>OV815320.1:0-5000000 GCA_929108375.1 Gymnoscelis rufifasciata
ACCTAACCTAACCTAACCTAACCTAACCTAACCTAACCTAACCTAACCTAACCTAACCTAACCTAACCTAACCTAACCTAACCTAACCTAACCTAACCTAACCTAACCTAACCTAACCTAACCTAACCTAACCTAACCTAACCTAACCTAACCTAACCTAACCTAACCTAACCTAACCTAACCTAACCTAACCTAACCTAACCTAACCTAACCTAACCTAACCTAACCTAACCTAACCTAACCTAACCTAACCTAACCTAACCTAACCTAACCTAACCTAACCTAACCTAACCTAACCTAACCTAACCTAACCTAACCTAACCTAACCTAACCTAACCTAACCTAACCTAACCTAACCTAACCTAACCTAACCTAACCTAACCTAACCTAACCTAACCTAACCTAACCTAACCTAACCTAACCTAACCTAACCTAACCTAACCTAACCTAACCTAACCTAACCTATCCTAACCTAACCTAACCTAACCTAACCTAACCTAACCTAACCTAACCTAACCTAACCTAACCTAACCTAACCTAACCTAACCTAACCTAACCTAACCTAACCTAACCTAACCTAACCTAACCTAACCTAACCTAACCTAACCTAACCTAACCTAACCTAACCTAACCTAACCTAACCTAACCTAACCTAACCTAACCTAACCTAACCTAACCTAACCTAACCTAACCTAACCTAACCTAACCTAACCTAACCTAACCTAACCTAACCTAACCTAACCTAACCTAACCTAACCTAACCTAACCTAACCTAACCTAACCTAACCTAACCTAACCTAACCTAACCTAACCTAACCTAACCTAACCTAACCTAACCTAACCTAACCTAACCTAACCTAACCTAACCTAACCTAACCTAACCTAACCTAACCTAACCTAACCTAACCTAACCTAACCTAACCTAACCTAACCTAACCTAACCTAACCTAACCTAACCTAACCTAACCTAACCTAACCTAACCTAACCTAACCTAACCTAACCTAACCTAACCTAACCTAACCTAACCTAACCTAACCTAACCTAACCTAACCTAACCTAACCTAACCTAACCTAACCTAACCTAACCTAACCTAACCTAACCTAACCTAACCTAACCTAACCTAACCTAACCTAACCTAACCTAACCTAACCTAACCTAACCTAACCTAACCTAACCTAACCTAACCTAACCTAACCTAACCTAACCTAACCTAACCTAACCTAACCTAACCTAACCTAACCTAACCTAACCTAACCTAACCTAACCTAACCTAACCTAACCTAACCTAACCTAACCTAACCTAACCTAACCTAACCTAACCTAACCTAACCTAACCTAACCTAACCTAACCTAACCTAACCTAACCTAACCTAACCTAACCTAACCTAACCTAACCTAACCTAACCTAACCTAACCTAACCTAACCTAACCTAACCTAACCTAACCTAACCTAACCTAACCTAACCTAACCTAACCTAACCTAACCTAACCTAACCTAACCTAACCTAACCTAACCTAACCTAACCTAACCTAACCTAACCTAACCTAACCTAACCTAACCTAACCTAACCTAACCTAACCTAACCTAACCTAACCTAACCTAACCTAACCTAACCTAACCTAACCTAACCTAACCTAACCTAACCTAACCTAACCTAACCTAACCTAACCTAACCTAACCTAACCTAACCTAACCTAACCTAACCTAACCTAACCTAACCTAACCTAACCTAACCTAACCTAACCTAACCTAACCTAACCTAACCTAACCTAACCTAACCTATACCTAACCTAACCTAACCTAACCTAACCTAACCTAACCTAACCTAACCTAACCTAACCTAACCTAACCTAACCTAACCTAACCTAACCTAACCTAACCTAACCTAACCTAACCTAACCTAACCTAACCTAACCTAACCTAACCTAACCTAACCTAACCTAACCTAACCTAACCTAACCTAACCTAACCTAACCTAACCTAACCTAACCTAACCTAACCTAACCTAACCTAACCTAACCTAACCTAACCTAACCTAACCTAACCTAACCTAACCTAACCTAACCTAACCTAACCTAACCTAACCTAACCTAACCTAACCTAACCTAACCTAACCTAACCTAACCTAACCTAACCTAACCTAACCTAACCTAACCTAACCTAACCTAACCTAACCTAACCTAACCTAACCTAACCTAACCTAACCTAACCTAACCTAACCTAACCTAACCTAACCTAACCTAACCTAACCTAACCTAACCTAACCTAACCTAACCTAACCTAACCTAACCTAACCTAACCTAACCTAACCTAACCTAACCTAACCTAACCTAACCTAACCTAACCTAACCTAACCTAACCTAACCTAACCTAACCTAACCTAACCTAACCTAACCTAACCTAACCTAACCTAACCTAACCTAACCTAACCTAACCTAACCTAACCTAACCTAACCTAACCTAACCTAACCTAACCTAACCTAACCTAACCTAACCTAACCTAACCTAACCTAACCTAACCTAACCTAACCTAACCTAACCTAACCTAACCTAACCTAACCTAACCTAACCTAACCTAACCTAACCTAACCTAACCTAACCTAACCTAACCTAACCTAACCTAACCTAACCTAACCTAACCTAACCTAACCTAACCTAACCTAACCTAACCTAACCTAACCTAACCTAACCTAACCTAACCTAACCTAACCTAACCTAACCTAACCTAACCTAACCTAACCTAACCTAACCTAACCTAACCTAACCTAACCTAACCTAACCTAACCTAACCTAACCTAACCTAACCTAACCTAACCTAACCTAACCTAACCTAACCTAACCTAACCTAACCTAACCTAACCTAACCTAACCTAACCTAACCTAACCTAACCTAACCTAACCTAACCTAACCTAACCTAACCTAACCTAACCTAACCTAACCTAACCTAACCTAACCTAACCTAACCTAACCTAACCTAACCTAACCTAACCTAACCTAACCTAACCTAACCTAACCTAACCTAACCTAACCTATCCTAACCTAACCTAACCTAACCTAACCTAACCTAACCTAACCTAACCTAACCTAACCTAACCTAACCTAACCTAACCTAACCTAACCTAACCTAACCTAACCTAACCTAACCTAACCTAACCTAACCTAACCTAACCTAACCTAACCTAACCTAACCTAACCTAACCTAACCTAACCTTATAGTTCATAAGGCTTTGAGTTAGGTATACAATTTTATTTATGGAACATGTATTATGATAGTATTATGATAGTTTGTGTTAATAGTTAATAGGTTGATTTTATTTATGATATAAATTAGTAATTTAGTTAAGTTAATATTCTGTGTTCGGGGTACTCCTCTTTTGCCATGTAAAAAAGGTTGTATTTGAGCTTTATATTTTATTTTATTAAATTTCTTGAATTTCTATTTCCCTTATTGTAATTTATTGTTTCTTATATGTATTATTATTAATTATGTATTGTTAGGCCATTTGCTTCTTTAATTCATTTTAAAGATTGATAAATGTCCTTATATTGTTTGGTATTTAGATTGTATGTGTGTAATAATAATTATGTTTGTTAGTGTTAGAAGTATAGATTTATTAATTTGTTGAATGAGAGGGAAGGGAGGAGGGGTTAGGGTATTAATAAATAGAGTTGTGTGTGGGGAGGATTATTTTTGTTACATTGGGTCAATTTACATTTTCGATTGAAGCATATAATTTTACTGATGATTTTAATTTTTTGTTCTTATTATAGTTTTGTAACCAATATATAATATAAATTTTTTGATTTTCTTTTTAATTTGATTTTAATTAATTTTCAATGTTCTGGGTGCTCCTCTTTTGCCAAGCAAAAAGGTGGTATTATGTGTTAATTTAATTTTCTTTCGAATTTAATCATTTAGTTCTATGTTCTTTTATGTTATGTTGTTTCTAATGTTTATTAGTATCAATATGTATTGTTTATCCGGTTATTTCGTTAATTGATTGGAAAGATTGATAAATGTTATTTTATATGTATATTTTGTAGCGCGGAATAATAATAATAGTTAATGTAAGTGTTATTTTGTATAACTTTATTAAATTAATAGGTCTTTTTTTGTTTTGTGAAATTTTAAATAAATGTATTATAATGTTGTCGCATTAAATAGCGACAGGTGTATTTAGTTAGTAAGGTATCAGCCGACGGCCCTGTCATGGGCAATTGGTAGGCCTACTAGTAAAAAAAAAAAAAAAAAAAACCTAACCTAACCTAACCTAACCTAACCTAACCTAACCTAACCAGTCGCGCTCGAAACGCCACCGAAAACACCACGAATTTTAGTCGGTCCGCACGGAAAAATTCATAAAAATAGTATTTTGTTATCGTATAGTGCAGTGTGATACACCAAAAGTTGCGCAAAGTGAAGGCGCACATAGTGCCGAAAAAATCACAAAAATCTGTGAAAGTGCGGTGAAGTTACAGCCGAAAAAGTGGAAATTTGCAAAATTTGCAAACTTCAAAGGCGATTTTCTCTACATTTTGAGCGACGACACATCATTTTTAATATACCTCCTGAAGGGCCTTCAGGAGCTCTACAACATCGACACATCAGCCGAATTTTCCCGCCCACACAGGGGAAATAAAAGCCAGAAAAACAAGTTACCACGTGGCACGTGGTACCTGATCCCGGAGACCTGGAGACAAACTGATAACTGGACCCTGAAGACCCTTTGCAGCCAATACGTATTGAACATTTATTTTATTTTTGTGAGTATTTTATTTAATCGTCTTTAATAATAGGGTGCGGAACGGATTTTATATGATGCTGTCACTGTCTTCTTCTTCTTTTATTATATGGCCACTGTCACTGTCAATGTGATTGATTGTTTTGGAGGCTGTTGACGGCCATATAGCCAGTCACGGACGCCGTCTCATGGAAGAGGAAGAAGAAGATTGTATTGGGGGTTATGTTATTGCTCTTGCTTTTGCTTCAAGTTTCCAAACTTTCCAATAATGCAAATGAATAGTTATTTAATGTTTTTCAGGTTTATCAGGGTGTTTTCAGCATAAATGTCGTCTTATTTCATAGCTCCCTGTCTTGTCTTTGTTCTGGTTTGTTCTCCATGATATTATGTGATAGTTAAGGTGTTTAATTATTTTTGTTAGGTTAGGTTTGGTTGTAGTTAAATGTATTTATTCTTTTGTTTCATTGTGTAGAAAACTGATTTAATTTCTTGGGGGGGTTTGCAGGACTAAACTAAGTTAACGGGATGATATTAGTAATAAATTAGAGAATATTTAAGATTTTGTTAGGTTGGGGTCACTATTAATGGGGGGTTAAAGTTAAAGTTAGGGCGTTTTGTTTCATTAAATGCACGGGTATACATGGACAGGTAAACTTGAGGTAAATTTAAATAAAAAGTAAGAATCAAGGTAAACATTAACATTGTCAGGTTAACATTGTCTTGATGGTATGGTTCAATTCTATACTGAGCTGGGAGGCAAATAGAACAGCAAAGCTTTCATCTCTTATTTTGTTAGTATTAGGTTTGAATAGGCCATTGGTATTAAAATTAAATTCATTGGTTATTTAACAAGTTATTTGTGTAATATTTTTGATAAAATTTCATATGTGATATGTTTTGGGTTTTGATGATTGTAAAATAGTGACTATTAAAATATACTTTATTAATTTAAAAAATCTTTTGATTAGTTTTGATCACTTATTATTGGAGGCGTCACCGGGGAAAAGAAATAAAATGAGATAAGAATTCATTAGATTATATTAGGACATTTTAAAATTACAGGTGTCCGAGGAAATAATATGATGGATTTGTATGATATATATTTTTTTTGGTTTAATGTAAGTCAATCGTTGTTTGGTTACTATACATATATATGGGTAGTTGCTTAGTTAAAAAGGTTAGTTTAATATATAGTTTAGTTTAGTTTTAGATTATTTTATATAGGTTATTTAATTGTAATTGTATGATTTTAATAGATTGGTTTGTAATGCTAATAGTATATCTTCTAAGCTATTTATAGTACTATAAATATTAATTATTTGTATGTATTTATTTAAAATCTAATTTTTCAACTCAAAGTATTAAATTTTATAATTTTTCTTAGCAAAAAAATATTAAAATTGATTTAGAGTGTTATGGAATTTATTACTGCAAATATATATCTTAGGGTAGAATTCTGAGTAGAACATATTTATTTTTATTGGAATTAATTTAGAATTATTATTAATGATTGTTATTTATTGTGAATTTGATTAAAACTGGGTTGTTGATTAATTTATTTGTAATTTTATGAATATAATTAAGTTAT
Organism: Gymnoscelis rufifasciata; assembly: GCA_929108375.1. Lineage (NCBI taxonomy): Eukaryota > Metazoa > Arthropoda > Insecta > Lepidoptera > Geometridae > Gymnoscelis > Gymnoscelis rufifasciata. Next base: position 6,335 of record OV815320.1, read on the forward strand.
TTCAGGTACACCCATTTTGTCATGCAAAATGGGTTGAATTGTACTCAATAGTTGTTAAAAAAAAATTTTTTTTTCTTTGTTTTTTTATTATTTTTATTTTTCTGTTGGCTTTTTTTTTTTTTTTATCGTTTGCTTCCTTTTATCTTTTAGTGTTAAAGGAATGCTAAATGGTAGAGTCATTATATTTTCTTAAATGTATTATAGTAAATGTTAAAATTACAAGTGTCCGAGGAAATAATATTATGATTTGTAATATATTTCTGGTTTAATGTAAGCCAATCGTTATTTAGTAACTATACATATATATGGGTAGGTGCTTCATTAAAAAGGTTGGTTTAATATATGGTTTACTTTAGGTTTAGATTATTTTATATAGGTTATCTAATTGTATTATTAATTATATGATTGTATGATTTTAATAGATTTGTTTTTAATGCTTAGAGTATATCTTCTAAGTTATTTTTAGTACTCTAAATTTTGGTTATTTGAATGTATTTATTTAAAATCTAATTTATTCAACTCAAAATATTAAATTTTATAATTTCTCTTAGCAAAAGTTATTAAAATTGATTTATAGTGTTATGTAATTGATTACTGCAAATAATTATCTCAGGGTAGAATTCTGAATAAGACATATTCATATTATTTTTATTGGAATTAATTTAGAATTATTAATAATGATTGTTATTTATTGTAAATTTGATTAAAACTGGGTTGTTGAGTAATTTATTTGTAATTTTATGAATATAATTAAGTTATTAATTATATTCATAAAATAAGTTATAAGTTGGAATCCTTAAATATTAATCAAATTGTATCTTTTGTACATTCTAGCTGATGTGTTATTATTAGATTTTGTTGTATGTTACAATAGGTATGTTAAAAATTAATGTTTATAGACAGGATTGATTCAATAGGTATAGAAATAATTTGTTGTCTCTATTTATTTATTTTAATTTAATTTATGTATTTTTAATAAAGAATATGATTGATTGCCCTTGTGTTAGGTTGTTTAGATGCGCATTGGCATATTATGCGTGTTTAGGTGACCAACATTATTCAGGTTAAGCTTGTGCAAATATGCATCTTAAGCATGCGATGCTTGTTTGCACAGGTTTAATAATAAAAGGTTATAATGTTGTCGCATAATAATAGCGACAGTATATTTAGTTTAAGTCATAGCCGTCGGCCATGTTGTTGGAAAATGGTAGGCTTATTAGGTTAAAAAAAAAAAAAAAAAAAAAATCCTAACCTAACCTAACCTAACCTAACCTAACCTAACCTAACCCACATTGTAATGGTAATATAGTGATATTAGAATTGATTCATAATAATGTTGTCTAATGTTTAATTGAATGGAGTTATAAGGTTCATGTTTGTATGTATTTCTTTTATGGTTTTATAAAAATAAAAATAAAAAAATAAAATTCATTTAATTCAGACATCAATAATCCATAGTTTGGTTAGTAACTTAAAATTAATTAATTAGGGTTAGTACTTACAATATAACATAACAAAATTTTAAAATTAATTTATTTAATTTATTTAACTAGCATTTGAATACATTTTATAATAAATGGGGTATCCCATTTATTATTAAAAGCAGACAGAACGCTATTGGTACTTCCGCGAATTCTGCAGAGTAAAGACGCGACTTTTTTTCTCATGCATGCGTAAAAGTCGTCAGTGCGGGCTTCGGCGAACATGCCGGACGCACTGCAAAACCGCGGAAGCCCCAACAGCATTCTGAACGCATTATTATATTGTACACGAAAGGTGTTGTAGGCTTTTTGAGTATACGTTGACCATAGGCTGCTCGTGTAGAAAGTCTGGCAGAAGGATTTAAATAGTGTGATCTTGACCTCTTTTGAGCTACGAGAAAACCTACGGACCAACATATTAACTCTAACGCACAACGCCCTTCGCTCCCTTTCTATATCCTTATCGTCACTAAGGTCGTCACAAACAATGTGACCGAGATACCTAAAGCTCTTTACCCTAATAAGAGCAGTACCATTCAATAATATCGGTATCTCAGACAACTTTATACCCTTAGGTGTAAATACCATTATCTGACTCTTTTTTACATTGTATGTAAGGCCATGTTCCCTTGCAAAAAGCTCACATATGTTCAACAATTTTCTAAGAGCTCTGATAGATGGTGCCAGTAATACCATGTCGTCAGCGTAACTAATATTATTAATGCAAGTGCCGTCTATGAAGCAACCGACTGGTTGTTTACTGAGACCATCTATCAGGTTGTTTATGTACAGGTTGAACAGGTGGGGTGAAGACACCCCGCCTTGTCTCACCCCGCACTCCAGGCCATATGGGTCCGATAGTGTCCCCGACCATCTAACATGATTAAGTTGATTGCTGTACCAGTACTCAAAAATAGAACAAACCTCCTCAGGTGTACCAGTGTCACGAAGCTTTTGCCATAATAAATCATAGCAAACAGTGTCAAAAGCACGGCTTAGATCAAGAAAACACGCAAAAACCGGAGTACGTCTGTCGACATAATACTTAACCGTGTTCTTAAAGCTATATATAGCACTTTCCGTCGATAGACCGGGCCTGAAACCGAATTGTCCATCATGCGTTCGTATATGCTTAGACAAGTGCTCGTCCAGAATCCGATCTAAAATCTTTGCTAAGATAGTTGCTAATGAGATTGGCCTGTAATTACTTTTCTCCGTTACGTCTCCCGTTCTATTTTTGACTATCGGCACAACAATCGTCCTCATAAGTTCTTTAGGTAGGTATGCATGGTTTAGACACAAAGAATAAAACATAGCTAGTACCCCCGGCAGATGAACCCCGGCATGCCGCAAATGTTCCACGCTAAGCCCGTCGTGTCCCGGTGACTTGCCTGTACTCATTTTATGTAAAACTTTTCTGACCTCTTTTGCTGTTATTTTTATTAGTAACCCGGGGGACTGAGCCGACTCAGGACGACGACCAGGATCAACATGGCCCATTCCCGGCACGACCGACGATACCAAAGGGGATTTTACGCTAAAATGTTTGCTAAAATTGTCAGCGATTTGTTTCGAGTCTGACAGGCCATCTACTGTTGCTGGTAAACTTGGTTTTAAATCTAACTTTTTAATACTTGTCCAAAATTTAACAAAATGTTTACCTTTCCTATAATTCGCTATTATATCCATTTTTATTTGCTCTTGGTTATTCTGACACCATTTTAATTTAGATTTAAACATTTTACGACTTTTATACATGTCATCAAATAATATCCCGCTTCCCGGTTTATTATTTGATGTTGAGTTTATGTTGAGTTTATTATTATTCTAATTTAGTTATTAGTATAATAATGTTAAATATGTAATTGACTGGATCTTTAAGTGTCATGTTTGTATGTATTTCTTTTATAGTGTATTGTATTGAATAATGATTTGATTAAATGATATATATGTATTTTTGGATTTATGTAAATTATGGGGTATATTAATTTATGGGGAATTTCTTTTGTTATTAAATTTATTATTTCTTTTATTATTGTAATATAAGGCTAAATTGTTAAGATTTTAATTAAATTCATGTATGTGTTTTTTAAATAAATGTTATTATAATTTAAGAAATGATGTAGGTTATATTTGTAATTAAAATAATAGTATTTTTTTTAATGTTGTCGCAATAAATAGTGACAGTTTCCTTTAGTTAGTAAGGTATCAGCCGACGGCCCTGTTATGGGCAATTGGTAGGCCTACTAGTTAAAAAAAAAAAAAAAAAAAAAACCTAACCTAACCTAACCTAACCTAACCTAACCCAACCCTAACCTAACCCAACCCTAACCTAACCCAACCCTAAACTAACCCAAATCTATCCTAACCAAATCAAAACTAGGCAAATCATTTATTGGTTACTCTGTACGTTTTTATAATAAAATTTAAATCATTACTCTATAAATGATTATAAAAATGATGATATAAACTAAGCAATGTTGCTTAGTTACATTACATTGACAGGCTCTAAAAATTCTGGTTGACCAGGACTGATATGCTCATGATGATATGCATATTTTTTATAGTAAATGTTAAACTTATAATATTTACCTATAAATTAGAACTCCAAAATTGTAATAACTACATAATTGTAATAACTGATAAAGCTGTGTTGTTCTATTCGCTTCTCAACTCAGTATAAAACATTAAAGCGAACTGTCAAGACTTAGTTTTATTAATTTTAAGTTGACCTGTCCATGTAGGTCATGTGCTTCTAAGGAAATAAAATTTGACTTCGACATAACCTAAACTAGCCCAAGCCATAATTTTACACAAAAAAAATAATACATAAAGCAATACGCTGACCCTTTGTCACTGCGGCACACTTGCGTATACATATATCGAAGCGCGTAGGTATAGCTCACGCTCGACCAATTGTATAAAGTGGGGATTCTGTATAGATAGTATTAACGTGCTCTAATCGGCAGACTAATAAATCATATAACGCCCTTGCAAATAATTGGCAAATAAAATGTTCAAACCCCTTTGGTGTAGTATAAAACTTCATTACTATTTATGAAGACAAGGTTATAGAAAGTGCCTAGATGTTATGATGAACACAACAAAAATATATTATAACCGACTTCATAAAAGGGTTAAGTTCACACATTTGGCATGCATTTTTAGTTCTCGAGGTATTTGCTATTGATTTGTTTCGTGTTCGCGCATCTTTTTATATATCAGGAGGATTTCCAAGGTTTGGTTTATTCTCCAATGATATCTATTTCTTCAAACTTCAAAAACAAAGGTACCTATTAGAAGTCGTCGGAAATTAAACCAAACCGTGGCTGACGTACCATTAACTAAGATTATTTTAAAATGATGTCGAGGTTAGGTTATTATATTAGGTCGAGCGTCCCACGAAGTGCCCCACTAAAAGGTATGATGAAAAAAAAGATAGACAAAAATTGGCAAGTTTTTATTACAACATAACGATCCATCATCGCAGAGTCCACTTCATCTCGGAGCGCACGCGTCATCGTCTCAGTACAAAAATAAAACTCGAAATCAACGATATTTACAAAATATTACAGAATATTTACAGGTTCCGGCGCAGCGCGCCCAATAAATAGGAACGACAGAGTCGCATCGAACTAAACACTAGTATCACACGAGAGGCGAGGGGGGCGAGGGGAGGGGCGCCCCGCTCACACCAGCACCGTGAGGCGCTCCGGCGGCGCCAGCGCGGGCGGCGGCTCCGGCGGCGGCAGCGCGCGCAGCGTCAGCTCCTTGTCGCGCGGCGGCGTGTCGTTGCGCGCGTCCGCGTTCTGCGCCTTGTACAGCGAGTGCGCGCGCATCTCCACCGCGCCCTCCGCGCCCGCGCCCGCCCCCGCCCCCGCCCCGCCGACCCCGCCCGCCCCGCGCGGGTTCGCGTAGCGCCGCAGGTTCTCCTCGTTCTGCAGGTTGTTGGACTTCTCCTCGTCGTGGCGCCGCTCGCGCGCCCTCTCCGCGCGCCGCCGCCGCGCCCACAGCCACCCGCCGGCGCCGCCCGCCGCCGCCAGCAGCGCCGCGCCCGCGCCCGCCGCCGCGACCCACGCGCCGCGCGCGCCGTCCGCCGCCTCGTCCGCCACCGCGGGCGCCGCCCCCCCGGGCTCCAGCGCGCGCAGCGAGCGCGCCGCGCCGAGCAGGGGGTGCTGCGCGAGACGGCGGCGCGCCACCAGCTCGCCGAGCTCGCGCACGGCGCCCGCCAGCTCGGCCGCGCGCCCCGGCCCGCCCACCGCGCCGCCCACCTCGGTGCCGATCCACTGTAATGCGAGGATTCGTTCGTCAGTGATGGGTTGCATTCGATCAGGACGTGGTAGGCTATGACGGTATCTCGCGCGCCGTTCGAACGGAGCGTACTCACCAGCGCGAGGTCCACGGCGTCGTCGTCGTCGGGGGCGACGTCGCAGAGCAGCGCCAGCGGCGGCGCGACCCGCGCGCGGCCCGACAGCGCCGCGGCCAGCGCCCGGCGCAGCGCCGCGCACGCGCGCTCCACGTGCGCGCCGGCGCCGAGCTGCTCCGGCTGCAGCGTGAGCCTGGCGCGCGCGCAGCCCGGCGGGGGCGCGGCGGCGCGCGCGGGCGCCCAGCAGGCGTGCGGCGCCGGCAGCGCGGGGGGCTCCACGCTGCGGCCGGCCACGCGGCGGCACTCGCCGAGCGGCGGGCACGGCGCGCGCAGGCAGAGCGCGGGCGCGGCGGGCACGCACACCTCGTCGGGGCGGCACGGCGCGGCGCGCGGCGCTAGGCAGTCGGGCACGCCGCACCAGAGGCGCGTGCAGAGCGCGGCGCCGCGCGCGCAGCGGCACGCGTTGCAGCCCCACCACCACGCCGCGCCCTCGGCGCCGCAGGCCGCCTCGCCACCCTCCGCCGGGGCCTCCGCGGCGCCGTCCGCCTCGCTCTCGCTCACGTCGGCGCCGAGACCGGCCAGCGCTGTCGACGGAGACGTGGGCTTATTGTCGATATTTATATTAACGTATCGCGTCGCTTGTGAGAACCGATGAGCTTATAATATGAGGTCGGGCCCTTTGGCCCCTCCGTAGACGAATGGTTGCAGACTTAGGAACTTTGTAACTGTTTAACGGATATATTACCTATGAAACGAATGAATTTACGTAAATTTCATTTAATTAAAAAGCTTTTTTAGACCTATCTAAAGTGTAAAGTGTCCAGTACTACAACACTGTCCAGTACCCCCCCCGCATCTACAATATGATGATCGTGAAATCTAATATACACACTTAATAAATAGAAGACAACCGAACGTGAACGATATTATTAAGCTTCATAAAATCAGAAAGCTTCTTCGACCTTCGACTGAAAACCCCGAGGGACCACCCCCACGCGCACACGCGAGACTCACATTCGAGACAGCGTCGAGCCGCATGCGGAGGCAACGCGGGACAGACGCAGCGCGGCGGCGCGGCGGGGCGCTCCGCGTCCAGCGCGCACAGCGCCGGCGCGGCGCACGGCGGCTCGCAGGCCGGCTCCTCGCACGCCGCGCCGCGCCAGCCCGCCGCGCACGCGCACCACCAGCCGCCCGCCTCGTCGCGCGCGCACCGGCCCCCGTGCCGGCACGGCGCGCTCGCGCACGGGTCCGGCGCCAGGTCGCAGCGCGCGCCGCCCCACCCGGCGCGGCACTGGCAGCGCCAGCCGCCGCCCGCGGCGCGCACGCACGCGCCGCCGCCGCCGCACGCGCCCGCCGGGCAGCGCTCCGCCGGCTCCGCGCGCACCGAGCACGTCCTGCCTGCGAACGAGAGGTACGGATGAGCGACCTGCGCCCCGCGGGCCGCCGGCGCCGCGCGCGCCGCTCCGCACTCACCGGTCCAGCCGTCGCGGCAGATGCAGGCGAAGTCGGCGGTGCCGTCGATGCAGGTGCCGTTGTTCCGGCAGGGCTCGTCGGCGCACTCGTCGGACTCTGCAACGAAGCGGAGGGAAGGTGTGAGCGGGAAGCGCGCACGGGCGGAGGGGAGGCTCGGCGAGGAGGTACTCACGCTGGTCGCAGAGCGCGCCGGTGTAGCCGGGCTCGCAGAGGCAGCGCGGCGCGGCGGGCGGCGCGCGCAGGCAGCGGCCGCGCGCGCAGGCCCGGCCGAGCGGGCCGCACGCGTCGCCGGGCTCGAGGGCGGGCGCGGGCGCGCGCGCCGTGCAGTTCTTGCCGGTCCAGCCGGGCGCGCAGTGGCAGTAGTAGTCGCTCTGCGCCGTGTAGCAGGCGGCGCCGTTGCCGCACGGGGCGCCGGCGCAGTGATCTCGGTCATCCTGGATTCATTTTTATTCGGTCGTATTATTTTACGGAATATAATTATTTTGAATATATATTTAGAAAGAGAATCCGACCTGGTCCGAATTGGTTTTGGATTTCTACCAGGTTAATTGGCGATCTGCGCTCCTTTTAAGTTGCGACTCCGTTGATTCGAGTGAAATTTGTTTTATTTATTTGGGAAATAAAAAGTTTATGACTAAAATAATAAATATAGATGAAGTGGCTAGATTAAAGCTACAAACGGTTTCCACATGAAGATATTAATTGGTATTGATGAGTTAACATAATGTAAATTATTATAAAATAATGCTACTAATGGAAGCTACACAAAACTAAACCTAAATTTAACTAGCCGAAAAATTTACTTTTTTCGCTGCCTGTGTATGATTATATTTTTTTTTTAAGAGATGGTATAAATAATAAGATTATATATTTGTGCAGATCAATACTAAGGTATATAAATATATAATACTATAGTTGTTATATTTTTCAGTTCTTGTTTTGTTAATATCTGATGTAGTAATTTCATCAATAACCAAAGCCTATTTGTTAGTGTTGAATCAAATTAGCAAAGAATTAATCAGATTTGACTTACCAGGCAGTAGCGTCCAAAACAGGAGGTCAGCTAAAAGCAGAGTTCTGTTAGTTTGCGTTATAGTGCGTCCGCCTGCAGGCGGCGAACAGAGAGGTTAGACAGATGGAGGGATAGGTGCACGACTGTGCGCAGGCGCGGGGGACGCCGGAGAGAGACGCACCTCGCAGTTGGCGCCGGAGAAGCCGACGGGGCAGATGCAGCGGTAGGCGTCGGGCAGGTCCACGCACTCGCCGCCGTGCAGGCAGGGCCGCGGCGCGCACTCGTCCACGTCCAGCGCGCACGTGCGGCCCGCGTAGCCCGGCGCGCACGCGCAGTGGAAGTCGTCCACGAGGTCGATGCAGGTGGCGCCGTGCAGGCAGGGCGCGCTGGCGCAGTCGTCCACGTTCGCGTCGCAGTCGCGGCCCGTCCAGCCGGCCAGACAGGCGCACGCGTAGCCGCCGGCCGAGTTGTTGCAGGCGAGCGCGTTGACGCAGGGCGGCGCGGCCGCGGCGCACTCGTCCACGTCCTCGTCGCAGGCGACGCCGCGCCAGCCCGGGGCGCACTCGCACTCGAAGCCGTCCAGGCGGTCGCGGCAGGCGGCGCCGTGCCGGCAGGGCGCGCTCGCGCAGTCGTCCAGGTCGCGGTCGCACAGCGCCCCGCCCCAGCCGCGCTCGCACGCGCAGCTGAACGCGCCCGCGTCGCGGCCCAGCGAGCAGACGCCGTGCGCGCAGGGCGCCGGCGCGCACGGGTTGTCGACGCGCTCGCAGTCCACGCCGGAGAAGCCCTCGGCGCAGCGGCACTCGTACTGGTCCGGCGCCGTGTTCTCGCACGTGCCGCCGTGCTGGCACGGCTCGTGCGTGCCGCAGTAGTTCAGGTCTGCGGGCGAGAGGGCGGTGAGCGCGGGTCGCGGGTGGCGGGCCGGGGAGGGAGGGGAGGGACGAGACTCACCTTGGTCGCAGAGGATGCCGCCCCAGTTGGTGTCGCAGGTGCAGTCCCAGGAGGAGCCGTTGCAGTAGCCGTGCTTGCAGCCCGGGTAGGGCTGGCACTGCGCGCACAGCTCGCCGCGCCACCCCGGCCGACACCTGCAACCGATTCCCGCATTAACGTCGAAGATTCCAACGCCTCCATCTGGTTACCGCAACGGGAAACGCCACTCACGTGCATTCGCCGGGTTCGTCGCATCGTCCGTGCTTCGGATGGCAGCCCTCCTTGCACACAGCTGGAAAAAGTAAAGAAATCGTTCAAGCACTCGAACTCGGGGGCGAAAAAAGTGGATAGGAACGCGATCGTTATACTGACGCGTCTCGCAGTTGTCGCCCTGCCAGCCGGGCAGGCAGCGCTTGCTGCCGCTGGGGTCGCAGGAGTAGTGGCCGAACTTGTCGTCGCGCGGGCGGCAGAAGGTGGTGCAGGTGGTGTTGTAGTAGTTGTTCTGGCAGAGCACGCGCACGCGGTAGGCGAGCGCCGCGCGCGCGCCGGCCCAGCGCAGCGCGTGCCACGCCGCGCCCGGCTCCACGATGCCGCTCCACCACGCCTCCTCGATCAGCGCGCCCTCCGGCTCAGGGTACTCGTAGTCGTCGAACGCCTGCAGCACCAGCGTGAAGGACCTCTGCGGGAGCGGAAGGGGCGTCAGACGCGGGCTCACGGAGCAGGGCGGTGCGGTGGACAGACCGTAGGACTGTAGGCACTCACCGTCCAGCGGAACGTGAAGGGCAGCGCCAGCGTGTAGAGGTCCTGCTCGGCGAGCGTGAAGGAGTCGGTGCCGAGCGGCGGCGACACGCTGCGGCCGAAGGAGCACGCGCCCGGCGCGGCCACGGACTGGTACTCCTTGAGGCAGAGCGCGAACCGCGTGCGACAGGCGCGCGCGCAGCCGCCCGGCGCCGGCGCCGCGCCGCCGCAGCACGCGCCGCTGGCCAGCTCCAGCCGGTAGTTGGAGAACTCCAGGATCTGCAGCTCGAACACGCCCGCCCCCGCCGCCATCTGCCAACACAACAATGCTACTTAGCCCTCTCCCGAGTGCACAGCGCGTCTGCAAATAAATACTTACGTTAGAACACACACTCTGAACAATAGTGGTTACCTGCTCCTACTCCCGCCCAAACCGACTAGCTATTTTAAATATGTAGATAGCTGAAAATTCTAAAAATGGTTGTTCCAGTTTTGTACCATCAAAATATTATCAAATCAAAATCAAACCAAGTTTAGATCGTATTATTCAAACAAATGCTTACATATACGCTTGTCCTTGAACGCCATGGACATTTCCCGATGTTTGTTTGAGGCGGCATTGCACGCTTCAAGTAACGCTTGTCCTTGAACGCCATGGACATTTCCCGATGTTTGTTTGAGGCGGCATTGCACGCTTCAAGTAACGCTTGTCCTTGAACGCCATGGACATTTCCCGATGTTTGTTTGAGGCGGCATTGCACGCTTCAAGTAACGCTTGTCCTTGAACGCGGCTTGAGTTGCTAGATCATTTATGTTGCAAACTTTTGTTGTATTTATATTAATTAGAAAACACACAAGCCGTTGCTGCAACGGCTTTACTTAGATTTGCGCTCATAATTATTATTTAATTTATTAGGTAATTTGGTTATAAATAAGAGTGAAAATGCGAGCCGCAAGGTTGATATTGTCAAATATTCAAAATGTTGGTTTCTACTACCTACCTACTATCTATACCACACCCAGCTTTAATAGCACAGTAGAATATAGGTAGGTAGGAACCAGTTATCAAATACATTTGTATTTTATAAATTAATTTCATTTCGTCAGCTCTCACTGAATCTTGGGGTTATCTTTGTCAGACAAAAAGATTCAAAATTTATAAAAATACACAAGTAGGTATTTACATCGCAATGATGCTTACAACAGAACGCAAGTCTTGTTTGGGCCTCATAACTGGCGTCCACTTGATTCTGGATTTTGAATCATTCGGCACGTGAAAAAAACAACTTTTCCCGGAGTTTTTACATTGAATTTAAAAAACATTATAATAGGCACGACACAGTCATTATTATGAATTTTTAGTAGTTATCTAAATGCTATTTATTAAAATATTTTGCAAGCAGGATTCGTGAAGTAGAGAGCTCTCCTCGTTTTAAATAATTTCGAACAAAAATGCTAAATACTTTAAGGTTATTTTTCTTACCTTAGCTGTCTTAATCGCGTTATAACATTTTTCTAAGGTTTCTAAGGTTGCAATTTCACAATTTTATGCTAAAAATGGAGTATTTTGAACCCAGATTAATAACCATAGAAAAAAAGGTGTGCGTGCGATTCACACACGATAGAAGTGAAACTTCAGTAAATCGACAAAAGAATGAGATGAAAAAATAAAAAATACTGTGCAAAAAACCATCATTTATAAAGAAGACTGTAGTTTTTAATAAACAATAAGTATAAGTCTTTATAAACACGGTTGCTATTGAGTAGGTATTCAGAAATAATTTTGAATTGCAATTCAACTACATAGGTGCATTTCAGTTCGATTGTGACAAAGTGCTATGACTTAACTAAAGTGTTTCTGCAGATTGTTATTATTATTGAGTGTATTGATTCCTCGTAATATATAGAGTAGACTTATTGGCCCCGGTGTTAGTGCAGTAGGCGCGGCAGACGGCTGGGCGGCGCGCACGCCCCCGCCCGCCCCCGCCGCCGCCGGCACGCCCCCGCCTGCCCCCGCCACCGCCGGCACGCCCCACCGCCCTCCCCGCCCGCGACGCGACGCCGCCAGAGAATGTTGCATTCACTGAACAACAACAAAGTCGCGGCGATTTCTGTCCGAGGTTGAATCTATTGAGTCGCAACGCTCAGCCTACGAGCTTCCCCAGTCCAATACTTCATCGAGTTTGAATGTCCAAATACGAGTAGGTTCAGGGCACAATGCTAGTGGCTCCCTGCGCTGGGCACGTGGCCACCTCGCGACTGTCTACCCGCATTATGAATGTGTTATGAAGCCCTAACAACACATAATATATCTAAAACGTATGAGCATTAATTATCTATCAACAAATTTCCAAGATGATTGAATTCACTCTAAGATATTTATCTGGGGGCACGGCAGTGCCCCCACCAAGTCGAGCAAAAAAGCGGCACGGCCGTACCATCCTTTTCTCGAAGCAATTCAGGCCATTTTCGACCCTCTGTAACTTCGTTGTGGATAAAACTAGAAGACTGAAATTTTCAGTAACCATGCAGGATTGTAAAGACACGGTATATTTCAAATTTCATTCAATTTGAACCAGTATTTTAAGAATTATAACGGGTCAAATTTCGTAATTTTGTCACTCACTGACTGACTGACTGACTCACCGATCATCAAAATTCTAAGGCACTTCTAGCAGACCTAGAAGCTTCAAATTTGGAATATAAGTAGTATTTGGTGTTGATAATTGAATTTACACGTGTTTTCAGGCGATTGAATTAACACGTGTTTTCAGGCGAAAGCGGAAATCGTCAGATTATATATTTCTCGTTATCCCTGAATGATTTCCTTCAAAATAAAAAAAAATTGGCTACGCTAAAGAATCTCGAAATGACGTTTTTTTTTACAACTTTGCTGCCCTCCCCTTTCTTCACGTCACTGTCAAATTGACAGATTAGTGGAATATACACTTTTTAGCATGTAATTAACTCACCCTACCTTAATCTGACGCGCTTGAGAATTTCTAATGATCAATTTTTTTACTAATCTGATCCTTTATCCTTCACGGGCGGCCTTATATATATGGGGCTCATATTTGGTGGAGGTACTTAACACGACACCAGGTATCGCCCTGTATAGTAATCTGTCGCGCTTTACTAAATCCCCCCCGCTCCCTCCCTCCCTTACTATAACTAACATTTATGCTAAAAAAGGAATCTTTGAAATTTTAACATGAAATTGTCTTCATTATATTAGTAATTATAGAATTTATAAATAAAGGATGTCGAGGTTAGTCCTGCCTGCGAGAATATATGGAACATATCTATGTCGAAGCATTGATGTTAATGTCGAAGTCGGCTTGTACAGAATAGTTGAACGTTTAGCCATTTATAAATATTGTAAAAAACAATCTTTGTAAAAAAGCTTATTAAAAATATCGGATTACCTTGACGACAAAACTGCTTGGAACGGAATTTGCTCCAACAACAAATCAAAAACAACACTAATAGTTATTGTAAAGTTTCAGAACAAAAATGAGCTAGTTTCTAATCGCTTATTTGCTCTAGTGTAAAAAACAAGCGAAGCAACCAGATACGATAAATTTATTTCCTATAATTTATCTTTAAGGACCTGTGTTTAATTTTTTTTTGTATTTAATTTTAAATCCAAACAATAATCTAGCCGGAATGAATGCGCTGGATGAAAACCGCCGGAATGTATACGTTATGGAGCACAGCACATGGGCCTTCGATGACTGAAATAAATAAATTGTGTAATACCAGAGAGTATATAATCACTACGTTTTAATACAGCGACACTCTTTGACAGTTTTTACTCGTGGCATCTGTCGCAGATGTATAATGCAAAATTACTGTTAATATTAGGTCCTTACATATGAAATTGGCGTTTTTCGTACTGGCCACTTTAATCACAAATTTCTCCTCTTTGGTAAGGAATTCCAAATTCAAATTTGTACAGCTATAGACTCATGTATTTGTGCTTCGATGATCGTCATTCATTTGTTTTTTTTCTTCTGTTTTTTTTCTGTTTGCGTCACTCATTTTACAAAATGGAAAACTTAAAATATCGCATTATTTACGAGTACGAGTTCCGCCGTGGCACTAGTGCTGCGGAAACAACTCGAAGGGTGAATGATGTGTATGGCGGTCGTGTTGCAAAAGAAAACACAGTTCGTTTTTGGTTCCAACGTTTTCGTTCTGGAAATTTCGACTTGCAGAACAAGCCCCGTGGACGGCCTGAGACTCAAGTTGATAATGAAGAGTTGAAGGCTATTGTGGAAGCGGATCCATCGCAAACCACGTCCGAGTTAGCTGCAGGCTGCGGTGTTAGTGATAAAACTGTTTTAATTCACTTGAAGCAAATTGGGAAGATTAAAAAGCTTGAAAGGTGGGTACCTCACGAATTGACTGAAGCAAACCGGCAAACGCGCGTCGACTGCTGCGTTACATTACTAAACCGGCACAATAATGAAGGTATTTTAAACCGAATCATTACCTGTGATGAAAAATGGGTTCTTTACGATAATCGGAAGCGCTCAGCGCAATGGTTGGATCCTGGCCAGCCAGCCAAATCCTGCCCCAAGCGAAAATTAACCCCAAAAAAGTTACTTGTAAGCGTTTGGTGGACTAGTGCCGGTATTGTTCATTACAGTTTTCTCAAATCTGGCCAGACTATTACGGCTGATGTCTATTGTCAGCAATTGCAAACCATGATGGAAAAGCTAGCGGCTAAACAACCTAGGCTGGTCAATCGCTCCACGCCACTGCTGCTTCACGACAACGCTAGACCACACACTGCGCAACAGACGGCTACTAAATTAGAAGAGCTTACATTGGAAAGTCTAAGACATCCTCCGTACTCCCCGGACCTTGCTCCAACAGATTACCATTTTTTTCGAAATTTGGATAACTTCTTGCAAGGGAAAAAATTCAACTCCGATGGGGCAGTCCAAATCGCCTTCAAAGATTTTATTGATTCCCGTCCGACTGGTTTTTTTAGTAAAGGGATCAATGAACTACCTATAAGATGGCAAAAGTGCATAGAAAATAATGGTTCATACTTTGATTAATTAAATATATTATATTAAAAAATATTCGACTTTTTGTTCCTCCCATACAAAACGCCAATTTCATATGTAAGGACCTAATATTATGGTGAATTAAACAAAGAATATGTGCTAAATAATGTCCGTAATTCGTGATTTTAAATAGAAATTAACAAAGAAAGATACTGAGGCACTGTGGGCGAGACAACATGCTGTATGCTATCAAAAATACGAAATTAAGGGAAATGAAATATTTGTCTTCTAACGCCCAACCTGCGTGGAAAATACCAAAACAGAGCCTTGTTACTAAACCAATTATTTCAAAAGCTTTTTAACTGCACGGGATCAGCGGCAGATGAAGGGAACACATGGTTGCTGAACTACCAAGACCACGCCTGCAAGCTCCCTGCGCTGCAGTCTAAAGTCTAAACAGGAACCAGAAGTTGCGCAACAGTTAATAGCTATATTCAGTGCCTAAATAATTGAAGAAATGGTAAACATTTGGGTGAACGTGAGATAGTTCGCGGAGCCACAATCTCGGGTGGCGAGGAACGCACTATCCGCAGTAGCAGAATATTATTTCTTCCTATATTAAAAAAAAGATTTATGTTTATTATTTGTCTTCCTTACCACACTAGTATTCCTTATTCTATTTTACATATATCTCAGTTTGTTTATTTTGATTTTACTTAAGTAAATGTATTTGTTATTTCGTATAATAGTATATTATATATGAATACTTTATGTATATGTTTTATGCTGGATAAGCCTTCATTATGATATTTGGATAACCCTATTCATGAAAACAAAATAAATCCGAACATATTCAATAATATGACACAGTCATCCATCAATCATTACCGAAAGTGATAACTAACATTTTGGAGTCAAGTCTTCCAATTACCTATGGAGTTTAAGAGCATTTTGGCGTCTTGGTATTCTGAACTGCATTCACAGATTTAGGAAACAAGTTACAATCAGCTAGAAAATTGCAAATCTTTTTTTTTTTCCTAATAGACCCTATTTCTAGTAGGAATCCAAAGACTATGAGGACAAGGTACGAAAATGAGTACTAGAAATGTCAGAAATTGACTTTTCCCATACATTTTGATTGGTAGCTGATTGTAAATTTTTACTAAATCTGTAAATTCAGTTCAGAATATTCTAAAAAATATAGATGGTCTCCAAAGAACGTTTCCTTGTTACTACGACACGGCTAATGCGCCTGCCCTTACGGCCCTCTTTTAGATCCAGGGCTGGTGGCACCTGGGAGCCGAGAGCAGCCAGACCTTCGTAATTTAAAAAAGGCTGAAAGTATGTCTGTGCATATTATACCCAACACTGGTAAGAACACCCAATATGGATTTTTTTATAGTTATTCTCGTTGCTATATTACCGTTGTCATTTAAGAGCCATATATTATAATATGTATACATGGGTAGTAGCTGTTCGCGTCACGGCGTTGCGCATTTTTCATGTATTTTGCCATGATAAAAATACATATACATTTTGTATCTAGATAATAGTCCATCTTACTAAAACTTAATAGTTTTAAAAGTAATTTTGAACAATAGTTCCTGAGAACAGCGAGTTCGACCAAACAAATCATACTTTAGCTTTATTATACTCATATTACTCGAGACATATTACATACATAATTACAGAAATACACTGATTACGTTTGAATTCTAATTCATAGCTCTATCTACTTTTAGAAATACCAGCGCCTGGATAAGATTAGTTTTCATAGAACACAAAAGTTTGGTACACA
The DNA here is from genome assembly GCA_929108375.1 of Gymnoscelis rufifasciata. Classification (NCBI taxonomy): domain Eukaryota; kingdom Metazoa; phylum Arthropoda; class Insecta; order Lepidoptera; family Geometridae; genus Gymnoscelis; species Gymnoscelis rufifasciata. The sequence continues at coordinate 23,148 of OV815320.1, forward strand.
ATCGTCTATTTTTTATTTACTTTAAAATAATGTGTTATTAAAAAATAGTCATGCATCACTGCTGCTGACGATAATACCTATGTCCTAAAAATAAAATGTAAATAAGCTGTACACAGGTATAAGAGCAAAGAACCTAGGATTAATCTTGAGAAACACCTCGGACCAGTCTGTTGTACACTGGTTTTCTGGATGAGGATTGTCCTGGCAGGAGAACGCCCTGCTTCCGAGGCAAAAATGATGTTGTAATCATATTAAATCATAATCAAAAAGCCAGGCTCTCTATATCAGTGGCCAAGATCTTTAGGCCAGGTACCTACTTAGTTTTATCGATGAGGTCTAAATTCACTGTAATGTTTTATTTTGACCACTATTATTTTGTTTACCATCGTTAATGTTAACAAAAGTAATCACCTAAAGCTTACCTAGTTTATGTGGTTTTTCACTTAACGGTCCATATCAAAAGCCTTGCTCAAATAATAGAATATTCGTATACAGTCACACTTCTCAAAATTATTTCATATTCATTGAACAATTAAAACTATTGGTCGTTTTATCTCAATTTGTTGTTGATGGCGGTGTACCAGCATGGCTTAAAATAACACTGATAAATCGGAAAATATATAAATATAAAACCATATTGACAGAAATATGACAGCTGCATCGCTCATAGCACCGAGTACACTATTGATAGTTCCGTTTCGGAGTCCACTTGGTCATTGAACAATTTAAGGCTTTATATGAGTCTTTTTTTCTGGTATTGGGTCTGGGTGTTTTCTATGTACTAAGTATAGTATGTATTTACAAAAGAAAAAGTGTATTTGTAGTATATAATATTGGCCACCTAACACCCATAGTACAAGCTCAGCTTAGTTTGGGGTTAGGTGGTGCTGTGTGATTAGTCGGGAATCATTATTATTAAATTGCACAAAATACAGACAGTTACAATATTCTTATATGAAAATACAGATAAATTATAATATATGTAAGTATCTTCTAGTAAGTAGAAAGGAAGTAATACGGTTCTTATATCTTTGTTATCAAGTTAAGTTTACATTTAAGCGTTTTTTCCCACATGAAAGGTCGCGTCGCCGGGAGAGCTGGTCCGCGCTCTGTATGCCGGCCGCGTCCGCCGCGCGGCTGCTTCGTGGACACTGTGTCTACTTCTCGCACATACCATGGAGGATATATCGTAGGTATCTTGTGTTGTTCTTAGAGGTGCTCCTTTGGTTTTTTGCTCCCTGACGGGCAATTGGAGTGCGAGTTATTTTGTTGGTTTAATTGGTTGGTCATTGTAAACGCTTGTAAGATTCTTATTGGTGTCTATATGTTGTTTAAGAAAGTATTAAGTATTTTAGTCTCATTATTTCTTAGTAAGATCATTAGGTAAGTTTTATTCGTTAAATTGTGTATGACAGCCGTGAAAACCTCTTTACAACCTCTACTATTATTATGATTTGTCAAAGCCTCTTATTAACGATGTATTATCAATTATTTAAAAGATTACTTTGTTGTATTAACTTATCACGTAATCTATACTAATATTATAAAGCTGAAGAGTTTGTTTGTTTGATTGTTTGTTTGTTTGAACGCGTTAATCTCCGAAACTACTGGTTCGAATTGAATAATTATTTTTGTGTTGGATAGTCCAGTTATCGAGGAAGGCTATAGGGTATATAACATCACACTACAACCAATAGGAGCAAAGATATAGTGGTAAATGTGTAAAAAACGGGAGAAATTGTTCATCTTTGAAGCCTTCCGTTGCGTGCGCCGTGAAAACGGTTCAAGATACACAAAAAATATGTATTAAAGAATAATAGCTCTTTTAATGATCTAAAAAACAGTCCGCGATAGTATATGTCTATCTTTTAAGATTAACTCACAAAAACCGTTTTTATGGTACCTAATTTGGTCGAAATCATTTGTTTAAGTTGTATCAACATAATAATATTAATCTTTATCCAAATAAATATGTTGTTGGTTAAGAGTACTTCATCCATTATAATGCGGGTAGCACCGCAGGGCACAGCTAGTTTAGTTATAAATCCATTATAAATTATTATTTTCTGGGAAAGTTTAACCTTTGATATCGACAAAATTTGTATTAAAATAACGTCAGATACAGATACGTCGTTAATAGACTTTACTTATGAACATAATAGACGTCTCAATAACTATAGGGATTCGATAAGTAGTAGATTAAAATAAAACTGTGTCGCGGAGTCTACGCTACTGTGAGCAATTTAAAATCGATATTGAGTGTTCTGCAAAGAAATATTTAACCGAGTACCTACCTTATATTGTAATATCATGGACCCAATCGGAATCGATCAATGCAGTAGAGTAGAATGTACGGAATGAAATTAAAACATGGATTACAGACCTCACAGATGGACTAATTGGCGAAGTTTAGCGAGCGTGTAGTCTAGAGCCGGTGTCGACGAGACCGACCGAGAGAGAGCCCAGGTCGGGCTAATGGATGACAAGTGGTGGACAATGCGCCGGCGATCGGCACGGCGCCGCCGGGGCACGCCGCCGCCGGGGCACGCCACCGCCGGGGCACGCCGCCGCCGGGGCACGCCGGGCACCGGGGGCTCCTGCGCGCAGAGGATGGGTGGAAGGGAACACGTACTTGCAGCAGACAGGCGAGGGCGAGGGCGAGCGGCGCCGCCGGACATCGGCGCATCGGGGCGGGCCGGCGTCAGCGCGCCTCGGGCCGCCGCCGCGCGCGCATCGCTCACACACTGCACTCTCCGTCCGCGCAACACTCCGCGCCGCGCGTCGTGGCTCGTCTCGCGCTCGGGTCTCGTGTGCCGTCGCGCGTCGCGTGTCTCGTGAGGTACGTGCTCTCGCCGCGGGCGCCGCGCTAGGACTGCGCCCTCCGCCCGCGGCCGCGCCCCCCGCGCCGCGCCCCCCCCTCCTCTCTCGCCCGCGGAGCTTTCTGCGGAGGAGCGCTCACATTTCACGGCGACTATAGAGGTACAATATATGATATGCACGTACATGCGGCCAGATTTGCAACGCGATGTTCAAAAGTAGAGCTGTGCTAGAGCAGAATCTTTCCGGCAAGTCCGAGTCACAAGATTATAAGAGTAACAAGTAAATCGTTACATTATTATAAAAAAAATATGAATTCTCCCATGTAGAACAGGAACTATGTTGAAGTCCATTGTTTTATTGAATTTCGGTTAATGAATCAAAAATGGCAGAGCCTTCGGCGGGCGCGCGGTCGGAGCGGCGCGGTTCCCACGGCGCGGCGCGGCGGCGCAGGCGCAGGTGCGGTGCACTTGGCGCGGTATCTGGCACACGCAGTTAGCCGCGCCCCGCGCCCCGCCGCGCCGCGCCGCGCCGGCGCCGCACGCACGCGGGGACGTCTCCATGCAGCGTGCACCTCCGACCTCGCTCGGGGCTATCTGTACGCCTGCGCCTGCGCCTGCGCCTGCTAGACGAGCGCTCCTTGCGGAACAAGTAGCTCCCTCACCGACTTCGTTCCGGTTCCGGTCCATGTTAATCCATCTTTACTTCAGACTCCTAAAAGTCTTTCACGTTATTTATTTATATCAGCAAAAATATTTAAATATTTATGAAGTTAGTTAATTTTCGACAAAGGATATCTTTGAAACTGTTGATGCTTATTGCCTGATGTGCCGGCGAGGACGGCGATTACAAGACAAGTGATACTTATGACTTAATTAAGCATAAAAAATTATCCTAACCTCATAATCTTAGACGAATGTTAATTATTCTATGCTTATAATATAGTGTGGGTGTTTAGTAAGTGTCAGAAATAATTAAAATCACGGAAATATCTAAATTAAATAATGTTCACAATATTTAATTATTTTTTTTGACAGCATCACCTAACCCCCAAACTAAGCAGAGCTTGTACTATAATATAATATGTATCTTTGTATACCAGGTGACTACTACCAGATGATATACATATTATTTTTTTTTGTAAATGTTTATATATATATAATACATACTGAGAAAACACCCAGACCCGAAACCAGAAATTGTAGATCGTACAACAATAACTAACTTGAATTTAATAGACGTCATTTTTCTATGTTGATTGTAATTATAACTGAAGTAATTAAATAAAATAGTCTGTAGTATATAATAAGCAAAGAGGTTATGATACTAAAAATAGAGAATGCGTGTTTTCCTCCGTCGGTAATTAAATGGAGTAGAAAATGCTTTTTTTCTTGCAATGCACTTTACTTTATTTTATATTGTATTAATGGATATTAATGCCCGCAATAAAACATTATCTGGGGGCACGGCAGTGCCCCCACCAAGTCGTTATTACTTACTTGCAGACAGACATGATCATCAAAAATTAATAAGTTTAAAAAAGGTTTTTAAACTTAGTAATTTTTAAAAACCTTAGTTTAAAGTTTCTGATTCTGTCCGACTTCGCTCGGTATGCAAAAAGCAACGAATCCATCCAAAACTAAATTTATTCATATGAAATGCCTTCTAATTTTCCTTTGATTCATACCAAACTATTACATTTGCATTATTTTATTTTCCCAAAAATAATTTAAAGATTGTGTGTGAGTGCCAAAAATATAATGAAAATAACAATATCTCGGTAGATAAAATTTCTATATATTATGTACCTATGACTATAATATTAAGTATTATCAGATATTAAGTATTATTTATTTAGATACATACAACAGTGCAACAAGCCCTCCGGGCCGCGCCGCGTGCCAGATTATTACAAAAGTAAACATATCTGCTTCATTGAACCAGATGTGGTCACTCTACGATAGTCGCTCCGACGCGGGGCGGCGGCGACAATGGCGGCGGATGAGCAGATGTCCGCGAGCGCCAATTAACCCCTATTGTGGCGGGAGCGGGGCGCGGCGGGGCGCGGCGGGCGTTCTCTCGCTATCTCCGAAAATTAGAGATTTCTTTTGTTAATGGGTAAATAAGATCCATCAAGGTATAGGTATGTTATTGATAAAATATATGATTGGAACAAAGCACTAATTAAAAAAAGAACGCCGCGCCGGTCAATATAATTGTACTTTGAAGCTAATGGTGAATCTTTGAGCGAAAACAATCTCTATTGGGGTAATTGCGTCGGGGAGTTATGCTTTGCGGAATCTATTGAATGGAACGAAATATGAATCCATTTGTTTATATGATGTCTAAGGCGCGTCGCGGGGCGGCGGGGCGGCGGGGCGGCGCGGGGCGCGCTCTCACGCAAATTAGCAACAATTAAGTGCGCGGGCCGAGTGCGAATTAATCACGCTCTTGGGACTAATTAGGAGAATGACCGTGGGAGCGCGACGCGGCGGGACGGGGCGCGCCGGACTGCGCTGCGCCCGCGCGCGATCGCGGCGCATCACGCGAGCGTGCGCGGCGCTGGCGGGGCGGGGGGGAGCGGGGGGGGGGACGCTCGGGAACACGTTTAATTAAAATGCCTGCGGAGAGGATCGAGGGGGGGGGGGGCGGAGGGGCGAGGGCCCGCGGCCGCCGGCTCCGGCGGCTGTCGCTAACGATATTCATTTAATTAGATGACGGTCGCGCGGGCACGCCGGGCGAGGCTGCTAATGTGTCTGCTAAACGCAACCTCATCTCACATAACATATTCAAAAAACAACTTGTAATGCAGCGCTATCGTGCAATTATGTATTAAGTAGATTTTGATGACAAGTTTATTCTATTACATTTTAAGGTTATATTATCAGGTCCCCATAAACCGACGACCGAGACGCAGAGACGTGCTTGCATTTACATCCAGTTATAAAAGTTTACGATGCTGTAAAACCAGTAGTTTCGAATTTGGACAAAATCTGAATTGTAATATAGAGCACTTTTAATTGAAGAAGCTTCAATGATATAAGTAGCGGAGGAGCCGCTTCCCGCAGGCCGCCGGGGTGTTGATAATTATATCAAATGAATTAGCAAAAGTCCGGTGGGGGCTGCGCGGGTGCCCGCGGCCTGCAGCGCCCGGCGGGGACGGGGGTTCGTCTCCGCGGCCGGCGCTGGACCGGTTCCCCGCGCCCCCCGCCCCCGCCCCGCGGCCGCCCGGCGAACCCTGTTTATTTTTAACTGAACAGGTTGCTCGAATCTGTGCCTCGTACCTGCGCCCGCGCGCGTCCACTTCACTTTGAACTCTTCAACTGTGTACCCTCCCCCGCGGCCCGCAACCCCCTCGGTACTTTGCAGCTGGATTCACTGCAATTTGTTAAGACAAAAAACTTTCAATCTGTGCATCGCTCTACAATGTTATCTATGTATCTAACACAGGAATGTGTGATAGTTCTGCAGGTAGCATGCGGATGCGAGCGGGGCGGGGCGCGGGGCGGCGCGGGGCACGCTGCCAATTAGCGGGATATATTCCATCGTTAGCCGCGCCGCATCACTCGTGAATCAAACCCTGATGGCTCCGTTAGTTATTCCTTATCGTGCATTTGAATGTATAAATCTGCGCAGGCGCGCCACCCGCGCGTCGCCTGCCCGGCGCCGGGCCGTCGCCGGGCGGTCGCCGGACTGCCCCGGACCGTTGGTGCCAGTTCGTTCACCGTTCGTTGGTCAAAGATTGCACTTGGTTGAGAGCGCGGTCAGGGCCTGCTCACCCGTGTACATGAACGCTAGCCCGCAGCCCTGTGGTCCCGGAGCCCTCTGTACCTCGGCTCACAAAAACCCCGCGCGCTCCTCTAACGAGCTTTGCGAGATGAGACATTTCCATCGCACGGCATTTGGTTTGCAAATGGTTTCCGGTCGGGCGCCCTCTATATAGCACAATCTCGCAGAGATACCGCGGAATGAGTTGGACGGGACCGGGGATGGCACACACTTGCCAGATTTAGAAATCAAATAATTTTAGAGACTGCCCAAGAACAATCCCGATTAAACTTGACACTGGCAAACTAGCGCTTCAAGCGCAGAGTACAATTATAAGTAATTGAATTGAATGAAACAAGCCCAGACTACAGATAACGACCGTATCCAAATTGAATTAAAAATAGGAAGAGCTGCAAATAAATGGAAGATAGTATCCTCCTCTTCCATAAGACAACATCTTCCTCCTCGAGCAGACATAGGAGCCACTCTTATGGATATTATGGCAACCTTAGACCTCACAATTGTTCTTCTTCGTGTACCATGTTTGTGCTATTTTAACAAGGAAGATTTTGCTGTGATTTAGCCTACTTTTGCAATTTTTTTTACAATTTATTAAATGTAGAATATGGATACATGATAAATGAAACTATGTTGGATAGTTTATCGTCAGCAATATGATAACCGGCGAATCTGTAGGTAATAGGTATCTATAGGAAAGTTATTCGCCGCCGCAAATAGTCATTAATAGGGGTAATAATAAGAACAAATATTAGAAACGTCGAAAAGGTGGGCAAAGCTCTATCAAAAACTATGAGAGTTTGAGTAGTGAGCACAATTTTATTAAAGGGATACCCCCTTTACTGAACAAATCACCTCAACATGAAGACTAGTTTGTCTTGTCTGAATTTAAGCGAATGCGGAGAACGCACTGACACCGGCTCGTGTGACGTCCACGTACAAGTGGGTTTACCTCTAAGTGTCGCATGAGTGACTCTCAGCGTGTGCACATCATCACTCCGGTACGGCGAGTGAGCACTTTGTGTGTAGTGTGCTAAAACGCTGCATGAGAGAGTATAGTACCAGCATTTGGTGGGTTTCAAGGTCACTGGAAATCACATTGATAATATTTGAATGCCCCAAGAGGGGTGTATGCAGCCATTTCGAGGCGGAGAAAACTTTGCCAACGGCTTAAATGAGGAACAACGTTGTGCTAACATCAAACAAGCGCCATCAGACCGATTGTTGTGATTTGTGATGATGACTGTGACATTTCTTATTATTTATTTCGGTATATACCGAAATAAATATTATGTTAGTGTTTTCCCTGGAGGCGTAGGCGCGTGCGCGTGCGCACTATCGCACAATTAGGCAACGGACGGCGCGCGCGGATGCCCGTATCGCATCCGCCCGCTGTACCTACTGCTCGCAGATACCCGGCGGCGGCGGCGCGGCCCCAGCCATGCTCTGACCACGAGAGGTGCCCCAGTGCTTGTTGCTCCGATCAAACATTTGGGATGCCACCGTCACGGAACGCCTATGGTATAAAGCTTTACCTACTAATGTTAGGACGCCACGTTGGTTGAGACATGTTCAGCATGCGACATAGTCCAGTAGCGCAGTCGTGGCCGTCCATATAAGTCCACCCGCCGTCCACACGGGCGCGCGGCATGCGCACAGGCACATCATAGCTAGCTTTATAGAGCCTGAAAGCGAGCTTCGCTGACGTTTACGAGCGCCTGCGCATTTTCTTCTACGCGGCTTTTTGACCGCGACACGTTTTTGCCATGAACGCGCATAGTGCTCTTGCGGCCCTCAGAGAACAATATATCACTAATGGAATGCATCTTACCGGGAACCAAGGAGATTCTGTCCGCGCCACTGTGTACGGATGTGTTCTGTGTATGTTATATTCTATTTTTTTCCTAAAACTCATAAACACCGAAATTGTTTAAATGTAGATATTACGACTCCATTCACTAGTGAGTACTGATAAGGGTATTTTCAAACTAACCTTCACACAATATTTCATTGTACGTAAGATTAACAAGTGAGTAAGTGGAGCGCCGCCGCTATCAGCCGCGCCGCGCGACGCAGCTCGGTATCTGTTGACGCACGGAGCTACCTAACCCATGAAATTAATCAGAAACTTCGTTAAAAGTCGTGAAAAAACGTGCGCCTGCGCCGCGTCACGTCGCATCGCTTCACGCCTCCAACAACAGATAATGAAACGCCTTTTTTGCGGCTTAATCCAATAAATTAAATTTGGGATAGCATGACTCGGCACTGTCCGCGAGCTCACGCGACGCCGGCGCCGGTCCGTGCCCGTCCCGTCGCGTCCTACGATGAGAGACGAATGCACATTATTGATTGTGACCCGAAATAAATATATACATTTGCATATTGCATCTAATATGTTTTGGTTGGTTCATGCGGACATTAATAGACTGCCTAAGAACACTCCTGGATAGGCCTAGCAGAGTTTGTGGCTTCCACAGGGAGCTTGGTTAGTGCTTATTTTGTTGGTGGCTTACTCCATACATACACATTATAGTGTAACACCGAGCCCGTGACATTGACTTGCTCAGTCGGAAGGCTGGGGACGGGTCCCCGAACAAGGTCAGGGTTGATATTTTTTTGCAAAACCCAAACGAAAAGCATGTAGCGACGAGGTGGCAACAAAGCAGGGTCGATATAAAACGCGAGGCATGTTTACGAGCTCGTAGCGGACGTCTGCGGGGACGGCCGTCGGGGCCGCGAGCGTCCTCGCTAATTAGCGGCAGTTCTCACGGCGGTCACTGCGACGTCCTCAGATTCCTTTAGGTATTTTAATGAGGTCCTCGCGGGACGATTTATGCGCGCGTCGCGCAAAAAGGCGCACCCCTCGCCCCGCCGCATTCCCCGGCGTGACGTCACCGCGGACTGTAATCTCACAAAATAAAATAAAATACTGCTGCACTACCACCGGCACAGCAACACCCAGCCGCGCGCGAGGCTTCAAACTTGTGTAACGAGTAAGTACATCTGATTATACTTAATCTATAGGTACTTATTATAAATTAAGTTCACCCCTCGGTCTGTCTGTTTTTATGTTCGCGATAAACTCGAAAACTACTGTCGGGTCTTTATGGAACCTTTTCGGAATCGGTTCAAATGAAAACTATTACCTATGTATCCGTGTTCGTGTGTGTCTCCATCCAAAGGTTGTCTGGAAGAAATTGCTTTAAGCAATAAGGCCGCCCATTACCTACGCATTTTGTATTAAGCCCATTTTTGTATTGTTTTATCATGGTGTGTAATAAAGAGTTATATTATTATTATTATTCTTAAGCCCGGAGCGGGCCAGCTAGCAGGCAGACACATTCAAATACAGATCTTCACGGGAAAGCCTTGATGCTGCCACTTTAATAACATTTGTGCAAAATTATACTTGTTTATTTGAGGGTGTTGGTTATTATGTGGTAGTAGACTCAGGCGGTGTCTCAGTGAGTCATTCCCCGCTCCAATAACGTATGCCTTGGTTGTAGCTCTTTAGGAAGGATAGATACGGCTGCGCAAGAGTGGCTCAAGATGTATGAGCGGTCGAGACTTTAAATTGAGAACTTTTTTTAATTAGGTACTTTAGTCCGCCCAACTCCAGTCCGCGCAAGCGCATTTCGTAAGTTTCGTGGTAAGACTCTTTCTCGTTTTATTGCGCATCATTAACGTTTAATGAGTCATTAAGCGTTAATCAGAAGTTTGTTTGAGCGTCGCGGTCCAGCGCAACTCGCTCGACGCGGAGCCTGCTCGCAGACTGAGGAAGTGCTCCGAGGTGGTAATGATAATGAGCGCTACACCCGGGGTCTCCATCGTCTCCGGCGGATCGCATCAGGAATAAGTTGGTTCACGTACGAGTACGAGAACAGGGGTTATCGAATAAAGCTCACTAATGTGGCAATGGGCGGGCCATGTAGCAGAAGCGATGGCCGCTGGGGTCAGAAAGTTCTTAAAAGGAGACTTTAGATCGGCATGCGCGGCGTAGGACGTCCTCTTATTAGATGGACGGTTGACTTCGTAAGCGGCCTTTTCGTGTAACAAGCCACGGTTCGCTGTGGATGCGGGCCGCTTGCAACCAAAATATGATGATGATGAATGATTAATTTGGGCGCGGTATTGGCCCGTTATGTGTGGACTGTCAGTGCGCCGACATTCCTGCGCTAATGAGGACGGATGCGCGCGCGCAGACCACCCAGGACAAGCAAGGACGTCTCAGACCATTACAGGTACTCAGCCGGGTATCTACTATTGGACTAACCCATTACATTTTATAAATTTAAGTCCAACGCCACGTCTGTCCATCTTTATGTTCGCGATAAACTCAAAAACTACTGAACGGATCTGTACGCTGTATTCAGCAACATGTCGAGTGATTCAAGAGAAAGGTTTTGCACCCGAGCAGAGCCCGGATGGGCCGGCCAGCTTCCATATAAGTAACTCAAGCTATAACCACCATCAACAACCACCACCATCGCCTTGAGCATGTTTCACGTTGAGCCTCGACCATTTGACGTACTGCAGCACACACAATGTGCAACTGTATATTTTTTTGCAACATATATTCTCTGTATTATATTGTAACTGTTTTATTTTGTATTTTTTTATCTTTGTGTGTCTGTAGTCGGAAATAAATGTTTTTTACTTTTACTTACTACAACATCATTTTGATTGAATTAAATAATTTTGAGCTAGGTATATACCTAGCTACTATTTAAACATATTTGGGAGTAAATGCATATCTTTATATGTATATATAATTCTTCTGTGAGTGTGTATGTCACTAAACTTCTCTCAAACGACTGGACCGATTTTGATGAAATTTTTTGTGTGTGTTCAAGGGGATCTTGGAATGGTTTAGATAAAAAAAAACCTTTGCGAAGTCGGGGCGGGCCACTAGTTTATATATAGAACGTGACTTGCTCGTATATTCATATTCATTGACGATAGTCATTCTAAGGTAAAAACTTAGACCAGTTATTTTGGATAGATACTACTTCTATAACATTGAAATCCTGGAGAACGGTATAATTAATCCTATTAAGGGAAATGTTTATTTGTCCACTGTCATTAAAAGAGAGGATTTAAATAAGCTGCGAGTGCCCCCTCGCCACCTGCGCGCCGCCGCGGCCTCGTGCGGCGCCCGCGGTGTGCGCACCGACCGCGCACCAACCGCGCGCCGACCGCGCGCCGACCGCGCACCGACCGCGCACCGACCGCGCGCCGACCGCGCGCCAACCGCGCACCGACCGCGCACCGACCGCGCGTTGTGGCGGAACAAAGAGCGCGCTCTAATGCCCCTGACTATTAGATTGTTTGTGTTTTTCTAAAGTCGTGAAAGGTCACGTGACCGCGCACGACACATCACAAACAACATCATTGTTAATAACTTAAACAAAAAGGCTGCTCGTAGGCGCAGTGGCTTACTAGAAGTGATAGCGCGTTCAAATCCGGTACAGGGCGCTGGTTGCGCGGCGCCCGCAGCCCGCTGCGACCTGCTCCTGCGCACCTTCTTAATGCATTCCAAATTAAATCGCTGTATGTGCCCCTTCGAATAGATGACAAATTGAACGGCTTTAACATGAAGTATACCTACATCTAAATACTCGGAGTGGAGGCCGGCTGACATTTTTATGGATATGTCCGATTGAGGGCCGTCGATAAGAGCGCAGCGCAGGCCCGGACACCGGGATCATACAATAAGACAATAACACCTATCCAACCGTGTCCGTCCGTCTGTAGGGGGGCTGCAGGCTAACGGACGCGGTATCTGCGCAGGCGCATCTCGTATCTGTAATTAACATCGCGCTGATCGATACCCGGCCGCTTTATCGATAACTTTTAATTGACAGCTCCGATTAGAACAACCCTAAACTCGAGTCCAAAATTGTAAAGTCCAATTAAAGAGGTGATAATCTAATCTCTCTTTCCCCGCGGGGGCGGGGCGAGCGGGGCGGGGGCGCACGGCATGTCGCCCAACAGTAGTGCAGCTCAGCGTAATAGCTTGAGGCCTTGCGCTTGAGAATGTCTGTCTTCATCTTTAAATATTATGTTCTGTTACAAGCCTTTATTTCGTTTTATCTGTCTTCAATGTTTGTCTATAATCAGACATTGCAAGAGTTTGACACACTTGTTCTCACTTCTGAAATAAAGCACGCTTAATAGGGCGCTTATTAAGATGGATCTCGTCTGAAATCAATAAAGTCAAGTCGATTGAACTCCGCCATTAAACAATAATCCCATGATGGCTTAGAGTTTGACGATTCATCCTGATGATTTAAATAAGAATTAAATACATAAAGAAATAGGTACTTATTTAATCATTATTTTTTGAGCTATTATAATGTGATGTACTCAGCCAATATGGACTATTTTACAAACAATAACTGAGTTCAAACTCCATAAAAAAAATAAAAAATAAAATATTATAATATTTTATTAAAAATAAAATATTCTACTGGCGGCGGTGCGCCGGCGCAGGCGCAGAGATTTATAGTTTAATCCTCGTTATTTATGTTTACGGATTTATTCGTATTTAATTTAGTGCGCGACTCACTTATCACAGTTATTAGTCGTATTTTCGTCCCGTATTTTACCGTTTTGTATGTGTCTCATTATTTTAAAGTTTAGACATTTTTATAGAATTATTTTATTGGTTACGAAGTACTGTTGGAACTGTGAACAGATGGAAACCAAATGCTGAGATACCTAGCGCGCGATCGCACTGACGGCCCGACACCGGAGAGGCGCAGACATGGTTCTTTTAAAATAGGTCGTTTCGTTTGCGATTTTGCGAAGCGCTCAATGTATATTTAATGTTGATTTGAACCACAAGCAAAAGTTGTATATATATATAGATAATAAATGAAGTAATGGTAAGTATCATGTCTTATATAAAATAAAAACCCTTGTAATGTAAACCATTAACAACTAAACATGTATTCACAGCTTATCAAGGCTAAAGGCTCATTAAGACCACGCAGTCTGAAAATGCGGGGAAAAATCACTAACACACTTTATCCACTCATAAACGTATGTACTACTATAACATATGCAAATATTTTTAAAAATCTCATATTCAATTCAATTCAATTTATTTATTGCATTAAAATACAACAAGTACACTTGGAAAGGTCAATAATATAACAGTATATCATCATTTAAATATTTGAACTTAAAAATAAATACAATTGTACATTAATATAATTTATGTGAAATTATCAAATAAAATTATCCGCAAAAGCTTCGTCAAGTGTATAATATGATTTTTCAATTAACATTTTTTTTATGGTGGCACTAAAATAATTGATATCGGTAGTCCTCAAGTCGTATGATAATTTGTTAAAAAACTTTTTCCTACTTTAGCCAGCCTATGCGTAGGTACTACAAATTTGTTTCTTAACCTAGTACTATAACAATGCGAGTCACTTTTTAATGTTAGCTTAGTCATATTTAATTTAGCATAAATAAGATTTTGATAAATGTATTCACCAGTCATGGTCATTACCTAATTTTTTAAATTTACCTATACACGATTTAATGCTTTTCATGTACATCATTGATCTTAATACTCTTTTTTGCAAAACAAAAGCTCTCTTTGATTGAGAAGAATTTCCCCAAGCTATTATGCCATAAGTCATAAGAGAATGGAAGTACAAGTCAAAGTCAAAGTCAAAACGTTTATTTCCTTAGAAGCACATAGCCTACATGGACAGGTCAACTTAAAATTAATAAAACTAAATTGCTTAAATAACAAATATCAAGGAAATAACATTGTCTTGACAGTTCGCTTCAATGTTTTATACTGAGTTGAGAAGCGAATAGAACAACACAGCTTTATCAGTTATTACAATTTTGTAGTTATTACAATTTTGGAGTTCTTATTTATAGGTAACTATTATAAGTTTAACATTTACAATAAAAAAAAATGTTTGTCATATAAGGAAGCTATTATGACATGAGCATATCAGTCCTGGTCAACCAGAATTATTAGAGCCTGTTACTGTGGAACTAAGCAACATCTATCCAAGCTGCATCATCCTTTATATAATCATTTATAGAGTAATACCTACGCTTTTTTCATTAGACTTCTCTTAATAAATGATTAAAATTTTCTAATAGGAAGCTCTGTTACATTATGAGGAAGCTTATTATAAAAACGTACAGAGCTACCCATAAATGATTTGCCTAGTTTTTTTAGTCTGTAAGTAGGTATTAATAATTTTTCTTTACTTCTCGTGTTAATACTATGTACGTCACTTTTTCTTAAAAACAAGTGCTTATTCTTGTGGGTAAACATCAAGTTCTCAAAAATGTACTGTGAGATTACAGTTAGAATGTTAATCTCTTTGAATTTTTCTTTGAGGGAGTCACGTGGTTTCATTTTATATATTGCACGTACAGCCCTTTTTTGCAGCACGAATATAGTTTGAATATCGGCTGCAGCACCCCAGAGTAGGATACCATATGACATAATACTATGAAAGTAACTAAAATAAACCAGTCTAGCTGTACCCTCATCTGTGATATATCTCATTGTTCGCACTGCATAAGCGGCTGAACTAAGTCTACCTGCAAGGTTTGTAATTTGGGGTTTCCATTGTAGACGAGAATCAATATGTAAACCTAGGAACACTGTTGAGTCAACGAGCTCGAGAATTTCATCGTTTAATATGATTTTTGTAGGAAATTCTTTAACATTAGGGAGTTTGAATTTAATACATTTAGTTTTTTTTGCGTTTAGCAGTAAGTTATTAACCGTAAACCAATTTAGTACTAGTGACAGTGAGTTATTTACATCGTCAAAATTATTTTTATTCCTATCAACTTTAAATAATAAAGAAGTATCATCAGCAAATAATACTATGTCACAAAGGTCTTTAGCAAAATACGGGAGATCATTTACATATACTAAAAACAAAAAAGGCTCAAGTATTGATCCTTGTGGAACCCCTAATTCGATTTTTGATCCTGAGGATCTTTCATTACCTACTTGAACCATTTGAATTCTATCGGTCAAGTAGGAATGTAGTAGCTCAAGGGCTTTGTACGCATGATAAACAGTCTTTGAAGCCTTAAAGTCACTTAAATTTCTAATGGTCTTAACAGCATATACCGCTGATTTTAGTCTACTTACGAGAGTGTCAATGTGTTTAGTCCAAATTAGTTTAGAGTCAATGTTTAATCCTAAAAATTTTATGTCATCTAAGGTGTTCATAAAGTGTTTATCAATAGTTTGCTTAACAATGTCATCCGATCTATTATTACCTAAAAAGAATTTCACAATATTTGTTTTATCAACATTAAGAAGGAGATTGTTTGCATAAAACCATTTTTTTATGTTACATAATACATTGTCTGTTTTATACAAACATTATCTTTATCTTTGTCACCAATTACTATAGTAGTGTCGTCCGCAAAAAGGACTATGTCATTTTTATTCTCCATACAAGCTACAATGTCATTGATATAAATTATAAATAGTAAAGGTCCTAAGATGGAGCATTGTGGAACTCCTATCGATACGTTGGCCACTTCGGATCTATGACCATTGCACTCTACTACCTGTTTTCGGCCTGTCAAGTAGGACTTCAATATTGATAATTCTTTACCACGTACACCATAATGCTCAAGTTTTCTTAAAAGAATCTTGTGACTGACACAGTCAAAGGCCTTTGACAAATCGCAGAATAGACCAAATGTATTTTTTTATTTATCTAGGTTTAACAATAATTCTTCAATCAATGTGGTTATGGCATGGTTTGTGTTTTTTATGCGCTGGAATCCAAACTGGCGATCATTAATTATATTGTGTTTTTCAATAAAGACGTACAGCTCATTTGCAATATGTTTTTCAAAAATTTTAATAGAATAGAAATGGGTCTATAATTATTAGAATCCTTGTGACTACCCTTCTTAAATAAAGGAATTATTTTAGCTATTTTTAGCATGTCGGGAAAATAACCCTTGTCTATGCAATCGTTTATAGAATCGGCTAAAGGTACAGCTATTTCATCTTTGATGCGTTTTATTAAACTTATAGATAATATCCCAAAGGTCACATGATTTCTTTGGTTTCAATTATTGGTCTATTATTTTAATTACTATACTAGGGTTAATGTCACTTATTCTAAATGATTTATCTATAGGCAATGTTAGTTTGTGGGCAAACCTCATGGATTCCTGTTCTGAATCCACGAGATTTCTGGTCAGAGAAGTAGCAATATATGTTAAGTCCCACTTTCATTAAGCCACATTGGTACGCTGGAACAAGGTTTTCCATTGCCAATTTGGCTTTCGATCTAACATTTAGTGAAGGCCTTACTACCTCTTCAATTGCCTATCCGCACCGCTGGACTGACTCACGGCAGGCAGATGATCTGTGCAAAATTTGTGTCTTAACTATCAAGAGCTCACACAAAAATTAAATAACTTTAGCTTCCCTAAAAATAAGAGTGGTCTGAGTTGGACATGACGATTACATTCAAAATGGCTCGGCCCCGTGGCTCAATGGAGCGTGGCGCGCGGTGACCGGGACACTGGCGGCGAGTGCATGTAGCACGTGCGGCGGATCATCTCCCGTCCGCGGCGAGAGGACCGCTGCTAATTGTCCACAATCACTCATTATCATAACGCGCGGTGCGCCGGCGAGGGGACGCCGGGACAATGCGGGCCTAATGAGCTTTGAGACAATACTTTTTTCTCATTTAGAAGCTCGGATGATGGCGGTTTCAGTGTCGCGTTTCAGCGCATTGTGTGCAGCGGCGCGTGCGCAGTGCGCCAGTCGGCGGCGCGCGCGCAGGGGATTGGCCGCAGCCCCGCCCCGCCCCGCCCCGCCGCGTCACGCTCGCGCGCGGCGGCCCTCCGCTCCCGACAAATTACATTTCACGCTCCGTTAAAATCCCCATTCAAAAGGTATTCCGTTTAATTCAAGGTGTTCGATAAAGAATGTGTTAAAATTGATCCGCTGCGGCGCGGCGGGTCGCGGAGTCGTGTGAACGCGCCGCGCCGGCCGCGCGCGGCGGGCGGCGGGCGCTCTCGTCGCGCGCACGCCGCCCGCCGCGCCTCGCTCGATGGTGTTTGTTGATACAGCAAATCGAGTGATGTGATCCTGAGCGGCGCGCCGAGCTCCGCAGCAACAACCATCTTAGATTTAATTAAAACCGCCGCCCGCCCCCCCCCCCCCCTCCCGGGCCGCGGCACCTCGCGGTAATTGCCAATCATTGCACTATAATACCTGTATTGTGCTCAAAGAAAAGTTCACGGTGCGCGTGAGTGACGTGGCATGCGCGCGCGCACTGTTTGAATAGCGCGGGGCAGTGCGCAGCATCCGAAGTAATTGATTCGATTGTGTATTTGATTAGAATTTACAATCACTATCAATCAAAATTATTGAGCAACAAAACACTTGAATAGGAATGGTCCTTCGAGCCGGGTTCATTAACTGAGGCGCGGCGCGGGGCGAGCCGAGTCCAATTTCACTGCATAATTCTCAGATTGCGGCGGTTCGCCCCGTCACTCGGCCGTCACGCCGCCGTCACGCTGTCGTCTCGATGTCACGCTCACCGACGCGTGTCGCTCGATATCTGTCAAGTTGTTTTGTTTCCCAGCGCTAATGTCTTCGTTAGCCGCCCCGCCCGCCCTCCGGCACCGCCCAGCGCCGCTAATCACCGCTTACCACCACCGCCGAAGACTAAATTAGTCAATGAACGTTTGTCGTTTTGTGTTTATAACAAACTCCACACTTGAGGGCGCTACCATATTGTAGGACATTTCAAAATCTCATTTATATGTTATTTATAAGTCTATTTACATCATGTTAGAATTCAAAAAGCTTCTAGAAAGTAAGATGTAATGTATGCATAAAACA
The DNA here is from genome assembly GCA_929108375.1 of Gymnoscelis rufifasciata. Classification (NCBI taxonomy): domain Eukaryota; kingdom Metazoa; phylum Arthropoda; class Insecta; order Lepidoptera; family Geometridae; genus Gymnoscelis; species Gymnoscelis rufifasciata. Next base: position 41,632 of record OV815320.1, read on the forward strand.
CATTGCTCGAAATGTTCATCTAAGGCCGTTTATTGCCTTTGATAGATAAGTGCCATATATCGAACTAAATTGTTTTGTTTTGTAAATAATTAGTTGATAATTTTATCTGGCATGAATACTAATCTATAGTTAATTTTTAAACGTGTAGCGCAGCACAGTGCGCAGCGCGCGCGCGTGTTCACGTTCCGAGTTTTGTGCTTTTTATAAAATGTTTAACAGTTCATTTATTTTTAATGTGGAGAATACTATTTTTAGATTCTTAGGGAATAACGTATTACCGATAGCAGCATAAGCGGTGTACGATTCCCATAAATTGCTTAATTTGTGTCTCTAGCCGGTGTTAAAAGCTCCACTGAAACAGCGCACCCATATAATTCCTTGGAGCAGTATCTATGGCAGTGAAAGTGCGTGGCGCGACGGGACGCGACGGGGCGGGACGGGCGCGCGCCAATGAGCAGTGCGTCGGCGTTACGTCACGCGGACGCGCGCTGATGCCGCGAGCGCACGCGGCGGGGCGCGGCGGCCCGCACTCGGCCGATCGAGTGGCGGTCTCTAACAAAAACAAACATCTTTTAAATCAGACACAGCTCTAATTTTAGGCTAATGTAGTATAGGAAGTGCATGCATGTCGTGCCAAGGAATTGCTCGCGTATCAGGCCTCGATACATGATGCTGGCTCGACTGTGCTGCACTCTGTGCATTAGGAAAAGCGGTTTCAACCACAGTTTTGATGTGGCAATGCGACAACTGCGCAAGCGCACTAATTATTCCAATTTCTCTGTTTACGGAGTCGCCATAAACATGCCTAAATTTACGAGCGCGAGTTTCTCTTTAACGACGCAAGCACTCGCGGCCGCCGCGCCGGCGCACTCGCCACGCTCGATCCTAATTAATGTAACTGTATCTAAACGTGTACTTTCTAATGCCGGCTGTATTTGACAGCGCCGTAGATGCGCGGGCTGCTCCATGGCTGCGTCCGCGCCGCTCTCGTCTGCGCGTGCGCCTCACGCTGCGCTACAAATAAATTCGCGTCAAAGAATTACATAAACAAATGTTTTTCCTGCGCGAATCATTAATTTAAGTCGAATGGAGATAGATGGGTTGGCCCCGCGAGCCCGACAATGGCACGGAGGCGCGCGCGCGGCCATCAATCAGCGGGTCGGGGGCTGCCGCGGTCCATCTATCAGGCATCGCTGCGACGCGGGCGTCTGCGGCCGAGCGCTGATACTCGTCGATGACTCAATAGCATCGGTCGGAGAACGAGAGCAAAGCAGACGAATCGCAGGCGCGCGAAATCCTTTCGAAATAAAAACATCAACTGAAATAGTATCTCCTATAAAGAGGTCTTCATTGAGAGACCCCGGAGAGTCACCCCAGGCTCCATGAATGGAGGGAAGTCCTACCACCTAGTAAGACTAGTACGTCCTGGTGGAACATGAGGTGATACACTGCACAACCACAGAAGAGATTAGCATAGAGACCACCATAATCCTACTCCGGTACACAGTTGGGCTGGTTCGGTTAGCTTAGGCGAGCGGGCTCCGGGACGACCTTCCTCACTAGCGGGGGATATGCACAATACGCTCCTCTGAGAGATGTCACTGCAGATCTCGGTTCCTTTATTCCGGATTATTATTTTTTTGATAGCCTTAGGACATCTGCGGAACCGACTAACTTAATCCCACGGTGTCTGTTTTCGACATAAAGCAGGGACTCCATAGACCCCTGCCCCAACAGACTCCGGTTCGAGATGGCGCATCACCGGCGTATGCGGTCGGCGCAGGCGCACAGACGGAATCAATCAGCCGCCAAACAAAGGCACTAAAAGGCGAACCACAAAATATTGACTATCACAAATCATAGCCGATAACACAACAACGAGGCTTTTAACTCTTTTTAGATACAGATCTCTGTTTTGAAAGCTCTCAGCGCGCACTGCGGGCTAATCTGTGGCCGCTCGGCGCGCGCGCGGGCCGGGGCGAGTGTGCGCCGCACACACGCTCTAACATCTAGACATTATTAGGTACATTATTTATTTCCATTGGATCTTATTGCACACTTGACTGGCCGGAGGGAAGTTAACAATTACTTAACAAAAATTACAAGAGGATGTATCCAGTCCCATTTGAACACATAATGTAATCAATTCGAGCAGCTGAGATTCGGCCGGACCAGACTACTTCAGATAGAGGCTAGAAATGGATATAGAGAAATTATTTTATAACTTCTACGCGTATACTAATTTGTACTCAACTGAACGCAAACACTTTTCTTACCAAACACGTAATATCGTCTTCAAGCAGGTGAAAAATATAAACGTAGATTCATGGAGTTGTGCCGTGAGCAGGTTCCCCTTGCCAGAGTTGTTTATAATGAAGAATGTGTTACATGTTAGAGACACATACTCTGTACCAACAATAATTCCACCGTCCCTTTGATGGATAGATATCTCTGAATTCTCATACCTACTACAATCAGAAACAGTAGCTTACACCACAGATTAATCTGTGCTTACACTCACAAAACGCGCGAGTTTGGCCAAACAAGCAGGCAGCTCCATACTAATGTAGATAGGCATCAGGTAATCTGTTGTGCGTCGCTTCAAGGTGGATGCGATCTCGCGTCAATCTACTAATTACACGGGCCATTTGTCCGCGTGACGTGTCCCGCCCGGCCCCCGACACCAGGGGACCACAGGGGACGATCGGAGACGACAGGGGACGACTGGGGGACTGGTGTACATGCCGTTCCTAGAAAGAAAGATTATTAAATGACAGATTATGAAATATGTTTCGTTTTGTGTTTTCCTGTATTAATTTTTTATTTTATTTATTTGAGAAACAAAAAGGTTTTAGATAAAGTGGCTTGTCTTAAGCTAGAAACTGTTTCCAAATGTGTATATAAATTGGTGCACATCAATACCAATTTATGTATATAACCTACAATAATAATACAACCCAATAATATACATTTTATCCAAAACCTTTTTGTTTCTCAAATAAATAAAATAAAATATTTATATTAATTTATTTCACAACAATTATTTTACAAATCGTGTTGAAAATGTGTATGGCTTAATCTAAAAATCTAATAATTATTATAAACTTGTAAAAATAATAACAATAAGCTAATAGTCATATTAATAGCAAGTTCTCAGCCCCATGTTCGTCTATTGTAAGCAGCGCCCTCGCAACAAAATATCTTTTCAGTTTATTTTTGAGGTTGCACTCGTATGGACGTTCAATACATTTTAATTAGATTCATTTAGATTTATGATGAACCCTTATTGTTTTTTTTAGGAAGGGGAATCGTACCGACCGAATACACTGTCATTTCAACACAACCCTTTGTCTCGCCCAGATCGTTAATAGCCAGATACATCTAAATCAAAAGTCTTTAAGGAGCAATTTCACTTCAAATAAATCCGTTACGAATCAATCCGTGATTAATAGCCGTAAGTGATAATGATGATGCGCGCCGGCCGCTCCACAACAATTAAGCGTGGATGAATGTTGCGCGCGCGCAGCGGCGCATCTCGCGGCGATTGGTTCTGCGCATGCGCGTCACGCACTCGCACTCGCCGGGGGACTTCAACAACATTACACAATACTACAGATTAGATACTATAATCTGTGACAATACACGTTGCTAACGGAATATTCAGCAGAATTTCGTGATTTTTTAAGTTTTTCTGATATTTTGTAGTAATTTGAAGCGTCAAGGGGTTGTCTACTTTTTGACTGCTAATAAAACTTTCTCAGTCTTCAAAAAATTAAAAATATGAACTACCAATAAATAAAACAAGCTTATCCAAAGATATAATTCGTAGATGTTTAGTCTATAATTATGTGAGGATTCCATCAGTTTCCTCAATAGGCTGGGACTGTATCGAGAAAAGTTAAAGAGACAAAGTACGTAAATTACACTCTCTATTAGATAGGTATATTCATATTTAAAAAGCCGTGTTGGCTAAAGTGGGAGGACACTCGACTTTCATTCCGAAGGTCGTGGGTTCAAACCCCGCCACGCACCTCTGGATTTTTCTTCTTGAGAAATTTATGTGCGCTTTAAACACGTGCTTTAACGGTGAAGGCAAACATCGTGAGGAAACCGGCATGTTCTGAGAACTTAAAAGAGTTTGAAGGGCATGTGACATTCACCAACCCGCACTTGGCCAGCGTGGTGAATTAAGGCCTAATCTCTCTCGCTTAGAGAGAAGTCCCTGTGTCCCAGCAGTGGGAACGTTAATAGGGTGATGATGATGATTCATATTTACAAAACAAAAAAACAAAACATTTACTTTGCTACACTTTTTTAGTACGAACCGCCGCACCACTTATGTTAATCATATATCATATCGATAAAAAAATTAATAAATCATGATAAATAGCCCTTTTTAATCTTCAATAATGTTGATAACTTTAAAGTTACATAAGGTATGGCACAATAGTTGTGTCGTTGGAAGCAGGCTCGCCGGCCGGCCGGGCGGCGCAGCATCCATCACTTATCGGGATGAGATAGCGCCCCCCCCTGCCCCCCTGCCCCCTGCCCCCCTGCCTGACACACGCACCATTTATCTAACGTTATTAAAACTTTAGTAAAACAACGAGGACGAGCCGGCCGCTTGCGCCCGCGCACCTCAAGCAGGCGCTAGTACACGTGCTGCTACCAGCTCGGTGCTGGTGGAAATACACATTGACATGTGGACAGAGTGCAACTCGCCATTTTTTGATATGTGTATATTATGTACAATCGAGCGTTTCTGATATTTGACGGCCTCAGTAGCGCGGTGGGTGAAAACTCGCTTGCGGCGAAAGAGGTAGCAGGTTCGTTTCCCGCAGAGGTGTCACGTGTTGTATCTTCTGTAAGCACTTTCTCCTTGGTCTGAGTGTTTAATAATATGTACAGTAAATATCGATATTTGTATGTCTTACACAAACTTAGAGCTTACCACTGGGCTAAATATTGTAGTGTGGATTGTCCGGAAATATATTTATTTATCTAAACCAGAAATTTTATTGTTCAAAGAAGCTTTTAATGTTGTATGAATGAAAGATGAAATTAATATTATCATAAGTGTCCTACTTATTCATAATTCTTGCAAACTCAAAACATTAGGAGGTTTTGTCTGTTCACGTCCGTAAGTGGTAACCCTCTGAATCCTCACACGTGACCTCCGGGTGGTGCTAAGAACAGTCTCTGGTGGTAGGCTTCGGCCGCGGCTTGTCACCACCCTCCGGGCTGGGCCAGTGCGTGAAGCGATTTTTTCGTGTTTCGTAATGTGGCCCGGAGAAGCCAACTAGTTCTTCATGCCCCATCTTAGACTACATCGTCACTTTACATCAGGTGAGATTGTGGTCAAATGAAGGCTTATCCAGCATAAAAAACTAAAATCGTACTTCTACTAATTATAGTTATTAAGTTACAAGAAGGACAAGATAAAAACTTAGTAGCTTTTATTCCTAGATCCTAGTGTGACACATAGTGAGTCGAGTCACTATTCTAGAATACATCGATGGAAGACGCGAATTTATGCATTTAATGTTGTGTATAGAGTTGATAGAGATTTCATTGCACTGGAAGTACCAAATAAAGAGCGTCTTCAAATGGTCTGAATGTTACTCGTACTAAAAAAGTGTGTGTGTGTCAGCTACGACGCACGATTGGAGTTTACTACTTACGAACGATATTATGATATATGTACATCGAATAGAAAAAAAGGGTACATGAACGCATCTGCTAAAATGATAAGAGAAACAAACATATATCTGTAACATAAAGTATTTTACAAAATAATAATAATTGTGTTCAATTCATACAAATCCAATTTCAGGATGATTGATTTCTTTCACTTTGAATTATAATATCATTCTAAAATACTGCAAAGAACAAATTAATTAGGTGTCGAAACTATAGCTTCTTTTTAATATTTTAATTAATAAATAACAGAAGGTACTTATTATATGTTCCAACGAAACGCGTTGAGAGGACCATAAATTCGTCAATTGTTTTAGTTCCCTGCACAAAAACGTAAAAGCTATCTTTGTAAGTCGATATCCAAGTGAAAAAGAAACGTCCGGCCAAAATTTTTTTGTAATTATTGATGATTTTACTGAATAACTTTGCACTCTCACCTCTACTCACTGAGAAATTCTAAGTGAATGCTAGACGAATACTTTTTCGAACGCGTATTCGAATGTCAAAAATGGTAACTCGCATTCCAGAGACACAACAAACAACCAATCAAAATGCGTTAAAGTTCTTATTTCGAACGAGACGTTTCGACGGTATTCCATCTCATTCTTTTACACGTTGAATCCTACAGATACATAAATATGTTTGTCTCTTTCTACGTAACGCCTCAACTTTTGTTAACACTTGATTTTACTCCCCATAAAATTTCCATACCGGGCCTTATAACTCAAATCGTTTCTCCAAAAATTATCTGCAGTGAAAGCACACAACTGTGAATTGCCCGCGGGTATTATATTAAGTTTATTCATATTGTACACTGACAATAGACTACTATAAGTATCATTGTTTTGAATAGAAAAACACACACAAGATGTAAATTAAAAGTGAGTGAACACACTGCGCGCGTACAATGCGGCGTTGACAGTGACAAGTGAGGCCATCCGTCAGCGTGGTGCGCGCGCAGACGGCGCGGGTCTGCGCCGGCGCGCGTCACGACCACATCACTCTTCCCTGTTCCGCAGATCACCAGCGTTTTATTTAATTTGGTTGACGTGGCGAGGCGCGTCGTGGCGAGCGCCGCCGCGTGGGCGCACCCGCCTCTCAGCCTCTCAGCCTCTCAGCCTCTCAGCCTCTCACAGCCGCTCACAGCCTCCTCACAACTTCAATCGCCAGCAAGTACCATTTTGGCGCTGTAACTATGTATTCTCTCTCATAATGAATGCATGTCACATGTCCTTTAAACTCTTCAAAGTTATCAGTATATGCCGGTTTCCTCACGATGTTTGCGTTTGCGCACGTCAACTTTTCAAAAGTATATCCGCTCGCGTATAGGTATTTATTTACTTATTTATTGGAAAATCAACTGCTGATACATTACAATTTAAGCGGGTGTGATTACAGAGGGCTAATTTAAGTTTTTTCCGTGTAAAATACATAATTCTGAACTTACAGTGTAAACATAAAACAGTGAACACTACAAAAATGAAAAATAAACCTAAATACCCACGTGACTATTACCGAATATATCAGCTAGTCGCTTATTAATAGCCACGGCCCGCCCCGCGGACACCGCTGCGGCTGGAGTGTCGCCCCACGTCTCTCGTAGAGCCTGGCTCAGGGAATTTCACCAGAAAGTAGACAGCAGTGTCTGCTGGAACACAACATTAAATGCGGCGCTCACCAGCTCGTCTGCCGCGACGAATGCGGCAACGCAGTCATTATGTTGTTAGTAAAAGTGGTAGTGTAAAGTCCTGTAGTGGACATACTACGGCTGAGGAGAGGGGCTGTTATGACGCCAGCTTTAGCATAGAGCGCATGCGCAGGTGTCGGCTATCGCGGTCGGATCACGCGGAGTCGCGGCTCCGTCCGCGCCCGCATTATGTGCGATATTGCGGCGCAGGCGCGTATCGGCGCATCTCCGACTCATACATATGTGCATAATGCGCGTATCTGCCATCGCGCATATTGCAGTACCAGCTATTTGTGAATCGTATTACGCATTGTGTCCCTTATCACCGTCCCCCCCCCTGCCCCCGCAGCCCCGCCGGAGAGAGCGGCCGTAAACTGCGTCTGCGCAATTACACGGAATTTACGTAAATCCGAGGCAAAGTTCAGGATCTGCGTTTAATTCGAGCGCATTATCCTAGATCCGTCGTTGCGCGCGCTGCTTTGAATACAATACCTAATCAGGGCTGTTACAGCGCTACTGTTCCGTGTGCTACAGCCTCCGCGGGGCGGGGCGGGGCGGGGCGGGTCACAGTAGAGTGCCGCAGGTAATGGGGGATAAAGCGTTTCAAACACCCGCCTGGAGAGCCAAGCCAGGTGCCGACCGCCCGCGGTGCTCTGCGCTCTACCCACCACCCCACAGCTGGATGATGAGGAGCACGTTGAGGATTGCTGGTGAGGCTATGGCGTGTGAGTTGTCTGGGAGCGTGTGAGAGCAGAGGGAGCATGCTCGGTGTGAGCGAGACAGAGCGCTCGTAAATTCGGACATTGTATTGTATGTCGGATATTCCTTTGGTTTTGTTTGAGCGGTCGCGGAGAGCCGCTATACTTGGCATGTCCATAGCGCGGCACGCATGCGCATACATAAACAGCGCTAATTGAATAACGAGCTGCGCGCGCGCCGCTCTCGGTGACAAAGCTTCACGTTGACACCGTTTTCTCTGGCGAGGGAACACTGCTTCATACTTGTAAATGTAAGCTTAAATCAAAATGCACATGTACCATCAAAGGCCATGCAGTTAGATCATGTTCACCATTGCATGCAGCGATATGGGAGTGCGGATGCAGAGATAAGGGCTTTCCTGATTACTTCTCGAATGATCTGAAGCTATAATAAAGAATTAATAAACCTCTGGCGATACACGACACCAGTACAGGCGCGGTGGGCGAAGGGCCGCGTGCGGCGCCAGAGGTAGCGGGCTCCATTCCCACCGAGGGGTCGAGTGTTTGTATGTTCTGCAAGCACTTTTTGGAGTTTACTCCTAAAGAAACGATTTGAGTAATAAGGTACGGAAATTTTATGAGGAGTAAAATCAAAAAGTGTAACACAAAAGTTGAGGCGTTACGTAGAAAAAGACAAACATATATGTGGGGTTCACATGTATTTATTTATTTATTATTACATATTTATTATATTACCTACGTATTTATTTAATTATTAAAATTTCATCATAATAATATTCACGCCTTGTCTTCACACTTACTTACTTTCATATATCTACTTTTCACATTTACTTTCAGTTCATACTTCTATACATCTAATCTTAACTCTAACTTACCGTTCATACACTCACACTATGTTCTTACTTTCGCCTCTTAGATAGTTTATTCTTCTACCCTCAACTTCACTTATTTAATTCTCAACGGAATTCGAAAACAAAGGACAGTCGTATGGAACCTTCCTACCGCGCACTACTTACTTTCGCTGTTATTACCGTTAACAAAAGATTTGGCAAATCTGTTGGTGTTAAACTATCTTCTCGCTCTGTGTAATGTTTATCTTCTGTCCGTGTTAATTGTTTACCGTAACTTTCATTGTGCTGTGCCTTCCGCTCCTTCTTATAAAACTATAGTGTTTGCTGTGATAAATACAGTGTGTGAAACCTAACCTGTCGGACTTATTTTTCACCTGAACCTACCACAGCTACAGGTACGAACTTACTATCTACCTATCAACTATAATATATATCTGTAGGATTGAACGTGTAAAAGAATTACACAGCGTATCTCATTCTCGGGGTCTCCTCTTTGCGCGATACTTCGTAGTTGAGACTACGAAGTATCGCGCAAAGAGGTATTGCTGTATTTTATTTATATTATTTTGTAATACGCTTTATTGAAGTAATATAAATAATCCGAATAATTACCGATATATGTTTGTTTCTCTTATCGTTTTAGCAGATGCGTTCATTTACCTTTTTGGAGTTTACTCCTTAAGAAACGATTTGAGTTATAAGGCCCGGTACGGAAATTTTATGAGGAGTAAAATCAAAAAGTGTAACACGAAAAGTTGAAGCGTTACGTAGAAAGAGACAAACATATATATCTGTATAGGATTGAACGTGTAAAAGAATTATATTTTCATTACACAGCGTATCCTCTTTGCGCGATACTTCGTAGTTGAGACTACGAAGTATCGCGCAAAGAGGTATTACTGTATTTTATTTATATTATTTTGTAACATACTTTATGTAATACGCTTTATTGAAGTAATATAAATAATCCGAATAATTACAGATATATGTTTGTTCCTCCTAGCATTTTAGCAGATGCGTTCATTTACCCTTTTTTTCTATTCGATATATATCATAATTATAGTTCGTAAGTAGTAAACTCCAATCGTGCGTCGTAGCTGACACACATACACCCTTTTTTTTTCCTTAGTCTGAGTTAAATATGTCATTTTTTTTTAAATTTCTATTATATTAAGTATATTAGCAATCTTAGAGCTTATAACGGGGCTTGGTGTTGGTATGATTTGGATTGTCCGGAAATATTTATAATCTAATATATAAAACTCTCGTGTCACAGTTTTCGTTGCCATACTCCTCCGAAACGGCTTGACCGATTTTTATGAAATTTTGTGAGCATATTCAGTAGGTCTGAGAATCGGCTAACATCTATTTTTCATTTTGCAAAACAACGTTTGCTGGGGTCAGCTAGTTATTTATAAAAGGTAGACCAGTTTTCTACTCTTCACTAAAAAAATATCTTCAGGAGGCTTGCATGCGACAGGGGGCCAAATGACTGTCAAAATTAACAACCATGTCCAACTAAACTAAGCTAATGAAAGTATATAAATTAATCTACTGCCTGTTTCAACTCGACATCACATTTATAAAATTGTAATCAACAATAGTTAATCAATAAGTTAATGATTAGTTGTGTTGTAAGAGCTGCGGCGCGGCTCGAAGCTACCAGCACCGACAGGCGCGCCGGGGACCTGTACCGGTAATAAGAGAATTGTTTTTTATTTTTAAATATTATAATTATCATTTCAAAAAGTAACAAATATCTGGGGGCACGGCAGTGCCCCCACCAAGTCGAGCAAAAAAGCGTCACGGCCGTACCATCCTTTTCTCGAAGCAATTCAGGCCATTTTCGACCCCCTGTAACTTCGTTGTGGATAAAACTAGAAGACTGAAATTTTTTGTAACCATGCAGGATTGTAAAGACACGGTATATTTCAAATTTTATTCAACTTGAACCAGTATTTTAAGAATTATAACGGGTCAAATTTCGTAAATTTGTCACTCACTGACTGACTGACTGACTGACTCACCGATCATCAAAATTCTAAGGCACTTCTAGCAGACCTAGAAGCTTCAAATTTGGAATATAAGTAGTTTTTGGTGTGTGAATTAAGGGAAAACTAAAAAATCTAGAAAAAACCGGTATAGAGGGCGCTGTCGTACCTTTTCTCGAAGCAATTCCATTTTCGACCCCCTGTAATTTCGTTGTGGATCAAACTAGAAGACTGAAATTTTTTTAGTAACCATGCAGGCATTGTAAAGACACGGTATATTTTAAATTTCATTCAATTTGAACCAGTATTTTAAGAATTATAAATTCATCTGGTCAGGTCAAATTCCCTAATTTTGACAATCATTGACTCACCGATCATCAAAATTCTAAGGCACTTCTAGCAGACCTAGAAGCTTCAAATTTGGAATATAAGTAGTGTTTGGTGTATGAATCAAGGAAAAACTAAAAAATCTAGAAAATACCGGTATAGAGGGCGCTGTCGCAACGCCACGTATATACGAAATATGTACTAAAGTAATAACAATGCGAAATATAAATAAATCCAATCTGGACCGGCAAAAAGAAAATTTTAAGGACATAATATACAATAAGTAGAAGGTACCGAAAATGAAAAAATGAGAACTGTCTACAAAATACAAAAAGAAATGAGATCCCATCAAAAACAATACTTGTCAAAAAAACCAAGTCGCGCAACTCAGTTGTTCTGCGGTAAAAAGTTGTGAGATCCATGTAATTCCAAGTCGGTTATTAATTTATTCAGTCTCTACTTAAGCGACCTTTCTGTCTTAATACGTCCAGTCTCTAAGACCATGAACGTGGTCCATAACAATTGAAAATCAATTGTGTCTGGAATCTCCGTACTCGAAGCATGAAGATGTTACGTAATAATTAACAGCATCTTATAGTGACGCATATCAATATTAAAATTCTTTAATGTTTTATATAAATATATTGAGACTAATCGCACTAAATAATTGAATTTACACGTGTTTTCAGGCGATGGCCAAGTCTTAATATATTTATATAAAACATTAAAGAATTTTGATATTGATATGCGTCACTATAAGATGCTGTTAATTATTACGTAACATCTTCATGCTTCGAGTACGGAGATTCCAGACACAATTGATTTTCAATTGTTATGGACCACGTTCGTGGTCTTAGAGACTGGACGTATTAAGACAGAAAGGTCGCTTAAGTAGAGACTGAATAAATTAATAACCGACTTGGAATTACATGGATCTCACAACTTTTTACCGCAGAACAACTGAGTTGCGCGACTTGGTTTTTTTGACAAGTATTGTTTTTGATGGGATATAATTTATTTATTATAGAACAAATATAGTTTGCTAAAGTTGCTTAAGTTCAATAAAGTGTATTTTCCCATTAAAAGTTTTATAAATAGAAGTAAATATATGTACTGCGATATACATTGGGCGTTCCGCAACGCCACAATCATTAAGGCGCAAAGCGGGGGAGCACGGGCTCTCGAATGGGCGTTCAGGAGCCCGCGGCCGGACCAAGCCGTGGCCGTGGTGTGAACAGCTCGCGGTATGAAACGGGGGAGCATGGGCTCTTGAATGGGCGTTCAGGAGCCCGTGGCCGGACCAAACCGTGGCCGTGGTGTGAACAGCTCGCGGTATGAAACGGGGGAGCATGGGCTCTTGAATGGGCGTTCAGGAGCCCGCGGCCGGACCAAACCGTGGCCGTGGTGTGAACAGCTCGCGGTATGAAACGCACTCGTAGTTTTAATGAAGTCTTTGTGACTTTGACTTTTAATTTAATTTTGTCATGAAGTATTTTTTTTGTCACAGGTAAAATTAATTGTTTAAGGTGATTGGAACGCGAGGGCTCCATTACAAATCAGACCTCGATATGGTATGTACCTACACCTGTTTAATTAGCATCGAGTCCCGCGCGTGGGAGGGGGAGGGAGAGGGGGGGGTTCACTGTGGAGCGACACGCGACGGTCCCGGGTGGTCCCGCACTCACGCAGGCGAGTGCGAGTCGGCGAGCCTGCGGCGGGTTCCCTATGCATCCCAACCCTTCTCTACTTACCCTACGTTGACTTATATTATTAATCTTGCAAATTTTCATGGGTTTCAACAGTATTCAAACTTAAAATGGGCATACAGTTAGCATATTTAGAATATTCACATCACAGTGACAAGAATATATTAGTTCCTCGCCATCAAAATCAAGACATCACTATAATATGATGTGTATCGCGGTCTGTCTGTCTGTAGCGAGTACACAACAGCCGGTCACAGTCAAGTGCGAGGCGTGTTTCATCATTATCAGTTGATATGAACCTAGTATGTACATGTATGTACCTTATCTATGAGAAATAACTTAGATACCCGTTAAGGAGACTTCGACTGCGGCACTGACCAATGTCCGGGGTAATTATACAACTGACTGTGACCAGGTGGTTCGTTGCCAGCATTGCGGAACCCCAACGATTTATCTATCCCATAATGTTCCGAACCTGCGCGCGCATATCTATACAAATAAATTAATATCGATTTCCATAATTGTATAGTTGTAACGGGCGTCGGGAAGGCAGTTGTTAATTTTATGTAATTTTGTGTAGTAATACGTAAAAGCTCGCGTTGGGAGCTCGTTTGGTGAAGTAGTGTCGCGGCTCTATCGGCGCGCTGGCGGGTGCGCCTGCGCATTGGATATTCATGAACTCGCGCCTAAATCGCCGTTTTATTTTATCGCTACTTGTTGTGGCGATGTTCGGGTGACGTCACCGCTCGAGAACGCCACCCATCTCTCATCCGTAGTACCGCGAACACGGTCTGAATCATTAATTGTGTGTAATCTGTGACACCACAGGCACGAATTCATTGCAATGGTTTAATATAGTATTTGATTTTAGTATCTATTTAAATGTTTGTAGTTAAATGGATTCAGAATCTCAGAAACAATAGGCGTAAATAATATTGTAATGCGTGTTGAGCGTGAATGCCCTCGTAGCGGCGCACACACGCGCGGGTACACACACACGCGCACGCGGCAGGTACCGACATCCCGTGTTCGGGGGACACTCCGCCGCGCAGTGCGCAGTATCGCGCGATCGCGCACTATGCAGATTTATCGAACACTTCCGCCTGCGCGCGCAGTTTCATCTCCTGCTGTACCGCCTCGCCGTTACACGACACGATCGCTCCAGTTACTGGCCCGCGAACTCGGCCGGGCACTCGCCCGCTCACTGGCACGGTTACTGGCTAGTCGCGGGTAAAGGTCACAGCTATTATTTACTTAAATGGCTGCATCATGATGCTCCGAGAGATCAGGAGTCCGAAGTTATTTGGTGCGGTCGATGCAAGTCATTCGCATAGATGTATACATATTATTACTATGATTACTTAGCATATATTATGAATATTAGTTATTCATATGGTCATAAATAAGAATCGCTAACTGGTAACCTCTTCTGCATACAAGCCACTACTGCCAGGGGTTACCAGTTAGCGACGCATACTGTACATGTCCCGTGAGCACTTCTTACGATCATAATGAACGACTGGGATAATTCGGAAAAACATTATCCCATCAAAAACAATACTTGTCAAAAAAAACAAGTCGCGCAACTCAGTTGTTCTGCGGTAAAAAGTTGTGAGATCCAAGTAAATCCAAGTCTTCAAATTTCGTCTCAAAATTCTTTAATGTTTTATATTAATATATTAAGACTTGGCCATCGCCTGAAAACACGTGTTAATTCAATTATTTAGTGCGATGGCCAAGTCTCAATATATTTATATAAAACATTAAAGAATTTTGAGACGAAATTTGAAGACTTGGATTTACTTGGATCTCACAACTTTTTACCGCAGAACAACTGAGTTACGCGACTTGGTTTTTTTGACAAGTATTGTTTTTGATGGGATCTCATTTCTTTTTGTATTTTGTAGACAGTTCTACTTTTTTCCTTTTCGGTACCTTCTACTTATTGTATATATGTCCATATAATTTTCTTTTTGCCGGTCTAGATTGGATTTATTTATATTTCGTATTGTTATTACTTTAGTACATATTTCGTATATACGTGGCGTTGCGACAGCGCCCTCTATACCGGTATTTTCTAGATTTTTTAGTTTTTCCTTGATTCATACACCAAACACTACTTATATTCCAAATTTGAAGCTTCTAGGTCTGCTAGAAGTGCCTTAGAATTTTGATGATCGATGAGTCAATGAGTGACAAAATTAAGAAATTTGACCCGTTATAATTCTTAAAATACTGGTTCCAATTGAATTAAATTTGAAATATACCGTGTCTTTACAATCCTGCATGGTTACTGAAAATTTCAGTCTTCTAGTTTTATCCACATCGAAGTTACAGGGGGTCGAAAATGGCCTGAATTGCTTCGAGAAAAGGATGGTACGGCCGTGACGCTTTTTTGCTCGACTTGGTGGGGGCACTGCCGTGCCCCCAGATACAAATTGGCCATTAACTAAGCAAAAACTAAGACCAAACGAACCATAATAAATATTTGTTCTGTTCACCACGAAATAAGTAAAAATAGAGCAGGATCGCCACTCTTAGTAATACATTATAAATAAATAAATTTGTACACTATAAACATTAAAACCAGAAATTTGAAATCGGATAAAAGCGGCAACTCAAATATTTACAGACGATTTGTTGAAGTGCTTTGAGAAAACAATATAATATTCTCGGAAACTGATCTATCTAGAGATTCGCAACATCGCACACCTCTTGTCTTAGAGCAAGTTTCAAGACGGAGAGAAATAGTATATCTGAGCTCAGAGACTATAAAACAGATTTATAAAATAAATGTGCGTTTAAATGTAATGCAATGTACGTGGTCAGATCGTTTCTGTACCGCCGCCCCCCCGCCGCCCCGCCGTGCCCCCCACCGCCGACCGCAACCGCAGCTCTTTATTATAATCAATACACATCGATCGCACTCCCGCGCACCTGAGATGCACCCTTACCTACCTTACTGGAGTAGAGTGCCGGTTGCCGCTAGGCGAGGAGGCGGCCCGTGGTCGGCTGCGAACAGAGCAGTGGACGCTCAACCCCGGCGTTGAACGTCTACTGATACTAGTTGGCGACTACACCGCAACATGTTACTACACCGGAAGCTTAGAATTGATTGCTTTCAAGAATTAGTTAAATAAGCACCAAAATAAGTGGATTAAGAGTAAAAACTTTCAAACCTGTTTAAGTGGAACTATTTGTGATAAGTTGTTTTGTGAGTGCGCACTGCGCAGGCGCACGCAACGCTTCTCCGTTCTAGCTGTGTTATTAAATACTTACTTGGTTTGAGTTCTTTTTCACTTTTAACTGGAATTAAAATGATATGTTTTCTGAGAGTCCCTTGTCTCGGTGGAGGCAAAACATCATCATGATCGGAAACATTATTTCATTGACGATGGAAATATATTTAAACTACAACTTTTACAAAGGAAATATCATAATTAATTATTTGTTAGTTCTCGTCTTGCGTTGTGTAACTAGTGAGTTAGGTTTTACCGCGGGAACATAAGTTAGGGCATTCTAAATAAGTCAATCAGTTATAAATTAATTAAATCTCTCGGTATAATCCATAGTGCCGTGAAAATTGAAATATAAACAAACCAGCTTTTCACGATTATCCAGAGGGATACAACGCGGTAAACCTTCCTCAATAGAAACAGAACGCAAGACGAGAACCATCAAATAAATGTTGAAATCGGGCCAATAGTTTTTAAGATTAGCGCGTTCGACCAAACGAACTCTTCGGCTTCGTATATTGGAATATATTTAAATACTTCGCTTCCTTGCGCTGTTTGTATTATATTCGTGATTTCCCAATGAAATAATCAACTAATGTTCTCGTATAGATCTGATAAGTATCCCGTTGGTCGCGGGAGGCTGCGCGGGCGCACGGGTGTGTGTGTGTGTGTGTGTGTGTGTGTGTGTGATCGGTATCTGCGCCATAAAACACATGTCAGGCGGAGACGCTCCGACATTCCGATTGCTTTATAATATCCTGTGCCCACCGGCTGTGACGTCACTCGCGGCGAGGACAGCCATGTGATCCCTATCTACTTGTTATCAAGTTACATAATAAGTAGATTCAGTACTTCTTCATGTATTCCCGTTCTGTGCCAAACCTAAATATTCGTAATTGCTTCCCGCTTTGCTGACGCGTAAGTTGACCGAAGCCTAAGTCCTACGCACAGTGCGGCCCCCGCGCTGTGCTCGCCCTACCACGAGTTGCCACTTACAACTGCTGGAGATTACAACATGTTGTAATTGTTTAAGCGCGGGATCTTTTAGCCTGAAACGTCCAGCTGAGAGGTCGCGCACGTCGGGCCGACGCTTACGGGTGCCCTTTAGTGGAATGTTACACTAATAATAATAGTAATATTACACGGTACTACTTATATAAATAAAATGGCAGTCAGCTATTGTTAACCAAAAACACAATCATTGTATTAACAACTTAAATCAGATTTCATAATCACCACAGGTTTGGTGTAAGAAAGCTCGCCTTTGTACATACATGACTATTGTACAAAACCTTCATGTTTATATTATGTGTACAATAAAGAATTTAGGATTTTAAATGTAGATTCAGATACCAGTATGAAATTAGTATAATATCCTAAAGTGTATCAGTTGACGTATTTAAAATTGAATCCATAAATCTAGTGTGTAGTGAGTAGGCGCGGCGCGGCTAGCGGCCGGTCGGCGCGCGGGACACGTATAATACTATCGGTATTTGTGTTATTAATGCTTGTTATTTGCCTTTTTCCGGTGTCTTTTACTCGTAGTGCTGTGCCAATAATAATGAAAATTAAAAATATTACAATGACATTTTAATACGATAACTGGTCCAAATCATTGATATGTCTATAATACGTCTCTACGCTCAGAATTAAGTACCTGAATTTTGCTTTTTTCATCAAACTGTCAAGACAATCATATTTCCATGATTTACTTTTCACAATCTGCAGGAAAAATTAATCAATGGTTATGCTAATGAGCTGACAACTTTCAGTGTCTGACTGACTAAGATTTCTCTGTATTATAAACATTGACTAATTTATTCGGATACGGTACGAAACAGGCCCTTAGACGTATCATCATCATCACTCACTGCTGGGACACAAGGATTTCTCTCTTGGCGAGAGAGATAAGGCCTTAATTCACCACGCTGGCCAAGTGCGGGTTGGTGAATACCACATGTCCTCTTTTAAAATTATCAGAACATACCGGTTTCCTCAAGACAGCTTATAATTAATTTGATTTATTTAAAAGTTTTAGTTTGTCATTTTTAAGCATAGCCTATGGAAATAAATGTATCGACTTTGTCAGCAATATAGGTATGTGCATAGGTGGCTTCTGCTATCTGTACACTATCGCAGTACTTATTAACTGTCAGTTTTAATGGCTGTTTTCATCAACATTTATAGAGCGAGTCAAAAGGAATCTTAATAATTATCATTTATCTACCCGTGTGAAGTCACTTTGCATACTACATAATATAAATGCCATTCCTCGCGCGGGATCAACCACTTAATATATAACCTATTTGTATATAGTTGAATGTATTTGTATAAACAGTTTTGACAAAGAATCGTTGGCGTTTTAACACTATCAATATCCTGATTAATAGATACATAATGTTATTAATAAGTATGTATTTATGTAGTATTGAGGCTTTATCGGCTGCGCTAAATTAATTTACATAATTTAGTCCTAAATAATTATCACATTATATAGTGATAGTGTCGACGTTTTCCAATACACACACACAGGTATGTAGCAGAGCAAGGCGCCTGCGATTGTCAACCTTCAATGGTTTCAAAACTCTTTTTTAAAACTCTTTTAAGTACTGTAAGTAACAAGTAATAACACTGTAAGTAAGTACTTACACTAGCTGTGATTGTTACAAAGTATTATACTAAATAATATATTCAGGGTTTATTTTCAATCGGATATTAGGAAGTTTATCTTTGTAATGGGTGATCGGTTTACAGAATCTAAGCAAAAGTATATGCGGACTTTTGTTACGAAGACTTATTAACTTGTACCTTTCTACTCACGTAATTACTTGTTGGCTTTAATGTCCGAAACACTGCTTTAAATAATTTAATTTAATAATTATAACAAGGAAGAGGATATCTCAGCTTGTTGCGGCGAGTACAACGGTTCAAGAAACCTATGCACCCGATCGCCAAGCCAAGGGTCAGTGCAACAACGCCAAGCTTCGCGGTGTGCTAGCTCAAAGCTGAAATTCAGTGCTACACGTGGCACTCGGCAAATCCGGTCTGCACCTGCTGTCCGGTGATGTGTCGAGGGGTGTGAAGTAGATGACTTTCAAGTAGCTGCGTTTAACAGCTACCCAGCGCTGCAGTGGGAAACCTCACTACCGTGACTTTCCTAGAGAAAATCTGAGAACTCACCAGAAATCCCAGGAGATGCAGTGAAAATCCAATGTTTTAAATAATGCGTTTATTAAACACACTCACAAACACTAGATTTATCTTTCAGTACTTAGCACTAAACACAACCACTAAGATCACAAATACACTGCAAACACTTTTCACAGAGCGGATCGGAACTTAATTCGCAACTTCACTTTTCACTTATGATCGTTACTTTTTCACCAAATACAAAACTTGAACACACTACTTATACAAAAACACACCTCAACTGAGGATTAGTACGGGCATTTATACTACGGTCGTATCCCCACTTTAACTATGAATTTTCCAGAACAATAGTTCCATCCCGCTCTTACACTATACGGCTTGTCAGCTATCTCGCTCTAAACTTTCTGCGGCGTTCTCGAATATACGGGGCGAAGTACAACAATATATTTCTATCTCGTTCATTAATCGAGAATAGTGTCGCTATCTCTGTTTTTCCTTTCGATTCCTACGCGAGGTTTCGAGAACATTCTTTGTAGGTTTTATACTAGCTAATGGAACGAAAACTTTCCATTACTTTCTACAACCTTCCATATGATTCTAGAATTTTCCACGGTTTTCCTATATAATCTACAAGGCTTCTATGGAATTCTAGAACATTCCAAAACATTCGATTTGTAGCTCGTAGGCTCTATATGTGAATATTAGTCTGACAAGGCGTATTTATAAAACTTAAACCTAGTTTAGCGTTCTTAACCTAGACTTAAGCTTATCGGTCGCCAACATCCTCCCCCTTTGTGTAACACACAATTACTTGCATTGGCGACTTGTCTGCCGTCGTGAAGTACTCGTTGCACCTCCGACGCGGCGTCGCGTGGCTCTCGCTGGGTGTTCCGCTGCGCAGTATCCACGTGGCCATCCTAGGGCTCCCCCTTCGTGGGAATCGCGGTGCTACCAACCTTCTGTATCTAGAAGAGCGCGCCCTCAGCCACTGTTCTTCTTTCTTCGTAGAACATTGTATGTTCTTGATCCATATATTGGAAGACTCTTCGAAGGTTCGAATGTCTTCTTTTGCTGGAGTTTCATTCCAGACGCTCGTTGGTGTGATTCGGCTCCACATGAGCGCCATGCCAGAGTTCATCTTAAAGCACTTAATGCCCTCTGGTGCAGTTGGAGAGGAAACACATTTCTCCCTTTTGGTGATGAACTGTATGTTCTTCGGTTCCTGGTTCGTCTGACATGAAGACTCGACATACAGAGTCATATTATCGGAGGCGGCATGTTGTCGCTGCCTGACCCGCTTCTCCCGGGTACGCTCTTTGATCACCCTTCCTGCTTGACTGATGTCGGCATTTTCAATCGTTCCATCTGTCCTATCCTGTGGATAGCAACCAACTTCCGTATCCAACGGCGATCGGCAAGATCCTTTGTTCGGCGAATCGTTCTTGAATTTGTTTGAGGTTGGCTCATCTATTTCTTGGTCGCTGACGTTGACATAAGCGCATGTCTGACTGTTAGCAGTGAGAGATGCATCAACTCCGTGCAGCACCCAGCCCAATTTTGTCAGGGATGCCGCTGGTTGTCCTCTCTAACCTTTGCGCGTTGTCTGTGACACTATCAGCTCCCAGTTATCCTGTCCGATGAGCAGTTTCGGTACCTCCTCTTTGTAGTGCAACTTATTCGCGATTTTTCGCAAATGGCCATACTTATTCACCATCGTCTTGTCGATTTTCTGAGACTTTATGTGCAAAGCCTCCACCGTTTGAACTGCTTCTGCGGTTCTTCGCTGTCTCGTATGTAGGCCTCTTAACCGTAGATTGATCCTCATAGAATCTTCATACCTAACGGTACTCTTGCCTACTGTCTCAAGAGATAAGGTTTCTCTTGGACCTCTGAGTCCTATCTTTTCTGCCACCCTGCGGTCTAATAAACTAACCGTGGACCCTTCATCTAGAAGAGCTAGGATCTGTACCTTCCCTTTAGGTCCATAAACTTCCACTGGAACCATCTTTAGGTACGCTCTTCTTTGACCTTTTACGAAGCAATTGTTAGCTACCTCTTTCTTCTCTGATGTGCCTCTGGATTGCTGAAACGCGTTCTTTTGATCGTCGTGCAGCAGTCGATGATGCCCTCTGTGGCATCTTGCGCACGGTGCTTTCCGGCAGGTCGCTCTTCTGTGCCTACTCTGAAGACATTTGAAGCAGAGCCTCCTCTTCTTCACAATTTCCCATCGTGCTGACACTGAAGCCTTCAGGAAATCTTTGCAGTGATCAATGTAGTGGTCCTTATTGCAGTGCGGGCAACGAATACGCATTCCATTTTCCACCTCAGCTGTGACATGTGTAGCTTCATGCCTCACTGCCGGCGAACGATCAGCTTTCCGATTCAAAATCGGACAAGTGCGATACTTCTCGTTCTGACTATCATAAGTAGCGTGCGTGGCTTCGCGATGTACAGTTCGTTTGCGGATTGATGACAGGGCCGCGTATGGCCCGCATTGTTCCGCTTCTCTATTCAAAAATGTAGACATTAGCATCAGGTCAGGTTCTACATACTTTGCAGCGAATTTAAACCAGCTAAACTTCAAGATATTTGGTAACTTCTCGATTATTGCTGTTATCATTTCCGGTGAATTCAAGTAGTGTGACTTCTTCAATCCTTTTATCGCAGCCACTGCATTATGGATCGTGTTAGCAAACACACAAATATCTTGTGGATCTTCAGTAAGCTTGGGTAGATTTTTCAGCTTCTCTAACTCAGTTAAAACAAGAAGTTCTGGTCTAGCGAATCTTCTTCGAAGTGATTCCATCACTTCCTCAGGATTACACTCTGAATACAAAATACTTTGCACAGCATCCAGAGCGGGTCCTTTTATGGCTTTTCGTAGCCGAGCCATGTTTTGTACGCTGCTGAAAAGTCCCTTTGTTTCTTCGTACACCGTCTTGAAAGCTAGCCACTCATTACATTTACCATTATAAGTTGGAAGATCGTTCATAAATGGCGGTATACAACTTTGCTTTTGTGCTGAGTTAAAAGCTTTGACAATGGCATTGGCTATTGCATCTGAACTATTTTCTTTTACTTCTTCTCTAGTTTCTACTTCTTTCTTTATTTTTGAAGACAGACTTTGGAAATTTTTACAGTCATTCTCCTGAAGTCTCTTTGCTCCGAAAATTCTGTTATCATGTTCGTCCTCATCAGGTAATTGGATCTGAGAGCTGACCCACCTCAATCCACTTTGTTCCTCGGCTAAAGCAATTTCTTCTCGTTCAATAGCCACTGCTTCTTGTTTAAGTATAATTGCCATTTTTTCCTGCTTAAGTTGAAGCTTAATTCTCATTTCTTCTTCTTGAAGCTTAAGTTTAATAGCCATTTCTTCTTCTTTAAGTTTATGTTTAATAGCCATTTCTTCTTCTTTAAGTTTATGTGCCATTTCTTCTTGTTTCAAAGCTAACTCTTTTTTTCTTAGAGCGATTTTGTTTTCGCGAATTCTCGTACGGTGTTCTGTATCAAGGTCAGCCTTTGAAGAACACACTGACGAAGGACGAGTTGTCTTCAATTCCTTTACAGTTTCATCTACGTGTACTTCCAAAGGTATGGCGGTACACATTATGTTGCCTGTCATTATACCTGTGGGACCCGATGTCTCATCAGTCGTCACCGGGATTCTCGTGGCTTCCATGCCAGAGGGCTCCTCCTCAGGTATACAACGAGACGTCTTTTTTCGGCTTCTCGTCACAGGCATCATGAAAACTGTTCAAACTGCTTCGCTATGCAGTACGTATTATCCGCTCACTCCAATTCACGGTAGCAACTACAGCTACCACCTGGACTCTTCACTAGTATCCAATGATGCAAATCCGGCTCGAAGGACCAGCTGTTGCGGCGAGTACAACGGTTCAAGAAACCTATGCACCCGATCGCCAAGCCAAGGGTCAGTGCAACAACGCCAAGCTTCGCGGTGTGCTAGCTCAAAGCTGAAATTCAGTGCTACACGTGGCACTCGGCAAATCCGGTCTGCACCTGCTGTCCGGTGATGTGTCGAGGGGTGTGAAGTAGATGACTTTCAAGTAGCTGCGTTTAACAGCTACCCAGCGCTGCAGTGGGAAACCTCACTACCGTGACTTTCCTAGAGAAAATCTGAGAACTCACCAGAAATCCCAGGAGATGCAGTGAAAATCCAATGTTTTAAATAATGCGTTTATTAAACACACTCACAAACACTAGATTTATCTTTCAGTACTTAGCACTAAACACAACCACTAAGATCACAAATACACTGCAAACACTTTTCACAGAGCGGATCGGAACTTAATTCGCAACTTCACTTTTCACTTATGATCGTTATTTTTTCACCAAATACAAAACTTGAACACACTACTTATACAAAAACACACCTCAACTGAGGATTAGTACGGGCATTTATACTACGGTCGTATCCCCACTTTAACTATGAATTTTCCAGAACAATAGTTCCATCCCGCTCTTACACTATACGGCTTGTCAGCTATCTCGCTCTAAACTTTCTGCGGCGTTCTCGAATATACGGGGCGAAGTACAACAATATATTTCTATCTCGTTCATTAATCGAGAATAGTGTCGCTATCTCTGTTTTTCCTTTCGATTCCTACGCGAGGTTTCGAGAACATTCTTTGTAGGTTTTATACTAGCTAATGGAACGAAAACTTTCCATTACTTTCTACAACCTTCCATATGATTCTAGAATTTTCCACGGTTTTCCTATATAATCTACAAGGCTTCTATGGAATTCTAGAACATTCCAAAACATTCGATTTGTAGCTCGTAGGCTCTATATGTGAATATTAGTCTGACAAGGCGTATTTATAAAACTTAAACCTAGTTTAGCGTTCTTAACCTAGACTTAAGCTTATCGGTCGCCAACATCCTCCCCCTTTGTGTAACACACAATTACTTGCATTGGCGACTTGTCTGCCGTCGTGAAGTACTCGTTGCACCTCCGACGCGGCGTCGCGTGGCTCTCGCTGGGTGTTCCGCTGCGCAGTATCCACGTGGCCATCCTAGGGCTCCCCCTTCGTGGGAATCGCGGTGCTACCAACCTTCTGTATCTAGAAGAGCGCGCCCTCAGCCACTGTTCTTCTTTCTTCGTAGAACATTGTATGTTCTTGATCCATATATTGGAAGACTCTTCGAAGGTTCGAATGTCTTCTTTTGCTGGAGTTTCATTCCAGACGCTCGTTGGTGTGATTCGGCTCCACATGAGCGCCATGCCAGAGTTCATCTTAAAGCACTTAATGCCCTCTGGTGCAGTTGGAGAGGAAACACATTTCTCCCTTTTGGTGATGAACTGTATGTTCTTCGGTTCCTGGTTCGTCTGACATGAAGACTCGACATACAGAGTCATATTATCGGAGGCGGCATGTTGTCGCTGCCTGACCCGCTTCTCCCGGGTACGCTCTTTGATCACCCTTCCTGCTTGACTGATGTCGGCATTTTCAATCGTTCCATCTGTCCTATCCTGTGGATAGCAACCAACTTCCGTATCCAACGGCGATCGGCAAGATCCTTTGTTCGGCGAATCGTTCTTGAATTTGTTTGAGGTTGGCTCATCTATTTCTTGGTCGCTGACGTTGACATAAGCGCATGTCTGACTGTTAGCAGTGAGAGATGCATCAACTCCGTGCAGCACCCAGCCCAATTTTGTCAGGGATGCCGCTGGTTGTCCTCTCTAACCTTTGCGCGTTGTCTGTGACACTATCAGCTCCCAGTTATCCTGTCCGATGAGCAGTTTCGGTACCTCCTCTTTGTAGTGCAACTTATTCGCGATTTTTCGCAAATGGCCATACTTATTCACCATCGTCTTGTCGATTTTCTGAGACTTTATGTGCAAAGCCTCCACCGTTTGAACTGCTTCTGCGGTTCTTCGCTGTCTCGTATGTAGGCCTCTTAACCGTAGATTGATCCTCATAGAATCTTCATACCTAACGGTACTCTTGCCTACTGTCTCAAGAGATAAGGTTTCTCTTGGACCTCTGAGTCCTATCTTTTCTGCCACCCTGCGGTCTAATAAACTAACCGTGGACCCTTCATCTAGAAGAGCTAGGATCTGTACCTTCCCTTTAGGTCCATAAACTTCCACTGGAACCATCTTTAGGTACGCTCTTCTTTGACCTTTTACGAAGCAATTGTTAGCTACCTCTTTCTTCTCTGATGTGCCTCTGGATTGCTGAAACGCGTTCTTTTGATCGTCGTGCAGCAGTCGATGATGCCCTCTGTGGCATCTTGCGCACGGTGCTTTCCGGCAGGTCGCTCTTCTGTGCCTACTCTGAAGACATTTGAAGCAGAGCCTCCTCTTCTTCACAATTTCCCATCGTGCTGACACTGAAGCCTTCAGGAAATCTTTGCAGTGATCAATGTAGTGGTCCTTATTGCAGTGCGGGCAACGAATACGCATTCCATTTTCCACCTCAGCTGTGACATGTGTAGCTTCATGCCTCACTGCCGGCGAACGATCAGCTTTCCGATTCAAAATCGGACAAGTGCGATACTTCTCGTTCTGACTATCATAAGTAGCGTGCGTGGCTTCGCGATGTACAGTTCGTTTGCGGATTGATGACAGGGCCGCGTATGGCCCGCATTGTTCCGCTTCTCTATTCAAAAATGTAGACATTAGCATCAGGTCAGGTTCTACATACTTTGCAGCGAATTTAAACCAGCTAAACTTCAAGATATTTGGTAACTTCTCGATTATTGCTGTTATCATTTCCGGTGAATTCAAGTAGTGTGACTTCTTCAATCCTTTTATCGCAGCCACTGCATTATGGATCGTGTTAGCAAACACACAAATATCTTGTGGATCTTCAGTAAGCTTGGGTAGATTTTTCAGCTTCTCTAACTCAGTTAAAACAAGAAGTTCTGGTCTAGCGAATCTTCTTCGAAGTGATTCCATCACTTCCTCAGGATTACACTCTGAATACAAAATACTTTGCACAGCATCCAGAGCGGGTCCTTTTATGGCTTTTCGTAGCCGAGCCATGTTTTGTACGCTGCTGAAAAGTCCCTTTGTTTCTTCGTACACCGTCTTGAAAGCTAGCCACTCATTACATTTACCATTATAAGTTGGAAGATCGTTCATAAATGGCGGTATACAACTTTGCTTTTGTGCTGAGTTAAAAGCTTTGACAATGGCATTGGCTATTGCATCTGAACTATTTTCTTTTACTTCTTCTCTAGTTTCTACTTCTTTCTTTATTTTTGAAGACAGACTTTGGAAATTTTTACAGTCATTCTCCTGAAGTCTCTTTGCTCCGAAAATTCTGTTATCATGTTCGTCCTCATCAGGTAATTGGATCTGAGAGCTGACCCACCTCAATCCACTTTGTTCCTCGGCTAAAGCAATTTCTTCTCGTTCAATAGCCACTGCTTCTTGTTTAAGTATAATTGCCATTTTTTCCTGCTTAAGTTGAAGCTTAATTCTCATTTCTTCTTCTTGAAGCTTAAGTTTAATAGCCATTTCTTCTTCTTTAAGTTTATGTTTAATAGCCATTTCTTCTTCTTTAAGTTTATGTGCCATTTCTTCTTGTTTCAAAGCTAACTCTTTTTTTCTTAGAGCGATTTTGTTTTCGCGAATTCTCGTACGGTGTTCTGTATCAAGGTCAGCCTTTGAAGAACACACTGACGAAGGACGAGTTGTCTTCAATTCCTTTACAGTTTCATCTACGTGTACTTCCAAAGGTATGGCGGTACACATTATGTTGCCTGTCATTATACCTGTGGGACCCGATGTCTCATCAGTCGTCACCGGGATTCTCGTGGCTTCCATGCCAGAGGGCTCCTCCTCAGGTATACACCGAGACGTCTTTTTTCGGCTTCTCGTCACAGGCATCATGAAAACTGTTCAAACTGCTTCGCTATGCAGTACGTATTATCCGCTCACTCCAATTCACGGTAGCAACTACAGCTACCACCTGGACTCTTCACTAGTATCCAATGATGCAAATCCGGCTCGAAGGACCAGCTGTTGCGGCGAGTACAACGGTTCAAGAAACCTATGCACCCGATCGCCAAGCCAAGGGTCAGTGCAACAACGCCAAGCTTCGCGGTGTGCTAGCTCAAAGCTGAAATTCAGTGCTACACGTGGCACTCGGCAAATCCGGTCTGCACCTGCTGTCCGGTGATGTGTCGAGGGGTGTGAAGTAGATGACTTTCAAGTAGCTGCGTTTAACAGCTACCCAGCGCTGCAGTGGGAAACCTCACTACCGTGACTTTCCTAGAGAAAATCTGAGAACTCACCAGAAATCCCAGGAGATGCAGTGAAAATCCAATGTTTTAAATAATGCGTTTATTAAACACACTCACAAACACTAGATTTATCTTTCAGTACTTAGCACTAAACACAACCACTAAGATCACAAATACACTGCAAACACTTTTCACAGAGCGGATCGGAACTTAATTCGCAACTTCACTTTTCACTTATGATCGTTATTTTTTCACCAAATACAAAACTTGAACACACTACTTATACAAAAACACACCTCAACTGAGGATTAGTACGGGCATTTATACTACGGTCGTATCCCCACTTTAACTATGAATTTTCCAGAACAATAGTTCCATCCCGCTCTTACACTATACGGCTTGTCAGCTATCTCGCTCTAAACTTTCTGCGGCGTTCTCGAATATACGGGGCGAAGTACAACAATATATTTCTATCTCGTTCATTAATCGAGAATAGTGTCGCTATCTCTGTTTTTCCTTTCGATTCCTACGCGAGGTTTCG
This sequence comes from Gymnoscelis rufifasciata, assembly GCA_929108375.1. Lineage (NCBI taxonomy): Eukaryota > Metazoa > Arthropoda > Insecta > Lepidoptera > Geometridae > Gymnoscelis > Gymnoscelis rufifasciata. Next base: position 69,754 of record OV815320.1, read on the forward strand.
AGAACATTCTTTGTAGGTTTTATACTAGCTAATGGAACGAAAACTTTCCATTACTTTCTACAACCTTCCATATGATTCTAGAATTTTCCACGGTTTTCCTATATAATCTACAAGGCTTCTATGGAATTCTAGAACATTCCAAAACATTCGATTTGTAGCTCGGAGGCTCTATATGTGAATATTAGTCTGACAAGGCGTATTTATAAAACTTAAACCTAGTTTAGCGTTCTTAACCTAGACTTAAGCTTATCGGTCGCCAACATCCTCCCCCTTTGTGTAACACACAATTACTTGCATTGGCGACTTGTCTGCCGTCGTGAAGTACTCGTTGCACCTCCGACGCGGCGTCGCGTGGCTCTCGCTGGGTGTTCCGCTGCGCAGTATCCACGTGGCCATCCTAGGGCTCCCCCTTCGTGGGAATCGCGGTGCTACCAACCTTCTGTATCTAGAAGAGCGCGCCCTCAGCCACTGTTCTTCTTTCTTCGTAGAACATTGTATGTTCTTGATCCATATATTGGAAGACTCTTCGAAGGTTCGAATGTCTTCTTTTGCTGGAGTTTCATTCCAGACGCTCGTTGGTGTGATTCGGCTCCACATGAGCGCCATGCCAGAGTTCATCTTAAAGCACTTAATGCCCTCTGGTGCAGTTGGAGAGGAAACACATTTCTCCCTTTTGGTGATGAACTGTATGTTCTTCGGTTCCTGGTTCGTCTGACATGAAGACTCGACATACAGAGTCATATTATCGGAGGCGGCATGTTGTCGCTGCCTGACCCGCTTCTCCCGGGTACGCTCTTTGATCACCCTTCCTGCTTGACTGATGTCGGCATTTTCAATCGTTCCATCTGTCCTATCCTGTGGATAGCAACCAACTTCCGTATCCAACGGCGATCGGCAAGATCCTTTGTTCGGCGAATCGTTCTTGAATTTGTTTGAGGTTGGCTCATCTATTTCTTGGTCGCTGACGTTGACATAAGCGCATGTCTGACTGTTAGCAGTGAGAGATGCATCAACTCCGTGCAGCACCCAGCCCAATTTTGTCAGGGATGCCGCTGGTTGTCCTCTCTAACCTTTGCGCGTTGTCTGTGACACTATCAGCTCCCAGTTATCCTGTCCGATGAGCAGTTTCGGTACCTCCTCTTTGTAGTGCAACTTATTCGCGATTTTTCGCAAATGGCCATACTTATTCACCATCGTCTTGTCGATTTTCTGAGACTTTATGTGCAAAGCCTCCACCGTTTGAACTGCTTCTGCGGTTCTTCGCTGTCTCGTATGTAGGCCTCTTAACCGTAGATTGATCCTCATAGAATCTTCATACCTAACGGTACTCTTGCCTACTGTCTCAAGAGATAAGGTTTCTCTTGGACCTCTGAGTCCTATCTTTTCTGCCACCCTGCGGTCTAATAAACTAACCGTGGACCCTTCATCTAGAAGAGCTAGGATCTGTACCTTCCCTTTAGGTCCATAAACTTCCACTGGAACCATCTTTAGGTACGCTCTTCTTTGACCTTTTACGAAGCAATTGTTAGCTACCTCTTTCTTCTCTGATGTGCCTCTGGATTGCTGAAACGCGTTCTTTTGATCGTCGTGCAGCAGTCGATGATGCCCTCTGTGGCATCTTGCGCACGGTGCTTTCCGGCAGGTCGCTCTTCTGTGCCTACTCTGAAGACATTTGAAGCAGAGCCTCCTCTTCTTCACAATTTCCCATCGTGCTGACACTGAAGCCTTCAGGAAATCTTTGCAGTGATCAATGTAGTGGTCCTTATTGCAGTGCGGGCAACGAATACGCATTCCATTTTCCACCTCAGCTGTGACATGTGTAGCTTCATGCCTCACTGCCGGCGAACGATCAGCTTTCCGATTCAAAATCGGACAAGTGCGATACTTCTCGTTCTGACTATCATAAGTAGCGTGCGTGGCTTCGCGATGTACAGTTCGTTTGCGGATTGATGACAGGGCCGCGTATGGCCCGCATTGTTCCGCTTCTCTATTCAAAAATGTAGACATTAGCATCAGGTCAGGTTCTACATACTTTGCAGCGAATTTAAACCAGCTAAACTTCAAGATATTTGGTAACTTCTCGATTATTGCTGTTATCATTTCCGGTGAATTCAAGTAGTGTGACTTCTTCAATCCTTTTATCGCAGCCACTGCATTATGGATCGTGTTAGCAAACACACAAATATCTTGTGGATCTTCAGTAAGCTTGGGTAGATTTTTCAGCTTCTCTAACTCAGTTAAAACAAGAAGTTCTGGTCTAGCGAATCTTCTTCGAAGTGATTCCATCATTTCCTCAGGATTACACTCTGAATACAAAATACTTTGCACAGCATCCAGAGCGGGTCCTTTTATGGCTTTTCGTAGCCGAGCCATGTTTTGTACGCTGCTGAAAAGTCCCTTTGTTTCTTCGTACACCGTCTTGAAAGCTAGCCACTCATTACATTTACCATTATAAGTTGGAAGATCGTTCATAAATGGCGGTATACAACTTTGCTTTTGTGCTGAGTTAAAAGCTTTGACAATGGCATTGGCTATTGCATCTGAACTATTTTCTTTTACTTCTTCTCTAGTTTCTACTTCTTTCTTTATTTTTGAAGACAGACTTTGGAAATTTTTACAGTCATTCTCCTGAAGTCTCTTTGCTCCGAAAATTCTGTTATCATGTTCGTCCTCATCAGGTAATTGGATCTGAGAGCTGACCCACCTCAATCCACTTTGTTCCTCGGCTAAAGCAATTTCTTCTCGTTCAATAGCCACTGCTTCTTGTTTAAGTATAATTGCCATTTTTTCCTGCTTAAGTTGAAGCTTAATTCTCATTTCTTCTTCTTGAAGCTTAAGTTTAATAGCCATTTCTTCTTCTTTAAGTTTATGTTTAATAGCCATTTCTTCTTCTTTAAGTTTATGTGCCATTTCTTCTTGTTTCAAAGCTAACTCTTTTTTTCTTAGAGCGATTTTGTTTTCGCGAATTCTCGTACGGTGTTCTGTATCAAGGTCAGCCTTTGAAGAACACACTGACGAAGGACGAGTTGTCTTCAATTCCTTTACAGTTTCATCTACGTGTACTTCCAAAGGTATGGCGGTACACATTATGTTGCCTGTCATTATACCTGTGGGACCCGATGTCTCATCAGTCGTCACCGGGATTCTCGTGGCTTCCATGCCAGAGGGCTCCTCCTCAGGTATACACCGAGACGTCTTTTTTCGGCTTCTCGTCACAGGCATCATGAAAACTGTTCAAACTGCTTCGCTATGCAGTACGTATTATCCGCTCACTCCAATTCACGGTAGCAACTACAGCTACCACCTGGACTCTTCACTAGTATCCAATGATGCAAATCCGGCTCGAAGGACCAGCTGTTGCGGCGAGTACAACGGTTCAAGAAACCTATGCACCCGATCGCCAAGCCAAGGGTCAGTGCAACAACGCCAAGCTTCGCGGTGTGCTAGCTCAAAGCTGAAATTCAGTGCTACACGTGGCACTCGGCAAATCCGGTCTGCACCTGCTGTCCGGTGATGTGTCGAGGGGTGTGAAGTAGATGACTTTCAAGTAGCTGCGTTTAACAGCTACCCAGCGCTGCAGTGGGAAACCTCACTACCGTGACTTTCCTAGAGAAAATCTGAGAACTCACCAGAAATCCCAGGAGATGCAGTGAAAATCCAATGTTTTAAATAATGCGTTTATTAAACACACTCACAAACACTAGATTTATCTTTCAGTACTTAGCACTAAACACAACCACTAAGATCACAAATACACTGCAAACACTTTTCACAGAGCGGATCGGAACTTAATTCGCAACTTCACTTTTCACTTATGATCGTTATTTTTTCACCAAATACAAAACTTGAACACACTACTTATACAAAAACACACCTCAACTGAGGATTAGTACGGGCATTTATACTACGGTCGTATCCCCACTTTAACTATGAATTTTCCAGAACAATAGTTCCATCCCGCTCTTACACTATACGGCTTGTCAGCTATCTCGCTCTAAACTTTCTGCGGCGTTCTCGAATATACGGGGCGAAGTACAACAATATATTTCTATCTCGTTCATTAATCGAGAATAGTGTCGCTATCTCTGTTTTTCCTTTCGATTCCTACGCGAGGTTTCGAGAACATTCTTTGTAGGTTTTATACTAGCTAATGGAACGAAAACTTTCCATTACTTTCTACAACCTTCCATATGATTCTAGAATTTTCCACGGTTTTCCTATATAATCTACAAGGCTTCTATGGAATTCTAGAACATTCCAAAACATTCGATTTGTAGCTCGTAGGCTCTATATGTGAATATTAGTCTGACAAGGCGTATTTATAAAACTTAAACCTAGTTTAGCGTTCTTAACCTAGACTTAAGCTTATCGGTCGCCAACATCCTCCCCCTTTGTGTAACACACAATTACTTGCATTGGCGACTTGTCTGCCGTCGTGAAGTACTCGTTGCACCTCCGACGCGGCGTCGCGTGGCTCTCGCTGGGTGTTCCGCTGCGCAGTATCCACGTGGCCATCCTAGGGCTCCCCCTTCGTGGGAATCGCGGTGCTACCAACCTTCTGTATCTAGAAGAGCGCGCCCTCAGCCACTGTTCTTCTTTCTTCGTAGAACATTGTATGTTCTTGATCCATATATTGGAAGACTCTTCGAAGGTTCGAATGTCTTCTTTTGCTGGAGTTTCATTCCAGACGCTCGTTGGTGTGATTCGGCTCCACATGAGCGCCATGCCAGAGTTCATCTTAAAGCACTTAATGCCCTCTGGTGCAGTTGGAGAGGAAACACATTTCTCCCTTTTGGTGATGAACTGTATGTTCTTCGGTTCCTGGTTCGTCTGACATGAAGACTCGACATACAGAGTCATATTATCGGAGGCGGCATGTTGTCGCTGCCTGACCCGCTTCTCCCGGGTACGCTCTTTGATCACCCTTCCTGCTTGACTGATGTCGGCATTTTCAATCGTTCCATCTGTCCTATCCTGTGGATAGCAACCAACTTCCGTATCCAACGGCGATCGGCAAGATCCTTTGTTCGGCGAATCGTTCTTGAATTTGTTTGAGGTTGGCTCATCTATTTCTTGGTCGCTGACGTTGACATAAGCGCATGTCTGACTGTTAGCAGTGAGAGATGCATCAACTCCGTGCAGCACCCAGCCCAATTTTGTTAGGGATGCCGCTGGTTGTCCTCTCTAACCTTTGCGCGTTGTCTGTGACACTATCAGCTCCCAGTTATCCTGTCCGATGAGCAGTTTCGGTACCTCCTCTTTGTAGTGCAACTTATTCGCGATTTTTCGCAAATGGCCATACTTATTCACCATCGTCTTGTCGATTTTCTGAGACTTTATGTGCAAAGCCTCCACCGTTTGAACTGCTTCTGCGGTTCTTCGCTGTCTCGTATGTAGGCCTCTTAACCGTAGATTGATCCTCATAGAATCTTCATACCTAACGGTACTCTTGCCTACTGTCTCAAGAGATAAGGTTTCTCTTGGACCTCTGAGTCCTATCTTTTCTGCCACCCTGCGGTCTAATAAACTAACCGTGGACCCTTCATCTAGAAGAGCTAGGATCTGTACCTTCCCTTTAGGTCCATAAACTTCCACTGGAACCATCTTTAGGTACGCTCTTCTTTGACCTTTTACGAAGCAATTGTTAGCTACCTCTTTCTTCTCTGATGTGCCTCTGGATTGCTGAAACGCGTTCTTTTGATCGTCGTGCAGCAGTCGATGATGCCCTCTGTGGCATCTTGCGCACGGTGCTTTCCGGCAGGTCGCTCTTCTGTGCCTACTCTGAAGACATTTGAAGCAGAGCCTCCTCTTCTTCACAATTTCCCATCGTGCTGACACTGAAGCCTTCAGGAAATCTTTGCAGTGATCAATGTAGTGGTCCTTATTGCAGTGCGGGCAACGAATACGCATTCCATTTTCCACCTCAGCTGTGACATGTGTAGCTTCATGCCTCACTGCCGGCGAACGATCAGCTTTCCGATTCAAAATCGGACAAGTGCGATACTTCTCGTTCTGACTATCATAAGTAGCGTGCGTGGCTTCGCGATGTACAGTTCGTTTGCGGATTGATGACAGGGCCGCGTATGGCCCGCATTGTTCCGCTTCTCTATTCAAAAATGTAGACATTAGCATCAGGTCAGGTTCTACATACTTTGCAGCGAATTTAAACCAGCTAAACTTCAAGATATTTGGTAACTTCTCGATTATTGCTGTTATCATTTCCGGTGAATTCAAGTAGTGTGACTTCTTCAATCCTTTTATCGCAGCCACTGCATTATGGATCGTGTTAGCAAACACACAAATATCTTGTGGATCTTCAGTAAGCTTGGGTAGATTTTTCAGCTTCTCTAACTCAGTTAAAACAAGAAGTTCTGGTCTAGCGAATCTTCTTCGAAGTGATTCCATCACTTCCTCAGGATTACACTCTGAATACAAAATACTTTGCACAGCATCCAGAGCGGGTCCTTTTATGGCTTTTCGTAGCCGAGCCATGTTTTGTACGCTGCTGAAAAGTCCCTTTGTTTCTTCGTACACCGTCTTGAAAGCTAGCCACTCATTACATTTACCATTATAAGTTGGAAGATCGTTCATAAATGGCGGTATACAACTTTGCTTTTGTGCTGAGTTAAAAGCTTTGACAATGGCATTGGCTATTGCATCTGAACTATTTTCTTTTACTTCTTCTCTAGTTTCTACTTCTTTCTTTATTTTTGAAGACAGACTTTGGAAATTTTTACAGTCATTCTCCTGAAGTCTCTTTGCTCCGAAAATTCTGTTATCATGTTCGTCCTCATCAGGTAATTGGATCTGAGAGCTGACCCACCTCAATCCACTTTGTTCCTCGGCTAAAGCAATTTCTTCTCGTTCAATAGCCACTGCTTCTTGTTTAAGTATAATTGCCATTTTTTCCTGCTTAAGTTGAAGCTTAATTCTCATTTCTTCTTCTTGAAGCTTAAGTTTAATAGCCATTTCTTCTTCTTTAAGTTTATGTTTAATAGCCATTTCTTCTTCTTTAAGTTTATGTGCCATTTCTTCTTGTTTCAAAGCTAACTCTTTTTTTCTTAGAGCGATTTTGTTTTCGCGAATTCTCGTACGGTGTTCTGTATCAAGGTCAGCCTTTGAAGAACACACTGACGAAGGACGAGTTGTCTTCAATTCCTTTACAGTTTCATCTACGTGTACTTCCAAAGGTATGGCGGTACACATTATGTTGCCTGTCATTATACCTGTGGGACCCGATGTCTCATCAGTCGTCACCGGGATTCTCGTGGCTTCCATGCCAGAGGGCTCCTCCTCAGGTATACACCGAGACGTCTTTTTTCGGCTTCTCGTCACAGGCATCATGAAAACTGTTCAAACTGCTTCGCTATGCAGTACGTATTATCCGCTCACTCCAATTCACGGTAGCAACTACAGCTACCACCTGGACTCTTCACTAGTATCCAATGATGCAAATCCGGCTCGAAGGACCAGCTGTTGCGGCGAGTACAACGGTTCAAGAAACCTATGCACCCGATCGCCAAGCCAAGGGTCAGTGCAACAACGCCAAGCTTCGCGGTGTGCTAGCTCAAAGCTGAAATTCAGTGCTACACGTGGCACTCGGCAAATCCGGTCTGCACCTGCTGTCCGGTGATGTGTCGAGGGGTGTGAAGTAGATGACTTTCAAGTAGCTGCGTTTAACAGCTACCCAGCGCTGCAGTGGGAAACCTCACTACCGTGACTTTCCTAGAGAAAATCTGAGAACTCACCAGAAATCCCAGGAGATGCAGTGAAAATCCAATGTTTTAAATAATGCGTTTATTAAACACACTCACAAACACTAGATTTATCTTTCAGTACTTAGCACTAAACACAACCACTAAGATCACAAATACACTGCAAACACTTTTCACAGAGCGGATCGGAACTTAATTCGCAACTTCACTTTTCACTTATGATCGTTATTTTTTCACCAAATACAAAACTTGAACACACTACTTATACAAAAACACACCTCAACTGAGGATTAGTACGGGCATTTATACTACGGTCGTATCCCCACTTTAACTATGAATTTTCCAGAACAATAGTTCCATCCCGCTCTTACACTATACGGCTTGTCAGCTATCTCGCTCTAAACTTTCTGCGGCGTTCTCGAATATACGGGGCGAAGTACAACAATATATTTCTATCTCGTTCATTAATCGAGAATAGTGTCGCTATCTCTGTTTTTCCTTTCGATTCCTACGCGAGGTTTCGAGAACATTCTTTGTAGGTTTTATACTAGCTAATGGAACGAAAACTTTCCATTACTTTCTACAACCTTCCATATGATTCTAGAATTTTCCACGGTTTTCCTATATAATCTACAAGGCTTCTATGGAATTCTAGAACATTCCAAAACATTCGATTTGTAGCTCGGAGGCTCTATATGTGAATATTAGTCTGACAAGGCGTATTTATAAAACTTAAACCTAGTTTAGCGTTCTTAACCTAGACTTAAGCTTATCGGTCGCCAACACAGCTACTTTATAATTTTAAAGACGTATAACTTTAAGCTCCGCATTGTGAGCACTATCCCCTGTAATTATCCGGTGAACAAACCGACGGACCGCGGTAATCATAGGCTGACTGCGGTAAGGGGGCTCGGGCGGGGGACGGGGAGGGGGATCGTACAGTGATGCCATATTCCAGCTGCATAAAGTAATAAAGATATATCAAGAATTGTTTCTAAATATAGAATAATTTAAAGGTTAAGAAAATCAAATATAGGTGGTCATCATGACCGCCTACCTTCTCGGACCACACTCCGAAGGACTTGAGAAGGGCGGACTCTGCGCGGCCAGACGCCGACAGGACGCGGCCGATCGGGCAGCTCTCTGCGGGATGCACGCCTTTAAGCACATACTCGGCGGATGGTACGAGTAAGCGACCATCTAGAACATATCTATGCACGTTTGTCTTGAACATACATTAGTTGTAGTTATCACGAAGAGAGAGAACAGCAGCAGGGAGCGCATTTTGAAAGTGGATGAGAATCGCTTAGTGCGAGTCGATGGCACATCCACTGAATAAGGATAGCTTCGTGCGATTTTCTAATCAGCGACTGCAATAATATAGAGATGAATTTATAAGACAGTAATTAATTAGTAGACCGACGTTAATTCAATAAATTACGAGCAGATCTGGCGTAACGCAGCAGTAAACCCGCGCCAGGGTGAACCGCCGGTAGTTAAAGCAGTGCGCAACCGCTAGTGCCCGCTAATCCGGCGCATTACCCCATCACTATAATAAGCGCACGAGCAATAATAATAATTAAAGTAGAAAGTCATGTGAATTATTACAGCCGTGATCCAGTTCCAGCGGAGACTGCTCGTTATTATAGATTAGTCAGAATCGATGGCGAAAACCACCCGTGGGCGGGCCGCGTCGCGAGCAACGCGCCGCGCGTCGCCGCGTCGCGCCGCGCCGAACCCATAGCGTGACCTCTATTTTAATAAAAACACAATAAAAGTAAGTAGACCGGCCGTGCGGGCTGGCTGCGCGGGCGCAACTCTCGGGCAATGGCGTCAGTAACAGTCGCGGGTGATTCACGGCGCGGCCATCCTTTCCATTATATCTATAATTGCGCGATCGCAATTAATGTGTAAATAAGCATTTCTGTTTAGTATAATTTACTGGTGTTTTCTAACGAGCGCGCGAGAGTTCCGACTCGAGGGGAAATGGGTCGTGAATTTGATTCCGTCGTTTTGGTGAATACATTTTACCAATATAGCGGAATCATTAAGCAATTGCACTAAAAATCTTGGTAGTGTATAATGTGTACGTATCGCACGTGTTTGCCTTGACTGCCATACACCACCAATGCAAGAAGTATACCCATGCGTGTCGCTCGCTGTACAAGGACGTCCGGGACAGACTAACATAATTAAGGTTTTGTTCTATAGATATGGATTCCCAGAAGGGGCGCTTGGTTTCAAGCAGAATTAAAGAGTGGCTCTCTCACAGCCTCCCAGCGCCATTACAGCGATAACTGAGCGACTTATCTCCCGGGTGCGATCCGGCGCTCGAGATTGCATCACCTACGGTTAAGGCGAACACTGGCGGGATCTCCCGCTTTGGGGCGACAGCGTTGCGCCGGCGCACTCAATGCTATCACGACAGATGGCATCAGATAGCAGGTTCGCGGATCCGAGCTAATGCCCGCGATGCGTACAGGCGAGAGTCACGCGTTGTTCAGCGCGGGTCGTGCGCGGCCGCTCCATACTTACGTGTGATGAGGGCGCTCACGCTCAGCGCGCGACATTTCACGACGCGCGTCCGTCTCGCGCCGCGCCGCGCGCCGCAGCGTCGCGCGAGCCCGATTTGGCGCGACACTATCGATGACACTAAATTGTGGTGCGCTTCCGGTTAAGTGGCGCACTGTCTGTTACTAAAGATTTAGTGCTTGGGTAATCATTTCAGAAAGTTTTATAAACATTCTAATACATATTTAGACATGCGAGATCAATTTCCATTGTCTTTCTTTTTGCCTGCCTTTTTTTAAATGTACAAAATTTTATTTGTGTTTGGAATAAATAAATTTGTATGCGTCATCATGGTTTATAAACAATCATTAAAGGTAACAACATTGTAGCTGCCTTGCTACCACTTACCTGCTTACCGGTTACCTGATTTCACATTACCTTACCTTACCGGACGGAAATAAAACACAACATCACATCTTTATTATGACGCGAAGAAATGAAACGCAACACAATCACATCACAACTTTATTACGTCCGCAAGAAACACCGTGAAGAAACAGCGGGAATCATTCGCTCTGAAAAGAGCGCCATGATAACCCCAAACACATCACAACACAGCAGCAGGACCCCGGAATCAGCGCAGCACTCATCACAATGCACCGTCAGGACCTCGGTGTCACCACAGCCCGAGATGAAGACCACGCGATGACTCGGCGTGGCGCGCCAGCGCTCCCGTCGTCCGACGTCCGCTCTCCACCGTGGCTCGCAGCGCAAAAGGGAGAATTCGGCCGCAGGCCGATATAAGTAGGCGCACGCGCATTCCTCACGGCGCCAGCGCGCGTCTCACCCCGCACGTCTCGCCCCGCGCGCTGTGACCACGCCACTCTCCGCACATCACGCTCGTCCGTTCACAGATGTGTCAAATATTTAATAATGTTATATATAAACACAAATAAATGAATTTAGGAGTCCGATTGCAATTCCAATTCTCATTCTAAAACAACAAGTCTTTCTTTTAAACATCTCCAAACCTCAAAGCCTAAGCACTAGGTAGGATAGGAGATATTGTTAGCAGACAGCATAACCACAGCAAACTGCTAAATTGGTGACCCCTGTCAAGAACGCCACCGCGCCGCCGCGTCCCGAACAAGTACGCCATAAACACACTGCGCCATAAGGATGATGTCACAGTTCTCCACCGCCGAAACCATGCCATCCACAACGCACACGCCGAGCTCCGATAACCAGTTCCTTATGGAAGAAATCTGGAAGCTATCATTTGAGATCGCCGCTCTCAAAGCATCCCAGCAATTCGATGAGCATCAGCACAGCTACAGACGTCCATACCACCGCCGTGACGACCGTTCCTTAAGCCGAGCAAACTCCAGCAACAGATCGCGCAGCAAAACTCCATCGCCGTTCTGCTGCTACCATCGCCGCTTCGGAGCTGACGCCAGAAGATGCACAACGCCGTGTTCATTCAAGTCTCAGAACTCGGAAAACTAGCATCTACGTCGGCCGAGGCGGGACCCGGCGTACATGAAAATTCCAACCGCCTATTTGTCACAGACAAGAAGTCAAAACTCACATTCCTCATCGATACAGGCGCAAACATATCCGTGCTACCTCCATACAAAGGACAAGAACAGAAACCTCTGAATTTTCAACTCTACGCTGCGAACAACACCGTCATACCCACTTACGGCGAGAAGACAATCGAACTGGACTTACACCTGCGCCGTCCTTTCAAGTGGCGATTCATCGTTGCGAAAGTTAGCAAACCAATCATCGGAGCCGACTTTCTGCAACACCACCAACTCATAGTCGACATCAAGAACAAGAAACTCATCGATGGGATAACCAAGCTCGAGACACACTCTTTCGTCCGTGCCACGAACATACCCACAGTTCGTAGCATTGATCTTCAACAATGTTATCACGATATATTGGCTGAATTTCCCGGCATCACGAGGCTAACTTCGATGAAACTCACTCCCAAGAACAACGTGGAACATTTCATCGAGACAACCGGACCACCGCTTCACTGTCGCGCAAGACCTATAGCACCACATCGCTACGAGCTAGTCAAGAAGGAATTCCAGAACATGATCGACCAGGGCATATGCAGACCAAGCAAAAGCCCATGGTCGTCACCACTACACATCGTACCCAAGAAAAATGGTGACATACGAGTATGTGGAGACTACCGAAGACTGAACGCGATCACAGTACCGGACCGCTATCCAATCCCTCGCATCAAGGACTTCACATTTCAACTCGCCAACAAAACCATCTTCAGTACTATCGATCTCAACCGAGCCTACCAACAATTGAAGACGCGTGAAGAGGATATCCAGAAGACAGCCCTGATTACTCCCATGGGCCTTTTCGAGTTTCCCAGGATGGTTCCAGGTCTAAAAAATGCAGGACAAACCTTCCAGCGCTTCATCCACGAAGTACTACACGGACTCGACTTCGTGTACGCATTCATCGATGACCTACTCATCGCCAGCCCGGATGAAACCACGCATCGGAAGCACCTACGCACAGTACTGGGACGACTCGAAGAAAACGGGATCACAATCAACCCATCAAAATGTATCCTTGGCCAACCGGAAGTGAAATTTCTTGGTTTCACAGTCAACCAACACGGAATCAAGCCTCCTACAGAAAAAGTGTCCGCAATCTGCAGCTATCCGCTTCCCAAGACGATTGAAGAGCTCCGACGTTTCCTCGGTATGATTAATTTCTACCGGGAACACATACCAAAAGCCGCCGAGATCCAAGCACCACTCCATGCATACTTACACAACACGAAGAAGAAAGATAAAACAATCATAGAATGGAACGACGATTCAAGAAAATCATTTGAAGCTTGTAAACTTGCGATTCAAAATGCAACTTTACTCGCTCACCCGTCACACGAAGCCAACCTAGCTATCTTCAGTGACGCATCAGATCAATCAGCCGGAGCCGTCCTACAACAGTACATCAATAAAAAGTGGCAACCTCTTGGCTACTTCTCGAAGAAATTCACCGACGCTCAGAGAAACTACAGCACATTCGATCGAGAGCTACTCGCAATCTACATGTCCATAAAACACTTCAGAAAAATGTTTGAAGGAAGAAGCCTGATAATTTTCACCGACCACAAGCCGCTCACCTTCGTTCTTCAAAAACCTCCGTCAGCTTCAGAAACACCGCGCCGTGCAAGACAACTCATCTTCATCAGCGAGTTTACTACGGACATACGTCACGTAAGTGGGAGCGAGAACATAGTCGCCGACGCCCTCAGTCGAATTCCGACGATTGAGACAATATCTTGCCCCACAACACTCGACTACACGAAGATCGCCGCAGCACAAGAAAACGACCAAGCTACCATCTTTCAACTCGCCAGTCAAAGTAACTTAACTCTAAAACGAGTTACTTTGCCGGATTCGTCAACGCCTATCTACTGTGAAGCTTCAACTGCGTTCGTTCGACCATACCTGCCAAAGGAATTTCGACGAGCCGCATTCGACGCCCTTCACAACATTAGTCACCCTGGAATCCGAACAACAAGAAAACTCGTCTCACAAAAATTCTTCTGGCCGTCCATGAACACCGAAGTCGCATTGTGGGCAAAACAATGCTTACAGTGTCAGCGATGCAAAGTACAGCGTCACACACAATCCACGCTCGCTTCGTACGCACCTACGGAGCGATTTCAACACGTCCACATCGATGTAGTCGGACCACTACCTACTTCGCCGCATGGACACAGATATCTCGTCACAATGATTGACCGAGCGACGAGATGGCCCGAAGCTATACCAACCGAAGAAACATCAGCTGAAACCATCGCGAGAATTGTCTACGAGCACTGGATTACTCGCTTTGGTGTTCCTAGCAAGATTACCACCGACCAAGGAAGAAACTTCGAGAGCCGCCTATTCAACAAACTTCTCGAAACAATGGGAACACAGAAGACTCGCACTACGCCCTATCACCCACAGGCCAACGGCATGGTCGAGCGATGGCACCGCTCGCTGAAGACCGCACTGAAAACTCGTCTATCACTACATACAACGTGGATTGACGAGTTACCGACAGTACTTCTGGGACTTCGCGCCGCCGCCCGCTCAGACACAGGTGTTAGCGCCGCCGAACTTACCTATGGTTACAACTTACGCCTACCAAGTGATTTTTTTACTGCTCCAGCAAAGCACGAAACAATGGACGTCGATTACGTAAGCCGACTACGAGCATCAATCAACGCAAACAAGCCGCACATAATAACATCGCATAGCAGCAAGCGCTCGATCTTCGTCCATAAAGATCTACAAACATGCGAGCAAGTGTTTATAAGAAACGATGCAGTAAAGAAATCACTACAGCCTACCTACGAAGGACCCTACAAAGTGCTAGAGCGAGATAGCAAGACCTACAAACTCCAATTACCAGACAGACGGTCAGCTGCCATATCAATCGATCGACTCAAGCCTGCCTACACAGTGAATGAGGATACCTGTTCAACATTACCAAGCCAAACCACATTACCACCAAGCCAGGATACCTCAACTGCATCACCACTCCCGCCAGCCAGCCAGCACCCGGTCACGCCACAACCAAGTCAAGCCCCGTCATCAATCCTGAAGACGACTCGACTTGGCCGCCGCATAAACCTTCCGGTACGCTTTCGCTAGGGGAGGAGTAATGTAGCTGCCTTGCTACCACTTACCTGCTTACCGGTTACCTGATTTCACATTACCTTACCTTACCGGACGGAAATAAAACACAACATCACATCTTTATTATGACGCGAAGAAATGAAACGCAACACAATCACATCACAACTTTATTACGTCCGCAAGAAACACCGTGAAGAAACAGCGGGAATCATTCGCTCTGAAAAGAGCGCCATGATAACCCCAAACACATCACAACACAGCAGCAGGACCCCGGAATCAGCGCAGCACTCATCACAATGCACCGTCAGGACCTCGGTGTCACCACAGCCCGAGATGAAGACCACGCGATGACTCGGCGTGGCGCGCCAGCGCTCCCGTCGTCCGACGTCCGCTCTCCACCGTGGCTCGCAGCGCAAAAGGGAGAATTCGGCCGCAGGCCGATATAAGTAGGCGCACGCGCATTCCTCACGGCGCCAGCGCGCGTCTCACCCCGCACGTCTCGCCCCGCGCGCTGTGACCACGCCACTCTCCGCACATCACGCTCGTCCGTTCACAGATGTGTCAAATATTTAATAATGTTATATATAAACACAAATAAATGAATTTAGGAGTCCGATTGCAATTCCAATTCTCATTCTAAAACAACAAGTCTTTCTTTTAAACATCTCCAAACCTCAAAGCCTAAGCACTAGGTAGGATAGGAGATATTGTTAGCAGACAGCATAACCACAGCAAACTGCTAAAAACATGGTTCAGAAACAATATCTCACTTTTAGACTTCTCAAAGATAATTTTGAATAGAATTTGATTAGGATAACCTCTTCCCAACAGCTGTTAGACATACGAGCAGCAAGCCGAGTGCGCGGGGAGTAACGGCGCGCGTCATCACTAGTCGCGAGCGAGGCGCGCGGGCGTCGCCGCGATTTATAGTCGCGCCGCCGGCCCATCAGCGCGCCGCTCCTTATTCGCCGGAAACGAGGATTTACTCGCCAACTTTAACATTATTCGCTGCGATGTTTACCACAAATCTCCCTGAGGGAATTATAGTATCCGAGGTGAGGGACTGCATTCTTGATCGCTATTTATTGCAGTTCGAGGTGTATAGGGATAATTATGACCGTGACCTGCGCCTGCGCACTGTGCGACGGCGACAGTTAGCGCCGCGAGTGGCTAATGAGCTTCCAGGATAATGGGCCATGTGCTGGGTACGCCAATGCTGCGCCCGCGCCGACCGTTGCGCGCTCTGCTCAGGTGGACGGCGTTTGAGCGCGGCCGTCACCCAGACGTTCACCTTTGCGTCCGTCCAACCTAGATTATTCCAATTAAATATTTGAGTTATTGTATTTGAATACGAATTGGATTAGATTCGGCTTACACGCCCCTTCCTGCAGTATCGCTCGGATCGGTGACGTCACGCGGCCGGAAATTACACCGCGCGTCGCCCGCGGCGCGGGGACTACTTAGCGGCTTAATATTAATAATTTATTTATTTATACTTTGTGCACAAAAAACAATGTACAGAGGATGACTTAATGCTCATTCTCTACCAGTCATCCTGGGCGTGCAAGAAAACAAATCAATAATGCAGATTTTTCCTGCCTAGAGTTTGTTTGAAGCTTGCACCGAACGTGGTACAGAGACATGCGGGTCGAGAGTTGCTGATGCACAGATCTGCAGGACACGGCGGCACCTCCGCCCGCGCCGGTCGCGCCCGATGCTATCGCCGCACTATTGATATTGTTTTGAATAACCTCCCGCTCCCGGCCCGGCCCCGGCCCGGCCCCGGCTCGGCTCCTGATACGGTACACGTTACGATAGGCACGCCTCGGGTTAGGGATCAGCTCGCACTACTGTTCACACCTACACGCAGGTATATAGATATAATGTTTCTATAGGGTTCCAATTAAGAAAAGGCGTAATTGCGTTTCTGAAAAAATTAAAGTTTTATTTATAACTTTTGTAATTGAAATGTTTGACAATTTATAGTCCCTAAGCGAGTAAACAATACACTTACCTGAAAAAATTAAAGAAACAACATTTAGAGCCTTTACTTCAGGTTTAGTTTACTTCTCTGGGAAGATTATCATTATCACTTACAATTTACAACAGTAACTCAAGTTAACTCAACCAACAGTCTCATGTTCTAAAAACCTAACCTCAAATCCTCAAATGTCAATAAGTGACATTTGAGCTGTCAGCGGTAGCGCTGTAAATTTAAATTGAAGGAAAACTAATCAAAGTAAAGAAGAAGAAGGAAAATTACAATAATGATAAATTAAGAGTGGTTTTTCTTTACATCTCCCCCCCTGAGAAAGACAATTGCAAGTGACATGAGATGCATTATACTTGTTTATGTGCTAACTACTAATCAATACTGGGGATAATTTAGTTATATGGTAGAGGTTTGATTCCTCTTTCTTGTGCCCAGTATCAACTTCATAGATGGAGTTAGAAATCTTCTTTAGTACTTTGTATGGACCAATCCTTACTTCATCCATCTTCTTCCTATTTAGTCGATTCCCATTTTCAACATAAACTCTGTCTCCCACTTCCAATTTAGATTCTTTCCTGTGCTGGTCAAATCTTTTTTTATTATAATTGTGAGATTTTACTGTGTTTTTGAGGGCTAGTTCTCTATCCCTTCTCAGATCTTCTGTTGTACAACGTGACTTCAATTCAAGTGGTAAAATATTCACATTTTCGCCTTCCAAAAGGCACTTGGGAGCGAACTTTGTAACTGTGTGTTCCGTTTCATTATACTTTTCTACACATTTCTGTGCAATAGTTGTCCATGATATTTTCTGATCCTTTTCATTTATTTTACACCTTATCTTATTGATTAATGTTTGGTTCAATCTTTCATTTAGCCCATTTGAAAATGGTGTATCAACAGCAGTGAAAACTATTTTTATATTATCCTTCTTCAGAAATTCCTTGAATTCTTTCGAGTTTATGCCAGGATATTGGTCGGTCAATACCGTATCAATGTTGTAACTCTGTGTTACTTTATTTATTAGTTTAATGAAGTCATTAGAGCCTTGAGTTTTTGATGTCGAAATATAGGCATAGCGAGTAAAATGATCCACTAAAAGATGCAGGTATCGTTTGGTAGACCGGGAACCTCCAAAGCCTCCTATGGTATCAATAGATACAATTTGAAATGGGTGTGTCGCTGGACCCAAATGTGACAATAGGCCATATTTTGACCTCCTCCTTGACTTGTTCTTAATACAAATTTCACACTCATCACAAACTTGTTTGATATTTGCGATGATATTCCTTGCTGAATAGAATGGTGTTATTTTATTTGTCATCTGGGTTCTTCCAATGTGACAGTAACTTTCATGGATATCTTTTATTAGACTTTTGCTTAATTCTTCTGATAGTAAGATTTTATTTCTTTTTCTATTTTTCTTATAGTAAATATTATTCTCTAATATAAGTTTCGTTTTTCTTTCTTGTAAGTCTGGATTTGTGTGTTGGTCGTTCTTTATGTCCTCTAGGCTTATTAAATTCACTACTTTTAAAAAATCATCGCTATTGTCATAAGGTTCTAGAACTGGATTTCTGCTTAAACAGTCTGCTTCTTGATTCGTTTTTCCTGGGTTGTATATTATTTCAAAATTATATTGTGACAAATAATACGTCAGATCACCTAGTTCCTCATCGGTTCGAGCCTTAATGTTCATATTTTCTAATGGCTTGTGATCCGAATATACTTTAAATTCCTTGCCCATAAGCCAGTGCTGCCAATATTTCACAGCCTCTTTTATTGCCAGACATTCTAAGTAAATTGCTTTTTTCTTTTTTTTGAGATTCAGTTAATTTTCTTGAAAAATAAGCAACTGGCTTACTGTTTCCGTGTTCGTCATCTTGTTTCAGCACTGCCCCCACTCCCTTGATACTAGCATTCGTGTAAATGCTTATTGGTAGTTCAGGATCAAAGATTTTCAGGATTGGTTCAGAACATAGCAATGCTTTTACTTTATTAAATGAGTTCTGACATTCTGCAGACCATTCAAATTTCACATCTTTCCTTAATAAATTATGTAACGGATCCAATATAATTGCACTGTGTGGGACAAATTTGTGATGAAAATTTATCTTTCCTAAGAATTGACGTATATTTTTCCTTGTTTCTGGAACTGGGAAGTTTTTTACAGCGGTTAAATAATCTTTCAGTGGTCTGATTGAATTGTTTTCTATTATGTAACCTAAATATTTGGCATTGTTTTTGGCAAAGGTACATTTTGAGAATTTTAGTCTAAAGCCTTCATTTTGTATTGCCTCCAGTAGTCTCGATAAGTGTTGTAAATGTTCTTCAAAAGTTCTGGAAAAAATTAAGATGTCGTCTATAAAATTGACTGCAAAACTAGATAGTTTGTATTTTCTTATGATGTTGCTTAATATTCTTTGGAAAATGGCTGGAGACGTCTTTAATCCATACGGGAGGCAAGTCCACTGAAAATGGCCCTCTTGTGATACAAAAGCAGTCTTGTATCTATCTTCAATTTTCAAGGGAATTGACCAAAATGCTGAATTTATATCAAAAGTCGAAAAATATTTACAGTTTACAGCTTTTATCATTAAGTCTTCAATCAGTGGAAAAGGTTGTGATTGAGGGACAACAATTTTGTTTAAATCTCTGAAATCTATGCATAATCTTGTTTTCTTCTCATCTTCTTTTTTATATGCCAGAGTTACTGGGGCAGCGAATGGGCTGTAAGATTCCTCTATTAAATTTTTCTTCAATAGTTTTGATATCTGATTTTCTATTTCTCTTCTATCTTCAACTGTGCATCGGTATGGACGTTTGTAACAATACTTATCCACCATTAAGTCAATATGAGCTTCATAATCTCGTACGGTGCCCACGTCGTATTTATCTTTAGCAAAAACAGATCTATACTTGTCTATCAATTTATCAATTTCTGATTGCTGATATAAGTCTAAGTGGTTTACTGACATTTCAAATTCGTCCGAGTTTATATGTTCGTTGAAATTAATCTCGCATTTAGTTATCCATATTCTCCTTGTTTGATTCCTTTTATTTAAGGTTTTTTTTACTTTTATATAGTTGGAAGTATTAGTAATCACTCCATGTAGGTTTGCAGGTTGGTACTCAGTTGGTATTCCAAAAACTTGACCATTTGGTGTTCCTATGGAGGTTATACATATGATGTTTGATTTTCCATCTGTTGTTGATTTCACAGTGAAATCGAATCTTAACTTTTCCATTTTCTTGAATTATTAGCAAAAAATGTTGTTTTATAATGTTTCTATAGGGTTCCAATTAAGAAAAGGCGTAATTGCGTTTCTGAAAAAATTAAAGTTTTATTTATAACTTTTGTAATTGAAATGTTTGACAATTTATAGTCCCTAAGCGAGTAAACAATACACTTACCTGAAAAAATTAAAGAAACAACATTTAGAGCCTTTACTTCAGGTTTAGTTTACTTCTCTGGGAAGATTATCATTATCACTTACAATTTACAACAGTAACTCAAGTTAACTCAACCAACAGTCTCATGTTCTAAAAACCTAACCTCAAATCCTCAAATGTCAATAAGTGACATTTGAGCTGTCAGCGGTAGCGCTGTAAATTTAAATTGAAGGAAAACTAATCAAAGTAAAGAAGAAGAAGGAAAATTACAATAATGATAAATTAAGAGTGGTTTTTCTTTACATAGATATGTTTGTTTCAATTCATGCGACAAATATTTTTCATCTTTATGAAATTCCGACAGATTAATATCATATGTGTTGGCATGGAAGGCACACACATGAGGTTGGTCTTTTGCACTGAACACTAAATGTGGGAAAAAAGGCAAGAAGATATTTGTTAGACTTAATGGTGCAAAAGGGGAACTGATTAGCCGGTGGCCGCGGCGCCTGCAGGAGCCGGCGGGCGAAAGTGTGCAGCTGTCACTCGCCACGGCTGTCACTATTGTCAACGTTGTGACAGCTGTCACAGTCGCCGCGCAACAGAGGACGGAACAGAGAAACCTCGGTTGTCGCTGTCACCGCGGCACTTCATCTCTGAAGTGGACGCCATGCAAATACTACACCGAACATGGAGGCGCTCCACTTGCGCAACATTTATTTAGATGAAGCTGTTCGGTCGTGGCTCAGTTGAATGTTACAATTGTCATAAATTAATATTCAGTAGTGCGATACTTGTCGAAGCGGTCCACGCTCTGTGCGGCGGGACGGGGCGCGACCGGAGCCGGCTGACAGCGCATGTATAATTCACGCAAATGTTAATGACGAGTCGCAGGAAGCGTCCGCTCGTCCGTCTGTCCGCGCGCAAATGAGGTGTCACCCCCTCCCGTGCGCCTGCGCATAATCTGCGCGGATTCACACGCCGCCTCGCGCATATTAACACCTGTACGTCGCGCTCATTATGCAAGTGGGGCGGCCGGCGAGCTGACACCGGCGCACTTGCTCCATTAGATTTATAGCTGATTTGTACAAGGAAGTCAACTTTCCGAAGTCTGTAGATATACTGACGCGTACGGCGACCACTTGTGCCCTAAATGTAGAACGTTGTGTTTAAAGCGACCTGCAACTTCGCAGGGATCTTTATGTTAATGAACGAAATACCGCGTGGTGTGAGTCAGCGTGCGCGCAGGCGCAGGCGCAGGTCGGCGTGTGGATGCGCGCGCATGGCAACCACATACGCGTATGTACGTACGTGTGGCACGACCGCGACAACAGAATCCGATATGTCGATATCTACGGGCTAGGACCAAATGGATAAACAGAATATTGTATTTGCTTTATTTCTCCTTCAATAAAAATAACAAAACAATTCAAATTAAACGCCTACTTAATATTCCAAGCGCTTCACTCAACAGTTTCTTATTTATAAAATATCTCTAAAAGACGTGTCTTCGTCCGTGGTTTTTTTCTCGGCCGAAGCGCGTTGAAGTCTTCACCTCCCGGCGTCTGCGCAGGTGCGGAAACACTCGCTAGATCAATTCAATTAAAATTTACTTTTACAAGGTTGAACTTAAATACTTTATTCATAATAATGGAGATATGTTCCCTGATAATTTTTATATTAACATGTTCTAAAGCATTGCTTTTTATTATTATTGGTAATTCTATAAAGCGTATTTGTACGAAATCGAGTATTGATGTTCGATTGATACTGTTAAACGCATAAGTTAGCTACTTCATTCTGACTAAGTACTTAATATCTACTTAAAATTTGAAATCTATATATCAAGTTTAATAATAGCTCAAATAATTTACGAAGATCTAGCGAAAATGCGAAATAGTAGAAAGTGAGCCGAGAACAGAAGAAAACGTAGTTAAAGATTTTGTAAAATTCATCATCATCATCATTATCACCCTATTAACGTTCCCACTGCTGGAACACAGAGACTTCTCTCTTGGCGAGATAGATTAGGCCTTAATTCACCACGCTGGTCAAGTGTGGGTTAGTGAGTGTCACATGTTCTTTAAAACTCTTTAAAGTTCTCAGAACATACCGGTTTCCTCACGATGTTTTCTTTCACCTATAAAGCACGTGTTTAAAACGCACGCACATACATTTAGAAGAAAAATCCAGTAGTGCTTCTCAATGCAGTATTCACGAACACCTAGAATTAGGCTTAAGTTTATTAACAACTGCGGTATGTCCCTAAGATCTTAACTCAGTGTTAAGAAATGAAGCGAACTGTCAAGATAATGCTATTTCCCTGATAATTTTTATATTAACATTTTAGTTTTATTTACTTTAAGTTTACCTGTCCCTGTATGCCCCGAGCTTAAAAGAAAATAAGCGTTTTGATTTTGACTTTAACTAAGAACAATTTGGGAATTAGGTACATAAACTTTCCGTTCATCTTACTAATACAAGTATTATACAGCCGAAAGTTCATATGTTTGGATGTTTCTTTTTCCTTCATATCAAAACGGTTGAACCGGTTTGCCTGTCATCGGCGATACCGACGGGCCTACCTTGGATTAGGATATCATGATCACTATTCGGGCTGCCTGCGGGAGAGGAACTATGCACGAAATTGTCAATTTGGGTGATTTGGTCACAGACCTACCGCTCCTGCCCGGTTCTACCTGCAACAGAACAGAGATCTATTAGCAGCGTAGGGCTCAGATGCACTAGCCCTGTCCAGCATCGGACCGGACCGGCCGGTGGTATGTGCTCATACATATTTTGTTCAGGTTTATTTGAGGAATGTTCTTATAGAGCTGTAAGTTGTTTGCTCGGAAGTATGTGAGATGTGATTGAAGCGCATACGGACAAGTGGAGATCAGGATCAGCATTCAGAGCGCATGCGCAGCGCGTCCTGCCGCGGGAATGCGCGCGCCGGAAACCTGCCTCTAACGGCATCTCCTCCGGCGCGCCGCTGCCGAGCCGGCGCCGGACCGACCTCTCTAGTGCTCATTCATATTTGATTGATATCTCGCTCTCTCTGGAGTGTGTTCTGTATTGTATCTGTCTTACTACAAGATTAATAATAAACTGAAGACCATTTAGGTTAACATTTTGCATCTTTCTTCCAAACGTTAATGTCAAAGTGGTAGATGAAGGCAAACCAATTCGATCTGTATTTTAACCAAGTGAGTGTGGTGTGCAATTATGCTTACGAGGGAAAGATATGAGCTATGCCTCGAGCCAGCTCAGGCGTGTGAGCGAGAGAGTATACACATAGCCTTCGCTAGGTATATTCTCAAATGGTAGCACTAGTTGTGAAACACAAACAGAATTTTATTTTTTGAAGTGAAACTTCTTTAGAATCGTTGTGATTTGAAACCGGATGCAACGGAAGTGGAAATAAGATTGGCTTACTTGTCGGGTAAGCCAATCTTAAACGCTAACAAGGTTAAGCAACTTTGCGCGACGCCAGTACTTGGATGGGTGACCGCCCGAACAAAATCTTTTTGCACAGTATTTTTTTTTTGTTTTTTTTTTGTTCTTATTCTTTTGTCGATTTACTGAAGTTTCACTTCTATCGTGTGTGAATCGCACACACACCTTTTTTTTATTTATTTAGGTTAATAAACAATAACACTATTAAAGTGAGGCAACTTATATTAACTTAAGTCTATTATAAATATTATAAGTGTAATCAGCACCGTTGTCCGCGTATTTAATTATTATTAAGATATAGGGCAACCAGTTACATTAAGCCTTAGTATGCTACAATCCATGAACATCAAATTAATTTTGTTTCTTTTTCGTATAGGTACGTTCTTAAATATGATAAAATTGTTGCTCTTATGGAGATTACTAAGATTTGCTATACAATAATAGAACCTAGAACAAAGTATTTTTTATTTTAACTGTTTGATTTAATTATTTTTTCCTTTTGTTTAGATACTCATAAAGTTGTTATGTTGAATTAAGTCAGACCTCCTCCCGAAAGCTCTGAATGAAGCAGGCCCTAATGGCCGGCAGCTGCGCCGCTAAACGGTACAAAAACACAAACAAACGCATCCTCCAAATTACAGGGAGGGTAACGAGCGACGCTTCTCTCAATTACGCTTCCCCGAATATCCTGCGCCGGCGCAGCGCCCGCCGCAGCGCCGCGCCGCGCGTCTTGCTATATTGTTGTATGCGAATCATTAATTACACCAACAGTATCAGCAAGCTTAAGGCGGGTCGTTGGTATTTTTATAAACGTGACATTGTTATTACCAACCTATACTTATTATAAATTAAAACTATAAATTAACAATTAGGAACGGTGACACAGTCCCTAAGTATTGCTATATTATATCATTATCTCCGAGTAAAACATTGACACGTATTATTGACATAGCTTATGCTTAGTTTACTCTGATTCATATGATAAGGACATATACAAGAAAGGGGTTTGCATCATGTTCAACAAATATAATGGGGTGTGCTCCAGTGTACCGGCGGCCGCGCGCCCGGCCGCGTCCCGCGCGCGGCCGCTGCGGCGGGAGCCGAGCGGGGCAACGACCTGCCTTTTTACAAGAAGGCTTTTAACCGCGCCGCCCCGCCCCGCGCCGCCCCGCGCCGCCCCCGCCGGACGCGCGGGAACCGTAGCGATCCATTACCATTCATATCATTCAATGATCCGCGAGCGAGTTATGTCACTCGGATACATCGCGCTCATTACCATAACGCGCAAAAACGGCTTCTAACCGTTAATAAATAAGGCATCGAGTGGATTGCTTCTACAGTGATGACGGGGTTAAGAAGGTCGCGACGACACTCCGCTTGTTCGGAACGGTTCACGCCATTTTGTTATTCCGTCTGACCTGCGCCTGCGCAATCACCTCCTCGCTATACTTCAGTAATTGGTCTCGGGACGGACCGCGGTGTTCCGGGACAAGCGGGCGGACGGCAGGCCGCTGACTGACGCGACGCGTGCGCACGCGACCACTGCGCGGGGATCCACCGCACCTCAACTAAATATCTTGGAGCATCACGAGCTTAAGAAACCCGCCATGTGATCTCATTAGCAGATCAGGGTGACTCACCCGCCTCACCTCCACATAAAATTCGACCATTAGTTGCGGATAAACTTAAAAACATGTTTAAGGTTATATAGGCTGAGACAATAAAATCTAGCATTGGTGTGTGTGCACAGTTCGTTATTAATTAGAGGAGATTTCGAAGTCGCCGCACACGTTTATTGACCGCGGTAATAAATGTCGAGCAGTTTTTATTGGGTTGAGTAATGAGTTGTTCTTGGAACGCGGCGTGGACGGTCGGACGGGCGGTCGGACGGACCGGCGGACAGGGAGCGACGGCGGCCGTCCGCCGGCTGACAGCGCGCACAGATCGCCAGCCTCCGATCCTCTCAGGGATAACTGCGCTCACCGGAAATGCTGAAATGTCAACCGCTCGCATTAGGCAATATGACTCAATTAATACTCTAATTATGCCCGAGGAGACGACATTCATGGCTACGTCGACGACGACGTACACTAACTCACAATACCGATGTAAATAAAGCCCGAGAGGGCAAAACAACACCTTCTATATCATAGTAATGGACGTGGCTACATTTCCATATATTCCATGGTTAGAAGCAGTTCGCCGCGGTGCGCCGGCGCAGCGCTGACAGGCATTGTCGTAAATCCTGACGCATGCGCGGGAGTCCCGCGGCGCGTGACCCGCGGGATTACACCAAGCCTGCATTCCGCGACCTAACTTAGGCTTACATCACACGCACCACTGCCGCACCGCAGCATCGCAGCGTGAATCTGTGGTCAAGCAGCGGTTACGCGTCCTGGGAGCCGCCGCGGTACCGCCCAAAATGTCGACGTGGTTACGTGCTGACTGCGCTATGTATGCACACGCAGTCGATGACCGCTGCAAATTGTGGTACTTTTAAATAAATAGTCCTATTCGGCTACACTTCACGATTATCCAAACTTTTTGTGTATACATCATCCGTTTCAAGTATTAATTTCATGTCATATCAATATTTAATTGTGAAAGTGTCAAAATATAGAGCGTCCAAGTTCCGGAGTGGGACTTGTGACGCACGAATTAAACAACAAATTGCACAAAAGCGTTACGTCACGCGAAGCTTCAAGCACGGTATCGACATGAAAAATACGTGTATATTTCCTATTCCCATTCGAATGTTGTGTTTACGGGAGGCTCGACGTTATTGACCTGCAGCTGAGGACAGTTCAGCTTTCATCAGTGATTTTAGCAGCTATGTAATGCTAATTTAGCTGCAATTACTCAAGATTATGTCGACTTCATGGAGGGTCTTGCAGCGCCGACCATAATTCCTTCCTAACCTGGATGCGTCTGCGCAGCGCAACTACTCCTTCACCACCGTTATATGGTACATACATACCGTGCGGGCACTCACACCGCCGTAGTATAGTAATATCTAGTGATTCAAAGTACTCGACAGTCATAATGACTTCATGAGGAATAGTAACTCATCTTGTCATCAATGTGCGCTTGCCATTAGATTAGGCAGATTGGGCACTTGCGCATGCGCAGTTAGAGTCGGTGCTGTCACCGTCGTCGGTCCCACGTGATGGCCGCCGCGTGAAGTCATCGGCGCAGGCGCGTGAGAAACTCACGAATTAACGAATTAACAGCAATTAAGAGCGCCATGACACTGCGCGGAGACACTCCGGGAACCGACACTCGCGCGCAGCTCCGCTCACTCACTAGTTAATAGTTATATATATATATATTGCTCGGTAATTTGCACTTCTAGCCTCGTGGTGAGCTTTAAGATTGTGTTAGGGTACTAGGCCTATCAAAATATATAAGTATTATATTTTTTATTATAATTAGGTACATAGAAAACACAAAAACCAAGAAAAAGGCGGCCATGGGCGGGAATCGAACCCGCTGCCCTTGCGCCGCAAGCGGACACTCGCCCACTGCGCCAAAGTAGCATAAAACATAAAAAATATTTTACCTAACCTTTATTAATTTTAAGTCAGTAAAAGAAAATGTTGGCAGAGCACGAAAGTCAGCCCTCCGCTCTGTATCTGTATTGGCGCTCACAAACAATGACCAGAACGTATTTTATCTCTCCAATTATCAAATTTCTCAACAGATAGTATCTTAGTGAATATGAATAAGTGTTTACGTTCGCTTCATTACCTTCATTATGCTCGATTATTTCCGATTCATTAGATTCGCGCCGCGCCGCTCGGCTGCCATCTCGTAAAGAAGCCATTATCTGGCCGCTACTTATCTGGAATATTGTAATTTGTCACCGCTCGCGGCGAGGACAGGCTTAAACTCGCGGACTGATTTTATTAGTTTAGCCATTAGTGGACGTTAGTGGACGTTAGTGGACTTTAGTGGACGTTAGTGGACGTTAGTGGACGTTAGTGGACGTTAGTGAGTCAGTGAGCGACGGGTCCTCGGCACCCTGTGTCCCGGTCTGGTTATTAATACGCAAAATTTCAAAACTCTATACTTTACAAGATACTTGTACTGAATCAAAAGTATTGAAACAACATTGAATCAAAATAAATGAAAGTATCGAGTAATTTTATATACAAAAACATGAATGGCCTATGTGCAAAGTATCGCAAAAAATGTCTAGCATTGATACTGGCCTGATCCTATAAAACTGACGTTACTTTTAACAGACCGAAGAAACTTGTAAAAAACTCCTAAAATAGTTTTTTTAATTTTTTATTATAAATTGGTAACGTACCTACTTAAGTAATGAATTGAAATTCTCTGTATCATGTCTTTACACTTCAAAATATTTAATTATAATTTTTAACGAAACTTATCTATAGAGAATCGATAAGTACCCCTAAAGTATCGATTCCAAACATAATATAGGTTTCGATACAAAAATAAATACTTCAAATATATAGGTGTACCAACTCTTTGGTAGCGTGGAGGCTGGCACCGCCGCGGTCCCCCGCCCGCCGAGCGCCGCCGATGCATGCGAGATGAGATGCGTGATTCTTATCTCAGGTATTTCATCTGCCTGCTCAATCAAATCACTACAAATGCCAGAGAGATAACATTTAATGTTTATCTGTTAGCGGTTTCACATTATCTTAATGTGGGGTGTGGCGATTGTGGCTGTTATTGCAGGGCGGCGGGGTCAGTGGCCGCGGCAGTCAGAGGCGCGCGGGCGGCCCCGCCACCACCGCCACCACCACCACCACGACGCGACGCTGACTTCTCACCTAAAAGCTAACTTTTAGGCGAATAATCGTGGTATATGAACAGATTATTACGATTCTTGGTTTGCAAGGATGTGTCAAGGATGGAGCCATTAAATTGATGATGGCATCCGAATGTGCACGGTGACTTCCAACAATCGTAAGGGCGAAGGCGAAGTGATTTGAAAGCCCTCAAATTGAATTAATTTTAATTTTATAAAAATCGGCCCAGTTATTCTAGAGTTATCTTCAATCGTAATTGGTATATTTTAATTAAGTCTTATTTATTTAAAATATCCCTAGTTTTCCTTACAAAAAGTAGACCTTTGACTTTTGGACTTGAGAGCAACTTAAACCAGTGATAAATACTTCAAGTGTTGGCGCGCTGTCGCGGTGGTGGCGCGGCGCGGGCTGCGCGGGCGCACAATCATGTGTTACGGTTAATTGCGCTACCGGTTTATCTTTGAAGTTTGTGGAAAAGTACGACCGTTACGGACCGACTGTCCGCGCGTTATTTATGTACGTAATTAAATTAAGCTCTACAATCGCGATTTACAGCACCGCTATAAAAAGTTGCTATTATACAATTGCCAATGTCTGGCAGTAGGTATGTCGGTGTACGGTGAGTGACGGCGTATCGCGGCCATCTGACAGACGGGGCCAATAACGTATTGTGTTCTTAAAGCCATTTGAGCATGAGAACGAGCCCATTTAATTTAAGAAATGAATGATGATTGCTCGCTTGTTCAATAACACCAATATAATTCAATTCTCAACTCTGTAGCAATGCTCCAGCTGCCTGGTCAGTGGGACCGGATGCGGACCCCGGGGAACAAAGCGCGCGCCCGCGCCGTGATCACGCGCACTCAGCGACAATGCGCGCCGGCGCAGGTAATTGCGCCTAATCTCTGGACGCGCATCGCGGCAATTAGCGCGCATGACTCGTCGCGCGGCTCCCGGCCTGCGCGCGCACGGCCTCATTGTGTCCGGAACCATTGTGATTGTTCGCTCCTGCCCCCCGACCCCCGCAAACCCTTCCCACGGTATCCACGCACAGCACGTGGGACATAGTACGGGGGATAGGGGTTTCATGAACATTTCTCAGTGACCTAGGCCATCCTCACCGCACCGTGGCTCCCCCTGGAGAACAATTCTTCGGTTCTGGTACACCCATCGACCCATACTAGACCAGAGCGTAGTGTGTGGGGCTGCACACTTTGGTCTTAACAAGACATTATATTTTTAGGAATGCTTGTTTCCCACAGTGGAAGTTCCCTGTCCGAAATGATGAAATATAACAGTCACAACAAGTTTGTGCAACAAATATCTCAATGTCTGCCTGTGGTCAGGAATGTAAATATTGTGACCTTTGGCGTCAGTCCGGCGCAGGCGCAGCTATCGGCACATCTACATCTAAGATCAAGGCTCCCTCTCGCAGGGGTGTCGAGTCACACACGGCCTGCGCCCGCGCACCTAAATGTCATTCTCACGCGGTTGCGCAAGCGCAGGCGAGTGATTTGTGCAAATTATATATGCGCTGCTTATGCGCATATCGGGTGACGTTAGAATTGTCGCCCATTATCGACGGAGAGAGAACGGCCAGTTATTGTAAATTTGTAGATAAACGTGCCTCCCGGGGCCAGTGTCGGTGTCGCGCGGCCGCACACGCCGCGCGACACCGAGCTCGCGAGTCCCGCTATTTAAATACTAAGTACCTACTAATGTGAATGAGTATCGCCTTTCCCCAGACCCGCCTGCCGCGCGTGGGCGCCGCTATCTCATCTGTCATTAACCAAATTGAGCGCAGGATTATTTCATAAACTAGTTCCCAAGCCGACTCCCGCGCACAACACATGTACCTACGTTTAAATCCGAATGAAGCTTTCCAATATGGCGTTCTTTAGAATTGGACCACTAAATACAGATTTAGAGACATATTCATATTACAGAGAATTATTATGTTAACGGGAATAATAATATAGTTCGGGGACCTTCGAGTGTGTGTAAGAGGACGGCGCGGTGAGCTGGGCCACGTTCACAGTACTGTAACTTATCACCTATTACAAATTCTGTCAGGTCCTCGTATAAAGGGCCCGTGGAGTATCCGCAGGGCCGCGCTGCGTGGGCGCCGCGCGGCCCTCATTACCGCGCCAGTAATCACGGTCAATCAGGGCGGACCGCGCCCGCGCCCCGCGCCCCGCGCCCCGCACCCCGCACCCCGCGCCCCGCACCCCGCACCCCGCGCCCCGCAACCCGCTCGCTGCAATCACTCAAATTGCATGATACATAGATCACGCCATTTCGAAACACTAACCTTTCCGTACAAACATGCCTTCCATACATTCATTATCTAGGTATCTCTTGTGAATCATCATCATCACCTATCTGCCCTCGTCAGCACACCATGACTATATTATTTTGCTTGTTTTCCTCTATTACACGTTACTTGAACACTCAACATTTCACACACATGCCATGTTTTACACGGTCCACCTCTTCCTTCGAGCACAGAGCCGCACTCTAGACTAGCGGTGAGCGTTATTAACAGTATCAGGTTATAATAGCAGCTATTGGCACAATAGCAGCTTTTGCGTTTTCGGTTTTAAGAAAAACCGGTGATTTTGAATAACACGTTATTATTAATATATGCAGGTTATCGGCAGTGAATCAGTGATTGCTCGTTATTGTATTACTGTCGTATAACCGGTGATTTTGAATAACTTGTTATTATTAATAACGGCAGTGAATCGGTAATAGCTCGTTATTATATCACAAACGTTATTGGAAGCGAAGCAGTTTATGGTTTTTATAATACGGACTGTTAAAACGAAAGCAGCTATCGTTTTACAGGCAATACTCTGGTTCTAAGGCGTGATAGCTGCTATTACAATCACTTCTTATAGGTTATTCAAATATTGACTGCTAAAACGATAGCAGCTATCGTTTTACTTTACAATATTGACTGAAGGTGAGGAACGTAGTATGGTACTTGATATACTTATGGATAAATGGGTGCATATTTTTATGGATGAGATGAGTGCATGGATGCATGGTTGTATGATTGAATAGATTAATGTATGAGTGCATGGTTGTAAGAATTAATGGATGCATGTTTGAATGGAATAAAAAATATTTATTTATTTAATATGTTAACAATTTAAAATGTCATATAGATACTAGATACATAATTTATAGAAGTAGGTACTTACTTTTATTGAACCTCATAGTACCTGCGTAAATTCTCATAACCACCTGAGCCATAGAACAATACAACCAAAACATGACGAAACGTCCACATCCCGCGCGTCCGTTCTTATCAAAATGGCTAAAACTTGCTAGCTTTTATGGATGAGCTCAAAGAGTCAAAGTAAAAATTCAAAGAGCGTAAATATTCTCAAAGTTTATGCAATGTTTAAACACATTATAGTTTAGTTTTAGGTCCCAAAAAGGATTGAACTTGACATGCATGGTTGGTTAAATTCATTATATTTTTCTTTCTACCATTCCTTGAAACTTTTCACTGACATCTATGTATTTTATAATTAACTATTTCACTGAGATACCATTCGATCATTTCTTTCGTACAAAAGCTACCACTACAAATCAATAGAGGGCATTTTTGCAAATAAAGGGCAAATCGGCGATTATGGCCGCATTCCTGATGTCTCTAAGCTACTTTTAGAACTTTTACAGAAAAGAGTTCAAAGGTTACTCTTTATTTTAGTATTATGGGTTAATTTGAATTTAAATATGTAAATACATGAAAACAAATTGACGTATTCTAATGCCATGCTATGTTGTTTTGCGTAAATACATTTAATAAGTATGAGATGGACTCATTCTATCTACCTAGAGTTCCGGTACCTTAAACACATCTTGCAATAAAAATAAGAAATAAGTAAAAAAAATTTTAAATGTGCAAACATTGTTATGTGGGAGCCCCTTATATATTTTATTATAAGTGTTTTTAGTTTTTGTTGATAGAGTGGCAACAAAATACAGCATCCCTCAGCAAATTACGGTAAGGAACCATAAAAATTAATTTGAAATAGATGGCGTTTGCATTGCGATTCCAATTAGAATAGAAACTAAATTGGAATCTAATGATAGACCAACGTGATCGACGAAATAAAAAAGGTATTCATTCGATTTAATTGTTAAAATTTTGTAGTCTAATTAAATTACGCTAAATGTTTGTTTTTTTTAAATAAATTCAAAATTATAAGACTGCTTAAACTGGAATATATTTAATTAGCTATAGTTAGTGTTCTCATTTACATTCTTTTAAAGATATTAATTTTTAAATTTTCACTTAAAGTGAACTTTGTACTAATATTTATTAACAGTTGTAAATTGTAAATAAACGGGCTTTATTATTATATTATTATTAAAACTTGAATTTAGAAAACTATTTTAAGATTGTTTTTCCAGAAACCGGAAGAAAGAAGCCGTATTATTGTGTGTTTTGTTTAGTGGTAGCGCTGGCGGTTAAGCAAGATTATTTCGTCTCTAAGTCTATAAGAATAAAGTTCAGATTTGTTTAGCTTAATTTAAAAGACAAATTATTATTTTTTAAAAGTACTAAAAATACTTGTTTTTTTATGTTTACGTGCGTGTGCGTGATAGCTTCCGTACCAATCATACGTTACTTTCGTGCTAGACAAGCAAAATAATTGCAAATAATCTAAAATAAGTGGCAATGTGAACTTGAAAAACAATTTTGACCTTTGTCGTTTATTATAGTGATCGTTTTGGACTATTTGATTTAGATCTAAAGATAATGTAAATATAACGTAGCCTTGTTAACTATAACTATTTTTCTGAGTATATTGTAGAAGTAAACATAGCAAAAATGTTTATTTTTATTTCTAAATATTGCTTTTCTCTAAGACCTCAGCTTATAACTGTTAATTTGTGTTGTGTTGTTTGCGTGGAAAAACAAAGTGCTATGTGTACCTATACGTAATTTGTTACTTAGTTTGCCAGAGTTTAAAACTTCCGTCCGTATTGTGTTTGAAAAAAATCAGGTGAGCTTTACGTTGCCATAGCTAAACATATTTACAAAGAAATGGTATAATAATGGTATATTTTATAATAGTGTAAATATCTTTGGATCGTTATTTGTTTCGGCATTTATAAATAACCTGTGTTTAATTTTATTATAACGTATGCTTTTCTGCCATTTTACCATCCTTCGGGTAGGCTTAAATATGAGAGAACCAGCAACATTCAATACAATACCAGCTTTTTCATGATAATGCCTTGCCTAATATACCTTCAAATAGCTGGTATTGAAAATAGCAGCTTTGAAAAGCAGCTATTGGTGTTGAATAGCTGCTACTGTTATGTTATTGGCAAAACATGTTATTGCCCATGGCTACTCTAGACGTGTCGCGACATCCGCCGCGCCGGCCGCGAGGCGCGCGGTCTCACGCTGCATAGTTTGCAAGAAAAAAGTTATCCCGCGTCTACTCGGGCTCTGTAGTGGACGATCTCTTCCCATACATCCGTCCACACTCATACACTCGTAAGAAGGTTCTTGGCGACACATTACTTCACCGCACAATAGACACAATCAGAAAATTATTTGTTTAGTAAATATAAAATTATATTTAAATTGAATAAGTCAATTATAAAGCCCAACAACCAAACTTGTGGCGTAGTTAAATGTTTAGTTAGATAAATTACTAATGAGTTTTTTAATTACAGATTTGATACATCGACAAGCAATAACTCTACGCGCCGTTATCCGTAATGAGTTGTCGCAATCTCAATCAGCGTTTAATTGTCGATTAATCCCAGCATTACGAGCGCCGTTAACGGCCGCGTTATTACGGCCGCGCCGGCGCAGTTAAACTCATACATGTGATAACCGCACCGCTTCGTAATGGGATACCTAAGGCTAGACATAGGCTGAACGCGGGCGCCGCTGAAAACCAGCGCAGGCGCAGCGCCAAGCGACGACCCTTTTTTTATTTATTTAAAACACTTTATTTGCACACAGTAAAATTGTGTAAAAAAAGGTGATATTTGCCTTGGCATTTGCTACCTGCCAACCTGTAATGGTAGGTAACAATGTTGGCGAGCGTGTTATATCTTAAAACTACTTAATGTTAATTATTTGTAAAAATAAAAAAAGCAGTACACAATATTTGACATCAATTAATGTTAAAATTATGATACCTTTTGTGTTTATCTGTTTTTAATTTAATTAGATTTTTGTAACACGAATCAAACTTTCTTTATCATCAATATCTTTATCCTTAACACATATGTATCTCTTAGTCTGGTACAGAATTGGAACTGGAAGGTTAGGATGCAAGACATCGTACCACATATGACACACCTACCAGTCTGGTCCGACAAGAACGTCCCTTCAGCAAGTAATCGGCCGTCAACACCGGGGTGGATCGGACCGGACCGGTCGGGTAGGTGTGGGACAAGCCTTAGGGCTGACGTGGAAAAACAAGCTAAGGAAGTAAAATAAGCACCAGCAAGGTCGTATGAGAACGAGTTTGTAGAAACCGCCACGTGGTGGCTGGAGGGCTTCTGGGGTGTTGAAGGAAGATGATGAGTCCATTAGAGCGCGGCCGCGGGACATGCTTCATTCAGCGCTGTAATGGGCTCGTAAAGCGGTCGTGGCAGCGGCGCGGCGCCCGCGGGGGTGCGCTACTGCGCGCGCCCCGCACCTGCCTCTGTTTATTGATCGCCTTATCGGTGTAATTTTATGCTAATTAAACTGGACACTTAATAGCCAGTTATAACTTACGTGTAATGGAGATAAGTGCCTTGACAACTGTGTTTATCGTATGTGAGTGTAATTACCTCCAATCTTCATGAACATTTGGGAGGATTTAGGCAAAAATAAACAAATAATGATACGGGTACTTCAGACTTAGACATCAGATGGTGAAACAGTCGCCTAATATAATAAATGAACATTTTAGATATTTACTTATTATAAATATAACAGCCAGACCAATGAGAAAGTGCTTGCAGAACATATAAACACTTTGCCACCGCGCCACTGAGGCAGTCGGAAGTAATAAAATAAAAGCATATTCACTGACATGCACACCAGATATCGGCCATGATATACAAGAGTTGATATAGTTAGTTAGTTAATTTAGTTAGTTAGGGGGGCCCTGTTTTTCCGCACTTAGACTCATAGGTGGTCCATTGTGCGTGGAGTGGGGCGCTAGTGTAACCAGCCCAACTCCGACCAAAAGTGCAGAAGTTTCCTGGGGTCTTCTCAGGCTTCTCGGAGTGACCTTGGGTTCTTAAGGATTTCACGTCGCTGTGCTGTTACTCCCTCGCATTCCAGGATGACGATGACGTGGGCAGCTGTTTCGTCTTTGTTGAGGCATCCTCTGCAGAGTGAACTGTCCGTGGATCCTATGTTATAGAGGTGTTTGTTGAGGGTGATGTGTCCTGTGATAGTTCCTATCAGGACTCGAAGGTCCGTTCTTTTAAGGTTTAATAGGCGTTTGGATTGCCTTGAGTTAAGGTCTGGCATTGCTGTTCTTGCCTGTCGGCAGTCTGTTAGATTATGCCAGCGATCGTTGTGTAGGTCCTTTGTTCTAGTTCTCATCCAGGTGCGCAGTTGCGAGAAAGGCAGCGGCAGGAACGGAGACGGACCTTCTGCTTTCCTTCCTGATCCTTGCCGTGCTAGTTCATCTGCTGCATCATTCCCGAATGATCCACTGTGACTTTTGATCCACTGAAGGGTGATCGTGTTATTTTTGGAAGCCTCCTGTAGCACTAGGTGGCATTTGTATGTTAGCTTAGAGTTGCTCTCTCTGCCCATTAGGGCAGTGAGTGTGGCGGCACTGTCTGAGAGAATTCTAATATGGTACCCGTTTATCTTCCTTCTCACGATTGCCCTGGCCGCCTCTGTTATTGCTGCACTTTCACATTGGAATATGCTGTGTTCGCCTTAGTGTCATGGATATGTTAATGTTGAGGTCTAATGAGTGGGCACCTGCACCTGTTCCGGTCTTTGTTATAGAGCCGTCGGTGTATATTCTCACTTCCTCAATGCCTGATTCCTCCTTAGGACCTTCAGATAGTTGTATGTGGTAAAGTTTGTCTTGGATTGGTTTCTTGAGCATGAGGTCGCACGGGATAAGTGGTTGGTATTCCAGCTCCCTTTCAAGTATACGTGCGTGTGGACTTGTGGTGGTTCCCCATAATCCAAGATTGTCTAAAGTAATTTAGTCTAAGGGCTGACATGGTCGCCTCTAATTGTATATGTAGGTCGAGTGGCGCTAATTCGAGAGCAATTTCGAGTGCAGCAGCCGGTGTTGTTCTCATGCAGCCCGTGACGGCCGCGCCTATCATTCTTTGAAAGCGCTGCAGCTTCGTTCTGGCTGTGCTCAGTTCTGTTCTGATCCACCATACTATGGCTCCATAGGTTAGTGTGGGTCTTACGACGGCAGTGTAAAGCCATCTGGTTACCTTGGGGGAGAGTCCCCATGTTTTCCCTAGCATTCTCCTGCATTGGTAAAATGTAGTACATGCCTTGTTCAGTTTAAAGTCAAGATGCTTATTCCATAGAAGCTTGCTATCTATTATGACCCCTAAAGTATTTGACTTCGTTAGTTAGTTGAAGTTCTGTGTTGAAGAGCTGGGGCAATTTTAGGTGCCTAAGTTTCCTTTTGTTGGTGAACATGATGAGTTCTGTTTTAGCTGGATTAACCGATAGATCGTGTTCTTTGCACCAGCTTTCAATGGTTTTGAAGGCATACCTGATTTGGTCACATAGTATGCTTTCAAAGCATCCGGTCGCCAGGATAGCGAGGTCATCCGCTATGCGGATTATGATGATTGGACCTAAGCGTTGATATGCTAGTGTTGCGGTGAGTGGCGAGGCTGGGGCGCGCAAGACAAAGCGATGTGATAGAATGTGCGCCGAAAGCAGTAATCGGCGGTGCGCGTGGGCCGTGCGCGTTCGCACGCTCGTTGCGGCGGGTTGCGCAACCGTCGCAATTTGCTCGCTATCTGTCAATTCAATTTGGCCCTTAATTTGAATTATGTCCTGAACTTTGCGTGATTGCGCAGATTGGCGCAGGCCGCCCGAGTTACTGCGACCGGAGCGCGGGCACGACTAGTCCGTTACCGTCATACCGTTACCTTGTACGTAAATTATCGTATCCAATTTCTTAAAATCGGCGCGACGCGGCGGGACGGCACCGTCAGCAGCGCGGCACAAACACTATTGCGTCGACGCAGATATCGATACAAGCCTCCATTTGTAATATCGTCTGTCACAATTTATGTAAATAGAGATACAACATTCGGCTGATTAGAAATGGAATCGATACGAGGTGCGCGGGCGCAGCGGGCTCCGGGACGTCATTAGAGCGACATTGTTTTGATTAAAATAAGTGGTTTATTGAAATTCTAAGTGGTGCTTTATCAAGTTTCGCCCCGAGTAACCCGACGCGACGCGTGCCTGGGAGGGGGACATTATGTAAAAGTAGGAAATCTAATTATACCTGACAGAGAGCTGATATTATATACGGCTAGTAATAAACGGACAGATCTGTGGACGCGGGCCATTACACGCGAGCGGACTCACGCGCAGCTGTACTCAGTGCCGGAGGCACTTTCACGGTCGCGCCGCGCTCGACGAAACGACGCCGAATTCCTCTCGGCTAGAGGACGGCTTCTCGATGTTACGAGCTAATTTCAAAAATATTAGTGTACTCTTGCTTTAGCTTGTCTCTACCAATAGTGTCAAATAATGCTCCACCTATATTTTCTTTGGTCACGTAGGATTCTGTCAATTATGAAATGTTATATTGATTTGTCCTCCATGACATACAAGTGTGTCGCTGCGGCCGCGCGTGCGCGTGATGTGGGCCGCGGCGGTTTGTCGCCGTTAGGCAGTTTGCGCGGATTGCCGCACGTGAGGCGGGCGCGGCGGGCGGCGGGCGGCGGCTGGCGCGGCGCCAGCGCGGGACCGCCGGCAAGGATCCCGCTTCTAGGAGTTGTTGGCAATGGGCCTGTGTCAAGAGCGTGGAGACCCCACAGCGTCAGCCACCCTGAGACCATCAGATAGACATACTATCGGAGGAATTTTTATCTCCATATAGTTTATTTTATTATTCAATTTAAAAAACATTACTAATGCAGCTTAGAAGTGAGTTTCTCTCTACTTTTGTCACGGGATAAGGTCAGTTAAAACTTCAGCTTCCATAATGCATACTTGATTATAAATTTTTTAGACACAAAGTCTTTTATTTCCAAAGTCTAATTTCACAAATCTTAGTTACAGTCTTACTTATTGATAAAAAGGAAATACATATACCGTACCTAACTTGTTTTATTTGAAGCGGTTGTTTCGGGGCGTGCCTAATCAACCGAAATAAACGTGTAATTAGTTTGCGGCGACTTTAACCAAAGCATGGCATGTTGTAAGTTGACACACGACAGATTAGCTCCCACTGGACTAGTAGGCAGTGTAGTTAATGGAGCGCGGAGTGGCGGTCCGTCTGCGCGGGCGCACCCAGCCGCGACGCGCGGACCGGAACCAATGCGCTCGTTACGGGGCGGACCGAGGATCCGGCCTGGGACCTCCGGAGTAGCCCTCACCTCCTCAGTGTACTTGTGTCATTTCGACATTATTTCCGGATTTTTTTATGAGAGGTAGATCTATGATTGTCCACAAGCTCACTTGATGGTAGGTGTCGATGTGGACGATGATGGATCACATAGATCTAGAACTATTCACTTTTGAAAAATATATTATGGAAAGGACAAGGCATCAATAGAACACAGCGCTCACCTCAGGACCGGCGACGAGACCGTGGTTTTAGTGCAATCGACGGCACGTAGTTGAGTTTCCCGGCCGAGGGTCTTAGCATGAATATGGACAAGACGATTTAAGTATTTATATTGGACATCATGTTTCGTATTAACATTTTGTGCTACAACCAACACAATCGATATTTAAATAAAAATAGTGTTTTGTTTTCAAAGAGTTGGGGTTTTTTTTAATCAATTTACAAGTTTGTTTATCCGTCCATTTATTTGCTGAGCATTTTCCTCTCCATCCACAGGTTGTCTGGAAGAAATTGCTTTAAGCAATAAGGCCACCCATTACGCATTTTGTATTTAGCTAAGTCCATTTTTGTTTTGTTTTATCTTGGTGTGTAATAAAGAGTTATTATTAATAACTATTTATTAATAGTTATTATTATTGTTATAAGCTGGACATTAAGCCTGGGTAATGTTTCGCCTTCGAAGTCCAACGACAAAAACATAGAAAACACTAAACTTTTTTTAAATAAACCGTCAGTAAGATAATTCATACAACAAAATGACAAAGTCGTTACTTGAACACGTCGTTACGGTAACATTATAAAGACGATTTTATTATACATAGTTTATTAGTTATGAACGAAAACAAGTGTACAGCTTTGTGACCTATGATGAATAAATAAACTATGAAACTATTGCGTTAAACCCAAAAACAACTGAACAGATCTTTATGCAGATTTCAGCAATAGGTAGAGTGATTTAAAAGGAAGGTTTTTATGCATAATTTGTTAGGGATGTGTAGGAGTTAGTTAAATTATGATGATGATAATGGCGTATTTTACAATGTTGAGGTAAAATTAGGAATAATTGTCAATTTTCTGAGAAGGTTTAGTAGCGTGATGCCAACTATCGGAGCCAATATTATTTGTTTTCACTTGCCCGCCACTTGTAATTGTATTTATTTGTGGTGTACAATAAAGAGTTATCCATCTATCTATCTACAAATTATTTATTATTTTAAAAGTATTGTATAGCAGCATGAGTTTTACGGAAAATTGTTCCGAAAGTAGCACGATGAGCACAGAGGCTCCGTCCAACGGAGCGCAGCGCGTTCACGTCTTTTGATGGAGAAGGACGCGACGCCGGGGTAGCTCTATACACGTACACGGATACAAACCAAGTTATTGTTGCTGCACTGAACACAGGATATAATGAAATAATTACACAAATTATAAAGTCATAACGTACAGTAATTTTATCTCAACTTATAATAAAAAAAATAAAAACAAATCATTACCTTCAAAGTACTTTGGCAATATTTTTATTAAAAACTCGCATTATGTCCACTTTTCGGCTCCTTACCATTTAATATGTAAATGTACCTCCCAGCTCGCACTAATTTACCGGCAATACTTGTGATACCAACAGCGTCATTAGCCGGCAGTGTGCGCGCGCGCAGCCTGAGCGCGCTCCGCATAGCTCCTACAAAAACCGTCCATCTATATTTGTGTAGTCATAAATGCGATCTACAGGAAAGTAAAAGGTAAAAATAAGTTAGCTCGCGGGCGGTCGCTTCAGCGCGCGGGCGCGGCCGCGGGCGGCGCTAGTGCTGCCTATCTGTAATTGAGATCGACTTGCGCCCGCGCAGCCACTCCGCTGTTGCCATGGCCAGTTGGTAATACATGCTCAGCTCATCGAGAGCCGTGTTGGCTAAGTGGGGGCACACTCCACTTTCCAAAGGTCGGGGGTTCGAAACCAAACCCGTCCGCGCTGTACTTGCGAACGCGAACACATGCCTCAATGATAATGACAAAGCATCATAAGAAACTGGCATTTTCTTAGAGCTTTGAAGATTATGAAGGCCATGTGGCATTTACCAATCCACATTTGGCCAGCGTTGTGAATTAAAACCTAACCTCTCTCATCAAGAGCGATAAGTCCCTGTGCCCAGCAGTGGGAACGTAAATAGGGGCGCTTATGCTCAGCTCACCTACCTCGGTCAGTTACCACTCGCACCTGGCCTTAGTAATAGTACGTACGTTGCGTGCACTGCTCGCTCCTGACTGAGACGTCCACTGCTCCAGAGGGCGGCGGGGGGAGGCTGCGCCGGCGCACGACAGCTATTAACCATCTTTGTTTGGATGCAATTTCAGATAATCCCCGGACACGCCGCACGCCCGCGCCCGCGCCGATAACGCAGATCCCATTTGGATAAATAAACTTTATTGGATTGCTACAATGCGCGCAATTACTTGTATATGTGCGTCTGCGCAGGTCCTTAAACCTGTAGCTGTAGCAATAACTTCATTTGAAGCTCATTACTCGCCAGTCGAGCCTAATGCGCGGCTGCACGGCCGTCGCAGCGCCCGCCGCATGCGCCGGCGCAGGGTATCGACCCATCAAACTGTCTCGTCGCGAATCCTATGTTTTTTGGATCCGGCCGCTGCGCCCGCGCCGATCACGACCGCCGGGAACTAGTTTGCGAACTCGCCTCATATCGCGCAATGAAACGGCCACTTTTTGTCGATTTTACAGAGCAATACTCGAGATATTATGCGGTGGTTATATCGACCAACTGCCATTTCATAAGAGAGGTAACAACTTTTTAATGAGATCAATAAATCTTGAAATCTGTCGTCAGCGTTTTGCTATATCAAAAAGTAACAGATAAAAAAAAATATTCTAGTTTATTTAGGTTATGTGGGTCCCTTTATGAAAAACTATCCAGCAAACAACGTATCTATTTTACGCTATTTTTTGTGTACAAAGGCAAAGTCCCTCCAAAACTGGACTTTTTAAGGTCCAGTCGCCTGTGGCGGGGGCGGTCGGAGGAGGGAGGGGCGGGGGAGACAGGAAGAGTCGCAGCTTCCTGCACAAGAACCCGCGACCCGCGCCGGACAGTGGCTAGTAGTCCTGCGGCCGCTATCCCGCTCCGCCCGCGCCGCGCGACCGACGCCCGCGCCGCGCGACCGACGCGGCTAACGAGCGCGCGGCCGCTTTACACCGGATTATCTCCCGATTCCCTCTTTATTACTCCACTTTACGACCGCCCGATGAACTTAACGTTTTATGTGCTCGCATATTGTGAGCTTCTAATGAATTTATTCATATGAGGCTTTTATTGAACAATGAAAAGAATCTTTAGAATTCTTAACGATTTCAATAAACGCGAGCCGTCGCCGGCGCAGCCTCGTGAGCGCGGCGGTCGGAGATACGCGCGCCATGAATCAAGTCCCAAAGATGCGTTTCAAGACGTCCATTAATTTGGGTAATATTTATAATAGTGTTCTCGCGGAGGCCGCGGCCGCGTGTCACCGCCCGGAACCCGACACCGCACCTGCGGCGCGTTGCACCAATACGCGTGATTCACCTCTGAGCTGGCGCATCGTAAATTC
The DNA here is from genome assembly GCA_929108375.1 of Gymnoscelis rufifasciata. Lineage (NCBI taxonomy): Eukaryota > Metazoa > Arthropoda > Insecta > Lepidoptera > Geometridae > Gymnoscelis > Gymnoscelis rufifasciata. Next base: position 112,429 of record OV815320.1, read on the forward strand.
TAGATAAAATCATTGATATTTTTTTATTGTATATATTATAGCGACGGAACTCTCTCACAGTGATAGCGGAGGCTGCGGCGGTTCCGAGGCATACTTCTGTTAATGGCTATGGCTTTGGTGATGCGGACGAATGTCGGAGATCGGTATCGGCGCATGCGCATAAAGCGGGGAATGAGGCGAGGAATCTCCACCACTCGCCGCCCGCCGCCTGCGCCTGCGCCACACCACAACGTAACCGTGGACTGTGCTTGCGTTACGATGTTGTTGCAAGAAATTTCTCATTTTCCTGGAGTTTCTCATTGAACGAATCCAGCGAGACGTTCGTAACAAACAGACATACAATTCCGGGCAATGCTGTCGTATACTCAGAATCAGATCAAGTCTGAGTGCGGCACGAGTCACGTGAACTATGGCACCAGCAGACTAAGGCTTAGCGCGTGGCTAACTAACAGGCCGAGGTACGCTTCTGCTTATGTGTAAAGTACCTTTGTTGTTTCCGAGACTGTACCGTTTTGTCTGAAGCTTATTTGGCTAGCTTAGGTTTAGTGTGAAGACAAAACAGAGATCCTAAAAGACAAATCCGTTGGTATTTATAATATCTCCAAATTTGTCCAGGAAACCATCTATGTATACTAATATGACAAAGCTGTTTAGTTTGTTTCATTGTTTGTTTGAACGTGCTTTAACCAGGAAGAACTCGTCCGGCTTGAAGAAATAAAACCTACTGTTAGATAGCCTTTTTATCGAGGAATTCTATAGGCGATATTTATTTATTTCAAAACAAAATCCACAGCCCTTAATTAAATTACATACACATATTCTGTTATAGCTAAAGGCCAAATAATAAATATTAAATAATAGATATTACCGCGAATTGGTTCCCGCGGAAAAGTACGTGAAACACGGGCATCGCCGTGGGCGGAGCGACTAGTCTTGTATAGGTGTAATATTGGTCTCCATCATCAAACCGTGGAAGAACTCAAAACGCATTCTAATTCAACTCTTAACTAACATCTTTTGAAATAAGCAAGCATCGAGGTCTAAGCTACAGTATAGCAAGCCCCCCCCCGCCCCCGCCCCCCCGCCGCGCGCGCCGCGGGGGGGCGCGCTACGACTTCATTACTGCGCCCGCACCAACTACACCAACTATATATCTCCCGTCCGAAGCTGTAAGGACACGGCTGCATTCTATTGCACATTTCTTGCAGCTTCGCTCATTTGCTTGGAGCGCTGAAATGCAAGCACAATGGCTGAGCCGTCCTGCGGCTCTCCTCTGTCCTGCTGAGAGGTATCTGTCCGCGGGATATAAATTACTCTAATCCTTTGGACTTGGCTTTGGGCTTGATGTTGCTTGATAACTATATTTTTGTCGTTTTTTTCACCATTCTACCTATCAAGCCCAAATTCAATCGAGCTGTCAATAAAGGCTGGTATCACAAAATCTGAGCAAACTAAGCAATAGTTTTATAAGTACATAATACGTGTTAACGTATGTACTTACTCGCATTGTCACATGTGATTCACGAAATAGCTCTATATGTCAGCCATTGTCTAATTTGTCTCTGAGATGGTAAAGCGGGCCCTTAGTGTTACAGGAATGATGCAATACAATTTAGTTGAACAATAAATATGTGTGAGTTGCACATTCGTCGAAAACAACAAATTGATAGATCTTACATCGAACAGATCGTACAAAATCGGGGCTCAGGTCTAAATCTTCATTAAACATTATTTATTTATTTATAAGGAAGGCCTGCAGCTAATACAAAGAAATAAGTAGGTAGCCAAATTAAATCTTGATGATTTTTAATAAGTGATAAACCTTATTTTGCAGGTAAGCTATTTTTTATTTTTATTTTTACACCATCCTGTGTGCGAAGGTTACGGATGTGTCTTAATCTTTTTCTGCATAAAATTAAATAAAAATTATATTACATAGAGCTATTTATAAAGCCCTCGCGGTCAAAAAACACAAAACATAACAAATTACGATAAAGTTCTTAAAAAAAAAAATAATCTGAATTGACAGAATCTTCTACGTAACATTTGATATTTCCTAATATGAACCCCTACTGGTGGAGCAGGCAGCCTCACAGCCCGACGCGACGCCCGCGCAGAGACCGTTAATGTGCCGAAGTGCTAAGATGCTGGTCTGCGCAGGAGTCGCCGCGGTGCCTCGCTGGCTTATATCTCCGCTGCTCGTGAGAGCGGAGGGTGCACTCCCATGTATGTTTGAATAAAGTGTGCTTATTACAAACTATATAAAAGTTTATTAAACGTTGGCACTCAAACGAAAACAATACATTATGCTTATTTCAAATATATTTTAAAGGTATAACATGCATAACCAAACAACTATAGCTGTATAGTTTGTTTATATTCAATAATAAATTTGATAAATATAAGATGGACTCATACTACTCTAGGGTGCCGTTGCAAATAAAAAAAGGGTAATAAGTAAATATATGTAAAAGAAACTTGAGAAACAGCCTGGCGACAGACAGACAGACGACGAAGACTCATAGGATTTACCCTAAAAAATAGCTGTACAGTATGGTTTCGTAATATGCTTGGTATTACGGCACAAACCTGAAGTTTCATAATTATTCTTGTCCAGTCCTAACACATGATTAAACGTGTGCGGCGTTTTGCATACTGCATCAGTAGGTCGTCCACTGTTGCCGCGAGCGTGTAGGCGCGCATGCGCGTGGATGCGCGCGCGCAGTTCGCGAGTGTTTATGTGAATGGCGCGGCGGGGCGCGGCGTCGCATCACATAAATACCGGCGAGAACAAATTAAACGGGTTTATGGCTTCTCCGGATTTAATATCTCCGTCAGTATTTAACGCCGATGAAATTATATTTTTAATGGTTGTTTGAGACGTGCGCGCGCGCCGGTCGACGACCGCGGCCCTAAGAACACGGCGCATGTGTGAACCCTCAGGTAATAGTGCGTTTTGAAACCGTTTGCGTTTTTCTCTTGGCAGTGACCGCAGCATCTCATCTCGTTTAGTGATCTGCATAATGAGTGCGCAGACGCAGCGGCGACCGCAGACCGCACGACATGCGCCGACTCCTGCGCATGTCCCGCGCATGTTCCGAGCCCACACCATTACCGCAGCGCTGGGAAACTATGCGAAGGTTTTCAAGAATTTAATATTCAACAACTTTATCGATATCGATCTACAAAATGGTCAAGAAATGATATAGTGCAAATATCCAGGCTTCGTCCGCAGTGGAAGATAACTTCAGTCAGTAGGACGCACACAGTCTATATAGTCGGGGGCTGCGGGCCTCTGCGCCGGCGCATCGCCCGCGCTCCACAAATCAAACACCTAACACTACCTATTAACCTATTATTCTCCCTCCGCGCAGCGCGCAGGGCCGCTGGCTCACAACCAATCACTGACTAAGCTTTAATTATACTCGCGATACATAGTTAATAACTTAAAATATAAAAAAAAAAACAAAAAATTTCAATTTGTGTCACACTTTGTGTTAAAATAATGTTTTGTAAAGTATAACCGTTATTCGTAGCAATGATGATGCTCTGCGCCTACAAAATGAACTTTATCGTTTTCAACTTTATTGCACCACTAACAACCTCCAGTTAAACGTATCCAAATGCTATGTATCTACGTACACGCGAAAACAACATATACTTAACTTTGACTACACATTGAATAATACTGTCTTATCTAGAGTGAAAACTATCCGAGATTTAGGTGTTAATTTCGATAATAAGCTCTTATTTGATCATCATATCGATCACATTGTCAAGAAAGCATCAAAATCGTTAGGTTTTGTACTTAGGATGTCATCGGAGTTTACCAGTATTTACCTTCAAGATTCTGTACTGTGCGTATGTTCGCAGTCATTTAGAGTACGCCTCGCAGGTTTGGAACCCGCGCTATGACATCTATGTTTCTAGAATTGAAGGCATTCAAAAACGTTTTCTACGCTACTTGCAGTTTAGAGCAAAGATATTTTTACCAGACTATATTGAACGCTGTCGTAAATTTCAGTTCTTACCCCTTATTGAACGTAGGAATATTGCTGACTTATGCTATCTTATGAATTTAGCGAACGGAACGGTGGACTGTCCAGAGCTGTTAGAGCTGATTGGTCTGCGCACGAACATAGGCTCACTTCGTAAGCCCAAGCTCTTGCATGAACCACTGGTGAGGACGAACTACAGGCAGAACTCTTTCATCTTAAGGGCATGCAAATCATTCAATAACATCCAAGCAAATACTATATTTATTGATGGCAACGATGAAGTAGATTTAGATTTATTTAATACCTCAACCAAGCGTCTTAAACACTGGTTGAGTAGTTTTTTCTTTGCGTAAATATTTATTGTAACTTAGTTTGTTTAAACCAAATGTGCTGTCTTTCCTATTCGACTGTTTTATATAACTTAACTTTTTCTCATATCTGTGGAAACTTATAATTAGCCGTTAGTTGCACACTGTGTTTAGTATTTAGTTACCTAGCTGTTAGTTTTCCTAAAATTATAAAATAAAATAAATAAAATAACATTAATTGTTTTCTTTCTGTCGAAATCCAGTGAAATTGATATTACTGGCCCCTTACCTAAGTTAAAAAAAAACACTTGCTAGACTTAATTTTATAAAAAGTCTTACCAATTTGTCTCATATACCATTCTGTGTTCGTGTACGAATAATGATTTTAATTTTCGTTTCAATTTGTTAAGATTTAAAATTTTGTTTCTTTTGTTCTATAGATGTCGACTGCTTATTATATTTTGTGCTTATGTTATTTAACTGTCTGTTGCCATTTTATATGGTAATAGATGTGATGTCCTTATTACGAGAACACATAGCATTTAATCATTTTAGTCATGTTTATTTTATGTTTGTATTATGTGTTACCTCGTAATGGGTGTCCTTTCTTAATAAATAAATAAATTAATAATAAGACGTTTTCAGTAGTTATATGTTAGGTTAAGATATGCATTCAGAGTCAGTTTTATGCCATTCCAACAGTAACTAATCAGTACTTAAAGAACACGCTGTCTCACTCAACTGTCGACTTTGTGTAACAGAGCAAGGCAGCGCTGTAGATACCCACTGGTATGCTACTTCGGACTTAACACGGAGATGGTGAAAGAGTTATTTAGCTTCCGAGTTCTGAATGTCGTTCCCTAGCAAGTGTAGCGGCGGCCCTGCAGGCGATGCGCGCGCGCAGCCCGTCCGAGGTAGTCACGAGGTGCAATGATTAACCGCCACTCTTCCACATTAACCATCCCGCGCATGCGCAGGGCAATCTGCGCCGTGCTGCGCCCGCGCACGGCCCTCCGCCGCGCCCCAACTAAATCAGACCCCAGAAATGGTATCACGATACAAAATAGCCTCTATTTTATAGCAGGTACGGTGGAGAAAGGCGTGCGGGTGTTAATGACACGCCGTAATGAAAGCTCGATCCAGCGAGATGCGATTGCATGCGCAAGCGCACTCCGCCAGTGACCACCGCACAGCTAAACGCTATTATAATCTGTATTAGGGATCCTAATAGAAACTCAAGACACCGGAAAATTCTGCATAAGAACATATCCGCCTTGAGCAACCTGACAGCATAACATGAGAGACTAAATCAACTATGCAGGTTTTAAACACCGTAAGCGAATCATAATCCGTTGTTTTTTATAATCCGTGATGTCGGCCGGAGCGGTGCGCGCGCGCAAGTCACGCTGACTAATGACATGCGCAGTCGCACCATTACCCGCATTACCCCCCCCCCCCCCTCCCCCCTCCGCCCTCCGCCCGCCGTCCACACACCTCGGCTCATAATTCGATTGAAATCAGTTTGATATCAAGATCAATGACGCGTAAAACTGAGTCAACGGGCATGTGGGACTAAATACAGGCCGGACCACCTCTCGGCACATATTTGATTGACTCTCACAGTATATAAAACACATGGTCTAGCTAGTCCATTTGTGTTTAAGAGGATTTAATTTAATTTTTTTCATAACATTGAAAATAAAACATTGAAACTTACTCATACCATAAAAAGAGATACAATAAGTATTTGGTTGTATCGGCTAAGAACTGGAAAATTAACAACTCATGTATTCAGCAACGCTATTGCAAGTTGTTTCTCGTAAATATATTTTTTTAAGTTTAAAAAAAACAACCTCAGACTATACAAAAGAAGAAGGATAACTTTAGCGAACGAATTTCGTTATTTTTTATTTAAGTAAGTTGCTAGTGAGGTTCGTTACGTCGTATTAATGGTTTCTACAAAAATTAAGAATATTATGTTTTATTTAATTTATTATTTAAATTGATCTGACAAGGTATTTGACCAAATCACTATTCGTGGAACCTCTCGTAATTTCTCAAGCTCTAGGCAATAATCAAATTGTTTTCTAGACTGGTCAAGACCAACCCATATCATGCATGATGTTAAAGTTTCCAAACAAACGTATCTAAATATCTCAATCCTGGACAATGTTTGAAAACAAGTTAAAAGCCGTCTTCTAATAGAAATGTCATTATAAAATAGCATAATTCATGGAGGCTCGGAGGTTTAATAACAGAATAACAAGTGATGGTACTTTGCGGTGGAAATATTAGTTTTCATAATTGTTAGGTGCCTACACGTGAAACACCGATGTACGGTCGAATTGAGAAGTATGTTACATATTACTTATCCTTGTTAAAATCATGTAGACTTAATTTTATAAATGCTAATTTGTGAGAGCAATAAATTACAATTTTATTTATACAAAGTACAAATATGAATTAAGTGATAACAAAACCAACAAAACACAATCAAGGAACAAAAAAAAAGTTACGTAATATTTTATTTTATTTAAATATTTATGTTATTTGGTTTTACTAACCCTAGTCATTTAAGTATACTAACAAACAATGGATTTTTGTTGTCCTAAATAAAATATTTTTATTATATTTTTATTTAGTTACATCTTATCTTTATAATTAAATTCTCAATTGAACAGTCTTCGCTGCATTATGATAGTTCGGGCGATTTTCGAGTTTATGTGACTGACTCGTTACTTTTGAAACCGAGTGTAGTTGACATGCGATACATACACAAATATTATTCTCTTTGTTGGAGTCCAGTGAGGTGAGCACGTCATGTCACCGCTCTAGATATCTAACAGTTCCGAGCGCTGTCCAAGGCCTCGATCCTTTCCCGAGGAGCTAGTGCTATCAGTGTGTATCCGTGCACATTTATACATTTGCTTCAGCACGACTAGACAGAGTTTGAGTTGAACAGAGTTTGTTTTATATGCCTCAAACATAGAACTCTTGAAAAATATATATTTTTTTAGATAATTGTATGTCTATTAAGTGTTCTTATTTATCTATTAATTTTGGTTACTGATGCATTTAATGCGATTGAATATATTAAATATTTCGAGAACAGTTAAACCTATTTGTTGGCCAGCGGATTTAAAACATCCTTTGACGTGCATACTTTCCTACGTACATACTTTCCTAATTACATTAAATCAATAGTTCAAAAGTTATTGCCTTACCTATAAAAACTGAATTTTGCCCCAAATTTAAATTATTATGAAAGGAAAACAAAAAAATCAAATTGCAAAGCCGGGGCGGGCCGCTAGTGCAGTTGTTTGTTTGAATGAGGAGGCGGTTTTAGTGAGTGAAGCGGCCGCTGAATGTCACAAACCACAAAATAGGTAAAAAAACTTTATTAAAAGCTCCGAGATCGCGCCGATTACCGCGCACCGCCCGTTCGTTACGCACTCGCCGACCTGCGTCTGCGCAGGTAGGTACGACCTAGATGCGAGGCTTGTAGGGGGGGGTTAGAGGGGAAGGGGGGGGGTGGTACAGCGAGGTGTCAAACATGTCGCCTCATGCGCAGCATTCAATCCCGAGCAGCAAGCTCGCGCCGGCGCAGCTTTACGGCGGACATCACCTCGTTGTACACAAGGCGAGCTTACGCATGCGCCGCACTGACTATCCTCTAACTGCCCCCCACCCCCCCCACCCCCCACGGTCCGGCGGTGGATGACCCGCACGACCTGATTTATACCGTAGGTAACATAATCAAAGTTAAAGTCAAAATGAAGTTTCCTTAGAAGCACATGGCATATATGGACAGGTCAACTTAAAGATAATTGCACACAAAAAAGATAAAGGCCCTGTATCACAATCTCAGGGTTAAATATGGAGCTATCAAATCAAGGCACTGTCAGTGACTGACCGAGATTATATGTATACATATGTTAACCATATAACAACCCCTTCAAATAAAAAACAAAAAATATAATCAATGAAATAACATATTGACAGTAAGTTCAATTTTATAAACACTGAGTTATCCGTTTTGTATATAATGTGGTTATGTTCACTTTTTACAAATATGTACAAACATAACCTCCTTCTGTCACAGTCGGGTAAAAAGAAACCATTCTCTATTCCCACGCACTGTTTGTAAGTATTGATCTTGTCTTACATTGTGTCAGCAAACATCGAGGTGTCTGTCTGTCAGTACAAGCAGGTGTCTACACGTGTCCCCGCGCTCAGCTGACCGGAATTAATTAATGGAATTAGTCGGTAAATTAGATCAGTAAGTAATTGTACTTGCGGGACGTCTAATTATAATGACGTATGCGAGCGGGCGCGGGCGGGTCCGGCGGCGGCGGTCACGCCGGATTAGCGTATACCTGAATTATTTCATTATCGCCGAGGCCCTGCGCCATATTGGTAGAATGTAACGTAGAGGTCAGGTATGAGGTGGACTCATACAAAGAGGGTTCCGTGTAATTTACTTATTCAATTATTGAGTCAGTTAAACTAAAATGCTCAAAAACAAACTTACATACACTGTTTAACCCCCAACGCAAAAAAGGGGTGTTTTAAGTCTGTCTGTGTGCGTATCTGTGTGCGGCATCGTAATTTCCGAACTTGTGTAGCGATTTTTATTAAGTTAATTTTTGTTCGAAAGGTGATTTTTCACGTGCACATTACAACATAATTATGATGTTTTACTTTTAAGGAAACTTAGGTTTTAGAATCGAAGTTTCTTTTTATTTTCAAAATTTTGATTAGTGTAACAAAACACAAAAAAACTTTTAAAAAGCTGTGGAGAATTCTTTGCATTCAGCGGTCAACGTAGCTAAACTTGATAAAATAACGTTTGGCGTATGGGAGAACCTCAAATATTTATTAATTTGAGTTTCTATAAATTGTTGTTAGCGACAAGTGAAATATATCATACCTTAAAATTTCAACTCTCTAACATGGTTCTTGGGTTTCTGCCTGGTGACACACGGACGGACAGCCTGACAGACAACGAAGTCAGAAGTCCCTTTAAGTACGGAACCCTAGAAAGTAATCAAAAGTAAAAACAAGGTACGTTGTTGTATGAGACTGGTATGAGTGTGCAGCGCACATAACATGTTCCTCCGCGAATCTCTCATAGTGTATAATTACGTAAAAAATACTTCTCAGAACAGACTTTCAATTATTATCGTTCTCGTAGACGGTAAATAATAGGCGAGTAATTGTGTATCGGCGCGGGCGCAGCGAGCGGCGCGCGGCGGTCGCGGCGCGGACGCGGCGCGGTCGCGGCGCGGCGTGTGCGCGCGCACCCGGCCATTAGGGTGTTAGAGACGACGCAGGCGCAGGCCGCAGCTAGCCCACTGCTGCTGTCTCATAGGTACCTCGCATCAGGAAGTTAATTAATTAAAAACTATGGATAAGTATCAAAATGTGAAACAGAACATTTAAAAGTTTTCTTAGGAGTAATAGTTATAAACATCGAACAAATTTGGTAAACATTGGAATATTCCGATCTCATAATTTGGATAAGCACAAAGGTGGTAATTTTATTCCGAACTCCTTCGACCGTAACCTCGTTTCGATCCCAGTTTTTTTTAAGCGAAAAAGGCATTTGTACCCGAATGTTACCTGTCACAAGTTATGTTTTTAATTTTCATGTTTCTTTCGTTTCGTTCTCGTCTAGGTACGTACCGGAGTCTCGGAGTTAGAATAGAAGCTTAACCTAGATACATAGTTTATCTATATCGATCTCTCTTAGCTGGTCCAGGCACACGTGACTAACACAGGAGGTAAAGTCTTAAAAACTTCCTTAATTAGGTAATACTTTCTTTGGTTTTCAGTTAATTATAGATTGTTTGACTGATATCGCTATCAACGATGCAAGACCCCAAGATTACTTGGGTATAGTGGCAGTTACAAAAGCCTGCTGGTTATAATGTCGGCAAACGAAGGATTCCGAACACATTATTCGTTTTGTAATCAGCTTAATAAATGTAGAGTGTAATACCCTGCAGTACCAATAGGCAAGCATTAATGTGATGATGGAGATCATGTGCGCCTGCGCAAGTGGTGAACAGATAAATAGTGTAGTGAGGTGTCTGCTTGGCGCCGGCGCCGGTAGCGTGACCGCCACAAACTAACAACTGTAATGTAATAACTAATAACAATGGATGTGCGCGCAATTACCCGCCTATTAATGGTCACCTCGGGCTCCGGCCGGGCTCCCCTGCCGCCCCCCTGCCGCCCCCCCTGCCGCCTCCCCTGCCGGCCGCACGCGAGCCCGCGGCCCGCTCCATGTACACACTCATCTGTTAACAATCCAAATAGATCCCAAATTCACTGCAACTGCTCACTGCACTCCATAAACTGAGGAAATAGGTATTAAATGTTTTTCATAGATTCTCGTATTGCAATTGTACTTCTCAAAGTAATATGAAGTTAAAAAAAGGTGCGATTCACACACGATAGAAGTGAAACTTCAGTAAATCGACAAAAGAATAAGAAGAATAAAAAAAAAACAAAAAAAAAGTGTGTGTGTGTGTGTCAGCTACGACGCACGATTGGAGTTTACTACTTACGAACGATATTATGATATATGTACATCGAATAGAAAAAAAGGGTACATGAACGCATCTGCTAATATGATAAGAGAAACAAACATATATCTGTAATTATTCGGATTGTTTATATTACTTCAATAAAGCGTATTACATAAAGTATGTTACAAAATAATAATAATTGTGTTCAATTTATACAAATCCAATTTTAGAAACTACTAAACTCCAAAAAAATGTTTTGTGGCCTTTGAGCATTTGAATTCCTTACAATGCGATAGCAGACGGCGACTTTGCGAGGTGACCATGGTATGGTAAACAGATTGCGCGATCCGCACTGAACCGTCCACAGTCCTGGCTAATGACCCGCTCCCTGCTGCTGTGACCAGCGTGTGTGGCTGGACACCACATAGGTGCATGTACAGGCGAGTCGAGGGTAGCTCGGTGGATGCTGTCGTGGTGGCGCGGGAACGGACTGGTTTCACAACAACCGCAGCGCCGCTCGGAAAGGTCAGCGCTGATGCGTTGCGTTGCGTTGCGTGTCGCGAACGTTTATTCCTAAAATAGCCCGCGGCACAACTGTAATTAAATTACAACGAGAGCCATTAATTAATTCTGCATTACAGCGCGAATGTATCACGTCCCTCCTGCGCCGTAAATCAGCTGGAAGTCATAACTCTTTCTGCGACGTCGGTTAATTGAGGCGTTAATAGCGAAGCTCACGAAGCCCGCGTTGCACGCTCCCTCCCCCCCCCCTCGCGCAGACGGGGGGGGGGCTGGATGCGCGCACGCAGTAGGCGAGCGCAATTATCGCGTCACCTCAATAACAAAATTACACGTAAATCTACCTGTCATGGATGTTTAAAATTCCTATGATCTTTAATTAACTTCAAACATGAATACAGAATATTTAGTAATTGAACTGATTATTGAGAATAAAATACAAATATGTATACGCAGAGTTGCTCTAACTAGGCTGCGTATGCGCCGGTCGGGCGGCGTGCATCGCGATGTAGCAGATCCCTGAGGTCCGCTGGACCCCGACAGTCACTTCCGCTCATGCACTCGGTCCGCTACACGCACGTAATTAGATGCTAGATCTTACTAGATTAGCCGATCAGATTGGAAGTACTGTAAGTTCCTGAGATGAGATGGTACCGAAGGAAGCTGTGTGACGTCACAGTGTGGCGAGCGTTGACCCGCCCACGCGTGCTACAAACAGATAAACACTCAAGTTGAATGAAGACTGGCGATTGGCAGCTCTCGACTGGAGGAGTGCTGGTCGGGGCTCTCGACGGGCTCGAGGCCGCTCGCCGCGCGGGCACATGCCCAACATGTGGGCGACGGGACCTGAGGGCCGATTAACAATTCAGTCGCTGTTTGTTTGTTTGTCTAGCGCACATATTTAAGAGCAATGTCTCTATAGAAAGAGAAGAGTGACATAATGTCAAAGTAATTCACAAAAAAAATAATGGTTGGGATATTACCACCGTACCGAATTTTATTGGAAGCTACATAAAAATTTGAAATATATTATTAAATTTATACTATTCATAGTATTTTACCGAAATATGAATGTGGTATATTTATAATGTTACTAGCTGACCCCAGCAAACGTTGCAAAATGAAAAATAGATGTTGGCCGATTCTCAGACCTACTCAATATGCTCACAAAATTTCATGAGAATCGGTCAAGCCGTTTCGGAGGAGTACGGGAACGAAAACTGTGACACGAGAATTTTATATATAAGAAAAAGAATCAATTAATATACAAAATTATTGATTACTATCTCGTAATACACTGCCTACAAGCAGGAGCAGTGAGTGCATGTACACAATATTATGACAAGCACCTTTTCTACCAATGTAATAATAATGCTTCATTAGTATCTAGTCATTAAATATTCATGAATATTTCTACGTGTGTATATTTCTCTACGAGTTAACTTTTAATTGTGGCTGTTCATCTAACGTAAATCATGCAGAATTAATGACTTTCCTTGGCTTAGATTTACAGTTAATTACTGTCCTAAACTTACAATGCAATAATAATTAGTACCTTGGAGTCATTTTGATAGATGAGCCTTGCTGTGCCCCAACAGACACACTGCGGCGCTCGACTGAACAATTTGTTTATTTTATGATGTTCAATATAGCAATATATAGCTAAGCCTGCGCGAACAAAGCGACTGCGAATGTTCCCACGTTGTAGACGCTCCCGTTTCGCAGTCGTTCCTTATGCGAAGGTTTGGTTTGCTTTGGAGAGTTCGGAACGCGAATCTTACTTTTTTTTGCCTTTGACTGTACACTGTACAATTTTGTTAACCTATTTACATTTTTCTTCTAGGAGGTGGTCCTAATAATCCAAATAAAGGTAGGTAAATAATGTCTATTACTTAGTTTCTAGTTGGTCACAACTTAATTTATTCAAATGCCCAAACTTTATACATATAATAAATTACCTACATTTCAATAACGCCATCTGTTTCTCAATCAACAGTTCATTATCGCAGCACAGTTTAGTTGTACTCGCACTAAATCATTGTCCGTTATCTATCTCATTTATATATATTTTTATCAGGTCATTAGCAGGTAGGGACGTACAGACAGGCCTATCAGCCGTCTATCGCTCAGATAGATCAAGCCTCGCGCTGAGAGGCTGTTATCAGCTAGATAACGCTAATTAGTCATGCATGATGCCGACAAATGGCCCATCCTAAATATTGCTTGTCAATCTTGTCTTGACCCGTAAACGGCTACTATAATATCTGATAGAATGTTTGTTGGACTGTTGTTGTTGCTTATTGCAATAAAAAAAGAATGAAAATAAAATATATTTGTTTCTTTCTTTCTTTCTCTTAACAAAAGGTGAGTTTGGCACATGAGACTTATCAAATAAAAAAAATTGTGTCTATCCTTCCACACCGCGGGTTGCGGAATGAGAACTTCACGCAGGAGTAATGTATTTCTTGAGGTGTAAGAACTTATCATATTGCCTCGTGGATCACCCTATCTATTAGTCCAAAGTGTATAAACAATAAGACGAATGTCTACCCGCGCACCCAGTCACTCTATTTAATACTGAAAACTGCATGGAAAACTGTTGACTATTTTAAAAGACTTTGCGAACAGACTGCGGATAGAACCTCATTTAATACTACTTAAAGAAGATGTACCTTGATTTATCAAGGTACTGTTTAGAGTTAGTGGGTCCTTCGTTTTAAATTTTAATTTAGAGTTAGTCGGTCCTTCGGGTTTAATGGAAATTGAATCTGCTACACTTTGCGCGCTGCGCAGCCCGGAAATCTTGTTGATATGTTTTATTCAATTTACTAAAACTTGTTTGTAGCTGACTATACACACATAATCATTAAAAATGTATATTCCCTCCAGTTGACATCATCATCATCATCATCTCAGCCGTAAGACGTCCACTGCTGGACATAGGCCTCCCTCAAAGATTTCCAGTAGTTTCGGCTGGCAGCGGCCTGCATCCACCGTGACCCCGCAGCGTTCAGCAGATCGTCCGTCCATCTAGTTGGTGGACGTCCTTCGCTGCGCTTGCCGATCCGTGGTCTCCATTCCAGAACTTTTCGGCCCCAACGGCCATCTGTTCTGCGTGCTATATGGCCTGCCCACTGCCACTTCAAAGAGCTAATCCGTTTGGCTATGTCGGTGACCCGCGTTCTTCTACGAATCTCCTCATTTCTAATTCGATCTCATAGAGAAACCCCGAATATAGCCCTCTCCATAGCTCTTTGAGCGACTCTGAGCCTGTTGATGAGACCAATAGTGAAGCACCACGTTTCGGATCCGTATGTCATCACTGGCAACACACATTGATTGAAGACTTTCGTCTGGAGGCACTGCGGTATATTCGATGAAAAGACGTGTCGTAGTTTTCCGAACGCTGCCCATCCGAGTTGGATTCAGCGACTGACCTCTTTCTCGAAATTGGACCTACCTAATTGGACTGTTTGTCCTAGGTATACATATGCGTCAACAACTTCGAGAACCGAAATCTCAACCATAACGGCCCCCGTTATGGTTGAGATTTCGGTTCTCGGGCACAACATGGACATTAGACATGACTTTCGTCTTGTCCATGTTCATCCTGAGGCCCACCCGTTGGGAGACTCGATTGAGACCTTCGAGCATTGTGCTGAGTTCTTCCATCGTCTTCGCCATGACTACGATATCATCTGCGAATCGAAGGTGAGTGAAGTACTCGCCGTTTATGTTGATGCCAAGCCCTGCCTATTCTAGGAGTTTAAAAGCGTCTTCAGTTGACATCAAAATGGTAGAATGGTTCTCCCTTCTCGCACTTTACGGAAGGCTTAAGTTCACTTGTGGATATTCTACGAGAAAGAGAGAGCATTCTCACTCCGGATTCAAACCCGCGAATTTAATCAAATCAGTTTTCCTTCTTCCGCGAATTGAAGAACAACTCGAAAATACGTAATGAGTTTCGCAATATTAAAGTGAGTTTCGCGAGATGTGTGCCGGAGCCGCAGGAGCAATGACTCCCCCCCCCCCCCCCCCCCGCCCCCGCGCCATAAGCCCCCCTGACCCCGCCCTGCGCCGTAAAACAGTGCGCACGCGGCGTGTGAAGTCTATCAATCAGCGCACGCACACTCGCAACAACAACAATCACTAGTACCTTATTACCTTCCATTTCAAGAAAATGAACGTGGTGCGGGTTCAATTCTCGCCCAGGGTCGCGATTTAAGACGAGAAATCTTCTATAAGCGCACAGAGTTTTTTCGTTGACTGTGAGTTAGGCTGATCCGTCACGCTCTGGGGTGAAAGGCGTTATCGGCAGAACTAGGGACCGCCGCGTGTAGCCGAGTAAGAGAGGTAGAGGTACAGTCGTTAGACTTACAACATTACATTTTTATGTAATAATTGTTATACTTAATTAATGATTTCAATAATTTTTGCAATCATTTTCACAGGACAGACAACACACAAGTAGGTATCTAGGTGAAATGCTAATGTAAATTGTATTTGAACGTCAGGTATTTAGTGCCAACTAGCTTAGTGCTCACTGCGACACTAGAATTAGCTATAATAAATGCTCTAGTAATAATTATTCATTTTGGTATGACTGTTACCTTTAGACGCTAAGATTATCGCAGAGACAGATCTAAGATCCAGTTATCTGTGCGACAGCAGGCCTACAGCCGAGGACCATTTTTGGCTAATAATAACCTAACAATCATAGCCGATCGGGGGACAATATTAGACAATAAACGAAAAGGGAAATTACATCTAAGGGGGCTTATTGACAAGTATTTTTATAATGTAAGTTATCATTTTGACATAATCATCAGAAAATCTTTTATGTATAGCACCTTTATTGTAACCACATGAAGCAACGAATAATGAATATGAATAATTAAACATGACTAATACGCATATTGGAATTGAAAGTAACAAAATATTGACAATACAATATACTTCTTTTGAACACTAAAAGAAACACAAAACAGAAACAACACAAAAATACTGTGAATCAACAGCGACCTCTTCGAGGCATTATTATCATCACCCTATTAACGTTCCCACAGCTGGGACACAGGGACTTCTCTCTTGACGAGAGAGATTAGGCCTTAATTCACCACGCTGGCCAAGTGCGGGTTGGTGAATGTCACATGTCTCTTCAAACTCTTTTAAAGTTCTCAGAACATGCCGGTTTCCTCACGATGTTTGCCTTCACCGTTAAAGCACGTGTTTAAAGCGCACATAGATTCTCAAGAAGAAAAATCCAGAGGTGCGTGGCGGGGTTTGAACCCACGACCTTCGGAATGAAAGTCGAGTGTCCTCCCACTTAGCCAACACGGCTTTTTTTCTGGCTTCCAGGCATTGCGTTACTATTATTTAGATTTTGTAATGAACTGTTACCTATAATATAAAAAAAATATCACAGACTTTGCATGTCAAATCTGCACTGACGAAATATGTAGAACTGTATGAAAAACCTGAATCATGTAAACGATATTTCAAGCAATAAACAAATATCATATCTGCGATCAGCATACAACAGTTAAATAGGTAATATTCTCGAATGCGATATAATATCACTTAGACAAGAATAGCCCCACGCTCCTTTACAAAACGTCTGCCGGTGTACACTCAGCGCACACACGACGTAAGATATTGTGCTCATCAAGTACTGACTGTACCTACTGATGTGCTAAATTCAACACTGTTCCACCAACGCTTAACCCGGCACACATCAGGATATTGCCATGAAATAATTATGAGGATAACGGCTTTTTTCACGAATCCGAGTAAACTCAGCATTGGTCAGTTATGTCAATAATACGTGCTAATTGTTAGTTATGCGAAGAGCTATCTCGCTCTGTCACGTGCGACTGAGTGAGTTTACCATTGTCTAATTTGGAGATGGTGAATCAGGCCCTAAGTGGTTTCACTATCAAAGAGACAAAATACTTTGAATACAATAGCATAGAAAACACTTAATTGTACTCCACACAAATAATGAATAAACTATAGAAAAACCTTAACTAAATTAAAAACAGTGAACTTTAAGTTTCAAGTCTTTATGAATTTGTCACTTCCTCAACTTTCTATCATTTTAATATGAGGGATGACAACCTGTTATCAAAAAAAAAACATTTACCCTCCGTTCGTATCCCCGGTCCACCCAAAAATATATTCTAAGAGACCTTTATTTTTTTCCGCGAACTTTAAAATTGATTTTGATTGTGATGTTTTTTCAATAAAAAACACAACGTTTAAAAACATAATCGCGTCTTAATCTTTTTCTGCATAGACATTTAAAACCTTTCAAAAACCTCCTTGAACAACTACAAGAAAAACAATAAATAAAATGTATCACGTGTTGTATTTCTCTAGTTTATCCTTATAAAATGTAGTTGTGTGTGGCGGAGCGGGCGCGGGGCGCTCGCGCGGGCCGGGCTCTCGCAACTGCCACTTTGTCACACGAACGTGTTACAATCACAATAACAGCTCGACGACATAAAACCAGAAACTAACAGTCGACTATCATCCCAAACTTAATGTCCCGAATAAGCGTCCATTACGCCTGATTGTGTCGTAAAACAAAAATATGCGTTAATATGTTAAATACATAGTTATTCTTAAATTTTAAGAGAATGGACCTCACCCGGCTGTAACCGATATGATGCTGTTTATAGACTTTATAGTTGTTTGAGGCGAGTTCTTTTGTTTCTAGAATTTGTAGGAATTACATAAGCAGCAATAAATAGTTGGAGGCCGTTACAATAAATACCGATCCGAAATGGGCATCGCCGCGGAGGTTCGTCCTCTGGACGCGACGCATAGAACAACGCTCAGGTTGTTCATAATTATTACTAATCAACACTTGTAGTGGTAGAAATTAATAATTATGTAATGATTCTAGCGTAACTGTAGTCGGCGAGTAACATTCGAGACAAAACGTCATTTGAGACATGCTGACAATCATCTGAAATTACTATGTATTCCGGGTGGTTTGTAGATTACAATAATTTATTACCAAAAACATGTGATATTATGTAAGAAAGAACTTAAAACATGTGAGATTCTAATCTTTTATTACCAAAGACATGTGATTTGAATTGCTTATTTACAATAATAAACTAGTTATAGATTGTAGCACGATATGCTACACAAAGTTTGGGCTACTTAATTATGAATTATGCAAAAACGTCTTTCACGATCTCGAAATAACTTAAACTATAATTTAATAAAAATTATGAACAAAAATAACAACAAAGTGTTTGTCGTCCAGGAGTATGGCCTCCGCGGGCCGGGTCTAGTTACTTAACTAGCAATCGTTATACAATGAACAATGAAACATTAAACTTCACCTTTTAATTGTAATCTTGATCTCCCGCTCCGCAGCCCGCTCCGCCGCCGCCCGCCCCGCTCCGCCGGGGAACGGAGCGGAGCGGGCGGACTGAACTGTTGACCGACAATACACAAAAAGCAGCTTATCTGATATTAAGTTGGGATTGCGAGACAATACGAACAAACAAAAGGTTCTTCTGTTGCGTAAATACAATAAGATATAGTAGAAAGTGCAGCGCCGTGTCGGACTGTGTGTTAATCCTCAGCGGCGCTACAGACACTGCTCGGGGAATTCTTACAACGAAAATAAGAATTTAGTAAACAAGCGGAAATTTAGAAAAAAAACCTGTATGGGAATTCTGGCAGTCTCAAGCCTAAGTGAGGATGAAAGTTTGATTCGATAGAGATCCTAAACCTAGAGAAGTCAGCCGGATTGAAAATGATAAAAGAAAAGTAACTAACCTATTCACCGATACCTCGCATGACATGGATTGTTAATATTTGTTTTTATTTTTACAAAATGGCGTCCAATATTCAATACAATACAATACTCTTTATTGAAACACAAAAATATAATACAACAGAACAATGCTTAAGAACAAAAATACATATATATAAAACACATAGACATATTCGCCATGTTTAATTTTCACAAACGTCATGTGTTTAGTGATACTCGCCGTACTGACAGGAGTCGATTGACGTGTCAATTATATAAATCGACGAAGGCGTTTGGTCTGTAGGTATAGTGGGACGAAGGAACGTACATAGACTGTTAAACACATTACCACTCTGTTCAAACCATTGAACATGATTTTTAATATTATAAATAACAATAATTATCGTAGTAGTAAGATAAAATTAATATTATATAATTAACTAGATATACGAAAACACATTATAAATTAAAACTAAATTAATCTTAACAAGCCAAGTCAACGGCAAAACTTATATGTATTAGCTGAATTGCATAGGTACGCAGTTGCAGACTAATCATAAGTCCAAAATTCACTGGAGCGCCGATTCAGCAAGTCAGCAAAATACAGCTGCATCGACGCTTCACCTATAGCACACTAAGATAACTAGATTTAGTATATAAACTGTACAAAATTGTTAATAAATCACATTGGAACGAAGCACTGAGTCGCGTTTTACTCCGCCTCCCTCTACGAAGACCACCGGACCCAGAAGTACCACCAACCGCCGACGAGCTGCCCGGACGCACACCCTCTCACTGTGGCCAAGATACCTTTAGCCATCAGTACCTGATCGGTCTTGTGAGCCTGCTTGACCGGCAGTGAGAGTCCACTGGAGGAGCCGCCTAGAGGTTCCAACATCCACGGGAGGAGCCGCCCAGCACCCGCTGGTGGAGCCGCCCAGAGGTTCCAACATCCACGGGAGGAGCCGCCCAGCATCCGCTGGAGGAGCCGCCCAGCATCCGCTGGAGGAGCCGCCCAGCATCCGCTGGTGGAGCAGCCCAGAGGTCCCAGCATCCGCTGGTGGAGCAGCCCAGAGGTCCCAGCATCCGCTGGAGGAGCCGCCCAGCATCCGCTGGAGGAGCCGCCCAGCACCCGCTGGTGGAGCCACCCAGAGGTTCCAGCATCCGCTGGTGGAGCAGCCCAGAGTTCCCAGCATCCGCTGGAGGAGCAGCACGTCCACGATTTCAGCATCCTCTCACTGTGGCCAAGACCCCTTTAGCCATCAGTACCTGATCGGTCTTGCGAGCCTGCTTGACCGGCAGTGAGAAAACCCTTCCCTGTGTACATTGCACGCCGTACACGCCCTTGGTTCCTTCCCCCTTCCGTCTGTTACCTTAGGTCTCCTGGTAACAGATATCCCTGTTTATCTATATATGTATTTATTACACTTATATGGTTAGGGATAGGGTTGTAGGGATACACACACATTGATAGGGCTACACGTGTTAGGGATACACATACGTGGTTAGGGTCCAGACATAGGTCAAATACGTAGGGGTAGGTAGGAGTTAGGCTCAGTGTTAGGCTACGTAGATTAGGTAGTAGTCAGTGGGAGCGCTCTGTGCTTATAGTACACCCGTGTGTACAACACTCACACGTAGGGCACCAAGCACGGGGCTATCCTACATTAGGCGTTTAGTTCTGTATCTCCGCCCAATCATCACACACCCGTGCGTTCACCAGAGACGTACGTAGGGTTAAGTGTAGGTTATTAGGCGGTTGTACACACTCCTTTGCGTTGTGCAGTCGGGTAAAAATAGAAAAATATAACGAATATAGTTTTAAGGGCGCGGCCATATTGGGTTCACAGTGAGCGGCTGACAGACCAGATTGAAAAATTCGCACGAAAAAATAAACCTAATAGAATCTCATATAAAATAAATCGGTAGGCGTAACTTTTAAAACTATCATGGTTATTAACATTATTAAGATTATCAACGGGATATTTACCATGATTTTCGATTTTCCCGATCTTTATAATTTACTTATACATGCAATAGTGTGATTATAATCACGGTATAACTGAAGTCCCAGCAACATGGATGACAGTTCTATTGGCAGACAAAGCGGCCTGCCCTCATTCTCTGATCATTATTAGTTGTAGGGGTATTATGCTGCAAATACTTTTTTATAGGTTTGTGCTTTTCTTTTGTTTTGAGGCGAAGTAATAATAACTCAGTGTACATGGAAACAAACCGTACAATTAGTAAGAACCAATTTTAACTGAAAGTAAATTTTGAGGATCGATTCTAGAATTATATGTTAATTTACAAAGGTATTTAGTTTAAACAGGTTCTAAAGCGTTCTAACGAAAACGGGTTTTAACTGTGGCCTATCTTAGTAGCGGAGAGAACACTTAATAGAACCGTCCTTAGGTCTAGCTTAGCGAAGTGACAATAAACACAAAATATATCAAAATAAAATAATAAACCACGTTTTTGTATGTAAAAAGTAATGTTAGTTGTTCAATAGCCCAGCGCGAAGCCATCAATCAGCGCGCCGAGGAGCGTGTTTGTCCGTCTGTCCAAACAGCGAGGCCGAGAGTCGCTCCACAACCATAATATTGTGATTAGTTATTTATATAGAGCCGTCCCACCGCGTCGCCGCTTCAACAAAACTATCTCAGGAATTTGGGGTACACTGAGAACATATTACTGAACTAGCTGCCAGCCCGAGGCTTTGCCAGCTTTTGTTCATTACTGGTTAAACATCTAGGTATGTCCACGCCAAATTTGACTTAAATTAGGCTTTGCTCGCAATCATTGTATTTTCTGCGAGAGGCGGTTACCGCGGCAAACAGGAGCCTATGTGTAAGCTGGCATCATGAGGTTTCATCAAAATCCACATATTAGTCTCTGCGTGAAAGAGCAACAAACAACCTGACACACTCACATCCTCACTAACTTTCGCCTTTATAATATTATTAAAAATGATTTAGATTAGTCAATCTTAGCTGAGTTGTTTTAGTTCCGAAGGCTCAGTGGGACGATGAGCAATGATTCCAAAATTGGTTAATAACTCTATGCAACTAGTCGACAAGTCTAGCAGTGGCCATCCCACTGAAATGGTAACAATAACGATACCTTTTGAAGCATAAAAGTAATCGCGACCTTCGTATGGGAAGGTCTCGGGAGCGAGGGAGGGCGAGGAGAGATCAAACTGTTTGTATATTAGAAGTTGCGCAAGCGCCCAATCCGAGCCCACTATATCTCCGCGTAAACGGGCGTCGGACAGTGAGTTATGTTCATTTCCAGCGCAGCCGTTAACGTGTCAGATTGAATATTCGGGTTATTTAGTGAGGCTTGTGCCGAGATAATGCTAAGAACGCACTTTATGATTTGGGGGACTTTATTCACCTAGGTATGTGCTACCTAGGTGAATAAAGTCTACTAAAAGAGAACTTGATTCATCTGCAATCAAATATACTGCCCGTACGTAATGCAAAACATGTTACAGTAATACGTTACATTTATAAAAAGTTCAGACAATTTAACACTATTTAAAAACAATAATCTTTATTTAAAAAAAAAGTCATTTGCACACTCATGCATGCGAGCATGGCAAGTGAAATGAAATGGTGACAATAGGAAATAGGTATGCATATATTTTTTTACTGCTTTAAACGTTTCTAGATTACGAAAAATAAATGATAACACATCCGAAATATAAAACAATTAGCTAAAAAGTATGTATATTAAAATAACTATCCTTTCCGGCGTTTTAAATGTGACTATGACTTGAGCGTGACATTTGATCTCAAAAACTAAGTGTTTGGTTTACAGACTTGCTAAAAGTTCGATAAAACAGTAAATTACCACGGAAACTCATAGAATCTAACGTCACATGATATTTCATAAATGAAACAAAATATATTTAATTGATTGAATTGAAAAATATATTTCGGCATTAAAACATGCATAATTTGTGATGTTTCAGTATGAAATTACGATATTTTTTTTAATTAATTGTTTATGGATTTTGAAACCACAACGATTACAAGGAAAAAGAAATAGTCCGATTGAAAGTCCGTATTGAGTTTGATCCTCATCATCAGCGGCGGAGGGCCGCTAAGCCGCTCACGTGGCCGCGCGGAGCGGCGACGGCTTAGTCCTGGCGACGGCTGCGTCATAATAATAACAAAGACGCGCGTCTTTGTTATTATTATGTCAAGAGGATTAAAGTTTCGGGACTGGATTAATTATGATCCTCATTAGTTTGTCCGCGTGTCTGTCCGAGTGTAGAAGCATGTTGTGCCTACATAAGAGCATCAAACTGTCACATACTTACATACTCTGAGCGGTGTTGTAGTTCACAAGAGACGGGAATGATCGCGGCTCATCCTCCCAGAGCCGGCGCGCGCTCATAAATACAAGCATTTTGAGAATTTACTAGATTTTCTGAACGTGTCCATTCAAATCTCCGTTAATGATGTTATGGTAATTGTTATTGCTTTATTTATTAGTGTTATTTTGACATTTCCGAAGTAAATGGCCAAAATTATGGTAATCTTCTTTATTAGTTAATTTTAGAAATGAATGAAATGTCGTAATACCCGTAGCGTTGGGTGTTTGAATGCGTGGGCACTCCGCGCGGACCTGTCCTAGCGGGTTTTAGCTAATTTAGATTATTTCTATTATTTTAGATAAATGTGGCGCTCGGAATTAATTATATTTTAAAAGCTTTAGCCTTGAACTGCAGATGCGGTCGATGGGCGCGGAGCCTCGCGGTATTCAATTAACGACGAACTAGGAAGTGGAGGTATTAATAGGTTCTCTGGATTCAATTAAAAGATAATAAACGGACGAAGCCGGGCGCTGCGGGTTAATGAAATGACCTGCGCAGGCGCACCGCGCGGCCTCCGACAGACGTGCGCGGTGCACTCGGCAGCTTTGCAGTTTTACTGACGTCTTAAGCGCTTGGGTATATAATAAAAAATGTATTATGTTTTTAAGGTTTTCCAAAGTAGTATGTTAAGAATAAGATTTTATTAAAAGCGACTCTGGACTCCTGGAGTATAAAATAATTTCTTAATTTCTCTACAGAATGATGGTGGTTGGGGCCGAACATTTCCCGAAGCGTAAGCGTCAGGCGCGTGTGGCGCGTCAGACGTCCACCAACAAGATGAAAGAAAGAAAAATATGTATCTGTGTGCAAAGAGATAAAGACGGATATCGCGGTTCGAGCTGCGGACCCGGTGGCTGCGATTATTTTCTAACCGAAAGGAATACGTCATATTTGATTATTTATCATTTGGTTCTAATAATTGTGCAAAACCTTCAGGAATCAAAATTACGAAGTGTTTAAATTCATTTGAATGTCATTTGGCAGGCCAACGAGGCAACCGCACTAAGGAGGGAAGGACAGCCACTCGGGATTTAATCACACATGAATAGCTACTTAATTGAATTTAGTTTTAAGTGCTGAGAGCGGCTGCTCTAATGAGTAATTATGGCGCAGTGTTGGAGTGCGAGCGTGTAGGGCCGGCCCGGCACGACTGGCGTGTTGCGCCGGCGCAGCTAATGCGCGTAATGGCCGAGCGGACGGCTAACTGCAGATAAAGCTAATGGACACTCAGTCTTCCTTTATTCAGGAAATACAATATTGCACAGAACCAGGGCGGCGCCCCCCCCCTTCCCTCACGGCCCGACACGCCGGGACATTACTGTAAAAGCTATTCTCCAGACAGATAAAATCCCTCATCATCATTTCAGCCGTAGGACGTCCACCGTTGGACGAAGGCCTCGCTCAAATATCTTCAGTTATTTCGGCATCCACCATGCACCTAAAGCCTTTACAGATGGATGGAGGACGGATGACTTCTTAAAGGACGTCCGTCCACGCTGCGCTTGCTGATAAGTGGTCTCTAGTCGGGCACATTTCAGCCATAACGGACATCCGTTGTTCGCGCTATATGGCCTGAGAGCCTCGGCTTTGAAGGTGACCCGCGTTCTTCTACGTATCTCCTAATTTCTTATTCGATCCCCTAGAGTCTCTTTTAAACAGATCGCTTGGTAATTCAGATCTCTCGGACTATAGTGAGGCACCATGTTTCGGTTTCTTAGGCCATCAATAGCAAAAGGCACTAGTTGAACACTTCTTGAAACACTGAGGAAATTGAACGAAAAGACGTTGCGAAATATCCCGAACGCTGGAATCCCAAGCTGCTGTCAATTAGTTCACTAAAACGATTACATATCTCTCCGCCTCTCAAAACAAACTATAAACGTCCAATAACTCGTCACGCATACAGAATATTTCCCTAATCAATTTAAATTCCAGGTAGCACGCGCACGCGCATGCTATTAAGCAATAACAAGACACATTCGGACATAAATTTCCAAATATTAAATACGGGCGGTGTTTCCAGATATTACCATAACGGCGACGGACACTTCCATAAATCTCACGACGCAGGCGCACTGCGATGCGGCGCGTCGTGATACGCAACGGGAGACGCAGCCACATCCGCTCAAGTTCACATCACAACCTGCCAGCCTATAAACTAGAGCATCTTATCAACATAAAGATATGCATGCCTTGTCTCTGTTGGAATCCCGATATAACATATAACTAGCAGAGCCCCGCGGTGCTACCTGCGTTCTAATGTATCTTCCCGCGGTCAAAAGTGGTATGTCCTAAACCAAAGTATAACGCAATCGCCATACCACATTTCAGGATATAGGTTCAGCTGTTTTGCCATGAAAGATGTACAATCAAAGATACAAGATACAAAATCATTTATTTCCATTGTTTGGTTTTACAAAATTTTAACACGTCAAAAATAAAACAAAAAAAAAACAAAATAATGAACATAGGTGCTTAAAGACAACAGACAAAGACATACACTTTCCAATCTATAATATTAGTATAGATACATTATGCATAAATACGTTCCGTATTCACTAATTAGGCTCGAGCTGGTTCTGCTAATTAGCTGTCATCGCTGAGCTTATTAGTGCTGTAGCATGAAGCTCTCTGTAAATCTGCAGCCATTGAAGCTCGCCAGGGTTCCCGGACTGACAAGATGCTGACGACCTGTGCTCTACCGTTGTCTTAATCTTTGCCTCATTAAGTATTAGTAAGTATGACACATGAGCGAGGCATACCTTGATATGTCCATCAAGATATGCTCAATCGAATGTGACATGCTGCGCTGTTAAATGTTCCATCCGTATGCCTGTTTTATCATTGTTTACATCTATTATGAGCTATAACGTAAGTGACAGTTAATCAAATCTAAAATGATTAATCATAGAAATGATAAAAAGTTTCATATCGCGAGCTGTTATTACCATGGTATGAATAGCCCAAGGGTTCTTTTAGAATGGGTTGTTTCGCACAGAAATTTATATTTAAGAATGGGTCGATCCGACGAGCAAAAGTACTCAATGCCTTTTCATAGAACAGACAACGAAAACAGTGGTAAGAGCAAAAAAAAACAAGTGCTAAGTGTGTAATGTTAAACTTAAAAACCCTTACGTTTAATAGAATTTTGAACCAATCTCCAATCTCACCGAATCTTGGTATCTCCTGCCAAACAACAAAACAGTATGCCACCCCGCATTATACCAGCATGCTGGGTTATGGTTTAACCTTTATTGAAGGGTAGGTATATGTCCTACAGAAGATATCCCATGACCGAAATGATGATATCTGCCATTTGAAGTATTTTTGATTTTCAAAGTTGACACCCTGCCTTTCAGTGTAAGCATGTTGAAAAGAGTAAAACAATGGTGTCTATTAACAAGCTCCACCTGAGCGAGCCGTGTTCGGAGCGAGCTGTGTCCAAACAATTAGTGTCCCGTCAGCAATGACGAACGGCCGCGCGCGCCGCCGCACCGCCGCGCCGCCGCGCCGCGCCGTACACGGCGATATATTCTCCGTGTCATCGCAACTCGACACTAAACATATTTTATCGGTTCTTACTGTCTTCAGCTGACTCCGTGAAATTGCTTCTTTCAAAACTTCACTTTATTTCCGAGATGATTGCATCAGAGGATCATGACGTCAGCGCGCAGGCGCAGGAAGGCATCCATCAGCGCTGAATGCTCTTATCTGCCTCTTACTGACACAAGTAAAAGCCTCGACTTTTGTTTTTCTTTCTCTCTATTCAGCCCTGCCATAAAACGGAATGAGCCTAATAGTCGTTTAACACGTTTAGCCACAAACAGTTGAAACACGCTTTGTTGACAGACGCCCACTCGGCCGGCCCGCCGCCTGCGCACGGTTTTCAACCCTCTCTAAAGTGGCAATAGGGGCTACATTAGATCGTAGCGAACTGCTGTTTTAGTAAGCTCTTGAGATAATGTTTGTTTAGAGCCGCGATGACAAACTGGATGGAGAGATTTGTTTGGTCGCGGCGGCGGGCGCGCGGCCGCGACTCGATAATTCAGAACAGGTGGTTATCTGCCACATGCACAAGCCCATCACTTTCATGGGAAATAAAACAATAAAGGTCGCATCTGGCTCCATTATGCATAATTTAATAGCCTCCTCAATGGCTCTGAGAGTGTTTGTTGTTTGTCCCTAATGCACCACGTGACCGCTTGCTCACGCGCACGCCGCTTCCAAATGATTAATTCCACGTCAACAGTTCTACCCAAGTTACACTACACGGAGCGTAGAAATTGAGTCATGATTAAAATAGGATTAGATATAATCCGACAATTGATAGGACGGCCCATGAGCCGCTCGATGCAGCGGTTCCATTGATCAGTGACATTATCGAGCCTCAGCATTCCTGCTCTATTCACTGACACTGCGCCGATCCTTTTACAGAAAGAAATATGGCGGCCAGTCGCGGGGCGCGCGTCGCGGCGGGCGGACGTCCACTCCAATTGCGGGAAATTAGATACGTATTAGTGGAGTGCGATAAATTACCGGTAAGTGGCCGGTCACGGAGTAATTACTTCATGTGATGGACGGCAGGCCACAGCGCGCGGAATGCGGCCTAGGAACAAGGCAATAATAACATAAGGATTTGTGATTAGTTGCTCCTACATAGTAGTTACGTATCATTAGAAGTGTACCTAAACAACAAGCACTATTAATTTGAATATTCAAATTATGAAAATATTTTTTTCTAAATTCTAAAAAAGCACAAGAATCTGCATGTTATAGGAGCGTTATAAAATCGTTTTGAGTACAAACGATACTTTATATCTAATAATTTTTTGGATAAACCAAAAACTTACATTTGTACTATCTAACACTAGGAAGCTTATGATATGGAATTTAATAATGATAACTCTCTCTCCTTCTCTCTTTTCAGCCGTAGAATATCCACTAACGCTTCACTCACATCTCCTTATTAAACTGAGGCCCGGCTTATTCCTTAGTCCGCCTGAGGCACAGGAGGGGTTCGATTCCCGCCGCGGGACCTACTTTTGTACGATATACAATATCTAGTTTAATTAATACCAGAAGACACACAACATCAATACAGTTAACCTCCTGAGCCTAGCTTCCCCGTGCTGTCTCAGTTAGGAATCGATCCCCCGATACGGTCGGATGTGGATCGATCGTGCGCCGGGCTGCTCCCAGCGTGAGCGCGGCGCCGCCGTGCCGGAGGACGCACGCCCGGCGACCAGCTGTGCTCGCCAGCTCAGGATTGTCCTGATGGTACGAACAGTGAGCAGCGTTCGCTAAAATAAAAAATAGTTTTGTTTTCAATAGAAATACTAACACTAAAGGCCTGTTACGCAATCTCCAGGTAAAACCTTGTCTGAAAATTAATAGGGTAGATAACTAAAAACAAATATGAAGACCATTATTAAAATCATTTAATAAAATTTATTGTACCCGTATTTTTGTTATTTTTATTGGACTTAGTGAGTGACATTCTTCATTTTTGTGAACTTGACATCGGATACATAATATGAATATTTAAGATTTGACATTCTTATATTTTTTTCTTAACTATTTCGATTTTAATTATTAATTTTATTTAAATTTTTGTATTAAAATTTTTAGGTAACTTGACATTGTCTTGATTGGAATGTATTATTATTGTGTTTTGTTATAACTTAGATCAGCTAGTTTAATTGGATTAGTTGTACTGGTTATTAAATTAAATAAATAAATAATTTCTTGCTGTCATGCCTATTGTAATGGCTAGGCTAGCTATAGTTATAGATCTAGCGCAAGTGTGTTGATTCATCCAGTGAGTCTAACAACTTCACGGTCCCGAACGCAACTCCGAGACGAAACGGCACAGGAACTAGTTTACGTAATATTTACAAGGCGATCTTTATTGGGGTTATTGGAAAGCGCCCTCGCAGCCTTAGATAAACACGCGGCAGGTGGTCCGGTCATTGTGGTCGCTCCGGTCTGAACCGGACGCAATAATTGCCTCTTGTCACATCATATTTTATCCAGATATACCTACGAGGATAGAATACAAAGCCGCCGACATAGTGTATGCGGCATAAGGAGGGCGCCCCTGGGCTCCCCTGATGGCGGGCCGGTAACGGAACACACGCTAATGAAACGCAGAAACAAACATTAAATTGTAAACGTAGCGGCCCGTCCGCCGCAGCACGACCTGCGCCCGCGCAGCACAAACAGAGTATCAATTACACGCAATTACAATAAACATGGAATCGACATAAATCGCGGCAATTACCGCGGCTATTGCGGCTGCCCGTGTCCGCCGCGACGACTCCGGCACGACTCCGACACGACACGGGATGTCGCTATATCACTCAGTCTGCTTTATTAACACTCGTCCCCATTAAGCCTACACAAGTACAGATATATCAATCTGTGCTCTACTTGAGAAATGGCAGAGTGTCGTGAATGTGCGCGAGCGCAGACGAGAGTATGGTTAAGTACTTACAGAATGTTTACGATCTGATAAATCTTGCAACATGCATCTCTGTTTGGATAAACTTAATCAAAATTCAAAGCATTTTTGTGTACCAAATATGAAATGTATCACGTGGAGATCTGCGGGCGGGACGTGTCGCTGAATGCATAAATCGTGGTCGGACGAAGATCGTATCTGAACGGTGCCGTCACGTGATTTGGAGCCGCACTTAAAGGAAGGAACTCATTTTCTGCTCGTTACTGTAAAGCAGCGTGCACGTTGTTTGAAATAACACGTTTAATAGATTTAAGAATACATTAAATGGAGTATAGTTTCCATTGGTCGTTAATTATGTATCGGTAGTTATATTTCCTGTCCATTTGCCTCGTAATAAAAACCGCACGTATCGTTTCCGCTCGTGGAGAAAGCGCCGTGAATGCCACTTCAACGTCGTCCACAAAGCGCTCTGGAACGTTCGTTGAACTAATTAGTTAAAATTTTAGTCGACTCAATCAAATCAAAATCTAAAAATCTTTATTTCAGAATATAATGTATAAGATGGTATAAGTAAGTTTTAATTCGAGGTAAAACTAACTAAGTTTTTGTGCATAACATTATCAACAATCAACATTCTGATTTACATTTCTTCTTCTTGATGGAGTAGCGTCCCTGGCTACCTATTTCGTCGATTACCACAATGTTCTATCCTGTATTAATTGGGGCAGGTTTCTTGTTATGTACTGTTTCAACGGCCACTATTTTCAGAATTGAGCAAACTGTTTTTGGATGGAAACTGTTGTTGGTTGTTGGAAACATAAGGCGTGAAACCCTGTTAACTTGTATGTTACTGGACTATAATCAGTGGCGTTTAGTCACTTAATATCTTAACAAATAGAATATTTAATGAAACTAGTCGCCCGGCTAGGACATCCCTACTAATTTATATATAAACGAGTAAATGTGAATGTAAGTTTGTTTGTTACGCTTTCACGCGAAAATTACTGAACCGATTTAAATGAAATTTGGTGCACAGAATCTCTCGAACCTGAGAAAGGACATAGGCTACTTTAAACCGCGGGAAAGTGACATTCCGCGGGAAAATTAATTATAACGCGGGCAGCACCGGGGCATACCGGGGGCACTGCTAGTACATGTATCATTAAAAGTATTACAATTATGGTAATCATTATTCCACTTTTAATTCCACTAGGTAAGGGCTTGTTCCACAAAATGCGGAAAACTAAGCATAGTTCGTTATGCCAATAATACCTATCAATGGTAAGTTATGTATAGCTCTTTTACTTTCTCACATTGCTGAGCGAAATAGCTCAATATTTTAACCATTTTCTTTTTTTACGCGGAGATGGTGAAACAGGCCCTATGTGTAATATACATGTAAATTGAGAGAAAGAAAAGTTCTGGTTCGAATCCCGCCGGGAAGCAATGTTTTTACAATCTACAAATTATAGTTAGGATTTTTACTAAGTATCAGTTGCATTCCCTCAAAACAATCAATGGCTATAGGTACGAGTACAATATAACAGATTCTCCAACGTAGAGAAATGTGCGAGAATTGTATGAAGAGGTCGGTCATAGAAAATGTTCGCTGTCCATTATCCTTTTCATGAATGTGGTTTAAGTATACCAACAATAACCCTAAGCTGCCACTTCAAAACATTATATGACGAAACCAGATAAATGGAAATGGAAGCAGGTAAACATTCCTGATCTGTGGTCCACGACTTGATCAATTTATAAATTCCAGAGCATTTCATGATGATGAATTCTATGAATAGGCCATGACATTTTCATCGTCCACATAATAAGGTATTTATTTATAAACCTTTGTAAGGTATTTCATATGACTGCGTCTATTGCGGGGTATTTTACCTGCTGTAACTCAGTTTCTAACTAGCACAGAGGTAAAGTCCTAAAAACTGAGTTAATCATGTAATACTTTCTTTGATCATGTTTTATTTAAACTCAGATCAAGAAACTCTTGTATTTACTTAGTACGAAATGATTAGCTTGTGTTCAAAGTTTTTTATTTGTAAAAATATGTTGTTTTTACAACGATAATCAGAAATAAGATGCGTAATCCAGATTGAATGTGTAGGATTCAATTAGTGTAATGTGATGTCCTCTTTTTCAGCAGCAGAGTGGATGCTGCGTCATCCATCCCAGAGCGTCCACACGAGTGGGACACATCGGCACTCCGCTCACGTCCTTAATTGTCCGCAGATAACCCGCCGCCGCCCGCTTTCTAACCGCAGCGCGAATTCATGAGATCGCTCTTATGATCTCAGGAAATATGAGCAGTTATGTATTTGGAGGCTGGCTCGCATGCCAATGACGACTGGACGTGCCACAGCGTAGAAAGCTCCTCCTGCCATCAGCGCTGATTGGATTTCAACACGAGCCTTGCATTCATTCCCATGGATTGAGAATTCACTACCCGGTAGTTTCATTACTTCATTACATAACAATTAATCGGGCCGCAGTAGATCGCGAACGTGCGCCGGCAGTTCCGCGCAGGCGCAGCGGCCATTTGCTTAAACCTTCTTTGTGCGCATTCCACCGTGCGCTCGCGTTGTCTCAGAACAAAAGCAATTAATTCAGTAATCCACTGTTGCGCAAGTGGCCGATCGCACGCGCTTGTGCAATAATCTGGTAACTACAGCAAAAACTACTTAATAGAGCTGGGAGTGCCTCGGTCAGCCTAGAACACGATCTCGAGCTAGGAGGCATGTCGGTACTCAGGCGATGCTGTTCGAACAGTTACATTTTCTTCAGCATAAGTACCTACAAGAGGTAAATTCCAGGGAGGCCATTATTAAAAATCAAAGAAAGCTACGGAATGCAATGGTCGGGCTACGCTTACATTGTTTTCAAGAAATATTTTTTAATTTTGCATTGGTGAAGTTGAAGCTATTGATGTAACAGGACCCGCGCACGGCCGGGCCCGGCTAATCAGGTCACGCTCATTGTTCCGCGCGGCGCAGGCGGCCAATGGCGGCCGGGCCCGCCCCCCGCCCAGCCCGGTGACAGTTGACCTTACGAAATTAGA
This sequence comes from Gymnoscelis rufifasciata, assembly GCA_929108375.1. Lineage (NCBI taxonomy): Eukaryota > Metazoa > Arthropoda > Insecta > Lepidoptera > Geometridae > Gymnoscelis > Gymnoscelis rufifasciata. The sequence continues at coordinate 145,475 of OV815320.1, forward strand.
GCTAAGTCTAAACCGCAACCGCAGGCACTCCCTGTGCGCCGCTCGCAGCCACCGCCGCCGCACCACAGATCACCGCCGTAGAATGAACCACTCGTGCACTCTCCGCAGGCCCGGGGCCGCGCCATCCGCCTCTAATAGCAACACATTACACATCCAACAATGTCTGTTTGTCTGTCAGAGTGACTGAAGCAAACAGACACACCTATCGACACCTCCTACGACTAATTTTTTGCGGCAATACTTCATACGCGAGCGCGTTCAAGTCTTTTGTTAGAGGGTTCGTTCGCTCCTTGTCTCGACACAATGCGCCGGCGCATTACTCACTTTACATGCGACACTCGGTTTTTTGTGTCCCTACTTGTACGAGAGCGTTGATCTTAGACTGACAGTTATACCTAATATATCATATGGATATGTATTTTAAATCCTTTTGGAACGATCGTCCGCAAAAAGCGGGAGTTTTCAAGTGTACTTACTTTTTTTATGGGTTATAGGTACTTTACATATTATTCCGAGCGGTGGGAACGGATTTGAAAAACATTTTATAATTAGCTTCTTTCCAAATTGTCAGCTTACAATTTGACAAGTTGATTTAAACAAAAAACAACCGAGTCTGTTTTGAAAATATGAATTACTAGTAGTGCCCCGCGGTGTTTCCCGCGTTATAATTATTTCTCCCGCGGGATGACACTTTCCCACGGCTTAAAGTAGCCTATGTCCTTTCTCAGGCTCAAGATATTCTGTGTACCAAATTTCATTTAAATCGGTTCAGTAGTTTTCGCGTGAAAGCGTAACAAACAAACAAACAAACTTACATTCACATTTATATAAAGGGGGTAGGGATTTATTGTGTAATCTCCTCACGGGCGCAAGTAATTTATTCAAGATATAAAAATGAGCCAACACTTAACTAAAAAAAAAGATTTCTAGAACTAATAATAAGGTCTCGTTGATTAAGAACCGTATCCTTGATTTAAGTCAGTTCAACTGAAAAATGCTCAAAAACACACAAAACAAGCAAATTAAAAATAAAAATAAAGTGTTTGTACTTATACATATAAATAGCATTTTGTACTTGAAAACTCTACTTTGTTTTCTCAATTTCTATATAACACTTGAACTTACACTGCATCTTTGCCAAGTCTTATTTTGTTTCAAATTTATTTAAAATCTACCACAGGTTTGCTCTAAGAAAACTCTTATAGGGTTAAGCTCGCCTTTGTACGTGACAATTGTTAATAAAACTTAATGTATCCTTTTTGTGTACAATAACAAATTTATGAATTTAAAAAAAAACACAAAAAATAAGTGATAAATAAATAATATAATCTCATTTGGTATAAAATGAGGTAATATTTCATTATAACTCGAGAGCAACTTTACCGATTGTTATAAAATACAAATGTGACCAACAAACAACAGCTTTTACTAAAAAAAGAAAAATGAATTTCGTTCACGGAACTCAAAGTTCTGACGTAACAAGAACAAACATATGCGTCAAATTTAGAACCTCTTTTCGTTGAAAGTCGGTTAATAAAGATAACGTCAAGTGATTCTGGAGTAATCATCCTACCTACTTGATAGTCTAGAATTGGAAAATCTGAGTTTTTATTGCTACTGCCCACTGAAATATAAAGATAAAGATTTAGGGCAATCCATTTTTCCATTTTGCATCTCGATGCAAACTCCTGTACCCCGGGATCGTGTCGCGGCGGGGGGTGCGGCGGGGGCGGCGGGGGGGCGTCGTGCCGCGGCCGCGCAATCGCCGATCGCATAATGTGGATCACTTACTAAGCTCAGATCTAATTAGATGTGGAGGTAGATTTTTATCACAGCGTCACGGTTCAACTAGTTTATGAAGCAGGCGGTGCCGGCACTACGCAACGCTCGCCATTACCGCGCCGTCGTGATACGTGAAAGCTTAGCGCGGAATTGCATTAGCATTTCGAAGGGTAAATTAAAGTTTAATTAGTGTCTATTTTCTTAGATCCTTTTTGCAGCAAAACCTGCCCTAAGTAACTTAGTAGATTTTACTTCTTTAATACAGTTAAAGTTGTTTAGTTTTCAGACGATTAAAAACAGTAGTTAGACAAACTACTCAATGGACTACGCGTCCTATGTAAGTACCTACCTACAACACAACCACTATTATAATAGATCCAATAACGACTATTGGAAATAAAATGAAATAATTTATTCAAAAATTAACTATGTACATTATTTACAAACGTAGTTGGTAAAAATGTGATGAATTTATTCTTTCGTAATTGGTTAATTATTCTTGGTTCATCTGCTAACACTTGCCTTCGCGAAACGGATCATTCTGGATTAGTTTTTTTTCTGATATCAACCCTTTGTTAATTGCCCCTCGGGCATCTCCCCTAATATCAGCGATACCCGAAGAGTTACAATTAGTTATGTTAATTCAATGATGATTTTTAATCTCTAGAAACGCACGATTGGATTAAGTTCATATAATAGGCAACTAAATAGATAACTAAAAATATAACCGGAGATATAATAAGTCCGTCATTTTGACAGATTATTTAAATAAATTATACCCATATTTTATATTTTCCTTGTAAACGTTAAACATCAAGACGATAAAGTGCATTGAAGTTTAACGTGCCGGCTTGCGAGCTAAATGTCGCAAAGAGCCCAAAGCCCTCTCCTCCGGAACTTTGATGCTCAATATCTCGGCACTTTCTTATGAAATTGATAAAGCAAAAAATAGGTTTCTAGTATTATTGGAGGGGCTGACAGGCGCTCCCGCTCCGCAGCTGTTTGGTCGCGCACGTTCGGCCGAGGCTTAAAGCGATGTCCTAGTCTACCATACTAGGACATCATGACATTGAGGCAAGCGGCCGAACCGAAACCATGTATTAGAGAAGCCCTTTCCACTATAAATATTGGCAAACAGAAAAAAAGGGATGGGTTCTGAGAGAGATAGTCGTTCGTTAAAGACATCTTGTGCGGATGACACGGTGTATCCACACCACACTACAAAGCTGAGTTGCCGCGGTCGAGGCAGCCCGCCTGCTGCCTGAACTGTAACGTAAGCTATGCACTACATGCACGAGTATGTATCTGTCTATCCCGAGTTCGAGAGAGCTGTCCTCATCAGAATCGAGTATCGCAACGATCCCCCTCCGCGGCAAGCAACTTTATCTTCGAAGATCTCTCGATTCAGCTGCATATCGTCGATTACTTGTCCGGCTAATTACAGCCGTAATTGAATCTTATTAGGAGCCATCAAATCAGCATAAAGCGGCGGAAGGCATTCCTATGGTAATGCCTCGTAATGCCTGTCGCTACAAGTGAGAAGTGCTCGACAGCCGCCCGCGCCCACGCAACTACACTATTTCACCAAATTTGTAGAGTAATTTGTACAGAACCGATTTATAGGACTTTCCAATTTACCTAATTATATTTTTCATTAAAAAACATATTAAAGTCATTTTATCGGATTTTATCACACCTAATTTTGTGTTCTTTATCTTTGGCTCGTTATAATATCGTTTGAATAACTCTGGATAATGTTCAACAAAGTGTTTAAGTAGTTAACTACAGGGCAGCCCGCGATGACGTGGAGAGCCGGTTCGCGAGTTGCCGGTTCGATATATCGGGCCGCGTGACTCTCGAAGGTATTATGGCAAGTTTTTGCTCCGACCGACGAATTCATTAATTCCGCTAAGTTGCGAGACAACTAGAATGCGCATTCACCAACAAGTATGTGAATTGGCGAGTTATTAAAATATGTAACTAGGGTTAAAATGAGTACAACAACGTTGCAAATTATAGGGTGAGAGTTAAAACCATATATTCATATTAGTACATGCCTATGTATGTTTTTTATTGACAATAACGAGAGATAGTAAAAGCTAGAGCGCGGAATATGAATATTTTATTAATAGAAATTGATAACGTGTATCCTTGAAAACTATTATGGATCCATTATTGTTGTTAAATAACAAATAATACCTCAGTAAATATTACTACTACTACATAAAATATTTGCATGCTCTACATAAGCAAAACTTGTATGGAACTGTAACCACTGAACATCCATTTGTAATTATATTGTAACCCATGTTTGCAAATAAACATTATTCTTATTCTTATATTCAGTGGCGCGGTGGGCGAGGGTCCGCTTGCGGCGCAAGAGGTAACGGGTTCGATTCCCGCCGAGGGATCAAGTGTTTATATTTTTTGCAAGCACTTTCTCCGTGGTCAGGGTGTTTAATATGTATAGTAAAAAATTATACACAAGCTAAGAGCTTACCACGGGGCTACATGTTGTGTGGATGGTCCAAATTTTTTTAATTTGTTTTTTATAATTACTAACGCAATTTCCATCCATTGATAAATCAAAAAAATTAAGGTACCTTTAGTATGCAAAAAGTCATTAATACTTAAATCTATGAAACAAAACAGAATGTGCCCTAAGCATGCGAAAGCTGACTAACTCGGGGTAAGTAGATACGGGCCCGGTAAGTAATTCAGTCCACGGTATCGTGCTTACCGCAAAATGTGAAGTCATTTTTGAAATAAATTTCGCAAGCAATAATCCGTGTGCTCGGCCCGGCCATTAATCACTGGAATGGTAAGTAATTTGGCGCGACAAGGGCGATCTCCACAATGGATGCGCATGCGCCCGAGTCGGCAGCGCACAATGCGCCGTATCCATGACAGATAGGTGCGCGCGCACTGGGGTGACCACGCGCTAACGGACCACGGCATTTACTGCGCATTCTTCACGAACCTGTCTCACCGAGCACCAAGGGCTCTTGTCTCTCAGATTTCACATTCCATAGCGTGCAAAATTATTAAAAACGTTTTGTTGGTAGCAACTATAGCGAGCTAGCGAAGTGGGGAGGTAGACAACAATCTTGTAGTTAGTTTGATCTCGTGCAGAGAATGATGGGGGCCACGCGGCGGCGGGGCGGGGAGCGGGGCGGGGGCGATCGTAAATAACGTGAGGAGCTGCGCCCGCGCCGCGCCGTGACGTGTAATTGCAGCGAGCGGTCACGACGCGGGACCCGCCTAGGCGCGGAGTCCGGTCTGCTTTCATTTTGCACCCTGCATCTTTTTACAAATAGTCAATATTCAGAATAGCGAGGTGATAGCCTGGGTCACTTAGATTTGCAACCCCCTTATCCTCAAACAACATCTTAAGTCCATTTCAAACTCAGTGCTAAAGTCTTAAGCTCTATTCACATATTTCAGTGAACAAAAGGAAATAATCGGTAGGTAATGTATAACTTGTATATAATTTCGAGTAAGGGCATAGGGATGTTCAGTGTTCCAGTGGCATGCCCTGGCGCTTCGACAGCCCTGCAATAGACTACGTTGCCAGGAAATGTTTGGGTAGCCGTAGCCTTTTAGACAGGATTTGTTAATTAATTACAGCCATTTCTATCGCGAGCGACTGGCCGATTCCATCTTAAAGTTCCGCCGCCCTCCTGCGCTATAATAACAGATTTTCTGTCGGCAGCAGAACGCGCGGCGCGGCGGTGGCGCGGCGCGGCGGTGGCGTGGCCCGCGGTCGTTTGTCCCGGCTCGTCGATGCGCGATACGCCCGAGATCCGCGGTTCGGGATATTGCTACAAACGAGGGATCCAGCGCTCCAGACCAGATCTGAGATACCCGCCAACACGCCGACACCTCCTAATTGCTACAACACAGCTCCCGCTGCCGACCCGTCCCACCAGCTATACATTACATTACGAAACGTATTCTGTTTCTATCAACGCGACCGTTAGTTAATCTCAGCTTATTTAAGCACTTCGATTAAGAATAGGCAATAAATGCCATAATAATTTACTCAAAACATTATCGAATAGGCACAGGTTGGAAATGGCAGAAATAGTCAATAGACGAGGCGTCCAATGTCTTCGGACGGATCAATGCGCGGGATGATTTATCGGCGCGGCGTCCCGAGCAACCCCCCTCCCGGGGCTTGGTGCTTTCACCTGACTGTACACAACGGCAAGTTCTGTAACTATTACCCCACTTAACTGAGTTTCCGCTCGCTTTATCTATAAAGTGTAGTTTTCATCGGCACGTCCTAAAATGGTGAAAATAAAGTGTCCCGAGCTGAGGCGGAGATAGCGCACGATGGCGGCGCCGCGCCGGCCGGCACTCAGCGCGCGACACGTCGGTCGCTCGGACGCAATTCATTTACTATTTATTACGGGTATTTATTTTCCATCAAGTAGGTACTGGAAATCTGAGGATTTGATATAATACGATTGGAACTAAAGCGCAATCTCCTAGCTTTGTGGAAACGCGAATGATGCTGAATCTACCTTTATTACCTACTCTCGCGTAACGATTGCGGTTCAAACGATAATGCAGAAATTATTGCTGTAGCATCCCGGAAACCGAGGTATAGGGAAATACTTCAGTAAACATCGGATAGGTTGGTTTCTATTCATTAAATAATTACGGTAATCTTTGAAGATGGAGGTATAACATACTAAGTTATACATTGAAAGACATGTAGTACATATTAGAGTGTAATATTTTATTTATTTTTAACCCCCGACCTAAAAAGAGGTGTGCTAAAAGTTTGACGTGTCTGTCTGTCTGGGACATCATATGTAGCTACCGAACGATGGAGCGATTTCAATTAAGTTTTTTTTGTATGAAAGGTTTGGCGCGAGGGCTCTTAGACATGTTTCATGAAAATCGATTGTGCCGTTTAAAAGTTATGGGGGTGAGTGGGGAAGGAAAACCGAGAATCTGCAAATATACTCGAGTGGGGACTCAAATGAAAGCGCATGTGCACATTACAAAATATGATGGTGTTTTGCTTTAAAGCAAATTAAAGCATTAGAATCGGGGGTTTACTTAAATTTTAAATTTAGTTTCATTATTTTAAAAGTGTGTGAAAGTGTTTTTGGCTTACTGTTGCTTTTATGTGTGTTGTAAGTACATAGTGACTGTAATGTTGTATAACTGTATTCGTGAAGACCTTTAATTGGAAATCCTGTTATAAGCTGGTTTTGTTTCCATGTAAATAAATAAATAATAATAGATCAAGAAAGTCTTAAATAACAAAGAGCCCACTAAAAAATCCTCAGTTCAAAAATAAACTCGATAATATGAGATGGGCTCACACGCGGTGGGTTCTGTTTTATTTAACAAATTGTTGTCATTAAAAACACAACAAAGTGCAAAAAGATTCGAAAGAAAGCAGTTAACGGTCACCCATCCAAGTACTGACCGTGCGCAACGTTCCTTAACTTTATGAGCCAACTTATTTTTTTTTTTTTTTTTATTTTGTATTTATTGTTAAAACGGCAACAATAAAAATACATCATCTCAGTGACTCAGCTCTCATCTATCACGGTTCTTGAGACAGACGTTTTACGCGGGTTTTTATCGGCCTGCTGACAGGCGGACAGACAGACTGACTCATGGTCCTGTTTTCCCCTTTGGATACGGAACCATACAAATATACAACATTAGATAGGTACTATGCTTACAAAATGCAGAGCTTGTAATGTGTACCTGGCGTTGTGTCCGCGGCCGTAGTTACTAGTATCTAGTACCTATGGTAAATTGTCGTCTAATTAACCCAGATCGGTCGCGTCGTTCCGGCGGGCGGCGCCGCGCGCGCGCACTAGTCCCGCGCGCCGGGTCACCCGACCCCGATCCAGAGATAACCCCGGACAAAGGAGACGTGGATACGCTTCAGTCATATTTACTATTCTTTGGCTAGCTACAGCGCCGCTGCTACCATCCATTCTGAATCGTGACTTTTGATTTCACCTTCATAAATGCAAAATATGGCTGGAAAAACCGTTTGTTACAACTTGGTGATAGGGTAATAGAGGCTCATAGTGAATATATCAACAATCAGGTATGCGATATTGCAGAGCAGTGACATTAGGTCATGTAGAGGCATTGCTACTTGCCACGATGCAGTTTGTCAATACAATGTTCCGACAATCACGCCACCAACTAGGAAATGTTAGAATTTCAGATGATATCCAGTTAGTAATGGTGTGGAGCAGCAATCAATCGGTCGTCGCGTGTCGCCGGGCGCTCGTTACCGCCGCGTCGGACTGGTGATGGTCCGTCGCCGGGCGGTAATGAGGCGCCGTGACAATGTTACCGATGTGCCGATTTGTCGATGCCCCAACACGCGAGCCGACACGGCGCGCTCGACTCGCTCCACGGACATGACGATACATAGCAGGCAAAACTACTGTATCGATTACTATAAAGGTTTGAAATCTTCGCAGACATACACAAGTGCATGCTCGTGACGGGTGAGCGTCGTACGTTCGCAGAAGCGACAGAGCGGGCTGCTCGGGCTAATGAGCTCGGCGAGCCGGCCGCGGTGACATAATGGCGCGAATCTGCTCGTTACGGCAACAAACGACGACACGGCGGGCTGCGAGCCTGAGCGACGGCCCGCGCCGTGGGACCGCGCGCTCGGACGCGCCACTCCCATTCACCCACAACCAATTTAATTTAACACTTCACAGAGAACCATTTATTTCCATAACTCACAAAAAACGCGATAAAACAAAATTGAATTTATTAATCCTCAAATTTATCGTACAGTAGCTATCATTCAAATTCCGATTGGACACGATCACGGCTATTATAACGGTAGCGATAGAAATCGTTTACGATAATCGCTCCGGTGATCCATTCGATTGAAAATAATAAATGAACGGTAATCGATCCGATTTCACGCCGCGATGCGCGGTCTAATCAGCCCGGGGCGAGGGGAGGAGCGCTGATGAATAAAAAACAAATTCGCGAGGGGCGCCGGCAGGGCCACTCGAGTACTGTTTAATAGACTAACCACATGTCGGTTTCAAATAAATTAGAAGATCAATTTAATCGCGTTTGTGTCGCGGGCACAGACAATGGGCACTTGCGCAGCTGACAGTTACAAAAACGTGAAGTATTCCTGGGGAGTATTGTGTCGCATGGCCGGCCGCGGGGGACGCCACTCGTGGGTTACAATAATGATGTCGGCAACAAGTGGCACTGCGCAGTCTGCGCACGTCCGCGATGTTTTATCGTTCTGTAAATATAACCCCGATTTACACATTTGGGCTAAACAATGTACTCGTTTAAGTTGCTCCGCGCTACGAAAAAGGCATCTGTTGTGATACAATATGTTCACATTTAGAAAGTATTTCTAACGAGCGCCGATTTCAAATATGGACCGTACATCTGTCCTATTGCAGCGACCGATGTTCTTTTAATACGAGAATAATAACAACAGGTTGATACCTACGTAAATAATTTCGACAGTAGATATTCTAGCACGCAGAAATGTCGCTTGAAAGACTAAAAACTATGTAGCAAAATAGTAGACGGGTACTGTCAGTGTTAAATTAATATTATCGTTAAGAGTAGGTACCTAGCTAAATGAATCGGAAAAACTTAAAAGCTATTTTAAATACGCAGTTTCAATCTATTATTGTAAGCGCCCAAAGTGCCCAAAGCTAATAAATGTAGTACCTACCTATTGATACCTTTTGTTATGGTATGGTTGATAAACTTGAAAACATTATCTGTTAAGCTAAGTTTGAATTTCAGATTTTGACTACCTAGTCTATGCTTCATTTAATTTGATGTTAACTGTACAAACATGTGAATAAGGCCTTATTTTACTAAATTCGAGTAAATTAGTAAAATAAGGCAAGTATAAATTTATGTCAATTAATACGTGTCAATGATTGTTATGTCAAGAGTTATCTTTTTCACATATGACTAAAGATAACCATAGGTCGAATCGACGTGCGAGTGATCGAGTGATCATATTTTGGATTATTTTTAAACTATCATTATGAATGTGATATTTTATAATAAAATCAAAAATCATCAAAAATGAGAAGGATAACAAAAACAATGTGCGACAGCTCCATAAATCACATTTACAAGATACAAAATCATTTACTTCCATTGTTTGGTTTTACAAAATTTGTGGAGAGCACAAGTCTAGTGCCTGTTCTAGGTGCATTTGAGGCCTATATTAATTAAAACTGGTATTAACTTAGGTTCTTTACATTCTAGAAATAATAAAAAGTTAACTTTGAAATTTGAACCTAACTTAATATCACTTTTAATTAATATAGGCCTCAAATGCACCTAGAACAGCCTTGTGCTCTCCACAGGACTAGTGCCAAATGTGATTTATGCAGCTGTCGCACATTGTTTTTGTTATCCTTCTCATTTTTGATGGACAAAATGCACAATACCTAGGTATTTTTTTTTATAAGCTCAGGTACCTACCTTCTCGTTGTGTGGGAGGTTCAGCTTGTCTCTTTGGCAATATGCTACTTTTATTTCAATTATACCTATTGGTCAGCAAAGTAAACACTCGCTGCCTTGTCTCCATCAAGAGGGTCATCTGCCGCTTTTTTGAGGTTTTTCATAAAATCTCTACGTCCCAGAGGCTGTTTAGGTAGGACATAATCACAGTAAATAAATAGAATATATTTTTTTTTTTTTATTATTGATAAGCCTTCTTTTGACCACAATCTCACCTGATGTAAAGTGACGATGTGGTCTAAGATGGAGCATGAAGGCCTAGAACAACGGTCAGCAACAGGCGGACCGCGGTCCGTTTGCGGACCGCGAAAGGTTGAACCTCGGACCGCCAAATATTGTAATGTAGATAGAAATACGTAATATTTTTGAACCAATCTAACTCGGTACCTACCTAATCTAATTAATCTGTTTTACAACATCGACATCGATCAAAAACATCGCGCCGCCGCGCCGCGCCGTCGAGCCATCACTTCAATGTTTGGCTCGACATACATATGCGAAACATCATTTTCAAAAATGATTTTTTTTTAATACAAATATCTTTCTAGAATAAAAGACACTCTTCGAATTAGCTGTTCTTCACGAGAACCAAACCGTTGCAATTTTTCTCACTAAATTTAGGTAATAAAAAGCTGTTTAATAATTATTATCAGTTGTTTTTTTTTCTGGACCTTTTAAAAATTTTCGAGCAATATCCGGACCCTACCTAAAACTACTTGCCGACCCCTGGCCTAGAAGATGACTTCTCCGGGCCACATTACGAAACACGAAAAAATCGCTTCACGCACTGGCCCAGCCCGGAGGGTGGTGACAAGCCGCGGCCGAAGCCTACCACCAGAGACTGTTCTTAGCACCACCCGGAGGTCACGTGTAAGGATTCAGAGGGTTACCACTTACGGACGTGAACAGACAAAACCTCCATAATTTATTCATATTTATCATCCCATAAAAGATAGCCATGGGTCATTATAAAAATGAAACAAAAGGGGCATTCGAATCATATTTGGCTTGCTAGACGTAGAATGAACTGTAACCTCTTCATCAAACGATGATAGAACAGATACCAATTTGCTTGGTTTTGGTTTGTCTTGATCCCGTCATCGCTCATTTTATGCAAAAACGGACAGATTTCTGCATCATCGACAGGTATTTGAGAGGCATTATGTTTGTTTTATTGTGGCCTTTAACGAGTAAAAAAAACTAGTAAGAATATGTACATTTATCCTCAAAAAAGTAGGTACCTAACAATTTTAAATTTTTTCAAGAGTAAATAAAAAAACGGACACTAAAGATAGGTAACCATAAGTTATTTCGGCGGTAGGTCGATATTGGCGAAAGTAATGCACCTACTGGATCGATATATGTGTATCCTGCAAGCTCCGCCCGACGGCTGAGTGAGTTGACGGGAACGGCCAATTTAGTGAAGCGAAAAAACATCGAGTTACGTCGATTTTTAAAAATCGACTACTTCCTTCGACATAGGTTATCTTTCTAGGGTTAAATAAATTTATTCGGACAATCTAACATCTAGTCCCGTGGTAAGCTCTAAGCTTGTGTTACGGGTATCTACTTGACATCTGATAAACTTAATGTAATAGACCTAGGTACATATTTAGATATTTTTGGAGTTTACTCCATAAGAAACGATTTGAGTTATAAGGCCCGGTACGGAAATTTTATGAGGAGTGAAATCAAAAAGTGTAACACGAAAAGTTGAGGCGTTACGTAGAAAGAGACAAACATATATATCTGTAGGATTATACGTGTAAAAGAATGAGATGGAATGAATGGAATACATTACACAGCGTATCTCATTCTCGGGGTCTCCTCTTTGCGCGATACTTTGTAGTTGAGACTACGAAGTATCGTGCAAAGAGGTATTGCTGTATTTTATTTATATTATTTTGTAACATACTTTACGTAAGTAATACGCTTTATTTAAGTAATATAAATAATCCGAATAATTACAGATATATGTTTGTTTCTCTTATCATTGTAGCAGATGCGTTCATTTACCCTTTTTCTATTCGATATATATCATAACTAGCTGTGTCCCGCGGTTAACACCGCGTTATAATGGATTTTCCCGCGGAATGACGTTTTCCCGCGGTAAAAAGTAGCCTATGTTATTTTTCAGGCTCTAGAGATTTTGTGTACCAAATTTCATTTAAATCGGTTCAGTAGTTTTTACGTGAAAGAGTAACAAACATCCATACATCCATACTTACAAACTTTCGCCTTTATAATAGTATGTAGTAGGATTATAGTTCGTAAGTAGTAAACTCCAATCGTGCGTTGTAGCTGACACACACACACTTTTTTTTATTTTACTTATTAAACACCCATTGCCCATTGTCTAAAGTTTACTCGGAGATGGTGAAACATGCCCTCAGTCCCTGATCAGCTGATCAACCATGCCCATGTGCCCCGAGCCCGCGCGGCCGACACGCCGATAGCCTCGCCCTCCGACCGGAATCGCTTCATTAGCAGTGTTTATGCGCGGCCGGAAAGCGCCCGCTAAGATCACGGATTACATTTTAATTGCTAAGACTTAAGACGAAATGACAATCACTGTGATCTTTTCCACGGTGAGGGAGCAAAGCTTTTGTAAGGTTTTGTTTAGTCTCACCTGCTGATGGAGGACTGTAGCCAACGATTGCAAGTTATCTAAACAACTCTTGTCTCAAGTCCCCTGTCAATTGCGTGACAAGGGTTCTAAATTATTGAAATATAGTAGTGTAATGTTTTTTTATTATAAAACGGGGTGGATAGACATGGTTTTGAAGTTTGTTTTTATTTCTCCATTGATTTTTGTATGATTGGCTATCATAATAGTGTTTTTTATTATGTCTCGAAGTTCAATTAATACTATCCTATCATGAAAATATATAGATAATGCTTTGATTTTATCGTAAAATGTAAAAATATGTTAGATTCCTATTTCCCCGCAATTGGGGTCAAAAGAAGCGTCATATGGGGCGAATCGAAAAAATCGTCAGGGCTGTCACTTTCCAAAAATAAGTTGTTGAACTCCTGAACGAATATTCATAAATTATAACTAATATATAAAATATCGTCAGCTTTTGAACACAAAAAACCGCACCAATAGGTGTCCATTCGTTTAGGAGGCCACAGACAACCACACAGTTAAATTCTATGAAAAATGATGTACCTACCTAATAATATTTTGGTGGCAGCCCTAGCACATAATTTTCTATACACCCCCTTCTTATTTCTATTAAAACCTATCCCGTTTCTATTAGCCCCGTACTTCATATCTATTGACCCCATACTACGTATCTGTTCGCCTCTTTGGCATTTCGATTAACCCCAAAGTTTGAATAAAATTGACTTGGTTTACAATTTTAGCCCTTAGGTAATTTAATTATACATAATTTTACTTACCTTTACATTAAAATGAACCACGATGAACTGCCAACTACACCACAACTTTGAATTTTACAAGAATTCGTTTTACTAAAGAGATATTGATAAAGTTTTGAGGACCACAAATTAACGTCTCACGACGACTCACTTTCAACGTGTTTTTATTTTTAAACTTCTAACCTTAACAGCAAATCAGTCTCGCCATGTCAAGAAAAAAATATTGTAGTTTACAAAAAAGTAGAATTTGGCGTTTCTATTTGAAAATGTTTGTTAATAATTGCCAGAAAAAAACTTTTTTGGTTTCATTTCCATTCATTCACCTCTTGAATTCTATCCACCCCGTTTTACCCGGTATTTAGTTCTTATTCATGCCCCATCAGTACAAACCAGACAATATAAATTATTATATAGGTACACACCTGGTTTTGAGACTAACTAGGAAGGTAGTTGTAGTTGATAGGTAGGTAGTAAGTTCGTACCTGTAGCTGTGGTAGGTTCAGGTGAAAATAAGTCCGACAGGTTAGGTTTCACACACTGTATTTATCACAGCAATCACTATAGTTTTATAAGAAGGAGCGGAAGGCACAGCACAATGAAAGTTACAGTAAACAATAAACACGGACAGTAAATAAACGTTACACAGAGCGAGAAGATAGTTTAAGACCAAAAGATTTACAAAATCTTTTGTTAACAGTAATAACAGCGAAAGTAAGTAGTGCGCGGTAGGAAGGTTCCATACGACTGTCCTTTGTTTTCGAATTCCGTTGAGAATTAAATAAGTGAAGTTGAGGGTAGAAGAATAAACTATCTAAGAGGCGAAAGTAAGAACATAGTGTGAGTGTATGAACGGTAAGTTAGAGCACAGATTGTATCTAATCTGTGGTTAGAGTTAAGATTAGATGTATAGAAGTATGAACATAAGTATGAACTGAAAGTAAATGTGAAAAGTAGATATATGAAAGTAAGGAAGTGTGAAGACAAGGCGTGAATATTATTATGATGAAATTTTAATAATTAAATAAATACGTAATATAATAAATATGTAATAATAAATAAATAGATACATGTGAACCCCACAGTAGGAGTGGGTAGGTACCTACATAATATAAAGTAAAGACCTCTAATCTCATAATGTGAATAGACACAAAATAAAATATATCAAAAACGGAGGTAGGAGAACTATTGAATTAAAGTTTGTTCTGGCAGATCCATAGTACATTTTTATAGAAGCGTCAAGTAGTGGCTTCAAAATTATTAAAGTTTAAGTAAAAGTCAATGTTAATATTTTTCATAGTGTGAAATTGATTTGCTAAGGTAGTTAGTTTGTAAATTGTAATTTATTAGAATTTATTTATGTGGCAATAAATTAATTATTATTAATGATGGAACACTTGTTATCTTCAAAAATTATTCATTTATTTATTTGTTGCATCATGTGGTTATTATATTTGTGCATAGACCACGCACCAGTTTATAACTCCAACATAAGTTCATAAACAAACGTAACATTGATATTCGGCGTGATAAGTTGCAGCCGCCATAATTCGTGAACGCGCGTAACTTACTCTAATGGGGTACATAAATAAAACATGAGGTTATCTATTTCATTGATTTAATAGACATGTAGGATTACATAATACATACTCTCATCATAAAACTATATTATATGCGTTATTTAGTCCGGCTATGTGATCAGTGAACAAACAACGCAGGCAACAGCGGGCGCGGGCGCTGGGAACTCGCTGCAATAACAACCTTCAATTACGCCGCGCTCACTCGGCGTTGTCCGGGAGATTTCTGTTTTCTTTTAGAATTGGACCATTTCTAATTGGAATCCAATTATGAGGAACTGGTTATACCTTAGCGGATGGTGCTTTTTAGAGACTCATTATTATAGAGCAACGCGTTTGTATAGAAGAATTCTTATCTATGAGTTAATAGGAACACTACTCTGCTATGGAGGACATTCTTACAAAAGCCCTGTAAAACCATGTTTATAGTTTCAAAAAACTGTGTTAATCACATCAAATGGTTCATAAAATGTGTACTAATCTATCGACGTATATTAATTCTTGTTATTGCTTATAATACAGAAGTAATGTGTGGAGTTCCCAGGGAGCGCCGCGCTCAGCCGAGCCGAAACAACACCTGTACAGTACAGGTACAGGTAACGCAGACTAGTCTGCCCGCCTCGCGAGACTCAAACCACCAGAGATACACTTACAACTATCCCTAATTACAGCACATCTTAACATAGACATGACTTATGGTAACTTAACTATAAGATTACAGTTGTTCGTCTCGCTAGATTAAAACCAGCTCCCCATCACACCGTCCCACAAAGGTATCGAGATAAAGTTACTTCAAGGTTTATTAAAATATCCGTACAGATAACGCGCATTTTGGTAAGACACGATTTCCTAATTGGACCTGATAAGCCTTTAAGAAAATCGGTCGAACTATAAAAACAGCATTTCGTCTTTTTGTGTGTCGGGGTAATGGGTAAGGTGGTGTGGTATGGCAGCGAGAGATAGGACCTGCCCCATAGGAACGCTATGGCCACGTCGCCGGCCACGTATCCAGGTACGATAAAATTCAAAATTATCTGCTTGTATATCGGGCGCTGGATGGAGTTCAGTGTGCAAAATATGAGGACCGCAATCTGTTTTTTTTTTCAACTCGAAAAAGCTTGCAGTTAATCATTCTGGATGTTGCTAGGGGGTTAACTGCTCCATTAATTTTGTAACCGATCCCCTTTATCTACACAAACAATATTCTTATCTTACAATAAATGGCCATCTAATTTCCATATCGTTATTTTATATATCATTGATGTTTATGTGACCTTTCATTTGAAACTCGACACGGGTTTATATGTAAGTAAGCAGTAGCTTTTTTTTGAGTTTATATTTTATTTTTACGTTTCTAAGATTTGTAAAATCAAGCAATGGACATAAATGATTTTGTATGTTGCATCTCTCATAGCCATATCACTCCCCATACTCGCCGGTCCTCACATTTCGCAAACAGAAACACAGCCAGCTTTAGCACTAGTGGACCGGTAGCGACTAGCGACAGACAGGGGCAGGACGCGGCGGTACCTCGGCGGGCTCGCAGGCGGGCGGATCGGGCAAGACGGGCTTTCAGCCGCGCAGTACTCCTCTTTGGCTAAGTCGCCTCTCGGAAGCGCACTAGTAGTAGGACTCTACAAGCGTTACAATATTTGTACAAAATAAATTATGCCGTACATTGGAGGGAATCTTCGTGGATTGTGAGCGAATGGCTGGAGCGGAACGAACGCGAATGGAGCTCGCACGACCGATCGCGGGGCGGCGGCTCTCGGCCGGGAATACAGGGAGGTCCGCTTGTATCGGCTGGTGAGAGGAACGCACGAGACTTACTTAAATTATGTTCAGGTAAACCCTGTTATCGAATACAGTAAAAAAATATGAGCTTATCAAGGTGATCAAATTAACTTGTATTTATTATAAACTAACGGCCCGCGCCGGCTTCGCACGGGTTATTATTTAAAATTAATATCCCGGCAACTATTCGATTTATTCTCGACTTTTAAACCTTCCCTAGACCTCCACGAACATTTCAAGACTAAGATAAGATAAATCCGTTCAGCCGTTCTCGAGTTTTAATCAGACTAACGAACAACAATTCATTTTTATTTATAAAGATACATAAAGTTAGCAACAGTAAATAGGCGCAGTAATACCTCTTTAATAATTAATAAATACATTCATAAGCGTAAAACACCACATTTAAGAGTGAAGGAAGATATTATCAAATTAAACTGCTCCCATCTCAATTGAGTATCTTTTTATCTATACTGATATTATAAAGCTAAGTGTTTGTTTGCTCACAAGCACTCTCATTAATAAATATGAAACGCAGATCTTTCTAGTTTTAGACTAAACATAACAGACCGAATCGAATGGACCAACCTGTACAATTCTGGTTTATGTACCGTAGTATCATTTTAATAAAATATCGTGTATTTATTTATATTCTTAAAGTTATCTCCGCTCACTGGAGACTCACATTCACGAAGATTCCGGGCAAAAAAACAACTAATGTGCTATGTTTGACACAGGACATCGTGGTATACAATAAATATAAACACTTCAGTGATTTGATCGAATATAAAATATATCGTTAGAAAATCATAGCGAATAGCGTGATATGTGTAGTTACAGCGGGCGGCGCGCGCGGCTCGGCGCCCCGGGCTCCACGGGCTCCTCGGGCGCCCCGGGCTCCGCGGGCCGCGCGCCGGGCGCCGCAGGCACGCCTCGGGAACGGGCAGCGACAAATCGATACGAGCGTCCAGTCGTCAAAATAATCGGAGAAAGGTAGGACATGGACATTCTTCTATGGAGATAAACCTGAGAGCTTCTATTGTTTAGATACTTTTGAGAACTTCATACTTTGACCGCTCATACAAATGTGATATTTTAAACGCCCTAGGCGCATACAATAAATTAGTTTCTCGGATTATTCGACTGGTCCCGGTGCTCACACCGCCCCGACGCCGCCTGCGCCCGGCGCGAGGCGGCTGCGCGCCCGCAGCGTCACGATAATGGACGAACGAGCAACGCAGCGCCGCGCTCCGGCATGTTACATTATTATTGTCTTCGCACCGTTCCGATCGAAGGAGAGGGACGACGCTAGCCGTCTCGCTCGTCAGCCATACGAGAGGGAGAGAGATAGCGTCGCGGGGAGCGCGGCGGCCCGAGGCGGCCGCGGAGGGCGACGGGACGTCCCGGGTCGCACGGGAACCTTCCGCGTCCCGGACGACAATTACCGTATCTGGTATGTTCGTGTAATTCTGAGCGATGAGCTCTGTCGCATCACCCTCGCGCGTAGGACGGCGCGGACGCCGGCGCAGACCGCCGGCGCTCTCCGGCAGTATAGGGAGTGAGTCTGTTACTAAAATATAGCGGCCGCTAGCGTGACGCTCGTGCCCCCCGTCCGACAGGCCTCCAACTATATCATATGTTCGGTGTATCTCATGCCTCTCTATGCAGACGGAAGGAGCCGCGCGCGTGGGCCGAGCGCGACCCCCGCGCGAGTGGGCCGAGCACGAGCGCCGCGCGGACGCGACCGCACTCTTCATATAAATCTATTCGATATAATGTGCTCTCTCTATATAAATAGCTTTCAGTGCGGTTTGTACGTACACATAGCGACTGCAGCGCCCCGTTACTACACAACTTGTACTACTTCAATTAACAGCTATGATAACGTTCTATAAATTAACGAAAGAAAGTGTAAAATTTCAAAAAAATAAACTTAAAAGATTCAAAAACGTCTCCTACGTTAGGTGTGTCGGTCGAGAGGTCGGCGCAGAGAGCGCCGTGCATCGGAGCTCCCGGCGGCGGGACGCAGCTTCTCTTACGACTAGTTCCACTATGCTCTATACTTTTTTTTCATTTTTTAGTACGGTTCACATCAAAAATTAACTTTTGCACATACATTCAACTTACGCTAGCGACGGCCAGAATTATTTAGTTATACAATTCATAAAACTCGGTCGTTTTTGCAAAATTTACCGATTCACAAAATTGGTAACTGGGACGTTCAACATTCGTTTGTCGGTCGGGCGCGGCGGGGCTCGCCGCGGACGCCCGAGAGACATTCTATAACAAATAACCCTGATCATGAAACATTAAATTCACATCAAACCCGATACAAAACGAAAACGACGACACATAAAATATATGTCAAAATACGCAACATGTCAATACGGGAACACGAACAGAGACTTTAAAATTATTTATTATATGTTTTATTCTATTCATAGACTAACAGCTACATAAAGCATTACATTTGTGCACAGACCTCCGCCGCGGCGCGGGCGACGGCTCCCGCTACAAATCATCTACATAAACTATATTCATAATCATAATAAACTTTGGTATCCGCTACGACTAACGAGCGATACCCGTCGACCGCGGCCGACGGCGCAGCAACGCAATAAATATATCAACAATCAACCAACATTTGATCCGTCAACGTCACAAACGTCAAAAAACTGTACTCATAGTACGAAAATAAATTCATCGCTATTAAAAAGAACTAAAAAATAAAATAATAATCTCAGAATAGGGGGTAACGTCGGGCCGGCGTCGCCCTGCGCCCGGCGTCCCGCTCCGGCGGCCGCGACGGGACGGACACGGCGCCGCGCCGGAGCGGGACCGCGGCCGCAAGGCCGGCCCCGAGGAGGTCCATCGACCGAAATATTGCAGATCGCATCGAAATAATACTTAGCGAGAAATGTATGAGTATTGGAAGAAATGCTTCGCATAGCGCAACACAACTCGGGACTAGAGGCGGCGGCGCGCGCCCGGGCCGAGGGCGGTGGCGCCCCCCGCCCGGCGGCGCGCTCGCGAACTACGTGCACATCTCTCACACGCACATACACGCACATACACACACATACACGCACACACGCGCACGCTACTTGGGGTTTACCGACACCGAGCGCTGCCCTCCGCGAACGGCAGCGCGTCGACAATATACATCTCCCGTCAATATTTACAACGCACGCTCAACCTTTCAATATAATCTGGATAAATACGTAACTCTCGGGACGACTCTCGCACATTCGAATCTGCGGTGACGAGTCGCGGTGTAAATATATCATCTCCCATTTTAAATATACCTCCGCGTGGATTTAACCGACGCGCGGATCCGGCGCGATGGCGGGTCCCGGCGGGGACTCTGCGCGCCGCGCCGCGTCTCCCGCGCGCCGGTCGCGCGGCACCGGGACGGACGCGGGGCGCATCGACGGTCGGACCCTCATCGAACTATCGCGGCCGATCCTTCCCACGTCAACGTTCCGAGGAGCCGCGGCACCGTCTCCGGCTGCGGCTCGGCTCGGACGGATCGTCGCAGGTGCTCCTTTAGAAATAATCTACCATTTGGCATCTACGGTGGTGGAGGTAGCGCGATGTACTTATCCTACGGTTAGCTCGCGGCCGCTCGCGGCGTCGTGAGGCGAGGAAGTGGAGGCTCCTTACGGCTACAGACGTAAACGAATAATACTCGCTGGTCGCGTAGTGACTAGACTGATGGCGAGCTCGGGCGGGGCGGGGCGCGGCGGGGCGGGGCGGCGCTAGTGCGGCGTCGCGCCCGACACGAAGTCCGCGTTCACGAAGGAGAAGCCGCGGAACTCCTCCTGCGAAGGACGTCGACGTGTCATCTTACATCTGATAGATTGAGGTTATGGGGAAGGGAAACAGGGAGTTTATCAGTAAAATCTTACAACTGTCGACCTCCGGGCACAACGCTGTGGTGCGGAGGTTAAGCTTTTGATGTGCTCGCGGAAGGGGAAGAGAGAGAGAGAGAAATAGAGAGGAGGGGGGGGACGGGGGGGGACGCGGTACCTGGTTGATGGTGCGCACGACGTCGGGCGGCACGGGCGTGAGCACGGGCTCCTCCTTGGTGAACTCCGCGTCGAAGTTGGCCGCCTCGCGCTTGCTCTTCTGAAACAACCGCTGTGCTTTAGTCGGTGTCCATTAGGGGACAAACGGTCGTGCATTTTAGGCAAGTGAAAATCACGCTATTCAAAGCCTACTGCCAATCATTCTATACGGGCAGCCTTTGGTCTAGCTTTATTAAAAGATCGCTCAGCGCTCTGCGTGTACAACAACGCCTTCAGGATGTTGTTGGGAATGCCCCGCTTCTGCAGTGCATCCTCCATGTTTGCTGAAGCACTGGTTGATGGCTTTCACGCCATCATCCGCAAGAAAACAGCTTCGCTGCTGCGCAGAACATGGAGCAGTACCAACTCCATCCTGCAGGTTGTGGGCAGCAAGTTTGCCTCGCCCATCATGCAGACATTCAACAGAGTCCTCACTCACTAGACTCCATGGGTTGGGTGGGAGTCTGTTGAATGACTGCTGCAAATTTAATTTTAATTAAACTTAATTAAATTTAATGTCTTATGTTTTTATTTTTGTATGTATGTGGACAACTTGTCTGAATAAAAAAACTTTTTATTTATTTATTTTATTTTTCGGGAAACAATGAACAATATGTGGGCAATAGTCGCGGAATCTTTACATTATAGCATGTCATGACAGTAAGTTAGTTTGTTTCCTCTTTTAATAAATTTTCTTAAAATGTAGCGTCGTCGCGGAAGAAGGCGTGCGCGCGGATGTATCCATCAGTGGAACAGCAGTAGGTATACTCACGAGCTTGGGGCGGAAGGGCGGGCGCAGACGTCGCTGGGCGAGGGCGTCCCAGTCGACGTCGCGGAAGAAGGCGTGCGCGCGGATGTATCCATCAGTGGAACAGCAGTAGGTATACTCACGAGCTTGGGGCGGAAGGGCGGGCGCAGACGTCGCTGGGCGAGGGCGTCCCAGTCGACGTCGCGGAAGAAGGCGTGCGCGCGGATGCCGGCGGCGCCGCCGCACACGCCGAGGCGCCGCGCCGGGGACTTCGTCATGAACCCTGCAACGGACGGCGCACGCGTTAGCGCTACTACGGCGTACGATGAAACGATCGGTCGGTTGGATGTGTGTATTTTCGTTTGGATGATTCGTTTAGTATGTCCCATTATTATGAAATGAAATGAAATGAAATTTATTTATTGCTTGAAATATGGTTTACATAGGTGTCAGGTTATTTATACAGTTCTACATACTTCGTCAATTCAGATTTGACATGCAATGTCAATTGTAATTAAGGAAAAAAAAATAATAATATAAATAATAGAATGTCAAATATTTAGGAATTTTTTATTTTTCAATTTACCTATCAAATATGTTCGCCTGTATGCTTTTGTAGCGAACGACCGATAATTATGCCCATGTCGGTCATCGGAATGAAGGAAAAGAGGTCTCGAGGTCGAACCCGGCTATCGGGAACGCAGCAGATTTGCGGTGCAAATGATGAAGTAGTCGAAAATCGTTCAGTGCGAGTGCGTGGAAAATCTATTCACAAGCGTTCTCGCAGAACCGGACGGGAAGAATGCATCAGGGGTAACCTCGGGTACCTTTGAGGATGGCGCAGGCGTCCTTGGAGAGCCAGACGGGGTAGAGCACGTCGTCGTGCAGGATGCTCTCGAACAGGTCGTCCTCGTTGTCGGCCTCGAAGGGCGGCTGGCCGGCCAGCATCTCGTACAGCAGCACGCCGAGCGCCCACCAGTCCACGGACGGCCCGTACTCCAGCTCCTGCAGGATCTGCAACCCAGACACACTCTCTCGTCTACAACACCGATTTATTTACTTATTTAAGGTCGTTAAGACTGACGCGCTCGCAAAACAATGCCCACGCGTTTGAACATGTAACGATTGAAGAACGCGACGCTTCCCAACCGCGCTAGCGAAAACGTCACTAAAATCACACGAAAATTATCTATTAAATCTGTTCTCTTACAGTGTTCGCTGGATTGTAGTATACTTAGGTTTAGTATTACGGTTTGCCCTATATCATAATTATAATTTAATACGCGGACAACGGTGTTGATTACACTTATAATATAAATAGACTTAAGTTAATATTAGTTGCCTAACTTTTGTAGTGTAATTGTTTGTTGTCCTAAATAAATAAAAATAAAATAAAATAAATAAAATTAAAGTTTTTTTTTAATTAATTGAACAATAAGGGATCAGTCGTACAGAGACCCGTTAGGCATCCGAAACATTTTCTTTGTTTTGTATTTGTGTCGTCAGGAACGCGAACCGCTTGCCGCCTGACCGCTCTCTGCCGTATAAGACCCATATACATGTTCTATTTATTCGGCTCGACATTATCTCCTCTGGATAGAGAACGGGTGTTTTACAGACGAGTCTCACCTCAGGGGCGATGTAGTCCGGAGTCCCGCAGAACGTGGTTGTGGTCGCGCCATCTGCAATAACAAATAAGGGGTTTAATCGCATCATACCGTAATATTCGTTTAATTTTTATTATCGTCCGATCATACTACTTCTCCCTGGTCGACATTTTCATGTTATATTCGCTGCACTCAACGATATAGCGAAGGGAATCCAGTCATCTCTGCTGTGTCTCTGTCACTACAACCCGCTGAACCGTTCCAGCACAGAATGAGTGTCGCCACGTCGGGAAATTATTCTCAATCGCGATATACACCAGTTTCAGGTTAATTACATTTTCACAAAACAAATGTATTTTAAAATAAATCTGCATAACTCTAGAAGTTCCAAAATGGACCATTCATATTTATAAATACTAAATATATTCAGAAGAATTTTAGATAATAATCACTAAGGTACTCTGTTACGACAACATGATTGTCTTGTGAGAATCTCAGGGCTTTTTTATTTATGTATAATATCTTGGGACTTTATCCTGTGTAGGTGGACCGACCTTGTATGCCCTCCTTGCACATGCCGAAGTCGGCCAGCTTGCAGTGGCCGTCCGCGTCCAGCAGGATGTTGTCCAGCTTGAGGTCGCGGTAGATGACGCCGTGCGCGTGCAGGAACTGCAGCGCCAGCGTCACCTCCGCCGCGTAGAACCTGCAACCGCCACCACCACACCGTTACTGCGGTTCACACCCTCTCCTAACTTATTATCACTTTCAAAACACTTCGAAGGCGTGTCTCACCATTTCCTAGTGAAGTTAAAATATAGAGCATTCCGTTTGTATTGTAATTTATTTATAGTTTAAAACTTGACATACAGTCGTGGTCAACTAATTAGGGACATGCAAGATGGTGAAGAACAATAACCGGTTATGTACATACAAATATAAAACCCTATTGATTTCTCAGTAACTATTATTTGCATAATTTGGTCCGATTATTATGCTTTAAATGGCTGTAAATAAAAGAATAAATAAATAGAAAAAAGTATTTAATATCAAAGGTTGACCATGTATTCAATTTTAAGGTATAATTCTGTAGCTGGACATTTAATTAAGGACAGTAAACTATAATGAAAAATAGAGTTAAACAAAACTAATAATCTGCAGTATTATAATATCTTTAACAGCTCCATTTTATTACGTGTAAAATCAGTACCCAGTAGCAAAACCTTTGTTAGTAATTACCGCTTGACACCGATGTGGCATAGACATTATCAGTTTCTGGCATGTTTCGACAGGAATGTTTGCCCATGCCTCACAAAAAGCTTCATTAAGTTCATCTAAAGTTGTGGTACGATAAGTGGCTACTTTTTTCTTGATTTCGTACCAAAGGTGCTCGATTGGGTTAAGGTCCGGGCTATTTGCTGGCCAATCTAGCACCGATACTGACTGACTGGTAAGAAACGATTTGACTGAACGGGCGGTATGTTTCGGGTCGTTATCATGCTGAAACGTCCATATAATAGGGAGATGCTCCTCAGCATAGGGAAGCATCGTTTCCTCTAATATTGCCTTGTATTGATGTTGGTCTAAGTTACCCTGAACTTTCCTCACAGGTCCCACTCCACGTCCAGAAAATGAACCCCACATTTTAATGTTTCCACCGCCATGTTTCACCTGCTTTTTTGTGAATCTTGGATTCATTTCCGCTTTTACTGGACGCCGTACGTATTGCCTTCCATCTGAAGAAATCAAATTAACCTTGGTCTCATCAGAGAATAATACATGTTGCCATTGGGCGTAGGTCCAATGTCCATATTTACGTGCAAACGCCAAACGAGCATTTCTATGTTCTTTCTTCAACAACGGTACTTTGCGAGCCACTCTTCCGAACAACCCTGCTTCTACCAGACGTCGTCGAACGGTTCTCGCTGAGACACCAGCTCTTTCGTCTGTCCCAAACACTTCGTGTTTAATTAAAATAGAGCCTAGAAACGGATCTTTCTTAGCTAACCTGGTTATCATTCTATCTTCTTGCGGAGTTGTTTTTCTCGATCTTTTTGTTCTGGGCACATTTAAATCTGTGTTATTGCGTCTGACATGTTGCACTGCATTGTATACCATAGTTTTTGAACAATTTAAATGTTCTGCTATCCTTCGGTATGGCCAACCATACTCGACAACAAACTTCATGATAATTTTTCGTAGTGTTGGATCGCAACTTTTATTTTTACCCATTTTTCTTCAAAATATTTTTCAAAACTTAAAATAAATATCGGGATTGCCGCCAAAACTACCACGAAACAATAAGAGAAGAAGTAAAAAAGTATTGAGATTCAAATTTTGGAAATAGAACGCAATATCTCAGTGTCCCTAATTAAATGGCCAGCCAGCATTATTTGAACAAATAGCACTACGATAATCTATCAGCAATACTGTAAAGAGGTTTAATGTTTAAGAAGTTGTTATTGTTTGTATAATCGGGCACATAAATTACTAATTATACTTACATGTAAGAGATATGGAATATGCTTTAGACTCGTTGGAAAATAAAAAATAAATTCACAATTCGGTTTAACCAAAGAGTGTCCCTAATTAGTTGACCACGACTGTATGTGTTATTTTATTTGTTTTGACATTATTAGTACTGAAAAACCAGTGTGAACAAAATGTAATTGTGACGTTATTAATGACTGTTAGAGCTATTTCGCTCGGTCACATGTGTCGAAGCGATAGTAAGTTTCAATAGTCAAGACGTGTCAATAGACACGTATTTATTGACATAACTAACCGTTGCTCAGTTTACTCGGATATTGAGATAGCATTCCCATAGCTAACACATTCGGAACCAGAATTTACAAATCGTGCAAAATCATCTCCCCTGGGGATCGAACCCCATCAGCGTCAAGCTAGTGATTGCACACCTGGCTCTGGGCTCGTCGAACTTGCGCGCGCGCTGGATCTGGAACATGAGGTCGCCGCCGTCCACGTACTCCATCACGAAGAACAGCCGGTCCCGCGTCTGCAACACACGCACATTCATTCAGAACATCCGCACGAGTCTATGCATCCGCGAGTTTATTTAATGACCTCATGGACCTCACGCTCGACCAACGCTTCTAGCGAAGACTTCAATCGCGGAAAAAAAAAACTTATTGAATAAGCACTGAAAGCACTGAGGTGAAGCATGACGCCCTGCGTATGAGTTGGCAGCTGGTCGGAAGCAGGTCCGTCAGGGTGCGCTCCACGTGTCACGATGATGAGAGCTGATGATGGAGAGGCACGGACACTGACCTGGAAGGCGGAGTGCAGCGCGGTGAGGAAGGGGTGCCTGGCCGCCAGGGCCAGCACGCGGCGCTCCGTCAGGGTGCACTCCACGTGTCACGATGATGAGAGCTGATGATGGAGAGGCACGGACACTGACCTGGAAGGCGGAGTGCAGCGCGGTGAGGAAGGGGTGCCTGGCGGCCAGGGCCAGCACGCGGCGCTCCGTCAGGGTGCAATCCACGTGTCACGATGATGAGAGCTGATGATGGAGAGGCACGGACACTGACCTGGAAGGCGGAGTGCAGCGCGGTGAGGAAGGGGTGCCTGGCCGCCAGGGCCAGCACGCGGCGCTCCGTCAGGGTGCACTCCACGTGTCACGATGATGAGAGCTGATGATGGAGAGGCACGGACACTGACCTGGAAGGCGGAGTGCAGCGCGGTGAGGAAGGGGTGCCTGGCCGCCAGGGCCAGCACGCGGCGCTCTGTCAGGGTGCACTCCACGTGTCACGATGATGAGAGCTGATGATGGAGAGGCACGGACACTGACCTGGAAGGCGGAGTGCAGCGCGGTGAGGAAGGGGTGCCTGGCGGCCAGGGCCAGCACGCGGCGCTCCGTCAGGGTGCACTCCACGTGTCACGATGATGAGAGCTGATGATGGAGAGGCAGGGACACTGACCTGGAAGGCGGAGTGCAGCGCGGTGAGGAAGGGGTGCCTGGCGGCCAGGGCCAGCACGCGGCGCTCCGTCAGGGTGCACTCCACGTCGTCGTCCTGAATGATGGCGTCCTTCTTCAGCACCTTCACCGCGTACACCTGAGGGCGCGGGAGGACATGAGTCACGACACATGCGCAGCTTGATTTGCCGCTCATTGGTTAGTCAAGAACAGAACTACACCATGCGTGCACGCACGGCAGCCGTGCATCGACGGCTGCCGACGACAAAACTATATCAGGTTATCCTTAGACGTATGAATCATCAAAATCGGGCCACGCATTTTTTCTCTAGAAAGCCACATACATGATCGACACATAATCCTTCCTTGAGCTGCGCTTGTATAAATACAAATTTATCTTTATCGCATTCTAGGACAAAATCTCTAATAATTTAGTTCAAAACATTATCGGTATAAAATTTACCCGACTGATCTGATCTGACATTTTAAAGTAAAAAGAAAGCACAAATACCTCATCGGTGCCCTTCTTCTCAGCCAACATGACCTTCCCGAAGGAGCCCTTGCCCAGCACCTTGATGAAGTTGAAGTCGTCCAGCGTCACCTTGTCGCGCGCCGCGCCCGTGGAGCCCGTGCACTCGCCGCCTGCGCCCACAACTCCGCGTCAACATTACATACACCCTGTATATGCAATCCCTAAGGAGCCGTCTCCGCGAGAGCGATAGTTGCGACGACTCCGCGCTTACTTCAGGTAAACTCCACGAACGACAGATATAATGCCGGCGCCTAGTCGCGACTCGTGACCGCCAGTAGCGACAGGATGCTATGACATATCGCGCGCTCTCGACCACTTGTCGCCTCGCCGCGATATCATCGTCGTGTGGAGACACATGCTAAGAGAGTATATAGAAATACGCGGCATGACGATAGACGCCAGACTAGGTCGTTGAGAAGGCCCCTAAAGGTCCCGTTGTTAAAGAGGGGTCAAGTTTTCAAGCTTTTAACGTTCAAAGCATTTTTTGTTTAATATTTGTGTCGAGTAAAGTTATACTGGTTGAAATATAGAGCTTTTTTGCTCGGTTACATGTCACAAAGCGAGATAGCTCTTGACATAACAAGCCATTGACTCTTTTATTAACATAACTACACATTGCTTCGTTTACTAGTACTTTGTGAAATAACCCATTTAGAATCAAGGCCATCTACACATATGACTGGTGCTGACAGTATTTCCATACAGACGCGCCGATCAGCGTGACACAAAAATCAGCCTAACTCAGTTTGTTAGTCCGCTATTGTCAGTCCTTTAATATAAAGTATCTGCAAATAAGATTCTGAGAGTGTGCAATGATAATGAAGGAATATCTACAAAAGATAAGAATTATCTAACATCACTTAAAAAAAACTATTAAATAAGCAAACTAAATGAAAAGCTACACTGACCTTCAGTGCACGTGAATATCTGTTGCAGTTCCTCCCAGTCAGCGCGCCAGTCGGGGCGCAGCGAACCTAGGAGCGGGAACACGACTAACAACCGACAAACAATGTCAAACACAAAGCAAGGTGGCTCAAATAATAACTCATGTAATCAAATAAATAATATGCTAAATTATTATTAAGGAGTTGATGTGGTGTCGGAAATCCCAGGAGAATTTTTTGATCAAAATCATGAAGGCGGCTAGGGTAGTTTTATTTAAAAAAATAAAACGAGTTTGGTCGACATTTTTATAGTTTATGTACATGTTTTTTTGAATTTAGAAGAAGTAATGTTATTCCGTCCAACAAGGTTAAAAATATAATTAGTTATGTTTGAAGCTTTGAAGTGTCGATCCAAACCTTTTTTTCTTTACATATTAATAAAAAAAGGGTTTGTCTGAAAGTCCGATCAGAAAACGTTCTTTGTTAACGTTAAACAGATTGAATTAAACAAATGTCCAGAATTTTAGGATAATAGCGTTACTGTGAATTCAATTATTTAAAAGTCTTAAACTCTATAATTATACAATATTTTGATATATACAAATTGTCTACACTCTTTTTCTTTTGTAGTGACAAGGGACTCTGTTTTCATTTTTTGTAATAAATTATATATTTATTAGATTTGTTATAGATTTAGTTTTAATATTAAAAAAAAACTCTTGAGATTTCCCGAGACTGAATTCCAAGTTCACATGGATTTATACAGCATGTTCAAAACTACATTCTACTCGCTACGAGTAAAAAGCTACGGGAATGCAAGCCGTAGTGCGTGGAGATAGAGTGGAGATTAGCACGCACCTTTGTCGTCCCCCTTGTCGTCCTTGGAGTCGTCGGCCGAGGACACGAGGTCGGGGCTGCCTTCCATCAGCGATGGGTTCAGGTACTGGAAGGGAAAAGATACAATTTTATAAATTACTAGCTGTGCCCTGCGGTGCTACCCGCGTTATAATGGATGAAGTACTCTTAACCAACAACATATTTATTTGAATAAAGATTAATATTATTATGTTGATACAACTTAAACAAATTATTTCGACCAAATTAGGTACCATAAAAACGGTTTTTGTGAGTTAATCTTAAAAGATAGACATATACTATCGCGGACTGTTTTTTAGATCATTAAAAGAGCTATTATTCTTTAATACATATTTTTTGTGTATCTTGAACCGTTTTCACGGCGCACGCAACGGAAGTCTTCAAAGATGAACAATATCTCCCGTTTTTTACACATTTATCACTATATCTTTGCTCCTATTGGTCGTAGCCTTCCTCGATAACTGGACTATCCAACACAAAAAGAATTATTCAATTCGAACCAGTAGTTTCGGAGATTAGCGCGTTCAAACAAACAAACAAACAAACTCTTCAGCTTTATATATTAGTATAGATCATTACTTATATAGAAATTAGACACTCAATTTTAACACAATGCGGTATGTATTATTTTGCGACTATTATAGAGATAAAGAGCCTTGTCACCACCCTCCGGGCTGGGCCAGTGCGTGAAACGACTTTTTCGTGTTTCGTAATGTGGCCCGAAGAAGCCATCTTCTAGGTCTTCATGCTCCATCTTAGACCACATTGTCACTTTACATCAGTTGAGATTGTGGTCAAATGAAGGCTTATCAATCATAATAACAAAAAAAACACATGAAAAGCTTTTATTAAACTGTTATTAAACAGATTTGACACTAATTTAGGTTTCTGAAAAGAGTTAAATATTTTTATGCATACGGGGATTAATGCATGTATATTATACATAGATCTATTTTGTTCAAGTGCGACTACGGTTAGGCGGCGGATGAGCAGAGAGTTTTTCTGTTGATATTCCTTCATCAGTGTTGTTGTTTTTATATTTGGTTTTGTATCCGTGAAAACCTTAATAAAGCTTTCTAGTTTTATATTGATTTTCACATTTGAATGATTGATGAATTTCCCCATCATTCGTTCATTCGCCCCTCAAATCCAAACTCAATTCCTTAACCGCTGAGTTGTCGGATGCAGTAAAGGCTTGAATCGTTATATCTCAGAAGCGGTGGCTTGTAAGAAAAAAGTACTGATAATTTTTTTATAGATAATTGAATGATATACAATTTTAGTCTGAGGTACTTTTATGATAAAACTACCATTTTGCTAAAAATCGCGAAAAACTATTTTTTTCACCTTTGACCTTGAATATATTTTTTTCCTTACACGGGAATGATGGGGAACTTCTAGACATTGTTTATTATGTTTTGAACAATTTCACAGAAATTCAACTTGTTGGGACTTTATGTAACTTCGAATGTCTAAATTGACCGGACTATATGTGGGATGCACGTGTTGTGTGCGTGTGACCTGTGTACCTTGGAGGCGCGCGGTCGCGGGTTCTTGTCTGGGGAGATGCCCATCTCGTTGAGGATGTCGGCCATCTGCTTGGTGTTGATGCCGCAGTTGTTGGCCACGTTCTTCTGGCAGCGCTTGTGCACGTTCATCGAGCACACTGCCCACAACACACATACATTACATACACAATCTACATATACCTTTCTTTATGTAATGCTACAAGTACCACGCTAAAGTAAAACCTTGTATAAAAATATATTTGGCAAATAAATGATTATTTTTATTTTTAGAACATGGACAATGATACGGACTTTAGAATACTTACATCCCATTTCATTTATCAGCGTCATTATAGTCAGTAATTAAATGGGATTCATAATTGATTTTTTAACAATTGATTTCTCACTAAATAGTTAAGAAGCAAAATATCAACAAGTAGATAAATAGCAACAACTCCCTCCTGTAATGTTAGCTTCAAGATAGTTTTTAAGAAATAGATAAACTTTAATATACAGTACATATCAAATTCTACTAATTTGATATTTTGGAATTGGATTGAATATTTTGTAAATAAGTTACAAAAACTGTAACCACACCACACATTGGTCCATACAAAACCATCAATGAATTCGCAATAATGTATCAAAGTAAATGGTGCAATATAAGCTTGGTACCTTCACACTGCAGGCCCTGCTTGATGAGGCCGTAGAGCAGCGAGCCGCAGTGGTCGCAGAACGTGAACCGCTTGTAGGAGTGCACCACGAAGCGGTGCGGCACGTTCACGTTGAACCGCTGCCCGCTCGACACGCTCACGTGGCCCGCTTGTTGCTGGGGACCACCACACCACCACTTACTAAAATCTCTTAACAAATATATTTTTTACCTAATATTACCTTTTTTTTTTAATTTATTTATCGTTTACAAAAATAAAACATTTTAATTTAACACATAAATAGCACAAAAAAACCACTAAGGTTTAAACCCGTGCTATTTGAAAAACTGAGACGCAGGTTCTCACTAACCTATTTAGTTACACAGATTATTTTGAAATTAGGGAACTATCTAAACTAACATTAATTGTACATTATTTCTTTCTTTATTTGTAGCTGAATAGTCAGATCAAGTATTACTGATCATAAATGACCTAAATATTATTGTTTGGAAAGCTCTGTTATCTTAACGGCTAGGTGGATTTTAGCTAGAAAGGTGACTATAGATTGTATTAACCGTTACAGTGACACTGGGTATATTTAAGTAAAAAATACAAGGTTGCGAAAATAAAAAAAAAAAGGTCGCAGTCGGGTAATACATTTTCTTAAATCAGAATGAACTTATAATAACTTAGCCACGTTACACCGAATTGATATCAGCTTATTGATAGTTCGGAAATCTATATTCTAAATACTTCTATAGAACCTTAGTACTAATTCCACACACAGTTTTCTTAAAAACAGCTGACAAATAAGTTGGATGGGCGACTTCAAACTGATCTGAACAGAGCCAAAATAAACCTGACAGTTTAGTAGCGCCAGTGTGGGCGCTTGGCCCGACCCGGTCAAACTACTGAAAGATAAGAAACTTTGTAGTTTGCGGGGGACCTAACTCGTCACTATCGTACAATATGGACCAGTATTTCCCATTCAAGGGTTGATCTTTGTTTTGTAGAAACTCTTGAAGTTTATCATTAAAAAGCGTGGGATGTGGGAGCTTTCCACAACTAGTCTATGTTAAAATCGCTTGTTCTTATTTAGTCTGGCATGAATCGAAATTTGCTAAAGTATACTTATCGTAAAAGAGAAATGCTAATGATCCCTATTATTTTAAATTACATAGTTCTTAGTGCCTCCACCAGTCTAGAAATCTGTTAAAAAGAGAGATCCGTCACCATACTACAATTAAGCTTACCGAACCGTATATTATCTAAATAGTTCGTTATTATATACTTAACCTTTGCTTGCTGACCAATTTTATTTGCAAGGGATTAAATGCATTTTCCTTGTTCTATATTATGTTACTAAAGCGTCAGAGAAGTATGCGTCCCACCAAGTGCACCAGAAAGCAACGTAGCCTTTTCATCTCTGGTTTTTTTACGAAGCTCTAATTAAACATCATCAGAAAAAAGCGTTGATAATTCCACAACCAGTGTTCTAAGGAGGAAGTTCCTTTCGTAGTAGGTATTAAATGTTACCTCTAAAAAAACAGGAAAATCGGCCAATCGACAGGGACATGACGGGCCTGATAATTTCTGCTGTTGAACGGATGTATTCGTTAGTAAACCCCAATTTATTACTGGTCCAAACTCATGATCAAACGTTTGAATTGTTTCAATTATATCTGTTGATGAAGGTTTAAAAATACAACGAAGCATTTACTTTTAATAAGGCTGTTTCTTATTGAAAAAAAAACAACGAGCGTAAAGTTTCGTGGAGCCTTTGCCATGTGCGCAGGTCTGACATTTAAACAAAGAGCAAACGAAAGTTACAACAAAATGTTACAGATAAATGCTCACTAGTAGTTCCTTGTGAGCATTCAGTCATACAGAGCGGTGAGCATTCGCTTAATGTTACGTGACATATAAATGTACGAGGAAATACTATAGTTTTTTCATTGCCCTAAGACAAAACTGATAAAAATTCTCATGGTATCACATTATAAGAGAGGGATAAGATAGGCTTACCTCTTCCTTCATGCCGGGACACTTGGTGACGACCAGCGAGTGGCACCGCTTGTGGACCACGCACGTGCACACTGGAAAACATATAATACTCCATTAAAACTGGTTTAAAAATCAAAAGAATATGTCCAAGAAACCTAGTTCTAGAATTGTGTATTATGATGGTTGTAAAAACATACCTTGGCATTGATAGCCCTGTTTGCCGAGACCCCTGAAACAAACAAATCTGTTACAAATCAGTTCAGATCTAGAGAACTCAGCTGCTGGGATGCCACCGGGGAAATCGAACTCGAAATAAACGTATGGTACCACTGTATTGTGCCAAAGTCTGACTTGCTACATTGGGCAGATGATTTATATCATGATATCCTAGACAGGGATATATCCGGATAAGTTTGTAAGTAGGAAACGTTTTAAAATAGGCTTAACCAATATAACATATATAATAAGACACATATGGGGGAGCCACGCAAGATACATTAATTTGATGGTTAGCATCCGATCATGTCTACATCTCTACATTTGCGGTAACATCGGCAAGCATCATCATCCTTGTGCCAGTCGTTCCAACGGTGCAACCGCCCTCATAGAGTGGACGAGTCAAGGTAGAGTAGAGATCACCATCACAATGTAAGAGAAGAATCGTGTAACAGAGCTGCTGCGCTAGAGCCGACATGTCAAAGAAAGAAACCTGCTCAGTTTTAGAAGCGACGACGGGTTCGCGGCTCCTCCTCGGCGACGATCGTAGGTATGCATGCCCAGGGTGCGGGTGTCCCGCTGAAATGGACGGCGGGTGCGAGGCAGAGCTCCTCGAGCATCGCACGCAGCGGAGGGATCTCACTCACCAGATGAACTCGCGGCAGTGGCTGCAGAAGGTGGGCTGGCGCAGGAAGGTGGCCATGAACTTGTGGCCGTTGACCTGGTGCACGCGCCGGCGCATGGCCCCGCGGCGGCGCGCGAACCCGGCGCCCTCCTTGAACTCCTTGCGCCGCGCCGCGCCCGCGCCGCCCGCCTCGCGCCCCCCGCGCCCCGCCGCCTCGCCGCCCGCGCCCGCTGCACACACACAGCTGTTTAATGGTTGTAGCGGTGGTCGCAGAGTGTGCTGACTCGAGTCGCAACAGTTCGAAGCGAATCGCTTCCGACACAAAGAAAAATGTGGGCCATCTTAAAGTTTTTAAGATTTCATAAAATAGTCAAACGTACGTTAAATTATTGTCGAGTGATTTCTTATCATTATCGTCGATCTCGCTAGGACACGTCATCGTTTCGGTCGGAGAAGTTGAGAGACCGGTGGCCGGTGCCCGGTTGCGGAGGAGATAGCATGATATATGATGAAATGCAGTGGAGCAATGCTAGTCTTTAAGAAATCGACAAAAATTTAACATATAGTGCAGTGGAAATAAAATTTTTTACTTTTACTTTTAACGATTATTGAAGATATCAGACATTTTTTTACGAACAACTAAAAACATATGGTTTATTAATTTTCCGATATTTTGACACTAGTATGTTAGTAGATGAAGAAATCTTGTTTGAATACATAATATAAATTTAAAAAATAGATAAGGTTACATATTGTCCAGTAAGTTTCTATAAACAACTATGGTTATCAAGTCTTATCAACTTCCCTATACCTAGCCAGTATTTCTCTTCCATTTTCCTCAATTACCAGTCATCTCTACACTAATGTATTACCAATTTACGCAATATGAATGTAGGTACATAATTCTAATTCAATTGTAATCCTAAAATTATAGTATTTATTTGCAAAACTATTTATTACTTTGCTTTGTGCAAACAATTATGATGATGATACTTCATAATATTCTCAACTTACAATATATTGTTGAACCCAGGATATTATAATAAATTAGAGCTCACCGCTGCAGAAGCACTCACCTTGAGAGTTCCATTTCAGATCTATTTTAAGATGCAGCTTCCCTTGGGGCTCCAGATCAACCTACAATACAAAATGCATTATTTATCTGCTGAAGTTCCATTCCCATTTACATGGAATGTGATACTGTGTTCTGAAATATTAGCTAAATATACTATATGGATGGAGGCTGTTCTAAGCAACTTAACTAATGTTGAAATAGTGATACTAAATACTTCTACAATTACAGTAAAAATAACTTTCAGGAAATACAAATAGGTACCTACATATACGGATATATTTCTTGTAAAGAAAATCTATTCATGTACTTTACAATAATTAAATTCCCAATTACCTAACCAATGAATGTGTTATTCAAACTACATTTGGACACATTCCATACCAAATTATAATTATGTGTAAAAGAATGTGTGGAAGGTCAGATTCTTTGGATTGAAAGCATGATTCATCTGAGAATGTCTTCAATTCAAGGAATGACTTGAGGCTGCAACACATTCCCTTCACAATAACAGGAAAATACAATTCACTGAGTCACTTCACAAACCTCGTTTGAAAATTGGACATATTTAGGATCTGGACAAGAAAATCTTCTTCGTAAATGATTCATAATTAATTATAGAAGGAAGCATACTGCAGCAATGTGTCTCATTAGAAACCATCTTATCTGCCAAGACAAATAAAAAACAAACACATTGATAAAGCAATCTCACTACCCAAACAGAAAACACTTTTGTATCTTATCTTGTGATTTAGATAGATTACTGTATGTTATAGACAGTTATCTTGGGTTTCTTTAACAATCAGTAGCTTTCTAGAGTTGTAAGCAAGCTGTTGTTACTCTTACCCAAAAGTCTGAGGCATCTTTCTCCCTGTGCATGAGATCATCCAGTGGAATAGTGCAATTCGCCACAAAGTCGTCTGGAGGTAGGGCTGCATCATGGAACACAGTGATGCCCAAACTAAAAAAGAATAGTGTGAAAGTGATTTGTAAGTAAATTACTAAAATAAGAAGAAAAGTGGCAAAGGTGTTTACCTGGTGACATTGTGCACCTCATGAATGAAGGTCTCGTTCCAGACTGGGTCGAAGGTCTTCGGCTTGGTGGTGGAGCGGTCCAGGTGGTGCTCGTCGGCGTCAATCGACACGTACGGGTCTATCGGCTGGTCGTCTGCAACCATACCCCGTATTTACATACTATACCAACACCCTTTTTGGTAAACATACAACACCCTATTGCGCGCACGAAAACAATAAAACGCAGCATGTTTCGAAAACAATAATAATGTTTTTCGATGTAGTAAAACACAGGCGTTGTAGACAGGTTCGAATGACGAAGTACCTGGTTTCCCGAAGGCCATGTTATGCCGTTTCTGAAAGTCGGTCGGCCTGAGGCCCGTGGCCTCACATATCCGCACTCGCACCGTGCCACTGAACATGATGCCACCGCCCAGCGAGCTTTATCACCGAGACCGCGTCGCCACACGATCACTTCCACACTCTAATTCCACTTTGAATCATTGAAGGTGCTTCATTTTGGACAAAAATTAAATATAAGCCTTGACATCGACGAGATCCGCCATGGATAGATATTTTTTCTCTATGGTTTTTCCTCCTTCGATTTCCCGAAAAAGTTTTCCATTTTTAGGGATGCCGCGCAAAAGAAAAGTTCAGGGTACATTTTTTTTATGAAATAATTTTCATCTTTAGAAAATTTTAGTTGTTAATTCGTTTTATTTTTCTGCCAAGAAATAATTCAATTAATAAAATTAATTTGAGATACATGAATAAATAAGGATCTAAAAATGGGGCAAATATATATTCCTTTTTAATATCCACTCATTCCTTTCTCTATTAAATCAGTCAAGCAAACAAGCTGTTAAACACGTTCTATCAGTCATTCATTCATTTTGGGTTGAACTCCAGACCATGATTTGTTTTTGTTTTCATCTTCGGAATTTCAGGTTTTTCACGAAGCTAAGCTGTAATAATTAGTAGTTTTGTGTGAGTCATTTGTTAACTGCAGCAAAATGGGATTCCTTACCATACTGAAAAAACTAAGACAAAAGGAGAAAGAAATGCGAATACTCATGTTGTATCCTTTTACCAACAAAACTTAGCTGAATTTCTTTGTATTCTGATATGTAATTTCCTTAGCTTTTTATGACAGAGGTTTAGATAACGCTGGAAAAACTACTATACTGAAGCGCTTCAATGGTGAACGCATCGACACAATCTCGCCTACACTCGGTTTCAACATCAAGACTTTGGAACACAAAGGTTATAAACTGAACATCTGGGACGTCGGTGGACAGAAATCACTCAGGTACAATGCCATTTCACGTAAAACTTAGCTAAACAAATATCCCTCTTGTAAATTTGGTATTTTCCTATGATTTAATAACTGCAGGTCATACTGGAAGAACTACTTCGAGAGCACGGATGGCGTGACTTGGGTGGTGGATAGCGCAGACCCGCAGCGCCTGTCGGATTGTGCGCGGGAACTTCATGAACTGCTGCGAGAGGAGCGGCTTGCGGGCGCCACGCTTCTAGTGCTCGCCAACAAGTCTGACTTGCCCGGGGCACTGTCTCTACAAGACATCCGGCAGGTAAAGAGACCAACTTTATAGATCACTTTTATGTAATAATGTCTATGGTTGGAATTTAGTTACATTATATACCTATTAGGGTATGGCATTTTGGATCAAATTACTTAATTGCGGAATAAAGCTAAAACTTATCAAAACAGCTACTGTAGGAAATTTTATGTATTCATAAACAGGAGGCAATTGAGCTGCTTCTCCATTATAATAAATTTAATTAAAATCATAGTAAAGAGGTAAGAATATCTTATTAATGCCTCTGTATAATGGAACAATCTAACTCCTCAGATGCATAACCTGTTTTGCACAACAGTAGCTTGGTATTCATACAACACACCAAGTTTTTTATTTGTATAAATGTCAAATACTCTGTTACAGGCTTTGGATCTGGACAACATCAAGACCCACCACTGGAGAATAGAACGCTGTTCCGCTGTGACTGGAGAGAACCTCTTAGAAGGCATGAACTGGATGTTAGACGACATTGCTTCTAGGATATTTACACTGGATTAAAACTTGTTATTTAGGCTTGTCTTAGCTATTTATTGGTTCACTCTGTATTTTATTTGCATATGAAAATAATTAGCTTCTGTAAGACCATTAATCAATTGGCTTTAATAAAAATGGTTGGAAACAATGGCCAAGGATCCAATAAATCCATACTAATATTATGAATGGGAAAGTGCATGTGTGTTGTTTCTTTGTCAGTATGTTATGGGCAAAATAGACTGAATGGTTAATACATTGGATTAGGACAGGACATAGGCATCTTTTATCCACAGGAAAATCTGTTGTTTCAAGCGAATAATCATTATAACGCGGGTAACACCACAGGGCTCTGTTTGTAACTAATAAACTGATTTATTTTAATAATATTGTTAAATAACATAAAGAAATATTGTAACTTTATTCTGTTTATTCTGTTCTATTTAGCAGTATAATACTTCAGACATTTGTATTCATTTTGCTACTAGTTAGGGAGGCGAATAGGGGAATTTTCGGCAATACTCGAGCGTGGCAGTTTAAGATATGAGAGATACCTTAGACCTAATAGAACAACCTTGTGAAGTATTTAGTGTGAAGTTTTTTTTAACATTTTTGAAAAACCGTACACGCCAAACCCCCCCGCTAAAATGGTTTTTGCCATACGAGCTTTTCTTTTCGAAATTATTTTATCTTTCGATTTTGATAGGTCTCGACGGCGCCGTTGAATTACGCCATTTAGCTACCTCGCCTCCCTAACCATAAGAGGTATTTCATGTATATTGTTACAATATTTTGTATATAGCTGTTTCGATATACATCATATGGATATAATGTCGGAAGATATACAACATAATTGTAACAATATATATGTGAATAATTTGCAAAGTGAAGAGTGTAACTTGCGTTAGTTTTGAAAGTTTCTATCTCTATGTTTACACTATTTTCTATTCCAAAATAATAAACTGTGATTTATTTACTGTAAATTATTAGTGACTTAATAAAATTTTATATTTTAATATATTTTTTTCTTACATTACCATATTAAGGCGGATTTGATTATCAATTGTTGGGAAGAGAACAGAAACTAGAGTAATTGATGTGCAAATCCACGAATTTATTTCTATACTGTATTCTCTAGAACTGCAACTGACACACTTTCTACTTATATGTTAGGGTTGCTCTGGGGCAGGCTCTGGGTTCGCGACAACCGGGGCGGGAGGCGGTGTTATGCTGGCTGAAGCTGGTGCGGCTGCCTCATCACTGTACCCCTCAGTTCCAGGCGGAACAAGATTCTCATCACAATGGTCATCACCATTTTCCTCCACTGCTTTCTCTGTGGACTGTTTGTTGTCATCTAATATGTTTAGCTGTGGCTCTGAACCTAAGAAAATACTTATTTTATAAATCTAGGCCTACTAATATTATAAACGCAAAAGTTTGAGAGGATGTTTGCAAGTGTGTGTGTTTGTTGCTCTTTCACGCAAAAATTACTGGATGGATTTTGATGAAACTTCACACATTTCTTAAAGCTTACATTGAGTATAACACAGGCTAATTATTACCGCCGTAGAAAACCGATTTTTGCGGGAAAATATAATTATTACCATGAGTAAAATTTTGCATGGACATAACTGTTTTCGCAGTTTTACATAACGCG
Source organism: Gymnoscelis rufifasciata (assembly GCA_929108375.1). Classification (NCBI taxonomy): domain Eukaryota; kingdom Metazoa; phylum Arthropoda; class Insecta; order Lepidoptera; family Geometridae; genus Gymnoscelis; species Gymnoscelis rufifasciata. The sequence continues at coordinate 185,998 of OV815320.1, forward strand.
CGCCAAGTCGCGGGCAGCTTTATTATATTATTTAATATACGCGAGTTTGTTTGTATAACCACGGTAATCTACTGCTCCGATTTGAAACATTATTTCAGTGCTAGCCCATTTATAGAGGAAGAGTACTTATTACTTCTGAAAAATACGTTGTTCCTGCTAGAAAATTCTAAAACAAGGGCAAGACCGTGGTGTTTTAAAGCTAGTAGGTATTTGTATTTGTTAAGCACATAAGGTTAAATAGCGATAAGCATACCTGTTGTTTCCATTTTATTATTAGATTCAACTGCTGGTCCTTTTTTCTTTGCAAACTTGGCCTCCTCATCATGCCTGTCATCATCACTATCATCATGGTCCACATCCATTGCAAACTTGTCCCTTTTCTTGGCTCCTTCCGACTCCTGATTGTGTAGGGTCCCGTCCAGGGTGTCGTCGAGAGCGCCGGCGGGCTTATTCTCCTTAGCGCCTAGGCCTCCGGCACCGCCTACTCCGCGCGGCCTGTGCACGCGCTGTTCTATTCGCAACAGCTCTTCTTGTAGCTCCTCTCGCTTTTTGGACATATATTCTGGAAATTAATTGATATTAATATTGTTAATGCTTTAAATAGTTGTAAAGGTTAAGTAGTCAAATTTAGGAGACAAATAATAACATAAAATTGAATTTCAAAATTAGATTAGAAGTGAATGAGAAGTCATATAGTGGAGCACACAGAAGTCTTATAATAATATCTAGAGTTATTGAAATCACTCACTGCGATACAATGGACCATATATAGCTGCAAGTTTCAAACATCATTTACAGTTAAACAAATAGTATAACTTTCTACACACTTTGATGATTTTACAGAGATACATACTTTCATGGAACTTTCTGCTGGATTCGAGTTTCTCATCTGCCTTTTCACTCATTTTCTTTGGGAGCCAGTAAATGTGTGGTTTAGCTTTGGTCAGGATGAAATTCCCTAAATGTTTTTGTGAACTCTCCCATAGCTCAAACTCTGCTACACGCGCCATTTTAGCCTCCAAAGTTTTTATAGCGGCTTTTTTGTGCTCTCTCTCTGCAAACAATGTTTTTCTTTCTTTCTGTTCCCTTTCCTTTTCTAAGCGAGCTGCTTCTTCTATTTTACGTTCCACTTGTGCCTTTTTTTCTTCCTGAAAAATGAGAGCATTCCATGAAAGGTTATATTGATGTTTCTACAACATAATTTAAAAAATTATGATTTTAAGCTAGGCATACTTTATACCAAACTGTTAGCTAAAAAGTTCTTACCTTAGTCTGCAAAACAATTTCCTCCTGTTTAAACTTCTGTAAGGTGCCCAAGAGAGAGCCAAACATTCTCCTGTTTCTAGTCCTGGCTTGTTCATCCCCACCCTGCGCTCGCAGCACAGCAGCACGGGTCGGCAACTCTCTGGATACTGCTGAGGGCATTTTGACCCTTTTGACCTGTGGCGCTGCTCCAAACTCTGACATTTCTTCATCACCATCACTGTCATAGCCTCGACCTGATAATCTGGAAGACAAATTATACAAATAAAGGTTAATTCATTATATATATTTCAGGATAAGAGATGGTTATTTGTAACCAGTTTAATATAATTATGAATAATAATCAAATTTAATTTCTGAGTTATTTACGCAATAAATACACACATAATAGGTTGTTATGCTATGTTTTTAGCAGACCTCATAAATCTGCCACTGTAGGTACATACATACCAAATGCATGTACTAATGCCTAACATAGCAAGTAATCAAATTGTAATTAACTACGCTTGAGATACGCACCTGCTGAAGACTGTTTTGGTTTCTTGTTTCCTTTTGCCGAAATGTTCCTCATTTTTATTGAAGTTATTCCCAGTCTCTGGATATGAGTTACGTCCCCCGGCCCTGTTCCCGCCTCTTGTGTACTCTCCTGCAGGATTGAATCTAAAAAGACCACATAATTAATACGCTAAATAAATACACAAAACCCGTAAATACAGAATTCTCAAGGTAATACCAACCTATCGTTGGGGAATCGGCTGCTGCCTGTTTGGACAATTTTTTTTATGTTTTCATCGATTTTGTACAAACTACTTTTCTCATTCTCTAGTTGAGCACGTAATGCACTAAAAGATAAGCCTACTTCTGTCCCCATAGCGTTTTCTTTAAAACCAAAATATGAATAACTTTATTTAGTTTACAATACCAAACTAAACGCTAATATGTTCGTTCTCCACTCCATTTATTCCATCCAACCAAACCAATTCCATACATACATCCAAGCTCTCGCTCGCACAAATTTGGTTATTTTATTTGACATTGGCATTGACAGATTTAGAATCTGACAAACTATGCAATTTTAAATTTCTAGTTTCTTTTTTTGTTTTATTTAGAATAAATAGTTACAAATGCACCGTCCCAATTAAATAAATCAATACACAAATACAGTTATTTTGTTCGAGTAAATAGCCACTATTTTATATTTAGAATAGTGGCATTGAATTCGCTACTCGATACGAGGTGGCAGCACCATTCATAAGTTCTTAACCGTGTTTAAGTTGAAATAAAATAAAATAGTAATGAAAATCTTTGTAAAAAATCTAGTTAATTAATTAATAGCTTTTATATACCTATTCCGGTTCATCTCATGTATCATTGTAAGTATACTTCATTAGTATTTATTACTTCAGCCAGGTATTGGGTCATTGGGCTATAACCTCACTATTTAGAAGAAACCTACCTATTCCAAACCGTTGCGGTGCGAATTAATAAGGTAGATGGGACTAGCGAGTGGATGGAACATTTACTGAATAAGGATGGTAATTTGTCATGCGTCTGCATGCCCTGGATTGCAAAGGAGATGGTGGAATGAGGTCTTATACCTAGTTCCTGTGAACATTCTCCTTCACCGAAATGTTACGTGTAAAAGATTTAAAGACAGGAAACCTTGCGACGGTGCTCGAGAAGTTTAGACTTTAGATGTTAGTGTGTGCTACTATCATAGACTAAGGTTGTCTGGGATTTCGTAACATCGAGTTCAAGGCTGCCAGCTGACATTGGCTTGGCCGAGCCCTCCCAACCATGGCGCCAAAAATCCAAAAGTAAAGTTAAATAATTATCGCTTGACCAGTGTCGTAGAATGTCAGGGGCCCTGGGGCAAAATTAAAATGAGCTACATTATATTTTGACGTTGGAAAAAAATCCGTATTGTATTTAAATTCCGAAGGTGCATAAAGATTTGTCTATGAGTGGACATATCATAAAGGGAAAATATATTGGTCATGGGGTACTGAGGGCCCCCTAGGGCTTGAGGGCCCCGGGGCACTGCCCCGCCTAGCCCGCCGATAGCTACGCCCTTGCGCTTGACCTATACTTTGAACAACAAATTCTCCTTCCCAAAGCCAATCTGTATGCCAATTTTCATCCCAATTGGATTTGCATTTGAACCATTCTGGGTTGATTCAGTCTGACTGAGATTCAGGCCAGTTAAAAAGAACCTTCACATTTTTAAGCCCTTTGGTGTCCCACAGCACGACAAAGGCCTCTTTAAATTCCTTTTCATACGAAGGACCCTATCACCTATTAAAATTGTTATGCAAGTATGTAAATATTTAAGCTATTTAGAGGTACTTCCTCGGTACTTACACGTGGGTGTTTTTTCTGAATTTCACATCAATTGTCGCAATACTGATTGATAAGAATTGTACTAATCAATTAAGAAAAAAATAAGAAATCTTATTGTTGCGTTGGTGATTTGTTCGGCTCGTCACGACGACGCGACGGGCCATGTCTACTGAAATAACTAGTATTTAGCGAAGTTGTTTGCTCTGAGAGCAAAATATGCGCTGAGTATTAACCCTCTTTTATTTTATGTATTTAAATGTTCATTGTTACTTTGTTGTTCCATTTTAATCTATGTTGTCTTATCTGTGTTGCTCCGTTCAATGGTACTGTGTTGTTCTATTTTTATTTCTCTGTCTACTATTAAATTTTAATGTATTTAATAAGTGTTAAAATAAAACTCACTTTGTAGGTTAAACTATTTTTAAACTTTATGCAGGAAAATCCTATCCTATCTACCTACTATGTTGTGATGACCAATAAATAATTTATCTATCTATCGAAGAACCCGCCCTCGGTGTTTTTTCGTACTTATACGGAAATAAAACGTTTTGATCGCATCTAACGGTAAAATTGCGATATTGTGTCCAAAAATTGAAATTCTCCTAATATAATTTTCTAGCTTGGCAACTAGTTGCATACGTGAAAGTGCTGAAGCACATTCGGTAGGTACATACCGAGTGTGCTTCGGCATAATTTCAGCAGAAACGTTTGTCTGTCAGCGAGCCGTCGAAGCGCGCATTAATCAGCGCCGGCGCATCACTGCCGCCTGCGTGTCTGTCCGTCTGTCACGGCCTGCCTTCGGATTAGAGGATGATTATTAACACTACATAAATATTAGATTGCCAATCTACGGGCTGACGTGATACGCCGTTAGGCGCCACATTTGGCGAGTTGGGGTCACTTCAGTCTCACTTGAGCGAGTTAAAGCGAAATGCGACGCGAGGATCTTTTAGGTTCGCCCCAAAAAAGTCTGTGTTTGCATCTTCCAGCCAAGAAGAAAAATACTCAATAACAAAACACATAACGCCGTTTTACTATGTTTTACAATATGGGAGCAATATTTAAGTAGGTACCTAGTCTAAGTAGTGCAAAACTTATCTCTCGTGATCATGCTTGTTGAGCAAAAAACAAGTTTAAATAAAATAAAATATCATATACGGATTTTTCCTACTTTGGTATAGTTTCGTCGTCCGTTTGAAAAATGTCCTTAACTTCAATTAAGTTTTCAACGATATTATAAAAATGACTTTAGGAAATTATTTACGCACGGTATTTGTAGGCGGTATCTTCAAAACACGTACGTACAGCCAACTGAAAAAATCAATTAGCTGAAATGCCGAGCCGAGCTAAATGCGCGCGCGGCGCCCGAGCGTTCAGCCGGAAATGAGAAATGGCCGCCGCGACTCTCGCGCACGACATTCATTGTCCATAAATGTAGAAGTAGAAGCTTATTATAGATAAATTTAATTTATAATAGCGGATAATAACTAGTATTTAGCTAGGAAGAACGAACAAGATAAATTAAGAGTTAACAGAAGTTCATTAAAAATGTTACAAATCCCTTCTTTAGTGTTTTTTGTCTAATGAATTAGAAATCAAAAGACGGGGAAAACAAATATCTGTACAATATTATACAGAAGATAGGTTAGGTCGAGTAATAAAAATTGTAACGGGTAACATGTAGGAAACCTATTGCATACCTTCTATCTCTCTCTCTCTCTCTCTCTGTAGTCGGTCCCTCATGTCTGAGGATCGTGGTCAGCATCGGAGTTACATCGGGAGCGGATAATTTGTCTCCATCGGGCTCTGTCCATCGCATCTGACGTTGGAGGACGATGGAACCTTCATTTGATCTGTCCATCGAGTTTGTGGACGTCCTCGGGATCGTTTCCCTTCGGTGTTACCAACGATAATCAATTTCTCCTGACTCTCATCGCCTCTTCGCACTGTGTGCCCGAAATATGCTAGTATTCGCTGTCGGCATATGGTGGACAAACGAACTTTTATTCCAAGTCTTGCCAGAATTGACGCATACCTTCTTTAAAGTCGATTAATAAACCTCACTGATTTATTAATCGACACTCAAAAAAAAAAGTCCAATAAAAGGCTTGGTATACAAATCCCCTTAGAGAATCCCCTGCGAAGGGGATTTCTATACTTTTTGTTTATAAATCCCCTTACAATCAAAAAAAGCTGCAGCAGGGGATTAGACAAAAAGTATAGAAATCCCCTTAATCATTTATTTCATTTTTAAATACGTAAAATAAAACATCAATTATTTCAAGTCACACAAAAAACCTATCACGGAAAACCAGTTAACTAGTTAGTTCTACAACGACCTAGTTCTTTACCTACATAGTTTTTATTTCATAATTTTGCTCAATAATTACAGATTAGTGATAAAATAATATTGAATACTTACTAGTACTAAGAATAAATAACTCAATTGTAGCAATTGTTAATATCAAAACAATTTATAAATTCGTATAGGCCGGGTGACTTAGCCTTAACTATTAGCCATTGAACCTGAAGTTTTAAACGTTTAATTTTTAAACAAATATATTAAATTTTTTTTTGTTTCGATTTGATAATTCCTTCCTGGGGGTCCCCAAAAGCTAGATAAAAAACATGACATTACAATTTAGTGTCATCCAACCGACGGTTCAATGGATCAATAATTACTGATTCTTGGTACAATAATATTGAATACTTACTAGTACAGTAGAGTCCGTTTATTATGACTCCGCCGCCAACCAATTATATGACGTAATTTCGCTACGAAGTTTGGTTTTCAAATAAAGTTCTTAAAAAAAAGTCGGTAATAATACATATTTACATAAAAAAGTTACATCTATTCTCATCAACCAGGTTACCACTAACCATTCAACCTTCTCCAATACCTATATCGACAACCATGAGAAAATGTTTCGAGTGTGTATGAATTTGCTATAAATCGCATTTACGTACACTTAAAACTATGTTTATTTCAAATGGGATTGATTTCTTATCGACCCCGTAACATCTGGAAAGGATTTCTCTATTTTTTTTTCAATGTGCGTTGTAGGTTCAAATAATAAATTTTTTATTTGAGTTCTTTTTATCAAAAACTAACTATCATTTTCAAGCCAATCAACACGACGTGATCTTTACAAACGTAGAAAAGACAAATTTACGAATCAGTATTGTTAGGCATTAGGTTACTGGGATTTCTCTCAGTCCGACACAGGACGTCTGTAAAGCTAGAAAGGTCAAGTCGGCAGAATCGCTAGTTTTATACATCAAAATTTAGTGCCCATTTGTTCTAATTAAGTGATGATAGTGAGACAGATGCAAGCTGCAGACAGGGCGCTCATTAGGGGAAGCCTATGTCCAGCAGTGGACTACTATAAGTTGATGATGATGAATAAATAACACACAGCGTTATCCACCTACCCGACGGGAGTATATAGAAAATTATCGCCGCATGTCTTGGCATGCGGCACAATGCTGAATATACTCCCTTTGTCTTTTAGCAGTTTTTTTTTGTGTTTAATTTTAGTTTAAGGTAACATAATAAGCAATAAATGTTTTTTTTATTTATTAATCTAGCCCCAATATAAGCATCTTCGTTGATTTATATGTAGGAAAAATTTGTGAACCTTTTTAAAATCATAAATAAACTTCCCAACATTTATTTTATTCCATTTGTGAAGTTACTCATAAATCATGTAGATATAATTATTTACCATTACTGTACATACCCATGTTTTAAGATTATAAAACTTATTTCTAATATTTAGATTGCTTAGGTATGATCAAAATCAAAGTTTGACTATGACCATAAAAAGTATATTTCGTATGACACTTGTTATTCAAAATAATTCTTAGAATTCATGAGAGGTTTTATGTATGCCTAAGTGGAATTTGTTCGAAGATTTGGTTATTGGTTTTCCAGTTATGTAAAATAAATAAAGATTTTGTGATTTTTTAATTAGTTGTTTGTATTTGATCTGAAGCATTCATAGCACAGCTGGGTTAGGTGTTTCCTAGCGATCAGCAAGGTTAAGCAAGGTTAAGCAAAGTTTAGCCCAGCCAGCCCTTGGATGGTTGAATGGCGGGTGCATATCACACCAGAGCGCTACCGTCGGTTGAATGACACTAAATTGTAGGCTAGTTAAGGCTCAGTCACCCGGCCTACACTAATTCATAAATTGTTTTGATATTAACAATTGAGTTATTTATTCTTATTACTAGTAAGTATTCAATATTATTTTATCAAGAATCTGTAATTATTGAGCAAAATTTTGAAATAAAAACTATGTAGGTAAAGAACTAGGTCGTTGTAGAACTAACTAGTTTACTGGTTTCCCGTGATAGGTTTTTTGTGTGACTTGAAATAATTGATGTTATTTTTACGTATTTAAAAATGAAATAAATGATTAAGGGGATCTCTATACTTTTTGTCTAATAATCCCCTGCTGCAGCTTTTTTCGATTTTAAGGGGATTTATAAACAAAAAGTATAGGAATCCCCTTCGCAGGGGATTCTCTAAGGGGATTTGTATACCAAGCCCAATAAAATATGAGAATAAAATTATCTCAATAACAAAATTTATGAATTTTATGAATCACACAACTACTTAACATTAAATAGGTAACCTCCAATATACATAATTTAATGTTTTCAGTGACTACATTCTTTAAACATGCATTTATGCCAAAACAGCTTAAATGCGAACAAAAGAGATAGAAAAATGGACATAGACATAGACAACGTTTATTTGCTACAAAGTCATACAACAAAACACAAATAATTAAAATTGATAGTAGGTACTTACAAAACACATTAACTAGACAAACAAAAATACACAAATTATTTAAGAAAAAAAACTTACCTAAAAAAAAAAGAAAAAAAAATAGACTTTACCTAAGGTTTTCACTTCTGTCTGTGCTTGTATCTGCGCCGGCGCGGTGTTCATCCAAACACGGCTTATTTGGAAGTCCACAAAGAGCATTGCTCCACCACCAATATTGGTTACCAGGCCTCATGATGGACTGCTTCCAATTGAACGACCGGAAACCATCCCTAGCTTGTAAGCGCTAAGTTACAAGTGGAATATCTTAAGTTATGATGAATGAGGTGTAGTACATACATGTAGCATGTAAATACGCGTTTGGTTCTAGCCATTTCATAATTTTACATCGGTACTAACTTCTAACAAACTAGGTTAAAGTTATCGGTAGTTAAGTCCCTGATAACCGTGGGTGCCTTAGCAGTTATCGACAACTAGCAGCAGTAGGTAGATTAGCTGACAGCAAGTTTTCGTAACAATACATTTTTCCCACGGTAAAAAATAGCTTTTCACCTTTACTGAGACTCCAGCTATGTCTGTGCCAAATTCGATACCGGGCTTTGCTTTTGATTATTCGAAAAGTGATATTTTACCGAGGTAAAAAGTGCCCTGTGTATACCTAAGTAAACTATATTATTGTGTAGTTTCAACAAAAAAAACATTTAAAAGTTTTTGCGTGAATAAGCAACAAACACAATTACTTACTTTCATATACTTATCCTAAAAAACTTATAAAATTTAGTTTAATTAAATACCTAACCATGTCCATCAGTTCGATCCATTAGGTGATAAATCACTTTTCGTCATGTAGGCACGCTGCCCAGCCACGCCGCCGCCATTTGCAGAACAAAACGTCCGCCATCTTATTCTGTTTGCGCTCCGCTGTCAGTGTCAGCTGTCAGTGCGACGTATTTGCCGGAACCGCGCCTCCATAAACCGCTTACTCTGATTAATTGCGCGGCCATTACAAATAACTCTTGTCACGGAATTTAAAACGAAAAAGCGAAACTAAACGCTGTTTTCATTGCGGAGGAAGTTTCAGCGGAACAAATCGTATTTTTGATCCAACTCCCCGAGACGAATGGGATAAATCTTTGCGTGCTAGTTGTGAAAACTTCGGCCATTAGATATACACTTTTGAGAATAGTTTGAGCGAATCTTAGTAAGTGATGATTACGTACCTACCTACCATGAATTAGATTCATGAAAAATTATGATGACGATGTTAAATAAAAATATTCAGAAATAAGTAAAGTAAAGTATATATTTATTGCATGAAATACATGTACTTATCTGTTACATAGGTCTTATAGTGTAATCAATTTGTATCTATCAATGTAATTCTACCGTAAAGGCGTACAATGTCATTTACAATATTAGTGTTTACTTACCTACTTACTATATTATTATTCTAATACTATACTTATAATAAATTATTACTTAATTATATATTACATTTTTATATCTAAATTAAAAAATTCCATAATTATATTAATTTCTTTTATTATTCTATTATTATTTATTCTGGATAAATTATTAACATGTCAAAATATTCTTATCGTCCCTAGGCTCTGCTATTTTATAGTAACATTTTTGTTCCAGTATGGCTTTTAGCTTGTTCTGAAACTGTGTACGCGGTAGTTCTCTTAGCATTGCGGGGAGCCTGTTGTAAATGGATGGGGCCATGCATAAGATACTCTTACGCATCAATGCTGTGGACGAATTTGGATTGCAGACTTAATGCTGATCCCGTTGATTACGTACCACGACATCAGAGAGCTAATCGAACCTTCTAGGGTTGCTTTTAACAAACATAGGGTCTCGTAAATGTATAGAGAGAGATGGCACAGTTAAGATTTTATGATCTACAAAATACGGTTTACATGAGTCAGTTATTTGGAGTCGAAAAATTGCTCAGATGCAACTTTTTTTTATAATTAAAAATAATTTCAGAATTAGTTGAATTGCCCCAGAATATTAGGCCGTAACGGATATTTGAGACTATTAAGCTGTGGTATGTCAATAGGAGGGTTTCTAACTTAACAATAGGATAAAATTTATAAAGAATATATATCTGACTGTTAATTTTTTTACTTAAATGTTCTATATGGCATTTCCAATTTAGTTTTTTGTCAATATAGATTCCTAAAAACTTAGTAGAGTCAATTTCTTCAATTTTTAAATTATTATATTGTAACTCGTAAAGTCTGTTATTATTCAAAAGTAATAAGAGATACTTGGTTAACTGTGTACTATAACAGTAGGTATATCCGATTATTAGTAAAATTCCAGTACTGGGCTTTTAATTAATTACTAATTATGTTGCCCGTGTTTAGAAATGCTATTTTTGTCAGGATACAATTTCGCTTATTTCCTAAAACCAAGGTTTATAGGTACCAACTATAGCCCAACCCCATTTTAAATGTCACGCAAAACCGTTCAGCCTTTTTACCACGACGGAAAACAAACATCGAAAACAAACTTTCGCTTTTATGATATAGTAAGATTAATGAATAAGTTACACTAAATATTTCAACAAAGCGATCAGAGTAATCCAGCAATTACGTCGCACCGTAGCATACAGCGTATCCAGCCGTGGCCGTTGCACACGAGTACGGCACGCTGCGCCACGCTGCGCCACGCCGCGCCGCGCCGCGCGCCATGTGGCCCCAACAAGCTGTGTCGCGCCGCCAATGGCGCGCAGCCAGGCGGCGCGCTGTGCGGCGACGCTCTGCGCCAATTAGAACGTCTGCAGTATTCTATGCCAAAATCGTACTAACTTGATATTTTTCTGTGACATTTCTGGACTGGTATGTTTATGGTGACAGGTCAATGAAAAACTATCATATTTACCTATCTGTTTTAATAAAGAAAACTAAGACAGACAATATTTTTGCCCAACTTACGGAGGTATGTATTTTTTGTAGAACTAGATGCGATTTGTAGTAGATAAATATTAAATTTAGATGTATTATAAGAACAATATTCTTGCTTGCACAATAGAATAGTGCGTTAGGATATTTGCAAGGTGCTACACAAATACTCGTTATAATTATAACCATATAAATACAAACAGAAAAGAAAAATATATCAATCACGATAATGAGTGCCTCTGCCGGGCTCTCTGTGCACCAGCCTAATGCTGAGCCAGGCCTTTCAGGTACTTCTACAAACTATACAAATACTTTTACTTCTACAATGACAAAATTGTGTTATTAAAATTGGCATAAGTATACAGATAGCGCATAAACATAACCTTGTAGTAAATAATTAATGCCTGAAAAACAGGATTCTCCTAGTTCAGGCACAATAATAATACATAGTTCTTTTGAATTTTAAGGATTTTTGTCAACATTAATTAGTTTTAAGTGATTTTCTGAACAAATATTATTTATTTATTTATAGGTAATTTTTGCGTCATTTACAATTTCAATAATCAATTCAATGTTGTTTGTTTTACTGCACGCACACATGCGCTAATCATGTTAACTTAAATCTAATCTTAAGTTAATATTATTATTATTATTCGTTTATTTCAGATTAGATTAAATCCATATAAAAATTCAAAATACAAAAAACTTAAAAATAAACATAAAAATAAATAATAATGTACCCTTTTGTTTTTGCTCGATTATTGTTTGTGTGTGATTGAAGTTACAAATAAACGCTTCATCTATCCTCTTCTATCTATCAATATCAGTCAACTAATGGGCGGCGATCTCGCAGACTCAGATCGCAGAGCACAAGCGACACAATAGCAATCGAGGAATTTAAGTTTATTTTAACGTGTTCAATAGATCTCTGTTAAGCGAATCTAATCGTCATTCCTATGATGTATATGCCAGAAAAATACTACTTCCATTACCACCTGCAGTGGTCCGGGAGCCATTATTCAAAAGATGAGTGGCTTGGCACAGCGTCCGCCGCGACGCAGCATCGCGCAGACGATCTGTCGACAGGTCTATTTGCGAACTGTTCCTAGTCCTGCGACCTACAGACTCGCAACACTAAGGTAAATTTGTTGTAAAAAATTATATATTTATGAATATATAGGGATAAAATATGTTTATTATAAAAATATGTCATTTAAAATATTAGAAAATAATTTCAGTAGTATGTATGTCTATCATATTAAGTATATCAGATGTCTTGTACCCGTAACACAAGCTTAGAGCTTACCACGGGGTTATTAATGTTGAAATGAAATGAAAATATATTTGTTTTCATTAGTATAATAAAGTAAAGGTACTTAAGATTGTCTAATACATATATCAATCTATTTATATCTACATATATGAAAGTTCAATAGAAGGCATGGACATTAAGTCTATGGTGAAAGTTTAATATATAAACAAAACACTTAGGTAATTACATCTAAGGAGAGGAGAACAAGGTACTTAGTAGATTAGAAAAACATATATAGATAGAAAATACTTTATGACACACCAAACAAAGAAACAATACATTTAGAAATGAAACTAAACCTAGAATGCGTAATGGGCGGTCTTATTGCTTAAAGCAATATCTTCCAGACAACGTGGATGGAGAGAAAAATACATAGGACAAGATAAGACATACTTGCACTTTGCAAATATAACTTACTATGTTAACCTACTAGCGTTTCCGGCAAAACTTCATTAGTTGTAACTTAGGTGAGCGACTTTACTGTCATTGCGTCCATAGTATTAATATAAGATTCCGTTCATGCCATCTAGATATCTACAAGCCTTGTATCCGACACAGTTATCAACTACTGCGTCTTGTTATCAACTAAGTATTTACTTCGTTCCCTATGTTTTGTGCAAGTCTGTAACCATGTTCCAAATAAACTTTATTATTATTATTATAGTATGCAACGCCTTTATAAAGACTCGATAAGTTATATAATCTATCTATCTAACAGCCTGTTTACACCCATTGCTGAGTAAAGGCCTCCTCTTCATCACACCAAATTCTGCGGTAATACATAAGTATAAAGCAAAATGTATAATCAAATTCCAAATGACATAAAAATAATAAATAATGATTTATTTAAGAAAAAACTATTTAAATGGGTGAATGAAAATATTTTGAAGTGAAACTTCTTTAGAACCGTTGTGATTTCAGACCGGATGCAACGGAAATACGTCAGGTAAGCCAATCTTAAACGCTAACAAGGTTAAGCAACTTTCCGGAACGCCAGTACTTGGATGGGTGACCGCCCGAACAAAATCTTTTTGCACAGTATTTTTTTTTTTATTCATCTCATTCTTTTGTCGATTTACTGAAGTTTCACTTCTACCGTGTGTGAATCGCACACACACACCTTTTTTTTACTTCTTTTTCTTTTATTTAATGGCGTCCGTGACTGGCTAATGAAAATATTTTTTATGACATCAATGAATTATTTTGACATTTATCCAAGATTTAATTAATTATTGCATGCTACTTTTTAGTGAAACATTTGGACTTTATAATTATGTAATTATTATCACATTTATACCATGTTTGAAGCTAAAGACATTCTATTCCATTCTAAGAAAGTTCAGTTCTATAAGCACTGATGTCTGCTACGCAATGAAACAAGATTTAAGTCGCCAGAGTAAGAGTCAAATCGACGAGTCTAATTTCAAGAAAATACGCAAACGTCATACAAAATTGATGAAGCAGCGGCCAAAAAAGCCAAAAGACAAGCAGCGGTATTTAGGCATTTATTTTAAATTGTGTGTAAATAATATTATTTGACGAAAATCTAAGCGTACGAACATGTTCCAAAAGTTAATAATGATTTGAATTTGAATTTTAAATTTGAATTTATTAAAAACTTACAAAAATATCTTTAATAATTATATACATAGGTATATTATATGTATTAACCAGGGAGCTTGTAGAAAGTTCTCATCTCGCTGATATAAAACAAAATTACTAAAATAACACCGCATTTACCATAATTAGTAGTTATTAAATATTATACATAGATGTACCCGTATTCTGCAACCCGCTAATGGATAGAATTCGGGAGTAAAACATTGTTGAATCAAGTTAACGAACTGTAGAACAGTCTATAACGGTAAGTAAAATACCTGAAAGCGACCAGCAAGCGTACCCACGAATAAAATCTACTCTCCGCCGTAAATATAGATTCATTTTACAAATAACACAATTTAATTTGACATTTGTTATGTAGATTGTGTTGTGAGATGAAAGAGCTTCCCCGAAGGCACGCTCCAGCGAGCGCGTCGCGGCGCGCGCCCAGGAGTTTACGCAAATATTCATTAAGTATTAACTATTTTCGGATAAAGTTCAAGGAAACAGCGAAATCAAGATATAGATTAGATGATCATTTATGTTGCAATAGAGGTAGATCTTTATATTACACTAGCTGTGCCCCACGGTGTTACCCGCGTTATAATGGATTTTCCCGCGGAATGACTTTTTCCCGCGGTAAAAAGTAGCCTATGTTATTTTTCAGGCTCTAGAGATTTTGTGTACCAAATTTCATTTAAATCGGTTCAGTAGTTTTTACGTGATAGAGTAACAAACATCCATACATCCATACTTACAAACTTTCGCCTTTATAATAGTAGTAGGATTTCGCGATTAGGCTAGACTAGCGTTGACGTAGATTTGCTAGAAGAACATATCCATATATAGCCTAGATACTTTAAAAGTATTCTTTCGTTCGCTCGCGTCGACCGTAGGAAGAACATGAAGGCTCGCAGTGAAAGGATTTGGTACCACCATCCACGCTTGGCAGTATAGTTGGCTTTTCTGGCCACGGCGTTGCCTGCTGTTGTTTTAGGATTGTTACGGTAAAATTGCCTACAGACTTCCTCGATAAATAGCCTATTTAACAGTGAAAGTGTTTATCAAATTGGACCCGATTAGCGCGTTCAAATAACTTCAGCTTTATGATATTGGTATATATTCGTATGGCAGATTTCTTGCAGAGTGTCGAACCTTTAGAAACTATGATATAATATACAATATGGAAAATGTGTTCTGTTAATATCTTTAGTTATTTTTAACCGCCGACCAAAAAAGGTTATAAGGTGTAATAAGTTTGACGTGTCTGTCAAACTTCTAATACGTACGTAGTAAGCAGCTATATATGGGTAGGGATAGGTCCCGAACGAATGGAGCGATTTTAATTTAGTTTTTTGTATCAAAGGTGAGTTTGGCGCGAGTGTTCTTAGACATATTTCATGAAAATCGATTGTGCCGTTTAAAAGTTATGGTGAAGGAAAACCAAAATCTGCAATTATACTCGAGTAGGGTATCAAATGAAAGCGAATCGCGTGCACATTACAAAATATTATGGTGTTTTACTTTTAAGGAAATAAAGGAAGCGGGAGTTTAAATTTAGATTTATATTATAATAATGATAATAAGCAACGAAAGAAGGTTTATTAATATGGCTCTGTACTATGTACATATCTACTTAATTATTTTTTTGTTTGGAAAGAATAGAATTTTGAACTCTTTTTAAAGAAAAAGAGAGAAGAGAATGGTGTGGCTACAATAAATATAACTTGTAATTTATTTTTTCCTACTTAATATTCATTTCCACCACCTCTTTTTACTTTCCCACTGCTGGGACACAGGGACTTCTCTCTTAATGAAAGAGACCTTAATTCGGCCTTTGGCCGCTGGCCAAGTGCGGGTCTCATGTCCATCAAACTTTTCAAAGTTCTGAGAACATGCCGGTTTTCTCACCATCTACATGAAGAATGTTTTTTCCTACCAGATGATGTTTCAGAATGATTATTAACTACAAAGTCTTAAGTTGTCTCATCGAATTTCCCTGTAACCGGAGTGTTGCAACACAATCGTATCAGTTGCCTGCGCCTGCGCATTGCAGCTTTAATAAGCCGCATGTGTGACAAGTGTGACAGTCGGTGTGACAGTCTGTGCGTCGCGCATCACAATACTGCGGTATGCACGCCGCGACGTTTACAATGGCACACAATGGGATAATAAATGTAAAATATTTACATATCTCTTCAGTTACAGATCGCTCTATTTACACTTATATTATAAAGAGGAAAAGTTTGTAAGATTGTTTGTGACGTGACAAATTACATCTACTCAACCAATTTCAATGAAATTAAGGCAAATTACACAAATACACAAACAAAATTACATAATTTACATAATTCATTTATTCATCCACCTTAGGAACTAATTGTACACTTGGTTTCGTTAGAGGTTGTACATGTGATTTCTCAGCAGCGGCTAATCAGGTGCCTTGTAAATAAATTCTCATATTCATAAATTCTCTAAAGCTTTTAAAGTGACAGAGGCTACCGCTTTTAACGCGAGAAAATACATTAAGTGCTGGTTACACTGCATGGCACTAACATACTGTAGGTACCCATACTCTTTAGAGCCTGAAAAACGACATTTGCTAATATTACCGCGGGAAAATCCATTGTAACGCGGTTAACACTAGTACAGGATAAAGGCTTCCTTCATAGACTTAAAATCATTTTATGGCACACGTGGGTGTGTTGTTGTGTTCGAAGTCAAAGTCAAAACGTTTATTTCCTTAGAAGAACATAGCCTACATGGACAGGTCAACTTAAAATTAATAAAACTAAATTGTTTAAATAACAAATATCAAGGAAATACCATTGTCTTGACAGTTCGCTTCAATGTTTTATACTGAGTTGAGAAGCGAATAGAACAACGCAGCTTTATCAGTTATTACAATTTTGTAGTTATTACAATTTTGGAGTTCTTATTTATAGGTAACTATTATAAGTTTAACATTTACAATAAAAAAATGTTTGTCATATAAGGAAGCTATTATAACATGAGCATTATCAGTCCTGGTCAACCAGAATTATTAGAGCCTGTTAATGTGGAACTAAGCAACATCTATCCAAGCTGCATCATCCTTTATGTAATCATTTATAGAGTAATACGCTTTTTTCATTAGACTTCTCTTAATAAATGATTTAAATTTTCTAATAGGAAGCTCTGTTACATTATGAGGAAGCTTATTATAAAAACGTACAGAGTTACCCATAAATGATTTGCCTAGTTTTTTTAGTCTGTAAGTAGGAATTAGTAATTTTTCCTTACTTCTCGTGATAATACTATGTACGTCACTTTTTCTTAAAAACAAATGCTTATTCTTGTGGGTGAACATCAAGTTCTTAAAAATGTACTGTGAGATTACAGTTAGAATGTTAATTTCTTTGAATTTTTCTTTGAGGGAGTCACGTGGTTTCATTTTATATATTGCACGTACAGCCCATTTTTGCAGCACGAATATAGTTTGAATATCGGCTGCAGCACCCCAGAGTAGGATACCATATGACATAATACTATGAAAGTAACTAAAATAAACCAGTCTAGCTGTAGCCTCATCTGTGATATATCTCATTGTTCGCACTGCATAAGCGGCTGAACTAAGTCTACCTGCAAGGTTTGTAATTTGAGGTTTCCATTGTAGACGAGAATCAATATGTAAACCTAGGAACACTGTTGAGTCAACGAGCTCGAGAATTTCATCGAAGAAGATCTACATCTATAAGAAGAAGAAGAGATACGTCTCAGATTGAGTTTCTGGTGAATTAAAGTTTCCGTACATTGTTCCCGCCTGCACTGCATTTCCGAACATAAAAGATGATAAAGAGCTTGTTTTTTACTTTTGTTGATTATATTGTTACTTTGCAGTCGGGTTGTTTTTTCAATACTCAACTCAGTGTAAAAAATTGAAGTGAACTGTCAAGACAATGTTATTTCCTTGATTATTCTCAGACTTTGACTTTGAATAATACATTTTATTTCAACATAATGCAGAAAGGTGAAGGATTGTAATGTGCCAGACAGTCGCCGCTGCTTGCAAAGGGCGCGGCGTGCTTTGATATCGGATCTTAGTGCCACTGAGTGCCACTGTCTGTCGCGTCCTCTGTTCGTCACGAGATAAAAACAAACGGTAACTATCTTATTTGTACTTTTGTCACATACAAGGATGTTGGCTGATTAAACTTTATTAAACTGTGATCATGGCTTTCTCCTTGGTCTGGGTGTTTAATAAGTGTAATAAAAATATTTATATGTGTATGTATATTATATTAAGTATTATAGTAAGTACTTACCACGGGGCTAGATGTTGTTGTGTGGATTGTCCGGAAATATTTATTTTATTTATGTCGCTTACTATCAGATCATGATATGTTAACCGTTTCAAGTTTTAATATAAGTTCCTACTTAAAATATCAAAATTTAATTAAACCCACCAATTATAGTTTAACTAGCCACCTGTTTCAACTTAGCACAGATGCAAATTAAACGTATAGGGTACTTTTAATCAAATCATCTCAAAACTCATCTATTCTTGAAAACTAAATATAATGGAAATTAATGATTTTGTTTCTTGTTGAAGTCAACAACCAAGGCCTTAATAGGTATTATTATATTTAACTTGGCTCTCATTGCAAACTCATGTTTTTGATAAAATTCATTAAAAAAAAACTCAGGAAAGCACCCCAAACTTAGCAATTACGTTTCCACACAGGGTATTTTCTGTTTACGCGAGAGATTCGGCCTTTATTCACCACGCTGGCTAAGTGCGGGTTGGTGATTATATAAATTGTAAAAACAATTAACATCTAACTTATCCGGATACGGCATATTCTGTATCGGAGATCGAATCCATCTAATCACCCCATTATCGCTTGTTTCATTAAACCGGCTAATTAAAGAACATATACCGCTTCCGCTGTCTCCCCACCACTACCACCCAAGCTTAAATCAACCTTATCTCCCCACTTTAGAATTCAAAGTCCTCCAACAGGATTATTCCTGGTGGTGGTGCATGGGGATTTGAGCAGTATTGTGGGGGTATAAAAGTGGTATTAGGTTGTGGGTGTGAGAAGGCGTCTCCATTATGGGAGTCAGTGGCGCGGAACGCCCGCCGAGGAGATCAGAGACGCTGCGAGGTTGGGAAGTGCCCGCTTTGGAGTGATTGGGATGAGAGTGTACCGGGAGCGAAATTATAATACTATTAATTTTGAAAAGACTATTATTAATTATTCAATGACGATGTAATATAAATATATCCGATTTTTTTTCTGATATTTCTGCTCTGGAAGAACAAAGTAAGTACCTAAGTATCACAAAATAAAATAAAAATCAATTATTTCGGACAGCAAGGATCCATAGTTTCGTTGGTAACTTAAAATTAATTAGGGTTAGTATTTATATAAGACTAGTGGCCCGCCCCGGCTTCTCACGGGTAATTATTTAAAAAAACCCGGCAATTATTCGATTTTTTCTCGCCTTTTAAACCTTCTCTAGATCTCCACGAACATTTCAAGACTAAGATAAGATAAATCCGTTCAGTCGTTCTCGAGTTTTAATCAGACTAACGAACAACAATTCATTTTTATTTATATATATGTAGATGTGTCTGGTACAGTCAACAGCAAAAGAATCTGATTCCAAAATAATATATTCAGTGAATGAAGTCAAAAGTTACGGACTTTTGTTGCTTATTATCATTAAGTATATCATTAGTTAGGTATCGTATCACATTTAGTTCGATCGTAGATGTTATTATAATCATTTTTTTTACAATAATAACTTCATTTGAAATTGACACTTTGGTAAAACTTGTTACATAATAAATTTATTTTTTTATGTGTATGGAGCTTCTGTATATAATTAGTAAATTCTACACTATACCGAGTATCGAAATACTAAACACTAAATTCTCTCTCTTCCAAGTTTTCTCTCAGTGTATCCCCCACTGTACTGCCACAGAATATCCCCCAGTCACTACCGGCCGTATTTTTAGCTCGCCGTGAGCTCATCGTTCGACAACATTAATGGCGCGCGCAACTGCCTTTGTATCTGCGCACGATTGTCATAACAATGCTCAAACATCTCCAAATAATAAACACTAACATTTAGAATATATCTATAAATGTAATGTATATACGGAGGAGTTATAAATAAGCATTTTGCCGTCATTTCTTCTCGCAGTCGCCGTAGAGGGAATTTAACCAGAAGATGGACAGAATCGTGTTCTTGGTTTGCGCCTGCCAAGCGCATTTGCTATTATTGGCTAAACCTCATAAGCTCATAAAGATATCGTAAGATTCATATATGTATGACAAAATCAAAACACATATTTTCTTATACCGTTTTTTTCCCTTACTTTATTATTTATCAGCCTATTTTGACATGTTTAAGTATAAATATAGTTATAAATAATAGTTATTCTGTTATTCCGGAGGCGAATCTACGGAAGCGAATCTAACCGATCATAAACTATTCAAATCGGTTCAGCCATTCTCCAGTTATGTACCACATATTATTATGTTTTGTAACAACTTTGTTATATAATATAGATTGGATAGAAGCCCTTTCTAGTTTTAACTAACTCTCTGCCGTAACGCGGGTTGGTGAGTGAGCCAGGAGCCAGGGCTTCGTTAGTTGTCCGGCAATGGCGGTAAGGTCGACTTGTAAACCCCTTATTCCCCTATCAAGTCCTTGGTAACACAACTTAACTCGAAATACCTCAACTTGCATTCACAAACGCCGGAAGCGGTTCCATTAAAAATTTAAACGGAAATAAAATATCAATAACAAGCTCGTTTGTCCTGAATTATTTGTGATTGTTACAAGAGTGCCCGCTCCGACGTCGACGGTAATGGCGCTCGTAAAGGCATTGTTCTGCACGGCGTGTTTAATGCGCGATTGTTGCGCCGGCGCAGCCCCCCCCTTCTCCCCACCCCCCGTGCCCCCCAACCCCCCACTGCATCTATTGAATTTCGATTTATAGCTGTCGTTAAATCGATTTTTAGATTTTCTTTTTTCATTAAGTTATCGGGGAATGTTATCGATGGTTTATCGATACATATAAATGAAACATTAATTATTGATGGAGGAAATGTTTGTTGTAGGTACTAGATTTATAGTTAGAACCAAGTACCGATGAGCTGCCGAATCCTTAGATATGATTATTACAAATTTTGACGACCTCTAGCTCAATGGGAGAAGGACTTCCTAGGCGCAAGAGGTTGCGGGTTTGATTCCCGCCGGGGGGGCAGATTTTGTGCGATCTACAATATCTTGTTTCGTTCTGGTTGTTTCCTATTTACAACAGAAATGTATTTTACTTATATATTGATATAATTTTAATATGTTTGTAGTATTGACATTACATAAATGACTGAATACGTGTTTGACGTTTAAGGATTTAGGTATAATATTTTTTTTATATTGTGTTTACTTAAATTTAATCCAATAATTAATAAGTAAAGTAAGTAAAATAGTAAGGCAGATTTCAGTGTAACTAAAATATATTTTTTTAAGAACTTTGTACTAACCTGTATTTCTATGAATAAATGATTATGGTTATGTGTCTATGTAGTATATCAGTTAGCTCTAACATGGTATCACTTGTCGAAAAAGACATAATTTTGAATTCAAGCTTTAAATACCCGCCTGCCAAACGTGGCGTATGTATAGCAACGCCCTATTATGTGAAATCTATAGGATTGCGGTTCTGTCCCTTCGCGGCTTAAGAAAGATAGATAAAAGTCAAACTAGACTACTTTCTTATAGCATAGAATGTACCTAGGTAACTAAGCAGAGCTTTTGTTAGGTGAGACTAATATTCTACATAGTTTTTTTAA
The DNA here is from genome assembly GCA_929108375.1 of Gymnoscelis rufifasciata. Classification (NCBI taxonomy): domain Eukaryota; kingdom Metazoa; phylum Arthropoda; class Insecta; order Lepidoptera; family Geometridae; genus Gymnoscelis; species Gymnoscelis rufifasciata. The sequence goes on from OV815320.1 coordinate 208,066, forward strand.
AGTAACCAACGGAATTTAAAAAATACTCCTTAAGGAATAAAACGGGTTTAGGACGTTTATATAATATTCCTTTGCTTTTGAAGTAATTATTTCATCTTCCAAGATCACAAGAGCTAAGCTAAGTGATAAATCTAACTAAAGTCCTTATTGCTGTGCGCGCGCAGTCGCGGTCGGCGGCGCGCGGCGCCTCCTGGCGGACGTTTATGAACTACTAGCGCCACGCCCCGGCTTTGCACGGGTAATTATTCAAAATTGTTTCAAAATTATTCGATTTTTTCTCTCCTTAAAAACCATCCTTAAACTCCAACAAACATTTAAAAAAAAAAATTGGCTAAATTGGTATAGGCGTTGTTGAGTTATGCGCTTAGCAACACATTTAGCGATTCATTTTTAACACCCGACAAAAAAAGAGGGGTGTCATATGTTTGATGTGTATCTGTCTGGGACATTATATCTCCCGAACGGATGAAGCGATTTCAACTTAGTTTTTTTTTTGTTTAAAAGGTGAGTCTGGCGCGAGTGCTCTTAGACATGTCTCATGAAAATCGGTTGTGCCGTTTAAAAATTGTGGGGGTTAGAGTGGGGAAGGAAAACCGAAAATCTGTAAAAATCTCGAGTATCAAAGGAAATTGAAGGATTCGAATCGGGGGTTTTTGTTATATTTAAAATTTAGATTTATTATTTTTAAGAAGATTAAGGTAAGAGAAAACATACTATTGATTGCAATGCTCAAATTGATGTAACCGACAACAAACATAAACTTGGTTCGGGTCAATTGGTGTAACGTTAGTTTTTTAAAGAAAGTTGGTTTTATATTGGTGTATGTGTGGTTATAATTTTTCGTTCAAGCTAAGAATTAGTGTAAGAGCAATGCTGGCTTGCCAAGATACATACACAAACTAACCTTCTTTGGTCAAAGGATAGGAATACAACAATTCGACTTATGTAAATGGATCACATACCTACTCAGTTACAACATAATTTCGACAGAATTCTACAAATTCACAGTTAAAATGTGTAGCGTAACTGTATTTTTTTAAAGCTAGTATTCTATTATTATGCTATTCGAAAGAGCAGAAAAAAACTTAAAAAAACTGTACTGTTTTGGTGGTTAACCCAATTGAACGTTCATGTTGTAAGCGCTAATTAATTTTAAGACCAAAATTGTACACATGAATGCAATAAACGATTTTGAATTTGAATTTGAACCTGCAACCGACGATAATGTACAATATCTATGCTATGCTAGGGTTTAGTTCTGAAAATAACTTTTTGAATGGGATTAGTTACCTGTTAACGAATTATTAACTACTAACTAAGCGACAAAATATTATCAAGCGACATTTTTTTTATTTCCGCACATGACCATTTAGTAGAGAGCCGACCGAACGCCGCCGCGGTTATTTAAAAAAAAATTTACTCGTGATATCTTTTGAATGGAATGTCAGAATCTAATAATTCAAAAAGTTATATAAAGGTTTTAAAGCAATCTTACATAATAAATTATTTTGTTAAGGATTAATACCAAGATACAAATAAAGAGCCTTTTCAAACAGTGGTATTATAATTTTTAATATAAAAAATCGCTTATTGTCACAAAACTATAATAGTTAGAGATATGATGTTAAGACGTTTTTTGTAGATAATGATAAGTTCTATAAAGTTGTAATACATCACTTTGTTATATATTCAATAGTTTTCGCAGCATTCGCGATTAACGAAAAATTTAGGTTTATTTTAAAAAAAATCGCTTATTATCACAAAACTATAATAGTTAGAGATATTATGTAACGACGTTTTTTGTAGATAATGATAAGTTCTACAAAGTTGTGATACATCACTTTGTTATATATTCAATAGTTTTCGCAGCATTCGCGATTAAAGAAAGATTTTGGGTTCTTTTTTTTCACCATGGGTTACATTATCGGAGTTTGGTAAGAAATCATATTATTTTTGTAAACTAAATATAGCCTATGTCACTCAGGGATAGTGTAGCTTTCGAATGGTGAAAGAATTTTTTAAATCGGTGCAGTAGTTTCAGAGCCTATTCGAGACAAACAAACAAACAAAAAATCAAACCTTTCCTCTTTATAATATTAGTATAGATGAGACTTTTACTGAAAAACTAATATAACTTACAACTACACTCTGTCTAAACTAATTAAGGAAGAAGGGTTCGTCTGTTTGTTTAAATAAATATATAGTAAACTAGCTGTGCCCTGCGGTGCTACACGCGTTATAATGGATGAAGTACTCTTAACCAACAACATATTTATTTGAATAAAGATTAATATATTATGTTGATACAACTTAAACAAATGATTTCGACCAAATTAGGTACCATAAAAACGGTTTTTGTGAGTTAATCTTAAAAGATAGACATATACTATCGCGGACTGTTTTTTAGATCATTAAAAGAGCTATTATTCTTTAATACATATTTTTTGTGTATCTTGAACCGTTTTCACGGCGCACGCAACGGAAGGCTTCAAAGATGAACAATTTCTCCCGTTTTTTACACATTTACCACTATATCTTTGCTCCTTTTGGTCGTAGCGTGATGTTATATAGCCTATAGCCTTCCTCGATAACTGGACTATCCAACACAAAAAGAATCATTCAATTCGAACCAGTAGTTTCGGAGATTAGCGCGTTCAAACAAACAAACAAACAAACAAACTCTTCAGCTTTATAATATTAGTATAGATAAATAAATATTTTCGAACAATCTACTCAAAAACATCTAGCCCCGTGGCTCTAAGCTTGTGTTACGGGTGGTTACGGGTACTAGATATCTGATATACTTAATATAATATACATACCTACATATATAGATATTTTTATTATACATATTATTTATTATATTTATTATTTATTAAGGCATCGGTGCCTAATGTCGACTGATAAATAATACATAATTTGGTCTTCAATACATTTTATTAGTTTAAACTAAACATTGTAGAAAATTCCTGCATAATGAAATGCCTGTGTCTGTATTTATTGTAGGGTAGATGCTGTACCGCTAGCCCCCGCGCCGCCGCGCCGCCGCGCCGCCACGCCGCGCCACCGCGCCCCCGCGCCGCTCCACCGCGCCGCCGCGCCGCGCCGCGCCGCCCGACAAACGCAGCTTCGCGCATCATTTGCGCGCGGTGATTTGTTCCCATCCGCCGACTCGACACAAACCCGTTTTTGTACTGCTACTAGCTTTTTTTGTACAATACTGTTTTTATACTACCGCGGGCTTTTTGTAAGTTTTTGTGTGGAGACATATTTGTGGTAATTAACAGAAATACGCCCTCTGTCGGCGCGGCGCGGCCTGCGCGCGTTTGCACGCCGCTCTAAGCGCTACTGTTGCGTGCGCCGGCGCCGCCGACACGCCGCAATCGATACTACATGCTATACACGGCAAATTACTATTTATGTAGTTTCAATGGTATTTTATTTTATGATTTTCATAATAATTATACCTAAAGAAAATAATAGTAGATTAGATACCTACCTATTACGCTTTAAAAATAATTGATAGACGATCGTCAAGTTCATTCTTGATATGGGTACCTACCTAACTAAAGCAGAATGCAGGTGATCGGAAAATCAGACATCAATTAAAGATTAATAAAAGTCCCAGCTATGTAGGTAATCTACCTATTTGAAAGTTTGCTTAATTTGTAGTTTTAATAACTATTTGCCATCATAAGCTCTCGTAGTGAGAGTTTCTCGTAGAAACCTGAGTACAGAGAGCCGAGCCAACGCAAACCACTCAGCCGATGTGTGTCAACATTACAACTCTTGCATAAATTAAACCGCTAGTTAATGCGCAAGCGCAAGGAATGCCAGCAACCAGAATCGGACTCGAGCACGTGTGTCCCGCGCCCGCGCCGCGCCGCGCCCGCGCCGAGCGGAGGCGAAACCGCATGCGTGTTAGAAATACAATTTAACGAACATAAAAATATCAATTACAAACGCCATGTACACGGCGCGTTCGTCACAGGTTACATAAAGTACGCGACGGCGCGGCGGGAGGGGCGCGGGCTACTCGAGCGGGACGCGCGCGCCGCCCGAGCGCAGCCGACCGCGCGGGAAAACAGACATATTTGTAAAGCTTACCGCGTGCATTCTCAGCCCTAATTCTTCACAATAAGGTTTACAATCCAACGTTCCAATTTCAAGATGCATCAGCACGCTTCAAATAGAACGCGACTTGGAAAAAGGAAAGCTTTGTAAATGGAGCGCGGTGATTGGGCTCGGCGGCCCAATGGCGGCGGGGGGCGGGGCGCGGGGCGGGCAGTCGGCGGACGCGCGCGCGCCGCGCCGCACGCGCAGTCTGCGCCGCGCCGTCGCGGAGTGAGCAGTGAGTGATGCTGGGCGCCGCCATGGACGGGAAGGACTACGGCGCGCTGCACGCCGCAGCCGCCGCCGCCGCTTCGTACTCGATGGATGCAGGTCTGATCATACACTGCTTTACTCTACTTATATAAATAAAAAAGGAGTGCTTAGAAGATTAATTATGGTACTGGGATTAATGAAATTCCAAGTAAAAATATATATATACGTAAATGTGTGCTAAATGTATCTTTATAATTCTTGACTGAAAAACTATCGTTAAGAAATATGATTCTCAAAACTAATTAACTATACAATAATTGTTACCAATATTTATCGACAAAACAATCCGGTAACAGGTAAACAAACGGATAATATAACTTAAAAATCATCCAATCATGGCAATTTGATTCTTCGAGCCCTCTACGCCGTAGCGCCTCGCTACGTAGAATGCTACGCAAAAACACATCAGTCTAATAAATACTAGTACTCATCAAACATAACATTTAAATTCTATATAATTTCCGTATATTCTATACTTATTTCATATTCTATATATTTACATATTAAAAAAAAACATAATATGGGTTTTTGTAAAATTTAATCATATCAAATCCTAAACGCAGTTTAAGTTCCTGTCACGCAAAAATGTTTGACAGGCAGGAACCTCTTTTATTTATGTAGGTACGTTCTATTTCTCTGTATGGCTCTGCGCGTGATAAAACCTTTTTTGACTGGAACGAAACCCGGGAACAATAAGAATGGGGTTAAGAATTAAGAATAGTTTTTTTTGCAAATATATTTTTGTTTTTAGCAGCCATTTTGCTATTTCTGACGGAGACAAATCGAGCAAATGATTAACTATTAAAATTGGGTTAACCGTTTTCCAGTAATTATACCTAGGTGTTGTAACGCACACGATAGAAAACAAAATTATTTACTGAAAAGAATAATTGCCAAACGGACAATATTGAAATATTACAATAACTGATAATAGAATACTTAGCTACTTAATTAGCCTAGTGTCCCACTGAAGGCCTCCCCCATATCCTTCCAAGTGGCCCTCCTGTGCAGAATTTGATAATCGCGGTCTTCTCTCTACAGGGTGTAATCGTTAAGTGTGCACAGGCGATTATTCCGTAACTATTGCAGATATCAAAAAACTTTAAACTGATATCGAAAGTACTTTACCTAATGCGTAAAATGACATCAATAACTTTTTAAAAATAAAACGAGAAATATCCAAAAAAATTACATTAATCACTGCCATACATTTTATTTCTTAGTAAGTACAAAATTTTGTGTTCAAAGCATATGTTCGAAGTGACGTCCTCCTTGTGCAATACAATGACGAGCTCTATTTACAGTTTCTAAATGAACTTTCCTTAACATTTGCGGAGTAATTAAAGCAATTGCACGACGTACACGATTCTGTAACTCTTCTAGGCTGTGTACTCTCTCAGCGTACACGTGGTCTTTGACAAATCCCCATAGGAATAAATCACAAGGCGTGAGATCCGGGGATCTGGCAGGCTAAGGGGTTGCACTATTGTTGGCTATTAAGCCATTATAATTGTTTCGTAAGAAATTCATTACAACATTTGTATTATGTGCAGGTGCTCCATCTTGTTGAAAAATTATCGACCTTCTTTCATCGTCTGGAATTGGTTCTAAGAGACTTGGCATATCGTTTTGTACAAAGGAGAAATATCTCTGTCCATTTAAGGTTCCACTGTAAAAATATGGCCCAATGATCCGATCTCCAAGAATACCACACCACACATTAATTGAGAATCGCATCTGAGCTCTAACTTCAGTAGTTAAGCGAGGAATGTCAATTGACCAATAATGCGAGTTTTTTCTATTGTAAATGCCGCAGTTTGAAACATTACTTTCATCGGTCCATAAAATTTACCTTACATTGACATAATTATTACTATTACTCCGCAAATGTTAAGGAAAGTTCATTTAGAAACTGTAAATAGAGCTCGTCATTGTATTGCACAAGGAGGACGTCACTTCGAACATATGCTTTGAACACAAAATTTTGTACTTACTAAGAAATAAAATGTATGGCAGTGATTAATGTAATTTTTTTGGATATTTCTCGTTTTATTTTTAAAAAGTTATTAATGTCATTTTACTCATTAGGTAAAGTACTTTCGATATCAGTTTAAAGTTTTTTGATATCTGCAATAGTTACGGAATAATCGCCTGTGCACACTTAACGATTACACCCTGTATATAGGACAGGCATAAGGTGCAATAACGAACCTCTATGTTTTCAGTTCGCGCTAAACTACATCACCTCAATACTTTATAAGTTGTCACGTGACGTTTATTGTATAACAGAGATAGTCGAGATAGGGTAGTGACGAGTTTGTTATCGATATCGATGATAGTGGTAATCGAGAGATCGGGTCGCGACCCGCCGCGGGTCAGCGCCGTGCGTCATTCACTTTTAAATATCGCTTGTTATCTTGTATCAACTAACGTAAACAGTGTTTAATAGTCGCTTTCCGATGGAAATTACTTACGTTATACGTAACATCTAATTAAGTAATTTGTAAAGTATTATCTTACTTGCTATATTTAAAAAAATTGATTTACTTTTGAAAAATCTGAAAAAGAAACTGCCTTAACCACAAATTGAAATAACAATATGTTTTTGTACTTTGGTCATGTAGGTAGGTGTGTGTCCCACCCCAAACCTACATGATCAAAGTTAGCAAACTTCGTTTCTCTAATCACCTCTTTGAACTTACGCCTAAGAAGTTTAATTTAGGACATTAATTTCTATAAAATCATAACAAATAGAGACTGAAGCTACTACAACCAAGATAAAAACTATGTTGCTTAATTAATTGAAAAATATATTACTCATTTACATCATTATTCTTCGAGACTCTCTCAGATGACCTAGACATAGAAAGGGAGCGCAGGGCATTATCGGTAAGGGCAAATATGTTGGCCCGCAGATTTGCGCGATGCAGTAGAGCAGTTAAACTGAGTTTTTTTTTTTTTTTTTTTTTTTTTATGATCGATAAGCCTTCATTTGACCACAATCTCACCTGATGTAAAGTGACGATGTGGTCTAAGATGGGACATGAAGACCTAGAAGGTGGCTTCTCCGGGCCACATTACGAAACACGAAAAAATCGCTTCACGCACTGGCCCAGCCCGGAGGCTGGTGACAAGCCGCGGCCGAAGCCTACCACCAGAGACTGTTCTTAGCACCACCCGGAGGTCACGTGTAAGGATTCAGAGGGTTACCACTTACGGACGTGAACAGACAAAACCTCCAACTCACTCGAGCGTACTGCCAATCCTTCTATACATGCAGTCTGTGGGTTAACTACACGCAGAAATGCTGGAATGCCCTGCGCGTCCAGTATAATAACGCGTTCAGAGTGCTACTGGGACTGCCCCGCTTCTGTAGCGCGTCCGGGATGTTTGCAGAGTCCCGCGTTGATGACTTTTACGCAATCATCCGCAACAGAACAGCATCCCTGATGCGGCACCAGTAGCTATCTGAACGTTACAGCTGGCAGGCTGGACACGGACTGCGCTTTAATGAAGCACTGGACGTACATTCATAATGTCATGAAATAATAAATAATGATTTATTTAAAACAAATAGTTATTTTACAGCTTTGGGCCAATTATAACTATTTTAGACTTAAAAACTAGACTTATTACGACGTCATGCGTCTGTAAACGCAGGATGTGTTCTAACTTTTCAATAATGTATTTTTATGTATAAATTATGTACCTACACTAACTATTAACTCCCTATGGCTGTAATATTTACTATGTGAAGCTGAAATAAATAAATAAATTGAATTGAATTATTAGTGATAAATTAAGGCATAAATAGGCTTACTATGTGCTATAGTCAATTCAGTTATATTAGCCAGCAATATCAACCTACTATACCTTTGGATGGAAAAGAGATAATTGTAAATACAAATTAGACAAGGGTTCTCTAACACTTACAAAACTACTTTTATACATTCACTTAAATAATAAAATTAAAACCAAAAATACTTATCATTCTAGTGGAATAGCTAATACTTAATTTAATATGACGATAATCGTATAATCATATGATATAAAGAACAAAACACAGTATTTTACATACGTTTTAAACTAAAAAGTACATTAATAACTGAAGGCAAACAAAACCAGAGTTCACACAGATAACCTCATTAAACATTTCCTATAAAATTAGGCAATTAAAATGTAACATTACCTGTTTGGATCATTAGTGTAGCATAGTTGCACCGGTTATCGATAACGATGGTTTATCGATGTCGAGGGCGGGCGGGTTATCGAGTCGATAGGCCGCCGCGCGTCACTAGCCGCGCCACAGGAAAACAATTAATGGGCTTTTTACCTAATCTCTCTCTGTTAAATATAGTAATTTAAGTTCCAGTAAAACCCATGCTGTTCATGTTAATTCTGATGATACCATAGATTTATCCTATACATTAGATACTAATTCTCCCCAATATAGATTATAAATATTTCATCAATTTAAACTGAAATTCTATTGAAGAGAAAATCCAGTCATAATGTTAGAGACAACATTAAAAAAGCTACATTTGTGGAAATTGTATTAACAATCTACTGTGTATTTTTTTTGTTCAGGCTATGTCCATTTATATCTCTTAATTATTGCATTTAAAATATGTATAGGTATCCATACAACCTTGAAATACTTGTTAAGTCAGATCTGTCTCGCCGATGATCTGAGTGTCATAAAAAATCAGCCTACGTAAAATCTCATGGAAAAGGTGCGTGTTTATCTTATACAAAAGTGACCACAAAGTTATCATCAAAATGATATACCAATGTAGCCGTTTTGAGTTCAAAAATCGCAATGACATGCAATTTTTCAGTTGTAAAATATGCCTAAACAAACAAGCTATTATCAGACTCTAAATAGAGACGCAAAATGGCGTTCCGCTGAGTAAAATCTCTTTCACATAATATTTTTTTTAAACTTGTCACTGGCAAACTGTCGCTTCAAGCGCAGAGTCATAAGAAATTAAATTGAATTGTCTCTAAATATTTTACTTTCGTTTTTGCTTGACGAACTAAAAAATAGCAAAAATTACTATCTCTAGCGCTCGTGCATTTTTCCCATCTTTTAGAGACATTGCCGTCCCTTTGGCAAGTTCTTTGTAATTTACACTTAGTGTTCAAATGAATAGCAAGAGAGCCCAATTATTAGTATATTAGTAGAACAGTAGCGGTGGAGCGGAGGTCAGCGATTGTCGCCCCTATCTCGGGTTATCCGGCGCCGGCGCACGAGCCAAGGCAAGCCACCAACTTTAGCTAATGAATGTACCGATGTTGTTTCACTTTCAAAATCATCGTGCGTGACTAACAATATTCATTTTAACAAAATATTTAAATATGGAATATTGTATTCAACCCGAAAAATACTGAATTGATTGAATCGATGTAAATGTTAAACTTATAATAGTTACCTATAAATAAGAACTCCAAAATTGTAAAAGCTATAAAATTGTACTAACGTCTTTGAAAAGATGGAATTTAACTGCTGCGTGTGTTTATCAAATATTATAAAACAAAACCGTTACCTATTATCAAGAAAACAGTATTTTTAGTAAGTAATGTATTTATAAACACATTTAACAACATTGAAGGTGTCTCTGGCGCAAATAGAATAAAATATGTATGAAACCTCAATATAATTTTTAACCATACGCGTTTGATGTGAGCGGTTCACAGAATACACCTTACCAAGTTTCAACAATTTAGTTCTTATAATTTCGGAAAAAAAGTGGCTGTGCCATACACGGACAGACAGACAAACATCATGCATTTGTAAGGGTTCAAATCAAATCAAATGTTTATTTGCAGAATACAATTTTTCAAACATGTCAAGAACTTAAGGACTAGATATAGTTGTATTCAACCCGCAAGCAGGTATGCAAATATTATCAAATGTCAATGCTATGAAGCTACAAAATAAAGAATAAATTAAATAATAAACAAAAAATAAAATTTAAATTACAATCTAAATACAAAAATAAATAGAAAAAATGTTCATCATTATCATCATCACCCTATTAACGTTCCCACTGCTGGGACACAGGGGGTATGTCCCGCTGGTCCCCTCTAGGATTGTCCCCTTCGGACCGTGTAGAGGGGACAAGCGGGTCAATGTCCCTCTGGAGAAGTTGCAGTTAAATTTTACTTGAAATTGTATATTAAAACTATACTTTTATATTATTTAGTATAGGTATAAATATTATATTGTTTAGTATATAAAACATTATCATTTTAAATTGTTGACAAAAATTGGTTGGTGGATGCATGAAGGTTGGTATTTTCCTAGTATTTTGTGTAAAATAAAACATTTATTATATTTATACGTTTTATTAAGTTAAAATATTATGTATTAAAATTACCTTTTTAACAATATAAAACAGTCATTATAGTATTTATTTATTTAACTAATGCAGGCTTCTACTATGCTATATCTGTAAATAAGAATGTAAAATATAGCATACTAAAAATATCTTCGATACAATTCACTAAAATTATTAATTAAAATCACAGGAATAGATCACACTTATACATTAAACACAATAAATAGTTTTTGAGTTTCGTTTAACAAAGCTCGTATTATGGGGACTCGTGAACTCGTTACTCGATGCAAATGGTGGATTTTTATATAAATAAACATTTTGTACTTACAATAATCTTGAGAAACGCAGTGCACATTTTCTTTGCTGGGCACATTCCCATACTGTTAGTCCAGTTTTATATTTTTTTTAATGTAGTACTGGTGACCTCCTCTTAGTATAACTGTTCCATTTCGTCTTTTTATATAAACTATTGAGTTAAAAATTTTACTACAAGAAGCACTTGTCCCTGACATTTTTAGGAATGCACTGATAAGAAAAAGCTAATTTCTTCGTGTTGGCAATACGGTGTTTGTTGAAACAATATCTTATAGACATTCGGAGATGACATTAACTCTCCACTATGGAGGTCTCTTGTGCAGAAAGTGATAATTGAATTAACCTTTTTCCTAGATTAATCGCTCTCTGCACAGGCCAGTATCTGTCTATGTTTATGTTATTTTATGATCGCACCAACTTAAACTATGAAATAAAAGATTTTATTTTTATTTATAACATACCGAGGTAGTCAATCAATCATATGACCAAGTAGTATACAACGAATGAGTATACATATAAACAATGTTTTAATATACTTATTAATAATATATATATAGTTTTTATATACAATTTCAAGTAAAATTTAACTGCAACTTCTCCAGAGGGGACATCTGGGTCATCGGAAAATTCAACAGCCCACTTGTCCCCTCTGAGTGAGCCGTAGAGGGGACCAGCGGTATATCGCTAATACGATGTCCCGCTTGTCCCCTCTACACGGTCCGAAGGGGACAATCCTAAAGGGGACCAGCGGGACATACCCGACACAGGGACTTCTCTCTTGACGAGAGAGATTAGGCCTTAATTCACCACGCTGGCCAAGTGCGGGTTGGTGAATGTCACATGTCCTTCAAACTCTTTTAAAGTTCTCAGAACATGCCGGTTTCCTCACGATGTCTGTTTTTTTTTTGTTTTTTTGTTTGGAAAAAATGTTAAATAATTATAAATTACAATTTAGATATTCACTAACACTAATTCAGTTTTTTACCATTTGGCTACGGAACCCAAATGATAAGTAACTAAGAACTAAGAAGTTATTAAGACCAAAAAAGAGGGGTGTTATAAGTTTGAAGTGTCTGTCTATCTGTCTGTGTCCGTCTGTCTGTCTGGGACATCATAGCTCCCGAACGAATTTCAATTTATTAAGTTTTTTTTTGTATGAAATGTGAGTTTGTGTGCGAGTGTTCTTAGACATGTTTCAGACTGGGGAAGGAAAACTGAAAATCTGCAAATATACTCGAGTAGGGACTCAAATGTAAGCATCGCTTGTACATTACATACATACGTGATAAATTCAAAGAAATAAACATATTGACCGTCATTTGTCAATATATTTATGAAGCCATTATGTATACGCATAAAAATATTAATTTGTTTACAAAAAATAGTGATAAACACAATGTAAATACAAGAAATAAATATAAACTCGCTTTGCCCACCACTAGGCTGCATAAGGTTAATGTATCATTCAAAGGGCAATGTATACGCTTCTACAACAAGATTCCCAAAGAATTGCAACAGTTGTCAATTACTAAATTTAAGAAAATTGTAAAAAACAATCTTTGTAAAAAAGCTTATTATAATATATCGGATTACCTTGAGGACAAAACTGCTTGGGACGGAATCTGCTCCAACACAAAATCAAAAACAAGACTAACAAACAAATAATGATTGTAAAGTTTCAATACAAAAATGAGCTAGAGTTTCTAATCGCTTCTTTGCTCTAGTGTAAAAAAGCGAAGCGACCAGATACCATAAATTTATTTCCTACTTATATTTAAGCACCTATGACCTATATGTTTTTTTGTAATCTATTTTGACGTGTCTAAGTTTTGTAAAACCAAACTATGGAAATAAATAATTTTGTATCTTGTATTACAAAATATTATGGTGTTTTACTTTAAAGGAAACCAAGGCATTGGAATCGGGTTTTTTTTTCTTAAATTTAGTACATAACACACATAATTTAAGTAATGTAATTACTGATTAAACAACGCTAGGCCTGAAACTGCGTTAACTGGGCGTGGGGACCGTATTATGTCAAACGACTCAATTCGGCACCCGTGCATCTTTAATATAATAATCCTATTGTATTATCCGAAATAACTTTTTAAATCATCATGGTTTTTAACAATATTATGATTTAAACCGTCAAATCATGGTATGTTACCCGTTTTAAATCATAATATTATCCGAAATGTTATTAATAATTATGTTTTTTTATATAATTTACTATGATTTGCTCTAACTAGCTTTCCTGATATGTAAACTATATTATAGTGAAGTTTCATCAAAATCCATTCATAAAGTTTATCATATTATTAGGAAATATTGCATATCAAAAACAAACATGAATTTTTTTCATAATTTAATTTTACTTGAATAAAAAGCATTACTATTTAGCGGGGGGCCAGTGACGTCAGGGCGTGCTAGACCAATGCCTGACGTCACACTGTATTTCATCTTAATATAACTGTGTTATTTTTCTATTCAAAATAACAAATAAAATCATGCCTAATATTTATTTCCTTTTTACAAAGAGAGAAAAAAACGGACATTAAAATTTAGGCAACGAGCCTATTCCGGAAATATTAATTTACAGTCCAGTAATGTTAGGTTTCACCTGTGCCAAAATTCCTACTGGGCGGATTTTTTGTATATCTACACATTTATACCGGCGCTCTATTATCATGTAAAAAAATTACAATAATATCTTTGATGAAATACTTGAGTAAAATCGATTTAAAAGACTTATAATCTTAACCTTCATAACTTTTTAAGGCCGTTATCAATGTCCATTTTTGATTCATCACAACACAACGCCGCGCCGTTTTAAAAGTTATAAAAATTCAGCTCAAAATCAATTATTTCGCAGTTTGAGCTTTAAAAAGCCTAAAATTTATGGATATTTAGTAATAACATGTAAAAATATTATAGATAATGGAATAATGTCTTTCGTCGCGACTCTATTTACAAAAAAATACTTTTATATGAAAAAAATAAACAGTATCTAAGTGGTTTGCTCTAATCTCTTTTTAGTGTGTCTGAATTTTAGTTAATAGAAACTTTGGATAATTGAGCATTAACAAGATCCATAGTCCGGTCAATTTTCAAAAAATTAGAGTGAAGTTACATAAAGTCCCAACAAGCATTTCAGTAAAATTGTTCAAAAACCTAATTATAAACAATGTCTAGAAGTTCCCCATCATTCCCGTGTACCAAAATAAGCTATACAAATTAGAAAAGTATTTTTAGCATAATAGTAATTTGCTTAGTAGATAACTATAGAAACTATCATGGTTATCAACACAATAACAAAGCCATACCATAGTAAATATCCCGTAATAAATCTAAATAAAAAGCCGGGTTGGCTTGGTGGGAGGACACTCGACTTTCATTCCGAAGGTTGGGTTCAAACCCCGCCACGCACCTCTGAATTTTTCTTCTTGAGAAATTTATGTGCACTTTAAACACGTGCTTTAACATTGAAGGCAAACACCATGAGGAAACCGGCATGTTCTGAGAACTTTTAAGAGTTTGAAGGACATACGTGACATTCACCTACCCGCACTTGGCCAGCGTGGTGAATTAAGGCCTAATCTCTCTCGCTTAGAGAGAAGTCCCTGTGTCCCAGCTGTGGGACGTTAATAGGGTGATGATGATGATGACAAATTCAAAATAATATGCTTAGTTTAAAAATACATCTTCAATCTATGCGTAAATCAACTACGCAGTTAACATTTTTATGGTACACAGGAGCATATATCTGGGTTAAAAGCTACCTCGTTAATGGTACAAATAAGGTTGGTCTGTTTATCTGTTTGTCCTTCATGTTTGCGGTGCAGAGTCAACAAGCGGCCGCGTTGATGCATCGGCGCGGGCGCACGCAAACAGGGGACCGCTACTGGACTCGACAAATAAACTTATGAGCTCCTAATTATCAATTTTATTTGAATGAGATCTGATTTTAGGACAGTTTTCTTCGGAATAAACACTAAATTAAATATGCAAAGACGTTGGCCTAAGTTTATAATTAAGATTATTATACTTCAGCCCTATAACTAGCGAAAAAAAGATTATATTAATACCTATAACTACCGATTGAACCTGGGTTGGCTTCGCACGGGTGCAAATTATACATACATAGGTAAACCTTCTTGAATCTTTTAAATGGAGACGATGCAATAGGCAAATTGACTAATTTTAAATAAATCACTTAAATTTATTCCTTAATATTTATGTTATTTGATTTAACTAACCCTAGTCACTAAGTCATCAGTTTTACTAACAAACTATGGATTATTTGTTGTCCGCAATAAAGTTTTTTATTATGTCTTTATTACTAGTAGTGCCCCGCGGTGTTACCTGCGCTATAATAAATTTTCCCGCTAATGACTCTTTCCCGCGGTTTAAAGTATCCTATGTCCTTTCTCAGGCTCTTAAGATTCTGTGTATCAAGTTTCATTAAAATCGGTTTAGTAGTTTTCGCGTGAAAGCGTAACAAAAAACTTGCATTTTATACATTATATTAGTAGGGATAGGGATAAATATACCGCGTCAATATTTCGGTGGGAAAACAATGAAATACATAAAAAAATTCAATAATTTCATTCAAATTGCCAAAAGTGCGTGCGTGAATAATGTTTGCCGCCAAAATGGCGCACTTGTGACGTCACATGTCTATAAACTGCTTTAGACGGTGAAGGACCCATTTCAGTTTTTAACCCCCGACCAAAAAAGAGGGGTGTTATAAGTTTGACGTGTCTGTCTGTGTGTCTGTCTGTCTGTCTGTCTGTCTGTGTCACCATAGCTCCCGAACGAATGGAGCGATTTCAATTTACTTTGATTTGTATGAAAGGTGAGTCTGGCGCGAGTGTTCTTAGACATGTTTTATGAAAATCGGTTGTGCCTTTTAAAAGTTATGGGGGTGAGAGTGGGTAAGGAAAACCGAAAATCTGCAAATATACTAGTGTGGGGTATCAAATGAAATCGCATCGCGTCCACATTACATAATATTATGTTGTTTTACGTTTAAGGAAATTAAGGGATTGGAATCGGGGGTTTTTCCTAAATTTTAAATTTAGATTTATGTATTACTACGTCACAGCGCTGTATACCGCCATTTTGAACAATATGAGTCACGTGATCAAGGACGAAAGTATGGGAATTATAATAATAATATATTTTAAATATAGTCTATTATTTATACGTAATTTCCGTTAACCATAATTTTTGTCACAATTTGTTTCACATTTTAATGACATCTTTGAAACTACTGTAAGGTTTTTTATACGGCTTTCAGAGAATTAATGCACTGATTAACGTAAGAACATCGTGAAAAGCTAAGTACGCTATGTGGAAACATGTAAATGGTTCTGAGTTATGTTTGTATTGTGATTTAGTTAGTAAGTAAAGCTGTTTGTTTTCCGAATAAAATAAAAAGCCGAGACGCGTCGCCCAGTTTTCTATTCACGCTTAATTATTTCTTTCATTCGCACTTACATTATAATCAATAATTAACAACTGGAATGTCTCTTATCGCTATTCGCTTCTTAACTCAATGTATTAAATTTAAGCGAACTGTCAAGACAATCTTCATGTCAAGTTATTTTCTTTCATTACTCTTAGTTTTTATTTAAATTGACTTAGGTTGACCTGTCCTGTGCGTCTAAGGAAATACACATTTTGACTTTTATTTCTTTACTATTTGCGCATTGTCTCGCCAAAGGACACACAGTCCATTTGTAAGAACAAACAGCGCGCGGGTAACCCGACCTCCCCGGGCTAAGCGCGTACGCATACAGCGAATTATGTTACAATTTCCTGTCTGATCCCACGATATTTGCACTTTACGTTTTTTGTAATAGAATTTGTTCGATTATTTACGTATTTGAATAAAAGCTACTGAACAGCGCCAATAAGCAAACACAGACCCTTATTAAAATAAAATATATTAAGCGCAAAATGTTAGAGAAATCGAATAAAGGAAAAGTATGCCAATAAGTGGTATTTTAACTAAGATTAAGTTGGCAGTAATATATAAAATATTTTATGCGTAAGGTGGTGTAGAACAGGAAAAATCTTATAACGGGATATTTACCAAGATTGATTGTCTTTCGAGTTTCCCGATATTTCGGCACAGTTACATACGCCATGATCACGGTTAAACTGAAGCTGCAGCGATTGGAGTAACAGTTTTATTGGCAGACAAATATCCCAATTTAATTAATTTTTATCCCGTTATAAGTCTAAATAATATTGATAACCATGATAGTTTCAAAAGTTATAGGAAAAATCTTGTCAATCAAAACTTTAGAAGATATAGTATATTTTCTATGTAACGCCTTTAATATTTTGAAAAGTTGTTTTCGATTATCTCAGGCCGATTTGCACCAATTTTGGTCGCTTAAAGCTCTAGGTAGAGAATAAATAATTTGTCGAATCAGTGCACAACAAAGATAAAATTAATTATAATAAGTAGTGGTTTCCTAGCAAAAGTAATTAATCACTATTCCGTCTGAGAATTCCACATTTTGTACCTACTCTATCTAGATAAACGGAGGCTTCATATAAAATTGACAAAAGAATATTACCTACATATGAACTTCCTGAGCTTCTTGCGATTTACTTCCGTCAGTCTTCCATAAAAGTAATTGACGAAACAGCTGCTGTTTAACGAATCTTCATTTTAGAATAAAAAGCGTCGTTTAAGGAACTTAGGTTATTTAATCGGTTAAAACAATGCGTCGTAGTACTTTTTTATTTAAAAGGCAAGGTTTACCATCGCGCTTCCGCAAACATGCAGCCGCCACGCTTAGAATAATATTTTACTAATACCGGTGCTCCCGACGGCAGGCCATAGACAAACACACAATATTTATCTATGTCTGCGCGGATTTGCGTTCTATTTCAAATTATTTGTAATTACGTTTGATGTAATAGGCAGTATTTCTGGGTGTGTCTATGAAACCACAAAAAGACACACGAGGGGTGGGAGCGAGAAGTGATAGTCAAGTTAAAATTTCCAGAGAGAAATAGAGACAGTAATTAAAGTACTAATGTGTTATAATTTTTCTCATTTAGTGAATATATACTTTCTGGTTTTTCTTGACTCAGAAATACATGAGACTTAGTTTCATTACATGAAATGATAAATTGATGTATTTTTATGTTGTATCTAGTGGATTTTAATGTTCAGTACAAATAAACAATCATGGTATCTTGTTTCGTAGCTGACTGTAATGTAAAAAAATAACAAATAATCCATTTTATTATACTTTTAATAACTAAGTAAGTATTTGTCGACTTCTGTGGCTCGGTGGGCGAAAGTTCCACTGAGGCGCAGGAGGTTGCAGGTTCAGATTCTGTAATCTTCAATTTCTGGTTACGGGTCTGGGTGTTTTCTATGTTTCTATGTTTTTTTACAAAAAAAAAAGAACCTATGTAGTATATCAGTCACCCATAGAACAAGCGCTGCTTAGTTTGGGGTTAGGTGATGCTGTATGATTATTACGGAAATATTTTTAATATTTTGCCATTAAATCTTGTTTTCCCAAATTTCTGCTAGTAATCAGAAAAAGGTATATAGAGTCATCTCATAAGCCAACTAACTAGGTATTTTAATAGAAACTAAACAATAATGTTCGATTATGTTCTCAATCATGAAATTTCGTGATCTTCGAGCCGTTTCATAACATCTAACGACTAGTCTACAGTGTACCAAGATGGTACCGTTGCGCGTGCGCAGGCGGGCGGGTGTTTGCCGCCATTGCTGTTGACAGCGCTAATGCGTG
Organism: Gymnoscelis rufifasciata; assembly: GCA_929108375.1. Lineage (NCBI taxonomy): Eukaryota > Metazoa > Arthropoda > Insecta > Lepidoptera > Geometridae > Gymnoscelis > Gymnoscelis rufifasciata. Next base: position 226,898 of record OV815320.1, read on the forward strand.
GGCAAACAGCGGGGTCCGTGGCTTCAATCGTGTACTGAGAGATTTGTTATCATTTGTAGGGATGCAGCTTAGGGCGGTAGGTGTCGGGTTTACACGGAGACATTTGTAAAATAGGGCGTAGTGTAAAATATGTTTATTTCTATCATAGTACACTTAGTAGTTAATATTATAACCCTCCCCTATTTATAAATGTTCCGGGCGCAAAATAAAGGTACTAAAGTAGTAACATATAAAACTTCCCCTTTAATCACACTATGATGAAAACTGCGTTCGGATCTGTTGAGTAGGGTAGATTTGAGGCAATTGCTTTGTAGGTGTTATAAATAGCGATGGGCAATAGCATGTATTGCCAATACCATAACCAGAACAGCTATTGAAAACTAATAACTGCTTTTCAAAGCTGTTATTTTTAACTGACGACAAAAAGAGGGGTGTTATAAGTTTGACGTTTCTGTCTGTCTGTCTGGGACATCATAGCTCCCGAAAGGATGGACCGAATCAATTTAGTTTTTTTTTTTGTATGAGTTTCGCGCGAATGTTTGATGAAAATCGTTTGACCCGTTTAAAAGTAATAAGGGCAAAAGTGCGGGGAAGGAAAACTGAAAATCTGCAAATATACTCCAGTGGGGTCTCAAATGAAAGCGCATTGCGTGCAAACTGCAAAATAGCATGACTTTTAACTTTTAATGGAACTAAAGTTCTGGAATCGGGGGATTCTTAAATTGTAAATTAAGATTATTTAAAAACATCTTTTGCAATGTATTATATTTCACAGATAAATCTTACTTGTGACCAAATGCATTGTGCCCTCTCAAATTTGCACGCCAGGATTGGCAAAACATGTAGAACACATTTTTAAAACTTCCCACCATGTATACACTCATGTTTTATGCAAATAAATGATTCTTATTCTTAATGTACGTAGTAGTTACCCCCTCCTACGTTCCATGTGATAATTGCAGGGAGTGGTATCGTGCCCGCTCGAGAACAAAGCAATAACAGGGATCAATCGCGGCTAATTAAAATACTCCACAAATACGTGGGTCCAGCTGCTGGTCTATAAATACTATTAGCTGTTCCGCAGTCGGTCACGTGGTCGGCGCCGGCGCAAGCGCGGAACGATGCTTAGGCCTAGGACCGATTTGACAGATAAAAACAAGGTTAAAGGTACTGAAAATAACTTACTTATAAGAAGGTTTTGTCTGTTCACGTCCGTAAGTGGTAACCCTCTGAATCCTTACACGTGACCTCCGGGTGGTGCTCAGAACAGTCTCTGGTGGTAGGCTTCGGCCGCGGCTTGTCACCACCCTCCGGGCTGGGCCAGTGCGTGAAGCGATTTTTTCGTGTTTCGTAATGTGGTTCGGAGAAGCCTACCTTCTAGGTCTTCATGCTCCATCTTAGACCACATCGTCACTTTACATCAGGTGAGATTGTAGTCAAATGAAGGCTTATCCAGCATAAAAAAAACTTATTATATGTAGTATATTGGTCACCTAACTAGCTCTGCTTGGTTTGGGTTTAGGTGATGCTGTGTGAGTAGTACCGTATATATTTGTTACGCTTATTTATTACTAGCGGCACGCCCCGGCTTTGCACGGGTAATTATTCAAAATTGTTTCAAAATGATTCGAATTTTTCTCGCCGTAAAAACCATCCACTCCAACGAACATTTAAAAAAATAAATTGGCTAAATTGGTATAGGCGTTGTTGAGTTATGCGCTTAGCAATACATTTTGCGATTCATTTTTAACCCCCGACAAAAAAGAGGGGTGTCATATGTTTGACGTGTCTGTCTGTCTGGGACATCATAGCTCCCGAACGGATGAAGCGATTTCAACTTAGTTTTTTTTGTTTAAAAGGTGAGTCTGGCGCGAGTTCTCTTAGACAAGTTTCATGAAAATCGGTTGTGCCGTTTAAAAATTGTGGGGGTTAGAGTGGGGAAGGAAAACCGAACATCTGCAAAAACTCGAGTGGGGTATCAAATGAAAGCGCATTGCGTGCACATTACACATTATTGTGGTGTTTTACTTTTAAGGAAATTGAAGGATTCGAATCGGGGGTTTTTCTAATATTTTAAATTTAGATTTATTATTTATAAGAAGATTAAGGTAAGAGAAAACATACTATTGATCTAGCTGACCCCAGCAAACGTTGTTTTGCAAAATGAAAAATAGATAGTAGCCGTATCTCAGACCTACTGAATACGCGTATATAATTTGGTAAAAATCGGTGAAGCCGTTTCGGAGGAGTACGGTTACTAGCATTGTGGCAATGGAAATTTTATATATAAGATCAGGGAGATACCAAGCCACACACTAAACACAGAAAGTTCCTTAATATTACAGCTACGTATGCCCTTATTAGCAAAACCAAGAATATTAAGGAAACTTATAATGATATTGAGATTGTCTGTCCCCTGGCCGGATGGCACGCGCCGCAGGACGCCTGCCGATAATTAGCGGCGCATGAGTTATGTCCCCGAATGGCGACATCGGCAGGCGCGGGGTTAATCCTGGGTAATAAGGTCCATTTGTCTTGTCACCCTTCACCCCGACACGTGAAAAAACCACCCCTCCAAGAAATGGTGCTGTTGGCTAAACACGGCCAGGTGAGGTCGGAATCATTTGTCTTGTTTAGACGCTGAAATTTACAGCTGCCCGGATATATTATAACGTGCTGAAATTATTATAATACTCTATTAGTGTATTGTATATCTTATAATATATAGTATATTAGGTCCTTACATATGAAATTGGCGTTTTGTATGGGAGGAACAAAAAGTCGAATATTTTTTAATATAATATATTTAATTAATCAAAGTATGAACCATTATTTTCTATGCACTTTTGCCATCTTATAGGTAGTTCATTGATCCCTTTACTAAAAAAACCAGTCGGACGGGAATCAATAAAATCTTTGAAGGCGATTTGGACTGCCCCATCGGAGTTGAATTTTTTCCCTTGCAAGAAGTTATCCAAATTTCGAAAAAAATGGTAATCTGTTGGAGCAAGGTCCGGGGAGTACGGAGGATGTCTTAGACTTTCCAATTGAAGCTCTTCTAATTTAGTAGCCGTCTGTTGCGCAGTGTGTGGTCTAGCGTTGTCGTGAAGCAGCAGTGGCGTGGAGCGATTGACCAGCCTAGGTTGTTTAGCCGCTAGCTTTTCCATCATGGTTTGCAATTGCTGACAATAGACATCAGCCGTAATAGTCTGGCCAGATTTGAGAAAACTGTAATGAACAATACCGGCACTAGTCCACCAAACGCTTACAAGTAACTTTTTTGGGGTTAATTTTCGCTTGGGGCAGGATTTGGCTGGCTGGCCAGGATCCAACCATTGCGCTGAGCGCTTCCGATTATCGTAAAGAACCCATTTTTCATCACAGGTAATGATTCGGTTTAAAATACCTTCATTATTGTGCCGGTTTAGTAATGTAACGCAGCAGTCGACGCGCGTTTGCCGGTTTGCTTCAGTCAATTCGTGAGGTACCCACCTTTCAAGCTTTTTAATCTTCCCAATTTGCTTCAAGTGAATTAAAACAGTTTTATCACTAACACCGCAGCCTGCAGCTAACTCGGACGTGGTTTGCGATGGATCCGCTTCCACAATAGCCTTCAACTCTTCATTATCAACTTGAGTCTCAGGCCGTCCACGGGGCTTGTTCTGCAAGTCGAAATTTCCAGAACGAAAACGTTGGAACCAAAAACGAACTGTGTTTTCTTTTGCAACACGACCGCCATACACATCATTCACCCTTCGAGTTGTTTCCGCAGCACTAGTGCCACGGCGGAACTCGTACTCGTAAATAATGCGATATTTTAAGTTTTCCATTTTGTAAAATGAGTGACGCAAACAGAAAAAAACAGAAGAAAAAAAACAAATGAATGACGATCATCGAAGCACAAATACATGAGTCTATAGCTGTACAAATTTGAATTTGGAATTCCTTACCAAAGAGGAGAAATTTGTGATTAAAGTGGCCAGTACGAAAAACGCCAATTTCATATGTAAGGACCTAATATATCACCTGCCATCTCAATACATTCCTTTCTCACAATTTTTACATTTCCATTCACATTCTTTGTACAATTTAAAAGCTACTATTAGAATAATATAAATAGTTATTAAGTAATTATTGTAACATCTAATCCGGGTCTATGTTTGGAACTGTACCTATTAAATAAATAAATATGTATTTCCGGACTTCTCACATAGCATCACCTAACTCCAAACTAATCAGAGCTTGTACTTTGGGTGTTAGGCGACTGATATACGACATCGATACATTTTATTTTAATACATACATTACGATACAAATAAAACACCCAGATCCGAAACCAGAAATTGTAGATTAGAGGCGGAAATTCGCCCACCGAGCAAAAATGGTCGTCGGTATTATTTTAAGAACTTTGTTATACAACATGATGACAATACAATTTTTTGAATTTAAATTTACCTCTTCGCTTATGCAAGAGAGTTACTCTTCAGTCTCTTTTGTATATCAAAGTCATAAACGTGTATTTCCATTTACGTGCAGGCAGACATGGACAGATAAGACTGCTATCCCTCCTCATTATATCATTATTTTGCGTATGGATCTCATAGCCATATGGGCCAGCAGTCCAGGCGACCACCCACGACGCGGGTCGCGACAGTGCGCCGACAATCGCCGCTACGCAAACAGCTACCGGCCCTCGGCCCTTCAGGCACCGGCGGTACTTGACGTGTCGATAACCCGGGTTTTATCGGAGACTGCGGTAAGATGACAAACCCATCCGATTTGTAGGGCTTGGTGTGAACCAAGCCCAAGCCATGCAAGCGTAAGATGCCCTTATTTGTAGTTATGTTTTAACGATTTTTGTTCACTTGTCCCCCGGAAATGAGTTGCAAAAATGAACGTCATGTTGAGCCAGCCGCTTTATGATTTTAATGGCAGCATTTCTTCGAAACTTATGCCAGTGCGCGTTTGCCTGACATTTAAACAAAGAGAACGAAGGGAACAGCGAAACGTGTACCAGTAGCAGAAGCAATACGCCAAGTATGCGCATTTTCTCACGGTAAAATGCAGCATATAGCCTAATCGATTTGAGGGATATTATTAAGCTTAATTAAATTCTTTAAATCTACCAAAGTTTAATAAGACCCTTTTATTGACTATATCCGATTATAAACATGAATATTATGTTGGCATTTGTAAAAAATCAGAGACTGTACGAATAATAATATCCCGTTGAATCGTTAAACTCAGGCCTCAACCACATCATTAACCGTTCCATAACAAACAGTTTAATTAAGTGGCAGATAAACAAACAGAGATTATGAATAAAGGCCAAAGTTTGTTTACCTCTGGGCGGGTCCGACGCGGCCGCCGCCTGATTGGCCCGCTGCCTGTGTGCGTGAGTGCTTTTACGGGAAAGAGGCTTTCGCAACATTTAGGAGGTTGACAGAAAAGTATTAAGTATTTAATTTTATAACATTTGCTTACAACAAGATACAAAATCATTTATTTCCATTGTTTGATTTTAATCAGTGCAGGTCAATAGCTATTAAAAGCATACGAAAGAAATATATTTTTTAGATATTGCATATATTTTATCTAAAATTGTTATGCACAATAAAAATTTAAATAAAATCATAAACTTAATTCTATCCAAAACGTATTCCAGTTTAATGTATCCATTTCTTCAATAATAATAAAATCAACTTTCCTCAATAAAACGCTAAGAACATGAAATATACCACAATAGAAAAGGATACCTAACTTATTAAAGCGATGTAATTACGGATTCGAATTGAAACAGGTTATAAAGTTGCGTGCGCGCAGTGGAAAGTGGAGAGGCGTGCTGTGATTGGCCGAAGATTAGTGAGCCGGCTTGCGATTGGTCACACGTTAATATCGTAAAAGTACTCGTAAACAGCGGGATTCCGACCGCCATTATTCAACACGATAAGCCTTCTTACGGATTTTCTATTAATTTGGAAAACAAGATTGTAAATTTTAACTTAGTGATGTTTAGTCGGGGACAGGTGTAGCAATTATTACATAGCTTTGGAACAAATTGAAGCAGCAGATTGCATTAATGATGACCTTGCAATAATAGTATCGGGTCTTTTCGAAACAAAATTGTGTGAGAAGATACAGAAGCTTCAAGCTTTCTGTAGTAATCAATCGTGTAGATTCCGTCTGTGTTCAGTGAGACCAGCAATTGATTTACCTATGGAGGAGTAATAACTCATTTTTGTGTTAAAATTGCAGAACACAACAAAAATACTACAAAATTAAATACACTTATTAATAAACTAATTTCTATACGTAGAGGGAATATAATGTCATTGCAGCAGGCCTGAGGTTTAATTTTCAATTTGTACGCTTTTTTTGAGTATTGTTTTCTGACACTTTGTCAAACTAAATCTATTATACTTTTACTTTTATTTTGATCCATCTACTTTGGTGAAATTGTAGATAAACAAAGATCTCTCATAAAAAATCACAAAGTCATAGAAAAGCAGAAATATTCGGATGCGACAATTAATGACGAAATTCCATGATATCGCTATTCCAATTATCCAAATAGCACTACAAAGAAAAACATTTTTCACTTCGACGCGACAAAGAAACCGGGCCAAGAACACGGAACTGAGGGAAATCAATCAAATATTTCAAAGAAAGAGAATGGGCTGGGGGCTTCAAACGGGCGGCGGCGCGGCGGCGCGGCGTGCGCGCGCGCCTTTTAACTCGAGACGTGGAACCCATTCATTAGCGAGGGAGGAGACAAATGACCCGAGTTGCGAATGCTGTCCGATAGAGGGATATCAGTTCAGTTCAGAGGGATATCTGATGTTTAGCGTAGAACAGATTTCATGATTTCAAATTCAAGTTATTGATTTTCATTGCAGGTGGAATCACTACGCCGTACATTTTCGCATTTTTCTATCTCCAGGTTTTTGTTTGCATTTGTATATTTGCATTGTTTTAAGAAGTTTCTCCAATTTCATCGCTTATTATATGAACAGATGCGTCTCCTTTTCAAATGAAATACTTAAATGTCATAAAATGAAAATAAAACAATTAGATACGTTTTTAAATCGGATAATGTAAATAAACCCAACAACGTTATGCTATAGGATACTGAAATAAAAAAATAATCAGTTTGAAAGATCGATTTTTTTATCTACGCGCTAAATCAGTAGCAGCAACTGCTGTGTGCTTGTATTTTTCGGCTACAAATAAAAAAATTTGGTTTTTATAACTGAAATCATAAATTGTTACACTATTGTATGTTTGTATGAATTCTCGCAGCGTGCCTTTATAACACGACATATATTTAGACCTACTAAACCTGCTTCAATGAACCCGCCAATGCAACACAGAGTATTGTTTCAGTTTCGGTGCAGTATAATATTGTCGTATGACATTCGCTGAAACAGCAGTAACTGTCAGCAGCGACGTCAAAGGCCCTCGTAAATTACAGAAAGAAAGATGTTTCCCGCCCTAGCAGCGCCGTCCTTGTCGCACGTCAAGGGCATGGTGTTGCGCTGTCCTGCTCTAATACCAATTAGTAGAACTAAGGAGCCGACAGCATTTGATAGCACCAGTGATGTCTGTACAATCGAATTTTTAATATTTGAAATACGATATTTTTAATTTGTATTTTATCGTGTATGTAGCGACTGCTACGGAATACCTAAACAGTATTGGCTAACGCAAATATTAGGTAGGCTGCGCGGTATAGTTTTTTATTAATTGCGGTCATGTATAGGTATATTATATACTCGTATTTTAGCAGTAGATCTGGAAAAACATTGTCAACAAAAAATATGACAACATATGTAAAAATGTATTAAAATAATATTGTCTATGACGTTCCTGTTTAAACCAATGTTTATTGCATGCATTTCTGAAAGTTTTCTCGACTCAGTTACCTATCGATATTAATAATGGATCGCCGAAACGTATCTAGGAACGCGAATAACTTCCCAACTAATTAACCAAATTGGATGATCTTTTTTTTATGTGTTTGTTAGTTTTTTAGTAAAAGATAAATTAAAAAAAAAGATTATTTTAAGTTTTTTTTTAATTAGATCGTTTAAATCCACATAATTAAATGTACTTATATTTTTTAATTCACTCGATAGGTAGACAAATGTCATATTACCATACAGCAACTGGCAAAAGTAGTTTGACCATACAGCCACGGCTTTCATGTGTGGAATAAAGAAGGAGTGAAAGTTCCCACGAGTGGGCGATGTAGCATTAATTTTCTCCCTTGATTTATTTTCTTTAAATAATGTATTTAAAATAACAGCGCATGCCGGGTCTAGTCTATAAATAAAATTATCTAAAAAGAAAACACCAAATATGTTTACTAATCAATTGACCAGATCACTTTTATCTAGTCAACTAGTGATTATTTTAATTAAGCCTTATCAAAATTCGTATCTATCAACTTTATTATTAAATAATTATTGATAAATCTGTCAGTTTACCTCAACATTAAGATATATTATACTTTAAAAACTATATCTAAAACTTATTCAAAAACTGAAAGTTGTCGTGCCGTAGCTCTTTCGTAGAGGGGCTACGAATTACGTAGGCATTTGATTCGTAGAGGGTCTACAATTTATCGTTGGAAGGAAGAAAGACAGGAAATAACTTATTTGCTTATAAACAAACAAACAAAATTCATTTATTTTCCTAACAAATAATTTATATCTATAACATTTCCACATTATCATTAAAAAATCATGATTTAAAACATCATAAAATAGCTGGACCGTTGCAGCCTAGCTACAACCTTAATCTTGAATGAGTTTATCACGAACATAAAGAAAGACAGACGCGGCGTAGGACTTTATTTTATAATAAGTATAGATGAAAAAGTTTTTTTTTTAATCATTTGTTAAGTCGGATTAAAAGATTGAATTTAACCGTAGGATTTTAACTACAAACATTGTATAACAATTTAAATCCATGGTTTGAGTTACATATATATAAGAAACGTTGACAGAAGACATTGTGAGTTTAATTAAGAACAATTCGAATTTTTATTTGATTTATTTTTACATTGGAGTAAAAAAACGATTTGAAACTTCAGGGACTATTTACGTAATGCATGGAATAAAGAGTAATCGATCTCCCTATCGAGGTATCGATAAGTCCTTGCTTGTGTGTCACATCCCTAGCAGATAATGCGTTGATCGCCCGCACATCACTAACCACTCGTCTCTTTCTAATCGTAAATAATTTGCGATCTTGTACCACATTATTTTTATTAGGACAAATTCGTGTTGTGTATTTTCGACCATTTTATTTTAAGTTTTATGGTTATTGTGATACGGTCCATTATCGTTTTATTCTGTTTGGCTCGCGGACAAGTTGACTTGTGCTTTACGTTGAGAGATAAAATATTATGCTGAAAATTTGATATGAATTCTGTTGCTTTGAGAAACATTAGCCTGTGGTTGTGGCTGGAAATAAATTATTGTCGGTCAAGAAAATAAACTGAAACACAATGAATTATTTTGCACTTGAGATATAATTTTATTGGTTTAACGGATTAGGCTTGGCCTTTGTTTTGTTTTTCGAAAATAAAACATAATTCGATATTTTATAAAGATCACACTTTATACAACTTTTCCTTGTAAATCATGACAATGAATCTTATTTTTCTAATGCGTTATTTTATTATATAAATGAGAATTGACTTCCAATACAGATTTTATAATTAGCTACTATAGCCACTTTCACAAATTTTATTAAAATAATAAATATATAGGTACCTGTCTAATTGAAAAACAACTCCTATTTTTCCTCGGCTGATAAACAAATAAAAAAACTGTAAATAAAAAGCACATACAAAAATACATTACTAATTACATATTTATTCTAATATTATATACTGTTGTAATTAAATAAAAATACATCATACCTATTTCAATAATACAACATAAAAAAACAATTCTTAAGCTGCAAAAATTATGATTTCCTCAAAGTCGTGGACGTAATTAAGCAGAAACAGAGAGTCCGCTGTGCACATTGTTGCGCGCGCGCAGCCTTTGAAGTGGCGCCGCTTCCACGAACCACATGTGGTGGCGACACCACACACACTATCATAACAGTTTTTTGCATATATCATTGTCATTGGTGCCAAAAATAAGTTTGCCAAAATATAAATTGTTAATAACTTTGCCGAAACTTTTCGTAACTTCGGTGCAAGTTTCTTGCTGGTTGAACCTATTGTAAGCACATTGCTGAGACGTCGTCGGCTGTCTGTCTGTCTGTCAGCAGGCTGTATCTCAAGGACCGTAGTAACTAGAGAGTTGAATTTTGAATACTTAAAACAAAGAATAAATAAATGTTGCTATACCTAAATAAATAAATATTTGATGGGGATCCCTACAAACGTGATTTGACAAGGTTAAGCAACATTGCGCGAGGCAAGTACTGTGATTGGATTTTTTTATAAATTTGTTGTTTTTTTCAATGCAACAAGTGTATAAACTGTACACGGTATATTAAACAAAGTGGTTCGAGCTATTTATTTATTTATAACGCAGGAAACACAGCACGCTGCTTGTATAGTCAACAGCAAAAGTAAGTGATCAAATTCAACGTTTCAAAACATCTTCTAGTATGACGTGCCATATATAAAAAGTTGTACAAAAGTGTCAATTTCAAATGAAGTTATTGGTCAAAAGAAAATAATCATACTAACACCGAGGATCGAACTAAGTGTGATCACTTACTAATGACATGTTATTTGTTCATTTACTTTTAACAAACTATAAAAGTCAGTAGGTAACTTTTGACAAAATTTACTGTACCTAAACATTATTTTGGGACCCTATTGCATCAATTTCTCTTGTTGTCGACTGCAGTACGTAAAATCGACTCATTTAAGTAATGTTATATTAAATCGAAACGAAATTAGCACTGTCCTACACATACAACACAGAACTTGAGTGTTCGACAAAAAGGAGAAGACAAGCACGTCGAGGGATTTATCAGCATCGCGCTTCCATCCTCATTAACTAATTTGCGCCGAGGATTGAAATAACTGCGCCCGCGCACTGAGAGGAAGGGAGTAAAAAATACGGCATTTTGTCAGAAGAGACTTATGGCGATGTGTGGTGTACAATAACATTTGCAAAATAAAAAGTACCTAAGAGTTGTCATCTTGGATGTTGTTGCGGATGGGAGTGCTAGGGATATTCTTGAATAATTATTTTAAAGTGAAGAGAAGAGAATCATCCGAAAAGCTTATCAGCCGTAGCCAGAAAACTAGAACAAAGATATCTGGATACGTTTGGATTCAACTAAACTGTAATAAGCAGCTTTTAAATTAAATTAATATTAGATACTTAATAGGTGAAAATTCATAATAACGCGGGTAAATCAGCGGGGCTCTACTAGTTCATAAAGATTCATAATTAATTTATTTGTTAAAAAATTTGGTACATAATGTTTTAAATACAAATGGATTTTTACTATACATAATACGTATATTATTTGGGTTTGAGTCTATCGGATGACTAATAAATATTTGTGACACAAGCCCAGAAATTACGATCGATTTTGTTGTTGATGTGCAATATTTATCTATTTTAATCCACCCTGTCAATTTGCATCGATAATAATAATTTTAACCAACATAACTAATTAAACAGTTACGTCGATTAATACAAAAATCGTGGAACATCTAAGTTAATTAATACCAAAATGAGATCATCACCTTCCAGATCGCACAGACAGACAGACTGACTCTAATTAAACACCGCCACACCACCCCACTATCTCTTACAAGATTAATTACAAAATAAATCGAAAAAGCATTTAACAAAGTAGGCTATTTGTTGCGAGTCCGCGGCAAAGCGTTGTCATCGGAGATGTCAACGTCGGCCGCGATGTCATGGCGGCGTGTCAGAGTGACGTGACATGTCAAAGTGACGTTTATTGGGCGGATGTAACGCGACGCGCATGACGGACCGTTTTTATTTGTGATGCTATTTAGTTCGGGAGGAGCTGTTTATTTTCGTAAGAGGTTTGAGAGCGGTGGGATGTGAGAAAATTTTAATAGTGTTTTTATTTGAAACAGGACGACATAACTATTATAATTTGAGTCAACTAGTTTAATTAGTCTACCCATAGGTATATTTCCTTAGCTAAAATGGAGTATCTATCATATACGATTTCGACACCCGCAGGAATGCAGATGTTTTTATATGGAGAATAATATTTAATATTGGCAGAACTTTTTCATTATCAATATAAAGCCACATGAAGTTACTTGGTGAACACCCATTAGTCTATACCAACGGTCAGCAACAGGCGGACCGCGGTCCGTTTGCGGACCGCGAAAGGTTGAACCTCGGACCGCCAAATATTGTAATGTAGGTATAAATACGTAATATTTTTGAACCAATCTAACATAGTACCTACCTAATCTAATTAATCTGTTTTACAACATCGACTTCGATCAAAAACATCGCGCCGCCGCTCCGTCGAGCCATCACTTCAAATGGAAATAATCGATCTGCAAGAAGATGTGTCTTTGCAAATATATAAAAAGGTGTCAACTGAAGAATTTTGGGTCAAACATGTCCCAGAAAAATATGAAAATTGCAAAAACTTGCTATCAATTTGGCCACTATGTTTGGCTCGACATACATATGCGAAACATCTTTTTCAAAAATGAATTTTTTGAAATACAAATATCGTTCCAGAATAAAAGACACTCTTCGAATTAGCTGTTTTTCACGAGAACCAAACTATAAAAACCTGGCTAAAGACCGCCATTGCAATTTTTCTCACTAATTTTAGGTAATAAAAAGCTGTACTTAATTATTATCAGTAGTTTCTTCTACTTCTTTAGGAGCCTTTCTGGACCTTTTAAAAATTTTCGAGCAATATCCGGACCCTACCCAAAACTACTTGCCGACCCCTGGTCTATACTATACAATAGCACACTTGTGCTGCTATTACGTAGTAAAACAAGTAAAACTAAAATTTTCCGTCGTATATGAATACACATTAGTTTTTACTACGAGTTTTTTATAATTTAAATGTTTTGGATCGAAATTAACGACGCCGACGTGGGTTATTCTGCTTCCTACAGCATTCCAGCATTACCTGACCAAATTCGCCCAAAGTTGCGCATAAAAGAAAGTAATAAATCCGTATAACGAGCCACAACACGAGACGGCCCCGAAACAATGTCCAGAGCATAAAATTAAACATTTTAACAAGCTCGCTTTACAACCACGACGGAGGTACGTGTCGGGTGGCGGCGCGCTGGTCCGCCCGTGACGTCACAGGTTTACATCGATCACCGGTGTAGCAACATCATACCTACAAATCAATCAGTTGATTTTACCTTAAAATGTCTTACGAGGAGGTATTCCCTGCGAAGGTGATAGTTGGATATTCTCAAATCACTCTGCTATATTGCAAAGTTATCATACCTGGGAAAAGTGTATATACTTAGGTAATACAATTTCAAATATATAATACAGATAGTCGGCTTAGTGGGCTATCGGATCATACAGCCCAATTAATAGAACTGCCGATAAAAATATACCTAAATTGAAATATTGGCGTAGGGTCACACGTGATTTTTGTAGTGAAAATTTATTAAAATTTCAAATGTGTATGAAAACCTTTACTTTCTCAGAACTTTATGAAATAAACGATCCATCTAAAGCTTATTGTTATTTTATCAATAATTTTAAATGTTTTTACGACCTTTGTTTTCCTGAGAAAGTTATTACGATGAGAGTTGCTACAAGGCCAAAATGGATTTCCAGAGGCATCAAAATATGTAGCAAACGTAAACGTTTCTTACTTCATAGGCTGAGAGAAAAACCTTCTGATGAAAATAAAACAAAATACGATCTATATAGTAAAAAACTAAAAACTATTATTAGATTGACAAAAAGAGCACAAAATATTTACAAAATAAAAACTTCTAATAATAAAACTAAATCTACTTGGGAAGTTATAAATAAAGCTCGACCTAATATACCAAGGGATTTGATCCAAAATATAAAAAATGATAATTCTGAAAATGTTAATGACCCAAACAAAATTGCAAATATGTTTAATGACTATTTTGTTGATAAAGTAATTCCAATTGAAGGTGCAGGAAAAAATGTAACAACTAACATAATAAACCGTAACAAATCTATGTTTATGGCTCCCTGCTTACCGTCAGATGTTTGTAAGATTATTAATAATTTAAAAAACACAACAAGCACAGGATACTATAATGTAACAACGAATGTCATAAAAACAGTTAAGAAGTATATTAGCCCCCATCTTAGTTATATAATAAATTTGAGTATCATCACAGGAAGTTTTCCTGAAGCCCTTAAAACGACCATAATCAAGCCTCTTTATAAAAAAGATAGTAAAGAAATGTTACAATCTTATAGACCAATAGCATTAATTTCGATATTCTCAAAGATATTTGAAAAATACCTCTACACTGAATTAAATAGGTATTTTGAAAAATTTAAAATTTTGTGCAATGAACAAAAAGGTTTTCGGCAGAAAAAAACTATAAACATGGCGGTTTATGATTTCCTAAAAGATGCTTAATGTGCAGTCGATAAAAGAGAATCTATCTGTGCCATTTACTGTGATATGACACAAGCCTTTGACTACGTTAATCATGATATTTTGATAAAGAAACTTGACGCATATGGAGTAAGAGGAAATATTTTAGACTTAATTCATTTTTACTTAAAAGGACGTCAGCAAATAACAGAAATAAATAGACTTGACGACAAAACTAAGTTTGAAATTACATATAAATCAAAACCACGATATGTCAATTACGGGGTTCCACAGGGAAGCGTATTAGGACCACTTTTATTTATAATCTACATTAATGACTTGCCTTGTGCATTAAATCAACCCATGACTTTATTCGCTGATGACAGCACAGTGACTATAAAATGTAATGACATAGCTTTATATGAATCTGACATAAAACAATCAATGGAATCAATTATTAATTGGCTTGATTACAATAATTTAAAAATCAATCTTTATAAGACATCTATAATGCATTTTTATCAACGAATCAATAATTTTCCTGACATAAATTTAATATTTCGAGACATAAAAATTGATCAAGTTGACTATACAAGATTCTTAGGCTTACAAATTGATAATAAGCTTAACTGGAAAAAACATATCGAAATATTATGTAAAAAAATTAGCAGTGTTTCTTATGCTTTATACAAGTTATCATCTAGTGTCAACACTGATACACTTCTTACAGCATACCATGGCACGGTAGAATCTTTACTCAGGTATGGAATAATCTTCTGGGGGAATTCCACTAACCGCGAAAGTGTCTTTAAAATACAAAAACGCTCAATAAGAGCTATGTTTAGAATCCATTCAACAGAAAGCTGTGTACCTCTTTTTAAGAAGCATAAGTTGTAAACATTAACTGGTCTTTATATTTTAGAAATAGCAATATTTGTTAAGTCAAACCCCAATCTATTTCAACGTATGTGTGACAATCTAGTGCGCAATAGACGTGATAATAATAGGTTATGTAGATATCCATCAAGAAAGGCTTTACTCAGAAAAAGTGTAGTATGCATGGCTCCCATAATTTATAATAAAATACCTATGACATATAAACAATCTAATATTAACTTGTTCAAAAAGAAACTTAAACAGATGCTTGTTGACAAGTGTTACTATAATATTGACGAATTTTTAAATGATAAATTTAGTTCTAATTAAATTAATATAATAGCTTCATTTTTTAATTGTTCATTTTCTTTAGTCGCATGTTATTATTTTAAAAACATTTGCACACCTAATAATGGTCAAACATGTCTGAATTATAATGTTATTTTATTTTGTCATCTTTATGTTACACATGTTTTTTGCAAATAAAGTATCTTTTATCTTTATCTTTATCTTATAGCAACGCTGATACTTTTGGAAGTTATGGACAGTCGTTGGAGGTTATCTCTCTCTTGGTTATGTCTTAATGAATCGAGAATTATGGATCGTTATTTTAAATCTTTTTTACTTACTTTAAGACGTTCTTAATTCGACGCAATTCCTTCTCACGACTAAAAGCCTGCCACACGATCCCTTCCGACCAACAACTGACAGCTTAGAATAACGTCATCGCATCCATGATCGGTTCCGACCGCCTAAAATGCCATCGGAAGCGCCACCGAGAAAACCCATCGGAAGGATTGCTCTTCCGATGTTATCTCCGGAAATTTAATCCGGACAACCGGCTTCAACAGGATCCATTCTAAATTCCCATCAACCGATCTTGTATTTACCGTTTAATTCGAAAACAAATAACTTTAGCCGTACTGACAGGCACCTAAGCCGCGTTTATGCCTACCGACCTAACCCACAATAGATCTTTTTACACAAGTGCAGGGCAACCTTGGACCTAAGTCTCTTGCAAAGTCGCGAATACAATTCTCAGTGCGATATTTGCAGAAGGTCGTCAGAGCATCTACCAACTTTATCAAGAACAATAGATTTGAGGCTTATCGCGCGACCATTAAAAGATTCGCTCGAATTCTCGGGCTTCCTTATCTCGCCATAATGATTTCAATTGTATGAAAATTGTACCTACTGCATTGATTTAGTCATCCCTAGATAAGCAGCTTCTACAATGGACCGCAAACTACTTTGCTATTTGCTATTCCATGTATTTATACTATTTTTAACCGACTTTCGACGAAAACAGAAGTTTCTCAAATTTATTGAACGGGTACGTTTTTTTTGTTAATAGCTTTACACTTGTCTTATCTGTTGATGTATTTCATTAAGTATTTCAGCTAGTGTTAAATCATTATAATCGAATATTTCATCATAATCTTGTTTATCGAAATTCCATGTCAATACGGAATTAGATTTTACAAAATATCATTTTCAATAAGTTTACACTCATGCAGAAACTACTTTTTAATAACGATAAAGATATCTATAAAATAAATGAGAGATCACCTTTCTTGAAGGAACCTGAAGTACTAGGCTATACAGCGATTTTTAGAACTATAGGTAATGTACTGTCATTAGTTATTACACGATGTCACAGATGAAAACAAACAAATACGGAAGTCGATTCTCATAAATTTATTTGTATCCGGTTTTCATATTCCTAAGACGATCATCGGTAACAGGCTTTTAAAGTGTAAAAAGAGTTATTGTGGGTTAGGTCGGTAGGCATAAACGCGGCTTAGGTGCATGTCAGTACGGCTAAAGTTAAAAGCTTAACTTAACTTTGTTTTCTCTAACCAATATTGAGCCGTGATTGATGCTTTATCATTATAATATTATAAATTCAGGCTCGTAAAGCACTTATAATACAGGAATTCCTACGATTTGCTCGCGTAGAGGGCAGCATTAGCGTAAGCAGTAAACAGAAAAGAAATTAATTTTCGATTATAATATGTAGTTAAGGTTATTCCTTATTGTTTATAATTGTAACCTTGATATTGCATAAATAAGCCCTTTGACTCACATCTAATAGTGTTTCATTTGTTGCCGCAGATGGAACCGGGGGCGGCATGGGCCAAGGCATGGGCGGGGGCCAGCAGTACGGGGAAGTGAACCAGCTGGGCGGGGTGTTCGTCAACGGGCGGCCGCTGCCCAACGCCGTGCGCCTGCGCATCGTGGAGCTCGCACAACTCGGCATCAGGTATGTGGCTCCTGCCTGCTGGCTTGCAAGTACGTGACTCATAACCACATCTTGACCACATGAGCTACGGGAGGTTAGGCATTCTCATACCATTCTAGACCAATCCACTAGCCAAGCTAAGTCACCAAGCCATAGAAGCTGTGACCCACGCTCACCAGAACCTACATTATACCAGCGCCATGGGTTATGGCCCATCCGCGATGGGTTATGTCCAGGCTATCTTCCTATGGCTGAAACTTTCTAATCAGTTTTTTAGACCTCGGTAAACGTTTTAGTTAAGTTAATCCATTGACAGCTGGTTATAAAGACTATTTTGGTGTTCTGTACAGGCCGTGCGACATTAGTCGCCAGCTGCGAGTGTCGCATGGATGCGTGTCCAAGATCCTGGCTCGGTACCACGAGACTGGCTCCATCCTGCCCGGGGCCATCGGCGGCTCCAAGCCGCGCGTCACCACGCCCAAGGTAACAACTAATTCGAAGGTCGAAACTGTGAAGTTCACGGTGGATGCAGGCCGCTTTCAAAGAATATAACTTACGGGTATGTCCGCCATACCGTATCGCGGACACCGATGTCCAGCAGACATACAATCTTCTTAGAAAGCTTTTCTTATTTTTCATATAATACTCCAATAAGCTATATCGCTATTGAAGTTCGTTGTTGTTGCGTTCGTTGCAATTTCCTATCGACAACTATTTGGGCAAACCCGTTTTTAACCCAATTTTTACGTATAATAGGCATGATGACTACATAACAAATGGTATGCTGTTTAGCCCGTCTGTTAATTTAGTACAAATTGCACAAAAGCGTTACGCCACGCGACCGTTTACAAGAATAAAGAAAAAGTACGGTTACATTTTTTAGGAATTTATGTAACATAATCATATTTTTTTTGCTTCACGCTAAGCCGTGTCGGGCCGCGTAATTCAGTAACGTTATTAAATTGATTGGACCCGGCACTAGTCTCAAGCAAGCAAAAGATAAAATAACTGCTTCCTCAGGTGGTATCCTACATAAAGCAGCTAAAGGCGAAAGACCCCGGCATCTTCGCGTGGGAGATCCGCGACCGCCTGCTGGCGGACGGCGTGTGCGACAAGTACAACGTGCCCTCGGTGTCGTCCATCAGCCGCATCCTGCGCAACAAGCTGTCCGGCGCCGCGCTGTACCCCGTGCCGCCCCTCTACCCCGCGCCGCTCCCCGCGCAGCGCTGCTGGCCGCTGCACCAGCCCTACGACTACTACGTCTACCTGCAGGTGAGCACGCCCCTCAGCCGCGTCCCGCGCAGCAAGCTGGCCGGCGCCGCGCTGTACCCCGTGCCGCCCCTCTACCCCGCGCCGCTCCCCGCGCAGCGCTGCTGGCCGCTGCACCAGCCCTACGACTACTACGTCTACCTGCAGGTGAGCACGCCCCTCAGCCGCGTCCCGCGCAGCAAGCTGGCCGGCGCCGCGCTGTACCCCGTGCCGCCCCTCTACCCCGCGCCGCTCCCCGCGCAGCGCTGCTGGCCGCTGCACCAGCCCTACGACTACTACGTCTACCTGCAGGTGAGCACGCCCCTCAGCCGCGTCCCGCGCAGCAAGCTGGCCGGCGCCGCGCTGTACCCCGTGCCGCCCCTCTACCCCGCGCCGCTCCCCGCGCAGCGCTGCTGGCCGCTGCACCAGCCCTACGACTACTACGTCTACCTGCAGGTGAGCACGCCCCTCAGCCGCGTCCCGCGCAACAAGCTGCCCGCGCAGCCCCGAGCTCCTCAGGTCTCCCTGGCCTATTCCTAGCTGATGACGAGCTAGTACCGCTCTATAAAAACCTACGGCTTAGTTATTGATTGCAAGGTAATTCCCAGTAGATTCATTGATCTATTCTGACTTTTTTCCAGCCAAAACAAATAGCTCTAATGTGAAAAGTCCCACTAGGTCCATGTTCGTTCTGGTCAATGGATCTACTGGGAACACACCGATTGTGAGGTTTGCCAATACTCGTCACGCTTGACAGGCAAGTTGGCAAGCGCGGTATTAATGTTTGAGTTGTGCTCCGTGACAACTCTGTCGCTGTCCATCTCCTAGTCTGTCGGATTTGCTGGTTAGGTCTCTTGCCGGGTTCTACGGCGGCCACGCGAATAAATGGGCGAATTGATTTGACTGGGGACCAGATTTTGTACGATCTGCAGTGTCTGGTATCGGGTCTGGGTGTTTTCTATGTATCATATATATGTATTTACAAAAATGCATCTATGTAGTATATCAGTCACCTAACACCCATCGTACACGCAAGGCTTAGTTTGAGGTTAGGTGATGCTGTGTGAGTAGTCCGGAAATATTAATTATTATTGAATTCACCAGAAGATGGCAGCAACCTTCACAACCCCAAGAATAATGCGTTCGTTACGTCCGTCAAGCGTCAGTCTAACGATTATTGGCAAACCCCCCCACAATTAAGATAACAACAACCTGTGAGTGAGGCCGACCATCAGTGGACAAAGTATTGTCATCTTCGTGACATATCTGAATCTGAATCATGCTACGGATTGTCATCGTTGTACCATGAATTAATAGAAAGCTTGCTCAAATGAATATAATAGATAACGTGCTTTTCTATTTTCGATTGTCCAATCTGCTCGGATATTTATGAACCCTTCTATGTACGTACATTTGTATTTGGAGCCTTGGTTGTACTCGCATATTTTTGAACGCGACTGTACCATTATGTTTATATAAACTATGTTTCTCCCCCAGGGTCGACAACATAGCGGCAACCACCACCCCCTCGGCCACCAACAACCGCCGCCCCACCATGCGCACGCGCACGCGCTCTGACGTCACAGCGCGCAGTGACGTCACAACACTGCAACTGACTGAACTTACATTCTGTGAAGTGAACTGACAGTGAATGAATATTTATGTGAATGTGAATAGTGCTATTTGTGTTACCTTGCCTATCTCATGTTGGGAATCTTCAGGTAAAATTTCCATACTTGTTTATGCTGGTTTGTGTGTAAGTCCAGATTAACTAGGGGTCTCTCCGAATGTACTAAGTAACTGGCTAATCACTGGCTACTGGCTAATCACTACTCTACAATCTAACCTACGGTTTTCTTGCTCGCAGATACCATAATAATCTGATTTAGAATAATATCATCTGCCAAATAATGTGTGAATGTGTGCATGTGTCCGGACTCCTGATGAATAAGGACGACAAAAAGTCATTAACATCAACTATGGATAGTTATATAACGGGTGCTATAATTCTGTCTCTTTTATCTATCTGAGCAAGATAGTTTGATGTTCTGGTTAGCTACTTCGCACTTTACTTGGACGTTTTTAAATGACACTTGGCCTATCGCACGCAACGAAATGTAACGAGCACAGCATAACAAACAAATTTTTAAAATTAAATCGTTTTTGGTCTTATTTAAATCGTTTACAAATACCAAAAAGTGAGTGAAACAGTGTCTTTTGAAGAATTGTTCTCGCCAGCTCGATAGATGTTAGGTATTATATGTTAATGTCAACTTTTTATTGATTTGTTCAAAACTTGTTTCGTTAAAGATTGTCCGCACAGTTTGTTTGGATGGCTTAATTTTAAACATTTTTTTTTATCAGCAAAGTCAAAAGATTAAAATTGTATCAGTCAGCGCCAAATTGATATATGCATCCAGAGTAGTCAAAATTATCTGAAACCATTGAACAACCAAATTGATATAGGCAGTCAGAAAATCATTATAATGCATGCGCTCAAAATATCTCGCTTCTATTGTTTCATATTTTTCTAAGTTAACAAATTGTTCACATAGATCTGTTAAAATAAAGATTATAATTTTATCATCTAAAAATAACATGTTCGGCGCAGACGATATGTTTTATGTTGATTCTTACTGCTTATATCAATTTAACCAAAGTAATGGCTAATTTTGATGTTACCCAAAATTGCCGTTTACATACTAATTGCCAGCGCATTTTTGTCAATTTTCAGCACTTGCAATGGTGCTAATCATGAGCGGTAGTTACCTACTATCGACAAGGAAACTCATGAAATTCTACGATTTTCTATTTGATAACATATTAGTGGCAATTTACAACATGCTTGAACTTAGCAATTGAACTAACAAGACGTATAACTAAAATGACAGAAAATCTATGGCTCTAATGTAGTTTAAGTCTTAGCTTTAAGTTTAAGCAAGTTATTAATTGTCACTGTCTACTGGGTAGTTCACACGATTAGCTGAAACTATAATATCAATTATACTGTTAAATAATAATTATTTTTATGAAAATGGACTGAATATAAAAGAAATGCACTAAGAGGGTTATAAATAGTATTTAAGTTTAAAGTATTAATGTTGTACATACATAGCCTATTGTTGTGTAAGATAGATAAGTGTATTCTAGATATAATACTTATAAGAAAAGATATTTGGTATATTTTTATAGAAAAATACTGAACATTGGTGCAATGATCTTATTGGTAGTTTTAACAAGGAATATAAAGATTTAAATTGAAGTAAAATTTTGAATCAAAATTAACGTGAAATTGATATAAAACAGGATGTTTTAAGAACATATTGTTGCAAATAAATTCGATGTTTTTAAGTTACTTAACATTTATTGTTAACAATTTGTGTTAAACTAAATTGTCATGACATAAAGTGGTCCGTAAAGTACCTATAAAAATAAAAGACACTTATTTTTTTCTTTGATTTCACATAATTATTCTCGTAATTAGCTCTTCCTAATTTATGAATAACCCTAAAGACGGACTGGATGATAATTTAGTTTTTCTAAATTTCGTTAAGCAGATTTTTATCCTAAACATTTTGTGAAACTTTAACTGACTTAATGTACATGGTCTTTTATTTTCTTAAAGTAGATACTATATCATAGAATAACATCAGTCAAATCTATTTAAGTAATTATGTTTAACAATAAGACTATTTATTAATTTCACTAACTTGAATATGTCTAAATCACTATCTACTTATCTGTTTGTACAAATTAGAATTTATTTATATCACACTTTGCACAATTCTCTGCATAATCAAAAACTTATTGACATAAATTGTGTAAATAAAATAAAATTGTTTTCAACTAAATATTTTTTGTATTTTACATATTTTTACCCTTTGAAACAGTCGTGTCTTTTAATATAATTTAGATTAATAACCAAAAATCAATAAATCATAGTAAAATTAGAAAAACATACTTGAATAGAATGGAAAAGAATAGAAAATTATTTAGTACACACACCAATATGTTATACAAAAATACAAAATTATTAAAACTAAAATTAAACCTAGCATGCTGGAACTTGAATTTTTACGAATGGTCAAAATTCTAAATAAGTATTTTCTTCTCATTTTATAATGCGTATATTTAAATACTCCGAAAATATAAATACAACTGTTAAAGATTAAAGCAGTAAAAACCCCGTACTACAAATTAATGTTATTATACCTATATGAACACAGTATGAATACATACGCGTAGGAAGTGTGTGTGCAGAATAAGTAAGCAGAATAGTAAGCCAGCAGCGTTCGTTTCAAATTAAACAGCGGAAGCACTTAAATCGAAGCTAAATAAATTCCCATAAATTACAATAAAAATCTTCGCATCGTTTCGAATTTAATTCCACCTGAACCAAATCTGAAATTTAACTGCATTAAAGTTTTACGACGGCGGCCGTTTTAAAGCGCGGGAGTCGAGAGCAAAAAGCAAAATGGCCGGCGGCGAAGTGACATTCGACGCCTGCGCAGGCCGTAATTAAACCGCGCGCGGTGGCTTTGTCGCGAATGCGTTGAAAATGCTAAAATTATACAAAGGGTCTGTGAGCTGTGACCTTTTGACAATTTGCCGCGAAACGTGCCCGCGGACAGACAACCTAGCTTTACATTAGTTAGGAATACATTATGTTGTACAATCTCCAGTAGGCCAAGAAAAATTATAATAAAAAGCCGTTGATAGCTATTTATAATAAATTCTGCAGAAGATTAGAAGGATTTAATAATTTTTATCTTCTTAATCGGTAGGTACACTATTGCCATAATGGTCGTGGTCCTCATTGTAAGTTTCCCCTTGTGACACGCTTCACAGCTCGTCTCCATTCCTCCCTGACATCTGCTCGACTGGAATAAGGGGCCGTCCATAATGCATACCTAGTCGTCATAATTCTTATAGTAGCAAAGAAAGCAGGCTGCTTATTTTCAGTCCTGATGTAGTAGGTAGCTATGCCATGAATATCATTGAGTAGGCAGGTATTTATAGACTTTTAATAGACTTAGTTAAAATAATTTGTATGTGGTCGGGTACCATCCTGGCGGCTCGGTGGCTCAGGAAGGAAACCTTTGAGACACCGAGCCGAGCGAGCAATGGTAATAGAACAGGACATACAGATAACAGTCAAATATTATTAGCTTCATACAACCCTAAATCAATAGCAATATCAGAACATAATAATCGAACCAAGCTGTGAGATCAAACGAAACAATAAAATAGTTACGGTCTAGGGTCCTCCCCACCACTTCCCCGGTGACGTCGTGGGTCGTGTGTAACCTTTTTTACGTTCTTCTACGAAACAACCTAAGAAACAACCATTTATTGTTTCTTATAATCTCCTTGGTCTGGGTGTTTGATATGTATAATAAAAAATATCTATATATGTATGACTATTATATTAAGTATATCAGATATCTAGTACCCGTAACACAAGCTTAGAGCTTACCACGGGGCTAGATGTTGTTGTGTGAAATGTCTGGAAATATTTATTTATTTATTTATAATGGCGTTTAAAAACAGTCATTTTACAATAATAATAAACCAAAGAGAATATAATCACTACGTTTAGCTATGGTTAGCAATTCGTATTACGCCTGGTCCAAGTACACAAATTGGAAGCCATCTTTATTCACAAACTAGTAGTGCCCCGCGGTGTTACCCGCGTTTAAATGTATTGTCCCGCGGAATTACATATTTTCCCGGGATAAAAAGTATCCTATGTTACTTCTAATACCTCCAAGAATATGTGTACAAAGTTTCATGATGATCGGTTGAGTAGTTTTCGCGTGAAAGCGTCACAAACAAACTAACATTCACATTTATAATAGTATAGGATTCATCTTAAGTTTATATTATTACTTGCTTTAACCGCGTTATAAGGGATTTTGTCGCGGTAAAAAGCAGCTTTGTAATTTACTGGGAAAGCAGCTATGTTCGTGCCAAATTTAATCTAAATCGGGCTTCACTCGCAATAATTGATTTTCCCGCGAAAACTGATATTTTACAGTGTTATTCTGATGTATAAGCTATATTGTGGTAAAGTTTCATTCAAATCCATTCAGTAGTTTTTACGTGAAAGAGTAACAAACATCCATACATCCATACTTACAAACTTTCGCCTTTATAATAGTATTCACAAATATAGTTATGATTATGAGCATAGTTATAAACATATTCTCAGCTATGAGTAACCACCATCATAGTTGCATACAAAGAACATTGAATATTCGAAGTTCCAGATCACCACATTCAATTAGTTCGTGCTCAGCTTGTACATTCGGACTTTCAATATCCTAGGTATGTCGAATCTATAAACAATTGCCTTTCAACGACGAATTCTTGTCATCTCGATTACGGAATCCCACAATATTAAGATACCTATTTAGTATGAAGTAAATTTTGGGGGCGAAAACTTGACCAAGTTAGCTTTCATAAAGTAAAAATAAAGAGAAAGACTTGGTTACTCACTATCTTGTTACTGAAATACCTACTGAAATTGAAATATTGAAAATTTTATTGAAAACTGTTGTACCTACAAAAGGTTTTATAACTAAAGGGTACAAGTTTCTTAGTCAAGTTAGTAAGCAAGTTTGTTAAACAATAATATTTGTTTATTTGTAGGTGCATTTGAGGACTTTCGTATTGTGTCTGTTGTGTTGGGACTCCGGGACACATGTGTCTCTAGGGCGCCCCGGCGATCTGGGCGGGGCTGATCTTGAGGGTCAAAGCGCCCGCGCAGTGACCATGTGATGGTTGTTAGACGCCATCTCAATGACATGAAATCCACACATTTATCTGCGTTTTTTTAACACAGATCTTTAATGTTACGTCATCACGCAAGTGACGAGGACTTCACTCTCGTCTGAAGACACTAAATAAAATATATATATATATATATATATAAACCCACATCCGACATCCGTCGTTTTTAGTTTTTCTCCAGTCCATCCAAAGGTTGTCTGGAAGAGATCACTTTTAGTGATAAGGCCGCCCATTGTTACACTATTATTTAATGTATTTTAGTTCTTAAGCATTGTTCTGTTGTATTATATTATTGTGTTTCAATAAAGAGTATTGTATTGTGTATCTATTGTATTGTATATTTCCAGACATTTCACACAACAACATCTAGCCCCGTGGTAAGCTACTAGATATCTAATATACTTAATATAATAGTCATACATATAATATAGATATGTTTTTTATACATATTAAACACCCAGACCAAGGAGATCGTGCTTGCAGAACATACAAACACTTTCACCCTCGGCGGGAATAGAACCCGCTACCACTTGCGCCGCAAGCGGACCCTCGCCCACCGCGCCACTGAAGCAGTCAAAACACAATCAAGTCACTCAGTTTGTAAAAACATCTAGCCCCGTGATAAGCTCTAAGCTTGTTTTAACAAACCTACTAAAAATCTGTTATTCATAATATATTAGACATTGATGTATAAATATTTTTTATTCGAATTAAAACAGCCAGTCCAAGGAGAAAGTGCTCCCAGAACATACAAACACCCCTCGGCGACGATCGAACCCGCGACCACTTGCCCTACACGAAATACTTTTAATCCGATTCAGTCAGTCAGTGCTGGGAGTTACTGCATATTTGAACAACTTCATGAATATAGCCAGAATGCGAAAACGAGTAAATGCCTATTTCTTATTGATCGCGTTTCTTATAAATTTATTAAAAGGCTTCTAAGCAATAGTTTTAATATAAAAAATAAATATCTTATTCCGCAGACAAATAACAATACTTAAATTTATTTGAATGATAAATAGATAGTAGCCGATTCTCAGACCTAGGTACTGAATACGCATATAAAATTCGGTAAAAATCGGTAAAGCCGTTTCGGAGGAGTAGTAGAGTAGACGGTAACTAGTATTGTGACATGGAAATTTTAAATAAAAGATTACGTAATCAAATTATATCTGCATTGTATTATTTTGTGTTTTATGACGATTGTAAAAAAGTTGTGTTTATAAAAAAGCACCCCGCGTGAGAATTGGCCGGCTTATGTCAGTTAAAATAAATGTAAGACGTTTAAGATTAAATCCATTGTAACTCTTATCCTAAATCCTAACCAATTATGACTTCTATAGTTTCAAAGCTTACCTTAAAATTCACGTAAAGCATGAATTCAAATCTGCTGACCCCAAACATAAATAAATGACATATGACACAATGACAAGGGCGCCGGGGTGACCCTGGCCGTGGGCGGGCGGGCGCGTGGTCCGTGGGCGGGGCAGGTCGGGTCAAAGGGACCGACAGCCCATATCTTTGCCCATGTGGTCAGTGGACGTGTTAATTGCTTCCGATTGGAATGACAGGGATTTGTAATGCTTTCATTCATTGTGATAATTATGTAGAGAATAGATATATTTGTAATGGGCTTACTGACTGGAATTGTCGATATTTTGTGTACCTATCCGAAGTTTCTGCTTCGATTGAAGAAGAAACTGTCAGCAGTGAAGTGTGAGTGCCTCTACTGTCCCGTTGCATTTGGAATGTAAACAGAAAATATTGAAAATGTTTAATTAAACCTGTTAGTCAAATTATGTCCGTCAAATGAAAGTGAATTAGTACCGACTCATAATTACCGGATCGGGCCAATGTCAAAATCAAAACGTTTATCATTGAGCATACATGCCATAAGCATACATGGACAGGTCAACTTACAAGGACCAGTAAGTGTGATTATGATAATAATATATTAAATTTTATTATTTTAATAAACTTTTGAATAAAAATGGATACTTACACAATTGTTAAGAATGCTGCGGTTTGTGTAATTGCAAATTTTAAAATAAAATACTATTAGTTAAACAATTCATTAAAAACATATACCTATGTATTTTTAAATAGTACTCGAAAAATATTTTGAAGAATAATAGTAATTTCTAAGATTTATAAAACCAAACAATGGAAATAAATAAATCTTAATTTTAAATTTAAGAAAGCCCCCGATTAAATTTTAAATTTAGATTTATTGGATTAACATGCAGTTGTTGCAAACATGAGCAAATCAATTTTAATCTTAATCAACCTAAAAAAAATAAAATCAAATATTTTTAGCATATCCAGGAACCACCGTTTTAAGAATAGGTAGGTACTGATTAAACCTATTATTTTACTATGGTGCATACAAATAATTAAATAAAAATCTCTACAAACAAGAATATTCCTTTAAATTTTCGTATACTGCCATCTAGCGGCAAATAGCGCAAATTAGTCCCTAGTGCTTTTACTACTCGCCACTAGATGGCGTAGATAGTTGTCTAGATGGTGTCAATGCAAAATTCATTGAGGTACAAAACTACGTAATATTAAAATTGATGACCCAATCGCAATTTACGATTAATACAATAATTTCACAATGATTGTTGTTACTAAGAGATTAACTGATTATTGAGCCGGATAACCGCCACGGCGCGGCCCCGACCATCGACCGAATGAATCGATCTTACTTTAAATTATCAATTGATAATAATTATTGACTGAAAGCCTTTTTGCGCACGGCACTCGAACTTGCTTGGTGTCGTGTGAACAACACTTAAGGAGACACAATTCGTTACTATAATATGTATAGACTAGAATAACAAATCACATTATTTATTTGTCTTTCTGTTTGTCTGACAAATAAAGAAAAGCTTTAGGAATAGAAATTCCCTGTTTTAACTATCTATTTATGGAAGATAATATCCGTTGAGAAATAATTATTTGCATTGATGCATTCGTAGGTATATCATAAGAAAATTTGTTTCATTAATATGTACCTAACAAGTGGTTAAATTACGATAGACAAAAAATATTGTCTCCTTAACAGTTTTGCACACGACTCTAATCTTAATTCTTTAATCAACAAAGGAGGTTTATCAGAAAGACTCAATCCAGCGTTTAGGTACGTCTATAATACATAGGTAGGTACATATTATTATAGTACCTAATTATATAGACAGGCTGGACTATGGGCTGCACACGACACCAATTACCTTATCACATTTACGACTAATTAAACGATGATAGCTTTCAAATGAAAGAAACCCTTTTAAACATAAATATTCATATACCTACATAATTTGCAATTTATGCAATTGTATGAACGAGGTATGTTATATGAACACTGTCCCTTATTAAAATATTGCTTATTGATATGATTTTCTTCTATTTGCACAAAGAACTATTATTTGAGAGTTATAGTTGTTTACTGGATATTGAAAGATTTCTTCTCTATGAAGCGGTGCAATCTATGGAAGTTTAAGATTGTATTATTAAAACAACAGCTTTTTACTAAATGCACATGGATCTACCCAAGTAGGTTCCAGTTCGTAAGTATTTCCCGGTGGAAATCAAAGGCATAAGGCGTTACTAACATAGATTCATGGAGACAGCATACTTGGATAGGTCACCATACTTATAACTTCATAAATCCAAAACTGAAGGAGTGACACTAATCATTTAGAAAATACCATATTATGTAGGTACAATCAATATCTTTACAATCTCACAACATACGGGAGTGATACATAAAGCTAAATTCTCTGTCAATGTCTAATATACAAACTGAAAATGAGCTACCTACAGAATGGATACGCAAAATGGCGTTGAACTGATTAACATCTTTTACACCTTATAATTTTATTTAAGTCAACACTGGCAAATTGTCGCTTCAAGCGCAAACTCCAATTACATTACAAGAAACTGAACTGAGCTACAGAATAAGCATGGGGATTCCAAGGCAAGGATTTCGTTTTTGCCCACTAAGGCCGCTCTATGAGTGGGGCTCCATCGACACCTAGGTATATCTTTCATAACCATGAATCACAATGTAACATATTGTCAACTATCTCATTGCTCCTTAAGAGCTGTGCACGCGTTACTACGACTCCTTATCGCACTATCAATTATCGCCGATAGAAATATTAAGTCGCGCGTCGCCGGCGCATTGTTGCTAGCGGGCATGCGCAGACCATTTGAAGGGCTTTTCACTATCGAATATAAAAAAAGTAACAGTAATAATGAATTAGCTGCAATAGATAAATGTTTTTGAAAGGTATCAAATTGTTGGCAAAATTAATAGGTACATAGATAAATGAATGTAAAACAGTTTAGACACAACTACATTGGTTTATAACCAGTGCGTGTTGCCAGCAATGACCTATCCGAAAATTAGTGCCTAGTAAAGGCATAAGTTCTACGATTGGCCTCAGAGTCGTTCAATGAACTGAAGAGAGCTATGCACGGGCTTTCATTACAATATCGAATTAGGAATGACAGTTAACGAAGAATATCAGTTACCGATAATTATGTTAAAGAGCATGCAAGCAAAAATGTTTTTTTGTGGGAGAAAAGTTCAAGCTTCAACTATACGGCGGATGACAAAGTTGTTGACTGGGCAAAGTCAAAATTTACGTTTTAGGTCTAACCATAGACACATACATTTTATTTTTATTATTTACTTATAGAGATTTTACGAGTATTATCGACGACCTTAAGGACGATGTAAATGTTAAATGAGAGCGTAGGGCTCTATCGATTCGAGGCAACATGCTGGCCCGCAGATTCTCCCGTTGTACCGACGAAGTAAAATTTTATTTTATCTTATATTATAATTTTTTGGAAAACTAACAGCTAGGTAACTTACACTCTGTTTATAAGTTTCCACAGATATAAGAAAAAGATACTAGATTATGCTCATCAAAGCTTATTGTCAGAGTTTTTACAAGAAAGTCTGTGGATACAGCATAGCAAAAAATCGCCGACGCCCTACAGCTGCAATATAAAAATATTTTAAGGATAATGTTGCGACTGCCACGGTTTTGTGTGAGTGTGTGTGTGCATCGGGGATGTTTGACCTAAAACCACACGAATACTTTCTGCATAATATGCATCTGTTTACGTCTATGTTTATGTTGTTTTATGATCACACTAATTAAAAAACTATGGGCCTTAATAGACTGAAATAAAGGATTTGGTTTTTTTTATTTATTTTAATTATAGACTACCAACGGCTGAATTATGTAGGTAGTTATGTTCTCTGTATAACCCATAACATTGTATAGTTTTCAGAGGTAGTCTAGTTAAAAAGAGAACATTATTTATACGCGAGGCCCGCTACTGATCCTACTTATACTTATCTAAATTTAACTTACCAAAAAAATCACGTGAACTTATTCACAGTCAGTCCATCGGTGAACAAACAACAGTCATCTTCTGTTTTATTACCTTTCTTGCTCTAGGTATTCACAATTTGCGGAAATGTTATTTTATTGATATCTATTAATGATATTTTTTTTGATCACATCTCCGAGCAGACTATGTGATTGTTATTAACTGTTTTTAGTTTTTCTCCAGTCCATTCAAAGGGTGTCTGGAAGAGATCACTTTTAGTGATAAGGCCGCCCGTTGTTACACTATTATTTACATGTATTTTAGTTCTTAAGCATTGTTCTTGTTGTTGTTTGACTGCCTCAGTGGCGCGGTGGGCGGAGGTCCGCTTGCGGTGCAAGAGGTAGCGGGTTCGATTCCCGCCGAGGGGTCAAGTGTTTGTATGTTCTGCAAGCATTTTCTCCTTGGTCTGGGTGTTTAGTATGTATAATAAAAAATATCTATCTATGTACCTATGTCTATTATATTAAGTATATCAGATGTCTAGTACCCGTAACACAAGCTTATAGCTTACCACGGGGCTAGGTGTTGTTGTGTGGATTGTTCGGCAATATTTATTTATTTATTTATTTATTTGTTCTGTTGTATTATAATATTGGTCTTTCAATAAAGAGTATTGTATTGTATTATTGTATGTATATCCTTCTGCTATGCACCCACACGAGGCAGCTGGGAGCCCTACGGAGATGCGATCAAAGTCAGTTTTCCGCTCACTGAGACAATGATGAAACCGCCGACCTTAGGGCAAGCATTGACTACAGACATGTTGAATAGGTATATTTCAGCCAAACTTTGCCAGCATAATTAAACACATCGCTAGTTGAACAACAGGAACGTGCCAAATATTAAGACTAATCTTACTTTATGTACCTAGTTAAAAGGCAACCAGCATTATTTTGATTTGATAGATCAATTGACATTTACCGCCAAATTAAATATTTATAGTGACCATGCTGTTTAGTTATTTGTCACGAATATGTTGCAGAAATCACCAATCAACTCTTTCTTAAAATCGGCACAGGATAGACTATTTTTAATCTACTATTTTTAACCCTCGACCAAAAAAGAGGGGTTATAAGTTTGACGTGTCTGTCTGTCTGTCTGTCTGTTACATCATAGCTCCCGAACGGATGGAGCGATTTCAATTTAGTTTTTTTTTTGTATGAAAGGTGAGTTTGGCCCTTAAGCCCTTGTGTTCTTAAACATTTTTCATGAAAATCGGTCGAGCCATTATGTTATAAGTTATGGGGGTGAGGGTGGGGAAGGAAAACAGAAAATCTGAAAATATACTAGTGTGGGGTATCAAATGAAAGCGCATCGAGTCCACATTACATAATATTATGTTGTTTTACATTTAAGGAAATGAAGGCATTGGAATCGGGGGTTTTTCTTAAATTTTAAATTTAGTTTTATTGTAAATGTGTTATCGAATTAATTAGTCGCATAGAAATACGAGATAGATATCTCTCATGTATTTATTTATTTAGTGTTTTTAGTAGTATAGCGGCAAAAGCCACATCGATCGATTTTGAGGGATACATCTTCCCTCAAAATTTCAACACTCTATCTATCACGGTTCTCGAGAGCCAGCCTGTGACAGACGGACATACAGACAGGCGACGAAGTCTCACTCTCCCGTTTTACCCGTTGGGTACGGAACCTTAAAAATAATGGAGAAGGTAGAAGGTATAACTTCTGTGGGTCTCTTCAATATTCTATTCACCGACTACGTCAAGCACTTTTATATAAGTAACTGTAGTCATAAAGCAGATGCTGCTTGAGATAAATCTTAATATATATAAATCTCGTGTCTCAATGTTTCTCCTCAATGGACTCCTAAAGCACTTAACCGATTATAATAAAATTCGCAAACCTTGCACATGGTTTGCGAATTTTATTATAATCGGTCCGATCCAACTTGAGAGATAGGATGGTTTTTACGGCGAGAAAAATTCGAATAATTTCCGGGAAAATTTTATACCCGTGCGACGCCGGGGCGGGCCGCTAGTAGTTTTATAATTCGGGCTTAGAATCTGTAGGGCGCTTTCATATTTGAAGGAATTATCAATCTCTGTAATTTCAAGAGTGGATCTGATGAAGGAAATAGAAGTTGGCTAGAGGAGCAACGTTATAATTCGAGTGTGGGATCTTATGATTCGTGTCGCTGAATATGTTTTCATTAGCTAATCTTTAGGTACATGTACATATTTATAAAAAAATAATTATCTAGAAGTTAATGCATCTCGTTAAAAAAATGCAAATAAAGTTTGAAAATATTTATATCTAACCCTATCCATAAGCTTTGCTCAAATCTGCGCTTCCAAAGCGACTAGGGGGCGACTGCCTGGCGGTGGACGCTACCCATGCATTACACACCTACGCGTCTACTAAGCGGGACGTTTTCAGTCAAAAAGCTCCCGCTTTGCTGACGCGCAGGATTAGCCGAAGCCTAATTGTCCTGTACCCTATCTCTAATCTCCCCACGGCTCATTGAGCCCGCCTAGAGATAGTATATCTCTGCAGCGATGCGTAAGCGAGACGCCCTGTTATAGCGCCCTCTCGCGCCGCTCCCTCAGTCCACCACCAGCCGGCGCACGCGCAGCATCCACACTAACTATTCTGTAAGTTATATGATAATGTTATTTACAAACACTTTGGTTTGACGTAAGTCAAAATGCAGATGTAAAAAAGCTTATTATAATATATCGGATTACCTTGAGGACAAAACTGCTTGGGACGGAATCTGCTCCAACACAAAATCAAAAACAAGACTAACAAACAAATAAAACAAACAGAAAAACAGATTGTAAAGTTTCAATACAAAAATGAGCTAGAGTTTCTAATCGCTTCTTTGCTCTAGTGTAAAAAAAGGGAAGCGACCAGATACCATAAATTTATTTCCTACTTATCTTTAAGCAGCTATGATTTTTTTTTTGTTTTTTGTAATTTATTATGACGTGTCTAAGTTTTGTAAAACCAAACTATGGAAATAAATTATTTTGTATCTTGTATCTAGATCTGAAATTAACTGATTGATTGATGAACATTTTAATATTTGGTTCATTATTATTTCGGCCGTAGGATGTCCACTGCTGGCCATATGCTTATATGCTATGTGGTAGTTATGGGTAGTACTCAATCACGACTCGTGCATTTGTTATTCAGCCCCAAATCAGGAGTAGACATGATCACTTCGAAGACTCGGTCGGGTCTTCTGCACCCATGAGTGTAGTAATACTAACTCGAAAACTTGCATGATAGCTTTCATTTACGCCAAAACAAATTGGTAGATAATTTCTTAATAGCAGACCAAAACTTACGGACAACTTAAAAATAATATCTAATCACATTACTAGTTCAATCGGTGGCCTTATCGCTAAAAGAAATCACTACCAGGCAACTTTTATAATATTAACTTTATTGATAAATATACAATACTAGCTGACCCCAGAAAACATTGTTTTGTAAAATGAAAAATAGTAGTCGATTCTCAGACCTACTGAATAAGCATATAAAATTTCATAATAATCGGTAAAGCCGTTTCGGAGGAATACGGTAACTAACATTGTGAAATTTTATAATAATTATATTAGATAATATTTTCAACTTTCACACGAAACTTCTTCCAATCGTATGTAGTACCTACCTACATATTAAAATTTGTGAAATATTAAATTTGGTTAAAAACGTTATCACACATGTTTTTGACGAATTTTACGCAAAGAAATAATTATATAGACCTTTACAGTAAGAACTCTCTACAGATTGAGTTTTTGGACACAGATTATTAAACGACCTGTGTTCTTACTCTGAGTTTTACGTACAGCTGTTGTAGAATACAAGAAAATAATGTTGTATTCCCATACATTTGACATTGTCAAATGCGTGTCAAATCAAATGTATGGGAAACATTATTGTTTTGCCGATACTTAAGAGTTCAGTTCAGTTTCTTGTAATTGGACTTTGCGCTTGAAGCGACAATTTGCCAGTGTCGAGTTAAATAAAATTATAAAGTGAAAAAGATGTTCCTCAGTTGAACGCCGTTTTGCGTTATCCAAAAGTTTGTTGTCGATCGAGTAAGGAGCTCGTTCGACTAAAGCGATCGAATGACATCCCTTTTTTAATCAATGCGCTTAAACTTAACATTGATTTAGGACTCGTAATAAAAATATATTTAAAGTAAAATAGTTTTTGAGGGTGTGAGCAACATACACATTGCTTTTTCACGCAAAACCTACTGACTAAATTTAGATGAAACTTCAGCTATACTATTATATTACTTACATAACAGAATAACACCTGGGCTTTTATAAAGTGGTAAAATACAACTTTATGAACACTAATACCAAATATCTATTATAACGCGGGCAAAGTGGCGGGCGCACAGCTAGTACCGTAATAATAATCAACTTCTTTAGATCTTCATAAAAATAAGTATATTCTACTACAGAAAGTTGTTATTTTGAATACTTGCCGAATGGTAAGAATTTTATAACAAACAGAAAACTCGAAATCCTCTGTAGACAACTTAGTTGAAACTTCCACTAATGCTCAATTGGCTTAGGCTCGTGTGTAATTTTTATTTCCGACTTTCCGTCGAGCATATGAAAATCTTGTCCCGTATAATAATAATTTATTTAATGTGGATAGTTATTTATCAGTTTTTCACCAATTATACACAACCATCTTAAACTAACTTACAAACTACCGTACCGTAATAACATAATTAAAAAAAATACATCATAATTAACACACATCACGTACCATCCAAATTATGCAAAATTAAACATATTCTATTTTGAATTCGTCTAAAATTAAGGTTACATCACATTGACACCTCACGGTTTCCTTATGGGGCTGTTTTGTATGCGCGTGAGTGTTCAAGCTGTCAATCCGGCGCATGCGCAGCGACAGATTGGTGACCTGCGCCATTTAGTATAAATACTGATAAACAAGTGCTGCCTAAAAATAATTGAGATTGGTTTTCATAAGTGTGCTTAATAAATTAACATATGTTAACACCTTGTTAATAAAAAGATAATAATTGATTTCATTTACTTCGCGAATTAGGAAGATAACATTGAATGGGACAGGTAAATACCCTGTCGATTTAAAATAATACACAAAATTCGTAGTATATTAAAATAATAATAACCCCCAATGTCAAAAGAGATACCAAATAGGTACCAAGGTACATTTATATAATAACTAAAAAGTTCTCGGTTTGGATATTTCAAAGTTTTATACACATATATTTTTATTTACCGCTGATCTAGCTTGATATTTCAGCTTGTTCAATATCAGTAATAATCAGTAATAATCATTTATTGTTTGTGAATTAATTACAGTTACATGGAGTCAGGTAGTAAGAATATCTAAAGGTTACTTTTTTTTAAATTCTCCAAAATCAGCATCAGCTTAAATAACTAGGTACCTAGGTTAGCACTGTGCTTACGCTAGTAAATTGTGTAATATCGAGTGCGCCAGCGCAAGACTCGTTTCGCAGTCACAGGTCGCCGCGCCGAGGCTCATTCGCCGCGCGAACGCCGACGCGCTCAGACGTCTCCGCTGTATCGTCTTTGACAGCTGTCAAATAGACCGTGATCGCGAGTGAATCCAAGTTTTCAAGTCGGAAACAATAAAAGTTAATTTTAATTTTCGGAAGTACCTATATAGGTAAGTTTTTTTGAAATTCTTATTTGAATATATAATAATATTAAAATTTCATATATCTTTGTCCTGTTTTCGGAACGTCCTTGTTGTATAGGTAATTGTTATTATTTTAGTGATTGTAAGGTTGTGGTTTGTTTGACTGAGTTTTGAGCTCTTCGTTTATTTTTTTTATTTATTCGGATTCTATCTTGTAAGCAAAAAAACAATATATAACTATAATAAACTAAAGTCATTACATTATATAATGGGGATTTACCTGAGGATTTAATTAAATCATTTTCCTCGATGATGCTTTTTCCGTACCAGTCAAACGTTTAACCAATTAGATGGTAATCAATGAATTGTATCAAATTTGAATAAATAAATAATTAAAAAATAATATAGTGATCCTGTAATGTGATGTGATAAATTAATAACAAACGAATGCTGACTGCAGTTATAGTTAACTAACATGCTTAGCAGGTAAATCCGTGTCAATCGTAAAATTATTTTCCTTTAGTTAATTCATTACAGTTAATCATTCATAACATAACTCACGGTATGTTCGTTTGTAGCCGGCACACCGCTAGTTATACAATACGCAACGACGTAACGTAAAGCTGGGTCCACACTTGTATCATTTCGGCGTATCGTATCCCCGTCGCGTATCCTCGGCGCGTATCATGATCGCTAGTTTGGACGCAAACTGATACACGTTAATGATACATGCCGTATCCGATACGGCCCGATCCGCCCCCGATCTCCAATGATCGCGTATCAAGATACACCTCGTATCCGATACGCGTATCACGGTAGTATGGACGTATTTTGATACTGTATCATGATACTGTATCATGATACTGTATCGTGATACACCCCGAACCATCCTGTGTCGGTTTTTCCGCGATCATCAAAGGGGATACGCGTTGCATTGAACAAGTTTGGACGTGAATGCTTGATGCAGTGCTGCCAAACGACGACCTCTGTGGCTCGGTGGGCGAACGTCCGCCTGAGGCGCAGGAGGTTGCGGGTTCGATTCCCGCCGGGGGACCAGATTTTGTACGATCTATAATTTCTGGTTTCGGGTCTGGGTGTTTTCTATGTATCATATTATGTATGTATTTACAAAAAAAAATGTATCTATGTAGTATATCCGTCACCTAACACCCATAGTACAAGCTCTGCTTAGTTTGGGGTTAGGTGATGATGTGTGAGTAGTCCGGAAATATTTATTTTATTTATATTTAATGCTGCGGCAATTACCGTGTTCTACGGCTTTCAGGCCAAAATATTACACAATGCACTGCCTACGGCTGCAACCCTGTAGCCGTAGCAGTTTCTACGGCTATTCGCAAGTTCTACGGTAATTGATTAAATCCGATGCGCGAAATTACTCACTTCTCACTGACCCAAATATGATTTGACAGGAGATCGAGAGGAACAGCACTTTGGGATTGTCGATTTTAAACATCGGAGTAGCTAACTGTATTCGATTAATAATCCAAATATACCGAAAGCCAACATTGCAAAGTTGTCTATGGTTGTATGGACTTTGTTACTCTTGAAGTTACTTGTTACATTTTCTTTTTGAAGCGTCCATATTCATCATCACCCTATTAACGTTCCCACTGCTGGGACACAGGGACTTCTCTCTTGACGAGAGAGATTAGGCCTTAATTCACCACGCTGGCCAAGTGCGGGTTGGTGAATGTCACGTGTCCTTCAAACTCTTTTAAAGTTCTCAGAACATGCCGGTTTCCTCACGATGTTTGCCTTCACCGTTAAAGCACGTGTTAAAAGCGCACATAAATTTCTCAAGAAGAAAAATCCAGAGGTGCGTGGCGGGGTTTGAACCCACGACCTTCGGAATGAAAGTCGAGTGTCCTCCCACTTAGCCAACACGGCTTATTTCCATATTTGTAAAGTTAAATTTGATACGCTGAAATGATACAGTATCACATAAAAGTATAAAATGAGCGTCCATACTTATGATACGGATACTCGATACGCCACGCCTGATCGTGATACACCGAAATGATACAAGTGTGGACCCAGCCTAACGTGCAATCATAGCGCCTCTTGACCTTACGCCGTTACTCTACCATACCTCACGTAACGCAATAATTACATACGATTTTGTTAACTAGTAGTCACAACTCTAATTCTTCTAGTATTCTAGTGTGCCTAGTGGTCTAGTCTAATTCTAGTATTACTTCAAAGATATGATACCTATTCACACAGATACGACACAACACACGATTCAATTTCCACAAAACTAAGTTGTTTTTATTCATAATCACGTATGCCTAATTTGTCATTAAGTAATAAGTTTGTAGTAATGTTCCTACTAGAATTAATGTTTATTTTAATTGTAGAAGAGCTACTTAATTATACATTCGGTTACGATGTGTTTTAGTTATATTTAAGCCGTTGTTGATGTTGAATGATTGTAAATACGACGTTCGAATTTAAATCTAAGAGGGTTTACTTTGTGATCTAATGCTAGTGCTAACTTTGTCATCTAGCAACACCCAAGATTACTTATCTACTTTTTAGATAATATCACATACTTATACCTTATCTAAAACTTGTATCTATCTGAATATCATCTCCCAATAATTTGTTCCTTAATAATAATTTAATAGAAAATTGTATACGAATGATAATTAATGTAATTGAAGAAATGGTCTTATTGACCTACGTGCGATATGCAGTCGGACGATACGGCATTGTTCGCCTGCGGTTGCCGTATCGGCCACTTCCGCCGAAACAGATAGTGAGGCTTTTCTCACGGAGTTTGTTGATTTTTAAGATTTTGTAACACAAACAAACATGAAGCATTATGTCTAAAATAAATAAACCCAAGACATAATTTAAATCTCAATGGTCAAAATTCAACATAAAAATGTTCTATTTCTGAGTAAATCAAATTTGATGAATTTGTCAATTTCAAGCTTGCATCATTGTGGGATATTACTGCGATTTTCTCGCTTCAGATCTGCGCTGGGTTTCGCGTGATTGTCTGTCGTAGTTTGAACAGTGGTGGATTTACCAGCAGGCTGAGTAGGCTTGAGCCTACGGCGGCAGATTTTGGGGGCGGCAAATTTGGGGAACGATATTTATTTAACCTCATAGAAATCAAAAAGATTTTTCTATGAAGGTTTTCTGATGTCTTACATATAGAAGTCTGCAACAAATTTTCTCAATGACTTTTCTCTCTCACTTGTCATTGCACATTCCGATAGTAGCAAACTTATTCCGATTAGCTCAAAAATATACCGAAAAATTATATAATGTGAAATTTCAACGAAATTGTTGCATTGTAAAAATAATGTTTGATATGACAATTGTTGAGGCAAGGGCGGCAAAAACTATTCAGCCTATATCTTGTAAATTTGTAAATCCGCCTCTGAGTTTGAAATAAAAAACAATAACTACATACGGCTGTCTGGAGGAAATTATGCAAAATCGACGTCAACATCAACGCTTGTATTACGCACAGATCTAGATTTATTTTGGTACGATACACAAGGGGTACATAAGGGTGGGAGCGAGATGTTCTAAACAAGTTCAAACTGCCAGAGACAAAAAGAGACAGTAAAATAAATAAATATTTCCAGACTGCTCACACAGCATCAACTAACTCCAAACTGTTAGGTGACTGATATACTACATAGATCATTTTGTTTTGTAAATACATACATATACATAGAAAACATCCAGACCCGAAACCAGAAATTGTAAATCGTACTAAATCTGGATTCCCCCGGCGGGAATCGAACACGCAACCTCCTGTGCCTTAGGCGGACCTTCGCCCATCGAGCCACAGAGGTCGTCAAATAATTAAAGTACTAAATTTGTTATAGCTTTTCTTGACAAGAGCGATTTGAGGCTGTTTACAGCGCGATGAAGATCGTGTATATATAAGTTGTGGATAGTGAGTGGATTTAAATGTTCAGTGTAAATAAACAATTATGTGTCGTGTTCCGTAGCCGAATGAAATGTAACAAAAACAAATAATCCGTATTAATAATGTATTTTTATAGTACTGTTGCAATTTTACGAACCCTATTTTTTCACATCTCCGAGCAGACTAATTGTATCTTGTATATCCTATATCTATGGTATGACGGGTTGCGAACATCAGCTAAACTACATAATTTAATACATAATTATAGTTATTTAATACATACATATATCATAAATATAATAAATATTATGTACTTTTATATAAAACAACCAATCTAAACAAATAGTTTTACGACATACCTACGAACACCGAATCAAATTCAATATGAATCGAACCTTTTATCAGAATACTTTGCATGTGTAGCTTATTCTTTTTAATTGTTTTTTTTTCTTTATCTTTATTAAAATAAAAATGTTCTTTGCGAATAAATGTAACACGCTTTTCATTCTTCGTAAACGAGTATGAATAATATTGGCTTTGAAAATATAACAAAAGGTAACTTCTTAGACACAATTACCCACAAAACACAAAGAAAGTCGGTAACTAGGAAAGTGCCTATCGAAAACTAGGTACTTTGAGACACGATTCTATAATAAATGTTGTCAGTTGTAAAATAGGTACCTATTTAGTTCCGGCGCATATTTAAACAAATGCTACTTTGTATCTGTACATAATAACAGCTGACTCTTAACAAAAAACGCCTGTATTGGACTGTAAACGATTCATTTTCTGTGTTAAAAAAACAAATGACTCATTGTAATTTATTTCATAAAGACAATAGGTATTATACCATATGGAAAAATGCTTAACACCCTTTTATTTATTATTAAATGTCGGCAAGCGTGTTCTGTTTCTGTGAAACTGGTAAACTATGTATTCATATGAAAATGAATTAAAACATATTTATCGCTCTATTCGTATAAAATGCAGTTTTACAAACCTAAAAACAAATTAAAGAAGAGAAGTTAAATAAATCACAGGTCACACATATCATAAAAATAAATAAATAAAATCATTAAAATCAAGTTAAATATTTAAGAACTATTATAATTAAAGCACTTAGCAGTTCTGCCCTTAAACCGCCGTCGAAACTTAGATTAAAACAACCAAGACCAACATTTTTATTTAAATTTAAAAACTACTTACTTCTTATAAACATAACCCCTATATCGACCTATATCGATATATCGACCATCATAGACACCACGTTTCAAACCAGCTGCATGAAAATACTTTTCTGCGCTGTCAACTAGTTGCGACAGACGAATATTTATTATTAATTTATTCGTTGCTTCATGTGGTTTTAATGAAAAGGTGTAACATTATGGATACCCTGACAATGACATGAGCCCCGCTGGGGCATTAGTTAGCCTATTTTAGGTTAACTACTTAAATAAACTATCTAAATACTAGTAACATCGGTTACATCGGGTAAGTATTTATCTTAGATATACGTTATCTAATAAAATTTGTGTAAACTGTGTGTGTATACTATTAAGTACACACAATTAGTTCCCAAATCCCAACATAATATTTATTTGAAAACCGTCAGTATTTTACTAGCCTTTGTAAAATAGCCGTCTGATCGCCGCTGATTGTTTTAAATTAGTAGCAATGTGAATGTGGAGCACACGCGACCTGTCCGCCGAATTCAAGGATACTGACTGGATTAATACAAATATTAATAGCGAAATTTACGACTTTGTAAACTAGTGACTGTGCTTGCTAATTTGAATTAATCGAATAATAATCTCGAAATTTATTATTTATTTTTATAACCAGTTTCTCTTAGCTATTGAAAAAAATCATTAAATTAATTAATAACTAGGCTACATCTTCTTCACTTGCTCGAAAATGTTTGACATAGTTTAGTTAATCAATATCAGCGATTTTAAATCGTTGGTTATTATTAGGTAGTTTAGTCTCAAGACAAAACTGAAGGTGCCTTACCTTCAGTAACAAAATCAAATTGTTCGTATAAGGACCTAGCTGGAGTATTATTTTATCAAAAATATTTGAACTGTCAGGACGTATAACTATTTTTTACACCTTAGTTTTTTTTCAGTTTATTCACATACAACTAAAATAATGCCTCTGTTTGATAATATTAAATAAACAATTTGACATTGACACAGAGAACTATCACGACACGGTGCGGTCAGTTCATTGAACGAGGAGTGCTATCGAACTCTTTCCAACAATTTTCCAAAACGCATAATCAAAGTTGACCTACATAAAAGCTAAATAAAAAAAATGTGATACGTGTAATCATTATTAAAACTTTAAATTGTGATTCTCTTTGCCTTAAATATTAACTTAAAAAGTCTAAGTTGAAGTTCTCCTTTGTGTCTATTTCGCCGGGGGTCGCCATTCCGGTCTTAGAACGGGTTTCTGCGCATGCGTCTTCACTTCACCTAGCATAGGTCATTCGGAGATATAGAGCTAAACATTGTTGTATTATAAGGCTTGTAGAGAATCGACGTTCTAAAACTAGTTTTTTACAAAGTTTTTATCTTACCTAAAATTATTTAAATAATCATTATTTATAGCGTTGGTTATTTATTATTGACAAATCTTACACTGTATATGGCGATTCAGGGTTATTCTTATGTTCAACAACTTTTTGTCCGCGTATGCCCTGTGCTTCTAAGGATTTTTATTTATTATTTAGGGCTTTTACTTTAAAAGTATGACAGTCCCATCATAACCTTATTCTTAATTATGAACAGTCCAGAAAATAATATGTACCCTATTTACAAAAACAAAATACTAAGACTCCTTAGACCTATCGACGCATAATGATTTTAAATAATGAAACTGCTGTTAATGAATGTAGTTCTGAAAGGATATTAATGAAAGTACCTAGGTCAAATCTGTTTAATTTAAATTCTGTAATCAGTGCCTGCCTTTAATCCTTAAAGTTCTAAGGAAATAAACGTTTTGACTTTGAATTTTGAGCCACAAAATGGCCACAATACTGTGTTCTACGTGCTTGCCCATTTTCAATATATTTACATAAAAAAAACATAGCTTCATTCATCATTGTCACTGTCAGTGTCAAAATAAAAATCGAGTTTTACGCACGATTTAAATTTGATTTTAGAATAGATAGATGTCGTGTGAACAGTAGTAATCGTTGTTCCAATATAGATCAAATACCTTGTAATATTTTTAATCTTATCGGTCAAACGGGCGCCTGTCAATAAAATCAGATTGTGAGATTGTAACAAGTTATCTGTAATTTCTAGCCACATCTGCCTGCTTATGTGAGTAAGTTTAAGATATTATGTTATCTAGACCTGCCTTACCTTCCTAATTTTGTATAATGGAAAAAGCAGAATTCTCGTTTGAGCACCTATTTTTGGGCACCTATGCATCGAGCATCAATATATATTTTAACGTGGTGCTCATAGATCTTTGTTTTTAAAGAAAACGTTCTATACCTCTATACTTGCTCTTTCTTTTAGTTCCATAACTGTCCAGATCTCTGCAAAGCCCAAGCTTTGTGCCTATTTACCCAAGTAAACAGGTGTGTCTATTTACTGAGG
Source organism: Gymnoscelis rufifasciata (assembly GCA_929108375.1). Classification (NCBI taxonomy): domain Eukaryota; kingdom Metazoa; phylum Arthropoda; class Insecta; order Lepidoptera; family Geometridae; genus Gymnoscelis; species Gymnoscelis rufifasciata. The sequence continues at coordinate 271,191 of OV815320.1, forward strand.
CAGAGTTTGGGCCTACGTGGCCTTCGTCATCATAGAATTCGTCTGTTATAACCTTATAACCTTCTGGTAATACGTTCCAACAAGGCTATGCCACAAGAGCGATCTGTAAACCCTTAAGCTTTAACCGTTTTCTGAATCAGAAAGAATCAAAAGTTTATTAGTTATTGGGTCCCGGAAGAAGAATAAAGATAAGATAAAGATAATAATTCTTTATTGCTTAATTTTTTATTTTTTATTTCTTTATTATTATTTTTTTTCTAGTTCAGGCTCAGGTATTCCATACCTATTTTAAACGTTTTTATACCTATAGTTATAAGTGAATTTTGTTAATATTAGAATATTTTTTTTTTTTTTTTTTTTTATTTATTAATAAAGTAATTATTGTCTTTATTGTATTGTTATTATTGCAAACATAATTAAAAACACAAAACAATACATAAGCACTTAAGACTATGTAACAAATCGGTCTTATCGCTAAAGAGCGATCTTTGCCAGACAACCTTGAATCTTTAATAACTAAAAACATATAAGTTTTTAAGTTATTGGCGTTTTAGTTACTGTATATTTAGACAAAGCTTGTAGGAACCTGTAACGTGACAACTATAAACACCCAGCAGTGAGGCTAATCGCGTGTAATTAACATCGGCTACACATTCCGTTTACAACATTATAAACATTTCACGATATATCACCTATATACATTTCTCGCTGATTCGAGCGTAAATTCAATAAAATGCCCATAGGTATATTTGACCTACCTGTATTTTATTGTAGGTATTTCAAGGCCTTGCTAAAAAATATTTAGTTTGCATTTGTCCCGTTACAGGCGCTGGAACTGCTTTGATTATGTTTATGTCACTGTCAACATGACAGCGACTAAGGTACTCTACTCACAAGTTACCTAGTTTCAGATGCTGTGCAATTAGGATAATTTGTTTTTATTGTAATTCACTGAGTTAATTTACCATCAACTTTGCGCTAACCTTGCTCATCACAGTAATTTCTTATTACTTAGGATGCAGCTATCTATCATAAGTAAACTCTATTCCATATTCTCAGATTGGGCAAACTGTTGAAACAATTTTATAACCCACCATCTATGTACATCTATGATTTGATTTGATTTGATACACAGTTTTTTACAATAAATGTTCTTCTTCTTCTTCCAAATCTTTTCGTAACTTGTCAGTCATTTAAAATTAAGTTTTTTAACCTAACCTAAGGTTTTTAATAACCAATTTAAATTTATACTGGGCAAGGCGCTACTTACACATACATACGACGCTGTTATAATAATAAAATTACAAAACATGTCTTACTTATATCTGACAGGTGTAAAGCAGTCTCTTTTATTATTTGATAAAACTCATAATCGTGACTGAAGATTTCGTAACAGCTGATCGAATGCAGGTTACATGTAACTGGTTCAGTCGTAAAATAACCGGCCGCAAACCCCGACAAAAATGTCGTCGAAAGTATACATACCTACCTTCTACCGACCTTCACACATCATACACGTCCACGCTTCACGGTTAGTATTTAATCAGAGCAGTTTTGAGTACAGGTTTCCTAATATTGTTTTATTATTGAAACGTCGAATAAATGATATAATTTAGTATTTTATTTAGTTTTAATTTTTGTATTAGGTAGAACTAACTAACTCTAGTAATAGGCTTTCTATGTATACTAACAAACTATGGATCAACGATATCTGCAATAAAACGATTTTATTTTATTATTTATTTAAAAGCGTTTTCATAGTCATGCCCAAAGATAATATAATCACTAGGCAAATATATTATTTTTTTGAACTCTATGACTTATAATTTGTTTAGAGAGGATCAAGGGGATAAAAATATGTATTAATAATTTGAAGACTTCTGTAGGGGCGAAGGTCTGCGGCGATTTTAAGAGGGATTGATTCCCAGGGACTATGGACCAGATTTTAACTGCAATACAATCCCGTAGTGTCATTTGCACCATTGACCAGTACCATTGATGGTGCAAATGATACTATGATGTACCGTTTGCACCATTGCTCCATTGCTACCATTATTGATGGTGCAAATGATACTATGATGTACCGTTTGCACCATTGCTCCATTGCTACCATTATTGATGGGGCAAACATATCCAATGGTGCAAATGGCACTTATATTTATTATTAATAACAGAGTCAAGTTTTCAACTACTTAAGAGAGTTAAAAGCACTTGAACAATATAAGTATATTAATATATATTCTCCTTTCTTGAAGTGTTAGAAACTATTTGAAAATTCATTCTAATGACTGACATTCATTGCGTTTGTTTCTTGTGTCGTTCATATGATTTGATTGTCATAAAAAGCAGAAAAATGTGCGAATCCGATTTAATTTTTCTGAAACAGAGCCGGGGCCGACTTTTATTACACAATGGGTATCAATACCATTTTCACACAAAGTATAAAAATTTAAACAGAGTATGGAGGTGCCGCTATTACAAGAAAACAAAATGTAAGGGGACGATTACTATATCACAGGTATGTGTAACTGTCTTTTTGCCCGCAGTGCCACTAGCTGATGCTATTTATTTTTCCATTTATTTAGCTGTATATTGTGTATAAGTATATATAGTATAAATATTTTTAAAGTTCGTATCTTATGTTTTGTTTCTTTTTTAGGATGAATCAAAGGTGGTTAAAAAAATTAAGCATTCTGATAACTGCAAGCCAGATGAAAATAAAAACACGGTTTGTGAAATAATAGGGTCCTTCATAGAAAAGGCTACTACTTCAGAAGAAACAGTTCCAGCCGTTTATAAAAAGACTGTAGCCTCAATCAAAAATAAAGGACTTAACATTGTTCAAAAAATACCATCTTATGAAAAATTCAAATCTGTGGCATACAGAAGAATAAGAAAAATTAATTCTGTTAAAAAAATGGCATATAAAGATGTTACAGAACTTGAAATTCCTCTTGACCATAAGGATTTTTGTTTAGCTGATTATAGTCATGAAGACGAAAGAATTTTAGTCTTTGCATCGGAAGAAGCAAGAGAACTGCTGAAAATTGGTAAAATCTTTTTTTGCGACGGCACTTTCAAGAAATGTCCGAAGCCATTTACTCAGCTCTACGTATTTTTCTGTGACTTAGGAAGCACTGATGACAAAAACTTTGTTGTCCCTGTTGTATATGTGCTTTTGACCAATAAAAAAAAAGAAACATATATTCTCATGATGAATCTCATCAAATCTCAAATCCCAGAATGGGGTCCTTCGAAAATTATATCTGATTTTGAACAATCTTTCATTAGTGCAGTCAAAGTAGTGTTTCCTATGGTTGAACATCACGGTTGTTTTTACCATTTTCAAAACCAATTGCGGAGAAAAGCTAAAAGTCTCAATTTAAAAAAGACTAACGCTACAAAAATTGTTTCTCTTTGCACCATCTTACCTCTTCTGCCAGAATCAAAAATTGAAGATGGATTCAGATACATCATAGCAGAGAGTGATGCTAACGGAAGTAATAAAAATTTGCAGCAATTTATTAATTATGTGGCTAGATTTTGGATGCCGAAAAAAAAACTGTGGTGTTGTTTTGGTGAGAGGCATAGAACAAATAATGTATGTGAAGGATGGAATGGACATATTAATAACTGCTTTAAAAGAAGACCCGCGACAGTGAGTCACTGCTTAAAAGTGCTTAAGGAGGACGCTGCATTTCATGCAGTCAATGCTCTTACACAAGACCCGTACAAAAAGCGATCAAAGGAGGTTAGGGATCGGAATAATTATATACAGTACGTACAGATGCAATTAATTAATAGTGAAATAGATATTCCACTATTCTTGGAAAAATTAAGATAAAATAATTAAGCATTATTTGTCATTGATTAGCTGTCATTGATTCTTTGTTATTAATAATAAAAATATTTTATATTATTAATAAGCGATTCATTCTTCCATTATCATTAGTAAAATTTTAGGGGATACAGTATTTGTTCATGGGGAGAAAAATTCTGATCCATCTCTTCCCTGAGGGTCTCAGGGCGGGGCGGATGGCCAGTAAACAGAGCGATAGCTCGAGGAAAGCCTTGAGGCAAAATAAATATATTTTTTAATAGTGTCATTTGCACCATTTGCCCCATCAATGGTGTAAACGGTACATGACAGTGTCGTTTGCACCATTTGCCCCATCAATGGTGTAAACGGTACATGACAGTGTCGTTTGCCCAATTAATGGTGCTGGCCAATGGTGCAAATGACACAAAATGGTGCAAACGGTACATCATAGTATCATTTGCACCATCAATGGTACTGGTCAATGGTGCAAATGACACTACGGGAATACAATATGTAGACTACAATTTCCGGTTTCGGGTATAGGTGTTTTCCATGTATCATAATTATGTATTTACATAAAAATATGTATCTAGGTATATGGGCTGCTTAGATTGGGGCCAGGTGATGCTGTGTGAATAGCCCGGAAATATTAAGTTGATTTATTATATTTAATTACACCCTTTTAGAACTATTTAACCTTCAGAAAAGAGATCCTTGATCTTTTCCAAGTATAGATTCTTATGCTATGTTCACTACGTCAAAATTCAGATATTTTTATTACTCTGTTAGTTCTGCGTTACCTTTCACATACCCGACTCTATTATTGTCAATGATATTAAGTTTGTCTATGAAAGGGTTGAGTCAGCCCCGAATTATTCAACTGCCCTTGCAATCGAATTTATACAATAGTGTGTGACACATGTCCACACAATCAAACGCCCCATTACTCTATGTAGTACCATACATATTTTACAAACGGCCCTGCAATCAAGTACTACGATATAAAATTACACAATCCGTGTTTTACTACATTTCTGCATACGAATAATATTTTTAATCCTTGCAGCTGTAGTTCTTGTGTGTAAATATTATGTACCTACCTACTTGGATTGTTTGATTGTGTTTCTCTATCCATCTTGCTATGTCATTTGACATTTTATATATGTTATTTATAGCATTGTTTATTTACTTACGTCTATAAAGATGATTCATCATAATCATCATTTTATTTCCCTTGCTGTTACGCAGTTTCTATCTAGTACAGGAGGTAGTCCTAAACTGCGTTAATCAACTGATACTTTCTTTCGTTTTTAATTAGAATATCATGAATGAGAAATTGAGACTTATCTGATATCTTGTTTTATGTATAAATGCAACTATGTTATACTACTGTTGCTTTTTAATTACTTCTGAAAATTTTATTAAAAATGTTGTAAAATAAAAGCATCTGGTTCACTATGGTTGAAAGTCACTTCCGACTAGTTCCGACCGAAATAGCTGCGAAACGCGATAAAAGTGATATGAATAAGACAGGACAATGTCCAGTGGACTACTCGACTATGATGGTCTTCTATCCACTACTGACAGGAATGGATGTCCAAATGGATCCTCTGGTCAGAGGATAGATAACCATTCTTCAATACTAGAAGCCAAGTACCAAATAAGCAACAAAATCAGTGTTTGTAGAAACTGGTGGCTTGAAGGTCGTGGTGTCACAACTCGGCCACCAGCGGCCAGCTGCTTTCCATGTTGAGACACCATCGATTGGAAAAGGGCATATCTGTTAATTACTTGCGTCATAAGGTCGCAAGTTTTTAGGAGGCTTGAAATACGATGGATTGGTTTATTGATAAATAGTTTTTTAGATACTGAATAATCAAGATAGGACACAACTCTAAAGCGTACCTATACTCTAAATGTTTCCATTGTTTTACTGTAAAGTCTCATGACGGACAAAAAATATTGCAAATTATTATTTTTAATTTTCTAGTGGGATTCACCTAAACAAAAGGGAAACTAACAATAAACTTGCAGTTTTGCAAACATCGTAAACACAATCAATATCATATTATCCGCTTGACAAACAATCAGTAAAATATTCCCACGACTCAAATGTCAAATGAAGTGCAACAATAGAGACACAGGTTACATATTCTCACGCTATCTTCAAGGCCATCTTGTCAAAATTTAGTAAACAAACGTTCAATGAAAGTAAGAGTATACCTACGTATGCAAATATATTGTTTTTGCCTTCTGTGTGTCACACAAAAGGTTCTAAACTACAAAATTGTATCATTTGTAATATACGGTCAATATGGATGATGACTAAACAACATGACATATCATAATTGTGACCAAATGCATTGTGCCCTCTCAAATTTGCACGCCAGGATTGGCAACACATGTGGAACACATTTTTTAATTTACCACCTTTTAATATACAATATTTAATATATAAGCACGAGGAGATAATACGAAGTATTGAAATTCAAGAAAATCGTCATAAAGTTCAAAAATTTCATGTTTGCTATTTTTGTTTTAAGGAGAGATCAGCAGTTTTTTTTCTTTATGTAATTTTGTGTAAATTAAATGTATGGTGACTCATATTTTTTTAACTTTCATTTAAGGAGTATTAAATTGTCTATTAAATACAATTTATTGCATTAATCTAGCATTCTTACTTTCCGAGATTTTTTGGATTCTTTGAGTGACCCGGATTCATTGCTCTCGAGTGTACTTAGACACTCATGTTTTATGAAAATAAATGATTGTTATTCTTAAAAAAAATAATGAGAATGTAATTCATAGTACTTCGATAATTTATTTATTACATTAGTCTTGTTACATCATTTTGTACACGCATTTTTTCTTCCAAACGAAAATCAAAACAAAGAATTGAAGTGTCGTGAGAGGCAACGCTTCCTTGTTTTTTTTTTACTTAATTTGTTTATCACACCTCCACTCTGGAACTTTGAAATTCTTAATTGATAAAGCGAAAAATAGTTCTTCAGTATTCTTGGACAGGCTAGGGCTGGGCTAGCTGTCTCGTCAGGTGAGAAGCCCCTGTGTCCCAACCTTATAAATGATGTGCCTATGTTAGCAGATGGACTAAGCAGAATACCTATGTTTTTATGTATTCATCATGCTGTTAATCTTGATATATCGTTTTCTACATTGGGATTATCTGACCCTAAATTAATTACTCATTAGACAAAACATGACAACCAGTAAGAAGGTTGTAAGTAATTACATGTTTCTAAGTAGTTTTGTGAAATGTTTACTGTTATATTGTTTTTGTGAGAGGTTCCAATAACATGTAGATGTTAAGTATTGTTTTATGACTAATTGCAATATTTTTTACATTTTATGCACTAAACCATCGATCAGTAAACAATATGTCTACAGTAGTCAATCTTAAAGGGAGATTCTGTTCTTGGATTCTTAGACTTTAATTAGATTAAATGGAAACAAAGATATGTTATGGATTTTGTCTGACAAGTGGGAATAATTTATCTGCTGCTTAGAAAAGAGACAGTAAATTTATTTTAGTAAAACTGTGGTAAAACTGTATGTTGTGTTCTATAACATTGAGGCATTCAAAAGATTTCAACGCGCCTCAAATCTTATAATATTTACAGTTGTTTAATTTCCTGACAATTAAATAATGTCATACATTTAAAGGATTGTCTGTTTATAATTAGATAAACATAAAATAAGCACACTTCTCAGTAGTAATAATAGTTTAGTAGTAGATTAATGACGTAGGTAAGTATGTAGTAATTTTACCCGTAAATACCCAGTGATAATTATATCCTCAAATTTCATATTTTCAGGATAAAAAGAGTAAATAAATTCTTAAAATACTTGGCATTCTTATTATTCGGCTATTTCAGGGTGAATATGTTAATAATTATAGAGGTAGCGTGTTCGATTCGTCCTACACAACAACAACATACAAAATTACACCTATATGCTACAGGAAAATCCGCATACACATTTTTATTGTAATGGAGGGAATACCGTCATAAAGAGGTTTCTGGAAAACACAATTAGTTCTTCATAAAATTTTATAGCTGTTAGCCGTTTGCCGAAATTTAATGGTCATAAAAGCAAGATGCATAATCTCAGGTGAGGCAATGATTAAGAAATGCCCTTATTTGTAATTTGAATTAACTAAATACTGACAATGTATTATTTCTGTTTTCTTTAATTATAATTGACATTGCATGTCAAATCTAAATTTAAGTATGTAGAACTGTATAAACAACCTGACACCTGTGTATACCATATTTCAAGCAATAAACTAATTTCATTTACAACAGTTAAATATAATGACAAACTCTACGAAAAGCATAAACGCAATCGGTAAAAATATATAACGGAAAAAATAATTTGATAACAAGTCTCGGATGGACTACCTTTAAGTCTAAAAAAAAGAATGGCTTGTTTAGCGATTGCCAAAAACTTTTAATAAAATATTCACTCAAAAATAATATGTTATTACTGTACCTACGACCCAAAGTGGATCTTGGCGTCCGAAACGAGAGACTTCCACCGGTCTCCATGCTGGGCTAGCTCTGACCAGTTCCAGCCTCCACCATGTCCTTCTAGCGATATCTGGGTGACCGACTGGGCGCTGTCCAATCTGTTGTCCAAGATTGTAATTACTATTGTTAAAAAAATTGTTAAGGTTTAGTTGAAAGTTAGTACAGTTTATCCGGTAGCTAAACACGGGTATTTATAAAACAGACCCCTAACTGTCAGTTATTGAGCATCGCAAACATCCGCGCCGTTTGGCAAACAGACAGCCGGATACCGTTTCCGAAATATTGTGGATTGACACAAGTAGTTAGTGTTATGTGAAACCTGAGTTTACATCCTCTATGTGTTTAATTATAATAACGGTCGAGGAAAATGAATAAAACTTTAATGATACTCTAATGGTGTGGCTTCATCGGCAGGCGGAGATTCGTGTCGCGTTGGCTCGCTAAAAACATCGTGTACCTACGGGATAACGCGATGTTCTCGTCTACATCAGCTGGCTACAAGTTTCTGAAGTGACGCCGACGAAGTGAGCCTGACGATGTTCGCCTTCACGTACATATATTTTTCAAAAAAAAACCAGATGTGCCTGACCGGGTTAGAAGAAGATACATTTGGATTCCATTCGAGAGTTCATCATCATCATCTGCCAACATTTAACATTTCCGTAAATTTGATAAGCCTTCGATTTGCTTTTTTTTGACTAAACAACAACAATATATAAAACAAAGATAAAAATTCTCTTTGTTGCGTATACTTAACCTGTTAAGTTCTTAGCTAAGCGCCCTCAAATTCTAAGTAGTTTTAATTAAAAGTAACAGAAAGACTCACCTAGAACCCAAACGAATCTTTGAACTTTGATATACCTATACGTATTGGCAGTGGGTAGGTTATATTACGTTCTTATCCTAGTTACAAACCTGTTGTTCTCAGCCCTCGTTAGAACAATTGCCGGCTTCCTGGGAGGGGAACTCAATAACACACTCGTGTAGTTCGTCTGCATCGATGGACATAAAACTACATATCTTAAATGCAGAAGATATCAAAACGTCGAAAGAGATATATTTTTCCAAAGTTGTACAAGAGTATTTTTTTTTAATGCTGGATAAGCGTTCATTTGACCACAATCTCACCGGATGTGAAGAGACGATGTGGTCTAAGATAGCGCATGAAGACCTAGAAGGTAGATGGCTTCTCCATGTATGTTTAACGTTAGCTCTCCCTAAAGTTACCGTAACGAGCGTTTTCATATTGGAAGTACCTGGCCACGCCTTTCCCCGTGTTTTTTGGTTTTACCCGCGGGAATAACAAATTTTCGCGGTAAAAAGTAGCCTATAGCCTTCCTCGATAAATTAACTATCTAACACTAAAATATTTAATAAATAAATTCACCCTGACTAGTTCAGTTCACAAAGACCCATTCATCCTGATTCAGATCCTAAGAAACTGTACCTGCGGGAGCATAAAATTAATTTCCTTCTTATTATTTAGTAAAAGCTAGAAATTCTTAAACATTTTGTAATTGGGAGTATGGCACGACAGGCCGGCTCCGCAGGACGAGATGGTGCGCACTTAGCGGTACTGCTGGCCTAGATCGGCCACAATAACGCGCTGACAAAGGATCTGGTCCGAATATATGTACAGTCTTTGCAAATGTATTCAGCTTTGCTAGCTTTCTTAAGCACTTAGGCTTTAACTGAACTTATTTTTCTTTAACTAAAGCGGAATTAATGCCACTAAACTCTACCCAGTATTATCTTTGTCCGGTCTTCCCCCTGACTTTAGTTATGGATGTGTAGAATACTGAGTAGTTGTTAGTTTTACTGCTTGACTCAGAAATGCGAGAATACAACGTCGCAGTAAATTAGAAATAAAATTAAATTCTACTAAATAATAGCAAAATTACTTAGACATTGATAAGTCCTCGTGATTACTATTTTAGAAATAAGTCATCAAGTTTATTATACAATTGAAATGTATTTATGAAATACAGTCGCGGTAAGACACATTTATAAATACCACCTACCTTATCATCATAAATACTCATCGGCTATTTTACTCGGCGCCGCGCCGGTGAAACAAGCCCCATATTTTCCGACTAATATATACATTTATATAAGTACTTACTTACTTACATACAAAAGTAACTTAAATAAATTGATCGAACCCGCTACAGTCTACGCCACAGTCTAATCATCCACCGACCTTTATTATTACCCAAAACAAGTCTCATTCAAATAGTATCAATATCTTTACAATGAATGCTAAAATCGTGGTCGCATCCTTGGCCATGCAGACCGGACGCCATGCATTAGTTAGCGCATCCAATACGTAAACCAGAAATTATACTCAATTGGATGAGTTGAGCGCTAATCGGGCGAAGTTTTAAAAGTAGATTTCGCAGGTTTGATTCGCGTAGATAATTATATTGTTGCCTGATTTTGCGTGTGACCTCTGTGGTTAAGTTCGTAGGAAGTTGTGGCCAATTGTTTGTTTACAATCTGCTGCAATTTGGATGTATTTTTATATAACAATACTTTATTTCTATGCAACAGCTTAAAGCATACCTACATCCGTACATTATTAATGAGATACCTGCAACCACAGATTACATATACAGGGTGTGGCGTAATGAGTGGATAATCCTTTACCCGCGGTTGGGGGGCATCGCGACTGTTCAGAAAATGATAATTTGTATTCAGTAAAAGGGTCACGGCTTAGTTTTTTTTTTTTTTTAGCTGTAACATTGGTTATAATTATTAAAATTAAATAAATTTTAAATTATTTTGTAAATTCAAAAAATGCTTCTAACTCATCTTAAAATCATTATTTTTTTTAATTCAGAGCTAGAGATATCGTATGTTATACCATTTTGGAATCCTAATGAAATAGGCTAATTATTTATTAATTGGGCACTCATGTCACCATACATTTTTTTTACACCACGAGATACCAAAGTTAGATAAAAATAAAATGAAAACACAAATTTTGCGTTCAAAAATAAAAATAGAAAAAACTATGGCTATCGTACAAAATTGGTAGTTTACATTTGATAGCACCACTATCTAGGAATGCTATTCAGAAAACAGACTGAGAAAATTCTTTGTATTGTAAATTTGGTACTTAAAAGAGTGGGTCAGGTCTAACTTAAAAAAAAAAAAAATGCCTGATAACTCGAAAACCGTGACACTTTTACTGAATACAAATTATCATTTTCTGAACAGTCGCGAGGCCCCCCAACCGTGGGTAAAGGATTATCCACTCATTACGCCACACCCTGTATATGTAATCAGTGCTACAACATAAGCACCCCTATTTACGTTTCCACGGCTGGGACACAGGGACTTCTCTCTTGACAAGAGAGGAGGGAGATTAGGCCTTGTTATACTTAGACAACACGTCATCATCATCATTTCAACAACAGCAAGGTCTCAATCAAAGATTTGCAATTAAAATAACTATAAACTATTATCTATTTATCTATATTTGCGCGCACCTCAGCGCGTTTAATTAACAAACGAACTAGCACCTAAGCAATAACTAATAATAGAACAAAATCTCTGTGTGTGTCTGAGAGAACACTATTTAGTGTTAACGTAGAAAATATTTTCTACGTTTTTCAATATTTTAATATATAAATCATGTAGGTGCATTAATTTTTATAGTCGGATTAATGCGGCAAAACTCGGTCAGAAACGTATGCAGTAATTACGTTCCTGACCTGAGGGTTATTATTAATAACCCTTCCGTGAGCTACACAAAAATAAAAACACGCTTAAAAACTATAAATATGTTTAAAATCAATAGGTTTATGGTCGGTGCGCGTGCGCTTGCGCTGCCTCAAGGTGAATCGCGTAAGAAACCGGTCATCCTACCTTTACAATGCGGATGAGTTGGATTGTTTTTAACCGACTTCAGAAAAGAGGTGATTCTCTCGTATTTTATTTGGCTTCAAAAGCGTAGCGGTTTTTGGAAAAATTTTACGTTCCTGACTGAATTAAAATTTTGACTGCCTCGGTGGCGCGGTGGGCGAATGTCCGCTTGCAGAGCAAGAGGTAGCGGGTTCGATTCCCGCCGAGGGTAAAATTGTTTGTATGTTCTGCAAGCACTTTTCTCCTTGGTCTGGGTGTTTAATATGTATAGTAAAAATATCTATATATGTATGTATATTGTATTAAGTATATCAGATATCTAGTACCCGTAACACACAAGCTTAGAGCTTACCACGGGGCTAGATGTTGTTGTGTAAATTGTCCGGAAATATTTATTTATTATTTAATTAGGAAAGTACGTGAGATGACGGCTGAGAGAGGAAAATTGAATTGGACACTTTTGAGGGTTGCCTATGTCCAGTATTAGACATTAAATATCCGGAATGCTTAAGGTTTTTGAGATTGTAGGAAAGAAAATAATTCTCTCCACATTGTACCTCGTTCTTGGCCTACCATGGGAAAATAAGTCATTTCCGGTGGAAAAAATAAGCAAGGGCAATCCCGTCTTGTGACGATCACCCGACGAAGTAAAAAGGAGAAGGTTCTCAATTCAACCTGTATATTTTATGTTATTTGCGGAGGTAATAGACCTGAACTACATTATGTGAAGTGTTAATGTGTTGGCCAACCTACAAACTACCTTGACTTAGTTCAGAGCAAACTCAGCGATTAGCCACAATAGAGCGATTCCACTCCGATATTTTATTGCTGTATATTTATCAAAATTAGACATGCTTGAAATATTTTTTACTTCAAAAAAGACATGCAAAGGCAAGGCAAGCAAGGCAAATTAATGATACCTGTATTTTTGATGACAATAGGGTAGATGACTAAGCAAAAATAATTAGAGTGAGAGAGAGAGAGAAAGAAAACACAAATACAATAAAACAACAAATAGGTTAAACATTTTGTGAGATGTGCCAAAAGGCCCCCGCCTCTGCATAATGCAACCCCACACTTAAAGCGCGGAAGTGCGCTGATTTTCAGACGAGAGTTCAGAACACACACGAGCCACGATTACTGCGTCAATTAGATTATCAAAACAAATTGAACGTTTTTTTATTTTTCTTGTGAAAATCATGATTATACAGTGCATTAAAATTTAGCGTAACGTAACGCTTTCAGACGATTTTGCACTAAATTGCTCTCCAGAATTTTTAGGCTCCATATCTGGGCATTTTCTTATAAAATTGATAAATCGATAAATAGGTGTCCAGTATTTTGTGGCGGGCTAACAGACTAAACAGAATTCCTATTTTTTAAACTATCATCATACCTGTTATAGACATAGTAGTTAGCAGACTCACAGAACAGATCGACTAGTTGTGGTTAATGAGGAGTCAGTGTAATGCCACCTCGTTTTCCTCAACGGTTTTCACAATTATGCGTAACTTTGATGTGGGGTTTCCTTATCCTCGTAATGTATTATGAAAGCTATTGGTATTTTTACAGTTCCTTCCGTTTCTCTCTGATTTACTAAAAATGTTACATTTTCTTAGAGCCCAATTATAGTGAATTAATGGAGATGAAAATATAACCAGTTTATGCAAAGGTGATGAAAAGACCAAAGTTATCCTCTAAAAAGAATTCCATTCATATGCTACAGTGACTTTAAATAAAATAACCCAAAAACCAGAGTCAATGAACCCCTGTACCCCTATTGATTGGTACCCCTTTTTCACCAACACCTATAACACAAGTTCTGCTTATTTTGGGGTTAGATGACGCTGTGTGATTAGTTCGAAAATATTATTTAATTGTTTTACGAACTACCAAAATACCGATTAAACGAGACGTAAAACGGAATTGTTTAAAGATAAAAAGGCACTAACCAGGAATTTCATTCGAAACTGTCAAAAAAATATTTAATGGTGGCAATTCACAACTCGCTTAAACTTAAAGCTAAGACTAAGATGCCATTAGAGCCAGATCTTCTGCCATTTGACGTCATATGACTTCATCTCAGCTAAGTATAACCATGTTGTGAATTGCCACTAATATCTGGTTATTTCGCTCCTCTTATTCTAGGAGTCTAGCGTTGCGCAAGCAAGGTTGCAGTAGTGAAAGCCAGGAGTTGCACAACTGCATCTGACTGAGCACAAATCAGTGTTGTTTGTGTCGGTTGGACCTTACTATGTGGACATTAAGTTCCTTTTCCTCTACTTACTTAATATGATTGTATATTATTTACCTGTAGTGGACGGGACTAACCTTATCATTATTTTGACAATTGCTATGTTTACAGATTATTTGAAATCGTTCGGATCATTGAGTTTCGATTTAGATTGTCTTTGGCTCTTAATCGATTCGTTGCGTGGCTGCATAATAATGCTACTGCATACTTGTTATATATTATAAACAACTCAATTAGCGCGCAAAATACTTATAAATGTTGTACAATTTATGACACAACACTTTACTGTGAGGTATTTATTCCTCATGGTGCGGATACATCAGCGGGCAGAGATTTGTGTCGCGTTGCGCGCTACAAGAGTCTGAAGTGACGTTATTGATGGATATCGTCCTCGCTCGAATACTTGGCATTGCAATGATTTACCCGGCCACACACATCGCGTTGACTCGAATATTTTCCGCAGGCCGCACAATCAAACAACGCCAAGTCGAAGCGCTCCACACCAAAACATAATAAGAGTTTCAAAATACACACATAAGAGAAGTGCAATGCAATGGGCGACCTTTAAAACTTCATTTTAAACGCGCATAGAACAAGGAATATTTAAATTGAATTATACATCTAAAAGTGTGCATGATTGTTTCAGGCACTAGAAGTAATAAACCATGGACCACGGTGCGCAGAGAGACCACGACCACGGTGACCACGGCGACCACGGCGACCACGGCGACGGTGGGCACGGCCACAGCCACGCTATGGTGGTAAGTTTACGACCCTTACTTGTCCTTCATTGAAAATACGGCCAAAAAGGATAGCAAACAATATTCACAACATTACAGTTCTTAACCCTTTAACACTAAAATTGAATCGGCTTGCAAGTGGATACGTATAATTAGAGACTAAGGTTCCAATCCTAGGTAAGGTCAAAATAATTATAAGGCACATCATATCAAATACATATGTGCATTATTCTTCTTCTACATATATTTAAACCCAAACGCAATATCCCATCATGTCGATACTATTGCTAAATCAGTAAAGACTGCATTCATTGGATTATATTAGCTGTTTGTAGCTTTTTTATATGAATTTCTCGATTAACAAATTGTTATTAAACTGACACACATCGCGTTGACATACCATAAGTCCTAACCAAAGAGTGCGTTAATTACCTATATATAATACGTTATTTGGTTTTTAATAAATGATTGATTGATACTTATATGTCATTCCGAAATATTATCGTACGAACTGCCGCTAAACTGTAACAGAAATTACAATTCTCTCAGTCCTATTTGGTATTTCTTGGTTTATTTACTGCCGCAGCGACCCCTGCATTGTTCCAACTTGCCGATATCATAACCGCATGTTATCGACGTTATCGGACACTCGTTGTGTTTTAA
Organism: Gymnoscelis rufifasciata; assembly: GCA_929108375.1. NCBI lineage: Eukaryota > Metazoa > Arthropoda > Insecta > Lepidoptera > Geometridae > Gymnoscelis > Gymnoscelis rufifasciata. Next base: position 287,082 of record OV815320.1, read on the forward strand.
ATTCGGTAATTATCGTACCAAGGTCGGTAAGTACTATCTAGACGCCCTTCTTCCAAATATCGCCCTCTGAAAACACAAGGTACTCTTGACAGAAACCCCAGTAAAGATGTCAATAAAGTAAGATGTCAAAACATGACGTGTTAGAATCCTGAAGTATCTCTTGCATCAGTATGGCATATTCTCCAATTACCTTAATAAGTCCAGATTCCAGTTAACCTTCATTATCAGTATCATATAGTAAGTACTTACATGTAGATATATTATAGAAACAGTAGTAAGCATATTAGCTTAATACCAAAACACTTACTACGCAAAAGCAATACTAATAGACATAAATAAAATTATGTTTAATAATACGATTATCAGTTTTTTAAAACAGTTGTTTTGATAAATATAAAATATTTCCGGACTACTCACTCAGCATCACCTAACCCCAAACTAAGCAGAGCTTGTACTATGGGTGTTATGTGACTGTTATACTACATATAGATATATATATACATATATATTTATATATATTTGTAAATACATACATATGATACATAGAAAACACCCAGACCCGAAACCAGAAATTGTAGATCGTACAAAATCTGGTCCCCGGCGGGAATCAAACCCGCAACCACCTGCGCCTCAGGCGGACCTTCGCCCACCGAGCCACAGAGGTCGACTGACACTATTAAACCATTTTCGAAATCTTTAACATTTTTGGTATAAATCGTTTAAAAGCGATGTGAGAGCGTGCAAATTAGCGTTCAAACCATATAGGAAGCGAGTTTACTTTGAATTGTCATTCTTGTGTTGAGTGTGCATATGAAATTAGGTTTCAGCAGTAGCTTTTGTATGTGAAATCTACAAAAAGTACCTAAGTAAAATTACCAAATTTTTACAAAAAAAGTGAACGTGGAAAACCGGATGTGTGCAAATATACTTTTTTAATTTTAGATATAGGAGTATTCTTCTAGTAGGAGTTAAATGAGACAATGATGCCGAATTCGTTCCGACTAAAACCTCCAAAGTCAAAAGTCAAAGTCAAAACGTTTATTTCCTTAGAAGCACATAGCCTACATGGACAGGTCAACTTAAAATAAATAAAACTAAATTGCTTAAACGCTGCTCCATTTTAGTTTCCACGTTAGCTAAGCTACCACTTGAATCAACCTCTAGCGGCTAGGTACCTACAGCATTTGGGCTGACGCGTAGGTTTAATGCACGGTGTCGTCAGTCGTCTCTCCCCGCTCGTTAGGTACCCTCATGTGTTGATATTGTAATCAATTTGAAATATAAAGTATGTAATAAGGAACCAGAGGTTATTCCTGACCTTTCTCCTAAAGTAAGAAGATTACAAATCCATAATCCTTACAAACATAACCTGTTATTGTATCGTTCCAGTTCCACGCATGCGTGAACTCGCAGATCCTGTTCGCGGGCTGGGAGACGAGCACAGCCTGGGAGATGCTGGGCTCCTGCGCCGTCATCTTCGTGGCCTCCGTGCTCTACGAGGGGCTGAAGTACTACCGCGAGGCGCTGCACGGCCGGGCGTCCGCGCGGGCTGGAGACTCCACTGTTAATATTGCGAAGAGCGAGTGCGGGGCCAATGGAGCCTGCACAGGACCTGCTGTCGTCAAGTAAGCATCATCATCACCCTACTAACGTTTCCACTACTGGGACACGAGGACTTCTCGGAAGGAAGAAGGAAGTAAATAAATATATAAATAAATAAATAAATATTTCCGGACTACTCACACAGCATCACCTAACCCCAAACTAAGCAGAGCTTGTACTATGGGTGTTAGGTGACTGATATACTACATAGATACATTTTTTTGTTTGTAAATACATACATATGATACATAGAAAACACCAAATCACAATATGATAAATATAAAGTGCGGGTTTCGTGAATGTCACATGTCCTTCAAACTCTTTAAAGTTATCAGAACATGCCGGTTTCCTCACGATGTTTGCCTTCACCGTTAAAGCACGTATTTTAAAAGCGCACATACATTTTTCAAGAAGAAAAAGAGGAAACCTCGCTACAAAGGCGGGGTTTGAACCCACGACCTTCGGAATGAAAGTCGAGTGTGAGCTCCCACTTAGCCAACACGGCTTTTTAATTAAGCATCACATACTTTACTTTTTAATACGATAACCAATGGTATTTCTCTCCTTAAGACTAGAACTTAGTCAGACAGTCATCGTTCAAAAACCACTGGTTCTTATAATGATAAAATACTCGACCGAGTTGTGGAGTGGTCGTTACCTTGACTCCTCAATCAGCGCCCCAGAGATAGAGTCAAGTAGGTATGTAAGTAGTCATCGTGTCGAAGTATGTCTCAGAAAGTGATGGCAAAATATAAAGCAGGTGGCAAGTTTTCACTATAATTTAGGTTAAAGAAAACTTTCAAAGAAAGAAAGTTTAAAAAGTCTACCATATCCATGAATTAAAATTCACCCATATATATCTTTAATTGAAAGGTAAACAAAAGTAGATAGTGAATTAACATTAACAAAAATAATAAAATTTCCACTTAATTTTTTTTTACTCTGTTGGTTGTTATTTTGTACACAAATTTAAATCCTGTTCTACCTTCCAGATACACAATGCTGTCCCCGGGGCACCTGGTCCAGACCTGTCTCCACGTGGTGCAGTCCATCTCCTCCTACCTCCTCATGCTGGTGTTCATGACGTACAACGTGTACCTGTGCGCGGCCGTGGTGGCGGGCCTGGGCCTCGGCTACTTCTGCTTCGGCTGGCGCAAGGCCTCTGTGGTGGACGTCACCGAGCATTGTCAGTGAGGCCAACCAACAGGGCAGTGTAGACAGGGTTTAGGTTAAGCATCAGCCTGTTAGCACATTGTCACTAAGGCAAAGGTTATGATACTTTCGCACACACGCATACTTAGACAGGGTATCAGGCTGGTTTATCATCAGTTTAAGCACAATACTGTGGAGTACAAATGTAGACAGACATATCAACTCTGAAAACGTCGCCGTATCAAATCCAGCTTTTCCTACCTTTATGTAGAACTTTCGTGACGTGACGTAACGAATTACGAGCACGGTGCCCAGCTGAAGGTCCGGTATACGCCTCTTTGTCCGCCTTTACCAATTACCTGTCATTTCTCAATATGCCTACCCGATTTATTTTGACATTTGACTGGTTGTTGCGAACCAATTAAACTAGCGTAGCCGACTCAACGAGCATCTTTGGTAACATGCTTGAGATTCGCTTGTTCAACGCGGCGGCGTGGCGACAGGCGGTGCGTTGACGACCATTGTCAGAGTTGATGTGGCTGTCCCACAGTTTCTACAGCAATTATTAAAATTCCCGCGAGTTGTTCCCGGTGACCTTCCTAATATCAACGGACCAGAGAATGGGAAGTCCACTTCTCGATGTAATATTCCTTTATTCACCATTTCGTTTTTTTTTAAACACAACCGGATGATGTTTCATATTTGCCTTGTTTAAAATAATGTATAAATATATCATTAATAAATAGTCCGAAAATATGACATCTGTTAATATCGAACATAAAATCTTAAATCTGTTCTGAAGAAATGCGCATCCTAAATATTAATATGAGAGACATTGTTCTAATATTTTTTTATGAATTATTAAGTTTTTTTTTGTGATATATTGTTTTTTTGTGCTATTTTTTTCGTGCAACATTCCATTGTATTAGTAAATTGTAAGATATCTATGCATATTCTTTTATGAAATAGTTCGACTAAGTATCATTATATTGTTAAGTCCTAATGCAATTTTTTTATATTTTCTAGACTTTTTTATGTTTATCACACTATACGTGGTGTGAAGTTTTTCAATTATTTATTCTTGATAAATTCTATTAAATTGTTTTTCTATTATACAAATTGTTTTATATTTTATTTTACTAGAATTAAGCTAAGCAATTAAAATTGTGATACCTAACATTTTTTGGAGGACTGTATAAGCGCAATCTAAGTTGTCTAAATACTTGGCTTACGTTGAAATTCGTTATAATCTTCATTTCTCTATTAAGACTGAGCCTCAAGTTTAATAGTTACCTAATGAGAACTGTAAACCTGGGTGTAGGTGAATATTCTATTGTAAATAAATATTCTCTGAATTAAAATTATAATTCGTATCTTAGTATAAAACTTTTGTTTGATTACTTAACCACCCTTTGAAATAACGTACGTCCAATTTTAGGAAAAACTACTATATGAAATCAATATTTAGTCAGCCGCCTGTAAATGCTGAGTAAAACTCAAGTTGAGCACATTGCGTTAGTTGTAAAGTCCAATGCAATATTAAAAAAATAAATATTTCCAGACAATCCACACAACAACATTAGCAACAATATTATCTAGCCCCGTGGTAAGCTCTAAGCTTGTATTACGGATTATAACATGAACTGAAACCTAAAGTACACTATCTTCACTACACCATCAAATTTCTATCAGTATGCGAGTGTTTTTAAGTCGCTAAGCTATATTTTTATCGACATAGAAGCATTGCGTGGGTACTTACTTGACGCCTTGACGCCGACGACGCGACGCTGACGCCTCACCGGCCGTGACGTTTCCCATGTACATGTACACACTTTATAAATTTCTAGGTTTTTGTCACGGATGTCAGCACATGATTTAAATGACTAAATAAATTATTTGCTTTTAAAATTAAAACTTTGCGCCATCAGCGTCTTATGACAAGCCAGGCGTCATTTCATTTTTTCATCTCATAAAATTTATGTAGTGAGTGAGTAATGAATGGATGAATGAGTGAATGTACGCGTCGTAAGGCGCTATGGCTCTTATTACTGTCATGTCACTGTCGTTTTTTCTTTCTTCTTCTTTCTGGTGTGTTCTCTTGTTTCCTGTGTCCTATAAGCTGTTAATTTTTATTATCATATTGTTTTTTTTTTATTTGATTTGTGTTTTTATTGCATTATTACGTGTATAATTTAGTTTAATTTAATTTGTTTGTTTTATTTGCCGTTCTGTTCTGTTTGTCGCTCGTGAAGTTGTTTGTCATTAGGTCTCGTCTGAAAACCTGAGGCGAGCCCTTTTGGCACAACACATTCAATTATTTATGTTTAGTATTATATAAATATCTTATTTTTATTTTTTTGTTTTGTTTTACTGTATTTTACTGGTTATGTGTGTGTTGTGTCAATAAATGTTTTCTCTCTCTCTCTCTCTCTCTCTCTCTCTCTCATGAGTGATCTCTTCCAGGCAACCTTGGGATGGACAGGAAATAAAAGGGACGAAAAGACAGAGGCGTAAAACAAATATAATAAAGATAAAAATACATAAAGTACTCATATAGGTAATAAACCTAAATATTATACGAAATAACAAAAACATTTCAGTAAAATAAAAATATAAAACGATATATATATGTAAAGTAGAATAAGGAAAACTAGTGTGTTAGGGAAGACAAATAATGAGCAAAAATCTTATTTTTAAAAACAGGAAGAGATTTAGCTTGACGCATTGAGGAGCATTCCACAGTTTAATGGCATGGACAGTAAACGAATTTTCAAAGAATGTAGTTGTGTGAGAAGGAATTTTAAGGATATTAAACACCCAGACCAAGGACAATGTGCTTGCAAAACATACAAACACATGACGCCTAGCAATATATTGCAAATTTTATTTAATGATTTGAAATCATATACTTAACTATTATGTTGTTGTTGCCAGCAGTCTTAGGTACACTGCTGTAGCGGCGGCCTCTCCTCGAGGCGCGGTAAATAAGCTAACATGTACAACTCAATTTTGTGATAGGAACGCCAAGCTCATTCCATAGAGCATTTTGTCGACGCTGCAACATAGTTATAAACATAAACTATGTAGATAATATCGTTTTGTCAACCTTTCTCAACACTATAATAGAGAATATACTTTCAAATCTATAAATTATTTACCTATAGATTTGAAAGTTTGTCACCATAATGTCACAGTCACATTATCAGTATTGTCAATCTAACTAAAATGTCATAAATAAATATTTTAAATTGATATAAACAGTATAATATACAAGATGGATCAACTGGCGACATTTCTTTCCGCAGCTGCAGTGTTCATCCTTCTTCGGCTATTTGTTTTTGGCTAAGAATTGTCTAGTAAAAGCATGGTATTTAATCTTTATCTAATAACATAGGTACGTATCCCTATATAACCTTCTACTGCGAAAAGGTAATGTACGAAAACAGACCGCAAAGGAGTACTTATGGACTCCACACCACCCAGACAGGTTCTAGAATTAAGCTTAGCAATCTAAATTGTGTTAAACTTTTCATTTGTCTGTGTATGCGAGACATATGAAGGTACTCGATAGTAAAACAACAAGGATATTTTAATTTACTTAAATTTTAATATAATTAATTTATATCCCTACGATATTATAGGTACTAGGCTGGTCCCAGGTCACCTACACGTTAGCCCGCAGTTTGTTGGACACGACACGGGCCGTGGCCACCACGAGCGGAGCCATCAGCATCGTTTTCTGTTTGTAAGTCTGAATGACTTGCTGTAACAATACGTTAACAAGTTTTTAGTCCGACTGTACATTATATAGATATATATAATTTGCGTGTATATCACGGCCATGGGAAACCCGCTGCTGGACTGGCCTCTCTCTAAAAATGAGGGAGTTAGACAATAACACATCACGCTTGTCTAATGTGGGAAGGTAGAGCTTATCTGCCAGAGCTTCGTTTGCTTGGGTCTCTAGGACGATTTTGTAAACAGGGTATCCAATAGTGATGAATACATAAAAAAATGGGTACTCTGTTTAGTCTGCCTGATAGCCCGACCAAAAATACTTTCGCTTTTATCAATTTCATAAGTAAGTGCCAAGATATAGAGCATCAAAGTTGTAAGTCCACGTTTTTTAGTACAAATCGCACGAAAACGTTTCGTTATGCGAAACTTTGATGCACTTTCTTTTCTTGATTTTTCGTTAGCAACAAATAAATAATAAATAGGTGTATAATTTTATAAATAATCTAATTGATGGATTCCTTTTTAGTCATCTAGAAGATATTCCTGACAGCTTACCAGAACGAGTTTGATGAGGAAGACGGCGAAAGTTAGAAAGGAGATGGTCATGAGCGCGCTCTCTGAAGAGGGGAACTCGACGTGCCCGCGCGCGGACCGCGCCAGGCCCTGGTTCTGGCGACCAGCTCGGGCCGGGCCTGCGCGCCGGCCGGCGGACCTGGACTGACGCCGCGAGTTTTCTTCCTCGTCCGGCCAAGTAGCGTCGATGCGATCCTCTGCAATGTTAGTGTGAAACTTGAATTAAGATGTAAGGCTTTTAACTTAAGGTGGTCATTTTCGAGATTTATAAAATCCTCTATGATTACTATTCACCAACGTAACATAAATATGTCTTAAAATGTCTATAAAGTTAATCTCACAAATTTTTGTTGTTAAATCATTTCATCATTGTTGTTCACTGTTTTAAATAAATCATGTTACTAATACAAAGTCTGTATTATTTTTCTAGCCTTTAGGTACGAGTATGAGAACTTGATAAGACCACTAACTGGGCATTGATTAAATAAATAAATATTTCCGGACTACTCACACAGCGTCACCTAACCCCAAATTAAGCGGAGGGAGGACCTAACACCTAACTGTGAGGTGACTGATATACCTACTACATAGATACTTTTTTTTTGTAAATACATACAAATAAAACAAAGAAAACACCCAAACCCGAAACCAAAAAATGTAGATCGTACAAAATCTGGTCCCACGACGGGAATCAAACCCGCAACCTCGTGCGCCTCAGGCGGACTTTAGCCCACCGAGCCACAGAGGTCGTCGTCATGACTGGGAGGATTTGTGTTGTTTGATTGTTATCATTATTGAGGAGAAACATTGGCTTCTTTTTATCAGTTGTATTGTATCTGTTGAAAACAATGTAAGCCACCTTAATCCTTCGGTCTTAACCCAATTAAACTATTTTTAAATCGTCAAAATTGTATCGAATGTTATCTATGGGAGATAGATCTACATACACATATGTTTCTCCTCAATCTCACTCAAGTTTGATGGTAAGTCTCGATTTTGACGCATGTGGATCGCATAGATCTAGAAGGTACATATTCACTATTGTTTTGAAGACACTCAGGACACAGCAGCAGGGAAAAAAAATCAAAACTTTGCCATTGAAGATGGATGAGATGAGACGCACAGTACCTATGAGTGGACGGAATATCCACTAAATAAGGATGGTAAGGTTGATAACGGTTCAGAGTTTATTTTCGTTAATTTTTGCAAAACTATAGTACTTAAATATTTATTATAGTATCAAAGTTATCATGCGTGTTGAATACTCACTTATATTGTTCAGCAATGTATTTTTCAGATCATTCAGGTATCCGATCTTACCACCGGCCCCTTTGCGCGTGTTCTTCGCTATCGTGTCGGCCACAACTTTTATAAACTCCAACACTCTTTCCATCGTGTTAACTTTAACTTCACTAGATGTTTCTTCTTTACTATCTGTATCTGAGACGTTTTCTATATTTTCATGTTCAACGGATTCACTATCGATAAATTGGTATTTTATATTGTTTGTTTTTATTTTTCCTTTTATAATAGGTTCGGTTTTATCTCCTGATTTAGATGCGATATTATGTAATTGAATTTTTTCTGTATCTTCTATCAGCTTATTAGATTTGTTGTCCTTAGAATCTATTTGTTTTATAATTGCTTTAAAATTATCTTCATTTAAAGGGTCTTTTAAACTCCAACTATGCTCAGAAGACAGTTTATTTTTTATAATTTCTGGTTTTGAAACGTTATCTGTTGTGACATTTGCAACTGGAACTTTAAGTTGTTTATCTTCATATTCACTATGTTTATTATTAAAAATGCTATCTAATTCTTGACTCGGTTTTAGTGGTACCTTTTTAATTGAAGTTATTTTGTAGTCTTCGGCTTCTAATTCAAATGGGTCACTAAGATCTTCAAAATATGTGGGTCTTATATCATTTCTTCTTATAAGTACATCAAGGGATTTATTGATCAGAGCGGGAGACTTGACAGGGGTGTTGGGTAAATGTATTCTCTTAACGTAGCCTATGTTTGGAACTCTCTCGATCTTGCCTGCAACAGAACGATCTTCTTCAGAATGTATTATTTCCGTCTCCAATTCTGCTTCTGCATATTTGCTTCTTTCATCCAGATTGTAATTATTTTCTTTCATTTGCGGTTTCATTTTGTTTAAATGGTATTGTGGTTCATTTGTTGTGAACTTTATATCATTTTTGATCTTATTTTTGGTATTTACTTTTTGATGCCAGACAGCCGTCGTTTGGTTATCGTAACTCGCTCTCGTGTGGGTATGAAAGATATCATCATCGTTTGGGAAATCTTGTATAGGTCTTATTTCAGAAACAAAATATTTATTTCTATGCACGTGTGAGTAATCGAAGTTGTTTCTATCACTGTCTGTTTCTTGATTGTTTGATTGAGGTCGGTAGTCCCTCGGATCTTGGGAGTCGCGGTCTCTGTTAAGTTCTTGGATGTGATGAGCGTTTTGGTTGCGAGGGAGGTCAAACGCGAGAATATCTTCAGAGGGCGGGGGTTGGTGTTGGGGGATCTGGACCCACTCGGCGGCGCGCGGGGCCAGCGAAGCGAGGAGGGCTGCGAGCCAGGCGAGTCGACAGGCCGCCCGCATCGTGTGTGAAAGGTGCTGTGACGAGATGGTGACAGCCGCTTAGCGCTCAGGGCTGCTCAACTGGGTATTCAATTCTCTATGATTTTTAAAAAAACCGAGTTAGAAACCTTACTTAGTTTGGTAGTATAGGCTTTATAAGTATTTAATATGTATAATAAAAAGTACATATCTATCTATCTACTAAATTAAGTAACACAAGCATATAGCTTACCACGGGCTAGATGTTGTTGTGTGGATTGTCCGGCAATATCTATTACTTAATTCCAAGTCAGTCGTCCGATCAGCCTTGTGTCCCATTTATACAAATTATTTATTAAAGTTATTGAAAACCGTATATCCGGACAACTGGATAAAGAGCAACCGGCGGAGCAAGCAGGCTTTCGCCGCGGACTATCCACAACAGACCATCTTCAAGCTCTTAACGAAATCATAGAAAAATCTAACGAATTTAGCTTACCTTTATATATAGCCTTTGTGGACTACACAAGGTCTTTCGATAGTATATACCATGAGTCCATATTTAAAGCACTAAAAAATCAGAAAATAGATGAAACATATATAAACATTTATATTCATAGTACAGCCTCTATCAAACTCCAAACCTCTGGTCCATCTTTTAAAATTACTAAAGGAGTTAAACAGGAAGACCCCTTGTCACCGAAATTATTCACCAGCACCCTTGAAGAAGTGTTCCGAAAACTGGCGGTTGGGAGGCGGGAGAGAGGTGTTGTCGTCGGCGGAAAAAGGCTGACAAACCTACGTTTCGCCGACGACATAGTACTCTTCTCTTCGTCGTCTTCAGAACTAGAGATAATGCTTCAAGAGCTCAGCAGCGAAAGTCTGGAGATTGGACTTAGAATGAACAGAGCAAAAACCAAGCTCATGACCAATTGTAAAGTAAAGAGATAAGCCGTAGAACAACTAATGCCTGGAAGAGCTATTGGTCCATGGGCAATATAAAGAAAGGGGAACTCCCCTTATCACTAAAACGCAAATTAATGGACGTATGTATTCTCCCCGTTCTCACGTACGGTGCGCAAACATGGTCCCTAACTAAAGGTCAAATGTCCAATCTTCAAGTCACTCAACGTGCGATGGAGCGCAGCATATTGGGTGTCAAACGTCCGGACAGAGTCCGAAACACCGACCTGCGCGCCAAGACACAGATCGCAGACGTAGCTCAAAAAGCCGCCAAGTTGAAGTGGGACTGGGCTGGTCAAGTCTGCCGTATGCCAGAAGAGCTGTGGGCAAGGATAGCCACCGAGTGGCACCTTGACCTAGCGAGAAGACGACGCGGCAGACCTCGGCGACGATGGCGGGACGAGTTTGACAGTTTTCTGCATGACTGGCGAGAAGTGGCCGGAGATAGGGAGTTGTGGTAAAATGGGGGGAGGCCTTTGCCCAACAGTGGGACACAGGGGGCTTATAGTAATAATAATAAAATAATTCCAAGTGTTGAAGGAATTTGACAGTAATGTCACTTTGTGTAATTCGGTATGACGTCGTTAGGCCAAGAGTTGTTCCCCTCTGGTTCAGTGAAGTTCACTGCGCGTGCTCCGATTATCCGCTCCACGCGCAGATCGTCCACTCTCGGTGCACACGCAGGGTCGATGACCTAATTACCTACTTCATTCATAACACTCTAGTGCTCTTCAGCATTAGAACCCTAGGGCAACGGGGTAGATGACTAAAATAAATAATCAGTACAACATTTAAACACACACTTAGGTACCTACTGTACGCGGGTCAGAACATAATACGAGTATGTAGTGCCCTTGCTCGTTTTTTATCATTACCATCTCTTGTTGTGTAAAATTATATTTTTTCTTATGAATATGCATTAATTGTTAATTTTAAATTGTATATTTAATTTATATATAGTATACTTAATTTAAGATTAAATTTAACCTATTTCAATATTTATTTTACTGAATTAAAGTTAATTTTAAGCGCTAATGCATTAAGGAAGAGCGAATACTCCTAATACAAGTACCTAGGTACTTAAAAGGAGGTTTCATATTTTATGTATTTTTGTGATAGCAATAAACATTTTTATTTTATTTTATTGTGCGTTGTTACCGCGGGAAAATCCACAAAACACGGACAACGTCACGTGACAAGCAGTAGTAGCACTAGTTAGCTATAATCGTTTTAATTATTCGCGTACCCCGTGTAAGAATGTTGCCCGCCATCCTTCCATGGGCGCATTAGGACCCGGCCAATGGAAATAAACAAGATGGGCTGTAGTGTTTTCCAAGATCTATAGTAAGTAGTGCGCTCGCCACTCCGCCTACCAAGCGCGGGGAATTAATGTTAAACCCCTTCTTTATGAAGGTACAATGCAGTGGACGACCTGACGATATGTATAACAGGGTATCCTTTGTCGATAACTAATGAAGGAATTTCGCCTATGCAGTATTTTTCCATTACTAACCCAATACGTTCCTTATCGAATGCTCGATAAAAGGTAGGACCATTGAATAAAACAAATATAATTAAAAACGGCATTTAATCATGAATGTAACACAGTGTAAATCATTCTCTCAATAACCACTTAAACAACATCAACGTTAGGAGCTGCGACGACGCTACGACATTCAACCAACACACGATATTGAATCACCGTCATATTCCTAAACTTTTATCCTTTTCTAGCACTTGCAATTTTCGTTTGCTGGAACGAGAGGCATGACAAGATGTATATTGCTAGACAATTCATAAAGCGCCATCTTGTCCCAAAGTAGCTTGTGTAATTAATGTGCCTAATCAATTAGTACTAAAATCTGGTTTTAGTAAGCAAATGTGTAAACATAATATGTCTTGCCGTGTTGCATGTCATATGCATTAAATCCGGCTAATCGTTGAACCGCCGCTGTTGTACAAATCAGCACTATTTTACTAAACAGCTAGCGGTATTGTAAAACGGCGGATTAGAGGATCCGACTGCGACACATGACACTTTTGATAAAACAACACTGAAGACACTTTTGATAACTATGACATAAATACAAATATCTTGACACCTTTTAATAAAACGCCCTCCATTAAAAATCTAACGCAAAGTGAGGTAGAAAGGCATCTAATAGTATATTGTGCTACTGGTATATAACTATAGGTTACAAACTCAGTCCGTTTGGGACTAACTGCAAGGCGGGTTTAATAACAGTTTCGCCGAGTGTTTGGAAATGCATATTTCTAGAGTTTATTTAAGAATGTTTTAAAACAGCTTTTTAATTTTATTATCATAGAGTTAGTTTCTACTTGTAGCATGGTCGTAGCTCCCCAATCAACAACAAATACAGCCATTAATAGTTAACATTTAATATTATGCTCTATAAGTTATTAACACCGATATTTAATATATTCAATATTTAAGTCATATATTTTATGTTGTTATGATGGTTTGGCCTATACAGAAAACTATTACTAATGTATCCTAATACCTGATATATTGGTCCGATGCGAATCGCCTAGACGTTGAATTTCTATATATATAAATGTAGTCTAATACAATACAAAAATAATAACTTTGAAAACGGGTATTACTCTCATACATTGTGAAGATGTGATGTAGGTATGTGTATATGTACTCGTGGTCTGATGGTAGATATGCCATCGCGCTTCACTGATGTAGGTTCCTCTTGAATTAAACGGAAACGTTAGATATAAAAAATATCTATTATGAATAATACCCGTTTTCTAAATTAATTGTGTAACTCATGTTAGTTTGAAATTAAATTGAATACATCATATTTTTCATTTATTTTAACTTGTGATGTCTAGGTACTGTTAAAAAATCTAATCCCCTTAGCCATATTTATTTTCAGACATTTTAATTGAAATTTTGTCACTTTGTAACATTAAGTCATTAACCAGATGGTTAAGGTAATCTAATGCATATAGGGAGAAATGTTATTGATTAAGTATCTTTTATTCAATAAAATTTCTCTTCATAAACTTATAATAGAGGAAATTACAGAAAAGGTCTGTTTTACCATCTCCGAGTAAAATTTTAGACGATGGCTAAAACATATTGCTATCAAGACACTGTTAGTGACTGACTGACCGAGATTGCTCTATATTTTACCTTCAGAGATGATGAAACAGTCAATAATCAGATTTGTCATGAGTATAAGTGCTTGAACCGCAATTAATAGTTGGCTTTTTATCTAGAAATAAATCTATTTGGGAAACAAAACGGTAAGCTACTTTAAACGACACAAAATTCTAATAAATAGAGTTTATTACCAATAACTTGCTACGCCATTTAATTATGAAATGCCAACAAAGTGAACTAAAACTAGTTCAGAAAATTTAATTTTACTTTTCTAATGGCCATCGTAAAACTAGTTTTACAATTGGTTTCGATTCATAATAATGAATCAGAATGAAATGAAAAACTGATTTTATTCATAAATCTCTCATCTATAAGAAATTAAACATATTTCTTACAATAATATATTTTCAAACACTTACATACGCACATTTATCTTATTTACTTATTCTCTGGGCGCTAAAATTAATTTAAAATATAAAAAGCATTAATACAAGTATCAAAAGATCACAGAAATTGAAGATACGTTGCAAAATAAATTGTAAAAATTCAAAAAAAAAATGTAAAAAAATCACAGAATTCGTGTGTGGAATGACTTTAGCACAAATGCAACTACGAACATTAATTATTATATTATACTCGTATTTTAATAAAATATATTGTTCTATTTCCACATTGGTGTTTGCGTCTATATAAACTAATTTACAAAAATTAATCGAAGCCGTAAATATAAATATAGAAATATTTCATAATGTAAATATAATTATAATCTTAGATTAATTGGCGATACAACAATTATTTGATGTTACTTCCACATCTTAAAACTTACAACTTAGTTTAAATAAATTAAATTTTCCTAATATAACATCGATTTAAAGATAGCAGACTTTCTCCTAAGTCTGAAAAGGTTATATTTTAAATATTTCATGTCATACTATTTTAAATAAATGTTTTTTTTTCTGTATAATTTCAGTGAAGTATGTTAAGTAAGTATATTAAGTAAATAATTTCCAAAAACATTGGCACTATTGTTGGAAGATAATTAAGGATGATAAAATCTCTCTCTGTTCCTTATCTTACATAAACCACAGCTTACTCATCGTTATCAATTAACATTAAGCTTATAATTAGGCACTGCTTAGGCCGATACGTCTATAGGCAAATTTAGTTTGGAAATAAGCCGTTACTTAAAGTACGTTTGACTTAAATGTACCGACAAGACCCGTATTTATCTAGTTTTAACTAAAAACGACAGGTACAGAGTTGGATGTTTTATAAATTTACGAAACAATAATGTTTTTTTTCTGCGGTAAAAATATTAAGATCTGTCTGCAGGATCATTGGGCAGGCGCACTAAAGATTAGGATAATATTCATCTATTTAAGTAGGTACCAGGTTGTCAATTTAAAATTAGTTGAAAGTTTAAAATAAACTTTAGATCTTTAAGTTTTGGACACAAATGCATTTCCATGATTTTTTATTAAATTTCATCCCATTAAAGAAAAAGTAATATATGGAAACTGAAAAATCACGTCATGTCAATGGACGGTAGCAATGATTTTAAAGGTTTCTTTAATATATTATCGTTAATTCAATGATATTTTATTGAAAAAACATGAGAATGCATTTTTTGTCCGAGACTCAAGGCACAAAACATTTTTTTTTAATTCTGTACTGCCACATTTAATCAATCTGGTAGATGTGTAGGTATTCTCTTAATATTAGCATGCTAAAAAAATTGTTTGAAGCCTGCATGCGCGCGTTATGTTCACTGATTTTGTAGCCGGATGAAGCTCCTCACTAACTTTAGATTCAAAATTAAAAGTAATTTGCGAGTGTTAAACGTTTAAACATTTGTAGAATAGTTTTATTATAACCCATCGCCTTCAGTATTAACATCCAAAATTAGCAATGTTATTATTATTAAATAAATTTAATCTACGTATAAATATCTTAATTCTACTACTGAGTTTGATAGTCCTTAACGAAACAATGTTGTGTAGGTACAGTAAAGTACATTGATATAAAATGTCGATCTCACGTTTTACAAGACAAAGCATATCTCTTTAAGAGCAACATCAACTACAGATAAATTAAGCTAAGTAGAGAATATTCTTGTTATTTTCGACGCTGAATAACACACACCGGAGGTTTAAATAGATTTTTCAATATAATATAGTTTTTCATGATTTGTAGGGTTCAGCGCTCGGACCCTATTGATGAGTCTGCCTCTCTGATTATATTCCATTGATGATATACAGAAGCTATCTCGCTCTCTCCCCAGTAGATCTCATGAGACAACATTTTCACCATTTTATGCTACAAATCGAGAGGCAAAGTTAATCATAATGATAATTTGATCTCAGTTAGACGGTAAAACTAATTTAGCCTCATTTGATCGCATTTATGATAGTGATATCAGGGCTAAGGAACCGTTACCTACCGAGAATGAGTCTGTTATGTTAGAACACCAAAAGCAAAAATATGAATAAGTCTGACATGTCTTAACATTAGTCACTATAGCCACTATAGCCCTTGAATGTCTTGTAAGTTTCGTTCTATTTTATCTGCACAAACTATAAAACTAATTTTGAATGTATATTCTTGTAGTGTAGTTTGTTATTTGGGTAGCGTGTGTGTGTGTGTGTGTGTATGTGTGTGTGTGTGTGTGTATGTGTGTGTGTGTGTGTGTGTGTATGTGTGTGTGTATGTGTGTGTGTGTGTGTGCGCGTGTCACTGGAGAAGAAGCTTCTTCCAGCGCAACGCCGCACGAGGCCAGCGCGCCGCGCGCCGCCGCCGACCTGCGCGCACACAGACATACTGCATTATATATATATGGTACACATAGAAAGTATACAACACTTAGCCTAGTGTACTATGACTCGTCGAACAGACATAAAATACGCAATAGTATGCTGCGAGGAGGCGTAACATGTCAAACGGAGCTATAAATAAATTATAACATTACCGGCTGCGGCTGACTCGACGAACTTCGCTCCGCGAATTCTTTACCATGAATATTTAAAACAAGTCTGGATTTTTTTTTATTATGTAATGTTATAAAATCTGATGTACATAAATAGCGCGTGCGTGAGGTAGCGCGCTCCGGCGCGGGCCTCGAGCGCGCGCAGGTCTCTCGGAGCACGCTCGCAGTACGTACTGTCAGTGCGCGGGGTCGGGCAGGTCCCAGCGCGCGTCGTCGGAGGCGTGCGTGAGGTAGCGCGCTCCGGCGCGGGCCTCGAGCGCGCGCAGGTCTCTCGGAGCACGCTCGCAGTACGTACTGTCAGTGCGCGGGGTCGGGCAGGTCCCAGCGCGCGTCGTCGGAGGCGTGCGTGAGGTAGCGCGCTCCGGCGCGGGCCTCGAGCGCGCGCAGGTCTCTCGGAGCACGCTCGCAGTACGTACTGTCAGTGCGCGGGGTCGGGCAGGTCCCAGCGCGCGTCGTCGGAGGCGTGCGTGAGGTAGCGCGCTCCGGCGCGGGCCTCGAGCGCGCGCAGGTCTCTCGGAGCACGCTCGCAGTACGTACTGTCAGTGCGCGGGGTCGGGCAGGTCCCAGCGCGCGTCGTCGGAGGCGTGCGTGAGGTAGCGCGCTCCGGCGCGGGCCTCGAGCGCGCGCAGGTCTCTCGGAGCACGCTCGCAGTACGTACTGTCAGTGCGCGGGGTCGGGCAGGTCCCAGCGCGCGTCGTCGGAGGCGTGCGTGAGGTAGCGCGCTCCGGCGCGGGCCTCGAGCGCGCGCAGGTCTCTCGGAGCACGCTCGCAGTACGTACTGTCAGTGCGCGGGGTCGGGCAGGTCCCAGCGCGCGTCGTCGGAGGCGTGCGTGAGGTAGCGCGCTCCGGCGCGGGCCTCGAGCGCGCGCAGGTCTCTCGGAGCACGCTCGCAGTACGTACTGTCAGTGCGCGGGGTCGGGCAGGTCCCAGCGCGCGTCGTCGGAGGCGTGCGTGAGGTAGCGCGCTCCGGCGCGGGCCTCGAGCGCGCGCAGGTCTCTCGGAGCACGCTCGCAGTACGTACTGTCAGTGCGCGGGGTCGGGCAGGTCCCAGCGCGCGTCGTCGGAGGCGTGCGTGAGGTAGCGCGCTCCGGCGCGGGCCTCGAGCGCGCGCAGGTCCCTCCACGCCTCGCGCGTCTGCAGCCAGGCGTGCGCGCACGACTTGTCCACGGACAGCCGCTTGCGCTGCTTCACTTGCAGCAGGTTGTTGATCAGGTCGATCGCTGGAAACGACGAGAGAGAGATTTGAGTTTGATCCCTTCGATTCATCTCGGTAGAGAACACCGTAAAATACGAATATGGAGCGGATGGGACCGCGGGGTCACCGCGACTGATAGTAATGGGACCTAGAACGCGGAGTTCGTTTTTCTGAGATCGCGACGTACCCTCGGGGGAGATCTCCCTCCAGGGCTGCGGGGGGTACATGAAGGCCGCGTTCTGGATCTGCTCGTTGATGTCCTCGTCCTCGTTGAAGGGGAAGGTGCCGGACAGCGAGACGTATATGATCACGCCGACCGACCACATGTCGAGTGAGCGGTTGTAACCCTTGTTGCGGAGGACCTCGGGCGCTGGAAGACGATAAATAAAAAGATCTAAGTTAAAAATAATATTAAAACATGCTTTATTGCAAAAAAACGTGGCGTTCGGACGTCCGACAGAAATGATAACTTATTAAGTGTGTATAATATCGTCGATCATCAACCTCTGTGAGTGAGCATTTTTAGCCGAAAGGGGTCAATTTTCGACGGTCCATCGGTCGCCTACACTGCAAGGAGACACCGCCATGACATTGGACTCCGTGACACTAAAACTGTGGTTCTAATATTAAATGATATGATATGATAGTCTGTAAGGTATAGGTTTAAATGGCCTGTGATGCCTGAAATAAATGTATGTAGACATGAGTGTAAGGGGCTCACGCTCCCGGCCCAGCGACAGTTACCGAGGTAGGCGGGCGTGCCGACCACGCTGCGGCGGAAGGACTTCTCGCCGATGTATGTAGACATGAGTGTAAGGGGCTCACGCTCCCGGCCCAGCGACAGTTACCGAGGTAGGCGGGCGTGCCGACCACGCTGCGGCGGAAGGACTTCTCGCCGATGTATGTAGACATGAGTGTAAGGGGCTCACGCTCCCGGCCCAGCGACAGTTACCGAGGTAGGCGGGCGTGCCGACCACGCTGCGGCGGAAGGACTTCTCGCCGATGTATGTAGACATGAGTGTAAGGGGCTCACGCTCCCGGCCCAGCGACAGTTACCGAGGTAGGCGGGCGTGCCGACCACGCTGCGGCGGAAGGACTTCTCGCCGATGTATGTAGACATGAGTGTAAGGGGCTCACGCTCCCGGCCCAGCGACAGTTACCGAGGTAGGCGGGCGTGCCGACCACGCTGCGGCGGAAGGACTTCTCGCCGATGTATGTAGACATGAGTGTAAGGGGCTCACGCTCCCGGCCCAGCGACAGTTACCGAGGTAGGCGGGCGTGCCGACCACGCTGCGGCGGAAGGACTTCTCGCCGATGTATGTAGACATGAGTGTAAGGGGCTCACGCTCCCGGCCCAGCGACAGTTACCGAGGTAGGCGGGCGTGCCGACCACGCTGCGGCGGAAGGACTTCTCGCCGATGATGCGCGCGAAGCCGAAGTCGCACAGCTTCACCTGCGGGAACACGGCGTCCTCCGACAGCAGCACGTTCTCCGGCTTCAGGTCGCAGTGCACGATGTTCAGCGCGTGCAGGTGCCGCAGGGCCACCAGGATCTGACCAACATGCACAATTCATTCATACCTTCAGGATATCTATCTTATATATAATAATAATAATAAAACACAACTGACTATCGGTTTGTAATAAATTTTTAATTCTCATTTAATTTTAATTCATCATCATCATCCTGCCCTTGTCCCACACTATGTGGGATCGGCACAACATGTGTTTTTGTTCCATTTCCCTCTATCACCCGTCATCTCAACACTCACTCCTTTCTTACACATATCTTCTTTTACACAGTCCATCCATCTAATTAATTGATTCTTATTTAATTTTAATTAATAATTGATTTTTATATTAACATTGATGATTAGTTTGACATAAGAATATTGTATACAATTGTTTTTCTATTTTTAATGTAATTTGACGCAAACCCAATTTGCAGTGTCCCGCTGAGGTGCATGTACATATCGACTTATGATGTAACAATATAGGTATATAGGTACCTATATCTGTATAAATGTACATGTGAGCAAATAAATAAAAAATAAAATTTATTGTATACAAAAACACAGTAATACAAAAGGAGCATACAATAAACAACATGTACAAAAGGCCAGCTTTACCCTAAAAGAGTTTCTGACAGCGAACCACGTCATCGTGATTGTGATAGGGTTGACATTGTGTACATTGAGTGAACAAAGAAATAATAATGAACCTAATGGAATACTAATGTACATAATAGTAAGACGAACGAACCTGCGCCACCAGGAACTTGGTGATGCGCTCCGTGAGGCGGCCCTTCTCGTGCGAGAGGATCATCTCCAGCATGTCGCCGCGCAGCTTCTCCATCACCACGAAGATGCGCTCCGGCGTCTCGAACATGCGCTCCAGGTCCACCACGCCGGGGTGCGACAGGTTCTGCAGGATCGCCACCTCGTTCTTCAGCTGGGCCTCCTCTTTCGTGGGGAAGCGGAGCTTGTCGATCACCTGCACGGACAGACTATTCACTGGGACTCAAATTTGTATGGGACTTTTTGATGGGACAATATGAACGGTAAAGTTCTAAAGTCGCGTCGCGTCTCAATTAAATGGCGTTTCTTGTTCCCAAATTCCGCCGTTGCCGGTCCCAAGCCCGGATGCAAAAGGAGGAGGGTTGGTTTGGAGAAGAACGACCCCGCCGTAAAAGTTCAATGCCGAGCATCGGGCGGCAGTCAAATAACCCGACACCTCCTTGTACCTGTGCAGGAGCGGCTTTAGTGACCGTGAGATTCGAAATCATCTTAGAAATACTACCGTGGAAGGACATGGACGCCCACCACGCGTATTAGTCCAAGATAATACTCTATGAATATGGAAACGATTAAAAGAACGAGCTCATCAGACGATCCGGCTGACACCCGGCGCCGCATGGTACCCGGGCCATACGGTACGGACTACCGAAGACTCTACCAGGATAAGTCATCAGGTCCTGGCTAGCAGTGATGCTACTGATACAATGAGTATTGAAAAAATCACAATGCGGAAACAACAACGGATGTTCGAGTGCCACCTTGAATGTTCGAGGGCTGTTAGCCACAGGAAAATTGGAAATGGTTGAGAAAGAGGCTGTATCACATAAACTAGCCGTGCTGGGTGTAACTAAGACACACATTAGAGGAAAAGGACACCAGCTTACTCCAAATGGCAACACCCTCTTTTTCTCTGGGCCGGATGATAGCAGTAGTGGAGTAGCTGTCTGGCTGCCACGACACCTTAGCAATTACGTGCTGGGCTATAATCCAATCTCTGAGAGAATAATTTCCTTACGACTCAACACCCGTCCGTGTACTCTCAACATCGTTGTGGTGTATGCTCCAACAACTACAGCTGCGGAAGACGTGGTCGACTGCTTCTATAATAAACTCAACACTACTCTCTCCAAAATACCGAATCGTGAGATAACGCTGCTTATAGGAGACTTCAACGCGAAAGTAGGCAGCACACTGGCGGACACCCACATAGAGAGCACGGTCGGGAAGTACGGACATGGAGTCAGAAATGAGAGAGGCACTCGACTCTTAGAGTTCTGTATCAGCAGGAAATTGACAATTATGAACACGTGGTTCCAGCAGCACCCTAGACGCCTGCCTATACACCTGGATGTCCCCTGGAAACCGCTTTCGTAATCAAATTGACTACGTGATGATCAATAGCAGATGGAAAACCTCCATTACTTCAACTTCTTCTTTATAATATCTGTCATAACAAATTCGATTGTTGTAAATTAGTTAACCAAATTTGTATTCGTGTACCCTTTCGTGCATACAGAGTTCGAGAGACACGTAATCTGAATCTATTTGTACCACCTGCTTTTAAGACTAACGCTGGTAAGCGTGCCCCGTTCCATAGACTTACTAAAGAATACAATGATTATTTTCTTAATGCGGACATTTTTGCTACCACACCTTTTTCTTTCAAGAAATCGATCATACAGACTATTATGTCTGAGTCTTTTGTAACTACAACATAAATATTAGCAAGTAATTGATTTGTATAACTTCATACCTACAATAATATGTATCTATATAGAATTAAAATTAAAATTTTGTAGTTGTTAATTAATGTTAAATTTTTTGTACTTATCATAAATGTAATTTTTGTATTACTTACTATAGCTACGCCGATATTCACATATAGTAATCTGCGGGCAACGATGCTGGTTATGCTTAGAGTATAAGGATGTTAGTTTAAGATTATTTAACTAGTCTAGAGTATAATTGTTTGTTGCTCCGAATAAAGAAAAATAAAATAAAATAAATTACATACGCGAAGACGTTTCCAAGCGCTGACTGTGGTTCTGACCACTGCCTGTTGGTAGCGATGTTCACCCTTCGTTTGAAAACGGTGAAGAGAAGGGATCCTATTAGACCTAGGACACTTAATCCAGCAGAAACCACGCAATTTAAAAATTGCATGAGCACCGCACTATCAGAGCAACCTATACCTGCGAGCTCTAGCACCAATGAGCAGTGGGATTGTCTAAAAGGCCATATCTGGGAAGCCCTGAGTAAAACCATTAAAAATCACACCTTACCGCCAATCCGACAAATATGGCTCTCCATTAATACCTGGAAAATCATTGAAGACAGGAAAGCTCTAAAAGCCAGCGGTCTGTCCACGAAAGAAGAACGTGATACATATTCGGCTCTATCAAGGGTCATTCAGCAACAATGTCGGCATGATAAAAACAGCTTCATTGGCCGTATATGCCAAGAAATTGAATCCCATTCCTTAAAAATTCAGACTGCAGACCTTTTTAAGAAAGTAAGACTCCTATCAAAACAATTTAAACCTAAAACTTGGATGATCGAAGACGAGGATGGAACTCCACTTCAAGATCTAGACGCAATCACCAACCGCTGGCGTAGTTACTATGAAAATCTCTATAGTAGACTGCTGAGAGCTCCACTTCTATCAGGACCTCATTTAGTAGCCTGAACCTCGAGTCCCCATATTACGATCGGAGATAACGGCTGCACTGGCTGCTCTAAAACCCAAAAAAGCTCCAGGGCCAGATTTGCTCACTGGAGAGATCTTGAAAGAATTGTGTCCAGCTGGGGTAGATGCTTTGCACAGAATTTGCGATAACGTTTGGCGTACTGGAGAATGGCCTAACGACTGGACGAAGTCTGTAATACTTCCGCTTCATAAAAAAGGTTCCACAATGAAATGTTACAATTACAGAACTCTGGCTCTGATATCTCATGCCAGCAATGTACTATTACATATAATTAACAGGATTCGTCATTTCTTGGACTGGCAAATACAGCAGGAGCAAGCTGGTTTTGTTAAAGGCAAGGGGACTCGTGAGCAAATTCTTAATAATCGCCAGCTAATTGAGAAAGCATACGAGTTCGATACTACTCTTATACTGTGTTTCATCGACTACAGCAAGGCTTTTGACTGCGTTGTCTGGCCGGACCTCTGGAAAGTGCTGAAGGAAATGGGAGTACCGGAGCATTTTGGTTGCACTTATTGAAACCCTGTATCTCAAGAACCAAGTTGTCGTAAAGATTGACAGAGCCGATTCGGAACCATTCAACTTTGGAAAAGGTGTCAGCATATTGTCACCCATCCTATTTAATGTGTATGGGGAGCACATAATCAGGCGAGCATGTGAGGGTTGGCACGGTAGAGTAACCATAGGTGGCACTAAGATCTCCAATCTTTGATATGCTGATGATACAACCCTTCTTGCCTGTAACGAAGCTGAGATGGGTGATATCCTGGGAAGAATGGAGCGTGTCAGTTTGGAAATGGGTCTCAAAATTAACCATAGCAAAACAAAACTCATGGTAGTTGATCGTGGTAAGAAATTACACTTCACGGGTGTTCTGAGACTAGAAACAGTTGACGACTTTATTTATCTTGGTGCTAACATAAGCAGCAATGGTTCGTGTGAGAAGGAGATCAGAAGACGCATTGGAATGGCTAAGAATGCAATGACCCAATTTCAAGGAATATGGAGAGATCGAAATATCTCTCGTCCAACAAAAATGAATCTAGTGCAGACGTTAGTTTTCTCCATATTCAACTAAGGGGCCAAAACATGGTCGTTAAAGTAAGCTGATCGCAACCGCATTGATGCTTTTGAGATGTGGTGCTGGAGGAAAATGCTTCAGATCCCATGGACGGCCTTCCGCACAAATGCGTCCATCTTGCACGAATTGAATATCAAGATCCGTCTTTCTTCTGTTTGCCTGCGAAGAGTACTTGAGTTCTTCGGCCTCATCGCCAGGAAAGAAGGGCACAACCTCGAACAACTTATGGTTACTGGGAAGGTTGATGGCAAACGACCAAGAGGGCGTAGCCCCGTTAGGTGGACGGACCAGGTCCGAGCAACCTTGGTCACCAATCTACATAATGCCCTTCACTCAGCCAAGGAGAAGAACAAGTGGCGAGCTACAGTCCGAATGAAGATCATGCCACAAATAGAGTGTCATGACCCTCAGTAATGAGGAAATCGACGCGCGGAAGAGGAGGTTCACAAATTAAGAAACTATTTTTGAAACCATGAACCTATCGGTGGATCCGGTACACTGTCCTTGAGTCGCGCCTATTAGCAGTATCAAATGCGTAAATTTGTACATGCATATAAGTTACCTTGATGGCGACGGGCCGGCGCGTCCGGCGGTGCAGGCCCGCGTACACGATGCCGAACTGGCCGGAGCCGAGCACCTCGTCCGGGTAGATCTGGTACACCTGCGCCATCTCCGCGCCGCGCGACGGCCCCGCGCCCGCGCCGCCGCCCGCCGCGCCGCCGCCCGCCGCGTCGTGCGCGCTCGTGTCTGACCACAAAAACAAAGATTATACTCAAAAATATTATTAACTTACTAATGACGTTATTTGTTCCTATAATTCTAATAAACTACAATAAGCAGTAACTTTTCACTAAATTTATTTCGCCGCTACACAGTGAGAGCCGCGCCGAGCCCGGACGTGGCGGCCGAGGCGCCGGCCGCGCTGGCCTCCAGCTCCGCCCCCACCGTGTAGTGTACCTGTGGTGCAGGTGACGGGCAGCAGCGCGTGGCGCAGCGCGGTGTCCCAGGAGCGCGCGAGGTGCGCGCCGAGCCCGGACGTGGCGGCCGAGGCGCCGGCCGCGCTGGCCTCCAGCTCCGCCCCCACCGTGTAGTGTACCTGTGGTGCAGGTGACGGGCAGCAGCGCGTGGCGCAGCGCGGTGTCCCAGGAGCGCGCGAGGTGCGCGCCGAGCCCGGACGTGGCGGCCGAGGCGCCGGCCGCGCTGGCCTCCAGCTCCGCCCCCACCGTGTAGTGTACCTGTGGTGCAGGTGACGGGCAGCAGCGCGTGGCGCAGCGCGGTGTCCCAGGAGCGCGCGAGGTGCGCGCCGAGCCCGGACGTGGCGGCCGAGGCGCCGGCCGCGCTGGCCTCCAGCTCCGCCCCCACCGTGTAGTGTACCTGTGGTGCAGGTGACGGGCAGCAGCGCGTGGCGCAGCGCGGTGTCCCAGGAGCGCGCGAGGTGCGCGCCGAGCCCGGACGTGGCGGCCGAGGCGCCGGCCGCGCTGGCCTCCAGCTCCGCCCCCACCGTGTAGTGTACCTGTGGTGCAGGTGACGGGCAGCAGCGCGTGGCGCAGCGCGGTGTCCCAGGAGCGCGCGAGGTGCGCGCCGAGCCCGGACGTGGCGGCCGAGGCGCCGGCCGCGCTGGCCTCCAGCTCCGCCCCCACCGTGTAGTGTACCTGTGGTGCAGGTGACGGGCAGCAGCGCGTGGCGCAGCGCGGTGTCCCAGGAGCGCGCGAGGTGCGCGCCGAGCCCGGACGTGGCGGCCGAGGCGCCGGCCGCGCTGGCCTCCAGCTCCGCCCCCACCGTGTAGTGTACCTGTGGTGCAGGTGACGGGCAGCAGCGCGTGGCGCAGCGCGGTGTCCCAGGAGCGCGCGAGGTGCGCGCCGAGCCCGGACGTGGCGGCCGAGGCGCCGGCCGCGCTGGCCTCC
The DNA here is from genome assembly GCA_929108375.1 of Gymnoscelis rufifasciata. Taxonomy (NCBI): domain Eukaryota; kingdom Metazoa; phylum Arthropoda; class Insecta; order Lepidoptera; family Geometridae; genus Gymnoscelis; species Gymnoscelis rufifasciata. The sequence continues at coordinate 312,985 of OV815320.1, forward strand.
AGCTCCGCCCCCACCATGTAGTCCACGTTGGCGGTGCGCACCTCGAAGCAGTGCATCACCTCCGCTCCTGCAACGCGACACGTTATCTCTCTAACTACATCACAGCGCCATAACATTTTCCTTATGCATAAGCATATTTACGTTTCCACTGCTAGGACACAGGGCCTTCTCGCTCGGCGAGAGAGATAAGATCTTAATTCTCCAAGTTAGGGAACTGTGGGTTGGTTAATGTCACATGTCCCTCAAACTCTTCAAAGTTCTCCGGACATGCCGGTTTCCTCACGATGTTTCCTTCACTGGTATAGCACTAGTTAAGCAGAATTTTTATCGACATCTTTATTCATTTTCATATTCATGTATTCACCGAGCGTAACGTAATAAATATCAACATAAAAGTAACACTAAGCATTACGCGGCAGAAATTCTGACGCGGAACTATGTTAATACTATTATATGCATGTGTGTGTATGCAGTTGCAGTGTCTAGAGCGCTGTTATGAAGTTGACCGGAACTCAGCTGAACGTTATAACGCTACGTAATTTCAGCATATTGTGTCAGGAATTCAAATAGTATTTGCAGGCGGTATCAGGCCGGTAATTTCGGTATAAAATATGTTTACTTATATTTCTTCAAACAGCACAAATTTAAAAACATTAAAAGTGTTCCACAAGGCACGCAATTAGGTCACATTCTATATAGTTTGTACAGTAAACCCTCTACTTGCCTGGATGCATTTGCCTCGCCGTATCCACAGCGAGTATCTCGTTCAGCGGGATTTCCTTGTAGTAGTTAGAGCCGTGTTCCGATGTGAACAGTGTGATGGATTTACTATCTAATCGCCAGTAGTGCCGTTTAAGCTGAAATATGATAGTTAAGATATATCAAACAGTGATGTGATTGTGTTTAAAATAACTAGGGCTAAGGTTTTTTTTTAATAAAACTTATGCAAAAAAACTTACTTTACAAAACTATATATGTACCAAAACACTTTTCCGTTAAGTTTTCAATGAGATATTTATATTAAATTGCTAGAATAAAATACGTAGTAAAACAGTTTTCTGTTTTGAAAACAGTCTCTTTGGTTTATTTGTTATGATTAGGATTTATTTCGAAATTTTATAAGGTATGATTATACAGGTTGAAGATAAATACAAGTGTCTCACCGTCTTATCCTTATTAGTGAAATGCACCAGCCAGCCCTCCTTGAGCCACTGGCCGTCCTTCTTCTTCGTGTGCTTCACGGACTGCACGATGCGCATGAGCGGGATGTTGGCGCTGGGCGACGAGGACGAGCTGTAACGTGTCTGATCAGACCTCACTGTGCCGGGGGGTGGGGGGGGAGGGAGGGGCTAGGGCGGTGGTGGTGGATAGGGGTTCAATATTGCTATGTTAGATAGCATTTGAGTATTTTATCTATATTTTGGATTGAAATTCTAAAATATACGGGGGAATCGAGAAACTTGATTTTTGTCGTTTAAAAACGACTGTCAAAGTCAAAACGTTTATTTCCTTAAGCACATAGCCTACATGGACAGGTCAACTTAAAATTAATAAAATTAAATTGCTTAAATAACAAATATCAAGAATGGAAGAGCCTGTTTACGGCTAACATGTGGCAGACGATGAAGCCATACTGGCGCCGTTACGCGTTACGTAACGAAGCTGTTTATTGTGTAGTAATCACTTCAATTTTATCTTTTGTATGTGCATGTAACATTGTACGTAAATTCTAAATGTTTAAATAGACCCGTCAAATTAAAGTTTCTTCCAGATTTTAAGGTATGTATTCAGTTTTATTTGTAACAAGTAGGTGTAGTTTAATGACTGTAAACTTCTCAGAACTTTTTTTCTTTTTCATTAAATATTATTTATTAATGAGTACATTACGTTATTTACATTGAAATATTCCTCGTTTACATAGCTTCATTTCACGAGCTATTGGTAACTACTTATATGGTCTACGAGTATAATAAAGCACGGAGACACAAATATGTTTAACGCACTACTCAATAATTGCAGGGATCTTTATTTATTAATTTCATTTAAATAGTGTACATAATTTTTGGGATATAATTAGTAAGTAGGTACATAAAATAATATAAAATACTTCTTGAGTCGTCCTAACATGTTGTTTTAAGACGCGATAGTTGTTCAAGTAAATGTTATAAGCAATAACAAATAAACCAAGCGCTGAACAGTAGACAACATCCACCACCAAAGCCCAAAACCCAAACCCTATCCTGTGGCCTGAGAAAGATTTTTTTTTAACTCTTAATGCGGTTCACAGAACACACTCTCCTTACCAAGTTTCAACAATGTAGTTTCCGAAAAGTGACTATGACATATGTCATAGTCACTTTGACATACGCTATGACATACTGGACATAGCGGACAGACACACAGACAGAGAAAAAACTTCTTTTTTTGAAAATTGGTTAAAAATATAAATCTTATTGAAAATAAATGACGGAGCCTACGTCCAAATGAAATGATGTCAATGTGCCTCTATCTTAGAGTACATAATATTAAGAAGTATTCCAATTAGAAGCATTCCAAACAGAAGCATCGTGAATGGGCACCTTCCCAGCAATGCTTTTTAAATATAAAGATTTAATATTTTCATATATGAGTATTTCCTTGAAATAAATATTATTTTTGAATAGACTAGAGTTAACTCAGGCCACAGTGAGGGTATCAGGCAGGTACGGGGTACCGGCGGTACCTGCTGGGGCGGCTGGCGGAGCGCTCGGGCAGGTCCCGCTGGGGCTCCTCCGGCGGGGCGCCGGCCGCGGGGCTGCTGGCCGCGCTGCTGGTCCGGGACCTGTACTGCACCTGCAACAAACCAACTTTTATCTACAGCTACCGCATACTTCTTACTCCTCAATCTGATCATTTTATTAACCCCCGACGACAAAGATGGGTGTAAGTTTGACGTGTCTGTCTGTCTGGAACATCATAGCTCCCGAACGGATGGAGCGATTTCAATTTAGTTTTTTTCTGTATAAAAAGGTGAGTTTCGCGAGAGCGTTCATAGACATGTTTGATGAAAATCGGATGACCCGTTTAAAAGTTATGAGAAAAACTGAAAATCTGCAAATTTACTCGAGTGGGGTCTCAAATGAAAGCGCATCGCGTGCACATTACAAAATAGTATGACCTTTTACTTTTAAGGGAACAAAGTTATGGCACCGAGGTTTTTTTTAATTTTAAATTTTGATTATGATAAGTCGAGTACCTAACATTAATATCATGATCATCATTTGGAGATGGGATTTCTAGTACGTGCTGGCCGCTTATTCCTTCCATCAAAATATAAGAGACGATTGTGTAATGATGGATTGTAGGCATGTATCATTTCTTACGTAAAGTAATTGCTTTACTGTTTTTGTTTCAAGAAGAGAACGTAAAAGACTAAACCTTCAGGTCACTTCCCTACATTTTTAAATGCAAAGAAGATATTTTGATATTACAAATAGACACTTGGTGTGTCTGTTTATTCGTATAGACGGTTATACGACCTAATTATACATATACCCTGTGAGTAAAGAATTCGATAAGTTTTTTATCAGTCATACCTCGTCTTCAGTCGTGGCGCCCTCTGGTTGGTCGAGCCCATCATCAGACTCGTCGTCCGCGAGTCTCGCCGTGTCCGAGAACTCACTGCCGCAACTTATATTGTCCTGGTTTTCACCTGAAATCAAACAAGTGATAGCTCAACATCAAATATGGCGCTTGCCAATTTGCTTGCTTTGCGAGTATGGACCACAAATTATTACAATCCCTCCCACCAATATGATAACAATCAATTAGGGAGACGTCGTTTTAACAAAATTAACCGACTTTAATATTACAAAATATGGATTGAGAATAACTCAAAAACTTGTAGCGCCTAGGTAAAACATATTTCACTTTCCTGCATAGCCGACGCATCGTGGTCTCTTCCAAGTTTGAGGAATGCCATTTAGAATGCATAACATGCCGACAACGCCGGCATTTGCTTGTGATATTTTCTATGTTAGAGTTTATACTTTATAGGTCACAGTTCTCGCCGCAGTCTTTAGGTAGCGACAGTAGCGGCACTGCAACCCTTGCCTGAATAGCTCACGTAGCACGTAGCGTAGTATCTTGCACAGGAGTCTTACTGATACTTTTCGTTTGTGGGTTATGCCGTTCGGGTTGCCTAACGCAGCACCCACTCACCCCGGTTACGTTAGTACTTACTGTGTATATCCCTGATATCGCCGCAATCCTTGGGTACGTGTTCAAGACACTTTCTGTGGGCGTTGCAGCGGCAGTCGCGACACTGCAGCCCCTGCTTGAACAGCCCTCGCAGCAGTTTCTTGCAGAGTCTGCATACTGTGGGCCGTGTGTATGTGTGCACCTCCCAAGTGTGAGGGATGCCGTGCGCGACGCCCAGGGAGCTCCCCGCGCCGACGGTGCCGGTCATTGATGTGCGAGACGGTGAGCGACTGCGCTTGCCGCCTAGCTGGAAGGTATATATAATAATAAAGCCTTTATTCAGATACTTAACTATGTTTACATGAAAATTTTAAAATTAGACATCGGCAACTTCTATTGCATCTGTTTGCCCAGATTTGGCAAAGGCCTCTTCCAACTGCTTCCATTCCTCCCTTGTTCGTGCAGTTCTAGACCATGTCTTTCCTGCTGTCTCTCTTATTTCATCTTCCCATCTTTTAAATTGTCTTCCGCGTTATACTAGTTATAAAAGTTTACAACGCAAACTATGCTATATTTTGAGTTTCCATTTGTTTTGTCACAACTCGCTGCGGCTTTAGTTCAACAGTTTTTGCCGTTGGTGTTTGTTTGTCCGTCTTTAATGGCAAAACGGCTGAATCTGAATGTATTGTAGGGTTAATTTTGTACCCAAGTTAAGATCTAGATAGATTGCTGATTATTCTCTATAAACATTAAGTCAACCAGAGATTAGCTACATTTTTTTTAAAAGTAGCTTAGGTATTGATAATGTCATTTGTAAATTACTTCATTAATTGTCCTTTTACAATGTCATCAGTATACGTGAAAAGTTTTAATTAGCACTGCTCCTAATTAATATTAATTGATAAATAACCTTTATGCAGGTGGTAGATTAGGTTAAATTAACACTGGGTGGAAAGTTAATTTACACCTAAAATGAGAAAGTTTGTATGGCATTGCAAGATTATCCCGTGTTAGTATGGATTTTAGGCAGAGTAAAATATTTTTACCTTGATACATCGGCGAAGCATACATCGAATTACATTAAAATCGGACCGGTAGTTTTTAAGAATACCATAATAAGCAAACAATCAAACTCTTCATTACTAGCGATCCGCCATGGTCTATTCTATAATTTCTATATCACTAAATATCATAAAAAAATCACCTTCCGCTGTCAGTCTGTCCTTATAATAGGGTGGATGACAAATTAGTCAGTCATTGATAAAAGTTATTGATAAAAATTATCCAGCTATTATTTTCTTTTTTCTTGCAAACGAATAATCAAGACCATACAGTGCATTGAAGTTTCGCGTGACGTAAGTAATCCTTTCGTGCATTTTGTACTAAATTTATAAATGCCTTATAAACTTATAAACTTTGATGCTATTTATTAACTAGGCACTTATTATCACATTGATAAAGCTCAAAATAAAAAAAAAATAAAGCTTAATATTAAGTGATTTTGTTGGCTGTTTAAAGGTTTTGCTTGATAATTGTTAAATGAGAGTGAAGTGGTATAAAATTATAAAAAAAATATATAGTGAAGTAATAGATGTAGTGAAGAATAATATAGTGAAAACCTCTGTACAATCCAATTATAATGTGTTGTGATATTTCATTAAGTGAATTGTTATTCTTTTGAGATAATAAAGTTCTTTAAACCAAAATAGGTGTCTAGTATTTTTGGACGGGCTTACTAAGCAGAATACCTATTTTTTATGTAGGTAGTCAATCAATTAACACTTCATTGTACACAACATAGAAGAAAAAAATATACAATAAGCACAATGAGCGGCCTTATCGCTGATAGCGAATTCTTCCAGACAACCAAATAGTAGTGATTTGAAGAAATATTAAAATGTGAAATATCTAACTGAACAGACAGCGGAAAAAAATTATTTTTATACTAACATACCACAAGCACACAATCTTATCATAAGCTTAGAGCTTACCACGGGGCTGGTTGTTGTTGTGTGGGTTAACAGGAGATATTTTTTTATACTATTGGTTATTATCAAATAACAATAACCAAACTTAATTGGGTGATGGGCGCCACAGGCATTCAAATAAAACTTCATATTTAAATTTTACTTCATTTATTACAAAACCATCTCGCGACCCACCACCCAATAGTGCTGTTAGTTTCACAATATTCGATACATCTCAGTAACAATGTAAACTTATATAAAAATACTGTTAATAATAAGAATATAAACTTGGTACAATAATACCAAAAAAAAAATAGATTTGTTTACAATCATAAAATGTTATATTCGCATTGAATGCTATTTGTAAATCAACAATACAAAATAGAGGTAAAATTATGGAATTTTCGTCGACGACTTTGTCACATTATATGAATGAGATTCAAGGAGTATTAGTATTACTTGTGATTAATACTAGATAACAAACTATAATGTTTATATCTTTCCTAGATATAAATATTATGAATACCTATGGAAGATGCTATATACTTTATTTAATTTATAATAAGTTGTATTTACTGCAATTCAGATCCATAATAAGCATGGCTGCGCGTGCGTCACCCTGTAGGTAGCCTCGCACCTTCCACAGATAAAATTATCCTTCAATAGCGACTAATGTTCCGAGACGACATAATCTACTCTGACATAACTTTAGTCAGGTAACTCGTACATTTTCTTTAGTTACGTTTTTTTTTTTGTTTAGGGGGATACCAAAATGTGCAGCTCATGACTATACCTACGTAAAGATTTATCTGCAGTCTTACGTACGAATCCCACCGGTATACCATAAAACGTATATCATTTTTATGAGCATGTAAGCGCGCGCCGGTCGGTGGGATTCGTACCTGAGCGTACCGAGCACGAGGTCCACGTATCTAGTGTTCCTGGCCGTCCCTGAGCTGGTCGTGCGGCGTGTAGTCCCTGCCGGTGACGAGGTCCGCGAGGCGCCTTACCAGCGAGTCGTCGTGCGAGGCGTGCGAGGCGGTGGAGGCGCGCGAGGGGCTGCGCGCGGCGGCGGACGTGCGTCGCGCGCCGCCCGCCGCGGGGCAGTTCGCGGGCACCTTCACCGCGCACCGCTTGTGGTAGTTCAGTCCGCAACCTGCAACGGTTAAGTTTTGATTGATTCAGATTTTGTCAGTTATGGGTCTCTATTAAGGGAGCAGTGCCAAAACTGAAAATGTAGGGTACATTTTATGGCCTTTGCACGTGCAACCGATTATTTAAATAGCATCGCAGCGTAAGTAGCTCTGAACACGGAACGCTGGAACGCTTAAACGCATACCTCAAGGAGTTGGGCTGGTTAAGGCCTTGTTAATCATGGAGGTTATGCACTATGCGCTCCATGACGAGATGATAGTTTTAAAATTAGCTTTAGGGTAGTAGCGCTTGTCACCTTCACACTTGAGTCCCTGCCGCACCAGACCGAAGAGCATCTCCCCGCAGAAGTCGCAGAACGTGGGCGCCTTGTAGGAGTGCACGGAGAGCGCGTGCGGCCGCGGCAGCGAGCTCACGTCGCCGCCATCGCACAACAGTGCTGACAACAGACAGACAAAATACATCAATCAACATAATGGAGAGAATATAACCCCAATTCTATAAGATAATTCAACGTCAATTTCTCGCTCATATCCTACATTACATGGGATCGGCACAACAGGGTTGGTGTTGCCATTTTCCTTTGTCACCCGTCACCTCAACACTCACTCTTTTACAATATCTATTTTCCTTCACAAAAAATAGACTATCTTTCTTTTCTAAGGATATCTTTATTTCGAAAGGTTTCCCAATTTCGACACTTGTTATCCCCAAAAAATATATATAAGGAGGTTAGACCATAAACCAATGTGAATTGGTAGGAGTACCAGAACCGCATTTGCTGTCCAAGTCAAAACGTGTATTTCCTTATAAGCATGTGCCATACATGGAATAGTCAACTTTAAGTAATTTTAACTAAGAGTTTCGTTGTTCAGCAGTGGATACCATGGGATAGAGACATATGGACTCACGGTTGGCAGTGAGCACGATCTCGACCAGGGTCTCGTCCACCACGTCCGTGGCGCAGTTGATGAGCTGCAGCACGTTGGGCGAGCAGTAGTCGTGCCGGAACAGCAGCAGGCGGTCGCCGAGCCGGTTCAGTCCGTTGTCCGGTATCTGGAATTGGGTCACAATCAGAGATTCGTCATTTTGATCCAACTTGGAGGTCTTCATACCGCTAATGAGCTCATTATAAAGGCTACGGAACCCAGCAATTTGAAGGGTCGGTAAAGATTTAAATGCTAGATATGCCCTGACAGCAACATGGGACTGATATTTGTAATTGATTCGACGTGAGGCCAAAATCGACTACCTAAATGGCAATTCGACTAGGCTTTTCGCCTAGAAATTGCTATGTAGAAAGTCAATTAAGCAAAACTGTGCGGCCAAATCGACCGCTTAAATGGCATTCCGACTAGCTCGCATATGACTGAAGCCGCATGCATTGAGAAGCATCCGACCATGAGTATGTAGTATGTATGCCGAGCGGGTTAGAGTAGAGCAGGGGTGACACACCTTCTCGTGCACAAACTTGACGGCCAGCTCCTTGAGGTAGGCCAGCGTGAGCAGGCGCGCCGGCGCGGACACGGCGTCGCGCGCCACGCCCAGCTGGAACAGGAACGTCACCTCGTCCTCCATCGCGCCGCCAGCGCCACGCTATCCTGGAACAACACAGAACACTACTGTTAGAGAAACGCAAAATGGCGTTCAACTGATTAACATCTTTTTCACTTTATAATTTTATTTAACTCGACACTGGCAAATTGTCGCTTCAAGCGCAAAGTCCAATTACAAGAAACTGAACTGACCACTGTTATTTCTACCATTGTACACTAGATTAATTTTTTCACCATAGACTTAATGTCCGTGCCTTTTTAATGAACTTACTTAACATTCATGATTTATGTAGAAGACAATCGTTTGTACCTTTACTTAATTATAATAATGAAAACAAATACTTGTCAACTACTATATAAGATATTAGAAATATAAGGGTTTCAAATATCGTCTCGAGTCGAGACCTAAGCCAATCACCAACCCGCATTGTGATATTATTTCCATATAAAATATTTTATATCGATATTTTATATGTCCTGAGCTTCCTATGACCTGATAATATTATAATAGCACAGATTTCATAATATAATAATAGTGACCTCGTGGGTTAAACGAGACAGTGTGTCTGTCTGGGTAGAAATTTTCCAGATTGTCCAGGCCCAAATTAGATTGTTCAGATAATTCGATATTGTCGTTCAACTCTTAGCAGTGTGACTCATGCAATCTTTTTAGATTTATGCATAAATAACTAGATTATTTATATTAGATCAATATGATTTCAGAACTTTATTTCCTCAGTACATAATTTTAGAAACCGTATATTCTTAAAAGTTATAAACATGTTATCTACCACATACCTTTTGTATAATTGTATTGGTAGTGGCGCCGTGTGGTTTATTTATTATATACCTGATAAATTAATCAACCTATTTTTCTGAGAATTAAAATAGCCAAAGTAAAAATCGAATAACAAAGATAAAAATTGCTTAATATCAAACATAGGTGCAAGGTGCAATAATCACGTTATAAATAGTTATGCGCACAACTCATGCTACAGATTTGAGATGACCTTCCAGAAATGCAGTTCTTGAGGAAAAGTGCCGATTTAATTACATTATCGTCGTTTCTATGAAGACTTAAAATGACAAAAAGACTGAAACAAGATGGATAAACGCCCCTGCACACGATGCCGCCACCGCGCCGCCGCCGCACCGCTCCACTGTACACACGCGCCGCGCCGTGTGAACATAAATTTACCGGTCCATTATACCTCTATTAGTAATACATTGTTACCTACGAAGAAAACTAAAGACAAATTCAAAGTATCTTTATTGCTTATTTACATGTATTGAATGGTACAATTGGTGCCCATTAGATCGTGCATTATTTTGCTGATTAATATTTAACAAAAATAAATTTCAATGAATAATAGTATATAATCAATAAAACTTTTTTGCCAAAAATTAAACTAACTTCAAAAGAGAAACTGAAAAGTACAAAATAAATTAACTTTAGAAATCATTTCGACATTATAAGTGATAATTAAAAGAAACATAAACAATTAAATAATTAAGTATTTAACAATTTTGAAGTCGGTGCCAAGTAAAACCATAACTAGATATAATATAGGTACCTAACATCAATCTTTTTCACAACTCAAGCCATAGGGTAGTAGGAAATTAACTCTAAATATCGGTCCATTCGCGGTATATCCGCGCACGCATTTCTATTTGGGTCCTAAATGCTGTTAATTAGTATGTTATTTTGACATATCTATTGATATTGTGTATAGTGTAGGTAAAAATGTATTTGTTACTGCATTAAGTTTTTTTGTAGTATTTACTTGGCACCGACCTCAAAATTGTTAAATACTTGATTATTTAATTGTTTATGTTTCTTTTAATTATCACTTATAATGTCGAAATGATTTCTAAAGTTAATTTATTTTGTACTTTTCAGTTTCTCTTTTGAAGTTGGTTTAATTTTTGGCAAAAAAGTTTTATTTCACGATTTATAGTGATTGATTAATGATTACTCTACTAAAATATACCTTATACCGTTCCTTTGACTGTCCTTCATTTTCATCATCAGACCCCTAATATCAGTCAAAACCCATTTAGATGAACGGTCTCAGTAATATTTATTTATTTATTTCAGTTTAATACAATAATCATTACAGGTTATTTTTTTAGCCCTAATGCGATCACATATTTATAAATAATAACAAATTCATAATGATTAAAATAAAATAGTAATAATAATAGATAAACGTTGAACAATATTAAATGAATCATAATAATTGGTATAAATTAACATAAAACAATTCACAAATAAAAATAATTAATGCATGAAAAATATAAAAACAAAACATAACAATAATTCAATAGGTACATTTAGTTTCAATGACAACCTGTGCAATTTGTAATACTTTCGACAGGTTGTTATAAAATATATCGACATTGCTTACGGATAGTATATTAACTAAATAAACAGCGAGTGACAGAGGGGCATGCTTCAGTAGCTTGGTCCTGCATGTTGGGACCTCTAGCATGGCGGGGCGGCGCCGCAGGCCTACATAGTTGTCGGGGGCGCACAGCCGAAGAGCTGCTAGAGCGGCCGGGTAGCGCAGCTCCCCGCGTACTGCGTCTCTCCGCACGGACAGTCTGCTGTACCCCACCATACCCATGACAAACAGGCTCGGGTACATCAGAGGGTAATATGGATACACTCCGTATTCTTTGAGATAGAGAAACCGAGTAAATTTATTTTGAATTTTCTCTATCATTAGCTTATATTTAGCCTCAGATGGATTCCATATTATGGCATTAGTTTCAAGGTGACTTCGGACAAGAGCGTTGTACAATACTTTAATGACCTGCGTATTTCTAAAATGAACACTCTGTCTCAGAATAAACCCTAAGTTCCTAAAGGACTTGGCGCATATATTTATAATGTGTCGGCGAAACCTCAAGTCGGGGACCATCTCGAGGCCCAGGTCGCGAACGGCCGTCGCTCTCGGTAGCGCGGCCCTGTCCACCTCATACCTCATAGTGGAACTGTAAGGGAGTTCGCGCTCTACTGTAGCTCATTACAGAACATTTAAAATATAAGTTAATCAAGCCCAAACATAAAGTACTCGCTGTAAATCGCTGAGGAGTTCCCTCGACCACCGCCTTTCCCTCCATCATGAGATCAACACCGGACCCTCATTAATAAAACGGCTTTAAAAATAATTATATTGAATAATATTAAGCAACACACAAGTCGGAAAGACAATATTTTCAGGAGTTTCCCTCAATTTCTTCAGGATTCCACCACCAGATCCAGGTGTTCTTACCATGGGACCACCCTTGGGATACTCCCTTTCCAACAAAAAAAGAATAATCAAAATCGGTTCATAAACGACAAAGTTATACGCGGACATACATAAAATATATATATATATATATAATATACGGTCGAATTGAGAAACCTCCTTTTTTTTTGAAGTCGGTTAAAAAATAAATAAAATAACAATAGTTGATGGTTACAGTTAATTGCACATTACATTTATTTACCAATGGTTTTGTTATTTCATTATTCGGCAACTGTATAATAATATTTCTCACATCCACCGTGAGCCCGCAGCCATCACCAGGTCTTCTATCCAGTCAAAGTCAAAACGTTTATTTCCTGAGAAGCACATAGCCTACATGGGCACGTCAACTTAAAATTAATAAAACTAAATTGCTTAAATAACAAATATCAAGGAAATAACATTGTCTTGACAGTTCGCTTCAATGTTTTATACTGAGTTGGTTGGTGGACGTCCTACGCTGCGGTTGCCGATCCGTTCCGTTGCCCCAACGACCATCTGTTTTGCGTGCTGTATTGCCTGCCCATTAATGCTAATTCGGCGGCAATGTCGGCGACCAGCGTTCTTCTACGAATCTCCGCATTGATAATTCAACCCCATAGAAAAACCCCGAGCTCTCCATAGCTTTGAGCAACTCTCAGCCTATTCATGAGTTTACAAGTTAGATTGCTAGTTCAAATTAGCTAAGTAAGCGGTGAACGCGGTGGAGGCACGACTGCGGCGCGTGTGTACAGTGGAGCGGTGCGGCGGCGGCGCGGTGGCGGCATCGTGTGCAGGAGCGCTAAACCTTAGAACCCATACAAGAGGAAAGTGCAATTCTACACTAAAGTGGTTCCTGGAAGTTGAGAGGAAGGGTGGAGTTAAGGATACATTTCGTTCGACGAGAACTAATTATATGCGAAACGCGATCGCAGAACTGTAAGGTTGCTCGTTTCAAAGAATTTATAGTGCCTATTTACAAGCGGCATGCTCAGAGAACTTTGAAGAGTTTTAAGAACATGTCCCGACCCTCTTGGTCAGCGTGGTGATTTAACTTGCAATGTAAGTAGGTATGTATGTGAAATCTTGCAACTCAATTTCGAAGCATATATATCTTCAATCGATTGTGCTGATATAGCATCATTGATATTTTTAATATAATACACGTTCAGTCTGGATGACAATACATACAGTTGGTTGTGTGACATCATCCAACACGGCCAAGAGGGTTGATTGATAACTTATCAATCAGTTTGGTGTTTATGTTATTTTTGATGCACTCTTGCAATATAAGTATCAAATAAAAAATATTGTCGTGAATAACTAGAAAATAAGTAATGGTTCTCTTAATCCTGTTATATATATAAAAGCGTGGTGTTAGTAAAACAGGTTTTACTGTAAACTTTATGTTCCTGACCTGTCGTAGGCTCCTCTGCGGCCACAGCTGACCATTAAAAATATAAACTGTGAAACATAAGTACCTGACAATTTAGGTAACAGTAGTTTTTTATTAGAGCCTGGAGATGATGGTGTGCCTGTAAAGCGCCATTTATATACTTCGGAAATTGTGGCGATGTTAAATTTGGCTCGTCTGTCTGATACGACAACTTGGCACTCGCCTACTCGAATCGCATTTGCTGAAGAGCATGGGTTGATTTTAAATAAATAAATAATAAATAATAACTTTATTCAGTGATAAGCTTAACATAATTCACATTGTTGAAGACACCTTTTAAGTAATAATAGAATACTTGTGTTAGGTGCCTTCGCTCTTCCACTACTGAGTATAATATAAAAAGCTATTAACTACAGAAAAATAAATGAATTATAAAAGACATGCATTAAAAGTTATATAAAAACAAGTTTAACAAGATGAATTTTAAAACAACATACAATAATTTTAAGTTTAAAAAAAAATTTAGGGTAGAGAATAAAAAGAAACACAAAATTTGTAAACAATGACTGGTCTTAGCGTATGGTACAAGTTTATCAAGAAAAGAGTGTAGAGTGCACCGTAAACCAATAAGGGTGTTACTTAAATATTGTTTTTTATTTAATATTTGTAACTGAGAAGCTATGAAATTATTGAAAACCCTATTTTTGGGGTTACATTTTATTGAATTTGTAAATGCCAAGGGGAGTGGTACAGGGTGTACCTCCTCCTCCTCCCCCCTCCAACCCCCCCCCCCCCCCCCCCCCAAATCGTGCGGCTGGATTCTAAAGTTTTACCCACGGTTCTCGAGATACAACCTGATGACAGACACACAGACAAAGTCTCAGCAACAGGGTCCCGTTTACCCTTTGGTAACGGAACCCTAAAACTCCCACCATATTCCAAGCTTAAAGCTCTTAGTTCGGTTTAAACAAACGCCATCCGAACGGGACACATATTCGGTGTCGCCTATAAATCTCGGTATCTGAACATTAATCTTGTGCATAGTGCGATTTGTAAAATAAACAAACAGAGTAGGCATCCGGCAATCAGCCCGACCCTGGGATTATTGGGCAGTGATATGCACTAGTCTGGGTACACTTACACACAAAACTCCGATGTTAACCTACTTTCGTAGGTACGTACACCACATATCATATAATAACTACAAAATTGTAAAACTGATAAAGCGGTGTTGTTCTATTCGCTTCTCAACACAGTATAAAAATTGAAGCGAACTTTCAAGACAATGCTTTACCTTGATAATTTTTATTTAAAAAATGTAGTTTTATTTATTTAAAGTTGACCAGTGCATATATGCTCAGTGATTCTAGGGAAATAAAAGTTATTTGACTTTGTCTTTGAATTTCGGTTAGGGTTTATATACGCACTGTTCTGTTTTAATTGTAATACATATTAAAATGATAAGTCCATATTTGCAACGTAGCGCGAATCCGATCGAACTGGCAGGGTCGCCATTATAAGGTTCGGTGGACGGCGCGCTGAGGCGCCCAAATGAAAAGGTGTTAGCTCTTCTAAATCTAGATTTATTCTGTCTAGTAGGTACACGTTACAAATGATATATGCATTATATATCTAAGTTGAGATACATCGTATAGGTGTAGAGGCATACATCACAAATGAGACTTAGTCAATTAATATGAGTGGTTTGCTTCTAGAGACAACAAAGAGAATACAACATAGTACCTAGTTTCCAGCAATAGGTAAAGTGTTTTTTGCATCCGTGCAAAGCCGGGACGGGCCAGCTAGTCTATACAAATATTATAAATGCGAAAGTAACTCTATCTGTCTGGTCCTGTTTTACGCAAAAACTACTGAACCGATTACAATAAAATTTGGTACACAGATTTTCTACAGCCTGAGAATGTACGAAAGGTACTTTTAAAATGTCATGGCATATAACACCGCGAGATACTACTATCTTATAAATCTTATTAACTTTGATAACCGTAGTTTGAAAAGCTGTAGTGGTCTTATGTTGTCGCCTGTACCGGGCGACGTGATAAGAACTCCACGTGCGCGGCGGTCTGCGCGCGCGGCCTTGATCTTGAGATATCGGTGCAGTTGCTACCTGACCCGACTCCGGCCGACGGTGCCTTCCGATCCATTATCACTTATGTAAGGATGGACTTCTGAAATTACCTTGCTGTTACACAGATTCTATCTAGCAGGAGGTAAAGCCCTGAAGACTGCGTTAATTATGTAACACTTTCCAAATAAATGATTGATTGATATATTTCTGTTGGTTTCATGTTTTTCATATAAATCAATAGATATTCAGGACAATCTACACAACAACAATGAGCCCCGTGGTAAGCCCTTAGCTTGTGTTACGGGTACTAGACATCTGATATACTTAATAAAAGACACACATACATCGATTTTTACTATACATTCAAACACTTAGACCAAGGAGAAAGGAGAACATACAAACTTCACTTCTCGGCGGGAATCGAACCAACCTCTTGCACCTGCTATGTTATGGTATGGTCCTGCCAACCAACCCGTTATACAGTTAACTTTTATTCTGCGTCTCTACTTAATGCCACTGAAACTTTAGTTGCTTAAAACTCACTTCTCACGCAAATTCTAAATAGTGTAGATAACTAATAAATAATAATTGGTTTTTCATTTAGATTTATATAAAAACATTGTACAAGTATTTTTTTATTTTTTCTTGCGAACGCAAAATCAAAGCAGGTACCTACAAGCTTTGTCTAGTTTGGGAACCATTGTCTAATGTAATCTATCTATTAAGTTTTTTTGATACAAATTATTATTATTATTTTATTAAAACTCTACAGAGCAATGGAGTTTAACGGAGCGTAACGCTTACAGGCAATTAGTACTAAATGAATATATTAAAAGCCCCTACTCCGGAAATTTGAGGCTCTATATCTTGAAATATTGCTTGTCCACTATTTTTTAAGCATGCCTATTTCTGTATGCATTCATCTTGCCTATTTTACGCCTTCTCTATAAAGTTCTGTAAATTTAAAGATCAATGATATGGGTGTATGATTGGGGGTTAAAAAGAAACATTGATATCTGTAACGATGTCTGGTCGATAGTCCTATTAACGAATCACGCTCGCAAATTCCCAATGAATTCGTTGAAAAGGAGATGTCGCACGGAATCTTAAATTAATTATTTATTTATAGGTATCCATAGCAACTGGCAGAATCTTAGTCAAGTTAATAAATCACGTAGCGCGTATAGCATAACAAGGATTGGCGATCAGCTAGTAACTAATATTTAGAATGAGAGAGGTACCTGTCAAATTAATTCAAATTTAAATACACATACTAATTGCACAAGCAATTTACACGGTCGTGAAGTGTTCATAATGAGCATTTCAATGTGGTTTAGCGGCGAGTAATTACAAACATTACTACACGTGTAGATTTTAGTCTTAGCTAGCTACATTATCCTTAAATACCACTTACTTACCAATTAAGATTGTTTCGCCAATTACTAATTATGTTGTTTTAAAATAATATAATTCTGAACAGCTACTTGAAAAGCTTATTTAAGGATATTATGGCTTAAAACGGGTTGCACACCATGTTTTTTTTAGTTTTCCTATATTTCGTCGCTGTTGCAAGCGCCATGATCACGACGATAACTGAATTGTCTTTGAACTGCAAACCGTAAAATCATGGTATGTTACCCGTTTTAAGTCATAATATTGTGTAAAAACAATCATAATTTAGATAGCTTATTTAATGGTTTGAAATTGAGGGTTAAAAGCCAGCGTCCACAATGTTTGTAGTGAATCCAAGGTTGTCTGAAAGAAATATTTTTGTGAAATATAAAATCTTCTTCATTACAGTGTCTCTCATAAGTTTATTGCACAGGGAAATGGTAATGTTATCCTGTTTTATTTTTGTATTCTAATATCTCATATTTAACAAATCAATAATCATGATTATAGTCTAATCATTTTAAGTCCTGTGATTACCATTGGCTATAAACGCGATTAGATCAGGATAAACGTTCTACCTCATAACTATAAAAATAAATCTCAAGGAATTAATATAACATTATTATAGTATTGACAGTTTCGCTTCAATGTTTAACACTCAGTTGAGAAGCGAATAGAACAACACAGCTTAATCAGTTTTTCTATTTTGTAGTTGTTACAATTTTGGAGTTCTTTTTTCGTTATACTAATCATCGTAATAACAACATAATTAAGTGATTTATTTAAATTACTTATGTCAGAACTAAATGTAAATATGCTGTGCAGCTGAGTTTGCGAAAATATAATTTGTTCAGCTTGAGATAAAAAAAACTGAGAGCAAATTGACATATAATCGTCATTTTTCTTTAGTTGAACTAGGCTCAATAAAACTCGATTTTTTACATAAAATGGTGAAATTGAGGCTTAGGTTCTATCTATGATTTAAGATTTGGTTGGGGGCTAATTATAAAATATGACTAGCTTGCCCGTTCCGGCTTTACTCGGATCCTATACCCTTCCTCTTAAATAGCTCTACCTATTTGAGTTTATCCACGTGACCTCCGGGTGGTGCTAAGATCAGTCCCTGGTGGTAGGCTTCGGCCGCGGCTTGTCACCACCCTCCGGGCTGGGCCACTGCGTGAAACGATTTTGTCGTGTTTCGTAATGTGGTCCGGAGAAGCCATCTATTTTCTAGGACTTCATGCCCCATCTTGGACCACATCGTCACTTAACATCAGGTGAGACTGTGGTCAATAAAGGCTTAACTATCATAAAAAAAAAT
The DNA here is from genome assembly GCA_929108375.1 of Gymnoscelis rufifasciata. NCBI lineage: Eukaryota > Metazoa > Arthropoda > Insecta > Lepidoptera > Geometridae > Gymnoscelis > Gymnoscelis rufifasciata. The sequence goes on from OV815320.1 coordinate 331,312, forward strand.
CGCGCTAATCTCAGAAACTACGTATTTTCCCGCGTTAAGTATCCTTTAGCCTTCCTCGATAAATGGGCTACACAACGCTGAAAAAAATCCATTCGAATTACTAGAACCTGAGATAGATAGATAGAAAATAGTTACACACCTAAGAACAATACAATAAGAAATCAAACTAAACCTAGAATGCGTAATGGGCGGTCTTATTGCTTAAAGCAATTTCTTCCAGACAACCGTGAATGGAGAGAAAAAATACAAATATTATGGACAAAAAAATACAAATGATTTATCCCTATCCCTGCTAATATATAAATGTGAATGTATGTTTGTTTGTTACGCTGTCACGCGAAAACTACTCAACCGATCTTTATACACATATTCTTGGAGGTATTAAAATTTGGCTTCAATGCGAGCGAAGCCGCGGGTAAAAGCTAGTATAATATAAATACTTAGTATCTAATGCTTAAGCATTAGATACCTAAAAGTAGCCTACACTTAATAACATTTATCTTTTGTAGCATAAAGATAAATGTTATTAAGTGTAGGCTATAAGAGACAAGAGCTTTCAACCAAACAAATAAACTCTTCAGCTAAATATAAGTATGTATAAAAATCAATATCTGTGGTTATAAAAACCAATTTATAGCTTAAAACTTGTAGATATGTAGAGAACACGCCTTAACTTTAAATATTGCCTAAATGGCCGATAATTAGCATACACACAATACATAAATATTATGTATGTACATTTATCTCCAACTTTATGGTAGGTTGTAGAACAGCGTCTCATACAGATATAGAACACAGTTCTTATGTAAGTACATAATATAATTGACACGTGTAACATTCGGCAACCAGTTTTTTTTCGCTAAAACCGGAAAATGTTACGTAATATCCACAATATAATAAGCAGGTGTCATAATTCCACGAGTGATGTGTAAAAATAGAGGCTGACGACATTGTATCTCGGATGTTTCCGTGGCAGTTAGAATGTGCTATTAGGGGTCCGTACTCGGAGGGTAAAACAGAACCCTATTGCTGAGACTTCGTTGTCTGTCTATCACCGGGCTGTATCTCGAAAACCGTGAGAGTTTACATTTTCAGGGATGATGGATTTTTGTTTCCGGTTTAACAATGAATTCTAAAAACATTTAATACATAAATATTGAAGGGGGCTCCCATACAATAAACGTGATATTTATAGCAACATTGCGCGACGCCAGTACTTGGATGGGTAACCGTTCTCACTGCATCTATATGCATATCTTGTATTTTATCATTAATGTGTATTATGTATGAATTTTTGTTATAATTTGTATAATAAATAGGCCTAGCCGTTCAAATTATATTAAATAAATAAATAAATGCAGTTAAAAAACTTATTTTGTTTTTTATTATTATAAACATTAACCTTTTGGTTCACACAGGCAATGTACTAAGTTTTTTTTGTGTGATTACCTACTGTGTAATGTGTGTGAATCAATAAATGATTTCATTTATTTCTTTCTTTATTGCAAAATGTGTATAAATTGTACACGGTACCCTAGTCGTAGTATATAACCATCTCATCTCATACTTTTCATATTATTTTTTTAGGATACATTTCGATAAATTATCGAAGGAACTTCAGGACAAGCTGACGCAAGTGCAGTCCTATCTATCCCTTTGTGCCAAAAAAAAACTCTCACTAAATGGTTAAATACACATAATTAAATTATCATAAATTCTTATGGAAGGTTGATGTTCCTAAGAAATTGATTGGTCTAGATACTGTTCAAGTATCTTCAATGATCTGTATTTCTGAACATGATATTGGTTGTTTTTTTTTCTTATTTACTTGAGTACCTCTATATTTGATAATGAACTAGGCTAGATTTGAACATAAGCTAGGGCGTGTTTCACAATCTCCGAGTAAGCTAAGTCAATGGTAAAAATCTAGCGAAATCTCGACCTGTCAGTGACTGACTTAACTTGTTAGCCCTATATTTTAACCATTCATTTATTTAACTCCGAGATTGTGAAACATGCCCTAAATATTTTTTAAAATCTTAATTGTTTTATTTAATATTGTACACCCCTGCCTACTTATTATTTTATCAAAGTTCTTTTCCACCCAAAGGTTGCCTGGAAGAGATTGCTAGCGATAAGGCCGCCCATTGTACATTTGTTTTCCTACGTGTTGTTGTTTTTTATTTCCCAGTGAGTACAATAAAGTGTTTTTGTATTTGTTTTTGAAGTTGAAAACTCTATAGTGAATTTGAATAGTACATAGTAATGTATGGTTTTAACTTATTAATAGGATGATTCAAATAGTTTTAAACTGATATGGGCATGTTAATATAATTTGAAATGTAGTACGAAATAAATTAATTTATTACTGCGGCACCCCGCAGCCCCTATGCTACTTGTAGTTACTTGTATTTGAGAGGAAAATAACTTAATTGAAATTGACTAATGACAACAACAATATACGCTATACTTAGGAAACTCGAAACAAATTGTATACGGAAGGACCTACGATTGTATTGAAATTACGACTGCTCCTGTCGTATGTAATGAGGATGTAATATATTATATTCATTAGTTTCCAGCAGTAGTGATTTTTACCTCGTTAGTAGTTTTTTTTTGCTCAGCACAAAGGCTATGTTAGGTAATTCTGACGCTAATGTGACCTTGGGGGAGATGGGGTTTGATGGGGTCCGATTGGACCCAAGCTGGTGTCCTCAGTTGCAATATTAATATAAAAAAAATATAAAAGATTAAAATTTTTCTATCAATCACTCATCACTCATCTCTTCTTCATCACCCTATTAACGTTCCCACTGCTGGGACACAGAAACTTCTCTCTTGACTTGAGATATTAAACCTTAATTCACCACGCTGCAGCGCTGGCTAAGTGCGGGTTGAATGTAACAAGCCCTTTAAACTCGTTAAAGTTTTCAGAACATGGCAGTTTCTTCAAGATTTTTTGCCTTCACCATTAATGCACGTGTTTTTAAAGCGCCCATAATTTGTTCAATAAGAAAAACCCAGAGTGTCGCGGCGCGGGTTAAGCCCACGACTTTAGAAATGAAAGGCGAGTGTACTCCAACTTAGCCAACACGGCTTTTTTTCATAATATTCATTATGCACAATGTTAATGTTAAATTCTTTATTGTTGTTGCTATTGTGTTAACTTCTGCCGGCACCACCGGAGTGCAAACCGTTGTTTTGAGAGGGAGGCCTTTGCCCAACAATAAATATGTCATCCGAAATGATGATGATGTTTCCGAAACCTTGGTTAAGTCACTCGGACACTAATGTGACCTTAATTTACACGTGTAGCGAGCAGCGCGACCGAACTGTCTCTAGGTGTGTGAGATGACCTAACTGCCCACACGTGTTTCGTACCAATGTTATTGTGTTGTATTTGATTAGCTTTACCCACGACTTTACTTGTCTCCGTGCATATAATTGATGGATTCAGGCCAGACTACTCACACAGCATCACCTAACCCCAAACTAAGCAGAGCTTGTACTATGGGTGTTAGATGACTGATATACTACATAGAAACATTTAATTTTTGTAAATACATACATGATACTTAGAAAACACCCAGACCCGACCAGAAATTGTAGATTGTACAAAATATGGTCCCCGGCGGGAACCACAACCTCCTGCGCCTCAGTCGGACCTTCGCCCACCGAGCCACAGAGGTCGTCATACTTTAATGGAACCTAATATTCATTACTAATAATAACGAGTACTTAATATAATTCCTAATATTTATTTCGCACCAACTTTTCCCAAGCAAGATTCTACAAAAGAAATTTTGTTATTCAGACCCGTTTTCAAAATGAATCAGTTTTCCCCTACAAAAGCTCACACGAGTTGAAACACCTACATCTTCAGAACAAACATTCTGCGTAAACACACAAAGCACACACCACGCGCCAAAGTCACTATCGTCGTGCGTCCCACTTACTGACGACTTCCTATAAACAAACCCTGAGGTCGGAGTTATCAGCAGCCCTAAAGCCCAGATAGGGCGTAAACAATGCTCCACGTGTATGCCAGATAACCCTGGCCCGTATCAGTGATGCACTGGATAAACTGAAATGCGGCTTGCAACGTCAGCTGCGCGTCACTCGCAACACAAACAAATTGGACATTAGTTACATCACGCCATTATTGTTATGATTATATCTCTATGATGTGTGATCAACAATGTATCCAAGTGCATTTATTTGGATGGTGGGTGGAGCTGATACGGTTAAAGGTATCTTTATACCGCCCACTACAGGACAAGATCTCCCTCAAAACATGTTACATCCGATCTAAGATCTAACCTCCGACAGCAATATCGGTGCGCTCATGGCGTAGATGCTCCAAACCACATTTTTTTGGCATCAGTGATTCATTTATTCATCTACCTTAGGAGCTAATAGTACACTTGGTTAGAGGTCGTACACGTAAATTCTCATCAGCGGCTTAACAGGTGCCTTGTCAAATCTATAAATTTAAAAACATAGATTGCTATATTGACAAAAAAACACACACAATAAAATTAATATCACAAGAACAAAAGGAAAGATTTGATACAAAATGTTGCAAATAAGAAATGTCCATTCAGTTTCCATGTCAGTGAAGGGAAAACTGAAGCATCTGGACGTTAGTATTTTCAAAAAGTTTAGTTGCTTGAGTTTTGGACAACAAACGCATTCTTATGTGTCTTGAGTGAAATGTCATCTAATGCCAAAAAATGCGGTTTGGAGCCAGATTACCAATTAAAATGTGGCCCTGCATGTTGAGGGGACGTAGATCTTGCAGCCAAATCTCAGCCTATGAAGGTGTAGATGTAGACCATAACCCCCACGCTGGTCCACTGGTGGACCTGGTGGCTGTGCTAGATTCGTTTGGCAGTCGATATCACAGGCCGGGGATTTTGGTTCGCCCTAAAATTCTTGAACTCCTTATCAGTCGTAGAGGATTTAGTGATTGATATATTATAGTGATAACCCAATCGCCAGGACAATAAATTCCCTGATAACGACACATGTTGATATGTACGATCGCAGTAGGTAGAACAACAGCAGGTTATTTTGATCATTAGTACTTTAGTACTTCGCTTGTTGACGAAGATAGACTGATTGGAGAGCGAGGCGTGCTCTGTTGCATAATGGGTTTATTAGTTTATCGGACTTTCGGGTTGGGTGATATTTAGATTCATCATCATGTCGGCTATTAGAAGCTTACTGCTGGACATAAACCTCTTTCTAAGTTTTGTAAAACCAAACAATGGAAATAAATGATTTTGTATCTTGTATCTATCTTGTATCTTCAAAGACGACCACATATTCCGACCGGACGCTAATTGCATCCACTGACCCAGCAAATTTGAACAAGTCATCTGTCCATCTTGTTGTTGCATATTTAGATAGATAAATGTTAATTTGTTATCAAAATCACACTTATAAACTTTGGACTAATTAGTGCAATATAATTAGCTTATTTGTGTTGCAGTAAAGCAAAAACAAAGTTAGGTATTAAATTGCTCAAGGAGCAGATAGTGATTTTCAGCTGTCGCCAGTAAAGATATCTAGTTAAGGCCCGTGTGAATAGTTACGAAGCGTATTTTGTCACAAAATAACTTCAAAAAAACTATTAAAATAGGTTTTTTTTTATAAAATAGAGGGAGAATGAACTGATGAGACGGAATAGGGCCTCTCCTCTTTCTTGTTTATCTACAAGACGACCTGGAGGGCTATTCTCAGAAGATGATATAATAACGAACTCCGAAAGAGATGCCTGGAGAGAATGGGGGGAGGCCTTTGCCCAGCAGTGGGATGATACCGGCTCATAATAATAAATAATAATAATAATAACTTTTTATATAAACAGAGGGTAGTAGTGTTTTTCTCTTATCGATATTTTATCGATTTATGTTTTAGTGTTCCTTAAGGCATTTTGATAAACGTGCAAGCCAAAACAAGAGCAAAACAAGGCGTTTACCCAATAGTGAAAACCACCAAAACCAAAAACAACGTCATTTGAGTGCCTCGGAAACAAATAAAGAACATGTAGGTGAAAGGTGGTGGTCGGGTGGCCGCAGGTAGAGGGGTTGTTTACGAGTTGCACTGCTATTTAAAGTACCGTTCCAATAGTCCGGGAGACATTCTTTCTTTGGCTTCTGCTCTGTGCAAACGCTGTCGGAATTACTAGTTGACTTTATCTATATCTTTGTTAAACTAAGGCTCAGATTCTTTGTGTGATTGATACTGTTCGATTAATCCCGTAATTGGTTATTATTCAATGATATAATCTGTTTAAATCACTATGTCAAAACCTTTCACCTACATCAGAAGTGGGAAACCCGCCTCCACAACCTCCTGACATGTTCATAATTTTTCGTTAATATTCCTGAGTTTAAAATAAAATTGATAGACTCAAATCACATTTTATGGACGCCTTCATAAAGATTAGACATTGCTTAAAGTAAAATTTAAGATTTACTGTTTGAGAGCTTAACAGCAATACGCAATCCGATAGTTATCCATTTCCGTTAATTCATGATCAACTCGATAAATTGCATGGCGATAAATTACTTATGAAGGTTATGGGGCTACCCTCATCAAAAAAAAAAAGAAAAAAAAAATACAGATAATTGCTAAAGGAAAAAAAAACAGTTCCGATCTAGTACAAAAAAAAATACAGTTCATTGCTAAAGGGAAAAAAGAACAGTTCCGGTCTAGCATTCGTACTAATCCAGGCTAGTTCTCAACTGAAGGGATTGTAAAAGATAATTTTAAATAAGATTAATATTGTAGTGTTAAAGGGTGTTTTACTGGGCCAGCCGTCTGAAGGGTCCAATATACCAGTCCAGAAAATAGTATAGTTTGTTGTCAGGATAATCGAGCACTAACGATTATTATTTTCACTTACAGATTATTTTAACTGAGCCTACGCGAACGAGGACGTTCGCAAGTCAGAATGGCAGTGACGGCGTGACGTCCTGGTTCTTCATTGTAGTGCATTTGTACTGAGTGGAAGTAGCATAGAATCAACTTAAAATGTCCGATGGCGTGAGCGCCCGCTCACGCCACTCGATCGCGCGATGTTTACCTGCGGCCGGTACCGGTCGGTGTCAGCCGACCGGTCTAACAGCCGATCGGGTGGCCGCAGGTGGAGGGGTTGTTTACGAGTTGCACTGCTATTTAAAGTACAGTTCCAATAGTCCGGGGGTCATTCTTTCTTTGGCTTCTGCTCTGTGCAAACGCTCTCGGAATTACTTGTTGACTTTATCTATATCTTTGTTAAACTGAGCCTCAGATTATTTGGGTGATTGATATTGTTCGATTAATCCCGTAATGAATTACTAGTCAGTGATATAATCTGTTTAAATCACTATGTCAAACCTTTCACCTACAAACATATTTGTACATATGTTGTATGTGGCGAGTAAACGAATTCAATGATATAAATGTATGTCATAATGAAAGTAAATTTACCGATTTTATGAAGTTCTGCTATTTTTGTTCGATATGACATTAATAATCACGAATTCGTGATTTCGCTCAAAATATCCGCTTTCGAAATATATCGAAAAACTGTATTATACCTAATGTTTACATACAAAGAGCGCTCTGATGGCTATTATCAGAGCTGATAATGGTTTGTTATGCCGCGGCCACGTGACCGCTGCCCAGTCAGCTGATAGTAGACTTGGCCATGGCCATCAAGTGGTGAAGGTAAGGCGTCACGCAGTCTAGTTTACTATGAAGAACTTGCTACCTACAGCGATAGGTATCTCAATCTCAACGAAGGCGATGAAAAAGGTGATAAACATTTCAGGATAATAAGATAACAGACGAACATCGATAAAGCAGAAACTACTTTTAAGACTTTCAAATTGGTCAAAGTAAAAGTCAAACTTTCGTTTCAAAGTCAAAGTCAAAACGTTTATTTCCTTAGAAGCACATAGCCTACATGGACAGGTCAACTTAAAATTAATAAAACTAAATTGCTTAAACAACAAATATCAAGGAAATAACATTGTCTTGACAGTTCGCTTCAATGTTTTATACTGAGTTGAGAAGCGAATAGAAGAACACAGCTTTATCAGTTATTACAATTTTGTAGTTATTACAATTTTGGAGTTCTTATTTATAGGTAACTATTATAAGTTTAACATTTACAATAAAAAAAAGGTGTGTGTGCGATTCACACATGATAGAAGTGAAACTTCAGTAAATCGACGAAAGAATAAGAAGAATAAAAAAAAAGTGTGTGTGTGTCAGCTACGACGCACGATTGGAGTCTACTACTTACGAACTATAATATGATATATATCGAATAGAAAAAAAGGGTAAATGATCGCATCTGCTAAAATGATAAGAGAAACAAACATATATCTGTAATTATTCGGATTATTTATATTACTTCAACAAAGCGTATTACATAAAGTATGTTAAATGTACGATACTTCGTAGTCTCAACTACGAAGTATCGCGCAAAGAAATTTAAATAAAGCATTGTATTTGTGTCTCTTACCATTTCCGTTTCATCTTTTTGCATCTGGTTTGAAATCACTACGATTCTATAGAAGTTTCACTTCAAAAATGTTTGTCATATAAGGAAGCTATTATAACATGAGCATATCAGTCCTGGTCAACCAGAATTATTAGAGCCTGTTAATGTGGAACTAAGCAACATCTATCCAAGCTGCATCATCCTTTATATAATCATTTATAGAGTAATACGCTTTTTTCATTAGACTTCTCTTAATAAATGATTTAAATTTTCTAATAGAAAGCTCTGTTACATTATGAGGAAGCTTATTATAAAAACGTACATAGTTACCCATAAATGATTTGCCTGTTTTTTTTAGTCTGTAAGTAGGAATTAGTTAGTTAGAGCTATAATATTACCCCGGTTGCCACAACAAAAAATGAGTAATTTCACTTAGTAATAATATAAACGTCGGATATGTACATAACATCGCTATTATTTAAGTGATTAAACCCGTTTTCGACGTGAAAAAAAAGTGAAAATTCTTGGTAATCAAACGTTAGTATCAACAATTAAATAGGAAACTTGCTTCCTAAAAATTAATCTATTTTTTATGTGATGTTGTACAAATACATATTCTTTCCTCTGATTTCTAGAGTAATATATCACAACTATAATCAGAGGAATTTTACTAAACGCGCTAATCTCAAGAAAAATTAAACCGATTTAAAAAACCTCACTCAGTTCAATTCAGAGGCAAACATAATGGTGCACTTAGAATATTCATTTGATATATTAAATCATAATATAAATTAATAAATACAAAATAATCTAATAGATCAAATTTCCATGTCACAATGTTAGTTCCCTTGCTCGGAGGTACTACGCCTGAAGCATGGAACAAAAGCGAGGTGGTGTTGTTCTTTAAGAAAGGTGATAATGCCCTATTAAAGAACTACAGACCCATCTCGCTTTTGAGCCATGTTTATAAGCTGTTCTCTAGGGTCCTAACAAATCGTCTCGAGCGCAGGTTTGATGACTTCCAGCCCCCCGAACAAGCCGGGTTCCGAAAAGGCTATAGTACCGTAGACCACATTCATACGCTGCGGCAGGTTATACAGAAGACCGAAGAGTATAACTTGCCGCTCTGTTTAGCGTTTGTGGACTACGAGAAGGCCTTCGATTCGGTCGAAACATGGGCGGTGCTTGAGTCTCTCCAACGATGTCGCATTTACTATCGATATATCGAAGTGTTGAAGTGTTTGTACAGAAACGCCACTATGTCAGTCCGAGTACAGGAACAGAGTTCAAAAGCGATTCCCTTACAAAGAGGAGTTAGGCAGGGAGATGTTATATCTCCGAAACTGTTTACAGCCACTTTAGAAGACGCTTTTAAACTCCTAAAATGGAAAGGGCTAGGCATCAACATAAATGGCGAGTACTTCACTCACCTTCGATTCGCAGATGATATCGTAGTCATGGCGAGGACGATGGAAGAACTCAGCACAATGCTTGAAGACCTAAATCGAGTCTCCCAACGGGTGGGCCTCAGGATGAACATGGACAAGACGAAAGTCATGTGTAATGTCCATGTTGTGCCCGCCCCCGTTATGGTTGAGAATTCGGTTCTCGAAGTTGTTGACGCATACGTATACCTAGGACAAACAGTCCAATTAGGTAGGTCCAATTTCGAGAAAGAGGTCAGTCGCCGAATCCAACTCGGATGGGCAGCGTTCGGAAAACTAAGACACGTCTTTTCATCGAATATACCGCAGTGCCTCAAGACGAAAGTCTTCAATCAATGTGTGTTGCCAGTGATGACATACGGATCCGAAACGTGGTGCTATTGGTCTCATAAACAGGCTCAGAGTCGCTCAAAGAGCTATGGAGAGGGCTATGCTCGGGGTTTCTCTACGGGATCGAATCAGAAATGAGGAGATTCGCAAAGAACGCGGGTCACCGACATAGCCAAACGGATTAGTTCTTTGAAGTGGCAGTGGGCAGGCCATATAGCACGAAGAACAGATGGTCGTTGGGGCCGAAAGGTTCTCGAATGGAGACCACGGATCGGCAAAGGCGTCCACCAACTAGACGGACGATCTGGTGAAGGCTGCGGGCTCACGGTGGATGCAGGCCGCTGCCAGCCGAAACCACTGGAGATCTTAGAGGGAGGCCTATGTCCAGCAGTGGACGTCTTACGGCTGAGATGAAGGATGATGATGAATGTTAGTTACCGTACTTCTCCGGAACGGCTTTACCGATTTTTACCAAATTTATATTCAGTAGGTCTGAGAATCGGCTACTACCTATTTTTCATTTTGCATAACAACGTTTGCTGGGGTCGGCTAGTGTAAGTATAGAATTATTCTTAACTAAATGTCGCATAGTCCATTTATCTAGGAAGATTACAGGCTCTTTAATAGCAGATACAATATTTCTGCGAGCAACAGCAGTAACAGCGCGTTTACAATATCCCGCAAGGTTTCAGCCGCGACTATCGGTGACGTAAGCCGAGCGCGGGCGCATGCATCAGATGATATTGACCTATATTGGGCGATATTGACATAATTACCGATATTAATGTTCGGCCATTATTATTATTTGGTTACATGTTAAATTGATCGATTTCATCTGTGTTGGATATGGGATTATAGAATAAGTGAATGTAAATTCTGATACGTACGTAATTTGTGTTAAATTGAAGAACTGAAATGGACATGGACATAGTCAAATATTTATTCGCTGCTCACACAATACAAAAACATTTAGGTACAAATTTATTCTTCGATGGTATTCATTTTTTAACCCCCGACATGAAATTCGGTTGTGCCGTTTAAAAGTTATGGGGGTGAGAGTGGGGAAGGAAAACCAAAAATCTGCAAATATAGTCGAGTGAGGTATCTAATGAAAGCGCATCGCATGCACATTACTAAATATGATGGTGTTTAATTCATCATCATCATCACCCTATTTACGTTCCCACTGCTGGGACACAGGGAGAAACACTTGACGAAAGAGATTAGGCCTTAATTCACCACTCTGGGCAAGTAGTCATGTTATGGGTCCGGAGATTTTTAACCGGATACCAGAATCAATAAAACAAGCATCAAATGAACTAATGTTTAAAATTAAACTCAAGAAATGGCTTATTGAGCAATGTTCCTATCGCTACGATGAATTTTTGGTATAATGTGACCTTGAATTATAACTATATATTAAGATTTGCAAATTTATTGACATTGTGTATATTTTTTATAATTGAATTATGTTTTCTTAATTAAAACTAATTTACTGTATTAGTATACTATTATGTATGTACATTTTTACATACATGTATAAAAATGTAACCTGACATTTAACCTTTGTTATAAATAAAGAAACTTGAAACTTATGCGGGTTGGTAAATGTCCCATGTCCTTCAAACTCTTTTAAAGTTGCCAGAACAGTTGCCGGTTTCACGATGTAAGCCTTCACCGTTAAAGCATGTGTTTAAAGCGCACATACATTTCTCAAGAAGAAAATCCAGAGGTGCGTGGCGGGGTTTGAACCCACGACTCACTCACTCACTTAGCCAACGCGGCTTTTTTTTTGTGACATCTGTGTATGGTATAAATCGTCTGCATACATAGTAGATGAATTTTTGAAATCAGTTATTCCTAAGATCATCAAATCGGAAATGTTGTTGGTTTAGATATTTTTTCTAAATGAAACCTAGCTAGATTGATTAACCGTCCCGAAACCCTCCATCTTTATTCTAAATTTAGTTATGTTTAAAAAAGGTAACAATGTAAGCAAAATCTTAATGATTTTTTTATAAGTGATAAATAAACCTCACTTTGCAGGTTAAATTAATGATGATGGCCTTATCTTTTAAAAATAATGTTTTAAATTTTATTATTATTATTATTATTAATTCTTTATTGCACAACAAAAAAAAATGTACAAAAGGTGGGCTTAATGCCAAGGCATTTTCTACCTGCCAACCATCACAGGTAATGAAATGCAAGTTGGCGTGCTATTACAGAATCACTTATAAAAATATATACTTAAATAATATTATTACTGTATTAATTACTATTACAAAAATGGCTTAAAATACTAAAATAAACTTAAAATATATAACAAATAACGAAAACATTTAGCAAATAAATAGGTAATAGAAACAAATATTCTCAGCGAAAATGCGATCTAAAAACAAAACAGGTAAATAAATTAAAAAAAAAGATAAAATATTATTATTAAGAATACTTTATTGCACAATAAAAATACAGTGTTGTACAAAAGGTGGGCTTTTTTTTTTAAATTTTGACGGATTTACTAAATTTGCAATTTTGATAATGAGTGTGAATTAGGTTTAGTATAAAACGAGTAAATAAATATTTTCGGACAATCCACACAACAACATCTAGCCCAGTGGTAAGCTCTAAGCTTGTGTTACGGGTACTAGACATCTGATATACTTAATATTTATTTATATATTTATTTATTAATATAAATTACAAAAAAAAAAAAAAAAATTATTAACATACACGTTACAATTTAACTTAGCAGCAGTCCCAGCACGAAAAAATTAAAATTCTTTTAATTTTTTTTAAGCTGTTGCACCGGAACCTAAATGTAGCATAGCTCGTATCATGGTTTAGGTGGCTGATAGATAAACTACAAAGATATTTTTATTCACACATACATACATTATACAATACATAGAAACAGCCATGCCATTTTTCTTAACATTTCAAAATATGTATAAGAGGTTGCCAAAACCACGGGACATAATATCATCAACAGGGTATGCGTAAAAAAATAGATTCTCTGTAAAGAGCGTCTGTTGGCCCGTCCAAAAATACTAGACCTATTTTTTGTAAAATTGAATAATATAGTATTTATTATTTTATTATTAATAAGCCTTCATTTGACCACAATCTCACCTGATGTAAAGTGAAGATGTGGTCTAAGATGGAGCATGAAGGCCTAGAAGATGGCTTCTCCGGGCCACATTACGAAACACGAAAAAATCGCTTCGCGCACTGGCCCAGCCCGGAGCGTGGTGACAAGCCGCGGCGGAAGCCTACCACCGGAGACTGTTCTTAGCACCACCCGGAGGTCACGTGTAAGGCGGCCTCTAAACGGTCAATTATATTGCACAATATTGCGAATTGTGCAATTTAATTGACCGTTTAGGGTTAATATTGAAGGTCGTTTGGATCAAAGTGCCTTTCAATCTTATTGTACAATAAAAGTATTGTACAATGTTATTGTAGGTCTAGAGGCCGCCTAAGGATTCAGAGGGTTACCACTTACGGACGTGAACAGAAAAAACCTCCAATTTTTTTTTATGCTTGATAAGCCGTCATTTGACCACAATCTCACCTGATGTTAAGTGACGATGTGGTCTAAGATGGGACATGAAGACCTAGAAGGTAGATGGCATGGATATCTAAGCATTATCACATTTACATGCCATTTTACTGGTAAAGTATGTGAAACCTTATATCAAGTTCAGTTAGGAAATGTATGTGCGCTTTAAACGCGTGCTTTAACGGTGAAGACAAACATCATGAGGAAACCGGCATGTTCTGAGAACTTTAAAGAGTTTGAAGGGCATGTGACATTCACCAACCCGCACTTCGCCAGCGTGGTGAATTAAGGCCTAATCTCCCAAAGTCCCTGTGCCCCAGCAGTGGGAACGTTAATAGGGTGATTATGACATTATGACATACACAATTGAAGCGGTAAACAAGCCAACAGAGTGCCGTACAGCAAGCAGCTTGTTTTCGAGCGTTTCGCAATGATAACTTTTATTGTCGATACAACTTTGAAATCACCTTTAACCGGTACTTTGTATTCACGATGAAAGTAGATCATTGGAAATTATCTTAAGGTTGCACAGATCAATGGAAATTATGCGATTGGGAGTTTAAAATAGCACGCCTTAATCATTGCACAGACATACTCACAGTTCAGGTTTATAGTTGGTAAATAAGATATGCCCCATGTTTTCTGTACATCAAGATACTGATATAAATATCTCAGAATTTTCCAACCGACAATTTTGCTACGAAAGTTTAAATAAAAAAAAATATTGCTTTCACAAAATAAATCAAAATTTAAACCTCGTTTTAGGTTAATTACTTGTATCATGAGAAAACACTCTTCCAAAATGCATTAACGCCTAAAATTTACTTTTATTCAGTAAAATAAGCATTTAAATATTATTAAATCTCATCTCAAATTAAGTATACAATTCAAAATTAATACTATACGACTTATTAAACAAATATTATTATTATAAGTCCCCTGTGTCCCACTGCTGGGCAAAGGCCTCCCCCCATTTTTTCCACAACTTCCGATCTCCGGCCAGGTCTCGCCAGTCATGAAGAAAACTGTCAAGCTCGTCCCGCCATAGTCGCCGTAAATAAATATGTATATAAAAGTTGTTTTTATAAGTTTGCTGTTTTTGAATACAATTTATTTCTCATTAATGGTGATGCAAGTAATAGAAGCGAGACCAATATTAAAATTAGGGATTGAGAGTCAAATCTAATGAAAAATCTTTAAACTTTTTTAATCGACGACCTCTGTGTCTCGGTGGGCGATGGTCCGCCTGAGGCGTAGGAGGTTGCGGGTTCGATTCCCGCCGGGGGACCAGATTTTGTACTATGTACAATTTCTGGTTTCGGGTCTGGGTGTTTTCTATGTATCATAGAGATGAATTTACAAAAAAAATTGTATCTTTGTAGTATATCAGTCACCTAACACCCATAGTACAAGCTCTGCTTAGTTTGGGTTTAGGTGATGCTGTGTGAAAAAAGAAATCAGGGGTTTGTCCCAAGGAACAGTGGAGTTGAAAAATAATGGTTTCTTACACACACTCCTTATAACGTTTGAATTTCTTTATATGAGGAGTGAAGCACGGCATGTGTAAGAAAGGAGTGAGTGAGATGACGGGTGGCAGACATGATATAAGATACAAAATCAATTATTTCCATTGTTTGATTAGTTTAACTATCTATTTTTATTTTAATAAGTTGTTCATTAAGTCCATATTGTCAGAAAAAGCTCACGGAAGATCAGCGTTGGGTACTATCTGCTGGTAATCAACACAATGCTGAGTCAGCGACCATTTCGTAGTTTTTAGTTTACATGGACATAATTGTATTGTAAAACTCACTATAGTCTTAGTCATTAAGCATTACTAACGAATAAATTGATTTTTATAATTTGATTTATTTATTAATAACATAAAACGTCAAAAATAAAATAAAAACATAAACAAATTGAACATATTGTGCCGACCCCACGAAATGTGGGATAAAGGCAAGAGAATGATGATAAAGGAGTATTTTAGGGTAGCAAATATTATAGATTACATGGGGTCAAAACTAACGAAAATTGTCGTTAAGGAATAAAAACTCCCGTACTGATCAGATCATTGAACAAAAATCAAGGACCTCTGAACAAACATTATGATATTTATGAAGGACCAATTGGGAGGTACCGATCTATACTAGGTAATGTTTAGGTACTCTTTTCATTTCATTTTTCATCGCCTACACTAATATTATAAACCTGATTTGATTGTTTGAACGCGTGAATGTTAGGAAGTACAGGTCCCATTGGAAAGCTCATTTATCGAGAAAGACTATAAGTTCATTTGTACCGCAGCGAATATCGTTGTTCCCGCAGGAAAGTACGCAGTGACGTAAATATCTAAATAAAAAAAAATGGGTGAAAAAGTAATAAGTCTTCACCATCTTCACCCTATTAACGTTCCCCCTGCTGTGACAGGGACAGGGTCATCTCTAGACGAGAGATTAGGCCTTAGCTCACCAGGCTATCCAAGTGCGGGTTGGTAAATGTCATATCTCCTTCAAACGCTTCAAAGTTCTCAGAACATGCCGGTTTCCTTTCCTCCTCGTTCCAGCACGTCTTCAAAGTACGAGTCTTAGAAGGTACTTACTAGAGGTATAATAATACCTACATATAAGACCCAAGACCCCAGCCTTAGAAATCCAGTCAGCCTGTCCCTATGTTCAAGATAAACTTAAAAACGACTGCACGGATCTTTATGTGGTTTTCAGCAATAGGTAGAGTGATCCAAGTGGAAGGGAATAATATGGGGTCGGTCAGCCGTATCATTTAGTTATTTAGGGGTATGAAAAAAGATGTTGGCCGACTCTCAGCCTACCGCTACGAATGAGTATCGCTAAAACAGTAGCATATATCTCGTATAGTATATAGTGCAAGTACATGAGGCGGGTTATCTGTGAGTAAATATATAGTGCGGGCCGGCAGGCCGCGGCAGTCGCCAGCATGCCGTCCTCAGCTGCGGTCGTGAGTGTCGCTCTGTGCTTTGTAACCGGTGAGTGCCAAATATTCGCTTTACCATCGGAGGATGTCCACTGCAAGATATAAGCCACCTCCAATCACAATGAGGGGATAACACTTCGAGGGCAAAATTCGTGTGACTGATGTTTAGTGTTGTCATGGCAACGGCATTATTGTTGCAACAAATCTTGGTCTATTGTTAGATTTTAACATACGGAGTTTTGAGTTTCTAGATATCTTAATTTTTTTAATTTAAATGAATTTGGTCAATTAAATGGGTAACTCAAAAATTAATAAATATTTTTTTCCGGCAAATCCACACAACGACATCCAGCCCCGTGGTAAACTTACCACGGCTAGGCTTACCGGCTAGATCAGGGGTCGGCAAGTAGTTTTAGGTAGGGTCCGGATATTGCACGAAAATTTTTAAAAGGTCCAGAAAAAAAAACAACTGATAATAATTAAGTACAGCTTTTTATTACCTAAATTTAGTGAGAAAAATTGCAACGGCGGTCTTGAGCCAGGTTTTTATAGTTTATGGTTCTCGTGAAGAACGGCTAATTCGAAGAGTGTCTTTTATTCTGGAACGATATTTGTATTTAAAAAAAATCATTTTTGAAAATGATGTTTCGCATATGTATGTCTAGCCAAACATAGTGGCATAGAATTGATAGCAAGTTTTTTGCAATTTTCATATTTTTCTGGGACATGTTTGACCCAAAATTCTTCAGTTGACACCTTTTTATATATTTGCAAAGACACATCTTCTTGCAGATCGATTATTTCCATTTGAAGTGATGGCTCGGCGGCGCGGCGGTGGCGGCGCGATGTTTTTGATCGATGTCGATGTTGTAAAACAGATTAATTAGATTAGGTAGGTACTAAGTTAGATTGGTTCAAAATATTACGTATTTATACCTACATTACAATATTTGGCGGTCCGAGGTTCAACCTTTCGCGGTCCGCAAACGGACCGCGGTCCGCCTGTTGCTGACCGTTGGGCTAGATGTTGTTGTGTGGATAGCCCAGAAATATTTATTTATTTATTTTATTTATATGGGTCAAGATTTTACTTTACTGTAACAGTGTGACAAATTCTAACATAACTAGTGACTTCGAAAAACATATTGAAGAAAAACCAAGAACAACAGGACCGATTTCAATGGCCAAGACCAAAACTGCCTATTTTGAAAAAGAATTTCTTATTCCGGTGCGTATTTTTTATGTTTCTTAGGTCAGAATATTTCACAAAATCGATCCACTAGTTAATTAGTTATTATTAATATTTTCCGACTTATTACTAATTACACAGCATCGCCTAACCCCAAACTAAGCAGAGCTTTTACTATAGGTTAAGTGACTGATACCCTAAAGCCTTTGGTTTTGTATTAACGTATATTTAATACGAAAAAAACGCCCAGACCCAAAACCAAATTGTAGAGCTTACAAAATTTGGTCCCTCGGAGGGAATCGAACCAGCTAAAACATCCTACAGCCTTTCCCAATAAATACTCTATCTAACTTTGAAAGAATTTTTCAAATCGGATCAGTTTTTCCTGAGATTAGCGTGTTCAAACAAAGAAGCTCATTAGCTTTATCATATTTATATTCCAAATAGTCAAGGACTAAAAACTTGCAGATCGAGGAAGAAGTAAAAAAAAACAAATTATTGCTCATCAAAACTAGCGCGTGTCATACTGTTTTTATACTTATCAAAAACAGGATTTACTCACGTAATAACGACAGTAAAATCACTCACGTATGGCTTACGTGAGTCAATGCCATTTCTACTAGGCCTATCTTTAATAGAGGTATATACAACGTAATCTTAGTGTTATCGAGATATCTCTGATAGCGGGCTTAGTTCAGAGGTTGTATCAGGTCTAAAGCAGAATTCGATTAACTTGTATCCCTCCTAGACTTTAAGCTGTTGCAATCTACCTTCTAGGTCTTCATACCCATCTTAGACCACATCGGCACTTTACATAAGGTGAGATTTTTATGCTGGATAAGCCTTCATTTGACCACATCAAATAATGGCATATCAAAAAAAATAATAATAATAACGTATCGTTTCATTTAAATACATATGTAATTGCCTGGAAGAGATCGCTCCTAAGCGATAAGGCCGCCCTTTGAACTTCTTTCTCATATATGATTTTTGTAACTATAGTTTTGCTTTGGTGTGCAATAAAGTGTTTGTATTATTTCGTATTGTACAATGACCATCATCAGGGGTAGAGATGATCGCTGATACAAATCAGCAGCTTGACGACCGATAACTAGTGAATAGACATCTAATTATCAGTTGTCAACAGGCAATCTGACACGGGTAGCGTTAATCACTGAGTCTCGTTGCACGCCACCTTTGCGCGGGTCACCGCTTATTTACCAAACTTATCAAGTTATCATCTGTCAAGTCTAGCTAAGCCGTGTTGGCTAAGTGGGAGCGCACTCGACTTTAATTCCCAAGGCCGTTGGTTCAAACCACCGCCGCGCATCTCTGGATATTTGTGACTCAAATTCAGGGCTTCCAACGGAAGATCAGCGTTGTCTTGTTACATACAAGTCAACAAATGCTGAGCTGAAAGCCTTTTTGGGACACTTTATGTGACTATACTAAATAATTCTACTTTTATTTATATGTATTGTGTCTCAAATAAAATTTATTTCATTTCATTTCTTCTTAAAAATGTATGTGCACTTTAAAACTCAACGGTTTAACGGTAAAGGCAATCTTCGTGAGGAATTCGTGAATTAAGGCCTAATCTCTCTCGTCAAGATTTTTTATAATAAGCTTTTTTACTATGATTGTTTTTTAGTATAGTTTAAATAAAGTGATTGGCAACTGTTGTAAATTCAGGGTTCCGTACCTCAAGGCAGCATTAGATACTGAGGAACTGCTGTCTGCTTGCCCGTCCGCCACCTGAGTGCGATACAACCGTGATAGATACAATAATGTCAATTTTTCAATTTCAATTTATTTATTTACCATAACGTTATATTACATAACAGGCAAGTCAAAACATACAACATAAAAACATTTATACTAACATTAGTTATACATAGGTACTTATATTTAAACACAATGATTGGCTAAGAATTTGAAAATGAACAACTCATGTATTCTGCAACGCTATAAAAAGGATGTGACTGAAAAAATATTTTTAATTTATGTTTAAATGTTTGTAAGGGAAGTTGAATAATTTCAAATGGCAACTTGTTGTACATAGCTAGTTTTAAAGGTTTACCTTGTTTATAACTTTTTGCGAGTCTTGTATTAGGTATGTTAAGTTTCCATTTATTTCTGGTATTGTACTTATGTAATTGCATTTTCATAGGAAAGTCACTTTTATCTTGGTGTATTTCAATAAGAGAATTCATTATAAAAACTGATATTACTGTTAGTATCTTTGACTTTTTGAAATATGCTCTTACAGATGTCAATCTTCGCAGATTATAAATAACCCTGACCGACCTTTTTTGGCAAACAAGCACTTTATTAATTTCAGAGGCATTTCCCCATACTGTGATCGCGTAGCTAATAATAGAGTGGCAGTATGCGTAGTAGACAGATACGAGCGTGTTTCTGTTGACTATTTGTCTAAGTTTGAATAGGGCATAATTTGCACTAGTTAATCTTTTGCATATTTTTTCTATATGACCTTTGAAACATAAAGTTGAGTCAAGAATGCACCCTAAAAATGTTGTCTCCTTAATTTCATCAGTTTTTTTATTACGTCTTACAGTATAATTTAAAATTGTACTTTTATCTGCATTAAGAATAATTCCGTTATCTTCAAACCATTTTTTTAATTTTAATACGACTGAATTGGTTCGTTCTTCAACTATTTCACTTCTATTATTTTTTATACCTACATGAGTATCGTCAGCAAATAAAGTTACAAATGCCCAATCCGGTAGGCAGTTTGTTAAATCGTTAACATATATTAAGAACAATAGTGGGCCTAATATTGATCCTTGCGGTACACCAATGTAACTGTGCTCTATATTTGACTGTGTATCCGCTATCTTTACAATCTGGCTTCGACCCTTGAGATACGATTTAAGAATTTCAATTGCATTATCCATAAAGCCGTAAAATAAAAGTTTCTGGATTAAGATATCGTGTCGTAAGCAATCAAACGCTTTAGACAAGTCGCAAAATATACTGGCTACTTTTTGCGACTGGTCCATGGCCTCCAGTATGAAATAGATGGTTTTTCTAATAGCCATTTCTGTTGATTTGTTTCTCCTAAATCCAAATTGACTATCTGAAAATAAATTTCCGGATTCAAAGTACGTCATTATCCTAGACTTTATAGCGGTTTCTAGTAACTTCGATAGAACAGGTAAGGCGCATATTGGTCGGTAGTTTCCTATTTCGAGAATTTCCCCTTTTTTATAAAGTGGGATGATTTTTCCCACTTTTAAACAATCAGGGAAAGTTCCTTGCAAAATACATTCATTGATTACTTTAAGAGATATGTCAAAGAAATATTTATTACCTAGCATAAGATCTTTTATAGTTTTAGTGTTCATGTCATAGATGTCCTTTGTTGATTTACTTTTAATGTTTTTAATGATTGTAGCAAATTCAATATTTGATATTTCTGAAAAAATTATAACACTGTCTGGTCGTTTTCCTAAATAAGTTGCACAGTCGTCTACATTAATTTCCATTTTTTTGGTCAAAGTCGAAGCAATATTGTTGAAAAATGTATTGAAATTGTCAGCTATATGTTTACTATCACTAATAATATGTCCATCAGTATTACGAATTTTATTAATTTTACTATTTATTTTTATGTGCGTTTTCTTGTCTAAACTTTTAATAATTTTCCAAGTTGTTTTAATTTTGTTTGTGGATTTGTTTATTATTGAGGAAGTGTTCAATTTTTTTGCAGTTATCAAAATTTTTTTAAATGTTTTTTTGTATATATTTAGCTTATTTTTTCTAGTCGGGCTGGGATTAATACTTTGTAGTAATTCTAAATTATTTAAATGTTTACTTGATATTTCAATACCTTTTGTTGTCAGTTTTAACTTGTTATTTAAACCAATTTTAATATTTTTCGTAGGGAATGCTGTGTAGTAACAATATTTAATATGTTCTAATAAGATGTTCATTTTCTCATTCGCAAGCTGAGTTGTATCAACTAGCTGATTTACATTGTCAATATGTTTATTAAATAGATAGTGAAAATAGTCTTTATTAATTTCGTTTATAATTCTGATTTCTCTCGTTTCGTTTTTTATTATATTTTTACAATACTTGATTTTATAATCTAATTTAATAGCATTGTGATCTGATAGTTTTACATTTAAAACCTCATCATGATAATTTATATCACTGATATTATTTATAATAAAGTTATCAATACATGTAGCTGATTCTTTTATAATCCGCGTAGGTTCGCATAAAGTAGTTTTGCAGTCAAATTCATATAGAACATTCAAAAATTTTTCTACGTGTCTCTTATTATATCTATTATCTTTCATAACATTCAAATTAAAATCTCCTGCAATTACCAGTCTTTTGTTCTCTTTACAAGCTCGTTCTAGAATTTTAATTAATACATCTTCAAAGATCTTATATTCATAATTTGGTCTATAAAGGCATACTATTATTAATTTATACAATTTAATTTCAATCGATGAAACTTCGCAATTCATTTCAAAGCTTAGTTTATTTATATCGCGTCGAAACTTAAAGTCTAATCCCTGTTTAATGTAAATGGCTGTACCTCCATGTTCAAATATAACTCTATTGTAATATGAGGTAAGAGTATAACCTTCTATAATCATTGAATCTATTTTAAGCTCGTTTGCCCATGTTTCAGAGAGACATAGAACGTCACAGTTTGTATATTCTGTTAGTAACTCTAATTCTAATAATTTATTAACTAGGCTCTGTATATTAGCATGCACAATAGTTAACCATTCTTCTCCTTCTTGGCGGCTTTCGTAAAATTCGTATCGGAACTTGGTGAAGTTTTAATAAATTGCAGGTTTGAAGAACTCTTGAAATTTTGAGCTGCTTTAATGATTTCTTCAGTAATGTTGATTTTAGATCTTCTGTGAATCGTATTGTTCAGGTCTATATATTTTATATTTTCAGACATTCTTGCTAGGCGGGCAAGTTCTAAGTTTATTTTGTAAATTTCAAAGTTGTTTCTATTATCATAAATAAGACTGCCCAATAGAATATTGAATTTTCTATCATGTTTCACAATTTCCTTTAATGTATCGATGTAGTTTAATGAATCATTTCCATTAATATAGTGTCCAATCATAATAACTGATAAATCATTTTCCATAAGATCTCTTGTGTGTTCATAGAAATTACTTAATATGTGGCTACTAGTTGCTCCAGGTTTGCAATGATTAATAACCTGAGTAGAATCTATGCTTTTTAGTAATTTACTTGCTACGCCCTTTCCTATGTCATCCGAGAAAATCTTTATACGGGTTTTAGCAGCATTTTGTCTGTGGGTCAATTCATGTTGTATTTTTGGCTTTTGTATTTCGGTTAAATGTTTATTTTCATTTATTCTATGTTGTATTTTTTGCTTATCGCTTTTTACTTTTTCTAGGTCTCTTTGCATAACAATTATTTTTTTCTTCAGGGTTCTCAATTTTCGTAACAAATTTTTGTTTAAATGTTTTGTTTTATTATGTACAGTCAATTTAACTTTCTTGTTTCGTTTCTTACTAAGTTTCTTGAATGTGGGGGGGTCATTTACGGTTTGAACTGCTGCTTCACAGAATAATTTAGTCGGTATGGGAAACAATGGAGAACTTTTCTCGCTGTACAAGAGCTTTGAAGAGCATACTCTTTTTCTTTCCGTCACAGGACTTCGCAGGCACTTGAGTGATTTGATTATTAAATTACATTTTTCAACATCTTTTTTGAGACAGGTATTTTCATGGGTTAAATTATCAACTTCATGATTCGCAGTTGCTAAAGTCTGTAAAGCTTGCTCCAATTGCATTTCTAAGTCAATTATACGCGTACTGTTGCTTATCGAAATATCTGGTAGGCTGAGCATGGACTCGTCATAAATAATACGGGAAGTATTTTCTATGGAATTATTTTCTGCCATGGTACTATTTAATTGGGTCACATCATTTTCAGAATTGAATCTTCGTAATCGCCTAGTTGTAACGTTGCTATTCATTTTGTTTTGTCCGTACTGTTATAAAACATATAATTATAATTGTCTAAAAATGTTCAATAGGTTTGCCCTGTTTAGTAGAATGTACATTTAGTTGGTAACATTTCTTGTTTTGATCACCTCCATTCCTGACAGCATTTATGACAACGTCAAGCTGTCAGTACTGTCAAATGTCAGCTGATTCAATCTCGTGTTTTATTTATTTCCGTGGTGCAGGTATCAGAAATAATTCAAAATGCTGTTATTCGCTATTTAAAAATCCAAAAACGTACAATGTCTTTGTGTGTGTGACTAAACCAAAAAAATTCTGAGTTTCTACGAGGTTTTGTGTAAAAGTTATGACTTGCCGGTGATATTGATGAGTTGCAGGTTATGTTGCAGCCGATGATCTTCAAGTTGCGCAGGTTTTTACGTGATATTATTGGAATTTAACTTATTTAGGGATTATTTTCTCAAGAGCAGCGTAACGGACTTGTTTACTCTAAGAGCACACACTCACACACTCACACTCATTTATTTGGTCGAATGTAGGTACATTGTGGTCTTACATTAAAAATAACGCTCCTTTTTGATGATGATCCAATGATTTTCACATAAGACGAATTTATATGGGTGTTTAGCCGTTTCATACCGAGTGATGTTAAAAAATAACACAAGCTTAGAGCTTACCACGGGCCTCGATGTTGTTGTGTGGATTGTCCGGAAATATTTATTTATACATATTCTATATGTCCTTGCCAAAATTCAGGGATGCGGTTTTAAAATTTTTGGATAGGACCCATAGGAATATGTAAATAGGTTTATTTTAAGTTTAATATTAAGTGGCTGTTAGAAGCGAGTAAAATGTTAGTTTTTTTTGTTTGTGTTTTAAGTTAAATTATTTTTTTTTATATTTCTTTGTCGCTTTGGTGTCCAACTGTAAAGGCATTGTAAATAGTTTATCAATAAATAAATAGATAAATAAATACATATAATTCGCCCAAGGGCTCTTTTAGAATGGGTCCTTTCATACCTCAATGATTGTAGTGCTGCAAAACGCCCAATTTATACCGTTTTTTTTAATCAATTTAAAAACTTATGGTTGTATTTTAGTGACTTGCATGCCATTTCTCTTAATTTGTACAACGAAATCGGTAAAGTCAAAGTCAAAACGTTTATTTCCTTAGAAGCACATAGCCTACATGGACAGGTCAACTTAAAATTAATAAAACTAAATTACTTAAATAACAAATATCAAGGAAATAACATTGTCTTGACAGTTCGCTTCAATGTTTTATACTGAGTTGAGAAAAATATGTTGACACACATGTTTGACTGTAAATCATACATTTAACATTAACATGCAGGTTTGCAAATAACGCAAAAATATTAAATATAAATAAAAAGTAAATATTTAAGGGGACTTCCATGTGTGCCGAGTTGCACTTACATAATAAACGATTTATCTATACTCGAAAGTAATATTCTCTCATATCGCGTGCCGCGCTAAGCGCCGGCGGCGCCAATAGACGCCAGAATAGGATTTACGCTGTTCGTATTAGGATTAAAAAAAACCGTTATTTTAAAATTTGAACCAAATAAATAAAATGGAAATTTCAGAGCCTGCCAAACTATTATACATACATACTCCCGATCTAAATATCTCAAACCTGCTTCTGGCGCAGTCGGATAGGTAGGTAGGTACATATCTTAATATATATAAATCTCGTGTCACAATGTTTGTCCTCAATGGACTCCTAAACCACTTAACCGATTATAATAAAATTCGCACACCATGTGCAGTTCAATCTAACTTGAGGGATAGGATGGTTTTTACGGCGAGAAAAAATCGAATAATTTCCGGGAAAATTTTGTACCTGTGCGACGCCGGGGCGGGCCGCTAGTATTATACATAATATGAAACACCCAGACCAAGGAGAAAGTGCTTGCAGAACATACAAACGCTTGAATCCTCGGCGGGAATCAAACCCCCTTGCGCCGCAAGCGGACAATCGCCCACCGAGCCACTGAGGCAGTCAGTGGTGACGGAGGGGAATAAATTGTATCTATTACTAGCTGATGTCGCTAAAGCGTTTGTAGAATAGATAATCACTTTCTCCTTGCTTTGGGTGTTTAATATGAATAGTAAAATACATCTATCTATGTATGTTTATTTTATTAAGTATATCAGTTGTCTAGTACTCGTAACTCAAGCTGAGAGCTTACCACGGGGCTAATTGTTGTTGAGTGGATTGTCCGGAAATATTTTGGTATTTATTTATTTTGATATAAACAGTGAACGCGATGTGTCTGGCCTTGGGATAGCCCCTAAAGGGCTATAATAATCTCTGAGTGAGTGATCGAGTGCTGAGGTAAACTAGTTATTTAGGACAGCTTCTCATTAACAGCATTATGTTCCTTTATTGACAAAAAATTGTAGCTTATGAGGAAATCCTAGTATGTGATGTCAGTGATGTGATTTCGCGAGTAAGGTCGCCTCAGAAGGTCACGCGTGTAACGGCGATGGAAACCAGTTTCAGGGTGTCAATTCTAGAATACAATTTCAACATTAAGGTTAAATTGACAGTCGGTATGTTATAGAAATAAGGATCGATTTTGTGAGACTCCAACAAATAAATATAAATTGCTAGACTTAACCTGTGAATATGACGAATAATCAAATGATATGAAATGATTTATTTGCAAGAATACAAAATAATTAATACAAGTAGGATCTTAAAATGTAAAATTCAATGTATTCAGCCTACAATTTGCACACGCCTACTTGTAGGCTAAATACATTGACTTTTACATTTTAAAATCCTACTTGTATTGTAAATCTATCAATATAAATAAAAATGAATTGTTGTTCGTTAATCTGATTAAAACTCGAGAACGGCTGGGCCGATTGAGCTGATTTTGGTTTTAAAATGTTTGTCGTAGTCCAGGGTAGGTCTAAACGATGAGCAAATAAGGAAAAAATGCCGGGAATTTTTTATACCCGTGCGACGCCGGGGCGGGCCGCTAGTCATTTATTAAAAATTTAATAAATATTAGGTACATGTCATAATTTAAATATTTACTAACGCTATAAAAAGACTTTTCGAGCAACCAACTACCTAATTTAGTTTTAAAAATAAATCCATTCAAGTCTTTAAATTATTCTGGTTATTTGATATAAATTAAAATACATTTATTACAAACAGTTCTCATACAAATATCCTAATGACATTGTGGTTGGTAAAGAAGGTTTTCAAAACGTTTTTAGTCGAATGATGAATATTAATTCTAAGTGTAAAATTATATTAAATTATATTTACGGTATAGTGTATAACAACTGTATGTTATACGTGCCAAAGTTTTTCAGTCCAATTTCGGTCTTTGATTTTGTATGATTACTATGGTTAGTTAAACCTAGGACTTCCTAACTTTTCAAATCAAATAATTTATTTCGGGCTTTGCCTAGTCCGACTGTACTTGTAAGACGTTTAAACAGGCTTATACTGGCAGTGTCCATGCAAGCAAGTTTATGCTTTTCTTGGGTTTGGACTAAGGCTGAGGATTGACTAGTCAAACCTATGAGCTTCGGACATTGACTATAACATACATACCGATTTTGCTTTAACTCCTTTGACTTCAAAGTCAAAGTCAAACCGTTTATTATCTTAGAAACACAGGGCATTCATGGACAGGTCAACTTAAAAATAATATAAATAAATTTTTAAACAATAATTATCAAGGACTTGACTTTGTCTTGACAGTTCGCTTCAATGTTTTATACAGAGTTGAGAAGCAAATAGAACTAATCAACAAAACCGTATGGCATTTCTCGAATGTTTCAATCATCTCATTTTTAAAGAGTAGGTACTGTGTGGTAGGAAGAACAAAAGGGGAAAAGCAAACATTATAAAGAACTTCTTTCATTAAACAATGTGTAATTGATCTTACTAAAGAGTCTCGTTGGAGCGGGCAACGACCGGGTACAATGCACAAATAGATTTTGCAGGTCACCGACCGGACTGCAAAGGCAGAAAAATAAGTAAATAATGATACAGTAGCAGATGTATAAATAAAACATTAAGGTTGTACCACTATAGCCTAAGAGCCGAGAACAGCCAGACTTTCGTTATTTTATAAGGGCTAAAAGTCTGTCTTTGCATGTAAAAACGATCAGCGAATATGGAGTTTGGGTGGTTACTTTTGGAGATGCGAGTCGGTAGAGGTGGTCTTAAATGATACCTTTTTTCCGATAAAGAATGAAGCTTATTTTTATTATTTTTGAGATAAAATATTATCTCAAAAACAATAAAAATTAGCTTCATTAATAATGATTCGCCTGTTACGTGCCACTGCAGGGCAAAGGCCGAGAAGAAGGTACGTTACAGGCTAATAAAAAAACAAAACAATGATTAATCACGTCCTCCATTGCCAAACATATCCTACGGTGCCTAACTCCTGTCAGATGCCTATAAATGTATCGTGGCACTCGTCACATAATCGTTGAAATAACTCATTATCGCAATCTTTGCATGTGGGTTATTTTAGAACAGATACTCACGCAGACTGTATTTGGTTTAAGAGCCATTTAACTAACAGGTGTTTTCCTTAATTTCCAGCATGTGCGGTAGCCGAGCAGAACTTGCTGGCTCCGCAAGAATGCACGGTGGGCGCACGTGTCGAAGGCGGGTGCATCTGCGGGCTGGAGCGCTGGGCGGAAGCTGGCCACACTTACATCAGCTTCCGCGGGGTGCCCTTCGCCCAGCAACCTTTGGGAGAACTGCGCTTTAAGGTACAGGTTCAGACTTCTTCACAAAGAAAACCTATCAGGTTGCTGAGTGGAGAACACCATGCACCAAATCTCTGCTCCTCTTCAGTGCGCAGTCCTACTTTGCAGCCTTGCTCCGCTATAGTGGACGGCCAGCCTTAGAGTTCCTCTACTTGACTCTATCTTGTCTCTTCCCCGCTCTATCTAAGTTCTTCCTCCGACACTCCACTACGCAGAATCATTCTGCTCTTGTGGACGGACAGCCTTGGGGTTCCTCTACATGGCTCTATCCCGGACGTTGGAAATAATTAGCAGATAGAATCCTCGATCATTATTATAATTTCAGACGTAGGACATCCACTGACATAGGCCTCTCTCAACGATGTCCAGTAGTTTTGAGCCCGCAGTCTTCACCAAGTCACGTCCATCTTGTTGGTGGATTACTATCGCCGCCATTAGATCATGTGTGTAATATTGCAGGAGTTACGCCGCGTGGAGCCGTGGGGGGGTCTGTGGAACGCGACAGTGGAAGGGCCGGTCTGCCCGCAGACGGACGTCATCTATGGCCGATTGGCAAGCCTGTCCAACCCCATGGACGAGGCCTGCATCTACGCCAACATCCACGTGCCGTGGGCAGCGCTGCCGCCGCCGCCCATGGAATGCATGGGGCAGAGACAGAGGGCCGAGAAACAGACACGTATGTTTCCACTTTGTTATGTTCATGAATAGCGTTTTCAGTACTGAATAAGAGATTCGACGCTGATTTTATCATCGTCATCATTTCAGCCGTAAGACGTCCACTGCTGGACATAGGCATCCCTCAAAGACTTCCAGTAACTTCGGTCGGTAGCAGCAAGTAACCGAAATCATTGTATAGGTGCACTGCACAAGGATTTCGGTCGTCCTACGCTGCGTTTGCCGATTCGTAGTCTCCCTTCGATAACTTTCCAGCCCCAACGGCCATGTGGTCTACGTGCTACATGGCCTGCCATTGTAATTAATATAATATTATATTTTATGTTATGTCGATAAAGTATTTATTTATATGCCTTTGCAAGGTATTTTATATGACTGCGTAATTTGCGGGGCATTACCTAGCTGTAAAACAAGCTAGCACAACTAGCACAGGTGGTAAAATCCTAAAAACTGCGTTCTTTATGTAATACTTTCTTTGGTTTTTAATAAATTATTATTATTTTAATCATTAGTAGGGCTAGATGTTGTTGTGTGGGTTGTACGGAAATATTTAATTATTTATTTAATTTGCAGAACTTCTCCCGATCCTGGTGATGATACACGGCGGAGGCTTCATGAGCGGCTCCGGGGGCGCCGACCTGCACGGCCCCGAGTACCTGGTCTCCAAGAACCTCATCGTCATCACATTCAACTACAGGTACAGCATTTGTACTCCAAACCAGAGCTTGCCCAACATAGTTTAAAGCAAGAGATACCCTAACACATTGAAAGATCAAATAACAGGCTACGTTATTTTGTGAACTCGTTTGACGCAGCTTTTTCCGCGCAATGTATTTTCCAACATAAGAGACGTTGTGGAGTTTGTTTTTTTTTGCGTTTTGTTACTTTGCAGTCGGGTTTTTTTTTATAAAACATTTAATTTTGTGTACAAATTCAATTTGTATCAATTGTACTCATTTTTATTTACAGACTAAACGTGTTCGGATTCCTGTCTCTGAATTCGACGGAGATTCCCGGCAACCAGGGTCTGCGCGACCAGGTGACGCTGCTGCGCTGGGTGCAGAGGAACGCGCGGAGCTTCGGCGGAGACCCCCGCCAGGTCACCATCATGGGGCAGAGCGCCGGCGCCGCCAACGCGCATCTGCTCGCACTCTCCGAAGCTACCAAAGGGCTGTTTAAGAGGTAACAATTGTAACTTTTCTTTATATGCAGCTAAGGAGGCAGACAAATACACTCTCAATTGCCTATTCCAATTAATTCATTGTTTCCCTATTTTAAGCATTTTGTTAAACAACTTTTCTTAAATTTCAGGGCATTTCTGATGAGCGGAACAGCTATTTCAAGTTTCTTCAGCACGTCCCCGGTGTTCTCCGCGATGGTTTCTCAAATGCTCATGCAAAACCTCGGCATCAATGCGACCGACCCGGCAGAGATCCACCGCCAGCTCGTCGAGCTGCCGTGGGAGAGGCTCCGCGATGCTAACGCGGTGATCCTCGACCAGTTCGGGCTGCTCACGTTCTCGCCCACGGTGGAGTCTGCCTTCCCGGGCGTGACGCGCGTGCTCGACGACTTCCCCGAGGCCCTGGTCGCCGCCGGCCGCGGGAGCGACATCCCGCTCATAATAGGCTTCACGAGCAACGAGTGCCAGACGTTCCGGCCGCGCCTGGAGCAGATCGATCTAGTGGATCGCATCGCAAAGAACCCGCTGTTGAACGTGCCCTTAAACACCCTGTATACTACGCCACCGGAGCGCATACCGGGCATCAGCGAGAAGATCATGGAGAGATACTACGACGGCGCGGTGACGCTGCAGGGTTTCTTTGACTTCTGCTCGGAGGCGTACTACGAGTACCCGGCGCTGCGGCTCGCGGAGCTGCGGGCGCGGGGGGGCGGCGCGCCGGCCTGGGTGTACCGGTTCGGGCACGAGAGCTCGGCCAGCCCGGTGGCGGCGCACCTGCGGCGGCCCTACCGCGGCGCGGCGCACATCGAGGACCTCACCTACGTGTTCCGCACCAACTCGATGCTCGGCGCGCACCACTCGCTGCCGCCAACTAATAAGG
Organism: Gymnoscelis rufifasciata; assembly: GCA_929108375.1. Taxonomy (NCBI): domain Eukaryota; kingdom Metazoa; phylum Arthropoda; class Insecta; order Lepidoptera; family Geometridae; genus Gymnoscelis; species Gymnoscelis rufifasciata. Next base: position 362,797 of record OV815320.1, read on the forward strand.
ACGACTGCATGAAGGATTGGATGACCAACTTCGTATACGATTATATGCACTGCGGGTGAGATTTCATTCTTATTTTTTTTATAAGTAGTCTTTCGCGGTAGTTTTTACATTTTTAATGGACAAACAAAGACAATCAGTGAAATCAAACAACTAGTATTCATGGTTAGCTTTAAATTGTCTTTTTATATGTATTTGCTTATTAGCGCTTATCTATAATTCGCACCAGTGTTATTCTATACATTATTATAAATTAGTCCGCCGCCGCATCCGTCTTAATGTTCGGAATTTACTCAAAAGCTAGAAAACGGTTTAGAGTCGTAATTTTAGGCACATACATAGCTGAAAAGTAGGTACGTAAAGGCCGGTATGTAAGCTGAAATCAATGTATAAGTTTGGGGCTTTATAGAAACTAACATACGAAAAAACTTAATTGTAATTTTTAAGTATTTTTTTGAAACTTTAAGGAAAAAAAACACGGAATATTTATATTTCGTATCTATTACAAAAACTTTACTAATCACCTTCAAAGTTGTAGTTACTTAGAATTAGGTAACTTTCTGACTAATGCTTATGAACCAAACATTCATATTTTCTTCTTAAAGGTTTGGAGTGAAAGTCGTCTTTTATAGTTTTTACTGCTTAAGGGCGCAGGAGGTAGCGAGTAGTGGGGTTTCAATTGCCCCGAGGGGTCAATTGTTTGAATGTTCTGCAAGCACTTTCCACTTGGTCTGGGTGTTTAATATCTAAAATAAAAAATATATATGTATGTATATCTATTAATATTAACGATAACAGATGTTTAGTACCCGTAACATAAGCTTAGAGCTTACCACGTGGCGAGATTTTGTTGTGTGGATTGTCTAGCAATATGCTATAAACTTTATTTTCATTTCAGCCGACCGGTCTGCCACGATGATGATGATGATGATGGCATGCCATTGTGGCCGACGGTGACCCCAGAACAGCTGAAGTTCCAGGATATAACTCAACCAAAGTTCGAGTCCAGGGGCCTCACTGAGCAACTCAAAGATGTCCTCTCCTTCTACGACAACCTGTGATCCAATAGTGCTATAAGGACTTTTGTAAAAGCGATAATACATCACAACAGGGTTGATTTAATAAGGGATGATACTGGAATGCTCTGGCGCCAGAGTGCATCACTAGCACAGACAGTAAACGGATATTTTAACAAGTTGTTGAAAAAATACGAAGTAACGCTGCCTGTTGACGGGTCACGAAAACCATAAACTAAAGAACCCTAAAGAGAAAGAAGAAGTTTACTGCCAGTGCTGCTAGTGGTGCCTTTTGTGCCTTGTTTCGCTTAATTTGCCCTATGCACGTGTGACTTTAAAGAGTTTAAAGGATTCTCTTATGGGTTATGGGACAATGTTGTGGCTAAGTGAACAATAGTGTGTGAATTAAGAATAACGACTGACTAGATTACTTTATACCGTTATGTTAAGGCTGGAGAGTCAAAGATGAATTGCAAGATCATTTTACATTTTTAACCGACTTTCAACGTAAAAAGAATGTTCTTAATACGTCGCGTATGTTTTGATACGAGAATCTGTACGGTACAAAATAAACCATAATATATATGGCATTTTATCTTACAGAAACACTTGTAGTTTCTGTTCTGTTGAGATGCGTGAAGTGTATCATTAATTTTACGTTCATTATTTTAAGGTTTTGGAATAATATACATAGTTTTAAGCTTAGTTCGCTTTTTTCTGTGTCATGTCCGTTAACTCGTTTCTGAAATAGTTAATTAAAATACTTGACAATCCACACAACATGTAGCCCCGTGGTAAGCTCAAATATTGTGTGTAGGGCATAAGAGTCCTGATATATATGTTATATAACAAACATACATAAAGATAAGCTTCGGACAAACTTGCGCGACCAAATCGACTGCGAATATGGTGTGTCTACCCATACTTTACTATGGGTCTAATTCTAAGTGGGGGAACTGAGATCTGCACTGACATCTCGCCCAGGAGTGTTTTGTGCATTATCCCGTCCCCCTGTCTAACCAGGCCCCAACTAGTCCTATTGGCTCTGGCGGCTTTACTGTGGCTCTTTGTACACGTGCGCGACCACAAAGCGTTTTAGGGCAAAATTGTGCGTCGTGTCTTATCCCCCGCCTCGCTGACGCTTAGGTTTGGCCAAAGCCTTGTTCCGAACGCGGAACGCTGACTTATAGATATTTAGGTACCTAATATGTAATATATTTTTACCACACTCACAAATTTGTAAGTTTTTGAATGCAACTTTATAAACAGATGTATGATAGATAGTTGTAGGACATGATGTTCTATACAGCGTGTGCATCACTTTCACCGTTGACGTAATCACGGGCGGGGGACAATGGCTTCCGAGTGATACTAATAAATGATAATAATAGAGATGAGGTGGATGGACTCACTGTGTTTTATTTTAAACCATATTTATACATCCATACTAATATTATATAGCTGAAGAGCTTGTTTGTTTGTTTGAACGCGCTCATCTCTGGAACTTTTGGTCTGATTTGAATAGTAAGTCTGTTAGATGGTATATTTATCGAGGAAAGCTATAGACATTTTTTTTTGAGATAATACATTGTTCTCGCTGTGAAATCCAGAACCACATAAAGTATAAAGCTTGTCATATATTTATACACAGGATTTTTATATAGATTTTTTTTTAGTCAGAAGTTTAGAGTTGTTTTGTCATAATTTTACCACAATATTTGCGCACAATAGCTGTTTTCCTGGCGATTAAATCAGACAAGAGATTAAGAATTATTTAAAATGTTCCTTAAGTTTGCCAAACAATTATTAATTGTTTGGCAAACTAAATTGAGTCAACCACAAGTAAAATAACCGGACGACCTTGTCCACTTCCTAACATGACCAGTTCCTAAGTTGTCTTGTTCTAAATATTGCTGGGTAATCCACACAGTGATCTTGTGATAAGCTCTATACTTTTGTTTCACTTGAATACTTAGAATACATAACTAGCGGCCAGCCCCGCCTTAGCACGGGTTAATATTCAAAATTGTTTTCCCTGCAATTATTAAAAAAAATTCGTTTAAAAGTTTCTCTCATGTGAACGAACTTTTAAAGCCTTGGTATCGCCATTAAGGGCGCACTTATAATAGCCGAATCATTATTACTTAATAGCAGACAGTCATGAAGATAATCATGATCTTCATTATTCAAATACAATATGTTTAAGTTTTTTATAGTACAAAAAAAAACCTTTACCAAGGGATAAAGATCAGTGCTCAGAATAGCTGGTTCCATAATGGAAAAAGAACCCACTAGAAAACCGTTTATCAAATATACATACAATCCATAAATCAACAGCAGTTATCTTGTCTAGCAGAAAACTTGTGCGATTTCCATCGCATTCCAATCCCTTCTAGTTCACTGATGAAAACTTCCACTCCACCGCTCTTCGTAACAAGCTTTACAAATCGATGCACAATTCGAATAAAACCTTTCACAGATATAGCAAAAAGGCAACTCTAACATGACGCATAGGAATTCACACAACTTGCATGACATAGACGCACGCAAAGCTGGGTCCACACTTGTATCATTTCGGTGTATCACGATCAGGCGTATCGTATCGAGTATCCGTATCATAAGTATGGACGCTCATTTTATCTATGTCGTATCGTCAAGGCATATCTTGTAAAAACGCGTCCATACTTATGTGATACTGTATCAAGTCACCGTATCGACTTTAACTTTACAAATATGGACGCTTAATTTTTTCTTCCGATCCTTGTATCATATTATTATATTATCAATTGCGTCCAAACTAGCGATCATGATACGCGCCGAGGATACGCGACGGAGATACGATACACCGAAATGATTCAAGTGTGGACCCAGCTCAACGCGACACGAATTCAATTATCTATTCTATTTGATGGCAGACACAGTTTGACACCTGTGGGAGATCTAGGATGGCGTTGGTTTTAATAATTCTAAAGTTGTTGGTATTTTGGCTGGGACGTGGCACAGGTCAGAACGTAGTCAGTACGGCTCAGGGAGAAATAAGTGGGGAGGATCACGAAGGATATGCGACTTACAGAGGCATTCCTTACGGCACGCCCGCGGAAGTAGACGGGAGGTTTAAGGTGAGGATAAAATTACCTTACTACTAGCTGTAGCTAGTATAGTCATTTATCAATATAATAAATTAATCCATACGATATACGTAAACAAATTCAGTTTTATACAAAATATTCATCAACAAAGTCATACTCTTATATAAACGCACTTCTATACACACATGTACACACAAACACACACACTTTTATAGATTTTCACACACACACACACTCAACGTATATATACACACACATAGTCAACCTATTCGCTATATACATCTCTGCTTAAGTATAGTCATTTATCAATAAAATAAATTAATCCATACGATATACGTAAACAAATTCAGTTTTATACAAAATATTCATCAACAAAGTCATACTCTTATATAAACGCACTTCTATACACACATGTACACACAAACACACACACTTTTATAGATTTTCACACACACACACACTCAACGTATATATACACACACATAGTCAACCTATTCGCTATTTGCATCTCTCCTTTCTTTTTAACTTAAATACTTTATTTGAACAGAACTTTGTACAAAAAGGTAGGCTTAATGCCTATGTATTTTCTACCTGCCAACCTGTATCGTAATAACTCTCATGAGTTTGATATCTTCAGGGGCATATATATGTTTTTAAAATCAAATTTGTTTTAGTACCTAATCATTTAATATTTTTCAAACTGATTTTTTATGTATATTTAACATTAATTTTGAATACTTACTTAAATTTGTTTGATACCTACCTCTATCACAGGTATAATGTGACCTCTGTTTGGAGGAGGGCGCTGATACTGCAACACAGTTTTTATAAATATCGCAGTATAGTATAGAACAATATAATATATAAGATTTCAATGTCACAATGTTAGTTCCCGTACTCCTCCGAAACGGCTTAACCGATTCTCATGAAATTTTGTGAGTTCATTGAGTAGGTCTAAGAATCGGCCAACGTCTATTTTTCATTTTGCAAAACAACGGTTGCTGGGGTCAGCTAGTATAATATAAATTTGTGAAAAGTTTCAAATAAATATGAGCTATTGCATGTGATGGGTTCGGCTGTATGTATATAACAGAATTTCCAAGCAACATTATATGCTCCATATTAATTTTTATTAAGAAGAAATTGAAATAATTGGTTTACCTCTCAATATTTCTACTACATAAACGAATTTATGACTTTAAACTGTCTGTGTTGTGTATCATGAATATATTTTTTGTCTTAATTTATTTTGTTGCAAAATTACAAACCTAAATGTATTTTATATTATTCTATAGTGATTATTATAGTACTCAATTTTATTTACTTTGACTTGTAACTGAATGTTATTAATAAAGGAACTGAACTGTACTTATTATAAATGCACAGGAAATTGCTCTGTCGCTCTGTCTCTCTGTTAACCCCATCGCTACCCCAATTTGCACAGAGATACTCCGTGAAAATACCGTATGCTTTAGGAGATCCAATTAAACGATGGAAATACCGTGTGGTACTTGTGATCAATAAGCATTGGTCTTTGTGGAGATCAAGAAATATTACTGTTAAGACTAGCCTTATTAGTAAATAGATCAATACAAATTAACTAAGTTTCGATGTTGATATATTCTCTTATTTCGACTATATAGCTCACGTCCACAATCACTGAGTAAACTCACTTCGCACGTGCATCAATAACATTTATGTCACGTGCATTCTGAAATAGAATCTCAGTATTGTAACTTAGCCTTTATTGGAGTTACAGAGAGCCGGGTTGGCCCCCACCTGGTCTTCGGTTCGCCACTCCGAAGAGTGCCACTGCTCAGCCGTGTCCAACGCGGAGGAGTGCCTGCAGCTGGACGTGCACGCGCCGGCCGGGCCCGGCCCCTACCCGACCCTGGCGTGGCTCGCCGGCGGAACCGGACAGTACAATCCCAGAAAACTCGTCCTCATGGATATCATCGTAGTTGTTGTCCATCACAGGTAATGAGGTAACATGTTAGAGCATGCTCACATTCGATGGCAGTCGCCAGATTTATTTTTTGTTTGTTGTAGAATCGGGCCAATAGGATTTCTTTGCCAAGGAAACGATAAAATACCAGGAAACGCGGCGGTAAAAGACGTTGTGCTTGCATTGAGATGGGTTCAGGATAATATTGTGGCTTTCAAAGGAGACCCGGCCAAGATAGTGATGGCGGGGCAGGGCCTCGGTGCGGCTGTGGTAGAAGCTGTCACGCTCTCGCCGATGGCAGACCAGCTCTACCATGGAGCTATACTGCAAAGCGGTACGGTTCTCGCCCCCTGGGCATTCAACTATGACGCGCAAAAACGAGCAGAAAAGCTCGGCAGTCTGCTCTCGATAAAGGGCAATTCAACATTTGCTCTTATTAATGCTAAAAGCGAAGAGTTAGTAGACAAGAGCAATAAACTTCCTTTGCCATATTTCCCTTTCGGCATGTGTCGGGAATCCGCGCTGAAGCACGAAGTAGCAGTATTATTAGAGGCTCCGATCGATCTGCTGCTAGCGAAACGAGTTGGGAAGGTTCCAATGATTATCGGGTTCAATAGCGAAGAAGCGTACATTTTTGCGTCGATGCTAAGTGAGGCTCGGGTCTCAAGGAGTCAAATATCCTCCTTATTGCCACAGGAGCTGACTTTCTCAAGTGACAGGGAAATGAATCAAATAGCCGGACAAATTGAGGATTTGTATTTCAAGGACAATATGAGTTTGGCATCGGTTCTCGGTTATCACAGGTATCTTTATATTTTACGGCCAGACCTTCGCTAAATGTGTTTTAAAAATAAATTGGTTATCGTAATTTTTCAGTGACGTTTATTTCGTAAACCACATACATCGAAGCCTCCGTCTCCACGCGTCAGCTCACCCCGTGTTCTTCTATCGGTTCTCGTACCTCGGCGGTTGGGGTGTGCAAAGGGACCCTGCTATCGAGAAATCAGGCGCAGCTCATTCTGACGAGCTGGCCTATCTCTTCAGCGGAAGAGATCTATCCGGGGAGGACGAAATTGTTCAGAAAAATTTGCTCAACCTTTGGACAAACTTTGTGAAATACTTGTTAGTAAGATTTTATTTGTGTAACTCATTAGCTTCTCAATATATTAGAAATCATACATAGTCAACTACTGCTATTATGGGTTTAATATTATATGCATTAAAAAAAATAACGACTTCAAAATAGGAGGAGGTGCTTAATTCGACTTCTTCATGTTCGTTACGTTATTTCTCAGTAAAGCTTACTTTACCCCAGAAGTGCCCTGCAAACCAATTTTGATAATTCTTGTTTTATTCAAAAGGGTATGCTTGCTGAGTTGCCACCATGTCAAAATCTGATGATGTGATTCCAGAGAAATCGGAAACACATCATCAGAGCAACCCTGAAGTTTTATTACATGTTGTTTTTTTGAAACGTAGTCTTATTTTTATTTGTTAACGTTTCAGACATCCCACATACAAAGAGTCTACCTCTTGGGACACGGTGGAAGCAGACAATCCTCGTCTGCTGGACATCAGCCAAGAGCTGCAGATGATGGAGTTCCCCCGCACGCGTCAAGTCGGCGTGTGGGACGACATATACGACAAGTTCTATTATTCTAGGAACCGTGTTAGACTTTAGGACTTATGGACTCGACTTTATGAATAATGTTAGTTGTATAATTACAGTTGTATATCTATTTGTGTTGTAACTTTGATGCAGTTTTGTTTGTTTTTGGTCACAGAGTTGTTTTTTTTATATTTTATTTTATATCCGTGAAAACCTTAATCAAGCTTTCTAGTGTTATATTGATTTGTTAGTTTGTTTTTGTATGTTTTTGGTTTTCCAATAAATAAATACTACTTTAGAATTACCCTATAAAAAGATATTGTGCAGAAACGATTAAATTTATTGATAATGAAGAACCAAGCACAAATTACTCACTTGATTGTATCCGAACATACACATACTAAGGCTTATCAAGCCTGAATATTTTGTTGTGTTTAATTATTTTTAATGGCTAAGGTGACAAGATTAAATGAAAATAAAGCTTATCTGTTGTCCTTTGTTCCTTGAATTAACAATCATCAAGTGTTGATGGTTGACTGCATTTTAAAATGTATTTATTCTTTTATAAAACACAAAACCATGTTCACTTTAAACTTATCTGTTATTTTACTTAAATGGTTAGAACAATTGTTTGCGTCAGTTACTTACATCACTCACATTAAAGCGGTTAAGAATGAGGCTTAATATTGACGTTCCTGTAGTAATTTTGCAAATATTTTTAATACAAACTTTTAGTGGATACTGTGGTAAGTGCCTTTTACCATAACTCCATGATTTTACGCGATAATGTTTAATGCGTAATGTTTAACCTTGCCATATTTTACTTATATTTAATTTATAGTTAAGTCATTTATAGTAAAGAATGGAACTACAGTATGTAGTATATCAGTCACCTAGCACCCATAGTAGAAGCTCTGCTTAGTTTGGGGTTAGGTGATGTTGTGTGGTCTAGTACTAGTCCGGAGATGTTATGTTTTAGTTCGAGCAAAGAAGTTTTGTGAAGCTCGCTTGCGCACGGACGCGGGCTGGGCGTGTGGGCGCATGCGCGAGGCCGAGGACGGCTCCAAGTACGCCAGCTTCAGGGGGGTGCCCTACGCGGAACCCCCTTTAGGGGCACGGCGGTTTAAGGTACACAGCGTTACGATGTTTCTTAAATACATTACAAAATATGTATCAGTAGTCGCTAAAATTACGTATTTTAAATTTTTAAATGCATTTTTTTTATGATAGATAAGTCTTCATTTGACTACAATCTCACCTGATGTAAAGTGACGATGTGGTCTAAGATGGCGCATTCACCTAGCAGATCAGATGGCTTCTCCGGACCACATTACAAAACACGAAAATATCAAACATATTAGTTATTTTCATAGTTTAAAAAAAGAGTTAGCAAATTATTTAATTACTACAAATTTAGAATAAGTTAAATATTGTTTGTTTATAAAAAAATACTAAAACCTTTTTTTGTTTTTAAGATTTTATAGTAAGTTTCTTTTTTGTTTTTTATGATTTGAAAATAAATGTTTGACTTACGATTAATTTATATGATTAGAATATAATAGTTAAAAAAAACTAATCAGGTAACTGGGACCGCGATCCCAGTTTTGTAGTGGGTCCAGTCATCTGTATCCTCATATCGACATCTACAATGCTCTTTACAGCTAAAATACATATTTATATAATTTGTAATAGGAGCTTAAAAACCTGCTGAAAGGGTTGTGTAACGTTGCGCTCTGGCAGACAAGGAGCAGGTCTACGCAGTTGGTCTTTGGAGCTGTTCCACTGGTAGACCCATCTTCTGGTAGACGTGGTAGACCCACCTTCTGATAGACGTTCAAAGCGGTGAACTATTTATTATTTTTGTTTAAAATGATGTTATCGCATAAGTGACAATTATTTGTTTTTGTTGATCATCAAATTATTTAAACCTAATCCTACGTGCTATTTGTTTATAGGAGCTAGAGCCTCCAGAACCATGGCCCGGTACCAAAGATGCAACGGAAGAAAGCCCGGCATGCCCGCAAAAAGACGCGGTCTACAACCGAATACCGCTGCAACTGAAAGGCATGAGCGAAGACTGCATCTATCTGAACATCCACATCCCCAAGGAAGCCTTAGAGACTAAGTGCCGCGAAAGAGTTATAAAGAACGGCTCCAGTCTGCCGATTTTAGTGAACGTCCATGGTGGAGCCTTCGCTGCCGGCTCTGGGTTCAGCGACCTTCACGGGCCGGAGTACCTTATGATGAAGCCGGTTATCTTAGTAACTTTTAACGTCAGGTACAGTAAATCGTGAGACTAAATATCGACATAACTTTTTGAATTATCATGGTTTTTTACAAGTTCATGTTTACGCTTGCAACAGGAAAACTCAAAAACCGTTAAATCATGGTATGTTACCCGTTTTAAATCATAATAAATATCGACCATTTAGAAGTTTAACTACGAGTAATAAAATGGAACATTTTCTAGGCTCGGAATATTCGGTTATCTTTCCTTGGCCAGCAGAAAGATTCCTGGTAACCAGGCGCTTCGAGACGTGATAACGCTATTGCGCTGGGTGCAGCGGAACGCCCTGAACTTTGGCGGCAATCCTCGTGACGTCACACTGCTGGGGCACAGCACCGGTGGCATTGCTGCCCATTTCGTATCCTTGTCGAAAGCTGCCGTCGGACTAATTCATAAGTATGATTCAATTGTTTCGTCCTAATAAGTTCCATTATTGAAACAAATTATAATTTTCCAGGGTTGTTTTAATGAGTGGAACGGGCGCAGGGTATTGTGTCGATACATCGCCCATCCACGCTGCGAACGTAGCTCGAGGCTTCCTGCGCGCCCTGGGGATCAACTCCACGGACCCTGATGTTATCCACGATCGGCTGGTCCGCGAGTCCCTCGTCAACATCATGGAAGCATTCACGTATTCTGCTAACATCACCGGAGAGGAACTCACTAATCTGAGATTTGTACCCACCGTAGAAGCAAAGTTTCCAGGCGTGACGCAGGTTCTAGACGAAGATCCATTCACACTTATCGCCAAGGGACGCGGGAAAAACTACCCCTTATTAGTTGGTTTCACCACAGCGGAGGCATACTACTTCAAATGGGTACTGTACAGGTCGAATATTTTGGAAAATATTAAAACAAAACCTTATTTGCTCCTGAATGGACGACTGAAACGTGAGTCTTTGGAGCGGCAGATAGAACTGGGAAACGCAATTAAGAATAAGTTTTTGCCCGAGCCTGCGAGTTTTGAAGACCTTGTGGACATATTTTCGAATAGCTTATTCGTGTACCCGGCTATTAAGGCGGCTGAGTTGCAAGCGATGCTCGGTTCTCCAGTTTACTTGTACCAGTTCTCGTATGAAGCTCAGAGGAGTCTGATAAAGGAAGCGATATGGGCTAACTACCGCGGCGTGGCGCACGTTGAAGACCTGACTTACCTCTACAAGGCCAACAGTCTGATGCAGGATTATCGGTCGTACCCACCTGTGAACAAAGACGACTTTATGAGGTTGTGGCACACACAGGTTTTTGTTAACTTTATTCAGTGCGGGTAAGTACATGACAGCTAAATATTTCCGGACAATCGACACAGCAACCTCTTCTAGCCCCGTGGTAAGCTCAAAGCTAGTGTTACGGGTACTAGACATAGACATCTGACATACTCAATATAATATACATTCATTTTATATTTTCGTAGGAATCTTTAAGTGATGGTCTGGTATTCTTTCCAGCAATCCAACATGTACAAAGAATGAGACCGCTTGGCCACCAATGTCTAAAGACCTGATTCAGTATCAAGACTTCGCGGAGCCAATGGTATATAAGATGAAAACCCTCACCAAAAAACAAAAGGATATTGTACATTTCTTTGACAATATCGAAATTGAGTATATGTAAGTATTAATAAGATAAATTTTAAAAAAAACTATTCCAAAACCATTCGTTTCCTGAAAAGGAAAACACCGTATTATTTTGTAATGTACACGTGATGAGCTTTCATTTGATACTCCACTCGGGTATTTTTGTACATGCGGTTATTATTTCCCACTTTCACACCCCACGACTTCTAAACGGCTCGACCGATTATCATCATGTCTAAGAACAATCGCGCGTAAATCAATTTAAATACAAAAAAAAAACTTAATTGAAATCGCTTCATCCATTTGGGAGCCATAGTGCCACAGACTGGCAGAAATGTCAAACTTATAACACCCCTCTTATTCGGTCATGGGTAAAAAAGAAATAGTTGATTGCATTTTTGTGCCCTATTTAACTAAAAAGTGACTAGTAATAAGGCTTATAATAGATTATTATGTTTTTTTCCAGTAACGTGGAAGAAGGAATATAAAAATCAACAGACGCCGACAAAACTCTTTAAAATAAAATATTTAAATATTTCCGGACTACTCACACAGCATCTATACATTTATACATATTATTTGATTGCGATTATTTATCTTGAAGCACCTATGTTGAATTTTTTCGTGTTTTATATTTTATTTTTGACATTTCTAAGATTTTTAAAACCAAACAATGGAAATAAATGATTTCGTATCTTGTATTTTGTATCTTATCCAGGTGCGTTGCAATTTACACATTTTGTTTTCATTTATTAATGAGTGGAGCAAGTAGAAATATAATCTTAAATTATTTCAATTTGTTTTAATTTTTGCGAGTAAAGCCCAATTTGGATCAAATTTGGCACAAACATAGCTGTATGTTATAATAGTTAAACTTTATAATAGTTACGTATGAATAAGAACTCCTAAATTGTAATAACTACAAAATTGTAATAACTGATAAAGCTTGAGTTGTTCAACTCAGTATATAAAACATTAAGGCGAACTGTCAAGACAATGTTATTTCCTTCATATATTTTGTTCAAACATTTTATTAATTATAAGTTGACCTGTCTATGTGAGCCATGTGCTTCTAAGGAAATAAACGTTTTGACTTTGACTTTGTTTTGCCAGTAAATGCCAAAAGCTACTCTTTTACGCGGGAAAATCGAAGCCGCGGGTGGACAGCTAGCTAGTCCTTATCATTTAGAAGATTTCAATTTCACAGAAATCTATTTAAAGCTAGTACACAATAGACGCCCAATCATATCATGATAGCGGGGATTATTAGTCTGCAACGTTGAGAGGGCATTGCTCGGAGAACTGTTTCAGGCGCGCCCTCGCATTCACCATGGTTAGCGAGGCGCTTCAACTTCATTTATAATAAACTAGCTGTGCCCCGCGGTGTTACCCGCGTTATAATGGATTTTCCCGCGGAATGACGTTTTCCCGCGGTAAAAAGTAGCCTATGTTATTTTTCAGGCTCTATAGATTCTGTGTACCAAATTTCATTTAAATCGGTTCAGTAGTTTTCGCGTGAAAGAGTAACAAACATCCATACTTACAAACTTTCGCCTTTATAATAGTAGTAGGATTTGATAGGTGTTGTATGAGATGGACTCATGCAACACCTAGGGTTCCGTGAATAGCTTACACACACTCTGCAATCACAAAAAATAAAGTTTTTTTTCTGAATGTTGCCATTTTTTTTTTTCAATAAATCTAAATTTAAAATTTAAGAAAAACCCGCGATTCCCGTGCCTTAATTTCCTTAAACGTAAAACAACATAATATTTTGTAATGTGGACGCGATGCGATTTCATTTGATACCCCACACTAGTATATTTGCAGATTTTCGGTTTTCCTTACCCACTCTCACCCCCATAACTTTGAAACGGCACAACCGATTTTCATGAAACATGTCTAAGAACACTCGCGCCAGACTCACCTTTCATACAAAAAAAACTAAATTGAAATCGCTCCATCCGTTCGGGAGCTATGGTGACACAGACAGACAGACAGACACACAGACAGACAGACAGACAGACACGTCAAACTTATAACACCCCTCTTTTTTGGTCGGGGGTTAAAAATTAGAGTCAGCAAGCTGTTTTCAGTGATGGGTCCCAGGTATCATTGGTGCATGTTATAAGATAAGTGTGACGGTAACAACTCATCCGATCAGGGGGCGTGTCTAGCACCATAGACAATCATAGAAGAGTGAATGGCAGTTAGGAATGGGATGTGCCTATCGAAAAATTACATTAATTAAGTTCTCTGTTAGGTACATATTTAGTTATTTTAGTCGTATAATTTTTTTTAGTGTCTTTTTTCTTGGTGAATAGCCTACATTTGTGGATGGAGGTATATTTGAATTGATATACATATCGTTTGAAGAAGATGGAAAAAGCCATGGGACAGCTGTACGTATTATTTTACAAAGTCCTTTTTTGTAATAAAGAAACTTGATTTAAAACGGGTAACATACCATGATTTGACGGTTTTTGAGTTTTCCGATATTTTGACGCTGTTGCAAGCGCCATGATCACGGAAACAACTGATTTGTCATTGAATCTAAATCAAATTCTAAAAAAATCTAAATTGTCTGAATTTAAATCATAATATTGTTAAAAACCATGATATTTTAAATAGTTATAAAGAAACTTGATTCAGGAATGCGTATCTAACAAATTTTGTTCCATATGTTAGGGTCAAAATTAGTTTGTTGTAAAGCCATTACCCACTTGTTCCTTTAGCTTTTTTCTTTTAAAAGCTGAAAGGAAGATATCTGCCGATATTTTATTTTTTATATCATAGATAAATTATCGAAGACAAACCCTACATTATACTCCAAATAACATGAAAATAACAAACAATAACATTTTTATTGCCCAATTTAACAAAACGCATTGAGATCCTAACGTCATGTTGTTCTCACTACTGTTCCCACTTCATTGTGCTAACTGCTGCTACTTTATTATAATTAATAGCTGCTTTTTATATTAAATGATGTTTGTATGTAACCTGAGAAGACCAAGATATGTTCTCCCCTCGCGTCTAAATACGAGCATAATGCTTAGTTAGAGCGAGAAGCCGTCTTGTACTCCCAAAGGTTTTATAAACAAGTACTCACATGTTTAATTATGTAGTTTCTAAGACCTATATGTAGTAAAGTACTTTGTAAACCTTATTCTTTGAATAAATATATTTTATTTTATTTATTTATTTAAAAAAAAAAAAAAAAAAAAACTCTATAGTACTATTATAGATACTCTAAGGCTGTGTGTAATAAATAATTTTCGATATATCCATCTATTTCACACGATAGTTCCGACACTGTAGTTTTATTTATTTATTTATAGGAAAGGCAACAGCTAATTAACACTATTAACTAACATAGTAGCAATAGAAAGCTAATAAAAGATTTTCACAGTAAGTCACATAATATATGCATCAAAAAGTGAACACAACTCAATGGGCACAATGAACAATACAATATAATAATATGGTGCAAGAAACCAAAAACCTTTATAACTTTACCTATTAACCAACAAAAAAATAACTATTATTATTGGTGTGCATAGGGCCTAAGAACAGTTGTTTGTATAAAAAGTACATAATAAATAGGCTGATTGTTTGTCAGTCAGTCATTAGCCAGGTGTGCGAGTGGCTTTAAGCTATACGGCAAAAATGCACGCGGTGTTGATAGTCTTCACGTTGCAGTTGATGAGAGGTAAGTTTAAAGTATGTACTTAATGTTTTTTAATTAATTATCCTCTACAAAAAAAAACATGTTTATGTTTACTTAAGCACCAAAAACCACTAAGGAACTAAGCAGACGCAAGTTCTCACTTACCTATCTAGCTACACATACATACATACATAGATTATTTTAAAATTATATCTTAACTAACATTAATAGTACATTTTATTTTATTTTATTACTTCTAATATAAATGTTTAAATATATAAATTATGCTTGCGGCGCAAGAGGCAGGGTTCGATTCCCGCCCGCCGAGGGGTCAAGTGTTTGTTTGTGCTGTAAGCATTTTCGCATTGGTCTGGGTGTTTAACATGAACTTATATAAAAAAAATATCTATCTATGTATGTCTATTATATTAAGTATATCAGATGTCCAGTACCCGTAACACAAGCTTAGAGCGTACCACGGGGCTTGATGTTGTTGTGTGGATTGTCCGGATTATTAAATAATAATAAATATTTCCGGACTACACACACAGCATCACCTAACCCCAAACTATACCTATAATTTAATAGAAATTTAGCGAGTTTACTAACTATTTTTTTTTAAATCAGTGTTGGCAAACCGATTCTTTCCACCGATTAACCGGCACGCACCTCTGTTTTTCTCGAGAAATGTATATGCGCTTAACACGTGCTTTAACGGTGAAGGCAAACATCGTGAGGGAAACCGGCATGTTCTGAAAACTTTAATAAAGTTTGTAGGACATGTGACATTCACCAACCCGCACTTGGCCAGCGTGGTGAATTAAGACTTAATCTCTCTCGCCAAGAGAGAAGTCCCTGTGTCCCAGCAGTGGGGACGTTAATAGGGTGATGATGATGAAACCGATTGATTTATCGTATGAAGCAAACCATTATACTTAATTATTGGACGCAAAACAACAAAATCTAATATGATATGTTTGTATGCTGAATGTAGCAGAATCTGTGTAGCAGATCCAAATCCTTGTAATACGAACTATGATGGTGGATGAATATCCAAATTTCCAAACAAAAAACAATTTATGATTTAATTAATTATTTAAACAGTCATAATAGGGTCCGTAGTAGAGCCACGAGAAAGACGCATATAATTATGCCAAGAACGCAACAATGAATAGAATATGTGCAGTTTATAATAAACGTTTCTCTAGCTTAGATATTTTTAACTCTTCTAAGCAACAACTCAGAAAAGGTACTATAGACCTTATTCTGAATAAGCAGTTAGATGTATAATAATAATGAAAGTATAACCTTTTCTTAGATGCTTATAAAGTTTATTTGTTTTGATTTAAGTTTAATTGTAACCATCTTATTTTGTTTACTTATTCTTAACTTATTTTTTAAACAGTTCAGTCGCTAACTTATCTGTAAAATTTAGAAAGACCTATAATTGGGCAATTTTATATTCACTACTAGCTGTGCCCTGCGGTGCTACCCGCGTTATAATGGATGAAGTACTCTTAACCAACAACATATTTATTTGAATAAAGATTAATATTCTTATGTTGATACAACTTAAACAAATTATTTCGACCAAATTAGGTACCATAAAAACGGTTTTTGTGAGTTAATTTTAAAAGATAGACATATACTATCGCGGACTGTTTTTTAGATCATTAAAAGAGCTATTATTCTTTAACAAATATTTTTGTGTATCTTGAACCGTTTTCACGGCGCACGCAACGGAAGGCTTCAAAGATGAACACTTTCTCCCGTTTTTTACACATTTACCACTATATCTTTGCTCCTATTGGTCGTAGCGTGATGTTATATAGCCTATAGCCTTCCTCGATAACTGGACTATCCAACACAAAAAGAATTATTCAATTCGAACCAGTAGTTTCGGAGATTAGCGCGTTCAAACAAACAAACAAACAAACTCTTCAGCTTTATAATATTAGTATAGATTATATTTTATAAGTTTATTTAAGATATACTGTTGGTCTTTTAAATAAATAAATAAATTAAATAAATAATGTGGCTCTCTCACACATAAATAGTCAAACTTTTAACATATCTACTTAATATTTTTTTCTTTATTTTTTTTCTATGTGAACGGTTCAAAAGCAATATAACAGAGGTCACACCTCGAGACACTCTCCGCTAGCATTTCACCTCTCGGTGCCTTTGCAGACAGCTGTGTCAATATTAACCGCAAGCAGTATTGCGAGGCGCGCCTGCGCAACGAGTCTGGATGGATGCGTGGGCTGGTTCAGGCCGCTGAGGATGCCACCCCGTATGCTAGCTTCTGAGAAGTGCCTTTTTTTCTAAATAAGCCTTCATTTGACTACAATCTCACCTGATGTAAAGTGACGATGTGGTCTAAGGTGGGACATGAAGACCTAGAAGGTAGATGGCTTCTCCGGGCCACATTACGAAACACAAAAAATCGCTTCACGCACTGGCCCAGCCCGGAGGGTGGTGATAAGCCACGACCGAAGCCTACCACCAGAGACTGTTCTTAGCACCACCCGGAGGTCACGTGTAAGGATTCAGAGAGTGAACAAATTATCACTTACGGACGTGAACAGAAAAAACCTCCAAATATATCATATGTCATTATTTGATGGATTTTAAAACTTAGGTTCAGCTAGGTTTTCGTTTATTGGTCACTAGTTACCTACAACCCCATTAATTGATCTTTCATTAGAATTGTTGTGTTTTTGTACTCTTTAAAATTGATGCTCCAATAAGAATACCTCATATGACTATTCAAGGAATATAGTAGGGCGATAACGTTGAGAAATTGTAGGCAGTATTGATTGGTACCGGAGAGAACGTTTTCAAATAAACTTACACACAGTAGTGACAGTTGTTATATATGTTCACTAGCTGTGCCCTGCGGTGCTACCCGCGTTATAATGAATGAAGTACTCTTAACCAACAACATATTTATTTGAATAAAGATTAATATTATTATGTTGATACAACTTAAACAAATTATTTCGACCAAATTAGGTACCATAAAAACGGTTTTTGTGAGTTAATCTTAAAAGATAGACATATACTATCGCGGACTGTTTTTTAGATCATTAAAAGAGCAATTATTCTTTAATACATATTTTTTGTGTATCTTGAACCGTTTTCACGGCGCACGCAACGGCAGGCTTCAAAGATGAACACTTTCTCCCGTTTTTTACACATTTACCACTATATCTTTGCTCCTATTGGTCGTAGCGTGATGTTATATAGCCTATAGCCTTCCTCGATAACTGGACTATCCAACACAAAAATAATTATTCAATTCGAACCAGTAGTTTCGGAGATTAGCGCGTTCAACCAAACAAACAAACAAACTCTTCAGCTTTATAATATTAGTATTATAGATATATTTTATAACACATGCGATGACCATAGGGACCGTGCAGAAACTATAGTTGGCAGCACTAATGCGACAGTTATAATGTCAAAAAGTTAGGAAGATTTAGAATTGATGTCACCAGTTGGCAGCGCCGTCGATGGGTATGCTCTTTTGAATGATAGGGAAAAACCTTTAAACGTTAAAATTGATGCCACCCTATACTGTAGTTAAAAAGGCGCTTAATTTTGGATTTTATAACTTATTTTCTTTCTCACCTTTGTAGATGTTATTTTATTTCATATTTATTATTTCATTTTCAGAATGATCAACGCTTTTCTGGAGAATAGTCCATAGAACTGTTAAGGGTACTTCTTATCTATACATATATATCCCGTGATATATCTAAATGCGTGTCTAAATTTTTCGATTATCTACATTGTTGATTAGATTATTTAAATTAGGGTTCAATAATACGTTTTCATAATTGTTTTATTGTTTAGGGTATAAGTATAGGTTTCAGGCAATAAAAATTTGATATAGTCCCAAGTACGCACTGATGTGGAAGAAAGGAACCTGTGACTTTTTTACAGTATACACAATATTTTTTTTTATGTGTGACTGATAATAAAAGTCTATCTATCTATAGTATAGTCTATAAGTCAATCAGTAGAATAAGTTACCGAAATAAACAATTTAAATTTGATTTGAGTATTTACTTTATAAATATTTCCACTATAGATTTTTAAGGTTTATCCGTAATCGTAATCGTTCACTCTTTTAAATATTTAATGATGCATATGAATCATGTTTTAATCCAAGCAAAAATATTGTAAACGGCTCTGACTCATATCAAGAGATAACTTTTTTATTTCCAAGTTATATTATAGTGCATTGCATTAAAACACCTGTGCAATCTGCAAAAGCGCAGACTAGTATTTGCAAGGCATTGTAAATACACTATAACAATAATGCAATAAAGGAGAGAGCATACACGCGGCATTCTATCAGAAAAACCTAGCTAGATGGCTAGAAGAATATGTACCATAACTAAACCCCTAGTTACCTTCCTGCTGGGACAAAGGGACTTATTTTTGGACGAGTGAGATTAGACCTTAATTTACCACGGTGGCTAACTACGGGTTGGTGAATGTCACATGTTCTTCAAACTCTTTAAAGTTGTCCGAAAATGCCGGTTTTCTTGGACTTAAGACAGAAATTATTTTCTAACAATAACTTAGTTACTGACAAAGTCAAATTATAAAAGGAGAGATAATATATTAAAAGCAAACACCATAACTTTATTTTATTTTATGTATCAGTAACAGTGTGTTGTCATCTTTACACGCCATTTATGATATAAGTAACATGTTCGACAAAAATATATCATAAGAGCAAGATCATCAGACGCAGACAAACTAAAATGTGCACGCTATGTCTCTTCGGTCTATTACTTTTAGCAGCAGCGTATGTGCCGCAAGGTTTGCCAAATCATATCTAGAAAATCAATTAATTAATCTTCTTCGTACACGTAAATAATTGCAATGATTTCAGCGAAAAGTAATACAGACTGTGGATGCAATTCACATAAATGCGAGGTGCTCATACGCATAGAATCGGGTTGGGTGCGCGGCCGCCTACGACGCGCTGAAGATGGCACCACTTACGCCAGTTTCCGAGGAGTGCCGTACGGGAAGCCTCCGCTGGGAGTGAGGCGATTCAAGGTAACTACCGATCAGACTACACATCAGCAGAGCAAGCAGCGACTAGCAGGAAGCTTTGTTCTAGGAACTGGAACCAGTCCAACCTTGGGGCGACTTCCTGTATGATGCCCTGGAGGACCCGCCGGCGTGTCCGCAGTCAGACTGCATCTACGAACGGTTCAAGTTTGAGCCGCGCGGCCAGAGCGAGGACTGCATATACCTGAACCTACACATGCCGGAAAACGCCGTGCCTAAGAATCCAGTAGCTTGGGAAGACACAATTGTACGAGGATTACCAATACTGGTTTTCGTTCATGAAGGAGCGCTCCAGTCTGGGTCGGGACTTACAGACTTTGCGGGGCCCGAGTTTTTATTGACAAGACCAATCATTGTCATTACATTTAATTACAGGTAAAAATAAGTATTCTATCTATACTAATATTATAAAGAGGAAAGGTTTGATTTTTTGTTTGTTTGTTTGTTTGTCTCGAATAGGCTCTGAAACTACTGCACCGATTTAAAAAATTCTTTCACCATTCGAAAGCTACACTATCCCTGAGTGACATAGGCTTTATTTAGTTTTCAAAAATAATATGATTCCTTACCAAACTCCGATAATGTAACCCATGGTGAAAAAAAAGAACCCAAAATCTTTCTTTAATCGCGAATGCTGCGAAAACTATTGAATATATAACAAAGTGATGTATTACAACTTTGTAGAACTTATCATTATCTACAATAAACGTCGTTACATCATATCTCTAACTATTATAGTTTTGTGACAATAACCGATTTTTATGAAAAAATAAACCTAAAATCTTTCTTTAATCGCGAATGCTGCGAAAACTATTGAATATATAACTAAGTGATGTATTACAACTTTGTAGAACATATCATCATCTACAAAAAACGTCGTTACATCATATCTCTAACTATTATAGTTTTGTGACACTATGCGTTGTGGAGTGGCAGGCGTCACTCGGGCACGAAGGTACGGGAGGGGGGTTAAGATCACGAACTAATCTGCCGCGCGATCGGCTCCCTATTAAATGGTCGTGTGCGGATATAAGAAAATTGTCGCTTGATAATATTTTGTCGCTTAGTTAGTGGTTAATAATTCGTTAACAGGTAACTAATCCCATTCAAAAAGTTATTTTCAGAACTAAACCCTACCATTATAGCATAGATATTGTACATATCGTCGGTTGGCAGTTCAATTGGGTTAACCACCAAAACACCTAAAATATTTGAGTATACAGTTTTTTTAGTTTTTTTCTGCTCTTTCGAATAGCATAATAATATAATTCTAACTTTAAAAAAATACAGTTACGCTACACATTTTAACTGTAAATTTTGCAGACTTCCGTCGAAATTATGTTGTAACTGAGTAGGTATGTGATCCATTTATATAAGTCGAATTGTTGTATTCCTATGACCGAAGAAGGTTAAGTTGGTGTATGTATCTTGGCAAACCAGCATTGCTCTTACACTAATTCTTAGCTTGAACGAAAAATTATACACCAATATAAAACCAACTTTCTTCAAAAAACTAACGTTACACAAATTGACCCGAACCAAGTTTATGTTTGTTGTCGGTTACACCAAATTGAAGATTGCAATCAATAGTATGTTTTCTCTTACCTTATATCTTAATCTCATCTTCTTATTAATAATAAATCTAAATTTAAAAAATAATAAAATCCCCCGATTCGAATCCTTCAATTTCCTTAAAAGTAAAACACCATAATAATGTGTAATGTGCACGCAATGCGCTTTCATTTGATACTCGAGTTTTTGCAGATTTTCGGTTTTCCTTCCCCACTCTAACCACCACAATTTTTAAACGGCACAACCGATTTTCATGAAACATGTCTATGAGCACTCGCGCCAGACTCACCTTTTAAACAAAAAAAACTAAGTTGAAATCGCTTCATCCGTTCGGGAGCTATGATGTCCCAGACAGACAGACACGTCAAACATATGACACCCCTCTTTTTGTCGGGGGTTAAAAATGAATCGCAAAATGTGTTGCTAAGCGCATAACTCAACAACGCCTATACCAATTTAGCCAATTTATTTTTTTAAATGTTCGTTGGAGTTTAAGGATGGTTTTTACGGCGAGAAAAATTCGAATAATTTTGAAACAATTTTGAATAATTACCCGTGCAAAGCCGGGGCGTGCCGCTAGTCCTAAATAAAATAACATCAAATGAAGATAAAATCATGAAATGACACCATTTACATTTTTAGGTTGAATGTGTTTGGATTCCTTTCTTTGAAATGCAAAGAGATCCCTGGCAACCAGGGACTGCGTGACATGCTGACTCTGTTGAAGTGGGTACAAAGGAACGCGCGAGCATTCGGGGGGGACCCCAACAACGTCACTCTTATGGGACACAGTGGCGGAGGCACGGCCGCACATCTTCTGTCTCTGTCTAAAGCGGCCATTGGATTATTCCGCAGGTAGGTGCATCTTGTAATTCATGTTAAAACTTTAAGCAAAAAACAAAAGTAACACAACATTTTTTTCAGGATATTGCTAATGAGCAATAATGCAGTGCCAGCATACTACACGGCGTCGCCTGTGTATGCGCAGGACGTGGCCCGCATGTTCCTCAGAGAGGTCGGCATCAACGACACAGATCCGGTGGTCATCCACAAAAAACTCGTACGAACTCCTCTGCTCAAAATCATGAGTGCAAACACAATAGTTCAGTCCTCGACTACATTCATATCTTTCGCACCAGTAGTAGAGGAGAAATACCCCGGAGTTACCAGAATCCTCGACGATGATCCACTAAATCTGATCGCTATGGGACGATCCAGGCAATATCCTACTCTTTTGGGTTTCACGAATAACGAAATGGCTTTCGCTCAAGGGCTGATTTTACGTAAGGGTACGATGGCACAGCTCAAAACAGATCCCACGTCAATCGTATCTTTAAGACTAACGTACAGTTTACCAAAAACGGAGATAGAAAGAATAAGTGAACTAATAGCGAAGAGATATTATAAAGGCGATCCAAAAATGCGTGACTTACTGGAATATTACTCAAGCATGTATTTTAAGCACCCTGTGCTGAAATCAGCTGAGTGGAGAGCGCAGATGGGCGGAGCTCCGCTGTATTTGTACCAGTTTGCGTACGAAGCCGAAGACAGTCTCGTGAAGCGCGGCTTCTGGACCGACTACTCCGGCGCCGCACACTTCGACGACTACCTCTGCGTCTTCCGCCCCAACTCCATCCTTGACAAGGAGGTGTTCTTGCCGCCCAGGAACGAAGACGACAATATGAGGGTCTACATGGTGGACACTGTCACTAACTTCATGTATTGTGGGTAAGTGGACGTATGATATGAGTGTTACAAAAGTTGTTGCTTGGAATATTTTTTTAAGTACAGATTTTTTTTCCAGAAATCCGACGTGTGAGAGCGGCTACACGTTGTGGCCGCCCGTGTCGCGGCATGGTCTCTACTACAACTACATCACGCAGCCGTTCAGCGTCAACATGAGGCAGCCGACTGCTGAGGAGCTGGACACCGTTCGCTTCTTCGACGACTTCGACCCTCAAGTCAGGTAGGTTGGCACTATATGTATAATTCACTCCATACCCTCGTAAGGCTCATCAAGGGTTTTTTTAGCGAGTGGAGTAATTATCTATTTAGATTTATTTAATTACCTTCGGTTGATTGTTTCGCTGTGCGGGTCAAAGATCGCGTTGACTTCCTGTCATCGCGATCTTTGACCCGTAACAATAACTGAACCGGGGCTAGAGAAAACGAAAGGACGCACTCAGTGCGATACTCGCCTTCTCTCGGGTCAAAATCGGGGAACATTAATTTCCTTAAAAGCACAGGGTAAACATTGATTGGGTAGCCGAGTGGAAGGTCTGGTGCATATGAGCAGTTAATAGAATGCAGGACACCTTCTTGTAGAACCTTACTATTGTAATTTGTTTCAGACACGTCACTTCATTCCTGTCTAATATAAGTAACACACAGAAACTTACAAGAGACGGATATTTTCAATACACATGTAAATAAGTATACAACAATAAATATTTGTATATAAAACATGAATGTTTCACTGTTGGACAACGCCACCCTCCAAGCTTCACAGCTATTTCATTTGAAAGTGTAAATATAATTATAATCCATCTATCAAGTTGGTATATATATAACCAACGAGGTGTTTGCCGATATTCATAATACTATGAATTTTGCTACACGCATATTTTTTATTCATGTGGAAAACCATGATACTTACAAAAATCATACGGTATTTCCTACACATGTTAGTCTACAAGTCTAGATACATGAAACGAAAAGCTGAGTGACTGACCGACTGACTAACTAAATAAATTCCACTACCGAAGGAATAAAAGGGGTTGGTTTCTTATTAAAGCACTATGTTTAATATTAAGAGATTTTATAAATGTATGCTCTATAGATGTAGACGGTGTGGCGGTGTCTTTTAGTATCCCTATCCCTATTAATCAATACCCCTTTAAGGCATAACACAGGGTTGGAAGTTAACATAATATACAGTTACCTATGTTTTCTAAATAAGAGATTTTTTTTTAAATAAGTACCTGAAAAGTATGTGCAAATAACTAAGTCTACGCGTACGAAGTCGTAGGCGTCCGCTAGTGGTACTATAACTATTTATTTATGGGATCATTCATCAGGCCCGCTCAGTCGGCCAGGCGACGCTACTGTTTCTACAAAATATTATATGGGGCTTAGACAAATATTTATTAATTTAATTATCAAAGATTTCAAAAATTTTAATATTGTAAAATTACGTATAAGAAACAGAGGACTTTTGACTCAACTATGTCGTTTGAATTAAAACACATATAAAAAATGTATGTAAAAGATTAGCAAGTGCCAAATATGTATTATTAAGCTTGTTTTGGAGGTTGTGTCTGTTCACGTCCGTAAGTGGTAACCCTCTGAATCCTTACACGTGACCTCCGGGTGGTGCTAAGAACAGTCTCTGGTGGTAGGCTTCGGCCGCGGCTTGTCACCACCCTCCGGGCTGGGCCAGTGCGTGAAGCGATTTTTCCGTGTTTCGTAATGTGGCCTGGAGAAGCCATCTACCTTCTAGGTCTTCATGTCCCATCTTAGACCACATCGTCACTTTACATCAGGTGAGATTGTGGTCAATTAAAGACTTATCAAGCATAAAAAAAAAAAAATATTAAAGCTTGAGCCAATAGTAGATAAAAGAACTGTGTTATCCGTGTATTTTGCTCACTGTCATTCAATTATTAGTTATGCTGCTACAGTTTGGGGAAATGCTCTCAAATTGCAAGTGTTCTTATTAGACAAAAGAGGTTACAGTCGGTCACAGGTCACATATGTTTGGTTTACAAAGAATGACGTCAGTGAGAATACATTTTAAAAAGAATGAATTTTTTACTGTAATTTCTATGTTTATATTTAACTCGCCATAAATTGAAAGATGAATTACCTAAAATATATATATATATTCATCGCTAAGCTATATGTACCAAGTACTAGATAAGTAAAAACATATAATGGCCAGGCTATCAGATTGTATATGTATAATAAAATTACCGATAGATGTCACGAAGCTTCCTGAGCAACAATTTAAAACTAGATAAAATAACTTTTTTGAATGTTATCCTTTCTACAACATACATGAATATTTCAATTATACTTTGTCAATTTTATTTTATAATACAAATGCCATTTAATATAATTTGTATTGAATACTTTATTTTGACGTATCCACTGATATATTTTTTATATTTATTGTATTGATTATGATTTTAGGACATATTAAAGCAATGATTATGTTAAATTTTACGTTTTTTTTAGGTATTTAAATTTGTGCATGAAATTAGTTAAGGGTTTTTTTTTTGGCAATGATGTTTGTATTTATAATTAAGGTGACATTTGTTAAGTAGAATCAATTTAAATTTATGTTTCATGTGTTTGTGTTCATGTCCACTTTGTTGATACAATAAATAAATAAATTAATTAATTAATGAAATTCCATGTAATAACTGACATGCCAATGTTATTGTGTACCTTTATGGTACAATAAATAATTTTTAAAAAATAGTTTATTGCTTGAAATATGGTATATACCTCTACATAGGTGTAAGGTTATTTATACAGTTCTGCATACTTCGTCAATAAATATTTGGCATGCAATGTCAATTATAATTAAAGAAAAAATTGAAATAATCCAATACCAATATTTAGTTAATTTACTTACTCTAAGGTTAATTCCAATTACAACATATTAATATAATGTCTAATAATTATTGTGTCTAGTATTTAAATGATCGTTTACATTGTAATAGGATTTGTCGATAAGCCATTTCTTAATTTTCTTAATATTTCACTAGGGATATTATTAAAAATGCGTCCACATATTGCCAGACAGTTTTTTTATAAAGTGGCGATTGTGTGTGAAGGTAATAGTGATGATGTATGGGGTTAAATTAAAATAGCCACAAAAATCCTTTGTATATCTAGCTGGAGTGGCTGATAGTGATAACAGAAGGTTTAGCGATACGGTAAAAGGTCGAGCTTGACTCGTACAGTCCCGCACATAAAGTATACGAGAAATAATAGACAGAGCTGATGGAAACACGGATTACGTAGTACCTGTTTCAGGATTAGCTCTAGAAATTCAAGTTGAGTTTTTGCTTTTTTATGTTCTCGTATGATTTTTCCCTTTTGTGGTTACTTCCTTATATTGCTGAAAACCGCTATCGTTCATCAGGTTTATTTATATATATATTATATTTTTTTTAAAAAAAAACCTTATGTATGCTATTTTATTTCTATGTCTCGTTGGTATGTATGTATATACATATAGTCCATAAAGACCCTTGAAGTAATGACATATTACAGAATGATCGAATTACATTATGTTTTTAAAGAAGATAACTTACCAGGTATTCATGCGTGATGAGCTGATGAGGCATTTTTAAAAAATATAACGTTAAAGGGCGATATAGAGAAATAGGTATATTAGGCATTTAAATTTAAAAAAATACGGATTAATTATTTTGCTTGCTACTCGTCAAATTACACGACCATCATACCTACTACACAAAGCTTTTACCTAAGCATAAATATTTCGAATAGTTATATACTTTATGAAACGTATAGGCTAGAAACTGAAATTAAAAAAGCAAGTTTGTCAAGTACCAGATTAGATAACGGTTCTGGGCGCGACGCTACAGCGATCGATAGTTGCAATCTCCGCACCGTGCCAACTGGCAACTGGCAACTCGCGGAGTGGCGTCCGGACGGGCAGCTGGACCCGTGCTCGGTAAGCTTACTGCTCCTCATTATAACTTCGAACAACCCCCCGCGGCCGTGTGGGGTTATTCAATTAACGCGAAACTGTGTCATGTTTTACGCAATCGTTTTGTTATTTTGCGCATGGTCTGCTTTGGCATTTCTCGATTTTTAAGGGAGCTATTTAAACTGAGCCTTTGCTGTTCATTTGTTTTTCGGAGTCATACAATAATATATTTTTAATAAATAGCATATTTTATCAGTTCCTCTGATTGTTCATAATATGTAAGAAATTCATTAACAAGTAGAAGTTCAAGTATAATAGCAGAGATCATCATAATCAGTTCAATTCCATTCCAGTAGGCACGTTGAAAATTAGGTTTAATTTGATTTCTGTTTTACAGGAAGAAAATAGCAAAATTCTATGAAAATGCCATGGCCAGGGATCTGGCTCACCGCCTGCTTAGCAACGGCTACTTTTGCCCAAGTCCATATAGTTAATCGTCAAGACGTAACTCTTCCCGCAGTCAGTGTATCCGCACTATATCCTCACATTAATCCAGACACAGGTCCTGTTTCCGTAAAGAATGAGAATAATTTGATTAATGGAGATGTTAATGTGGGTGTAAGGGACGAACAGGCGCCAGAAGGCGAAACTAATGAAATTGGAGGAAGTGATGAAGAAGGTCCCGATTCCAGTGATGTGCCATCAAATGAGGTTCCGAGACCATCCAATGAAGTCCCTGGTCCTTCAAACGAAGTCCCTGGTCCTTCAAACGAAGTCCCTGGTCCTTCAAACGAAGTCCCTGGTCTTTCAAACGAAGTTCCAAATCCATCAAATGAGATCATTAATCCGTCTAACGAAGTTCCTAGCCCATCCATTGAAAAGCCTGATTCTTCTATAGAAAGTAATAGCATAGAGAATATTTCTGTTGAAAGTCAGGAATCTGTTGGAAGTTCAGACAGTGGGTCAAGTTCAGGGAGCGTCGATAGGACGGTTGAGAGCTTGTCGGCGGAATCGATTGAGACTGGCGATCTACCTCCAATAGACACCACGCTCGGACCAGTAAAAGGGACGAGGTGGCGCGAAACAGATATAACTGCTTACATTGACATTCCGTATGGAAAGATTGAGACACCTTTCGAGGTAAGTGCAAGTGCATAATACCCAAATCCATGTGTGTAATATTTGAACTAAAATAAAAAATTTGTAATTAAAATTATTACCATCCAATGATAGTTCAAATTGGCTGTTGAAATACCCCTTGCTATGCCATTATTAGGTTGTAGAATCTAATAGATACAAATGCATTTTTCTGAAAGACTTAAAAAATAAGGAAAACAGGATTCACGGTATGTTGCTGATTTTTAAAACTTAACTGCCACTATAGCGACGTTTCTTGGCGGGTTGCCAACTCAAACTTATAAAAAAAACAAAAATTTTGATATTTCAGGCACCTCAAACAGCAACGCAATGGAATGAGATTCACGACGTTTCGGAGCACGATAAGCGCTGTCCTCAGTACATAGAGGAGGGTTTTGTGGGAAACCTAGACTGCCTAACTCTGAGCCTCTTTGTCCCCGCCGGCGCAGAAACTGCCAGTGTCCTCTTCTACATACACGACAACAATTTCCACAGCGGTGATCCAATGATCTACGGACCCGAACATCTAGTTCCTAAAGGTGTAATTCTCGTTCTTCCAAACTATAGAATCAATGCACTCGGTTTCTTATGCTTGCAAAACGAAACTGCGTCGGGAAACGCAGGACTAAAAGATCTCTCAAAAGCTTTAGAATACGTTGTAGAAAATATTGAGCGGTTCGGAGGAAATCCGGATAATATCGTTGTGGGTGGAGACGGAAATGCTGGCGCTTTAGCGGGATACATGGCGTTATCACCAAGTTCCAAGAAACATATCAAGAAGGTAATAGCAGAAAGTGGCTCCATGCTCTCGCACATAGCTTTAGACCGACAACCTGAGAACACAGCTTGGACTTTAGCTGAAAATATTAGAAACGATGACCGGGACATCCCATTGAACAATCCATTCTCGGAAGCTTCCCTCGAATCAATAGTAAAAGCGGCGAAGGGTATGACATTCTATCCGTGTATAGAACATAATGAGGAACCGTTTATCGGCGATTCTCCATGGACGTTGCTAAACGGGGAAACCGATATTACTTTCATGATTGGATCGGCGAGTCGTGCGGGAACTCACGAAGCAGCGGCCATCAGCGGTTCGTTCGTTGATGACCTGAATCAAGATTATGGGCTTATCTTACCGAATGATCTGTTATTTAACACAAAAGCGGAGAGGGACTTGAATGCTCTGAAGGTTAAAACTCAATATTTTGGCACCGACCCTATCAGCAGAGATCAATTGAAGGAGATAGCTTTGTGGTTCACTGACGCTACATACATGGGGCCTACACTGCGATCCGCGAGGTGCCTCATGGACGCGGGAGCCACTGTTTATCTGTATGAGTTTGACTTCGTGGGTGATTTGAATCGCGAGCTGATATCTTTAAACCGGCCCGAAGTGGGGGGCGCGGTTCGGAGCGATATTATCGGCTATTTGTTCACGCAAGACGGGGTGTTACCTACTGAGGACTCGACGGAGAAGCAGCTGATCGATCAAATGGTGGAATTATGGGTCAGCTTCATTGATACAGGGTATGTTAAAGTATTCATGATATTTTGATTAATTCATTATCATTTAGGACATGGGATGTCCACGTTATTTATTTATACTTAGGTACTATACATGAATGATCACATAAAACAATAAGATAGCAAATTCTGTTCGAGATTCTTTCCATTAAATACAGCTAAGTAATTGGAAGTCGAAACGACAAAAACATAATGTATAGTACGTTTGCATATAACACGCGTCTATCTTCACACTTCGTAACTGTCATGTAATGCAAGCGTAACACACTTTTTAAACCACACCTAAAGCTCCATACTCCACCACAAAAATACCAATAACATTATTAATATAATTATAAATTATTTAATACGTGGACAAGGGTGCTGATTTCACTCATGATATATAAAAGACTTAAGTTAATATAACATAGTTGCCTTACTTTAATAGTGTAAGTGTTTGTTGTTCTAAATAAATAAAAATAAAATTAGTAGAGTCTGTCTGATCTGCGACCAATGGGATAAATGACAAAAGAAAATGATTAGTCCGTTTTTTAGATTATATTTAAAATTTCTTGCAAACGAAAAATCAAGTTGTTACATTACATTGAAGTTTCGATTGACGTAAATTAACTAACTTAACTAAATTAACCAGTTACAAGCCCCCACTCCGGAATGTTGATGCTCTAAACTCTAAATGTTAACTTTCTTATCAAATTATTACAGCAAAAAATAGCTATCCAGTATTTTTGGACAGGCTAACAAACGAACTAAACAAAACACCAATTTTTTATGTAGCCATCATGCTTATACTAACAAACTTTTCCGATAAAAATATTTTTAAAAGACGGATAATAGGTTGTTCATTTATATCTGCAAAACATGAATAACATTTAACATTCACAGCGTCCCAAAAGCAACGGGCATCGAAGAATGGAAGAAGTTGGAAGCCGGCGCGCAGACTGAGGAGGAGTTTCTACACATCACGGCGGAACCTGAACCAGTGAAGGGGGTCCACGTGAGCCGCCTCCAAGTCTGGACCCAGCTGTACCAACAATTCTACATAGAAAGGAACGCCGCCCCCTCCACCCCCGCAAATTACGCCTTTGTGACCATTATATTCTGGCTGACAACTAAATTAGATTACCAGTGAAGGGACAGGCGACCCGCCCACGCCACTATGCTTAATTGAACCTGATGTATTAAGAATAAGCGGTATATTTATCAAATAAACATACGATGTCAATTACACGTTTGTGTTGATGTTATGCCTGGCTAGTGAGGTAATGTTATTTGTTGATGTTAGCTAAAGTACTATAGATTAAGGGTGACTTGTACCTACTATTGGGTATTTAGCATTTCAGTGCAGTCTTAGAATCAGTTAGGTGTGCTTATGTCGTATTAACGGGTACATATCCAAAAATTAATATTAAAAGACGATAATCATTTGTTTTTCAAAACTCACACGAGCTGCGATTCATTTCGAAAACGGGGATGGCTGCGTCACGCACACGATTTGACAAGACATACTCTCCGTGATGATGGTTCTTTCTTTTCTATAAAGTAGGATATTATATCACCGTTTTTAACGTGAGTCATACCTGTTTTCAAAATCTCGCTTTAAAACAGTGAAATCATATACTACATTCCAATCATTAAAGCCGTCGACATTCCGTTCCAACGGCAGTGAAGTCACCGCATCAGAGCTCCTAAAAGGAGCACAGATCACCCCCAGACGACATGGTTCAAGTTGACACCTTCCTAAATTCAATAGTGTCAGTTGTTGGAAACATTCAAAAGTAGACAATAAAGGAAAGCATTTGTGTTGTTATGTATTAATGCAGTGTTCTGTGGTCGTGATGAGGTTTCGCGTGATAGTAGCGCTGGTGTGTATATTTGCACTACGGAGGCTTGAAGGGAAGAGATCGCGGGACAGAATGAGCACCCAGGGCCGCGCGCGAGGCTACCGCGAGCCCGGCCCGCCCGCGCACTACGCCTTCCTCGGCCTGCCCTACGCCACCATCTCCAAGTTCAAGGTACTTCAATTCACATACTCACCAACCCTATGGGTTGATAACAACGCTGTCAGCTTTTAACTTTTAACTAATATGGTGCGTATTTCTTGCACAACCATTTTAACCCACGACGGTTAAAAATGGTTTTTCTTTCTGTACTTTACAGTACAACATTATTAACGATTTCCAGACTGTCTTCTTGAATCTTTTGAAAATATAATAACAAACTGACGTCAGTGTTGTTCAGGGCACAAAGAATCTCATCAATATTAACGGACATCATCCTGAGCAGCTGCCATTAAGAGGACCCCCAAAACCCGTTACCGGCGCCATAAAACATGGCTCGCTCGTAACTCTGTAATAACGCGTACATTCACCATTGACATTTACGCAAAAGCTCATAAACTTACATAATAGAAGTTAACTCAATTTCTGGACGAAAATCATGTTTTAATCAAAGACAAAGACTAAGGGCCTCTTTCACCATGTTCAAATAAAGTCTCCAGTAGCTAATCAGTAAGTACTAATTTCTCACTCAGACTATTAAGTCAATGAGCGAAAAAAGCCTAAGCAAAGTGGGAATGCACTCGACTTTAACTCGGAAGGTCGTGGGTTCAAACATCGCCGCGCACCTATCTACTTTTATTCTTAAAAATGTATGCGCGCTTTAAAAAAACGCGTGCCTTGACGGTGGAAAAAAATCTACGCAACAACATCTACCATAGAAATGTGTCATCAACACGCACTTGGCCAGTGTGGTGAATTAAGGCCCTGTGTCCCAGCAATGGGATTGTAAATAAGGTGTTTATGATGAGCTACATGGCTCTTTATGTAACCATTAATAGGATACCTACTGGGGACTATACTCAGCCCTTTTAAAAAACGTTTAATACTATTTGAATAAAGTTCCCAAAGATATTTATCACTCTTTTGTTCTACTTCCCGTCTTAGGAGAGACTTACATTTAACCGTTGGTGAAAACGGGCTTAAGGCTACTAAAAGTATTCCCGATTCCCCTATGGACGAAATGACGCAATGGAAGGACGGAAGGTCACCCTTGTTTGCTGACGAGAATCCCATTTGCTGGCGATTGTTATCCGTTGATTGCGACGTTTTGAGGTTACGGGGGACTTTGCACTTACCTAAACACTGATATCTGCATGACAAGCTGTGGGTTATTCGATATTTAGGTCAGCAGCGGTCAATTACAGGAAATTTGCGATAACCTAACCTTGCATTAATTTACCTGACAGGATAACATTTGTTTAATTGTAAAATGATAATAGCATTAGAAGGACAATATGTCTTAATTTGAATAGTGACTGTTCGAGCAGCCTCGGGAGGCAGTCTCCGACGTTTGCCTCAGGTGAGGCACGTCACGTGTGTTCGAACAACTGCTCGGTCGCGGCTATTAACGAGTCAATGTGTCATCGGTGAACAGCGCCGTTAGCGAAAGTACTTTGTATTTGTACGCCTATTTGCACTATATACTGTACTGTATTTTAACCACTACAACTGTTCTAACACATATGACAATCACAACTTACTAGTACTGTACGCGATAGTATCAATTATAAATTCGATGAGTGTGAGCTAGACTCATACTTCCCCTCCCTTCCGTGTACACTTAATACACATTTTGCAAATTTAAGTAGAATAAAATATTTTTTAATCGCAAAAAAGGGATGGCGATCTGATCATCGAAAGATCGATTTTTCGAGCCAAAAATATCGATTTTTAAAATTGTATTAAAGTTTAGTCTCCTTTTGTTTTAACTGTTACTGCGTTAGGCCGCAAAGAGTCGTAAACGTGCACGCCTTGCAGTGAAACCTCGTGTAATAATAAAATTGTTCACGTCGACCCTACTCCTGCCAATCACATCGCTCATACACAGACGATTGCTATCACGATTAACGCAGGCGCCCGAGCCGCCGCCCCGCTGGGACGGGATCTTCGAGGCCACGCACCGGGTCAGGTGCCACCAGCCCGGCGCCGGCGACGAGAACTGCCTGGTGGTGAACGTCTTCTCGCCAGAACGAGCAGACCTTCTGCCGGTGCTGGTCATTGTACATGATGGGAACTTTCAGACCGGGTAAGTAATTATCCTCGTTATTCAAAGCCTGTATAAAGCTTAGCTTTACACGTCACGACGTTGCCTGCGTTTTTAGGTATTTTCCGCGCCTATAGCTTTTCTAGATAAATGAGCTATCTAACGCTGAAATATTTTTTGTAATCGTACCACTAGTTCCTGAGATGAGCGCATTCAAACCAACAGACTCTTCAACAACCAGCATACCTGCACAAAAATCTCATACGTATCAAATCTATTTATCACGGTATGTGCTAAACCACTACCGATCCGTTTAGTCTCCATTTTAAACTCCGACCAAAAAAGAGGGGGTTATAGTCAAAGTCAAAGTCAAAACGTTTATTTCCTTAGAAGCCTATGCTTACATGGACAGGTCAACTTAAATCTAATTTAAATAAAAACTAAGAATAATCAAGGAAATAACATAGTCTTGACAGTTATAACTTTGACTTGTCTGTCTGTCTGGGACATCATAGCTCCCGAACGGATGGAGCGATTTAGCAGTAGTTCTTGACATTAGCGCATTCAAACCAACAAACTGTTTAGCGATATAATATTAAGTAAGTATTAGGTACCTACATTATAAAACCGATAAGTATGGACTCATGCAATGCGAAATGCGAGGGCCTGTTTCAACATCTCACAGTTAAGATATTCAGTGGTTAACTTAAAATATAGCGCTATCGCGCTCTGTCACATGTAACAGAGCAAGATAGCAGAGCAAATATATATTTAACTATTAACTGACTTAGTAAATCAACAGTTAATAAAAAATAACACAATTTTTTTACCGTGTTAAGAAATTGCGGTCAGCTGTCACCCGGCAGCGCGAAGGGTTGCTTAACTTAATAAAATAGCTTTTGTTTTATTGAAGCCACATTTAAATATTTATGTTGACTTATTCTGTATCTACTGTCTGCCGATTCCCAGTTGTTTATTTGTCTGGAGATAATAAGGCCGCGTTGTCATTAGATATTATGCGAACGAAACATAAATAATAAAGTGTGACCTGACGTGCGTGCTGGAATTGTTAGCATGTTTAACATGATTTGTTTTGCATATGTGGGCATCAGTGTAATATAACTTTCCTCTTTCAGGTATGGATCGCACAAAGCACCAACAAGGTTACTGAGCCAAGGACTCGTCATCGTGACCTTCAACTACCGCCTCGGTGCGCTGGGGTTCCTGTGCCTCAACATCCGCGAGGCTCCCGGCAACGCAGGCCTTAAGGACCAAGTCGCCGCGCTCTACTGGGTGCAGAGAAACATCGCCAGCTTCGGAGGCGACCCCAATGACGTCACCGTCTACGGAGTCGGCTCAGGAGCCGCGGCCATCCAGATCCTCCTCCTCTCAGGACTAGTCAAAGGCCTCCTCCACAAGGCTATACTAGAATCAGGCTCCGTTCTATCACCCATCTCCACGACTTATGAACCTTTACGCACAGCATTTAACGTAGCACAGAATTTGGGTTATAATTCTAACTCCAGTAATCCTAAGGAACTGTTTCATTTCTTCAATACCCTGCCGAGGCGAAAATTAACGAACACTGCAAAAGTTTTCCTACCCTGTTTTGAAAGAAATCACTACCAGAGCCACAGTGTCCTTGACGAGGACCCCTTGCTCAAACTGTTTGATGGCAGATTTGTTGATGTACCATTAATTATAACATACTCTCAGACGGATGGAGCCTCTGTAATGGAAAAAATAATGGGTGACCTGCATATGTTTCCTCAGAAGTTTGATAAACTACTACCTAATAACTTGATGTTCCATGATGAGAAGAACAAGCAAAGAATATCGGAATTAGTAAAAGATTTATATTTTAATGGTATTGATAGCAATTTCTTAAAAATCTATACAGAATATTTCCATGAAGTGCTCTATAAGTTTCCTGTCATAAAGTTTGCAGTAATGTTTGCTTTGAGTAGCTCTAATCCAGTGTACATGATGAAGTTTGATAGGAGCGGAAACCACAAGAAATTTAATGTAGAAGGAAGAGTAATAGACTATTTTTATAGTGATGAAGAGAAAGACGAAGTAGCAAGTAAATTGACAACACTGTTTTGTAACTTCATCAAACTAGGGTGAGCCATGTGCCTACATTTAATAATGAGTACTAATATATTAGCATGTAGGTACATTCTTATTTAAAGAGCCTCTTAAGAATTTTGTTGAGTCTGACCTACATAATCAGGTATCTAGTATTGTGATGCACTTCTATTATTATACAATAATAGTCTTGTGGCAATTAATACTTGATAAGATAATAGTGCACTGTTTCAATGTTCAGTCGGACAGCATACATAATGAGGATGTGTTTTGATAAATAATTATACGGAAGGTAGATGTATGTAAGGTTTAGTCCGTTTTCGCAATTGTAGTTTCACAATTGACTGTGAAAAAAGAATTATTTTTCACTGTTTCGTAATTAACTGTCAAACAAGAAATTCTTTTCTGTTTTCGCAATCAAGTTTCACAATTGACTGTGAAAAAAGAATTATTTTTCACTGTTTCGTAATTAACTGTCAAACAAGAAATTCTTTTCTGTTTTCGGAATCAAGTTTCACAATTGACTGTGAAAAAATAATTATTTTTCACTGTTTCGTAATTAACTTCAACAACTAAAACCATGCTAGGAACGTAACGGACAAGTACTATTTGCAATGAAACGTATGTTGGAAGAAAAAACCCTAAACTGGCACAAATACTGGAAGTTTTAGAAAAAGAAACTAAGCTTCGTAATTTTAAACCTGCTATGAAAATACATAAATAAAAATTATCAGGAAATCGATGAACATATTAAAAAAACAATAGCAGAATTATGTAAAAACGAGATTACGGTCGGGCACTGTGTGGAGATCATTGCTCCATTTAGTTATTAAATAAGCTCAGAAGTATTATTTTAAAAGTAAAAAGTATATTTTTTGTTAATTATGTAAGAATTAGAATTTTATTTTTAATGTAAAAGAGGGTTTTTTAGGTCGAGAAAAATAAAGGGAATTATTTACCATTTTCATATTTTTATTTCTCCCAATTCACTTTCGGAGATCGATACTTATGGACCGTGCTAGGAACGTATGTGAAAATTATGAACTGGTTACGGAATGGTCTGGTGGGCAAAGTCATAATATAGAGGTACGTTTCATTGTAAATGAAAAATAATTATTTTTTCACAGTCAATTGTGAAACTTGATTGCGAAAACAGAAAATAATTTCTTGTTTGACAGTTAATTACGAAACAGTAAAAAATAATTCTTTATTCACAGTCAATTGTGAAACTTGATTGAGAAAACAGAAAATAATTTCTTGTTTGACAGTTAATTACGAAACAGTGAAAAATAATTCTTTTTTCAAAGTCAATTGTGAAACTACAATTGCGAAAACGGACTAAACGGTATGTAAAAGTTACTGAAATAAATTGAAACATTTTTCAGGGACCCAACACCAATAACAACATCGCAAATACCGACGATTTGGAAGGCTGTCGGAGAAGACAACAATGAGCCGGCTACAGTCAAGACAGTGATTATGCTTCATTTTTCTGAAGACAAAATGGCTATGGCTCCAAGTCAGAAAAGCCAGCGGCTCAGTTTCTGGGACCATATTTATGTTAATTTCTACAGGGAACACTCATTTGCTGAAGTTGCTGATTTGTAATTTACATGTTTAATGGTATAACATATTTACTAATAAGATTAAGGTCACCTGCAATATATTTAATATAAGAGTCATTTATTTACATTATATCCATAATTTTATTAGAACCACTATCACCATCAATTGCATAATGTTGATATAACTAATTTCTTTTTGTCTTTTTTTTTATCTGATCCCTGATAGAGGTTGTAAACATTTGAAGCGAGAGACAGTGGCGAGGCGAACCTAGATCCGGGAGCAAGTGAATGGTACTACCAGATAAATATGCCGAATACTGCTACCCCATGCACAATTATTAGATTAGGAACCAGAATTAATGTTTCTGATACACTAATCTTGGAATCTAATCAATAAGAATCCACGTGAAATCATAAGAAGAGCTACGACGTCCTCAAAAATAAATAATACCGTTACCTGTGGAATCGGCGGTCTGACGAGCGATCCGTGAAGTGCTGAGCGCTGTCTCCGTGCCGAAGCTACAGCATTGCGCCTCACACACTTTATCACTAAATATCACAGTTTCTCACACAGAACACTCACAAAATCAACAAGTAAAATTTTTAAAATGCAAAAACACGAAACACCCGTCCTACTTCTCAGTACCTGCTTGGTAGTGTTGCCACCGGCAGGTTTGAACTAATCTGGTTTTATTCATCATTACCAATAATAAATTGAAGTATCAGTAGCGCATAGGGCATAGATAATTAAATTCTTAGAACTCATTCTTATGTTATAATTTATTTACTTGATTAAATTCATACATAAATGTTCTATGAGCAATAAGAAAAATATTAAGTTTGACTTTGAGCAAAGTCGTTAATAGTTTCAGCATTATTGTAGTTCAAATCGTCAGTATTGGCGAATGCCAGTTGGCACCACTTGACTAATTTGTTAACAATGACATTGACATTATCATTGAACATACTGACACTGGCTGTTTATGGCCATAAAGCCAGTATCGGACGCCATGAAAATAAAAGAAGAAGATGAAGATTTATGATTAAATTTGAATTCAGTTTAGGCTGTACTTAGACGAAGAAGAACGACATAGTTAAAATACAATCGTAGAGAATCTGATTTTATTTTCAGGGTTTTCAACAACCGTACAATTAGCTACACCTACAGCTTAAGTGTATAGAAAAACAGGCCTAGTTTGGGCTACACATAAAAAAGCTTAGCTTAGCTGTGAACTGTCATTGTCAGCTGTCACATTGTGGTTCAAGAAATATATGATATGCTCAAAATAAAAAAAGAAGAAGAACAATAGCTTAGGCTTACATTTACATTAACATCAGAGAGTACTTTTACCTACCTCTTAGATCTTGCTTGTTCGTTGCATTGTCGATGTCGTTGCGTCTACGAACCTGCTAAGAACATAAACTCGCTATTGAGATTTCATTTGCAGCTATAATTTTACAATATAATCGCTAATCACTTGAATGGACCTATAGCGAGTATAGTCTGTAGGCTAGGTTCATGCGAAGATGGATGTCTCGAAACAAAGTGTATCCGACGAGACCCAGGTTCCTACTACTTCATCCACTGTTCCAAAGAAACGGAAGAAAATGGGGAGGACTTCGAAATCTCTGAAAAAGATCAAGGCTGAAATCCGAAATCTCCCAGGTGGGTCACTTTGTGTTCAGAAACAATAACTTTGGACTAGATAATTATTGTTTGTAGGACGATGTTAATAGTCATAAAATAATAGTTAAATATAATATAATTAAACTGACTCAGTGCCAGGGTCGCAAGATGTAGCAGGTGTGATTCCCGCCGAGGGGCCAAATGTTTGTATGTTCTTCAAGCCCTATCTCCTAGTTCATGTATTATTAAAAATATCAATATGTCAATTATATCAGATGTCTAGTACCCGTAACACAAACTTAGAGATTAAGCTTACCAATACCATGGGACTATTAATGTTGTGTGCATTGTCAGGAAATATTTTTGTGCACAAAAAACAATGTACAGAGGAGCACTTAATGCTAGAAGCATTTATTATTATTATATTTATTTCATTAAATTTTTATACTGATTGATGTATGCATTGTGGTTTCAGGAGCAAGTTCTAGAATTTCACAATACCTGACTTCATTTACTAATTCCTAATGGTGCTATTTACAGGTGGAAAGTTCAAATTAACTGATGAAATTCTGAAGAGCAATGTATGCCGGATATGTGCCAGCTACTATGAGTGTGGTCCCCAGCTGGTCCCACTGTATGAGCCCTACAAAGGCCATGCACTGCACAAAGTGATCAACTTCCTCCTACCAATCAAGGTAACTATTACCCTGTTCAAAGTACTGCTTCTGTTTGTATTAATTTTTTTACTTACTATGGTTTGTTATTGCAAATGGTTTTCCATGATAAATGCACAAAACATTTATCTTACCATAAACCATTCAACCATCTTAAAACCATTTAATCAAAATCAGACTGCCTCAGTGGTGCAGTGGGCGAGTGTTCTCTTGCAGCCCTAGAGGTAGCAGGTTCGATTCCTGCCGATGGTTAAAGTGTTTGTATGTTCTGCAAGCACTTTCTCCTTTGTCTGGGTGTTTCATATGTATAATAAAAATATCTATATTAATAGGTCTATTACATTAAGTATATCAGATGTCTAGCACCCGTAACACAAGCTTAGAGCTTACTACGGGCTAGATGTTGTTGTGTGGATTGTCCGGAAATATTTATAATATTTAATTTCTAATATACATCACTACTTGTCTAAGATAAACAGTTTACTGAGATGCTAATATCAGAACCTACCACTGACCCAATTTATATATTTTTTAAGGTTGCATATTCCAATCACCAATATATTTCTACTCTATTAATCTGGGAGAGCTATTAGATTAAACCTAATTATTTATAAATGTATTTTCAGTCCATGTGATATCTTGGCATTTTAAAGCTGGTAAGCTGTTTTTTGTAAGCTTGGCCAATCTAGTCAAAAACATCTCACCATCTCAGACCTAATAATAACAATTTTTTAATTTTTATGCAGAAAAAAAAATTAGATTCATCCATTACCTTTGCATGCAGGATAGTTTAACCTAAAAAGTGAGATTTGTCACTTATTAAAAATCATGAAGATCTAATTATAACTACTTCAAAATA
Source organism: Gymnoscelis rufifasciata (assembly GCA_929108375.1). Lineage (NCBI taxonomy): Eukaryota > Metazoa > Arthropoda > Insecta > Lepidoptera > Geometridae > Gymnoscelis > Gymnoscelis rufifasciata. Next base: position 403,854 of record OV815320.1, read on the forward strand.
TTATTAAGATTTAATGAAATTATATCAGGTGCAAAAGGAGGATGAGCTATCTGATGTGGCTTGTAGCACCTGCGCCGATCAGCTGCTGGGCTGGAAGCACATGCGGGCGCACTGCGTGGTCAGTGAACGCCTGTTGACCGCACATGCAGAGAAGATGCACCATCAAGTACTATTCCATTGTTTTGACAATTTTTTTACACATAATGCAGCTTGGTTAATATGATTTAAATAAAAGTCTGAGTCTACTTAACTTCTAACTTGGCTTTCCCAAAATGGTCTCTGATTACTCATTTGAGTAGAGAAATTTTTACTGCATGAAAATATATTTTAAAACAATTAATTATTCACTTTAATTCAAGTTTTAGGTATTCACAAGATTGATATAAATATGTCTAGTAAAAATCAAAATAATACAAAGATATTTGATTCCATAAAGTACTCTGTTGAATTTGAAGTTGAATACTCAATTCCTTTTTTATTTCTGTTTCAGAGTATATCAGTTCAGAACAGACAAGACAGGTCAGTAAAATACCAGTTATTCTACCTAAATAGTGAAACAGTGGTGAAAGCAGACTGCGAAAGCCCGAATTTTCACTCTAATAAGTTACATATTTGGTTGTAAATGTTATTTTTTTTTTTAAATAACAACAAAAGTTTTATCAGTCTTAATTCTACTGTTTTAGTATTTAGGAAGTATGTTACCTTAGAATGTATCAAAAAGTTATGTTTAGATTAGAAGTCGAAGGAACTTGGTCGTTAGGGCGCGTATTCCGTCCACAGATTGCGGTTGTACGGAACAGTAGAAACCATTCTTAATTCCTACTCCCTAAGTATAGGCTCCGAGGTTGTCTGTCAGCAATGCGATATGAGATTCACTTCCAAAGAGTTCGCACACCATTTGGAGCTGAGACACGAGAGCGTTCAGGACAGAGAAAGCGTCGACAGTTTTGTTAGAGAACATGTCACGTTTGAGGAGGTGCTCGCGTCGGATCAAGAATACGATGCCGCATCACCTTCCGCGGTTTCTTCCTCAACGACCGAACAGTGCTCGGATCACTCGTCATCCGACGTCGGACTCGCACGGCATGCGAAAGAGAATCAGTATAGTATCGCGAGCGACGGGGAGGAGCCGGCGGGGCCGTCGGGGGATCGAAGCTATCCTAATGTCGGCGCCGGGACCGACGAGTCGGACGAAAGAAACCAGAAGCGCATTCCGGCCGTGTGCCCGACGTGCAATCGGACCTTCTCCAACAAATACAACATGCTCGTGCATCTGAAGTCGCACACCGAGGAGAAACGGGCGTTCCCGTGCGCGTGCGGACGCGTCTACTCCACGCGGGGTAACCTCCGCGCGCACCGCTGCCCGCTGCGGCCCGAGACACCCCCCCGCGCCCGCCGCGCCGCGCCCGCCCGGGAGCCGCTCCGCTGCGGGGTCTGCGGCCGCGCCTTCCGCGCCCGGGGTCCGCTGAGGCAGCACGCGGCCACGCACGCGCCGCCGAGCTTCCCGTGCCGGCTGTGCGGCCGCGCCTTCCGCCGCCGGGCGCACCTGCGCTACCACGCGCGCACGCACCGCCGGCCTCACCCCGGCTGACTGCGCAGGTCGCCCGACCGCCTCGAGCCGGCGCGGGACGACGAGCCGCTCGCCCCGCTGCGCCGGGCCCTGCGCGCGCTGCGGGACCACCTGCTGCGGCGCCACCTCGCCCCGCGACCCGCCCCCCCACCCTCGCCCGACGCCGGGGAGCCCGCGACGCGCGACCCCGCCGACTACGACGACCTGAGCGCGCGAAACCTGCGCCGCTCGCGCCTCTCGCCGGAGACGCGCCGCGCGGTGGAGGGGGCGCGCGCGCCGGGCGGCGGGTACGCGTGCGCCGCGTGCGCGCGCCGGCTCGCCTCCGCGCACGCGCTCGCGCAGCACCTGCGCGTGCACACCGGCGCGCGCCCGCACGTGTGCCACGTGTGCGGCGCCGCCTTCGCCGCGGCCGGCGGGCTCGCGCGCCACGTGCGCACCACGCACGAGCGCCGCGCGCGCCGCGCCTGCGCGCTCTGCCCCGCGACGCTCGCGAACGACCAGAACCTGCGCCAGCACCTGCGCACGCACACCGGCGAGCGGCCGCACCAGTGCGCGCTGTGCGGGCGGCGGTTCGCGCAGGCCGGCGCCCTGCACGCGCACCGCCGCACGCACGACGCGCGCCGCCCGCACGCCTGCGCGCGCTGCCCGGCCGCCTTCCGCCTGCGCGCCGGCCTCGCGCGCCACGCGCGCCGCCACGAGGCGGACGGGCTCACGAGCGTCTCGTTTGCCGCAGGGCGCCGCGCGTAGAGCCCGCGGGGGACCCGCCCGCCGCGCTCGTCGCGCCGAGGCGCAGGCGCGCGCGAGCCTGCCCGGCGTGCGGGCGCGTGCTCTCGGACGGCGCGAACCTGGCGCGGCACGCGCGCGCGGTGCACGGCGCGCTGCGGCCGCACGCGTGCGCGGAGTGCGGGCGCACGTTCTCGCGGCGCGAGCACCTGGAGGCGCACCGCGCGACGCACTCCGCGGCGGACGGCGGCGCGCTGTGCGAGGCGTGCGGCGCGGCGTGCGCGTCCCCGGCGGCGCTGCGCTCGCACCGGCGCGTGCACCGCGCGGCGCGGCACGCGTGCTCGTGCGGGCGGTCGTTCCGACGCGCGGGGGAGCTGCGCGCGCACGCGGCGGCGGCGCACGGTGCGGGGGGCGGCGCGCGGCTCGCGTGCTGGTGCGGACGCTCGTTCCGGCTGCGCGCGCAGCTCAACATGCACGCCCGGCGGCACGCGCCTCCCCCCGCGGACGCGGCGCCGGTCTCAGATTTTCCCGAATCTATCTTTACCGAAATGATGAGCTCGGTGTGTAATTAACGTGCCGCTTGTTTGCGCAGCCGCGCCATGCACCACTACGTGGACCTGATGGACTCGTCGTCGGACGAGGAGCGCGCGCCCCGGCGGCGCCCCGCGTCCCCCCGCGCGCCCCCCGCGCCGCGCCCCCCGCCCCCCCGCGCCGTGGGCCCCGTGGTGATGCTGCACATGGTGTACGGGGCTGCCTAGCGACGGCGCTGCCCTCTCGGAAACTCGAGGAGATTCCATAATGTAGATAATTAAATTACTTTGCTGTAAATAAATCTAATGGAGGTTGCATGCTTGGAGCTCCTTTGAGAAGACGCGGGACTTCTAGTGCCGCGGGCGATGTCGGGCTTTTTCAACGCGTCGGCGTCGCGGCCACGCGTTGGTCGCTGGTAGTCTGGCAGCCGACAACAAAAACCTAACCAAAAACCAAACATTTCGTTAGGGACGGGGACCTCTTATGCTACCGTCGCGTCGTCGAAATGGGCGCGTTTATGTCGCCCGTAAAGGATAGTAATTTTAATATAATTTATTTAGCTTAATGGTTTATATTTTGGATGTATTATATATATATACTAGCGGCCCGCCCCGGCCTCGCACGGATAAAAAAGTTCCCGGCAATTTTTCCTTATTTGTTCACCGTTTAGACCTACCCTGGACTACAAACAATTTAAAACCAAAATCAAGAAAAATCATAGACAACCTATAAAAAGAATATTGAACTTTCGAGACATAGACAATAGCTCAAAGAGTATGTTACCACCATGTATGAGAATAACTTATCAAAAAAAATCATAGACAACCTATAAAAAGACATTTATTTTACACTTTTGTTAACCTGTAGATGTACAGACAAATAATTAGCAATAAATTAAAATTGCGACTATAATTTGAGATTTAAACTATCCTATCTCTCAAGTTGGATCGAACTGCACATGGTGTGCGAATTTTATTATAATCGGTTAAGTGGTTTAGGAGTCCATTGAGGACAAACATTGTGACACGAGATTTATATATATTAAGATATATATATTGTAATTAAACAACTAGTAGAAACGTTTCAAGGAGTAAAAAATACATGCATATTCCCTCTAATGGGAGCTGTAATTAAAAAAGATATTGTACCTATTAATAGGAACTCTCGTAACATGAGTACACTTAACTTCATACATACAAACTTTGTTGCAGCTGGTGTATCGTTGCCGAGTTTATCGCTGTTGTAATATAGCTATTATAATCCGTTATTTTGCAGCATTCCCTTTTTTATCAGCAGACGCATTCTGTAAAAAATCGAATCCGAACTCGAAATCACTCAAGTGACCGAGCTCACTTCGAACGCTCGTCACTGAGGCGCTACAGGCGCTATCGAGTTTTACAGAATACAAAACTTTAAACTCACCGCGGATTCAGCTTAGTAAGGATCGAAATGAGTTTACAGAATGCGTCTACAGGTAGGGTATTTTGCTGTCGGCTCCCGGACTAAAACCACATTATCTGCAGCGTTACTAAATGTACAATTAATTTACATCTGACATGTAACTTGGTGTTAAGAATTAAAATATTTATTTATTTATTAACTCAATTTTTGTGTGATGTGACAACCTGACGCTTTGTCATTTCTTGAACGTTCCAAACAACGCACTATGTTAGTCTAGCCCCCGCGTCTCCCTGATCGAGCCCTTAGACTAGTTATATTGAGAAAAAATATTATTTCTTCACTGCTTTTAATTTAGTGGGTGTAAGATATCAAATATACTGTAGGCATGAATTGAAAAAACAGGGTGGAAAAAACTAATAGTCTCTGGAGGGAAACTACTTTAAATCTTTTAACTAGCTCATTTTAATTCAAGGTTGTCTGGTAGAGATCGCTCTATAGCTATAAGACCGCCATTTGTCACAAAGACTTTTGTGCATATGTAGCGTGATGTGTTAAATATATGAATATTTATCTTATTTTACTGAAAGGTAACATTCCTTTATTTTAGTAATGATACAAAATTGTATCCCACAGTATTGATTTTTTTGACCCTGTAGTGAATATGTGTTGTTGCTCATCATTTATGATATTTTTATCGCAAGTCTTCAACATAGCTTTGTTTTGTAGAAATATTGCTCGGGTACTAGCTAGTCATTAGCAAATGTATTAAGTATTTATTCAATTCATTAACAACAATGGCACTACCATTCTAACATTAGTAAATGTTAGAAGTTTGTATTTGAGGGAGGCCTATGTCCTAATTGCTGCTGGAGAACTGATGTTGTTATTAAAAACTACTATATCTATAGAAAATCTATACAAACATTGCATGTCATTTGTAACATGTTATTTAACAGATGCATTGCAGAAACACTTTTTTAAATATGTATTCTGCTATTGTTGAGACAATTCCATTAAAATCGGTTCAGCCGTTCTCCAGTTCTCCGACTACTTTGTTTTATATATGTATGTACATATAGATAATTCTTTGATACTTCGGCGCATACATACCTATAAGTATACAGGGTCATTTTTAATTGACCAGCAACCTTCGGTGACCAGGTTCCTAGCATCATCAGGAACAACGTTTGTTCTACGACTTTTGAAATAACTCAATAGGTACATTATTAGAAATTGTTAAAGATTCTATTCCAGTGTGGTGACTTTTGTAGATCCATGTTGCATCACGTGACCACGATTGCGCGCGCAAGTGCTGGCGATAATAATAAGCAACGCATTTCATTTCACTAAATCCACAATCCCTTCATACTTGACCATTGACCAGGCTTAGGACTGGCTACATTAAACAGTTTAAAAACAAATAAGTAGATAGGCCTATCTATGCAAATCTGGTAGTTAGGTATTATGTTTAACGTAATCATTTATACCATTTAAAGTTTAATTAAGTAATATCAATTTGTAACAAGATAGTTTTTATTCACTTTCCACTGTTTAATGTAGGCGTATTTAAAAAGTGGAATCAGCGTATGTACAATAACTAAATGATTAGCAATTAAAATAATATTTACAAATTAGAATTACCTCGCAGGTTCAAATCAGGTGGCGGTGAGTATCGCGCACATAGCGTTCAAAATAATCACCTTCACAACCAACACAAAGCCCACACCTAAAAATCAGCTGTTCGTTTACATTACACGATCTAATGTGATTTCACCACCACTGTATACCATTGTTTTTATGTGTCCCCATAAATAAAATCTTATTCCATATTGGCGGCAGGCTTCCGACACATTGTCATCACACCTAGCCAGCATCCTCACTATTTCCGTGTACTCGATATTGTTCCGATACGCCATGGTAATTAGTAGGTACAATCCGTACGAAACATCGATAAAGAGACGATCACAAGGACACATGTGCCGCGCGCGCATCCGTCTTGACGACTGACTGAGCGAGCGGCGCGGCGGGCGGCTAGCTCAAAGGGCGCGGGCTTTGCGGCGCGGCGGCTGTGTTTGACCGGCAAGCTCAAAGACGCGGCTAGTCAAAGGCGCCGCGTGCCGCCCAAAGGTGTGCAAAGATTTAAAAACGTGGAAGCGCCTATTTCAATTAATATTTATTTTTGTATGGAAATAAAAAGTTGCTAAATTTTAAAAGTCGTAGAACAAAAGTTGTTCCTGATGATGCTAGGAACCTGGTCACCGAAGGTTGCTGGTCAATAAAAAATGACCCTGTATAGTTATATTATTTAAATATTACAAATAGAAACCAATTGGTTTTTTTTTAATAATTTTTAATATTTTATGTAATTCCTAATTATTTCATCACATATGGCTTATTTTTAAAAACATATATATTTTACTTTGTATAACATAATAAATAGTAAATAATTTTTACAAAGTGATAACAAAAACAGATCACAATTAGTCCTTACCTTATCATAAGTTACTATTTTACAATTTCTAAATGAAAAGACCCCCTGTTTCGCCTCTCATTTATGACAAAAAAATTTTGATGCATTACAACATGTAAGTGAACATAATCTAGAATTGCTAAAAGACAGTACCTATATACAATTATGTAGATCATAATTAAAGAACTACAATCAAGAAAACTTCTTTTAATTACCTATAAACTTATAATCATATAACTCAGTGACTCTCTTGTTATGTACAAGAGAGTCACTCAGTAACCTAATCAATAGGATTAATAATTTAATTTGGAATATATTATAAATTATAAAAACAATATGTTGAATGTCCATGAGAATGTCTGAATACTTTGGCTCTTTTAAAATCAACAATAAAATACGACACCATTTTTAACCCCCGACGCAAGATGAGGGGTGTTATCAGTTTGACGTGTCATCTGCAAGTCTGTGGAAGCATAGCTCCCGAACGGATGAAGCGATTTCAATTTAGTTTTTTTTTTGTATTAAATGTGAGTTTCGTGTATTCTGGTCAATGAGTATTGGTTGATCCATAAAGTTATGAGGGTAGTGGGGAGGAAGAGCCGAATTTCTGCAAATATACTCGAGTGGGGTCTCAAACGACAGCGCATCGCGTGCACATTACAAAATAGTATAACTTTTTACTTTTATGGGAACTTAAATTATGGATTCGTGTTTTTTTTTTATTTTAGATTATTAAATGCGTTGTAATCTGAACAGAGTTATTTACAATTTAATTTAACCATTTTAATCAGGTTCTCGCAGTGGGACACTACAAAATAAACACTTTCTTATACATTGAAAGTAGTTTATGGACATAATAACATTGTTTTGTTTATTTATAAAGTTAAATCTGTGTGATGCAACTGTGTAGGTGATATATTTATAAGAACACAGTTTACCTAGCGTCACTCAGCCAGGACATTACATTGCTTCATAAAAACATATCTCCATGGCCTATGCATTCTGCCATATTTCATGGTTAACTTAAATGATGGCAAGAAATTAAAACCGCATTACAAAATGTACAATAAAGAAAACAATTTCTAAAAAGTTTCAGTCCTATATTCTACCCTCACAATCAGCGTTAATATCAATCATTGATTCAAAACCTATACAAAGTAGCTTAGATCGCGAGTAAGCAATGCTACCATCGCACACACAGATTGCTAGTACTACACTTATTCGTGTGTATGTTCATTCATTTGTAGGAGCAAAAACACAATCAACCAACGATAGCATTCGCGTTCAGTGCCATAGCTTTATCCAACAAGGATACTTTATTTAGATTTTACAACGGGATATTTACCATTGATTGATTGATAATCAGATCGCATTGTCAGCCGAAAATACTGTTATCCAACTAACTGATTTCAGTTGTACCGTCATCATGGCGTATGCAATAGGCATGATAAATACAATTTTTATAAATTTACATATATTATTGTTGGCAAATAAAGAGAATCAAAGTTCCGGTGTGGGGGCTTGAGACATATACATTTAGTAGATACATTTTAGTTGAAAGCATAACACGTCACGCGAAATTTCAATGCACTGTCTTGATTTTTCTAAATGACGGACTTATTGTTATATTTAGTCATCTACCCCATTCCATTCTTTAACATAAAGAGAAACTCAAAATCGTGGTAAATATCGAGTTGTTAATCCAAATAAAGTAAGTAACTGCGATAGTTTCAAGTTATATGCATACTTCAGTTGAGCTCGCTATCAACGGATGTACACAGTTCTACTGGAGGGGTGGCGTAGACCGGCCCGGGTCGTGGGGCTCCTGCGCCGGGCTCTCGTTGACGAGGCGCTGGCGCTCGCGGTACATGGACACCTGGATGTTCTCCAGCTGGTGGTAGCGGCAGACTTTCAGGGTGGAGAACACGGCCAGCCCCACGAATGTCGTGAACGCGGCCCATGCGCCGAACTATAAAACAAAATACAAAAATATGCAGACTTATAAAAGTGGGGACATTACAGAATAATGTTTTTTTTACTCTTAAGGGAATTAAGGGACGCAAAATGGCGTTCAACTGAGTAACATCTTTTTCACTTTATAATTTTATTTAACTCGACACTGGCAAATTGTCGCTTCAAGCGCAAAGTCCAATTTCCAACCTCCAACTGAACTGAACTAAGAGAGTTAAGATTTTGTAATCTGGGGTTTTTAATTTCAAATTTAAATTATATACTATGTATATTAAGTTGTTACCTGTACACTTCCAATCTCAATGTAGAACGACTTGGTTGACAGATTGTCCTTTTTGTCTATTGATTGCCCTGCTGCATCCTCGCAACTGAAAATAAATATAGGGTCTGTTTTAAAGGAAGCTATCTTTATAATTACTAAGCAATATCTTTACGTCGTCAATGCCTGAAGACGAAAGTTTTCAAGTATTTTAGTCAATGCGTGTGACTAGTACCTATAAAGGCGAAACATGGCGCTTCACTATAGGCCTAATAAATAGGTTCAGAGTCGCTCAGCGAGTTATGGAAAAGTTTATATTAAGGGTTTTAATCACCTTTTTGCCGCACTGCAACACACATTTAAGGACCTAGATTGTCTTTAGCTTTAACCTTATGTTAGTTACTTGTAAGTTAATGTTAAGTTTAAGTGTTCCTGTTACAGGAACACGTACAGGATTCCTGTATAATAGTGCAGTGTATAATAAGTAAATGTGTATGATTGTATGTGTGTTGAAGTCGCAAATAAATGATTTTTACTTTACTTTACTTTCTTATGTAGTTATAAGTTGGTTTCTCATGTAAGCGAATTATTGTAAATTCTTAATGAGAAATAAAGATTTTCAAACATTAAGTGATCGAATCAGAAATGAAGAGATGCGTAAAAGAACGCCGGTCACAGACTTAACCAAGCGTTTTAGTTGACTGAAATGTGGCCGTATAGTTATTGACGAATCGGCTACTTAGATGGACGGATAACTTGGCAAGGGTTGCGGGTTAACGGTAGATGCAGGCCGCTTCCAACCGAAATAACTCGAAATTTTGGCGGGAGACCTAAATCCAGCAATGGACATCCTACGGCTGAAATTATGATGTTAGTCCCGTCAAATTAGCCGTTATTGACGCATATACTTGGGACAAACAGTTTTTTAAGTGGGTAAGGTAAGGAAAGTGGTCTAACGCCAGCCGATTCGATTCGGATGTTGCTAAAATCACCACTCCAAAATACCACAGCGCCTTAACACGAGTTTTTTTTGTTACACGCGTGTGTTACCACACCGGCGATGACACATGGATCCGAAAATATCGGAAATCATTGCAGGCTTCATAAATTAATGGGCAATTACCTTGGGAACCTCTTCAGCATGATCTGGCACCAGCTGCTGAAGCCAAGAGTTACCAGCAGCGCGGCGGAGGCGGCCAGCGCACACAGCACGGCGCACCCCGCCGCCTCCAGGAACGCGGCTAGGAAGGAGCTGTCAGCGCCACGCCACACCAGCAGGCACAGCCTGGGAGCAATCACCAGAAATTAGTGAATGGCCAAACATTTAAATTACTTCAAATCTATACAATTAACTATTTATACATTTATTTTAGATTTGGTTTTTGATGACTATTTTATTTCCATAATTTGTTTGAGAAACCTAAAAAATATTTAAATTAGCATAAAAAATAAATAAGACATACCAAACATTTAGGGACATACATGTATTGTTTTCTTTTATAACAAAATATCAGGATGATTCAGTCCACCATCTTCAACTTTGATGCCCTTTATCTTGGCATGTTTTAATCAAATTGAAAGAATATGTATCTAGTCTTTTCGGACAGTCTAACAGACAGAATAAACCGAATAACTAGTATCAAAATACTTACCTATAAATCTGCACACAGCAGACAATGAACATGAGGACTCCCACAAATAGGACATAGTTGCAATAGGCATTCGAAGCCCAATTCATGTCGAGCTGGCCGTTACCATTCCACTCCCCATTTGAGAAGAGCAGGCAATGCCCACTGAAATAAACATAAATAACCAATACAACAAGTGATTATATTTTGAGGCAAATGTACAGAATAGAAGTAAGCAAGAGCCTTTTGATTTGACTTAGCATAAGCTGCAGGGTCACAGTGGATGCAATTGGAAGTTTATGAGGAAGTCTATGTACAGCAGAGGGCAACCTATTACTTAAAATGATGATGACGGGCGCCTTTTTATATTAGACAACTTAAAGTAATGTGTTTATTAAAATAATTAAGTTACCATGGAGTAATTAAATAGATCTATGAGTTTGTGCAATCCAGTAACGACATATCATCAAAACGTACGAGGAAAATGTACACAGAATAAAACTAGCAATTCCAATAGAACTTTACAACGGTCATGTACTAAGAGTAATCAATATAATAATAGGTTAGGTTTAATAAGAATATTACTTGAATTCCTGTTGGTGCATACTCATCGGCACAACAATACAAAGCGAGAGGATCAACCCCATCACGTAGCCGGCTATTTGGCTGAGCAGCAGTATGTTTGTCACCGCCATCGTGACCCCGCACTTTGTAATACACGGAGAAACTGTTCAATTTAAATTTAACTAAAGAAGGTAGTATGACTACGAAAGGAAAAATTGAAAACAAAGTACTTGTTTTGTTTCGATTCGATTCAAGGTGCGCAAACAAGAACAACAAGCAAATCAAAATCAAATGAATGAAGTAACATGACAGTGTCATGTCAATATGACACAACACAACATTAATTTAGTTTAGAAATTTGGCAAAGACCGTTCATAATATTTAAATAATGGTCTAGCAACTGAGAAACATCTTTTACATTTACACTTTATAATTTTATTTAACTCGACACTGGCAAATTGTCGCTTCAAGCGCAAAGTCCAATTAAATTATAAGAAACTGAACTGAACTAATTTAATTTATTCATTATTTTCTTCTTCTTTTTGGTTTATTTCGTTCATCAATCAAAAATTTGTTGCCAACTCTGTTGCATAAAATTATTACAAGATACGATTTTCTTACGATACGATTCACTGGATTATTATTAAGAGGTGTAAATTCAATCTAAATTTCTGTAGCTCAAAATAATACCTTAATAGTTTTTGCAAATAATGATTAGAATAAAATGTTAATCTGTAAAGTAAAAACGTAATGAATATATTGTATTAGATTTGATTTAAATTAACTTAGTACAACACCATTAAGCATTAAAACTTTAAAAACAGAAAGTTTATGATCTATACACAAAATTGTAAACATAACTCCGCCGGCGCCGCGCCGCCGCCGCGCCGCGCCGCTGCGCCTGTCGGCGCGGCGCCGGCCGGGCCGGCCGGGCGGCCGGGTAGTTAAGCCTGTGCTTGCCACCTAACACTGAAGCTGGCAATTATGTATTTGAAAGTATGTCAAACTTTATTTGACTTTGACATTATTTTACGGCCATCATTGTCAACAATTTGAGTTTGAGTGGTGATGTGTTTCAATTTCGTTTTCATTCATCTCATCAGTAAATCAAAACATACATCTAGTTAATTTTTAAGTTTAGAGCATGATCTTTTATCCTTACTGACCTAATAAGAAGAGACATGAATTTCAACGCGTCCAGGAACGGTAAGGGTGGTGCAATGTTTATATTTTAAGTTGGATGTTATGGTTTGGATTTTGATATTATTTCTTGTCAGTGGGACAACCCTCTGGTCCCCGGAAGGCGAAACGGGTAAGCGACGTGGCCGCGATGGGGGTGCCGTCGCCTGCGGGAGGGTACGGCGGCGCTCCGGGCGGCTACAGCCCCGCGGGGCCATACAACCCTGCCTTTGCGCCCGCCGGCCCACCACCGCCCTACACAGAAGGAATCCAATTGGAAACGCAGGATTACGGGTCACCTGCTCCTCCGGCTGCTAGTAAGAATCTTACCCATCATCACTCGCTATTAAGTTATTAAAATAATTTGTTTACTTTTAACTAAATTGAATATCTTCATATCTTCTTGCAGATTATGGTGCTGGATTTCCTCAGTCTTTCGGCTTCCCCCAATCACCTATGGCCTCACCATCACAAATAGGCTCTATGTTACAACAACCGGTCGTCCAGGTAAATTCAATTCTTACAACTGCACAAAATTTGTAGTAAACTTTATTCTACTATTACAGAATTGCAATACAAATAATGAGCATATTAGAAGTGGTTTTGTATTATTGTATATTGATGTTTTATTTACAAAACATTTTAAAATAAAATATTTCTACCTGTCTTTAGGCTAAAATATTTATAGTGTTGTATAAACAAGCAATCAAAATAAAAGACATTCAAATTAAATTAATTTTATGCAACACAGGACATGGCAATGCAATATGGTAACCAACTTGCAGCCCAAGGCAAGGAAGCTGTGCAGCGTGAACTCAACAAATATGTACCAGTGTCAAGACTGAGGTACTATTTCGCTGTGGACACCAGATATGTTATGAAAAAGCTACTCCTCATCATGTTTCCTTACACACACAAGGTAAAGTTAAATTATTATTAAAAAAACTGGCTGGGAAAACATTTTTTTCCATTGTACAATTACATATATATCTGTAATAAACAAATAAATGGTTATTAAAGACAAGATGTATGCATCACAGTGTTGCATGTGTCCCATGAATTTATCTGTGAAAAAAAGTAGCGTAGAGCCTTCCTTGATAAATGGGCTATCTAAAAACTGAAATAATGTTTGAAATTAGACAAGTTGTTCCTGATATAAGCATATTCAAACAATCAAACCATTCAGCTTTACAGCACAGGTAATAATCTAAATTTAGAATTAAAAAACCCCAGATTCCAGAACCTTACTTCCCTCAAAAGTCATACTATTTCGTAATGTGCACATGATGCGCTTTCATTTGAGACCCCACTTGAGTATATTGGTAGATTTTTGGTTTTCCTTCCTCACTTTTACCCTCATAGGTTTTAAATGGGTCAACCAATTTTCAACAAACATAATGTGTAAGGATCATCATCATCACCCTATTAACGTTCCCACTGCTGGGACACAGGGACTTCTCTCTTGACGAGAGAGATTAGGCCTTAATTCACCACGCTGGCCAAGTGCGGGTTGGTGAATGTCACATGCCCTTCAAACTCTTTTAAAGTTCTCAGAACATGCCGGTTTCCTCACGATGTTTGCCTTCACCGTTAAAGCACGTGTTTAAAGCGCACATAAATTTCTCAAGAAGAAAAATCCAGAGGTGCGTGGCGGGGTTTGAACCCACGACCTTCGGAATGAAAGTCGAGTGTCCTCCCACTTTAGCCAACACGGCTTTTTCTTCTTTGACCTAACCTAACCTAAAGCGACTTCAAAATTATTAAATACTTAATTATTTAATTGTTTATGTTTCTTTTAATTATCACTTATAATTGGAAAAATTTGTAAAGTTAATTTATTTTGTACTTTTCAGTTTCTCTTTTGAAGTTGGTTTAATTTTTGGCAAAAAAGTTTTTAAGTTTAGTAATTGTATCACGTCTATTTCTGAACTGAGATGTTCACTGACATTTCGCCTGGGAGTGTATGTGATGTTTTTGTGACCAATTGTATCACTTGTATTATGGTTTCAGGACTGGATGGTGAAGTACGACCAGGACACGCCAGTGCAGCCTCGCTACGATCTGAACGCACCAGACCTGTACATACCGTCCATGGGGTATGTCACCTATGTGCTGCTGGCCGGCTTCATGTTGGGTGAGTATTCCTCTTAAATAGGATAGATGACTAAAATTATTTTTTTCTCTTTTCTTGTAAACGTAAAATCAAGACTCGTTGCGAACGCAACGCGTTACGGCGTTACGTAACGAAGTATTCCGTTCTGTCTAGATTTCCTTTATCTAACGCATTCGACATATAATGTCATACCCAATGTACAACGTAAAAAAAATATACTGATGACCTGCCCATCGCCATTGCCATTTGTGTATCTCATTCATTATCTTTATTTATTATAATATCACAGGAAAGTGTTTTTTATTCTCATCCCTTTAGTTGCTACATATTTGTAAAAGCTCTTTATGTGTCTCGACTTTCATTCAAACTGTAAAAATAACAAAAAAAATGTGACTTCCAAAACCATTATAATGAATATGTAAAATGATATCCAAAATTTACCGATTTTGTGACGGTAAAATCTCATATTAAGATCTTATTATACAACGAAAGTTCTCAACGCATATATTCTTTATCCTTTTGAGCCGGTTTATATTCCATGAACACTAATGTTATCAACAGCATTACCACTAATATCTACTTGTACCTCCGTTCCCAGGTCTCCAGCACCGGTTCTCACCAGAACAGATAGGCATGCAGGCTTCCAGCGCACTCGCCTACATCATATTCGAGATGGTGTTGTACCTGATGACCCTCTACATCACGAATACCAGCACCAGCCTCAAGACCCTGGACCTGCTGGCCTTCTCCGGCTACAAGTACACCACCATGATCAGCTCCCTGCTAGCTGGCCTGATGCTGGGCAGGACCGGGTATTACTGCTGCCTGCTTTATACTAGCTTCGCGCTTTCCTACTTTCTGGTGAGTAAATGATAAACTTCTCATCATTCAGCCCATAAGATATACAATTTATTTTATTTTTATATTACCATTTATTTCAGGCATCTAAGGCCCATATAAACATATACCTTACAGACTAACATACCTCTACATAAAAATATAAATATTATAAACTGAGGTGTCCTTATCGTGGATCATAATTTGTTACGGCGTTGTCGCCATGCGGTGTAGGCGACCGATGAACCGTCGAAACTTGACCCCTTGCGGCCAAAACTGCTGGAACGTCGACAGATGTTGAGTTGGAACCTGCACCATAAATGAACCGAAGCTCACATTACTGCAAGATTCTAACCTTTCGACGCGAAGCCTGACAGACAATGGTTAGGTAGACACAGGTCTATCTTCTAAAAAAGAGGGGTTAGTTATGGTCTTTTTTTTTTTTTTTTTTTTTTGTTTTCGGGGGAAAAAATCTGTTAACAGATACCATACTGTATGAGGGTACAAGTATGGTTATGTGGGGTTGTCAGAGTTAGTTCTGGCGGACCCACTAAAATAACCCCCGGTGGCCGGCTTCTTTGCGTTGTCGATGTGCCTGGGAACTCCAATGGACCGCACCAGGCACATCTTGCATTGCTTCTTCAGCACGTCTCATATGTACCTCAGATGATAGTTTACGATGCCACTGCCACGGGTGACATCGCCCGTCTCAGGTCCGAAGTGTGGAAAAAGGAGCCCTCACTCTTTTATCCACGGACCCGAAATAACTGTACTTTAAAGAAAGATACAAATCACGAGACTGAAAGTGCAGAACGCCCGTTGCGTCTGCTATTCTGCCTCTCACGATCTCGTCCGGCAGCTTCTTTCTGGATCATTACGGCCTCACAAAACGATACCACCTCCTTCCAGGTTGTTTCATCCGCCAACATTTCTGCTATCACTGTAGGTAGTGAGAGATCCTGTCCGATCCTATCATTTAAGATCCGCCTTTCAGCACTCCACGCCGGACATTCTGCAAGGGTATGTTGGGCGGAGTCCTGTTCCGATCCACAGTGATGATCTTACCATAACTAACCAAGGTGGTGGGAGTAAGAGATCACGGCGAATTAAACCATCATCTCTTTAAAAGTAGAGCTACATGACAGCAGTTTTTGTCGAGGGTGATTCGGAAGAAGTGAGTAACTTTGTGTAATGTAGAGTTTAGCCATAGAAGAGGCAAGAAAAGTGACTGAACCTTCATCATAAATTATAGAATAAATCTGCAAAGCACCAGAAGTCCTTGTCTGATACATGAAGAACTTGAGTCTGTTAGGGTCCAGCTATTATGGCGCATTTTCATTAGTCGATACGTGTTCGGTACAACGCCTTCGGGGATTCCCCGCATGCGTTATACCGACCGTGCTATCGACCAATGAAATTCATCAGTCGATATACACAGCTTGTTTGCGGGTCTTGCGTCAAATATTTCATAATACGTCGTGTGCTTGTTGGATTAGGACACTGTTCAAAATGGCTGATCGCTTATCGGATTCGCAAATGTTAAAACTTGTGGAAATCTATCAAGATTACGATTGTTTATGGAATGTGACTAGTAAGTTGTATAGAAACCGTATATCGTTGTATATCTTCAATAAGCCACATACAGTCAAAATTCCTACACATAACATTAATTGATGATGCATGGCAAGAACGTCTGTCTCAGTGCCACTCTCGTTAACAACTGGCGACGATGTTCTCTCCCCGCATGCGGACTATATCGACTGATGAAAACGGTTCCCCGAATGCGGGTCCTGTGCCACGCGTTCCAGAAATCTCTCGCACTCCGCATGCGGACCCTATCGACTAATGAAAACGGTTCCCCGAATGCGGGCCCTGTGGCATGCGTTCCAGAAATCTCCCGCACGCCGCATGCGGACCCTATCGACTAGTGAAATTGCGCCATTAGGCAGGGGGTAATGCACAATACCGCAAAGCGATATATCAGTGCAGTAGACTTTTTCTTAACATAACTAAGAAACAATCAAAAAGGCATTGTATTTACGCGTTTAGTTGTGATCAAGTTGTTACGTTGTTTGTAAATATAAAATACATCATAAAAATAGAAATGTATCTCTTATTTCAGGTAAAGACACTGCGCCTCCAACTCCTCTCCGGCTCCCAGGGCCCGGAGCCACAGCCTTCCTACGGCTACCCTCAGAGCTACCCCCCCAACCCCTACGCGGAGTCCTGGGAGAAGCCCTCCGGCGGCGGCACCAAGCGCCGCGTCTACTTCCTGCTGTTCGTGGCCGTCACGCAGCCGCTGCTGTCCTGGTGGCTCACCTATCATTTAGTTCCTGCCGCTGTTACACCAGTGGCAATTCCACCTATACAACCTGCGCGATAACCTAGAAAGAAACTTGTTAAAGCATATATCATCTATGTGATAATAACTAATATAAATAATATTGTAAAGTTTCCTTTCCTCTTTTATATGTAAAATCTTGTATCTGAAATCCTGTGCCCTCAATTTTGTAAGTACCTATAAATATTTAATTATTATTTTTTGAAATAAAACTGATGGTCACTTTCAATGTTGTAAAGACAAGATTATCCAAGATAGCTGCATTGCCATTACGATGTGGAAAAAGTAGGTAATATTTAATTTAAAAAAATATTGGTTTAGTTGTTTAAAATCTTTATTATCTTATATGTATTAATTATTTTTACTACACATCTAGCATTTCATTAATAAATAATCAACTAGATTACTAGTTACATGTAAAAGTAGTAATACCGTTAAAAACCATGATAAATGAATACCCTATAAATAATTAAATACTGAAGATAAACTAAAATATTAACATTTGCTTCATTGACTCATTCCCATTTATCTCGGATTTCATCTACCATTGTTCTGTTTCTGAGTTCTTAATTCATGTTAATGGTAACCTGATTGTGTTCGAATGACTCACGTGTGACTCGTTATGAGCCCCTGCAAACTGCACACTTTCTTTCTGTCAATAGTTTAATCAATATGAAAATACTAGGAAAGCTTCTCAGCTGTCTTCATACTTAATCAGTAGGTACAGAATGTGATATATTAAGACGCAAAATGGCGTTCAACTGAGTAACATCTTTTTCACTTTATATAACTTGACACTGGCAAACTGTCGCTTCAAGCGCAGAGTCCAATTATATGAAATTTAATTAAATTGAACGTGATATAAACGCAACCAACCCGACACTTTAGTCGGGCCAGCAACCGGCAGTTATAGAGCTGTCAGTTTTTGGGGACTCTTAGCAAATTTATCCCGAACTATTATCTCAGCATTTAATCTTGTTTTAAAGTGTGTTTGTTTCAAATCACAAAAGGTACCTACAGGTTCTAAACCTATGTTGGGCAATTTGGAAATGGTCTTGTAGTTCGTAAGGACCATGTACTTACAAAAATATACCCGCGCCATCTCAGAACAATACGTATGGCTGATTTTTGTAAATATAAAGTTAAATACATATTTGTACTGAATACTGCGTTGTTTTCTTTATTTAATACCTTAGATAGAAAAAGTTAGTAGAATGACCGAAATCTGTCTGAACCCCTATTTAAGACCAAAACCAGAGGTGAAATTTTAATAAGAAGAATAAGTGTATAGTTATTTTGGGATGTTCACCACTGAGGAATCAGTAGCGATGAACTAAACGACGAAAATTAATCAGCGTACAAAAATTAACAAACTACCTACTTACAATTAGAAATGTCATCATTATGTAACGTTCTTTTGAATGCGTAATGCTCTTAGCGCGTATTTTCTCGTAATATTTCGTTGTACGGTATTTTCAAAGATTAATTTAATATGTAGAATGGTCAAATTAGTAAGAAAGTAAAATAAAATGTATAATTTCATCCAAGTTCTTCAACTTAGTGGCTGTAACAAACAATCGAGTGGCTTGTTGGTCAGTTACATATAAATACTATAGCTATCTAGATAAGGTCTAGACAAGCTACTGGGGTTCTAGGAAACTACGCCACGCCCACCGAGGAACATGCGCGGAGTGGAGTTCTAGTGAAATTCTATTGGACGACATTTCTCCGTTGACCCTAAACGTACAACGCCCCCTTTTGCAACTGAAGTCGAGAATACCTAGTCAGGAAGGAACAGCTACACCACTTCAAAAGGTATAATTATGATCTAATAGTTTCGGCAGTGGGAAATCCACTTCAGGACACAGGCCTTCCTCCATCAATGAGGAACCTATATCTTAGGAACCTAAAGGTGTATCCTACTAATATTAAAAACGCGAAAGATAGGCTATTTTTTACCACGGTAAAATGCCTCATTTTGCGGGAATATAAATTTTAAGTTTCATGAAAAATATTTATTATTCACAACACAAAACAACAACTATGAAATTACCAAAACTAATAATTAAAACTACCTTAGACCTACTTATGAAACAACATGTTGAAGTGAAACTTCTTTAGAATCGTTGTGATTTGAAACCGGATGCTACGAAAATGGAAATAAGATTGCCTTACCTGTCGGGTAAGCCAATCTTAAACGCTAACAAGGTTAAGCAACTTTGCGCGACGCCAGTACTTGGATGGGTGACCGCCCGAACAAAATCTTTTTGCATAGTATTTTTTTTGTTTGTTTTTTAGTCTTCTTATTCTTTTGTCGATTTACTGTAGTTTCACTTCTATCGTGTGTAAATCGCACACACACCTTTTTTTTATGAAGGGTCCTGCTGGTTCAGCATAATGCATCTGCCATAGAACCCGCAGGACCACTGCCGCAGAGCGCTGGCCAGCCAGGGCCCGTAACACTACAACCTACAAATAACAATTAAAAATTTCGTGAAACAACAAAAAAAAACACACTATTTTGCTTAGTTTAATGATCTACGATAGGTGCAATAACTGTACTACGATTTATTTTTAATATTAAAAGCCAGGATTGTAAGACGAACATGGTCCAGATTAATCATCAGACATTTGGTCTACATAGAGGCAATTGTGAAAGAGACACCTGAATTAATTTAATACATGCCTATGTACGTAAGCCCAGATGCAACCTCTCGTATATTTTGAGATTATAAACATATTTACCAGATTTTGTACTATCTACAATTTCGGGTTTCGGGTCTGGGTGTTTTCTAAGTATCATTATTATGTATTTATTTACCTACAAAAAAAAAAATCTATTTATTAAATAAGTCACCTAACAACCATGGTACAAG
Organism: Gymnoscelis rufifasciata; assembly: GCA_929108375.1. NCBI lineage: Eukaryota > Metazoa > Arthropoda > Insecta > Lepidoptera > Geometridae > Gymnoscelis > Gymnoscelis rufifasciata. Next base: position 424,317 of record OV815320.1, read on the forward strand.
CTCTGCTTACTTTGGGCGCTTTGGGGTAAGATGATGCTGTGTGATTTAGTCCGAAAATATTTATTTATTTATATATTATACTAGTGGCCCGCCCCGGCTTCTCACGGGTTTTTATTCAATTTTTTTTTCAAAATTGTGAATCAGAAATCAAAATCGGTCCAGTCGTTTGAGAGAAGTTCAGTGACACCTACACACTCACAGAAGAATTATATATAAAAAGATTTGACGCACAAAACTCAGTCATTTCTTATCGACAAAACTAGTACCTACCTATGACGGCATGATGTAGGCATAAAGTATCTTTGAATAAGCATTTCGTGTAGTTCTACTTCTCGCAAGAACAACGAGGCACTAATTGAATTACGTTCGAGTCAAGACGATGGAATCAGGTCGGACCCAACACGTTACATTGTTGTTAAGGTATTACACAAGACAGTTTACTTTTATTTAACTAGCTAATTTGTCATCCAGAGGTGATTATAAAACTACTCAGAGCGAATCATGTAGAATAAATTCTAACATTATGAAAAACCATGCGCGGTGCGAGCGAGCGTAACGCAGTAATCCGAAAAAAACGGACATTGTCTCGCGGGTATCTATCTAGCTAATTAAGTACATAAGTAATGATTATTAATAAATTGTCCCAACTTCAATAATCGAAAGAACATTTTATCTGCGTTATTAATTTCGTATCTTTTTTTTTCTTTGTATTCTGGGTTTGGCTATTTTTAGGGAGTTTTCAATAGTCCAATTGTCTGTTTTGATATGCAATGTCAAGTATTTGCAAATGTGTTATAATTCGTACCTATCTAATAAAATAAATAGAATTGACGTAAATCATATTGTATTTCTTACTCAAACTGTATATATAAGTGAGGAAGATTTTAAATGAATACGATAATAATTAGATATTATTATACTATCCACACAACAACATCTAGCCCCGTGGCATAGAATAATAAATTACTACGTAACCCGAGGTAAGTTTTAGGCATGTGTTACGGGTACTAGACATCTGATATACTTAATAATAGACATACATTTATTTCTTATTATGCAGCTTAATAAAACCAAAGTGAAATCATGAGAATAATATAAATCTAAATTTAAAATTTAAGTAAAACCCCCGATTCACATGCCTTAATTTCCTTATAAGTAAAACACCATAATATTTAGTAGTTAGGGCACGCGATGCTCTTTCATTTGATACCTCACTCGAGTATATTTGCAGATTTTTAGTTTTCCTTCCCCACTCTCACCCCCATTACTTTAGAACGGCTCAACCGATTTTCATGAAAAATGTCTAAGAACACCCGGGCCAAACTCACCTTTCATACAAAAAAAACTAAATTGAAATCGCTCCATCCGTTCGGGAGCTATTATGCCACAGACAGACAGACAGACACACAGACAGACAGATACTTCAAACTTATAACACCCCTCTATTTTGGTCGGGGTTAAAAATAACTTTAATCCGTACAAAAGGAACCTACAATATTCTGGCAATAGGGCAATTTCTGTAATTGTACTAGGTAGTCAGTAAACTGCCAAAAGCCTTTGTCTACCCATTTCATCGTCGCTTTATGCTAGGCTAGAGTGTGTACCTAGAGATAGCGACCGGCACGACCTAAATCCAGGCACCACCTCTGCGGTTGAGAAAAAGAGATAGAACTACTTTATATAGTCCTTGACCTAGATTTCCTACATTGTATGTAATACAGTACTTTAATACTAACCGAATTCATGGAATAAATAAATCGAACTGAAATAATGGTATTTGTATCATAAATGCTGGAAGGAAAATAGTTAATTTGAAATAAAATAAATAAAAACATGCAAACTTTGCGCTCATTTTGAAATTGCCGCGTATTTTCCATTGCATTGAAGCTAGCCGCGCAACGTCATTGGACATTGAACGACCTTGGCGCATTATGTCTATTTAGGGATGTTCCGTTGAAAATACACATATCGATAAAATCGTATGTTTATCTAGTTTGCAAGGACTAGGGCTTGTTAAGGTAACATTTAGGTTTATAAATTAGGAGTAAGGGTAAATAAATCAAGACAAAAAAACTGTTTTTATTTGAATGAAAATCCAAACATATTTTCAAAAGACTTTCAACATCTTATAATCATAAATGTAAATGACCTATGATAATACTATTAAATAGAGGTTAAAATCATACAATTTTGTAAAAAAAAATAACACTTAATAGTAGACACTAAAATGAAACCTCTTTTAGAAATCCTATTCATTTGTAGAATCATAAATTACTAAAATAATCATAAGTTTTTTGAAAATAAATTTCTATCATAATACTACATACATAGTTCTCAAAATATATCTATTGTTTTTTTTTTTGAACAAATGTTTGGTAAAAATATTTTATAATACGGACAACTACGTGGATATAAAGAACGAATTTAACATTTAATAAAACATAGACGGTAATGTACAGAAATAGCGCTTATTAAAAGTCGATAAATCTTCTATTCCTAAATGCTACGAACAACACTACAGCAATCAGCTGGTTGCTGTCAAAATCCAGTTCTACCAACTTAACAACTTTTAACTTGTGCCTATATTCACGTTGGCCATGCGCCACAAACACCCGCAGTATCGACAAACGTTCACAAAACGTATAGACGTAACAACCATAGTGACACTTCCCTTCACAATTTTGTAAATTTGAACCATAGAAACTGTAGTAAAAAATTAGTTTAGTTGATAAAGTGTTAAGTGAAACTAAGTTGTTTTTATAATGCTAAGTGCCGCATCGGTAGCCGCTTGCTGAAGCAATTACGTAATGGGAATTATGCTAGACAAGTTTAAAGTTTTGCCCTGAATTTCAACATGGCCGCTGACACAGGAATGGATACTTGCTCCAGTCCGGAAATCACGGACTCTAGAAAACGACCCTTAGACGGCGACTCGGAGAATGGCGACGTCAAGAGATCACACTTTAGCTCGGGTGAGTGGCGCACTATTTACTTACCGCGCTATACATACCTACTCGCTAGGTAGATTTACTTCATTGCGTACTTGGCAAAGTGAGCATAACATTGACACAGCGAACTTGCGGCCGATTCGGCTGCGCTCAGCTGGATTCCAACAAGATTCTTATCAGAAGAGCGCTGTTATCAATACGACCTATTTACAGCGACGTCGAGGTCGCAACGAGCTGCATTATTTTGGAAAACTGTAGCAACTATCTCTGTAGAGCTCTAGACCCCTTTATTGCTGAATAAAAGAATATAATTACACTGATAATTCGAAAATATATGAGAATCATTATCAAAGCGATTTGCCGTGCTGAGCTGATAAGCGGCGCGGGGCTGCATGGAATTTCCTCCTCGGACATTTAGTGATATTTTATGCAATGTTAAAAGAGAGTGGTTGTTTTTTAGTGCAAGACTTGGTGACAGCGTTGCCTCTGGCCAACGGCCATGGCACTATTACTTCTCATTTTGGTGAGTTAGTCAGTCAAAGCATCAGATCAGAACTCTCATTGGCTTTGTGGTTGTAGCGGCGCATGCCTCACGAGCGCCCGCCGCCGCCTCCGCTGCCATCATCACCTCCACTCACCGCTCGCAACACTCTTGTAGTAACATTCATTCTAAACACTGACCTTCCGCTGAACCATGTAGAGGTCAGTTTAATTATAAAATTATTTTGTTACTGCTTCTTGTTTGTAAAACTAATATATTTAAATTGAATAATGTTAGACAGTTTATGTATTTTGCTGAATTAAATATTTAAATTATCATCATGATATTTTGAAGAAAAACATAATTGCTTCATTCTACTTCTTAAGTCAATTAACAAATACCAGTTAATTATTATCAAATCAATTCAACTTAATGAAGTCTAAAGTACCTAGGTACATAATTAGATAATGGCATTGTTTTTGCCCTCAGTTTTAATGGTACATTTAGCGCTGTGGCATGTTAAGTTGTGACAGCAAGCAGTGAGAGGTGTTACATGGAGCCGGTGTTGGCAGCGGAGAGGTGGTGGGTCCACCGCGCGGCATGGACGTCGTGAGCGCCGCGTAGTCTCATCGACACCCCATGGCTTAGTCGTTCCATCGTCGGTGTGATCACTTATGTACAAATCTTCTACTACCCATTATTTTGGTGTCTTCACTTCTTCCTGAGATATCGTCGCTTTTATCGCTTTAATTTTATTTTAAACATAAACTAACAGTTGTATCTTAACATTATTTTAATTTTGTATGCGAAACCATAGAACACGTTTCAATAGATTGGCACCGTTCATCATCATCATATTTGTAATATTCGGAAATTAGTGATATTTTAAACGGGTTGTAATAACTATGTGAAGGTCTGAGCTCATGCCGATGGCAGGCAAGGTCATTACCGGTTCTAGTCATGCACTGGCCGATATCGGCCCACTGCCGCCGACTTAGAGTCGCTTGTCGGTCGCCGCGCGCCAAGGTCGGAGGAGGCGATTTGTCATTAGCTGCTAAGGTTGCAAGTGTTTACATTGCGTAATACTCCTTTATGTGGAGCGCGTAGGTTCTGCACTTATCTCATGTTTGTCTTGAGACGTGCATGATTGTATCTGGGTTAGGTTTTTGGAATTGGGAGAGCGTTGGTGGGTGTATTCCAAATTGAGCAGTTGTAAGTTTTGTGTGAGTTTGTCGATAGCTGCGGCTTGGCAGCCTTCCTGGCCCAGTTCGCTTGGCACGGGCCCACGCGGCCCCGCCTGCCCATTCTTCAGGATTTCATACTCCTATTACTTCCTGTGTAAATTATAACCTTTTTCGGGTAAAGCGGCTACTGTACATTTTAAGGATTGCTAATTTATTCGACATTTTTGAGCGTACTGTGAGGCCTATTTCCCGATTCTTCAAAATGACTTTACTTAATGTGGTTTAGCAAAATTTGGCGTTAACAATAAAACAATATACTTTAATTGGCATATGAATTATTTAATACATGACGTAGTAAGTAGTCCAAGTTCATTATTTTGATTACTTCACATTCTAAACAATAATCTGCAGTTTCCAGTGAACAACGTTAATTTAAGGTCAGTTTTCATTGAAACCACCTAGTTTTAGTGAGTTGAGGTACGTTCTATCTGCTGATGGGTAATGAAACCACTTAATGGAGGTAATGATTCCGTTGGCTATTAATGTAATTAACATAACGGGTTTGAGTGAAACTGAAACTCAATTGTGGTTAGGTTGTTTTATAACGTTAGTTATACATATATAAAATATTTCCGGACAATCAACATAACAACATCTAGGCCCGTGGTGAGCTCTAACCTTGTTCTACTGGTACTGGACAGCCGATATACTCAACGATACTTACGTCTTAGTTAAAGAGACAATTTAATTATAACAAAGTATTTTTGATTGTATTTAAAACAAAAGCGCCCTTTTCGCATTTCCACAAGAAAAGTATTATATTGTTACGCGCCCCTTGTTATACAACATTCATAATAAAATAAAGCGATAATTTTCACTAAGAAAACTTTAGAAAGAAACTGGCTTGGTTGGAACCTTTCCTATCAACGTTATTTTGTAAGGAACATAGGCTAAAATGTTGAATTTAAACTATCGTAATATCAAACCTACTCGCGTCATTGCAATTAATTAAAAATCTCAATTACAAATGAAATAATAGTACCTACTATGCAGTTGTTAACAGAAAAAGGTCAAAGGTATCATTAGGCAGTTCTACTACGCTGCACATGTATCTATCTATTATCTATACTAATATTATAAAATCTAAGAGTTAGTTTAGTTATTTTGATCGTTTTGAACAGAGAAACAGAATAAAATCAGTTTTGGGCTCATTTATTGGGTATTTCGGTCAGAACGTCCAAAAAAAGCGGGCAAAAAGCTAATTCTGGACATGTTGTTAACAAGTCGTTTGGTAAAATTTTATATCTACAATATTAAATCTTACTAATATCGAGGTTATCTTAACAACTTCTTCGTCAATTATTTACCAAATTTGATATTATATCATTTACCTAGTTGGTTTATGATACCCCGCCTTCTGCGATAGCGTATCTTATCAGCTGGAAGTGTTCTTTGACATTGTTATCAAATGTAATAGTTAAACTGGATGCATTAAAATGAAGCCGAAGTAACTGATAGCGAAGTTGTAAGACGAAAATATAATTATAACTAGTTTCAGTCCGCGGCTTCGCCCGCTTTATTTTTTTTTCTCGCAGTATAATGTAGGGTACATGCTGGGACACCAGCAAAGTCCGTGTCAAATTTTAGCTTCGCCCGCAATACTCGATTTTTCCGTGAAATGTGGCATTTTACCGCGGTAAAAAGAGGCCTGTGTTATTCGGATATGTGAGCTATATTATTGTGAAGTTTCATTAAAATCCCTTCAGTAGTTTTTGCGTGAAAGAGCAACAAACACACTTACATCCTTACAAATTAATATTAGTAAATATTATTAAACTTTTGACTGGTTGTCACTTTTGGATGACCAAAAGTCTTGTAATAAATATAGGTCAACCTTATCTGTTAGCGAGGTATAAAATTCACTTCAAATATCGAAATACACAGAATAAAATATCATTAAAACGATTGAGCCGTTTTGGAGTAGGAACTTTAATAAATAAATTACTTAAATATTTCCGGGCAATCCACACAACAACACTTAGCCCCGTGGTAAACTCGAAGCACCGCTCCACTGAGGCAGTCACATGTTATATTATGGCATCTATCCAATCTTAACTGCCCATTAAACCCCTGCTTAAAAGTTAAAGGTTTCCCGTCGCTTATTCCACTCATCGTTATTAATTCATACTTTGTATGCGTCAGCCACAAAGGAAAACAAGAACGCAAATTAGATTTAACTACATCAACCATGTATGAAGATATTCAAAACAAACCCGCGAGTTTAGGGAAACTGGTATGATGATAAACAAACAAAAATTTATTTAGGGAAAATAAGGGCTAAGAAAATACTATTTAATTGATAGAATGCCTTTTTTAATTCTGGGCTCCAATATTGGGTTAAATAAGGACTGCGTATTCTTAAAAATATGAAATAAACTTTTTACCTGTTAAGTTGCTAGCCTGTGACAGTTAATTGTTTTATCAGTAACTTTAGTAATCAGCCGTAATTCACTAACTAACTAGCTACGTATTACTGCAAACCTCTTCTAATTACTTCTCTTTAAATAAATAATTTACCTACTTACAACTGTACATGATACGGAATAGGTACTCACGTAAAAATCCCAAAACCTGTCACAAAGAAAAACAAACAAATCTAGGTTCTCTTAAAATAAAAGTAAATCTCTTATCCACTTTCTCTGAGAAAACCTTTTAAAACTTGTGGGTGGAAGTTTTGGTGGAGCGAAACTACTTCCAATCTTTCATTCTATTGAGTTTCCACAGAAATAAGGTTCAGTTTTGTTTGAGAACAATCTTGAACTAATTTTTATTGGAATGACATCATGCGATGCATATAATTTAAACAGCGCTAACACTGGCAACCGGATACCGGATTGCAGAATGTTGACAAAAACTCGATTGAATTCAGTCCTAGTTAAGTGAAATCAATTAATTGTATGGAGGCTCGGCCAGTTGCTTTCAACCAGTCGAATAAGGTTGAATGAAATGTTACTTGCGCCGATTATATCCGCTAAGGCGTTAATCACCTGTCACATGGCTTACAAATACGTATGTTATAATTTATTTATTTTATTTTCTTTATTCGTAGCAGCAAACAATTATACTCTAGTCTAGTAACATAATCTTAAATTAACACCCTTTTACTCTAAGCATAATCAGCACCGTTGCCCAAATATTATTAGATCCGTAATTCGGCGTAGCTTTTGAACGTAATACAAAACATTACATTTTGTGTTAAATACGAACAATTTACACATTTGACAACAATTGTCTTAATTGAAATAACATTGAAGTAAATTCGATGTATATACAAATAATTTTAGGTATGAAGTTATACAAAACAAATTCTGACTAATATTTATGCTGTTGAAACAAAAGAAAACATATTATTAGTGAAGCATATCAATTTCCTGAATGAAAAAGGCGAGGCAGCAAAAATGACTACATTTAAAAAGTTGTCATTGTATTATTTATAAGTCTATTTTATAAAATGGCCTAAATTAGTACACACACACATAAATGGACACGAAATTGCTTAGATATGCTTGATTCTAAGCGATAATACACGCCACTAAACAGCCGATACAATTCGCGTTTGAGGCCACGCGGAAATTGCAAGCACAGATATCCACGTTCAGTGTATTGTATCGTTATCTACACAATGCATTGTGTTTGGAACCCTTATCACCCGCAGATTGAGGAAATGGAGAGGGCATGCTCAAATAGGTGCCGCTTAAAAACATATTAATTTATCTTAACGAGCATTTACCTGCGCGCCCTTTTGCTGCCGGAAGGATCAGGGATTAAGGGGTTTATGAAATGAGCGAGATATTGCAAACTTTATTAGAAATGAAAATTTGTATCTTTCACCGTTAAACACGATGTTTAGTTAATAAAGTTTTTAATATACACTAGAATTTATGCCGCTTCTACAGACAAGTTTATGAGCCTGCAACATGTGACATGAAGTTTTGGACTCTCAGTGTGCAAATACACGTTACAGTCAAACTTCAAACTGCAGCTCATCACGACATCTGCCACTTACGGCACGTTTTATCAAGTTAACAAATCTCAGGAATTGTGAAAATTGCCTTGATTCTGACTCCATTCGGGCTGATTGCTGTTTGCTAACTTTACTCGGTAATTTGTGTATTTGTGCGCCGGTTCGAGGGGATCCAACGTTGTAGGGTTTTTGCACGGCAATTTTTTATTGAAATTGAAAGAGTACTTACAAGAAGTTCATCGAAATAATTTTAGAAAAATACTAATCACAGTCAACTATAAACGGTAAATAACCTTCATCTGAAAATGAATTACGATCTAGAGTACTAGTGTGACACCATACTTACGTAGTAATTTATTATTCTATGACCATACTATTGCATGTCCGATGTTTTACAGCATCTTTAAACTGTCAGTCACAAACGACAGGTCAGAACCTCGCGCGCCACACAATAAGTCAACAAATTGAATGGCTCCCAGTTCTTGGAGCTAAGTCACATTTATTACGCTACATAATTTAATAGCTTCTTGTGAGAAGACCGTCGGTCGTGGGAGTAATGTTGCAAGCTGGAGTCCCGTAATTGGCTTTCAGAGGGCGATTTAATTAAAAGTGAGTAGTGCACGGCACCAGTGTACGTTCTCCTCTATGCTGTTATCTGTGAGCCGCAGGTACGCTTATCTCGAATGTGCATTTTATGAAAATGAGCTACCTTGTGTGGGCTAACTTGCAAAAATGTGCTTAATATTATCGTTATGGGGTTTGTTCGTGCATGGATGTTAGAAATAACTTATAGTCAGCGATTACTATAAGCTACAAACGGTATGTTTGTTTTATTTACAAACTAGCGCTAGCCAATTTAAATATACAACCTTTATATACTTCCTCTTGATAAACTATCTATTGCTACAATCAAGTCAGTTAGGTCTAATTATAAATACTGTGTGTCAAAAACGTATTCAGCCTCATTAAGGTTGCTGGCATCTACAGTCTTAATACAAATTGGTATATTATATTGGAAAAGAACATTTTTATATCTAAAATGATAGTCAAATTAACACATTTTCGCTTAGAAAACTCGTAACCATTTAATTCACCCACTGGTACAGTGATTGAACTAAAGATTATTATCACTCGACCTGCCGCAACGTCGCGCCGACTAAAACGTACAAACTAAAAATACGCGGACGAAAGTGAAATAAAAGTATTCTCAGCAAAAAACTTGAAGCGAATACGAATCGCTGTCGTGTCGATACAACTTGCAAGATAGCGAAACAATACGCGCTATTAGACGTGATAACAACGATACAAACTAAACTGAACCCTAGTCTTATCACTATTCTGTACAAAATTCAATACATGTGCATGTGTGTGGTTAGAAAAATCACACTATCAAATGCAACTCTATTAGTAAGCCCACAAAGTCGATTTTCATCGATTTCCGCGATTCGATAATCGATGCGCATTACAAATGAAACTGTCACAATGCTGCGCGTGCGCACACCACGGCTGAATAACAATTAGGATCAATTCTGATTTGTTCCCGCTTACGACGTTTGACTTTCGTTAACCTCTATTCAGAGATATTGGCAGGGAACTTGGGATTTATCCTCAACGCTCTATTAGCATCTGTGGAGTAGTATGATGGCCGCTTTGGATTGAAGGTCCTGAAAAGTGGGTCGCGGACTCGACTCCCGCGGGGAAATTACTATGCAAATTATATTTAGCATAATGTTATAAAGTTACAAATGATTATACTGTTGGAAGTTATCTTATATAAAGGCAAGTATTATTTAATTTGATTACGCATTAAATTGCTATTAATAACTTCGCCTTCAGGCCCTGGGTTACAGCTTAAAGGATTGTACTCAGCTGATAGAATAAATTAACATGGATATTTTAAAAGGTTTATTTCGGAAAGGACGGTTTGTTACCGTAATATCCTCGGGGAACAACCTTAACGTTGAATTCAGGTAAATGTAACTGAAGCGCAAAGAGATCGTTTTTAGAAATATATATTTTACGGGTCTGTGTAAGTGACACCTTAATTTAATGAAGGGAATTTTACATTGTGGAGTTCTATCTTCTTATGTTCAGGAGAGAAGGTCAGGAATAACTTGAGGTTCCATAATGCATACTTAATATTTTATTTGATTACAATATCAATTAATAAGTGCACCTAACGAGTGTTGATTAACGACTGAAGACTCCGTGTACAAAACCTACACGTCAGCCCAATTCCTGCAAATGCCTAGCCGCTACACTGCTATGTATTAATCATAATTATATCACAGTAAGCAATGCTGTAACCTGTCAGTTGTGATCAGACATTCAGCAACTAAAGTTATTCTATCGTATAGCAAGCACTAAGGCTTTCTCTCCATTCTTATCCTGATATCGTCAAATAGTCGCATTTTTAAAAAATGTTGATAGTTTACTAAAAATGATTTTTAAATACCTCTAATAGATCGACAAGCATTTGGTCTGTATAGTGCTTCAAAGGAACATACACTACACATAGACTGATAAACACTTCAATCACTCCTTTGCGTCGCGCAGTCGAGTAAAAAATATACATACCTACCTACATTCAAAACTGTATCATTTCGTAACTATCTAGACGGTACTAGTACACGATTATCCCATCAAGGTGAAATAAACATATGGACAACGCAGGCTGCTCGCTTAAACTCACTGAAATGAATAGAATAGAAAACATTTATTTATGTCAAAAACATTCTTATACAACACTTTTTTTATACATTTAAAATACAACACAATATTATAAAATAAATAAGAAAATAAAAATCCGGACTACTCACACAGCATCACCTAACACCAAACTAAGCAGGCTTGTACTATGGGTGTTAGGTGACTGATATACTACATAGATACATTTTTTTTTGTAAATACATACATGCTACATAGAAAAAACCCAGACCCGAAATCAGAAATTGTAGATCGTACAAAATGTGGTCCCCCGGCGGGAATCGAAGCCCTGCGCCTCAGGCGGACCTTCGCCCGCCGAGCCACAGAGGTCGTAAAAGCTTAAGCTTATATAATCCGAATAGAATGATCAACAAAACCGCAGCTTTCATAAACTAAACGGGAAATAAAAGTAAGAAGCACTGATGTGATTTATTAACTCCGTCAAAGCCTGAATAACGCTTCGTTTGCAAAGAATGGACCTTTTGTGGATGTAATTTTATTTCGCCCACAGAATAGGATCCCTGGTGGAGTAAATATTGGGGCTATCGAACTGTTGTGGGATAGTGATTATTGTAAAAGGTATCCACTATCTTATTTACCGCTTATATTTTCAGTCTTTATCGTTTCATCTATGATTAGTGTGGGAGGGTACGGAATAAGACAAATATCTTGTATACTAGAGAATTAGAAGAGTTAGAATAATTTATGGATTCTGTTACACGGGACATAGGGGATTGCTAAAATCAACCCGCAAACTTGATCGTTTTGGCTTGCTTTCAAACTTAACTAAAACATGAAACCAAGCAAAAGTTCTCACGAATTAATAATAATTAAAATTTGACTTAAAAATAATTTGTCTGTACCCTGAAATAATTGGTCCCGTGACGTCAACAATTATTAGTTATTAAAAAGTCGCGTTGGCTAAGTGGGAGCACACTCGACATTTATTCCGAAGGTCGTGGGTTCAAACCACGCCACGCACCTCAAAATTTTTCTTCTTGATAAATTCGCTTTAAAACACGTGATTTAACGGTGAAGGCAAACATCGACGAACCCGGCATGTTCTGTGAACTTTAAAGATTTTATAGACATGTGACATTAACTAACCCGCACTTGGCGAGAGTGGTAAGTTAAGGCCCAATCTCTCTCGTCAAAAGAGTGATCGCTGTGTCCCAGCAGTGGGATCGTAAATAGGTGTGCTTATGCACCGATTAGGTTTCCTCCCTTATCCCTATTAACAAAACAACGGCAGTTCTAATTCCAATCCACATACAATAATTGCTAATGTTGGGTAAGGAAATTACCGCGCTTAGCAGAAAAACAATAGAAAACAATTAGCTCCTTGGATGCTTCCATCTTACTAAGTGGATTGTTATGTATCGCCGTGTATGTAGAAAACAGGGAAACTGCTCGCTGGCAAAGCTAGACATCAAAATGACCAAAGGCTTATAATATACAAGGAATATAATGTAGCTGCGTTGCCCTTTTTATAGATTTTGCTACAGGAACTACGTACTTAGCCTGAAGTCTTCCTAGATAAATAGGATAACTTCACGTGAAAGTTTTGTATGCCAGCTCCGATTCTTCCAAACGTTCTCATAATTTATAGGACTTCAAGTTTTAGTGTTATTTTATCTTGATATGTCCTCTAGCTAATCAGTACTCAAAGAGCATGCTGTTTCATTCAGACGATTGTGTAACTAAGCAAGATAGCGCTATAAATAACCCTGATCAGCAAACTTGGGACTTTACTGGGAGTAGATCCAAGAAGCCTTCCTTCTGTCCAATATTTCTCGCAATTCCTCAGAGACCCAAATCCATTCCGCCATTATGTAAGGCTTATAATAAAATTAATTTCTACAAGCTATCGGTGTGGTCGCCTGTTGTTGTATACTTTCGTTTTTGCCTACCGTTGTAGTTTCAGGTGGGCTGATCTTGCGCAAACCGTTTTGTTTGAGCTTGTGCAAGTTGAAATTGTTAAGCATTATCAATTTACAGACATATAAACACTTTATTGTTTTTACAAACACACAAAAATAAAATAAGTTAAATACAATAAATTAAACGCATTGTATTGAGTGAGTGTCTCCTTTGTTGGTAAGTCGGTTGAAAAAGTAAAATAGATGGTAGCAAAAACCTTTGGATGCTAAAAAACTTTCGCAAGGGAAGGAAAACACGGGTTTTTTTTTATGAGATTTTTTACAACTAATAAATGGATTACATTCGTTACTTGATTGGCCTCGTATCTTAATAATTTATAGGTGCATTACTTTAGCTATTGTACTTATCATAATCTAGTTGACAAGTGCGACCCTGACAATTGTAAATACATTTATCTAATAACAACAATGAACAATATAACATCTGTGTAAATGCTCGTATAATTTAATCTAGTTTAAATTGTTTGTTTAGGGGCCACATTTCTGCTATTTCCCTTATTTTAAAATAACCTTTCAATTTGCAAGACCAATAATTAAAATTTAATAGAAATCGTTGAGAAGGATTCAGTTTTCAAGTAATATAAAAAGAAATGATATTTAAGTACCTACCTATTGCCTGATGTTGGCAAATTAAACGTTGCAAGGTCGTCTTCGACTTAGTATGTATTATTTAGTTGCATCGATTTTATGCAGGTGTATCTGTGGCGTGCCTCCGGATCATCACTGGCTACAGCACGCCAAATGTTTGTTGGTCTCGTTCATTTGCATAGTGGTGTGGACCTGCGCACGAATGCGGAATGTAGAACTTGTTCTAGAGACATGCTAAATGAAAGCGCTCATGGTTCTAGTTTTAAATTAAAAATTTGTTTAGCGGGAAGTAATTTTAGGTAAGGTTTCGGTCGGAAGTATGATGCCCAAGAATTTCTGCGTCAGGAGATATTGTTGTTGTGGAAAGGACTTGATGTCACAGCAAAATAAGACTCAAACAACTAGATAGGATTAGATTTAGATTCGTTATTGCAAACATTATTACTTACTGCTACGGCGCAGCGATCCAAAATGTATCTTGGCATCCGGCACTAAAGACCGCCAGGCTTCTCTGTTAAAGCTGATTCAGCGACATAATTCCCAAACGACATAATTGACTTAAACAAATGCTTAAAACTATGAAACAAAATGTGGGACTCAAATATGAAAACAAAATCTACAAATTCAATCGACTGTTATTGAAAATGGCCGCCAGCTAATCATAGCGTGACACAAATTACACAGGCATGTCACACAGAGAGATAACGGGGCGCATGTCACTGGCGTATCGGTTGTTGTTATAAAGCCACCTATTTCGTGTGTGCGGGCGAACTGCAACTTATTTGATTCGGCTCCGCAACAGCCCCGCAATTACGACGCCAGTGAACACGAATTTCATCCAGATTGTTTGAAAAGTTATTCGTACCTGAACTTAGGCAGTACAAAGAGTATCAAATTTACTGAACCTTCTTTTTACTTTGAGATCCGTCTTGCATTTCAAACAGTGTTCGGCTCATCAATCTTGCCAGTTTCAAAGATCAAAGGGTGAAAGAAAGTTGCGATTTTCAAAGCGCAAAGCAGTGGAGGGCCGCTACTCCGGGATAATCTCCGCTCCGGCCAAATCGTGCTCTTTTCAATAGCGCGAGCGTGCATGAAAAGAGTTGATGAGGCTCGAGTGCCGAGGACCGTGCCAAGTGGGGCGGACTTTTCAACCTTGTGCTTTTTATACGAATAACTAAGTTGGGACTCCCACGCTCTAGATCCCATTCGGTTCTCATTCCCGATATGCCGATATCATTCTAATAACGTTTCTGAATTCATCGGGCTATCGCTATTCAATTATTACAACAGCGTGTTATCCGTGACGGCTCGCTACAACAAAAAATAAGCAAACCACTCGCAGTTGAGTAATTTAAACCGATACAAAGCTGTGTTTCACAAAGTTTCGTGTTTGTTCGTCGCTCTTGCCATTTTCAGTTAATCATAAAACTATTAACTGATTAAAGCACACTGTTGTGACAGCTTTCTGGCTGGGCACTTCCGTAAATCATTATTACATTTTAGAGTGTTTTGTTACTAAGTAAATGTTTTGTTTAAACAACAGATAGATAACAGATAACGTTTCTGCACATTGCCACAACAAACTTATATTTATTTTATCGGTATTTGTTGTCCAGCCTTATCTCTCGTTTCTGAGTCGGAATCTGTGTTGTTTCAGTGCGCTCTGTAACCCAGTTTTTGCGAGTTAACGTGCCTAGTACAAAGCACATGACCTGTTTCCAGCTCGCCATTATGCCGCATCAACATTGGCAGCTGCTTCCGACTGCAGATGCTCCCTGCGCCATTTCCTTGCTGCTCAGCGCATTGATTCTCTGTGACAATGAGATACTACTTGCGCCTTTGGAATTGTATTGTATGACTCGCTTCTTGAGGAGCGGAAAGACCAAACAGCGCAAAACTACGTGCGCCATCTTATGTGCCTTTGTCCTACTCCCGCCCTAGTTTCGCGCAAGTTAGCGATTCTTTTCTCTCAAAAATGTTTACTGTGACCTAAATCGTTTCCCTATACGCCAAACTCGACACATGTTTGTGGATTCTTTCTTTAGAACTGAGCTTCATCTAGGCATTATCAAAAGGTCGCTATTGGCGTTTTTGTTGATAACCCTGTGTAGAGACTGAACTAACCGGGTGTATTATTATTTAAACATCGGTCAAATTCTAAATATTTCATTCATATGTTATCACTATAATGTGAGAGTTGTTTCATTGAAAATTCGCTTTGTAAATATTGTCCAATTTGCGGTGAAACGCGATATTGGCGTGGTATTGGTTTTGCTCCCCGGAGATGGATTTGATTACATTTGTGCTCTGTCAAAATTCATGGCTTCGGACGGATGGAATAAAAGTAAAAAATTCGTTTGGCTTCAAATGTTTGCATCATTTGAAGTCACACTTTGACCTCGATCGATTGCCGCCATTCCCAAAGTTGATTGAGTTGTAATATTTTGTTTCAACAAATCTTCTGTTCTGTCACGAAATTTACCCCAACATTCGGCAATAATCGTTACCTAGTTGATTTTATCAACAGCCACTCCAAATATTATTTTTGGAACGAATTTCTCGCAGTAACTTGAGAATTGTTCGATGAAACGACGAACAAGATAAAAGAAGCTACCGTTTTTTGTTACCGCAGCTTTTAACTGAGAGGGAAGCGCTGAGAAGAGGTATTTTATTTCACCTTTTTGTCATAATTTCCATTTATTTGCAAATATTTCCGCACTACCAATTAATTCAACGCAATAATCCATCTCATGGTGCTTTAAGAACGTTGTATCAATAGTAAGTTTCAATTGGTAAGTGTGCTCTATCGTGCCAACTAAAGCGACCGCTGAAGCACCATTGAGGCGTGTTGCGAAACGTCAGGTACACTCGCCTCCGAATTAGATTCAAACGGAATACATAACGCAGACCGAGATGAAGCAGCGTGTACTTGACATGAATGCATACTGTAGCGGCGGGCACACGCGGCTAAACGTGCGCGCTACGTCGCTAAGTGCTTTTACATAATGTCTTTACTTTAATCTTGATGACCCATTATGTTAGATGTTTTGTCATTCTCCCTTTAAGTTGCTAAATCCCTTAAAACTTATCTGTTTGAAGAAATCCGCCGATGGGCGCGGTTGGATCCAGAGTGTCCTAATAAATGAGATGACTTACGAGCCTATTTATCACTTTACAAATGATGCTAACAGGCTTGAAGTCACAGCGTACCTACCGCCTACAGTACGACAATATCGATATTGTCCTATTTATTGAGAAATATGGCTAGTTGTGCAAGCCTTATATAGGATGGTACAGCTAGAATAGTGTCGTCATCGTCAAGTACACAACTGAAAGTTTTTCTCTTCAAAAGTAATGTAAGACGCAATAAGACGAGCTAAGGAGCGATCTATCAGCTCGTACGGATGCGTAATCCCTTCTTGAAGATTACCGAGGCTTAACCCGCGCTCCCGAAGATTGATTAGTTTCCGATGGCTCGAGGAATGTTTCAGTGTCAAATACTTAGAAACTTTACTTAATACCTTCCTAAAGTTGCTTGTTTACGGGAAGCTGTCCCCACTTTTTGTTGGCTCTGCGACTTTGCTACAAAGTTTTCCAGCAGGTTACAATAAGCTTCAGTCCTTTTTTACCCGGCAGAGGCGTGTTTCTGTGTTAAACATTACGGTCCACTTTTCCATAGTCTAGTGCCAAGTGTTTTTACGGTGGGAAGCACAGTAGCTATTCATTTATGGGCAGTTAACTCTTGTACACTCTACTCAATTGTGAATTGATTCATTGCATGCCGCGCTAGTAGACACGGCTTCGGTGTAGAAGGTCGCATTGTCCACACTAGTCGCAGTTATCATGCCAGTTAGTTACAATTTATAGGTGACTGGTATTGCTTTCCTGGTCAGCCGTTTGTCTCTATCAAGAGACGTGCCGTGTAATAATGATAAAAATGCGTAGAATGCTATTAACGTTGGTCGTAAAACTACACGTAAAAATATCTACTGAGATTTTTTCCAAGCCAAACCGGTAACTAATGTTAGGATATTAGGAAAACTTAATACTTGCGTTCTCAGACAAGTTTACGGATAAGCGGAGCCGGTTTAAATAAAGTGGCTGTCAAATGTTGGGGAGCAAAACTGTTCTGTCACTGTCGCCCCGTGGTAATATTTCACAGCCAATCCCAGATTACAATCGCGGAGATTAGGCGAGCCGTTCCATTGTCGCCCTGAAAACATGAAACCGGCCTTTTTTGCCTTTTAATAACTCTTTGTTGGATGGAAATCGGCCGGGCACGTTTAGGAGCTTCTTTATTGTGAAAATGGTTCAATTACTTTGTGATGAAAATAAGTGTTAGTTGCGTCATTCAAATCTTTCCTCCAATGGAAACAATTAAGCTAAATCCCGATTCAAAAGGAATTTACCGAGCTCCCATCTCAATTTGCCGGCTTTCTTGCTTACGCTAAGATTGTGGACCTGTGTCAGCCTGTCAATGGTAGACAACGCCAGACATGACTCTGCAAGTTCAGTGGAGCAGAAACACAAAGGGCTTGTCCGATGTCACCGTGTCTTGCCATAAGCGGCAGGTGGCGCGGCCTAGGAATGGGGTCAGCTCACTGTGCCGTCGCTGCGGCGGCCACCGCACGCCGCCCGACCCGGCCGCCTCAATTGAAACACATTGCGAACTGTGGGCGGCTCTACCACGCGTATTGCTCACATCTTTCATATGGTCTGATTAATCGCTTCCATCGAGGTCACCTTGTCGTACCCAGGTCCGTAGTTTGTCGTCATCGTAGTCCAGTATCAGCTTCACACTCATCAGTCTATCTTCGCATCGACGTCTTCCCCATCTGTGTTTAGAACAATGCATGTCAATAACTGAATAAATAAATATAAAGCTTCTACATATCGCCTGTATAAAATTACCTGATAAACTTAACAAAATTTAAATTGTTTGTAAAGCCAACAGAACACCAGCAGAAGTGGTGCTAAGTGATTGTACTTATTTATTGGTATTGGCTATTCGCACATCGAGACATGACATCACTGCAGGCTCCAAGGTGTGGCCATATTACATATTAATGCACTCACACATGATACTTCAGCACTTCAACAATCTTCGACTTCGCTGCTTATCCATGGCCGCCATGGTGTCTTAGAAAGTACCTCATAGCAGACTCATTTACTAAATGCGACGGAGCGTCGCCTTCTGAGCTCGCAGCTACCGAACAAAAGGCATTTGATCCATGGTTAATCTCACCAGTTGTCTCCTTAAATAATAACGACACACAATGCTCTGCTCCAAATTGTGTTAAACCTCTTTGTAATTACCGTTAAATATTGCGAGCGAGCAACAGACTCACATTTTCCTCTGGAATAGGCTAATTTATTTGGCATCCCCTCAGGATGGGTTTGTAACTGGCATTTATTGTGATTTGGGGATATTGGCAATCATTGGTTGTTTGCGCACATGAAATCCCTTGAAACCATTTCATATTGAACCAGGCTAAATATCATTCCGATTCTGATTGACCCATTTCTAGTTTTTATTTTAACACAAGGATCAAATGCCAAAAGTTCAGAAAGCGTCGCTCCCTCCGTGGCTTCGTACTCATCTGTGCTTTATCCGCAGCCGTGGAGCCGACGTACCACTTCAAGGTGCTGGTGCCGTCCATGGTGGCCGGCGCCATCATCGGCAAGGGCGGCGAGACCATCGCCCAGCTCCAGAAGGACACAGGCGCCAGGGTGAAAATGTCCAAGTCACACGACTTCTACCCAGGTAAGTCCAAACCATTCAACCGCTCACAGGAAACACACCTGACTTCTGGAAATTGAAAGTCTCGCTCACTTTTTCCGCGCAGGAAATTAAGAGATTGATCGCATTCCTTTGTGTGTTTTTCTTCTTGAGCTATTCTTTACTCGAACACATTTCAATTCAATATGTATTTACGTCATAGAATAGTAGTTTGTGAAGAAAGGAACTGTTGTGTCGCTGTTTCTTCCAATACACGACAAAGACATATATATAAGTCAGAACCGAATATAAACCTACACTGTTACACAGTGTCAGTATTTCAATCACATTTAATTGTTCTCAAGAACTCTTTATACTATAATAGTTGAGCTAGGGAACAAGAATCAACGACCTTTTTTCATCTTCTAATGGTTACATGTATCCACCGCCACAAGGCGGGCTTATAAACGGGAAAAAGTCAGCCTACTATTCGGCGGCACGTGCCTTTCCATATTCCATGCATCATTAAGCCCATATGCCCACGCTTGCATGAAAATGTTACATAAGAAACTCCAGTAACGTGGATTTTATTCAAAACATGCACGCAAATATTTAAACGAAGACCAGACGATAAGATAATAATCTGAACATTCACGTAGTTATGACGGCTATTAGTGCTGTTGCAATGATTGCATTTACCGATAACAGTGTGATGTGGGCACTGGCCAGCCAAATCATCGATATCGTAAACCGTAAACTGGAGGGCTGGCACTTGGCAGTTAGTCGGCCCAGTGGAGGGCAGGCCATTAAAGTCGCGACGTAAAACGACACGCCCCTGACAAAACAAACCACCGGAAGCCAGCCTCAACCGAAATAAAAGCGAAAATGATCCTAAATTAACTTCAAATAGTCTACCGTAATAAAATGATAGTAAAAGTGATTAACTGTCGACGCGAACTCGCAAATTTTGTCTCCTTTTTACGGCTCCGAACAATGACCTTTTAAATTTTACGCTCGAGAAAGCTTTGTTCTAGAAATCGAAGACGTTTTACATAATTTTTGTGACATTATACTATAAGCATTTGCAAATTGAGTGGGTTCCATCTGAATATTTATGTTTGCGTAATTTGCAGAAGAAAGTAGCCAATTTTTCTTTGTAATAATTATCAGCCCGCGAGGGCGGTATTCCGTTGGGTTTTTGCGGCACTAATATTTGCATTCGGTGGAACAAGAGCCTGCTTCGTTTTTGTATTTCCCCTGTCGTCGCATTGTCTCCGTGTAGAGTATTCCGGTTATGAGCTTCTGTGTGTTTATGCCCTTTCATCCTTTACGGAATTGAGGTTGCGCTGCTCACAGAAACCCAATGCCGGATCTTTCCGAACTTTGATTGATCAAACCTTGCCTATGTGGTGCTTACATAATTTAACTACAGCTCAGCTGCGGCGTGTCAAGGTTCTCTGACTTATATGTACTCTCTGTTTTGTTTGCACAACCTAATATTTTGTGACTGTAGTCATTATAAAAATTGCTTACGAAATTTTCAACCTACAGCTCAGAAAATAATTCTAGGTAATTTTATATTTGAAATATAAAAGTACTCCCTTAGAAAGAACGCTTCATTTCCTATTCTTAAGAACGAATATTTCATTTAAGCAGCAACTGTAGCATTAAAGTCAATTACCGCCGGCACTTACTCGCGTTCTTACTGCGATGACTGCTAAGGGAATGTTTAATTATGGTCCTATGGTGAAATCTGCCATTAGGACTGGCAAAAAATAGAAATGACACGCGCCTCAGCTCATCAACTGACATTAATTATTCCGTCCGGGTTTATTCCTCTGCCGAATGTGCCCAATGGCGTTTTGTAATAAAAAATTGGGTTACCGTTACGGGCTCGCCCATTCCTTGAAATTAGTGCTGAGCTTGATATCAACTGCTGTGGAATTAACAGCTGGGAAATTGTGTCCTATTTCACTCCGCGCAATAAATCATGCCGTAAGCGCGGGCTTTGTTTATTGAATATTCATCACCGTCACATATGATGAGTTGGATTTCAGGGGTAATGGGGCTCGCGTATGAAATATGAATAATACAAGGCCTACCCTATCAGGGCTTGATAAAGACGAGTGAGACGGGCAACCCTAGTTTATTGCGTGGCTCAAGCTTGTGGTTTACGATCGTGTCTTCATGGAACTATTTGGAGCTACAGTGTTTGCTGGCTCGGTTATTTGCTAGTCTGATAAGTAATTTCTTCTGTATCAACGAAGTAAACATTGATTGTGTATCGATTTACTAGGGAATTTGTGACAAGTGTGTCCGCTCAAACAGTATTTTGGTGTTAGTCAACAATTGTGAATTTGCTAGTTTAGTTCCGCACTGGGGTCATCGCGTGGGATGCATTGTTGAACCCTCTGTGTTTTCCAATTCCTTTCTATAACGTCACTTGAATGAATAGCCCCTCATAATTAAGGTAAAATTTAACAAGCAAACCGTGATAATGTGATCCGCTTGTATAACACAGTATCAGATAAATTCTACCCGTTAGTCAAGTACATACCAGTAGTTTTCCTTGAGGCGAGATCATCGGCGGCACTCGAGTGTGAAGAATAAAATTCTAACTGCAGCGATGAAGGCGAAGGTTGCATTACAATTTTCCCACGTTGAATTTTTCATCTCAATTCCATCTTCCGTAATTGCGGCGCAGTGCAGGCCCGGTGCGGATGTTCTATCGACCCCAAAAGCACTTGTGACATTCCACCATTTAAAAAACTCTTTTGTTTCAAACAGAACCGTGGTTAAAGCAATTTAAAATGTAAATTCCGCAAAAGAACGCCGGTTTAAACTTAAATAACGTAGCGCATGAGTCCTAAGCGGAACTATTTTGTGGTTGAAAAAATGGCTGCCGTATCGTTGAGCTATTAATTTGATATTACCGAAACCGATAGGCGCTGCGATAAGGTTGGATTTATTTAGGTCTTGATAAACCGTTTGGTTTTCAGCAATAACACACTTGTTGGATAAAAGTCAGTCCTCGCAACAAGTATAATTGTGTCATAGATTCCAGTAAACCTTGGTGATTTTTCACCTGTCTGCGTATGTCACACTTCAAACGGTAGTCCTTGACATCAGCGCGTCTAAATGCGTCGTTAATAGATGACCCAAATGCTGGAGCTTTGGATCCGGCTCACTCCTCGGCTTCGTACTAATTAGGGCACGATGGCAATCCTTGTTCTCGGGTGAGGTGTATCCACGTCAACACTTGATCATCATCACCATCACCCCATTAACGTTCCCACTGCTGGGACACAGGGACTTCTCTCTTGGCGAGAGAGATTAGGCCTTAATTCACCACGCTGGCCAAGTGCGGGTTGGTGAATGTCACATGTCCTTCAAACTCTTTAAAGTTCTCAGAACATGCCGGTTTCCTCACGATGTTTGCTTCACCGTTAAAGCACGTGTTTTAAGCGCACATAAATTTCTCAAGAAGAAAAATCCAGAGGTGCGTGGCGGGGTTTGAACCCACGACCTTCGGAATGAAAGTCAAGTGTCCTCCCACTAAGCCAACACTTGATAAGTGTGCAACAATCCCAAATATTACTATTAATTTATACCTTGGAATGTCCTAAAAATTACAGATGTTGTTGTCCTGGTTGCAATTTGCAGGGAATCTAATGATAGTACTCGTATATCAAATTTAAACTTTGGGCTTTAACAAATACAAGTCATATTTTACTGCAACTACCAACTACGGCTGATGCTGACCGTCGACTCAGTATGTTTGGAAGCGAACTGTAAAAACAAATTATTTCCTTCATCATTTTTACTTAAACGATTTAGTTTTATTAATTTTAAGTTGGCCTGACCATGTATGCCCTGTGCTTCTAAGGAAATAAACGTTTCGACTTTAAATTATGATAGATTCAGAACTGCGGACCGATCAGAAAACTTAGGAAGAACAATATTTAAATAAGTAAAAATATCATCAAAGATCACATTCACGGTTAAAATACAAATATAATAAACTCATCGGTTCGAGACTCTATTTTTAAAGTAATTCAATTACTCAAAAGCTTACTCATATTTTAATTATAATATTTAGACCAAACTATGTGGCGTGACGACAGTTACTTTATTGTATACCACTAAAACAAAAGCTTTTAAAACGCCACGTTCGGATTGCTTTAGATATAATCTCTCGAGTCAAATATCAAGGTTCACTCACACTATTGTCTGAAGATATTATTTGGAAGACATTTTGCAAAAAGGATCACTTCTCGACCCGTATCAGCATGGAACGAGGGAATCAGTGTTATTGACGTGAACGCGGCAAAAAGAGCCTCTGGTTTCGATGTCCCGTCACTTTTGTAGCGAAATATTGTCAAACATTTCATTGAGAAAAGGACACAATAAGTCGGAATTTATCAGGGAATGTAAATGGCATATCCATAAGTGAAAATACGTGCCTCAAATAAAATGTCGGATATAGAACATATCTATAGTTTTTGCTGTGATAATTTTGATTCGATTATTCACGGACGAAACGTGAGTCTTGATACAATATTATCGGACGTATAATCGATTAGATCACGTAACATCACTATACGTGCTTATCGTTGTTATACGTAAACTGTTGTGACTATGTTTTAAAATGCAATGAAACTATTCTAATAGTCATATATACATCTCTCAACTTAATAAAAGCACTTAGTAGTATTACTGTATGTGTTACGTAAATGACCTTAGAAAAAAATTATAACGCTGTAATATTTAAATATGGACTGCCATTCAAACAATTGTATGCAAATTATGCATTTTCTTATAAAACATTGTCAATGTTTTCTGTTCAAGGTTCAAGACGACAAAAATTATTTAATCATTTATGAAAAACTAAAGAAAGTATTACATAAATAGCTCAGTTTTTATGATGCGTGCATTTTGTTACCTGGTCTTCAAAGAAATACCATTTTAAGAAGCAGATAGGCGGCTAAAATATTTACGTGTAATTTATTCTCAATAGCTTTTAGCTTGCTAGGTATGGCTTCCCTATTACCATTAAACATTTCCATTGAATCCTCTCCATATTGCAAGGGCTTAAGAATTAAGCTCCACTCTTGTCTGAGACATCTCGAGCTAGAGACCCGCGGCGCTGAGGAAATACGTAATGTTCGAAGAAAATAAAGTTTCATTTGAAATGTTCCATACCTTTCATTAAAATATGTACGAAATGTGCCTTAAATTCTTTGCCAATAATTCCTTTAATTAATTAATAAAAATAAAAATTTCCGGATTGCTGTGTGAGTACAGTATCATATTTTTATTATACATTATTATTTATGGAGAAATAGTGCCTAATCCCTGGCGCTCATTGCTCTAACTAGCGTCTAACCTAACTAACATAATATGCATCGCTAGCTGGTAACCCCGACCCTAAGTTAGCGACAAGTACTGTACGTATCTAGCTTTTACACTACAGGCCGTAGCCCATGTTTAATAGATTTCCCGCGGTAAAATAGCCTATAGCCTTCCTCGATAAATAGGCAGTCTAGCAGTCAAAGATTCTTTTTTTAATCGTATCAGTAGCTTCCTAGGTAAACGCGTTCAAACAAACATCAACAAACAAACCCTTCACCTTTATAATATTAGTATATGATATTCCCTACATATTTTCGTCGTCCACATGTTATCAACGGTATAGAGTCGATTCGAACACAGGGAAATGGAATATTATGGAACGCTATTTGACGCGTGCTGTAGAAACCATGGAGTGGTTTGTATTAATTGATTTATTGTTATTGAAAGCCCCGCCCTGAATCACTGCGCGTGCTCTGACCTAATTAGTAATTACTTAATTTGTATACACTGTTTCGGCACTCCGGACTCGTCGATCATCACTTGCGTTGTGTTCTATTGCGTGGGATGCGAGTGTTTTTATATTTACTGTTTTATGATAGTGGATAGTGCTTCGTTCGTGTGAATTTTAAGAAGCAAAAGTATTAGGTATTTATAGCGGATCGGATTAAGAATAATACACATTTCTTTGGTTTCTTACTGAAAGTTTGAAAATAAATGTCTATATGATACAAGCAAATTAAAAACATCCGAGTACAGTACAAAATAAGTAAATCAGTAAATCTAAGTAAAATGTTATGACTTCAAAAACAAAAAAACTAAAACAAACCTCTGAACTTGAATTGAATTAAAAAAAATACCGTATCTGTGTGAGTTCTCTGACTTTAAATATGTAAATACAAATAAAATACCACACTACCGTAGAACCGTTTTACCATAGAATAATAAATTACTACGTACTTCATCGTACCACGAAATGTGTTGCTCAATTTCACGATACTCTAATACATACGGTAGAGATGTCCAAAATAGTTGTTTGTACAACGAATCGATACGTATCGTAAACTATCGAATCAATTCAGCGATATAATGTATAGCAAAGTCTTGTTGATATATCGATATTTTTCGTATCGTATGTTCAAAAAGTAAATAAATCTTTATATTCTTTAAAAAATTTAAAGTTTATCATATAACAGTATTTCACTATTGCCATTTAAGATAAGGATACATTTTATAACTGATTTTGGACAGGACGGATCGGAGACATAAATTGCGTCTTTTTGAAGGTTTGATGTTTAAATCTACGGATTAAAGTGAAATTGAGATTAATAGTCCAAATATTTTAATTTATGTCCATGAGTGGTTCACTTTTGGTACAGTTCTAAAATATCATTAGATGATAAGCAAAGATTCGATGCCCTCTGTAAGTAAATTAATCTCTCCTCGCCAAAACACAGGAAATGTATATTATAACAGGTTCGATGAAATCTTAATTTAAAGTAGAAAATCGGATGAAAATGGATTCAATATTTTACCTAGAGAAATGATATCGATACGATTTAAAATATCGTAAAGTGAAGTTCAAAATTAATCGGAATTGAAGAGACTAGAGCAGGTTCTATTCTGGTACCCGACGCCACGTGCGATTCGCACAGCGATCGCTCGGCTGTTCGCACTTACCTATTTATACGATAATACGTTTTAGGCGGCTGTTACAATTATTTACGTCGAATGCCGAAAACTAGCGTCAATGACCGGAATATTCGTTGGTTCAAACATTTTATTTTATTTTTATGTTTGTAGAACAATTTTTGATATTCGTAAAAATGATAAAAAGTGGTGCCAACTTGGTGCATTAATATGAAATATAAATAGTATGCGTACCATAAATATCAAATATAAAGAGTGTTTCAAAATTGGTATATAAAGCGGAAATGTGAGCTAAGTATTTATAATTTTTAATAATATAAAGTTTATAACACTCGCTATTTATAATTGTACAATTTTTCGATTAAAAGCCCATTTGTCAAAAAAAAATCTTTAATGTAAATCTGTAAATCCAATGTTACCTACATACAAATATAATTTATTATTTTAATAATAATCACTTATAAAACAGTGGTAAAATATTTTTTTAAATCTTTATTTATTTTTCCAGGGTTTACAAAAAAATTCAACTGATATGAGGCTAAGCATGGGATTAGCGTGCCATGAGATTAGGTTAAAATACATTTCGATTTGGAGGCCTTATTGTTACTAAATGTTTTAAAATTAATTTGTTCTCATGATGCGTACCATTCACACCCTTTTCGCTTCATATACCAATTTTGAACACTAGTAAATAGGATTACACTACTGACCCAGATATTTCGTTTCCATATTCAGAGTGCGATTCTATTGATGATTCTGAATATTTAATTTCCCATTAGCAAAATCTTGCATCAAGGTTGATTATACAATGACTGACCATAATCGCGTGTTTATTTCATTCCGTTTATTTCTGAACTACCCTGCCAAGATCTTAAAGACACTTCACGACACTTTATTGGCGCTAGGACATTAACTATCTCGTTGTGCAATAAATTCACTCCAAGTACTCTTAAGCTGATTTTGTTCCCCAGTTGGTGATGATCTTAAGTCTGTGGTCGTAAAACTAAAGTAATGCTCGCTTTTTGTATTTACCACATTGATACAAAGTGAGAGACAAACTAGATGACCGGTATGCGTCGCTTACTGGAAACCCCTTCTGCATACAAACCACCACTGCAAGGGTGTGCTCATCGTTTAGCGACGCATACTGTAGATACACTGTAATGCGAACAAAAAATCTAAATCACACAATAATAAGCTAAATTAGGTATGCCTTATCTTGCGACTATCATAGAGGGGTGAAAAGAGTGAAAAGCTTTTATTGAACTGTTATTAAACAGATTACGAATTAATTTAGGTTTATGAATAAAGTTTTTTTATCAAACGTTTTATTAACCTAAAGTAAAAAGAGGAATATTTTTATGAATACGGGGTCAGACACAAAAATGTTTTCTCAGTAATGTATTTTTATGTAAAAGGATTTATAACTAGATCAATCTCAATACTGATAAATAAATGAAAATTCTGATAAAGAATCCGCCCGTTCGGAAATTACGAGTAACAAATAAAATATTTCTAGAGGCATTTTTGTAGCTTCCTTAAACAACATAGCCTTGCCGACCGATTTCTAACGCTTCAATTCCCTTTTCTCGGCTACATATCGAGAATTCCTTATGTTGAATAGTCAAAAAAGTCCCAATGGGATTATAGGAAGAAAATGTGTTTTCTAAACTTTAGCGATCAATCCAACGAGTCTATTTGAAAGCTCTGACTTTTATATGAGAGAGTGATGCTACCATTGAGACTGAGGTGGGAAAAATAAGCCTTTCTTTAGTAAGAGGTAGGAGTCGTTATTTTCTAACGTTATATGAAAGCTTCCGAAATGAACGCGACAATAGAGTTCCATTCAACACTTCCGCAAAGAGTTATTTTCATCGCGTTACTTTCTAATCCTCTAATAGAAACCTACTTTATTCGTAGAGAAAGCATTCATTTTCTCAATTAGACTAAATCTCCTGCCGCATTCTGAAACTGTGCAATCAGAATGCCCTAAGTGTGAATATGCGGGTCTTAATCCAACACGTCCCTCTGAAGATTACATAGACTTACGCCTGCTTACTTGGGTCCCTAAATTAATTATACGCTCATTAATTTCGCTGGGTTTTGGTTGCGTGACTATCTAATTATGGTAGGTGGTGTGGAATAGATCCCTGGGGCCGGAATTAAACAAGAATTATACAACTTTATCTCTAGTTTTGAGAAAACATTTCATGCTTTGGATTGCGTGTAATCCTTGTTTTAATTTACGTCGATTAAAGGCGATATGTTTTTAAATACACCAAAACTTGTACACTCAAAATTTAATAATATGGCAGTACTATACGTTGCTTATTTATAGAAATGTCTGCGTTGAACATACATATTATCTTCCGCCCGATGCTCTTCAATAATTATTGTGATTCCAAAACAGTTAACTATCTATATGTTGTAATAACCAAACAATTTTCCAAAACGACGCCAAGTAGAAAACAATGTTCAGCAAGCAACAAACATTTCTAAATTTAGCAAGGTTTTGAGTCCATATCTTGTGCGGAATCTGATAACGAAACAAAACACACCTGTATAAAAGTGCATTTCCACCAGATGATGCAAAGTAACTATTAAGTTTCATATTCATCAGTGATATAGAGCGCTAGTGCTTTCGAAGATGTAAGTACTACTTATATACTTACTTGAGGGATATGAACATATTAAACGAAGGAAAAGAAACGTAAAGCTTATAAACAAATGCACCAAGTCCAGACTTCAAGGCCGACAGCCACGGTGACATCATCCGTAGCAAAAATAAAAGTAGGCAATCTAATGTCTGTACGATGCTCTCTCTATGACTTTGATCTTCGATCTGTGCCAGCTGAGATGAGCTTTTACGATCTTTGCAAGTATCCACGCAATATACTGGCAGTATCGCTAGTAGATGAACGTTGTGCAACATCAAAACTGGCTACTTACTGGCTGGCTATCGCGTGATACTACAGAAGTTGGTCATGATATTAAGCAACTTTTCGGCGATATACTTATACTTATACTTTTTTTTTCTTTTTTTTTTTTTTTTTTTTTTTGGGTTGGCAACCCTAGCGAACAGATGTTCTCTGTTTTCATACTAATTTTATAATTAATTATTTCATTATTTAGATAATATTTCACAGTGTTTTCCAAATTCATCGCATAAATAACGTGAACCTTACATGTTAAAATTATATATAAGTCCAAAAAGTACTGTAAAAGTGTGTATTGGCCACTCGGATTTCAGTGTATTTCGGTTAGTGATTTCAAAACATCTGGCTGGGTTTTTTACGTTTTTCGAAAGTGTTTGTGGTGTAAATTGTGTTTCGTGGGCCTAGAATACTATTTCAATTCAGTTGAGACCCCGACTGGCACGTAAGTACCTAACTACAGGCATTTTCTTGAACTGAGTAACCTAGACATTGTGCATTTTGAAACTTTTAATCTTCGATTTATCACATTATTTAATTATGATGACCCGCAAAGGCTTGTCTCGTCAGGACGAGCAATCTAAACTCCATTTAGTTCTATTGGAACTGCAAAAATCTAAGGATCAGAATGCACAGTTACTTCTTGAAATAGAACAGAATGAAAAAATTTTTTTAGACTCATTAGAACAAAACAAAAAATTGAAAAATGAACTTTCTGTCTTATATCAATTAAATACGTCCGTAATAGAAGACCGCGATAAACTCCAGACAATAGTTGATAGGTATGACCAAAATTGTGGCATTGAGTATGAGTCGGCACTGAAAAGAACTTCTATTTTGGAGAAGGAGTTGTGTGATGCCCACCATATAATCACACAGTTGGAAGATAAGGCTCAACACTCTGCCATTGCCACCACAAATAGTTTGTTCAATGAACTCTTACCTCATAAAATCACTGGCCTTGTTTCTGTTGAAAGCGCTATTATGCATCCTTCACTATATACTATTGACCTAACTAATGATGACAGTGTTGGTCATGTGGCAGCTTCTAACATAAACAAAATACACATGCCTAGCAAAAATAAGTTAAAAAAATATATAAAAATCAATAAAATCATAAAAAAAACTAAAAAAATGTTAATTAGTCATAAAAAAGCTGTAAAAAAATCTATAAATGCTGGATCATTGTTGGATAAACTACAATTATGCACAAATGAGCTTAATTGTAGTAGAGTTCAATATGAAACAGAAATAGAGAATCTGAAATGTAAACTTGGTTCGGCTGAGCGTTCCATGACCCATTACCAAACCATGTATCAAAGGTCAGGTGATGAAATCAGGGAACTCAGTCTAGCCATGGATGCTTTACTGAATAGCCAGGCAAGTCTTGAGACTAGGATATTATCCGGATGTGACTGCAATGTTAGTTTAGGACATGATAATTCTGGTCCGGCTCTTGTTGATGGCCAGGGCCATGGAGAGTCATGTCTGGATAGTATTGCACCAGCATCATTACTCACAGGAAACCTGGATCAATGTACAAAAACTATAGTGTACTGCGATGAGCTTGGAAAAAATATTGGTAAGTTTTTAAATATTAGTATGAAACATCCAATAGTTAATAATTGTTTACCATTTTCTGATTTGCATCAAATCATGAAAAACATTAGAAGTGATACTTCAATAAATAAATTCACCAATTTGATAATTTTGATGGGAAATAGAGGAAATGTAAAGAAATCTGACCTAATTAAATATGTAGATGAACTATTTTCACTACAGGTGGGCAATATTGTATTCTATACATTTCCTTATAGCCAAAGTTTGCCACAACAAGAAAATAACATTAGATATAATCTAAACATGACTTTGCATACAATTTCATGCAATAATCCTGTACATGTGATTGATATTAACTGTATAGTTAATAAAAAATATTACTTGACTAAAGGTAATTATTACCTTTCAAATTTTTACACTAGACAATTAGCTGATTCGCTATGTTATTTTTTAAGTACATCAGCCAATAATTTGGCTCATAAAAATGCTTCTTTTGAGCATTATAATGACACTTCTTGTAAGTCTTTGGAACTTTTTCCAAGTTTTTTAAATTAGATACTAAGACAATAGAGGAAGTCTCTTGCCAAAATTTTATTCAAATCAATAAAAACAAAAATAAATACCTTAAAAAGTCAAATAATATGAATCACCCCAAAAAAATGCAAAAATGTAAACAAAATACAATATCTCCTACTACTACCCTGGTGCATCAAAATATACAAGGAATTAATAGTAAATTATTTGAAATAGAATTGTATTTAAGTTCTTTTAATGTTGACATTCTGTGTATTACAGAGCATTGGCTTAAAGATTATGAACTGATGTTTAACTTCCCAAGTCACCAAGTTGGTAGTTCGTTCTGTAGAACACATGCTATTCGAGGCGGTAGTGTTATATTGCTAAATAAGGCAATAAAGTTTAAGAATAGACAAGACATAACATGCTTGTCCGTTGAAAGCCAAATTGAAATAGCATGTGTGGAGTTGGAGCAGAGTTTTGTAGTAAGCGTATACAGACCACCGTCAGCATCATATGAAATATTTGAAAAGGTTATGGATGATGTTTTATTTAAAATGTGTAAAAAAAACAAAAGTATTATTATTTGCGGGGATTTTAATATAGATCTCCTAGAAATCTATTCATTAAGTACTAGAATAAGCAATTTATTTGGTTCCTATAACTTAATACCTTTATTTATGGAACCAACCAGAATAACAGACACATCAGCAAAATGTTTAGATAATATTTTTACCAGCCTAAATGAAAATGTAATCAGCAAAAATATAATAAGCAACCTAAAATCCGATCATCTAGGGCAATATGTAAAATTTAATATAAATTCCAGACAAATTATAAAAAAGAAAATTAGCTTTGTACCAGTGACTACAAATCGATTTGAGAGGTTTAAATGTAGTTGGGATCTACAGCTTCCTTTTGATTACTATAACAACAATCCCAATCAACTTTATAGTACATTTTTCAATCAATTTTATAACATTTTTAATGTAATATTTACAACTAAATCAATTGTAGTCTCAGACAAACCTGGTTTTAGTGAGTGGGCAACTGTAGGTATACATAAAAGCAGACAAAAATTGTATGAATTGTATAGCGAAAAGCAATATAACTCCTGTGAAAATTTCAAAGATAAAGTCAAAATATATTCAAAAATTTTCAAAAATGTCTGCCAATTGGCAAAATCAAATTATCTAAGCTCAAAAATTAAAAACAGTAGTAACATAATTAAAACTACCTGGAAAATAATTAATGATGAGACTGGCAAAACTCAGAACAATAACAATGAATACAAACTTAAAGTAAATGAAACAGTTATTAATAATGATTTAGAGATAGCACAAGCTTTTGAAAGTTTTTTTACAGACATTCCTATGTCAACTACAAGCTCTTTAAACTCTTCACATGATCTTGCCGTGTCATTATTAAAAAACAACGTACCTGATTGTAAAAACATCTTTCATTTTAAACATGTCAACGAACAAGACATTGTTAAAGCCTTCAAAATGATAAATGTAAAAAAAACCCAAGATCTCTGGGGTATTTCTGTACACATTCTTAAACCACTAATAGTTACTCTGGCACCTGATTTGGCTAATATATTCAATGAATGCATAGACTCTGGAGTGTTTCCTGACCTAATGAAACATAGTAAAATTGTACCTTTGTTCAAATCGGGCAATACAACGGACCCTACTAACTTTAGACCAATATCAGTTCTGCCTACATTTAGTAAAATATTTGAGAAGCTTATTTTAAGCCAGCTCTCATTACATTTTGATGTAAATAATTTACTACATAACAAGCAATATGGCTTCACTAAATGCAAGTCCACTGCTGATGCTGGTGTTGAGTTACTAACTCATGTTTATGATGCTTGGGAAAAGTCGCAGGATGCAATAGGATTTTTTTGTGATTTATCGAAGGCATTCGATTGCGTGCACCATGAAACATTGATCAGGAAATTGAGCCACTATGGAATTAGGGGCAAATCCTTGGATCTTTTTGCTTCCTATTTAAGCGAAAGAATTCAAAGAGTTGATGTCAACGGGAAACGATCTCCAGGGTCCTTAGTGTCAATGGGTGTACCTCAGGGATCCATATTAGGACCTTACCTTTTTTTGATATACATAAATGACTTGCCACATCTTGTACAGGATCAACATGAAATTGTATTATTTGCTGATGATACTTCACTTCTTTTTAAAATAGATCGTCGCACTAATAACTTTGACAAGGTAAATAATGCAATTTCTAAAGTAGTCCATTGGTTTGAATCCAATAATCTATTATTGAATGAAAATAAAACTAAATGTATTCGATTTTCACTACCTAATGTAAAACAAGGTTCTGTAGATATTAAAATAAAGGGCGACAATTTAGAGCTCGTTGAAAATACTGTATTCCTAGGTATAACTTTAGATAGCAAGCTTCAATGGGACCCTCATATAGATAAATTGTCGAAAAGGCTCAGTTCTGCTGCTTTCGCAGTCAAAAAAATTAGAGTTTTAACTAATATTGCAACATCTAGACTGGTCTACTTTAGTTACTTCCATAGCATTATGTCATACGGTATTTTGCTGTGGGGGAGTGCTGGAGTAGGACGCATAAATACCATATTTGTACTGCAGAAAAGGGCTGTTCGTGCTATCTATAATATGGGTCCCCGAGATTCGCTACGTGATAAATTCAAAGAAATAAACATATTGACCGTCATTTGTCAATATATTTATGAAGCCATTATGTATACGCATAAAAATATTAATTTGTTTACAAAAAATAGTGATAAACACAATGTAAATACAAGAAATAAATATAAACTCGCTTTGCCCACCACTAGGCTGCATAAGGTTAATGTATCATTTAAAGGGCAATGTATACGCTTCTACAACAAGATTCCCAAAGAATTGCAACAGTTGTCAATCACTAAATTTAAGAAAATTGTAAAAAATAATCTTTGTAAAAAAGCTTATTATAATATATCGGATTACCTTGAGGACAAAACTGCTTGGGACGGAATCTGCTCCAACACAAAATCAAAAACAAGACTAACAAATAATGATTGTAAAGTTTCAATACAAAAATGAGCTAGAGTTTCTAATCGCTTCTTTGCTCTAGTGTAAAAAAAGCGAAGCGACCAGATACCATAAATTTATTTCCTACTTATCTTTAAGCACTTATGATTATTTTGTTTTTTTGTAATTTATTTTGACGTGTCTAAGTTTTGTAAAATCAAACTATGGAAATAAACGATTTTGTATCTTGTATCTTGTATCTTGCTCTGAACTTAGAACTAGGACAAGCATAAACGTGATATAATCGTGCTCTCATGTTGAGTCTGTCACATCTGGATTCTGAAATTACTTAGTTCAAAGTTATTTCTTCGAAATCAGACTTTAATTACTTCTAAATTATAATTTAATCATAATTAGGTAAGGTAAGTTTGTTAATTGTTACAGACAAGTAGAAACGAATGAATTCTCAACTCCTATCCTGCGATTAAATTAACTTTAAGCACTCGACAAAGTGATTGCGGCAAAAACACGATAACTTATAAGATGACCCCTGACTTTTAGTTTGATGATTTGTTATTTCTGTTCCGGTGATTTGAAGGTCTTTGACAAATAGCAGAAACTTCGTTAAATTTATACAGAAAATAAAGTTTATAAACTTATTCATTGGGCAATAATATTTTATGACTTGTTAGATCTACCTCGTGTCTGGTGGCCATACCTTGACGCATAATGCAGATAGCAAACATCTTAAACTTCCTTGTAATATTATCGGATATTTTATTATTGTTTTTGATTCTAAATTATCCTTCGACCGGTTCTAAAGGCCAGACACATGTTTTGATTGCGAATGATAAATACATTAGAATTTAAACGTCTTGTCGGGACGGAGAACTGCAATGAGCCTGCAGTTTTCCTCTTCGCTTCCACTTATCTTGTGTGTATGGTATCACTTAAACCGGTTTCAGAATTCATTTATAGATATATAACTTTAATTGTTACTTGCGTGCAGTTTTGTAAGATGTATTTGTAAACTATGTCACGTTTTTGTAGAAGACCTTAAATATTTTCCGTAAGTATTAAGGGTTACAAAAACAGGCTCTTTTTAGTTCTAATTACTTGTGCCATTTTTATTATGATTATTTAACGAATTTACTAGCCATGTAACAAAGCTTGTTATAGCTTTAATTATAAATATGAAATGGGTGCTTCGCTCGGCTTTATTAAAAGTTGTAGTTTCCGTACCACACGTGACGAAAACAGGCTTTTAGCTAATGATCTGTCAGCACAGCTTTGTAGCATCAGTTGACGGGTGCCGGGAATCCTCGAGGTTACTAATCATCTACATACGCCATGCCTCTGTTGAAATGTTAAAGATTTAAGACGTATATTTTAAGCAGAATTGAACTAAAGTGAACTAAGCTTAAACATAAATCAAATGTTAACGTAGAATAGTCATATTTTTTCAACCATCTATACTAATATTATAAAGCTGAAGAGTTTGTTTGTTTGTTTGTTTGTTTGAACGCGCTAATCTCAGAAACTACTGGTTCGAATTGAATAATTCTTTTTGTGTTGGATAGTCGAGTTATCGAGGAAGGCTATAGGCTATATAACATCACGCTACGACCAATAGGAGCAAAGATATAGTGGTAAATGTGTAAAAAACGGGAGAAATTGTTCATCTTTGAAGCCTTCCGTTGCGTGCGCCGTGAAAACGGTTCAAGATACACAAAAAATATGTATTAAAGAATAATAGCTCTTTTAATGATCTAAAAAACAGTCCGCGATAGTATATGTCTATCTTTTAAGATTAACTCACAAAAACCGTTTTTATGGTACCTAATTTGGTCGAAATAATTTATTTAAGTCGTAT
This sequence comes from Gymnoscelis rufifasciata, assembly GCA_929108375.1. Classification (NCBI taxonomy): domain Eukaryota; kingdom Metazoa; phylum Arthropoda; class Insecta; order Lepidoptera; family Geometridae; genus Gymnoscelis; species Gymnoscelis rufifasciata. The sequence goes on from OV815320.1 coordinate 460,802, forward strand.
CAACATAATAATATTAATCTTTATTCAAATAAATATGTTGTTGGTTAAGAGTACTTCATCCATTATAACGCGGGTAGCACCGCAAGGCACAGCTAGTCCTATATATTAGATTTCGTACTACTTCCTTGCATCCAGTCCAGATTTAATTCTATGTACACGACATAAGGTATAATTAATTTAATTTCGAGACAAACCGACTCACCCTTCCCTAAGAAGTTATCACTTCAAAGATAAACATTCTTAGCGGATCTGTAAACCGTTTGCTTTGGAGATTTTCCTGTTTATAAAATTCCAAGTACAATAAGAAATGTGTTAAATATCCTCTTTCCTGCTTCTTTATCTGTTTCCTACTATTTAGAGCCGTTTTAACGCGCAAACAACGTGAAACTACAATTGGGTCACCATCACCGTATTAACGTTCCCACTGCTGGGACACAGGCACTTCTCTATTGAGAGAGAGATTAGGCCTTAATTCACCACGCTGGCCAAGTGTGGGTTGGTGAATGTCACATGTCCTTCGAACTCTAAACTTCTCAGAACATGTCGGTTACCTGACAATGGTGTTTGCCTTCACCGTTAAAGCACGTGTTTTAAAGCGCACATACATTTACCAGGAAGAAATATCCAAAGGGGCGTGGCGGAGTATGAACCATTGACCTTTGGAATGAAAGTCCAGTGTGCTCCCTCCACTATTTCCTATACCTTTCCTTACTATTTCCTCCACTGAGCCTACACTATTTTTTATAACAACAACACCTAAGACAATTGGGTCAACATAACTTAATTTGGACAAAATGCTCTAACAGAAGTTTGGATTGCACTGTCTTCATTTGTTTACGAACTAAAACTAGTTCACACCCTTCACGGACTTGCACACACAATTCTCTGTAAACAAGATACAAGATACAAGATACAAAATCGTTTATTTCCATAGTTTGATTTTACAAAACTTAGACACGTCAAAATAAATTACAAAAAAACAAAATAATCATAAGTGCTTAAAGATAAGTAGGAAATAAATTTATGGTATCTGGTCGCTTCGCTTTTTTTACACTAGAGCAAAGAAGCGATTAGAAACTCTAGCTCATTTTTGTATTGAAACTTTACAATCATTATTTGTTAGTCTTGTTTTTGATTTTGTGTTGGAGCAGATTCCGTCCCAAGCAGTTTTGTCCTCAAGGTAATCCGATATATTATAATAAGCTTTTTTACAAAGATTATTTTTTACAATTTTCTTAAATTTAGTAATTGACAAGCAAACAAATTCTTCCTTGCAAATTTATTGAGCCATTTTCCAAATTAATTTTAATTACCTTTTTCTTATTAATCTTCTCCCCCCCCCCCCCCCCCCCCACGTAAAGTCACGTGTATTTTTTGTACAAGCATAATATCTTAAAATTGTAGAAAATTATCTTACCAAAGCAAAGCACCACGTTTCGGAGCAATGTATAGTATACGTGTATGTGTATAGTATGTACATATATTAAGCTCACGACGCCGTCTTAGCGGTAAAAATAAACTATTTTATTTCAACTTTTTCTTAAAACAAACCTCGTTGAGTCTTATCCGGTGATAAAATAAAAGTGATGGTTAGTATAATTATTAAGAGTTTTTTGTTGTAGCGAACAACTGTGCAAACAACTATCCAGTTAATTCATTTAACTATACACATGTAAACCGCGACCTACAAACGCACTGTTGGAACCACTGAACCAACCAAATTATATTCTACAGATAGTTATGTTATAGCATAATGGCGCTAACAGGGTTTCAACCAAACTCATTTTAGATTATAAATGTGTTTAATTATTTCGAATGTGCATTATATTATAAACAGATTAATGGATTCTATATAAAATCTGATACATATTTTATGTTGTCGAATCCTTCCTGTTTTTAATTGATAAATTTACATAATACTAGCTGACCCCAGCAAACGTTGTTTTGCAAAATGAAAAATAGATGTTGGCCGATTCTCAGATCTACTCAATATGCTCGCAAAATTCATGAGAATAGGTCAAGCCGTTTCGGAGGAGTGCGGGAACGAACATTGTGACACGAGAATTTTATATATAAGATAACTCTGCTAATATTACAAAGGATTTGAATGCACGCGGAGCTAAAAAAACAACTGATTCTTTGTATATGTTGAATTAGCGATCGATGAAGGCAGTCTTCTGTTTATGTTTTTTGCCGCGGTAAATGGGTACATCATTTGGCCCAGATCTACAGAGTTCATGTACGAAACCAGACTGTGTTTCAATCATCCTACTAAAACTAAAAACGTGAAAGTTTGCGAGGATGGTAGTGTGTTTCTTGCTCTATCACGCAAAAACTTACTGCGGGAGAATGGGAAATTTGGCAAGGACATAGCTGTTTTTCCCGTAAAGGACAAAAGCTACTACTGAAAATGTATTATTACGCGGACAAGTCTACCATATCATTGTAAATTCCGTAAATTCTTCGTCCGAAATCTTAAATACGCTCGAACGACCCGCTCGGTTGACAAACTTGCATAGCGACCGCTTACAGAAATCTTTGAATGTTTATAGGAAACGTCACAGTTACGGTCAGAGATAGGTGGTCTTAATGTGGGCTGCGGTGTCACGCCGGTTGTATAACCTGCCATGGTTTAGTTTACGCTCCCCAGTCACGCTCGTTCGAAGCTCTCTATTCGAAAGCAGTCATATTCACTTTGGCACCGTGCTCAGTAGACGCATTCTGTAAACTCATTTCGATCCTTACTAAGCTGAATCCGCGGTGAGTTTAAAGTTTTGTATTCTGTAAAACTCGATAGCGCCTGTAGCGCCTCAGTGACGAGTGTTCGAAGTGAGCTCGGTCACTTGAGTGATTTCGAGTTCGGATTCGATTTTTTACAGAATGCGTCTGCTGGTCCCAGATCTAGAATAGTGTGTTGCTGTGTCTACTACTTCGCTTGTAGTCTACTACGGGGTAGTTTTGATTTAAACTCCGGTCTCCTGCCTCACGGGTGGCAGCACTGCAGACGAAAAAACTTTTATGCAAATTTGTGTGATTATTAGTTTAACTTTATTAAGTTGGTATGTACAGGGTCCCCTGCATTCCCTTCGGTCTCTAGTAAAAATGGCGAATACACGCATATTGAAGACATGAGTGGATGAAGGTGATATGCAACAAAAACAAAAAATGGAGAAAAACAGCTTTAAAGTTTCTTTAGTTGTAGAAATGATAAGCGTTTGAGATAAGATGTTTAGATTTACAAAAATCATAGGTTATTATGTATTAACTAATATATTATTGCTATTCGAAAAAAATATTGTTGTTGTTATAAAATGTGTGTTCAAGTAGAATGTCTACTGGACTTTACCCTCCCACCACCACATACGACCCAGTGGTTCCTGAGATCTGCGCGTTCAACAAAAAACAAACTCTTCAACTAAATAATATTAGTATAAATTAAATGCATACAACTTTATAACGTCCTTTAAAAAGTAATCAGTTTATACTTAAAAAAAAAACACATTTTTACTTAGTATCTATTTCCTAATTTCCATGTCACAATGTTAGTTATCGTACTCCGAAACGCCTTTCCGATTTTACCCAATTTTATGCGTATTCAGTAGGTCTGAGAATCGGCTACTATCTATTTTTCATTTTGCAAAAGAACGTTTGCTGGAGTCAGCTAGTTTTATATAATTCGGAAATAATAGATTGATTACTTAAATAAAAACACTGGCTTGAGCATTTCGGTCAGTTATAACGTCCAGCGTAATCAGAAGTATCGTGCTGTTGGTGTATTCGTGATACGAGTTAATGAACTGGGTCTGAGCGCATAGCTGTGCGCTCACCTGCTATATTTCAAGTTTATGTTTGATAAATTGTGCTTTGTAATAATTCGACCCGACAGTGTAGATTAACTGTTGGCGTTTGATCCTAGAGAATTGATGGTATAGAATATTTATTAGGTTTATAATAGTCATTAACAGTTAATCAATCAATTATTTATAAAAAAAAACAAAGAAAGTAATACCTATTTCAAACCCCGACAAAAAACCGACAAAAAGAGGGGTGACGTGTCTGGCTGTCTGTCTGGAACATCATAGCTCCCGAACGGATGGAGCGATTTCAATTAAGTATTTTTTGTATGAAAGGTGAGTTTCGCGCGAGTGTTCTTAGACATGTTTGATGAAAATCGGTTGTGCCGTTTAAAAGTTATGTGGGTAAAAGTGGGGAAGGAAAACCGAAAATCGGCAAATATACTCAGTGGGGTCTCAAATGAAAGCGCATCACGTGCATATTACAAAATATAATGACTTTTAGTTTAAGGGAACTAAAGTTCAGGCATCGGGGTTTTTTTGGATGCCATCTTAGATCGCATCTAAGATGGCACATGAAGACCTAGACGGTACCTATTTACTCTTTCTTTGAAAAGACCCAGGTTGTAATTTAAAGGAAAGGCAGATCCATGCAACTTGCTCTAATCCTTAGCGGTACGAATGAAGTTTAGGAGTTTTAGTTTTGATCTTTGATATACAAACACACATGGTACATAATAAATATCTCCTTGACATTTCTTCAGATGACCCATGCAAATGACACACACAAACCACTACAATTATCCACTCCGTAATATCTTTAGCGGTCTTGTAACAAACGCTATTGACAAACAATCACAATGTAAGCGGGCCTTGACCAACTTTGTCACAATACTAAAATAAACAAAACTAAGCGAGATGGATTTATTTATACTCCTGTCGACAGACAAGGACGGATATTGAAAAATAAATCCGATATTCATCCGATCTAAGATGGAATTATACACCGAGGGTTCCGTCTTATTTAATAGTTTATACAGTTTTTGTAATAAGAAAACACAAATAAAAATACACAGTCACTCATCCAATAATAGAATAGAATAAAAAACACTATTGTACACCTCACAAATAAAGATAAATGTAATTAAGTATAGGCTAGTTTTAGGTTTAGCATTAGATATAAAGTATTTGTATTATAGAAGAATAAACCACCGTCCATAACATTTGTAATTTTTTCTCTCTATCCTCTTTGGTTGTCTGGAAGAAATTGCTTTAAGCAAGCTTATTGTATTGTTTCTTTGTTAGGTGTGTTATAAAGTATTTTCAATCTATCTATCAAATAAAATAATAAATAAATAAATATTTCCGGACAATTTACACAACAACATCTAGCCCCGTAGTAAGCTCTAAGCGGGTGTTACGGGTACTAGATATCTGATATACTTAATATAATATACATACATATAAAACACCCAGACCAAGGAGAAAAGTGCTTGCAGAACATACAAACAATTTTACCCTCGGCTAATAAATTATTAAAATAATAATTTATTAAATGCAAAAACAGGGGTAGTTTTTGCCTTAAATGTTTATCTATTTTTTGTTTTAGTATTTATTGTTAAAGCGGCAACTAGAATATATCTTATCCCTCAAAATTTGAACTTCGGCAGACAGACAGCGGAGTCTTAGCCCTTTTGGCACGGAACCCTAAAAATGGCGGGTTTCAAGATGGCAAACGAACTCATCAGATATGCGATAATTTCTACTCGAGTCTAAAATGACCTTGACCCATTTTTCCAGGCACTTGTCAAAGGAATTGACGGTGCTATTTTCGGTTTATTGTTTCCTCTTGTTTGCTACGCTCTTGCAATTTGCTGTGCTGCCATTGGCCTCTTCGAACGCGCTATTTAGTGCTTAGTAGTAAGTTCGGGACACAGAACTTCTAGTTCCTATATAACTATTAATACGGATTTAGTAGTTGTGTCTTCTTAAGATTACTAGAGAAGGTCAAAAATAACTTCAGGTTCTATAGTACATTCTTTATATTTTCACTTGATTACAATGTTAATACATGAGTGCACCTAACGAGCGGGGGGATATGACTGACGACACCGTGCTCAAAACCTACGCGTCAGCCCAATAGTTGTAGCTACCTGTAGCCGCTACATAACTTTTGCAAATATCATGTTTTTTTTTTAACTCTACATAGCAACATTTAGCTGGTAAGTTCTAAAGCTTGTGTTACGGGAACTAGACATATGATATCTTCTTTATAAATAAAAATGAATTGTTGTTCGTTAGTCTGATTAAAACTCGAGAAAGGCTGAACGGATTTATCTTATCATAGTCTAGAAATATTTGTGGAGGTCTAGGGAAGGTTTAAAAGGCGAGAAAAAATCGAATAATTGCCGGGAAAAAAATTAAATAAAAACCCGTGCGAAGCCGGGGCGGGCCACTAGTACTTAATATAAGTAGGTCCTTTAGAGCCCAGAGATTAGTGCGTTGAAAGAAACAAACTCTTTAGCTTTATAATATTAGTATAGATACGTCGTTAAGCCGCGTTGGCTAAGTGGGAGGACACTCGACTTTAATTCCGAAGGTCGTGGGTTCAAACACCACCACGCACCTCTGGATTTTTCTTCTTGAGACATTTATGTGCGCTTTAAACACGTGCTTTAACGGTGTAGGCAAACATCGCGAGGAAACCGGCATGTTCTGAGAACTTTAAAAGACCAGCCTGGTGAATTAAGGCCTAATTTCTCTCGTCAACAGAGAAGTCTCTGTGTCCCAGCAGTGAGAACGTTAATAGGGTGATGGTGATGATAGATATACGTCATAACATAACAATTGCCTAGCTCGACATTGCAATATCACATTATGGTCCTAACTTGCCTTATCCCTCTTGGTTATTAGCCCAATCCATCAAATGTAGTACAGCCCTTCTCCGAACGCCTTAAATCCCTTTCTCTCTGAACATGAAAGGATATTTCGCTCACAATAGCTCTGGCGTGTTTTGAAAACGTTGCTCTCGATCCTGATGTTGATGTTTTGTAGTTTCGATACCGATTCAACAATAGATTGCTTCCTATGAGCTGTGTCCCTTTGTTTGTTGGCTGACGCAAACCTGTACTCCTTAATGTAACAGTGTTATTATGTACTACTTGTAGCTTTACACAATACGGCGTTTCCCGTGTTTTTGGATTTTACCGTGGTAATAATTGGCATGTTATACTGATAAGTAAGCTAAATTACTGTGACGTTTTATCAAATTCCATTCAGTAGTTTTTGCATGAAGAGCTACAACACACACATCCTCAGAAACTTTCAGCGTTTGTAATTTTTGTAGGAAGTAGGATACGCAACCCTGCGTCTTGCCTTGAAAGTGTGTATGTATAACAAGCAAACTGATAGATCTGCTAGTGTCTGTTCAGTTTAATTTACTCAGCTCTTTAGAATGGCTTCTGGGAGCTGTTTGTTATTACGAAACGTTAAGATTTTCTCTATTATAATTGAGCTATATTAGAGACAGCACGTGATTTAACGGTGAAACTATACATCGTGAGGAAACAGTGAATTAAGGCCTTATCTTTTCCGTTAAGAGAGAAGTCCCTGTGTCCCAGCAATGGGAACGTTAATAGCGTTAATAGTCGATAAATATCGTTCACCGATTTATCTCTTTTCCTTTGTCGCAAAATTCCAGTTAATATCCCCTTTCTGACAGATATGCAGGCTCCTTTCACTCACCGCTGCGCTTCCATCAATGGAAATTGATTTATATTCTCGCAAGTAATGGCTAAATTGCAAGAGCTCTGCCGTCACCGTATAATATCATTGTCATTAGTTATAATAAAGCTATCAGCGTCAGACAAGAGCATGCAAACCACGTAACGGGCTGATGGAGCAACGCGCGCTAATCTGGTTATTGGAGGATGTGTGCCGGTTTATTACATTACAGAGCCGGGAAAGGTTTAAAACAAACAAAATAACTATGGGGATAAAGCGATTAGGTTGACGCTGGATAACTTATGCACCAATGGTTCCGTGTATTTCAACATTTTTTTGCCCCGACCGAAATAGAGGGGTGTTAAAAGTTTGACGTGTCTGTCTGTGGCATCATAGCTCCTGTCTGCTAATATTCTCGAGTATCAAATGAAAGCGACGTGATATGCCCTTTATTTTAATTTTAATTGGAAAACCCAAATATTTTTTGATTTTATTTTAAAAAAATTTTGCAGTTCACAGAATACATCTACTTACCAAGTATCAACAGTTCTTATAGTTTCGGAAAAAAGTGGCTGTGGCATACGGACAGCCCGACATGACGAATCAATAAGGGGTTTTTTGATATTTGGCTACGGAACCCTTAAAACAGACTAACTGGATGTTTTTAAAAGAACGCAGTAAAGTATTTCAGGAAGTTCAACTAAATTGAATTCGTTGACATTGAACCGTTTTTTTTTGTACATTGTATTGTTTACCAATTCTGGTATTTTTTGGGGTGTGTATGTGAATAGGAGAGATACATTGAATCAATCGCCGTCTGAGGCAAGCACAGACATACATACTAACTAGATAGCGCAAGTATAACGATTTGTAAAACTGCAACAACGGACGCGGTGGTCTGAAGATAGCGGCGACGAAGCGTTGACGCTTGGTTCGGACACGCGAAGTAGATGAATTTGCGTTATCTAGGTTGTATGTCTGTGTGGACAGACATGATGAAATAGAAGTTTAGAATCAAAACACATTGAATAAAACGGAACGTACGAACGTTGCACATCTCTTCCTCTATCTCTTAATTATAAAAGTAAAAATCAAAATCAACAACAACGGCAAGAACGTGTTCTACCAGCTTACTCAGCACACCGAAATTTCTTCTTGTTAGTATCTTCCAAGTAACGTTTGAACAAGCTGTTATTCACTTCCTAGAATTTCTATATTCGTAGAAATGTAATGTTTTTTGTATTTTACAGAAGAATAGTTCTCTTTAGACCTGTAATACTTGTTTGTTTTGTAAATAACAGGCGAGTAGGCTTTAGTTGGTGAGCGAACAACGCTGGTTGTGCCTTTGAAGTTATTGGAGCTTATCCTACTAGAACACTGTATTGTGAAGAATTAGTTATGGTAAATGACCGACTCATTATTTGGCTTGTTCTCGAGTCCTTTCAAATTAAGATCGTTGTCAAATCGCCCTGGAAAAGCAAAAAAGATGTATTTTCAGAATCGGCGAATGACGAAAATGTTACCGCAAGAATAGTTAGGATATTTCAGATGTCATCATCGTATCTCAACTTGCAAGTAATAAAATGGTCGGTGATATTTTACCACCGAATAACTATCTATGCACTATGATACTGCTGAAACAATAGACACAAACGGCGTTAGCGACGACACGCGTCATAAAACAAGCGGTTTTAATTGTCCTTGCCAGATAAATACGCGTACACTCTCATATAAACAAGTTGTATTACGACTCGGCGAACAATCACACGTGATCTTACATTCAGATCACAGTTTACAATCACAACACAAGGGGTCTCAGGTACACGTTGTTTGAAAATATACTCCTAGAGTGCTTAGTACGTGAGATGGGTTTAATTTTATGTCTGTTATTATAAGTAAATATTAGTAGAGTTGTAAGGTAATGTATTCGTTCTACAATATAACAAAAACTATTACTAGTAACGTCTTTTTAGCTTACTTAGTCAAGGCCATGAAACTTGTGTTATTGTCTATCCCTATCAAAACAGTCCTTGTAAATTCTACTCTTAAACCTACTTGAAAACTTGCCTCGACGATACTAAGAATCTATCAAAACATCCTAATGGTGTTTACTACAGTGCAGAAGTATCGGAAATTGCAAGTCTTTTATCATATGAGGCTGTCATTATTGACAAAGTGTAGGACCTAAATGCGTCTAATGCTGTAGGTAAACTGCCGCTCAGAATAACCGGGGATACTCCCCGGACCGGGCTGATGGATTATGTGTTGCATTAATTACCTACGTGTCTATTGTCCATCTGTGTAAGATAAAGGCCACTGAACGTATTATTAGAGTAGAGGTCATGTTGTACTAAGGTTGTACTCTGAGCTATGATATCTGTTTGTCACTGTTGATGTATGAAATATCTGACTCGTTTTAATATTTCTATGCATCCCTTTGTATATAGAAGTAAATGTTTTGTTGACTTCATCCGTTATTCCGCTCTCGTCTACAAAATGCCTTTTAAAACAAAAATGTTGTTATTGCACAAAACAAATTCTTTTTGAATATTCACCAGCTCATTAATCTTAAGAATTCATTGCCAAAAAATAGAAGACGTTTGGGATTCCGATCTAATCATGGAAGTTAACGATCATTTTTTCGTATCAAAGCTTTGACAACGTGAAAATCTTTGTGTAAAATTCCAGTAAGCATTATTTAAATTAGACTTTGCCTGAGTTTTTTTTCCTTTTGTTTTACATTTTTATGTATTTCGTGTATCTCGCCCCGGGCTATTGTTATGATTGTAACCGAGGAAAATATGGAAATATCTCGATTAACTACAAACAAGCCGCCCACTTACATGCGCGTCTCGCTCGGTAAATGGGTCCATACAAACTGTATCATTAATAAGATTGTCTGTTTACATTCGTGGAGCAGAACGCGTACACCTCGCGCGTAAACGGTTACACTATTGCATAACACTTTGGGCATACATACATTTTTGTGTGTTCTGCCAGAAATCGTCGACTTCGGCAACTGTAATTTGTCATCGTCATTGCATATTGCGAGATCCCGTCAAGTCACTGGTATTTGAACATTTTGGAATTTTATTTCGTAATGCTGTTGCGTCATAAGTTTGCAACTTCAGCAATAGCGTGCCTGTTTTTAATCCTGTCACATTTACTTCCACCTCGAAGGTGCCTGTACGTGCCAAACTTTACCCTATAAGGAGGAAAGTGTCTGGAACTTTTAACTTTGATAACTTTCTTCTAATGTTTCGTGCCTGCGTCTGCTGAAACTTTGCGTATGGAATGGTATGATAATTTGGAAGAACAATTTGACTTGTAAATGTAACAAGGGAGACCATTCTTATGTAACTTTATGCCGTTTATGGAGTAATGTCTGAGTTGGTTGACGCGGGCCGAACTAATTAAGCGACGATAACTTATATTGATGGATCATTAGCCGTTCTGAAACATTCCGTTGCTCTTGATAATGCTCAATTACCTTCAAGAACAGCTTGTACTGTGCACGTGTATTACTTGGATATGCTCCACTGTCTCGGCCAATCGCTGCAAGTGGAGCTGCGGTCTGATTTGGCAGCAGGTGGGAAACGTCACCGTGACGTCACGATGCATGGTGACGCCTGAGTTTTTAAATAACTCTGTTCATTTATATATTGTTTTGTTTGGCTCGTTTGTATGCCGTTATCAAAATAGGGCCGATTACGTTAATTGAATTAATAAAAATATATCTATCTATGTACCTGTAACACAAACTTAGAGCTTACTATGTTGATTTGTGGATTGTCCGGATATATTAAAAAAAACGTACAGAACTACCCCGATTTTATCCATACCCGCGATTCCTTAATATGTTTGCTATGTAAAAAAACACGACTTTGTTGTTTGTTATAAAATTATAGGAAATTTATTGCATGTTTGTAATTTCGAATGTGCCAATTGAAATATTGTAAAAGGTTGATCATAAAATTGAATTAAAGTGTGAAGAGTTCGGCAGCCGTGTAAAATTGTCGATATCGAAATCGGGTGCCAGGACGATGTAATAGTAAAATTGAATTGTGTCAAAACAAAAGTACCAATCAAAAATGAGGAACTGAGCCTGAAAATTCGTTATATTTTTATGAGCATTAAGGACATATTTAGGTTTTACTTAGGTAAAAACTATCCGTTCATTAATCAGTCATCAATAAGAACTAATTTCTATCTATATTTTAATAGTCTCAGTCAAAGACTAGGTTGTTATAATATTTGACGGCTATGGTGTGTGTTTGCTGTGACTGCTATAAGTTACGTAATATTAGGTCCTTACATATGAAATTGGCGTTTTTCGTACTGGCCACTTTAATCACAAATTTCTCCTCTTTGGTAAGGAATTCCAAATTCAAATTTGTACAGCTATAGACTCATGTATTTGTGCTTCGATGATCGTCATTCATTTGTTTTTTTTCTTCTGTTTTTTTCTGTTTGCGTCACTCCTTTTACAAAATGGAAAACTTAAAATATCGCATTATTTACGAGTACGAGTTCCGCCGTGGCACTAGTGCTGCGGAAACAACTCGAAGGGTGAATGATGTGTATGGCGGTCGTGTTGCAAAAGAAAACACAGTTCGTTTTTGGTTCCAACGTTTTCGTTCTGGAAATTTCGACTTGCAGAACAAGCCCCGTGGACGGCCTGAGACTCAAGTTGATAATGAAGAGTTGAAGGCTATTGTGGAAGCGGATCCATCGCAAACCACGTCCGAGTTAGCTGCAGGCTGCGGTGTTAGTGATAAAACTGTTTTAATTCACTTGAAGCAAATTGGGAAGATTAAAAAGCTTGAAAGGTGGGTACCTCACGAATTGACTGAAGCAAACCGGCAAACGCGCGTCGACTGCTGCGTTACATTACTAAACCGGCACAATAATGAAGGTATTTTAAACCGAATCATTACCTGTGATGAAAAATGGGTTCTTTACGATAATCGGAAGCGCTCAGCGCAATGGTTGGATCCTGGCCAGCCAGCCAAATCCTGCCCCAAGCGAAAATTAACCCCAAAAAAGTTACTTGTAAGCGTTTGGTGGACTAGTGCCGGTATTGTTCATTACAGTTTTCTCAAATCTGGCCAGACTATTACGGCTGATGTCTATTGTCAGCAATTGCAAACCATGATGGAAAAGCTAGCGGCTAAACAACCTAGGCTGGTCAATCGCTCCACGCCACTGCTGCTTCACGACAACGCTAGACCACACACTGCGCAACAGACGGCTACTAAATTAGAAGAGCTTCAATTGGAAAGTCTAAGACATCCTCCGTACTCCCCGGACCTTGCTCCAACAGATTACCATTTTTTTCGAAATTTGGATAACTTCTTGCAAGGGAAAAAATTCAACTCCGATGGGGCAGTCCAAATCGCCTTCAAAGATTTTATTGATTCCCGTCCGACTGGTTTTTTTAGTAAAGGGATCAATGAACTACCTATAAGATGGCAAAAGTGCATAGAAAATAATGGTTCATACTTTGATTAATTAAATATATTATATTAAAAAATATTCGACTTTTTGTTCCTCCCATACAAAACGCCAATTTCATATGTAAGGACCTAATATTATAATAATAATAATTCTTTATTGCGCACACAATTAATTCATTATTAATCGAAAATGATATTTTAAACAATGCGACATTTATTTATTTACTTACAAAGTTGTTCATTTACATTTCTGTAGCTCTGTAGGTACTAGCATTTCACGACACGGCGCGGCGTTGACGTGTTTTATGGCTTTTCCCGCGCGGGAACGTAGTAATTTCCCACGGTAAAAAACCTTTAGTCTTCCTCGATAAATAGGCTATCTAACAGTGAAAGAATTATTCAAATCGAACAAGTAGTAGTAGTAGTAAGACAAACAAACTCTTCAGCATTATACAATTCGTATAGATTATGAGGAGTATTCGTATAAACTTATAGGTCGAAACTAATATTCTAAATTCGTGTAGAAAAAAATTAGACGATTAACAGTGTGACGAAGTAAGATTCCATAAAATTCATTACTACTGACAAATACTTAATAATGTATTCCTTAAAATATGTATGCAAATACTGTTCCTACATTGATAACACTTGGATGGAATACGTCTGCGCGCGACATAAACTTGCACGAACAAACATCCCTAGATAATTCCCTTCTAAATGTGACAGAAACTGTTTCACAACAGGCCCTTTTACCATACTTTACGGATACGTTTGGTGAAACAGGCTCTTAACGAAACTTTACGAATAATATATTAGTATGTATATGTACGCATATGGGCAATGGAGATAAATTCCGTAGAATATGATGCTTGATGTTTCGTGGGCGGAAGTTTGCTGGTGAATTTGAAAGTCGCTAAAACTCGCCTTCCTTTTTTGATAAGGGCTTATTTAATTGTCTTAATAATACGCGTCAATTGTTAGTTATGTCCAGTGCTATCACGCTTTGTCAGATCTATGTTTGTCCACAATCTCATCAGATGGAAAGTAGTTGCTTCCATACAATTTTGTCAAATAAAATTATATGTTGTAAATATTTTAAATTTGTTGTCTGTAATTTTTTTTAAATGTTAAAATTTTTAAACAGCAAAATTCTTTGTATTCTCTTTGTATTGTATTGAGCCTCGATTTGCTCAAAGTGACGTTGACATTACGCACTGGTTAAGAGCGCTTGTTGTCTACACAGCAAAGTCAAAGTAAAAACGTTTATTTCCTTAGGAGCACAGGGCATACATGGACAGGTCAAGATAAAATAATTCAAACAATTTTTTTAAACTTAATTAATTAAGGAAATAACATTATAGGTTGCTTTAAGAAGCTTGGTAAAGTTGTTGGTACACAGACCGTAATGATAAAGACATTGAACAAGAAGCGCTAGTTTGCTAGTCTTACGAGACGGAACTGACAGAACCGGTCGTGTTTGGGTCAGATTCACGCATGTATCTATACTAATATTGCTAATAGTCGCTTTTTACACCCTTTTGATGTTAAGTCTAAAAGGGAGACTCAAACCCCATAATGGGCATTATCTAGTGTCGAGAGTAAAAGAGAGAGTAGTTTTTGGCAAACAGCTGTCAAACCACATAAGAAAAGAGATTATTAACAATAAGGGCAGGCTCTATGTGTGTGCCTTTGGCAGCGTCAATCAAATCAATTTTTTTCTGCGAGATAGAAGTATGCATGTAACCACAGATTAGATATTTATCTAATCTGTGATGTAACTTACAATTTGACTGACATTTTGTCAATATATTTTAGAGTTGAAGTCTCCACGACGACGATACTACCTCTACAGCAACCCTTAAATTACAACCTTAATGAATGTATTTGTTCGGTGACATCATTATTTAAGTCAACCGACAAGTCAAAATCAAATCCCATCACATACAGTGTTTGTACCTACAATGTTTCGCGGAAAATTCTCTCAAACCTGTTAGATAATGACATCACAGCGTCAGAGCTCCAGCGAATCGCGTAATTACAAAAGGTATTCCACAGAAGTTTGTTATAAATATAAAATATTGGTTAACTTCCATATAATGAAACATCGACGCTGAAAAGATTTGTGAAACTTTCTTCATAAAAGATAAGTTTTTCACCCGGGGTCTCGATGTTCATTCTTATTCTTATCTTGTTGCTACTTGGTCAGGTAAACCTAATTTGTAGTTCAAGCAAATATTTTTGTCGATGTATAAATAAATATACAAAAACCAATTTCATGCTATAATGTATTTGAGTTGGTATAAAAATTATTTCCGCTTATTATTCTTATTCTTGCGTGGCATACAAAAGGTTCTAAATATATTGCTCGCTATTTTTACTAGACGAGCTTCTTTGTCACGGATGTCAAAGAAGAAATCTTTGCTTTATGAAGATAGAATGCTCACAGGTGCTCTTTCAGCTTAATCCAAGTGTCGCTCTCCGGCACAAACATTTGCTCAGTTTTCCCAGCGTCCAGCATCTACACATTTATACTTAAAGCAGGGAAAGGCTCTAATTGTGTTAACTTCACACTCTGCCTCTGCAAACTTGTCCATATTCATAACTTTCGTAACGCAAAGCAAACATTCAAGCCCGCAGTACTTGGATAGTACGGCAATAACTCAATACAGCACATAATTGGATAATAGTAATCTCTCCTCGGCGACCTTGTAAAGAAACCGAACCAATAGCGGCGAGCCACTTCATTCCACTTCTCTTTGTAAGACAATACCTCTGAAATTGGCCGGATAACGCCAACGCACGCGTTTAGGCCAATTCAGACCGACCGACGGCTATGCAGCGCTCCCAGCTGTCCACTGCCTATTTCCACGCAGATTTTGGCCCACTGCTCTAAATTACTAGCATTGGACTAATACCAAATGATAATGACCCGAATATTAGGGAGAGTGGCCGCTAATACTTCGGGTATAGGTGTTACATTCGCGTGCAGCAGAAACGCCGCCAAGGTCAAGGGAGTTACTCAATAGACCGGTTGTACGTATGACATGACGGCTCCGGTGCTGCGTTGCATAAGGCCCCGGAGCACGAGGAGATGCCAAACGTGTTCTCCAGCCGCCGTATTCTAGAAATCGACGAAACTTCCGCCTGCCGCTACTTTTTATTGAATTCCTCGATTTGTCTCCTCGCGAGCTCGCGTAATACATTTATCAGAACTAAAGAAATCGATGGACGGAATGATTGCTGAATTATTCAAGACATCACGACACTTGGAAGTTGACTTGATTCTAGGGTCTTGTTCCGAGAATTGCTGACTGTAACTCATTTGCTCGATATCGAACAAAACCTAGGGTTTGCCTTCTCAGGAAATTGCAAAGTTTCGCTAGAACTGAGAACTTGGTTGTTTGTTGTCCAAATAGAATGTTCGCTGACCCAATTACAAAAAGCGTTTTTAGGGATAAACTTACCGATAAAGTTATCAACTGGAATAACGAACAGCCGATATTGTTATCCTAAACAGCTCAGGGCCGTGAAATATTTATGAGAGAATTTCGTACAACAAATTGCGTGCCGCAAACGAAATAGGTATCCCTGTTTAGCATAAACGTTATTCGTGGATTTAAACAATCCCTGAGAATCTTCAGCTTGCCAAATACGTCTATTTCGGGCAATTGCCAATAGAACTGGGAGACAGAAGGCGAGGTGGGAAGTTGGATAATGAAGTGGACGGTTGTTGGCTGTTATTGTAGAGTGTTGTAGCAGATTTTGTTTGGGCCCCCGTGCGTCCCGGGCCGGGTATCGATCGACGGGTGCGGTCTGCAAGCGCCAACGCGAAATTCTCCAAATGAATAGGACAGTGTCACGAATTACACCAACATCTACTTTGGTTTTGCGGCCGGTTCTTTCACCGTGAATTGATGACTCCGCATTGTGACGCGCCCGCTCGGCTATTCAACGCAAACGACAGCTTTGTGAGGCCGCCCTTATAAATTACTTTCAATGATTTCTAATTAAGTAAACTATATAAAGATTTCTAGAAATAATTATGTTCTTTCACCAATAAACTACAGCAGCGGTAGTATATATTCATAATAACTTATAATACTAACTTATAATACTAATACATGTAGTCTTTCCTTGAGGGACTGGCTTATCCTAATATTAATTGGGTAATTTATCGATCTCGCGTTTCTCTCTTATCCCTGAATATAGGAAAAAATATGGCGCCAAGCTTCAGTAACGTTTGAGTGAATTTGGCTGAGCGAGCAAGGGAAGGGACCGGGGTTTTGGGGTGTGACGTAGGCTTTGAGGGGGTTCAATGACCTGAGCCTTGCTTACCGCCTTCGCCACGTGGTCCACCCTATGCGTAGGTATTGCGACAAGGAAATTTTAGGGATATTAGACTAAACATGTCGATTTATGTCGTGGATTCTTATAATAGACTGTTTTGTGGACAGTATTGTTTATATTGTTTATTTCTGTGAGTAGTTTCTGTTAGTGAAATGCCGCAAACCTTAAACTACCCAGTGCCCCGCTAGCGGACTGGGCTAGTTACGAGTATATAGGTCATGCCGTGTCCTAGATTCTCCCGGGCACGCCGCTTGCCAGTCTCGCACTTTATGCCATAAAGGAATATTAATCGCTTTACTTTAAAAATTGCGCAGTTCTTACCTAACCCTTGCTGCTCGTTTTATTTTATGAGAGTTGCGGATTTTCATTTGGAGGCTGTTTTTGTACTGGTCTTTGCAGGGCCCTTAAGATTCATTGTATTATCATTTAGTATTTTCCAGCATATTACGAAGCAAATTACCTACTGAAATAAATTTCTCCTTAATATAAACAAAGGGCACAAAACACAGCAGTGGGTATAATCGGACAGTTAGATACAAAGCCTAAACTCACCGGTATTATAGACGAGACGACTAATAATTACCTAGTCCATCATCTAGACTATTCAACTCAATTTTATACGTATATTTTATTTTTTTATTGCAAACGAACAGTTAAGATAATACAATGCATTAAAGTTTCGCGTAACGTCACGTTTAGGTACGATTTCTACTATGCGGTGAAGTTCACTGCAGAATTATATGCTCTTTATTTACGTAAAATTTTATTTAGTTGGTATAGAAAAAATATGTGTCCAGTATTTTTAGACGATCTTACAGTGGCACTAAGTAGAATACCTATTTTTTTTATGTAGTCTTTTCGCCTATTAGCTGCCTATGCTAAAATATTCTTAAAGACGAGGTCCTTATTGTTCTTTCTTTGTCTGCAGGTACAACGGAACGAGCATGTTTGATCACGGGATCCGTGGAAGGCATCATGGTGGTGCTGGACTTTATCATGGACAAGATCAAGGAGAAGCCAGAACTGGTCAAACCCTTTCCAGAAGGTGTCGACACAAAGATGCCCCAGGATAGGGATAAACAGGTAAGAACTTTGACCTTATAATGGAAGAGTACAGGAACTAGGATCACTGAAGTTTTTCTGAACGAGTATTTAAACAACTTTTTAATCAGAATGTTTAATTGATATCAATCAGAAATGCTGCTAAGTTACGGGCTTCGTCTTATTGTTTTTCTAAACAAATTTCAATAGTTCAACTTTGATGAAAAAAATCCCTCATTTAAATGATTATAATAAAAACTATTTAATCTTTTAACTTGGAACTCTTTTGCTTTGTACAAAATGTAGGCACTCTGTTACTAAATTGAATAAAAACGAAGAATAGGTTAGGTGTCCAGTATTTATGGGCGGACTAACAGACTGACTAAACAGAAAACCTTTTTATCCCCCAAGCAAAAAAGAGAGGTGTTATAAGTTTGACGTGTCTGTCTGTCTGGGACATAATAGCCCCCGAACGGATGGAGCGATTTCAATTTAGTTTTTTTGTATGAAAGGTGAGTTTGGCGCGAGTGTTCTTAGAAATGTTTCTTGGAAATCGGTTGTGCCGTTTAAAAGTTATGGGGGTGAGAATGGGGAAGGACAACCGAAAATCTGCAAATATACTCGAGTGGGGTATCAAATGAAAGCGCATCCCGTGCACATTGCTAAATATTATGGTGTTTTACTTTTAAGGAAATTATGGCATTGGAATCGGGGGTTTTCTTTAAATTTAGATTTATTTATAGAGTCATTATGACTATTGCTACCCTGTCCAAATCTAGGTATCGAGCTAAAATGTTACCCGTTTCTAGACACTTCAATTTCCAACGTGTCATATTGATTTCCAACGCCCAGATATTCTCCGACTCAATGGTTCCTGTATAAAATACTGTAGCAATTTCCATGTATCGATTCGTCCCCTACTGACATGGTTCCGGAGACACGCGCGATACGAAGCGACAGGAAAACAACTATGGTATAGGTGGTTTGAGAAGGGAAACTCCCCACCAAGAGATACGAAAAATTAGGACTTTGGCTAGGGCCAGATAGTGAGCCATGTCATGAATACATTCTAATAATTTATGGACTTGATCAGAATACCAGATCAGTTGTTATGGTTGGAAATGTCAACTTTAATAGAGGTTTCTGAATATGCTAACTTAGCTCATGTTTTTTTTATTATTGTTATTAAAAAGGTAGTTATGATAGGTTTTTTTTTGTACTATATTATTAATACTGTATTGTTCATTGTGTCCATTTAGTTGTGTTTTTTTATGTGACCATCCGTGAAAATCTCTAATTAAATAAGAATAAGAATAATAAGAATAAGAATAAACTTTATTTACTTACTTATTTAACATTTAGTAACTTAACTTAATTAACCTACTTAAAGTAAGCTTAACTAACCCAGCCACTAAAAATAGGCACTCGTCTTTGTCTTACAATTCAGGTTATTAAATTTAAATTGAGTATGTAATGTAATTGTTATTGAATGTACAAATTTAATTTACGAGAAGCAAATATGACGGTACCTATCAAGATTAAAATCTATACTACCCGCGCTAGATTTAACTGTGTTACGGCGTAGTATGACTCTCGTCCCATAGAGATACGGCTCATATTAGCGTGACTCACGCTGCACCGGTCAGTGCAGCAGCGGTCGAAACTGGTCTATTGTCTCGGCTATTGTATTAAATTTAACAAAGAAATGTACACTTGCGAGCAGAAAAACAGGGATAAACACGAGTCTAATTATTTTTTAGTTTTTAAACAATTTATGTTTTAAGTTTTAAGTTATGCCGTGATAGTTAAATTATATATTATATATACATATATATATATATACAATCCCTAATATAAAATACATACATATATGTATAAAGTTATTTATATAACAATAAAACAAAATAAATATATTATTTGCACATAATATAAAATATTATCGTTCAAAGCCGCTGGCAACTGCTAATCTATCGGGATCTCGTAATCTTTAAATAATAGCTCTTTAATCCGGTCTTTAATTCTTATCTTATATTCGGGTTGAGTATGATGTACTCAATATTCAATTTAGGCGAAAATGAACAAAGATATTCTTTGTACATTTTCGCCTAAATTGTAACTAATTTATTTAGCCATTGTACGGGTTTCCAACAAGCGACTAAAAAACCCTATTTAGAATCAATTCCACTCGCAGTTCAACATAATAACAGTTACGGCGGGGCACGCGCGGAATTGAACGCTCAACTAAATTGTAGGAATCTTTTCGCCCGGCTATGGGATATAGCTAAATTGTTGATTTTCATGTAAATTGCGCCCGCCCCCGCCTTTACAAGAGTGGCTACTTGTTTACTTGCGTCATGTACATTTTAATACGAAACAAGTACCGATAAGGGCGAAAATTAATATTTTCTGTGCAGCAGAAACAATTTCAACAGACTTTTCCAATAAAGTTCTCTGGTATTCTCAAGAGTTAGAATAACTTGTGGGAAGAGCTTACGTCTTTCCTCAAACTAATTAAAATAAAGTGAAGCTCACCTTATGTGAGTAAAGACCGCAGTCGATACGTGGTAGAAATCACAAGGGAATCGCATTAGGTCGCCGTTTCGTCACTACCTGCACGACCCGCAGTGTGACGTAAGGAAACCTTCCTTGGCTTCCGTTCTACCCCTCCCTAGATTGTATCTGCTCCTACAATCGGAGTTCTGAATTCTGAACCTTATAAAACGTGACCCAAGAACAAGTGCCAGTTAATTTGAAATTTATGTTATTACAATAAAGATGGATTTGCAAGGGCGAGGCTGGCGAACTGGCCCCCAGTTCATTGTAATTCGGTATTGTGTTTCTGACAGGCTCTAGTAATTGCCGGAGCCACTGCTTTGAGCTGATTGGAGCAGCGTGGATGTTATTGTTGGACAAATTCGATTGAATCCATTAGTTTTGATATTATTTGTACCTGAGGCGTGGAAGCCTTAGTATGGGGTGTTCATTATTGGAATTCAATAAGCTGAATATTGTATTCATTTTAATTGGTAGGTACCTGCCTACCTACCAAGAATGTTTTGTATTTCTCGCTTTATCACATGTAACTGAGCGAAATAGCTCTATATTTTAATCATTGTCTAATTCTACTCAGCGATGGTGAAACAGTCCCTTTGATTAATAAGAATCAATTAGCGCTTTTAGATATTTTTTTGTTTCACTAGAAAAATATTAGTATATTAGTACAAACCCCTTTATAGTAAATTTATCATCAACTCTACATTTACTTACTAAATTAAGATCAGTAACAAAGCGAAGTGTCTTTTCTCGGAAGCTTACAATATAACTTTGCGAGTATCGGAGACAAATCTTAATGGATTCGATGTAAATGCTATATAAATACTCTCAGAATCTCCATAAGCCTTTTAAACAATGACCGAACTCGCATTAATGAAATATGAGTTAGAGCTTTTCTAATTAAATGAATTTGAACTCGTTTAACGCTGATTGAATTGCGAGGAAAATCAAGGAAAACTTCAAGCCATTATTAATTTTATGTTGACTTTATGTTAGTTACGTAATACAAAAGTTTAATTACGGATTCATCCTAATAATTAGGTATATACTCGTGGTTGAGTTGATATTATATTGGTTTTATTGATATTAAATTTATGTGCGCTTAAACATGAGGAAAAATGGAATGGAGCAAGTGGAGCAAAGCGATTACACAATGGTACCCCAGAGAAAGTAAAAGAAAGAGAGGAAGACCCCTAAAAAGATGGGACGATGACATTAGACAAGTAGCAGGAGTATCTTGGAATAGAGTAGCTCAAGAAAGGAAAGAATGGAAAAGGTTGGAGGAGGCCTTTGCTTATTGGCAAACAGATCTGCAGAAGCTAGGGAAATCAAAAATATTGGAATAGCAACCATTTTAAAAAATCTGTTTCCATAGTTTATATTAAAATAAAAAGAAATTAGTTTATTTAAGTTTATGTATTGTTCTGAATAAAAGGCTATTACATTACAAACATGAGGAAACCGGCATGCACTGAGAACTTTGAAGTACATATGGCATTCACCAACCCGCACTTGGCCAGCGTGGTGAATTAAGCCCTCTCTCGTCAAGAGAGAAGTCCCTGTGTCCCAGTAGTGGGAACGTAAGTAGGGGTGCTTATGTGAGTTGATAAACTTTCAACGTTTGGGCGTGGACATCAAACAGCGGCTCAAACAAACAATTAAACAAACTCTTCAGCTTATAATATTAGTATAAATATTCGCAATTTTACAAGATACAAAATCATTTATAATTATTGTTTGGTTTTACAAAACTTAGACACAATTAGGACACAATAAGGACTTATTATTGTTTTGAACCCCCGACCAAAAAAGAGGGGTGTTATAAGTTTGACGTGTCTGTCTGTCTGTCTGGGACATCATAGCTCCCGAACGGATGGATCGATTTCAATTTAGTTTTAAGGTGAGTTTAGCCCGGTTTTCATGAAAATCGGTTGAGCCGTTAAAAAGTTATGGGGGTGAGAGTGGGGAAGGAAAACCGTAAATCTGCAAATATACTAGAGTGGGGTGTCAAATGAAAGAGCATCGTGTGCACATTTCTAAATATTATGGTGTTTTACTTTTAAGGAAGTTAAGGCATTGGAATCGGGGGTTTTTCTTAAATTTTGATTTATGGTAAAACAGACTAGCTGCTTTCCCTTTAAATCCATCTATTATCTAGTACTAGCATCAGTTACCGTATTTGATAAGCTGTACGACGCGGTTACCGTACCTGGAATTGACGCGTAACACTGTAACGGTACGTTCACACGGCGTCGAGTGTTTCTCTAACGAATCGGTTTTTTGCAGGATTCGGTTTAGTGGCATAAGTATTTCAATGATGGAGTTCACACATGCATTCGGTTTCAAGACACGACAAAAAAAACGAATCTTGCTGAAGTTGACATCCGATTTTGCGACTACAAACCGATCCGGCGATACTGCAAAATGCAGATCCGATGCAGTGGTATAGGGCATTCAATACATGCGTTCATACGATACACGCAGGGGTAGATTCGGTTTTTTGTCGGATCTTGAAACCGAATGCGTCGCACAAGCTGGGAAAGATATTTGTATCACGCTTTTTCAAATCTTTTTCCACTTTTTTCAAAAGATTATCAAATGTAGGTATAGTCATTTTAAAGTAGTTAAAAAATTTTTGTGGATCATTTCTTAACTGCTGCTTTAGAGTTGTAAAGGCACCAACTGTTGATCTTCTTTGTACTATTGGGTGTAACCACAATCTTTTTCTACGACGCTGACGGCGATAATACCAGTATAGTATAGCAAGACTGTTCACGTCCATCGCTTCCAAATCAACGTGAGGAACTGTGCGCGCTCTTGCTAATAAAAGCCGGATGGTGAGTTCACACGAGATCCCGATACGAGGCCGTCGGATACGGCCAAGCAAGATGTGCTGTGTGAATACAACATTCGGTTTTTCCAGATCCGATGAAAATAAGATTCGGCAAATCGTGTCTCCGTGTGAACGTACCGTAATACGACACGACGACACGCGACATGTCGTTCCGGTGCCTGATGTGCGCGTTACGACATTAGTCGTGACGTTGGAGGACTAGGAAATGCTATCCGACTAGTACATCTATATATATAAAAATGAATCCCTATTTCCCTTGGTCACGGCATCACGCCTAAACGGCTGGACCGATTTCGCTAATTCTTTTTTGTTCTGTTCGTTATAATCAGGAGAAGGTTCTTATGGAAGAAACAAATAAGGAAATTGCGCGAAAACTTAGAAAATTTTAAATTACTTAACCACCACATAAAATTATTGACCTTTTTTAATGTAACTATGACATTTGACAATAAACAATACATTTAAGGACGCAAAATGGCGTTCAACTGAGTAACATCTTTTTAACTTTATAATTTTATTTAACTCGACACTGGCAAATTGTCGCTTCAAGCGCAAAGTCCAATTACAAGAAACTGAACTGAACTGAACAATACATTTAAAATAATTAATTTAAAGGATCCAAGAAACCTGATTTTCTTAGTTCACATGACGGTTACTTTAGATACATCAGGCCTAATATTAAAAGTTCAATTTAATATGGAATTTTGGTATGTTTGGATAGACTAACATACACGTAAATCAAAAATCTGCTTATTTATGGCGTATAGGGCGGAACAAAGTTCGCCGGGTCAGCTAGTTGACAATATTTTTGAGGCAACACTCAATAGATTAAGCCCCAATTTCAACATTTGATGCTACAAATCGAGTTTTATTGAACCAAATTCAACTATTGAAAAATGACAATTGTATGTCAATTTGGTATCTGTTAGGAGGTAAAACGTGTTTAGCCTCTTTTTTTTTAATTGTTTCTGCATAAAAATTTTAAAAATAGTTTAACCTGCAAAGTGAGGCTTATCACTTATTAAAAACATTAGAGTTTAGCCTCATCTGATCGTGTTTACCACGAATGGTGAAATCGGGGCTAAGTCGGAGGTCAGAAACAATTCTTACAATCCTACTCATATTATAAACGCGAAACTACTGAATGGATTTTGATGAAACTTCATAATAATATAGCTGACATATTAGAATAACATAAAGGCTACTTTTACCGCGGTAAAATACCACATTTCGCTGTTAAATCGATTATAGCGAGCTGTAGCCCGATTTAGGTCAAATTAGACTCGTATATGAAACTTAATGCAGAAAAATATTAAGAAGCATCCGCAACCTTCGCACGCAGGGTAAAAAAAGGTAACTAAAACTATAACTAAAAAGCTGGTTTTTACCGCGGAAACCCCTATTAGTAAGCGGACAAAGCCGCAGGCGGAAGCAAGTATTACATGGTAGAATAAGTCTACGCAATACAGCAAACTTAAAAGAAAGTAAGGGGCGTATAATCACGCCCTCACCTAATGACCTTAAAGCCGAGTGGTGTACGCGCAAATCAATAGCATTCCTATTCACTAGCCTACTGCCCTGTGCACCACCGCAACGTCACGGTATGTTCAATAAACAGCTGATTTTATATTATAACTAGCTAGTTCTCTCTCTCTCTGTCTCTCTCTAGCAAGAAGTTACACAGCTAGGCTAGCTGTGAAGCAGATGTATGTATCATCATCCCAGACTGTCCCAGAGTTTGTGCCATCCTCCACAAATAGACAAAGAAATATTACACTTAAAAATTGTAAAAATGACAGATAAATACAATTTCTTCCTTCTTTCTAATTCGACTGCCTTTATCGTGAAGCGCAATGGCTGAGAAGTTTATTTTTATTCCCAAATTTTTAAGACGCAAGAAACATCCATCACTTGCCCTATATTCTTCAGTTCAAATAATATAACTTTGATGAATTACACAAAAAACCAATAAGGAAACATCTGATATTGTTTCTCCGTAATATTTCTGTTTAATTTGATTAACTTCCATTATGATTTATACACTGGCATTCTTTCAAAATAATTTAAGAACGCGAATAAACAACGTATCGTCCATTCTAATTTCATAACAAAGCTTTACCTCCGAAACAATGCGACCCTTCAACATTCCGGGCGAGGTATACTGACAGGAATATGTACATACTTTATGGTTAGCTGAGTTTTTTTCTACAATGGCAATACTAAGGTATATGCGGACTGCTCTAACTCTCAAATTCACTTTATAAAACAGTTGTTATTGTGGCAGTTCATTAAAAATCGTTTTTCGTTGTTTTCTAGTCGAATAAAAACCTGAAAATGAAGAATGTCATGCGCTACTCTCACAATGTTAAAAAGGCTAGCGTTTTTCTTACTTGGGATCAGTTCATTTGAAAAAATACAGCAATGGTTAGTTGTGTCGAGAGCTTTTTCTCTTTGTCGTGTGACCGAGCAAAATAGCACAAAATTTTAACCTTGTCAAGTAAAAATTTAAGAAAAACACCCGATACCAATGCCTTAGTTTCCTTAAAAGTAAAACACCATAATATTTAGTAATGTGCACGCGATGCTCTTTCATTTGATACCCCACTCGAGTATATTTGCAGATTTTCGGTTTTCCTTCCCCACTCTCACCCCCATAACTTTTAAACGGCTCAACCGATTTTCATGAAACATGTCTAAGAACACCCGTGTTAAACTCATCTTTCATATAAAAAAAACTAAAATGAAATAAATCGCTCCATCCGTTCGGGAGCTATGATGTCCCAGACAGACAGACACGTCAAACTTATAACACCCCTCTTTTTTGGTCGGGGGTTATAAAGTGGCACTGACGGTGACGATTAACAAGAGAAGAGTTAACGACCTGCCCCTAAAATTAAGAAATACAGATTTGTGTGTGCATAAAATGCTAAGCACTTAAACTGCACGACTGGTCCAAAGTCTGGTTACAGTTTAACCGGACAATAAAATCCAACCGTAACATATGCAATTGATGTGCGACGCAGTCACGGCATGAGGCGATCGAAACTATCAGTTTGATAATGCCCATAGCGTAGTGTACTGTTGACTCGCGAACAAATCAATAGCACTTGTAAGTGTTGGGCGCAAGGTCGGCCAATCACGGCTAATCGCTCGATGCACGTCATGCATACACAATGGAGGTATCTCAACTCATCATCATTCCTTACCAGCATTAACTTTTATAATTAATACAATTCTATCCCTATTGCTTTTGATGTTAATTGAGTTTATATGCGATTCTACTAGAAACACTCTACGTAGTAATTCGACTTATATGGCACCCCAACCAATCCGCATTGTGCCAGCCACTTATATTTGATTATGTCCCGTGACTGAATTAGGTACCTTGTCATGCACGCTCTATCGCGCGTGAAACAACAATCCTGCTTGATAAAGCGCGCATACCAAAACAATTAAACAAATACGAGTATTCGCGAGCGAAAGAACGAGGGATAAATAAATAAATATTTCTGGACAATCCACACAACAACATCTAGCCCCGTGGTAAGGTCTAAGCTTGTTACGTGTACTAGAAATCTGATATACTTAATATAATAGACATATCTTTTAGAACTTTATAAAGGTAATCTTTGCAAAAACTTGCAGACTTTTTGGCGTTTGTGTTCCAAGATTTCGCTCTAGAGCGTGTGTTTAAAGGCACCGCTTGTCCCTTATGATGATGAATCGTCTCAAAAAGAAACTTTACAATGTAAAGTTTCTTTTTGTAAAGTTTACATGATCATCGTGATGGATTCTTTGGGTTTTATCTATAAGTTGTCAATTAAGCATAATCATATAATTATTCAATGTATTCTAAGGTTTGGTTCAACAAATCCGTAGCTCCTTTGCTTGTTTCTTTTTCGCGTCTGTAAATACATAAATGAATCATCCAGATGGGACTGTCTCTCTACTTTCACCTGCATCAATAAAATAAAGTCTTATTTTATATCAATGCTGCAAGTCAATACTGCCGGGTGGTTAAGGATAAATCTTGCTCCATCGTCATGAATTAGAAATATTATTCTTGCATTATATATAAGAATTCTTTGATAATCATCCACTGTTCGATTATACATGCAATCTGATCACGGAAAACTTATCAAAGGCTATCGAGCAGTCTTGTTAGACGGAAGTGTTTTGTTGTTCAATAGCTTCTATATCTATAGATTTATTGTGTAGCTGTGACCATGAATTATATCTGAAAGTATGATCAAAGTTGTTATTAACAAAAACACTCATTATGTATGATGCGAATGCCTACTTGAATGCGATGTGATTGTCAGCTAGCCTACACACGAAATAGACCTTTGGAGTCTCAGAGACCCATCTTAATGTTAATGTATTTGTTTACCCTTTGGTGTGTATTTACGCCCAAAATGCGCCTAGACTAGCTATACAGCATCGTGTACATAAATTAAGCCTTTTGACCCTAGTTTATCAGTATTTGCATAATGTATAAGGTTGACTCCATCACAGATAATTGCTTAGTTTTGCATGTGTGATTCTTGTTAGTCCAATCAAGGATACATTCTAATTATAATCGACTAAAATAACTTGCTAAATAACTAGCAAGGAATCAGAGATTTATTAAGCAAATATCCACATCCATATTACCATTATCTGGGAATTATACGTTCTTCACTGATAATTTCGTGGACACTCTGGAATACAATCACAAGAAATAAGAGTGTCAAGATAGCTGGCGGGTTTGCCAAGTCTAGTTGCAATGCTAACACGATGTCCAAGATAAAGGACCTAAAATATCCACGTCCCAAACAGATCATACACTGCAGATATAATAGATATACATTTACTTGGTAGAACAGATACAACACAAAAACAGCGCAAATTAAATTTAAAAATACACCAACATTAAAAAAAATATATTATTCATAAAAACACAACAAATATTTTACAAAATAGCTGCCTTTAGCGTTACCATGACCAAAAGGAGCAGCAGATTTCAAATGCTCTTGCGAACCGAACCATAGAAGAACTCCTTCTAAGAACTAAGAATGATACTCCCTTCTCCTTCATGGAAACTACTAATGTTATAAAAGTGCAGCTATAGTCATTTCCAGTAAAGCTACAACCGATGCTGCGGAGATTAGCTGGAGTCGGCTTGACAGTTTAGCTAATACATGGCCAGTGTCAAGAGCTGGCATTTTGCTAAATTTATAGTTATTTAAACCAGTGTTGAAATGGAAACAATAACTTGACCTCACCTTTATGTCCACCCTAGGGTTCCTTACATCATATATATAAACTATAAATAGTGTAAGATGTATCGCGGTTTTCAGGTGAAGATCCTAGTGCCCAACTCCACGGCGGGCATGATAATCGGCAAAGGCGGCAACTACATCAAGCAGATCAAGGAGCAGAGCGGGAGCTACGTCCAAATCTCGCAGAAGGCTAAGGAGCTGTCCCTGCAGGAGCGGTGCATCACTGTCGTAGGTCTGTATCTGTTGATGACTTGCTGGTAGACATCGTGGGGGGAGAAGGGGTTATAAACATCGTTTTAGGGGGTATATAAAGGGGTCTTAGGAGGTTTCAGACACCATTTTGGATGACATGAGGGGTTTCAAACGCCATCTAGACGGTCCTGCACCAGACAGCGCCACCGCGCCGCTGCACCGCGCCGTCAAAGCCTAATTGTACCGGTCTACTGCAGTACAGTATACGGCTGTTAGCAGACCGGTACAATTAGGCTGTTAAAATTTTGCTAGTTATGAGTAATGAATGAAGCTCTGGTACACCCATCACCCACCAACTTTTCAGGGTTCCGTACCCAAAGGGTAAAACGGGACCTTATTGCTGAGACATCTTTGTCGGTCTGTCTGTCACCAAGCTGTATCTCAAGAACCGAGAGTGATAGATACTTTAAATTTTTAGTGAATGTGTATTTTTTTGTCTCTGTTACAACAAATACTAAAAACACAATAAATAAATATCGGGCCATACAACAAACGTGATTTTTATAAAGTTAAGCGGCGTTGCGCGAGGCCAGTAATTGGATTTTTGACCGCTCAGACTGCCTCTTTTTGCACTGTAAAATATTAGTTTTTCTTATTTATGCGTTTTTTTATTGGAAAATGTGTATAAACTGAACACAGATGTGTAGTATGAGTCCATTTAATACTAATCAAATATATTTTTCTTTAATAGACAAGTCTGTCTCAGTGGTTTAGCCCAAAACAACGAATAAAAACAATATTTTCATTTGTTTATGTTGAAATCCGACAAGTAACCTTGATTGCTATTAAATTCAAAGTAATTAAAAGGTACGAGGTGTTATTTCCGTTAATAGATCTAAGGTGTGGCTGTAATTTGGATGTAATTACGATGCACATATATTATGTATGTTATGATTATGTTTTAAAAATGTACATGATATTTGTAAATTCCGTGCCTCGAAAATGTAGTATATATAAAAGGTACCATGCTACTAAATAAGGTCATTCTACTTGACACAATTTGTAGACAGGACACAAAGGGGTCTTAGGGCGCTTTCAATTTGAGCGTTTTGAGGCGTAAACGTAAACACACCACTTGTCGCGCCGTAGACGTGCGTCTCGAATTTGTATGCACCTTTAACTTTTATTATTATTATTTTTTTTTTTTTTTTCTAACAACGATATACAAAATTAGCCTTTCCTTTGAGACACGAACTAACTAGAACATGTATTGTATTGTATAAATATTTTATTAATATTTCCGGACAATCCACACAACAACATCTAGCCCTACATAAGTAAGCTCTAAGCTTGTATTATGGGTACTAGATATCTGATTTACTTAATAATAATAGACATACCTACATAGATATTTTTTATAATACAAATTAAAAACCCAGACCAATGAAAAAGTACTTGCAGAACATAGAGATACAAACACACACACACACATGTTTGAAGACACAATGAATTGTACTTGTAATGAAATATAAATCAATATTATGAATTGTAACAGAAAAATTTATAAACTTTTTGTTAATTAATTAATGTTATTCAATAAATAACTTAATTTACATCTGACATGTAACTTGGTGTTATGAATAAATTTATTTGTATTTGTAAACACTACGCTACCTCCTGCACCGCAAGCGGACCTTCCGCTCCGTCTACCGCGCCAGTCATATTACTTGAAACGCTGTCCGAAAACAATAAACTTAGCCTCATTTATCTTATTGCTCCCTCACACGCCTCACTTAAAACAATTATTTGAGCAGTGCTTTCTCGCAAGTAACACAAAACTCGCGGCTGACGACGTAGCTCGCAGTAAACTTTGGCCGCAACTCCCAAGAACAACCCTAACTAGGCTTGACTCCTGCTTTCGACGGGTCCCAACTCGGGCCAACTATCGCCGAAATTGCCCTTTTATTAGCAAAAACTAAATTAACTTTACGACACATATTGGTGTTCTCTAGCTTTGACCTGTATTAAAGCCAGAAATGATAAGAGGTTGGAAATTGCGAGAACTTATTGCTTGGTTCGGAATATATATTTCGACTAGCGTTTTGTGGATTAATTCCCGCAAAATAACCAATTATCCCCCGGTAAAAACACAAAAATATGTTTTATTCGGACCAGTAAGTAGTTCCTGATATAAGCGCGTTCAAGCCAATAAACAGTCAAGCAAACTCTTCAGCTATATAATATTAGTATACATATGTACTAATACTATAAAGCTTCTAGCGGCGCCTCACGACAAAAGCAGCACAAGTAACTCCGTTAACAACTAGTAAAGTCCTGTTAAAATAGGTCCAGTTAATTGTAAGTTTTTGTGTGATAAATATTTTTCTTGCTTTCTTTCTCTCTAGTAAAAAATTTTTATTATTTCAAATAGACACTCAAATTCGATCTTTCTGTCAGTATACCTAAAAGATCTTGACTTACGGCTGGATATAGGTTTAGATATAATGACTTACTAGCTGACTCCAGCAAACGTTGTTTTGCAAAATGAAAAATAGATAGTAGCCGATTCTCAGACCTACTGAAAATGCATATAAAATTTCATAATAATCGGTTAATCTGTTTCGGAGGAGTATGGTAACTACACTGTGACAGGTGAATTTTATATATAAGATATACAAGTTTATACAGCAGTGAAAAATATATGCATGATATACACTTATCCGGCGCCAACCTATCAGGGAGTGGTAGTTATAGACAGAACTTAAGCTTATACGTACTTACCACGGTTGCTATAAACTTGAATACACCTTCTCATAAAAAGATATCGTGACTGCACTTGGTATGACTAGTTCAAACGAAACTGACTGACATGCTGGGAATTAAAAGAGCTTTAACCTTACACGAGCGAGTTTATTCTGTTTATAAATCATATCATATGCCATTATTTTATTTGGCATAGCATAGATATGATTTCTGAATAACAGATGAAATAATTAACTTAAACGGAAGCCTTCTTAGAAGCCTTTTTGGCTAAGTGGGAGCATACTCGATTTTCTTCTGTAAGACTTTCTGAAGATCTTGGGTACAAACCCTGCGCCGCGAACTACTGGATTTTACTTTCTGGAAAAAAATTGTGCGTTTTAAATACGTGATTTAACGGTGAAGGCAAGGCTTTGTGAGGAAACCGGCATGTACTGAGAACTTTAAAGATTTTGAAGGACATGTGAAATCCACCAAACCGCACTTGACTAGCGTGGTGGACTCAGGTCTAATCTAAAGGGCGAGAGAGTCGTCAAGAAAGAATTCCCTTTGTACCAGCAGTGGGAAGGTAAATAGGGTTGCATATGATGCCGCAAATATGATTTCCGAATATCAGATGAAATATCGGACAGAAACTGAAGCCTTCATTATTGCAAGCACAGAGCTTACAACCTGTACATATTCACGCCGGAAAACCAGTGTTTGTATGTTCAGTGAGCAATAACGTTGTACCTTAGTTAAGGTTTAAAGGTATCATAATCTTTATAATAACTCACCTTCTAGCTGTCCGCGGCTTTGCCCGTGTACTAATAGAGCCGCGGTAAAAAACAGCTTTTGTCATTCACGGGGAAAACTACTATGTTCGTGCTGATCCAAATCGGGCTTAAATCGCAATAGTTGATTTTTCCGCCGAAACTGGTATCTTACCGCGGTAAAAAGAAGCCTCGGTGTTATTCTGATATGTAAGCTACATTATTGTAAAGTTACATAAAAATCTCTTCATGTTTTTGCGTGAAAGATCTACAAACATCCTCCCTAGAATGTAAGTCATTATTGTTTGATAATTCACACAGCTAAAACTAGCTACGTGATAACACCTCAGGTTTTGTTAGGGTTACTAGATTTTTTATATCAATATTCTACCTATTAATCCTTCTTCTTTTATAAACGCGAAGGTTTGTGAGAATATAACTGTATTTGCTGCTCAATCACGCAGAAACTTCACCATAATATAGTCAACATCAGAATAACACAAACCAAAGCCCGATTTGGATCAAATTTGGCACCGACATAGTTTTCCCAGTAAAGGACAAATCTAATTTTACCGCAAGGAATCTATTATTAAAGCAAAGTCACGGGCGGGAAGCTATGCTATAGATAAATCCTCCTCGCTATAGTCGATGGCGAACATGATCGCGCAATCACCGCTGATGCATCGTCGACTGGCGCGGTGCGTCACAATGCATTATCGCATGTCATTTGTTACAGTTATTCGCCTGCACTGCCCGCTGTGTGGCTAGTGACTAACTAGGTCTTAAATCAGAAATGCGATGAACTGTGACTTGTTGTAGCAGACTTTAGAAATTCTAATAAAAATATATAAAATACACTAGGTGTTTTTTTCTTAATTCGAGTGATGAGAACGGCACGCACCGATTTTGTTCTACAAGTTGTTTTAAGAGTACCTTTACATTTTAATATTGTGGATAGCGCTCAGCGTTAGCATTCATAATATTCCTTAGCTTAAATGTTTAGAGCATAAGGATTGGTGTATTCATCATCATCACCCTATTAACGTTACCACTGCTTGGACACAGGGACTTCTGTCTTGGCGAGAGAGATTAGGCCTTCATTAACCACGCTGGCTAACGTCATGTCCTACAAACTCTTCAAAAAAAATTCTCAGAACATGTCGGCTTCCTCACGATGTTTGCCTTCACCGTTGAAGCACGTATTTTTAAGTGCACATACATTTGTCAAGTAGAACAATCCGTACGTAGGTACGAGGCGTGGGTACGACCCACGACCTTCGGAATGAAAGTCGAGTGTACTCCTACTTAGCCTACACGGCTTTTTATAATAAATTATATAAAAAAATCTAACTTGTTATCCCAAATTATAAATAATTAATAACTAAACTATGTCATATCGAAGAATCAACTCGAGTGGCATCGATTCAAAGTCGCCTTCGCCGTGTCGCCGCTGGCATTCCTAACGTGTACGCCTCTAACACGCGATGTGGGACGCGGCTGAAGTACTGGCATTTCAAATAGATCTGCCCGTTGCTAATATTCATTTAATGGATCTGCCTGTCTGTCATCCGGGCTTAATGGGATGTTTGATGAAGAGGTTTTAGCGCATTTTTTATTTAGTCATTATTATTCACTAGCTAAAAGCCGCGTTAGCTAAGTGGGAGGACACTCGACTTGAATTCCGAAGGTCGTGGTTTCAAACCCCGTCACGCACCTCTGGATTTTTCTTGTGAAATTTATGTGCGCCTTTACCACGTGATTTAACGGTGAAGGCAAACATCGTAAGGAAACTTCTTCTGAGAACTTTAAAAAAAAAAGTTTGAAGGATACCCGCACTTGGCCAGCGTGGTGAATTTAGGCTTAATCTCTCTCGCAAAGAGAGAAATCCCTGTGTCCCAGCTGTGGGAACGTTAATAGGGTGATGATGATTCACTAGCATTCAAAATGTACTACTCGCGTAGTAATACATTTTCCCGGGGATAAGAGTTTCTTTTGTTATGTCCGTACCAAATTTAATTGGGCTTTGCTCGCAAGAATTGTATTTTCCTGTGAAAAGCGTTGGATTTACCGTACTCTTTACGGTAAATCCAATGGAACAATGAACAGCCTATGTGTTATTCTGATAAATGGGAGCTATATTATTGTGAAGTTTTATTATAAACCATTAATTTGGTTTTGCGTGAAAAAACAACAAACACAACTTACGTCCTCAGCCCTCCCAACTTACACCCTCACAAACTTTCGCGTTTATATTGTTAGTAGTATTTTGATAGTGAGAATAGGTTTTTCATTCAAATAATTACAATAAACAAAGTAAACATAACTAATTAGCGAATTTATATAACGCGTTTGCCCATCGTATTTATTTATTTTCTCGCTGACCTGCTGTGAAAAGTTAGTCTTCCTCGATAAAGATAAAAAGTAGGTCAAAGAATAACGAACTCCTCACTCTTACAAATTAAATTATAATAATATTA
Organism: Gymnoscelis rufifasciata; assembly: GCA_929108375.1. Taxonomy (NCBI): domain Eukaryota; kingdom Metazoa; phylum Arthropoda; class Insecta; order Lepidoptera; family Geometridae; genus Gymnoscelis; species Gymnoscelis rufifasciata. The sequence goes on from OV815320.1 coordinate 496,012, forward strand.
TTGAATGATTCGGCAAATAAATAACTTGTGTTCATTTATTGCGGGTTAATTGTCCATGATTAATTAATCTTCAAGTTCCCCGATACATATTACGCTCCAATTTCATGCACCGTGCTAATTTCCAAAACTCGTTACATTATTTGCCGTAACAGATGATCCACGATGATGACACTTTAGTTTAGAAGATTTATATTTTTTATGTATGCTAGACTATAAGGTATATGTTTATATGGGTCTTAGATGCCTGAAATAAATGATTTATTATTATTATAAATTTTGTAGGTTTGCTGTTTTTGCTTTCTCATCCACTTTAATCTTAGACTTTAAAATGCTGTTTTTTATAATATTTTTATTTTTAATGTTTCTCTTGGATATATTTGTTATATTTACTCATATTTAGTTTTAAGGAACTATTGTCATCTAGCTTAAGGAGGAGGGCGTTAATACCCGCGACACAGTTTTTATAACTTCTGCGTGTATTACCGTTCATAGCTTCTATTTCTCTGTACCATGTTCCCTGAATAAACATTTTTCATTTTCATAATTATGAACCATCTGTCCCCCATTCCAGGCGAGAAGGAGAACAACAAGAAGGCCTGCGTGATGATCCTGCAGAAGGTCGTGGACGACCCGCAGTCCGGCTCGTGCCCGAACGTGTCGTACGCCGACATCGCCGGGCCGGTCGCCAACTACAACCCCACCGGCTCGCCGTACGCCGTGCCGTCCGCTGAGGTGACAGAGGTGGTGACATGACACTTCAACACGCTATCTGGGAGATCTCACCCTGCTTACTGGCGACGCTTATCCGACATTCCTGATATTACCATATCATTACTATTCAATCTTAGTATGTACAAATCTCGTGTCACAATGTTTGTCCTCAAAGGACACCATGTGCAGTTCGATCCAACTTGAGAGATAGGATGGTTTTTACGGCGAGAAAAATTCGAATATTTTCCAGGAAAATTTTATACCCGTGCGACGCCGGGGCGGGCCGCTAATATACATATAAAAAGAGAAACATTTATTTTGGACACAAAAGCACAGTACAAATATATCTTAATTAAAAATTATAGAAAAACCCCCGATTCTAATGCCTTATTTCCTTAAAAGTAAAACATCATAATATTTTGTAATGTGCACGCGATGCGCTTTCATATGATACCCCACTCAAGTACCTATATTTGCAGATTTTCGGATTTCCTTCCCCACTCTCACACCGATTCTCATGAAACATGGCTAAGAACACTCGCACCAAACTCACCATTCATACAAAAAAATCTAAATTGAAATGGCTCCATCCATTGGGGTGCTATGATTTCCCAGCCTGACAGTCAGACAGACACGTCAAACTTATAACACCCCTCTTTTTTGGCCGGGGGTTAAAATAATAAAATACAGTAACAAACGCACACATACATAATAAAGTTTTTTTTAAATAATAAGGATACAACTAATCAAAACATGACATTTAAAGCACTAGACGATACAACATACACACAAACATACTAAGGTAAAGGGTATGTAATCGGGTGATGTGCCATTGTGATCCATAAAAGGATTTATCTCAGCTGTGTGTGTGTATTAGTTTGATAATTCGCCGTGGGCAACATTTTAACCGCATTATAGTAAAAATAAATAATTTATTAATTCCTCAAAGTCAAAGCAAAGCTTTTCAAAGCAAAGTTACTTGGACAGGCCAGCTTAAAATTGATAAAACTAAGTGGTTTATACAAAAAATATCTAGGAAATAACATTGTCTTGACAGTTCGCTTCAATGTTTTATACTGAGTTGAGAAGCAAATATCTTTATCAGCAATCAATTTAGCAATCATTCATTTAAGGCCCTTACAGACTAGCAAATATAAATCTTAATATGTACTAAAATATCAACGGTTCACATACTTAACCAAAAAAACATTGGCATGCATACATTTTGTATTTAATATTATTATTTTGTATTATTTGTAAAATATAATAAGTCAAGATTAAATTGAATGCAATTACGGCTCAATCCTGGTTCATTTATCAAAATTATAAATGTCAATTAATATACATAGTCAAGATCTAAATTCTAAATAGTCCTTGACACTGTAGAAAGCATTAAGTATCTGTAATTTAGCATTATCTTATAAATCACATAATTCCTTCTTGGTCTTCATGTCCCATCTTAGACCACATCGTCTCTTTACATGAGGTGAGATTGTGGTAAAATGAAGGCTTATCCAACATAAAAAAAAAGAGCGTGTGTGTCAGCTACGACGCACGATTTGAGTTTACTCATAACGAACTATAATTATGATTTAGATCGACTAGAAAAAAAGGGTAAATGAACGCATCTGCTAAAAGATAAAAGAAACAAACATATATCTGTAATTATTCGGATTATTTATATTACTTCAATAAAGCGTATTAAAATAATTTAAATAAAATACAGCAATACCTCTGCCCGAGAATGAGATACGCTGTGTAATGTATTCCATCTCATTCTTTTACACGTTCAATCCTACAGATATGTGTGTGTCTCTTTCTACGTAACGCCTCAACTTTTCGTGTTACACTTTGATTTCACTCCTCATAAAATTTCCGTACCGGGCCCTATAACTCAAATCGTTTCTTAAGGAGTAAACTCCAAAAAATTGTATTCGATTGACATAATCTCATCAATCATAGGTACATTAATTCCATAATGGAATATGAAATGTTCGGATAAGCGGCGCGCACCCGGTGGAAGGCACTTCGAGCGTGTTTAAGTGGTTGCAGGCCCCTTGCCCGTTCCTAGCTGCTGACTTCACGACCCGCCTAACTCTCCTCATCCCACTGTCTGTGCTCTGTGTACTACGTGGCTTACTAACTCTCTACTACTACTATTATGTGTACTACGTGGCTTACTAACTCTCTACTACTACTATTATGTGTACTACGTGGCTTACTAACTCTCTACTACCACTATTATGTGTACTACGTGGCTTACTAACTCTCTACTACTACTATTATGTGTACTACGTGGCTTACTAACTCTCTACTACTACTATTATGTGTACTACGTGGCTTACTAACTCTCTACTACTACTATTATGTGTACTACGTGGCTTACTAACTCTCTACTACTACTATTATGTGTACTACGTGGCTTACTAACTCTACTACTACTATTATGTGTACTACGTGGCTTACTAACTCTCTACTACTACTATTATGTGTACTACGTGGCTTACTAACTCTACTACTACTATTATGTGTACTACGTGGCTTACTAACTCTCTACTACTACTATTATGTGTACTACGTGGCTTACTAACTCTACTACTACTATTATGTGTACTACGTGGCTTACTAACTCTCTACTACTACTACTATACTACTACTATTTAGTGCAGGTACAGTATGTGCATGAGTTGTGGATAATGGCACAGATAGGAATTAATAAGATGGAATGATGGAAGCAAAATACAAATACAAATTAAATAATCTACATAGATCTAAGTATATCTACATAGATCTAAGTATAGATCCGACTCTACATCGACCATTAGCGTGCTGATAATAGAATGAAACATATTTAATAACAAATTTAGTATATTAGCGAAATATATTGAGAATGGATGTATAAATATCCTGGACCGACTATTTATAGTTATCATAAAAAAAAACAATTGAAAATAGTCGGTCTAGGATTTTTTTTGGCAAACTGATTCTTAATATATGTATATTTTATAATATACCAAATTCGTTATACAATATGTTTCCATTCTATTATCTGCTCTGCTCGAGGTCACTGTAGGCTGGGATCTTTTACTAATAAGTAATTTATCATATGTCTTTATTTAATTGCTTTCATTACTTGTATGACTTAAAATATTTATATATGACATTTCAAAATACATTGAATGGTTCTCATTTTGAGACTTTATCTGTGCTAATATTGATAACTCATTTGTGTCACCGTACACTAAAATGCATCACAATGTCCGAGCAGGAGACAATACCTTTAAATAATTTTTTACAGACATAACATCTCATTTTTATTATTTCTAAACATTGCGATGTGTTTGGCTATTCTTCAGTAATCAGTGTACTTAGATAGCTTTCTGTGTATTTTAGAAAGAAAAAAACATTTAATTATCATGATTTTTAACAATATTAAAACTTTTAACGCGTAACATACCATGATTAAACGGTTATTGAGTTTCTCGATCTCGACGCTGCTGTTGCAAGCGCCAATAATAAAAAAATAATATTACGGACAACAAATAATAATAATAATAATGGAATGTTACTCGTTTTAAGTCATATTATATACATAGTATATAAAATATTTTTTCATAATTTAAAATGTTGTGTGTTTAGTTTTGATACATTAACTATTTAGATTTTACATCACAGTCAATAAATATCATTAAATTAATATTTCATTACATTAGTACAGTAACATTAAACTGTTCATATACCATTCGATTCAACTGTGATATTATTAAATTACACCTACAGTTGTAAAACAATTCATAATTATAATATATAATTTGAATTTATGAATAACGAATAACTATTAAATATATAATTTGAATTTATCCTAACGTAAATAAAAGGTATTATATACAGGGTCTAGAGACTAGTGTGATATTAGAATGAAGTATTTATAGTACTTTAGTAAATTGGTATATAATTATATATATTGAATCCGTATAGTAAAAGTAAAAGCGGGTCGTCTGTTTGTTCCAGTATCACACTAATACTAATGAACAGATTTTGACTGGCTTGTCGCTATTCGGCAGTATAGACTCGAACGTTAAAACTGAGGTACGTAAAAACTGTATTAAATCTGGTACTGTCTGTAACACAAATAGTACAACTTATAGTACCTTACTGTAAAATTATAGAACAAATATGTACAATAATAGTATATTGCAATTTTTACTTTAAAATTATATTTTACAATTGTCTAATTAAAAACCTAACTGCATTTATTAACATTTCATCGTCTGTGTTAAGTGGTTAATTTTCTTGAAAGTAGGTTAGATACAAGATCATTTATTTCCATTGTTTGATTTTACAAATCTCAGAGTAGTACTAGAACCTTTAATTAGAGATTTAATTAGCTTAATCATATGACGAATCAAGAATCAGAAATAGATTATTTTTTTTTAGCACTTACCTATCGATAGATTAATCATAGATGATGATAATGAATTACAGAGGTTTTTGTAAATTAGGTTCTATGCAAGAGAAACATATTGTTTTCCTATTTCGTACCGCTATCTCAAAAAGTCACGTAGAATCTCGGTGTGCACTGACGCTTCGCCCCAATTTCACCATGCTACAAATCGAGGTTTATTAAACCAAGCTCAATCATTGTAAAATGAAAATTTGATCTGAGTTAGGCGGCGAGTTTAGCCCGCTCCGCTGCTCGCGTGAAATCGGGGCCTAGGGGATTGACACTATCGGGTGATGGTCGTAAGATATCTGTCGGGCGTGACTGGAGGTTGGTCGTCCTGCGTTGCAGAACCACGGGCTGGGCGGCGGCGTGGGCGGCGTGGGCGGCGTGGGCTCCGTGCTGGTGAACGGCGCGGCGGCGGCGGCGGCGGCCGGGCTCGGCTCGCTGGGCGCGCTGTCGCTGTCCCTCTCGCTCGCGCCGCCCGGCTCGCAGCCGCCCGCGCCCATCACGCAGCACACGCTCGACCACATCAAGGTGAATACATATAGATAAGCACTATTGTCTTAGGTAATGTTGTAAGTTTTGAAAGTTAATTAATAAATGTCTAACCTAATGTAAGAGAACTTTTGAAGTGAAACTTCTTTAGAATCGTTGTGATTTCAAACCGGATGCAACGGAAACGCGACAGGTAAGTCTTAAACGCTGACAAGGTTAAGCAACTTTGCGCGACGCCAAACTACTTGGATGGGTGACCGCCCGAAGAAAATCATGTTGTACAGTATTTTTTTTTATTCATCTCATTCTTTTGTTGATTTACTGAAGTTTCACTTCTATCATGTGTGAATCGCACACACACCTTTTTTTAACTATCATGGTTTTTAACAATATTATGACTTAAAACGGGTAACATACCATGATTTGACGGCTTTTGAGTGAAGCTATATCGCGATATACCCTGCTGTGATTCATAACGCTGTAAATAAGTTCAAAATTCAAGCTAAGCACCGGCAAAAATTATAAATTGATCATTTCCACCGCGCGGACGCTAAAGCGAGTTAATCATATTTTACGAATCCCTCAACCTGCACAACTCTTCAGAAGACATTTTTTTTTTAAATAAGTATAAACACAGAGACTTCTATCTTGATGGAGATTAGGCCTTATTCGGTACAAAGATTCTCTAGAGCGTGAGCAAGGACAAATAGCTGCTGTTAGAGGTACCAAGGTATAGGAAATGATAACTCTAACGATGATAATTCGCAACTGGTTTATAAATAAGATTAAAGTTAACATGAAGATGTAATACGGAACCTATAAATTACTTTTAACAATAAACCGCTGGAAAAAACAAAATAAGGCGGGTAACACCGCGGGGCGCTGGTAGTGGTTAATGTAATGCGGTGCGGCAGGTCGCGCTCCGGCAGGCCGGGTACAGCGAGGGCGGCATCTCGGAGATCTCGGCCGCGCTGGCGCTGCTGGTGAAGCACGGCGTGCTGGGGCTGGCGCTGCCGGCCGCGCTGCCCGCGCCGCCGCTCTCCGCCGCCTACTTCCCGCTGCAGCAGGACCCCCCGCAGGTCTTCGGGCCCATCAGCCAAGTCGGACTCGGTGAGGCCACGCCGCACTCTACTCGCTTACTCACACACCTCACTATCCTCACACAAACACTGATAATAATAATAATAGTCATTTATTGATAATATACATTATAAGTCACAATATAGTTTTTAACGTGGTAGCCCAATGCCACAACTTTTCCAAAATATAATAATAACTAATGTCAAAATCTGGAATACATTAACAATTCATATTAACAATTAAAATAATGCCTAATGTAATTTATAACTAAGTACACGTAATATAAAAAATATAGAATTCCGATTCCGATTCATGTCGCATAATGTTAGTACACAGACTTTAAACTGGTACATATGCATATGAAATGCCTTATGTCTGATGTATGCAGTTCTTGCTACACAATTTTCATGTCATGGGCTACATTCTGTGAAGTTCTGAAATGGATTATATATTTACCGTTATGTCCTAAATTTAAAGAAAATATAAAACTAAGTCCGCCTTTTATAAATGAATAAGACTTAACAAGTTAGGCCGGGTAAAACACGGAATTACTAAATAATTCTAAGAGTCTAAGAAAAAAATCTGGAAATCTTAAGAATTACCGCATTTAAGGCGTTTGCAGTAGCATTATGTATTATTTTATTTTTAACTTAAGTTACACTTCTTATTCGAGATAGTTAATTAAATTGCGTCATTATTTAGTCACTTGACAACAGTGACAAAGTATTTTTAGATATATTTAAAAAATAAAAGATTAGTTAAAACTTTGTGAACGTATTTAAATAATTGTAGATATCTACTATAACACAAAATATATGTAATTCATCTCACCACTCTTAGTTTGTATATTACTGATATTACACAATACATTTTACACAGAAAGAGGCTATAGTTGTGTAAAATTTAATTATATCACACAGAAGTGAATAAAATGTTTTCAGTTTCAATTTAAGCTTATGTTTAATCACACGCATGGTTTAATTTAAATAAGTCAATATAATTATTCTATTTATTATTAATTCTCTTAAAATTAGAGCAATTTAACCATTTCGAAGGTATTTAAACAACACCAACTTAAACTTTATTATGTTCGCCAAACATTGCATTATCTTTAGCTGAATTTTTTTTTTTTAAATAAAACAATATACAATAAAATGTTAAATAAATATATATACACTAAACAAATATGAAATTCACTAGATACGTCTGTGATGGCGCTTCTAATTAGAGGTAGGTCTTTGAACTGTCTGCATCGTAACTAGTGCCCGTTACATAACTGTAGCCTCGAACTATGTTATGAACAAAGACTGCTCTAAAATACTACAAATTTATATAACTACACAAAGAAACAAAGAAATTCATGACTTTATCTGACGATAACATAACATTCTCACGACAGTCTCTCACGTAAAGAACTAGAGTTGATAAACTTTCAACGCTTAGGACATCCCTTGACTAGGAAGTCCGAAACGTTGAAAGTTTATCAACTCTAAGTTCTATACGTGAGTAAATCCCGTTTTATAACATTAATACTCTAGTTACTCATGATAATTTTGAAACTGTAAAGACAGTCTCTGTTCAACTAACATAGATTAGAAATTATCCTAGATATATTACTCTCAGTTTAATTCCGAGGCTACCACCAGCCCTTTCCCTCATTATGTTCGGTAATCAAAATTTTGTGTTTGTACCGGGTTCGGTTGCGTAGGTACGTCTGGGCTACAAATTGGCCGAATTACGAAAGGTGGCGCTAGTGAGAATGCGGGTAGGTACCACACGTTGCTCTAGCCCCGCACCAAGACGCTATAAATCAAATTTAGCTGAAATTTTAACTTGACTGTATCTATTTCACCTAAAACTGATTTATACAGTATGGTACGGGCTTTGCTGTAAATTGAAAGCTCGTTTTTAGAGATCATGGTTAAATGTCTGTGTATGTACGGGGTAAAACTCTAACTAGTAGATAGAAACACCTAACTTGAGCTATTATTGACCTGCACTCTCGCTCGCGCTCTTTCTTCGACGAACTGACAACTCGCGGTCGCTAACTGGCAGCTGCCGCGCCACATGAACTGGCAGATAGCACGTTGGCTCTGCAAGCTGTCGGTTCGTTTGTGTCGCTTGGAACATGTACTGAGCGTTTTGCGTTCGCCCTGAGACGTATTGTGGTCGGTCTATTGCTGACGTCTTCCGTCACATCGCTTTCAAAATTCTAAAATTTCTGCTTCTCATTCTATCCTGGTACACAATTGGCTATCGTGATTATAACCGTTTTTACACCTTTTGAGTTGTGGTGACCGGGTTCTATTACAAAATATAGTTGTAGATGTATTATTGAAATGTTTTTTTTTTATTAGCTCAAAAGAGCTGTTTGCTAGAGCTATGTAATACAATATAGAAGTTCATTTCACTTTCATAATTCCATCCCATTATACGTATTGTATAACTATTTCTAGCTGCAAAATGAATTAGTTCTGTCTTAGAAAAAATACTGGAGTTTTTATATAAAATACATTTTATTTAGATTAATAAAGAGTGAATTTTTGAACATAATACTTACAGCCTTATTAATTAATTATGAATTAGTTAATGCAAAATTTTGCAATACAACTCGGTCATCGATTTCTAGATTTATTATGTGCATGTTTTAATTTAAAGTTCTGTGTTGTATTGCTGATGTAAATTAACCCGATTGGCTTGTAACTGCCGTGTTTCGAAGCTGTTAGCTCGACGTTTTCAAAATTTCTTTTGACATCGCTTTTTCATACACATCTATCGGCAATACATAACAAGTTTGTGCTGTGGACACTGATTTAAGTAAAATTACAGTTTCGCAAAATATAAATATACAATAATATTCAATGAAAAAAAAATATTACTATTTTGTTTTTTAATTTATTTTATTATTTTTTTGTTATTTATATTATGTTGTCCACTGCATAATAAAACTATTGAAGGAACAACTTATTGTTATAGAAAGTTCAACAGCATTTTGACACGCGTTTTTATATTGTTTCAGTTAACTTCTGGAATGAATATTTACAATATAATAGTCAAAAACCTATAGTTTAATTAAATAGAAGAGGAAGCTAGCGTCGCTTGCCAAAATAACCAATCAAAGCATATTTAGTTGATGTCGTCAGCACACTTCAACCAATAACGAGCGTGCGCTATGGCCAAAGATTCCCAATGTTGCCATCCCTATATTTAATCACACAATAAGTTGTTCTTTCCCTCATCTTTCTCTTCCAACTTCGCAACACAGCGCTGCCAACATTGACAAAACAATAAGATCGAATTGTCTATGTACATCGTACACGCGAGTCGAGTGGGTAATGCTAGTGCCACGGTTTAGTTACTAGAACACTTGCATGCAAATTTATTTGCAAACGTTCCGTTTTGTAGAATTTAGCACTCGAACACTGTCACCTAGCGTAGAGGACGTCTTGATTTGTGTAGTGGCTTGGACATTTCATTTATTTATTGTTCTTTTAATAATCACGAAGGCAAAACCAGAGTAATATATAATTTAAAGCGTATATAGCGTGGAAAGAATTGCCGTTAATGCAATTTATTATAACCAACTTAATTATTAATTTAAAAAAAAAATCTACATATCTCAAAATTTTAAGTTCATTTTTTCAAAGTACCTGAATTTTTTTAAATATCATATTTGTTTTTATTATTTTTTAATCAATACTGTACAAAAATAACAAGTATAAAGTATAAGTTTTGTCTTCAAAATTCTTTAAAACTAAGAGACCCGGATAATTTAGAAATAATGTGATACTAAAACAAGCGAAGACACAAAGCGAAATAAAATAAGGATTGAATAAAGGTTGTGTTTACAAAGACATTAATATAATTGACTATTTATAATAATAATTGGATATTAGAAAATAAGGCGTGTGTAGATTTAGCGGGGTAGACTAACGTAGTTTAAGATCGGGCTTTTTGTGCTATGACATTTGAAATATACCTTAATGGTCGGGGTATTGCAATATTTATAGACTATTGGGTGAATATGTTTTGTGAACTAGCATTACCCATAGAACCGGGTACAGTCGAAGTCAGGCGCGCTTTGTTAGACGGTAACACATGTACTCTCGGCAACAGCGCGAAACGTTCTGTAGTTTCATCGCGCGGGGCATAGATTGTAGGTTTTTGAGAAGGGAGTTGCTTAGGGTAGGGTTGCCAAATCTATATTCGTTTGTGATATACTAATAAAAACGTTTTGTTTAATTCTCTGACATTCTAACCGAATATGTTGGAAATTAAATTATTTTAACAGCTATCAAATACTAAATCTTGAAAAAAATGGCAACCCTAGAGCTGAGAATATACTTGATTGTTATTAGGCATAGATTGGGCATTATAGAGAAAGCATTAATTTAACTGTGGGCATAGATTTTAGCATTATAAATAATATAATACGATAGGCGAGGGGGGTTGAAATTAGATCATTACAAGTTACGATTGGAGGTTATAGCCCATCAGTCATTGCGGTTGGGGGGTGGGTAGTGGGGTGTGATAGGCGTTACTTTCGGGGGGTCAGCGTTTTAGGACATAACTTTAGATTGGAGAAGCTTATGGGGGGTGTAAGCGTTTGTCGAAGGTTGTAGGGATTGTAGGACGTAGCCTTAGAACGGGGAATCCGGGGGGGTTGAGCGTTTGTCGGAGGTTTTATGGGTGGTCTCGCAGCGGCGGTGGCGCCGATCTCGCTGTCGGGCGGCGTGCAGGCGTTCCCGCAGGCGGGGCTGCTGCCGCTGTCCAAGAGCCCCGCGCCCGCCGACGCCGGCTCCAAGGACTCCAAGAATGTTGAGATACCGGAGGTCATCGTTGGGGCTATACTCGGTGAGTTGCATTCAGATTTAGATTCAGATCATTTATTGTCACAGAAAGAACACATAGAAACAGGTACAGGAAAAAATAGATACAAATACGTATTCTAGTGCAGTAACTATGACTCGTCAAACAGAATTAACAATATGTGCTGTATAGGGGCACAAAAATGTCAGATAAAACATTATATCCCAGGTTTACACGCCACGGCTTTGCCCTTGTTTTATGGGACATCATATTCTCCCGTGGTAAAAAGTAGCCTATAGCTGCAACAGGACTTTTAGTTGACGGGACAAATAGATTTAGTGATATACTCGCAAAGCAAGTGCCATAAAGTTTATATCTGCTTTTAACATTTTATAACAATTCAAATAAAACAAATGTAACAATTTAAACTATACATTTTAGCTACAGCTTAAAAAAAAACAAAATCCATTCACGGATAAAACGTTCTGAAATAATAATAAAACGAGTTTGAAAACCTTTGTTTATTTTTTATGGAGTCTGATATAATTTAAAAGTAATTAGGGAATTTTGCCAATCAGAGTATAAACGTTACATAATAAGCTACTATCTTCCATCATTCATGATCATATTTACCAACCATAAAATAAAAAAAACCCGTCAATTCCAGGCCCCGGCGGCCGCAGCCTCGTGGAAATCCAGCAGATGTCCGGCGCCAACATCCAAATCTCCAAGAAGGGCACGTTCGCGCCCGGCACGCGCAACCGCATCGTCACCATCACCGGCAGCGCCACCGCCATCGGCAACGCGCACTACCTCATCGAGCAGAAGATCCAGGAGGAGGAACTCAAGCGCACCCGCCACAACGCCATCTCGCAGCTCATGCAGTAAGCGCGCATGTGTAGAAGCGACGCCCGCCACCATTAGAGGAATGTTTAGAACCACTGGACGTTAGAATACTATGCCACCTCCAACTTAACTAGAACTTCAGGAGCTATTGGTAGAACAAAAAGTGACCGCTGGACGTTGGAACTCTATGCCACCTCCAAATTATAAGCCCGTAAGGCCACTTTCGCCATGTCCAAGTAAACCCAAGCTGCTAATCAATACTTAACGAGCAGGCTGTCTCACTGGGACTATTGTGTAACTGAGGAAGACAGCGCTATAAATAACCACTGATTGGGATATTACTTGGAGACGTGACTGAGGCCCTAATCGAATGTCGTTCGTGTTTCGTCCAGCAATTTCAAAAGGAAAACAAGACACTTTTGTTTCGTCATAGTTCCATAGTTTTTTTAGAACCAGTTAAAATTATCTCAATGGCATTGTTTCCAGTTCGGTTCAAGATTACAAATTAAAAAAAAAAAAAAACATTAGTTAAGGTGCAAATGTCGGAATCGAGTGGTGGCGCGAGCTCTAGGTTAGAATAAGGAAGGACTTAGGGATAGAGTTAAGATATAGGTTAGAAATGGAGGGAGTGCCGTTTACAAGTATCGTTTATTTGTTACTACGATTCGTAGTTTTGTCTTTGAACGACTGAGTTCTAGATTGTTATGTAAGCGGCACATGTGATTGGATTGTTAGTATGTGGCGATTTGATGTAACATTTAGCTACATGTTGGCCTTAAATTGTAGCAAATATTAGGAAAATGTAAGATTTTGTGGCAAAACGCAATACGGGTATACGCGATTGTTTTAGTTGTTTTCACGGATATACGCATTTTTGCATGTTGACGCGGTTATGCGTTCGGACGACGCCTTATTGCGTTTACGATGTAACGAATTTCCATCGCCTTAAATGAGACCAACTGTAGCTAAATGTATCGCAAGCACATGTTAAAGACGGTTTCGAACAGTTTTCTGGAGCTAAGTCTGTATCGCTTCTACGAAGTGCGGCGTAAGCTGAGAGTGTCACTAGTTCTAGTCAAACTGCTGTTGTCCCGCCCGCAACTGCCGCGTCAGTTTGTTGCCGCCGTGGCGCGAGTTACCTGACTTCTAGTTTTACGTTGTTTTGTTTTATCTCACGGAGAATATTAGTTAACCTCGGTACGCGCCTCGCGTGACGCACTATTGCGCTATAACCACATTATTTAACTCTATGTTGAATTTTACAAATTTATTTGAAGCCGTTAGCTTCCAGCGAATCTCTGGCGAGCCGAGCCTTGCTGGGAATCACGCGAGACCCGTACCGACCATTGAATATATACAATAGATAAATAAATGTTTATGTATATTGATTTAAGCGCCTGTATAGTGTTGAGCATAATTATTATTATTGCTATATTTTACGTTTGACATCGTGATTACAATTTTGTTTTCCTCCGCCTAGCGGAAGGTTGTTGATTAAGGTTAAAAAAGTACGATTGTGATAATATCCTATCACGGAAATTCCTATTTCATGCACATTTTATTTTTGTATATTATTCGCCACAGCATACTTATCGTTTAAACGTTTGATTTCATTGTAAATGTTACCATTGATAAGTTATTGTTTAGTTATACACGGTTAGTATAGTAGGACAGGACGTAGCCGCAGCGCGCCGTCCCTCGGGGCGAGTGCAACGAGCGCGCCGTCCCTCGGGGCGAGTGCAATAAGCGCGCCGTCCCTCGGGGCGAGTGCAACGAGCGCGCCGTCCCTCGGGGCGAGTGCAATAAGCGCGCCGTCCCTCGGGGCGAGTGCAATGAGCGCGCCGCGATCAGGAGTCAACCAAATGTCCTAACCAAAGTTGCAACTTGTTTATTCGCTGGGACTTAAATTTATTGTGAACGCGCGCCGAGCTCTGGCGCGTGCCGAGTCTGGATAGCAGAGTTCGTCATTCCTTTCTCTCGGTAAAGATCTTTATTTTTTTATACATTTTATAAATTTAAATGTTTTTATTTTGTTTCTTTACGAACGTTTTCTCTTTAGCTTTTGTCGTCTGTCGGTCTAAATTATCTTACGATGTAAGTACAATTTAAATGATAATGCATGTCCAGAATAGTAGATGATTACATATTTTAAACATTTTAAAGCAGATTTCTATATATTCAAGATGACAATATAATGATATATTCTTATTTACAGTAATTATAATTATGTAAATGAAAGTTTATTTTTGAACGCGCCGTCTTGTAGCCAGCTTGTTTGAGTTAGTCCGCGAAGGGCGGACGCAATGCGCGAGCTGTGATCCCGTGGCCATCGTCGAGACACGTACACGGCACGTCGCGTCGCGTACGGCAATAGTTTTAAGTTGTGTTCGTTTACCTCAGAAGTGCCATCGTGTGGCCGCCTTCGCGCCTTCGCTCACACCTTCGGCGGTCGAATACTTATCAAAAGGAATGAAGTACAAAAAAGATCATAATAAATTTAATTGAATCGGCTTAAAGGTGTTAATGTACTGTAGTTGTAAGAATACGGAATTGAGGGGAATTCCTCCGCGAGTTAGCGCCGGACGCGCGGTTTAGTCTTAGTCGATCGTTTTAAGCGTTTCCAACTGTCCAACGACATGTCGATATAAGTTGTGGTATTGTTACTGCGTCTATGTACGTGTGTTATGTAGGTAAGTAACGTGCGCAGTTGTAGTTGCATTCAAACGAGTAGATAGTTATTAATGTATATTCAATCTTTAACGTGTATAGGTATCGCTGTTCGATTTCTCTGGTGTTTTTCGAATTTTTCTCTCATCTCTACTATGTATATTTGGGGGTAGGTACAGATATCGTCTTGTGTCAATTAAAATGTTTCGAAGTCCGCTCGCGACGGCAGCCGCCGGCGAGTGCTCCGCATGACGCCACTTTACGTCGATTTTACAAGCTCAATTTTATTGGAAATATTAATACGGTACGCGTAAGTTATATCGTCAATTATAACGGTAATTCGTTTTCCGTGAACTTTGAATCGGCACCGTGGATTAGGCGTGCTCAGGGGGGTAGAAATAGTTTCCAATCTCTCGTCTATTCTTTGTCTATCGCTAAGGACGGCCGAGGCGCCTCGGCCCATCGACTTCTAGTTAGTTAAAATTGTCTTATTATTAACATATTATGGGTATGTATAGATAATTTTAAAACTGGAAAATGTTAATGTTGTTATACTTGAAGTTGTTACAATATTTGAGAGTATATTATCGAAGAATACAAAAATAATTTAAGCGCGCGGTAACCTTATCCGAGTATAGTGTATCGTGTGGAAGGATAATAAATAGTGCAACGTCGTCCCGAGTATTTTTATAAGGGCTGGATTCAACTGTTTCTGTGATACCGACACGCATCGCACGTGGCACGCGGAGCGGACGGTTCTGTAGACGCACCGCGTAGCTCCCGCCGCACCCCTCACCCTCGCCCACCTCGCCCACATCGCCCACATCGCCCACATCGCACGCCGAGCGACTACGTTAAGGTTTATGTCTAGGTAAGGTAGCTAGTTGTCTGGTCGCACCACTCCGCGCGAGCATCTCATCCTCCCATAATTTTAATAGCTAAATGTTGTTGAATTTGTTGATAGAGTGGTTTATCGTAATTACTAATAGGTAGTGGTAGTGGTATACACGGAAGGTGGCAGCCGCCGGGTGCGCTAGGCTAGTAAGGTTCGATACTGTGTTTAGGAAAATGGCTGTGCGTTCAAGTCGAACTCGACATTAAGACATCCTCGGGCGGGCGCGGCCGCGGCGCGATGCTCTATCTGTATATAATCGCATAGCATTCTTTCATTTACGTTTCTCCTTGCTCATTGTCATCAATTTATTAAAGACTGAGGAATCAACTCGCGCATATTGACATCGTCACGAACGCGTCCCAGAGGTAGGCATCGGCATGGCATCGGCCTCGGCATCGGCATCGGCACCGTCGCGCCGGCCCGCGCCCGCGCACCGGACTCCCGCGCCGATCAGTCGTCTCATCGACCTTTACACATGTTGACATTGATATGTTATACTAATTCTATTGAATTATAACTTGTTGCGTATTATAAGTATGTATAGACAGGCGCGGCGCGAGGCAGCGGCGCGCATGTGCGTCGCGGGCGCGCATGTGAGTCGCGCGTGCGTCGCGCGACGGACGCTCGGCGCACGTGCGCGCCCGTGGACGCATATGCGCGCTCGCTGCCGCAGTCGGATAATGTTTGTCGCTCTGAAGTTTAGTGGTGGAAATTTTATTTTTATTATTATTTTTTGTTAACTTTGTTTATTGTAAACGGGTCTGCAATGTTTATGTAACGATAATAACTTTAAATTAAGTTGAATTGAAAATGTTACGATTAATTTGAATTTTAAATTGGATATATTTTAGTCAATGTTTATAATTTGTTTAGTTAGTTGTAACGTCAGATTGATTTTTTAAATGAAGTGTTATTTTGCAATGTTAAATGATAAGAGGTAAAATGGAAGGTTATAATGTCTTAGTGTTTAAAAGCTCGAAAACCAATTCAAAGGTACCTTGAACATTGTCTATATTATTAACATTGAATAAATTTAAAAATACAATCTGTTGTTTATTTTTCTTCTATACTACTAATTTTGGCAAACCCAGCCAACCTATAATAAATTGCATTTAAAACAGACCGGCACCGACTGGCACCGACTTCAAAATTATTAAATACTTAATTATTTAATTGTTTATGTTTCTTTTAATTTCAAAGTCAAAGTCAAAGTCAAAACGTTTATTTCTTTAGAAGCATATAGCCTACTTGGACAGGTCAACTTAAAATTAATAAAACTAAATTGCTTAAATAACAAATATCAAGGAAATAACATTGTCTTGACAGTTCGCTTCAATGTTTTTATACTGAGTTGAGAAGCGAATAGAACAACACAGCTTTATCAGTTATTACAATTTTGGAGTTCTTATTTATAGGTAATTATCACTTATAATGTCGAAATGATTTGTAAAGTTAATTTATTTTGTACTTTTCAGTTTCTAGTTTGAAGTTGGTTTAATTTTTGGGCAAAAAAGTTTTATTTCACGATTTTTAGTGATTACTCTACTAAAATATACCTTATAGAGTTCCTTTGACTGTCCTTCATTATCATCATCAGACCCCTAATATCAGTCAAAACCCATTTAGATGAACGGTCTCAGTAATATAAGTTAATCAAGCTCAAACACAAAGTACTTGCTGTAAATCGTTGAGGAGTTCCCTCGACCGCCTTTTCCTCCATCATAAATTATAAAATTCATTATATTGAATAATATTAAGTAACACACAAGTCCGAAAGACAATATTTTCAAGAGTTTCCTTCAATTTCTTCAGGATTCCACCACCAGATCCAGGTTTCCTTACAATGGGGCCACCCTTGGGATACTCCCTTTCCAACAAAAAAAGAATAATCAAAATCGGTTCATAACCGACAAAGTTATCCGCGGACATACATAAAATATATATATATATATATATATACACGGTCTAGTTGAGAAACCTCCTTTTTTTTGAAGTCGGTTAAAAACTGGTGTCGTAGGTATCACGTCGTATGAACCTATTTCATGGTATGTAGTACCTTCAATGAGCCGAGAGCTAAGTACTCGATGAACCTTGATTTCATGGTAGTGGGTAGGCCTTATAGGCTGTTCTAGACCAGACTTAAAAAGGAGACCTATGTATGCCGTCCCAGTATTGAGTGTTCTAGGAGCAACAACTAACTAAACGTTGTCCATGGATGTAGTGCTCTAAGACTACGCTGCTGACCTTTTCTGGTTATTTTCCCCGAATACTGGGTTCGCCAACCCTCCTGTCGCCCTCTCTCCAAGACCGGTGAGTATTTGCAAACCTAAGGGGGTTTGAGGAAAGCCTATTTCTAGCAGTTGACTTCCGCTGCGCTGGTTGAAATGATGATGATAATTGTTACCTACCTTTTTGTATCACATCAATTAATCAAGCATTTATTAAAAATCAAGGAAAGCCAACTAAATAATTAACGTATTCTTTAGGACTTCACCTGCTGTACTAGTTATAAACTGTGTTACAGCAAGGTTTACGTGGCGTATTTAGGCATATTATGACGATTAGGTACACATTTTACAACTTTTTGGATCGTAATATTTCAAAAAAGGTGGCTCGTAAAAATATTTATTCCTTTTTTGTAGATAATTTTATGATCTACAATTTTTGTCCAGAGTATTTTTATGATAAAACTAACCGTTTTGATTTAAATCGCGTAACTAATTTTTTTTACGTTTGACCTTGAATAAGATTTTTTCTATACAGGGGAGAGATGGGAAACTTTCTAAATTTAGGCTTCATGCTCCATCTTAGACCACATCATCACTTTACATCAGGTGAGATTGTGGTCAAATGAAGGCTTATCAATAATAATAAAAAAAAAATGTTTTTTTTATATTTTAAACAATATTAGGTACTGGTTGTTGCGAATTTATGTAGCTTTACTCGTATTATTTGGTCTAATTTGACCGGACTTATAAAGAAACAAACTTTTTAAATACACAAGTATACTCAATAAAAGATACAAAAAATGGGCATCTGGATTCTCCCACCACATAACTTAATAGCATCATAAAATAAAATAAAAGAACATTTCGTGTATAGCTAGGTCCTTTATTTTCACTTAATTTCTACTTTACATATAATTACTTAATAATTTTAGGCGCAAGGTGTAGCTACAAACAGTCATACCAATGTCTTCTCACCAAGCTACACCCAGCACATAGACAACACGATAAATAAGTACATACATACGAAAGATAAAAAAATACAAAATTGGACGGAATTCGTAAAATTCAGATCATATAAATCAGGTAATTTATTAAAATAATTCATTGGGGTAGGTAGTCACTATACCTATATACTAAATGTCACGTAAAAGTTAAATTAATTACACAAAAATAATATCAAATCGTTTGAAAAATACTAAAAAAAATAATTAATAAAGTAAATTATAAACAAGTTTTAAGGTTTCCAATCGTCATAGATATGCTAATTTGCTATTTAAAACTCTGGTTTAATTAAATACATTAATCAGCATTCTATGTACTGACTACAAAATACAGTAGGTAAGCCAAACTTCATCAACTTCCTAGCCTATCTGTTAGCTTGTAAGGTAACTAGTGCAAAAAGCTATATTATTATAATACTTATTCAATACCAATAATAAATCAATACTGGAAGTATTCTCAAACATACACTCCAAAACACAATTTGGCTTAAAACTACAAGTACCTACAGGTATAGTTAGACACTGGCAGTTAGGCTGCTCCGATACACTACATTGATGAATGACTTCTGCCGAGATTTATCAGGCACATAGAGGCACGCAGTTCTAGACAGCTGATCAGATCTTTGGATTTAGAATAATTGTACAAAAGTTATGTAAAGAGTAATGACTTAGTTACGATATAATCTCGTATTGCGGTATGTGGGGCTCGTAATCAAAACTGTTGTAGTGCGTGAAACTCAGACTTCTAGTGCCTTGCGCTTCTGCGAAGGGCACTAGCTCGTGCAGCAGGGAAGAGAACTGTGGCCTCTCGTCGGGGTCCACCTGCCAGCACTGCAGGCACAGCTGGAACAGCTCGTCTCCCACGTACGAGGGCTGGGAAGGCCGCATTCCCCTCAAAATCCTCGCAGCTACGTCCTTGTTATTACTGTGAGCATACGGCGTCGCTCCGATAGTGAGCGCCTCCCACAGCAAGCAGCCAAACGACCACACGTCGGCCTTGGGGTTGAAGCGCGACTGACGCAGCATCTCGTGCGATGTCCACCGCGTGTAGTCCGGCGTCTCGTGCAGCGGTCTCGAGTGCGACAGGCCAAACCCAGCAACCTTCGCTACACCACTTTCACTGATCATAATATTACGACAGCTCAGCCTTTTATGGAGTATTTTCGCGGCGTGCAAGTACTCCATGCCGCGAGCGACGTCTACGCAAAGCTGCAGCAACTTATGCTCCGTGATAAGACAGAATTTATTGTTTTGGAGATCTCTTTGCCTACTTTGCAACAACATCTCTTTCATAGATATTTTCATATCTTCAAGTACAACAAACAATGTTGTGTTGGTTTCACAGATTCCAATAAGAGAGAGCACATTTTCATGTTCATTAGACTTAATTAGGAGATCTAGTTCTTGCAGCATCAATTTCTTTTCTGGTCTGTCAAGTTCTCTGTCAGAAATGACTTGTACTAATGCCGGAGTTTGGCCTCCCTGCTGGACCTTTCCTTTGGTAAACTTCCCATAGCTGCCAAGTCCCACTACACAAGATATATCAATATCTATGAAATTCCTGGGTATATTCCAAAGTTTTCTTTTTAGATTACTGTAGTAGTCCACTCTCTCATCCTCCTCTTGAAGGAATCCAGAGTTTTCAATCTCCAAGCATGGTTCACTGAGGCTGAGAGGCATAGACTGAGACCCTCTTTGCAGTCTTACCATGTGAATTCGCTTCCTCAGAATTATCAATAGTCCTACTCCAATCAGTAACAAGACAACACCTATTGCAATACCTGCTCCGAGGACCACAACAAGAGGATTAACTTCCTCTGGCTCATTTATATTGAGTATAATCTTTTTTGATTGCTCTGCATACCTGATTTTCTTCACATTGTCTTTCTCACTGACTACTCCAAGGGATACTTCTATCTCATTGGTCAGAGGAAGAGGGGCATTGTAGAACCCATTGTAAGTAGTTCCATCGCCTATTATAAAGTCATGCTCAATATCATCAGGATCCAACTCGGCTGTGATGTAATAGGGGAGGCCATTGTCAGTTGCATAAGAAAAGTTGCCAAGTGTGTCAATAATATAGCCTTGTTGATATAGCTCTATGGAAACCACTATCCTGTACATAGAAACAGGTCCATTTTCATTCATAGCCTTAGGTATATGCACAACCATTCTGTTACCATGTCTTGATTTCATCACTATTTCCGGAGGACTTGGATCTGGAGTCCCAATAACAGTCTCAGCTTTTATAGTAATATTGTTGCCTTCTTCATCCATGTTCACAGCAGCAACACTGATGTTATAGGTGGAGCCGGGTTGCAGATTGAGTAGTTCTGTTTGGTATGTTTCATTTGATACTCTCCATTCTAGAGGTATGAGAGCATTGTCTGAGTATGTTTGTATGGCTGTGGCTCGGATGATGTAGCCAGAGATGTAGGAGTGTGCTGAGGGAGGTGTCCAGCGCACTCGGAGGGTAGTTTCTGTGATGTTTTGCACTGCGACGGAGGCGGGCGGGCCCGGCGCGCTCACCTCTGTATCGTACACACTCCACGCGTTCTCCCCGCCGCATATCTGACTCTCGTTCTTGGGGCAGCTCACGTTGCACGCCGCAGGCTCCAGCTGCAGAGTCCCCGGCGTGTTCCCGCAGAAGCACGATGATTCGTTGCCAATTAGAGCGTATTTGTAGTACACTTGCTCACAAGCCGAGAGACAAACGTCGACCGACTGCCCGGTATGTGTGTTCAGAACCTTCTCTAACTCCAGCCGGTAACAGCCGACATAGTCACCTCGGTCGCTTTTGCAATAATAAAATATACACAGTAATAATATGAACACGGAGCAACGATTATCCATTGTTTTCGTTACTATTGAGTCATACAAGGCCAATTGACGTTACTACAACGCCCGCCTTCAAAACAAGTTTCTTTTATATGCGAAGAATAGATTACATCCTCTTAGTGATGATCCTTAAATTGTTCGGACAGTATAATCTCCATTTCATACAAGAATCTTCTAAAAAGTAGCTGCTTTTAGTATAAAAATCTTGAAAAACGCAGGTGAAACAGAAATCTCCGAACCGTATATTATTTTATTTTGACATAAACGCAGACTTGACGTTTAAGTTTGATTGTTTTATAAAAAAAAATTTGTTACCTGTGAGCGAACTAGAGAATGAAATATGGAAAAGGACATCAGTTGTGCCAACTTAACAAATTAATGCTTGATGTGTTTGCTTGAACTTTTTCAAAAATAACAACAAACAAGCAAATTCAAAAAGTTGTAAACGGTAAACGGCTAAGACGAAATAATAAAAACATTACACTATCTATGAATAAAACAATAAAAAAGGACAATTTTATACAAAGATTTTATAAAAATGTCTACAAGATCTGGGAAAAGTAAGTATTAACAAAATCTATTAAATTAAGAAGACTTTACATTTTATCTAACATTTACTCTTATCGTTTCAGGGATCCACCTATCTTTTCATGAAGACACTGCAAAACCCGATATTGATATCTTGAAAAGTGAGAGAAAAACAAGAAGTAAACACACCAAGGAAAATTTCGATGACCTGGATGCTAATCCAAAGCCCAGAAAGCGAAATTATGTGGCTTACCCCTTGGAAGACGCTGATGCTGCTGTTGACTGCAAGGATGAGGGCAGAAAAACGCGCGCGCTCCGCAAGAACGCGCTTAAAGAACCTAACTATGCCTCCGCGACAGAGAGTGTGGACCCTGATATCCTTAAACCTGTAAGAACGACACGTAGAACAAAAAAATTCGCTGAAAATGCCGAAGAGGCTCCAGACCCATCCACTCAGGATGAAGTACAACCTCCAAAGGCCAAAAAAAAGAAAAAAAAGAGGGTGGAAATAGAGGACTCCAAAGAAGAGCCACCAAAGGAGGCTGAACTGAAAGCAGGTTCTAAAAAGAAATCCAAGAAAAAGAAGGTGCGAAAATCTAACTCTGTAGTCATAGAGAATGTTGAACAGGAACCTCTCAGTGCAATGAATACCAGCAAATTGTCTGTTGATTCCTTCCACAGTGCTGCAGGCAGTCCACGGAACACGGATATTGAGTCTGCTGAATTGCAATCTGAAGAAGAGGTTCCTAAAGGTGTAGAAGTGAGAAAGACAAGGTCTTCTATAAGAAGTGATAGTTTGACAAACAATGAATCAGATAAAAAACAATATCAGAGACGTAAATCCAGTCTAAAGGTGAATGGGGATGCCTTATTTTTAAATGACTGTGATAATGTTGTAGACCAGAATATTGTTAATGGTTTATCTTCATCAAAACTAAACAACACCCATAATTCATCCATAAATTTTGAAGAGAAGCTGAACACAAGTACAAGAAAATCAAGACGTGCCACTTTTGATAAAACAGCTACTCCAAATAAAATTAACACAACTTTTGACAATAATGCTAAAATTATTTCCGATGAAACATTTAGTGTTAATGAAGACATTCCAAAAGAGGTGTTGAAGTCAACATTTGACGGAGATGCTACAGAAGTTAAAGGCAGGAGGAAGTCTGCTATTAATGCTCTGACACAGATTACTAACACTAACAAAAGTACACCCAGAAAATCCAATAGCATAATTTCCATTTCAAATTATCCAAAAATATCTATTGAGGATATTGTAGTTGAACCTGAGAAGACCACTACAATTGTAGAAAACCCCCCAGCCACAAGCAAAGGAAAGAAGTCTCTAATCAATACCACATTTGAAAGAGTTTCCGAACCAAGCTCAGAGAATGACAGAGAGAAAAATAATGAAACATTTGAAGTAACATCCTCTGACAAATCAGCTGATGAGTTCTCATCTTCTATAAAGGATGCTAAGCATAAATCTTTAATCAACACAACTTTTGAAAAAGACCCGCTGGATACTAAAGCTCTCAGTCATAATTCTACTTTTGACTTAGATTCTAATAAAGAAATAATTGACAGCAATAAGAGATCTTCCATGCATGCTCCAATAACTGACAATACCATTGACAATGACTCCAAAAATCATGACACAACCTTTGACAAACAGTCCAAATCATCCATCATGACTTCCGATAGCTCAATGATGACTTTGGACAAATCTAGCAGTTCAAGAATCAGCATTACCAGTGATGAATCCAAGAATGAAGAAAATATTCTGAACACCACTCCGGTGCTTATAGAAAGTAGCTTAGATGATTCTACAAATAATGTATTGGATATTACACAAACTAAAGATACTCCGGTCAACTCTGTTCCAGCCCCAATAACACCATTGAAAAGAGAAGGAACATTTACTAAGGATGAACCGGAAGTAATGAAATCTCCTGTAAATACTCCAACCAAACGCATGTCACTACCCTCCGCTGGGTTTACACCATTCCATGTCACCAACTCTTCAAAAGAGAAGAGTGTACTGTTAAATGTCACTAGATCTGTTGAGAAGAGGCGCTCCTCTTTGCTGGAGCCTCCAAGGACCACTAAGGTGATGTTCTGCAGTCCTATGGATAATCCGATAGTTGCCAGCCAGATTAAGAGGAAAGTCATCAAATCTAACTTGAAGGGCTCTAATAAGAGCTTTGTTTTTGATGAAAGTGGTAAGTTAATTTTAAAATACCCTTAAACACGCCCGGCAACATCTAGCCCTGTAGGTGAGGTCTAAGGTTCTGTTATGGGTACTAGATATTTGTTACACTTAATTAATATCTTATTGTTCTGTAATTTTATTTTTTTACTATCTTTCCACGCCACGGCGTAGCACCTGTGTTTGTGTTTTCCCGGCGGTATAAAAAGTAACCTGTAGCCTTTCTCAATAAATGGGCTATGACACTGAAATAATTTCTCAAATGAGATCAGTAGTTCTTGAGAATAGGGCGTTCAAACAAAGAAACTCTTGAGCTGCTTGTGGCTCGGTGGGCGAAAGTCCGCCAGACGCGCAAGAGGTTGCGGGTTCGATTCCCTCCGCGGGACCAGATTTTGTAAGATCTACAATTTCTGGGTTGGGGTCTGGGTGTTTTCTTTGTATATGTATGTATGTATGTATAAAAACAATATCTAAGTACATAGTTCACCTAACACCCATAGTACAAGCTCTGCTTAGTTTGGGGTTAGGTGATGCTGTGTGAGTAGTCCGGAAATATTTTGTTATTTAGCTTTGTAATACACTTTGTGATTTTTAGATATAATCAAGTTCTTTTTCTGCTTTTTGTTGTATAGGAGAATGAAAGTATTAAACATACATAGTTTTGTGTTGGGCGTATTCGAATCCCGCCGGCGGACTAGATTTTATATGATGTACTCATTCTGTTTGGTTTGTAACTTAAATCTATCTTGCCTCTATTCCAGCTTGCTTAGACACTCGCCCAGCAGTGGGCAGTCGCAAGCGGTCGTACACGCAGAACGATGCAGACGACGCGAAGGCGAAGCGCAAACGACTCGCCTCGGACCTGCAGGAGTCTGTGAACCGGCTGTCGCGGCCGCGGACCTCCAGCGCATCAGGTAACTGGTACTTCTAATTCTTGGTAGGAGCTACAAAAAATGTAGTCCTGAAATGCCCCACCCAATGGAAGCGCAGCAGAAATCTTTAAAAGCCCGGATTCACTCCGAGAAGCCTGTGAAGTCCTTTGAACAATAGGCATGATGCCTTTAAACATAAATCTAAATTTAAAATTTAAGAAAAACCCCCGATTCCAATGCCTTAATTTCCTTATAGGTAAAACATCTTAATGTTTAGTAGTTAGGGCACGCGATGCTCTTTCATTTGATACTACACTCGAGCATAGAATAATAAATTACTACTCGAGTGTATTTGCAGATTTTCGGTTTTCCTTCCCGACTCTAACCCCCATAACTTTTGAACGGCTCAACCGATTTTCATGAAACATGTCTAAGAACACCCCGACCAAACTCACCTTTCATACAAAAAAAAACTAAATTGAATTTTTTCCATCCGATTGGGAGCTATGATGCCACAGACAGACAGACACGTCAAACTTATAACACCCCTCTTTTTTGGTCATACGTAGGTAAGTATAGTTTTACTACTTATAAAGAGCCTTAAGGTGCTCATTCACTTCTAATGTATCTTCTAATACATTACATCCGTGAGGGAGGTAGAATTGTAATTTAATGCATTAAAGTAGTTGAAAATGCACACCATAATATAAAATAAACTTGTAGGAAATAATTGATGCCTGAAAAACTGGATTCTCCCCAATACATCCTTAAAACTTTGATGTATTTCTCAATAATACATTATAGCTTGGAGGTTTTGTCTGTTCACGTCCGTAAGTGGTAATCCTCTGAATCCTTACACGTGACCTCCGGGTGGTGCTAAGAACAGTCTCTGGTGGTAGGCTTCGGCCACGGCTTGTCACCATCCTCCGGGCTGGGCCAGTGCGTGAAACGATTTTTTCGTGTTTCGTAATGTGGTCCGGAGAAGCCATCTACCTTCTAGGTCTTCATGTCCCATCTTAGACCACCTCGTCACTTTACATCAGTTTTAGGGAGATTGTGGAAAAATGAAGGCTTATAGAGCATAAAAAAATAGTTTTATGCTCTATAAGGATTTTCGTTAACATTAGCCTTAAGTGATTTTCTGTATAAATATTTTTATTTTATGCGCAAAGTAGAAACTATAATGTTACACTACACGCGGCGAGGTGCACCTTTATGTTTATGTAATGGATGCATTCTTATGCATTATTTTTTCCTCCCGCCCACCGTTACCACCGTATCACAGCGGTTTATTGTTAGAACAGCGTAAATACCGGTTTGCGGGCACTTCTTCACTCCTACACAGGCCCGACATCATTGATACCACTATTGTAGGTAAGTACACCACAAAATTGTACCCCCAGTCCAGTCGCATTGTCTTAAATCTGTAAGAAAATTAGGAAATGCCTTATTGCTATTACTAAGACAAGATCAATTCGAATATTTTGCTGAATCGTCATAAATAACTCACGATTCTCATTAAAGTGAATGATTCGTACGTATGTACGCCAAAATATTCTTCAGATAATGTTGTCTGTTTTAAAATTGCACAATGTAAACTTTTCATCACTCTCCTGTCTTGAAACATCAAAGGTAACACGTTCTTGTTTCAAATATTTATTGTTTAAAAGTTAAATCATAAAGTCTTTGGCCCAAAACATGTCCCATACGGATCTTTAAGAGGACTATCAAAAGTTTGTGCACAAGTGTGTAGAATAAGTATCTAAAAAAAATTAGACCGTCTTTATTTAAATTCTTTTCTCTTGCAAACGAAAAGTAAGAAAACTCAGTAAAAACTAATTAGCAGTAATTCACAACCTAATTAGTTTTAAGTAATGTATCATAGTATATGTTAGTCTGTAAGGTACCTATTTATTTATAAGCCTTTGTAAGGTATTTAAAATGCATACGTGGTTTGCGGGGCATTACCTTGCTGTAACACAGTTTCTTACTAGCACAGACGGTTAAATGTCTTTCTTCGGTTCTTAATAAATGATTGATGATTTAATAAATAAAAGATATTCAACTAGAATCTCTTCCCGCAGCGAAACTAGCAGAGCCGATCACACCGTGCAAGAAACCGCCAACTCCGTCAAAGAAGAGCGCCGGTAAGGTCGCCCGCACGAAGCTGCCGAACTTCGCGGCGCTGCACCAGAAGCGCTTCGACAAGATGGAGTCGCTGGACGAGTGCCAGGAGCGGAGGGCGAGGCGCGCCAAGCAGCTGCTGACGCCCACCGGGGCCGTCAATGTGCTGGAGAGGATTAGCCCCAAAGGTCAGGAAATACGCCGTACACCGTACATTTTGACATTTCCGAAAATGTGAACTTTAAGTAGCGGCCCGCCCCGGCCTCGCATGGGTTTTCAAATACCATATTCGAATTTGAATTCGAAACATCCTTGGACTTGTACAACATTTGAATAAAATAATTGGCCAAATTGGTCCAGGAGTGGTTGAGTTATGCACCTACCAACACATTTTGCGATTCTTTTTTATAAAGAAAGGAAGAAAAGAAAGAAAACACATTTTATTTAGGACACATTAAACATAGTACAAAAAAAATATAACATACAAACACACAGCAAGTGTCCCAAAAAGGCCCTCAACTCAGCATGTGTTATTTTGCATGTGACAAAATAACGCTGATACATTTATCTCTCTTTTAGAAACCTACGAAAGTATATAATGTTCCTATGAAGGTTAAACATTTGCGGATCTTGTTAATTTCCGGTGGCATCACTAGGACATCCTTTCATCAACTGGAAGTCCCAAGCTACTGTGATGAAATGAATTTGTAAAAAGATGAAAATTAACACAAACATTAAATTATTATCGTTACATTATGTTATTGTGTTGTATTGCTCATGTAAAGCGGGTATCTGGTGGATTTGAATAAATATAAATCATTTATCGACATTGATAAATGGCTCATACAATAATGTTAGCTGTACATACAATTACTACCGTCCACAAAACACGTTAATCGCTATGATTACCGCCCTATGGCCGGATAGTCCGAGCTTATCTATCGAATAATGACAACTCGGCAGTATCAGATCAGTATCAGTTAATAATTTTACAGTGAATATGTTTTTCGTATTTAGTCATTCTACATCCTATTATGGAGGGAAACTAATATTGCAGATTACAATAGAAAAATGCATTATTGATTGCACACCAAAAATACTTAACAGCCTTGAAAAAGTTGTAATTTTTGCTTCTCATATGAGATAATAATACCTATACAGTATTCTGTTTTTAACCCCCGACCAAAAAAGAGGGGTGTTATAAGTTTGACGTCTCTGTCTGAGACATCATAGCACCCGAACGGATGGAGCGATTTCAATTTAGTTTTCTTTTGTATGAAAGGTGAGTTTGGCCCGGGTGTTCTTAGAACTGTTTCATAAAAATCGGTTGAGCCGTTTAAATTTATGGGGGTGAGAGTGGGGAAGGAATACCGAATATCTGCAAATATACTAGTGTGGGTTATCAAAGGAAAGCGCATCGCGTCCACATTACATAATATTATGTTGTTTTACATTTAAGGAAATTATTGGCATTGAAATCGGGGGTTTTCTTAAAATTGAATTTAAGATTTATCTCAGTATTATTTTGTTAAACATATAAAACACAAGGACCAAGGAGAAAGTGCTTAAAGAACATACAAACACTTGACCCCTCAGCAGTTATCAATAATGTTCCTACTACATTTGAACGGTAGGCGTATGCAGTGTTCTATTCACGTGGAAACACAGTCCAAGGCGAAGTACGCGAGCCGGCGGCACTCGATGCGCTCTCACTTGCTGAAGGCATTCATTAAAACAGTTTTATTACTCTGTGATTGTGACGTACTCTGCCTCTTGGACTTAAAGGAATTCATTGGCGTGACGCGATGGGATTAAAATGTTCTGAGTATTCTCAGATTGGTATACAATAGGACATCTTGCTAAACAAAAGCTAGGTGCATGCGAAATAGGGATATTTCAGGAATTTTATTTGCAAATGTGTTGTTTATTTGGTAACAACGTGTAGCATAAAATAACTTTGATGTGTAGATGTCTCTTTGTTTCTCTTTCACGCACGAATTTGATGGAAACAAAGATTACTCATTACCGCGGGCAATGTATGGGTTAGACGCTTTATGACGACATCTCGATAGTATGTGTTAGATTACAACCTGGGTCTCTTCAATGTGCCATCTTAGACCGCATCGTCACTTTACATCAGGTGAGATTGTGGTCAAATGAAGGCTTATCTAGCATTAAAACAAATAGAGGGAAATTCATTATAGCGAACGGTAAATCGTAGTTCATTAAGTGCAGCTCGGAAAACTGCTAGAATATTAACATTGCTGGACTCTACAACTTCTAGCCAAAGTTAGAATTTAAATTGAATAATTACTTAGTAAACTCCTAACATAGCTCAGAGCTTGCTGCGGGGCTAAGTAGATGTTGTGGTGTGAATTTTCCAGCAATTATTATTTATTGCATCGTTATCAAATTTACGGTACTAAAACAAATATAACTGGACAATCCACACAGCAACAAATACTGAATGTTTAAGACAAGTTCCAACTCCGAATACTAATTTGTATGCAAAGGGAAAAAAACATATTCCACTGCATATTTTTTCCTGGAATTTCATTTAATAGCTAGCTAATTAGCTGACTAACATTTAATTATTATTATCTACATACATCTATATTGCGCGCGTTGTGTTCAGACAGTATTATTGGTATTGGGACGTGACTCAAACATGTACTTATCAGTTAATCTGTTTGATTATAACCATCAGAGATAATTTTATATAGTAGACGAATACATCGAATAACTAACCTTTAATAAAACTTCACAAATTTAAATGATCTTTTATATGGATATTATATGCCCGGCAATAAAATATATTCATTATTTTATCTATAATATTAAATCTCCCGTCGCGTCTGGCTGTCCCTCGATCCTGTCATGTTCGCGATTATCTCAAAAACTACAGAACGGAGAACTTAATGCGGTTTTCAGCAATAAGTAGAGTGATTCAAGAGAAAGGTTTTTCGTGCAAAGAAGGTACGGGTTAGCTTGTAAAATATTGTTTTCTTTTCACAGAAAAACCAGCTATAACAGAAAAGCCAGCGAAAATCAAAGACAAATCAGAAAAACCAGCAGAACACAAAGAGCCAGCCAAACCAGAAACCCCGATCAAATCTCTCCCCACCCTGAAATCCTTGAACCCCGGCTACACTCGGTTCGGGTTTAAACTCAACTTAGACGTAAACCCGTTTAGCATCCCCAGCAAGCCGAAGCCAAAGGAGAACAAAGCTAACGGTCTGATCCGGCAGCCTACACTACCGTCCCTCACCGGCGCCACAGGGAGACGGGAACTGGCTAAGCAAGCTGTGCTTAAGGAGAACACCTCTGCAAGGAGAAGTGAGAAGAGGGCCGTGAATAGAACGGTCATCAAAGGCGTTAGGACTAACAGGCGGTTTGAGCTGCAGATGAGAATGAGAGACATTTAAGACACCGGCTGGTATAGACAAAATGTACCCAACTCCCACCAACCGATATGAGGTGAGAGTCAAACAGTTGGTGGTAGGACCCGATCATAAATTTCCTTTTTAAATTTAGCTAAATCAGCCTTCATTTTCTAAGGCTATAATATATCTATGGGTCACCGAACGCAGGACGCGCAAGTAGTAATACAAGAAACTCTTTGAACTGTTTCACACAAATGCGGAGCAGTTTAAGCTCAGACCACGCTTCTACAAACAGAGTTTAGACAACGAATAGTATGCCATGAAATTACAGTTTGCTTTATTTATAGTTCAATGATAGGATTCATTACAGTTTCAAACGAATGTTTCTAGCTAATGCTTATAGAGGGCGCCACTGGTCTTCAAGCCATGGATTTTTGTTACACGTAAGCTGTCTTCTTTGCCTGCTTGTATATGGGGTAGTGTTTCATAGAGTATTCTTGGAGTTTACAAAGTTGGTTCAGTAATACAGCAACCATTATTTTGTTTGTTGAAATGCAGTATATTATCAAAAAATCGTGTTATAAGTTTCAAACCCACCGTATAAATGATATTTTATTATTTATATTTACTTGATGTTCTTCTATGCGAATAAGGCAGGTCTTAACAGATCCTAAGGCTGCGTTTAAGGAGACGCGTAGCCTCAAGCGGTAAAGCTAGTCGCCTGAAACACAAACGACTATGTATAATATGATTTAATTGCCAAAAGCCACTGCACACGCCGCCTTACTCGCCGCTCGACGCCTAACGCAACGCTCATCGCTCCTCTCGCCGCTCATCGCTCCTCTCGCCGCCCCGCCTGACGCGCTGCTTGAAGCTACGCATGTCCTTGAACTCGGCCTAACTTGAGCGGTTGCAAAGGTGGTTGGTTTTATGAATCCCTCCAATTGTAAGTATCTCATAATTTATAATAAAGCGCGTTGACTCGCGGCTCTTTATGTAATAATTCTGAATTTTTAAATAAAGCTGGCCTTTATTCTGCTGTTACACAAATATCTTCCAAGTAAAATATATCTTGAGTACCTGCTATAAAGATTATATTTGTATTTAAGCCGTTTTTAAACAATAAAATAGTCTCGCCGGTAATCCGCGAACCGTGATCGAAGTTAAGTATTTTCGGAGTTTTATGATTGTATTGTTAAGATATTTAAATTATGTACTTTTAATTAACTTGTTTTATTAGGTTTTAGTCCGCCTTTTAATCGGCCTTGTTTTAATATAAGTTTTATTGTTAGTTTTTTTATTTAAGTTTTTCTTATTATATCATGCCTAAAGGTCATGCAATCTTAAAATTAGATTTTTAAACTTGCGTTTGAAATTATATGTTTAAATTTAAGATAGTGATAGATTAGATAGCTACACCGCATTAACATAAGTTTTGTATGAGTTTATAAACTAATTAAGTTTAGCTTTAGTTTAATTAATATAACAAAGCCAGCTGTTCCAAAACTTTATTCACATATGCACCGAACTATAAACAAAAATTAGTAGATAAAAGAACTTGAAGTAAGTGAGTGCAATTCACACGTTTACAAACGTCAGCAAGAGATAGCTCACAGCGATAAGGTCGATAAAGGTTTGTTGTCTATTACTTGAAAACTCATTACATGTGACGTGCAAAAGATTGTTTTAAACTATCTATCATTATGCTACTTAGAAAAGAACGAACTAACGGTAGGTAAGGTAAGACCGAAAAGATATTGAGTTTCAATTTGTGTAAATTTTTAGTGCACTTTTAGATTTGTGCCATTTTAGCTTTTAGAACAAGAGAATCCATTTATTAATCCAAACATACACTTATTTCATATATAAGATGTTGACAAGAATAATTATCTTGTACTGTGTGTGGACCAAAAGGTTTTACCTCTAAGTTTTTTAGCTTCTAATTATAAAGCATTAAGCTGTTTGTAGACATTTTGTACAGACTCCATTGCGGAATAAAAACGTATTTCCTATATTTATCTTTTATTGTAGAACGTTACCCAAATTGTTTTACGCTTCAGGGATTTGTATACGTACTTTGTGATTGCCGGTATTGATAAGATCTATCAAAATTCACGTGTTTTGAGCACGTTTAATTATTTACTTGTATTATCATACGTATGTACAAAAAATGTATTTATATAATAATGTAGTATATCAGTTACCTAATACATAGTAAAAGCTCTGCTTAGTTTGGGGTTAGATGCTGAGTGATCAGTCCGGAAATATTTATTTATCATAAAACTACTTAGGTTTTTAAGGTTGAATTGTTTAAAACTGTCTCAGTGACGCGGTGGGCGGGAGGTTAGATTCCCGCTGAAGGTAAATTGTTTGTATGTTCTGCCAGCACTTTCTCCTGGGTCTGGGTGTTAAATATTAATTAAAATTGTAATCAGATGTCTAGTACCCGTAACACAGGCTTAGAGCTTACCACGGGTCTAGATGTAGTGTAGATTGTCTGAAAATATTTATTTATATAAATTTAATGTTCGCTCATGTTGTTCATTCAGCGTCAAATTTATATAAGCGTTAAGAATAGAATTATCTGGAAAACATAAAACAAAATTGATTTATGCAGTTTAAATCAGCCAGCCAATCAGTATGCCTCCAAATTTGTTGAGGTTTGACTACTCTAGACGCATAAATCAATTTGAAGTTGAATGTAAAGTTTATACGTCAGACTTCAAAATCAACGTCATATATTCATAATACCTTAGTGATTTTCCGTTTTCATCACAGATGTGCGAAGTTGCTGATCTAGGGATTTAATTATGAGGACCATTAAAACACTTCATATACTGGCATTGCCCAGCGAAATAAAAAATAAGATAAACAGCCTATTCATTTTCATAGAAACTTTAAAATTTAGCACTACATGAACTAACGTGTTCATTAAAATCACATTTAATGTTCAGAAAAATATTTCATTTATTTAAATCAAACAGAAAACAAAAATATTTTTATTGGTTTTTATATTTTAAACCTGATATTTATATTCTTACAAACTTATCTTAAAATTAAACCAGAGTAAAATATGATTGTCTTGACAGCTCGTTTTAAAATGATGATGTTGACAACTGATGGCTTCAAAACAGCACATCTCTCATGAATAGTAAATCTTAAACTTACACATCCCTTGTGGAAAAGTCCTTTTAGGTTCAACGACGACGCGCCGATTGATTGCTCGCTGGGATATTTATCTTGTCGCCAGCTGTGTGTAATATCAGCTGTCAACTAAATGTAGTAGTTTTTTATCAATACTAATATTGAGAGTAAAGTTTGAGTTTGTGTGGCTGTAGAGGGTAAAATGTTTTAGGAGAATGCTGAGGACTGGAAGGTTTCAGATGGCGTAGCTGGCAGGCTAGGCGGGGCAGTTCCCCGAGGTCTCCAAGCCCGGGGGAGCCCCAAACTCATCAGCGTTCCTATTGAAATAAAGCCGAAATATTTTACCAACTTCAAAACCCAAATAAGCGGCAAAGTTATTCAAAACTACATCATAATCTTAAGACTTACAGGTTAATACACTGCTATTCTTATCAATATAATGCTAATAATGTCATTATTGTGAGGATAAGTCGGAATTTTCGACATTCTGCAAAACTCGGTGTAATAGCGAAACTATTCGGGATACAAAAATGGAGTGGATTGAGTCCAGATTGAGTTATCGTTCATTTGCGTTTTTTAAATATAATTTTATTATAAATTTGATGACGACCTCTGTGGCTTGGTGGGCGAAGGTTCGCCTGAGAAGCAAGAGGTTGCGGAGTCGATTCCCGCCGGAGGACCAGATTTTGTACTATGTACAATTTCTGGTTTCGTGTCTGGGTGTTTTCTATGTATCATAGAGATGCATTTACAAAAAAAAATGTATCTATGTAGTTTATCAGTCACCTAACACACATAGTACAAGCTCTGCTTAGTTTGGGGTAAAACGTAGTGATTTTATACTCTCTGGTTTGGGGTCACTCGATGCTGTGTGATTAGTCCGGAGATATTGAGTTATTTATTTATCCAAACTCTCAGTATAAACGAGTAAGATTGTTTCTATATTTTTTCCGGTACGCAGTTCTCATAGAATAATTAGTAGTCTATGGCAGTTCAGTATTGTATCAAACAAATACATTGAATCTTGTAATACTAACTAGGTAATATAAAAGTCCGGTATTGTATGCTCAAGCCGTGGGAACTAACCTTTAGTTCCCACGGCTTGAGCATACAATACCGGACTTTTATATTACCTAGTTAGTATTACAAGATTCAATGTATTTGTTTGATACAATACTGAACTGCCATAGACTACTAATTATTCTATGAGAACTGCGTACCGGAAAAAATATAGAAACAATCTTACTCGTTAAGCACTTAAGTAATGTATTTAGGTATCTTAAATTGACTAGGTAGCTGCCTAGATTCTTAAACAAAGACGTCGGTACAACAATACGTTTGCGATTGGCACTCGGAGCACGTTTGTGTAAGTCTACGAAATAGCAAGATTCAACAACACCCTATTAACGTTCCCACAGCTGGGACACAGGTACTTATCTCTTGACAAGAGAGATTAGGCTTTAATTCCTGGCCAAGTGGGGGTTGGTGAATGTAACATGTCAAACGCGCTTCAATGTTTGCCTTCACCGTTAAAGCACTCGTTTAAAACGCACATACAATTTTCTAGAAGAAAAACCCAGAGGTGCGCGGGATGACAAGATTAACCCAATATAAATCACAGATAACAAACACCATGCCAATTTTTAACAAGTTTCAATAAAATCGTGCTGTTTTGCCTAAAGACCGTATTTTTGCTACAACGCAACGATGACTTCATCTGGTCTGATTTACTGGTAAGGTATAACGAAGTTTTTAACATTTACGGTTCGTTAATGATTTAAACCAATGAGGCTTTGAGATTTATACTATTTTTATAGTTTCTGCGTAGATACAGCGGCAGTTATTGTGGCGAGTCATCTTTAAAGGGATGAAAGCAAAGTATTGAATACCTATGGTATTTTTGGATTTTATCTACTAACTGGGAATTTTATTAAATTTTACTTAAATTGAAAAAATAACTTACCACACAATCCTTGACACGCGTTCAATAATTGTTTAGCAAAACTGATCTACTTATAGATATTGTTTTTCAACATCTGTTTAAGAAGAGTTAAGGATCTATGCTCTAAATAAATACCTAATTTTCGTTAAATGTTTTAAACGTACTTAATTTAGGAATACCATTATTATTAGGGAACATGTTAGAGGACCGAAATGAAAAATCCGAAATAGGCTAATAGAGCGGATGTGATGTGATGCCCACAAATATGAGCAAAACAACCTTTTTTCAGAATAAAAAAAAATATGTCTTAGTAGTCATATAACCGAAATATTCTGTTTTTTATATTCAAATCCTGGGTTTCAAAGTTTACAGATGGCAACCCCAATCTACCACCAACCTTCTAATTCATACAAAAACTAAATTGAGTAGTTACTTACTTCCGGATCTGCCAATCCACAGCAAACCAGCAACAGTCACTCTCCTTGACCTTGGAGTAGGCAGGCCTTGGATCTGGTGCAAGTCTGTGAAACGTCGTGAAATCGCTGGTCATGAATATGTTGAACTCCATGGTTGACGAGCGCTGCGGCCTCGCATGGCATGGCATGTTCTTAGTAGGTCCTCAGATCAAGGATTTACGATAACCAGTTAAATAATCCTTAGTACCTACTGTTGACTTTCTAAATTTCGTGAGTTACACTGTTCATTATTGCTTACATGTCATGCTTATGTCTTTGATCATCATTATTTCAGCTGTAGGAAGTCCACTACTGAACATAAGCCCATAATAAGTATACTTATTTAAAATAAATCATTAATTACAGGCATCTCAGGCCTATTTAAACAGTTGTTTGTTTATGTTCCAAAATAAATGTACCTATTTTATTTCATTGCATATTCCTTACAAACTAGCATACACACAAATATATCAAAAATATAATCGTGTTAGTATCATGTTTTCTGTCACGACGGTGTAGCCTTGCTTGCAGTGCAGGCGCCAAGCCACCACCAAGCCTCCCTCATACACTTCCAGTTTACCAAGGCCATCTAGTTGATGGACGTCCTGCGCTGCTAGCCGATCTGTGGTCTCCGAGAAGATTGTTCCAGCGACCGTCTGTTAGTGATATATGGTCTGCCCACTGCCACTTTAATGAGCTATTCCGCTTGATTATGTCGTTGATCCCCGTTCTTCTTCGTATCCCTACTTAACTACAACGAATTACTAAGCATAATAAGCAAAAGCAACCCTATTTACGTTCCCACTGCTGAGACAAACGCACTTCTTCTTGACGAGAGGGTTTAGGCCTTAATATATTAATTATTATAAAATAATGTGTTAGCCATGCTGTCCCACTGCTGGGTAAATGGCCTCCCTTTTCTCTTTCCTTTCTTGACGATCTGCTGCTATTTAAGGCCAAGATGTTAGATGAACGTCTAGCTCGTCGCGCCATCTCCTCCTGGGCCATCCACGTCGCCTCCTAGCATTGGGTGGGCTCCACTCTGTTGTGATCTTTGCCCACAAGTCACTAGCTTTTGGTAGCCATGCGGAAAACGTCTCAAGTTCAGTGCGCGACTTCTTATTTGAAGTTATTTAATCGGTATTCTGTTAGACAGAGCAAATTATGGATTTTATGGATGTTAACATTAATCTAAAGACCAAATTTGTATGTATTAAAAGTATTCAATATTCAGTTCATATATTTATTTGCGAGTACTTTATTTGTTAGGTACTTATCAATTTTTCCATAGATTACCTATTTGGCCAGTGAGAATCAATCAATAATTAATATGCTTATACCTTTTTCTCTGCTTACCATTAATATAAGCTTATTCATACACAGCTAAGGGCTCGGAGCTTACGCGTATAATTAACCAATCCTCGCAGGACAGAGCAAGCAAACTTAATTTAGAGCCTATTTAAGTTTAGTCACAAAGTTTCGCCATTACGAGACCAAATGAAATTAAATAATCATTGGTATTAGTTAGGTACGTTATTGTGATAGAGTTATCAGAGAGTTATTGTTCAATGCCTAGTTCAGAATTTATATTTAGACTGTCAATTATTATTGACCGTTTCTGTTAGCAGAGGCAGAGTAAACTAAGTACGATGCTCAATTTTCTATTAAATCGATTAACTTATGGAAAATCATTGACGGCTGTTGGAAAGTATTATTTTATGTTAAAATTTAGGTAAATGGTCACTTTTTGTCGGCTCTCCGTAAAATAAGCGCGAACTATTGAACGGAGATGTAGGTTCGAATAGAATAGAATAGAAAATACTTTATTTTATTACACACCAGATAAACAATACAATAAGAAATTAAACTTAACCTTGAATGCGTAATGGGCGGTCTTATTACTAAAAGCAATTTCTTCCAGACAACCGTGGATGGAGAGAAAAAATGTACATGTTTTATGGACGGTGGCTTAAACAATATAAATACCTAATATCTAATGCTAAACCTAAAACTAGCCTATACTTAATTAGTTAGTTAGGTT
The DNA here is from genome assembly GCA_929108375.1 of Gymnoscelis rufifasciata. Taxonomy (NCBI): domain Eukaryota; kingdom Metazoa; phylum Arthropoda; class Insecta; order Lepidoptera; family Geometridae; genus Gymnoscelis; species Gymnoscelis rufifasciata. The sequence continues at coordinate 534,730 of OV815320.1, forward strand.
ATGTTTTATATAAAAAAAACGTGAGACAAAAAGGCGAGCGAGCGTGCCGCGGGAGCGGCGCGGCCGCCAAAGCGCCAGAAAGCCGAGAGTCCTAGTCAAATTAATTTTTTTATTTAATGATAAAGTTGATAAGATGAATAAACATTTGACATCAACCAATTAATTTGCGTTAGTTAATACATTCCAACAGCCGTTGATGATTTACTGTTGAATTTACTAGGAAAGTTGTTCAATTTACTAGTAAAATTTATCAATTTACGATTCGTAATAGTTTTATATCATAGTTATAATGAAAAAATGTAGAGCAATTCTTCCTTCATCCAGGTAAGTAGTAGGTAAACCTACTTGAGGTTTGCCTTATGTGCAGTTGGTCACACTAGTGATTACTGTGATTAGTCATCCATCATGGGTGCCTAGCTAGCAGTTGCCAAAAAATATATGAGAGCTCCCAGAGTTCGTGCCATCTGCGGTCCTGTGCTAAATATCACTGTCAGTCATCAGAAAATATTCCTGCGCTTAGGACGTGCGCTCCGATCCGAGCTACTGCGAACGTATCGTAAAATAAAACTCAGATAAATATCAGTCAGTAATGGTGAACTTGCGCAGGTATTGACATAATCGCATCGTTATGTTATCACTGGAGTATTTAGGTATACAGTAATGCTGATAAGCCTATTTACTGCTCATGAGTCATAGGTTGGAATAATTCCGAGTGTAGTGAGTCACACACACAGCTCAACTCGACAACATAGAATAATCTCAACAATACCTATTCAGTTCTTTATTGCAAATCGAAAACATTTGAGTTTAACATTTGCTATTGATTCTGTTCATAGGCAAAATTACTTAACATTAAGATCGATAAGATTAAAAAAAAAAAAAAAAAGTTAAAATTCTTGATATTGTAGGTCTCTGCAATCGACATAAAAACGGCTTCAAGCATAGATGCTGCCAAAGTAATTGGTACAACCATAAAATGTTTAGCCCAGATTTCGTGGTCTTCATTTTATTTAGGTATTTTGATAAGTTTCGTTTCAAAATTTAAGAATGTTTCATTTCAGAATGCGGTAACAAATAGATTTAAAGTGATAGTGTGTATTGGAGTTTTTCCACACTGTAATATATATAGTGTGTGATTTGCTCACACGCAAAGCTCAACAAGTCGCTTGCTAGATATAAAATGGTAACAGAATAGACCTAATTCTTAAAACATGTAATTGGCCAAAAAAAAAGAAAATATAACGAGAAAACCATTCTACGTAAACCTCAAAACCAATCTAAAATGGCCAGGGCTAATTGTTGTCTGTCGTAGGGCCGGCGCCGGCCCTGGGGCTAAAAGGTACAGGATTTAAGACTGAATTTCACGGTTCTGTCGATGATAAATTATATTTTGTGATCCTCTTTTTTACATTTTACTTCGTTTGTTTTTGTAACGGACCTACGTAAAAACCTGCCTTACATTCCATTCGGTTAAGAGGATCTACTTAGAATTTAGTAGGAACTTAGGGAATAATAACTAATTTTCGAAAATTCCTCTATGAAACTCCATAAGAAAAGGGAAATGTGTTAGGTATTCGATATGTTTCAGAGTGCCTACCTATCAAATTTTTATCGGTATAATCGTTTACGAGCTACTTTTATGTATATTTTAGAAACGAGACAATATACTTCTTCTAGGTAATAACTTCATAAGGCTCCATCGTTAACCTATTTTATTCAAGACTGAGGTCAAGATTATGTACATAAATTGTAAAAAAGGTTTATTGCAAGACTGTTAATTACTGCAAAAGCAGCTTGTGATGTTACTGTGTAGATGAAATCATACTGAGCTCGTACACGGAAAACGAAGCTTTTTATTTAGATTTCTGAGAGGAAAACAGTCTCGATTCCTACGTACAAAATTACAAATACTCACAATGAATAACTGATGAACGAGGCTGTCCACATTTATTCGTCAGAATTTAAAACGGGGTTTTCCGACCATTTGGGAAGGTTGACTTCATTTACAGATTTGGCAACCATTAGAGTTTGATGTTAGATTAGATTAGTCTAATCTCACACCATAGAGGTATATAAACTTAATGATGGAGTACAATTCCAGGCAACCTTTGGACGGGCAGGATCAAGAGATCACGAGAAAGACAGTGGTGTTAAGGAAGCATATTTATAACTATGACGGCGTGACGTCCTGGTTCTTCATTATAGTGCGTTTGTAGTAGCATAGAATCAACTTAAAATGTCCGATGGCGTGAGCGGGCGCTCACGCCACTCGATCGCGCGACGTTTACCTGCGGCCGGTACCAACAGCCAATCCCGCAGGTGGAGGGGTTGTTTACGAGTTGCACTGCTTTTTTTTTATTAATTTAAAGTACAGTTCCAATAGTCCGGGAGTCTTTCTTTCTTTGGCTTCTGCTCTGTGCAAACGCTCTCGGAATTACTTGTTGACTTTATCTATATCTTTGTTAAACTGAGCCTCAGATTATTTGTGTGATTCATATTGTTCGATTAATCCCGTAATTAATTACTATTCAATGATATAATCTGTTAAAATCACTATGTCAAACCTTTCACCTACAACTATATATAATATATAAATAAATAATAATAATAAATAAATATATCCGGACAATTCACACAACAACATCTAGAGCCCCGTGGTAAGCTCTAAGCTTGTGTTACGGGACTAGACATCTGATATACATATACCTGATATACACCTACTTTGGTTACTTTTATTAAATTTCATTAATTTATTTCTTATGTACGTGAGTAATCTTAAAAATTGAATGAAATTAATAATAATATGTATATGTATTATAAATTTATAATGTAAATTGAGTTCTCTGTTGCATTGGGAAACATCCTGTAACGACAGAGTAACAATTGTTGTTGAATAAATAAATAAATAAATATTTTTATATACGATATTCTTTATTAAAAATATTATACCTAATAATAAATCTAAATTTAAAATTTAAGAAAAAACCCCTATTCCAATGCCATAATTTGCTTATACCTAAGTCAAACACCATAATATTTAGTAGTTAGGGCACGCGATGCTCTTTCATTTGATACCCCACTCGAGTTTATTTGCAGATTTTCGGTTTTCCTTCCCCACGCTCACCCCCATAACTACCCGGGCCAAACTCACCTTTCATAAAAAAATATTTTGAAATTGCTCCATCCGATCGGGAGCTATGATGCCACAGGCAGACACACAGACAGACAGACAAGACACGTCAAACTTATAACACCCCTCTTTTTTGGTCGGGGTTTAATAATACAATACTAAGAGAAGAACGAGACGTATGGTTTTCAATATTCTTTTGCGGGAAAATCCAAAAACATGGGAAACGTCGCAGCGTGTAGAACTATATAATATTCTGTAAAATATTCTGTTATACTAGCTTTACTAATAAAACCATAAAACAGATTAGTTCGTTGAACTAGTAGTGTCTAGCACACTACTAGTTCAACGAACGTAACACGACACATAAGTCACATGACCCACTGAGACATACCCAGTTTTCTAGCAAATAATACCTTTATGTATCTGTATCGTTTTGTGCTTTGAAAAATAAATATCTTTTATTCTAATCTTTATTTTTTAACTAATAAATAATATATTTTTATCAGCAGTGAGTAGGTCGTACAGCACGTGAGACGGACGACCTAAGGACGAAAGGTAGTTGAACACGGATCTGGAAACACATCGTTGGACACCCAACAACAAAATGTACAAAATTTTCGACCAAAATATCTGGTCTACCTTTATACTCTAAGGGTCTACCGAATAAGTAAATTTAGGTTTTTGTCCAGCAGTTGACGTCTTACAGCTGATTTGTCAAAGGTCTTGATTGCAAAAAACTCGATTGGTAAAATGTTTTTATTGTTTGTACCAACTTTTGACATTGACCGTGAACTTTGTCACACTTCTGTGCTTCCTTTCAAATAAGGCGTTTTCAACCGTACCGCTGCGGCGCGGCTAGCAGCTAGCTGTTGATTTTGACGCACGTTGCACGTACGAGATTGTTTTCATACAAAGAGCACGGCCCGGCAACAGTGCGAGTGCGACGTATGTACGGCAAGTACGGCAGCCATTTCAAGCGGCCGGCGTCCTACGTTTCGAAACGCTCAACCCCCTTAATTTTTGCTGCTTGTAACCCAACTTAGTCATAAAGCTTTCCAAAAGGTATTTAGTTTTCATACAGTAAAAATACATCTACCGTGAGAAAACTCCATCACCTACGTTCCCAACTAGATGTTACTATATAAATTGTCTGCCAGCAAAATTAATTAGAAAACATCTGTTATAGTAATATTACTCATAGTCCTTGCACAAAGCTGCTCTCTCATACATACAGCTAACCTACCTATTACGTCAGGCAGAATTCGTATAATAATAAATTATAATCGACGACCTATGTAGCTCAATACAGACGGATGTAGGTTCGATTCCGGGAATCCCCCGCCAGTCGCCAGGGAATTTTCCGCTTATTTATTAGGTTTACTGACTACGCTTGCGGCGCAGGAGGTAGCGGGTTCGATTCCCGCCGAGGGTTCAAGTGTTAGTATGTTCTGCAAGCACTTGATCCCTTGGTTCGGGTATTTTATATGTTGAATAAAATATATATAATGTATATTACATTAAGTATATCAGATGTCTAGTAGTACCCGTAAAACAAGCTAAAAGCTTACCACGGGGACAGAATGTTGTTGTGTTGATTGTCTAGCAATATTTATTTTTTATATTTTATAAACTTCCTGTCGGTTATTTAAATATACCAATCGTATAGGTAAAATGGATTCTACAGGATTCAGTACAAAATGGTTGACATACTTACACCAAATACTCGTATCGGTCGGTTAGGTAACCGAATTCTAAGCTCTAAATTATTATATCGTCCCGAACAAACCACGGCGGTTGGACCGGATTGTATATTAAGCACTTAAATAACCAAGCAAAGTCAAGTACCTGGTCTGATAAACATTTGTTTACGCTTAAAAGGACATTTATGAATGGAATGACCCGAGCAGGCTTACGCATAAACCTGTTTGGACAATTAACAAGTTTGCATTAGGCTGCACCATGGAGTATTTATTAAAGGTGATTAACTTACTCTGTATATTCACCTTGACAGTGCTGGCTGGTTCACCTCGAACAACTCATCCTTCAATGTTAAGGTGAAGAACAGCTTCGTGGTATGCGCCGGCGCCAGTGTAGTCATATTCAGGTTGGATTAAGAACGTTAGGCAATAATTTATTATGCAGTGGCTTGGGTACAAAAGCCGTGTTGGCTTAGTGGGAGAACACTCGACTTTTATTCCGAAGGTCATGGGTTCAAATCCCGCCATGCATGCCATGCATAAGTACGCTTTAAACACGTGCTTTAACGGTGAAGGCAAAACATGTGGGAAAACCGGCATGTTCTGAGAACTAAGAAGAGCATAAAGATAGCATAAAATAAATAAATATACTTAAATAAATAAATAAAGAGAGATGAATTAAGGCCTAATCTCTCTCGTAAAGAGAGAAGTCCCTGTGTCCCATCAGCAGTGGGGACGTAAAAAGGGGTGTTTATGTGTGTAGCTTGGGTACGGAGTTTTGTTAAATTAAAAATGGATAAGGTACGGCGGTACAACTTAAAAAATTAAATATATATTGTAAGGATAACTATTAATTAAGTGCAGAATTTATAATGAATCCATTGTACTAAGTTATTTTATTCCGATAATGAATCATTTTAAATAGTTGAAAAACGATATCATTTAAAAATAAATTAGTTTTGGGTTTGGTCAGAATAAAATCCACTTTAATTTTTCACAAAATTCCCACTCTTTATTAGCTTGTAATATTCCATGTCTTGCCTAGACTAGTGCCACCGTTCCAATGCCCGGCCGTCGCGTTCCGCCGTCGAGCGCTCGAACCCCACTTGACAACTTGGTCTCACTCCTCATTGGTCGGTGCGCTCGACAGCGGTGGCGTGTGCGAGCGCCGATTGGCTTACGAAATAAAGTCAAATCAAACAATAAACCGGAAGTTGCCTTTAAATACATACTTTTAGGTCACGATAATACATGTAAAAATTATAATTAACAAAACTATGAATTTAGAACGAATTAAACATTTGATTAAAATATACATAAATTAACTTAGTATCTATATTAACCTTACAGCTCGGCCATCCTACTTGAAGCAAGTCCTCTCGCTTAACAATCGGACAAGATATATATTAATTATTAACTTAATGATATTAATTATTAACCTCATATCAGAAAAGCAGAAACAAAAGACCACTTCAAACGAGCAACTAAAAACTTCTATCTTGATAAATTATATACATAACTTATCAAACCATCCCTTTTATTCATATATATTTGTATGTATATATGTATGTGTGTGTGTTTTAAATATAAAACATATATTTAGAATTGTTTTTGTTATATTTTTGATTGTTTTAATTATGTACCTTACACTTTAATATTGTAACTCTTTAGATTAAGCCACTTTTATACATTCTTGCGCGCCAACTTTTTATCCCAAACCTGTCCGAGGTTGGCAGGTAGAAAATGCCTTGGCACTAAGCCCACCTTTTGTACAACTCTGTATTTATACTGTGCAATAAAGTATTCCTAACAATAATAACGATTTCACATTTATTTTTTCTTACAGTTACTATGATCTACTTGATATTTATTTTAACTATTTAGATTGACATTCGAATAAGTTTTAAATAAGAAGATATTATGAAAATGTTACAAAAAAATCCGTCAGAAGAATAGGAAAACTAACAAACAAAGTGAGGCCTATAACTGTAACCTTTTGCACGCTGGGTATGAAAATACAAATCTTAAAAAAAATCGACACCATCTGAAAGATTCTACCACCTACCTAAAGGAAGATTTCACACCAAAGATATTGGAAAAAAGGAAAGAACTTAGAATTCAAGCAACGCAAAGAACAAGGTGAAAATATTGCCATAAGGTATGATAAAATCATAATTTTGAACAATGAAAATCATAAGAAGACTAGTTTTCCGAAATATTCCAAACTAAATATGCCGTCTACAAGTAATCGTAAACAAAAAAAAAAACAAAACTCATCACCGGAAGCTATTACAAAGATTGCACACAAAAAAATGTTCTAAAATAATAAAAAAAAAAACACAAATCCATAGAATCCTACATACAAGCACGGAATATAACAAATACACCAACAGCAGAAGTCACGAGTGACACTGAAAGTGATGACCAACAACAGTAGCAACTAGTGGTCTCCCTCCATAATAATAATAACAAACATATCAAGAAACAAAATAAAGAAGAAAACCATAACTCTCCCAAAATGGCTGGTCACCATGGGAGAAGATGACCACCACCCTCCATTTATCCACAAAAACATAAACCAAATAACATAACATATATTTGCACATTAAATGTAAGATCTCTAGTAGAAACCGGTCGACAAGAAGACCTTGAACATGCCATCCGCAACATTAAGTGGTACATAATAGGATTATCTGAGGTAAAAAAAAGAAGGTACACATATAATTGAATATGAGTCCTATATTTTTCTTTACACCGGTAAGAAGAGTGGAAGGAATGGCGTAGGATTTGTTGTGAAAAAGGAACTAAAGAAAAATATAGTAGATTTCCAAGCCATATCCGACAGAGTAGCAAGACTTGGCTTACGCTTTAAAAATAATAATCTGTGCTTGATACAAGTCTACGCGCCTACCGAGAAAAGAAACAAGATATTGATGGGAGATTTCAACGCCAAAATTGGTCAACGCTGTTCTAATGATTCTTCGGTGTTAGGACCATGGGATACGGGTCACGAAACAAACGAGGCAAAATGCTCATCCACTTTTGCCTAGAGAACGAGCTATACATTATGAATAGTCATTTTAAGAAGAAATCGAAGAACAAAATGGACTTGGCGCTCTCTGGACGGAAACACACTTAATGAAATCGATTTCTTCATTACTAGTAAATCTAACACTAAAGTTATACAGAATATCGAAATAGTAACAACCACACAACCAACAGACCATCGAATGGTACGGGCTTCCCTATCTCTTACTACTACAATAAGAAAAGACAGAAAATCATTTAAAATTAAACGGCATGTACTTACAAAAGCGAACGTCCAGTCACTCCAAACAAATTTTGTGAACTTATCAAAAACAATCACAGAAAAACCTAATATCCAAGAACAATATGAAAAGATTGACTAACAATAAAGAATGGATACAAACACTGAAAGACAATACAGAAGGAAAGATCACAAATAGAAAACATATCCTAAAAATCTCAACAGATTTTTACAAAAATCTATACCGCCAGAATAAAAATCAATGTCAACCTCATTACAGACCTGTTAACCAAGCTCACTTAGATGAAGTACCACTAATCTTAGTAATTAAAGTAAAGAAAACCATAAATAGTTTAAAATCCATGAAGAGCCCGGGAGAAGATAACGTTATCAACGATGTACTAAAAGCTATGTCTGAACCACTCGCACCTTTGCTAGCAAGTTTATTTAACAACATCATCCATACACAACATATTCCGGAACAATGGGGAACATCAATTATAACCTTACTCTACAAAAAAAAGGACCCACTAAACATAAATAACTATAGGCCAATCAGCTTATTGCAATCAACGTATAAGCTATTCACCACTATAATAATTAATAGACTCAATAAAATTCTAGACTTCGAACAACCTCGTGGCAGGCTGGCTTTAGAAAGAACTATTCTACTATTGACCACATATTTACTATAAGACAAATCATAGAAAAATACTTGGAATACAGAAAAACGCTATTAATAGCCTATGTTGACTATTCCAAGGCAGTTGATACAGTACACCATAACCATCTATGGAAGGCATTGATAGACCAAGGAATACTATACAACTATATTGAAAGAGGTCTCGTGGTCGCTCTCCAACAAGGTGGTCGGACCTCATCTCAAAATTGACTCAGTCCACCATTACCGACTGCTCCCGCACCGCAACTAACAGGGAACAATGGCGGCGCATTGCAAAAGCAGCAACCCAATATAAGGACCCCCCATAACCACGACCACTCTGTCAAGAGTGACCGACTAAGAAGGGAGATATTAAAATAATGATTGAAATCCATAAACGCAGTAAAGCCACTGTCAGAATAGAAACCAAAGGCGACATGTTCCAGCTGGAACGAGGCGTGAGACAGGGGGACCCGATTTCACCAAACCTATTTAACTCTCTCTTAGAATACATATTTAAACAACTACAGTGGTCGGGCCTTGGTATAAATATAAACAGTGAATATTTGAACCATCTACGATTTGCGGATGGCATTGCCTTAATAAGTGAGAGACAGTGACCTACAATATATGTTAGAGACCCTACAATATATGTTAGAGGCCAATAGAAATGTGAGTTTGTTTTCGCCTCGCATACATTTCACCATCGTCCTCAGTTGAGTAGCACTCCTTACTCTCCCCTTTATTGTTCGACATTTCCTGAAACCTTAAAGTCAACCCATCCCACAGGGATTTGACTTTCCTGTGCCCACCCACTTGGGACTTTACCTTCGTGAACCCACCACCTTGGGTCTGTCCTTCTTTGTACCCACCACCTTGGGTCTCTCCTTCTTTGTACCCACCACCTTGGGTCTCTCCTTCTGTGGGCCCCTATCCTCGGGACTTTATTTTGTACCCACCACCTTGGGTCTCCTTCTGTGGGCCCCTATCCTCGGGACTTTATTTTGTACCCACCACCTTGGGTCTCTCCTTCTGTGGGCCCCTATCCTCGGGACTTTATTTTGTCGTACCCTCCACCTAGGGTCCTTCCACTCCGTTGCCCATCACCTCGAGCTTCTCCTGCATCCTCATCCATTGTATCTGAAACTTCCAGAAAGCAGCTTAACCGGGCAAAAAATAATAAATAAGTAAATAAATTGTCTAAACAAACCAAAAGAAAAACATTTGCCTTCCCACCCAGTTGACCTTTCAACCCATTTGACCTTTCCACCCAGTTGACCTTTCAACCAATTTGACCTTTTTACCAATTTGACCTTTCGACTCATTTCACCTTTCAACCGATTTGACCTTTTGACTTAGTTGACCTTTCAACCCATTGGACCTGTTTGACATTTCGAACCATTTGACTTTTCGACCCATTTGACCTTTCGACCCATTTGACCTTTCGACCCATTTGACCTTTCGACCCATATGACCTTTCGACTTATTTGACCTTTCGACCCAAATGAACTTTCGACCCAGTTGACCTTTCAACCAATTTGACCTTTTTACCAATTTGACCTTTCAACCGATTTGACCTTTTGACTTATTTGACCTTTCAACCCATTGGATCTGTTTGACCTTTCGACCCATTTGACCTTTCGACCCATTTGACCTTTCGACCCATTTGACCTTTTGACCCATTTGACCTTTCAACCCATTTGACCTTTGAACCTACATCATCGTAATACAATTGAACTACGTATTTGAGATTTTTAACACAATCTAGGTTCTATGTTATGAAAACTTGATACTAATACTAAAAAAAATAATAGGATTATGCAAACATCACACAGCAAAATCCTTAAATATCTTTATAGGCATGGTTCATCAACACTATCTACCATGTAGTGATATATTAATAATACATTTATCGTTTATTATACTTATGTATTTTCTCCTATTTTTTTCTTATTTAATGTATGTATTTATTATTTATTTTTATTTCTTTTTCATATTATCTATGTATATGCTATGATCTTTGTGCACCGTCTTTGGTGTTCCTAACATATCCTATCCATCAAAAGGTTGCCTGGAAGAGATCGCTTTAAGTGATAAGGCCGCCGATTGTACAACGTATGTGGCTATTGATTGTTATTTTTAAGTTAGTCTGTAAGCATTGGTGTGCAATAAAGTTATTATCTATCTATCACACAGCAATATCTAACCCCGTGGTAAGCTCTAAGCTCGTGTTATGGTTACTTTACATCTGATATATTATATACTAGCTGACCCGGCGAACTTTGTTCCGTCTTAGACGCTATAAATGAGCAGATTCTTGATTTCATTAAGTTAATTAAATCATCCATCCTCTTTTGAATATATTTTCAGCACGCATTCAATCAATTCTATGTCAAATGTCTTAAAGTTACATTAAAAAATTTAATAATTTTATATGGTGGTTAAGTAATTTTAAATTTTCTAATTTTCCGCGCAATTTCCTTTATTTTTTTCTCTTTCATAAGAACCTTCTCCTGATAATAACGAACAGAACAAAAAAAGAATTAGCGAAATCGGTCCAGCCATTCAGGCGTGATACCGTGACCAAGGGTAATAGGGATTCATTTTTATATATATAGATAGTTTGAATATTGATTTCTTACAAATATCAAATTGTCATCTATACGTCATTACATAGCTGTCATTATACGTCAATTACATAGCTATCATTTGCGTTTTGTTATTCCAAGTCTGATTCTTTTTTGTTATAACACGTTTTATAGTGACTGACGTTTCATGTCAAGTCACACGGGAACGCTGTCGAACGGGATGAAAAGTATCTTATGTCCGTCTCCTGGCTCTAAGCTACATCCATACCAATTTTCACCCAAATCTGTTCTACCGTTCTTGAGTTATAAGTGGTGTAACTAACACGACTTTCTTTTATATATATAGATATATAGATATACCTACATAAACAGATTATTAAACTCGAAGGAGAAAGTGCTTGTAAAACAAAGAAACACTGGAGCCCTTGACCGGACCCGCGCCGCTACTAGACTAAATTCGGTTCTAGACAAGTTTTGGATTCATCGCATGTTAATTTTATTTAATTAAACGATTTCATAACCAAAACAAAGTACTAAATTGCTAGTTTGTTCTTCCGAAGTCAGTAAGACATGTAGATAGGCAAAATTTAAAATTTAAATATATATTATTAACTGGAAAAAAAAAATACTCAATACCCATACAAAAAATGGGGAAAAGGATTAAGGACTTAGTAAATAATACTGTAAACTTACATGTAATACTAAAAAGGAAATCGAAGAGATAGAGGGAAAACAGAAACGATCTACCCGTTAAAATAAAATGTTTTTAGGAATTAAATCAATACTTACGTTTTTCCGAGCCGTGGGCGTTTTTAGAAGATATGAAATCCTCTCGTCTATCCCACTTCTGACCTTTTGGGTTTGGTCAGAATAAAATCCACTTTAATTTTTCACAAAATTCCCACTCTTTATTAGCTTGTAATATTCCATGTCTTGCCTAGACTAGTGCCACCGTTCCAATGCCCGGCCGTCGCGTTCCGCCGTCGAGCGCTCGAACCCCACTTGACAACTTGGTCTCACTCCTCATTGGTCGGTGCGCTCGACAGCGGTGGCGTGTGCGAGCGCCGATTGGCTTACGAAATAAAGTCAAATCAAACAATAAACCGGAAGTTGCCTTTAAATACATACTTTTAGGTCACGATAATACATGTAAAAATTATAATTAACAAAACTATGAATTTAGAACGAATTAAACATTTGATTAAAATATACATAAATTAACTTAGTATCTATATTAACCTTACATTAGGTTGGAAAGATTTTGTTGCAATAAAATATATATAATGTAACCATAAATATTCAGAATTTATGTTATTATTTATACAATAGTTAATTAATTTTAAATGTATCGCTTAATTTATTAAAACTAAGTGAATGGTTAGCTGTAGTACTGAGTCGTTTCCGGTTGTCAAACCTAACCTAACTTTAACGACTCGCGACTTCAGCACGACATTCTGTTTTCTGCGCGTCGCGTCGTAGCGACTAGACCTCTAAAAGTGAAAAGTGTTGTAGTGGTGTGCTGATGGAGACTGTTATAAGGTTAGACACTAATTTGTAATAAACTGTAAAAGTGATTCATATATTTTTTGAGTGGTCTTACGTAATTTTACTTAGTAACCTATAAATACCCCTCTAACAATATATACATAATGTAGTATAAACTTTACGCAACATACATAGTTATATGTTCACATCCTAAATGTATAATTGTCCTCGTAACAGTCCCTTTTAGGTTTCCACGTGTAACATGAGTGTCAGACAATGCAGAGTAAACTGTATAAATACCCCACAGACCGCTTAACATAAACAATGGGAACCTACTCGTACACGTGCTGTGATTACATTTTACAAGCTGTTTTAAGCCTAATACGTAGTTCGTGGCTCTTGGCAAATCATTGCTCCACACAAGTCTAATAAGTAAGTTTATTACAGTCAAAGATGTTAACAAAGTTGGTAGTAAAATCAATGTAGTTAAGTTCTCTCTATATTTATTTTACTTAATAAAAATAATATTAACTTATCTACCTACGACTTTCATCATCATCTTCTTCTTCTTTTATTTGATGCCACGAGTATCATCATTTACACTTACAGTAGAATTCGCTTATCTCAAAGACGATGTACGATTTGACAGTCCCTGTATCAAAAAAAGTTAGAGGTTACTTCTAAGTCAGGATCTTATTCCCGTGGAAAAATCGAAGGCGTGCTATTCTTTTTTAAAATAAAGAAAATAAAGATTGTTCGATGTTCGTCCGTAAGCCGATGTTTCTTGCAAGAACTTTCTTCTTGGTTATTTCATATAAAATTTCAATCTATCATTAATTTATTAATTGATTGATTTATTGAATCAGAAGATCACTGTAACCTGTTAAACTGAAATAAAAAAAATTGAATAGCCATTTATTTACTTTTTTTTACTATTTATTTTCAGAATTATTTAAGAATCCGTAATCAATATTAAAATCATTATCATTCATTCATAAGATTCAGGTTGGTACAAAGTTCTTAGAATTAAATTAGTGTCACTGAATTGTGCATTACGAAGTGTAAAATTATTTTTATAAAATTATTAAGAAATCGGTGAGTAGGTAAGTAATATATATATTTTTTTAATAGTAAAACCTATCTTTAATTTATGCAAAATGTTTACTCGTCTAACTTACTCGTAAGGCCACTCTGAACTTTATATCACCTTTTCTCTATAATTTAAATTCTAGCTAAATATCTCAGCTTTTAAGGTACTTAAATTGTAATTTCTAAAGACTTTAAGCGTCATGTAACTGGTCCTGTTTTGGAAAAGGACTAAACAGGAGATTTATGATTTAGAATCGTTTCGTGCGAAATTTGGTCTAACCACCTGTTTCAAACCAATGTAATACAATAATTTCACTATCTGTGAAATATATATTGATATATTATTTCACTATTGTTTGTTGGTTAATTAAGTAACCGCAACATAAAGATGAGCTTACTGTGTGCTGTGCTTGTGACACTGTCGCAAATACAAATCCCCGGATTCCGTTTGTGTATTATATAAAATAAAATGCTTACGTTTGTACAATTATACAAAGTTCGAAACGCGTTGATCGTTTAAACTAACTATCTTAATATGTAAGAAATCCACATTCCAATTATTTTCTCAGTTTAAGAGCGACCTTTAATGACAAAAAACAGAAAATCAGGGTTCCATTGTATCGCTAATGAAAATAGCACTGTATAGTATAGTAGGACCTACCTAGATTCTTTATAACCATTCCCTCTACAGTTCCGATAAATAAATTGAATCTACTCTTCAAGCTATTTTAAACTTGTCTCTTTCGAATTGGTTAATTTATCTCAGATCCCTTCTTTCCTAGTGACTAATTGAAATTTACGTAACTTCTGAGAACAAAATAATGTCTTATTGAATTGCTTGCGGACTACCTCAGTTACGCAGCGGATGATAAATTAATTTATCGATTGGGTTGTATTACCTACTTAAACCTTTTAAGGTAACAGTGTTCCGAGTGTTTGTAATTTCCACAAGAAATTGTTCCAGCTCTGGGTAGTTTCAATACAAGATACAAAATCATTTATTTCCATTGTTTGATATAACAAATCTTAGAATACAAATCTTCAGTGTAGTTGAAAGAAACAATGACAATAAAAACAAAACCTTTAAGTTTGCCCAATACGGATGATTGAAAACCTTATTCTATTGAACGGACTATACAGGATGTAACAGGAGTTCTATCAGTATGAGACGGTCTGAAACCATAGGACATACGAAGGTCTGTTCTTAGGAACCAAGTCATCGATTATAGCAAAATGAGAAATTGCATTCATAGATTAAAAATAACTCGTAGTTACTCAGCTCAGGAATCGAACCCGGACTTATTGTAAAAAAACTAACACCATTTCTAGGCTATCATGTGATATCTAACGAAGAAAAGGCATATTTGTGTGAAGGTACAATCTCTGTTTCCCAAACAAAGCCCTCTTTGTTGATATAGTCCCAAAATATATGAGTACCTACCTACTTATATAAATAATTACTTACGCAAATAAGTAAATTGTTTTCGTACTAAACGCTCCTTTACAATGTAGAATTTACGGACGCTATCAGAGGTGACGAAAGTGCTTTCAGCATTCTACCTGTTTCTACCGCAGTGGCAGAATATGGCGCAACCAGTGTCCGCCGCCATTATTCTGTCATGGCGTCAATACAATACAATGGCGCCCAGCCCGACCAATAGCAACAAAGCGTTTCAGTCTAAGCGCTGAAAAAGATAAGTGTTTGTGTTGGCGCGAACTTATCTGAATTCCCTTTATAAATCATTTATCAAACAGTATTATTATGTTACTTACACAATTAAATTCTGTAATAACCAGTTAGTGTGTTCGTATAATTATCTTAATTCAAACAAACTTTATCAATATGAGGATCAACGTTAATGCATAGATAAAAATGAAGTACTTAAATAATTTATAGTAGGTAAGTACGTAGGTACACAATCATTGAGTTGTATTTCAATTGTAATTTCAACAATACACTAACAACTTTCCTAGGGAAGAATAATCATCAAGTAAATTCCCGAAGAATTAAGTTCTATTAGTTATATTTCTTTAATTTTATATATAAATTGTTTATATTAACAATAACTTCATATGACATACAAAAAGCGAGCTACGAATGGTTCTCAATTCCTTTTTCCAGTCGTTAAAATATGTTTACTGAGGCGACTTCCCGACGAGATTATGTGCGTGCATATCTCCCTGCTTATCACGTATTAATGTTTCTACACTATTTTGTTTGAAGTTGGTTGACATCGGAAACACATCGGTTCTAGTAGGTACCAAAATGTTTATGCTTGTAGAGCCTTTGCGTGGGTGTGCACGTTCAAGCCTACGCAAGATTCTCGCTAGCAGGCATTATTATGTTCTACAATTGTTTTTATATAGCTCTATTTACACCAGCGTGAATAATCTTTTGATATTGTCGGCCCAAAAAAATAGGTATCTAATTGTGCCTGCCTCAGTGGCGCGGTGGGCGGAGGTCCGCTTGCGGTGCAAGAGGTAGAGAGTTCGATTCCCGCCCGGGGATAAGTGTTTGTGTGTTCTGCAAGCACTTCTTCCTTGCACTAGGTGTTAAATATGTAGAATAAAAATATCTATCTATGTATGTCTATTATTTTAGTATACCAGATAATTATCTAATACCAACACAAGCTTAGTGCTTACCACGTGGCTAGATATTGTTGTGTGGATGGTCCGGAAATATTTATTTATTAAATATTCTATTTACCTACCCGGTAGTAGATATAAAAAGTAGTGACTATTAAGTAGTAGGTAAGTTATTGTGGCATTTATATTAAAAATTTCATAGACATTATGATTATATTGATTCTGAATAAACAGAAAAGTCTTTAAGATTCAACTAGCAAGATTTGATAACAAACAGCGAGACAGTTGAAGCAAATACCTAATTGCTTGTGAAAGATACTTACCTAGTTTTGCAAGTCTATTTGTTTCGGAAGTTTGTACAAATACACTATGATGTAATGTAAACAAAGAAACCCTACAAGAAATAGGAAAATTTTGTCGTTCCCGATAGCAGACAAGCTCCCCTTCCCCACCCACCAAAACAAAAGGGATAAACGACTATCTCATTCCGGACATACGCAACCAAGCTATCACTCGGGCAATCATAGAACAAAACTAGGGTAAAAGTCGCTCCAGATTTTATAGAGATAAATAAATGTACCTACCTTCTTTGGAAACAAAGGGATAAAAATTTCAAGATTGGTCCTACTTTGTTTTTTGGTAATGGATTAATGCCTTTTCGTTGTATGCGATACTTGCTTTAAAAAAAACAATGAAAGGTTAGTATTTAATCCAAATAAAATATTTGATGGTAGATAGTTATCTACGCGGAAATAGTACCAACCAATGCCTAGTAAAATTATGATAATAAGTGTAATCAATCAATCATACACTTTCTAAATATGTAACAAGTTTAAATTGTTTAGTTGTATTTTCGCCCGAAGGAAGTGATGACGAGGATATAATCTAAATCTAGGTACGTAGGTAAGTATACCTAAATCAAAGACATAAGTAGGTATGAAGAAATAAATAATCATTTCGTGAAAATGTTAGAACCTACGTTGGGGTATAAATAAAGAATTCATCTTATCCAAACCGATCGATGTCCAATATAAACATGAGAACGGTTATAATCGGAGCGGAAAATGACGTAATTACGGCTAGCACAAGGTTCACATGAAATAACTAATATCTCCGTACCGACTGCCCTAAAAAATATCATTAAGAATCACTATGTAACATCTGTAGAATATTTAATTAAAGTTTATTTTGATGACATAATAAACGTTTTTTATCTTTATCTTTAAAATCAATGTGCAATTTAAAGAGTTTATGATGTACCTACTGAGAACAGCCCCGTCATATATTTTCTTTACTTTTGCAAAGTAGAATACTATTATTTGCATGGAATTTAAGAGCAAGTGTTCAATCAGGCGGTGACGTCATAGTGACGTGGGCGGTGTCTCCGACTACGTAAATATGCGTAGAGCATCGAGCGGTTTGAAGATATAAATTATTGAAATATGGAACACTTTTCATATTTTGGTAGATTTTAACTTTTAAATTATGTAGGTAGGATCTACTAACGCTGGTGTTAATTCATCATAATTCATAAATAAATAGGGCATGTATTATTTTTGGGTATGTTGCTTAGTTTTTATTTAAATTATCTTTAAATTGACCTGTCCATGTATGCATAAGCGACATAAGCGTATAGTGAACTAAACGTTTTGACTTTGACTTCTGTGTTTAATAAAGACTACCTACGGAAGTTAGGTATAGACTATAGACTGCGCTTGTGCTTGACGAAAATATAACAGTATATATATATATCAGTAATATAATACTTGTATTTCCCTGTAAGGTGTTAGTTAAAGGAAAATGCAAGTAGATATTTAATTCTATTTTCGGAAGGTACTGATAAACGTTGTTTTATTCGGTCTAATATTTATTTATATTTGGACGAAACGTCTCCTAGAGCTATATAAAAAAAAACAAAGACAAACATAAATATAACGTTAAAAATCTAAATTTAAAATAACAAAAAACTTGATTCCATAACTTTAGTTCCCTTAAAAGTCAAAAGTCATAGGTACTATTTTGTAATGTGCACGTAATAAACTATTCGTGCCTGTAGTAGGTACTATATAAACGTAGTGATTATATTCTCTTTGGGTACTATGCTTATTACTATTTGTAGGATTAGTCACTAGGTCATTTTGTTCAAATGTTATATTTGTGACAGAAATAAATATGATGGCGCTTCTTAACGCCCACTTTAAAGAACAAAATATGGGATTTCGGTTCATTTAAAAAAAACATTATTTCAAGGCCATTACATCCACTGCATACGACGTGCTGTGCTGATTAGTTTTTCATTTAAGTACAAATATAACCAAATTTTTTTAATTTGATTCATAAATCAATCAGCGGGCACGGATACGAACGTAAATATATTTATGAACGAATATGTGGGCGTAATATATCTCTCGCTAAGAATCCTATGAACGTTTTTATTTTCCTAGATAATTTTTAAATTTGCGGATTTTGTTATTTTCCGGTAACATATATAAGACAAAGTGTGCAATTGAAATAGTTTATGAAATGTTGGATTTGTCTGCGTCGGTCTGCGTAACTATCATTGTCTAAAAAAATTAAATATTAAAAGTATATTAATTAATAACATTTACCCCTGCAAAATTTTCAAGAGCTTCGTTCCTGTCAAATAAAGAATAGTCAAGTCTTATAAAGATATTATTTAGAAAAGGTTACATCACGCGAGCGGGTACTAGACATCCAATATACTATTATGATACATACATATATAGATATTTTTTACTATACATATTAAACACCCAGACCTAGGAGAAAGTGCTTGCAGAACATACACACACTTGACCTCTCGGCGGGAATCGAACCCGCTACCTCGCCCATCGCGCTACTGATGCAGTCAAAATACGTTTGCCGGGTCAGAACTAGAAATAAAAACGAAATATCTGTCGTCTTATAAAAGTAAAACGTACAAATAATGAAAAAGGCGCCCAAGGACTTCTGTGAAGATAACGATTACGCAGAATTGTTGTTTAGGCAGTTTAATTTAAATATTTGCATAAAAATATGACAGAAATTTCCGTTCCAGTTGGAAAAAAACGGCAACTTCGGATTTTTACTGGTTCTACGTTGTTATCCGAACTTAGTGGTAAGGAATACAATCCTTTTTGATTTTTAAATTTGTTTACAAAAATAATAAAATTTGAGAGAGAGAGAGAAAGAGAGAGAGATATTGAGAAAACATCTATTGACACAACACACACATAACCAGTAAAATACAGTTAACTAAAATAAAATATTTTTATAATACTAATAAATATCTACTATCTAAACATTTATATGATTGAATGTGTTGTGCCAAAAGGTCTCGCCTCAAAATTTATTAAATGGTAGTTCAACCTAGCTTCATTTCTTTTACAACCTGACAAGTAATCTGTAGTCTACTGATTAGTTTATAATATCTTCTTAATAGATTGAATTCAATTCAATTATTTAACTTTTGGAACATTGGTTACGTCAGAAAATTAATGGTTATATACATTAAAACGAGTTAAAACATTTTATATAAAATCTGTGAAAGTAGGTATATAAAAGTGTAATTAAGGGCTAATTGTTTAATTACACTTTTATGTATGACTAGCAGTGCTCTGCTACCAGAGTTTATAATAATGAATGATATAATTTCCGCGGGAAATTATAAACCTTCCTATGTGTATATAGCTCTGGAGAGTCTGTATACCAATTTTCATTGAAATCGGTTAAGTTATTTTTGCGCGAAAGCGATACAGACAGACAGATGGACAGAGTTGCTTCCGCATTTTATAATAAATACTTCAAATACTTGTAAAGATTATTTTGGGCGGATTTAAAAGAAATAAAGAAGAGACAGACATTCCAAAGAACAAATAAATATTCTGTTTCATGTAGGTACGCGTCGATATTAAATTTAAAAGGAAGCGTACGAGCGTGAAATCTGCAAAGGCCTCTATGTCACGTCTGCGTTCCAACTGTTCGCAGCGACAAATTGTCGTCCTCAGTCGAGTCACGTCTGCCGACCTAATGTTTGCCGAATATTATACTCTCTCTTGTTATCTGTGGTGGCTATTCTAAAATACGCCAGAACTCTTTGACAATCTGGATTTCTGGAGAGTCTTGAAGTTTTTTAAAAGGTTTTTTATAATGGAATGAGAACTCCAGTCTAAAAGAACGCGCCAAGAATTTGTTTCTAGACCATGTAAAGGCCAATGGAATAGGAAATGTATGAGGGGGGATTATTCAGCAGTGAACGTGCACCAGCTGAATTCTTGATGATAAGTTTGGTTGGTCTACGGCACGATCAAAGATATTTAAACCCCTCATGCATGATACCTATGTGCAATGTAACATTTAGTTAAAAAAAAATATGACTTTCAACAGACACAAATATCAAAGTCAGATCAAGGAACTCTTTTCTCTCTAGAATTAATCTGTGGGGCAAACAAATGCTAGTTGAATGTGAATGTTAATTTTAAAACAGGTGACGAATTTATGATGATTGTAAGTTCTGCCTTCAGAATTTGTAAACACTGTTGTAGTTGTAGTAAAAAAAAGGTTGTCTGGTAGAGATCACTTTTAGTGATAAGGTCGCCCATTGTGACAATATTATATCAATTGATAATTCTTGTTTCGTAAATTGGTGTTTAATAAAGTGTATTGTATTGTAGTATTTAAATATTTACGATGGTAATAACATTAGTACCTAAGTATTTAATGACAATGTCTTACGACTCAAAATCAATCATTATTCTACATACCTATATCTTCTTAGTTGCAGTATCACTGTATTCTATGTGTATTTAATCTAATTATATATATGTGTATTTAAGTTTATTCGACTAAAATCTCTTTTAATTACTTTCATTACCATTCGTCTCTTTTTTCAGTTAGTATTGTATATCTTATCTAATCAATTTTAGCTTTTCACTTAGCAATTCTTACCAAACTGTGATACTTTGTGTAGTACTTAGTAGTAACTATCACTGTTATTGTATTTTTATGAGGACAACGCCACGAGAAACATCAATACAAAGTTTACTTAATTCGTACTCGCAAATGCATATTTTAAGTCCTAGGATCAAGTTTTAGTGTTTTATGGTTATGTAGTTAAAACTTTATTCACCTCTTAAGACAAATATAACACTTTACATAATTTTAGTTACCTACAGGGTGTTTCGCTCTATTGTTATGAAAAAGACGGCACTGCGCTACTAAATTATCTAAGTTACTAAACTATTGGATTTAATTCTGGCAAACAAAATCTTAACATAATAAAAAGTATTTTTTTTTTCAAACTTTGACTCATCATCGAATGTACGGAATGCTTCTAGCATTATGTCATCGTCTGTACATTTTTTTCTGCACAAAGTATAAATAAATAAATAAACATTTTACTTATCATAGTCTCCCTTATTTACTTATCTCCCTCTGCTGGGACACAGGGACTTATCTCTTGACGAAAAAGATAAGGCCGAAATTCAGTAATGTAGCGCGGAGACCTTCACCTGTTTCGTGCAACGAACTCTTTCATTCAAACGCCCTGAGAATAATCTAAACACCTTTAGACTTTTACAGTTATTATTTATTTTATTTTTAAATGATTATTTTTTTACTATACAATACAATACTCTTATTTGAACACATGAAAAAATAAAATCACAGACATTACAGAGAATCTATTTGTATAAATTCTCCTTGTTTATAATATAGTAGACTGTATAGAATTGAATAAATACTCTTTGGGCAGAGAAATAAGGGTAAGGGAGAGGGATAATAAGTAGAAATAGAAAAAAAACGTAGCATGACCGAGCAGTCGAAATTTAATTTCGAGATAAATTACAAAGTAAAATCCCTTTTCTCGTTATGGACCCTCGCCTATACATTTTCCTGGGTTATGTTTGCTATATATACCTACTTCACTATGAATAATATATATTATAAAGCCAAGACGAGGAAGCAAAGCGTACAACACTGCCTACCTTTTCTTTTCACTTATTCTCAAAATTGTCACAGAAGATGGTTAGCGCGATTTATCTCAGTTGAAGACCAAATTAACCAAATTCATAGCGGCTTTGACATTGAAACAGAGGCTGTTTACATAACAAACAGATGTCGCGACTGTTTCTAATAACGGAATGATTTACCGGCGCTTTGCCACCTTGTTTTGCCTCCAGGAAGTTATTTCTATATTGAAACATTTTGTTGAAAGCTAGATTAAGCTGTCATTTCAGGAAGTAATGTTAATTTTTAAGCAAATACATTTGAAATTTATAACAATTCCAAATCCATTTATAAACCCACGAAGGAAAAAGAGGTGTCTTATAAATTTGACGTGTCTGTCTGTCTGTCTGTGGTATCTTGCTCCCGAACGGATGAAGCGATTTCAATTTTTTATTTTTTTCTAGGTGAGTTTTCGCGAGTGTTGATGGTAAGGCTTGTTTGATCAAAATCGGTTGTTAAAAGTTATGGGGGTTGAAAGTTGGGAAGAGAATATCTGCAAATATATCTGTAATATCACAATTAGACTTAAAGATAATAAGAAATTGTTGAGTTATGTAAAAAATAATTTAATTAAAAAAGCTATTATACAATTAATGAAGCTCTCGCGGATAAATTTTTATTTGTGAATAAAATTGAATAGGTACTTAAGTATTTTTGTGTTTATAATTTTATTATGTACTCTGTATATTAATATCGCTTTGAAAGCAATATATTGAAAAATGTTGACACGTCTAAGTGCTTAAATAAGTTTTCAGATGAATAAATAATGGCTATTATACTCGAGTGGGTTGTCGAGGTCAAATGAAAGCGCATCACGTGCACATTACAAATAACACGATTTTAAAGGAACTAAGGTTTTGGAATTAGGATTTTAATTACTAATCTAAATTAAGATTATTAAAATATAATAAGGGGTCAAGTTTTAACGGTTCGTCGGTCGCCTACACTACAAGGCGACACCGCCGTAACAGATGATTATATAACGTAAATGATGATTTTGATCGACATTGACACCCACACCTGGAAAAATGGTCTAAGACTAACAAACACAGACCCAGTATTATTAAACGTAAACATGATCAAGAGCTTACGAAAAAGCAGAGAACGAAGATAGAGAATCTATTCTGTGGATTCAGAATTTAGGAATTTTACGATACTCATACTACTTAGCTTGAGATGTAATCAGAATACGAATAAAGCTTAAAATTAGTAACTGATGACTAGTTAGCTTTAGTTTTCACTTTAAGCAAAGTCAGAATCAGCATTAGTGTGTGTATGTGGACGAGAATTGATCACAAATGTCTAGAATGTATTCACAAAGAATCTAGATCTATGTGATCCTAATGGTACCTTTTTGGTTAATACACGGTTTAAAGAAATTAATCAACGAAAATTTTCAACTTTTTAAAGGTTACATTTCTTCTTTAATTATATTTATTTCACGTTACAAATGACGATCTATCGTTTGCTTTAAAGTTGTCAAAAATCGTGGACATAACTAAAATAGAACTGGGTTTGCCTGAACTCGTATTGTAGAGAAGAGTTTTGGCAGTGCGTCGGGAGTAGGTGTACCTATATACACCGGCTCGTTGCCAAGAAAACTCCAGTGCCGCACCCTATGTAGATAGTTCAAACATTTATATCTAACTTTTACTGGTTTGTCACAGAGTATTTATAAATTTGATTGATGCTATGTATTGTAACAGCCGGCTCGTGTTATTAATTTAAGACTCAATTTAACCCTTAATATACTAAACTAGCTGACCCGGCGAACTTTGTTCCGCCTAAGACGCCATAAATGAGCAGATTTTTGATTTTATTAAGTTAATTGTTTTATTATATAAAGTTGTCAGGTTGATCTAGCTGACCCGATAGTTATGACTATGAATATTATATTCGAATTGGTACTGTCAATTCTATGTCAAATGTCTTAAGGTTACATAAAAAAAGTTCAATAATTTTATATGGTGGTTAAGTAATTTTAAATTTTCAAATTTTCCGCGCAATTTCCCTAATTTTTTCTTTCATAAGAACCTTCTCCTGATACATAATAACGAACAGAACAAAAAAAGAATTAGCGAAATCGGTCCAGCCCTTCAGGCGTGATGCCGTGACCAAGGGAAATAGGGATTCATTTTTATATAATTATATAGATAATTACAAATGGCCGACATTGAACAGCTGATCTGTCATCACTATGACAAGTTTTCATTTAGAATCATGTCTGACCTATGTCACCCGTTATGTTTAAGAATTCGGTTCTCGGAGTTGTTGACGCGTATTTATACCGAGGACAAACAGTCCAATTTGGTAGGTCCAACTTCGAGAAAACGGTCAATCGCCGTCAATCGACTTTGACTATGAATTCAGCTCGGATGTCAATGATGTGAACTAAATGTCAAAATTGAAACAAATGAATATACTTACCTGGATGTTTATTCATTATTATCACTATTTCTGATTTTCAAAGCAATATTTATCTGTGCGCAGTTGTGAAAACAGAATGGAGTTGCAAAAACCTCAACAAACCCATTGGTTAAGGCTCAACCATTGCCAAGTTCCGGTGTTATCGCTCTTACGCTTCAGTGGACAGTAGCCTATGGTGAAATAAAACTTTCTATAACCTATGGTAAGTATCTACAATAGACTATGGACAGTTGGAATAAAAACTAATAGCTGACTATCGAGACAGGAGCATCTGAGCTATTAGTAAGCCCTGAGTGCACAAATATATTCATACAAATGTGCTACGTACAACGGATATAGTCTGTTAGCCTGTCCAAAAACTAGACACGCAAAAAAAATAGGGTTTTTTTTAAATAATTCAAATGACAGATTCCTTTTTTTAATCATCTACCCTTATAAAGTCTATGGTATTGGATAGACTATAGAAAGTTGCAATTCGTTTTTCGGCGAAACATTAAAATTACCGTTAAGGTAAGCCCTCGGTGTCAAGGCCTAGCATGCAGCAGATTGGCGCATAATCACGCCAGCCCTACATCCATTCACAATGCTGAGGTCAGAACAAATTGCTATGTAAACTTAGTACAATAGGTTAAAGACTAACTTGAGAACCGAAGGACTAACCTTACTAGTATTTTTTTTATAAAAACCAACATTCGAATTACAACTGATTTTGGAAGGTAATTAATTAGTCAATCTTTGAGGCACCACCTTTCATATAAAATAGTACCTACCTACTATGTGCCTAGGATTTTGAAATGAAATGATTTATTTGCAAAAAAACATAAATTCATAATATTTGCAAGAATACATTTTTGAAAGTTCTCGATTGTTCTGGGATGCTTTCATCCAATAAAAATAATCATCAAGTTTTCCGTAGAGCAATATCTATGCGAATATTATAATATTTTAATTTGAGTTTGTTTGCTTGTTTGGACGCGCTTATCACAGGAAGTAATGGTCCGATTAGAAAAAAATATATATACACTAAGATAATTTTGTTACAATAATTTTCCGAAAAAAAACGCAAATGGAAAACCACGGGCAACGCTAGTTTATAATAAGGCCATTGTTTTATCCAAAATGTATTGTATACTTGATTTAATTCATTAAATCTATTGGAGAACCATCAAAATCGGAAGTAGTTAAAGGAGTTAACAAGGGTGAAAGTCCTGCTTCTCACAATATCACAAAAACTTAAAAGAATTTAATACACCACAACTTTCATGCCGGTGCAAATCTCATTTAAGCAATAGGAAGCGATTTTAGACCTTCAATATCTTAAAACGCGAACACAAATAGCAAGTGTGACCTTTGAGACTACTTATAAGATGAGACCAAACAATGGTTTATATTAATTTACAGCTTATCTTTCATTCAGAGTTGGACCAGTTATTTTACCTAATATTAAATGCTTAATAATTGTGAAAATTGTAAGGGTTACATTTCTCTTAATATTCTTAGTGACAGTTCTAAATGTGAAATCTATATTAATAATTAAAAATCTAAAGAACTTGTTTGTTTGTCTCAGGAATTACTGTTGCGATTATAAAATTATTTAACTGCCAGATGGCCTTTTATTGAGGAAGGCTATTTAACCGCGGGAAAATAAAATGTTCCCGTGGAAAAAACCACAGAACACTGGCATCAGGTCCACATTTTTGGCTTAAATTCGTGATAATAAGGTATATCTATTATGTTGTAGCCGCAGAAGCTGTGGATTTTGTTTATAAATATAAGGTGTGTGAAGTGTTCGATTGCGCTCGCAGGTAGGTCAGATGCTTGATGGCGATTACGTTTAGAAATAGACGATAAACCCCATTGTTTCCAATAAAGTGCATAAAATAATGGAAGTGCATTAAGTGAAGTGTGAGTATTGCGTCCCAGTTTCCAAATCGTTTTTTTAATTGATTGATGTAGGTAGGTCAGTTACTTTTTTCAAATTCGGAATTCTAAATAAGATAAGTTTATTTAATTGATCAATGTAGGTCAGATAGTCAGATAGGTTCTTCATTCAAATTCGGAATTCTAAAAAAGTTATTTTTTAATTGGTCGATGTATGTAGGTCAGATACTTTTATAAAAGAATTCTAAATACGATAAGATATAATGCGGAATTGTTTGACTCATCAATCGTTGGCAAATTATCACTATTCGTGGAAAATAATTTATTAAAAAAAATGTTTTTTTATGCTTAATAAGCCTTCATTTTACCACAATTTCACCTTTGTTAAGTGACGATGTGGTCTAAGATGGAGCATGAAGACCTGGAAGGTAGATGTTAACAAGTATTTTTAAACCATTTTTGTTATTCTGCATAAATTATAATCGCAAAATTTGTGAGGATGCAAAGTGTGTAGGTGTGTTTGTTGCTCTTTCACACAAAGACGACTAAAGGGATTATCTTGAAATTTCATAATAATATAGCTTATATTATATACGAATAACACACATAAATACCAGTTTCCGCTGGTAAATAAGTAATTGCAAGTGAAGCCCGAATAAGATAAAATTCGACACGAACAGAGGTGTTTTCTGTTTCTGACCTGAAAGTCAGAGTTGCCCTGGACGGTGTGCAGGGCAGCATAGTGCTGAGGTTAGACCCATTCTGTACACAATACAGACACATCCCTTCGTATTATTTTATTTCTTTTGTTCTGTATTATAATTACTACTTACCGAATATTTGATGTCCATAAAGTAATAATGTTTTTTTTTTTTGCTGTTATTTGATACTTTTGATGCATTTTTTTATCTGTAAATACATACTTATGATACATAGAAAACACCCAGACCCGAAACCAGAAATTATAGATCGAACAAAATCTGGTACCCCGGCGGGAATCGAACCCGCAACCACTTACGCCTCAAGCGGACCTTCGCCCACCGAGCCACAGAGGTCGTAAAAAGTAGCTTTTGTCCTTCACTGGGACAAGCTATGTCCGTGAGAAATTTGATACAAATCAGTCTTTGCTTGCAATAATAGATTTTCGCGAAATGTGGTATTTCATTCGTGGCGTATGTGTAACTCGGATACCTGCTATATTATTGTGAAGTTTCATCAAAACCCATCCAGTAGTTTTTGCTTGCACGAGCAACAAACCCACACTTACATCTTCACAAACGTGTGTTTATTCCGTATTCAATCATTAATTTCTTTCTTTTGCATACACAAAACTTAGACACGTAAAAACAAACTATAATATAGTAATTAGTAGGTACATACATTGGAAATATCCATTCTATAATGAGAAAACACCATATGGGACATGTTGAATTATTACTTATTAAAAGAAACATTGCAACTACCTAAATCTTCTAATATATAAAATTTCCATGTCACAATGTTAGTTACCGTACTCCTGCGAAACGGCTTTACCGAGTTTTATCAATTTTTTTTATGCGTATTCAGTAGGTCTGAGAATCGGCTACGATCTATTTTTAACCCCCGACCAAAAAAGAGGGGTGTTATAAGTTTGACGTGTCTGTCTGTCTGTCTGGGACATCATAGCTCCCGAACGGATGAAGCGATTTTAATTTAGTTTCTTTTGTATGAAAGGTGAGTCTGGCGCGAGTGTTCTTAGACATGTTTCATGAAAATCAGTTGTGCCGTTTAAAAGTTTTGGGTGTTAGAGTGGGGAAGGAAAACCGAAAATCTGCAAATAAGAGTGGGGTATCAAATGAAAGCGCATCGCGTGCCCATTACTAAATATTATGGTGTTTTACTTTTAAGAAAACTAAGGCATTGGAATCGGAGGTTTTACTTAGATTTTAAATTTAATTGTTTTTAAAACAACGTTTGCTGGGGTCAGCTAGTGTTTCTATAATATTAGAAGGACTAGTAGCACATCCTATGTTTTGAGCAATAATTTAGCTTCATTTGATTAGCGAAGAGGGCGATAGTAAACGAGATATGTTCAGGAATCATTGCCAGTCAGACCTTGAACTATTTATCTCGGCCAAAGGGGAACCCAGGGACAATATTCAAACGCACACGATTGTCGTATGATTATATACTCTAATGAGATGGAGTTAGTTGTGATTATCGCGGATCAGAGTTTAAGAACGATCAAGTAGGATTGTCTGCTAAACGAAATTTAAATTTATTTAAGCAAGTAGACATCTATCTCAGTACATATCTATGTACATAATTTAACGTAAAGGTTAAATTATGTACATAGATATGTACTAAAACAAATGAATAAATGAAGAAATAAATGATTGAATACATATCTATGTACATAATTTAACGTCAAAAACTAAAATATAACTAGGTTAAAATATGTACATAGATATGTACTATGTAAGTTATATTTATGTATCGAGTTTTATGGAATTAGCGGCTATAGACTGATATACTAAATAGAACATTAGCTATCAGCTGGTAAGTCTTTCAAAATCGGGGCAGCCGTTTCAGAGATATGCAAAACAAACAGACATAATTAATACCAGATGAAAATCTGCTGGTTTTACTTGATCAAGTGTAGAGGGAATGAATTGACCACATTAAATAAATAAAAATAATATTTCTATCTCACCACGACTATATTTTTATAGAATGTTAATATTGATGTTTTCGCCGCCCTTCAATAAATCGTTTAAATAACACAAATAATTATAAAATTTATCATAAATACAGCCAACTTCGAATACTCTACACTACTGCTAAGAAGATAAATATTTATTTATTTATTGATTAAAAAGTTTCCATTAACACATATTATATTAAATAATTCTGAAAACCCTTAGGGGTTCGTTTTCTCAAGAACTACTGCACCAATAGTTATGAAATTTAAATACAAGAGTTTTAGTACCATTAAAATAATACTAAATCCATGTTAGGATTTATCCTTTTTTGAAGTCTTATAATGTGGTAAGTACGTGGCGAGTTTCGAACTCACGACCTTTGGAATGAAAGTCAAGTGTACTCCAAACTCAGCTAACAGCTAACCCAATTGTTTGAATTAGGTAATTAGTAACACACCTAATGCGCGCTATTAACAATAGAAACCACAAAATGTGGTAATGTATTAAGCTACTTCTTATCCACAAACAACAATAATGTTCCATCAGATAAAATCAAGCTCAATACACACCCGTTATTAACAGAATGATAATATGTATTGTGATAGTATTTTTAGTATAGATAGACAACAGCTTATCAGCTCTCGAGAACTGCCACGGACACATAATTACTTCCAACAAAGTTCATTTAGGACCTAACTATTAATGGAGTTCACAAAACTTGGCCCAGACTAGATCAAAGTATTATGTAACCAACCCATTTCTTACAATTAGCTAATGGCTCTGAAATACAAACTCATGAATTTTGGAGAATACTTTATTGTTCCTTATTTACAAACCTAGTTATTTGAACTATCGAGATCTTTACAGGCCTTACATAGATACGCCCAGTAACCTCTTATCAGTAAGCATTGATGATGCATGCCATTCTACGTTACATTATGTGATGATGGAAGTTACTCTGCAGGCCAAAGCCAAATGCCTACACTTACGATATTTGAAACATTACCAATTTACAAGTTTAGCCTAAGTGCTGCCAGCTCATTTACAAACATACAATAATAAACCTCTCACTCTTCAACAGTTACACTATGTTAATTTCATAGCATTTACATCGGACAGGAGACTTTAAAACTTCAAGTTATCTTAAGCTAATACTTCAGTTTTCTTTCATCGACGGTGCGCCCCGACCGGTCGCGGCCGGCCATCACAACGCGCCCCACAGCACCCCAGTGTCCGTGCGACGATACTATGTACACCCCCAGCGGTTCGGGAATATAAAAATAGATATAAAGCTTAGAAATCGTAAGCGGGTCGCGGGTCGCTCGTCACTCGCCTCGGTACCTCGTAAATGCAGGATTCAGACGCTGGCGGCGCCGGCGTCGGCCGCCGGCAGCTAGAGCGCCGCCGACTCGGGCGCCATCAGCGGCGACAGCGGGCCCGCCACGCGGCGCCCGCGCTCCACCTCGAAGCGCAGCTCGCCGTCCGAGCCGCGCCGCCCGGGCGCGCCCTCCTCGGGCAGGAAGGCGGCCACCAGCAGCGCGCAGATCACCAGCAGCGCGCCCAGCACGAACGGCGGGCCCGGCACCGCGCGCGTCCCCTCGCCGCCCGGCCCCGAGCCCGCGCCCGCGTGCTGCTCGTTCAGGTCCACGTGGAACAGGTAGAAGATCACTCCGAACATGGCTGGGCCCAGCCCGTTGCACAGCCCGCGCACGCCGGTCACCATGCCCTGCACGACGCCCTGCCGGTCGGCGCGGCTGTTCACCGACACGTAGGCGCTGATCGCCGGATACGTCACCGAGCCGAGCGCCGCCAGCACGCCGGCCGCCCACATCATCCACGTGCGCGACCCGAACCCGTACCACATCAGCTGCAGCATCTCGAACAGCAGCCCCACCATGATGGTGTGCTTGGCTCCGAGCACGCGCATTAGGAAACCAAGTACCACTTGCACACCGATGCTCAATACACCCACTATTGCTATGAATATAGCCACTTGCACCACATCGAAGCCCATCACTAGTTTGAGATATACAAATATGCATGAGTACTGTCCGGCCTCCGGCAGGTAGGAGAGGAACACGGCAACGCACAGCATGAGCACGGTCCGGTCGGCGCCGACCTTGCGCAGCGCCGCGAAGGGATCCGCCTGCTCCCAGCTGATGGCGGGCCCCCAGCCGGCGGGCCGCACCTTCTCGGGCAGGCTCTCGGGCACGGCCACCATGATAAAGAACACGTCCAGCACGGCGACGGCGGTCGCGGCGGCCACCACGAGCGCTTCGCCGTACCGGTCCATCAGGTAGGCGCCGAGCGCGGGCGAGATCACCATGCTGGCGGCGAAGGTGGCAGACACAAGCCCGTAGGCGCGCGACCTCTCCGCCTCCGTCGTTACGTCCGCCACGTACGCGAACACGATCGAAAACGTCACCGCGAATACTCCACTGATGCTGATCATGGCGAAAAACCAGAATGTATTGATGTTCATGAGCGGTATCGGAGCACACGTAAAGAACACTGTCACTAGCAGGAAGAACTTGCGGCCCCACACGTCGGACAGCGCGCCGATGAGCGGCGCCGACAGGAACGACAGGATGCCCTTGATGCCCATGATGAGGCCGTTCATGAGGAACGTGTGGTCCGGGAAGGTGGCGTTGAGCACGGATATGATGGGCATGGTGAGCAGCCCCCACGCGAAGAACTCTAGGAAGATGACGACGAGTGCGTGGAAAACAGACGGTTCGCCGATGCCCGACATTGTCATGATCCCGTCTTTCATTACCGTTTTTCGATTTCGTATCACCATTTCTACTTCGGTTGTTGTCGTCTTCGTGGGCGTCATCTAGGGTTTTCGGATGATTGTTTGTATACTGACTATGCTATATTACGGGCATTTTATAGAAATATTGTGCACTACATGGAGGAAAATTGATAAAAACGCGCAAGTACATACGACGTCAGAAAATCACTGGAAAACTGAAAAACAACTAAGTATTGCCATGACTACATCTTTTAAACTACTATTATCTAAAATTTAAAGCCAATTTTGCTTTTAAATATTAATTGAATTATGCTTATATGTTTAACATTCAAAAATACCAAAAATAACACGTTCTTTTATTTTTCTGTGATCTAATCATTATATTAGTATTGAACAAATACTTTTGTGGTCCTATAGCATGTTAGATTCTATAACTTTGTGGTAGTAAATTTCAGTACATGGCAACGTCATGATTTTACTGAATGAAATGAAACGTTTTTCTTGTGTTGGATCGATGTGCTGTGACGGAACAAAAACAAATCGACATCACCAGTTTCGGTCGGATAAAAATGGAACGTTCAAGTCTTATTACAGTCTAACTGTATAAGTCAGTGTCAATGCCACCTTATTACACAAATATTGTAAAACGTCACAAAAATTGCAAATTCCTCCAAGAAGGAGGCGTCAACCTTACAAATTTCTTTGAAAACAGGAAAAGCTTCGCCAAACAAAATGGTTAGTGAATAAAATCATAATGTATTGACAGTCCGTTCCATATTCAATTCTAGTAAAACACACCACTTACTACATAAATAAAATTAAATCAACTATTTGCAGATTCGCTTCATTCTTATTCAAAACCGTGCGGGTAAGACTCGTCTAGCGAAATGGTACATGAATTTTGATGATGATGAGAAACAGAAGCTCATTGAGGAAGTACACGCTGTGGTAACTGTCCGGGACGCCAAGCACACGAATTTCGTAGAGGTAAGCACTAATTTACTTGAGATACCGGCAATGTAAAGGCTAATGTTTCTATCTAACTGCTTTCGCTTTTCAGTTCCGTAATTTCAAGATAGTGTACAGAAGGTACGCGGGGCTATACTTCTGCATATGCGTGGATGTGAACGACAACAATCTATGCTACTTGGAGGCCATTCACAACTTTGTTGAGGTCCTGAATGAGTATTTCCACAATGTCTGCGAGTTAGACCTAGTCTTCAACTTTTATAAGGTATGCACCATGTATTCTTTATTCATACTAGATAATTTTTTTATGCTCAATAAGTCTTCATTTGACCACAATCTCACCTGATGTAAAATGACGAAATGGTCTAAGATGGGACATGAAGACCTAGAAGGTCCAGGCCAGGCTTCTCCAGGCCACATTACGAAACACGAAAAAATAGCTTCACTATTTTCTGATATTATACTCCGACATAGGGAAAAATGATAATTACTTTACAT
Organism: Gymnoscelis rufifasciata; assembly: GCA_929108375.1. Lineage (NCBI taxonomy): Eukaryota > Metazoa > Arthropoda > Insecta > Lepidoptera > Geometridae > Gymnoscelis > Gymnoscelis rufifasciata. Next base: position 568,454 of record OV815320.1, read on the forward strand.
CCCAAGTGTAAATTTATAAGAGTATCTTTCTTTACAGGTGTATACAGTTGTGGACGAAATGTTCTTGGCAGGAGAGATCCGTGAAACTTCACAGACCAAAGTCCAAAAGCAGCTTCTTATGCTCAACTCTTTAGAATAAGCGGAGGTTTTGTGTACTTGTGCATTTGTTGGTTGAAACATGTTTGATGGTATAGATGACCTAGTATTGTTTATCTATGGTAATCAGGCTTAGGTAAAATACCCTAAGTTTTCTTTCTAATGTAGAAATGGGAAAAGTTCATAGATGCATATTGTATGTCAAATAAAAGCTGAAGGTGTTCAAATCATTTATGTAATTTCGGGTGAAATAATGTCATATAGTAAAAACTACATAATTTAAAAAGTTATCATCATATAGAGCCTATCCATCACCTGATAAATTGGACCTAAATATCCACTCTACTTTAGAAAGAAGCTATGTAGTTTATTAAGCTGTTTATAAGGTTGCAGGTGCAAGAAATGTGTTTATTCCGAATTAGGGAAATTTTTAGTCTTATGAGATTAGGAATTTTAAAAGGTTTAGAAAGAAGCACAATCAGATGAATAATTATGTTAATTTGTGTAAACTGAAGGGCCTTACTCAACAGAGTCTCATTATTATTATGCCTATATCGAGATTAACATAAGTTTGTATTTATTGCATGCTAACATTTTATTATTTTTACTGTAGGATTAAATAAGAACTTATTCATTCCTTGACTTATGTACATGAAGGTGAGGAATTTTTATTTTATGTCAATATAGTTTCTCAGCTTCTTTTAACTGTATATAATCATTTAGGATACTTATCATTTTAGTTAGGTTAAACTCATTCATGTATAAACAATGTTTATTTATCAAATATAAATTGTTAAAAAAAAAACTAGATACAACATATAGATGATCTTAATCAATTTACCGAATATAGCTATGATTGTTCATTTAAGTATTTTATTTTTTCATTATTCATAATACATTGATGGCTGGAACAGTTCCATCAATTAAATATGAATAAGTCATATCAACTAAGACAGAAAACTGCATACAGACAACACTCAGAAAAACTCAGAGCCATAGAATCACTAATATTATAAATATAAATGAAAAGCTTGTATGGATTTCTGGATATATGTTTGATATTTATGATAAAGTGGCTGGCGATGACTGGTGATGACTTAACCTCGGAATATATGTACATGGCTTATTATATGGATTAACACATAGGATACATTTTACTATGGTAATTCCGTGGTAAGCTGTGTTTGTAACATACCACGGGAACAAATTCCTTCTGATGACGTCTGTATGCAGCTTGCGGAATTCATACAACTAAATAGAATAACTACAAAGATCGTCATAGAGCTAGCATAATTTATAAATACCCGTTTTTACATAATTTTCGGCTAAACCTTTTTAAGCTAGCATTTTGCTTTGACACAATAGTCTTAAGCTGCGTTTTGACCTAGCAGGCCAAGTTTTAAATGCTTGTAACCGACCGGACATATTTGAAGCTTCACTAACTTAGCTCTTCTATGCAGCCATATCATCATTACACCCGTTTGCCTTAAAATCCCAACTTCAACGACAAACGAAATAAAAATTATCTTACTGGCAACTTTGATAGCAAGGCTATACCCACTCCCAAATATGGACTAGCGGTTTAAACATCCAAAGGTCCGGGTGTCCTAAGTGCGACAAAATGGACCCCATGTCGAAATTACTCCATCTGTAAAATTATTATTACTATATTTATTTTTAAATGATCCGCTCTCGGCTGATATGATCAGTAACTAGTAACTACTCGCGTGTGTTAGTTTCTAGGTAATGTATGTACATACACAGGTCTATGTATAATCAAAAATATCTAAATATGTATGTATTATTATATTAAGTCTATCAGATGTCTAGTAGGTACCCGTAACACAAACTTCAGAGCTAGATGCTTACCACGGGGCTAATTGTTGTTTTGTGGATTGTCCGGAAAAATCGATTAATTTATTCTTTGTTGGGGCCTACAATAAATAAATAAATGATACTCTGTCTATGTGCACTATGCGAAGTAAACATTTATCAATGTGTTTCGTAAGGCAAAATATTATTCTTCACACCTCTGTTGTCGGTACGAACTATAGGCAAAATGCATTTTTATGGCGAACTAGTGACGCTTTTAATAAGCTATGCAGGCATCCTGATCGGTCCATTAATGGATTGGATCTGTTTACTTCGGGAGTCAACTCGATCAGGCAGCGACTAGCTAATAGTTATTTTATTGATAGTATATAGGTAGTTTTATAGGTTTTTGTTATTTTTTCTATGTTATAATTTTGTAATGTTCATTGTGTCCATCTAGGTGTGTTCACTTTTTTTTTTAATGTTTAATATGTGACCATCCGTGAAGATCTGTAATTAGCTTTCTGTTACTACTAGGTTAGTTATAGTGATAATCTTGGCTGTTGATTTTCCTTACAAATAAATAAATAAGGCAATCGCCACTCAAGGTTTGTTTATGAATCGCATTTTGGGACTCTGCGCCTATGCACACTGTGAGTTAATAGTAGTTTTAGTGTTTTTTAATAGTAGTTTTAGTGTTTTTTAATAGTAGTTTTAGTGTTTTAGGTAATATGTTGAGTCAAGAGTTAAAGTTACCTGATTCTGTGTCTTAACACAGAATCAGGTAACAATGAGTCAAATTAAGCCTTCGTGCTCCATATTATTATTTTAGTCTCAGGTCCTCTACTGCCAGAAAAAGGCTTTTCTCATATATATTGACTAATTTTCCAATAGTCCGCATGCTTGGCAGGTAATGTGTCTACATAACATATCAGTCACCTAAACACCCATAGAACAAGCTCAGCTTAGTTTGGGGTTAGGTGTTGCTGTGTAAATTGTCCGGAAATATTTATTTATTAACTACTTGTATTTCCTTTGGCCGGGAACGATGCTGCACATCATCACTTAGGTACGTGTGCTGCCACATCGCGCATCGCGGTGATAGTATCTTACGAAGGCCTATCCATAAAAACCAGAACGCATAAACCGTGTACGTACTGAAAGGGCGGAATTCCCCTGGAGATGTTGTGCGGGGGGCTAGCGATGGCGACGAACAGGTATCTCTTCATCAGCTCCGAGCTGGTGACCTTGGCGTCCGTCGCGCCGTGGCTGCGGTGGCCCAGCGCGCGGAACGGGTACGTGCCTGGAAAACACAGTCTGTTCACTGGATGAGGAGCAGCAGATAAGGAAGCTGTGAAGCAAGTGCTTTCACAGCTTCCTTCCTTCCCTTCCAACAGTATTCACTCACGCATACTGTTTAAATCCTATATTGGTTATTGCATTAATGTGTATTAAAACATGAGTGCTAATGGGTCTACTTTTGCCGCCTAATTCAATAAAATAAATAAATATAATCAAGACTTGTGCCGAGAGCGCTCTGCATGGCAGCGGGCACGAATGCGTGCGTCTAATTAGACATTATTAATTATAATAGGTCTTCTAATGCATAACCAGGCCCCAACCTGCAGGTTAAGGTCGTTACTCGCGGCGATCGCAGACCCATAGAGGCTATCGGCCACGGCAATCCGTGTCCTTTGACCCTTGGGAACTTCTCCGAGCATATGAGGAGCTAGACTGAACCTAGGCGAGGGAAAACTATGTCGCACTTACTTAAAAAACTCTCGCTAATATAACTAAATCAGCTACAACACACAATAAGCCTATTTATGCCTTATTGACGACTAATAGAGAGTTAAACAAGCATAAATTATATGAATACTAGCTGACCCCAGCAAACGTTGTTTTGCAAAATGAAAAAAAGATATTAACCGATTTTCAGACTAACTGAATACGCATATAAAATTTGGTAAAAATCGGTAAAGCCTTTTCGGAGGAGTACGGTAACTAACATTGTGACATGGAAATTTTATATATAAGACTAGCAGCCCGCCCGGCGTAGCACGGGTAAAAAAAAAATCCCGGTAATTTTAAAAGTTTTTTGTTGAAATTAAGTTATGTCAAAGACAATTTTATTCACAATGAAGTACTCTTAACCATTTGAATAAAGATTAATATTATTATGTTGATACAACTTAAACAAATTATTTCGACCAAATTAGTGTACCATAAAAACGGTTTTTGTGAGTTAATCTTAAAAGATAGACATATACTATCGCGGACTGTTTTTTAGATCATTAAAAGAGCTATTATTCTTTCATACATATTTTTTGTGTATCTTGAACCGTTTTCACCGCACACGCAACGGAAGGCTTCAAAGATGAAATAATTTCTCCCGTTTTTACACATTTACCACTATATCTTTGCTCCTATTGGTCGTAGCGTGATGTTATATAGCCTATAGCCTTCCTCGATAACTGGACTATCCAACACAAAAAGAATTATTCAATTCGAACCAGTAGTTTCGGAGATTAGCGCGTTCAAACAAACAAACAAACAAACTCTTCAGCTTTATAATATTAGTATAGATTAATCGCATTCCCTCATGTAGGTAGCCTTATGGAGAGACTGGATGGGCATTTTATTGGATCTTTTGTAGATAAGAATCGAGTAAGATGCAGACAGGTACCAGGCACACAGTACAGCCCAGGAGGGCGGGGAGCAACCCGCGCAGGGCGTCAGCGAGTCGTGCTCGTGGTCGTAGCCCAGAGTCCCGGACATCATCGCTAGGTTGTGCATGTTTGCCTGTTACTTGTGTAGCGGCTAGGTAGCTACAGTATTTGGGCTGACGCGTAGGTTTAATGCACGGTGTCGTCAGTCGTCTCTCCCCGCTCGTTAGGTGCTCTCATGTATCGATATTTTAATCAAGTGGAAATATAATGTACCTATGTATTATGGAACCTATTGGTTACTGGTTATTCCTTACATCCTCTCATCAACATAAGAATAAACAACATAATCCGCACACTTGTAATAGGGATTGCAGATAGTTACCGTTGGCCGGGTTGAGGTCGTTCCTCGCAGCTACAGCGTTGCAGGCCGAGTAGGGCGGGTCGCACCCCGCGCAGCGCGCCAGGGGGTCGTGCTTGAAGTCGTTATACCGCAGCGTCTCAAACATCTGCGCCAAGTTGTGGATGTTTGCCTGTAATAGGAAGTATTTTAGAACAGTTTTAGAACAGTTTTAGAACAGTTTTTATTTTCAGTGTTATTCATAGTTTTAAGAAGTGCCTTGAAGCGACGTAGCATAACAAGCAATGATGTAGCATCATTAAAACGATGTAAATAAAACTAGTAGTATCAAATAAAATCTAAATTTAAAATTTAAGAAAAACCCCCGATTCCAATGCCTTAATTTCCTTAAATATAAAACAACATAATATTATGTAATGTGGACGCGATGCGTTTTCATTTGATACCCCACACTAGTATATTTGCAGATTTTCGGTTTTGCTTCCCCACTCTCACCTCCATAACTTTTAAACGGCCCAACCGATTTTCATGAAACATGGCTAAGAACACTCGCGCAAGACTCACCTTTCATACAAAAAAAACTAAATTGAAATCGCTCCATCCGTTCGGGAGCTATGGTGACACAGACAGACAGACAGACAGACAGACAGACGGACAGACAGACAGACAGACAGACAGACACGTCAAACTTATAACACCCCTCTTTTTTGGTCGGGGGTTAAAAAGATTTGAAATTGTCGGTGTCGGTCTGCTACGCACGTATCTCGTAGCAGCGTAGCACACTATAAAGTTACGAAGTGCTGAAGAAGCATCAGTATAATTGCGCGTTGAAGTCCTTGCTATGAAAATAGCGCGTAGCGACATCATTTTTTGTTTATAAAATATAGTTTTATTAATCTTTAGTAGACCTGTCGATGTATGCTCTGTGCTTCTAAGGAAGTAAACGTTGACTTTGACTTCGTCTTATCATTCTAGGTACATACCACCTACGACGTACATACCATCAGTAATCAATTAGCAGTAACAGTATATAGTTGCTATACTGTTACTATATATTAATTAGTTACGTTGTTGAAGTCTATGTTTGATACACAAGTTCCTTGTAGCGACGACGCAGCACTCAATAAAGTGTAGCACCATTTATCAATACCTTTTTTCTGCCATGCGTATTGTACACGCATATTTATGTACCTGTACAACAACATACCAACATCATTGCTTGCGTGCAATTGAAATTTGTAAAATATAATTCAGCTGGTACCTGTTTATGCTTGACTGTCCGGCGCAAGGGTTGTGGTGTACCTACTTGAACCAGTCTCCCGTGGCACGTCCACCGTTGATCGTAAATGGCGTATCCAAACTAGTAATTGAACCCACTAGACTTTTGGTTGGATGTAACGTTGTAAATTGAGAAATGACGACTTGCCTAAAGTTTCCATGAAAGTGGTTCACTGTACCTGCCTGTCCCTGATGATGCGGGCGCGAGGGTTGGTCGTGTACCCGAACCAGTCTCCGTAGAGCTCCACGCGCTGGTGCCCCCCGCCGCGACTGAACACCTCCGGAAAGTACGGGACGTTGTAGGAGGGGAAGTAGCTCTGTTGAAGCAGCACGTGTGTCCTGCATCATCAGGACATACAATTTACACCAGCCTCAAATTTAGATATAAGTTTAGTAATAATATTCAATATATAAAATAATATTCAAAGTATAATATACTAATATTTTCAATTAAGGTATAGATACAAATCTGTGATAAATAAAATAGAAATACAAAAATATTAGATAACAAATAAAATTAATGTTTTCATCACCAGCCATTATAATAAATAACTTTAATACATAATTTAAATTTGATATAAATTGATAAGATACTGTTCCTATTAATAAGATATGTAGTTTATTTAAGTAAATATAGTATAGGATACATCTTAAGTTAAGTTGAAGTTGTAATGCCCCAACGGGGCTCATGTCAGGGAATTTAGTATGTTAACACCTATATGTAACCACATGATGCAACAAATAAATAAATAAATATCTCACAGAGAACAGAAAGCGTCGTTTTAAAAGACTGAGAAAGAGGTTAGATAACTTTGTCTATTAATACAAACCTGACTCAACTCTTTGCAGCTTCTGCTCAACTGTTACGTTTATTTCGTTCTCAGCAATTTATTAATTGCGCGATGTTTTTTGATGAATAATAACCATACGTACAAATCCTCGGCCTCCGTGTACCCCGGCAGCTGCTCCACCACCCACAGCAGGCCGGGCTCCGCCAGCCCCGGCGACGCGCCGTTCCCCGAGTGGAACTTGTGGTAGTCCACTACGAACCTGGCCATAATTATCACAAACGGTTTTATAAGCTGGCCCGTTCTAGTAAGGTAAAATAAAGTCTTCTCTCTATTTGTCTGTATGATAAACTTAAAAACTAGATACGAATTTTCATATTTACTATTAAATTATGTTTTTTAACCCCCGACCAAAAAAGAGTGTTATAAGTTTGACGTGTCTGTCTGCCGGTCTGGGACATCGTAGCTCCCAAACGGATGAAGCGATTTCAATTTATTTATTTTTTTAAGAAAGGTGTGTTGTGCCTTATTGTTCTTAGACATGTTTCAAGTAAATCGGTTGTGCGTTGTGTGTGTGTGTGTGTGTGTGGGGTAGGAAAACCGAAAATCGGCAAATATACTCGAGTGGGGCATCAAATGAAAATGCATCGCGTGCATATTACAAAATATTATGGTGTCTTACTTTTAAGAAAAGTAAGGCATTGGAATCAGGGATTTTTATTAAATTTTAAATTAAGATTATAAAGGAAGTGCAAGAGTCTATGCCGTAAAAGTAAACGGAATATACCTAATAAAATATTAAGATAAATTTTGAGCAGCTTAGTTTTAGTATAAATAAACTAATATTGTCGGACAATCCACACAGCAAGTTACCATTGATTGTTATATGTCCCGCTGTTGTGTCGCCTGAATATGTCCGTCCACTCCTTACCGTCGCGCGCGAGTCGGTTGGCGATCATGCAGCGGACATACTCAAATACCTGTGTTAAAAAGAAAAATAAACTTAGCCGAAAATCTAACTGTAACGTCTTCTATGTTACTTTGCTACCCAATTACCTAGTTAAAATGTATTCTTCTTCATGGATAGCGCTAGTAAAAACGAGCAAGCCCTATATCGCGCTGACTAAAACGCACGAGTGTAGAGTGTAACTAGGTAATGCACCACTTGAAGCACCAGGGCGCCGCGCCGTTACGTAACAAACCTTTTTAGACTCCATAATGTTACAATTACAACTTGTAAAAATCTATTCTCATAGTATCTTTGACTGTAAATTAAGCTGAGTTAGTATTTACTTTACTTAGTGTAAATCTGCTGCGTTAACATCATCATCACTCAATGCCAGAGTTTGAGGCATCTATTCATTTCGTTAGTATCATCGTTTTAGCCATAATACAAACCATTTTAATTTAAAAAGCATATCTTCCAGGCAACCTTAGGAAGGAGGCAAGCTATGGATTCTATGGTTACTTCAGCTTATTTACTTTCATTTTGCATCTTACGAAATACCAGCGCCCCTGAAGGGGAATTCTGTTGCCTTTATTGATATACTTTGGCTTCATTACACTTGATAATAGATGCATTCGAAAAAGACAGTTGATAAAATAAGTTGATCTCACCTGACCGCTGGGCTTGACGTGCGCGAGAAGGAACCGGTTGGAGTTGCCGATGGTGGTCTCCGAAGTCACCAGCCCGCTCGAAATTATGTAAAAGTCATCTGTGGACTGACTGACTTTCAAATTCAAATACTGAATTTGAATGTCTGACTATCTTTTGAAATTGCTTCTCTAAGTTACGAGCGCTAGAGAGACCGAATTCCAAGCCCGTATCCCTTATTTTAATTAATTTATGACTAGGTAGACGGATAGTATAGGTACGGCTGCTATTTAAAGTCGGATGCAGAATAAAAAACAAGAAACAAAATCAACGAGAGTGACATAAGCGAACCATTTATTTATTTAATCTTCCAAATTACGGCCTGAAAAATAAATTGGATAGTATTTAATTAAAAAACAAGAGAGTGCATTTATGTCCAAACCTCAAGGAACGAAAAATATAATAAAATTTTAAATAATCACTTGAAGGCCCATTTGAATTGGCAACCTGATTAATGTGTGATATTCTAGTAATTGGGTTTGAGGCTTGTATACTAGGAGCGCATTGATCCTGCAGTCGGAGCTTATTGTTATTTATTTATTTAATCACCACGGCTTACACCAGTTACTAGTATAATTAATAAGACACAATTATACAAATTAAAACAAACACCATAAAGGCATTGATTCAAACAAAATAACTATTTTCTAATAAATAACAATAAATTCATTTAAAACGTAATAAGATATATAAATAAAAATATGTTATAATATAATATATGTTATATGTTATAATTATTATTGCTGACATAACATAAAATTTCATAGAGTTTCTAGTTTAAAAGTTATAAATAATAATACAGAGAAGTTGCTTCATTTTTTACCATGTAGGAATATGCCTCTAGATGTTAATTTTTATTAAAAATTATTTATTGACTACATAAATTAACTTTAATTATTCAAGTACACTCAAACTCTTTTACAGTGCTTAGTGTGACTTTAGCTAGTAATAATAGCTATGCTGAATAATTGTATGTATAAGCAAAATAAATAAATAAATGATTGACAACTTAAGCATGGAATGAGAGGAACATTTCCTACCTGTATAAAAGCCGGATACGACGTCATGGACATGGTGTGTCCGGGGATGATGGTGCTGCTGAAAGCCGTCACGTGGAAGTTCAGCACGTACACCTTCTGGAGGCGCAGCATGGACTGGTAACTAGGTGGAAAGATACTTCGTAAGCCGTTGTTGTTCGCGGTAAAACCTTAAACACGAATATTTTTAGGTTTTACCTCCTCAAAAAGGACCAGTACTTATTACCTGGGATTAGATGCTACTGCATCATAGGCCTTCCCCAAAATATAAGGGGGTAAGACCATTACACCCCTCGCTGCTACTGCTAGGCCCGTGCGTGTCGGTAGGTGCGCCAGAGACTCGGCAATTTTCGGCAGATGTTAAAATGGTGTTTGAACTTCCTATTCCCCGTAAGTAAGGAGGATAAGGATAAAAACAATTAAAGGACGATTCACACATATCAGTGAGCCCACAGTTCCGGCACAGTACCGTATCAGTGATAATTATTCTTTCAAACATTTTCTATGGATGTATTCACACTTGTCCGTGTCAGTGTTGTCTCAGTACCGTCAGTGTCAGTCCATAGAAAATGTTTGAAAGAATAATTATCACTGATACGGTACTGTGCCGGAACTGTGGGCTCACTGATATGTGTGAATCGTCCTTTAATCTACTGTTTTTTTTTAATGCAGGAAATCTGTTCATTAGTTATCTCATTGCTTGAGGGATATGTGTGATTTGTGGGGTTGTCCGTAGACGACCCACTAGAACCTCCGCGGTGGTAGCTTCCATGTTTGTCAAGGGGCTCCGAGATCTCCAGATAAACGAAACAGGTGCCCCCGGAACGTCTCACGTTTCACGAAATGTGGTATTTTACCGGTAAAAAGAAGCCTGATGTTAGCTCATCCAGTAGTTTTGCTTGATAGAGTAAAAAACACACTTCTGCCTCACAAACATTCCCGTTTATTAATACAGGGTGTCTCAAAAGAAAGTTCACATTTGTTTTGGTTATTGCGAGAACGCAACTATTCTGAGGGGCGCGGGGGGAGTGTCAGTCGATAGCCTGGCTCTTGGGTATTTAGTCGCTATGGAGCGTTTCTCGGGAGCGAACCGTGCGTTGTGCGTACGCGAGTTTTATAAAAACGGTAATTCGGCGACTGTAGCGCGTAGAAAATTCTGCAGCATTCGACATATTCGTCACTTGACGCGCCAACCACTTGACTCATTGCAAAATGGGTCGAGAAGTTTGAAGAGACCGGTTCAACACTGGAAAAACCAAAATCCGGGCGTCCAAGATCTTCGAGAACGGTCGAAAACGTAGACAGTGTCTCCCAGTCTATTCGGGACGATCCGAACCTTTCAATTCGGAAGCGTGCTGTGGCCTTAAACGTGCACAGATCGTCATTATGCCGCATTTTGCATAAAGATTTAAAACTGCACCCGTACAAAATTCAGTTGGTGCAAGAATTAAAGCCTCAGGATGCTGGTCAGAGGCTTGACTACGTAAACCAGATGATTGAGCGCTTTCCAACGTTTACCAACATCTTCTTTTCGGATGAAGCCCATTTTCATCTTACTGGATATGTTAACAAGCAAAATTGCCGCTACTGGAGTGCAACCAGTCCAAAACAAAAACATCAGACACCCCTACATTCGCCTAAAGTCACCGTATGGGCCGCAATGTCGGCGCGAGGAATTATCGGCCCTTACTTTTTTGAAGATGGAAGGGGACGCACAGTTACAGTGAATTCAGAGCGTTATGTGGAGATGTTAGACGTTTTCTTCGTGCCTGAGCTGCAGCACTTTCCTTGTTATAACCAAAGAACATGGTTCCAGCAGGACGGAGCCACTTCACACACGTCCAACAGGTCTCTGCCAAGAGTTCGTGAATTTTTTCCTGGCAAATTGATCTCCAGGAGAGGTGACATAAGTTGGCCTCCACGCAGTCCCGATTTGACACCTATGGACTTTTTCCTGTGAGGTTATCTCAAATCCAAAGTTTACGCCAACAAACCGACTTCCCTGGCACAATTAAAAGAAAATATCCGTCACGAAATCGCAGCCATCTCGGAGAATACCTGCAGAGCCGTCATAGCAAATTTTAGTGCTCGAATAAACGAATGCCGTGAACGCAACGGTTTACATTTGGACGATGTCCTTTTTTAAAAATAAATTCCCAAACAGTGTATTTTAATATGTAATAAAATTTTTTTCAATAAACATCTTATTTTTTTTTTATCGATTTTTTAAATGTGAACTTTCTTTTGAGACACCTTGTATTATACGTATGATAAGTACCTATAGCAATACCTACATGTTGCAGTTGAATATTAGGAAGGTAAAATATTCCGAGAGATAATACCTGTTCCAGGTGGTATGGCCGGTGTACAGCTCCTTGAAGCCGGGCAGGAGCTTCACGAGCCCCGTGCAGTGCTCGTCGAAAAGCCAGCCCTTGGAGTTCGCCTCCGGCAGGGTCAGAGCCATGGCCAGTTCATCCAGGTCTCCCAGCATATTTATCCATCTGAAGCATCGGTTTTGTCTGAATGCATGTCTTTTAGAGGAGGCCTATACCCAGCAGTGGGTGAAGTCAGGCTGCGGATGATGATGATGATGATGTCTTTTAGAGAATTTCATATTTATTTTTAAAATATATTTATGCAGAAAAAATAATCTTAATTTATTCTGCTTAAAAATATTCAGAATGAAGAATTTCAGAAAAATTTCAGCCTATCACGTGATGACGCGTTGGTGTAATTGGTCTATCACGTCGGGGCGCAATCCTGGAGATGCAGGTTCGAATCCTGTGCGCGAAGGTTGCGGATGTGTCTTAATTTTATGTGCATACAAATATTTTAAAAATAGTTTAACCTTCAAAGTGAGGTTTATCACTTATTAAAAACATTTAAAAAAACATATTTATATTCGTTAAAACTTTCCATTTACTTCCCGTTCGTAAATATTTTTATTAATGTATTTAAGTCATTGTGATCTTACTTGATGTCTCTTACTGTAAGTATTTCGTAGGTGTTTGCGGTGGCCGCCTTGTACCCGGCCGCCATGCCATCCATCTGGATATTGTATAACTTCAGCTAAATAAATAAATATTTTTAAAATAAATAAATATCATTTAAGCAGGTACATCTCTTTGAACCTATCTCCGTGGCTCCGTGGCAGTTCTTGATTTTTCTTAACATATTTATTAAACAAAATTTAAAATTAATTCTTAATTATTAGTTTAATTTAAAAGACTCCTACAGCATGGATATTTAATGCGGTTACTTTAATATTATAAATACATGCTTTTGACCCATGTGTTTATCAGTCAATGTATACATACAACGATTTTCAATTTTGATACATATAATGTATCAAATAATATTTAATTATTTGATACATATAATGTATCAAAATTCAAAATCGTTTATTGCTTTCATGTGATGTGTTTCTTTGTTGCACTATACAGACCTAACGACTGGGCCGATTTTTATTATTCATACGTCGATCGATTCGTCGAGTGTCACTAAAGACATGACCATGATGTTAGTAAAAATTCAATATGGCGACCTGTGGATGCCATTTTGTGAAATAAAAAAAATTAAGTCAACAAGCCATGTGATGTATCGTCGAATAGTTATTTAAATAATAATAATAATATAATAATATAATAATAATAATAATAAATCTATTATTTTATTAGATTGTTTACCTGGTACCAGTAGGGGTCCTGAATACTGCTAATGATCTTCTCAGATAGATACTCCTCATTGAGGTCCACGAAGTCCTCTATTTTCGTGCACACCTCCGTTTTGTTGTAGCAGTACCTTGAAAACCACTTAATATATTCGTATTTTTATCTTTGTGTACAATGTAGTCTACTTTACTTTTACTTTAACACAGGGTTGCTGTAACATAGTTTCTAACTAGCACTGGAGGTAAAATCTTAAAGTCTGTGTTAATTATCTAATACTTTCTTCGTTCTTTAATAAATGATTGATTGATTGATTCACTAGTAATTATAATAGTATTTATTAATAACAATTGTCGTTTCTTATTAATATTATGTATTAAATATTAAAATAATCATATTAAAATAATCAATTATTATTTCATTAATGAATACTATTAATAAATGACAAACCTTAACAATCTATAACAATAAATGGAATAATGTAACAATATTAAAAAGCTAAGGAGTTTGTTTGTTTGAACGCGCAAATCTCAGGAATAACTGGTCGTATTTATTTCAGCGTTCAATAGCTCATTTATCGAGGAAGGCAATATAGGCTATAAGGCCGCGGGAAAATAAAACAAAAACGAGCAACGCCTTGGCGTGTACACCTATTAAATAAATAAAAATATGGTGTGTGGAAAATACCTCGAAAGCTTTATATGACTAATGATTATGCTACCTTTGTACAGTCAATATTATCTACTGCAGACCTTAGTATCGCGGTGGGCGAGGGTCCGCTTGCGGCGCAAGAGGTAGCGGGTTCGATCCCGCCCAGGGTTAATATATGTTCTACAAGCTCTTTCTCCTTGGTCTGGGTGGATTATAAATATGGTAATGAAAAAAATGTCTATATATGTGTGTCGTTATTATATGCTATACATTAAGTATATCAGATGTCTAGTTCCCGTAACACAAGTCTAGAGCTAGCCACGGGGCTAGATGTTGTGTGGATTGTCCGGCAATATTTATTCAATTTATTTATCTATTAAAGGAGATTTCATTCTAGTTGTTATAACTATTAAAGGATTCTTTATTCCACTTAATTTTACACAAATACTGACCCTCTCAGCATGTTCTGCCAGTGCATCCAGATGAGGTCCTGGGTGAGGAACCCTTCGAGGAAGCCGGCCGCGAACGCCTGGATGTCGTCGTCGAAGTTCTCTGACGTCACCAGCTCCAGGAATGCCCAGCTGCAACGCAAACTCTACTTATATCTAAACAAACCTACGAGTAGTGCCAAAATACTTTTGTTTGATTTATGGAGGCCTGTCCTGCAGTGTACTTCATCATCATCACCCTATTAACGTTCCCACTGCTGGGACACAGCCACTTCTCTCTTAGAGAAAGAGATTAGGCCTTAATTCACCACGATGGCCAGTATTGTACTTCCTACGGCCGAAACTAACGGACGATAGTTTTGGTATAACATGTTGCATTCGCGAGCGCGGCCCCATATTTCATTAAGAGTCAACGTAAGACACTATGTAATTTTACCGGTAAATGTCAAATTATCAGTGCTGTAACGCACACGACTTTGTTTTATATACCTACGAAAAAAAGATTATAATTATGTTATTTATCATTCAAATGGACCCTGTATGTGTACCTATCAGAAGATATGTAAGCTGTTCGAGAGGAAGCTATGTGTTGAGGAGGCTGTGTGTTGGAGAGCCGATCGTACTGATACCGATCGAATACCATGGCTATCTTTTTTCCGAAAATATTGATAAAACAACATGGTTACAAACAAAACATTTTGAATTTTGATTTATTAGTAGGTAGGTATAAGTATTTTTCTTGAGAATTTTGAACTCTTTCTAAATCACGGAGAAGCGAGTGAAGTGAGTTTTCAGGGCATTCCTGTATTAATTAATGAGAACCTAAGACAACCTTCCTTGGAGAGGTTCTTCACAGGTTTACAAATTAACGTAGTTACTAACCCAGTGCTATTGATACTATTACTGTAGGACCCTTTAGCGATAAAATCACCAGGAATCTCCCCCGACTGGCAGTACTTCACCACGGGTTTATTATCAACCCACAACACGTAGCTGTACTGATTCTCACACGAGGATACCACTCCGCAAATCAAAAGGATGGTTATAATCCCTAACATTTTCATTCTTGACAACTTTTATCGTAAGTAAACTTAGAACAGTTCCATTCGAGAAAACCCATTTGCTTTTCAGAATTGTAAACAGAAGCTTTATGTGACTGGCTTTGACTTGATTAAATTCTAGAAAGTCATGTTCTTGTTGTTTTTTGTCAAGCGTGGACACTGGCAAACTATCTTGCAACAAGCACAGAGCCTTAAAGAAAAAAGAGGTTCCTTGTTCTTAGAACTGAACTGAAAATTGCAGTCGCAAGAGAATATAAATCAGTTGGATGCTTAGAGTATCTATAGTAAGTACTAATAGATAGGTACTCTCAGGTTGGACGCATCCAACGATGTGTGAATGGCACACGAGGTTTTTGGTAACCAAAGAGTACCTATATAAATTACGGTGTTGGCGACTTACTGCGTTTTACGGGGGCGCCGCCCTAACGGAAGGCTCATTCTAACGGATTGGGTTTGGTTAGGACTCCGCCTTGGTTGTAACGCCCTATGCGTCCGTCGCCGCCCGGTAAGCGCTCTTGCACACGATACCACGCCGCCGCTTTACTGTAGTTACGCGCCGAGTAAAGCCTGCTGTCGCACCGCCACTACGCCCTGAGAAAAGTCAGCGTCGGCAGCGCGACGTTATTACTACGTCGCGACGTAGTAATACGATAAAACGGCGGCGCAGTGGCGTCATCGTGTGCAGGATCGCTAATGCTGTCATGGCCATCTGCGATAAACAGCTTATATGTCCATCAAAAAAAAGACTGAAAATCTGCCTTAGACTAAGAAGAAAAGAGATCCATCATCAAAGCCCTCATAAAATGATTGAGATCAATGAGTAAGATTACTCAGATTCATAAACCGATTTTAAACATTTTATGTTGAGTCTCTTACAAGTACCAAATAAACAAACCAATCAACTGCAAACAAAACAAGGGATCAATAAATAAAACATCCAAAAACAAAAAAACTCAGTCATATAATACACGTATAATTTATCCCGTCTAGAGTCAGTGAGTGCGTGCCGCGCGTCAAGTGACGCGCAGCTTCATGCCGAGCTCGCCGCACTTGTAGCCGATCTCGCGCAGCAAGTACGGCGCGCGCTCGTGTGCCGGCGCCTGCAGCCACTCCGCGCTGTTCAGCCCCACCGCGATGTAGCCCTGACGGACAGACACAACACATTATTATATGACGTGCGTGGGACAAAAACAAAAATTAATCAAATTAAATAAAACTATATTAAAACCGCTCCATCCGTTCGGGAGCTATGAAGTCCCAGACAGACAGACAAGAAACTTATAACACCCCTCTTTTTTGTCGGGAGTTAAAAACAGTAAGGGGCCTGAGAATAATGACGTTTTTCGCACTCGCAAGCAGAAAACTTCCTGCCATTACTATATTACCAAATCAATGATGCCAAATTAAAAAAAATATGTGCTAATGGATATATTACCTATGAAACGAGTGCATTTACTTAAATTTAATTTAACAAAAAACTCAAAAGTTACTCGGGGCTTCACTCGATAATACAAAGTGCAGAAAAATTTCGTGATGACGCGTTGGTGTAATTGGTCTAGCACGTCAGGGCGCATTCCTGGAGATGCAGGTTGGAATCCTGTGCGCGAAGGTTACGGATGTGTCTTAATTTTTTCTGCATAAAATTTAAAAATAGCTTAACAAAAAAGCTTTTTTGGACCTATCTAAAGTTTAAAGTGTCTAGTACTACCACACTGTCTAGTACGTTCCCACATCTTCATTAGTAGTAGGGTTTCGTAATGCTCACCTGTTTCTCTAATATATCCAGTAGCAGTCGGAATGTGCCGCGCAGCCGGTTGCTGTTCATGGAGAAACAGCCCGCCGTGAAGTTCAGGAGACATATCCTGGAAACAACACATTATTTAATTTCTTACTTACATAATGGCTCTTAGAACAAGTGGCCATTGAGGTCGAAAATTGTCTAAAATGAATACTTTAACTAACTCGAAACGGACGATGACGAGATGGGAGCGGCAGATTCTTATGGCTTATAAAGCTTTCCACGCACGGCGTTACCCGTATTTTTGGATTTTACCGCGGTATAAGATAGCCTATGACACTTCTCAAGCTTTAGAGAATCTCTGTACCAAATTTCATTAAAATCGGTTCAGTAGATACAGAAATTAACCCCTACAACGTCACAAGCATTCTAACAATCTCACAAACTTTACCTCTTTATAATATTTGTGTAGATGTATAATTTTTTAATGAAAAATGAAACAAGATACTTACACCATAGCATCCTTTGGTATTTTAAGATTTTCGATGGGAGTTTTGAGTTCTGCGGTCGCCTGGTTCGTGTTAATGCTGAGGGGGTAGCCGCCCTTCACGCACGTTACCACATCTGCAATAATAATTATAATAATAATTTATTTCAGGCATCTAAGGCCCATATGAACATATACCTTATGGACTAACATAAATAAAAATATAAATCTTATTAACTAAAGTGTCAGAATCGTGGATCATCTGTTACGGCGGTGTCGCCTTGCAGTGTAGGCGACCGATGAACCGTTGAAACTTGACCCCTTGCGGCCAAAACTGCTCATTCAGGAACGTCGACAGATGTTGAGTTGGAACCCGTACCATGAATGAACCGAAGCTCACATTACTGCGAGATTCCAACCTTTCGACGCGAAACAAAAATGCAGTCTTAGTTCGGATATTATATTCCACCACAGCCTCGGAGTTCACGGTGTGCGAGACGCGCGAGATGTAGATTGGCGTGGTTGGTACTTCCGCTCGGAACACAGAGTTTCGCAATACAGAATCATGTAAGTATTCATTTCAGACAAGTTTTGAGGTATCTCTTTATTAGTTGGGCTTCCTTTTGATTTAAATCTAACCCGAAGGCAGAAAAGAGATCGACAATGGAACAAATTCGTTCAAAAGAAGCCTATTCACTCGAGTCATACGCCGCGCCCCTATGAACGGAACTAACTATCATTATCAGCATCGGTACAGCTGCGCTTGGTGCCAATAATAAGTCGTTGTAAAATCGTTTTATTACATAATGAAATTGCACAACGGAACGGTATGTGTACTGGCCGAACAAGGTACATGTAGAACCGACAAGTAACGCGCAGCTGCTCGCCCCCTACAGCCGATCTCTCGCAGTAACTACGGCGTACCTCATACGCAGGAGATAGTGCATTAGGTCCCAATAAACCATTTTAAGACAACATTTTCTAGAAAATGCTTTCCTATGGTACCTTACCATGACAGATGCCTGGAAATCATTTTTGGAAATCATCATGTGGGTAAATTATCGGTAATATTCAGGTACATGTTAATGTAATTTTATGTCAATGAGTGAGTTTTAAGTTTGTCTCAAATGTCAGGTAATTTCAGGGCAATCAGTCAGTCATACAAGTACCTTCTCTCGTTCATTTTTAAGGCAGTGTCATTTGCGTCTGTATTCCACGCATTCCTGCATCCTCTCACACACTTCTCTCTCACCTCTCCTTGTCACACTGACAAGTCAGTCAGTGTTGGTCAGCTAGGTACAGAGCCTCACCAGCCAGGATCGCCACGCACTCCTGCAGGCGCTCATTGAGCGGTCGACGGGGTGTCAGTCAGTCAGTGTCAGTTGGTCAGTGTCAGTCAGTCAGTGTCAGTCAGTCAATCAGAGTCAGTTAGTCAGTGTCAGTCAATCAGGGCAGAGACTCACCAGCCAGGATCCCGCTGGGCAGCAGCACGTTCCTCATGACGTAGTCCTTGCTGCCGAGGCCGCGCGCCACGCACTCCTGCAGGTGCTCGTTGAGCGGGTTGACGGGGTACATGGCGCGCGCCTTGGCCACGGTCTCGGCGGGCAGCGAGTACTGCTTGTCGTGGAACGCGCTCACCGCCTCGTGCAGGGTGAGCAGTTGCAGGTAGTCGAGCATGTTGTTGTTGCGGCCGAGGAAGTCCTCCAGGAATTCCTGGAACAAGGGTTAGATGTTTTAGGATGGAAACAATTTCGGATGGTGTCATAGTTTGTAATTCACTAAATTGAGTCAACTGTGGTGTCTATCAGAACTTTAGTTACCTTGACGAACTTAGTTGCTTGCGCTTTGGATGAGGACAGTGTCTATCACTCAGCCATTAGCCGAAGTGAGCCAATTTCAGGTCAGTGAGGGGGTCATCGAGTGACGAGGACATCCTAGACACACCTTGGCCCAGGACAGTTCGAACTTGGTCACATCAGAACAGCCTCAGGTCCGAACATACCTTACCTTGGAAAACACTCGCTCCAGCAGCTTGTCCTCATAGTGGCCCAGCGAGGCCATCTCCAGACACAGCTTGGCCCAGGGCAGCGCGAAGTTGGTCACGTTGAGGATGGGGTTAGTGGAGATCTGGCGACGGATCTCGCGCCAGCGGTCCGCGTCCGGTGTGAAGTTGTTGTTGGCGAGGCAGTTGACGAAGCCGAAGAGAATGTTGGTCCACGCGGTTGACAGTGTGTCGGGGTTGGCAACTACTAGGCCGCACAGGTAGTCGATTAGCCTTAGGTGGGTGTGTGCCTGGAGACAATTATTACCAATATTATTAACAGGGTGATACATATACAGATACATTACAGTTCACCGCATCTTGCAGTCGACACCGACCGTCGTCGGTCAGTCTATGGCGGCATTAAGGGTATATGGCATTCGTAACAGGCTAGTAACGTCTATGTTCAAGAAGTTCGTAACCTCGTTTTCTTAGGACTCGTCATAGATAAAACTGTTTACCTACAATCAAGAAACTCTTTTCTTCTCCGTTTACCGTCTACGCTATGCTGGGTTACTTACCACCCTAGACAGCACCCTCGCAACCAGCAGCCCCTTCTCAAACTCCACTTCATTATTGATCACGTAGTCCGCCACCGCGTCCATCAGCTGCTCATGGTAATACTCCGGGTGCTTCTCCAATATCCGCCCCTTGATCTTCGCCGTCGTCCGCAACACGTCATCGTAACTCAAATCATGCAGTTTCTGCGCTAATATATCGAAGCAAATGTGCAACAACTGAGCCCTAGTGGGGAACTTCTCCTCTGTGCAGTTAACCTGACACAATGACCAGATTATACTCTTAGCTGTGCGCGCGTCAATCGCCTGGTCGTGTAGAAGTAACCCAGTCACAACATTGTTAATACAGCGATCTGGGAGATTCCTTGTACAACAGTAGGCTAGCATATCTTTGAGTAGCGGTAGGTCTTGATTATCCAACTCTAGGGGCAAGTGTATTTGGAAAGCTAGGGGTAAGGCGAGCTTTAATGCGTCTACTAAATGGTTAGAGGTTTCGTATCGCCCGAGTATGAAGTCTAGGAACATTATGTGTCTAAGGTTCAGCATGTTGATGTTGTATCGCAGCATTTGGAGCAGGGTTTGAACGATGACGGTGTCGGCCGGGACGCGGAGGAAGGACAGCACTTTGGTGGCTTCAATAGTCTCGTTGACGTCGAGCTCTCGCGCGTGCTTCTTGAAGTTCTGGCAGAGGAGGCCGAAGGTGGGGTTGCGGATGAGAGATTCAGCTTCGTTCACGTAACTGTAACAAATTGTACACATGAGACAGATATCATTTTCTCTTTAGATTTCACTATTATAATTGAGCCTCGTTTTTAACTTTTGACTTAGCATTAAAATGGGGCATGGGCATACCCGTCATAGTTGACAGGTGCATTGGTGAGCGGAATCTTTATCGTTGTATTTTGAGGTTGTATTGACAGTTCATAAGGCCGTCAACAAAATCGACCGCGCGGCGGCGTGGAGGCGCTGGCCCGTGTGAATCGTACGTTAGTAGGCAAGTGTATTAAGTTATATTTTGTGGTAGAAAAAAAAACACCATCCCATGGGACCCGAGTCCCGGGTGCGGCTTTAGTTGACGAAAATCATTAAGATTTCAGTGATCTTTTCAGTCAGGATTAGGACTCATAAGAGATACCAAAGCCAGTGTCTACAAGACCTACTCTTGCGACTTGTGCAGCTCGAACAGCGTGCGCAGCGCCTGTAGCATATGCGCATGCGTCATGTGCGGCAGGTGCTCCTGCACGCACGCCAGCACGTCGCCCGGCGCCGACATCGCCTTGATCTGCAGCGCCAGCGGGTCCGACTTGCCGCGCGATAGCTCTGAAACTAAACCTCTTACTTATATCAGCAGATAATAATAATTTATCATTTATTACAGGCATCCAAGGTCCATATAAACATATACCTTACAGCTAACACTGTATGTGTGTAATAGAAATCTTTTATACATTAGTATTATATCATTGTGTCAGTGTCATGGTATCATCTGTGAGGACGCCGGCCGGCGATGTCGCTTTGCAGAGTAGGCGACTGACCGATAAACCGTCGAAACTTGACCCCTTTCGGCCAAAACTGCTCACTAAGGATCGTCGACCGATGTTGAGTTGGAACCCGCACCATAAATCAACCGAAGCTCACATAAGGGGAAGAGTTATATATTTTGTGAGGCGGTAAACTGAAAGGTGTAATGTGATCTATGCATTCACATACCATGAGTAAAATATAAATTGCATGCATCGTAGCGCAGACACATCCAGTGCGCCATAACCATCACAGGTTCATCAATTCAAAGATGTGGTTTATGTTCTTGCGTCATGTGTAGCAAGGCCCTAGACTTAAATTTTTGATGAATAAATATATACTTATGGCTGTGGATGTGTACAGTTTTAAATGAATTAAGAGTACATTACTCACTTCCTGAAGAGAGGCTCCGCGGAGTGACCGAGGACCGGCTGAGAGAACTGCCTCTAAGAACATTCCTCCACACACTCTTTAATATCAGCGACATGGAAACTGAAAGAAATTTATATACGAAACAAATTACTCTAATAATTAAGATCTGTATGGAATATACAGGTACATATAAAATAAGTATAACTTAATATTTATCTCACCAAAGCAATTTTAGAGGTTATGTACTAGACAGATATTAAATTATTTTCAAGGTGAATGTCAATTAAAATTCTTATATAATGTATTGATACTTTTCTGTGTAGTTATAGGTAATTTTTAGTAACAAAAACGAGATACCAATGTACTTACAAGGATTAGATTATTGTATCAAACTATTATTTTTCTTTCTGCAATTAATATATTGTATAAAAAGGAAAGTGGACCTTGTCCAGGCTTTCCGATTACTTTAACTTCTTACGATTACTTTACAAAATACTTTGAATAACATTTTAGTCAAAAAATAAGTTAAAATAAAATCGAATCCGAAATTCCAATTGTTTACAAGAAGACAGCTGATTCTGACATTCTCCAAATAAAAAAAGAATGGAGGGGATAGAAGATTGCTCAAACAAAAGAGTTCTCGTTTATTATTATAATAACTTCTTAGATGTCTTTATGGATTAAGTATTTTTCGTGCAAAATTGAAATTAATGAATGGAAATAGTTTTTTTAAATATTTTAAAATATGGATAATATGCAGATTTAAAATTTAAATACCTTAGGAAACAACATCAATAATTTGGAGTTGTTACACTTGTCAATGTCTTTGTCAATGTCATATTTACAAAACCAAAACACAGAATTTTGCAATTTGCCTAAAAAAATCCGAACCGAAGGATTCTGGAAATATATCATGTATTAAAACTAAACCACACGACACAACATTCCTCGGCTATAATTAAAAATAAAGCTTTATAAAAATGAACGAAGAAAGAGTAGTTAACTCACGCCCAGACAGAGAATTGTTCAAAAAACTTGTGTCACCAGGCGATTACACTGTTGTTCCCTACGAAGACTCCCGATGCAAATTCTCCCTGACTAACATAACTTGTAAAAAAGGCGAAGAAAATTGCCAAATTGAAGCAGAGAGCCAGATATTCAGTAGCAGCTTCACCGGGAATCTTTTGATTGGTGATACGGACAGTTTTATCGATAAGGACTTTGAGTTGGTTTTGCAGCAGATGTGTTTGGGTGAGACTAGTGATGTGCGGATGGTGTACAGAGACGGGGCGGGGGAGCTGGTGAAGGAGATCTGTTGTCGCGCGGAGCTGACGGAAGTGACGGAGGAGCAGCTCATCAGTGACTGGGGCTGGGAGCGGTTGTATGAGCTTGCCTTGTATCACAAGGTACTTATAGATTTTTAGTTACTGCTCATGTTTCTTGTGATGGGTTTTGGTTTGTTATGATTTTATTGATCCATGATTTAGCCTACCCTTAAGACATTTTAGAATAAGAGGGTAGTTAACCTTTCAGAATATTGATCTAAGTTATATACATCATATACATATAAAATTCTTGGTTCACAATGTTCGTCCTTCTCCTCTCCTCTGAAACGGCTTGACCGATTCTCATAAAATTTTGTGAGCATATTGAGAAGGTCAGAGAATCGGCCAACATCTTTCTTTATTTTGCAAAACAATGTTTGCTGAGGTCAGCTAGTAATATCTATATTTTTATAAATTATTTAGCAACTGTTTTATGGATTTGAAACTAAAATAATGCTTTACATATTCTTAAGTAAAAAGAAAAACTAGTGTTAATCAAAGATTTGGTATAGTTATTAAAGTAGATTAGTAGCAATAAAATATATCCTTCACTATATATTTACGAAAATCATAAATGCACACTTGACAGTTTCCTTTCATCATAATGATCATATAATAAACAGGAATAATTTTAGGAAAAAGGTGTAACCCTTGTGAAAGAGAAAAGGATCACAGATGCATTCCGAAGGTTCCACAAGGCACTGAAGATGCTGATAGCTGTAGAACCAATCGACCCCGAAACAATAGATGAGGAGAAACTACAGGAACTTGTAGACTTGAAGGTATTCTTGATATTATTATAAATTTAAAATACCTCATTATAATTTTTTATCAATACATTTTATTCTTATAATAATTTTAATGTTGATTTTGTCATTAAAACAAAACTTGTTTTTCTGGTGTAGTTCTGTAATTCACAACTGCCCTGCAGTTTAAAGGGCATTCTATCTCACAAGAAATAAATTAAAAATATAATATTGTAATATTTGGATACTACTCAAACTAAAATGTCACATAGCTATATTATCACCCCCTCCGAATTTTACAGGATGTAAAAAAATTATGGGCTCTGGATAGGAACTAGTTTAAATCCTTTAGCTAGGACATTCCTTTATTATTGAAAAAAGAAACAAATATGCATTCATTGATTTTGGAAAAAAAATCCAGTGTTATTGTTTTCAAATTAAGTCATCAAAGACAACTTATCAGCCTGCCCATTTTAAAATATCAGAAACAACTACACCTTGTTTTCAATCACAATCAATTCCAATAACAAGTAATTCATAAAATCGTCAGTTCATTGAAATTTTATCAATTTTGTTTTATTGAAACTGGACATATAAAGATAGATCTTTATGGCTCTTTATGGGCGAGATAGACAGAGTGAAATATCCGCCTAGCTTTTACCTGCTAGCTGCTCTTGAACATTCACTATTCTTAACCTTTCCAGTTAGTCTTGGCTTCCTTTCAATGATCTTGCTTGTGTCAGGTGAAACTATACAACAACTTGGCGCACTGCCAGCTGCAGTACGAGGAATACGAGGCTGCGTTGGAGCTGTGCAACAAGTCCTTGGCTTTCCACCCGGAGAGTGTGAAGGCTCTATACCGGCGGTGCGTCGCCTTCATGCACCTACAGGTCTGTTCTTATTATCAAAGTCAAACTCACTGTTCCGTATGTTGTTAAAATGTATTCAACGAATAATAACTTTATGTTGATCATTTCAGATGTACGAAGAAGCCTGGAGCGACATTCAAAAAGCGCTCAGCCTGGACCCGGCGGACCGCGCGGCGCTGCGGCGGGCGAGCGAGCTGCGCCCGCGCATCGACAGGATCAACACTCAGTACACCGCGGTCATCAAGAACATGTTTCGATGACAGTAAATCTTGTGAATAGATGTTGAGCGTTTTAATTGTTTAAACTACAAACAAACCTTCCACTTGAATTAATCGACAAAAACTCGGTTAAAGAAATACCGAGATTATTACATAGACGGACAGACGTGGCGGGGATTTAAAACTATAACCGTTTGACCATAAATACAATCAAGGCCTAGACACGCGTTCAACAGTTGTTTATTTTAAGTGATCCATAGATTTATTTTTTAAACAATATGTGTTAAGTATAGCGTGATCTGTGGTATGAGAAGCTACATAGACACAAGTATACTTTTGCTTGCTTTTATAACACAATTAAAAATTAATTAAAAACATTTTATTAGTAAAAACATCAAGTATCACATTCGAGTTAAATTATATCGCTGACTGAGTCAATAATAGGCTTCTCTGCTCAACCCCAAGTCACGTGACCAAGTAGCACCCAGTTAGTGTGTTTCATCACGATTGAGGGTAGTCATGACTGCTTCCTCGTGCTGGTCGCGGTCTGAGGGGCGAATGCAGCCACCGAGGGGCTCATGGAGTCGAAGGCGATTCTTAGCAGCTGAAATTACAAGTACAAGAAATGAAATAAAAAAAAAATATATATAATCTACACAACAACATCTAGCACCGCACCGTGACCATGGTAAGCTCTAAACTAAAGCTTGAGTTCTGATATACTTAATATAATTAGTAATAGACAAGTTAAATCATTTTTTTTAACATATTAAACACCCAGACCAAGGAGAGAGTGATTGCAGAACATACAATCAATTGACCCTCGGCGAGAATCGAACACATCAGGCAGTCAAAATAAAAAGCCTAGTCGATATGAGGCAGTCTCAGAAGCACGGTGTCCTTAAATACACTTTTGATAACCATTAGGTACCTAATTACTTAGTATTTTGTTCTAAAGTATGTATATTTTTTTATCAATATGTTATACAAGGATCAGAAATAATCTGCCTCAGAAAACTTTTGGTTAACACAAATATCATAATATAGGCTGATGTAACGGATTAAGTGTCTGTTAGCTTATGAGTTAGTGATGTTGGCTTGTCTTGGGTTATAAATAAATAAATATTTTATCTATTCGGTACTTACATATCCTCGCAACGTATCAGCGATCTCATCCAACTGAGCGCCTATTTCTCGCATGTTCCCGGATATCCTGCAAACAAACACATAACTTTAGTCTCTTGCTAGATTATAGATATTTTAATGCTATCAGTGGCCATATCCTATTCCTTTGTAAATGGGGTTGCCCAACATGGTACGAACCTTGTTAGTAAAGGTACGAGAGTACCTTGTTGGGTATTCTAGCCACCAGAGAGCACATGAAAGCATACGACAGCTACATCCACCGTGAAAGTTATTTTATGAAAACCATTAGCCAATTATCGCAGTCGCTGAGGCCGAAATCGGCCAAGACTACATTAGGATTTTAATAAGGATGAATATACAAACCGCTTTTATGTTGAATTTTTTATATTTTAGAATATTTATGAAGTAAATAACTATATAGGTCATTGTAGAACTAATTACATAGTTAACTGGTTTTCCATGATAGCTTTTTTGTGCGACTTGAAATAATTTATGTTTTTTTACGTATTTAAAAATAAAATAAATTATAATGAGGATTATTAGAATATTTGTCAAATAATCCTCTGCTGCCTCTAATAATGGTTTGTAATGTCAAGAGCTATCTAGATCTCTTCAAGCTTTGTCTTTTGCTACATCTGTCTGAGCGAAATAGCTCTATATTCTAACCTTTGTCTAACTTTACTCGGAGATGGTGAAATAGGCCCTTAGTAGTTCAGTTATATCGTATATTTCAAATCAAAAATATAACGCTGCGTTTACACGGATACACGGTGTCAGGACAGGGCACGGGTCAGAGGCAACAGTAAAATAAATAAATATTTCCAGACATTTCACACAATAACATCTAGCCCCATTTATATATATATATATAAATATATATCTTATCTAGTAGATAAGTAATGCAAGCTTTCATCAGAATTGAAAAAGGTAAATGGTAGTTTATTTAAAATTAAATTAAAAAAGTGGCTTGCAACCTGCAACCATATAATTAAAACGAATATTTTGAAAATAAAGAATTGAAGTGGTAAAATGCAGACACATTTATAATATATATTATGTCTATTCTGTTTACTTTTTAGTAGGTACCTGTACTTTACTTTTATTTATATTGTGTATCCGAAATGAATACAATTGTTGGAACCTATGTTACATCATCATCATCTTCCTGACCTTATCCCACATCACGTGGGGCCGGCACAACATGTTTTCTGTGTTACATTTTAAGACCAAATGTAAATGCACACAATTTTTACAATAAAATATTCTTATTCTTAAGATTCGACCAAAAACAGATAAAATTATGTAATATTACTATAACAGACTCGAAAATCTACTATGAATAGTTATCAAGTCATAATTGTAACACCTAATCCGGGTCCATGTTTGGAACTGTACTAATTTTAAGAACTTGTTAAACAACATGATTACAGTAAATACTCTTGAATTTGAATTTTGATTCGACAGAGTAAGATTCATGTGACGGTGGCGTTACATTGTATAATTTAAGAACCCCGTATAAATGGCGTTCAACTGAGTAACATCTTTTTCTTTATAATTTTATTTAACTCGACACTGGCAAATTGTCACTTCAAGCGCAAAGTCCAATTACCTATTACAAGAAACTGAACTGAATGGCAATAACAAAAAGTTTAAAACTTTACTTTGAGTGAACTTCTAATAAATCTTGTAATCAGCTGAGCTACTGATAAACGACTAGGTACATAGCTATTAGTCAGCAACTTGCTCTGCGTAAACCAGACAGTTTATGATCGAATTTTTCAATCCCTTACCAATTATAATCTCAGCGCTAGGTTCGTAACGGAATCACAAAAACACCACGTAACGACCATACCTATTTAAAACAACACTTTCAAAATTATAAACCGAATCGTTCTACCTCTAGAAAGTAGAACACCATTGCATCGCCACGCCGAACCGCGGCGCATCGCGTCTTTCTTTTAAGTAATGCACCACTATATAGGTTTTTCTTGTTAGAATTTATTATTATGTTTAATATATCGTATTTTTTCCCCTTGCTGTTGTTTGTGTCTATTCATAAGTGCTCGTCTATTATAGGCACATATCATAGTTTATTTTATACCTAACTAGATTTTAAGAAATATTGTTATATGGCGGTTGGCGGTGTCTGAATAAAAAAAAATTAAATAATTAAATTAAGTACTGATTGCTCCGTTACACATTTACGTGTTACGTAAAAATCGTCTTAACCTCCCTAATGAAGTTATCAATAAAATTGAATTTAGTTTTAATTTAAATTGTATTTACCTAGTGTAAGTCCAAACTAGCAGCAGGGTTAAAGCGCCAATCGCCGCGCACTGCCCCAAAGCGACCGCAGTCTGCAGCCCTAGGGCTCCGCCGAGCAACGCCAGTATGTAGCCGATCACGGCCAGCGCTCCGAACACCACTGGCGTGCCCAGGATCTTGAACATGTTCTTTCCTTCGTTGTGCGCCTTTAGTTGCTCGTACAGCTCGTCTAAATCCTGAAACAATATATTTATATATTACTAGCGGCCCACCCCGGCGTCGCACGGGTAAAAAAAGTTCCCGGTAATTTTTCCTTATTTGCTCACCGTTTAGACCTACCCTGGACTACGACAAACATTTTAAAACTAAAATCAGCTCAATCGGCCCAGCCGTTCTCGAGTTTTAATCAGATTAACAAACAACAATACAATTTTATTTAGGTATATAGATTTAAGCCATTTACCAAATAACATTTAACAAAATTACAATTACAAATTATGAGTGCACAAATCTATATATCACAATCACTAATAAACTTATCACTTCACTCATTTTAATCGCTCATGCAGTCAGTGTTCATTATTTGGATACCCATTTCTGGGTGAAGGCCTCCTCCATCCATCGCCACCGGATGAAACAATATAGAAAATGCTAAATATAGTGACTAGATTGGGAATGGCTAAAGTTCATCGTAGCCTTTGTTTCGCAGGTATGGGATAGCTGTGTTATGGTCTTGGCCACCATTCAGCTAGATTAAGTTTTTCATCGGTTGTCGCCCCTTCTAACCAAGTCAGTAGGTATTAAGGTACTTATTATAGGCGCTGAGTCATTGAAGGTTTTAGAAGAACACGTACATAACGTTACAGATTTTAATATTTTTTTTAAACTATTGCATAGCTTCTATCGCGGGCCTTCAGCGTGGAGACCGAATCCAGAAATTCCGTAACGAAAAAAACCTAACACTCCGACCGGCACAGCGGTGATACTTTTATTGATTTTATTACTAGCTGTCGCTACGCTAAAAAGGGATACGCTCTAGATAGCGTTGACGAAAACTCGAGGTTTGGGGTTGTATATTTTTACATTTTCTTGTATCGTTGATTAGCTCGAAGTTGCTACATTGAGCCATAATAAAACTACGGAAGCATATTGAGTGGTGTTTTTTTTTCTAATAGCAGAACTTTTAATGACTGTTTGTAATATCACACTTGTCTCTTTAGTTCAGCAACCCGCCTGTAGGTGGCATTGGTTGTATCGGCGTTACTGCGCATGCGTAATCCCCTTCTTCGCCCCGCAATCTGGTGACTCATGCCTGCTTAGAGTAAAAAAATGATCTCTACTCGTCGATATCATCCACTTTGTGGACGACCTCTGTGGCTCGGTGGGCGAACATCCGCCTGAGGCGCAGGAGGTTGCGGGTTCGATTCCCGCCGGGGAACCAGATTTTGTACGATCTACAATTCCTGGTTTCGGGTCTGGGTGTTTTCTATGTATCATAGTATGTATTTACAAAAAAAAATGTATCTATTTAGTATATCAGTCACCAGCTAACACCCATAGTACAAGCTCTGCTTAGTTTGGTGTTAGGTGATTCTGTGTGAGTAGTCCGAAAATATATATTTATTTAATTTTGATGCAAAAAATACTGCATAAATAAAATAAATATATAATTATAATTGCATAAGTTGATAAAAAATGCTATGCAATAGCCGCGCAGTCTCCGAGTGCCACACGTCTTTTTTCTATAAAATACGTGCGAAGTTTCGCGAGCTGTGAATCGATTGACACACAATACCAACCGCATAAGTCGTTCGTCAGTGGACTACTACCGAAGTACCGAGGTCTCGACAGAAAATATTCAAAAGTTGAGTTTACCTTCATCAACTGCACTCCATATGTATCAGCCAGCTCCTGTCCCCCCATCTTCTTCTTGGAGTGGAAAGCGTGGAGCGCCTTGTCCCGGACGCGGCGGTGCTCGGCCTCCAGGGCGGCAGGCTGCAGGTAGGGCTTGGAGCCGCCACAGACCTCCTCCATTAGGTTCTCGTACACATCACGAGCGTCGGCCGCAGCTGACAGGTTGTTGGCTTCAGCTGTTGCCTAGAATGATGTTTTATTTAAATTTTGTCTCAAATATTAGATTTCCAAAATCTAGCCTGCTACCGATTCACGTCAGTGAGCTCGTTCACCTCGCTAGGCGTTTTCTTACAAACTCTTGTTTCAATCTAATTATTTTGTCCTGAAATGGGGTTAGGTCGTCTATGTATGATAATGAGTAATTTATTAAATTCCATTAAACACTTTATTAAAAACTACCTCCTAAAGTTTAAACTTAAATTGCGATAGAGTCAAGAACATTTGTCTTTATTTGTCCTTTGATTATCTACTACTCCAAAGGTGGCGAAAATCTTCAGTCTTTAAACAGTTCCCAGACTCACCTCAAGAATACTCTTCGGTTCTGGCAGCTCAGATCCATTGAAGACCTTCATGTAGACCTTGAAGTAGTGCAGCAGGTCCTTGGCCTTGACCTGCTGGCCCTCGATCAGCTTCGGCACCAGCCGCTCCGGGGAGAGCAGGCTGGGAATCAGCTCTTTGAGGCTGTCTTTGAACTCAGGGCTGATGTCTGAAAGATTGGAACTCTGGATATAAAACGTTGTTTCAGGTAGGAAAGTACCTGCATCTTCACTGCCCTTGAGTGTCCTAACGCATAATATATCTAATCATCATCATTTCGCTCTTAACAAGTCAAGATTAGAGACTCTTTGTCTTACTACTACTTGTTTACGCAAGATTGAGAGTAAATACCTTTCAAATTGCCGTCGAACTTGGGGTTGGTGGCGACGTTGAGGCCGGGGTGCGGCATCAGGAAGCACTCCAGCTCCTCGAAGCACGCGGTGATGTACTCCCGTAGGGTCTGCAGCTCTTTGTGCTGACCTTCGTGGACCTACGGATAGATTGCTTGAATCGTTTATCATCTTTCTGCGCGTGTCCCACGTTAAGTGGGATCGGTGTAACATGGGGTTTCACGGATTTCAATTCTACTGCGTTGCGATGCGACGCAACAAGTTCACGGCCGGCGACCGCCGTGGACTTCGGGCGCGCTCGGGGATCCTCGGCTTAAGTCGCGGCCGCCGCGCCCGCGCATAGCCAGCGCTCGGGCGCTCGCTTTACATTATTATTCCTTCTCGGCGCTCGCGCTCGAACCGAGCACACGTCCTTTGTAATTACGTTTAATATTATGTTTCATCCTAATAAGCGCATTTTACTTTATATTCATTCACGCTAGGCATAACCTATCACTAAGTAGGGTTCTAAGCGCATCAGCTTTTGAATTTTTAGGACCAAAATTGTACACATGATGTAATAAATGATTTTGAATTTGAAATTTTCCGCTTCCATCAGTACTTTAAACACTAAATTCCTTCACACACTCCATCTATATTTTTGGCCTTCCTCTTCCATGCACATGCTTACCTCTAAGCGTTTGTTCAGCAGCTTCCTGCCCCCGGCAGCTCCGTAGGGGTACTCGTAAGGGAAGCTCCAGTCCCGCACCAGGAACTGCAAACGCTGGAACGGCTTTCCACCGCTGTTCTTCTGCACGAGGCGTCCGTAGTCCGTGAACAACTGGAAATGGGGTTTCTCTTGAGTTTGATTGAGTTGAATATTGTAAATTATTGATTTATATTAGAGTGACATTATTGTAATACTTAACTATTATTACTTTTTAATTTATATCTTAATACGTTTTGAATTAATTTATTGTACGGTATTTATTAGAAAATATATGTTTTAATTTGTATAATGTCTTATTAATTACTGTAACTGGTGTAAGCCGTGGTGATAAAATAAATAAATCACGATAATAATAAAAGTTAGGTTTTTAGTTTTTTTTTAGTTACCTACCTTATTATTAAAACCCCTTTATGCGCACCGCAAAAGCAGAAATTCTCCCCCGAAATCTGTTCTACCGAATTTAGACACGAGTGGATTGGTTTCTTCCAGTCGAACTTACGCCATAGGCCTCGTCTCTGCTAACAGCCTCTCTCTTGAGTAAGTCCATTTATTATTGAAAAATAAATATATAGATAACAATAGTGGTACCTGTAAATGCTGCAGATCATCCTCCTCAATGTTCTGCGACAGGTTGTAGATCTGCACGGAGGAGATCATGGTGGAGAGCGCGAACACGGTGGCGTTGTCGCGCACCGTGGACTCGCTGTCGAAGGTGCCCTGCGTGTCCATCAGGAGGATCACCACCTGGAAGCAGCATAGGAATAACCAATTGTAATTGAGTTGTGGTGAAATAGGCTGTTGTTGGACCACGCTCTCACGGGACCGGCGGCTGTAGAATCTATCATCGTGGCCGAAGCAATTATAATTGACTTGGTAAAGTCTTCGTTGGACTGATCTCGTGACAGTGGAAGAGGCGTACCTACATACGCAAAACTCGTCAACAATGTTTCATTGCTTTAAACAAGACATAGACATAGGCAACGTTTAACAACACGCTTAGAATATTAATGCTGTTAATGCTCTCTGGAACACATTGCTTCTCACAAACATGTAGTTTCACCACTTCATGCTCTGAGAATGGTAACAAGCAGCAGCTGAAGCTTACATCAGTTTTTAACTTGAGTTTTTTAAGTTCACGTGCTCCCGTTTAAGATACTTACATTAAGTTTTGGGATCACTCTTAGCATCCTCTATCGTATTATCAGTGGAGCTGAAACTACAGTACTATATGTAAGATATGGAGGTATACCTTCTCGCCCGTATGCAGCGTGGCTTTGAAGGGCTGAGACCAGAGCAGCAGTCCTGTAGTGTGCCTGTCGGAGCCGCCGCGCCAGCTGAACCCTTTCAGGGGCTCGTCTTCTGATCCGAGCCAGTCGCTGATATCCTCCAGGTTGTACTGGAAACAGAAGCCTCTTTGTAACGGCGTATTGCTAAACTTAATATTAGTACGACGTATGTTTATATCGCCCACTTATCAAGAAACGGAAACTTTTAAGATAAAATATTTAACGTCCGAGGAATCTATAAAAAGCAGATAGGTACTAATCGGAAGCGGAAGCGAAAGTTCTGAGTTATATTATCTATACTAATATTATAAAGCTGAAGAGTTTGTTTGTTTGTTTGAACGCGCTAATCTCCGAAACTACTGGTTCGAATTGAATAATTCTTTTTGTGATGGATAGTCCAGTTGTCGAGGAAGGCTATAGGCTATATAACATCACGCTACGACCAATAGGAGCAAAGATATAGTGGTAAATGTGTAAAAAACGGGAGAAATTGTTCATCTTTGAAGCCTTCCGTTGCGTGCGCCGTGAAAACGGTTCTAGATACACAAAAAATATGTATTAAAGAATAATAGCTCTTTTAATGATCTAAAAAACAGTCCGCGATAGTATATGTCTATCTTTTAAGATTAACTCACAAAAACCGTTTTTATGGTACCTAATTTGGTCGAAATAATTTGTTTAAGTTGTATCAACATAATAATATTAATCTTTATTCAAATAAATATGTTGTTGGTTAAGAGTACTTCATCCATTATAACGCGGGTAGCACCGCAGGGCACAGCTAGTATGTTATATTATACCTAACGATAGAAACTGTCTCTTTAACAAACACTACAAACTACAATAGAATCTTAGCCATACCTTTTTATGTAAGTATCTGAGCAGAAAGTCGAGCAGGAAGGACTTGCCCTTCCGAAAGGCGCCGGCCACGGAGATGACGACCACGGCGCGGTCCTTCACGTCGTCTCTCAGCAGGAGGGCACTGAGGGACTCCTCGTCCAGGCTGAACCGGTGCTCGTCCGGGGTCACTACCTGGATGCCCCATCCTGACTCCAACGACTCTATCTTGGCTGGAGGGTAAAGAAAGTTTCTTTAGAAACTTAACGGTTCAACAGACGAGGTTTAAACAACTCCTGCATTTGTTTACGTTTTCAATGATACCTTCAGAAAGAATAGAAGAGACGAGGGTTGGACTCCGAGATTATTTTACAACAGTGTTCAGTTTTCAGTGATGATTAAGATATTAGGAAGATATTGATTTTTGGGCTCTTGCATTGGCTGATACCTAAGTTGAGAAGGTCACGGGAACAAGGTGGAACTAGTTGGTCGTTTAAAGAACCTAGAGTCTAGTTGGTTTTAGTTTTAAAAAGAACTGAATTTATCAAATTGTAAATGAAACTTAATATTTTTTTGTTTACTGAATTTATAGTTTCAGTGTATTTTCTTGTTGGTCCTAAATAAACATATAAAACATGCGCGTTTATATAAAACATAAAACTAAGAAGTCATTGACATTGGATTTCATTAATATTGAAGTCGATAAAGTTGAGGATCCGAATTGCATGTCAGGAAGTCGATTCTCCTAGATTTCTTGCTCACGAATAAACGATTTGACCCTGAGTCGACCGACATAGTTTTTAATCTTCGTATTATTGTTAAAAGTTCTTCACTTTCAACCTTGTTATTTATACCATAGTTTTTCTTTCATTAATTAATACAGGGATCTGGATTGGGAGAGCAAAATTAAGTAAGATATGGATAAGAACTTATGAATCATTTTGTATTAATAACTGTAATTAACTATCATGAATTAAGAATAATTTGTATTAAAGCATGTAATAATTAATACAGCGGTATCCAGGTATACTCAGTGTGCAAGTATCTAGGTGTTATATCTATATAGCTTTATCCTATAGGTAAACAATGTTAATAAATATTACGTAAAAATGTAATATTTTTGATTTGCAATAAAAATTAAAGCTAAGATACGGTGCTGTTATCACTATGAGAACTGATTTTATGATAGTGCATAAATAGCATTTAAATCTGGCCAGCTTTGCATAATGGAGTTCACGATCGAGTGTGTTTCTAACTTTGTACCCAAGATAAATACTCGAGTCGATCGTCCAATCTTTTTCTTGAACTTACAATATTTCACATTAGGCACGTTCAATACCTTCAATAATAAATATTTCAAATCTAATTTTCATAATAGTTTTTTCATCTAGAAAATAGATTAGATTTAATAAGAATGGTTAGTTGTAACTAGTTTTAAACGTTAAAGGATCTCTTATGAGTCTTTTAGTCGTCTATCACAACAGACATAGTAATAATTTAAACTTATTAGTGTTTACATTAAATATAAAGTTTTGGACGTTACCTTCTTGTTGAGCTAGACGTGTAACTGTAGGTATATGAATTTTAAAATATAAACCCGGCATATTATCATGGTATCTATGTCACCCGTTTGATTTCTTAATACTGTATATTTTAAATAGTCTTGACAAAAATGTTTAGTTATTGTAGCTTGTCTCGCGCAATTTATTAATTATTTATTGAAAAATGTAATATTAACTATAGGTACTTAAATAAGTAGGCACCGATAATTATACAATAGGCGAGACGACTACATAAAAAGAGGTATTCCACTTAGTCCCTCTGTTAAAACGTCTAAAAATACTGGACATAATACATATATTATTCTACAACAATTGAATAAATAAAGTAATAAATCACGTTTCAAATAAATAAAGACCGAGTTCAGTTTCCACTTGTACAAAATATCTGTAGGTACCTTATCCTTAAACACGTAGTAGGTAATTTATTTTTCAGTGCTTATACTTATGAATAGGGAAATATCAACTATTTCCTCACACCATCTTATTCTGAGAAACTTAATCCAAAAATGAGTACGCAGTACCTACCTACTTAAAATACAATGATCGACTTTTATGCAAAGTAGTTTCATAGTTCATAATGTCATCATATACCTACTTCTACTAATTCGACTAATCTATATAAATAAAAATGAATGGTTGTTCGTTAGTCTGATCAAAACTCGAGAACGGCTGAACGGATTTATATTATCATAGTCTTGAAATGTTCGTGGAGGTCTAGGGAAGGTTTAAAAGGCGAGAAAAAATCGAATAATTGCCGGGAATTTTTTTTTAATAAAAACCCGTGCGAAGCCGGTGCGGGTTGCTAGTACTTTATATATTTATTTATTTTATTTTATTCGGAAAACAAACAGTTATAATTCCTTATCTAAATACACTTTTTAATAGCTGCTAAACATTTATATGTTTTCGCATATTGATCCTAAATAACACACGAAAACTTTCAAATATCAAAATTAACAATAACTTTAAACTTAACAATTATTAAAGAAAAAAAAGAGAGAACAAAAAATTTTTTATATGAAATAAATGAAGATTGAATTTGGCAAAAATGTATACCTATGTATAAATAAACTAAAAGAAAAACAAATTACAAAGAATTAAACCACCGACTAGCCAAAACATTCTTGACCTTGTGAGGCTTTGTGTTAAACAAGTCTATATAGGTCCGAAATGTCGGCCTGAGCATTGAAAGATGACATAGCTCTACAGAAAAATGAGAATATTAACTTTAAACGCGAAAGTTTGTGAGGATGTGTGTGAATGAGCAAGAGGCTGTTTTTGCTCTTTCACGCAAAAACAACTGAATACATTTTTATGAAACGTTTTCGCGGAAAATTTAATGTTTGCAAAGCCTGATTAAGATAAAATTTAGCACGGACATAGCTGTAGTACCAGTAAAGTACAAAGCTCCTATTAACCGCGGGAAATTCTGTTCTTTCCGGTGCGTGTGTAAGGTAGGTAATAAATAATAACTTAGTATGTACTCAGCTAGGTGTTTTGTGACCACTGATACTTATAATACCTATAGGTAGGTATAGATAATAGACTGAAAGTATTATTGCTTCTTATTAAATTGATGAATGTACTTAATTCAACACAATATTACAAAACTTAGCTTCATTCCTCCCATAGCAGAAACTTTCAAAATAGTTAATCAAAACTTTTAAAATAGTTCTTTCAGATTAACAATGTTATCATCGTAAACCGAGCGACCTACACCAAGACACTAAACATAAATTTATAACAAACGGACTGTTTACTATAACATAACAACTTTAAAATCTGCACGACACTTTTGCTCCGAGATTTGAAGAACATGGGATTGTGTCTCGACTCGAACATTCCAACCACTACCAATTTAAGAAACGAAAACCTGTTGACATTAAGGGGAACCCAATTTATTAAAACAAGAACTTATTATTGAAACCAATTGCATTGTTTACCTCACGCCGCAACACTGAACACATGGCACACTTAACACTAACACGCAATCACTTAAACACTTTTCAACCATTAAACAAAACTAGGTTAAATTCCTTGATACTTACTTGTCATTTTCGTTTCTAACTAGTTTTAATCGCGTGCGTAGTAGCGACTGGGCTCGTGGAAGGAAGGTCGCGGAGTGATGTGATGTCAGAAGCCAATATGTTGTGTGTATGAGGTCATAAGTGCTGGCTGGCCTAACGTCTGTCTCGCTGCACAGATTCAGGTAAACATTGTGATTCTGAATAAGTTTAGCGGGATATAAATTTGTATGACCTTTAGATTAATCTATTGTTTAGGTTGGTTGGTTATTAATTTACATTTTGCGGGGACTAGATAGATTGGTAGGTATTTGATACCAAAATAATGATAATACTTGTTATAAGCTGCATTTTACTAAAAATAAGTTTAGTAGTTTTATGCATATCGGGGATATTAAGGTGGTTTCTTTAAAATGCAACCTGGGTTAAAGAAAGAGTAAACAGGTACCTTCCTTAAAATGTTCCATCTTAGAGCGCATCGTCACTTTACATCATGTGAGATTGTGATCAAATGAAGGCTTATCTAACATAAAAAAAGGTGTGTGTGCGATTCACACACGATATAAGTGAAACTTCAGTAAATCGACTAAAGAATGAGATAAATATAAAAAAAACAACAAAAAAAAATACTATGCAAAAAGATTTTGTTCGGGCGGTCACACATCCAAGTACTGGCGTCGCGCAACGTTGCTTAACCTTGTTAGCGCTTAAGATTGGCTTACATGTCGTTTTTTCCGTTGCATCCGGTTTGAAATCACAAGGATTCTAAAGAAGTTTCACTTCTAAAAAAGTTTTTTTTCGGTATAAATGCCTGACTGGTTCTATAACACGCCTTTGTATTAAAATAGATGAATAATGAAGAGTTTAAGCGCTATGGTGCCACAGACAGACACAACAATTAGTTTATTTTTGATGAAATGTTACTTCTAATCTAAAAATTTCTTTTTTAATCTAAATTCTTAATAAAAAATTGATTAAGAAAGCATTTTGTTGAGTAGTTACATCTTGTTTTGTAGGGCCTAGCTTAAGCAGGAGTGAGTGACAAAGCAATCAGAGATTATTGACACAAACAGACCGAGAAATTCCTTATAAGCATTGCGTGAGTGACCAGTATACGCCTCAATGGCAACGCAGGATTCAAATACATCATCATGACATGATATATGATTATCGTCATATAAGTGATTATTCTCAAGGTACTAGAGACTTTCTGCGACGTTGCCCGCTTTGATGCATATAAGCAATCATAATATATTTATTTATTTATTATGGCACTACCAACAGCACATTTATAAAAATTTTTTAGTAGGTAGACAAATTTAAATTCTATAAAGTATGAAATATGTCCAATATGCCTCAATGCCCGGTGCGGGTCACCGACATAGCCAAGCGAATTAGCTTGCTAAAGTGGCAATGGGCAGGCCATGTTGCACGTTAATTAGAATGTAGACCACGAATCGGCAAACGCAGAGTAGGACGTCCAAAAACTAGATGGACGGACGACCTGGTGAAGGTAGCGGGCTCGCGGTGGTTACAAGCTGCTACCGACCGAAGTTATTGGGAGGCCTATGTCCAGCAGTGGACGTCCTACGGCTGAAATGATGATGATGAAAGATGTGCCTATAATAGGCGAGCTCAGCACTTATTAGTAAGGTACCTACGTGACCTACGTCTGATGTAGTTGATTAAGTTAGGTATATCTTATCCAGCGTTACCCTGCACCTAGTATAGGGTAACATTCAGCTGAGACTAATTCCTTTTCTGTACGCAGCTAAGTGCAGGCATCACAATCTTCGCTCCTACATACCTACCTACTATAGGTATGCCTAGACGTATCGTATACCAGCTAGCGTCCTACCTATTTAATGTCTTATGTGTTCGATGTTTTGTTTTGTTTTTCATGTAAGTAATGTTCGATATAGATAAGTTTCACAAATTATGTTATGGTTTTTTTAATTATATATGGTTGAATAATAATTGTCTGTGTTTGTTAATTGCCTGTATGTGTGTCCAAAATAAATGCTTTTATTATAAATCTAAATTTAAAATTTAAGAAAAACCCCCGATTCCAATGCCATAATTTCCTTAAACGTAAAACAACATAATATTATGTAATGTGGACGCGATGCGTTTTCATTTGATACCCCACACTAGTATATTTGCAGATTTTCGGTTTTCCTTACACACTCTCACCCCCATAACTTTTAAACGGCACAACCGATTTTCATGAAACATGTCTAAGAACACTCGCGCCAGACTCACCTTTCATACAAAAAAAACTAAATTGAAATCGCTCCATCCGTTCGGGAGCTATGGTGCCACAGACAGACAGACACACAGACAGACAGACACGTCAAACTTATAACACCCCTCTTTTTTGGTCGGGGGTTAATTATAATATTATGTAATCTGTGGTTAGGTGTATGTTATGTATGAGTACTGTTGGGCTGCCTTGATGAAGAAATAAATAATTTTACCTTCCTCTAGAATCACACCATATAAAACTGAAACGCATTTAAACCGGTTGAGTATTTAAAAAGATTAATGATAAACGATGTTATGAAACAATAAGGAGGTGTCTTTTATTTTAATTTGGTGCTGAGTTCCATTCACTTTACCGTGATAATGATGTCGCTTGTCATATTTATAACTCTCGATAGGTATTTTAACTCGCAAGATGAACACGTACTAGTGATTCATTATGGTTTTTTGTATATTTATGGATATGCGTCATAATTTATGAGGTTACCAGTGTGACAGGTCGTTTTAATCAATCCAAAGTAAAGCCGAGTCTGTACGTCTTAGTAGGAAATCTATACCTGACACATGTGTTTTCGTTTCGGCACGTTGCTTCTGAAAAGCGAATTTTATTTATTATGTTGAGAACTTTATTATTTTTATGTTTTACAAATTTCACTATAAGCAAATATATTTTCCAATCAATTAGTAATTGCATTATATATAGGGGGACGATGGGGGAATAACGGACGCGGGGTAAATACGGACTAACATATCTACTCCATCCCAGCCCCCCGCGTCCAGCTACCACGATCACGCGTTTCTTTCGGCCATCTTTAGTGCCCACCAAACACTGCTAACAGACTGCTGCGCACACGTTTCAAGGTAATTGAAATTTTATTTTTTTTGTGGTTTTGATGTAATATTCGTATTTACTATTTTCAGTGTTATTCAAAAAGACTAAGTGCCAGTTTAAAAGCCCTATTTTCTATCGATTGCGATGTTAATAACGAGTAAAAAGAACGACCGTTGGGCTTGATAAATTTTGATTAACCTAAAAATTGTGATGTAACTATTTTGGGTCAATTGCGGACAAATGACCTGGGGTAAATACGGACGTCCGTAATCACCCCATTATATATCAAAATATTAATTTTACATTATTTTTGTAATTGCTCCATCCCTGCCCCCGCGATAATAGTTCTTTGTTCCAGATGCCTCGAAAATATATTAAGAAAAAAGAAGCAGCTTACACCATTGAAACTTTACAAAGAGCTGTGCAAGAAATTAAAGAAGAAAAGACTCCTTTTCGACATGGGTTTAGTGAGTGACATTAGTGAAGCTGGTGTAAATCAAAATAGAGCAAGTCAATCTTGTCCATCTCCCTTAGTACCACTTAGGAATATAGTGCAGATACCAACTTTAAAAACTAATCGTACATCACGATTAGTTAAAAAAAATTATTCTATTATTTTCACCAGCACACCGGAAAAAGCAAACCTATACCAAAAAGAACAAAAGAAAATAGAAAGAAAGGGAAAGAATCTGAAACAAGAAAAGACTAAAACTCCAAATAAGAAACCAAAAAATACCGAAGAAAAACGACCAAAAGGCTTAAGAAACTTAAACAATTTTGAATGCAATAAAGAAAATGATGAATATTTCTGCATTTATTGTCAAGAAAAGTATTGTGATCCGCCCGCAGAAGACTGGATTATGTGTTCCAAATGCAACAATTGGGCACATGAGAATTGCAATGCTGGGTCTTCTTCAAGAGGCTACGATTGTGAATTCTGCAAATCAAATGAGACCTCGTCCGTAAATACCCCTTGTTGTCCGCAATTAACCCAGCACTGGTCCGTATTTATTCCTCGAGCTAAGGGTAATTACGGACATCAATGTTTTTGTTTTTGATTAAAATTTAATACATGTTGATTGATCTCATATAATTATTAAAGTTGATTTGATAGATAAATAACTATAGTTTAAAAATTAATAAAGACCGACTGATTATTATTGATAGTTTGAGTTTTATTTGTGATTCTGCTTAAGCGTCCGCAATTCCCCCACCTTCCCCTAATATCCGGGCTGGGCCAGTTCGCGAAGAGATTTTTTCGTGTTTCTTAAGTGGTCCGGAGAAGCCATCTACCATCCAGGTCTTCATGCCCCATCTTAGACCACATCGTCACGTTACATCAGGTGAGATTGTGGTCAAATAAAGGCATATCATATCATAGAATATTTTTATTTTTTTAAATAATCACTTATACCTCTATATGGAACTTTATCTTTATCTGTTAAACCAACTTACGTTCGCTTATATCCTAACGGAAAGAAAGTATTTTCAGGCATTAAGAAATTCATTCAAAGTCGTATAAATAGTACAAACCAAATTTATTCCGTTAAATCAACAAAATAAACTATTACATCTCACAACAAAATTTTGCTCCCGCTCCCGAATAACGCCGAAACTATATCCACACATTGGCACATATTTTAGAAAAATAAATTTATCTGTCTAGTATAAACCACAGTAAATAAGATATGTTCTCAATTTAAAACTATTTACAAAAGTCGACCGAACATATCGACTCCTCGAAGCCTGTGACAAACTGTCCGAGAAACGCCCGACGCACGCGCGATACTCGCGCGCCCAAGTCACCCGTCTCTGTAATCCCCGGCGAAGTTTGCCGCAAGCCCAAAGTGAAAGCAAACAGTCAAACATAATATTGATTTACGATAATATTTGTCATACATGATAAAATCTATCGTCTCAACTGAGAAACCAAACAAACACTGATTACATGATGAAATCACATCGACAAGGCAAGTACATGTTTTAGAGTCATCGACTTTAACCATGATAATAGATTTAACTGTATAAAATATTAGAATGAACACGCGCTGCATTAACATCGGAACACAAAATAACCACC
Organism: Gymnoscelis rufifasciata; assembly: GCA_929108375.1. Taxonomy (NCBI): domain Eukaryota; kingdom Metazoa; phylum Arthropoda; class Insecta; order Lepidoptera; family Geometridae; genus Gymnoscelis; species Gymnoscelis rufifasciata. Next base: position 611,614 of record OV815320.1, read on the forward strand.
CTGTTCTAAACAGACTAAGTACGCGTGATCGTCTTAATAATTGTATAAAGGCGTTTTTAAACTCCGTGTTTTTGCGACGATATCTACACACGTTATTACTGATGCTGTAGCAATAAAACCTAAGTAACAAAGCTGCTCTATGCGATGGAGACCAGGTGCTACATTAGACCTTCTCCGTACCCCAGTATAATTCTAATTCCATAGAAAAAACGCCCCAGCTTCAGGCTCCGTTTCACCGGGTACATACTAGTCGCAGTTAACCTGAAACGGCGCGATAAACGCGCGTCAATATCACCGCAAAAACACGCACTAAAGTATAAAAAACTAACTCCAATAACAATGAAACAGAACATACCAATTATACATTTGTGCAAACATAAAACACAATTTCTTTACAGATAACATTCATATATGTGCCGCTCGGTTAGGGCCTTAAAGGGTACAAAACAATTCAGTAAACCTTATTATAGTATAACCCTAGCCTAGGTAGTATAGAATGTGAATGACTGAACTGAGCCTTATGCTGTTAATAAAAAGGCATTTCCATATCATACAGCTGTATAAAACCCCATTCGCACATTTGCATTTCGACAAATTAAACTCGTTGACATAGGATTTGCCAAGTTGTCGAATAATAATGGTAGGTTTCTGCAACGCTTCTTTACACCGAGCGGCAACTTCAATAGTTGTAAACAGTTGCAATTAGCAGTTTTTATTTTATTTATTCATGCTTCAATAACCTACCTTAATGCGGCTGATAAATCCGATCCTACGATTTGTAATAAAAATTATAGCAATCTATCATTCAACAACTTCATTAGATAAAACTTTTGAAACTTTCATGGTTTTCAATACTATTTAGATTTATAACAGGATATTTACCATGATTAATTGTCTTAAAATGTGTAAGTAATAGTCGAAAAAAGCCTGCAACGGAGGTCCAAACGGACCACGTCAGTATTGTGTCTCGCAATAGTGTGTTAGTGGGGTGTGAAACATGTCCCAACTCTAGTGATGCATCGACTAGTAATAAAAGAGTGAGAGAGAGGGTAGATCGATTTGTCTGCCAATAAAGCTGTTACTCCAATCGCTGCTTCAGTTCAACCGTGATCATGGCGCATGTTTGCCGAAATATCGGGAAACTCGAAAGACAATCAATTATGGTAAATATCCCGTTATAGATCTAAATAGAACTTCATTAGATATACATAATAGGTAATTGTAAAAACATAAATATTGCTGGGCAATCTTCACGGTAACATCTAGATCATAGCTCAGGGATATGATAGCTCTTAGCTTGTGTTACTGATACTAATATACCTAATACAAAATACATCATCATCATCACCCTATTAACGTTCCCACTGCTGGGACACAGGGACTTCTCTCTTGACGAGAGAGATTAGGCCTTAATTCACCACGCTGGCCAAGTGCGGGTTGGTGTATGTCACATTTCCTTCAAACTCTTTTAAAGTTCTCAGAACATGCCGGTTTCCTCACGATGTTTGCCTTCACCGTTAAAGCACGTGTTTAAAGCGCACATAAATTTCTCAAGAAGAAAAGTCCAGAGGTGCGTGGCGGGGTTTGAACCCACGACCTTCGGAATGAAAGTCGAGTGTCCTCCCACTTAGCCAACACGGCTTTAGTCCAGAGGTGCGTGGCGGGGTTTGAACCCACGAAATACATAGTGATATTTGAATAAGACACCCGGATAGGTGTCATATATTGACCATAGTGTAAAAAAAATCATCAAATAGTCAAGATAATGTTATTTCTTAATAATTTTATTTTTAGAAGCTTAGTGTAATAAACTTTTTTAAGACCTGTCCATGCCCTGTGCCTTGTAGTAAATAAACGTTTTTAACTTTGACTCATACATAACATAAGGTAGGTTATTGAAGCACAATCTTATATTTAAGTTAAAATTCACTAACTGTACAAACAATGCTACCCCCTCACCCACATTAACATTACAAGTATTGCTCACTTAGAAGAAAATAGCCTTAATTTACAATTAGCTAAGATCTAGTTTCGCTCTGGAAGATATTTTACTACTAATTTACAGTTTTACAACCTTTATCCATTTAAAAAATTACCCTAAAACATAAGAAAAGGGGATAGTTGTGACCGTTGTGTTAGTTGAAGTCTATTATTTATCCATTGAGAACATAACACTGTTATTAGAAGATATAGGAAAATAAACCATGATTCAACAAATATTTTAGTCTGTTATTATTATTTCTAAAAAAATAATAAAGGGTTGATAATTTAATCTCAATATATTGCCGACCTGTCTAATATTACCCAGTGTCTTGAAAAATCGAACCTAAGTCAAATTGCGTTCCCTGCCTTAAGTTTAAAGTCGCTTGTTCTTTTAAAGTTAAAATCATAACTTATTTAAGACCTCAATGAAAAATTACTATATCATAGAAATTTGAGTAAACTCTAATTCTGCTAGGTTTCAATTTAATGGTCCGTAGTTACGAACCTCCCATCACTAGCGCTTTCATTAGCTTTGGCGCTCTTTGAGGAATAACCTTGGCGCACTTCGGCTTGGCGCTCTCAGAGAAATACCTCATTGCTTCACATTAAAACGTAACAAGTTTAATATTATACCCAATTACCCAGCCATCCCTTAAAAATGTACCCCAAAAATGTTCATAATACTTAAGAAGTTAAATGACTTAGTTCTTTAACTAACTAACTCTTTAACTAAATTCTTTAAACTCAATGGATATACAATAGACACAATATTATTATGTTATCTAAATAACAAAGATTCAAACGGTAGGCACTATGTTTTATGATATATTGCTTTTATGATCTCTTGTGTAACCATAAGTCTATGTTACTTCTTTAAAGGGCATTAATGATTATTATTATGTAATATACAGTATCTAATTTGTCAGATCCTAACAGAACTAATTAAGTGAGCAGCGACTCAGTCCCAATACAAATTTAATACAATTTAAAACACACAAATTAATATATAGTCACTTTGCACTTTAGATTAAGGTGTGTGTCCGCGAGACTCAGCATAAGCAGAACTAAATTAATTTATTTACAGGAATTTTGGAAATTTAAAACCGATAGGATGAGAATATACAATATACAAATGAAATATGTACAGTATTGGCAATAAATATTTGTGTTTGTTGTCTCGCGGAATCCACACCAACCCCACATCAGTCATTAACACACAAGTTCACTCCGCAGCTAACTTCACTTATGACTGCGGTTGCTCCATTCACCATTTGCACACTTCACGTTATTCACCAACGACCGACGCCATCCACGCGACGCTCGAGTACTTTGGAAGATCCTTATCTCAATGTTATCTACTATAACTTTGATAGTAATTTCAAAGTTTTCTTTATTAATTAGAAACTCCAATATTTATTAAGTGATATACAAAACTGTCCCATTTTTAAATATATTCCTCAATATCTGAAGGAGCCCGCCGGCAGGCTGCCTACGTACATAATGTTTTATATCAAATGAAATCTATAATTGAAGACCTAGTTACGGTTTGGTTTCTGCGACTATGGCTAACCGTTAAGTAATAACCACTTTAAAAAAATAGAATTAAGTTGGTTACAAATGCAAAACCGATCGAAAAACAATTTTAAGGAACATGTAAAAGATTCCTTTGTTTGTTTCAGATAGTTTTTAATTTCTTATTGTATTGCTTTTGGTTGTTTGGTGAGTGTAAGTAATAATTGTCTATCTATCTGTAACAGATTTTTTGTCATAGTAAAGTGATGCGCCGGCGAGCTCACACCCTAGGATATTAAAGGTGTGTAGCACTAAGGTTGTTTCCGTGTCGCGCTGATTCTCCGCGCTGACGGAGCGACGCGTACCAATCTGTGTGGTGGCTACAGAAACCTTTTAAAATAACACCAACTGCTCAGGGGCATTTTTAACAGGAAAAGGTACTCAATACGACTGAATGTATTTTTTCTTTGTTACGCGATATCCGTAAGCTGTGATCAGATTTTGAAAATTCTTGTTTTATTCAAAAGGGTTTTGGTATTGCCCGCAGTGGTCCCATTGCCACTACATCAATATCTGCCCACGTTATGCCCTGTGCTTCTAAGGAAATAAACATTATGACTTGAATCTGATGATGGGAATGGGATCCCAGAGAAATCGAGAGCGACCCTGGAATATTAGATGTTTTTACGAAAAAATTGTTCAGTTAAGTAGTGTTTCTTGTAATTGGACTTTGCGCTTGAAGCGTCAATTTGCCATTGTCCAGTTAAATAAAATTATAAAGTGAAATACTCAGTTCAACGCCATTTTGCGTCTGCTAATCATTAATAAATAATAATAATAATAACATCGAAAGAGAGTAAAGGAGTTAAAATTATGTAAGTATAAGCTTTCATTGCGTATCTTAATGATTTCAACATTCGTTTGATTTGATTGATTGACGGATGGTTGACAGGTTACACTGACAGTGACATTAGCTGTCAATTAAAGTGTCAGATAAATTGCTAATATTATCTATGGTACATGTATCACTAGATAACGAAAAATTGGGTAACTTGCAAATCCACATTCAAACCCATTCGTATATAGATAGTAATAGGTCTCACTAAAAGAGTGCGCTATTCCACACAGATTGCTACGCGCTGAGCCGGCCAGCGTTACACTAGAATCAGGGCAAGTTTCCACGCCCTAGCTATAAGTATCAGTACTACGAGATCGCGCGAGTAGAGCGCGGCGCGCGTGGCTGTCCCTGCGGAGCCCCAGGCCTGCGCGGGCGGCGCGGTCACGCCTGCTTGGGCTTGTGCCTGCCGTTGGCGGTGGGCGCGGCGGGCCCGAGCGCGCGCTCCGCCGCCGCGGCCGCCGCGTGCTCCATGCCCTTCTCCAGGCACGTCTGGTACACCGGCTTCATCACCTGACGAATACAACGACATTCAATTATTAAAAAAAATCTGTACTAAATTCTGTTACTGGATTAAAAATGGTATTCTGTTGTAAAGCCGTCTTAAAGTAAAAACATCTCTTTGATTTTTTTTCATTTAGGTATTATGGAACGTTCTAAGCGTCGTTGTCGTTGGGATAATCAAGTTTTACAAAGATCGTTACTAAATGCTCAAACATGAGCTTCATCAGCTTTAATGTTAATGTATCATTTAAAGGGCAATGTATACGCTTCTACAACAAGATTCCCAAAGAATTGCAACAATTGTCAATTACTAAATTTAAGAAAATTGTAAAAAATAATCTTTGTAAAAAAGCTTAATATATATATATATATAAAGCTTTATAATATATCGGATTACCTTGAGGACAAAACTGCTTGGGACGGAATCTGCTCCAACACAAAATCAAAAACAAGACTAACAAATAATGATTGTAAAGTTTCAATACAAAAATGAGCTAGAGTTTCTAATCGCTTCTTTGCTCTAGTGTAAAAAAAGCAAGGCGAACAGATACCATTAATTTATTTCCTACTTATCTTTAAGCACTTATGATTATTTTGTTTTTTTTTTGGAATTTATTTTGACGTGTCCTAAGTTTTGTAAAACCAAACTATGGAAATAAATGATTTTGTATCTTGTATCTATGTATGTAAATGAAAATAAATATTTCGTCCCATAAGAGGAAATGCAATGATGTTCGTAACTTACACTTTCCCAAAGCACGTTGGCACAGTCGTCTATAGTGACTCCGAATTCTCTGTGTTCTCCGCTGTATCTGTGAATATAAGCAATTATCGTTTATAAAAGGGGTTCCGACAATTTCAGATGGAGCACAAAAAAAACTACACTATACTCTTTTGAAAAAAAAAACATGATTTGATTTGTGACCAGTGATGAAATAATGCTTACACACAAAAATGGGTATCGAACACTTGATCAAACTGGGGAGCGTGTAGAGGCCCAGTCAACCAAACAAGTGAGAGGTTTAGTAGACCACACACGACAGAGGTCCTGTAGACCACACACAACAGAGGTCCTGTAGACCACACACTGTAGACTTACCTGATATAAGCCCAGGTGACGAGCGTTAGCAGCGCGACGCCCATGGCCCAGTTGGCCAGGTTAGCCAGCGGGTAGAGGCCCAGCAGACCGCAGACGCCGCTCGCGACGTAGAAGACCATGGCGATCGTGAAGAACACGGAGGGGGTGCGCGCCGCCTTGAAGATGTTCTTGCTCTCGTTGTGGGATTTGAACTGGGAGAACTGTTCTTCTAGGTCCTGGAAAGGTAGATTCAATTCAACATGGATGTCGAGGAGAAGCTACAGATTATGTTAAAAAAGTTTCTTGATCTGAGGTTTCATCTGTTGCAAGTTAAATTTGACACACTTCCGATTTCCGATTGAGCTGGAATTTTGTAATATCCTTGCTGAGGTAAGAAGAAAAATTAAGTTTTGCACTCAAGTGCAAAGATTTTTCTTCAAGTGCTATTTTGATTCCTTCCTTAACTCTAAGGATTATTATTTACCAAAATAAAATTAACCGATAGAAATCCGAACCACAAACAAAAAAAAATATACGATAAACTTCCTGACATAATATAAAGCGAACAAAAAGAAACTGTATTTCGTAAAAAAACTAAAATAAATGTTATAAAAAATCCGACTTTAGATATTAATGATAATTTTAAGTCACTTTCCATTTTATTTTAACGATTCTTTTAATTCATAATTATTTTATTTTAACTGACAAAAAAAATCCGTACATATCTATCATTAAGAAATTGAATTACATTATCCTATCTGTTCCAAGATTTAAGTTCGACATCACATATGATAATATTTAAATTGACATACTTTCATTAGATAATTATTCAAGTAGACTCAAACTCTTTTGCCGAGCTAACTGGTAACCACTTGCATTGGTGGATTGTATGGAGAAGGATACACCAGTTAGCGACGCATACCGTACATGTTGACCTAGGCTAGTAAGATTATGCTGCATAAATGTATGCGAAAGCAAAATATATAAATATTTAAGAACCCTTCGCTTGCTCTGTCATCAAAATTGAGCACACGATTAAAAAGCAAATTTGCACTCTTGTATAACAAATAAGTATTGTCGGTTATATAGTTATAATATAGTTTGGTTTTGTCTGTTCACGGCCGTAAGTGGTAATCCTTACACGTGACTTCCGGGTGGTGCTAAAAACAGTCTCTGGTGGGAGGCTTCGGCCGCGGCTTGTCACCACCCTCCGGGCTGGGCCAGTGCGTGAAGCGATTTTTTCGTGTTTCGTAATGTTGCCCGGAGAAGCCACCTACCTTCTAGGTCTTCATGTCCCATCTTAGACCACATCGTCACTTTACATCAGGTGAGATTATGGTCATATGAAGGCTTATCCAGCATAAAAAAAAAAAAAATGTGACATACCAGTGTGAGCTGCGCGCAGTAGCCCTGGCTGAACTCTTCCCCGCCCATCTTGCGCTTGGAGTGGAACGCGTGCAGCGCCTTGTCTCTGCGGGTTACCACCACAATTATTCTTCAACAAGAAGTAGTTATCCATCATCATCATCACCCTATAAACGTTCCCACTGCTGGGACACAGGGACTGTGACCCCGCAGTGGGTGTATGGGCACATAAATATGGGGTGAAAATTCTTATGCTGATGAGTCAAGTGTTTGTGTGTTCTGCAAGCACTTTCTTCTGGGTCTGGGTGTTTAATATGTATAATAAATCTAAATTTAAGAAAAACCCCCGATTCTAATGCCTTAATTTCCTTAAACGGAAAGCAACATAATATTATGCAATGTGGACGCGATTCATTTGATACCCCACACTAGTATATTTGCAGATTTTCGGTTTTCTTTACCCACTCTCACCCCCATAACTTTTAAACGGCACAACTGATTTTCATGAAACATGTCTAAGAACACTCGCGCCAGACTCACCTCACATACAAAAAAAACTAAATTGAAATCGCTCCATCCGTTCGGGAGCTATGGTGCCACAGACAGACAGACAGACAGACACGTCAAACTTATAACATCCCTCTTTTTTGGTCGGGGGTTAATAAAAATCTATAGTATATATCTTTATATGTGTATCTGTTATATGAAGTATATCAGATGTCTAGTACCCGTAACACAAGCTCACGAGCTTACAACGGGGCTAGATGTGTGTTGTTACCTGACTCTGTGGTGCTCTGCCTCTAACAGCTGTGTCTGCAGGTACGGCTTGGCGCCCCCGCAGATCTCCTCCATGAGCGTCGTGTACACCTCCTTGGCCTCGGCCACGGCTGTCAGGTTGTTGGCCTCCGCTGTCGCCTGTCAAAAGATACACTTTAAAGTCACCACTCAGTAACAGTTCTTATGCTCAGGCTCATGGCTAAACCCCTATGTCGCACGGTCGCGCGCGCGTAATCCCCACCGCCTCGCACTTTTTTTTAAGTGAAACTTCTATAGTATCGTAGTGATTTCAAACCGGATGCAAAAAGATGAAACGGAAATGGTAAGAGACACAAATACAATGCTTTATTTAAATTACTTTGCGCGATACTTCGTAGTTGAGACTACGAAGTATCGCGCAAAGAGGTATTGCTGTATTTTATTTATATTATTTTGTAACATACTTTATGTAATACGCTTTATTGAAGTAATATAAATAATCCGAATAATTACAGATATATGTTTGTTTCTCTTATCATTTTAGCAGATGCGTTCATTTACCCTTTTTTTCTATTCGATATATATCATAATTATAGTTCGTAAGTAGTAGACTCCAATCGTGCGTCGTAGCTGACACACACACACTTTTTTTTTATTCTTCTTATTCTTTCGTCGATTTACTGAAGTTTCACTTTTATCGTGTGTGGATCGCACACACACCTTTTTTTTATGCTCGATAAGTCTTTATTTGATCACAATCTCACCTGATGTAAAGTGATGATGTGGTCTAAGATGGGGCATGAAGACCTAGAAGGTAGATGGCTTCTCCGGACCACATTACGAAACACGAAAAAATCACTTCACGCACTGGCCCAGCCCGGAGGGTGGTGACAAGCCGCGGCCGAAGCCTACCACCAGAGAAAACTCAACTCTCAACTCTCAACTCTCTCAACAAGATGATAGCTATCTATCCACATGTTGACATATTTGATTGGAAGATACTTATTCAAAATTGTATGACATTTTGTGAGATTGATCTGTGTTATAGGTGTTGTATTATAGTTTTTTTTTTTATTTTATTTTAATAATGTAATAGCATTTTAGTATTAATTAATTAGTGTAAGTGGTTATTGTTTACCGTTCTAATTAAATAAGTAAATGCCAATAACTTCATAAAATTAAGGACTATTTCACCATCTCCAAGGTAAATAAGTTAATGGTTAAAATATAGAGCAATTTCTTTCAGTCAGCCCTAGAGCCTCCGCTGTCGTCTATATACAAAATGGCTTTAATGTCACAGCTCAGTAGCAGGTGGAATGAGCCTTACTTACTACAGTTACGGCCTGCTCTCATCATCATCACCCCATTAACGTTCCCACTGCTGGGACAAAGGGACTTCTCTCTTGGCGAGAGAGATTAGGCCTTAATTCACCACGCTGGCCAAGTGCGGACTGGTGAATGTCACATGTCCTTCAAACTTTTTTGGAGGTTTTGTCTGTTCACGTCCGTAAGTGTTAACCCTCTGAATCCTTACACGTGACCTCCGGGTGGTGCTAAGAACAGTCTCTGGTGGTAGGCTTCGGCCGCGGCTTGTCACCACCCTCCGGGCTGGGCCAGTGCGTGAAGCGATTTTTTCGTGTTTCGTAATGTGGTCCGGAGAAGCCATCTTCTAGGCCTTCATGCTCCATCTTAGACCACATCTTCACTTTACATCAGGTGAGATTGTGGTCAAATGAAGTCTTATCAACAATAAAAAAAAAAAAAAGTTCTCAGAACATGCCATGTCATACATCTTATATTTTATTTATGTGTCTTATAGTTATATATATTTTTGTATGGGACCGTCTGTTGTATGGGAGCTAGAAGTATTGTCTCACCACCAGCATACTCTTGGGCTCGGGCAGGTCGTTGCCGCGGTAGATGTTCATGTAGGACCGGAAGTACTGCAGCAGGTCCTTGCTGCGCACGCGCTGCCCGTTGATGAGCTTCGGCACCAGGTTCTCGGCGGCCAGCAGCATGGGCACCAGCTGCTGCAGGTTGCGCTTGAACTCGCTGTCTATGTCTGTCAAATTTTAATTTTGTTATTAGTAGGAGTAGTTTTTTCTCTCCATCCACGGTTGTCTGGAGGAAATTGCTTTTAGCAATAAGACCGCCCATTACGCATTCTAGGTTTAGTTTTAATTTCATATTGTGTTGTTCATTTGGTGTGTAATAAAGTATATTCTATTCTATTTTAGGAGTCTCAGGTTGCTCGCGTTTAAATGGTTAACTGTACACGCCACGGCGTTGTCCGTATTTTTGGATTTTATCAAAAAAAAACACAAAAATATTTATTTATCAGCACACACGTTACAATTTCACTTAGCAGCGGTCCCCGACCTGGAGACCTGTTGCAAATTGGAGTTAACCGGCTATAGAAAAAGTGCATGTTAAACAAAGAAGTGACAAAATAGAAGAAATTATAATATAACCTAAGATTACATTTAACAACATCAATACATTTTTAATTTATTTATTTTTATACAGGAAAAACACTCAATAAAGGAAAGGGAACGGAAGGGGATCTCACTTTAATTCCCAAAAAAGATGGGCCATTTACGACATCTGTGGCTCGTTGGGCGAAGGTCCGCTTGAGGCGCAGCAGCTTGCGGGTTCGATTCCCGCCGGGGACAAGATTTTGTACGATTTACAATATCTGGTTTCGGGTCTGGGTGTTTTCTATGTATCATAATTATGTATGTACATGTATGAATTTACGAAAAAAAAAATGTATCTATGTAGTATATCAGTCACCTAACACCCATAGTACAAGCTCTGCTCAGTTTGGGGTTAGGTGATGCTGTGTGAGTAGTCCGGAAATATTTATTTATTAAGTTAATTTGCTCTTTCTTTGAAGATCGAAAGACATATGCAGATATCTTGTTCCAATCCTTAGCTATGACACTATATATTTTTATTTATTACTGGATATCATAAAAAAGCCGTGTTGGCTTAGTGGGAGGACACTCGACTTTCATTCCGAAGGTCGTGGGTTCAAACCCCGCCACGCACCTCTGGATTTTTCTTCTTGAGAAATTTATGTGCGCTTTAAACACGTGCTTTAACGGTGATGGCAAACATCGTGAGGAAACCTGCTCTGAGAACTTTAAAGAGTTTGAAGGACATGTGAGATTCACCAGCCCGCACTTGGCCAGCGTGGTGAATTAAGGCCTAATCTCTCTCGCCAAGAGAGAAGTCCCTGCGTCCCAGCAGTGGGAACGTTAATGGGGTGATGATGACCGGAGGTGCATGTGTGTACCTTTGAGGCGTCCGTCGAAGTGCGGGTTGGTGGAGACGCGCAGGCCGGGGTGCGGCAGCAGGAAGCAGGCCAGCTCGGAGAAGCAGGACGTGATGTGTTTGCGCAGCGACTGCAGCTCGGGGTGCTGCTTGTCCGATACCTGTACAACAACCACACTATTACATTCATACATCTTAATATATATAAATCTCGTGTCAAAATGTTTGTGCTCAATGGACTCCACTTAACCGATTATAATAAAATTCGCACACCATGTGCAGTTCGATCGGGGCGGGCCGCTAGTGAATAATGTATACCTTTAGCCTCCTCTCCAAGACTTGCATGCCCCCCTCGGCCCCGTAGGCCGCCTCGTAGGGGTAGCTCCAGTCCCGCACCAGGAACTGAAGCCGCTGGAACGGGGTCCGCCCGCTGTCTTCTAGCGCCAGCCTCCCGTATTCTGTGAACAACTGTCACAAAACAGGTTTACAGTTAAAAAGTCTTGATCAAGATTTGTGTCAAGACATATTTGAAAAATCGTCCTAAATATCACAATAACATAACATGACATGGGACATGACATGACTAAATATAACATGGGGCCGACCCATATGTTATTAAAATGGTGATCAACTTGGCGTGAATAGCTATGAAATCACAACCTTTTATTTTATCTACGCCCCTTATGGTGTACCAACCTGAATTTATATGAATAAATGATTAGAATTTCGAAAAAAAAAGTATTGTCTACACCAGCGCCCCTGGCGGCGAATTCACTCACAGAAACTTTTATTATTTTCAGACATGAATTTATATGTTTGACAAAAAATCAAACATTAGGGACTTGAAGTAAGACATAACGTGGATTTATTTTTCCATCAAAAGCGCAATCTCTTAACCTTAAGGCATTTGGTGTGACCGGCAAGGTTTCTGTCTAAACATTTAAATCAAGGTCTTAAATATAAGATTACAATGTTACCTAGATGTACAGATAAAATGCGATAAATGTTAAGGATTTTTGTAAGCACTAAAAATACACGTAAAATAAAATCTAGCCCCGTGGTAAGCTCTTAGCTTGTGTTACGGGTACTAGACATCTGTTATACTTAATATACTATACATACATACATAGATATTTTTTATTATACATATTAAACACCCAGACCAAGGGGAAAGTGCTTGCAGAACATACAAACACTTGACCCCTCGGCGGGAATCGAACCCGCTACCTCTTGCGCCGCAAGCGGACCCTCGCCCACCGCGCCACTGAGGCAGTCACACACACGTGATGTTGGTGTTAACCTTAAAAACCTCTCCACATAATAGCCACTCTAAAAATGTAAAGATCACGTGATGAATGGCCCCCACTAAGTCCCCCACTGTACAGTTGCACTGTGTCCTGACCTGCAGGTGCTGCAGGTCGTCCTCCTGGATGTTCTGCGACAGGTTGTAGATCTGCACGGAGGACAGCATGGTGGAGAGCGCGAACACGGTGGCGCAGTCCCGCACCGTGGACTCGCTGTCGAACGCGCCCTGCGTGTCCAGCAGGACTATGGCCACCTGCAAACAATACTTATAAATAAATATATCCGGACAATCCACACAACAGCATCTAATAATAATAATTATCGTCCCTATAGTCGTGTCCGTTAACGGCCTAATAGCAAAGAGTCTCGACCAACACCTTCAGAGGCTCTCACTGGGAAGCTGGATCAAGGGTCAGATTCAGAAGGCAGTACTCCTGGACTCGGCGCGTATCGTCAGGAAGTTCCTCTCTCTACAGCCCTAGTCACCGGTCGCTTGAGCCTAGCTTCGCGACCAGTGATTCTCCGTTTTGATATACAGGGTGGCCCATAAGTCCTTTGAAATTTAAATTTCGAATAAAATTCAAACGGTGTGCAGGAATGGCGCGCGGGGTACGCGGGAAGCACCAACGGTCTTTCGGAATTCAGACGCCATGGAGCGTTTCACCGGTGCGGACCGTGCTTTTTGTGTGCGCGAGTTTTATCGCAACAATGATTCTGCTACCGTTGCGCGGCGTAAATTTCGAGAACATCACAATTTACGCAACTTTAACGACACTCCAAGTGTTCAAACGATTAAGAATTGGGTTAATAAGTTCGAGGAGAGCGGTTCTACGTTGGATAAAAAACGGTCAGGTCGACCAAGGACATCACGCACGGAAGAAACCATCGATGTAGTGAAACAGTCAATTCGTGAAAATCCTACCCAGTCTACTCGTAAGCGTTCCAGTGCATTAAACTTAGCCAGAACATCATTACAGCGGATTTTAAAGAAAGATTTACTTCTTCACCCTTACAAGATTCAATTAGTACAGGAATTAAAAGATACTGACCCTACGCACAGACTAAATTTTGCAAATGAAATGTTCGACCGCTTTACATCGTTTAATAACGTGTTATTCTCTGATGAGGCTCACTTCCACATCAACGGTCATGTCAACAAGCAGAATTGTCGCTACTGGAGTTGCGAAAATCCAAATCGCAAACATGAAAGGCCCTTACATAGCCCTAAAGTGACAGTTTGGGCGGCTATGTCAGCGCATGGCATCATAGGCCCTTACTTTTTTGAGGATAGCAGAGGTCGCGCGGTTACTGTTACTTCGCAGCGCTATGTGGCAATGATCGAGAACTTTTTTACACCAGAGTTGCAGAATTTTTCAGGCTTCAATACGCGGACCTGGTTTCAACAGGATGGAGCAACTGCCCATACCTCTAACACCGCTATGCCCGTCGTCCGTCAACTTTTCCCTAGTAAAGTGATCTCTAGAAGAGGAGATATTGCCTGGCCACCACGTAGTCCGGATCTGACCCCAATGGACTTTTTCTTATGGGGTTATCTTAAGAGTAAAGTGTATGAAACCAACCCGCGGTCAATCGTTGTCTTGAAAGAAAATATTCGACGAGAAATGGCAAGCATTACAGAACTTACTTGCCGCGCAGTGATGGACAATTTTAGACGTCGCTTACAGGAGTGCCGCGATTGTAACGGATTACATTTAGATGATGTAATTTTCAAAAAATAATTCCCATTTTATTAGAATTACTTCAAAATAAAAACCTTTATCATATTGTAATTAGTTTTTTTTATATGTTTTTTTTACATTTCAAAGGACTTATGGGCCACCCGGTATTTTTTACAGTAGGTAGTTTTATATAATTTATTATGTAATCTAATGTAAAAAATATATTTTTGACGGGTTTAAAATGAAATAATGAGAATAATAATAAAATATAAAAAAAAAAATTTTTTAAATATCCAAACCCAATATGATACACACTTGGCTTAGGCCCGTGTGCTATCATAATTTTCCGACAAGCAAATTGTCGAGCAGATAAAAAATCTCAGAACAAAATAATAATAATATACTTATTTGTCACGCCCTGTAAACTTGACATATATAAAAGAAATGCGTATGTCAATTCTATACGTATTTATAACAAGCTACCAGATTCACTTAAAGATCTACCATTATTATTTTTTAAGAAAAGATTGACCAACTCGCTTTTAAGTAAATGCTTTTATGACGTTAAAGAATTCATGAACTCAAATTATAATGATCTTTAATTGTTTTGGACATCTACATTATTCTGAAAGTAACACAATATAATTTTAATTGTAAAATAATTTTGACATTTTCTTTGACATAATTTTAATAATGTTTATAGGATTGTCATTACAAATAATTGACTTATACGTGTTTGACATTTAAGGATTAATATTATTGTGTTTTTTTTTTATATTGTGTGTTTAATCTAATAATCTAATAATGAAATAGTAAATTAATATTTTTTTTTGTGTTTTGCAATATTCATACGCCGAAAGAAGGCAGATTTCAGTGTAACTTAAATATTTTATTAAGAACTTTGTACAAACCTGAATTTCTATGAATAAATAATTATGATTATGATGATGATTGTCAGACACATGATCCATTAAATTCTTAAACATAAAAATACATTGCAATAAAACTATTTAAGCTGCAATATGCATCCACTTTTGCCAAGTCTTGGTCAATCTAAGCCCGTGCTAAGCTCTAAGCTTGTGTTAAGCCTTTGTATAAATATCACAGCTTTCAATTGTAAAACTAATAACCAAACTAATGTTAAAATGATGAAATTCGGTTCCCAAATTTAAAAGTTTTTGACTATTGAAGTTATTAGAAGTACGTTAGTAGATAAGCTGACACACGTGCTAGGTCCCGCTGTCTACAACCGACTCCCGCGGCATATTGTCGTAGCGCCTAGCATAAGCTCGTTCAGACAACTCAAAGTATGGCTGATTGGAAAGGCGTTCTATTGGCGATGCAAAGATTCTAACTAGCGCCTCTAGTGTCAAAATTGTGAAGCTGTCTAAGAACGACACTGACAGTTTTCGTTACAATTAACGTAAATAAAAACATAAATAATTAATACAAATCAGCTAAACATACGGACATTGGCTATTGACGGCATTATGGCCAGTCCCGGACGCCAGAAAATAAAAGAAGAAGAAAATCAGCTAAAACTTCAACAAATAAACAAAGTGTCGTTCTTAGACAGTTGCCAAATTTCGCCGCTAGAGGCGTGCGGATAATCTTTGCATCGCCAATAAAGTCGAGGAATTTCTCGAACATAAACTAAGAAATTTATTATGACTTAAAAAAATTACATGTGGTGTTGTATTGTAAATTATGTGTGTTGATTTTTTATTTTAATTGTTACATTACATTTTTATGTTCACACTTAATTGCTATAAATTTAATTATTTTGATAGATTATGATTAGTTAATAAGTATAGTTAATTACCTATACTGAATATTTAAGTTGGTATAATTTTTACAAAAAAGTGACTTGTAAACATGACTTTTACCAATAAATTGACTATCTAAGGAATAAATAATCATTAGTAAGTGATCACTTTGTTTTCAAACATAGGTGTTGTTCTCATCATTGAACACCGGGGAGAACAAAAAAGCCTGCTCGTGGTATCCCACTCCGAGCCAGCTGAACTCCCCGAGTGGCTGTAACACCTGTAACACACTCGTTACATTCTTCCTAATAAATTACCTTCTCCCCATCTTCCAGCGTGGCCTTGAACACCTCGGACCACATCAGGATGCCCGTGGTCTCCCGCTCGGAGCCGCCTCGCCAGCTGAACCCCTCCAGGGGCTCGTCTTCCCCGCCCAGCCAGTCGCCGCCGCCGCCGCCCGCGCCATACTGACAAAAAATATATTTTTAATAGTCATGACTACTTAAACAAATAATAAGAGAGTGCCAAGATATTATGCATCAAAGTTACGAAGTGGGGGGCTTGTGACGAAAACATTTAGTACATTTTGTTCGAAAGCATTTTTTTTTAATTTATTTGTTTAATGTGGCTCTTGTGTCACTGCGGCCTGAAAGGCCTATTGTGATCGCCACTTGTCATCGGTTCTCCTCAAAGTCGTAGCGTTATAGTTCGCCACTTATCCTTGCGGCTGTTAGGAAGGAAGTTTGGGGGGAAGTTTCGTAGTTCATCTGGACACAGCAGATGCTTGCCCAGGTGTGTGCTACGCTTCTGCATCAGCGCTCCACATTCTCCTAGCAGATGGAGTGGCATTTCATCCGACTCCTCGCAGAATCTGCAGGTTTCTGTTTCGCATAGTCCTAACCTGAACATGTGCTTGTTAAGGCGGCAGTGTCCGATTAGAGCTCTTGATGCGCAAGATGCGCAGGTTGTTTTTGCTTAGAACTATGACTTGGTTTGTGAACCGTTTGTCAAAAGCTTTCGAAAGCATTACGTCACGCGAAACTTCTATGAACTATATCGTCTTCATTTTTCGTTTGCAAGAAATAAGAAAAAACTCAAGTACATTTTTTAAAGTAATCTAAATTCAGCATTATTTATTATTTTTCAACCTTTTTGAAGAACTAAGGGAAAGAAGACCAAGGGAATCAAACATCATCATTAAAAAATGCCACCCTCATCAGCCCGTGGTCTCTCCGGCCGAACAACGGGGCTCTGACACACCCACCATTGGACTAGCGTGTAAGGTTATGGTCTTACCCTCTTATGAAGGAGGTCTAGAGGAAATCATGATAATGATGAGCTGAAAACTTAAAATAGCATGGCAGAGCTTGTAGAATCCGTGTTACATAAGATTTACATTGAAGAAACGCAAACGCAAAATAAATTAAGTTCCTTTTTCACAATTTCATACTTAAGTTTCACAGTGAGTGCAGGCTCCCACAAAAACCAACAATGGAAGTCACGTTTTAATCGTCCTATGTCTGAAATGCCCTTTTACTCTACGTACCTGCTCACTCTGTGTTATATATATATATATATATCTCTATAAATATGTTTTGTAATTTAAAAATTATTTTTGTGTGTGTTTCTGTGGTTAATGAAATTATGTCTATGTCTAAACCATGATTAAGCACAACGGCTATAATTAAATTTCATAACATATTCGCTGTCGCTTCAGTAATAGATCCGACATAAAACATAGACTATAAATATCGGTCATATTGTGTCACTAGGCGCTCCAATTAATGCACGACAGATAATTGGCAAGCATTAAACACATTTGTAATTCAAATCCCATTCATGTATAAACAGTAATAAGTAGGCGAGTTTAACCAGTTCGATGTAACTTTGGTTCTGCATATACAATGCATATAATTTGGGTCCAAGGGCAGAGCCTTGCAGTACACCACATTACATATAGTGCTTATTTAAAAAGCTAACAGTTTTGTGACAACAACGAGTGTAGATGTTTTTATACTATTAGACAGAAAATAAGTTATATTTTTTATCAATAACGTAAACGCATAAATAACATTTTACTAAAAAATATTATAAATATCTTGTTAAGTTGATGTCCATAATATGATAATAATATCACCTGTACCATGTACAATTTTTATAAAATATAACATAGATTTCAATTTTCTATACCTTTTTAAACAAGTTACAAATAGTTGTTTCTATAATGTGAAATACTATGTGTTGTGCAATAAATATATTGACCGGCAATCAAATACTACCTCCTTTCAACATACTTTATTCCTTTACCTACTTGCTTTTTTTACAAATGTATCTATCTAATCTATGTAGTATATCAGTCACCTAACACCCATAGTACAAGCTCTGCTTAGTTTGGGGTTAGGTTAGATGCTGTGTGATTAGTCCGGAAATATTTATTATTATTATTTTTTATTTCATCCAGAAGACGCTAGACATTTTTATTGCATTGATCGACTACATAACATTTTTCATTTCATTTGTGTACAATAGAGTATTTTTATCTTATCTTATCGACTGGCTTTCGTCAGCTTTGTTCATTTCCATTCCATTTCATCATCAATTGACAACACGAAAACATTAACGCAACACGTCACGCGCTACGCCCCTTTATCACATCTCTGACGATACATGTGGCTCTCACCTTGTGATGCATATATCTGAGGAAGAAGTCGAGCAGGAAGGACTTGCCCTTCCTGAAGGCGCCGGCCACGGAGATGACGACCACGGATAGGTCCTTGATGTCGTCCCGAAGGAGCAGGTCACTGAGCGCATCCTCGTCCAGGCTGAAGGTGTGCTCCGGGCCGGTGTTGACGACCTGCACGCCGTGCGGGCCCGGCCGCGGCGCCGGCGCCGGCTTCTCGGTTACTGGAAGGGATGAACAACTGTCAGCTTAGCATTCATGTTTAATACATAATGAAGACCTGCGTCTTCTGGAATATTTGTCACATAAAATAGGGCCCAAGTTATATTTATTTTATTTATTTATTAAGGTCACAGAACAGTGTACAAACATCGTACTACCAATAACTATGAATTACTGTATTTTGTTAAATAAATTCCTTTTTCTTTTTTACTTTTACAAATCAATTAATTCTATAGCATCAATAAGACATAAATTGTAATATGACATCATTTTGGAGAAGCCATTGGCATTGGAAATACAGTTTTTTACTAGTTTGGGAGCTTATGGGCCCTGTAAATTATTATTTACAATAAAATTTAATCATAAAGATAATATGTAAACAAATATGCAAACATAGAAACATTACTGTTGCATGCACTATATTTAAATAACACTTAAACTAGGAATGCACAACATTGAGTAAAATAATAGATTAAATTAGTTTAAACTAAATAAAATATATACACAGAAATTGCTGTAAATATACGCACACAGTTCGTTCAATGATTTATCTTCCAATCCTGTATGCTATCATGTGAACTATTCAATGAGACGTCCAAAAGTATACGTCTTAGTTGAGCTTAGCACACGCAAGAGGGCGTTATAAGCCCAAACTCAAGGTCTGCCTCATCGAGCGGGCATTCTATAACATTTTTGACATTTTAAAATATAATTAATGTTGCTGTTTTTAATTGTATTGTAATGACATAGCCTTAATTTATTTGTATTTGACATTCTCTATAGCTAGAAATAAGTTAATGACCTCCGTAACTTATAATTTTATTATTTTTTTATATAATTTAAATAATGACTCATTTATATGATTTTTTATTTAAATTGACATGTATTATTTATATTTATTTTTGACTTGGAAACATATTTTTTACCAAGGCGCGCCACCGTGAGTGAATTCGTCGCCAGAGGCGCTGCGGTTGCCGCCAGAGATGTGTTCTTTATGAATTTTAATAAGCTGACCTTTCTATATATCATATATGCCCTGTGCTTCTAAGGAAATAAACGTTTTGATTTTGACTTTGAAATGGACCTCAAATACGGATTACACAGACCGCACTGGCAGTTACGTACGTCTCTACATCCTAATTTTTACCAATATACATTACGTATGCAAATAGAAATATGAGAGAGACCGAAATATACTTCAATATTCGACCAGTAAATTTAATAATGCTATAAATGTATTTACATTTGTTCAAATAGCTAGAGTTTACTGTTCTCCTCAACATCTGTTTCACATACAGCACATGTATGCGTTGGTAGACACAACATATACATACGTCACTAATAAGTTTGAAATAATCGGGTTTTATATGTTCGCGAGAACTTGACACCGAAATTTCCCATAGTTATTAAAAGTTCTACACTTTCTATTCCATTGAAATTATATTCCTGACATTTTGGTGTAAAAACTTCATAAAAATTTTGTTGGTTGGGCTTTGGGCGCCCGCTTATATATTTATTTATTATGTGTTGTTAGAGCGGCAACAGAAATAAATCATACCACAACATTTCAACTCTCTCTCTATCACGGTTCAGTTCAGTTTCTTGTAATTGGACTTAGCGCGTAGAGCGACAATTTGCCAGTGTCGAGTAAAATATAAGATTATAAAGTGAAAAAGATGTTTCTCAGTTGAACGCCACGGTTCTTGGGATACCGCCTGCTGACAGACAGACAGACGACGAAGCCACAGTAATAGGGTTCCGTTTCACGCATTCAGTACGGAACCCTTAAAATGAGGGTCGATTTTAAAATTATCCGTAATAGTATGTATAATAAAAAATATCTTTCTATGTGTTTTTTTTTCTATGCTCGATAAACCTTCATTTGACCACAATCGCACCTGATGTAAAGTGACGTGGTGGTCTAAGATGGGACATGAAGACCTAGAAGGTAGATGGCTTCTCCGGACCACATTACAAAACACGAAAAAATCGCTTCACGCACTGGCCCAGCCCTGAGGGTGGTGACAAGCCAAGTGTGTCTATTATGTTAAGTATATCAGATGTCTAGTACCCGTAACACAAGCTTATAGCTTACCGCGGGGCTCGATGTTGTTATATGGATTGACCAGCGATATTTATTTATTTATTTATCTTTTACTGAGATGATACACTATCGGAGATTAAATAATCTGCCGAAGAGCTAAAGAATTGCAGAATTGCGTTTAACAGATACATGCACCTAAAACTTCAATCAAAGCAAATTGATTGCAAGGTATTAGGTATAAACTGAAAAACCTAACGCAACCACTTCACCTTGAATACTGAACAATTGGACAATATACATAAAAACACGTAGACTACGACACACTTTTTTCAACAGATAGGCAAGCATTACGGAATAATTCTATACTAATGATTTAAATAAGTGATAAACCTCACGTTGCAGGTTAAACTATTTTTAAATTTTATGCAGAAAAAAAACTCGGGGCTTCACTCGATAATACAAAGTGCCGAACAATTTCGACCTATCACGTGATGGCGCGTTGGTGTAATTGGCTACCACGTCGGGGCGCTATCCCGGAGATGCAGGGTCGAATCCTGTACGCGAAGGTTACGAATGTATCTTAATTTTTTCTGCATAAATTTTAAGATTCTATACTAATATTAAAAAGCTGAAGATATATAATAATAATAACCTATAAAACTATCACTATTTTTTTAGTAAATGCTAAATTTATAATAGGTACCTATAATTATGATTGTATTTCTTGTGTAGTACAAAATACACAGCGATAAGATAATACAAACCGAATGGCCAAATAAGAACCGTTAAAGATACAAGATACCTCAATCGCAGGTAGACAGATATAAGTAATAAATATATCTACAAAAAAATTAAACTACCTGTGATTATCATACCTTTTTAAAAAGTATTGATAACTAGCTGCCCTCCCGCGGCTGTGCGTACGTTTTGACTTTGACTCTAAACCTTTTTTATGTTTGTACCGAAAACCCTTTCAAAAACTGGCAACTATCTACTACAAAATAAACTTCTAATATTATTCCCTAATAAGTTGAAGCACCGGTTAGCAACAATCTATCGTCTTGTCGCATCTAACAAGTCACGTTCGTCTACTAATCACCTAGGACTGCAATACTAAGTGTTACATTACTACGAATATCTACCAACATACCATACCGGGTAGCATCAACGTGTTATGAATACGGCATGAATATTTAACTTTCAATGACTACCACGTTAGGACATTAGAAATTAAAGTAAAATTCCCACCTCTGTAAACTTATCCTACTACTATTATAAAGGCGAAAGTTTGTAAGTATGGATGTATGGATGTTTGTTACTCTTTCACGCGAAAACTACTGAACCGATTTAAATGAAATTTGGTACACAGAATCTCTAGAGCCTGAAAAATAACATAGGCTACTTTTTACCGCGGGATAACGTCATTCCGCGGGAAAATCCATTGTAACGCGGGTAACACCGCGGGGCACAGCTAGTTAAACCATAATTCGTCTTTAGAAACAATAAATATAGTGAAATCAAGAAAAGTGTCTGATAGATAATAAATGATTTAGTAAATAACTAAATATAAAATAATAATATAAATTTCAAATACCCTCAATTCCAGAACTTTAGTTCCCTTAAAAGTCAAAAGTCACTATTTTGTAATGTGGACGTGATGCGCTTTCATTTGCGACCTCACTCGGGTATATTTGAAGATATTCGGTTTCTCTTCCCCACTTTCACCCCTCATAACTTTAAACATTTTAGCCGATTTTCATCAGACATTGTCTAAGAACACTCGCGTAAAACTCACCTTTTATATAAAAAAATATTTGAATTGGCTTCATCCGTTCGGGTAGTATGTAGCCACAGACACGTCAAACTTATAACACCCCTCTTCTTGGGTCGGGGGTTAAAAATATATTTCATTTTGCAATGATCCTGTGATAATACAACTAGAACTTCGGTAGCACAATCTTCAACATACCCAAACGGATATTATCAAACAATTGATAAATCAAGCGCATAATATTAATAATATTAGATAACGAACGCATTCGGAAACCAAAAAACTCAACGGAAATTTAAACATATAAAGAAACTTGCAAAATAGATCAATTCTAGCAAGAAAAACGACTGAAAATACGTACAAGGACCCCTATTTACGTTCCCACTGCTGGGACACTGACTTCTTTTTTGACGAGAGATTATTAGGCCTTCTCAAAACATACCGGTTTCCGGTTCCCGGTTTTTTCACATAACTAAAGACAAAAATCTAGATTTGCGCGGCTGGTTTTGAACCCACGACCTACAGATTTAAAGTACCTCTAGAAAGTGATCCCACTTAGCCAACACGGTTTACGTTAAAATGACAAGGAATTTACGAGCCATCGAAAATCATAATAATACTATTATCTGAAAGCAACAGGAAGGTCTAGTCTAGATAATAGTAGTCGAATTCAATAGCATTAAAGAATAATGGCGGAAATACTAGCAAGGTCAAGAATGCACGTACACTCAACAGCAAAAGTAGGTGATCAAATTTAACGTTTCTTCATCTTCTAGCGTGACGTGCCAAATCTAACAAGACCGAAGTGTCAGTTCTATACTATATATAGTTTTAATTATTAAAAAGTGAATTTTAATAACGCCGAGGTTCTAATTTATTATAATCACTTGCTTATGACTCATAATTTGTTCCTTTACTTCTAATTTACTACAACAATCAGTAACTTTTGACTAAGTATTGTATAAATTTATTTCACATTCATTTATTTTAATACTAGCTGTGCCCCGCGGTGTTACCCGCGTTATAATGGATTTTCCCGCGGAATGACGTTTTCCCGCGGTAAAAAGTAGCCTATGTTATTTTTCAGGCTCTAGAGATTCTGTGTACCAAATTTCATTTAAATCGGTTCAGTAGTTTTCGCGTGAAAGAGTAACAAACATCCATACTTACAAACTTTCGCCTTTATAATAGTAGTAGGATCGTACAGATTAGACAAGTCACATTTTACCATACAAAATTAAAACAATTACAAATAAATAACGTATGTCATATTGAATGTAATAAAGATTAAATTTGAATAAATTTGAAAACTTTTAAAGGACACACAAGGTTGAAGCGACTACCTACAGGTGGAAATTGGGCTAATGTGTAGGTTTTGAGCACGGTGTCGTCAGTCGTAGCTCGTTAGGTGCACTCATGTATTAATATTGTAATCATGTGAAAATATAAAGTATGTATTATGGAACTTGAAGCTATTCCCAACCTCCTTAACATTAGAAGACACCATAATCCCTACTAGGTCATAAACGAAAACAATCGAATCTGATAAGTATATTGGTTGTATACAAAACAAAAATCAAATGCGTTACCAGCGTAGCCAGGCCAAATGCAGATATTTCTAAACATTATTTTCCTAACACATAATTTATATCTATTACTTTTAGGGCAGTGAACTATTCAAAACTGTAGAATGCTTGTTTGACGAGTCACCGCTATATCATCAGTTTCTCTTGTTGTTGACTGTACAAGCTGTGATACAAGCTGTGCGTGGATGTTTGCGCGGAGGTAGATTGTTGGAGCGTGAATATGTGTCAAAGGCGCTCCAGAGGCGTACAGGCTTGTCAGTTCATTGGCTTTAAGATTCTACAGAGGGATTGTGACAAAATTTCAGTAACTGAGACTCCAAACACAGATATTTGCAAATAAAATATATACAACAACACCAATATATAGTTTTTTGGTTTTTCTTAAGTTTTTAAGGTATATTTTACTTATCAAATTTATTGATGCTTTTTGTGTTTGCCAACACGCAGGGTACAATCTTTACTCATATAAAAACTTGTTAATTAGCAAGATCATAAAAACATAATGATTTTAAGTGAGTTATGCTTGTGATAATAGCTTTAAGATTCATTGTCAAAACATTCGTTCAGTTTAGATCAATCTGTGAAACTTCTCATTAATGTCCTGTCCATTTGTTTGTAATCTAATCTTTTGTATGTGTACAATCGTTTATCTTAGCTATCTTGTCGGATTATTTCGTTAAGATTATTATCAGGGAAAATGAGCAGCATTTTTGTTGGCAAATACTTAAGACTGTATATACGCTGTATAATATCGACTTGCTTTAATCCTATTTGGAAACGCGTGTAATCTTATTGAACGCAGACAGTTCGTGGCTGGAGTTGGCCGACGAGTCCAGGTCGTCATACACGATAGGTTCCGACCACCATAGACAAATCGGTTGGTCGGAATTGAAAATGGATCGTGAGGACGATATACAATTGACATATACCTAGTTATTTGATTACTTATAAGACAATGCTAATCAAATTGTTTTTTTTTTACTTTTGTTATATTACCTATATCAAATGTCTTAATGTATACAAATATGTACTAATTATCCTCAAGTGGAAGATGTGACTAGGTGTTCTTAGTAATTGAATTGAATTAAATACGGTGCTGTCCGACCGAAATTTAGAAGTTATGTTATCGGGCTTTGTCGGTGGTCGTTTCCGATGGCATTATAAATATAAATAAATTACTTAATATAATATAACTAGAAATAAAATCCATAGACTTGCTAGATTCATTCACAAAATACAAAGAAAAACGACAAAGACCAAGAATGCATAAAGAAACTGTAACAAGGAAATCAAATCATTATGATGATGCTGATGATAATTCAAGGCAAGCGCGAAGCGATAACAAAATACTTTACAGATATTACGATGGAGATGTATTGAGGGATTAGAAACATGATACAATAGATGAAGCATATCTCGACTTACTTGGCAATGGTGGTAGATCTTGGTAATTTATCTTTAAACTTAATTTGCCCACTACCGCGCCTAAAACACGAACGACATATCAACAGACATTTCTTCACAGTAAACAATTAAGTAATTAATTATATATTTAATTACCGAAGTAATTATATAGCATTGTGTTACGTAGGTATTGTGTTTATGTTGCTTTGACAATCGTCTACATCAAAGCGAATAAATAAATATTTCCGGACTAATCACACAGCTTCACCTAATCCCACTAAGCAGAGCTTGTACTTTGGGTGTTATGTGACTGATATACTACATTTCATCATCGCCCTATTTACGTATTCCCACTGCTGCGACACAGGGACTTCTCTCTTGACAAGAGAGATTAGGCCTTAATTCACCACGCTGGCCAAGTGCAGGTTGGTGAATGTCACATGTCCTTCAAACTCTTTTTTGAAGTTCTCAGAACATGCCGGTTTCCTCACTACCGTGAAAGCACGTGTTTAAAGCGCACATAAATTTCTTAAGAAAAATCCAGAGGTGCGTGGCGGGGTTTGAACCGACTTTCATTCCGAAGGTCACGACCTTCGAGTCGAGTGTCCTCCCACTTAGCCAACACGGCTTTTTCGGCGGATATACTACATATATATATTTTTTTGTAAATACATACTTATGATACTTAGAAAACACCCAGACACAGCGGGAATCGAACCCCTTTTGCGTCTCAGGCGGACCACCGCCCACCGGGCCAGAGAGAATGAAGCGATGAATCGCCGAATGGTTTACAATGTACGCACATAACATGAGAACAGGTGATCTAATTTTACTATCTATATAACTCTGTAGAAATATCATCGATTTATATATCGATTTATTTTAATGACCTTTATAAAGCCAAAAAGAAGCCCGTACTTATTGTGAAATTTCGGCAAGTCAGTTAAAATTCCATGACCTACATACTTGCAAAATACTATTGGTACGATACGCACATGCCAAAAGATAACGCATATATCATTTTGATGCTGCTGAACTCAAGACAAGCCTTTAATATTTACGTCTGAGAACTCGCTTCCCACAAACGCGGAACATACGAGTGGCTTTATCCGTCTAGTTGAATACAGACGCAAATATTCTCAAAGATCACATCAATCATGGCTAAGGTCAATTCATCGACGGAAGAAAATAATTACTTTCTACAATGCACGATTGCGTTATCGCGTGTTCTAAAGTATATTCAATGTTTTGTGGGTAAGGGGGCAGGATGTCAAAGAAATGTTGCCTCGATGGCGAATCCAAGCGATCCCGACTGACACTTTCGCCGTGTTCACCTGTTTGTTAATTGAAAAATGTGAGCAGCATTTCACTGGGCTGGCCAGTGCCCAGCACCAGCTCATGTCATTAACCCGTTTCTTGGAGCAGTTCCAAACATTTTGATGCTATAACCGTGATATTTATGGGGTCCCGATTATTGTACAGTCCACGTTGTTGCAAAACTTGGTCAAGTTTCAGTTGGCTATTGGGAATGCGTGTAATGTATTTATTCTTGTATTTAATTAAAACAAGGTTATTCAGTCGAGTGTAGATTATGTAGATTATATCGGGAGATCTTATGATCAATATTTAAGGCATGTGAGTTCGTTAAACTATGTATATGTGTACTTGGAAAGTAAAAAACCTGTTCAAAGCAGAGTTTCAAGTTTAGTGGTGTGGAGTCTACCTGCAAAGGTCAAAAACCTTGGCTGGAGTCGTATGTCTTCGGATGTGGTTAGCTACAAGTTCAGGTGCAAAGGGCAGGTATATGTTGCCACACAAATATTGCAATACGATATTTGTGGTAGGCATAAACTACGGAAATTCCGATTTGAGTTTCCATTCTCAGAGTTTTTGCATGTATAAGTGGTATCTCAGAAAAGTACATAAAAATACTCATAAATAACAGTTATGAAAGTTGAAAATGGTGCAAAATAACTTAAGTATAATTATGTATATCATTAGTCAAAAAATTCTGGGTTTAAGCTCATTTAAAAGTATATTAACTTCTTTTTTTTAAGTAGAATTTTCTTAGAATACCATAATTGTGAATAATTTGTACCTTATTTTTTGACTAGCTGTGCCCTGCGGTGCTACCCGCGTTATAGTGGATGAGGTACTCTTAACCAACAACATATTTATTTGAATAAAGAATAATATTATTATGTTGATACAACTTAAACAAATTATTTCGACCAAATTAGGTACCATAAAAACGGTTTTTGTGAGTTAATCTTAAAAGATAGACATATACTATCGCGGACTGTTTTTTAGATCATTAAAAGAGCTATTATTCTTTAATACATATTTTTTGTTTATCTTGAACCGTTTTCACGGCGCACGCAACGGAAGGCTTCAAAGATGAACAATTTCTCCCGTTTTTTACACATTTACCACTATATCTTTGCTCCTATTGGTCGTAGCGTGATGTTATATAGCCTATAGCCTTCCTCGATAACTGGACTATCCAACACAAAAAGAATGATTCGATTCGAACCAGTAGTTTCGGAGATTAGCGCGTTCAAACAAACAAACAAACAAACAAACAAACTCTTCAGCTTTATATATTAGTATAGATATTGTGTGAGCAGAAAATAAATGTTTGTCTATGTCTATGTCTAAATTCTTTTAACCTAAACAACTGTCCACGATAGAAACTACAAATGAATAGATTATTATCAGCTTAACATTAAGCAAGTGTTTAGATAGAAAATAGCTTTCTAGATAGCCAAATTATTTCCCTTATGCTCAAATACAATGCTGAAGTAATTTCAATCAATTGGTGGTTACCGGCGAAGAGGCGGCGGGCTGAATGCCAACAGACGCAACTCCGATGCCGGGCCGATAATGAATTATGACATAACTGTACCACATATCGAGTATTTCGGTTTGCTTCCATTAATCAGCTCAATCTCAGCTTCTAGTTCCATTGAGCAATTTTAGATAGGAACTAGTAGTGCCCCGCGGTGTTACCCGCGTTATAGTGGATTTTACCGCGGTAAAAAGAAGCCTTTGTCCTATAAAAGTCCTATCTTCGGCTCTAGAGAATCTGTTAGCAAATTTCATTTAAATCGGTTCAGTAGTTTTTGCGTGAAAAAGAAACAGACAGACAGAGTAACTTTAGCATTTATAATATAAGTATGAATTTTCTGAGCATATGTATGTCTATCATACCTATTTAGTTACAAAATACAACAACAGATTGAACAAATATCTAAGCTAAAGATAAGATAAGTGTTTGCTACATTTTTCGCTTAGGATAAAAACATAATTACCTACAAAAACAAAAAAAAATTGCTATGTAAATTAATACGCCGCAGATAAATGCATTTACAAGTACATAATCCATTGCCACAATTTTGCATTTTGAACACCGGTTTCGTATCAAAACATCGCTTGAGACCGTCCAAGCTATTACAATGCTGGTCACGGTATGCTGCAAAGGAACCTACACGGCATTCTTGCGAGGACAGACCGCCGAGGAATGCAGCTATTTACTCTGATGTAAATCTGCCGAACACCAACACAGACGCTCCTTAGTATACATCATTCTCTATATTTTCTTAGACTATTCTAGACTTCTAGAATTTGTATCTATGCTAATATTATAAAGATCTTAGGAAGTACTGGTACGATTTGAAGAAATATTACAGTGTTCAATAGCCCATTTATAGAGGAAGGCTATAGTTTCATAGTTGTTTATTCATCATAGGCAACATTGTACACTTGATTTCGTAAGTTCTAATAATAAGAACATATTATATTCACACACAGAAAATACAGCAAAAGACACAGACACGACGTTCAATATGAGATGTAACATAATAATTGAGCTGCTGAGTAGTGGCATTGTCAACTAAAACTATGTTTAATACAAATAATTCTATGTTATATTTGGTATATATTTTTACCGAGAAAAAATAAACAGACAACGCCGTATCCCGTAAAGCTAGTCATTTATAGGTTTTTGGTGTTTGCAATAGATTATCGCATTGTCGTTCATTTATCAGTGCATGTTATCGAAATGGTCTAAGTAAATAAAGTAGCTCTCGTTTTAAGGGTTACGCTCTCAAAAGGAAAAACGGGACTTTAATACTGAGAATTCGTCTGTCTAACTGTCCATCTGTAATTTTTTTACTTATTTTTTTATTGTTAAATGTGTATAAACTGTACACGGAACCATAGTATGAGTCTATTTCATACTTATCATTATATTTTAAGAGGGTTGTCATTGTTATAATTTATTGAAGACGTTAGGTACATTAAATCTGAATTATTTAAGATGCTGTATGTTTACACGTCAACAAGTGATAGTAACAAAAAATATGGTGCCATGAGATCACTGAGGTTAGAGCCTTTTGATCTGTGCTGTCTTAATACATACAAGTACCCAGTAACATTGTGTTTTAGGTATAACTTTGGAATTTAATAGTATTAATATTAATTAGACTTAGGGACGATTTCTGCAACATCAGTTAAAATTACATCCATGCTAATATTATAAATGCGAAAGTAAATCTGTCTTTCATCCTCTTTCATGCAAAAACTACTGAAACCATTTAAATGATATTTGTTACACAGATTCTCTAGAGCCTGAGAAATGGCATAGGCTACTATTTACCGCGGGAAAATCTATAAAAACGCGGGTAAGATATAAATACTGAAGTGAGACGTCAAACAACTTCAATCGGCCATTTTAAGATTTATTTATTTATTAACTTTATCCTGCCGGAAATATCTGACTATAATAACCATGCAGCAATTTAGAGGATTTCATTTATAATCTACCATTTATCTTAACTACAGAGCTGTGGCGCTTGCAACAATCGACAAATTCTTATAATTGGGTTTTATAACAAAACAAACCGAAAAATTATAAAAGTTATACTATACAGATCTGAGTTTCCATTCATAAAGTTTGATTCGAAACAATCTGTTTATAGATAAAATACACAATTCGCGCCACAGCTCTGTAGTTAAGCTAAATGATTCTCACGGTACCTTTACTTAGTAAGAGACTGTACGAAATGTTAGCGAGTACGAGTAAACGCATTATGTTTAAGCGACTTGAAGACTTTATAAAAAATAGAACTTCTAATGTTTATCTTAGCATAAGACCGGTCTATAAGCGGAGCAGCGGAAATGTCTCAGGTTGTCAAGTATGTGTTAATACTAACGGTACATTTCTCAACGCAAACCTAGCCAAAAGTGTGAATCAGTATTGGTGAATTTAGCTTACAAAAACGAATAATTAATTTAGATAACGTGGGCAGATCTTAGAAAAACACTGGAGTAGGTAACCTAGGTGCTTTAAATGCTTGATTATTTTTTATGTGGGTAAACATTTCTTATCTTTCTTCTTTATGCTACCAATTTTCACGTCTCGATAATTCTTTCGGTGAAAAATACATATATTAAATAATTTAAAACAAAAGATATAGCTAATTTGGTAATTTAATACAAAATAACTAATTTTTTTGGAAAATAAATGGGTCTCTTATGGTATTATATCTTGTTAAACATGTTGTGCCGACCCCACGTAATGTGGGACAAGGACAAGAGAATGATGATGATGAAATGGGTCTCTTATTTTACAACAAGAAAATAGGATATTCCCGCTGAAAAATCGTTTTCACCAGGTTGAGAGCTAGAAACGATAAAAATAGTTCTAGTTTGCTAATGCAATTTAACAAAGTTTTATGCTAATAGTTAGAATATCTCAATATGCCAACATAAACATATAATATCCGTTTCAAAAGGCCAAGTAGGTACTTAAGCAAGCAATACCCTGGGGACATCCAATCATAATAATATTATGCATAAAATAGAATTCAACCTACTTTACCTAATGCTAGTTACAATAATAAGTTGATTAAAGCAAACAATATGAATCTCCATAATCATATATTATTAAGCGGGTTGAGTACTCAGCCATTGGCTAAAAGTGAATTAGCATTATGTAAGAGAGACTACTTTCTAGCACACAGTTGGTCAGAGACCTAAATTCCGCCACCTTATTAGCATAGTGCAAAGGAAATTTGTGAAAGGGGAAAAAAGACCGACAGGATGTGTTTGAAGATTTGAAATTGGTTATAAATTAATATTTTATGCTAATTTTTAACCAACATCTGAATTGGAGGTTTCTCAACTCATCCATATATTTTTCTTTTCTTTGGTTTGTACCTGTGTTATAAAACATATTCCTATTATCTCAGTCATTGCTTTATGCTTGGATCGATGGACAATCTATATACTTAGCTATTTATATTTATGTTTTAAACAGAAAAAAAATCTTATAAAAGAAATGTTTAGAAATTTCATCATCATCATCACCCTATTAACGTTCCCACTGCTGGGGCACAGGGACTTCTCTCTTGACGAGAGAGATTAGGCCTTAATTCACCACGCTGGCCAAGTGCGGGTTGGTGAATGTCACATGCCCTTCAAACTCTTTTAAAGTTCTCAGAATATGCCGGTTTCCTCACGATGTTTGCCTTCACCGTTAAAGCACGTGTTTTAAAGCGCACATAAATTTCTCAAGAAGAAAAATCCAGAGGTGCGTGGCGGGGTTTGAACCCACGACCTTCGGAATGAAAGTCGAGTGTCCTCCCACTTTAGCCAACACAGCTTTTTTTTACAAAATGTAATATTTCAAACAGGACTTTCTTGGTGCAGTCTTCTAGTACTTAATAAATATTTCAACACATTCTTAACCTTGAAAGACATTGATAAAACCATGATTATATTTCTTTAAGTGTGATTGCATAGTATGTGTATTTTCATTTAGCATTATACAATAAGTACTTACTAATAATGTAATTTATTTAAAATATAAGGATTGATATCTTAACAAGGAAGTGTGGTAACACAATAGATAAAAATAATAAGAAACTCACATTGGCATAAATTATAAAAGTGTTTATAATCTCATTATTAAAATAGCTGCTATAAGTAAAGCAATGGCCTTAATGTTTGCAATATACAAAGTACAAAATAATGGTAATAATATTTACTAATTATGAGGTACTCTGATAAAAATATTCTCATCCAATTTTTCAACATTCACTTCATCACTAACTACATCCCAGTTCAAGTTGTTTTAGTTATTAGATTTTTAATTTGATATTCAAACATAGTAGGTACTGTGTTGGCCATATTTTGTACTAATATGGCTCAGCTTTTTTGTATCTAAATATATGACTTTGAAAACCAGTTATAGTACATAAATAGCTAAACCAGCAGTGGCAAAAACTAGGCAATTGATAAAAAATGGTTATGAAGTATCTATCAATAGAGTTACATTAACTGCTAGGTGATCAACCTTCAAATTAATTATAAATGCTTAATCTTTCCTAACCTGTAGATAATACTGCATCATTATATCGTAAAGTTTCTATAAAGGTATGCTACATAGTTATACGCTGTAAGTATTGTGCAAAAAAGCATGACCAGCAAATTAATCTTGCAAAACAAATTGCTTTCTGACACCATAACAAGCGTGTTCTATGAATTATTAGTGAGGTGAGATTATTACTACTTATCTAAATTACAGAGTCAACTCTAATAATAACAACAACCTTTGACATAAGATTTGCAAAACAATGTTTATGTGAAAGAAACAATAGCAAGTGTCTCCTACATGGTGCTTCATCACAGAGCAAAGTTCAAGAGAGAGGTGTCGCTGCAGTAAGCCTCGGCGCATGTAAACACGGAACTACGTACATATGTTAACAAAAACAGTACCTGAATCCAGACTTCTATCGGCGCCTCCCGTCATGGCGACTATATTCCGCGGCAGCGGCGGTCAGTGCGCGCCTCGCACTGCACCTGGCAGCCCCACACCACAATCCACGCAGCAATTATAAAAAGAACCCAATTTCAATGTCACAAAGGTAACACGAGGGTACGAAGGCACTCGCCCGTCTGACACTGCGAACGCGCGGACACTCACTGAACCCTACGCAATATAACAAACATAATTTACCTTCTCCATCTTTGTAATTTGATTCCTCGAGTATTAATCCTTCAGCCATAATTTATTTATTTATTTATTTCTGAACAATGAAACTCGACGTGAACATAGCGACATGAATTTTTCCCAAATTTTTCTTGATTGTTCACTTTTGCCAATCAGTATTTCCAACTATTATACAGTGCACTACGTTTGTTTGTTTTCGTATTCATAATTTTATCGTTTCGTTAAGAATTTGCGCTACAATATTTGAAATATGAATTTTTATTTATTTAATGTAACTAGATTATCATATATTCCAAAAGTAGGTAAAGCAAAAATTCTGAACATATCGATCGATTCTATACAGCGACTTACAAAGATTGAGACAATTGACCTTGTCTGATATAAAATTCTAAATCCTGTGTAGGTATGTAAAAGGAACTTAAATCTTATGATTTTCGAATAAATATCTACTAATTTAATACGTGTTTATTTTAAGGGAAGCAATTATTTCAACGAATATAATTTTTGAATGAAATTCAATAAGTAATACGTAACGGCACCAGTCTGTCTGGCTTTCCTTCCTCACGGCTTTTTTATGCGCAAGCATTATTCTAATACTCTTGTCAGGTCTGACACACATTTATTATTAATGAACTGAATTAACTATCCGTTTACTTGATGACTTGAATTACCAGATTGGACTTATAGATGAAACTGAATTTCTATCCATATTCATATTTTAAATGGGAAAGTATAATGTGTGTGTCAGTTCTTTCGACCGTCTTTCACGACAAAATTGCTGAACCAATTTGCCAAAAATTGTATGCCTGAAATATGTTATATGAGCTTGGAATACGACATGGGCTAATTTTTACCGCGGGAAAATCCTGTATAACGCGGGTAACACCGTGAGGCACTGCTAGTTTCTTTATTAATATTATTCTGCTTCAAGGTTTTAGTCAGCTCACGCTTTGTTTAGTTCGGTTTATGTGAAAATGATAAAAAGTTTAGAAATATTTATTGCAGTATTATGATGCCTGACAATGAGAATATATTAAACATTTTAGTTTAGATCCAACACAATTAGGCATGTAGTTAGAATCACTATATCCAACTCAACCACTGTTTGACAGCTTGACGTTGCCCTGTGTGACGTAACTTTGAAGTTTTGACAATAGTTAAATCGGTGCTGAGTCTGAGTTTACAAATTATAGTTAACTTTCTCGATCGTGAGAACGTTAACTATAATTTGTATGGGATCGAAACAGCGCCTCTTGTGGCATACTTGAGAAACATAATTTGCTAGTTTGAGATTCACTATCGACCGTCGATCGTCGACTCGTTTACGCTCACGTTCGAAAGTGAGAACGTTAACGCATTTGATTGGTTGTTTGAAAAGTTTCCCTAGTTCGTGTTACCATTTTTGACATTCGAATAGTTAACGCGCTCGAAAAAGTATTCGTCTAGCATTCACTTAGAATTTCTCAGTGAGTAGAGGTGAGAGCGCAAAGTTATTCAGTAAAACATTAATATTTACAAATAAATTATGGCCGGACGTTTCTTTTTCGCTTGGATATCGTCTTACAAAGACAGCTTTTAAGTTTTTGTGCAGAGAATTAAAACAATTGACGAATTTTTAAGGTCCTCTCAACTCGTTTTGTTGGAACTTATATTATGTACTTTTTGTTATTTATTAATTAAAATATTAAAAAGTACCTAGCTATAGTTTCGACACCTAATTAATTTGTTCTTCGCAGGTGTTCACGGCTCTCTTCTTTTTTGCTTCTGGTTCATACAAAAGCCAATTTGAGTAGCAAAACAATGCAATGATATTTTTTTCAGTTACCTATGTGATGATCAATACTACATTTAAAAAAATGTTAACCCTAAGTTTGGAGGTGCAAAGCATGATTCTTTGTATGGGAAAACAGTGACTTGAATACATAAATTCAATCTCTGCACCAAAATAGAGAAATGGTCTGGCTTCTATATAGGTAAAGTATCTTTAGGTACTTGATTTATTAAAATGCATTATGTTTTGATCCCTTTCACTATTCTATCTTTTACATAATAATTTATTTTTTAGGAGACTCTGGATACCCTCAGCGCCCAGGCTAATGACTCCAATTTTAGATGCAAATACTGGTACACCAGAGGCCAATTTATAATAACAAGCAAATGAGGGCTAGAGTAATAATAGAAAATACATTTTCAAATGCTGAAAATCAGATGGTAGTGCTTAGACAAGGATGGAGTTCACTCCATCCACTTCAAGCCACTCAAATATGCTTCTATTATTATAGCATACTCAGTATTGCATAACATAGTTATCAATCTTGGCATTGATCTAAATCTTACTCGGTGTCCGAGTAAGATTTAGGTGGGTCTAGTTAAGGTAAAATATTTCATATGATATTATAACAAAATACCTATTTATGTTACAATTAATCATTTCTAGTTCCAGGTAACTTAAATAGTGAACCGGGTTACAATGACTATGTGGAAGGAGCTGGAGCTACCAGCGGACCAATTTTAGTAAGAAGACTGATAAATAGTGTGTGATATATATATGTATGTAGTTCTCAGTGATATATTGTGTTAATGTACTATTGCTATTTATAGAAGTGTTCTTAGGATTATAAGGTTAAGGATATTGTATTGTGACAATGAATAAATAAACAAAATTATATAAGATGAACTTTATTTTATTACCTAATTAGACAGTCAGAATTGACAAGTTAAATTTATAAACTAATACTTACTTATATTTACAAAAATATAAACTAATCATTACAGAGTCTATTAACTAACTTATCTTAAACTCTTATTCCTATTGCTTGCCACTCTCTGGCTCTGCGCTTCCATCTCCCTAATCATATTTTGCTCTCTCCTCAAGCTTATGTTACTCTATTATAAACTTTCTCCAAAACTCTTCAGCTTGTAGAAAATTTTGTGCTAGCCTCAAAATTCTTCAAGGAATTCTTGCATGGCAAGGTGGTGTTTGCCCAAAGCAAGCAGGCTCAGTCCGAATTAGATTGCCTTCACAGAGCCTTAAAGGAGAGAGTGCATGGGCATCTGTAAAAATACATTAATGTTATTATAATCTTATTAACATTATAATTATGTTATCCTTAGAAAAGTTAAGTCTTACCTTCTATTGCTTCCACAATATTGTGAACTGGGGTTGTTACAGTAATTCTTTGACTGGGGCTTAGGATGGGCAACATATGATTTTGATAGCACAGGTTCATCCCA
This sequence comes from Gymnoscelis rufifasciata, assembly GCA_929108375.1. Taxonomy (NCBI): domain Eukaryota; kingdom Metazoa; phylum Arthropoda; class Insecta; order Lepidoptera; family Geometridae; genus Gymnoscelis; species Gymnoscelis rufifasciata. The sequence goes on from OV815320.1 coordinate 648,688, forward strand.
ATGTCTGACTTGTCTGAGGTCTCCATGCCTAGAAACAAAATAAACTTAGTTTTTTCTTCGTTGATGAAACAAGTTCACATAAATCGATCTAAACACCAAATAAATTATCAAACACTCACTGCTCCATGAACTTGTCTTCATTTTTAGACTGTTTAACTCATAGTTTCAATTTATTATTAATTTATCGGCCGGCCACTTCTTCCTACTCGAACGAAAGTTTTCATTTCAAACGTAAACAAAACACAGAATAATCATAACATTTTTGAAAGACAGCTGCTTCTAAACAAAATACTAGTAAAAATATCATTCTGAATTTGGCCGGTTAATGATTTGATGACGTCATGCTGCCACCCTAACAAAAATATTTAACTATGCTCACGGTGAGTGAACGCTTTCGTATAGTTTTTGTCGATAGGAACTCGAACTTGCATGCCATTGCTTTTCGATTCGAATTTCGTTAGCTCGATTAACGAGATAGTAAAGTCAAAGAAAACGTTTGTGGAACTTAGACTCAGGGTGCTGAGTCTGAGTTTACAAATTGTAGTTAACTTTCTCGATCGTGAGAACGTTAACTATAATTTGTATGGGATCGAAACAGCGCCTCTTGTGGCAAACTTGAGAAACATAATTTGCTAGTTTGAGATTCACTATCGACCGTCGATCGTCGACTCGTTTACGCTCACGTTCGAAAGTGAGAACGTTAACGCATTTGATTGGTTGTTTGAAAAATTTCCCGAGTTCGTGTTACCATTTTTGACATTCGAATAGTAAACGCGCTCGAAAAAGTATTCGTCTAGCATTCACTTAGAATTTCTCAGTGAGTAGAGGTGAGAGTGCAAAGTTATTCAGTAAAATCATTAATATTTACAAATAAATTATGGCCGGACGTTACTTTTTCGCTTGGATATCGTCTTACAAAGACAGCTTTTAAGTTTTTGTGCAGAGAATTAAAACAATTGACGAATTTAAGGTCCTCTCAACTCGTTTTGTTGGAACTTATATTATGTACTTTTTGTTATTTATTAATTAAAATATTAAAAAGTACCTAGCTATAGTTTCGACACCTAATTAATTTGTTCTTCGCAGGTGTTCACGGCTCTCTTCTTTTTTGCTTCTGGTTCATACAAAAGCCAATTTGAGTAGCAAAACAATGCAATGATATTTTTTTCAATTACCTATGTGATGATCAATACTACATTTTAAATGTTAACCCTAAGTTTGGAGGTGCAAAGCATGATTCTTTGTATGGGAAAACAGTGACTTGAATACATAAATTCAATCTCTGCACCAAAATAGAGAAATGGTCTGGCTTCTATATAGGTAAAGTATCTTTAGGTACTTGATTTATTAAAATGCATTATGTTTTGATCCCTTTCACTATTCTATCTTTTACATAATTATTTATTTTTAGGAGACTCTGGATACCCTCAGCGCCCAGGCTAATGACTCCAATTTTAGATGCAAATACTGGTACACCAGAGGCCAATTATAATAACAAGCAAATGAGGGCTAGAGTAATAATAGAAAATACATTTTCAAATGCTGAAAAACAGAAGGTAGTGCTTAGACAAGGATGGAGTTCACTCCATCCACTTCAAGCCACTCAAATATGCTTCTATTATTATAGCATACTCAGTATTGCATAACATAGTTATCAATCTTGGCATTGATCTAAATCTTACTCGGTGTCCGAGTAAGATTTAGGTGGGTCTAGTTAAGGTAAAATATTTCATATGATATTATAACAAAATACCTATTTATGTTACAATTAATCATATCTAGTTCCAGGAAACTTAAATAGTGAACCGGGTTACAATGACTATGTGGAAGGAGCTGGAGCTACCAGCGGACCAATTTTAGTAAGAAGACTGATAAATAATGTGTGATATATATATGTATGTAGTTCTCAGTTATATATTGTGTTAATGTACTATTGCTATTTATAGAAGTGTGCTTAGGATTATAAGGTTAAGGATATTGTATTGTGACAATGAATAAATAAACAAAATTATATAAGATGAACTTTATTTTTTTACCTAATTAGACAGTCAGAATTGACAAGTTAAATTAACTTATATACTTATATTTACAAAAATATAAACTAATCATTACAGAGTCTATTAACTAACTTATCTTAAACTCTTATTCCTATTGTTTGCCAATCTCTGGCTCTGCGCTTCCATCTCCCTAATCATATTTTGCTCTCTCCTCAAGCTTATGTTACTCTATTATAAACTTTCTCCAAAACTCTTCAGCTTGTAGAAAATTTTGTGCTAGCCTCAAAATTCTTCAAGGAATTCTTGCATGGCAAGGTGGTGTTTGCCCAAAGCAAGCAGGCTCAGGCCGGATCAGATTGCTCTCACAGAGCCTTATAGGAGAGAGTGCATGGGCATCTGTAAAAATACATTAATGTTATTATAATCTTATTAACATTATAATTATGTTATCCTTAAAAAAGTTACCTTACCTTCCAGTGCTTCCAATGTTGTGAAATAAATCTCAAAAACAAATCCAATATTGTGACAATATTGTGAACTGGGGTTGTTACAGTAATTCTTTGACTGGGGCTTAGGACTGGGGCAACATAAATGATGTTGATGGCCCAGGTTCATCCCAATGTCTGAGGTCTCCATGCCTAGAAACAACAATAAACTTAGTTTTTTCTTCGTCGATGAAACAACTTCACATAAATAGATCTAAACATCAAATAAATTATCAAACACTCACTGCTCCATGAACTTGTCTTCATTTTTAGACTGTTTAACTCATAGTTTCAATTTATTATTAATTTATCGGCCAGCCACTTCTTCCTACTCGAACGAAAGTTTTCATTTCAAACGTAAACAAAACACAGAATAATCATAACATTTTTGATAGACAGCTGCTTCTTGACAAAATACTAGTAAAAATATCATTCTGAATTTGGCCGGTTAATGATTTGATGACGTCATGCTACCACCCTAACAAAAATATTTAACTATGCTCACGGTGAGTGAACGCTTTCGTATAGTTTTTGTCGATAGGAACTCCAACTTGCATGCCATTGCTTTTCGATTCGAATTTCGTTAGCTCGATTAACGAGATAGTAAAGTCATTCGAAAACGTTTGTGGAACTTAGACTCAGAGTGCTGAGTCTAAGTTCCACAAACGTTTTCGAATGACTTTACTATCTCGTTAATCGAGCTAACGAAATTCGAATCGAAAAGCAATGGCATGCAAGTGCGAGTGCCTATCGACAAAAACTATACGAAAGCGTTCACTCACCGTGAGCATAGTTAAATATTTTTGTTAGGGTGGTAGCATGACGTCATCAAATCATTAACCGGCCAAATTCAGAATGATATTTTTACTAGTATTTTGTTTAGAAGCAGCTGTCTATCAAAAATGTTATGATTATTCTGTGTTTTGTTTACGTTTGAAATGAAAACTTTCGTTCGAGTAGGAAGAAGTAGTGTCCGGCCGATAAATTAATAATAAATTGAAACTATGAGTTAAACAGTCTAAAAATGAAGACAAGTTCATGGAGCAGTGAGTGTTTGATAATTTATTTGGTGTTTAGATCGATTTATGTGAACTTGTTTCATCAACGAAGAAAAAACTAAGTTTATTTTGTTTCTAGGCATGGAGACCTCAGACAAGTCAGACATTGGGATGAACCTGTGCCATCAAAATCATATGTTGCCCCAGTCCTAAGCCCCAGTCAAAGAATTACTGTAACAACCCCAGTTCACAATATTGTGGAAGCAATAGAAGGTAAGACTTAACTTTTCTAAGGATAACATAATTATAATGTTAATAAGATTATAATAACATTAATGTATTTTTACAGATGCCCATGCACTCTCTCTTTTAAGGCTCTGTGAAGGCAATCTAATTCGGACTGAGCCTGCTTGCTTTGGGCAAACACCACCTTGCCATGCAAGAATTCCTTGAAGAATTTTGAGGCTAGCACAAAATTTTCTACAAGCTGAAGAGTTTTGGAGAAAGTTTATAATAGAGTAACATAAGCTTGAGGAGAGAGCAAAATATGATTAGGGAGATGGAAGCGCAGAGCCAGAGAGTGGCAAGCAATAGGAATAAGAGTTTAAGATAAGTTAGTTAATAGACTCTGTAATGATTAGTTTATATTTTTGTAAATATAAGTAAGTATATTAGTTTATAAATTTAACTTGTCAATTCTGACTGTCTAATTAGGTAATAAAATAAAGTTCATCTTATATAATTTTGTTTATTTATTCATTGTCACAATACAATATCCTTAACCTTATAATCCTAAGCACACTTCTATAAATAGCAATAGTACATTAACACAATATATCACTGAGAACTACATACATATATATATCACACACTATTTATCAGTCTTCTTACTAAAATGGGTCCGCTGGTAGCTCCAGCTCCTTCCACATTGTAACCCGGTTCACTATTTAAGTTTCCTGGAACTAGAAATGATTAATTGTAACATAAATAGGTATTTTGTTATAATATCATATGAAATATTTTACCTTAACTAGACCCACCAAAAACTTACTCGGACACCGAGTAAGATTTAGATCTATGCCAAGATTGATAACTATGTTATGCAATACTGAGTATGCTATAATAATAGAAGCATATTTGAGTGGCTTGAAGTGGATGGAGTGAACTCCATCCTTGTCTAAGCACTACCATCTGTTTTTCAGCATTTGAAAATGTATTTTCTATTATTACTCTAGCCCTCATTTGCTTGTTATTATAATTGGCCTCTGGTGTACCAGTATTTGCATCTAAAATTGGAGTCATTAGCCTGGGTGCTGAGGGTATCCAGAGTCTCCTAAAAAATAAATAATTATGTAAAAGATAGAATAGTGAAAGGGATCAAAACATAATGCATTTTAATAAATCAAGTACCTAAAGATACTTTACCTATATAGAAGCCAGACCATTTCTCTATTTTGGTGCAGAGATTGAATTTATGTATTCAAGTCACTGTTTTCCCATACAAAGAATCATGCTTTGCACCTCCAAACTTAGGGTTAACATTTAAAATGTAGTATTAATCATCACTTATCTGAAAAAAAATGTCATTGCATTGTTTTGCTACTCAAATTGGCTTTTGTATGAACCAGAAGCAAAAAAGAAGAGAGTCGTGAACACCTGCGAAGAACAAATTAATTAGGTGTCGAAACTATAGCTACTTTTTAATATTTTAATTAATAAATAACAAAAAGTACCTACATAATATAAGTTCCAACAAAACGAGTTGAGAGGACCTTAAATTCGTCAATTGTTTTAATTCTCTGCACAAAAACTTAAAAGCTGTCTTTGTAAGACGATATCCAAGAGAAAAAGTAACGTCCGGCCATAATTTATTTGTAAATATTAATGATTTTACTGAATAACTTTGCACTCACACCTCTACTCACTGAGAAATTCTAAGTGAATGCTAGACGAATACTTTTTCGAGCGCGTTTACTATTCGAATGTCAAAAATGGTAACACGAACTCGGGAAAGTTTTCAAACAACCAATCAAATGCGTTAACGTTCTCACTTTCGAACGTGAGCGTAAACGAGTCGACGATCGACGGTCGATAGTGAATCTCAAACTAGCAAATTATGTTTCTCAAGTTTGCCACAAGAGGCGCTGTTTCGATCCCATACAAATTATAGTTAACGTTCTCACGATCGAGAAAGTTAACTACAATTTGTAAACTCCGACTCGGCACTCAGCACTCAGCACTATAAGAAATACGCTCACGAAAAAAAGTGAAAAGAAGAAGATGTAACTAAACAATCATACCTAATTATCTATCAACGTCAGATTCCGAAGTGATTCATTGATGGTGTCAAATTACGAAAAACAGGAAAAAAAATAATAGGAAAATCCTCCAAAACCAAAAACAATTCAGAAATTATTATTTCTGACTAAAACTTCACACATTTTTATACAATGCAGGTAACGGATTAGTTTTTTTACCAGAAAATATTACTTCGATATCATTTTGGAATACTCAACGAAGTTAACTGTTTATTTTTAGAATCCTAATGAGGACACGGAGTGGAACGATGTCCTTCGGGCGAAGGGAATCCTGCCGCCCAAGGAGAAGGAAGTCTCGGAGAATGAGATCATTAACATGATCGAACAGACCATTCAGAGCAAACAGGCTGAAAGTAAGTTCTGAAAATAGGTTAGGACCACAACACCTGTTGTTTACTTTCGGTTTGCAGAGTAATACGATTATGTTGGTGATAATTTTATGTAGTTTTATGAAAGTATAAAAATAAAATAAGCCTATGTTGCAGCGAAACTTAGCCTAGATTTGTTAATTACTCTATTTTCATTATTTTATAAATAGTACACTATTGTCAGTAGTTTTCTTTCGCAGCTTGTCCTTCGACAAGAACTCTAAATGGTAGACTGTTTTATAATTCAAGAGATTTCACGCTGATATATCACTATGGGCAAACAGTATCCGCTATAGAATCTATTTTATAACAAGATACTGTTAGAAGTGATAGAATGTATCATGCTTGGTTGAGTTCCCTCGTAATTACTGCCTCATAACTTAAGCTATAAAGCTGAAGAATGCTTGTTTGGTTTATGATTTATTTATTAAGATTAATTACCAGATGCTGTAAAGGTTGCATACTTATGATAATAAGTTATAAGAACACAAACTACTACCTAAAAATTGCACCTCTATAGTTACAGGTTAACACTGTTACATTACTATAATGAGTGACAGAATGTTTATACATATCTATAGTAACACACAATAATCTATTTAAATTGAAGCTAATTAAGGGTAAACAATATGAATAATGTAAAGCATAATTATCTAAATTATAACAAAGTAGGTACATGTTGTAATACATGACTTTAAATTTACTTATTAAGGAACAAAGGCATGATGTTAATATTGATGCTCAAACATAAGTTACACATTACTAACATAGGAAATTCATTAGTACCTTCAAAACCTTTCCTTTGGCTCTAAGGAAAGCATCAATATTAACATCACAACTATCAAATAATTACATTTTTAAGTCACAGATTTAAAAATATACCCTCTTAGATATTATACTTGTCAATCTGCATGAGTATGTTTTTTTCTTAACACTTGTAATATATGTAACTTTTACAGAGGACAAACAACTATCAGAGCTAGATCTTGATGGCCTAGATGAGCTGGAAGATGATGAGGATGAGGAGATCATCCAGCAGTACCGACAAAAGCGCATTGCAGAGATGAAGAAGCTGGCGGAGAAACCAAGATTTGTGGACGTGAAGGAGGTTTCTGGGCAGGACTATGTCCAAGAGGTCAACAAGGCTGGTGATGGAATATGGGTTGTCATCCATTTGTATAAACAGGGGTGAATATATTTGTTTTATCTTGTACATACTCGAGATGCATTGGAGGTGTTTCAAAATTGGTATATAAAGCCATTCTCCCCAAATGGCAATACAACTTCTCAATTTGGAGGCCTTTAGTTCTAATTTGTTTATTTTTAAATGTTCTTCCTGTATAATTCAAACTTTAATCAGGAAAGCGCCAATTAAACTATTATGTGTGTGCATGCTAAGCCAATTAAATAATAAAAATAAATGAAAAAAAATAGCTGGAAAATCCACTTTGCAACAGCTATTCCTGTAATAAAAATGGAATTGATAAACATTACAGATATTTTTAATAGACATAAAAATCACCCAAGGGTAGAGTGCTTGCAGAAAATATAAACACTGAACCCATGGCAGGAATCGAACCTGCTACTGGTCCTTGGATGAGGTCGCAGGCTGGTAGGCTGCTTGGCCATGCGTTAGGGAATGGTTTGGTTGTATGTTTCTTCATGTATTTAGTCTTAACCTGTTAATACTATTGACAATTATTCAAAATAAAATTGAATTCTTCTCCAGGATCCAGCAATGTGCCTTAATAAACCAGCATATGAAGCAGCTAGCTATGAAGTACCCGTACACCAAGTTCCTGAAGGCAGTTGCACAGACCTGCATACCCAACTTCCCAGAGAAGAACCTGCCCAGTGTGTTTGTGTACTTCGAAGGAGATATGAAGAAGCAGTTTGTGGGGCCTCATGAACTGCGAGGGACTTCACTTAGTTGTGATGGTGAGATCAACATATTGGTATACATATTCAGATGTAGATTTTAGACACAGGACATCTGAATTCCAGCATTGATGATTCTAAATATGGAAATTCATAACGGCTGTACATTCACATTGTATACGGAATCGTGTTTTATCACGATTCTACAAAATATCCAATCAAATTATTAGATCTAATCTTGGTTCTTCAACTCACGATTCGTGTTTTAAGACGATATCTACGTGTTGTTTCGACATTTATAAAATAAATTTGATAAACACATTTTGCAAATTAAAATTTGAAAACTATGAAATGAATTCAAACTATACTAAGGGTTCTGTGTATAGTTTACACACTTGCACTTTGCAATTAAATAATAACAAAAATTACGAAATATATTATAAAACTGCAAAAATATTCAGTACTGGCTGCCCGTTACCTTGAGTTTTGAGAGAGACTCATCATCCCTCCAAATTTCAACTATCACAAATCTTGGGCCACAGCCCGCTGACAGATAGACAACATAGTCTCTTAGTCTCTCTCGGGTCCCGTTTTACCATTGGGTACAGAACCCTAAAAACAAATCGATATAGTGAATGAACCCTCATCAACTATTGCTTCATTTCTAAAACTGAATTTTGTTTATTTTCAAATATTCTAAAGAGTATTTTTTGTCTTGCAGAATTCGAATACATTCTTGGGCAAGTTGGCGCAGTGGACACGAACATAACAGAAGACCCCAGACCCAAAATCAAGGACAAAATGCTCACGGACCTTGGCTCGAATGACTGGTGATAAACAGTCAAACTTCCTGAATGCTTGGTGCGGGTTCTTGCTTGCAAATATTTATTTTTTCAAAGTATTAATTATATGATTGAGAAATGAATTTCACATTGAAACCAAAGTGGAAATTTTTATTTTTGACTATTGTCAATTAGTCTGCATTTTTATGTAAATAACATTATTATTACAGAATATAAGGTAACTACTTATTTAAATAAAAGAATGTGTAATGTTTTTATGTTTGTTTATTTAAACTAAACATCTCATTCAACTTACATGAACTACAGATGGTCTAAGCCGTTTCCTTTCTACCAAAATACTTTAATAAGTGATCTTTTGGAAGTTTATTATACAATCCTTTCCCAAGATTCAAATTGTACAGTACAGTATTGTATGTACAGTTGTGGTCTACACAACTGTACATACAAATAGAAAATGAATATTAAATCTTAAAACTTCGTGAATCGGGGTTGATTATTCAATTCCTCTTTAAAAATAACTGATTGGTTTGACAATACTGAAATATCTTAATGAATACGAAAAAAACTCCTTACTTTCGACCCTTAGTCGAGCTGTGTTAAGTTTTTAGGCGTGAATATTGACGAATTCCTCAACTGGAAAGATGAGTTGGCGTCTTTGGAGAATTCTTTGAGTTCTGCATGCTATGCTCTTAGAAGTCTCAGAGACGAATTGACTATAGAACAACTTAAGATGGTTTACTTTGCTCTAGTTGAATCTAAGCTTAGATACAGCATTAAATTCTGGGGAGGTAGCTATAACTAAAACATTAACAAAGCTTTCATTTTGCAAAAGCGTGCGATTCGAACCATTGTTAGAATAGCCCAGAGAGAATCCTGTAAAGACTTTTTTAGGAAGCTCAATATACTGACTGTACCAAGTCTTTATATCTTGGTTACGTTGATGGATGTTGTTAAGCACCCTCTCAAATATGAAACGAATGACCAAAAATTAGACCGTGTTTCTACAAGGAGGAAAAACTTATGTTGTCCATATCAACCAACTCTAAAGGTCGCAAAACATTGCTCTAGGTACCAAGCGGTTTTATTGTTCAATGCATTACCTGCTGCCATGAAAACAATTGAAGATCCTATAGTATTTAAAAATAAATTAAAGGAAATTTTGTTGAAAGGGTGTTACTACTCCGTTGATGACTTTTTTTCTGACGACATCTTAAACTAATTTTTTATTTATAGTTTGCATAGACATTTTTAATTTTGGATTTAATTTTATTTGTTATTGTTATATAATTTCAGCTTTATTATTTTTTGTTTTTATTTTTGATTAATATTGTTTTGTTTTGATGTTACTTTATTTAATTTTTCTTTTATAAGTGGACTAATTTATTGATTTATTATTATTGTTTATTGACATTTTTGGTATTAGTGTAATTTTCAAATACAATGTAAATATTGTGGAATGAAATAAATTTATGAATTAGTATAAAGACGTGAAATACAGCGCTCTTTAGTCCATCATTATTAATCTTCATATTCATAAAAACATATTTCTGGCTTAGGTATATGTATAACTGAATTAGCTATAACACTAAATAAGCCTTAATGTCTTATTTTGCAACTATTGTAGAGATAAACAAGGGTGAAAGCTTTTATTGAACTGTTATCAAACAAATTTGGCATTAATTTAGGTTTATGAATAACGTTTTCTATTAACCTGCTATATTCGTATGAATATACCCCCCTATTCTATGACTGAAATGAGAGTTGAGAAAAATCGACCTACAGTAGAAATAGAAATACTTGGAATACAGCTCTCGACTCTAGTCATCATGTCTTCAATCTAACACCCTCGTTGTAGATTGAGCGCGGTGACGCACCTCGCGAGGCAGGGCTCCACGGGGTACCGCGCCTGCACGCCCAGCTCGAACACGCGCAGCAGGATCCTCACGGCGTGCTCCTGCATGCCGGTCAGCAGGTCCGGCAGCTTGTCCAGCACGGACTGGGTCACCTCGGGCATGTTGGAGTCGAGGCATTCGAGGATTGCTTGGAGACCTGAAACAATTAGAACGTAGAGGCATGCAAAAAGTGCTCAGTATTTGTCATTTAAACTTACCATGTAACATGTTAATAATCGGACTACCCGGAAAAAATCCTCTATCATAGTTTCATAGTAGTTTATTCATCATAGGCAACATTGTACACTTGATTTCGTTAAGTTCTAATAATTATTATAATCACACACAGAAAATACAGTAAAATACACAGACAAGGCCTTCAATATGAGATGTACCATAATAACTGAGCTGCCGAGTAGTAGCTTTGTCAACTAAAACTATGTTTAATACAAATAATTCTATTAAAGTCCACTTAGTTACAAATCCATCGTTAAATAATAAAAATCATATTTAATTGTTACTGGTGTATAGTGGCATTGTCAAATTAAAAACTACTAAAATTAGGAATAGGTATTAAATAATTAAATTGATATCATTGATTGTTATTGTCTAAGTGTAACGACGGGCCAGTTCTCGGATAAAATGTAATCTTATAACTTGACGTATGAGCCCCGCTGTGGACCTGTAAGGTGTTTAAAAGAAGATCCGAAAATATCGTCTAGCTGTTCAAGTACGGTACAAGATATCCGTCTCATAAATAAATAAAATTCGTTTATTTCAGGTATAACCCATATCACAGAAAAAATAGTCAATGATCGAACCAACTGAATCATGACCCACTTGCCTGATAATTCGCTTGAAACTTTCAAACTTGTAAGATCTATCACGTATAATGCACTTACGACGTTTTAGGTACTAATAAAATTATGTCAATACAGGTCGCAGAACTATGCAATTTTTACCTTTGTTATCATTGCCATAAAACCACATTTCACACATTTACAGTCATTGTTTGAATCTCGAGCTAGTTCTCGCTTATTTAACCTAAACTTTTTGATGATGGAAAAAATATATTTAAACAATGGGGTGTTCTACAAATGTGTCATATTATTATGTCAAGTTATCAGGTAGTGATTATATACTCTCTGGTTATCAGTCAATGTGAAAAAATATAAACTAAATAGGAAAATGCTTAATATTTTTTTATAATGGCTAATTTAGAAGAACAAAGTTCTCGAATTGTAGTCTTAAGTGAGGAAGGCTATGGCATACGGGAAATATCACGCGAATTGAATATTTCTCGGAATATCGTGAGGACCTGGACCAGACGGCACGCCGGAGAGGGCATCCTCGAGGACAGACGTCATAACCACGGGTTCGCCGACTCACGAACGAACAAGGAGTGGACATACAACACCATTACGAAGAACATCCTTTTACGCCCACCCGATATTTTGCGGCGCAACATGACGTCTGTCTACAAACTATTAGAAATTATTTGCACGGCACTGGACTGCATTACAGAATCTTATAATTTAAATTAGTTCTGTTAAAGATTAAATAAAGTTTTTTTTCATTTCACAAATTTGATTACTCTTTTTACTTATATAGCTTTAAAGACCAACAATGGCATGTTTCTGTCCTTAAAATACTTATAGGAATGACGTGATTGAAACCTGTTAATGAATTAATCTAAAGTTTATGCTGGCTCTTCACTTGGCCGTATTTTCCCAAACATTACTGCATTATTTTTGATTTTATATTCTAGAGAAACAAATGCGACTAATAGTTGAGCAAATTTAATACGGCCAAGTGAAGTGGCACCATTACTTTCGTAGAAAACTTCCTATACTTACCTACTTAAATACAGATAGAGACATAACATCATCTCTTCTTTTTCATATACGAGCTTAGTCGATACTGTCCGATTTATTTAACAGTGCACTCAGTAAATGTCAGTGTCTAATCAAATGATAGCAAGTTCGTTACCAAGGAAATAAATTTTCAAGGGAATTTCGACCTACTTGTATTTAAGGCGATAAGCAAAAATAAGCTTATGGTGGGTCATGATTCAGTTGGTTCGATGGTACAATACAATGAAAAAAATTTAAAATTAAAATACATCATGTGTATAGTATAGCATGATAACAAGTCACCAGCACAAGTTGTTGGTCCTTAGATTGGATCTTAGGTGACGACAATCTTCACACAGCGCTGCGAACACGACCTACTTAATAATTATCTTAATTTATAATTTAACTTAACTCATCAGTTCGCAACAAGCCATCAAGGGTCGTACTCATTAACATAATGCGAATCTATCCGTGTATCTCACTCATCAAGGTAGATAAGATTCGGACAACACAGTAATTTTATCGTTAACAAAAGCAGTCATTTTCCCCATCAGCCCTAACAATCTTAATGTATGGTAAACAAGATACCATACAGTTCAGTCACTAACATCTATTCAGGCTTCCGTGAGGAGATTTTAAGCGACAGCTCCTGACTTTGTGCGATGACAACGTATCATAACACGAGTTCTCTGTCGCCCAATGGACACTGCAATACACTCGCGTCCGTATTTAGACACTGAGATACAAGATCATTTATTTCCATTGTTTGGTTTTACAGACATGTCAAAAAAAAAATACAAAAAACAAATGAAATAAACATAGGTGCTTAAAGATAAATAGGAAAAAAATCTATCGTATCAGGTCTGGATAGGTGTATTGGCGATGCAAAGATTATCCGCACGCCTCTAGCGGCGAAATTTAGAAACTGTCTAAGAACGACACTTTGTTTATTTGTACGGCCATATAGCCAGACACGGACGCCAGAAAGTTTTAGCTGATTTGCGTCTTCTTCTTCTTTTATTTTCTGGCGTCCGTGACTGGCTATATGGCCGTCAACAGCCAATGTCCGTATGTTTAGCTGATTTGTATTAATTATTTATGTTTTTCCCTGACGTTAATTGTAACGAAAACTGTCAGTGTCGTCCTCAGACAGCTTCACAATTTTGACACTAGAGGCGCTAGTTAGAATCTTTGCATCGCCAATAGAGTATGGAGTGTAATTCGGCACGTCGGTCGGTTGCGTACCTGGCTTGGTGTCGGCGACGGCGGGCAGCAGCTTGGCCAGCAGGCCGAGCGCGGCGCAGCGCAGCGGGGCGTGCGCGGAGGCGCACAGCGGGGCGGCCGCGCGCAGCACGCCGCGCGCCGCCGCGCCCCCGCCCCACGCGCCGCCGCGGCGGGTGCCCCACGAATCTATCTCCTGAACACAACATCACTGTTAACGCACTAATCAGAGAGGAACGAAGGAGTTCACAATAAATATTTAAAAATGGTAATAAATCTAAATTTAAGAAGAACCCCAATTCCAATGCCTTCATTTTCTTAAAAGTAAAACACCATAATATTTAGTAATGTGCACGCGATGCGCTTTCATTTGATACTCCACTCGAGTATATTCGCAGATTTTCGGTTTGCCTTCCCCACTCTCCCCATAACTTTAAAACGGCTCGACCGATTGAAACATGTCTAGGAGCACTCGCGCCAAACTCACATTTTATACAAAAAAAAAACTAAATTGAAGTCGCTTCATCCGTTCGGGAGCTATGATGTCCCAGACAGTCAGACAGATACACAGACAGACAGACACGTCAAATTTATAACACCCCTCTTTTTTGGTCGGGGATAAAAACTAAATAGATTAAAGTGTATGCTGAATAAGTTCAAAGTATTTGAACCGTCAACTGTAGTAAAAGTATGCTCTATTCATCTATTCTAAGATAGAAAAGAAATCTCTCCTCTTTTTTGTTGGGGGTTGAAAACGAACTTCTGCCGTGTCGGAATGAGGTGCAACTCAGCTTGCTGAAACGCTTCGAGTCAGTCTCCTCACGTCGCTGTCGTGTTGCTACAGTACCTGCAGGTGGTAGTGCAGGGCGTCGGGCGCGTCGAGGCGGCGCTGCAGCGCGAGCAGCGCGTGCGGCGGCGGCGCGGCGGACGCGGGCGTGCCCAGCTCGTGTTGCTACAGTACCTGCAGGTGGTAGGGCAGGGCGTCGGGCGCGTCGAGGCGGCGCTGCAGCGCGAGCAGCGCGTGCGGCGGCGGCGCGGCGGACGCGGGCGTGCCCAGCTCGTGTTGCTACAGTACCTGCAGGTGGTAGGGCAGGGCGTCGGGCGCGTCGAGGCGGCGCTGCAGCGCGAGCAGCGCGTGTGGCGGCGGCGCGGCGGACGCGGGCGTGCCCAGCTCGTGTTGCTACAGTACCTGCAGGTGGTAGTGCAGGGCGTCGGGCGCGTCGAGGCGGCGCTGCAGCGCGAGCAGCGCGTGCGGCGGCGGCGCGGCGGACGCGGGCGTGCCCAGCTCGTGTTGCTACAGTACCTGCAGGTGGTAGTGCAGGGCGTCGGGCGCGTCGAGGCGGCGCTGCAGCGCGAGCAGCGCGTGCGGCGGCGGCGCGGCGGACGCGGGCGTGCCCAGCTCGTGTTGCTACAGTACCTGCAGGTGGTAGTGCAGGGCGTCGGGCGCGTCGAGGCGGCGCTGCAGCGCGAGCAGCGCGTGTGGCGGCGGCGCGGCGGACGCGGGCGTGCCCAGCTCGTGTTGCTACAGTACCTGCAGGTGGTAGTGCAGGGCGTCGGGCGCGTCGAGGCGGCGCTGCAGCGCGAGCAGCGCGTGCGGCGGCGGCGCGGCGGACGCGGGCGTGCCCAGCTCGTGTTGCTACAGTACCTGCAGGTGGTAGTGCAGGGCGTCGGGCGCGTCGAGGCGGCGCTGCAGCGCGAGCAGCGCGTGCGGCGGCGGCGCGGCGGACGCGGGCGTGCCCAGCTCGCCGCTCTGCAGGCCGCTCAGCATCGGGATCGACCTAAAGAAAGCGATCCATAGTCATCAATAGTCATTTATTGATGATAAAATTATACGGCACAATTCCATTTTGGTTAAACTGTTTTTTAGTACTAATTATGTCAAAACAAATAAATCATCAAATTCAATTACTTAATAAATATGTCAAATTGCAAATACTTAGTCAATAACACATAATCAAGTTTAAAATAATAAATCAATACAATACAAACGGAATGTCAATGCAAGCAAATTTATTGGTATGTAAGCTACTTATGATTCGTCAGGGAACACTCTAAGAACTCATCATAGGTATAGAATGTCTGTTGTATGATATAGTTAAAACTAACTAAAAATAACTTTCTAAACTATCACGCTGCAGCCATCGCTAGTTCCGGTTTAGCAGCTGAGAACCGGCAGCCGATGTCCGCACACGTAGACAAATTTGGAGTGGTTCTTTCACAGTGTGGATACTGACTGTGCGTACTGCGCGTGGAGCGCCTGCGCGTGCGGCGCATTGGCGTGCAGCGCGCGGCGCAGCAGCGCCGTGACGCGGTGCAGCAGCGCGCTGGACGAGCCGCGCGCGCCGCGCAGCGCCAGCGTCAGGAACCCGTCCAGGATGCTGTGGATCTCGCCGCTGCAACAATTAAATACAATGCTCACGTTTTGGATCCGTAAGTCACATAACTGGCAACACAAATTGGACTTTTTTTTTATCAAAAGTTGTTGCAAAATTACCTATCTCAAAGATGCCTATCTAACTGGACTATTCATTCAAGGTACACATACGCGTAAACAACGTCTACCATCGATATATCAACCTCAGCAGCCGTTAGAAGACTTGATCGAGTTTTTGAGCATTTTACTAATTTGTATCGTACTTACTTTGCTACCTTACTTACTTACTTTTGTTACCTACTTTGCTATAACGATATGATATTCGGATTCCTGATCTGTTCATAAGCTCATAAAGTAAGTAGTTACTGACCTGTTCTCGGCACTGAACAGCTCCTCGTCCGGCAGAGACTCCAGGGCCGCCAGCAGGTGCGTGTGTTGCTTGGCGTGCAGCGGCAGAGCCCCGCGCAGCAGGGCCGCCGCCAGCGGCAGGGCGCGCGCGCCGGACCCCACGCAGCGGGACCACAGGGACCGAATGCCGTTGTCTAAGCGGATAACCCTGGAAGTCAAGAGCTCAAATGTAGTCGTAATACCCGTTCACAAAATAAATAGTGTTGAAAGTGAGGCAGTGTCAGTTACTTGTGGTCCTGGTCCTTGGCGTGCGCGTGGTGCGGCAGCGCGCTGAGCACGGCGTGCGACACGCGGTCCGCGGCGTGCGTGGAGGCCGCCACCGCGCCGCGCGCCGCGCCCCTCCCCGCCACGGGGCACGCGACGGGCGGCCGCTCCGAGCACTCGTACAGCAGCTGCCGGATCTTCGGCACCTGGGACCGAATAGTATTACGTTTAATTTAGACTACACATGCCCATACAAATATAACGTGTGTTTAAGGATGAAAAGTAGAAGTTAGGAGCAGCTGACTGTATCTTTATCGCGCGGTTGAACTCGGCACGGATCTC
This sequence comes from Gymnoscelis rufifasciata, assembly GCA_929108375.1. Lineage (NCBI taxonomy): Eukaryota > Metazoa > Arthropoda > Insecta > Lepidoptera > Geometridae > Gymnoscelis > Gymnoscelis rufifasciata. The sequence continues at coordinate 665,829 of OV815320.1, forward strand.
TAACATTCACCCCATCCTTTCACCACAGAGCGTGACGGATCAATCTCACTCGGCAAGAGATTTCGAAAACTTTGTATGAGGTACACAGTAGCAGCGGCAGGCGACGTGTAGGTACCTTCATGTGCAGCAGCAGCAGCAGCATGGGGTGCGGCGCGGCGGCGGCGAGCGCGGCGGCGGTGAGCGAGGCGCGCGAGCGGCAGCAGCGCAGCAGCAGCGGCAGGCGACGTGTAGGTACCTTCATGTGCAGCAGCAGCAGCAGCATGGGGTGCGGCGCGGCGGCGGCGAGCGCGGCGGCGGTGAGCGAGGCGCGCGAGCGGCAGCAGCGCAGCAGCAGCGGCAGGCGACGTGTAGGTACCTTCATGTGCAGCAGCAGCAGCAGCATGGGGTGCGGCGCGGCGGCGGCGAGCGCGGCGGCGGTGAGCGAGGCGCGCGAGCGGCAGCAGCGCAGCAGCAGCGGCAGGCGACGTGTAGGTACCTTCATGTGCAGCAGCAGCAGCAGCATGGGGTGCGGCGCGGCGGCGGCGAGCGCGGCGGCGGCGAGCGAAGCGCGCGAGCGGCAGCAGCGCAGCAGCAGCGGCAGGCGACGTGTAGGTACCTTCATGTGCAGCAGCAGCAGCAGCATGGGGTGCGGCGCGGCGGCGGCGAGCGCGGCGGCGGTGAGCGAGGCGCGCGAGCGGCAGCAGCGCAGCAGCAGCGGCAGGCGACGTGTAGGTACCTTCATGTGCAGCAGCAGCAGCAGCATGGGGTGCGGCGCGGCGGCGGCGAGCGCGGCGGCGGTGAGCGAGGCGCGCGAGCGGCAGCAGCGCAGCAGCAGCGGCAGGCGACGTGCAGGTACCTTCATGTGCAGCAGCAGCAGCAGCATGGGGTGCGGCGCGGCGGCGGCGAGCGCGGCGGCGGTGAGCGAGGCGCGCGAGCGGCAGCAGCGCAGCAGCAGCGGCAGGCGACGTGTAGGTACCTTCATGTGCAGCAGCAGCAGCAGCATGGGGTGCGGCGCGGCGGCGGCGAGCGCGGCGGCGGTGAGCGAGGCGCGCGAGCGGCAGCAGCGCAGCAGCAGCGGCAGGCGACGTGTAGGTACCTTCATGTGCAGCAGCAGCAGCAGCATGGGGTGCGGCGCGGCGGCGGCGAGCGCGGCGGCGGTGAGCGAGGCGCGCGAGCGGCAGCAGCGCAGCAGCAGCGGCAGGCGACGTGTAGGTACCTTCATGTGCAGCAGCAGCAGCAGCATGGGGTGCGGCGCGGCGGCGGCGAGCGCGGCGGCGGTGAGCGAGGCGCGCGAGCGGCAGCAGCGCAGCAGCAGCGGCAGGCGACGTGCAGGTACCTTCATGTGCAGCAGCAGCAGCAGCATGGGGTGCGGCGCGGCGGCGGCGAGCGCGGCGGCGGTGAGCGAGGCGCGCGAGCGGCAGCAGCGCAGCAGCAGCGGCAGGCGACGTGCAGGTACCTTCATGTGCAGCAGCAGCAGCAGCATGGGGTGCGGCGCGGCGGCGGCGAGCGCGGCGGCGGTGAGCGAGGCGCGCGAGCGGCAGCAGCGCAGCAGCAGCGGCAGGCGCCGCTCGATGCAGCGCCGCTCGCTCTCCACCGACGTGCAGGCGGACGCCTCCTCCTTTATGTAGTGCACCAGGACTTCCAGCTGTGCGAAACAGAAAACATAATGCATTATATAACTGCCTCAGTCGATGGGCGAAGTTCCTGTTGAGTTGATTGTACGAATACGTTCTGTACGCACTGGTGGTTCTCCTTGGTCCGTGTGTTGCATATGTATAATAAAAATATCCAATATGTATGTCTATTATATTGAGCACACACTCAAGCTTAGAGCTTACCACGGGGCTAAATGTTGTTGAATGAATTGTTTGGCACTATTAATTTATTATAATTAGTATAAAAATGTAACCTCCAGGACCCTCATAACAGTTTTCACAAACATTCCACCGCTGATACCAAAAATGGTATCTTTGGTGACAGCGGTGGGATATAGGCACAAGTTACCTGCTTGTAGGTGAGTCGCAGCGTGTCCCGGGGCCGCGCGTGCTTGGGCGTGTGGCGGTCGCGGCCCTGCCACACGCGCGGGCTCTCCACCAGGGTCTCCGCGAAGTCCAGCACCGCTGTTGGGCACCATTCCCTGGGAACACACATGACAAATATTAGGTTATAGCCACTTAGCACATATTGTTAATTCTGTTTGACGTTTAGTTACTGCAATAGAACAAGTATTTGTTTCTATTTTTTTTTCATGTACTCTCTGTGTTCTGTGTTCTCTCTGTGACAATAAATGATATGAATCTTACCGATATAATTAGGACCGAAATTAAGGCTCAATTCCTACTTCATCTCTCGGCTCTGAGACACCCATACCCGTATCGGATCCGCGTGATGAAACATATTTCATGCTGGATTGGTCACCCACAAAGACCATTTTGACCAAGACTCAATTGTTAGATAGACCATAGTCTAACATATTATTTTTGAGGGTGACGCGTCACCCACGTGCCGCCCCCCTACTTGATGATACTCACGTGTGCGACAGCAGCGAGGCGAGGCAGTCGTGCAGCGCCCTGCTGGAGGCGCGGTGCGCGTGCAGGGTCACCAGCAGCGCCACCCACGTGCCGCCCGCGCTCTCGTCGCGCCCCTTCTTGCCGAACATGAGACGCATCTGGGAATTATACACTGTCAGATGGATACTTGTACAGTATACCCAAACTGGATGGGAAGTTCTGAGCACTGGTGGGAAGATTTTTGAAGAGTTTGAAGAGAACGACGGGAAATCACCCTTACAAGTTTTGTGCGCTATTTCAGAAAGGCAAAATTCCTTAATTTTTTAAAAGGAACGTTATGCAAGTGTAATTTTTATTGATTTGGGACTGTTTGAATCCTGGGTGTGGTGAGCTAATTCATTTTAATATTTGAATACAATTTAGCTTCTTTTAAAAATAGCGAGGATTGTTTCCTTTCCGTAAAATGATCTAGCTCTAAAAGATTGACCCAAAGATTCCTGTCGTCCAGGCTGCAATGCACTAAAATAAATAAGGTTTTTTAAATCTATACTAATATTAAAAAGCTGAAAAGTTTGTTTCTTTGAACGCGCTTATCTCTGTTTGAACTACTGATGCGATTTGAATAATTATATCACTGTTAGATAGCCTATTTAAATAGGTTTTTTACCACGTAAAAATATATCATTTCCGCGGCAAATCCATAAAACACGGGCAACGCAGTGTCGAGAAAAACAAGATGTATCTTAGCATGATACAGATGCGAGAAGCTGCATCACTCACCAGTCTCTCCGGGTTGTTCTCGCGCTGCACCTCGCTCAGCCAATCTAGCAGCAGGCCGCAGCCGCGCCCGCGCGACGAGAATATGTGCGCAGGCGCTTCGTGATCCAACTCCGTCTTAATCTTTGAAGAAAGGTAGCAAAAATTAATTATTTCTTTAACGAGGGAGGGAAACCTCTCAGCTCAAGAGTAGAGAGTTATATCAAATCTCATTTCATTCATTTATGTATTTAACCATAATATACACCTAGCTATGATTATTGCTACTGCACGTTCTCTTTGCAGAAACTATAGGTGGCAGCACTAATGCGACAGTGGGAATCAGGCAAATATTGACAGATAGGGTAAAACATTCATATTTAGGGCTTCAAGCCAATCAAGTAACACAAGCTTAGAGCTTACCACGGGGCTAGATGTTGTTGTGTGGATTGTCCGGAAATATTTATTTATTAATTTATCAGTTGGCGGCACTGTTGATATGCACGTTCTCTATACACTTGTACATCAAAGATCATCTCGCCCAAGTTCTTGTATATATATAATTTTTTAATGAGAGATAGATCTATGTTTGTCCACAATTTCACCTGATGGAAGTGTCGATGTGGACGAAGATGGATCACATAGATCTAGAAGGTTCACTCACTTGTCTTGAAGACACTCAGGTTGTATCTAAAAAAACTACTTGGCAAGAAAACAGCTTCGCTGCTGCGCAGAACATGGAGCAGTACCAACTCCATCCTGCAGGTTGTGGGCAGCAAGTTTGCCTCGCCCATCATGCAGACATTCAACAGAGTCCTCACTCACTAGACTCCATGGGTTGGGTGGGAGTCTGTTGAATGACTGCTGTAAATCTAATTTTTATTTAAGGTCTTATGTTTTTAATTATGTAATTTGTATGTATGTGGACAACCTGTCTGAATAAAGAAACTTTTTATTTTATTCTTATCAATTAGGAAATGCAGCAGTAGGGTGCGAATTCCAGACTTTTGCCGTGCGAATTATAAACATGGATGAGAATCACTTAATACCAGTGGAGGGAATATCACTAAATAAGGATGGTAATTCGCCGTGCGTCTGCTAGTCCTGGAGTGGAAGGGAGACGGTGGAATCAGGACATTTCATGTTAACATTCTCCGAAATGTAACCTATAAAAGATTGAGAGACAGGAAACCTTGCGACGGTGCTCGAGACTTTGTATTTTAGTCTGAGCAAGGTACTGCTCATCAATTAGTCTGAGAGCTCTTCATTCATACACACCTCTTCCTCCATACCTCTTCATTCAACAAAGAATGGTCACTCGGCGATTTTGTTTTTTATGATAAGCCTTTGTTTGACCACAATTTCACCTGATGTAAAGTGACCATGTGGTCTAAGATGGGGCATGAAGACCTAGAAGGTAGATGGCTTCTCCGGGCCACATTACGAAACACGAAAAAATCTAATTAAAGTTTACCTTAGTTTCATAGAGGCCTTCCTGGTTCTTCTCCAGAATGTGAGTTAAGACGTCCACCACCACGCCCGTGTCCTGGCTCTCGATCATCCTGTTGCCGAGCTCCTCCAGGCTGCTCGGCGTGGCTTGCTCAAGAACTGTTACAAAACGAATTCATCATCATCACCCCATTAACGTTCCTACTGCTGGGACACAGGGACTTCTCTCTTGACGATAGAGATTAGGCCATAAATCACCACGCTGGCCAAGTGCGGGTTGTGAATGTCACATGTCCTTCAAACTCTTTAAAGTTCATCCTATTAACGTTCCCATTCATTCACCACGCTAGCCAAGTGCGGGTTGGTGAATGTCACATGTCCTTCAACTCTTTAAAGTTCTCAGAACATGCCGGTTTCCTCACGATGTTTGTCTTCACCGTTTCAAGAATACGAATCCAAAGTTGCACGGCGGGATTGGAACCTACGATCATGAGATATTGCGCATTAAATAGTTAGAATTAATATTCTACGTTATGTGACAGTATGAAGTACACTCGGCAATTATTATTTTCTTACTAGCTATAAGCTGTTCCTTCGGAGCGTTAGGCGGCAGGCGGGCCGACTCGCGCTTGACCAGGTTGGTTCCCTGCGAGAGCTCCTGTAGGATGGTCACCACGGGACCCGATGCGCCCTTGCACTGTTGCAGTAAGGTTGCTGCAGTCTGCAAATAATTAAAACAAATGAAACAAAACTGAAAAGGGTTAAACTACGAGGGTTAATAAACATTAATAAAAAAATGCACAAAAACATTCCAAATAAAAAAGTAACACGCGCACGCCTGCAGGAACGTTAGAGTGACGTACCTCGGCCAGCACGGGTATGGGGTGCGTGGCGAGCGTGCGCAGCACGGCGGCGGCGTGCGGCGCGCGCGCCAGCAGCCCGGCGCCGCCGCCGCACGCGCACGCCTGCAGGAACGTTAGAGTGACGTACCTCGGCCAGCACGGGTATGGGGTGCGTGGCGAGCGTGCGCAGCACGGCGGCGGCGTGCGGCGCGCGCGCCAGCAGCCCGGCGCCGCCGCCGCACGCGCACGCCTGCAGGAACGTGATCGCGCACGACAGGTACGGGCACGCCGCCGCGCGCATGCACTTCACCAGCGCTATCTCCTCGGTCAGCAACTGCGAATAAAACACAATTTAGAATAGAGATATAATAAATTTCTCTTGTAAATGAATGTAGTTATTAAGAGAAATAAATGATCTTGAACCCGAATAATTTTAATAGACTTTACTAAGTGTTCAAGCATGTTCCAAAAGTTAAGTGAAGATTAGAATAAGATTGAGCAGAAGTTACCTCGACCAGCTGCGTGAAGGCCGTGTCCAGGTCGCCCTGGAACGAGGTGGCCCCGGCGAAGGCGGTGGACAGCAGGGAAGGCACCAGCTCGATCTGCAGGGGCGCCGGCGTCAGGGTGATGTCCCAGTCGTCGGGGGCTTCCTCGGGCAGGGGGGTGTCCGCGAACAGATCGTCGTCTGGAATGATATTTTCAGGTTATTAGAACATAGAACAGGTGATTAGAACAAAGACTGCTTTAATTCCTTTTCTATTCTATTTATAATTCAATTATTGCAGCTGCGCCATGTAGCCGCGCTGCACGCGCAGCCGCGCCACGCACGTGTATAACACTAGGTCGCACCTGGGGGGTACCGCGGCGGCTGCAGGCTGAGCGCGGCGGCGAAGGCGGCCCCGCCCGTGGCGCCGCGCGCGCGCTGCACGCCCAGCAGCTGCGCCATGTAGCCGCGCTCCACGCCCAGCCGCGCCACGCACGCCGCGGGGCACGCGTCCAGCGCTGCCAGCAGGGCACTGTCCAAGACAACACACCTCTATTTTAACAAACTTTTAATGTACACCAAAACAAAACAATAGTTACAAAAATCACATTATGAGGAAGGAGTACAGAGATCGCTCAAGAGAGAATTGGAAATACAAATTAGACAGGGGTGTACTAACATTGGACAGTAGACCGTCTCTAGAAGACTCACCTCATGGCGGTGCGCGGCATGCCGAAGGTCTGTATGAAGAGGGCCAGCTTGGCGGCGGGCAGCCCCCGCAGGCCGGCGGCCAGCAGCGCGGGGCGCGCGGACCGCACCAGGTGGAGGCGCAGCCAGTCCGGCAGCAGGACGGCTTCCAGCGCGGAGTCCATGAGGGGCGCGTCGCTGCCGACCCACACGTTTTGCAGCCAGCTGTACATGCTCTGGTTTGTGTCGTCTGCAAGAGGAATATATCTAAGAATTCTTTGCTACCGTTGCTCTGACCGTCAGTACGGATCGCTCCGGATCGTCCGCGTATCTCGTTTTAGTATCGTCCTGACCACTGCGGTGTACACACGCGCGCATCATCCAATGTGGCGGGTACTATAAGTTATAGTCCTCCTCTTTCTCCTCATCATTCTTTATATTAAATTACTAAAGAATACAAAAAATTATGCAAAGAAGGAGACACATTTCACCCTTTAATGTCCAAGCTTTATTTCTAGCGGCTTTGTTATTCTATTGTGAATCAGAGGCATCCGACAAACATTTCCTCATCGATCACTCGACTCGTGTGTGTACACCGTGTAGTGTAGTGCCCGTGTGTGCAGTACTCACAGACGGAGGGCCCCACGCACAGCAGCTTGAGGTGCGCGTGCGCGACCACGACGTGCAGCGCGGCGCGGCGGCCGCCGGCCCACTGCAGCGTGACGCGCTCGCCCTCCGCCCACGCGCCGGGCTCCGCCGGCTCCTCCGCCGACATCACTCGCACCTGCCGGTATAGCCTATTACACTATGCGATTTCTTGTCTTAGGACCCTGTTGAGGAGAGAGCGCTCGAGTACAATCGTTCCCCGTTCGACGACACATTTCCGTCTAATATTATAAAGGCGAAAGTTTGTAAGTTTAGATGTGTGTTGTTCCCTTACGACTTATCCGATTTGCCTGAAATTTAGTATGGGTTATTCATTGGATTAGAATATAGCTACTTTTTACTGGAGGAAAATTGATCATTCTTAAGCAAGGCGTAAGTCGTCAGTGACAATTGTCACGATCACGAATGCCATGGGAAATGCCACGGTGATCCACCAGGACCTGGTCGGCTCCGAGGGTCGGTACCTTCTGCAGATGGTCGTGCAGGATGGCGGTGAGCGCGTGCAGGGTCCTGTGCTGCTGCAGCGAGGAGTCGGTGAGCTCGTGCTCGGGCGGCTCCCCGGTGCCCACGACGCGCGCCATCACGCTGGTGCGCTCCATCAGGACTTGGCTCAGCTCCTGGGGGTCAGGGGTTATCCATACAACAATATCTAAGCCCGTGGTAAGCATTATGGGTACTGATATATTTTATATAATATACATAATGGGTGTACCAAAAATTTCGGATAGTATGAGAAGATCTAAAATTGTTCTTAGGAACCATGTCATCGATTTTTGCAAAATGAAAAACTGCATTCACATAATTAAAAACACTTGAACTTAAGCGATACTTCTCACCTGGACAGCTTCTATCACTTTACAAAGCTCAGGTCCGGTCTGGTTTGGAGTATTGCTGCCACGTTTGGGACGGTTCCGCCAAGTATCAGCTTGCCGCCTTAGACTCAATCGAACGAAGAGCTCTCAGACTAATTGATGAACAGTACCTTGCTCAGACTAAAATCCAAAGTCTCGAGCACCGTCGCAAGGTTTCCTGTCTCTCAATCTTTTATAGGTTACATTTCGGAGAATGTTCACAGGAACTTCATGACCTGATTCCACCATCTCCCTTCCACTCCAGGACAAGCAGACGTACGGCGAATTACCATCCTTATTTAGTGGATATTCCCTCCACTCGTACTAAGCGATTCTCATCCACCTTTATAATTCGCACGGCAAAGATCTGGAATTCGCTCCCTGCTGCTGTATTTCCTAATTACTACAACCTGAGTGTCTTCAAGACAAGAGTGAAAAGGTACCTTCTAGATCTATGTGTTCCATCTTCGTCCACATCGACACTTTCCATCAGGTGAGATTGTGGACAAACATAGCTCTATCTTCCATTAAAAAAAAAAACTTTGTTTGAAATCAATACCGGTCTTTTTTTGACCCATCACTTCACTCGTCACTCACCAGTACAATGTCGTCGTGCGAGTGGTGCGGCGCGCCCTGCGCGTGGCGCGCGAGGAAGGCGATGTAGGCGGCGAGGTGGCGCGGCACGCACTCCACGAGGCACGCGACCCACCACTTCACTCGTCACTCACCAGTACAATGTCGTCGTGCGAGTGGTGCGGCGCGCCCTGCGCGTGGCGCGCGAGGAAGGCGATGTAGGCGGCGAGGTGGCGCGGCACGCACTCCACGAGGCACGCGACCCACCACTTCACTCGTCACTCACCAGTACAATGTCGTCGTGCGAGTGGTGCGGCGCGCCCTGCGCGTGGCGCGCGAGGAAGGCGATGTAGGCGGCGAGGTGGCGCGGCACGCACTCCACGAGGCACGCGACCCACCACTTCACTCGTCACTCACCAGTACAATGTCGTCGTGCGAGTGGTGCGGCGCGCCCTGCGCGTGGCGCGCGAGGAAGGCGATGTAGGCGGCGAGGTGGCGCGGCACGCACTCCACGAGGCACGCGGCGCGGATGCGGCCCACCACCTCCTCCCTCACCGACTCCCACGAGGGTAGCTCCCACAGCAGGTCCAGCCATTCCCTGCACAACGGCAAGGTTTTAAAGGTTATAATAGTCAACAATCTACCTAGTAAGTTGGCGAGGTCAGCCACGAAAACGTTGGCGAGACGACCTTCAGGACTTTTGGGAGAGTCGGTGGCAGTTGGTGTCCAAAGAGAACGGGGATTAGTGGAGGGAATTGGGGGAGGCCTTTGCCCAGCAGGGACAACATAAATAAATAAATAAAATAAATATTTCCGGACTGCTCACACAGCATCACCTAACCCCAAACTAAGCAGAGCTTGTACTATGGGTGTTAGGTGACTGATATACTACATAGATATATATATTTTTTGTAAATACATACATATGATACATAGAAAACACCCAGACCCGAAACCAGAAATAAAATTAATAATATATAATAAAGCTAGTAGTTAGCTATAAATAAAAACACCAAAATTGTAATACTACAAAATTGTTAAAACTGATAAAGCTGTGTTGTTCTATTTGCTTCTCATCTCACTATAGAAAATTGAAGCCAACTGTCAAGACAATGTTATTTCCTTGATAATTTTCGTAAAGTCGGTGTGCAAACTAACAAATATTATTTGACGTGTCACGACTTTTATTTTTGCCCATTTAGAACAAAAAATTGTAAACGGATTTTCAATTTGATGGTCAATTGCCACCAGAACAATAGAAAATAGCAAATAAAAAAGTTTTTTTTTTCTATTTCAAAAATGGCATGTGCCGTGGATGTTTTTCTAAAGTGTTTCTTATTAGGCGTCCAAGAGGCCAGTAACAGAAAATAAGCTATGTATGCTTTTAACTTTTTTTATGATGAAGTTTAGATAGTTTGGTTTTTTAATGTATTCTATGAGTATTTTAAATTGGGTGGCTATATTGTTACTTTCTTTTATTTTTATTTTATTTATGTAACAAAATCAACAGCCCTTAAATGTATCTTATTATTCACCTAACTTATCTGACTATTAAAAATTTTATTAAAAAAAAATTCAAGTATGGATGACATGGACTTCAAACTTTCATAATTCGAATGAAGTGTTTCTAATTATATAACCACCACTGTAGGTACAAAACTGTGATATGTTTAAAAGCAAAATACTCACTCAGGGCTAACGTCAGCATTGTAATCCATTTCCATTGCATCCTCAGTGTCCGTCAGAACTAACTTCAACCCCTACAAATAATAGTTCATTTAGTCACCTATAAAAACATCTTAAAACACCTGATTTACCAGAAGATAAAAAAGTTTCTAATAAGAGTAAGGTCACGGAGAGTCCTCGTATGGGTGTTTTTTTTATAAAAAAGACCACAATCTTCCTAAGTGTAATATCGAAACACCTTGTAGCCAAAGAGCCGAGAACAGCCAGACTCTCGTCATTGAATAAAGGTTGATAGTTTGTCTGGCCATGTTCCTAGCACATATAGGAACAACCAGCAACTATAGTGTCTGGGGAGTGGTTATTTTTGGAGATTTAACAACTACCCAAGCACCATTTATGCTTCACTAAAGGTGTCTCTAATTACACCTTACTTCGAGCTAATTGTTTTTTATATTTTATTTGCGACAACATAAATAATCACGTTATCCATTGTCGAATACGTTCCACGGTGCCTTCCTCCTGCCAGACACCTTACGCTACTGCGCGGCTGCTGAGACTTTAAATCCTAGTCCAAGTAGGAAGTAGACTAAGAAGTAGTGGAGAGCATAGTCACCCTTTGCGCCTGCGCGCGCGTATGCGCGTGCGCGTGCGCGAGGCGCTGCGTGTAGTAGTGCAGCACGGCGCGCGCGCCCTCCTCCGTGTCGTGCAGCGTGCGCCGCAGGTGCGCGCGCAGCTCGCCCGCCTTGCCCTCGCCCGCGCCAGCCGCGCCGCCCCCCGCGCCGCCCCCAGCACCGCCCCCGGCACCGCCCGCCGACAGGAACTCGCACAGGCACTGCACGGGGAGCACGCTGGAACGGACACGTCGCTGTGTTACTTGATCATAATGGTGACTGGGTGGAGAGGCTAGGCGTTTAAATAGTCAACAGAGGGCAGTTGCAGGTTGCTTAAAGTTTTATAGTGTGGAATAAAAGCACTTCCCGTTTAAAAGTAAAGGCAGTGCTCGCAGCGATACAGAAAAGAGCCATTTAGCTTTTAAGATTTCAGCTCCACCTTTTCCGCGGTCGCAGTAGATCCGCTGAGATGCTGTAGGGTGCTGCGCAGTATACGATCTAGTGTAGTGGTTCAACAAGTCCCTCTCGACGGTACCTGAGCTCCAGGCGGTCCTGGCGCAGCAGGCGGTGCAGCCAGGGCATGGCGCGGCGCGTGCCGTGGCGCTCCACCAGCTCCAGCAGCAGCGCCGGCTGGCGACACAGCAGGCGGCCCAGGCGCAGCGAGGAGCTGAGCGCCTGCAGGGACTCCACGACGCCGGCGGGAGGCTTGCGGGGCAGACCTTGCGGCTCCATCGTTGTCAACTGGAGGACAGTCATTTCTGTTACGACCCTACCACAAAAGGAAACCTCGTGGCGACAAACAATCATTTCTGTTACGACTCTGCCACATTAGGGAACCTCGTGGCCACAAAGCTAGTCGTCGATAATTCCCTACCAAAGAGCAGGAAATACCTCGCCCGACAGCTACGGCGAAATTAACACGGTGCAACAGTGCGGTGTCACACGTACACGACTACAGGAAGGTATAATACCTACCTGTTGTCGTGCGTTCGCGGCACCGAAGCCGTTCTATAAAAACAATCGACCACCCTCCAATGTACGCCGAACGCACGGCTTTGGATTTACAACTGACCGACGCTAAACGCTTAATTTGAAAGCGCCCAACGACGAAATCAAGCTCAAGTTTTTACTCATAGGGGAATACATCACTCAATCAACTCTTGTTGTCGGGTATTTGCTACTGTTGTACTGTTTGATAGAGATTTATTGACGGCAAGTGTTTCAGGCATAAATGCCGATACTCATACCGATCAAATCACAATGTAGATAGGTAGATAAATAAAAAAATATTCAGAAGCAGCACAAATACATGAATAACACAAAAACAATATTATAATTTAATAATTTATGTAATGTCCAAACAAAAAAGCAGCTTATCAACAACGTAATTCGAACCAACATACTTCTTACAAAACTGGATAGACTTTAGTTTATTAAAACTTATAAAGAAAAGAATTCAAAACTTTAAATGAAATATAAAAACAAATATTTACAACGTTAGAATTACAACTCTTGATATAATTAACTCGTATCGAATCCAACAATTTAATTAAAACAAACAGTTTAATATTCGCCGCCAGCAAGGTCCCTGCTCAGTTGCTAGATGCTCCCCATCATACCTGGCTGAGGAGTCGGGAGGTGTGCTCGGTGACCGGGAGCTTGGCGTTGCTGGCGGCCGCGAGGTGCGTCTCCAGCTGCAGGATGGCTGCCTTCTCCGCCTCGGACTCCGCAGGGGAACTGCTGCTCCACTCTATGCTTGGCTTACTGCAATAATAATGGGCACATTATTTTCGAGATAGAATATAAGAGAGATAGTATAAGAGGTTACAAACATCATCCTACAGCTTGCGCAAGCTGGTCTATACTGGTTGTAGATTTGATTATGATCGGACCGCCGTATATTTTTAACCCCCCACGCAAAAATAAGGGCGTTATAAACACATTGTCATGACATTAGTACCACCCTCCGGGCTGGGCCAGTGCGTGAAGCGATTTTTTCGTGGTGATTTTTAATGTGGTCCGGAGAAGCCATCTAATTTCTAGGTCTTCATGCTCCATCTTAGACCACATCGTCACTTTACATCAGGTGAGATTGTGGTCAAATGCACGATTATCTATCATAAAAAAAAATCTACAAGAAGACTACTGGACGCCAATTTGTAAACATGAAAATTATAAAGTCAACAAATTATGTCATGCGGGGTATCGTTGAATAGGTATTTAAACATCATTTATAGTTTACTTAAAACATTTTTCGATCCGACTGACCGTTTAGGATCTATGTTGGCTTATAGTTGCGAAACAACTATTCTCACTTAAAAGGCTTATAAACAGTAAAAATCCTAAACAAGTTAAGTCGCAGGGGGGTTATAGTGTTCGAATCGATCAGTGGACGACTCGTGGCTGAAAATCAAATCTCAAAGTATTGTAATACAATAATGATCTTAGCTTTATGTGAAAACTTTATAATTGGCCTTCAGTATGCATGTGAATTTCCATGTGGATGGAAGTTTTTATAGGTGATTCTGTAAAAGCACGCCAACTTGCATTTCATTACCTGTGATGGTTGGCAGGTAGAAAATGCCTTGGCTTAATGCCCACCTTTTGTACATTTTTTTTTGTTGTGCAATAAAGAATTAATAATAAGTTTTGTCTGTTCACGTCCGTAAGGGTTAACCCTCTGAATCTTTACACGTGACCTCCGGGTTGTGCTAAGAACAGTCTCTGGTGGTAGGCTTCGGCCGCGGCTTGTCACCACCCTCCGGGCTGGGCCAGTGCGTGAAACGATTTTCGTGTTTCGTAATGTGGTCCGGAGAAGCCATCTGCCTTCTAGGTCTTAGACCACATCATCGTCACCTAACATCAGGTGAGATTGTGGTCAAAGGAAGGCTTATTTAGCATAAAAAATATGTATTTATTTTGTTTCATTATTGCTAAGCTGTAAATTTTCCTAAAATCTTAATATCTATATAAATAAATCTAAATTTAAAATTTAAGAAAAACCCCCGATTCCCATGCCTTAATTTCTTTAAACGTAAAACAACATAATATTTTGTAATGTGGACGCGATGCGATTTCATTTGATACCCACACTAGTATATTTGCAGATTTTCGGTTTTCCTTACCCACTCTCACCCCCATAACTTTTAAACGGCACAACCGATTTTCATGAAACATGCCTAAGAACACTCGCGCCAGACTCACCTTTCATACAAAAAAAACTAAATTGAAATCGCTTCATCCGTTCGGGAGCTATGGTGCCACAGACAGACAGACACACAGACAGACAGACACGTCAAACTTATAACACCCCTCTTTTTTGGTCGGGGGTTAATAAAAATGAATTGTTGTTCGTTAGTCTGATTAAAACTCAAGAATGGCTGGGCCGATTGAGCTGATTTTGGTCTTAAAATGTTTGTCGTAGTCCAGGGTAGGTCTAAACGGTGAGCAAATAAGGAAAAAATTGCCGGGAACATGTTTTACCCGTGCGACGCCGGGGCGGGCCGCTAGTAAATGAATAAAAGTAATAAATAGGTGGTACTTGGTGATGCAGGTCTCGATGAGCGCGCGCAGCGTGGGGTAGGTGGCGGCGGCGCGCTCCGCGAACTCGTGCGGGTTGTGCGCGGCCAGCAGCGCCAGCAGCAGCCACGCGCGCCAGTACAGCGACGTGACGGCCAGCGCGGGCGGCGTGTAGCTGCGGGGGACGCCCGTTACAGGACCAACTCAACAAAAATAAACACTAAAGCTTCGACCAAACCTGCGCGACCAAAGCGATTGCGAAAAACACCCATACTTGACTATGGCATTTTGCAAACCCACACCAGACCACAAAGTGGACGGCTCAGGTAAAAGTCCCGCTTTGCTGGCGCATAGGGTTGGCCGAAGCCTTAAAACGTAAATAACAAAAGGTCAATGAAAGATAACGCGTAATTTCCCTGTTTAATTCGGGCGCCATACGCTGTTGGCGTATCACTAGTACAGTCAACAGCAAAACAAACTTAGAAATAGTGTCCCAAAATAATTTATACAGTAAATTTCGCAAAAAAATTCGTACTATTATAGTTTGTTAGTGGAAAAGGAACAAAATCATGTCATAAGTATGTGAACATGGTCACATTTATTACGATACTCGATGGTATTGCGGTCATTTTCTTTAGACCAATTTTAATTTAATTTTCAAGACATTTTAGTATAACTTGTTCAACGGGGCTAGATGTTGTTGTGTGGATTGTCCGGAAACATTTATTTATTTATTCCACCAACACATTTCTACAGACTTCGCCCTGTCTAATTTAAGGTAAAGAGACCTATAAATTTAGTATATTTAATTTCACTCACCCCGCCGGCATGGTGATGTTCTCGGGGGGTGCGAAGGCGCACAGCTGGAACAGGTACTCGGGCACCTCCAGCTTGTCCACTTGCAGGGGGTTGTCCTCGGCGGGGAGGGCGCTGCAGCGGCGCACCAGCTGTTCCACCAGGGAGAACACCTCCGCTGATGACACTGGCAGTTCCTGGAGACAATCAGACAACTTGTTTTTAAGTTTACGGGGGTTAAAATGGTTTTTTGCTAGATAGGCCTTCATTTGACCACAATCTCACCTGATGTAAAGTGACGATGTGGTCTAAGATGGGGCAGTTCGTGTGCAAACATTTGGTTACATAGAATATCTATAATTTATAGTCCATTTCAATTATGAAATTAATAAGTTATATTTAAATTATGAAATTCCAAGTGCGGCATGTATTATGTAACCCTAGTATTTGAGGACTTCCAATGATGAGTTGGGGTGAGCCTCGAGCGCCGAAAATCATTAAAAATTGTCTATCTTCATCCCTTGCCTCTAAGTTGTACTAGACGAGCAGCCTACCTTGGACAGGCCGATGAACATGATGCGCAGCAGGTTGTACTGCGGCAGCGGCGCCTCGCAGCACAGGCGGTGCAGCAGCGCGCGCTCGGACTCGGGCGGCCAGTTGTCCACTTTGTGTTGTACTAGACGAGCAGCCTACCTTGGACAGGCCGATGAACATGATGCGCAGCAGGTTGTACTGCGGCAGCGGCGCCTCGCAGCACAGGCGGTGCAGCAGCGCGCGCTCGGACTCGGGCGGCCAGTTGTCCACTTTGTGTTGTACTAGACGAGCAGCCTACCTTGGACAGGCCGATGAACATGATGCGCAGCAGGTTGTACTGCGGCAGCGGCGCCTCGCAGCACAGGCGGTGCAGCAGCGCGCGCTCGGACTCGGGCGGCCAGTTGTCCACTTTGTGTTGTACTAGACGAGCAGCCTACCTTGGACAGGCCGATGAACATGATGCGCAGCAGGTTGTACTGCGGCAGCGGCGCCTCGCAGCACAGGCGGTGCAGCAGCGCGCGCTCGGACTCGGGCGGCCAGTTGTCCACTTTGTGTTGTACTAGACGAGCAGCCTACCTTGGACAGGCCGATGAACATGATGCGCAGCAGGTTGTACTGCGGCAGCGGCGCCTCGCAGCACAGGCGGTGCAGCAGCGCGCGCTCGGACTCGGGCGGCCAGTTGTCCACTTTGTGTTGTACTAGACGAGCAGCCTACCTTGGACAGGCCGATGAACATGATGCGCAGCAGGTTGTACTGCGGCAGCGGCGCCTCGCAGCACAGGCGGTGCAGCAGCGCGCGCTCGGACTCGGGCGGCCAGTTGTCCACTTTGCTGTACGTCTCTGCGCTCTCCACGAACATTATCTGAAACGGCACAGTCATTTCAGTCACACAGTCATGTGACACACACACGATAGAAGTGAAACTTCAGTAAATCGACAAAAGAATAAGAAGAATAAAAAAAGAAGACAAAAAAAAATACTATGCAAAAAGATTTTGTTCGGGCGGTCACCTATCCAAGTACTGGCGTCGCGCAAAGTTGCTTAACCTTGTTAGCGTTTAAGATTGGCTTACCCGACAGGTAAGCCAATCTTATTTCCATTTCCGTTGCATCCGGTTTCAAATCACAACGATTCTAAAGAAGTTTCACTTCAAAAATAATAATAAAAATTTGATTGTGTTTCTCATTCTTATGTAGTAGGTACAGGGTTGATGTCACCTTTTAAGCATCGCTCTTAACAATCAGCCTAGCTAAACTACATATTTACTGCTTTATGTCATCATAATTTTAATAAGAAAATAAATAATATTGATGGGTACACAGATGTTAATTATCCTTACTTAGTACAGGAAGCAACACAAAACTAAACCTAAATATAACTAGCCGAAAAATAACTTGTTAGGTTGCCTGTATACAATTATATTTCTTTTAAGACAAGGAAGAAATACATAATAAGAATATATACTTCTGCAGATAAATACTAAGGTATATAAATATATAATCCTACAAGTTGTTATTTTATTCGGAATTTATAGGTTATGTATAAAAAAGAGTTAGAAAGGAGTGGTCATGTTGGTTTGCTTTTTGTTAAACATGTGCAAAGTTCGAGGGACGAATGCATTTACCTTGTTCAGCGCCAGTTGGAAGTCCTGCCGCGAAGGTCTGTGCTGGGGCACGGCATGGTCGAGCAACCAGCCCAGTGCCGCAGCTTGGAGCGCCGCAACCTGACGAAAATAATGAAAGACTATTGTTATTAATATTCACGGTACAGAAGCCATATTCTCCCACGACTGCCGTAGAACTATGCAGTGGGTCTCATTTCTCTCATAGAGAGAAAAGTCCCCATGTCCCAACAGTGGGAACATAGAAAGGGGCGCCTGGCATAGATATATGCCATCTCATTAAGGTTGATGGCGCCGACGGCTAGACCTTGAGAGCCTACGTCGCATGAAACTACAGAATTTTAGAACTCGATTTTTCTAATTATAGAACTAAAACGGCGAGGTGATGACAGTGACAACTGACTGCCGAGAATGGGTCATGGGGTCATGGGGTGGGCTTGGGAAACGAAGCGTCGAAAGTCCTGAGCGAGATCGCCGACTTACGCATCCCGAGTCGCGTTTGGAAGCTGTTGACATAGCGTGGTGGATACACAAAGAAGGCCAGTCTAGGAGGTCTATAGGGAACGTGCACATAGACGGTGCTGCCAACTGGTGCCATCAATCTAAATGTATTAGTTAAATATTGTTATACTTTTATTGTTCATTGTGTCCATTGAGTTGAGTTCACTTTTTGATGTATATTATGTGACGACCAACTTTAGCTTTCTGTTGCTAATAGCTTAGTTTAGGGTTAAACTTAGCTGTTCATTTTCCTTTAATTAATAAATAATTGTTGTATTATTTATTTGCCCTTCCAGTTAATATATCAATAGAAAACACCATTTACAATCTACCTCATCAAATCAAATAAAAACTATGAAAAATATATTAGTACAATACAGATTGTACACGGTGAGCCGGAAATGTCTACGATAGAATCGAAAAGCCTGTGTTATAGACATCTGCGATTGCCCATAGCTTATGCCGGATAAGCCACCACTTGACCACAATCTCACCTGATGTAAAGTGACGTTGTGGTCTAAGATGGGGCATCAAGACCTAGAAGGTTGATGGCCGGGCCACATTACGAAACACGAAAAAATCGCTTCACGCACTGGCCCAGCCCGGAGGGTGGTGACAAGCCGCGGCCGAAGCATCCACCGGAGACTGTTCTTAGCACCACCCGGAGGTCACGGATTCAGAGGGTTATCACTTACGGACGTGAACAGACAAAACCTCCAAAACTGCACTATCCCAATGCTTAGGCGAAAAAAAGCTATAGATAACTAGCCTAGATGTAGTATGTATATACCTGCGTGAGAAGCGCGCGTTGGTCCTGGTGCGAGCGCGCGTGCGCGGCGGCGGCGGCCGTGAGCAGCGCGCACAGGCAGAACATGTCGGCCACGCCCAGGAACGCGCGCTCGCGCACCTCCGCGCTCGCTGCGCTGCACGCGGCGGTAGCTGCGTGCAGAATGCAATAAATAAATAAAATAAATATTTTTTTATTTATTTGGGAAACAAAAAGCTTATAACTAAGTTAATTAATATGGATAAAGTGACTTAACTAAAGCTAAAAACAGTTTCCACATGTAGAAACTCCCGCGTTAATGAGCGGAGAGGCCGTAAGTAGTTACCTTCAGCGGTGGGCGCCGCGAGAGCCCTAGCGAGCGGCAGTAGCGCCGCCACGCCGCCCTCCGCGCCCTGCCCGGCGCCGCCGCGCGCGCCGCGCACGCACTCCCGCGTTAATGAGCGGAGAGGCCTTAAGTATTCTTCAGGGCGCATCATCAGCTCCTATCATAAAAAAAACAATAGTGTATTTATGACACTGTTATTTAATGAGGGGTCTTAATACAGCAAGGCCGTAGGCAGTGACAAGTGAAAACAGATTACAATACAATACAAAAACACTTTATTGTACAACAAAACAAATACAATAGTTACAAAAATCACATATGAGGAAGAAGTACAAAGGGCGGCCTTATCGGTTAAGATAAGGATTACTTATTCCTTTGGCATTCGCGATAAACGATAAATAGCCCTGGCCTTCTCTACCCGTTAACACTAATTCCGAGCTTTTAGGAGCCGCCTTGCGAGAGTGTGTGATCACGTAAGTAACGTTAATCACGTTTACATCTTATAAACTACCAAAGTTAGAAACTTTTGTCTTAATTTACCTAATATATTAATTTGGGATATTATTTCGTCAGTTTATTTTGCTGTTGACTGTACCTCGGTGATATGGCCGTAGACTCACCATGTAGGTGTGCGCCATGGCGGCGGGCACGGCGGCGGGCTGCGCGTGGATGAGCGCGCCCAGCACCGCCATGTTGTTGACTGTACCTCGGTGATATGGCAGTAGACTCACCATGTAGGTGTGCGCCATGGCGGCGGGCACGGCGGCGGGCTGCGCGTGGATGAGCGCGCCCAGCACCGCCATGTTGTTGACTGTACCTCGGTGATATGGCAGTAGACTCACCATGTAGGTGTGCGCCATGGCGGCGGGCACGGCGGCGGGCTGCGCGTGGATGAGCGCGCCCAGCACCGCCATGTTGTTGACTGTACCTCGGTGCTATGGCAGTAGACTCACCATGTAGGTGTGCGCCATGGCGGCGGGCACGGCGGCGGGCTGCGCGTGGATGAGCGCGCCCAGCACCGCCATGTTGTTGACTGTACCTCGGTGATATGGCAGTAGACTCACCATGTAGGTGTGCGCCATGGCGGCGGGCACGGCGGCGGGCTGCGCGTGGATGAGCGCGCCCAGCACCGCCATGTTGTTGACTGTACCTCGGTGCTATGGCAGTAGACTCACCATGTAGGTGTGCGCCATGGCGGCGGGCACGGCGGCGGGCTGCGCGTGGATGAGCGCGCCCAGCACCGCCATGTTGTTGACTGTACCTCGGTGATATGGCAGTAGACTCACCATGTAGGTGTGCGCCATGGCGGCGGGCACGGCGGCGGGCTGCGCGTGGATGAGCGCGCCCAGCACCGCCATGTTGTTGACTGTACCTCGGTGATATGGCAGTAGACTCACCATGTAGGTGTGCGCCATGGCGGCGGGCACGGCGGCGGGCTGCGCGTGGATGAGCGCGCCCAGCACCGCCATGTTGTTGACTGTACCTCGGTGATATGGCAGTAGACTCACCATGTAGGTGTGCGCCATGGCGGCGGGCACGGCGGCGGGCTGCACGTGGATGAGCGCGCCCAGCACCGCCATGTTGTTGACTGTACCTCGGTGATATGGCAGTAGACTCACCATGTAGGTGTGCGCCATGGCGGCGGGCACGGCGGCGGGCTGCGCGTGGATGAGCGCGCCCAGCACCGCCATGTTGTTGACTGTACCTCGGTGATATGGCAGTAGACTCACCATGTAGGTGTGCGCCATGGCGGCGGGCACGGCGGCGGGCTGCGCGTGGATGAGCGCGCCCAGCACCGCCATGTTGTTGACTGTACCTCGGTGATATGGCAGTAGACTCACCATGTAGGTGTGCGCCATGGCGGCGGGCACGGCGGCGGGCTGCGCGTGGATGAGCGCGCCCAGCACCGCCATGTTGTTGACTGTACCTCGGTGATATGGCAGTAGACTCACCATGTAGGTGTGCGCCATGGCGGCGGGCACGGCGGCGGGCTGCGCGTGGATGAGCGCGCCCAGCACCGCCATGTTGTTGACTGTACCTCGGTGATATGGCAGTAGACTCACCATGTAGGTGTGCGCCATGGCGGCGGGCACGGCGGCGGGCTGCGCGTGGATGAGCGCGCCCAGCACCGCCATGTTGTTGACTGTACCTCGGTGATATGGCAATAGACTCACCATGTAGGTGTGCGCCATGGCGGCGGGCACGGCGGCGGGCTGCGCGTGGATGAGCGCGCCCAGCACCGCCATGTTGTTGACTGTACCTCGGTGATATGGCAGTAGACTCACCATGTAGGTGTGCGCCATGGCGGCGGGCACGGCGGCGGGCTGCGCGTGGATGAGCGCGCCCAGCACCGCCATGTTGTTGACTGTACCTCGGTGATATGGCAGTAGACTCACCATGTAGGTGTGCGCCATGGCGGCGGGCACGGCGGCGGGCTGCGCGTGGATGAGCGCGCCCAGCACCGCCATGTTGTTGACTGTACCTCGGTGATATGGCAGTAGACTCACCATGTAGGTGTGCGCCATGGCGGCGGGCACGGCGGCGGGCTGCGCGTGGATGAGCGCGCCCAGCACCGCCATGTTGTTGACTGTACCTCGGTGATATGGCAGTAGACTCACCATGTAGGTGTGCGCCATGGCGGCGGGCACGGCGGCGGGCTGCGCGTGGATGAGCGCGCCCAGCACCGCCATGTTGTTGACTGTACATCGGTGCTATGGCAGTAGACTCACCATGTAGGTGTGCGCCATGGCGGCGGGCACGGCGGCGGGCTGCGCGTGGATGAGCGCGCCCAGCACCGCCATGTTGTTGACTGTACCTCGGTGATATGGCAGTAGACTCACCATGTAGGTGTGCGCCATGGCGGCGGGCACGGCGGCGGGCTGCGCGTGGATGAGCGCGCCCAGCACCGCCATGTTGTTGACTGTACCTCGGTGCTATGGCAGTAGACTCACCATGTAGGTGTGCGCCATGGCGGCGGGCACGGCGGCGGGCTGCGCGTGGATGAGCGCGCCCAGCACCGCCATGTTGTTGACTGTACCTCGGTGCTATGGCAGTAGACTCACCATGTAGGTGTGCGCCATGGCGGCGGGCACGGCGGCGGGCTGCGCGTGGATGAGCGCGCCCAGCACCGCCATGTTGTTGACTGTACCTCGGTGAAATGGCAGTAGACTCACCATGTAGGTGTGCGCCATGGCGGCGGGCACGGCGGCGGGCTGCGCGTGGATGAGCGCGCCCAGCACCGCCATGTTGTTGACTGTACCTCGGTGATATGGCAGTAGACTCACCATGTAGGTGTGCGCCATGGCGGCGGGCACGGCGGCGGGCTGCGCGTGGATGAGCGCGCCCAGCACCGCCATGTTGTTGACTGTACCTCGGTGATATGGCAGTAGACTCACCATGTAGGTGTGCGCCATGGCGGCGGGCACGGCGGCGGGCTGCGCGTGGATGAGCGCGCCCAGCACCGCCATGTTGTTGACTGTACCTCGGTGATATGGCAGTAGACTCACCATGTAGGTGTGCGCCATGGCGGCGGGCACGGCGGCGGGCTGCGCGTGGATGAGCGCGCCCAGCACCGCCATGTTGTTGACTGTACCTCGGTGATATGGCAGTAGACTCACCATGTAGGTGTGCGCCATGGCGGCGGGCACGGCGGCGGGCTGCGCGTGGATGAGCGCGCCCAGCACCGCCATGTTGTTGGGCGAGCGCACGTTGGACAGCTCGTTGTAGATCGTGTGCGTCACCACGCTGCGCAGGAGCGCCGGGGACTCCGACACCATCTCTCTGCAACGAACATACTATAAGTCATTTCTCATGTACAGTCGACAGCAAAAGTAAGTGATCAACAATTTTAAAAATATTTAAAACTAACAATAAACCGCCCAAAGCGCAGGAGATTGCGTGTTCGACTCCCGCCGGGGCGAGGGACAAATTTTGTATTTGTTGTTTTCGTATGTATATTATATATACATAAGATAATTTTTTTTATATGCGCCGGACAAGGCGCGTAGGGTGAGGGTCCGCTTGCAGAGCAACAGGTAGCGGGTTCGATTTTCGAAGAGGGTTAAAGTAATAAATAAAAATACAAACGTATTTTCTGCAAGCACTTTTCTCCTTGGTCTGGGTGTTTAATATGTATAATAAAAAACATCTATATATTTATGTATATTATATTAAGTATATCAGACATCTAGTACCCGTAACACAAGCTTAGAGCTTACCACGGGGCTAGATGTTGTGTAGATTGTCCGGAAATATTTATTAATGATCTGACCTAAGGCAGTTCTGGTAGGCGTGCTGCAGCGGCTTGGTCTTGAGGCGCATGCGCGCCAGCTGCGCCAGCACCTCGTGGTCCCGCGCCGCGGTGGCGCCCACGGCGTCGCAGTTGACGCACACGTGGGCGAGCAGCTCCTGCGCCGCGCGCCACAGCTTGCCCGAGTTCAGCCAGCCCTCCAGCCGCGCGGCTGAGAGCATGCGGATCTGGAAGTTGTTAACGACTGGTTAAGACTTATTATAGTACTAGCGGCCCGCCCCGGCGACGCACGGGTATAAAATTTTCCCGGAAATTATTCGAATTTTTCTCGCCGTAAAAACCATCCTATCTCTCAAGTTGGATCGAACTGCACATGGTGTGCGAATTTTATTATAATCGGTTAAGTGGTTTAGGAGTCCATTGAGGACAAACATTGTGACACGAGATTTATATACAGGGTGCCCCATTCAAATCGGTCAGTATGGGAAAGTCTGAAACTGTAAGACATACGAAGATTTGTTCTTAGGAACCATGTCACCGATTTCGATAAAAAGAAAAACTGCATTCATACAATTAAAAAAAAAGTGTACCCAACTGGGGAATCGAACCCGGTTGTTTTGAAAAAATAAACTTACACTATTTCTATTCAGATATCGTTTGTGTAGGTCTTAAGCAGTAAATATCTCTAAGAAACATAATGTCTAAAATGAATAAAATGCATTTTTTTCACATACTTTAATTTATCATAGTAGGTGTTCAAAGTGACCACCGTTACAATATTCAGCAAGTTCAGGCATGTAAAATTGTCTCTATGGTTGTTTGTACCTCTCTACTTGTTACATACACCGTGTTATGTATCATGTGGCATTGGCATTGCATTAAACGTTTAAGGAAGTTTTGTTATCTACAGTAATATTATTATCTATTATTGCAACTGCTTACTTCTATCAATCAAACACTAACAATCAATGGAAAAGCCCACTTAAAGTAAGTATGTAGATGTTGTAGATACAGAGACGTGTTAAACCTCAGTTGAAAATGGAACGTGTCGGTGTGACTGGCCGAATAGCGATACAAAAAAAAAGAAAAAAAACTTGAGTGTCAAATGTTTAGGCGGGAACTGAAAATTAAAATCAATGCTTCGGTATTTTTGTGTCGTTCGCTGTGTGGTTGGGAAAATGCGTTTTACAAATTCTGAGCACTTTGATTTATTGGAAGCTTACTTTAAAAACGATAAAAATTGCTCCCGTGCACTACCATTGGTACCATATCAAACATCCGACACGTATTTTACCTACCCGTAAGATATTCATCAAAATTGTGCACAATTTGAGATTTACGGAAGTTTTAAAAAGCCAATTAAAGTAAAACCAAGAAAATGTGATGAAAACATGGAAATGAACATTTTAACCTATTTTGAAGCAACACCAGATGCCTCCACCCGTAATGCAAGTCGAGATATTCCTGAAATTTCACGAACACAGATTCAAAGAACTCTAAAGAAACACAAATACAAGTGCTACAAGAATGGACATTGGGTGCAGGCCTTACATGCAGGAGATGATATCAGACGACTTCAATTTTGCAATTGGATAAAAGAGAGAATGGGCCTAGACAGACATTTTTTAAACTACGTAATATTTTCTGATGAAACTCAATTTTCCAATAACGGAATGTACAATCGTAAGAATCATCACTATTGGAGTCGAGAAAATCCCTTACGAGTGCACGAAGGACGCCGTCAAGTTAGATTCTCATTTAACTGCTGGGTCGGCCTACTTCACAATAAGGTATTCATGTTTAAAATTTATGATGGACATTTGGACAGATTCAAGTACCTTGCAATCTTAGAAGATCTTTTAGAGGCCGTAGGAGAAATGGCAGTAGAAATAAGAGAACAACTTTATTTTCAACAGGATGGAGCACCGGCTCACAATAGTCGTATAGCAAAAGACTTTTTAAATGAAAACTTTCCGCGAAAGTGGATTGGTACGAACGGCCCGATCAAATGGCCGGCGAGGTCGCCCGATTTAACGCCTCTAGATTATTTTTTGTGGGGTTACATTAAAGATGAACTGTACAAAAATAGCTATAACACCGTTGAAGAACTAAAAGTAGCCATAGAGTCAACTTTAACGCAGATTCATCATCATCACCCTATTAACGTTCCCACTGCTGGGACACAGGGACTTCTCTCTTGACGAGAGAGATTAGGCCTTAATTCACCACGCTGGCCAAGTGCGGGTTGGTGAATGTCATATTTCCTTCAAACTCTTTTAAAGTTATCAGAACATGCCGGTTTCCTCACGATGTTTGCCTTCACCGTTAAAGCACGTGTTTAAAGCGCACATAAATTTCTCAAGAAGAAAAATCCAGAGGTGCGTGGCGGGGTTTGAACCCACGACCTTCGGAATGAAAGTCGAGTGTCCTCCCACTTAGCCAACACGGCTTTTCACCACATGAAGATACAAAATGCAATAGTAAGATCGTTACCTAGACGTGTTGAATATTGTATTGAAAAAGACGGTGGTCACTTTGAACACCTACTATGATAAATTAAAGTATGTGAAAAAAATGCATTTTATTCATTTTAGACATTATGTTTCTTAGAGATATTTACTGCTTATGACCTACACAAACGATATCTGAATAGAAATAGTGTAAGTTAATTTTTCAAAACAACCGGGTTCGATTCCCCAGTTGGGTACACTTTTTTTTTAATTGTATGAATGCAGATTTTCTTTTTATCGAAATCGGTGACATGGTTCCTAAGAACAAATCTTCTTATGTCTTACAGTTTCAGACTTTCCCATACTGACCGATTTGAATGGGCCACCCCGTATATTAAGAGATTATGGTAGTGTCAAATTGTACCTGCCCGACTTTTATCACAACCTGTAGTAAATTAAGCAAACGGCCTCCCTTCCGGTATAGGGTCATGCGGTCAGGTGAGAGTCCAGATGACTTATTAGAACATGATTAGAAGCCTGTTAAGCAGGGTATACAATGTAAAATAAATTAAATGTGATGCTGAAATGTCCAAATGCTGAGATATTTACTCAGCTACAATAAGGTGAGACAGACTTGAACTCAATAAATTCAACGGTTTTATAATGCGCTCTTTGGTGGATATCGAGTGGTTGGTTTCGAGTCGTGAGTGCGAAATTGGTCACGGTTTGTAAATACTGCCCTAAATCAAATCAAATAAACTTAATCGCAAGGGATCGAAATGATTGGCGGACTATGGAGGGGGCCTTTGATGATGACGATGATATCATATAACTGGCAGTCGTGTTACGTCCGCAGGTGGCGGACAGAAGCTTCAGGGACCCGTTGCCGTGCCACCTAACGACGCTGGATTTGTTTATGGTGACTAGCATCAAAAATCATTGCTGGAGTACCTACAGGAACAGCTGAGTTACCTCTGGGAAGCCGCAGGTAGCTGACAGTAGCTTCAAGAACCCCTTGCCGATGTTGTCCGGAGCCGCGGAGCGCCGCTGGATCTGCTCGTTGATGGCTGCGAGCACCAGGTGCTCCACGGTCACGTGACTGCTGGAGTATCTGTGCGGAACATGGGATGGGAAAGAATTACAACAAAAATAACGAAGTAGGGTATTATGAATAAATTTGAATACTACACCTTCACCTTCTTTTTTTTTATTATGTTATTTATGCGCATTACCTGCTTGACGTCCGAACGCCACACAACACCAAAGGTTTTTGGCTGAAAAACAGCGCCGAGCGGCAACCGTTCGGCACATGCTGAGCCAACGCCTATTTCGGCTCACAATGTATATGTGTCAACCAAATGAGTAGTACTGTTTTTTATGTTGTATTTTTTATTTTTTATTATTGTAGTTTGTTTTTAAATATACTGTATTTTTCTGAATTTGTGTTGTCGAAATAAATGTATTTCTTACTTTCTTCACATAGTTACGTTGACAGTTTAAACACATTTTGCAACAAAAAAACAACAAATTTGAATTTGAAAATTTGATTGCTTAGTCCAAAAAGATACCTCTAAGTACTGGCCTCGCGCAAAGTCGCGCAAAGTCGCACCGCACCTACTTTTTTCAAATCGTACGTAGGTCATAATTATAAAATTCGTGCTTCACAGGCTTCTCGGAATAACCTTGGGTAATCTAGAGGGGAGTCTTAGCCCTATGTATGTATAAGTAAATAAAAAAATGTGGATACCTTGGGAAGACCGAGTAGTCCAGTTCAGCCAGGTCGGGGTCATCATCCGCGCTGCCCATCAGCGGCGAGCCGGCGCCTGAGGGAGACATAGTCCCTGTAACCACAGCGCAACTCAACATGCATCTACTCACAGCCACGTGCAAACATATTGCAAGCAAATAACAACTAATTGCTAAATACAGATATTCTACTAACAAGTAAATTAAAACAATATATATATAAACTACTACTAAAAAGCCGTGTTGGCTAAGTGGGAGGACACTCGACTTTCATTCCGAAGGTCGTGGGTTCAAACCCCGCCACGCACCTCTGAATTTTTCTTCTTGAGAAATTTATGTGCGCTATAAACACGTGCTTTAACGGTGAAGGCAAACATCGTGAGGAAACCGGCATGTTCTGAGAACTTTAAAAGAGTTTGAAGGACATGTGACATTCACCAACCCGCACTTGGCCAGCGTGGTGAATTAAGGCCTAATCTCTCTCGTCAAGAGAGATGTCCCTGTGTCCCAGCAGTGGGAACGTTAATAGGGTGATGATGATGATATATAAACTACTAGCGGCCCGCCCCGGCGTCGCACGGGTATAAAATTTTCCCGGAATTTATTCGAATTTTTCTCGCCGTAAAAACCATCCTATCTCTCAAGTTGGATCGAACTGCACATGGTGTGCGAATTTTATTATAATCGGTTAAGTGGTTTAGGAGTCCATTGAGGACAAACATTGTGACACGAGATTTATATATATTAAGATATATTGGACCAGTTTTTTCTGAGATCGGGAGTTGTGGAAAAAATGGCGGGAGGCCTTTGCCCAGCAGTGGGACACAGGGGGCTTATTGATTGTTTGATTGATATATAAACTATAAACAAAAATTTTGGATTACTACTCCATTGCTGGAAACTGCATTATAATTAGTAATTCACTAGTAGTGCCCCGCGGTGTTACTCGCTTTATTATGGATTTTCCCGCGGAATAACATTTACCCGCCGCAAAGAGTATGTTTTGTTTTTTTAACCCCGACAAAAAAAGAGGTTTGACGTGTCTGTCTGGGACATCATGGCTCCCGAACGGATGGAGCGATTTTAATTTAGTTTTTTTTTGCATGAGTCTGGCACGAGTGTTCTTAGATATGTTTCACGAAAATCTGTTGTTCCGTTTAAATGTTATGGGGGTTAGAGTGGGGAAGGAAAACCGAAAATCTGCAAATATACTCGACTTGGGTATCAAATGAAAGCGCATCACGTGCACATTACACAATATTATGGTGTTTTACTTTTAAAGAAATTAAGGCATTGAAATCGAGGGTTTTTCTTAAATTTTGAATTTTGATTTTCTTAGGCTTTAGATCATCTGTGTACCAAATTCGATTTAAATCAGTTCAATAGTTTTTGCATGAAAGTGGAACAGACAGACAAAAATAGTTACTTCCGCATTTATAATATTAGTATGGATTGATTAATCCAATACAAGAATATAGACAAACAACCAGTTTTTCTATATTCCCAACAAATACTTTACAGTAAAAGATTTTTTTTAATTGGACCTGGTTTTTCTGAGATTAGCGAGATTCTTTCTTTACAATATTAGTATAGATTACAGTCTCCCGCCGTCGTCTGTCCCTATGTTCGCGTAAAATTCTGAAACTACTGAACTGATCTTTATCCGGTTTTCAGCATTATGTAGATTGATTTAAAGGGAAGGTTTTTGCATCCGAGCAAAGGCGGAACGGGTCACCTAGTATTGTATAAGAACCCGTTTCCTATACAGAAAATAGAAATTCTTAATTGCAATTCTAATCTAATTGAATACTAATACAAAACATTCTCAAAATTATAATGCAATTCTATTAAATTAAGAGGGTTTACGTTATTGTTAAATTAGAAAATATATTTTTAAGTATCAATAATTTGGTAGTGGGGAAGGAAAAAAGAAAATCTGAAAATATACTAGTGTGGGGTATCAAATGAAAGCGCATCGCGTCCACATTATATAATATTATGTTATTTTACATTTAAGGAAATTATGGCATTGGAATCGGGGTTTTTTCTTAAAATTAAGATTTATGTATAAAACTCGCGCTCTAGCCGTAAACCCTCTTAAGACATAACTACTCTACAATAGTCTACTAAAGTAAATCAAAATAAATGCTATTTAATCAGTAGGTATTTAACTAACTACATACAATAGTAAGTATTTAACTAATATATAACTACTACATAATTACCCTTTTAATATATTTATCTGACCACTTTAGTTAAAACACAGCTTCAAAAGATTGTCAATTATAAATAATATTGTAATGGTTTGATACAAAATTATAAAACTAATTTTAACTAAAATGGGCATATTAAGAATAATGTAAAATTTATTTCCATTAATGCGCGGGTTGTCACCACCCTCCGGGCTGGGCCAGTGCGTGAAGCGATTTTTTCGTGTTTCGCAATGAGGCCTGGAGAAGCCTACTAACTAATTAATACTAACATTCTAGGTCTTCATGCCCCATCTTAGACCACATCGTCACTTTACATCAGATGAGACTGTGGTCAAATGAAGGCAGAAAAAAAATGCATTTCTATTACGTTCCCACTGCTAGTCACAGGGACTTTTCTCTTCACGAGAGAGATTAGGCCTTTAATTCGCCATGCTGGCGAAGTGCGGCCATCCCTATTATTTAACTTTAAAGTATTTCACAACTGTTTGTTGTGGTCCTGGTTAAAGAGAAGGGATGAATGTCATGTAATGATAAGATTTATTAGAAATTATGTGTGTTGATGGATATATGGGAAGAGGTCGGCCTCAGAAAAGACGGATGGACTGTGTGAAGGATGACATGTGTAAGAAATGAGTGTGTTGAAATGACGAGTGACAGAGGAAAATGGAAGGAAAAAACATGTGGGATAAGGGCAAGATAATGATGATGTTGTGGTCCTGGTTGTAGTTTTGAAAACATCAGCAAATAGTTATAAGGCTATTAGATCTATAAACTCACCCAAAGTGTTGTCTGTAGGTATGAGATGCGAGGGTGGCTGTTTGGTGCCGAATGCTGTTATAATGTTCTCAACCAGGCACTTGCACCAAGAGCATTCCACCCACCAGCGTTCATTGAGTGCATCCTCTATGTACACCTATAACAATAATAAAAAATCAAATACTTAAGGCTAAAAATTTTAAATGGTCTTTTATCTACTTAATTACTTACATATTTTCTTTTTCGTTCTTTTAATTGTTCATATTAATTATTAATGTTTTTAAGATTTAGCGTTTAAGAATAATTCTATTATCAATAAATAGGTAACTATTTTAAAAGTACCTATGTTAATAAAAAAATTATGGTTAATGTAATTCTGCAACTACTTTTTTTTATTAAATTTCAAAACTTTTTAAATTTAGTATGCAATTTGATTATCACATTAGTGGCTACTTTTAACATTATCAGTTGCAGCTTTTTTTTCTTTGTATTTTCTTATATCTTTTTTTCTGTATATTTTACAATACAGTATTCAAAATAAATTATTTTAAAGAAATTATAATCTTGAAACCTTGACTTTAGTAATATCTGCATGACCCATGTGGTTGAATATAAACTGACTGTAAAACCTTTATTCTTGCAAATAAAGATATTTCAATATGTCAAATGACTGTGATAAGTATAAGATAATAACTCTGACCCACCTTTATAAATATATCAGGCCAGTTGCTATTCTCCCTATGTCCAGCATACAGCATATTGCAAGCAAGAATAAACACCAGCGGGTTCCCTTTATTCTTGAAGGCCGCTCCTTGTTCCCTCTTCAGAAGGGTACAGAGCATGTTAGTAACAGTCTCATGAGCGAACATGTTGGCCCGGATCTTTGTCAGGTACAGGAGTCCCATGCAGAGAATCGGATCAGGCTTTGAGCGCTGGGATTTGAGAAGCCGGATGGCACCTGTGAGAAGCCCCAGCTGAAACAAAGATATATTTACAGATATTACAGTTGAGTATGTTAAATTTGCAAGCCATCTAGCAATAATGCACTGACATAAAGCACTCTTTTAAATTATTTTAGTTACAAGGAAACTCCCTGATTTTTTAATTCACCAAGAATTAGTTGACTCTGGAATTCTATATGTCAATAGTTATGGTTCAAAGTCAAACAATATAACTTAAAAAACATACCAATTTATCGGAATTGTGAGTATCAAGTGCCTGAAGTACACTAGGCACTAAGTCCACAGGGTCAACTTCTAACGAGGTCCCTCCAACAGCTTCTGCTGGAGACCCGATCCTGGACCGTTTGCTGGGTGGCTGCGATCCAAATGCCGACGTCTCTCTCTTTCTTTCAATACCTTTAATGGAAAATATTGCTTGTTATAGGTTCACAATAATATTACCATGTACTTAATAAACTTACATGGGGAATAACTACTTACCACTTGTGGATGGCTTGTGGATACTTCCTCTCTTCTCTGAGTCCCTGGAGACGACTACAGTAGACTTGGTTCCCAGCGCAAAGATATCTTGGGGGTGCTGGGGTCCCTTGCTCTTGCCACCTCTGCCGGATGACGGCAATTTTCCACGATCCATGTTAGCTGTAGCTCCAGCTCTTGGTTTATAGTGAAATATCGTTACATTAGTGTCAGAGCTAATGAAAAAATAGGCATAGCGTTAAAATTACGAGTTATTTTGGGCAAAGTGATGCGGTCAGCAGCAAGCAAGCAAGGACCACAACAAACAATTTGTGTGACATTGACATTTGACATTCAATTCAGTTCTAGACAAAAAGACATTGGCAGTACCTAACATAAATCGCGCCTGCTAACTGCCAACTGCCAAATCTATTGATTGAAGAAAAATACTGTCAAAGTTGTCATTATTTCGACGACAGCCAAATTCACAAAAAGGTAAAAATTCAGGTATTTTCTTTGTAAAAGCTTGTCGAAATACTACAAATTCAACCAAACGCAGTACGCTCAAAATTACATTACATGTTTATTTTGTATAATGTTACGAAGTTATGTAACTTTTAAATGAGGTTATGTTTGTGGATTTTCAGATGTTGACCTCAACTTTTATCGGTCTTCGGGCTGCCACCAGCTCTGTGATGGTGACCAGGAACCTGGCCGCTGCGCAGAAAGCCACTGACCCCATACAGCAGCTGTTCATCGACAAAATCAGAGAATTCAAACAGAAGAGCTCGTAAGTATCCTCTTTTGATTTTTATGATCGAATTTCGAATTTATTCAATAAATTATAAATGCATAAAGTTTTAGCACTTTTCAAATTGAACAGCCTAGGAATTAATGCGTACAGCGAACAGCGTAGAAATAAATAGTGATTTTTATTAATCATGTAGGTAGGTAGATATTCCTTCATGATTTTGTAGTCTTTCATTCATTGCCCACTGGTGCAATTATTTTGTAGGCTAGTTTGCTTTGGATATCTGTATTTCTTTGTGTAACATTAAAAAAAAACTTATTAGAATTAGCAGTAATATCAACATTTCTATACCTATTGCATACACTTTTTGTCTTATTCTAATTAATTTGTGTATGCAATGTCTTGTGTGTCTTTATGTCAAAAATATTGTGTTTTTTTAAGGTATATATTGTTTCATTACCATGCATTAACACGTTCCCTGTGTATGACCCATCGGTGGTGCATATTGAAGTTCTGATCGTACGTGCATGACACACATATGGGGCAAGAGCCCTTGCAAGTTTAAAGGCTCGTAAAAATGTACACGTATGAGTTTATCCACTTTTATCTGCATACACGTGTAGCCAATAAACTAAAATTTAAATTGACAAGAAAACCGGTGGACTTTTCATTTGGGGTTGCCAGTATCCTACCATCAAAAGTGGGTAAATATAAAATAAAAATGCATTATATATTATTTATTTATTCTTAGTATTTTTTAATGAACAAGGTTATAACAATTGAGGCAAAAAGCTTTTCGGCACTTCAAGCACTCCATGTCCGTTTTTTTAGACTTACGGGCTGCTTCAACTGGTATTTGGCCTCCTTCTACCAACATTTTGTAGCAGCCAGTGCAACGTTTTCTCTGTATTTTTTTTGGGTCGCGCCTCGGGATTTTTGTGAGGGAGTGGCTGAGCCTATAAGGCGGCTCGTTTAGGCTGGATCTTGAACGTGGTGTATGCGTGGGACATGGCGACAAGAGCTCATAAGTGCATGACCCACGGATGAATCATGGAGTAAAGAGCTCATACGTGCATGACCCACGGATGGCTCATTTACAAATATTGTTTTTTTTAATAAAGGGGGGCAAAAAAATTAAAAATAATGTTTTGTCACAGTCATTTAGATGCTACCCTAATATAATATCCACATAAAGCATTTGCACGTAGGTGGTAGACTCCATAATCTTGGCTGCACAGGGAACGTGTTAATATTATTATCCTAAGTACATAATGTAGAATAAAAAATTCATAGAACTACTTGCACTTTCTTTTTCAGCGGTGGAAAACTCGACCCCAACCCCGTTATTGAAAAGGAACTGAAGGCCGAGAGGGAGAAGCTGGAGAAGCAATATGGTGGTGGCTCCGGAGTCGACATGACCGCATTCCCCAACATTAAGTTCGAGGAACCCAAGCTGGACCCCATCAACGAAGCCAAGTGAAGTGTGAATATTGTAGAATCTAATGCTTGTATCTAAGAGGTTAAATCAATAATTATTTGTTAGAAACTATACTGTATTATTATTTATTGCCATTATCTCATATAATTAGGTCCTTACATATGAAATTGGCGTTTTGTATGGGAGGAACAAAAAGTCGAATATTTTTTAATATAATATATTTAATTAATCAAAGTATGAACCATTGTTTTCTATGCACTTTTGCCATCTTATAGGTAGTTCATTGATCCCTTTACTAAAAAAACCAGTCGGACGGGAATCAATAAAATCTTTGAAGGCGATTTGGACTGCCCCATCGGAGTTGAATTTTTCGCCTTGTGTCTATAGTACCATTAATTAGTACCATCAATGGTACAAGTGATACTACTATGTGTCCTTAGTACCGTTGAAAAAGATACTAGTTTATACCGTGTATTTACTCGTGAAAAAAAACAAATCAAAAATAATAAACCGTGCCGTTTGCAGGTCTAAGGGGTTTTAAGTTAGATTCAGATTTATAGTGCAATTTAAATTGTGTATTTACTTGTGAAAATAAAAATCAGATTTTTTTTATTTTCTAACGACGCAATTTTTCTAAAAACAATGCGACTGTAATGTCGCCTTGAATTATTTGCATTTGCACATGTTGAATGTAATTGTTGCGGTCGATCACTACTTTTGATCTTGAGTTTTGTGGCTCTGTTGTCAAAGCATTTACGCAATGGTATGCAGCATCTCTTTTTAGAACTTTTAGAAATTGGCATGTTGTGGTAGGTTTTCTCATAAAACGCTTGTTAAATTGACCGTTCCATGCTTCGCAACAATTCGTTGTTTGATGTCTCTCGCCAAAACTGCACCACTGTGCTTTTTTCGGCATCCAAAAATGTAATAAAATATCAATATATTATAATTATTAATTTTATTTTAAAATTAATTAAAATTTGAGGATTACGGGAACGAGCATTGTGACACGAGAATTTTATATAAGATAATAATTATATTTAAAAATGTACTATTACTTTCCAACCCCTTGATGTCTGAAGATAACGAAGGCGACCTGAGCGGTACACAGCGCCCTTCGACGTTATGTATATATATTTTCTTGTATGTTTTCGATGCAATGGTACTAGCGACACGTGCTAGTATCGGTAGTACCATTGATGGTACTAAGGACACATAGAAGTATCACTTGTACCATTGATGGTACAAATTAATGGTACTATAGACACAAGGCGGAATTTTTTCCCTTGCAAGAAGTTATCCAAATTTCGAAAAAAATGGTAATCTGTTGGAGCAAGGTCCGGGGAGTACGGAGGATGTCTTAGACTTTCCAATTGAAGCTCTTCTAATTTAGTAGCCGTCTGTTGCGCAGTGTGTGGTCTAGCGTTGTCGTGAAGCAGCAGTGGCGTGGAGCGATTGACCAGCCTAGGTTGTTTAGCCGCTAGCTTTTCCATCATGGTTTGCAATTGCTGACAATAGACATCAGCCGTAATAGTCTGGCCAGATTTGAGAAAACTGTAATGAACAATACCGGCACTAGTCCACCAAACGCTTACAAGTAACTTTTTTGGGGTTAATTTTCGCTTGGGGCAGGATTTGGCTGGCTGGCCAGGATCCAACCATTGCGCTGAGCGCTTCCGATTATCGTAAAGAACCCATTTTTCATCACAGGTAATGATTCGGTTTAAAATACCTTCATTATTGTGCCGGTTTAGTAATGTAACGCAGCAGTCGACGCGCGTTTGCCGGTTTGCTTCAGTCAATTCGTGAGGTACCCACCTTTCAAGCTTTTTAATCTTCCCAATTTGCTTCAAGTGAATTAAAACAGTTTTATCACTAACACCGCAGCCTGCAGCTAACTCGGACGTGGTTTGCGATGGATCCGCTTCCACAATAGCCTTCAACTCTTCATTATCAACTTGAGTCTCAGGCCGTCCACGGGGCTTGTTCTGCAAGTCGAAATTTCCAGAACGAAAACGTTGGAACCAAAAACGAACTGTGTTTTCTTTTGCAACACGACCGCCATACACATCATTCACCCTTCGAGTTGTTTCCGCAGCACTAGTGCCACGGCGGAACTCGTACTCGTAAATAATGCGATATTTTAAGTTTTCCATTTTGTAAAATGAGTGACGCAAACAGAAAAAAACAGAAGAAAAAAAACAAATGAATGACGATCATCGAAGCACAAATACATGAGTCTATAGCTGTACAAATTTGAATTTGGAATTCCTTACCAAAGAGGAGAAATTTGTGATTAAAGTGGCCAGTACGAAAAACGCCAATTTCATATGTAAGGACCTAATATAAAATTCTTGTGTCCCAATGTTCATTCCGGTACTCCTCCGAAACTGCTTGACCAATTCTTATGAAATTTTGAGAGCATATTGAGTAGGTCTGAGAATCAGCTTCTATCAATTTTTAATTTTGAACCCCTGACTTTAGTTTGATTTTTTTTTTGTATGAGTCTGGCGCGAGTTTTATTGACATGTTTCATGAAAATTGGTTGTGCCGTTAAAAAGTTATGGGGGTTAGAGTTAGAGTGTTCACGGAAAACCGACAATCTGCAAAAAAAATCTACTGAATTATTTTTGAAATCGGCCATGAAATCAAAATCTTTATGTACAATATCACTCACAACTCACATCCAGTTTTTCGTAAAAAAATGTTATTATTTATGTCTAATAATTATATATAATAATAATCACTACGTTTATTTATGTATTATTTTATAGCAAATACTCTGCATAAACTGATTGAGCTTTTGATTTTAAATTTAAACATTATATTAAATATTTGGGTCCATCTGACAAAACCTACTAAGCAAAATGACTAGCTAGCAATACATCAACACTTCATCTTCTCTTCATAGCATTTGAACGACATCGCTAAATTGACTTGGTAGCAAAAAGACTACTTTTTCAAAAGTACTGTTAGTAACAAAAACATTTTATTTAGAAAAAATATGTTTAATATCCATAAAAAGAAAAAAAAAAATTAATCGAATTACTGAAATTTAAAAAAATATGTTTCTAATGGTTCTGATGAAGAATTTGCTTTTTAATTTCAAAAATGTTTTCTAATAACTGCATCTCATTGATGTGTCCATGTTTCAGTGATGTAATTTCATTTTTGAGCATTTTATCAAATTGTATGTGGCGACGCAACCGTCGTGATTTGTTAAAATAATGCTGCTTGATAGCAATATCTTTCAAGCGTGCTTCTTTTCGCAGGATATACAAAAATAAAAGCAACGTGGCCGTATGTGGGATCCGGACGTTAAGGCGTCTGTGCCAGCTCTCCATGCCATTGTTCGTTCTATGCCTTTCAGTAGCACAACAAATGAGTGAAAATGATTTTTCCCATTGCCGTTTGAAGTATTTAATG
Source organism: Gymnoscelis rufifasciata (assembly GCA_929108375.1). Classification (NCBI taxonomy): domain Eukaryota; kingdom Metazoa; phylum Arthropoda; class Insecta; order Lepidoptera; family Geometridae; genus Gymnoscelis; species Gymnoscelis rufifasciata. The sequence goes on from OV815320.1 coordinate 703,452, forward strand.
AACTTGTCATTACGTGCGGTTTTTGGAGCTCGATTCATTATTGCTCTCCAGCCAGCGTCTATATATTTAATTGGCAATAAAGGCAAATTTGCTGTATGTCTAATAATTTCATTTTTAATCTTAAGTTCGCGGCCCTTTTTCCAAACTGCTCGATTGTAGTGGTAAAAACAGCCCGTAACAACTGCCCTTAACTTAACTAAACTAAACTTAACTTAACTTATTTATTTTCTTAACCGGTTCCATTTTACTACAAACTTCCTGACGGCACAAATCCATCATCAACGCTCTCTTATTGTCGTCTGGATGAGGTGCACAACAGTGAGAACTTTTTCGTACTATCTTATCTTTAGTGTCATTTAAAGTCACTGAAGCGGAACATTCACCTTTATTTACGCACCTCCACAAGCTTCCATTTTTATTGTTTTTAGCAAAATTATATCTATGGCTGTTAAGAAGAAGTGCTTGTTTTCCTTTTTGATTTGTAATAAATTTAAGGTTATCCGGCATTTTCTTGGCTTTCACTGCTTACGCTTCTATTACAACCAAATGAATCAATAACAATGAAACAATATTCGATGTTATCTTTCAAGCATACTTCAACATGACAGCTTCCTTCTTAATTTATAATTGACCAGTCTACACCGTTGTAGCCGATTTCGTATTTTTTGTTCAAAAAGTACTAGTTAGCAACATGATTTTCTAAGAGGTAATAGTTAATGTCTATATACTTACGTGAAATTATATTTAGTTTAGCGTACATAAAGGAAAGCTAATAGTTACCTTTTTGAAACTTCTGTAACCCTAGTACTTTTCAGAAACCGAATCAGGATGCAACATTATAATATATATGATATTTAAACCATAACCACTGCTCATTCTAACAAGTCTTAAAATTTCAGTATTTAGTAAACACGACATGATTAGGATTTCAACTTTTTGTAAATGACTGTACCTGTTTTGAAAAAGTAGTCTTTTTGCTACCAAGTCAATTTAGCGATGTCGTTCAAATGCTATGAAGAGAATATGAAGTGTTGATGTATTGCTAGCTAGTCATTTTGCTAAGTAGGTTTTGTCAGATGGACCCAAATATTTTTTTATGATATATATTATATTTCATAAAAATATAACGATAAAATATGCTAGGTTGAGATATATTTTTATATGGGGGGACAGCGCGTACGCAGTCCCCACTACCAAAAATAACGCACCCGAGTTATCCGCATTAGGGATAATCGCAGAGGTCAACCCAGCCGCAGTGCAATGGAAGGGCCTCGCTCTGGGGGAACCGCCTTATTGATCACGGTGTCCCCTGTGCCAGGTAAGTATGCTTTCACTGAGTTGTTGCGCGAACCCCATTCGAGCCCGTGCGTTTTCGTCATCGCGATCTAGAGCTCGCGCTTTTTTACTAGCGACATCTAGTTATAAATTGAGTAAACTTGGGCGACGACATAGATGCGTCATTCATCATGTCACACACACACACATGCTGAATAACTGGCATGGCATTAAACTTGTATGATGCCTTTTTTCATATAATCCTTTTTTCCGATGATTTGGGCAGAGTAGGTACTTTTTATATACAGCAGCGGCATAGAATAATAAATTAGGCAGCGGTAATTTACGTAACTGCAGTCTATATTCATGTCCATTATTCATAGTTAGAAAGGTGTAAGCACACGTAATGTAAAGAATGAGTTTATCTAGTAAATAGCAAAAGTAGTAGCTAGTAACTATTTACTAGCTACTACTCAAAACTATAAAGCCCCAAAAGTGTAAAACTTACCTGCGATAAGAATAAGAATAAGAATAAATTTATTGGTCTAAAAAGTACATACATAGTTTCTTAGATCTGTGGCCTCCAAACTAGGAAAAACCTGTATCTTGGAGACCTCCTTCCATTGTTATAAAACAAAGTATGAAAATACAAGTGAGTGGACATATAAAATCAATCAATAAAGTTATAGTAGACAAAGAATATAAAACAAACATTAAAGAAAATAAAATATTAACAAAGTGATAGATTAATTAAAAAATAATAATATGCGATAGCGTGCGGGGCTGCGTGCTTTCGCTTCATATAAGACGCCTGAAATTTAAATTAGGGCACACGAAAATGTGTTGCTACTATACAATCACAGGCACCTTGAGTTTACAACTTGATGTTATTTTAAAATGTGACTTTAATTATATGAGTCTTAGCGTTGATTGTATTAATAATTAAATAATTAGATTAACACACATGTGCTCGAACAACGTTATGTACCTACCCGTCGTAAAATGGGTTATCTAACACGGAAATAATTTTATAAATCGGATGCGCGATAAGGTAAGGACTAGCAGTTCCTGATATTTATTTCCCGAATGGAAAGTTGATACTTAATGTATGGACGTAAGTCGGGATGTTTTCCTAATGTGTACTTTATTACGAAACATATAGAAGTGAAGATACTACATAGTCCAATCTTTGGCAGAAGTGCTGTTTTCTTCACTATGTTAAGTTGAAAAAAGTCTGCTTTTGCTCTTAATTTGCTTAGATAAATAGCATCTACGCAAACCAAAAAATTAGGAGTTAAACAATATTTTTTTGTCATCAATTTACAGTAGACCGCAACAGAAACATGACATCGAATCGTGAGCAATAAAATAAAAATGCAGTACGTCTAAAATTTTCAACAAATGCGTCCGATCTTAGGCGACCCAACCTTAATTCTTCAGCATTATAAAATTATTATAGATGTAATTATTAAATATCCACTTACCACTTTAAAAAATCACAAAGGGATTGCTATGTGCCTATTATACAAACCAATGCAATTTTTATTATTGAGGTAGGTATAGCCTAGGACAGGCAGATCTTTGTTATTTCCGCGGTTTCTTTGTGCATGTCCTAAAAAGACAGGAACGAAACGGAAACGACCAGCGGATAGGGATAGTAGTGACGTCGTTAGTGGTGACGTTGGTAGATTAGATAGGTATACGCATAAATCAGTAAAAGTTTTTTATAATATACTTACATAAGTTTCGGTCCATAAATGTAGGTCTCAAAATACAAGACATTCGAAAATTATTGTTCTAAGGGAACATGTCATCGATTTAGGCAAAATTAAAAATTTGAGCGAAGTTTATGGTTTCACTTATACTGTGCTCAGGAATCGAACCCAGACTTTATAAAATAAAACTAATTATCATTATTTTCAACTATTTATTTTCAGTTTTTTTAACCCCTGACCAAAAAAGAACCCTTTTTAAGTGTAAGTTAGATACTCGAGTGGGATATCAAATGAAAGTGCATCGCGGTGTTTTACTTTTAAGGAAATTTAAGGTTGGAAGCAAGAAGTTTTCGTAAATTTTATATTTTGATTTATTTAAGTATGTTTTTGTTACCAATTCCCATTCATACTTACTAAGACCATGGAAAATTTTGAGCCGTGTTTTGTTTGTTAACAAATTTTTCAACACCATGATTTTTGAAATACTAAACTTATATGTAGGTACTTAGGTACTTTGTTTTGAAGGAAACTTTACTTTGTCGAACAAAGGTAACTCCTAAAGAGGGAAGATAAATATAATTCATTGGAATAATCGCAATAAGCTGACTGAGTTTATATTTGTGGGAAAATTACAATACAGTCTAATAAACCCACTCGCTGTTCAAATATTTCATATTCATATTTGAGCCGTGTTTTGTTTGTTAACAAATTTTGCAACACCATGATTTTTGAAATACTAAACTTATATGTAGGTACTTAGGTAGGTTCTTTGTTTTGAAGGAAACATCACTTTGTCGAACAAAGGTAACTCCTAAAGAGGGAAGATAAATATAATTCATTGGAATAAACGCAATAAGCTGACTGAGTTTATATTTGTGGGAAAATTACAATACAGTCTAATAAACCCACTCGCTGTTCAAATATTTCATATTCATTTAAATTTATTGCACAACACATAGTATTTCACACTATATATGTACCTTTCCTAATCTATATGCTCTTCAAACAATTTAGATAAGCGCTCCAGCTGAACTCAACCGACTAAAACGCTATGTGTGTTTTAGTAGTTTTAGTCCAATCGCAACTACTAGTACATTCCAAAGACTAACTTTCGTTTCAATCGTTTTAAATCGACAGAAAACAATCAGCTGACTTCCAAGTTCGCATTCAAGTTTCCGCAAAAACATGAGACTTGAGGCTTGAGAGTCGCTATCGAGCGCTGTATGCGTGAACGTGAACGCTGTCTGGGTCCCGGCAGTGAGACTGGCATAGCGTAGTCGCGACGACGTGTTATGGCGAACGGATTCGTAGGCTCCACGAAAACCTTCCCATTCTCCTTCGACAACGATGTGGAGGAAGAAGAACCTGGGAGGATCACGCCTCTGCTCAGCCAGAGAGTCGGTGAGTTTAGAATAATAATACTGTTTAATTGCGGCGTATATCGAAGACTTCATCGTCTTGCGACTCAATTCATACAGCAAAAGGTATTTGTTGTGTTGAAGAATTTACAATTAACGTTCCGTGTCTAATTTGTTCTTTGTTTGTTATTTTTTTTGAAAAGTTGAATATTGTTTCGAGAATAGTCCTCATTACATAGTGCGGTTGTCTGTATTTGATAGAACAGTTTACAACTGTTGCCTCTTAAATTTATGTGACCGGCGCTTGACAAATCGACCTGCCAGTTGTTTCTATATGAAAATTTATCGCAATTGGCAACTGTCTGCGGATTCTGTGTCTAATTGCTTTGAAATTAAAAGGAAATTTTTATTGGCGCATGTTATTAATTACACTATGCAGATTATGATAGATCAAAATATCTTTCAATTCTATTTTCATGCAGCATAACAGGTAAATATCATATAGAGCATCTATATTTAGATTGTAAACATTCTTCAAGCTGTTTGTAAACAATTCAATTTATACATTTTACTGAATTTTCCACCTGAGAGCGGAAATTTCCGTTGCGATGACCTGACTCTGCTAAAGTGTCGAGGTGCGAGTCATGTTTCCATGCATTACTGTGGTGCAAAAGTAACCCGACTTGTTTTAAGATGCTGTTTCTGTGGGATATTGCGGGAGTTGTAGGGGTGTCTGAAAACGGTCGGGTTGCCGGATCGATACCAGCAGCTGACCGCTGCGGTGTTATTGACTGGTCCGTAGCTTTGCCGAGTTTTATGTAGGTCATTTTGAATAGACATGACGCCTTACCTATATCCTTTCATTAATAAATAGGGCATATACGTGTGAATCTGTATTGAACTTGCGCAATTGTAAGAGTTTGACTATCGCATTTTATTAGGCTTAGTTGGTAACTACCTACCTATCTCATATTTTTGATACTTATCTAATGTTTTTGATAGTGTCAAAGATTGTTTTGTAAGTTTATCTTTAAAATGCGGCATGTCAGTTCTATTTTTAAGCGACAAAAAAGAAAAAAATTGTTAAATTTTTAGGTATTTAAACAGTTTTTTACAATAATTCTTCTTTACGATAAAAATATTTGTTTTATTTTTAATTGTGTAAAGTATAACAACAATTACCGATAACATCGTTGTAAATGGTTAAATTTGTACAAACTCTCCTTTATTTATGAAATAAGCAAACGCAAAACCTATTTAAATTCCGACCCCCGATTAGGTTAAGAATAAAGGTGATCGTTGGCCTCAATACTTCATAAAATTTCAACGTTTTTTCATAAATTCAATGTTTCTATTCCACAAATTCATTGGACTACTTTTTTAACTAATATTTATGGCAAATACCTAACGGAAACCGTTTTTCAGTGGGAGTTAGACCTCTCATCAAACATTAATCATAAATAATTTATTGTTTGCGAATCTGGTGAAACAATAGTAGGCTTATAATTATAACTAATTAGAACTAAACAGGTTCTGCTTCTGTGAGCACAAGCAATGATTGAGACTATATACATAGTTAAATGTATGTATGTAGTATGTGTCAATGACAACATAGTTGTACCTAGTAAGAATACTGCGTTTAAACATTTACTTTACAGCTTTATAATATGAATAGCTATAGACTAACCTATTAATGACATGTGTACTTTTATATTCATATTCATATTCATTTATTCGTTTTTAAGAGTATTTCTATCTAATTAATATCACACCAAAGGGTAAATGACCAACCCCAAAATGAAAATGCCTGTCCAGTGACGCAGTCGCCATCGGCAAGGATGTTAGACATATATTAACCACCTATTGACTAATTTAAGTTTAGATTTCGTTTGTTTGGATTGTAGCGCTAATTTTGGGAATTACTCTGACTATAATACAGATTTTTGCTCGTTTTTACCGCGGGATAATCCATACGAACACAGGCAACCCCGGCCGTGAATGCTAGTCTTACTAATCTAGGCGGACGTTTGTCAGTTTGTAAGTTTCGATGATTGTATTTTGCACGCCAAAACGGGTCAACCGATTCGGGTAAAAGTTGAAATTACCTAGAGATTACCTTGTGTATAATATCCCGAAAAATCCTAGGAAATAACAATATGAACTTCGGCCGAAGCCACAGACAACAACTATACGAAATAGGAGCCAGAATAAATAATATAATATAAAATAAACAAAGCTTGTGTTACGGGTACTAGACATCGGATATACTTAATATAATAGACATACATGCATAGCTATTTTTCATTATAAATATTAAACACCCAGACCAAGGAGAACCTACTTGCAGAACATACTAACACTTGACCCCTCGGCGGGAATCAAACCCGATACCTCTTGCGCCACAAGCGGATCTTTGCCCACCACGCCACTGAGGCAGTCTGGGCAGTAAACATAATGATTTAACATATCCTTTTAAGAATGACAGAATGTCGGAGTGGCATTCCGTTCTGAATTGGCTTGTCATACGAAGATGGTGAGAGATTAGATTGTATTGTACTCAAACTTATTCAGATGTCTGCCTTATCACTATCAGATAACGTATCTGATATAGGTACCTACCTATATCTCCTATAGATATGGTCACATTCTATGTTGTTCAATAATATAAGTGAATCCTTACACGTGACCTCCGGGTGGTGCTAAGAACAGTCTCTGATGGTAGGCTTCGGCCGCGGCTTGTCACCACCCACGGGCTGGGCCAGTGCGTGAAGCGATTTTTTCGTGTTTCGTAATGTGGTCCGGAGAAGCCATCTACCTTTTAGGTCTTCATGTCCCATCTTAGACCACATCGTCACTTTACATCAGGTGAGATTTGAGATTGTGGCCAAATGAAGACGTATCCAAAAAAAAAAGTACCGATATCTCGTATGATATTCTATTTCAAACAATCATGTTTATAGAAATAAGTGCTAGTAGTGCCCCGCGGTGTTACCAGCGATTTAATGTACTTTCCCGCGGCATTACATTTTTTCGCGGTAAAAATCTCAGGCTCTAGAGAATCTGTTTAACAGATTTCATTTGAATCGGTTCACTACTTTTTGTGTGAAAGAAGAACAGACAGAGTACCTTTCGCATTTATAATTGTAGTATGGCTATGGAACCATTGTTTTGACTGGCTCCTGAAATACAGTTTTTAACTAGTTCGGGAGCCTATGGAACCATTGTTTTGATACTGTACCTCATTTTATGTCAAATAAAGAATTTTTACTTTTTACTTTACTTTACTGAATATGGATATGGATATTAATGCTTTCCTGATGACGGTTCCTTCTTGAATGGGAACAGGAACGTCGCACACATAGTACACATAGTATCTTCACAATTTACTTGAATAATACCTTATGCTCGTTTATTAAAATGAGTAGTGTAACTCGCATTAGTTTTAATAGTGAAAGAGTCAAGATGACGATGAAATAAGCTTTTACGATTGATCTAAATTCGTTTCAAAACAAACATTACTTCTAATACAGTGCCGTCGACCTTACCAAATTCAGTGGCATTCAGCATTAAAATCGTGCCAAACGCGACGCTATATTTAGTCTGCAATGTTACATTTACTAAGAGCTGCGATTTTGTGAAGTGATTCAGTTTTATCCCAAACTGCCAGAAAGTTAATTCATTAGTCACTTTCGTATGAAACACTCATTGCTGCATACCTGTATACGTACGTATGTAGATAATATGTAGTCTGTAACGACATGACAAACGCAGAGTAGGACGTCTACCAACTAAATGGACGGACGACCTGGTGAAGGCAGCGGGCTCGCGGTGGTCACAAGCTGCTACCGACCGAAGTTACTGGAAGTCTTTGAGCGAGGCATATGTCCAGCAGTGGACGTCTTACAGTTGAAATGATGACGATGAATGTTTTATTTGCAAAGAGTGCTATTTTTGCGCCACGGAATTGTTCGTGTTTTCGGTAAAAAGTAGCGTACTTACAGCTTTAATCGAAGTATCGAATTCGATGTATGTGCTATCCCGATATAATTTGTCAAGCCAAATTAGAATTTAAAAATATATAGAAGTATAAGATAGAATTTAGAATTAGAAGCGCAATTTTTATAAGACAGTATAAATTATGAATTGTAAATTTATACCCCGCCGCGTTTGTCTTACTTTATGTTCGGGATAAACTCAAATCCTACTGAACGTATATAACTATGGTAGTAGTACTATTTATATGAAAATTTCAGCAATAGGTAGATTCGAGAAAGGTTTAAGTATCATCATCATCATCACCCTATTAACGTTCCCACTGCTGGGACACAGGGACTTCTCTCTTGACGAGAGAGATTAGGCCTTAATTCACCACGCTGGCCAAGTGCGGGTTGGTGAATGTCACATTTCCTTCAAACTCTTTTAAAGTTCTCAGAACATGCCGGTTTCCTCACGATGTTTGCCTTCACCGTTAAAGCACGTGTTTAAAGCGCACATAAATTTCTCAAGAAGAAAAATCCAGAGGTGCGTGGCGGGGTTTGAACCCACGACCTTCGGAACGAAAGTCGAGTGTCCTCCCACTTAGCCAACACGGCTTTTTATATTAGGTTTAAGTATAATTCATCATAATCATCTATTAACGTTCCCACTGCTGGGACACAGGGACTTCTCTCTTGACGAGAGAGATTAGGCCGTCTGGCCGATGTCACATGTCCTTAAAACTCTTTAAAGTACTCAGAACATGCCGGTTTCCTCACGATGTTGCCGTTGAATCACGTGTTTTAAAGCGCACATACATTTTTCAAGAAAAAAAATCCAGAAGTGCATGGCGGGGTTTTAACCTTTTAGCTCACTTAGCCAACACGGCTTTTAATATTTATTTATAAAGAATTCTAATATAGTTCTAAGAAATCCCAGCTAGTTAGTTAAAAATGTATCGTTATTTATAATCTGCTGAAACCGTTCATTATTTCAATAAATTTCGGTCCATACTCTTTTCAGCAGCATGTAACGTCTCTACGAGTATAACTAATTATACTTTATGTCACATCTGATCGAGTTGTGCCACAACCTGTCTGTCATGACGACTGAAAACTACTATAGATACTGAACAAAGCGTGTAACGAACCAGTGCCAGCCACGCTCAGTTCGCTCCCAAGCACTCTACAATAACATTGTCTCCTTCGTCTGTGAAAATATTCGTGGAGTTATTGTTCAAAACAGTGATTTTAACCTCCTCATTGTGAAGTTTAAGAACTAAGACTGGAAAGCTCCTTGCAGGTGTGCGTTGCAGCTGATTCATAGATTCAGAGGTTTGCAGTTCAGTGATGTGCTATTTCGGTCATTTGTTAGTTTTAATAGTTATCTCGTTATGTATCCTAAATAGCTAAAGCATTTCACGCGTTAGCTATGTTCAAGGTCTTTATGCAATAATTTGTCACTGAAAATGTGTAACTGAGTATTGGTATTTAAGTTTGAAACAATCTGCTTATTCAATCTTAGTCTGACTACATGAAACTCAGAGATATCATAGGTACATGTACATGCAGGTAAAATTCTACCTTATTTAGGATCAATATTGCCCATCAAAACGTCAAACTAAAATGTAACCCAAAAACGATCCAAATATATTAAACTCTTTTCCAAATCCTTGCAGAATGGTGCAAAACATGATTGTTTGTTTATCTTTATGTCAAATTAGCAATCTCGAGCGATCAATCAGATATCATGATGTATTGTTTCACAAAGTGCATATCATGCGAGATATTTTGGCGTCCCGGAGGTGGAGACAGGTCTTTGACATTGCTTGTTGATCGCGGCTTCTCGAAATAGATTGCGATCGAGAGTACACTCGCAGAACATTGAATCGTGCGCATACTAAGAACAGCTGATAATTACTGTAGCGCGTTTAGCAAATAAATATATATAAAGTAAAGTAAATTTATTTTAACCAGTTACATTTTGCATTTGTGTGACAGTACCATAGAATAATAAATTACACAGTACTATGAACGGAGAGACAGCAAAAGTTAAAAAACTGCGTTGCCATCTCAACGCTCTCCTCTATGGCTGTAAATTATCTTAGTGATATAACTCTAGTTTGTAAATTATTACTGACATGTTCCGATGAAAAAGACTAATATATAAATCAATTTCTATCTAACGTATGACCGGCCAGACCAAATTTTTGAAAAAAAATATCTAAAAAATATAATAATGTATATAAGTACCTACTTACGGTCGAATTGAGAAACCTCCTCCCTTTTTGAAGTCGGTTAAAAATAAATGTATAACACAAAATAAGTGATTTGTATTGTGCTTGGGGATATAGGTACTTACTTTATATTATAGAGAACAATCTCGCTTGATGGTACGTGTATACCTACGGTCGAGAGTCACAAAAAGGTTTTAAATGCATTTTTCTTATTCTCATGAAGATAGTTACCTACCATACTCAGGTTGCAACACAATAGCAGGCTTAGTACAAATTTATACGTAAATAAAAAAAAATCGTATCAACATTGATTCCACTGCTGATGAATTTTATTTCTCTAAAGATAGGTACCTACCTCATAAAAAGACAGTGACTTGATTGAAAAGCCTATTTGCTTGGCCATTATTATATTATTAATAGCCACCTATGTCCTTCCTATATACTTGGCAAAAGCCTTCCCCGATTTCTTCCCAATCATTACTTATGATACAATAGTGATTGATATCCAATATACCGAATCGTTACCGAAACCTAATATTTTTACTAGGTATGGTAATACAAATAGCTTTTATTTCCTCTGCCAAAACATAATGTTACGATTTGCATTTGGCCTTCAAGACCTAGGTAGTTTCGTGTAAAAACACTTCACTGAATTTTAATATGAGTCATGCTTCAGCCGAAAAAAGGTCGCGTATGACATGCGATAAAATCTATGGTAGCATTATTGTATTATGAAGCCAATTTTACGATCAATTTAATCGAATTAGTACTATGTAGGCATAGTAGTACGAATTCTGCAATATTATTGTTTATGGAAGCGTAGATACCTACTAAAGATTGAGCCGCGATCGATTTCACATAAATAAAATGGTGCAATGGGCTAAATTCGTTTAGTTTTGATTGCAATTGCAACACACTAGCGTAACGTAAAAAGGGGCTATAGCCTTCCAATAAATAGGTACCTACCTATCTATCACTATCACTGAAAGATTGCTAACTTGTAACCATTCAACGAAATTCGCGGCTTGTCTCCACCCTCCGGGCTGGGCCAGTGCGTGAAGCGATTTTTTCGTGTTTCGTAATGTGGCCCGGAGAAGCCATCTACCTTCTAGGTCTTCATGCTCCATCTTAGACCGCATCGTCACTTTACATTAGGTGAGATTGTGGTCAAATGAAAGCCTATCTATATTAAAAAAAAATCTAGGAATTGGTTAGTATTTGTTTTCAAAGTACAAATTCTGATAAATTCTTTTTCAATAGGGTAGATGACTAAAAAACAATAAATTTACAGACATTTAGATAAGTTAAAAAAAAAATTCCATACCTACATATATTTTATCTTTTTCCTACAAACGAAAAATCAAGTCGACACAGTGCATGGAAGTTTCCCGTGACGTAATTCTTTGGAGAACCGTAACTTTGATGCTCTTTAAATCTTTGCACTTGCTTTTATAATTGATAAAGCAAAAAATTGGTGTCAATAATTTTTGGACGGGCTTACAAACGGACTAAACCACAGAATACATAAAATATAAATCTAAATTTAAAATTTAAGAAAAACCCCCGATTCCCATGCCTTGATTTCCTTAAACGTAAAACAACATAATATTTTGTAATGTGGACGCGATGCGATTTCATTTGATACCCCACACTAGTATATTTGCAGATTTTTTGTTTTCCTTACCCACTCTCACCCCCCTAACTTTTAAACGGCACAACCGATTTTCATGAAACATGTCTAAGAACACTCGCGCCAGACTCACCTTTCATACAAAAAAAACTAAATTGAAATCGCTCCATCCGTTCGGGAGCTATGGTGACACAGACAGACAGACAGACACACAGACAGACAGACAGACAGACAGACAGACAGACAGACAGACAGACAGACACGTCAAACTTATAACACCCCTCTTTTTTGGTCGGGGGTTAATAATAGTACAATAAAGTAACTAAACATAATACCTTCTTTTTAGGTAGTTATCATGGCTATTGTACGCCAGTACTTTCCCCGACACCATGCATTTTCGTTATCCATTTTATTGCCATGTCTGGCCGACTGCCGCCGATCCCTTGCGTGTTCAGTGTTGCCATGCTACCTCAGAGGTCGTTAGCCTTGTACTAGTAGCATTAATATTCGGAAGTGGGCTTAGCTAGCAACAAGCCCGGGTAGCTGTACTGATCAAAGTGCTTTAATGTTTTGAATTTATTTCATTGATAGTGGTCTTGACTTTGATTTTTGTTCGCTACAGGGCAAATGCTTCGTTTCAATGTGAGATTTTAAAAACCTGACTCAAAAGATGGCGCCTATGATTACGGTGATGGATGGATGATTGGTAAACGCCTCAAAGATGAATGACCAAAGGGTCGAACATTTCCCAGGCAGATCTTTGAAAATTATTCTACTTAGGTACTTACCTATCTAAAATATTATTTACACTTAAAAATAATTCTCGCAGTAATAATTGGTTAGTCTTTTCTGTAAATCAATGTATGAATGACATAAAAATAATATTTTGGGGACATATGGATGGAGCAACCACCAAAATTGACCAAAATGACTTATATATTTAATTAATTGACCGAAGATAGTTGCACTGAACTGTTTACCTGAAAACATTAAAACCGGGATGTTTATAAAGAAAAATTGGTGTTTATAAGTAAAGACTCGATGAAATATGTCTTCTAGAGGAGTGCAAGATGGCTCGCGATCACCGTGTATGCTAACGAACTGTTTCTTCGACGATACTGATGGTAAGTTATAATTCCAACAAACTTATAATAAAATTTTACAACTTGCAAAAAGTAATTATTCCTTCGAGCCGGATTTGAACCAGCGACCTATGGATGACAGTGATTTTCCTCTACAGTCCACCGCTCTACCAACTGAGCTATCGAAGGCATACGAGATAGTGCGAAATTATGTATTGGTTTCTCTGTGCTATTAATATTTTAAAAGATGTTATTTTGAGAAGGTTTACATTTTACAGATCACCAGAGAGTTTATAATCACTACAGATCACATTCAATGTAATTGTTGTTGAAAAATTGTGACAAATGTTGACTTTGCGGGTTCGATTCCCGTCGTACAGTTGCTGTTTTTTTTTTATTTATCATGACATCATTATGTACCTATGACATGTATTTACAAAATCAGGTATGTATGTAGTGTATCAGTACTCTGCTTAGTTTGGGGTTAGGTGATGTTGTGTTATTAGAACGGAAATATATATATTTATTTAACCATAACGAGTTATTTAACTTATTATTCTATATCTAATAAAACTTTTTAATTATCGTGGCGTTTGCAACACCCGGAAAAAATAGTTTTTCCCAACTAATGAAATAAATAAAATAGTTATTGCGGCAGACCTCGGCGACGATGGCGGGACGAGCTTGACAGTTTTCTGCATGACTGGCGAGAAGTGGCCGGGGATCGGGAGTTGTGGAAAAAATGGGGGGAGGCCTTTGCCCAGCAGTGGGACACAGGGGACTTATAATAATAATAATTAAATTATTCCGGACAATCCACACAACATGCCCCGCGGTAAGCTCTAAGCTTGTGTTACGGGTACTAGACATCTGATATACTTAATATTTAAGTCATATACATATTATAGTTATCTATTATTATTATTATACATATTAAACACCCGGACCAAGGAGAAGTGCTTACAGTACAGAACTTAGAAACACTTGATCCCTCGACGGAAATTGAGCCTACCGCGCCACTGAGGAGTCAATATATTGCAACGATGGTCCCTGCTACACACATCGCTTTGACAAGAATATTTTTATTAATACTTTATTGCACAAAGAAAATACAATAATTTGCACAAAAGATGGGCATGATGCCAAAGCATTATCTTCCTGCCAACCTCACATGTTTGTAACAAGATGTTGGCGTGCGATAACTTACAAATATATCATAAAAAATATAATGCAAAATCTCAAAGTTACAATCTTAAACCTAATATTTGGTATTTGAACTTTGTTTGAATATTTGAAACTCGCCTTTCATACAAAAAATTACAAAATTGAAATAGCTCCATCCGATCGCATGTCCCAGACAGACACACAGACATACACGTCAAACTTATATGACCCCTCATTTTTGTCGGAGGTTTATAATAATATAAACACATACATTTATAAATACATTAAACTAATATTCACCGTAGGCCGCTAAAGTGGCCACCAGACTCGAACGAGCCTCACCAAGTCCAGCTACAGCTAGTCTCGACTAAGCCTCAGTCAGTTTACGGTCGTATGCAGAGCTGTGCGGTCGAACGCAACATTATCGTACGGTTAAACGAATCTCGTGGCATTCTGTAGTCTCTCGTCAGTGTAACATAACATATCGTGGCATACTTGCAATATTGTGATAAATCCATATATATATTAATTAACTCCTGTTTATGGAAGATTCTTACAACATTAGAGTTTTGTGAATCTATAAATTTGCATAAATTCCACGGTGATTGGAAATGTGAGGTTCGAAACAGCTGTTTGTGATTTCATGTTTTTGTTGAAAGTTGTTTGTAGGTAATATAATGTCTATAAGTATAAATATAGGCAGGTAGGTATATATATATACCTAAATAGAATGTCTAATACCTATCCAGATACCTATGTTAGTTATTTACAGTTCGTTGAAATTGTAGCATTATATTGACGTATTTGATTTTTATTGTGGAAATATTTGTAGCATCATATTCATTATTTTCAAAAGCAGTGGTTAATTAGGTATATTTATCTTTGATGTCTTTTTGATGGTTATGAATTGTCGTGTGTTTGAATATTTAGCCGACATAAAGACCCATGTTAAGTTAAACCATTAATTGTGCACCTGCTTTTATTATGCAGACATTTTATGCATTTTCTAAAACTCTTTCTTAGACCGATTTCTTATTTATAGGGATAATTGAAAAAAGGGAATTAAAGTAAACGTAAGTGTAAACGGATTAATTACATTATACATTATACTAAAAAATATTAAAAATATCTTGTTAAGTTGTTGTCATAAATATGATAATTGTATATACCTAACCTGAACCAAGTAGGTACTTTTGTTATTAATTATAACATAGATTTGGGATTTCAATTCGCTATAGGTTTACCTTGTATACCTTATTAAACAAGGTACCTATTTGTTTTTGTTTTTATATTGTAAAATAGTACCTATAATTATGTTGTGCAATAAATAAATATGAATATGAGTACCTAAGTAGGTATATACTATAGATATTTGTTCAAATAAGTGATGGGATCAACCGGTCCACTGCCTCTTATAAACCTACATAACATTGTTAAATTAAATTAGTAGGTACACCTTTACACCAATGAGTAACCTGCCTGTAAATAAAACTGACCAGCACCAATATTTACTTTCCACTTTAAATTTATTTCACTTTCAAAGCTAACGAAAGTTACACTATTAGAAAACCAGTACCTATTACTGCAAAATTACTATTTTTCAGCGTCGCATTTTAACTCATTGCGTTCGACGGTTTTGCACTAAAACCGTTGACTTCGACAACTTTAAGGACGTAGGAATTGCTACTTTAGGAATGAGAAAATTGCTCATATAATACTTTCCCAATACAATGTACTTATATATAAAAAAAAACATTACAGCTATGTTACCCGCGCGTTAAAATAAATGTTCTTTAACAAATAACTATTTTGGTATCCAGGTATCCACGATACAGGCTCTGCCTAGTGTGGAGGCTAATGCTAATGTCAATAGGTTGTTAATTTTGAATTTTGGTAAATAAATATTTTTTCATAAATGAAAAAAAGAAAATCAATCCGAGAATCCACAGCAATCCCACATTATCATACCAAATTTCAGGCTAATCGGTTCAGCCGTTTTGCCGTGAATAACGGACAAACATACGGATTCATACAATTTTCCCCACCGCCTCTGTCTGCAAAACGAAATTGATTTTTGTGCAGTTTTCAGCAAAAGAATCACGCTTGTATAGTTCTCTATATTATATTTTATAATTATCATTTAGACCTAGGTACTGTCCAAAACCAAGGATCTACGTACTTATGGTGTGAATAATATTTAAGGCTGAAAAATTCTTCTATAACATCACTTGTTATGGAATTTTTCTGTTCGTCGGATCAGCTGTTGTTGCAGATGTTGATAAACAAATATTGTTATCTTAGGATATTAAGCGACTTGCATAGCAACTCGCAATTCTTGACAGTAACATTACCTACGTGTCTTGCGGATTCCGGTATTTCCATTAAATTTAATTATTGTTTTCCGATACATTCCTATGTTTTTTTAAGATTGGCCTGTGATTATAACTATATTGGGAAAGAAGCGTCTCCCGGAAAAAAACCCGATTCGTTAAAAGTAAAAAATATGATTATTCTGTCATGTGCACGTGGTGCGCTTTCATTTGATACCCCATATAATATTAGAGAGTATATTTGCACACATTCGGCTTTTCTTGCCCACTTTCACACCCCACAACTTTTAAACGGCTCAACCAATTTTCATCAAACATGTTTATGAACACTCGCGTATGTCACTTTTAATTGGAAACTAAACTAAATTGAAATCGTTTCATCCGAGAGTTAGGTAGGATGCCACAGAGAAACCGAAAGACAGACACGTCGAACTTAATAATTATAACATCCTCATTTTCGGTCGGGGGTTTATAAAACTAGTATTATTTTCATCATTATCTGATTCAGTTAACATTTTTAGTGTTAATTTAGAGAAACAGTTGTCATGGAAATTACCAGTAATTGTCTTACAACCCTCAACAACCAAAAACTAAAATTCATTTCTCGCGTCATATTCTTTATATTATAATAACAAGCTATACAATAAACCATAGACAATAAACTGTTAACAACAAAATCCAAAAAAAATAATGTATGTGACCTCCTTGCCTGTACCCTTCTTATAAGTATTTGCCGTGGATGGGTGGTAATTATGCACAGGCATGCCTTCTGCAAAAGTGCGCGAGAAAGGAATGTGTGTATGAGTACAGTGAACAGTTTCGACGGACAGTTGCCGTTGCTCTAGTTCCACATAGCACGGTATTGATTAACTATTCGCTGACGTCATTATGAAACGGTTCCACGTTTCATTCATACAAATAAGTGTAATTGGAGTGTCGTAGTGTTAAAATGCCCGTTTTGAGGGACGCAGAAACGACGGGAAGTTATAGATGTTTTATGTACATAAATATGTCTGTTTGTTTATGTTGTCTGTGGTATTTGAAGCTCTCAAAAGGGGGGTTGGACCGATGAGGTGTTTTTTATTTGAAAACGCTTCATTGCGGTGGTTCTTACCTATGTTTGGTTAATATTAATGGAATGGGATGGATACAGGAATGTATCAGTCTTTCTTTAAAATGTTGTGTGATTCAAGTAAATGTAAATGTTAAGACAATGTTATTTCCTTGATATTGTTATATGTTTATATTAACTAACTTCATAATTATTTATCTTAAGTGCTAAATTAATCTATGGTAGTCCACTCAGCAGTTTAGGCCTAATTAATCTTTAATCTCTTAAACCTCTCTGTCACGCGCCTTTGCCATCCGAGTTGGTCCATCGAGCTGCTTTAACCGACGATTAATAAAAGGAGGAGTTTTTCATTTCAAAATGTCACTCCACCTACTTTTAGGTCTTCCCTGTACTCCCTTCTAGAGGTCTCCGTTCGTCGAAGTCTCCACCTTCTGTTAATTTTGTAAGTTTTAAATAGTATATAGGCTACCAAGGGAAAATGGCAAATATTAGAGACAAAAACCAAAGCATTCCTCCATCCTTTAATACTTAACTTATGACTATGAAAACTGATTGTAGGTACTCGTATTTCCCTACATTAAAATTTTGAAAGCTTTCCAAGTATAAAAGTGGTATTCGTTTTACGGTTCCAAGTATAATAGTGGTATTCGTTTTACGGTTCCAAGTATAATAGTTTTACGGTATAATTATCCAATTTCTCTTTTATTATGTTCAATAAAAAGCTCTCTACAGCAGGGAATGTTCACAATATGGAACCTGTTCTCGAATCTCGCTCGTAACAACACATTATGCGACTTTTGGCCTGCTTTTAATACATAATAACATGAAGTAATTAACCCCCGACGACACATAAAGAAGGGTATTATTCATAAAATCGTTATAAGTTTGACGTATCTGTCTGTAGCACCATAGCTCCCGAATGTATGAAGCTATTTCAATTTAGTTTGCAAATATACTCGAGTAGGGTCTCAAAATGTAAGCGCATCACGTGCACTTAACAAATAATTATATTTACTTTTTGGTAACTAAGGTTTAGTAATGTTCTGTTGACTTTTATTTTAATTAAAGACTAGCTTTCCACTTAGCGACGTTTGTCGCGAATGTTATTTATTAACATTTCTCTCGAATCACTGAAACAAAACAAAAAAAAATGTTGTTACCCGACTGAGCGACGCAAAGGAGGGGTAATGTTTTTATTAGTATATGTAATGGAGACCCCACATTGTCATTGGTGCGCAACGAGTAATAAAAATTTAACATTTATACCTACTGAATGATGCGCACCAGAGCTGGTGCGCTATGTGGAAGTACTTTGGTGCGCGTCATCTGGGTGCGCTACGAGGAATACCTCATGTATCTATGTTCCAAAGATAATGTATATTAATATATCTATATTATTGATAGATAATGTAGCACTATGCCAGCAAATGTCACTAAAGACATGACGTCAGTGAAAATTCAATATGGCGACTGCTAGACGCCATTTTGTAAAAACAAAATAATTAATGTCACTAAACTAGGTATGTCCTGTGGGGTATCGTTGAATAGGTATTTAAAAATCATCTTTAGTTTTCTATTCGTATTTTAGTATTATATTAGTTTTAGCATTCTCACATTAATAGGCTGAAAAACAGTAAGAATTACCTAAAAAGTTAAGTCGCATTTGTTATTTTCAGCTTGTAACATCGGTTTTTTCTACTGTGCGTCAGAAAACCTGTATAATCCATTGAACTCTCAATCTATTTCTGATATTAATAATAACACAACGTTTATAAATACGATATAAATATAGAATATCTGTACGAGTATTTATAATGTAATGTTTGAGGAAAATACTTGTTATTAATATTAACTAAAAATATATGTATACGGAGCATAACAATATTTGAATGCAAAGGTTATTATGATTCATCATCATCACCCTATTAACGTTCCCACTGCTGGGACACAGGGACTTCTCTCTTGACGAGAGAGATTAGGCCTTAATTCACCACGCTGGCCAAGTGCGGGTTGGTGAATGTCACATGTCCTTCAAACTCTTTTAAAGTTCTCAGAACTTGCCGGTTTCCTCACGATGTTTGCCTTCACCGTTAAAGCACGTGTTTAAAGCGCACATAAATTTCTCAAGAAGAAAAATACAGAGGTGCGTGGCGGGGTTTAAACCCACGACCTTCGGAATGAAAGTCGAGTGTCCTCCCACTTAGCCACTTATTATGATTATTAGAAAATAACATCTAATTTTTAGGGTTCCGTACCCAAAGGGTAAAAAGGGACCCTATTCGTCGTCTGTCTGTCTGTCACCAAGCTGTATGCTCTTGCCGCTATAACAAAAGGTACTAAATACCCACTATAAATAAATATATAAGGGGCTCTTATAAAACAAAAGTAACTTTCATAGAGTTAAGCGACGTTGCACAAGGCCAGTCTGCATCTAATTACACTTTAAAAAAAAATTTTGTTGCAACGCCTTAGGTGTAGTATGAGTTCTTATTAAATTTATTAATGTATATGTATATACATACATATTATGTCTAAATGAGATAATCTCTGGTACCTAATAGTTATTTGTTATTTTAAATGCGTAACTATACATATAAAATAAATCTTTTTCAATTTTCTTATCTTCTATATTGAATTTGTTTCAAATATTGTACGACTTTGTTCTCTTAGCAATTATTTAGCACGTCAATATTAAATAATTTGTATGCTCTCAGTATAACATATTCAGGTTTTATCGGGCCGTGCGTCCGAGACGTCACAAGTAAGCTGTTCGCTCTTTGTTCGCGGAGGGCAAGTGGGTCAGAACTGAATGTTTAATGGCTGCCACTGCGGTCTCAATGTTT
The DNA here is from genome assembly GCA_929108375.1 of Gymnoscelis rufifasciata. Classification (NCBI taxonomy): domain Eukaryota; kingdom Metazoa; phylum Arthropoda; class Insecta; order Lepidoptera; family Geometridae; genus Gymnoscelis; species Gymnoscelis rufifasciata. The sequence continues at coordinate 724,132 of OV815320.1, forward strand.
TATACTGAGTTGAGATGCGAATAGAACAACACAGCTTTATCAGTTTTTAAGTGTAACTGGGTTAATACGGTTAAAAAAAGAAACTAGGTATGTTCAACTTTTCATTTTGTCGGGGGTACTTTTTTTAGTCAAAGTCATAACGTTTATTTCCTTGGAAGCCTATGCTTACATGGACAGGTCAACTTAAATCTAATTAAAATAAAAACTAAGAATAATCAAGGAAATAACATAGTCTTGTCAGTTCGCTTCAATTTTTTACACTGAGTTGAGAAGCGAATAGAACAACTCAGCTTCCATCTCTTATGTTGTTATTAGAACAATATTGGTGTACAACATGGTTATCACTTACCTATACATTTAACATTTACAAACAAATGCTAGTCAATTGATAGTGTTATTGATTCGGCCTATCTTCAATATTTGATAAATCTGATTTCTATAATTTATTCCTTAACATTTCCCTTGCATAATGCTCGTTTAAGATTTACAAAGAACGCCTGAAACTAAAATAAAAGAAAAAACATAAATATTACGTATTTAGGATAACATCAACTTATACTATTGACATTACCTAATTGACTAAATTACGTGTTTGACATTTAAGAATACTTTTATTTTGCTTTATGTTGTGTTTGATTAAATTAATGACGAAATCTTTATATATATAATTCTTCTGTGAGTGTGTATGACACTGAACTTCTCTCAAACGACTGGACCGATTTTGATGAAATTTTTTGTGTGAGTTCAAGGGGATCTCGGAATGGTTTAGATTCACAATTTTGGAAAAAAAATTGAATAAAAACCCGTGCGAAGCCGGGGCGGGCCACTAGTCTTATATATAAAATTCTCGTGTCACAGTTTTCGTTCCCGTACTCCTCCGAAACGGCTTGAACGATTCTCATGAAATTTTGTGAGCATATTGAGTACCTAGGTCTAAGAATCGGCCAACATATATTTTTTTTAATTTGCAAAACTAAGTTAGCTGGGGTCTGCTAGTAATTTATAAATATTTTATTTTTTGTAATATGTATTGTATACCCCCATATCCCTCCAAGTGAAGGATATGGGGAGGCCTTTGCCCTACAGTAGGCCAGTGAAAAAAAAAAAAATATTTATACGCCGTAAAGGCGGATTTAAGTGCGACTAAAATATTTCATAGGAAGTTTGTTACAACCTGAACTTCTATGAATAAATGATTATGATTTGTGTTTATTTATAGCAATACAAACAATGATATAAATTACAATATCTACTGTAACATTACCTTATTCGACCGCACGACCTTCCGATAACAATTCCCAAAATATTTCCACAATAATATTTGTACAGCAATCTCATTAAGTAATTCTCATTATCGTTTTAAACTGTTAAGTAAGTTTAATGCCACGATGCTGTCTTGCATCAGATGTGATAACCCTTGCTAGTTCAGAGGAGTTTCGTCAGTTGAGTGATGCTAGTGATGTGATTCGCACGCAATGTGATTGATATTGATATAATAATTGTTAATATTCAGTGTTGACTATGTATAGTTTTGACAAGGATATCTGGCATGTACGGAAAACTTCGCAGGACCGTGATCCCGATGGAGACGATGGTACTAGACGTAAGAGAAATCATATTTTATCTTAATTTGATACTAATGTTAGATCACATCGTAAAATAAAAAGATTTCTAACGCTGGAGGCGCTGGAAACACTAACTTTACTTATGACATAATATTATATTTCATGTGTAGGTACCTAGTTGTTATTATAATAATCCGTATGTTTATAATACTTTCGTAACTTGCACACAGATCTCCTTGTATTTCCTATTAATCCTATATCCATTCTAGGTTGTCTGGTAGAGATCGCTCTTCAGCGATAAGAACGCCATTTATCACATAGTCTTAAGTGCTTTATGTATTGTTTTGTGTTTTAATTATATGTGCAATAAAGAATATTTTATCCTTATCTTATTATTTGTGCATGATGGCTTCATTAACCCCCGACCAAAAAAGAGGGGTGTTATAAGTTTGACGTGTCTGTCTGTCTGTCTGTCTGTCTGTCTGTCTGTCTGTGTGTCTGTCTGTCTGTCTGTGTCACCATAGCTCCCGAACGGATAGGGCGATTTCAATTTAGTTTTTTTTGTATGATAGGTGAATCTGGCGCGAGTGTTCTTAGACATGTTTCATGAAAATCGGTTAAGCCGTTTAAAAGTTATGGGGGTTAGAGTGGGGAAGGAAAACCGAAAATCTGCAAATATACTAGTGTGGGGTATCAAATGAAAACGCATCGCGTCCACATTACATAATATTATGTTGTTATACATTTAAGGAAATTAAAGCATTGGAATCGGGGGTTTTTCTTAAATTTTAAATTTAGATTTATTTATATTATACTGGGATTATACTACTAGTTTTCAGATGCGCCAGGGGACTTTGATTTATAATATGTATAGATATATAGATGCGATGCAAATAAGTCATTATCATTTTGGCGCTCTGGTGGCCACTGCCGCGGTACGCTCGCCCTTCTCGCTGGCAAAAACAAAATCAAACCTAATACATTATTTCGATTTGACCACTGTTTTATTAATATCTTCATCTCTAATAATATTATCAGGCTGAAAAGTTTGTTTAGATGAACGCGCTTATCTTAAGGCCTACTGATCTCATTTGAAAAATATTTCAGTGTTAGTTAGCTAATTTATCGGTAAAGGCTATAGGCTACTTTGTACCTCGGGAAAATACGACGTACCCGCAGAAAAAGCATAAAACACAGCAACGGCGTGTAATACTAGCAGTACCATACAGTCAATCTAAAGCTCCATTTGAGATAAAATTTGCCAAGGTCGATTTATACAACCGCGTTCTTTTGTTGCTTTTCCGGTATAGATCTTCCCTTCTGTTGACTGACTGTTCTTGCAAACCTGTTTAGCAGCTTTCGTTGAGGGGAACGTGTTTAACAATGCTGTTGTCTTCATAACGTCTTCAAATAAAGAGGTTCTGAAATTATCAATGTTTGTTTCTTCGGTAGAAACTACCTTGTGTAAGGATAACTATTAATTATGTGCAGAATTTATAATGAATCCATTGTACTAAGTTATTTTATTCCGATAATGAATCATTTTAAATAGTTGATAAACGATATCATTAAAAAATTAATTAGGTTGGTAAGATTTTGTTGCAATAAAATATATATAATGTAACCATAAATATTCAGAATTTATGTTATTATTTATACAATAGTTAATTAATTTTAAATGTATCGCTTAATTTATTAAAACTAAGTGAATGGTTAGCTGTAGTACTGAGTCGTTTCCGGTTGTCAAACCTAACCTAACTTTAACGACTCGCGACTTCAGCACGACTTTCTGTTTTCTGCGCGTCGTAGCGACTAGACCTCTAAAAGTGAAAAGTGTTGTAGTGGTGTGCTGATGGAGACTGTTTTAAGGTTAGACACTAATTTGTAATAAACTGTGTAAAAGTGATTAATATATTTTTTGAGTGGTCTTACGTAATTTCACTTAGTAACCTATAAATAAATACCCCTCTAACACTTGAATGGATTTGATATGATAGTGTGAAATTTTTTTGTACCGTTATGTAGGTAAATTATTTGTACAGACTTAAAACACAATAGTCTTTAAAATAATATTTGCAGTAAGACAGGTTATTTTTCGTAGGCAAATAACTTAAGCATTATACAAAGCTACACATTAATAATCGTACCTACGTAGGCACCTACTTGATCTGCTCGGTATTTGCCCCCTTCCAAATTCTGTACACAAATTGATAGATAGGATAGATAGATAGATAATATCTTTATTGCACACCAATGCTTACAGACTAATATAAACATAAAATAAAATTGACCATTTTTAATTCTTATTTAGTACAGGATAATTAGTTACATGTCAGTCTTATCAGCTACTTGTCTTTTCCTTACAAATAATAGCAAACTGCTGACTATTCCAACTCATTGTATGATATTCCTTTACTTTTCTCTCGATTGTGCGCATTGCGTATTTCTGAGATCTCCACTAGATAAGTTTGGCAACAGGTACGAGAGCTTAAGGCTTAGGACTATCTCTGTATATAATATAAGTACATCTTATATATAAAAATGAATCGTAAAATGTGTTGCTAAGCGCATAACTCAACGAAGCCTGGACCAATTTGGCCAATTTCTTTTTTTAAATGTTTGTTGGGGTTCAACGATGGTTTTTACGGCGAGAAAAATTAGAATAATCGCCGGGAAAACAATTTGAATAATTACCCAAGCGAAGCCAGGGCGGGCTGCTAGTATTATATATATATATTATCCTTGCCGATGGCCACTGCGTCACTGGACAGGCATTTTCACTTGGGGGTTGGTAATTTACCTTTTGGTGTGCTATTAATTAGATAGAAAGACTCACTTAAAAAAAGGTACTAAAAAGCTGTAAAGTAAATGTTTAAACGCAGTTTTCTTACTACTTGCCTATTTTTTTAAACTAGTGACAATGAGCTATAGGATTCCCGACTAGGACAACCATGTTGTCATTGACACATACTACATACATACTTATAACTATGTATATGTGTACATCATCCTTCGGACAACAAGCATGATGACTACATATAAAACATTGGTATTCTGTTTAGTCCGTCCAAAAATACGGGACACTATCTTAAATATATATAATAATATTATGTATATATATATCGTACATCTAAAAATACGGATATTTTACGATAAATCAGTTTAATAAGAAAGTGCCAAGATATATAATTCCGAAGATTTAGACGCATAAATATAGTACAGATAGCACGAAAGCGTTACGTCACACAAAACTTCAATGCTCTGCGTCGCCATGAGAAAAAGAGTGCTTACCCGTTCAACCCATGATTTTTCTACCCAATAATATTTTTACCCCTTCAACCCAAAACATATGCCCCGTTCTACCCAAAGCAAAAATCTGAGTCACAGTGTATTCTAAATAGTACAGACACCGTAATTTGTATATCTTTATATATATAATTCTTCTGTAAGTGTGTATGTCACTGAAATTCTCTCAAAGTACTGGACCGATTTTGATGAAATTTTTTGTGTGTGTTCAAGGGGATCTGGGAATGGTTTAGATTCACAATTGTTGTTATAAGTTTGACGTGTCTGTCCTTCTGTCTGTCTGTCTGATGGAGCGATTTCAATTGAGTTTTTTTTGTATGAAAGGTGAGTTTGGTCCGGGTGTTCTTAGACATGTTTTATGATAATCGGTTGTGCCGTTTAAAAGATATGGGGGTTTGAGTGGGAAAGGAATACAAAAAATCTGCAAATATACTCGATTGGGGTATCGAATGAAAGCGCATCGCGTGCACATTACTAAATATTATGGTGTTTCAATTTTAAGGAAATGAAGGCATTGAAATCGGAAGATTTTCTTAAATTTTAAATTTAGATTTATATTTAATAATTATTATCATAATAAACAAACCCACCAATTAGCAGTCGTTGGTCGAGTCGCGCGCGGCCTTCGTCGCCTCGTAAACAATGTCCATCAATCAGATCTTAGCCGACTGTGATAAAAGGTATACCATCATTGTAGTTTTGTGCTAAGACCTGCTGGCTCAAAACTTGGGCATATACATATACATTTTATGTAAGTATAGTGACTTACATTTGTTTAACAACTTCGTTATTAAGATTCATCAACACCATTTAATCACGGACCTGAACTGCTAAGTAAATTTGTTTTGGTGTGCGATTTTAGAGATCTGTATTAAGTTGTCTAGATTATCTGCGATCGTTGTTTTAATAACATCTTTACTTATTTAAATTAGTCCCCAGCCGCGCCCGTCTATCTTTATATTCGCGATAAACCTTTTTGATTTTGGCAGGTAGAAAATGCCTTGGCATTATGTCCACCTTTTATACAACTCTGTATTTTTCTTGTGCAATAAAGTATGCTGTAAAGTAGCTGCTTTCAGCAATAGGTAGGGTGATTGCAAGAGGAAGGTCGTTGTATCAGTTCAAAGCCGGAAGGTGTCAGCTAGTAATTTATATTTAAGACTTAACTAGGTACCTAGGTCCCTTAACCATAACACCTTTTTGTTCGATAAATGTCAACTCTATCAGTAGTTTAATCAGATAAGGACACAGTACTACAAAAATCCATATCCAATAATTTATAAATGCGAAAGTAATTCAGACAGAGTTACTTTAGTCTCTCTGTTCCTCTTTCACGCAAAAACTGCTGAGCCGATTTAAATAAAATTTGGTACACAGATTCTCTAGGGCCTGAGAAAGGACATAGGCTATTTTTTACCGAGGGGAAATGGCTGTCCGCGGGAAAATCCATTGTAACGCGGGCAACACCGAGGGACACTTCTATTAATCCTAGCACATTAGTTGTCTCTTTGTCTCTACGCCAATTGGCCCTCGGGAATGCGAAGATCTATAAGGATGTCCCGATACCTTAATTGGATCTATAGTTACAATCATAACCTTACTAAGCAGTTGATTAGTTATTATTATGCAGCATCCTTTTCTAAGTACGTACTTACTTGTAGCCGTGATATTTATATTCAATTGTAAATATAAACAATATACAATGTAAAATTAATGTTGCTTTCTTAGGTAATGGAAATGTATTATATCAATTATTATGTAGTTGGTAGTAACCACAGATTACATAATATAGCAGTACTTAATTTATTACCCCTGGCCGAAAAAGAAGGGTGTTATAAGTTTAGTCTGACTGTCTCTTTAGTGTCTGTCTCTCTGTGGCATCATAGCTCCAGAACGGATGGAGCGATTTTAATTATTTTTTTTTCGTTTTATAGTTGACTTTTGCTAAGATATTTGATGGAAATCGATTGAGCCGTTCTAAAGTTATGACGGGAGAAAGTGGGGAATAACAACCGAATATCTGCAAATATACTCGCGTGGGGTCTCAAATGAAAGCGCAGCACGTGCACATTATAAATAGTATGACGTTTTTCTTTGAAGGTTTTAGCATCGGAGTTTTGTTATAATTTTTTATTTATTTTATCATGTACCTACTGACAGCTACATAATTGTTTCCAGGCAGCGAGAGCCCCACCGCCGCAGTGGGGGCGGATGCGCCGCGGGAGCTCCCGAATGAGCTGTCGGCGCCCTACGAGGTGCCGCAGTTCCCCATAGAGCAGATCGAGAAGAAGCTGCTAATACAACGACAGCTGAATGTCAAGTGAGTAGCTAAGAAATAACAGCTAATACAATCAACATCAACTAGGCTTCAGACTAAAATCTAAGTGAACTCATGTTATGGGTCCAGAGGTTTTTAATCGGATACCGGACTCAATTAAGCAGGCTCCAACTGAAAAATTGTTTAAAATTAAACTTAAGAAATGGCTTATCGAGCAATGTTTCTATCGCTATCATGACTTTTTATTATAATCTATTTTTTAAAAGACAATTTTTATACATTAATTGACATTTCATGACTTATTTAATAACCAATATTTGAAGTTATATCCATTTTATTTGTTATTTTATTGGAAAAACGTAGATTTAATTTATACTATGTTATGTACCTTTATACAAACCTGACCTGTAACCTATGTTATCAATAAAGAATCTTGAATCTTGACTTTATAAAAAGTATTCTGTTGAGTCCGTCTAACAGAACTGCGTCCAGCGTCCAGTAACGCCATATCGAAAAAATAAATTTAAGTCAATAAACTGTAGTCAGGTCAATTTAGACAAAAAAATGAGAGTTAAGTTACATAAAGTCCCAACAAGCTGAATCGGTTGAGCCGTTTAAAAGTTATGGGGGTGAGAGTGGGGAAGGAAAAGCGAAAATCTGCAAGTATACTCGAGTGGGGTATCAAATGAAAGAGCATCGCGTGAACATTACTAAATATTATGGTGTTTTACTTTTAAGGAAAATAAAACATTGGAATCGGGCTTTTTTTCTAAAATTTTAAATTTAGATTTATACTTATTGAATCGTTATTATTTCAGAAACGGTGGCTCGTAAGAAAAAAAGTATACATACATTTTATATAGATCATTTTATGATCTATAATTTTGTCTCAGGTACTTTTATGATAAAACTTACCGTTTTGCTGAAAATCGCGATAAACTCATTATTGTAACCTTTGACCTTGAATAAAAAAATTTCCTTACATGGGAATGATGGGTAACTTCTAGACATTGTTTATAATAATGTTTTAAACAATTTCACTGAAATTCAGCTTGTTGGGACTTTATGTAACTTCGAATGTCTAAATTGACCGGACTACTGTGCCATGTGGGGTATTGTTGCATAGGTATTTAAAAGTCAACATTTTTCGATCCTATGGACAGTTGAGGATATGTATCGATTTATAGTTGCGTAACAAGCATTCTCTCATTAATAGGCTTAAAACAGTAAAAAAATCCAATAAATTTAGGTTGCAGTCTGGTAATATTTTTTCTGTTTCTAACTGCATAATAAGTTAGAATTTGTAACAGCAATGCATTTTGACAATGTGGGATTTATAATAGATCCAAATAAACACAAAAAAAGTATCATATGCAAAAATATTGATTGCATACATACAAGGTTTGTACAAAGGTGATGGTTGGTTTCAAACATGCACCCTGATAGTGTAAGGTAATTAGGATAAGACAAACAGGTACTTAGAAAAAAAATACTATAGACAATGTAAACAAAATAAATTAACTAAATATACTTACAGAACTATTCAAACATGAAAGATATACTTTTTAACATTTATTAAGATTGAAATCTAAATATTCTACCATGTTTTTATGTGCGCATGCAATTTTGCGAGCTTCGGTCCCTCGGGTTGGTTAAGTGTCATAATTTGTTTATGACAGTCGACGAGCTCATCATCATCACCCTATTAACGTTCCCACTGCTGGGGCACAGGGACTTCTCTCGTGTCGAGCGAGATTAGGCCGTAGGCCTTAATTCACCGCTGCCGCGCTGGCCAAGCGCAGGTTGGTGAATGTCACATGTCCTTTCAAAGTCAAAACGTTTATTTCCTTTGACGCATAAGCATACATGGACAGGTCAACTTAAAGCTAATTTAAATAAAAAACTAAGAATAATCAAGGAAATAACATAGTCTTGACAGTTCGCTTCAATTTTTTACACTGAGTTGAGAAGCGAATAGAACAACCCAGCTTTCATCTCTTATGTTGATATAATAACAATATTGGTGTACAACATGGTTACAATTAATTATACATTTAACATTAACAAAATGCTAGTCAAACATGCACATAACAGAAAAAAAATCAAAATTCAGCTATTTTGTCCATCCTAGTGGAACGGAGCTACATCCGTCCAAGCATTATCATCTTTGATATAGTCTTCTATAGAATAAAAGGCTTTTTTCAGAAGACATTTTTTAATTAAAAGCTTAAATTTCTGAATGGGTAGGTCAGTTATAAACTGCGGAAGCTTATTATAAAAACGGACACAATTTCCCATAAAAGATTTCCCAACCTTACGTAATCTAAATGTAGGGATTTGTAGTTTATTCTTATTTCTAGTATTAATATTGTGAAAATCACTCTTTTTTAGAAAATCTTGCTTGTGTGTGTACAACAAGTTCTCATAAATATATTGTGAAGCAACAGTCATAATATTTATTTCCTTAAATTTATCACGTAAGGAATCGCGTGGTTTCATTTTATAGATTGAACGCACAGCTCTTTTCTGAAGAATAAAAATAGTTTGAATATCAGCTGCCGTTCCCCAAAGCAAGATACCGTATGACATGACACTATGGAAGTAACTAAAATAAACAAGTCTCGCGGTGGCTTCATCAGTTATATATCGCATAGTCCGTACTGCATAAGCTGCTGAACTAAGTCTACTTGCAAGAGCATTAATTTGAGGTTTCCATTGAAGTTTTGAATCAATATGTAGCCCTAGAAACACTGTTGAGTCAACAAGATCAAGCGTTTCATTATCTAATATTATTTTTATAGGACGTTCTCTGACTGTTGGTAGTTTAAAATTAATACATTTCGTTTTTTTCGCGTTCAGTAACAAATTATTAGCAGTAAACCAATTAAGTACGCTAGACAAAGAATTATTTACGTCGTCAAAGTTATCTTTATCTCTATCTACCTTAAAAATAAGAGAGGTGTCATCCGCAAATAAAACTATGTCACATAGGTCCTTGGCATAAAAAGGAAGATCATTTACATAAACTAAAAATAAGAAAGGTCCTAGAATCGATCCTTGCGGCACGCCTAGTTCTATTTTAGAGCCCGTGGATCTTTCAGTTCCAACTTGTACTATTTGGATTCTATTTGCCAGATATGACTTAAGAAGGTCTAAAGCTTTACTGCAAATACCGTAATGTTTTAATTTATTTAATAACGTAACATGACTTACACAGTCAAAAGCCTTCGAGAGATCACAAAATACACCAATAGCATTTTGTGATTTATCCCAGGCCCCTAAGACGTGTTTTAGTAGTGCAGCACCTGCATCATTAGTGGATCTACCTTTGGTGAAGCCAAACTGGTTATTATGTAATAATTTGTTAAAATTAAAGTGTTCAGTGAGTTGATTTAAAATAATTTTTTCAAATATTTTACTCATGACAGGAAGCACTGATATAGGCCTATAATTGGCAGGGTCGTTATGACTGCCAGATTTAAAAAGAGGGACAAGCTTACCATGTTTCATGAGATCTGGAAATATACCCATCTCAATACACTTATTAAAAATATGAGCTAGATATGGTGCAATGTCGTAAATGATGTTACCTAGAATTTTTGTTGATATGTTCCAAAGGTCCTCGGTATTTTTTATGTTAAGGGACTTGTATGTTTTCACAATATCGTCAGTGTCAACGTAACTGAAATCGAAACTCGGTACACATTTATCAACAGATAATTCTAATAAATCTACAGCCTTTTCGGCGGAGGAGTTTAATGATTGGGTTACAGTCTTAGAAACGTTACAAAAAAACTTATCGAAGGCATTCGCTACCTCTTTATTTTTAGTTAAAACGGTGTCATTTATTTTTAATATAATATCTTTCTTTTGTGGCTTTGACCTTCCAGTCTCATTATTTATAATATTCCAAGTAGCTTTAGGTTTATTAGTAGAACTTGTTATTTTGTTTCTAAGAAAGAGAGATTTAGCGGTATTGCATACTTGTTTAAACAGCTTCGAATATTTTTTTACGTATGAAAGAAAAGAGTCGTTATGTAACATTGATTCCCTGTCAGAATAGAGTTCGTATAGTTTATTCCTGCTTTTAAAAATTCCTGGCGTAGCCCAGTCAGTGAAACTAACTTTTTCTCTAACCTTACAAAATTTAATCTTAAATATATCCTCGTGTGCCCTTGCAATAATTTCGGATAGCGAAGTAAAAAGATCATTAGGGTCATCAATATAAGGTAATGAGACAAGATTATATGCTATTTTACTTTGGAAAATTGAGATGCGCTCCTTTGTGATAGGCCTGTAACTAAATTCCACTAACTTATTATTAGAATTGGTATAAGGGAACTTAACACTTTGTCCATAATGGTCTGAATTCAAATGTTGTATTACTGATTTACAGATAGGAGATTGATTACTGAAAATATTGTCTATACAAGTGGCGGTAGTTGCAGTTACTCTAGTTGGTTCATTAAAAATGTTATGCATACTAAAACATTTGAATAAATTAAGTAGTCTATCAGCTAGAGGATTTTGTAAGATATCTATATTGAAATCACCACAGACAATCAGAGACTTGTTGCAGGTGAACATTTTAAGAAGTACTTCTTCCATAGTAGATTCAAAAATATCCTGGTTGACATTCGGAGGACGATAAACACATAAGATTAAATGCTGCTCCAGTTCCACACAAGACAGTTCAATGTTTCTCTCAATACTTAACTTAACTATGTCTTTACGCTCTTTATATTTAAGATTGTTTTTGACAAATATTAATGATCCACCTTTAAACTCTTTAAAGTTCTCAGAACATGCCATACCTCATGCCATTCCTCACGATGTTGCCTTCCTCCTTCACCAATGACGAGTTAAAAGTACCTTAATACTAAAACGTGCGGTGGCAAATTGGAAGTTCTTCGTAGGTATTTTAATAGTAGTAACTATTAAAATACCTACGAAGAATAGTTACTACTATTAAAATACCTACGAAGAACTTCCAATTTACCACCGCACACCCAAAACGTTAATAAGCTAACAAGTCAAGCCCACAGAGTAAGTAACCGTATTAAAGTACAGAATGACCTTCCGCACCTTATCTATGTACTGTTACCAGGTGACGTCACCCAAAACGCTCCAATTTACGTACTTCGTGCGTTTACTGCTGTCTGAGGATTACGCGACTCGATGCTCGCTATTGTACCTGCATGTGAAGCTTATGAGCGCTTGATTAATTAATTAATTACGCTTATGTATTTCTACTGTTAATTATATTTCTTAACTTAGTGTGTGGTAACACGAGAACAGTCATTAAGTCTTGAAATTTGACATTTATAGATTAGTGTATTCAGACGTAATAAATCTTCGGCCAAACCGACAGACGCGTGAGCGTGTGTCGCGTGTGTTTGTGTGCGGACACTACCCATACTTTACTATAGCCCTTTGCACACCTACGCGACCTACCTACCTGTGTTGTAGACGCTCCCGTGTCGCAGTCGCTTCCTGCGTTGTTGACGCGTTGACGGTTTAGCTGAAGCCTCAGGTGTAAGATATCTACCACCAAATGCATAAATCTAAATTTAAGAAAAACCCCCGATTCCAATGCCTTAATTTCCTTTAATGTAAAACAACATAATATAATGTAATGTGGACGCGATGCGTTTTCATTTGGTACCCCACACTAGTGTATTTGCACATTTTCAGTTTTCCTTCCCCACTCTCACCCCCATATGTTTTAAACGGCACAACCGATTTTCATGAAACATGTCACATGTCTGTGTACACTCGCGCCAGACTCACCTTTCATACAAAAAAAACTAAATTGTAATCGCTCCATCCGTTCGAGAGCTATGATGCCACAGACAGACACACAGACAGACAGACAGACAGACGGACAGACAGACAGACAGACACGTCAAACTTTTATAAGTTAGCACTCCCCTTTTTTGGTCGGGGGTTAAAAATCGATGTTAATCGGAGATCAAGCTCTGACGCTCAGATATCACTGGGTTTCGTCTTCACTTATGCCCAGTTTCAATAAACCACTGTCATGGGTTTAGCCATGTAATCTGGGGTTCAGCCACGCTTTCTTTTATTTAACAGGTCATCGAAGCAGCATCATAGCACAGAATAATAAATTACTACGATCATAGTTAGTAGTTTCAACGGTCTTAGGCAAAACAATCTGTTTTGCTAATCTAAAAGAGGGGTGTTAAAAGTTTGACGTGTCTATCTGTCTACCTGGGACATCATAGCTAACGGATGGAGCGATTTCAATTTTTTTTGTATGATAGTTGTGTTTTTGTGCGTGTGTTCTTAGACATGTTTGATGAAAATCGGTTGTCCCGTTTAAATAGTTATGAGGATAGAGTATAAGTAGGGAAGGAAACCGAAAATCTGCAAATATACTCGAGTGGGGTCTCAAATGAAAGGGAATCACGTGCACATTACAAAATAGTATGACTTTTTACTTTTAAGGGATCTAAAGTTCTGGAATTGTTTTTTTTTTATTTTAAGTTTAGATTATATTTTAACCGGGCAATAAAAGATATTCCTTAAACTTTCACGAAGCGTATCTCGAACTAAGGTCTAATTCCCTCCCAAGGCTGTTTTTGAGTAGGTATTAAATATAACCCGAACTCCTTTATGACGAGTGCATAGGCTTATTTTGGTCGAACTTGATCCATCGTTCTTATTTCTAGTCTTTGTGCTAGATTACAGTAAAGCAATAATCTCAAAATTTGGTTTTGATATTAATTATTACGAGTTAAACGTATCTTAGGATGGTTTTTTGATTCCTCAATACACATCATCATCATCATTTCAGCGTAGGACGTCCACTGCTGGACATAGGCCTCCCTCAAAGACTTCCAGTGACTTCGGTCGGTAGCAGCTTGTAACCACCGCGAGCCCGCTACCTTCACCAGGTCGTCCGTCCATCTAGTTGGTGGACATCCTACTCTGCGTTTGCCGATTCGTGTATATACGTCAATAACTTACTGGCCCCAACGGCCATCTGTTCTGCGCGCTACATAGCCTGCCCATTGCCACTTTAGCGAGCTAATTCGCTATATGGCTATACACATAAATATATGTATATTGAATAAATTCCAGAGTAATGTTACTTATACCAATAAGCGTACACTGTTGTCACATGATTGGTCAATATATTTTTAGTAAAATATCTTCCACATATCAATTTAGTTATTAGGGCAAAATAAAGAGTGCTTCTTTGTGAATATATTGTATTGCTCTACGTTGTATAATTTGCGTAGATATGTACTGTTCACTTCGAATGCTCACCACAAAGGTGGCAGACAAGCATGCGGCCCACCTGATGGGAAGTGGTTACCGCAGCCTATGGACGCCTGCAACATCAGAGATATTACCTGCGCGCTGCCGACCCCGTAAATGCTTCAAGATACCCTTTTTGAAATAACTCATACTATAATTTTAAGGGGTTTCTGAAGCTTAAGTGGACTACTGTGTCGAAAGTCAGTGGGAAATAATAGGCCCACCGGTCTTCGACACAGCAACCCCCCATTGAGCACTGGCAACCTTACTCACCGCAGGAACACAACACGCTACAAACGCGTTATTTGGCTGCGGCTTTCTGTAAAGCGGAGGTACCTCCCCAGACGGGCTGCTCATTTTGAGTAAGAAAATAATCCTACTGTGCCCTACCTCCTACAAAGGCTAGTCTAGACAAAATGTCGGCATTCATCAAATTCCTCACTTAAGTGGGTCTAACAAAAGGAAGATAATGTTAATAACACATATTACAGTTCATAGTGACAGAATGGCACCCCCTATCATGCCATCCATCATTTTTACGGGCAATATTGTCGTCTAGCCAATTTCGTAGAGCAAATAAAACTCATCTGTAATTTAAGCATAAATAAGCACCCCCGTTTATGTTGCCACTGCTTGGATACAGGGACTTCTCTCTATTTTATTTATTAATTTAATTATTAGGACCACCAACAAAAAAATACACTAATAAAGCTTACTAAATAACTTGTCGAGAGAGATTAGGTCTTAATTGACCACGCTGGCCAAGTGCGGGTTGGTGAATGTCACATGTCCTCAAACTCGTGAAAGTTCTCAGAACACTACGGTTTCCTCACGACTGATGTATTTATTTATTAAATACACACAATTGAACTTACAGACTAGGGTCCAACACATTCAAAAGTTTGTATATTTATATTTTTATATATTTTTAGAAGAAAAATCCGGTGGATGCTGCATGCGCTCAAAGCGCATACCCACGACCTTCGAAATGAAATTCGTGTGTGCTCCCACTTAACACGGCTTTTTTAGTAATAAAGGCACCTCGCTCAATTAAATCTTAGTAATCGATTATGTAATAGTTTATATTTATGGAAGGTTTTACTTTCGGACGCGCAGTGAATACAATATTTTTTTATATTGCCGATATTCATTTCAAACGATTTGTTATAGAATCCTGTTTACTTTGGTGTGCGACTAAACAATATCAATGAAGAATTTTCAAAAATTACGGCTTAATTTGAAGGCTATGTAGATTATGGCTACGGCAAAACTTCGGCAACGCGAGTTCGAATCGCGGGAAGCGGGACGCGACGCGGGAGCGTCTGCAACGCGGGACATTATTATTCAATGACGACTCGCTTTGTGGTCGCGTATGTGTGCAATAGCCATAGTTGGGCAGCGGCCGCCGCGAGGCAGACGCTCCCTCTTCGCAGTCGCTTTGGTCGCGCTGGTTTGACACAAGCTTAAACCGTCTTGCATAACGAATACATCCATATATACGGATATAAATTCTATCTTTGGATGAAAGAACAACCGTCATACACGAGTTAACCGAGTCTAAGACAATAATTGGATAAACCTTGACGCGGCAGTAACCCCCAGGGTGGTCAGTCCGACAGTTCAGCTCGCGTGGCTGTATATAAAAAATATTTTGCCACGGTACGGTAAAAAAAAGAAATCGCGGGGAACATGGTTGAATATTTGACTGGTACCAAATTCGAGAATTAAAAAGAATAAAAGTAGAAGTTCGAACTTTGAATTTAAAACTAGCCAGTTTGAACTTTTAGGTACATATTTGAAAAGTTGGGGAAAAGAATAAGTTTTTAAATAATCCAAGTTTGATTTTTAATCTGTATATTATCTCTCCAGTCGTTGTCATGTTTGGAAGTAAGATAGAATGTCAGAGGTGGACAACATCATGGAATAGCTGGTTTGTAAAATACTCGTATGACTTTCGGACAATGCATTTTCTCATTACCCATAAAACATAGAAAGTGTATAATTAACTGTTAATTAACAGTAATAAAGCTCGCAATAGCTCTTTATTTATTGTTCTATGGACGTGCCTTTGTTCCACCATCGACGTACATTATTTACAACACAAAAGGCACAAATTACCGTAAATGACAGCGAAAATATTTGCATGAATGATTAATTACCTATCGTAGAATATGTGCATACGAATAAATTGGTCATTGCGGCTCGAGTACGACTGTTTGTATGTTAATTATATATGAAAATAATAAACCATTAGCAAATCGTATTTTGGATTGGAAATACTATCGGAGCACTTGATCGTAGGACGTGATAGATCTAAATGATGGTGCAGAAATAATTGAAAGTGAGAGAGTGGCCTAAACCCATCGCAAAATGATGATAAATGTATTTTTTGTGACGCCTTCCAAGTTCAATATTGTACATGTAAATATGAGGAACAAGTTGTTTTCTGAATTCTTACAAGAAAGGTCAAATGAAACTACATTAATTTTATTTAGAGATTAAGCTTGATATTATGTCCATGTATGTCCTGTGCTTGGATGGAAATAACGTTTTCACTTTGTCTTTTACCAGTTATATTGTTGACATTAGTTTTTTAAGTGAGTATGGGATAAAATGCTTCAAACGCTCGTGTAATTCTGTGCATTTTTCCCTAGTTGAAATTGTGTTTCCGGTCATGGAACTATCCTTTCAAAATAACACTACTTTTTGACATTGACGTTGACATTGACATTTCCAGGGCGGCAGAATGCGGCCAGTCCGTGCGTTCGTTCGGCGGCAGCGAGGCCGGCGCGCTGCTGGAGGAGGCGCGGCTCCGGGCCCTGGATGACGAGGAGCCCGATGTTGTGTTGCCGCACTTCCAGCGGGTGGCTATCAGCGGAGAGGATACTTCTGGGGTGAGTACAAGGACAATATTGAAGCTATAGAAAAAGTAGTATCTAAGTACATGTTAATACGAGCCAAGCTTGAGTAGAATGGTTCCCTCCCAGCAACTTAAAAGTTTAATGAAAACCCTATTTATTTACAAGTGCCCGCCGACATTGTGAAATAATATAAATATACAATAAAAAAACCTTGGTTACAGAACTTTAGTTCCCTTAAAAATTAAAAAGTCATACTATTTTGTACTGTGCACGTTTATGCGCTTTTATGTGAGACACCACTCGTACTATATTTGCAGATTTTTGGTTTTCCTTCCCCACTTTTACACTCATAACTTAAATTATAAAATTAAACGGGTCAATCGATTTTCATCAAATATGTCGAAGAACACTCGCGCGAAACTCACTAAATTGAAATCGGTCCATCCGATCGGGAGCTATGATGTCCCAGACAGACAGACACGTCAAACTTGTAACACCCCCTATTTTGTGGGGGGTTAAAAAAACAAAGTTTTCGTACAAAATGCACACGATAATGTCTCCAATGTGGCTATGACGTTCTCGAGAAATAACGTGACACTATTATGCGCGCCTGCACCGTGCCCGCAACCAAGGCGGAAGGGGACTAAAAAGCCACCACGTGATGCTGCGCCTGCGCCGGCTTCTGGGAAGGCGCCATGTGACGCGGAGGGCTATACCGTGGTTGTTCGCAAGTGCCGTAAACCTTACGGCCGCAATCAGTGCGGCACTGGGCCCTCGAACCGAAACTCTGTGTTCCGAGCGGACCTCCACGCCAATCTACATCTCGCGCGTCACGCACACCGTGAACTCCGAGGCTGTGGTGGAATACATCCCAACCTTTCGACGCGAACCATTTTTGGTTCGTGTCGAAAGGTTGGAATCTCGCAATAATGTGAGCTTCGGTTCATTTATGGTGCGGGTTCCAAGTCAACATCTGTCGACGTTCCTGAATGAGCAGTTTTGGCCGCAAGGGGTCAAGTTACGACGGTTCATCGGTCGCCTACACTGCGAGGCGACACCGCCGTAACAGATGATCCACGATGCGGACACTTTAGTTTATAATATTTTTATTTTGATGTATGTTAGTCTGTAAGGTATATATATGGGCCTTAGATGCCTGAAATAAATGTTTTTTTAATATTATACATTTAATATAACAGTTATACATTTGGTGATCGTCCTCATATCAACCACTAACAATTCGATCTTATAATATTGACGATCTTATTGTTTGTTGAACAGGTACCATTAGAGGACTTGCAGCAAGCATCCTCCTTCCTGGTCCAGGCTCTGGAGCTCCGCAAGAAGTACATGGAGCTGTCCCTGCAGAGCTTCTCCAACATCACGTCGCGGTTCATCCGCACCCTGGACGCCGAGGGCCCGGACGCCAACAACATCGTCCCGCCTTGCAAGCATGTCAAGAGCCACATCGAAGGTAAGAGAACATTCTAGAACCTTCTGTAAGCTAAATTGCCTTAATAAGCCCGTCAAGAGCTACATTTAAAGTATGTTAATCTTCTAGAAACTTTTCAAGCGTATGAGACCACAGTATAATTATAGTGCATATAAAAGTTTGTAAATATTACCTTTCAAGATTGATTTAAAAGATTAACTAGAAATAAAACAAACTTATGTTAAAAAGTTACAGTCAATTTGGGTTTAACCACTCCTCGAGCATGCTTTGAATTAATAAATAAATATTAGCGGACTTATTCCACAGCTTCACCTAACCCCAAACTAAGCAGAGCTTGTACTGTGGGTGTTTGGTGACTGATGTACTACATAACTATATATTTTTAAAAACATTATATATACAATACATCGAAAACAAACAGACCCCAGCCAGAATTTATAATCATACAAAATCTGGACACAGCGATTTCTCTCTTGGCGAGAGAGATTAGGCCTTCATTCACGCTGGCCAACTGCGGGTTGGTGTTGGTGAATGTCACATATCCTTCAAACTCTTTAAAGTTCTCAGCACATGCCGGTTTCCTCACGAAGTTTGCCTTTACTGTTAAAGCACGTGTTTTAAAGCGCACATACAATCAAGAAGAAAAATCCAGAGGTGCGTGACAGGGTTAAAACCCACGATCTTCGGAATGAAAGCCGCGTTTGTTCCAACTTAGCCAACAAGGCTTTAAAACGAAAAAACACGATTGTCCTACAAATTAAATAATAATACATAATTATAATAATAAACAAATAATTTATTTCAGGCATCTAAGGCCCATATAAACATATACCTTATAGACTAACATACATAACACCATAAATCTTATAAACTAAACTAAAGTGTCAGCATCGTGGATCATCTGTTACGGCGGTGTCGCCTTGCAGTGTAGGCGACCGATGAACCGTCGAAACTTGACCCCTTGCGGCCAAAACTGCTCATTCAGGAACGTCGACAGATGTTGAGATAGATAGATAACACTTTATTGCACACCACACAAAACACACAAAAAAAACACAAACATAGACTTAGCATAATCATAATGTTGGAGTACAATGGGCGGCCTTATCGCCATGAGCGATCTCTTCCAGATCCTTTATTTATTTATTTATTATTATTTTTATTTTCGGTTGAGTTGGAACCCATGCAAATTAAATGTATCCATTCTCCCTCCCCAGACCACATAGTGCACCCCCCGTTCCGAGACAAGGACCCGTGGGAGTGCCCCATGCCGGCCGCCAAGAACTACAGCATCAAACACGTGAACGGAGTCTTCAACCTGTACCGCACGGAGAACGGCGCGGAGGCCCGCCTGCCCTACGAGTACGTGGACCTGGCGCGGTACATCCAGGACAAGAACATCATGTGCAACATGATCGCTGATGGACCCCTGTGAGTATGCTGCGCCGTTCTTTTTAACCCCCCACAAAAAGTGCTTTAAGTTTGACATGTCTATCTGTCTTTCATCATAGCTTCCGAACGGATAGAGCAATATCAATCTTTTTTTTAAGTATGAAAAGTGAGTTTTGCGCGTGTGTTCTTAGATATGTTTGATGGAAATCGGTTGACCCATTAAAAAGTTATGATTGTAAAAGTAGGGAAAGAAAACCGAAAATCTGCAAATCACGACTTGTGACACATTACGATACTGACTTTTTACTTTTAAGGGAACTAAAGTTCTGGGGTTCTTTTTTTTATTTTAAATAAAGATTATTCTATTGTTATGTAGGGCTCTTTAAAAAAATATTATTATTATATATATATTTTTTTTTTTTTTTTTTTTTACATATTTAAAGGTTTCTCCAGGTTGGTCCGCTACAATCCTGCGCAGTGCCTTGTGTCTTGTATAGGTGGATATTATGCATATACAAGGTGTTTCAAAATTGGCATATAAAGCGGAAAAGGTGTCAGTGGCATTCACCAGTCGAAAATATTTTGTTCTGCTTTTTTTCGATTTGGAAGCCCGTTTGTCGAAAAGAAATCTTTATGCTTAGTAAAATCTTTAGGGGGAAGATAAAGAAGTAAAGCCTATATCATTTAGTATCATAACAATCATCATTTATAAAACAGTGTTTACAGATTTTAATTAACTTTTTCACTTCTTTCAGGGGTTAAAAATAATTTAATCTACTAGTATGAGGCTAAACATGACCTAGAGATTAGTTTAAAATAATCTAAATTGAAATTTTAAGAAAAACCCCTGAAACCAATGCCTAAGTAAAACACCATAATATTTTGTAATGTGCACGTGATGCGCTTGAATTTGCTTCATCCGGTCGGGAGCTACGATGTCCCAGACAGACAGACACAAACTTATATTCCCCCCCCCCCCTCCCGCCCCCCTTTTTTTGTTGAAGATTTAAAAATTGTGGTGTATACGTTTACATTAAAATGTCGTTATTCGTGTGTTGTAGGAAGTCGTTCTGCTTCCGCCGGCTGAGCTACCTGTCGTCCAAGTTCCAGCTGCACGTGCTGCTGAACGAGCTGCGCGAGCTGGCCTCGCAGAAGGCGGTGCCGCACAGGGACTTCTATAACATCAGGTCACTTATATTGCAATGATGACAGCCCATATCAGTTGCACTGATGACAGCCCATATCAGTTGCACCGATGACAGCCCATATCAGTTGCACTGATGACAGCCCATATCAGTTGCACTGATGACAGCCCATATCAGTTGCACTAAGGTCAAGTTTGGATTTCGAATCCAGCTGTACTAAAGTAAAATTCGTTGAGGGTTCGTATGTTCTGCAAGCACGATCTCCTTGGTCGGGTGTCTAATATGTATAGTAAAAATATCTTTATATATATGACTATCATATTAAGTATATCAGATATCTAGTACCTTTAACACAAGCTTAGAGCTTACCACGGGGCTAGATGTTGTTGTGTGAATTGTCTGGAAATATTTATTATTTATTTATTATTTATTAAAATGAGGTAAAATTGATATCAAAAACTGCTTAACATAATACTCAGAATTTTATAATGTTATCATGTTATCAGTGGGACCAGCTCCCTTTCATGCTCACACATTCTGTCTTGAGTTCTAGTTTAGATTAAACATAGGTAATATAAGTAGGTTACCTTTAATGATATATTTTTTAAATTAAATTAAAGACCCAACTGTTTATACTCGTTTAACTTCAAACTGTATTATCTCTATGCCTTTATGTATAAAAACATATAACGGTTTATTTTTCCTAATTAATATAGAAAAAAGTTTTGGGCCAATCCATACAACAACATCTAGCCCCGTGGGAAGCTGTAAGATTGTGTTACGGGTACTAGACATCTGATATACTTTATATAATAGACATACATACATAGATATTTTTTATTATACACAAGACCAAGAAGAAAATGCTTGCAGAACATACAAACACTTGACTCGTTGGCGAAAATCGAACCAGCTACCTTTTGCGCCGCAAAAGGATCCTCACTCACCGCTCTACATTCTTATTTAATTTCATACATAATGTTGTTTATTCTATTAAACAACATTATGTATGAAATCACTAGAATCTTGATGGAGAAGTGTATCTGCTTCGCAGGAAGGTGGACACCCACATCCACGCAGCATCCTGCATGAACCAGAAGCACCTGCTGCGGTTCATCAAGAAGACGCTGAAGAACCACGCGGACGAGGTACGTACGGGGTGGACATAAGCGTTCCCACTGCTGGGACACACTGGGGACATTCTCTTGACAAGATACATTTCATTCACCACGTTGGCCAATAGGGATTTGGTGAATGTCACATACATAGGTACATTAATATTAAAAAAATATATATCTATACTAATATTATAAAGAGGAAAAGTTTGATTTTTTGTTTGTTTGTTTGTCTCGAATAGGCTCTTAAACTACTGCACCGATTTAAACAATTCTTTCACCATTGGAAAGCTACACTATCCCTGAGTGACATAGGCTATATTTAGTTTTCAAAAATAATATGATTTCTTACCAAACTCCGATAATGTAACCCATGGTGAAAAAAAAACCTAAAATCTTTCTTTAATCGCGAATGCTGCGAAAACTATTGAATATATAACAAAGTGATGTATTACAACTTTGTAGAACTTATCATTATCTACAATAAACGTCGTTACATCATATCTCTAACTATTATAGTTTTGTGACAATAAGCGATATTTTTGAAAAAATAAACCTAAAATCTTTCTTTAATCGCGAATGCTGCGAAAACTATTCATATATAACAAAGTGATGTATTACAACTTTGTAGAACTTATCATTATCTACAAAAAACGTCGTTACATCATATCTCTAACTATTATAGTTTTGTGACAATAAGCGATTTTTTTGAAAAAATAAACCTAAAATCTTTCTTTAATCGCGAATTCTGCGAAAACTATTGAATTTAGAACAAAGTGATGTATTACAACTTTGTAGAACTTATCATTATTTACAAAAAACGTTACTACATCATATCTCTAACTATTATAGTTTTGTGACAATAAGCGATTTTTTATATAAAAAAATTAAAATACCACTGTTTGAAGAGGCTCTTTATTTGTATCTTGGTATTAATCCTTAACAAAATAAATTATTTATTATGTAAGATTGCTTTAAAACCTTTATATAACTTTTTGAATTATTAGATTCTGAAATTCCATTCAGAAGATATCACGAGTTAATTTTTTTTTAAATAACCGCTCGGTGGCTAACTATGCGTTGTGGAGTGGAGTGGCAGGCGTCACTCGGGCACGAAGGTACGGGAGGGGGGTTAAGATCACGAAATAATCTGCCGCGCGGGGTCGGCTCCCTACTGAATGTGTGCGGAAATAAAAAAAATGTCGCTTGATAATATTTTGTCGCTTAGTTAGTAGTTAATAATTCGTTAACAGGTAACTAATCCCATTCAAAAAGTTATTTTCAGAACTAAACCCTAGCATATAACATAGATATTGTACACTAGCGGCACGCCCCGGCTTTGCACGGGTAATTATTCAAAATTATTCGAATTTTTCTCGCCGTAAAAACCATCCTTAAAGTCCAGCGAACATTTAAAAAAATAAATTGGCAAAATTGGTATAGGCGTTGTTGAGTTATGCGCTTAGCAACACATTTTGCGATTCATTTTTAACCCCCGACTAAAAAAGAGGGGTGTCATATGTTTGACGTGTCTATCTGTCTGGGACATCATAGCTCCCGAACGGATGAAGCGATTTCAACTTAGTTTTTTTTATTTAAAAGGTGAGTTTGGCGCGAGTGCTCTTAGACATGTTTCATGAAAATCGGTTGTGCCGTTTAAAAATTGTGGGGGTTAGAGTGGGGAAGGTAAACCGAAAATCTGCAATCGGGATTTTCTTATATTTTAAATTTAGATTTATTATTTTTAAGAAGATTAAGGTAATAGAAAACATGCTATTGATTGCAATGCTCAAATTGTTGTAACCGACAACAAACATAAACTTGGTTCGGTTCAATTGGTGTAACGTTAGTTTTTTGAAGAAAGTTGGTTTTATATTGGTGTATGTGTGGTTATAATTTTTCGTTCAAGCTAAGAATTAGTGTAAGAGCTATGCTGGTTTGCCAAGATACATACACCAACTTAACCTTCTTCGGTCATAGGAATACAACAATTCGACTTATGTAAATGGATCATCTTTTATGTTTAAGCGTTGTAGTGTAATAACTAATTGTATAAGTTTATAATAAATTGTGACTGTGTGTTTAAAAAAATAATAATTCTATAATGATAATCCGTTATTTGGCCTAAGTTATAACAGAATATGTATAAAGTAATTTAATTAAGGGCTGTGGATTTTGTTTTGAAATAAATACCTAAATAAATAAATACATACAAACAGACATAAGCACCCCTATTAACCTTGCCACTGCTGGGACACATGGACTTCCTCTTGACGATGACGAGAGAAGAGAGTCTTTAGATTAGGTGAGAGGGATTCACCACGCTGTGTAGGTTGGTGCGAACTTCGAGGCTGACGGTTCGTGAACGTCGATCGATAGTAAATAAATAATTTATATATATAAATATTTATTAATAGATATAGCGAGGAAGGCTATAGGTTACATATTTACCGCGGTAAAATCCAAAAAAACGGGCAACGGCTTATCGTATACAGCTAATTCGAAAAAAAAATATATGGTGTTGTTCCCAGGTGGTGACGCTCCACAAGGGCACTCCGATGACGCTGAAGTCCGTGTTCCAGTCCATGAACCTCAGCACCTACGACCTCACCGTGGACATGCTGGACGTGCACGCCGTGAGTACACTGACATCTTCCCTCCTTGTCTATCATATGCTCCATCCTTGTCCCGCACCTGTCCATGAACCTCAGCACCTACGACCTCACCGTGGACATGCTGGACGTGCACGCCGTGAGTACACTGACATCTTCCCTCCTTGTCTATCATATGCTCCATCCTTGTCCCGCACCTGTCCATGAACCTCAGCACCTACGACCTCACCGTGGACATGCTGGACGTGCACGCCGTGAGTACACTGACATCTTCCCTCCTTGTCTATCATATGCTCCATCCTTGTCCCGCACCTGTCCATGAACCTCAGCACCTACGACCTCACCGTGGACATGCTGGACGTGCACGCCGTGAGTATACTGACATCTTCCCTCCTTGTCTATCATATGCTCCATCCTTGTCCCGCACCTGTCCATGAACCTCAGCACCTACGACCTTACCGTGGACATGCTGGACGTGCACGCCGTGAGTACACTGACATCTTCCCTCCTTGTCTATCATATGCTCCATCCTTGTCCCGCACCTGTCCATGAACCTCAGCACCTACGACCTCACCGTGGACATGCTGGACGTGCACGCCGTGAGTATACTGACATCTTCCCTCCTTGTCTATCATATGCTCCATCCTTGTCCCGCACCTGTCCATGAACCTCAGCACCTACGACCTTACCGTGGACATGCTGGACGTGCACGCCGTGAGTATACTGACATCTTCCCTCCTTGTCTATCATATGCTCCATCCTTGTCCCGCACCTGTCCATGAACCTCAGCACCTACGACCTTACCGTGGACATGCTGGACGTGCACGCCGTGAGTACACTGACATCTTCCCTCCTTGTCTATCATATGCTCCATCCTTGTCCCGCACCTGTCCATGAACCTCAGCACCTACGACCTTACCGTGGACATGCTGGACGTGCACGCCGTGAGTACACTGACATCTTCCCTCCTTGTCTATCATATGCTCCATCCTTGTCCCGCACCTGTCCATGAACCTCAGCACTTACGACCTCACCGTGGACATGCTGGACGTGCACGCCGTGAGTACACTGACATCTTCCCTCCTTGTCTATCATATGCTCCATCCTTCTCCCGCACCTGTCCATAAACCTAAGCACTTATGATATCACCATGAACATGCTGGACGTACACGCATCTATTGTCTGACCACAATCTCACCTGATGTAAAGTGAAGATGCGGTCTAAGATGGGGCATGAAGACCTAGAAGGTGGCTTCTCCGGGCCACATTACGAAACGGGAAAAAATCGCTTCATGCACTGGCCCGGCCCGAAGGGTGGTGACAAGCCGCGGCCGAAGCCTCCCACCAGAGACTGTTCTTAGCACCACCCGGAGGTCTTTGTGCTTGGGGTCCCTCATCTTTTCTCCTTGTCCCCCATCAGTCCATGCACCTGATAGTAGATATGCTGGGCATGCACGCTTATCATCACATAAGTATCATGATTATCCATCTCACGAACTATAGAGGGTCGCCGTCTTCCCGCTCCCGTCCCGTGTTCACGAAACTACTCATTTCCGAACGCAAGCAGCCCTGGTCTACCTCGTCCTCTTTCACTTGGCTGTCGAACTCCGTCCTGCCTCGGTCGCCAAAAACTTGTTATAAACGCTATGAGATCTAGGGAAATTAAATAAATAGAAAAAAAGGTGTGTGCGATTCACACACGATAGAAGTGAAACTTCAGTAAATCAACAAAAAAATAAATAAAAAAAATATACTCTGCAAAAAGATTTTGTTCGGGCGGTCACCCATCCAAGTGCTGGCGTCGCGCAAAGTTGCTTAACCTTGTTAGCGTTTAAGATTGGCTTACCTGTCGCATTTCCGTTGCATCCGGTTTGAAATCACAACGATTCTAAAGAAGTTTCACTTCAATAAATATTTTGTGCTATTATAGACACTTAGTAACCGTGCCTTTCTGTCAGGATCGCAACACGTTCCACCGCTTCGACAAGTTCAACGCGAAGTACAACCCGATCGGCGAGAGCCGGCTGCGGGAGGTCTTCCTGAAGACAGACAACCACATGAACGGGAAATACTTCGCCAGGATTATTAAGGTATACTCACTTTAGTCCCTCTTATTATTATAATATTTATTAGTATGTAGGTGAAAGGTTTGACATAGTGATTTAAACAGACGAACAATATCAACCACACAAATTATCTGAGACTCAGTTTAACAAAGATATAGATAAAGTTAACTAGCAACTCCTACGAAGAGCGTTTGCACAGAGCAGAAGCCAAAGAAAGAATGACCCCCGGACTATTGGAACTGTACTTTAAATAGCAGTGCACCTCGTAAACAACCCCTCCACCTGCGGGCACCCGATTGGCTGTACCGGCCGCAGGTAAACATCGCGCGATCAAGTGGCGTGAGCGCCCGCTCACGCCATAGGACATTTTAAGTTGATTCTATGCTACTACAAACGCACTACAATGAAGAACCAGGACGTCACGCCGTCAAGTATATTTAATTGTAGTATTGTATCCAATTATAAACTACAGACTGTGATGTAATCCAATCAGGAGCAGTCTGAAAACCAGCGTTGCTTCGATCCCTCTCCCGGGGAGCGGAGTGGCATTAAGCTGAGACTGCTCCTCTTTTTGGTACATGGCAGAACAGCCTACCAGCTAATTATCTGATTGTATTTTTTTATTTTTTTATTGTGTCTGTTTATATGCTGTCTTCTGTGCTGTTGTTTGTTAGGGATCCTTAGGCACCTGCATTCTTACTGTGTAACTCCTTAATATTGAGTGTAACATTTGCAGGAAGTGGCCTCAGACTTGGAGGAGAGCAAATACCAGAATTCAGAGCTGCG
This sequence comes from Gymnoscelis rufifasciata, assembly GCA_929108375.1. Lineage (NCBI taxonomy): Eukaryota > Metazoa > Arthropoda > Insecta > Lepidoptera > Geometridae > Gymnoscelis > Gymnoscelis rufifasciata. Next base: position 751,995 of record OV815320.1, read on the forward strand.
TCTGTCGATCTACGGCAAGAACGCGGGCGAGTGGGCCAAGCTGGCGCGCTGGGCCATCCAGTACGACGTGCACTCCGACAACGTGCGCTGGCTCATACAGATCCCGCGGCTCTAGTGAGTACCTCATACACCAGCGAGTGGGCCAAGCTGGCGCGCTGGGCCATCCAGTACGACGTGCACTCCGACAACGTGCGCTGGCTCATACAGATCCCGCGGCTCTAGTGAGTACCTCATACACCAGCGAGTGGGCCAAGCTGGCGCGCTGGGCCATCCAGTACGACGTGCACTCCGACAACGTGCGCTGGCTCATACAGATCCCACGGCTCTAGTGAGTACCTCATACACCAGCGAGTGGGCCAAGCTGGCGCGCTGGGCCATCCAGTACGACGTGCACTCCGACAACGTGCGCTGGCTCATACAGATCCCGCGGCTCTAGTGAGTACCTCATACACCAGCGAGTGGGCCAAGCTGGCGCGCTGGGCCATCCAGTACGACGTGCACTCCGACAACGTGCGCTGGCTCATACAGATCCCGCGGCTCTAGTGAGTACCTCATACACCAGCGAGTGGGCCAAGCTGGCGCGCTGGGCCATCCAGTACGACGTGCACTCCGACAACGTGCGCTGGCTCATACAGATCCCGCGGCTCTAGTGAGTACCTCATACACCAGCGAGTGGGCCAAGCTGGCGCGCTGGGCCATCCAGTACGACGTGCACTCCGACAACGTGCGCTGGCTCATACAGATCCCGCGGCTCTAGTGAGTACCTCATACACCAGCGAGTGGGCCAAGCTGGCGCGCTGGGCCATCCAGTACGACGTGCACTCCGACAACGTGCGCTGGCTCATACAGATCCCGCGGCTCTAGTGAGTACCTCATACACCAGCGAGTGGGCCAAGCTGGCGCGCTGGGCCATCCAGTACGACGTGCACTCCGACAACGTGCGCTGGCTCATACAGATCCCGCGGCTCTAGTGAGTACCTCATACACCAGCGAGTGGGCCAAGCTGGCGCGCTGGGCCATCCAGTACGACGTGCACTCCGACAACGTGCGCTGGCTCATACAGATCCCGCGGCTCTAGTGAGTACCTCATACACCAGCGAGTGGGCCAAGCTGGCGCGCTGGGCCATCCAGTACGACGTGCACTCCGACAACGTGCGCTGGCTCATACAGATCCCGCGGCTCTAGTGAGTACCTCATACACCAGCGAGTGGGCCAAGCTGGCGCGCTGGGCCATCCAGTACGACGTGCACTCCGACAACGTGCGCTGGCTCATACAGATCCCGCGGCTCTAGTGAGTACCTCATACACCAGCGAGTGGGCCAAGCTGGCGCGCTGGGCCATCCAGTACGACGTGCACTCCGACAACGTGCGCTGGCTCATACAGATCCCGCGGCTCTAGTGAGTACCTCATACACCAGCGAGTGGGCCAAGCTGGCGCGCTGGGCCATCCAGTACGACGTGCACTCCGACAACGTGCGCTGGCTCATACAGATCCCGCGGCTCTAGTGAGTACCTCATACACCAGCGAGTGGGCCAAGCTGGCGCGCTGGGCCATCCAGTACGACGTGCACTCCGACAACGTGCGCTGGCTCATACAGATCCCGCGGCTCTAGTGAGTACCTCATACACCAGCGAGTGGGCCAAGCTGGCGCGCTGGGCCATCCAGTACGACGTGCACTCCGACAACGTGCGCTGGCTCATACAGATCCCGCGGCTCTAGTGAGTACCTCATACACCAGCGAGTGGGCCAAGCTGGCGCGCTGGGCCATCCAGTACGACGTGCACTCCGACAACGTGCGCTGGCTCATACAGATCCCGCGGCTCTAGTGAGTACCTCATACACCAGCGAGTGGCAAACCCGACGTCCAATTTCAAAAACCATCCTTAAGGCACTTGTCTCACCGGCAACGATTAACGAGTTGAGCAAGAACTATTTTTTTTTATGCTGGATAGGCCTTCTTTTGATCACAATCTCACCTGATGTAAAGTGACGATGTAGTCTAAGATGGAGCATGAAGGCCTAGAAGATGGCTTCTCCGGACCACATTACGAAACACGAAAAAATCGCTTCCCGCACTGGCCCAGCCCGGAGGGTGGTGACAAGCCGCGGTCGAAGCCTACCACCAGAGACTGTTCTTAGCACCACCCGGAGGTCACGTGTAAGGATTCAGAGGGTTACCACTTACGGACGTGAACAGACAAAACCTCCAACACTAGAAACGAGTTAGCGAGACGCGGGGAGCGAGTGCACAGTTTCGATGTGTAGCTCGGCTATAAGCGAGTGTGCTAGTGAGGCGGGCGATTTCTCGCATCACTCGCTCATATTTAATAAAAAAAAGTGTACTTTTAGTTACGCACTGTAGAGAAATAACCACTGGTTGCTCTCTCGGCGCGAGTTCTGATCGCTTGGCGAGTATCGCCGAGCGAGTGTTATCTTTAATAGGTCTTGTCGCTTCGCGACAAACTAGTGTAGCGAGTGCTCGCCGGCAGTGTGAACAGTCAGCGATCAACTGTTTGTATATGCATCTCTTTTGCTCACACGGAAAGTATATCCACTGTTCTATTGTACGTTTCTTGAGCGAGAAAATAGCCGATAGTTAGTCGTTTTCTCGTCGTTGGTGGGACAACTGCCTAAGACACCAGCCAACCTCGCCGACGGGGTATTTCCTGCAGAAAACTCTCTCGGGCCAGCGTCGTGGATGCTATGGTCTAAGCACCTTTTTTGTGAGCGGCCTATGCCCAACAGTGGCCTGTAATCCCCAACGACGGCCTTTGGGAGATAAATGTCATACTTTTTTTTATGCTAGATAAGCTTTAATTTTTGTGGCGACGATGTTGTCTAAGATGGGGCATGTAGACCTAGGTTTCTCCGGGCCACATTACGAAACATTAAAAAAAATCGTTTCACGCACTGGCCCAGCCCGGAGGGTGGTGACAAGCCGCGGCCGAAGCCTCCCACCAGAGACTGTTCTTAGCACCACTTACGAACGTGAACACACAAAAAACATCCAAAAACTAACTAAACTTTGAGCTTAACTACTTTGAGCTAGGTTTAAATGTTACCATACTATTAATTTTGTATTTATGCTCATTGGTGTGTGTATAAATAATTTTCCATTATATTCTAACTTGAACAATTTTAATAATTTAAATTCACGACGAAAAATATAAAGAAAGAAAAGAAAGAAAGAAAAGAAAGAAAGAAAGAAAAACATTTATTGATTCACACACATTATACAGTAGGTAATCACAAAATAACTTGGTACATTGCGTGTGTGGACCAAAAGGTTTTTATAAGTAAGTGCATTATCATTGACAGTGTCATTTGTCCACAGCGACATCTTCAAGTCGAACAAGATCATGCAGAACTTCCAGGAGTTCCTGAACAACATCTTCAGGCCGCTGTTCGAGGTCACCAACGACCCCAACACCAATCTGGAGCTGCACAAGTTCCTGACCGTGAGTTTTATTGTCATACTAAATCTTAATATATATAAATCTCGTGTCACAATGTTTGTCCTCAATGGACTCCTAAACAACTTAACCGATTATAATAAAATTCGCACACCATGTGCAGTTCGATCCAACTTGAGAGATAGGATGGTTTTTATATATAGATAGCAATAAATTAAAATTGCGACTATAATTTGAGATTTAAGCTATCCTATCTCTCAAGTTGGATCGAACTGCACATGGTGTGCGAATTTTATTATAATCGGTTTAGTGGTGTAGGAGTCCATTGAGGACAAACATTGTGACACGAGATTTATATATATTACGATTTCTTAATTTACATATTAAACACCCAGACCAAGGAGAAAGTGCTTGCAGAACATACAAACACTTTCACCTTCGACGGGAATCGAACCCGCTAACTCTTGCGCCGCAAGCGGACCCTCGCCCACCGCGCCACTGAAGCAGTCATAATGATTTAATTTTAGTTTAGGCTTTTGTTATTTGTATTAATATATTATGTATGTGTATTTTTTGTGTGCAAATAAATATATTACTTACATCATCATCACCCTATTAACGTTCCCACTGCTGGGACACAGGGATTTCTCTCTAGGCGAGAGAGATTAGTCCTTAATTCATCACCCTGGCCTAGTGCGGGTTGGTGAATGTCACATGTCCTTCAAACTCTTAAATATTCTCAGAACGGTTTTCTCACGATGTTTCCCTTCACCGTTAAAGCACGTGTTTTAAGCGCACATAAATGTCTCAAGAAGAAAAATCCAGAGGTGCGTGGCGGGGTTTGAACCCACGACCTTCGGAATGAAAGTCGAGTGTCCTCCCACTTAGCCAAGACGGCTCTTTTTTGAAGTGAAACTTCTTTAGAATCGTTGTGATCTGAAACCGGATGCAACGGAAATGGAAATAAGATTGGCTTACCTGTCGGGTAAGCCAATCTTAAACGCTAACAAGGTTAAGCAACTTTGCGCGGAGCCAGTACTTGGATGGGTGACCGCCCAAACAAAATCTTTTTGCATAGTATTTTTTTTTTGTTTTTTTTTTATTGTTCTTAGTCTTTTGTCGATTTACTGAAGTTTCACTTCTATCATGTGTGAATCGCACACACACCTTTTGAAGTGAAACTTCTTTAGAATCGTTGTGATTTGAAATCGGATGCAACGGATATGGAAAGAAGATCTTAAACGCTAACAAGGTTAAGCAACTTTGCGCGAAGCCAGTACTTGGATGGGTAACCGCCCGAACAAAATCTTTTTATTTACTAACAACAGCAGACGCATTCTGTAAAAAATCGAATCCGAACTCGAAATCACTCAAGTGACCGAGCTCACTTCGAACGCTCGTCACTGAGGCGCTACAGGCGCTATCGAGTTTTACAGAATACAAAGCTTTAAACTCACCGCGGATTCAGCTTCGTAAGGATCGAAATGAGTTTACAGAATGCGTCTACAGTTTCATAATTGTTTTGACCCCGGCAGCACGTGGTCGGCTTCGACAGCGTGGACGACGAGTCGAAGCCGGAGAACCCCATGCTGGACGCGGACGTCAAGTTCCCCCAGCAGTGGGACGACGACGAGAACCCCCCCTACGCCTACTACCTCTACTACATGTACGCCAACATGACAGTTCTCAACCAGTTCCGCAAGTACGTACTTACTAAGTCTAAGTTAAAGTCAAAACGTTTATTTCCTTAGGAAGCGTCCATTACCATCCTTACTTAGTGGATATGCCATCCACTCGGACCAAGCGATTCTCATCCACCTTCATAGTTCGCACTGCAAGGATTTGGAATTCGCTCCCTGCTGCTGTGTTTCCTAACACCTACAATCTGAGTATCTTCAAGTCAAGAGTGAATAGGTACCTTCTAGATCTTTGTGATCCATCCTCGTCCACATCGACACTTACCATCAGGTGAGATTGCAGACAAACAAAGATCTATCGTCCATAAAAAAAAAAAAAATCAAAATGTAGTATATCAGTCCCCTAACACCCATAGTACAAGCTCTGCTTAGTTTGGGGTTAGGTGATGCTGTGTGATGAGTCCGGAAATATTTATTTATTTATATTAACCAACTAGTTGTTTCCAGAGAGCAAGGGCTGAACACGTTCGTGCTGCGGCCGCATTGTGGGGAGGCGGGCGCGGTGCAGCACCTCGTCTGCGGCTTCCTGCTGGCGGAGAACATCTCGCACGGCCTGCTGCTCAGGAAGGTAACTAGCGCAATGGATAGTTGAATACTACGTACGCACGTGATAAGCTCTAAGCTTGTGCTACGGGTAATAGACATCTGCAGAAACTTCTTTGTCACACTTGAAAGACTAAAGAACATCTTAGGCTGGGTCCACACTTGTATCATTTCTGTGTATCACGATCAGGCGTGGCGTATCGAGTATCCGTATCATAAGTATGGACGCTCATTTTATACTTATGTGATACTGTATCATTTCAGCGTATCAACTTTAACTTTACAAATATGGACGCTTCAAAAAGAAAATGTAACAAGTAACTTCAAGAGTAACAAAGTCCATACAACCTTAACAACTTTGCAATATTGGCTTTCGGTATATTTGGATTATTAATCGAATACAGTTAGCTACTCCGATGTTTAAAATCGACAATCCCAAAGTGCTGTTCCTCTCGATCTCCTGTCAAATCATATTTGGGTAAGTGAGAAGTGCGTAATTTCGCGCATCGGATTTAATCAATTACCGTAGAATTTGCGAATAGCCGTAGAAACTGAAGAAAAAAAAAACCTTTAAATTAAGCGATTTTTTAATTTATTTTTTTATCTTTTTGTGTGTGTTATTATTTTGTGTTCAATAAAGAGTATTGTATTGTATTGTAAAACCTTATATTCCTCCATTTTTTTTAAATTGTGACGCGGTTTCTTACTTATTTTTGTGTAAGTGTAAATCCAGACTTGATATAAAAGTGTTCGCTCCCTTTTACACGACTTAGCCTCTTCGCTTGAGACTGTCTTTAATGCCAATAATGATCTACACTACAACAGCAAGGAGTTACGACGATGAAGGTTTTAGGACCATTGCCTAAATAGAACCAATTCATTTAAAAACTCCATTGTAGCAAGCAGAGGTCTCTAATCTGTGCCTTGTTCCAGGTGCCAGTGCTGCAGTACCTGTACTACCTGGCGCAGATCTACATCGCCATGTCGCCGCTCAGCAACAACTCGCTGTTCCTCAACTACCACCGCAACCCGCTGCCCGAGTTCCTGGCGCGCGGGCTCTGCATCACGCTCAGCACCGACGACCCTCTGCAGTTCCACTTCACCAAGGTACCCGAGGATCCTCTACATCATGTGTACTCCTCGCTCTGAGCCGGGCTCTGCATCACGCTTAGCACCGACGACCCGCTGCAGTTCCACTTCACCAAGGTACCCGAGGATCCTCTACATCATGTGTACTCCTCGCTCTGAGCCGGGCTCTGCATCACGCTCAGCACCGACGACCCGCTGCAGTTCCACTTCACCAAGGTACCCGAGGATCCTCTACATCATGTGTACTCCTCGCTCTGAGCTGGGCTCTGCATCACGCTTAGCACCGACGACCCGCTGCAGTTCCACTTCACCAAGGTACCCGAGGATCCTCTACATCATGTGTACTCCTCGCTCTGAGCCGGGCTCTGCATCACGCTCAGCACCGACGACCCGCTGTAGTTCCACTTCACCAAGGTACCCGAGGATCCTCTCCATCATGTGTACTCCTCGCGCTGAGCCGGGCTCTGCATCACGCTCAGCACCGACGACCCGCTGCAGTTCCACTTCACCAAGGTACCCGAGGATCCTCTCCATCATGTGTACTCCTCGCTCTGAGCCGGGCTCTGCATCACGCTCAGCACCGACGACCCGCTGCAGTTCCACTTCACCAAGGTACCCGAGGATCCTCTCCATCATGTGTACTCCTCGCTCTGAGCCGGGCTCTGCATCACGCTCAGCACCGACGACCCGCTGCAGTTCCACTTCACCAAGGTACCCGAGGATCCTCTCCATCATGTGTACTCCTCGCGCTGAGCCGGGCTCTGCATCACGCTCAGCACCGACGACCCGCTGCAGTTCCACTTCACCAAGGTACCCGAGGATCCTCTCCATCATGTGTACTCCTCGCTCTGAGCCGGGCTCTGCATCACGCTCAGCACCGACGACCCGCTGCAGTTCCACTTCACCAAGGTACCCGAGGGTCCTCTCCATCATGTGTACTCCTCGCTCTGAGCCGGGCTCTGCATCACGCTCAGCACCGACGACCCGCTGCAGTTCCACTTCACCAAGGTACCCGAGGGTCCTCTCCATCATGTGTACTCCTCGCTCTGAGCCGGGCTCTGCATCACGCTCAGCACCGACGACTTCTTGCGTCTCCACTGAGTTACTTAGACCTACAAAAGCATAATGATGCATGAAAATGGAACGAACAACTACACCGTGTAGACTTAAACAGGCAACTTAAACTGCAGACATTTCTACTTTGATGCCCTTAATGGAAGAAAAACGTAAATACGGGAATATTTTTGCAAATAATCATCATTATTATTCGCCACGGAACATCCACTGATGGGACATAACCTATCGCTGGATCAAAGCAGGTTGGTGCTCGAGCCATGTCCATGAATGCCCTGTGCTACTAAGAAAATAAATGTTTTTGAGTTGACTTTGATTCCTGCTCTTAGTTCGGCAGGGGAGTATGATGGAAATCACTAACCGTTAAAGATCTTAGAACCAAGCTAACTTGGGTCCTAAGATCGTCTTTAAAACCTCTTATCCCCCCTCATCTTTGCAAAGTGAGATAATACAGCTTTGGTGACGCAGTGGCTAAACTCCATTTGTGTTCCTAGAGGCATATTGTTAGACTTTTACCAATCTATGATAATTTCCAGGAGCCGCTGATGGAGGAGTACAGCATCGCGGCGCAGGTGTGGAAGCTCAGCTCCTGCGACATGTGCGAGCTGGCCAGGAACTCCGTGCTCATGTCCGGATTCCCGCATGAGGTATATCTTCAAACCTAATGACTCCAAACGGTACCATACTATGATTTGATTTTTCGATACCTCAAGCGATGTTATTGTTAAAAGTATGTTATGTATAAAAATATAAGCACAAGAGGATAGACGTGCATTGATATCTCATAATCACTTGATAAGAACTAAACTCAATGTTTGATGTATCTCAATGATTATCTAATAATATCTCAACAACCAAATATTGATGATAATTTCTGCCTATGAGAAACTTTGTTTCTATTAATTTGTAAGTTTCTCATGTGTAAGGAGGTATTATTTTTTGATATTTGATCCGTCTTTCAATCATTGAAAATATACATATGAAAATATATTTCATCTATTACCAGATGAAGCAGTACTGGCTCGGACCGCACTACACGAAGGAAGGCGTGTCCGGAAACGACATTTCGCGCACCAACGTGCCGGATATCCGCATTTCTTACCGCCATGAGGCACTGCTTGACGAACTTACTAATATCTTCAAGGTAAGTCTTAATATACAGAGTTATTATTGTATACATATGGATAGTAACATTGATCCCTCGGCGGTAATTGAACCCGCTACCCTGTACGCCGTAAGCAAACCTTTGTCTTCAGCGCCACTGAGACAGACATAATTATTTCAACATACAAAATCATTTAATTCCATTGTTTGACCAACTTAACTTATTCTTATATATTTTTTAAATATTTAATCTTTAAAAATTCTATATTAGAAGAAGAAGAAGAAGAGAGAGAGAAGAAGAAATTTACATAATCACCTAAAGGAGATAAAAACATGATGTTTTTAGCGGCATTTTAGAGCCATTACTTAACCGAAATCCTTTGGCGATTATCACACTGCCAAGCATAACTCCGCACGTTGCATATACAACAACAAAATTGTAATAACTACAATATTGTAAAAACGGATAAAGCTGTGTAGTTCTATTCGCTTTTCAACTGAGTATAACAATTTTCAGCGAACCGTCAAGACAATGTAATTTTCTTAAATAGTTTTGAGTTGACCTTTCCATGAATCCCCTGTTCTTCTAAAGAAATAACGTCTTAACTTTGGCTTTGTTCCGTGGTGCAACATTGCTTGTATGTATAGAAATACATACAAGCAATGTTGCACGCGTTACGCTGCGTCGTGCGGGGCAATGTGAGAATCTCGTGTAATGGTCCCTGCTTCCCAGTTTGTCTCATTGTGTCAAGTGGGTTCCAGTCATGAGGCTTAACTAATCTGCTAATCGTATTGTCCTGTTCATTTGTGTTTGTCTAATGTGCCTAACTCTAAGCAATCATTTCAGGATGGATTGTCGCAGCGCCAATAAAATCCACCACCCAGGACGTAGGTGGAATCTAATCTAATCATAGTTCTTATCTAAACCTCAACTATTTCATTCGTTTACTCTGTAACAAACCTATCAAGATAATTACAACATTTGCTTCCGATGTCTCACTCGTTATCTTAGAGATATCTCAAATAACGGTTGAGATATTTGCGTTATATTGTATGAATGTAAGTTGAAAATTAATGACCTTAATAGTAAGTGAACATCGTGATCGCTAGAACCAGGTGTAGTTAAAATTGCTATTTTATATGAAATGTTTAAACAGGGCTAAATCGCCCCAATATTTAATAGTTAAGAAATAGACCCTTGTGATAATAAGTGAAAATAAAAGATTGATAGTGCCATTGCATAGATTATCTATTCCTTAAAAAATGTTAAAACTGGTTATGATAAAATATCTTAGGCCTTTGTAAGCTTTATCTATCATTGTTATTTATTTACCCATTAATGCAAAAAGCTGTTTTAAATGTCTGCAGTACATGCCTTTGTATAAGAACAAAAATAAATATTTTTTATCACAGCTAACAGGAATTACTTAGTGAAGTAATTCTTCAGTTAAGTCATTCCTGTTATCTGTTTGTAGAAAATATCTCTATTTTAATGTTAATATTACTCGACCAAAACTTCTTATCTCTGGGTATTATATCAAATAAGTGACAGTTACAATTTTAATTCCATAAGTTTATCCGTTAAGAAAAGGCGTAATGTAGGTACTAATTTGAATAAGATCTCTTGTAGGTGCAAGCGAGTTTTAAAAGTTTGAAAATAATAAGTAATATTAGTTTTTTTCATATTCGCTTACAATAATCACAAAGGCTCTGATGAATATCTCAATGGTTATCTTGAAAATTCATACCTCAACGGTTATCTTCAAAGTATGAAGTAAATATTCTACAAGAGATCCAAGCATTTAAGTTTGGTGTTTCTTTGTGACAATGTTTTATGTTTCTTTTAGCTTCTAGAAAACCGAAGCATAGCATATCGCAATAATACATACCTCAAGACATGTAATATCTTATACATGACCTAAGTCATTCTTTAATTGTATTTTTCGCGATTTACCACAAATCGTTTAATATTCCAATATAAGTTTTTTTATTTTACTTATTGACGTAGACAAAATTCACGTACGAATTCTTTTATAAAAATGGCGCTGAATCAGACGTATTTTGAGTATTGAGTATTTTTGAATAACAAATTGCGTCTTTATTTCGATTTTAAATAAAAAATCGGGAATTGGCCTCTTCTGTAACACCATTGGACTTAAGACCTCTGTAATCAAATGGTTCCTTACATATTTTTTTTTCAAAAATATCTTTATATTTATTTTATAATATAAATCTTGCAGTTTTTCAATAATAGACATTAGTTCTAAGTCATGGCTTAATTTATGTCATACAGTCTTGTAACGCAAGCTCTCTTTATAACATGACTACATTTCTAATCTTTCTTCTTAAGCTTTTAAAAATCATGGTAGATAAGTTTATGTATTAATTTTATAGATTTGTAACTATAAATGTTATATTTGTTGGAAATAAAAAATCATTTATGTATTAGTTTTTCACTTCTATTAACCCTCTCAAAAACGCCAAAATCGTTGACCGATACCGGGACGGTCGGTGGTCCGAGATATTTCAGTTGACCATGAAAAACTATGAAAAAAATCTAATTTGGAGCTAATTGTCATAATCATGGATGGAGTCGGTACTTATCTGAGGACATATTGAGAAAGATAAATTAAAACCAAAAAAGCTTAAAGTGGCTTCCGAGTTTAAGATATATTATTTGTAGTATTAAGACCGAAATATCTCTGAAACATGACACAGTCCTACAGATCTGATTACTTTTCGTTTGTTAGAGACCTTCTTTCAAAAATGGTCCAGATTAACGTTTATTTGTTATTTTTGAACTTTGAGTTTCGGACAACCAATTTATTCAAATGTTTTTTTATATAAGTAGGTAAAATATCCAATAAACTAAACGGCAATATAATTTATGGACTCTAAAAATCAGCGATTACGTATGCCATTGCACAATGGCAGAAGTTATCGTCTAAGTCTATCGTTTGTTTGGTCTATACGTTTGTATCTATACGAAATGAGAAAACTGATCCTGCAGCCGAATTTCAGGGCCTATTTCACCTTCTCCGAGTAAAATTAGAATATGGTTATAATAAGAGGGTATTTCGCTCAGTTCAGGTTCAGTTTCTTGTAATTGGACTCTGCGCTTGAAACGACAATTTGCCAGTGTCGAGTTAAATAAAATTATAAAGTGAAAAAGATGTTACTCAGTTGAACGCCATTTTGCGTCCAATCAGGTACTTCGCTCAGTCGCATGTGACAAAGTGAGATAGCTCGTGACATAACATAACCATAGAATAAGACATAAACTAACCAGTGCTTAGTTTACTCGGATTTTGTGACATAAGCCCTTAGTCTATCTAATCTACACTGCAAAAATAGATTAGGTCCTTTGAGAATAGATGGTTATGCATTTTCCAGTGCTAATGTGTTTTGTTTCTGATGTAGCTGCATCGGTGTCGCTCACCTGTCCCCCACTAAGGTAGTGTGTGTGTGTTTGTTTGTCTGTACGCCTATCATAGTAGAATTGCTGCTTTAACGTTAACATCTGTTTGGGTAAGTACTCTGGTTTACGGTTGTATGCAAATTGGCCGTAATCATTATCACATTATGCATTCCTCAAATATGGTGTTGGATTGGATGAAGTATTACAACTAAAGACGTTGTGACACGTTGTGAATATCAATCACCCTAAAATAGAAAAAAAAAACATTTTCGCATAATTCATTTTCTGTTTTTTATTGCAATATACATTACAAACATGGGTAATATTTATGAACCCGATGAGATAATAAATAGCAGAATTATATGTAATGTTTATAGCATAATCATTATAAATCTTTACCTTTAGCGAATCAATCATCATAATTCTTCTCTATCATTATAATATAATGTGTTGATGTGACGTGATTATTAATCTTCCTACATACTAAAAATAAATGAAATGGAGTGATGTTTAATAATGATCTTGAAACTCTTATTCGTATACAGCAACTGTATTTACTTTTAAAAGAATACTAAAACAATTATTGCTTAAAGTTATTTATTACACGAGTTGTTAAAAGAGAACTTAAAAGTAATACAGTCAATCGGGGTAACTTTGACAGCTCAACATAATTTACTTGTTTCGATATTATTAGCAGACGTCTTTCGTCGTAAATAAGACTGCACTTCAAAAGTGTTCTCGGGTAGTACCCATAGATATACCATTGATTTAGTTGTACAATTCATCTTAATATATATAAATCTCGTGTCACAATGTTTGTCCTCAATGGACTCCTGAACCACTTAATCGATTATAGGTAATAAAATTCGCACACCATGTGCAGTTCGATCCAACTTGAGAGATAGGATGGTTTTTACGCCGAGAAAAAAATCGAATAATTTCCGTGGAAATTTTACACCCGTGCGACGCCGGGGCGAGCCGCTAGTTGTTCATAAAAAGTAATTGAGATAATCATATTTTTCTTCTGTGACAAAGTTACCCCCTCCACATGGGTAACATTGACACAGGTTAAACCACTAATAGAAATTTGGTTCTAAATGATTTATGTATTTGATCTTTTGGGTAACATTGGGTTACTATTCACTGGTCGGGAACACAAAATACGCGAGCAAACTTTGAAAAAACGATTTGTAAAGTTTGTTTGACATATCACTTTCTTTTTTTATATGTGTGTTTACGAAGTTAGTATTACTAATCAAAATTATCCATCGATAGAAAAATTTTGGTTTCCACAAAACAAAAACTTGAGGGCCCATAGGTCAATGTTACCTTAATCAATCAAAATTACTCAAATTGACTGTACGTTACATACCTACTTCAGTTCAATTAAATTTGTAAAATCAATTATCTAATATAACTTAAAGCATTAAATTGAAACCTGTTTAAATGAAAGATTGACTTGTCGTACATGTTATGTTTGTTGCAGGCGATCCACTTGCCGGTGAGCGCGGAGCCCGACAGCCCCGCGCCGCCCAGCATGTCCGCGCCGCCCAACATGTCCGCACCGCCCAACATGTCCGCGCCCATCGTCAGCCTGAAACGACCGTCGCTTGTCTAAAGCATACATATAACCGACGCCGACGTATTGAATATCTAGAATATTAAATCTATAGTATTGAAAGTACTAATAGTCCTTCTTATTTTATTAACGCGAAAGTTTGTGAGGATTTAAGTGTGATTGTTGCCCTTTCACGCACAAACTACTGAATGGATTTCTGTCAGTCACCAGGCTGTACGTCAAGAAGTGTTATAGCTAGAGAGTTGACATTTTGTACAACAAATCCTATAAATAAATTTTCACTCATTAACAATAATTTTAAAGGGGGCGCCCATACAACAAACGTGACGTTTAAGCAACGTTCGAAGCCAGTACTTTGATGGGTAATAATAATAATATTTCCGGACTAATCACACAGCATCACCTAACCCCAAACTAAGCAGAGCTTGTGCTATGGGTGTTAGGTGACTGATATACTACATAGATACATTTTTTTTTGTAAATACATACGTATTATACATAGAAAATACCCAGACCCGAAACCAGAAATTGCAGATAGTACAAAATCTGGTACCGCGGCGGGAATCGACCCCGCAACCTCCTGCGCCTCAGGCGGGCTTTCGCCCACCGAGCCACAGAGGTTGTCCGTGGGTGGCAGCTAGAACTGCATCTTTTTGCACTTTAAATTGTTTTTTTTATTGCAAAATGTGTATTAAGTACATGGAACCCGAGATGTAAGTAAGAGTCCATCTCATACTAATCAAATTTATTGCAAAAAATCTACGGAATTGGTTTTATATAATAAAAGAAACAGCCATGATATTAGCACTAGAAACACGGAAAATACAAAAGTGGCTGTTCAAAGTCAAAAGTCGAAGTCAAAACATTTATTTCCTTAGACGCGCATGGCATGGACAGGTCAACTTAAAGTTAATTTAAATAAAAACTAAGAATAATCAAGGAAATAACGCTACTCGAATAATCGCTTCAATTTCTTACACTGAGTTGAGAAGCGAATAGAACAACCCAGTTTTCATCTCATAAGTATGTTGTTGTTTTATAACAATATTGGTTATACAGTTTTGAATTTAACTACTTTTACGTTTAATTTATGTTCCATACGGCATTTTGTCTTCATGCTCCATCTTAGACCACATCGTCACTTTACATCAGGTGAGATTGTAGTCAAATGAAGGCTTATCTATCATAAAAAAAATCATATATAGTTGAGCCAGCCCGGAGCTAAGCGACCTGGTGAGAATCCCCTGCGCTGATGAGTGCCTTCTCCTTATGAGGAGTCTTCATAATGCTGGTGGAACTGAAGAAAAAAAAGCCAGTACTGGGCTGAGAGTCCTGGTGCTGGTGGAATAGAGACTCTATATGTTGGTTATCAGGATCAGAATCCCCTGACGCTGATGAGAGCCTTCTCCTCCTCATGAGGAGTCATGGCGCGGTGCTGTTGGAACTGCATGGAGAAGGAAGCCAGCCCGGAGCTGAGCGATCTGAGGGTTGTGGAGTATCCCAGCAGCTCGGAGAGTGGTGCCAGGCATTCTATCACCTGGAAAGAAAACATAAAGAGAGAAAGACAATCAATCATGGTAAATATCCCGTTATATATCTAAATAGTAGAAAACATAAAGATTAGGATAGAATAGAATAGAAATCATTTATTTGCAGCTTAACACAAATTAAATCAACATAAAAATTATATACAACTCATAATCATAGTTATACAAAATTAAAATATGTTTGGAATCTCTTTAGTCTTCCATAGGCAGATGAATTAATGATTTTGTTTATTGAATGCATAATGAACAAATTGAAAACGTCCACCGCATACATGTTTTTTAACCCCTGTCCAAAACAAAGGGTGTTCTAAGTTTGAAGTGTTTGTCTGTCTGTCTGTGGCACCATAGCTCCCGAATGGATGAAGATATTTCAATTTAGTTTTGTTTTGTATTTATGTTTGGTATTCCTTAGACATCTTCTTCATCACCCCATTAACGTTCCCACTGCTGAGACACAGGGACTTCTCTCTTGACGAGAGAGATTAGGCCTTATTAGACAAGTTTGATGAAACTCGGTCGAACCGTTATGAAAGTTCAAGCTGTGAAAGTTATGAAATCGGTTTTTTTTCTAAATTTAATTTGTGATTATTGTAGGCTGTAAGTGAAGCTCCGTCATGCTCTGAGATGAAAGGCTTATTCTAGGTCTTTACTCTAGGTGAGAACTGAGAACTGCACTGACATCTCGCCCAATGCATTATAGCCGACCTAACTAGGCCCCAACCAGCCCAACTCCGGACTTGCGGACGTCCTACGCAGTCACCTTGCTCTGCTGCCGAAGGTGTATGTGTTGTATCTCCACGCGGCGCCGCGCCAGGTCCGCCAGCACGCCCGCGCTGTGGCTCTCCGGCACCACCACCTCCAGGGCCATTAGTGGCTCCAGCAGGACTGACCCCGCTTCTTCGAACACCTGGAATTCAATCAGCCATTCATTCAATACCCTAAAATAGCTAATATTGGCAAAAAAAGTTAAGTTGTCAGTTTATAGGGATTAATTAAGGAAAATCGTTCCCCGATTCCACGTTATCTTAATCATTTTTTATTATTTTATGCTAGTTAAGCCTTCATTTGAACACAATCTTACCTGATGTTAAGTGACGATGTGGTCTAAGATGGTGGTTAACAATAATAAATCATTTATTTCAGGCATCTCAGGTCCTTATAAACATAAACCTTATAGATAAGTAGAATATATAAAAATAAAATAAATATTTCCGGACAATCCACACAATAACATCCAGCCCCGTGGTAAGCTCTTAGCTTGTGTACAAATATAAATCTTATTATTACATCTGATTGGCTAAACCATCAAAATATGACGTGTTTGTTTGTTTGTGGATTAATAAACGACTTTATTACCCTCTGAAATTAACAGCCAGAAATTTATTAGATCCTTCGTTCAGTGCCAATGCGCTCGTTTAAACAAAAAAAATCCCCATATAAGTGTGGCTATCTAATTCTCAATGTGAATAGTAAGCATGATTGATGACCTCTGTGGCTCGGTGGGCGAACGTCCGCTTGAGGCGCAGGAGGTTGCGTATTCGATCTCGCCGGTGGACCAGATTTTGTACGATCTACAATTTCTGGTTTCGGGTCTGGGTGTTTTCTATGTATCATATGTATGTATTTACAAAAAAAATGTATGTATGTAGTATATCAGTCACCTAACACGCACAGTACAAGCTCTGCTTAGTTTGGGGTTAGGTGATGCTGTGTGAGTAGTCCGGAAAAATATTTATTTATTTATGATTAGGTACCTTTCTCAGGCAGTGCGCCACGGCGGCGGCGAGCACGGAGTCGGCCGTGCCGCGCCCCGCCTCCAGCCAGTGCAGCGTGGCCTGCACGTCCACCATCTGCGACAGACAAAACATTACTAACTATAAATCTAAATTTAAAATTTAAGAAAAACCCCCGATTCCAATGCCTTAATTTCCTTATAAAACACCATAATATTTAGTAGTTAGGGCACGCGATGCTCTTTCATTTGATACCCCACTCGAGTATATTTGCAGATTTTCGGTTTTCCTTCCCCACTCTCACCCCTATTACTTTTGAACGGCTCAACCGATTTTTCATGAAACATGTCTAAGAACACCCGGGCCAAACTCACCTTTCATACAAAAAAAAACTAAATTGAAATCGCTCCATCTGATCGGGAGCTATGATGCCACAGACAGACAGACACGTCAAACTTATAACACCCCTCTTTTTTGGTCAGGGGTTAGAAATAATCTAAATTTAAAAAAGGCCCCTAATTCCAAAACCTTAGTTCCCTTAAAAGTAACAAATTATATTATTATGTAATGTGCACGTGCTTCATTCGATACCCCACTTGAGTATATTAGCCCACTTTCAGCATAACTTTTAAACGGCTCAACCTATGTTCATCAAATGTCTAAAAACACTCGCGGAAAAGTCACCTTTCATCATTTCAGTCAAACATAATAAAAACCCCCGATTCCAGATCCTTAGTTACCTTTAAAGTAAAAAGTCATACAATTTTGTAATTCGCACCGGATGCGATTTCATTCGAAGCCCCACTCGAGTATATTTGGTTTTTCTTCCCCACTTTCACCCCTAATTACTTTTAAACGGGTCAACCTATATTCATAGATTTTACAATACAATACTCTTTATTGAAACATAAATATTATAATCCAACAGAACAACGCTTAAAAACTAAATAAATGAAAAGAATTGTGTAACAATAGGCGGCCTCATCACTAAAGTTTTTCACTAGGTATATTATTGTGAAGTTTCATCAAAATCCATCCAGTAGTTTTTGCATGAATGAGAACATGCAACAAACACAGACACTTACATACAATCTCACAAACCGTGTTGGCTAAGTGGGAGCACACTCGACTTTCATACCGAAGGTCGTAGGTTCAAACCTCGCCGCGCACCTCTGGATTTTTCTTCTAGAAAAATGTATGTGCGCTTTATACACGTGCTTTAACGGTGAAGGCAAACATCGTGAGGAAACCGGCATGTTCTGAGAACTTTGAAGAGTTTGCAAGACATGTGACAACCAAGAAGCAACCATTCACCAACCCGCACTTGGCCAGCTTGGTGAATTTAGGCCTAATCTCTCTCGTCAAGAGAGAAGTCCCCGTGTCCCAGCAGTGGGGACGTTAATAGGGTGTTGATGATGATCCCTGGGCTGGAGGCGAACTCACCGGACAGCCCAGCTTAGGGCCGTGCATGAGCGCGGAGGCCACGCCCTGCCTCACGGCCGCCATGTGCCGCGGCGACACGTGAGACAAGATGGCAGCGCTGTCGCCCGACTTGTCAAGTCTGCAACACACATTAATAAATCATTACATTATTGGCGATGCAAAGATTCTAACTATCGCCTCTAATGTCAAAATTGTGAAGCTGTCTAAGAACGACACTTTGACAGTTTTCGTTACAATTAACGTCAGTGAAAAACATAAATAATAGATAGATATAAAAAAAAACCAAGGAGTGGGCGTTAAAATACGCGACACAGTTTCCGAACTAAGGCGTATATTATCGTGCTATAGTTGTAAGAAACCTATTCACACCGTTCATGATTTCCAATAAAGATATTTTAATTTAATTTAATTTAATAATAGATACAAATCAGATAAAACTTCAATAAATAAACAAAGTGTCGTTCTTAGACAGTTTCTAAATTTCGCCGCTA
Organism: Gymnoscelis rufifasciata; assembly: GCA_929108375.1. Lineage (NCBI taxonomy): Eukaryota > Metazoa > Arthropoda > Insecta > Lepidoptera > Geometridae > Gymnoscelis > Gymnoscelis rufifasciata. Next base: position 771,127 of record OV815320.1, read on the forward strand.
GAGGCGTGCGGATAATCTTTGCATCGCCAATTATTTAATTAAATTCTTTATTCGCCGGGCGATAATCTGAAAAAACTAACGAGTAGTTTTGTTAACTGTTTGTAAATACATTTTGTTTTCTCTGTTAATAATTAAGAATATCATAACCTAATGGTTATGATATTATAGTATGTTGTACACCAAACTAGTTTTTAAGAAATAATGTTATATGTGCTGTTGGCGATGCCTGAATAAATAAATAAATGATGGGACTGTCATTCTTTTAAGGTCAAAGTCCTAAATAATAAAAAAAAGGTGTGTGTGCGATTCACACACGGTAGAAGTGAAACTTCAGTAAATCGACAAAAGAATGAGATGAATAAAAAAAAATACTGTGCAAAAAGATTTTGTTCGGGCGGTCACCCATCCAAGTACTGGCGTTCCGGAATGTTGCTTAACCTTGTTAGCGTTTAAGATTGGCTTACCTGACGTATTTCCGTTGCATCCGGTCTGAAATCACAACGATTCTAAAGAAGTTTCACTTCTAAAATTATAGAGGTACCCTAGATCACTAAAACCAAAAGAGTTAGAACCTTGCCTCAGTATCTTATCCTGGGTGATTCCCTTCACCCTCTTGGCGGAGAGGGTCACCTTGACCTGCTGCCGCGCGCTGCCGATCTTCCGGTCCTGGGCGACGCTCTGCCTCGCGCTGCCGACCAGGGCCTCTCGGTACGCTATCTGCAGCGGCCCGAGTTCCGCTTCTATGCCGTACTCGCGGACTATCCGCTCTTTTATTATCTCTAAGTGCAGCTCGCCCATACCTGGGGATGGCAATAAACTGTTTATTGTAAACTAGCGACCGGCCCCGGCTTCGCACGAGTGCATTCATCATTTCTGCTCGCACCGTGGGTTATCCCTAAGAGTTAGATTTATACCACCGTTGACTTTTTTGTGGATTTTATTTAGGTGAACAATACTGTAGTACAGCGGTTCTCAAACTTTTTTGGTGACGGAACCCTTTTGGAAAGCAAAATACTTGACGGAACCCTACAATAAAACAATAGTTTTTAAAAGTGTATTCTTTATTAATAAACATAATAAAAGTACAATGTAACAGTTACTGAATATTACTTACTTTACCACATGGCAAGTTCATTATAACAAGATATTAAAAAAGAAAAATCTAACTAACTAATGGGAGGTATGAAACTGTTTTTTATTTTTCATTAATTGGCTGATGTCAGGTTTGATAGAAGACAGTTGCAGTCTCATATCAGGTTCGGCGTCCAGTCTATTGCGATATTTTGTTTTTGTGGCTGCATATGTTGAGAATCCTGTTTCGCACAAATATGTTGTTGGGAACGGGAGAAGAATATTCAGAGCCATTTTGCCAAGCATTGGATATTCATTACGAATTCTGCACCAAAAATCGTTGAGAGGCGTCGTTTTGAACAGTGACTCCATACTTGTGTCTGATGACATTTCTAAAAGAGATTCATATATCTCGTTTGACATACTTTCGGGCTTTTGCAGGTTGGGTAAAAAAGGATTATGAATCCATGAATTCAGTTTTATTTTTGTATTCTGTTCTTCGGGAAAATACTTTTCAAAAGATGCGCGCATCAAAGTGAGATATTGGACCAATTCTTCAAACATATCATCTTGAAACATTTCTGAGTCGTTATCGCTAACAAACTCATTGAGTGACGTAAAGCTTTCTATTTCTCTCTTAACAACGCAAACAATCCAAAAATCTAATTTTCTTTTGAAGGCAGTTATTTTGTTATAGGCCTGGAACACTGTTGTCTGTTTACCTTGCAATGATAAATTCAATTCGTTTAGTTTTTGAAAGATATCTGCCATAAAAGACAATCGGAACAACCAAGTTTTATCATACAAACGGTCGTTCAAATTAAAAGAAGTAATAACTGAAAGAAAAATTTGTAACTCCGCTCTAAGTTCAAATAGGTAGCCTTGTTAAAGTTTTACCCCGAGATAGCCATCGCACTTCTGTATGGAGCAGCAGTGTTTTATGTTTGCTGCCATAATCTTCACACAACAATGAGAACAATCGGGATTGTAGTGGTCGTGATTTGATAAAATTAATTATTTTTACCGCTTCATCCATAACTAATTTTAGATTTGACGGCATTTGCTTCATCGCAAGTGCTTGTCTATGCAGAATACAATGGCTGGAACTACAATTAGGCGCGTTCGACCAGAGAGAGGTGTTTTGATTTTTTTTCTAAATTCTTGCGGAACCCCTACAGTTGTATCGCGGAACCCTAGGGTTCCGCGGAACACACTTAGAGTATGGCTGCTGTAGTACATTATTTGATTCTAGGGTTTAGCTAAAATGAGTTTATTTACGACAAAATCAGTTTTCATTATACTTAAAAACCTTCCTCTTTTATTACATGCATAGGTACAGACAGACGGGGGATCACTTTGGCAAACCAAATATAATATTTGCGCCCGCCCGGCTGCAACCACGGTCCGACCAACCGAAACCAACCAAGCGTCGAGCTTGGTCCGGGTTCGGACACGGGAAGTACCACACACATACATAATACCTATAGAGCGCAAATGCATGCCTCATAGAGGTACCTCTGTCTAGAGTATATGCATGTCTGTGGTCAGGTCATTTAGCTCGTAGACATAAATCTAAATTTAAAATTTAAGAAAAACCCCCGATTCCAATGCCTTAATTTCCTTAAATGTAAAACAACATTATATTATGTAATGTGGACGCGATGCGTTTTCATTTGATACCCCACACTAGTATATTTGCAGGTTTTCGGTTTTCCTTCCCCAATCTCACCCCCATAACTTTTAAACGGCACAACCGATTTTCATGAAACATGCCTGAGAACACTCGCGCCAGACTCACCTTTCATACAAAAAAAACTAAATTGAAATCGCTCCATCCGTTCGGGAGCTATGGTGCCACAGACAGACAGACACGTCAAACTTATAACACCTCTCTTTTTTGGTCGGGGTTAAAAATGGAGTTTTCCGAGTGGGCAAGTAGGGCAGGAATCGGCAAGTGAAGTGCACTAGCTACATGTGGACAGTGTGGGGTAGAGACTGACCGGCGAGCACGCACTGGCCGGTGTCGGGGTCGGCGTGGAGCCGCAGGCTGGGGTCCTCGCGGGCCAGCTCCGCCAGCGCCGCCTCCAGCGCCGCCGCCGCGCCCGCGCCCGGGGGCTCGATGGACTAGCTACATGTGGACAGTGGGGGGTAGAGACTGACCGGCGAGCACGCACTGGCCGGTGTCGGGGTCGGCGTGGAGCCGCAGGCTGGGGTCCTCGCGGGCCAGCTCCGCCAGCGCCGCCTCCAGCGCCGCCGCCGCGCCCGCGCCCGGGGGCTCGATGGACTAGCTACATGTGGACAGTGGGGGGTAGAGACTGACCGGCGAGCACGCACTGGCCGGTGTCGGGGTCGGCGTGGAGCCGCAGGCTGGGGTCCTCGCGGGCCAGCTCCGCCAGCGCCGCCTCCAGCGCCGCCGCCGCGCCCGCGCCCGGGGGCTCGATGGACTAGCTACATGTGGACAGTGGGGGGTAGAGACTGACCGGCGAGCACGCACTGGCCGGTGTCGGGGTCGGCGTGGAGCCGCAGGCTGGGGTCCTCGCGGGCCAGCTCCGCCAGCGCCGCCTCCAGCGCCGCCGCCGCGCCCGCGCCCGGGGGCTCGATGGAGCACAGGAACACGGCCTCCGGGATTGTGGTGCCTGGAACAAACGCATGACTGCGTTAGCGGGCGAAACGCCGCCGCACTTGTATTGTATTTAATTTATCAATAACGCATATAAATATTTTTTTTTTATGTCATTGATCCCGATGACACACTTACGTCCGCGTCACATTGAAACAAAGGAGTCTTCAAGTTATATGTTTGAATATTTTGACTGTTGAAATATTATAATGTATGTTTTCAATAGAATGCGAAGATTTTTATGGTATGTTTTTCCGTAGTTTTGTAGTATTCTTCATAAGGAACAATTTTTTGCCACTAAATTCACAAAACAATAACTTTTTACACACTTTTGGAATTAATTATTACAGAGCGGAGTTTAACGTGACTGCTCGTTTAAGCGCGCGCGCAACGACGCATATACATAATACACATGATTGCGTTAGCGAAACCCCACCGTACTTGTATTGTATTTTATTTATCAATAAAATTGTCGCGCCCAAACCAATAGTGTTATTATAAATTTTTCATAATTTCCGAGTATCGGATAATTAAACATTGACATCGTACAATCACGAGATCTTTAACGTTAAACGATTTTGTGACAAACTTAACATGCTCAAGGCGAGTTAGCGCTGTCCTGTAGAGGTCGCCGAGATGCCAGAAACACAAAAATGCATATATATTATATATATATATATCATACTAGCGGCCCGCCCCGGCATCGCACGGGTATAAAATTTTCCCGGAAATTACTCGAATTTTTCTCGCCGTAAAAACCACCCTATCTCTCAAGTTGGATCGAACTGCACATGGTGTGCGAATTTTATTATAATCGGTTAAGTGGTTTAGGAGTCCATTGAGGACAAACATTGTGACACGAGATTTATATATATTAAGATAACGATATGCTCAAATAATCTTTTTCATGATATGACTAAATTCTTTAATAGGATTTTTTTAAGTTTAACTTTCGGAACATGGTAGGTCACTTAATTACGTCTTTAATATGATTTATACACAACTATGTTATACATTGGTAATAATCTGAATGTACACTACTGTGGCTACGTCTTACTGCAGGAACATATATCTTTCAACTGGAAAATCCAGTACAATAAACAGCAATAAATGAATTGAGAATTGAGTATTGAATACAACACGGCTTCATTATCAAACACTCACCGATTCCAAGCAGCACCTCAGCCGTCTCCTCAACTGTCGGCTTCTCCTCCAGACTCAGCAGCCTCTGCCTGGTGCTGGGCAGCAGCAAGGCCTCCAGCCGCGCAGGGTCCTTCAGCTCGGAGGCCAGGGAGGCCTTGGCGCGGGCGGCGGCCCCCGTGGATGACGTCACCAGGTCGCCCGACATCGTGGCCTGTACTGCTGCTGATTACTCAATGATATCCTACTAATATTATCAACGCGAAAGTTTGTGAGGTGTGTGTTTGTGTGTGTGTGTGTGTTTTTGTGGCTCTTTCACGAAAAAACTTCCGCATGGATTTTGATGAAACATCCGAATAATATAACTTACACAACATGAGCACCCCTTTTAATGTTCCCACTGCTGGGACACGGGGACTTCTCTCTTGACGAGAGAGATTAGGCCGTAATTCACCATGTTAGCCAAGTGCGGGTTGGTGAGGGAGCACACTTTTTTTACCGCGGTTAAATACCACTTTTCGCGGGAAAATACAATTATAGAGCAAAGTCCGATTTGTTTCAAATTTGGCTTGAACATAGCTGATTTCCCATTAATGGACATAAGCTTCTTCTTCTTATATTTCTTAATGGAGGAACTGAGATTAGCACTGACATCTCATTATAATATACATATATAGGACTATTTTGTACATGTTTCCCCTGCCGTACCAGCCCAACTCCCTGATCTAGCCTTAAAAATGTGCTTCTTACCTTCAGTGAGCTCACGACGGCGATGTTGCCAGCTGCAACAGACTCCACCGGCCGGAACTCATCTGCCAACGCCACGTATAGTGATCCCACCTAGAGAAATAAAATATTAATTAACGAGTTGGGATGACGATAATGTGACCCCTAGCCAAATATGTGGTTTATTTGAATAAAGGGGACCTAAATAAATAGTAATATGGTAAGTACAGACAAGAGTAACTTTCTCTATATATTTCGATTATAAAATCGAATAAAATAATTTAATTTAACTACACAGGTTTAGTGTTTAGTTGTAATTGGTTCCGTATTGTTAGTTTCAAACACGAATTTTTTTTGTCTATCATTTATTTACCCGATGAAATCACTCGAGCAAATATAATCCATCCTATCCATCCAAAGGTTGTCTGGAAGAGATCGCTTTAAGCGACAAGGCCGCCGAATGTACAACAAATGTAGCTATTGATTTGTATTTTTAAGTTAGTCTGTAAGCATTGGTGTGCAATAAAGATATTATCTTTCTATCTATAACAATGTAAACCAGACCAAACAATCTAAATTAATTAACTCCTCCATAAATAATATAAGGAAATTTTAACTATTTCAACAAAAATAGGTTATGTCCCACTTACCTGTTCACTCTTATCATGACCCAAGTTATATATCTTCTGTCCTTTCGAAATCTCTCCACTATAGAGCCTCAGAAACGTCAACACCCCTCTCTGGTCGTCATGTTGCACCTTGAACACTCTCGCGGCCAAATCCGACCCAAAACACTTGTACAACTCATGCCCTTGCAACGGCGAAGGAAGGTACATCATAACTGCATCCAATAAAGTCTGCACTCCAATATTTTTGTAGGAACTACCGCATAAAATAGGAAACGCTTTCATAGCCACTGTGCTTCGTCGAATGGCGTTGACAATATCGTTTTTGTCGACGTCTAACGACTCGTTTTGGATGATAGTGTCGGCGAGATCGTCGTCTATAGAGGAGAGGGTGTCGATGAGTTGTCGGTGGTCGGCGACGGCGGCCTCCCATTTGCGGCCGTCGCGGGCCTCTGTGAGTTTCCGCCGGATAAAGTTTTGCCCTCGGCCTTGCGTCCAGATTATTTCTTCCAGGGTGATGAGGTCTACTAGACCTGTAAATGGAAATAGGAAATGTATATTTAAATATAGTTTAACAAATTTTGTTGGCTTGAACGCGCTAATCTTAGAAAGTTTTGGTCCTATTCGTGTATTATTATTCTTGTAACATAGCACATTTAATTAGGATCGTTATAGGCAAATCAAATCAAAAATCGTCTGTGTGTGGATTTAATTAAATAAATAAAATAGATTAGGACAAACCACACAACAACATCTAGCCCCGTGGTAAGCTCTAAGCTTGTGTTACGGCTTAGCTTAAGTTAGTTTATTTTATTGATGTGATTTCTATATTGTGTGATATAAATATCTTTTATGATAGTCAAATAAAACCCCCTGTTTTTGCTAGAAGGACATATAAATACTTAAGAAAGTTGTTCATACCAATAAGTTTCCCCTCGTGCCTGACAGGATGATGCAGCAGCAGCGTCTCCGCGCGCAGCTTGTCCCGCACCGACGCCACGCAGGCGGCCGCGTCCGCGTCACCGCGGTCCATCTTGTTGAGGTACAGCAGCCGCGGCACGCGGTAGCTCTCGGACTGGCGCCACACTGTATGCGTTTGGGCTTCCACTCCTGGAAGATACTGATTAATGACCGACTTGCCTTTGTCTGTGTTGAATAAAATTATTAATTATTAATGCTATCAGACACTTTCAAACGATGGGTGAAAATTGCCACCTGAACGTGACATACCAAAGTATGGTATTTTTTCTTTTTGTTATAACATTTTTTAAGCACTAATGTATCTTATTTTATTTTATATTGTATTGTATTAATGGATCCTGAGTCTGAAATATAACATTATTATTATTATTATCGAAGAGGTTTTTTTTTTCTCAGCCATGAAGACTGGTATTAACTGTATTTACGGGTATATATACCAAGTAAATACGGCGTGTTTTGTGTTTTAATTTACTGGTGTGGATGATGGGTCTATGTCCATGAACTTCCTCACAATTCTGCACGTATTAAGAATAGCAGCCTTTTGCAAGGTGATATACAGATATGAATGTAGACCAAATAGCTCCATACTGCGATGTAGGTGTTTAGGTATCACTCCTGTAGTAGACAGAACGATCGGTATGACGTACACTTTTTCTTGTCTCCATATTCTTGTTACTTCATCTTTCAGATAAATATATTTGGAAATTTTCTCTGCTAAGGTTTTTTGTATGTTGTGTGTGTTGGGTACGGCAATGTCTATTAGGTAAGTGGTTTTTCTTATTTTATCAGTAAGTACTATATCTGGTCTGTTATAATGTATGGTGCGGTCTGTAAGTATGGCACGGTCGTAATAAAGCCTGTGTGTTTCGTTTTCTAAAATATTGTTTGGTTTGTATTTATAGTAAGGGGTCCGATTATTTTGTATGAGATTGTATTTATATGCTAAACTTTGATGAACTATGTTGGCAACTTGATTGTGTCTATGTGTATAATCTGTCTGAGTCAGTGTTACGCAAGCTCCTGTTATGTGCTGTATTGTTTCTGATTGAACATGGCATTTACGACATCTATCATCTAAAGCTAAAGGATCCTTAACAATGTAATTGCGATAGTTCTTTGTATTTATAATTTGATCTTGAATGGCTATTATAAATCCTTCTGTTTCAGGGAATAGGCTACCTATTTTTAGCCATTTGTTAGAAGCCTCGCTATCAATGTGCGCTTGTTCAATATCATGTGGGTGTTGTCCATGTAGCACTTTTTTCTTCCAGTTGTCTACTCGTTGTTGTTGTAAATTACGTAAAGCGGTGTCCTGATTTTCTAGTTGAATTGTTTGTGTTAGATTGAGTGGTGTGTAGTTATTATCATTCATTACTATTACTTTATGTATATTACTAGTTTGGGATTTGATTTTCATCTGCTCGACATGAAAGTCGGGGATAACTATTATTATTATTATTATTAACAGAAATACTAGTTAGTTAGTTAGTTAGGGAGGCCCTGTTTTTCCGCACTTAGACTCAAAGGTGGTCCATTGTGCGTGGAGTGGGGCGCTAGTGTAACCAGCCCAACTCCGACCAAAAGCGCAGAAGTTTCCTGGGGTCAACAGAAATACTATAAGAACACCAAAATTGTAATAACTATAAAATTGTTAAAACAGTTAAAGTTGTGTTGTTCTATTCGCTTCTCAACACAGATTAAAGCATATAAGCAAACTGTCAATACCATGGTATTACTTGATCATTTTTATTTTAAAAGTTTTGTTTTTTAATTTTAAGCTGACCTGTCCAAATTGTGTATGCCTTGTGCTTTTTAGGAACTTTTAGGGGCTTTTATAAATTAACAATTTGCCATCTACTCCATGTGAGCACTGCGAATTTGTATGGTGGCATTTATCTTTGGCATTGAAATATAAAATATTTGGTATTTAAGCTGAAAAACTGATATGCATTTTTGACATCTAGTCCCAAAAATGTATGCACCTGCAGAGCCATCTAAGACTATAACAGCCCCGTCCAGCACAGCTAGGCTCTGTTCCACTTCCATGGTGAAATCAATGTGTCCAGGAGTGTCTATTAGGTTGATCTGGCCATCGCCCCAGGGGAAGGAAACTGCTGCAGCTGGAACAAAGATTGTCAATTCATGCTCATCATCATTAAATATTTCGAACAGGGGCTTATCATAATGGGAAAGAGATCTGAGATTGTTTAATAATATTGTGAATCTTAACATCTCTCCTGACAAAGTATTCTGAGTTAAATGAAAAAATTAGTTAAGCTCTGGCAAATGATTGCTAGCAAGTACATAATCTAAGCCTAAATAAAAATTACGATATATTATTACATTATATTGAGTATTATTTAAGTGGGCTCTCGTTTACTTACCATCTTATTAGGATAAAACTGTTTGTCTACTTTTTTTATTATATAAAATCTAGAGGCAGCTAAACTTAATTTATTAATATTCATATAAAAGTATGGTATTTTATTTTATGACAGTTTATACACTTTTCTCGTTACAAAATATTAACAAAAAATTAGCTTACAAGTAATAGTGATTCCTCTTTGCCGTTCTTGCTCCATGTAATCAGTGACAGTGTTGCCATGGTGGACCTCCCCCATCGACCTGATGGTGCCAGAGTAGAATAGCATACGTTCTGTAGTTGTTGTCTTACCTGAAAACCAACGGATAATAGGATTTGATTATGTTCATAGTGTAAACTCATTTTAATACATTACTGTGTATTAATTAGTTTAGGTTATGTGACAATATTTGATTATTAAATATAATTTTGGCATACAATAGCTGAGATCTAACCACAGTATTCGATAATTTGGCTTACAGAAGCATAATATATTCAATTCAATTCAAATCTTTATTAACTTTTGGAACATGGTTGTACACTTAGTTTCGTACTATAGGTAAGAAATATAGGTAAGAACAATCACGGAAATCTAACCTGCATCAATGTGTGCTAGGACCCCGATATTTCGAATGTTTTTGATATCGCTTACTTTTCGGTCATCAGTACTAGAGTAGCACCTTCGCAAAAGACCATTTTTCAACAATTTTCTGTGATAATTTAAATAGCAAAACGTTTTTAATTTCAGCATTTTCACTTCATTGCTTCAAATCCAACCAAAACAGAACAGACAGAAACTGGGAACAGCTGATCGATTAGTTGACACTGACAGCATTGAAGATCATTTTACTTTGGCAATGGAAATTGGAAATAGTGTGCTGAAATTCGTTGCCTATTTTTGAACGAAATTTAAAAAATAATGTACTCTATCTCTGTCTAACAAATAACAATAGATTTCTCTTCTCTTCTCTCTCTTTCACTCTTTCAAAAAGTATGGCATCCGCGTCGGATTGTTTGTGTTGAATACGTGATAAATAAATACAACAAAATTTACTGGAAATAGTCAAAACTAGTGCTCTAAAGAACCTCTCAAGATGGGAGTGCCAGCATTCTTTCGCTGGCTTAGCCGCAAATATTCTAGCGTCATAGTAGAATGTGTGGAACAGAGGGTTCGTATCATAACCTATTTTAGGGCCTGTTAGACCTCTAAAAAGAGTATTTTTAGATCTTCTTGCTTATATGCCGCCTCTGTTATATCTAGTATACAGCTTTGCCTTTGTAGGTCACTGCTTCAACTGAAAAATGTAGATAATTTCTTACAATGACACTAATTGATTGAGTTAGTTTTATAGTACTACAACTTCAATGAGAAACTAAGTATTTTAGCGCAGAAAACCTAGTATTATCTAAACCACAACCCCATAACAAGCTACACATCCTGTTCATTTAATTTATTTCTTATGTAAACTGCAAAAGTAAGACCAAGACATTTGAAACTTACCATAATTTTTTTATTTTACTTCCAGCCTACAGACGTAGATGGCACACTGGTCCATGTAGACTCGTCACTTCCGAACCCCAATAACATTGAATTTGACAACTTATATCTGGACATGAATGGTATCATCCATCCGTGCACACATCCAGAAGACCGGCCCGCTCCCAAGGATGAGGATGAGATGATGGTGGCTATCTTCGAATGCATTGACAGGCTGTTCCGTATTGTTCGGCCTAGGAAAGTGCTGTATATGGCCATTGATGGAGTGGTAAGTAAATAAATATAAGGAACAGGACTGTTGACGAATTGAAGTGCTTGTGATCAATACATTTTTTGGAGGTTTTTTCTGTTCACGTCCGTAAGTGATTGATAACCCTCTGAATCCTTACACGTGACCTCCGGGTGGTGCTAAGAACAGTCTCTGGTGGTAGGCTTCGGCCGCGGCTTGTCACCACCCTCCGGGCTGGGCCAGTGCATGAAGCCATTTTTTCATGTTTCGTAATGTGGCTCGGTAAGCCATCTTCCTTCTAGGTCTTCATGTCCCATCTTAGACTAGAGTAGACTTACCTCTACTAGGGGAAGGCAGCTTAAAACTGTAATGGATGATAATCACCTTATATGTCAATCTCAAACAAAACCAACATACTGGCCAACGGACCCAACCAAACTACCTGACATAATTGACTTTTATGTCTGTAAAGGTACTGCTAAATATAACTTCCACACAGAAACATGCCTTGATGGGTCATCTGATCATGTTCCAGTACTTCTGCACATGAGTACATCAGTGCAGTTGAAAAATAAAGAAACCCCACTGTACAACAAAATCACAAACTGGGACTTATTTCGCAACCAAATAGAGGATCAACTTGAGCTAAAAGTGGCTTTGAAAAGTGCTAATGACATAGATCAATCCGCAATTAAATTCACAAATATCATACAAATGGCATGCTGGACCAGTACCCCTCAAATGCAACAGCACAGGATAAGAGAAAAAAATATCCCATGGGAGATTAGAAACAAAATACGAGAAAAAAGAAGACTCCGCAGTGTCTGGCATACAAGCAGATGTGCAGAAGATAAAAAAGCTTTGAATAGGGCTATTGTAGAGCTTAAAGTATTACTTTATTTTAGTATTTTTTTATTACTACAAGAAACTGCTGATGAGGAAATACAAACTAAACTACAGAGTCTTACTCCGACCAAAAGTACCAATTACTCTCTGTGGAAAATGATGAAATGCTATAATAAACCACAACCCACAAATCCACCAATTAAACTACCAAACAATCAATGGGCAAGAACTGATAAAGAAAAAGCTGAAACATTTGCAAAGCACCTTAGCGTAGTATTCACACCAAATGCATCCCACCACACACACAACATAAACAATGATATTGAAGCAATACTCCAACAAGACTTGCAATTAGATCTCCCAATTACAGCCGTTACGCCTAAAGAAATAAAATATGAGATAACATGTCTTGCCAACAAAAAAAGTCCTGGATTTGACTTAATTACTAAGGAGGTACTATCACAGCTCCCTAAAAAAGGTATAGTCTTCATAACCCTACTGTTTAATGGAATACTCCGGGTTCAACACTTCCCATCACTATGGAAAGTATCACAAATACTCATGATACACAAGGAGGGCAAGGCGCCAAACGAAGCTAGCTCATATAGACCTATAAGCTTATTACCGGTCTTATCTAAACTATTTGAAAGAATACTCCTAAAAAGGATGGTACCAGTAATTGCTAAGTACAATGCTATTCCTGATCATCAGTTTGGCTTTCGACAACAACACAGTACAATCGAACAAACACATAGAGTCTATGATGCTATTAGATGTGCGCTGGAAGAAAAGAAATATTGCTCAGCTGCATTCCTAGATATAAAACAAGCTTTTGACAAAGTCTGGCACAAGGGACTCCTATGCAAAATAAAAACGTCTCTACCCCACACTTTCTACAGCCTATTGGAATCATACTTACAGAACCGCATTTTCCAAGTTAAAGTGGGGGGTGATACATCAAGCTTCCATGACATAAATGCTGGCGTACCACAAGGGTCAGTTCTTGGGCCGGTGCTATATACAATTTTCACAGCCGATCTTCCAATAGACTACAATGTAACAACTGCAACTTACGCCGATGACACAGCAATATTGGCAACACACAAGAACCCATCCTATGCATCAGAAATGCTACAAAACAGCTTAAACCAAACTGATGAATGGCTCCGAAAGTGGCAAATCGAAGCCAGCGCTACCAAGTCAGTACAAGTTACTTTTACTTTGAATAAAGGGAACTGCCCACCCTGGGAAATCATCCACTTCCATGTAGCGACACTGTGAAATACCTGGGCATACACTTGGATAGACGCCTAACATGGAAAAACCATCTACAAAAAAAAAGAGAACAACTGAACATGAGTCTCATGTCATGAGATGTAGAGAACTGTACTGGCTCCTAGATAGAAATTCAAAACTATCAATAAATAACAAGTTGCTAGTATATAAAGCTGCCATAAAGCCAATATGGACATATGGAATGGAACTATGGGGGACTGCTTCTAATTCAAATATCAACATAATACAGCGAGTTCAGAATGGGCTACTGAGGCACATTTCAAAGGCCCCATGGTTTACCAAAAACATAGAACTACATAAAATCCTAAAGATGAAAACTGTAACTGAAGAAATCAAACAAGCAGCAAATAAATACAAGGAAAGACTTCAAACTCACCCAAATAAATTGGCTAGGCAACTTACATTGCCCTCATATACAAGAAGATTAAAGAGAAATGAAGTATTAGAAAGAGACAAACAAGGAGCGACAGTGCAGGAGTGTACTTCCCCTGACAAATGAATATATAAATAAAAACTACAAAGAATCTGCTCATAGTTAAAATAGATATGTAAAATAACTGATCGTAGATGCAAAATGGAAAAAAAAAAAAAATGTCCCATCTTAGACCACATCGTCACTTTAAATTAGGTGAGATTGTGTGTGTGTGTGTGTGACAAATGAGGGGTAACGAGCATAAAAAAAAATATAGTAATAAAAGCGCTCCTTTCGGCGACGGGCTTACGACGCACGATATAATGACGATTATCCGCATTCAACCAGTTGTCGCTCGCTGCGATATCATCGTCGTGTGGAGACGCATGCTATGAGCATGTATAGAAATATTTGGAACGACGATGACATCGTGGCGATTCCTTCGCTCGTGGAGTCGGTCCCTTAGAGAGATTCTTTTGACCATTAAATAAAATAAAATAAATATTTCCGGACAGTCCACGCAACAACATCTAGCCCATAGATCATAGCTTGTGTTACGGGTACTAGACATCTGATATACTTAATACATACATAGATATTTTTTATTATACATATTAAACACCCAGACCAAGGAGAAAGTGCTTGCAGAACATACAAACACTTGACCCCTCGGCGGGAATCGAACCCGCTACCTCTTGCGCCGCAAGCGGACTCTCGCCCACCGCGCCACTGAGGCAGTCAATCATGTCATTACATGAAAATAACGTAGTTCCTTATTAACATTACATAAATGTTGTTTACATTACAGGCGCCCAGAGCCAAGATGAACCAGCAGCGTTCCCGCCGCTTCCGCGCCTCCAAGGAGACCTCGGAGAAGATCGACGAGATCGCGCGCATCCGTGAGGACCTCAAAGCTAAAGGAGCATACTTGCCTCCGGAGAAGCCCAAGGAAGCGCACTTTGACTCCAATTGCATCACTCCTGGCACTCCCTTCATGGATCGGCTCAGCAAGTGCCTGCATTACTACATTCATGACAGGTTATTTTTATTCTTGTTATTTTAATCTCGCTATTGACTGCACGACTAGTTGACAGAGACGAGAATGGAATTTGTAAATAAAGTCTGGTAATTTGTATATTTAGTAAATACTAGGTTCTTGCATAAATTCTGTAATTCATTTCACTTATATCTTCACAATTCTCTGATAATGTTTCCTTATCGATTATTACAGAAACGACGGATATTAAAATTTTGTTACAATTTACGCTACCGTGTTGATAACGGTGATAATTTCAAAAGTTGTAATACTATATTCATTGCTTTTTCAGATTAAACAATGACCCGGGATGGAAAGGCATTAAGGTGATCCTGTCTGACGCGAATGTGCCCGGAGAGGGGGAACATAAGATTATGGACTACATCCGAAGGCAGAGAGGTTATAATACATAATATAATTCAATAGAGAATACATATTATTTGCATACTTTGTCCTACATTACATGTCTTTTCTGTCTTAGCGGATAGACAGATTAATGTTTTATTAAACCCATTGCGGGCACCAGTCTCACACTTATTGCTCAATAATTCACTGCTCACACCTACAATGTTTATTTACCCTAGAGATAATTATGTAATAAGTGTTGAGAAAATTAATATCTTATTATTATTACAATACAATACAAAACACTTTATTGCACACACAGGGAAACAAAATTCAACAACACGTAGGAAACAAAATGTACAATGGGCGGCCTTATCGCTAAAAAGCGATCTCTTCCAGGCAACCTTTGGATGGAAAAATAACTTTAATAAGATAATTAGTAGGCAGGGGTGTACAATATTAAATAAAATAATTTAGATTAATTACTCCTTATGACAAATATAAATATATGCGTACACAAATAAAATAAAATACATACATTACATAAATATATAATAATAAATATATATATTAATTTTAAAGTATTCATTCTAATTAGCACTTATTAGTTAGGACAGATAAAATTCTTTGACACACGTTTTAAAAACTGACAAGGAACGTATCTTTCTCAATCTTTCAGGCAAAGCATTCCACAATCTTACCAGCTTGCACAGAAAATGATTTATAATTATTATGTTTAGCTCAACCGGACCACGACCCGAACACGCAGCACGTCCTCTGCGGCGCCGACGCGGACCTCATCATGCTGGGGCTGGCGACGCACGAGCCCAACTTCACCATCATCAGGGAGGAGTTCAAACCCAACAAGCCGCGGCCTTGCGACGTCTGCGGGCAGCTCGGTGAGTACTACAGATTTAGATATGTCCGGCAATCCACACAACAACATTAGCCCTGGGGTAAGCTCCAAGCTTGTGTTACGGGTACTAGATATCTGATATACTTAATATAATAGTCATACATATATAGATATTTTTTATTATTACATATTAAACACCCAGACCAAGGAGAAGGTGCTTGCAGAACATACAAACACTTTCACCCTCGGAGGGAATCGAACCTGGTTTGTGTTACAGGTACTAGACATCACATAAACTTAATATAATGGACATAGACATTTATGATCCAAAGAAAAAATAAATGTGGAGTTTCTTAATTCATAACGCATTTATATAAATAATTATAAATAAATATAACCCGAGAATCCACACAACAACATCTAGACCCGTTGTAAGATCTAAGCTTGTGGGTACAAGAGATCAGATGTAATTTATATAATAAACACCCAGACCAAGGAGAAAGTGCTTGTAGAATACACAAACATTTTAACCCTCGGCAAGAATCGAACTCAATACCTCTTGCGCCGCAAGCGGAACTTCGCCCACCACTTAGGCACTTAGGCAGTCACATATAAACATAATATATATATATATAAATAAAATATTTCCGGACAATCCACACAACAACATCTATACTAGCGGCCCGCCCCGGCGTCGCATGAGTATAAAATTTTCCCGGAAATTATTCGAATTTTTCTCGCCGTAAAAACCATCCTATCTCTCAAGTTGGATCGAACTGCACATGGTGTGCGAATTTTATTATAATCGGTTAAGTGGTTTAGGAGTCCATTGAGGACAAACATTGTGACACGAAATTTATATATAGTAAGATATATATATTTCAATATATGTTTTGAGAAGCAAGTCTGACGGAGAGGCGCCGTAACGAATTACGTAGCTAAGCGGCGAAGTTTACGAAGTTTCTAATAAAATCCCATTTATCCCATTTTTCAGGGCATGAGATGAAAGAATGCACGGGAACGTCCTCCGAGGTGGCCGGGGGCACTGACCCTGCGTTCGGGGTTCAGGACAGCTTCATCTTCGTGCGCCTCTGTGTGCTGCGCGAGTACCTCGAGAAGGAACTCACTGTGAGTGTATTTTAGTGTTTCATAACATTTTAACTATTAATTGACTGCCTCAGTGGCGCGGTGGGCGAGAGTCCGCTTGTGGCGCAAGAGGTAGCGGGTTCGATTCCCGCCGAGGGGTCAAGTGTTTGTATGTTCTGCAAGCACTTTCTACTTGGTCTGGGTGTTTAATATGTATAATAAAAAATATCTATGTACGTATGTATATTATATTAAGTATATCAGACATACACAGAGACATAGACAGAGATGTCTAGTACCCGTAACACAAGCTAAGAGCTTACCACGGGGCTAGATGTTTTTGTGTGGATTGTCAGGAAATATTTATTTAAAATATTAATTATAGACAACTGTGTCAATCACAGACATACATCTACCTAGATAACGCAAGTATCACCGTAGTTAGTTCCGAGGCTTCACTGCCAAAGAAATATTTTTTTTTGTATATACTTTGTGCACAAAAACCAATGTACAGAGGAGGACTTAATGCTAGAAGCATTCTCTACCAGTCATCCTGAAATATGTATGTAGCGGGCGCTCACGCCGTCGGACATTTTGAGGCTAAAACGTTACTTCCACTCGGTACAAACGCCACACAATAAAGAACCAGGACGTCGCGCCGTCTTATTTAAACTATTTATTCTACATAGAAATAATAATATGTAAACAATTGCTTCAAGCAATAAGGCATTACGTATTTATTTAGCTCGAAGTCCCTTTTGTATTGTCTAACTTGCTGTGTAATAAAAAGTTATGTTATTATTATTAATTAATATTGAGAGGTTCTGCGATAAAGAAGATTAAAAAGACGCAATCAATTGAGAACCTTTACGTGTATGAGTTGTTCTATAAGTCGTTAATTGCGGTTTTGTCGTCCGTATTCAGATGCCGAACCTACCGTTCCCGTACGACTTCGAGCGCGCGCTCGACGACTGGGTGTTCATGTGTTTCTTCGTGGGCAACGACTTCCTGCCCCATCTGCCCAGCCTTGAGATCCGCGAGGGCGCCGTGGACAGACTTGTCAACTTGTACAAGAAGTGCGTCTACAAGACTAAGGTGAGTAATTAATTACAGATGTACAATGTGCTTGTTCGTGGGCACTGACTTTCTTACCCCATCTGCCCAGCCTTGAGATCCGCGAGGGCGCTGTGGACAGACTTGTCAACTTGTATAAGAAGTGCGTCTACAAGACTAAGGTGAGTATTTAATCACAGATGTACAATGTGCTTGTTCGTGGGCACTGACTTCTTACTCCATCTGCCCAGCCTTGAGATCCGCGAGGGCGCCGTGGACAGACTTGTCAACTTGTATAAGAAGTGCGTCTACAAGACTAAGGTGAGTATTTAATCACTGATGTACAATGTGCTTCTTTGTGGGCACTGACTTTCTACCCCATCTGCCCAGCCTTGAGATCGTGGACAGACTTGTCAACTTGTACAAGAAGTGCGTCTACAAGACTAAGGTGAGTATTTAATCACTGATGTACAATGTGCTTGTTCGTGGGCACTGACTTCTTACCCCATCTGCCCAGCCTTGAGATCGTCTACCGCTATTTATCTAATACCTTTGAAAGATCAATGAGATTCAGAAATTTCGAGAAAAACTTGAGATATCACGCCACAGCGTTTTCCCAATTTAATATTTTTTTTCCACATAAATAATGTATGCGTACGCCCAAAATCGCTGAAGTAGAGGAAGAGTTTACTCGATCTAGATAGCTTAGTAGAAAAGGTAACCTAACTTTGAAGCAAAATTAATGTAGCGTACCTAAAGGCTCTACATTCGGCCCTCTGTTTTTTCTTTATTTGCCCAATTCTCGGGAAAAGTATGAAGTATTCATCTATAGTAACAAATAGTTGCGGAAAAAAATCCATAAAACGAAACGCGGGAAAATGAGCAACATCGCGGAGCATCGCCGTTATGAAAATAAAATAATTTACTCACGGTGTTTTTCATTATGTCTCAGGGATGGATCACAGACTCTGGAGACGTGAACCTGGAGCGGGTGCAGGTGATAATGACGGAGCTGGGCCACGTGGAGGACGAGATCTTCAAGCGGCGGCACTCCAACGAGCTGACCTTCCGCGCCAAGAACAAGGCGCGCCAGCGCCAGCAGAGACCCAACTTCCAGATGCTGGAGAAGACGCAGTTCGCGCCGCAGGTGAGGGAGTAGTAGCTAGTAGTACGTCAGGGCCAGGTCTTGATGGATGACGCAGGTATGTTGGAAAAAGATGATAAGGGTGTAGACAGAACCGGTAGAAATAATAAATCTACACAATTGTTATAATAGAGCAGACCTAGCAAAAAAGACGCAGCTAGTATGTAATATGACTTAATCTTTGGCGCGGGGTAGGTCCGCTTGCGGTGCAATAGGTAGCGGGTTCGATTTCTGCCGAGGGGTCAAGTGTTTGTATGTTTTGCACAATATATAAATAATATCTATATACATACGTATTTCTATTATATTAAGTATATCAGATGTATGGTGACCGTAACCCAAGCTTAGAGCTTACCACGGGGCTAGATAATGTTGTGTGGATTGTTTGGATATATTTATTTATTATTAATAAAATAAGGACGCAACTATCAATAAATACCAAATAATTCGCTCCGTAGGTATACAAAAGGAGCTATTGTACACCAATATTGTTATAATATCAACATAAGAGATGTAAGCTGAGTTGTTCTATTCGCTTCTCAACTCAGTGTAAATTGAAGCGAACTGTCAAGACAATGTTATTTCCTTGATTATTCTTAGTTTTTATTTAAATTAGCTTTAAGTTAACCTGTCCATGTAAGCATAGGCTTCTAAGGAAATAAACGTTTTGACTTTGACTTTGACTATGAATAATATTGGAGCTAGTAGTAGTAAGAATAAACCTTATATAAAAAGACCGTCCTAACCCTGTAAGAATCTATAATTTGTGTAGATGTTTAAATTAATTGTCAGTAAATGTTGCAGGCAGTCGGCAGACACGGCGGCGGCGGCAGAATGGAGAACGTGCGACAAGAGGCCGCCAACATGCGGCTCGCCGGCATGAACGCTACACCCGCGGTAAATTAATATTTATTTTTTTATTATTGATAAGCCTTCATTTGACCATAATCTCACTTGATGTAAAGTGACTATGTGGTCTAAGATGGAGCATGAAGACCTAGAAGGTAGATGGCTTCTCCGGACCACATTACGAAACACGAAAAAATCGCTTCACGCACTGGCCCAGCCCGGAGGGTGGTGACAAGCCGCGACCGAAGCCTCCCACCAGAGACTGTTCTTAGCACCACCCGGAGGTTACGTGTAAGGATTCAGAGGGTTAACACTTAGGCCACGTCCGCACAGACAGGCGGCTTACTTAGCGCCTAGAGCCTAGTGGCTTGCATTCTGGCTACTTACTAGGATTCACGGTGGCCACACTGAAGGTGGTTTGCGTGGTGGGTCGCTAGGTGCAATTAATATTTCATCCATTTTTTCTTCCCAAATGCCTCATTCGCGATAAAAAACCAACACGTTTGTTTACTTGGATACACGCTAAGCGACTAGCCAGGCGCCAAGCGCGCAGTGCGGCCGATCTCGAACGTTCGTTTTATTAAGCTACTCGCTAGGTGACTCGCTAGGCTCTAGGCGCTAAGTAAGCCGCCTGTCTGTGCGGACGTGGCCTTACGGACGTGAACAGACAAAACTCTATTCCGCAGCAAGACAACTCCAATCGCGGCCAGAAGCGCTCCGCCGCGGAGGCCGGCCTGGACGAGGAGGACGAGGACAAGCACGACGAGGTGCGGCTCTGGGAGGACGGCTTCAAGGAGCGCTACTACGAGAGCAAGTTCGAGGTCTCCAAGGAAAACATGGAGTTTAGGTGAGTTATAAATAAATAAATAAATAATAAATAAATAAATATTTTTAGACAATGCACACAACAACATCTAGCCCCGTGGTAAGCTCTAAGCTTGTGTTACGGGTACTAGATATCTGATATACTTAATATAATAGTCATACATATATAGATATTTTTTATTATACATATTAAACACCCAGACCAAGGAAAAAGTGCTAGCAGAACATACAAAC
Source organism: Gymnoscelis rufifasciata (assembly GCA_929108375.1). Classification (NCBI taxonomy): domain Eukaryota; kingdom Metazoa; phylum Arthropoda; class Insecta; order Lepidoptera; family Geometridae; genus Gymnoscelis; species Gymnoscelis rufifasciata. The sequence continues at coordinate 792,362 of OV815320.1, forward strand.
ACTTTCACCCTCGGCGGGAATCGAACCCGCTACCTCTTGCGCTGCAAGCGGACCCTCGCCCACCACGCCACTGAAGCAGTCATAAAAATCAGTAAATAAAAATAAATAAACTCGTTTTATTGCAGATATCGTTGATCCATAGCTTGTTAGTATACATAGAAAGCTTATTACTAGAGTTAGTTAGTTCTACCTAATACAAAAATTAAAACTAAATAAAATAGGTACTAAATTATATCACTCTCCCCATGAAACATTTCCACAGGGGAGAGGTGATTCTACCAGCTATGGTTTTTAGGATGTTGTTGGGGCTGTCACGCACCCTGCGCATCAGGGATGCGGTCTTATTACGGAGGGTGGCAGCAAAGCCGTCCGTCTCATATTCCGCAAACATTCCTGATTATATTATGAGTTATACCTTAAAACCTTAGACGACCACTGTGGCTCGGTGGGCGAAGGTCCGCCTCAGGCGCTAGAGGTTGAGCGTTCGATTCCCGCCGGGGGACCAGATTTTGTACGATCTACAATTTCTGGTTTAGGGGCTGGGTGTTTTCTATGTACCATAAGTATGTATTTACAAAATTATATGTATCTTTGTAGTGTATCAGCTACCTGACACCCATAGTACAAGCTCTGCTTAGTTTGGGGTTAGGTGATGCTGTGATTAGTACAGAATTATTTATTTACTAGCGACCCGCCCCGGCTTCGCACGGGTGCAATGCTGATACTAAATACACTACAGAAAAACTGTGAAAGTTGTATATAAAAACATATCGACCCGCTCCGGCTTCGCACGGGTATAAAATATATAGCATATGTGATTAAAATCGATCCAGTAGTTTTGAGAAAACCGCGGCCTCAGACGCGCTATTTATAGGCACGCTCTCGCCGCACCGGGCGGCCGGCCGGTGCCGCCGCAAACGCTACGTCCCGCAATTTTTAAATCTGTAATATCTTCGAAAATATTCACTTAAATCTTACGATGTAAAGGGCCATATAGATCTATATTAAATGAACAATGTATTCAAGGTATTTAATTGGTTAAGGATTAATGCTGTATTGGTTAAAATCGCTTCGAAAATTAGCCATTATTTGTCGTAAAAAGTAAATGTCAAAAAAAAGTTATTGTGGGTTATCCATAAGAGATAGACATATACCATCACGGACTTTTCTGTAGACCTTTTCAATGTGTACAATACTTAGTACATTATTTTGATCAAACTGCGTTTGCAAAGTAAGCGGAAAATATGAAATTATTTACTACATCACATGTACAGATGTACTGTTATTTTTGAGGTTTCTACCTCAAAAATAAAACAGTACATCTCCACTATTTAATGGATGTTATTATACATATAAACCTTCCTCTTCAATCACTCTATCTATTTAAAAACCCGCATCAAAATCCGTTGCGTAGTTTCAAAGATTTAAGCATACAAAGGGACATATGGACAGAGAAAGCGACTTTGTTTTATACTATGTAGTGATTTAGACTTTCGGACTCGCAGAGTAACGAACATCACAGGTGACATATTTAAGAATATTTTAATGTTCGCAATATTTGTGTTCGTGTTTATTTCAATATCATTAGAATGATAGCATAAAGGTATCTTGAAATTTATTTTTTATTAAAAACATTATTTTCTGCTTTTTTTTTGTTATTATACCAAGTCTTGACGATGTAGCGGTAAATATAGGTTAATGGGGTAATGGGGGTAATGGGGGTAAAAGTGGGGAAGAATAACCAAATGTCTGCATTGCAATTCATTTCGCATTTATTATAGGTTACCTGACTCAGTTAAAGGTATACTACGGCTTGACGTTAATGTCCATGATCCGATGATAAATCAATTGATTTTATGAAAATAAATGTCTACAATTTATTGTGATGTTCCTGTCCCAGGTACCGCGTGGCGCTCCAGTACGTGCGCGGGCTGTGCTGGGTGCTCCGCTACTACTACCAGGGCTGCGCCTCCTGGAAGTGGTACTTCCCCTACCACTACGCGCCCTTCGCCTCGGACTTCGTGAACATCTGCGGCCTCTCCACCAAGTTCGAGCGCGCCACGCAGCCGGTGAGTCTCTGGGCTTGCGGTAGCTAGGACAGCCGTGTTGGCTGAGAGCACACTCGACTATCATCCCGAAGGTCGTGGATTCAAACGCGTTAATTTAAGGAGCTACTGGTCCGTAGGTCTGTTACGTAAAACTTTGCAGTAGCGATCGCTACACGATTGGTTGAAACAGATCAGAAAGAAGAACCCAGGGTCACTCCGAGAAGCCTGCGAAGACCCCAGGAAACTTCTGCGCTTTTGGTCGGAGTTGGGCTGGTTACACTAGCGCCCCACTCCACGCACAATCGACCACCTTTGAGTCTAAGTGCGGAAAAACAGGGCCCCCCTAACTAACTAACAGATCAGAAACAGGCTAGAAACAATTTGCAACCAATGGCGTAGCGGTTGCTGTTGCCACTGCAAAGTTTTACGTAATAGACGGGCCGATTTGAATAATTCTTTAAAATCCAGTTAGATGCCTATTATCGAGGAAATCTATAGGCTAAAGTCCATAAAACACGAGCAACGCCGTAACACGCCTGCCAGTTGAAATATAAGAATAACCACTTACTGTGAGTGGATTCCACTTCGTATGGATGGTGGATTGGTGAGGCTCGGAGTAGAGAGTTTACAATTTTAATTGTTGTCTCTGTCCGCAGTTCCGTCCCCTGGAGCAGCTGATGGGCGTGTTCCCCGCGGCCAGCTCCTCGCACGTGCCCCAGCCCTGGGCCAAGCTGATGAGCGATCCCGTGAGTACATTCAATTCGCTAATAATCATTTAAATAAACTTGAAAAGTTTGAGATGGTTACATACCTAGGGTTCCTTGTATTTCAATAGTTTTTACCCTTTTAGTTTTATACAAGAAACACTAAAATAAAATTAAAAATTGTGTGCGATTCACACACGATAGAAGTGAAACTTCAGTAAATCGACAAAAGAATGAAATGAATAAAAAAAAATACTGTGCAAAAAGATTTTGTTGGAGCGGTCACCCATCCAAGTACTGGCGTCGCGCAACGTTGCTTAACCTTGTTAGCGTTTAATATTGGCCTCTCGAATCGTTTTTTCCGTTGCAATCCGGTTTGAAACCACAACGATTCTAAAGAAGTTTCACTTAAAAAATAGCGCAAATAGTTTGTTATTAAGTTTTATAATAATTGGAAAGTGTCTCTCGCTCAAACATATATATATAATATTATTTTTGAAGACTTATCCATAGATTGCGTTAAAGAGCAACAAACACACTTACACCCTCACAACATTTCGCGTATATTTGTATGATTGATCATAGATTATACAGCAATTAATTATATATTTTGTCCACAGTTCTCGCCGATAATAGATTTCTACCCTATCGACTTCAAAATCGACCTGAACGGCAAGAAGTTCGCGTGGCAAGGCGTGGCGTTGCTGCCGTTCGTTGATGAGACGAGGCTGTTCAAGGCTTTGGAGCCCTATTATGAAGATCTGACCGTTGCTGAGAGTAAGTATTGAAATACACAAAATCACATGTACAACCTCTAAAGAAACCAAGTGTACAATTAGTTCCTAAGGTGGATGAATAAATGAATTACTGAAATATCATTTGCTGTTGTAAAATGAGATACATAGAAGAACGTAGCTGTCATAAACATATAGAAGAACAGCTATGTTTATGACAAACAGACATTTAGCATTTTTAAGACCGTATCTGCAGTGGGCAGACGATACAGTATGTAGAACCAATGGTTGCTGGGTGTAAAAAATCATTTGTTCGCTTATGGCCAACTTAGCAAACCGTCCACTAAAATTTTCTGTAGGGGATGAGCAATCGGTCTATTTCGTATTTAGTCAACTTTGCAATCGGGCCGCTTCTTAAACCATCCACTTCTCAATAGGTCCATTTCTCAAAAGGTCCGCGTATCAATCGGTCCACTTCTCAAACGGTCCCTAATTTTGAAGTTTCGTATAGAGGCCTGGGATAATGACGTACAGCATGGTGACGGACAGCCGGACAGACGTACGACGGAGTCGAAGTAATAGGCTCAGGTTTTAATTAATGTTTCACCCAACCCATCACTCTTCACTTTACTCTATTGGTACGCACCTCAAAGCTATTATTATCAAGCTAATTACTACCTAAAACTATTTAGTATATTAATATAAATCTGAATCATAATTTCCCCCACAGAGCTCCGGAACGTCCGCGGCAACGACCGCCTCTACGTGTCCCCGGGCAACAAGAGCTACGAGTACCTGGCGGGGCTGTACCAGGCGGCGGCCGGCTGCTCGCTGCAGGCCCTGGTGGAGCGCAACCAGGAGTACCCCTACCGCAGCGACGGCGTCCGCGGGGAGGTCATGCTGAGCAACGACAACGTGCTGAAGGGAGGGTGAGTGGTGCCAAGTTCACTTAGAGTAGCGCCATCTAGTAGCGGAGTGCTGAGTTACGTTGTGCGAGGAGGATGAGTAGCGACATCTAGTGACAGCGTGCTGAACTACGTTGTACTGAACGAGCAGTACCCTACAGCTGCTAGGAGGGTGAGCGACACCTAGTGACATACTGCTGTACCATGTTAATGCTCAGATTAGTGAAATTGCGCTATTTAGCGAGTCAGTGCCATCTCGCGAAATAGTTCCGAATGACAAAGATACCTCTGCAACTAAGGAGATTTAACTTATTCTAGATGGCATCTTGGTACATAAATAAAAAAATATTATGATTCTATTGCGAACAGCAAAACTAATTGCTGAATCGGTCAACAGATCTGGTGTTATATTGATTGATTTGATTTATATTAACCCTTATCTACCGGACACCAGTCTCACAGACGCAAGGAAATTAAATACTGTAATATTTAAGCGTACAAAACATATCTTTTTGTAAGTCCCTGTATCTTTTTACAATGTTATAAAAAATATGCGATTATAATGTAAAATAAATTGATAAAAAAATTATATAATCTACATAATATGTTTTGTAATCTTTAATAAAACAATTTAAAGAATATATAAGTATGAAATAGACTCGTTCTACATCTACACCGTGTACAGTTTGTCCTCTTTTTATATAAAAAAATATTTGTACAAATTAGTCCTCGTCCGTAGTACTGACTGGCATCGTGCAACGTCGCTTAACTTTATAAAAATCACGTTTGTTGTATGGGAAACCCTTCATATAATTATTTATGTTAGTATTTGTTGTTATAGCAGCAAAAGGAATACGTTCTTCCTTAAAATTTCAGCTTTCTTACGGCTCTTGAGATAGACAGCCTAGTGGAAGACACACACACAACAAAGTCTCAGTTATAAGGTCCCGTTACACCCTTTGGGTACGGAATTAAAAAAATACGTATTTCATGTGATTATTGGTTGCTTTTAGAATAAACTTTTTAACGAGATTTTATACAAATTAAGATAACCACCAAATATGTTGATATCTATCATATCATGAGATATTTCTCACTTTTTTGCTAATATATATTCATGAATATGTTAATAAGTGAATATCATCGAGACACCATACCTATTCTAGGTACGGAAAAATTACTTACATGCTACGTTACTTCGTCTCACCCGTCTGTGAGACGTGTGGTGGGAGGTACTGTGACAAGATAAGGTAGTTGAGGGTTAATATTCCACATTTGTCTACAGCCAGCTGCCATCACCGGTGATAGGCCTCCAGCCAGTTCTGGGGAACCAAGCAGTGTGCGTGCGCTTCTGCGACCCGCAGTTCCCCGAGGACTTCGTGTTCCCGGCGCGCCGGCTGCAGGGCGCCGCCGAGCCCCCGCGCGTGCTGAGGCCCGGCGCCTTCGCCAACGAGGACCAGCGACGGAACTGGCGACCACAGATAGGTACTACACTCCACATCCATACATGTACCAAAAAAAATAAAGAAATAAAAAATATTTCCAGACATTTCACACAACAACATCTAGAGCCGTGGTAAGCTCTAAGCTTGTGTTACGGGTACTAGATATCTGATATACTTAATATAATAGTCATACATGTATAGATATTTTTTATTATACATATTAAACACCCAGACCAAGGAGATCGTGCTTGCAGAACATACAAACACTTTCACCCTCGGCGGGAATCGAACCCGCTACCTCTTGCGCCGCAAGCGGACCCTCGCCCACCGCGCCACTGAAGCAGTCAATGAAAGAAGGAATCGCGCATCGCAGCAACATCAAGCTGAGGCAAAACCTTTTGGTCCACACACGCAATGTACCAAGTTATTTTGTGATTACCTACTGTATAATGTGTGTGAATGAATCAATGTTTTGGAGTTTACTCCTTAAGAAACGATTTGAGTTATAAGGCCCGGTACGGAAATTTTATGAGGAGTAAAATCAAGTGTAACACGAAAAGTTGAGGCGTTACGTAGAAAGAGACAAACATATATATCTGTAGGATTGAACGTGTAAAAGAATGAGATGGAATACATTACACAGCGTATTTCATTCCCGGGGTCTCCTCTTAGTAGTCTCACTGTATTTTATTTATATTATTTTGTAACAGACTTTATGTAATACGCTTTATTGGAGTAATATAAATAATCCGAATAATTACAGATATATGTTTGTTTCTCTTATCATTTTAGCAGATGCGTTCATTTATCCTTTTTCTATTCGATATATATCTTAATTATCGTTCGTAAGGAGTAAACTCCAATCGTGCGTCGTAGCTGACACACACACTTTTTCCTTCTTTCTTTCTCTCTTTATGTACCATACAGCCATAGGAGGATGAGCAGCGACGCGTCTGACAAGCCTTGCAAAAGTTGCAAAAAGAACTGAAACAGTTGTCAATCACTAAATTAAAAATATAGTAAAAAACAAACTTTTTAAGAAAGCTTATTTTAAAATATCGTATTATCTCGACGACAAAACTGCCTGGGACGGAATCTGCTCCAGCGACAAATCAAAAAAAAGACTAACAAATAATTGGATACCTAGAAGGAAGAGGAATAAATTAATTTAAACCTATCTAAATGATAGTATCATATTAATAGTTACTATTAAATCTGGGGTTAAAGATTGTATTTTGCATTTTTAACTTCTTTGAACCTTAAAACCTTAACATGAGGCTTAACATGGATTAGATTTGGCTAAAAAAAATAAGATACATTTTTCCGAAAAGAAGGGGCCCCAAATCGAAATGTTGTAGAACAAAATATGTTCGCCTGGTGCGTGCCATTCACACCCTTCCCGGAGTATATACCGTAAATGAAACACCTTGTATACATTACGTTACGTGTCTGTGGCATCATAGCTCCCGAACGGATGGAGCGATTTCAATTTAGTTTTTTTTGTATGAAAGGTGAGTTTGGCCCGGGTGTTACTAGACATGTTTAATGAAAATCGATTGAGACGTTAAAAGTTATGGGGGTGAGAGTGGGGAAGAAAAACAGAAAATCTGCAAATATACTAGTGTGGGGTATCAAATGAAAGCGCATCGCGTCCACATTACATAATATAATGTTGTTTTACATTTAAGGAAATGAAGGCATTGGAATCGGGGGTTTTTCTTAAATTTTAAATTTAGATTTATTAGTCATAATATATATATATATCATATTATAGACGTGTTGTTTGTGAGCCAGGAATGACGCGGTCCAACACCGTGGCGAGCCTGGAGTCCGCCGGGCACAGGATGCTGGGCCACCACGTCCCCCGCGAGCGCGGCTACGCCTCCGTCCCGCCGCCCCCCGGACAGGACCACCACAGGAGTAAGTCAATATCATTCATTTATTACTGCAAGTATGGTACAATATACAAGGTGTCTATATATCTATTGTCGTTATATATTTGGAAGTTTTGTCTGTTCACGTCCGTAAGTGGTAACCCTCTGAATCCTTACATTTGACCTCCGGGTGGTGCTAAGAACAGTCTCTGGTGGGAGGCTTCGGCCGCGGCTTGTCACCACCCTCCGGGCCAGTGCGTGAAGCGATTTTTTCGTGTTTCGTAATGTGGCCCGGAGAAGCCATCTACCTTCTAGGACTTCATGCTCCATCTTAACCTCATCATCACTTTACATCAGGTGAGATTGTGGTCTAATGAAGGCTTATCCACCATAATAAAAAATAATAGTAATAATAATAATCATTTGCTTCACATATTTCACCAAAATACATTGGCATGCAAATATAAAAAAATTAATACATACTTTCGGACACAGAACCACGCAACATCATCTAAGAGCTTACCATGGGCCTAGGCCCATGGTAAGCTTGTGTTACGGATACTAGACATCTGATATACTTATATAATAGACATACATTATATAGATATTTATTATTATACATTGAAAAAAAACCCGTATAAAAGGCTTTCAAGTTTTATTTATGTTTATATTTTCATTATTGCTTTATGACAAACAAACAAAATATGTTCATATATTATTCATATTAATATATTCACCAATTATTACACTGGGCGTTATACAAGGCAAGTCAAATTTACATAAGAATTGTATCTAGTCTAGGTATTATAAAACATACCCAAATTAAATTGAAAATAATATATAAGAGAAAACTGAGAATATGAGAACATGACTAATTCAGTGGCTCGGTGTGTTTCTGCTCGAGGTACCAAGGTAGCAGGTTCGATTCCCAGCATTACCTAGATTTAGCACGAACTACAAATTCGCCGTTGTATACATTGGGTGTTTTCTATGTATCATAAGTATGTATTAACAAAAAAAAAAATTATCTATGTAGTATATCAGTCACCACCCATAGTACAAGCTCTGCTTAGTTTGGGGTTAGGTGATGCTGTGTTATTTATTGATAAACAATTGCCAAGCTATTAATGTTATCTATTCGGTATAAAACACGTTCTTATTACATACTAGAATTACACGCTACAGTGATTCCCGGGCTTTTGGATTTTCCCGCTAAAACATCGGATTATCTCGTGGTAAAAAGGCCTTCCTCGATAAATGACCTATCTAACGCTCAAAGAGTTTTTCAACCCGGAATACTATATCCTGAGATCAGCACGTCCACATCCGTAATGTAATGTCCCTTGTAAACAAACTCTCCAGATTTATAATCTTTTAAATAACATTTCCATGTCACAATGTTAGTTACCGCACCCCTCCGAAACGGCTTTACCGACTTTTATCAAATTTTATATGCGTATTCAGTAGGTCTGAGAATCGGCTACTATCTATTTTTCATTCTGCTAAACAACGTTTGCTGGGGTCAGCTAGTATTAGTATAAATTGTTACTTTTTTTAGTAATAATATTTTAGTGTTTATTGTTTGTGAATCAATTACAGAGTTATATGGAGTCAGATAGACTAGATTAGGACATTTGATTCTGCTATAGCATGCTATTTTTTTTATTACTTATTAAATGTCAAAATAATTATTCAATTCAATAAATAATCAAGTAATGTCAAATTCAAATTTCATGCAAAAATTACACTATGTATTTTTTAGAACTATTTACGTGAAATAAACCCGGATATATTAACAAATTCCATTAAAAGACCAAAACATGCAATTAGGATTACAAAAAACCGTTTAGGAAAAACATAATTACCCATAGTATCGGTGAATGGCGTCCATTATTCCAAATTCGCAATTCAAATTGGCCTATCCCGCGGGCATTGACGTGTAATAGCGCGCGAAAGCAAACAGGAAGCGCCGCCATTGTCCGCGCCAGTGTCGCCAACTACGAAAATAATAATTATCGGGGGCTGCCGACAATGGGGTGATATTTAGGGTTCCGTGTTCTGTACTAAGCAACGGGACATAGTACTAAGACTTCGTCATCCATCATGTCTGTTGTTTGTCCGTCTCTCAAGAAGCGTGATAGATAAAAATACAAATCTGTTATAACTCTATGAGGAAACGAGTAGCAATACAAAAATTGTTAGTTTTACTTTTGTCGTTACTTTGTAGATAGCTCATGTCCTATTTTTTAACCCCCGACCAAAAAGAGGGGTGTTATAAGTTTGACGTGTCTGTCTATGTGTCTGTCTGTCTGTCTGGGACATCATAGCTCCCGAACGGCTGGAGCGATTTCAATTTAGTTTTTTTTTTTAGTTTTATTTAAATTTATTTACACTGAGTTGAAAAGCGAATAGAACAACCCAGCTTGCATCTCTTATGTTGTTATTACATATTACAAAATTGGTATAGAATAGAATATAATTTTTTATTTGCCATAACACATGTGTACATATTGGTTGTTATAAAGTCATTTCGTTCTAACATGTTTCACCATTTGGTATGCAAATACATTAAATACATTTTCACTTAAAAATAAAAATACACACTTGTTGTACAATGAATTGTCCGGAAAGATTTATTATTTTACTAGCGGCCCGCCCCAGCTTCGCACGGGAGTTTACACATTTACCACTATATCTTTGCTCCTATTGGGCGTAGCGTGATGTTATATAGCCTATAGCCTTCCTCGATAACTGGACTATCTAACACAAAAAGAATTATTCAATTCGAACCAGTAGTTTCGGAGATTAGCGCGTTCAAACAAACAAACAAACAAACAAACTCTTCAGCTTTATAATATTAGTATAGATTTAACACGGAACCCTAGCTTGTTTACGCGACTCCCGCTTCACTCTACTTATATTCTAAATAACGGGTCGATCAGCTCAAGTGCTTCCTATTACGAGGATTGGGCAACACTGGAGTTTTTGTAACTTCCACTCTGCCAGGTGGCCGCGTGGTCTGAAAACGTATTATCCGCGTTTTTTTTTAACATTGTCTAATCCGATGATACCCTCTCAGTTTTTTATCCGAAGTTGGGGGGTTTTTTGTTTGAATTGAAGGTGTTATAATGTCTGCTACTTGGGGAATTTAAAAATAATGTTTATTGTTAGATTTTATAATCGTTTACTAATTTATTTTATATATAAAATCTTATATGTATATAAAAATCTCGTGTCACAGTTTTGGTTCCCGTACTCCTCCAAAACGGCTTGAACGATTCTCATGAAATTTAGTGAGCATATTGAGTAGGTCTGAGAATCGACCAACATCTATTTTTTATTTTGCAAAAAAAAAATTTTTACTGGGGCCAGCTAGTTAACTATAAAGTTCTCTGAACATGCCGATTTCCTCTCGATGCTCTGAGAACTTTGAAGAGTTTGAGGGATATGTGACATTCACCAATCCAACAACCCGCACTTGGCCAGAGCAACGTGGTGAATTAAAGCCTAATCTCTCGCGTCAAGAGAGAAGTCCCTGAGTCCCAGCAGTGAACGTAAATATAATTTAACTATAACGATATTAACTATGTTTATCTTACTTATTAAGTACCTTAATTAAATTACTTTCATCTTCATAATAACCCTATTAACGTTCCCACTGCTGGGACACAGGGACTTCTCTCTTGACTAGAGAGATTAGGCCTTAATTCACCACGCGCTGGCCAAGTGCGGGTTGGTGAATGTCACCATGTCCTTCAAACTTTATAAAGTTCATAGAACATGTCGGTTTCCTCACGATGTTTGATTTATACGGGTATATAAATGATGGATAAATATATAAACATACTAGCGGCCCGTCCCGGCGTCGCACGGGTCTAAAATTTTCCTGGAAATTATTCGATTTTTTCTCGCCGTAAAAACCATCCTATCTCTCAAGTTGGATCGAACTGCACATGGTGTGCGAATTTTATTATAATCGGTTAAGTGGTTTAGGAGTCCATTGAGGACAAACATTGTGACACGAGATTTAAATATACATTATTAAGATATTCACTTTTTTTTTTAATCAATGTTAAACTGCTCTACGATCAGATGTATTTGTAGTTTAATTCGTAGTAATAGTTAACATTAATTTTCATTTAATTTTTTTCATTTTCATATAAATATTTCCGCACTAATCTCGCAGCATCACCTAACTTCAAACTAAGCAGAGCTTGTACTAGGTGTTGTTTTAAATTCATACATATAATTCATAGAATACACTCAGACCCGAAACCAGAAATTGTATATCTCACAAAATATGGTCCCACAACGGGAATCGAACCCGCAACCTCCTGCGCCTCAGGCGGACTTTCGCCCACCGAGCCGCGGAGGATGAATATGATAAGAACCAATAGAAAAACATCAGGTTTACTTTACTCGTCAGTGAAGTGATCTGATTGGTTGAAAATAAGACATCCCTTGTCACGCATCATCGCACATCGCTGACGAAAACACACCCTTGCGAAGAAATCTACAAAGTTATGTATATACTTTACTCTAATTATCCAATTTTTTATTTGCGTGAAATACATGTATCTTTTACATAATGTAATCTATTTGTAACAATGTATTTATACCGTAAGGCGCACAATGTCAATTACAGTATTAGATATTACTTACTTAATATATTATTAACCCCCGACAAAAAAGAAGGGACGTTATAAGTTTGTCGTGTCTGACTGTCTGTCTGGGACATCATAGCTCCCGAACGGATGGAGCGATTTCAATTTAGTTTTTTTCGTATGAAAGGTGAGTTTTGCGCGAGTGTTCTTAGACATGTTTAATGAAAATCGGTTGAGCCGTTTAAAAGTTATGTGGGTTGGGTGAGAGTGGGGAAGGAAAACAGAAAATCTTCAAATATACTAGTGTGGGGTATCAAATGAAAGCGCATCGCGTCCACATTACATTATGTTGTTTTACATTAAAGGAAATGAAAGCATTGGAATTGGGGGTTTTTCTTAAATTTTAAATTTATTTTCCGTTTTGAAGTTGGTTATTATTTGGCAAAAAAAATGTATACTGTTGTCAATTTATTTTTTAGTAATACATATTAAGTTGGCCCTTCCATCCTCTTCTAACTGACTGCCTCAGTGGCGCGGTGGCGGAAGTCCGCTTTCGGAAGAGGTAGCGGGTTCGATTCGCGCCGAGATGTCAAGTATTTGTATGTTCTATAAGCACTTTCTCCTTGGTCTGGGTGTATAATATGTACAATAAAAAATATGTCTAATTATATTAAGTATAATCACATGTCTAGTACCCGTTACACAAGCTAAGAGCTTACCACGGGGCTAGATGTTGTTGTGTGGATTGTCCGGATGTATTAATTTCTAAAACTCCTGTCAAACTGTACATTTGACTTCCTGACATCACCGACTTCCAATTAATTCCCTTTTTCAATTGCTTTCAAATATATTTCACTTGCCACATCCACAGCCCTTATTCCATTGTGGTAGGGTTGAGATTGGTTTAGCTTGGGGTGGTCACGTGCCCCAATTAGACGCCCCCGAACTACGGGATATTTTAATTGAATACGCTTATTTGATTTCGCGATTGACGTGTGCATAAATATAGGGACCATGGGAAATTTGTTGATTTTTTTTTTGTTTTTTAAGCCTGCCTATTAATATTGTATACGCGAAAGTTTGTGAGGATATGTGAGTGAGTGAGGATGTTTGCTTAAATAAATAAAAATCAATTTATTCGCTATGTAAAGCTTATATGCTAAATTATTACTAAAATACCTTCATGCCTATCTTAGACCAATCGTCACTTTACATCAGGTGAGATCGTGGTCAAAAGAATACAGATATTTATGTCCATGTAAACATCGTGAGGAAACCGGCATGTTCTGAGAACTTTAAAAGAGTTTGAAGAGACATGTGACATTCACCAACCCGCACTTGGCCAGCGTGGTGAATTAAGGCCTAATCTCTCTCGTCAAGAGAGAAGTCCCTGTGTCCCAGCAGTGGGAACGTTAATAGGGTGATGATATGTCCATGTAAACTAAACACAACGAAATGGTTCTGACTCAGCATTGTGTTGTTTCTATTTCACGCAAATACCACTGATTGGATTATGATGAAATTTCACAATAATATAGCTATGTATCAGAATAACACATAGGCTAGTTTTAACCGCGGTACAATACCACTTTTCGCGGGAACATCAATTATTGCGAGCGCCGTCTGACAGGCGACGCCGCCGTGACAGCTGATACCATGATACACGATGATGTATTTAACCCCCGACCAAAAAAGAGGGGTGTTATAAAGTTTGACGTGTCTGTCTGTCTGGGACATCATAGCTCCCGAACGGATAGCGCGATTTTAGTTTAGTTTTTTTGTATGAAAGGTGAGTTTGGCCCGGGTGTTCTAAGTCATGTTTGATGTAAATCGGTTGTGCCGTTTAATAGTTATAGGAGTGAGAGTAGGGAAGGAAAATCCTAATACTGCAAATATACTCGAGTATCAAATGAAAGAGCATCGCGTGCACATTACTTAATATTATGGTGTTTTTCTTTAATGGAAATAAAAGCATTGGAATCAAGGGTTTTTCTTAAATTTTAAGTGAAAAAATGTATGTGTAGGTGTATGCTAGTCTGTTATGTATATGTTTGAATACGCCTGCGATGACTTATAAAAATGATTTGCTTTTAAAGCTTAGTTTACATCAAGTTTGGCACGGACATAGCAGCTGTAACCCTGGTTAAGCACAAAAGCTTTATTTTATCGCGGTAAAGTAGGTACATTACGCGGAACATAACAATCACAGGCGGAAAGCTAGTAAAGAAATAATTGCAAATAGCTTCAACTGAATGAACGGTTATGAATTATTGAAAATAATTGTAATAAAACTGCCTTTCTTTGGGTTCTTAATTAAAAATTAAGTGGGGCGGAACGCCCGCTTCCGGCGCAAGACGTAGCGGGTTCGATTTCCGTCTAGGAGCCAAGTGTTTTTATGTTCTGCTTACACTCTCTCGTTGGTCTGGTTGTTCAATATGAATACTACTATTATATTAAGTATATCAGATGTCTAGTACCCGTAGCACAAGCTTAGAGCTCACCACGGGGCTAGATGATGTGTGGATTGTCAACATATACATAATATATTATTATATTCATTTATTTAAGGTACTGAAATGTTTAAAGGACAATTAGGCTTGTCGTAATTCTGAAGTAGTATTTAAGAACAGACTACAGAATATTCTTATACATAAATGCTATTAAACAGTTAATGAATTCCTTCTTGACAAATTTTAGTATTATATAACTGATAAAAATATATTTAAAGATGTATCTACATATAATAATAATTAACTAATCAGGAAATATTTCACAGACAAATCACATTTGTCCAAATGCATTGTGCCCTCTCACATTTGCACGCCAGGATTGGCAAAACATGTAGAACACTTTTTTTTTTTAAACTTACTACCATATATACACTCATGTTTTAGCAAATAAATTATTCTTATTCTTATTCTTATAGGTCTTGTACTTTTGTCACGTTAATTAGGGAAGGCAGGAAGTTCGGAGACGAAGTGTCTCGTCTCGAAGACAAGTATCTTGTCCTTTTCAACTTTTTGCGAATCAGGGTTTCGTCGCCACAAAGAGAAATTCGTCAAAATGTCGAGTATTATTAGCGAGAGCCTCAGAGCTATTGTCCGGGGTGGACTATGGAGATGTTTGTTTCTGTATTATTGTTTTTTTTTTATGGATAGATCTTTGTTTGTCCGCAATCTTACATTATTGTTGATTGACCTGTGACTTATCTCAGAGAGTTCAGTATGCCTGGGGTACGCAAGTAAAATATACATTTTAAAATGAGGAAAAACTTTTATAATTTATGTAATATGGTTTCTTTAATATAGTTCCTAAAATGCATGTCCTGTGCCTCATAATATGTGTATTAGCTGTATATAAATCAACTAGCGACTCCCCGCGGCGTTGCCTGCGCGTCTGTGCGTGAAAATAAACCATCCTCTTGCATCGCACTATCTATTAAAACAAACCGCATCAAAATCTGTTGCGTAGTTTTTACGATCTAAGCATACATAGGTACAGACAGACATCAGAAACGATTTTGTTATATATTTGTTAGCTTGTGATCGATAGACATGATGATTCAGAAAAAAACGGCTGTTGACCTATTTCTCAGTTGTTACTGATATATCATCATCACCCTATTAACGTTCCCACTGCTGGGACACAGGGACTTCTCTTTTGACTAGAGAGATAAGGCCGACCAAAAGCGCAGAAGTTTCCTGGGGTCTTCGCAGGCTTCTCGGAGTGACCTTGGGTTCTTGAGGATTTCACGTCGCTGTGCTGTTACTCCCTCGCATTCCAGGATAACGTGGGCAGCTGTTTCGTCTTTGTTGAGGCATCCTCTGCAGAGTGAACTGTCCGTGGGTCCCATGTTATAGAGGTGTTTGTTGAGGGTGATGTATCCTGTGATAGTTCCTATCAGGACTCGAAGGTCCGTTCTTTTAAGGTTTAATAGGCGTTTAGATTGCCTTGAGTTAAGGTCTGGCATTGCTTGTAGAAGGGCTATAACTAACAGTGACTTCTAAAAATTATTTCAACCTTGTGCGCGTTAGGCAGTCTTATCCTGCAATAATTAGAGACAGGCGCGCGTGCTCAAGTGGCGTGTAGCCTCGGCTGAGCGGACTGACTTATCGCGGGTTTGGTGACAGCACGTACTTAGCTTCTTTCTAATTGGGATGACAATCAATGGCCACGGGAGATTTGCAGCTGAATGAGCAAATCAGATTTATGTATTAGATTTTCGATTCGTGTGGGAGGACGTTTTCATGAATAAATAAAATAAATATTTTCGGATTATGTCTATTATATTACTTATATTAGATGTCTAGTACCCTTAACACAAGCTTTAGAGCTTACCACGGGGCTAGGTGTTGTTGTCTGGATTGTCTTTAATATATACCAGCTAGTTAAATAAATAAATATTTAAATAAATATTAAAATTTAAGAAAAACCCTCGATTCCATAATGCCTTAATTTCCTTAAAAGTAAAACACCATAATAGTTTGTACCTAATGTGCACGTGATGCGCTTTCATATGATACCCCACTCGCGTATATTTGCAGATTTTCGGTTTTACTTCCCCACTCTAACCCCCATAACTTTTAAACGGCACAACCGTATATCATGAAACATGTATTAGAACACTCGCGCCAGACTCACCTTTCATACAAAAAAACTAAACTAAAATCGCTCCATCCGTTCGGGAGCTATGATGTCCCAGACAGACACACAGACAGGCAGACAGACAGACACGTCAAACTTATAACAACCCTCTTTTTTTGTAGGGGGCTAAAAACAACATAAATTTTATCTCAACTCTCACTGATTGAGAAGTCAACTTCACTCAGAAAACAAAGCATTTGATTTATTTTGGACATCTCATTCTATAGTAAATATTAGTGCCTATGACCTACAAAATCGATACGTAAGTAAATAGTGTTAGTTTTACTTTACAAAAAGTTGGGCTTTTTATAAATGCATGAATGCGTGACATGGTTCCTAAGAACAGATCTTCGTGTGTCTTATAGTTTCAGACCTTGTCCAGGTCTGATGGGACTGACCGAAACTTATGATCCACCCTGTAGGGTATAATTATATTTGGAGGTGGAACTTCGACTTGCCAGTTAGTAGGGTTTCGATACTACTCCACTTCGCCGAAATTCATTGGCAAAGTTGCCAGACATCGGGAGTAGTTGTAGATTCGCTGTTTGGAACAAATAGCGGTACTTATGCAGATGGTAATAAATATAATTAAAATAGCGCTTAATACATAATATTTGGACAATCCACACAACATCAGCTAGCTCCGTGGTAAGCTCTGAGCTTGTGTTACGGGTACTATACATCTGATATCTATATAAATAAAAATGAATTGTTGTTCGTTAGTCTGATTAAAACTCGAGAACTGCTGAACGGATTTATCTTATCATAGTCTTGAAATGTGGAGGTGGTCGTTCGTGGAGGTCTAGGGAAGGTTTAAAAAGCGAGAAAAAATCGAATAATTGCCGGGAATTTTTTCTACCCTTGCGACGCCGGGGCGGGCCGCTAGTACTTTATATAATAGACATACACAGATATTTTTTTCATTATACGTATAAAACACCCAGACTAAGGGGAAACCGCTTGCAGATCATAGAGGTACAAACACCATAAAAGCGCATCACGTGCATCAACATCATTATCACCCTTTTAACGTCCCCACTGCTGGGACTGCCAGGGACTTCTCTCGTGGCGAGAGAGATTAGGCCTTAATTTACCACGCAGGCCAAGTGCGGGTTAATTAATGTCACATGTCCTTCAAATTCTTTAATTTTTAACCCCCGACCAAAAAAGAGGGGTGTTATAAGTTTGACGTGTCTGTCTGTCTGTCTGTGTGTCTGCCTGTCTGTATGTCTGTGGCACCATAGCTCCCGAACGGATGGAGCGATTTCAATTTAGTTTTTTTTTGTATGAAAGCTGAGTCTGGCGCGAGTGTTCTTAGGCATGTTTCATGAAAATCGGTTGTGCCGTTTAAAAGTTATGGGGGTGAGAGTGGGTAAGGAAAACCGAAAATCTGCAAATATACTAGTGTGGGGTATCAAATGAAATCGCATCGCGTCCACATTACATAATATTATGTTGTTTTACGTTTAAGGAAATTATGGCATTGGAATCGGGGGTTTTTCTTAAATTTTAAATTTAGATTTATTAAATTTAGGTAATCTATTCTCATATTAGAGTGGTCCTTAGTGAGCCTGCATTTTCGGCGTCTGCCGCGACTCTTTCACCGCGTGAATGTGTCCCCCATTAGGTGACTATTATGTCTGCCCGTTGCCTTTCCTCTTCCCTTTTACCTCTCGCCGGTGCCGTGAATGTGGGAGAGAAACAGCCGAAATCGTGTACCACCTACATTTCCAAAGGTGTTTAGAATTTTGGAAGTTTAGGTTTATAAACAAAATTCTGCAGTCAAATAAGCGACCTTTTTAGAAAACTGTTAAAATTATACGACGGTTTATGATTACTTGTATTTACTTTGTAATACCAATTTTTTTTTACAACATATCTTAAATAACATATTGTATAATTAAAACTAGGTTAACCAATTACCTAGTGTAATTGGAATAGTTTTACAAACAACGTGAAACACTTATATTATTCTCTTGACATATACAGGGTGTAATCGTTAAGTGTGCACAGGCGATTATTCCGTAACTATTGCAGATATCAAAAAACTTTAAACTGATATCGAAAGTACTTTACCTAATGAGTAAAATGACATTAATAACTTTTTAAAAATAAAACGATAAATATCCAAAAAAATTACATTAATCACTGCCATACATTTTATTTCTTAGTAAGTACAAAATTTTGTGTTCAAAGCATATGTTCGAAGTGACGTCCTCCTTGTGCAATACAATGACGAGCTCTATTTACAGTTTCTAAATGAACTTTCCTAAACATTTGCGGAGTAATTAAAGCAATTGCACGACGTACACGATTCTGTAACTCTTCTAGGCTGTGTACTCTCTCAGCGTACACGTGGTCTTTGCCAAATCCCCATAGGAAGAAATCACAAGGCGTGAGATCCGGGGATCTGGCAGGCCAAGGGGTTGCACTATTATTGGCTATTAAGCCATTATAATTGTTTCGTAAGAAATTCATTACAACATTTGTATTATGTGCAGGTGCTCCATCTTGTTGAAAAATTATCGACCTTCTTTCATCGTCTGGAATTGGTTCTAAGAGACTTGGCATATCGTTTTGTACAAAGGAGAAATATCTCTGTCCATTTAAGGTTCCACTGTAAAAATATGGCCCAATGATCCGATCTCCAAGAATAACACACCACACATTAATTGAGAATCGCACCTGAGCTCTAACTTCAGTAGTTAAGCGAGGATTGTCAATTGACCAATAATGCGAGTTTTTTCTATTGTAAATGCCGCAGTTTGAAACATTACTTTCATCGGTCCATAAAATTGACCTTACATTGACATAATTATTGACTAGCCAATTGCAATAGACCAGCCGACGAGCAGGATCATCATTGTGCAGCGTTTGAGTAGGTTTTATCTTAAATGCTTTGAACACAAAATTTTGTACTTACTAAGAAATAAAATGTATGGCAGTGATTAATGTAATTTTTTTGGATATTTCTCGTTTTATTTTTAAAAAGTTATTAATGTCATTTTACTCATTAGGTAAAGTACTTTCGATATCAGTTTAAAGTTTTTTGATATCTGCAATAGTTACGGAATAATCGCCTGTGCACACTTAACGATTACACCCTGTATATCGACGGATGAATATTTTAATAATTAATCGTCATGTTGCGAACAACAGTACAACATAAATCTAAATATAAAATTTAAATTTTGCCTAAGCGAACCCCCGGTTCGATTCCCTTTATCTCCTTAAAAGTAAATCACCATAATATTCTGTTAATGGGCACGCGATGCGCTTTCATTTGATACCCCACACGAGTATATTTGCTGATTCCCGGTTTTCCTTCCCCACTCTCACCCCCATAACTTTTAAATGGCACAACCGATTTTCATTAAACATGTCTAAGAAAACTCGCGCCACATTTAATACAAATAAAACTAAATTGAAATCGCTCCATCCATTCGGGAGCTATGATGTCCCAGACAGACAGACAGACACGTCAAACTTAAAACCCCCCCTTGTTTTTGGGCAGGAGTTACAAATAACCAGCCAGCATAGACTTCAATTTAATATTACCATGAGAACTTTATCATAAAACCCAAGTTATAAATCTGTGGAGACTTTTAAATATCCGATCGAACGTTATTAAAAGCCTATTCTAATATTATAAATGGTTTGAAAACTTTCACTGTTTTGTTGAACGCCTAAATCTTTATACTTATTTACTGCTGGAAATATTTTAATAATAAATAAATACGCGATAAATTGTACAGCAGCACCATTTATCGAGTACAACTACACAAAATTATGTAAACAAAATCTCGCCGGAACGGCACGCCCGTATCACTAACGGCTCCCAAAATATTTTATCGTTTCACACCCGAAATTCAGAAACTCCAACTCCGCACAGCAGCTAGGTACATAATCTACATTTACACCTGTCAGGGTGTCGAGTCGTAAATAATTACGGTCGGGCGAGTCGAGTGCGTAACGAGTCGTCGCCATTAGCGCTATTGTTCTAACTGGCGCCCAACGCGGGACTGTAATCACCAATTTATTGTTACCTCACAATGAGGCAGCTATTATGTGGGGGATTACGTTTCGGAGCTGAGAAATGTAATTGTAAGGCGAGGTTTTATACGACTTTGTTGCAAAATAGTTCAAAGTCAAAAAAGTTTATTACCTTAGAAGCACAGGGCATTGTGTACATGGATACGTTATTTAAACGATTTTTTTTTAAATAGGAATTATCAAGGAAGTAACATTTTCTTGCCAGTTCGCTTTAATATTTTATACTAGTGGCCCGCCCCGGCTTCGCACGGGTTCTTATTCAATTTTTCCCCGGCAATTATTGGATTTTTTTTCGCCTTTTAAACCTTCCCTAGACCTCCACGAACATTTCAAGACTATGATAAGATAAATCCGTTCAGCCGTTCTCGAGTTTTAATCAGACTAACGAACAACAATTCATTTTTATATACATAGATAGATATAGATAGAGTTGTGAAGCGAATTGAACAACACAGGTTTATCAGTTTTTACAATTATGGAGTTCTTATGAGTATATCAGTAGTGAATGTGCAACACAAGAGATTGATGAATAAAAATGTTGCGCACGTTCTACGTTTTAGTCAAGACCCGATGACAATTTGACTTATCCCTTTCATTAAAGAAAACTCTATATACTACATAGTCTTTTCTTTTTTTACCACGGGATAGACAATAAAACGTGGCTTTATATGATATATTTTTATCACTAACAAGTCCCAAAAACTTCATCTCTGCTTCGGCTGGGATCATAATATCTGTAATTACACCTCAGGTCAGGGTGTCGATGTCGTAAGGTTTGTTTTTTTAATCAAGCTGTTCTTACGAACAGCTCGGCAGATTTTGAAATTCTTTCACTAGTGAATTAAAAAAAGTAAAAGAATTCAAACCCTTTATTAAATTAGTATTGAATTTAACTAAGTTTTGATATTTAAAAGTCTTAACATATTTATCACTTGGCGATTCAAGCCAAATCATACAAATATTATCCGAATTTAAACAAAATTGCAAAGCGCAAATAATAATAATTTATTAATCAAAAACAACTTACATCTAGGCATACATGTTATATACTGTACTCAAATTTGATACAGTTTCTATTTTTAGTTATTAGGTATGACTAATTGATAATCAAGAGCCACTAGGCTCCAGGCCCGTGACGTGGGTGCCATATACTTATACTACGATAATGCACACATTTTTAAACAAATTTCTAGGGTATCAGAGATTGGACAGATATTAACTCAAGTTAAGAATTCAAAATTAAAAATACAGACCAAAATTTCATTATTTTCTTTTCTTTTATTTTCTTTTATTTTCATCTCTCCTCCGACGCGGTATCACAAATCTTTTGACACCCAGCGTGGTACAGATTAAATATCACAAAAACCTTTTACCGATCTTAAAAGTCCACGCACTCGACTTCAAAGCCTCAAACAATAGCGACTAATTCATAACCCCGGTTTTCCCCATCGGGTATCGATGGCCTTAAAGCTATAGCAATCCCTTTAAAGCCAAACCTCGGAGCCGGTGCTGCAGGGATTAAACTGTGTACTTTACACGGAGCTAAGCGAGGGACGCTGTGAAGGTATTAAGTAATTCGATACGGAACCATTATAGATCTTCTGGAATATTCGCAGATTTAATTGTTTTATACTTAACAAGCCATCATAAGATATAATTTGACGGCCTCTGTGGCTCGGTGGGCGAAGGTCCGCCTGAGGCGCAGGTGGTTGCGGCTTCGATTCCCGCCGGTGGACCAGAATTTGTACGATCTACAATTTTTGGTTTCGGGTCTGGGTGTTTTCTATGTAACATATGTATGTAATGTATTTACAAAAAAAATGTTTCTATGTAGTATATCAGTCACCTAACACCCATAGTAACAGGCTCTGCTTAGTTTGGTAGTTAAATGATGCTGTGTGATTAGTCCGGAAATATTCATTTATTTAATTAATTCTGAAACACTAGTTTTATGCAGTAAGAGATTACGACGCATCCGTAACCTAAAACATACATTTTATTGTTTAACCAAAAAAGTGAGGTTATCATTAAGACTTAGTATTTAAATCCGTAAAATTGTTACAATCAGATTCGATTCTTATAAGAATAGTTCTGACTCCTTGACTTTTTCATAACCATCATTTCAGCTGTCGGGCATCATCCGTCTATCAAATAAGACTATTGAGACTATTTGACTATTGAGACGATGCACGATGAATTGAAATTCAATCGTCTTTAAGGTCCGACGAATGAACTGAAACCGTTAGTATTATAATAAGAATATTTATTTGCATCAGCATAATGTTAGTGTTAGTGATTCAGCAGACACTTCCACCACATCCTAATTCCTCGCGGGTGACATTAGAGCGTTACAAAGCGGGCGATTAAACACTCCGCCCGCGGCTGCACTGCGATTTGCAAGCGGTTTTGAGCTGTCGAGTGTCGCAATACATGGCTCTTTCTGAAGAGGATGCTGAGCGCTTCTTTGCGAGATTTTTTATAAAAGATATGCTAGAGAGACTTCAAAGAAACATTTCAAATTAGGTGCTATAAATATTTTCAAAGCTTGTCTCATATAATGTTCTAAATTTGTGTAGAAAAAATTAAGACGAAGTCGAAAACGAACGACTCGGACCCACGGCTTCCATTATACGCAAATTTAGAATATTAGTTTAAAACTATAAGTGGGGTCTATCACTTAAAAAATCGTAAAAGGCTTGTCTCACATGTTAGAACAAAAAAAGATAAGATAAAGAAAGTTTAATTCATGAAACATCTAAAAAAAATATAAAACTTTAAAGACTTCGTTTAATTTTAATGTCATTGTTTCAGATCGATCACAGTCATTCGGACCGCAGCGCAGTGGGTACGTACCGTATGGAAACCAGGGCCATCATGAGCAAGGTTACCAAGGCAGCCAGAGTTACAACCGCTCCGGGTACGGCGGCAGTCAGAGTTACGGACAAAGCAGGCAGGAGTACGGCGGCCAGGGAAACCATGGATACGGTCACCAGGGCTATGGAAACCACAGTCAAGGGTCCCAGCACAGGGGATACAGTTCGGAAAGCGGAAATGGTGGTGGGAGCTATGACAGGCAGAGGAATAACTCGCATCAACAGAACAAGTTTGGAGGCAGGGATCAGGGATCTTCTCAGTCCTCGAGCCGGTACCAGGGGAACAGGAACCAAGGCGCGGGCTGGCGCTGATTGTACATAATATAGATATAGCTTATAGGAGACTGAAACACGATAGAATAATTTTAAAGTGTAAAGCATATTAGACGAAATTCGTTTAGGCATGTTAAATATCGAATTTTTTTGCCTAGTATAAAATGCAATAATTATTGATATAGCAGATTGATATACAATAGCATAATTCTTTTAATTCTCAGGTTTAAAGTTGTTGTTAGATTGTATTAACTATTTTAATTAGCTAATTGATTGACTTTTAAACCATTCGTAAACTATTTACTCTATTTACATTACACGTTATTCAATTCAATACGGACTCTATTTTGCAATAAAAAATAAGTGAAACATCTGACTCCGACATTTTTGATTATATTGATTAAGGTATCCCTTTCCTTTTCCTTTTCTCTCTAAATTATTCAAAACAATTAAAAAAGTAGAAAACATTAAAATTAAATTAAGGAAAAAACATTGTTGCATAGGTTTCAAATTCAGCGTCCATGAAGCATGCCTTTTATCGGAAACTGTAGAACTGAAGCATTCTAAAAATTAATTAAAAACGTAACGCACATGTCAAACGTTTTCCAATATGGCCGACAAAGCGCGTCTGAAGTAGCTGACGTTTTGTGCGCGATCAATAGTTTTTTAAATTCCTTTTTGCGCCACAATCGAAGGTTCGGCACAAAATCGTTGAACATGAAAAGGAATTAGGGGCCCTACGGACTGTGGGCCACTTGAGATCTGAATGGGGTAGAACTTAGCGGAGATTTTTAAGATTTTTTTGTCCAGGTAAGCCAAATGGGCTGTTAATAATTCATTGCTCGCATTTCCGCTGCTTGCCGGTTATGACGTGTTAACTTATATCTAATCTTAAGTTGATAATGTATATTATAATGTCTGTTCGATTACTGTATGTGTAGATAAACGGTTCATCTATCTTTGACATTATGCGATTCTTGTTTACATTTCCCAATGCGTAACGGTTCAAAAATGTCAATATAGCACATGCTTTGTGCTTCTTACTGACTAGTACACTCAATCGCAAAAGTAGATGATCAAAATCAGCATTTCAAAACAACTTCTAGTGACGTGCCAGAACTAACAAGTTATACCAAAGTGACAGTTCTAAATAAAGTTTTAATAAGTTAAAAGTAAATGATCATTAATAATACTGAGGGTCGAAATAAATAAAGTATAAATAAATATTTCCGGACTACTCACACAGCATCACCTAACCCCAAACTAAGCAAAGCTTGTACTATGGGTGTTAGGTGACTGATATATTAGATAGATACATTGTTTTTATTGTAAATTCATACTTATGATACATAGAAAACACCCAGACCCGAAACCAGAAATTGTAGATAGTAAAAAATCAGGTCCCCCGGCGGGAACCGAACCCGCAACCTCCTGCGCCTCAGGCGGACCCGAGGTCGTCAACACACATGTAATCACTTACTTATGACACGTTATTTGTTCCTTCACTTCGAATAAATTACTTATGGACCCTAAATAATCAGTTTCTTTTACCTAATCGTAATTGTGTCAGGTGTATGAAAATACTATGAAATATTTTGCACAAATAAAATCTTAACAGGATATATTATTATTTTTAAGGTAGATTGATGTACGGCATGTCGTAAAAGGCATAGACAGACAGACAGAGCTATCGTCGATAATATGCAAGATGAGGTTATAAACTATTTAAAATCCTGGATAAGTCTTGTGAGACTGTTGTGAGATAGAGATGATGCAGAAATCTGCGGTACTATTTGACAATATTTTTGACCAAACAAGTTTCGTTGTCATGGCGACGAATATAATCGTTACCGTGAGAACGAAACTTCTTTCGCATAGAAATGCCGGAAATAGTGCTATCCCCTCCTCATCACCTCATAATAAGTGACATTAGAAAAAAAAACTCTTTCGTGAAGGGCCATCCTACTCGCAACTTTTATTCGTGTTGTTTGTTCGGTTTAATCACATATTTAGGAAAATTAATTATGTAATTAATTCGCTATACTTACGAGTGGAATGATATACCCTTGGCATTATTTTTGTTTATTGTGTTGGTTTTTCTTTGCGAAATGCACTCGATGGCATTTTGTATTATTTATTGCTGAAATTAAACAAAGTTTAACACAGTTAGTCAGTCAGTCACCTAGTTGTCAAGATGTGCACTGACGTAGGTACTCTGATACCAATATGTTACAACTCGGTAACCTTTGAAAACCTGGCGCGGGTTTGCATATCTATCAAGGATTTAAAATCGTTGGTTTTAAGAGGAAAATCTGCTTCATTACTTAAAGTTTGATAAGTACCGATTATAAGTGTCACTTATAAGTATTATAAGTGTTAGATAACCAAAACCAAAAAGTATAAATTTACTAGCGGCCCGCCCCGGCGTCGCACAGGCATAAAATTTTCCCGGAAATTATTCGAATTTTTCTCGCCGTAAAAACCATCCTATCTCTCAAGTTGGATCGAACTGCACATGGTGTGCGAATTTTATTATAATCGATTAAGTGGTTTAGGAGTCCATTGAGGACAAACATTGTGACACGAGATTTATATATATTAAGTTGTATTCATACCTAAAATAAACACAAAATAAATGAACAACCTATAGATACTTTATTTATCTAAAATAACAAACCACTTTTCCAATCAAGAAATTAATAATTTAATATCTCTGAGAACGAATTCCTCTTATTTTTAAGCACCCATATCTTTCAATCTGTAATGAATTTAACAAAAGTTGACATTCATCAATGAACCCACTCAACGGCAACCCTAGACAGGACCTATCGCCAAATTTCTCACAAGTCACAATATCCCTCTTGAAGCGTGAACGCGATAACTGCATCGCGAACCGCGCCCCTGCTCGCTTCCCATAAACTAAGATCTAGAATGTTCACTTACCGTGAATGTGTCAAAAGGTTGGCAAAGACAAACTTTTGTAATTTTGCGCACTTCTGTGCTAATGAATCCGGGAGGCGCCGCGGGGCGCGCGCCACGCTGGGCTCGCGTGACGCTCAATGGCGTCACGCGGCGAGCGCGGGACGAACGAATTCAAATTCCATTTGACAGATGACTTTGACTTCTTTATAGTGGTCTTGAGAACTTGTAGTGGCGCTTTGCGGACCCATCGGGGTGTGAATGAGCAATTCCTTAGCTGATGGGAATGCGCTGGTCGCCGCGTTCCTGAACGCTGATTGACGGCTCGGGAAGGTCAAGTGCCTGTTCCTTTTGATTTTTGTAGTTCATTGGTTTTATTTTGCTAATTTCTTGATGAGCCTTTTGTGTGTTCAGGTGAAGTGGGATGTCATGTCGAGCGCTGGGATGTTGAAGGTTAGAAATATTCTTAATCGATATAACGGTTGCCTATACCTATATTATCATCATCATTACCCTGTAACAGTACACTACTAAGTCTAGTGTACTGTTACATAATGATAGATAGATAAAAAAGTTACAACACACAAATGGGTACATAAAAACTAAATTATAATTTAGTATAGATACTACACAAAACATTTGATGGCAACAGATAACAAATAATTAAAACATAAAAAATAACACATTATCATTATAAACTGTGCGTGTTTCCTTCATTTAATCACAATCTCACCTGATGAAAAGTGACAATGTGGTCTAAGATGGAGCATGAAGACCTAGAAGGTAGGTGGCTTCTCCGGACCCCATTACGAAACACGAAAAAATCGCTTCACGCACTGGCCCAGCCTACCACCAGAGACTGTTGGGTGCTATAACGAACAGGTCTCAACTCAGTATTGTGTCAACTGAACTAAGTCGTCAGTCGACGAATGAGCGCTATTTTCACATCGTGTTCGGATTACTTGCATGTGTCTAATCTCTGCCAGCGACCTTCCACAGATAGTCACTTCATCTAGCTCAAGGACGTCCTACACAACGCTTGCCAAAACGCGGTCTCTACTTCAGAACTTTCTTACCCATACGATTATCTGTTCTTTTGCCAATATGACCAGCTTCCACTTCAGCTTGCTAATTTGATAAGCTAAGTCGGTATCTTTCTCTGACGGTTTAATTCACTTTATCCTCGAGAAACCCCGAACATTAGGCTTCATAGCATTACATACCACATAGGTAATATGTAGTAGGTTTAATAGTATATAGGATACTTTTAAAAATACTACATTTTCTTACAAAACTACAAAAGCTACTTAGGTCCAATCATAATTAGTTATCTACATAGTACATGTATACATTTTAGTATAAGTGCACAGTTAATGTGTATTCAAACCACAATAAGTACCTACCTACCATCATCTGTTTAATTGTTCAACAAAAATAGTGTAACGAACATTAAACGCCAATATAATTTAAACCGCTCCAGTTAGGCACTCTAATTACACACAAATCATGAAATTGCGCAAGCCATAGTTACAGCAGATGCTCTTTATCTCCCTAAACATAATGGCACGGTTCATTTACCCACAAATGAAAATTACGGCTCCGGATGAGCAGACAAAAAGTTACAAATTGTTCTAGTTTCCCCCCAAATTTTACATTCGAGACACGTACCGCTCTCGACGGTGATTGGTCGGCGCTACTCCTCGCCGATTGGCCCACACTTTGACAGTAATGGCGTTAACTCTATCTGTTTCAAATTCGAACTACGTAATCGCCGTTGCGTAAAGCTCGGAATTTGAACCGTAGAGCGTTCTCATAGAGCATAGAACTCTACAAATTTATTTTATTTTAAGTCCTTTTGCGCTGGTGTTTCTCCCCTCTAGACAGATGTTGCTACATTTTAGTAACAATTCGCCCACGACTCGTTTTGTAAGCTATTGTGTAATTTTTTGTGTATTATTTTGACTAATTCGTTTGTCGTGCGGTTGGTTAGATGCTATCTTAGGGAGGTTTCATGCATTGGTTGCGTTTTGTTCGGCTACTGGTTTTTGATATTTTTGTTACAGATAATTTTTATGAAGTGGCTTTATGGTTATTATTAGGCATCATTTTAACATTATGCGCCATTTAATAATCTGTTTAAAAGTAATAAATATACCTCATAGTATAGCAGTAGGTATAGGTACCTAGTAGTACCATTGACAAATTTTAGGGATGAGCCTTTCAGAACTTTTAACACCAGGACACTCATTTCTTTTCAGAAGTAATAAATCTTATCTAATTGTATCTAGGTAAAAGTTGTTCAATATTCGAAATTTAGGGATAAGCATTTAGAACTTCAATTCGCAGTACACGAAAAATTCTATACAATTTAAGAAGGTAGGTCCCAGGTCACACAGATTTTGTCGATTGATATACATGACAATGGAATAGATCAGGCCCTGTCATAATTTCCGCCCAATGATTTAACTAGAGCTCATTTTATTCGCTAAGCTGCTTTATTCGCCGGCCACGACTCGAGTGTCATATTATATTTTACAATTTTTTTACTTTTAATAAATCGCGCGCAGCGGCCGTCGTTCGAGTGCGGCACTTGAGCACGAACCCAAAAAAATCTCTAAAATTTACCCATGTGTAGCTGTTCTTGTGGTTGTCTGGGGTTCTGTATATTATGTCATGTATTTTTATAACTGAACGTATTGGTTTAATAATTATTTTAATAATTCCTACTAAAAACAATTATGAAAATTAATGGACTTATCTTTCTAATTTAATACATATTTTGAAATGTTATAAAGAATTAAAGGATGTCTCACGATAAAATTGTCACTTAGTGTGAAAAGACATAGGATAGTTTTGCCTGATCCGGTTCGAAGGACCATTTGTTTTGACGACACGTGTCGTGTCGTATGAAAGTAATGCAAAGTGGTTTTACACTGAAAGTTTTGTGTGTTAGGTTTGTGTAATGCGAAACCTATATCTAGTCATCCTGATACCATTGTTATAGAGTTAAAATCAAAGAAATACAACTTATAGAAAAACCTTTTGCATCTTAATAATTTTGACTTGTCAATATCTGCTCTAGTTTGAAGCACTTATTATTAATTGACTTGTAGTTTCGGAGAATTCGATCTCGCTTGCGGATCTCTAAGCTCAAACACAAAACCGCGTCATTTGACGCAGCGTTATTATGTATTTTGGAAAAATCCATTGTTTCGGTATCGCCCCCTGGCGGCCACTCGACTCGAGAGTTCCTATTCAACGCCTAAAGCCCAACTCACATACTACAATTATGTAGTACACGTATAAAGGTGGCAACACTGCGCTTATGTAATGAGCTGTAATCGCACCCTTTCAATGTTCAATAAGTTGTTTTTGAGAGAAACATCGCAGCTGGGTCAAACGGTATTTTGTTCGTTTTTTTTTTTTGCGATATTGTTTCTTTTTTGCATTTACGGGTTTAATAAGTTGTAAACGTAATGTTTCCATTCGGCTTTATTTTTAAAGTAGAAGCTCAACTTGAATAAAAAATGACACACCAAAATACACTTACTGCTGAGAACTCGCGTTATTCAAATGTTTTTTAAACTCGTTACCTACCTACAACTACATGTTAGTAAAATGACATCCCACAATCCAAGACCTAATACATACCTCAACCCAGTTTGCCGTATCACAAACAGTAGCAAAAGCTTTTCACATCAAACGTCCTTTGTGTGCAACTTCCCATATTTCCATTGTTCTGAGCCGCCATTAACGGTTACAGTCGGAGAAAGCGCGCGAAAACTGCTCTGGATCGCGCGCCATTTTGTGCTTGAAACATTGTTCTCTGTTTAAAACCTTTGTCAGAATGTTTTAGATTAATATGCATATATGTTTGAAATAATTGTTCGAGATGAAAGGACTGGAATGCATCAAACGAAAGCTATAACTGCCTGGGAGCTAAAACGCTTTTGCCAGTGAGACATTTACTTCGACTTGAGGACTTGATGAATGTAAAATTACTATGTTCTACTATGTACTGTTAACAATATACGGTACATAATCATTTGTTTCCATTGTTTCATTTTACAATTCTTAGAAAATAAAACAATAAGAACACATTTAAACATATTTTGAAATATGTATATATAGGAAAAACTTCTATCGCTTCGCTTTTTGACATTAGAGCAGAAAAGCGATTAAAAAAGACATAGGGTAATGCAAAGGTAAGTATTTTGTCCTTTTTCAACATGTGAACTATCATCCTAAGATTATGGTTGGTGGTTTTGTCTGTTCACTTCCGTACCTAAGAGTTAACCCTCTGAATCCTTACATGTGACCTCCGGGTGGTGCTAAGAACAATCTCTGGTGGTAGACTTCGGCCGTGACTTGTCACCCTCCGGGCTGGGCCAGTGCGTGAAGCGATTTTTTCGTGTTTCGTAATGTGGTCCGGAGAAGCCATCTACCTTCTAGGTCTTCTTGCTCCATGTTAGACCACATCGTCATTTTACATCAGGTGAGATTGTGGTCAAATGAAACTTATATCTACCATATAAAAATATTTAAAAAAAAATCTCTACTCACAAACTCGCATTTCACAAACTTTATCTCTTATTAAAAAACAGTGGGAGCTCACACAACTTTCATTCCTAAGGTCGTAGGTTCAAACCCCTGCCGCGCACCTCTGGATTTTTGTTCTCGAAAAATATAGGTGCGCTTTAAACACGTGCTTTAACGGTGAAGGCAATTGTGAAGAAACCAGCAAGTGTTGATAACCTTGAAGAGTTAGAACATGTGACATACACCAACCTGCACTTGGCCAGCTTGATGAATTAAGGCCTAGTCTCTCTCGTCAAAAGAGAAGTCCATGTGTTCCACCAGTGGAAACCCTTATAGAGGTGCTTATGCTTATGTTTAATATACGTTTAAACCTGCTATATGTGTTAGACCTATAGTTTTATACGATTTAAATTATTATTTTACAAACCACACATTTCATCTAGCTCGAAGGACCAATAAAAGCTACACCTAAATCCCGCCATGTGAGGTCTACAAACCCACTCCACTCAAAAACCCAAATTATTTCTCACTAATTCCACACTAAGACCACTAGAAACGATTGCTATATTTAACCAAATAGAATATTAGAATCATTAAAACAAACAGTGAATTGTTATAATGAGGCCTTCACGGATAATACGCAGCACCTGTCAATGCCTGTCAAAATAATATGCGTTGAAATGAATGGCTTGAAATAAAAGGCATTTGTTGGAATGTCGAGTCATCTTACGGTGAGATGCTTTGGGTTCAACAGGACGAAGGAAGTTAAATGTTTAAATAGTAATGTTATACTTATATATCTCTTTTCGCATATTGGGGATGAAGTATAACACTATCTAAAAGAAGAAATATCAACTGTTTTCAATAAAATGGTGAAAAATATAAAGTTTCTGAGAAATTACCCTATAGTCAATCGGTTAGTACAAAGCCCGCTTAACCCATGAATGGATACCTACTTTAATTTGATGTGATAATCAATTCACCCGTTCATGCTATTTAACTTTGGAATATAAACCCTATCGGCTCGGCTGCACAGATTTTGGCGTATTTTATTGTAGTTGATAGTTGATTTCTTAGGGAGTAGGTATTAGGCTACTTTTAATAAAAATCAACATAACGCGAAGAATGCCGTCATTGCCAATAATATTTATTGTAAAACTGCCCGCTGTAAGCGGCCCGCCCCGGCTTCGCACGGTTAATTATTCAAAATTGTTTCCCGGCAATTATTCTAATTTTTCTCGTCGTAAAAACCATACTTGAACTCCAACGTCTCCAACGTACATTTTAAATACAAACTTGGCCGAATTGGTCCAGGCGTTGTTGAGTTATGCGCTTAGCAACACATTTTGCGAATTATTTTTATATACAAGATATGTACAAGTATATAATATAACTAACACAAAACCTAATGGTATCTTTCGATCTTCTTTTCTTATTTATAAATCTTGTTGTCTTTGATTTGAAACAACTCTACCATGCTAGTATAAACATGGTAGAAACATCAATCGTTAAAAGTTAAACTAAATATTGTACTTAACTGAATGCTAAAATAAATGTATATCTATAATGTATCTCTCATATTCATCATACATGTAACTTTGAACTACGGGACCCTTATCCAAGCTCTCTGGTGGTCGAATCCACTAAATGAGTTGTCGAGATGCGCTGACAGGGCGCTCGCCTGGCCTTGCTGACAGACGGCAGAAACATAGCAATAATTATATAAAATATCTATATCTCTAGTATAACCTTAATGTCCGTGTGAATGATCGGGCAAAATCGTTTGTTTTTTAAATTACCCGTCCTTTAGATCTATCTCCACTCTAAAAGTTGTTTTAGGAAGATTTAGAAATAAAATTATAATTTAAATCAAATTTGTACACCTTCACCTAAAAATCAGTGATACTTATGGAAAGCTTATATTGGTGTTTTCATTCGAATTTTAGTTGCCAAGGAACTAGCCAAGTAACTTCATTTTGAACCCCCTGCTGCTGTGAAAACTTAGTTTGAACAATCAAATATCATTGTAATAAATATATGTATGTCTATTAATAATTGTAATAAGTATATCAGAAATCTAGTACCCGTAACACTAGCTTAGAGCTAACCACGGGGTCAGCTTGCCCGCCAATATTTATTTAATAAAATCGATGATGAAAACAATAGTTGTGTAATAAATTCATTAGAACGCACGCCCGTGCTCTATCGATTGTGGCCTCTTTGCTCGAACGTGCCAGAGACAATCGACGCGATGGCGCTTCTCTACGCAACTCACTCGACGCAGAATACGTTCTAAATTCGAACACCAAGTCTACGAAATTTGATGTTGCTCCTTTACAATAGGGCTCATTTTCTATCGATGGTACACAACCACATCAAGCGTTTTGAATTCAAATTCCTGAAAATAAATGTTCCAGCTAGTAACAACGAGGGAAACGGAAACCAGCTTTGTGCAATGAACCAAAGAGGCTATAATCCTATGGCTTAGCCTGGGCGCTATAAAACCTTTTTGTGTCAAAAGTTGGCGCTCTTTGTCTCTGACTCACTGTCAAGCGTACTTGTGTTTTCCCGCGTTTTTTGTTCTAATTAGTCAGCCCCTCGGCCCTCAACCTTCGGTGGCAAGCTCTCACCAGCAATTCTGCCGCCAATGTTACAGGGAAATTCATTATAAAAAGTAGTTGTATCTGCAATAAACCCTCCTTTATAAATTACTCATCTGCGCTGAACATGTCCTTGAGCTTTTGCAATTTTAATGGAACCTAGTGAATAAGTGCGGTTGTGTAATTAGAGATTTAAAAAGAGGGCACCCGACGTGGTGCTAGACATAAAATTGTCGTACAAAGAACAATAGAAAACAATGAAATATAAATTAGTACCTAATCTTATCGTATCCTTTTCTTCGGCACAAAAACAAACTTTCAAGTTTGTAAAATAACATTTTTCATAAATTTTAGCAAATTCATAACAATCTTTTTGTATTTTTACTAACTGCTATTTAAACTAAATATTTAGCTATGTCGGGTTGTTCTGGAATATCTCTTCACCTTGGTCTGGGTGTTTAATAAGTATAATAAAAAATATCTACATATGCGTCTATTATATTAAGTACTAGCTGACCCGGCGAACTTTGTTCCGCCTTAGACGTCATAAATGAGCTAAGAAAATCAGGTTTCTTAGATACCTACTTTAAATTAATTATTTTACATAAATGTATTGTTTATCAACAAAATAAGATTGACGAAGAATCCGTTTTAAACGTCTTTTTTTTTATTCATCCTCTTTGACTATATTTGCAGCACGCATTCAGCCAATTATGTCAAATGTCATAATGGTTACATTAAAAAAGTTTAATAATTTTATATGGTGGTTAAGTAATTTTAATTTTTCTAATTTATTCTAGGAGAAATTTTCTTTATTTTTTCTTTCATAAGAACCTCCTGATAATAACGAACAGAACAAAAAACAAATTAGCGAAATCGGTCCAGCCGTTCGGGCGTGATGCCGTGACCAAGGGAAATAGGGATTCAGTTTTATATATATAGTTATCTGATGTCTAGTACCCCTAACAGAAGCTAAGAGCTTACCATGGGGCTAGATGTTATTGTGTGGTTTGTAAATAAATATTTATACTTATATGTATTTGAAATATTGGTTTTCTTAAAAACCAAGATGGCGTCTTGCCAACCAAACAAAGCCTTAGAACATGAAATACTCGTAATTACAGCAATTACACAATCCCCGCCGTGTATTCCAAGACGAATGGGAAAGGCCATGAATGGGAAATCTTAAGTCCCTAATAGCACCCTTCCACCCTTGTATTCATGGCCCCAGGAATAATGTTCACAAATTTGTTTACAGATCGGGAGGAAGCCCGATTGTGATGAATAGGGAAAATGGGAGTAAATAGATTTATGTTGGGGCTGGCTGTTTCGGTGGGGATTTTTTTTTGTTGTTTTGTGCCTTTAAGTTATTTATTGGGCTTACTAAACTTACGCCCTATTTTAAGTAGCTAACCTAACGCTTTATGCTTTGTCCAAAGTCAAAACGTTTATTTCCTAGAAGCACAGGGGGATACATGGACAGGTCAACTTAAAGTTAATAAAACGCAATATATCAAAACTTGAACATCATTTAAATGCCCTGGCCAGGTGATCAGTGATCAGGGTAGGTACCAACATAGTAAACTTATTTAAAAACGTGATGTTACATTACTCTGGAACTCACTTTGTTGCGCTTTGTGTTGTTTGTTTTGTTGAGCTAGAGACTAGAAGATGCATTTCTCCATCCACGGTTGTCTGGAACAAATTGTTTTGAGCAATAAGACCGCCTACTACGAATTCTAGGTTTGTTTTTAATTATTTATTTTATTGTTTATTATTTGGGCGTTGTTATGTTTTCGACCTAGTTATAACTGAATTGGCTAAAACACACAATAATAATATTTACCTATGCCATATATTATTATAGAAATTAGCAAGGGTGAAAGCTTTTATTGAAATGTTATTATAGAAATTTAGCACTAATTAAGGGTTATGAATAACGTTTTTATCATTAAGAATAGTAATAATAAATAATAATAATCCAAGCTATTAGAACGTGTTAACGTTCTATTAACGTCCTTTAAGTCTAGTATAAAAAATTAAATATTTTATGAATACGAGCTAAACTTAAGCCATAGATAGCTATTTCAATAAAAGCTTTTCCCTTGTTTATTAATAGTAGCAAAATAAAGTTTAAATTGGCTTATTCTGTGTTTTAGACTTTTTCGTAGTAGATAATTTAGTTATATAACCCCCGATTCCTATGCCTTAATTTCCTTAAAAGTAAAACACCATAATTTTAATAATGTGCACGCGATGCTCTTTCATTTGATACCCCACTTGAGTATATTTGCAGATTTTCGGTTTTCCTTCCCCACTCCCCCATAACTTTTAAACGGCTCAACCGATTTGAATGAAACATGTCTAAGAACACCCGGGCCAAACTGACCTTTCATAGAAAAAAAAACTAAATTCAAATCGCTCCATCCGTTCAGGAGCTATGATGTCCCAGACAGACACAGACAGACAGACACATCAAACTTATAAACCCATCTGTTTTGGTCGGGGGTTATTAAGCCAGAATAGCAGTGAATACAAGCCTAGATGCCTAGATGAGCATAGATGCCTGGAGGAGATCGCTCTTAAGCGATAAGGCCGCCCTTTGTACTTCTGATAGGTGATTTTTAAAATATTTTTATTGTTTTTTTTTTATCGTACCTATGTAATAAATAAATTGTACATCAGACTCCTTTCCTACGGAACAGGAAGCCAATTCAATCCCGTATGATATTAAAAAGAATTCGACATACCTTAACCTAAAGTCGGTACAATTTTCGATCGTAGGTACAACACCTATACCTTATTTTGTTTGTAATTGTTAATAAAAATCCCTTCAGAGGGCAATTATCGTACAAATGACTAAAATAATTAGGTAGTAACAAAACCGAAAAATAGGATACAGTATGCGAAGGTCTGAGAGCATTAGATGGGATGGATTTTCCGGCAATATTTATTTTTATAAGATAGACAAAAGATCTGTTCTCAAAAACGGCTTTTTGTAAAATACATCTAAGAACATTGGTATTTAGATGTCGATTGCGCAGGTCATCATGCACAAATCTTTACTATGAAACATGATGTTCAGAATAAATAAAACGTAATTTTGTAAGATCCTGTTATTTATTTAGAGCTTACCACGGGGCTAAATGTTGATGTGTGGCATGTCCGGAGATATTTGATATTTCACTTTAAAAATTACTGTGAGTAAAAAAAAAGATACCTACGCGTTGAATGGAGAACCTCTTTTTTTCATTGAAGATCGGTTAAAAACGGGATTTACTCAAAAAACTAATAGTAATGAATTTTAGATATTTATTTATTTTTAAAATTACACGATCGATAACTGTTAGTTTTATTTTATAAAAAGTCGAGGTTCGATTCCCGTGCTAAGGACAGATTTTTTTGAAGGTACGAATGCAATTTTTCATTTGCTAAAATCTCTCTTCTTTCCTTACACACTTTCTCCTCGGTGTCGGTGTTTAATATGTATATATATATCGATACATGTATGTCTATTATATTAAGTATATGTATCTATCAGATGTCTAATACCCGTAACACAAGCTTAGAGTCTACGACGGGGCTAGATGCTTCTGTGGATTGTCCGTAAATTTAAATACCTATTTATTTGTTTGTACGTTAAACAAATAAATACTCCTCCATTTTTCTTCACTTCTGCAAGGCTGATTTTTGTGCCACGCTGATTATCGGCGCTGACAGCGCAGCGCGTAGCAATCTGTATGGAATTACTGTCAGCGTTGATCGGTCGACGTTATTCTAGTAGTAGTAACTTCCTGTATGGACACTATAGAAGCTAAGCGGCGATCTGTCAGCACCGATTATCAGCGTGACAAAATTACCCCGATTCCAAAAATATAGCTCCCGCGATAAAGAATCATACTATTTTGTAATGTGTAGGTACGTGATGAGCTTCCATTTGAGGCTCCACTCAAGTATACATATTTGCAGTTTTTCGGTTATTCTTCCCCACTTTTACCCTTTTAACTTTAAAATGGGTCAACCGATTTTCATCAAAAATGTCTAAAAAAACTCGCAAAACGCACCTTTTGAAATAAAAACTACCTTAACTAAAATCGGTACTCCCGTTCGGGTGCTATGATGCCACAGACAGACAGACTGACACGTCAAACTAATAACACCCCTCTTTTTGCGTCGGGGGTTACAAATCATCCTAATTGTCGTAACTTCGCCTCAAGTTGCAGCTTGCGTGATGCAAACATCGCGATAATATATTCTTGGCTAATCGTGGATCATCAATCATCATCTTGACCTAGAAAGCTAAAACCAATAGGTACACAATATCGAAGATTCAAAAACCATCCTTAAAAACTGTAATGGAAATTATAAATATGTAATTGTAATGTGTAGACTTTTGAATGATTCAAACAAAAAGTGAGCAGAAAAGACAGAAAAACAATTTACCTAATGACAAAAACACCAATTGTAAATTATTGTTTTTTTTTGTTACCTATATTTTTTCTTGCTAAACGAAAAATGAATAAAGTACAGTGCATTGCACTAAACAGCACATGTACCTTTTTTTCTGTAGTCATCATACCTATTGAGCCAACAAACTCGCAAACAGAATAATCTACAATTCGGCCTATACAAAGTCCTCCTTTAACAATACACAGAATCAATTTCTACCCAGCCTGATTACATGAAGAATTTCCTCATTACGTCACTTTGACACAAATCCCCTGTAACTCGGTACGCCTGTCTCCTGAAGAGGCCAATAGTTCACCCGCCCTCACCTGCCGACTGCTAATCTACCATTTTATTAGCCTACCCTCGTAATACGGCGCACGTGCGCTCGTCCCTCTTTGTTCTACCAAAATTACTTCTACGCAACAAAAGAACTTATCCCCAAACTCCTCCACACAAAATTGAACTCTAACACTTTGCATTAAAGTAATTTATTCCCATTTTATAACAAAAAGTTAGGTTATATTTTCTTGCAGGCGCCATGTTATTATTTCGTTTTGGCGGGCCGTGACTGACGTTTACAAAGTCGATGTTGCCATGCGGAATAAACTTTTGTATGCCGTTATGAGAGATTAAAGCGTAATCTGGGAATATTGAAGACAATAAAATGAGCTTAGCTCGAGTGAGGAAAGGTTGGGGGCGCAAAGGTAAACTTTATTGACTTGTTTGTTATTGTTTTGGATTTAACGGAGAATAGTTTTGACATGTAGATTATCGTTTATAGGATAGGTATTCAGAAAAATAATAGAATGCAATGATAAAACTCATTAATTTTTATTAATTTTATAAATCGAAATTCATGACACCTCACTTTAATAAGTAGGCAGATATAATTACAAATTCCTTCTTGTTAATTATTATAATCATAACCCCTATCGCTACTTACAATACTTACACCGATCTATCATCTGAACGTAGTATAAATTAAGTTAAAAACATTAACTTTACAATTTTAGTCTAGAATTCAAGCTTATTGCTATTGTCACTGAGCGCGGGAGCCCGCCATCTTACATTACGATGTTGCTAGTTAAAACTACGAAAATTCCTTGTGATTTTATGTCAAAATGCCTATTGAAAGAAATTACATAAATTAATGTAAGTACACAACCTATATCGATGAAACTAAAATATATTTAAAACCATTTCAAAACAATGAATGAATATTTCACTAATAAAAACACAACCATTATTTATTACTAGACAGACAATGATTTATATATTTGTATCGCTCTCAATTCTCAGTGAGTTATATTAATTTCTGATTAAAATTGTCGATAGATTGTAACTTTTATTATCACAATGTAAAATAAATTTTCGTGTTCATCAAATTTTTAACTAATTACATTACAATGTACTAATATTTACACGATATTATCTACACACGCAAACACCGACTCTCGTGATTATGGGCTACCTATTCACACAACAAATCACTACAGTATTATATTTACATTTTTAACAACTACACAATGGTTTGATATTGAAAGAAAAAAAAATAGTATGACAGAATCAAGGTTTTTGATTGTATAACTTTTTAACAATCTCAGTTTATTGAAACAGATATCTAATCCAAATGTTAAACTATTGCACATCGTATTGTGTAGATCGTTAATAAAAAAATGTTGTATTCTGTGTTCATTGATAAATATCAAAAATACATTATTATTGCTGCGAATTATACAAAAAAATCACAACAAAGAATTTCAAATCCTCACTTGTGCTCTAAAACTATGATAACCTATTTAAGTATTTACATTATACCCTCCTCCCGATACGAAAACTTACGATTAGCTAAAATTCACTTCTCACAAACTGTTCAAATTCCACTGTTACACTATTCTAATGTCTGTCGGTTTCTTTTACAGCTGCCCCCAGCATCGCCTCACCTAAGACAATGTTCTTGGAAGAGTTTTTGGCGCTTTTGAATGGAAATAAAACTCGCAAAGTCTTGGGTAAAGTGTTTTAAATGGCAACATTATACTAATGCGAAACGATTTATTTTAGATATAAAAAAACAACTGTAACAAATACCTGTTTACTACAAGTAGTAGTACCCATGTATTTGTTTTCGGTTGTAAGACTTAAAAATGGGAACAGAATTAGCATTTTATAATACTTGTAAAATACTACCCATTCCAATTCCAAAAACAAACAGGCTCAAATTACACGAAACATAATTGCTGTTCCACATTCAAAAATCAACAAACCGCGCCAAAACCGTCACTCTAATCAAAATACATCTCTTCCTTGAACATGGTCTCGTGGTAAAGCTGTGGGAACTTCTACCAGGCTCGGCCCTGTAGCGGCAGGTACCCTGAACACTGCTGCTGGTATGCCGTGGGCTGGCGGTAGGAGGAGACCAGGGGGTTGCTGCAAGCGGCCTGCGCCTGCTGGCTGGCGTACCCTGAGGTCGGCGTCGCGCAGTGGCTGTGCGCCGGGGAGGACGACTCCCCGGAACCGCATGGCTTCCCGTCTTTCACCAAGACGGGAACTGCTACTCGTCGTGGTGATGATGATGACTGTGAAAGAAAGGGGAGTAAGAATACTGGTTGTCTCATGTT
This sequence comes from Gymnoscelis rufifasciata, assembly GCA_929108375.1. Lineage (NCBI taxonomy): Eukaryota > Metazoa > Arthropoda > Insecta > Lepidoptera > Geometridae > Gymnoscelis > Gymnoscelis rufifasciata. Next base: position 833,644 of record OV815320.1, read on the forward strand.
CTCAACGGGAGAACATTAAAAGCATTTAAATATTCATGACATTGGCACATGACCACGTCTCAAACAAGTATTATGTCTTATCTTAAGTGATACACTTTAGAATATATTAATGATCATAACCATTGACCCATGTCAGTCATTTCAATGATGATTCACAATAATTTGCAATGTCTACGAACATTGTTTTAGCAATAATTTAAGCCTTATGTTACAAAAGAAACTATGCAATGGTTATTTAAGTATGTTAGAAGCTATCTCGCTTTGTCATATGTGACTGAGCGAAAAAGCTCTATAAACATTGTATAAATTTTAATCGGAAATGGTAAAAAAGGCTCACAAAAACTCGCTCTCAGTTATAAAAATCATCATTATCTAACCGCCATCTACTCCTATCTATAACTCAAAATCTGTAAGCAGTAGGTACAATGAACTCCGCAAAGTACATCATATTCCAACAATGCTTTTACATCTGCTCAATAACTCGCATAAAACTGACAACCATCGCGCGTGACTCCACATATCACAACCCAATAATAAAATGTACACCGGAATTTCAAATTATATTTGACAGCCCCGTCGAGAAAATTACACGTTACAAAACAATAATTACGAGGGCGAGGCGAGGCGCTAACAATCAGCAGTCGCCCCCACACGTCGCAAATTGAGCCAATTCTGGCGCACGACCTACCTATACTGGCAACCCTACGAGGCGGGGTGTGAAGGGTCCAGAGGGAAGACGCCAGAAAGAGTAGGCACGTCTGAAATTCACCTCCTTACATAAATTGGTACTGTGTAGAAAATGTACCTCTACCTATCTATATGAAATTGTACCTGAATGTTTTAGTTATGTAGACCGGTAGGTAGGTAGACATAGATATTTGCACATTATATTACGGAAATTGAGAATGGGCACGTAGGTATATTGTTTCGTTGTTTTTTTACACATATCTTTATAATAAAAGCGCCTCATAAGATAGACTGCAGTCAATCAAAGTTAAGTAGTTTAGTATATAAAAAGATCGAATGGAAAGAAATCTTGGCTTGCAGATTATAGCTTGATAATGATAAGATAAGCGGTTAATCATGCCCCTCGTACTCCGATGTATTGTCTTGTTACTGGTTGTATTATTCTTGTGGTGTACAATAAATAGTTATCTATCTATCTTACAAGGGAACATAAAAATAAAAGAAGTCATAAATAAAATTAAAATAATTTCTGCTATGTTTTTGCGTATGTAGGCGTACAAATATTGAATACATGCAGTTGAGTCCAAATCTGTCACTTACATACAATTATCCTTATATCCTTATCCATATAACAATTATCAATTAAATATATAGCTAGGTACTTGTTATTTTTAGACTAAAAAGTCCTTGATTAGTGAAGCAACTAAAACAACCTCTGAATAAAATCCTAGCATCCCTTTACCTTTTTCATCGTCTGTAGGTCAAGTAATCTTGTGCCATATGCAGTCATTGATTGTCTAACCTACAGTGCGAGTGCGTCATTCACGTCTTCAACAAAGACGCGGTTTATCTTGACAATCGACTATCGCACGCACGATCGCGGCGCTGATTTGGCGGGAAATACAATTGTAATTGCCGTGGGGTTGCCAGGCACTGCGGGACCCGTATGTTGGGGTTGGGAAAAAATATAAAATACCTCCGTTATTTTTTGCAAATATTGACTGCGATTGAATTTGTCATCGGTGCTTCCGCAATTTGAGACACGTCTTGTTTTTATAATACTAGGGGAGTAGGAGTTATTCGAAAATTTGAACAGAGACTTGATTTATTATATCAATTTAACAGTTAACACTGCGTAAAACTTTTGATATATACTCTTGATCGATTCTAAACTTGTAACTTCAAGCAGTCTTGAGATTGAAAAGTATCTATGATATTATTTTTTAAATCTATTTTGAAAAATGTTTTTATAAAAGTTATCCTGCGTGACAGAAGGTCCAATAAATAGAATATACAAAGATATGATATAGAAGTTTGTAACATGTCATGTTATTATCTGGTAGTAGATAACTACCTTCCTACATTTTTTTAGGTACTTATTATATCAAAACTAGAGGGAAGTTGTCAGACTGTGGGAGGGTGGCAAAGTCAAGTCGAGGATTTTATCGCAAGGTGTCACATATTAATATTCATAATCCATTAGCATTTGGCTGACTTTATAATATTGCCAAGTAACCGTGTTTTAATATTTGCGGGGCTGAGTAAAATTTTAAGTTAGGAGTCAACAAAGAGAATAAAAGTCACTCCGCGGATCCTTTTGTTGCTATAGTTATATCTACATTATATACTATCTACCAAACTAATATAAGATTTTCGTCAGTTTCTGAAAGATAGTATTTTTTATCCTTACCTGATTGTGTTGGTTCTGTTCCGCCATCGCTTTCTCCTTCGCTTGTCTCTTGCACTTGTAACGGTGATTTTGAAACCATATTTTAACCTGCAACAAATACACAAATCAATAAATACATCCCCAAACCGGCATAAAACGATCATGAATGCCAAAGTTGGAGTCAAAAAGTGTAGCGTTGTTGGCCATAAACACCCCTAGGCAGAGGCGGTGTTAATCCCATCCGAACATCTCCAACAAAGTCAACAGTGCGTCTAAGTCATCGCGTCCTGTCCTGCCTGAAATTAGCGCAGAGCAGCAACACCGTCAACACTCCACCTTAATGACGAAAGAATAAACACAGGCATGTTTGCCCCTCAGCACAGCCCGCCTTTGTCTACGCACGCAGGGAAATATACTCGTTTATTTATTATTTATACATCGAGAGTTTCCTCCGTGTTTATTCTTTGAAATGGATGTGTGCCCTCCTCGCATTCCCGCGCATCTACGTCCGCCATTTTGTCCGAGTCGATACTGACGCGATCCGTTAGAATAACAAATGTTGTAACGCTACTAGTGTCCACTGAGGGCTTATCAGTTTGTTATTTCTCGATGTTTGTTCTGTAGGTGCAGCGGTGGGAACGAGACGGTGGCCTTTTGTGCTCGGAATGCTCGCTAGGTTATTTATGGAGGAGGTGAGAGTTAATGAACGGGCCCCGTCGGCGGGCGTCGCTTATTGCTCTCCGCCGAGCCTTGGACGCTCTCGTGTCGAGAGCTTTCTTTCAGTATCCTTGTGCATAATGCTGGCTGTTTCCACGGAGCCTCCTTTCACTTGTTTGTTTTACATCTGTCTGGTCTCGTGCGAGTGTCGAGACATTTCGGGTGTGGCGAGGGCCTGGGTTACGTGCTTGAGGGTCTACACTACACCACTTGACTGTCGAGCGTTGTTATACTATTTATGCTAGCTCATCTACTAAAAACTACACATTTTTAGGTAGTAAATACGCTACTGGAACTGTGTCATGACAACACAATTTTTTTTCAAGTGTAGGTATTATGCCGTAGCCACCTTTATTTTAGTTTCTATATATTATTTTAATGATGATTAGACCAATACTTTAATTCGAGGTTGGTATTCATTTAAAAAGCTACAGTAGTTATATTTCACAAATAAAAAAAAAACAATTTTATATTTCAATTATTTTGAGAAAAGAACTATCATCAAATTAGTTTTGATGATAGTTCTTTTCTGGCCACCCAACCCGCTGTCAATTTGACAATACATGTCAATTTTGGCGCCGAGACATTCTATGCGTCAAATATGAATTGATTCGAATGTCCGAGGCATAAGGTTGGACTTCCATCGTGTGAGGTTCTTCAAGGGCTACATACGCGTAGGTGATCTTTTTCTGAGAACGATGACTTGATAAATCAGGCCATATTATTATAAATATACGTCTCCCTTGTTTGCTTAGATTTTAATTTATGATTTATTTAATGCTTAGGTGTGGTCATGACATTTTGTATTTACTTATTTTTAGTAGGTAACCTACTCTAAGATGATATAAGCTTTTTAGATTACTTTTTAGAAAAAATACACTGTGTTGGCTGTGTACCTACTTCAGAACTCTGGTTGAGTTATAATATGTTTTCCCGCAGCTTATATTTTTAAATATTATTAGTTCCTTTTTATGTTTATAAAATATTACGTACAACTATAGACTTCGATAATTCTTATAACCTACATACTTTCATCTATACCTACATCTAAAGAATAGAAGTGCATTATAGAAACCCTGATTTGTCATTCTCCCTGCCACAATGTGTGATTGTCGCATTATTCGACTCGCACGCACCACTGAACAAACAGCCGTCCGTCAACTGACAGACATCAATGCCATCATTTATTTACTTATTTATTTTGTATCTTACGAAAATATTCAAGAAAAATCAATCACTATTTCGAATCACCAGATTTCAAGCTCTATTACGACATTCGAACGAGCCATTTTGATTATATCAAATTTAAATCGATTTGAAATAACGGTAAAGTTTTTTTTGACAGAATTTGGTGTTGCCACGGTTCTACGTGATCGAATGAGACATTTTGGTTTTGTTTTTACAGGTGTGAATTTATCCGGATTATTTTATTATCGAATAATAGGTAAGTTCTGTATATCTAATAACAGTTCGCAGAATAGCTGAAGGTACTTTCTAATATACCAACCAAGGTGAGTACGTACCCCGGCAACATATTTATCTGTGTCTAATAATAAGTCGTCTATTTATTAATTAGTTGAGAATGAAATCAATAATGCATTTCAAACCTGAATTGACGAAGTATGTAGAACTGTATAAATAACCTGACACCTATGTAAACCATATTTCAAGCAATAAACAAATTTCATTTCATTTCAATACCTACTTAACGGGTGAATTGTATAATACAATTTTTTTTTTCACAAATTTCATTACTTGTAAGTCGACAAAAAAACTTTTTCACTAATTTGTCAAAGATTGACAGTGAGGGCTTATTTCACAAAATCAGTTAGTTATGTAAATAATACTTAGTTAGTTATCACGAAAGCTATCCTATATAATAACGAGCTATCTCGGTTTGTAACATGTGACTGAGCGAGATAGCTCTATATTTTAACCTTTTTACTTGGAGATGGTGAAACAGGCGTAAGTTTATTGTAAATCTAAATTTAAAATTTAAGAAGAACCCCAGATTCCAGTGCTTTAATTTCCTTAAAAATAAAACACCATCATATCTATTACTAATACATATATAAAGCTGAAGAGTTTGTTTGTTTTTTTGTTTGTTTGTTTGTTTGAACGCGCTAATCTCCGAAACTACTGGTTCGAATTGAATAATTCTTTTTGTGTTGGATAGTCCAGTTATCGAGAAAGGCTATAGGCTATATAACATCACGCTATGACCAATAGGAGCAAAGATATAGTGGTAAATGTGTAAAAAACGGGAGAAATTGTTTATCTTTGAAGCCTTCCGTTGCGTGCGCCGTGAAAACGGTTCAAGATACACAAAAAATATGTATTAAAGAATAATAGCTCTTTTAATGATCTAAAAAACAATCCGCGATATTATATGTCTATCTTTTAAGATTAACTCACAAAAACCGTTTTTATGGTACCTAATTTGGTCGAAATAATTTGTTTAAGTTGTATCAACATAATAATATTAATCTTTATTCAAATAAATATGTTGTTGGTTAAGAGTACTTCATCCATTATAACGCGGGTAGCACCGCAGGACACAGCTAGTTTTGTAATATGCACGCGATGCGCTTTCATTTGATACCCCACTCGAGTATATTAGCAGATTTTCGGTTTTCCTTCCCCACTCTCACCCCCATAACTTTTAAACGGCACAACCGATTTTCATGAAACATATCTAAGAACACTCGCGCCAAAGTCATCTTTCACAAAAAAAAAATATTGAAATCGCTACATCCGTTCGGGAGCTATATGATGTCCCAGACAGACAGACACATAGACAGACACGTCAAACTTATAACACCCTGCTTTTTTGGTCGGGGGGTTAAAAATCGTGTGGAAAATTGTTTTCAAGTAGCTGACTAACGTCAGACGGATAACTAACTCGTGATAACTCACGAGTTAGTTTTCCGTCTGCCTAGGATAAAACCTTTGCAAACACCTACCGTACCAACCTTGCAAAACAACAAATATTTGATCACCCACGTATTTATTATGGCAATAATTATTAAAGTTAAAATGTATGTAGCAGGCCCCTGCCTGCCAACCGTAAGTTATAACCAGAGTCAATATTGACTGAGCAATCCACCAAATTAATACTTATTTGTTTACAGTAGCCGTTTTAAAGCTTTTGAGTGCGTGCATTTCGTTTTAATATATTTTTGATGGACGCGCCAACAAATAGTTAGGTGGAGAAATAACCTAGAGAGTTAAAGAAAGACCCAAAGAGTTTGATGATAATTCCAATAATTATTTAGAAAGAAGTGGTAGGTGTAAGTTAATAACATTTTTTGACTTTTGAAACAGCCATGGTTATCAACAATATTTAAAGTATTTATATTTATAGAAGTAGGTAAGCACAGATTTAATTATATGAATGTATAGATATTATATTGTATATAGATTGAAAGTAATAAGTGATTATCACCATAGTTACGTATATAATATTTTATATAATACTAGCGGCCCGCCCCGGCATCGCACGGGTATAAAATTTTCCCGGAAATTATTCGAATTTTTCTCGCCGTAAAAACCATCCTATCTCTCAAGTTGGATCGAACTGCACATGGTGTGCGAATTTTATTATAATCGGTTAAGTGGTTTAGGAGTCCATTGAGGTCAAACATTGTGACACGAGATTTATATATATTAAGATTTGCAGGCAATAACAGATTGAAAAGCAATTGACTTTTTAAACTGGTGGTTATCAATTGGTCGCTTTTTTGAATTATTCCGATCTGTCACCCTGCTTTGTCCCCATGGGGTGACAGAACGGACAAAATAGTTTGATCTGTCCCCCTGTTACCGATGAGGGGACAGTTCGAACTTTATTCAGCTCCTTAATGTTTTATCTGTCCCCCTATCGTTATTAGGGGGACAGATCAAACTTTTTGATTCCTGTTTGTCCGCAATAGAATTAAATATATTCTTAAAATCATACAAAAAAATATTATTTATTTTTGATTACGTTCTTAAAAATAATGCAACCTTTTATTAATTAAAAGCCAAAATGGTCTATATTTATAATCACCTTTATTTGTATAAGTTATAAATTCAGTCTATAATAATTATCAGTCTCATAAATCACGAAAGGTACATTTTACACAATCAGTCTTATTAAGATACAAATATTCATATTAAAACTTACTAACAGCACGAAAATATATCTTGCTTTAAATATAAATCACAGTAAATATTGTACATATTACAATATCAGTCTTCTGATTTGACTTCTTACCTAGTAACTATAAAAATAAATGAAACCTGGACTAATAAACTAAAAATTAATAATGTAAATAATTTGATAACTTAATTAAACGATATCAAATGTCTAACGAATTATAAAACTTATTTTTTTTGTATAACTGTAAACCGTAAACATAAAATATATAAAAACATGTCTATCTTAATTTCTCAAATAAATGACCAACAGAAATTTCACCAGCTACAAACTGCATTTGACAAGTACTTATATTATATTATCTTTTAGAATATTTGTTTTACCTGCTGCTTAACCTTTTTAGCGTTTAATATTATTTCCAAATAAAAAGCAATCTTATTTCCATTTCCGTTTCATCCGGTTTCAAATCACTCACATTATCGATTCTATAGAAGCTTCACTTCAAAAAAGCCCTCTAGAAAGTTTGTAGTGCCATGACGTTCACCAAAAACACACCAGGTTTTTCTGAAATCAGCATCACGCGGTTTGATCCATTGTTTGATTATATGACGTAATTTCTTACTTTGTTCATCATTCGGACTTTCTGATGCGATATAAGCCCATCCATTTAAAATTTCACTATTAGGTATCAGGTATGGCAGGACGGCACTCAATTCCACTGGCCTTTTCAAAAGTTTTGATTTAGTTAGCTTAAGAGCGGCTCTCTTCTTCCATACAGCTTGGTTGTAGTGAAAGAAACAACCTTTTACGGTGATTTCTGGAACAATCTTTTTTATTAATATTTGCTAATACAAAAGGTATAAATTTGGGAGGTACTGTTACTTCATTAAGATCATTAAAAAAGATTTTTTGCATTTGTACTGCATCATTCCGTTTTTTATATAATGTACTCTTGATGTTTTTAAAGTTTGGTAATTTTTTTATTAAATCCAGACCATTATCTTTCATAGAACCTATGGCTTCTTTGTAAATTCTTGGCACACTTTTACTTGCTTCAGTTGCGGAAATATCTTGTTTGACTTCGTGTAATTTATGATCCAAAATATTTTTAGCGAAGTCGGGGGCATGTGAGTGCGGATTTTCCATAATAACAGCATTATTCTGTAATGAAATATTTGGTTCTACATAAAGTTATCTATAAGAAAATTCGTACGAAATATTAAGCGTAACGTTAAATGTTTTTTTATACCTACGTAAATGAAATCAGTGCGGTTTAGGTAGGAATTGTGTTAGTAAGTATGTGTAAGAAATAGGAAAAATCATAAAGACACTTTTACTGACGATCTGCTATTTATACTAAAAAATAAACATTAATGAACCACCAAATACAAGTAGGTAAGTATGTATACAGTATACAAGTTTCTTACCAGAATTTTAACGGATCCACAACATTTTTGCCTTCTTTGGTAACATTCATATACAGTTACTCCGTTTTTTAAAGTCTTCTTTTTATAATATTGATGACCAGCGTGTAAAAGCACCTGACCTCCACCTCTATTAATAAAATTCCAATGTTTATCTACTGCAGCAGAAGTTCCAGGTAAGTCCGACATATTAATGTAATCTGTAAAATACAAAGCAGTACTACTGAATAACTTTGGTTTCATGATTATAATTTCACTCGTCAGTTTTTGTTTTTCCCACTTCACACACAATTTCAATTTCGCATGATGTGTAAAAAATTATTTGAACTCACCTGTATTTCCTGGCTGTAATTTCCTCTCAGTTTATTGGAAATATCCAACGTTTCACTTGCAAACTACGTATTCACTTCACCCAAATTATTAAGAATATTTTGGCAATGACATCTCATCTCCAAAGATGATAAATTTGCACTAATTCTCTTAGTATTACGCATCATTACGACTATAGTCTGGCAGCTCTTAGATTGCGTTCCTGACAACTGTCATTAAAATCACGCCTATCAAGTCCTGAATTTCTTAATAGTACAGACGAAAGCTGTCATTGTAATACTTAATGGGCATGCCGACCTATCTAGTGATGGGAGATGAATCATCGTGCATGGTTTATAAACTGGTATTTAAAGAAACGTATTTTAATCCATGGGCCGTCCGAGCTCTACTTCTTAGGAGACTGAGTTTCAGTTAAAAAAAAAAGTGGACCTGCTCAAACTATGCCGCCCAAAGATATTCGCAAGGACAAAGCAGACCACTGGCAGAAATGAGGCGAACGGACCAGGTGCAAAAATTCGCTCACTGTAAGGGTAAAACTGCCACATATTGTGAAAAATGCAGGGTTAGTCTGTGCTCTAACAGAGAAAATAACTGTTTTTATAAATTTCACAAGAATAAAGTGATAAAGTTCTATTAAAATGTGATTTTACATACACCAACACCTGATATTCCATACATAATATATATTATATATATATATATGTATATATTATATTAAATATTATATTCCATATATGTCCCCATGTGGTGACAGAACGGACAAAAAAGTTTGATCTGTCCCCCTAATACCGATAGGGGGACAGATAAAACATTAAGGAGCTGAATAAAGTTCGAACTGTCCCCTCATTGGTAACAGGGGGACAGATCAAACTTTTTTGTCCGTTCTGTCACCCCATGGGGACAAAGCAGGGTGACAGATCGGAATAATTCGCTTTTTTACCCCCGGCCAAAAAAGAGTCTGTCTGTCTGTGTGTCTGTCTGTCTGGGACATCAGAACTCCCGAACAGATGGAGCGATTTAAATTTTTTTTTTTTGTATGAAAAGTGAGTTTGGCGCGGGTGTTCTTAGACATGTTTCATGAAAATCGGTTGAGCCGTTTAAAAGTTATGGGGGGAAAGTGGGGAAGGAGAACCGAAAATATTCAAATTATACTCAAGTGGGGTATCAAATGAAAGCGCATCGCGTGCACATTACTAAGTAGGATGGTGTTTTACTTTTAAGAAAATTAAAGCATTGGAATCGGGGGTTTTTCTTAAATTTTAAAATAAGATTTATTATCTTGTCACTTAATCAACTTAACTCAAGTACGTTAATATCTGCAAACTTATGACATTTCTGTCTTGTTTCCCTTTAAATTACTTAACTACCTAATCCTCTTCCTTTCATAAAATATAGAGTCGCACTAGCAATACTAAACATTTCTCTGACCACGTTGATATACATCATAATTATACAATCCACAAAACAACACTCAATTTTATTTTTGATCGACCGTAATTTAATGTAGCTTAATTGCGGTAGGCGATTATTAATATTGCCATTATAAAGCTATCCAAAGCAGTGTCAAATCATCCATTTCCAACAATGGCGTCCACGTCCTATGCAAACACCGCAATGCCGGTAATACACGCATCTCCACACCCGTACCTGCCCCACAAAGAACCAAGTCAGGTGCATTATCCTCTATCTCTAATCCTTCCCCACAAAGAAACGCAACAAAAACCACTCCATTCACAAAACTAAATCTCTTTCAAATTGCTTACCTACTTATCGAATTCACAGTTCAACGCAATAATTTTCGCGGTTATTACCCAACCGCAATATCAAAATTCCTTTTTCAAATCTGTTTTGACATGTCGGTCGCTATCAATAGCGGCGTTCGAATTTCGTACAATGATACCAAAAACAATTTTTATTTTTTAGTTGAAGTTTAGTAATAAGCAGATTTGTGTTCGGCCAGGCTTTGGCAGGAAGCGTATTGATCCCACGCAGATTAGGAGATTAGAAAAAAGTGAAGTGGAATTATTGGAAAATTATAGGGATGTTCAGACGGTAAGCCGCCGCAACGAGCTTTGGGTTAGCTGAAATAATTGATTATTATTTGATGGCAAATGCATTCAAAATTTATTAAGATATTTCAAGATACTGAGCAGAATTGGCTACTTTTGTTAATGTAAAATTTCTAAAAGCATGGATTCTCCTGGAATATGAGCAATTGACTCACTTTGTAATTTGATTAACTGGTCGTTGGAATGCAAGAAGTATGAGGTATTTTGGTTCAATGAATGAGCGGTTATTGTAACGTTTATAAATAATAAAAAATTGTTCATTTCGGACAGCACAGAAAAATATCTTCTTATGCTATAAGATTAAGAGTACCTAATTATTCATAAAAAATTATGACATTTATGTCTTAGTAGGCCAGATGATGGTTACTTTTATATGGGAAACCCCGTGTTGAGCAAAGAATGTACCATTCTTTTACGTACAACTTTGACGTTGAAAATTGTTTCTAGCCTGTTTCTGATCTGTTTCAACCAATCGCGTAGCGGTCGCCGTCGCTTTGCTGTTGCTGTCGCTACTGCAAAGTTGTACGTAATAGACCTACCGGTTTTTGAGTGAATGCTCCCGAGCATGATTTGCTACCATTTAGTTACAGCCGTTTTAGCAGTGTAGGTGCAGCAGCCCTATACCTTAAATAAATTGAACGTTTCAGCACTCGAAGCTACTTAACGTCCAGAAAGCGACAGCGATCTGACAAGTAGCCATTGTTCCGACATGACATGAGGCACATTATCTTATTGCTCCCATTAGCAGCCCGCATGCGCGCATCCGGAGGGCCACAGACTGCGTTCGTGCCATAGACAAAGAGGAGGAAGGATTGCCCCGATTCTAGGCCGCCTTTGTTTGTCTTTGGCATTGTTTCAAATTTTTTTGGTGATTCTCACGGAGTTCGACGACCGCTGTTTTGATCTCGTTGATCAAAGAATCGAAATTTTGTTTGAGTTAGATTAAAAATAAACTGACTAAAACATCGCAGATGGAAGAGAGGGTTTTCCTGCAGCCCTACTTGTCTTCACTACGATTTTGCAGTAACAACTTGTAAAACTGGCCAAACATCACTAATTTCTCATTTCTCGCAAGTTTTATTCGTACATGCAATTGATTCAAAGAGATATAAATGTAAATTTTAATAAAACAATATTAATGAAAGATTAAACAATGTTATTGTTCACCCTGTCTCTATACACCCGAGCTGTAGCCCAAAACCGGTTACGTTCGGTGCGCGCTTGTAATCTGTATGGCGAGCGCACTACTGCATTTATGCTTCCGCGACTGATTAACAACATGTCCTCTGAATTCCGGGAAAAAATATCGCGACAAAATATTAAATATAAATTGAAAAAATTCTTCATAGCAAAAAAATAAAATACAACATACGTGATTTGACTATTCAGGTAAAAATAAATAAATATTGTACTATGAATGTTAGTTTAGATAGCTATAAAGTGTTTGTTGTTGTTATAATATTAAAACAATTTATGTGTAGCTAGATAGGTTAGTGCGAACTTGCGTCTCAGTTTTATAATAGCACTTGTTTAAACTTTAGTGGTTTTTTGTTGCTGTATTAGTGTTTAAGTAAAAATGTTATTTGTAACAGATAAATAAATAAAAAAATATATATATTTGGGTTTAGTCTACCCAGTCTTGACAAAAATTCATGCATGAAATAAATTCTACGTAGATATCGCATCATTAAATTATGATGATAATAATGACGGATTTAAAGAGTTTTAGCTGTCAAATCAAATGCAGCATGGTTTTGCGGTAGATACAATTTTATTAGGGTGTTGTTCCTTGTTATGTTATGAATGTCCCTGAAATTATAGCTTGAGCGACAAAACGATTATTAAAACCCCTATGATAGATACTTCTACTCGATCTAGATTCACTAACACATTAACCTCGGAAGTCAATTGAACAACAAACAGAAATAAAAGTAATTTGAAAATGGAACCGGCCAGCTCAGTATCAACAGTGGCGTCGCGCCGCGAACATCGAAATTTACTTAAGTTAACGAAACGCGAGCCCTCTGTTTGCGCGCCTCAAATACTGCGAATATTGTGGCCTGGATGGCTCGGAGTTCCTTTATTGCGCCTCTATTTAAACGCAGCTATGAATATGCACGATGGAATGCGAATTCTCTGGCTTTCTAAACGGGAACTTTCAGTTGTGGACCGTTGGAACGTTTTGCAGTGGAATAGAATATTTTGGTACTTACACGAGCACATTTTGGCTCTACGGTTATGAAAACAAGGATCGAATGAGTGATGTTGAACTTAGGATACTTAGGATTTCCCATTGTCTTGAAATTAGTTGGTACATTGGGGAATGCGTTATTGCTGTACCTAATTACAACTACATATTGCTTCTTGCTATCAAAACTTAAAGGTTTTTGTTTGCAACATGAATTCAGGCTATAGAAATAGGTACCTAGTAGATAGATCAATAAATGACCAATTTGCTGGTAAGAGCTGTTTTTTTTATTACAAAAGGGTAAAAAAATAAACGTAGTCCGTCATTTGATAAAATAAATTATATCCGGACAAGATTAAGATTGTATAAAAATTATACAACTATTTTTGCATTGAAGTTTCGCTTGACGGAATGCTTTCATGCGATTTCCAAAATGTATACGCCCCCACTTTGGAACTTTAGTGACTATCAGACTAAACACAGAATACCTATTTTTTATGTAGTCATCGTGTCTATCTTTATATATATAATTCTTCTGTGAGTGTGTATATCACTGAACTTCTCTCAAACGACTGAACCGATTTTGATGAATTTTTTTGTGTGTGTTCAAGGGGATCTGGGAATGGTTTAGATTCACAATACGCTCAACTGGATATTGTTTTTTGAGACGTGGGGCAGGACAACGTCTGTCGGGTCGACTAGTTATTTTATATAAAACTATTTATTATAATTGAATTCTCTGGATTTTTCTTCTTGAGAAATTTATGTGCGCTATAAACACGTGCTTTAACGGTGAAGGCAAACATCGTGATTAGACTGGTATGTTCTAAGAACTTTAAACAGTTTGAAGGACATGTGACCTTCACCAACCCGCACTTGGCCGCGTGGTGAATTAAGGCCGAATCTCTTTCGTCAAGAGAGAAGTCCCTGTGTCCCAGTAGTGGGAACGTTAATAGGGTGATGATGATGATGATTATATTATACTAGCGACCCACCCCGACTTCGTACGTGAGCATTATAATATCCTTAATACCTCTGCGGCAACCGGAGGATATCATAGATCACATCATGATAATAATATAAGTCATTATAAACGCGTCCATCACATCCTTCGAAATCCTTCTGCATTTGAAATATCGGGTGAAGCCAAAAGCAGAAGGAATTCGACCTCATCATCCCTATTTATGCTCCCACTGCTGGGAAACAGGGACTTCTCTCTTGACGAGAGAGATGAGGCCTTAATTCACCACGCGGCCAAGTGCGGGTTGGTGAATGTTACTTTTTTTTATGATAGATAAGCCTTTGTGTGAAAGAAGATTTGTGTAAGAGTGAGTGCTGAGATGACGGGTGATAGAGGGAAATGGAAGAAAAACACATGTTGTGCCGACCCCACATAGTGTGGGACAAGGGCAGGATGATGATGACGATGATGATGAGATAAGCCTTCATTTGTTCACAATCTCACCTGATGTAAAGTTACGATGTGGTCTAAGATTGAGCATGAAGACCGAGAAGGTAGATGGCTTCTACGGACCACATTACGAAACACGAAAAAATCGTTACACTCACTGCCTTGAAAACTCTTCAAAGTTCTCAGAACATGCCGGTTTCCTCACAATTTCGGCTTCACCGTTGAAACACGTGTTATAAACTCACAAACATTTTTCTAGAAGAATCCAGAGGTGCGCGGCGAGGTTTGAACCCACGACCTTCGGAATGAAAGTCGAGTGTGCGAATTAGCCAAGACTTCGACCATCACGGACTTCGACTATCACGTGATAATTAATATAATTTACTTAGAAATGTTTACTTTGATAATGACTCTCCTTTATCTTTTAACATTAAATATATTCCTAATATCTTTGGGATCTTTATTCCCTCAATAAAACCCGGAGGCGTGTAATTCGACGCGTTCCGGTAGCGACGCGCGGCGCCTGGCGCTGACAGAGAGACGCGAGGGGATGACCACGCTCACACTGCCACTTTCACGGTTGAGTGGTACGGTGGTTTAGCTGTGGTTTGACCGCTAGGTGTGTTGCTGGCTATGGCTATTTCAAAGTAAAAGTCATCATGTGGAAACAGCCTATCGAAATATAACCTATCGGAGCTCTGTAAATAGATTCAAAGTGAGATAATGGTGATAGAGATATTGTCTTAATTTTGTATAATTGTTCATTTCTGTATATGTTTACGTAAGTATGGGTTAAAACAAAACCTCCTCTGGATCTCTCTGGATTTTACTTTATGAAAAATTGATGCGTTTCAAAATCACGTGAGGTGGTGATTTAACGGTGAAGGTGAAACATCTTAAGGAAACCGGTTTGTTCTGAGAACTTTGAAGAGTTTGAAGGACATGTAACATTCACAAACCCGCATTTGAATGTTACATGTCCGCATGGCAATCTCTCTCGTCAAGTGAGAAGTTTCTGTGTCTCACATCTAGGGTTGAAATTTATAGTGGCGCTTAATCATTGATCACTTTTATGTATTAAGGCCACTATAATCAATGATGATTACGACATATAATCATCTGTAATGCCTGCAATCAATTGTTAGCAATTACAGATGTAATAATTAATTGAAAGTAATCAATGATAATGGACCACTATGAATTCCGCTTTAGTGTGTTGGATAATGGCTGTTTCAAAGCCTAATTTATTGGAATTTATGGGCTAATCAGACAAAGAAAGCAAAGATATAAAAAATATATTCTGTGACCATATGTATTTTGTTCCATCATGTGAGAATTTTACAAAAAAAAAAACTATAAGATAAAGAAGGATAAACTAGGATGACCATAATCTCTTATTGGGGACTTAGATCATAATTTGACTAAATATATAAAATTGTCACAATGTTACCGTACTCATCCGAAACGACTTTACCGATTTTTACCAAATGTTAAATGCGTATTCAGTAATTTGGTTAAGTTCAGGTCTGAGAATCGGCTACTATCTATTTTTCATTTTATGCTTTAAAATAAACAAATTCAAAATCATAATCTGAGATTTAATTATTAATTTCACAAACAGATATTTTAGTACTTTATATGTATGATTGGATTAATTAGGAAGGAGGTTTCCAAGATACAGGCTGTGCCTAGTTTGGAAACCATTATATTCAGGTTTTTATATCACTGTGTTGTACAATAAACGTTTTTTTTATTTAGTTTTTTAGAACTTGCCTCATTGCAATTGACCACTAGTCAGGTCAGGTTGACCTACCCGACAACCAGTGCAATCCAAGCACTCTCCTGTTAATTATGTCAAACAATGACTTGACCGGCGACATGCAGACCCAATTAATACGCCGACAATGCAGCGCATTATAATCGCGCGCGCGTGTCACCGACGGCGGCCATTGTTCCGCCGACTTTGACGTTTGTTTTGGCGCGAATTCAAACGCGTCACCGTAAATGGTGTTGACACCCTCAAAATGGAGATTATTCATGGATGTTTGCGGCCCTTTGTTGGGGTTACACAGAGAGTTTATGAAATTTATATTGACACGGCTGAGATTATCGAGTCTTTGTTATGAAGGATTTGAATTTCCGACGCGAATGTGGGAAAGCGGGGCGCGTGGCGTTGACAGAAATATTAATAACGCGAAATATGTGCCTAGACAACATCAAAGTGAGCTTCCACTAATTCGGAGACAGCACTTGAAAAAATACAAAACAACAAGGAAAATTTCCTCGCGACGGCTCTCGAGAATCAAAGGACCCCGATCCACTGGTGGCGTCGCCGGCGCGTGTAACAAGATGCCGACTTAACGAGCTAACCGTGTAGGCATAGGTATCTAATGTTGCCAGCAGCGGAATAACAAACGGTTGTGGTAGAATAACTGGTGAACGAGTCGCCTGGGGCGGTCCGACCCTGGTTGCTCCGTAATTGATAGGGGATGCGCCCGGGTCGGCCATGAAACCGATTACAGTTTGATTTATGGTTTTGTGTCGCCAACAGTGGCCGGAGGCGGCGACGGCAACGCCCTAATGTTGTTACACTTCTAATGTGGGAGACAATAAATGGTTTTATAACACGTGTTTTTATAGAAACAAAAGATTGAGGGTTTAAAAACAAATAGAGTTAATATTGTTTAGACAAGAGCTGACATTGTTTCTCATTGTGTTCACAGATACCTTTGCAGATATTAATTTATTAGATATACTCTGAGTATATCTTATAAAGAAACAAGGAAATAAATAAATAAATTACTACGTATATTATACAGGGTGTGGCGTAATGAGTGGATAATCCTTTACCCACGGTTGGGGGGCATCGTGACTGTTCAGAAAATGATAATTTGTATTCAGTAAAAGTGTCACGGTTTTCGAGTTATCAGGCATTTTTAATTTTTTTTTAAAAGTTAGACCTGACCCACTCTTTTAAGTACCAAATTTACAATACAAAGAATTTTCTCAGTCTGTTTTCTGAATAGCATTCCTAGATAGTGGTGCTATCAAATGTAAACTACCAATTTTGTACGATAGCCATAGTTTTTTCTATTTTTAATTTTGAACGCAAAATTTGTGTTTTCATTTTATTTTTATCTAACTTTGGTATCTCGTGGTGTAAAAAAAATTTATGGTGACATGAGTGCCCAATTAATAAATAATTAGCCTATTTCATTAGGATTCCAAAATGGTATAACATACGATATCTCTAGCTCTGAATTAAAAAAACTAATGATTTTAAGATGAGTTAGAATCATTTTTTGAATTTACAAGATAATTTAAAATTTATTTAATTTTAATAATTAATACCAATGTTACAGCTAGGAACTGTATGAGAGCGTGTAAATGAAACAAAAAGTCATCAAAATTACATTTATTTACAATAAATGTTCGAATTGCCCACCGTGAGCTCGAATGCATGCCCTGCACCTTCTAATAAACGATCGCTTAACATTTCGGGCATGCCCCGTTTGATTTATGGTCTGTTTATTCGCTCCCGAAGTTGGTTGATGGTGGATGATGTAAACCATGTCCTCAGACATGACATGACATGACATGTCCTTGAGGACATGGTTTACATCATCCACCATGCCTGACTGGGGGTGCCTCAAGGCACCCCCAGTAAAAAAAAATCCAGGGGGTTTAAATCAGGTGACCGAGGTGGCCACGGAGTAGTTACCAAGCGCCCAATCCATCTTCCGGGAAATGTGGCGTCGAGATGTTCGCGCAGGAACATCTTTACTGGGGTACCTCAAAGACATGATTTACAAATAAACCATATTCATCATTAACCAACTTTAGGAGCGAATAAAGAGGGCAGCGGAGACCAAAAAATCAAACGGGGCATGCCCGAAATGTTAAGCGATCGTTTATTAGAAGGTGCAGGGCATGCATTCGAGCTCACGGTGGGCAATTCGAACATTTATTGTAAATAAATGTAATTTTGATGACTTTTTGTTTCATTTACACGCTCTCATACAGTTCCTAGTTGTAACATTGGTATTAATTATTAAAATTAAATAAATTTTAAATTATCTTGTAAATTCAAAAAATGCTTCTAACTCATCTTAAAATCATTAGTTTTTTTAATTCAGAGCTAGAGATATCGTATGTTATACCATTTTGGAATCCTAATGAAATAGGCTAATTATTTATTAATTGGGCACTCATGTCACCATACATTTTTATTACACCACGAGATACCAAAGTTAGATAAAAATAAAATGAATACACAAATTTTGCGTTCAAAATTAAAAATAGAAAAAACTATGGCTATCGTACAAAATTGGTAGTTTACATTTGATAGCACCACTATCTAGGAATGCTATTCAGAAAACAGACTGAGAAAATTCTTTGTATTGTAAATTTGGTACTTAAAAGAGTGGGTCAGGTCTAACTTTTAAAAAAAAATTAAAAATGCCTGATAACTCGAAAACCGTGACACTTTTACTGAATACAAATTATCATTTTCTGAACAGTCACGATGCCCCCCAACCGTGGGTAAAGGATTATCCACTCATTACGCCACACCCTGTATTGTATAAGTATGTATGTGTAATCAAAGAATTATCCTAGACTTACCTGTGTTGGTGTTAGGTGTATGAGCGACGCTAGGTGTTCCCTCTCAGGCGCTGACAGGTACTTCTGCTGCTTAAACCTTCGTTCCAGCTCGTACACCTGAGACAAAAAAATGATTAAGTCTATGGATAGATAGTATATGAATCAGGGATTGAGGGTTCATAAAAAAGGACAAAAATAGTACGACTTCACTGTTAATAAGAGATGACCACATTTTTTACGTGAGGTAAGTCAGACTTCCTTCGATTAATTAATTTTGAAATGTTTGTAACTATTTCCAACTTTTTCTAGAGAAAGTTAAAATAAAGTGACATAGGGTCAAGTTACGACGGTTCATCGGTCGCCTACACTGCGAGGCGACACCGCCGTAACAGATGATCCACGATGCTGACACTTTAGTTTATAAGATTTATATTTTTATGTAAGTATGTCAGTCAATATAAGGTATATGTTAATATGAGCCCTAAATGGCCGAAATAAATGATCTATCCATCTATTATGAAGTATACAACTTCATAATAGATAGAAAATAGTAAAGTAAAGTTATATTTTGATTGAAGATAACATGTTAAGTTAAAGTTTGTTAATTCTAATGTAAAAATATAACATAGCGCATTTTCAAGACAACCGTATCTCCTTCCGAGATAGATATTTGATTACATTTAAGTACATTTTTGTTAGGTAGATCTATTTGTTTGATAACTTGGTTTTTAACAAAATTATGACTTACAACGGGTTGCAACATACCATGCAATAAAAGGCTCAGAAAGAGAGTAGACCGGTTCGTTTGTAAATAACTTAATGTCTTACCAAATCGCAAATAAAAAGATGTTTAGTTATTGCCGTGATCATGGCGCTTGCAACGGCGTCGAAGTATCTTAAAACTCGATCAAATCATGCTATGTTACCCGTTTTTAGTAATAAAATTTAAACGAATGTCAATGATTCAAAGATCACCACGGAAGACCAGCGCTATGACAGAATACTGTCTTAGCAATAGAAAAAGCCGTGTTGGCTAAGTGGGAGGACACTCGACTTTCATTCCGATGGTCGTGGGTTCAAACCCCGACACGCACCTCTGGATTTTTCTTCTTACAAAATGTATGTGCGCTTTAAAACACGTGCTTTAACGGTGAAGGCAAACATCGTGAGGAAACCGACATGTTCTGAGAACTTTATAAAGTTTGGAGGACATTCACCAACCCGCACTTGGCAGCGTGGTGAATTAAGGCCTAAATATCTCGTCAGAAGAGAAGTCCCTGTGTCCCAGCAATGGGAACGTTAATAGGGTGATGATGATGATGATGATGATATATTTGTAATACGTGTTTTAATGTAAATGACAAAATAAACGTTTTTTATCCTTTTCTCTATCTAAATGCTCAACGGTTTAAGACTAACTGACGGTCCACAAATACCACAATTTAGACTACCTTCTATCGCCTGAAACAAACGGAGAAGCAGATAGATTTAATTACAGATACATAGACATAGATTTGTCG
Organism: Gymnoscelis rufifasciata; assembly: GCA_929108375.1. NCBI lineage: Eukaryota > Metazoa > Arthropoda > Insecta > Lepidoptera > Geometridae > Gymnoscelis > Gymnoscelis rufifasciata. Next base: position 854,399 of record OV815320.1, read on the forward strand.
GTACGGGGCGCTTCGCCCTGGGGGCGGAGCCTCTGTGGGCGGAGGCGCGGGGAGGCGCAATTAAATGCGTTAACGTAATTTTGGCCTTTGCTTGGGAATAATGTGGGAGCGAAATGCTTCCTTGGGGTTTTTGGAAGGATATAATATGTAGTTGGTAGGTATCTGTAGTTGGTTTAGGCACTTCTCCTATCTTAAGGGTGCAATTTATCTGGTTACCTAGAAACTATTCCTATTCCCATTGTTATTGATACACATGATTATTACTGATTATTACTACTATAGGAATAGGAGTAACTAGAATAAGTAAATTACCTATAGGTAACTATATGAAAATATGTGAAGAACTTAGTAGGTATAAAAGCTTTCAGAGCACAGAAATCTTTTTTTCTCTCTATCTGTATCAGATCATACAAAAATATTGAAAATGACAAAAATTTGCTTAGTTTTGTACGTGTTTGACATAAAACCGCGCCTGCTAAACGCAGCGTCAGCCCCCTACATTCAGGCAAAACAGCCAAACTTATTTTTATTTTACATAAGACCAAAATGTTACCTTGCCTATGTGTTGATCAAACATACGATTATCTTAACTTATCTTATCTTAGACGGGTAAGCACACAGTTGGACTTATTGTAACCATCTTCATCAACAAGAGTCGGTGCTCAATTAGTCGTATTTTTTTTGTATTTCTTAATTTAGGGCATTTTTCCAGGTTCGACTTTTTTTTATTGATAGCGTTTTCTTTTTGCTGAAATACGGTCCAGTAGGCAATTATTCTGATTGATTATCAAAAATATTACCATAACATAAATCATAGAACTTAATACCAATAAGATCGTGACATAAGAAACGAATTCAAAATCCTGGGTCGCCATAGTGCCCGCGCTCCCGAGTGGTCGGCAATAAAACTCGTCACGTTTGACGCGATCAGGGAAATCTCCCCTCGAAATAAAGTGGGACATTCACAGTGCAAAAGTCAGCTTGAATTGACATTTTACGTTATATATTCGAAGCCAACTATGTTGTATATCCTTTTAAGTTTATACAAAGTGATAACTTATATGTAGGTTGAATCTAATAAATAAGTAAAAGGCTACGTCTACGTTAAATTTCTAAACTTCTTCTAAATTTCTTTTTTTGTTTACGTCTAAACTTTTTCTGCACAAATATAGAATATTATGATGAATATTTTCAGATGATTCCATGACACGATGATATGTTAGTACTTTTATAAGATTTTTATTTGTATGTATGCTAGTCTGTAAGGTATAATGTTTATTTTTGTTGGCCTGAGATGCCTGTAATAAATTATTTATTAACCCCCGACCAAAAAAGAGGGGTGTTATAAGTTTGACGTGTCTGTCTGTCTGTGTGTCTGTCTGTCTGTCTGTCTGTGTCACCATAGCTCCCGAACGGATGAAGCGATTTCATTTTAGTTTTTTTTGTATGAAAGGTTAGTCTGGCGCGAGTGTTCTTAGACATGTTTCATGAAAATCGGTTGTGCAGTTTAAAGGAAAGGAAGGGGAAGGAAAACCGAAAATCTGCAAGTATACGCGAGTGCGGTCAAATGAAAGAGCATCGCGTGCCCTAACTACTAAATATTATGGTGTTTTACATATAAGGAAATTAAGGCATAGGAATCGGGGGTATTTCTTTAATTTTAAATTTAGATTTATTACACAAGTACACAAGTTTTGTACAAGGCTATCTTATACGACGTTTCTAAATAAATAACTACTTTTACTAAATACATTTTTGGACGCTCAAAAGTAATAATAATATGAATGCCAAGCGAATGCCACGAATGGGCATCTTTATCCACGGCAGCAGGTAACGTCCCCGCCGTATTTATTTGTAAAATGATCGGCAAATAAGGCTCCCCCGTCTGCAATTTGTTCTCGGGGCCGGAGCGACGACGACGCGTATGTAGCTGTAGTTATCTGTGACCGCCTTTATAAGGAAATAATTATAGATGGATCGATGCATGCTATTGATATTGAGTTTCTCTTTAATACGCATCAATCTTTGCTATTGCTATCAGTGTGTAATTTTCTGTATTTTAGAGACGCGTAAAATTTTTTATAAATATACGAAAATGGGTACGTAAAATAATAAACCTTTTCTCTCGTTTACAATGTCTTGTACCTATTAAGTAAGACTTTTTTTTTTTTGGTGTGGAAAATAAAATGCCTCCCGCAATTGAATTGCACTATTAGAGGAACAGCAGGGGATACTAATTCTAATTTAAACCATGTATATTATACCTTATGGACAACCAAATTTCCATAAGAAAATCTCAAAAGATACTTCATATTTTGAGATTTTAAGACTGAAGACGACGACGACGGAAAGATAATAATACCTATCTGAAACTGAATTATTGCAGCTGCCTTTCATTTTGCCAGTGTTGTCGTCTAAGGACCTAGGTGCTTATGTCAATAGAAACCACTTTAATACAAAAATAGAGGCCCTTAGTTTAGCTACAGTATTTAAAACTTAGACAGCATGCGAAATATCATTAAAATTAGTTTTATTTATCAATATCCTTTTTATAATTGCTAGTAGGTACAGCGCTGTCTATAATATAATTTTAAGTCTCTCATTTTAATTGTTGTATGGAAATGATTGCTAATAAGCGATAAGGCTGCCATTTGCATTTTTTTCCTTTCTAAGTAGCTTGGTTATAATAAAGTGTATTGCATTGTGTCTAGATTCATCATGTGATCATAGATCTGGTACCATTAGATTGTAAAAAAATAAATTAAGCACCGTAAGTGTTCAGGAAAGAAGGGCACAACCTCGAACAACTTATGGTTACTGGGAAGTTTGATGGCAAACGACCAAGAGGGCGTAGCCCCGTTAGGTGGACGGACCAGGTCCGAGCAACCTTGGTCACCAATCTACATAATGCCCTTCATTCGGCCAAGGAGATGAACAAGTGGCGAGCTACAGTCCGAATGAAGATCATGCCACAAATAGAGTGTCACGACCCTCAGTAATGAGGAAATCGACGCGCGGAGGAAGTGTTCCCATCTGATTGCGCTGCTTGCGGGTTGAATACAACTATATCTAGTCCTTAAGTTCTTGACATGTTTGAAAAATTGTATTCTGCAAATAAACATTTGATTTGATTTGATAAAAACTCACCTGTGCTTGTGTGAACAGCACTCTTCTCTTACGCCTCTGCGCCAGCGGGAACTGCATGGGCTTGGCGTCGGGCCCCGCGCAGGCCGCCAGCCCGCCCATGTTGTTCACGTGGCCCATGCCTCCGCCGCCAGAGGTCATCAGCCTGGAAACTAAAGCAGCCGTTCAAATGCGCACCCGTTAGGTATGGTCTTAGGTCTATTATATTATAACCTACTGCTAGGTTTTTATTTTTTTATGATGGATAAGTCTGCTGTAAGCTGACGATGTGGTCTAAGATGTCAAAGTCAAAGTCAAAACGTTTATTTCCTTAGAAGCACAAAGCCTACATGGACAGGATGGATGGGGCGGAGATGGATGGGGCATGAAGACCAAGAATTTTCCATCAAGAATGGTGGATTCTGCAGCACTAAAATTTATAATCTCTACAACAGTTCAAGACTTTTCAAGATTGTTACAGTAGTAATTAAAATATTACCTGGCCTTATAATGTCACAATTGTGTGTACTTCCTATACCTACCCATTGATAAACATTAATCGATTAATCTACAAATTATATCACAACCTTAAAATTAAGTTTTCCTATACATAAATCTACAAATGCCGGAAAAAATAATTCCGTTTTGATTTGATAAGCGTTACTTAAATTGCTTTTGACGTTTAACTTAAGGGTCAAATAGTATGATAAGTATTATAAGCATCATCTCAAAGAACTTGAGCTATTAGGTATATAATCAAATTACCATCACAACATTATAAAATAAATCTCAAAATTGGCCTTTACAACATAGACACAAGATACAAAATCATTTATAGATTTTACAAATCCTAGAAACGTTAAAAATAAATTAAATACTACCACTGAAAAAACTATTTGTATGTTCAACCAATCTGTTATATCTTAGTCAAGTAAAGTACCTAAATGTGTACTTTACTAGAACCTAAAGAAATACTATTTAATTCCAAGCAGGAAATATAGACATTTAGATCATCATCATTATTATGCAACAATTTAATACATCAGCGAAAAGCACTTCCCTCGTTACCAAAGGCAGTAAGGAAAATGGATAAAAATTAATAATTGTGGGGAAATTATTTTCCGCTCTGGCTACATTTCCGCCCGCCATTTTTGTAATGACACGGCACAATTTGCAATGCTATGGAGTATTCGCTAACTTTATAATTTAGCGACTTAATATGAATAATATGTAGATTAATTGACCTATATTTTATTTCTGGCTGACATGGGCAGAGGTACTAAGAGTATGATTTAATTGTGAAAGAAATCAGAGTAAAAATGATACAACCTCATTAGGTAGGTAGGTATAGATGCCTACGTAAAGATTGTTAAAGTTTGTTACAATTGTGTTTAAAATAAACGGCACATTATTAGCTGCGATATTTGTCGAAAAGACAAAGACTACCTACATTTGCCTACCTAGTGTTTTTTAATTTTGCTAATGCACTCTGAACCACTCTTACCATTCGTTACTTTTTCTAAACTTATAATATAATCGCAATAGATTTTCGTCAAAGGAAACAATTTATCAATTGAACATTATGTAGACAACAGAGCAATTTCCTCACTTCAAAGATCATTGACTTCATAGGAAAGTTCCCTACTTATAAAACTAATATCTTTTCTCACATAATATTCCAAGCTAAATAAAAAGCAGCTCAGTTTCTACGTATCTCAATAAATCCCCGATAAATATGCGCATTTATAATGTGAAATCTCATAACATTATATTGTAATGTAGCGTCAGCATCGCGAAGCAATATTCCACACATTATACACGAATCCACCGCTCATTCTATTTACACAACACTTCAATACGAAAAGGGTCTTTCAATAAAATATTACTCCCTATTCTTTCACCCATTGTGCGTTTGGCTGAACGGGAATTGTACCTTAGCCGAAAAAAAAAACTTCATTGTCGATGTCAATAGGCTACCGGACATTTTGTAATCTTGGTGGAAGATCTTTTTGGAATCTAATTGAATTGTTGCGCTATTTTAAATGCGTTTTGAATGGGGTTGTATGAGGGTGTGGTGATGGAGATGGATCAGTTAATGATACGTGAACAGATGTTTACAAACAGTGATTTGTAAGGCTAATATGTTTAAACTACAGTTTTTGTAAGCACTTAGATACTTTTTAGGGCCCCACTTTTCTTTGGAAATAAGTAGGTAATTTACTTTTTTGGAAGATTGTTTTGAGAATAGTTTTTTGTAAATAAGTTTAAAATATGTTCGTCTTGATTTATTGTTTCTTGTAAAAGTCTAATGGATACATAGATTTTTGTTGGTTATCTTTATTAGTAACGAAAAACACAGAATAATAATCATAGAAATCACGGAATAAAACCGCCATGAATTTTCTTGATTTTTTTTTCTGAATCTATAGAAAATGTTAAGACCGCATTGGCGGCATTACGTAGAATAATTTCAATTTTCCATTCCATATTCAATTTTGAATTGAATTGGGAATGGTCCCTCATCACACGGGGTGTCACTTCAAGTCCATAGGGTCCGATATTTTCATAACAAATACAGTGGGCCGGCAGAGAAGCCCTACGAGGTAGGGATGTTGCGACACCGGTCCACATTTTATTATTTACTAGCTGTGCCCTGCGGTGCTACCCGCGTTATAATGGATGAAGTACTCTTAACCAACAACATATTTATTTGAATAAAGATTAATATTATTATGTTGATACAACTTAAACAAATTATTTCGACCAAATTAGGTACCATAAAAACGGTTTTTGTAAGTTAATCTTAAAAGATAGACATTATACTATCGCGGACTGTTTTTTAGATCATTAAAAGAGCTATTATTCTTTAATACATATTTTTTGTGTATCTTGAACCGTTTTCACGGCGCACGCAACGGAAGGCTTCAAAGATGAACAATTTCTCCCGTTTTTTACACATTTACCACTATATCTTTGCTCCTATTGGTCGTAGCGTGATGTTATATAGCCTATAGCCTTCCTCGATAACTGGACTATCCAACACAAAAAAAATTATTCAATTCGAACCAGTAGTTTCGGAGATTAGCGCGTTCAAACAAACAAACAAACTCTTCAGCTTTATATATTAGTATAGATATCATCGGTGGCCTACACTGCAAGGCGACACCGCCGCGCCGCGCGCCGCGCCGCGACAAATACTATTATGTGACGCGATGATATTTTAGTATATAAGATTTATATTCGTATGTATGTTAGTCTGTAAGCTATATGTTTATATGAGCCTGAGATGCCTGAAATAAATGATTTAATATAATATATTAAGTATATAATTAACATAAACTCGCTCAGGTCGCTGTCAGTGTTGAAAATTCGAATAAAGTTCGGTCAAGGGTCCTAATCAGGAGAATTTTTTACAGAGCAGATTTCTCGAAAAATATAAAATATTTAAAAAAGTCAAAACGTACTACTAATTCACCATAAATTTAAGTTATAAGTGTTATTTTTTTAATTTTGATGTTTTAAAACAAGACCAGTGTCAAATCAAAAAATCACAAATCAATGTACATTTTAACTTAGTAGCAGATAACAATATTATAATATTCATAAAGTTACTATTAACTATTGTGTTGTCTGAAATAAAACCTTTTTAATTTTTTTTTATTTATAAAGTACTGTGCTTGACGTATTTTCGTAAGTGTACGACTATTTAATTCAGAATTAATTTTGTAAGTACCATAAAAAAATCGTAACGAAGTTGACTTATAAGAAGTAACTTTCGGCAGTCCGGTACTGTCGAATGTAAGAAAGAAGTAAACATACCTCTTATTCATAAAAACACATATTTTTCGCAATAATAACTGAATTAGTTAAAAAACAAATTAAGCCCATTTATGCCTTACTTTACTAGGTATGTTTTTTTTATGCTTAATAAGCCTTCATTTGACCACAATCTCACTTTATGTAAAGTGACGATGTATGTGGTCTAAGATAGAGCATGAAGACCTAGAAGGTTGATGGCTTCTCCGGGCCACATTACGAAACACGAAACAATCACCAAGAGAGACAAGCTTTTATTAAACTGTTATTATTTTTAAACAGAATTGGCACTTATTTGATTGGACGAAGTTAGGCTGGTTACACTAGAGTTAACGCACAATGGACAAGATACAAAATCATTTATTTCCATTGTTTGGTTTTTCAAAACTTGGACACGTAAAAATAAAATACAAACCACCATTTTTGAGTCTCAGAGCGGAAAACTAGGGCCCACCTAACTAACTGCTATGGTGTTGTTTGTGTCTATTAATAAAAGTGTTGTGCTCGCCTATTGTAGGCTCAAATAATTATCATAGTATATTTTACACCTAACTAGTTTTAAGAAATATTGTTATATGGGCTGTTGGCGGTTCCTGAATAAATAAATAAATAATAAACGAACTAACCCCGAAATGGGCTCAAACCCCGCCACGCACCTCTGAATCTTTTCTTCTTGAAACATTTAAATACACGTGAATGCAACAACGTGAGGAAACCGGCATGTTCTGAGAACTTTAAGGACATGTGACATTCACCAACCCGCACTTGGCTAGCGTGGTGAATTAAGGACTAATCTCTCTCGTCATGAGAAGTCCCTGTGTCCCAGCAGTGGGAAGTGTCACCAGTTAATAGGGTGATGATGGTGATGTAAAGCATGATGTACCAAGGAATTATAATATCTATAGCCTTTTTCTACTGTTATAATGACCCCATTAATTAACAACAGTATCCTCGGGTCCCCCACAGTCAATTATCCACGCCACTGCATTTCACGACGTATCGGCTTAATTCCGCTCATTTGTTTCGTCTCTTTGTCGCAATAACAAGTGATATTTTTCAATTGAAGGGTTTAAATTATTATAGTGCCCTACTTAGAAGCCCCTGCAGCGTTATGTCCTTATTAAATCATAGTTTCTCCTAAGATGCTTTGTATTTAATCATAGTAATTCTATTTTTTGTCTAGCTTTCATAGAATAGAATAGACAAATTTTTATTACACACCAAACAAAGAAACAATACAATAAGAAATTAAAATTAGACCTAGAATGCGTCATAACCTACTACATACTAGCTACTATTAGCTCTCACTGCTAATTGTGTGTTGTTTATTCTTTATAATGATAATTGCTGACGATAATCCAATCCTAGTGTATTAACAATTTTACCTGTGTCTGGGTTTAGACGATTGACAAAACCGAATTGCCAAGTGAACAATTTAACAAAGCAAAAATTACAGCTAGAATTTTTCCAAATCCAAAGAGTTACAGTCGATTTAATTAAACTCAGCGTGCAACAAGGAAAAGGCTTATCTCAAGTTTTACAGCGTCATTTCCACGTACATTTAAAGAGGTTGAGAAAAATGATATATATATATAAGTTTTACACCTATATAAGTTTCTTCACAGATAAATTAGAACCTAATATTCCGTTTGAGTACTAAGTGTAGTTAGTAGCTACCTACAGGGTGCATGAAAGCTTGGCACAATTATTTTAATGCTATTTGACGCAAACCCATTTACAATGCCCCTTCGGGGTACATGTACATATCTACATAAGATGTGACAATGTATAACCTATATCTGTATAAATGTACATGTGAGCAACTAATTAAAATATTGAAAGTAGTCATCAAGAGAGGTCCTAGCATTGGACAGTCTCTGACCACAACTTGCGTAATTATTACCGGATAAACAGGTCGTATATATTCAAGTTCTGGGCTCGAAGGGTGACCGGCCCTTGATAATTCAGACATCTGCATTGCCATTGTCAGATAGTCTACAGGAATTATAGACTATCATACCGAGAAGTTATAATTATAAATATATCTATATAAATACAATCCACACAACAACATCTAGCCCCGTGGTAAGCTCTAAGCTGCGTTACGGGTACTAGACATTTGGTATACCTACTTAATTTAATAGACACACATTATATAATGTAGATATATTTTGATAATTCATATTTCACACCCAGACCACGGAGAAAGACGATAAATAATTAAAACTAAAGTTATTTTCAAATTAGTCAATTAAGTAATTATTCCAACTATGAGATATAATTTATGTACCTAGGTACTTGCTAAGATTAGTATTAAGATTTTTGCAGTGCCCAAACAGGGTACGTATTCTGTTCTCACATATTTTATAAGGCCGTAATGTTACAACATGGCTGCAAATAAACTAATTATGATTTATGGGTCATTCACAAATAAAACAAAAAGAAGAGCATATCTCGAGCAAAAGAAGAGCTCTATTAAGCTAGATTACCGTAGATAATCTATATAGTTAGAATGTTATTAATAGCCTTTGGGACTACACACTGACCCTGTTAAGCATAATAGTAAGATATATCTATTTTAGTTAAATGCAGCTAATATTATTTTGTCTCTATCGATCATTTTGATACGTTGAGTTTGATCTAAGGAAACTATTTAAAGTAAAGTAGAATTATCAATAATTTTGCATGAATACAATTTAAAGGGATCGATTTAGGTATAACGATATACTCCTAAAAGAGCCTTCATTTAAAATAAATATTTTAAATATTTCCGGACAATCCACACAACAACATCTACTTAGTCTCGTGGTAAAGCTCTTAGCTTGCGTTACGGGTACTAGACATTTGATATACTTAATATAATAGTCATACATACGTACATACATAAATATTTTTTATTATACATATTAAATACCCAGACCAAGGAGAAAGTGCTTGCAGAACATACAAGCACTTGAACCTCGGCGGGAATCGAACCCGCTACCTCTTGCCCGCGAGCGGAAAAAAACATTATATTTCCTTATTTACTTTGACATTGTGAGTGTAGCGTAGTTTAGAGTGGCATAATGTAACTTTTGCATAATATGTAGTTTATTGGCATAATATGAAGATGTAGGTTAGGTTATGTTTGTGTATAAAAAACAGTGGAATCGCATATTAATATGTCGTTACCACGTAAAACAGCAGTACTGCCAATAAGTTTTTGCTTGGAACTTTAGGTACCGCGGATGCAAAAGCACAACTTTGACGTCCACCAACAAGATGGATAGACAGGCAACGGCTTCCTTTATTAAAAAATACTCTGTGGACAACGGCCATTTTAATTTGCAAGTTATGACGTACGACGGCTTTCCGCGCGCCCTTTCAAATTGCCCCTGATTATTAAATCTTGTTATTCTTACACTACTAGTCCTATAGTTTATTATTTTGTATTTTAAATATTAAGATATCTCTTAATATTTAAACTACAAAATAATAAACGCGAAAGTAATCGCTTACTAACTACTTGTCTCTGCATACCGTTAAACGGATATGATTGATATAATCGGTATACCTAAACCAAGATTATATTACAAATTAGGCTATACCTGCCGCGGATTAAAATTCTCGTGAAAAGTTAATATACCATGTGCCGCTGCTAGAAATATAATTTTACAAAGATCTATTTGCACTTTTCTGCACAGCAAAATCTTACTTTCAAATCAGCGTTCGCGGAGTCCATTAGTGGTTGTCAATATTGACAGTGATCGCAGTTTCGGATGCCATGACTAAGTGGCGGTTCCAAACAACTAGGTGTCGCTCGTGTATAATTGTCAGGCTCTTGTGATTTTGACAGATGACAAATTGACAATACCTACTTCCTGCTTGAGGTGATTACGCGGAAACTAGGTTTGAGACACAGCATATGAAGAGAAAAAAGATCCTTGTTCGGATATTTGAGATGGACGCAAAATGGCGTTCAACTGAGTAACATCTGTTTCACTTTATAATTTTAATTAACTCGACACTGTGGCAAACTGAAGCTTTAAGCGCAAAGTCCAATTACAAGGAATTGAATTGAATTGAGGTTTGAGATATGACATAGATACGTTTTTGGCACATTTGTATGTATAAACATTATTAGTTAATAGCAAATTGATAATGTTTATGTTGTATTTTTATATGGATTGAATGTAATCTGAAATAAACGAATAATAATATGTTGTTAAGCCTTGCAGTTGGAATGTTGTTAATATTATAAATTGTAATATATCCACGTACGGCGGTGCCCGTGTTAAATGGATTTTTAAGTTACGTTTTTTTAATTTTTTGTTTTATATGCAAGATTTTATGTTTTTGTTTTACCTGTAAATAACTTATACCTAAATGATTTTGTATTGCAAATAAACGTTTGTCTATGATATTTCCCCGCGGGATCGACGTATTTTTTTCCAGTTAAATAGTAATCTTAATCTACCTCGATAATTATTACACTGATATGCTATCTAGCAGTGAAATAGTTATTCAAACGGACCGACCATTATAGTTCCTGAGATAAGCGCATTCAAACAGATTCTTCAGCTTAATAATATTAGTACCTACCTATTGCGTTAATTATGAAACTCTTTGTTTTTTTAATAAATTATTGAGCATTAAATAATGATTGAGTATAGATGTGTCTTTTTTCATTGAATCGTAGCATCCGTTGACAAGATGAAAAGGTGCCTACTCATTTGAGATAGCACGTTAAGTCTACGTTGGAAGGGTAAATGTCGATAAAACACTCTAAGTAACTTTAATAACCCAAAATGTGTTTCAGATACAGATAGTTAGACGCTTTGTGATTGTTTGTAATATAACATTTATGTCAAGTAGAATTTAAGTAAGGTTTCCAAAGAGATACTAATTCGTGATATCGTTTTAAACTATAACATCTAACTATAAATTTCGTCATAATAATCGCATTAAATTTTGGCATCAGCATTGCCCATTCACCCCAGAGTGTTGCCAACGCTAAATAAACTCCAGCAAATTGTGCGTGAATAAACAACTCCGATAATAATAGCCGTATTGTGTTACTCCCCCCGTCTACAATACACTATCTGCGACCGAAACGAGTTGCACTTTCACGGAAGATTTTTTCTTGCATTCGAGGGGTGAGGCGGTTTCAAATGATTATTTTTGTTGTAGGTTTAAATTGGTTTTTGCTCTATGAATGGATGTCATTAAAGATCAGATCCGTTAGGTGTGCAAAATGTTAATTAAAAATTTAATTTGGTACCTAGGTTAGGTTTGACTCTTAAATCCTTGTTTCTGCAATTAAGACTATATTTTGCTAAAGTAAAGAAACTGTTTTGAAGTTTCATTACATTTATATTAAAAATGTATGCGCGTGAATCCGCGTGGCTTAGGTACTTATGATATTTTGCTAACCAAAACAAACAATGACTTTTTCAAAAGAAAGTGCAGAATCAATTATTTCAAAATAAATCTCTTGTTAGATAATTTCAAAAAAAAACTCAAAGCCGTAGCATAGATGTCACGAAACGAAATAGCAAACATTTCCACGGCTATTTCCCTCAGTGCTGCCACACAAGGAAGATAAACGGCGGCCGTCTGCCGCTGACGCGTCCACTTGCCGCATTAGCCGCGCCTACATGGAAACTAAGTGTGTCACACACTTATTTTTCCCCCGCGGCAATTTTAATTTCAGCTAGCTGACCGTGTGTGAGAGCGTTTGATGTATGGCAACACTTGAAACTCTGCAGGTAACCTATCGGATTTTTTGCTTTACTGTCACCTGCAATGGCTGCATTCAAGAGGACCACCGCGATACGAGAATTCAACAATTTTCTAGTTAGAAAATTAATTTCCCGTCTCTTGAGGTGAGAACATGAATATGCAATCACACAGTCATCGAGTGACTGCTTAGTGGTTCTTATGTTAATAACTCGTGTTTTACTGATTTCCATGTGTTTTATTTACAAAAATTACAACGATATTTGGTGAGCACTCCTACAGGCACTTTTGTCTAAGTAACAACGTTTGAAGAGCGTCATATTTATTCGTGTACGTGCGCAGCATATTGCTTTAGACAATAGTTTGTAGTCGGCGAGAGCGTTCGACTGAGTTGGGCTCCATCGACCTCATGCTATTTGCGGACGTGAGGCCTAATGTTTGCTCAGCCAAGACTCTAGTGGTGGACAAACACGGGACCGATCGGATGGAATTGCTTATTTTGTCTGTACACGACTCCCTTGTGCGACCGGACAGGTACGGGAGACGCGGCGTGCCCCAGGGTAGCATTCTACGCCTTTTTTCTTTCACTTTACATTCTTTGTCTAATAATTCGGTGGTCGATGACAGCTCTTTTTTTCTCGGACAGTGAGATGTCCCGTTTTAATCTCTGCTTAGATGCTTGTCTCTGCGGAAGCGTGCCGTATCTCCCGTTGTTTAATTACTGGGGATTTTACGCCTGTTTAAAGTTACGGTTGTGCCAATTTGCTATTGTTGGTACAGTTATAAGATTTCAATGCTTACAAATGCAATGTCAGGAGAATAAAGGAAGAGTTGCGTAGTTACAATGAGTAATTGTATTGAACAATTATTAGTAGTTCAGTAGTTTTATGACTTTTTTATTTGCAAGATAATCCTAGCAAAAATTGAGATTAAAGAAAGTTAAGATTATCAACAAATATCTAATAATTATTATTAGGTATTTTATATTTTTTGTTTTTTATCTTCAGCTGCTTAACAAGTTGACCAATTTATTATTTAGATAGAAATAAAAACACGAACTAAGTTAGGACTTAACGGAAAAAAAACTTCCATACTTTATTTAGTTTCCATGAGCATATAATTAGAATACGTTCTAAGCATAAAAATGCTACACCAAAGTACCTTTAATTGTAGAACGCAGTTTATGAATCGCATTTTTTTATAATTGTGACAAAGGAGTCCACAATCTATGCATGTAAAACTGATTTATGCATTAATCCTGTATCGACGCTATAGAGATGCGTTCAGACATAAACCCTAATTAGTTTTAAGTTAACATAGTATTATTTTAAAAGGTATTTTGTATGTAAAGTTAATCTGTAAGGTATTTTTTTATATGCCTTTATATGTTTGCGGGGCGTTACCTTCCTAATTATGGAATACTTTCTTTAGGGTCTTAATAAATGATTGATTGATTGATCTAGTCTCTTAACATAGGGTACAAAAATCTGAGAAAATCCTCAAATATCTTATGCTGGTTTTGGTGAGCTAGTAAAACAAACTCCATTATAATAAACTAACCAAGCTAAGCTTGTCAAATATTATTGGTAGCTGTTATTAGTATAGATAGTTGATCTTGTTGGATAAGTCAGTTGTATTGTTTGCACTTTCTACGGACTACTGATTGTCATTCAGATAGGTTTCTTGTTATGAGAGGCTTCGGGTGTTCGACTTCTCGAGAAATTAGTTCAAGTTTTCGGTTGACAGAGTTCAATAATCGTTTTTGAAAACAAGTTACTTGAAGTGATTTGAGGAACGTTCACCATTTAACAAAATTATAAATCGAATTTTGTTCAGATACCAATTATGCAATAAGGGGTACCCTTAATGTTTAATTCGTACGTTATTTAATTTGGCGAGTTGTGGCTGGGACGGCTAACCTATTCAAAATAATTGCTGTTTTAATTTAATATTTGACTGCCGGTGAAAGTGACAGTGACAGTGGCGCGGTGAGCGAAGGTCCGCTTTCTGTGCAAGAGGTAGCGGGTTCGGTTCCCACCGAGGGGTTCAAGTGTTTGTATGTTCTGCAAGCACTTTCTCCTTAGTCTGGTTGTTTAATATGTATAACAATAAATCCATACAAGTTTGTTTTATATTAGGTACATCAGATGTCTAGTACCCGTAGCTTAGAGTAGAGTATGTACGAAGAGGCTAGATGTTGTATGGATTGTGCGAAATATATTTATTAATTTACTACTTACTGCAAAATATTGAAAAGAAAAAGTGTTATACACCTTTTCTTGTGTAAGCACAACATCTGTTTTATGGAAAAAAGCTAGCTTAATATTAGCCAGGACTACAACGATTTCCACGATTTGAAAAAAAAATAATTACGCAGGTATTTAAAATAAACTCAAATAAAATATGTACATCGTTACACCGGACTCCTTTTATAGGTACCTAAGTTACACCATTTATACTTAACTTTTTTTTAGTTATTAATTTATTGACAGTAAAATAATACGTCACAATCACAGCTGGTTTTTAGTGCCAACACAATCATGAAAAAAGCCAAATATATCTACAAAACTAAATAATATCAAGACAAGATACCTATGTAGTTATATAATATATAATGGATTGATTGATTGTCCGTTTAATAAATTGAGTGGTTTCTCCCGTTTAAAGGTTATTAATTGTTATTTGTGTATGTTTTTATTTATAAAATATAATATCATAATATTTTTTTAATTCAGACGACAGACACAAACATTTTTTACTATTCTTCATCAAAAAATAAATCTGTAAAATAATGCTTATGTAAAATAACGCGTCGAAGTCATTTGTATATAAAATTAAATTACTTTAAATAGACGAACAAGTATGTATTTTTTTCTATAAAAAAGCTATACGTAACCTATATATTATGCGGTTCTTTGCCTATTTTCCATTAGAATTATAATAAATAATAATAAAACAAAATCACCCCTAAGATCTTCCGTGAGCGTAGAAGCACGAATGTTTGCTCAATATTTTTTATTGTCGGCTAATGGAGTTTGCTCTCTGCAACCTAATACAGATATACAGATACATCAGGCTAGTAGAAGTCAATAATAGCTGATGATTTGAAACGAGACACCTAAATCCAGTAGGGCATAGACAAAAGTTGTTTATTTTATTAGGTTAGGCCTACCTGCGTGGTTGCCGACGGACTACTCGCAAAGAGGAAAACAATTCTTGAATTCGGAATTTAAAATGGAAAATAAAATAAAATATGTTCAAAAGTGAAAAAAAATTGACATGATAAACAAAAGTCACGATTTTCGTATTAGTTTCTTATCTTCGGTTTATGAAAATTAACTACTTATGATGTTTTTTTTATTATGTAGGGGCAGTTTGGGTATCTGATTTAAGGGTAAAAAATATACGCGTCTAATTGAGATCATCCTTCTTTTTTTTCGTCATTTTAAAATTATTTTCGTTCCCCCTTTTCGGAAAGAGTGTTTTTGCTCTCGATATCTGATTTTATCCTATCATCATTATCTTAAAAAAAGATAAAATAAATTTGAATTTAGAACATAGAATGCACCAAGTTTGTTATTCCGAAACACATTAAACCTATTTACTTCTACCTGGTTCCAAATTTATCATAAAACCTATTTTAATTTGTATAAACCTTTGTGCATTGTTTAGAGCTAAAATACAGTAAGTATTACTCTAATAATATATACACTTGACATTAATTAGTTCAATTTTAGTATTAATTTGTTTCTCAGTAACTGACAGTTGCGAATACATAATTATAGACGTTCCTTCTGATTGACTCTATGTAGGACTCTTAAATTGCTGCAAACTCTATTAATACCGTAGCAAACTGTAAAAATATGGCCAAACAGACAGCCGAAACAACACCATAATTATTATATTGCGTATGTAAAGATACTGTTTAATACTAGATAGTCTAGCCGTAACAAAATCGAGCTTGCAGTTTTTAAATAATTTATCCAGGATTTTTTTTAAATAATTTAAGCATGTGGTGGGGGAGTAAATCAGTCGGACCGGTGACATTTTTATTTTCTTTGATTAATTAATTTAATTAATTTTTTAATTAATTAATTAATTAATTTTGTTTTTAATTACTTGTAGTGTCCCGCAGTGTAACCCGTTGTAATGGATTAATTCCCGCGGTAAAAAGAAGCCTATGTCCTTTCTCAGGGTCTAGAAAATCTGTGTAACAAATTGACTTTAAATCGGTTTAGTAGATTTTGCATGAAAGAGGAATAGACCAAGTTTCGCATAAATAATTTTAAAATGGAAGTATGGGTATTCTCTTTGGTTGTTAATAAAAACGCAGAAGAGTTCCTTCATCTGAGCATAGAACCTCCTTATAACAGAATAGACAGATATGTAATTCTATCAGTCTTGTTTCAGTCCTCATCAAGTCGCAAATAAGGCATTCGGCTGTTACTATGTGTAACTCGATAGCACTTGACTCGATCGCCTCTCGACTCAAAGGATCGAGTTTCTATCCTCGATTCCACACCTCCGCCATCTTAGATCGATGCAAAACCTTTAAAGGTCCTTTTGAGGTGCAGATACGACCTACGTCTATTACAAAATATCATAACTATATTTTTTAAATGAGTGATGGCACTCATTTAAAAAATATAGTTATGATATTTTGGTTATTTGTTTTCTAGCATATTATCATTTTTATTATTTTGGTATTTTTTTTAAAAAAACATACTTAATGTATTTATTATCAATTTGTCATCGTCAGTTTTTGGTTTTCCAACAAATAAATATAGTCCTGAGTCACAATCTTCGATAAAATTAGTTATTGGTTAAAATATAGAGCTATATCAAATCAAATAACGTTGAGCTAAATATCTCTATATTTAAACAATTAACGTATTGTTTACTCAGAAATTGTGAAACAAGCCCTAGGTAAAAGTAATTATTATGAATACCGATATAATTGACACAAACAGACAGCATCTGCAGTTTGTAACTGGATCCGCACTTGACTCAAAGGATCGAGTTTCGATCCACGATTCCACACCTCCGCCATCTTAGATCTATACAAATCAGTGACGCTATTTTGGTGTGGAAAGAACTAACGTAAAATAGATCAGATATAATTTTTATCGAGTGATCGATTAAATATAAGAAAGTATTTTTTTTATCTTGAGGAATATTGTATGAAATGAAGTGGCTTCCTATGTTTAATTCGTAAGATCTTTTAACCAACTTAGCGGCCATGATTCGGTTTATAGAAATAGGTAGAGTGATTAAGAAAAAAGGGTTATAATCTATGTTTATTTATTTGAGTCGTTCAAAATATAATAAGTACCTAAATAAGCTCTTCCGTAAAATCATTTGATTTTAATTCGCCTAACGGAACTTATTAAATCTTATAGTTTTTACTTTATATTAATACTGGATATTTACATAATATGGTCACACAATAAAATATTCAAATAAAGTTAAAGATACTTTGTATCTTCATTCTTAGATATCATAATATATTGGGCTTGTTTTCTTAAAAGCTACCTCTGAAATACGACCTCCACTATGTTTTGGATCTAGTTTGCGCAACATCAATATTCGATACACCTCATACATAATATTAAATAGGCGGCATAAAACGGTAGCTTCATATTATATTATAATATGTTGAACTTGATAACATTAATTTTGGGCAGAAATAAGTAGGTATACTATTTGGAGCAAACTCACTCGTTATAAAACTGCGTATTCTTCGACCAAACAAAACTTCGGCAAAACATTGGTTAGCGCGGCATTCGCGCACTACGAGTAGGTATGTATAATGTTGTGCCCATAGCTTTGGCGAGCCGTATCATACTTATAATACGTACCTAAGATTTACAGCCTTAAATATACCTACTGTATCGTAGGCAGACCTGCAAACCTAACAACCCTATCATGATATGATAGCAAGAAATAGGTAACTCCCAGACCACTGTATAAAATTTTGATGTAAAATTTAGTTTAACGATTCAAGCAGTTACACGGAATGTCCACCATTTATAAACTGTAAAACATTCGTTTAGGTAGAGCAGTATTTTACATCACCACCATTCTATAATGTGATTGGCAGGAATTAACTATTCGGAATTTAAAGCAGTTCTTCACCCTAAAGGCAGGAAAACCTTCACCATACATCTTACTCTAAAGATACAATAACAAATCCGCCGACTCACTGGCAAACCTGGGGTCGTTGGAGGCGGGGTACCAGCTAGCGCTCCGCATGTCCCCATAGTGCGGCAGGTCCGCGGGAGCGCACCCGTAGCCCTGCACGGGGGCTCCGCCGTACAGCGGCACGGCGTAGGGGTTCGCCGTCATCCCGCAGGACGCGGCGGGGCCCAGGGGGGAGTTGATGCTGCTCCCGGAGGAGTTGGACCTGGAAGACAGGATGTGTTAGAAGGAGAAACAACTGATACTGGTGATAAGTGTGTGTGTTTTCGTTTTCGATAATGGCGACAGTTTTGAAACAGTATCAACAACTAAAAATTGTAAAGATGATATTAGTACAAGAATGGTGCAATCTTCCATATTTTCTGTTCTATTTGAAGAGTTTTTGCTATTCAAAGTCTTAACGTTATACGGAGTATACATTTTATACGATCTGCAAGTCCTAAGTTCCGGTTTGGGAACATGTCATGTTTGGGTATTATTTTAAAGTTGGTTTGTTTAATTAATTGGTTTATAATAAATCGATTTTCTATCTATGTCCGTAAAGAATAACAATATACGTATACGCTAAGTCATTTTCTAAATATGACTTTATCGTGACTTTAAGGTGTAAAATAAATCAATAGGATAGGTATTGGCAATGTCACATCTTGCAATTTAAGACCAGATTTGAGACTCTTGTATAATGTTTTTAGAAATTCAGTAGTCTATCGTAAAATTTGTATTTTATATAAATGAACAATTTTTCTTTGATTGTTTCTTTATCTAAATTATTATCATAAACCAGCAATATAGATTAATTTATTTATACGGAATACCGATGTTATAATATATGAGCGATGAAATATTATGAGTTAGTTATAAATTTAACATATGATGGGACTGATATAGTCTACTAATGACTCAAAGTCCTTATAAAAATCTGGAATAAAAAAATGATGAGTGTTCTTCATTCATGCAATCTAGTTTAATCCTTACAACCAAAATCTGCCACACGCAGCCGCGTCAACTCGTCACTCGGAACAAAACCCAGCTTATCCGCCTAATCCCTATTTACAGAATTTAATCCTCCACAGATATCTACAATTTCAACCTTATCTCATCGCAATAGGTGCTACATCCCCAGTGATAGCTCACCCTTAGTCTATTACGATGTTTGATCTGACAAATTGAGTTTTGACAGGGCGCCAGCGGCAGAGGCGTTTAATAGTGTCACTAATTTCATTAAGATAATTTTAATTGACGACTGTTGTTGTATAATTTTGTGGGACAGTAATTGCATTACGGGTTTTTGCTTCTATAGCGCCTCCTTCAGCGACTTAATTAATGTTCACTGTTTTAAGCAACTCGCCGCTGAATTCTTGTCTTTATTTCTTAATATCTAAACTAAAACGTTGTTTTGCATTAGGTACACTGTTATATGAAAACCTTTGCAAATACCGACATACCGGCTTCAAATAAAAGGGATTCTGCTTTATCGTATAATTTATAGTACTATTAATTTAATTCAATGAAAATATAACTATGAAGACTTCTAAATTTTACACAAAGTGTAATAGCTGCTGTATAATTGAAATAAGTCTCAAAACCACCAAATCTATTAAATTGCAAATCATAGGTGTGACTAGAGTGTGACCGCAGTGTGGCGAGCAAGCACTTTGGATAAAAGTAAACACTTGAGACGTAACTACAAGAAAAAAATACCCTCCACTAACGAGGTTTGCGAAATAGATATCTAAGTTTAACATTTATAAAGCAAACTTCTACTAGAACAAACTAAGACATTTATTTATTAGTAGGTATACGAAGAATATGAAGAAAAATAGTCATTGATAGTAGATAGAAGTAATAGAAGGTTGAAGGGTACCTAATGTATCCAAACACCCAGCCGTCAGAACTCTCGGACTAAAAACAACCCTCTTAAAAGCATTAAATAATATAAATTATAGTTAGGTAATTAAATAATATTACAGCGATTGTCAAATAAATTCTTTCATTAGGTAGGTACATTTTTTAAATAGTACATTGAAGATTCTTTCCTTTTTTGTTAAAAATCATTAAATTAAATAATAATTGTTTAAATCAAATTCTAAAATAAGTGTAATACCATTTTAAGCCACAGTTTGATCAATAGCATATAGAGATAGTTGAAGTAAAGATATACCTAATGATGTCATCTAAAAACACACATCCTGTTTGCTATATTCTCTACATCTGTGAAACCCGTGTAGAAAAAACGATTATCTAATGTTAAGTTAGTAATTACGTAATAGTAGACATTATTTACTTCTAGTGTTCTGTGTTAGTTTAACACAGAACACTAGACGTCAACTAAAATATGAAATGGTGAAAAATCAATTTACCATTAAAATCATCACGAAATTGTAATTTTTGACGGATAATTATTAACTGCCTAAAATAGAGAGCACTAACCCAGAGTGAGCAGCTAATTGTAAGCTAACTGTAATAAGGCCTATTAACCATAAACGATAATTAAAAACTAATTAAAAATCCTAAGCCAAATCTGATTTGGCTTGAATATTCAAATAAGCAAACACTATGTTAATTTCTAAAACTCAATAAAATCGTAAATATATGGACTACTGAATAATGGCTTTCGATTGTGTTGACTTATCAATGGATGCTTCCGAATATTTGCTAATCACTTGTCGGAGTAATTAGCCGAATGAAGTATTTAATGA
Source organism: Gymnoscelis rufifasciata (assembly GCA_929108375.1). Taxonomy (NCBI): domain Eukaryota; kingdom Metazoa; phylum Arthropoda; class Insecta; order Lepidoptera; family Geometridae; genus Gymnoscelis; species Gymnoscelis rufifasciata. Next base: position 875,953 of record OV815320.1, read on the forward strand.
GCTGAGTACGTACATGGTTTGGTAATAGGCTTCGACCGCCATCATCGTTGCACCGGTGGCTGAAGCGCAGCGTCGCGCAGTGTTTCACCTTAGGTCCATTTTCAAATAATTTATTTCGAATCGCAAAATTTTAAAATTTCAAAGTCCCGAAAAATCTTGGAAAACATCATAAAAAGTCCAAGGTTCGACGTCGCGGGGAAAGGCGCGGCCGATATCCGGTAAGTGGTGTCCGAGTGCGCCCTCGCACTCGCACGCACCGTCACTTGACCGGCAATCACAACATACCTGCACAAACAAACGTCACCGAACTATATCCTTCGAGCGGAGCGCTCGAGCGCTCGGGCGGGGCGCGGGGCGGGGGGAGGGGGGGCCATCGATCCACGCACCTGTACGGCGACGGCGGGTTGTTGCAGAGCTCCAGCTTGCGGTACTCCTCGATGGGCGACAGGATGTCGGTGACGCTGAACGGGGTGCTGTGCTGCAGCTGCAGCGCGGAGAGGTTCTGCTGCAGCAGAGCCGACTTCGGGGACAGGCTCATCGCCAGCTCGGCGGCGCTGAGCTCCGGGAGCGCCTCCGCCGGACACGGCGAGTAGCCGCCGCCCTCCGCGGACATCCGACCGGCCGACACTCGACGCCACTCCACGCGCTCAGCCTCTAGTGGCTCTCGGGGCGAGAGTGGCGCGCGGCGCGCCGGCGGCCCGGCCGGGGCGGGGCTGGGCGGGGCCGCGCGCCATTGGCCGCCCCTCCCTGCCGCGCGGAGCCCGAGCCTGCGCCCCGCTAATTACTCACGACGATTTTGAACGTTTGAGCTGTGAACACATTGTGACATTTTGTTCATTAACAGTGAAATTGGAATACCTATCTGGATATTGGACTGTGCAAAGCGTTTGTGTTGTAAATTTTTTGGACAATAGGATCGCCGACCGTCAACGTTTCCTATATGTGTTCTGTTTCACCGCTTGTTAAAAAATAAGCGGTAGGGTTGGTGACCTTTTTTCGTTTCAGTTAGCTCATACTTTACCTCCCCTTATTTCCCCACTTTTGCATATATGTACCTGTTTAGTATGTCCATAATGTCCATTTGAGTTGAAATGATTTAAACAGATACCTAACCTATATCATTATAGGTACTTCAATCTTTTAAGTAATTAATTGAGGAAAACCGAATTCAAATTGCATTTGTATATAGCTTTTGTTAACTTATTTACTTATCATATCATAAACATCGTTAATATTATATGTTTGTATCGTACAGTACTTACATGACCTAACAGTTATTGAAAAATGTTTGTATCAATCCCTCAGATAATTATTTCATAAGAATTGAAGGGAGCTTCCCTTCAATTCTTATGAAATGATCTACAGTAGATAAGTAGGTACCTTATCATTAATTGGTAGATTTGGGTCGCTGTTTGAATCTATAATCAAGCACATTGGAAGTATTAGGTTTTGGTACAAAAACTGCCTGAGTAAAAGTAAGTGTACTGATGTTAATGTAGAAATACCAGATCCAGTTATATTTTCTTTAAAATCTCCATGGTGTACCTAGAGTACGAGACTAGGTAGGTAGTATAAGTATCTATACCAAGATTCAATCAAACAGTCACTAAAATAAAATAAAAAATCGTTATTATTAAGTTTAAATTGCAAAACATATATTTAGAATTTTTCATTTTTGAATTTTTATTCGATAAGCTATCAATTCTATTTTAGTAAGATCGAGTTTATAGATATTCTTTTGAAGAGGATTCAGTCGACACAGCAAGAATTAGCCCTGTGGTAGGCTCTAACTGTAGTCTACGGAATACTCTATTCTATGGCTCTAACATAGCTTTACCTAAGCTTATGTTACGGTTAAGTAAGTACTTACAAGGCTACTGCTAATATTGTATTTAAAATAGGAAACAAAAATTAATTTGTTCCTTGCAATAGGACCTTAATTATTTTATGATACTCTTATTATTTTTTTTATGATAGATTATATACCTAGATGTTTTGTACACGATGATTGATTATCACAGGCCGGCCTTACTAATACAGCATCCAACTTACAGTCTTTTTTTGAGATTTTTTTTATCTAAGTACTAGGAAAAACTTACTGGGTTAATAAACAACCCCTTGATTTCAAAGGATACCAATCGTTTTTTTTTTATATATCTTATACTATTCCGTTCTAAGTTAAGATTAGTCAGAACCTGAAATCGCACGCCAATGCGACATGGTAATCTTAAGCTAATCCTACGGCGCTGGCGCGGCAAACAACCCAGTCGAGTTTGCCGCGGACGACCAATGCTCGCCCGGCGGCGGCCGTGCGATTACGATGCGATACGAATCTTCAGATATCAAAAAAATAATTTCATTTTCAATCCCTTTAATATAATAATACGTTTACCTATAGGTATGTAGTCAGTTCGTGAAAGATAACGGTTTTTGAATGTCTATGAGTAGGTAGGCAATTCTTGTCTTGAAAAAATATTTTTCTGGATTACCTCTGTTATTTTAATAACACCAAGTTTTTCATAATTCTGTAAATACGGGCTTATCATGTACTTTTCAGTAAACGATAAAATGATTTAATATAATAAGTACCTACAACTTCAATCAGGTTAGGTTGCTCCCTTGCGAAGTCCGTTCGGGAATAGGAATAGTATTTTAGAAAAATAACTTATCATTACCTATAGCAGTAGGTGCTCATTTTGAAAATGTTTTTTTTTTCACGTAAGAATTACAAAAAAAGAATAGTGTAACTTGCGTAAGCTTTGAGAGTGACGGCGCGGCGGTGACCGATTCTCATGAAATTTTGTGAGCATATTGAGTAGGTCTGAGAATCGGCCAACATCTATTTTCCATTTTGTAAAACAACGTTTGCTGGGGTCAGCTAGTCTAATATATAAAATTTCCATGTCACAATGTTAGTTACCATACTCCTCCAAAACGGCTTTACCTACCGATTTTTACCAAATTTTAAATGCGTACTCAGTAGGTCTGAGTATCGGCTACTAATCTATTTTTCATTTTGCAAAACAACGTTTGCTGGGAATTTTGGGGATTTTTTTTTTTTTTTTTTTTTTTTTTTTTCAGCTAATAGTACCTTCCTCTCAAGGTATCCAATACATTTTATTTCAAAATGTAAGTTGATATAGATATTTTAATTTCCTAATACAAATAATGTTTTATGAAAAGTTGATGAACTGGGGCGATTATTTTTTAAGGCATTTTTAATTGTTTTTTAGTTAGTTTATAAGTTAGGTAATTAGGTTTTGAACTGAATCTCATAAACAAGTAGGTATATTTTCAGCATCTTCTCAATTTACTTAGGTATTTGTTTTTTGTATTTTATTTTGACGTGTCTAATTTTGTAAAACCAAACAATGGAAATAAATGATTTTGTATCTTGTATCGTGCGTTTTAAAAATGTTAGTAATCCGTTACTGACAATTCAAAATAGCACTTGATTTTTTATTTATCATTTTTGGAAATTCTTGTTATCTTAAACTGTGCTGTATTAAATTAAATTTCCCGTCTTACGTCGTCTTTGCGTTCAGAATAAACTCAAAAACTACGGTACGGATTTTTATGCAGTTTTAGCAATATGTAGAGTGATTCACGAGGAGGGGTTTGTATAATTGTGAAGCCGGAACGGGTCAAACAGTAAATCATTAAGTAAATTATAGAAAAAAATACAAATACAAAATGTTTATTGTGGTAACAATATGATACAGTACATTATCCGTTATTGGATGCCTCCTTTTAAGTACTAAGTACCTGTATTAGGAGAAAAATGTAAATAAAACTAATAAATGTATTTAGAAATGTAACCTGCTATTACTATAACTTTACTTATCTGATAAGATGCATGTTTCTCTTAAATCACCTTAGCCATTGCTATAAGCCAACAGACAGAAGCGGCTGGTTTTTTTTTTTTGTATGGTGGTTTAGCCTTCATTTGACTACAATCGCACCTGATGTAAAGTGACGATGTGGTCTAAGATGGGACATGAAGCCCTAGAAGGTAGATGGCTTCTCCGGGCCACATTACGAAACACGAAAAATCGATTCACGCACTGGCCCAGCCCGGAGGGTGGTGACAAGCCGCGGCCGAAACCTACCACTAGAGACTGTTCTTAGCACCACCCGGAGGTCACGTGTAAGGATTCAGAGGGTTACCACTTACGGACGTGAACAGACAAAACCTCCGAAATTTAATTTACAATAAGTACGTACCTATAGAAAGATCTGGGAGGGACTATATTTAGTACCTATTATATTTATTAAGAACATTAGTTTTAAGAAACCCATAGGTAATGTACTAATAAAAAAACTTTATATATGGTCTGTAGTTTTATTTCGAAACCTTTAATTTATATTATTAAATTTGGACATGTTATTGACCTATATACAATTCTTATGTAAACTTGACTTGCCTTATATAACGCCCCGTGTTATAATTGGTAAAATAAATGAATATGAATATAATATAATCGCTAAGGTGTTTTAATGGTTGATTAATTTACCTAAAATAATAATTGCTTGTTCAACACATTAACGTGTACCTAAAATTTGTATGGTATTATAATAGCTAATATTTTATAGAAGTAAGTTCCACAATTAGAAAGAAGAAAGAAAAGAAAGAAAGAAAAATATTTATTATTACACAATACAATTACTAAAACAAAAACAACAAACTTAATCTTATAACAACTTAAATATAGGTTAAACCTTAAAACTATTTATAATTTGTGTAATAAAGGGTCCCTGGCTCAGCATAATGCATCTGCCACAGGGCCCGTAGGAGCACTATGACAGAGCGCTGGTTTTCAGCCAGGGCCCGTGAGAGTGGCAATTAAGTAAGATATTATTTTGATAGGTTCCAAAGTAGAGAATGAACTGCCTATTGGAATAACTAATAGGATAGATAATTCTTAGTCATGTGTAATGGGCGCTCTTATTGCTTAAAGCAATATATTTATATTAAACCTCAAACACTGATGCTAGATAACATGTAAGTGTTATAATTATATATAACCCATCTTCAAAACAATAAACTTAAAGGATTTTTTTGCTAGTAGTTACTAGCTTATTCCTTGATAAGCTACAGAGCCTTTGAGGCCGTAGAAGTCCTCATTGTAGGTACCAAGTTTGCTAGACGGAATTGCCGAAATCAGTGCCTGGCCATTCATAAGAACCTTATGATGCTTCGATGACGAGTTTCGCAATAAAGTCAAGAGGCGTTTTGTCAAATTCTGCAAAGAAGCCATGCAGAAGTTGCAGACAGATTCAATAATAATAAATGTTTATTTCACACAAAAATGTTACAAGTGCATAGTAATTTACAGATGAGACGTGGTACAGAGATGACATTTACATAACAGAAAGTAAAGATACCCAAACTAGGAAAATCCTGTATTATGGCATATCTATCCCTTCCTCCGGTTCACAAGTTTAAGTTACATAAATTTCAGTATATGTATATGTACTTCTGTAATAAGTTTCGTCATCCATCTAGTAAGGAGTACCTTCGTACCATAGTAAAGAAGCTGCCGACACATTATGAGTAGTTCAACACAACTTATACGAAATCCTGTAACTCAGTTTTAGGTACCATTTATCCGTACCATCACCATCACATTTAGGTTAAAAAAACAAAATTAAAAATATCTTTATTGGAAAATATGAACATCAGGTTTCTTATTATAACTATAGCACGATAATATTTACCTACGCATTAGTTCGGAAACTGTGTCGCGTATATTAACGCCCACTCCTTGGTTTTTTTTATACTTATTTATCCAATAATGGTATTTAAGATTTGATCGACATAATAATTAATGACTAATAACAATGTGTGTATGTGTGTGTGTGTATAAAATCAAAATATGATATACCTTTAAATAAATATATAAAAAACATAAATACATAGATAATATATATAGGTAGGTATATAAATATGGTATTGTTACTCTCAAACATTTACATACATAATATGTATCTAATAATATAATAAAAAATATATGATATTTATTTGATATACTCGGACATAGGCCACCTTCAAAATAAATGGGAATTAAACATTACTCATACATAACCCACCAGGATGGTCCAATGCTTGGTTGTTGGGTGCGCCGGACCCTTGTATGTGGCAGGCATGTCGGTGAGGTTGGCTTGATTTCGCATTAGCCCTCATGATAGTTCCCGCGTTCTCTTTCCTAGTTGTACGTAGTTTTTAGTCAGTAGGAGTTTGACATATGATATCTCCCAATAGATATCCATGTTGGAATGTCTCACGTAAAAAACAGGTGTCTGGGATAGTGTTTAAAACCTTTTCTTACATTTAATCAACAACGTTAAATTAAAAAACTTATTATTTTTCCTTTTCCTTAGTTAAAGAATATACTCTATACACATCTTCCCAACAATAAACTAAGTCTTCCGCAGAGTCTGTCTCTATAGGCATAGTAAAATTATAATAGGTACCTATAGTCTTCAAAGAGTTCGATGGACATGATCCATTCACTAACCCGTACCCGTACTTGGCCAGCGTGCTGAATTTAGGTCTAATATCTCGTCAAGTCGTCCCTGCGACGTCTATCTTCACGTATAGCAAGTCCCAGCTGTGGGAAAATTGTACGGAGTCGGGGCAGGTCGCTTGTTACAAAGACATAATGCATTTGCAATTTGAGCAAACATTCACTTGCAGACGATTAAAACACAAGTTAAACATACAAGTCAAGAACTATATACCTAGTGCTTTTACTTACGTTACGACGTACACACAAACATTTTACAATTAAAATCAACAACAAAGCAGTTTAACTAAAAGACTATACTTTGACTGCCTCGGTGGCGCGGTGGGCGAATGTCCGCTTGCAGAGCAAGAGGTAGCGGGTTCGATTCCCGCCGAGGGTAAAATTGTTTGTATGTTCTGCAAGCACTTTTCTCCTTGGTCTGGGTATTTAATATGTAAGTATATTATATTAAGTATATCAGATATCTAGTCCCCGTAACACAAGCTTAGAGCTTACCACGGGGCTAGATGTTGTTGTGTAGATTGTCCGGTAAAAAAAAAAAAACTATATTTAGACGTAAATCGGTTTCCACTCAGCACATTAAATATAATTTTTTTTTTTTTATTAAGTCTCCTTTATTCTTGCAATCTGCCTTTCTGGGCATTTAGCTAAGAGTTGTGAAGTTGATGCTTGCAGTCATGTATGGAATGTACCCAGTGGCACAACCATTTAATATAGTATTATATTAGGTCTTGTGGAATTCTTCTCTTGAGTCGTCTAGTTGTTGTGTGCTTGTCCATTAGGTTTTTAGCCAGCTCATTAGGGTGAACGGTTAGTCTTTGAGCATATGATGTTAGTTTGTCGGCTATTTCTTCTCTAACTGTTGTTATGTTTAGGTCATGATGGAGTTGGTTGTTAGTTATGAACCATGGAGCATTAGCGATTTGTCTCAGCGTCTTAGATTGGAAGCGTTGCAAGATGTCAAGATTAGAGCTAGCGGCGGTGCCCCACAGTTCTGCCCCGTATGTCCATATAGGTTTGAGTATGCACTTATATATGAGGAGCTTGTTATGAAGTGACAGATTTGATTGCCTTCCTAGTAGCCAGTACAGTTTCCTCAATTGTAGGCCTAGAGCTTTCCTTTTAGTGAAGATATGCTTCTTCCAGGTTAGTCTTCTGTCCAGGTAGATGCCTAGGTATCGGACGTCATTGGCTGTTGGTATCTCAATACCATTGAAATGGGGGGGCGGACAGGAGCCATGCTTTAAAGTAAAGGTGACGTGAATTGATTTTGACTCGTTAGCTTTTATACGCCAGTCAATTAAATATAAATAAAATATATTTTTTTCCAGACTAATCGTAATCACACAGCATCACCTAACCCCAAACTAAGCTGAGCTTGTGCTATGGGTGTTAGGTGACTGGTAAACTACATAGATACTTTTTTTTTTGTATATTTTATAATACATACATATAAAATATCCAGACCATTGTAGATCTTACAAAATCTGGTCCCGCGGCGGGAATTGAACCATCAACCTGCTGCCGACTTTCGCCCACAAAGCCACAGAGGTCAAAAATACCGTAGAATGGTTGTCCTATGCATCAATATGAGTCGTATAAAATATGTTTAATACATTTTGTATTATATAAATGTTGTTCTAATTCGTGTTAAATTTTAAGAAAACTATGTGGCACCTTAAACCGTTTTAGATTATAAGTAATCTTTAAGTTAAGTGATTTATAAATTAAAATACAAAAACAATATATTTTTTGAACTTTGTTTCTGAGGAACAAAAACAATTAAAACAAAACACGTCCCGTAATTTAAGCCAAGATTCAATCTCCAATTATCCTCTCTCCAAAAACCAATACTGTTCGTTGTGTAAAAGTATGTTTCAACCTTTGCTAATTTAAAAAGAGTTTATCGCGTCATCTATCGGTGAGTAGAGAGTTCAAGTTCTGAAAACATCGTAGTTCCATGAAGTGTACTAGATGTCGCTTTTACTATTGCCATCTATTTGGTTTTATACATTCAGTCAAATTTATTAAATGTGGCAACATAATTATTTTTGGTATTATTGGTTGCTTGCTATTGTTTGTTTCATAATTTACCAATGAAATCAATCAATCAAAAACATGTGTTTTTATTTATTTACAAAAAAAAATAATTTCTTGTAAATTTTGCATAAACAAAGTTTCTAAACTTTTCGATTTAATAGTTGAACACGGAATTTGATTTGGTAGAATCCGAGTGTATTTCACCGGAATCCCCGACCGCAGCTGGCCACATTCTCGCTGTCTCCAATTCAGCAAGTATGTAAATGTCATTTTTTATTATTTTCCCGTAATTTTACGAATAAGCGCGGTCTGCGAAGTATTTCCGCGTGAGCGCGAGTGTTTGTGAGGGGTTCTAACGAGTCGCGCGGCAGCATGGAGGGGGCGGGGGCCCGCGACAGCGTGGGGCGCATCACGTAACGTCGGGGTGCCTCCGCGCCCGATGGTCCGGCGCTGCGACATGGTGCTGAGTACCGAGTGGGCGCAGGTGGAGGTCGTCGAGCTCACCAACGACGGGAACGGGCTCGGGTTCAACCTGGTCGGCGGGCGCAGCACCGGCGTCGTGATCAAGTACCTGGTGCCCGGCGGCGCCGCCGAGCGCGACGGGCGCCTGCAGAGCGGCGACCACGTGCTGCAGGCGGGCGGCGTCAACCTGTGCGGGTTCACGTCCGAGCAGGTGGCGGGCGTGCTGCGCGCGGCCGGCCAGCCCTGCCGCCTGCTGGTGGCGCGCCCGGCCGACCCCGCCGCGGCCCTGCGCGCGCCGCCGCCCGGCACCGCGCTCGTGCCCACGCGCCTGCTGCAGGACCCCGACCTGCTGGACCGCCACCTGCTGGAGTCGGGCTACGGCGCCGTGTACGACCTCGACCCCTGCTACACCGTCCCCGACTACATCGAGGGCCTCAAGACGGACGAGGCGAGTCTCGTCGCCGCCGCGGTCAGCGTCATCGGCGACCACCCCGTGCAGATCCCCGACCAGCTCCTGGTCTCGGATGCCATCTCCCCGACCATCACTATCACCGTTCCGGTCCAACTGCCCACTCCACCGGAGGTAGAGATTATTCATGTGGATTTGAATAAGAATGTGTACGGATTGGGGATAACTGTGGCCGGCTATGTTTGTGAGAAGGAGGAGTTATCGGGTATTTTTGTAAAAAGCATCATTGAGGGTAGTAGTGCCGAGCAAAGTCGACAGATTAGAATTAATGATAGAATAGTGGAGGTGGATGGTGTGTCACTGGTGGACAAGAGTAATCCTCAGGCCGTGGAGGTGCTAAGGAACACGGACATTTCTGTCCACTTAGTCTTAGAGAGATACCTGAGAGGTCCAAAGTATGAGCATCTGCAGCTCGCCCTGTTCAACCAGGAGCGCCCCCCGTCGCCCTCGCCCTCCACCACCACCTTGTCCTGGTTCCCCGTGGCTTCTCAAGTTGACAACAGCAACACTATCATTGAACCCGATCCAGAATCCAACACAACCATCGACTCAAATGTACTTGAAATTGGAGACATACAGGAACCATCACAGGAGGAATTAGATAAGAGATTTGATGAAATTTTAGCTGTAGACAAGGAGGAGATCAGGCAGAAGTGGGGAGAAGCCCTTGGATTTGGAAAAGAGATTCTTGTGGCTGAGGTGAAGAAGTTAGATGGGCTCGGTATCAGCCTAGAAGGAACTGTTGATGTGGAGGGTGGACAGGAAGTTAGACCTCACCATTACATAAGGTCTGTGCTTCCAGAAGGCCCTGTGGGTCAGCAAGGAACCCTGCTAGCTGGTGATGAACTTCTTGAGGTCAATGAGTACAGACTTCATGGCTTAACTCACACAGAAGTTGTAAATATACTGAAACATCTGCCCAACAGAGTCCGACTGGTCTGTGCCCGGAGTAGCATAGACAGTGGTCCCCGACCACTCATAAACCTAGCTCAGGACCGGGAAGGATTTGAAGCCAGGAAAATCATATCAGGCAGCTTAAATAACTTGACCACTCTAGTCAAAGCTCAATCTGACTCTTCTATCAACACATCTAGCACAGCAACACTGACCAACCATTCTGCTCAGTCCAAAAAATCAAGATCCCTTCAGCAAGTGTCTGATTTAGCCATGTGGCAGAGCAGAGAGAACATAGTGGAGCTGGTCAAAGGAGACCAGGGTCTGGGATTCTCAATATTGGATTACCAGGATCCTATTGATCCAAATGGCACTGTTATTGTAGTAAGAAGCTTGGTTCCTGGTGGAGTGGCTGAGAAGAATGGAGAGATATCACCAGGAGTTAGAGTTCTGTCCGTTAATGGGACCAGCATAAGGAACGCTACTCTGGACCAGGCGGTTCAGGCTCTGAAGGGTGCCCCACGAGGCATCGTCAAAGTTGGCATTGCGAAGCCACTGGACACCAAATCTAAGAGTAGTTGCACACTCAACAAGGATAGGTAATTGTTAGTCGTCGGAATCATATCTTAAAGTGAGCTTATGGGTCGTACATATCCGGCGGTTTTTAGCGGCTTGGTGTGTCGAGGTGTTTGGTACAATTTAGACCCCTGCGATCAACAATAATGACCTGGAACACTCTTAACAATAATAAAATTACGCTTTACTAGTCAACAAGTATTATGGTGTACTCATAAATTAAGACACTTTTTATTGCACAATATTTAAGAACATCCTTTTAACATAATACTTACCAATTTAAAAAGTAGGTACCTACTTAATTTTATGTGAAATTAATTATTTCCCTACAATTTATAAAGCTGCGTGCACATTGATTTAATAATAAAGTACAAAAGTATAAATAAAATAATATTAATGTAGTAACCCTAATTTTTTAATAGAAAGGGTGTTATACTAATAAATTTATAAAAGGAATTAAATAAGATGATCTTGCCATATTCTTAGAATCTAGCTAAAAAAATACAAATACTCTAATACACCGTAAAATTAACTAAATTAAGGGAGCAATTTTGTAAATAATAGGCAAAATCTCCATAGATCTGTTTTAACTGAGATTTGGAATATGAGTAGGTTTTTTATATTTTTGCCGTTTCAGTCAATGTATGTATTAGGTCTGTTTGCTATAGTAATAGTATGTATGGTAGACATGATATAATTTTATATCGGCTACTACACCCTCCGTTTTATGAGGATCAAAAATAAACGAAAGGTCAACTCCTCCCTCTAACACAAATATTAGTTTTACACGCAAACACTCGGCAGGCGTTACAAAACTGATTTAATTATCAAATACTTTTAAAAAATCTCTTTTATTGGCATTTGAAAAAGTAGTCAATTTATAGACTTTATTTGAGTGTAATAATAATAAGCTACAAATTATGTAAAAATATATTATGCGATGCACTAAAAATTAGCAAAGCACTTGTGATAATTTCGTAAAAAATAGTTGTTAATTGATAAACCGAAATTTAGGTACAATGTTGTATAGAATATTCATGGACACTTTGTCTCGAGTCGCTCGGGGCTGAATAAATTATGAGCCAGCGTATTGAATTTTTGATTAGACTTATTTGCTTCTATTTGTGGCTCGGATTGATTTCACTTTCAGTTTGTGTCACTTGTCGTTACTAGTTCACTATAGATATCATCATTAAAACCTTCGAGGTCCAACGAAATCAAACGGGCTTTTCACTACCCTTTTTTAATGTTGGAATTAGTCAATATGTCTCGTTCCGAACATCATAAAATGTTAGAACTCCTTAAAATGTACTTATTTTATATTTAATTATTTATTTGCTTCATATTCTTAACTGTTTTATACTTTTAAGCATAGATGAAACTTCATATTAGCTTAAAGCTTGTCGAGTTCAAAACTTAACAATATTAGTTTGTAGTTATTGTTTCTTTAATTAACTAGAGTTTCATTTTACACAAACTCGTCATTTATCGAACAATTTTGTTGTACTTATGAGGTTTTTCGTCCAAGTGAGAGGATGTAAAATGGAAATGTTTAATCGATCCCGTTAAATTATGTACTAAGCTAGTCTAACAATCTGGCTGTGGCGTGTTAGAGTAACATAATTAGTGTTAAATTAAATGTAGTTGAGAAATGACCAAGAATGGTAGATTAATGTATTTGACGATCACGTTATTAACAAAAATCTCCCTTATAGGCACGGATACACCATGAGATTTCTTTAACTAAATTTCAGATAGCGAGTGTATTATTTAATATTGTGGAAATCAGAATTTTATTATATAATAGTATTTTTTTTCGAACAAGCGGATAGATAGATATACTTTATAAATAGATATACATTAGACTTATTTATATACAGTTTTTCAACATTTCAAAATAACTTTATATCACATGGTGTGCCCGGTACCTTCTTTATGCACATTGAATGTACCTACCTTAAATGCCTTGTAGTTTATATTAGATAATATTAAATTGGCTTAATTTACGGTAGCTTTAGCACTAAGAGAATTACCTATTATACTAATGCATTAGTAATGTTATATTCTTCATTAGAAATTTGTGTAAAACCTAATTGAAGTACAATCAGATGAGAATTTCTTTCTACAAAGAAATATTTGAAATACTAAATGTTATTCTTGTTATTTTTATTATTTTTTATATTTATGAATATTCTAACAATATTAAATTCTGTATTTATTTATATAAGTATGGAAATGTATGTAATAATGTGTCTAATTATGTTGTGTCCATACAAATCGTGTATCTTCCACTCCGCCAGACTGAACTAGCAATTAATCGATTAACTCATTGGAAATGTGTGAAAAAACTTTATTCATTAATTATTTGCCGATTTAATAATAATGTTCCTATTAATATAAATTATACTGTACATAAACCAACTTTAATTTCAGCTTGTAATATAAAGTTAATGAATTCAAAGATATAAATTAATATATAGGTAAATTTTATATTGTAATTTAGCTAATGTTCATCAAAGGTTTGCTCACATATTTTCATTGGTATGCTTTTGTTTACAGCACTTTGTAATAATGTGTAAGGATATTTCAACACTTAGACTTACACGGAAATTGTAAATTAAATACAAAATGATAAAATACCTACTGTTTTATTTTACTTACAAACATGGACATGACTATGCCCTAAATTAAAATGAACTTAGTGAGACCTAATTTATAGAATGTCCGATTTTTCTAGGTGTCCAATTAGACTAAATAATAAAATATAAAATAAAAATCCAGACAATTCACACAACAACATCTAGCCCCGTGGCAAGCTCTAAGCTTGTGTTACGGGTACTAGATATATCTGATATACTTAATATAATAGTCATACATATATAGATATTTTTATTATAAATATAAAATTATATCAAGCATTAACTGCAGTATGCATATACCTTTACATTTTATATATAAAATTTGAAATTACTAAAGACAATTAAGGTGAGTCACAGTTTACAATTAAATACTGAAATATTGTTTTTGTCTTAGTTTAGTATTAAGTAATTCATATTGTTTCAGGGTCTAGGATGTGGGTGCCAAATCTGCCAGTTACTATTGCCAGCGCTGTTTGCGCTATGGCCGGCGGAGTTACTTTATTCAAGTAAGATATGCTATAACAAGTTCAATTCCCGGGCTTTATTCTCACTGCAGTTATACACCAGTTATATTATATACCATTGCATATATTATTGTGTAATGTGCACGTGGTGCGCTTTCATTTGAATTCTCACTCGAGTAGGTATACGAGTGACACAAGTAGACACAAGGTATAGTGATATTGTAAACTTCATGTAATATCCTATACCCAATATTATTTTTTTCTGCCTATTTATTTGAAAAACTGTATTCACCAACAAAATTTATTTATTAATTTAAAAGACCAACAGTATATCTTAAATAAACTTATAAAATATAATAGTGAAAATAAAATTGCCCAAATATAGGTCTTTCTAAATTTTACAGATAAGTTAAAGACTGAACTGTTTAAAAAATAAGTTAAGAACAAATAAAATAAGATGGTGACAATTAAACTTAAATCAAAACCAATAAACTTTATAAGCATCTAAGAAAAGGTTATACTTTTATTGTTATTGTACATCTATTGCTTATTCAGAATAAGGTCTATAGTACCTTTTCTGAATTGTTGCTTAGAAGAGTTAAAAATATCGAGAGAAACGTTTAATATAAACTGCACATATTCTATTCATTGTTGCGAATAGAATTTGTGCAGTTTATAAAATTTGTAAACTTAGAACGAGGGGTTCACATGAAAATAACCTTATCTACCTATCTATTAGACGACCTCTGTGACTCGGTGGAAGCCTGCCTGAGGCGCAGGAGGTTGTGGGTTTGATTCCCGCCGCGAGAGCAGATTTTGTACGATCTACAATTTCTGGTTTCGGGTCTGGGTGTTTACAATGTATTGTATGAACAAAAATGATAAACTATATCCGTCACCTAACACCTACAGTACAAGCTCCGCTTAGTTTGGCGTTAGGTGATGCTGTGTGATTAGTCTGGAGTTTTTTTTTTATTATCTTATGGGCTTACTTTTGACTACAGTTTAGCAAGAAGGCAGAGACGAGGTCAACGATGGAGCAAGTTTGCCCAGAAAAAGCCTATTCACTCTGATCTTTAAGGTGGTCGGGTTGTATTTAATCGGAAAAACAGACTCGGGAGAGAATTCCACTCCTTCATCATCATCACCCTATTAACGTTCCCACTGCTGGGACACAGGGACTTCTCTCTTGACGAGAGAGATTAGGCCTTAATTCACCACGCTGGCCAAGTGCGGGTTGGTGAATGTCACATGTCCTTCAAACTCTTTTAAAGTTCTCAGAACATGCCGGTTTCCTCACGATGTTTGCCTTCACCGTTAAAGCACGTGTTTAAAGCGCACATAAATTTCTCAAGAAGAAAAATCCAGAGGTGCGTGGCGGGGTTTGAACCCACGACCTTCGGAATGAAAGTCGAGTGTCCTCCCACTTAGCCAACACGGCTTTTCCACTCCTTAGCTTAGTATATATGTTTGTATCGTAGGGACCTCTACAGTGGGGCTCCTTACGACAAGCACGCGCGGGCCGAGAACAAGACCGTGGTGATCACCGGAGCCTCTAGCGGGATCGGCAAGGAGACCGCCTGGGACTTCGCGCGGAGAGGCGCCAAGGTATGTACGTAGATACATCAATAGGGATATCTTTTTATTCATTTATTTTATTTATTAAAATAGGCTACACCAACATAATATGTAACAAACACTATAAAATTTGAAGCGAAATGTCAAGACAATGCCAACTTCGGTAAATCGGAGCAGTACCTAGTTCCTAAGATTAGCGCGTTCAAACAAAAAAACTATTCATCTTTATAATATTAGTATAGATCTTGTGTTGTCAATAACTACATTTAAAAATATTGTAAAAAGAAGTCTCTGTAAAAAAGCTTATTATAAAATATCGGATTACCTTGAGGACAAAACTGCTTGGAACACAAAAATGAGCTAGAGTTTCTAATCGCTTCTTTGCTCTAGTGTAAAAAAAGCGAAGCGACCAGATCATCATCATCACCCTATTAACGTTCCCACTGCTGGGACACAGGGACTTCTCTCTTGACGAGAGAGATTAGGCCTTAATTCACCACGCTGGCCAAGTGCGGGTTGGTGAATGTCACATGCCCTTCAAACTCTTTAAAAAGTTCTCAGACATGCCGGTTTCCTCACGATGTTTGCCTTCACCGTTAAAGCACGTTTTTAAAGCGCACATCAATTTCTCAAGAAGAAAAATCCAGAGGTGCGTGGCGGGGTTTGAACCCACGACCTTCGGAATGAAAGTCGAGTGTCCTCCCACTTTAGCCAACACGGCTTTTTATTTATGGTATCTGGCCAAGCGACTAGATACCATAAATTTATTTCCTATTTATCTTTAAGAACCAAAGTTTTATTTTTTCGTTTTTTATTTTTACGTTTCTAAGTTTTGTAAAACCAAACAATGGAAATAAATGATTTTGTATCTTGTGTCTATTCCAGAATCTTAGCTGTTTCAGGCTGTGTATTTATACAAAATGAATGTATATTGTATCTTTTATCTTGTAACTGCCACTTGGCCAGCGTGGTGAATTAGGGCCTAAGCTCTCTCGCCAAGAGAGAATCCCCAGCAGTGGCAACATAAACAGGGTGATGAATGATGATGCACAAAACTCTCCTAGGCAAGATGTCATTGCAGATCTCAGTTCCCCCACTTAGAATTAGAATTAGGGTGATGATGATGATATGTTGTAATGTTGGCTAGCAGGTGTTCATGGCTTGCCGTGACATGGAGAAGTGCGAGGCAGTCCGGCGCAACATCGTGCTGGAGACCAGCAACAAGTACGTGTACTGCCGGCCCTGCGACCTCGCCTCGCTGGACTCTGTCCGGGAGTTTGTCAGAAGGTAAATATATAATATACTAGCGGCCCGCCCCAGCGTCGCACGGGTATAAAATTTTCCCGGAAATAATTCGAATTTTTCTCGCCGTAAAAACCTACCTATCTCTCAAGTTGGATCGAACTGCACATGGTGTGCGAATTTTATTATAATCGGTTAAGTGGTTTAGGAGTCCATTGAGGACAAGCATTGTGACACGAGATTTATATATATTAAGATTATAATATACTCTAGCAGTGCCTGGCGGTGTGAACCGCGTTAATGTACTTATATATCAATTATATTAGTATATAATAATAATAATAAACATACAAAAAACTATAACAGAAAAAATAACGAAATACTTAGAACTGAAAGACGAAGTATCGTTACTTCGTCTTTCAGTTCTAAGTATTTCGTATATGGAATTCGATTTTATATGGAAGTCGAAATTTCGAATATGGAGGCAAGAAAAAGTATTTGTTATACCCATTGTTGTATCTACTACTGGTGTTGTACCCAAACACTTGCATCACAGTATTGAGAAATTAGGCTTAAAATCATCCCTATTCACAACTATACAAAAGGCAGCCATACTAAATACCCTATTCTGAGCTGATGATGTGGTTATACCCAGGTTCAAATCAGAGGAGCCTCGCTGCGACGTGCTGGTGAACAACGCGGGGGTCATGGAGCCCCCCGCGGGGGTCACCCGCGACGGCTTCGAGGTCCAGCTCGGGGTCAACCACCTCGCGCACTTCCTGCTCACCAACCTCATGGAGGATCGCCTCAAGGTATTTATTAATATATACTCGTATTTTTTTTTATCATAATGTAAAGGACATTGCCTTTACAGATTGACAAAGCGACCATGAAAAATAACAATCAAATTAAACAAAAGAACATACATGAATTATACACTATAAACTCAAAACCATTATGTAAATGTTAAGTTTATAGTGTATTCTTGTGTTTTCCTCGAATATTGTATGTGATTATGATTAGAGTTACAAATAAACGTTTCATCTATAATATCTATCTATACTCCGTCCAACCAGCATAGAGCATATTTACTAACAAACAATCTGACAGTTCAATCAGCTGATGCAGGGGTAAAAAACATTTTATTATAATTATTTTGATTGAATCAATGCCTTTATGTTGTTTATGTTTTAATTTGTATAATGTCTTATTAATTACTGTAACTGGTGTAAGCCGTGGTGATTAAATAAATAAATAAATTATTGAGGTTAGCTCTTGCCTGCGGATTCGTTTGCGGCCTACGGCTATACGTAATTTATTGTCCTTATTCAATTTTATTGAACCAAACATTATAAAACTTGACTGCAACAAACAAATTAGTACCTGCATAACCTATCAAGATATACCATGTAGTGGCTACTATCTTGAGCTTTGATGGGTGTGTCTCTGGGCTATGCTAGATATTTGATGTAAATTTATGTGGCACAATTAAACAAGACAGCCTAGTGAAATCAGCCTACTGGCAATTTTTAATCGTTACCTATTCTTAAATAATGTAATACAAGCTAAAGGAAGATGAAATAACTATAAATGAAAATTAAAGGAAATATTTATTTATGGATCATTCATTACATTAGACTTCATTTTATTTTTTCAATACATGTGTCTCTCTTCTGGGACAATCTACTCATCATCACTGTTACTATAAAAAGTGATAAAAAAATAAAAGGATGTCTTACAAATGTAATCATAAAGACATCCTTTTATTTTTCAATACATTTGTCTCTCTTCTCTAACACCACTAAATAGGGTATGCTGAAACCAGCTAGCAACACTTGCTCTTCGTTCCTTTCGTTCCAAGATAATCCTACATCAATTACATCATTACATCAAATATCTAGCATAGCCCAGAGACACACCCATCAAACTCAAGATAGTAGCCACTACATGGTATATCTTGATAGGTGATGCAGGTACTAATTTGTTTGTTGCAGTCAAGTTTTATAATGTTTGGTTCAATAAAATTGAATAAGGACAATAAATTACGTATAGCCGTAGGCCGCAAACGAATCCGCAGGCAAGAGCTAACCTCAATAATTTATATATTTATTTAATCACCACGGCTTACACCAGTTACAGTAATTAATAGGACATTATACAAATTAAAACATAAACACCATAAAGGCATTGATTCAATCAAAATAATTATAATAAAATGTTTTTTACCCCTGCATCAGCAGATTGAACTGTCAGCTGTCAGATGGTTTGTTAGTAAATATGCTCTATGCTGGTTGGACGGAGTATAGTTTTATGGATCTCAAGAGTGTCGTGAACTATAAAGGCATATTTAAACACAACAAACGCATGATAAAAGCGTCCCGTGCTCGGATCAGTTGATAGAGTTTCTTGTATTACAACTTGCGCAGGCACATAAAACAGCACAAACAAACAGCTTCTTCTGTCCCGCGTTTGTTATGCCGAAGATTTAAAACTTCGGGTACCTAGCCCAATCATGATTTATAATAATCATTTATTGATAATATAGATTATTAGTCACAATGTGGGTTTTATTACAATTATTCTTAAATGTCAAAATCTGAAATACATTAATAATTCATATAAACAATTAAAATTATGTCTAATTTACAACTACACGAAATATAAATAATGACAATTTGTCATAATTATCATTAACAATGATTACGAATATCACGAATTAATTATTATTTAAATTACATGTCAAATAAATAAATTAAAAGAAATAAATAATAATGTAAGTGGAAATAATTTTTATAAATTATTATAATAATAATAATTAAATATAATAATAATTCCCTTTCATGAACTCGTCATAGTTGTAAAATGACTTTTCTATGAGCCAGCGCTTCAATCTGACCTTGAATATGGAGTCAGTCGGTGCCTCAGTCACCTATAAGCTTCAGAATTCATAATTAACTGTGACTATTGCGTATCATGGCCATGCGTTTGTTCAATGATATTAGTAAGACAATTAAGGTGTAAAATCAAATATAAAATCAATGATATTATTCCTTCCAGGCATCAAAAGAAAGCACAGTAGTTATAGTATCGAGCAGCGCGCACTACCGCGGCAAGATCCACAAGGAGGACCTCAACCTGGCGCGCGGGTACGACGCGCCCGCTGCGTACGCGCAGAGCAAGCTGGCCAACATCCTGTTCGCGAGGGAGCTCGCGAGGAGACACTTAGGTAAAAAAATAATTCTAGTCATTATATTCTATCCTCTTAGGTATCCTAATCTGGCAACGTTATAATATGTTGTTATTCTTAATGTGTTTTAATTTAATATGGACATTTAATTTGTATTCCCACTCAATTAATTTTGACTGAAATAAAATGATTTGAATTTGAATATGAAATGAAATATTTAAAAAACATACTTTTTAATGTTTAATATGTGACCATCCGTGAAGAACTGTAATTAGCTTTCTGTTGCTACTAGGTTAGTTATAGTGATAATCTTGGCTGTTGATTTTCCTTACAAATAAATAAATAAATACTTGTCGAATTGAGAACTTCCTTTTTACATTGAAGGTCGGTTAATAATGGATTTAAAGTATTATTAATGTTAACTTAAATCTGGGAAGTCTTAATTTATAATCTTTTAATCTTAAATCTGGTAATCTATCTATTAGTAGATGATTAAGTATGTAGCAACGATTTTAAATCCTAGAATGCCCTGACGGAGAAAACTGTGGGACTGGTGTTAGATACTGTTAGATAATCTAGAAATGCCAAAAACATAGTTCGATCTCCTACTCTCCCACGTTAATTAGACCTATCTCTTTCGTGTAGGCTGCCTACCGTGTATAAACCCAATAAACAAAGCGAATAAAAGTTGCGAGTAAACTTTTATTCTTGTTGCTTGTTTTGTAGCATAAATATTTTAAAAAATATATAAAAATATATTAAATCGCTATACTTACGAGTGAAATGATATACCCTTAGCTTAAATTATATGTGTTTATTGTTTGGTTTTTACACTTGCGAAATGCATAAGATGGCGTTTTATGATATATTTTGCTGAAAATAAAACGGCGAAAAAATTAGGCATATTTCGGTCGCAGGCAAAGTGTGTCGGTCCAGCATTCCTCTACGTAACTCCTCATATCTGTTACATTTCGCTAAGAAATCCGAATAAGTATCATTTATTTGCATAAAACATGAGTATATACATGGTGGTAAGTTTAAATAAAAAAGTGCAACATGTTTTGCCAATCCTGGCGTTGCTCATATTTTTGATACAATTCTGTTATCGTTACAGACAACAACATCTCCGTGGTAGCGGTGGACCCCGGCCTCACGGACACCGACATCACCCGCCACATGGCGGTGATGAAGAGCTTCGGAAGGTACCTGGTGTACCCTCTCTTCTGGCCCTTCATGAAGAGCGCCAAGCTCGGATCCCAGGTCATAGTCCACGCTGCAATGGATCCCGCCTTGAGGAACTGTGCTGGAGACTACTATGTGTAAGTTCTGATGACCTGGTCTTCTAGCCTCATGAAGAGCGCCGAGCTCGGATCCCAAAGTTCACGCTTTGCTGAGGACTACTTTTGAATTTCTGTTGACCTGGTGTCACGACCTGGTCTTCTAGCCTCGTTGTCTATCTGCCTGTCACTATATCTCAAGAACTGCGATAGAGAGTTGAAATTCTGAGGGACGATGAATTTCTGTTGCCTCTGTTACAACAAGTAATCAAGCCACATACAACATACGTGATTTAATAATGTTAAGCAACTTGGATGAGTGACCGTTCTGGTTGTGCTGCTATTTATACTATTTTTTGTGGTTTTGTAATTGGAAAATGTACACGGAACCCTAGAAGTCGTATTAGTCTTATCTCATACGAAATATATTTTTTTAAGTTATTAACTTAAATACTACTATTTAAATATTAATGATTATGTTACTTTATTACAGAGATATGAAAAAGGCTGAGCCCTCGAAAGACGCTCAAGATTACGAGCTAGCGCAGTGGCTGTGGAAGGTCAGCGAGAAGTGGACGAAGCTGGACGAACACCGCGCCGCGCTCAAAAAACCGCTCGCTGCGTAACTGACTAGTGTAACTTGAACTATTGTGACAAAATCGTTCTCTTTGGAGGAGAAACAAAAAAATACAATGATATTTATGAGCATTACGTCCTTTGTCTTGGATTTTTTGTACCATCATTATCATTGTCACCCGCGGGACGGCTTTTGCTGGAAATGGGCCACCCTTAGAGATAACTAAATAATATCGGTTGCCGCGTTGCATCCACTATTTCAAAGGTTAATAAAGTACAGATAACTGACATTTCGTCAGTGAGCTTTAGATAGAGTATTTTTTATTATGTAAGTTTGCGGATTGTAAGAATATTTCATATAAATTTGTTGCTTTTAAAAATGGGCATTTATTTAAGTGTTATGTTGTTATTTAATAAATAGTGTAGTTATTATAACTTTGCATTTTATTTTGACCTTATTAGTCTTGGAAGTTCAAAAACCTACATAAACGGTTTTATTTTTTTTGTATTTAGTTTGGCATACCTACTAGGCCGCCACTTTGAAGAAAACTCGTTTGCGACCAGTGAAACGCATGTTATGCTACAGAGACAGCAAACAAAAATCTTAAACTCATATGGTTTCTGAAATATTGAGGTTTAAACTGGATAAAAATATGGAACTCAAAGTGTTGGAATGCCTTCCTTCCTCCTACTTTCCTACAACCTAATTTTCAAGAACCTCTTAGTAACTGGTGAACACTGGGTTTGCCTATCTTAAAGTGGAAAAAAATAGGAAATAAAAAAAACAGCTCATTATCATCAGTCTCTATTAGCATGGTTGTGTAGCTGGTCATATGCTGCGTATGCGCCGCGGGCTCAGTCCCAGATGCTGTGGTGCAGGTCGGCGCGGTCGAACAGCAGCGCGCGCGGCGCGGCGGCGGGGGCGGGGCGGGGCGCGCGCTGCAGCAGCTGCAGCACGCCGGTGCCGATGGCCGCGGGCACGCCCAGGATGATGGACTCCGACACGCCCTCGATGCAGTCCCGCTGGCCGTAGTACGCGGCGTCGAACAGGTGGTCCGCGGTCTTTTCGAACTGAAAAATAAAATAAAATTAATATTTCCAGACAATTCACACAGTGGCGTAGCGTGGGTGAGGCGGAGGGGGCGGCCCGCCCCGGACGGCAGCCCGCGGGGGCGGCAAAATGACGATTAATAATATTTTAAATAGTTAGTTTAAATACTAATTACGTAAATTTAAAATTAGATCACTTTACTTCACTAGGGCATTCGATTGCGTACACCATGAAACATTGATCAGAAAATTGAACCACTATGGAATTAGTGGCAAATCCTTGGATCGAAACGATCTCCAGGGTCCTTAGTTTCAATGGGTGTACCTCTGGTATCCATACTACAATCTTACCTTTTTTTGATATATTAATGACTTGCCACATCTTGGAAAGTATCAACATGAAATTGTATTATATGTGCTGATGATACTTCTCTTTTATTTAAATTAAATCGTCGCTAACTAATAACTTTGACAAGGTAAATAATGCAATTTCTAAAGTAGTCCATTGGTTTGAATCCAATAATCTATTACTGAATGAAATAAAACAAAATATATTCGATTTTCACTACCCAATGTAAAACAAAGTTCTGTAGATATTAAAATAAAGGGCGACAATTTAGAGCTCGTTGAAAATACTGTATTCCTAGGTACCTATAACTTTTGATAGCAGCTTCAATGGGACCCTCATATGGATAAATTGTCGAAAAGGCTCAGTTCTGCAGCTTTCGCAGTCAAAAAAATTAGGGTTTTAACTGATATTGTACTGCAGAAAAGGGCTGTTCGTGCTATCTATCATATGGGTCCCCGAGATTCGCTAAGTAATAAATTCTTAGAAATAAACATAGTCATTTGTCAATAAATTTATGAAGCCATTATGTATACGCATAAGAAAATATTTTTTTTTCCAATAAATAGTGATAAAGACAATGTAAATACAAGAAATAAATATAAACTCGCTTTGCCCACCACTAGGCTGCATCAGGTTAATGTGTATTTCAAAGGGCAATGTTTACGCTTCTACAACATGATTCCCAAGTCCAAGTTGTCAATTACTTAATTTAAAAATATTGAAAAAACAATATTCTTGAAAAAGCTTATTTTTTAATATCGGATTACCTTGTATTATTGATATTATTATTATTTATTGATGACAAAACTGCTTGGAACGTAATCTGCTCCAACAGCAAATCAAAACAGCAAAAACAACTCTAACAAATAATTATTGTAAAGTTTCAGTACAAAAATGAGCTAGATTTTCTAATCGTTACTTTGCTCAGTGTAAAAAAAGCGAAGCGACCAGATCCGATAATTTGATTTCCTATTTATCTTTATGCACCAATGTTTCTTTTTTTGTGTTTTATTTTTGACGTTTCTATGATTTGTAAAACCAAGCAATGTAATGTTAAAAAGGGTCTGGGGGTAGGGGGGAGGGGTTAAGGGGGGGGAGGATATGGGTAAAAGACCACTATAGCTCCTCCAGTTCATCCAAAAAGTGAATCTCGGAATTTCGGTGCCAAATATAGTCATCTTGATTCGTACATATTTCAAAGGGCAATGTTTGGCTTTAGCGTCTTGCAAGTTGTGTGAAATTTTATCCGAAGTTGAAGCTAATAAAAAATTATCTCTTATATGTATATGATGGCTATAATATCGACTGGACAAGAATTGGCTACAAGTATTGATTTTAAAAAGCTTTTAAAATCAATTTTTGTAGATACCTCATTGCATGTGAAATTTAATTTTAACTTAGGCACTATTGAATGGGGGCGGCAAAATGGGTCTCCCGCCCCGGGCACTGAGATGGCACGCTACGCCACTGAATTCACACAACAACATCTAGCCCCGTGGTAAGCTCTAAGCTTGTGTTACGGGTACTAGATATCTGATACACTTAATATGATAGTCATACATATATAGATATTTTTTATTATAAACATTAAACACCCAAACCAAGGAGAAAGTGCTTGCAGAACATACAAACACTTTCACCCTCCGCGGGAATCGAACCCGAAACTGGAAGTGTTATGCGCTGTTAGAACTCTGGATACGAATGAGGAGGAATACGTCCAGATGAGGAGCAGTGGTGACAGCTTAGGGTCAGCTCCGCGAAATGGCGCCACTATTTAGGACAGCGATACAAAATATAACTAAGTTTTAAGTACACAACAAGATATATTTTTTAAGGAAGTCGTTATAGAGCGACATATTTTTGTATACGTATATTGATCTCCCGATGCGAATATATAAATGATGATGATGCTTGGATAGATGTTGCTTAGTTCGACATTGACAGGCTCTAATAATTCTGGTTGACCAGGACTGATATGCTCATGTTATAATAGCTACCTTATATGACAAGCATTTTTTTATTGTAAACTAGCGGCCCGCCCCGGCTTCGCACGGGTAATTATTAAAAAAAAACCGGCAATTATTCGTTTTTTTCTCGCCTTTTAAACCTTCCCTAGATCTCCGCGAACATTTCAAGACTAAGATAAGATAAATCCGTTCAGACGTTCTCGAGTTTTGATCAGACTAACGAACAACAATTCATTTTTATTTATATAGATGATAAACTTATAATAGTTACCTATTAATAAGAACTCCAAAATTGTAATAACTGATAAAGCTGTGTTGTTCTATTCGCTTCTCAACTCAGTATAAACATTGAAGCGAACTGTCAAGACAATGTTAATTCCTTGATATTTCTTGTTTAAACAATTTAGTTTTATTAATTTTAAGTTGACCTGTCCATGTAGGCCATGTGCTTCTAAGGAAATAAACGTTTTGACTTTGAATCAGGCAACTATTGTATCTACTATGGAGGACATCTGGCCGAAAATATGAAATAATTGGTGCCTGCATGAATCGCGCAGTCAGCTGCAACCTTATCCCTATAGATACAGTTACAGATGACTTGTGTACACAGTGACCGCTTCAGTGGCGCAGTGGGCGAGGGTTCGATTCCCGCCGGGGGTCAAGTGTTTGTATGTTCTGCAAGCACTTTCTCCTTGGTCTGGGTGTTTAATATTTATAATAAAAAATATCTATATATGTATGACTATTATATTAAGTATATCAGATATCTAGTACCCGTAACACAAGCTTTGAGCTTACCACGGGGCTAGATGTTGTTGTGTGAATTGTCTTAAAATATTTATTTTATTCATTTATTTATATTTGAGTGTGCTCACGCTGGCCAGGTTGAGCACGGACTCCTTCATGCGCGCCAGCCCGTAGCGCGTGATGCCGAGCACCTCCCCCCGCGCCGTCATCTGCCCGGCCAGCAGCTCCACGTGCCGCCGGTCCACGCTCATGCCGTGCCCCGCCATCACACCCTGGATCTCGCTGATGATGGTGGATTTGGCAGCCTCCACGCCTAGGGTTTGGTATACCTGGAAATTATTCGGAGTATATAAACTATGTTATGTTGTAAACACAAGAAACCTATACTTACGTAGTAATTTATATTATTCTATGCATAGACTAATATTCTATTCCGGGTAAAACGGGTTGGATAGAATTCAAGAGGTGAATGGAAATGAAACCAATAGTTTTTTTTCTGGCAATTATTAAAAGGGCTTAAATTGTAAACCAAGTCAATTTTATTCAAACTTTGGAGTTAATAGAAATGCCAAAGAGGCGAACAGATACGTAGTATGGGGTCAATAGATATGAAGTACGGGGCTAATAGAAACGGGATAGGTTTCAATAGAAATAAGAAGGGGGTGTATAGAAAATTACTGTGCTGTGTGCTAGGGCTGCCACCAAAATATTATTAGGTAGGTACATCATTTTTCATAGAATTCAACTGTATGTCTGTCTGTGGCCTCCTAAACGAATGGACACCTATTGATGCGGTTTTTTGTGTTCAAAAGCTGACGTTATTTCATATATTAGTTATAATTTACGAATATTTGTTCAGGCGTTCAACAACTTATTTTTGGAAAGTGACAGCCCATTATAGCCCATTTATCGAGGAAGACTATAGGCTACTTTTTACCACGGGAAAATACGTCGTTCCGCGGCAAAATCCATGAAACACGGGCAACGGCGTGCCGTGAAAAACTGGTGTACCTACAAGAGAGCTAAAAAAGGTAACATTTTCAGACTTGCTTAAAACTAGCTCTCACCTCCAAAATATTGTTCGAAGTAGTCTTAGTTCCATTGACGCCGTACGTCGCCATCACGTTCCTCAGCCCGTCGCCCTCCACGCACAACTTATACCTGGAAATCACAACATTGTTCAACCAAATACGTAACCTAATAAATGAGTGCATATTTTCTAAAAAGAATCAAAAACTTCTTTTGAAAGAAACATGAAGTATTGAATAACAATGACTGATACTTCATAGTTATTTAGCTTGGTCCCTGGGGAGCCTCGACCTGATCTTACGGTTACCGATTTCAATGTTACCTAGTCCTCTAGCTGACATCACAGTCACAGTCTGCCTCTGGTAGATTTGTGGCAACCCAACAACAGCGCCACGAAAAAAAGAAGAAGATAGATAGATAACTCTTTATTGTACACCACAAATAAAATACAAACAGCAAACAATAACAAGACAATACATTGGAGTACAAAGGGCGGCCTTATCTCTGTGAGAGATCTCTTCCAGGCAACCTTTGGATAGACAGGAAAGAAATAGAACGACATAGACAGTGGCGTAACGTAAAGAAGATATAACAAGAATTCAATTCAGAAGGAATACACAGAGGAAGATCAGCGTTGTTTTGTCACGTGCAAAATAACACATGCTGAGTTGAGGGCCTTTTAGGGACACTAGCTGTGTGTTTATATGTTATTTTTACTATGTTTAACCTTTTGACCGCCACGCCCCAAACGCATTTTGCGTAACCTCTACGCCAAAGCACAAAGTGACCAAAAATACCTATGAATAAAATAGTGCTGCCAAGAGTCGATAAAATGTATTTTGTCGATAAACACATGAAGACTTGATTTCGTTGGCTTTTTATACAATAAACAACTTTTTTAAATCTGGGATGTTTTATTACCTTTTGAACGCCACCTTAAAATTATAAAATCTGACTCTCCAAGCCATCCAAGTTACAAAACGAAAGGCTATAAGCATAATTTTAATTTTTCGAGTTTTACTTGATACCAATTTACTATCTATACTAATATTAGGTCCTTACATATGAAATTGGCGTTTTTCGTACTGGCCACTTTAATCACAAATTTCTCCTCTTTGGTAAGGAATTCCAAATTCAAATTTGTACAGCTATAGACTCATGTATTTGTGCTTCGATGATCGTCATTCATTTGTTTTTTTTCTTCTGTTTTTTTCTGTTTGCGTCACTCATTTTACAAAATGGAAAACTTAAAATATCGCATTATTTACGAGTACGAGTTCCGCCGTGGCACTAGTGCTGCGGAAACAACTCGAAGGGTGAATGATGTGTATGGCGGTCGTGTTGCAAAAGAAAACACAGTTCGTTTTTGGTTCCAACGTTTTCGTTCTGGAAATTTCGACTTGCAGAACAAGCCCCGTGGACGGCCTGAGACTCAAGTTGATAATGAAGAGTTGAAGGCTATTGTGGAAGCGGATCCATCGCAAACCACGTCCGAGTTAGCTGCAGGCTGCGGTGTTAGTGATAAAACTGTTTTAATTCACTTGAAGCAAATTGGGAAGATTAAAAAGCTTGAAAGGTGGGTACCTCACGAATTGACTGAAGCAAACACTGCGCAACAGACGGCTACTAAATTAGAAGAGCTTCAATTGGAAAGTCTAAGACATCCTCCGTACTCCCCGGACCTTGCTCCAACAGATTACCATTTTTTTCGAAATTTGGATAACTTCTTGCAAGGGAAAAAATTCAACTCCGATGGGGCAGTCCAAATCGCCTTCAAAGATTTTATTGATTCCCGTCCGACTGGTTTTTTTAGTAAAGGGATCAATGAACTACCTATAAGATGGCAAAAGTGCATAGAAAATAATGGTTCATACTTTGATTAATTAAATATATTATATTAAAAAATATTCGACTTTTTGTTCCTCCCATACAAAACGCCCATTTCATATGTAAGGACCTAATATATAAAGCTGAAGAGTTTGTTTGTTTGTTTGTTTGTTTGAACGCGCTAATCTCCGAAACTACTGGTTCGAATTGAATAATTCTTTTTGTGTTGGATAGTCCAGTTATCGAGGAAGGCTATAGGCTATATAACATCACGCTACGACTAATAGGAGCAAAGATATAGTGGTAAATGTGTAAAAAACGGGAGAAATTGTTCATCTTTGAAGCCTTCCGTTGCGTGCGCCGTGAAAACGGTTCAAGATACACAAAAAATATGTATTAAAGAATAATAGCTCTTTTAATGATCTAAAAAACAGTCCGCGATAGTATATGTCTAACTTTTAATATTAACTCACAAAAACCGTTTTTATGGTACCTAATTTGGTCGAAATAATTTGTTTAAGTTGTATCAACATAAGAATATTAATCTTTATTCAAATAAATATGTTGTTGGTTAAGAGTACTTCATCCATTATAACGCGGGTAGCACCGCAGGGCACAGCTAGTATAATATATAAATTGTTTCGCCGCAGTTGCCGGTGTTTTGCCTACATAAAACCAGAAATCAGATCGATAACAAATATTTTCTAATAACAACAGCACATCACTATTCACCCACGAGACGTCTTCTGTTGTCGAGAATAGCCGACGTTGGCGCGGCTGGCACGTTGTTTGAAAGCTTGCTTACATCTGAGGTAGTGATGTGATGGGTCGCTGATTATCGATAGGCGGAGAGGGTATTGGACCCTGAGCGATTATTGGCAGAAGTATTTTATACCTAATTATTTTCCTTGCTACTTGCAGAATTTCTTTTCATTAATTATAATCAATGAGATGAAATTCTGCATATGATAATTATCATTTTAGGAAATTTTACTAGGTAGGTATTTTATTTCCTTCATTCTTCATTCATTGTAAATTGTCTTAAACAAATCATTTCTAGGCATTACCTATCCATCTCACATCTTTGATTTTCTGTCCACGTAATTATTTCCTTGAGTCGGATACCTATCTCGTAATCGAACCGATTTAGGTTACCTACACTACCTACTTACCAATGATGAAAGTGCCTACCTATCTAAAAAATGTCCCGTTCCCAACGTAGGCACCTACTGTAATCTTACAAGAACGAAATAAAATGTTGTTATGTACCTACCTACCCACCGAACTAAAGGGAACCTATGTGCTTCGAAGCAGAAACATGCTTTTGTCGAAGTTTGAACGAGAGATCTAAGAATCTACAAATACCTTCATTATGAATACCTATGAATCCAAAATCACACACCTGCAATTATCTTTTTTCATTATGCGTTTGCAGAGTGTATATTTGGATGTATTATGATATCTTAATAGATATTTATTATTTTTATCATGATAATGAACATGATATAAATAATAAATATCTTGTTTAAATGTAAATTGTATATTTTTATCACCTTCGGTTGGTAGCTGTATACCACAACACTAGCGGTCGGCTCCTGCCGACAATGGCTTGGCGAATCACGCCCGCTGACGGGATTTTAACTAAGTTTTTCATCATCGAAATTTTTATACAACTAGTGGTTTTTCTTATAAACTTTTAGTATATATTTATAATAACTAAAACAATGTTCATTTCAGGATACATAAAACGCAGAACTAACTGTTTAAAGATTGTGTATTTCGTTTTTCTTTTGGAGTAGTTTGGGTCGTCATATGACGACGCTGGCGTAGTGAGCTCAATTTCTAATGTCGAGTATAGCCGACGGTGGCGGTGAAAAGGTTAATGTGTCCTAAATAAAATGTATTTTCTTTCTTTCTTTTTTTCCTTTCAGTCCCTCACCTGGGCTTGTGGTCTGCGTCCTCCGCGGCGATGACCGCCCGCGCGACCTGCGGCAGCCCCTTGACCACGACGGCGGGCAGCTGGCGCGCGAGCTGCTGCAGCGCCATGTTGAGCCAGCCGCCGCCCTGCTTGCTGGGCTCGCCGTGCACCTTTCAGTCCCTCACCTGGGCTTGTGGTCTGCGTCCTCCGCGGCGATGACCGCCCGCGCGACCTGCGGCAGCCCCTTGACCACGACGGCGGGCAGCTGGCGCGCGAGCTGCTGCAGCGCCATGTTGAGCCAGCCGCCGCCCTGCTTGCTGGGCTCGCCGTGCACCTTTCAGTCCCTCACCTGGGCTTGTGGTCTGCGTCCTCCGCGGCGATGACCGCCGGCGCGACCTGCGGCAGCCCCTTGACCACGACGGCGGGCAGCTGGCGCGCGAGCTGCTGCAGCGCCATGTTGAGCCAGCCGCCGCCCTGCTTGCTGGGCTCGCCGTGCACCTTTCAGTCCCTCACCTGGGCTTGTGGTCTGCGTCCTCCGCGGCGATGACCGCCCGCGCGACCTGCGGCAGCCCCTTGACCACGACGGCGGGCAGCTGGCGCGCGAGCTGCTGCAGCGCCATGTTGAGCCAGCCGCCGCCCTGCTTGCTGGGCTCGCCGTGCACCTTTCAGTCCCTCACCTGGGCTTGTGGTCTGCGTCCTCCGCGGCGATGACCGCCCGCGCGACCTGCGGCAGCCCCTTGACCACGACGGCGGGCAGCTGGCGCGCGAGCTGCTGCAGCGCCATGTTGAGCCAGCCGCCGCCCTGCTTGCTGGGCTCGCCGTGCACCTTTCAGTCCCTCACCTGGGCTTGTGGTCTGCGTCCTCCGCGGCGATGACCGCCCGCGCGACCTGCGGCAGCCCCTTGACCACGACGGCGGGCAGCTGGCGCGCGAGCTGCTGCAGCGCCATGTTGAGCCAGCCGCCGCCCTGCTTGCTGGGCTCGCCGTGCACCTTGATGGCCCAGTCCGACACGATGGAGATGTTGCCCGGTTTTATCCGCAGCTTCGAGGTGCAGATGCTGGAATTATGCTTTTTAATTTTAATTATATTTTATTTATTTATTTCAGTTTAATACATAATCATAACGGGTTATTTTTTTAGCCCTAATGCGATCATATACCTATTTATAAATAATAAGATAATAACAAATTCATAATGATTGAAATAAAATAGTAATAATAATAGATCAACGTTGATATCATAATAATCGTCATAATAATTGGTATAAATTAACATAAAATAATTCACAAAAAAAGGTGTGTGTGCGATTCACACACGATAGAAGGGAAACTTCAGTAAATCGACGAAAGAATAAGAAGAATAAAAAAAAAGTGTGTGTGTGTCAGCTACGACGCACGATTGGAGTCTACTACTTACGAACTATAATTATGATATAAATATCGAATAGAAAAAAAGGGTAAATGAACGCATCTGCTAAAATGATAAGAGAAACAAACATAAATATCTGTAATTATTCGGATTATTTATATTACTTCAATAAAGCGTATTACATAAAGTATGTTATAAAATAATATAAATAAAATACAGCAATACCTCTTTGCGCGATACTTCGTAGTCTCAACTACGAAGTATCGCGCAAAGAAATTTAAATAAAGCTTTGTATTTGTGTCTCTTACCATTTCCGTTTCAACTTTTTGCATCCGGTTTGAAATCACTACGATTCTATAGAAGTTTCACTTCAATAAAAATAATTAATGCAATTAATATAATAATAAATGCAAATTTTAATTGACGAGCGTTTTTTAGTGAACGTTAGAGTCACGTTTATTTCCTTAGAAGCATATGCCTACATGGACAGGTCAACTTATAGCTAATTTAAATAAAAACTAAGAATAATTCAAGGAAATAACATTGTCTTGACAGTTCGGTTAAATTTTTTTACAGAGCTGAGAAGCGAATAGAACAACTCAGCGTTCAACTCGTATGTTGTTTAAATTTATAATAGGTAGCAATTTGTATTAGTACACCAAAATTGTAATAACTACGAAATTGTACAAACTGATAAAGCTGTGTTGTGCTATTCGCTTCTTACTTCGGTGTAATTTTTAGGTTTGATTAACTTTGTGTTTACCTGTCCATGTATGCCCTGTGCTCCTAAGGAATAAAACGTCTTTGAGTTTCACTTTGATAAAATTGGTATAATTTAAAGTCAAAAGTCAAAGTCAAAACGTTCATTTCCTTAGAAGCGGACAGGTCAACTTAAAATTAATACAACTAAATTGCTTAAACAAAAAATATCAAGGAAATAACATTGTTTTGACAGAGGAAAGAGAGCAATAGGCTATAATATATAATGACTACATAAAAACAAAAACTGTTTAGTCCGTCTGTTAGTACAATTAGCTTGAAATTTATACGCCACGTAAAACTTCAATGCTCTTTAATCGCCTTAATTTTTTATTTGCAAAAAAAATGATTACAGATATGGGTACAATTATTCTTTTTTTTTAGCGAGGTCGTCTCGCAATGTCTTCCGCGGCTGACCTCTACGCCGAGCACCGTGTGGCTGCCATGACGTACAGATCTTTGTCCATTTTTCAGTTGCCATGCGACTGACATGACCCGCCCAGTCCCACTTCTGACGAAACCCCTACCAACATTGGAGCACCAACACGCATTGGACCAGCGCGGTAGGTAACGGTCATAACCCCCCCATTAATGACAATTATTTTAAGTTTAAATGACGGACTTATTATAATTTTTAAACCATCATCCTTTGTAGCCACGCCCAAGCCGAACATCGTCTTCGCCCGAATCCTTCGCGTTGCAACGATGTACCTGGCGCACACATGTCGTTGGCACGAATATTCGCCATAGGCCGTTAATGTAGCCCGCACCATGTGTGTGTGTGTGACTGACACCAGTCTCTGCACCATACTTACGCGTACACGATGGACTCCACGCTGACTTCCAGACAGAGCAGGCGGATCCTCTCCGCGTCCAACCGGATGAGCAGGAAACACTCCTTTGGCAGATACAGCTCGTCTATGTACGTCGTTATCTGGAAGAGAACCACTGATGAACCTGCTAACTCTCTACGGAAACAGACGAAGGTTCCCCAACTCTTGAATGGTTCTATCATTGAACGATTAAAGATTGGGGGACTCGATCGTAGGAGCGAATAGTGCCCTAATTTAGTAGGCACTACATTTTATATTAAACTAGTGGCCCGCCCCAGCTTCGCACGGGGTTTTATTCAATTTATTTTCCCGGCAATTATTCGATTTTTTCTCGCCTTTTAAACCTTCCTTAGACCTCCACGAACATTTCTAGACTATGTTATAATAAATCCGTTCAGCCGTTCTCGAGTTTTAATCAGACTAACGAACAACAATTCATTTTTATTTATATAGATAAATAAATAAATTTTCACGACGTATTTTCCCACGGTAAAAAGTAGCCTATAGCCTTCCTCGATAAATAGTCTATAACAGTAAAATAATAATTACAAAAATCGGACCAATAGTGGCCGCCTTCCTGTTGCATTCATGCAGTGATGATGAGCCATTTAATGCTCTTTTATCTGGTCGGTCCATCTCATAGGGGATCTTCCTCGTGGCCTGGTGCCCGCAACCTTCCCCTGGGCCACAAGTCGCTCGATAGCCACCTCCCCTCGGCGGCATACGAGACCAAAGCAAGTGAGGATACGAGACTGTACCGAAGATGACAACCGCTGTTTGATGCTGAGTTCTCGAAGTATGGACTCATTGGTACGGAATTCAGTCCACGATACTCCGAGCATTCTTCTCCAGCACCACATCTCTAGGGCGTCTCTCTTTTTCTTCTCTACTTCTCGCAGGGTCCACGTATGCCGCGTACAAGAATATACCGCCGTATATAGAATATAAGAAGAATAAACCGCCGTAACAGATGATCCACGCGCCTGGCGAACTCCTGGTCCGTCAGCTCGGCGGTGATGATGGGCGTGGAGATGACCTTGCTGGCGTTGATGTCGATTACCTCTCCTAGTGTAGTCTTCTCGATGCGCCCCTTGACGCGCCTGGCGAACTCCTGGTCGAGCGGGTCCGTCAGCTCGGCGGTGATGATGGGCGTGGAGATGACCTTGCTGGCGTTGATGTCGATTACCTCTCCTAGTGTAGTCTTCTCGATGCGCCCCTTGACGCGCCTGGCGAACTCCTGGTCGAGCGGGTCCGTCAGCTCGGCGGTGATGATGGGCGTGGAGATGACCTTGCTGGCGTTGATGTCGATTACCTCTCCTAGTGTAGTCTTCTCGATGCGCCCCTTGACGCGCCTGGCGAACTCCTGGTCGAGCGGGTCCGTCAGCTCGGCGGTGATGATGGGCGTGGAGATGACCTTGCTGGCGTTGATGTCGATTACCTCTCCTAGTGTAGTCTTCTCGATGCGCCCCTTGACGCGCCTGGCGAACTCCTGGTCGAGCGGGTCCGTCAGCTCGGCGGTGATGATGGGCGTGGAGATGACCTTGCTGGCGTTGATGTCGATTACCTCTCCTAGTGTAGTCTTCTCGATGCGCCCCTTGACGCGCCTGGCGAACTCCTGGTCGAGCGGGTCCGTCAGCTCGGCGGTGATGATGGGCGTGGAGATGACCTTGCTGGCGTTGATGACGATTACCTCTCCTAGTGTAGTCTTCTCGATGCGCCCCTTGACGCGCCTGGCGAACTCCTGGTCGAGCGGGTCCGTCAGCTCGGCGGTGATGATGGGCGTGGAGATGACCTTGCTGGCGTTGATGATCTCCTTGACGCGGGGCACGCCCTGCGTGATGTTCATGGAGGCCACTCCGGCGAAGTGGAAGGTTTTGAGGGTCATCTGGGTGCCGGGCTCGCCGATACTCTGCGAACATGAGTAATTCGAAGGTCAGAATGGTGAAATAATTTAATTACTATAGATTCTTTAAAATTATAAATAATTAACTATTTCCAGACAATTCACACAACATCTAGCCCCGTGGTAAACTATAAGCTTGTGTTACAAGTACACCCAGACCAAGGAGATCGTGCTTGCAGAACATACAAACACTTTCACCCTCGGCGGGAATCGAATCCGCTACCTCTTGCGCCGCAAGCGGACCCTCGCCCACCGCGCCACTGAAGCAGTCAATTGGTTTTGGTTATAAATATTTCTCTATTATATCTATACTAATATTATAAAGCTGAAGAGTTTGTTTGTTTGTTTGAACGCGCTAATCTCCGAAACTACTGGTTCGAATTGAATAATTCTTTTTGTGTTGGATAGTCCAGTTATCGAGGAAGGCTATAGGCTATATAACATCACGCTACGACTAATAGGAGCAAAGATATAGTGGTAAATGTGTAAAAAACGGGAGAAATTGTTCATTTTGAAGGCTTCCGTTGCGTGCGCCGTGAAAACGGTTCAAGATACACAAAAAATATGTATTAAAGAATAATATCTCTTTTAATGATCTAAAAAACAGTCCGCGATAGTATATGTCTATCTTTTAAGATTAACTCACAAAAACCGTTTTTATGGTACCTAATTTGGTCGAAATAATTTGTTTAAGTTGTATCAACATAATAATATTAATCTTTATTCAAATAAATAAATAAATATTTCCGGACTACTCACACAGCATCACCTAACCCCAAACTAAGCAGAGCTTGTACTATGGGTGTGTTAGGTGACTGATATACTACGTAGATACATTTTTTTTTTGTAAATACATACATATGATACATAGAAAACACCCAGACCCGAAACCAGAGATTGTAGATCGTACAAAATCTGGTCTCCCGGCGGGAATCGAACCCGCAACCTCCTGAGCCTCAGGCGGACGTTCGCCCACCGAGCCACAGAGGTCGTCGGTAATGTTGTTGGTTAAGAGTACTTCATCCATTATAACGCGGGTAGCACCGCAGGGCACAGCTAGTCTTATCTATACAATACTCGTGACACAGTTTTCATTCCCGTACTCCTCCGAAACGGCTTGACCGATTCTCATGAAATTTTGTGAGCATATTGAGTAGGTCTGAGAATCGGAATATTTTTATATTCGATATAGACGCTGTATGCTAGAGAGAGATGGGTGTATCTGGTGGAGGGAGACGGGTATACCTGCGCCGCGAGCGCGCCGACGGCGGTGCCCGGCTCGATTTTGGCGCGCTGGCACTTGTCGTGGCAGATGCGTATGAAGCGGACGAGCTGCGTGAGGGAGAGCCGCTCCAGCTGCAGCGCGGCGCCGCCGACGCCGGCGTAGCGGACTCGCAGCCGCCGCACCTTGTCCGCTATCTTGCCGAGGAAGCTCCTGTGGATAGTTCAACGTTTAAGCTTATTCAGAATACTTAGCCGCAGTCACGTGATAACTTGATAACACGCCAAGTTGCGTTCCATATTCCCCTATAAGCGCCTTTTAGGATACGCGTAGCTTTGAGCGGCACGAGCCACGGAGCTGGACGCCCGAAAATCAAACACACGGCAATTGAACATGGACGTTCAAGGAGAATCTGGTTTGTAAGCGTTTGTAACCAAGTAAAGTTTGTACGAAGTTCGGAAGGTAGTTGGAGTTGTAAAATCACACCAAATATATGGACTAATTAAGAGAAGACCTCAAAGAAATAGAACTAAATTTGTACTTGTTGCTTTTGGAAACTCACAGAATTTCATTCTTAAACTCCTCACTGCAGGTCTTGAAGTCATCCAGCGCCATTGTCTCCTTCGCAGCCAGCACTATGCCGTCACCATCTAACGGCTCCTCATCCCTGTAAGATAATATAAATCAACCAATATTTCCGGACAAACCACACAAAATCATCTAGCCCCGTAGTAAGGTCGCGCCCCTCCATGAAGCTGGGGTCCAGCGAGTCCGCGCCGTAGTGCAGCACCAGGTCCTAGAGACCGGTAGGTATAACTCACTTGGCGGGGCAGCTAGCGCGCACGTGCGCGAGCACGCGGGCGAGGTCGACGGGGCGGTCGCGGCCCTCCATGAAGCTGGGGTCCAGCGAGTCCGCGCCGTAGTGCAGCACCAGGTCCTAGAGACCGGTAGGTATAACTCACTTGGCGGGGCAGCTAGCGCGCACGTGCGCGAGCACGCGGGCGAGGTCGACGGGGCGGTCGCGGCCCTCCATGAAGCTGGGGTCCAGCGAGTCCGCGCCGTAGCGGAACTGCACCACCTCGCCCGTCGCGTTGCGCACCGTCATGTCGTAGTGCAGCACCAGGTCCTCCAGAGACTGTGAGGGGATAATAATTATATAAATATTGCTGGACAATCCATACAGCCACATCTAGCCTCGCGGTATGCTCTAAGCTCATGTTACCCGTGTCCACGAGACCATCCTCCCATAGTGTGGAAGATTAACTCAGTCGGAGTCAGTCCGGTGTTGAAACATCCATACTTGATTGACACCTATATGAATAGACATAGGGTCCAAGTTACCTTGACCAGCCGTCTCTGGAGGTAGCCAGTCTCGGCAGTCTTGACCGCCGTGTCCACGAGACCTTCCCTCCCCCCCATGGTGTGGAAGAAGAACTCGGTCGGGGTCAGTCCGGTGTAGAAGCTGTTTTCTACAAAGCCTCTTGCTGCTGGGATTTTCGCTGAAAATTAATGTATATTCTTTACTTTTATTCTTCCTGGGAACAGCTGACATTGCTACGAGAACAACCATAATGTTTTTACTTAAAAGAAAATTGGACAGTACTGCAAAATGATGTCCCCCGACTTTATTGAAGAGTATAAAAGTATCTTTAATAGAACAGATTTTCGGCTTTAACCCACCGTATCTTTTAAACGGCTAAACCGATTTTCACCAAACATGCCTAAGAACACTCGCGCAAAGTCACCTTTTATACAAAAAAAACTAAATTGAAATCGCTTCGTCCGTTCGGGAGCTATGATGCCACAGATAGTCAGACATGCCAAACTGATAACCCCTCTTCGATCGAGGGTTAAAAACCATAAAATCGTGAAGCACTAGTACTATACAGTACAGGTACAGTTTCGGTAATATAATATTTAATTTAATAATATTATAATTATAAGTTCGTTTGTAGTAGTAGTTTTTGCGTGAAAGCGTATTTAACGCAAAAACTACTGAACCGATTTAAATCAAATTTGGTACACAGAATCTCTAGAGCCTGAGAAAGGACATAGGCTACTTTAAACCGCGGGAAAGTGTCATTCCGCGGTAAAAATAATGATAACGCGGGTAACACCGCGGGGCACTACTAGTAATTATATAAACTTACAATGTCTTTCGAAATGTGGTAGAGATCGGTCCTCAAAGCCGTTGGGCACCCGTTTGCCGTTCAAAGCCTGCTGTCCCACGCACGCAATCATTTGCGATATGTTGATGTTGGACCCTGCAAAATTATAAATATACTACCTGACCTGACTGACCCCAGCAAACGTTGTTTTGCAAAATGAAAAATAGATGTTGGCCGATTCTCAGACCTACTGAATATGCATATAAAATGTAATAATAATCGGTTAAGCCGTTTCGGAGGAGAATGGTAACTAACACTATTACAGGTGAATTTTATATTTAAGATTATAGCTTTAGAGTTTCCATGTTTGTCCATCCTGCCTCCTGGACGTTCGCCCACCGAGCCACAGAGGTCGTCAAAAAATAATATTAGTAAAGATTTTAATTTTAGTAGAGGTAAAGTAATCAAAGGTCTCACTGACCTTTAGAGCCGCTCTGCGCCATGATAAGCGGCGCGTTGGTCGGGTGCAGCTCGCGGAAGCACGCCTTCGCAGCTAGCTCACTGGGAATATACATCGTATTGATTAGTAATTTAGTTTAATTAGAAATATATTTGCATGAATATAGGTTTAACACTCAGTTGTAATTTATCGATATGATTATGTGTCACTATATTTATTCACTATCCATATTTTCTGTATTATAGTTGGCTTGCATTACATTGCTGTGACAGTTTCTAACTAGCACAAGAGGTGAAGTCCTAAATAAAGGCTGCATTAATTATGTAATACTTTTTCTGATTTGTAATAGATGAATGATTTAGGGATAAATGAACAAGTTTTTCAATTCGTCCTTAAAGTCATCTCTTGATAAAGTTGGTTGGTCTTTAAAGAAGGAGTAATGTGGATTCAAGATTCAATAATATTCATCAGTGAAAATTTAATATGGCGACTACTGGAGACTTTAAGACGTTTGAAATTCAAAAATGTTAAGTCGCAGTTGGTATAACCCAACTTCTTGTTTCTTAATTTCAGCTTGTTTTATACTAGTAAAGATGTCGCAGGAGATTACCGGATGCTGCTGAGCTCGCTGAGCATGACGGCCTCCAGGGACTCCTCCATGGTGCAGCCCGGCTGGCACTGCAGCGTGCCTTTCTGCATCTCCAGGATGTAGCCGTCGCATTTAGAGTACCTGGGGGTATGAGAGTACGTTGAAAGGAAAAACATCACCGGGCCAGTTAAAACTTTTTTTCCCATGTGGCCCGGCGCCGGGCCAAGTCACCGGGCCAGATGGGATACACTCAAATAAAGTGTTGCTTTATAGTATGTATATGACGGCGTGACGTCCTGGTTCTTCATTGTAGTGCGTTTGTAGTAGCATAGAATCAACTTAAAATGTCCGATGGCGTGAGCGGGGCGCTCACGCCACTCGATCGCGCGGTGTTTACCTGCGGCCGGTACCGGTCGGTGTCAGCCGACCGGTCTAACAGCCAATCGGGTGCCCGCAGGTGGAGGGGTTGTTTACGAGTTGCACTGCTATTTAAAGTACAGTTCCAATAGTCCGGGAGACATTCTTTCTTTGGCTTCTGCTCTGTGCAAACGCTCTCGGAATTACTAGTTGACTTTATCTATATCTTTGTTAAACTGAGCCTCAGATTATTTGTGTGATTGATATTGTTCGTTTAATCCCGTAATATTTTTTATTTTATTTTATTTTATAATTTTTGGAAAACTAACAGCTAGGTAACTAAATACTAAACACAGTGTGTAATTAACGGCTAATTATAAGTTTCCACAGATATAAGAAAAAGTTACTAGTAATATGAAACAGTCGAATTAGGAAAAAGACAGCACATTTGATTTAAATTACAAACTAAGTTACAATAAATACTTACGCAAAGAAAAAACTACTCAACCAGTGTTTAAGACGCTTGGTTGAGGTATTAAATAAATCTAAATCTACTTCATTGTTGCCATCAATAATCATAGTATTTGCTTGGATGTTATTGAATGATTTGCACGCCCTTAAGATGAAAGAGTTCTGCCTGTAGTTCGTCCTCACCAGTGGTTCATACAAGAGCTTAGGCTTACGAAGTGAGCCTATGTTCGTGCGCAGACCAATCAGCTCTAACAGCTCCGGACAGTCCACCGTTCCGTTCGCTAAATTCATAAGATAGCATAAGTCAGCAATATTCCTACGTTCAATAAGGGGTAAGAAGTGAAATTTACGACAGCGTTCAATATAGCCTGGTAAAAAAATATTTGCTCTAAATTGCAAGTAGCGTAGAAAACGCTTTTGAATGCCTTCAATTCTAGAGACATAGATGTCATAGCGCGGGTTCCAAACCTGCGAGGCGTACTCCAAATGACTGCGAACATACGCACAATACAGAATCTTAAAGGTCTTAATACTGGTAAACTCCGATGACATCCTAAGTACAAAACCTAACGATTTTGATGCTTTCTTGACAATGTGATCGATGTGATGATCAAATAAGAGCTTGTTATCGAAGTTAACACCTAAATCTCGGATAGTTTTCACTCTAGATAAGACAGTATTATTTAATGTGTAGTCAAAGTTAAATACATGTTGTTTTCGCGTGTACGTAGATACATAGCACTTGGATACGT
Organism: Gymnoscelis rufifasciata; assembly: GCA_929108375.1. Taxonomy (NCBI): domain Eukaryota; kingdom Metazoa; phylum Arthropoda; class Insecta; order Lepidoptera; family Geometridae; genus Gymnoscelis; species Gymnoscelis rufifasciata. The sequence continues at coordinate 917,593 of OV815320.1, forward strand.
TTAACTGAAGGTTGTTAGTGGTGCAGTAAAGTTGAAATCGATAAAGTTCATTTTGTAGGCGCAGAGCATCATCATTGCTACGAATAACGGTAAGGATCTTCATATCATCTGCATAGAGAAGTACTTTGGAGCTATTAAAGCAGGTGTGCACATCATTGACCATTATGAGGAATAGCAGTGGACCTAGAAGGGAGCCTTGGGGTACTCCAGAAGGAATGCTCATGGCAGAAGAAGAGTAACCACTGAGTACTACAGTTTGGCATCTGTTATGAACATAAGAAGTGAACCAGCGGTATAGGTTACCTCTTATTCCAATAAGCTGTAGTTTCTTTAAGAGAATCAAGTGATCTATCCGGTCAAAGCATTTGGTATAGTCGGTGTAAATTATATCCACTTGAGACAGCTCAGACATGTGGTGTGATATAAAATCATTACAGATTAAAAGGTTAGAGGTGGTAGATTTGCCTCTGATGAAGCCATGTTGACCGGAGTTAAGATCATGTTTTACAGCTGAGTAAAGTTGTGTATGAATAATTTTTTCAAGAATTTTTGCAAAGAGGCATAGTTTAGAAATAGGCCTATAATTTTCAATCCTATCTTTTGGCCCTTTCTTATGAATTGGTGTTACATATGCCTTTTTCCACACAGTAGGCATTATGCCTTCTGTGAGGGAGCGACGATATATTAATGTGAGAGGTAAGGATAAACTTTCGGCACATTTGACTATAAAAATAGGAGGGATATTATCTGGTCCAGCAGTTTTATTGAGATCTAATGATTTCAATAGTTTAAGAACCACACCATTAGACACCTCTATATCACCTATGTCCGCTGTTGATGTACAATGTTCAGACAGTTCAGATGGTGTATATGCATGTGTAGGTACATCACTGAGGAAAGTAGAGTGGAAATATTCCCCAAACATGTCAGCAATCTCCTTACCTTGGTCTGAAATGCGATCACCATAGTGAAATACAGAAGGATATGAATGAGACTGATTCTTAGATTTTACATAGGCCCAAAAGGCACGGGGATTTGTCTTAATATGTTTTTCAATATTTAGTATATAGGAGTCATAATACTCCTTTTCTAGTAATTTAACCCTCTCCCTAAGCATTATGAATGAATTATAATCACATAGGTTTCCATATTTTTTGAATTTACAGTGAAACTTATATTTCTCCTTTATTATTTTTATTAAAGGTATTTTGTACCATATTGGGTATTTGGTGGAAGGTGTGAATATCTTAGATGGTATGTGCAGGTCACGGAGGTTACCCAAGGTATGGTACAAATAAGAAACTGCATCCTCAACAGATTTATTAAAAAGTACTGAATGCCAGTCAACGGAGTCAAGTTCCTTACATATTGATTCATAATTGCCATCCTGATAGATGAATTTAGTGTAAGAGAGAGGTTTAATTGTGTGATATTGTACAAAATCACCGAGGATTATGAACTTATCCAGAGGATGCTCTAATAGTATGTTAGCTAAACTTGAAATAAAGTTTTCTCTTTGAACTGTCATAGAGTTACCTAGGTTTTGATTACATATATACACTGTACAAATATGAATCTTATAGACACGAGCACCTACCTGGTTCCTGTTGCGAATCGAAATTGTGACCCATAGGTCTTCCGCCGACGAGGACCACTCACGGCACTCAGCCGCAAGTTCCCGCCTAACTGCAATTAAAACACCGCCTCCCTTGCTTTGATTCATCGCCTGATAGTTTCTGTCTGATCTCCACACTAAGAACCGATCGTCAAATAGCTCACTGTCGGCTATTGTGTCATTGAGCCATGTTTCAGTGAGACACACTATATCAAAACTGTTCAGACACATATTTCTGTAAAAAACACTGGTTTTTGACCTCAGTCCACGAACGTTCTGATAATAGATACTAATCATTGATACCCGGTAAGTTGTTAGGTACATGGTGGGTCGGTGTAGATGGCAGAATAAATTCCGATATTTTAATGGCACAATGGGCAATGGAAGTTAATATTATCATAATAAATGAAACGTAGGAATAGTTGTAAACAAAGTGTGGTAGGTAATTGCTAAGTGTATCAAACAACATGTAAACATAGCAAGCAGTCAGGTGATTATGACAGAACATTGCGGGTAGAGGTGACAGTGACGGACAAACAATGAGATGCGAACGAATGACAGTGGTTGTCAAACTTTGGGTGCATGCATCATACAACGTGGCAACAATGAATACAAATAACACAAAAAAGATACAAACTACACTATTTACACTATTTTCTTGAGGTCGGCTTCTGTTTTTATTATGATAACCGGAGAAGTTGCATTTTTCCGAACACGTATCTTGCAGCCGGTCACCCATGTGAACGCAAACCCCCGTTCCCTCGCAAGTGCCTTGGTTTTGCTTAGAAGGATCTTGTTCTCCACTGTCAGGTGATCGTTCACAAAGATCTTAGCATCACCTTTCAATCCTAGGTCTCCAGGGGTAGTGTTGCACTTTCTCGCCGCAGCGACAAAGTCTTCCTTGATGTAACGACTGTGCACGGCAACTACAATTGTCTTGTTCTTTTTGTCGTTTCTCATGGGAATTCTGGCTATGTAGTTAATTTGTTCCTTTGGTATAGGATTATTAATGTGCGCGCCAATCTTGGCCACAACATCGAAGAGATTTTCAGAGTTGGACAATGGGACTCCTTTAATTTCAATATTGTTGAGCCTTGCCCTCTGCTCATACTCACGGTGTTGAGTTTCTAGGCGCTGAATTTGTAGCTGAAGATGGTCCACGTCATGTTTCGTCTTCTGAAGACTCTGTATGTCCTTTTCCATCTCAATGATCTTGTCGGAGAGTGCTGCCATGCGTCGATCAACAAAGTCGATTGATGATTTGATCTCATTAAGCTCAGGCTTGATAGCTTTGAGATCATCAAGTTGCGACTTGATACTCTTCACGCTTTCATCAAGAGTGGGAAGGATAGCTACCTGCAGGGAGAGCCGCTTGAGTTCAGTGAGTACAGCGTCCAAATCGTTCGGTAAGGGAGATTTAGCCGCGGAGTTCTTGCAGGTAGGGCACTTCCATGTAGTTTTCCTGTCGCCCAGCCTCCGATATCCTGCTTCGGTTATGCCAGCACAGGAGTAGTCAAAATGACCTGAGCATAAAGAACACTGCACTCCGTCTCTTGCCTCGTTGTTGCAGCCTTTGCACTTGAACATGTTTGCGTTTGATTGATGTATAAATAATTAACTTATGAAGGAAAAAATGTTTAGAACCGCTGGTCTTAAATTGCAACGCGTTAGGATCGTGGTGCGTGCGTGCGGTCCGCTGTCAGGGACTGTACTGACAACAATGAATTACTATTCAGTTATATAATCTGTTTAAATCACTATGTCAAACCTTTCACCTACATATATTTAGAGGTACATTTATGTAGGTTTATTTTATTTATTTAAGTCACTTTTGTTACATAGTAATCCTGTAAGTATCTATAATTAATTCATGTTTGCACACAGATCCCCTTTAATGTCACAATGATCCTATCCATTCAAGGTTGTCTGGTAGAGATCGCTCTTGAGCAATAAAGACCGCGAATTGTCGCATAGTATTAAGAATATTATTGTGTTTGTATTATAACTGTGTGCGCAATAAAGAATTATTATTAAGATAGAAAACACATGAATAAATATAATCGTGATATCATTGAAACACACAGATAGATACAAGATACAAGATACAAGATACAAAATTATTTATTTCCATAGTTTGGTTTTACAAAACTTAGACACGTCAAAATAGATTACAAAAAAACATATAGGTCATAGGTGCTTAAAGATAAGTAGGAAATAAATTTATGGTATCTGGTCGCTTCGCTTTTTTTACACTAGAGCAAAGAAGCGATTAGAAACTCTAGCTCATTTTTGTATTGAAACTTTACAATCATTATTTGTTTGTTAGTCTTGTTTTTGATATTGTGTTGGAGCAGATTCCGTCCCAAGCAGTTTTGTCCTCAAGGTAATCCGATATATTATAATAAGCTTTTTTACAAAGATTGTTTTTTACAATTTTCTTAAATTTATTAATTGACAACTGTTGCAATTCTTTGGGAATCTTGTTGTAGAAGCGTATACATTGCCCTTTGAATGATACATTAACCTTATGCAGCCTAGTGGTGGGCAAAGCGAGTTTATATTTATTTCTTGTATTTACATTGTGTTTATCACTATTTTTTGTAAACAAATTAATATTTTTATGCGTATACATAATGGCTTCATAAATATATTGACAAATGACGGTCAATATGTTTATTTCTTTGAATTTATCACGTAGCGAATCTCGGGGACCCATATTATAGATAGCACGAACAGCCCTTTTCTGCAGTACAAATATGGTATTTATGCGTCCTACTCCAGCACTCCCCCACAGCAAAATACCGTATGACATAATGCTATGGAAGTAACTAAAGTAGACCAGTCTAGATGTTGCAATATTAGTTAAAACTCTAATTTTTTTGACTGCGAAAGCAGCAGAACTGAGCCTTTTCGACAATTTATCTATATGAGGGTCCCATTGAAGCTTGCTATCTAAAGTTATACCTAGGAATACAGTATTTTCAACGAGCTCTAAATTGTCGCCCTTTATTTTAATATCTACAGAACCTTGTTTTACATTAGGTAGTGAAAATCGAATACATTTAGTTTTATTTTCATTCAATAATAGATTATTGGATTCAAACCAATGGACTACTTTAGAAATTGCATTATTTACCTTGTCAAAGTTATTAGTGCGACGATCTATTTTAAAAAGAAGTGAAGTATCATCAGCAAATAATACAATTTCATGTTGATCCTGTACAAGATGTGGCAAGTCATTTATGTAAATCAAAAAAAGGTAAGGTCCTAATATGGATCCCTGAGGTACACCCATTGACACTAAGGACCCTGGAGATCGTTTCCCGTTGACATCAACTCTTTGAATTCTTTCGCTCAAATAGGAAGCAAAAATATCCAAGGATTTGCCCCTAATTCCATAGTGGCTCAATTTCCTGATCAATGTTTCATGGTGCACGCAATCGAATGCCTTAGATAAATCACAAAAAATTCCTATTGCATCCTGCGACTTTTCCCAAGCATCATAAACATGAGTTAGTAACTCAACACCAGCATCAGCAGTGGACTTGCATTTAGTGAAGCCATATTGCTTGTTATGTAGTAAATTATTTGCATCAAAATGTAATGAGAGCTGGCTCAAAATAAGCTTCTCAAATATTTTACTAAATGTAGGCAGAACTGATATTGGTCTAAAGTTAGTAGGGTCCGTTGTATTGCCCGATTTGAACAATGGTACAATTTTACTATGTTTCATTAGGTCAGGAAACACTCCAGAGTCTATGCATTCATTGAATATATTAGCCAAATCAGGTGCCAGAGTAACTATTAGTGGTTTAAGAATGTGTACAGAAATACCCCAGAGATCTTGGGTTTTTTTTACATTTATCATTTTGAAGGCTTTAACAATGTCTTGTTCGTTGACATGTTTAAAATGAAAGATGTTTTTACAATCAGGTACGTTGTTTTTTAATAATGACACGGCAAGATCATGTGAAGAGTCTAAAGAGCTTGTAGTTGACATAGGAATGTCTGTAAAAAAACTTTCAAAAGCTTGTGCTATCTCTAAATCATTATTAATAACTGTTTCATTTACTTTAAGTTTGTATTCATTGTTATTGTTCTGAGTTTTGCCAGTCTCATCATTAATTATTTTCCAGGTAGTTTTAATTATGTTACTACTGTTTTTAATTTTTGAACTTAGATAATTTGATTTTGCCAATTGGCAGACATTTTTGAAAATTTTTGAATATATTTTGACTTTATCTTTGAACTTTTCACAGGAGTAATATTGCTTTTCGCTATACAATTCATATAATTTTTGTCTGCTTTTATGTATACCTACAGTTGCCCACTCACTAAAACCAGGTTTGTCTGAGACTACAATTGATTTAGTTGTAAATATGACATTAAAAATGTTATAAAATTGATTGAAAAATGTACTATAAAGTTGATTGGGATTGTTGTTATAGTAATCAAAAGGAAGCTGTAGATCCCAACTACATTTAAACCTCTCAAATCGATTTGTAGTCACTGGTACAAAGCTAATTTTCTTTTTTATAATTTGTCTAGAACTTATATAAAATTTTACATATTGCCCTAGATGATCGGATTTTAGGTTACTTATTATTTTTTTGCTGATTACATTTTCATTTAGGCTGGTAAAAATATTATCTAAACATTTTGCTGATGTGTCTGTTATTCTGGTTGGTTCCATAAATAAAGGTATTAAGTTATAGGAACCAAATAAATTGCATATTCTAGTATTTAATGAATAGATTTCTAGGAGATCTATATTAAAATCCCCGCAAATAATAATACTTTTGTTTTTTTTACACATTTTAAATAAAACATCATCCATAACCTTTTCAAATATTTCATATGATGCTGACGGTGGTCTGTATACGCTTACTACAAAACTCTGCTCCAACTCCACACATGCTATTTCAATTTGGCTTTCAACAGACAAGCATGTTATGTCTTGTCTATTCTTAAACTTTATTGCCTTATTTAGCAATATAACACTACCGCCTCGAATAGCATGTGTTCTACAGAACGAACTACCAACTTGGTGACTTGGGAAGTTAAACATCAGTTCATAATCTTTAAGCCAATGCTCTGTAATACACAGAATGTCAACATTAAAAGAACTTAAATACAATTCTATTTCAAATAATTTACTATTAATTCCTTGTATATTTTGATGCACCAGGGTAGTAGTAGGAGATGTTGTATTTTGTTTACATTTTAGCATTTTTTTGGGGTGATTCATATTATTTGACTTTTTAAGGTATTTATTTGTGTTTTTATTGATTTGAATTAAATTTTGGCAAGAGACTTCCTCTATTGTCTTAGTATCTAATTTAAAAAACTTGGAAAAAGTTCCAAAGACTTACAAGAAGTGTCATTATAATGCTCAAAAGAAGCATTTTTATGAGCCAAATTATTGGCTGATGTACTTAAAAAATAACATAGCGAATCAGCTAATTGTCTAGTGTAAAAATTTGAAAGGTAATAATTACCTTTAGTCAAGTAATATTTTTTATTAACTATACAGTTAATATCAATCACATGTACAGGATTATTGCATGAAATTGTATGCAAAGTCATGTTTAGATTATATCTAATGTTATTTTCCTTTTGTGGCAAACTTTGGCTATAAGGAAATGTATAGAATACAATATTGCCCACCTGTAGTGAAAATAGTTCATCTACATATTTAATTAGGTCAGATTTCTTTACATTTCCTCTATTTCCCATCAAAATTATCAAATTAGTGAGTTTATTTATTGAACTATCACTTCTAATGTTTTTCATGATTTGATGCAAATCAGAATAGGGAAAACAATTATTTACTATTGGATGTTTCATACTAATATTTAAAAACTTACCAACATTTTTTCCAAGTTCATCGCAGTACACTACAGTTTTTGTACATTGATCCAGGTTTCCTGTGAGTAATGATGCTGGTGCAATACTATCCAGACATGACTCTCCATAGCCCTGGCCATCAACACGAGCCGGACCAGAATTATCATGTCCTAAACTAACATTGCAGTCACATCCGGATAATATCCTAGTCTCAAGACTTGCCTGGCTATTCAGTAAAGCATCCATGGCTAGACTGAGTTCCCTGATTTCATCACCTGACCTTTGATACATGGTTTGGTAATGGGTCATGGAACGCTCAGCCGAACCAAGTTTACATGTCAGATTCTCTATTTCTGTTTCATATTGAATTCTACTACAATTAAGCTCATTTGTGCATAACTGTAGCTTATCCAACAATGATCCAGCAATAATAGATTTTTTAACAGCTTTTTTATGACTTATTAACATTTTTTTAGTTTTTTTTATGATTTTATTGATTTTTATGCATTTTTTTAACTTATTTTTGCTAGGCATGTGTATTTTGTTTATGTTAGAAGCTGCCACATGACCAACACTGTCATCATTAGTTAGGTCAATAGTATATAGTGAAGGATTCATGATAGCGCTTTCAACAGAAACATGGCCAGTGATATTATGAGGTAAGAGTTCATTGTACAGACTATTTGTGGTGGCAATGGCAGAGTGTTGAGCCGTTTCTTCCAACTGTGTGATTATATGGTGGGCATCACACAACTCCTTCTCCAAAATAGAAGTTCTTTTCAGTGCTGACTCATACTCAATGCCACAATTTTGGTCATACCTATCAACTATTGTCTGGAGTTTATCGCGGTCTTCTATTACGGACGTATTTAATTGATATATGACAGAAAGTTCATTTTTCAATTTTTTGTTTTGTTCTAAAGAGTCTAAAACAATTTTTTCATTTTGTTCTATTTCAAGAAGTAACTGTGCATTCTGATCTTTAGATTTTTGCAGTTCCAATAGAACTAAATGGAGTTTAGATTGCTCGTCCTGACGAGACAAGCCTTTGCGGGTCATCATAATTATATACTGTGACAAATCAAAGATTCTAAGTTTCAAAATGCACAATGTCTAGGTTACTCAGTTCAAGAAAATGCCTGTAGGTAGGTACTTACGTGCCAGTCGGGGTCTCAACTAAATTGAAATAGTATTCTAGGCCCACGAAACACAATTTACACCACAAACACTTTCGAAAAACGTAAAAAACCCAGCCAGATATTTTGAAATCACTAACCGAAATACACTGAAATCCGAGTGGCCAATACACACTTTTACAATACTTTTTGGACTTAAATATAATTTTAACATGTAAGGTTCACGTTATTTATGCGATGAATTTGGAAAACACTGTGAAATACTATCTAATTATTGAAATAATTAATTATAAAATTAGTATGAAAACAGAGAACATCTGTTCGCTAGGGTTGCCAGCCCAAAATTCTGTGATAGTGTCCCAAAAAGGCCTCAGCATGTGTTATTTTGCACGTGACAAAACAACGCTGATCTTGCGTTGAAAGCCTTTCGAGTAACAGCCACTTGCCACACCACTACAATTAAAACAAACGAAGAACTATATTATTATAAATCTTAATTTAAAATTTAAGAAAAACCCCCCGATTAATGCCTTAGTTACCTTAAAAGTAAATATTTTGTAATGTGCACGCGATGCGCATTTCATTTGATACCCACACGAGTATATTTGCAGATTTTCGTATTTTCTTCCCCACTCTCACCCATAACTTTTCAACAAAGAACACTAACGCCAAACTCACTTTTCATACAAAAAAAAACAAAATGACATAGCTCCATCCGTTCGGGAGCTTTGATGTCCCAGACAGACAGACACATCAAACTTATAACACCCATCTTTTATGGTCGCGGGTTAAAAACACGTGAAAACAGACGCTACAATTTTCGCCATGTAAAGCTTAAATAATCAAGGTAAGTGTATCTACAACAACAAACATAAAATCTAATATTTTAGCGATAACGCCGCTGATTGTACCACTAGTAGCGTTAAACTCTTTTTTCTTGTAATCATAGATAAATAAATATTGCCGGACAATCCACACAACAGCATCCCCGTGGCATAGAATAAGCCCGTGGTAAGCTCTAAGCTTGTGTTACGGGTACTAGATATCTGATATACTTAATATATTAGGCAAACATATATAGATATTTTTATGAAACACCCAGACCATACAGAAAGTGCTTGCAGAACATACAAAGACTTTAACCTTCGATGGGAATCGAACCCGCTATCTCTTGCGCCATAAGCGGACCCTCGCCCACTGCGCCACTGAAGCAGTCAAATTAAGTAAGAATGAAATGGTGTGAAATTAACTTGTTATCTATCTATGTATATATCTATAACATAATTTGTGTTGTGATCATAAGTGGTGACCGTACCCTGACTCCAGCAACTTGTTCTTGGCTTCGATCAGCTTCCTGCCAGGAGTTACATCGATGATCCCGAAGCTGAACCCTCGGTTCATCATGTAGTACGACGCCATGCGAGCTAACCTAAACAGTAATTACAAATAATCTATATTTAAAATTAAAAAAACCCCGAATCCAAATTCTTAGTCCCCTTAAAAGTAAAAAGTCATACTACATTGGAATGTGCACGCGATGAGCTTTCATTTGATACCCCACTCGAGTATATTTGCAGAGTTTCGGTTTTCGTTCCCCACTCTAACCCCCGTAACATTTAAACGGCACAACCGATTTTCATGAAACATGTCTAAGATCACTCGCGCCAGACTCACCTTTCTTACAAAAGAAACAAAATAAAATAGCTTCATCCGTTCAGGAGCTTTGATGTCCCAGACACACAGACAGACACCAGACAGACAGACATGTCAAACCAATAACTCTTTTTTGGTCGGGGGTTATGAAAGTTACAAAAAACACCGAATCCAAAATCTTAGTCCCCTTAAAAGTAAAAAGTCATACTACTTTGTAATGTGCACGCGATGCGCTTTCATTTGAGACCCCACTCGAGTATAGTCGCACATATTCTGTTTTTAATCCCCACTTTCACCCCACATAACTTTAAAGCTTGAATTTGACAGAATCAGAGACCGACCTCCACATGCCCCTGACTGCGAACTCCTCGCCGCAGTCCCGCAGCAGGATGTAGAAGATGCTGGTCTTGGTGCCGGAGCCCAGGGTGCTCTTGTCCATGGACCCGCAGATCAGCTCCGAATTGCGGATTATCACGTCTGAAAACAAATAAATAAATCAATATTTTCGGACTAATCACATAGCATCACCTAACCCAAAACTAAGCAGAGCTGGTACTGAGTGCTAGGTGACTGATATACATCAAAGATATATTTTTTTGTAAATACATACATATTATAAAATCGTTATTAAAGTCCGTGGAATAAAACCGTTGAATGAGACGTGAGCAGGCGCGACAGTCGTATACGCAAGCGAGTAGTGTATAATACCTTTTTTTTGTAATTATTTCAATTTCTATGTACGTAGAAATTATCAAACTCGCATTGTCAAACAATAACAAAGAGACAAAATATTTTGTTATTTTAATTGATAATTATGAATTACGTTTTTTTTTTTTTTATAATTAATTGCCATTATGTTATGAATGAAACAATGTTAAGCTAAAAGATTTACCCAGAGCATGTTGAAAAGGAAACCTTGGGTAGGTTAATTAAGGTTAGTCAGTTGATACTCACAAGAATCTTGCACACACATGTCCTGGTTGGCCGTGTAGTTCTTCCCTTTGGTCTCCAAGTTGGCCTGCACCGTGCATTTCTTGTTCGGCTTCATGATTAAGCTGAAACAATAAGTTAAAGTTAAATAACCTAATTTAAAATTTAAATGCCCCGGTTCCATCCCAGATTAGAAATCGCGTCAGCTAGTACTAGTATATTGCAGTCCAGTTATTCGCTGGGCATATTCCTCTCCATCCAAAGGTTGTCTGGAAGAAATTGCTTTAAGCAATAAGGCCGCCCACTACGCATTTTGTAATTAGCTTTAAGCCCCTTTTGTATTGTTTTTATCTTGGTGTGTAATAAAGAGTTATATTATTATTGTTCTCTTTATTTCAATTCAAACACGTCAAAATATATATTTTACAATAGATTAAAAAAAAAAAAACAAAATAAAAAAAAACTACCCACTGTAAAAAAATATCAAAAAGGAGAATCACCGGCCGCGACGCTAGTCTCAAGTGTGACTAGGGCTGTAGAGAGAGGAAATTCCTGATGATACACGCCGAGTCCAGGAGTACTGCCTTCGGAATCTGACCCTTGATACAGCTTCCCTGCGAGAGCCTCCGATACTATCATTATTATTAGTATCGCATATACCTGAAGCCGTATTGGCGGGAGGACACTTGACTTTCATTCCGAAGGTCGTGGGTTCAAACCCCGCCACGCACCTCTGGATTTTCTTCTTGAGAAATGTATGTGCGCTTTAAACACGTGCTTTAACGGTGAAGTCAAACATCGTGAGCAAGCCGGTATGTTCCCAGAACTTAAAAGAGTTTTGAAGGACATGTGACATTCACCAACCCGTACTCGGCCAGCGTGGTGAATTAAGGCCTAATCTCTCTCGCCGAGAGGGAAGTTCCTGTGTCCCAGCAGTGGGGTCGGTCGCCCGGGTGTTCTTAGACATGTTTCATGAAAATCGGTAGAGGCGTTTAAAAGTTAAGGGGGTGAGAGTGGGGAAGGAGAACCGAAAATCTGCAAATATACTCGAGTGGGGTATCAAATGAAAGAGCATCGCGTGCACATTACAGAATATTATTGTGTTTTACTTTCAAGGAAATTAGGGCATTGGAATCGGGGTTTTTCTTATAATTTAGATTTATTATAATTCTAAGGTGATGCTGATACCTGAATATCTGCTTGCCGGTCCAGAGGCGGCGCGGCTTGAGCAGGGCGGGACGCGGCAGGTCGACGCGCATGGCCGCGTCGGGCCCGGCCAGCAGGCACGCCGCCAGCTGGCAGGCCTCCGCGTGCGTGAGGAACGTGTCCCGCTGCGTCAGCAGGTAGCCGCCCGTGATGAAGTCCTGCGTCGCCGCGATCAGCAGCTCGCCGTTGCGGGGGGTCACCAGGTTGGACTTGTTCTGAGGATGGAGAGGAACCGTCAGTCAGCGCTAGCAGGAGATACGTCCTGCGTCGCCGCGATCAGGAGCTCGCCGTTGCGGGGGGTCACCAGGTTGGACTTGTTCTGAGGATGGAGAGGAACGGTCAGTCAGCGCTAGCAGGAGATACGTCCTGCGTCGCCGCGATCAGGAGCTCGCCGTTGCGGGGGGTCACCAGGTTGGACTTGTTCTGAGGATGGAGAGGAACGGTCAGTCAGCGACTCGCACGCGAGCTGCCAGGAGATACTCTGAAGCTTCGCTGATGATGATACTTTCCTGAACGTCGGTTATCATAATAATGTAACATTTTCACGTGAGTAAACCCCGATTTCAGAATGAATAGGAGGAACATCATTAATAAAGATATTAAATTTAGTTGATGTTTATCATTTTTAGTTTCGAATGAAGAGTTTTAAATCTTGAATTACACTGAACCTTCTCGTCTCCCAACTATAAGGCAACCAGTCTTAAATTATTGAAATGAGCTCGCGCCAGACTGCAGCATGAGCGTAGACAGTAAACAGAGACGAAAAGATTTTCTTTATTATGGCTAAGCAGTTTTTTTTGTTGTAAATAAATAAATCTAGCAGTTTTATAGTTTTATGCCGATATATAAGCTACATAATTGTGAAATTTCATCAAAACCCCTTCAGTAGTTTTTGCGTGAAAGAGTAACAAACTCACTTACATCCTCACAAAACTTTCGTGTTTATAATATTATAGGATATTATTGCGATCGCAGGTTTGTCGCTAGAATTGGGAACATTAGTCACATAAGATCTAGACATAGAGTTAACCCTAAACGGCATGATCATAAACAAAGTCACAACGTTCAAATATCTGGGGCATTATATCACCGACGACCTTAAAGACAATGTTGACATTGAAAGAGAACGTAGGGCTCTAGCGGTAACATGCTGATTCGTAGGTTTTCCCGGTGTTCAGAGGAAGGTAAGGTAACGCTTTTTAAAGCCTACTGCCAGGGCTTCTACACCGGGAACCTGTGGATTAACTACACCAAACGGCCGCTGGAGACCCTACGTGTACAATATAATAATATATTTGGGATGATTTTGGGACTGCCTCGATTTTGCAGTGCATCAGGAATGTTTGCGAAATATGAGATGGACGGCTTTGCTGCCATCCTGCGTACGTGACAGCCCCAACAACATCCTAAAAACCATAGCTGGTAGAATCACCTTTCCCCTGTGGAAATGTTTCATGGGGAGGGTGATATAATTTATTATTTTATTTAGTTTTAATTTTTGTATTAGGTAGAACTAACTAACTCTAGTAATAAGCTTTCTATGTATACTAACAAACTATGGATCAACGATATCTGCAATAAAACGATTTTATTTAATTTTTAATTTTTTTATAGCTAAAAAAGGTCACTTTTGCCGAAATCGGCTAGGTGTATTAAATATAGAGACATATTTTTAGAGTTTTTGTCTGTTCTCGTCCGTAAGTGGTAACCCTCTGAATCCTTACACGTGACCTCCGGGTGGTGCTGAGAACAGTCTCTGGAGGCTTCGGCCGCGGCTTGTCACCACCCTCCGGGCTGGGCCAGTGCGTGAAGCGTTTTTTTCGTGTTTCGTAATGTGGTCCGGAGAAGCCATCTACCTTCTAGGTCCTTATTTCCCATCTTAGACCACATCGTCACTTTACATCAGGTGAGATTGTGGTCAAATGAAGGCTTATACAGCATAAAGAAAAAATATATATATATTACAGGATATTCTCCCTAAAAACTCTTCCTCTCAGTAAATTATTGAGTATACAGGTGCTAACTCACCCCCATCAGTATGAGAGCCTCCGCTCTAGCCTCCTCGGTCTGCGGCAGATGCATGTTCATCTCGTCTCCGTCGAAGTCGGCGTTGTAAGGCGTGCACACACACTCGTTAAACCTACAACAATATTTATTGACATCTGTCGAGGTTCCTGAATGAGCAGTTTTGGCCGCAAGGGGTCAAGTTACGACGGTTCATCGGTCGCCTACACTGCAAGGCGACACCGCCGTAACAGATGATCCACGATGCTGACACTTTAGTTTAGTTTATAAGATTTATGGTTTTATGTATGTTAGTCTATAAGGTATATCTTTATATGGATCTTAGATGCCTGAAACAAATGATTATTATTATTATTGCTTATTTCAAAACGAATAATAATTCTAATTAATATTTCCGGACTACTCACACAACATCATACTACATAGATATTTTTTTTTCTGTAAATACATACATATGAAACATAGAAAACACCCAGACCCGAAAGCAGAAATGGTAATAATAGGTCTTTTTAGCCCTGTTATTTAGATCCAGAGTCGGAAGCAAACATCTCATTGTTTAATGTATTTATTGATTTCGGTAGCCTATGATAGCCAGAGAGATCAGAATGGAGTAGATTGGAGGAATCCTTTGAATGACTGACAAACGGACTTACAGAGAGTAAAGAAGCATGAATTGTGTGAAAATGATTAGTGTTGTAAAATGTTTATTATATGTAGTGTTAGAAACATATCATGTAGGATGTATTTGTTGTCAGAATAAAATAATTATTATTTAAAAATGTAGGGAAAAATAATTATTATTTAAAAATGTAGGGAAAATCCATTAAATCACGGGAGGCTTGAAAGGGGGGAAGAATTTTGTCAAAAAATAGCCAAATATCTCTAGGGGGGTTCAAAATTAAAAAGATCCCGTGATTAAATAACGACCCGTATTACCTCGAAGCGATGTTGGTTTATAAATCGACAAAAAAACATTATTGTTACAACAAAAAAAAATTACAGAATAACTGAGAAGGTGACCCGAACGTACCTGAAAGTCCGTTGTGGTTGTACTTTAGCTCGGTGACACATGATGGACAGTTTGTGGAGCGACGGCTGTCTGTTGAACAAGACTACGTCGCCGTCCACCAGGTGTCGCTCTACAATGTCTCCGCACTGAAAATTATTACCTTATTATGCAGAACACAAAAAAAAAAAACGAAGAAAATATCTGACACGGTGATCATTGTTTTATCATAAATCAAATTGTTAGCTGGGTTGATCTATTCGCTTCTCAACTCAGTATAAAAATTGAAGCGAACTGTCAAGACAATGTTATTTCCTTGATTATTCTTAGTTTTTATTTAAATTAGCTTTAAGTTGACCTGTCCGTGTATGCATAAGCGTCTAAGAAAATAAATACAATAGATACAATTTTTACAAATATGTCCAGAACTTAAGCACTAGACTCACTGATACAACAAGCCTTTTTTGTAAAAGCTATGCTGTGTGAGTGGAATGCTGGAATGATAATGATGATGGCACCAACCTTCAGCTCCTGGGCAATCTTCTCCCTATTGCCGTACTTGAGGTACTTCTTGTGCTTGACCCCCCGCTGCTGCACGTAGTTGGCCCCCGGGTGCGCGTCCGGGCCGTGCACCACCAGCGCGCGCAGCCACGCCAGGTTCGCGGGGAACACGCGCTCGGGGTACGTGAGGATCTTCGCCACGTGCACTGGGACCCCCACCTGGTTGATACACGTGTATTTTTTGAACTTAGAAAGTATTTATTTTGAGGAGATTGACGTATAGGACATATAAATCTATATAGGCACTTAGGGGTAATCTATTTAAAATAAAATTTAACAATTGGCCAAAAGTCTTTTTTTTTATTTTTTTTATTGATGATCCTTCATTTGACCACAATCTCACCTGATGTAAAGTGAAGATGTGGTCTAAGATGGAGCATGAAGGCCTAGAAGATGGCTTCTCCGGACCACATTACGAAACACGAAAAAATCGCTTCACGCACTGGCCCAGCCCGGAGGGTGGTGACAAGCCGCGGCCGAAGCCTCCCACCAGAGACTGTTCTTAGCACCACCCGGAGGTCACGTGTAAGGATTCAGAGGGTTACCACTTACGGACGTGAACAGACAAAACCTTTTATAGTGTTAAGGAATATATTGATTTTAGGTGTTTAATATGTATAGTAAAAAATATATATATGAATGACTATTATATTAAGTATATCAGATATCTAGTACCCGTAACATAGGCTTAGAGCTTACCACGGGGCTAGATGTTGTTGTGTGAAATGTCTGGAAATATTTATTTATTGTCTGGCAATATTGATTTTATGTAAGTAATATGCCATTTGTATTGATATTTTTAGGTTGTATTCTGTTATCTTTGACTTATATTATGTTTAATTTATAAATTACAATTGGTTTTGATTATTTTAACTATGCCATTTTTAACATTTGCATACCCTTGCTTGCGGGTTAACTACAATATACTACTAGTACTATAATCATATCATGACATGTCCTTTAATTGAATTTTTTTTTTTATTATTTTTTTTTATATTGAAAAAGCCGTGTTGGCTAAGTGGGAGGACACTCGACTTTCATTCCGAAGGTCGTAGGCTCAAACCCCGCCTCGCACCTCTGGATTTTTCTTCTTGATAAATTTATGTGCGATTTAAACACGTGCTTTAACGGTGAAGGCAAACATCGTGAGGAAACCGGCATGTTCTGAGAACTTTAAAAAAAAGTATGAAGGACATGTGACATTCACCAACCCGCACTTGGCCAGCGTGGTGAATTAAGGCCTAATCTCTCTCGTCAAGAGAGAAGTCCCTGTGTCCCAGCAGTGGGAACGTTAATAGGGTGATGATGATGATTCAAATATTATTTGCTCTAAGAGTCAAACTTACCTCCTGTATCTGCAGGTTGGGGTCCGGCGAGATAACAGTCCGACTGGAGAAGTCCACTCTCTTCCCGGAGAGGTTACCACGAAACCGACCCTGTTTGCCCTTTAGTCGCTGCACTAAGCCTCGACCAGGTTTCTTAGGCTGAAATTGAAATTAAACTTCAATATTCTATCCCAGATATCGCACAGTTGATGGCATTTCTGTCGTGTGTTTAGCTAATCTCTACGTTTATTGACCTTCTCCTTAGTCTTGCTGGTAATGTGTAATAAAAAATATCTATGTAAGTATGTCTATTATATTAAGTATATCAGATGTGTAGTACCCGTAACACAAGCTTACCACGGGGCTAATTATTGTTGTGTGGATTTTCCGAAAAAAAATGTTTGAAGTGAAACTTCTTTAGAATCGTTGTGATCTGAAACCGGATGCAACGGAAGTGGAAATAAGATTGGCTTACCTGTCGGGTAAGCCAATCTTAAAAGCTAACAAGGTTAAGCAACTTTGCGCGACGCCAGTACTTGGATGGGTGACCGCCCGAACAAAATCATTTTGCATAGTATTTTTTTTTTGTTTTTCATTTATTCTTGTTATTCTTTTGTCGATTTACTGAAGTTTCACTTCTATCGTGTGTGAATCGCACACACACCTTTTTTATTATTTATTTATCTTGCTCAGATACCTAATAGTATGATAGAGTGAGTCGTGGACTTTAATGGGAGATGCTTCATCTAATATAAAGACGTCTACAGCGTCTAAGAAAGGGAATATAATTATTCATAACAAAAATCAAATTTTTCATATACACCCAATGGAAAGCCCGTCAAACATTATATCAAGTGATCGCCCGAGTGTCGATCCTACGCAATATGCGTTACGGACAACACATTTATGTCAATTGTGACGATTTCTTTAAGTGGGAAATCGATGTCAATGGCAATGGCATATGCATACATGGACAGGTCAACTCAAAGCAAATTTAAATAAAAACTAAGAATAATCAAGGAAATAACATTGTCTTAACAGTTCGCTTCAATTTTTTACACTGAGTTGAGAAGCGAATAGAACAACCCAGCTTTCATCTCTGATGTTGTTAATAAAACAATATTGGTGTACAACATGGTAACCGCATGATGGAACAGCTGTTAGAGCAGTCACCTGCATAGAGAGCGGGATGCCCGACATCTCGCTGTTGATGTAGAGGGCCACGTGGAGCTGCAGGTAGTCCCAGTCCTCCTGGATCAGCTCGGACTTGCCGCCGCTGGCGACGTGCCGGGAGATCACGTCGTTGATGGAACAGCTGTTAGAGCAGTCACCTGCATAGAGAGCGGGATGCCCGACATCTCGCTGTTGATGTAGAGGGCCACGTGGAGCTGCAGGTAGTCCCAGTCCTCCTGGATCAGCTCGGACTTGCCGCCGCTGGCGACGTGCCGGGAGATCACGTCGTTGATGAGCAGGATCTCGGATTGCTTCATGGTAAGGTCGTCTTCGTTGCTGGAAAGAAATCAAAAATGTATTTTGGAAGATGTAGCTTGAAAGGAAGGAAAAGGCGATCTCTTTATGGAAGGCAATTCAATATTTTTAAATCACAGAACCATGATTATAATGTAAGTTATACGGAGGTTATTGTTCAACTTTTTAATGACTAAAGCAAAAACACAGACATAAAGGCATATAAGGTCGCAGGCAATCACTCAAAATTAGACCCTTTAGGCGACCAAAGAAAAGTGCTCCCCTTTCCTCTTTTACTAAGGTATATCTAGGATTTCTGATTGAAAATTAATTAATTTTGTGTTTGACTGCTCTAAATGATAAACTCCTCACTCTACTGCTAGCACCTGATGGTGAACAAAGACCCTCATTGGAGCCCTCTCGGATCATTGATTGATGCATTGATTCATAAGCACCATTGATTTAAGTTCCTACAGCTGGGAGCCTGGGACACAGTGACTTCTTTCGTGACGAAAGAGATTAGGACACCTTGCTGGCAGTGAGGGTTGGTGAATGTCCCTCAAAATTGTCGTAGCTCTCAGAGCATGCCGGTTTCCTCACGATGTTTCGCATTCCCCGTTAAAGCGTGATTCGGCATTGACTGTATTACAATTTAATAATATGTTTAATAGCTTATCTACGTACGTTCCAGCCTTGATCTCCGAGATGACCGAGGGTCTGATGCAGAGCGGTGGAACTGGAAGCCGCGTGATGATGAGGTCCTCAGGGCGCGTCTTCTGGCTGTTCATGCCCAGTAGGGGGATGTCTTCTTCTGGGATCCGTCGGAATAGGTTTAAGACCTGGATGAAGATATTGGTTATTGGTGGTGAACTTGTCAGTTCTTTTATTAATATTATTTCTAGCGGCCCGCCCCGGCGTCGCACGGGTATAAAATTTTCCCGGAAATATGCTAATTTTTCTCGCCGTAAAAACCATCCTATCTCTCAAGTTGGATCGAACTGCACATGGTGTGCGAATTTTATTATAATCGGTTAAGTGGTTTAGGAGTCCATTGAGGACAAACATTGTGACACGAGATTTATATATATTAAGATAATCATCGATATTTTTTTTTACAAAATGGCTTCCAATGGTTTGCCGGACTAAGAGGACTCGATCGACGTAGTCATAAAAATCGGCCTAGCCGTTTGGTCTGTATAGTGCTACAAACTACAAAGGAACATACATACACATAGACTGATAAACATATTACCACTCCTTAACGTCGCGCAGAAAGGTAAAAATATATAATTATTATCTTAGGATATCTCACCTCAAGTGGACTCATCTCTATAATAAGGCCGCTGCTAATCATAGTCGCCAGCTCCTTATTAGATTCCTTCGCCTCGTGGAAGTCTTTGAGCACTCGCTTCACGATGGGGTCTGTCGGCTTCTTGGCTCGGTACTTGTCGTGAATTATCTTCAGGATACCTGGCAACCGTTTTTATGCATTAAGTTTTATAATGGAAGTGAGAGAACGCAATGTTTTTGTGCTAACCAGAGGGCGCCACTGTTGAGTGAGGTCCGCAGGCATAATTGTAAATGTCAAGATCAAATTATTGTAAAACAAAAATCGTTAAGAGATTAAAATTTTTCTCATCGTTGAAATTTTTTTATACTTAGGGAGATTTCTCACGAAATCTGTTTGAAATTCTTATGCAACCACAATTTATGCAGGCTTCAAGGGATCACGAAAAAATCATAAAATCAAGGAACATTTTATACTATAAGCTTGGGCTAAGGGTTGCTCTATATGGATATGTGGGAAGAGGTAGGCCAAAGAAAAGATGGATGGACTGTGTGAAGGATGACATGTGTAGGAAAGGAGTGAGTGTTCAGATGACGAGTGACAGAGGAAAATGGAAGGAAAAAAACCTGTTGTGCCGACCCCACGTAATGTGGGATAAGGGCAAGAGAATGATGAAGGGTTGCTCTATAATAAATACCACTCATCACAAACCTGCTGACCTAAACTGGTCTAAAGTTCTCACCTTAAAACGCGCGGCTTTCGTACTAGCTCCGTCTATCATTATCGTCATAAACAACCCATCCCGGCTGGCTCAGTGAACTACCCTCTTTCTCTTCATGTCGAAACAATAAGACAACAGTAAATAAATAAATAAATAATAAATATTTCCGGACAATCCACACAACAACATCTAGCCCCGTGGTAAGCTCTTAGCTTGTCAAGTGTTACGGGTACTAGACATCTGATATACTTAATATAATATACATACATACATAGATACATATTAAACACCCAGACCAAGGAGAAAGTGCTTGCAGAACATACAAACACCTCGGCGGGAATCAAACCCGCTACCTCTTGCGCCGCAAGCGGACTCTCGCCCACCGCGCCACTGAGGCAGTACTCAAACTCACCAGCTGGACTCTTCTTCACCATCCCGTTAACAGCCTCGCAGTGAGGACACTTGTTCATCGGCTTGGTCTTCTTCAGCACCGCGGCGCGCAGCGTCTTCTTGTGCAGGTACGATATCTCGGGGTTCAGGAACTTGCGGCGGTAGCTCTTCTTCAGGGTTTCGGGGAGCAGCACTTTGGCGCATTCCTGTTCAAAGAAGTCAAAAAGTATGAATAATACACATATTTACATACTGTATGTATCTAATAGTATATAATATAAAATATACATTTAAAAAATAACCTCGGTTTTAAATCCTTAAATCTCTTAAAGAACAAAATAGTAAGTATTTTATAATGTGCACGTTATGCGCTTTCATTTAGCTACCACCCCACTCAAGTATATATGCAGATATTCCTATGGGACTGATATTGTTTAGATAACTTAAAAACCCCTAAATAAAAATAAAAATCTTCCGTTCTTTTATCTCACTTTTACCCACATAACTTTTAAACGGCTTACCCGATTTTCATCAAAATAGATATTTTTCTGAGAGATCAATCGCGCAAAAGTCTTTTATAATACAAAAATAAATAAATTGAAATCACTTCATCAGTTTGGGAGTTACTATGCCACAGACAACGTCTATCTTTCTAACACCCCTCTTTTCAGTTGGGGCTTAATAAATCAATACAGCTTAGCGTAAGTAAGTAAGCGTATTTTATTGAATGGCTTTTCCTGCAATGCTTAATAGCCTAAGTAATAGGCATATTTTATCAAATGGCTTTTCTCCAAGTCACCAAACTTAAATACATATTTTGCAAATTTAAATCAATATAATCAAAGTTTATTTACCTTGCAAATAGTCTGTAGTATGCTGATGATGGACCTGAAGTAGCCGACGTGGAAAACAGGCAAGGAGAGGTCTATGTACCCATAGTGTCCCACACAGTCCGCCAGACCCAGGCCACATGTGTCACAGTTAGCATCTTTCTGATTGGTGCCCTAGAACAGAACAGATCTTTAGATGTTTTTGACAGTTTCAATGTTTTAAAGATAACTAAACTATAGGGGAATCTATTGCTTATGAACCTTATAAAAACTTTTAACTTTTAAATTAATCATAATTTTTAACAATATCATAACTTGAAACAGGTAACATACAATGATTTGATGGTTTTTAAGTTCTCAGATATTTCCGTCAAATCATGGTATGGTAACTTTCAAAAATACCTAATTTCTTCCTTACATTGATTTGATTTATTATTGAATCAATGTAATGGGTTAATAAAGTCTTAGAGTGCTTGTAAATATCTGTTTCCCACACCAGCCAATGGACCATTTATTGGTTTTTCAATAAATGGTCTATCATCTATACAAGGCTATACAAGGTGAACCATAACATTATACCATAACATAACATTGGGCCTCTTGGAAATTCTACAAAATTATATGTATTCCTTAACAAAAACAATGTATGCTGTGGTAGGTATATACAGACACAAGAGGCCTATATTTTAAACTTACTAAGAGTATACTAAGTGTACATCAACTAATTAATTATGTTTTAATTATTGTGTGAGTGTTAACTATCTGTAGTTATACCATTCTCCGATCCAGCACACCATATGCCGCTGGCACCCGCTGTCCATCCTGAGCATACAGGTTCTTGGTGATGACCTGGATGTGTGCGGCTTGTTGGATAGCAGACGCACTATCCACATTGAAGGTGACATGGGAGCTAAGAAAAAAATTCACCCTTAGCATTTGTTTTGTATACATTTTCTAAAGAAAATTATGCATGCTGGATATCCTTTAAATAAGAGGGCGCGCAAATGTATTGAGTTATAATCGTGAAAAAAAAAATTTTTTTTTAATAAATAAAAATGTTATTTTATGGAAGGTGGTCGCAAGCGCAATTTAATATTTATTTTCAGAAGAATATATGAATTCACTAACAATATTTAAAACTTATACAGAATAGGTCCCAATGTTCATCAGATATTTTATTACATCAGAAATTAAACGAAAAACCGTTTTGGAGTAGGAAGTCATGACGTCTATATTAAAATTAGAAATAAATTTTCCACTTTATTTGGTACATAAAGTTTTTTTTCATCGAATTAACATTGGAAATTAAATATAATGTTGACCGCTTCTACCATATGACCATGTAAACATAACCTCAACTCACATCTTTCTCCCAAAGTAGGTCTCACGGTATTGTTCCTTCGGCATCTTGAATTAATTCACTTCGCTCACAATAAAGTTTAATTTTCTTAAAAAGCAACAATTCATTTCTTAAACTCATGAAGTAAAAGTATAATAGAAAACAACAACATTAGCTTTTGACATAAGAGAAGGATTGGATTGGTTGGTATTGGTATGTTCCAATAGTAAATCACAATGCTAAAGCTACTAAATGCTACATCAGTATTTAATATACAAAAATCGATATAAAAAATATGGTACAGTACGAAACTTTTGTTAATTTAATAAACAGCATAAAATTGTTAATGATGTGGCCTACTTTATTTCAGGGAGCATTCTGTTTAATAAACTTTGTATGTTAATTTAAAGTAAAGTAAGGTATATCCTGTGTCAGACTTTGATTTGAATTATAATTTTATTATCTTTGTTCCATTTTTATGTACATCACTCAGTTGACTGGACTGCAATTGGTAAATTGAAATATATATATTATTTTAATAGACTATAAAATGTTATAAATTAGTTTTAAACGCTTCAGTTGTGCGACTATCAGCAATGTCTAGCCGTAACATGAGTGTCAATAAAAAAAAGTACATCTCAGGACGCCTGATAGAAATGAAAACTTCAAATAAGGCCAGCGCTGTGGGCCAGAGTTAGAGAGTAGCAGCCTAAATACCGAATTACCGATTATAGATAAGAGAATGAGGTGCCAGACTGACTGGCACAGTAACACGTTACACCCTTCCCTAAGAAGTTATCACTTCCATAAGTTCATTCATTTAAAAGCTTAAGATTCTGTGTGAACTCTTAAAGTGTGTACATTGTTTGAATATAAAACAAATCTAAATACGTAGTTTTATTTATGGTTGTTTTAAAATCATCTTGTAGGATTTGATTATTACTTTATAGGAGGACACTATTCGTTATTTTCTATCGGTTAGTGGAACATTACCTACCTTGATGAGTATGTGACGTATATTACCAACAATTTTGTCGAAACCTCCTACTTATTAAATTAATTAATGAAGTTCGATTATGTTGTTTATTATCAACGAGAGAGATTCTTTGGTGTTGTAAGTATTTAATTCAATTAAAAAATGTTATTTAATACATTTATTGATTATTTTATTGTGTTTAAGACCATAATAATGTGAAAAGTTGTGGTTGTGCTTTCCAAAAATGTAAAGTTTCATGAATAAATAAGGATTTTAAGAATGTTATTTTAATTTTAATTTGTGATTAATTGATTAGCGTTGAATACGTTTCTAAATTAATTAAGCAAATAAGATATTCATTATAATACATACTGGATTGTATTTTTAAGACATTAACCGTTTGCTAAAATAAAAATTATAATAAAACTATTTTTTTGGAGTTTACTCCTTAAGAAACGATTTGAGTTATAAGAAAACAGCTTCGCTGCTGCGCAGAACATGGAGCAGTACCAACTCCATCCTGCAGGTTGTGGGCAGCAAGTTTGCCTCGCCCATCATGCAGACATTCAACAGAGTCCTCACTCACTAGACTCCATGGGTTGGGTGGGAGTCTGTTGAATGACTTCTGTAAATTTCATTTTACTTTAATGTCTTTTTTATTGTTTTAATTTTAATTTAATTTAATGTCTTTTTTAATGTTTTAATTTGTATGTATGTGGACACTGTCTGAATAAAGAAACTTTTTATTTTTATTTATAAGGCCCGGTACGGAAATTTTATGAGGAGTAAAATCAAGTGTAACACGAAAAGTTGAGGCGTTACGTAGAAAGAGACAAACATATATATCTGTAGGATTGAACGTGTAAAAGAATGAGATGGAATACATTACACAGCGTATCTCATTCTCGGGGTCTCCTCTTTGCGCGATACTTCGTAGTCTCACTGTATTTTATTTATATTATTTTGTAACATACTTTATGTAATACGCTTTATTGAAGTAATATAAATAATCCGAATAATTACAGATATATGTTTGTTTCTCTTATCATTTTAGCAGATGCGTTCATTTACCCTTTTTTTCTATTCGATATATTATAATTATCGTTCGTAAGGAGTAAACTCCAATCGTGCGTCGTAGTTGACACATACACACTTTTTTTTTATATTAATTGTCTCCTATTTATGCTGCCGAGACTCTTAAGAGACTGGTGGCCTAAGTTACCCAAGCAACATTTTTTTGTTAATTTGAGATAAATAAAAATAACATAGGTATAATCATGCCTTATTTAAATATTATATTTGATAACAATTGAATATCCCTTAGTTACTCTTCTAATTACTTGTACATACATTAAAAATATGTAAGTTTATTGTTTTATAAATAGATTATAAATACCAACGTCAATGAGAATAATTAATAGCTAACTCTAACAATTGGTTATTTTGTCTGTTACATAAACCACATATTATATATTAATGCAGAGGTGTTTCCATGACACGTTTTATTTCTATTTATTTCTTTGTCTTTGTATATTTTAAATTTATATGTAAATTTTGAAGTTTGACAGTCGCCATAATTTCCACTAAATTGGTAGCTTTTTGATGCTCCGTCCTACCATTCATATGTTTCTTGCGTAAAAAAGAAGCGCCTCAGCGCGCGTTTTTTGGCTTGTCAACCGAAACCACGCAACAATTTTCGCTTGAAGAATTCATAAAAGGCCCCAATTTCCCCATGTGATATCTAATGGAATGTAGAAATCAATGCGCTGTGCTAAGATAATTCGTAAAAGCTGCAAGTGTTATCAAAAACTGTTTGAAATATTGTGTTTCCCATCGGAGTGACCCGCGAACTCCTATCATGCCCCTGTTGAAAAGGAAAGCCTTCGAGAAATCCTCGGCGTCGGGATACCTCCGAGACGATGACGAGGTATTCCACTGCGAGATCACCGACGAGATATTCAAGGACTATGAGTGAGTACAGATTAAAAGTGTTTAGCCGCCAAAGTTTCGTAAAATTCTAACAGAAGTAGGATTTTTATCTGTTGTGTCGACGGATAGCATTGTTAGCGTGCAGCGGGCCGCGTTTTAGCGCGAGCGTGACACGATGTACGCTATTTCCGTCATTTGCGTCGCTGTTTTTATCATTTTCATTTATTATTTTCTTATAGGGAGTACTGTGCAAGGATTATACTGGTCAATTCCATGGTGTGGACATGTGAGATGACTGGAAAAAGTAACTTGACGTATTCAGAGGCCTTGACCAGTGAAAAGGCTGCAAGAAAGCTGTTGAAAGATTTTCCTATGGAACTCCGGATACCAATACTCTTTATTGCTGAGCGGACCAACCGAAGTTCCTTTGCTGAGATGGCAGATGATATCTTCAACTATGTCAGAGACAGATATTTTGTGGGGGAGACTGTTGAGGCTGCCCTGAATGGAGACAACTGGCTTGAAGGTCACATACTGTCTGTTACAGCTCAGAAACAACATCCAGATAGGTTGGTAATTAATTTATCTACCATTTGATATTCATCACAAAATCTCTTATAAGTTTATATTACCTTATCATTTGTATTTATGTTGTATTTTTTTATTCAATTTTATATCCGTGGGTTACAGAATGTAAACAAAAAATAAACATTTACTGATTAGACTTATAAAATGAATAAAATTATAAGTAGTTATATTACACTAATTTAGACTTTTAACTGGGCAATTGGCTAATACTATGCTGTGCAATTATTTAGAAAGATCCAGAAGTTGTGCTAAATGGGTAAAAAACTACTTAAAAAGCATTTTTCAAATGATAGGTAACATAGAATGACAGATTATGTTTATGTACACTATAGCTTTGTAAAGACTTGAGGAAAATGAAACCTCAGTTGAAATAATATTTCATCATGTTTTATTACAACTAATGTATCTAATACATATGCTGCTAGATCCTGAATTATTAGCTCTAAAAAGGTAATTTGTTAATATAAAAAAAAAAACATTGGTTACTCATAATAATGCACATATAAACAGAGTTAGTAAATGGAAGTAAGTAGTAATTAATGTAATGGCTAAAATACAAAAATGCAAACAAATAAAAAAATTACTCCCTGTATTCTAATTTAAATATTTAAAGAAATGTTCTTGTATTTTAGAAGTAGATGCTTAAATCAATAACAATATATTTGGTATATCTTATTAAAATTCAGCTGTCACAGTGTTAGTTACCATACTCCTCCGAAATAGCTTAACTGATTATTATGAAATTTTATATGCATATTCAGTAGGTCTGAGAATCGGCTACAATCTATTTATCATTTTGCAAAACAATGTTCGCGGTCGTCAGTTAGTAATTATATAAATCTACTTTCTAGCAAAACAATGCTTCCCTCATCCTCCTACTGCTATGAAGTGGAACAGTTTGATGAGTCAGATGCTAGCGCAGAGGGACAGATCGGCACAGCCCCCTTCGACCGGGTGCGGCGCCGCAAGGGCATCTACACCCGGGACAAGAGCCGCTTATTCCTCAAGCAGTTTGTGGAAGTCAGGTCTAATGGGATCATTGGAATCAAAGTTAGTGAAGTTTTTAATTTGCTCCATGATTGTGACCGTTGAAACATGTAGTTCCAATCCCAGGTAATGTGGGATAAGGACAAGGAAATGATGATGATTGTGATTGTTGAAAACCCTTTTGAAAAAAGTTGCCTGATATTTTTGTATATTAAATCAGATAGATAGATAGATCTCCCAATTAAAAATTAGCTTAGGAGCTTATTTTTCATATGTAATGAAGAACATGCTACTTTGTCATATTTTTAATATAT
Source organism: Gymnoscelis rufifasciata (assembly GCA_929108375.1). NCBI lineage: Eukaryota > Metazoa > Arthropoda > Insecta > Lepidoptera > Geometridae > Gymnoscelis > Gymnoscelis rufifasciata. The sequence goes on from OV815320.1 coordinate 945,726, forward strand.
GTATTTGTTTAGTATGTCATAGACAAAAAATACTATTCTCTAGATCGCTGTTCAGCGATAACGCCGCCTACTTGCATTTTACATGTTATTTTTTTGTTTTTTTTTTTTACTCAACAATATCTAGGCCCCGTGGTAAGGTCTAAGCTTGTGTTACGGTTCCTAGATATCTGATATACTTAATATAATACTCTTACAAATTTAGATATTTTTTATTATACATATTAAACACCCAGACCAAGGAGAAAGTGCTTGCAGAACATACAAACACTTTTACCCTCAGCGGGAATCGAACCCGCTACCTCTTGCGCCGCAAACGGACCCTCGCCCACTGCGCCACTGAATGTGTATGTTCCTTTGTATCCAAAATAGATATATGTACTGTACATAAACAAAGGTAAAATAAGTTTATGGACAATATATTAAGTCCATATACTTACGTAACTATTTGACCATTATACATATTCCGTGAATATCCATATTTGCTTATAGTCTTAGAAAGAAATTAATTCAAAATCTCTCTACACTTAATAGGCAATTTAAATTAGGTTGAATAAAGAAATAAAAACTAATTTCATTCGGGTTTGACCTTGAGCAATCTTAACACTTACAGGTCAATGAACCACTCTCAGCATAGATTAAATAATAGTTACTAAACCCTCAAGGTTCGCGAATTTGACATAAACATGATCGTAAAAAATCTGTCACTGATTTCCTTAATATTATGAAATGCTTGTGTTATTGAAACATTAATATTATTAATGTAAATCATATACTCATTATGTTGTATGATGAATTACTACCAAGCTTTCATTTAAGCTTTTATGACTTGACTCATCATTACACTCATCTCAATTTGTCAAAATGTTATGTAATGACATAGTAATGGAGATTTTAGCTGGTTGCTATTTCACTTTGCGAATTTGTTACTCTATAATGTATGATTAATATAGTACAAAAAATTCAAAGTTTATCATTTAGTAAACATGAAATGCACACTCAACCTTATTTATTTAGATTAAGTTTATTTTTTTCTTTATCTTGTAACTTTAATGATATAGAAGAGCGAGACCCTCTAACACAAGTTTTTAAGCTTAAATGAGGGTCTTAACAACAGAAATCACACCATGTTATTTGTTACAGAAATAAAGATTATTTTTTATTTTTATTTTTTACTTTCATCATCATAATTGTCGTCGTCAACATAATGGCAAAAACGTCAAGACGGTCATGGACGTCTTACGGCTCGTAGGTCGCCCTTAATGCAGCTGGACAGATATTAGGAGGCCTACCGCAATTACCTCTATTTCCAGTAATTTCGGTTGGAAGTGTAATATACAATCTCAGGTTTAAAGTTTGGGTATTGTTCGAACTTTTGTGGTCAAATAGAAAGAAAAAGAAAATCCATTTATGCTTTTTTTTTTACTTTATAACCATGTCTATGTTCTACGCGTTCTATGGTCCATGTATTTGCGAAAATCAATGTATCAATGGTAGTACTGATCACCACCACCTTGGATCCCTGGAACAAGCACTACTAAATTTGGGGTCTATGATGATTTATAATAATCGTACTAATATTATAAACGTGAATTTGTGAGGATGTATGTGTGTGTGTTTGTTGCTTTATCACGCAAAAACTACTGGATGGTTTTTGATGAAACTTCACAATAACTCTATATATCTGCTTACATATCTGAATAACACATAAGCTTCTTTTTACCACGGTAAAATACCGCTTTTTGCGAGAAAATACAATTATTACGAGCAAAGCCCGATTTGAGTCAAATTTGGCATGGACATAGCTGTTTTCCCAGTAATGGGCAAAAGCTACTTTTAATGCAAGAAAATTAATTACTACGCAGACAAATCCGCAAGCGGGCAGCTAGTTCAATTTTTTTTTACTTTCAGCAAACAACCTTACAAAAGTACAACATAAGCAAAGTGAACTTCAACCAAATATTTACGGGGAAGCCGCCCGAGTTCCCCCCATCCAAAAAGCTGCAGAAGAACGGTACCTCGACACCAGGCAAGAGTCCAGCCAAGCCGGGCTCCGCCACCAAACTGAACAAGTCTATGGTCAAGCCCAGCCCTAACAACAAGAAGGGACAACAGTCTATGGACAAGTTTGTTAAGAAGACTGGCAATAATGATGGTATGTTCTAATAGTTATAGAATAGCTTTTCATGCCGTGCGTGTTTTATGGATTTTCCCGAAGTTTTAATTTTGCTGTTTTAATTTTATCAACTAAGTATTATCAATTATTCTCCTTGTGCTAGCCAATTCCCGGTCTTCATTCAGCCACTTTTTGGCCCTAGCATCTGTTCCATTTTAACGATTTTATTTTGAAATGAAATGAAATACATTTATTTTGGTACAAACAAATAACAGCACAGTAGACAGCAAACAAACAGACACAAGAAAAAAAAACATAAAAAACCACAAACAGAAAATTAGCTGCCAGGCTGTACCAAAAAGGAGCAGTCTCAGCTCAATGCCACTCCACCCACATATTATTTATTATTTGCCACATTAAAGAAATATTCTCATTAATTCTGCAGGACCAAAGCCAAAGCAGCCCGCGAACCCCGCGGCCAAGAAGAGCGCACAAGAGCTAGCCGAGAAGATGCGGCGCGCAGAAGAACAGATGAAGCAGAGGAAAGAGGAAGAGAAGAACCTCAAGAAGGAGAAGGCGTCGCGCTTGCAGGCCTACATGAAGGAGTGGCAGAGGGTGAAAGATGATCTGGAGTTGGAAGACCATAAGGTATGGATGTTTTATAAACCAGATAATATAAAAATGTATACAAGTAAGTTTATATTATATTAAGTATATCTGATATCTATTACCCACTAGCGGCCCGCCCCGGCGTCGCACGGGTAAAAAAAGTTCCCGGCAATTTTTCCTTATTTGCTCACTGTTTAGACCTACCCTGGACTACGACAAACATTTTAAAACCAAAATCTGCTCAATCGGCCCAGCCGTTCTTAAGTTTGAATCAGACTATTCATTTTTATTTATATAGATAACACAAGCTTAGAGCTTACCATGGGGCTTGATGTTGTTGTGTAGATTGTCCGGAAACGTTAATTATTATTATCTAACCTCCTTTCAGGTACTTCCAAAAGGAACCCCTATAGAAATCGAAGGCATACCACAGGAGCACGTTGGCGACTTCTTCTCAGTCCTAGAATTCGTGCACACATACGCCGACGTGCTCAAAGCGAAGGACGCGTTCCACAACAAGTTCGACTTGGAGATGTTCCGGAAATCGCTGACGGGGAAGGAGCATGCTGGCGCGTTCAGTGACCTGGTGCAGATGTTCCTCACCACGATATTCTCGCTGCAGGAAGACGAGGCCGAAGAGTACAACGAGAATAAGGGAATACAGCTTTCTACGGGTAATTATTATTCTAATTTTTGGTTGGGGGGGCTAAGGACTGCACTGACTGTCTCGCTTTGGAGTGTATTATGCATTATCCCCATGGATAGCCAGGCCCTAATCAGCCCAACTCCTTGATGGACTGGAACAGGACTTTTGGGGAATAACAGAGTCGTGCCAGCATATCTGATGGTGAGGATGAGTCAACCCCGTCTGTTTTCTTGCACATCTAATTGTTTGATAGATCTAACTATCTAGGTCTAAATCTAGATAACAGATCTGTCATTTGTAAAAGTAACGCACGGTTCTCAATGGCACATGCACGATCTGACTGGAGAGGCTTCCCCGCTTCGCATATGATGGTTCCTTGAATGGATAAACGTATTAAGCAGTGGGAAATCTTGATGATGATGATAATATAGCGTGTTGTAGCGTGAGGGCAGCTATGTCAATTAACATTTCTTTTTTGGTTCCGCGACCTTATTTATTTATCACGGTAATAACAAACCTTGACAGCTATGCCTTAGGACTTCTTCAAACTAGCCTCCAGTCCCCACTGGTGAGCACAAACACGGTGGCTCTCAATACTTCACACTTACAGTTACTGACATATTAATTCTCTTTTTGCAGAGGACACTGCACCAGATAGCGAAGTCGGCGTTACGAAGGCTATAGAACTGGCGACTAAGGCCAGCAAATGGTCGCAGACGTACCTCGGCACGCCGCTCAGCAAACAGCCCTTAGACCCCACCACTGTCAGCGAAGTGTTGAGGTATATCATTTACTCTATATTTGTATTTGTATATTTAGGTTAAAGTGTTGTAGGTTCAGCTTAATTCTTCTTCTGCAATCGCTTTGCGTAGTGCGAATGTTGCGTGAGAAGACTTAGTGGGGATGTTTATGATTATCTATTTAAGGCTGATTTATTCAAGGTATAAATTAACAATAAATTTATGAAATGTTAACGAATGTTTGACGGGTAAGTGACGATTTTATTCCGCCATAACCCTTTATTGCTTTGATATTTTTTAACTGAAGTTAAAAAATTAGTCTTTAGTGGTGTACAGCTTGAAGTATTTCTGAGCCTTTGATTGATCTTATAGGTAGCCTGAATGACAGTGTCGTCCGCAAATATGGCAGCCATTACTCTTATACTTGATCTAGTGTTCCTTGATAATTAGAATATGATATTTCTCCAACAACTTTGCGATCTATCCTAATTCACATCCAACCCTACCCCGTAATATCGAATGGTGTGGTCACACAAACTATCTAGCGCTGTCTTCTGATAATCCAGTGGTTCCGGAGTGCACTAACTTATTTATCAACAACATAGCATTGTAACATTCATAAATCTTAGTTGAGTTTATTTACCTAAAAACAATACGAGGCCGGAAATACAATACTATCATGTTAAAACTTTCTTACTAACCTACTTATTTTAATTGTCTCATCCAGGCTCCACTTCCTGTCCTCGGGCGCGGCGGCCGGCACGCGCTGCGCGACGTGGCGCTACCACCAGCGCGGCGGCTACGCCAGCACGGACGACGCGGGGCTGCGGCTCCGAGTCTCGCACCCGCACATCCTGCGCCGGCTGGCTGCCAGCCACGTGGCCGACCTGCCTCTCGGTGAGCCTCGAATCTAATGACGTTGCCTTTCACTTCCAGGCGTGACGGATCAGCCTCAGCTATGGAAAAATGTGAGTGCGGAGCTTATCGCCCAGGTACACTCGACTTCCCGAGTTCACGAATTTTTCGATTCAGCCTCACTTACAGCCTACGGATTAATGTGTGCGCGGTGGTTACGCTCGAGTACACTCGGCGGTTCTGAGTTCAAAAGTTTGAGCCTTTCAACTCAGAGTGTGAAGGAATAACCTCACAGCCTACGGAATATACGAAGCTGCTCGCTCGAACAGTTGGCGGTTCTGAGTTCATCCTATCGAGCCTTTCATCTCAAAGTTTTTTCTGTTCATGTCCATAAGTGTTAACCATCTGAATCCTTACACGTGACCTCCGGGTGGTGCTAAAAACAGTCTCTGGTGGTAGGCTTAGGCCGCGGCTTGTTACCACTTGTGTAATGTGGTCCAGAGAAGCCATCTATCTTTTAGGTCTTCATGCCCCATCTTAGACAACGTTGTCACTTTACATCAGTTGAGATTGTGGTCAAAAAAAGGCTTATCCAACATAAATAAAAAAAAAAGTCCTGAGATCAGCCTCACGTAAAATCTGTGAAGTACTTTTTCACTTTAACAAAGTTCCATTGCAGATGACAAGTTCCTGATCCTCCAGTGCCTGATGAACCAAGTGCTGAGCTACGCGACGGTGCGTGACGTCATCGAGGAGAAGGTGGACGAGTGCAAGAACAAGCGGCAGGAGCTCAGAACCCTGCAGGTGGGATTAGAGCACTCTCTTACTTGGTTTTTGGTTGGTTGAGATTACTTGGATATTTCGGGTCCTGGTACCACCTTGAACCTGCAGCCAAGCCATCAAAGTCATTAATTTATGAAGTGGGTGATGGTCCTTCGTCTGTTTCCTAAGTTTAATTGATATGTTGTAATCAATTTATTAATTATATTAGGTTGGCAGGTAGAAAATGCCTTGGCATTAAGCGCACATTTTGTACAACTCTGTATTTTTCTTGTGCAATAAAGAATTCTTAATAATAATAAAGCTAATTTCCTTAATTTCAAGTGCAAAAACTATTATTTCCAACAAAGTCCAAAACGTTTGTTTGCTCATGGTATGGACACTAAATTATTAAAACAAAAATGATAACGGAAATAACATTGCCTTGACAGTTTGCTTAATTTTTTTTTATACTGAGTTGACTAACAACAAACCATATTGTCAAATAAAATTATTTCTGCGCATTTATTTCTATTTACTTATAGAACCCGATAAACTAATCTAATTCTTTAGTGAAAATGCTCAATATTTTGAGGATCCATAGATATAGACAACTAACCAATGCCTGCCTGAACTTTATCAGCTAAATCACCATTATTTCTCAGATAAACGAGCGAAAACGCGAAGCCCAAGTACTAGCATCCCGCGCAGAACTGAACCGGGAAGCGAGGACCAAGCGCGAAGAGAACAAACTCACCGGAGACAAAGCGAAACAAGTGGATGACGAGCTAAAAGCCGCCATCGCGAAGCTCATGGCCGACAACGAGAGCAAACGCAAGGAGTTTGAGGATAAGGTGAAGGAATTGCAACACGACATCTTCGAGTTCACTACTTATGTCGGTGAGTTACTGTTTCTGATTAGATCTGAGAAGACTAGACTTCGCTCACAAAGCATTCTAGGTCCTTAGTTTTGTTTTGTTTTTCTTCAAAATCAAATCAAATAATTTATTCACAAAATACATGGTATGTATACAGTGTGTATGTATGGTCTTATGATTAGTGTGTATTATAAATATTATTTAGATTTATAACGGGATATTTACCATGATTGATTGTCTTTCGAGTTTCCCGATATTTCGGCACAGTTACAATTTCGGTGAGTTCAACCGTGATCATGGCGCATGTAACTGTGCCGAAATATCGGGAAACTCGAAAGACAATCAATCATGGTAAATATCCCGTTATAAATCTAAATAATATTGATAACCACGATAGTTTCAAAAGTTATGTATTATAAATTATTTATTTATTAAAGTAAACTAACACGCTTTATACAACCAATAAAACCTAAAATTAGTTACCAAACACATTCATTTAAAAAAAGTCACAAATTATTTAATAAAATCAAAAAGGTAAATATTCTATTCTATACGTCGATATGTATTTATCTAGCCCCACTCCACGCACAATGGACCACCTTTGAGTCTAAGTGCGGAAAATCAGGGCCCCCCTAACTAATTATCTAACTATGTATTTATTATATATGTTTGTACCCCAGGCACGGACCGCGCCTACCGCCGCTACTGGCTGCAGCGGGGCATCCCGGGCCTGTTCGTGGAGGCGGGCGGCGAGGCGCGCGGCCCGTGCCGCGACAAGCCCGTGTGGCCCGCGGAGCCCGGGGACGACACCCTCGCCTACGTCACCAAGCTCTTCGAGACCCACAAGGAGAAAGGTGAGACAACATTTCTGTCAGCAGACATCTACATGTTTCACTGTGGCTGGCCACACGCCTGTTGGCCCGGTCCCGACAGACAATTGGGCCTGCGCATATCCCTTAAAACCATTTTTTAAAGTCATATATTATTTGCAACGTACATAACTGCTTATGGTTATCTGCATTGAAGTTTGTGACAGATTTTTTTGAATTCTGTACCCAAAATATACAAACCGGAATTTATTACTAGACCTCCGCTGTCTGCTACGAGGCTGTATGACATAGCTTAGATAGACAATAGGCATGATATCTATATAAAATACTGGACACTCTTTTTTTTGCTTTATAAATAAGAAAGTGCCAAGATATTAAGCATTAAAGTTACGGAGTGTGTGCGAAATTTAGTATAAATCGCACAAAAACGTTACGTCACGCGAAACTTCAATGCACCGTAAAGTCTTGATTTTTAGTTTGCAAGAAAAATAAAATATACGGGGAGTTTGTTTAAGATATAAACAAGAAATTTACATATTTTGATACACATTTAATAAAAATCTTCACCCATTCAGGAGGCAGCGACAAGGAGAATGACTCCGCGGCGAACTCGCGCGGCAACTCGCCGAAGAAGCCGCTCGCCAACCTCAACGGGCTGAGCCATAAGTTGAACGGCATAGAGTCCAATATCCAACAGCTGAGGGACCTGCTTGTGTGTACGGGGGAGATCTCTGGCTGCCCTGTGCATGGCAAGGTGTGTATCATAGAATAATACTATAAAACTACGGTTTATTAAAAAAAAAAACGATCCCATTGGCCCCATCAGATTACCGCTCCGGTCGTAAAAAACTGAGCTGGGACTATAATGTAACTGTTTGTTTTCACTTATCGGCATCTGTTCTGCTGGTTTTGTGTTTGTTGTGTGGATTGTCCGGATTATCTATTTATTTTCAATTCTTTGTTATAAGCAGGTTTTCCATGTAAATAAATAAATAACTTTGTTCACTTACGATTACTTTAGAACGTTTGCCCCTTCCAGGACGAGCTCCGTCCCCGCTGGCAGGTGTTCTCGAGCCCGGAGCAGGTGTCGGCGCTCATCCTGGCGCTGAACAAGCGCGGGCTGCGCGAGAGCGAGCTGCGGGCCGCGCTGGAGGCGCAGCGCCCCGACCTGCTGCGCTACGTGGCGCTCTGCCCCCTCTACCAGCTCAACCCCAGCGCGCAGCCCGTGAGTACTCCACAGCGCCCCGACCTGCTGCGCTACGTGGCGCTCTGCCCCCTCTACCAGCTCAACCCCAGCGCGCAGCCCGTGAGTACTCCACAGCGCCCCGACCTGCTGCGCTACGTGGCGCTCTGCCCCCTCTACCAGCTCAACCCCAGCGCGCAGCCCGTGAGTACTCCACAGCGCCCCGACCTGCTGCGCTACGTGGCGCTCTGCCCCCTCTACCAGCTCAACCCGAGCGCGCAGCCCGTGAGTACTCCACAGCGCCCCGACCTGCTGCGCTACGTGGCGCTCTGCCCCCTCTACCAGCTCAACCCCAGCGCGCAGCCCGTGAGTACTCCACAGCGCCCCGACCTGCTGCGCTACGTGGCGCTCTGCCCCCTCTACCAGCTCAACCCGAGCGCGCAGCCCGTGAGTACTCCACAGCGCCCCGACCTGCTGCGCTACGTGGCGCTCTGCCCCCTCTACCAGCTCAACCCGAGCGCGCAGCCCGTGAGTACTCCACAGCGCCCCGACCTGCTGCGCTACGTGGCGCTCTGCCCCCTCTACCAGCTCAACCCGAGCGCGCAGCCCGTGAGTACTCCACAGCGCCCCGACCTGCTGCGCTACGTGGCGCTCTGCCCCCTCTACCAGCTCAACCCGAGCGCGCAGCCCGTGAGTACTCCACAGCGCCCCGACCTGCTGCGCTACGTGGCGCTCTGCCCCCTCTACCAGCTCAACCCGAGCGCCCAGCCCGTGAGTACTCCACAGCGCCCCGACCTGCTGCGCTACGTGGCGCTCTGCCCCCTCTACCAGCTCAACCCGAGCGCGCAGCCCGTGAGTACTCCACAGCGCCCCGACCTGCTGCGCTACGTGGCGCTCTGCCCCCTCTACCAGCTCAACCCCAGCGCGCAGCCCGTGAGTACTCCACAGCGCCCCGACCTGCTGCGCTACGTGGCGCTCTGCCTCCTCCACCGTGTAAATAACTAGATTATAAATAACACAAATTTTAGATGTATCAAAAATCATTTCAGGAAACCAGTTTCCTTTACGGCCGAAGCCTTATCTTCCGCTGAAATCCCATGAAAATATAATCGTTTTTGAGATTGTCAAGAATATATAGACATACAGACGTGGTAGGAAACTATTTAACTAATATTTGTAAAACCAAACAATGGTTATAAACGATTTTGTATCTTGTATCTTTATAAATATGTATTGTTTTACTCAAAATCAAAGTTGTCTCCAGCCTCCGCTAGTCCCGACGCATCGGTTTGGCCTCCGCAAGCAGTTCCAGCCATCGCTGCCGGTGCCGGCCGACTCCACGCTCAGCGAAGCGCTGGAACTGTCTCTCAGAGACCACATCCTGGAGCTGGAGGAGAAAATCTTCCACGGCTGCCTCGGAGCCATCAAAGTCAAGGTATGTAGCTATAAGTACTATCACTAGCTGTGACGGCAGACTGCTCGCTCAGCGAAACTTTGGAACCAAGCGAAGTGAAGCCAAAACCAAGCGAAGCTTGAGAGACCACATACTGGAACTAGAGGATAAGACGGCTACCTCAATGATACACCAGCGACACAGGCGGCGAATTCACTCGCTTTTAATAAGTTTAAGACACAATGAAAAACCTTTGTTGGTATTTATGATTAAGTTATGTTGAACATAGCGTTTAAAAAGTGAAGCGTATTTGAAAAAAATAATTTCTTATGTATTTATTTTAAGGAAAATCAACAGCCAAGATTATCACTGTAACCAAATTGTAGCAACTGAAAGCTAATTACAGATCTTCACGAATGGTCACAGATTAAACATCAAAAGTGAACACACCTCGATGAACAATATAATAACCAAAAACCTATTATAACTACCTATTTACTACCAATAAAATAACTATTAGCTAGTCGCTGCCTGACTGAGTTGACTCTTGAAGTAAATAGATCCAAGCCAGCAATGGATGGATCTTATTTCCATCTATTAGATTATTTGACTATATTGTAGTAAATTTTATAATACGACTGTGTAATCTTCTGACGTAGCCAGATGATCCTTTGAATTTTATGGAAATAAACGTCCTTAATTTTTATTTATTTAAATAAAAAGCTTGTATTTCTTTATTTTTCTTGGAGGTTTTGTCTGTTCACGTCCGTAAGTGGTAACCCTCTGAATCCTTACACGTGACCTCCGGGTGGTGCTAAGAACAGTCTCTGGTGGTAGGCTTCGGCCGCGGCTTGTCGCCACCCTCCGGGCTGGGCCAGTGCATGAAGCGATTTTTTCGTGTTTCGTAATGTGGTCCGGAGAAGCCATACCTTCTAGGTCTTCATGTCCCATCTTAGACCACGTCGTCACTTTGCATCGGGTAAAATTGTGGTCAAATAAAGACTTATCGATCATAAAAAAAAAAAATTCTAGTCTTATCATTGAACCCTGTTTGTTGTAGGACCGCGAAGCGTGGCGCGGCACGCTGATGCTGAAGGGCTACGACAAGCAGGCAGAGTTCCTGAGCTGGGGGCCGCAGCAGCAGTACCGCGACGACTACCACCTCCCCGACGGCGTGCTCAAACTGCCCGCAGGTAAGACAATTGCCATGCAATGTGGAAAAGAAGTAAAAGACAAAATTGACAAATGACGGTGTGAATGATAAGATATAAATAAAATCATTGTTAAATATCTCCGGACCACATAACGACATCTAGCCCCGTGGTGAGCTCTTAGCTTGTGTTTCGGGTACTAGACATCTGATATACTTAATACTATAATAGACATACATACATAGATATTTTTGGAGTTTACTCCTTAAGAAACGATTTGAGTTATAAGGCCCGGTACGGAAATTTTATGAGGAGTAAAATCAAGTGTAACACGAAAAGTTAAGGCGTTACGTAGAAAGAGACAAACATAATTTATCTGTAGGATTGAACGTGTAAAAGAATGAGATGGAATACATTACACAGTGTATCTCATTCTCGTGGTCTCCTTTTTGCGCGATACTTCGTAGTCTCACTGTATATTATTTTGTAACATACTTTATGTAATACGCTTTATTGAAGTAATATAAATAATCCGAATAATTACAGATATATGTTTGTTTCTCTTATCATTTTAGCAGATGCGTTCATTTACCCTTTTTTTCTATTCGATATAATATCATAATTATCGTTCGTAAGGAGTAAACTCCAATCGTGCGTCGTAGCTGACACACACACACTTTTTACATATTAAACACCCAGACCAAGAAGAAAGTGCTATATATGTTTATTTATTTGCTCACACGTACATTTACAGTTATAGGTGTTATACATTGCCACATCTTATGTAGATATGTACATGCACCCCATTGAATACCCACTCAAAGCCCAATCCAGACTGCCAAACCTCACGACCAGGGGGAAATGACAGACTGAGTTGAAGCCGAGGTAATGAGGCCGTAATGAGGCCTCAAACGACACTAGCGACACGCCGCGCGCAATTTCCTCCAAATATTTGGACACTTTATCCGACCCGATTACAGCAATCACCGAACAAACGGGAGCCCGGAATACGATGCTCCACTGTTGTTACATAATAGTCAAACACGTAATACTCCTTCAGACAAACAGATCCTCCACCAATAACCTATCACCCAGTTACCTATTCATTATTACATGATTAATGAATTATGTATATTATTATCTGTAACAACAAATAATTTTTCGTGTTTATACATACATGTTTTTATAATAATATATATTTATTCTAAGTTAGTTAAGATAGTAATAATTGTACATAGTTCTAAACAAGTTAATTATAATTAAGTTCTGCTGTTCTAATAGCTTAGTAGAAAAGCCGATGCATGAAGCAGTACCTTGCCGTAACACAGTTTTAAACTATAACGGAAGGTATGATTCATTGCATCAGGCCTTAGATAGTAAGTCGCAACCAAAAACTTAAAAGTTATTAGTTTATAAGTCATTTAGGGTGAAAATATTGTAATTTTTGGAAAATTAACTTTATTTTTTTTATTTTATTATTACAGATTCAGAGAAGTCGGAAACACCGATAGCGGAGAACAAATACCGCGACCCAGGGCACTACTTGGCGCCCAGGCTGAACGGCGTTAAGATAGAGAACGACACGGCGGCCAAGCCGGACGTGGTGCGCGGCCTCGCCTCCGCGCTGCTGCAGGTCTCGCAGGCGATACACCATAAGTACATCAAACGACCTCTGGGTAAGTGGACTTCATCTCAACATTACTTATTTATGTTAAGTTACTCAAATTCGACCACAAACACTTGACTTCTAGGCGGGAATCGAACCCGCTAGCTCTTGTATGGCCTGCCCTTTGTCACTTAAAGAAATAATTGCCCTTCGCTAGGCCGATAACACTCGTTATTGAATTGATAACTCTATATCCCTCCGGGCTGGGCCAGTGCGTGAAGCGATTTTTTCGTGTTACGTAATGTGGCCCGGAGAAGCCACCTTCTAGGTCTTCATGTCCCATCTTAGACCACATCGTCACTTTACATCAGGTGATATTGTGGTCATATGAAGGCTTATCGAACATTAAAAAAAAAAAAAAAAATATTATAATAACCAGAGACGCCATGATGCATGAGGTCGGAAATTTAAACGGCAAAGGTCTGGAATTCGCTCCCTTCTGCTGCATTTCCTAATAACTACAACCTGAGTGTCTTCGAGACACGAGTGAATAGGTACCTTCTAGATCTATGTGATCCATCTTCGTCTACATCGACACTTACCATCAGGTGAAATTGTGGACAAACATAGATCTATCTCTCATAAAAAACCACTGATTCTAATGTATGAAAAAATTATATTTTTATGATACACATTTTGACCGCTATTGCTACACCATTTGCTCTTGCCTCTTTGACAAACAATAAACAAAACAACAAATTTATGGTCTTAAATGGGTCATTCTTAGTTAAGAGGTAATTCGTTGTATGAAGTGGCGGCATGGCATTTTTTTTAAAGAATTTATTTAAGAATATATTGTTTGTATTGAAACTGCAATATTAAAATCATTTACAAAGTGGCCAATCAATTTGTTGGTTTTATCTCGTTTTATAAGTGACCAGGGAATATACTCGGTACAGGGGAGAGACAAGGTGTACAGGGGAGGATACTTTATGAACAGGGGAGAGACAGACATGTATGAAAACCAAGGTTATTTGAGGAATCAACTTTATTTACTAATTTTTACTTATATTTGAAGTTATTTATAATCAGACTTTTCATTTCTTAACAGTCTTTTTTTTTATTATATGTGTTTAGGTACTGGGTAACTTAAAAAATCTTCCTTTTTTTGTCCATTTAAACAAAAATATATAACAAAAGCTACCATCAATAGGCAACAATTAAATAAAAGGAAACATAAATATCTCTTCTAAACAACAATATTAAACGTTGCTTGTACTTATTAAGCTATTACATAAAAACATATACATTCTAAAGAAACTTAATTTTTGTTAAATCCGCGCTCATATACATCAACAGCTTCATTAAAAGCATAGAAAATACGCTGCCCTCTCATTTTTAATAAAGGGGCAGAAAGTTTTTTTAAAACCTGATCCCAGGTGATAAAAGAAACATCGTCATGATTAATTATGAAGCTTTTTCCACTTTCGTCACAGATTTTACAAAATACTACTTGAACTTCATCATTTTCTTCGACGCCTGTACACATTGTAACATAACGATGTTCCGTTTTTCTACATTGAAGTTTAATCAGCACAAAGTTCCCATTTCAGAAAGCTTTTATATTCCTTGAAGCATCTTCGTGCCTTGTTCAGATACATATTTTATTAGTGGTTCATCATCTGAAACACTAGCTCCATATATATCATCAACCCGCAGATGAGATTCAGGATGTGTATGTGGATGATTAAATGTACCCAAATAGAAATGACGACATAACTCAGAGTCACAGAAGCAGCTTTAAAGTTTCAATTGGGTATAAATAGGCTACCGGTAACTTGATGAACTTTTAGTGTGCCTGTAAAAGTCTTTATATGTTCAGTAGATTCCAATTTCGCTGCTTTGTCTGATATGTCCGCGTCATCTACGGTGAAAATTTTATATTCCGGCAGGTTTTCGCGAGAACTTTGGCCAAGTCATCTTTTGTTGAAATATTGGTGCCACTCGCAACTAGTTTATCAGCAGTTCTCTTGCAAGTAGCACCCACTCCATCGGGAGCTCCCTTCCCGTAACCTGCCTCATGTAACACATGATTTTGCACACATGAAATTGCCACGCCACGTGAAATTTTGAAGGTTGGGGTAGAAATCTCCTAACATCGTTGCCAAAACCTTGAACATTATTTTATTGCGATATTGGGTAACCGGCCCATCTTTTAAGAAATGTAAATTCTTTGGTATCGTAATCGTTCTGCATTCCTTTTTTTCTCGAGGCGTTCTTCTCGCGTCAATTTCTATCCAGATGCCATTTTCTGTGAAAAAAAAACCTAGTATTTTATTGTCAAACTAAAATAGACTTAATTCCAAGCAAAACTCTCGAGAAAGCGGAACAAATATTAATGAAAACAAGTAAAAATGTATCTCCCCTGTACATTAAGTATCTTCCCTGGCATCAAAAGAGCCAGGGGAAATACCCCAGGGGAGATACATTTTCGATAAAAACCCGAAATAGCCGTAAAAGTGTTTTTCGTACACAATTTATAATCAAACTTAACAATGTATGCACTAGTCACAGTAATATTAAGTATATTATATTAGTATTTTACACCATAATAGCGAAATAAATCTTACCAGAGGAAAGACTGCATTCACTCAACACTTCTGCACCCAGCGAGTGGCGTGACCGAAATGGGCGACAAAATAGATGCACAGTAGGCTAATGCGGCTCTTGCTGTTAACTCCACGTCACAGACTGTGTATTCAAGGTCATAACTTCCACAGACTATTATAGCAAATCCGATTTTTAAACGAAAACAAAAAACCAGGGTATGAGACACATAACACGGAGGACAAATTTCGGCGTTAAAAATTATTATAAAAAAATTAAATATTATCAATTTTTATTGTAAGATATTGTTACTTAGTTATCATTGTATATATAATTAACGATCTTAAAGTTATTTTAGAATTTTATTACATTCATAATTACGGATTAACAAATAAAGTCGGTAGGGGGACAAACCAGGGTAGAGACATTTTTCTTATATTGGGGCTAATAGTGACTAAAATACGTACAATTTATTTTACAAATTTAAGTGGGCGTGTAGAAAACACTTAGTTATAAGAAATAGACAGGTTTTTACAAAGATAAATATTAAAAAAAGGTTTTTTTTTGTCCTGGCCGCAGAAAGTACCTCTTAACTAAGAATGACCCAAATAAGAAATATAATAATAATTTATGTTTCCTGGGCTAGGTGATTTCCTATAATTATAAATAAAAAACTATAAGTCTATCCATCACCTAACATCTGTTAACTGCTTAGTATAAGGTTAGAAAGATGATGTTGGGTTAATCATTTACTTAGCCGACATTGTCCCAAAGTTAAGAAATATTCATTCATTTATAGGAAAAATAAATTATTTATTTGCATAGAACACAAGTGCATAGGTACATGGTAGTAAATAAAAAAAAAGTGTTCTACATGTTTTGCAAATAACTTTATATTTTCCAGGTCTGGATGAGAAAGAGCGTAAGGACAGAGAGGCACGCAACAAGCCGTTGGACCTAGAAGCTCTGTCGCGGTGGGAAGTGTCCCTTATGGAGTGCCGTAGTTTTGCACAGGTGAGGCGGACAGTACTTATTTATTATTATTTTATGCTGTATAAGCCTTCATTTGACCACAATCTCACCTGATGTAAAGTGTTGATGTGGTCTAAGATGGGACATGAAGACCTAGAAGGTTGATGGTTTCTCCGGGCCACATTACGAAACACGAAAAAATCGCTTCACGCACTGGCCCAGCCCGGAGGGTGGTGACAAGCCGCGGCCGAAGCCTACCACCAGAGACTGTTCTTAGCACCACCCGGAGGTCACGTGTAAGGATTCAAAGGGTTACCACTTACGAACGTGAACAGACAAAACCTCCAAAACTTTAATTATTCCTTCAAACAGTAGGACAGGACAATTTTTTTAAAACGTATCCCTCTTTTTTTTATGTTGGAGGCTGAATCGCCAGTTGTCGCCATGTTTGTGTTTTATCTTTTTTTATGTTTTGTGTAATAAGTCACTTATTCTATACGGATAGGATTTTTACGGTAGATTATACAACTAAGTTTGAGTTGGCTTCAGTTTTTTTGTATGTTATTTTTGACGTTTCTACGATTTGTGAAACCAAACAATGGAAATAAATCATCTTAACGGGCATTGACCATGATTGATCGTCTTTTCCATTTTAAATATAAATAGCCAAGATAAATATTGATAACCAAGATAGTTTCAAAAGTTATATTTCAAAGAAAAAAGAATTATGTATAAAATAATGTGCAATAATAATGACTGCCTCGGTGGCGCGGTGGGCGAATGTCCGCTTGCAGAGCAAGAGGTAGCGGGTTCGATTCCCGCCGAGGGTAAAATTGTTTGTATGTTCTGCAAGCACTTTTCTCCTTGGTCTGGGTGTTTAATATGTATAATAAAAATATCTATATATGTATGTATATTATATTAAGTATATCAGATATCTAGTGCCCGTAACACAAGCTTAGAGCTTACCACGGGGCTAGATGTTGT
This sequence comes from Gymnoscelis rufifasciata, assembly GCA_929108375.1. Taxonomy (NCBI): domain Eukaryota; kingdom Metazoa; phylum Arthropoda; class Insecta; order Lepidoptera; family Geometridae; genus Gymnoscelis; species Gymnoscelis rufifasciata. The sequence continues at coordinate 963,055 of OV815320.1, forward strand.
TGTGTAGATTGTCCGGAAATATTTATTTATTTATTTATAATCCAAATTCATTTACAAGTACATTGTGCACTGGTTTTCGGGCCCTGTGTGAAGTAAAATGACTTATTAGAAGACTAACGATGCTGCCCCTGTCCCCAGGTGGTGCTGCACCTGCTGGCGCTGGACGGCAGCGTGGCGTGGAGCAGCAGCATCCTGCACGCGTCGTGCCGCCTCTGCCGCCGCAAGGCCGACCCCGACAGCATGCTGCTCTGCGACGGCTGCAACAAGGGCCACCACCTCTACTGCCTCAAGCCCAAACTCTATGTAATAATAGCTTTCATCGTTTCCGCCGCAGAGAGTACACTGCTGGACAGAGGCCTCGCTTAAATATAATGTAATGACTGGAACTGTGGCGTTGTGGGGACGGTCCGCTGGTGGCGCAAGAGGTAGCGGGTTCGATTCCCGCCGAGTCAAGTGTTTTTGTATGTCCTGCAAGCACTTTCGCCTTGGTCTGGGTGTATATATGTACTAGCTGTGCCCCGCGGTGTTACCCGCGTTATAATGGATTTTCCCGCGGAATGACGTTTTCCCGCGGTAAAAAGTAGCCTATGTTATTTTTCAGGCTCTAGAGATTCTGTGTACCAAATTTCATTTAAATCGGTTCAGTAGTTTTCGCGTGAAAGAGTAACAAACATCCATACATCCATACTTACAAACTTTCGCCTTTATAATAGTAGTAGGATAATCAAAAAAAATCTATATATTATATATGTATATTATATTATGTATATCAGATGTTTAGTACTTGTAACACAAGCCTTAACCTTACCACGGGGCTAGACGTTGTTGTGTGGATTGGCCGGAAATATTTATTTATTTAATATAAGGCTAGACCGTAACCCACCACTCTGGTCCGATGCGTGTCGGTTGCAAGGGCCACGAACCCTATTGCCTCATACCGAAACACAATCGTGCATTATTATGCATTATCCTCTGACTTTGCTCTTACCATTTATTGTTAGAGGATGTTACTGATAATGGTGTAATGTCAAATTTTAGCCTATTAACTCACATAATCATATTCAATCACAGAAGCACGGGTAGACTATTTTATCGCCATCCAAAGGAACCGGATTGCTAACTTTATGTCCAGAGTTGGCCGGTCTAAGAATTCTATTATAGCCAGTTTAGCGGACAGAATAATATTGACCAAGACTTGGCAAAAGTGGATGCATATTGCAGCTTAAATAGTTTTATTGTAATGTATTTTTATGTGTCTGTGTATTTTTATGTGTCTGTGTATTTTTATGTGATTAGGTTAAGAATTTAATGGATCTTATGTCTGACAAATAAATATATTATTATATTTCATTAACTTTTATGATAATATAAAGCTTATGTATTTTTCATGCTAACAGTCAAATGGACAAAGAATGGTAACTATCTTAATTAATTCAGCGTTTTAATGCAACTCATTGAATTGGCTGTAAGCAGGTCATATTACGTACGTTGGTGAGCACAAAAACGGTGACCCTCATTAAGTTTATATACATATAATATTATATTCAGAAGGATCCGTAGCCTTGACTGTATGCAAAATATTACTCGTATACTTGGTGCAATTAAACCTAGTCTAGTTTAGTTTTAATGTAGCATAGGTCGTCTGTAAGACATCGTACTAACGATAAGATGTACCTATTGTAATTTTTTTTTTTACAATAAAAACCATTTTTATTTATTATTATTTTTTATATATTAATCTCGTACAGACCGTACCAGAGGGCGACTGGTTCTGCGACAGCTGCAAGCCGAAGGAGCGCACGCCGCGGAAACGGAGGAAGCTGTTCACCGAGGAGGAGGCGGAGGACGAAGAGGACAGGTAATCATCATTAACTAATTCATATTGCTAACTGTCAAATACTTGAATACCTATATTGTCAGAAGGAGCACACCTTCTAACGAAAAATGCCGTTTTGCCAGCAAAAAATATCCCATCTAAAAATACTGGGTACGTTTGCTATTTCAAATTAATAAGAAATTGACAAGATATAGAGCATCATAGTTTCGGAGAGGGGGCTTGTGATAAATACATCATGCTCGATATAATAACGTCACGCGAAACTGCAATGAACTGCATCTGCAACTGTATCTTGATTATTTGTTTACAAGAAAAAAATATGGGTACATTTTAAAGTTTTATTTTTATTTTTATGCTGGATAAGCTTTCATTTGACCACAATCTCACCTGGTGTAAAGTGACGACGTGAAGTTTTCTAAATGATTGACTAATTATTATTATTTAGTCATCTCCGTGCGCGCACTCATTACGGTCAGTCGCATTTTGTCGAGCACCTCGTTTCGTACGCTTTAAAATGTCTAAAACAACACAAGCTTGCCTCGAGCAGCTTTTAATTAAATTCATCACTCCAATAGAACATAAGTTTGACTCAGTTATGAAGCAACTGCTTAAAATCGAAGCGCGAATCACAAGTTTAGAGACGCCAAAAACATCGAAACCTGACGAAGTGGGTAGGGTGCGAACCAGCCTAGCCGCAACGGATTCGAAGACGAACGGCTCTACCGCCGTAAATTCAAAAACAACGAGTGTTCGACCACAGCACACAAATGCAACAGCACCTAAGCCTAGCCGCACGCTCACTACAACAACAGCGACATCGACAGTGATCCCCAGTGATGCGCGCGCGCAGGCGTCCCCCTCCACCGCGCCGCAAGCCCGCGAGAGCCGGCGGAGCCGCAGTCGGCGGGCGCCCGAGCTGGCGGCCACTTGTGCCTTAGTGCCCCGGCCGCTCGCCTCGACGTCTCTGCCTTCACTGAATGCGGTATCAAATGATGTTTTACAGACTTCAGACGTAGCAGAGCAGTGGAACACTGTTGTACGTAGACCTAAGAGGCGACAACCGTTGCGTCGTAACGTAATAAAAGGCAACGGCTCCATAGATTGTGAGCTGCAGACAGTAGAGCGGGTAAGAAAAATTCATGCGTGTTTCTTTAAACCGGAAACAACGCCCGAAGCAATTGTATCTTATATGAATAAGAAGAACCCCTGCAATCAATACTGTGTCGAAAAACTTAAACTATCGCACAGCCACTATTCATCATTTAGCATAACTATACCCAGCAGCCTGTTTGATTTCTTTATGGCCGCCGAGAACTGGCCACTAAGTACTGAAATTAGCGAGTGGTTTCGTAGCGGAGCCGGGCGCGCGCACCCTGCCGCGCCCGGCCCGCGCCGCCCGCGCGCGCCGGCCCGCGCCCGCGCAACCGGCGAGCCGGCCGCGGCCGCCGCCGCCGCTTCGCCCGCAACCAGGACATAGCGTTATGGTGTTATGCCACTTAAACGTGCAAAGCCTGCGCAACAAGACCAAGAGACTCGAAGTCGCCCTGACCAAAGAATTAGCGTGTGATATTATTGTGCTTTCTGAGCACCACCTTAAAGTTTATGAGATAGATTCAGTTACTCTCTCTAACTACGACCTAATTTCATCATATTGTAGACCTAAAATAGAGCATGGTGGCAGCTGCATTTACGTGAGACCTGGCATTAAGGTTTGTAACCGACTAGATTTCTGTGACTTGTCACGAGAACAGGTTTTCGATGTTTGTGCGGTACATTTGTTAGACGATAATATATTGATTATAGGTATATACCATTCAAACTTAACGAATCACTTAGATTATTTAAAATTATTTGACAACTTATTAACTAAAATTAATGAAGAAAACATAGAAGCAATAGTGATGGGTGACATTAATATCAATACCCTCGTCAGTTCATCTGTTACTAAGAAGCTGATAGATCTTTTGAGCCTGCATAACTTCACTCAGCTAATCGATTTCCCGACTCGCATCACCTCTGAGAGCAGCACGCTGATCGACCACGCGTACACAAATCTCCCGCTCGAGCGCATCGTGAGCGTCGCCGGCCGCGACCCGCTGCTGAGCGACCACCACGCGCAGCTCCTCACCGTCTCGCGCCCAGCCTCGCACCCCCCGCCCTTAGTCATGAAAAGGTGTTTTAACACAATGAATTATATTAATTTCGTAGATGCGTTGGATATGATGGACTGGCCCGCGGCGATGTTAGAATCAGTAGACTGTAACGTCTTGTCGGAACGAATTATATCAGCCATAGTAAGTAGAATAGAGATATGCTTTCCGTTAAAACGTGTACCGAATCGCCCAATCACCAAGAACTGGGTTGACTCAGATGTCTTAAACCTGAAGCATTTGCTTCAAGACACATCGCGTCTTAAGAACATTTTTCCGGAAAATGAGCAGTTAAACATTTTTTTCCACGAACAAACTAAAAAATTCCACACTATGTTACAAATTAAGAGAACGCGTTTTTACTCCGATCAGATCCGCTGCGACCCAAATAAATCAAAACGAATGTGGAATATTATAAATAGTGAACTCGGTCGCCGTGGACGGGAAAGATCCGACTTTACGGACCACCTTAGAAACGCTAACGGTCATCCTTTTAAAAGCAAAATGGAGCTTGTAGATGCCCTTAATAGGGAATTCGTGACAGCGGCGAGTAGATGCGGCGCCCCCGCGGCCGACGTACCGCGCGCGGTGGCCGCGCTAGCTGCGGACTCCAGCGCTAGCGATGTATCGCTGCGGATCAGTCCATTTACTGCCTCTGAAGTAAATAAAATCATCCTCACTCAGATAGCACCTAAAACCAGCTGTGACGTATATGGCATTTCGGCAAAAATTTTAAAATTAGCTGTTAACTCGTTAGCGGACCCTATTAGCGTTTTGTGTAATAGCTGTGCGCATCAAGGGACATATCCGACTAGTCTTAAAAATGTTAAGATTAGTCCACTTTATAAAGGGAAAGGTAAAAAATCAGACCCAAAGTCGTACCGCCCTATCTCACTGGTACCCGCAATAAGTAAAGTACTTGAGGTAGGCTTTAATAATAGGCTATTAAAGTTTATGTTGGGTAAAAACATGATATCGGATCGGCAGTATGCGTACAGAGCGGGTCGCGCTACGACAGACATGGTCCGGGAAGTAGTCTGGCGCGTGCTGAGCGCGCGCGAGGCGGGCCAGCACGTAGCGCTGTTGAGCTGTGACCTCTCGCGCGCGTTCGATACCGCCAACCATAGCCTTATAGCAAAAAAACTTCAGTTTCACGGTATTCGTGGCCCCGCCCTATCTCTCTTAACTTCTTTTATGTCGAAAAGAACCCAAGTAGTGGTAGGGGACGGGGGTAGGATTATTTCATCCAAGCTGGAAAACGACATGGGTGTTCCTCAGGGATCCTGTCTGTCGAACACACTGTTTAGCCTGCTCCTCAACGACCTACCTGCTGTCATTGACAACGCCGAAATATATATGTATGCGGACGATGTTGCCGCGGTAGTAACCGGTCCAACAGTAGACGAGTTGGAGCGCAGGCTGAACATGGTAATCCAAAAACTGGAATCGTGGTTCAAATCTAACGGCCTAGCGCTTAATAGGGAAAAAACCTGCCTCATGTGCTTTAGTCTCAACGGAAGGCCACATCCTCTTAGCGTGATGGCCGGTGACGCGGCGCTGGAGCAGGTGGATACTATAAAGTTGCTGGGATTTCACCTGGACAGTTCCCTCGCGTGGGATAAGCACATCGACGCACTCTGTGGTAAGCTAGGAGGGTCTTGCTTTGCTCTACGAAGGCTGGCGAGCACGGCGACACCTGACGTAGTCCGCTCATGTTACTACGCGACAGTCCACAGCTCTCTCTCCTACGGAGTGGAGCTTTGGGCGCGCGCAGCGGACGTCGAGCGAGCATTCAGGATGCAAAAGCGAGCTCTCCGGGCGATGGCAGGCGTCCCGAGTGATGTCTCTTGCAGAGAGCTGTTCAGGGAATACAACATACTCACAATTGCAGGTGAATTTATATTCCAAACCGCTCTATTCACCCACAACAATGTGCACCTGTTCCAGCGCCGCGGCATCAACGCCGACCGAGCCCTTCGAAGTAATAAACATTACTACCGCTTGGTTACACCCTCGCACAGGTTACAGAAGTCTAAGATGTCTATTTATATTATCGGTCCTTCTATTTATAATAGATTGCCAGGTTGTATTCGTGACGCAGCTTCCACGCCTATTTTTAAAAACAAGCTGAGAAAGTGGCTCACTGAAATGATACTCTATGATATCAGTGATTTCTTTAGTTTGCCGTTTATATAAAAAAAAAATATTATTTGTACAATGTACAATGTAATTAGAACTTTACAATTATAATATTTGTAATATAAATTTTATTTAATTAATTATTTTTGACATGTAATAATGGTATTATGAATAAATTCTGTATTTCTGTATTTCTGTATTTCTATTCTATTTATCTAGTCATCTATTTAAAGTGCTGCGATGATTTATATTAGCATGGAGATAAATTATTATATGAAGAAATATTAAAATAGCTTCACGGGCCACGTGGGTGTAACCCCGGCAAAAATTTACCAAAAGATAAGCAGCTGTTTCTTCTCAACATCAAATCTACCCGCGGCCGTCAACTCGCCTACCAGGCGTGGCGAGTGTTGGCAAACCCATCGTGATGAGGAAGGTTAACCTCCCTCGGGCGAAACAAACTTGTCGACCTGTCGAAGTTAGACTTAACCTATACACGACATACCTCAGACACGTTCATCATTCGCTAGGAGTCAATACACAAATCAGTCATTATATCTGTATAACAAAATTAATAAAATATTAAATATATACCCCTTAAATAGTTATAACTTAAAGAAAACTCTAACAACTTGGTTACTAACCTTACTTATGACGAGACAGAAGCACTTATGCGGAGATTAAGTTGATTAGCTAATTCTTTAACACACCATGGTGAGAAATAACTGCTCCACAAAAGTGTGCACTCTCACTTATTTTATTTTATTCTTTCACATAATTGTTTACGCAACTCGCATACAGACAACACATATTTACATGTACACACACACACACACACACACACTAACACATACACACTCACGCTCACACTTTACACACACCTTGACACACATATACACACTATCACTTATGTACGCAGTTTTTGGATAATCAAGAAACGCTTTGTTTTTGTAACTTGGACCACAGTCACTGCTATAACAAACAATGCGTTTGCTTATCCAAATTTTTTGTAACTACCCTTTTAATTTTTATTTTTGTTTAGATAAAATGTTTTATTAATTGTTAATCCCTATATATATAAAACTTAATTAAGCCAATCTGGGAAGAGCATGAATGCCTAGCACAAGTGTTATTTAACACTTAAAAGGTTGTTCATCACTATGATTAAAAACACTATGTACCTATTATTACTGAATAAAAAACATTTTCACATTTTCATTTTCATCAACCTATGTCCCTGTCCCCAGCTCGTCCTCGTCCTCGCTAGACGCGGGCGTGTGCGGCGCGTGCGGCAGCGGCGGGCGGCTCGGCGCCGCGTGCGGCTCGTGCGGCGCGCGCTTCCACGCCGAGTGCGCCGCGCCGCGCCCCACCAGGGCTGCGCGCCACTGGCTCTGCGGCAGCTGCCTGCACCCCGCCAGAGGTAAGGTTACAGCGGCGGGCGGCTCGGCGCCGCGTGCGGCTCGTGCGGCGCGCGCTTCCACGCCGAGTGCGCCGCGCCGCGCCCCACCAGGGCTGCGCGCCACTGGCTCTGCGGCAGCTGCCTGCACCCCGCCAGAGGTAAGGTTACAGCGGCGGGCGGCTCGGCGCCGCGTGCGGCTCGTGCGGCGCGCGCTTCCACGCCGAGTGCGCCGCGCCGCGCCCCACCAGGGCTGCGCGCCACTGGCTCTGCGGCAGCTGCCTGCACCCCGCCAGAGGTAAGGTTACAGCGGCGGGCGGCTCGGCGCCGCGTGCGGCTCGTGCGGCGCGCGCTTCCACGCCGAGTGCGCCGCGCCGCGCCCCACCAGGGCTGCGCGCCACTGGCTCTGCGGCAGCTGCCTGCACCCCGCCAGAGGTAAGGTTACAGCGGCGGGCGGCTCGGCGCCGCGTGCGGCTCGTGCGGCGCGCGCTTCCACGCCGAGTGCGCCGCGCCGCGCCCCACCAGGGCTGCGCGCCACTGGCTCTGCGGCAGCTGCCTGCACCCCGCCAGAGGTAAGGTTACAGCGGCGGGCGGCTCGGCGCCGCGTGCGGCTCGTGCGGCGCGCGCTTCCACGCCGAGTGCGCCGCGCCGCGCCCCACCAGGGCTGCGCGCCACTGGCTCTGCGGCAGCTGCCTGCACCCCGCCAGAGGTAAGGTTACAGCGGCGGGCGGCTCGGCGCCGCGTGCGGCTCGTGCGGCGCGCGCTTCCACGCCGAGTGCGCCGCGCCGCGCCCCACCAGGGCTGCGCGCCACTGGCTCTGCGGCAGCTGCCTGCACCCCGCCAGAGGTAAGGTTACAGCGGCGGGCGGCTCGGCGCCGCGTGCGGCTCGTGCGGCGCGCGCTTCCACGCCGAGTGCGCCGCGCCGCGCCCCACCAGGGCTGCGCGCCACTGGCTCTGCGGCAGCTGCCTGCACCCCGCCAGAGGTAAGGTTACAGCGGCGGGCGGCTCGGCGCCGCGTGCGGCTCGTGCGGCGCGCGCTTCCACGCCGAGTGCGCCGCGCCGCGCCCCACCAGGGCTGCGCGCCACTGGCTCTGCGGCAGCTGCCTGCACCCCGCCAGAGGTAAGGTTACAGCGGCGGGCGGCTCGGCGCCGCGTGCGGCTCGTGCGGCGCGCGCTTCCACGCCGAGTGCGCCGCGCCGCGCCCCACCAGGGCTGCGCGCCACTGGCTCTGCGGCAGCTGCCTGCACCCCGCCAGAGGTAAGGTTACAGCGGCGGGCGGCTCCACCGCCACCCCGCCAGAGGTTAGTTCACTTAGACCGCACTGTCTCGCTGCAGGGTGAAGGCCAGGGATTTGCTACAAAAGCATACAAGCGAACACATTAAAATTGGTAAATTAAAATAATGGTACACACACAAAACAAATTAATTGTGTACAAAATATATCACTCTAAATGAAACTAACAAAAATTCTGTATTTTTATTCATCATTAAAAACGCTCTGAAGCAAATGGATTAAGCTCTGCATAATGCCAACTGCGAGAGCTAAAAGCAGATTCACTGATTTTCAGCTTTAACCGTCAGTAACAAACACTTTAATAAGATTTATATAACCAAACAATGGAAATAGATTTTTTTCTATCTTGTTGAAGTAAACTAAAGGCTAAAACTTAATAGTCTTGTAACCAACTTGTGTCCAAAAATAGCATTGCGGCAATCGCCGCGCGGCAATTGTGCCCACAACAGTTGTCGCGTTGTGTGGCCGTGATTGTAACACACTGCACATACACCTACATCAGCATACATCGCCCTAATTGACATAGCCAATCGCATTACTTCGTTTATCGAAGTCACAATAAAGACCTTTTTAATTAATATGATTTAATTTGATAGATATTGATAGCCAAACTCAAAGTAAACACTTTCCACGTTGAGCATTATTATTTATTATCACGTACTTTACAGCTGAGCGACTATTATAATTTGTACCATACACATTACAATTTAATGACGTTTTTAACTCTCCTTTCCATTAAAAAAACAAAAATATAAATATAAGGATAGGTTTAAGCCCTCAATTATCAGTGTTAGTTTTAGCTATTTCCTATAAATAAATTATACAAAGTAAGTAATAATAATTGTTGTTCTGAAGAACACTCGACGCGGCGCTGCGCAGCCGCGGCTATCACCAACATCCACCAGTACGCGCGCGCGCTCGACGACTCCCGGATATCCTCTGGTTCGTTACATCCACCCGTGCATCCATGCAACTAATATACGGAATAGAACGCATTTTACTAAACATGTTACTCATTATTCATTAGCAACTCCTATTCCAGATGTCAGTGCAGTTTTCCAATCTAGAATGAAAATTATTAATTGTATTTATAATAAATATGCTCGCTCTTGACAGCAGTCTAGCTCTCTAAGACAGACTATAGAGATACCAGAGACTACACAGACCAGAAGTAGTCTTTTCATTCGTGGTTTATAAGAATTTTCTGTTGGTTATAATCCCTGATATTTTGCAGTTACCGTTGGAATAACTTGCCCCCACCAACCACAATCTATATGAAACATGCAAAAATAGTGATTTCACTATCTTAAGAAAATACTTACAATAAAATCGTAGAATCAAATCACTGAAACCTTATACTGAAGGTTTAAGTTTGGGTTAAGTTGAAAAAAATATAATTATTTTCCACTAATAAACAGTAACAATTTCACTAAGCAGCGGTCTCCGCACGAGGCAAGCCTGTATTAAAGATAAAGATCATTAAGATAATTGCGAAAACATGTGTGTAGATCAACATGTTTTACCGAGATTGTGGGTATTGTTTATAGTATATATTACAGACTAACATTTTAAGTAAATTGCGTTCCAATCTTTATCCGTTCTGCCTCCATCGGATTTGGTGTTGTTCCGTGGTTATGATCTTTCATATTATAATTTGCATTTCTCTTCAGTTTCGCTTGTTTCATAATCATTATTTATAATTTCTTCCACTAACATTTTTGGTTTGGTTTAATAATGATTTTGCATAATCGATGAAATCTTGCATTTTTCTGGTCTCAATTGTTGCAAAATTTATGCAGTGCAGTTCTAAAAATTAGTTAATTTAAAGTTTCTTAAGCTTTTATACAAAAACTCATAAAGTTTTAGACACGCCCCACAATTTGTTGTGTTACTAAATATGTAGTTTTCAGTTCGATTCTCTACCTAATATTATCGAAGTAAGAGCGATTAATCTGCCTCTTAACGGTGCTTGTTCACCAGAGCTAAGCTACGTTGCTGTGGATGCGTTTTTTTTTATCCACTAATCATATTCATTATAAACGTAAAATTAATATAATTTTTGTCATATTATGACTTAAAACGGGTAACATACCATTTAAAGTACCAAGTCAATCAATGGCCATTTAGAAATATTTCAAAGTCAAAGTCAAAACGTTTATTTCATTAGAAGCACATGGCCTACATGGAAAGGTCAACATAAAATTTTAAAAAAAATTGTTTAAACAAAAAATATCAAGGAAATAACATTGTCTTGACAGTTCGCTTCAATGTTTATACTGAGTTGAGAAGCGATTAGAACAACACAGCAGTTATTGCAATTTTGTAATCATTACAATTTCATTTAGAAGCATTTCAAACATACGACCTTCATCCACTTCGGGCCGTCTTCTCTTCTAGTAAAAGTAAAAATAATAATAAAGTTTTCATTTTCGGAACCAAACATTCAGTATAATAAATTGGAAACGATGATGCCTGCATTAGTTCAGTGATGCCTTCTCCGGCTTTTTTACAATGCTTCCAACTAAAATCTATAAATAAAAGAAAATAAGCCTTTATTGCTGATTAAACTTAAATAACATGAATGCATATAGTTTTCAGTACATAATCTAAAATAATGTATTCTTAATACATATACAAAAAAATACAAAAATATTTTTTTATCAACTCACACATTACAATTTCACTTAGCAGCGGTCCGCGCACGAGGCAAGCCTGTATTGCGGGAGACCTGTTACAAATTGGAATTAACCGGGTATAGAAAAAGTACGGGTATAGAAATATATCTAAGTAACTTGCTAAGGTCTTGGAAAACATTTTTATTAGTCATGTTCAGCTTATTCGACAAAGGCTTCCTCTAGTGCTTTCCAATTTGTTCTCTAGTGCCATTTCTAGCTCCTCTTGTTTTTCTGGTGTACCAAGTGATCGTGATATAGTATTTCTTGTTTTATTTTATTTGATATAATATTCCAACTAATCCCCTATAAATATTATTTACTAGCGACCCGCTCCGGCTTCGCACGGGTAATTATTTAAAATTGTTTTCCCCGCAATTATTAGATTTTTTCTCGCCGTAAAAACCATCCTTAAACTCCAACGAACATTAAAAAATTGGTAAAACTGGTCCAGGCGTTGTTGAGTTATGCGCTTAGCAACCCATTTTGCGATTCATTTTTATATGTTTTAATTGCCTCAAGTTTTGCATTTAGTGCCGTGACCTGGGAAGCGTAAGTGTCCAACTTGCATTCGAGAATATAAGAGATTCCCGCTAGGACCAACTGTTCCCTCAGTGAAACCATCTCATCATCTTATATATAAAATTATCTTGTCACAATGTTAGTTATCGTACTACTCCGAAACGGCTTTACCGATTTTTACCAAATTTCATATGCGTATCAGTAGGTCTGAGAATCGGCTACTATCTATTTTTCATTTTGGCAAAACAACGTTTGCTGGGGTCAGCTAGTTATATATAATACTTGCGGCCCGCCCCTGCTTCGCACGGGTATTAGTCACTTCACTTTCCCGGCAATTATTCGATTTTGTTTCGCTGTAAAAACCAGTCATGGACTTCTACGAACATTTAAAAATAAGAATCGACCATATTGGTCCAGGCGTTGTTGAATTATGCGCTTATCAACACATTTTGCGAGTAGTTTGTCTATTATAGATTATATGTTTACAAACTATGAAGGAGGCCTATTTATTTAATTTAATGTAATTTGAACGGCTAGGCCTATTCTAGGATCTAAAGATTCAATGATGATGATGAGTTTTACAACGCTGCACTAACATATTTTCGATTAAATTTCCTCTATTTCTTTTAACCCTCACACCTCTTCTCTAATGGTTTTTGAATTGGTTCATTTACGCTTAGGTATTAAGCTTTTAAGTAACAATCATCAAAACAGATTCGTATTTAAAAATAATAATACATATAATTTGATGTGATTAACCTTATTGCAAATCTCAATTGATAAAAAATAAGTAATTAAATCAATACTATTCTTTTTGTCTTATAATTTATTTTGCTTTGATTATTTTTGTCATGTGTGACACAGTTTTTAACCATCTTCCGAATAAATAAGTTATTCTCTATTAACTGCCTCAGTGGCGCGGTGGGCGAGAGTCCGCTTGTGGCGCAAGAGGAAGCTGGTTCGATTCCCGCCGAGGGGTCAAGTGTTTGTATGTTCTGCAAGCACTTTCTCCTTGGTCTGGGTGTTTAATATGTATAATAAAAAATATCAATGTGTGTATGTCTATTATATTAAGTATATCAGATGTCTAGTACCCGTAACACAAGCTAAAAGCTTACCACGGGGCTAGATGTAGATTGTGATTATTAAATCAATGTTAAACTTCTTTAGCAAGGTTATCTCATATCTCTATTAGGAGTGGCTGTAATTGATGTGTTTGTCAATAGATTCGGAGGACAGCGACACGGCGCTCGTGAAGATCAAAGGTCGCAAATCGAGAAACAGCAAAGATCCCTCACCAATTGTACAGAACGGGTCCACCAAGAAATCTAGAAGGTGACTAAATCACAACTTGTATACTTATTAAATTATCCTACTAATATTATTAAGTATAAAGTTTTGAGGATGTTAGAAACTAAGTGTGTTTTTTGCTCGATTCTAAACTTCTGGATGGCTTTTGATGAAACTTCACAATAATAGAGCTTACGTACAGAATAATACAAAGGATACTTTTTACCACGGTACAGTACCGCTTTTCGCAGGAAAATGCAATTATTGCGGGCAAATCCCGATTTAAGTCATATTTGGCATAGACATAGCTGTTTTCCCAGTAAAAAACAGAATCTATTTCTTAAAAAATAAAATAAAATAGCCATTATTCAGATCTTAAATCTATACACTTAAATAAACTAACTTAACTAAACTTAATCTAGTATTTGCTTCTTGCATATTCTTTGAAGATCTGTTTGCCAGTCGGCAAAGGCCTCCTCCAACCTTTTCCATTCCTGCCGTTCCTGAGCCACTCTGTTCCACGACACTCCAGCTACTTGTCTTATATCATCCTCCCATCTTGTCTTTGGAATCTATTTCTTACCGAGGAATAATTTAATATTATGCGGTAAAATACGCAGGCGGTTAGCTAGTTAAAATATATGTGGGGCACCATTCTTGTGGTAACCATTTGGCGCCACTGTAGGAGTGAGAACAATATTATTAGACATATTTCCTATAAGCAAGCCCTAAGTAGGGTTATAGCCTTCCTTGATGAATAGGGTAAACACTGAAAGCATTATTTTAAATTTAGCATGACATTATGTAATATTCCTATTATAATTTATATTGTATATTTTAATAATCTATACTAATCGATGAATGTTAAATTTTTATGTTTAATTTTAAGTTTTGTGTGTATGTAATTTTTTTATGGATTTAATGCAATCTTAAATAAACGTAAAATAATTATTCAAATCCGACCAGTAGTTCCTAAGTTTAACAATTTCAAACAAACAAGCAAACTCTTTGGCTTTATAGTACCTAGTATAATAGATGTATGATAGTTTATAAGGCCTCTGATGCCTGAAATAAATGATTTTATTCATATTATTATTAAGGAGTATTTTCTAACCTCAAATCGACTAGAACTTGTACTATGAGTGTTATTTTAAGCGACAGATATACAAACTATATATTTTATATGATATTTATAAGTATTCTTTAAAAATACCCACTCGCTGTCCGATATTAATAAATCATATTAAAGCTAGTCTATTTTTCAGAACAAAAGAAGACACAGTCACGAGTTCAGGGAGGAAATCAAAGAATTCACTAACAAACGGAACGCACGGTAATATTAAAATATAATAACACAAGAGTTCTTTCGTTTTATACTAATTTGGCTTTTGCTTTTGAAACAAGTTTCTGATGAAAACTATTCTATAGAATATTATTTGGAATATGTTTTAAATTATCATTATAAATAACGGGTAAAATACCATGATTACGTTTTTTATCAACTTTAAACCGATATAAAAAGTGAAATATTTTTATGAATACGAGGGTTAAACGCGATCAAAAAAGCGATAAAAATAATTCAATTTAATCTTATTTATAAGGTTACACGAGAATACGATTTTTGAGGTAATTTTTAAATAAATGTAAATGATTTTTAAAAATGTGAATGATTTTTAAATATGTGTTCAACAACACTTTCTAGGTTAAACTTTTTTTTATTTATATCCTATTATTTTTAATCTTGTTTGCGAAGGTGTCTTAATCTTTTTCTTCATAAAAATATAAAATGCATTTGCAGAAGAGAAGCCAAGCAGGAAGCGCGGCAGCAGACAGCCGGAGGTGACGCTGCACACGGAGGCCCTGGAGGTGCTGGTCCGAGATGTGATGAGGCACAAGGACTGCTGGCCCTTCTACGACCCCGTGTCGCTCGAGGACGTGAGTACTAAACCACTTGCAACTACTACCTACATCAAACTTCTGGAAGTCTACTGCCTCAGTGGCGCGGTGGGCGAGAGTCCGCTTGTGGCGCAAGAGGTAGCGGGTTCGATTCCCGCCGAGTGGTCAAAGTCAAAGCGTTTATTTCCTTAGAAGCCTATGCTTACATGGACAGGTCAAAATCTAATTTAAATAAAAACTAAGAATAATCAAGGAAATAACATAGTCTTGAGTCTTGAGGGGTCAAGTGTTTGTATGTTCTGAAAGCACTTTCTCCTTGGTCTGGGTGTTTAATATGTATAAAAATATATGTACGTATGTATATTATATTAAGTATATCAGATGTCTAGTACACGTAACACAAGCTAAGAGCTTACCACGGGGCTAGATGTTGTTGTGTGGATTGTCCGGAAATAATTATTTATTTCCTGAAGCACAGGATGTAAATGGACAAACACAAAATGAAGAATAAAACATTGATGTTAGGTAACTTTATTATATCTAGTTATTGTTTTACTTGGCATCGACTTTAAAATTACTTAATTTTTTGTTTCTTTTAATTAATCACTTATTAGGACGAAATTATTTGTAGAAGTTAATTTATTTTTTACTTTTTAGTTACTGATTTAAAGTTGGTTCTTTTTTTTCGTTGAGCGTCGTCGGTTGATACAAAATATCAAGGAAATAACATTGTCTTGCCAGTTCGAATAGAACACAGCTATAGCGTATTTTGTAGTGTTCTCATTCTGTCTTCCAATAAAAAAGACAGGTTTGACTTCAAATGTAAACCCTTGTAATATGTCACCATTATGGCAGTGTTTTGAGATAGTTGTTGTATTGTATCCGCAGGTGCCGGACTACCTGGAGGTGATCGAGACGCCGATGGACTGGACAACGATAAAGCAGAAGCTGTCGGAGGGCGGGTACTCCGCGGACGAGCAGCTGATCGCGGACGCGGCGCTCGTGCTGAAGAACTGCTTCGTTTACAACCGACCAGAACACGCCGTCGCCAAGTAAGCACTGACTTTTACAACGTCAATGTCAAATTCAAATCATTTATTGAAGTGAAACTTCTTTAGAATCGTTGTGATTTCCAACCGGATGCAACGGAAATACGACAGGTAAGCCAATTTTAAACGCTTACGAGGTTAAGCAACTTTGCGCGACGCCAGAACTTGGATGGGTGACCGCCCGAACAAAATCTTATTGCACAGTTTTTTTTTTGTTTTATTTATCTCATTCTTTTGTCGATTTACTGAAGTTTCACTTCTATCGTGTGTGAATCGCTCACACACCAGTTTTTTCTTACAAACACAGGTCAACTTAAAATTCAAATAATAAAACTAAATTGTTAAACAATAATTATCAAGGAAATAACATTGTTCTCACAGTTCGCTTCAATGTTTTATACTGAGTTGGGAAGCGAATAGAATAACACAGCTTTATAATTTTTTGCAATTTCCCACTGGATGATTCCCAAATCCTGTCTATAGGGAACGTCCAGAAACTAGGTGGCAGCACTAATGCTACAGATAGAATGTCAAGTAACGTAAAAAATTTATTCGGCACCAGTTGGCAGCACCGTCGATGTGCAGTGTATTTACAACCGACCCGAACAAGCTGTTGCCCAGTAAGACACAGTACCTTCGCATTAGGCGAATTATATATAAATCATTATAAAAATCATTTATTTCAGGCATCTAAGACCCATATAAACATACCCATAACCTTATAGACTAACATTCATAAAAATATAAATCTTATAAACTAAAGTGTCAGCATCGTGGATCATCTGTTACGGCGGTGTCGCCTCGCAGTGTAGGCGACCGATGAACCGTCGAAACTTGACCCCTTGCGGCCAAAACTGCTCATTCAGGAACTTCGACAGATGTTGAGTATTGCAAACGCTGCCCATCCTAGCTGGATTCGATTATTGTATAAATTTGGTTCGACGTCGGCAATGCTTCCAACCCCCCAACCCCCATATTCTCTCGTGGGTGCCGGCCAAGGGTAATTCTCCTTAATATGGACAGCAGCGTCTTATTTGGACCTCAAAACTTGATACAGCGCTCGCGTGGCGAGAAATGGCAACCCCCTTCAATGTCATTAAATCAATGATAGTCTTTGTTCAACACTAGTTCTTTCAGTTTAAGATTAAATGTACATTTTAACTTTTAAAATTATCATTGTTTTTCACAATATAATTACTTCAATCGGTTACTTCAACCCTGATTGGATGGTTTAAAATTACATTTTGAAAAAATTCCAAGTAATTTTTTCAAAATAAATGCTTAACGACTACGAGAACTATGCGTGATTTGATTATTCAAATCCTTGTACAATATTTAAGCAGACCGTTGACAATAATCCTTTCCCCAGGTCGGGCTGCCGCCTTGAGAAGTACATAAACAAACGCTGCTCCGAACTCAACCTCCCTCCGCTGCCGGAAATAGAACTAGAAGAAGAAGAGGACTCCCAACCTTTGAAGAGGCCAACCTCCTCCGAAGAAGAAGCGCCCAAAGCCAAACGAGCCAAGCTCAAGTGATATTCAGCCTGCCCGTCTAGGCTGAAAGACTACCACTGCTACTGAGGCTAGTGAGTTTAACTGATAGAGTTCAAAGTGAAAGTGTTGGTGATGTAAACTGTCTAGAATTTAATAATTACAGTTATTTACATATGTGTGGAAAGTAGGATGCAACCTGTTACTAATATTGCACACATCCTAAGTTCTTTACTACTCAAATTTAGCCTG
Source organism: Gymnoscelis rufifasciata (assembly GCA_929108375.1). NCBI lineage: Eukaryota > Metazoa > Arthropoda > Insecta > Lepidoptera > Geometridae > Gymnoscelis > Gymnoscelis rufifasciata. The sequence continues at coordinate 981,042 of OV815320.1, forward strand.
AGGATTATCATACAAAATTTTATATCAATAAATTTTTTTATTGCTACCGCTGCATTTGTGCAAATTCTTTGTTAATTAGTAGAATAAAAATAGCGAGTAAATTTTGTTAGTGTCTCTCTTTTCTAGCCAAGCTCGCTACTCTCAACTCGCCTATAAATAGTTGAAAACACATTTAAAAACAGTTCTTAAAACAGGCAATAAATTATTCACTGTCAGTTAATGCAAACTGCATGGTATTTAAATTTATTATTGTGATTGATTGTTTTTTGAGTTTCCCGATATTTCGGCACAGTTACATGCGCCACGGTTAAACTGAAGCTGCAGCGAGTTGGGTGACGAAGTGCTGTCATAAAAGATGTGAGTTACAAATCCAAGTACTTGGTGTTTATAACTATGATAGTTTCAAAAGCTATAAAACTACGTGGTTTTATATCAGAGCTGCATGGTTTCAAAACAGAACTGCATGGTTGGAATCTAATCTTGTTATTATGGTTTGTGGTCATCCATTATTAAAAAAAACCGTAATTTTGTTACTGCTGGCTGGATCAGTTGAATTCATTGAACAATTAATAATGTCAAGTGCTTTAATTCCAATAGAAATAAGATGTATATGATGAAATCATGAATAAGTTGTAAATTTTTGCGTGATTGTTATAAGTTAGCTTATTAGTTTTGAAGTTTGAGCTTTAGAAAGTTGTATAAATAAAGGTGATATCAACATATTAAAATTAAGCATTCACTCAAGTGAACCGTTTGATATCATCCTAAAATGCGTAGTTGACTTGGTATTTAATATGTGTGTTGTTAATGAAACTATGATACCAGGATAAATTTACTTACAAATTGTGCTGACTTTGTTCTCCTCTGATTTTAATGTAAATGTAAATTTATAATAAGAATTAGGAGGCATGTTAGATGATTATCAGATTTTATACCAAATTGTCAATTAATTGGTACGCTAAATATACTCCTGAAATATTATTTATGTATCTGCATAGGTTTGTCTGAAAACTGGACCATACATAGGTAGTCGGTAACAAATAATGAAACTTGCTTAAATAGTAAATTTGTATGATTGCATCATAATTATGTAATATATTGGTTGACCAGATGATGCTTGTTTATGATTTAATTACATAAATTATTGATTGTTCATTGTAGTTTCTTAAATTACTTCAAGTTCTTACGAAAACCTGTTGTTTTTAGTATTACATTGTAACATGGTTAAAAAATAATTATAATTATTGGTTCATTGGAAAAGTTCTGACCTGATAAGTTGGTAATTTTAGTTTAAGACTAGTTTAAAATTCTAGTAATAACAAACTAAGTAATAATTAACGATGGTGTTGTTAATTGTACTTTCCTGATTTGGTTAAGTTTATTGTTTTTAAATTATTTTTGTTTTTGATTGGCTTGCTCCAGCTTTTAAGCATTCCTTTGTTTGTAATGTAATTTTTTTCATTCTTGAATATTTTAATTCATGATTAAACTAATCTTACTATTTGCATTTATAAATGAATCGTCGTAGTTACTACGATAGAGATTGAAAAGATTCGACCAAAAGGAGATCCTTGTGGCATGCCGTTTAATTTCATACAATTCGTTGATTTCCATTCCGAACGCTCATGATAAGTCTATCATTATAAGACAAATTATACAAGTGCTCTTCTAAAGTTTAACATTTATTAATCTTTTGACGTATTTCCTTCATCCTTATAGCATTCTCTTGTACGTGTTTTTATATAAATATCTGTGTTGTCTAAAAGCTTTTGTTTGGACCCGAGCCATCGTTATCTTTGTTGTATTTAACAATAATGATAATTTTTGTCTGCGATTTTTATTTATTATAATTTATAAGTTTTGTAATTAATTTATATTATAGTGATTAAAGCATCTGATAAATTTACTTAGTCTTTTAAAAATCCCTTAAGCATTTTGAAAAGAATAGCATCACGTTCATATTGGTGTTAAAAAAATATTAACAATTGGATTTCTGTTAGGTTTTGAAACATTAACTGTGGTTTTGTTAGTATGAGTTTTGAACCGATATCAGTTTTACGTACCTATGTATTGTTCTAATGTAATGATTGATTTTATGCATTTTGATGAACGGGTAACGTAAGACGCGAGGACGGGAGGAAAAGATCTCATCTTATCTTGACTTATTATATTTTTAACCCCCGACCAAAAAAGAGGGGTGTTATAAGTTTGACGTGTCTGTCTGTCTGTCTGTGTCACCATAGCTCCCGAACGGATGGAGCGATTTCAATTTAGTTTTTTTTGTATGAAAGGTGAGTCTTGCGCGAGTGTTCTTAGACATGTTTCATGAAAATCGGTTGGGCCGTTTGAAAGTTATAGGGGTGAGAGTGGGGAAGCAAAACCGAAAATCTGCAAATATACTAGTGTGGGGTATCAAATGAAAACGCATCGCGTCCACATTACATAATACACTCGAGAGCAATGAATCCGGGTCACTCAAAGAATCCAAAAAATCTCGGAAAGTAAGAATGCTAGGTTAATGCAATAAATTGTATTTAATAGACAATTTAATACTCCTTATATGAAAGTTAAAAGTTTTTGCAGTATTAACCCTTTAACTGTCATAAGGAGTGGACAGTGGAAAAATAAAACTGGTAGTGGTTAGAGCTATATAATAGGGGTAGAAAGGAAAATATATATTTTTTTTTTTTTTTTTAGTAAGTACATACATGGTGGGAAATATATTCCCGTTACCTGTCAGATTTTCTCGATTCTACTGTCTAGTGCAAGCTTGTTCAAATTGGACCTGTTTTTTGGCAAGTAAATAGTTTATTTTTAGGTGACATTGGTATAAAACAATAATAATAAGTACCTAAGTTGTTTATTTAGTTATACCTAACTTACTTTACTAGAATTACAATCATCATATAATCACTGGTTCATTCTATCTTCATCTAATCTCTTATATGTATCAGTATTATTTATTCATTTCTTATGAAAGTCATAAAAGCACGGCACGATAAAAAGTGCGACCTTGCATTTCTCACACATAATCTTGAATCTTTTATCGTGGGCTTTTGTGCTGCACATTCTGCATCGTTTGAAGGATGGCAATGGGTATGGCATGTGATATCCAACGTTTGTAAATCTTATTTCATCGGCGACAGCGTTGATCATCTTTTGACGATTTTCGTTTGCAGCGAGCTTTCTTCTACAAACATACGATGGTAGACTAGTCGAGCGTCGTTTTCTGCTCGTAAAACCACATATCAGCCCTCTTGCTAATCCAACCCAAAACTACAAACCACCACAAAAATGTCCCACACAGACATAGGGAATATACAACCCACCACAAAAAATCAAGCCTGTGCAAAATTCCAAATAGCAGGGACCCAAATATTCTCAAGTATCTGTAGAACAAAACAAGATGAACCGATAGTAAACAAAATTATCTTTTATCATTCGAAGATTTTCTAGATAAACCCTCATTGAAATTCGTCCAACAAAATTGAGCACTTTCGAAAGTTTAACTTGGCGCCATTAGAAAAATACTTATGACATGTGTCAAATTTGACACTGCCAAAATGTCGATAGACAATATAAAAGTTGCCAGGATAAAATAAAAAGACCGAAAATTAAATATCCGCACAAAAAAAAAAAAAAAATTATGGTGGTGAAAATATCGCCTCTAACTTATAAAGGGTTAAGTATTTATATTTTAGATCTAGGTTGATATTTAAGAACCGACCGCTATAATATTCACAATGTTATAGGTATTGTTTATTTTTTTATTTTGGCGGAAAAGTTCAAACTCCGTTTAAATCGTTATTGTATGTAGACCTCTCAATACTAGTAACTACTTTCTAATATTATTTAGTCAGATAAAAATATTATTGTAATGACAACCCTGATGTCGACAGAAAAGGTAAGGGTTACGCGATAGAAAGAGAGGCAACTTCTAGGTGAATATAACTGTAGGTAACTAGCGCTGTGCGATTTGAATTGAACTTAATTGTGTTGTCCAAAAGGTCGCTATTCCTTTAATTGATTTTTTGGAGTGCGTCTTCTGTACTTATTATGTATTCTGTGATTTCGTTGAATTGGTGACGGTGACGCGCCTCGCTATTGTTTTACCCCCGAACAAAAAAGAGGGGTGTTATAAGTTGGACGTGTCTGTCTGTCTGTGGCATCATAGCTACCGATCGGATGGAGCGATTTCAATTTAGTTTTTTTTTTGTATTAACGGTGAGTTTGGCCAGGGTGTTCTTAGACCTGTTTCATGAAAATCGGTTGAGCCGTTCAAAAGTTATGGGGGTGAGAGTGGGGAGAGAGTGTATCAAATGAAAGAGCATCGCGTGCCCTAACTACTAAATATTATCGTGTTTTACTTATAAGGCAATTAAGGCATTGGAATCGGGGATGTTTTTAAATTAAAAATCAGATTCTTGAGTTATAAGTGGTGTAACTAACACGACTTTCTTTTATATATATAGATAATGCTCCAATAGGTAGGTATTCAAATTTAATTATTAAATAATTAATAAATAATAGTAATTCACTCACTACTTTATTATTAAATAAAGAAAGGATAAATATTACTTAGGTAGGTACTGTTTTTTTTACACTACCAAACCAACACTTAAGCTTTCTGTACAGATCCGCATCCGCATCCGCGGATGTGAGCCTCTTAAAATCCGCATCCGCGGATGTGACAAAAATTGCATCCGCAACATCCCTAGTTCGGATGTATTCCACCACAGCCTCGGAGTTCACGGTGTGCGAGACGCGCGTGATGTAGATTGGTGTGGTAGGTACTTCCGCTCGGAACCCAGAGTTTCGGTCCGAGGGCCCAGTGCCGCACTGAATGCGGCCGTTAGGTTTACGGCACTTGCGAACAACCACGGTATAGCCTCCCGTGTCCCACTCCTGGGCAAAGGCCTCCCCCCATTTTCGCCCCCTACTCCCGATTGATCGATGAAGTAAACTGTCAAGCTCGTCTCGCCATCATCGCCGAGGTCTGCCTTCTCGCTGGGTCTGGGCGCCACTCGGTGGCTATCCTTGCCCACAGCTCTTCTGGCATACGGCAGACATGATTAGCCCAGTCCCACTTTTACTTGTCCGCTTTTAGAGCTACGTCTACGATCTTGGAGCGCAGGTCGGTGCTTCGGACTTTGTCCGTACGTTTGACACCCAATATGTTGCGCTCCATCGCCCGTTGAGACTTGAAGATTAGACATTTGACCTAAAGACCTATAGCGCCTGAGAACAGGGGGAAAGCATACGTCCATTAATTAGCATTTTAATGAAAGGGGATCTCCCCTTTCATTATATCGCCAATGAACCAATAGCCCTTCCAGGTAAGATAATTAATAATAGACAATAATTCTATTCTATCTAGCCTAGACAGCATTTCTTTTCTATGTAGTCAACAATCAACATGCTAAGCCGGCTGGACCTATTTATTTGCTCATACAGGTTATTACAATTTTTTACAAATAACATTACAGTTTTTACAATTTTGGAAGTTTTATCTTATGGTACTTTTATTATGCCCAAAGTACCTAATGAATTTGTATAAGTGTAAGTACTTGCCACTATTCAGCACGAAAAAAATTAACCTAATTACCTAAGAAAGAGCCAATATAAAAATATTTCTGTCAGATGAAACTAAAAAATAAGTTTTTCGAGAGTATAATAATATAATCACTCATTTTTCCTATAACTGTGCTTGGTGTTGCTTCATGCTAAATTTTACCTTTAGACTCGATTTACTTGCAAATTATTTCGGATTTTTTCGCCTTAGCTTGCACGGCTTACGTCAAAATTTGCAATTCTTCAAGTCCGTTTTAGTTTTACTTATAAGGTCTTGTTTAAAATTGTGTTTAAGTCTTAAAATTTTACCTTTGTGCCAAAACTAAAGTCAAAATTACAATGAATGTTAGCATAGTTACACATAATTATTTGACTAAGAAATGAAACTGCATTTTAACTAAATCATGATTTTAATATATTTGCTTAAAACAAAGTTAGAGAATTATTACTACAACAGCTGTTGCTTAGTGGTGCTCGGCAGCCTCGCGCCTCCTGATCTCAGCCCACTTGGACACATTCTCAGGGGAGTTAGCTGGAAAAGAAACATGTATATTTTATATTTGTCTAATAATATAAACCATAGAAGGATGATCTTGAAAGAAAAAATTAAAAATATGTACTGAACAGAAGTGCTTTCAATGGAAATATAGTAATTATTATTAGCTGGCTTGGACTTCAAGATGTTTTTTTCAATAAGTCGTAAAAAAAAATATTTACTTAGACAATTAAAAATCTTAATCAACTGGTGAATTGGTGAACAGGTTGTATTTCGAAACTGTATTAGGTTGAGTAACAAAATTTATTATTTTTAGAATGGTTAAAAATAACTAAGAAATCAAACTGCATTTACACACATACACTAATTAAGATACTAAAATGCAATTACATTTTATAAATTATAATAATAATACATATAAATGATATACAGACAACTAAATTGACAAGTACAATATAAAAAACCAAACATTATAACCATGTCAACCAAACAGATAAATGACAATATATAGGGGATACATATCAAATTGTTACAGTATGCGAGTAATACCCTTTTTACACAATATGCATGATTGATAATTATGATGCCTCAAGAACTTCTTAATTATCATCAAAGTCTTTGATAGCAACAAACGTAAAAAAACATTGATCTAAAATGTGTGAATATGATACAATTTTTAAGTTTTTCCAATCATAAATAAATTCTGTTGGTGTAGCCTATAATCATAAAAAAATTGAAAAAAAAAATTGTTGATGTAACAAAAAGTTGTATTAAAACAAAACGCAACTGAAAAGAGTTGCACCATGAATACTTTTAGATAAACAATCTGGTGTTGATGCGAATTTATAGTTTCTATAGGTACATTTATATTAAATAAATAAATAAAATTCGTTTATTTCCTCACACAAACCTTAATGATTATGGATACAAGTAGGAATATTATATTTGTCTAGACTAAAAGCTGTAAAGTGCAGAGTGCACATCACAGCCGAGGTTGGCCCCATCATATGCCATTGAGACCAACTTATATCAAAATCTGCCCGTGGGTTTTTCTAATTCTTAAATATTTAGATAGACCAAGGCACTTACCCATTTTGTTGATCTTGTAAAATACGGGAACAGAAAGAGCGATACCAACGGCCCAGTAGCGCCAGATCCACTGCTTTTGGAAGTAGAACTTTAGAGGGAACTGAGCGATCTTCGCGCTAATGGTGTAAGGGTACTTCATGGGACGGCCGGGAGCTGGAGCATCAGACATCTTGGCGGCTTTTTGACTGGAAATCACAAGGATTATGTAATGTTTTCAGTTCTTGAAAATAACTTATAAATTAAGTTTTCCATAACTATAGGATTGCTATGCGGATTGCAAATAAAAAGCGTGAAAATACAATGAATTGGACATTACTTTACCTGATAATTTTAAGAAATATGTACAAAACTTTGCAAAAAATAAAATTCTAACCTTGCGACCGATCGATGAAGAAAATGAAGTATGTGATATAACACTGACAATGACACATAAACGGTCAATGTTCTTCTTCTTCTTTGTTTTTTGCACTATCAATCGTTATGCGAAAGCACTTGGCAACATTTTCTTCGCTTCCATTGCCACTGTCAAACCAATACCACTGACAAAAATATATCAAAAATGTCAAACAAACCTAATTAGAAATGTCACAACGTTTTGTGATGAAGGTGTATTTTCGTGAATAAAATACAATAAAATTGTTATTTTCTATATAATGTGCGACAATGGCTTCGGTAAAAGTGGCTGTAAGGGTTCGCCCATTCAATCAAAGGTTAGTATAAATTACAGAATAAGATAAATAATAATTTCGCAAAGTGTAGTTACTATCCAAACTAACTGTATTTTGCTAATAAACAAGATTTGTAGCTATAAACACGTATGCCAAACAAATAAATAATATTCTATGTATCTTGGAATGTTTAAAAAACGATAGAAGGAGCAACTGGAGCAGTAGAACACCATTGTTATGGGGTGAACTGAATGGGTAAAAAGCAATGATGTCACAGTAACGACAATGACATTCACGGTTGAGCTGCATTTGGAGCGAGAACTGTACCGCAGCAGATGAAAGTTCTCCAAAAAATGCAAAAGAGATTGCCCCAGATGCACACTGATCAACAATTTACCTCAAACTCTAAATTAAACTTCGCACTACGCTATGTTTACATTTTCTCATCTAAAATGCTGTTGAACGCGTTTATAGTTTTTTCCTGAAAAACAATAAATTTTAATACTCTAGAATCTTATAAGTAGTTTTAGTTTCTCAGCTCACTTAAAATTAGGAATTGGTTTCTGTTAATCTTTAAATTGTGTCAGGGTAATAATATTGTAAATATTGAAATCATTACAACTACAAACATGTTTATGGTTTGAAATTGCTTTTAATTATACATATATTCATTAATTTATAAAGTCATTCATCAATGAAACAGACATAATGAGAACCTATTTATTTTAGGATATACATTTTGGTAGGAACATTACTATGTCCTTTTATTTGTCAACAACAACCCTTACAAGACATTATGCCCAGCTGTTGCTTTCATGCCGCTGACATGTTGTGATTTAGTTATATTCCCCGAAAGCTTTGCTAAAGACTGTACCAGATGCTGTTAAACACCCACTTGTCTGCCTGACTCATACTTTGTTATATAAACAAAGTAGAACTGCTTTTATGGCTATATTACTTTTCTGATTCACTAGAAATATGATAATATAGCTACAATTCTTGAACACAAGAATTTTTAAATCATGTACAATAAAAACACTGTTCGACTGTACACCTTAAATATGGAGATATACCATCATTTTATTTGAATCACTCCTTTCTATGACATAAGGTGAGCTACCATCTACCAAGATGACTTATAGTGTAAACAAGAATTTGTGATACAATATGCTTAGATACATATGTATTAGTGTCAATTCACAACATGCTTAAACTTAACTAAATTACATTAGCCCCAAACATCATCAGTCATTTTAGTCATAAAATGCTACTTTTTCAAAATGGGGTTGGTATGTCAGATTTTGATGTATCTGAGTACACAGTCCATAGCAGATTTCTGACAGGGAACGTCACATGCGTGCCATCCTGTAGACAACCTTTTTGCCACACTTTTTGCATTTGAAATTAATTATTGAATTTTTGATAAAATGCATAGTTTTTTTACCGAAATATTAATGTGGTATATTTACAATGTATTAAGGAATCAATAAAAATGGTTTTCAAAATTTGCCAATTAACCTATTCACCTTGTTAATGAAATTAATTTCCTTGTTACAGAGAAAAGGACATGAATGCCAAACTATGCATTCAAATGGATGGAAAGAAGACGAGATTGCTCGCAGTGAAAGTGAGTAGTTTATTTCACTTTGTTTTGTGACACTTGCTCTCTTGACTGTGAAATCTGATGGTTGCGATGAGAATGATCTAAATACATTTTAAGTACAGCTGAGTCAGGGTATTTAAATTCTGGTAAGAAGTAGACACTAGACATGTGTATTTTTCCCTTCCAATTAGAATAAAATACTCTGAGTCGTCTTAATTAGAATTAAAATATAAAAGGAAATTATTTATTTGAATGAATACTTTATAATGAATACAGGTATCAGCCTACAAGTCCTAGTAGTAAGTCAAAATATAATATAATTTTAGTACGTGTCATAATTTATATATACATTAGCGCAATAAGATCATTAAAAGAGCAATCAACTACATAATTTTGTCTATGGGCAGGGTACTCCCTCGAAACATACGCGTTTATTAAAATAAGAACTGATAACACTTAATTCACACGACAAACAGAAACTTCATTTTATATGACGACTTATAAATTATATTTTCCGTAGCTTGATGAAGACTGTCCGCTCTGCCAAATGCTTTAATAGCATTTATCCAAAATTTGAAACAGAATGGCAGTTGTCATTTAAGCTTATTTCCTGCTTGACAGAAAAGCGGGTAAATAATATTGTATGGATTTCTAAAATTACAGAATATGTTTTTGACAAGCTAACAGAACCTACTTCAGCATAGATGTGTCCCAGTGCTGAAACAAATTTCGGTTTCAAATTAACCTTAACTTGAATGTATTGCCATAAATCAATTAGGGATTTTATTAGGTTTACATTCTCGTCATATAACCGCGCGCGTTAACTGAAAGGAGACGGACTTTCCGCCCCTCATTATCTAATTATGGTTTATTTCCGTGTCACGCTGACAATCTACGCTGACATATATGGAAATACTGTTTAGAAGAGATAAAAGAGCTTCCTTGTTCTTAGGTCAGCGCTCATCGGTCGGTGTTATTCTAAAAGACTTCTATAGCGTCCATACAGATTGATACGCGCCGATTTGTCAGCAACGGTGATCAGCTTGACACAAAAACCAACCTAAGACTTCGCTTGATAATGAAGTTCGAAAAGTTTATTAATACTTTACGTGAGCAAGTACTTTTCGTTACAATTAATACGTTTAGTCTACTTAGTATAAAAAGTCACTATCGGTAACAGAAGAAACGGAAGCGATGTAATCTTTGATCAAATCATTTATTTTTGCGAAAACATGGGTCAAACATTAGTCGTAAAAACATTATTGCGCCCGAACCATGATGAAAAAAAGATTTATCATAGCGCATGGAACTGTGCCGAAATATTAGGAAAATCGAAAGATAATCAATCATGGTAAATACCCCGTTATAAATATAAATAGAATTAATATAAAGCTTCTCAAAGTAGTTTAATGCAGTTTTCCGTATTAGAAAGTAACTTAAGATAAATATGTACATGCTAATAACAACAGGTCCGGGTAAACTATACAAATCAGACGCTTCAAAGATGTAACATCTATCTATAAAAATAATAAATTTTATTCAAAATATTAACAAAATTCACTTATAACAATAGTTACTTCTAAAACCTTAGTGCCTTACCTTTAAAACAGGTATAAAGTACACGAGCCTGGACGAGGGTAATCCTGTATCTCAGACTAAAATACATAAACAATAAGCTAGACAACCAAACTTATAAACAGCATAACTTAATATACAAAACGTACGGTTTAAAGTAAATAGGTACACAGTACGTTTCCTTAACACATAACGCGCATACATTAGCCGGGAGTTGTGTAATGTAAAGCTGGGTCCACACTTGTATCATTTCGGCGTATCGTATCCCCGTCGCGTATCCTCGGCGCGTATCATGATCGCTAGTTTGGACGCAAACTGATACACGTTAATGATACATGCCGTATCCGATACGGCCCGATCCGCACCCGATCTCCAATGATCGCGTATCAAGATGCACCTCGTATCCGATACGCGTATCACGGTAGTATGGACGTATTTTGATACTGTATCATGATACTGTATCATGATACTGTATCGTGATACACCCCGAACCATCCTGTGTCGGTTTTTCCGCGATCATCAAAGGGGATACGCGTTGCATTGAACAAGTTTGGACGTGAATGCTTGATGCAGTGCTGCCAAACGACGACCTCTGTGGCTCGGTGGGCGAACGTCCGCCTGAGGCGCAGGAGGTTGCGGGTTCGATTCCCGCCGGGGGACCAGATTTTGTACGATCTATAATTTCTGGTTTCGGGTCTGGGTGTTTTCTATGTATCATATATGTATGTATTTACAAAAAAAAATGTTCTATGTAGTATATCCGTCACCTAACACCCATAGTACAAGCTCTGCTTAGTTTGGGGTTAGGTGATGATGTGTGAGTAGTCCGGAAATATTTATTTTATTTATATTTAATGCTGCGGCAATTACCGTGTTCTACGGCTTTCAGGCCAAAATATTACACAATGCACTGCCTACGGCTGCAACCCTGTAGCCGTAGCAGTTTCTACGGCTATTCGCAAATTCTACGGTAATTGATTAAATCCGATGCGCGAAATTACTCACTTCTCACTGACCCAAATATGATTTGACAGGAGATCGAGAGGAACAGCACTTTGGGATTGTCGATTTTAAACATCGGAGTAGCTAACTGTATTCGATTAATAATCCAAATATACCGAAAGCCAACATTCCAAAGTTGTCTATGGTTGTATGGACTTTGTTACTCTTGAAGTTACTTGTTACATTTTCTTTTTGAAGCGTCCATATTTGTAACGTTAAATTTGATACGCTGAAATGATACAGTATCACATAAAAGTATAAAATGAGCGTCCATACTTATGATACGGATACTCGATACGCCACGCCTGATCGTGATACACCGAAATGATACAAGTGTGGACCCAGCCTAATGAGCGATCGGAGATGTAACGATCTATTATTGCGCGAGAGATAATGTGAATCACATTAGTGCAGTTACGAACGCGAAGTGTACGGTTAACGGGGACGGCCTCACGAAACTGGCGAAAGGATAACACTTTGCTGATGTTGGACCACATATTTGGACAGAGGTTTTTAAGGTTCCGTACCCCAAAGGTAGAACGGGAACCTATTACCACAGAATACATAATAGTACAAGTACTATTACTAAGACTTCGCCGTCTGTCACCAGGCTGTATCGAAAAACGTGATAGAGAGTTGGAAAACATAATAAATAAATATTTCATGGGGCTCTCATACAATAAACGTGTTAATCTATACTTATATTATAAAGCTGAAGAGTTTGTTTGTTTGATTGTTTGTTTGTTTGTTTGTTTGTTTGAACGCGCTAATCTCCGAAACTACTGGTTCAAATTGAATAATTCTTTTTGTGTTGGATAGTCCAGTTATCGAGGAAGGCTATAGGCTATATGACATCACGCTACGACCAATAGGAGCAAAGATATAGTGGTAAATGTGTAAAAAACGGGAGAAATTGTTCATCTTTGAAGCCTTCCGTTGCGTGCGCCGTGAAAACGGTTCAAGATACACAAAAAATATGTATTAAAGAATAATAGCTCGTTTAATTATCTAAAAAACAGTCCGCAATAGTATATGTCTATCTTTTAAGATTAACTCACGAAAACCGTTTTTATGGTACCTAATTTGGTGGAAATAATTTGTTTAAGTTGTATCAACATAATAATATTAATCTTTATTCATATCAATAAATATGTTGTTGGTTAAGAGTACTTCATCCATTATAACGCGGGTAGCACCGCGAGGCACAGCTAGTAATTCATAATTCATAAACTTTATTCAATTCACAATTAATTTCAGCGCTGTCGCTACTCCCTGAGCAACTTCAGCACATGCTGAGTGGCAACCATTTTGTTTCTGTAGTGTTTTATTATTTCTGTGTTGGAGAAACAAATAAAGATTTTCTATTCTATTCTATTCTTAATTTGTTATTCTATGGTACAAGGTAACGCAATTTGCGCGACACCAGTTCTTGATTGGGTGACGGCTCAAAGAGCAATATTTTCACATTTAAACAAACCTTATAAACGGTTAGCACAATGCCGCGTTGGATGGCACTAGCTCTGGGAGGCTTATGCCAGTTGTGGGCTAAGATTGGCTGTGATCATGATGATGATGTGTTTTTTGATGTTTAGTCTGATATCGATTCGATAAAGCATATCTTACTTAAATCTACTAAAGGATATCTTACTAATCTACATACATTATATAACTTTAATAACTTATTTAAAAGTCTGTAATACATATTTTGAATGAAGGATAAATTCAAAGTATTAAAATATTTTTTTATGTTGTACCTATTTAAGAAGCCAACTTGTGCATTGATATCTTAATATATATAAATCTCGTGTCACAATGTTTGTCCTCGATGGACTCCTAAACCACTTAACCGATTATAATGAAATTCGCACACCATGTGCAGTTCGATCCAACTTGAGAGATAGGATGGTTTTTACGGCGAGAAAAATTCAAATAATTTCCGGGAAAATTTTATACCCGTGCGATGCCGGGGCGGGCCGCTAGTATTGTTATATAAATAAATATTTCCGGGCAATCCACACAACAACATCTAGCCCCGTGGTAAGCTCTAAGTTTGTTACGGGTACTAGACATCTGATTTACTTAATATAATAAACATGCATACATAGATATTTTAGAGTGAGTGTTGAGATGACGGATGATAAAAGAAAATGGAAGAAAAACACACAAAATACCGACCCCACATAGTGTGGGACAAGGGCAGGATGATGATGATGATGACATACATAGATATTTTTAATTATACATATTTAACACCCAGACCAAGGAGAATGTGCTTCGAACCCGCAACCTCTTGACCGGCAAGCGGACCATCGCCCACCGCGCCACTGAGGCAGTTTAATATAATTATACTTTGATTATATCAACACAATATGTAGAAAGTACAATACAATACCGTGACCCTGATTGAGACCAGACACGAATTAAAGCAAAGAATATAATTTTAAATTGACAAAATCACGTTACAATTATACATAATTATTGCGTTGTAACGTCACTATAAAATTATATTCTATTCATCATCTCGTCCCCTGCAGTTACTTGAAACGCTGAAAATATTACAACTTCTAACTTACTACACACCGAAAGGCACTTTGCCAAAACATAAAACTTCGTGAAACCCAGCAAAATAGTAACGCCACCGCAAAAACCGTAACATCTCTCAAGGTTAATTTATTTCCCATAGTCAACAATAGTATTATCAAGCTACAACGTCATGAGAATTGAGGATATTGCATCCAAGTTTATACTATTAAGTTTATTCAGCTGTTTTTCGCTTTAATTCGTGTCTGGGTCTCAATCAGGGTCACGGTATTGTACTTTCTACATGCTGTGTTGATCACGTGGGTCGGTATTCGCGCAAACGTTTGACCATCGATTGACCTCTCTTTTTTCAAGGATGGCTAAGCGAAGGATAAGTCTTACCTTGAACGTCTGAAATGTATTCTGATTTAGAATAAACCCCAAAAGAAACTAAGAAAGATTAATGTTTTGTTATCTATATAAATAAAAATGAATTGTTGTTCGTTAGTCTGATTAAAACTCGAGAACGGCTGGGCCGATTGAGCTGATTTTGGTTTTAAAATGTTTGTTGTAGTCCAGGGTAGGTCTAAACGGTGAGCAAATAAGGAAAAATTACCGGGAACTTTTTTTACCCGTGCGACGCCGGGGCGGGCCGCTAGTATATAATAAACAGTTATTAACTAAATCGCACACGCATCGATATTTTTTTAAATGTTGAATATGCCTTCACTGTACCACA
Organism: Gymnoscelis rufifasciata; assembly: GCA_929108375.1. Lineage (NCBI taxonomy): Eukaryota > Metazoa > Arthropoda > Insecta > Lepidoptera > Geometridae > Gymnoscelis > Gymnoscelis rufifasciata. Next base: position 996,305 of record OV815320.1, read on the forward strand.
ATCTCATCCGATGCAAAGTGACGATGTGGTCTAAGATGGAGCATGAAGACCTAGAAGGTAGATGGCTTATCCGGGCCACATTACGAAACACGAAAAATTCGTTTCACGCACTGGCCCAGCCCGGAGGGTGGTGACTGTACCTACGCGAGGCATTACACCTGACTTTTCAGGGTTCACGGCAAATGCCAACGAACTCCATCCGAGGCGAATCGTAAACTATACGATCCCGTTACTGTAACTGTAATAAAGTCCTGAAATGCCACACTAACGGCGAATAAGAGCATTATTTATATTGTGAGACTATTCTATTCACATAAAGTCCTGAACTGAGTTTACTACGAGCATTATTTACAATGTCAGACAAAATTTTGAAAAAAATACAGTACGCATTAACTCATTGAATAAGCATTAAGCAACTGCCTCAGTAGCGAGATGGGCGAAGGTCCGCTTATGGCGTGAGAGGTAGCGGGTTCGATTCCCGCCGAGGAGGGGTTTAGGTACACAAATGTAGGTATGTACTCAAATATATGTTCAGCGGCGGAATTTCCCATTGCGAGGCTCCGGGCGGCAGGTCTTCGCGGAGGACAAAGAAGCCGCTTTGTCCTACGCTGGAAACATCAGCTTTACTAAAACAATCTAGCATTTTCCCATTAGCATACAGGTAAATGTTGGATTGAACCACAATCGTCATTTTGAGCCAGTTAGTAACAGATACGAATATTACCTACAGTTATAATTATCGTGGTGTTTCCTTCTAATATTATAAACGCGTTCAAATCAAATCAAATGTTTATTTGCAGTTTATGTTAAAACAATTGTGTATTAAAATAAAATGTTTATGTTGTTTTGTTTTATGTTAGTTTGTAAGGATGGAAGTGTGTATGTGTGTTTGTTGATCTTTCACGCAAAAACTACTAAAGATATTGATGAAACTTTACAATAATGTAGCTTACACTTTTGATTTTTACTATATATATTATTTTGGAACCCTAATTTAACCTAATTAATCAGTTTTTTTTGCTGTTGATTGTACCTACGTAATGTCGAATAAAAGCGATTATACAGTTTTAAAGCTGTGAACTGTATAGAGTAGTTCTCGATGTCTGTTCGTAATTATCTAATATATAAAATTCTCGTGTCACGGGGTGCGTAATCGAACTCCTCCGAAACGGCTTGACCGATTCTCATGAAATTTTGTGAGCATATTCAGTAGGTCTGAAAATCGGCCAACATCGATTTTTCATTTTGAAAAAAAAAAAAAAAAAAATTTTGCAAAACTACGTTTGCTGGGGTCAGCTAGTATATCTTTTAAACTGCACAGTGGATTTTAATGCAGTTTTTCAATAGATAAATTCAAACAAATGATTTTGATTTTGAAATTGACTTAGTTACATTAGAAACATTTTATTTATATATATTTAGTGCAATTTTAATTGAATTGGGGGACGCCTTTGATAAGCAGTGGGGCAAATTAGGCAAAAAAAGTGCAATTCGAATTTGTGGTGAACTACATGGAATGAAAGATTGTATTAAGTAAACTACGTCGATGTATCGAAAAATCGTATACAAATCTGAAGAAACTAGGCAAAATATATCTAAATATTGTATAGCTACAGGAAAAACAAAACACAATTTCATGACAACGCATCTCTTGAAGTCGGCCGCCAACTGCTGGCTTGTACAGCACCCTTTACCCTTCATTTTACCTACAATGCCTAATTACGGACAATACAGTGCATTATCCGCGAGACAATTAAATATGAATCATCATTGTGCTAAAACAACGGAACGGAAGCTCAAATTTCCGTGAAATAGGCGCAGGCAGCCAAGAATCTCCGAGCGGCCGGCGGCGGCAAATTGCTCCGAGTCACGAGCAGTTTTTTAACGACTTCATTGGACAGAGAATATCGTTAAAAAATACTGGAATGCACTCTCGATGTTGTTTGGAGATGTTTTATATAATAATTGCTTTCACGCAACTACTTAGACTGTGTTTTATGGATTTTCCCACGAATAAAAAGTAATTGGGGCATACTTTTTAACAGTAAAACGATAAAAAAAAATTTTTTACTACGCCTAATCACAAACCCGAATTAAACGAATACACAGATTTATGCTACGAACCTATCTATGTTATAAAGAAATAAGCTTTACCTTCAACGCCTCAAAATTTAGTGTTCGCCGGTCACAGTTTTTTCTTCAGCTGCTATTTATTTATTTTTTATTTACTTAAATACTTAATTTGAACAAAAAACTTTGTACAAAAAGGTGAGCTTAATGCCTAGGCATTTTCTACCTGCCAACCTGTATTGGTTGCTAACATTGTTGGCGTGCTGTTATACAGTAATAATATATTAAAAGTATTTCCAAAATAAAAAAATATTATAGTTTACGAATTATAAATATAAACAATATAAAAATAACAATTAAAAATCAAAATACTGAAAATACTGAAACTACCGAACAAAATTGGTATGAAATCATGTGTCGAATGCTATTGATGATCCTGTCGTTTCAAATAGTGTTCCTTTAGGGAGCGTTTAAAAGTCTCTTTGGAATCTAACTTACGCAAATCCAGGGGTAAGTCGTTCCACAATCGAACAGCTACCACGGAGAATGAGTTGCCTAGATATGAAGTGTTATGTAGAGGGATAGAAACAAGGAGATTATCAGAAGATCGGAGAGTTTTGTTGTGATTATCAGAGAGGAAGTGGAATCGGTCTAGTGATATTTTAGATTAAAGATGTAGGTATAAGTTAGTATTAGGTATTTTAGACATAAAATTATAAATACGTTGCGTAAATTTCCAGAGAAGATTATCGTAAATCCCACTCAAATAGTACGTTTTTGCAGGATGAAAGGTGGCCTATATAATTTTGACACAAACACCATACATTGCATTTCGTTCACTAAAATGTATTCTTTCACCACAAAAAACAATAATCACGACTTGGACAAATAAAATTCAAACAGTTGTTTAGTAAAAGATTAAAAAATGAAAATAAAATGTATTTATTTCAAGCAATCTAAACTACTCATATATGACAAATAAAACTTTAAAAACTAACAAAATGCATTGCTGGGAAGGTGGCGTTCACATCAATGCCTGGTGTAAGGGCAGTCCATCCTCCCAGCTATCATTAATAGAACGGTATTGGAGCTGGTCCGCAACTGCGCACCAGGTAGATAAAAAGATAAAACATACTTTATTTGCAAAAAACATGTGTAATGTAAGATGACAAAATAAAATAACATATAATTCAGACATGTTTGACCAAAAGTGATCATTATTCACTTTTGCTAAACCACTGTTGAACGCGCGTCACCATTGTTTATCTTTAATACTTGCAAAATAACGCGTAAATAGGCTTATATGTGTGTTTTAGCTATAGTTCAGTTATATTAACCAGAAATAGGAGTTTTTATGAACGGGCGTCATTCTCTCTTCTTCTCTAATCTAGAAAAACCTTGGAATCCATTACGCGAATTAAGCAACCGCATTCTTCTAGTTCCTGATAGTCTAAATGACGTTTCTTTTTTCCAGAATAGCAAAGAACAAGAAGCCCGGGGCGAGAAGTCGAAGGATTTCACATTCGACCACTCCTACTGGTCGTTTGACAGCGAAGATGGCAACTACGCCTCGCAGGATCAGGTCAGTTCTTCTCCGATAACAGCATGTTACAAAAAGTTCTAATCGTTTTTTCGCAACTAGATATTAACGGCTTTCTACAAATATTGTGCTTGAAAAAATGAAATGATATGAAAAACGCTTTATTTGACACAAAAACACGTATATACCTCTACATTCAGGTGATAATGAAGGAAATGAAAAATCAATCAATGCTATAACACCAAAAAAAAAAAAAGAAACTAACTAATGAACAAATAATGAACAAAATTATTGTGGCAAAAAAGAGTCAACTCGCTTGACGGCTGCATAAATTGTCGGAGGAGAAATATCCAGACGTGCGGCAGGATTGGAACCCACCTTATGAAGACAAGTCTGTTTAGCGGGCTGCCCCGCTTCTCTGTGAGCCTCACTCAACCTGCAAGCAAGCGATCGACAAGTGTTTGCTTACATCCTCTTCTTTTTAGTTATATGTTTCCTTCCTATTACACCACTGTCTTTTTTGTTACTCTTGATCCTGTCCATCCAAAGGTTGCCTGGAAGAGATCGCTCATAGCGATAAGGCCGCCCATTGTAATCCAACATTATGATTAAGTCTGTTTGTTTTTTTTTGTTTGTTTTGTGTGGTGTGCAATAAAGTGTTATCTATCTATCTATCTATCTATCTTTTTGTGGGAGGAGTGAATCGGCTAATCAGCTATCATACCACCTAAGAGAGAAGTGTTATTATGTAGGATTATACTTAGACAACCCACTATAACCTCCTCGGTTATCTTACTGGTCACCATGCAATAATAATTCTTTATTGTACACACAAGAAAACTTAAAACTACAAAAATCATCATCATATCATTAAAATACAATACGGTCGGTATTCAGTACGACATTTTCAGGTGACAATTTTTACCCATCGTTTGAAAGTGACTGATAACATCGAGTCGGGCGGTCAGATAGACAAACAATTATACTGATTTTACACATGCCAACTCTGGACATGGATGACGCGATTTGAATGGCATTTAAGGTGTCTATACGAGACTCTGTAAACATCTCTGAAGCGCTACAGTAACGTTTCAGGCCCATTATGATGCCTAAAAATGTTGTTGTCACTCTTATATAATAATGCGATCCCTTGGTATAATAAATCCAAAGTTGACATGTGTATAGTGCTCCGGGACCTCCATAGGAACGCCACCGGTGCCCCTCTAGCGCTTGCATTAAGCACACCCTTAGCTTACGTGTGTTATTAATTACAGTTGATATTCTTTTGCAGGTGTTCTCAGACCTCGGGCTGGACGTGATCGACAGCGCCTTCGAAGGCTACAATGCCTGCGTGTTCGCGTACGGACAGACTGGCAGCGGAAAGACATTTACTATGATGGGGTCGACTGTAAGTCTCAATTCGCTTCATTATCTACCACCAATAGTAAATCAATCAGGCATTTATTAAAAATCACTGAAATTTTAACAAAATTAACGCAGTATTTAGGACTTTACTTATTAAAAAAAAGACAAGATTTTTTTTATCAGCCTTAAATATATTATGCTCATTAGTTTGGAGTTTTTGGAGTTTAAAGTAGTATGAAGCCTTTCTCGATAAATACCGAAGTATTTGTGAAATTGAAACAATATTTCGTGAGATTAGCTGAAAGTTGTCCACTGTTGAACATAGTATTGTTTTTGTTTTTAAAATATCTCTATTGAACCATAACTTAAATAGGATATTGTATGACTAGTGTAATGAGTTAACCTAGTTTTACAAACAATGTGTGAAGCACTATTATTCTAAAGACATTTCGTTGTATTAGGAAATTTTAGCAGAACTATCACAAATGAAATAACAGAACTGGGGTAAATATGTTTGCGGGACTGGAAGCGTTCGTTTATTTATTCTGGTGTACGTGTGCTTTAGTTTAGCTTCAACGTTTGTAGTTAATCTTAATATATATAAATCTCGTGTCACAATGTTTGTCCTCGATGGACTCCTAAACCACTTAACCGATTATAATAAAATTCGCACACCATGTGCAGTTCGATCCAACTTGAGAGATAGGATAGTTTAAATCTCAAATTATAGTCGCAATTTTAATTTATTGCTAATTATTTGTCTGTTATTATCTACAGGTTAACAAAAGTGTAAAATAAATGTCTTTTTATAGTTTGTCTATGATTTTACTTGATCAGCTATTCATACGTGGTGGTAATATACTCTTTGAACTATTGTATATGTATATGTATATGTCTCGAAAGTTCAATATTCATTTTATAGGTTGTCTATGATTTTTCTTGATAAGCTATCTTTGAGCTATTGTCTATGTCTCGAAAGTTCAATATTCAACATATTTAAGTACTTAATTATAAATTTTTTTGTTAAATAGTCCGTGAAATAGCGGAGATTATCTATATTCTATATAAATAAAAATGAATCGTAAGTCAGATTAAAACTCGAGAACGGCTGGGACGATTGAGCTGATTTTGGTTTTAAAATGTAATAAATATGTACAAATAAGGAAAAATTGCCGGGAACTTTTTTTACCCGTGCAACGCCGGGGCGGGCCGCTAGTCTAATATATGCGAGAGCAACATTTAATGTTCATGTTGTCATGTTACTCGCTCCGTATACCGACGCTTTTGGGATGCGTTCACGAAAAAAAATCCCTATTAGTTCCCTAAGTTATATTTCATAGTATATGTTAGTCTGTAAGGTATTTATTTATTTATTTCTAAGGTATTTTTTATGTATACGTGGTTTTCGGGGCATTAACTTGCTGTAACACAGATTCTAACTAGTACATTAGGCAAAGGTTAAAAGACTACGTTAATTATGTAATACTTTCTTTGGCTTTTAATAAACGATTAATTCTTCCTCCCACAGCAGGAAGAAGGTAAGAAACCTATTTAACCAGTGTAATAATTGACTCCTCCTATTCCAGGATAAGCACCAAGGCCTGATCCCCCGGATCTGCCGCCAGCTGTTCTCCCGCGTGGCCGCGGGGAAGGAGTCCGGTGCGTCGTACAGGACTGAGGTCAGCTACCTGGAGATCTACAATGAGAAGGTTAAGGATCTGCTGGCGAGTGATGCTGGGCATACGCTGAAGGTATGATTAATTGATTACGCGTAAATCGTTTTTTTTTGAATATGTCAAATCGTAAATTGAGATGATCTCTGTGGCTCGGTGGGCGAAAGTCCGCCAGGAGGTTACGGATTCGATTCCCGCCGGGGACCAGATTTTGTACGATCTACAATTTCTGGTTTCTGGTCTGGGTGTTTTCTATGTATCATAACCTCTAAGTATGTATTTGCAAAAAATATGTGTCTATGTAGTATATCAGTCCCCTAAGACTCATAGTACAAGCTCTGCTTCGATTGGGGTTAGGTGATGCTGTGTAATGAGTCCGGAAATATCTTTGATTCTTAAAGTTATGCGACGTTGGTTATGGTCAGTACTTGGATGGGAGACCACTGCGACTGCAACTTTTCAAGTATATATTTATGTTTTTTTTTATTGTTATGTTTTTTTTTATTACAGTGCATTAGCTGTTGAACACGGAACCCTTGGTGTATGAGTACTTATTTTTTTTTTATTCACAGGTTCGCGAGCATCCTAAACTGGGTCCGTACGTGCAAGACTTGTCGAAGCATCTCGTCTCAGACTACGATGATATACAGGTATTCTATATACCATAAGAGAAAACGAGATAATTTAATTTATAGATCGTAAAGCATAAAACACATTACGCCAAAAAACGCTTATGCAAAAGTTACATTATGACACTATATCTATAATGTATGTGTGCTTTAAAACACTCGCTTAAATGTTGAAGGTTTAAGCGAGGAAAAAAAATCAAACATCGTAAGGAAAACGGCATGTTCTGAGCACTTAAAAGAGTTTGGAGGACACGTGACATTCACCAACCCGCACTTGGCCAGCGTGGTGAATTAAGGCCTTATCACTCGTCAAGAGAGAAGTTCGTGTGTCCCAGCAGTAGGAACGTTAATAGGGTGATGATGATGATGATCTATACATTAATTTATTCGTGACAAATAAAATTATTTAAAAAATTGCGCTTAAAATGTAATGTGTTTTGGAGGTTTTGTCTGTTCACGTCCGTAAGTGGTAAACCTAGCTGAATCCTTTCACGTGACCCCCGGGTGGTGCTAAGAACAGTCTCTGGTGGGAGGCTTCGGCCGCGGCTTGTCACCACCCTCCGGGCTGGGCCAGTGCGCGAAGCAATTTTTCGTGTTTCGTGGCCTGGAGAAGCCATCTACATTCTAGGTCCTCATGTCCCATCTTAGACCCAAGGAATTTATAACCACAGGAAGCGATATACTGTCATTCTCGCCCTTACCCCTCTAGCCGACAACCGGGAAATTTGACCTCGGTAAACGATGCATATGTCTCAGTTGCAATCGACGATTCGAAGAATTCACAACGTCGAAAAATGACGAAATGTGCAGTGCTAATGTGTAAAAACTACAGCAATCGAACACCTGCTGTTTCCTTTCACCCGTAAGTACGAATTTATAATGTATTAGCGCTTTATTTTATGTTAAATCAATAAAATAATAACAAATTTGAAAAATAATACGCCTAAAATGAAAAGACTTACATTTTAATGAATATTTTACAGTAAACCTGTCCTACTTAAATCTGACGGATTATGCCATTCACTCACGCCATTTTTACTTCGTTCTTCGTTCAATATTGACGGGGCCTTATCGATTAACAATATCGATATGAAAGAAATTCTTCATACAAAGATAAGGGGGTAAAAAGTATCACGTAAGAGGTACCAAGAGTGTAGGAAACTGTTTACTTTCGAGCGAATGGAGTGAGTATGGAAGTATTATAATCGTAACAAAATGAGATTGAGGATTGATTCTCTATGGTAAAACGAGTCCGAAAAAATCAAATGCTTTACTTTCTGTATGTGCGTGCGCCTGTTTTCCTTCGTTCGCACTTATAGCCTAAACCACTGAACCGAATTAGGTAAAAACCTAGAAAGTATTAAACTTATTGGTGCCCCCTTACCTACACTGGGTACTGGTATATAATCACTTGTAAAACTTGTCCAAATTATGCTTATTAATGTTTTACTTAGTTAATTACTTCTTCTTCACTAAATCGCAGTACCCCCTACCTTGAAAATTTAATTCATTCATTAGTTCGTTCATATCGATAATCAACTTAGGGCATCCCTAGTTTTGACTAGTTTTGAAAGCAATATCACTCGATAAAATAAAGAAGGTCATAAGTGTTCTTTGGAAAATAGAAAGCGAAATATTTTCAACACGAAAGAGAGCGAGACACACAATTCGTTCGTATTTGGTCGGATAATAACCTCACCCCCCGCCAATGTTGGTCGAACGAGTTTTCATAGTATCTTCAGCTCATTTCGCTTCCTGTGGTTATAAATTCCTTGCTTAGACCACATCGTCACTTTACATCAGGTAAGATTGTGGTTAAATGAAAGCTTATCCAGCCTCAAAAAAAACCTCAAATAATCACAGGTTAATGAACTATTTCCCAGGAATGCATGCACAGAGGCAACCTCCACCGCACCACAGCATCCACGCAGATGAACGACGTGTCGTCCCGCTCGCACGCCATCTTCACCATCACCTTCGTGCAGGCCAGCTACCTCCGACACAACAACATGCCGTGCGAGACCGTCTCCAAGGTGCACCTCGTGGATCTAGCGGGCAGGTAGGTCTGACGCGCGTGTGTGAGCGAGACGGACATATTCACCATCTCCTTCGTGCAGGCCAGCTACCTCAGACACAACAACATGCCGTGCGAGACCGTCTCCAAGGTGCACCTCGTGGATCTAGCGGGCAGGTAGGTCTGACGCGCGTGTGTGAGCGAGACGGACATATTCACCATCTCCTTCGTGCAGGCCAGCTACCTCAGACACAACAACATGCCGTGCGAGACCGTCTCCAAGGTGCACCTCGTGGATCTAGCGGGCAGGTAGGTCTGACGCGCGTGTGTGAGCGAGACGGACATATTCACCATCTCCTTCGTGCAGGCCAGCTACCTCAGACACAACAACATGCCGTGCGAGACCGTCTCCAAGGTGCACCTCGTGGATCTAGCGGGCAGGTAGGTCTGACGCGCGTGTGTGAGCGAGACGGACATATTCACCATCTCCTTCGTGCAGGCCAGCTACCTCAGACACAACAACATGCCGTGCGAGACCGTCTCCAAGGTGCACCTCGTGGATCTAGCGGGCAGGTAGGTCTGACGCGCGTGTGTGAGCGAGACGGACATATTCACCATCTCCTTCATGCAGGCCAGCTACCTCAGACACAACAACATGCCGTGCGAGACCGTCTCCAAGGTGCACCTCGTGGATCTAGCGGGCAGGTAGGTCTGACGCGCGTGTGTGAGCGAGACGGACATATTCACCATCACCTTCGTGCAGGCGAGCTAACTCCGACATAAATCTAAATGAAAGAAAAACCCCCCATTCAAATGCCTTAATGTCCTTAAAAGTTAAACACCATAATATTTTGTAATGTGCACTCGATGCGCTTTCATTTGATACCCCACTCGAGTAATATTTGAAAATTTTCGATTTTCCTTCCCCACTCACCCCCATAACTTTTAAACGGCACAACCAATTTTCATGAAACATGTCTTAGAACACTCGAGCCAAACTCACCTTTCATACAAAAAAACTGAACTAAAATCGCGCCATCCGTTCGGGAGCTATGATGTCCCAGACAGACACGTCAAACTTATAACAACCCACTTTTTTTGGTCGAGACACACAGACAGACCCACAGACAGACAGACAGACACGTCAAACTTATAACACCCCTCATTTTTGTTCGGGGGTTAAAAATACACCTCATGGTGATTCACGAGACAAGCTTTAGACACACCAAATAATATAATTACGTCTCCAAGTACAATAAAATAAGGTTTAATCTTGCGATACACAATTTTATCAGTTGATCGGCTAGAACCAACTTGATGTTTATATATCGTGTTGATGTTGCTAGGAGAAAAATATTAAAAATTCTACAAGTTCTGGTCATTTCCTTAAGCTTTTACGAAATAAAAGCGATTTAGAGTCACGCAATGCAATTTGGAAACGCATGCGGACGAATCTCATCAACCCCCCAAATCCGAAAGATTAAAAAAACGCCCTTAATGTCTTTTAAGTTAAGTAACTTCAGTCTATAAATATGTCGTTTGCACTGTGAAAGCAGTCAATAAATGTCTGTCTTTATCTTTTGTCTATGCCTTTATCTATATGTTTGTTCCAGTGAGCGAGCAGACGCGACCGGAGCCACGGGACAGCGCCTAGTGGAAGGCGCCCACATCAACAAGTCTCTAGTGACACTGGGCTCTGTCATCTCAGCCCTAGCTGAGTCCAGCCAGCTGCCGCACGAAAGTAAGCTCTATTTACATTAAAAAATGTTCAACTGACATGAAGCTAAACATCACCTATCTTAATATATATAAATCTCGTGTCACAATGTTTGTCCTCAATGGACTCCTAAACCACTTAACCGATTATAATAAAATTCGCACACCATGTGCAGTTCGATCCAACTTGAGAGATAGGATGGTTTTTACGGCGAGAAAAATTCGAATAATTTCCGGGAAAATTTTATACCCGTGTGACGCCGGGGCGGGCCGCTAGTAGTAATATATAGATTAGGCCTTTTTTCGAAAAAATTTGCTTCATACCGAAATGTTGTAGACCAAAATATGTTCGCCATTCACACCCTTTTCGCTTTATATACCATACCCAAACACCTTGTGTAAGATGACCCTGTATTTCCCCAAAGTAACAAGAAGAAGAATGAAACAAATGTCATGTCAAGTAAAACGTCAAGATAATATAAGCCTCTCTTAGGCTGGAGTTCACCAAAATATAATCGTTTCGTATCCAGTAAACGAAATATAATTATTTTGTCTATTGAATACTTTTCCCTTTTACCCTTTCCATACAAATGCTTCCGCGGCAAGATCGCGACTTAGCAGGGAGTTTTTTAAAACTAGCGATACTATGTTATATTGTTAACTTTTTCTGTACTTACTGGTATTGTAATTGTTTTTTTTTTTATTGTTTCTTACCTTTCTGGTGTTAGTTTTGAAATCTATTTGAACTTTTTGTTCAAAACCGTTTTGTTTTTAACCATTATTGTTGTCTATTCGTGGGAACCTTTTATCGGCTCACCATTGCATATGTTAGTGTTTATTTGTTTAATATAGCTGTTGGTTCTACTAATAAAATAAAATAAAGTTTTAAATAAGGAATTAGGTAAATTTTCTACGTAGGTATTTTTGCGTTTTTGTTCATGAGTTGTTCATTTTCAAATTCTTAGCCAATCATTGTGTTTAAATATAAGTATGTATAACTAATGTAAGTATACTCCTGTTCCGATATGTTTTTATGTTGTATGTTTTGACTTGCCTGTTATGTAATATAACGTTATGGTAAATAAATAAATTGAAATTGAAATTGCAAGTACATAAAATCACTCTACCTACTCCGACCTTTGGTGATTAGGCCGGAAATATATTTTTTATTTCCTGTAGGTAAGCTGCAGAAAGACAAGAAGCGCGTGTTCATCCCGTACCGGGACTCGGTGCTGACCTGGCTGCTGAAGGACTCCTTGGGAGGGAACTCCAAGACTATCATGATAGCAGCTGTGAGTTATATTCATTCATCATCATCATCATCATCTCAGCTGTAAGACGTCCACTGCTGGACATAGGCCTCCCTCAAAGATTTCCAGTAGTTTCGGCTGGCAGCGGCCTGCATCCACCGTGATTCCGCAGCCTTCACCAGATCGTCCGTACATCTAGTTGGTGGACGTCCTACGCTGCGCTTGCCGATCCGTGGTCTCCACTCGAGAACTTTTCGGCCCCAATGACCATCTGTTCTGCGTGCTATATGGCCTGCCCACTGCCACTTCAAAGAGCTTATCCGTTTGGCTATGTCGGTGACACGCGTTCTTCTACGAATCTCCTCATTTCTGATTCGATCTCGTAGAGAAACCCCATATTCCCCCATATTCATTCATCGTTAATTTATAATCCCCGACCGAAAGAGAGGGGTGTTATAAGTTTGGCGTGTTTGTCTGTCTATCTGCGGTATCATAGCTACTAGCTAGGATGAAAATTGATTGAGCCGTTCAAAGCCAAAAAAAAACTTCTCTTTTTTTCTTTTATTTTTGTAGAGAAGTCGATTAAATCTGAACCTTATCTTGTACGGACTTAATGCAATTTAAATGGGACTAATTTGCGATTTGCTTTCTTATATGTTAAGAATCCATCAAAATCTGTTTACAGATGCGAGAATTCTGAGCCATAATAAAATACTCATCGAATTCAGAACCTTTTTGGAAAAATGATTGATTTGATTTGAAGTCGTTGATTTGAAATCATCGTTCTGGTCTAGATCTCCCCCGCGGACTGCAACTACGGCGAGACGCTCTCCACGCTCCGCTACGCCAACAGAGCCAAGAACATCATCAACAAGCCCACCATCAACGAGGACCCCAACGTGAAGCTCATCAGGGAGCTCCGAGAGGAGATCGAGAAGCTCAGGAAGCAGATTGATCATAATACTGTAAGTTATTTTAGTTCACGCGTATGTATACCTAAGACAAACATACAGACAGACAAGTTAACAAGAGCACCATCAACGAGGACACAAACGTCCCGCGTTGTGGTCGCGTAGGTGTGCAAAGAGCCATAGTAAAGTATGGATAGCGCTCCCGCTTCCCGCTGTTTGGCCAAAGTTTAAGACAGTCTGTCATCAATTATACCTTTCACAGCTAGAAAGGTTTATATTTTAGATTGACAAAGAAACTTTATTATGCGTGTGCTTAAACCCGCAATAGTTAGATACATTTTAAACCCATATTATATCCACAGGACCCAATCGAAACCGAGCCAGGCGTCCTCCTGACCCTCCAGCGCAAGGAGGCCCAGGAGAAGCACCTCACGGAGAAATGGACGGAGAAGTGGCGCGAAACCCAGCAGATCCTGCAGGAGCAGAAGGCGCTGGGGCTGCGCAAGAGCGGCCTGGGGGTCGTGCTGGACTCCGACATGCCGCACCTGGTCGGCATCGACGACAACCTGCTGTCCACCGGGGTCACCCTGTACCACCTCAAGGTTAGTGACACCTGGGTCCTACAGGAGCACGCTGTCTACTGAAGTCACCCTGTACCACCTCAAGGTTAGTGACACCTGGGTACTACAGGAGCACGCTGTCCACTGCAGTCACCCTGTATCATATCATCTTAAGGTTTGTGACACCTGGGTCCTACAGGAGCACGCTGTCTACTGAAGTCACCCTGTACCACCTCAAGGTTAGTGACACCTGGATACTACAGGAGCACGCTCTCTACTGGAGTCACCCTGTATCATCTCAAGGGTAGTGACATCTGGATACTATAGGAGCACACTGTCCACTGGAGTCACCCTGTATCATCTCATTGGTAGTAAGTAACACCTGGATACTACAGGAGCACGCTGTCTACTGGAGTCACCCTGTATCATCTCAAGGCTAGTGACACCTGGATACTACAGGAGCACGCTCTCTACTGGAGTCACCCTGTATCATCTCAAGGGTAGTGACACCTGGGTCCTACAGGAGCACGCTGTCTACTGGAGTCACCCTGTATCATCTCAAGGGTATTGGAGACAGGTGGAAGCCCAGAAGCGCTTCATCTTTTTCCAGGGTATATTTTGAGCTAAGTTTTTCGTTATTTTGGCATGTCTATTGCTGGGCGTAGGCCTCACAAAGTTAGACACGCAGGTCCAATTCGGGTATGTGGGTATGCCAGTGATGATAATGCCCTAGTCTAAATTAAGTGTCTTCTACACTACTGTCGAAACTACTGGTTGGGGCCTGGTTAGGCAGGGGGGATAATGCACAAAACATAGGAGTGTTTGTGGCGAGATGCCAGTGCAGATCTCAGTTCCTCCACTTAGAATTAGAATTAGACTACTGTCGAAACTTAATCATCAGCACCCTATTAACGTTCCCACTGCTGGGACACAGGGACTTCTCTCTTGACGAGAGAGATTAGGCCTTAATTCACCACGCTGGCCAAGTGCGGTTTGGTGAATGTCTCATGCCCTTCAAACTCTTTTAAAGTTCTCAGAACATGCCGGTTTCCTCGCGATGTTTGCCTTCACCGTTAAAGCACGTGTTTAAAGCGCACATAAATTTCTCAAGAAGAAAAATCCAGAGGTGCGTGGCGGGGTTTGAACCCACGACCTTCGGATTGAAAGCCGAAGTGTCCTCCCACTTAGCCAACACGGCTTTTTTGTCGAAACTTAATACTACCTAATATTGGAAAATTCCGTTGCGTTCCGTAGGAGGGCGAGACGATAATCGGCAGCAGCTCGCTGGAGCCGACGCCGGACATCGTGCTGAGCGGCGCGGGCGTGCTGGCGCTGCACTGCCGCGTCACGCTGGCGGGGGGCGTGGCCACGCTGCGCCCCGCCCCGCGCGCGCAGTGCTGGCTCAACACCGTGCCCATCGACCGCCCCACCAAGCTCAGCCAGGGTACCGACACTGCACACATAATCTTTGCATTTTGACAACACACAACTTAAACTTAACTTAAGAGCAAGAGGTAGCGGGTTCCATTCCCGCCGAGGGTAAAAATTGTTTGTATGTTCTGCAAGCTCTTTTCTCCTTGGTCTGGGTGTTTAATATGTGTAATAAAAATATCTATATATGTATGTATATTATATTAAGTATATCAGATATCTAGTACCCGTAACACAAGCTTAGAGCTTACCACGGGGCTAGATGTTGTTGTGTACAAGATTTTGTACGATCTACAATATCCTGTTTCGGGTCTGGGTGTTTTCTATGTATCATATGTATGTATTTACAAAAAAAAAAATATATCTATGTAGTATATCAGTCACCTAACACCCATAGCACAAGCTCTGCTTAGTTTGGGGTTAGGTAATGCTGTGTGAGTAGTCCGGAAATATTTATTTATTTATTTATTTTTGTACGACACTAGGCTATGGCTATGAGTTAAACTGGTCCGTCAAGCTCTGAGGTGAAAGGCTCCGATGAATTTGACGACCGCTGAATGTATCAAGGGAGAGATACGGATAATGAGTTAATAACATTTATTCAGGAAATCACTTAAAGCTAATGTTAACAAAAATCCTTCAAAATTAATTAGAACTATGATGTGTTGAATTAAATTACATTATATTTATATCAACTTAAAATTCAAACGGGTAACATAAACTCGAAAGCGCGAAGTTCTTATTCAATTATAATAATAAAGATCTTATTCAATTTTAAGGATTTTTGTCAACATTAGCTTTAAGTGATTTTCTGAATGAATATTATTGTTAATTTTTTTAATATTCATTTCAGTACACAGTTTATAACAAGATTTAATTATTTTAAGCTATTTCTAGTATCTAATATATAAAATTCTCGTGTCACAGTTTTCGTTGCCATACTCCTCCAAAACGGCTTGACCGATTTTGATAAAAAAAAATTATACGTATTCAGTAGGTCTGAGAATCGGCTACTATCTACTTTTCATTTTGCAAAAAAAAAGGTTTGCCGGGGTCAGCTAGTATTTATACAGGGTGGAAAAATCTAATGCCACATGGCTGGCAACTACCTTAAATATTGTAAATAGCACATTTTGTGTAAGGGAGACTGTCCTTTGTTTTTAAAAACAATAAATACTGCATTTAAGGATTTATGAAAAATCGCTTGCCTCAGTCGGGACTCGAACCAGTCAAATGTGACAAAAAATAATGTGCTGTATTTTATGATGCAGATTGAAAGGGTTACTGATAAGGTTCATTTTTCTCTAAATAACAAATACAATCAGAATAACGGAAGGCCATGAAAATTAACAATTACCTTTTAAATTTGATTTCACCCGCTACGTGAAATAAGACGTAATACAAGGAAAATAAAGACGTTTAAATGACATGATAATGATGAGCTACACTTATGTTTACTTATCACTTTAGTTGCGATTACTATAATATAATGCCACTTTAGTAAAAAGGGAATATTAAATGGCCGGCCAGATCTCCGGATCTAACACCATTGAACTACTTTTTGTGGGGATGCGTGAAGGATGTAATTTATAAAAGAACTTACGAAAACGTATGCGATTTGAAAACCGAAGTCCATGCAGCTATTACTAATATTCACCACAATTCACTGCAACGAGCTACGAAAAGTCAATTCCTCAAAAGATTAAATTTATGCAGACGCCGAAACGGGGCTCATTTTGAACAACTACTTTAATTGTAGTAAGGTTATTAAATGAATATTGTTTTATTTTATGTGTTTTAGTTTTTCGTTTACAATTTTCATGGCCTTCCGTTATTCTGATTGTATTTGTTATTTAGAGAAAAATTAACCTTATCAGTAACCCTTTCAATCTGCATCATAAAATACAGCACATTATTTTTTGTCACATTTGACCGTTCGAGTCCCGACTGAGGCAAGCGTTTTTTCATAAATCCTTAAATGCAGTATTTATTGTTTTTAAAAACAAAGGAAAGTCTCCCTTACACAAAATGTGCTATTTACAATATTTAAGGTAGTTGCCATCCATGTGGCATTCGATTTTTCCACCCTGTATATTATATGAATAGTATATGGTAGGTTGCATCCTCCTCCTGGGCCGCACCAACATGTTCCGCTACAACGACCCGGCCGAGGCGGCCAAGCTGCGGCAGGAGGGCCGCGCCCACATGAACCTGTCGCGCCTCTCGCTGCTCTCCTGGTCCACCACGGACCTCGCCGCCTCCACTGAGAACCTCAACAATACCACCCTCTCGTAAGTACATACATTTATATATGGTAGGTTGCATCCTCCTCCTGGGCCGCACCAACATGTTCCGCTACAACGACCCGGCCGAGGCGGCCAAGCTGCGGCAGGAGGGCCGCGCCCACATGAACCTGTCGCGCCTCTCGCTGCTCTCCTGGTCCACCACGGACCTCGCCGCCTCCACTGAGAACCTCAACAATACCACCCTCTCGTAAGTACATACATTTATATATGGTAGGTTGCATCCTCCTCCTGGGCCGCACCAACATGTTCCGCTACAACGACCCGGCCGAGGCGGCCAAGCTGCGGCAGGAGGGCCGCGCCCACATGAACCTGTCGCGCCTCTCGCTGCTCTCCTGGTCCACCACGGACCTCGCCGCCTCCACTGAGAACCTCAACAATACCACCCTCTCGTAAGTACATACATTTATATATGGTAGGTTGCATCCTCCTCCTGGGCCGCACCAACATGTTCCGCTACAACGACCCGGCCGAGGCGGCCAAGCTGCGGCAGGAGGGCCGCGCCCACATGAACCTGTCGCGCCTCTCGCTGCTCTCCTGGTCCACCACGGACCTCGCCGCCTCCACTGAGAACCTCAACAATACCACCCTCTCGTAAGTACATACATTTATATATGGTAGGTTGCATCCTCCTCCTGGGCCGCACCAACATGTTCCGCTACAACGACCCGGCCGAGGCGGCCAAGCTGCGGCAGGAGGGCCGCGCCCACATGAACCTGTCGCGCCTCTCGCTGCTCTCCTGGTCCACCACGGACCTCGCCGCCTCCACTGAGAACCTCAACAATACCACCCTCTCGTAAGTACATACATTTATATATGGTAGGTTGCATCCTCCTCCTGGGCCGCACCAACATGTTCCGCTACAACGACCCGGCCGAGGCGGCCAAGCTGCGGCAGGAGGGCCGCGCCCACATGAACCTGTCGCGCCTCTCGCTGCTCTCCTGGTCCACCACGGACCTCGCCGCCTCCACTGAGAACCTCAACAATACCACCCTCTCGTAAGTACATACATTTTTGTATATTTATATATGGTAGGTTGCATCCTCCTCCTGGGCCGCACCAACATGTTCCGCTACAACGACCCGGCCGAGGCGGCCAAGCTGCGGCAGGAGGGCCGCGCCCACATGAACCTGTCGCGCCTCTCGCTGCTCTCCTGGTCCACCACGGACCTCGCCGCCTCCACTGAGAACCTCAACAATACCACCCTCTCGTAAGTACATACATTTTTGTATATTTATATATGGTAGGTTGCATCCTCCTCCTGGGCCGCACCAACATGTTCCGCTACAACGACCCGGCCGAGGCGGCCAAGCTGCGGCAGGAGGGCCGCGCCCACATGAACCTGTCGCGCCTCTCGCTGCTCTCCTGGTCCACCACGGACCTCGCCGCCTCCACTGAGAACCTCAACAATACCACCCTCTCGTAAGTACCATCGAACCAACTGAATCATGACCCACTTGCCTGATAATTCGCTTGAAACTTTCAAACTTGTAAGATCTATCACGTATAATGCACTTACGACGTTTTAGTTACAAATAAAATTACGTCAATACAGGTCGCAGAGCTATGCAATTTTAACCTTTGTAATCATTGCCATAAAACCACATTTCACACATATACAGTCATTGTTTGAATCTCGAGCTAGTTCTCGCTTATTTAACCGAAACTTTTTAGTGATGGAAAAAATATATTTAAAAAATTGGGTGTTCTACAAGTGTGTCATATTATGTCAAGTTGTCAGTCAATGTGAAAAAATAGAAACTAAATAGTAAAATGCTTAATTTTTTTTATAATGGCTAATTTAGAAGAACAAAGTTCTCGGATTGTAGTCTTAAGTGAGGAAGGCTATGGCATACGGGAAATATCACGCGAATTGAATAGTTCTCGGAATACGGTGAGGACCTGAATCATACGGCACGCCGGAGAGGGCATCCACGAGGACAGACGTTATAACCACGGCCGGCGTTCGCCGACTCACGAACGAACAAAGAGTGGACATGCAACACCATTACGAAGAACATCCTTTTACTCCCTCCCGAAATTTTGCGGCGCAACTTGACGTCTGTCTACAAACTATTCGAAATTATTTGCACGGCACTGGACTGCATTATAGAATCTTATAATTTAAATTAGTTCTGTTAAAGATTAAATAAAGTATTTTTTCATTTCACAAATTTTATTACTCATTTTACTGATATAGCTTGAAAGACCAACAATGGCATGTTTCTATCCTTAAAATACTTATAGGAATGACGTGATTGAAACCTGTTACTGAATTAATCTAAAGTTTATTCTGGCACTTAACATTGGCCGTATTTTCCCAAACATTACTGCATTATTTTTGATTTTATATTCTAGAGAAACAAATGCGACTAATAGTTTAGCAAATTTTATACGGCCAAGTGAAGTGGCACCATTACGTTCGTAGAAAACTTCCTATACTTACCTACGTAAATACAGATAAAGACAGTAACACCATCTCTTCTTTTTCATATACGAGCTTAATAATTTATTATTCTATGGTCAATACTGTCCGATGTATTTAACAGTGCACTTAGTAAATGTCAGTGTCTAATCAAATGATAACAAGTTCGTTACCAAGGAAATAAATCTTCAAGCTAATTTCGACCTACTTGTATTTAAGGTGATAAGCAAAAATAAGCTTATGGTGGGTCAGGATTCAGTTGGTTCGATTGTACATACATTTTTGGCCCAATGCTGGGCAAAGACCTCCCCCCAACTCCCTCCAACAATCCCTGTCCAGAGCTGTTTGCCACTTTTTGAAGTGAAACTTCTTTAGAATCGTTGTGATTTGAAACCGGATGCAACGGAAATGGATTAGCTTACCTGTCAGGTAAGCCAATCTTAAACGCTAACGAGGTTAAGCAGCCTGTGCGCGACGCCAGTACTTGGATAGGTGACCGCCCGAACAAAATATTTTTGCACAGTATTATTATTTTTTTTTTTATTTATTTCATTCTTTTGTCGATTTACTGAAGTTTCACTTCTATCGTGTGGGAATCGCACACACACCTTTTTTACCTCTTTATATTAATTAGTATAGAAGTCGTTTTGTAAGCTATACAATACAATACTCTTTATTGAACACAACATACAATATCACACAATAAGGATAAAAATTTACAAAAATGTGAATCAATGGGCGACCTTATCGCTTAAAGCGATCTCTTCCAGGCAACCTTGGGATGGAAACAAATCATAAAGCACAAATAAGATATGATATATTTTTCCATAAACATAAGCGTGATTCTAAATAGATTACAGACCATAAAGTGTTAAAATATATTAAACTACAGTTTAAAATGAAAATATTGATATCCTTTCCAACAGAGACTTAGAAGGCGAGATCCGATGCGAGCGGATAGAGGCGCAACGAGCGGAGTTGGAGCGAGAGAGACAGCAGTTCCTACTCCAGCAGGAGGAGAGACAGAGACGGTGGCACGCCGAGAGGGAGGAGTTGTTACTAGCTCAGAGGAAGTTGGACGAGGTATACATAGGCTTTAAATATAAGAATTACGAGCTACTAAACACCATGTATACGTAACTTCAATGTATGTAATGTGTTTGGAGGTTTTTTCTGTTCACGTCCGTAAGTGTTAACCCTCTGAATCCTTACACGTGACCTCCGGGTGGTGCGAAGAACAGTCTCTGGTGGTAGGCTTCGGCCGCCGCATGTCACCACCCTCCGGGCTGGGCCAGTGCGTTAAACGATGTTTTCGTGTTTCGTAATGTGTGTATCTGAGACCACATCGTCACTTTACACCAGGTGAGATTGTGGTTAAATGAAGACTACAACTACAAACATACAACAACATCAATAGTTTGGAAGACTTAATTTTGCAATTAATAAAGCGATCGACCAAGAATTACATAAAAAACCTTTTTTTAACATCTTTTTTTCATGGCTCACCTTTTATTTCCTTAATTTATAAAAAAAATATACAGTTCATTTAAGGTACACAACAAGACCCATATCACACATACAAAAATAAGCAAGGTAGATCTATAGAGAGTTTTAACCCTTCGAGTGTGGAGCCCGCTTTAAGACCCGTCGTTAAATATCTGTTGTACAATATACTATTTTGTGACCTAGGAGCGAGAGAGCATGGAGAAGGAGTACGCGGCGGCGTGTCGGCGACTGTCGGGCGACTGGCGCGCGCTCGAGCGCGGCTGGAGCCACCGGCGCCGCGCGCTGCGCTCCCGCCAGAGGGAGCTGGGGGCGCGCGCGCACCGCCTCCGCGCGCTCAGCGACACGCACGCGCAATGCGTGAGTACTGACTGCTAGTCCTACCAGCTGCGCTCCCGCCAGAGGGAGCTGGGGGCGCGCGCGCACCGCCTCCGCGCGCTCAGCGACACGCACGCGCAATGCGTGAGTACTGACTGCTAGTCCTACCAGCTGCGCTCCCGCCAGAGGGAGCTGGGGGCGCGCGCGCACCGCCTCCGCGCGCTCAGCGACACGCACGCGCAATGCGTGAGTACTGACTGCTAGTCCTACCAGCTGCGCTCCCGCCAGAGGGAGCTGGGGGCGCGCGCGCACCGCCTCCGCGCGCTCAGCGACACGCACGCGCAATGCGTGAGTACTGACTGCTAGTCCTACCAGCTGCGCTCCCGCCAGAGGGAGCTGGGGGCGCGCGCGCACCGCCTCCGCGCGCTCAGCGACACGCACGCGCAATGCGTGAGTACTGACTGCTAGTCCTACCAGCTGCGCTCCCGCCGGAGGGAGCTGGGGGCGCGCGCGCACCGCCTCCGCGCGCTCAGCGACACGCACGCGCAATGCGTGAGTACTGACTGCTAGTCCTACCAGCTGCGCTCCCGCCAGAGGGAGCTGGGGGCGCGCGCGCACCGCCTCCGCGCGCTCAGCGACACGCACGCGCAATGCGTGAGTACTGACTGCTAGTCCTACCAGCTGCGCTCCCGCCAGAGGGAGCTGGGGGCGCGCGCGCACCGCCTCCGCGCGCTCAGCGACACGCACGCGCAATGCGTGAGTACTGACTGCTAGTCCTACCAGCTGCGCTCCCTTCAGAGGGAGCTGGGGGCGCGCGCGCACCGCCTCCGCGCGCTCAGCGACACGCACGCGCAATGCGTGAGTACTGACTGCTAGTCCTACCAGCTGCGCTCCCGCCAGAGGGAGCTGGGGGCGCGCGCGCACCGCCTCCGCGCGCTCAGCGACACGCACGCGCAATGCGTGAGTACTGACTGCTAGTCCTACCAGCTGCGCTCCCGCCAGAGGGAGCTGGGGGCGCGCGCGCACCGCCTCCGCGCGCTCAGCGACACGGACGCGCAATGCGTGAGTACTGACTGCTAGTCCTACCAGCTGCGCTCCCGCCAGAGGGAGCTGGGGGCGCGCGCGCACCGCCTCCGCGCGCTCAGCGACACGCACGCGCAATGCGTGAGTACTGACTGCTAGTCCTACCAGCTGCGCTCCCGCCAGAGGGAGCAGGGGCGCGCGCGCACCGCCTCCGCGCGCTCAGCGACACGCACGCGCAATGCGTGAGTACTGACTGCTAGTCTTACCAGCTGCGCTCCCGCCAGAGGGAGCTGGGGGCGCGCGCGCACCGCCTCCGCGCGCTCAGCGACACGCACGCGCAATGCGTGAGTACTGACTGCTAGTCCTACCAGCTGCGCTCCCGCCAGAGGGAGCTGGGGGCGCGCGCGCACCGCCTCCGCGCGCTCAGCGACACGCACGCGCAATGCGTGAGTACTGACTGCTAGTCTTACCAGCTGCGCTCCCGCCAGAGGGAGCTGGGGGCGCGCGCGCACCGCCTCCGCGCGCTCAGCGACACGCACGCGCAATGCGTGAGTACTGACTGCTAGTCCTACCAGCTGCGCTCCCGCCAGAGGGAGCTGGGGGCGCGCGCGCACCGCCTCCGCGCGCTCAGCGACACGCACGCGCAATGCGTGAGTACTGACTGCTAGTCCTACCAGCTGCGCTCCCGCCAGAGGGAGCTGGGGGCGCGCGCGCACCGCCTCCGCGCGCTCAGCGACACGCACGCGCAATGCGTGAGTACTGACTGCTAGTCCTACCAGCTGCGCTCCCGCCAGAGGGAGCTGGGGGCGCGCGCGCACCGCCTCCGCGCGCTCAGCGACACGCACGCGCAATGCGTGAGTACTGACTGCTAGTCCTACCAGCTGCGCTCCCGCCAGAGGGAGCTGGGGGCGCGCGCGCACCGCCTCCGCGCGCTCAGCGACACGGACGCGCAATGCGTGAGTACTGACTGCTAGTCCTACCAGCTGCGCTCCCGCCAGAGGGAGCTGGGGGCGCGCGCGCACCGCCTCCGCGCGCTCAGCGACACGGACGCGCAATGCGTGAGTACTGACTGCTAGTCCTACCAGCTGCGCTCCCGCCAGAGGGAGCTGGGGGCACGCGCGCACCGCCTCCGCGCGCTCAGCGACACGCACGCGCAATGCGTGAGTACTGACTGCTAGTCCTACCAGCTGCGCTCCCGCCAGAGGGAGCTGGGGGCACGCGCGCACCGCCTCCGCGCGCTCAGCGACACGCACGCGCAATGCGTGAGTACTGACTGCTAGTCCTACCAGCTGCGCTCCCGCCAGAGGGAGCTGGGGGCGCGCGCGGACTTCGAATAATTAAATAAACCGCGTCAACCAGACAGACAAATGCAATTGTATACATAACCACGAGCCTAAGGTTTGAATGTATTTTCTATTCGATTATAGTTTTTTTTTGCAAGTATTATTATCTGTATGTCACCGCTATTTTGCATTTTGTGCATATATCTTTGAAACACGTATAAGCTGTATGGAACAAATGTATTGCTACAAATGCTTTGCTATCTAAACTAATATTATAAAGCAGAAGATATTTTTTATTGTTTACTTGAATTCGCTTATCTGAGGAACTACTTGGTCCGGTGTGAAAAAAATAATTCATCTTCAGTTTTGATATAATATTTATTAAGGCGTTAGACTATATAAATAGATAAAGCGGTTTAATTAAATGTAATTAATAAATAAAGCGGTTCTCCGCTCGGCGGTATTCGAACCCGCTACCTGTTGCATCGCAAGCGGACCTTTCCCCACCGCGCCACTGAGGCAGCCGGTAAATTTAAAGCTCTGAAATATACACATAGAAAATCTCCTTCGCTTTCGTTTTTTCGCCGGTTAAAATCAGCCACCTGTTTCAACACCAAAGACAAGCTTCGGTTTCATTTATCCGTGTTCTGTTAACATTGCTTAATCGCAACGCGTACACGGTTATTATTCTAACATACGTTACTAAAGGCTCTCGCAATATGAGAATATATAATAAGCAAGGGCCAGAGTGCATCAGAACATAGATTACTGAGTATTATTAAAAGTTTCTTGATCTGAGGTTTTGAACTATGTAATGTAATTTTTTTTAATTATGTAAAATGATCATATTTATAAAATGTATCATTTTCTTTATTAATCTATAAACACTAATGTTTAAGAAATCGTGTTAGATAACTTTAATAAATAAAAATACATAAATACAAAAAAAAAAACAGAAAACATATTTTTTAGCTGGTAACAGTGGATTAGGGAGTCACGAATGCCATAATCCCTAAAGAAGAAGATGTTTACTTTATGTGCTAGTGGCGCCGTCTGGGCCGAGTTTAGCGTAATGTATTCTATTACATGCGACATGATCACGGTAGAACTTTTTTGTCGTCGCGCGGTTAAAAACACCCAGCTGTTTCAATAGCAAACACAGGTGACAGTTTCTGTTTCATTGTTTCCTTGTTAAGTTGATAGTTTATATTGCTTAATCGCTCGCAACGCGTACACGGTAATTATCCTAACAAACTTTACTAATGGATCTCGCAATATAAGAAAAATGAAATGTTTCAATCGAGTTTATTTTTGTTTAGATGGGCTAATCCACTTTTTGATTAAAATTAACTAACTAAGAAAAAAATCAATTTACGCTTACACTCCTTATTATTTATTTAACTGGTTATAAAAGTGGAATAAAAAGATGTCGAACACTGTCTTAGATATATTTGATTAATTTTGAATGAATGTACTTAAATTTAGTAGGTAACTAAAGCGAATCCGTGTTTCAAAGATATTTTAAGCTACAACATTCTGTGCATGAATTATCTCGGAGACCTTGTCTCTAAGACCTTAGTTGGACAGTTTCAATCTTAGTTTAAGTGGGAAATAGAATGAGACAAAAGTCTCGAGAACACACAGTAGTGGTTAAACGCACTTACAATACAATGCATTAATTGTAATCCGTTTCGCGCTATCGCGGCCACTGTGCCACTGTGCCTAACTCCAGCCTGGCGTACTGCCTTACTTCTGTTAGTAAGTGAATTACGATATATAGCTAAATGCTATTTGTTCTAAATAAGTCCTTATTTGTTTACCTAAAGTATTTTTTTTTTGCAACAACATGGAAAATAATATATATTGTAATGTTATATGTGTGTTCGCGGATAAATTCGTCATTTATGCTCCAGATTTTGTTGATTAACTGTTATTCGAAGCTGGTGCTTGCGAATTAGTCCCGCTGAAATTAGATGTGGGGCGATCTCCGATTCAGTTAAATTATGTTATTGAGTGCGAGAGTTAAGATGCAAGATAAAGTCAATATTTTATTGATTGATAATTTCAAAACCTGGTTAAGTAATTAGTTCAAAGATTCGGAGGATTGGTAAGTACACACACAGCGACATCTAGCCCCGTGGTAAGCTCTCAACTTGTGTGACGGGTACTCCACATCTGATACATTTAAAACATAGGTACATTACATATGTATCTATACATAATATTATAAATGAAAGTCCCCCGCTGTTTCTGTCTTTGTGTTTGGGATAAACTCAAAAACTACTAAACAGATCTTTGTGCGGTTTCTGCAATTTGTAGAGTGAATCAAGGGGAAGATTCTCGCATCCGAGGAAAGCCGGGACGCGCCAGCTAGTTGTATTCAAACAGTAAAATGTTTATGGTAACACCAAGATTACACAATACACACCTTAACTAAATAAAACATAAATGTATAATGCTAAGAAGAAATATTAATTTCTTCCTATCATTACACATTAATTAGGCATAGACAGGCTTATTGCCTTTTTGCCTTTTGCTACCTGTATACTAGCTATACTTGTATTATTTATTATTATAAATGCATCCCTAGTATATTATTTAGATGTTACATTCATCTAGTGTTAATGTTGTATTCCTTAGAGCCTGTATCGCATTCGGAAGTTATAACATTCATTGATATTATAGGCTAGTTGACTAATTTTGGAAAACCATTTTAATTGATTTCTAATCTCATTAATATTTCGGTAAAAAAAAATAATGCAATACAAAATCAATAGTGAATTTTTTTGAGATAAATAAACGTTCTTAAACCTGAATTTTAAAGTGCCAAAAATGCGCGAAAATCGGTAATGTCACGTATCGGAAATCTATACTATAGACAGTGTATGTAGGACACATATCAGTTTTGTACTACTCAGTTACGTCACAGTCCGACATACCGACACAATTTTGAAAAGTACCGTTTTGAGTCACGTGATCAAAAATATTACAATTTTAAATATCTTTTATTTTACCTTACATTTGACAAATAAATACATATCATTTTAATAATGATATCATATATAAATCGACGATATTTTTTAAATAATGTCTTATTTATTTCGATTCAAAAAATATTTACTAAGTATAAATCTAGTGGAAATTTGTGTAATATTTTAATAATAGTCAACTACTCTATTGAATTAATAGTACATGACAGATGTGCATTGAAAAAAAATCTATAATACTCGTTAGTTGTTGCAACCGAACAGTGTAGCGGGCTCTAGAAATGGACGCACAACTACGCGTCACACTTTTTAATTTGCGATTAATTATGAGTTTTCGTGTACGATTCGAGGCTGGAATCTAATTACTCTATCGGCGATTGTTGTGCGTTCATTACAACAGTATGTGGTAATTGGCTGTCGTTATTAAGATGACAATAATAAAGTATTAACTTTCGATTTAAAATGTGCAATAATTTACTAAAATTTTATAATTTTAATGGAAATACTGATTCAAGTTAAAAAGATGTACCTAAAGGAATTCAATCTCTTTTTTGTGTCCTAAAATTACCCAGGTAAAAATCCTAGTAAGTATAGAATCGATGTTTAGTGGACGAACAAAAATGTATTATACAAACAAAATCGGGCGGATATTAGTTTAAAACCCGACCAACCGCACACAGTCGCGACTGCCTGTATCCCTCGAGTAACCTTCGATCGAGGCGCGTAGCTCGCATTTCGACCGTTTGTACAAAGTTGGAATATTGTCTAAATAGTGTGTCTATACCAACTTAGATACCTACTCTTTAATCGAAATTATTTCAAAATCATGCTCATTATATCAAAATCAGTTATTTCAGTTTCCTTTTATGGAGTTTGGGTCTAAATTTGCACACATATTTTCATACAAATATGTTTGATTCAAATTTTCTGCACTACCTCGTCACCTTAAAAGTCAACTATTGCAACTACCACACGTCATCAACGACCAGCCAGTCACCACCCCCTCGCTTAGCCCCCCCTCCCCGCTAGGCGGCGAACGAGAGCGGCCACGTGGCGGCCCTGCGCGCGCAGCTCGACGGCAAGCGCGCCGAGCTGGAGGAGTACGTGCGCGGGAGTGTGCGGGAACTGGTCGCGCAGGGGTGCAAGTTGGACGAGGTAAGGCTTTCTGCCGCTGTATGTGTAGTGAACTTAGGTTAAGGGGCTGTTGGTTCTTGAGGTGTTTAATGTTGCCAGATATACCGGGGTTACCATTTATGGCATTGAATCACTATATAATATCTGTACAATAATTCATTGACTTTTATGTTCATGATAGGTTTTTTACCTTTTTTAATAGGGTTTCAGATTTAAATGATGTCTAGAATAGTTGAGAAAAACGTATGACTTAAATTTCAGAAATAGCAAAGCAAGATTACAGTAAGGGTTTCTGCCTAAATTTTAGCACTGAAATCTATAACATGACCTAAATAGTGAGGTTTGTCACTTATAAAAAATCATAAGTTTAATGACTTGAGTGAGAGCAGTAAATATTCTAAGCCTTCATACTCAATGCTCATCATAACTAATTAAATAAATAAATAAAATCATGCTCTTAGTGCTCTAAAAATTTGTCCGTATGTCCGTCAAAAAAAAATATTTGTCTGTATTTCTCCGGACTACAATTATTCCCCATTTTGTAGTTCAGTATGAAATTGTATTAGGCATCGTTATCTTTGTATTATTTTGAAGCATATGACGTCCCTTAATTTATAATTACAATGTGCAACAAACACCGCAAGATAACCAGTTCTCTGATATATTAGAGTATTTTCAAGGCTGCATTTTCACCAGAGATAATACGAGTTGGTTTAATGCGAAGTCTGCTTCATAAGAACCTATGGAAACACTTTATATTAATTCATTTCATTTAGCTACCTCACTGAAGTGATTCTACTGGTTCAAGACATAATATTTCACCTAATTTGGGACCTCTATGGCTGAGTTGCTTAGTGGTAATACGGTTTATTGGATGAAAATTAAGTTTCAATCAAAACTAAGAATTTCTTAAATTTTCAAAATTGTTTAAATAGTTTGTATTTGTTCATTTCAAGTACTCAAGTGAAAATGCGGCTTTCTATTTTAAATATATATCTATTTATATGTTGATTCACACAACTGTGATTAATTATAACAAATTACAATATATTGATCAGTCAATCAATCCATCATTTATTAAAAATCAAATGATGAATGAATGATTGATCAATATATTCATATGAATCGGGGTTGCTCCACTTTCTTAATTAGCTAAGAAAAAATAACTCTTTTACTACTTCTTATTTAACTAGTGATCACTGTATTATAGTAAGTATTAGTTTTTTAATAACTGTCGTGCGAATCAACTTAATTCACTAATTATAACGCTTGTCTTTAATTACTTCTGCTTGAAGTCTTATTAGTTTATTGCATATTAATTAGCGACATCAGATATCTCTTTTCTATAACCTTTGTAGAGCTCGCCTAGCTTCTATGTATATAGCTTTATATTTTACATACAATTTAATATTAAATTAAAGTATTGATGTAGCGGTATATTTTATTATTATACTAACAATAGGACTGATAACTACATAAAGAATAAGAATCATTTATTTGCATAAAACATGAGTATATACATGGTGGTAAGTTTGAAAAAAAAGGTGTGCTACATGTTTTGTAAAAAAAAAGGTATTCTGTATAGTCCGTCCAAAAATAATGGACACCTATTTTTCATCAATTTAATAGTATATAGATAGAGCATCAAAGTTCCGAAGTTCGTCTTGATTCTTCGTTTGCAAGAAAAAATACAAAATAGGTGAAATTATCTAAATTACGGACTAGTTTTTTTTTTGTCATCAGGTTTAACAGTACATATCACTTCTGTGCAATTTTTTTACTAAACATTTAATTATGGACTATCATTAACAAACATATCTATTTATATATGTAAAATTTAGTTTTTTCACTAGTTGTAAGAAACTAAAGGTGGTGGAACACACCTTCAAAGATGAAGATTACTAACGCATCTAAAACAGGGTGTAATCATTTATTCTGTCATTTTTTAATCAAAGGGGTAGCGCCTGGCGTAACTACTAGTCCGCCAATTTGAAAAACAAATAGAAACACGTTTGACACGCGTTTCATCACTGGCTGCAAAAGCACATTATTTCAAGATGGCGGACGAGTAGGTTAGCCAAAACAAGTAAAGCCCTTTTTCAAAATCACTTAATTTTCAAAATTGGTCAGAGAAATGATTTGGTGATGGGTCTTACAATTCTTTAACTCTTAAACATGAGCGGCGGCTCGATGTCAACTGCATTGCTTATGTAGTTCACTTCGTGCCTAAGGGTGCTTTTCCACCAGAGTTAACCTATGCTACGTTGCTATGGAATCGTTTGATATTCACCAATCATATAAAGAGCTTGCAGAATAAAAGGTAGCACTAATACGACAGTCAGAATGTCAAATACGGACTAATAGGGTAAAACCATTCAAATTTGTATAGATGGTTGGCACCAGTCGGTATTACCACCCCGATGTGCACGTTCCCTATTCAATCTATACTAATATTATAAAGATGAAGAGTTTGTTTGTATGAACGCGCTAAGCTCAAGGACTTACTGGTCCGATGTGAAAAGTCATCTCAGTGTTTGATAAAACAATTATCGAGGAAGGTACTGTGGGCTTTTTACTGCGTGAAAATACTTTGGTATTGCGGGAAAACACGCCGTGCTATGTAAAGCTAATTTATTTCTATGATTGGTGAATAACAATTCTCAGCTCTGGTGAAAAAGCACACTTAATGATAACTACAGTGACGGTCAAAAGACACGGTCTAAAACATTGCAGAGTCAAACCCCCAGTCCTGAAACGCCTTCCGAATCCAGCGCGGAATGTCTGATGCAGCTGCTGATGCACTGCGAGCCCAGCACGGCCACCAGCATCCAGGACACGGTCAACAGGCATGTGAGTATACCGTTTTAACCCCCGACCAAACAGAGGGGTGTTATAAATTTGACGTGTCTGTATGTCTGTCTATCTGTGTGTCTGTCTGTCTGGGATATCATAGCTCCCGAACGGATGGAGCGATTTCAATTTTTTGTATGAAAGGTGAGTTTGGCGCAAGTGTTCTTAGACATGTTTCATGAAAACCGGTTGTGCCGTTTAAAAGTTACGGGGAGTGGGAAAGGAAACAGAAAATCTGCAAATATACTCATGTGGGGTATCAAATGAAAGCGCATCGCGTCCACATTACAAAATATTATGGTGTTTTACTTATAAGGAAATTATAGCACTGGAATCGGAGGATTTTCTTAAATTTTAAATTAAGATTTATATCATCAGAGACAGTCTAGAACATTGCAGAGTCAAACATCCTTTGCTGTAACCCCGTAGGAGTCTAACGAGTAACGTCTCATGCAGTTATTGATGCACTGTGAGTCCAACACGGCCACCACCATACAACACAAAGTTACAACCCTTTTAAGTCAAAAATAGTTTTATTTCCATAAAGGCACAGGACATGTTTGGACAAACAAGCAAAAGGTACGCGAGGAGCTTTCCCTGAACGTTGAACTATGCGCGGCGAACTTTGGGTCGCTTAGCATCGCGAGATGTGCTTGCTATGCGAAATACATCGAATGCGTTTTGGCTGAAATAATCGCTCTAAGGGAGGTTCGAACGCGATTTCGGCCTTTTTCTCAGGACAATAAACGAGTTAATAATGCTGGTTTTTTTTTAATGCTGGATAAGCCTTTATTTGACCACAATCTCACCTGATATAAAGTGACCATGTGGTCTAAAATGGGACATGAAGACCTAGAAGGTAGATGGTTTCTCCGGGCAACATTACGAAACACGAAAAAATCGCTTCACGCACTGGCCCAGCCCGGAGGGTGGTGACAAGCCGCGGCCGAAGCCTACCACCAGAGACTGTTCTTAGCACCACCCGGAGGTCACGAGTAAGGATTCAGAGGGTTACCACTTACGGGCGTGAACAGACAAAACCTCCTTTAGGTTGTTCTATTCGCTTCTCAACTCAGTGTAAAAAAATATCAAGACAATGTTATTTTCTTGATATTTTTTATTAACTTTTAGTTGACCTGTCCATGCATGCCCTTTGCTTCTCAGGAAATAAACGTTTTTACTTTGACTTTGAATAAGTTCATGATAAATATACAATAGGGATTGAAAGTATGTCTTAACTGTATCGTTTTCGTACTCAAGTAATTATTGATTATTCTTAGTTTTTATTTAAATTAGATTTAAGTTGACCTGACCATGTAAGCAAAGGCTTCTAAGGAAATAAACGTTCTGACTTTGAAACAAAAAATTGTTCTTACAGAAGAAAGAGCTGGAGGAGCTAGAAGAGGAGCTGCAAGGGCGCGTCAGGTCGGTCGCCTCGCACCGCGTGAAGATAGACAAGCTGCAGGCGGAGCTGGCGCTGCTGGGCACGCAGGACCTGGGCCTCGAGCACGCGCTCGCCTCCGACCTCAGTCCCGCGGTGCTGAAGGGTGAGTCAGTCCGGCCGATATACCTCTATACAAGCTGCAGGCGGAGCTGGCGCTGCTGGGCACGCAGGACCTGGGCCTCGAGCACGCGCTCGCCTCCGACCTCAGTCCCGCGGTGCTGAAGGGTGAGTCAGTCCGGCCGATATACCTCTATACAAGCTGCAGGCGGAGCTGGCGCTGCTGGGCACGCAGGACCTGGGCCTCGAGCACGCGCTCGCCTCCGACCTCAGTCCCGCGGTGCTGAAGGGTGAGTCAGTCCGGCCGATATACCTCTATACAAGCTGCAGGCGGAGCTGGCGCTGCTGGGCACGCAGGACCTGGGCCTCGAGCACGCGCTCGCCTCCGACCTCAGTCCCGCGGTGCTGAAGGGTGAGTCAGTCCGGGCATATACCTCTATACAAGCTGCAGGCGGAGCTGGCGCTGCTGGGCACGCAGGACCTGGGCCTCGAGCACGCGCTCGCCTCCGACCTCAGTCCCGCGGTGCTGAAGGGTGAGTCAGTCCGGCCGATATACCTCTATACAAGCTGCAGGCGGAGCTGGCGCTGCTGGGCACGCAGGACCTGGGCCTCGAGCACGCGCTGGCCTCCGACCTCAGTCCCGCGGTGCTGAAGGGTGAGTCAGTCCGGCCGATATACCTCTATACAAGATACAGTAGTTGCGCTACTGGGCACAAACAAAAACATTTTTAAAGTGCAAAAAGATGCAGTCAGATCGGCCACCCATCCAAGTACTGGCCTCGCCTGGCCTCGTGCATCATTGCTTAACTTTATAAATATCACGTGTGTTATAAGGGAGTCCCGTAAAATATTTATTTAGTATGTGTTTTTAATATTTGTTGTCATAGCTGCAACAGAAATACATCAGCCCACAAAAATTTCAACTCTGTCTATCACGGTTCTTGAGGTTCAGCCTGGTGACAAACGGACAGACAGAGAGACGACAGTCTCAATAATAGGGTCCTGTCCGCTACCTCTTGCACCGCAAGCGGACCCTCGCCCACGGCGCCACTAAGGCAAATCTAAAATTTAAGAAAAACCCCCGATTCCTATGCCTTATTTTCCTTATAAGTAACACACCATAATATATTGTAATGTGGACGCGATGCGCTTTCATTTGATACCCCACTCGAGTATATTTGCAGATTTTCGGTTTGCCTACCCCCCTCTAACCCCCATAACTTTTAAACGGCACAACCGATTTACATGAAACATGTCTAAGAACACTCGCGCCAAACTCACTTTTAGTAAAAGTATGCTCTATTCATCTATTCTAAGATAGAAAAGAAATCGCTTATAAGCCAGCATATGCTTCAATATGTGTTTGTTTCAGAATGCGACGGCGAAGTGTCTCCGGAGAGCATCAAGCGGAGCAAGTCGGAGCTGGTGCTGCGAGCGGCGCGGGAGGAGCCGCCGGGGCCGCTGTCAGCGGACGAGCGGGAGGACTTCCGGAACAAACGGCTGCAGTAAGTACACTACGGCGATATTTAAAACCGAAAAACTTTAAATCATCGTTAGATAATTTAAGAAATAATAATTATTATTATTTAACGTAAATTCAATTCCCAGCTTCCTAATTTATTCCCTTCCCTTTCCTTTATTGAGTGTTTATCCTATATACAAAAAAATTAATTAAAACTGTATTGATGTTGTTGAATGTAATCGTAGGTTATATTATTACTAGCTGTGCCCCGCGGTGTTTTCCCGCGCAATGACGTTTTCCCGCGGTAAAAAGTTATTTAAGCCTATGTTATTTTTCAGGCTCTAGAGATTTTGTGTACCAAATTTTATTTAAATCGGTTCAGTAGTTTTTACGTGAAAGAGTAACAAACATCCATACATCCATACTTACAAACTTTCGCCTTTATAATAGTAGTAGGATAATTTCTCCTATTTTGTCTCCTTTGTATCTATACCCGGTTAATTCCAATTTGCAACAGGTCTCCCGCAATACAGGCCTCGTGCGGGGACCGCTGCTAAGTGAAATTGTAACGTGTGTGCTGATAAATAAATATTTTTGTATCTTTTTGTAAATTGATGATTAACATTATTGTAAACATCTCTATCACACATCTATCACAGAGACGCGAGTGGGTTATATTTTTTAATTGACTCGTTATATCTTTTGAAAGTAATGCTCTGAATAGTCTTAAGTTAAGGATAAAAAAAGACAAATATTAGTCATGTTATGGTTTTGTTCAGATTATATAAAAAAATTAGTTATTACAATAGCATACAATACATGTACCGCGAGGTTTTTTGTAGATATTAATATGCTCTTTAATATGTTATTGAAGTGAAACTTCTATAGAATCGTAGTGATTTCAAACCGGATGCAAAAAGATGAAATGGAAATGGTAAGAGACACAAATACAGTGCTTTATTTAAATTTATTTGCGCGATACTTCTTAGTTGAGACTACGAAGTATCGCGCAAAGAGGTATTGCTGTATTTTATTTATATTATTTTGTAACATACTTTATGTAATACGCTTCATTGAAGTAATATAAATAATCCGAATAATTACAGATATATGTTTGTTTCTCTTATAATTTTAGCAGATGCGTTCACTTACCCTTTTTTTCTATTCGATATATATCATAATTATAGTTCGTAAGTAGTAGACTCCAATCGTGCGTCGTAGCTGACACACACACACTTTTTTTTTATTCTTCTTATTCTTTCGTCGATTTACTGAAGTTTCACTTCTATCGTGTGTGAATCGCACACACACCTTTTTTTTTTTACATGTTTTTGTTCTGTCATTTACTTTTCGCAGCGCACATTTTATGATATATATCATAAAATGCGCTGCGCTGTATTTTTATACCTTGGATTTAATTCATAACATTGTTGTAGGGTTCCCTATTATTTTCTAGTAAAAAATATCCTGTTTTACTTGGGAATAATGTTGCATTATAATGGTGATTCGTTAAAAACATACAAAAACTCCGTAACCCCTTTATAATATTAGTGTAGATTTACAAAAAATGCGAAAACACGATATAATGGACGTTTAACCTTGATAATATTACATTTTCATAAAATAAAACATAATATAAAAGGTAATGTAAAGATTCCGACAAGCCTTCGATAGTCTTTGATATGACCGTGAGTTTCTAGTTCCTTGAACAATAACCCGGCTATCACCTCGCTCCGGTGGCCGCCATGTTTCATAACAACAGCATCCATTGCACTGCACGTGTAAAGCAGTAACTACAGCTTATGTGAGTTTAACTTTATTTAAGTTATAACTTTTCATACTATAATGGTTATGAACACTATTCACTATGCATAATGTTTCTCCTCCTTGCGGGTTCGATTCCCACTGCGGCACCAGATTTTGAACGTATTTTGTATTTATTTAATTATTTTATTTAACCCATAGTACAAACTCAGCTTTGTTTGGGGTAAGGTGATGTTGGGTGATTAGTCCGGAA
Organism: Gymnoscelis rufifasciata; assembly: GCA_929108375.1. Classification (NCBI taxonomy): domain Eukaryota; kingdom Metazoa; phylum Arthropoda; class Insecta; order Lepidoptera; family Geometridae; genus Gymnoscelis; species Gymnoscelis rufifasciata. The sequence goes on from OV815320.1 coordinate 1,032,270, forward strand.
ATATTTATTTATATTGTGGTGTTGCAAGAATGTTTGTATTGTATTCAACCGTGTAACTGTACCGAAACCGTACTGTACAACCGCCTAACTGTATCGGGACTCTCGTTTGAATTGTAACAAACAAACTCATCATTTTTTATCTTATAGATCAATAATGGTTAGACATCGCATGGCACATTTCTTCACTATTATACTACCTATTGTTACCCATACCTATAAATAAATTATAAAATTCTGATTTAGTTTAACTCTCGCAATCACAGAAGTGTTTCTTTCCAGTTTAAGCCTGAGCTTGGACCCGCTATCAACACCGATGCAAGACGACTCCTTCCACACGGCGACCTGCAGCCCCCCCGCGCCCCCCGCTGTGGTGTCGCCCCCCGCGGAGTCCCCCCCCGCGGAGTCCCCCCCCGCGGAGTCCCCCCCAGCGGAATCCCCCCCGCAGCCCAACTTCCGCCTGTCCGCCGCGCCGCCTGATGATAGCGATGACATGTCCAGCACTGAGGACTACCATAAGGTGCCGTAAACTGCATAAGAAACTGTACGGCTGGAAAAAGTGGTCGACCGTACGTGCTGACTGTACGCGCGTACTGTCAGCGTAGCTGCGTGCGCGTTCGTAGACTTGCATTGATTTAATATTAATTATATATGTTATCATCATTTATTAAATATTGTATAATTACTTTATATGTATAATAATTAATAAGCATGCAATAATTCAGTTTTAATTTCAGTAGGTATTTGATAGTAATTCATGAGTGAAATTGACAATTGATGTCATTCTATAAAATATAATAAATTGATATATTATGTCGACCGACGGTTGGTCAAGCACTGTTTCCAGCTTACAAGATCCAAATTATTTATTTCCATTGTTTGTTTTTACAAATCGAAATGTAAAAAAATTAATACTACTTTTCGTATCTTTTCAATTTCAATTTATTTATTTACCATAACGTTATATAACATAACAGGCAAGTCAAAACATACAACATAAAAACATTTATACTAACATTAGTTATACATACCTAGGTACTTATATTTAAACACAATGATTGGCTAAGAATTTGAAAATGAACAACTCATGTATTCTGCAACGCTATAAAAAGGATGTGTCTGAAAAAATGTTTAAATGTTTGTAAGGGAAGTTGAATAATTTCAAATGGCAACTTGTTTTTGCGGTTTTCAACAAAAGGAAGAGTGATTCAAGACATAAGACGGAACGAGCTAGCTAGTTGTCTGTATTTGTTTCTAGGCCTTCATGCTCCATCTTAGACCACATCGTCACTTTACATCAGGTGAGATTGTGGTCAAATGAAGGCTTATCAATAATAATAATAAAAAAAAAATGTATTTTTAGGGTAGAATTTTGTTTTATGAAAGAAATATTGTTATTTTCAGCCGCGAATAGTGGAAGGGCAATCTTCGAGCTCCGTGGAGCGCTCTCCCGAGGAAATCAAACAGAAGATAAAGTACAAACGCAGGATACCTGGTGAGTACCCTATTAAATAAAAGATTCCTTGTTTTTGAACATATACATACATCGATACTAATATTATAAATGCGAAAGTAACTGTCCGTCTGTTGTCGGCGCTCTTCCACGTAATGATTACTGAACCTATTTAAATTAAAGAGCATCAAACATAGTTGGCATAAATACTCGACCGCCACTTTGAAAAAAAATGTGAATCGGCGGCCAGTGATGAAACTCATGTCAATCGACAGAATAAATGATTACAAACAAAAAGTGTTCTATGATCAAATCTCCTAAGTGATACGGTTTCTGAGATATTCATCATCATCTCAGCTTTTTGACGTCCACTGCTGGACATAAGCCTCCCTCAAAGACGACCAATCATTCCGATCGGTCGCCACTTGCATCCACCGTGAGCCAGCAAGTTTGACTAAGTCATCCGTCCATCTTGTTGGTGGTCGTCCGACGCTGCGCTTACCAATCCGCGGCCTCCATTCGAGAACCTTTCGGCCCCAACGGTCATCTGTTCTTCGTGCTATGTGGCCTGCCCACTGCCACTTCAAAGAGCTAATCCGTTTGGCTATGTCGGTGACCCGCGTTCTTCTACGTATCTCCTCATTTCTGATTCGATCCCGTAGAGAAACCCCGAGCATAGCCCTTTCCATAGCTCTTTGAGCGACTCTGAGCCTATTCATAAGGCCAATAGTGAAGGACCACGTTTCGGATCCGTAAGTCATCACTGGCAACACACACTTATTGAAGACTTTTGTCTTGAGGCACTGCGGTATTTTTGACGAAAAGACGTGCCGTAGTTTTCCGAACGCTGCCCATCCGAGCTGGATTCGGCGAGTGACCTCTTTCTCGAAGTTGGACCTACCTAATTGGACTGTCTGTCCTAGGTACACATACGCGTCAACAACTTCGAGAACCGAATTCTCAACCAAAACGGGGGCGGGCACAACATGGACATTTGACATGACCTTCGTCTTGTCCATGTTCATCCTAAGGCCCACCCGTTGGGAGACTCGATTGAGGCCTTCGAGCATAGTGCTGAGTTCTTCCATCGTCTTCGCCATGACCACGATATCATCAGCGAATCGAAGGTGAGTGATGTACTCGCCGTTGATGTTAATGCCTAGTCCTTTCCATTCAAGGAGTTTGAAAGCGTCCTCTAAAGTGGCTGTAAACAGTTTCGGAGATATCACATCTCCCTGCCTAACTCCTCTTTTCAACGGGATCGCTTTCGAACTCTGTTCTTGTACTCGGACTGACATGGTGGCGTTTTTATACAAGCACTTCAACACTTCGATATATCGATAGTCAATACGACATCGCTGGAGAGACTCAAGCACCGCCCATGTTTCCACCGAATCGAAGGCTTTCTCGTAGTCCACAAACGCTAAACAGAGCGGCAAGTTATACTCTTCGGTCTTCTGTATAACCTGCCGCAGCGTATGTATGTGGTCTACGGTACTAAAGCCTTTTCGAAACCCGGCTTGTTCGGAAGGCTGGAATTCATCAAACCTGCGTTCGAGACGATTGGCGATGATTCTGGAAAACAGCTTATAAACATGGCTCAAAAGCGAAATGGGCCTGTAGTTCTTTAATAAGGTGTTGTCACCTTTCTTAAAGAACAACACCACTTCGCTTTTGTTCCATGCTTCAGGCGAGATATTTGGGTCTATAAATTATAGAAAAAATCTGTCCCCTGAGCTATGTTCTACTTTACTTTATTTTTCTATTTTCTGACCCTAATATCTCAGAAACCGTATCACATAAGAGACTTGATTATAGAACACTTTTTGTTTTAAAGTCAAAGTCACAGGACATCGGGCTACTTTTTACTGCGAGCAAATTTATTATCATGCAGGTAACACCGCGGGGCACTACTAATTATGTTATAGTAATAGTTTATTCAACAACTAATAAAACAGTGAATAAGGTTCTTAAAACTAGGCTTAGCTATGGATAACTTTTAAAAATACAAGTTAATACAAAAATCTAAATTTAAAATTTAAGAAAAACCCCCGATTCCTATGCCTTAATTTCCTTAAATGTAAAACAACATAATATTATGTAATGTGGACGCGATGCGTTTTCATTTGATACCCCACACTAGTATATTTGCAGATTTTCGGTTTTGCTTCCCCACTCTCACCCCCATAACTTTTAAACGGCCCAACTGATTTTCATGAAACATGTCTAAGAACACTCGCGCAAGACTCACCTTTCATACAAAAAAAACTAAATTGAAATCGCTCCATCCGTTCGGGAGCTATGGTGCCACAGACAGACACGTCAAACTTATAACACCCCTCTTTTTTGGTCGGGGGTTTAAAAGGAAAAAAAAAGTAGGTCGAGAATTTAAATTGTAATGCTGTAGTAAATCTTAAAAACTGATTAAAAGAAATTTAGGAGGTCGGTGATGTTAACTAGGTTGAATTACGTTATCTGTGTTGCGTGTACAATATAATGTGCGTGTTGCAGGCGAGGGCCGCGCGGGGCGGCGCCAGGTGACGGAGGGCGAAGCCCTGCGCGCCATGCAGCGGCTCTGCTCCCGGATCGCGCACCAGAAGATGCTGGTCATCTCCTCGCTGGAGAACGACTGCTCCAAGGACGAGCTGGACAGCCAGATCGCGGTCAGTGCCTACCACCACTTACCTAAAACGAATTGAGACCTTCTCTTTTCGTTAAAAGTCGGTTAAACATAACAATTTTGAAAGAGTTTTTCTTAATCCTCAAAGTTATAAATTGATTTTAGGATAAGTAAATACCACTTCAGCTATGTTTGTGACAATAATGAAGACAACAGTGTAAACAGTTTTTCAAAATATTTATTTATGTAAAAAGTCAGTTATCCAAAACAAAGAAGAATATATCCATAAATAGGCTTTTGGCATATAAAGGCTTTTGTGCATCGATTTAACCACCATGGGTTAAATGAAAAACCAGAAGAAGCCACGGCCTTACGTTTTATTATTATTTATTTTGTGAAGCTAGTTTTTATAAGCATTTTTCTGTGCTGTTTTTGCTGTGCCAAATAAATGTCAGCATATTTCTAATTTGTAAATAAGTGTTATGGTAACTTTGATGTTAATTTTTTTATCGCCAGGTGCTACAAGACCTTCAGAAGAAGTACGTGCGCCTCGAGATGGCGCTGCAGTACTCGTTCTTCGACAAGCAGCCCTCCGTGCGGCCAGTGATGGTTACACCCATTCAGGTATGCAAGCTCATTCGACGTTTCGGACTTGGAACTCAAGAGAACTCCTTCGTCCTTCGTCGTGAGGAGGTAGGAGGAGATTTCGGCGCGAGCCCCGCCTCCTTCCAGTACTCACTGCGAGTGAGATCTCTACTGGTGGTGTTAAGGAGACGCTGTGCTTCTCATCACTTCTCATTTCTCCTACATCCTGTAGTGCAGAAGAACACACGCACGCACTGACTGTGCCCAATGTGCGCGCGCCATGAGGAAACCAGGCGGAAAGGATAGGCCAGCTTTTGTCCCGATTAAAAATTATTAAGTATGCATGCATCAGTTTTGGTCTACATAGATAGCAGGGTGCAACATGAATTGTGGATTACCTGTCAGTATGGAAAGGTGTCTGTGTCACAAAACAAACATTATTATACTAATTCAAATTCCTGTGCTTGGTAATTTTGGTATGTTAACCGTTTCAAGTTTCAATGTTGATAAAACCATGATAATTAAAAGTTATAATATAAGTTAAGATATCTTTTCCATCCGAAGTCTGCCTGGTAGAGATCGCTCCTAAGCGATAAGGCCGCCCTTCTTGCTTCTTCCCCACATGTGATTTTTGTAACAATAAAGTGTTTTTTTTTGTATTGTATTGTATTGTTTAAAGGTCGTTTCTTAAACTGATGTTTTATTTAGAACTGGTTTGTGATCGAACAGGAGACCCCGTCGCTGACGCTGTCGGAGAGCGACATGCACGTGGCCACGGAGCACGCCGGCTCGCCGCCCGCCGCCGACGTCGCGGACCCGCTCCTGCACAGGTAACCTCGCTTAGAACAGCAGACCCCGTCGCTGACGCTGTCGGAGAGCGACATGCACGTGGCCACGGAGCACGCCGGCTCGCCGCCCGCCGCCGACGTCGCGGACCCGCTCCTGCACAGGTAACCTCGCTTAGAACAGCAGACCCCGTCGCTGACGCTGTCGGAGAGCGACATGCACGTGGCCACGGAGCACGCCGGCTCGCCGCCCGCCGCCGACGTCGCGGACCCGCTCCTGCACAGGTAACCTCGCTTAGAACAGCAGACCCCGTCGCTGACGCTGTCGGAGAGCGACATGCACGTGGCCACGGAGCACGCCGGCTCGCCGCCCGCCGCCGACGTCGCGGACCCGCTCCTGCACAGGTAACCTCGCTTAGAACAGCAGACCCCGTCGCTGACGCTGTCGGAGAGCGACATGCACGTGGCCACGGAGCACGCCGGCTCGCCGCCCGCCGCCGACGTCGCGGACCCGCTCCTGCACAGGTAACCTCGCTTAGAACAGCAGACCCCGTCGCTGACGCTGTCGGAGAGCGACATGCACGTGGCCACGGAGCACGCCGGCTCGCCGCCCGCCGCCGACGTCGCGGACCCGCTCCTGCACAGGTAACCTCGCTTAGAACAGCAGACCCCGTCGCTGACGCTGTCGGAGAGCGACATGCACGTGGCCACGGAGCACGCCGGCTCGCCGCCCGCCGCCGACGTCGCGGACCCGCTCCTGCACAGGTAACCTCGCTTAGAACAGCAGACCCCGTCGCTGACGCTGTCGGAGAGCGACATGCACGTGGCCACGGAGCACGCCGGCTCATCTTCTTTTTACATCAGAAAATAAGAACAGTCTCTGGTGGGAGGCTTCGGCCGCGGCTGGTCACCACCCTCCGGGCTGGGCCAGTGTGTGAAAAGATTTTGTCGTGTTTCGTAATGTGGCCCGGAGAAGCCATCTACCTTCTAGGTCTTCATGTCCCATCTTAGACCACGTTGTCACTATTATCAGGTGAGATTGTGGTCAAATAAAGGCTTATCTAGCATAAAAAAATAGTTTTCCGCGCCTAGCCTCGATAAATACGAACTTCTCAATACTTCTCAATTCTGTATAAAACATTGAAGCGAACTGTCAAGACAATGTTATTAACGGGTTGATCTGTAGCATCGAAAATAAATATTATTCTTGACTTTTTCGAAGAGCATTTATTCGTAGACTAGCTTTAAGCACCACGGCGTTGCCCGTATTTAAAAAAAAAAGTAAAAAGTATACTTTAGCCGCCGTGCAGTAACTATAGTACCTAGTAGAAGAAGCGGCGTCTAAAGCTAGTCGAATAATAATCATAATTCTTTTACACCTACACTAAAATTTAAAATGTTCTCTAAAGATTTATATTTCTGAACGGTCATGAGCTATGCTTTCACCTAGTTCGGACACTCTGTATACATTGATGGTTTCCACAGGTTAAAAGAGCAGGAAATGGAAGGCAGCGACAACGTGTCCACGTCCAACGACGAGCTGCCGTCGGAGCACGGCGAGGCGTGGGACGACCCGCTGCGCCGCGGGCCGCCCGACAGCCGCGCCGGCGACTCCACTCACGCGCCTCTACCTCTGCCTCTGCCGGTCAGTGCTCATCTATCATCATCATCATCCTGCCCTTGTCCCACACTATGTGGGGTCGGCACAACATGTGTTTTTCTTCCATTTGTCTCTATCACCCGTCATCTCAGCACTCACTCCTTTCTTACACATATCTTCTTTCACACAGTTCACACAGTCCATCCATCTTTTCTTTGGCCTCCCTCTTCCCACATATCCATCCACTTTCATATCTAACGCTCTTCTCGTAACATGACTTTGGGATACATTTATATAATTTTTAGTTACAAGTAAATGATTTGATTTGATTTAAAGTAGGAAGGTAGGTAGGACTTTCGCAACTGACCATCGTTTTGTAAAATATGTTTGTTATTTTTTTTATTTTAATTAATAGTTGACTTTTTATATTGACATTGATGATAAGTAATAATGTCAGAAGAGCATTATATGAATTTTGTACCTTTTTAAAGTAATTTGACGCAAACCCATTAGCAGTGCCCCTCCGGGTGCATGCACATAATGTATCTACATAAGATGTGACAATGTATAAAACCTATATCTGTATAAATGTACATGTGAGCAAATAAATAAATAAAATAAACGTGTAGAAAATGGGGTACTTATAACTCTTAATTTTATAAGTACCGAATTTTCTGACACACAAAAACTCAAAACACCTTTCACTCATACTTTATTCAGATTTATAACAGGATATTTACCATTATTTATGGTATTTTGTGTTTCCCGATATTTCGGGACAGTCGCATGCGCCATCAACACGGGTGAAATGAAACTAAAACAGCTGCTAGCGTTTCCGCTAGGGACCCGTTTCACACCCGAATGACACACAATACTGACGAGGACTTTTTCGACATTTTCACAACAGGAAACTCAATAAATCCTGAAAGGATGAATAAACCATAATATACCATTAAAAATTCTGACCTTAAATGTTGTTTTTTTCTTTACAGGATACAAATGCATCTTTAGGGTTGACGCATCCGATAGATTTTAGTAAGTAAACACTTATTACTACTTTTAATACAGTGATTATTACGTAGAGGTGTCTTCTGGTCGAAACATATCATGCGGTGTCACATTATTTACTCTTTATGCGTTATTTATTAACCAAAAAAAGAGGGGTGTTATAAGTTTAATGTGTCTGTCTGTCTGGGACATCATAGCTCCCGAACGGATGGAGCGATTTTAATTTAGTTTTTTTTTTTTGTATGAATGGTGAGTGTGGCGCGAGTGTTCTTAGACATGTTTCATGAAAATCGGTTGTGCCCTAGCTATGGGGGTTAGAGTGGGGAAGAAAATCTGCAAATATACTTGAGTGGGGTATCAAATAAAAGCGCATCGCGTGAACATATATTTTTTGTTAATATTACAAAATATTATGGTGTTTTACTTTTAAGGAAATTGAGGCATTGGCATCGGAGGTTTTTCTTAAATTTTAAATTAAGATATATATCATATTTGGTGTAGACAATAGTGACAAGTAGTTTGTAGCTTTCAGCGTAGGCGTGTTGAATATGTTATTTTTTTCCGGCTTCTGATCTATTTATTATACTAAGGCCGCGTAACAATAGATTTTCCCCTCGATAAAAAAGTAGCTTTTGTCCTTTACTGGTGCTACAAATATGGCCATGCCGAATTTGATCCAAATCGGCCTGTTCGCGGTAATTGATTTCCCCACGAAAGCTAGTATTTTGCTGAGGTAAAAAGTGTTATCATTATCATGTTATCCATATTATTGTAAAGTTATATCAACATCTATTTAAAAGTTTTTGCGTGAAAAAGCAACAAACATCCTCCTCAATCACGTCTTTACTTGTAGGTTAGCTATCACAATTTTGATTGTCAGACTGCGAATGTGGCTTGTTGCATACATCTGGATGGATCGTCATGCGTTACCTTGTTTAGAACACTGCACTTAAAAAATATTATTTTCGGTAATGTATCCAGGGTTTGTTCGGATCGTAAGATAAGTAAGGAAACACCGTGCGCTCATTAACTTGTTTTTAACCCCCGACCAAAAAAGAGGGGTGTTAAGTTTGACGTGTCGGTCTGTCTGTTTGGGACCCGAACGGATGGAGCGATTTTAAATTAGTGTTTTTTGTATGAAAGGTGAGTTTGGCCCGGGTGTGCTTAGACATGTTCCATGAAAATCGGTTGAGCCGTTTAAAAGTTATGGGGGTGAGAGTGGGGAAGGAAAACCAAAAATCTGCAAATATACTAGTGTGGGATCAAATGAAAGCGCATCGCGTCTACATTACATAATATTACTAGCGGCCCGCCCCGGCGTCGCACGGGTATAAAATTATCCCGGATATTATTCGAATTTTTCTCGCCGTAAAAACCATCCTATCTCTCAAGTTGGATCGAACTGCACATGGTGTGCGAATTTTATTATAATCGGTTATGTGGTTTAGGAGTCCATTGAGGACAAACATTGTGACACGAGATTTATATAATTATATTAAGATGTTGTTTTACATTTAAGGAAATTAAGACATTGGAATCCGGGTATTTCTCTTTCGGGGTTTAACTTAAGAAATTAAGTTTTAAATTTAGATTTATATTCCGAGTGGCCAGAAGGCCGTTAGCTATAACGGCATCACATACATACATCTATTTTATGAAATAGTAGGTAGCAACTAAATAATATGAGTGAACACTACAATTTTGCCTAAAACTTACACGCCTACTTGTAGGCTGAAAACATTGACTTCCGACATGTATTAATTATTATAATGTATTTTCAGACGAGGTGATCAGCATCCCCGGCTGGGTGACCCGCGGCGCCGGCGCCTCCACGCACCACGAGTACGAGGTGCGCATCTGCCTCGGCGACCAGCGCTGGCTGCTGCTGCGCCGCTACCGCCGCTTCCGCGACCTCTACCTCACCATGCGCCGCGCCTACCCCGCCAAGGTGAGTGTAGCATTCTACTGTACCCCGCCAAGGTGAGACTGACATACTACTGTACCCCGCTGGGTGACCCGCGGCGCCGGCGCCTCCACGCACCACGAGTACGAGGTGCGCATCTGCCTCGGCGACCAGCGCTGGCTGCTGCTGCGCCGCTACCGCCGCTTCCGCGACCTCTACCTCACCATGCGCCGCGCCTACCCCGCCAAGGTGAGTGTAGCATTCTACTGTACCCCGCCAAGGTGAGGCTGACATACTACTGTACCCCGCCAAGGTGAGACTGGCATACTACTGTACCCCGCCAAGGTGAGACTGACATACTACTGTACCCCGCCAAGGTGAGACTGACATACTACTGTACCCCGCCAAGGTGAGTGTAGCATTCTACTGTACCCCGCCAAGGTGAGGCTGACATACTACTGTACCCCGCCAAGGTGAGACTGACATACTACTGTACCCCGCCAAGGTGAGACTGGCATACTACTGTACCCCGCCAAGGTGAGACTGACATACTACTGTACCCCGCCAAGGTGAGTGTAGCATTCTACTGTACCCCGCCAAGGTGAGGCTGACATACTACTGTACCCCGCCAAGGTGAGACTGACATACTACTGTACCCCGCCAAGGTGAGACTGACACACTACTGTACCCCGCCAAGGTGAGTGTAGCATTCTACTGTACCCCGCCAAGGTGAGGCTGACATACTACTGTACCCCGCCAAGGTGAGACTGACATACTACTGTACCCCGCCAAGGTGAGTGTAGCATTCTACTGTACCCCGCCAAGGTGAGGCTGACATACTACTGTACCCCGCCAAGGTGAGACTGACATACTACTGTACCCCGCCAAGGTGAGACTGACATACTACTGTACCCCGCCAAGGTGAGTGTAGCATTCTACTGTACCCCGCCAAGGTGAGACTGACATACTACTGTACCCCGCCAAGGTGAGACTGACATACTACTGTACCCCGCCAAGGTGAGTGTAGCATTCTACTGTACCCCGCCAAGGTGAGACTGACATACTACTGTACCCCGCCAAGGTGAGACTGACATACTACTGTACCCCGCCAAGGTGAGTGTAGCATTCTACTGTACCCCGCCAAGGTGAGACTGACATACTACTGTACCCCGCCAAGGTGAGACTGACATACTACTGTACCCCGCCAAGGTGAGACTGACATACTACAGTACCCCGCCAAGGTGAGTGTAGCATTCTACTGTACCCCGCCAAGGTGAGACTGACATACTACTGTACCCCGCCAAGGTGAGACTGACATACTACTGTACCCCGCCAAGGTGAGACTGACATACTACTGTACCCTGCCAAGGTGAGTGTAGCATACTACTGTACCCCGCCAAGGTGAGACTGACATACTACTGTACCCCGCCAAGGTGAGAGTGACATACTACTGTACCCCGCCAAGGTGAGACTGACATACTACTGTACCCTGCCAAGGTGAGTGTAGCATACTACTGTACCCCGCCAAGGTGAGACTGACATACTACTGTACCCCGCCAAGGTGAGAGTGACATACTACTGTACCCCGCCAAGGTGAGACTGACATACTACTGTACCCCGCCAAGGTGAGACTGACATACTACAGTACCCCGCCAAGGTGAGACTGACATACTACTGTACCCCGTCACGGTGAGACTGACATACTAGAAAGAAAGAAGAAAGATAGGTGAGACTGACATACTGCTGTACCCCGCCAAGGTGAGAGCTCTATACTACTGTACCCCGCCAAGGTAAGTGTAGCATACTACTGTACTCCGCCAAGGTATACATTATGTTATCATTTTATCTCTCAGCAGGGACATAGGGCCCATTTGAATGATTCTCCACTTGACTCTCTCCTGTGCAGTGTCTTCAAGCCACTTCCAGTCCATGCTTTGTTTTTAGACTTTGTTTTATACATGATACAAAATAATCTATTACTATATTAGAAGGGTAATTGTAATTATGGTATAAAATAGATAGGTGACTCTGGTCGTCGCAAAGCATGGCCGAGGAGAACACGCGCCTACCCCGCTATGGTATAGAAGACCGAACGAAGACGCTAAATGTAGTGAATTTGCTTGAGTACCTATATCAGATTGAGATTCTGTAAGCCTCTAAGGAATATCTATATCTTTTAGTTTTTCTAATTAAATATGACCTCTGTCTAGATTGCTGAAGCTAGTATAATTTCCCCAGGTGTCAGGCATCCCGTTCCCGCCGCGGCAGCTGTGGTCCTCCGAGTCGGTGGCGCGCACCCGGCGCGGCGCGCTGGAGGCCTTCCTGCGGCGCCTGCTGGCCGCCTGCGCGCAGGAGCCGCGCTGCCAGCTGTCGCGCGCGCCGCTCACGCAGCACGCCCTCGTCTCCTTCTCGCCGTTCTTCCGCAAGGTGAGTCTGCTGCAGGCCTTCCTGCGGCGCCTGCTGGCCGCCTGCGCGCAGGAGCCGCGCTGCCAGCTGTCGCGCGCGCCGCTCACGCAGCACGCCCTCGTCTCCTTCTCGCCGTTCTTCCGCAAGGTGAGTCTGCTGCAGGCCTTCCTGCGGCGCCTGCTGGCCGCCTGCGCGCAGGAGCCGCGCTGCCAGCTGTCGCGCGCGCCGCTCACGCAGCACGCCCTCGTCTCCTTCTCGCCGTTCTTCCGCAAGGTGAGTCTGCTGCAGGCCTTCCTGCGGCGCCTGCTGGCCGCCTGCGCGCAGGAGCCGCGCTGCCAGCTGTCGCGCGCGCCGCTCACGCAGCACGCCCTCGTCTCCTTCTCGCCGTTCTTCCGCAAGGTGAGTCTGCTGCAGGCCTTCCTGCGGCGCCTGCTGGCCGCCTGCGCGCAGGAGCCGCGCTGCCAGCTGTCGCGCGCGCCGCTCACGCAGCACGCCCTCGTCTCCTTCTCGCCGTTCTTCCGCAAGGTGAGTCTGCTGCAGGCCTTCCTGCGGCGCCTGCGCTGGAGCCGCTTAATTTGCGATAACTAACTGGTCCACCCACCCTTGAGAAGATAACATCAAAAACTGTAGCATTTTTATAAGTTCGTTGTACAAACAAGTTTGTATCTGCGCAGGGAGTGTTCGAAAGCGGTAAATGTGGTACGGGATGATGTCCCGCGGAGCTCGCCGCGCGCGCGGCGGCGGGCGGCGCGGCGCGCGCGGCGGCGCAGCACGGCGCCGCGGCGGCCGCGCAGCTGCTGCTGCTGCTGCTGCACGCGGCGCGCCTGCTGCTGCTGCTGGTGCTGCTGCTCGCGCTGGCTTGGAGGAGGTGGCGCAGGTAGGGCTGCAATGACGGCTGGAGGGACTTTAGTGCGAGGAGAACGATTATCGAAGAATGTTCAACGTCTACATTTGCTACGTTTTGCTGTTAATATGTCAAGTTATGGTCCTGTCGGACTCCAAGCTGTCAGCGTTCATATGATATAATACACACAAACACTACACCAAAAAAATGTTTATAACATGGAACGCCTGACCGTTCTCTGTCTGACAAGACCCTTATTAATGTGTTGTTAGGTCTACGACCATTATTATCAACCCAACGCTATTTATCAGCCTCAAATTTACCGTTTATAAGTTGAAATTTACAATATTGTAAAACGTGATATTGGATTTTAACAATATTAAGACTTAAAACCTGGAAAAATAGTTAATAATATAAAACCGCTGAAATAAACGCTAGCAAATTTAGCGTCGATAAAGGTATCGATAAACTTAAAACCCTAATTTAGTTTTAATGTTGTTAAAATACAAATTACCTAGTTCTGTACCAGAAATCTTCAGCAAAATAAGTTTTGATTGAAAAAGTCCCTTTGAGACCGTTGTTGAAAAGCCCTACCCTTATACATTCCTAAGTTGTCCCGTACTCGAGTACAGGGAATCTAGTGTAAAATCGGGACAACTTTACCCATTCACCCTTAAGGGTTGTCACCTCCGACGGGTCAGTCTTACCTTGGATTGGGAAAAGTAATTTCCTTCCATCTAAAGTCATTTTTATATGGGTAAAGTAACATTTTGTAAACGCAAACTTTACTATATAGATATTACTAAATATAATCTTAAGTAAAGATCGCGCATTGAACAGCCGCAGATAAAATCTGTTATTCTATTCCCGAGTATTCTATATCCTATAGATAAATGACTTTACCCATACAAAAATTGCTTTACCCATTCCTCATTTAACGGTAAGTGAGCGCAGACCGAGGGTGCCTTCGAAAGATATAGATCTACCCAAATTACCGATCTCACTCGTGAACTTATAAGTTTTTAGTGGGATGGGTAGTTTTTGAGTTATGGATCTTAAAAGATACGAGATGTCCTTACTTGATGCCGACAGATATGGTTTGTTGGTAATGGGGTTGTAGCTCAAATTGTAAAACTGGTTTTAATAATACTCGGGTCCTCAGAAAGCATAACTTTGTAATTGGATTTATATTTTGTTTTGATTAGTTCTTACAGCAAGCGTTTTACAATAATTTGAGTATATTTAGTAAACTATTTAAATATTCCTTATTTCTTACACTTATTATTTCATAAATATTTATCAAGAGCTATCGCGCTTTTTCACATGCGACTGAGCTTTAAATTTTAAACATTGTCTAATTTTACTCAGAATGGGTAAAAGAAGCCTTTGGAGTAAGTATATTTTTGTTAAAATAACTCTATCTAACGTTATGTAAGCCCCTTAAATCGTCTAACATAGTATTAAAAGGCATTACCTATGTCACTTACCAAGTTTTACAATTTGATCTGACACTCCGCATTTATGAAATGACAAGACAAAATTGATCCAACATTTGATTTCGACGGGCCGCGGCGCCCGCAAACACATTATTCAGTTACATTCATATACTTTAAGCTGTGTATTATGCAAGTGCACCGACACAATAAATTAAATCGAGTAACAGAACGAATAATTACAAAAACTTCAGAATTAAAATTTACCTTATAATTACAAATGCCAAAGCTGGACACGGGCTTATTTTCAACTGTCAGATCAATGGAACCTATCAATAGGTCAAAATATGTCTTCATGTATTTACGGAGGTCTTTCTGAGGATCAATTTTAACCTTTCCATTATCAAATACATCCTCTTAATCTACACCAATATTACACATGTGTAGAGTGTGTTCGTATTGAACGCGTTAATATCAGGAACTACTAGTCCGATTAGACAAATTCTTTCAGCGTTCGATAGCCCATAGGCTGATTTTTACCGCAAAAAAATACAAAAATCTCGGGTAACGCCGAGGCGTGTTAAATTAGTTATAATAAACACAGTCCCTTTTTTTAATCATATTTGGTTCATTCAAATTTATTTGTCGGTGAACTTACACTCTCTCGGTCCTTTGAGGACGTTCCTTTTAAGTTTTCATTATTATAATTGACTTTAAGTTACGTTTTCCAGTTGTCTTTAAGTTGTTGCGTGTCTACTGTCTGTATATTTTGTGCAATGGTTACTTTAAGAGTTATCTTAAGCGTGTGCCACACTGTAACGGGCTGGCGGGCTGACATTCGCATTCTAGTTTATATTATCTCGCTAGTCCGCTCACAGTGTAGCCTGCGATTCGTTTGTTTGGCATTTTGTTTATTGCCAATGTATGTTTGTATGATAGAGGTCGGTGTTTCAAATCTTTTGTGTAATGTTAACATGTTTTAAAATTTAATCAGTTTATTGCTTGAAATATGGTATACATAGGTGTCAGGTTGTCATACAGTTCTACATACTTCGTCGATTTAGATTTGACATGCATTGTTAGAACAGTACGGGTCTAGGTAACCCCTTAGGCCTTCCGCTTCGGCAGACGGCGCGGGTGTGTTTGACATAAAACCGCTTTACCCACCGTCAGGTCTTAAACCAGCAATAGAATAGAAAAGAATGACTTTCTTTATTACTCCAAACGTAGATGCATTCTTATTTCTGCAGCAGTCTAGATCATAGGCTTAGGCATGATCTTCTGTCTGGTCTAGAAATTCACCACTAGCAAAAACTATAGATTTGAAACACGGATCAATGTCATAATAAGTAGCTCTGAGAGTCTTCCTTAGTTTTGTGTGTTTTTTGTCATTTGGGGACATTTCTGATTGTTTCGTGAATGGATGCGCAGATTTTTAAATCAATAACTTGTAAATAATTGTATTGATAATTACAATTAAAATTGATGTGTAGGAAATAGATGTTAATCAATTCAATTGATTATATTGGAGAATTGTCGAAACAGGTTTTAGATTTCCGTTTAAATTAAGTAAGTGTTAATCCAAATAACGGTTATTTCTCAATACTGTGATGCAAGTGTTTGGGTACAGCACCTGTAGTAGATACAACAATGGGTATAACAAATACTTTTTCTTGCCTCCATATTCTCGTTACTTCGTCTTTCAGTTCTAAGTATTTCGTTATTTTTTCTGTTATAGTTTGATTATTGAAGTAAGTTAGCTTGCGACGTATTCTTAAAACAGTCAGCTAAAAGAAACAAATGCGTTTTGAAAATATAATGTTGATGTTTCTTATATTCGTAGATCAAAGTATGGAGCACTGTGTTATATTTTTGATAAAACATTGGTACAACTTCTACAAGCCTGATTTGACTGACAATTAACCTTTATTTAACCTAAAACTTGTAACATTAACCCTAGATTTGTTAGTAACTAAATTGTAAAACTAACGCGGCGCATCCGTTCACGAGAAGCAAGCACCCTGCAGCGATGGAAGCGGCGAGCTCCGGACTTTATGGCTCTATGAGCTTCTAGGTTTAAGTATAACTAACAGGACTAAAGTGATGTGAAAAATAATTGAAAAATAATTAATAGTTCATGGGACGTGCTCCCTGAAAATATGGTTAAAATTTAAATATAAAAACTTCTGTTGGGTGCCCAGTAATCTAAATAATAAAGTTGCTTCAACGCAATTTAATATTTAGATCATTTTAGTAAAAATGTTATAAAAAAAAATTAAATAATATCTAATAGCCTAGTGTTAATGTAGCATAATGAATTTAAAACAGCCGATAATAATTAAAAATAAATTGAAAAGACTATCTAGCTATTTTATAAAGACATGGAACTATTTTAGGAGCAAATTATCCATTTTCACATCATTGTATCTTAGAGTAGGAGTTGTGATAGTTAAAACGCATGTTACAAATCTTATAGTCTAAATAGTCACAGACATATAAACATACAAACCCAGTGTTACAGGATCACATTAATTTGAATAGTTATATATTTGTAAATATTGAATTCCCAATTATATTTAAAATTAATTACATTTGTGCCTTCCCTTCGCTTTACTCGGCACGCTTAAGATTTTAATCCCTGTTATTTATTCAAATATGTATGTATAGGTAATTAATTATTGATGTGAGAGTTGTTTGAAAATTTGATAGATGTCATTAATTTATAAATAAATCTTTATTTATTTGCATGAAACATAGGTACATAATGGTGATTAGTTTAATTTTGTCCAGCCATGTCGCGCCTCAAATAGGCATACAAATATTAATAATTATAGTGGTGTATTTAATCAATGCATGCATGGGAATGTCAAGAATGAGTTCGGTCTTAATACAATTTCATAATACAATAATTAACTAAAACAATGTCAGAATTTATAATTTAAATATTCATCAAGTGAGTAAAAACATAGGTCAATGAGTAAATTTAACAACTCTCTATTAAATAGGTTACCCTTTAGTTCCTTTACGTCATTTGGTAATTTATTAAAGATTTTAATTGCCATTACATAACAATTACGACTATACATTTTAGACTCAGACTTTAGACTTTATGAATGTACTTCTTTAATGAAATTTCACTATTGTTTTGATTCATCAATTTTGATTTCATATTATTTTTACATTATATTTTGTATTTACCTTTTAAGTTCATAGCCTATATCACTTCTATTTACAAAATACTTTTAATAAATAGTTAAATTACTTGCAGCGGTGGGTAAATTCATTTCAACCCATGCTTCAATCATTACGTAGCACTGAAATATTTTCAGTAAAGTTTCAAAGAAGTAAATAGGTTGTGATATGTTTTTATTTCATACATTTTCATATTACTTATTCTATTAAAAACCTGCAAAAAATAACTATGCAAAAAATTGTCTGTCAGATACTGACCCAACATGAACTCAATTGCGGTACAATATATGTCAGAATGTAAGATTTTGGTTCGTATATTTATTTTAGCACAAAGCTGTTTTAATCTAAGTCTAACTATTTTGTTTAAAGTCATGTTCTGTCACCACGGCGATGGTAAAGCTTCTGTTTGCTTTCTAAAGTTTAAGAAAGCCTTCATGCATGCTTACTATTTCGTATGTTATATTTAAATGTCAAAGTGTTGCAACAGGAATGGGACTAGCTGAATATTTATTTACAAATCACTGAGTATTATACTGTTCAAATGATCTCTCCTAAATGGTTTCCAAATATATATCCTACATATATATTTCCAAAGGGACTATAGAATATTTATTTACAAATGACTGCATATTAAACTGTTCAATATTTCAATTTTAAATGGTTTACAAATATATATCAGATCAGTGCTAATTTTGGTGCCAAGTACTTAGTACCGTCAAGTAGCTCTTGGGCCAAGGGTTTTGGCCCAACACCATGACCCCACGCATACAGCATACAACATACGCAACACGTATACACGCAAAATGGAGATTGAGACCGTAGCCGAAAATAATTGGAAAGCTTTTTAAAATAAATGAAAATAATAATATATTATTGTCATTTATTTAGAAATAATAACGAGTGTTTTAAATAATAAATACTTATATTGTTGGCCTTAAACCACTCTGATATTTTAACGTTAAATAAATGTTTCATGGTAGTCTCACCCATGTTGTGACACAGTATTTTAGAACACTAATCTCATTGCAATATTTATGTAGCCTTTACAGAAATTTATTTTTAGAAATACTTATTAAGTAATATTCTTTGTTTTAGGATTATATTATAAGTTTTACACTTACGCTTTTGATAATCACTTAAAGTGGTTTATGTTTTTTGTCTTATTTTATAAAATTATCATCACTAAATCTGTCAGTGTTTTGGATTGACTAAATAATTAGAAAAAAAATTAACTAATTTAGTTGATCCTTCGAAATGTAGAGTTGTATTATATTGAGCTTATTGAAATATAATTGTATCTCCAAGCCACCCATAATTTAGTTGATGATGATTGTATGTAGCTATGACTAGGCCTAATCGTCTCCCATACAAAATGGGCCTTTTAGATAGATCCCATAGTTATTACAAATTTTAGTGTATGTTCAAGTTTGTAGGAAATACTCTCATACCTAAGTTAGTACAAATCAACTGTCATTTATGTCAACTTATATATCACAATGTATTAATATGTATGTACAGTAAGGACTTAATTCACAAAATCCGAGTAAACTATGCAATGGTGAGCAATGTCAATAATACGTCTCAATTGTTTTGTTAAGACAAGAGCTGTCTCGCTTTACAATACAATACAATACTCTTAATTGAACACAAAATAATAACACACAAAAAAGATTAAAATGCACAGAAATTGTAAATCAATGGGCGAATTGTGAACCATTGATTATCTTTACTCGGAGATGGTGTAACAGCCCTTAAGTGTCACAAGTAAGTAACCCCTACCTCATAAACAGACGAGCAGCCGAAGCACGGGGGTACATTGTTTAATTAAATGATTAATTCAACATATAACAACAGTGCCTAGAGGCACAGAGGTGCAGTGATTGTACAATTTGTGTGTTTTTGCTCAACACCTAAGGCTCTAAATAAATATAAATTACACTATTAAATTCGGCTCTAAAAATGATTGGCGGCTTTGATATGTAGGTATTTGTTTTAGATTAATTTTATATGATGGAAAATATACATATGTAAACAAAAAAACAAAATTTTTTTTTAGCGCAAGTTATTTGAAGTCATCACAATATTGCATTCATATTTATAGGAAATGTTATACATATATATATTACAAAATATAGCGAGGGTTATCCTTTTGAAGTAATTATAAATTATTGCTAAGATAACGCGTGTAACAAACAAAGTACTAGTTTTGTTAATAAATTAAATGCGGATTGTTTTTATATAAACGAAGTTTTATTTCAAAATCGCTTAACCTGTTAACATTTACGTTCTTATGAACTATAGGATTGCATGTTTTAGATCACAGATATAATTTAAAACGTAAATTATACACTTAGTTAGATTTACATCGGGATATTAACCATGATTGATTGATAGTTTCTTTGATATATATTCCGTTATAAATGTAAATAGTGTGGTGATACCATGATAGTTTTAAAAGTTATTATATTATACAAACATATATTTTTTCTGACAAGGACATTTGAAGGTTTCTCTTCTTTGTAGTAAGCTATTTAATAAAATTATTTATATAAAATCAATAATTTAAATAAATATGAACCTGAAAATATAAAGAATTGTAAATCAATCTATTTCCTAGTTAATTGATAAATTAACGGAGAATCTTCAGTACATTACATTAACCACTGAAGATTCTATTATTTAGGTAAATGATCAATTTACGACGTGTCGAATACGAATCGTAATTTTATCAATTCACCATATTACTAATTGACAAATCTGCCCTTAAACTTATGAATTTAGTTTAGACTGGGAAAAACTCCCAAAATGCTAGCAGCTCAATTATGTAGCAGCATTCAATGTAGCGCACTAATCTTATTAAAATCATAATGTTACCATCATCTCAAAACAGCATCCAGATCAAAATTAGCGTAACACAGAAATTCGTTGGCCAAGTTATTCCGATGGTGCGGCTCAAACTCGCATTGTTTCAATGATAACAAACTCTCCACATTCTCTTTCATAGTTGCACCGGTACACACTACTATCTTATCCTTAGCCATTAGTTTTATGGTCTGGGCTGTTTTAGTAATGCATTCTTCGGAGAGAAATGGTGGGTCCACAACTACTAAGTCATATGAATTTAATGCTTCTTGGGGAATTTTGTCTGGAGTGTTGTAGTCATAGAGTATAAAATCTGGCTGGTGCACCTCAAACCTTCTGTCGTATTCTAGAAGTGTTACTGAAAATAAAGAATAAAATTAGTGTCATGCTGTAGTGCTAATGAAGATTTAAATAAAAATAAATCCATATTTCCTGAATTTAACATCAACACATATATAAGCAGTTGACCTTATATATATTTTTTTTTTGCATTTGTGATTGCTCAAAGTTGTTTAAACAATTTAAGATATTGTCATCAAATGTCAGTGTTATTCTTTTAACAATACTAAATCTATTGTATGTGTGGATAAATAATAAATAACATTATAAAAAATTAAGCTGATTTTGCTGTTTGCCAAAATGGATCTTTAAAATACACAAGGGATTATATATGTATGTGGTTTTAAGTAATATTTAAAATGAATGTTTTTTATGTATAATTAAGGCCAACTATTATTAAATGAGGCATACCTGTAGCCCTGTGTCCTATTTGCCTTTTCACTGGCACAAACAGAGTGGGACAAGAAATCAGTGCAACCTTCTCTCCATCAGCTATGGACTTGTCTATCACCTTCACTAATGTTTGAACTGTGGCCTCGTCATACCAGAACTGGCTTAGTTGCTGAAAATCAAATTCATCTATAAATGTTTGTGATCAAAATAAAACTCCACATATCCAACTACACTACCTTAAGGAGAAGCGATGGTTAAGCAATGGTTGGATATTGCACAAAACATTCCTATAAGATGTCAGTACCTACATATCTTAACTCCTTGACCCTCACCTCAGGTAATAAGGTCAGGTAAGCGGTAACCGGTTACCGCTTGGGGATTAACGAGTTAAGTTTGCCCAATTAGTGGTATTAATGTAACTGAGGTAGGTACTAATATTGCAAATAATGAATATATTAATCAAAGGAGATAAAGATTGATTGAAAGATTGAAGCTAGCATTAACTGATGTATCCAATATGTTATGTCCAGTTTATTGTATAATAAGTAGGAACTATATTGCACAAAGTAAATGTTAAAAGAATTTCAAGTTTCAAGATTTAATGTGATATGGATGTAAAGGTTCAGTTATTCTTATAATGAACTGTAGGAGAAAAATATAATCTTAGGCTTTAAGTAATTACTACAACCACTTTTACTTACCCAATTTTCATCAAACAAAATGTTTTCTTTCAATTTATCATCAGCCTCTAGTTTCTCAAGGATCTCCTGTCTTTTCGTCTGCTCTGCGTAGAATTCTTGAAGGGCTGCAAAGGTTTCCGCAGAGAGAGATGGAACATCATCGTCTTCCTCCATTTTACCCTAAATTATAAGATAAGTTGAATAAAAATATAAAAATATAAACAAACATTGTAGCCATTGCCATTTATAAACTATATTCTAAAGGGTTTTATAAACGTAATTCAATAATCCTAACCTATCTACGTTCGTTAAAAATAGGTTCAGTAAGGTTAGTTCAACAACAACTCCCGTCCAAACACAACCACTCAGTTACGTTAGAGTTATAACAATTAAAAATTCAACTTACTGCAAATTGAAATGATGTAGTAACCTGGAGGAGTTAACTAAATAACTGGTAAGTTAAATAAATGCGTGTTTTAAAGATTACGTGCCGGTTAAAAGACTAAAATGGGATCAGATATTTTCTATCAGCTGGGAATTATAACCTCAAAATGAAACGACAACAAAACATGTATTCTGTCAAAATTGACAAGCACTATGTTGCCAGCAAAAATTGCAAACGCTAATACAAACAGAGCAAAACTTATGATTATCAGTGATAAAAATAATTTGATACATTAGAATTATATTTATATTTTGTTACAGTGTTGAGCTGAAAATGGATTTAGAAGACCTTAAAGTATTACCAATTCACAATCATCCCGAATACTTAAAGGGATGCTGCGATCTCATAAACGATGAATGGCCTCGAAGTGAAACTGCCAGGATGATGACCTTGCAAACATCCCGAGACGGTTTACCAACGAATTTAATTTTAATTAATGAACGTAAACATCTATTAGGACATTGCAAGCTTACTCCAATACCCAGCAAACCTGAAAGTTGTTTTGTAGAAACTGTAGTTATAAGTAAGGCTATGCGCGGGAAGAAACTAGGAAGTTTCCTGATGAAATATGTGGAAGAATACTGTCGTGATAACCTAAAGTTATCAATGATTCATCTATCTACAAAAGGCCAAGAAAATTTTTACTCAAAGTTGGGTTATGAAGTTTGCGTACCTGTGTCTATCTACGGCGTCGGAATTCCAAGCAGTTTGAGCCCTATTCCCAGAAAAACGGTCGAAAACTCCAAGGCAGAAGAAAAATCTACTAGTATTGGACCTCCACCGCCACCAATGCCAAAAAATAATACGCTTACCAATTATAATAGTGCCATCAAGTCCTCTAAAACTTTCATGTTCAAACATTTATAACTAATTAGAATAGAAACAAATAAAACCACATGATAAATATTAATAATTTTATTAAATTAACAAAATATTTGTAAATGCTACTTATTTTACAATTATCTAGATTTATAGTTTCTAATATCATACAAAATTAGTAATACACAATCTTCATAATATTTTATATTTTACGTTTCAAAGTAGGTAAACATCACCGCACCCAGCAGTTTATTCTTACCTGCCAACACAGATAAATAAAAGAACCTTTATTTTAAAATTAAAAGTTTAACGAAGCACCGATTTATTATAATTTACTCCTCTTGTTCTTGAGCCACAGTTTGAGCACCCGGCGAAGGATTTTACCAGAAGGGTTTTTAGGAATACTTTCCACAAATATAATGCCTCCACGAAGTTGTGATGTTGGTGATAACTGTAACAAAAGAAAAGAAAATTAATTAATTGTTTCGTTTAACCAGCGCATTAGTGGTGTTTTAGGCTGTAGACAGTAAATTATAATAAACCTACCTATTATAATCCATCTATATCTCAAATTGTGCTTGATACCACTATTTACGTTACAAAAAACAAGGTCTGTGTGTGTGTGTGTTGTTATTAACTTGGTTACCAATCAACATGTTTAAATTTTATACGGTTTTATCAAAACAACTTTGTTTTAATATTGTTGGTAAATAATAATTCAAAATATTTATTGGATGCAAGCCAACCAGTGTCAATGCGTTAAAAGTACATAACCTTTCTATTATCATTGCATGTTCTACCTTTGATGCAGTAATTTTATAAATATAGCTATCCTTGGATAGAGTGTGTGGCTTAGTGACCACAAAGGCCTGCGTTAGTACGGTAGAACCACACAGCCCTTATAGTAGGTATATTATTGTATTCTACCTTTGGGCAGTAAGCTCTAGACTAGAAGCTCCTCCTCGCTCAGACTGACTCCCGGCTTAGTGAACACGAAGGTCAGAGCGGTAGAAGTACACAGCTTTTATTTATTTATTATATATACACAATTGAACTCACAGGCTGGGAAATGTGTTGGACTCATTCGAAATATAAAATAAATTTTCTGTTAATTTTCTTGTAGCCTATCAGAGTATATTATTATTAGCCTACCTTTGGTGCACTAAACTCTAGAAGCTCTTTTTCAGTCAAATTAACTCCTGGCTTGGCGACCACGAAGGCGAGAGGCAGTTCACCAGCTTTCTCGTCCGGAGCGCCGACCACGCCGCACTCAGCTACGCCGCTGTGCTGGAGCAACACGCTTTCTACTTCTGCTGGAGCCACCTGCATATTATTATCTAGGTTAGGTATCCTTTTTTGAGAACTTAATAATTAGCAAACAACAAGTAGGTCAATCGGTTTACTCACGCTGCATCATTTATGGTTAAATTAAGTAGATAAAATAAAAGAGTAATACTGACCGCTAATAATACAGACTTATAGAAAAAGTGGAGAATGTGGGATATTCAGAGGTGCAAAGATTACGTAGGTTGCATTACAATTTTACCATGGTAACATAATATACACCAGGTAGGTGTATATAACGCCTCATAAAAGTTGGATACAAAATAACAAAGATAACTGTTAGTTACATAGGAATAATAAAATACATAATATAAAGGTAAAACAAATGTCAGTAGCTTAGATGATTACAGCTCAGTGCAAGTTCAAATTACATCTATTTGACATTTCCCCCAGGGATAAATAGCCAAAATGACCCCCAAAAATCGAAACCTATCCTTTTGTACTCATTTATGTACATCTTGCGAAGGTCTTGCATTTTTTCTGTTTTTTTAGAAATGATGTGACCAAAATTCAACCAGACAGACAGAGTTTCTGTCGGAATAAATAGTTTATTTATTTATTGAGCTGCCCTCAGAAGAACACATCAATCTTAATTAAAAACGTAAATAAAAATTTTACAAGAGTTGGCAAGGCAAAATACTTTCTTTATATAGATCAATAAATATTTCCGGACAATCTACACAACGACTTCTAGCCCCATGGTAAGCTCTAAGCTTGTGGTAAGGGTAGTAGACATCTGATATACATAATATATTAGGCAAACACATATAGATATTTTTTACTATACATATTAAACTCCCAGACCAAGGAGAAAGTGCTTGCAGAACATATAAACACTGGATCCCTCGGCGGGAATCGAACTCGCCAATGAGGCATTAAATTATTTTTTTTTGTCTTTTTCTTTACTAAAGTTATTGTGTAAATATTTTTTACCTTGTTAATGTGCACAACATACCTGATATCCCTTGTACTTGATGAGCTCCTTCAACCGATCCACGATGAAGAAACCTCCATCCTCGTCGTAGTAACCTACGTCCCCGGTCATCAGGTACCCTTCTGAGTCAAACATGGCGCGCGTCGCTGCAGTGTTGCCAACGTAGCCGTGCATTATCGCCGGACCCTTGATGCAGACCTCACCATGCTTGTACGGACCCAACTTCACTCGCTTGTCTATATCTACAACCTAGAATAAGTTTTATTACAGGTATATACTTGGGTAAACCTCCGAATAAGGAACTTTTTTCTCTTCATAAAACTAAGAGCAGTAAAAATTGATGGATCAATATTTTGCAAATGTTGATACCAGCGTAGAATTACTTGGTACAATAATTTAATACGACATTGCGAGTTTGGGAAACAGCTGCGGCGCCGCGCCGCCGCCAAGGCGTGGATTTAGATAACTATGAATGCTACGTCGTAGATTTACTTTATGCTACGACGTAGAGTGACTATATTTTATGCTACAGCGTTGAGTTACTGAATATCCTACGGCTTAGTTTCTGTAATATGCTACGGCGACGAAGCGTAGAGTGACTCTATTTGCTACGGGGCGGGCGCGTAGAGTTACGGTAATATGCTACGACATAGACGCTCTGGTAAAAATCCATTCCTAGTGGACGTCAACATCCTATAATTATGAAACCTAAGTTCCAAATTTGAAGTTTCTGGGATTTTGTGAATCATCAGTAAGTGGTAAAAAAGTCGTTTCTTTTTTATATACTAATTGATTAATAAATAAAGGAGGATAAGGATAATAAGATAACAAGGATAACTACCGAGTGGCGCCCAGACCCAGCGAGGAGGCGACGCGGCAGACCTCGGCGACGATGGCGGGACGAGCTTGACAGTTTTCTGCATGACTGGCGAGAAGTGGCCGGAGATCGTGGAAAAATGGGGGGAGGCCTTTGCCCAGGAGTGGGACACAGGGGGCATATAATAATAATAGATTAATATCACTAGTAAATGTGTTAGCAAAGTAATTACAGTCACAATTAACCTTTATGCGAACCCCAGGTATGGGATAACCGGCGCAGCCAGGTTTGCGCTTAAAGCCTTCGTCAGAGATGTCCTTGGTGGCGGTCAGCGAAGTTTCTGTCATGCCGTACGCTTGGAACACTCCGAGACAGTTGGGTAACCTGACGACAACGTTTCTTAGAGGTATGTTGGAAACTTATAATCTACTAGCGGCCCGCCCCGGCGTCGCACGGGTATAAAATTTTCCCGGAAATTATTCCAATTTTTCTCGGCGTAAAAACCAACCTATCTCTCACGTTGGATCGAACTGCACATGGTGTGCGAATTTTATTATAATCGGTTAAGTGGTTTAGGAGTCCATTGAGGACAAACATTGCGACACGAGATTTATATATATTAAGACTAGCGGCCCGCCCCGGCGCGGCGTCGCACAGGTATAAAAATTTCCCGGAAATTATTCGAATTTTTCTCGCCGTAAAAACCATCCTATCTCTCAAGTTGGATCGAACTGTACATGGTGTGCGAATTTTATTATAATCGGTTAAGTGGTTTAGAAGTCCATTGAGGACAAACATTGTGACACGAGATTTATATATATTAAGATACAGCTAACACGATAAGAGTTTGGCTTTGACCGTTATTGTGCAGGAATCAGAAATTGGGTATCAACGGGCAATTAGCGGGGTGCGGGGCGGGTGTGTAGGCGCACGCTACTCACATTACTAAGTTTACGTGTACGCGTATTATTAAGCTGTAGAGTTTGGTCCCAACCAAATGAGTAGTAATGATTTTTATGTAAATTAAATATTTGGTATAAATTTATTGGTATAAATTTTGACATATTATAGGTATTATATACTACACTATATACTATTCAGCAGACATTATAGAAGTATAGACTCACCGCTTCATGGCCGCCGCTATGGTCTCCGAGCTGAGCGGCGCCGCCCCGCACCAGACCGTCTGCACTGAGGACAGGTCGAACTGTTCCACCACTGGGGCCTTCCCCAGGAATACCACTATTGGAGGCACTGTTAGGAGGCTTTTTACCTGTAATAAATTTGATAAAAATAAGATGGACTCATATTACACAGTGTATCGTGTATTATATAGCAATAAGATAAATCTAAATTAAAAATTAAAGAAAAACCCACGATTCCAATGCCTTAATTTCCATAAAAGTAAAACACCATAATATTTTGTAATGTGCACGCGATGCGCTTTCATTTGATACCTCACTCGAGTATATTTGCAGATTTTCGGTTTTCTTCCCCACTCTCACCCCATAACTTTTAAACGGCACAAACGATTTTCATGGAACATGTCTAAGAACACTCGCGCCATACTCACCTTTCATACAAAAAAACTACGAGTAAATTGAAATCGCTCCAGCCGTTCGGGAGCTATGATGTCCCAGACAGACAGAAAGACAGTTACACAGACAGGCAAACACGTCAAACAGACAGACTTAAAACACTCTTTTTTGGTCGGGGGTTAAAAATAACAAAAATATATGTTTTTAAAACGCTAAAAGATGCAGTGGGATCACCCATTTAAGTACTGGCATCGAGCAACGTCGCAAACGTCATAATCATAAATTCATAATCATAAATTCTTTATTGTACACAAAAACACAGTAATACACAAGGGTCATACAATTAACAAAATGTACAAAAAGGCGAGCTTAACCCTAAAAGAGTTTTCTGACAGCAAACCTCGTCATTGTGATAAGCGCTAACAGATAGGGTTGACATTGTGTACATACAGTAAACAAATAAAGACAGAATAACGTACTTAATGGCATACTAATCTACATAATAGACTTACTAACTACCTTAGTAATATAATTATGATACACATAATTAAATAAAATTACTTATATATTACATATATATTCATATATATGTATAAATACATACAACAAATACATACATGATTAAGTTTGTTCGAAACTTAGATCTGCAAGGAGAGATAGTGCTCTTTGAGTTTAGTTTTAAAAGTGATAATAGAAGGACAGGCTTGAATCGAGTAAGGAAGGGCGTTCCACAACCTTACCGCTTTCACTGTAAATGAGTTCCTGTAGCGGCTAGAATTATGACTAGGAGTCTTAAGGCGAAGCGACTTTGATTCCCGACAAAAATCTCCACGGGGCACTAAAAACTCAAACCGCTCACGCAGATAAGAAGGGGACAGAGGGCTAAAGAGAGCAAGGTAAAGAAAAGACAGAATGTGAACATCACGCCGTCGACGTATAGGGAGCCACTTAAGTTCAGATCGGAATTGAGAAACGTGATCAAACTTGCGCAGACCGTAAATAAACCGGATGCCCAAGTTCTGAAGACGTTCCAGTTTATTAAGAAGCTCTTCAGATACGTCGAGAAACGAAACGTCCGCATAATCTAAGATAGGAAGAAGCAATGATTGAGCGAGGGTTATTTTAGTCTCTAGGGGCAGAAAATTTTGAAGCCGTTTGTTGTATGGGAGTTCCCTATATTTATTTATTGTGTGTTTTTCTATTTGATGTTATAGAGGAAAGAGAAAAACACCATCCCTCAAATTTGAAGTCTATCTATCACGTTTCGATGAAGTCTCATTATTAGGATCTTGTTTTACCCATTGGGTACGGAATCCTAAAAATGGTTGATACAATACAATAGGTACTTTTTATTGAACACAAAATAATAAAACACAAAAAAAAGATAAAAATGTACAAAAATTGTGAATCAATGGCTAATACACACCAGTGTACGTTTGCAACGATCAAAGTAAAATCGAGTAATCTTAATATTCACGTTTAAAACATTAACAGCAGGCAGTAATAGTCCACTACTAGACTTAGGTAGTCCTCATCTAATGAACACCATTTTGCTTGCATTTGATGCTTACTAAACTTACAACAAATTCACGAATTCGCACACATTCAACAAATCTATACTAATATTTAATACAGGTTTCGGGTCTGGTTGTTTTCTATGTATCATTATATGTATGTATTTACAAAAAAAATGTATCTATGTAGTATATCAGTCACGTAACAACCATAGTACAAGCTCCGCTTAGTTTGGTTTGGGGTTAGGTGATGCTGTGTGAGTGGTCTGGAAATATAGATTATTAAAATCTGGGGGCACGGCAGTGCCCCCACCAAGTTGAGCAAAAAAGCGGCACGGCCGTACCATCCTTTTCTCGAAGCAATTCAGGCCATTTTCGACCCCCTGTAACTTCGTTGTGGATAAAACTAGAAGACTGAAATTTTCAGTAACCATGCAGGATTGTAAAGACACGGTATATTTCAAATTTCATTCAATTTGAACAAGTATTTTAAGAATTATAACGGGTCAAATTTCGTCATTTTGTCACTCACTCACTGACTGACTGACTGACTGACTCACCGATCATCAAAATTCTAAGGCACTTCTAGCAGCCCTAGAAGCTTCAAATTTGGAATATAAGTAGTGTTTGGTGTATGAATCAAGGAAAAACTAAAAAATCTAGAAAAAACCGGTATAGAGGGCGCTGTCGTACCTTTTCTCAAAGCAATTCAGGCCATTTTCGACCCCCTGTAACTTCGTTGTGGATAAAATTAGAAGACTGAAATTTTTAGTAACCATGCAGGCATTGTAAAGACACGGTATATTTCAAATTTCATTCAATTTGAACCAGTATTTTAGTCAAATTTCTTAATTTTGTCACTCATTGACTCACCGATCATCAAAATTCTAAGGCACTTCTAGCAGACCTAGAAGCTTCAAATTTGGAATATAAGTAGTGTTTGGTGATGGCCAAGTCTCAATATATTTATATAAAACATTAAAGAATTTTGAGACGAAATTTGAAGACTTGGATTTACTTGGATCTCACAACTTTTTACCGCAGAACAACTGAGTTGCGCGACTTGGTTTTTTTGACAAGTATTGTTTTTGATGGGATATATATATATGATTGTAGTTTGTCAGTTAGAAGACTTCTAAGCGACTTCGTTTAAAATATTTTCATTAAGGACATTGTTATTCGCACTTTACCTTGTAATCTTGAATACACTTGAGGTAAATCACAGGATTGAAGCCTTCGGAAAAATAGATAATAGCTGAGCCCACCAGGATGTAATTTATGGTCGACATCAAGCCGTAGGCGTGGTACCAGGGCACTATTGATATTAGAGTTTCTTTATCATCGTTTCCCCTGAAATAAATCATGAGTATAATATTGATACATACCTTTGTCATTACAGAGTAATAAACCCCACTTTTAGGTTGAAACTAGTATTCTAAATATGTGTAGAAAAAATTAAGACGAAGTGATGTTGTTTACTAGCGTAATGCGGGACGCATCCATGTGTAAGATGGAAGACGTGGGTTAGTGTTCTACACAAATGAAGGATATTATTATTATTATTTTACATTGTAAGTACCTACGCAACGTACGTGTGACTTGAAAAGATGCATTCACTTGTCTACTTTTTTATTTTCTAAGTAAATTATTCATATAGAAAACAATAAAATTCCACACAATCCACACAATAACAAATAGCCCGTGGTAAGCTTTTGTTACGGGTACTAGAGATCTGATATCCATTCTTTTATAATAAATCCAAAAGTAACTCTGTCCGGTTTTCACACTAAAACTACTGAACCGATTTAAATGAAACTTGGCAAATATATTCTTTACATACGTTACTTTTTTCCACGGGAAACATGTCATTTAGCGGGAAGAAAAATATAAGCGGGCAACATCGCAGAGCACAGGGCTATTACGTAAACTAATAGACATACAATTAAATAGGCATTTTTTTATATATTAAACACCCAGATCAAGGAGAAAGTGCTTGCAGAACACGCAGAACATGCAAACACTTGACCCTAGGCGGGAAAGAGACTTTCGCCACCACATCACTGAGGCAGTCAAATAAAAATTAAGTAACGAAGTCATAAAGATACACTTAATAAATATTATAGTTATAAGTAGGTATGTAGAAACTTACTCAAACGTAGCTACTGAATACAACACGTTCAAGTTAGAGAGCATGACGCCCTTCGGAAGCCCCGTGGTTCCCGAGGAGTACAATATAAAAGCTCCATCGGCGCCCTCCATCTGCGGCGCCGCGAACGCCCGGACATCGCTGGGCTCAGGCAGAGAACTGAACATTACCACACTTCTGTCCAGAGCTGTTCCATTCAGCTGAATAATGGTCTTCAGACTGGGTATTGTTTTCAGTGTCTTTAAATGCTCCTTCAAGGATAATTCCGAGCAGAACATGAATTGCGGCTTCGATATTTTCAAGACGTGAAGTATTTCCTCTGAAACGAGTTTGAAAGATTTTACCTATGGGTTACTATTAGTATGTGCTTAGTCATATCATTAATATCGCAGAGATTTCATCTAAAAATCTTGAATGGTGGGTAACTTATTAATATTCCGTTTCCACACTACCTCTCGTGTACATGAGGTTGAGCGTGGTGACGGTGGCCCCGCAGCAGAGCGCCGCCAGCGCCGCCACCAGGTACTGCGCGCGGTTCTCGCAGCACAGCGCCACCACCGCCCCCGGGCGCACCCCGCGCCTGCGCAGGCCGCACGCCGCGGCCACTGTCGCTTGCAGCAGCTGCTGGTGACTTGTCTCCTCGCGGGTCTCGCCATTTATCTACAATTATTGTACAGTGAATTATGAACACTGCAGTAATATAGAGAATAGTTTTGACGTACAGTCAGCGACGTTAAGTGGTATCATATCATATAGCTTCCCATTCTAACGCACCCGCGAGTTCAAACCTAATATGTAATATTTATTGTCATCACTTTTTGTCTTATTAAAATACCTATGTACCTACATTTCTCTACATTTTCAAGCTTTGATTTTCGTATTTTGACTACAAACCCTGCCTCTGCTAAAAGCCAGCTTCTTGCTCTATTTTTGGTAAGCCCAACGGTAATTTTCATATTCTTATTTATCTCTTTTCCATCCAAAGGTGACCAGGAAGATATCGGTCTTAAGCGATAAGGCCAATAGAGTAACAACATAATACACTCATAAGCTAATTAAATTAAACACAAGAAAATAATTCAATGTAAGTACCTACCTATAGAAATATATATCTACTTATTACATTATACTCTAATAGGCACTAATGACATTAAAAACAAAAAACATAGGTAGGTATTCAATGTACGGAATTGACCTCTGTGTTTTTATTATAAGTACCTACCTATAAATATAGATAAGGATACCCAACACAAGCTAATAATACTGAATACATATCAAATCAATCATTTATTTGCAGTATACATTTAATTATTAGTACATTTCAAGGTCTTCAAACTAGTAAACAAGTAGCATGTATTCAACCCGCAAGGTAAGTATGTAAACAAATTTGTCAAATTAAAGTTCGTAGAGTAAAATAAATACATTACATTGTTATCAATTAGCCATATAATTATAATGCTTTATGGGGTTGAATACCTACCTACAGAGAGCTATCAATGCAAGTAAATATAACACAATCTAAATAATAACAATGCGCGCTATCGTAACAACATAGATAGGTTGATACCTACCAAGGCGACACTTTCCCCTCTCTCACAGATTCCTCTCAGACAGTCTAAGATGTGTTGCCCCAAGGTCAGATGAGCCGGTATCTTCAACGCTGGACCCCCGTCAACCACCTTATCAATAACTCTTATCATATTCATTTGCACATTAAGAAATGCTTTGAGATAAAACCCGACCGCGCGATCTCGTATGTAGGAAGCTAGGAAGCGACTGACTGACGCGAGCGACGACGGGACTATAGAATTGTAATCATTAGTCTGAGTGCAAACTCCGTGTTTGCATTCCACTGTGATTTTGCTCAGTCCACCTAGTTCAATCTGTTTATATGTTTTTTGTATTTTATTTTTGACGTTTCCAAGATTTGTTAAAATGGAAATATTTAAATCATCTTGTATCTTAAGATCGTGATAATGATGCAACTATATCTATATTTAGCTACATGCTTATCTAGCGTTTCACGACATGGCGTTGCTCGTGTGTTGTGGATTTTGCTCGCGGAAACTAAGTATTTTCCCGCGGTAAATAGCTTTACCTTAAGCGATCAATAAGCTATCTAAATCATTTTTTTTTAATTGGTTACAACTTATTGTTTGTACGCTGTGACCATGACTGATGCTAATCACTTGGCCCAAACAAACCACTTGACATCTATACTAATATTATAAAGTGGAAAGGTTTGATTTTTTGTTTGTTTGTTTGTTTGTCTCGAATAGGCTCTGAAACTACTGCACCGATTTAAAAAATTCTTTCACCATTCGAAAGCTACACTATCCCTGAGTGACATAGGGTATATTTAGTTTTCAAAAATAATATGATTTACAAAAAACGTCATTACATCATATCTCTAACTATTATAGTTTAATTACAATAAGCGATTTTTTTTAAAAAATAAACCTAAAATCTTTCTTTTATCGCGGATGCTGCGAAAACTATTGAATATATAACAAAGTGATGTATTACAACTTTGTAGAACTTATCATTATCTACAAAAAACGTCGTTACATCATATCTCTAACTATTATAGTTTTGTGACAATAAGCGATATTTATATTAAAAAATAAAATACCACTGTTTGAAAAGGCTCTTTATTTGTATCTTGGTATTAATCCTTAACAAAATAAATAATTTATTATGTAAGATTGCTTTAAAACCTTTATATAACTTTTTGAATTATTAGATTCTGACATTCCATTCAAAAGATATCACGAGTTAATTTTTTTTTAAATAACCTACCGCTCGGCGGCTAACTATGCGTTGTGGAGTGGCAGGCGTCACTCGGGCACGGATGTACGGGAGGGGGGTTAAGATCACGAAATAATCTGCCGCCGGTCGGGGGGTAGACACGTCAAACATATATGACACCCCTCTTTTTTGTCGGGGGTTAAAAATGAATCGCAAAATGTGTTGCTAAGCGCATAACTCAACAACGCCTATACCAATTTAGCCAATTTATTTTTTTTAATGTTTGTTGTAGTTTAAGGATGGTTTTTACGGAGATAAAAATTCGAATAATTTTGGAACAATTTTGAATGATTACCCGTGCAAAGCCGGGGCGTGCCGCTAGTGTTTTATATTATAATGCTAATTAATAAGGCCGCCGATTATGCTATTGTAGCGTTATATTATCCTGTTTTTTTTTGGAATGAAGTTCCTTACGGCAGGCTTAGAGGAGAAAGAAATTTAAGTGCGCGACCGAACTGAAAAAAAATGTGATAGTAAAACCGTAAGAAAAAGTCCGTGGAATAAAACCGTTAGGTAAATGAGACGTGCGTAGGCGCGACAGTAGTACCTCTACACAAGCGAGTTGTTTATAATACCTATCTCTTTCTCCGTCTATATGATTTATCAAGGATTTATCAATATCGATATAATCAGAACTACCAGAGGACATCCCCTTATTGTTACCGATAAAGTGGTGTTGAGGTTTTTTATCTATATATTGCCAATGATTTGTGTGATTGTGTGTGCTAAAACGTTTCAAATCAATGCACGGAGGTCCTGTCACTTTAACGCAGTGCTATAAACTCTTTGATTACATTAACGTTTTGTCTAGAGTTTGCCGCAGTGAACGTTTTTAAACGTCACGTCACTGTCTCGCGTCCATCGTCGAATTGTGTTTCTCTGACATGGTTAATGGATTGCAAAATGGCGTTCTACTAAATAACACATTTTTAACTTTAGAATTTTATTTAACTCGACACTGGCAAATTGTTGCTTCAAGCGCAAAATCCAATTACAAGAAACTGAACTGAACTGACGAGGTTAATTAAAACGTAGTGCATTATCCTTAGAGTATCTATCTATGGTAAGAATAGAGTGAGCCTATTGAATTGCGAACATCAGACACGGCTAAGAACAACATGACGTTCGCGCAGCGAGCCTTCGCATGCGCGGTAGCGGCGTGAGGATCTCAATTCATTTTGCTAAATAATAATTGGGCAATAAAAATGGTAAAATGTGCAGTCAAATCCTGCAAAAATGACACAAGAAAGGACTCCAAGATGAAATTTAACATTACATTTCATCGGTATGTAGATTTTTACACTTATTTTGATAAAAATTAATCAAGCATCGCGTCCATTTGCGGTGGTGAAGGAGACGCAAGAGGTGGGCACGCAAACACCCGCCCGCGCAGCGCGCCGAAAGTATAGTGATGCGATGCGAACGATTGTAGTCAATGTTTTAAAAAAAATATGTTAGTTGGGAGTAGGTAGAGATTTTCCTCGGAATGTCGCCGATTGCGATGCAAAGCGCGTTACGCTACTCGTCAGCGTATGAAAAAAAAATTGAAAAGTTGTCGGAAGTACTCAAGACGACTAAAACCATGATGCCGACATATTGTGAGCAAATAACAATTAAATACGCAGACGTATTTTTTTATTTATTCAACAATATCACAATTCACATTCACTTTGGACAAACATAGCCTCTTCGGGTCCATTATATTAAATACCGATATTTTTTAATGATTTTACCCATTATTAATATATTTTATGTATTTAAGTATCTAATCATAAGGTTGCAATGCCCCAAAAGGGTAATGTTAGAATCTTACTACTATGTAACACCTAAATTAAGCACACCTTTCGTACAATTATTTATATTCTTGTGCAATAAAGTATTCATAATAATAATAAATGTAACCACTTGAAACAACCAGAAAATGATTATGTAAATGGTAGAACTATCATTATAATTTGGTAAATTACTAGATGTTTTATGTAATGAACCAGAGAACAAGTAAATAACATAAAGAGTGTGTAACTAATTACGTAACAGAGAACCTAATTAATGTAATTTATCGATAGCTTTTTCTCCATCGGCACGCCCCATCCCTACCTGTCATTCGCTTTTTTACGTTTGTCTATGCTATGCTAGCTGTCTACGTTCTGCACAATGAAGTTTTAGTGATACGCGCGCTCTGATACTATTACTACTCTTATCTAAGGCATTATAATCTATCAGACGCAAAACTCAATCAACTCAACTGAGTCACATCTTTTTCACTTAATCATTTTATTTAACTCGACACTGGCAAATTGTCACTTCAAGCGCAGAGTCCAATTACAAGAAATTGAAATGAATTAAAACGTAGTGATTATTATACTCTTTGCTCTGGTGAGTTATATAATAAATGTGCTAAATAGTGACAAATTTGAATAAATTAATAAATATCTATCGATCTACATATAGTTTCGGGTCTGGGTATTTTCTATGTATCTAAGTATGTATTTACAAAAAAAATGTATCTATTTACATAGTTTATGACTGATAAATTATCAGTCACCACCCATAGACAAGTTCTGCTTAGTTTGTTGGGGTTAGGTGATGCTGTGTGATTATGATTAGTCCGGAAATATTATTTATATAAAATTAATTAATATTTGTACATAACTTTTTTAATCAATCGAAATCTTTATGCCTACTTGTAAAAGTTATCTCGTTTTTCATACAGTCTGCAAATGTTATCAGTGAGTCTAATTTTAACTAGTGTACATTACGATAACAAAAGTGACAAATTAAACTAAATAAAATCCAAATGTATTTTCTTCTACCATTTTCTGTTCTATTTCGCCTCGCAAAATTATTTCTTATAATAGTTTCGTAGTATGTTTTTGAGAATTTTCTTTTTATTTAATTAAGTAGGTACCTATTATTTTTAAACTGTAAAAAAAAAAATAGTTTGAGAAGTGTTAATAATGTTGAATTTCAATGAATTACCTAATAATTATTTTGAACAGAAAAGTTATTTACTCACCAATATAAATTAACCTATGTGTTAAATTTACTTAAGTGTAGTTACAACCTCAATATTAAAAAAGAAAATAAAAAATATATATAAAGGAGGAAACCATATTTTAATATTTAATTATTATTACAAATAAAAGAAGCAGGACAAATAATTATACTATACATAAATTACAGTACCTACTACCTAATACTTATTCAATTCTTGAGACCAAAGAGAACATAATCACTACGTTTACGTGAGATTAAAATATTTATTTTATCACCATAGAAAGAAGATAAATTGTGGCAACGAAAGTAGGTATCATACAATGGTTTTTGACCTTAATTATTGGAGCAATAAAAAAAAATTACAACACACAGCTATTATGCCTACAATCAAAAGCAGGATAATTACCAAACATGTAATACTTTCCTTGTTATTCAAATAAATAATTGATTGATTTATTCCAGCAAAATGGATTACAAAAACCTGCAAGTTCTACAAATACACAAACATTCCGAGTACTTGAAGGCTTGTTGCGATCTCATCAACGATGAATGGCCTCGAGGTGACGCATTGCGGTTGAAGGCCCTAAAAGAGTCTGGAGATGATTTACCAACGAGTTTCATAGTTGTCAACGACAATAAGGTTCAAGAGAAAAAGGTTTCTAGTTCTAAGGTCCTAGCACACTGCAGACTGTCACCCATCCGCGACATACCAGAGAGTTGTATGATAGAAACTGTTGTCATAGACAAGTGTATGCGCGGGAAGAAATTAGGGTCTTTTCTCATGAAATACGTTGTGAATTACAGCAGGGATATTCTAAAAAAGACAATGATACATGTCTCTTCGAAGCTACAAATGGATTTTTACGCGAAACTGGGTTTTGAAGTTTGTGAACCGATTTGTGAAGATGATGAGGATAAGGAAGAAAGGTTAGGATATGAAAATGATGATATATATAAGATACCTAAGACTTATATGGTCAAATATTTAGTTTAAGATTGGTAATAAATTAAAATGTGTTTAAATACTCTGTACCCAACGTTATGAAATCGTTGAAATATGATCTTACCTTAATGAAAAAAACCTATATATGTGAGCCCGCGCGCCATGTTTGAGTTTTTTAAAGATAACCTAGTTGTAACACATTTCAATCAAGTACAAGTTGGTACTTGTAAAAATGTATGATAATTATTATTTATAATTAATTATTATACATTTTTATAATAACGTCTTGTTTGGGCCTTTTTCCAAATGTAATATTATTCCTGTTTAGAAATTAACGAAGTCTAGTAAAATTATTACCTACGACGAATATAATAAATGAACTATGACCTATTATTATAACACTTAATATAATTAATTGTCTAGATTGTTTTATTTGTCCGTAACGCATAGTTTCTCTTCTTGTAATATATTCATTATATAACATAATTTTATTCATATTGAGGTAGAAGAGTTAATACAAGTAGACCTTGACATTTCCCAGTGTACTTTTGTATAAAAAAAGTGAATTTATGTAAATATATTTAAAAATAAAAATAACTATTGTTCGGTTATGCATACAATACAACGGCACATAGATATATTTAATTACATAAAACAAATTTTGTTATATATAAATCTAAATTTAAGAAAAATCCTGATTCCAAGGTCTTAATTTCCTTTATACTAAAACACCATAATATTTTGTAATGTGCACGTGATACGCTTTCATATGATACCCCACTCAAGTATATTTGCAGATTTTAGGTTTGCCTACCCCCCTCTAACCCCCATAACTTTTAAACGGCACAACCGATTTACATAAAACATGTCTAAGAACACGCGCCACTCACCTTTCATACAAAAAAAAACTAAATTAAAATCGCTCCATCCGTTCGGGAAGTATGATGTCCCAGACAGACAGACACACAAAACTTATGACACCCCTCTTTTTTGGTCGGGGGTTAATTTTTTTTTGTATTCTGCGTTTTGGTTATGTGAATGTCATGTTCAATAATCCAATTGTCTGTCTCGAGAGTCAGGTCCAGTGAGGTTAATAATAAATTTAATGTGTCTAGAGGTGCGGGGTTTGAGCCAACCTTTACAATAAAAATCGAATGACATAAAAATGAAATGAATTGTTGTTCGTTAGTCTGATTAAAACTCGAGAACGACTGGGACGATTGAGCTGATTTTGGTTTTAAAATGTTTGTCATAGTCCAGGGTAGGGCTAAACGGTGAGCAAATAAGGAAAAATTGCCGAGAACTTTTTTTACCCGTGCGACGCCGGGGCGGGCCGCTAGTGATAAATAAAAAACTTGAAATAGAATAGATTAACATTCATTTATTCACAATTATTAATAGTATAGTAGGTAGGTCGGTATAGGTGTTAAAAGTTGGCTTTCTCAATAAACTGCAGGGCCCGGCGGCGCACGGCGTCCGCGCGCGCCGCCTCGCCGAGCCGCTCCTCCACGCTCGCCCACTTCCTGTACAGCACCTTCATCTTCCTCGCAGGGAGCTTCAGACAGGTCATGCGCTCCATCACTTGCCTGTAAAAGGAAACGTTATTATACTAGCTGTGACCGGCTAGAGTACTAGGTATGTAATGCTAATCTAATATTATATTATTATTGGAGTTTACTCCTTAAGAAACGATTTGAGTTATAAGGCCCGGTACGGAAATTTTATGAGGAGTAAAATCAAGTGTAACACGAAAAGTTAAGGCGTTACGTAGAAAGAGACAAACATATATATCTGTAAGATTGAACGTGTAAAAGAATGAGATTGAATACATTACATAGGGTATCTCATTCTCGGGGTCTCCTCTTTGCGCGATACTTCGTAGTCTCACTGTATTTTATTTATATTATTTTGTAACATACTTTATGTAATACGCTTTATTGAAGTAATATAAATAATCCGAATAATTACAGATATATGTTTGTTTCTCTTATCATTTTAGCAGATGCGTTCATTTACCCTTTTTTTCTATTCGATATATATCATAATTATCGTTCGTAAGGAGTAAACTCCAATCGTGCGTCGTAAATAAATATAAATATTGTCGGACAATCCACACAGCAACATTAAGCCTCTTGGCAAACTTAGTGTAAGTTTGTGTTACGGGTACTTGATATCTGATATACCATAAACTAAAAGATATCTCTATTACACATATTAAACACACAGACCAAGGAGAAAGTGCGTGCGGAATAAACAAACCCCCCCCCCCCCTTTTTTTGTATTAAAGGTGAGTGTTCTTTGACATGTTTGATGAAAATCGGTTAAAATCCCCGTTGAAATTTTAAAGTTATCAGGATAAAAGTGAGGAAGGATAATCTGCAAATATACTCGAGTGGGGTCTCAAATGAATGCACATCACAAAATAGTATGACTTTCTACTTTTAGGGGAACCAAAGTCTTGGAATCGAGGGTTTCTTTGTTAATTTTAAATTTAGATTATTATTTATTTACTAGCTGACCCCAGCAAACGTTGTTTTGTATAATGAAAAATAGACAGTAGCCGATTCTCAGACCTACGGAATGTGTATATAAAATTTCATAATAATCGGTTAAGTCGTTTCGGAGGAGTACGGGAACGAAAACTGTGACATGAGAATTTTATATACCGTATAAGATTTTATACGGCGTGAACAGATGATCGTTAGGTTCGAAGAGTTCGATAATTGAGGTCAAATGATAGGTACCTGAACTGTTCCAGATCACCATCCTTCACCAGCATGTCCGCGTAGGTGGCGCAGACGTCCACCCGCTGCGGGTACACCGCCAGCACCTGCTCCAGGAGCGCCTCCGCGCGCTCCTTGGCCCCGTGGCGGCGCTCTAGCAGCGCGAACTGCACCAGCAGGGACACATCTGGAGAACACACACATAATAAAGAAAGAAGAAAGAAAGAAAGAAAGAAAACCATTTATTGATTCACAGTGGCAACCCTCTGAATCCTAACACGTGACCTCCGGGTGGTGCTAAGAACAGTCTCCGGTGGGAGGCTTCGGCCGCGGCTTGTCACCACCCTCCGGGCTGGGCCAGTGCGTGAAGCGATTTTTTCGTGTTTCACTTTACAACAGGTGAGATTGTAGTCAAATAAAAGCTTATAAATAATAATAAAAAAAAAAACACACACATTAAACAGCAGGTAATCACAAAATAACTTGGTACATGTGTGGATTTGGCGTGTGTGGACCAAAAAGGTTTTGCCTCAGCTTTATGTTGCTACGATGCGCGATGCGTCGCAACGTGGTTTTCAGGCGAACCCTTGGGTGAGTGTAATATGTACATATAGGTATAGATTAGGCATCAACACATAACTATGTATAATATAGAATAAGCTACTAATAAATAAATATTTAAGCTAGCGAACTTAAGTTTAACATTAAATCTATGTACATAGATTTAATTAATTTAAAGTAATTCCAAGAGAACCTGTTCTTTATGACCATAAATTTATATACTGAAACCCAACCGAAACTGATAGAGAATAATCTAAATTTACAATTAAACCCCCGATTCCAGAATTTTAGTTCCCTTAAAAGTAAAATGTACATACGATTTTGTAGCGTGCACGTGATGCGCCTTCATTTGAGACCCCACTCGAGTATATTTGCAATTTTTCGGTTTTCCTTCCCTACTTTTACCCTCATAACTCATAAACGGGTTAACCGATTTTCATCAAACATGTCTAAGAACACTAGCGAAACTCACCTTTTATCCAAAAAAAAAACTAAATTATAACTCTTCTCTTTTTTGTCGGGGGTTAAAAGCACCGGGGTGTTTATAAATAAAAATTAAATTGAATTGTATTATTTTTTAATTGTATTATCATCAGCATGTTATCATTGCTACTTAGAATTATAATGCTAATGATAATAGGCCGTATACGGAGTGGAAAAAAGCTAAAGGTTCCGGAAAACTACTTTAAAGTCTTTAGCTAGCTCACGGAACTGTTAAAAATAATAAAGGAATGTTTCCAAGCAGTAAAAAGAGCTGGCTAAAGGATTTAAGGTCCCTCCAGAGCCCATAGATTTTTTACACACTGTATATGCCCGTCAATTCGGTCGGTCACGCCCTCTTCTCAAAAGCCAACTAAACATCTGTCGAGGTTCCTGAATGAGCAGTTTTGGCCGCAAGGGGTCAAGTTTCGACGGTTCATCGGTCGCCTTATTATAAAAGCAGTTGTTATCTCCTGATGCAACGATTTGTAAATTTAGCTATTAGCCAGTCTGTTACAAACCTTAA
Organism: Gymnoscelis rufifasciata; assembly: GCA_929108375.1. NCBI lineage: Eukaryota > Metazoa > Arthropoda > Insecta > Lepidoptera > Geometridae > Gymnoscelis > Gymnoscelis rufifasciata. Next base: position 1,074,965 of record OV815320.1, read on the forward strand.
GCCAAAGGCTATGCCTAGGCTAAATATAGTCACTCTTTCTTGGGCTGTCCCGCTTTGTAGCGCCCCACGAGGGTTGATATGATACAGAAGGGTTTCTGCAGACGAATCAGACTGAATCCACTTATGCGTGCGGTGGTTTACTCATCATCATTCCCTATTAACGTTCCCACAGCTGGGACTCGGAGACTTCTCTCTTGGCGAGAGAGATTAGGCCTTAATACGGACCTACCCCCTACTAGGGTAGTGATTATTGGTCCCGTGTGAACTTAATTGTAACGTGGTTGCGTTATAGCTTAATTTTTAAATACAGAACATTGACAATTCACCACGCTGGCCAAGTGCTGGTCATGTTCAAACTCTAAAGTTCTCAGAACCGGCCAGTTTCCTCACGATGTTTGCTGCACCGTTAAAGCGCGTGTTTTAAAGCGCACATACATTTTTAAGGAGGAAAATCCAGAGGTGCGTGCCTGGGTTTTAACCCACGACCTTCGGAATGAAACTCGAGTGTGCTCCCGGCATTTTGTCTACATGTACAAGGTGGTACACGTTCACGGCGGTCTACTCACGTTCCTTCTTCTCCAGCACAGTCATAGCCTTGTGCATGATCTGTCTCGCCTTGTCCAGCAGCCCCGCGCGGTAGCAGGCCGCAGCCGCCGCGAGGCAGGCCTCCGCGCGCCGGTGGCGCCGCCACACCAGCTCCGCCAGCGCCGACAGCTCCTGCTGCTTGCCCGTCTCCACGAGGATGTCGAGCAGACCGGCTTGGACGGAGTAGGGCTCGTTCAACTGGAGCGCTTCCTCGAGGGTTTTTTGTTGGGATTCCTGGAGAAAAAAAATAAAAATAAATATATAAAATAAATAAATTTTATTCAAATATTAACAAAATTCACTTATAACTAGAGGTATAAAAACGTTTAAAATAGGTGTGGAATACATGAGCCTGAACTAGGGTAATCCTGTATCTCAGGCTAAAAGACATAAACAATAGGCTAGATAAATAAACTAATAAGCAGTATTTCTAAAAACATCAGTATAACAAAAAATTTAGTGACAGATTGGGTTACTAACGAACCCTCTTGCTGACAAGGGCAGAGATCTTTCGAGTAGATTTTTGACCAGATCTGACCTCTTTAGCAGGAAGCCATGAGCTTCGGTGAATTGGCTTACCAACGAACCCTCTTGCTGACAAGGGCAGAGATCTTTCGAGTAGATTTTTGGCCAGATCTGACCTCTTTAGCAGGAAGCCATCAGCTTCGGTGAATTGGCTTACCAACGAACCCTCGTGCTGACAAGGGCGGAGATATTTCGAGTAGATTTTTGTGTATATGTAAATTTATTTTAGAGTAGTTGTTTGACCCGTGACAGTGCTTGCCGAACAACTCCCTGGACTGGTACTGGACCAACGCAGTGACTTATTATCGAAAGGTTGGAATCTCGCAGAAATGTGAGCTTCGGTTCATTTATGGTGCGGGTTCCAACTCAACATCTGTCGACGTTTCTGAATGAGCAGTTTTGGCCGCAAGGGGTCAAGTTACGACGGTTTATCCGTCGCCTGCACTGCAAGGCGACACCGCCGTAACAGATGATCCACGATGCTGACACTTTAGTTTAGTTTATAAGATTTATGGTTTTATGTATGTTAGTCTTTAAGGTATATGTTTATATGGGCCTTAGATGCATGAAATAAATGATTTATTATTATTATGTTATGGTCTAACCCCATTATATATTTTGAGACAGGCCTATGTCCATTCATGGCCGAAACGACAATGAATGATAAGACAATATACTGTCTTGACATGTCATGACGACGGTAAAAAAATAAATTCTAACCTATATACCTTCGTTCTTCTTGTTGAAAAACCTTAATAAATTTTGGATTCAAAGGGTCTACACTACACAGAATACCTATTATGGAAAACATGCCTGAAATGAAATGAAATTTGTTTATTGCTTGAAATGTGGTTTACATAGGTGTCAGGTTATTTATACAGTTTTACATACTTCGTCAATTCAGATTTGACATGCAATGTCAATTATAATTAAAGAAAAAAAAAATATATAAATAATTACTAAAACTAAAATGGTTCAATTTAGAACCTATCAAAGGGCCGCGCTTGATCTGACCCCCATTAAAGAAAAACTGAATATTGACGAGTTAACTGATTTTAGCCTTCTAGGCATAACACTAGACACAAATTTGAATTGGAAATCGCATATCCAAAAACTTAAAAATAAACTGTCTCAATTTGTATACGCTCTGGGTATATTGAAAACAAATACAAACTACGAAACTGCGCTGTCCGCGTATTATGCCTATGCCTACGGATGGTTTAATTACTCCATTATTCTGTGGGGCGATAGTACAGACTTCCAACAAATATTTATCCTACAAAAGAAATGTATTCGAATTTTAATGAACATAAAACCGCGTAACAGTTGCAAACCACACTTTATAAAACATAATTTACTCACACTTCCTTCCCTCTATATATATCAAGCCGCGCTATTTGTTAGGAAATATCAAAACTTATACTTTAAAACAAACTTAGACCTAAATGAAAATTATAGCCTGCGAAACAAAAACAAAATTATACCTGCATCGACAAAAATTAAATTAGGGAGTAAGAGTCCGAACCATAGGCTATCAAAAATATTCAATAAAATACCAATTAAAATTAAAAATGAAGAAAAAGATTTATCGTTCAAAAATAATTTAAAAAAGATATTAATAAATAAATGTTATTATTCCGTTGACGAATTCCTTAGTGATAAATTGACATAATAATAATAATAAATCATTTACTCCAGACATCTCAGGTCATATAAACCTATACCTTACAGACATTATATATTTGACGCAAACCAAATTTGCAGTGCCCCTCCGGGGTGCATGTACATATCGACTTAAGATGATTGTAACAATTGACCTATATCTGTATAAATGTACATGTAAGCAAATAAATAAAAAAAAAAAAAAAAAAAAAAAAAAAAAAAAAAAATTAATATAATGTCGAATATTTAGGAAGTTAATTTAGATTACAATTTAATTTGATGTCTAATGTCTAGTATTTAAATGATATTTTACATTGTAATACGATTTGTCAATAAGCCATTTCTTAATCCTGTTGAAGTGAAACTTCTTTAGAATCGTTGTGATTTGAAACCGGATGCAACGGAAATGGAAATAAGATTGGCTCCTAAACGCTAACAAGGTTAAGCAACTTTGCGCGACGCTAGTACTTGGATGGGTGACCGCCCGAACAAAATCTTTTTGCATAGTATTTTTTTTTATTCTTCTTATTCTTTTGTCGATTTACTGAAGTTTCACTTCTATCGTGTGTGAATCGCACACACACCTTTTTTTATATTCTATTTTTTTGAGAGATCTTCTCTGATATGATACTTTAACCAATGTGATATAGTACGTACCCTGGTCCCGAACCTGTGCTCCAAGTTGAGCAGCGCCAGCCACACGTTCAGCTTGTCCTGCTCCTCCCGGAAGGGGATCGCTTGGAGCGCCTTGCGGGCGACTGCGCGCGCCTTATCCAACTTTAACCAATGTGATATAGTACGTACCCTGGTCCCGAACCTGTGCTCCAAGTTGAGCAGCGCCAGCCACACGTTCAGCTTGTCCTGCTCCTCCCGGAAGGGGATCGCTTGGAGCGCCTTGCGGGCGACTGCGCGCGCCTTATCCAACTTTAACCAATGTGATATAGTACGTACCCTGGTCCCGAACCTGTGCTCCAAGTTGAGCAGCGCCAGCCACACGTTCAGCTTGTCCTGCTCCTCCCGGAAGGGGATCGCTTGGAGCGCCTTGCGGGCGACTGCGCGCGCCTTATCCAACTCTGTCGACTGAAACATTACAAACTCAGTATAATTCTTGAAACTATCTAGGTTATTAACCTTATTTATTCTAAAATGATAATAAATAATAATGAACCATTAATTTCAGGCATCTCAGGCCCATATACCGTACAGACTGGGTCTCGGTGTTTTCTTTGTATAAATAATAATAATAATATTTCCGGACTAATCACTCAGCATCACCTAAACCCAAACTAAACAGAGCTTGTACTATAGGTGACTGATATACTACATAGATACATTTATTTTTTTTTGTAAATACATATATATTATACATAGAAAAATACCCAGACCCGAAACCAGAAATTGCAGATCGTACAAAATCTGGTCCCGCGGCGGGAATCGAACCCGCAACCTCCTGCGCCTCAGGCGGGCTTTCGCCCACCGAGCCACAGAGGTTTGTATCATAATGTTTTTTTTTTATGCTGGATAAGCCCTTATTTGACCACAATCTCACCTGATGTAAAGTGACGATGTGGTCTAAGATGGGACATGAAGACCTAGAAGGCTTCTCCGGGCCACATTACGAAACACGAAAAAATCTCTTCACGCACTGGCCCAGCCCGGAGGGTGGCGACAAGCCGCGGCCGAAGCCTACCACCAGAGACTGTTCTTAGCACCACCCGGAGGTCACGAGTAAGGATTCAGAGGGTTACCACTTACGGACATGAACAGACAAAAAAATGTATCTATGTCGTATAACAGTCACCTAGCACCCATAGTACAAGCTCTGCTTAGTTTGGGGTTAGGTGATGCTGAGTGATTAAAATAGATATCTCGAGGGTGGTCCGGGTTTAATGACGGTATACCGGATCACTCAGAAATCAAGGCTAAAATTCGTTAATCTTAGGAGCTAAGTTTTTATTTGTTATTTGAGAGCTGATGCTTGCAAAGGGATTCGAACAATTTTATAAGGAGCCTGGCATACAAACTAGTTACAACCACTTTGATATTTTTTTGGAGCCATTTTTAAATGTTTTCAATCAAAACGTTTTTGGTAGCTAATCAGTGGTTACATGTATTTAGCTCAGACAAGCTGAGTTACACAAAAGTCTGAGCCAGAGAACTGAACTGACCAGCGAAACAGGTTATAAGTTATATGGGTCTACAAAACATAAAAATAATAATAATAAGTGCGAGTACGGTAAGGCGGCGAATTAACAGAGTTTCTGTTGATTTTCCGTCAGTTTTCTTAATAGATAGTTTTAGTTGTATATCTATGTGTGTTGTTACTTTGATGCAGTTTTGTTTATTTTTGTTCACAGAGTTAAAAATAAAATAAATTAATATTTCCGGACTATTCACACAGCACCTAACCCCAAACTAAGCAGAGCTTGTACCATGGGTATTAGGTGACTCATATACTACAAACATATATATATTTTTTTATATTTTGTTTTATTGATAGGGACGTCTGGAAGGAAGGTCAGGAGGCCTTTGCCCAGCAGTGGGACACCGAAGGCTCATTTTAAAAAAAAACTGTGAAATCCTTAATTATTATATTATTAACCTTCGTAGTGCTGCATTGGTTTGTAACTTTGTATTTGTAAGATTTTTGTTTTCCAATAAATTCTCTCTGGGGGGAGTCTTCGGCCGCGGCTTGTCACCACCCTCCGGGCTGGGCCAGTGCGTGAAGCGATTTTTTTCGTGTTTCGTAATGTGGTCCGGAGAAGCCATCTTCTAGGCCTTCATGACCACATCTTCACTTTACATCAGGTGAGATTGTGGTCAAATGAAGGCTTATCAATATTAATATATATATATATAAATAAATAAAAGATAGTGATTAGTGATCCTATTGTACTCACTTGCAGATGGAAGGCCATGTACGCGATCCACAGCTGGCTGCAATGCGGCTGCGCCAACAACGCGCGCTCGAACTGATCCACTGAGCGAGGTTCTGAGTCCTCTCCCGCGGCGGCCTCGAGGGACCGGATCCTCTCCTCTTCGGCGCGGACCTTCGCTAGCTTCTCCGCTACGGAGAGCTTCTTGCGCTTCTTCTTTGGCAACTCTTCTTTCTGTAAACAGAGGTTAAGTTAGGTTAATGTATATTGCATCTAGTATCTCTAACGAACTTGACGTTCATACTATATACTTTACTAGCGACCCGCCCCGGCTTCGCACGGGTGCAATGCTGATACTAAATACACTACAGAAAAACTGTGAACGTTGTATATAAAAACATAGCGGCCCGCTCCGGCTTAGTGGGTTATCCATAAGAGAAAGACATATACCATCACGGACTTTTCTGTAGACCTTTTCAATGTGTACAATACTTAGTACATTATTTTGATAAAACTCGTAGGGTTCAGCCTGCGTTTGCAATGTAAGCGGAAAAAATGTAATTATTTACGACATCACATTAGAAACCTCAAAAATAACAGTACTTCTCCACTATTTTATAGATGTTATTATACATATAAACCTTCCTCTTGAATCACTCTATCTATTAAAAAAAAAACACATCAAAATCCGTTGCGTAGTTTTAAAGATTTAAGCATACAAAGGGACATAGGGACAGAGAAAGCGACTTTGTTTTATACTATGTAGTGAAGCTAACCAGCACAACTCAGGTAACCATGGAAGACCAGCGCTGTGGTTGGACCCGTTCTGCCGCAGCTTATGCTGAATGGTTACCTTTTTTGTCGCAACATGTTGTTATCTATTATATAGTTCTTACCAAGTAATTTTAGTTGATTTGTGTATTTGTTGTATTATGTTGTGATTGTGACAAAATAAATCATTCTTATTCATCTAAAATCTTGGCCTGAAATGGTGGCAGTTCAGACGAGTGGAGGGAGGAAAGAGTTGGATACTAACTATGCTATTGAAAAAGAAAACCAATCATCCCATGGTACTTTTCGCCGATGATAGCACTGTTATTATTAAATGCACATCACCTGACACATACGAAATGGAGATAAATGACACTCTTAAAAAAATTATTAACTGGCTAGACTGTAATAACTTATGCGTTAATCTAGAGAAAACGAAAGTTATGCATTTTTCACAACGCTCGCCGCTACCTAGTATAAAAACCACTTACCAGAATCAGATAATAGAAAATACATCCGCTACATCATTTTTGGGTCTTGTAATTGATAAACAACTAACATGGCAGTTTCAGGCTGAAGAAGTATGCAATGCACTCAGTAAATATTCTTATATGATTTATAAACTTCGAAAAATTGTTAGCTTGGATGTACTTAAAACAGTTTATCACAGTTACGTCTCTTCTAAATTGCGATACGGCATTATATTCTGGGGAAATTGCAGCGAAAGGGAAAGAATTTTCAAGGCGCAAAAACGCTGCCTAAGAGCCATGTATGGACTGAAAACCACTGATAGCTGTAAGCCATATTTTCTATGCTTAGAAGTATTAACTCTGCCAGCTCTCTACATTTATGAAATGGCAGTTTTTGTTAGGAATAACCATAATTTGTTTGAGAAATCTATTAACACACGTAGTAGACGCGATCAACATCGCTTGTGTTTAACAAACGCCAATACAGCATTGTTAAGGAAAAGTTTTTGTGGCACGGCACCAAAAATTTTTAATAAATTGCCTAACGAATTAAAGTGCCTCCCATTGACAATGTTTAAAAACAAACTTTATAAACTATTAACCAAAAAATGCTATTATAATGTAAATGACTTTTTATTTGATAAGGACATTAAAATGGAGTAATTGGTTAAAAATTATATAATATGTTTTATCTCTAATTTCACATTGACATTTTATATTATAATATTTGAATTTATGTAAAAAATACCGGATGACTTAGATAACAAAGATTGATTTAATATATATATAATATAAATGTTTTTTTTTAACTCAGTAAAACCTTGCATTTATGTAATTTGCATGCCCTAGACTAAGGCAATACATGTATGGTGCTTATTATATTGATAAACAAGACCCTGTATGTAACCCATGTGTGCAAATAAATGATCTGTATTCTGTATTCTGTAAAAGGACTGAGCAGTCACCATGAGCCAGCGGTCCTCCGTGACGGAACGACAGATCTTCCACGTAGTAAGACCGCTATTAGTAATTTATATACACCATACAAGATACAAGATGTATTTCCATTATTATATTGTATGTATAATAGCATGTATTGGCGTTTTGTTACGGAAGAGCGCTCTCATTAAAATTATGGATGATGACAGGTAGTTTGACGAAGTACCAATGAAGGGGAGGGAGATCAAATACTCCAAAAAATCCCTTATATAATTAATGGACAACTTCTACACAGCTAACATTAGAATAGCTTTATGTCATCATGTTATTTTAATTTAATTAAATTCAATTTTAACTCAATAAGTGTTTAAAATTTAACTCGCAAGATTTGGTTACAGCCTACGGACAAACAATGAGACTAAATTAAATCTTATACAATAGTAGGTTGATAGACTCACCTCTTCGTCGCTACTGCTAGATTCATCTTTCTGCACACTCTCTTTAACAGTCCCAGCATCGCCGAAGAAGAATTCCTTAGCACTAGGCACTTCTAACGACGGCTCAACACTGTCAACCACTTTAATTTCCTTCAACACAGAATTCAAATCCCCCCTCTTTTCAGCTCCGTCCTCTTTTTCCGTCTCACTCTTCTCAGATTCGGAATTCTTCTTCTGTTTCTTAGCTAGTTTCTTCTCCTTCCTTCTTTGTTTTTGCTCTTCTTTGTAATTATCGTTCTTTTCATATCCTAGTTCTGTTAAATTCTCTTGTACTTTGATTCTAGCGTCATTGAGTTTGTTTAATCTTTCATCTATTATTAGTTTTTCGTTCCGCATGGCCGTGTGATATTTCTTATTCTTAGAATTGAGACCACTTTCTTCTATGTGTGAGATTTTTTCATCGACGATTTCAGATCTTTTTAGTCTGATTGCTATAGCTTTAATAAGTGCGGTTAATCTTTTTTTGTATTCTTTTAATGTTGTGCAATCTGTTGTGTCGAGTAGGCCTTGTTCGTGGGGTGTTAGTATGTCTTCCTCTTCGTATATATCTGTTTCTATAGCGTCGCTCTCTTCTGATTTATCCTCTAGTTTTTTTTCTTTGTTCTTCTTTGGTTTTTCTTTGCTCTCTTCGTATGATTTGATGTATTGGTCTGGGTTTGATGTTTCTGATACGTTTCGCTTTTTCTTTTTAGTTGGTTTTTCTTCTTCTATGCTGTCGTCTGTGGTTATTTCTGTTTGTTCGTTGTTTTTGCGTTTTTTCTGTGGATGATCGCTTTCGCTTGTTTTCTGACTACGTTTGTTTTTCTTGCGGTTTTCCTGTTAAATATAACAACTTCAATAAAACAGAATGTATTGTAGATATTACCGTTATATATGATTTAATTATAATGAGTTAGTTATGATTCTATTTGGTTACATAATCCATTAATTCTAGTAGGAATTATTCCGTTTTCGGAATAATTCCTACTAGACTGTATTTTTATATACACCTTTATAACGGCGTTTTTAGGAAGACAAGTAAAGTAGACTAAATAAGTTATAAAGGTCAAATGGTCACGAAAACAAGACAGTTTTAAAAAAAATATCTCGCGGCCGGTGGCTTGCAGGTCATTAAATCCATTATAACAATTGCACGTGACATTATCTACAAGTTTAATAGTTTTCTGAGTTTCTGATTGATGCTGAGAAAGAAATAAGAATATACTCAACTCAGTGAACAGGACTTGGTACTTACGTCATGTACAAATGGAGATGTTATAAGACTTCCGGTCATCTTCTTCGTGTCCGGTTTACAGTTCAGTATGGTGCAATTTACCTGTTAACACATAAATCTATACTAATATCATAAAGCTAAAGAGAATGTTTGTTTGTTTGCTTGAACGCGCTAATCTTAGGAGCTGGACCGATTTCAAAATGTATTTTTGTGTTTGATAGCGCATTTATCGAGAAAGGCTATAGGCTACCTTTTTTACCGCGGGAGAATTATAAGTTTTCGCGGTAATCGTGACAAACTAGAAGGTATATGAAACATTTGTATTTTTTATCAGATTGTATAAAATTTTATATATTTTGTTATTATATGGAAGCTGAGTTGTTCTATTCGCTTCTCAACTCAGTGTAAAAAATTGAAGCGAACTGTCAAGACTATGTTATTTCCTTGATTATTCTTAGTTTTTATTTAAATTAGATTTAAGTTGACCTGTCCATGTAAGCATAGGCTTCTAAGGAAATAAACGTTTTGACTTTGACTTTGACTATATTGCTATATTTACGTTAGACCGTGACGAGAAAATTAACTCAATTGCAACATTATAGGTTAATTTAGCTTTTTTTAGACTTAAATAGCCAAGAGCGAGCGTAGCGAGGGTGCCGCTTTATACGACATTAAGTTGAAGTTAGCGACTGCAGCTTCTTAGGGTCAAGTGTTTGTATGTTCTGCAAGCACTGTCTCCTTGGTCTGGGTGTTTAATATGTATCATAAAAAATATAAATACGTATGTATATTATACTAGCTGCCCCAGAAAACGTTGTTTTGCAAAATAAAAAATAGATGTTGGCCGATTCTCAAACCTACTCAATATGCTCACAAAATTTCATGAGAATCTGTCAAGCCGTTTCGGAGGAGTACGGGAACGAAAACTGTGACACGAGAATTGTATATATAAGAAGATTAAGTATATCAGATGTCTATTACCCGTAACACAAGCTTAGAGCTTACCACGGGGATAGATATTGTTGTGTGGATTGTACAGAAATGTATTTTTTCTAAAGAAAGAAAGAAAGAACTTTTATTTCGACAACACAAATACAGAAAAATACAGTACCTATATTTAAAACCAAACTACAATAATAAAAAATACAACATAAAAAACAGTACTACTCATTTGGTTGACACATAAACATTGTGAGCCGAAATAGGCGTTGGCTCAGCATGTGCCGAACGGTTGCCGCTCGGCGCTATTTTTCAGCCAAAAACTAAAGGAAGTACTTACGATCTGTCCTAAATGGAAGGAGTCAGCGATGTTCTGGGTTCTGTCCGGCGTGATGAACTGGCGCGGGATATAGGCAGTCACGTTGTTGAAGAACGATACCAGCAGGTAGTCGCGACCTATGAACTGAGCAATACAAATAGTTTACTTATTAGACTTCCGTTAACATATTTCCATTAATTGTAAGCTTTACAATCACTTATTTTGACTGCCTCAGTGGCGCGGTGGGCGAAGGTACGCGGGGCAGGAGGTAGTGGGTTGGCTTCCCGCCGAGGGTCAAGTTTTTGTATGTTCAAGCTATTTCTCCTTGGTCTGGGTGTTTAATATGTATGATATAACAACCTATAATGTACATGTCTATTATATTACCACGGGGCTAGATGTGGAAGTGGAAGCTTATTGCTACCGTGAGCTGGCAGCCTTAACCAAGTCATCTATGAATCCATCCAAAGGTTCCATCTTCCATCCAAAGGCTGCTTGCCTGGAAGAGATCGCTTTTTAGCGATAAGGCCGCCCATTGTACATTTGGTTTCCTACGTGTTGTTGTATTTTGTTTTCGTGTGTGTGCAATAAAGTGTTTTTGTATTTGCATTTTTATTTGTATTAGTTCGACGCTGCGCCGCGCTCTCCGCTAGAGAACTACCAACTACCAGCCAACTCGGCCAACTACTTGCTATATGGCAATATAGTCCACTGTCACTTTAATGAGCGTATCCGTGTCGCCATGCCGGTAACCCATGTTCTACGTATCTCGCTCTCTCATTCCCAATCGATCTCATAGAGAAACCTCCATAGCTCTTATCCTAATACTTAGTTCTTGAGCGAGTCCAAGCCTATTCATAAGCGAACAAACACGTCTCGGTTCCGTATGTCGCCGTAAGTCTACTTGAAGCCCGGCCGCCTTTACGTCTTCTTAGCTCAGCGAGACCTGCCGGTCTACCACCAGGCTGGCCCCAGCTCCAAGGTACCAGGTGCTGAGGGCTACTCACCCTGGTGACGCCGGTGTACGCCTGGCCGACCTTCGCGTCCTCGTAGCTCAGCGAGACCTGCCGGTCTACCACCAGGCTGGCTCCAGCTCCAAGGTACCAGGTGCTGAGGTCTACTCACTCTGGTGACGCCGGTGTACGCCTGGCCGACCTTCGCGTCCTCGTAGCTCAGCGAGACCTGCCGGTCTACCACCAGGCAGGCTCCAGCTCCAAGGTACCGGGTGCTGAGGTCTACTCACTCTGGTGACGCCGGTGTATGCCTGGCCGACCTTCGCGTCCTCGTAGCTCAGCGAGACCTGCCGGTCTACCACCAGGCAGGCTCCAGCTCCAAGGTACCGGGTGCTGAGGTCTACTCACTCTGGTGACGCCGGTGTATGCCTGGCCGACCTTCGCGTCCTCGTAGCTCAGCGAGACCTGCCGGTCTACCACCAGGCAGGCTCCAGCTCCAAGGTACCGGGTGCTGAGGTCTACTCACTCTGGTGACGCCGGTGTATGCCTGGCCGACCTTCGCGTCCTCGTAGCTCAGCGAGACCTGCCGGTCTACCACCAGGCAGGCTCCAGCTCCAAGGTACCGGGTGCTGAGGTCTACTCACTCTGGTGACGCCGGTGTATGCCTGGCCGACCTTCGCGTCCTCGTAGCTCAGCGAGACCTGCCGGTCTACCACCAGGCAGGCTCCAGCTCCAAGGTACCGGGTGCTGAGGTCTACTCACTCTGGTGACGCCGGTGTATGCCTGGCCGACCTTCGCGTCCTCGTAGCTCAGCGAGACCTGCCGGTCTACCACCAGGCAGGCTCCAGCTCCAAGGTACCGGGTGCTGAGGGCTACTCACTCTGGTGACGCCGGTGTACGCCTGGCCGACCTTCGCGTCCTCGTAGCTCAGCAAGGGCTGCAGGTCTACCACCAGGCTGGCTCCAGCTCCAAGGTACCGGGTGCTGAGGGCTACTCACTCTGGTGACGCCGGTGTACGCCTGGCCGACCTTCGCGTCCTCGTAGCTCAGCAAGGGCTGCAGGTCTACCACCAGGCTGGCTCCAGCTCCAAGGTACCAGGTGCTGAGGGCTACTCACCCTGGTGACGCCGGTGTACGCCTGGCCGACCTTCGCGTCCTCGTAGCTCAGCAAGGGCTGCAGGTCTGCGGACAGCAGGCTCGGCTTCAAGGTCAGGACTAGGTGTTGTTTGGAGACGTCCACTGAGAGCACGCGCGCTTGGACCTTCTGGCCCACCTGGGGATTCAACACAAAGGAATTAATTAAATCATTACTACAGGGTGATTGAAATTCCCAGTGCATTGTATGTTCGTAATTTTTTTTATATTATGGGAGTTTAAAAAGTCAACTTTGAAAAGTCCCATTTGACAAAAACTTGTCTAGTTGTAAAAAAATATTTAATATCTATAAAAAACACCCGGGAAGGTTCCCTGATCGACTTTAAAATTTTGGACCACCTAGTTATCAAAATGAAATCCTCACACAAACATTATTATTACATTAATTCATCATAATTATACCTCTATATTAGTATTACTAACTATTGTCTTACCTTGTATTTCTTCTGGGTGAGGTTAGAAATCCTAGCTTTCTTAGGGTCGATGAAGACTCCAGTCTCTGACAAGTGCGCGTGCGGCACATAACCTGAAAATATGGTATTGTTACAATCTTATAATATCTTTAGCAAAGTCAAGGTGCACTATATTTATAGTCTTACATTAAAATGTAAATGTATTTACATTTTAATATTTCCGGAAAATCCACACAACAACATTCTAGCCCCGTGGTAAGCTCTAAGCTTGCGTTACGGGGACATCTGATTTACTTAATATAATAGACATACATACATTGGTTTTTTTTTATTATAGATATTAAACTCTCAGTCTAAGGAGAAAGTGCTTGCAAAACATACAAACACTTGACCCCTTGGCGTGAATCGAACCCGCTACCTTTTGCGCGCGGAACCTCGCCCACCTCGGCACTAAGGCAGTCAGTAAAGCCCTAGTAGCCTCCGTCTTCAAAGTGTCAAACTGTGTAGGAAGTGCCCGCAGCTAATTCTGGGTTTTGCTCATACGCCAGTCCATTGTGTCATGTCTCTCAATGATAGCTCCCTTACCTTAGAATGGACTCTGTCCTCAAAGACAGCCCAAAGACAGCCTCATCCGGTTGTCTTAACCATAATCCGAGAACTGGCACAGATTTTTAGGAAGGTATTTGATGCAAGCTGAAAACTAATCTTATGGGCTTTAATGCCTCGCCTGCTATCACAATCCGGTGCTGCAGATGGGAAGTCAGATAACTGTGCTACTGTCCCGTGTACGAGTTGACCAAAAGACAACAGATATAGACTAAAGTACGTCTCTAAGACAACACCATATCACATACCTTTGACCCTGCCCACAGAGAGCGCCGCGTGTTTTCAGTCAACTGTGCAACTGTCCCCTGTACCTGATGTCCCGGAGACAATAGATATAGACTAAACTTCGTCTCTAAGTCGACACCATATCACATACCTTTAACCCTGCCCACGGTAAGCTCCGCGTGTCTGTCAGTCAACTGCAACTGTCCCCTTCACCAGTTGCCCGGGGAGAACTGATGTAGAATAAAGTAGGTCTCTAAGACAACACCATATCACATCCCTTTTTTTTACACCATGTTGTTTTTCTTTTCTTTATAAGTAATGTTATTTAATTTGATTTGTATAATTTTATTTTATTTTCCTCCCTTATTTTAGTAAATTATTGTATGTTTTGTAATTGTAACACTACGCTTGAAATAAATAATTAAACCATGTGAATCGGTCCCATTGGCCCCAGCAGAATACCAGCGCCGGTTGCAAAACCTGCAAAAGCTGAGCTGGGACCCTTTTGTATCTGAATAATTTATATTTCATATTTATTAATGTATTTTTGTTTTTGTTGTTTGGTTTTTATTTTTCCATTTATTGAATATGTATAATGTTTTTTTAGATACAAATAAACTTTTTGATTTGATTTTGATTTTGATTTGACTTTAACCTGGCCCACGGTGAGCTCCGCGTGTCTGTCAGTCAACTGCAACTGTCCCCTTCACCAGTTGTCCCGGGGACAACAGATATAGACTAAAGTACGTCTCTAAGACAACTCCATATCACATACCTTTAAACCTGCCCACGGTGAGCTCTGCGTGTCTGTCAGATAACTGTGCAACTGTCCCCTGTACCAGTTGTCCCGGAGACAACAGATATAGACTAAAGTAAGTCTCTAAGACAACACCATATCACATACCTTTAACCCTGCCCACGGTGAGCTCTGCGTGTCTGTCAGATAACTGTGCAACTGTCCCCTGTACCAGTTGTCCCGGAGACAACAGATATAGACTAAAGTAAGTCTCTAAGACAACACCATATCACATACCTTTAACCCTGCCCACGGTGAGCTCTGCGTGTCTGTCAGATAACTGTGCAACTGTCCCCTGTACCAGTTGTCCCGGAGACAACAGATATAGACTAAAGTAAGTCTCTAAGACAACACCATATCACATACCTTTAACCCTGCCCACGGTGAGCTCTGCGTGTCTGTCAGATAACTGTGCAACTGTCCCCTGTACCAGTTGTCCCGGAGACAACAGATATAGACTAAAGTAAGTCTCTAAGACAACACCATATCACATACCTTTAACCCTGCCCACGGTGAGCTCTGCGTGTCTGTCAGATAACTGTGCAACTGTCCCCTGTACCAGTTGTCCCGGAGACAACAGATATAGACTAAAGTAAGTCTCTAAGACAACACCATATCACATACCTTTAACCCTGCCCACGGTGAGCTCTGCGTGTCTGTCAGATAACTGTGCAACTGTCCCCTGTACCAGTTGTCCCGGAGACAACAGATATAGACTAAAGTAAGTCTCTAAGACAACACCATATCACATACCTTTAACCCTGCCCACGGTGAGCTCTGCGTGTCTGTCAGATAACTGTGCAACTGTCCCCTGTACCAGTTGTCCCGGAGACAACAGATATAGACTAAAGTAAGTCTCTAAGACAACACCATATCACATACCTTTAACCCTGCCCACGGTGAGCTCTGCGTGTCTGTCAGATAACTGTGCAACTGTCCCCTGTACCAGTTGTCCCGGAGACAACAGATATAGACTAAAGTAAGTCTCTAAGACAACACCATATCACATACCTTTAACCCTGCCCACGGTGAGCTCTGCGTGTCTGTCAGATAACTGTGCAACTGTCCCCTGTACCAGTTGTCCCGGAGACAACAGATATAGACTAAAGTAAGTCTCTAAGACAACACCATATCACATACCTTTAACCCTGCCCACGGTGAGCTCTGCGTGTCTGTCAGATAACTGTGCAACTGTCCCCTGTACCAGTTGTCCCGGAGACAACAGATATAGACTAAAGTAAGTCTCTAAGACAACACCATATCACATACCTTTAACCCTGCCCACGGTGAGCTCTGCGTGTCTGTCAGATAACTGTACAACTGTCCCCCTCACCAGTTGTCCCAGGGACAACTGGTGTAGAATAATGTACGTCTCTAAGACAACCCCATATCACATTCACATACCTTTAACCCTGCCCACGGTGAATTCTGCGTGTCTGTCAGATAACTGTGCAACTGTCCCCTGTACCAGTTGTCCCGGAGACAACTGGTATAGAATAAAGTACGTCTCTAAGACAACCCCATATCACAAACCTTTAACTCTGCCCACGGTGAGCTCTGCGTGTCTGTCAGATAACTGTGCAACTGTCCCCTTCACCAGTTGTCCCGGAGACAACTGGTGTAGACTGAAGTAAGGCTCGGAGACGATGCCGGGCTCGTCGGTCACGGAGTACACGTAGTCTGACAGGTTGTAGCATAGGACGCGGACTTTGTGCTTGCTTCCTGTAAATCATATTAAATATAAGTTCCACTAATATTAAATATAATCCAAAGGTTTCTTAAGAAACCGCTCATAGCGAAACAAAAGCCCATAGTGAAATAAACGAACTCTTTGCGTCCAACCAGTTATACTAAAATATCACTGAAATAATTTAAAATAAAATTTCTAAAAATAAATAAATAAATATTTCCGGACTACTCACACAGCATCACCTAACCCCAAACTAAGCAGAGCTTGTACTATGGGTGTTAGGTGACTGATATACTACATAGATACATTTTTTTTTGTAAATGCATATATATGATACTTAGAAAACACCCAGACCCGAAACCAATTTGATAAGACATAGACTCATACTTCTTAATGTCTTTAAATATTAATTGTTGAAGATTTTTTCGGGAACCGAATCCTCGTTGAACTAAAATGCCCCAAGTGAAGCACCCGCTTTCGATTGCTGATATTACCTTGAGCATGTCAATGTCCCGTCGTTTTTACCTTCATCAGACTTGCTTAGCTCAGCACAAAATCAACAAGTGTACGGTTTGCACAGATTATACTAGTGATAACTCACCAATAGGATATGACTTGGCGACCACGTCCTCGTCTTCCAGCTCCTCGTCCACCTGGATCCGGCGCAGGCTCAGAACACCCAGCCTGCCACCGCCGAGCTTCAGGTGAACTGACCGACCGATTATTTTCAAGACCTGTACGCAATAGATGGAAATTAGAATGTATTATATCTTAATCTTAATAATATATATGAATCTCGTGTCACAATGTTTGTCCTCAATGGACTCCCAAACCACTTAACCGATTATAAAATTCGCACACCATGTGCAGTTCGATCCAACTTGAGAGATAGGATGGTTTTTACGGCGATAAAAATTCGAATAATTTCCGGGAAATTTTTATACCCCTGCGATGCCGGGGCGGGCCGCTAGTGTACGCTAGTGTGTATAAATAAATAAATATTTCCGGACCAATCACAAAGCATCACCTAACCCCAAACTAAGCAGAGCTTGTACTATGAGTGTTAGGTGACTGATATACTACATAGATAGTTTTTTACGTTAAATGCACTGTGCATTTAAGTTTCGCGTGATGTCACGCTTTCGTACGATTTGTACTAAATTTCGTGGACATAAGCCCCCACTTTCGAACTTTTATGCTTTTTATCTTGGCACTTTCTTATTAAAATTATTAAGAACATAGTATTTGTGTGTGTCCATTTTTTTTTGGGGCTAAACAGAATACTATTTTTTTATGTAGTCATCATGCCTTTGCCTAGTAGTGAGTTATGGTAAGCTGTCGAAGATGCTCTTCATCATCAGGGATGGGATCTTAGTTGGTCACACGCCTAGTTTAAGTTATATTTATTTTCTTATTTTGTTATTAAAATTATGATGTCATAATGCAGTAGATTATGTAGTTTAGCTATGCTGATTGTTAAGAGCGATTCCTCCTAACACAAGCAAACCTTATTGTAAGTGTTTAATTTTTTCTCCTACTGCACGATCTCAACCGAAAGATTTTACTTTATATGCCCATAATCATTGTTATAGAGATATGATTAACATGTGCTCATGTCCAACTATAGCCCTTGTTCAAAATTTAAAATATTTAGGTATCCACTTGGACAGTAATCTTTCGTGGAAGCCACATATAGAGTCTACAATAACACGAATACGAAAACTTATGTTTATATTTAAGAACTTGAGATGTTCCGCAAACCTCTCATGCCTAAAGATGGTCTATTTTGCGTTGGCACAGTCGGTTATATCCTACGGTATTGCAGTCTGGGGAGGTGCTGTAAAAAATGTCATGCTAAGAATAGAACGTGCTCAGAGAGCAGTTCTTAAGGTTATATACTCCAAGCCAAGGCGTTTCTCGACCGACAGTCTCTACGCTCTTAGTGAAGTTCTGACGGTACGGCAGTTATTTGTCTTAACAATCATATTACGTAAACATTCAGAAGTTGCCTTTGACCATAACTTTACTGTAACAAAGAGACGCTCTGATCAGGTATGTACTTTAAAACAAAGGAGAATAGTTACTGTTTCTAGACATTATTATTATCTTTGCGATAAATTATACAACAAAATTAACTCTACGCAACAGATTTACCCTCTGACTCTATATAAGTGTAAATTGAAAATGACTCAGTGGCTTCAGTCACTCTCCTATTCAGAAACAGAGGATCTATTCCTCACTATAAAATAATTAAATGACCTGTTTCACATACACACACCCAAACCACACCACACACACACACACCCTCACACATACACACACACACGCACACACACACACACACACACACACACACACACACATGCATACACTGTAATTATTTAATATCTCGATTAGATTATAAGTTTAATGTAATTATCTCGATTAGGTTATAAGGTTAATGTTTTTAAACCATACTTCTCTTAAATGATGTTTTTATTTTTATTTATTTATTTATTTTCGTTTAAATTTCACCTTTATTATAATTTATCTGTATTTAATGTTACCATAGGACTGTCTATTTTTGTCCTATTTTTTATTTGTCTGTTTTTGCAAACTTTCGCAGACGCCATCGTTCGAATCTAATTGTGTAACATACTGTTAATGTCCAGAAAAACGATTTTTGATTTTTTTGATTTGATTGAACCTTATTGCTTAAAAGGAGAAATCAACCCTGTACTACATAAGAATGAGAAACGCAATAAAATTTTTATTTTAATTTTATTATTTTATTATAGTTCTCTGTAAACCTAACCTGGCCGTAGCGAACCCAGCTCCTACCTGTGCCTCCTCCACGATGTCTCCATCCTTCAACGTTTGTTCCGTCTCCAGGTCAGGGTTGGTGCTGTCGAAGACGTTCTTCATAGTCAGGAATGGGGTCTTCCTAGTTGGTAACACGTATAAAACTCTGGCTCTAATCTGCAAAAAAAGATTAGTCCATTATAAAGATTATAGGATTATAGATTATAGGGAACCTAGAGAAACTAAAGGCAGCACTAATGCTCAGTCAGAACTTTTGACTGATAAGGCATATAACACCATTCGTATTTATAACTATTCGTAATTTTGTTATTATAATTCGGTGCTTGTATGTTCTACACGCTCTTTCTCCTTGGTCGGAGTGTTTAATTTAAAAAATGTATGATTATTATATTAAGTGCATCACATATCTTGTACCCGTAACACAATCTCAGAGCTTACCACAGGGCTGGATATTGTTGTGTGGATTGTACGGAGACATTTCTTGAATGTTATATTATTTTATTTAAATAACTACCTTTTGTCCAAGCGCAGGTTTCTTGCCCTTTACTTTGTCGACGTGCTGTCGTTGGATGTAGCAAGTTGTGTCACCGAATATCGTGCCCTCTATGCCGTTCTCGAGAGGCTGTGGATGAATACATAGATTTAGATTTATAGATTGCTTAGAAAGTAGATATATAAAAACAGGTCACCACGGCAGATGTAAAAAAATTAAACACACTGTGCGTTTTTTAGTTTTTTTAATTGCTCTCGCAATTTTTCCAAATTGTTGCTTTGACTTTTTGATTATAGGGAACTTACAGAAACTAAAGGTGGCAGCACAAATGCCACAGTCAGAATTTTTGACTGATAAGGTAAAGCAAACATTAAACTTATTGGCACCAGTTGGCAGCACCGTCAATGCGCACGTAACCTAGAACAGGGAACCTGCAGGAACTATATTTGGCAGCACAAATGCGACATTCGGAATGCCAAATGTTAGACCGATATGCTAAATCATTCAAATGGATGACACCAGTTGGCAGCACCGTCGATGGGTAAAGACCTTTGATAGAGCAAAACCTACAAAACGTTCTAATTGAATTGCACCAGTTAGCAGCACCAGGGGAGAACCAATACCTATTAAGAATTATCGATCAGGTCACGTGTCGATCAGACGACCTGAGGCGAGTTTAAATTCTTTTACATACCGTGTCATTACGTTTTCTTGTGACAAGCCGGTACAGGCGAGTGACAAGCCGGTACAGACGAGTGACAAGCCGGTACAGACGAATGGCATGCCCGGTACAAGCTATTGTTATGCCAGGTACATGCGAGTGGCATGCTCGGTACGTACCGTGTCCACTGTGAACTCCACACAGCTTCCGGGCAGCAGCGCGCCGGCGGGCTTCTTCCTGAGCAGCGCGCCCTGCACCGCGCCCGCCGCCGCGGACACGCCCACCACGCAGCTAGCCTCCGATGAAGTCACCGACTTAACTACGCACCAGGCCACCATGCCTACGTCTGAAATAATCGAAGATACTATTAGGGCATTCCATCTCTCGGGGAGCGGAGTTGCATTAAGCTGAGACTGCTCCTTTTTTTGGTACATGGCAACACAACCTGCCTGGTTTTTATGTAATTTTTGGATTTAGTTTTTAGTCGATTAATATAATTTATTTTACTTATTTTTGTTTTTTGTTTATTTTTAGTTGATGAAATCAACTCTCTGGCTAGAATTCACGTGTTTTATTGTTCTTTGTTTAAATGTATGTGGCTGTTACTCGAAAGGCTTTCAACGGAAGATCAGCGTTATTTTGTCACGTGCAAAATAACACATGCTGAGTTGAGGGCCTTTTTGGGACACTTGCTGTGTGTTTGTATGTTATTTTTTTTTGTACTATGTTTAATATGTCCTAAATAAAATGTGTTTTCTTTCTTTCTTTCTTTTATTTTTTTTCTTGTGTCTGTTTGTTTATGCTGTCTTCTGTACTAAATGTATTTCATTTCATTCGTTATATTTATTATTTTTAACACAATGTATCATACATTCGATAAAGTCAAAGTCAAAACGTTTATTTCTTTAAAAGCACAGGGCATAACATGGACAGGTCAACTTAAAAATAATAAAACTAAATTTTTCAAACAAAAATTATCATGGAAATAACATTGTATTGACAGTTCGCTAAAATGTGTTTTATTGACTTAAAAGAGTTATGTAATTATTTGCACTCATTAAATAGGATCTTTAACTACGAGATTAATTCTTGGAATGGGGATGGACTAGCAATGTGCATGCTTTTATTTACAAACAAAAACATTACAATAATTCGATCACAAAGAAAAAATACAAAATCATACAATACGCTACGCTACGATAGAGTAGATAATACTGTGAGAATTAATTATGACATCATGAGGATGCTGACATGATACCCAACCCGCACTTGGCCAGCGTGGTGAATAAAGGCCTAATATCTCTCGTCAGGAGAGAATTCCCTGTGACCCAGTAGTGGGAACATAAAAAGGGGTGCTTATGCAAAAAAGAGCTCTTACCTAATTCTAACTCTGGAGCTACATCTTTTTTCGGTAAGAATGTAGTTGTGTTTGGTATCCCGATGTCCATTACAAACCCGTGGTCTTCTACTGATACCACTGCCGCTTGGAATAAAGCTCCTGGAAAAATAGGGATGGATAATATTTATGTTTCACTACATATAATAATAAAAGTAACTAGATTGTAGAGAACTTTTTAAATTCACGAGAGAGAGAGTTCAGTTTCTTGTAATTGGACTTTGCGCTTGAAGCGACAATTTGCCAGTGTCGAGTTAAATAAAATTATAAAGTGAAATGATGAAATACTAGACGTTACTCAGTTCAACGCCATTTTCCATTGTTCTTCTTTTTTCTTTTCTATTTTTCTTCGAGAGAGAGACAGCGAGAAAAAATACACTATTGGAAAAACATAAGGTTATTAAGTTTTGTTTTAAATCACTTTTAAAAAAATCCATTATGTACCTTTATATATATTTTTTTCATTAATTGGACCACTGAATATTCAAAAGATGCTGTGGTCCAACTATTATAAAAGTTGGACAACTTGTTGGCCAGAACAGTTTGACCATTGCCTGCACCATTCAATTGAATTTTACTTTTTACTCTAGAAAAGCATTTTAACTTAACAAACTTATTTATTGGCAAAGACATTTAATTCCAAAAGTTACCTTTGACAATATCTGCATGAGTCTTTCCTGAGTTAATATGCTGCGGTGTTGTGGACAACATAAGGCTTTTCTCTTTCTGTTCCAGGACCTTCACAGCGATGTACTGACCCGGACGGAACATCTTCTGAACTTCTGTAACTTTCTCCACCTAGAATATCAAAATACTATTAAAGTCTTAAAACAATTGTGAGATCAAATCTTGAGGGAATGTTATAGTATTTATATTATTATTGATATTCATGTCATAGCGTTGCATGTGTTTCATTTGCCGCGGTTTGTGAGGATGTAAGTGTATTTATGTTTGTTACTCTTTGTATTTGTGTTGGATGACAATATATAGGATAGTTTACATATCTGAAATTTGTATACCATTTAAATAGGCAGCTTTTTACCGTGCTAAAATAGGTACCACATTTATAAAATAAACAGTTAAAAGTATTTTATTATTGTTCATTATTTACCTTATCCTGTACATAATCCTCCAGCTGTTTATTATAGGGCTCACTGATGTGACATGCCATCACGTTCCCGATGAGCTTGCACGGCAACATGACTATCACTTTTGTGTCGAAGGTGTACCGCACCCGGCCAAGCACAGTCACTCCTTCTTTTATTGTCTGAAACATACGTCATGACTAGTTTGTTTACAATATCAGATACAGTATTATTTTAAATATAAAAAAATATTTTTTGTTTGTTTTCGTTTAAGATTAATTTGTTCTGCAGGAGCACTTCAAGAATTCAGCTTCAAAATGTAGAAGCTCTCAATTCTTTTTTTTTTATGTCTGTCCACCAAATACTCTGAGATTTATGATGCATTTACGTGATTCTTTATTAACCTCCGACTAAAGAAGATTTTTGTTATATATAAGTTTGACATGTATGTCAGTCTGGCTAGGACATCATAGCTCCCGTACGGATGGAGCAATTTCAATTTAGTCTTTTTTTTGTAAGAGTTTGGTGCAAGTGATCTTAGACATTTTTCAATGAAAATGATTGTGCCATTTAAAAGTTATGAGGGTGGGAGTAGGGAAGGATAACCAAAAATCTGCAAATATACTCAAGTGGGGTATCAAAATGAAAGCGCATCGCATGCACATTACAAAAATAGAATGTTTAACTTTTTAGGAAAGTAAGGTATTGGAATCGGGGGATTTTACGAAAATTTTAGTTTAGATTTATTGTCTAGTGTCTTACTGCAGTGCAAAGGCTTTCCTCAATACCTCCAAGAACACTACAGAGTATTTACAGATGGTATGTAAATAATAAGGATTATTATTGACAACCTCTGTGGCTCGGTGGGCGAACGTCCGCCTGAGGTTCAGGAGGTTGCGGGTTCGATTCCCGCCGGGAGACCAGATTTTGTACGATCTACAATCTCTGGTTTCGGGTCTGGGTGTTTTCTATGTATCTTATGTATGTATTTACAAAAAAAAATGTATCTACGTAGTATATCAGTCACCTAACACCCATAGTACAAGCTCTGCTTAGTTTGGGGTTAGGTGATGCTGTGTGAGTAGTCCGGAAATATTTATTTATTTATTAGAATAAGCTGCTTTTTGAACTACTAGCTATGACTTTACCCGAGTTGAATGGATTTTCCCGCTGGAGCAACATCCGCCGGTAAAAGCCTAGCTGTCTAACAGTGAAATAATTATTACAATCAGACCAGTAGTTCCTAAGATTAGCGCGTTCATACAAACAAACTCTTAGGCTTTTATGAATAAAGATTGCACAACATTGAGAAGGTAAATTTTAATACTATAATTTCAATTAATGTGCTCTGTGAGCATAGTTGATATTGGGTTCTAGTAGTTTATTCAAAGTATGTATACCTTTAATTAATTCTTGAAAAATGAATTTAAATACCTTGTAGCTAAGCCCGACCGCGCAATTTGTTGTAGATTTATCAATTTCTTGCGATACTTCGTCTGATAGATACCCATCGTCGTCAGACTTATTTTTTAGCTTTTTCTTCTTCTTCTCACTTTTCTCTGGAGCACCTAAGAACTATAAATACATGGATAAAGTAAAAAATATTGTGAAACATCATGGATATTTTTACAAGAAATTTATAAAATTACTCACATTAGCACTTTGTTTAAATAAAGTTGTGGGTTTCTTTCCTCCACGTGGAAAGTATTCTTCTGTATCTGCCATTATTAATTCAGGTCTAACTGTTACGCAGTAAATAAATAAAATGTGGATTATACACAACTTTCAATAACAAATGTTTACACTACACATGATATTTTGAGGTTATGAATGACTTATGGTTCATGAATGTAATGATTAAATGAATGACGATCATGTGTATGAAAAATACAATACATGACCGAACTGAACGAAAGGTCACCGGTCAGTGATACACACTAATACTGACCTAAAGTTTCTAAATTATTCTAAAATTGATTTTACGTGGAGAGAACGACTGTTTTATTTTATAACCCATCATCTATGTAGTATGTACCTACACTACACAGTTTTTTCACCATAGATGAGACTTCTTCTTCTGTCTCTAGAAGTCTTTGAAATAAAACTTGATTTTGCCAGTTATGAAACGCATGTACAGATTACTTTTTACTACCGGAGCGCATGTCAATAGAAATAATAAAAAAAGGGCTAAATTATAGCCCAATAATATATAATTTTTAAATGGGCAGTAGCAGATTTCTTGCACTTTTTAGACCCAAATATCTCAAAAACCGGATATAAAGTAGTGGTTTCTCAAAGTATTGTTGTGTAAAAACAGGCGCTGAAAATACACAATTTTTTTTTAATTTTGGTATGTTTAATCATAAAAAAAAAAAAAAAAATTAAAAATTGTGTGTAAATTTTTTTGCGGTCAGCTTAAGCTGAAATTAAGAAAATATATTACCCAACTGCGACTTTATTATTTTAGGAATTTTTACAGTCTGCCGTGCTGTGAGAACGGTTGTTACGCAATATTAACTCGATATAGATCCTAAACGGTCAAGCGGATCGAAAAATTTAGAAAGAAAACTAAAAATGATGCTAAATACCTATTCAACGATACCATAAACGACATATTTTATTGACTTCCATTTTTTTATTCTTTCAAAATGGCGTCCAGTAGCTGCCATATTGAATTTTAACTGACGTTATATCTTTGATGACATTCGCCGGACTTAGAGGAATCGAACGACGTATGAATGTGTTCTGTAAAGTTGCTGTAAAGGAACATACAAAAATACAATACATAGACTGATAAACCCATTACCCCTCCTTTGCGTCGCGCATCGGGTTTACCAAAATCTACTAAAATAGAAGATTTCTTCTTTAGTGCTATCATTATTATACTGCTAATTATAGAGGTTTTTGGTCATTTTAAATAAGCTTGTAATTTTTTTGCGTCTCTTTTACACGTTAACAGTTTTTCGTCATACTGAATGTAAACGTAAAATTAACTTTGTCATCAATAGATAAGATAATATTTTTAATTTAGTCACACACATGTATTTCGCCAGTGCATATTTTTGTTACATCACGTAGCGAGAGTCCGGTAAGAAAATAATTATTTTATTTGATTTACTATCATAATCAGATACTTTTAGTTGGGCAAAAGAAGCCTAAAGAGTATACATCTAAGTATATTTTATTAACTATAAACTGACAAGGTAATTCATGTGTTAAATCAGTGTTCTTGTGCAGTGCATGGGCCCGATAGAGATAGACCAATCTTCGTGTAGTAGGTAATGTAGGTATTCATTAATAAGTATGTATTGGCGACGTTGTTGCCGGCTACACGATATAGGTAGTTTGAGTGTTCCTTCGATTATCTTGTTTAAATATAGTAGTTCAAATACTTACCTTTTATTTATTTCTAATACAAAATTGATGTTTATAATGCTGTAAGTTATATGGAGGTTTAATATTCAAGGTAATAAACTTTGAACGAGAAAAACCTGTTTTAGTGAAATCCTTCCGTGTCTTTTTACCTACGCAGGTAAAATCATTAGTAATAATTAAATCCTCAATCGTGTTACAGGTATATCTACAGAATGAAGCAAGTCGTTATTTTTGGTTCCACTGGCGTAACAGGCTTGTGTGCCGTGGAAGCAGCACTGAAGAAAGGCAAGTTTTCTATATACATAAACGGAACCAAATATTTAGATGGTACCTAGTTACCTACCTACTAATTCGTAATTCCATAATTACTATTTTTCAAATAATAACTACGTAATTAGAAGTAGGTACTAATTCCTACTGGGTGAACTTCCAACTCTTTCTAGTTCTCAGAAAATGCGTGTTTAAGCTCTAAGCGCACATAAATTTTTCGAAAATAAAATCTTGAAGTGTGCGTCGCGGGGCGTGATCCCACGACCTTTGGAATTAAAGTCAAGCCACTGCGCCAACTCAGCTTTCAAATCAAATCAAATCAAATCATTTATTGCATTCATGTGTGTACAATTGGTCTTAAAAATTAATGTGTGCTTACAACATGAGCCCAGACAGGGCATGGCAATATTAGAATCTTATATTTAGATATCTATAGTTTAGGTACATAGGAATTTGAATCTTATTCTAATTATTGCGTGGAGATATTTGCTTATACACTTTAGTTTATTTTATTTTATATTTTTTTATAGGTAACTAAATAAACACAGTGTGTAATTAACGGCTAATTATAAGTTTCCACAGATAGGTATAAGAAAAAGTTACTAGTAATATGAAACAGTCGAATTAGGAAAAAGACAGCACATTTGATTTAAATTACAAACTAAGTTACAATAAATACTTACGCAAAGAAAAAACTACTCAACCAGTGTTTAAGACGCTCGGTTGAGGTATTAAATAAATCTAAATCTACTTCATTGTTGCCATCAATAAACATAGTATTTGCTTGGATGTTATTGAATGATTTAATTAATTAATTATCACATTAAAACATACGCGACAAATTGAGAACCTCCTCTTTTCGTTGAAAGTTGGTCAGGTCTCAGTTTATTAGCACTAGTTTAAACCGCAGTGGGTTTTTGTTGCTATATTACTTAGTGTTAAACTAGAAATGTTTTTTTTATGTAAACGATAAAAGAACTGACTTTATATGTTATTTTTTTATAGGTAAGTCAATAGTATTTTGTCAATGGTCTTTACTATAATCTTATTCAAATATTGAAAAAGTAAGGGGCGCAGTAGTAATGAAATCACTACGCCTACGAAAGGTCGTCATAGTACCTACCTACCAATAGTTCTATCAGCAACAGGACGATACCTTAATCCGCAAACCGGCCAACTCCATGGCTAACATTTTAACAGGAGACATTAAAAACTGAATTAAAAAATAATTTTGTAAAATACGAAGAAACTGAAAGTCCCGTTGGTGTAAAATATATCAATCTACGATTTTGTGTGTATTTTAAAGAAAACAACAGATTTTCTACGTAGTTATACCATTTTTTGGAGTTGTCCGAATTTCTTAAGCCCCAAAAGAACTTTAATCGGGAGTTATTCGATTTGATGCAATGGAAAACAAAATGAATAATGTTTTTTTTTAAATCAAGTATTTATTCAAAAAAAGGATTTTTACATAAACAAAATTAACCTTCATGTGGAAGATTATCGTAAAAAGTTTGGTAATCTTTCGGCATACTATTTTTAAGTAGCTGTAAGTCAGACTACTTTTTCTTTTCTTAGTAATTATAATGCCTTCATTGTATTGGCCTAGAATATTTTCAAACGCGATCGCTGCCTGACTTTTATTTCTTCTCTGATAAAGCATTTGGAACTCTTCAGGAAACCGCAGTTTATAAAATATTTCCTCAGTAGGTGCATATTTCAGTAAATTATTGTATTTATCCTCTTGGATTTTTTAGGGTCTTTTCTGTCTCTTTGTCTGTCCGTGAACTCGTTTTTCATCCCAAGTCATATGAAAAAACGTATCAAACATTTCATTTCGATCTTCTTCTGATATTTTATGGCATTGAATAAAGCTTTTTTTATTCTTTTTGCAAGTGCATCATGGCTTTATAGTTTTTTTGGGTTGTTATGTCTTTCTTCCACTTATCATCAACTTTTCGTTTTCCAATGTATTCCCTGTTCTCTGTTTTTCTTGTTTATTTCCTCTGTCCATTGTTCTTTTTTCACTTGGCAACGCTTCTTTCTTTTTATTTCAGTTTCGTCGGTTGTCGAATCAGAGTCACTGTAATCAACCAATTTCAGTTGATTTTTTGTAATAGTTTAAAAATCAACAAAACGATGTTCCTCAGAAGGCAAGACCAATGTTGTTTCATTTTGGAAGGCATCTGAATTATTGAGCAAAATACTTTGGGAGTTTTCAAGATCAATAAAGATATTTTCGTCATCTGCAGTTTGATAAGACCGATCAAATTCAGTCAATTTATCTTCTGATTGCTGTGCTATGTTTATTTGCGCAATTACTGCATCCTCAACTAATTCAAATTGAGTAATCTGGCCATCCTCAATCAAAATCGGTTCATAATCAATATCGATCTGTCTTTCCTGATAAGAGAATACTCTGAAAATGTTAGCAAAGAAAGAAGGCATAGTGGGACCGGGATTATCCGTTTATTTTCCTGTAGATCACATTCTGTGAAATTGTTAGTATAGGAAGTAGTATAAGCATGGTTTTCGTCTTCGTTAATGTTAAGAAAATTGTCATAGGGTTTAGGTTAGAATTGATGACTTTCAAACAAAATGGAATCGGGGTTTCTTGCATCATCCACACCATGCTGCGTTTTATACAAGCTTAGCAAAATTTTTTTAGCACGAGCCCTTGATTTTGAGATCTTAATGGAAATAAAAAAGCATCCTGTAAGTGCAATGCATGTATAATGTGCATTTTTAAAGCATTAAACACATAAAACACAAAACCAGACGGAAAAAGAACATCTCAAATTATGCCGTGCCATTATTAAAACCCATGAAAAAGTGATAATTACACATAAAAACGGTATTTTAATATATTGTGCACATACCTTGTGTCAAACAGACATGCATTTGCAGTAGCTATAGATTTTCTATTCTTATTTTATCACTGTAACGATTAAAACAATTGAGCTCGACGCGCACACGCAAGTGTCCGCGTACAAAATGGCCGACACGATGGAGTTGGCCGTCAAAGTCGCCAGTTTTTTTGAGCACTGGAGTTGTTCGTTTTTCGCACAGCGTTTTATGCAAAAATAGTAAAAGATATTGGAGTTGTTCTTAGTACGGAGCACGCGTTTTATTTTAAAGTAACCTTTGAAATAAAAAAGTCATTTTCACCAAAAAGTGGAGTTGGCCGGTTTGCGGATTAAGGTATCGAGGAGTCATACTTTAGCAACTTTTTAATTCCATAGATTCGTTAGATTTACCAAAAAATATATACCTATAGGTAGTCGCCTTCAAAAAGCCGTAATTTTTAACACCTGCAGAATTGTTCGCAAATTGCTGCAAACTGAGTTTCTTAGTGAAACTCGACCCAATGGAGCTCACTTGGCCTAGGCCCGTGTGCTTCATTACTACCGGTTTTGAAAAAAGCAGAGGAGATACAATCTGACACTACCATGATAATATTAAGACGACAACTCAGTAATATTATATCTTACAATTTAAGTAAAATATCTTCATAGTAAATAACTGAGTATATTTTAACAATTTCATAATATTTTTGCTATAGGTCTCTCTGTTCGAGCTTTCGTACGTGACCCCGCTAAGGTCCCGGCGCACCTTAAAGACAAAGTTGAGATCTTCGAAGGCAATGCACTGGAACCTGACTCCATTCATGATGCTGTGGAAGGAATGGATGGGGTGGTCATCGCTCTTGGCACCAGGAATGCCCTGGAACCGACATCAGACATGTCCGAAGGCACCAAGAACATTATAGAAGCCATGAGGGCCAAGAATGTTAAGAATGTGTCTGTATGTCTGTCAGCATTCCTGTTTTATGCTCCGGAGAAGGTTCCCCCAAGGTTCAACGACCTGAATGAGGATCATAAGAGAATGTACCAGGCAATTAAGGACAGTCCGTTGAATTATATCGCTGTGTTCCCACCGCACATTGCTGGTAAGTCGGAATTTAATGATGTGAACTTTTCATCTCGAAACTGTTAAACTTTATAAACAATCAAATAGGTTCTTTGTGAAAACACATACATAATAAGCATAAACTTTTTTTTTTTTTGTGTCAGTGTTTTTGGATTTTCCCGCGGGAACAAATTATTTACCGAAGTAAAAATAGCAAACAAAAATAGAGGGGTGTTATAAGTTTGACGTGTCTGTCTGTCTGTCTGGGACATCATAGCTCCCCAACGGATGGAGCGATTTTAATTGAGTTTTTTTTGTATGAAAGGTGAGTCTGGCGCGAGTGTTCTTAGACATGTTTCATGAAAATCGGTTGTGCCGTTAAAAAGTTATGGGGGTTAGAGTGGGGAAGGAAAACCGAAAATCTGCAAATATACTCGAGTGAGGTATCAATTTATAAAATGAAAGCGCATCACGTGCACATTACAAAATATTATGGTGTTTTACTTTAATGGAAATTAAGGCATTGAAATCGGGGGTTTTTCTTAAATTTTAAATTTTGTTTTATTGATCCGGCTGACCGCTTAAGATCTATGTATATCGATCTATAGTTATGTTACAACCATTCCTCTCACTTAATAGGCTTTTAGACTAAAAATTTATGTATATCGGATTATATTTTTCTTATTTTCAACTTGTTGTATCTTTATAATTTATATCTTTATAATTAATTTATCATGCAGCCTTGCAAGTCTGTTATGGATGGTAGGATCTCAATAACATCCATTAAGAGGTATAACCTTACTACGTATAATAATGATATTGTTAATAAAATAAATTACACAGTCACACACGTCATTTGTCATTTACATTTTATGTCAAAAATGAAATTATTTAATAAAATTTATTTGTATTTTAGCATAATTTGACAATGCCCCTGTACAGCAGCTCCATTTATTAATTATTATGACATTCTTCATTTATTTTATGTTTTGTCAATGCTACTTTTAGCAAAATGTGCTCTTTATTTTTGGATTTTATAATATGACATTTATGTAATTGATGTCATTGTCTTGTCTGTGACTTGCAGAGTGCTTATTATTATTTTGTAATATACTGTTTGAATTAAGATAATATTATATTAAGTTAAATAGAGTGAACGAAGTCAAGTGTACAGTGTTACCTACGATGAATAAAATACAATAAACAATAAACAATACAATAAACCTATTGTGATAATGAATTTTTAATCAGAATATAGAATGTCAAAATGGCGTTCAACTGAATAACATCTTTTTCACTTTATAATTTTATTTAACTCGACGCTGGCAAATTGTCGCTTCAAGCGCAAAGTCCAATTACAAGAAACTGAATTAGAATATATTAAAATACATTATTAAGAGTTCATGGATGTTCTGATACAATTGTTTTTATTCCTTACCCATAATTCATAGTAGTTACATATCCACATTGTATTTTTAGGGTCCCGTACCCAAAGGGTAAAACGGAACCCTGTTACTAAGACTTCGTAGTTTGTCTGTCTGTCTGTCACCAGGCCATATATCAAGAACCGTGATAACTAGATATGTATTTCTCCAGCCGCTACAACAATAATAAATACTAAAAACACATGAATGAATAAATATACCTCTATAATCCAACTAGATGACCCCAGCAAACGTTGTTTTGCAAAATGGGAAAAAGATAGTTGCCGATTCTCAGACCTACTGATTACGCATATAAAATTTGGTAAAAATTGCCGTTTCGGAGGAGTACGGTAACATACATTGTGACATGGAAATTTTATATCATCACTACATCACTACATAGTATAAAACAAAGTCGCTTTCTCTGTCCCTATGTCCCTTTGTATGCTTAAATCTTTGAATCTACGCAACGGATTTTGATGAGGTTTTTTTAATGGATAGAGTGATTCAAGAGGAAGGTTTATATGTATAATAACATCCATTAAATAGTGGAGAAGTACTGTTATTTTTGAGGTTTCTAATGTGATGTCGTAAATAATTTCATTTTTTCCGCTTACATTGCAAACGCAAGCTGAACCCTACGAGTTTTATCAAAATAATGTACTAAGTATTGTACACATTAAAAAGGTCTACAAAATTAAGAAAAGTTTGTTATGGTATATGTCTATCTCTTATGGATAACCCACAATAACTTATTTTTGTCATTTTCTTTATACGACAAATAATGGATAATTTTCGAAGCGTTTTTAACCAATACAGCATTAATCCTTAACCAATTAAATACCTTGAATACATTGTTCATTTAATATAGATCTATATGGCCCTTTACACCGTATGATTTAAGTGAATATTTTCGAAGATATTACAGATTTAAAAATTGCGGGACGTAGAGTTTGGACTCGGTCGATACTGTTCTCGATTTGGAAGAAGCTGTTCATTTTCCTACAGAAATTCTAAATTCTTTGAACCCGTCTGGACGGGACAAAATGGTGTTGAAAGTAGGTTGTCCTGTTATTTTATTGAGAAACCTGAATCCACCTAAACTTTGCAATGGCACGCGTTTGCTGTTAAAATCATTGAAAACTTTCATAATAGAGTGCACAATACTCACAGGATGTGGTACCGGAGAAGATGTATTGATTCCCCGAATCCCTCTGATACCATCGGATTTACCCTTCCAATTTAAACGTGTACAGTCTCCGGTAAAGACATCTTTTGCAATGACCATTAATAAATCGCAGGGTCAAACCTTCAACGTTGCAAGCTTAGATTTGAGCGTTGACTGTTTTTCACATAGACAACTGTATGTCGCTTTTTCAAGAGTGACCTCCAGAGAAAACATGTTTCAAAGCTGTGAACGTTGTTTATAAAGACATTCTGTAATATGTTGTAAAAAAAAATACTAGTTAAAAATGTAAAAAGTAAAAAATGTAGTGCATGAATTTAGATATTCCAAAGATAGCAGGAAATCTTCATGGTATAGGGAAAGGGGGATTGTTTTACTCCAAATTTAACGCGTGCGGGCCGCGGGCAGTAATGAATAAATCAAAACTACTGGATCGATTTTAATCACATAGGCTATATATTTAACGTTCACAGTTTTTCTGTAGTGTATTTAGTATCAGCATTGCACCCGTGCGAAGCCGGGGCGGGTCGCTAGTATAAGATATAACAACAAGAACAAACGTGATTTTTATGAAGTTAAACTACCTATAATGCGCGAAGCCTGTACTTGCATGGCTGACCGCTCTAAGTACAGCTTTTTGCACTTTTAATTTTTTATATTTTTAGAGTTTATTGCAAAATTGATATAAAGAAACAAAATCTTTATTGTAAAAATTGTGTATGCTATGAGCTGCTGTTAACAATGACTAAGTAGATATCAACTATTTTATCCCAAGCCGTAGATAATGAACAACACATACCCGCTAAGATTCGAACCCAGGCCTCCGATTATACGCATTGACGTGCTAGCCCAATTACACCAAAGGGACATTAAGTAATCAAAACCATCAACATCCTTCTAAACCTCAAAATAGTGTGTTCTCAAATTTTGTTCAAGTGAACCGTATTTTCAAGACAATCTTATTTATTTGACTAGATTGAAAATTATTTTTAGTTAATTGTAACTACATTACATTTTTTAAATATGTTTAAAAAAAGTGTGTGTGATTCACACACGATAGAAGTGAAACTTCAGTAAATCGACAAAATGTTGAGATGAATAAAAAAAAAATACTTTGCAAAAAGATTTTGTTCGGGCGGTCACCCATCCAATTACTGGCGTCGCGCAACGTTGCTTAACCTTGTTAGCGTTTAAGATTGGCTTACCTGTCGCTTTTTCTTTTGCATCCGGTTTGAAATCACAACGATTCTAAAGAAGGCTTTGGAATATCTCCATGGCACAGTCACAAGACTACCTCCGTGGATGAAATAACAATCCAGATTCAATAATTTCTAATCTCATATTCGGAGATCTAGGCTCTAATTGTTGGTGCTGTTTCTCTTGTTTCAGATGAGCCCAGCAGCGAGGTGATTGTGACGGTGAACCCCGAGAATGGTCCGGGCAGAAGCATCTCCAAGTGGGACCTGGGAGCCTTCCTTGTGGACTCCCTGACCGAACCCAAATATTATCGCTCCATCATCGGCATAGCTAATGTGCCTAAGCAGTGATTTAATGAACTTTAATAGTTAAGCTACCTAAACTGTTATATGTAGACCACCTGGGGTGGCAATATATTGACATATGTGAATATATTTGTTTATGTATGTTTAGATAAATAATTATGGACTATCGCACAATTATAAGCAGAACAGAATAATAAAGAACTTGTACAGTCAACAGCAAAAGAAACTGATGAAATAGGTTCCAAAATAATATGAGTGAATGAGTCAAAAGTGATTGAATATTGTAGTTTGTTGGAAGTAAAACCGTGTCATAAGTGAGTGATCATCTTTATTTCGATTCTCAGTGTTATAATAATTATTTACTTTTGACTTAATTTTTTTTTTTGAAATTGTAACTGATATAACTTTACATCCATACATGGTTACATCTGGCCCATGAAACTAGAAGATGCTTTTAAATGTTGATTTTGTTCACTTACTTTTGTTATTGACTGTACTATGGGTGTTAGGTGAATTTATGTAACTATAATTATCTACTCAGATATTATAACTAGAGTTTATGGGATTTTACATTCAGATATAAATACCACTATTAACAGAAAATGTTATTTATGTATGAATTGCAGCTACCAGTGTGCAATATTCAATTAAGTTCCAACAATTAACAATGTCTACATAGTAATGATCGGTCAACAATATTACATCCATAGAATTTCTAATATAAAATTTTAAACACGTGATTTAACAAAACCCTTCCGGGTGGTTAGGTCTGAATGTCATAATGTACT
The DNA here is from genome assembly GCA_929108375.1 of Gymnoscelis rufifasciata. Taxonomy (NCBI): domain Eukaryota; kingdom Metazoa; phylum Arthropoda; class Insecta; order Lepidoptera; family Geometridae; genus Gymnoscelis; species Gymnoscelis rufifasciata. Next base: position 1,110,489 of record OV815320.1, read on the forward strand.
GATCTACATAACGTACGTACTTCAAAAAGAACTTTTCCCGAAATGACTGATTTTCTATAGGTCTTCATTATTAAATGTCGGAAATGAAGCTGTCAAATGTATGTACAGTCAATCTCTTTATTTTTAAAATATTAAAAGAAAATCACATTCTATAGATAACAGGCAAACGAAACAAAAACACATATCCCTAAACTAATGTAATGTGATGACATTACTGTAAACGGTTTTTTAAAGTAGATAGTGATATTTTCTAAAAATTGGATTTCAGTTATTTCACCGGATTGCAACTCATTGAACTGTTTTTTATAGCTCTTGTCAAATAAAATGTCTCGCCGTCGTCTAGTAGCACCACTAAATAATGAGTTTATAATTCTCGTGTCTTGATATTTCGCCTCTTTTTTTAATTTATATAAAAATCTCATTAATGTAGGTTTGTGAGGCATGCGTGCGTTTAATCTCCTATGCCAGCCCTCGACAGCATTATTCGTACGATGCTTATCGTTTCCGCATCCAATAAAAGACGCACACAAACTCATCCACTGCTTGGAAAAGTACTTTTGAAATTTTATCATTTCTGGAGATTGGGGGAACAGAGCTTCTAAAGATACCCATGCACTATGAATTTTTTCCTTAGGTAATAAAGGTAAATTAGCACACATTCTAATTAATGCTCTATTTTCCATAGTGGCGGTTACCTTTAATTTTTTAGCTTGTTTCCATACCGCATTGCTGTAATGATAGAAACAGCCGCTGATCTCAGCGGATGGAAAAACCTCTTTTACAGCATTGATTATGGCGATTTCGAAGTCGCACTTAAATAATTCTATTCTCAAACCCAATCTGTCCTTTAACAGATTGAACATCCTGGTGTATGTCAGCTGAGATTTGTTGGGTAAAAGCACGTACACAATAGGTACTACATTCGTTGTGTCGTTGTTTCTGCTAATGTCCATGTGAATTGTAAAGATCTGATAAAACGGGTGGGGAGTTCTTTTAAAAGTTCCATCGCCATACTTCATTTTGTTTTTATTGTCATTATTGAGTAATTTTCTGGCTTGTTGAGTCGAAAAAACAAGAATCTTCTCTTCCATACCATCTTCAATGACAAGGAAATTGTCAGATATCAGTTGAGGAATTTTCACATCGGCTAACCGATTGAATTCAGTAATATTTTGATTTAAAATATTATGCCTTTTTCTATAAAGGGAACTTTTTTTTTCCTCAAACGATGGCATTATTGATTGTTCTGAAACTTGAAAATCAGAAAGATGTTTTTCAAAAACCTTTTTTACTGGTGTCATATTTGTAGATATCGCCTTTTTACAGGTATCAACAAATATATCCACTTGGTTTTGGTTAAAATGCGAACGACACGCGTGATCACTTTTCCTTACTATAATAGTTTTTTCAGCATTTAGTGTGACCGATGCCGAGCACTCACTTCGATTGATGCACCTCCACATACTAGTCCCAGATTTATTGGTGTTCGAAAAGTTGTACCTATGCCCATCGTGCACCAAAGTTGGTTTCCCTTTTTGATTCTCTATAAATTTTAAGGTATTATTATCCATTTTAACGCACCACCGAATTAAATTATGTATTACTCAATCTGTAAAAATACTGGAATGACAAGGTGAGAATGTATTGTTTTTCAAGTGTCATTACATTACAAAATCATAAGTGGCCAGTAAAACCCTTTTCATCGCACACCAAGGAGTATGTATATCGTTGAATTGAGAGCTGTTTCGAGGGCGATGTATGCGAAATCCCCGTACTTATAGATAATCCTACTAATATTGTAAACGCGAAAGTTTGTAAGTATGGATGGATTTTTGTTACTCTTTCACGCAAAAACTACTGAACGGATCTGGATTCAATTTGGCACAGAGATAGATTATAGTTTGGAATAACAGATAGGCTATATTTTATCTCTGAATTCCCACGGGAACGGGAATTACGCGGGTGAAACCGCGAGGCGCTGCTAGTGTGTATATATTGTAGCTGAGTGTACCTTTTGTGTCAGGCTTTACGGATTTCCGACATTTAATAATGAAGACCTATAGAAAATCAGTCATTTCGGGAAAAGTTCTTTTTGAAGTACGTACGTTATGTAGATCAGTACATTATGACATTCAGACCTAACCACCCGGAAACAACAAAACATTGTAAGGAAACTGGTATGTTCTGGGAACTCTAGAGAGTTTGAAGGACATGTGACATTCACCAATCCGCACTTGGCCAGCGCGTAGTGAATTAAGGCCTAATCTCTCTCGTCCAGAGAGAAGTCCCTTTGTCGGAACGTAAATAGTGGTATCTAGGTATTGAACACAGTAACAGTTGTAAAACAATAGATTTGTGAAATGTACAAACCTACTTTACATTACTTTATGTACCTATGTTAATGCTGAACAAATATTGTAATTGGTGCGACCTTGGTTCGAGCTAAAAGGTTATTGCTAAGGAATTTAATTTGTTAATATTCACTGAAATACTATACGTAACATAGGTCAGATGGCTTAAATAGCCATAATGATTATATAAAAAAATTGGTTTTCGTTTGCAAGAAAAAATATATGGTATCATTTTTTATTAGGGGACATTTTTTTTTTGTTGTCAACCCTCACCTCCTTAATATATTCTTTTTAGTATTCCATTTTAGTTATGAATAGTCTCTTTCAAACAATGTTAAAGTGATTGGTTGACAAACGAACAAAACGGTTGTGGCCTGTATAGTTATTGGTTCACTAATAAAATTTCGAATAAATAATTTAGTTATATAATGTTAATATCTATTTGATTTTGCGTAATATGTTCGTCTGTAATAATTTTATCGAGGTTTTGTTAGGTATTTGTGATAGGAATACATTCAAAGGCATCGAACCCAACCAAATGAAATAATTCCTATAATAGTCGTTTTTTAAGGAATTATTGAATTCCTAACATACTAGATTTTTAGGAATTATTGCTTTCAAAATATTTTTATTTAACTAAATTTCACATTCCGATTGTGAAGAACGAACTGAATTTCATAAACAAAAGGCATTTATTTTACTTCGATAGGTGACTATTATTTACCTATGCAGTTTTTTAAATGTTATTCATTGTACAAATAATGAACGTACCTATAACCTGATTTATACAATTCAAATCAGCCAACATACCTAATTTAAGTAAGAAATCTATATCGTTGTGAATAAAATGTTTTATTTTACTATTTTTTTTACTTTACACCTCGCCGCCGTACAGGATCCCTTTTTGTTTGACGAGCGTCCAGTCGATGTTAGAATGGTGTTCTTCGAAACTAATTTTATTCATGGGATGGTAACTCTCAAAGCATTTACCTCCTAGAGTGTCCCGGCTGCATTTCTGCGAGATGAGCGTGCTAGGATACTCGGCACTAAAATCCGTCTCATCTGACACGGTTCTCGCACTCCACGCTTCTACCTCGAATCTAGAGTTGGAAAGAACGTCAGTACTTGTAAACGTGTCCATCGTCCACGAAGAAAAGGCAGGGGTTGTACCTTCAGCCCGCCGTCGGTGATTCCACGGCAATTGCATCCTCACTCTCTGTGGCGTAGGCGCAATGCTCACTTGCTTACTCGCCACAACTTCTCCAGATCCCTCAGATGCCTTGGATAAGTCAAGGGATTTCGACGCGTACGAATGGCCTACGGTCGTGCACGTCTGAGGCTCCACAGAGGTGGTTGTGTATGCGGAATCTCTGGCCAGGATTTGGAGCTGGTAGGAGCAAGGTGCGGAAGTCCACGTTTCTGTGCTCCACTGGGAGGAGACCATGCTTAGGGTGCTGGTGGCAGATGACCCGAAGCTGCACCGGATCTCAGGTTGTGTGGAACTTCGCGATGAGTTCGCCACGATGGAGGTTTTATTTTCCGTTCGTGGTGAAGGATATTTCATTGGAGGTGTAAGTAGTTTTGGACAGTTTCGTTGACTGGTAGTACTAATTTTTGATTGTAAAGTTTCTCATACCTAATTCGTTTTATTTACAACTTTCTTGATTACATGGTGTGTATTTTGGACATGGAAGCGAGTGGATAGCAGGCGTTGGCCAGCTCCATCAACCAGCGGTACTGTTGCATGGAGTTGTAGAGATTTTCGATGTATTTTAATGGATTCATTCAGATGGCGAGACTTGGCCAACCCACAGGAAATTGCTCTTGTTTAGAGCATTATATTTTTGTATTTTCTTGGTCTGCTGCAATATTATTCGTTAATTATTATTACAACCAGAGAGTATATAATCACTACGATTACAACAACGATGATAGATTTTGCAGTGATTAAATTACGCTTAATTGACTTTAGTATCACGTGACATGTACTGGGTCTATGAATCTTTGAAAAAAGACTGCGAAGGTTTATTTGAATTTCACTTGTACGAGAGAGCCATTCGGAGATCGGACTATAGACTCCCTCTCTCTACAATCTAGATTTGGTTAAATATGGGTTCAACCTTAGAGTATCTAAAGTACTATATAGTTACCTACTCTAAGGCTTCAACCTTGTTTTAATGAGGCGTAAGTAGGTATGTATTTGAATTAATATAGGTACTACTCCTAAATAGTGATACATATAATATATTACTATTATATTTATACACTATCTATGAGTATATTAATTCATATACTCGGGTGGGCCTCAGGATGAACATGGACAATACGAAAGTCATGTCTAATGTCCATATAATGTGCCCGCCCCCGTTATGCTTGAGAATTCGGTTCTCGAAGTTGTTGACGTATCCTACCGTTGGTACCTAAGACAAACAGTCCAATTAGGTAGGTCCAATTGCGAGAAAGAGATCACTCGCCGAATCCAACTCGGATGGTCAGTGTTCGGTATACTACGACACGTCTTTTCATCGAATATGCCGCAGTGCCTCAAGACGAAAGTCTTCAATCAATGTGTGCTGCCAGTGATGAGATGACATACGGATCCGACACGTGGTGCTTGACTATTGGTTTCATGAACAGGCTCAGAGTCGCTCAAAGAGCTATGGAGAGGGCTAATGCTCGGGGTTTCTCTACGGGATCGAATTAGAAATGAGGAGATTCGTAGAAGAACGCGGGTCAGCGACATAGCCAAACGGATTAGTTCTTTGAAGTGGCAGTGGGCAGGCCATATAGCACGCAGAACAGATGATCTTTGGGGTCGAAAAGTTCTTGAATGGTGACCACCAACTAGATGGACGGACGATCTGGTGAAGGCTGCGGGCTCACGGTGGATGCAGGCCGCTGCCAGCCGAAACTACTGGAGATCTTTGAGGGAGGCCTATGTCCAGCAGTGGACGTCTTACGGCTGAGACGATGATGATGACTCATAGATACCTATAGGTTTTATTTTATCGCAAAAAAGATAAAGTCGTAGAAATAAATATATTATGTATTAACACAAACCTTGAGTTAAATAAAAAAAGTTTGAAGGAAATTTATTTTTATTGAGTTCTATTTAAGTTCTACTTACAAATTACAAAATTAATAATTTTATCTACTAAGTAAATTAAACTGTAATTTATGTACATTATATACAATCTGCTTTTGGTACTATCTTATTCTAAGGAGCTTTGGTCAGATAACAATGGTTTAGGATTTTCTGGTAGAAGGGGCATCGGCGCAGCTATTTTGTAGTCGTGCAAAGAAAAGTATATCCTTTTGTAAGGACTGTAGCAGGAATAGACAATCATAAAATCCAAGCTAAGCAAAAAGGTTGCTCAGCAGGTAGAACCAGTTCAGTGACTCTTAATGATTTTTAATAAGCGATAAACCTTACTTTTTAGGTTAATCTATTTTTTTTTTACAGCAGAATTTTTTTTAAACACTTTCGTTACCTTCGCGTAAAGGATTTGAACCTGCATCTCCGGGAAAGCGCCCGACGACGTGCTAGGGGTCTTAATCTTTTTCTGCATAAAATAGTTTATTCGTACACCTTTTGAGAAAAGAAAAATATTGTATCGCTATCTTCATGAGCGAGGCCGCGCTGCTCCTCAGTTAAAGCTGGTATTAACAGGCTCGTCCCCAATTACACCAATTTTGTTAATCGAGTTTGATTTACGTAATTCCACCATTGAAAAGTGACAATTTAAACTCAGGCGATAAAACGAGTCTAGCCTGATCTGATCGAGCTTATAAGCCGATGGTGAAATCGGGGCTCAGTCTCCTAAGCTGCAAGAGCATTTCGAGTGGTTTCCGTCAGCTGGTCCGCGTCCAGCATCATCCTCCCCAGCTCCCCGGTCCTAAAGGCCTTCACCATCAGCTTCGAGGTTTCCACCAGGTCGGGAACATCGCGCACTCTCCCGTCGTAGTCGCGCGTTCGTCTGATGCGGTGGTACTTCACTGCACCAGCTATTAGGACCTGGAAGATAATTTAAACATTTTTATACCTATAGTTATACCTAAGTGAATAAAATTTATTATTATTATTATATTATAATTGTTATTGTTAATTTCGTATTTAAAACTCATGCCAGCTACTTTAAAATCGGGTGTTATTTTACGTGTTATTGTTTAATATCTTTACGTACTTATTTGCTTATGTGCAACGTGATTTTTTTTTGTAAATTTACAGATTTTCGGTCCTTAGTCCCCTATTTCACATCCCATAACTTTAAAATGGCATGACCGATTTTCATCAAACATGTACGTATAAGAACACAGGCGCATTTCACCCTTCTTACAAAAAAAAACTAAATTGAAATCGCCTCAATCGTTCTCGAGTTAAGATGCCACAGACATACATATCAAACTTATAATATAACAACCCTTTTATTCGGTGGGGGTCAAAAATGTCTATCAGCTGTCCTCTTAGATTTTTTAAAATTTTAATTCGAATACAGTTTTCTGAAAACTACATTATTTATTTTCCTTTATTTTGTTTAGTAAAAGTTCTAAGCGACAAGATAACTGATGTGACTTTAATATATACTAGCGGCGCGCGGCGGCGATACCCGCGTTATAATGTATTTTCCCGCGGAAAAAGTGGACTAAATTACTCACCATACCACCAGACAAAAGTAAAAAAATTAAGCAAACCGTCAAGACAATATATATTTATATTTTAATTTTTAATTATTAGTTTAATTTAAGTTGACCTGTCCATGTATGCCAAGTGCTACTAAGGAAATAAACGTTTTGACTTTGTTTTTGTTTGTTTTGTTTTTTTTTTTCACACAGCATCACTTTACTATACTTATCATTATCCTCCATCCTTTATTTATCATTTTACTTTGAGCACTAATGAGCTGGTACTAAAATACTAAAAGTCAAACTAGAAACAAACCATATTGATATCATCACAAGGTTCCTTCAGGCCCATGAAGTCAACATACTGGAACTTGGAGTGCCGGTTGAGCCAGTACAGCAGGTAGTCTGCGATAGCCTCCTCGCCCACCAGGTGGTCTTGGAGTGAGGCGCAGAGGGCCAACTTGAGACCCATCTCCACATTCTTCACTGACGGTTCTAGGATACCTGGAGAGGATATGTTTAGAATCAGATTCATATTCAAGGACTTATGCACATAAAACAGGAAATGGTTCAAGTATTGAAAAGTACCAACATCATCACTTAAGCCATAGCTCATATATTCTGCCCTTCTTATGATAAACAGCGTAAGTGACATTTTTTGCGAAAATGAGTTATTAGTATATTTGTAATCAGCTAAGCGAGATCTATCTGGAAAAATTATTCATTTTTCTGTACGTTTGATAGAATTAAAAATAAACATAAGCATAAACAACGTATGTGCACAATTTTAATTTTCTTACTAAACATAAACAACGTATTGTCCACTACGCTCAGAGATTCTAATCAATCTCCTAGTCATGAGTATCGCACAAGCACCTAAGTTGTTTATGATTAGTAGTACCTTCGACTGTCCGCTCAACTTACAAAACATAATGATTATATGAGCCGCTTACGTTGTTTATGCCTTGTACTTATTTAAAAAAGTTTAACAATATACTTTATATAAACATAGTACTGTCTCCTACGATCTCGATTAGTTGCATACAATCTTAATTTCATTGCGTTATACTATACATACACAACGCAAGTAGCGCACATACGATGTTTAAGACTGGTAATTAAAAGTGTGATGAAAAAAAACTTGCGTCGAAGCTATGAAAGAGTTGAAAAAATTTACAAAGAAATTATAAAAGACCACATCAAACAATTTAATCCTAGTGTTTAGCATTACAGACGTGAGCACGCCCCAAACCCTTTGTACCTAGGTACCGAGTGACCTTTCAGTGACAGCGATGCATTAACAATTTATAGAACAAAATTCAGAAGCTAAGATTTCATTAGAGTCATAGATTAGTAGTCAAGAAAGATATGAATAATATAATTTAACCACTTAGGCCATGAAGAATGCGAAACATGTGCAATTTTTGAGAGACATGTCTCAAAGATAACCCGGACAATACATGCGAGACTTACAACAATTACATTACTCACAGAAAAAAATATGAAGAGTTTCGTTCCGAGTACCAAATGATGTTAAGACTGCAGCAGAGGTAACAACTGACGTTTTTTACTCTGCTGATCGCGATGTACTAAAGTGAACAACGTGCAGTGTGACTTTACGTGCAACGATATGCAATCAGAAAAATGGTGAACATTTAAAAAAAATGTATTACTTAATCTTATCTTTATCCACCGTTAATGTACCACTGTTGGGCAAAGGCTTCGTTCCGTTTCATCTTATCTTGCCTTCTTTTATTTCTTAATTTGTTGTCTGTTGATCTTTGTGAACATGACAGCGAAAAGAGGTAGACCCATACTTTTTGGATGAGATTTGTAGAATAAATTATGAAGATTAAAACTACATGCAAAAATAACACCTCATTAATCCAGTTTAAAAGTAACACGTCAAAAATAAAATGAAAATCTATTTTTATGTTAAATTTCTATAAAAAATTAAAATGTTTATTCGGCTTTTGTACCAAAACTGTCTTTTCTTTTATTTTCTTGGCTAGGTAAACTATCCAGCTTTCAAATGAGACTACTTTGAATAAATTACTAAAACAGAATCTAAGAAAAAACCAGATTAAGTAGTTTTCATTTAAAAAAATATTACATCGGCTTATTTTTAAATAGCCAACATTATATATATTTTTTATCCGATAATTATCAATAAATGAAGTCGTGTATCTGCACATTTCATTTCGTTTGATCAAGGTTCGAAAATACACATTGTATAAATAAGATGCTGAAAATATAACTACTTATTTGACCATTGTGTAGCGCAAAATAAGAACTATAACTATATATTATTATATTATTTATAATTTTTAGTAGGAATTGTAAACAGTGGCGTACTTAGCGCTAAAAAAATTGCTCTAAATTATTTTGAGCCTGGACATTCATTCACGTCTGCTCTGTCGTGAGGATATGATGTGTGTTCAAGTCCAAAGAGGACTCCTAAAGATGATATATAAGACAAGTCATACCGAAGAAAATTTCACTGGGCTTGATTTTCTTCAAGTTAATATATTCAAATCAATGGAATTCGCTAAAGTAGAGCCAAGGAATATTGATAAGGAACCCAAAGATGCAATAATAACAAAACTTATTCCATTAATGCCGTCAAATAGACAAGATTTTTGGTACAATTTAACTATTCCAAGTTCGCCTGTGTGCCGAGATAACTAAAAGGCTGACTATATTTTATTAGTAAGTAATATAGTTATTTGGTGAAGTGTTTGCAAGATTTTTAAACAATAATTTAAATTTGTTTTACTTATTCTAAATATAATAATGTTGATTACTAATTAGGTATACATTGAGTTTTGTAAAAGGTGGTATTTTTAATAGTCTTGCAAGTAATAATATATACTAGCTAACCCCAGCAAACGTTGTTCTGCAAAATGATAAATAGACAGTAGCCGATTCTCAGACCTACTGAATACGCATATAAAAGTTGGTAAAAATCGGTAAAGCCGTTTCGGAGTGGGAGCTTACCGTGCTCCCACTCCGAAACGGCTTTACCGATTGAGATTAACATTGGGGCATGGAAATTTTATATATTAGATAAGGTATAAAAGAACTGATTCATGTTAAGATTTGCGACTGTGAAAATCTTAACATAATTCGTTCTTTTTTCATTTAATAATTGTCTTAACAAAATAAAACATTTATTAGTTTTATTAAAACTCTTTTCCTCTTTAGTTACAAAAACTAGAATAACTAATATTAAAAAGAAAAAGCGTAATAGACGATATAAATATAAACGTACAAACTTTCGCAATAATATTATTAATAGAAATAACTTTACTTGGATCCAATCAAAATTTTGACTCTCTTAAAGTTACAAACCTTTAACCTAATAGCTTTACTGCACGTTGTACTCCTTAGAATTTACTTTAGTACTAGTCATATTCAACGTATGTGGTTGCTTACGATTATTTTTTTTTGAAAATTATTTATGCTATTTATGAAGATACTAGATATAAACATCGTATGTTAACTTTCCTAGTCATATTGAACGTAGTTGTTCATTTTACCTAGTCATAAACATCGCAACTGCTGCACATACGATATTTATGTTTAGTATTTAAAAAATGTGAAATACTTTTTACTAATCATTAAGAGTTTTTAGGTAATAATAACTCAGAAATATAAGAGTAAACTGAAATATGTAAGTAATAATATAAAACACACTTCCACCTACAACTAAAAGTAACAATTTTGAAAATAGCATAATTAGTGTAGTCGTGACACGAAAAATAAGAATAAAAACTTTGGGCGCGATTTTCTCGAAATATGCCGCCATGCACTTACGCTGTTTATCATAAGAAGGGCAGTATTGCTGGATGAAGGTCTCTCTCATTGGTGTTTAATATGTATTATGTCCAGTTATTTGCTGTGCATTTTCCTCTCCATACAAAGGTTGTCTGGAAGAAATAGCTTTAGGCAATAAGGCCGCGCATTACGCATTTTTGTATTAAGCTATAAGTCCCTTTTTGTATTGTTTTATCCTCGTGTGTAATAAAGAGTTATATTATTATTATTTAGATATATAATAATAATAGTTATGTCCATTCCACACAGAATTTCAACCACCTTGAGTTTGGAAAATCAGGGCCCCCCCTAACTATCTAACTATGTATGTCCATTATACCATGGGGCTAGTTGTTGTGTGGATTGTCCTGAAATATTTATTTATATATTGGTTGTAATGATATTGTGATATTAAGAAATAAGGGACCCAGTTCTGTCTTTCAAAATATTAGAAAAAGAACATAATCTTCAGAATCACTCTAAAAAGCTATATTATGGTTTTAATTTTAAGCTCCTGCAGTGAATGTCCAGTGGCAAAAATGACGAATTAGTGAAAGATGATGGTTTTCCAATGGTATGGAAGAAAAAATGTAGAAACAAATTAAAAACAAAGGAAACAACAGTGTGGTGTGGTAGCATTCTCAACATTTAGTGTATAAAGACTTACCTGGAGTATCAAACATGAATATAGTAGGATTATTGTTAATCCTGATCTTCGTCATCAAACTCCTGGTCACTCCAGCCACAGCTCCCACAGGCAATGAATGACCTCTATTCATATTCTTAGACCGCAGCATGTTAATCAACGAGGACTTCCCTACATTCGGCACTCCAATAATCAAAACATTGTAATCTTCCTCCTCACTTCTGTTAAAACGGTTCGAGTCTTTTATAAGATCTACCATAAGAGGTCTTAAGGTTTTTAATCCCCTGTCAGCCTGATCTTTACTATTAGTAAACACTACATTGTTGATACCCTGCTCAGCCTTCAGTTGATCTTTGATTCTGGGTATTAGAGAGGATACAGTCAAGTCCTTCTTATTTAGAACTAGTATGTGAGGCTTAGCGCCCGTTAACGTGCTGGTAAATATAGGATTTCGTCCTGAGAACGGAATCCTTGCATCATGGACTTCTATAACGCAGTCGACACTCTTCAATTTCCTCTGCATCTGTTTGAGGCCCTTGTTCATGTGACCGGGAAACCATTGCAGCAAGTCCTTGCCGATAAATGGAAATTTCTTGCGAAAATTGTACGCGGCAGCGTCGAATTTTGTAGCCATTTTGAGGTTATGTTTTTGTTTTGGTAGCCTCCAACTGCTATCAAGGTTGAGTTTAATCAGCGTCAGAGTATCATTTTACGTTTCTTGTACAGTTCCAAAATGTATAACTGTATTTCGTTACTTTATTTCATCAAGAATAAGAGAAATCTAATCGCTTTAAATTAAAACCCGTAGATTATCCAAACAAAACAAACAAAATTGTAAACCACAGGACGAGGCAAGGGCAATCAACAGCTGATTTTGACAGATAAAATAGAAAGAGGAGTTGACAGTGACATGAAAGTAAGTTACTTAAATTGCTGACGGGGAGACGCAAAATGGCGTTGAACTGAGTAACATCTAGTATTTCACTTTATAATTTTATTTAACTCGACACTGGCAAATTGTAGCTTCAAGCGCAAAGTCCAATTACAAGAAACTGAACTGAACTGACGGATACGGCCGGCTGTCCGTCAAGTAGACGTTATTATTTAAATAAAAACAGATACAAGTTAGATCATCATTTTGTTAAATATTGTTAATAATCATCAAGAGGAAAAATGTCTCAAACATTTCTATTAGAGCCAGATATTATAGCGGCTACAGAAAATGTTATGCCAGATCTGAACACCGACTTGGTGCTCGCCAAGAACTTCTTGAAACAGCAAAGCTCTGCTACTGGGGACTCCTTGTAAGCATATTATTGGCGTTACAGCACAGTATGGGTTTTTTATTCTTTGGCGTCACTGCAGGCAGGTGCTCAAGTCGTGGGCGTCGCGTCAGCCCAGTTCCGCGCGGTTTGGGTAGTTTAAAAATACCACAGATAAAGATATTATTAACGGAAGGACCCCGTAAGTAAGATATTAATCTTACTAGCGATCCGCTCAGAATTCGCAAGGGTGCAAATTATTAAACCTTTACACTCTAGATAACGGGGGAATTTAATGTAGTGAAAGCTTTTGTTAGGTACGACACGACAGCCGCAAAAACAACCAATGACTTAAAAACTAATTTCTTGTCTCTATCTAATATCTAGGTATGACCACTTAGTAGACCTGGTTCACAAGATAATCTCCCAAAAGCCGCCTGACGTGGTGGACAACTTCGAGCAGTACTCGTGGGAGGTGAAACAGGAAAAGTTCAGGCCTAACTTCGACCTCCTCAATGATGTGTACCTCGCACCGCCTCAGCTGGCCTTGGCCCGGCAAATGGACAAGATGTTTAGGGTTAGAAAACGATTCGAGTTCTTAGAATTGTTTGTTAATTATGGCTTCAGCACGCCTATTTGCTGCACCAATTTGCAACGAATCAAGCGGGCCCAAGCTGAAATCGCTTCGCGTCTGCTGGTCGCTAGTTCGAGGCGCTGCTCCTCTAGGTAGGTTAGGTACTGCTACTGTCTCCCGTTTGGTAGTTGTGCACAAATCTTTCTTATGCCCAGCAGTTGAAGACAGGCTGCGGATGATGATGATAAGTATTTCTCGCAGAAGTATCAAGCCTTTATCAATTGTTGTAAAAATAAGTAGGTAGTTATTGTAAGTTTACAAATTTTCAAGGCATAGGCTGAATATTTTTTGCCGCCCTTGCCTCAACAATTGTGATTATCATACATTATTTTTACAATGCAACAATTTCGTTGAAATTGTACGTAATATAATTTTCGGTATATTTTTGAGCTAATCGGTATAGCTTGCTACTCTCGGTATGTGCAATATCAAGTGAGGGAGAAAAGTCATCGACAAAAAATAATCTTTGCCGCCCTAGGCTCGAGCCTACCCGGCCTGTGGCTGGTAAATCCATCACTAGGAAAGTAGTAGGTACGTAGAAATTGTCTTGTATGTCTTATACCCTCTAGATCTTTATGCTCCATCTTAGACCACATCGTCACTTAACATTAGGTGAGAAAAAAATATGCATGAACTATCAGAGTGAACAGTCTCGTCATTGTTTTCAGCTGATAGCCAGCAAAAACGAGGCCAGAGATGACCTGGCTGAGGAGGAACAGGAGCTGGACCTGGAGGAGGACAGCATGAAGCCGCGCGTGGCGGACCTCATCGACCATAACTACTACTTTCGAGGGGTGAGGGTATCAGCATCTGCCTCTGTCATATCAGGTCGACCTCTGCTAGATAAATAAAAAAAAGGTGTGTGTGCGATTCACACACGATAAAAGTGAAACTTCAGTAAATCGACAAAAGAATGAGAAGAATAAAAAAATCATAAAAAAAATACTAAGCAAAAAGATTTTGTTCGGGCGGTCACCCATCCAAGTACTAGCTTCGCGCAAAGTTGCTTAACCTTGTTAGCGTTTAAGATTGGCTTACCCGACAGGTAAGCCAATCTTATTTCCATTTCCGTTGCATCCGGTTTCAAATCACAACGATTGTAAAGAAGTTTCACTTCAATAAGCATTCATTCTGTTTTCTATGTATCATACCTATGTACATTCGGTTACAAAAAACAACGGGCAACATAAACCCGAATATCTCACGAACTACGTATGCTACCCTAATGAAACGAAGACTGCTCAATTTTGGTGAGGAATCTCCTTTACAACCAGTTTAAATAATATGTTATTAGAAGCGCAACTATAAAGTCTTTATTCTGTTTTTAATTTAGTTGAAATATACCTATAATTAAGAAATAATTAAGAATATACCTATAATTAAGAAAGCACTAGCACATAAATATTCTGTACCTTAATTTTAAGCTATTTTAGTGTATTTTCTTGTTGGTGGTCCTAATAAACAAATAATTATATATACTTTATAGTAGGTACCTACTGGAGATAATGCGTTGTTTAGAATGACCCGTTATTTTTGGAACCGAGTGTATTTACAAAAAATATGTAGGTATCTTTGTAGTATATCAGTCACCTAACACACAAAGTACAAGCTCTTCTCAGTTTCCGGACTAATCATAATCACGATGCTGTGTGATTATGATTAGTCCGGAAATATGTGTATGTAATATTACATCTAATTATTTTTTAGGCTGGCTACGGGCTCTCCGATCAAGAATGCTACGCGGTCTACATGTCCCTCCTAATGCTCTCCATCAAGGAGTCAGTGGCCACCGTCAGGTTCTTCGGAAAGATATACGGAACCCAGGCGAACTACTATGTTGCGGAAACAGATCTTACTAATGATGAGCTGGATAGGAGGATTCGGGTAATGTCTATCATGTTGAGGCTTACAACTACACACTATTCAATATTGAACACAACAACATTAGAAATACAAGGGACAACCCTATCGCTCCTGCAAACAACACCGCCTCCGCGCCGCTTCCTTGTAAACACGCGCCACCGCCGCGCCTCAACCGCGCTGTCAAAGCCTAATTTTTACCGGTCCAATATTTGCATTGCCAGTTACGAAGAAATGTAATGTTACATTGCCAGTTATGTATTGATACATTGCTAGTTATGAATAGCTACTTAAATTTAAAGGTCGAAATTCGAAGAATGTAGTAAAAACTTTAATGTATCTCCCTCTTTTGTAATTTTTCAGGAATTCGAGCTAAAGGATATGCCTGGTGAAGGCGAAGGGGAGCAAAAGGCCAATGAAATGGAGGAACAAAGAGAGGAACGTAAGGATGCTATCATAGTTATCTTTGATTAGGTATTTAGTTTGGTAGGGTAGGTTATCTGAGCACCTTTAGGGCCGTCTCCAGCGAGAGAATCGCGAGAGAATCTCCAGCGAGAGTCAGCGCTTATAACTATACCTAGGTACTATCGTCGGGTCATCTCCACCAACTAGCGATTATTCTGCCAGCGTATCGGCGCGGCGGCGCGACTCGGAACGGAATCACAGCGTGTCCACAACGACTCATAACGGAATCGCCGAGTATCCACAGCGATTCATGCGACAGCGGCACCTGTGTTTGACAACGAGCACAGACTATTTACTATAATATGTTTTTATGTTTTTACATAGTGATAAACCCCACTTCATTAACAGGTATATTGGTAATGTATTCATCTTAGGTACACTTGACTTCGTTTCACTCTATTTAACTTAATATTATGTAATCGTAATTAAAAAAGTATAAAAAATAAGCACTCTGCAAGTCACAGACAAGTATTTTTAGTTAATAGGTTTCAACCTATAAACTGATATTCTAAAATGTTGAAAGAGTGTTGAAGTATAATGAAAGACGTGAGTTCGAATCCCGCATTTTGCTTGTAAGCTACGTTACGTTACCCTCGTCTTTTTTTTCTAAATATTTGTGTTCGGATTTTTTGAAGTACCTACTCAAAGTACCTACTTAAGTTGTAGTACCTACTACACAACTGAAACAACATGAAAATCGATACTGTGTAAAGATGTTTATTCAAATTATTGTTAATGTAAAATCGAATGATTACAAAAACGATTTTTTTATTATGGCAATGTGTTGCTAAAAATCGTATGAATATTAGGTCCTTACATATGAAATTGGCGTTTTGTATGGGAGGAACAAAAAGTCGAATATTTTTTAATATAATATATTTAATTAATCAAAGTATGAACCATTATTTTCTATGCACTTTTGCCATCTTATAGGTAGTTCATTGATCCCTTTACTAAAAAAACCAGTCGGACGGGAATCAATAAAATCTTTGAAGGCGATTTGGACTGCCCCATCGGAGTTGAATTTTTTCCCTTGCAAGAAGTTATCCAAATTTCGAAAAAAATGGTAATCTGTTGGAGCAAGGTCCGGGGAGTACGGAGGATGTCTTAGACTTTCCAATTGAAGCTCTTCTAATTTAGTAGCCGTCTGTTGCGCAGTGTGTGGTCTAGCGTTGTCGTGAAGCAGCAGTGGCGTGGAGCGATTGACCAGCCTAGGTTGTTTAGCCGCTAGCTTTTCCATCATGGTTTGCAATTGCTGACAATAGACATCAGCCGTAATAGTCTGGCCAGATTTGAGAAAACTGTAATGAACAATACCGGCACTAGTCCACCAAACGCTTACAAGTAACTTTTTTGGGGTTAATTTTCGCTTGGGGCAGGATTTGGCTGGCTGGCCAGGATCCAACCATTGCGCTGAGCGCTTCCGATTATCGTAAAGAACCCATTTTTCATCACAGGTAATGATTCGGTTTAAAATACCTTCATTATTGTGCCGGTTTAGTAATGTAACGCAGCAGTCGACGCGCGTTTGCCGGTTTGCTTCAGTCAATTCGTGAGGTACCCACCTTTCAAGCTTTTTAATCTTCCCAATTTGCTTCAAGTGAATTAAAACAGTTTTATCACTAACACCGCAGCCTGCAGCTAACTCGGACGTGGTTTGCGATGGATCCGCTTCCACAATAGCCTTCAACTCTTCATTATCAACTTGAGTCTCAGGCCGTCCACGGGGCTTGTTCTGCAAGTCGAAATTTCCAGAACGAAAACGTTGGAACCAAAAACGAACTGTGTTTTCTTTTGCAACACGACCGCCATACACATCATTCACCCTTCGAGTTGTTTCCGCAGCACTAGTGCCACGGCGGAACTCGTACTCGTAAATAATGCGATATTTTAAGTTTTCCATTTTGTAAAATGAGTGACGCAAACAGAAAAAAACAGAAGAAAAAAAACAAATGAATGACGATTATCGAAGCACAAATACATGAGTATAGACTCATACAGCTGTACAAATTTGAATTTGGAATTCCTTACCAAAGAGGAGAAATTTGTGATTAAAGTGGCCAGTACGAAAAACGCCAATTTCATATGTAAGGACCTAATAATATTAATGCGTTACATTTCCACAACCAGTCGAGGGCGAAGGCAGGTATGTGAAGCCCAACACCCTGGAGCCGCCGAAGCTGCCTCCGGAGCCCGTGTCTACCTGGGTGCCTCCGACTCCGATCCCCGTGGAGCGCCCCGGACAAGGTGTCAACAAGAAGGTAGGTTTTAAAGCTATCAACCCACGTTCTCAGCATGTCAAGTATAGCAATCCTCCTGATTAGAAATGATTAAGAATTCTATAGTCCGAGTACCTTACGACCCTTCTAGTCATGATATCGGCGGGAAAGGGGTGCTAATTATACCCCAAAGACGCTTGGCTACTAATCATATCTTCTTTTCACTCTTGACAGAGCGGTCTTTTTTTTATGCTGGATAAGCCTTTATTTGACCACAATCTCACCTGATGTAAGGTGACGATGTGGTCTAAGATGGGACATGAAGACCTAGAAGGCTTCTCCGGGCCACATTACAAAACACGAAAAAATCGTTTCACGCACTGGCCCAGCGCGGAGGGTGGTGACAAGCCGCGGCCGAAGCCTACCACCAGAGACTGTTCTGACTGGTGACTGGTCGTGGTCGCATTGAGGCATCATTTTGGTGTTAGAGACGGACACAGCTTTCTTTACGCCCGCCATCTTTCTCTATTTGCAGCCCGTTTGGTGCGGTCTGACACTGGGACTCCCATTGCGGATTTTACTTGGTCAGTCCAGCGTAGGTGATCTGTCGTGGGCCATGGTTCCTTCCACTTTTCCTTGCACGAATCATATAAATCGCTGTAAAAAGGTCGTAACGATCTTACAAGTACTGTTTCTAGGTGTATTGGGTGTGCAACAATCCGGGCGAGCCGTGGATCTGCCTGCCGGACCTCACCCCGAGCCAGATCCGAGTGGCCAGACTCAACGTGCGCTGCATGACAGGCAACCTCGACGCGGAGGTTAGGAATACATCCTCTTTACATCTGTCGACGTAGTCTTAGCCATGAAACGCTAATTATTGATAAGCCTTCATTTGACCACGATCTCACCTGATATAAAGTGAAGATGTGGTCTAAGATGGAGCATGAAAGCCTAGAAGATGGCTTCTCCGGACCACATTACGAAACACGAAAAATCGCTTCACGCACTGGCCCAGCACGGAGGGTGGTGACAAGCCGCGGCCGAAGCCTACCACCAGAGACTGTTCTTAGCACCACCCGGAGGTCACGTGTAAGGATTCAGAGGGTTACCACTTACGGACGTGAACAGCCAAAACCTGCAAAATATATATATTTCTGTGGGGTTGCCAGTTTAAAAGACGAAAACTCTTTTTCCAAGATGGCTGCCGAAGGACAGTGTCGAGCTTATATTCAATCTTGAGGGGTTCAAACCCCCTATAAATTTTAAAAAGAAAACTGCGTCATCTAAGAACGCAAGCTAAGCTCTTAAATATATTTGACTAGCTGGCCCGTGCCGGCTTCAAAAACCTTTCTTACTCAAAAGGAATACCTGTTGCTGAAAACCGCATAAGTCGTTTTTGGGATAATCTCGAACGTAGGGACAGGCAGACGCAGGCGATGGGCTTTTATTTTATAATAAGTATGATAAGAATATATTTCTATGGATTATATGATAACGTTGTCATTGGTCGGTTATTCGACTTTATCATTAGGTAGGTACGCCATTTTGAACAAACATCATCTACTGTATTTTGACTTAAAACGGGCAACATAATATGATTTGACGGATTTTGAGTTTGCCGATATTTACCCGTTACCCGTTTTAAGTCATAATATTGTTAAAAACCATGATAATTTTATCTACCAGTTTGTTTGTTCGCTGCAGATCCAAAGTTTCCCGCCATTCGAGGGCACGGAGCGGCACTACCTGCGCGCGCAGATCGCCCGCATCGCCGCGGCCACCTCCGTCTCGCCGCAGGGGTTCTACACCTTCGGCTCGGGGGAGGAGGAGGAGGACCTCAATATGGAGGAGGGGATGGGTAAGAGGGATTAATTAAATAAACAAGTTCAAAATTAAATTAATTAAATTTTGTGTCCATTATAAAATATTTTTATTAGAATAGAATAGAATTTTTTATTTGCCACTAAACATATTGGTTGTTATAAGGTAGTTTAATTCTAACATGTTACATGCTGCTCACCATTTTGTATGTAAATTATATTTTTTTTTTATGTTATTATTTTATTTAAATTTAATATGATTAATATAATATATCATATAATGACCCATACCTGATACCCAGATAATGATGGGTAAGAGATTGATTAAGGCAGCTGCGGAAATTAAGGCGTGCAACACATTTAATTATTAGGACCTTGTGTTACTAGCAAGATTCCTCTAGATCTTTGTGATCCATCTTCATCTACATCTACACTTACCAACCTGTCAGGATATTATCAAACATCTTTAGCAAAACTTTTGAGTCTTCTTTCAGGTGATCTCGAATATAACGTGAACCCGTACTACCAGGGGCACACGCTAAAGGACCTCGTGGATCCTAACTTCACGTACTGGGTGCACCACGGCAGACATATCCTGCCGCAGGGGAGGACTATCTGGTGGAACCCCAACGTTATGGGGGTGAGTTGAGTAGGGACCCTAAATTTAATAATGAAACTCGCGTTAGCTTCAAAAGTGAAATTGTGTAGGTACACGTTTTGACCTCCAATAATTGGAAACAAATAAAAAATGCAGGCAAAATAAAGCTACTCATAACGCCACAAAGGGGTCTTCGCCCAACAGGCCCTCGCCCTTGATCTTGGGGTAACAGCATTGTTACCCCAAGATCAAGGGCTAAGCTAGTAAAGACCTTTCAAAGAGTAATCTTTGAAGCATCAGAAATTTTAGTCTTTGAGGTAAGCTGTTCCTCAAATATCCTCATAGATCCTATCCATCCAAAGGTTGCCTGAAAGAAGTAGCTGTTAGCGTTAAGGACGCCGATTGTGCTACTGCGATATACTATTTTTTTTTTTGCAGTTAAGTTTTAAAGAAATGGTTTGCAATAAAGTTGTTATCTATTATCGGTTCAGTCCGATTAGGCAGTTTCTGGCTTCAAGTAAAAACTTGCAGGACGAAAGCCTAGAAGAAGAGGAAGACGAAGGCCCACCGCCCGTGGAGCCCGAGGTAGGCCCGCCCATGTTCACGCCGCTGTCGGAGGACGCGCGCGTGGAGGGGCTGGCGGCGTGGAGCGCGCGCCCCAGCAGCGCCGTGACGCCGGAGCGCGCCGTCGCCGTGCTGCGCAGCGCGCTGTGGCCCGGCGCCGTCGCCTACGCTACCGTCGGCAAGTGAGTAAACATAGTGGCTACACAGCTGGTGGAAGTTCGCAGCTTGTCACCTCCCTCCGGGCTGGGCCAGTGCGTGAAACCATTTTTTCGTGTTTCGTAATGTGGTCCGGAGAAGCCACCTTCTAGGTCTTCATGCCCCATCTTAGACTACATCGACACTTTACATCAGGTGAGATTATGGTCAAAAAAGGCTTATCTAACATAAAAAAAAACATTTCAAACCCCATCTTATACTGGGACCAGCCACAGACCTACTATTTTGGGCCCGGATTTACCTTGTACAGAAAGAAGCTCAGAATGTAAGCTGGGGAGGCTAGAATGCAATACAAAATGAACCAGTCGTAGACCTACCGGTAATAACGCTCGGTCAACAACAACCGTACGTGTGCCATCGCCGACAAGTTGCCCCAGGCCTGACGGGGTCATCATTTTCTTCTCATTATTTTCTTTCTTCTGTGCTTATACAAATATTTTCCCAGGAAATCGGAGTGCATGTACACGGGCTGGGGTCTGAAGTACCAGTCGCCGAACTTCAGCCCACTGCAGCTGCCGCGGCCGCAGGACGAGTACATCGTAGGTCCGGAGGTCATGGAGATGGCGGACCCCACCTTCGCCGACGAGGAGGTTGGTTTGGGGGGCTCTGGTTTTCCGCACTTGAACTCCGTGGTCCATTATGCCTGTTGTGATGCGCTAGTCCAGCCTTACTCCGACCAGAAGCAGTAAAGTTTCCTGGGGTCTTCACAGGTTCCTTCTGACAGCCCAAGCTGTTGAGGATTTTTGTCGCAGCGCTGTTAAGCCCTCGCAATCCAGAACTACGTGGTATGTTGTGTGTTTATTTAGGGTGAAATGCGGATGACGAGTTCTGTCAGACTTGTAGAGGTCTCACAGACTGTCCCAGTCGAAGTTCTCCCAGCTGTAAGAGAAGAATCTCTGAACTGCTTCCTACCAAAAGTTATGCGCAAGTTGTTTATATACCTTATGTTAAGTGAACTTCCTCATCATTCTCCTGCCCTTATCCCACATTAGGTGGGGTCGGCACAACATGTTTTTTCCTTCCATTTTCCTCTGTCACTCGTCATCTCAACACTCACTCCTTTCTTAAACATGTCATCCTTTACACAGTCCATCCATCTTTTCTTTGGTCTACCTCTTCCCACATATCCATCAACACACTTAAGTGAACTTCCTATTTATTTAATTTGATTATTCTTTGGCCAGGCGTATCGCATCGCGCACCTCCCTCCGCCGCCGCCGCCCGAGCTGCCCGGCGAGGGGGAGGGTCTGTTCCCGGAAGAAGAAGAAGAAGACGACTGATATGCTCAATAAATTACTACACTACACTACAGGGCATATTTCACTACCTATCTCCGCGGTAAATTTGTCAAAGCGAAAAAGACTTAGAAGTACAAGGCGTACATGAACAGGTTATATTAAAAAAAACTATCAAGGAAAAAACATTGTCTTGACAGTTCGCTTTTATTTTTATACTAAGTTGGGAAGCGAATACAACAACACAGCTATATTAGTTACTGCAATTTCGGTGTTCGTATAATATTAAGTCAACTGACAACTGCTGTCAGTGACTGACTGACCTAGATTGCTCTATATTTTAAACATTGACTTTTTCACCCCGGAGATGGTGAAATAGCCCCTTATTCTTATCACTGTTCAAGTGTTATTTTGTTATTGGTTTGTAATAAATAACTTGTTTTTAATTGCTTGTTCCTATTTAAATTCGTCTTCTACATACCTCCTTAGAGATTCTTGTATTGCCATGTTCTGTCTGGGCTCATGTTGTTAGCACTATTAATTGTACACATGAATGTGATTTGTTAAATTAAAAAAAAAAATTATTTAATTTGCCAAGTTAATTAAAACAACAAAAATGTAAATTAACAAATTTTATTAATAAAATAAACATAGAATCAACAGAATGTAGAAATTAATATCAATTCTCGGTTTTAAATCATCAACATGAACAATTAAAAGTTATGTTCTTAGCATGCTTATTAACTGTATGTCAGTACTCAGTAGTAGGTAAGTCAGGTGAAATGGTTTTTTTTTTAAAGAGATATGCAGGAAAAGAATGTATTGATGAAAACAGAATGACCAATATTTTAATGAACATATCTGCAACTCATCTTTGCTGTGTTCCATCCGCTAAGATACAGACAAAATAATGATATTTTTCATCGAAGAAATGAACAGTTTAATAGGTAATTCAAAATATAATACAAACATACACATTAGATATTTTTACGTGTTTATTGTGTTGTCAGTTTGAATTAGGTTTTTTTTTGGCTTTAACATAACATCACAATGTGTGTGAATGCTTCAATCGATACTAATATTAAAAAGAAAACTAAAGATTTGGTTACTTTGAATGCGCTTATCAAAGGAATTACTCTGGTCCGATATGAAATATTCTGACAGTTTTAGATAGCTCATTTATCGAGGATGGCTATAAGGCTACTTTACCGCGTGATAATACGCTGGTCCCGCGGGAAAATACAAAAACACGGATAACACCTTGACGTGTAAAGATTTAATAGATACCACTTCAGTATTGGAAAATCTCAGGTCATATAAACCTATACCTTACAGACATTATATATTTTGACGCAAACCAAATTTGCAGTGCCCCTCCGGGGTGCATGTACATATCGACTTAAGATGATTGTAACAATTGACCTATATCTGTATAAATGTACATGTAAGCAAATAAATAAATAAAAATAAATAAATTATGAGGCTTATGGGACGTTTGCTATGCTTGAAATTATTTTTAGGAGGTTTTGGCTGTTCACGTCCGTAAGTGGTAACCCTCTGAATCCTTACACGTGACCTCCGGGTGGTGCTAAGAACAGTCTCGGCTTGTCACCACCCTCCGGGCTGGGCCAGTGCGTGAAGCGATTTTTTCGTGTTTCGTAATGTGGTCCGGAGAAGCCATCTTCTAGGCCTTCATGCTACATCTTAGAACACATCTTCACTTTACATCAGGTGAGATTGTGGTCACTTGAAGGCTTATCAACAATAAAAAAAAAAAAGTGTCTTTATTATTGGAGAGATATTAAAGATAAGGCCACAGTAGTTGTAATATTCTAACTAAGTATCACTTAATATCCAAACAGCTCTACTTTTTATGCTTGTGGAGCTGCGGTGCGGAAAGTTTCACTTTACCGGGGAAATTCCTCGCTACATTCTCCTCCTGAAATAAATAACAATATATCATCATCATCAACGTTCCCACTGCTGGGACACGGACTTCTCTCTTGACGAGAGAGATTAGGCCTTAATTCACCACGCTGGCCAAGTGCGGGATGGTGAATGTCACATGTCCTTCAAACTCTATAAAGTTCTCAGAACATGCCGGTTTCCTCACGATGTTTGCTTTCACCGTTAAAGCACGTGTTTTAATGCACACATACATTTTTCAAGAAGAAAAATCCAGAGGTGCGTGTCGTGGTTTGAACCATCGACCTTCGGAATGAAAGTAGTGTGAGCTCCCACTTAGCCAACACGGCTTCAACAATATACACACGTTATTTATTATTATGGAAGACTACAAGACGTTAGGTAATGATAAAAATGTCTGGAAAGAAGAAAGGCCTTTTGCGCAATCAATTTATTTCGTGAGGCTTAAAACGGGGCAAATTTGTTTAACTGATAATTTATGTCTTTGTTGATTATTAAAATATTTTCTACTCAACCAATGATCGTAAAATTATAAAAATACTATTCCGATGGGATTTACAAGAGAGGACTCTGGAAATTTTCGTAGTCTTCTTGAAATATTTAAAAAACATCAATCAACCATAAACAGAGAACTGCATCTACTATGGGTATTAGTTGACTGATTGATATACTACATAATAAATAATAATAATAATAAGTAAATAAATATTTCCGAACAATCCACACAACAACATTTACCCCGTTACCTCTTAGCTTGTGTTACGGGTACTAGACATCTGGGTATACTTAATATAATAGACATACATACATATATATTTTTATTATACATACATCGGTATAAAATTACTCGGTAGTAATTTTAGTTGACTGATATACTACATGCAAACCGAGTTGTTTTTTAACTCCCCTTTATATTTTTTTCGTATGGCTTTTAATGCTGTTGACCGCAGATGGCTATGCCAGCGTTACCGGACTGGTAACTTAAGGTATAAGAATTAATTTACCTTGACAGCCTTCAAGAGGTCCTTTTCCCGCGGCGTGGCCGCCTTGTCCCGCAAGAACACTTGCACTGCCGTTTTGGCCGCTTTCCCGCGCTTGCCAGTTCCCGGGGTTAACTTTACTTTGTACCTGAAAACAAAAGAAGAAGAATTAATTCCTTGCTTGTCAATGGCTCGTCGATCGACTCTATGAGTCTGATTAAAATAGTATTTCATCATCACCCTATTAACGTTCCCACTGTTGGGACACAGGGACTTCTCTCTTGACGAGAGAGATTAGGCCTTAATTCACCACGCTGGCCAAGTGCGGGTTGGTGAATGTCACATGTCTCTTCAAACTCTTTTAAAGTTCTCAGAACATGCCGGTTTCCTCACGATGTTTGCCTTCACCGTTAAAGCACGTGTTTAAAGCGCACATAAATTTCTCAAGAAGAAAAATCCAGAGGTGCGTGGCGGGGTTTGAACCCACGACCTTCGGAATGAAAGTCGAGTGTCCTCCCACTTTGCCAACACGGCTTAGAAAATAGTAAAAAAATAGTATTTACTCTCTATATATTAGAAACATCACTGGATCAAAAAGCGACCCTTGCGGCACTCCTACGTAAACACAGCTGCACAGCATGTTTATATTTAGTACTTACCTGGGTTATTTTAATTAGTCACTAAATTATTTGTTATATTGATGTTTTCAGAAATACTGCTTATTAGTTTATGTATCTAGCCTATTGTTTATGTCTTTTAGCCTGAGATACAGGATTACCCTAGTTCAGGCTCATGTATTCCATACCTATTTTAAACGTTATTACCTATTAACCATTATGAGTGAATTTTGTTAATATTTGATATATTATTATTATTATTATTTGAATAATATTTTTTTATTATTATATTATATTATTATTATGTCTACTAACCAAGCATCAGAACAGAATCGCCTACACCATATACAGTTACAATTAACTACCTGTTTTATGAGTGAAAAGAAAAGCCTATTTATAAACCCTCGGCTAATTCAATAAAACATAGAATTAATCAATCCATAATATATTTTTTTTAACTGTACATTGTTTTTTTTGTGCACAAATATATAAATATGTACTGTACATGTACCCCCGTAGGGGCACTGCATATAGGTTTACGTTATTACTGGATCTAAGAGCATTGCAAGATATAGTATATATATTAGTTTTTGAGACAGTTAAATCATAATTTTACTTACTTGTAATTAATGAGAGCCGCATAGGGCGCAACCACGGGCACTGCGAATAACAACTCGTCTTCTGTCACCGGAGCGCCCGTCAGTTGAGACAGGAGTTCGCTTTCCGCCTCAACTGCCGCTTGTTCCACCTGTTAACGGGTAACATCTAATATATAAAATTCTCGTGTCACAGTTTTCGTTGCCATACTCCTGCGAAACGGCTTGACCGATTCTCATGAAATTTTGTGAGCTTATTGAGTAGGTCTGAGAATCAGCTAATATCTATTTTTCATTTTGCAAAACAACTTTTGCTGGGGTCAGCTAGTATGAATATAAAACCCTTACCCCAAACCCTACTACAAGAGATAGTTCTTCGCACCATAGTAACTACTAGTTAAAAATAAAATAGTTAAGACTAGTTTGTCAATTACATCCTGTTTTTTTATGGATTTTGCCACGATTTTTTTCATTTTTTTTAACTATAACAACAGTAAATCAGCGTCTCTTATTCAACACCATAAGTTCATTATAATTATTTCTATCCTATTCCCCATTATCATTATGGTGTCGGCACAACATGTTTTTTCATTCCATTTTTCCCTGTCACCCGTCATCTCAACACTTACTCCTTTCTTACACATGTCATCCTTCACAGAGTCTATTATTCATCAACATCTCAGTTGTTAGACGTCCACTGCTGGACATAGGCCTCCCTCAAAGATCTCCAGTAGTTTCTGCAGCTGGCAGCGGACTGCATCCACCGTGAGCCCGCAGCCTTCACCAGATGGTCCGTCCATCTAGTTGGTGGTCTCCATTCGAGAACTTTTCGACCCCAAAGACCATCTTTTCTGCGTGCTATATGGCCTGCCCACTGCCACTTCAAAGAACTAATCCGTTTGGCTATGTCGGTGAGCCGCGTTCTTCTACGAATCTCCTCATTTCTAATTCGATCCCGTAGAGAAACCCCGAGGATAGCCCTCTCCATAGCTCTTTGAGCGACTCTGAGCCTCGCAAACCACATCTGATAAAGTTAATATAATAAACAAACATATATAGATATTGTTTTTAACCCCCGACCAAAAAATAGGGGTGTTATAAGTTTGACGTGTCTGTCTGTCTGTCTGTGGCATCACAGCTCCCGATCGGATGGAGCGATTTCAATTTAGTTTTTTCTGTATGAAAGGTGAATTTGGCTCGGGTGTTTTTAGACATGTTTCATGAAAATCGGTTGAGCCGTTCAAAAGTAATGGGGGTGAGAGTGGGGAAGGAAAACCGAAAATCTGCAAATATACTCGAGTGGGGTATCAAATGAAATAGCATCGCGTGCCCTAACTACTAAATATTATGGTGTTTTACTTATAAGGAAATTAAGGCATTGGAATCGGGGGTTTTTCTTAAATTTTTAATTATTTTTTTCTTTTTTTTTATGCTGGATAAGCCTTCATTTGACCACAATCTCACCTGATGTAAAGTGACGATGTGGTCTAAGATGGGACATATAGACCTAGAAGGTAGATGGCTTCTCTGGGCCACATTATGAAACACGAAAAAATCGCTTCACGCACTGGCCCAGCCCGGAGGGTGGTGACAAGCCGCGGCCGAAGCCTCCCACCAGAGACTGTTCTTAGCGCCACCCGGAGGTCACGTGTAAGGATTCAGAGGGTTACCACTTACGGACGTAATTTAGATTTATTGATATTACATATTAGATAGTTTGGCGTGATCGTGTACCTCGGCCTCAGCCGCCCCGGGGTGCTCCTCCTCGGGCTCGGAGTCCTCGAGCAGCACCGGCGCGGGCGCGGGGATCTTCGGCCCCGACTTCTGCTTGGATTTACTTTTGGCAGCCATCTTCTTTTGACACTTACGCGCTTCCTTCTCTTCTTTTGCGGACTGGAATTATTAAGAGAAATCTAAAATACAGTATTAAGTAAGCTATGTAAAATGAAAATTGTTAATTCCTAGAATGTAATACCTAACAACCTTTTCTATGTATCATTATCATTATGTATGTATTTGCAAAAAAAAAGGTCTGTGTGCGATTCACAAACGATAGAAGTAAAGCTTACAAAAAAAAATTCTGTGCAAAAAGATTTTGTTCGGGCGGTCACCCATCCAAGTTCTGGCGTCGCGCAAAGTTGCTCAACCTCGTTAGCGTTTAAGATTGGCTTACCTGTCGTTTTTTCCGTTGCATCCGGTTTGAAATCACAACGATTTTAGAGAAGTTTCACTTCAAAAAATGTACCTATGTAGTATATCAGTCACCCATAGAACAAGCTTTGCTTAGTTTGGGGTTAGATGATGCTGAGTGATTAGTCCGGAGATATATTTATTTATTATATGGAAGGAACTGACTCCTGACACACAGGTAACCCCAGTTTAGAAGTCAGAGCTCCATTTATTTTGTACATAAAATTTTAACTAATAAAGAAATGTTATTGTTATTTATTATTATAATATATATGTGTACAACACTGTATTGTAACTAAAACAAAACAATAGTTCTTTGTTAGCAACTTTACACCCTAGCGATATCGTTCAGGCAACCTTTGGATGCACATCGTTGTTGTGGTAACTTAGTATAGAAGTAGTGTAGTACTGTTATTACTGCTAAAATATTGAATTAAAATAAGCGGCGCCTAACCAGAAATTTAACATTTCCTTGTTGTAACAGAAACTTGTTATACTGTATGTAGGCAGTGAAAGGCATTCATTTAAATTGGATCTTCTACTACTATGATATTGATAATTAAATGTTAACTTTATTTTTTTTAAATTTTATGTTAACTTCTATCACAGCTTGTATAATTTCATTCTAAAATCTACCCGCCATTAATGCAAAAACTCCTAGTTGGTAGACGTCCTACTCGTTACCCGATGACCCCATTACAAGATAAAAAAAACATTATTTTTCCATAGATCGGAGCACACAGCTAAGAATCGCCACGAAAAGCAAATAGATAAAACGAGGAAAATCTTTACATTAAGAACCTACTCCGTTCCTTTGAGAACCTACTCCGTCATTTCAGAACATTTTAATGACATTTCTAATTAAAATGTGTTACTATAGTCTAAATGATTTCATGACTGTCAAAAATGTTTCTAAGATAATGACTTTTAAAATTGTATAATAATTAGTTTAATGAATTTGACTTTTTGCTTACGCTGATGATTACTAATGTTATGAAATTACTCTAAAGTATTATTAAATTTTTATTTATTAAGTACAATAATTTTGTTAGATTTTTATTATTATTACTAGCGGCCCGCCCCGGCGTCGCACGGGTAAAAACGTTCCCGGCAATTGTATGATTTTTTCTCGCCTTTTAAACCTTCCCTAGACCTCCACGAACATTTCAAGACTATGATAAGATAAATCCGTTCAGCCGTTCTCGAGTTTTAATCAGACTAACGAACAACAATTCATATTTATTTATAAAGATTTTAGTTTATTCAATAATGTAATGCTATAATTGCATGCCTGGACAGGTAAATACATTGATCCATGTAAGATTTAAGCCAAAACATCGCTGTAACATGCATTTACGCAATAAATGAACTTTGAACTTTGAACTTCGTCGGTTAGACATAGCGCCCTCACCTGCAGTATCTCCATAGCCATAACCCTGTCCTCGTCATCCTGGTCCTTGTACTTCTCCTTGATCTTCTTCAGCTTGCCCTTCTGCCCGCGCTTCGAGGACTCCTTCTTGGCTTCCTTCTCTTTCGCCTCTGGCTTCTTCTGCGGCCGCTTCCCCCCCTTTTTGGGGAGTGCGGGGAAGGATAGGGGTTTGTCGTCACCTGAGTGGATTTATAATTAAGATTTATTTTACCAAGCATGCCGATATCGTGATAATCGAAATAAAAACATGTAGATTAGGTTGTGGATTGTGATAAAGATTGATAAAACTGTCTTTCGTTATATATCCCAGCTCCCACTTCTCTCTTGACGAATAAGAATAAGAAACATTTATTTGCATAAAACATTAGTGTATATGTATACATGGTAGTAGTTAAAAAAAAAAGTGTTATATAGTGTTATATATGTTATGGCTCCCACTTCTCTCTTGACGAATAAGAATAAGAAACATTTATTTGCATAAAACATTAGTGTATATGTATACATGGTAGTAGTTAAAAAAAAAGTGTTATATATGTTATGCCAATCCTTGCGCGCAAATTTGAGAGGGCGCAATGCATTTGGTCACAAATGTGATACGACGACAGAGATTAGACCTTGATTCCCCACGCTGGCCAAGTGCGGGTTGGTGAATATCACATGCCCTTCAAACTCGTCAAAGTTCTCTGAACATGCTGGTTTCCTAACGATGTTTGCCTTCACCGTTAGAACATGTGTTTTATAGGATACATAATGTTTTCAAGAAGACCAATCCATAGGTGCTTTTAACCCATGACCTTGGGAATGACATTGCCCCTTAATATTGCCAACTAACCCAGTGTACATAAGACAAAGAGAATTCCATTAATTTTGTATTTTTCCTTCTTTACCTCCGATACAAGAAGACTGGTTTTTTAAGTGTGACTTGTCTGTCTGTCTGTCTGTGGCATCGTAGCTCCCGAACAGATGAAGTGTTTTCAATTTAGTTTAATTTATGAATATTATTATTTTGCCCAACCGAGATATAATATAGATGTGTGTGTGTCCGACCGATTTCGGTCATGGCGACAGCTTATATTCATTGATGCAACCGCATGTGGCTTATATAGCCTATTTTCCTCGAAAATACCCTCGAACACTGGGGACATGTGAGTACATTGTTAACATAATTGTAAATAATATAGATATAAATAATTTGAACAATAGATAACAAATTTAGCAAACAAGTACCGTGGCTATTTTTACAAGATAAGGTAAATCTTAAAAGAAGATTAAAAAATAGTGAAGGAATATGGTTCCCACTGTCATTGATAATAACTCACTTAAATTAGAAGCTTCCGAAGTGGTCCTCGTTTTAGACTGTAGCGTAACTGCTCCGGTACCATGGTCCACCTGTCAAAAAGATTAAACTGTCAAATCAATCACCTAATTCATTAAAATAGATTATATTACATACCTACCTACTTTCTATTAATATCAGAAAAGCGAAAGTTCATAAATTCATAAATTCTTTATTGTACACAAAAAGGATAGGTACATTAAGGTTTATTAACAATGGTCATGTACAAAGGCGAGCTTAACCCTATAAGAGTTTTCTTACAGCGAACCTGTGGTGATGAAGAAATTTGAAACAAATAAGAGTAGGTAGAGATGCAGTTTGTATGTGTTTGTTGCTCTTTCACACAAAAACGTTTGATTGTATTTTGATGAAAGTTCACAATAATATAGCTCTCATATTAGAATAGCACATAGGCTTTTAACCAGGTAAAATAACACTTTTCGGTAGAAAATCAAATTTTGTGAGCGAAGCCCGATTTGAATCAAATTTGGCATGGACATATTGCAATGTCTCAATTATCTGACTCAAATTATTTTGCATTTTATAAGCCATTTTTGGGTTAAATCCAATTGACACCTCTATAGTTTATAAGATCTTGAAATGTTTGTAATAATGTTTTCTATAATCTATTTAATATATAAAATTCTCGTATCAGAATGTTCGTTCCCGCACTCCTCCGAAACGGCTTGAACGATTCTCATGAAATTTTGAGAGCAAATTGAGTAGGTCTGAGAATCGGCCAACATTTATTTTTCTTTTTTCAAAACAACGTTTGCTGCGGTCAGCTAGTATTCTATAATAATAGCAGCTGTTACAAAGCCTTTGTAGAGGTCCGAACAATTATAGGTCAGAACAATTATAATAAATAAATTATCATTATACATTTATTTATTTTGATACAGTAATATACATTTAATACAATCACAGGAACACTATAAGGTATCATCGTAAAGAGTAAAAACACAGTACCTTTATATGCGTATCAGGGAAATCATCATCAGAAGTATCCGTCTCGTTCTCTCCTTCATCTTGGGCATCTTGCGTCTCACTCTTTTCATTTGTTCCTAGACGTTCATTTTCTGTCTCTTTTCTACTAGTCTCTGAATCTTGCGTCTCGCTCTCGTCATCATCATCATCATCGTCTTGAGTCTTCACATTGGAGTCTGATTCTTTTCTTCTGTGAGGCATTTCCTCAGATATTGTGTCTAGTTTCGGTGTTGATTCTTCTTTTTCTGAGTCATCTGTGGAAACTAATAATAATTAAATTCGAAACAGAAAAACGAGATATTAATGATAAGTGATAAACCTCACTGTTTAGGTTAAATTAGGTTATATTAAATTAGGTATTTTAGTCGGGGCTTCACACGATATTTCAAAGAGTAGAAGGATTTCGACCTATCACGTAATTGACGCATTAATGTAATTGTGGCATTGGTGTAATTGGTAGCACGTCGGGGCGCTATCCCGGAGATGCAGGTTCGAATCCTGCGTGCGAGGGTTACGAGGAAAAATGAGAGGAATGCATTTATTTTAAATTTAAGGCTTTTGAAATAATGTAATTATTTTTATTTGGCCATAAGATATAACAGAATGTGTATCTTATATATAAAATTCTCGTGTCACAGTTTTCGTGCCCGTACTCCTCCGAAACGGCTTGATTGATTCTCATGAAATTTTGTGAGCATATTGAGTAGGTCTGAGAATCGGCCAACATCTATTTTTTATTTTGCAAAACAACGTTTGCTGGGGTCAGCTATTATAATATATTAATTAAGGGCTGTGGATTTTGTAATTAAATAAATTATGTGTCCAAAACTCAAGAATAGAATATTCAAAGTCAAAGTCAAAGTCAAAACGTTTATTTCCTTAGAAGCCTATGCTTACATGGACAGGTCAACTTAAATCTAATTTAAATAAAAAACTATTAGCTTAAGCCGCAAGTTCTAGGTGGATGCAGGCCGCCTCTTATCGAAATAACTGGAAGTCTGAGGGAGGCTTATGTCCGGCAGTGAATATCCTACAGCTGATATAACCAATATTAGTTTAAGCCGGTAAATAAATGAAATAAACTATAAGCATAATGTTTATGTTTGATTTGACCCCTGATACCCAAACAAGCTTTGTTTTTTAGTTATTTGAAAACTTTGAAGTGACCAAGAAACACTCACATTTTTCAAGCACTTTCTCCGTGGTCTGGGTGTTTAATATGTATAATAAAAAATATCTATGTATGTATGTATAATCTATTAAGTATATCTGATGTCTAGTACCCGTAACACAAGCTAAGAGCTTACCACGGGGCTAGATGTTGTTGTGTGGATTGTCTGGAAATACTTATTATTTTATTTTTATTTATTTTATTTTTATTGAACTTCGTTTTTTGATTTTCACTTGATTAACAACCGCTTGTATTCATAATTTTTTTTATTTCTGGCTAATTTAACTGAATCGGCTAAAACACACCATAACCCTTTTTATGCGACTATTAAACAGATTAAGGGCCGATTTTTCAATCGTCAGATAAACAGTCAGATAGCCTTTATTCGTCGAATAGCAATATTCATGGTTTTTCAATGGTCAGATAGTAGTTAACTGTCGAATAAGGTCCCTATCAGAGGAATAAAGTTACCTGCTACTTGAAGGACCAGATAAGGTTCTATCCCGCCGATAAGTTTGACGTTTAGGTTATGTTGTATAGTTTCGTTCGTTTTATTTTTGTTTGATAAAACCGTAAAAAGACATAGGTTCTTCCCGTGATTTGTTATAAATGGATGTATTTGAAGCAATTGACGACTTATCAATCGAGGAAGAACAAGAAATACTTATTTATCTATATCCTTCTGAGAGAAAAACCCGAACTTTACGAGAGAGGCCTGATAATTTAAACACATGGGACGACACTGAATTTTTTGAGAAGATTTCGGTTGAAAAAAGAAACCATAGCCGACTTACTTTCATTGACTAATAAATCATTAGTTAAATACTGGTAAAAATAAAAGAAAGATAAGTTAGAAGTATACATATGTAGTACATCTGAAATACTGAATTTTTTTATTGAAAATCCACAACCTACTTGCAATATTATCACTGTAATTACGTGCTCTAATATTCTAGTCCAGATGTATTGGAGCACATTGCCAACACTTTATCTTCAACATCATTGATATCGGGGGCAGTAGAAGTTCGGCCACCTGTTCTATACAACTCCTGTCTAAGGACAGTCATCTTTTTCTTCGTAATTTTTTTACGCCTTAGTACTTTCATTTTAATGTTGTAGCCGTGCGAACTGCAGTTTCACTAGATGTCTCATTAAATGCTGTTGCAATTTTGGTCCATGCATCATCTTTGTCTTTGTTGGTTACGGCGTCGGTTTTCTTGTTTTCGATTACTGACCGATATTTAGTTACCAACTTGGTCAGTAAACGTACTTCTGAACAACTGAAATTAGTAGCACGTTCACGTTTCTTGGATAATTCCATTTTCTGATTCATTTTTAATTCGCAAAAGATATTGTAGAAATAACAAGATTTGAACTGACTGAACTGTCAAATACAGTTTTGTTGCTATTCTTCACTAACACTTTGAATACAGTATCTGTGTATCTCGCTTGCACACAGATGGTGTGAAGTTGGTTTGGATAAACCACTGATAGTTATTCTCTATATAATAGACGATTGAAAAATTGAAAATACTTATTCGCCCGATATACAGACAGATAATTTTATACGCTAAATAACTATTTGACGACTTAACTGAGGATTGAAAAATTGGCCCTAACAAGGTTAAAAAGTTTTTATTGAATCGTTAATAAACAGGATTTAGCACCAACTCAGGTTTATGGTGATTTCTATGTATCATATGTATGTATTTACAAAAAAAAAATGTATCTATGTAGTATATCAGTCACCTAACACCCATACAAGCTCTGCTTAGTTTAGGGTTAGGTGATGCTGTGTGAGTAGTCCGGAATTTATTTTATTTTATGATGAGTAACGTTTTTTATCAAACGTTCTATTAACCTCCTATAAGTCTGATATCAAACAGCGGTTGTCATCTTTGGTACAGTCTCGTATCCTCACTTTCTTTGGTCACGTATGCCGCCGACGGGAGGTGGCTATCGAGCGACTTGTGGTCCCGGGGAGGGTTGAGGGCACCAGGCCACTAGGAAGATCCCCTGTGAGATGGACAGACCAGATAAAAGAGCATTAAATGGCTCATCACCACTGCCTGAATGCAATAAGAAGGCGGCCATCAGAGAAGAGTGGCGGCGTGTCGTGAAGCTTGCCACCAACACCTGAATTGATGACCACGACCACTCTGTCAAGAGTGCAACCGAAGAAGAAGAAGAAGAACTTGGAACTTTGGAGGTTTTGGCTGTTCACGTCCGTAAGTGGTAACCCTCTGAATCCTTACACGTGACCTCCGGGTGGTGCTAAGAACAGTCTCTGGTGGCAGGCTTCGGCCGCGGCTTGTCACCACCCTCCGGGCTGGGCCAGTGCGTGAAGCGATTTTTTCGTGTTTCGTAATGTGGTCCGGAGAAGCCATCTTCTAAGCCTTCATGCTCCATCTTAGACCACATCTTCACTTTACATCAGGTGAGATTGTGGTCAAATGAAGGCTTATCAATAATAAAAAAAAAAAAAAAGAAGTCTGATATAAAATTTGATACATTTATGAATATGGCGGTAAGTGACGAGTAGGTCCACATACCGTCTTCTCCATCAGAGACGGGTATCTCCTGGTCCTGCTGGTCCTCCTGCTCCGGGCCGGATGTGACGTCAGAGGCGCCGTCGTCCACCAGCGTCGGCTTCCGCTCGTCGCGGTGCCGCTCTATGCAGCTGTCTTCCAACTGTAAGGACAAAAACAAAATTAAAATTTAAAATATTAAAAAATAAAGTCTACTATTTAAGTTTGAAATATTTTAAGTAGCATGCAAATCTTACCCGGAACATGAAACTGAACCCGAAGCTCAGCTGGTCTGTGACGAGGTAGTTCTTCTTGCCGCGGATCATGAACGAACCTGCAATTAACATTACCAGTAACTATACTTCTTATATATAAAACTAGCGGCCCGCCCCGGCGTCGCACGGGTATAAAATTTTCCCGAAAATTATTCGAATTTTTCTCGCCGTAAAAACCATCCAATCTCTCAAGTTGGATCGAACTGCACATGGTGTGCGAATTTTATTATAATCGGATGAGTGGTTTAGGAGTCCATTGAGGACAAACATTGTGACACGAGATTTATATATATTAAGATAAGCCGGGGCGGGCCACTAGTAAATTATTTGGTACATCATTTATTTTGTTTGGTAGTTTAATGAAGTAATGATGGAGTAGCGGTTACCTGTGCCGAGGTACTCCCCGGACGGCGCGGACTTGGACACCTGCGCGGCGCGCACCCACCACGCGCGGGTCACCACCTTGGCCTCCCACGCCACACTGCGCCCCAAATACTATATTAAACTACATGCTTATGTACATACTAAAATGAATTGTTGTTCGTTAGTCTGATTAAAACTCGAGTACGGCTGGAACGAAGTTCCTTATCGCGCGTTGTGAAAGGGGGCTAGACGGAAAAAATCTTACGAAAATATGACACGACACGACACTTTTTGAATCACAATATCTCTTGATAAGCTGTTGCTTAATTTCGCGCTTCCCGTCATCGACTCCGTGGCGCAACGGTAGCGCGTCCGACTCTAGAGCAGAAGGTTGCATGTTCAAATCACGTCACGGTCAATTCTTTTTGTGTTTCCAAAATGAAGTTTTGGCTAAAATTCAGTTTTATTTAAAAGTTATTTTTAGTTCAAATTACATTTGAATAATATACACTTGCGAGAAGATATATATAAACAGTTTTTGCTTCCCAGTCAGTTTCTTGAAACAGCGCCATCTGTGATAAAAGCTTCAGACTATTTAGATAGTTTGGGTTCTGTTGTCCATTCTACTGTTTTAGTAACTTCGTTCCATCCGGGTGTCCCTTGACACCTCTCAAGTTTTAACTTTATGTTGACCTGTCCATGTCTCTAGCAATGGTATATTATAGTCTAGGTATACCTGTAGGCTATGGCAGCCTGCCCCGCCTCGGCCAGGGTCCGCGGCGGCACGGGCGCGCCGGCCGGGTTCTTGACGATGACCGACGAGGCTCCCGTGACCTCCGCGTGCACGTACAGGTCCGTAGCTCGCATGTACCTCTTCACTATCAGCTCGTTCTGCTGCTGGTCGCGTCCGGCTATTATCTGTTAAAGTTGACGTATAAAAAATTAAGAAAAACACTCGATTCCAATGCCTTAATTTCCTTAAAAGTAAAACACCATAATATTTTGTAATGTGCACGCTTTCATTTGATACCCCACTCGAGTATAATATTTGCAGATTTTCGGTTTTCCTTCCTCTAACTCTAACCTCCATAACTTTTAAACGGCACAACTGATTTACATGAAACATGTCTAGGAACACTCGCGCCAGACTCACCTTTCATAAAAAAAAACTAAATTAATATCACTCCATCCGTTTGGGAGCTATGATGTCCCAGACAGACAGACACGTCAAACTTACAACACCCCGATTTTTTGGTCGAGGGTTAAAAATACATGTTGAAGAAGCGCATACCAACACTTAGACCAGTGGTTAGCTCTAAGTTTATGTTAAAGGAAATTCTATTCAGCCTTTGTCCAGTGGACGACCTGATAAGGGTACCATTATGTTAGGTCATTAATATCTATGTATATGGAAAATTTAAGACTTTGTCGAAACGTGTACCGATATATTTATTACAATAAGGCAATGGGCGAATGGGTATCAGGTCGTGAGACTCGCAACTATCGTCGTTGACATGGATGGATCACGAAGGACTAGAAGGTTCATTCAGATTTCATTCCTTTCTGCATTCAGTAGTTATCTGAGTAGATGAACCAGCAGAACTCCTGGAACCAGTAGGTCCTCCGCGCCTTGATGATGTTGCTGACCGTGTTGGCTTCCTTCAGCGTCTGCTTGGTCTTCTACCTTGAGGCAGGGCTTACCAGGTAGTTATCTGAGGAGATGAACCAGTAGAACTTCTCGAACCAGTAGGTCCTCCGCGCCTTGATGATGTTGCTGACCGTGTTGGCTTCCTTCAGCGTCTGCTTGGTCTTCTACCTTGAGGCAGGGCTTACCAGGTAGTTATCTGAGGAGATGAACCAGTAGAACTTCTCGAACCAGTAGGTCCTCCGCGCCTTGATGATGTTGCTGACCGTGTTGGCTTCCTTCAGCGTCTGCTTGGTCTTCTACCTTGAGGCAGGGCTTACCAGGTAGTTATCTGAGGAGATGAACCAGTAGAACTTCTCGAACCAGTAGGTCCTCCGCGCCTTGATGATGTTGCTGACCGTGTTGGCTTCCTTCAGCGTCTGCTTGGTCTTTCGCTCGGCGCTCTTCAGCGCTTTGCCTGCGGATTCCAGGGTCTTCTGCTGTTTGAGCGCGGCGCCGCGTTTCTGATCGTAGTACCTGGGGGTGAGGGTTACAATTATTTCGGGATATCACTCGAAATTGAAGTCGAACCTTAGGATTGACAATTCAAACCGCGTATAGACTTATCTACAATATTATAGTGCAGCAATTCTCGAATTATTTTGGCAACGGAATCCTTTTCGAAAGCGAAATAGTTAACCACTTTGGACGTGTCTCTCGCGCAAACTATTCAGATTAGAAAAAAAATAAGTTAGAAACCTTAATATCATTTTTGAAGACCTGTCCATAGAAACCCCACCTATATGGGTTTGATGACAAAACAAATAAAAAATATTGTTTTTTTCTAGTAATTTTAATGCGGTTCACAGAATACATCTACTTACCAAGTTTTAACAATATGATTCTTATAGTTTCGAAAAGAAGTGGCTGTGACATACGGACAAATAGAAAGACATGACGAATTTTGGAAGCATGACTTATGGAACTTATGAAACGTCGGAGTATCATCATCATCATCTTCCTGACCTTATCCCACAGTACGTGGGGTCGGTACAACATGTTTTATGAAACGTCGGAGTATATATTTATGATATCGTCACAGTTTGCGTGAGCAAACCCCGTTTTCAAATCATTCTTATCGGTTCCGTTTTTTGCTACAGGCTACGGAACCCTAAAAAAGAGCGAATTAAACTAAACTAGTCGCCTCACCGTCTCGCATTCGCGAAAGCCGACAGCGACAGGTCAATGTCCACCGTCATGGCCTCCAGGGGCTCGTCATCACCATCGTCGTAGGGGTCCGCCAGCTGCAGCGTGATGTGGTTGCGGTCCAGCTTCAGGTGCCTGATGCAGGAGGCCACGGGGTCTGCGTTCTCCTGCGCCGTTTTAACCAGCAGCTTTATGTCGTCCCAGGACATCTGCATGGGAAAAAAACCTTAATTAATTTGAATTTGTATTTATTTAACACAACATATACAAAAAATCTAAAATTTAAATTTAAGAAAAACCCGCGATTCCTATGCCTTGATTTCCTTAAAAGTAAAACACCATAATATTTAGTAATGTGCACGCGATGCGCTTTCATTTGATACCCCACACGAGTATATTTTCAGATTTTCGGTTTTCCTTCCCCACTCTCACCCCCATAACTTTTAAACGGCACAACCGATTTTCATGAAGTATGTCTAAGAACACTCGCGCCAAACTCACCTTTTATACAAAAAATAATAAATTAATATATCCCAGACAGACAGACAGACACACAGAATGACAGATAGACAGACACGTCAAACTTATAACACCCCTCTTTTTTGATCGGGGTTAAAAATGGACAAAACACTTTATTTAATCACTGTTTCTTATTGAAATTGGACATGTATTGGACATAATTAATTGAACACAACATTAGCAAAAGTATTCGTATTCTAAATTATTATTATAAACGCTAGAGGAAGTAATTGTGTTTGTTGTAGTTAGGGAGGCGAGGTAGCTAAATGGCGTAATTCAACGGCGCCGGCGCCGCGCCGTCGAGACTTATCAAAATCGAAAGATAAAATAATTTTGAAAAGAAAAGCTCGTATGGCAAAAACCATTTTAGCGGTGGGTTTGGCGTGTACGGTTTTTCAAAAATGTTAAAAAAAAACAGTTACTTGGGCATTCTCGAGCGCGTCAGATATTCATACTACGTATGCCCCGAGTGCCTCTGACCACAACGGTATACTAATCTGCCGGTTTGCGTGGTGGGGGTAGGCATAAAAAGTAGTCAAAAATGCAAAAAAAAAAAAATGCTGCAGATTTTTGGAAGGGGTGTTAAGTAGGCCCCAAGGAAGCTCCCTTTAAAAAAACTGACGATTTTGGCGTGACGATAAGTTACGATGAATTTTTGAAAATGCAAAAAAAAAAAGTATTTTTGAAATACTCGAGCCTGTCAGATTTTCATAGGGGAGGTTTATCTCGGTATCCTGAAAGCATATTTTTTTAATCTGACAATTTTGTTGGTGGGTTCTCTTAATCTGACCGAAAAAGGTTTTTTGGTTTCTTTTTTTTTGTGTTTTTTTGGTTTAGTGTTTTTAGAGACCTTTTTTGTGCAAATATAAAATTATCTTTTTTTTTTATTTAAACTTTTTTTTTGTAAAATGTATCGTTCGCGACTTATATGCCGTAACGCGTTCTTAGGAAGACGAAATGGCTCCTCCACACTTCCGGTCATGCGGAAACCGGCAGATTTTGTATTTTTAGTAAGTTTTAGATTATATTCTTTAAAATAAATATAAAAAAAATCACGCTCGAGAATGCCGGATTAACGTTTTTTTTTTACAAGTTCGCGACCCTATAACTCGGCGGCGTCAAGGACTTATCGTCAGACTTACCTCCTGCGCCTCAGGCGGACGTTCGCCTACCGAGCCACAGAGGTCGTCAAAAAATAGGTCAAAAAAGGTTTTGACTTTGTCTTGGACTGACCTGGTTGGCTATAGCGGTCTGTATGGCCGTCCTGCACTGCTCCACCAGGGGCTCGTTCCTCGCGATCAGCTCGGCGGCGCGCCTGTCCTTGACTTGCACCTCTCGGAGGGAGTGGACTCTCTTCTCGTGGTCTTTGCGTACGTTCTGCAGTTTCTTCATCGCTTCACGCTCTATTTGGACGGTCTGCGAAGAATGTTATTTTTATTAACCACCGACCAAAAATTAGGGGTGTTATAAGTTTGACGTACCTGTCTGTTACATCATAGCTCTCGAACGGATGCAGCGATTTTAATTTAGTTTTTTTTGTATGATAGGTGAGTTTCTGAGGGTGTTCTTAGACATAACTTTTTAAATTATCATGGTTTTTAACAATACTATGATTTAAAATTTGAAGTTGTTTCCGTGATCATGGCGCTTGCAACAGCGTCGAAATATCGGAAAACTCAAAAACCGTCAAATCATGGTATGTTACCCGTTTTAAATCATAGTGTTCTTAGACATGTTTCATGAAAATCGGTTGAGCCTTTTAAAAGTTATGGGGGTGAAAGTGGGGAAGGAAAACAGAAAATTTGCAAATATACTAGTGTGGGGTATCAAATTAATTAATTTTTAAAGATTAATAATTTTTTTATGATTTGCACGCCTTTATGAGGCAGAATGTAAAGGTTGTTATTTTGTGTAAGACCAAATGTACCTGCATTCTAGTAAATAAATGATTTGATTTGATTTGAAATGAAAGCGCATCGCGTCCACATTACGTAATATTATGTTGTTTTACATTTAAGGAAATGAAGGCATTGGAATGGGGGGTTTTTCTTAAATTATAAATTTAGATTTATGAAAGATAGATCTATGTTTGTCTACAAACTCACCTGATGGCAAGTGTTGATGTAGACCAAGGAGGATCACATAGATCTAGAAGGTACCTATGCACACTTGTCTTGAAGACACGGAGGTTGTAGTTATTAGGAAACACAACAGCAGCGAATTCCAGACCTTTGCCGTTTGAAGTTTGTCGAGAATAAGTGAACATTTTGATTAGGTGTTTAATCACCGATATGTGGTTTTATGATGAGAAGGTTTATATACAAGGTGTTTCAAAACGGGTATATAAAATGGAAGGGTTGTGAATAGCATGCACCAGGGGAACATATTTGGTCTACAACTTATGAAGTTAGAGACTTTTTTTGCGAAAATTCTGGTGTAATTGCGGACTAAAGAAATATATTAAATCAAACGTGAGGGTTGAGATAAGAGTCATACATCGTCCAAAGGATTCCAAACAACTCTCCCAGCTCTGGCACAGCCACCAACCCGCATTGAACCAGCATAGATTCTGATCTAACCCTCTTAATTTCGAAGGAGACCTAGGTCCAGCAGCTACAATACCTTAAGGTCAATCTTCTGTCCCTCTAACGTGGAGAAGAATTCGTCCACGGCGCGGTCGAAGGTCTCGTGCTCCACATGCGGCTGCGCGCTCATCTGGAGGAACAGCCTCGGGTGGAACTCCTGGTTCGTCAGCAGGTAGGTGGCCGCTCCGCCTTCGGGGTTCGGGCGCTCCTCGCGCTTTTGGGTTATGTAGCCCTGGGGAGAAAGGTTATTCATGTACGGTTGGGTAAGGTTGTCATGAAATTATCATTTTCATAGTAAAATGATAAATTACAATCACAACGGCTGTTGAAATGTATTATTTTAGGTATTCAATTGAGGAAATTAATCAGTTTACGGCAAGGATTTGTTAAAACTAACGGTTTTGCCACACTTAAAATCATAAACAAATTGACCAATCGCTTCGGAGTGTATTATTTTACGTAAATAAGGCACTTGTTAAAATGATACACTGTTATAACTTTTGAAGATGTGTAATAGTCAAAAAAAGCCTGCAACGGAGGTCCAAACGGACACCGTCAGTTTTGTGTGTCGCGATAGTGTGTTAGGTGGGTGTGAAACATGTCCCAGCTCTAGTGATACATCGACTCGTAATAAAAGAGTGAGAAAGAGGGTAGATCGATTTGTCTGCCAATAAAACTGTTACTCCAATCGCTGCAGCTTCTAGGTTACATCTCCTCTTGAAGCCACCCTACACGCAGAGCCGCTGATTTTCAGGTGAACCTGGTACTTAAAAATATATATACACAATCACAAGCGGGTAATTATGTGTATATATTTTTAAGTACCAGGTTACCAATATTCTGGACATCCATTAAGCCAGAAGTTATTTGTATACTATGTCTACCCAAGGAGTAAACTAAGGAAATCTAAGCTTACCTTGGCCACCTGAGTTCTAGCTTCATCCAGGAGCTGTTCT
The DNA here is from genome assembly GCA_929108375.1 of Gymnoscelis rufifasciata. Lineage (NCBI taxonomy): Eukaryota > Metazoa > Arthropoda > Insecta > Lepidoptera > Geometridae > Gymnoscelis > Gymnoscelis rufifasciata. Next base: position 1,154,086 of record OV815320.1, read on the forward strand.
CCCAGCTTCAGTGCCTGCACCAGCTTCGCTAGATCAGTTTCCACGTGGAAGCCCTTGCCGGCTTCCTTGGAGACCTTCATGTTGCCGGCCAGGCCGGTGGACAGGAGGACATGGTCGATTATTGATGCGCCGAATTCTGCAGACATAGTTGAAATCACATTTTGCATATTAAGCACCCCTATTAACGTTCTCGCTGCTAGGACACAGGGTCTTGATGAGAGAAATTAGACCTTAATGCACCAAGCTGGCCAAGTGCGGGTTGGTGAATGTCACATGTCCTTCAAACTCTTCCAAGTTCTAAGAACATGCCGGTTTCCTAGCACAGGACGTCTAACTAGATGAACGAAAGACTTAAGAATAAAACACATAGTCAAAATGAAGTGCTGTCATTGAAGTATTGTGAAGTATCTAAATAACGGACTCATAAGTTTATTGTTTATCTTCTCTGTTAATTAAAATCGGTTAAGTAGTTTTTGTGTGAAAGAGAAACAGACAAACAGTTCTCATTATATAATATTAGTATTGACTACAGCAAAATAATTTCTGATAATAACGGAGAGAGTAATTGAAAATGGGCATTTTACATCACTTTAAAATCTTTACCTAGATTTGGGTTAAGGATTTTCTTCAAGTTGTCCCCGGGCTTCGCTTTAGCTAGTATCTCCCTCAGGGCGCTCTCTGCGGGCGCTGCATAGCTGGTCTTCGCCCGGTCCAACGGGTATTTCTCTTTTACGGCGAATCTGGAAATTAGATGCTGTGTAATAGTACGTGTGGCAAAAAAACTTGACTGAACTTGACACATGTTGTATCTTAAGTTGTTTTGAATTTTTAAGTTCTGTTTTTTTATGGAAATTTCATTGGTGTTGACTGTTTCACCTTAAGGCTAGCGTAAAGCATCTCAGTATCATCATAATATCCTATTTATTGAATAGAACCTGGTAATTTGGGATTTCAATGACGATCGACGATCTCGCACATGGATGCACTGTACTCATGTACATACAGTAAGTAAGTAGGTAGGTAACCACTTGATGTACCTACCTGGGTGTACCTTTAAGCGTAAAATGACATCTGTTTTTCCTCCCGCACTTCAAAAATGTGGTTTAGTAGACTGTGGTTTAGAGACCCGTCTAATCTTTTTCTAATCTAATCTAATATGTTTAATAGTATCTGTAAGCAATTTGATATTGATCTATTCTGTTCAAGTGCGACTACGGTCAGGCGGCGGATGAGCAGAGTTTTTCTTATAAGATAATGTTAGTTGTATATCTTTGTGTGTTGTTACTTTGATGCGGTTTTGTTTGTTTTTGTTCACAGTGTTGTTGTTTTTATATTGTGTTTTGTATCCGTGAAAACCTTAATTAAACTTTCTAGTGTTATATTGATTTGTTACTATGTATTTGTAAGTTTTTGGTTTTCCAATAAATAAATAAATTATCTTGTAAACTTTTTTTCTTCCATCTTCTCTGAAAGCGTCTAGTCAGGGCTCACCTGATCTTGTCTCCCTCAACATGCGGACGCAGCACGTTCAGGATGGTCCACTCGTGGTCGGCCAGCACTATGTTCCCCCTGTCGTACAGCTCCAAGATCACGTGGTATGCAGCTTCCCCGCTGCCGAACTGGAGCTGGATGACTCGGTCGACTCCCAGCTGCGAGAGTTTCTCCAAGCGCTTGTTTTTCAGGTGCTTACGGAGCTGGAAACGGGGAGAGGTTGGTTACGGGCGCAGAACAATAGCGGTGTACGCGCGGCCCCTGCGTTTATCTATGTAATAAGAGACGCGAAGTTCATGGCCCAACCATGGCGAACATAGTTTAATTTTTTAACCCCCGACCAAAAAAGAGGGGTGTTATAAGTATGATCTGTCTGTCTGTCTGGGACATCATAGCTCCCGAACGGATGGAGCGATTTCAATTTAGTTTTTTTTTGTATGAAAGGTGAGTTTGGCGCGGGTGTTCTTAGACATGTTTCATGAAATCGATTGAGCTGTTTCAAAGTTATAGGGGTGAGAGTGAGGAAGGAAAACCGAAAATCTGCAAATATACTGGAGTGGGGTATCAAATGAAAGAGCATCGCGTGCATATTACCACAGATTAAATATCTAATCTGTGATATTACTCAATAATATGGTGTTTTACTTTTAAAGGAAATTAAAGCATTGGTATGGGGGGTTTTTCTTAAATTTTAAATTTAGATTTATAGCTATTCATAAATTGAATCTTTAGCTTGTAGCGACTGCGGAACGGGAGCGTCTGCCGCGCGGCTGATGTTACCTATAATTTACTGTGGATCTTTGTACACCTACGCGACCACAAAGCAGGACGTCGCGTCCACCTTTCCGCGTTGCTGACGCATAGGTTTGGCGTTAGCCTAGTGATTTTTAGAAGTAAAAATATTTAATAATTTGTTATTTATGGTGTTATATGTATTTTATGGTTTTCTTATTCTAATAATAATAATAATATATAAAATTCTCGTGTCACAGTTTTCGTTGCCATACTCCTCCGAAACGGCTTGACAGATTCTCATTAATTTTTGTGAGCATATTGAGTAGGTCTGAGAATCGCCCAGCATCTATTTTTCATTTTGAAAAACAATGTTTGCTGGGGTCAGTTAGTAGATAATAAACATTAGCAGGCTTTATGGTTTTTCTATATCGGCAACCATTTATAAGTGAATGATCGAATGATACCTTCATAGTGAAACCAGAGGGAGCAACATTCTTGGGCCACTCAAACTGCGTTGTGTGGAACCTGTTGCCCGACTCCAGAAGGAGGATAGCCTTCTCCTCCGACTGCTGCAGGCGGATCACATATGTGCGGTTGTCTATGTCATAGACTTGGTTCACGCGCATGCCTATCAATCTGCAAAAGAATGATCAAAATTGCTAAGTGCAACTTGCATAGCATAGCTGTTGCTAAACAAAATCTATCTGTGAAAACCAGATGTAAGATAAGGGTTTATTTAAAAAAAAAAAAATGTTTAATAACTATGCCAGTCTATAGCTTTATAGTTTTGGCTATGAACCAAAATCAACTGACATTGTACACCATGTAAATGATAATATTGTAGAAGAGAGAAGTAATGTTTTTTTTTAAAGTTGAACATTCCAATTAGCATAGAATTAGGCACTCAAGATAAGTAGGATCACTTGAGAATAAAACTAGACAACTTTCGTCTTTTTAATTCATTTGTCTTTAATATTCAATCGTTGAAATACAGCATAATATAAAAGCAGTATGTAAATAGGTTCATTATGCCTAAAAACTTATAATTTTATGAATATAAATCTGTAAGGGCCGGATATAAGATGAAATTACTTACTTTTGTAATTCTGTGACCATGCACATGATATCGTAGGTGCTGAAACGTGTCTTCATTTTGGCTTCTGTAATTTCACAGCATCAAATAAAACAAAACAAGACACGAATGCAAAATAAAAGCAACGCGTATTTTGCTTTGCGCTGCTGATTACATACTACGGACGGTTCTCGAACACAAATGTTTTAAGTTTTTTGGTAATCGAGAACGTTACGTTTACGCTCGAAAATGTTCTTGTTGAGTTCTTTCAAGATTTTCTGGATGATTTTCGAGAGAGAATTCGTCGTAGTTACCACAAGCAGCTGTTTTCTGTCAGAATTTGACAAGGAGATAAAGGACAAAAACGTGTTAATGTCACTGTCTTCTTTCCGGCCGACCCGGCCGTCATGTATATGTCATTTCCATGCTTGGCTCGTGTGTTGTGTTGTAAACAAAACAAATATTCGCAAATTTTAAATCTCGTGTGTCAGATTAGCAAAAATGGTCATCGAATTTGACGCTGAAGATTTTAAGCTGAGACCTTTGAAGTGTGAACTGAATTTCATTAATAAATCTGATGGCTCTGCGATCGTGTCACAAGGTTAGAATTCCTGAATAAATTGGCTTTAAACCCGATCATTGCTCATGAGGGGCGATGATTCATTACGAGGGGATACCGTTATAGGAACGAGGATATTTCGAAATTATCAGCCTGATCATTGCCCATGAGGGGCTTCAATTCTATTTTGTTAGACCCACCGCTTTATGAAAGTAAATATACTATGTATTATAATAATTCAATTTGGTACCAAATTAATACTAAACTTGCATTATTAAGGTACTCAAAGGAACATAATTGAGGTAAATGTTAATAAGCAGCTAATAATATTCACTTATTGTTTTTCAGGAGATACAGTTGTGCTTGTAAGCGTCAATGGGCCTCTAGACATCCAGATGCAGAAACAGAACACAGTAAAAGCCAACTTGGAAGTCATCTTTAGCACAAAAAGCGGAAGACAAGCTGTTACTGACAGGTGTGCTTTAAGTTTTATATATATATTTCAGTCATTTAATATACATAATACAGGATCTAAATTGCTAGTAAGATGATCTGAGAATACCGGTTTATTACATTTCTAATGTTTAAGTGTATAATTATAATCTCTGAATACCTAAAATTTACTTAAAACATAATATTGTAATCTCTGATTCCCAATGATTCTGTGCCGCTAAGTATCCTACAACTATATGATACCCTGTATGTATTTGGCTAGCAGATTGAGACATCAAACAGCAAAGATTTTGATTAAGTTAATAAACTCAACATGTAATCAAATTAATTAAATTTCAGGTACAAAGAACATGCTATCAAGCAGTCCTGTGAAACGGCAATCCTGTCTAGTTTGTACCCTCGCACAGGCATCACGGTCACAATACAGGAGTTAGAAGACTATGGAGGGGTTAGTAAGAATAAATAAATAAATAAATATCTTCGTATTAATATATAAACATATTTAATAGCTTTTGAGGTGTTGCTTGTGTTGATCATGTTTTATGAATTTTCCTGTGTTCAAAAGTAGCCTGTGGCTTTTCTTAATAAATGGACTATACAACAGTGAAATTTGTAATTTTGAAAATGGTCTACTTGTTTTTGAAATTGGCAAAAATGCTTAAAAGTGTACATTGTGTAATAATTTATCTTTGTTGTGTTCTTCCAGCTACTCACATGCTGCATCAATGCCTGCTGCCTCGCACTCCTAAACGCTGGCGTGATGATGAAGAGCACCTTCGCAGCCGTCTCCTGCGGGGTGGACGACAAGGGCAACATCATTCTGGAACCTACTGGAGAAGACCTCACCAAGTCCAGGGCTACCATGAACTTTGTATTTGATTCACGGGATAAAAGTCTAGTGTCTGGTAAGTTAAAACTCAATAAATTTTTGTAAATGCATACCTACCTACATTATGATACATAGAAAACACCCAGACCCGAAACTAGAAATAATAGCTTTTTAAATTATCATGGTTTTTAACAATATTATGATTTTAAACGGGTAACATACCATGATTTGACGGTTTTTGGGTTTTCCGATATTTCGACGCTGTTGCAAGCGCCATGATCACGGAAACAACTATACAGTACAGTTATACTATATGTTGTTTCCGTGATCATGGCGCTTGCAACAGCGTCGAAATATCGGAAAATAGATCATACAAAATCTGGTCCCCTGGCGGGAATCGAACCCGCAACCTCCTGCGCCTCAGGCGGACCTTCGCCCATCGAGCCACAGAGGTTATCAAGAGTGTCAATTAATGTCACAACATTTAACAGGGAAGGGAATTGCAGATTGTTTTTTTTTGTTTCATTTTGCAGGAACTACTTATGTATTTAAATCGATCCATTCAATTAATTATATAACATTATTACAAACTTAAAATGGATAACATATCATAATTTAACTGTGTTTGAGTCTTGAAAATATCTTAAAAGTCGATAACAGGCTTTATTGTTGTTAAATCCACGATCCACGATAATTTAAAAAGTTTTTTTTTTTTTTTTTTTCTTTCTTTCCTTTTTTGTTTATCTACAATCGACCTTATGGCCATAATTAAATGAGTTCTGGGTTGGAAATTTTTGGTTGTAGACAAGTAGACTCCATTGAGCAACTCATCATCAAAGTAGGTTTTTAATACATAGTCATATTATTAGCTTCTTTGGTCCAGTGTAAGGATTTGCCATCTTTTGAGACGATTTATGTCATTTTGGTTTTTAAGGAGGGCCTGAGCAAGTAGATTGCTATGTCTGCTTAGTCTGTCTTTATATTTTAAGCAATAGTTATTGACTTCTTCTTTTACGGTGGGCATTTTAAGGTGTTCGTGGATTTCTGTGTTTTTGATAAACCAATGTGCACTTGAGACAGTTCTTAAGGCGATGTTTTGAAACCTTTGCAGAATTTCTATATTGGAGTTGCTGGCCGTTCCCCATTTAAAAAGTTATATCTTCTTTCTAGGTAGTTTATTAATTATACAGTCTGTTTAATTAAAGTACAGCGTCTTCTCGAGACTTAACATACTTCGCACTTAATGTTAAGCTGACCTGTCCATGTATGCTCCGTGTTTCTAAGGAAAAATATTGACGACGAATGTCTAAACAGCAAGAAGAAACCTAAACTACTCAGTTTATATTATTTTCTGATTAAATTTAATTGTTTCAGGGTTCACAGAGGGAAGTTTCAGCGAGGCGGCCTACAAAGAAGCCCTGGAGCGCTGTCGAGCGGCCAGCGACCTGGTCTTCGCGTTCTATAGGGACATCGTCAGCAAATACTCCAACACCTTATAGCAATAAATAATTTACAGTAATTTAATCTTTTATTTCTATTTTACTGGTTTTTTAATTGGTTTACATTTATTATTAGTTTCTTATCCTTAAATTGTAATGGTAATTCAAATCTTACTTCACCACGTAACACTAAACATGATTGAATCCGGCTAAGTTCCAGATTTATTATAGTGTGTTTTTGACCTGTCTAAGTTTTGTGTATGCAATTGATTAAAATAAATGAAAATGAATATAATTTTCTTTAAATTGTATAAAGGAGTTAGACATATAGGACTATACAAGGTCCTTCATAATTGATATATAAAGCGGAAAGGGCACGCCAGGCTAACATATTTTGTTCGACAACATTTCCTTTCTATCGGAAAAAGGCAAATTTGTTTTTAGCCTTATCTTAGAAACAGATTAGTACAAGTAGATTAGGGTAAAGCCCTTAGAAATTGCATTTAGCCTAATCTACTTGTAATGAATGTTATACATCAAAAGATTTATTACACAAATAAATTCGCGGTAACCAATACATTTATTGAACGGAGTATGATCTGATCCACTTTTTTATAGTATCTTTTACGTCAATTTTAATTCTTTGGGATCGTCAGTTCAAGTTACAAGGTCACGTTTTTCATTTTTATAAACTTTAGTCCGGCATTTACATTATGTAAAATAATTAGCACTTGTTTACTTTTTACATCAAACGAAAAATGACGTTACTTGAAATTTTAATGTACTGTACTGTGCTAAGCAAAAATAAAAAACCTCATCTAATAACGCAGGAACAAAATTATATGTATTAAATTATATCAATACTAGCTGACCCCGGCAAAAGTTTTTTTGCAAAATGAAAAAAAGATGTTGGCCGATTCTCAGACCTACTCAATATGCTCACAAAATTTCATGTGAATCGGTCAAGCCGTTTCGGAGGAGTATGGCAACGAAAACTGTGACACGAGAATTTAATATAAGTATAAGATTATTTGGGAGTTATGTATAAATCACTCCAAAATAATAGCCATATTATTAACCAGCTGTGCCCCGCGGTGTTACCCGCGTTATAATGTATTTTCCCGCGGAATGACGTTTTCCCGCGGTAAAAAGTAGCCTATGTTATTTTTCAGGCTCTAGAGATTCTGTGTACCAAATTTTATTTAAATCGGTTCAGTAGTTTTCGCGTGAAAGAGTAACAAACATACATACATCCATACTTACAAACTTTCGCCTTTATAATAGTACTAGTAGTGCCCCGCGGTGTTACCCGCTTTTAAATGTATTGTCCCGCGGAATTACATATTTTCCCGGGATAAAAAGTATCCTATGTTACTTCTAATACCTCCAAGAATATGTGTACAAAGTTTCGTGATGATCGGTTGAGTAGTTTTCGCGTGAAAGCGTCACAAACAAACTAACATTCACATTTATAATAGTATAGGATTCATCTTAAGTTTATATTATTACTTGCTTTAACCGCGTAATAAGGGATTTTGTCGCGGTAAAAAGCAGCTTTGTAATGTACTGGGAAAGCAGCTATGTTCGTGCCAAATTTAATCTAAATCGGGCTTCACTCGCAATAATTGATTTTCCCGCGAAAACTGATATTTACCGCGGTAAAAAGTAGCCTATATGTTATTCTGATGTATAAGCTATATTGTGGTAAAGTTTCATTCAAATCCATTCAGTAGTTTTTACGTGAAAGAGTAACAAACATCCATACATCCATACTTACAAACTTTCGCCTTTTTATAATAGTAGTAGGATAGTAGGATTTTTAACCCCCGACCAAAAAAGAGTGGTGTTATAAGTTTGACGTGTCTGGCTGTCTGTGGCACCATAGCTCCCGAACGGATGTAGCGTTTTTAATTTAGTTTTTTTTTGTATGAAAGGTGAGTCTGGCGCGAGTGTTCTTAGACATGTTTCATGAAAATCGGTTGTGCCGTTTTAAAGTTATGGGGGTGAGAGTGGGTAAGGAAACAATTAAAATCTGCAAATATACTAGTGTGGGGTATCAAATGAAAGCGCATCGCGTGCACATTAGGTACTAAATATTATGGTGTTTTACTTAAGGAAATTAAGTCAATGGAAACGGGGGTTTTTCTTAAATTAAAAATTTAGATTTTTTACACTAGAGACTTAATAACATAAATAATTTATTCAACAACAATATTGCTTGTACGTTTCTTTTGGGCTGCTTGGAATATAACTCTTTGGAGGTAAGAAGATCGAGCGACCAATTACTATTCATGTCTAAAAAACTTGTGTCGCCTCTATGTGCCTAATAAATTCTGTCGATCTAGGAGACACAGACTGTTCTCTGCCCCAGGTTCCCAGGCAATAGGTCACGCTCTAGCTCCCCCATTCCCCGGTCTCTCTCCGCTCTTAACGCTCTCCTGGCCCTGCGTCCTGACTGCGATGTATTCGCTGAAGACTGGAAAAAGCTCCAAGATGCGTGCTTAAACAAACAATAAATAAAGAAACAAAGATCTACCATACAACAAAAGTGTTTTTTTCAAAGTTAAGCAACGTTGCGCGAGGCCAACTTGGACGGACTGCATCTTTTTAACTTAAAACATAATTATTAGCAAATCTTGTTTAAACTGTACGTTATATCTCATAAAGTACACATTTATTATGAATTATAAACCTGTTAAGCAAATACTTATCTATTTACAATGTATAACAGGCAGTTAATAAACTATCATTGAAGCTCCTAATTATGTCTGTCCTCCCAATTAGCCACATATTCGGTGGAGCGATAGGCATCACTCCCGCGCACCTTAAAATAGCAGGCGGAATAATTGAATGCACTCTTTGCCATGCCGATACTGAAAAAAAAAAGGTTTAAGTAAGGGTGGGGTCTAGTGAGAGTGTTTGAGAAAGCTAAGCAATGGTTAGAAATTTCAATAAAAGGTAAGTTATGTTTTATTTTTAACCCCCGACCAAAAATGAGGGGTGTTATAAGTTTGACGTGTCTGTCTGTCTGTCTGGGACAACATAGCTCCCGAACGGATGGAGCCATTTCAATTTAGTTTATTTTTTGCATGAAAGATAAGTTCGGCGCGAGTGTTCTTAGACATGTTTAATGAAAATCGGTTATGTCGTTTAAAAGTTTTATTAAGGGGATGAGAGTGGGAAAGAAAATCCAAAAATCTGCAAATATAATCGAGTGGGGTCTCAAATCAAAGCGTATCGCGTGCACATTACAACATACATATAGTGTTACATAACATATAGTGTTTGACTTTTAAAGATATTAAGGCATTAGAATCGGGGGTTTTTCTTAAATTTTAAATTTAAATTTACTAGGTATTTTATTTCTTAAGAGATATCTCACTCTTTTCTCATATTCACATGCGACTGAGCGAAAGCTCTATATTTTAACCATTGCCTAAAGTAACCCGCAGTTCATGGACTAGTTATGTAGGTAAATTTAAAATCATATATATTTCTGCTGTAGGTTCCTATGACATTCATAGATGAGCTGGACATAACAACTAATTTTTATAGTTAATAGGTAGGTAGGTACTATAGAATAAAATGCTGTCTTGTCTTGTCTTTCCTTTGATAATATAAAAAAATTTAGAGACATAATAATGTAGTCATCTACTTTGATAATTGCATGTAAACTGATAGCAACAACTTATAAATTCAATGGGTTTCATCATCATCATCGGGCTATGAACGTTCCCACTGCTGGGACACAGGGACTTCTCTCTTGACGAGAGACTTTGAAGAGATTAGGCCTTAATTCGCCACGCTGGCCAAGTGCGGGTTGGTGAATGTCACATGTCCTTTAAACTCTTTCAAGAAGGAAAATCCAGTGGTGCGCGGCTAGGTTTGAACCCACGACCACGACCCACGATAAATTCAATGGGTTTATTGGTCGAAAAACGTATTTTGTAACATAAGTATTTTCCAGTTAGTCCAGTAGGTACCAAACGTTCTATTACAGAACAAGCACAGTTTGTAAATTGTGGTGCTCAAAAGTCGGAAACGACCTGTTAAACTTTTGAATTCATTCGCTAGTGAATAATTATTATAATTAATTTATATAATTCAGTGTGAAAAAAGCCTTACCCGCGTCCCGCCAAAAAAAACAAGATGTCCGATCGACGCGATTTCATGCAAATGGCGCGCGCAAACGTGCCGCCCTATTTAAATGTCGTGCGATGAGATCCGACAGTTTTGCTATAAAAATCATTGGTTTTGCTCTGTTTACCGGGATATGCCATTGTCATGAAACAGTCAAAGGTTTGAGTTTTATTAAATCATCATCATTCCCAGCCATAGATGAATTTCAAACTCATAAATCGTCTAAGCAACCATATTGTAACATCTGTTTTTTATATAACTTTTGAAACTACATATCATGTTTATCAATACTATTTAGATTTATAACGGGATATTTACCATGATTGATTGTCTTTCGAGTTTCACGATATTTCGGCACAGTTACATGCGCCATGATCACGGTTGAACAGAAGCTGCTTATTAATAATCTGTTTTTATGATTTGTCTTAAAAAGTATGTGAGAATAGAACATGGTCCTTGTTTTGGCACAACAAAAATCTTAATACTAATCCTAGCAAAAGTACATTAAATTGACTGCCTCAGTGGCGCGGTGGGCGAGAGCCCGCTTGCGGCGCAAGTGGTAGCGGGTTCGATTCCCGCCGAGGGGTCAAGTGTTTGGTTGTTCTGCAAGCACTTTCTCCTTGGTCTGGGTGTTTAATATGTATAATAAAAAATATCTATGTATGTATGTATATTATATTAAGTATATCAGATGTCTAGTACCCGTAACACAAGCTAAGAGCTTACCACGAGGCTAGATGTTGTTGTGTGGATTGTCCGGAAATATTTATTTATTTATATTTATTAAATATTTCTTGTGGATTGTTAAGTACTTCCATAAAATAATGAAAGTGTCAATCTGTAAAAATTTTATGGTTTACCTGGAGAGGTTTCAATTAAAGTAATTAACCTATGTCATTTAGTATTGTAATAATAACCAGCAAACATCATGAATAGGCCTCCAAATCGAAATGTCGTAGAACAAAATACATCCGCCTGGTGCGAGCCATTCACACCTTCCCGCTTTATATACCAATTTTGAAACACCTTGTATATCATATGAAAATGTTTAAGTGGGATATTTTAACCACTCTGGGTGGACATTACAATATAATGATGATTCTAACTGATCAAATTCTGCATTATGACGCTGACTGTATGCCCGTGTATGTGAATGCAGGATCCTACTTGCAAAACGGAAAACCTCCTTGCTAGGTACGTAGGTAAGCGTATGTACAGTCAACAACAAAAGAAACTGATGAAAACCCAAAACAATACATACAGTAAATTCAGTCAAAAGTTACTGACTATTGTAGTTTGTTAGAAGCAAAGGAGCCAATAACATAAGTAACTGATCAGTTGATCACATTATATCGTTATTAGATCATTATCTAGGTATAACTTGTTACATTAAGCACGTCACGGTAGAAAATGTTTTGAAACGTTAATTTTGATCACTTACTTTTGCTGTTGACTGTACCATATCTGCCATTCAGCTTTTAACCTTAGATGAAGGATCTCGTTTCTATAAATGACAACCACTGTAGTAGTTTTATACAGGCTGGTGCAAAAAGTCAGTTCAGTTCAGTATCTTGTAATTGGACTTTGTGCTTGAAGCGACAATTTGCCAGTGTCGAGTTAAATAAAATTATGAAGTGAAAAAAATGTTTCTCAGTTGAACGCCATTTTGCGTCCCCTGCAAAAAGTCTCTATGATAGAATAGAATCTGACATAAAACTTTGTTATGGTAATGGTTTGACAAAGTTTACAACCTTACTTAAAAAAATTGCCAACTTAATAAAACTAATTGCGAGTACTTCCAAATATTAAATACGCTTTAGTAGGTCGCAAATCTCTATAAAACGTAGTGATTAAATAGTCTCTGGTTTTATACTCTTTGGAAAGTAGAATAAAATAATGTAGATATCTGTGTTTTAGATTTGAATAAAAATTTTTGCAACGAGATTCTATTCACAACCCATGAGAAAATAGTCAATTTAATTTGGTTAACAACTATTAATGTCATGTTTTCTATAAAAAAATGTAGGGTGTTGAAGTGCTTACCGTTGGTTGAGAAATGTATGGTTTCCTCGAGCCAGAATGTGACATACAGTTCCTTTGCTGATCCAGCACCTGATGCCGATGGGTAGGTGTATACAGCTGCATTTTAACTGCTTTTAATGGCCTAAGTTTGTAGTTTCTTGATAACAACTGCTTACCAGAGTTGCTCGAGTTTGTAGTTTTACAACGATAGTTTGTTAAGGGAGCCGAAGAGGGATTTGGGTTCTAAGGGAAATCGAGCGCGGCAGATTAATATACAGAGTTATTAATTTAAAAAAATCGTAGTATGTAATCCAATCAAAAGTGTTCAGATTTGACGTTTGATTATAGAAGGCGGTTAAATTCTAAGTCATAGACGTAGTTGTTCACGTCCGTAAGTGGTAACCCTCTGAATCCTTACACGTGACCAAGAACCAACGTGTGGTGGTGCTAAGAACAGTCTCTGGTGGTAGGCTTCGGCCGCGGCTTGTCACCACCCTCCGGGCAGGGCCAGTGCGTGAAACGATTTTTTCGTGTTTCGTAATATGGCCCGGAGAAGCCATCTACCTTCTAGGTCTTCATGCTCCATCTTAGACCACATCGTCACCTTACATCAGGTGAGATTGTGGTCAAATGAAGGCTTATCAATAATAAAGAAAAGATAATCATCATAATCACCAGGTGCGTGGCCTCCAGCTGGTACAGCCTCAGCTCCCGCGCGGAGGGAGACTGGCGCGCCGTGGTCTCCGAGGCGGAGCAGATCGTCGGCTACCCTCCATCCTTCCTCAACCTTCGCTGGCTGTTCAACGACGAGATCGCGAACACTGCTATACATTTGAGGAAGCTGGTTAGTTATCACCAGTTCTGTAGGTATGTTGTTGGATGTAAGAAGGTACTTTAGTATCTAAGTGGCAGCTAATATTCATATTAAAGAGGTCGAATTACGACAATAGATTCTGTATAATAGTGTTTCTAAACAAATAAATATTTCCGGACTAATCATAATCACACAGCATTCGCCTAATCCCAAACTAATTAGATTTTGTACATGTAATGTGAATGATGTACTACCTAGATACATAAATATATTTTTTTCTGTAAAAATATACATAATTAATAAAGCTAAAGAGTTTGTTTGTTTGAAAGCGCTAATGCACAAAACACTACTGCTCCGATTAATAAATTAAAAAAAATATATATTCTTTTATTTTCTTACGAAATATCAAGATATTCCATACGATTTGTATTAAATTTCGCAATCATAAGCCCCCGGACTTTGATGTTCTATATCTTTCACTTAATTTATTTATGGACGGGCCGACAAACCTCCTAAACATAATACCAATTTGTTTACGAAGCCTATTGTAGAAAGAAAGAAAGAAAAAAAAGAAAAATATTTATTACTACACAAAAATTTACAATTAAAACATTACAAAAACAATAACAATAAACTTAAACTAATAACATATAATATGTAATAAAGGGTCCCTGGCTCAGCATAATGCATCTGCCACAGGGCCCGTAGGAGCACTATGACAGAGCTGGTTTTCAGCCAGGTTTTGTAGGTACCTAATTTCCGCACTCCTTCAAGATCCCTCCCCTTACTCCCAGGTGGGCACCAACCATCCTCTCCTGAAGTCCGCCAAGAACCTCCTCATCGGCTCCAAGAGCAACCTGCAGTCCGTTGGGCTCACTATCCTCCTTGTGTCCAAAGCTGCTGGTTTCGATACGAAAGACTTTGCCCCGAATCAGTACGAGTCAGGTATTTTAACTGATTTTACTGATTTATTTAATTGTAATTATAGCCTTGACTGTGACATTCACCAACCCGCGCTTGGCCAGCGTGATGTATAAGGCCTAATAATCTCTCTCGCCAGGAGAGAGGTCCCTGTGTCCCAGCTGTGGAAACGTTCTATGTTGATGATGATAGCCTATTTTTAACCCCCGACCGAAAAAGAGTTGTTATAAATTTGACGTATCTGTCTGTGGCATCATAGCTCCCGAACGGATGAAGCGATTTCAATTTAGTTTGTTTTGTATGAAAGGCGACTTTTGTTCTTAAGACATGTTTGATTAAAATCGGTTAAGCTGTTTAGAAGTTACAGGGTAGTGGAGAAGAAGAGACAAATATCTTTAAACATACTCGAGTTGGGTCTCAAATGAAAGCGCATCACGTGCACATTACAAAATAATATAATTTTTTACTTCTAAGGAAGTCGGGGGTTTTTAATATAATATTTAGATTATAAAAGCGTTTTAGGCCCATAACTCCTACGCGGGGTCCATTGACGGATAACCTGGTAAAGGCTGTGGGTTCACGGTGGATTTTTATTTATATATTACTAGCTTCCCCAGCAAACGTATTGAAAAATGAAAAATAGATAGTAGCCGATTGTCAGACCTACTAAATATGCGTATAAAATGTCATAATAATCGGTTAATTTATTTATTTAATTAATTTATCTGGTGGTAGGCTTCGGCCGCGGCTTGTTACCACCCTCCGGGCTGGGCCAGTGCGTGAAACGTTTTTTTCGTGTTTCGTCATGTGGTCCGGAGAAGCCTTCTAGGTCTTCATGCTCCATCTTTTACCACATCATCACTTAACATCAGGTGAGATTGTGGTCAAGCGAAGACTTATCGATCATAAAAAAAAAAAAAAAAGAAAATGGATTTTTAAATATTTTTAATAGGTGATAAACCGTTGTAGGTGAAACTATTTATAAATTTTATGCAGAAAAAGAATAAGACATCTTATCATCATATATAAAATGGAAATTTTATATATAAGATTATGCAGACCGCTTCCAACAGAAAAATACGGAAATCTTTGCCGAAAAACAGATGATGTACTGCGCCCTGTATTTCCTTCCAGGGGTGCTGCACTCCCAGCGCGCCCTGGCGGAGATAGTGGAGATGAAGAGGACGGGGCACATGATCCACAAGACGGTGGTGGACCTGAAGGACAAGGTGAAGCCGGGGGATAACTTCAAGGATCTGCTCTACGGGAATAAGATTTCTTTGCTGACAGGTAACATCATTTCATTCTGAGGACCACCTTTTATCAGATCTATGAGATCTTTAAGAGACCGAATCGGAAATTATCTTTTAGCAAGTCAGATAGCACGCAAATAATTTGGCCGTTAGGGCCGAAGAGTTGTTGAATGGAGATGGCGGATCGGCGGGCGTGGAGCACGTCCAGTACCTAGATGTACGGATGACTTGGAAAAGTACGTTTGTTCACGGTTGATTAAGAAATCAACTGGAAATCTAAGTATTGTAGTTTAAAATGAAAGTAAACTGCTTTTGTGGTTCTCGATTACTTTACTTTTAAATTGGTGTTCGTTAGAAAGAGACAAACTTTGAACTGAGCTTGCTAGTGTTTTGCATGTTACGATAAAGTGCATACAAATGCTTCAGGCGATTACCTCCTGTCCAAATGCCTGCTGCACCTCGGCGGTCTGCGGAACAACGAGGTGACAGAGCTGATCTCCTCCGGTCTCCGGGACCTGGTGGAAGGGGACTTCTTTGGCAAGCGGGACGAGAAGGACAATAGTCCTCTACCCACGCAGCCTAAAGGTTAATAAAGCTGCTCTTAACTGTAATTTGGTTATAGGTAGGGAAAAAATAGGTGTTATGTAGGCATATATAGTGTTTTTGGTTTCGTCCTTTAAACGGAACCCTATAACTGAGACTCAGTTTTCCGTCATATTTAATTTCTACGGACTATTTCAAGGGAATTAAATATTTGAGGTTGGCTGCCCCGTACAACAAACAAAAATTTATTGTATACTTACTTACCTACTTACTAGGTACTTATTACTCTACGCAAAGTCACAATTCCGAATCCGGACCGAATCTTTTGGTGCATTTATAAAAGTATTTTTTGTTTATAATATTAGCTAACGGCAAAACATGCTCAATACATTAAACGACATCGTTCAACATTGTCAGTAGTTATCCAACCTAATATTAATCCAAAATGCTGCATCACCATTTAACTGCCTAGTACCTAATTATAAACAGCTTCTCAGCAAGCATAACTGCCTAGCACCTAATTATGTAAAGTGACTATTCCAACAGCATCCAATGAGATCGAGAAACACTACGACTGGGAAAACGAGCCGCACCTCGACAAACTCGGCAGCAACGCGTACCTCGGCCAGGGAAAGGACGAGTGGATTCTCCGCACCATGCTGTCTTCCGGCAGCATGCTGGCCAAAGGCTGCCTCGGTGCCATGAAGCTGGCCAAACGAGGCGAGGACATGGAGAAAAACGCGTACAAACTCGGCGGCCATCTGGCCTTACTTTGGCAATTATACCTCGACACCAAAGATTTCTTCACCCATCCTTATTCCTACTCCGTCGTAAACGCTCCTGTTATCATCGCCCTATGGGAATACCCACAGATCTACGGCCATATCCTCGAGGCTAAACTCGAGAACAAGCAGATAGAATACAAGCAGTTGTATTATGCTGTCAGGAGTACTAGGGCTATGGAGTATCTGACGATTTTTCTGGATAAAGAGCTGGAAGCGGCTTTGAAGTATAGTGACTTGTTTCCCGTGGAGGACGCTCGGAATGCTATACAGAAGATGGCGAAGACTATCCATGAGGAGGCTCTGCTGTATATTGAGAAGTGATTATAACCTTTTTTTAGCAACCTCCGTTTTACAAGCCTTCTTTCAATTAGCTTCCACCTGTTCATCTGTAAATCTTTAAGTTATAAATTTACTTCCAATCACGTGACAATCTTATGATGAGATGAATGACACTGAGTTGACTATTAAAAGAAGCTGAAAATTAGCCATACGAAATCCATTGTAGGAAGGAATTATACCCATCGCCTTTGTGGCTGTAGTTAGTACCTTAATTGGTGTTGTTTTGTTGAGTGCCTAATAAATGCTTAAATAAATGTAGACTATGAATTTGACTCTTTGTATGTAGTATTTAGTTTTCGAACCACCTGTCTACAATATATCTTTTTTTTCCAACCAGCCAGCGGGTCGGGTTATTGGTTTATTATTGGGTAGTGGTTAACTTTCTACATCAGGTCTGGGCTGGGCGTGGATAACTCAGGAATAGCAGCTGAAATGGGGTAGGTATAGACCCCTCCATAAGGACACCGAGGACATGTCTCGGTCGACGGAGAGCTACAATTTATGTATCTATTATGTGCAAATTACTAAGGTCAAAATAGGCAGAAAGAAGTCAATTATTCTACATGGCGAATTACTACTTGGTGTTCAAGGTTGAAACAGGTTTAAAAACAGAAATTAAAGAAGCAATTATCAATTACTTGCATAAACCTTGACAGGGCAATCTATACTAATGTTACAAAGTTGAAGAGTTTGTTTGTACATACTAATCTAAGGACCGACTGGTCCTACTTGAATTTGGTGTTGGATAGCCCATTTATCACGGGAGGCTTTAGGCTAGTTTATACCGCGGCCAAATAAGTTGCTCCCGTGGGAAAATGCGAAAACACGGACAAGGCCGTGGAACGTAAAGATAGTTTAATAATAATGTTCTGTTGGTACTATTATAATGTAACATTTATCTTTATCAACTATAGTATATATATCAAGATAAAGATGGCGATTATTTGAGAGATAAGCCTAGCCAACTATTTAACCTAAAGGAAACATATACAAATAATGGCGTACTCACGGTTGTCTGGAAGAAATTGCTTTTAGCAATAAGACCGCCCATTACGCATTCTAGGTTTAGTTTTTATTTCATATTGTATTGTTCATTTGGTGTGTAATATAGTATATTCTATTCTACTCAGATTACAGAAATGTAGTTATCACAAAATCAATCATTTATTCCTTAGAACTAATGGTAACAATAAAATCAAACATGATATTAAATACATCTATACAAATCTCAAAACTTATATCACAAAATGCAATAGAAAATCTCACTTAGAGATTTGAATATAGCTATAGCTAGTAAATCTCTGAAAAATAAACATATTTCTGAACGGTTTGGTATTACATTGTTTTAATCAACCGCTTAATTGTATCAATTGGTTGACTGTCTCCAAACGTTTCAGCATAGCCTCTTGCTTTGTCAGCATGCTCAATATACAACTGCTTTGTTCGTTCTAGCGCATCTGTCCTCAAGATATCATCTTTCAAAGCCTCTAAATTAATTTCACTGACATTTTTAACACCTTCTATCTCTTTGTACAAGCTAGGATTCTCATGTAAGGCAAATAACACTGGTGCACTCACTAAAGTATAGCTTTCTTTATCAGAAGTGAATTTCTGCAGTTCACTTGATGCTTGCCAGGCTAACCTCAAGTGGCTTCCAAATTTATAACCATTCTCCTGCTCCTCTATTCCTAATCCTGACAATAATACTGCACCCTGGCAGCCGCGGCCAAATAAAGAACCACCATTATACATAGTTCTTAATGTCCACTCACGAAATGGAGAACCTAATGTATTAACAACTTCTAAAGGTAAGGTATCACCATTTATTGCATAGGAATCTGTGTTGGTTGTAGGCCTTCCTGGTAGTGGTAAGTTTTGAGCATCTCTGTGGCCAAAGAATTCTCCTTCACTTAAATCTCTTAGTGCTGTTGATATGAGGTATGAAAGGTCCTGATTTTTCAGTCTAGCTAGCATGCCGTTGGCAGTGACGAGTAAGTAGTCTCCAATGAGAATAGCTATCTTGTTGGCAAACAGTGCTGTATTGCTATCCTGCTCTTGTCGACTTCTTTGTGGTATGTTTAGCAAGCCTCGGTGGACATAATGCCCAGTGCGGATCATCTCAGTGAGCTCGGCCAGTATTCTCTGGTTTTCAACAATAGTGTGTGATAAATCAGATTTTTCTGGAGTAGTGGCTTTGGATAGAAGGAGTATGACTAAGCCCCAAGGTTGAAGATTGTTGTGCTCATTATACAGTAAGGTTTTTACTGTTTTTACAATGGGATGGTTACTGTCTACCTGAAAACAATTAAACATATATATATAATTTTTGTTGAAATTCTTAAAAACCACCTGACTACATCTGTTATATTCAAAACTGTTTAAATTGGGGTGTATGTAGAGTATTTTATTACAAATTTTGATATTAAATACAAGAGAATTTCAGTTATGTTGCATTGATGCTGAAAACCAGCGCTCTGTCATAGTGCTCCTACGGGCCCTGTGGCAGATGCATTATGCTGAGCCAGGGACCCTTTATTACAAAAATTTTCAATAGTTTTCAATAGTTTTAAGGTATATTTAATTTGTTATTAGTTTAAGTTTGATGTTATTGTTTTTGTAATGTTTTAATTGTAAATTTTTGTGTAGTAATAAATATTTTTTCTTTCTTTCTTTTCTGATGATGTTGATTCTTAGGTTTCTATCAAAATCCAAGTCATGGATACTACATACATCATGTTACATACTTAATTTTTTACACATTGTTTAACATCAAATTAATAAACAAAACAACCTTGCCAGATACTTCCTATTCAGTCAATGCTGAGGTCAGCAACATATAAGTATAAACTTTAACCTTGAATTTTGTATCACATGTTGCATAAGAAAAATATTTATCCGAGTAAAAACATTAACAATTAGCCCATAAAATTTTCGAGAGCTATTTATAAACAACAACAAAAACAAAAATTACAAAATACATTAATATTTAACTTATTTTTCATGTTTATTAGCTAGAAAATGTATTCTTTCTGATGGGAAATGTTATCGAAAAATACTACTCACAACTTTACGTAAATGCATAGCTAAATTAGCAAATTCGTCGCTCAAAAGCCATCGGAGGTTCATGAAGGAGGTTGGATATCCAACTATCTTCTCAGCTTCTTTGATAATTTTAGTCCAGTGAGGTATTGGAGGCCGAAATACGAAATCTTCCTGAGTGAGGATAGACATGGTTGATTCTACACGAATTTGCTGAGATAAAAACACTGTGCGCCGTAGATGGCGCATTAATGTATAGGACATCGTTAACAGATTTTATTTCACTTGGCTTAATTCAATTTATTTATTTAATCTATGTTTAAATTTCAAAAGTAGCAAAACACTGCGTGCGAGTTCGTGCACTCCGATTACGACATTGCGTAATGTGACGTAATGTTCTACGTTCAGAAACCGTTTTATTTACCGGCGCGGTTTCCCCCAAATTTTTAGATGTCGTACCAACTACATAGTTTTCAATATTAAACCAAACGTTCATTTATTTCATGAATTTATGTACAGAAAATAAATGATTATGAAAAAATATTTATTTGTTTTTGTAGTTTTTTTAACGAAACTAAAGTATCACTAAGCTGTTTTGTTGGCGCCAACGTTTGAAATCTCAGAACGAGGATTTTTTTTCTCTGAAAATAGATTTCGATTTCACGTTTATTTTAACGACGAAAATCTCTTGCGTATATCTTGAAAGGCTTCGTAAATTGATCGATTTCCTAGTTAATTATTATGGAAAATCTTCAACGGCTGTTGGAATTAATTATTTTATAAATTTTAGGTAATTGATGAATTCACGAAGTCAATAAATCGTATTTGTATATCGTAATATCGGCTGTATTAGAGAAAGTACATGTAGGTAATATAATGTTTGTAGAAAAATCACACTCCAGTTGGATGAGGGTAGCAAACGCACCACGGCAGGCCTGGTCTAATTTTTATTAAAACGTTAAAATTCAGTATACTTATAAGATCAATAAACACTTGCCATTCACCAATCCAATACCTAACAGTGTATTAAATTACAGGTGCCATTTTTACGCAAAGTAAAACAATAAGCAGCCATTTGGTCCACTTTAGCATGTCGTCATCATTTCAGCCGTAGGACGTCCACTGCTGGACATAGACCTCCCTCAAAGACTTCAAGTGAGTTCGGTCGGTAGCAGCTTGTATCCACCGCGAGCACGCTACCTTCACCAGATCGTCCGTCCATGTAGTTGGTGGACGTCCTACCCTGCGTTTGCCGATTCGTGGTCTCCATTCGAGAACTTTTTGGCCCACAACGTGCTGACATTGAGGGGATTTGAGGGAGATAGCCGTTGTATCTCCCTCAAATCCCCTCAATGTCAGCATGTTGTACGTAAATCAAAACCATTTGTTGATTAAATCAAATCAAATCATTTTTTGCATTCATGTGTGTACAATTTTGGTCTTAAAATTTATATGTGCTAACAACATGAGCCCAGACAGGGCATGGCAATATAAGAATCTTATATTTAGATATCTTTAAACATATTATTTGAATCTTATTCTTATTATTGCTTACATTTATGAATATTAATTAAAGTCCTGGCATCGTCACGTTAGTATTTATCAATTGACATTGATTAGTGTGATTTTTTTATGCAATTTACATTATTACCTGGAATAGTTCAAGAAGTTTAGTGGACAAACAAACAGACACACACATACACTTTTCCATTTATCATAATAAAGATGGATTTAAAATGAATCTCGGAAACTGTGCCAACGATGTTTATTAATTTATTGTAAAATTCTAGTACACTACATTATAATATCTACTTTAAACTTCGAAACATTTATTTGGTTTATTTACAATTTAATACATCATTACAGGTTATTTTTTGGTCCCTACATTTATATAACATCAAAATCATAAAATCAAAATTCGAACGTAGAAACATCATCAGCCAATCACGTGCTGTCCCGCCATAATTCAAAAGCTACTGAGCGGCCGCGCGGCGTGCTATGCTACTATATATTATATAAAACCTATATAATTTGTATGTAGTTTATGACTGAGTCGGAATAATTATAGAAGAATGAATAGGGAATGCAGAAGTCTGATCAAGTTGTTTTAATTATTTTATTGCTGTTTGGATTTTCCAGCTTACTTAAGGTTTGAGTAGGTACCTACTATGTAACGATTGGTGGTGATAATGACGTAAGTTACGTAAACAATAGACAGGATGGAAAAAAATCTATGGGCTCTGAAGAGAAACTGCTTAGTCTTTTAGGATTTGTCTATGCCACAATATATTACAGAATCACTGAGAAATACTAATAAAAAAAAAGAATACTCAAAATCTTACAGGGCTTACTTAGGCCAATTTATCCTGCAGTAATTCTTATATGAATAATATTTTATTATATACCTAAGCTAAGATTAGTATTAAGATTTTTTGTAGTGCCCGAACCGAGTCCATGTTCTGTTTTCACATATTTTATAAAACCTTAATGTTACAACATTGCAAATAAACGATTTATGATAATTCTACCAATTCGTAAGTTAGCAGTTTAACTTTTATAATTGTCGTAGATTAGATTTCAGAGACATTATTTCTGAATGCAAATAGAATTTATATCAATTGATTGATATTGATAATAAAGATTAAAACGTTTAAAGGTCAAAAGGTCTCAACAATCAGTTTTTTGCAAATATCTCGCGGTCAGAAGCCATATTAGTCTGCATTAAAATCTAAGTCAAAGTCAAAACGTTTATTTCCTTAAAAGCACATAGCCTACATGGACATGGACAGGTCAACTTAAAACTAATAAAACTAAATTATCAAGGAAATAACATTGTCTTGACAGTTCGCTTCAATGTTTTATACTGAGTAGAGTCTAAATATAAAATGTAAGAAAAAACTCCCGATTCTAGAATAACAACAATAAGATGAGGTATTCTCTCAGGGTTCGTTTGGGCTAGAAAATGAGTTCGAATCACGATTTGTACAGTCACAGGTATAATATAATAAGCATAAAACACAATAACACAGGTGTAAAGAGGTAAAAACACATAAAACATGGGAAAACACAATAATCTCACAGCGCGTGAATCGCGCCGCGCCGGCCGGTTCGCGGGGCTCGGGCGGTCTGTCTATCTGTCGCTACGCGACATTAGCGCCATCTCGCTGTCCAAGGCGAAGGTGGTGTGAACTATACCAATAAAGGGTGCGTTCCTCACAGCGCTAAAGGGTTTATTCCCTTCGCGCTACACAACCGATTTTCATCAAATATATCTCGCGCAAAAGTCACCAAAAATAACTGAATTGAAATCGCTTCATCCGTTCGAGAGCTATGATGCCACAGACACTAAAGACAGACAGACACGTCAAACTAATCCGACAAAAAAGAGGGGCTATAACACTATGTATAAGGGGTTAAAAATGTTTGCCGTGTGATCATCTACAAAAAAAATATATAGGTATGCATTTTTCTGTTAATGAATAGGGTTTAAAGCAGAAAGCTGAGAAATCGATTAACTAAATAAATAAAATAAATATTTCCAGACAATTCACACGACAACATCTAGCCCCATGGTAAGCTCTAAGCTTGTGTTACGGGCACTAGATATCTGATATACTTAATATAATAGTCATACATTTAAAGATATTTTTATTAGACACATTAGACGCCCAGAAAAAATCCAAAGTCTCGAGCACCGTTGCAAGGTTTCCTGTCTTGAGAGACAGAAGTGAAGAACATTCTCCGAAATGTAACCTATAAAAGATTGAGATATTTTATAGGTTACATTTCGGAGAATGTTCACAGAAACTTCATGACCTGATTCCACCATCTCCCTTCCACTCCAGGACAAGCAGACGCACGGCGAATTACTATCCTTATTAAGTGGATATTCCCTCACCTTTATAATTCGCACGGCAAAGGTCTGGAATTCGCTCCTTGCTGCTGCATTTCCTAATAGATACAACCTGAGTGTCTTCAAGACAAGAGTGAATAGGTACCTTCTAGATCTATGTGATCCATCTTTGTCCACATCGACACGTTCAATCAGGTGAGATTGTAGCCAAACATAGAACTATCACCCATAAAAAAAAAAACATAGACCAAGGAGAAAGTGCTTGCAAAACATATACAAAGACTTTCACCCTCGGCGGGAATCGAACCCAGAGGTAGCCTCTTGCGCCGCAAGCGGACCCTCGCCCACCGCGCCACTGAAGCAGTCAAAAAAATTAAATTGATTTGAGACATTTTAGACTTCATTACAACGCAGTCATAAAGGTGTGTACAAAAATTCAGCTCAGTAGGAATTACTCCGCAGTTTTGCCTTATAATGCCTAAAATTATTTGAAAAGGCTTAAGTCTGACCTAAGTAAATGTCTTTGTAAGTAGTTTTTTACTTTTTTATGGAATACAATCTAGAAACTGCTGAAACTCCCTAAAATAAACATAAATATCGCTAGGGTTTATGTAGGCACTGAAATAATTTGTGAAAATTAACCATTTTATCCAACGTTATGGTAGTAGGTACAACCACGTTATTGCGGCCAGTGGTGAAACTCTTGTAAATCGAAAGAGCTGCTGAGAGTGCTCACAAACAAAAACTGTTCAGAAATCATTCTATAAGTCTGGTTTTTGAAATATCACTATCAACATAGTATAAAACAAAGTCGCTTTTTCTGTCCCTATGTCCCTTTGTATGTTTAAATCTTTGAAACTACGCAACGGATTTTGATACGGTTTTTTTAATAGATAGAGTGATTCAAGAGGAAGGTTTATTATGTATAATAGCATCCATTAAATAGTGGAGAAGTACTGTTATTTTTGAGGTTTCTAATGTGATGTCGTAAATAATTTCATTTTTTCCGCTTACATTGCAAACGCAGGCTGAACCCTACGAGTTTTATCAAAATAATGTACTAAGTATTGTACACATTGAAAAGGTCTACAGAAAAGTCCGTGATGGTATATGTCTATCTCTTAGGGATAACCAACAATAACTTTTTTTTGTCATTTTCTTTTTACGACGAATAATGGCTAATTTACGAAGCGATTTTAACCAATACAGCATTAATCCTTAACCAATTAAATACCTTGAATACATTGTTTATTTAATATAGATCTATATGGCCCTTTACACCGTATGATTTAAGTGACTATTTTCGAAGATATTATAGATTTAAAAATTGCGGTACGTAGCGTTTGCGGCGGTACCGGCCGGCCTTATCTATATAGTAATAAATAATAAATAAATCATTGATGATTTATTTATTATGTATCAGCATTGCACCCGTGCGAAGCCGGGGCGGGTCGCTAGTATTATTATAAATAACTTTAATACATAATTTAAATTTGATATAATTATTTCAATTGTAAATTATATCTAAATAGTGTTTGATATAATTTATTACATTTGATTTTTTTTTAATATGATGTTAAATACTTACCAACTGTTCCTAGTAATAAGATATTTTATTTAAGTTACTTACCAACTGTTCCTATTAATAAGATGGTTTATTTCATTTTTTTTTTTTTATTGAAAGAAAAAGGCTTTTTCGTTTAGCGACCATAGAAATATAGTATAGGATACATCTTATGATGAAGTTTTAATGCCCCAACGGGGCTCATGTCAGGGAATTTGGTATGTTAACACCTTTATGTAACCACTTGATGCAACAAATAAATAAATAAATATTAACATCTTATATATAAAATTCTCGTGTCACAGTTTTCGTTGCCATACTCCTCCGAAACGGCTTGACCGATTCTCATGAAATTTTGAGCATATTGAGTAGGTCTGAGAATCGACCAACATCTATTTTTCATTTTGCAAAACAACGTGTGCAGTTATAAATAAATATCTCCGGACTAATGACACAGCATCACCTAACCCCAAACTAAGCAGAGCTTGTACTATGAGTGTTACGTGACTGATATACTACATAGATACCTTTTTTTTGTAAATACATACATAATATGATACATAGAAAACAGCCAGACCCGAAACCAGATATAAATGAGATTAAGAGATGTTTTTATGGTCTCACTTTTCATCACAGGGCACCAAATCACGTATTTTTATTAATGGTGGACTTGTGGCAGGCTACACATAACAACATGTAGCACAAAATTCAAATTGCTATTACTAAAAATAAAATTCAGTCGTGACCAAATAAATAAATCTAAAAATCAAAATGGACGGATTCCGTTCGGAAACGAAATATTCATGCTTAGCGTGTTCTTATTTTAAAATGGAAGCGAGCGCGCGCTGTGCACTGAAGCTAATGGTTCGAAATATAAAATTAAAATGAATTATACCGACTATGTACTGGTACATAATAAAGGCTGCAAACAATTGCTACACGATGTATGAGTCGTTCTGACTAAATTATTATTTTACATTATAATGTTTATATTAAGCTTAAGCCTAAGCTTTTTTTGGAGTTTACTCCTTAAGAAACGATTTGAGTTATAAGGCCCGGTACGAAAATTCTATGAGGAGTAAAATCAAAAAGTGTAGGAACACGAAAGTTGAGGCGTTACGTAGAAAGAGACAAACATATATATCTGTAAGATTGAACGTGTAAAAGAATGAGATGGAATACATTACACAGCGTATCTCATTCTCGGGGTCAACTACGAAGTATCGCGCAAAGAGGTATTGCTGTATTTTATTTATATTATTTTGTAACATACTTTATGTATTAATACGCTTTATTGAAGTAATATAAATAATCCGAATAATTACAGATATATGTTTGTTTCTCTTATCATTTTAGCAGATGCGTTCATTTACCCTTTTTTTCTATTCGATATATATCATAATTATCGTTCGTAAGGAGTAAACTCCAATCGTGCGTCGTGGCTGACACACACACACTTTTTTTTAGTTTAACCTGTTCCGATGTTTGTCTGTAGTCAATTAATAAAATGCGGCATATGTCTGGGTACTCTCGTATTGCAACAAGTTTTTCTTGTAACAAGCTTTCAAATAGAATTGATA
This sequence comes from Gymnoscelis rufifasciata, assembly GCA_929108375.1. NCBI lineage: Eukaryota > Metazoa > Arthropoda > Insecta > Lepidoptera > Geometridae > Gymnoscelis > Gymnoscelis rufifasciata. The sequence goes on from OV815320.1 coordinate 1,181,517, forward strand.
TAATTTGGCTGATAAAACCATTTTAATGACATGGACCTATCAAAACTATTATAATAAATAGTATATATTTTCAACTGTTTTTGGCTTACTGCATCTGTTTCTGCTGACAATCTTTTAGGTGAACACTATTTAGACCAAAGGCATATTTTAAATTACCTTATCAAAGATGTCACCGAGGTTTGCTAAAGCCATGTGATTTGTATTTTAATCTGTGGTGTTTTTTTAACCAAATGGATCATGACGCGTAATTTGTAGCAAGAGTAGTGTTAAAATCGGTTGCTGTCGTTTGGTTCCTAAATCAGACATGGTTAACAAAGGTATTATTTAGGTACAAAAAACATATAATCAGTAATAATCATTTATTGTTTGTGAATTAATTACAGTTACATGGAGTCAGGTAGTAAGACTAGTTTAAAGTACAATTAATTCTGCTACAGGAGCATACAAACATTATAAATAACAGTTAATAAAATTATACAAATTAAATAAAATTTATTATTACTCATTAAATGTCATAAAATAATTATTCAAACATGAAAATCTGATAATCCATACTCCTCCGGCTTACCGTTGTTGCAAAGTAGCGATTTGAGATTGGGCAGGCCATAACTACAGCTAATTGTTTTGTAAACGGGTTTTCCTCACTTGTGTTACGAAATTATGATATTTTGACGTTTTAATCTTAAAATACAAAAAAGAATCATCATAATAGAAGCGGGACAACTTCTCCTGTGAGCCACCGCATGAATCGCTGGAATGAATATGTTTTCAAAATGAATAGCTCGCGTCAGTTTTGAGAGTTGGTGAGTGTAAAATAAAATTTCTGTTACTAATCACACACAATCAATTTGAACATTGTTTATATAGCACATAAAATAAAAAATTGTGTGGTAACCTGTGCTGGCCCGACCTCACCCACCGTGCATGTATTCCTGTTTTGTTCCGTGCGTCGACCTCACCGCCCGTTGTAATTACAAATCGCGTTTGATTGGCCGGCTAATGGACCTGTAATGACCATTTCCATTGGCTAATGGAACACACTCTTAGTTCAAAGGTGACACGTCTTTTGTCTATGAATTATATTTTTTCCAGTTCTCTTTCATTAATCTTGAGTTTTAGTAATAAAATTCGTAACATAGATTCTGCTTGGTTCTTTCTTATAACTTACTTTTTAAACATACAAGGTCTTCGTTGTCATTATTATAAGCAACATACATGTATTGCCATAGTCTAAGTCATGTTACATAAATTTAAGTAGGTAGTAAGTCTAACCTATTACAAAATTTACCAAAAAAAATTTTGGTAATTAAATCGATCTATGACATCAGGTATTATCATAAATTCCAAGAGTAATATAAAATAATTGTTCAATAATAAACGTATTGAACAATATAATAAATAAGCCTTAAATTATTTTTTTTACTAGCGGCCCGCCCCGGCCTCGCACGGGTAAAAAAAGTTCCTGGCAATTTTTCCTTATTTGCTCACCGTTTAGAGCTAACCAGGACTACGACAAACATTTTAAAACTAAAATCAGCTCAATCGGCCCAGCCGTTCTGGAGTTTTAATCAGACTAACGAACAACAATTCATTTTTATTTATATAGAATTTATAACACTCACCACACAATAACAAACAGTGAAGTTAAGAACATCATTCTACAATCTATCAAAAAAAGAACTTTGAACTTACTTATGTAATTACTGACTAATAATTGATTACTTTAATATAATAATCTCCTCAAAATTACGAAGAACTTCTTAATTGTCATTCACCGTTTAAAGTTCTTATCCCTCCAAAAATTATCAACCAATTATTCTGACGATTAATATGTCACCGTTGGCATTAAATACATTATTTAATACGGCCACGAAGGTTGCTATAAATAGTTTGTCTGACTACCCGTACAAGGGACTCAGAAAGCAGGTGGGAATAAAAATATATGCTAGAGCAGAGGCGGTTACACAATTTTGATCACGGGCCTCTTTCAAGACGAGATTGCGGGCCGCATTTTTATTTATTTACTAAAACATGCCATGTTGGCTAAGCGGGAGGACACTCGACTTTCATTCCTAAGGTCGTGGGTTTAAACCCCGCCACGCACCTCTGGATTTTCCTTCTTGAGACATTTATGTGCGCTTTAAGCACGTGCTTTAACGGTGAAGGCAAACGTCGTGAGGAAACCGGCATGTTGTGAGAACTTTAAAGAGTTTGAAGGACATGTGACATTCACCAACCCGCACTTGGCCAGCGTGGTGAATTAAGGCCTAATCTCGCCTAGAGAGAAGTCCCTGAGTCCCAGCAGTGGGGACGTTAATAGGGTGATGATGATGATGATGATTAAAACATACAAATTATTTCATCATCATAATCATTTTAGCCGTAGGAAGCCCACTGCTAGATATAGGCCTCAAAGACTTCCAGTAATTTCAGTCGTACAGCATGTTACCACCCGCTACCTTCACCAGGTCGTCTATCCATCTAGTTGGCGAACTCCGAACGTCCGACGCTGATAGCGATTCGTAGTCCCCATTCGAGAACTTTCTGGACCCATGGACCGTTTGGTCTACGTGTTACATAGCCTGCCCATTGCCACTTTAGTGAGCTAATTCTCTTGGCGTCATATTAAATTTGTTGTATTTTGTTTAATCAGTGGGCCGCAATAATGTTCCGCGGGCCGCTGCTTGGCGACCAAAGAACTAGAATTTGTTTTTAATTATCATAGCTTAGATAACCCGATTAGATAAATTTATCTATGGCTAAATGGCTATGTACACAAATAACAATTAATTTAAATACATCGTAAAAAATATATTGTAGCATTTTATTATGAGAAATTGCAAAGTCCGACGCAATGTGACATTAAAAAACTTCTATTTGCTTGGTAGTATTTATTAGAAAGGGCAACTCGATTTAAACTGAATACGATGAGGTAAGCCTATTAAAGGTATTAAAGGTGATAGTAACTTTGTCTGTCAATTCCTCTTTCACGCAGAAACTAACCGATTTAAATGAAATTTGGTACACAGATGCTTAACATTTTTAATGAATTGAAGTAAACATTTTAAAATAAGAAATATTAAGGAGATAACATTGTCTTGACAGTTCACTTAAATTTTTGATACTGAGTTGAGAAGCGAACTTCAGTTCGCTTCTCAACTCGCTTCGTCTGTGTTATTCACAACACAACTTTTAACAGTTCTTATAATTTTGAAGTTATTACAATTTTGATGTTTTTATATTCATTCATTCATCATCACCCTATTAACGTTCCCACTGCTGGGACACAGGGACTTCTCTCTTGGCGAGAGGGATTAGGCTTTTTCACCACTCTGGCCAAGAGCGGGTTGGTGAATGTCCCATGTCCTTCAAACTCTTTAAAGTTCTCAGAACATGCCGGTTTCCTCACGATGTTTGCCTTCACCGTTTAAGCACATGTTTGAAAGCGCACATGCATTTTTCAAGAAGAAAAATTCAGAGGTTCTTAGCGGGGCTTGTTTTTATATATATTGGTACCTATGATAAATTTAAAATTAATTTAACGTACCTATCTAATATTTATAACCCTAATATTTATAACCCTAATATTTAGAAATGGCACAACTGGCAATCCTATGTCCAGAGATGGGCTTCCTACGACAGAAATGATAACGATTATTTATCTTAAAATAAAGATAAATGATTTACCTATGACTAAAAACACTTTGAAAGTTTATCAAATAATTGAGTGTCAGTTCTGAGGCAAATAACCCCAAAAGTTATTGTTTTTATCTAGATTTTAGTGAAAATCTTCACAGAACCGCAACTCACCAAATTTAAACAAAAAAGTGGCTGTGACATACGGATGGACAGACACCCTGACATTTATTACGAATCCATAAGGGTTTCGTTTTTGCCATTTGGCTATGCAACCCTAAAAACCGCGAAAACTTAACATAGACCTGTATTCACAATTAATAAGAACTCTTACCTTAAAGACGTTAAATGATCCAAATATTACTAACAATTGAATCTTTTTGTTAAAATTTCACTTGTTTTCGTCCAGTCATCCACATGAAAGCTTGCGCCGGCGCACCACAAGGGTATTGTACGCTAATGTGCCATTCAAACGGACAGACGCGTTTGTATGTAGATACGTCGTCAATTATGTTAAGCCTGCGTTTATATGTAGAGCTAAAGAATGGGATTACATTATTCTTATATAGGTACATAGTACCTAATGTCTCATTTCATTCATGCCTCATTTTTTGAAGTGAAACTTCTTTAAAATCGTTGTGTTTTCCAACCGGATGCAACGGAAAAAACGACAGGTAAGCCAATGTTAAACGCTAACAAGGTTAAGCAACGTTGCGCGACGCCAGTACTTGGATTGGTGACCGCCCGAACAAAATCTTTTTGCACAGTATTATTTTTTTTGTTTTTTTTTTATTCATCTCTTTCTTTTGTCGATTCACTGAAGTTTCACTTCTATCGTGTGTGAATCGCAAACATACCTTTTTTTTAATTGGTTAGACACAAGTAGAGAAAATTTCACCAACAAGATGGACAGATTACTTGTCTTGGTCAAACTTGCTGGCTCACGGTGGATGCAAGTGGCGACCGATCGGAATAATTGGTGGTCTTCGAGGGAGGCTTATGATACAAGATACAAAATCATTTATTTCCATTGTTTAGTTTTACAAAACTTAGACACGTCAAAATAAAATACAAAAAAAATTAATCATAGGTGCTTAAGGTAAATAGGAAATAAATTTATGGAATCTGGTCGCATCGCTTTTTTTACATTAGCGCAAAGAAGCGATTAGAAACTTTAGCTCATTGTTAGTCTTGTCCAGCAGTGGGCGTCTAATGGCTGAAATGATGATGATGATGAGAGAAAATTTTAATTATCCGCTAACAGGTGCTATAACTATTCTATTAAAATAGGTGTACTGTTTAGTCTGTCTGTTAGTCCGACCAAAGGTACTGGATACATATATATTTCGCTTTATCAATATGATCAAAAAGTGCCAAGATGCTCTAACATCAATGTTCCGGAGAGGTTAGTGACGTCACCGTCAGTATAAATCGTACGAAATCGCTACGTCACGCGAAACTGAGATAATAGAGAAAAAATAGAAGTAATTTAAAAAAAATATACGACCGACATTTTTTTGTTATCTGGCCTATTCCACTTGTGAAGCTACTTATACATCATCATCACCCTATTAACGTTCCCACTGCTGGGACACAGGGACTTCTCTCTTGGCGAAAGAGATTAGGCCTTAATTCATCACGCTAGCCAAGTGCTGTTTGGTGAATGTCACATGTCCTTCAAACTCTTTAAAGTTCTCAGAACATGCCGGTTTCCTCACGATGTTTGTCTTCACCGTTGAAATTTACATCAATTTTTTAAGCAGAAAAATCCAGAGGTGCGTTGAGTTGCGTGGTCGGGGTTTGAACCCACGAACTTCGGAATGAAAATCGAGTGTAATCCCACTTAGCCAACACGGCTTTTTTCTTTATTTAAGTCTCAGCAAAAAATTGAAATAATGTTGTCTTGAAAACTGTCAGTAGTCAGTCATATCCAAACGTATATGTAGGTTATAGTGGAAATAGGTGGCTTGGACCGAAATAACTTTTTTTTTAGCCTAAATAGATTTTTTTGAGCGAGGTAAGTATATGTCTATTATTACGTACTACGGCAAAAAATATGGTTAATATTGTGACTACTTAACATTTTCGATGATGTTTTTGGATGCAATTTGTACGACTCTTTCCTTTTTTGCGCAGAAGCAAATTTTAGATTGTTCTAATGTTTTCCTAAGCACTGAAGTTAGTCTGGCTAATAAGAATTCATAATTTTATAAGATACTTAGCTGAGCTGAGAAAACGTTGTTTTGCAAAATGAAAAATAGATAGTAGCTGATTCTCAGACCTACTGAATACGCATCTAAAATTTGGTAAAAATCGGAAAAGCCGTTTTGGAGGAGTACGGTAACTAACACTGTGACGTGGCAATTTTATATGTATATTAGAAGAAGAAGATTTTCTAATCTCGTCATCTAAGTTAGAAAGTTCCACTACTCCCTACTAGATGGCGCTAACAGTAGCGATTTTGAAACGGCCTCGCCTATCATACTATTTTATTATCGTGATATTTGAACAAAATCTTATATGTTATTGATTATTATTAATTGAAATTGATACAAATGTAATCAAATAAAGGATTTATCCTTTATTTAATGTTATTGAATAACCAAAACAAAAATAAGTTTATTATACCATTTAAAACATTGTTTCTTACTTACCAATAAAGTACTTAATAATTGTATTTTCTAAATCCTAATGTTAAATATCTATCTTATAAGAATTAGATCTGCCAATCTGCAATGTAAGGCCGTAGGTTCTAAGGATTCAGGCCGCTTCAAACCGAGTCCAAGTTTTAATTTTTTTTCTGGTTTTTAGTGATCATGATCACTTACATTAAACCAAAAGGGATTAATATCAGTATAAAGAGTTGAAAGAACTTGGTTCGGGCCACGGACTGATAGATAGATAGAGATAGATTTATGTTTAAAAATGAAGTTTTATTAATTTTAAGTTGACCTGTCTATGTATTCGCTGTGCTTATATGGAAATTAACGTTTTGACTTTGAGTTGTAATTTGATTATATTGAGGTGCTACTATGACAGAAAAAACTAAAAACCTATAATAAATAAATAAGGGAGCTATTTAGAACAAACAGATTTTTTATAAAACAAAGCGACGTTGCGCGAGATGTTTTAATTATTTTTGTATATTTTTAATTGTAAAAAGTGTGTAAATGATTACTATTGTATGATTGTAAGTAGGTATTAATTAATGCTCCGGCAAGACTCAAACGCGCAACTTCCTGCGCCCCAAGCAGTCCTACGCCCACTGAGCCACTGAGGGTACTATTTGCTACTAGCAGATGTTATAATTCAATATAGATGCTTAGATCGTTTTACTAGCATTAAGATTTTTGCTGATACTTATTTTACTCTACGATTAACGTGTTGGTTATAATTGTAATAGCTCATAAAGCTGTGTTGTTCTATTCGCTTCTCAACTCAGCATAAATCATTGAAGCGAACTGTCAAGACAATGTTATTTCCTTGATAATTTTTGTTTAATAAATAGTTTTATTAATATTAAGTTGGCCTGTCGTATGCCCTGAGCTTCTAAGGAAATATTTTTTTAGACTTTATCTTTATGAGCGATCTCTTCCAACGTAATACTAGAAAGGAATCCTTGAATCCCCCACGCGTGGGTAATTTTAGGTCTGGATTGGCGGAACTAAGAACTGTGGTTTACTATGAGCCCGATTTCACCATTCACTAAAAACGCGATTAGATCAGGTCAAACTTGTTTTACCGCCTAACGGAACTTGGTTCAGTGCAACTCAAATTGTAGCAAAAAACTGGTTCAGAAAATATAATAATGAATCTTACGTTTAGTATTACAAAGCTACTGGGTATAGGTAAGGTATGTCTAGACATGTACAGAACAGTCTCTGGTGGTGGCTTCGGCCGCGGCTTGTCACCACCCTCCGGGCTGGGCCAGTGCGTGAACCGATTTTTCGTGTTTCGTAATGTGGCCCGGAGAAGCCATCTACCTTCTAGGTCTTCATGTCCCATCTTAGACCACATCGTCACTTTACATCAGGTGAGATTGTGGTCAAATGAAGGCTTATCTAACATATAAAAAAAAATACCTTTTTAGTGTCCTATGTGTTCCATGTTTGTTTATATTCTTTAAAATATTTCCTAATTGTTTCAAAAATTCTGAATATTTTTTTTTTTATTGTATCTACTTACTGTGATTGGTAATAGTATGTACTTAGGTGTGTCCAAATAAATTATTATTATGGATATGAATCGGTCCTGGCACGCATATATGGAACATTTAACAATACGCTTCGCACCTAGTTGACCGTATTGTGAATCTAAAACATTCTCGAACCCAGATAAAAAAAATCATCAAAATCGGTCTAGCCGTTTAGTAGTTCAATGACTAACACAGGTACAGAAGATTTATATATATAAATATAGAATATTTAACCACATTTGAATAATATTATTAATTTCATACAGTCAAAAAACGGAAACCGTTCTCGGAAAACGTTAGAGCGAATCCAAAAGAAAGTTTACTTGTAAAATGTTGATACGCACAAAAATGTCACAGGTCTCTGGTATTGTTAAGTTTATTATTTTTTATTACACTAGCATATTATGTGTTGCCCGCCACTTATTATAACATATAGCCTTCCTCGATAAACAGGCTATCTAACAGTGAAAGAATCATTCAAATCGGACCTGCCCGAGCGCGATTCCGATGAGCGCGTTCGAATTATAATATTAGTAATAATAGAAAAAAGCTAGGACCCAAGTCTGGCCAAAACTAAAAACACAGTCCATCAACAGGAGTCAAACCTCGTTCCTCTCATCTTTAGTTAACCATATCAAATTATAAATTCTCTGTCTACTATCGGCTTGCACAGCGCATTCCGACTAAAGTTAAATTCGTCCGTGATAGATATGGTAGCGCCGCGCGGAATGTAATTTTCACACGGACGTCACAGGGTGGAGCCTCCCCCAAGAGTTGGGGTACAGCTTCGTACAATTCTAGTGTAAATTCTACGCAAACTAGACTTAATGCGAAATTTCATTGTAAACTGAGGAAAAACAATTCTTAGCCATTCGCCCTAGGCAAAAGTCATTTGAGCATACAACCTTGTAATTCGTGTTTTCGTTTTTTTTTATATTTCGAATTTCAGTATGATTGTCTCACATGACATAGATGGTATTAATTTTCCAAGAAGGTTATTACGAATTTAGAAATAAGTACTTACGCGTAGAATGTTAACAAGAAGGTTTTATTAGAGTCTTTTGTGATTAATCCACCATATTTTTAATTTTACACATAAGCCTCCTTGAGTAACGGACACCATTTAAACCACGGAGGTTTTATATTTTTGTAGGACATCAAAAATAAAACCTCTTCAATATGGAAAAATAGTTTTTTTTTTTAATTTCGATTAAGCTTAATGGAACATTATTTTGAAATGAGATTCGAATTTTTATTTTTTATTTTTATTGGGAACTTTTTTGAAATTTGGATTCTAAACTCAAATTCGATATATAAAAAGATAGTACCTATTCTGTATTTGTTTCAAAATGAGCTAAAATTCTTAACTCCTTTTACTCTAACTCTGAAGCTAGTCTAGTCTATCTTTAAGTCTAGTCTAAGATATTTAAGCCTAGTCTAAGATATTTACGAACAACCGCCGCCCCCCGACGGATGCCCCGGAACATTGCTACAATGATTGTGAGAGGGAATTCCGAAATGAAGGAAATGTACTTTAAGTCGACTGTGTTGCAGTGGAGGGTAGAATAGCTGGAACACTATCATAGAACAGCTAGAATGGTATTATAAATAATACGTCAGTAAAATTGTTTAGAATTACTAGGACTAAGTTTTAAGGATTTTTAATATCTTCGCGCGGTGAAAGTAGTTTAAGTTATTCATTAATTTTAAATAAATTATTAAAAAAATGTTTTTTTTTTATAATTTACGCAGTTTTTAGGACCTCTTGTGCTAGTAGTAGTAGCATAATAGTCAGTCCCTTCAAAATAGATCTCGCTGTGTCAGATATTAGACAAATAACAACAACAAATAATCAAATAAAAACAAATTATCTAAAAAAAATGTTTTATTATACGTACCTACATAATTATGTATACATTCATATTATGAATTTAGTAAAAACGTTTACTTTAATATTAAAGATAAAAGATAAAGAAAGGTTTATTCATAAAACACTTGCATTACATAACTATGTTAAAAACGTATATATATACATATATACCTCTATATTATATATATTACGTACAGACACTCCAATGTTATTGTTTTGTAGAGATTTATGAGGTTCAAGTGTTATTTTGAAATAGGGGTCCACAGTAATTTTGTGAAACTCACATAAAATTGGTTTCGAATACTCCAAGCCTTATCCAGCTGTAACCAATCATAATTAAATTTCTTTGTAATTAAATAGTTATTTTAATCAGCTTTTCCATTCTACCTGTGACATCCCCTGCCGAAGCGACTTACTCATAATTGTAACGTGTGTAACGGCCTTATATGGAGTGCGATCGTCTACAATTATACGTGTGCAGGTGCCCTTATTTGAAGGCTCGTTGTCTCTGAATTATGGTGGCTACGGTTCTGAATTTGAAAAACGGGGTTCAAAAATAGAACGATGGAAGAAATAATACTTCTATGATCCGCGTTTATCATAAAGCTTAGCTTCAAATTATGCTACGGTTCTAAATTTGATAAAACGGGGGAGTATCGAATTGTTATCCGATTTTTTTTTGGTTTCTAATTGTTTTTTTTATTGAATTGTGAATATGAAATTAGATTGAAATCTAAATACCATAATACCATAACGAGTCTTTCGATATTTAATTCGATAGTTGTCTGTTATTTGTTGCAAGGCTTGTTGTCTCTGAATTACCTATAATGGCTACGGCTCTGAATTTGAAAAACGGCGCTTAAAAATAGAACAATGAACAATTTTTACACATCGACTAGCTGCCCGTATTTTCTCGCGGTAGAAAGTAAATATTGTCCTTATTGGAAAAACGGTTATGTCCATGCAAAATTTTATCTGTGCATTTTAGATTTTTGATGTATTTAACTTGATTGAACGGAGTACATACAAATTATCACAAAAGTATAATAAAAATATTTCGAAAACGACTTAACTGATTTTGTTAACCAATGAGCAACTTGAATTGTAGAAACACATTGTTCTACATTCATAAAACACCTTAACCGCAACCTCATGATATGAAAGAAAGTAAGTGTATTTTACAATAGGTCTTTTTCGTGCAGCTATTACCGGCGCGATCCTGAGTTTTGTAAACAATTCATTTTCAAAATTTCTTTTCCTCATCTGGGGGCACGGCAGTGCCCCCACCAAGTCGAGCAAAAAAGCAGCACGGCCGTACCATCCTTTTCTCGAAGCAATTCAGGCCATTTTCGACCCCCTGTAACTTCGTTGTGGATAATACTAGAAGACTGAAATTTTCAGTAACCATGCAAGATTGTAAAGACACGGTATATTTCAATTTTCATTCAATTTGAACCAGTATTTTAAGAATTACAACGGGTCAAATTTCGTAATTTTGTCACTCACTGACTGACTCACCGATCATCAAAATTCTAAGGCACTTCTAGCAGACCTAGAAGCTTCAAATTTGGGATATAAGTAGTGTTTGGTGTATGAATCAAGGAAAAACTAAAAAATCTATAAAAAAACCGGTATAGAGGGCGCTGTCGTACCTTTTCTCGAAGCAATTCAGGCCATTTTCGACCCCCTGTAACTTCGTTGTGGATAAAACTAGAAGACTGAAATTTTCAGTAACCATGCAGGCATTGTAAAGACACGGTATATTTAAAATTTCATTCAATTTGAACCAGTATTTTAAGAATTATAACGGGTCTAATTTCTTAATTTTGTCACTCATTGACTCACCGATCATCGAAATTCTAAGGCACTTCTAGCAGACCTAGAAGCTTCAAATTTGGAATATAAGTAGTGTTTGGTGTATGAATCAAGGAAAAACTAAAAAATCTAGAAAAGACCGGTATAGAGGGCGCTGTCACAACGCCACGTATATACGAAATATGTACTAAAGTAATAACAAAGCGAAATATAAATAAATCCAATCTAGACCGGCAAAAAGAAAATTATATGGACATTATATACAATAAGTAGAAGGTACCGAAAAGGAAAAAAGTAGAACTGTCTACAAAATACAAAAAGAAATGAGATCCCATCAAAAACAATACTTGTCAAAAAACCCAAGTCGCGCAACTCAGTTGTTCTGCGGTAAAAAGTTGTGAGATCCAAGTAAATCCAAGTCTTCAAATTTCGTCTCAAAATTCTTTAATGTTTTATATAAATATATTGAGACTTGGCCATCGCACTAAATAATTGAATTTACACGTGTTTTCAGGCGATTGAATTAACACGTGTTTTCAGGCGATGGCCAAGTCTTAATATATTTATATAAAACATTAAAGAATTTTGAGACGAAATTTGAAGACTTGGATTTACTTGGATCTCACAACTTTTTACCGCAGAACAACTGAGTTGCGCGACTTGGGTTTTTTGACAAGTATTGTTTTTGATGGGATTGTTCTTTCTGCAAGATAGTTGAACTTTCTACCTGTCCTTGTCACACATGAGGGAAAACGTACGTTCCTTCTCGTTTCCGGCGAAGCCTGGTCATTCAGTTGCTCACTTGACTCCGTAATGGGCGATGTTCGATAATGCTTCGGAAACCTCATTTCAAAGGGGATCATTGTTACTATTATAGTGCAATGGGTAGGTACATATTTCTGTAATACTGTTTCCGAAGGATATATACCTAAATAGATTCCTATTTTTGAAGCGCAACGCAAACATTTTTTTATGTTAAACCCAAGCATTCAAAGTTTTTCGGAAATTAGCTTGTCTCACCCCCTGGTGAGATTTCCGTAATTATATAAAATTGGATCGTTGAATGTATGTACATAACTTTCATACTACTATACTGCATCAAATTCGATGATTAGTTATTTTTAGGACAAAAAATAATATAAAAAAGACGATTTTTGTTGATATTTTATAGATCGTCGTAAAAAATGTAGGTTTTTTTTTATCACTGTCGGCAGGCAAACGTTAATTTCCCATACAGCCACGACCTTCCGCTTTTGCCTAAACAGTAGGCTGTATGGTCAAGTGAGTGACTTTTGCCTGATTGAAGGGAGAATACTATTCCATTTCTTATTTTATATGTATTTGACATAAGAACGTTTACTGGGTTAGCTAGTGAAGATTAAATTTACTATCGGTCAAGACAGTCTTATCAAACAATTAGATAAATTGGAAATTAATAGACGCAATAATGTAAATTTAAAATAACCCCCGAACCCCCTTAAAAGTAAAAAGTCATACATACTATTTTGTAATGTGCACGTAATGAGCTTTTATTTGAGAAGGAAAACCGAAAAACTTCAAATATACTCGAGTGGCGATTATACTTGCAATTTTTCGGTTTTCCTTCCCCACTTTTACCCTCATTACTTTTAAACGGGTCTACCGATTTTCATCATACATGTCTAAGAACACTCACGCAAAACTCACCTGTCATAAAAAAATATTAAATTGAAGTCACACCATCCGTTCGAAAGCTATGATGTCCCAGACAGACACACAGAAAAATTGACAGACACGTCAAACTTATCCCCCTCATTTTTTGTCAAGGGTTAAAAAATGCAGCATTTCAAACGCGAATGTTGCGGCTGCTAAACATCTAACATTGGACAACCCATGCAGCAGCTATCGTTCGGAATTCAAACGCGTGGATATAAATGTCGCGCGTCGCCGCGGCGCTCGCCAGCGCGACGGACGAGGCTGGTCGCGCGACCAACGCTCGCGGCCGACAGCAAAACAGATCTACAAATAATAAAAGGTGTGTGTGCGATTCACACACGGTAGAAGTGAAACTTCAGTAAATCGACAAAAGAATGATATGATAAAAAAAATACTGCAAAAAGATTTTGTTCGGGCGGTCACCCATCCAAGTACTGGCGTTCCGGAAAGTTGCTTAACCTTGTTAGCGTTTAAGATTGGCTTACCTGACGTATTTCCGTTGCATCAGGTCTGAAATCACAACGATTCTAAAGAAGTTTCACTTCAAAAATTAAAATTTACATGTTACTAGTACAAGGCTACTACACTAGTAAAAGCCGTGTTGGCTAAATGGGAGGACACTCGACTTTTATTCCGAAGGTCGTGGGTTCAAACCCCGCCACGCACCTGTGGATTTTTCTTCTTAAATGAAATGAAATGAAATCGTTTATTTGCTAGAATACATAATTAATAATACATGTCAGATCTTAAATTGTAGTTTATGTCACTGTATTCAGCCTGCAAGCAGGCGTGCAAATATTTTGTCAAAATTATATTAAAGATGTCATTATAAAAAATTACATAAATTTATCATCATAATTCAAATACTCATTCACATTATAGAAACATTTGTCAAGCAACCAACTACATAATCTGTTCTTAAAAATAAATCCATTCAATTGTTTTAATGATTCGGGTAATTTATTATAAATTAATAAACACATGTTATAAACATTTCTTCTATATAAATCCCTATTGCATTGTGGTTTGTACAGCAAATTTTTAAATTTATGCCTTTTCTGTCGTGTTATAACCTCACTCCGCTTTAAGACATTTATGTGCGCTTTAAACACGTGCTTTAACGGTGAAGGCAAACACCGTGAGAAAACCGGCATGTTCTGAGAACTTTAAAGAGTTTGAAGGACATGTGACATTCACCAACCCGCCGTTGGCCAGCGTGGCGAATTAAGGCCTAATCTCTCTCGCTTAGAGAGAAGTCCCAGTGTCCCAGCAGTGGGAACGTTTATAGGGTGATGATGATGATGAGTACAACGCTCAGTCACTTCAGATGTCACTAGTACTAGTATAACAGTAGTTGCAAGTATAGAAGAAATTGAAGCGATGACGTAGTGGCGTTGTTGGTGGAGCGGTCAGCACGTCCATGCGTATAATGGAAGACGTGGCCCGAGTCCCGCATTTCGCTAGTAACGTTTTATCACTTTGTACAAACATAAAATACTAAATTACCTTATAAAAATTCAACCCCCGACCAAAAAAGAGGGGTGTTATAAGTTTGACGTGTCTGTCTGTCTGTGGCATCATAGCTCACGAACGGATAAAGCGATTTCAATTTAGTTTTTTATATGAAAGGTGACTTTTGCGCGAGTGTTCTTTGACATGTTTGATGAAAATCGGTTGAGCCTTTTAAAAGTTATGAGGGGTAAACCATATTTTATACGATGAGGAAACAGACTACGAAAGTACATACCTTTCATAAGTTTGGATAAATAATCATTATATTTTTATGTATGTCTATTATATTAATTATATCAGATGTCTAGTACCCGTAACGCAAGCTTAGAGCTTACCGCGGGGCTAGGTGTTGTTGTGTGGATTGACCGAAAAAAAAACATAATTATTTAATGTATACTTCCTATAAAAGTATGTGTGTACATACATTTCCGTGGCGCACGTTTAACTTACCTGCCGCTAAGACTAGTACTTAACTACTGTGGTATAACTCCCTACAGTGGAATCACACCGAGTAGCGACATTTTTAACCGACTTTCAACGAAAAAATTAGGTTCTCAACTCATCGCGCATGTTTCTTTTTGTAGTTATGTTTTAGTTTATTAAACTTATTGGGACGCAAAATTTATATATAAATCGAATACCTAGGGGTTTTTGTATTTACTAATATAATACTTTGTCTATCTATAAAAAAAAATACGCAAATAACGTGATAACTACCCAGTTATCACGTTAATTAAAACTTCTTTTGAGATGCAGAAATTAATAAAACTAAATTGTTTTTACAAAAGTTATCAAGGAAATAACATAGTCTTAGACAGTTCGCTTCAATGTTTTATACAGAGTTGAGAAGCGAATAAAACAACAGCATTGTCAGTTTTTACAATTTTGGAGTTCTTATCATCATCATCATCATCACCCTATTAACGTTCCCACTGCTGGGACACAGGGACTTCTCTCTTGGCGAGAGAGATTAGGCCTTAATTCACCACGCTGGCCAAGTGCGGGTTGGTGAATGTCACATGTCCTTCAAACTCTTTAAAGTTCTCAGAACATGCCGGTTTCCTCACGATGTTTGCCTTCACCGTTAAAGCACGTGTTTAAAGCGCACATAAAATTCTCAAGAAGAAAAATCCAGAGGTGCGTGGCGGGGTTTGAACCCACGACCTTCGGAATGAAAGTCGAGTGTTCTCCCACTGAGCCAGGAGTTCTTATAGGTAACTATTATTAATTTAACATTTACAAAAAATGCTTGTAACATGAGCATATTTAATTGTAAAAAAAAAATAACAAAAAATTACAATAACCCCTTTGAAATATAATAATAATAAGCATACACGATACTTCTATCTTAAAGCACATGATTGTATACATTTCTATAAATTAATCAAATAACATTTATTTTGTATTAGATTTTTTCTGCTATCTCTACCTAACGCGGCGCGCTTTCCGAATGGCCGACTGAAAAATTTAGTCGAAATGGTACGCACACATCAACGACCGCAACGTAACGTACCTAGCTGCGAGGAACCCTGTATATACGTATCATACAGACCACGGACAGGCCACATGGAGGAAATGATGTTGCGAAGTTGTATTGTAAAGTGGATAAATCAATAAATGCAATAAGCAGATACATAAAAAATAATAAATAAATAAATATACCCGGAAGGTCCGCACAACACCATCTAGCCCCGTGGTAAGCTCTAAGCTTGTGTTACGGGTAATAGACATCTGATATACTTAATATAATAGACATACATACATACATATTTTTTATTATACATATTAAACACCCATACCAAGAAGAAGTGCTTGCAGAACACACAAACACATGACCCGCCGGGAATCGAAACCGCTACCTCTTGCACCGCAAGCGGACCTACGCCCACAGCGCCACGTAGATACTATGCAACTAAATTAAAATTAAAATATATTTATTGTAATAATTATTTAACAAGTTCTTAAAATGATAGGTACAGTTCCAAACATGGGCCCGGATTGGGCATAACAATCTCACTTCCCTTAAAAGTAAAAAGCCATAATATTTTGTAATGTGCACATGATGCTCTTTCATTTGAGATCCCACTCGAGTATATTTGCAGAATTACAGATTTTCCCACTTTTACCACTCATAACTTTTAAACAGGTCAACCGATTTTCCTCAAACATGTCTAAGAACACTCGCGCAAAACACTACTTCCATACAAAGAAATGAAAATCGAAATAGCTTCATCCGTTCGGAAGCTATGATGTCATAGACCGACAGACAAATACGTCAAACTTATTACACACCTCATTTTGTCGGGGGTTAAAAACAAGTGTAACTAAGGAACCAAGACCAACCATGCTATTTTATACAATTTTGACAAGTAGGCATTGAAAATTTGTTAGAAACAGCTGATTTTTTACCCGACTGCACAGCTCAAAGGTGTGGTAATGTGTTTAACAGTCTATGAATGTATGTTCCTTCGTTCACTATACAGACCAATGACGTGTGCCGATTTCTATGATTCACACGTCAATCGATCTCTCTACGTACGACGAGTGTCACTAAAGACATGACGCCAGTGAATTCAACATGGCGACTACTGGACGCCATTTTGAAAAAGTAAAGAAAATGTAACAAAGTATAGTAGGTAATATGGTCGTTTTATTTAAAAAGCATTGATAGTTGTCTGGTAGAGATCACTTTTAGTGATAAGGCCGCCCATTGTGACACTATATGTATATATTTTTTTTGTAAATATTTTTGTTTTGTAAATTGGTGTTCAATAAAGTGTATTGTATTGTATCTATAGTTTTCTTTCAACATTTTTCGATTCACAAAAGTTAGGTCGCATCGGGTTATATATTTACTTAATTACAATTTGTTTGGGATTTCATCGTTGGTTCCTTAATAAGGTTAGTTA
This sequence comes from Gymnoscelis rufifasciata, assembly GCA_929108375.1. Taxonomy (NCBI): domain Eukaryota; kingdom Metazoa; phylum Arthropoda; class Insecta; order Lepidoptera; family Geometridae; genus Gymnoscelis; species Gymnoscelis rufifasciata. The sequence goes on from OV815320.1 coordinate 1,199,149, forward strand.
ACTATTTAAATAGTTTACTTTCTCGAGGGTCGCACAAATAACATCGCAACGCAGTTTGACGGGCCTAGATTATGGTTTTATCTAACAGTGGACAATGGTGGTCGAAAGATGAATATAATTAAAAATATAAACGAGACAACATTATATTATTATTACAACGAGATAGTTATTCAAGTAAACTCAAACTCCTTTGCAGTACCCCAACCAGTGTTGACTTAAGCTAGTAATAAGACCTGTATATATAAGCATGTATATGAAGAAATGTATATGTAAGCAAAATAAATAAATTTTATAGTACCTACAAAAGATTATATAAAAATTCTATTTTAAAGTAAAACTATTTGTCCTCAAATACTAAATCATGTTCCAAGAAACGTCAAAGACTTTCCACCGCAGACAATAACAATAATTTCCGTGAAAGCGGAAATTTCCGGAAAAGTCCGGACGCGTCCACTATCGGCGCAGTTATTTGGGCCATTTAACGTGAGTTGCACTCTGCTAGGGATGCGCGTGTTGTACGGGGTACGGAAAAAATAAAATTGAAGTTTTAAAACGTAAAAATTTGATAGGGCGCTTTCTTATGGGGTCGCTTCTCAACTCAGCATAAAAAAATAAGCAAACTGTCAAGACAATGTAATTTCCTTCATAATTTTAATTAAGAAAATAGTTTTTATTATTTTAAGTTGGCCTGTTCATGTATGCCCTGTGCTTTTAAGGACATAAACGTTTTGACTTCGCATTTTTTAAATAAAAACAAAGGATACTTCCGCGCACTATCGCATTATCTCATTATCTTATTATTGGATTGTTTGTGATGTGTTTCTAATTACTTAGTAATAAATGTTTTGTTGCAATTCATATTTTTTATGTGCTTGTGGTTTTGTATGAATAATGGTTTTGTGTAGTTTTGTTGTTGATAAGCATCTATTTTTAATGTGTACTAGTTTAAGTATAAAGTTCCGACACAATGTAAATTGTTTGTTTGTTTTTGTTTTTTAAATAAATGACATGAAACCTATAAACACTTTGTCGTTATTCACCAAAAATATATATGCAGTATTTCATTTATTTTTTGGGAGGTATAAGTACCTCGTATAGATTAAAGTTAGTAAAAAAAGTCAAACGCATTCCGATTCATTAAGTAAGACAAATTGGGTTGACGTTTGGCTAGTAAGATACCTAGTATAAATAAACTTTATTGCACACATAATTAAAACACAAAACATTACATAAACACTAATGAACATGTGACAATTCTTGGTCTTATCGCTAAAGAGCGATCTCTACCAGACCAAACAACCTTGAATGGATAAGATTATTGGAAAAAATAAGTGATTAAGACATTTTCTTTCGATTGGGGTAAGGAAATGCTTTCCGAACTATAATATTCCGTATCATACACTGCTCATCTCTTCAGGTCAGATTTAAAATAGGATTTATGCAGCCATCAGTGCTAAGCTTGACTTCCGGTACTGAGTAGTACTAAAAACAGGCTGTGATTGGTTAATCGTTGCGCCTATGCGATGGATTGAGCAATCGCGGCTTAGTACCAAATTCGAATTCGATGCAGTTTAATTATTTCATTCTGGAACATTCTCAATTTTATTGTCAGCCATTTATATGCTTAAAAAGAAAGAGTTAAAGAAAAAAAAGTGTGTGCGATTCACACACAATAGAAGTGAAACTTCATCAGTAAATCGACAAAAGAATGAGATTAATAAAAAAAAAACAAAAAAAATTACTGTGCAAAAAGATTTTGTTCGGGCGGTCACCCATCTAAGTACTAGCGTCGCGTAGCGTTGCTTAACCTTGTTAGCGTTTAAGATTGGCTTACCTGTCGTTTTTTCCGTTGCATCCGGTTTGAAATCACAACGATTCTAAAGAAGTTTCACTTTAAAAATATTAATTATTACACAAAAACTTACAATTAAAAACATTTATAATAAAACAATATCGTATAGAACTCAAGATCTGAATATCATAGGAATATACGTGGAAAGATCAAGGCTATAATATCACAATTGTTTACTATTAATTATTAAATATTCGTACGTTCCTCGGACTACCTATAGTTGGAATACCATAGTACCAACGACCTTATTACAATCAAGTTCGGATCCGAGTGTATTTTGCCATGATGGTAAGGTGGCAAAATCATCATCATACCACCCTATTAACGTTCCCACTGCTGGGACACAGGGACTTCTCTCTTGGCGGGATTAGGCCTTAATTCACCACGCTGGTCAACTGCGGGCTGGGGCATGTCACATGTACTTTAAAGTTCAAAGTTCTCAAAACATGGCGGTTTCCTCACGATGTTTGCCTTCACCGTTAAAGCACGTGTTTTAAAGCGCACATACATTTTTAAAGAAGAAATATCCAGAGGTGCGGGGCGGGGTTTGAACCCACGACCTTCGGAATAAAAGTCGAGTGTCCCACTTAGCCAACACGGCTTTTATATTTACATATGCTGGCTTTGGTGATTTTTTAAGTTTTAATTTGGTTGAGGTTTTTAAATAAAAATAAATAAATCAATATCTCCGGACTAATCACACAGCATCACCTAACCCCAAACTAAGCAGAGCTTGTACTATGGGTAATTAATATACTAAGCAGGTACATAGATATATATTTATTGTAAATACATAGGTACACATGATACATAGAACGCATTTAATAGGTACATATTGCCATTATATTTTACCATAGTAAACTGCCAGACAATTATTTCTTTTTTTGAAGTAGGTTGTTAAATATTTATATCAACTAGCTGACCCCAGCAAACGTTGTTTTGCAAAATGAAAAATAGATGTTGGCCGATTCTCAGACCTACTCGATATGCTCACAAAATGAGAATCGGTCAAGCCGTTTCAGAGGAGTACGGGAACGAACATTGTGACACGAGAATTTTATATATAAGATAAACTTAGACGTGGTAAAAGTCGCAGGACATAATGTTAGTATTTAAGTTAGGTTCGGTTGTAAGTCTAGGTAGCTAGTCTATGTCTATTATCTAGGTCCCGCTGCGCACTACATGACGTCATCAGCTTCTGACGGAGTTACACAAATGTTATCATCAATTATATATAGCGTTATCATCAGTTATATATATAGATAACTAGCTTCCCACCCGTGGCTTTGCCCGGGTAATAATATAGAATTCCCGCGGGTTAGTAGCTGTTGTTCTCTACTGGGACAACAGCTATCTATTGTCAAATTTGATAAAATCGGGCTTAAATGATAGATAAGCCTTCATTTGACCACAATCTCACCTGATGTAAAGTGACGATGTGGTCTAAGATGGAGCATGAAGACATAGAAGATGGCTTCTCCGGACCACATTACGAAACACGAAAAAATCGCTTCACGCACTGGCCCAGCCCGGATGGTGGTGACAAGCCGCGGCCGAAGCCTACCACCAGAGACTGTTCTTAGCACCACCCGGAGGTCACGTGTAAGGATTCAGAGGGTTACCACTGACGGACATGAACAGACAAAACCTCCAACCTCCATAATGCACCAGTATGGGGGAGTTGAGCTGCTGTCGAGATTCAGATTCTCTGAGATACAGTCACTGATTAGTTCAGTAGCATCCGTAGCCTTGACTGTATGCATAATATTACTCGTATACTTGGTGCAATTAAACCTAGTTTAGTTTTAGTGTAGTATAGGTCGTCTGTAAGACATTGTACTAGCGATAAGATGTACCTTTTGTTATTTTTTACAATAAAAACCATTTTTATTGATTTTATTTATTTATTGTATATTATGCCACTGGAATAAAACGATGAGTCTTAAAACTCCGAGTCAGTTAACTTAATTTAAACTCAAACGTAGACAAATTGCCAGATTTGTAAGCTTTTTTATATTTTCCTATAAATGTACATATAATAGCAGGAAAGTTTCTAAATATGTCAATGGGTAAAAAAGGGTTAGTATTTAAGTTAGGTCGGTTGTGAGTCTAGGGCTAGCCGCAGGGTGTCTAGCATTTATCTAGGTCCCGCTGCGCGCCGCGTGACGTCATTTGAGGCTGGGGTGTTACACCTATGTAATACTTCGAATGTTCAAATTCTAAGGGTCTAAATTGTGAACCTTTTGCTTGAAAGTAGTTGAATAGTATATTATGTCTAAGCAATAAGGCCGCCCATTACGCATTTATGTATTTAGCTTTAAGTCCCTTCTTGTATTGTGATATCCTGGTGTGTAATAAAGAGTTTTATTATTATTATTATGTTACTTGTATACAATGGTGAGACTGAAAATACACAAATATATATTTCTTATTATAATAAACAATTATAATACCATTCCTTTGTAAACATGCGTAGCTTAAAGCTTAGAGCTGAAATTATCGCGAAGAAAATCTATAACTTAAAAAAAAAAACAGATCGAAAGTTCAACAATCATTAAACGAAGTAATTAATAACACAGCCACAAAGAACTTTGTTTTTTTTAACGACACAATAAAACAAATAACAGTTATATGATAAACTACACGAAACGTTTATAATTTTCTGTTATGTTATTATATAATTCTTACTTGTTAATACTAAAGTATGTATAATCTATTAGATTACTTACATAAATCGGGGGTTTCATTACGGGTAGTTATTTTGTTAATTACGGAGAAGGGGGAGGGAGGGGGTGGGAGGGGGAGTATAGGATTATTGTTCAGGTGTTTTTGATATGGTAGCGATAGTAAATAAAGTTACGTTCGAAAATTAAGTGTATACTTAATTTCTTCCCTTTTACGGGTAGAAAGCTAATTATTTTAAAACAAATTGAAGAAAAAAAAATGTGTGTGTGTGAATCGCACACACGATAGAAGTGAAACTTCAGTAAATCGACAAAAGAATGACATGAACAAAAAACCACAAAAAAAAATACTGTGCAAAAAGATTTTCTTTGGGCGGTCACCCATCCAAGTACTGGCGTCGCGAAACGTTACTTAACCTTGTTAGCGTTTAAGATTGGCTTAATTGACGTTTTTTTCCGTTGCATCCGGTTTGAAACCACAACGTTTCTTAAGAAGTTTCACTTCAAAAATATTTAAATAACTCTTAGAGTTTCATAAAAAAACCCTTAAAAAAATTATATAGACTCATCTACGACTTCCCGAGTCTACTTTGTTGTCTTTTTTTTGTATGAAAGGTGACTTTTGCGCGAGTATTCTTAGAATTTTTTTATGTAAATCGATTGAGCCGTTTGAAAGTTATGGGGGAGTGAAAGTGGGGTAGAAGAACCGAATATCTGTAATTATATTTGAGTGGGGTCTCAAATAAAAGAGCATCACGTGCACATTACAAAATAATACAAATATTTAATTTTAAGGTCACAAAGGTTTTGGAATCAAGTTTTTTTTATTTAGGTTATTCAATCATGCACCAGAGTGAGAGAATTAGATGTTTTCCTATGCTACATAATTTTAAACTAATTTATTTGCCAACGGTCCCGTTGCTAAACAAAACTTAAATTAACCAATAAACATGTCTCCGTAGATTCGAGTCTGTAATCACTTCGGGCCTATGATGCCTTGGTACCTGGACCTAATCTTTGCTTTTAAATACTTATTAACTTGAAAAGCTCCGATTAAGTAGTCTTGCAATTATTAATAATAAGATAATTAATATTGCTAGACAATCCACACAACAACATCTAGCCCCGTGGTAAGCTCTAAGCTTGTGTTACGGGTACTAGACATCTGATATACTTATGCAGGCATTGACAAAATTGAAAAGTAATCTCTAATTCGCCGATTATAGATTATGTAATGAATGATTAATCGAAGTACTATGAATTCCACCCTGTAGTAGACATATGTACATTCATAGATATTTATTATTATCCGGAAAAACTATTTCTTTCAGAAGCTTACACAGAACTTTCCAGATTCTAATCGAAATTCACTTCAGTGTCTTAGTCGTGTAATATACACACAGTATTAGGTACTTAGTACAGGGTGTACCGCAAACAGAGATACATGGAAAAGCCAGGCCTATGCCAAACGGCAAACTGATACTAAAACCGATGTCGAAGATTAAATATATAATTATTAAAAATTACAGGTGCATGAAATTTGTAATTAAATTATCTAATATATAAAGTTCTCGTGTCACAGTTTTCGTTGCCATACTCCTCCGAAACGGCTTGACCGATCCTCATGAAATTTTGTGAGCATATTGAGTAAGTCTGAGAATCGGCCAACATCTATTTTTCATTTTGCAAAACAACGTTTATAATGTCAGCTAGTTTTATATAGAAATTATGTTATAATTATCGGTATATAAAAAAAGCAATTTTTTATATTACAGGGTGTACGAGTAGAATTATACACACAGCATCACTCAGTACTGGGTGAACCAATGGAATTATGCGTACCTTATCACTCAGTTCAGGGTTCGATTCCCGCCGGGGGACCAGATTTTGTACGATCTACAATTTCTGGTTTCGGGTCTGGGTGTTTTCTATGTATCATACATATGTATGTAATTACATATGTATGATACATAGAATATCAGTAGTATATCAGTCACCCACCCATAGTACAAGCTCTGCTTAGTTTGGGGTTAGGTGACGCTGTGTGAGTCCGGAAATATTTTACTTATTTATTTAGTATACGGTGTACCACTCGAATTATACACACAGCATCACTCAGTACAGGGTGTACCAGTGGAATTATACAGGGTACAGGGTGTAAGGAATCGACGCACAGTGGATCGAATGTATGGAAAGGGTCGGACATAGGAATATAAAAAAAAAAAAGTCAAAATATGAAAATTAAATAATGCTATCGTATTCTACTAATTATTCTCTACAATTATCTCTCTATACATTTTTGCTGTAAGTGCCACGGTTATTTAATAAATTGAGAAAACGTTGTTTTTTTTCATTATTTTGTATGGAAACGAATATTAGAAAATTCATATCTTCTCATTTCAGTGTGTGTTCGAGATGCGGTTTTTTTTTAATTAATCTACTCGCTCACAGCTTCAATATCTACCTTGACATATGGCACGCTAAATGCACAACAGAAAAGATATAGGGTGTTCTATTTTTAAGTTTCGAAATCATAACATTTTGGTACTAATTTTCGTAATCTAATCATACAAAACTTCAATTACCTACAGACAGATGGCGTGCGCATTGCATAACGGAACAAAATATAGGGTGTTATATTTTTAAGTAACGAAATCATAAAAATTTGGTACTGATTTTCGTAGTCTAATCATACACGACTTTGATTACCTACAGATAGGTGGCGGCTAAAACGAGGTTCGGCTTATCAAGACTAGGTTGTGACTGTGATATAGTTTTCATAAGTCGTTTTGTAGTTAAATCTAATAAGCCTTGTATTTTGATTTTGGCAGAGGTTTCAGTAATTATCACATCTTCTTTAGGTGGATAACAAAGTGATTTTTCTTTGGCTATCACGTAGTAGCTAGGGTATTGAGAGACTCCTTATTTGGTATTAAAATCTCTTAGTAATTTGTAGCGCCATTTGGACAAATTCATTGAGACGTGTAGTGACAGTGCCTTTAATGGCGATATTTCTTGAATAGAGTAGTTTCCATCTATGAAAGATTTGATTTTTGGTACTTCATTTGGATTTTCCATTAAATATTTCATTATATCGGCTTCTTGGTTTTTTCCTGAAGCTCGAAGAACACTTTCACATGAAAACACAATTTCTCCAGTGCCGTGTAGTGTAGAGGATGAACGAAGTTCTTCTGTACGATTTCTTTTCTGACGATTACTGAGGTCTTCAAAAGATTTTCGAGGGCTAGGACTAGGACCTGTAGAAGTGGACGCATCAGATGTGTTGTGAAAACTATGCGATTCATGATTTTCTATAGCTTCTTCAGCAGGCTGGACGTTCTCTTTTAGGAAATCTGGCCACTGGATATCTGTCTCCAGCCACGCTAAATTCTTCAGCATAAACTTTCCTTCACTTCTGCCAGATGCAACCCATTTTGAATAAATACGATAGCACAGATTCCGACACCAGTTTATAAAACTTTTTTCTGTTTCTTCACTCATCTGTACAATGCTTTCTGATTTTAACTTGTGAAAGAGATAATTATAGTCGCGGAAGTCTTTATGTTGGCGTAAAACAACGTATAAATCTAGATTTGTAACGTATCCAATGAAAGACATATTGAACTATTAAACGAGCACTCGGGGGTTAGATGCGTAAATCAACACTGAAGCTATTTTACTTACCGTGACGTATTTATACAAGGCAGTAGTGCCCACCTATTTGTGTTTCCGAGAAACCAGGTATATTAACTAATTATTATTCATAATAATTGGTTCTGATAATAATCCATGTACCAGCTTATCTTTCCATAAAGGGTTGTGTGCAGGTAGCTGAAGCTAGGTAACCCTATATTAAGCCTATTAGTCAGAACTCATACCTATAGGCAGGTAATGAGCTTATTGTTCTTAAATAAGTCGGTCGTCACGATAAGGATTTTTAGAGATACCTGAACAAATTACCGAATAATGAAATACTTAAAAATATAACACATTATATCTTGGTCTGTGATTCATCACGCCCGCCACCTGTAGGTAATCAAAGTCGTGTATGATTAGATTACGAAAATCAGTACCAAATTTTTATGATTTCGTTACTTAAAAATATAACACCCTATATTTTGTTCCGTTATGCAACGCGCACGCCATCTGTCTGTAGGTAATTGAAGTTTTGTATGATTAGATTACGAAAATTAGTACCAAAATGTTATGATTTCGAAACTTAAAAATAGAACACCCTATATCTTTTCTGTTGTGCATTTAGCGTGCCATATGTCAAGGTAGATATTGAAGCTGTGAGCGAGTAGATTAATTAAAAAAAAACCGCATCTCGAACACACACTGAAATGAGAAGATATGAATTTTCTAATATTCGTTTCCATACAAAATAATGAAAAAAAACAACGTTTTCTCAATTTATTAAATAACCGTGGCACTTACAGCAAAAATGTATAGAGAGATAATTGTAGAGAATAATTAGTAGAATACGATAGCATTATTTAATTTTCATATTTTGACTTTTTTTTTTTTATATTCCTATGTCCGACCCTTTCCATACATTCGATCCACTGTGCGACGCAGCATCTTCCGCGTGACAAATGGCGCTCCTCTCCGCGATACAATCCCTGCGTTGCTTACTGCGAGGGAAAAACTCAGGGCTGTCACTTTCAAGATAAATTTATTTTGACAATCTTAAATTATTATTTTAATGATAAAAAAGAAGAATTCGCTATACGAATAGCTTACGTTCTTCGGACACGTCTCTCGACGCGACAATCAGTCCATCGAACGTCTTGTTGTTCAAGGAAAGGTAGAGGGCACAAGGCCGCGTGGAACGTCTCCCATGCGATGACTAGCATTTGTTTGTAAATGTTAAATGTATAAGTAACCATGTTGTACACCAATATTGTTATAATAACAACATAAGAGATGGAAGCTGAGCTTATTCGCTTCTCAACTCAGTGTAAAAAATTGAAGCGAACTGTCAATACTTTGTTATTTCCTTGATTATTCTTAGTTTTTATTTAAATTAGATTTAAGTTAACCTGTCCATGTAAGCATAGGCTTCTAAGGAAATAAACGTTTTGACTTTGACTTTGACTTTGATGGACAGACCAAATACAAACTACCGTAGGGGGACTGTTAAACGATTGCAGCAGGATGACCTCCAACAGAGAAAAGTGGCGCGCTGTCGTGAGGCGAATATCATCTGCCCACACCGCCGACATATGACCACCACGACCGCTCTGTCAAGAGCGTAACGGAAAAGAAGAAGAGAGAAGAATGTCCATGATTTTCTAACTATCGTTAAATGGCAAGTAAAAGTAACGACTCGTCCGCTAATATCTAAGAACACTCGCGTCCAAAAAAACTAAGTTATATAAACTAATCGCTTTATCCGTTCAGGAGCTATGATGCCACAGACAGACAGACAGATCGATAGACAGACACGTCAAACTTATAACATCTCTCTTTTTTCGTCGGGAGTTAAAAATATATGATAGATGAGACGCCTGTAGCAGCAACTAATCTTTTATAAAGGATTTTATTGACATGTAATGTCACCCTTATAGACTAGTTCTTAATGCTTAGTCCTTCTGCGGCCTTTTCGCCCATCTCGGCTATTTGCGTTTTGTTTTCATTTAGGTAATTTTAAGATAACAATCAAATTATTATTTATTAAAAATATTTTGAACTAAGTTTGGTATTTATTCCTAGTTAACATCTTTATCTTTTGAGTCGTCGTATAATTTTCAGTACTGTACTTTAGCCAACCAAATAAACTAAACATCAATATCTTATAAGCTAAGAAGTAGGTTATTTAATTTACAGTGTGCTGTCCATGTGTAATGTTCTGAGTTTCTGTGTTTTGTTTTTTAGATTTTTACTGTTACTTTTGTATATTATAAATCAGTCTAGCTGAGGCTCGCTTGAGACCGTAAATAATGGTATACTCTAAAGGTTTTTACCCAGAGGTGTACCTAAGAATGATGATTGATAGACTAGCTTAAAATCTTTATAGTCCTCTAACAAGAAATAAATTAAAAATATACTTAATTTAGGAAAAAGACACATTTTTAATGAGTTCTTTTAATGTCCTATGACTGTCGATGTCTGTTCTTATTTATATTATCAGTTTCTATTCTGTCATCATCATTATTGTCCACGTTTCGTGTTGAGTACCAAGAAGAGACGCTTCTGCCCATCTACGGCGCCCACGGGAGAGGATAGTTTACATATTCCTACGCCGATGTCCATCGAGCATTCTACTAATACTACTAGTATACTAATACTAGTAATATATGTGTATTTTATTAAATTAGTATAATATGTAACTAGAGACGCGTCAGCCCTAGCCACGCGTCACCGGACCCGTCGCGCCCGCCATTACTCACTGTCGCGCGCCATTCGCAAGCCCCGCCCCCGCTACGAGCTACGAGCTGTGCTACGCCGTAGCAGCTACGCGGTTCGAATGGATGGTAACGTATTGGTTAAAGTTCTAAATTATGAAATTTGAATTGTTCTACAAGATTCGATTGAATTCGAATCTGATAAGATCTTTTCTGATGGAACTTTTTATTTTATCCTGGTTTATATAACAATAAAAAAAACATACCATGTTTTGACGGTTTTGAGTTGTCCGATATTTCGACTCTGTTGCAAGTCACATTCACAGCCCAAACTGATTGGCTTTGCGATTAGGCAGACGGTTATTCACAAACGAACCGGTCTACCCTCTTTCTGAGTCTTTTATTGCGAGTTTGACGAACACTAGTGTTGTTACTACTTGTTTTTTTCTCGAACGCAACTCGATAACGACACATAACACTAACCGTGTCCTGGCGGGTGACCGGTGATACATTAAAGATTTTACATAACTGTACCTACTACAGGATTCCACGTACCACACGATTGGAAGCCACCCTTATGATTAAAATTCCTATGCTTGGTAATCTCATTAGCCTCTTAAACCAATCTAGGTATATAGTGCCGTTCGGTATATAGCGGGTTATATCTAATATTTGGAACCAGACTCCAATAAATGGTCTGCAATTGCTGGCTTCTTTATGACTTCTGAATTATCTTTCGAATATAGGAAAATTCAAAAACAGTCAAATCATGGTATGATTCCATTTTCAAGTTTTCTGATGTTTTTAATTCTATAGATAAACTATTGTTATTCTACAAGCTACGAGGTTTGAATTTGAAAATAGAAGCTTATCAATATATTCTCTAAATCATCAATAATGTAATATGACTTTGTCTATGACTGTTCTTTGCGTTTTCAAAGTTGCACCTCCTTCTAATTTCAAAATTTAATTTCTAATCAATTTTCAATTCGTGTTCCTAAATATAATCGTTTGAAATTACAAAGAGGTACTTTGGGTCTTCTCAAGCTTTCAGGACCTTATAAAATTATCCTGGGATCCGGAAAATATGAATAGATCCGGAAAATTTGAATATGAAATATGATTAACGTCGTAATTATTTTAGGTCTAGTCCCAAACTATGATGGTAATTTTCAGTCTTCACTCACACTATTCAAGTTATTTTTCATGAATATACTATTTATCATAATAAGTAGATGACACATAGATCAGCAATAATAAACCATTGAAAGAACCAGTCATCTAGAAATGAACCATCTCTCGATTTTCCTTATAAATCAAAACTCACAAACACCTCGAAAGTTCGCGTTTGCAATAGTTTTAGAATAACTTATAAGTTTCCCGGAAATCCGGGGAAATATTGAGCAAGTGATGTGTTCTAACTTTTCAACTTTTCTTAAGCTTTTCATGTCAATAAGGGATGATTAAACGAACTTACTTTTTGTCTCGTTATTTTGTTCGATATCATGATATTTATTGTCAGTTTTTTATTAAAGGTCGCTTTTTTAGGCTCTATATGTTAATATCTTTGTGAAACTGTCCAATTGGTACCTGCATAGGTATTAATGGATTTCAAATTCAAACTTTTTATCTTTAATTTCGCTAATAGCTACTGAAGAAAATTTCAATGTTATTTATAAAAAACAAGATAATTCAGATTGATAAGTACTTACTTAGATAAACGTTATTTTATAATGCAAATGACTTTAAATAGAGTTGACAATTTATTTTTATTTTATATATGTGACTAGATTTTTTTCCAAACTACTTCCTAATCGCAGTTTGTTAAAATAAATTAAAGATTTTTTTTAAATTGGCGTATCCGTTAATCTTGTAAATGGTAAAATGTTGATTTAAGACTACAGCTGTATCTAAAGTACCTAAGCATTATAACTAAGGTAGAAAATGAAACAATAAACTTTTTTTAGGTTTTAATATTTTTTACACAATTCGTAGCATTCTTAATGCCGACACTGCGCGTCTCCCGTCAGCAGTTCAAGGTCTCATACAAACCGTCACTATATGTATTTATAATTACCTCGCCAAATTATATAATACAAATATAATTAAAATTTTCCACAGAAAATGTGTCGCTGACAGACGAACAATGCTTTTTAGTATCTATATTTACAATTGATGACTTCAAATAATATAATGTACATATAATAAAGAGAAAAATCAAAATAAAAATCTTCAATTAATACATTAATGCCTAACAACTATTATTTAAGATTTTTCTCTTAATAAAAATATATTACACGCAATGCAAATAACAATAATTGTGAAATATCAACAAAGTATGCTGTTGCGAGAAAATGGAGGAATTCACTAATACTGAACATAAATGAAACGAAATGGCTGTTTTATTGACAAATATTTACAAAACAAGGCGAAATAGGCGCGGTTGTCTCTAAATTTAAGTAAAATCGAAAATATAATGACATATTAAATCACTGTTTAAAGCAAAGTCAACAACAAATAATAATAATAATACACTGAGATTATAAAACTGGCAACTTCATAAAAATAAATGCACTGGTTAAAAAAATATGTCAATTACGCCAACTGTCACAAAACACCAAGGGAAGAAAAATCAGCGACAAATTTGAGAAAAATTAAAGAAGGTTTAGTTAAAAACTTTGCTTTATACATTATTTAAACCACAAATAACATAACATTGTACATTATCCTACATTACTCAGCGTATCTCTACAACAACCGCACCGTGAGACAAGGTGGTAATTACACTACCATAAAGCTTGATCTCGTATTTCTCGTATAACAGTAGCTACATTAGATTATGTCAATATATCTCATCAATATTGACATTGACATATGATTATGCCAACCAATATAACTCCACTTACAAAAACATACAATCGGTACTTTTTTAGTCGAACTTCCCGACGCGTTCCATTTTGACGCATTTTTTTATGTCACATATTGACAGATATTTTGACATAAGGAGTATACCATAGAGTTAGTAGGTCCAATTATTTTTTCTATAGCTTTTCATTCGTATACATGAGATAAGGCCGTAATGCGACGCATTACTTATAATAAAATTCTTGTGATTTTTGATGTATACTAGACGTATTTACTATGAGTGTTCAAATAAATTGACATATGTCACTTATATTAGATTAAAATGTAGTTTTTACAGAATAGTTTCGTATACATTTGTAATACAAGAAAGAGTTTTCGTTGAAAATGTTTTATGATTTCCTGAATTTCAACACTCATAGCACAGTTCTGCAGTGGGTTAGAATTACTCGCTAAATTTACAATGGTTTAGTTGGAAACACCACAGAACTCACACAAATTAAAATTCTAGGAGAAGCTCACATATTCAGTCATTCACACAATTCATGTTTATTAAAACGATCGTGCGAACCAGAGTTACAGTTTAAATCCACTGCCTCACTCTCGCTGAACACATTCTCGCTTTAAGCTGTAACTCTTAACATTTATGGTCTCCTGGTAACATAGAAGGCAATATCAGGTATCATCCACAGACAAAATATACCTAAAAATCTCTTTAACTTCGTAAAATATCTCATTTATGATCGTATACATCGGTTACAATTGTGCTATACCGAACACCAAGGCAAGGTGAGGAAACGATACTAAGAATATTATATAAATATTATAAAATTCAAAGATATGTATGTCAAACATTACCTGTAAGTATAAACAAGAGAGTGCGCGGACATTTGAATTGACATTGATTTAGAAGAATATGATTTGAGCTCCACGAAGTAAGTTCTTTTAATGCAGCTGCAACTCATCCAAAGTAACCTACTCAAGCGTAGTGCTGCGCCGCGCGAGCGAGCCCGAATTCGGCCAAAATACGAGGCCGAATTTTATCCTCCGAAGCTAATTTCTCCCGCTCGCAAACTCACAATTGTATAACAAGTTTTTAAAAATGATACCTAAAACCTATTAATACACAACTTTACAAAATTGCCCCAAATCTATGACCGCTCCGTCGCCAACGATAGTCCAGTGATAGTTACAAATTACAACTAATCAATTATTTATTTATATTTACGTAATAACAATACACAATTAGCTATAAATATTTATACGATAACTATCAAACCACTTTTATTGTTACATGTATTTATTCCGGGTGAAAACCTTCGACGTAGTCCATGTCACTTTACATTTAAATTAATTTTTAATATTAAAGTTGACTTTAAATCTTAATTTAGGAGATCGTATACTGTTTCAAATATTACAAAATGTCGCGTTATGTAGGTATGTACATAGCATCGTTCTCCTAGTATCACGAGCCTGCGCGCGCCGGATGATGTCGCCATTACTCAGATTTTCTGAAACAATAATATATCATATAAGTAATTTAATTCTATCATAAATTTCGCTTAAACAAAGAGATAACAGACGTCTAGTATCATTCAACTGTGATTAAAACCGTCTTGTCTTGGACGAAACCAAATCTACTTGGCATTTAAATACATAATTTATCTAATATAGAGCTATCAAGTTAACTAACAACTGTCAGTGACTGATACAAATTTCTCTATATTTTAACCGTTGACTATTATACTCGGAGATGGTGAAAGAAGCCCTTTGCCTACAAAAGTCTACCTTAGAAAGGTAAGTAGTGGTCATTTATTTATTAGGACATCCAACAAGGAAACACAGAACATGATCTATGGATATAGCTTAGTTGGTTTTCATTTACTTGTTCCCTTAGTTATAGAATATCCAGCATAAAAAAGTAACTGTAGTAATGTGTTTATATATATAGCTGTATAACTTGGTATGAAGGATATTTAGCTGCATTATCTTGGTATGAAGGAAGATTTCGACAAATACCGTCTTTAATAGTATTACCAGTTTGCCATCAAGCGTGGGTTCCGATAATTGGGATAACAGTTTCGAAATATCGGTTATTCCCAACGCGTTGGTTGTTAAGTTAAAGTCCGAGGAATGTATTGTACATATTGTGTAACATACATCTATAATAGATGTCATTTGCATAATTTAATTGGATTTCTAGTTGAATGAATTATGGAAACGGTGTGGGCTAACGATTTGTGGGTAATGGAGCTTATTGTCGGATCTTTGGGCCTTTGATGGAGACGCTGGGAAGCGAACGGTATTTTGTAAGTCAGCTTGTTTCTTTAACATGCTTTTATTACCATAATTATCTTGCTGATGAGCTTAACTCAGTTTTGGTTTAAAGTAGGTGCTATTGATGGTATTTTCACCTGATTATTATGTCGTACGTGATACCTGATATAGTAAAGCTTAAGAGCTTCTTTGTTTGTTTACTTGAACTCGCTAATCTCAGGAAGTGCTGGCCGGATTTGTTTGCTTAGATTTTTTGGACTATTGACAGATTTAATTGCTTTCTCAGTAATATTTCGAGTAATTCAAGTGTAAGGTCTTTTTATGCTGGAATATCAATTGAGTACTGACAAAGGCAAAGTTTTTACAGAGAAATGTCTATCTATACTACTAAACTGGTCAATTCAATACGCTGCTAGAATCCCGTCATCATATCTTTCATTATCTTTCCTACTACTGCGACACAGGGACATCTCTCTTGGCGAGAGAGATTAAGCCATAATTCACCACGCTGGCCCAGTGCGGATAGGTGAATGTCTCATGTCCTTCGAACTCACCAAGTCATCAGGTTTCCTCACCATGTTTGCTTTCACAGTTAAAGCATATGTTTTAAGCACACACAACCTTTTCAAGAAGAAAAACTGACAGATAAATGTCTATTCTACTAAACTGGTCAATGCAATAGGTAAAAAACAATACTCACATGTACAATCATTAAAGATGATGTCCGTAATACTCGGCCGGGTAGTGCGCGTAGCCCTGGTGGAAGGCGGGGTCCGTGGGCGGCCTGTGCATCATCTGCTGGCCGTCCATCATGTAGCCCATGGTGGCTTCGGGGCTGTAGGCTCCGCTCGGCCCGGCGTGGGGGAACACTGCGGGGTAGAACACTGAGCGGTTAATCAAGCTGGCTGAAGGTTATTGGGTGTGGAAGACTAGTGGGGAGAACTCTCTCTCTTCGTCTCCATCTCTCTTCAGATTTGTGCCTCCCTTATACAAGTAGATTACATCATACTAGGGTGTCATACTTGTCACGCTCAGTAAGCGGGAGAGCGCAGTAATTGGTGTTATGTTTCAAGAAAGTAGACGCTGCGATAATGTGTCATATTTTCAATTATTTGGACAAATATCGTTTAAAAGTATTGCCAACTCTAATGCCCTAGTACAAAAATTGCATGGCTCCAATAATAGATTGAAACACTATTATAGTAATAAATCTATCTTCATAAATAATATAATTCCTTATTTATGAATAACTCTCCAGACCAATAAACATTATCTAGACAAATAAACAACGACCTTGCGAGGCCGAATCCCGAAAAACACGTTACATCACTACGAAACAAAAACAAGAAAATAGCAAATACTGTATGTTTGTCCCTTGCTCTCTGCGCGCAATGACGCGTGCACCATAAAACCTCCATGGAAGGAACCGGAAATCGACGGCCATAATGGGGGCCGCCATTACTTCACTATTGATAATCCCGCGGAAATATTGCCACCGGAAGCTATAACAGTTTTGTGGCAAAATTGAGCGGATTTGCTTGAGGCGATTGATTTTTGTGTTGCTGATTTGATTCTTTCATTTCAGTACTTTTTTTGTTAATGTTATGTTTGTGTGGAAATATTTTGGTACTAATATATTATAAATTGATTCGTATAATGTTTGGGTAAATAATATATTTGCTCAATGATATGAATGTTAATGCAATTTGTGACTAACAGGTCCACCTATGAATATTCTTTTATACACTTTTTTTTGTTAGTATTGAGGTGGTATGAATAATTATTAACATTAAAAAATATTAATTTTGAATGGAGTTGTTCTATGATTAGATAGGTTAAATAACTGCAAGCACCTTCCAATTTATTTCGTTAAATACATACTTTATAATTTACAAACAAGATTTATTTTCCTAGACCAATATATCAGCCATCGTTTTCAGACTTCAAAAAAAACGATAAAAAAAACATCTATTCAGTTCAAAAAGTTGTATAGTACGTAGAAAGACAATGGAATCCCACAATAATTGCAGACAATGCAGAAAAATCGGTACCAGGGCAGCAGGAAGCAATAACGGGGCCCCGTGACAGGCAGTACCAGGAGGCTATGATTTAGAGGCGGTGGCCGAATGTTCGAGATGTGTGAATGTAGGGACGATGACGATCTTTTAATCGTAGATTTAATCTTTTGAAAATCGAATATATAAGGTCAAAAGGAATTATATCTGAATATAAAGTCTATTATTTTTTAATAACCGATTTAATTAACGCAAATATGTGTATGGATTCTATGGATAGACAGATAAATATATTGTTTTTATTTAAATAAAAAGTTATGCAAAAATTAGGTACTAAAACTAAGCTTAAACGCGAAATTCGCGGGTCTCAAAGTTCAAATCACTTCTTCTAAACAACCTATGTGACATTTTTGTTATTATCGAAATAGTTGCTTGAACTTAATAATAGATGGATTAAAAAAAATCTCATTATCTCTCCACTCTCTTTAACAATTTAAACTTCAAACTGTTTCGTTGAAGAAAACCAACATTAACTTTATATTATGTAGCTCCCTAGTGAGCAGTATGGCGGGAAACCACTAAAAAATAATGACTATTGGTTTTACCAAAGACCTGAAAAACTAAATAAAATCTTTTCCGAGGCTACAAGTACGTAAAAGTATTTTAGATTTAGCTAGCAGATGTTTTTAAAAGTAGATTATAGGTATAAGATCTTATGTAACCAAATAATCTATATCTTAGCTCTTGAAAGCCTACCTATTTAAATTTGTAGTACAATACGATCACTACATAATAAAATTGGTATTCTGTTTAGTCCGTCTGTCAGAACGTCCAAAGTCAAAGTCATAACGTTTATTTCCTTAGACGCTTATGCATACATGGGCAGGTCAACTTAAAGCCAATTTAAATAAAAACTAAGAATACTGAATAAGTCCAAAAATACTGAACACTTATTTTTTTTTTATTAATTTCATAAGAAAGTGCTTATACATATATAGTGCATTAAATTTCCAGAGTGGCTTATGACTGTGGGGACGAAGTTTAGTACAAATCGCAAAAAAGCGTTACCTACTTAAAAAAACTTAAATGCACTGAAAGAGAACAAAATACGGGTTATTTTATTTAGTTATTATCTACCCAATTGTCAGGGATCAGAGCAGCAGGGAGAGTACCAATTCCAAACCCTCTTGGAACTTTTGACATTTTGATTGACAAAAAAAATTACTTCTATACTTCATGCATGAATCTGTCGTCGCATATATAAAGTCGAGAAATTGCCATATGGGATATACCCAGCAACAAATAAGTAGCAATGAAGCAAATTAAATAAAAATAAATATTCTCGGGTAAATATCAGTTACAAATAACACACAAGCGACTTCTGGTGTTCATTGTCAACATTCCCCAACAAATCTTCACGCATATCCTAACTTTTATCGGCACTTTGCACCAGGCTGTCAGAACTCCATAGGTAGTATAAAACATAAAACAACCGGCGGACACGGCGGGCAAGTTCACAAACGGAAAATGGGAAAACCGGAGGGATAGATGGAAAATTGTTTTGGCAATGGACTGAAGAAAATGGCGACCGCATTTCCTGTGGTCAAGCCAAAAGGCGCCTTTCCAATCAGTATATTACCCGGTCTCCTGCCGTGTTGCCCTGGTGCGTGACTTTACTAACAACTTGCCAATTTTGCTAGATATAATCTGGATATACCGCACACGATCCCAATTTTGCGAATGTAACCAACGAATGTCTCCATAAACAAGTTTATCTGACTAGTTATGATAGGGACAAAATGATATGATATTGAGATAAAAAAGCAATATATGTTCAAAATATTGAAATTCGCCAATTTCTTCGTCATTCAGTGGTAGAAATCTTTTAAAATGAATTCTGTACTACTTTAGGTCCAAAACAAAAGGTTACAATAGAAAAGATTTAAAATTCGAATTACTAAGCGACATTTACTTTGACAACAAAACACTGGTTGAAATGAAATCTGTACTCTAATTCTTCCATTCCATTTACGAATAATTCGAAACAAATATTGTCTATGCCCCAAATTTGGAGGTAAATTCAATATCAACACATTTATCAGTGGCCAGCCTCTCATCCCGCCACCTATCATAGCTATACTACGTCGATGACTCGTCGGCGGCCGACTAATGAATTTATTATAAGGGCATAAATTGCTCGGTGATGCGACCATTACCGCGCGCCGGTAAATTACAATTCGTTCAGCCATCGGCCATATTCTACCTGCTATAGGTATATAGTGAATATTGCTATAGCTATGTACCTACATTTATGAAAACAGTGAGGTGAACTCAGTTCCATTCTTTTAAAAATAGATTTGTGGAAATCGAGAATCATCGATGTGAAATTTAGAATTCGTAATTTGAAACTAATTCGAGGAGAAAACCATGGGTTTGTGATATCTTAGTAATCGATTTGAATGTAGAATTCTTTCACTTTCAAAATTCAATTTTGAAATGATTCCAGACCTGATGGAAACAGACAGAAAACATCAATACCTGAGCGGAGATCGAAATTAAAACCGTTCGCTCGGAAAAAATAAATGGCGAAAGGTCTTTATTTCTAATTCTAATCCCAACATCCGTATCTAGATGAAGGCACACATCGATGGAGGGGGAGTGATGGATCGCCCGGGACGGGTCAACGAATTCGGACATTTTTCTTTTTTACCCTTCTTGCCGTTCGCAAGAGTAAGCTCTTTTTGCGTCCCTTTTCGTCCCGGAATTTTTGTGCTACAATTACAAAGTAAAAATAGAATTGAACGTTGCGGGCAAAAAGCTCGGATGTTTTGCTGGTTATTGGCGGAGAGAGTTTTATGAGTTCGCCTGCATTGTTCCATGTATCGTTTTGCTTCTAACCTACATATACATTCTAGAACACTCTATTAACAAACTGAGCTCTAACGAGACTTAAAGATCGATGTATAAGATTCGAATATCGAAAAATATGTTTCCCTAACGAAGTAATCACACTCGTCTTTGGTATTTTATCTAACTATAATACATGTTATATACTTTACTCAAATTTGAAACAGTTTCTATTTATAGTATTAGGTATGACTAATTGATAATCAAGGACCCTACACTTGGCTCTAGGCTCCTCACGTGGGTGCCATACACTACGATAAAACAGACATTTTTAAATAGATTTCTAGGGTATCAATACGTTGCAAACTCAAGACATGGCTCAAACTTCCACGATCATTTTCAGCACTAAGGACAAAGGACAACTAATCTTTACATTATCTAAAGTTTCAGTCCCTTAAAAGCCTTATTTTCATCCGATAAATACCCCATCTAGCCATTACTCGACGCAGCTGCTACCAGGAGCGCATAACTCGCCAGCGGTTACTAAAAGCTGGGATCTCGCGGGAGTTGCACTGTTACATACTGTATGAATGTATGAGCGGGCCCCACTTTGTGGTCAGCAAACTCGATTGCACTTCAAAGACGTGCCTTCTTGTAAATGGCCACTGACGACTGGTGAATATTTATGGGTTCAGTTGGCAATACTTTTAGTGAAATAGACGATAAAAATTCACTGTGTTGTTTGCGGTCTTAAATTTCGTGGAGTATTATGATAGAATACGATGATAAAGTTATTAAACTACTTATATATTCTAAATAAGTGAATATAAGAAAGGCTAGGTACTATGGATGTATAAAAAAAATGTTACCTGCTCTGTTTGACTGGTCAATCATTGGCTGAACTATCCTACGTCTCGCATTGATAAACCTGTAACAAAAGAAAACAAAACAAATCAGTATTTTAAATTTAATTAGTATTTCTTCTTGACTGCCTACAGGACGAATATAAAAAAGTATGTAGGGTATTTTGTGTAATTTAGATATCGAATTAGGAATCATAGAGTAAAAACAACTTTTTACAAATTTGAAATAAGAATAATATTTCACGACCATCAGAATCGGAACTCCAGACGATTTCACAGAGTCGTTCTTTTTTCGAAAACAATTATTAACCCCTCAGCCGAGGGTACATAAAATAATCGCAGCGTCATATTTTGGCGCAATTACACGAGCAATATGTTATTTGTCTGTTGAATAAGTAATCCCCCGCCTGCGCCCTTCCGTGGGTATCTCTGGATGCATTTCCAAATTAACTGTCAACATGAATTCAGGACAAACAAGCAGACTCCAGCGATTGCTTTGTTATTCGATTAGTTTTTCGGATAATTGTGCCGTAATTGCAAGCTTCAGGGTTTTAATCAAAATGGCCACGATCATTATGAAAATTTAATTATTAAAATCATGTTTAATATATTTACCTATCGTTAAATGACACAACAGTTTTGTTATTAACAAGGTGCATAGTTTACGTAGGTATAATCCCAACATTTTAATAAACATTAAAATTATCACCAATTTACGGCAACCCTTCAAATGTTAGTTGTGAAATTGGCGCGGCCGGGCCCAACTATCCCGGGTCCCTTGTAAGGGACCAAGTAATTACTTTGTCGAAACATGGCGAGCGCGTCCGATGTATCTAATGTATTGTTAATATCTAGATTAGTTCATTAACTCTTCATCCGAGGGCCCAGAGCCCTCCGGAGGGTCGGATAAAAACGGCAAATTTTACGACGCTTTAGAGGGTATCTGCTAAATCGCGTTTTATATTAATTTCGACGGCGCCGCTCCTGTTATTTTGCTTTTCGCAATGGTTATAGCATTTAAGATGTTCTGGATGAGCAATTTTACAGTCTAAATGGTTATTTCATTTCCTTAATTGTGGTAAACTTTGACTTATCTGCCGGGTTCGGGAAATGGTTCATTCGGTTAATGTCACTCACAACGAGTCGTTAAAAACTCCGTTTGGATTACAACTTCCACAATGACTGTAATGGATTAAAATCAACAAGCCAGTGTAATATTTGAAACTCAAATTACTATTTTCGTATCTAAAATTCACAAAACAAAATTAATTACGAGCTAACAAAAGCGTGCACGATTCCGGCGTTGCATTTGCATTATAATGTATTTATTTTATTTGTAACATAATGGGCGACCCCGATAACAAGGGATCACGGGGGATCATAAATCATAGTGGATCTGGATTTGTTAATTTTGCACCAGCGGACCCACGGACAACGGAAGGGTTGACTGGGTGTCAAATAGTCAAATGCATAAAACTTGCGTCTCTTTCTATCTACTTATGTTAGAGTGAGAAATATTGTTATTGTATTGAGTGCACTGAGTGCGGATGATTTATTTATTTTGTATGCAAATAGTTCTAATTGTAATAAGATCTCGTTCACCCTTCTTGTCGGTGTTTTGTTTGATTCGAATGCGGAATGTTGTAGGTACTTTTATTTATGATATTTGTAATATATTTAATAAGCGCTCTAACATATATTTTTACATATGGTTCTAGATTTTTGTTGTTAATTATATACACAATAGTCACGATGACTACTTTATGTAGTCATCGTCATCATTGGTGTTCCGTTTAGTCCGTCTGTAAGCGCGTCCCAAAATACTAAACGCCTATTTTTATATAAATTTTTAATTACGAACTAATATTTTTATAAGTCTTCTACCTTATTTTGACTGTTAAGTCAGTACCTACTATGAAAATTAACGAATAATTTTCGGTAATTTCCAAATTTACGATCGCAACAAAAACATTAACTAAAAACACTAATTCAGCAGTGGGCTTCCTACGGCAAACGAATTTTGATCTTACAAATTTCAGAAATTAAAATTATGCTTAGCAGTAATGGACAAATTAACATTTCCACGTGAGAATTTACAAATAATTACCAAGTTTAAATTCAAGAACACGAACCCAACCCCCTCATTATTTAATTCCGACTAAGTAATTAAAATCTAAAAACTTTGCACAAAATTAAATTTTATACTTGCGGCTACCAGGGGTGCAGAGGCGAGGAAGAGTTGGCATTTCGCAGTTTCTTAAATTATTCACTGTTAGTTGGAAACATCCAAACTAAATTTAATAGACAACTAGCAACCAACCCCAGCTTCGCACGCTTTCTGTTACAGATTATAAAATATGTATATTAACCCATATATCGGTTTTCTCCAAACTCCATTGAGATCAATGTTTGTTGTAGAAATACTACAAAAAGATTTCATTATTTAATAATTTAATGAGCACATAACTCGTGTGAATTAACAATATATCCGTAATGGACTCGACAATATTCTGGCATAATATAACTAAGTCTTATTAGTATTTTAAAATAGATCTCCTAAATTAAAAAACAGACAGCATTCTCATCGAGCTACTTCCATCCGGTTCCTGTAAAATCTCCACGTATGGCGCAATTTTCAAAATAGGAACTTTAAAATTACCTCGTCCAATCACCATTCTGAGCCCACGTTATAAAGCTCATTTTCCATTAGCAGTTGATTTGTAGTGAAAATCCCAGGGTCACAAGTCCCTTATTAGAGCCCAGACCCTCGACGCGGGCAGACGTGTCCTCACGATCAAATTGCCTTTTTAACTTTCCCTATTTAGGGAAAAGCCGGGAAATCTCGCAATTGTAATAAGATACCTACCATCATACTGAGTGGCTACTATTATGGTTATTTGGAATTTTTCGCGGTAACAATGAAGCTTTTATTTAGTTGGGAAAATGTACTCCAAGTTTGCCGAGTCTCTTTATTTTCTTTATTATTATGCTGTGAATGTGAAGGCTACTTAATTTTTCCGCGTTGTTTTGAACTTCGTATTAGAATTCTGAATTTGAAATGAAAACGAAGGTTCACACATTCGCCTACATATTTTAAATTTGTAGGTAAATGAGTTTTTTATCGAAATCACATTTATCCAAAGAGGCTATTTCAAATTCGGAGCCTATTCTGAAATCGTTTTAGAATTGAGAGCTCCGAATTCGAATGTAACCAACATTCGAATTCGGAGCAAATTTTGAAACCGTTTGAGGTTTATATCGAAGTAACATTCATCCAAGGAGGTTTTAATCAGAACTGCATGAGCTCTATGTTTCTAATTTGTTTGTACAAGCTAAATCAAAAGTAATGGCCGGCGCCCTTGTACGTAACTCCCCGTTTGTTGGGTAAAGCAATAGTGTTGGTACGCTTGCCGCGACATTTGCTATACTATATACCTTCTTAGTAATTACAAAAGATTTTTAAGAACTGTGTAGGTAACTGTGTGTATATAAATATATATATATTATTGATTATTGAAATAAAGTCCTTGGAAGGTCTTTTGTTGTGCGATGTAATCTAAACAGAAAGGTTTAGTTCATCTTAGCTGAAAATTAGATTACAGCAGCATAAAACGAAAGCGTTTCATATGACAGTTCGCTTAAATGTTTGAAAGTACGTAGTCAATGGATTTTAATGTAGTTTTGGGCCGAAGAGATAATTATTTAAGAGGTAACCTCTAGAAGAACTAATTTTACTTAGAGAAAATTATGTACTTACATATATTTATGTCAAGCAATTATAAATCTGTACATAATATTAAAGAAAACTGCTATATATGTCTGTCTACCTATGAATGCTTATTATATCTTTAAAACTACGCAACGGATTTTGATGATATTCTTTAATAAATATTGATTCAAAACGAAAGTTTCTATGTACTTTTACTGCCGAAAATATGCTCAGGAAAGCGGACAACGCCGCGGGTAGTCGCTAGTTAACAGATAAAATATACCTTTTAAATTAATAACTGAAATAAAAATAGGTACCTATATTTTTATTGATTCTATTTAGTTCATACTTTCTCGTCGACTGTACCTCAGTGCCGTTCGGGTGTTTAGGTAGGTAAGCAGGTGGGCAGGCAATAAATACAGTTTTTCCCTAATTAAGCCTTAAGTCAGCCCGCCCTCAGGGCAACGGACGCTTTTTGCAGGAAAGGCCCTTTCTTAAACGTTTATGTTTTCCACTAAAAAGAAATGTCTTATGTAGGTTGGGTTTTCAGCTAGTAATTCCTGTTTTACTTATAGAAAAAATGTAAAAGCATAATTCAATTCGAAAAAGTGTTTAAAAAAATAGTAGTCGATGGTGATCGAATTTAAATTTAGAACGCAATACTGGAATGGTTATTATTTAATTATTGCAAAAAGCGTTTCAAAAGAAAAAATACTAGTAGATGGTAGAAGGAGATGGAAGGCAAATGTTTGAAATTAAATTTAGAACGCAATACTGTATTAGTTTTTCTTTTCATTATTGCATTCTAAATTTAAGTTCTCGGATTCGCTGTCTAGAACATTCTGAAAAACATTTTTTTATATATTCTGTTATGGTTCGAATTACGTAACGGTTTAAGACCTATTTCCTTTAAAATAAATTAGAGTATTATGTTCTAGAATTACCTAGTAACAAACACACAGAAAGACAAAGCAATTAATTATTAATGAGTCTCTCTTTGCATGTTGGATAAATGAGCGATGCAATTTAGTTAATTTTATTTTATTTCGCCTTTATTTGTTTAGTTACATTTCACATAGAAAGAGCATGAGACTGCTTTTTTGATAAAACTGTTTGTAGTGATATTAAAATTTAACTGAATATTGTGGTGCCAAGAGTAGCCAACTCTTGGCACCACAATATTCAGTTAAATTTTCAACTTAATATAACCCAAATTATAACTAAAGGCTCAATAACCCAAACTATTTTAATCACAATCATAACTAAAACTAACTCCATTAAAATTACCCAAAACTCAAAATTACCCCAACTTTTATCAACACGAGTTCCGAAAACTTCCGGAAATGTCCGAAAACTCCCGAAAGGCCCCGAATAATCCTACCAGGGCGACAGCTTATCGCACGGGACGAGTAAGGCATTAGTTCTCATAAAGCCGAGATAGCGGTCACCTCCTCGGACTTATGCGTCCCTGGTACCTGCGGAGCGATAGTTGGAGCCCTGATGCTGATAACGTGGGGCTTTGGCCATTTTGGGGGGCTCCTGGCACTTTGAAAAGATAGAGACATAATATAAACTGATTTTGTTTTTTAAAACTGTATATTTTTTCCTTTGACGCTCATACAGCTATGGAGTTGAGACGACTACCTATGGGTCACTTAACAATTAAAACAGGAATGAGAAGTTGCAGACAAGAAAGTAGGTTACCAAAAGCCAAATGTTTTTGTTATTAGTTGCTGCAGCAAGCAGGCGTAGAACAAATGGCCGTTGGGGTACAACTTCTCAAAATTCTGGAGTCTCCATTGAACTTGTAGTTCGTGCAGATTATCGACGCGCGGATTATCGATACCGAGGTTCAAGATAAGTTTAAAGAATTGAAACAGATTCGATCTCGAAAAGAACCCCGAGCATAGCAGCCCACACTTACAAATCCACGCTCTCTTACAGACAGACAGCCCTAAGCCCTACAAACAGCGAAGGGCTGATATTTACGTAACAAAGGCGAGTTCCGCTGGATTTGTAATCGCTGAAGGGTTGAATCTACTGACCTAGGGAACTTTACTATTGCTGTCATGGGCATGGCTACCGGTATTTGTGGAAATGGGAATGGATATAATATTACCTCAGTCTCAAACTGTCATTTCATTACACTTATTTTACCATTTCGTTACATTACTTATACAATAAATACATATATTAAATTAAAAAATCTATACAAATTAAACACTGTTTTTTGCACTTGGTTTTTACTTAGCTGGCTTTCGTTATTATCATTTATTTGACAACTTTCAGTCAAAATGCATTTTCAGTCAAAATGCATTATTTATCGTATGTTGCTATTTAATATTGTTCAAGTTAAGATGTTTCGTTTGACTTGGCAGCGAATATGTTTGTATGAAATCATGGTAACCATAACGAAACATTTTAATCCCTCTATTACTCAAAAATAATTCTAATATTAATCTGACCACTCGTTAAGACAAAAATAAACAAGATTAAATATGATTATGTCACTGATTCAATTTGCTACATTTGAATCCTAAAACATGATATAAATTAGTTAAATTTCGAAATACAATTATAATAGGTATTTTTTCGCAGTTCATTCCCACAGCCCGGCGGTGGCTATGGGAATGAACTGACGGAATCACAAAGCGAGGGCATCGCAATACAGGAGCTGCGTGTGATTGATTGTTGATGGGGTCCGCTTTGTCTGAGGAGATCTGAGCGGCTCTGGGCGGATCTGAGCAGATCTGAGCGGATCTGAGGCTTAATGTATTTGTTATATTATACTGACTTTGGCCAGAAAGTTGTTGTCTGATCTGTAAGCTTATATGTCTGTTTCAGATGATTTATAGGTTAGTACTGTGTCGGCAATCGTAGAAAAATATTTATAGATTTTTTTACGTAAAATATCCCATACATATTTTATTTACACCAATCGGTTGGTTTATGTAAGTACTATAGAGTGATGTAGAGTCTTCTCTAAATTAATATAAATAGATATGTATTAATTAATTAAATGTTCAGTATTCATTTATGTCAATTTATTTGTTTTAAATTACAGCAAGACATACTATCTTCGACAATGGAAATATTATTGAAATCTTCTTTATAAATAAAAATGAATTGATGTTCGTTAGTCTGATTAAAACTCGAGAACGGCTAGGCCGATTGAGCTGATTTCGGTTTTAAAGTGTTTGCCGCTAGTAAGGAATAAAAACTCTATTTCATTATAATCTAGAATACGAAATAAAAAAAATATAATTTGAATTCGTTTCGTTGCACATTCTATCCAGAAAAGAACAGAAATACAATATTTGATGACCTCTGTGGCTCGGTGGGCGTACGTCCGCTTGAGGCGCAGGAGGTTGCGGGTTCGATTTCCGCCGGGGGACCAGATTTTGTACTATCTACAATTCCTGGTTTCGGGTCTGGGTGTTTTCTATGTATCATATGTATGTATTTACAAAAAAAAATGTATCTATGTAGTATATCCGTCACCTAACACCCATAGTACAAGCTCTGCTTAGTTTGGGGTTAGGTGATGCTGTGTGAGTAGTCCGGAAATGTTTATTTATTTATATTTAAATTACGAATACCTTACACAAATAATAATGACTTCTACGAATATATAGAACTATTCAGACTGAAATGCAATATAACAAAATTTCCAACATAAGTTTCCCGAAAATAGTACATTCTATGTAATGCCAACAAAAACAAAAGGTCACCACACAATTGTCACGTACAAATTCATCTAATCCGGGCTTCGTCCACATCCCGATGGAACCATAAATATTTCTCATGACGCCGGGAGCATAGAAACTGCCTTCAATCAGGCAATTATAGGTGCCACAGTATAAATATTATAAGTAGGGTCAGTATTGGAAGACAATTGGACGGCTTCGTTATTTTTGTTTATGGGATGATGTAGTTTTTGTTTTGTGGAGTTCTCTCGATTGGATTTTTCCAGTTTATATTACTTAATAACGTCGGTAATTTTATTTCTGCGGTATATTTTTAACAAAGAAATCAGGAATAAATCTTTTTAATATAGCGTAAAATACAGTCCCATACACTGAATTTTACTAATAAAATTTCCATGCAGTTATCCGCAATAGAGTAGATAGATAAATTTGTATAAGAGGAAGGTTTACAATATATCAGTGTGCCAACATAAAAGTCACAAGATTTCACAGCGACAGACGACAGCTGATAATTTCACTTGATTTTTTTTTTACCTGAACATTATAAGCTACAAGCTAAACATGCTCTTTATTATCTTCAAATGATGGTAGTAAATTATGATCATATAACTATCTCCCTCCGGTTTGACCGTATTCCCGCGAGTGAAAAACCCGGTCCCCAATCAAAGAATAAAAACAAATCTGGACCCTAACAATTAACGCGGTACCATGTGTTACTCATTTCTCTGATTAGGGCCTCAGGCGACGGGGGATATATTGCGTCCTGTAATTACTCCCCAGGGGAGATTATGGACCAAATTCCTTGAAATTAGGTATTTTTTTCAGGAGACCTCTGCTTGAGATGTAAAACAATAACAACTGTTTTACATCTCAAGCGAGATGTCATTTGTAACAACAAACGATATTGTCTTTTTATGGAAGATTTATCAACAAATCTTCCATAAAAAAAGACCATATTATGATGATTCTATAATATCCCATGCCGGCAATGTCTGCTCGTTGCAGCAGTTAACTGTTGCTGGCGTTAAAGAAATAATTTAATATACTTAGCTATTAATAATTTAATGCTAAGACCCATTATTGGAGTTTTGTTATCCGCAATAGAGTAGATAGATAAATTTGTATAAGAGGAAGGTTTACAATATATCAGTGTGCCAACATAAAAGTCACAAGATTTCACAGCGACAGACGACAGCTGATAATTTCACTTGATTTTTTTTTTACCTGAACATTATAAGCTACAAGCTAAACATGCTCTTTATTATCTTCAAATGATGGTAGTAAATTATGATCATATAACTATCTCCCTCCGGTTTGACCGTATTCCCGCGAGTGAAAAACCCGGTCCCCAATCAAAGAATAAAAACAAATCTGGACCCTAACAATTAACGCGGTACCATGTGTTACTCATTTCTCTGATTAGGGCCTCAGGCGACGGGGGATATATTGCGTCCTGTAATTACTCCCCAGGGGAGATTATGGACCAAATTCCTTGAAATTAGGTTTTTTTTCAGGAGACTTCTGCTTGAGATGTAAAACAGTTGTTACAGATGTCATTTGTGTAACAACAAACGATATTGTCTTTTTATGGAAGATTTATCAACAAATCTTCCATAAAAAAAGACCATATTATGATGAATCTATAATATCCCATGCCGGCAATGTCTGCTCGTTGCCGCAGTTAACTGTTGCTGGCGTTAAAGAAATAATTTAATATACTTAGCTATTAATAATATAATGTTAAGACCCATAATTGGGGGTTTCGTTATAACTACTCTTTCATACATATAGCAAAAATTTTTTGTGCGCCGACAGTATAAAAAAATATGTTCAAGCAACTCCAGCATTAACATGATTAAGAACGCCATAACCCATATAAAGGTTATACACATACGTTAAAAAGTTGCTATCATAAAATTAAAACTAGATATATAAGACCCTTGTATATCGCTGTCTCAAGAATAAACATGTCTTGCAATAACAATAATCACACAACAGAACTACCCGAGAACTCGGCAATTATCGCAGTAATTATACACAGCCGATGGTCTATAAATCGCGCGTCACGCGGTGAGACGCTGTCAAAATTATAATGGAATGGGGGACTGTAGAATATTTAGACACATATTAGCAAATTAATATTTGAATATACTTAAAATTTTAACAGATTTTTTAAAATACTAATGAGTTATTTGATAATTGATTTTGAACATACATGCTGTTTGTCCATAATTGTATTCAGATATTTTAAGCACAAGATTGCCCACGCTTTCATGGTTTAGTTTAGTTTGTTTTAATTTTATGAACTGTGACTCAAATACTACAAAATTTAAAGATGGAACGCAGAACTATAATTAAAATCGGCAGTGATGAATTCAAATTATTTCGAATTCGGAATGCAACTAGGAATACTGCTGTTACAAAATTTTCGGAAATTAACGAATGAATGAACTTAGTTTTGTTTCACTAGTATTTTTAACATGTTCCACAAATTTATTATTTTTTTCTGTGTTCTCTGGGTTTATATAATAGCTGATCCGTAGAGCTGCCGTGCGCCTTATTGCGCTGATAGCTTGACGCAAATTTATTTCGTATTAAACGAAGGGTTGAGGTGCAAACTCCCTTATTTAGAGCCCTTAGGGTCAACATCTGGAGAAACGGGATTTTATTTATGATCCCAGGTTTTGATTAACTTGTTTCGTATTTTCTAATTACGAGCTAGTTGTAAATCTCATTTGTTTTGGGATAGCACCCTTTCTTTTGCATGTTGGGTAAATGGTAATTCATAATTAACTTAATTTATGATGTGGTATCGGGACTATTTTGTCAGAAAGAGGTTTTTTTAGATAAGTACAAAAAGGATGAGAGAGGGAGACAAAGGGATGGCGGACAGACTATTGCCAATGTCGTTAGCTATAAAAGCATTATATGACGTACCAGTTCATTCTCCCAAAATGAAAACACTATAAAAAAAATACATTAATATTTTAAATTAATAAATATAATGAGGCTTACGTCAAGCCCTATTCGCAAAACAACAAACATTCTAATTCCAATTCAAACGTGGAATCCATATTTCACATACGCTACCAGGAGCACATCAGGCGACCGCTAATGACGCGACAGCGGCGCCGCGCGCGGCTGCGGTGCGCGCGCGAACTAATTGCACTGATGGATTGCCGTGACGCCACCATCTTCGATCTATGCGAGCCTGGTAATGTCTGCTTGTTTAGTAGTGTTTAATTACCCGGGAAATTCATGAAAATACGTAGGGAACTCTTTGAAAAGAGATTAAAATCCTTTTACTAACAAAGAAGATATTTAGGTACCTATGTGTTGAGTGCCATGTGATAAATTAACTTCTTGCGACGATTTTTCGGACAGAAAAGAAATGCATCACAGTAGTTACTGCATTATAAGCTATTGATAAAAATAATTCAGTTTATTTATACACTGTGCATAGTGACAAGAATAACGCACAGCCAAAGCAACTAAAACTTTTACGTTTACAAAACCGTCAAAATACGACATCCCGTGTCAAAACACTATCAAAAATTCGAAATACAAATCACATAAAATGGAATCTAAATCCACGGTAAAAGCAAAAACAAACAACTTCTATTCTAAATTCAAATTCCCACTTTAATAAATTAGACTTAGGACCAACACACGGTTGGAACGCTCCGTTCAGATCAAAAATAATGTTAAGTTTTTGGCGGTGACTTGTGACGTTTGTCATGTGACTGAGACGTCTCTATCCTGGAAGAAATGCAGTTTTTGCCGTAATGGCGCGCTCGCGTGTAAGCCACACTCAAATTAGCGGTGCACGTTGCTTAATCGCCATGTCGCAATCGTGGAACTAACAATGCCGAAGCGAGGTTTTGTTTTTTTAGCGGAGATAAGACCCTTGATTGTGCCGCGTTTCGTTCTAGCGTGCATCAAGGGAATGCATGGCTGTAACTTCCTTCCCGTTCAAAGTTATGGGTCACGGTGAACCAAAGGGACATTTAGGAACACTACATTTGTAACTTGATAAAATCAGATTCTGCTAAGGAGGTGTGATTAGACGCAGAAGTCAGAATAAAGTATTTATTTTATTTACTAAGCTACCATCAACAGCTCTTACTGAATGTAAACATAAAACACCTATTATTACCTCTATTATCTCTATTTACTGCTTAAGTATTGATACAGATTATTTCAATGTTTACTTGGTGATAAAAACGCAGTGAAATATATTATGTGTTAATGATTAGTTAATTTCGAGTATACATATTATATAATAAGACTTTGCAGTAAAAGAAATTAATTTAATTTTACTTTATGCATCTACTTAAAAGTTAGGGACGTGACCAAGTGTTCGATATGATCCTACAGTCTGAATAAAAATGAAAAATATTAAGTACCCCGTGAAAAATCATTGCAGCTTTCGTTGACAGAGCCGCACAACAACACCGTGTACATTTGATGTGTTATCTCGCTAACGAAGTCATGCAGTCGTGATGACGCATGATGCGAAAAAAAACCTAATAAAGCATTTTCTTCGCTAAAAACTTGATGGATAGGCTCGTATAAGGTGAAATATCTCAGTTCCACCGCAGTAGCGACTACATTGTTACCCGCCCTATTAGTTTCACACTCGTGTTCGAATTTCAATTTTATAACTATCGGAGTGCGTAAAATTATTGCCAGTTACGGCGGAATACCAACATCGTAAAACCAACTTTTGCATAGAGCTCATTCCAGGAAGGTCCGTTACATTGTATTTAAGAAGGCTTTTATAGTGCATTACTTTAATAGCTCTCTTTAATACTAAAGAGATTGTAAATAACACTCTGGAGCTAAGTTTGTATTTATTTTTATTATTTACTGTTAGCTACTTAAATAAGAAAGTCTTTTAATGGACGATGAGAAAGGATTTAGAACATCTGGACTGTCTGTGTGTGTGTCTTTGAACCTTAAAAACATTATAATATATTATTTTGCCATAGGCTTGTTCCTGTGAGTTTCGGGTCATCCTCAATAATATGTTATTGGAAAATTAAAGTCTTCTTGAATCTAATACGTTATTTTTATTAACATAAAAGAGTATTCAAAATAAGTAGCAGGCATTTGTGACACTCCTTAAACAGACAGTATCAATCCCAAAAAAAAACATCAAAATAAACTATAATGTCTATGCATTCTTTTTTCAAACTGTTTATTTGCCGCGAATTTCACGCTGGCCGGCAACAATTGGCCGATATCCGCATCCCATCTGCAGGTTGAGATCCTTTACGCGCTAAGGGCCTGTAAGAGACCCTTAAAATTTTAATCCACGCTTTTATTTACAGCTTTCCGCACTATCGCGTCGCCGCATCTATTCGTTATGATTCTACAACTAAAATGGCGATAAATCATAAAATTAGGTAGGTGTACTGTCGTTCACGCCTATTGTCTCAAACACTCATAGATTCTAGATAAATTTTATCTGTAATTGAAAATATATTGGAGCCATTATCGCATTCTTTGCGCCTATTATTGTACGTTTGTTATTAGAAAGTCAAGAAGTTTTTTTGATACAATGGAATATAAATTATGTTTATTGTATTGTGAAAATACCTACCTACAAGAGTTAATTGCCTTTTGATTTATCGTCACTATTCTGGTTGTGACTGGCAACATTTCTTTTTTCTTTTAATTGAGTTTGTTGTTATTTTTTTTTGCTGAGATATAATCAATAAACACTGTTTTAGGCGTATTCTTAAAAGTAAATACTAAGTTTTTGACGAAATGTATGTTCTCTGACACAAAAACAAAATAAATCTTTTGAAAATAAAATATATAATTTTGTTGCGATGTAAAATCAAGAATATTTACGAGAACAGCTATAGCCTTTTAAAATACCATATTAAATACTTATCTCTTTCCGTATTTTTTGACATAACACTAGTCGTTAATTTATTTGCATGAGAAAATAATATTTATTACTAGAAACCAAATCCCAACGGAGACCAGACACGATCAATCTAAAAATTCACAATTTTTAAAAAATAATGTCTATCGGATTATGATTTGATCGTGTCTTTAATTAAATGTTAATCTTGACACTTATTAATTGTTGTGCCGTTTATAGGATTTTTTAACGATGTCAATAATCAGTATAGCTCGATTACATCGACAAGTCCGTGTGACATGTGAATGTATTTAACTAATCGTTTTCAATAAATCAAATGAACTTTATTCTTGGGAAAATGGTGCCTACACCCACTACACTGATAGCCGCTATGAATAATCTCTACCTCATTTCAATAGGTCATTAGATATCATCACATAAATACAGTTTTTCGAATAACCAATGGGAAAGCATATTTTAAATGCTTTCCATATCAAGCAACACTCGCGTGACACGGATGAATATTTTTATTGAACATGGCCACACCGATACACAATACGTGTAACGGAACGCGAGCGGATGTGACCGCCGCGTCTTCCTGTCACAATTAATTTCCGGGCGCGTTGAAATTGGCGCGAAAACTGTCGCGAGCGGGGCGGGGGCGCCACCGCCGCGGCGGGAATTTTAATTACGCACTCGTATACCGAATACCAATGTCGTCTTGTTTAAATTAAATATAAATTATTCGTTCTAGGCCCCGCGCGCCATTCCGAAATGTTGAATAAACAACCGTTGGCTTTTAATTAGTTAGATTTTCTGGTATTACTTCTCTGGATCTGCTCGGAATGTTCGCGAAGTATTGCGAAAACGTACCGACAACTTTTTCAAACGGAGCTTAGTTACTTCGTCCCCCAGTTCCTGAGTTCCTGTTTATCTAGAGCTACGTGCGCTGCCATTTTAAGTTTTCTAACGCGATCTCTGAAAATGTGATCGACCATCTTACTGTAAAAATACCTATCCTCTTAAACATATAGCCGTAAATAAACTTGAATATAGTTGGAGCATCTTATAAAAATAATTGTAAAGAATGACAGAATCCATCTCACTAACGAACCCAAAATAAGATCCTTCTAAACTACACTAATTCCATAATAGAACTTCGCAAAACAAACTCAAAACGTAATTACAGAACAGATGAGAACCGCCAGACTTGCACTTCTTATGGCATTTAACAAACTTTGATAAAAAGATTAAGTATGACAGTTTGAAATATAGCCACCGCAGTTGCGGCAGAAAAAAAAATAACAGTGCAAAAGTTTTACCGCGCTCCATTGTTGCCAACTACGCGGAGTTAATTTTGTAGGAAAGAAACTGGGCGCAGGTGTTCCCCGCTCGTATTAATTTGAGTCCCGTCTAATACCTACGTATGACTGCGTTACAAACAGCCGCTCCAGAATTTATAACCGAAGTTTACCGTCCGCTAGCAGCGGATTTGCCAGCGGCATTATCCTCTGGATTATGACGTGACGTGACGCGACGCACCCATTAAGCGTTCCGTTGTACGCAGTCGGTTAATTGGGAATTATTACGAGCGCCATTTGCATAATTTGAAGAAATACGTAAGCGATATAGTCGAGATCGTAGTAAAGATAATTTTTCGGTAATTATGAGATTTGATGCCGATTTCGTCGTGACATCGCCATTTTGGGCTATCGTCATCATTCCTAGAACCGAATCTCGTCTCATATCCGGTTATAGCGTAAAAGACACCTTTAAAAAACATATGAATTGCTTAAATCGCCCATTTGATGCCCCAAAACGATGTTTTTATCGTAAAATATAGTAATTTGTCGTTTATTACTTGTAAAACACTGTTTGAATGTTATAAAAGTCTATTTTAATTGGACCATTTTCATTTTATCGTCATTTTAATAGGTATACTGGGTAATGATCATTTTTTTTTTTTTTTTTTAATCTTTATTTATTTATAGAGGGTTTAATCAACATGATTATGTTACCCTCGACATTATGCTTACATATACTATACACTATCTATCTACGTTTAATCCCTAATTTAACTAATTTTAACATATTAATTGCTTCCTCCGACAATGGAGAAGACAAAATAATGTTACACATGCCAAGAACAAATAAATCAATTTTATATTTAATGCAAAACGACAGTCTTTCCGCCTCGTTCCGGACACATTCCGCCACAATATGATACACATCTTCTATTATGTCACACTCGGTACAATTTGGTGAACTACTTTTACGCATCATAAAGCCGAAACGATTGAGAGGAATATGTCCCGATCGGAGCCGCAGCAAGGTCACGATGTCCGACCTGGCCATTCGCGATCCATCGAACCAAGGGGCTTTAGGTAATGTTGGCTGTATTGTCTTATACCATATACTTTTACTCAGCGATCTTTCATCAAAGTACTCAGACCATTTTTCTTTACATTTTCTTTTAATGAGATAAAGAAAGTCGTTGTGATAGGGTAAAAAGTTCATGTCTATACCTTCTTCGATAGCTTCCCCGGCAAGGCGGTCGGCTTCCTCATTACCGGCTATGTTGATATGTGACGGAACCCATTGTAGCGTGATGTCTTTGTTTTCATTCGCTAGGTTGTCTAATGACGCTAAAATGCTTATCGCTATCGGTGCGCCGCGACATATGGCGGGGCACCGAGCGAGATGATGAAGGGCGCTTTTGGAATCCGTCAAAATGACGTACTTACCGCGTTCTAAAGATGCTATGTACGAAATCGCTTCCGCTATAGCCACTAACTCTGTGTACATAATTGATATATCCGATGAGATCTTAATTTTGACGGATAAGTTAGACTGCGGATCGAAAATGGCCAGGCCGGACACGGCACTCTTTTTGGAGCCATCCGTATAAATTTTATAATAATTTGAATAGTTGCTGCATATATAATTGTCACAAATCTGTTTCAGAGCATTTGGATTATAACTTTGTTTTGAATTTGTGACAGGTTCAATGCCCGGTTTTATTTTGGAAATATCCACACTGCTAACCCATTTATTTAATAGAAAAATTGCATTTCTAGGTCCCGAATAAATAGAGATATTTTTATATTGTTCGTGAATGAGAATAAGAATAGGTTTTATTCTGCGTCTGCAGAGATAACTCTGACTTAAATTGTTGAACTCATCTAATAACTTAATATTGTCATTATTAGACCAAGATTTTAAACGCAACCAGTATTTACCCGCTAGATAATATCTTCGAATACTAAGTGGCTGTATGCATAGTTCGTATTCCATAACATGTATAGCTGTGCTACGAATAAATCCACCTATAACACGCATGCATTGATTCTGCACCTTATCTAATTTACTTAAATGCGTTTTACAGCTGTTCCCGTAGATAAAATTAGCATAATCTAACCTACTGCGTATGCTAGCTATGTATAGGCGTCTCAAATGACTAGGGTGCATTCCCCAGCCTGACCCAGATAGTACTTTAAATATATTTATGAATTTAAATGTTTTATTCGCTAACTCATTAATGTGCTTGCCCCATCGTAAACCCCTATCCAGCCAAACACCAAGATATTTATAGCAGTCCACCAGTTCAAGTATTGAATCATTTATCGATAGATTGACAGATTGAGAATGAGAATCTGTCAATGATCA
Source organism: Gymnoscelis rufifasciata (assembly GCA_929108375.1). Lineage (NCBI taxonomy): Eukaryota > Metazoa > Arthropoda > Insecta > Lepidoptera > Geometridae > Gymnoscelis > Gymnoscelis rufifasciata. Next base: position 1,237,853 of record OV815320.1, read on the forward strand.
TTTTATTAAGAATCATAATTTTAATTAACAGTCTGCTACAGGAATATAACGGCAGACCAAAATTACTAAATTAAAATGGAATAATCCATAATGACAATAACCCATAGAGATGAAGAGTCACATGTACATCATAACAATATCTATGGCGGTAGACACCCCACGCAGATAGCAGAGACAAAGCGAGCGTAACCATAGAGATTACAAGTTAACTTTTCCGATCACAACACCGTAGACAAAGGCTTAAATTACCCGGTTGTTCCCCAATCTCGGCTGACGGATGGCTGTCTCTTTATCTAACTCTACCAATGAATATTTTAAGCAAGCGACATGAATTTATTCCGCTTTGATTATAGGGCGCTGTTTCGCTGTCATGCTTTTCAAATAATTGCTTGTTTTATGTGCTGTACCTGTTTTGTTTGTGTGACATTTGATGTAGGGATATTGTTGTAGTAAAAACAGCAGTCTGGCATAAGTGGCTTTATGTTGACAGTGACAGGTGATAGTATGGTTTAAGCGATTTTTATAATGAATTTTACATTTGTAAACCGCTATAAGATGTAAAATTCAATAAAAGTGTGATTCTTATCCACCTTCATAATTCGCACTGCAAGGATTTGGAATTCGCTCCCTGCTACTGCATTTTCTGATACCTACAACACTGAATATCTTCAAGTCAAGAATGGATCAACAAGAATGAAACCGTCTAGATCTATGTGACCCATCCTCGTCCACATTGACACTTACCATGAGGTGAGATTATGGAAAAACATAGATCTATCTCTTTAAAAAATCTATTTTGTTTGCATTTCCAGTACGTTAAACCCTATCTAATTAGGTAATTTTCAATTTTAAATTGCCGGAATGTTTAACCGATACGCAATTTTCAAATTATCCTAACCCTTCTGATCTCCCTAACCTAACACAGGTGTGTAGCGGAGTCCATAAAGCCTGATTAAGCTCGGTTTAAAATCCAGCATTTCGGCGTAATGAAAGTTTCTTATCAGAACAGCGCGGTTTGAATTATGAACGTTTGTTTACAATTCCGGGGCTGGGACGCTTCTTGTCTCTGGTTTACGTTCCGTTGCTTTTTTAATTTCTTTTATGATTATGATTTTAGTAAACTGTTGTAAATTTCTGAATTATAATTTTTGGTAGCAGATGTAGAGAATTTAAAATCTATATTTACTATTTATGAAGGTACAAAGTTAATCAAGAATGACTAATTGCATGAGATGAATATATTTTGATACAAAAACATCGAGCCCCGTAGGGATTAGTAATTAAAACTATGAATATACAGTTTTTTTAAGTAAGTATTGATTTATTTGTATATAACTATTAGTTATAGTTAAGATCCTTTGTTAAGTTCCTGGAAACTAGAAAGAAAAACAATTGAAAACTAACTCGTTCCTTATTTGAAATTCCCCCCAACAGAAGACTTTTCCGATAGTGAAACCTGAAAACGTAGCAAGTAGGTAACATTACGGTAAACTCCTTTTTATATCGGCGAAAACTAAAGAAAAAGATGCGTGTTCGAAATTAGAACGTATTTACCGGGAGTTCTGTTCACTAAGGTTGATAAAACGAAAGAGTTCTTTTTACATTGGCGAAAACTAAAGAAAAGATGTTCGAAATTAGAACGTGGGTACGTATTTACCGGGAATTTCGCTCACGAAGGTTGGTAGCTTGGTAATGAAAGTGTTTCGTTCAGAAATGTCCTTTTTGCCTTTGTTTCCTATAGGTAGCTGTTCCTGAAACTCCCGTGTCGCCGGCCAGCCCTTACCCCTTCAACATGATAAATGGCCAATTACGACCGAGTCCCTTCTGTTAGCTTGTTGCCTATTCTGAATTGCTTTGCTTTTTCGTTTAGATTAATATCTAAATAGGATAGATACGGACCCGCTTTAGGTATTTTATGTTTTTAACGTAAATTCCGCCCTTGGTTTTGGACCTTTTCGTGTTTCTTAGATTAATATTGGAGTTATCTGATTTTATGGTATTGGAATAAATCTAATCTGTGAACTTTTTGAATATGAAGTAGCTTGTAAGGTAAGGTGTTCTAAAAAAGAAAAAGTAATTAAGTTTAAAATAAATTATAAAATTTCATTGACAGTTGGAATTCCTAACTTGAAATTTGAATAGGCATTTTCTAATTTCAAATACATTCTAACTTGCACTTGAATAATGTAGTTCTAAATTTAAATACATCCCCATTATACTAAGACACCGTATATCGTTTAGCTTATGGGTTTAATAATTAAAAAAAGCAAAAGCTGTCATTTAAGGGTAACTTTTAAGGGATCAGGTGTTGAATCTGTCTCTGTTATGTGATGCGCAGGGATGAAATGGTTGAAAACAACCCTTTGTTTGTTTATCCCAGTCGAAGTGGCCGTAAATGTGTACCTAGTTAAGCCTATTTAAATTTTTAAAGGGACAAAAGGGATTTTTCTCGTTCGTTGGCTTGTTAAGTTAATGGAAAATTAGTTTAATTGAATAAACTATTTACATTTTACTTAGGTGATGAATTTATGTGAATTGGGGTAGGAGTTTTAATGGTCTGAGCCGTGGCTTGTAGATGATGTATGAAAATCATGACATATTCATTGAATAAATCGGGTTTTAATACAACACATAGGTATATGGGAGTTCTAAATTATAACAAATTAGTATATAATGTACATTATATATAGTTAATCTGTTAATGAAAGTTATAGCACAAGCTCTGCTTAGTTTGTGTTTAAAAGACGCAGTGAATAGTTAGCATGTTGTAATCATCATCATAACCAATTAACGTGCCCACTGCTGTGACACTGGGACTTCTCCCTTGACGAGAGAGATTGGCCTTTATTTACCACGCTGGCCAAGTGCGGGTTGGAGAATATCATATGTCCTGCAAACTCTATGAAGCGCGTTGAAATATTTATTTAAAACATGTTTTTAAAGATGAAGGTTTATCTAATGTAAACACAAACCTATATACTTTACTATATATTCCAATTAATATTTAGATACATTATAATATCATAACAGTTTTTGTATTCGCATTGTTCGTTACAATGTTCTCATGTTGAAATGGTAATTCGTTGATCGTTAGCGTAAAGAATTGCTGTAATCTAACGTGTGGAAAACACTTAGTCCTAAAAAATGACAGCTGTCAAATGATGAAAGAATTGATAAGTGATATGTGTAACTTAGCAACATTGTAAGCCAATAAAGAATTATTAATAAGGTATGTATAAGCAATTATTAGGTATTTATGTCAGACTTATCTAACATCAGAACAATAGAAACTGATTAAAAAAATAAGATGGCGGAATAAAAGTGAGACGTCAGAGAATTTTAATATGGCGTCGAATAGTTTACGCTTTGTTAACTTTATTCTGACGTTGGAGAAATCGGCACTTACACGTTTTGTGTTTATTATTTATCTGCTTGGTAATTGGTTATGGTGTTTAAGTGGCAGATTGCGACAGGTAGATGTTGTTAAAAGATTAAATAATGATAAAGAAAACCTACATTATTTGCTTCAGCGTGGGCAACGTAAATGTCCAGACGCCATAATCGGACACGCGAAACGTAACGCAAAGAATTACAAACAACGAAAAACAAACTTCAATAATACCAACCAAACAAAGATAACGTCAAATGTCAAGGAACGTCACTTTTTATTTTTAATTGGAGCATTAACGGACCATAGATAAAGTCACTCCCGTCTTTACTTTTTTTAAGTTTATCAAGATGAGCTTACCGTTTGAAAAGGTACGAACTCAGAAGTTTTAATAGACTCCACTATCAGATCGCGCTGACAAAAATACGTTAAAAATAAATCGTGGAATTGGAGAAAGTTTGCATCGGGCTTCCCTCTCGGTCTATTTGTCACAGAAATTTCGCGAAACGTTTGTTACGGCAGACTAATTTTCGGGAAACTCCATTTGATGTTTTCCCGTACTAAACTGAAGTATTTATTGCATAGCTACAAATGGAAATGTTTTTTGGCCGGCCATACGCTGAAATATACGAATTTCTGGCGTTTCATTACGTAATGCTACGATATAACTTTTCGCAACTACATATGGGATAACACGGCGGACCTTCTGAGAGGGGATCAGAGAAAATTTGGTCACTGGCTTTCATAAATTCGCTGCGAGCGCGAATCGTTCTAATTCCTTTGTTTGCTAAAACCGAAAACTGCTGTGGACACTGCCAATAGGACATTTCACTCGCTCCTGAGTGACGCGCGCGCGTTAGAAAGTGACAGATGTATTTGACGGGGGAGAGGGGGGAGAGTGGATGTGGGGGGTAATACATGGGGATTTATTGGACGCTGAAGTTCTTGCGCGACCTAGCAGCCTGGAGGGAAGCCAAGAGCTCGGAAAGGCTTGGCGTCACAGACTTGTCGATTCTTTCAGTACATTTGTTTTTTTGTCGTCAATGAGATACATTTTCGGCTACTGGATCTTTTTATTAATCGCGAATATCGTACCTAACAGTTTAACCAAAGTTTTTCTTAGAAATTCACGATCTAAGTTTTGTAAAACCAAACAATGGAAATAAATGATTTTGTATCTTGTATCTTGATCGTAATACTCAAATAAAGACAGCTTAAACAAAAGTAATATTTAGATTAAAATCACATTTTTGGTTTCATATCAAACTTTAGTAATGTCTTATAATCCTACTACTATTATAAATGCGAAAGTTTGTAAGTATGGATGTATGGATGTTTGTAACTCTTTCACGTAAAAACTACTGAATGGATTTGAATGAATCTTGAACTTGGTACACAGAATCTCTAGAGCCTGAAAAATAACATAGGCTACTTTTTACACCGGGAAAACGTCATTCCGCGGGAAAATACATTATAACGCGGGTAACACCGCGGGGCACAGCTAGTGTTTTATAATTTAGTATACATGAAATGAATAAGTATCTTTTTGGTGTAATATCACATACCTTTGCACTTTCACCGCCACCTACGCGGGAAAGTCGCCTGTCAAAAACGTCAAACAGTATCGCAACAATAAATGTCTGGTCTGTAACGGACGGGGGGCGAACTAAGGACTAGGAATAGGGACTTATGGAGCTATATGATGGGTAAAGAAGAAGATTTTTTAAGATTTTTTTAGTTTAGTTTAAAGTTATTTTAACAATTTTTTTAAATGATCTCAATTTTGTATTCTATGCTAATATTAAAAAGCTTGGAAGTGTAATTATTTGTTTACGCAAATATAAGGTAGTACCTACACATATTCTTTGTCCTATTTGAAACATACTTTCAGCCTATTTCTTCATTTAACTTATTTTACTCTGTTCTAAGTAATTATTCTCTTGCGATAAGCAAAGCAAATATCGAACTCCTTTTCAGAATCAAACTGCCCCATGCAGTCATCCTAAATCGGTCCTGTACGCGCTATAATGGCTGATGTACATTAGCCGTTCGACGGGACACACAATGGGGCTGATTTATAGCCCGGGATAAGAAACGATGGAAAAAGGATTTTCCTGAAACTTCAGCGAATAAATTTAGAGATTCCATTCTGAGATTTTTAAATTTTAATGGAATAACGGTCTCTGGGACCGATATAGGATCTGGAGAGGTTTACGGTATTAGTTACAAAGAAATATATCTATTATCTTAATATTTGTTACCCCAAATTATGCGAAATTAAGTTTATTTGTTTGTTACCTGTTACGCATTATCTTCTCAACCGATCTTTTTAAATTTTCGTTATGACCATTATTTTCAACTATATTTTTTTTATATATTTGAGAGTAACAAATACTTGTAAAAGCTTGTAATAAATATTAAAAGAAGACTCGTACTATTGTAATGAACCCAACTAACCTAAACTTCAAAATATATTTAAAACAATCAATTAGTTTCATTATTATTTATAATGTTACAAAGATGTTAAATTTTATAAAACGCCAAAAGAGGAATATTAGTATTATGTGTTATTACGTCTAAACCTCAGTTAAAATTTGAGTACATTATATTTACAATCAAACAATAACTCTAATGACAGTATTGCTCACTTAAAAATACAAAACGATCTCGAAACACCTTGTTACATTAATAAAGTATTTAAAAATAAAAACCCACAAAATGAGTCCGAAACTCATAAAGAAACAAACATGGCGATAGTTGAAACAGATCCGTCATCACGGCACTGTGAAATAACAGTCTCATTATTCGAGATACAATTACTGCAGTGCAGTAAAAACATTGCGGACTGTGGCGCTGCCAAAACTTTTAATTACAACGAAATCTGCAGATATGAGGAGATCACAGGCGCCATGACAGTCTGACATCTTGGATACCTATTTAGATAAACTTTATTACTAGATTTTCATGATGCGGCAATGCCTTTGTTTTCTTGCTAACTTTGTTTCTTGATATTGTTTTTTTAAAAGAAACCTCTTAATAAAAATGGAGCGAATTTTTTTTTGCGAGTTTATTTACGATTATTCCATTATTATATATTATATTTCTTTCTTTTTTAGATTTCGTCAGCAAACATACAATTAGGTACATACGATTACTTACTCAAGTTATCGAATCACGAAAACCAATTAACCGCTTTACTTGTAGTAAAGCGATAAAGTAAAAACTTAATAAAACCCCCAGCATCACCTTTCATTGAATGTAGCTAAACAGAGAGGATACATTATAGATACGCGCAGACACGTTCAAAATGAAAATGGGGAAAGGGGCGCTATGGAAATGTTGGTCAAATATATCATCCCGGCCTGACAGGCCAATTCTCTTATCTCTGTGCCACCGAGCGATCTAAGCTAGCTTAGCTAATATAAAATGGTTTTAAATTCAAGTTTAATTCGCGCTATCTCGTATAAATACGGCAGCTGTGCGGCGATTTACGGTTTTGACGGATTCCGAATACTTTAGGTAGGGATAAGGTCGAGTTACGTGGGTCCCTTATTTTAATAAGCTGAGGTGATAATTTAGAGGCTGGAGCTATCGCGCGGCCGAGGATCGCTTAGTTATGTATTAAACGAGTAGTTATATCGGTAGCTACCTATTTTACTGTACGATAAGCTGTCGGTATAATATTCGCTTTGCGTAAAACGAATGACATTTAAATATTCTCTGTTGAATTACACTTAATATTTTTATTGACAATTCTAAGTCATTTTACTTCTAAAATACAGCGTATTTCCTAAGCACTAATGTTGTTATTCCCCTAAGAAATGTATAATATTTATATCTACTAGAATTTGGATAGAAGCTAAGGCAAAACACTACAAAATTACGTATTTCAGATGCAGCTCCGTGGATGGAATGATAACCGCCTGAAAAATTACCATACCCGAGCAAACAGCCGACAATCTTCCGATGTCAGCCCAGTCCGAGCGCGCCAAATATTTGCCGAAGCCACATAAATTGTGCGGATAACATGTATAATGTACCACGGCTCGGTAAACATATTGTAATGGAAGAGTTTGTTTGCTCCTGGTGACGTCCTCAGTGCATATCTGTAGTCTGTGCTTTCAAATTTCGAATGTGGTTTAAAGATTAACTAAATTGAAATGAATGATAAAGAATTGCTGATGTTGATGTTTTCGACCTTCGAATACATCGCATTCTTATTTTTAGTTTTAGAAGTTCTAGTTTTGTAATCATCATCATCATCATCACCCTATTAACGTTCCCACTGCTGGGACACAGGGACTTCTCTCTTGACGAGAGAGATTAGGCCTTAATTCACCACGCTGGCCAAGTGCGGGTTGGTAAATGTCACATGTCCTTCAAACTCTTTTAAAGTTCTCAGAACATGCCGGTTTCCTCACGATGTTTGCCTTCACCGTTAAAGCACGTGTTTAAAGCGCACATAAATTTCTCAAGAAGAAAAATCCAGAGGTGCGTGGCGGGGTTTGAACCCACCACCTTCGGAATGAAAGTCGAGTGTCCTCCCACTTAGCCAACACGGCTTCCACGGCAAGTTTTGTAATGTTGTTATAGTATTTTGAAGATGGAACCATATTTTTGAGATAGATACGAGATACAGCAAATATATTTTTAACAAATATACTAAATTAGTCTTGATTTATTCAACTCTACTGAATAGAACAAAGCAATTTTTATCCACGAAAGATTTGAACTCAATTCTTCATTTTAGAGAAAATTGGTTTAAGTTTTTCAACTTTCCGTCCTATAAGTACTAGACACCAGATGCACTAGGCCATTATGAGTGACGACCTAACCAGGCCGGGTTGACATTTAGTGTCATTAAATCTCGTAATAGGATGTCATAAATTGCAGGAGGTCGTACCAGGCGCTTGTCATCGTTTGTCAGACATTTCACGCATTGTTGGACAATAGCGCGGCACGCATGCGCAAACTACCCTTATACTAGCGATACGTGTCAGAGTGACAATGACATTGCGAGAATTTTCCGGTTGCTATTCAAAGGAGGTTGGATTAAGAAGGCGGTTTTTTTAAATATAATTGCGTGTGTTTATTTGTAGTACAGAATGTTTTGAAATCATAACCCATCATTTATTTTATTGTGCTGTAAAATGTGCGTAAGGCTGTAAGTGATGTTACTAGTACTTGTATTTTACGCAAATAGAATGCGTCAAAAATATTATTCAAAAAATATAACTATGAAGGTACATCTGCGAAGGTAAACTCTCATTCAAGATATGTTTAAAATTAATCAACAGATTTTTTTTTTAATCAATGATAGATACAACGTACACAGATGCCAACACCCATGAAGTGAGATCAAAACCAAAGTTGTAATTCCCACTGGATACTAATTCACGGGCGTCGCTATCGGGCTTATATCCCGAAACAAAAAAAAACAAAAAATAATCAAATATGTTCGGTATGCCTCGGCCGAGATCTCATCAGAAATTTAAGCCTTAAACCGGCTCAGAAAAAAAAGACTCATGACCCGAGTCTTGGACCCGTAAATTTGAATCAAAGGGAATCAAATGTCATTTTACGAATACGGCCCTTAACGATTATAAATTTATTACGACGTTGAGTAAGTGTTACAAAACTATAAAAAACCTTATCTACGCCTTATCTTTTAAAACCAGCTCTACTAACTGTTTAATTTATAATTTCAAAAATAATTACTATTTTTAACGTGACTCTGTAAAGCTCTTGATAACATTTCGTGTAATTTATTACCGACATGCTATTATAGCGCAATCGTTTAAAATAATAAACTATATTTTTATGCGATGGGTCTAATTAAGTAAACTAATTAGTAGGCAAATTGCTTCATTATAAATCTTTTGTTATAAGTCCATTTTCTCCCGATGATGACTGCGACATAAAACCTTGTAGAACAATAAATTTTATTTTATGCCTCTCGGAGATTTTTATTGTCGTGTGGCATAAAAGTTAGATGTTTTAAAGTCAATTAAAATGAATCTAGTTAACTAGCGAGTCCGTTTTAATATTTGCTATTCTTCGGTAGAAATAATTGCATTTTATTTTGCCTGTCATTATAATAATAATTGAGCTACTGAAAATGACACATGCATTTGTAAGAACGGGTTGAGTAATTCCAATATGGTGGTCGAGATGGAGGGATATTTTCTGGAATCGTTAACATTTTTAATTTGGTTTGTGAGATAAGATGAGTTAAGCCTCACAGCATGCGGTCCGAGTAATCTTAAATTATTCTTTTTTGGTCCCACGCAAAATGCAGAGTTAAACTTCAAGTTGTATTTTTATTTTTAACTCGTTATTGATGCGTTTTGAGTTATTTTTGACATATCTTGAGACTAAATAAGATATTTTTTTTCTGTTGAGATGGGTTTTATTGCGCCATATAATGTGAACCGTACTGATTTTCGTGTTTGATTTTATAAGAAATTGCAGGACATCTTATATCTTGATTAAAATGACACTACACTTTCAACTCATTCATTCGCTTCCAATTTTAAATTTCCTAAGTCAACTACCATAGACTCATTATACCTTTATATTTGTAGGTACGTTTATTTTTGGAATCCAACCCAATAAACAAGTAGATCGGATACCACAGACTATATAAGAACCTACCATACAAGTTGCCTAAACAGATTACTCTCCAAGACAAATACGGTCTCGTATATCGAGATGTTATCTCTAGACGGCATATCCATTGGGTTATGTTTGCCTAGTATCTGTGATTAAAAGGGTAATCGGAAATTTGTCGTTTTGCTTCGGAAAAGAAAAAAATATTGTTGTTGCTCGCTCGGAGTAAATGTTGGTGTAGATGATAAATACTAAATTGAAAATTCAAATTTTATCAATACATAAACAGAAGTAGAATGGGCGTCTTAAATTGTGTAATAGAGAACCAAACGGACATAAATTAATGCTCTTATTTTTTATCTTACCAAAATATCGTTGGCTAAATAATCACGACTTACCTGTAAACAAAAAAAAAACAAATTAGCATAGACAAGACAAGCGCTCCAATCGGGTGATAGCAGAACCAACACCAAAAAGCCTTAGGTCTTATTTAAAAATGATTGGTGTTGTTTACTAATAAAACCGCACGATAGTAAGGTTCCATTTTGAAATAAAAAATGGAGGCAAAAAACCAGTTATAAAAAGTAGTTTCTGGTTCAGTGACCTCCGATTACCGCCAATTTGTGCCGTTCTAGGCGCAGTATAAAAACGCGAAGTCGGAATTCGAAATTCGAATTCGCAAACTCGCGCCATTTACCGTAATGACGTGGCGACATGCGATTGGCAGTTAGCGAAACTATAATTTTCAAGGAAATTATAGTTTTGTTACTTGATTCGCTGTGAGCGGTGTGTGGTATGGAGCGTGCTTGAGGTATTCTTTTTTAAACTGTTACTGCTTGTACATTTTTCAATGCGTTTTTTACGGATTCGAAGTTTGAAGTCGGTTCGATTTATAGTCGTAAATTCGAAGTTACTATAATACAGTATAATGAATGAGGACGAATAAATTATTGTTAAAACTTACTTGTAGAGAAATAAATTAACTTTATATTATTAGATAATTTTTAATGCTATTTAACGTTAAAGCCAAAATAATGTAAATTAATTTTTGATGCACTTGCAAGTTAGATATAACATCAACAATATCAAAGAAAACATCACAATAATTTGCATAATTTACACCAGTAGAAAATTACTTTTCCTAGCGATATAGGATTATGTTAAAAAAAACAGGGTTTCTAGGTAATACATAAAAAGGCTAGATTCTACATAAGCTAAAAAATAAAAAACATAACACCCATATTTTATCAAAATATTATCCTATAATTTCAATTTAAATTGTGTTCTCGGATAATGTATAAAACAATTTCTTATACATTTTCCGACCGACTATACCAAAGATTACTCAAGGCGGCAGAACATGCAGCCCGTTCCAAAACAATAATTATCAAATTACAACAACGTGCTATTTTCACATGATTCAGCCCAATCACGGTATGATTAGATATAAAATTGCCAATAATTGGTAATAGCTGGCAATAATAATTGTAAACTGCAAAAACGAGGGGAAACTACTTAGCTTTGAATTAGGGGTTGTCATGTTAAACTGTTGTGCGTTGTTTATTGAAAATATTTTAAATTAATATATTCATATTTTAAATCAAAGTGGAAATATTTGAGTCGACGTCCCATGGCTGAAATGATCATGATGATCATATTATTAAAAAACATAAGTTTTATTCGTTGCTATAGTTTTTATCGGCACATAAAAACATTTTTAAACAAATTGTAAAAGCTTCCTATTTCAAGTATCTAGCAGTATTTTTTTGTTATAACTAGTATCTAAATTACAAGTTACAATCATTTACTTCCATTGTTTGGTTCTACAAACCTTAGAAACGTCAAAAATAAAATACATAAAACATGAACAAATTGAACATAGGTACTTAAAGATAAATATTAAATAAATGTTTCGTATCTGGCCGCTTCGCGTTATAGTGTATGGTATTATATAATATTTTAACTTGTAAATACGTAATTTCTTAAATAGCCCAATAACCCGAGCAGTTTATAAACTGCTACTAACTGCTGCTGCTGCTGCTGCTGGTGATGATATATCATCTCCCATTTTCACAGTTCATCTTAATACACTTTATTAGAAGGCTATACAATAGTTCAAGTTCAGGTTCTTAAATAAAAACGTGATTTGCGGGTGATTAACAATAATCATACGCTGAAATTGCCTTCGCACTTTGGTGTCATGGTTAGAACTCATTATGAGTGTAATAGCGTCTGCGAACAGAAATTGTCCATAGCTAAACATAATATCATATAATTTACAATTACACGAATAATCGCAGTCGTTTCAATAGAAACGGAACAAATTGGATAATTAGGACAATTTACGTATCACGTTGAGTGACGGGCGATGTGAACTTTGATAAAAATAAGGGATTCAGTTACACTTTCTGATTGTAGAGGGCAATTTGGCGTTTCGGAATTTGAATGTCACTGTTTGTTGGGTTTTATAGAATTGAAAGGCGTGTCGCATCTGAACTTTGTTCTGTGACAACTCTTTATTTGATTTATCACGATCGAGATTCAATCTGTTGATAAATTGATAATTCAATTCTATGTTCTAATCTTGAATCTTTAAATATTTGTCCGAGATATCATTTTTATTTGATTTTAGTAATATAAAAATGTACCCACATCATCATCATCATCATTTTTAAGTTGACTTTTTTCTTATTATAAATTCATCCAAAGATACTACGATTGATTACACTAGTTATATATTTTTACCAAATACCTAAGTGAACTGTCAGGAAAAAATGTAACTTAAACGAATAACACGAATATATTTAATTATTATTATAAATTAGTTAAGTGCAATGCAGTTCTCTTCACGTGGCCCCGTCCTATGTCAATACAATTTTCACGAACAGACATTAATTACGTACGAGTAAATTAACTTCATAATGGGCATTACATAAATAATGCGGCAGCGGGCAGCCGCCTTTTCTTGAGATTTCCCGCCGCCTCGGCATTTCCTTAGAAAAAACGTCAGCTCCATCCCACTCTTGCACTCGCCTGCACCCAACTATTATTTCCTTTTCGCTCTTTTGTTTCGTCGATGCTACGTCTCGACGCTCCGCCCATTTATAAAATCGACTGGTGGCCGACGTCTGTGCACCTGTCCCTTTCTCGTCCGACTGATTTATGTGAGAGAGAACGGACTGATCGACGCTTTGTTTTCCCGCTTCAAGTGACGCGTCGCGTTCCTTTTTGGAAAAAAGGCGCGCAACGAGCCAAGGATTAGGTTATACGTTATTACCGGGTGTAAATTGTGATAATGCGCGGAGATTGTGACGCGAATTCTCCGGCTCGGGTGTCGCTGTGGGAATCGCCTGCCTTTTTGTTTTGCGCGGTAGGTACGGCCGTTTTGTAAAACTATATTTACGATAATGTTATCTCGCCCGGCCGGATTACATTACGCAGGTCGCTGCGGGCTCTGATTAATGATTAACTCCTCCGCGCATAACCTCGCCCGAACCCGCCGTCGACCGAAACCTTCTTACTCGCGATGGACGCAACTACACGCTTAAATTATTCCGCTTACAGGATATAATGAAGTCGTTTACAGCGCCATCTCTTTATTCAGCAAATCATTTTTGTCAATAAGGAAGACGAATCTATAAATCTGATTGTTTATGGTCTCTCCCAATTTCGAATTAAGATTTCAAGGCGAGAGAGCGGTATGTGGTGCGCAAAAAGCGCGGCCCGTTGACATCTTGAAAAATGTCATGGCGGCGGTTTTTTGAGGTTGCTTTTGGCGGGAATGCCATTCTAATCAAAATAGTTTACGCGTCCGCCGCGCAACAGATTAAGAATCGTTTTGTTTTAGCCTTCGATCGTGGGAACGCATCGTTTTTTTGCTATTATAAAGCATTCGACGTTCAAAATTGCTCCATTTAGTCAGCTCATTCAAATGTAGAGATAAATACTCTAGGAATTCTGCAAAAAAGTGGATCTAAATTGCTCGCGGTTCGAGTTCGAGGCAAAAACTTGATCGTTTCAAAACTGTCAAAGCGCTCACCTCCCAACGCAGGCGGGCCAACCGGCAGTATCACGCTCCACAAACTGTTATAAATCAAAAAGGCACAAATAAAAGCGCGCGCCGCCGAGGTGAAAACGTTATTATCTTTATAATTGCACGTCAAGGCGGGAAAACTGGGGGCATTTCTTTTTTTTTCTTTTTAACGCCGGGATGGCTATGATATATCGGCCCATGAATACGGTATGTATCGCGACACCTGCTTGCTACCTTATGAATTCGAAATTGCGACTTTCTACGTTATTATGCCTTACGTTTGTTTATATTAAGAAATATGGCGGGCGATATCTTCTCGCGAATATAACGGGACCATAAAATATTCAATATTAGAAACCTCCATCATTTATGAATTATCTCGTCTGTATCTCTTATTGTGACATGAGAAAGGAATACTGTAGAAAAAAGTCATCCCCAAATCGGACAAATCAATTCCCGCTGTCAAACAACAAATTAAAAACTATCCGAAGTATCCGTGGAATCACAAAAAGTTCCAAATACAAAAGAGTAACAATGAAGTAACACGAGTAAAGCCCACAGATAAGATCCCGAGGTAACGAAGCGCTATCGATGTCTCAGTCAAAACTGTCAAATAGTGACAGCGCCGCGTCGGCTTAACGAGCGCGGCGTCACGGTGACGCGGCGAATTTGGCGCTGCCATCTAGCGGTGAGGGGACGAACTTTTAGTATCTCGCTTACTTAGACAAAAATTGTCTTTACGTCGAGTCCATGTGGAGTAACGAGGCAGAGTTGTTTTCGCATTTAACCTGGGAACAAAGTTGTTTTTCGAATGTTCTTAAATTGAATTTGCTTTTTAAATTCCGAAGGTAAACCAAAACACAACTCTATTATTTCTAAAGTAAAATAAACAATCTTACTATTCATTATGAGTTCCATTTTAAAAAATTACCTACCCTGGATCTGATTACTGTTAAAGTCTACACTATCACGAAGACCTCGAGAACAAAATAGAATACACTATCGCCCGTTGCTAAATTCTTCTATCAACAAGATTAAAAAGTAATTATTTACAGAGGGTTAGATCTAGACCAGCGCGTTAATTATGCAAAATGTCGGCAGCAAGAGCCCACATAAATATTCAACGGATCTGTATCGGAAAATGTTTTTATTATGAGGGAAACTGTTCCAACACAATCAATAAATTCATTATGTAGAAACTCGGGCTTCGAACACACACGAAAGAGCTGTCATTCAGATACGTAGAGGTAGATACCTATTCCTCGACATTTAAAAAATATATAATATTGTTTATAATATAATTTTTATTTTACTTTCAGTTTATGTAAGTAGAGCACGAATGAGCTGCGAAGAATGTAAAATTCGAAATTTATACCTTAAATTGGTGAACAAATATTTTCCGATTGCATTTTTGGATAATGTTTGAATAAGTAAGTAGTCATCATAATATATAAAGTTTGTGATAATTTTATTGCATAAATAGTTGGACTTTGCATATTATACTGTTTGTCATTTATTCAATAAGTTTTTTATATTTAAAATATTCTTAAGAGATATTTGTTAATTCTGTTATGAGGTTAAAATGAGCGTCACAATTTAACCAGTATAGCCAATTTATGTTTTTTTTAAATAATATTTTTATAAATCATAGAATTTAAACCACAAAATGTCATTGCAAAGGTTAAGGTTACGTCACAGGAAGCAGCGCAACCAGCCACCAATTAGAACACATTGTCAAAACTGCGCCTTAACCGCAACGAAATCGCTGCTTGACATTTGGATATAATGTGTAGTAATTGTGGTTTCCGATGCAATAGGGGAAGGTATTGTTGTCACAGACAATTATTTTTGTTTTTGTGTTTAATTTAAATAGCAGCACTTAACTTTGATGGTGTTGAATACTGTGAAAGTCTTAAGTTGTTATTGTTTTATTTATCTTCTATGCAGGGCAGCGACTACTAGATTTTGGTGTGGTGCAAATTTTACATTTCACTTGAATCATTCTTTCTTTTTCTGAATACTATTTTAAATGGTTTAAGAAGTTTTTCAAATATAAGCGGCCGGACAGGAGAGATGAATGCATTTATATTTAAGTAGGTATTAATGTCTTTTATATAATGATATAACTACTACTATTTAAGAACTACTGTAAACCTTTCTTTTGAAATAAATACATTTTATTATTATTATTATATATTGCACCTAAAAAACTAATAAACCACTAGAAATAAACCAATAAAGAAATAAAAGTTTTTCCTTATTCTACTTCTTTATTATTATAAAATTTGTTATAAAATATCAGAGCTTAAATTTAAGTCAGCACATTGAATATACCAATTTCTAAACTTTTCCGTATAAAAACCAGCAGTTGTCAGTAATTGGGGTTCCGCTTGCGGTGGGTGACATTAGCGCAGGATCTCCGCTGCGCGCGCGCCGATTGGCGGATCGTTATCGTGCGCACGCGCTCCCTTTGTGCTAGGAATTGGTGTAATTGAGAGCGATCCCGAACAATGGGCGCTTGAACTTTTGTTTTTGAACTTTGACGTTTTGATTGCGATTGTTTGGACATTTTGACGGGCATTGTTGGGGTACGTGTAATTTGTATTCCTCCTATTTGAATTGCATTTGAGACGTCTTTAAATATACGTTGCTACGGTTCTGTCACTAATTTTATCAAATGTACTCACAAGATATACATAAATAAATAAATATAAATATGTCAACTATTCTGTTCTATTCACAAAATATGTAATGGCGACGAATGTAATTGAACTAAAATTTACATAAAGAAAGATCTATTTTTATTATATTAACCTTCATTTGAGCAAATAAATGATTTATAATTCTATTTGTATTATGACCTAACCCAAAACTAAGCAGAGCTTGCACAAGCAATGTTAGGCGACTGATACTTCTTAAGATAAGTTCTTGGCAACAGAGCAGTATGTACTATGTACACGTATACAAAGATAATATCCAAAGTCGGTACTGTATCAACCAATGTGTAGTTATGAAGATCCCATTCCCAAGTCTATTACGGCATTCCCACGGTAGACAATTCAAGAAACCGAAAAAGCAATATCTACAAAATAGATCACGTACCAGGCTCGCATAAGCAAGCAGCAGGTGTGTTACACGTGAGTTGGAATGCGGTAAATTTTCCGGATGCCTTCCCAATGATTTCCTCCGAGACCGCCGGCCCAGATACAGGATTTCGATACGATAACGCTCTTCTCAATTTCTGCTCGCCTGGTGGCCACGCCCGCTCCATTAAATATGTATGTAGGTATAGTTGGGTTATTTTCTTTATACCCTACCCTCCAGGGAGCTCATCTTCCGTATCAATCGCCGATATTGCTGTGACGTATCGTGACAACTATCTTGCCCCCGTATTGGATTGCTTCTCAGGTGGCTTATTACAGCGAAAGCATTAATTCACGATTCCAAAACGAAGACACGAAAGTTCAGCATTCACAGACAATTACTGCAGGTATTTCAATAAACAACACATGTTTTAAGCCAACGTTTTAATTTGTTTCGACCATTTAAACCACTCTAACGTGGTCCATTCTGCCGGCCAACGTGGCTATTACCACGTCATTGTCTGCGATGCCAGCGCCACACCTCGATTACGGGAATTGCGGGAATTACACCGATTGGACGATTACATCCATTACTGACTCTACCCCATCACTACATCTTTTTGCTTGCGAATTCTAAAAAAACGTGGATATTTTAAAATGTTTCAGCAATTCCAAGAGTGTTATTTAAAATAAGAACATGTCCATGCATTTATTCAAATTCCAATGCGATTCGTAACGCAAATGCATTTAAAAATAAGAACGTATAGTTTCCATAAATAAGTAGTCATTAAAACTTCTATTTTCGTCCACGGTCATTTGACTGTCATTTTCCTCAGTATTTCCAACAAAGGCCGTATTAGTCCCAGCTAGTAGAGGCCACTAAGCCGTCCAATTAGGCTCGTATTACACGTCATTAGTGCCGGATGCATTACTGTGATTACTGCGCTTACGATCGCTGTCAACTTTAGAGTAATTCGCTGGGATTGTGGAGACCTTGATTCTCAATTAAGTAATTTATTTAGTTAGCTACAATTGTTAAAGAAAATTTATAAAACCATTTTATAGCTGGCAGTGAAATACAGCGCAAACCCACTGTTAGATTGACAGCGAAAGATCTACAACCAATTCAATCTACGTTCATTCTAATTTCAAACATCGAATGACAGCTATCACCTGTCAACGATAAATAGAACAGATATAAACCTTATTTGTATACACACAAAGGCGAGTTATTTGTCGCAGTCGTAAACTCAACAAGTGAACATAGGTCGTTTTATGACGTCATAAACCGCTGACGTCTCACTAATACGTCATAAAGTTGAATTGTCAGTGATGGAGTCAAAGCTGACGAGATGCGAGGGGTCTTCGCGTTTATAGGTCATACTCTTTATTTGGTTAATAACCGTAAAAATACAACTATAACCACCTGTTGGGATTTTATGGTTGTCTTTGCGAAGATTCATGAGAGGTTGCGATTTTATTTATCATTCATTTTGATAGGATGGTTCGTAAAGGCTCGTTCTTGACGATGTGTTTCGATCTTCAAATTCGTATTACGAATGAGCCTTTGTTTTGTTCTATTGGTAGAAGCATAAAGTTTGGTAAGTATTCTGGTGGTTTATGCGATATATTCTTGAGTCTCAAATATCATATCGATGGTCTGAAAATACCACAAAAGTGACGATTAAATTTATAGCAATACCGGATTGGATGAAAATGATATTTAGGCTCCAAAATGATGTTAAGGCACGACACATAAACCTTCAAACTGGAGTGTCGAGCCTAGTGGTAGCAGTAGTTACAATTTATATCTTACCCAAATAACTGTCCTGTAATCTCTATCCAAAGCACTCAAGACAATATCGAAAGTGTCCAATCGACACAACTCAGATATAACGCGCTCTATGACACGGGTCAAAGTCAAAATCATAAATTAAACCCCATACAGGGCTATGATACCCAAACTTTGCTAAATACCAATGGAGAAAATAGTAATTTACCAGGGCAGCATAACTAGAAGGCTGTAGCCAGCTCCCGCGTGGAACATTACTAAGACGGGTCGGTCATTAGGACGGTATTAGCTATTAGCCCGCCCTGCAGCATAAGTTAGGTAGGGTTTGCCATTTGTCTTTGGACGAGGTAATTACTGCAGGTGCGACAATGAATATGTCACCTTTTTGGTCTGGCAGAATAGGCGTGATACCTTAGCCTTCTTGGCACTAGATTGTTCCTATTCCGCTTCATAGTTTATGTTATTAGGTTGCCAGTTTTATCATTTTAAACGAAAACAATGCTAGTACCTAACGTTCTTTAGAGCTTTGTTGTTTCCCTATAACTGATTTCAAAGGTTTTGTTACAAAAATAAACAGTCAAAAAGAGAACTTTTTAATCCCAAAGTTGACCAAATTACACAGTTCTAAAAAGCCCGTAAATCATTCTAAAATTATTTGGGTTGGCGCCTCGTCCCAACAGCAACATGTCACTTGTCAAAACATAAAAACGTTCCATAGCACGCAGTTTTACGGCCTAACTTTAACAGCCGATAGTATTACAAAGGAATCACTGTTTTCACAAACCATGTTATTTATGAAGCATAAAAATACCTATTTTTAATTGATGTATCCAGACTCATATTGTTAACTACCGTACTCCGTGATATATGTGTACTTAAGTTAATCTCTTTTATTTTTCCTATGGTTTTATAGTTATTTTTTTTCCATTTTCCACGACGATCAACGTCACAACGAAAGGCGCATAAATCTCGCGCGTCTAACGGAACGTTAAAGGAATTAATTTCAAAATTATTACTATTTATAAAAGTTTTATTACGTTTATCTGATGGCCATCTTCTTTTATAACATAAATGTTTAAATCAGAATAAAAGCTTGGAATTGGGATGATTGCATAAGAGTTTATAGTTTTTACGTTTGAATCTGGAACCGGAGTGGCACTCGGTTTTTTCTGGAAATGCATTTGCCAACCACTTTATTAGCGAGAGAAAATGTTGGCGCGCGTTCTAAAATTAAATGTATAAGCGCCAGGAATTTTCAGGAATTTTTAATACACCATCATTCTTCATCAGGGCGCTATTTTCATCGCAGTTTGAGGTAAATTTCGAAATTGGAACGTGACGAGAACATAAAGTAAATTTTAAAACATTTTAAAATAAGAATTTGTCCACAGTACTGAAGAATAGAGATGCCCAATTTTGTACGATTAATCAATTTGAATTAAGTATCGATACATTCGAACAGCATTATTCGCGACTTTGTATTGTAATTTTCTTAATTGTAAATAACGACCTATTGAATCGACATTATTTAGATTATCAACGTTCGCCTCCATGTTATTGCCTAGCTAAATAAACATTTACAATGTAATAAAGCAATCAAATATAACAATTAAACATTGGACACGATTCCTAAGATCAGATAGCATACCGATGGTTATCTTGCCCATATAAGTACTAGGATAACAGAGTACTAGGGCCGCAGTAGCTACCAGGGCTCCGTGAGTATGGAACAATGTGTTGTTGCAATTTGCAAGCCCGGCGAGCCTCACCATTTATGGCTCAGCCGATGTAAACCTGCATCGGTCTACATATGATTTACATTCATTTTGTTTGTTGATGCTTAGAAGCCAATAAAATACTGTGTGCTCCTGTTTTAGAAGTAAGGTAATGTTAAATAATGCAGTGAAGTCTAAAATAGTCCACACAAGCAGGAACAAACTTGGATCAGTAAGATTCTAAAATTATAAATTAGCCCATTGAAGAAAGCCTAACCCTATGAGATTAAAAAAAATGTCAAAATAAAACGCATCTATATTATTTTGTTTGTTATTGTAACCTCTTTCTTTGCGATCTCGTTCAAATACGACTTTTATTCAAAAATAGAATTACCCCATAACAACCTGCAACAATTCCGTTCTATGTTTAAAATTCTATTTGACAGTGTAGTAATGTATTTAAATGGTGTAATTTGTGGTGGTATAGTCTGTGGTAGCTACCGCGCAAACAAACAGAGGGGGTAGAGTGCCTCGGGCGGTAGGGAGGGGACACGGCTGAAATGTAAGCGGCCATTTTGAAACTGAACTGAATCAATCTGGAATTTTGAAGACATATTCATATTTTATTGTAAGGTTTTCTGCATACTGTGATTTAAAATGAATCGGAGATAGTTGAAAGTTTAACTACAACTTAGGTATTTTCAAAATAGAGTAAGTAGGGACTTTCTAATCCTTCATGTTCTGTTATTTAAGACAGAATCTTCACTGATAATGAGATTTTTTCTTTTTATGACTACATCATATTAAACTTCGGTTAAAAGAAGAAATGTCATTAATAAAGAGAAATACCTAAGCTGACAATTTAAAACATTCCCTTTTAGTAATATTCTAATTTTAAAACATTTAGGAAATATGCGACACGATTATTAATCATTTATATCGATTACAAGCTTGCAAATATCCATGTTAGCTATTTTACCCCAACACTAGCATCAGCCTCGGGCGCCGGCGTCTGATAGCGGAGCCCTATAGATAATACAGCTTATTAACTCAGCTATTCAGCTTTGATGAAATCAGAAACACGGTTATTTCAGTCCATTTTATTTATTTACACAACATTACCGCGATAACATCTCTATAGGAAATACACTACCTATTTTTATGTACTAAAATCTCACTAAATGTAGGAATACGGTCTGGCAGCACTACAGAAAAACAGTAATTGTTTTTAGTGACTATTCCGGGAAATTTAATGATATAGGTAATCGAAATCATTTATTGCAAATTAAATCGAATTTGGAATCGAGAATATCACCTAGTACTTGCAATGATGCTTATGATGAAATTGCAAATAAAGGTATAAACTACCAAAAAAAAAAAAATAACGTAATATAAATAAAACGAAATAAAAAAAAAGCCGTGTTGGCTAAGTGGGAGGACACTCGACTTTCATTCCGAAGGTCGTGGGTTCAAACCCCGCCACGCACCTCTGGATTTTTCTTCTTGAGAAATTTATGTGTGCTTTAAACACGTGCTTTAACGGTGAAGGCAAACATCGTGAGGAAACCGGCATGTTCTGAGAACTTTATAAAAGAGTTTGAAGGACATGTGACATTCACCAACCCGCACTCGGCCAGCGTGGTGAATTAAGGCCTAATCTCTCTCGTCAAGAGAGAAGTCCCTGTGTCCCAGCAGTGGGAACGTTGATAGGGTGATGATGATGAATAAAACCGATAAGTAGGAGATGAACTCATACACCGAGGGTTCCGTGAAGTTCAACAGTTTGTAACACTTTGTATTAAAATAGTCATTCATTGATAATATCAATTGTAAGTCACAATTTGGTTTTTAACATGGTTCCCCAATGCCACTAAATTAATGCCGCTATGTTGAGAAATGAATAAATGACTATTATAATAACTAATGTTATAATGAATGTACTATAATGTGTTAAAATTTAAAAGAACGATATACAACGAACATTTAAAATTAAGTTACATTCACTGTTCTACTTTCAAACAAGATGCACCAGCACTGCCCTATGCACACAATTAAAAAGACGCACATTCTGCACAAAGCATTTGACCCCCTTCCGTTTCCGCTCGCGTCATCATTTTTCACCGCGCCTCCATTTATTTTATCTGCGCGGCGCACGCCCGCGATACGAACATACCATCAGCTGCTGAGACGCGGAGATTTATGAACGCACCCTAGCTAAAAACCTTTTTTGTATCCGATATTTGAATTTGAACATTTGAAAGTTATCCTCGTGGCTGAAAACCTTTTTGGTTAGGATTTGAATTTGAACTTTCGAACGTGCTCATTCCGTTTGTATCTATGACAACCGCTATTGTTAATTTTGAAATACTTTCGTAAAAAGTAATTTTATGGCATTTTTATTTAAATTTAAACTCGGAATTCTAATTTATTTCAACTATTTCCATTTATTATCAACTATTTATTTCCATACCATATTGAGTTCATATTACATTTTTGGTATTGAGTGAGGCCGTTGTCATTGTGCTAAAAGTTCAATAAATATTTCTTGTAAAACAGAAAAATAGCGGCGCGGCATCCTGCGTAACTTATAAAAGTTGTAATCAATATAGCATTTCGACAAGCCAACCTTTAATTAAATACATTAGAATGTAATAAGTAAAAGATATCGTATCTCCCGAATTGCATACTTAACTATTGGTGGTCTCGATTAACATGGTCGCTATCATGTTTTGAAAGGTCAACATTCCACCACACACCTTGAGTAAAGAATACAAGGAAAAAAATAATCAGTGGGAGAAATAACCTTTAACAAAATTCCATAGAAAACGGTAAAAAAGCTTGTAGTCAGCAACAAGGTAGCAAATTCAGCGCAACTCAACATTTCCCTATCTCATTTTCCATTTGACAAACATCATTACATCTTCCGGTGTCGCCCCCGACGGCAATTTTCAGATTCGGGTGCGTTCGGGCGCGCTCGCGAGCTTCCGGAGTTATAATTCCACTTTTAAATTGTAAATTTTTCCATTTTCGAAATTACAGAAAAATGTCATTCTTTATTTGTTCAACTTTAAATCTCTTTCGAGCTTTTAAAGTTTCAAATTTTCAAGGCTTTGTGTGATTCCGTTCGCGGGCGAGAGAGATATAACAATTCCACTTATTTTTTATTCCTTTTTCTATAGCATTACACGACTTCATTCATTCCATAATTGTAAACCTTTAAATCTCTTTCCCGCTAAACTTTCGTATTTTCTGTAAATTCGATAAGTTTAAATTCTCAGCTGGATCAAAAACGTATCCGTTAGAGAGTGATCACAAAAATACAAACGGCTTATGAGAAAGCCACTCTCCCCCGACGATTAATCATCCCCCCGCCCCCGCGCCCTCCCCGGTCAAACGTCTACTATTTTCATTACTCTGACTGTATGCCAGGAATTTTCGATATTTGGATTGTTCGTGCGAAAGCTTGTTTTGACTTAGCAATGGTTTGGAATACGCTTTCTGCGGCTGTGTTTTGATAACTACAACCTGATGTAGGTACGCTCCTTTAGGAGCGAAATGGTTACTTTTCGATATTTGTGAAGTTTGTTATTCGAACTCGTCTAGAATGACTTTTACCATCAGGTGAGTTTATACTCAGACAAAAGTCTATTTAAAAAAAATAAAACACAAGAAAACGTTCTAATGTTTAAACTTTCGAATTAAGAAGCTTTATTCGTGTGAATCCGGTATTACAGTTTCTGATTTCTTGTGTTGTAATTTTGAATTGCAATTTTTGAAACAAATATAAATTGAAATATTTTATGGTATAGAAAGAGTCGGTTATCTTGCTTAGATATTTTAAACGACTGTTCGAATTGGAATGTAGTTATCAGAAACATAGAGAGATGATTCAAGGGGCAGATTTTATATAGAATTTTCTCTCGAGCCTTAGTCAAGACCGGAACGCTAGTGATTTTAAAAATAAGTGGTAATAAAACATTATGTTTCTTTCCCGTAAATTTATTTACGAACAGCTCCGTATTTTACATTCCAGCTAATTATTCCATAAAAAAAGATAAACAACGCGTTATTTATACTGATATAAAAAACGTAGATTCCCGTTTTATTGTTTTACTCTGAATTGAAATATGTTTTATTTCAAACGGTTAGCGAGATCAAGATCAAACAACATAGATTTATTGATAAAAATATGGTCTTGTTTAATGTTTCTAGGAAGAGTTGCAACATTATTTATAGGTAT
This sequence comes from Gymnoscelis rufifasciata, assembly GCA_929108375.1. NCBI lineage: Eukaryota > Metazoa > Arthropoda > Insecta > Lepidoptera > Geometridae > Gymnoscelis > Gymnoscelis rufifasciata. Next base: position 1,262,713 of record OV815320.1, read on the forward strand.
TGTAGGAACCTAGGCGTGACGAAATGGGAAATACACTTTTTTAATACAAAAAATTCAATGAACTTGTCTGTTAGAAATATTAAATATATTTAGCATGCATACATTTATGTAAATTTATATGATTTAATTAATTTTTCAATTTGTTGAAAAATTTGCTGATAAAATGTTAATATTCTGTCAATGAGGGTACCAGAAGCTATAAGGAGTGATCCGGGACACTTAGCGACGTATTAGGCGACCTCCTTGCGTCTTTTACGACCCTGGTAATGCCCCGAAGGACCCTGCCCTAAAACGTGAAAATCTACCCCAAAATCTTTTTATTTTTTGGTAAAAAACTCTTAGTTGAGTGTTTAAGTCCTTGTGATTTTAACAAAGATTTTTTTTGTGAATTCGGTTGGTGTAAAGTGACGAATTATTAAGTTTTTTCTGTTTTATGATTTTGTACCTAAAATACGATTTCTATGAATGAATGAATGAATGTATTGAATGAATGTATAATAATACTTGACAACTAAACAAAGGCTTGATGAAAATAACCATATTTATGTGTTATAAATAAATTACTTACCAATCTAATACTAAACTTAACATTCCAAAGAGCTAATTCCCTACTAATATTAAGTATTATAGAAGTATCTGTCTTTCTGTCTCCTCCAAGTTCCAACAGCGGATTTTCTTTGACCAGTAATTACTAAATCACTGTCAAAAATAAATGTAAAACATGAAAATAAGCATAATTAAACCTTAAAGAAAATAAATTTCCCTACAATTAAAACACAGGCGTCAATATAATCTAAAATCTCATTAAGCGCATAACAGCGAAACGCACTCAGACAAAGACGGAAAAATTCAATTATCATTACAAAGAAACGCGTAATTTATTCAACAAAAAGGGCTTTTAATTATAATTACTACAAGGGAAAGGTAAGAATCTTCAGATCTGTTTTCGCCGGACGCCGGACGGGCTTCTATAAGTAGGCCTGCCTGTAGTATGTAGGTAGATGTGTGGAATTTGTGAGGCATTTATTTAAAAATAGCTAGGTATAGATGTAGTGTAACCAATTAAAAAAAAAAGGTGTGTGTGTGATTCAAACACGGTAGAAGTGAAACTTCAGTAAATCGACAAAAGAATGAGATGAATAAAAAAAAATACTGTGCAAAAAGATTTTGTTCGGGCGGTCACCCATCCAAGTACAGGCGTCGCGCAACGTTGCTTAACCTTGTTAGCGTTTAAGATTGGCTTCCATGACGTATTTCCGTTGCATCCGGTCTGAAATCTCAACGATTCTAAAGAAGTTTCACTTCAAAAGTACTATTGTAAAGTTTAATAAAATCTATAAGCTAATTTATTTTATTTCTTGTTTTAAGAATTTTTTCAGGAATTTTTTAATCATTACATTTATAATTTTACTCAAAAATTATTTGAGTGATTTATATAAAATTTAAATGGGATCTCTGACAAAAAAGGAATCAACAACATCAATTCACGGAAAACATCTAATTCCGTATTTTTTTTTGTTAAAACAAAAATTGGAAAGGTTGTTTGAAAGAAATTTACTGTATTGAATAAAAGAATATTTTAGAATTAAAAATAAAATCAATTTTATTCTTTTATAATACCTACGCACCGATTGAGAACCATTAATTGAATTTTATAGTTTAAAATATTCGATTTGATGCAAAAAAATAAATAAAAATCATTAAAGAAATGAAAAATTAATCCCAATTTCCTTAAAATCCCCAAAAAAACACCCCAAACATTACCAAAAGTGCGCTATGGTGCCCAGGACCCTCACAGCGGCTTAAACACCTTCGAGGGACCGGGGTTATCCTCCACTGCCCGTAAAATAAAGGTTTACTAGACCATAAAGAAAATTAAAATGAATTATTTTGACGAGAGGGGCGTCTTTACGGCGCGTAGATTGTTACGGTGCACCGTGCACGGTTAAATGCGGATTATTGTGTTTTAGGTTAATTTTGAGTAGTAGAATGCTTAGATTATATCCTACTACTATTATAAAGGCGAAAGTTTGTAAGTATGGATGTATGGATGTTTGTTACTCTTTCACGTAAAAACTACTGAACCGATTTAAATGAAATTTGGTACACAGAATCTCTAGAGCCTGAAAAATAACATAGGCTACTTTTTACCGCGGGAAAACGTCATTCCGCGGGAAAATCCATTATAACGCGGGTAACACCGCGGGGCACAGCTAGTATTTTTATAAATGTTCATTGAAGTCCTTGATGGTTTTTACGGAGAGAAAATTTCGAATAATTGCCGGGAAAACAATTTTGGATAATTACCCGAGCAACGCCGGGGCGGGCCGCTTGTTATGTATAAATATTTGTTAATGAGAAACGCATGGAATATTAATGTTCCCACTGATGGGACACAGGGAATTCTCTCTTGATGAGGGAGATTGGGCCTGTTCACCACGCTGGCCAAGTGCGGGTTGGTGAATGTAACATGTCCTTCAAACTCTTTAAAGTTCTCAGTGATACCGGTTTTCTCACGATGTTTGCCTTCTTATGTATGTAGTATGGTTTGTTGACGAAAAGCGCATGAATGATTTGATCATTTTAATTTTAGTGCCCCAGTGTTGCTAAGGTCCTTTTGCGGCGCAAGAGGAAGCGGGTTCGATTCCCGCTGAGGGTCAAGTGTTTGTGTGTTCTGCAAGCACTTTCTCCTTGCTTTGGGTATTTAATATTTTTAATAAAAAATATCTATCTATGTATGTCTATTATATTAAGTATATCAGATGTCTAGTACCCGTAACACAAGCTTAGAGCTTACCACGGGGCTAGATGTTGTTGTGTGGATTGTCCTTTATTTAAATACTATTTATATGTTTAGAGCGCCTGGCATATTTTTTTACGTGTTGTTATGAATATATATATTCGGTTATGACTATGTATATAGTTTATTTATGAAAACCGCATACAAACCGGTTTAGTAGTTTTTGACATTAAAGCGAACATGATACAGATGAAAGGATAATAATTTATATAATTTAGTAATAATTACACATTTTTTATTTCATTAGAACAGACATTAAGAGTATAATATAAATAATTTTAAATAAAAACACATTTAATTATGTTTTCATTAAACAAGATAGATGTTATGTTTACTCCCAAGCTGATAGGCAGTTTTTGATGGAATTTAAATGTTTGACAGGTCGTTTATGCTAAGCCCAGTTTATATGTAAAATGGCTACATTTGATTTGATTACATTAATCTTGTAAGCGGTCGGTTATTTGAGGCAGTTAATTTTACATAATGACTTCAAATTGATTGTTTAATAGTATTATTTGATTTGAAATGCCTTGTTTGAATATAAATTGATTTATAAAGTAACTGGTTTTCTCCTCAGTCGTGGTGTTGTATGGATTTTGACGCAGGAATATTGAAGTCCTGTGATAAACCTAAAATATAGGTTGAAACTAATATTCAAAATTTGTGTAGATAAAAATTAAGAGGAAGTAACGTAGTGTACATGCGGGACTCGAACCCACGTTTCCATTATAATAGTCATAATAGTCATTTATTTCCTACTAGCGGCCCGCCCCGGCGTCGCACGGGTAAAAAAAGTTCCCAGCAATTTTTCCTTATTTGCTCACCGTTTAGACCTACCCTGGACTACGACAGACATTTTAAAACCAAAATTAGCTCAATCGGCCCAGCCGTTCTCGAGTTTTAATCAGACTAACGAACAACAATTCATTTTTATTTATATCGATAGATAATAGATTTTATATCGACGACCTCTGTGGCTCGGTGGGCAAACGTCCGCCTGAGGCGCAGGAGGTTGCGGGTTCGATTCCCGCCGGGGGAACAGATTTTGTACGATCTACAATTTCTGGTTTCGGGTCTGGGTGTTTTCTATGTATCATATGTATGTATTTACAAAAAAAATGTATCTATGTAGTATATCAGCCACCTAACACCCATAGTACAAGCTCTGCTTAGTTTGGGGTTAGGTGATGCTGTGTGAGTAGTCCGGAAATATTTATTTATTTATTTATATAATAATCACAACGTAAAATATAATAATAACTAATATCACAATTATTTAAATATCAAAATCTGAAATACATTAATAATTCATAAAAACAATTAAAATAATGTCTAACTTATAACTAAGTACACGAAATATAAATAATGTCAATACGCATGGAATTATTACATTACTCAATTTTGGAAATATGGAAAAATACTTCTTAATTTTTTCTACATAAATTAAGAATTTTGTCTTCCACTTGTCCGTAACGTTAACTTAATTTACGGTAAATATTATTTTGGGACTCAATTTCATCAGTTTATTCTGCTGTTGACTGTCTATGACGTTAATGGCTTCTGATTTTCAGATTATGTCAGTTAATAAATTTTCTAACCTGAAAAACATGTTCAGTCTCATCATCACCCTATTAACGTTCCCACTGCTGGGACACAGGGACTTCTCTCTAGGCGAGAGAGATAAGGCCTTAATTCACCACGCTGGCCAAGTGCGGGTTGGTGAATATCACATGTCCATGAAACTTTTTCAAAGTTCCCAGAGCATGCCGGTTTCCTCACGATGTTTGCCTTCACCGTTAAAGCACGTGTGTAAACCGCACAACAATTTCGCAAGAAAAAATTAAGAGGTGCGTGGCGGGGTTTGAACCCACGACCTTCAGAATAAATGTCGAATGTCCTCCCACTTAGCCAACACGGCTTTTTCTCTTCCTCAGTCTAATCAAGTGATAACCAAACGAAACAAAAATCCAGGGGTACAAAACTAAGTGTCGTTCTCGCGTTGTTTTACGGCGGCAGGGCTCGTAAACCGTTGGCCCAGTGATTCCTGATCTCTTCAGGAGTACCCAACCTTTGGCTGTTATCGGCGCCATTCTCTGCTGAAGTATCTTTTGATGGTCGAAAGTGTTTTGAGTGGGAAGTAAAGGAGATAGGGCGAATAGAGTTTTTTTTTTGCTTTTTTCGCCAGAAGATTGCTTTTTTACTGCTGAGGTAAGTGAGATAGCGGGAATTATGATGTTTATCTGAAAAGGTTGGTGATACAGGTATTTCTTTGGGAAGTATTTTTTTCTTAAATGTTGTTTTTTTTTTGGAATAATATTTTATTTGTAATTCTAATTATATGCATTAAAAATTGTCTTTCTTGAGTCTAAAGTCTAGAGTCGTAATTGAGGAACAAATATTTTGACATAGTTTTATAGACGACTGAAACACAAAAAAAATTGGTTCTTTTTTTTAATTGTTAATTGACATTTGTTTGTCCACAATATATAGTAAATAATATATAAAGTTGATTCAAGATTCCTCTTCCTTTTCCTTGGCTTTACTTCCGAGCAAAGCCAGAACAAGCCATGTAGTTAAATATATAGTTAAACTAGCTGACCCCAGCTAACGTTGTTTTGCAAAATGAAAAATAGATAGTAGCCGATTCTCAGACCTACTGAATACGCATATAAAATTTGGTAAAATTCGGAGGAGTACGGTAACTAACATTGTAACATGGAAATTTATCTATACTAATATATAAAGCTGAAGAGTTTGTTTGTTTGTTTGTTTTTTTGTTTGTTTGTTTGTTTGTTTGAACGCGCTAATCTCCGAAATTACTGGTTCGAATTGAATAATTCTTTTTGTGTTGGATAGTCCAGTTATCGAGGAAGGCTATAGGCTATATAACATCACGCTACGACCAAAAGGAGCAAAGATATAGTGGTAAATGTGTAAAAAACGGGAGAAATTGTTTATCTTTGAAGCCTTCCGTTGCGTGCGCCGTGAAAACGGTTCAAGATACACAAAAAATATGTATTAAAGAATAATAGCTCTTTGAATGATCTAAAAAACAGTCCGCGATAGTATATGTCTATCTTTTAAGATTAACTCACAAAAACCGTTTTTATGGTACCTAATTTGGTCGAAATAATTTGTTTAAGTTGTATCAACATAATAATATTAATCTTTATTCAAATAAATATGTTGTTGGTTAAGAGTACTTCATCCATTATAACGCGGGTAGCACCGCAGGACACAGCTAGTTAGATATATATTTGAAAGCCGTGTTGGCTAAGTGGGAGGACACTCGACTTTCATTCCGATGGTCGTGGGTTCAAACCCCGCCACGCACCTCTGGATTTTTCTTCTTGAGAAATTTATGTGCGCTTTAAACACGTGCTTTAACGGTGAAGGCAAACATCGTGAGGAAACCGGCATGTTCTGAGAACTTTAAAAGAGTTTGAAAGACATGTGACATTCACCAACCCGCACTTGGCCAGCGTGGTGAATTAAGGCCTAATCTCTCTCGTCAAGAGAGAAGTCCCTGTGTCCCAGCAGTGGGAACGTTAATAGGGTGATGATGATGATGATTTGAATGTATATTATGTATAGAAAATATGCTAGAGGAAGTTTTTTGCATAAAAGTAAAGCCAGAGCAAGCCATATAGTTATATATGAATATAACTATATGGTATATATGTATAGTTATATATGAATAGCACCGTCAAACCTTCACATTTCTATTTAACAAGTGCATCCGTTAGGGTACCGTAATAAAAATACGGAACGTCGCAGGTGCGGGTGATGTTACGATAAGTACGGGAAGGGTAGTTAAATGTTTCTGTTATTTAATCGGGGAGGGTAGTTAACCGACTACGCGAAAGGAGGTTGTCTATTATTGGTTTCTTTTTCGAAATTTTCTTATTTAAATTATTAATAATAATATTTTCAGTTAAAATACCTATTTATTGTTGTGAAGTCGCGTGAAAAATTTAATTAATGAAACCCTAATTATTTAATATTATAAATTGGAAAGTGTATGTAGGTAGTGTCGGTTTGGTTTTTCGTCATTCAACGGCTGAACCGAATAGCCAAAAAACCAGAAGATATCTTCTTTTCTTTAGAAATTTTATCTACAAAATATAGCATTATTCCTACAAGTTATAGAAACTAATGAAGAAAATAAACTACATAAATCTATACTTATCTAAGTACAAGTCCTCGCCGTGTCTGTCTGTCCTTATGTTCGCGATATACTCAAAAACTAATGAACGGATTTTTATGCGAATTTATGCAATTGTTAGAGTGACTCAAGTAGAAGGTTCTGCATTCGAGCAAAGCTGGGCCGTATTAGCTAGTATATAACTACTTTGCTTCATAGCAAAAAAGGAAGAAAATAGTTATCATTACATCTTATGTCAAAGTAGATTACGCATACCTGAAAATGTAATTATACCGAACCCTTTGTTAATAACTACTCAACAATATATTATAAAACATCACAAAATACATAAATCACAGAGACAACACGATGTATGGTCCATAAACAGCCGGACAGACAGACGGTTCGAATAAACACAATAATACTGTTATAATTACTAATGCATTAGCTTACCATAGACTATAGATAATCTAGTCTCGCGAGCAAAGCCTGTAAGCTGTGGTCTGCAGTCTATGCATACACAATAGAGTAGTTATGTGAAAGGAGATATTTAGATATTTATTGACGTAAGTATCTATATGAAAAACTATTTAAATGGCTGAATGAAAATAATTTTTATGACATTCATGAATTATTTTGACATTTATCCAAGATTTAATTAATTTTGGCATGCTAGTTTTTAGTGGAACATAATATATCGACTTTATATGTAATTATTATCATGTTTGAATAAGAATAAGAATCATTTATTTTTATTCTTATTCTTATTCAAACAGTAAAGACAATAAAGATTATTGAAGCAATAAAGACATTCTAAGTATTCTATTCTGAAACGTAAAGTTACCAAATTTAATTAGTACTAGCGTTCCGCCCCGGCTTCGCACATAGTTGACCGTATTCTGAATCTAAACCATTCTCGAAACCACTTAAACACACAAAAAAAATTTCATTAAAATCAATAATAAATATCAATAAATCAATAGGCAATAATGAAATTAATGAGGAATTATTAAAGTCTAGTTTTTACTTATTATCACCTGTCTATACAGTATCACAACTAAATTACTAATCCCTTTGTCTGCCCAACATGGCGGTATTATGATCGGAATAGGCAATATGTGGATGTATTGGTTACTTACATACACTTAGCAATATAGTGTATAGAATATGCCACGGGAATTGTATGTCTGGACGAGATTTTTATTATTCCGTTTCCCCCACCAAGAGTGTCCCACCAGTGGGGTATCCTATTTGGGTCAGAGTTATAAAAAGCTAAAATGTTCAACGAGCATTTGACGTAGAGATGTTTTTTAATAAATACAATTTAAACATAAGTTTTACGTAATACTTATGATAAAGCTCATTATTACAATTTTAGGGGTCTTAATCTAAGCAAAAATAAATTAAACTATGGATAGACGAATGTCTATATCAAAATAAGTAAGTACTTATATTATTTTATTTTAATATTTAAAAAAAATACACTATTTAAGTTACATTTTAGTGTTTAATTGTATTGTTTGTGTTGGTTGTCGTTAAAATATCATAAGCTTTTCAAAGTAGATTAACATGAATTATGAATTTAGTGTGGTTCTAAGTTGGTATGAAATAAGAAGCAAGAAGAAGAATCTCTAAGTTTAAAAAAACCAAATATAGGTATACCAAAATAAATTCAAAGTCTAATAAGAACCAATCCTTTTAAGAACACTAAACAATTAAGTCACGTCCAGTGATACCCACTCCCAGGTTCTATAATATCCAATTTCAGAGTGTTCTATTCTGGCGTCAGAGCTATTCGATATACATCGATAGTTATGTCGTATGCGATACAATGGAGCCAATGAGAAATTGGGCTAATGGATTTCTATAGCTAATATCATGAAATTGATATTCCTTTGTTAGCTTTTATCACATTACAGGGAATTTTATTATGGTAGAGATATAACTAATATTTAAGAGAAACCTTCATATCAAAGGAAAAAATTAGTAAAAAAAGCTATGGTGGCTAAGTAATAACTAATCTAAAGTCTTTACTAATTAACTATGTCCCACCAGTGGGGTTTTTCGGTCAGAGTTATAAAATTCGGAATAATTGGTCGTCTTCGAAGGAGGCTTTTGTCCAGAAGTGGGTGTCTCATGGATGATATGATGATGATGAATAAACTATGGACTTATATGTTGAATGTGAATGTGAAATTAATGTGAATTTATTTATTTTTTTGTTATTTATTTTCAAGTGGGAGCAAAACTCGGCCACTATCCAAATTAGATCGATAAAAAAATGTATGTGCCTTTAAACACCTGCTTCAACGGTGAAGGCCAACATCGTGAGGAAAATTTGACACAGATTGTTGAAAACCATGAATTAAAAAGATTCTTAAAAGTTAAACAGATTTAACAAAATCTAAACAAACCTATCAACTTTTTCCTCAATTCATTTCAATCCCCTTGCCGAGACGATCCCCAGCGATCCTCTAATTGGCAGTATGAAGATGCAAATCCATCGCCATTGTGCCATTCCCATCCCCATTGCCATCGCCATTGTCGCTTGTAATTGATAAGGATGTCTCAGTGGACCTTTAATGGATCTACTTAAGATTATTTGGATAAATAAAAACATTTTAAATGTATAAAAAAGACATTTTCTTTGTCTGTTTGCTTAAAAGTGTCTTGTAAAGCGGTTTTCAGCAATAGATTCATCATCATCACCCTATTTACGTTCCCACTGCTGGACACAGGGAGTTCTCTCTTGACGAGAGAGATTAGCCCTTAATTCACCACGCTGGCCAAGTGCGAGTTGACAAATGTCACATGACTTTTAAACTCTTCAATTTTATCAGGACGTGTCGGTTTCCTCAAGATGTTTACCTTCCCTGATAAAGCAAATCTTTTTTTTTAATCGAACTGATTATGTTTAAATATTCTGTCAATTATAATAAAACTATGTACATAATCTAACTCATGTCAAACGCGTTTACAGTAATGCGAAGATTATAGCATTTCTGTGGCTGGGTGGGTGAAGGTCCGCTGAGGCGGAGGAGGTTGGGGGTTCGATTCCCGCCCGGGGACACATTTTGTACGATCTACGAATTTCTGGTTTCGGGTCTGGCTGTTTTCTATGTATCATATGTAAGTATTTAAAAAAAATATATCTATGTAGTATATCAGTCACCTAGCACCCATACAAGCTCTGCTTAGTTTGAGGCTAGGTGATGCTGTGTGAGTAGTCCGGAAATATTTATTTTATGTTTTAACTCATGTCAAACGCTTCCATACAAAGTAATGCGAATAATATTACGTTTAGCAACAAAGTGCTTGATATAAGCATGTTACAGACAACATCCCCAAATTACAACCCTACGTCCTTAGGCCAGAAACTACCCTTACCCCCTTGGGGGTCGTAAAATGGTAAATATCGCAGTTACCAATTACGGGGTAGTTGGAGTTATTACATTAATTACCCCCGTAAAGGGTTGCGGTTCTTGAATTGCGGCTGATTTGTCTGTTTTAGATTTAATTACGAATGTAACCCTTAAAAAATACTGCCAAACTGTCTTGCTTAAATAACCAAAGATGGCAGACAATAATGTATTTCCAGAAACAAATTTGCTACCATTCTAATGATATTGACATAAAAAATAGAAATATATTAACATTTTAAAAGCTTAATGATTTTTAAAAATGAATTAAGGTGCATCCGTAACGGTCGCACGCAAGATGCGAACCTGCAACTCCGGGAAAGCACCCCGACTTGCTTCCAATTACACAAGAGCACCATTCACGTGATAGGTCGAAATCCTTCAGCATTTTTGAAATACCAAGTGAAGAACGACAAAAGACTTTCGTAGAAAGTCCCTGGACTATTCTAAAATAAAATCAATTTTCTTATTCTTAAAAAAATAACAAAGAATTGCTATTTGCTCCAAAACACAATAAAATAAATAACTATTGCCCATATATTATATACTTAGCTGGAGAATTCCCACAGCAAGCTATCCCCGAAGTAAGCTCTAGGCTCGCCCTAACCAAATCTAGGAACAGCATCGCTACCAACAAATTTTTCATCCACCATCCAAATTATTCATAATCGCGCTCAATCCACTAAACCCTTTTAAATATGTACACAAACAGTGAAAGTTAAATATTTTCCATATAAAACGATTACAAAGGGTTCTTGAATCTTACCCCATTTTACCCCTGTTTTACCCCGATTTTACCCCTGTTTTGCCCCTGTATGTGCAGGTGTTAGAAGCACTTGTGTGGGGGACAATGACCATCTGAGACGAGGGATGAATTACAATGATTTTGTAGTTAATAGTGTTTCTGTTTGGATAAGTTGTTTGCCAATGGGATTAGAAACAAGATGCGCCTGGTTTAAATAGATTTTTAAAGGCATTTATTTGGTGATTTGAAACTTTTAAGTCTATTAATAATATAATGTGTATTATAATATTTTCTATCAAATATTTGATAACACAACTCAGTGTTATATTAAAACACAACTTTGGCAAGTGTCAATTTTAGACAACAATTTTTTTAAATTCATATTTGTTTCTAATGTATTCTACACTTAAAACAGTACCTAGCTATGAAGTCAAGACGAAGTATTTTCAAACGTTTAATAATAACAGTTTGATGAAACTTTCTTTCTAACACAAAAGAACTGTCAGCTGTCTGTTCAAATATCTAACTTCAAAAAAACCTAAGATCACCTTTCAAACCTAAACCATAATTAATGTCGTATTATATCCATTTTGATGTTTATTACGTATTATTAAAACAATAATTATAACCGTTTATTATCTAGCGGTACCAGGCGCACATGAGCTGTGGGAGATGACGAGACGTGTCAGAGGCGACCTCTGGCCCGCTGTCACTCAGGTACCGTTCGTTGCGGGTACCAGGAGGTTATAAGTTAATGAGTGGATAGAATACGTTGGACCATAGAGCACTGACAATAGAGAGGGACTTTGGTTGTTTTTAGTGAATTGTTGTATTTTTTACGGAAGATTTTAGTTTTCTACCTAAAGAAATTTGAATGGCTTCCAAAAGGAAGGTTCAAAATTTTCAGCCTGTTTTAGTTTGAGTTTTTTTGTAACAATAGATGATTTTTTTATGTTAAGGTTAATAGATTTTCAATAAAAAATGGTCCGAAATAAAATTATAAAACAATAAAAATGTCTATTTTTTTCATACGTCAACTAAGCCAAGGGTTTCCAGAGTCAATATTACGTTCCGTTTCTGTTACAAAACCTTACAATACAATGTTTCCTCACACTCATATTATATGTATTATTATTGTTCATTGTCCAAAACTATTGCACGCAGATCTATTAAACCATTTCGCTTAACAATTACGAACGTTATGCAATTTGCATTTAAGCATACGAAATTGCATTCTTGAATTATTCGTAATCAGCTTTCAACAATAAACATTTCTGTGAAATCTGCAATCGAATAAAATGGTTAAATGACGTTTTTCCTCCATTTTGAAAACAGCGGGCGATCGACCAGCATATCTTGATACTTGGTATCGTCGATGTTGGAGCGAAAGCGGACGTCAGTGGGTCGGGTTAAAATGGTCGGGTCTTAACATGATTATCTGAAGGCTTTCGAGGTAAATACACATGTTTATGGGTTAAGATCTAGACCTTACATAAAATTTGTTCGTTATAGGTACTGAGGCGCAATAAATATGGGTTTTGTTGTTAATAAGGTTTGTTTGTTCGCATTGATGTGAGTTTGGCACGGACTAGGTAAATGTTGCCTTAGTTTGTATATATTTGAATATTAGCAACCCACCCGGAGTTTGTATGGCGATGGAAAATTAAGTATATCAAGTTACTTCGATAGCCCAAAGAAACATTTAAATTCATCTTTATTCATTACAATCATAGTCTACATTAAATTAAGTTAAGCAATACGGGTAACATACCATAATTTAACTTTATTTCAACGCCATGATCACGGCATAAACTATGCCGTGATTTGGTGATAAATAAAAAAACATAAAGTTTACCGAGATGGCATTTGCAACAGCGTCGAAATACCGGGATACTCAAAAACCGTCAAATCGTAGTATGTGACCCGTTATGAGTATTAATAACATGAAGTTGTTTCTGTTGTCTGTTAGATCTTAAGTATTTAATGGTTTTCGAAGCTGTTTTTAGCAAAATATAGAAAGATTAAAGGTGGGAAGTAAAAAAGAGGTTTATAAGTAAAATATACGACGACCTCTGTGGCTCGGTGGGCAAAGGTCCGCTTGAGGCGCAAGAGGTTGCGGGTTCGATTCCCGCCGGGGGACCAGGTTTTGTACGATCTACAATTTCTGGTTTCGGGTCTGGGTGTTTTCTATGTATCATAAGTATGTATTTACAAAAAAAAAGTTATCTATGAGGTTTATCAGTCACCTAACATCCATAGTACAAGCTCTGCTTAGTTTGGGTTTAGGTGATGCTGTGTGAGTAGTCCGGAAATATTTATATATTATTTATTTATTTATATACACCCGGACGAAATATAGTATAAAGGTTACTGTTTTAATAGCATCGTTTGAAGTAGAGCGTGTGTAGTTTTAAGTAATTTGGTTGCTTTGGATGGATTAATGCTCTAGGCGCGCAGATTCCAATCGAAACTAGGAAGGTATTTAAGATTAACGACATAAGACTGTGTACGTGTATAATTATAATTATTGAAGTATCGAAAGTTTTTTCCGTTGCCATCATCCCATTATTGGCTTTGTTAATATTAGCTTTAAGTTTTCATTTAAATTAGCTTTAAGTTGACCTGTATGCATAAGCGTCTAAGGAAATAAACGTTTTGACTTTGACTTTGTGACTGTAAAATTTATTTATCATATTTTACACCTATCTTTATCGATAGGATAACCCATCCAACTACCACTTTATCGACCATCAAATATAAATAACTTATAAACGACCATTTGGAGAGCGTATCATAAAATAAACATATAAGTCAAACCATCTTATAAAAATAAACATGTATAAAAACCGTTTTCACAACTGACAATGACATTTAATTTGACAGGAGCTGATTGGCTGACGATTGAGCAATAATAGATCGATAGGCACTTGAGATTTTGATTGTTCGGTTTGGGAACTTCCCATGGTCTTTAAGTTAAATCAATATAAATATGTGTATAATAAGATTCTATAATTTTTTGTTGGAAAATTATATCTTAATAGAAAAAAAATCTCTTAGCTTAGATGTAAATGTAATTAAGTTTAGGCTTATTTTAGGTTTAGCATTAGATATTAGGTATTTATGTTAAGTTCACCATCCACCTTTTGTAATTTTTCTTTCCATTCACGGTTGTCTGGGAAAAATTGCTTTGAGCAATAAGCCCGTCCATTACCGCGACCGCGCATTCTAGGTTTAGTTTTTTTTCTTATTTCTTTGGTGTGTGTAATAAAGAATGTTTTATCTATCTATCTACATAATAAGGTTTATGAAGCCGAAATCGTTTTTTTTTTGGTGCTATGAATAATTTTTTTTGTCATGAACGATGATAATCCTGTACCTACAACATAATTCAAGAAATAGCTTGTCTTTAATGTTAATAAATAAGTAATCTAAATAAAAAATACGTTGAATAGTTAAAAGTTCATCAGTTAAGGATGCGATAGTGATGTCAGTTTTACACAAGAACTAGTTATTTAACGTTATTATTAATCGGTATTTATAAATGGTTTGTAATTAGAAACTGATAAGATTGTGGAGAATAGAGTGTAGTTATTCGCTTATGTCATATTTTAGTCTAAATGGTTGGAAATTCCCGGTTTATGCATTTTTTTTGGTGTTTAGTAAATTTATCGATATGCTAGCTATGTGATTGAAAAAGTTCATATACTCGTAGAATGTAATGTTACGTATTGTCGCATTCGTGTATTAAATAGTTTTTTTTATGGGAGATTCATGGATCTTTGAAAGAGGCCCATGTCTAAGATGCATCATTGTACAAGAGTAAGTAGCGAACGGGATATCTTTCTCTCATTAATAGGTTTAATTATTAGAATATGTTATAATATAAGTAAATTGAGAAAAAAAATATGTAATAAACTCACCAATTATTTACTTGTAGTATCGTTAACCCTGTGTCTTGTGCTAATTGTTTTTTCTGATCTTCTGAAGGGTAGGGATGCTGTAACAACAGAGAAATAAAATTACACACGCAAAAACCTTTAAAAATGGTATCTGAAAAATAAAAGTTTTTTTAAATGTCTTTCAACAAATCTTTTTATATTTTTTATTAAAAGCTTCTTCAAAATAAAGTTGATACAAGACTATTACAATCTAGCCTTTATAAAGGCTAATAAGTAATTTGAAATAAATTGCCCATAAACATTTTTTACTGTCTCTATTAAAAGGGAAGATACTATGATCTCCAAATCTAAAAACAAATTGTTTATATTCAAATCTTATATATAAAATTCTCCCGTTCCCGTACTCCTCCGAAACGGCTTGACCGATTCTCATGAAATTTTATATGCGTATTCAGTAGGGCTGAGAATCGGCTACTATCTATTTTTCATTTTGCAAAACAACGTTTGCTTGGGTCAGCTAGTAGTACATATTTTTAATCATTAAAAATAAGAATTAAATAGTCTTGTGAGAATATTTATTCCGAACGCATAAAAAATTAAATGGTAAAATATATTTTAAAGGAAAATGTCTGATATCAAAATGATCAATATCAAATTTGTGTTAAATAACAGATATTTAGACATTCATATTCATTTATTCGTTGATTCATGTGGTTACAAATGGTGTTAAGTTTTATATATACCTACCCTTACATGAGCCCCGTTCATAAAGTACTATGGTCACATTACTAGCTCAGCTCACCAAACTAAAATTCTAAAAAAAAAACATTCTATATTCAAACTAAATAGTGTTGCCACACTTTCGAGTTACTTTAACCCCATCCCAAGTACCAGGGCGACAGCCACGTTCCACCCTAATGTTATTGGTTTCTGGCGTGCGTTCTGCCCCGGGAGACCTCCAACACTTTATGCTACCGTGGTACAGGTAACATAAATTATTAACTCCTACCTTACTTTATTTTGCGAAATAGATTGTTTATTCGTTTAAAAGTTCGGATATTATTCAGATTTGATAAGTGTGTTCAATTTATATGTTAATAACAGTGCCTGGTGCAATTTTTACTCAACGGATTTTCCTATGAAAATAAATATTTTCGCGGAATATGCTATAAATCTATTTTTTCGAATTTCGTTCAAATGAATGTGAATAAGATTATTTAATAAATTTTGTACTTATACAAATTCCGTTCGAAAAATTAAAGCCATCATTGGAAGAAAAATGATACTCTTTTAATTATATTATGCCATTTAACATTAAAACTCTTGATTCCATAAATAAAAACCGGAGATAATCTCCGTCAAAGATTCGGAGCGATTACACTGTGACAAATGTTTCCACAAGAGAAATTCTCAATTTAAAAAATGATTTAAAAAATAACATCGTATTCGGTTGCAGGTATCCCCGAGATGAGGCGATAAGGTCGCGTACACATGAAATTGATATGTTATGCATTACACGCATACGCCACGGTGTGGCCTCTGGTTTACAAATGTCGTCTTTTTGTTTACGTCAAGATTGAATGCGAATGTTTGAAATGAGAATGCTTGTTTCATAAAAAAAAGAAAATAATGTTGTGTAATTATAAAAATAAAAAAATAATAATCTATTTTAAAATTTGTAAATGGAAATGCAGAATTGAAATGTGAATGCTAAAATAAACAATAAATCCAAGCCATTTTTGTGTTTGAAAATGGAAATTATGAATTTCACAGTGATTTTTCGGCAAGTAATGTTAAAAAGATTGGACATAAGCGATTCTATGTTCAAAAACGTTCAAGACTTTTGTCTTGAACGTTTGCTTTCAGAATAAATAGAAAAAGTCTTGGGAATGATAGCAGATTTTATTGTTCGTTTTGAATCTATCGCTTAAAACATGATTTACATCACATGGTTGACTTCCTCAGTAATAATTTTCACCCATTCAGTTATATCATACAGAAAAACGTCAGAACAACCGAAGCCTCTGCCTTTGTCTACATAAGTAGGCATAATCCCCATCGATTTCCAAAGGATTCGATTTCAAGTCGTATGTAAATGAAACTGTAGCTGTCAGCCATCTGTCAAACTCGACCTGGCAACCCTAGCATTCTTCTCGATATAATCGAGATTTTAATGCGCGTCGAGATTTACGGCGGCCGGCCGAACCCGTGCGGGAACGAAATTTGATAACTCTATACTGTTTATGGCGCCCTGGTGCATTCACACATCTATTTCTTATTCGCGAGAAAGGATTCCTTAACGCTATTGCTTTTTAGATGTAATAAATAATCTATGCCTTTGGACTCTCGGGACGATTGACAATTTATGGACTTTTTGCTGTTTACTGAACGGTAAATCAAACGTAAACTTTTATAACCCGACTTTATGCGGAATATATTGAATGGTTGACGTTGTACTCGTGCTAACAGTCCTTTTATGTCAAGACAGCTCTAACGAGAATTTAAAAATTGAACCGTAAATGTAAAGTCGTTTTAAATAATGAACAAAAGCATCCAGTCTTTTATTTAGCGAACGAGGAACACGTAAAAGAAAAAGAAAGATGCCAGCTCTAGCTCCGCGGAAACAACATCCGTTCAAATATTCATTCAACACGTCGCAAGCGAGAACCGAAAATTCCCTAATGATATGCGTATACAGACATAATTCTTCTGTCGTACGTATTTTACAATTTTCCCGCGTTCGGTGTTGCCATAACAATAATAATATATTCACGGCCCTGGTGATTTCCGGACGTGCCGTAAAAATAAAAATCATGGCGTCTCCGGGAGAGGGTTATCTTGGAGTTTTCGGGTAACTTAAAATTAGATAAGGTAATTTTCATTATCAAGTGACAGATAATTTCGGGAGAGCGCTCACAAAATGGAGAGCTTCTCGCTTCGGAATGTAATTTCTTAATACTTTAACAAGAATTTGAATTTAGAGAATGCTCGTTTGAATTGCGAATGTATGCGAATTATTAAAATGGAAAACACGTAGATAGGAGAAAAACAAGACGTACGTTTACTTTCTGCGGATTTTCGAATCTGTTTTTGAACATGGAACGTTTCGCTGCAAAGAGAACGCGAAGAGATGGATTAAATTTTTCGGCGCACAGACGTGACACTCGGATTGAAATAAATTATGCACGCGACGCTTGTGAGAACCACCTATGCTCCTCGTATTTTCTTTACGCATATTTTATTTTCTGTTTAAGAGAAGCGAAATAGTTTACAAGGACATAGTAGTTATAGGGTCGGAGCCGACCACAAATAGACGTCAAAAAACTAGGGTCCCGCGTACGGGGCCTTTATGTCCCGCCGGGGACCCATAAAGGTGCGGAGCCCTAACCCTATCGATGTGGCCCGCTGATGGATGGCACTATCACAACCCAACGTGTCCTTCTGTTTCTCTTCTAGTTGTTTATTTATTTTATGCGTTGTTTATGTGCGAAAGTGAATGCGCCTACATTGTGCTTTTTCAACTTGAATTATTTCCATACCGGCCGTTTGTGCCGCCGCCTTTTCATATGTCGACTTGTGGAATGGTCGCGGTTGAAATATTAATTTGCTCAGGACTACTAAACTAAAAGTGGTGCACGCCTTTAATTGAAAGACACCTGTCAATATTCGCCGAATGTAACGAACATTTCGCCTCGATGGCGTTTATAGAATTCGAATAAAGAATTCAAACGGCCAATTCGGGAGTAACCGCGACAGGATCGCTCTTAAATTATGCAAATCTGTAATGGACAGCGATGGTGGACGTTTCAGACTGAAATAGTTTTTTTATGCGGTTACCGCGCTCACCAAAATGTAGGAATAGAATTGTGAAAATAATTCAAGTCATTGTCAAACATGAATTGTAATCGCGTCCGTTCGGACTGTCAGATCTATGTTTTATTAAAAGTTCGAATAATCAGAACATCCTCCGATAATATTTTTATTCATAAAAATGTAAACTGAAAATTACCAATTTCAATAACATAACGGTTGGTGTTAATGGTTTTTCAACATTCGCTATTCAAAGTTAGAACTAGTGACGTGAATCGCCGAATAGAACAAAGCGCTAGTGAAGCGGTAAATAGCTGTGATACTAATCTGAAAGCCGGAAGAGCCGCGCTGACGGCCGTTCGGAAGCCACAACTGGGCTAGGAAATGAGATAGCTGTGTAGCCGCTGTGTTCTATGCCCGCCTGGTACCTGCTATTGATGGAATTGGGACGGTGTGTGACATGTTTGGACGTATTTAACCGACTTCCCGAAGTTTATGATGGCCTAGTAGCTATTGAGAGAAATTGACGTGTAAGAGACAACATATTCTGCTATTCTACTTAAGAAATAACATTTATTCCGACTTGTATTTATTTAATTCACCTTCTGTGTTTTATTTGCTTTTGGTAGCGCAAAGCCTTTGAAGTTTATCTATCTTGTTCTTTGTATTTTTTCTCGTCTTGAGAGGGCAAAAAACCAGCATGAAGTACTAAAGTGAACAATAAGGAATTTTGCATATCAATCCCGACATCAAAGAACACCGTATCATTAAGGAGACAAGCGACGTCCATACAATCAATTGTAACCTCTAACTAAAAGGCGGATGGTCTACATTTCAATGTTTCATTTATCAATGTTGCCAGTACGAAATAATAGTATCGAAAACGGCGTACGCGGCGAGTTCAAACGTTGACAATATATGTAAAATAAACGATATATGTAAAATAAACGTAAAAGAGTAATATTCATGAGGTGCGCGGTACGGATGCTGAATGAAAGTCAGGGATGGTGATGCGAATGCAAATAGATGCAATAAAACATTTTTAAAACCTAAAACAATACCATTACAGTAAGTACTTAATTACCCTACTTAAATACCTCTATGTTTGCGTTACTAAAAAAACAGTTTTAAAAATAACGTTACCATTACGGTTAGACACATCAACAAAAGCTATCAGCGACAACCCTATTCCGTGTCAATTCAGCTTATATTTTGCATACGCGCGCTGCAATAAATAACGCACGGACAGTAGGGTTGACAAAAACGGCAGAAGCGGCTCATTGTGCGTCCGTCAATGTGATGCATGTTTAGACCGACAAAAAACGCTTTTTAGAAAGAAATGCCAAGATTCAGAGCACCTAATTGAATTTAAAATGTTATTTTACTAAGTCTTGGGATCAGGTGAGCAGATAAGTTTCTAATTGTATTTGCAATTAATTATTCATGTTTTTAGTTTTTTTGACAATTCTTGTCTATTTTTTTTTGACAGAGGTCTCTCTATTTTCTAACTCTATGGTTGCTTTAGACTTTTAAGCCAAATAGGACATAAATATGACCTACTAGCTGTGCCCCGCGGTGTTACCCGCGTTATAATGGATTTTCCCGCGGAATGACGTTTTCCCGCGGTAAAAAGCCTATGTTATTTTACAGGCTCTAGAGATTCTGTGTAGAAAATTTCATTTAAATCGGTTCAGTAGTTTAACGTGAAAGAGTAACAAACATCCATACATCCATACTTACAAACTTTCGCCTTTATAATAGTATATGACCTATAAAGATTTCATAATTTAAATAGAATACTGAGCATTCGAATTCAATTTATTCATCTTGTAATTCGAATTTTAAAATGATCGCCTTAATTGGAACTTTTTACAAAACAAATCCAAAAATAGAACTTGATTGAATCTAAACGAATAAAAAATAGAAACGTGAAAACATTTCTATCCGAAACGAATTCGATGCATAAATTAATCGAGTGTCGCATTGATTAGCGCCGCGAGCGAATAAATAATCGATACGTGTATCGAATGAATCGAATCGAAATGAATCGATACTCGAGTGTGTCGGTAAATTGACTGCATTTACACAGATAAAGCATAATGACTTAGACGATAGATAGGCCAGTCTGCCATAGATTATGTAGATCGTTTTAATCCAATTGGCTACGGTATGTACACTAAGGCTTAAAAATGGTTAATTAATTGATTTTAAAATTAGCTTCAAAGAAAATTATCTCCTGGGAATTTATTGACATTTGAAATTAGAATTACATTATAATAATGGCTGAACGGGTTTGAGATAACTACACGATTTTTCAAATTATATATATTATGTGTTTTTAAAAACGATTTATTATTTTTTTTAAACTGTTTTGACGTTTTTATTTATAAATACATCCAGATATGTAAATCAACATCATTATATGCATGTTTTGAACTAAAAAAATCTATACCTAACGTTGCTAAGAACAAATGGTTAGAAGTGTCCAGGAAGAAGCATAATTTAAAGAAAAAAAACGACTTTAATGTCAAAAGGTAAAAAAAAACAGTAAATATAACTGTCAAAATCAAAATTCTAGCACCTTAACTTTTAGTGACACTCTGATAGCGGTTAGAAATCGAATTTGAACAAAATTATGACGTTTTTTTCCTTAGACAAATGAGATTTGTTCGGGTTTCGATGAATCGATTGATTCCGAGATGTTTGTCGCCAAATTGATAGCCAACCACTTAAAATAATAACATCACCATAGAGAAACAAAACTAGCAATAAGCCGTATCAATCACGGCGGCACATAATGCCAACTACTTGATCAGTAAGCGTGGCCCCGCATAAATAGGGCCCTGACAAATTCCATATCTAACAGATATCGGGCCCGCGTAAATCATAGATGAGTTATTGGTGTGAACGCGGCTTTATTTTATGAGGCGTGTTGCATTGTTTTTGATATGTGGTAGGATTTACATGTTGGAAAGTAGGCGATAGCGTTATTGATGGCAACACTGAAAAGAATATAGAATGTGTGTTTTGCTGTTGTTCTCTACACAATAGTCTACACACTCTTGCAACGTATGAAATTCAAGTCGCTTTTCATTGTTCAAATTCTACGAGAGTCTAACTTAAGGTTAGGTAGAAAAAGAGTTTAAAAGATCACCAAGAACATCTCCCGTTCGTCGGAGGAACCCAAGTTCGATAGGGTGATGTCCTTTTATAACGGCAGGCATTTAGACAGTTTTTAGTTTTAGGTCGCAGCAGTTTTCATATTATGCATAAGTAATTCAAGATTTACTCTAGCGATGTCTGAGAGTTCAGAGCAAGTAATCTGTAAACGAAAAACAGGAAAACAGAAAACTTTTGTCTTACTACAAGCTTTTTCTATTACAATATGTAGAAGGAAAAATAATCCCCGCCTAGTTTGTTTTGCCAAGAAAATCCCCCAATATTTCGAAAAATCATTACAATTGTTATTCTAAGATACCAGGATTACATAACAACAAGGAGGGACGGAGGTATCTCGAAGAGGCGGCGCCGGCAAATATTTGAACATTCCTTTCCGCCCTATGTTTGCTTGGCACTGCTAGCGATACCGAACTGAAGCCTTGGTATGTTATTAACAAGATTCTTGAGAAATTTAATTTGGTTTGCAGTTCCGATTTGAATTCTTTGGCTGGAAACTTTAGGGGACTTATTCTGAAGGAAATTAATACAGAGGAAGAATTTTGTGAGTTTCGAATTTGTTTAATATTAGAGCGGTGGGTTTAGACTTGGATTTGGCATTTCTAGTAAATTAAATTCCCTTTTACAGATGCACTAGCTGCCCGTTCACGGCTTTGCTCGCGTAGTAATAAATATTCCCGTGGTAGAAAGAAGCTTTTGCCCTTTTCTGGGAATACAGCTATGCCGTACCAAATTTTACCCAAAACGGCTTTTGCTCGAATAATTGTATTTTTCCGCAAAAATCGATAATTTACTGATGTAAAAGTAGCCTTTGTGATATTCTGATATGTACCTAAGCTAAATTATAGTGAAGTTTCATCAAAACCCATTCAGTAGTTATGGCGTGTAAGAGCAACAAACACTTTATTCTTTTATTTATTTATTTGCTCACATGTACATTTATACAGATATAGGTAAATTGTTACATCTTAAGTCGATATGTACATACACCCGGAGGGGCACTCTGCAAATTGGGTTTGCGTCAAATTACATTAAAAAAAGATAAACAATTTTATGCAATATTCTTATGTCATTCAAACTTATCATCATCATCAATGTCAATATAAAAATCAATTATTAATTAAACTAAACTTACTTATATTAGCACAAACTTTCACGTTTTTTGGAAGGTATAAATCTTTTTAATTAAATGTTTACTAATGTCAAGTATTACGCATCAATAGTACCTATACATCATCATTATTAATTCAGCCGTAGGACGTTAATATGACGCAAGTAAGACCTAAATAGTTTAGTAGCACTATTTTAGCTGTGCAGCTTACGTAAGGGAGGTTTCTGATATCATCATCAACATTTCAGCCATAGAATATCCACTGCTGGAGACCTTACTAAAAGATTTCTGGCTATGAAGCGGTATGTCTTAAAGAAATTGTCCTCATTGTAATTTCCGTTATATGCAACGCAGCTATATAAATGACAGGATTTCATGTTGTTCATCATAAAATACAATAAAGCGCAAGCCACACCGCAGACGAGCTATACTCGGTCTTAATTGCTCGTGTAGACAAAATCACGAGATTTCTTGACCCAAACAATACATCCCCTAAGCTCTCAAATTGCGTCCGTAATTTATCAGAAATCTCATCAAAATCAGGAAGCATCCTCCATCAATTTATCAAGGTACAGGGTCGCGTGCGGGGGCGGCGCTCCGCCCCGGCCCTCGGGCTCCGCTGGCGACAGCGCTTTGGCGTTACCAGGCGCCCAGAAACACGGAGGAGTGTGTTAAGCACGCCGGGCTCTTGTTGAACACTCAAAATTATAGGTGACATTCGATAATTTGAACATGTTCGAGCGCTGTCAAAATTTAAATTCCTGGTTGCGTTCGAATCGAATAATTGAATTATTATGTTCGATTACTGTCGAAATTAGGGATATATACATATATATAATGGGTAAAATCCATCATTTTCAATTTCGATTGCTGTGAAGTGGTCGGCTATTAAAAGGACTAGGCATGTTTTTGGAAGTCTACCATCTAACTGAATGGACGGATGATTTGATAAAGGGATAAAAATATGAAGGATGCAGGCCGCTTCCAGCCGTATATAACTTAAAATCTATGAGGGCGGATTAAATTGCATTTTATTTTAGATGTTCAATTCGGTCATGTTTTATCGATCTGCATTAAAACAAACGGAAATTACCTTTACCATACATACAAACATATACCTTACAGACAAACATACAATATAAATCTTATATACTAAAATATAATTGTGTCCGTATCAAGATAACTCTGTCTCTGTGAAGCTTACAACACTATCGCAAACTTTAAACAACGATTTAGGATCTTAACCCGAAAATAGTAAAAACTTCCCAGAAAACCACTGAACCAAAACTACACTAGCGACATGTAAAAGCTTAACAATTCCTTGAAACATTCTAAAATTAACCCCTCAACTGCCATGTCACAGTAATCCTTTCAACACGACACAGCCATGTCTAATCCCTGTAATCCCGCTCCATCCGGTAAGACGCAGCCAGTCTTCGTTGGGCATCGGAATGGCACTCGATAAATCAATCGGTGTGGCGGACCCTGGCCTAAGTAGTGACTGCACACGCCGGGGCAGTCGACCAAAACTGCTGCTAATTAACGTGATGCGGTCCGGTCTAGCCCGAGCTTCTTTCTACCGTAGAATAGACTGATCGTGCTGAAGTTGGCTATAGGCCGAGAAGTGTGCTACATTTGAAATGAGTATGAAGACAATAAGCTGTTTTGGCTCTCGCGTTGTGTGACTGGAGATACGGGATTACATTGCTGTTGTTTTCTTAGAAACCTTCGTAAATTATAAGCTTAGCTCATGTATTTCGTAAATGCTTATGTAGCTTAAAGCAACCATTCATTAAAAACAAAAAAGCAGAAATTAGAAAACAATCACATTGTTATTTCACTCACGAATGGCCGACAATTATAGAGCACGGGCCGAAAACGAGTTGAAAGTTTTTTTTCTATCCCTTCCCACGCGCAAAGCTCCAATAATTACAGGTTTAGCCAGTAATAACACATCGCTTCAATAAAATTGTATATCATTTATTTTCCCGCGAATGCTTCATGATTAGCGCGGCCATTTTGTGGGCGTCACGGCCGAAGGCGACACGATCTCCGATTCCATTTTCAAAAACACTAATCGCAGCACGCGCGCTCTAACAACGCGAACGTGTGTTTTTCAAATTGGGAACGAGCGTCCTTCCGTTATTACCGGGGGATTTGACTACTGTCACTTCTGACAGCTGTGATTGGCGTTCATAAATACCGCAAGTCAAGTGAGAGCTTGTTATTCGGGAGAACGGAACGTTAGGAGTTTCAGAGACGGGGGAATTTCTTTTTAATTGAGTATCGCATATTGAAACGTCAGAATTGTTCTTTTGCTTCTCATTTTGGCAGTAGCCAATATCCTCGCGTCAGGAGACATGAAATAGACGTCGCCTGTTTTACCAGGAAATAGAATTGGAATTTTCAATTTCATTTTTAGTTAGTTTGTCGCAAATGGACGCGCCGGATCGGAGAGACGGAATTTTAATCACTTTTTTTTGTGGAAATGGTTTTCGTTAGCGGAAACATTACTCGGCGTTTTCATTCTGTCCAATGTTTGAAACGTTGGCTTTTAAAATGAAATACGTTCCATAAAGGTAGACTTTTTCGATAGTTGATTTTAATATAGACCTATGTAGTTAAATAACAATACAACCCAAATCTATTGAACACCTACGAAATAAAACACATAAACTAATCTTCCACTAATTGATAGCATCTCTTAACCCTTAAAAATCACAAATCTTAACATTAAACGGTCAGAATTGAGGCAAGAAGTCCGAAAGCAGGTATTCCAGAGCATAAACCTAAAAGCTCAAACCCCCGAGTCGCCACCGAAGCCTTCGAATCTGACCCGGCATCAATTATTAAAATCTGATTCCAGCCATCCTCCATTATTAAATTGGCTGAAGTTAAAACTTTCAACAAAATGAAATCCAACGGCCGACCGCATACGAAAGTTTAATCCAAGAAGCGAACTGATCATTCATATTCATAGTGCGGGCGTGCGATGCTTTCACGAAAATGGCGTATTCCATGTTCTAGAACAGTGGGATGAGATGCATGAATATTAACGCGAGGTACCAGGGCGCTATAACTATATTAGAGGTAGACGAGTAGCTGCACGGCAGGGGCACGTTTGAAGTTGCTGCGCTACGTTCTGAAATTTGACATTTTGACAGGTCTCCGACGTAGCCGGCCGTCCTCCTCGCACCCGCAGCAACCTTCTCCCATCCCCCTCACACAATAATAACATTACCTATATGAGATTCCTGTTTCTACTGTCTGACTTCTGATATGAATTCTTAATGCATCAGTAATTGATATTATAATTTTGATAGAGCGTTGTTTTTTGCTTTGTCTGACGTGATAGAGAGAGTGGAATACTTGTAATAGTTGTAAAAACTAATTAGCAATTTTATTCTTGTAGATTTGTTCAAAGACTTTTCATGTCAGCGCGCGGCGTGACAGTTTAAACAGAACGCTGACATTGACGGACAGGAAGGACACGAAATGAAACTTTTAAAACATTGTCACACAAATTTAAAAAGAGAACGAAAAAGACGTTGACAGGGAACACGTGCTGACTAATCAGTGCCTAGAAATAAAAGCATAGACTAAACGCCGACGGAACTGTCAATCCTTTTGCGGATAAAAACAGGCTTAAAAACTGTGTTTTAAGTTTAAAATGGCGGCGTGGCTGGAGCTAAATTCACACTATTCGGGAAAGCGGTGTGGGAAATAGGGAAAATAGTGGAAAAACGTGAATCTTTGTTCTCGATACGAACGTGCTGATTGAATATTAGATAGACATGGAGCTCGTTGCTGAGAATTTAAAAGCTTTTACTTGATAAGAAGTGACTGGGAGCATTCTTTCGTATGCATTATAGAAAACCGGTCGACGGTAGCGGATTTACGGTCTTGTCATTTGTATTTCGAATGACATATGATCTATCAAGCTACCTTTTTTACAAAAACCTTTTTGCACTCTCATTGCTTTAATAAAAAAGCATTTCCACTGTAGATATATAGACTGTAGATATACTTTTTGGATTCCGAACGCACTGGCCACATAAAAAAGAATTCAGATTCATTTTTCGAACGAACGAGAACAGTTAAAGTGTGCCGCGGTTTTATTCGCGAGATATCGCGCGTAAACATCAAATTTTATTGACATTCGCGCCGCATGTGACATTTTTTCCGCAGCCTGTATCTCTTGCATGTTTTCAAATATATGCTACAAGGAATGTCGCTCGGACAAATGTTTGTAAGATAAAGAAATACGATGAAAATCATACTTTAAATGGCCGATGCGACGGTTTGACTTTAATCATCGTTTACATTTGCATATAACACAATCCCTGCATCTGAAAATTTTAATCTATGTACTTAATCTTACAAAATTCTGTAGTTTCTAAAACAAAT
Source organism: Gymnoscelis rufifasciata (assembly GCA_929108375.1). Lineage (NCBI taxonomy): Eukaryota > Metazoa > Arthropoda > Insecta > Lepidoptera > Geometridae > Gymnoscelis > Gymnoscelis rufifasciata. Next base: position 1,290,225 of record OV815320.1, read on the forward strand.
ATTTGGCAATATGTTTTTTTATTTGGATCTAAAAAGATGTAGTTCTAAGATTTATTCGATAGATGAGCAATACCTACTGTAGAATAATCAAATTTAATTTTAAGTTAAATACTTAAGTTTTATATTTTTAGTTATGAAAGTAAATTTAAGTTAAGTAGTAGGCAAGTAATTTCTCCCCATTTACAATAATATAGTCCTGAATTTCGTTACAAACGTCAATAGAGGATGAATTTCAATCGCTTCACGTCACAAGTTACCAGGCGAACATGAATCGACAAGAGCACAAAGCTTTGATACACAAAGTGCGCCCCGAGGCTCGCGTGCTGAGAGCGCCTAATCAAACGGACTGTTTCACTTTGTACCTAGTTTCTTTGAAGTCCTGGTAAGGTATGATATCCTAGTTCCTACTACTGAAATATTTTTTTTTTCTTGACAATTCATTATGTATCAACAACATTAGCTCACACCGTTTAAATAAAAAAAAGAGAGAATCATAGGGATGCCAGACAGACTACCTTCGTTATGCGTTACGTTACAAACCGGTTCACCCTATATTTCTATATTTCTGTCAAATGCCCTTGAAAATAAATAGGTACATGACATATTATGACATTTCGTTCAGTCAGACTGTACTGATTTTGCGAACCTCGGGACACAAAATAGCGTTCAACTGAGTAACACTTTTATCACTTTATAATTTTATTTAACTCGACACTGGCAAATTCTCGCTTCAAGCGTAAATCCAATTACAAGAAATTGAACAGCAATACATGCCCTTATACCTACGCTAATCGGGTACTATGAAAAACAATTTTTTTAAACGCCAGTTTTAAGAAATAATGAATAAGATTAAAGAGTTTCTTGATTTAAGATCAGAACATATTTTCAAAAAAAGATTTTCTCAAATTGCGTTTTCGTGTTTGCATCAAACACATATTACTGTCTGTCATTCCACACAAAAGAGCTATAGAGTATAGACAAAAACAGAAGCTAGACTAAGGCCGTGTGCACACCGGCGCATGAAGACGTCGAAGGGGGCGCACAATAGCGCGGACAATGGCGCGCGATAACCGCACCACTCCGTCACTCCGCTGACAGGGTTATCGGACGACGGGGGAATGGTGTGAATGCAAGCGGTAGCGGTTTTGGTATTGCAAAGAGCCCGTGGCGTAAATTTATAGAGTAATTAACAATGCCCTGCGTAATTTCCCTCGGAATTACATATTTTCCCGCGGTAAAAAATAGGTTATATCCTCATCCAATGTATAACCCATCACCATAATAAATTTTCACATTAATAATAAAAAAATATTATGTTGGGACATTTAATTTTTTTGGTATGTTGGTCAGCTAGTAACTAGATTATCCGTATAGAGTGTGATATAATAAGGTAACATAAAATAAATTAAGAAAAAGTAAGCTAGAATAGTATGTTATAATTTCCCTACTTACAAAACATAGGTAAGGTTTTTGCACTATTGTAAGTGCTGTCCAAAATTCTAATACAAACACAAACTCTACGTTCAAGCGAAATCAACTGCAAATTTGATTTTGATATTTAATTAATTAAATCGCTTATTCCTCATCCTTAGACCGCAAGTACGCCGTAACAGCGTATTGTTAATGTGGTCGTGAATTCCGCCAGTGAGCACGCCTCTTTATGTTTCGTACGTTGATTGGGTTTATCGCTCGTCTAGTGTGTGCACTACCTAACAATGCCTTACAAGACACTGTTCTAGTTTAATTAATGTCTTGTTACATCAAATCCTCTGTTTTCGGATCCAGATAAGCGTTGTAAATTCGGTAGATAAGAATTTAGTTATGGTTACCCTTTTATTGTTATTTAAACAAGTTTATCTCTCGGTGTGTTTATAACCTTTGTGTTTGTGAAAATGGAACGCGTTCTATAATGTACTCTTTTATTAAAACAAGAATTTAAATAAAAACTTTTTACGTACAAATTACGTTCTGAAATTTGAAACCATTTATACTTTACGTTCCATTCTAGACTCTACCGCAACCTCTTTGCTTTCAAATCGTAATACATATATCGAACATTTGAACACATTAGGAACACATTCAAAATTAGAATCAGAACCCACAATAGTTCTCACCGCGTTTCCAATTGTTCTCAACTACGAATAGTTTCCGAATTTGAAAATAGGATTGTTATCAGTTACTAAGTTAGTCGCAAGACGGCTGCCGATTGGCCGTTCGCCAGATAGATGTCTTCTATGATTGGTCAGAATATTCTGGGCGTGTGTGTCTAGGGATACAGTTACGTGCACTAGAATTGGAAATTGATTTGTGAATAAATAATTCAGGTCTCACTTTGCCGCTCGTAGGAACTACCTTGATCAAAAATAACGTAAATCGAAGACGTAAATCTAGATCAAGGCTGGGTGACCTAGATAGTTTTAATCTCTATCTGAAATAACTTTTTTTACACATTTTTAATCAGATATGTAAGAGTGAGTGCAGCGTAGGACTTTCACTTACTAGATAAATGGATGACTTGGTAAAGAAAGAAGAGGCTTATGCCCTGAGCTGGAATGATGATAATAATATATTTTAGTCTTTTTTATTGCCAATAGCACAAAATCAAGTTACAATCTATGCGACTTAACAAGACACCAGTCGCGTAATGTTCATGTTCGACATTCTAACCAGTTGACATTAAGAGTTAACAATTCCATGTTTTATTTCGTGTAATCGTGTAATTTCGACTGTTGTCCATATCATATTAGACAGTTAAAGAAAGAACACATAAAGTTGTATTTTATCTTATATCTATAATATAAAAATTAATCACAAAATTTATTGGTAGGCGCATATCTAAACAAAACCTTGTTTATAATTAAATAAACATTTACAAAAATAACATATAATTACCCGTGCGAAGACGGGCACCCGCAAGTTATTCAATATAAATCTAGGTTTATCGAAAATCTATTAATATAATTATCAACTTGGTATCCGTTATTTTTTATGTTTTTTTTTTCTACGCTACAGGCAAGGCCTTTCTATTCCTTGATATCTCATTACCAGGTTAGATCGCAGTTAAACAACACCGTATTTTTCATATAAAAAGACACATACATATACAATTTTTTTCATGTATGTAATACCTTACCTACTACATCTAGTCTAACTCCATTAAATCATAGTGAATGCCTAACCATGCCATTACCATTAGCGAGCACTAAACGTTATTCAAATAGCATTTTTAATGTGCAAGTCGAGTCAGGTGCGATTTACTACTGGCAGACTGCATTTCTCCCTCCCCCCACTCTCCAAGGGGAGGGGGGAGTGGGCTAATGCGCTTGTCCGCAGGTGTATATTTCTTAGACAAAACTTTAATGCTTTTATGCGAGGTTGTATGAGATATTCAAAGATAGCAAAGGTTGAGGTTATTATGACGTGGATGGTCGTTTGGGCCGAAATGTTCTCGATTGGAGAGGGTAGGATTGGAGTGTGACGTCCACCAACTAGGATGCATGATTTGGTATTGGTCGCTGGTTCATAGCTGATGGTCGCTTCTAACCAAAACGACTGCAATTATGATTTTAATGCGAATAATTAATTATTTTTATTTTTGAGAAGTTTTAGCGGTTACACCTATACAAATATAATGTACCTAATCTAAGCAAAGAAACACAAAAAATTAGAACAATCCACACAACATCTAGCCCCGCGGTAAGCTCTAAGCTTGTGTTACGGGTACTAGACACCTGATATACTTAGAATATAGCCATACATAAATAGATGAGATATTTTTTAACGAGATATTTTTCACTATACTATTAAAACACCCAGACCAAAGAAAAAGTTTGCAATGTTCAGAACATAAAAACACTTAGTCCCTCGGCGGGAATCGAACCCGCTACATCTTGCTAAGACTTTTTAATTCCATTAAATTTTGAATCGATACCATACATTTGACTTCTAAGCTATCTAAGTATTCATTTTATATAGCTCGATGGGTCTAAAATACCCATAAGTCAAACTCAACCCTTCCACAGCTACCCACCTGGTCCCACCGGCCAATTATTTAAAGTGTTAAGTTAAAGAAGGCGGTGCATTATGAAAATGGCCTCCTCCCAAAGAATGGGGGTAAAAGGGGGTTAAGGGGGGTTATAAGGGGGTTAAGTAATTGTTTGGAGACGTCTAGGAACTCCGCCAAATTAGATGATTCTCTGCTGACAGATATATCTTTGTTAGATTTCGTTGTGAGAGGAAGATGTTTATAGTTTTTAGTTTAAATAACAGACTTTTATAGTATTACTTTAAGCTTCATAGCGGGAACTTGAAAGACAAAAATTGTGGACGCTCCCGCGTCCCGCGATGCTGACGCGTAGGTTTGGTCCAAGCCTTATTGTTTTGCTTTCTATTTAAAGACAGAAATGTATCAAGGATGGCATTGTCATAAAATAACGCTTATTTAAGCATTCACGAGAAAAACGTACCTATTGCTAAAATTATGATAATGATAGATATCTTTGTTAGATTTCGTTGTGAGAGGAAAATGTTTGTTATGCTAAATAAGCGTTGCAATATCCAAAAATGTCTTTGAATTTCGTAAAACTTTGAACTAAAATAAATCTTCAAAATATCCGCGTAACCTCAGAGTGTCTAATCAAAAATTTACGTCAGAATTTGTAGGAAATCCATTTTAATCCCCATCCATGGCATTATCAATATTGAGCGGAGCATTTTTAGCGGATCTCAAATATTCCGGCGGACGCCGCAAATCCGCTCTGACAGGCCAGCGGACGCAGGCTAAAGGGGCATAGCTGGTACATTAAATACTGTGTTCTCTTTAAGCCAAATAGAATCGACTTTTAGTATGAAAAATATGAATTACTGACTATAAATTGAGAACTACTGGACTACTTTTATTAAATAGGACTAACAACTTTCATATAAAAAAAAGAATCGAAAAGTTTGAGGAGCTTACATTAAGTAACTTTTCTTTATTTATTTATTTATTTATTTGCTAAAAACTAAACTAAACAAGGCCCAGAACTGGAATGTATGGTAAATAAAATTGGTGTTCAATAAGGTGTATTGAGTTGTGAATGAAAATCGCACTCGCATCGCATCGCACTAATTCTGAATTACTTTGAAGAACATTAGGTTTAAACTGGCTATTAATGATGATGATTATATTAATGATTGATATTTAGGTGTATTAAGTGGTAGTTAGTAGCGTGTTAGTGTTTTGGTTTGTGTTTTAAGTTTAAATAGCTTATCAATAAAAAAAAGATGGTGAAGTGAACCAGCCATTTCACAGCGTCTGTGCCAACCAATTCCGATAATGGGCTTAAAGTTTACTTATTCTGGAGTTATCACGAGCGTGAAGACACGGAGCTTGCCCGGATATCCGGTAGAAGACGCAGGCATAGACATAGACAAACATTTATGGCATAGGCATAACTATTGGCATCGGTTTAGAGAAAAATGGGAAAGGAGTTTTTCGTTTTACTGTACTAAAATATTCTTTATAGATTTTTCAATATTTGACAATCTAGTATTAAAAATGTATTTATATCCCTAGACTTCGTCGAACGCTCTAGGTCCAGGTCAAATTTTTTTAGGTTACTTTCCTATAATTTCGGGGCATTTGTATAAAATCGGCAATCCCAAAAAAATATTATTTTGGAATATTTTTTTTAATCTGCAGTTAATGTCTTTAACTACTCCATTTACAACATAGATACAACGATTGCTGTTCATTATATAACTATCCATTTTTTATAATTAATTAAACATGACATACCTATCATTTTTGATAATAGTTAATAACAAAATCTAATAAATTTTTACTTACGAATCACCTTTCACACTTACCTGCAACAACAAAAGAACAATAACTATTAATTCTAAAAAACGGAATTCCCTCACGTAATGAAATAGAGTTAGTTAACTTTCAAACAATAAGTAACCCAAACAAAATCAAAGAAATAAACCCATCACCCAACAAAAACGTAACAAAACCTAACAACCTTTGCATAACAATAACAGTAACAAACACTCAAACAAGCAACAAGATTCTCAATTACAAATTACAGCTACCTTAATCCAATTCCCATTGTCTCCCCTCCGATAAGCAAATTGCCATAAATCATTACTCTATTCAGATGGTTTTTATCTGCGCCCGGCGGCGGGTCAGCCCTGCATAATTCTACCAGGGGCCCACGCCGCCAGATAGGGTACCAGGCTAGCAGGCTTAGCTAATCAGACGATTAAACCGGCCAGATAAACCGATGACCACCGCTGGACTCTGACCGCCTGGTATCTACCCTTGAGATTCGATAATCCTGGGCTTTTCCTTGGGCCATTTGACGCGTAGGATTAGTTCGCATTTGAATAAACATAATGTTAGGGGCTGGGTGAAACTGTCATAAGTCTTGCAATTATGATATTATAATGATTAAGTTCGATTTATTAATTAAAGTAGTGAAGCCATTGTCTTAAAAAAGTTTTTTTTTACTCTGTTAATATGTTTAATTTATTAGTGGATATACTATAATAAACTTCATCATCATCATTTTGCTTTCAATTCATCAAGTGATGTTTAAGTTGTAAGTGGTGAATATTGATATTTTTATTATTACATTATATATATCTATATACACATTTTAATGGTAATGTTTCCATATTTCTATAGAGTATTTCCTAGATTTAAGTTTCTTTTGTTGTAAATCCGTTTTGGTAACTATTTTAGTCTCCACGATTCAGGCTCTGCCTAGTGTGGAGGCTAATGCTAATGTAAATAGGTTGTTAATTTTTAATTAATTTTAATTTAATTTTTTTATCATCACCCTATAACGTTCCCACTGCTGGGACACAATTTTATCGTTCTGGGCTGTAAAAATAAAATCACTCTAAAACCGTATAACGCAATTTATAACAAGCAACCCTATTTAATTCTAAGCCAAACACAAAATAACGTGAAAATAGCATTTTAGCGCGATCGTGGAAATAGCAGGTTTCTGAGCTAATAACTCATCCGGGTAAATAAACATTACCTATCAGGCGGAGGCAGTGCTTGTCTATGCTAATGTGGGTATTGCCGGATTTAACTTAAATAAATACCCGGGTGACCCGGTTGGCGGGCATTTTCATAATTTATCAACTTAGGGCGTTTTATTTTTGTGACATATTAAATTATAGTAATTAAAAAAAAATGTTTAATATTTTATATTCATTTAAAACTTTAATTTCGATTAAATATTTTAGATGTAGTGAATGTAATATGTGTAAATGGGGTCCCGCCCTATTACTAAGACTTTATCATCTGTCTGTCTATGTATTGCCAGGGATAGCTCAAGAACCGTGACAGATAGAGAGTTGTCATTTTTGTAGGAGGATAACAGCAAATACTAAAACACAATAAATCAATATAAAGGGGACTCGCATACAACAAATGTGATTTTTAAAGATTAGCAACGGTGCGCGCGGTTAGTACTTGAATGACTGACTGAACTCCACTGAATCTTTCGAATATTTCTTTTTGCACTACATTTAAATTTAATGACTTTGAGCTTACTTCCAATGTGTTTCCTTGAAAAATATACTATCGAATAACACGGAGCCCTCAAGTGTCCAATTCATACTTATCGAAATTTATTATTAACATATTTAAAACAAAATACAAACTCAACTCAAAAATAAAGTGTAAGTAAGCATATGATTAAAGTTGCCAACACTAAATTCCCAACAGAACGGGTAACTGGGTATTTTTCCAGCAGTGCCTGGGAACTCGCTGCAAGTAATCTAAACTTCGCTACCAGGCCAGCAGAAGCTATTTAGATGCACATCTTAACTCGGCCGTATATCTAGATTGTGAACTTTCAGGCTATTTCCCCGGAAAGTGTTTCCCGCACGGTTTTTTTCGCCCAATATCGGGGAGATTGTAATTTGGATTCGATTTAGTTAATTTAACCGTTTCAGTCTGTTTGGCTTTTAAGTGTTTTTGTTTGAGTATTTTGTTTTGTTTTCTTGTGATTGTAGTGGGTTTAAACAGGGTAGAAAGAACAACGTGAATTTAATAATGTTAAAACAAGACTTCCCACTGACGAGGCACGTAAGCGATAATTATTTGTAATTATCGCTTAATATTAAACACATTAATCAGTTTTGAATATTTTGGAGTTTTGCATGCGGCGCATATTTTCCGAACGCTTTAAGTTCATTTGAAATTACTTATGTAACCAAAACATTTATTTGTCAGGTTGAACATAATAATTATAGTTATTTTAGCCCATAATTCACCACGTTTATGCACTAGTTAACAGCAAACATAAGTATTTTCTTCATGAAGAAAAGACTTTATTTAAATAACGTCAGCTACGGAAAGCTAAGAACCTTTTTGGTGGTAGGTAGGCTTCGGCCGCGGCTTGTCACCACCCTCCGGGCTGGGACAGTGCGTGTAGCGTTTATTTCGTGTTTCGTAATGTGGCCCGGAGAAGCCATCTACCTTCTAGGTCTTCATGCCCCATTTTAGACCACATCGTCACTTTACATCAGGTGAGATTGTGGTCAAATGAAAGTATAGCTCACATAAAAAAAAATTAAGCTAATGAGTTTTTTGAGTCAGAGAGAATTAAAAAATCTTTGGTATGTTAAAAATTTTAATATTAAATAAATGTTAGAAACAAAGTTAACTTAGATATATATCATCTACACATATATTATTCACAAGTCCCTAGTGAAACTTAACTTATCCAAAAGATCCTAGTGACCCACACTTAAAAATGTCCGAAACAAGACCCCATAAAAAGGCAAACAGGGGTCCAATCGACCCCAGCAAGTTGAAGGGTTGCATTATATATTCATAAGAAACACTTTGACTGGCCGTCCATAACGAGACTTACTGACGGACAGACAATGAATTTTTAAAATGGGATTGTATGGCTATTTATATATAAATATACAACAACAAGGTCTGCGGTAAGCGTGATTCTGGTACTAGACTATGCTTAATACAATAGTCATCATCATCACCCTATTAACGTTCCCACTGCTGGGACACAGGGACTTCTTTCTTGGCGAGAGAGATTAGGCCTTTGTTCACCACATCACCACGCTGGCCAAGTGCGGGTTGGTGAATGTCACATGTCCTTCAAACTCTTTTAAAGTTCTCAGAACATGCCGGTTTTTTTTTCAATAAGCTACTATAGTGATTTTTTATACCTCCTCGAATCCATCAACGATCCAAGGCAATTAACCGTTGAAATAATGACTCCAAATCTATAATTAAAATATTATCTTATAATTGCCTTAATGGATTAAATTGATATAACTATATTTAATTATAATAAAGGATACCTTAGTCACAAGCAGGTGCATATTGTAACAATGCATCAATTTATCTTTTTAAAAAAGCTGTTTTGGCTAAGTTGGAGCGAACAAGACTTATTAAAAATTTCGTTCGCTCTAAACACGCGATTTATCGGTGAAGGGAAATATTGTGAGGAAACCGGCATGTTCTGAGAACTTTGAAGAGTTTGAAGGACATGTGTCGTTCATCAATCCGCACTTGGCAAGCGTCGTCAACTAAGGAATAATCTCTCTCGTCAAGAGAGAACTCTCTGAGTTCTGTTAAATTGTGAGACATTTTGAAAAGATTGATCTAATAACAAGCGTGTATTATGGATGATATACATATATTTATGATCTCGCAGGAACTATAGGTCTGATTTGAATAATTATTTCGCTGTGAAATAGTCTATGTATTGAGGAAGGTAATTGGCTTCCCGCAGAAACATACTTGGTTACCGCGGGTAATTTTAAAACACGAGCGTCGAAAAACACCTAGTTCATTTTCGAAACTATACTAAAAAAAAAATAAAAAAAAAAAATTATGTATAATTACGATAATTCGAGAAAAACTGATTATTATCAAATAGGAGACCAACTTTTACATTAAAAGAGATTATAGAATATTAAATCAAACGTTTAAGGACCAAACAGCTAAAATTATATTCCTCTTAGAATTGACAACCTCATCCTTTTCAAAGTCGGTTAGCTCCACCCCAAATCCCTTTCAACCCTGTACTTCCACAGGGGTTATAAAGTTATAATATACGCCGGGTTGTAATATAGCGGTGACAACTGCATGCATTAATCAAAGGTGGATTTTTGCGCGGATATTACGTTTGTAACGTACAGCTCCCGCGATTTACTCGTCATATTTACGAGGGAAATACTATCCCTTGTCGAATACTAGGCTTGTTTTGCGAATTCGCCTGCAAGGGTTAATAGTAAGCCATCTTCTAGGTCTTCATGATCCATCTAAACCACGTCGTCACTTTACATCAGGTGATATTGTGGTCAAATGAAGGCTTCATCATCATAACCCTATTAACGTTCCCAATGCTGGGACATGTCCTTCAATTTCATTTAAAGTTATCAGAACATGCCGGTTTCCTCACGATGTTTTGCCTTCACCGTTAAAGCAAGTGTTTTAAAACGCACATAAAATTTTAAAGAAAATCCAGAGGTGCGAGGCGTGGTTTGAACCCACGACCTTCGAAATGAAAGTCAAGTGTACTCCCACTTAGCCAACACGGGTTTTTAAAAAGGCTTTTATTTGCCTTAAATATTTCTTCAAACAATCACAAAGCTGATAAAAGTAACTAATTATAGAAATAAAATAAAAAAAAATCCAGTTAATCCACACAACAACATCTAGCCCCGTGGTAAGCTCTAAGCTTGTGTTACGGGTACTATACATCTGATATAGTTAATATAATAGACATACATTTATGGATATTTTTTATTATACATATTAAACACCCAGACCAAGAGAGAGTGATTGCAGAACATACAAACACTTGCGGGAATCGAACCCGCTACTCTTAAGCTCTATATGTCTAGAAATATTTTTTATTAGTGGGTTAAAGAATACTTTAGTGTTTTTTATTATTAATAAACCTTGAGATATTAAACTTTTTTATGTACTGTCTTATGATGTTAATGTAGTTTTATGAATATTGTACCACCATTTTGTATACCAATATTGTATTAATAACAACAAGAGATAAAAGGTAGGTTAAATTCGCTTCTCAAATCTGTAAAAAATTTAAGCGACCTGTCAAGACAATGTTATTTTCTTGATTATTCTTAGTTTTTATTTAAATTAGCTTTAAGTTGACCTGTCCATGTATGCATAAGCGTCTATGGAAATAAACGTTTTGTTTTTGACTATATTTAAAAAAAAAATTATTTAGTATATCAGTCACCTAACACACGTTCTGCTTAGTTTGAAGTTGTGTGATGTTGTGTAATTAGTCCGAATATATTTATTTATTAACTTCATTGTTTTAAATCTTAGTTTAACCTCAGGTGCAACAACAACCATTCAATTAGCAAATATTTATGTCAAAAACTTGTTTAATGAATTAATAAAACATTCGATTTTGTAACAATTACATTACAGTTCTTAGTAGTATGATAATTTTAGAATGCTTCTTTGATTATTACCTCGACATTTCATTTATAACAAAACAATGACTAATAACCTCTGGGTAATTATATAAAATCAAAATATAACTTTTGCCACGATTGCCAAGATTAAATCGCAAAAGTGTGCCCTTAAGTTAAATTTTAAATTTAAGTTGAAACTTATAATTCAGGTTACCTGCTATTTTTATGCGTGAGTAGCATCTCGGGGCTCGCAGCATCATGTCGGTATTGTGTGTCGTGAAATTTAACACTGTACGTGAGACTTTATACAACATATGTTTGTGACGAAACTCAATAAAACTGTTGTATTTTGATTCAAAAGTGTATGAGAGTATAATATATACCTCTTTTCGTTTCCGAGACACATATAATACATAATAAAAATCTAGAAAATTTAGTAATACAATTACAAAAAAATATATTTATGTAATATATCAGTCACCTAGCACCCATAGTACAAGCTCTGCTTAGTTTGGGGTTAGGTGATGCTGTGTGAGTAGTCCGGAAATATTTATTTATTAAGCTGATAGCATAACCTTTTTGTGTATATCGATTTGATATACACAAAAAACTTTCAACCTATATAATTCATCAAAATACTTATTCGAGGTTTTAGTTAGTAGCCATAAACAAAAACTTTATTTGTTTGACATATTTTTTACTATTAAGATAGGGACCCTGAATATTCAAAACACGTATTAAATTCAAAACGTACCCAATAAATCAAAAAGTAATTAAAAGTGACCACTACAAAACTGCCGTATCTTTGACCCCGCAGATATGAAGTTATCTTAACGGCCACCCGAGGGGCAAAATGGGGTAAAAGGGGGTAAAAGGGGGCAAAGGGGGGAACTGGCCCGATGCGAGGCCAATTTCGGCCAGTAACTACACCTCTTATTATACTTGTTCTTGTTTATACTGTCCTGGTAGTTTCTTGTGATTTGATGGTGTTTTCGTGGGTTTTGCGTATGTAATAGGGCTTTTTTGATTATGTTATTGTTTTTATTAGGTTTGTTAAATGGAATGTTATTATATTAATGTAGCCTTAATCTGAGATAACAAGCTACAAAGAATTAATATATTATTTTTATATTCATGTCTTTATAATGTTGTTGGACACAAAGGCTATTTATTTAATTTCAACATTCATATTTACTTTTACAATTCATTCATTCATAAATTATAGTTTTTCTTATATTTTGGGCAACGTATCATTATTTCAAAGCACGCCATTTTAAATTTATGCACAGTCACTCAAACCATAAGGGGTTACCACATAACTAGAAGTTCCCCATTTTAGGGGTAATCTTATCTCAAAAACAGCACTAACTTTGCGTTCGTACAAACAAAATCGGATCAACATCCCATCCTAAGCAAACGAATACGATAACCGGTAATCTATCCCGGGAAGCGAACCCGCTACCCTCGCAAACATTTGGCCCTTTGGAACCCTTTCGGATCATATTACTAAGTATTAATTATGTCAGCGCGAAATATTTTCCCGGAGGGATAAATATTCGCACACAAACTTGTGGTTTTAATAAAACTATTTTAACAGCTATTATTTACGCTATTGGATTTGGTTGATCATCATCATTATAGCCTTAAGACGTACACTGGAAACACAAGTCTTCTTGTTAGATTTCCAGTCATTCTTTATTCTTAGAGCACGCGGCTTTTACCAAGTCATAAGTCCATCAAGTTGGTGGACGTCCTACAATGCGCTTGTCAATTTTCTAAAGCTTTTAAACTTTTAAGCTCCAACACCTACCAGTTCTAGGTGCTGTGTACGTCCTGCCCATTTCAGATAGCTTAATCCTTAATAAAATCTGTCTGATAGTCTGCGTCCTAAAGAATACAAAATTCGAATATATTTCAATATTTACTGGCAAGTAAGTCAAACTAATAGTCCACAATTCACACATTCCATATTCGAAATCTTCAGCTGTCCGCGTTCCAATAATGGCGGACAGAAATCATTTCCTGACTTCCGGCGCAAGAGTCTTAAACTACCCTCGTTTTTCCGCCGTTTTTCCGTCGTCCGTCGGAAATCCAGCGGAAATAGGACAGTGCTATACTAGCAGGTGTGAGCGAGAAGGCTATATGATTTAATAAGAGTGTGAAAGAGATGGGGTTTGTGGAAAGGTTTTGAATTGGTGTAGTCTTTTTATCAGATGACCTTTTGTATTAGTGTGTATTGAATACTTAGTAGGTTTTGGTAGGCAGATTATAACTGTTTAACGTAGGCCTGAATCTGGTTATAATATTTGTATGTCTTACATATACACGGTTGTATAAAATCGCGATGGCTCCGATTAAAGCAGTCTCAAGCCATTATTTTCGCTTATGACTGAGGTATCTCAGTGTTTTATTCTTCCTACTTTTAGAATACTTAGTCGAAATACTGACAACATAAGTTCAATTGCTCTACCATTTTTATATTTAACTAGCTAGCCCGTTTCGGCTTTGCTTTGATGCAAAAACCTTCCTCTTGTATTATTGTGCCTATTGCTGAAAAGCGTATCAAGATCCGTTCAGTAGTTTTGTAGATTATCGCGAACATAAAGACAGACAGACGCAGCTGATGACTTTAAAATCTATTAAGTATAGATATATGTGGTATGGTAAAAAAAAGGCGTGTTGGCTTAGTGGGAGGACACTCGACTTTCATTCCGAAGGTCGTGGGTTCAAACCCCGAAACGCACCTCTGGATTTTTCTTCTTGAGAAATTTATGTGCGCTTTAAACACGTGCTTTAACGGTGAAGGCAAACATCGTGAGGCAACCGGCATGTTCTGGGAACTTTAAAAGAATTTGAAGGACATGTGTGACATTCACCAACCCGCACTTGGCCAGCGTGGTGAATTAAGGCCAAATCTCTCTCGTCAAGAGAGAAGTCCCTGTGTCCCAGCAGTGGGAACGTTAAAAAGGTGCTGATGATGATATATGGTATAGCTGAGTGGCAGCATATCGAGTATCAAAATTCCTCAACATAAAATATACGATAATTTTCACGTATAAACCCCAAGGTATTATTAAACAACTCTTGGAATAAGTTGTAAGTACTATGCAGAACTGAATCTCGAAGTTTACTTCCAAAAAACTCAAATCAAGAAATATGAAGTACCTAAGTAAATGCTTCCCCAAAAAGTGGGAAACAAACAAAACAAGCTGGCAGCTCTGTCGCCGTTAATTCACGTCTTCCCAATATTAATAAATTCTCATCTAAGCGGATCTGCGCAATTTGCCCACCGCCGGCTGAAGTAGAACTTACGATCGCCCTTACCCTAAATAAGACTTTTGGATTTCCACGTTCACAATTTTCCTTTTTTGCTGGTAACACTGATTCTGATCGAAAATAGAGCAAAGGCTAAGATATTAATAGACGCTAGGCGCCTAAAATAGAGTCAGTCGTTTATGAAGAAAAAGTAAAATTATTAGTTTGGTATTTTCGAATTATCTATATAAATAAAAATGAATTGTTGTTCGTTAGTCTGATTAAAACTCGAGAACGGCTGGGCCGATTGAGCTGATTTTGGTTTTAAAATGTTTGTCGTAGTCCAGGGTAGGTCTAAACGATGAGTAAATAAGGAAAAATTGCCGGGAACTTTTTTTACCCGTGCGACGCCGGGGCGGGCCGCTAGTTTTGAATAAATAGCTATTTGACCGCGTTTTGAGGATTTTCTTTGGAATTATTTACATTAAATAACACATTACTTTGAAATGGTTTTTAGTTGTCTTAATGAATCCGTATTACAAGCATTATTTTCGCCTAAAATGTTTTCTTCAATTCATCTATACAAATACAATTAATTTAGCATTTACCATCACTTTTTTATGTATATGCGTACGTAAAAAAATTATGATTAGACTTTGTTACTAACTCTAAATATTTCATACAAACATAGCGTGCGTCCATCCCATACAAAGCCATACATTACTTCGTACTAGTGTATGGGTACCAGGAGTACATATTTTCTAGGTGGTTGCGCAGCGGCGGTTCAAAGGCAACATGATATAGGTAACTCAAAACGGGCGCAGGAATTCAAACTTAGAACTATTTTGTTTTCATGTTGGTACTGGCTCACTTCCTTATGACTGGGCATAGACTAAATGGTGCATCTATAGAAGAAATACTATTTTTTAAGCATCATCTAATCTCTATGTTATGTGTATATTTTTTTAGCTTATATTTGTTCATAACATATTTTAAAGTCTTACTCGGAGCCCTAGGTACAGTATGAGACCATCTCATACAAATCAAGTTTATTTTATTAAAGAGGTACATTCATGTTTGAATTTGAAACAAGCTATTCTCGGACTGATATTTTAAAAGTTGAAAATTCAGTTATTATTCTTCTAGGTCTGTATAAATTTAATTCTTAGTACACATCTTGTAATGAAACAGAGAAAAAAACTATTTACAACATTATTAAAAAAAAATGTCTTCAGGATTGTTATAATTCATGTTACTTATTTTAACTACATTCCCCAAACACATCACGATATGTTTATATCTCCAAAAATACACGTGTAATAAAAACACATACAGGCAAGTTCCCGCGTCTCAGCTGTTATAAATCCCTTAATACCTACCTGCTCCCTACGAAATGTCCCAAAGAAATAATATTGAATAACAAGCCTTACGCTGGGACTTACGACAAATCCGGGCTTCGGGCGGCGGAGCCCTGAAAATAATTATAAGACGCGTAATCCACGAGAATCATATTGTTTTTCGGTATTTATTACTTTTGCTGATGGCAGATGTAATTTTAGAAGTTGGAATGCCTTACGCGAATGAATGAAAGAGTGAATGGAAATTAGTTTGTTTTATTTTGTTGCCTCTCTAGGACTACGCGCAAGCTTTGTTATAGGTAAATATTTTGTTGTTCATTTCGATTATTATCACACAATAACCGTTAATAAACTAAATTTTCTTAATCGATTTAAGAACTAGCTATGCCGTGTTTTAATGTTACTTTTACGTAATACAAACTAGCCCAGAGCTTTTTAGATAAATAAGCTATGGAATATTCTTTAAAAATCTGCTTTATTTCCTAAGAATAGCGCGAACTAGCAAGCAAGAATTTTGAACCTTTAAGGCACACATTATTCTTTATTCAAAAGATCAAAAAAAGAATATAAAATACACCTAACCGATTTCGGCTACAGTAACCTATGCTTTCGTAATATAAAAAAACTGAAATGACGAGTGTTTGAAAAAAGAATGTAACGGTATCATAGACTAAATTTATTTATTTATTATAAAATTTTTGAAACTCTTGACGTTTCAGTTTTTTTATTACGAAAGCATAGGATCAGCCGCAGCCTGAGAGCTAACAGCTGGAACGGATTCGCGCTAGAAATAAATTTGCCTCGAATACGCAGAGATCTCCAGATCCCGTAATTTATTGAAAGATAAGAGAAGGGTTTCTGTAAATACTTTTAAACGTGGTTTTAGTAGTCGTTATTCTGGTGGAGTATTGTTAAATCCTTTTACGGGCGACGCCATTTTCGTTGCGACTTACCCGTGTACGGTCATGCGTTTACACGTCCTCTTTTATCTCTTATTTTATTAGTGAGTGTATTTTTAGATATTCTAAGATGTTTACTAATAAGATTACATAATAACAAAAAGTTATTTAAGATACCTTTATGAATGCGGTCATGTCATTTGTCTCTGTATATTATTTTAAAATGGTGGAATCAGAAGTAAACATGGCGCTAAAAATATCGAACATCAACTTCATATTTTGAAATTCCAATTCAAAACTGACGCTCGATTGATGTTGACGCGACGCTCTAAATTCAAAACCATTTGTTATCATGTCTAGTTCAGCGGCGCGAATTAATTCATGCACGGATCCAACAATGCTACTTGTAATCGCGCATCGATTCATATTCGAAATTCGAATCGGCCTGCGTTCGACACTCGACCTTTGTGGTCAAGTCGAATTTGGAAGCTTTCATTTGTTTCCGCGTTCGCGCCAACACCGACCAATCGGCGGCAGGTGCCGCTGTCACCGCGCGGCTTCCATTTCCCGCGTTTTAATCGAATGAATATTACAAACGTCACGCTGACAGCTATGCAGTTTCACGCCCGATATGTGGGTCGAATGCGAACGCTCTTTTGGAGCAATTGTCTATCGAATGTGATTATGTCGGTGTGAACTATTTATCGTGTGATATGGGATATATTTTGCATAAATTTATTTATGTCGTCGTGGGTGTGGTTCAGCCAGGGCCGTTGTGAATAGAACATACTATTAGGACCTATGCCAAGCTGTGAGCTAAGAAATACTGTTTATTACGATATTGGCAAAGTATAATAATAAATGTTGATATTTTTAGCAAACCTTTTTTATGTGTGTGTACAGTCTAGTCAACGTAACAAAACTCTTTGTTAGTCGTATTATCTGAGGAATTTGTGGGGTATGAAGCGGAATTCCGTTTAATAATGTATGAGAGCTGAGCCAACATTGACACATTATGCCGTGCACTGTTTTACAGGGCGGGTAATGAAAGCACTTAGCGCTAAGCGAAGCAATTATAAGTAATTTGGAAGCCGTAATGGGCGCGGACAGGGCTGAGCAAAAACGCGCCAAACGGTAAAAGCTCCCTAATTCGATTGTCTATGGTTACTTTAAAAACATCGCTTGAAAAACTGAAGTTCCTTTTTTGGATTGAAATTTTATTGAGTCATAGATTGTAAAATGTATAATGGAACGCAAATCTTAACGAATTTTGCATTTGAAATTGTATTTTTTTTTCTTTGATGTTGAAATTGTCACGTATTTTTAAAATTTCAATTGAATGAATGATACTTATATCCAAAATTCATTTAATAGCTAATTCTCAGCATACAATACGTAATTAAAGACAAACTGTAAACCGAAAATACCAGGAGCCCATAGCGATAAAGAAAGTAGGATTCGCGAATGAAACAGAGACGTACTCAGGACTAGCGTCACCTGAAGCTTCTTTCTCGTGATTTATGGGCGCGGATCCGGACCGGTAATGAAATTGCACCCCGTACCCCCCTCGCCCCCTCGGGGTCCCCTCGAACCCATTCTAGAAATTACTACGCAACGCCGATTCGGTGACACTAGCGTTTCTGATCCTGCTAATGGGTTTTTAGATCCTATCTCAAGGGTTTAAGGGTTTTGTTCGTTCGATAGTGGAACTGATAAGTAAGGTAATTTTTATTAACAATGCTTAATGTTCTCAAAAAAGGTTTGATTCAATTAGACTATATTTGTATGATTTTAGAATCAGTAACTTTTCACATATGTATTTGTAAAAGTCTTAAGTAACAGTTAACCTGTTAAAAAACAGTCAATGGTTTAATATTTGTAAGAGACTTCGTTAACAGAAGGTAACTAATAATATATTTTCAGAATACAGAGAATACCCCTCATTCAGTTTTCAATAAAAATTTAAATAGATACCGTTTCGCAACAATGTATTTATTTTCTTTATCAGCCTAGTGAGGAAAACTGCTGGAAATCTCACAAATGTACTAAATTTTACTATTTTTTTTTGATAACTAAGGATAAGCTTGTACTTTATTGTTATTAATCATTCGTAGTTAACAGTTACTTATTTTGTATTTTATTGAGTAATATTGAAGTCATTGATGGAAATAATTAATTCATATTTGCACACAGATCCCCTTTAATGTTTCAATGATCCTATCCATTCAAGGTTGTCTGGTAGAGATCGCTCTTGAGCGATAAGACCGCCAATTATCGCATAGATTTAAGAAAATTATTGTTTTATTTGTGTTATAATTGTGTGCGCAATAAAGAATTATTATTATAAATAATTATATTCTTTTCTTATTGTTTATGAGTGATGCCTTACCGTTAGGTGTTGGAAGAGCCACGCCCGCAGGATGTTGGTGGCGACCTTCGGGAAGATCCCCCGCTTCTTCTGGTTTTTCTTGCCGTTGGTGTCGTCGTCTTCCTCGCCGGTGCCCTCGCCGCTGCCGATGCTGGCGTTGCTGGCGTCTCCTGAGGAGAAACAGTAATATAAGAATAGTACCATTTGGTTGGAAATAAGGAACTTTAAACTTTAGACTGGTTTGGTGAAAGTTTGGTGGCTTTTGGTAGCAAGGAAGTATGTTACAATAAAAATTAAGATACTTCAGGCGTAAGAATACGGATTACCCACTGAAGATATGAAAACAGTAATGAAGAAAGAACTATGTTTAGCATAAACCTAAAAAAAACACTCATAATAACCTCGTCAGTTTAAATTTAGGTTTTGAATTTGGTTGAAACTCGTTATAATAGCAAATAAAAAAAACATCATTTTTCGGAAGATATTAATTTTATATGATCATCATCATCATCATCTCAGCCGTAAGACGTCCACTGCTGGACATAGGCCTCCCTCAAAGATCTCCAGTGGTTTCGGCTGGCAGCGGCCTGCATCCACCGTGAGCCCGCAGCCTTCACCAGATCGTCCGTCCATCTAGTTGGTGGACGTCCTACGCTGCGCTTGCCGATCCGTGGTCTCCATTCGAGAACCTTTCGGCCCCAACGACCATCTGTTCTTCGTGCTATGTGGCCTGCCCACTGCCACTTCAAAGAACTAATCCGTTTGGCTATGTCGGTGACCCGCGTTCTTCTACGAATCTCCTCATTTCTGATTCGATCCCGTAGAGAAACCCCGAGCATAGCCCTCTCCATAGCTCTTTGAGGGACTCTGAGCCTGTTTATGAGACCAATAGTGAAGCACCACGTTTCGGATCCGTATGTCATCACAGGCAACACACATTGATTGAAGACTTTCGTCTTGAGGCACTGCGGTATATTCGATGAAAAGACGAATATATGATATTTAAAAAAAATAGGTTTTCAATTATTATTGTCATTATAGGATTTTATTAGCATATGATATTATTTTAAATATTTCGAAATTGATATTTCCGTCGTAATGCGATCCTGTATTGATTTTAATTCAAAAAATATTCAATTTTATTTTAAATTTAATTCAAGATCACAAAACTACACAGAAATCATTATTCATATCAAACACTTAATTAATAATAACAACGAACTACCAGGCGATCAGGAATCGCAAGAGATGTCTACATGCGTCTGGCATATTAATTAGATATGCCAACTGTATTTATTTAATCACCTGCCAGATTCCAATCTCCTGGGCGGGTAAATTATTTCTGATGATCCTGGTACTGCTATTGCAATTAAATTAGATATTTATTGTTGCCGTACATACGCGAGCTTATGTTTAATCGTTTCGCGTAAATCGATACGAAATGGATACCTATAGTTAATATATTCTTACGTTAAATTTGAAGCTTTTTTGTCAAAACTGTGATGCCAACTACAATATAAACAAGTGAATTATATATCTATAATGATAGATGGATGGGTGACTGATATACTACATAGATTTTTTTTGTTGTAAATAATTACATAAGATACATTGAAAACACCCAGACCCGTAACCAGAAATTGTAGATCTGGTCTGTACAAAAACTGGTCCCTCGGCGGGAATCGAACCCGCAACCTCCTGCGCCTCAGGACCTTCGCCCACCGAGCCACAGAGGTCGTCAAAAGGAAGGTTTTTAAATAGTACATTGACATCAGGACATTGCTGACATATTTGTAAAAATTGTATGCTGCAAATAAACTTTTAATTTGATGAATTATGTGAACAAGACAGAGGTCGCTAGTAGATAGAATACAGTGAAGTACGAAATGAGAGATTGAATATCGACAAAATAACATTATTTCCTCGCACATAACTCGAGAATGTGACGCGAAAAGCAGCCCGCTTGTTTTTTGTGAATAATTCACACCAGGAGGGCAGGAGCGAGCACGATAAACAAATTAGTGTGCACTGAGCCGAATCAAATATTCATCGCAGGAGGAACAAATCGAATGAGCGCGAACTTCTTCTTATTTCTGCGCTCCTTGTACTGTTAATAAAAAACTAGCCGTTTCCTTTAGATTTATTTACGTTGCAATCGTTTTGGGCTTTTTGCTTTTTTCTGATTTGGAGCATTGGAGCTTTGTAAGTAAAAAAAAGCTATTTAATGGTAGTTTTGCCATAAAAAAGCGAAAGTGTATAGATGTTTGTTTTTCTCTAACGTTCGAGCGATTGATTATTTTATTTATTTACTTAAAGATCTTAGGAAAACTTACAGCTAATACATGAAAAAGTAAAAACAAATATCTGCACATAGGTGCACACTGAAGGCCAAAACTAAAAGTTAAAAAGTTAAAAGATAAGATTTGATTGTAAATAAAAAAATATAAAAAACGGAAAAAATAGGTTAGAATTAAAGAACTAAGAAAAAACCTTTTCATATTGAAATTATTTTTTGCTAAAATATTTAAAAATGGAGCTCGAAAGGTTGTTCGAAGTTCAAAATAAAATTGGTCCCAATATTATTTTGAACTTGGAACAACCTTTTCAACCGATAAACGTTAATTTCTCATGATGCAAATAGTGCCGACATATGTCGATGATTTGAAAATTCATCGATGTTTTCAGATTTTATCGGCATCCGCGTATCGAGTGTCTATCTCGTTCGGCCGGTGGCATGCATTGTGATGGTAATGGGGGCAAAGTAATAAAATTACTTTTAGACCATTACCCTCCCTCGACGGTACCCTTGCATATAGGGTGTAGAAGACACAATAAAATGGCAACACTTTCACAAAAACAACGGGATTATTGTCTGTGTAATTGCTTTACGTGCGTTCGGATTTTAAAACAGTCCGCCGCAGACGGTGAAACTTTTTCAGCTGTCAATTTTATACCATTTCCATGAAAATGTTGCCAGATAAAAATGAGAAAATATTACCACGCTTTTCAGATATTTATACTAATGCTTATATATTGTTTTTTTTTTTGTAATCGGAGGTAGCTTGGCAAGTTTAATTCTAATGGCATTTCGCAATGCATAACTTTATTAACACCCTACACAATAGGGGTGTAAAATCAGGGCGCAGTTGCATCAGAATAATCCACTAATTCATCCCGGGGCCACGTACCCCGTCCACCCCTAATGCCCACTAATTCACCCCAAATGAACGTACACTACACTACAAACAGTTGCGTGCGAAAAGTCAAGATGTCGACTTGGGAATTTGCAATAAGATGGAGGGAATTTCTCATCTGAAGGTGTGGAATTTCAGGAATTCTGTCTATAGTTTGTAGGGAAATGGCGAATTATCTTTCGAGGGTGTAAATTGAATTCGCTTTGAGATCTGGTCTTGTTTTGATGTTTTAAATTATTTACACGGTTTATTTTAGGTAGATATTTATTTTTGTACCTATTTCTCATTCTGCCACTTAGTTTCCGCGGTATAAAGCAATTATAAAGCTAAAGGGTTGTATATTATATTAAATCTTTGAATCACACTTTAGACAAAATATAGTTTAAATATTCGTTTAATATATTTCGTAACCTAAGTAAGTTGTAAAGACAGTATGTAAAGAAGAGTGTATGAAAAAATAATAAAATTAATTTCATCCAATTTCATACACTGAAGTCTATACTGTGTATGTGACATTCACCAGCCCGCACTTGGCCAGCGTGGTGAATTAAGGCCTAATCTCTCTCGTCAAGAGAGAGGTCCCTGAGTCCCACCAGTGGAACGTTAATAGGGTGATGATGATAATGAAGTATCCTGTTAGTATTATTTCCAAAAATCTTTATAATTTACTATAACTACGTGCAAAAATTAACAATAGATTAGATATACATTTTGTTTTAACAAAGACTATTGTATTGCATTATCGTTAAATTCGTATACAATTGCAGAGTTTCAATTACCAATCAACAGTGAAGTGCTCATTAGCTGTAATCCTTTCTCATGCGGTCCCCTGGGCCCCGGTCTGGGGGACCGGCAGACCCCGGTCCCAGGGTCTCACGGCGTGGCGTTGTAAGCCGATTGGCAACCTGACACCGAGAGTAGAGGGGTATGCGGTTTGAATCTTTTGAGGGCGAGGGATTCTGAGTTTTGCTTTTGAGAAAAAAAATCTAGTTACTGATATGTTTAGTTTGTTATTTTCGTGTACAAATAATGTGTATGAAGGATTGTTGATAGGGTAAGTAATTAAAAAAAATTGTAAAAGAATATCAGTCATCAAACTTCATCTGTACCTATTTATATTTTTCTAGGGAACTACTAGTACGTTTTGAATATTTTTTTCACTGTTAGATATGCCATTTATCGAGGAATCCTATAGATTATATTTACACGAAAATACGTCTTTCCCGCTTGAAATCCATAAAACCGTGGCGTCAAAAGCTTGTAATTTCATATTCTTCAATCTTAAACTAAATAATTTTCACCAAGTACTTGTAATTTAGTTTAATGTTTTTTTTTATGTGAAATGTGTATGTTCTATTGTAATAAATTTAATTCGCTTGTTCTAATCCATTATCGTATTGGTGGCAAACGTAATGGCTATGTAAGTGTTATGGGTTCGATTCCCGTCGAGGGGTCAAGTGTTTGTATGATCTGCAAGCACTTCCTCCTTGGTCTGGGTGTTTAATATGTACTTAGAATAAAAAAATATCTTTTTAAGAATGTCTATTATATTAAGTATATCAGATGTCTTATAGTACCCGTAACACAAGCTTAGAGCTTACCACGGGGCTAGATGTTGTGGATTGTTTGGAAATATTTATTCCATACTATCTATAGACATCGAATGGAGATTCGAGACAACATCGAGATCGAGAACAGTAACGCAACTCCTTTAAAATCGTCTCATTTCCTCCCCCACGTCATTAGACACAAACATTGTGCATTGTCGCTGATTTATCGATGTACGGGCGCAGTATCCAGTAACGCCAATCAACTTAGCGCACGCGCCGTAGTGATGCACTCTATCGATATTTAAGAAAGAAGAAAAAAATAAAGAAGTAAATGTTTTTTTTGACTCATAATAAAAACCAAATATACCTTTAATTAAACAAAGTAATAATAGATGTGACAAAAAGGTGATCATTTGAAATTTAAAAGTTTAGTTCAAGTTTTAGAATAGGATTTATTATATTTTTTTGCATTTTTACATGTACGTCACAATGATAAAATAAACTTAGCTGTTGGAATACTTGTTGCTTCTAACTTTATGAATTTTTAAGTTTTAAACCAAACAAATAATTGTCAGGACCATATAAAATAAGCTAAGTAGGTACTACAATTTTTTACAACTAAATATTAATGCTAAGTTAGTAGATCTTTATAAGAGAATATAAAACCACTTGTTATTGTTATAAAAGAGTAGGTTTATTGTTGATATTAACGAGTATGACTTTCATTTAATAAGGATAACTTTTGAAATCATCATTTGGAAGAGCGAGGTTCATTAACACAGGTAGTTTGTTTACATAAAAGAGAACCTCAATCTGTAAAATCAAATCAATAAATAAACTTATTAAATAAAGTTTATTTTATCTTATTTTCAGTCGATGAATTGCAATAGAATCGATATCGACATTTTTAAAACCTGTCACATCCCTAGAGGGCGACAACCGTGGTGTCGTAATGCGTTCCGATTTGATGGATTGGCTTCTTTGCACCCCCTATTTGCAAACACCCTTATCGGGGGTGGGGAGGGGGGGCTAATTAAAATTGGCATTTTTTGATTAAACTCTACTGCGTCGTTATAAAGGTGGGTTTTCTTTGACAGTTCGTCACTAGGGTTGTGACGTAACGTTTATGGGAAAGCGTTTCGGTGTTAGTTGGGAAATTAGTTAATGGTAGAAGTGATGGCAAATGTTTGGAGTGCAGAATTACATCGCTAAAAGTACAGTTGCGTCGTGTTACTAAGTAAAAAGTTTTTTGTATTTTTTTTCTAAAATATTTAATTTGTAGCATCTTTGTGACTTAAGATATAAGTTTTCAATTAATGTTTTGCCAGTTACAATTTACAATTTGGATACATAGTGCTGCAATATAAACGGAACCTTTTTTTAAAAAAAAACACCTAGATACAAATTTGTATGATTTCGAGGGAAAATAGAATATTTTGCGAGCGCAGCCCGATATGAGACAAATTTGGCATGGAGATAGCTGTTTTCCCAGTAAAGCTCAAAAGATACTATAAAAAAAAATATTATTATGAGCAAAGCCGCGGGAAGCTAGTACAAAATAATTCAGTCATGGTATTATTTTAATATATTTCACTTCATTTTAACCTATTGAATACTTAGTAACGTCACGTCATTGAAAGCGTACAGTCAGCTTAATTACTTCATAACGCTGAAACTGCTCGTTAGTACTGTCGGGGCATTGAGGATATTCATATTTTAAGCGCCATTTTGGATACAATATTTAATTTCGTTGTTATGTCATTATTCTGCTGATATATTGAATTAATGAGATAGTCGGTCTATCTGTTTAATTAAACTACGCGGAATCCGGTTCAATATTATTTGACCCAGATTAAATACAATCGCAAAACTGTCGTGAAATTGCCTAAAACAAATAATCTTGTATACAAATAACGGAAATATCTATTTAAAAATTGGATTCACCTCATAAAAATAATAATTTAATTTTCGTCATCCGTCACTCTTAACCTTTAACGTTGAGTTATAAAATCAAGTCAAAAATAATCGGAATATAATCCTATAATTTAAATATTCATACAGTCAGTCAAAATGATCACATCACGGGACCCTTCTAAACTTTTAACCCTATTTAAGCGCAGACGACACAGCTTACCGACTTAATGCATATTGCATATAATTGCATATTACTGCATATATTGTATATTCGCGTCTGGCGCCAAATTAAAACGCGTGTAACTGGAAAATTATCGCTTTGGTTTGAAATGTCATTACAATTCATGCAAGCGGTGTGATTTGTATGAAAGAGATATAAATAGTAAGTATGAGTGTTTAAAGAGACTTTTCTTTTGGAAATTCTATTGATAGATTTTTTTTATCCTGATGTATTTAATATAGAACTACAAGATTATGTTTATCTAAAGCGATAACGTAAACGGCCAATGTAATTAATGAAGATTTTTTTAACATCATCATTATCATTCAAAGCTGGATGTAACCCACTGCTGATATTTGCAGACATCCTTCGTTTTTTCATTTTAGTTTTTAATTTTTTTTTCTGGAAAACTAACAGTTATCGTTAACAAACAAACCGTAGTTATCTACTACCATGGCATTATCAAAACCACATCGAAGTCCTGTAAATGTTTTTTTTTTATGAAGCATACAATTTTTTTTTCGCAATCCTACGCAGCAACAGGCCATACAACCAGGCGCTAGATAATCTAGCTCCTACCGTCCAAATTTTAATGAATTATCAATAAATACCACCGCAATTCAAACTCTCATTTAGGTACATCATTAGCCAGCCAATTTATAAGGAACAGCGCCCGCGGCTGAATAACGAGACAATTCTATACCAGAAAAGCCATAATCATCGTACTTTACGTCTCCATCGTCCTAATTATAGTTTCTAATTAAAATAAGACTCGGAAGCATCAAATAAACATGCCACGGCGAAATCAGCGCAATCTCACCGCATTTAAGACACTACAGTGGATAAAATACGACATTTCGCTATCGGATTTAATGAAACCCGCCGCGGGTCCAGACCCTTAATATATGCGATTTTTATCAGCCTCTACAGGGTTAAATATGCAAAAATCGGCGCTCGGGGTGAATATTAAGCAATGTAATTTTGTATTATATTCCACAATTAAAATTCAAATTGAAATCAATGCTCGGATGAATGCGCCGAGTATTAACCTTTTAATGCGTTACGGCGTTTTGTGCTGATGAAAGTTGAGATAGAGTGGAATTATTGACTTTCGTTTTTCGTATTTTTTGCGTAGGTGTCATAGTTACGCGCGGATGTGTGATGACACTCGTAATAATGACAATTTTAATTCGTGTATACTATGTTTTTTTTTGTATATTAAGTGTAGTGAGCAATAAAGTGTTGTCTGATCTAATCCAATCTACTTAGGTTACTTATTGACTATTTTAAGTGTATCATACCATGATTTTACGGTATTTGAGTTATTCAATATTCCGACGCGGTTGCAACTACAATAACATACATTAACAAAATTTACTGTATTTCATAGTCAGTATTAAAATAAGTTAAATACCTAGCTCTTCTATTTAGAAGCAACTTACATCCACTACGAACCATCATAAACCCAAACCCAAGTCCTAGCAAATAAATATTTATAAATATTTCCAGGCAATCCACACAACAACATCTAGCCCCGCAGTAAGCTCTAAGCTTGTGTTACGTATACTAGACATCGGATATACTTAATATAATAGGCATAAGTACTATATAGATATTTTTATTATATGTACATATAAAACATTTTACCACTTGCTTTTATTTTGTTTTACGTTTTTATGTTCCTGTGTTGTGTACAATAAAGGGTTATTGTATTGTATTGTAACACCTAGACCAAGGATACACATACAAATTGATAGGAAATACTTGTATGAGAAGGCACCCTCTTCCGTAACTAACAATTATGTTCGTTTAAATATAAAGCACCACTAAAACATATTGTGTAAAATATCAACAAACAAAACAAAAACAGTAACCTCAATAGTTATAAATACATTTTTCCTAATACAAGATATGGAGAAAGTGCTAAAATATACAAGCAAACCCTCCAACATCAAAAAACGTGTACGAATCAAACAATTAGTGCCCGGAGACGTCATAAAAGACATAAAACAAAACGTTTGAGGCGCATTTGACGTGAACTCGGATCTTCAGTTAATGGTCCATAAAAGCACCCTATAACGCAGCCGTAACTTGCCTATCACGGGATCACGGAGAGTGTTATTCCCTCTTAATTGGCACTTCCGAGCGGAATCGTCAATTTGAGATATTAAACTAATTTTCAATGCTCCGCGCGGCGCTAAGGGTTAACTCGTTGGATTTCGAATGTGTCTTGGGATGCAAGGTTGCATGGAATGTATGATTCTTTATTCGAATGTTTTTGGATTTAAAATATATAATATTTCATTCTTTTTGTGGAGTCCGTGAAAAATATACTGTAGATTTAATAGCCTAAATTACTTCTAAATTGTCATAATAAATAAAACAAATGATATATTTAGACTTAGTCTATATCAGGATACAATCATATACAAATATTAATCTTTACATTTTAAATTGTGTAACAATGGTATAGAAAATGCTGAATATTAGGCTTATGTTAGAACTTTACGCCGAAAGTTCCGCAAATATAATACGTAGGTCCATTTTCGGATATTAGCCGTAATTAAGATACAGAAAGACAGACAGACTTTATCAGAAAGCGAAACAGACAAAACTCAATGTAATTTAGAAATGGTTAATAACCGCAGGGGGTCAGTTATTTAAATAGCAAAGCTTATTTTATTTATTTTGCTGACAAATGTATCTTATAATCACCATTTTATGAATATTTCGCGAGTTTTTGAATGATTAATGGTAAATTTAAACAGGGAATTTTGTCATAAAAACATCATTTTATGACAACAAATAAAAAAAATCTGTGATTACTAAATTCTTTTTCAAGTAGTTATTAGAAGTAGGGTTTTTTGTTTGTCACCTCAGATATTTTCTCACTGTACATGGACTAAAAATTATTATTTTTATTAATGAAAGCTGTAGCTTGCTAGTAAATCCCATTTAACATCTACATTATATTGAATAGACCTTTGAATAGACAAACTAATTGATTTTTTGTACATTACATGGTATATAATTTACATTGGATAATCAAAATTCTTCATACATTGTATTTTGTTTATTTTTTTCTGATATTTCACTTGTGGATTGTAATTTTTCTTTAGGGGCCCTAAAACAGTAAAGTGAAGGGCTAGTACTACCACCTACGCACTACCAGTATTACAATGTACCAGGGCAGCATAGCAAGACTGGAGATATTAATCCACGCTGTGTGAGGGCCCGATTTATGAACACCGCCGCACGAACATGCGAGCCTGGTACCTACAACTGTGTGCTGATTAATAACCAGTACCTTTTTACATTTTTTTTCTTACATTTTACATTATTTATAAGCGGTATTACCTTTATTCGACATTATGAATTGATATAGATTGATGTTGAAATTACTCGAGACAAGTTCGAATTTATTTATGAAAAAGTTTGTATTCAATTTATGAGTTTCGATTGAAGATTCAAATGATGCAGTAATACTCAGTTCTCACAACCTCATAAACCCAACAAGAGAATTCACGCCATTCCGGCAAACAAAACAAAAACTAAAACAAGAAAATGTCTTTTAAATTCCATCTTCTCATATCAAGCATCATCATACTATCTTGCATCGCGCCGCGTAAATTAATACCTAACAAGAACAAAAAACATTATCAAAAACGGCGCAGTGTCATCGGCCCTTACCGATCATTTGATTCGATCCTATCTCCACGACTCCCAAGCGGTTTTCTACCTTATTTTTCACGTCACAAAGTGAATTTTTCGATGTCACAAACGTTTTAATTATAAAGGACAGAGCGATCACTCAATCGAGATTGTATTTCTTGAGAAACTAGCTTTTTGATTCGAATCTGGAACCGAGTTGACTTGTCATTTTGATTTTCGAATATTTGTGTCGTTCTTTTTCAAACTCAAATGCCAATACGTTTACCAGTGTTCCAGGAATAATTAACACAAAAAACTATCAAATTAAAATTTTGAGTTGCAATTTTTTTGCTTTTATTTTTATTTAAATTTAGCATGACGTTTTATATTAGCTACGTCGTAGAGGGTCTACGCCGTAGAGCATCTACGAAACTATTTGCAGAATATCCAACAAAAAGTACCAGGCCCGTATAGCTTATAGGATACGGTCGAAGCTTATAGCCGGTATTTACGACAAGGTACAATGCATAAATAGCCGAGCCACGCACCTACTAGGTATCCAATAATCCACGGCTCAGCGAGTGCATTTAAGTTTATTTTAGAATCGCGAAGAACGTTTATGACGCCCGAGTGACATTAATATTTGTTCCCCACCTGATTTATGCGACTTCCCTCTGTGTAGAGGTTTACGGCCGATCACGGCTCAATTAGAAACGACGCTTACTTCAATTAAGTGGACGCGGAACGCATCCTAATGAATTTGAATTTGTTCGATGACAGCTGCGCGTCAGATTTAGAACGACACTTCTGTGATTTGATTCTTTGGCGACGTTCTGGAATGGAACGTTTTGAATTTGGTTTTGAATGATGAACGGAAACATTACATGATACTTTTGATATTATATTTTACAATAGAGTAAATAGGAACTTTATAATTTTTTCGTTGTATGCGAATATTTGCAAACTGTAAAGTTTATCTTGACTAAGATATAAGTTATCGCTTTTCAGCGATAAGGCCGCCCATTGTACATTTGTTTTACTACGTGTTGTTGTATTTTATTTCTTTGTGTGTATAATAAAGTGTTTTTTTTCGTTACAGTTATAAGCACTGTTTGGTGGCAAAATATCAGAAATTTGTTGAAACTTTGAAAAACTTCGAGCCGCGTTCCAAATTTAAACAAACCAAATGTAACCTACCTACGAGTGTACCTGTAAGTATCTATAATTAATTCATATTTGCACAAAGATCCCCTTTATTGTCTAATGATCCTATCCATTCAAGGTTGTCTGGTAGAGATCGCTCTTGAGCGGTAAGACCGCCAATTGGCGCATAGTGTTAAGAATATTTATGTTACGTTTGTGTTTTTTTTTATATTAGATAAGCCTTCATTTGTCCACAATCTCACCTGATGTAAGGTCACGATGTGGTCTAAGATGACATGAAGACCTAGAAGGTAGATGGCTTCTCCGGACCACATTTACGAAACACGAAAAAATCGCTTCACGCACTGGCCCAGCCCGGAGGGTGGTGACAAGCCGCGGCCGAAGCCTACCACCAGAGACTGTTCTTAGCACCACCCGGAGGTCACGTGTAAGGATTCAGAGGGTTACCACTTACGGACCTGAACAGACAAAACCTCCAAATATAAATAAAATAATGTGTGCGAAATAATGAATTATTATTATTATTTTGTATTCCAACCAGTTCGCGCGCATATGCACAAATAGTCTACAATACTACACCTAACCTTTTTAAACTGACAGTGACATTTCTACCTCACAGAGACAAACATCTTTAATATTCTTATACCGAAATTTTACATCCTGCATGTCTTATTAGAGAGATTTATAGTAGTTTTTTATAGTTATCTATGCGAGTCGTGTCCAGTCATTATGGCTCGCACGTCCGTAGGTAATATAATTAGTTTCTCCATTTTACTGGGATATGTGAGCTTATCTCTGTTATGTTTGTAGTTATTATGAATTACAGTTATCATGGTTTCTAAATAAATGTTTCCGGACAATCCACACAATAACATTTAGCCCCGTGGTAAGCTCTAAGCTTGTGTTACGGGTACTAGACATCTGATATACTTAATATAATAGACATACATACATAGATATTTTTTATTATACACATTAAACAGACCAAGGAGAAAGTGCTTGCAGAAAATACAAATTTGTATAATAAAGGTATGGTTTAGTATCTGTAGCACAAGCTTAGAGATAACCACGGTGCAAGAATTTTATAGTGTATCGTCCATAATTAGAAAAAAGAAAAACACGCAAAGAAAAAACAGAACGTGCAGTCCATAAAATAAAAATCTCAAACTAAGAAGCATAGAATACACAACCCACGCAATGCAACGTTCTAACTTTAAAAAAATGATACAAGAGGACGCAGCGCATCGACAAGATACCATGTCCGTAATGTTGCCAGCACAAAAAGATAATTGTCAAATGTAGAATGTGCGTTGATTGGCAAGGTGCGTGCGGGGGCGTTCCGATCGCTCAGAGCCCGACGACGACAAAAAGTGGACGTCCGCCGCCCACCGCGCGGCGACCTATGGCAGATCATTATAAATACACGTTTTTATAATCAGTAATTGAATAGTCGGTTTTTTTCTTGTTTTGGTGTCTATACTCCAACTTAATTGAGTGTTCTTACGATATCAAAAGTTGAAATATTTTTGTTTAGATGATGATAGAAGTATTAAGTTATGGTAGTATTAAGTATTAATAAATATTATAATGGCAAGGATAGCGCTTCGTTTACTGGGTTTTATTTAATATTTAGATATTTTAAATAATTTTGAGTCATAAAAAAATGACTACGTAATACGAACAATTAAAATGACACGGCAAAACCCAACATCAGTATATTTTTATAAGTGGGCGTAAAAACGGTTTTTATAAAAACTCCCATGATTGACGCTAGACTGACACTCCATTAATTTCCTCCTGATTGGACTATGCAAATATTCCCCAAATTACACCACTGCAGTACAAATCGATCCCAAGATGTGACAGCTGATGTTCAAGCGGAACCCGCCCTTCGCAATTACGTCATAAGTGCTTTAATTACTTGCATCTCTTCAGCTTCATCCGAGCGACGGTTTTGACGCGTCAGAAAATAACGCTGACGTGACGTCATTCGTCGGCGACGTCGCGTCGCTGTCAGTCTCGAGGATTTCAAAATTCGAAATTGGAAGACAGGCTTCAATGTATGAAGATTGTAATAAACAGCATTGGATTGCAAAACACAGATACTAAATTTAAATCGGCGTTCCTTCCGGTAGTTTTGAACAAAGTTTGTTAAAACTAACCACAATGAGATATCTCTAATGAGGTGCCAACATAAAAAACCTCAAGTCAAAATGGAATACCATTCGAGCGTCATTTAAAAATGCCCGAAGCGGTCCGCTCATTGTCTACACTTTTGTTCTAATTTTATTGAGCACTAATTTCATTACTATGTCGTCATCCCGTTGCAAAGCTAATTTATGTGAAACGTAGAGATTTATTCGTCTGATGATGTTCCTCGAAACACTTAACGTGGCGACAAAGTTGGTGATATTTTAGCTGAATAAGTAGAGTTATGTGACTGTAGAATACATGAACCATCCGTAGCCATTAATGAAATGGAATGGCGGACGAGATAGGAATGACGTGGCAACACTGAGTGCGACATAGAATGTTGACTAGAAACTAGATAGATGGACCACTATATTCAAACAGATTACTTTTATTTACGCGATTTAACTTCATTTACAATAGAATGCGACAAACTACACTGATAGACGAGATTTTTAAATTATGTATTACATTTTTTTAATGAAAGTTTATTTAATATTTTACTCTAAGCCAAAGTATATCGTATTCAAACAAAATTTAAAAGTTCATAAACTAACGCAGCAAAACTATAATTTATCACAAAACCTTTGTTGTAAAAAGATGTAAACAATGCCATAAATATGGCAGGTCTCACCTGCTGGTACTAGGAGCGCATAAATATTGAAGAGATGGCGCGCGCCGTTTGCATGAGATGCTCAATTACGATCCCGGAACGTAATGCATAACCTGTTGTGTTATGTTGTCTTGGTACATCTTTTGAGAATCGCTGGCGTGCTGGTTAGGTTAGCGACCTTGTTAAGTTTGCTACAGGTAATAATTATACATTAGGTGGACGTTTCCTATTGGATTCCAACCAGATAAAATAATTTTGAGGGTCTTGTTGGAAATAAATTCAACGTATTTGTGTACTTGTCATTTTATCTTGACATTTACATAATGTTAACAACATGAATGTTCGAATCAATAGTCCGAACCTTACAATTTGTTATTTGCAAATAACAAATTACTCTAGAAAAAGATAGTTTGTATAATTAATGTTATCATAATTATAACTCAAATATAATTAGAGAGTATACAAAACTCTATGAGATGACGAAATTAAAACACAAATTTCCAGTTCATAAGAAAAATGAAAAAATCTACAACTCAAATGATCTAACGATATCATCAGCTCAGCAACGCCATCTACCGACGAGTAGCGGAACACGCATAAAATCGATTTGAAATAATTATCTGTTGCCGGTTGGTACTACCTCAGGCAGTAATTTAAATAAACTAGTTACAAAGTATCGATATCTACCATCTACGAAACTTATGTTGCTAGCATGTAGAGGTATGAAAACTTGTTCAGCGCCTCTGGCGGTTACGATATGTAACTAACCGAATCGATTCAAATCATAAAAATAATTGTAAGCAAGTAACTCGAATAGTCAGTTCTGTGCGTTTAGTCTTTTGAGTATTGGTTTTCAAATAATTCTATATACAAATAACTTCTAAATTAAAATCATTGAAATGAATAACGTGCAATCAATAACAAAG
This sequence comes from Gymnoscelis rufifasciata, assembly GCA_929108375.1. Lineage (NCBI taxonomy): Eukaryota > Metazoa > Arthropoda > Insecta > Lepidoptera > Geometridae > Gymnoscelis > Gymnoscelis rufifasciata. Next base: position 1,324,960 of record OV815320.1, read on the forward strand.
ATTCGAAAAAGGAAATTCGAACGCGGTAAACCGAGACATAGTAAAGTGAATGCAGTACTCAAATTCCATAATAATTAAATATCGCGACTAGCGCGGTACAAAACGGTGCGGTTAGCGCGTCTACCGCAAGTGCTTACTTTACGGCTCTCTAGTTCTTGTTAACTTGTTTTACTGTGAGTTTCATATTTTTACTGGGTCTAACTAGCCGTTACCACAGTGTGGTCGCTTAGCTGTTATTTATTACCACAAGATAATGTTAATGGAAATGTTTATAATTATATTCACTTTTTATGTTACTCAAAGGTCTTTGCGAATCGATAAGGTTACATAAAGTGGTGTTTATAATGAGACAGGCAATGTTGTTGAAGTTTTGGTCGATAGATGCGCAATTGTCTGTGTCATAAACATATAGTAGGTACCATAGATTTTATTAAATAGGATGGTTTCCGAAGATGTTAGAAAATAACAAAAAAAAAAACATGTTATTTTTTTTTCTTCTAAGAGTAAGTATTTCTAAATGGTTTAAATCATTTTGATTCTTTATCAGGCTAACAGCTTACTGACTGGATCAAGCTTAAACCTCCTAGCCTCGGCAGTCTATCGCCAGTTTCTATATTTATTATCAGGTTACACAACGCATTCAGTAATCCACGTGATTATTTCAAATCACCAGCACATCACATTAGACGTAATCTCCCGTAATGGCGTCTAACGGCGTTGTTGCCAGCTACACGCCAAATTGTGGGAACTAGGAACGCTACATAGATTCTAAATTGACCACTTATTATGCATATCTAGTTTATTTTAGTGCTTATGAATAATCGATTATGAATTTATGATTCATGAATAAATCAATTAATTAAACGCCTGAGTGAATTTGAAATTAGAATGTTTTGTGGGAAATGAGCATCATTTTTCTTTTAAATTTAAATGTTTATAATATAACTCATATGGAAAGAAATGACACCAAATAAATTACTACGTCGAAGAATGTTATTAATAAAATAAACATATCCATGGATTAATTTCAAGATTTGACATTTCATTTCACATAATTTTTATTTTTTTAATACATATTACTGAGGCAGGATTAATTTAAATCGTGGATGTCGCGAAACTACAAAAAGCAATAAACAGCGTAGCGAAAGGCAATAAGACGCATGTCAGGAATTACTTGAATTACAATTTTAATCTTGTCGAATCCCATTTTTTATTGAGTTCGGCCGGCCCTCTCGCGGAGGACATAATTTTCCATTCAAAGTTTATTTAATAAGAACTTCTCATAAGAAATCATATTAAAGTAAGCGAGGGTTGGGACCTCATATAAATTCGCGATTTTTATAACCGACTCATTATTATTTTTGAACGCTCGAAATGGCCGCTTATGAATAAAAAGTTGTCTTTATTTTGATGCAAACATATTGTTTGTTGCAAAAAATGACGACGGGCGGTGTGCGAGCCGACGGCACAAAGCGGCGGACATAATACTGCAACCCGTTCACGACGACTTTGATACAATTAAAAAACATTTCTCGATGTTATTGGAATTAAATTACTTTTTTTTGCCATCGAAGCCGGCCCAGCCAGAACCGCCTAGCCACGGTGCTCGCTGTACGCACAAACAGGCAGACATTCCGAACATTCTTGCACTATTATAAAGCCCCGTATCCAGTTAAAGAAGCGTTTATTTTAAGTAGATGGGTATTTTATCAAAATTACTATAATTTTGGTCAAACAAAACTACGACCTGTCAAAATTGACGTCGGTAAATCATCGCCTTGACCCTTTTTTGTTGCCAGTATTAATAATTTCGTTAAGGGCTTTTTAAACGTGGAACATATTTGGAATAGCTGCTGGTACTTTATGGTCGAGATCATTTGTATAGGAATTTTAAACGGGGCGATTTAAAATTGGATTACAATAAATTGAGGAATAACGGCCATTACTATTCGAGGCACGATATTCAAATGCGCTGCAGAGAAATAAAACAACAGCGCAATAAGTTGAGTGACCTGTCGATTGGCAGTTAACAATCTACCTAATGAGCGCTCTAGAGCAAAACAAGCACCCTCCGAATACCACACAGCGAAACTATTCTAGCCGAGCAGTCAGCAGGCAGCAGACAGAGTGACGCGGTGGTCATGCTCTCTCGTTATTCATATCTCAACAAAGAGGGGCATAAATTACTCGGCCGAAAATATCTAAACCCTAATCCATTCGCCTCGCCTGTCCCCGACTGAATCCGATTTTAAAATATTTATGAAAAGGCAACAAAATAGAAAAGAAACACAAGTCCAGAGACGGAATTAAAAATAAAAAAATACGCCCCGAGAGCGAACGACGGAAAAAAGTTAAAATGATTGTAGGGCATCGCGATGTAGTGGGTTTTTTTCGTATCGTTTCATTAGATCCGTTTCAATTCCGACGGGATTAGTCCGAGACGCTGGCCGTTGATTTATAAAGATCCTTCGGGACATTATTAATTGTTCTCCTTGATGTATGGCAGTTTTTCGGTTGCAGGTGTCGCGAGGGGGTCCACGTGACCTCTGCCGCTGACAGCCCCGAAATTAGTCACGTGTCCGTTAATAGCGGACGGGGCGCTGCCGTTTTTTCCTCCGCTTGTTTACAACAGTTGGCGGCTATCGATCCGCCGGATATAGACGTAAATACGGCGTTACTCATCGGCCGCTCGCCGCCCCCGCTCCGACGTCTCGGCTGTTTTCCATCGATTTTCCGACGGACCGCAGATCGGAGAGTATTATGTATTATCTCCGAAAAGGTTCTCGATGCGCTTTTAGGTGTAATCGGTCGGTATGTGTCGGCAGCGCGCGTGTGTGCGTCGGGCCGGGCTCGATTAGCGGGCCGCGGCGCGCCGCCTGATTGGGCCATCCATCACGCCGCGCCCCGCGCGCCCCGCGCCCGCGCCGCGCGAATCTCGCCCCTGCGCGGGCCGCGCACGGCTCACAATCGCCCGGCCGCCGCGGCGCGCTAATGCCGCGACGCGCGCAGAGATCGAGGCGTATTTTTAAGACGGATACTTAGTGCGTTACATTATTACTCTTTTGTTTTGTTTCGGCCGCGGCCGTGTAACCCACCCGGCGCGGGTCGACGCTCCTCGCCGGTTATGATACCGAATGCCTTTAGATTTTTGATTGAGGTTTTATTTTATTTGGCGCGACGTTCGCCCCGATTACGTTTCTCGTATTCGTTTACCGCTCGGCCGGTTTTTGTTTCGACGCGTTTCATTGTTCGTAACGAGATCGATTTCGATGATAAGACGTGTTTTAATGAAGACGTGGGTGTGCTGCGTTACTGTTTGCGCTTTACACTGGCACGGCTGCCGATACACGGCGAGATAGATAGAACACAAGGAAATCTATTACAAAGCACCATCTCCATTCTATCCAATTCAAAAAAGGAACGATACAAAATGCCGCTTATTTCCCTGTTCTTTAATAAAAAAGCGTTTATTTTGGCACCTGTCAAACAGCGCTCTACCAATAGACAGTATAGAACGTCAGTTTAAAGGTGAGTTCACTCGAGGGTTACGTTCGGGTCACGCGCAACAAATTGCATTCTCACGCACGCCATATTGGTCCATTGACATTTAAAATTAAGATGGAGGATGCAGTCTGAGCATAAGTTTACGTTGTTTACTAATTTATCCTGTCTCATTGGATGCGACATGTTTGTTATCTATTGCATTTATTTGGATTGCTTTAAATCTTTTCATATATCTCAGTGGCGCGGTGGGCGAAGGAATGCTTGCGGCGCAAGAGGTACCGGGTTCGATTCCCTTGAGGGACCAAGTGTTTGTATGTTCTGCAAGCACTTTTTCCTTGGTCTGGGTGTTGAATATTTATAATAAAAATATCATCATAAATGTATGTCTATTATATTAAGTATATCAGATGTCTAGTACCCCTAACACAAGCTTAAAACTTACCACGGGGCTAGATGTTGTTGTGTGTATTGTCCGGAAATATTATAATTTAATTATCAATCTTTCTGACAGTTAATTACTTCTTGACACTCCAACTAATTATCCGATTTGGATATTTGTCAGACATCGCTCCTTTCAAGTCAATTTCTCTAAACCAAACACACGTTTCATATAAAACCGAATTTATAGTCAATAAGTATTCGATACAGCCTAAGACATCAACGAAATGGACTCGTTATTAATATAGCCGTTTTTACGACGGTTTTACGATGGCAACGTTGCGTTACTTCCGTAACGTTATTCAGTAACGTTATTGAGTTAGTGTTGTCGCGTGGTTTATGGTGCATTTGCTTATTGGAATCACTTATTTCTGTGGTTGGGTTGAAGACACAATTTAAATATTATTGTGATTAGATTCATTTTGTTTAGGCAGACTTTACAAACAGCAAAAACTGGACGAAACTACTATCGAGTTAAATAATAAAGCCCCATTCCTAATTCTAATGAGTGAAATATGTAAAAAGATGCTAATCGACTTATAAATTGTCAGTGAGAAGGTATTTAAAGTTCTTGAATGAAGACTGGACTGGTTGGTAGGCGCAGCGTAAGGTTTCTACCAACAAGATCATGTCGGGGTCATGGGTATTTTTAGTGTTCCTATTAGGGACCCTATAACTGAGGCTATGTCGTCTGCCTGTCTGTCTGTCTGTCACCAGCCTGTATCACAAGTACCTTGATAGACAGAGATCTGTTATTTTGAGGGATATAATGATTTAGTACTCGATGTATTTCTTTTGTCACTATAACAACAAATACAACAACACAACAATACAACAGTGTAAATAAATGAGCTCCCATACAACAAATGTGATTTTATAAAGTTAATCATCGTTGAGCGCGGTCAGCACTTTGATGGGTGGCCTGACTGATTTCTTTAGAATCATTCATTTTGCACGTATTTTATTTATTTATGTGTTATTATTTAATTAAAGGCAAAAAGAGTGAACACTTTTTAATTACACGGAAACCTCGATGCATGAGGCCACCTCATACTTTCCGAATATATTAATATTTTATAAACCATGTATATTATATATTAGTTACTCCGTTATAAAGTAAAATAAAACGCTTTTTTCGCAATAAAAAACAGTTGTACCTATGTTCAATTAGTTGATGTATTTTATATTTTATTTTTAACGTTTTTATGATTTGTAAAATAAAAACAAAAGAAATAAATTATATTATATCTTGTTGTGTTTTTATTTATCATTGACGTAAACACCGAAGCTGTGCCTAGTAACTAGTTATTTAAAATTAGCACGAAGGCTGTCATGTAACACGACCCTTATGGGCTCAGTATGGCTAGGATGGGCCATAGACAATTTTATCGATCACAGATAATATCTCCTTACAATGTAACGAACGCCACGGGTCACGCTGCTACTTAAATTGCGAACTGGTGTTACTAGCTTCGAGGTATAGGGTTAGATGTAGCTAAAATATTTTAATATTGAATGTTTAAATTAATTTATGTTAAATTTTATTATTCAGCATGAATATGTTTGAGATTATTTATTTACAAGTATATTTTTATACGTTATAAATGAAGACGTATTATGGAAGCTTTCTGTTGCTTGGATATTTTAAACTAAGGGATACTAATACTCGTCAAATGTATAAATTAAAACTAAATGATTGTCGAAGCGCTTAGGTACCTCAAGGTAAATTCATATGAGTAAACTAATATTAAACATCTTTTAAGAATACGATTTTATGTTTTTACAAAGCAATAAACCCAACTTATAGGTTGAAACTAATATTCTTTATTTGTGTAGATAATAATTCAGTATTATGGAAGACGCGGGTTCGAGTCCCGCATCTCGCTGATATGCTTCTAATAAATAATAATAAAATAATAAATATTTCCGGACTACTCACACAGCGTCACCTAACCCCAAACTAAGCAGAGCTTGTACTATGGGTGTTAGGTGACTGATATACTACATAGATACATTTTTTTTTTGTAAATACATACATATGATTCATAGATACTATACCAGTTATTACTATCATTTGTGTAACTTTAACAATATTGAGAATATAAAACCATTTTAATCACCTATTTTCATTCGATAGCAATTGCAATTTTTTCTATTTAACCAGGCAACACTGCCACAATAATTTACCCGAACGCAAACAGGCTGTGGGAATAATCGGCGTCGCATCTCAACAGCGATAGGTACTTGCTGTTACATCAGTTCTTTGTTTACTTGCACTTTGTATTACAATGTAAATATTACTTTAGTTAGTATATAAATATACAAAACAAATTAAATAGTCTTGTTTCTTACGCAAGAGTAGATTAAACGTCATGGCATGATATGTTCTCCCGGTAAATAATAACTTTTTCACAGAGGAATCATTTTTATTGTTACATCAGATTGTATGGCTTTAAATGAAGAGACAATCTCTTGTGCTATAGATTATAAGCAGAGGTTAGTTATTTGAGCATCTCATCTCATAGATAAGCTAAGTAACAGGTTAACTTAGTCTTTGATAATGAAGGGCTTTATGATACTCTTTTACTGATATCTTGAAAATACTATGTTGTTCGAACGGACAGACATGCAAGCATTGTCCAATTCAGGACGAAGGAACTAAGTAGAATATCGCTTATTTCTTACTTAAGAAATCATCAAGCAATAATCCCGTAAAAGACGGGAAAATTGATTTATGATGCGAGTAACCCAACACCAAGCTGTATCGAGTAGTTATCTTTATTAAAACAGTGTCTATGGAATACAAAAGCGTAATTTACCGCACAAATCACGATTGTACCTACCGCTTAGGTCAGACCGAGACCCGAGCGAAAACTAGAACAGTGTAGATTACAGTACACATTGCAACTAAAATGCATTTCTAGCGGCAAGCTTTGACTCCTCGCAGATTAAGATAAAGCGGCCTGAGCCCATAAGACCATGGTCCTTTGAGCAAGATCTTAAAAACTTGCTTAGACCTCCGATGGCGCTTACGACGTTTCTTCCCGCTCATCTCGCTAACGAACACCGATTCTGCCTCTAATTTGCGGACATGGCGAGCAATCGATCTCATTGGATTAAAAAAAAACTTATGATTCGAGCACAAATTGAGCAATTTAGTGCTTGCTTGCTCTGACCCGCGCAAAGGATATACCGCGTCTCATTTTTCAAATTTGCAATTATAAATGAGTTCGATAATTTATTTGTTATTTTGATATATTTGATATATTATTGGGTCTGTCAGGCGACAAGAGGTTTAATTTTGTAATTTGATATGCAATTTCTCAAATTTTGGCAAAGCTTTTTTTTAATAATTTGTTTGAAATACGGCACAGCAAAATTAATATTTGTCAATACGTCATTCGTATTTAAATAAAAAACAATTCTCATTTTTCATGCAGCAAGTGTCTAAATAAATTAACGTTTCATTACAGAATAGATATTCTATCTTTAAATGGCAAGAACATAACTTTTCACAATTAAAAATCCTGTAGCCTTTATTTTGCACCAAGTTTAGGTAAGACTTGATGGAGCGGGTAACCCAGCCTGAGGCATTCCACGAGGTCGCCATAGCAACGGGCCGCAACTTCGCGCCATTCCCGTCCCAAACAAAAAACAACCGTATTCGTTAGACGTCAAGTACGTAATTCCCAGCGCAGCTCGATGAAGTTATAACATTCCGTTACAATACCACACAATCGTCAATACCCAATCATAACAGTGAAACTGCGACCTTAACGTCTGCGAGTAAAGTACCATTTTGAATGTGCGAACGGCTTAAGAATAGCGACGTAAGGAAAGTCCCTATCTCTTTCTCACGCTGTGAGGCTACAATCGAGCGGTCTCGCTCTGCGTTCGATTCCTTCACTGAAGACGGATGCGATTCACTCAAAGCGTCTCTTTTCTACGCCTTTTTGTTTCCCACTGTTAATCCGTTTTCGTGTTACGTTCGAATCGGTATTGCTTCGAAATACAGTTGAAAAATAATTCCTTTTGTTTTTACTAGTCCATTAAAACTGAAAATGGCAAACATGTAGTTGCGAGGAAAAATATAAAAATGTCGGTGCTCACAGGTAAATATACGAAATATGGGAGATTATTTCCATCAAGAGTATGATACTGTATGAAGTAATCGAAGTATCAGAAGTGAGCTCAAACAGTAATTGATATAGTGTAATGGACACAGGCTATGACGTGACGTGTTGATAGAGCGAGACGGAGCGGCGTCATCCCACGGGGCAGAGTGAAACGGATATAGGCGCGTGCTTCAGTGCAAGTGCATTTCGTTGTCGATGTAATTGAAACTTTATGTCGAGGTGATAGCGCGTAATTTGGCGTAATAATGGCGCGGTTGGATGTGTGCGCCGAGAGATGGAGCTAGTATGTTGGTTGAAATTAATTTGACGCGTTCTGATGAAGTTTGGTATTTGAAAAAAGAATTTTTGAGCTTTTTACAGCTATTAGGGTAATCTCCCATTTTCACTTGTCGCGACGCGTCAATCGTCCAGACAAGTGAAAATGGGAGATTTATTATATGAGTTAATACTTATTAGATACATATATTACATTCTACTTAAAACTAACTCAGCACCGATGTTTTGATGTTTAAATACAGTTACAACGGAATATGTATTATAATAAATACCTATTTAGATTGATGTCTTGCTTATTTTTATAACATACTTACTACAAAAAAAAACTCTGGATAACACGTAGAGTACTTAACGCCAATAAAATGTATTCATTGGCAACGGCACAACTGGCGGCACTACCAGTAGTGTCGTTTACAATAAGAATATAAGAATTTTTTTTTTATCATTTATCATTTTACAAAATATAGCCTAGGTACCTACATAATAAACAACACTACCGAATACCATTAGATGTGCCATTAGGGATTTTCCTTTATCTTTATCGGCAGAAATTTTCCCTTATGTAGGTTAGCTCGTAGTTTCGCGACCTTGCATCGAGATGACAGATCTCGCGATAACACGAGTGATTGATCGAGTCTGTCAACGAGCTCGATTCTCGATGCTCAAGGGCCCTCGCGATACAATCGCTTACTCAGTAAAATGTAAAAATTACAACGATGGCTAAATTTGAAAGTCGAACGCGGAACAGATCATTTTTAATTTAGCGCCAATACGAGTATATTGGGCTAAAGTTCAAAATGTTCGAAGTTTTCAATTTGGAACGTGAAATTCAAAATTTTTTTTTTGTTCATTCTGTCTTTTTTTCAAAAGGTTTTTGAATTTATAATATACCTAGTTTGAAAATAGAAAATGAAACTTGGTGGTCTTTTTTTAATTTGAGCGAATTTTAATTTGATTATGAAAATTAATTTGTGTAAAAAACTAGGAAATTTGTTTTGTTACGCGAACGCTAATATTTATAATTACCAACAGTGATTAATCACTGTGACAAGATAGCTAAAAATATCATGAAATTTTAGATTTTTTTTTATTTTGATAGAATTAGTTTCTTATAAATATAAATTTGGTTTGGAAAGGTAACTTACCTTAATACGTAAGGTAAACGCCCTAATATATTATATTATTTTATCTGAATCCTATCTACAACCATCTACCAACGTTTGATAACATCCCAAAATATAAAAATAAGATAAATTTTATAATTTTTAGCATGTCAAGTGTCTTTCAAAAAGAAAAATATCACCGATATTATTAACAGATATTTATACAAACATTTTTAAAAACTCTTTACCTTGTTCTTGTTCTATAGACGTAAAGTAAACATTTATAGTAGCTTTTTTTAATGTTTTTCGCTCTCTGCGGTAGGATTCGTAGCTATATACTATGTACGTCGGACCGTCCGTCCGTCGCGGGAGAAATGGGCTTCCATCCATCACGAACAAGGTCACAGGCAACATCTCGTATAGGTATAGCTATAAATTCTAGGTAAGACTTTAGACTCCGTAAGTTTACTTGAAAACGTAAGCTGTGCTTTTACACCGATATTTGTAGCGTAGTGTTGTTATATAACAGGGTCTCAATAGGTTAGGTGATTAAAAATAATATAATTAGTCCGTAATTTAGATAGATATAAGAGTATACACTGTAATATTTAAGTGATGAGAAATGAAAATAAAGAGGCAATATAAAAAAAAAATTTAGATAACTAAAAAAATATATATTTTATTTTATGGCAAACGAAAAATCAAAATACAGTGCATTGAAGTTTTGCGTTACGTAATGTTTTTACCAAAAAAATTGATAAGGCGAAAATTAGGAGTACAGTATATTTGGAAGAGATTTATCATTCTCTTATGTTCGAAATTACATTGGACCTATATTTTACCACTTTGGAAGTATCTCTTAAACTATTCAGTTTAAAAAATATATATTCGGGAAACCTCAATATCATTTTTGAAGATCTATCCAACGATACTGTACACTCATGTGGGTTTAATGCCCACAATGTAATTACGCCCAGGATGACTGGTACAGAAAGGTTCTAGTATTAAGTCCTCATCTATACATTGTTTTTTTGTGCACAAAGTATAAATAAATAAATAATGCAAAAAAATTTTTGAGTTTCACTTCTTAGTTACCCCAAACATGTTTGATTTTTTATTTGACGAAATAAATAATAATAATTTGAATAGTGTTTTTGAAGATACATGGCGTAGTTTTATTATTTACTATAGTTATTACTAGCGGCCCGCCCCGGCGTCGCACGGGTATAAAATTTTCCAGGAAATTATTCGAATTTTTCTCGCCGTAAAAACTATCCTATCTCTGTTGGATCGAACTGCACATGGTGTGCGAATTTTATTATAATCGGTTAAGTGGTTTAGGAGTCCATTGAGGACAAACATTGTGACACGAGATTTATATATCATCATCATCATCATCATCACCCTATTAACGTTCCCACTGCTGGGACACAGGGACTTCTCTCTAGGCGAGAGAGATTAGGCCTTAATTCACCACGCTGGCCAAGTGCGGGTTGGTGAATGTCACATGTCCTTCAAACTCTTTAAAGTTCTCAGAACATGCCGGTTTCCTCACGATGTATGTGCCTTCACCGTTAACGCACGTGTTTAAAGCGCACATAAATGTCTCAAGAAGATTTATAGGTATATTAAGATTATATTGTTACCTGGATATTCTCCCGGGCTGCCGAGGAACACGGAGGAGTAGACGCGGCGCGCCACGTCGGGCGGCGACGACCACTCCCGCCGCGACGGACACCATTTACCTGAGAACAGATTAGACATTAGCAAAGTAGCATGCTAAATCACTGTTCTAATCAAAATTGAGTGATTATTTTAAACAGTTAAAAAATACGAAGAACGCAAAGAATATAAGGTGAAGAACCGAGAGAGAGTATATGTAGTGAGTTACGTAAATCTTCGCTACTTTCGACGAACTTAAAATATTTGTTTTTTAATTGTTAATCCCTATTTAAAAAACTTACTTAAGACAATCTGGGAAGAACATGAATGCCTAGCACAAGGTGTTCATAAGGTTGTTCATCACTATGATTAATAATACATACTATGTACCTATTATTACTGAATAAAAACATTTTTATTTTCATTAAAATATTATGATGTTATTTTTTATATATTATAGTTGACCTGTTCCTTGACTATATCCCGTGCTTCTAAGGAAACAAACGACTTTGACTTTGAATTAACACGCATTACGCCTAAAATAACGACAACGATGATGCTACACCTTGTACATCGCAATATCACAACAACTGACTCCTCCAGAGAGCATTCACACAAGATAATCTAGCCGACGCTACTCAGTCGAATAATCTCATGAATACAGAATTGGTAGCATCTTCCGCGACATTCCCCGACCCTCCTAAGAACGAAAAAAGACATTACAATTCCTACTAATGTCCTTTACGACACATGTGACACTGCCTCGAATGATTCGCAAAAAAAATACTACATTAAGCTTCCCGCCTATCTAATGGAACCAACCAACTCTCGAAGGACCACGCCATCATTACGCAAAAAAAAGAAAAAAAATATCCCAAAAAAACACCTCATGGGAACGAAGGTGTTGCCACCCCAGTCTTTTCTTGCCCCTGCCAGGGAGGCAATATCATACACCATTAACAATTGCGCTACTTTTTAACGGTGTCACACTGTATAAATATATTTTGTTGCATGACGCGGCACACAATCCCATAATAATTGAGCTTTTTTACCGCGTGGGGTAACTAACGATGCTCTTTCGAACATTTGATGTAAAACAAAGGGATGAACTCTTTAATTGAATAACAATTATGTTCCGGTGCAGTAGGTGCAGCGGGCAACACCGCGGGGGTTCGAAATTCGAAATTCAACCGCCATAATTTCTGTCACGTTACGTTCCTTTTTTGGAGTAATTCGAAATTCGAACAAAAGCCGCGCGCAATGGTGCATGCATGATTGATAGCGAATGACGCCGCCCGGCGCTTTGCAAGTCCTTGACCTTTTTGCTTTTGCATCTTTTCATTCATTATATTTATTTTCTAATATATTTAACTATTATAATATATCCTCGGCAAACGCAGAGTAGGACGTCCACCAACTAGATGGACGGACGACCTGGTGAAGGTAGCGCTCCCGGTGGTTACAGGCTGCCGCCCACCGAAATTACTGGAAGTCTTTGAAGGAGATCTATGTCCAGCAGTGGACGTCCTACGGCTAAAATGATGATAATGGAGATATTTTCCACCTCCACTTACTAGATGACCGGCTAATTTGGATGCGAGTTCAAGGTGGAAGCAGGTGTCTTCGCTTCCAATAAAAAAAATGTTTTCTTGTGAGAGACCTATCTCTAGCTATGACCAACCTTTGGCTGAAATAATGATGCTAATGACGAATAAAATACATCGATTTTTTTGCAACAACTTTTTAAAACTTTATCATGATGATTATCATTTTCTCAGAAATAGGTAACTCTAACACGAATAATCAAATGAGTCAAAACCGCAACAATCCGCGCACAAAACCCAAAATCTTACAAACTGACTCAGTCTTAAGTATTACAAACCTAATTTCCTGTTTTAAGTAACTTAAAACCGACATTGCAATACTTTTTACGAGCAATTTGCGTTTTGTACCTCAAACTTAAGCATAAACTCGAATTACGTCGTTGAAAAAAACGAAATTACCCAATGTTACCAGCGCAGGGTGAAAGTTGCCGTAAACAAATACTAAAAATCTTGTAACCGAAATAAGGTGGCACTCTAAACAAGAATTACTGTGAAATTGGGAGTTCCCCTCCTGATGATATTCATAACGTGAAAAATTGTAATAACCACGGTTTGAGGGAGAGGTACGACGAAATATCATTAAAACTGTAGCTGTGAAGAAATATGTGACTAGATATTCCTTTTTAGAATTTCTAGGGTCGCATTTTTAATCGACTTCCAAAAATTCGAGTAGGGCCTCAAATTGACGCATGTTTTTTTTCTACCTGGCAAGATCTTCCTATATGATTTTGATGATTCAGTTCAAATTCTACTTTCAAATATTTATTTTATTCCAAACAGCAAAACTTTTTACAAACACCTTTCAGTAAATATTTCGTTCCAAATAAGTTTAAAATTAGAATAGACTTACGAACCTCCTTTTAACCAATTACACAAATTGCCTTAACTTTTTAATCCAATTAAAACAAAAACATTCGAATGAATTAAACAATTCGATAAACAACGAAAGAATCGAGTAATTGCTGCATTCGAATAATTACGAGTTCGAGTAATTATAAGTTTACGAATAATTGACGGCTTGTAAATTATGGAAGAGCTGACTAAAACTATTATTAAAATACACGATTTTGTACGAATGATAGGATCAGAACATTTTAGTGTACAATCACGGACACAATAGATTAGTAAAGGACTATTTTGTTATAACATAACAAAATAATATAACATAAGTAATGTTTGAGTAGGTTGTTTTTCAAAGCTTTTTTTCTTATTTTTATTTATATGGATTATTTTATTATTAAGTAACGATTATGGAAACTCTTGAATTATAATAATCTTGAAATATATATCAGATGTCTAGTACCCGTAACACAAGCTTCAGATCTTACTTCGGGGCTAGATGTTGTTCTGTAAATCGTCCGGAAATTTATACGATTTTATAATAAATGTTTTAAGTTTTCACTTGTGGCAACAGTAGTACCGATTGTTTTTAATACTGAAAAGAGAAGAATTATGTATGTTAATTGGTGTTCTAACGCGAAACGTTTACATTGTTTTAGTTTTATAATTGCCTTTTAATAATTGGTTGTGGAATGTATGTATGTGTGTATGTTGGAGTGGTTTGCGGTTTGTATGAGTCTTAGAATTATCCTTTCTTAACAAGCTTATGATAATACATACATTTTAATATAAGTATTGTTATAATTATGTTATAATTGGTGTGGGTTGAAACATAAACTTATATTTTATGATTGTAATTACAAACAATTATGTATTTCTTTAGATGATACATTTATTTGTTATTTAAGAGACGTACTATTTTTGTATTGCTACATGTTTAATGAATTAGGTAGGAGGTTAGAATTCCTACTTATAATAAAAAAATCTTTTCTTAGGAGCTATTTAGCTAAATAATATTATAAAAAGACAGAATCCATGCATTTTTGAAAATCCAAAAGTGAATTATGGCCCATAAAAAAACGGGGATATACACAATAAGTACCAGGGCCGCATAGCGCGCCGGTAGTTGATTTATTGTGAGAACGGAGACATCTTCGCAGGTACACAGGTGGAGGATCCACAGTTTGAATGTGGAACTTCTTTTTTTGAACTGTTTTCAATATAATATTTTAATTATTTTCTATTCTGCGGATTATTTTTTTATTGTTTTGATAATAGATTATTTTAATTTTGTATGTGGAATTCCTTTTTGAAATTGTTTTTAATATGATTCATTTAACTTTGAACAGAGCTTTTAAGTGGAACTTCTCTGCATAGAGCTATTATTTATAACTATAGGTGCATTTGAATAATATTACCTAACACTTTTTTCATGTTTTTTTTTTTATTATAATATGAGTAGTTTGGTGGATAAGAGAATTAATTACAAGAATTAACTGTCAGATTTTGTCGAAGCAAAGCTGTCATGGCGTGAAAATCTAGGTTTTCAATATACATACATTGACTTCTATTACTCGGTTTAAATTTTCAACGTTCTAAGTTTCTGTTACGCCTTGTTTAATCTTACAAATCGTCATAGTTTTTTTTTAATCCGTAGAAAAACTATCCTTTTATTATAAAAACCCGGCGTACACCTACATTTAAATAAAATACGGACCTATAATACATTAAAATGAAAGATCGACCTATATGATATGATTCGTTTGATATTAAAACGCCTAATATTAGATTTGGGTTAGATTTAGAATCATCAAACCTATCCCACGTGGACGTTAGCAGTAAATCTCTATAACTGCAGAGCAAAGACGCCCCAGCCCGCAGATCCTTCACATAAAGCAATTTCAGTAATGGTTCCGTTTTCCGATAGATGGCGGTGCCTTGAGATAAGATGGCCGCTGTGCTCTAAAGAGGTTTTTCCGAAATGTTTAAATGCTCTTTGTTGGAAATGGTGAATTATCTGCAACTGCAGGTTGAAGACATGATTTTATTTTTGCGTTAATGTGCAAGCTAGATGTGTGTATATTTGAAGCCTTACGTTTCCTAAAACTGGTATAAGGTAAGGTAAGTAATGTATTGTTATTTTGAAGAATGGTTGAAAATAACACCCACAAACAATGGGAAAAAAATTGTTTAAGAATGGTTAAAAGCAGTTTCAAAACAAATAATTCATTCAAAACATCCTCAAACATTCGCAAGCCAAAGACTATTCTCACGCCATTAAAACATAACTCTAGAAAAACTGAAAGCTGCATTTTTAATACCAAACCATTCCTAATTGCTCCCGCCCAAGCCAGGGCGGGCGGCCCGCCCAGACTCTAACCCTAAGATAATACGGATCATTTTCGCAGTGGATTCAGTTCTATCCGAAACTTGGAGAAGGCTAGACATCGAAATGTCGTAAGAAAAGTTGATCTGTCAATGGAAAATGAGTCTTGGTTCGACTCTTCAAGGTTGGGTTTCGCTGACGGGGGTCGTGGGTCGTTGGCTCGGCTTAGGGTTGGGTCTAATATATCATCGTAGGTACGGGGGATCGATAGTGGATACCTACTAGTGTTTGTTTTTAGAAGGCTCTGACTCCTGAGGGCGGAAACTATGAGGGTAGACAAATTAGGAGTCTTGTGAATTTTCGGCTTGGTTTTTATTTAAGAGATTTGAAAGTAGCTGTTTTATTGTGTAAAGCAAATCGAAAGAAGAGTAAATATGACAACAAAAACTTTCATGCTAGAACTGGTGAGATAGGTTTTGAAAGACATATTGATATATTATCGCTTATTCTTTCATCAGAACATTCAATACATTCAATAGAAAACCCTTTTCTCTCATCTTATATTTTTGGAACTACTACAAAAATATTATTAATTTGTAACAGTTCCAAAATTATTTTGACAATAGAAACAAACAATTTTGAAAATAACTGGTATAGGTACCTACTACAAAAACACAATGATAAACCAAGAACAAGATTATCAAAGATTTAACAGAAAGGAGATAAGAGATTACTGAACAACATTAAGATACTGGATCATCATTCCTTCAAAGCTGATTTAAATGTTAGTTACTGACCCACTTCACGACACGATACCAATAGGCCCAACAAAGTCAAACCTAAACAAAGCTACTCTACTCCCAGTTTGATAGTTTGTCAAAAATACCTCGAAGATATCACAGAAGCAGTATCTATTTCATCCTCGTCAAATCACGTCAGGTCGTCAGCCATTGACGGCTTGTAACGACGGTCTGACATTAATAGACTACCCCAATCAGGGATCCAATGATACGGTAGGTATTATAACATACTTTTGATAGTAAGTCGTGAAAACATAGAATATAAGTGATGGATTGATTCATGAAAGCTTTAGTAGTGCTGTAGGAAGTATTGTTGCGGAAAAGGTTACAGGTCCTATTCTTGAGTGACCTGACCGGTATTGATTCAAGCACTTTTTCTTGGCTTGCTAATTTCGTCATCAACTGTCCATTGAGAACATTATGTGGTTGGAGCAATATGTATTATCGATGAATTCCCTGTATCAGCCGACACACTATATTTATATAAATTCAATATAAGCGCAAACAGCAGGAGGTTAGATGATTCTTTATGGTATTTCCAAACAACATGATGATTCAAAGATGTCAAAGAAGTCAAAGGAAAAAGTAAAGATCTGTTTGTCAACATGGAGAAGTGTTTCTCTCATTGCCATAGGTGCATGCTGGCACTAAAGACGTTGTCACCAAGCATGGACTTCAGACAGTAGTCTTCAACAGGATACATGAGCAATCATAACAAATTGTGCCTACAGGTTCATCGACCCAAAATGGCCGCGGGTAGGCTATCCATTACGCGCGCGTTTTTTAACTGACAGCGGCTGTCAGATCCGCGTGACAGCTGTCAAACTCGGCCTTGACACTGACACTGATGGACGTCATCGATCACGGGCGCGATTCGTCTTGTGACGTCATCGTTGCACGCTAGGTCAATCCGCGGATCGATAGTCTGTTATCAATCTTTGTTGGTAGTCTGTTTGCTTTCAGTGCGTGGAATTTGTAAAGTTATTGTTGGTCGTTCTAGAGCTTATATACCTACAAAAGCCTTCTTGATCCTATCTTTAATATTTGACGGGTATATTTTATCCATTAGCCCAAAAACTTACTAGACATTTCATGAAATAAAAGTCAAAGACTAAATGTGAGAATCTCCACCAACCCTAGCTGTAGAGAACAAAATGATAGGTATGGATAGTGAAGTTGTTTAAACCGAAGAAGCCACTGATAGGTACCTATTCTTTCACCGCTCCAACCCTCACAGAATCATAAAGACTTCTTCAAAATGTCATTTATAAAAACAAAACAAATAAGATCTAGTCTTCCACGTGTATTCGCAAGTCTACGAAAATACCAATAAAAGCCTATTTTTTTGCAATAGGCTAAAGGCAGAGAGATTAGAGAAAATCGCAAGTAATGGAGGGTGTGTTTTAACAACAGTTTGATGGTCTGTAAAACGTAGAGGCGAGACCAGACGGGACAGTCGGCGACACAAGTGACTCGGTCGAAGTACACTCGCGAACACAAATAATGCGATTGATGACTAAGTGCTTACAACCGAAGGGCTGTCAAATTCCAAATTCAGAACATAGAATACAATTTTATAGTACACTTATCATGTATTTAAAATTCAGGTGTCAGTTCCACATTTTAGTGACTTTCGTGTTTGAACTGCTATTGACAGAGTAGCAAAATGACTATTTTATGGCCAGATCGGAAAGATAAAGGGTTAGGGGTAGGTACAACCCTAATTTTTTGTCAACTGATTCCAATAAAATGAATTTCAGATGCTTTTACGTGTGACGTTTGTCTGTTACATGTCAAATTAGGCTATATTTATATAACGCTTTTTCATACTGTTTTTGTTTATGCTAAATCATATTCTAAAGTTAAGGAAATAGGGTTCGTTTCGGATGCATTCCCGCTTAGAGTGACGGAGGCTCAACATTACCACAGAAATGTAATAAAAAAAGCAAAAATACACTCCGATACAGAATTGTGCCAGTCACGAGGGTCATACAAGCGGCCCGTCATTTTCATAAATTTCACAACCCTAGCGGGCCGCACTTAAATATAGACTTTATCGTTTGAGTATAAAGGTCTGATTTTGATTGTTTATGGGGGGTGCTTAGGCCGTGTGGGTTGTGCGGGGAATAAATGCGGAACGTATAGAAAAATTTGATTATTCATGCCGACTTGGAGAAAAATTACAAGCGGGTATGACACGGGGTCGGGGCGCCGGCTCTAGGCTTTGCTCGCTCTGTGATCTGTGGATACGTGCATTCTATAATGACGGCTTAGATGTTTTTGTGCTTTTAAGATTATAATAGAAATATATTATATTATTCTTAGTTTAAGTTTGTATTCACAACTTCAGAAGTTTGAATAGTAAATAATATATTGACTAATGAATAATCTTGCGAGATTCGTCCGTTTTTTACTTTGAGAAGTATTGCATATTGTAACAAGGTACTCAAAATGGAATGCAAAATATATATTGCTATTCCAAAAGCCCCTAGGAATGAAGACCTACACTTACATTTCCTGCATATGAATTAAGTCGGCCTTATAAATTAAGAAGCTTCAATCACTAAAATATCCTCACGATTATTTCACAAAAACCTTTTTAAATCCGGAGTACCAGGCTTTCAGGACTTTTGAAGATGTATCTATCTTTCAGCCACTTATGAGCATCAGGAGCAAAGTAATCATGAATGAGCACCTAATAACACCTACTCTGGATAGATTTCAGGTCTATTTATCATCGATGAGGAGATAACTGACTGACAGACAGACAAAGAAATGCCGTTCTATCCTTTGGTGATAAAAACAAGAAAAACATCAGAAGCTTAGTTTCTTTCACTAAAATCCTCGCAAATTTCGCAAAATTCCCTCAAAAACCCTGCTTCATATCGATCTAAAGTACCAGGCTACCAGGACATTGAAGATGTATCTGTTTCCTAACGAAGAACCCCGCGGAGCTGCCAGCGCCAGACGCTCTGCAACTAATTACACTCCAAACGGTACGAAATTTCAAACTATTTTTCGGATGGAAGGTTCTGGATGATACCTATAATTCGAATTTGGAATATTCTTCCATGATTCATTAGAGACGTTACAACTGTGTTACACTAATAAAATTTCATTTAATAGTTATCATAACTTGTTTACAGGTTAACTTTGCTTGAGGGTATTTCGTACTACCTTATCAATAAATATAAAGTATATTTTGTACTAGCGTCCTGCTCCGGTATAGCACTATGTTCGACTTCTTTAAGAATCAAAATATCAAAAGGAATAAACAGCAGAAACGACTTTGTACCAATTAAAATAGGTAACTAGTAGAATTCTACAATTTGGGACTTTCTGCTCACTTCAATAAACTACCGATTCCTACTAAAACAAAAAGCAGATGAATTTCACATAAACAATACAAACTTGGAACATGCAAGACCAAATCCAATTTCAAATAATTTTCGTTTAATAACAAACGGAGCATGTTTTGAATTTGGAAGCGGCACAGAGTAAATAAAACACATAAAGGTGCGTACACACGTGGCTGTAAATATTTTTGGAGGCAATCGATTTCCGAAATCCATTCTACCCCGCGTCGCGGCGCGAGTCTTATGTGGATATGCCTTCGATTATTTTTATTTATTCGAATTAAATTTGTATTGAATGGGTTAGATAGGCGCGTTCTTTATTTTAACAAGTGATATTTCAAGGCTCTAAAATATAAAAAAATATTACTTTAGTTAGTAAAATGTAACCAGAATTATGCGGAGCTTGGATCAATTCAGACACTTTACACCAGCATTTGTATGTTCTTCGTGAATTTACGAGTATACTATGTAGTCTAAGAGTTTTCTAGACATATAAATATATTTTTATAATTGTGAAATGAATAATATTATATTAAGAATTATTAGAAGTATATTACCCACTCCTAACTTAAATTCAACGCTTATCATTTAACGTTACTATGTTTTTTGTTTGATTTTATTATAATTATCATCTATTTCTGCCTCAGGATTTTTTCGAGACATAGCCACCCTTTAAACAAAATTAAAAAATATGTGGTCTTATCCACACTAAGACGCAGGCATTAGCGCGTATCGCACGGGCTGGCATCATTAATCCACGTGACAGTTGAAAATTTAGTTACAGGGGTCCCTCTCCCCCCACCGCGCGCCCCCGCAACTTTCGAACAACAACTTGCGTTCAAATAGTTATGTTCATTCGTTCTCGTTCATTACTTGTTGGAAAAACATCGCGGTAGTACCTAGTAGGAATATTCTATTTTTTTAAAGTAGAAATAATGAATAGTGTACACGATATTGCACGAGAAAGAAGTTTCTATGAAATTGATAATTTCTTTTAATAATTTATTTGTCTTGTTATTTTATTACGATCGATAGAAGCAACATTGAGATAAATAATGAAGTACTAGTTGTTTGCTAATTGTATTATATATCAAATAATATTCCCTATACCACTAAATTTGTTAAAAATAATGTTTAAGTTCTTGGTTAAGAATATAAATAAAAGCGAAATTTCCAATGTATTCCATCCCTAAACTCACACATTGGACGCATCATAACTTTGGCACAGTTTATGCCACACGCTGCCAGCCCGTTTAATAAGAATAATTCAACCCAAACGAGCTATTTAATATAAATTATCGCGCATTGATTTATAATAAATTCGTTAATAAATAAATAAACGCAAAATTACCGAAAACCACCGCTCGCAAATTTATCGCACGCAAAGACCACACTGACCGATATTAGATAAATATTCAACAATAAATAAACCACGACCTGCCCGACGCTGGATAAAAAACCACTATAATATAAATTATGAATTAAATAACGCACTGGCTCTAAAGTAGACGTCATCACGATCAGCTGATCAAATATATTGCTACTATAAAAAGTGAAAACGCAAACCACTCGAGCTATGTCGCTGTCTTGTTCCGTCCTACGCGCGCGGCGTGAGCCAGAACGAGACGGGAACACCGACGTAAAATGATATATTAATGTCAGCTGTGTTTAGGACCTTGCGAGTCTACAAAATAATAGATGGTAACAAATAAATTACTTGAGTGCATTTGTTGAGGAAATTCGGCCGGTCGTCGACCTCCGCGTAAATCATGATTGATATACGACTTGCGAAGGTCGCCATCTTGGACTGAACGGTTCGAAATTTGAATCAGTTCTGGATTGGTTCGTTCGCTTTGTTCGTTCCCGCTTTGTTTTTGGTTGTTTTTGCCGGGAATTTAATTTCCCTGGCTGTGTATGAGTGAATGAGTGTATGATTTCATTGGACGTTTTGATTTGTTTTTGTTTTGTGGGAATGTTGTGAATTTTGTGGGGTATTGGCCCCACAAAATTAATAAATAAAGATAGATTGAATAAATGTCATTTATTTTTTCAATGTTCTGCGAACATATTCACATTTGTACCTTTGCTTAAATATGCCATATTAACCTAAACTGAAACTATAATACACATTATTAAAATGTATTTTTACCCGAAGAAAAACGAGTTAGGTACCATTATTTTTTACTTATAAATTTTGCAGTTTTTCGTTTATATTTTTTAGTTAATTGCCTCTTTAAACCTCAATGTCGACATTAAAGTAACATCCTTTAATATTAACTGTTTACAGCGAAACAGTAGGAAAATATCTAAAACAATTATTATTAATTGTTGGAAATTATTGTTGCAACTACACTGCTAAGTACATTATTTACAGAAGCGTAATTATTACTAGTGTTTGTACTTAATTGTTCATTGTAATGTTTTTACTTACTGTAACATAAGTTATTCTGATGTCATCTTTAGAGACACGATTTGTATTTAAAATAACTACTCGAATGAAATAAAATTCAGAATACCATCTCAATTTATGCGGAAAATTAAAATAATGTATATTTAATAGCATTCCGCGGATATGTTAATATTTTATAGGCATTTTGTATTCAATTATGAAGTTATATAACATTTTAATATGCACGCGAAAGTTTGTATTGGTATGTATATGTATGAGTGAGTTTCGGTCAAAGTCAGTCCGTTCAGTTTTTTAATGGGAACAGTAACAAACTTCTGTTTAAAATAAAAAAAACTGAACGAATTTGACTGAAAATAGGACCATAAAATGTATACAATATAATTGAGGTAGAACTATTTAACGCAAAATAAAGCCATTAAAATACAGAAAACAACGCTTATCTCAGCCAGTATATTAATATTCCATAGCAAAGTTATATACACATACATAATATATATCGAAAATATCTACCATTCCTATCTGGTCGTAATTAACAAGTAGTAATAACAATAGATAGAATCAGAGTTGCCTTGTATGTCCGACTATTATTGTACGGAACCATTAATCATTTTTAGAGAACCGTGGGAGGTGAGCTGTGAATTTTTGGGGATATATTTTATTTTATATGTAACTGATTGGGAATTGCTGGTTTTATTTAGCTTAGATAGAAAGAATAAATCCAATTCTTTAATAAAAAAAAAACATACTGTTTCCTACTGGGCGGTCTTATTGCATAAAGCAATTCTTCCAGACAACCTTTGTATGGAAAGAATTTAATTCAGGAAGGTTGATTAAAGTAGTTATTATTTTTTATCATTATAAAAAATATATACCTAAGTACTTATATATATTTAAAAATAACATGTTTAGTACCTATTAAGTATTTTAACGATAGATGTTGTTACGAAGGGACCACGATCACAAATATTTAAAAAAATATATATAACTTTACTGACTTTCCGTCCGTGATATTAAAAAAAAAGATACTTATATCTCAAACAGTATTTATTTTCATTGCATGTGTGATTATTAAAGAAAATATGTTTTGTATACAGAACCACCTACACATAAAAAATCAAAGTCTATCCACGAACGTGCGTCAGTAATTAATATTGTACCCCAATACGAACAAATCAACAGTCAGACAGACAACCCGATAACACGGTTTGAAAAAAGAACATTTAGCATCTCTGTTCTTCGACCTGTGTTTGAAAGAGATAGGGTATCAATTTCAAAGTTATTGATTGAAGGTTATGATTTCGCATTTAAACAAATGTAGTATGGATATATTTATAGGAGTATTATTACTCTTATTGTATTATTTTATGAATTAAATTAAGTTTTTGGCTTTAGGTTATCAACACTATTGTCATTAAAAACATATCTCATCATCATCAATCACCCTATTAACGTTCCCACTGCTGGGACACAGGAACTTCTCTCTTGTCCAGAGAGATTACGCTGGCCAAGTGCGGGTTGGCGAATGACACATGTCCTTCTAACTCCTTAAAGTTCTCAGAGCATGGCGGTTTCCTCACGATGTTTTGCCTTCACCGTTAAATCACGTGTTTTAAAGCGCACATACAATTTTTAGGAAGAAAATCCAGAGGTGCGTGGCGCAGTTTGAACTCACGACCTTCGGAATGAAAGTCGAGTGTCATCTTACTTAGCCAACACGGCTTTTGGAAATGCAAGATGCAGTAAATACTGATATTATTACGTTTTATCTACGTTAAAGTGTTCACTATCACTCCCTGTCAGTGTTCAATATCAGTTTAAATATCACGTAACTAAACTTATGTATAAACAAAAATGAATATAAATAATCTTTCATTTTATAGTAAAAACATTTAATATTATAATGATAGTATAAGTCATAAAAAAAGTCAAATTCAATTTGATTTTAGAACAGTAGGGATCACCCTATCGATAATTTCAAATTTCGACCATCAGTTTACATTTCCGCGCGTTGAGCTTAATTACAGCAAAGGTTCGATTGCGCGCAAAAAGTGCGGCATAAAGGTCGCAAGAGCACGGTCTCCGCCATCGCGAAATGGACTTTAGCATAAAACTTTTATGGGTCATTCTAGCATGTTTATAGCAAATGAGAGTTCGAACACGAATAAATTAACGTGCTTTAATGACCTAATCAAAGTTTATGACGCGAGGCGAATCCGGAGACTCCTAGTGTTGCCCGATTTACTTATTGTAAGTAAAAAAGTATGGAAAAATAGTAAAAAAAAGTCGGGGCAAGTAATTATTTTCCCGAGTTTTATGAAGATTGGAATTTTTGTTAGCATGATCTTTTTACGCGCGCTTGATTTATGCGCCTTCCTGTTGTCTGTCTGTCTGGGAGTACCATCCGAGAGTCCCGCCATTTTCCATGAGTAAACACGAATACAGAAGTTATTGTAATCTCGCTACTAAACAGCTAGACGTAGGGTTTATTTTTATTTGTGGAATAGATACAGTTAATTTTAAAGTATACTTATCGTGTCACCCTGACGGCCATATGTTAGAAGTACTCACCCATCGCGTCTGAAACAAAGAAAAAAACCTGTTAGCGACACATGAAAATAAAATATGGCTTTAAGTAGGATTCTTTATCTGTTTTTAATTATATTTCGGCGCTTAGTCTTGGGAATGAGAAATTAGATTTTGGTTATATTCTTGCATAATGAAATCCTGGATTTGAAATTCGATTTCGATTGAAATTATATAGAAAAAAAATTGATATTCGTGGTTTAAAATTTGAATTGATAACATTATAATGAATAGGTACTTTCCATTAGGCACTCTTTTCGCTCAAAAATATTATTTTTGATTTAGATAACATCTATACTAATATTATAAAGCTAGAGTTTGTTTGTTTGAACGCGCTAATCTCCGAAACTACTGGTTCGAATTGAATAATTATTTTTGTGTTGGATAGTCCAGTTATCGAGGAAGGCTAAAGGCTATATAACATCACGCTACGACCAATAGGAGCAAAGATATAGTGGTAAATGTGTAAAAAACGGGAGAAATTGTTCATCTTTGAAGCCTTCCGTTGCGTGCGCCGTGAAAACGGTTCAAGATACACAAAAAATATGTATTAAAGAATAATAGCTCTTTTAATGATCTAAAAAACAGTCCGCGATAGTATATGTCTGTCTTTTAAGATTAACTCACAAAAACCGTTTTTATGGTACCTAATTTGGTCGAAATAATTTGTTTAAGTTGTTTCAACATAATAATATTAATATTTATTCAAATAAATATGTTGTTGGTTAAGAGTACTTCATCCATTATAACGCGGGTAGCACCGCAGGGCACAGCTAGTCTTTCATATAGATATTGTGTTTAATCTATAACAATTAAACATTGCTAAAGAGATTGATTATTTGATTGAACGCGCTAATATCTTAAACTACTGCTACTTGAAAAGTTATTTTAGAGTTAGATAGCCTTTTAATTGAGGAAAGCCATATTATTCTATTAGCAGTATATCAAAATATTTAGGTTTTATAAGCACGAATTTCTATCCACTTTCCATGATTTCTACCTATTATGTATTTCCCCGCATCTTATCGATCAATTCAAGGGCTTTATCAGATTATCATGACAAATTTGACAGTTTGACAGTGGGTTATCGTTTCAATTTGACAGGTGACAGTAATCGTTGTTAAAAAATTTTGATATATATTTTTTTAAACTTAGGAGTTTGATGATCATTTAAAAAAATAAGGTTATGTAATGAGTTTTAAGGTAAGAAATTAGAAGGTACCTAAAGACGAGGTTGACCGACCTAGAACAAGGATAAAATGTTGATTAAGTGGCAAGTAACCAAGACCAAAGCTATTTAAATAAACAAAACTACGTTTTGGGATTGAAAAGAACAGCGTCGGACGTCCAGTAAGATAATCAAATCACAACAAAATCAGGATGGATAAATTCTGTAAATAAATATGAGGCTTTAATGTAATTGGATACAAGAAGAAATCTATTCAGCTTAATCAGCCGTATAAGCAAGACCTAATATTAATAATAGTGCATTGTGCTCAAAACCTATACTCCAAGACATTACTACACCCATACAAAATTATCTACAACATCGTGGTCTTCATCAACCATTGCTGGTTTTGTTTGAATAATAGAATGATTGGAGGATGAAAGATGGTAATGTATGAGGTGTATGTATGAAGTTTGTTTGAGAAAGGGGTGCGTGGTTGAAGCCGTTGTAATACTATTTACATTCCGAGTGAGGCACGCTATGGCCAGCTATACCGAGACTAACGGGCCGTTAGCGGAACGTTAGATTAACAGAGTACTTTAGATATATTCATACATTTTTACAACTTCCTGCTCAAGCCTCAGTCTCTAGACTATTGTGTAATCTCTCATAGATAAAAAAATATCGTTTTATAATAAAATCACTGTTCGTTTTTATCATCATAATCATGTACTCACTGCTGAATAAAGTTACATAGCTTTTATATAGTTTGCCAATCCATTCGTTACTTTGTTATACTTTCAAACAATTATTATCACTATAAAAAATTAAGACTAAAACATTCACAACAAAATGAAAGGCCCGCCGCAAGTGAAGCAGAAGCCGTCTTAATCGTCAAACAAACCAAACGGACCCGTATAATCACCTAATTACCACAATTTAGCATTCTATCACAAACCGACAGCGATCATAAGCATTCCTTCACGCGACTTCAATGGTCGATCGACCGTTCAGTTTTTACAATTCAACAATTAGTTAAATACTTAATCAGTTTACGGTGGAGCCGGCTCGTGACGTTCCTTACTTGGAAATGTACCTACTATTCCACTTACTGGCGATGCGGGCGCTACATGGAATCGACTCGGATTTAAAATTTGGAACGGATTGAATTATTAATGTTGTTTGAATGGTTTCAGGGAATAATCGAATGTTTTGACAGAATCGAAATAATTGAATTTAGAATCAGCTACATGGATTTTAAAAGTAGATAGGTATTATCTAAATCTTATATATAAAATTCTCGTGTCACAGTTTTTGTTCCCGTACTCCTCCGAAACGGCTTGACCGATTCTCATGAAATTTTGTGAGCATATTGAGTAGGTCTGAGAATCGGCCAACATCTATATTTCATTTTGCAAAACAACGTTTGCTGCTAGTATAATATAAAAATAAATTAAAATCCACACAACATCTAGCCCCGTGGTAAGCTCTAAGCTTGTTATGGACATACGGATGTTTATGTGTTTTTTTCTATAAAAGTGTTGTTGAGATGCTATTGAGATTCTATGCTATTAGTGATTTTGCTACTATCAAATTTAAGTTTCTACAATTGTTAAGACTTATAATATAATCCATATTTATTCAGCGAATTAAAAAAAACTGATATATGTATATATATACAATGTGTACAAAATTCTTACACAAATCTAGATCTTACATAACATGTAACACGTTACGTCACGTAACGTTACGTTTACATTGACTTATTTTAGTTATTATAATGTATTTTATTATTCTTAATGTTATTTTTTTATTTAATATTATGTAGACATCGTAATTTGTATTCCCACACAATTAATGTCGTTTTGAATTAAAAATCATTGAATTCGATGAAATCCGATATTATTTCTTTACCAAAAAAAAAATTATGAGAAATAAATATTATTGTTTGTAAATTTTCTTATTATTTGCATTGATAAAATCCCGTAATTTTTATACTCTATAAAATTTTGGATGAATATTTTCTTGTCCGTAAATTTTCTATTTAACCGCTCCCCGCCATGTAAGCCCGCCGTTAACCCGTTGCGTGCCGCTCGTAGGAGTCTTAATAATCCGGCTTTATACCATAATAGCGCATGTGGCCGCTATTTACGGACCGGACGCAGGTCGCTTTGACATTTTACTCAAATATCATTGACGATCACAAATTATTCAATATACCTTTATTTTAGACAACCTGCGCCGTCCAATGGTTAGAGCACACTGAGGTTACTGGTTAAAGTAAAGCGAAAATTTGAATTTCGAATGCGCAATCAAATTAGTTATTGTATTCATAAGCTCAGTTTTAATGTTGTAACATTATAATCGTAGGGACGATCTTAGTGCAAAAAAAAATTTGATTATTAAATGGTCAAAAAGGAAATCAAAGTTTGGCTTTATGTACCTACTTAAAATGCTATATAGAAAATAGTAATCAGGGCTCAATAAAGGGATTGGTGCCGGGCTACTAATCATTTTAAATTATATTTTAAGTTCTGTACTTTATGTGGATTTTTGGAAATAAGAAGAAGAAATTTTAAAAGTATCAATTAAAATTTACTATTTGTTTTTCTTTCGTCATTTACAATATTCATAAACAGCACTTTGTAAAAAAATCGAGAAAATATATTCACCCAACTCCAGGAACCATTTAGTCAACCACAGAATAGTAAAAAAAACAAAACCGCATTTAAAAATATAGAATTAATCTGCGACCAGGCGGTCAGCCCGAAGAGGTGTCGTCTATAATTTATTAGCCGCGCCTAATGCACTGAGTGATAGCCGCGATATGATACCGGGATAGCAGTGACGCGGCTAAGTGCGATCGCTTGTACGCCGATACCGGAGGGACTCTACACGCTTATGCGAGCCTGGTACCTCGGGGGTTTGGCGCTGATAATGTAGGTACATTATTTTAGTGTTGTCGCGTGGTGATGATGACCTGTGTGATGCGAGACAGTTTATTTCTAAGATATATTTTATTTAAGTAACATTATATTAAGTTACCCGCGTTGTAATGGATTTTCCCGCGGTAAAAAGCCTATGTCCTTTTTCAGACTCTAGAGAATCTGTCTACCAAATATCATTTAAATCGGTTCAGTAGTTTTTCATTTAAAATATTAGTATCTTGGATTTTTCTTAAAGAAGAATGTTCAAGTATGTCATTTAATAAAATTATTCAGCATCAAGCAAACTGCATGAAGCTATCAACCTAATTCACTCAAGCAGTTCCACAAAAACTTAAACCTAACAAATGTTCCAAAAAACCTTTTAAAGAAAGAAAATATCCTTATATCCGTATCTTTTATCATTTCGACTGTTGCCCGATCCGAGCAAAGCCCCGTATCCGGGTCCCGTAATCCTGGTTTACCGGTTATCCCGGTAATATCGCGGCTGCTTCAGACATTTGATAATGGAACATTAGTGCCCTCTATAATTATAACCGGGAACCGCCTCGTTGGATTTGAATTCCGAAGATGGATAGATAATTTGGAATTGCTGATTGAGTTCGAAATGGTC
The DNA here is from genome assembly GCA_929108375.1 of Gymnoscelis rufifasciata. NCBI lineage: Eukaryota > Metazoa > Arthropoda > Insecta > Lepidoptera > Geometridae > Gymnoscelis > Gymnoscelis rufifasciata. Next base: position 1,354,724 of record OV815320.1, read on the forward strand.
TTAGCGGTTCGAGATTTAAATGGATGTTTTTATTTTTTATTTTAGCGTTAAAAAGACCTGTTTCTTTTGTAACTAACTGATCCATTCGAGCTTTGCGCGGCTGCAAGAACGATCTTTTTGAATCCCTCAATCTATTACTTGAATCCGCATAAAGATCCGTTGAGTAGTTTTTGAGTTTATCGCAAACATAAAGACAGACAGCCACGGCTATAATTTATAATATTTATAGTTGAGAAATGAGGAGATACGTTGAAGAATAAGAGACAAGCGGATTAGCTCGATAAAGTAAGGGCAGGCTATAATATGTCGTAGAACAGATGGCCGTGAGAGCCAAAAATCTCCCGAATGTAAAGCGTACGGCAAGCGCAGCCTACAGTAATTAAAACAATTCAAATATTATGAAGGATGCGTACAACGGTAATAGCGTTTAGTCTGAAAAAAAACGAGCCAGCTCGTATTTAGAGGTAATAATTATTCTGTTAACAAACTAACGAAGAAGAAATTAGCCACTCACCGAAACCCTAGCAAAAATACTTGGAACACCAGAAACATTTCAACTAACAAACCCTACAACTCAACCTAAATCTCCAGGTTAACTAACCCTGTTTAGTTAATTTCAACATAACAAACAGTTTAACCGGAGTTTTACTAGCGAGCACACATTTTTACCACCATTTTCGTAGGAATAGCTCACTACATGAGCTCGTAGAGTCGCCCCTTCGGGCAAATCCCGGAAAATAGGGTAAAATTTGGCAATAGTCCCCCGGTGGGGTAAATACCAGCCTCGTATGTGTAGAGAGGATGGCTGGCTAATGATTGCGTCTGTAGCCCCAGAGAGGGCGAGAGGATAAAAGACGGACTTTTTTTTAAGTGTTTCATTGTTAATTACATGCAAAATTATTTTAGCTGGTGTAGTAGTTTTGGTAGAAATCATTTTGTAGAATCTATACTAATATTATAAAGCTGAAGAGTTTGTTTGTTTGTTTGTTTGTTTGTTTGAACGCGCTAATCTCCGAAACTACTGGTTCAAATTGAATAATTATTTTTGTGTTAGATAGTCCAGTTATCGAGGAAGGCTATAGGCTATATAACATCACGCTACGACCAATAGGAGCAAAGATATAGTGGTAAATGTGTAAAAAACGGGAGAAAGTGTTCATCTTTGAAGCCTTCCGTTGCGTGCGCCGTGAAAACGGTTCAAGATACACAAAAAATATGTATTAAAGAATAATAGCTCTTTTAATGATCTAAAAAACAGTCCGCGATAGTATATGTCTATCTTTTAAGATTAACTCACAAAACCCGTTTTTATGGTACCTAATTTGGTCGAAATAATTTGTTTAAGTTGTATCAACATAAGAATATTAATCTTTATTCAAATAAATATGTTGTTGGTTAAGAGTACTTCATCCATTATAACGCGGGTAGCACCGCAGGGCACAGCTAGTGGTAGATATTGTCTGTTGAACATATCAGTAAAATGTCTCTATTCAAACAAAAATATGGAGAAAGCCAACGTTCATGCAGTGATTTTTATACTTTGTAAGTAATAGTGTTATATTATATTAATTAGTATATTTCCAATACACATTCATACAATAACATAATTGTTTTAAAAAGTTTTTTTTTGTATTTTATTAACGGAAAAAAAATGCAAAAAAGCCGGAAGCTTTCACCGGTGACGTCACTACTGAGCTGAGCAAATCCCGCCAATATGGAGTGCGGAAAATACCTGGAAAATGGAAGCGCACCCTCCACATTAAAGGGATATACTGCGTGTAACGAGAAAGAAAATCTATCCATTCTGTTTAACATTATTATACGAGAAAATAATTCGTTACCCCTGCGAAGGATTCAAAATAAAACCTCTAAGCTTCGAAACAGAACTAATTTCAACCATGTTCTAACTATATGATTAAAAAAAGAATAACTCGAATGTTCCTAAGCTTCAAAACAGAACTAATTTCAACCAGCTTCTATTCAGTATCATTCAAAAAAAAGAACAACTCGATTCCACGATTCAAACGCTCGCAATTGACATCCGTTTATGACGTCACGTTTGAGCTAGTACTAAGTTGTTACTTTAAATTCACATCAACGGCTTTTTATCACCGCAGTGTCTTTGATGTCCGCCCATCTGTTGAAATTCGTCGTAAGAGCTGACCACACACAGTTTACGATCTAACAGTTTTACAGTCAGACAAACAAACACTGGCTTCCAGTAATGTGGGGCTAAACGCTGAATCAAAGACGGGCCGAATTTCATGATTCCTAGTAACAGAAAGTATTTGAAAATCATGAAAATAGAATAAAGTCCAAAGTCATTGTTTCGAATGTGCGATTGCAAATGTTATCGTTTTCAAAAATAGAACATCAATGTCGAGTGTCGCTCGAAATGTCACTGTAAATTTGAAAGCTCGAAATTTATATATATAGCTATTTTATTCACGCCAAATATTGTAGTTTATAATTTTACAAAATTAAAATGAATATAACACTAGATTCGATGAAATACATACTCTAAGTAACCATTTATTACTTTTTCCTTGCTATTGTATTATTAGCACATAAAAAGAGGAATGAATTAATTTAATAAACATTAAATATAAATTAATTAAAATCAAATAAACGCGTAAATAAATGTTAAATTTAAGCCAGGAATTATTTAGGAATAAATAAAATCATCAAGCGTAATAACTGAAGCGATTGTCTCTATACAAAACGGGTGATTTACATTTAGAACTCCGGCAATAAAATGAAAATGGCGTCTCAACTCGGTTGAACATGGAATTTTCTATTCGAACGGACAAAGGGAACAAATTAAACAGCATTGTTCGTTACCTCTCGCAGCACGATTAGTTCATTATTATTTAATTTTATGTGAACCACTCGTATTGAAGATAGTGCAAAATTAGAAAATACCTATTTTCGTGGCCATTATCGTAAATTCTGCGGTGTAGCAAAGGCCCTCGGTCATATTTTTTCTTTGACGTAATTTTAATAAGTTCTAGTAATGATGTATTAAGCTTGCCCGCGGTTAGGTTTATGGTGTTTTCGGACATAAATCTGTGTAATATAATTATCTTTGTAATCCGGTAGCGTGCTGGCTTCAATGCTGATTTCTCATTAACGTCTGCCGTTTAATTATCTTTTTGCGATGTTATTTGACAACTTTTGATGGAAGGATGAACAAGTGTTTGAAAGTTTTTTACTTCAGCACCTCTAGTTTTGAAGATATTTTAAAATATTTTTATAAACTGATAAGATTAACCAAATGGATACAAAACGAATAAATATGTTTTATTTATGAGTAAGTAGTATAGTGTAGTAAATATACATTTTGTTGTTTTTAACGTTATATTATTTAATCAAATAAATTGATATACATGTTTTGGGACTTACGAGTGTTTTTAAGGTATTATAAAAAAGTATCATCTGTTATTGGTACACATATGAATTTAAAATTAAAAATATATTATTTTAATTTAATTAGATACTCTAAACAGTATTTAAAAGTTAAAGTACCAGGGCGGAAGCAGACTGAAGCGATGTATTTGTTGTTGGAGGAATTCAAAGGGCTTTCCTGGAAGCTCCTTCCTTTGTTCTCGTACTACATTAGTTGTTACTATTTACGTTATTTTAAAAAAAGAACTGTCGGTTACACTTTTATCCAAAAAAAAACATTTGTTTTATTAAGACTTGTAACGGGTACCATACCATGTTTTGACAGTTTTTGAGTAACCTGATATTGTTAAGAAAGAAGAAATAAGAGTTTAAGGTGGTAAAGAAATCAATGAAAAAATATTTTCATGCAGAATGACGGTTTTTAAATGTCTGTTACTTTTTCACCCAAATACTACTGAATGGATTTTGGCGAAACTTCACAATAATATAACTTACATTTAAAAATTATTATGCTTTTTTTACAGCGGTAAATTACTACTTCTTGCAGAATAATCTTCCCCATAGTCCCCCATAATCTTAAGACATAGTGGTATGTAAGGGACAAAATGTGCTAATGAGTCTGTAGTTCCAGTACAAGACAAAATATACTTTTTACCACGGGAAAATCTATTATTACGCGGGAAAATATATGCGGGCGGAAAGCTAGTTATTCAAAAAAACTAATATCCTGAAATTCTCTAACCATTGTAGCATTCTTATAAAAAAAAATCATATGTATTAAGAACTATTTCAGTCGATTTCATGAAAAAAAAACGGCGAATTGAGAGCCTATTCTCAATTTAAAATCTCGACGTTTGAAATTAGAACGTGGTTTAGATCCTGTTTGAATAAAACCTGAGACGCGCCCGAGAAGATAATCTGAAGGTAAACACAAATATTGTAAAGATAACGCGACAGACTACCCGTTTTTGTTGCGTCAACAAGACTGCCTTTATGACTGAGGCTGGGTTACACGGGATTAGTGTTTGGTTCTTGTGTAGTGGGTCAGTGCTGGTTTGTGTAAAGATAGCTCTTGGCTCCTCATCTTAATGTATGAAATAAATATTGCCGGACAATCAACACGGTAAAATCTAGCCCCGTGGTAAGCTCTAAGCTTGTGTTACGGGTACTAGACATCTGATATACTTAATATAATAAATATAAATTTTATAGATAACTTTAATTATACATAAAAACTCCCGGAAAAAGGGTAAATACGAAGAGAATATTGCATTTATGCGCAAAATTTAATTTAAAAAACTTAACGATGATTTGTATCAACTTATAATATTAGAACCTGATTCAATGGATGATCAGAAATCATTTATAGAATTTTTTTATTAATATTTTGTAATTTAATTTTATAATGACTTTTAGGCCTAGCCCCAAAAATAAATACTTACAATTAGGTTATTAAGATACTGTATTACCACTGGCCCGAAATACTGTCCTAGTGTATTTTTCCTAGTGGTATTAGATAAATTCCCTAAGCCTAGCTTTAGATACCTTAATAAAGAGCTCAACCATTTTTAAGCATCTAATGATGAAAAACACCGGTATCCAGGTCAAGTGAACTCAAAACCACCAAATTTATTTCCAGCTTGACCTCAAACCGCGTCAGTCCGTCAGTCTGTCAGCTTCAAAGCCGTCAGCTACCAGGCGAGCAGAACCATCGAGTAGCTCTTTGATGTTAATTAATGTATCATTCATTACGCCCTGGTACTTCTGGATCGTGTCGCGGGACAAATTAGGAACTATTTTGGTGTTTTACCAGGTGGCTCGGTATCGGTGATTTGTGGGCCGATTTTATTGAGAAATTACTCTCATTTCTATATTGAGTAAGTAGTTTGGAACGCAACATCGAATACTGTATTCGGCCAAATGCCTGCAAAGCGCCGTGAGTGTGACGACGCCTCTTTAAAAACCAAAGTCTATCAGAGAGTCTTTAAGTTCAGAGGGCATTCATTCTACGGCTGCAGAAAGAAGTTTGAATTGAAAAAAATATGAAAAAAAAACAAAGTAGGTACTCAACCTTGTGTCTAAATAATTGAGTGAACTGATGACATAATCTTCATTCGTCACTCATTATAGCTACTCGTAAATCTCACCCGAAATTTAGCAAACAAATAGTTAGAAATACGTAGAATGACATGGGCTTCCTTTCATTCACATAAAACCTACTCAATCCGTGATAAATGACAAAGAAAATTAGACTCAAAGCATTAGTTAGTTCTCCATAAAGAAGCGAGTTACACCATTTTGCAGCTCACTGTCCAATTCTTCACCTCGCTTCGCGTGTATCAATCTAATTGCATTCACACCCGCCCCCGTTCCGCTAAAATAACTAATTTATCCGTAGTTTCTTCGTGTTCTGTGGCTTTTTTACTCATTTTTTGCTGAATAATACTGACTAAATATCCTGAAGTCTCTTTGGTATAGACAACAAATATTTGTAATAAAGAAGACAAGATAATAAATAAAATTAATAGTTAATTCAAATTTGATATGATTGAATTTAGAACAGTAAGTATTTTGACCATTAAATTGAATATGAAAACAAGTCGTTCCTGTTTTCAAATTACAAGAATACAATAAAGCGTTCTAAAACGAACTTTTAAACTTAGAAGGTAAGGTAGCTGGCCGTTCGATGATTAAAAACACATTCATTTCAAATAGTACATACATAAATTCTAGCCTTCATAGATTAAGGTTTAGAAGGGGCATTTCGCGAATTTCTTCAGCACTTACCAATTGCTAGCTTCAAGTAAGTTGCACATCGTAAAGGCACTGTCGGCGGGGCGTGGCGGCGACGCCCTGCGCTTTACCCGCGTGTCTTTATTAGCCAAGTTATAGACTTGCAACGAAGCTTCTAGATCCTAAGCCGTTTGTTGAATATTACTTTTGTTGTGGTCAATTTATGGTTTATTTTCATTATTATGTACTGTGCGTTTGATAGGTAGTAACTGATACTAAACGACCGCAATCATTTTTGAATTGATCTGTTATAAATAAATTTAGATCTAGTTAGTTTTTGTAAGAAATGCCTTTTTAGAAATATTTGTATATGACGCTTCGAAACACCAGCAACAACAACAACGGTGAGAGAGACTTCTGGAGCTTTTTCTTTGGAACAGTTCTACATTTAAAAAATTACGAGCCTTCTTTCAAGGGCATGGCAAATGAACTCCGTGCATTCTGTCAAAATAGCCCCCAGATGGACACAGACACGAATCGTAAGATAAATTACTGCATGACTGGAGTTAATAGAAGAATAATGAAACAATTATTGCATTGACGCTTGCGTGTCCGAGGTGAGAGAACCACCCCACGAGGGGTAAAAATGCACCCCATACGAAAATAATTTTGATAGACACTTTGCGTGAGAGCGCCTATTATTTTGGTACGCTTATAATTTGGCACATTATCGGTGCGTTACCGATTATATTCGAATGATTATCGATAGAACATTCGCACCTAACGATATCATTATAATGCAGTTTCGATGACATGTGGCGGAAGTAGGGATGGGAAGTGATCGATTAACCGTTGTCGATGATCACGTTTTTAATGGTGATTTGGGACACGAACGAGAAGTTTAGAAATTTTGATTTCTACGTTAATGCAACATTGATCCTATCTCTGGGTATTTTATATGTATAACAAAAACTTACAAACGTTTAAATGGTGTATATATCAATAGTAATATGTGTATCTATCACTCATATTGGGTAGGTACCCATAACACAAATTCAAAATTTACAATACAGCTAGAAAAACGCTCAGAAATAATGATTTATTATTATTATTTTTTATGTTTCCGGAATAGTCTAACTAACAAACTTCTAACTAAGCAGAGCTTGAACTATGGGTGTTAAGTGACTGATAAACTACATAGATACAATTAATATATTAACTGTATATACTACTATAGAGGTAACTTTATTATCTTTTTCAATCTTTGTTTATACAGATAATTAAGCGTAAAATAAAGATGTCTTCTACCTTTATAACAAGGTCGGCTCAAAGGTAGAACAATGTTGTCTCAAACACTCAGATGCGGCATCCGGTGTTATCTAATCTCCGGTCAGTGTTTGGTGATACACGAGATATGCTAATAACGTCAGTGAGATAAAATGGCGCCGTATGTTTTGGATTCGGAAATTTTCTGATATAAGACAAGTTTTACCTGTGGTTTAGGTGATCATATATACAGCTAAGTAAACTTAAAACTGTAAGACAAACATTTTTGAATGTCAGTTATATTATATAAAGTCTTATAGACTGCGTAATTATGTAATATTTTCTTTGGTTTTTAAAAGACGATTTATCTATTGATTGATATAAAAGAAAACTTCTTCTTCTTTAGGTACCACTTAATTACTGAAGGTTGGCAGTCAGCTCTCTAAAATTTAGCTTAGTTCATATCCTGAACAGCTGTTCCACAGTTTTAATGCCAGTCCTGTATCGCATGTTCCGCAGCCATGACACTTTACGTTCACCGAAACTGCGTTTTCCGGAAATTTTACTTAAACTTACTTATTACTTACACTTAATATGTTTTCTTTATATGGTGAAGTTTTAGATATAATACACGATCATATAAAAATGCTGTTTATTTTTTTAATATGTATTTAGCCATCAACTGTACAATATTACAACACATAAATCCACAGAAGTTTAATAAAATAATTTATAATGTATAATTTTATAATAATTCATTTATATAACTCAATATTTTAGATATATTTTTAATTTTCAATTCTACGTCTATTTCATTTCCAAAACGTATACTTTTCATTTAACATGTCTAAGTGATATGTACGATATTATATCCTTTAATTTTGAATTAACATAGATCTCAAGATAGGAACGAACCACATCACTAGCGCTACCGTAGACCGTCTAAGTCTCGAGTCGACGTCGAGTGGGACAAACAGACAAACATTCAAACAGTGTTGAACAGAAGGGCCCTTGTAGTGTTTTGTTTATTTAGAACCAGTTCGAGCGAACTGTGATCTTGTAGTTTTGGGGTAGTAAGCACCATCACCATTAAAATCTACACAAATTGGGGTTCGATGTTGTAAATGTACCTAAAGTATTTTTTTTGTTTGTTTTTTATAAAGAAAATATACGGAATTGGGTCGCTATTTTGGTAGCGTTGGGCAATAGTGAGGCATTTTCTCAGCAGTGAGAAAAAAAACTTAATAATATATATAGCTAAATATAACTCATAACTAATCATCTGGATCGGCCTAAACTTACTTTACTAAGCGTATCATATCTTTGACATATCAATAGGCAGGCAGCCTAATGGGCAATATGTTCGACGGTTTTTTACACGAAATCCGCGAATCGCCAAGCGCAGATAAAGAGATACCTACACCAGTAAGGATTGCCGAAAACATCCAGAAATCGACAAGATTCTATCCAGCAGTGGACACCCTACAGAAGAAACGATGGTTATATTTTAAATATAAGGTGAGAAATCCATTTGTTCTTATACCCATACATAGTTAAAAAGTAACCGAAAAGATCTCGAGATCGCACATCGCTCGTTCCATTTAATCTGTGTTTTTTAACATAATTTCCGGTATGTTAGAACTTAAGTTGTTGTTTAATTTCTTAATATTGGCCTTTCACACGTTGTTAGCAGTATATTTACCTATCTCTAAATCATCATAATTATCAATTAACAGTCAGTCATAAGAGCGAGTTGCTCAAAAGCTTCGATTCAAAACCATCTTTTGATAGATTTTTTGATAGGGTGATTGTCCTTTGAGTTGCCTTATACTACAATCATTGCTTTTTTTATTAATATTAGATAAACTTTCATTTGACCACACATCTCACCTGATGTAAAGTGACGATGTGGTCTAAGATGGGCATGAAGGCTTAGAAGGTAGATGGCTTCTCCGGACCACATTGCGAAACACGAAAATATAGCTTCACGCACTGGCCCAGCCCGGAGGGTGGTGACAAGCCGCGGCCGAGGCCTACCACTAGAGACTATAATAAAAATATATTATAAATCTAATTATTATCAACAATAACCATGATAGTTTGAAAAGTAAAAACTTCTGCTTACTAAAATGATGCTTTTTAGAATATAACAATTTTATAAAAATTTAGATAACATACATTTTTATACTGTAGTAATATGGCTGCAAGTCAGTAACAAAGAATAGGCTCACTGCGAAAAATAGAATAGATTTGGATGAATAAGGTCTACTAAAAGTGTGGGTTTATTCACCCAGGTGCATTATAGCGACCCTTTATTTTTGGACTCCTGGTCTCGAGATCATTTTTAGAGATTTAATTTCAATAATTACATATAACAATATGGGCATAACAATGCAGACTATATAATAAAAAAAAATACAAAGATAAAAAACCAGCTAAATAAAAAGCCTCCTCTGAACAACCTTCATTGTCATTCAAAAGCGCGCGAATCAGAGCATTGATTACAGTTCGTTTCAGATCGGCGAGCGGATTTTACTTTCTGAATTTTAAATTCGGAATCCAAAAATATGTGAAAGATTCTTTTTGAATTTCGAATGTAAAACCTCGGCTATTTATTAGATACGTTGAATTTGGAACGGGTTAAATATAAATTATTTATTTGAATTAAGAATTACAAATATGGAATGGAATTGTATTATTAACACATCGATTCTACTCGATTATACATTCGTTATGAATGAGACGATCTCGAATAAAGAACTTTTAGAGTTTGCAATCCCGTTCAAAGTTACTGATTATATCATCGAGTCATCGCAGTATGTGGATCGAGTCGACACAAAACAAAAGTCTGAAATCACAACTCACCTTTCAAAAGATAATTAGTGATGGGAAACTCATTTAAGTTTGTAGATACAGTCCATTCAAACGTCATGGGTTCTATCCAACTTCACGTCAGTAAAATTAATGGAACGACATGAAGTTTTGGCAGATGAAAAACTTGGGGCTTCGGAAATAGAATACCTACATGAATAATGACATGATTTAGGTTATAATGAATGTCGTGTGAGACTGTCACTTTGGTTAATTAATGTTTTGAGGTTTTATTTATAAACTTGTTGTGATGGAACGTCATGTCGATGTAGCAGCTTTGCTTTTGAAAACGTCAAGGCACTTGCAATTGGCACGTTTAATAATACGACAAGGAGATTTAGGAAGCTAAATCTAGACTTTATCATTTATATCGTACCTAATCTGTGTTTCAAATATATATGTCGGGAATTATCTCGGTAATCATCATTATCATTTCAGCCGTAAGACGTCCAATGCTTGACATAACCTTCCCTTACATTTTCCAGTTATTTTCAGTTCGGTTGAAAGGAAAAATTCTTGGCAGTATTTTTTCAGTTATTCTTAATGGTCATTGAGATACATATTATAAATTGCCCGCCGCGTTTTTGAAAACTCGTAAACTACTCGTACTGAACGGATCTTTATGCTGTTTTCAGTAATAAGAGGGTGATTTAAAAAAAGGTTTTCGTATTAAAACAAACCGGACGGACCCGCTTGCATTATTATTATTACAAATATCTAGCACAGGATCAAATACATTAATAACTTTAATTGTAATGGAACATACTAGACTTTTACAAAACAAAGCAAAATATATAGTCTTATGTTAAATATTTTTTGTATAATCTTAATATCTCACAGCTTTTCCTTCAATGATTTCTATCACCGTTTGCAAGATTGATGATAATGACTTCAAAGTCATAAATATCCGCTGACAAGACCAGTGTCTCATAGACGTCTTATTTATGGCAATTTCCTTAGTAAAGTCACATTTGCGAAGGAACCCATGAATCTAACGCGACACGTTTACAAACAACCCGGATGTTTTGTAACAAACTGACAGACAGTTATATTTAATTATTTTCTATGACACATATCAAAAAAATACCTTGACATCCCTTTGAAAGTCAGAAATATGTGATTATTACTGATTTCTTACGAATGTGATAATAATAATACAGAAATATGTTAAGTGGAATGAGCATAATTCCATTCATGATCGCTATAATAATAATATATCAGAGAACACTTTTGATGTGCCCAAAATTATTTATAGAAGATATTTAGAAAACGCTTAATTAGAAATACATCACTACATTGCATAGCAAAATATGTTTTCTTAATGCTTGTGGTTCTTGTCAATTCAGTTCTTTTATCGATGGTAAGTACAACCCTAATGTGTGGTAAGTCCAATAACGTTAAATATGTGAAGCTGTCATGTAGATATTAAACTATTATATTAAATCAGGACTCACAACTCAATTTAAAAATTTAAAACCAATCGCATTGGTAAAATTCACCATGTTTCATAAATAAAACATAAAACTAAGACAAGTCGCTAAACTGTCTCGTTTTAGTATTCCGCGCTCACGTCAAAATATTCAAATTGAATTGTCATCGGAATACGCAATGAATCGATTCAGATTTGAGTTTACAACGTGTTAGCGGATCTAGTATCGATTTCGGAGTGATTATTGGGTATTGTTTTATCACGTCACTTCGCACATTCGAATTTCGAATGCATCTTTGTTTACATAACGTGTCATTTTCTTTCGATCTAGTGATGTGATGATTTATTGGTTTTATCGATACTTACCTATTGAAGTATAAAATATTGAAATTTATTAAAAATTAGACCGATTAATGCATAGATGTTTATTGAATCGGTAGGCATTATGCGTCTATTCTGTAATCCACTCGTGCCCCGCAAAAATCGGCTAACAAAGTAACACTCAGCTCAAGTGTTAGCAAGTGGCGGCCTTCATTCGATTACTGTAGTGAGGGGACTCGATTCTAAATAACTTATGTCGAGTGCCCGATTATGCGATTACAATGTAGCCGTTTTGAGGTTAGGTTTTACCGCCCAAAAAGAACTTGACAATGTTAAAGGGTTCAAAATGTTGCTCCATAATATTTTTTAGTGTTTTATGCTTTACTTGATTGGATAACTAAGGTTTTTTAAAAAAAAATCGTTGATTGCAAACAAAACACAAACTGATTTTATGTTTTTTATTTTAAAATACTGCCGATTGACGTGAACAATTAATCTGATTCTATCATTGACATCTTATGTATATTTGACTCAGGGCCTGTTTCACCAACTCCGGGTAAAATTAGACAAAAATTAAAATATACAACTATTTCGCTCAGTCGCATATGACAAAGCTCTTGAAAAGACTAACCAGTTAGTTTACTCGGATTTTGTAAAATAAGCTCTTAATCTCTCGTTGTCCAGCTTTTTCATTCAGAAACGGCCAAACCTATTGTGAACTATTTATAACCAAATAATCTAGCCATCTTGTTAGTAGACGAAACCGCGTTCTCTTATTCCAGTATCCATCAGATTTTCCAATGATCAGTTGTGATGCTGGCCTGGTATCTGCTATACCAGCGATATCATTACCAAAAACTAGAGTATTTTTTGTTTACTTTCAAATAAAGTAGAGTCTTGTCAGTCCTCCGTCTCCCGCGGGCCGCAAACACTCAAACCACCTTTACATCTCCCATTCTTCTCAAGCTTGTAATCTTCCAGCAACAAATTCGCCATAACCCTCCCCTTGTACCAGCTTAAGGGCCCGTAAGGGCTGAGAGACCTCGAGACGCCGGAATAAAATCACTATGAGAACGTTAAAGGCCCAACGGCCTATAAAACACTCGCGTCTTTACAACCACCATCTTTGTTTAGGGCCAACTACGATTAAGGTTTATCTTTGTTTCATGGTACATTTTCGCGGTGGCAATCAAATTTTTACGGCCCTTGAAGATTTCGACTTTATGGGGGTTTTGTAGGTTAATCATATCTTAGGAGATAAACTCTTATCGCACCTGGTTTTAAGCGGTTTATTGCCTTTTTGTAGTGCGAGGTTTTATTTGTAATTTGATCCTGATTTTTTTAAGCTCATTTTGATGGTTTTGAATGGTTGTTATGAAAATTGGATCCCAGTTTGTCCAACATATTTGCAGGCAGCAATGGTTGGTTGGTGGTATTGGGATCTCTATAAGAACTTCTGTTATTCTTGACTTGTAAATTCATACCAGCTGTTCAAGGAACGCGAGCATTTTCTTTATTCGTTTTTTTTCGTTTAAAAGTGAAATAAGCTATAGCTATAAGAAACTATCAGAAGCTATCTTCAGTTTCGCTGAGCTTGCAATAACACTAATGTAAAAGTATAACGCTGCCAGATTTCTAAACTAAAATCTTTAAGACTCATACACGTTGCCAACTCTACACAAAAAATGGTGACTGCAGTTCCCACTTCATACAAAAAGCCAACCATAAATCACCGTCTGTTTGTTTAGAAGCGGAAGTAACAGCTCATAACCATAGAGATCTCTTGTCTTTAATAACAGTACAATTGAATGGCCACAGTCTATGGCCTGACAAATTCTCACGCCCCTGACATCGTCTTAAATGTGCACTTAACTTACCCTTTCTGTCTTTCACCCTCGGACGCCTTTCTTTTTATATCTCAACTTTATTAACGTATAAAGGTCGGCTGATGGCCCTTTAAGAATTAGGATGCGTCCCGGACTCACTCGACTCGAACAAATGGAGTGTCGCAACTTACACTGTCCCATCCCTAAGCGCAATTAATGGCGCTGTTATCACACCGTTCCAAATTTGAATCTCCCCGTACGGATTTCAGCGCGCTAATCCATCCCATTTTTAAATTAACTTTAAATAAATAACGGCCTTGGAACGCGGAAGTACGCTCTTTTTTCTATTAGGGATGTAGTACAGCAGTAATGGGGGAGCGTCGATTCCAATACGAGTATCGACGTCGTGAAAGCAATCGGATTTACATGTCTGCCGAGCGCGTACTAAAACGAAATCATGAATGAAGCGCAGTATAGGAAACCCAAAACATTATCCTTATGCTCCCATTTTACGACCTTTACCCCCATCGAGTCGAAAGGGTCACATCAGTACGACACGCTGTAAAGCGCTCCGTCCCGCTCGCTCGCGCGCAGAACTCCTGAAACCGAGCGGGATAATCACGAAGATGAGTCGAAAATTATTTTTTTTATTATCACCATCGGCGGTGCTCTTTTATTTCCTTTTTACGGTCCGAGTACCTCATAAAAAGACAATAAACTTACTATTTACAGACCATCAGGAAATTGTTAGCCGAAGAGGTCTCTTTACGACACATGTTCGTGGCTACGGCCGAGTGATGCACTCTTTACGATTGGCGCGCCGTAAACCGACCGAATGATACATTTTATCTCTCCCTATGAGTATATCACGCCATCTGAATCAACTGCAAATGTTTTATTGTCTATGAATATGTTGAGTACTCCGTGATGAGGATCCGGCGAGATGAGAACACCGGGAGCGGCCGATTATAAACGCATCGTAAAAGATACGATGAAGCGGTAAGGTATGCGGCTATCGGAAGTCAAGCCTCGCTTTTATTATAAGGGAATTTCGTCAAGATATAATAATAGTTATTAAATCGGCTGCCCGTGTTAGCTAATACGTCAGTTAAGCGATCTTTTTATGATTTAACGCTGATTCGCCTCGATATTACCGCTCATAAATTATCTCAGGGATCACCGGATAAATTGTTTTACGATATGTTTTCATTGTTTACGAGTGTGATGTTTCTGTAATGACGCCTCAGATCTGCGGTTATCAAATAATCGAGTTTTATCGACATAGTAACGTCCCTATTATGCAAAGCGGGCGATTCGGTTTTACTGCGTTAGTTCTTGAATCGGAAAATTCGGTTTGCGAACTGTGCTTTATCGACAGTTTCCCTCGGTACGTCACTATTCAAATGGCGCTTTTTAGTTTATTTCCGTAAGTTCTCCGGAAAGCTGTTATCGCCGCATCGGTTTATCGGAAATTTCGCCGATTCGTGCGCGTCACTATGCAAAGTGAGCGATTTGGTTTATTCGTGTTAGTTTGCAATAACGCGGGCTCAGAGGGTCGGAGGAGTGCGCGGAGGGCGCAGTCCCAATATTGTGGATTCCGGGGATGCTCTCGCCGTGCGTGTAATGAATTTCGGGATTGTCTTGCGGTTTTTCGGTTGAGCCCGGGATGTTTACTTTCGCTCTATTGGTCTCTCCAACTTTGATAATCAAGGAATTTTCGGAATTCTTCCCTGCTGTACGGTGCGGCCCGTACCATCCACGGCGCTATGCTAATAAGCCCTGCTATTATTTAGGTCCGGCCATTCGTATGATAAAATTGAACGAGTGATATTTGCCCGCAGACAATTCCTATGGAGATTCGGTCTTGTTCTGGGGGAATCTGTGCGTGGGGATGATAAACGGCATTTTCCTTTTGCGAAAATATCGCAAGAAATACGGAATTATACCGAGGCCGTTCCGCCGGCGACGAGGCCTGTATTTGTACGGATCAGCTTTTTTCTTTCATTTCAGATGTATTTATTCCTCTTCCCTATAATATCACATCTGTTTGTATGCAAGTTTGTTTTTGTCGGCTTTTCTATGCTAATGTGTCTCGTAAATTAATCAAGGGAGATTATTTTCTCGAGTAGAAGTTGCGAGTCTGTAATAAAGCGTATTTTTTCATCCAAAATACTAATTTTCTTAACGAATCCACCTGCTCCCTCGAGCTAAGTTATTAAAAAGGCCCATCTTAATTACAAGCGTTGCTTCAAACGGCCAGCGAAGTCAAAAGGTGAAATTCGAAAACGGAACGAGTTTTGGAGCAGAATTCCAACAGTCCAGAAAATTACTTTGTTCGCCATTTAAAAATATAAATATAATTTGAATGGTAGTGAGGGGATGGTTATTGCAAAATCGATATTTAAATCGATGTTCGGAGATTAAGAGGAGCCGGAATAGTCAATAAGGTGCATTTCAAACAAAGCACTGATATTTTTATGCCCGAGCTCGGCTGGCTTTACGGCGGGCTGCGGTCGCCCGAGGCGGGGACGGTTCTAATTAAAATCGCTCTACGTTTTCTGTGGTGTTCATTTTCATCCTTTAAAACGCTTTTTGTTGTGCCCTCCCTGGTTACTGCGTTATTGTTGTGGGCTGTAACTAATTTACATGTTAATGAGATGCTTGTAATGTTTCGATAATAGTTGCCAGAATGGGACTACTGATTAACCCACAAATTTGAATGGCGCAACAAGATTTTGATGGGCCTGTTGAAGTTTGAATGTTTCTTTACCAAAACAGAGACTGTTATAGTATGTATTTGCGTACGGGGTCCGAAAAATATGTTTAAATTCCCTTATATTCATTAGCATTTATCACAATACGGGGACGGCAGAAGCGCGAGCGTGCCTTTGTCTCGCGTATGCAAACGACGTACACCTGTGCCTGCTCATGTAAGCCTGGTACACACAAGAATGGGGAGCATATTTTTGGTTTTAATTGTTTTTCTTATTGATGAGAAACGTAATGTTTTGTTACTGCGGTTGAGGTATAGTAATTAATTTTAATAGCTTGTCATTTGTTTAAACATCTGTATCTGCATTAATGTCATGTGAGGCATATTTCACTTTTACATTCACCACGTTTAAACAACTAGTTACATACATAATAAGTTTTAATTTCGATTTTTTTTTCTAAATTGCGTTAGAGAATAATTTATCAATGGAAACAAAAGTAAACAGTTGCACGCTTATTTCGAGCTTAAAGCGCTTCACACTCTTTACCAGCTCTCAATTTAAAACAATTTAATTCCGCGGTCGATGCGGTCCCGATTTACGATCAACGGCTACTTACCATCGATAATTAAAGCGTAGGTAAATCATCGATGTCGATAAACAACGCGCCCAGCACTATTAACCTGCGTAACGATGATAAAATGTTAATTTTAATTTTATAAATCTGGCTTTGAGCGCATCAATAGAGCTGCGTAATTAAAATTAAGAAGGATATTTTGCCATTATTTTGCTCATTCAAAAATATGACAAGGAGAGTTTAGCAAATGGACGCGAAAATGTGAACGTTTTTTTTTTTTTTTTTTTTTTTTTTTATTATTATTGATAAGCCTTCATTTGACCACAATCTCACCTGATGTAAAGTGACGATGAGGTCTAAGATGGAGCATGAAGGCCTAGAAGATGGCTTCTCCGGGCCACATTACGAAACACGAAAAAATCGCTTCACGCACTGGCCCAGCCCGGAGGGTGGTGACAAGCCACGGCCGAAGCCTCCCACCAGATACTGTTCTTAGCACCACCCGGAGGTCACGTGTAAGGATTCAGAGGGTTACCACTTACGGACGTGAACAGACAAAACCTCCAAATAGTTGGTAATCATCATCACCCTATTAACGTTCCCACTGCTGGGACACATGGACTTCATGGACATGGCAAGAGAGACTAGGCCTTAATTCACCACGCTGACAAAGTGTGGGTTGGTTCACCAAATTACATGAACATACAAATGACATTAATGTTACATGTAATTCAAACGCATTAAGTTCTTAGAACATGCCGGTCTTTTCATCAACCGGGGTTTGAACCTACGACCATCGAAATAAAATTCGAGTGTGCTGCCACTGAGCCAACGCGGCTTTTGAAGTTGGTAATAGAATGGCGTGAATATTGAAGCGAAATGATTCGGTATGACGTGCAAACTAAGTCGCGGAAGTAAGCCTCTTTCACTTTAAAAGCATGCCGAAGTTGCTATCTTACAAGTTTAAATGTTGCAAGGGGTAACATCTTGGGGGAAATCGTATGCCTTAAAATACTTATTTGAAGGAACAATCATCTCATAATAAAAGATTTTAAAGGCTAAATTAATTTAGAATCTAAAATATTTATTATAAGATTTGTATTTTTTTAAGTTATCATGGTTTTTAACAATACTATGACTTAAAACGGGTAACATACCGAAATCTCGGAAAACTCAAAAACCGTCAAATCATGGTATTCTACCCGTTTTAAGTCATAATATAAGACTTATTAGACATCCACAACGCTCAAATAAAATATAATTTTGTAAATAAATCATAAATATTATCGCTTAACATAATAACATATGACTGGCAAGTCTTAGAAAAAAAAGACCACCAACGGAATTAAATTTGAATTTAGAAGAACAAAAAATGCTAATCTCGATAGAGGTTCACCGCCCTGATTTGCAAACCGACTCCGTGACGATTGTATGGTGATCATACATACATTTGTATGTAGGTACTTTTTGAATGATGTTATTTTTATATGCCGACTTAGGTACCTACTATTAGGTATATAACCTTAGATTAACCAAGAAAAAACTACTTGCACAATATTAGACTATATTCAATGTATTTCGATGATTAAAACACTTAGGAACATACATACATCATATGATTATTTTAGAGATATACGTTTACTTTTAAGAAGAAAACAATGCCCCTGCTTTTTTGATATTCTTGTAAGTTTCTGTTCTTGTTAGATTATGCTCAATCATTGTCCAATAAGATTACTTTCTAATTGAAAAGGTGTCTTGGTTATACTTATACGATTTTAAAATATCATTATGTTTGAAAGTGATTATGCAGCTTGTAGCATCGTCGATAAAAATAAATACTGTACATTTATTTCCAGAAAATTACAGTGCTCACTTAAATAGGGAACATCTCAAAAACAGTCAAATCACGGTACAAGTTATTTAGTTGGTAATGTTTTTGTACCTATATGTAATTCTTTACCATAAAATTGTCTCTGTTGTACCGAAATAAATGCATATCTATACCTTAATACTCACACTATAACCAAAGCTCAATAAACCCAAAATAATTGAGCGAACAAAAAAAAACAACTTATCTCATTCACTTTAAAAAATACTCCAAATAACGTTCGACATTCAAATTCCAGGAATCATCACCCGCAGAGCGACTCCGGTATTATTCTTAAAAATATGGAGTTATTTTTAACCTCGTCGCGGGGTCGCCGCGCCCCTTCAGGGAAAAATGTTAAACGTCAAAAGATAAATTACCTAAGGGAAATTAAAAGTGTCTTGGAATAATAGAATTTTCGCTTTGTTGTACAGTTGTGAACTAAGTACTTATAGCTCAGGTCGGTTGGCCTAATGCTTATCGCTTAATACATTTATTTAAGGCCGTTGTCATAATTTATGTTGTAGAATGTATATATAGTTATTTACTTGACACATATATAGTTATTTACTCAGTATAAAAAGTTAAAGCGAACTGTCGAGCAAATGATATTTTCTTGATTTCTTAACAAAATTTAGTTCGTTAAGTAGTATACCACTATAAGCTTATAACTAATAATTAAATACTCCGTTTTATTAGACATAGAAACTTGGCATAAGAAGATTGGTGATAAGAAGGAATACTATTTGTAGTACATTTTTTAGTCCGGTATTACTAGAGGTATACTCTAATATTTATTAAATCCATATTATTCCATATTAAAGAACAGTTCCAATTTTAAAGTTTATTCTAAATTTAAATTGAACAGGGACGTATTCAAAATGTAATAAAAGTAATCATTTAAGAATATCCCAAATCAAATCTCCCACAAAAAAGTTTAATCTAAACGCAGTTTATAAAATTATCTGTGACTTTATCCTTATTTCCCTGAGCGCTCGTTCATAATAATTTTAATTGAAAAAAATAAAACAATGCTATCAAATCTCTTCCTTCCTATCTTTGCGCATTGAAACACGAACATCACAAATACATTAAAGAACTCAAATCTAATTTCCCAAATAAAAAAAAACAAAAAAATCTTAATTACTTTTTCTCTCAAAGCGACAGATAAGGCGCCCTATTTGAATCCTCGTTATCAACACTTTCTTCCTCCTTGAGTTTGTGAGGCCACCCCCGGAGTGAAAATTTACAAGCGAGAAATAACAAAAACAAAGCAACATTTTTTTTGTTGTACAATACCTAAGTATTTAAAAAATATATATTTTACTAATAAGAGCGGCCTAAATAAAAAAAAGGTAATTAATTCTTATTCTAAATTTGGAGAGCTAAGACCGTACTGACATCTCATGTAGGAGTATTTTGTACAATATCCCCTATTTAACTAGGCACCTACTTATCTGGACCGCTCAAAAAAAGTCAAATATCAAAATTCTTTATTTGCACGAACATAAGTATAATACATGGTATTTAAGTTTTAGAACTGTTATGTTCTACCGTATTAATTTGGCTTGCAAAATCTTAACCGAATTCTCCAAATAATTCCAATTTTCTCGCCTTAAACCTTCCCTAGACAGATATAGATATAGATAAATCCGTTCAGCCGTTCTCGAGTTTTAGTGAGATTAGCGAACAGCAATTCATTTTTAAATACATAGATTTTTCATATATTTGCTTACAGTTCACACAGAAGCAGTGAATAGATGTCGTCCCTTCAGTTCAGTTTCCTGCGACCCTCGGAATACCTATCAGCGTAATTTAAAGATAACTAATGCCCCCAGTCATTAGGGACTGAGAAAATGCAGCCAAATGCATTTTTAATATTGGTTCCTTGATTTCAGGTGTATTTCCGAACGAGATAAAATGGCGATCGTTTGAAGTTGACGAAAATTAAGAGAAATATGTTTTTCAACAAGATTTTTATAAGATTTAACTGTCCGTTAACGCATAAACTAAATATATTGCTGTCAATTGCTTTTAAAAGTAGAATTTACTTGTTAAATGGCAAAAGTCCTAAACACTCTTTGTTAATAAATTATATCCAATTTGGCTCAGTCGAGTTCGAATAATTGAACACAAGCGTTTTTTTCACACTTTAGTACCTATTAGCTAACTGTTAAACGTCCTTTAACAGTTAAATACTAGGTATTTAGCGTTGTAAATAAAAGGCGGTTATTCCTATTTAATTTTATAAAGCCACCAAACGACTCAATAAATTTACTTTTATGAAAAAAAAACCGCCATAAAAACTATTTTAGGTGACGCTTATTACAGTGTGACCATCTTTAACATTACGATTAAACTATTTTTTAAATTTTACGAGTTTATTCTGTCCCTATAACATTTTATTTCCTGTAACGTTTTTGATGAGCCTCTAGCAGTCGCTGAAGACATAAAACTGTTCATAGATTATTTATAACGATTAAAACTTTTACGATCTTAAAATCCGACGATTTTCCAAATAGGTTCAATTGTCCCTACGATTTTTGAGCTTTAACGATCGAGCGGGAAGGAAATTAAAAAGGGCTACCCACGTTTTGGACTTTTTAACACTTTATAAGGTAAAAAACATTATAATCCTACAGCAGTAAAATACCATGGGACATTTACGACAAATTCACACAAGTCCTACTTAATAAATCTGACAAAATCTTAAATTTATGCTCGCAAAGGAGACTAAAAAAAGGACACTATATAAAAGATTATTTTACGATGCAGTAAAATGTTAGAATGCGGTGGACGGGACGATTCGGGAAAATCCATTTCAATTAAAATATTTTTATGATGATTGCGATAAAAATTATGAGAGATTACTTCCGGTTAATGGTCTTATTAAAAAGTTGCTAAATAATAACGACCGTTATGGGCTGTTAAGAACATTATTAAAACAGGTAAAAAATATCTAATTTAATTACCCTATTTAGAAAATTAATCAGCCTTATTATAAATTTTGACTTATAATTATTTTAAATGTTAGCTTTTAAAAAGTCGATCATTAAAAATGTCAGGAATAAATTTTTGCAAGATATTTTTAATTATACTAACACGTAAATCCCAAATGGTGATTGCGTTATTTAATCCCAAAAAAAGCGTCACCTTTCCACGACAAAGAAATATAGTGAGCGTACACTAGGAATAATAAAAAGTGTTCTTGATTAAATAAAAATGTTGTAGGCCTCCGTAGGCCTCCGGGGGCAGGTTCGCACGTGATAAGCATGCACGCTTAGATTTTATAGCGGAAAAATTAAAGCTATTTTGTCAAAAATGATTTAGTACAAGCGACGACCCTTGTCGCGTCCTTGGGAGTTCTTAATAATTTTATTTATAACGCGATTTTGGTAGGCTCCCTGAATACGGACCTGCGATTTGAACATTCTTAATTCGAATAAAAAAAAATGCGAATATATAAAAGTAAAGTGTTTATGAAATCAAACTATGTATCAGCATTTAATGTGCTTAAATTTTCATATTGTATTGAAGTGAAACTTCTCTATAATCGTTGTGATTTCAAACCGGATGCAACGGAAAAAAAACGACAGGTAAGCCAATCCTAAACGCTAACAAGGTTAAGCAACGTTGCGCGACGCCAGTACTTGGATGGGTGACCGCCCGAACAAAATCTTTTTGCACAGTATTTTTTTTTATTATTCATCTCATTCTTTTGTAGATTTACTGAAGTTTCACTTCTATCGTGTGTGAATCGCACACACACCTTTTTTATATTTTTATTGTATAAAAGTGTTTTTATAAAACATTTTTTATTGTATTTATGTTGTCGAAACAAATGTCTCTCTTCCTTTCCCCTTTTCTTTGCTTAAATTTTGTATCGTTATCCAAAAAATAATCAATGCAATATCAAACGAAAATGCTGTTACTATTTTCATATAGGTTTTGTTGCAGTTTTTAATAATTTAATAGGTCAATAATATTCCCAAGACAAATACAAAATAACTACATTACCATATTTTACATCGTCTCTAGAAAAACTGGAGCTTACCTGCGAAAAAAAACAATTTATTAATATTTTATTACCTATAAAAAAAATCTACAAAAAATTTCGGTGACTCCATATTTTATGCAAAACTACAGGACATTTCCCTTTGGTCATTTGTAAGAAAAAATACGGGCAATAGTTTTTCCTATTGTGCTCGTCCCTTCTTTAATAAATAAACGGATATTACCAACCGTATTTCTAAAGAATAAAGTTCAAATTTGATTGCCTCCAATACAGCCTCTTTGCAATGTTTATTGGCGTAGATATTTTGTAAAAAGAACGTCCGGTAAATATGCGAGGTATTTGAAAAAGGAAATGATGGTAGAAATGTGAGGGTTGCGTTTTTGTTCCACATTTAAAATATAAAAGCGAGCCTACTGTAAATAACACAATAGCTATTCTATATTTAAATAAATCAATATTTCCGGCCAATCCACACAACAACATCTTGCCCCGTGGTAAGCTCCAAGCTTGTGTTACTGGTACTAGATATCTGATATACTTAATATAATAGACATATATAGATATTCTCTATTATACATATACAACACAACGATGAAGGAGAAAGTGCTTGCAGAACATACAAACACAGTGACTAAAACGTCCCGTTTTACGCATATTACTGCCATAATACTGAGACTTCGTTGTCTGTCTGTCACCTGGCGATATCTCAAGAATGGTGATAGCTAGTTGAAATTTTGAGGGATGATGTATCAACAAATATATATATACACATATATAAGGGGGCTCGCATACAACAAACGTGTTTTTCGTCTAGTTAAGCGACGTTACGCGATGCCAGAACTTGGATGGGTGACCGCTCTAAGCTTATTTTTCCTATTTTTTTATTGGTATTTGCAGTATGAATCCAACTCATAATCATCAAATTTATTTAATTACGAAAGAAATCAGCATTGAGACATAATAAAATATCTAACTATAAGTAGTATCCCGCGGTATCACATACTTACCCGCAGTAAAAAAGCCAAACACTTCTCAAGCTTTAGAAAATCTGTGTATCATATTTCAATTCAAATCGGTTCAGTAGATCCAGAAATTACCACCTACAACGTCACAAACCCTCAGTCTGCCTCAGTGGCCCGGTGGGCGAGGGTCCGCTTGCGGCGCAAGAAGTAACAGGTTCCATTCCCGCCGAGGGTTAAGTGTTTGTATGTTCTGCGAGCACTTTCTCCTTGGCTGGGTGTTTTTAATTTAAAAATGTATAAAAAACATTCTCAAAACTCGCAAACTATACCTCCTTATATATAATATTAGTATAAATTATTATTTTAGAAAAAAATCCTTTATAAAAAATTACCATTTGCACAAAACGTTATACGAGTTAGTCCAAGTGTACCAGTAAGTGCACAAAAGCATCCCCTACAGACAGACTCACGTATTTATATTTATATACGTTTGTCAGTTTGTCATACGCAATTATTGTAATGCATTCGACGCACACCTTTGCGATGCAACTGTCATACAGTAGAGTGACCACGCGTTTGGAAAAAGACGTATTTTTTGACATAATAAAATACAATAAATAAATTAAAAAATAAATCAACTACTTTTAATTTTTAATACGTTTTTACTATTTATGTTAGAAAATATAAGTCGCGTTTTTGACTCCATTGTCTTTATGTATAAATTATTCTAAGGAGTTTGTTTTAACGTATTAATCTTAAGAACTACTCGTCCGATTTGAATAATTCTTTCACTGTTAGATATCCTATTAATCAAGGAAGACCTAATGCTACTAAAAGTATTTTTACCGCGGGAAAATATATAAAACAAGGGAAACGCCGTAGCGTAAAAATCTAGACGCAATATAAAAGTGAAATAAAAATTCCTATATATTTTTTATTTCTGTATAAGCAAAAGAGCAAAGATATTAACTCGCATAACCAAACAACAGATATCATGAATATTAATAAAATCCCACAAACACATTAGCATTTAACACCTAAGACGCCTCGCGTCCATCCCTGTGTCAGATTGACATCTGTCAGTGGGGTACCAGGCGACCCCACTCGCTGGTGGTTCAATTCGACCCCATTTTTCTCGCTGGTGGAATAAATTTTTAATCAAAACATTTTTGGACCCCTCCCATGGCCGTTAATTTAGCTATTGTCAGCCGTGGTACAAGTTAAGTTGGTTGTATTGAAGTATTTTTATTCATGTAAATGCGACTAGATAAATAAATATAATATTGCCCTCTTTATAAGATGATCTGGTATTATTATCGTGATCATGGCGTTACTAATTTTATATTATTTTTTTTGTGGACCGAATTTTAACAGTTAACGCATATTTTTGTATCCATGTATTTAAGAACTTGGCACTTTATTTTTTTTTATTATATCAACACAGTCTGCAAAAAAAAGAGTGCATTCGTACATTTTTTTTTTGTCAATTGACATTTCCTTACCATGTCAGTTCAAAACAATATTCATATTAGCAATTAAAATGGCCGCCATCAGAGATTACATTCCACACACATTCCAAAAGAAATTAATGTACATAATCACTTTAAACAATTCCATTTCAATAACAAATAATAAATCGACCACTCAAACATGTACATCACGTAAAAAAAAACTATAACATATTTGAATCTCACCATAAATCTAATCCGGATAATATATTGGTTGTAAAATTATATTCAACGTTTCAGTAGAAAAGCTAGTTCCCATGCACTTCGCGTAGTGAATACAAATAGTCGAATGACTTCCGCTAACTGCTAACAATAATCGACACTTAATTTTAAACCGCTATACTTTTTATTACTCTTTTGTCCGTCGTGCTATTAACATTGAATGAAAACAATTATATTTTTAATATGTATATACACAAAATGATCCGCCTAGTTTGGAATACCAATTAGATTTATATTGATAGTAATTATTTATACAAATTTTTGTTAATTAGGACAACTAAGCATTTTAATCATTACTCGTGCAAAAAATATAAAAATTAGGAAATCTAAATAACCATTTCTTATTTATTATAAAAACAAAGCAATACCGTGTTTTTTTTTTTTTTTTTGCGTTCGCCATAATCTATAATTACTGGTTTTTTTTTTGTAAAAAGTGGACCATAAGTCAAAGCATTTGTGTCGTTTTGAGATTTTGATATTTATTTTGATTAGATGAAGCCTATGTATCCGGGTTAAATAAATAAATCAATTTTTTTTAGTAAACATTAACTATCCTACTACTATTATAAAGGCGAAAGTTTGTAAGTATGGATGTATGGATGTTTGTTACTCTTTCACGTAAAAACTACTGAATGGATTTGAATGAAACTTTACCACAATATAGCTTATACATCAGAATAACATATAGGCTACTCTTTACCGCGGTAAAATATCAGTTATCGCGGGAAAATCAATTATTGCGATTGAGGCCCGATTTAGATTAAATTTGGCACGAACATAGCTGCTTTCCCAGTAAATTACAAAGCTGCTTTTTACCGCGACAAAATCCCTTATTACGCGGTTAAAGCAAGTAATAATATAAACTTAAGATGAATCCTATACTATTATAAATGTGAATGTTAGTTTGTTTGTGACGCTTTCACGCGAAAACTACTTAACCGATCATCATGAAACTTTGTACACATATTCTTGGAGGTATTAGAAGTAACATAGGATACTTTTTATCCCGGGACAATACATTTAAACGCGGGTAACACCGCGGGGCACTACTAGTATCTCCATATTTAAACAATATATTAAAAAAAATCCGGGTTAAGTCGCTATTAAAACACTAGTTACAAATTGAAAAATAACATCTATATGTAAAAGTTGTACATCAAACCATCAAGCCACTTGTTCAAATCGAGCGAGCGAGCAATCAGCCAGAGACCACACAGAAATAGATCATACAATAACTCAAAAGATGGTGTTTCGCCAGCGCCCTACATACACATACATACATCTAATTGTTTTACACACACACACACACATTATTAGTTTTACTTGCAGTGTTTCGGATGTCTTGTTTTATTCACAACGCTACTAGCAACCAGTTTCATTTTATTCGTGATTCTGGCAACTAAGTATTATGTTAGGATTTTGAATATTGGTCATGAAATCAGAGGAAACAATTGGCACAGGAGCGTAAATAGCACGGACTCTGAGAGATCAGTGCGCTAAAACAGCCCGTGAATGATGATGATGTTAATGATATTATGAAGTATATTTACATACATGTCAAAATCTTCGAATTGGTTGAAGAATTGATATCGTTGCAATCGTTCGAGAAAGTTAGCTAAATATCTACACTAATACCAGCTGACCCCAGCAAACGTTGTTTTGCAAAATCAAAAATAGATAGTAGCCGATTCTCAGACCTACTCAATATGCTCACAATTCGAGCTATAGCGTAGCTTGACAAACCTAACAGTTATTATTTGTCAGCGTACGATAAGCTATTTAACAATGCAAAGTAGTTATTATTTAAAGTATTATTGAGCATAATACTTTCTAAAAAACTATTGTTAATTTCATTGAATACACGGCAAAGTGAGCATTATGACCTCCTGCGACGCGAGAACGCGAGTTTGATTCCCGCTGGGCGCAATAAAATGAGTACCGCAAATGTTTATGGCTATTCATTAATAATTTTAAAATATTTAGCATGAAATAATAAACAAGTTAGAATTTCTATTTAGGGCTGGTTATTGTATATGTATAGGTTATTGAGAAAAGGCTATTATTTCGATGCGAAATTTTTGTAAGAATTTAGATAAATTATGTAATTACCTAAGCTACATTTTGTAATATATAAGTGAAAATTTAAAATTCTTTGAAATGTTAGTTAATAAGGAAAATTCTCAGTAAATCTTAACAAGTTAAACCAAACATCTTATCATTTATTATTAAAGATGTCAGTAACTAAGCAATCAATCCCATACAAAGTGCTCATACAAAATGCCAAAAATAACAAAGCAGTTAAAACGCGTAAAAATTATGTACATACATCAAGACATGCATATTTTAGGAGTAGTCAAACACAAGTGGCGATTGGCTGCGATTCGTTCCGGCTGTCCGTTGGTAAAAGTCTACATTTTTAATTCTATCCATAGACTCATTAACATGTCTATGGGTTTGCTTATTGAAATCGGGGAAAACTCTATTATTCTAAACATTTATTACATGTTTAATATGAGGTTTCGAAAACTATCCCAACTTATATTAAAATGCTTCTAAGGAAATAAACGTTTTTGACTTTGACTTGACTGTCTAATAACTGATTTCTTATAATTCCAACCAGTTTTAAATAATCTTTTTGTGATTAAATATTGTCCACAATTCATAGAAACAGTTGTATTAACTAAAACATCATAAATAATACTATTTTTTTTGCCAAACTCCGTCACTTGAGTATACAACGAAAATTAATTTAGCATGAACTACTTATATCAAACAAAATTTTAATAAATTAATAAGCATTTTAAATAATTATAATATCTGTGAAGTATCTGTGAATTGGAATTTCATGGTAATGAGTAATGAAAGTTATAAAATATAATTATAAATTGTCTTTCAAAATCATTTTATATCGTATGTTCCTAAAATCAACTTTTAAATCTCCATTTCTATGTTAAGATTTTTTTTTCACATTTAAAACCCTTGTTATTTCTTGAGAAAAGAAGAAGGAATGGATGATAAAAATAATAATAATTTGATATAAACTTATAAATGAAATTATCAAGAAAGTTCATGATTTCACGATACATTGCCACCCTACAAGGAACTTTCTTACAAACAGAAACATTTAATTAAACTTAAGTTATTATGTCATTTGTTTCAAAAGTCAGTGTTAGCGTGACAGAGAAACCTGTAATTTCGCAAATACTCGTAATTATTGTATTAAACTTCATAAATGTCATCGGGCGAGTATTTTTACACTTTCAGTTGATAATTATTATTTATTTCTAAACTCAGCAAAGTTTTAATGTTTATGTGTGTGGTCTTGCACTTTTGCATATTTGTTTTTAAGTTTGGTTGGTTTGCTTGGTACTGAATATTTTTCTCTATAGATTTTATTTTAAACTAATTATTATTTTCATGAGATTTTGTTATTCTCATTATATTGCTTGCGATGCTTATCATATTTATAAAAAAAAAATTATAATATTTTTCTCCCAATCCACACAGCCCCGTGTTAAGCTGTAAGCTTGTGTTGCGGGTACTAGACATCTGATAAACTCAATATTATAGACATACATAATATATAAATATTTTTTTAATAATATATTTACATATAAAGCATCCAGACCAAGGGGAAAGTGTTTGCAGAACATAAAAACACTCGAAATCGAACCAGCTACTCCTTGCGCTGCTAGCGGACCATCGCCCACCGCGCCACTGAGGCAGTAAAAAGTATTAAGATTATATTAATATATTTACTAACAAAATTCATCATCCCATTCTCAAGTGTCACTCACAAGAACTACAAAATTCGACCTCATAGTACAAAAATGCATTTAATTATGCACAAATATTTTATTAATTAGCTGATTAATGCAGTAACTAAGAGTATAAAAAAAATGTTATTTAGTCAGCTAGTGCTGTGCAGTATATATCGTCGGCTTATTGCAAGAAGTCATTAACCGACAAATCCAAAAGTGTGGCAAAATCAGTTTTAAACTTTTTATGACTTTAAGAGCCCATATCATCAAAACTACGGCAGTTATCAATATAATTTAAACGCCAATATATAGTGATATTTAATTATTATATAAACAGCTGAAATCAGTCTAAATTTAATCATGGCAATTTTTTTAAAAGCTAAAAATGCAAAGATAATGATTTCTTGCGATAAAAAGTTTTGACTAAACTGGAGTTAAGTATTTCTGCAACAAAGTTATTAGTGGCCTCTTTCAAGTAATAAAAGACAAAATAATCTTAAAATAACGTCTTTTATTACTAAAAACTTAAGGAATTACCTTGTTTGTTCATAAAAACTTAATAAAATAACTAAAATGGCCACAGAAATCAATCAATCAGGAAATATTGATATTTCGGTAACTGTCACCTCATCGCTTCCTTTTTTCCCATCAACTTCAGACCACAGGTAGGTTCGCTAGGTTTAGGAGCCTTGGGTGGTTGTTCAACTTTTTTGCAACACGTAAACAACATAAATCTTCGATTGCTTTATCGTTAATATTCGTATTAATAAAAATAGAAATACCTACTTAACTATTTAATGTAGAATTTGAAACCAAGATAGATTAGCTCATTTCTCAAATTGTAACGAATTAAACAAGTTGGTATTGAAACTTTAAATAGGTACCTAACTGGGTAGTAACCTAGGTATGTACATTATTTTATGTAATAATCATCTATTAATGAGAAACCAATATTCAATGTAATTATTACTACCAGTTTTGAATTGCATCTCATAGCTCTAAAATCATAAGTGTCTAAGTTTTGTAAAACCAAACTATGGAAATAAATGATTTTGTATCTTGTATCTCATAAAACTCGCCGGCTACTCATAAGTAAACAAGCATTACATGTTGGCTTAAATGTATGTGTGCAAAAGTCATTACATGCATTTTCCTGTATAATTTTACAATAACAAAAATCACTAATAAAACAATACATCATTCAGGCGATTTCAGTCTTGTATTAAGTTGTTTGCCATGTTTCGGCAAAAGTAATTAATGTGTATATAATGAATTCTATAAAAACGTTACTCGTTTTGATAGAAATCATTAAAAACCGTTAGTATTTTTTTTCCCAAATAGTATGATACGTCAAAACTAGTTAAGTGCAAATAATGAATTCAAGCAAAACTTAATCCACGGTTTGTAAAAGTAAAAGCATTTTTAAAATGTTGATATGTCACATAAATGAATTATGTATGAAAATAAAAATGACAATTGTGTTTTGTTTTCTTTTGGTAAAATATATTAATGTAAGTTAATGAATTTTATGAAACCAGATTGACCAAAAATGCAGTTATTGACTTTATTACCAAGCCATAACTTCTAAGTTTGAAGAGCTACAAATTAGTGAGTTTTACCAAAATGTAGAGCTCATCGAGACGAACTCATTGGTGTATCTAACGCAGTTAGTGACTTCTTGCGACTAATGACTTCTTGCAGTAAGCCGACGATATATATTTTTGTAATTTAGTCGGCTAGTGTTGTGCAGTATAAAAACTACTTAGTTATTTAGTCGTGGTGTTAATTTCAAATTCTGGGAAACACTGCAACGCGGACGTCCCGATGGGAATACCGCAGCCACGGGTCCTAGAAGACAGCTGGGTTACTTAGGCTAGCTATCTTCGATATCAGTACGTTTAACTCAGACAGAAGATAACATTTGATAGATAGCAATTTGTTTAGGTTGCTATTTTTAAAAACTTTAATTGATGATATTATGGAAGAATAACGGAGCTCATTAAGGATAATCAAAATAGCCAAAATATATAGTCAAAATGTATATGTATAAATATATAGTTTTATATAGTAGTAAATATATAGTCTTAGCCAAAATATATGTATGTTTCTCCATTATTTACCAAACATAATGTAGCCTGATAAAGTTTGTAAAACGCTGTATCCGTTTGGGAGCTATAAGTCCCAGACCGACAGACCGACACGTCAAAGTCATAGCACCCCTCTTTTTTGTCGGGAGTTAAAAATGGCAACAGACAGTTAAATAACATTAGCACAAAATGTAATCCAGCTGTTCCAAAGCGCTATGGCGTTCTGAATATGCGTCTAGCTAAATTGCATTCCGGCCGCACAGCCAAACGGCGTAACTGGGAACTTCACTAATTTACTCAAAGATACTACGTTGCAGGGCTTTTAAAACAATCATGAAATACCATTAAATTTTAGACTTCATAGTGTTATCATCATCATCACCCTATTAATGTTCCCACTGCTGGGACACAGGGACATCCCTCTTGGCGAGAGATTAGGCCTTAATTCACCACGTTGGCCAAGATAGATAGATCGATAGAAATTATTTATTAAACACACCAATAAACATAAATACAAAATTATTTATAGTAAAATTAAACTTAGCATGCGTAATGGGTGGTCTTATTGCTTAAAGCAATTTCTTCCAGACAAACTTTGTGTGGAAAAGTGCGGGTATGATGGAGATAATCTTACTATTAATAATAAGCCCAAGTCGCATTCAAATATTTCTCCATAGGTTTTATGAAACTTTTTAAACCTGGAAGAGTTAATTACGTTAGTTGACTTTAAGTCTGGCCTTTTGTAGTCGGTTACATGTCAAATGTATTTCATTTTCATTCATTTCATTTTACGAACTAACTATTTATGTATCTTAATATATAAGTAAAAAGATCTCAAAATACTTCCATCATAAATAGACATGCATTACGTAAAAAAAAACTAATTACTATTCATTATAAATTCATGGGTCTAAGAATATATTCAAAGTTTAAAGGAATGTCTCGTACAGTAGCGTTTCAAACATCTCTTTGTCTGTGACTTGAAAGATTTTTGTATAATTTTGTAATTATTTAGTGACTACTTGAATATTTACAATGAATCATTTAAGTTTTTGTTTTTAAATGAATATTTATTGTTTTGGATTGCCGGCATTGCTACTGGTAAGAATTTTCACTTTAGATACATAGTAAGCATTTCTTTAACAAAAGAGTGAGGGAGTGTTCTTTTGTATGGTATTTGGGTCGATTCTCACTCTGGTGATATTATAATGAATTCTTTAGATATTACAAAAACTGAAATATGAATGATAATTTGAATGTTTATATTATTATTCAATGTTCTATGAGGTATATTTTCAGCAATAGATGTTCCCTGCATGTGAAATGATGATTCTCTAATACATTTAATTATGTCTTTAAGAGAATTGCTTTTTTCGCAGGGTTAGAACGAAATCACTATTAGGGTCGGTAGGTATCCGAAGATACATCTATAAGTCTTTATAGCTTAATCAAACGTTGCATTATTTTTACAGTATTCATAACCAAAAGTCCTGTTTTTAACTTTCAAATTTTAATGTTAAGTTAAGAAATGCTTTTCTTTATAATATTAGTTTTTTATTTCTAACATTGTTTATAAACATGGGTGGATACAAAGGGTGGTCGATATTCATCAGTCTTATTCAAAATTTAAAAAAAAATAGTTTGTTTCTTTTAAATTAACAATTCCTTGAATGAAATGAATTCAATAATATTAATATACAAAACGAAAGCCAGTTGTAATTGTCGATTTGTTCTATTCATTGTGTTTTTTGTCTGCGCATCTGTCATGTCTATGACGAATCACTTTGTCATTTTTGACAGGTTTTTGTGCTGTCAAATGTAATTCGCACCCTTTTCATGTCAGACGATGTGCCGTGAAGTACGAAATTGTAATTGTAATATTTTGGAATTCAGATTTGTTAGAAATAATCAGATTATTGGGCTAATTTATACCTAGATAAGGTTTATTTAGTAAGAAAGATGATTATCAACATAATATGGTATATATATAAATAAAAAAAAGAAATGTACAATATTTTTTATGTCTCAGTAACTTACAAATATATTGTTTGTATTAAGTACTTATTTAAAGTGATAAAAATATCACTTGAAGGAAGGCTATATCATAATATCATACTGCCGAGAATCGTCTAGTCTTTTGTAAAAGTCAATCTATAATAATATAGTATCTTATTGATAATACAAATTAAAAGTCACAATATGGAATATTAACGCAGTTCCCCAATATCTACAAACAATATGAAGAAACGTATCAAATATTAAAAACATTTTCCCATCAACAAAACATCCACACGCGTTCCCGCCGCCATATTTGTTACAATTGTACATTCGACCATAGACACAAAAGTATAACATTCCATAGACAAAATACAAAAGAATTATAATACTGTATGATTGTATTGTTAGACGCGCAACCCTTTGGTTTTTTTTTAACGTGGTAATTGTTAGGATAACAGGGGGTAGGTAAGTATGCGTACAGGATTAAGGAGAGTCCCTGGTTTTTAATCCTGGCAATAAAAATCAGCGGGGTGCAGATTTAAACCTAAATCTGGCTTTGAATTTTTATTTTAGTTGAATTTGTACGTAATGCTCTGTGATCGGGCGATTTGAGTTTAGAAAACAAAATGGCCGTGTCGTGTTTATGTGCTAATGTCATAAACTAAGTAGCATTTTATATTTTTGGCTTTAGTAATTTTAAAATCGAATTTATTACTGAATAAAACAATTATATTACTGTTATTATAAATATTAATATTGATTATATATTTTGATCTATTTGTTGTAGAATGTCTTAATTATTTTGTGAACCCAATTATATGAATGAAATGAAATATCTTTATTTGCACGAATAAAGGTTTTACAGTCTGTTGGAATTGATTAATGAGAATATGTGGCACTAAATTCTTATTTCCTACTTATATAGACGACCTGTGGCTCTGAGGCGCAAGGGGTTGCTGGTTCGATTATCGCCGGGGTCCAAATTATGTACGATCTACAATTTTTGGTTTCGAGTCTAGGTGTTTTCTATGTATCATTATGTAAGTATATATTTACAAAATAAATGTATCTATGTATGCATCAGTCACCTATCACCCATAGTACAAGCTCTGCTTAGTTTGGGGTCAGGTGATGCTGTGTGAGTAGTCCGGAATTTATTATTTATTTAAACACACACAACAATCAAATAAGTTTCAAATAAGTCATTCAGAATTTTGTGACACAAAAAGTGAGTGACCTTTCGTACATAAGTAACATGAGCCGCAACATGGCTTCTTTCGTTTCCGACGCATTTTGTGGTTTCTGAACATTGAAGCTCGGATAGGATTGTTTTCGGGATATCTTTCCATTTCGAGGTTTCTCTCAGAAGCTTGTTTCGAAATGAACTCACGAATATAGAGTAACTTTGTCTATTGGGTTCCTACGTTGTTATGCAAAATGGATGGCAAACCTATT
Organism: Gymnoscelis rufifasciata; assembly: GCA_929108375.1. Classification (NCBI taxonomy): domain Eukaryota; kingdom Metazoa; phylum Arthropoda; class Insecta; order Lepidoptera; family Geometridae; genus Gymnoscelis; species Gymnoscelis rufifasciata. The sequence goes on from OV815320.1 coordinate 1,389,738, forward strand.
TTAGTTTAGCATGAATTTGTCTCTAATCAACAAAAACAACTGTCAATATGATGAACGAGTACAATCGAATGCTAGCGGCATGCTATCTTAGAGTTAGTTAACTATTTCGCGTAATGGGGTTAGATTCGCGATTTCCCAGTAATATTTGGATATTCCTCAGATAATCGTTAAAGTAAAAAATATTTGCTTTAATTAATAGTATGGATATAAGGTCTCCATTTTTTTTTTCGTTCGGACTAGCTTCAGGGCGAACTTCATCGTACGTTTACTTAATTGATGTTTGATACAGTGCTGCATAGAGAACAGACTGATAGATAAATCTATATTGAACACCACAAAAATAATATTTGTATGTTGCAATGTATATTTGTGAAGGTGTAACCATGTTGTGTTCAATAACGCTGCTCCAGGGAGCTCCGCCAATGAGATCGACGTCAGACATCAAAAAGGTTACAACTCAAATTTTCCATTTCCAAATGAAGAGCCTCGACCAATCATAATTCTGGGAAAATTCCGTTACGGGAATCTATCACGAAGGAGCGCGCGAGGGGACGGCGCCCCGACTAATCTAATATTAAACACATTCGGATATTAGATACAAAGTGAGCATTCACAAAATTTAATAATCCCGCTCCCACACCTCCCAGCTCCCTCACACACGCGCACCTTCCCTATCACCCTCTCGCTCTAACGTGAATTATTAACAACAATTTTATGATTACATTTAGCATCGAGTGTAAGTGCCGGTGCGACGTGATACGAAACCCGAATGGCCGGTGAAAAATGGCGGGAAAATGCCAGTTAATATTTTATTGGTTTCGATAGGTTTGAGTTATGTAACTCTGGGGTTCCGGTAATTTTCAATTTTGTGAGTGAAATATTGATGAGGTCTCGAGTGGTTTTGTTCTTATTGCTTAAGTTGAGCCACTTGAGGTCTGTGTAGCTGAACTTGTTACGATATTGCGGTGTCGATTATTTATCGGAATTTTCTGACTTCAATTGGCTTTTACTCTAGGGACATGTTTAACCATCTCCGAATAAACTAGAAAATGTTTAAAATATAGAGTTATATCTAGAGATAACTCTTGACAAAACATACCATTGCTTAGTTTACTCTGATTTCGTGAAATAAGCCCTTTCAACAATTCCACTAATCCAAGACAAAACATCATAAAATTACACTCTACCGCGTATCCACAAAGAAAACACCCATTATTAAGGAGTAAGAAAATCCAATCAAAGAACTCGAATAGAACTACGCGGAACATCGATTAGCGAAATCAGAAGCATGAGAATCGAGTAGACAGACGAGATATTAAAACCGACTCGATTACATGTCGCGGATCTCACGAATGGACGATAGTTGCAGCCCCTATATTATACCACTAGTTCCAATATTTCCATCTACTGTACAGAATAACTTATGGAACTAAACATTCGAATATACGCCTGTCCGATTATTCATTTGTGCGTTCACATCAGTTTGTGTCCGACAATGAATTTGCTTTATTTGTTTATTTCTGTTTGATCGATTTGATGCAGATGGTTTTAGTTAAAAACTTAATACAGCTGTGATCATGACATACTATAATGTAGATGGAGTTTTTAGTAATAAAATATGAGAAGGATGTTTGGTTTGAAACAGCTTAAATGCGTAACTTAATTGTGTAGTCAATCCCTACCGATGCTGTTATTTTAGCAAAATACAATGCCACCCAAATAACAAGATGAACAAAAAACCAGAATATCTTTACAAACAAATTCCGACACAAAGTATTTTAGCCGCGCAAAATGACACCTGACATGACTTAAAATACGAGAGACAAATTAAAGGAGTTCGCCGATTCTGGGCACATTTGTGCTCACTTCGACCACTCAGCGTTCAGTCTGCCCTGATCGGAATATCTAATGATCAGTACTTGAGCATCGAGGGGAGATATGACGAAAATGGGACAGAGCAGGGAGGTAATTCTATTTAGAAGGGAGATGTAACGTAATAATCGTCATATTTTGTGCGAATTACTCTTAGCGCTTCGAGTTACATGTAATTCGATTGTGGGAATAAAATGGCGATGCGCATGCCAAATTTACACATTCGTAGGTGTATCTGTACATACACTACAGTATTTTCGTGATTAACTTTACGAGCGACTGAAAACTTTAATACAAACATTTTACATCCCCAAAAGTCAGTAAAATAACTTTATTTGCAACCCCGTACGTGTAATAAAACATAGGGATCCCCATCAGCCGCGGATTAACATCGGAAAAACGACAAAAACATTTCAGCGGCGCAAAATTGCAGGCACGACGAAAAAACTGACGCTCGCAGATTGACAATTGGCCTCCTCTCGGCTCATCCGAATTTCATCGCATAATTGTCAGTTGATAATTGAAAAACGTAATTACTGCCACCGAACGCGTCAGTTAATTAATATTAAATTCGGAAATAATCGCCCCTCCCTCATCCCCGGGGAGCGGGATACGCTCTGATTGAATTATAGGGAAATTTTGAATTTTGAATAATTCAGAAACGCGAGTTAGCCCTTTTTGGCACTCGGGGTGCGACGGGACCCGGGACCCGCGTGGAATATTTTGCGGTATAATTACCAGCGTCTGATCAAATACTGATTTTAATGTAAATTCATAGGATAAAGGGCCTCCTTGACTCCTCCGATCCAATTATAGTTATTTATTACCTCTTATCAAGTACAATAACATTTAACTTGTGAACCGAGATAGTCGCAATAAATAATTACTCGCTATCTAGGAGAAAGTTATTACGCAACGATTCCTGCGGTTGAAAAACACGTAGATAGGTAAACGGGGAAGTTAACAAAAAACAGAAGCTAGTTACAGAGCGCGGCTCACCAAAATTCAATTTAGCCAGCACTCGGCGGCGCGCGACAAACCAAACAATTACACACGTGAGCCGAAAGCATAATTTTTCCACAAAAAACCGCGTGGAAATGTGCAAAAACACCGCTTTGTTACTTTTCGCGCCAACCGAGCGGCCATCCCTGACAGCTGTCAAACACCGATTGCTCCTTTGTAACACCTAGCGTTTGACATTGACATTTGAATAATGCACAATGTAGCCCACACAGATTACGGCTCATAGGCATATGAATGCAATAATCGTCGATGGCTATGATACGACCGTCGTCGCCGTATTCTGACTATTGTGTTGGTTCTCCTCACAAACAATCGATGGAGATTTCTCGACGAGTGATCCACTGACAGAGCGTTGACAATCCATTCCTTTTTCAAAATCCCGATGTGACGATGCGAGCCGTCACTCCTCAATTCTTCAGTCTTCAATCAACTTTCAAGACGCGCGGACGTGTTTTACGTGTGACGATTAATATCTAGAATCTTCTGAAGTCTTGACCTTTTACTTTTTGCTTTCTAAAGATTCATCGGAGCGTGAAAATGTTTACGGAAACATCATATCGCATGATAGAGATCATTTAATTATCTGTGGGCGAGCGTATAATACATTGACTGCTATTAAGTGTTAATAAGTAGCTTAGCTATGCTTGTTTTATTATAGGGAATTCAAATCCGATTTGGAAATTCAACGTTTTTCTACAAAGCTTTCACAGGCGATGCATATTCTTCGTTATCGTCGGTCGTACGAGAAATTATAACAACTCATAAACAGGGTCAATTAAGTACTTCTCGAGTTATAAATTAATAGTAGTCAGTTTTTGGTGCATTTGAAGACACTCGTTTTTTTTTAATCTCGCCCTTCGAGAGTGGAGCAAAATGTCGTGTCTGAGACCACACCGGTCCGTTCCGGTGTGGTCCGGACCCTCTAGACGGATCCGAGTAAAAAGTCTAGTTCCTTTTTCTTCAGTTCTAGGCAAAGAGCGGTTCTTTTTGGCCAGTCTTAAATGGTTAGGTGCATTGGTCAGTGGTCCTTGAGATGTAGAATACACTTTATAGTCAAATGATTATATACCTGGATCAGTAGCGTCGAGGGTCTGCGGCGGGGGCTGACTGAGCGGCCCGGGAGTCCCCCCGGAGCCCGGGGACCGCACGTCGTCGTTCACGGCGCCTCCGTACGATAATGATGATGATGGCGGCCGCTGTAACAAAACATACATGAGTTCTAGGTGCTGTCACTTAGGCTAAGTAGAACTTAAAAAAAGTAGAATTTATTTAGAAATTCCAAGATAACATTTGTTATGTTGGTATATGTCACATAGCCGTAAAACGCTTCAAAGTTCTCAGAGCATGGCAATTTCCTCATGATGTTTGCATACACCGTTAAAGGAAAATCCAGAAGTGTGCGGCGAGATTTGAACCCACGACCTTAGGAATTAAAGTCGAGTGTTCTCCTAGTTAGCCAAAAGGCTTCAGAAATATCCAAAGGTGCGTGGAGGTCCTAGACTTCTCATAAACTTAATTGTAGGTGTAAATATACAAAGAAAATACTCTAATAACTACTTCTAATTATATCATAATAATTCGTGTATGAGACCAAACACCTATGTGCTATTTAATAATAAAAACAATATTAAAACTATTCCATAGAAAGCGCCATCGAAGCGACGCAGACAGCTGCGTCAAACGAACCATAAACTACATCTAGATGATTATGAGATATCGCTCCGCATTATTAACTCTACAGTTTAATTGTCTATGGATCAAAATGCGAATGTTTGCCAATTTTGACAGGAGGTTCCCTTAGGTCATTGGTTTGAGTTTATGTTGTAGGTGAACTAATAATGTCTGTTTTTGTTCAATGGTTAAAAAAAATATAGATACAGAATGAATAATGACTTTATATTTTATTGAAGATAAATATTAATATTGGCGCAAGGTTGCTAAATTAGTTTATTTTGCAATTTATAATTAATATAATTAATATAAATAGTCTAAATAATTGACTAAAAACATAAAATCCGCTTTTTTCATTGAAATTCGGTTAAATATGGCGTCAAATTTTCCATAAACAAATCAATCTTCGCCTTCGCAAAATCAAACGTATCTTTTATTATTTATTTATCTCAATATTACAAATAAGAGGGCCTTTAGAGAGATTAGAGTTTGCCGGCTATGACAGTCCTGTTACAACCATTCAATAAAATAAATTATTAACTATTAAACACGAATCCATTTTTAAAAATCTCCTAGAGACGGGACGACGTCGATACTCCCAATCACCGACATCGACATCGAATGATAACTTTCAAATTGCGCTCGCAACACCTCGGCTTCCATCGGTAATGGGGCGACTCGCACGCCATTCACTCATTACATGCCACCTGCCTAATGAACCCGAAATACGGAAATCTTCAGTTATGCCAGTATGCAATTTGCATCCTTTTTATTGTATAAGTCATTTAGGTCGTTCTAATCTGCTGATCCGTGAAAAAGCCGTGTTGGCTAAGTGGGAGGACACTCGACTTTCATTCCGAAGGTCGTGAGTTGAAACCCCGCCACGCAACTCAGAATTTTTCTTCTTGAAACATTTATGTGCGCTTTAAACACGTGCTGTAACGGTGAAGGCAAACATTGTGAGAAGTCCCTGTGTCCCAGCAGTGGGAACGTTAATAGGGTAATGATGATGAAGTAGCTGATCCGTTTTTAACACGGTTTTATCTACACTTGCATTTTTAAATGAGTTTTGACCCAATTTAAATGGATAAATTCGAGTCAAAAATACAATAACTCATATTCATTCATTCATGTTACATTATAATCGCAATAGTTTGTAAGGCTATGTGTTAGCGTGTGCGTTTGTTCCTTTACAAAAACGATTATAGGATTTTGAAGAAACTTCACAAAAATATGGCTTATATATAAGAGTAACACATAGGGTACATTTTACCGCGATAAAATATCATATTTCACGAAAAAAACAATGAATGCGAGCAAAGCCTGAATGACATCAAGTTTGATATACATGCATAACATAGAGCTGTAGTCCCCAATAAAAGACAAGAACAACTTTTACCGCGGCAAAATGCATTATTACGCGGCAAGGGCGGAAAGCTAGTATTTTTTCAGATATCCTTGCTATTAATTTTATGCATAGTTTTTACAAAGTGATAAACCCACTAATACGGAACTAATATTCTAAATTTTATTTTATCATCGCATCTCGCTGGTAAGCTACGTTACTTCGTCTTAATTTTTTCTCCACAACTTTATAATATTAAATTTGAACAAATTTAACTCGAAACTTGGAAGAGTTCGAAGGATATGTCACATTCTCCAACTAATTAAGACCTAATTTCTCTAGTCAAGAAAGAAGTACCTGTGTCCCAGCAGTGGGAACCTCAATGTGGGTGATTATGTATATATACATATGTAAAACATTTATAAGGAATAGCAATAGCTACCCCGTTCCACAATTCTAGCAGTACTTCCCCGAAATAATTATCCAAGAACGCGATTCCAGGATCCTTGATTGGCTGAACTAAGTGTCAGTACAAGATCTCAGAACTGAGGTGGAAGAGGCTGTAAATCTTCCTGTTTCCTAGAAACACCGCCATTTTGATATAGGAGTTCTGGTTTTCGTATCGTATTTTTGGTGAAAATTTGTGTTAAATCCCTTTAATGTCCTTTTGTAAGCCATCACTCTTAGCAACTTTAATTCTAATCAGAATAGAGATTAGAAAGTCAGAGCATTTATAACATCTGTATTTGTTGCAGTAATAATTTGCATTAACATTAGCATTTATCTTTGAACTTGTCACTAATAAGATATGGACCTCAACTTATTGAAACATTTAATTTCAAATATTGTTCGAAATAAATGATTTTTTATTTATTCATTACTGGGTTTACTCACACTGAGACACAAAATTTACACACAAAATCGGATTTCATTTCATACATTTCATACCAACAACAATATCATAATCATAACTCATTCTAACAGTAAAATTCGAATAATTTAAAATGAATGAACGAATGAAATAGAATGAAAATTAAAATTGATCAACGTCACTATCGAAGGTTTACGCGAATCAAAATGTCACACGATTTTTTAAGGCGTCACGCATTTATTATCTTTTAACGGCAATAAATACATTTTCTCATTATTTACCACATTATATAAATATATATAACTCAAACAAAGAACTGACTGACTAAATGACCAGTTGCCACACATGATGGATAAAGCCCATTAGTGGACCAAAAACCCAAAAAAAGTGTTCATGGTCCATTTGAATTGATTGCCGCTAACGATCTCTGTGACGAAATGTACAAGTAATTATATACTTAATTACCTTATACAATAATTTATTCATAAATTTCAAATTATTTTACATTGAGAGAATGACAAATTTCAACTCGATTATACTTTTTCGACGAGTAAAACTCCTTGATTAGTATTGGTAACATTTTTATTTATATCAATATAACTATTTTCTTTTTTTTTAAATAATGTTATAAATAGCAATCTTTAAATAGCAACATTATTTTTTATAAATTCATTATCAAGATTACTAAAAACAAATCAAAAGAACTTATTAAAGTCCTTTCGCAATCCCAGGATTCCTATTCATAAATAGAACACCAACTGGCATTTCAATAATCATTTAGAAATCGAACAGACGGCGAATTTGAATTCGGAACAGATGTCCGTTGCCGCCGCTTTCAATTACCAACCTGACGATTCAAATCTAGATTTAGTCTGTTGTACTCCGGCAGTCAAATGACCTTCCGTATCCAATCTTGTCGAATAACCTACCTACATATTCGTATTTAAATACATTAATTAATGAAATGTCTCTAAAAGGCTATACCTATGGATATTGATAATGCTTGAACAAATTAAAGAAATGAATACTACAATTTATTTCATCCCCTAAAAAATATTTTACTGTATTAAGGAAAAGTATTGTGAATATAACTAATTATATAATATAAATAGCTGACCCCAGCAAACGTTGTTTTGCAAAATGAAAAATAGATAGTAGTAGCCGATTCTCAGACCTACTGAATACGCATATAAAATTTGTTAAAAAACGGTAAAGCCGTTTCGGAGGAGTACCGGTAAGTAACATTATGACATGGAAATTTGATATATTAGATATAACATTTTCATGCTACATTTTGTATGTATATAGTTTGTTTGTTTGAACGCTGTAACGCTCAGAAACCCATGGTCTTTAAAAATATATCAGTTTTAGATGGTTTATTTATCGAGGAAGGCTCTTTACCGCGGGAAATATGTTGTTCCCGCGAGAAAATCCATAAAACACAGGCAACGCCGATAAGGTAGTTGTTTTATAATTTTGCCTAAGCAATAAGCTTAGTATTTACTTAATTTACTGTAATTATTAATACCCAAAACACACATAGGTAGGTCCGTAAAATTAGCTAATTCAACAAACAAACTAAAAAACAACACAACAACAAAAGAATCCGTACAGCGGCAATAAAACCGGAAGCAACACTAATGCTTTTCACACCATATGCAGTCAAATGACTTACTCTATCCCTCGTTACGATAATTTTATAGCTGCAATTCCGTTTGGTGGTCTAGGGGCAATTTCGTGTCGTTAGCGAATATTTGTGTTATAAATTGATGGTTTCGGAGTATCAGAAATCAATTTGACAGTTGGTAAAGTCGATAAAAATAACCACGAAATAAGTGGTCTGCGTTTGGTGTTCAATTTGGTACAATGCGAGCAAGGCGGTTGAGGGCTTCTAATTCTGTGACATGTTTTGAGATTAACTTTTTTTTGTATAAAATCGTAAATTTGCAAGTTTTTAGTCCTAATTAAATTTTATATATATTATATAGCTTTTATATTTCTCAAATCTACTAATCATTCAAATTTAGGGTTCTGTACCCAAAGTGTATAACGGAACCCAATTACAGAGACTACGTCGTCTGTATGTCTGTCTGTCAGTCACCAGGCTGTAGGTACCTATCGCTAGAACCGTGATAGATAGAAAATAATAATTTGAAATTTTGAGGAATGATGTATTTATATATGAATTTGAATTTGATGTTTACAATGTTAAGCGAAGTTGCGCGAGGCCTGTACTATGATAGGTGACTGCTCTAACTGCATCTTTTTGCACTTTTTGCACTTTTTTTCATAACAATATGTGTATAAACTGTAGCACCGTGAATAAACCCTACAGTCAATTTCATATTTACAAGAAGTTTACTTAAAAGAAGTTGTAATTTTGTTTTCTTAAAATTTGCCTTGTATTTTATAAATAACTTTGAGATAAATTATAAGTGGGATATCATAATTAACTTGCATATTACAATCAGACTCATCAATGCTTGACCTATAAAATAACTATTAATAACCAACCGGCATCTTATAATGGATATTGTCTGTGGTCTGTAATCATTTGACACGTCTCGCAGTGACAGGAAGCTGACCGGGACATTGCACGCGATATTTATATTCATTGTCTATGGCACCAAGGCTTATTTAATTTTATTTTGCACCTGTCGATTGTAAAAGTCATATGATTTTGAATATAGATATTTTATTCCATGGTTAAGGAAGAAATGAGAAAATAATTAACTGTTTTTTATTACTGCCTTATCTTAAAACTTTAATTTTTTAATTTTTGAACATGACAACCGTTACGTAAACGAAATAAGTAGAAAGTAATCCTATCCCTTTTAGATATATTTTATTAATATATTATAACACGAACTCTTAAAATAGGCAGTTATTATTTTATTGATTAAAACTGCCATTATCATCATTATAAAGTACTATAATAAATGAAAAAATTAACCCAATTACACACAAAAACGTGAATACATCATTATTTCTAACCACTTCCTGTCAAACACTTGGAATAAATTCAAACAATCAACAAATTCGAAAATCAAATCGATAAACACATGGCGGGTAGGGTTAACACTATTCGGTCAATAGCAAAACGTTCATTCGTTCATTACACAAAGGGTTGTCAAACGCACGCCATCGAATTTCGAATAAACAATTCGAAAAAAGAACAATGCTAGCGCGTGCGCGCTGTATTGGATTACTCCAGGTGACGCGCCTGTTCTAGAGTACGCATGTTTGGCTTACTAATTTAATTTGAGGGTAGTTAAAACATTGTTGATAATTATAATTATTGTTACTAGCATTTACAAGTTACATATTCTTACTGGTATTTTTATACCAATAGTAATTATATTACAATTACTGACATATTTTACTTGTATCAGTATTTTAATAAGCGTAGAGGTGCTTATTTTTCAATTATGAATTACCTAGGTATCAAAACGGTCATATTTTGTACAAACCGAACACTAATATTTGATTTCTTTTGAAGATCTGAGCTTGTGTTTATAGATACAAGATAAAATATGTATAAATTCTTACATTATCAGTATAAAATAATCTTTAATACAATAAATCAGTTTGTATGTTCTGCAAGCACTGTCTCCTTGGTGTTTAACTTATTTATATATGTATGTCTTTTATATTAAGTATATCAGATGTCTAGTTGTAACAAAAGCTTACCACGGGTCTAGGCTAGGGCTATGTTGTTATGGGGATTGTCCGGAAATATTTATTATTAGGTAAATGTACAGATACCTAGCCTTTTCTCTATATTCTAGACCTGAATAAAGTAACAGATAAATAAAATATCAATTCTAAATCTTGATAAGCCAAGACAAAAAAAAAGTTTACGAAGAGACGCTCTCAAGATGACAATAGTAAAGTTTCATTTGGGCAAATTAATGGTAATGGAAGAGTCGAGTTGGCAACTTAGGGTGGACAGTTGGAGCCATCCGTCTTTATCTAAGAGGGTTGCCCGCTCGCTTATAAAAAATATTAAATGAGTAGAAAGGTTTAGGGAAAACATTGATATCACAATAAAAGTTACAACGTTCTTATAAATACCATCTTTGTTTTCGTCTTTTGTCAGATTTTAGAGCGTGATTATTTTTTATAGACACGACTCCAAATTTTTTTGGAACTACATTCAATTAATGAATATTATAACTACATGATTTTAAATTACAAACAAAAATGTTTATATCGATCTAATATAGATATTTATAAGGAGATATTACTGCAATTTCTCGCTCCAGATTTGAACACTAAACAGTAAACAGAGAAGAAAAGAGATTCTTTATTATTGGTAAGCAGTTATCTATGACGAGACAAAGAGGTTATTCGAAAATAATTTCTTGATAATAGACGTTTCGAGTAATATAATATAATATTATAATTATAATAATACTTACAATATTGAATACTACGACGTAGTATTCAATATTGTAGTATCTTTGATACGAGTATGTATAATACCTAATACTTTCCTTGATTTTTTAATAATTGATCGATATTATATTCGTTAATCTCTAGTTCAGCTTCGAATTTCAAACCTCAACCAACACCAAGCCTAACAATTTTTTTTTCCAAATGGCTATGATCACGGCTGCATTCTGCCAATGGCTAATAATCTGACATTCCCTGTCACGTGACGCACACGCGCCGGCCGTGTGAAATACTCTGTGTAATTGCTAGTTTTGCGAAAACGGTCGCGTTTGGCGGGAAAACTCGCCCGCCATTATGATTATTGCGATCTTTGTTTGCTCGAGATTTTGTTTCGAAAATGGACGAGGGATGGAATACACATTCGTTCGTTTTGGAATGTTTAGATCTTTTTTTTAAATATTTTTGTAAAATTATGCTTTGGCATTATTGTCTCCATTGATTGTTTTTAGTAAATAATATTAAATTTTTATTTTATATTATGTATTATTTAAAATATATTTATTAATGTATCCATCTTTATTATAACTTTTAGATGACTAAACGGATTTTAATGCAGTTTTCAGCAATTTATAGAATTATTCAAGAGGAAGGTTTATTAGTTTCTTAATTATCTATTTAATACACATGTGCGAAGACGAGGCAAGTGACTAGTTAATAATAATTGTAGATTTCAATGTGTCAAAAGATAATTATTTTATTTTAACTTATTATACTTCCAATTGCCTGGAAGAGATCGCTCTTAAGCGATAAGGCCGTTCTTTGTACTTCTTGCTCGTATGCGTGATTTTTGTAACTATTGTATTGTTTTGGTGTACAATGAAGCGTTTTTTTAATGTATTGTGATTTCATACTTAATTCATTTAGTTTTTCACATCATGAAATTTTAAATAATAAGTTCGCACAATAAACCTTTAGGATTAACATTTAGCACTTCGAATAGTTCCATTTAAGGAAAGTGCAGGTTCATTCCCGGGGCGGGGCACGCAAATTAAAGTTTTACGAGCGCTGGATTCCCACGAGTGGGCGTGGGCACCGGCCCTTTGGTGTTGGGTTACGGCGGGAACGCGGGATTTGCGAAATTAGTGTTGTGCTGTCAATTTTGACTTTGACAGGACGTGTGGTGTCAATTCGATTATGAGAATCTTAATTTATTATTAATCGTATGTAATCTTTTAGCAATACTGGTTCCGGATGTAATATTTATAATAAGTAAGAACTCCCATATTGTAAAAACCGTAAATGCTTTGTTGTTTTATTCGCTTCTCAACTCAGTGTAAAACATGAAGCGAACTGTCAAGACAATGTTATTTCCTTGATAACTTTTGCTTAAAAATATTTCTTTATTGTTTTTAAGTTAACCTGTGCTTCAATGAAAATAAACGTTTTGATTTCTGACTTTTGGATCCTAAGCAGACTTTTAAATTAAGGATGCAGTCAAAGAAAAGTTAACAATATAACAGACAAAACACTTAAAAATAATAACTGGAAGGTATGTAATTTGTTTTAAATGTATTTTAAGGCAATTTTTTTATAAAATGACCTAAGATTATAAGTGCTCATTTGTATTCTATTTTCTTATAATTACAAGTCAGACAGACGATGCATTATTTATATCAATTACGCAGAATGATATAATGGCCGACGCGTAAAACAAAACAAAAGAGCTTTATGTAAAATAGTAATTGAACGACCAAAAAGGCTACATAACTATTAACGGCCGGTATACTAAATAAAACGCGACTGTCTGAATAGTTGTAGAAAAAGTAATTAAATATTCTTGTGGTTCTTGTGGTAATATTCTAGTATTCTAATAATGCTAAATAACAAAACTGTTGAAGAAAATACTTCTGTGTTAAAAATATAAAAAAATGCTTAGTTATAATAACAGAGCTGTTTTTTTTATTCTTCTGGGTAAATAGTTCATTATATTTAATTATTTAAAAAACTATCTTAAATAGCACAACAACACAACCTTTGTAATTTTTTGTCTATATTAATTGCCAACTTTTATTAATAACAGATCAATTGACTATTTAATAAGTTTAATAAATTTATCATAGCAAACATAATAATTACGTGATTTTAAAATATACCTTTAATATTACAATAATATAGATAGTAACATTAGTAAGTATATAATAAAAAATAAAAGAGTCCAAAACGCATGTATCAGATTCTGCTTCCCAATTCCAAGAAGGAATCACATATCTCCCTATATAAACGCCAACCATCTTCTTAATATGAAGTCACGCCGTCAACTTCATTTTGCGACATTACTCTTTGGTGTTATTAAAAACCAACGCCCGGCTTACCTCTTTGATAAGCTTAAATTTTCAGATCGCCACAATAGACTCTCTACTCGCTTAATTTCTAATCAGCACAGATTGACTTCATTTCGTGGCAGTTTTAGATATGCTGCCACGAAGTGTTGGAATAACCTCCCGCCGCCCTTAAAGAACACTCAGGATATTAGATCTTTTAAAACTTCTCTAAAGAAATATATATTACATTTACAGATATCTGGGCAGTTATAGTCTTTCTGTGCTCTAGACCTACAATGTTAACCAGCATAACCTCATACATTATGTTAAGTTTATCTCACTTTTTATTTTATTTTTTATTTTGTATCTGTCTGCTTTTGTCAACCATTTAATTACCTTTAATTAAGATATAATTTGGCATATTTAACATATTTGGCATGTATACCTAATTTCTATTTATAACTGTGTTTTTATTATTATTAAGTACCGCGCGCGCATTCCACATTCCACTTACCTGGCGCTACGGAAGACCGGTACTACTGTGGTGGATATAACGCCCCACAGTAGAATTACACCGAGTAGTTACCATTTTTGTCGTTATAATAGTTATAAGTTTTAGTTTAAAATTGTTTTCCTCATTTTGTGACGCAAAATAAACATTATTTTATTTATTTTATTTTATTTATTTATTTAATAAATGCTACTAATTGTATTGTATTGAATTTTTTTTTGAAAATGGTATATTAGCTATTACCAATTTATATACAAATTGATTATTTAATTAACTAATGTAATTAGTTTCCAAAAGCGTTAATATATAAATAAATCTACTAGGCCCCATCTGAGACCACATCGTCACTTTACATCAGACCACAAACTCATGTGTTTGACCACATTAAATCCACATTCTCGCAAATAAACAATTCATTTCATTTCGTGAAGGCTTATCTAACCTAAAAAAAATAATAATAATAATGTCAAAGTCAAAGCATTTATTTCCATACACGCTTATGCATACATGGACAGGTAATCTTAACGCTAATTAAAAAAAAAATAGTCAAGGAAATAACATTGTCTTGGCAGTTCGCTTCAATATTTTACACTGCGTTGAGAAGCGAATAGAACAACCCAAAAATAATAAATAAATTAGCCAAGGAAGACCACCGACCATCACTAGTGCAACAGCTCAATTATTTAAGTTTGGTCCGTATGTCCGTCAAGGCCAAGTTTTATGTGTTTTTAATCTATGCTGGCGATGTGCGCGCTCCACGCACTACGTGAGAGAACTGCCGAGCGCCGGCGCTAGTGACGGACTCATTTTACATTTGGAATGGCATGTCAATGAACTGTAGGAGTTGATTTTTGAATTTGTTTTTCGAATTGAACGGAATGAACGATGTGTTTGAATAAATTGGGTAGAGATATAATATATTTTTTTTATAAATGAGCGATTTTTTCAAATTAAGATTCTATGAAAATAGGTCTTAGTTTAATTACATGCAGAACAAAACTATTTTGCTTCAATAAACTTATTATATTTACGAATAAATTCATCTATCTTATCAATCATATAATAAAAACATAAATACATAGATTTGGAAATGTCATTTTACTGTTGTTTGCCTCATATTAACAGTTTTCTTAAAGAAGACAACTCTCATAATCCTATGTCACTGAACTTCATGGGAAAAACTTAAGCTATGTCATTATAGATAACATAGCATATTACTAATAAACCTTATCGCAATATTAGATAACGTGTAACTCTTAATACTTCGTAATAAAGTTTAATATATGGCAAATAAAATTCGTGAAATAAAATATCGAGAAATTCACTATGCTGATTTAAATCTTAACCCCGATTTCACCATTGGTTGTAAACGCGATCAGATCTAACTGAGATCAAATGGACATTTACATTTCCATTTTTCAAGGGTTGAACTTGGTTCGATTAAACTTGATTTGTAATAATTTGGGCTTGATTAAATTTTGAATTAATACAAAAAGTTTATATAAGTACCTAATTAAAAAAAAACAAAACCTTTAATGTAAGGACTCAAATAACATTATAAAAGCAAATGTATTATAATACTATCTGACCCCGGCCAACGTTGTTTTGCAAAATCAAAAATAAATAGTAGCCGATTCTCGGACCTACTGACTACGCATATACAATTTGGTAAAAATTGGTAAAGACTTTTCGGAGGAGTACGGTAACTAACTTTGTGACATGGAAATTTTTAAGATAACTATTCAGAAATCTAGCATAACTACCTCATTATTATACCTTTAAAGACAGCAAATTCGTTCTAATTTTAAATTTCTCAATCTCTGACCTAAATAATTTCTCTGTACCTAAATGTAAGTTTAAATACCATTTGAAAGTTAGTCAGTTCTGACAACTGATAAAGGCTGCATTCTATAATCTATGGTAATAGTAGGCCCTCTACGAGTATTATACTAATTCAATTCCACATTCAAATACCACACGTTCATTTATAAGAACGTTCTAAATTTAAATTACCTTTGAGCTGTTTAGTTATAAAATTGTTGCACTTATGCTATTCGCCGGATTAATTATAAACAATGCACATGATAAATAAAAAATATGTATATTGTCGAAAAAAAAAGATTATTCCTGGTATATTGGCATTTTAAAACTCTATTCTATAATATACCCAGGTACTCATAATATAAATAATGGATATTATCAATTATTTGTTATTTTTGTCATTATAGCATGTTATTCCATTACTAGTTGGCACGTATGTATTGTATGGATTATCCCGCGGAAATTTCTCACTATAAATATCATTGTAAATTATATTGTACCCTATGTGCTAATTAGATAAATAACCTATATTAATATACAGTTTCATCAAAATCCATTCAGCCTTTTGAGTGAAACAAACTTCCTCTCGAACCTGCGCGCTAATAATATTCGTAGGATTAAATAAATAATAAATATTTTCGTACAAGCCACACAGCAAAATCGCTAGATTTTGCCCGTGATAAGCTCTAAGCTTGTTACGGGTACTAGACATCTGATATACTTAATATAATACACATATTTTTTTTTATTATACACATTAAACATCCAGACCAAGGAGAATACCAAATGTCTCAGTTCTGTTTATAAATAAAACAAACGCTATCAGAATACCTATCCTATCCCATTTTTCAAGCTGCGTACATTGAAACCAGCAAACTGGTCCTTGGAAATTAATATGCGCTCATTTAATATGGTAATAGCTCGTTTACAGCTAAAAGTGCTAAAGCTGGTCCCTTCCACAGATAATATAAAACTATTTCTAGTAATCCTGATTATATTGCATTACTATTACCATTATCAGTATAGAAGAAAGCCGTGTTGGCTAAATAGGACCTACGACTTTAATTCCGAAGGTCGTGGATTCACTACGATAAAATGAGATGTGTTAAAATACGTGCTTTAAAGATGAAGGTAAACATTGTGAGGAAACCGGCATGTTCTGAGAACTTTGAAGAGTTTGAAGGATATGTGAAATTCATCATCCCGCACTTGGCCAGGATTCGAACCTGTACCTCCAATAATTATACGCATCGTTAGGTTTATAACCATACATATAATATCTAACATAACATTATTTAAATATAATTTAATTAAATAAATTGAGTGTAGGTACTTATATTAACCAATTTAGAAACTGCGCCGAAATGAAAACTCAATCATTACTCCTGCATTACACAACATATCCCGTTGTAATTCTCAATATTTTAAATTATCCTTAAATGTATCCTATTATTTACCTAGCTTATTTATCTATATAAATAAAAATGAATTGCTGTTCGTTAGTCTGATTAAAACTCGAGAACGGCTGAACGGATTTATCTTATCATAGTCTTTTAATGTTCTTGGAGGTCTAGGGAAGGTTTAAAAGGCAAGAAGAAATCGAATAATTGCCGGGAAAAAATTGATAAAAAACCCGTGCGAAGCCGGGGCGGGCCACTAGTGATAAATAAAAATGTTAATATTATTTCTATCAATATAATGTGTACCCTTCTTAGCTTATTATAAAGTGTTAATTAATGAACATAATATTCTCAACCATAACTGTTTAAAATATTAACGTCTCTTAAGACATTTTATACACATTTAGATACTATAAAGTGTTGATTAAGTAATAAAGGATGTATTAACGTTGAAATAGCCCAGCTGCATCTATTGGCTATCTAGCTTGTCCGCTTCGTTCCATCATGTCCTTTACCGTATCTCCCATCTCTTGGCCACTCATGCCGCCCTGGTAGATTTATTACCGCCTGATTAAACTTATTTATCAGTTTTCTATCAATATTGACTAATTAGCGAATGATTGAGAGCCTAGATCTTGCTTAGAGGATTAGATGATCTGATGATACTTGCTAAAAATACCGCTAGAAAGATACTTAAAGAAAAAATAAGATTTAAAAAATAAAAGGTAAATAAAAAAATAAGAAATATAAGATTTTATGACTATTTATAAAAGATAAAATCTACTAACACGCATGCTCTCTGAGCTATTTAATTGGGTCCTTAGTAAAAGGCCGTTTAGAAACCCATTGTAACTCTAGGACCTCATTATAAATCAATAACGGAAACCACGCAATGAAATAAAAAAATCAAATGCCATTTACATAGTTCTTACAGAGGCTTTGGACGCTATTGATGAATGCCAAGGGACATTCAATGCTTGTTCCACAATCCGTCTATTGTCAAAGGGTATAGAAGGGAAGAGAATAGAGTCTGGGTTTAATTAACCGAGGCTTATGGCTTAATTCTAAGTGCAGTTAAACCTTGTAACACGTGTCGGAGTCCCGCAAGGGTGGTTCTTGGGCCCTCTTCTTTTCATATTAAAATTACGCGGATTTGCAAAAGTCAAATTGTAAAGGAGATAATTCTGTTAGTAATTTAACTTGCTATATCTTGCTTATCTCTATCTTATTTTTAAACAAAAACCAATAATTACTACTTAAGAAAACCATTTAGTGTCTTTATGCCCGGACGGAGATTCTCTTATCTATAAATAATAATGCTACCATTTAGACAATCTAAAATAACATATTAGTCGAATAGCAATGAATAATTAATGCGATAAATGGAACGCTTTTTTGGCAGCATACTTGATGGAAATGTCGTATAAATATGCTTTTATGACGTCAATTCTGTGCCATGTGCGGTCCTTTTTTCAGAAAGCGCAAAAACTTAGGGTCATTAACACTAAACGCTTGAAATAGATTTTGAAATAAATTTGCAGCTCTTCATGACTATGTTAGAACAAAAACTGAGATATATTATAAATTTTACAGACCTTTTCTTTGTAATAAATAACTGGCGACAATCTGACGGAAGAGTCTATCTCCGAGTTGTTAGTTAATACAGTTTTGTGAACCAAGGATTTCGGTTTAGTATCGAATAATCCATACATAAATACTTATAGCCTTCGTGGGTAGATTTGAAAGATAAACTGTAGAAGAAACAATGATACTAAATAAATCAATATTGGAAGCATTAGGATTGCCCCATTACCGCAGTGGGCGAAAGTTTCGTTGTTTAATATGTATAAAAAAAATATCTATACATGTATTTATTTTATTAAGTAAGTACATATATCAGATATCTAGTACCCGTGACACAAGCTTAGAGCTTATTTATTTATCTTAACAAACCACTAGATATCGTTGCAATTATAAAAAGTTTTATCAACAAATTAATTTAGCTTGCATAAGTAAACTGTCATTTTATCACAATTAACACAAGAAGCGATGCAAACGCAAGAGCACGAAGCTCCCGGCTTATTTACCACAAGCAATTTACGGAAAACCAACAGTAATTACCGAACAAAAACAAATAGGAGGGAAAATAGGGGGAGTGCACAATGGACGCGTGGAGCGGTGGAGTGGCCGATTGTTCAGCGGTTGGCAGTCGGGTTCGACAATGCGAGATTACTTGTCTGTCAGGGGTACAGGGCAACCCCATGTTTGATGCTGTTGATTTTCCTTGCGGTAAATAGGTGTGGGAGCGTTTGATTATTTGTATGGGTAGATTTGTAGATGACACTTGTACTTATTTGGATGTAAGATTTTTGATAATAAGTTTGCAATAAGAAATATATTTTTTTATGCTAGATAAGAAGAAAGCTGTGTTGGCTAAGTGGGAGGACTCTCGACTTTCATTCCGAAGGTCGTGTGTTCAAACCCCGCCACGCACCTCTGGATTTTACTTCTTGAGAATTTTATGTGCGCTTTTTTATTTTTATTTAATTTTATTTTTTTATTTTTAAACACGTGCTTTAACGGTGAAGGCAAACATCGTGAGGAAACCGGCATGTTCTGAGAACTTTAAAAGAGTTTAAAGGACATGTAACATTCACCAACCCGTACTTGGCCAGCGTGGTGAATTAAGGCCTAATCTCTCTCGTCAAGAGAGAAGTCCCTGTGTCCCAGCAGTGGGAACGTTAATAGGGTGATGATGATGATGATGATGCTAGATAAGCTTTCATTTGACTGCAATCTCAGCTGTTGTGGAGTGACGATGTGGTCTAAGATTACGGGTGATAGAGAAAATATTAAGCTTAATACATGTTGCGCTGACCCCACCGTAATGGTGGGACAAGTACAAGGAGATAACGATGATAAAATTTTACAGTTACAACAAAAAAAAATTGGAACAGTATCGTATCCTTGAATAAGCCAACTACACGCTTGTATATTGCTTTCATGCCATGGCGTTGCCTGTGTTTTGAGAACATTCCCGAGGTAAATATATCAATAGGTCTTATTTTTACTGTATAGAAATTCAGACTTAAAGACTTCGGATAGTACGTTATAATAGTTACTTGATAATACTTTCATAAGTGGTCACAAAAACATAGCCGCATATGATCTCAAGAACCGGAAATGAACCCTATAATTATTTCATTTCTTGATTAATCGCTAGGGCCATGGACCGCTGCGTTTCTAATGACTTTTACTTTATTAATTTGATCATCGTTAGTATCTTATAACACAAGCTTAGAGCTCACCGTTGCTCAATGCTTTATGGTTTGTATTGTTTAATTTTTTTTATCATTATTTCAATCTTTAACCTTTTTGTGTTATGTCCCAAATTAGATCTAGATTTAAGTACCACACTTCATATATTTTGTCTAGCTTTAAGTTCCTCATTCTAAATTCCGTCTAGCTAAAAGCTCTCCGTGTATTATATAGCCTAGCTGAGATCCTCACCTTATCCGATTTGGACTAGACTAAAATTCCTTACTACTCAATATTATCAGGTCTACCTTCCTTATGTATGCTTCATCAGATATGCTTGTATGCTCAGATTGGCGAGAGGCACTGTTAAGACTTTTATATGTAACCTACCATCTATGAACACAGTACAAAAACAATGTATTGTACACATAGGTAAAATAAAATACAACAACACGTAGAACAACAAAAGTACAATGGGCGGCCTTATCGCTAAAAAGCGTTCTCCTCCTGACTAGCTTTGGTTGGAAAATAACTTAGATAAAATAATTAGTAGGCATACAATCTATCACAGTTGTATACATTTGTTGCTATCGTATTTCAGCCTTAAGTTCCTAACTCCGCATATTATTCGGTCTAGCCTTTTCCTAACCATATGTATATTATAGGGCTGGTTTCTGAGGGTTCTGAGGGTTCGATGTAACATGACACGGCATTGTCTTACTCCCCCGCATTGTTCCTATTTCAATGCTAACTGTTCTTGGTTTCCTTTCAGCGTTTTATTCATAGATTTCGTGGTCTCAATGGTTATTGCAGTTGGTTTGTTTTCCATTTTGTTTTTTTTTTTAATTGTTTAAAGGTTTGATTGTTGTTTTCTTATTCAAATTTATAATGAGATATATTACTATGTTATGATTCGTAATAATATCAATTATGAACATTCTCAACTTCCATAGATTGTTTTACAAATTAATGATATGTCACAAATTTGAATTAATACTGATAAAACGACTTTTCAAATCATGCGCTATGAGTGTACCATTAAATCCGCAACATATGTCTTAGTTTTGCTGTGATTTTTATTATTTCGCCATAAGGTATTTGTAATTTTTTTACTTAATCACACGTTATTCACGTGAACGTGAACTTTTATTATATGAATTGATTAACAATTTCAAAAAGGCTTCTGTCCACCAACGAGATAAATGATTAAAAATACTAACTGTTTATTTGAAATGTGTTCCTATGTTATAACATAATACAATTAATTTTAATCCATTACATAACAGCAACAACATAGCAACACATGAATATACATACATAATATAATATATTCGATAGATAGATCACCAATAAAGCATCATCCATTGATACCAAAACCAAACCTCAGAAATCCATTAGCAAGTGTAATAGTCATTGTTGGCCATTCTAAATAATTAGCAGACAGACAGACGGATTGCAGACGAACATTAATATTAAAGAAAGTGTGCTACAGGTCATTAGTCATTCAATGTAACGGAACGAAGGGCATACATAATGCAAGCTAGGGCCGTCTGCAGCTCATCCGATGCTAGACGTGATGTGATCGGTTATTTGTAACGTCTACAATATCCTACTACTATTATAAAGGCGAAAGTTTGTAAGTATGGATGTATGGATGTTTGTTACTCTTTCACGCAAAAACTACTGAACCGATTTAAATGAAATTTGGTACACAGAATCTCTAGAGCCTGAAAAATAACATAGGCTACTTTTTACCGCGGGAAAACGTCATTCCGCGGGAAAATCCATTATATCGCGCGTAACACCGCGGGGCACTACTAGTATTAAATAAGTCTTATAATATTAAATACTAGCTTTTGCCAGCATGCAAACTTAGCGAATTACACATGGGTGGTGTGTAATTCGCTAAGTTGATCCACGTAATTACCACAGGAATAATTTCTTATTCCTATAGTTTTTTGGATAAAAACCTTATAATAATACTAGCGGCCCGCCCCGGCGTCGCACGGGTATAATATTTTCTCGGAAATTATTCGAATTTTTCTCGCCGTAAAAACCAACCTATCTCTCAAGTTGGATCGAACTGTACATGGTGTGCGAATTTTATTATAATCGGCTAAGTGGTTTAGGAGTCCATTGAGGATGAACATTGTGACACGAGATTTATATATATTAAGATAGGATACAAGATACTACTAGGATAATATAGGATATCCGTATCTAAAATTATATTTTTCGAACTGGCCTTTTGTGTCCCTCGGTAGGGCAAAATGTTTTTAAATATGTACAATTTTTGCAATATTTACAAGAAGATTAGTCGAGCATAGTAACGTTAAAGCCAAATAAAATTAAGTGCTCTCATCAATGATAGAAAAGACGTTTAAGCCCCAATTTCAACATTTATGCTACAAATCGATTTTTATTGAACCAATATAAACCACAGAAAACTAACAAGTTGATCTCAGTTAGGCGTTAAAACGTTTTTATCTTGATCTAATCACGTTTATATCCAATGGTGAAATCCAGGCTAAGTCGTCCCGCATATCAAAAGACATGTGAAATCTATCTATTATATTTATAACTAGCGGCCCGCCCCGGCGTCGCACGGGTAAAAAAAGTTCCCGGCAATTTTTCCCTATTTGCTCACCGTTTAGACCTACCCTGGGCACCTACCCTACGACAAACATTTTAAAACCAAAATCAGCTCAATCGTCCCAGCCGTTCTCGAGTTTTAATCAGACTAACGAACAACAATTCAATTTCATTTAGATAACAA
This sequence comes from Gymnoscelis rufifasciata, assembly GCA_929108375.1. Classification (NCBI taxonomy): domain Eukaryota; kingdom Metazoa; phylum Arthropoda; class Insecta; order Lepidoptera; family Geometridae; genus Gymnoscelis; species Gymnoscelis rufifasciata. Next base: position 1,413,002 of record OV815320.1, read on the forward strand.
GTGTTGATGTTTCGGAAAAGGGTAAGGCGTGTTATTTAATATCTAAGCTTCCCCAGTTTGAAACGCCTGGACCGACCACCACGGGGAGATAACAATGCGTGTACAATATCACTGATTAGCTATTGTCGGTTTCTGGGCCAGATATTGTTTGACACCCTTTGATGGGAACCTTTCATATTTTGGATCAACCCTCCGAGAGATGAGAACATATTATCTAGGACCATGTCTAACATTTTAGGACAGTTTGTTGCTTTAAGCGAGTCTACAGTCACTCAGTCAGTTAGTCTAAAGTCAACTGTCATCAATTGGATTTCAGCTCAGTCACAAATCGGGAAGTCTGACTTTAACTTGCGAGATTCTATAACAAAATCAATCGGAACAGGTGAGCCTAATAAAAGCTTGTTAATTAAAGTATTATAGTGAAAGCTTTAATGTTGATAAAAAAATCTTTAAACGTCAAATGATCTTAGAATGATGATGAGTTTGTACTTCAATTTCACTTAAGTCTATGTCTAAGGAAAATAAGCCAATCTGACACGAAAACAAGCTTCAATATAAAGTGGATGGACCTGAAGGGCCTAAAAGGTCTTCGATAAAAATTCATACCGATCATTTTCTAAAGCAAAGTTATAAAAGTTTACGTAAACCCCATCTCTGTTATTCCCAAATGTGTAACAATAATAGTCTTGAATATTTTACCGCAAAAGGGTCCACGGAGTCAAGAAGAAAGCTTTCGTGGACGGAACCCAATCATTGTCTTAGAAAATATTTGAACAAACTTTGCTTTGTAATCTACTAAGGTATGTTTGTGATATAATTTCTTTATAGGTATGGGGATTTTATGGTGCTCTTAGATTCGGTATTTATTTTTCCAAATTACAAAGTTACCAAAACAAATAATAATAATGATAAAGTCAAATAATATTCCTAAATAAAGTAATCACAATTTGCCACATCAATATTATCCATTACGAATAATGAAACCAAAAAAATCTTGACCTTAAAGCAGACAGCATTATTTCGCGATAAAAGATATCGATACAACTTGATAAGTCAAAAGTCCATTGTAATACCATAAACAGCCGTTTGCTTCCCTTGGACCACACAAACTACACCCCTCACGTTTTTATTATAAAAAGTATTTATAGTTTATCACTTTGTCTCTGCCCACTTTCAGCAAAGTTTTCAATACACTCAGAACGCTCCAAAGTTCAGTGCGTTTGTTTCAATCATTTCTTTTCGACTTCTTAGATATGGTACTTTTTCTTTTTATATCTTTTATTTCACTTTCCTTTTAGAAGACACGGTTCTTGCATTTCTACTTATTCGATTATCGCGACATAATCATGTATCATATACATGGGAACTTGTTCTACACATATCAGTATATACTGTACTATTAATGTTAGTTTAGATAGCTATAAAGTGTTTGTTTTTGTTGTAATTTTAAAATGGTCTATCTATAGCTAGACAGTTTAGTGAGAGCTCGCGTCCGAGTTTTTATAATAGCACTAGTTTAAACCTTAGTGGTTTTTGTTGCTATATTAGTGTTTATTTATAGAATTAATAAATAATAAATATAAAGTAAATGGGACTTACTGAGAGCGACGATTCATTTTTTCCGATCCAGCTTGTTACCTAGAAAGAGAAGCGATGCCTAAGATATGAGTTTTATATTTTTCAAGTTTATCTTAGGCAACGCTTTTCTATGTAGCATTATGTTGCTTAGATTGCAAAGCGTTGCGTAAGATAAAGATCAGACAAACTAGATATATAGGGATAGGAAATTATAAACTACCACCAAATAACGCCAAGACAAAAACTTTTAATATAAAACAATCAATATAAAATACACAAGTAGTTATAGAACTAAACGCAAGCTCATAAAATAAATATTAATGAATAAAGCAGTGAATTTTCAAGCAAAAATTTTGCAAAGTTTCTGTGTGAGGGTCCTATGAATAATATAGATGGGATCGGTGTTGAGATTGACAGACAAATTGTCCGATTACGGCATTTTTATGACTTTTTGATTTGTTGAAATGATTTGATGCTGATGTGATGTTATTACCATAATTGATTGTTTATGATGTATTCATCATAAATCTTTAATTTTAAATGTAGCTTCAATAATATTTAGAGTAAGTATTAAAGATTTTCTACCATTCTTATCAAAATATGTGACTTCGTGTTTTCTATTATCGGTCACGAAATTTTCGACATTCTTATCTCTTATCAATCAGTCGATTCCCATGTCATACTTAGATTGTGTTATCACTCAAGTACAAGCTATATTTTCACATTTTTTCACAAAACGATCAAATATTTGTTATCTAAAATGATTTACTATCAGCGCCATATTCGGGTATTCGTTATTATTCAATAAACATAATTTTATAACACGTTATTAGCTCGTCTAGTATAAAGCTAATCTATTTGATTGATTTCGCTAATTTTAATTTGATGATTATGGATTTGGAATTGGTAATCTTGATTTATAATGAGGTTTGCCCGACGATAAAATTAACACCTTCATTATTCAAATGTGACGGCTCAAATGTCAAAATGACAGGCCAAAAGGCCTCTTGACAGAAACATCAATAAACTTAGATGAATTGGGAGAAAAACTTGCGGAATACATAATTATAAATACATACACATACTTAGTAACTAAAAGCGTATATATATTCCATAGAGTAAAATTAAGAGTATTTTCATTATTTTTCTCATTTATTCAGACAGCCAGGTATAGAGATAATGTATTGTAAAATCGTGAATTGAGTGGGGTTTGTGACTGCGAAATTTAGTACAAATCGCACTAAAGCGTTACGTCACATTATTACCCTGCAATGTCCTGAATTCGGGTATACAAGAAAAAAAGAAAAATACGGGGAAGTATACATTTATTTTTATAATCTTAATAAAAAACTCTTTTTTTATTACACATCTAACCTATTCTGATATGACAAACATTTTATATAAACATCTTCACAACACAACCTTCTCACATGTAATTACCTTAACACAGCATGACAATTGCACCAGCGGTGATTTATAGCGAATTGTTGACATGACAACCCTCAATGCCGAATTAATGAACAAAGCATTTCCTAAGCTAACATTCGTAGTACTAATAATACCCACCCGCCTGCTACCCTTTAAGAATTCCTACTAATAGAAACGGGATAGACAGACGATCCATCACTACCCTCCAATGTAATATTTATGGGACTACCCTGAGCCACTGCTAATCTTTCAATATCCTCACATTTCTGGGGACATCCGGGAATAAGCACAACAAAAATCAATCCTATAAATACTAACATAGAGTCGAATATTGAAGATGTAGCTGATAATGTTTATGGCCAAGAATCTGTAAATGCAAGTGCAATTGGAGACTTTATTTCAAAAGCAGCAGGGTTTGAAATAAACGTGGCATTGCATTGTTTAGTTAAAGTAGGATTTGTTTGTTTTGTTAAGGAATGCTTAATGGTGGTCGCTAATGAATTTTCATTATGAAAGTCTGTGGTAATGGAAAATGTATTGCAAATGGATGTGTTATATATTTTGAATGGATTAATGCTATTAATGATATGCATAGACGTAAAGTTATTACTGTCTGTGTACATTTTGTGATGGTGTTTTGTTATTTATGCTTAGTTTTGTTTAAAACAAATGTTTTATAATGGACTGCAGGTGTGTACAGTCGTTAGAGGTTTAATGTACACTCTTATTTAAATAAAATTGACGTAGATCTCGCTAGAAACTCACAAAATTGTGACCTTGTCTAATAACTTTGAGTGAGTAACGACACAAAACTTCGTAACCAGTATTTTTAAACATTTAATATTTTTGGAGTGTCTTCTTAAAAGTTCTAGGAATAAATTAATTACCTTTAAAGTGTGGATGTAAGTTTGATAAAAATCTAACATTTAAAATCCACAAAAACTTACAATACAGGAAAGTAATAAATTACACACACTACAAATCCTCTAATTCTCTACCTCTCGAGTTTCAAACTAAAATCCTTCACAAAAGATAAAAACGAAATCCTGTTCTATTTCTATAAATACAACACTTATAGAAAAAATGTGAAGAGGAGGGCCCAGAATAGCTCCCTGAGGGACTCTTTATGTTTGGAGGTTCCGGGGTCTTCAATGCGGTTGTTCATTTCGGCTATTTGATACTTTGTATCCTTTTGTTTTTATGGGATTTTGTTGGCTTGCTGTTGACTTGTTTTTTTTTTAATCTTGATTATAATTTTGCACAAAAAAATGTCACTAGCTTACTATCCAAAGAGTCAGTTTACCCAAAAGTGGACGATGAGAGTAAAGATTGAAAATTTAAGAATTATTTATAATAAATAAAAATATGAGATTTTCAACGTAATAACATTTATTAATGTAAAAACTTATTTAATAAGCAACTATAGAAAGGCACATATTGAAAATTAATGATACATTTTAAAATAAAGTTAAGTATAAGTTATTGCAACGTAGTAACATTTATTAATGTAAAATGTAAGTAATAAGCAATTATAGAAAACCATTTTAGCGATCCTATTCATGGAACACCTTTAATTTAAAAATGGCGGACTATAACAGTCAAATCACTTAAGAAACGCAATATTTTAAAATTGACTCTACCGCTTTTGCGTTATGACTCATTATAACTACGAAATAACAGGTATGAAACCTTAAAATTACACAGGAATGTCTATTTACAATATTTGTTATTAGTAAACAGAATTTTAATTTATAAATTAGTAATAATGGTTCTGTTACTTGGTACAGTGAATGAGTGAACGTATTGAAAATAAAACTGTATTATTGTCTGTGGTAATAATCGACGCGCCTGCGCTCCTCATTAAGGCACTCATAACGAGTGTTCGTAAATCAAACGAACACCCATAGGGCATTCTCTTGAATTTCAAATATAGAATGCGAATCGATTTTAACAAATCGAATGTCGATGCGAATGATCGATTTGCATTGCAGAATGTACCTATTTAAAATCGGAATGAGTTAAAGAACAGGCAACCTAAATTGATTTAGAAAAAAAATAGGTTTCATAATTGGAATTCCTTTATGATTATCTCTCAATTTCTATTCAATGCAAATCCTGTCAGCAATAGGTTTGATTTATACAGTCATTGTGCCAAAGTCGATAAATTCATTAACAAGATGTTTGAATTATCTTTTTTGTACAGAGTCCTGCGCAGGTAAACAGTGAGACAGGTCAGCAGACAAAAGGGTGATCTTGGTGATGACCTAGAATGTGCGCAAACGCTGCCAAATAATCGACAAACCCGATGTCATCGCAGCGCGATGTGCCAGCCGCGTGTCGCAATTATACAGCTAAATCGAGAGGTATCCGCGGTATCTGCGCATGTCCGCGCCGACTTTCTATCGATATAAAATATTGATTCTATCGGGATATCGATTAGGGTGTGGGTGTGTGAGTCCATTTCATCTTCTCAGTGAAAGGTCATATAGTATACTTGTAGTGTATGACTTCGCTAGTTGCATTTTTATGATGCGGTGAAACAGTATCTCTCTCGTCAATAGATACATGTCCCTGTGTCCCAGCAGTGGGAACATAAATAGAGGTGCTTATGATGAAATCAGCATTTGGTAGTCATGTTGTTTTACTTACTAGTTACTTTGTTTTATTTGTTATAAAAGCTCTTAAAGTTTGTTCCGTAGAAAATCATTTTTATCTGTAGTAAAATTTATCAACAAAATGTTAAAATTTTGAGACTATTGAATAATATGTACCCATGTGAAATAATAAACGTTTTTCGTTATCAAAATACTCTCTTTAGTTTCTTCATTTAGACGAAAAAAGTTCTGCGACCTTAGGTAAAAAAATACTTACACTAATTTAATTTGATACCAAAAAGTTTATAAAAAAATTTTTGCTATCAAATCTGAACCAAGAAGATTAAACTCGGGACAAAACAACACACCAGCTGCTGAAACCTAGCATCTAATCCTTGCCATCTCGCCTAAACCGTTAACCGACTTGGTTTTTCTCCTATAGTCACAAAATCATTTGAATGAAGTGACAAGAAGCATTTCATCAATTTGTCTACCCCCACCCCGTCAGTCAGCGCGAGGAATGGCCCGATGACGGCGCACGATATATATGAACCCGGGACCGATTAGGATGCCTGCCAACCCATGCCAACAGCGGCTTGCCAACGGACGGATTTGGCAGGACGACTGACAAATTGTATCAGGTATGGGCGATGTTTGAAGAGTTTTGGGTGATATTTTGATTGCTATATTTGATTACAAATCTCTATGTATTTGATTAAAGGTTGCATATTGTCTCATGTTACGGTTCTGCTGGTGTTTTATAGGTTTTGTGTGGGAAAACATATTTCTCTGCAGAAAAAGTAACCCATAACCCGTTTATTGTGGTACAATAAATGGGATATAAAACAGTGTACTTAAGTAACTCTAAATTGGTTCAGAGGTTCCCGACATTAGTGCGGCGAAGAAACGAACTTTAAATCTTTATTTATGTTCCTATAAATCGATATACATAGGTAATGTAAAAGGACTTTTGGGGACAATAATAATAGAGTCTATAGAGATAGAATTTAAGGTTATGCAAGTTACATGTACTAAAATAATATTCAACGTAAGTTTCATCTAGTAAAAGAGCAATTGCATGTGATGTTCATAACAAACACTATTAACCCTTTACAACCAAAATACCTATACACCATTTTTATTTCGTCTCCGCTGTATATGAATCGTACTCCAAACATCTTCATGAATCAATGACTAATTTATTCCCAATCCTGAATTTCAGTAGATTCGTCCAAAACACCTCTGCGAAGCAGCAACACCGATGATTCACTAAAGGGTGAACGCACACTCAATTGTTTTCTTAAACGGACACTAACACGCATGCGGGCCGATTCTATTGGATAATTTCGGGCTTCGAAGGTTAAATAAATAAATAATATTGATACTGTGGTGCTAACTGGCCTTAATCAGACGTCAAATTCAACTGGTTGACTGAGATCAGACAAATTGACAGAAACACTTAGAGTATACGGTCTTGTAGTCAAGGTCAGAATGGAAAAGGGGTTGTCTCTCTACATAGTATGTAATTATCAATATATACTCTGACTCAGAAGTGAACGCACTTGACTACCAACAAGATGGACAGATGGCTTTGTCAAAGTTGCTAGCTTACGGTGGATGCAATAAGAGTCCAATCGGAATAATTAGTCGTTTTTAAGGTAGGCTTATGTCCAACTGTGGTCTCATAGCTGAAATGATGTCTCTGACTTCAGCTATTTATTCAGCCTCCCCAAAAAAAATAATTAGAAATACTCCCAAACTTGAGGTTATTTTATGTCAAATTACAATCATGCCTTTCGTTTACCAAAAACTCCCAAATATATGAATAAAAAGCCATGTTAGCCATGGAGCACACTCGACTTTCATTCCGAAGGTCGGCGGGCTTCAACCTTCGACCTCCATTGGAGCCACCATTGGATTTTTCTTCTTGAAAAAATTATGTACGTTTTAAACACTTTCTTTAACGGAGAAGGCAAATATAGTGAGGAAACCGGCATGTGCTGAGAACTTTAAAGAGGACATGACACATTCACCAACCTGCACTTGGCCAGTGTCGTGAATTAAGGCCTAAACTCTCGTCAAGATAAAAGTTCCTGTGTCCCAGCAATGGGAACGTTAATAGGGGTGAATATAATTATGCTTATAAGTTTAAGGTGACTTTTTCAAGCCAAAAGGCATGCTTCTAAATTTGTCCAGCGTCATTGTACGATATACAAGCTGTCCCCAGACTGATATGACGTCACCCGTTAACGAGAAACCCGACCCCGTAACCAATACCTTCATTAAAGACACCGCCGGTACTTTCCAAGCTTTATTGTGATTTTCCTATCCTATTATATCTTATGTCGCCTTCTTTGTAGGTTTATCTTTTATGTTGCTTAGATAGCTGTTTCAGATCGGCTTCATTTGTTTTTTTGGCTGATGTAGCACAGAATAGTTTTAATCTATGTGAAATGATAGTGAATTTGTGGTTAGTTATATTATATGAGCGAAAGTTTGTGACGATGTAAGTGTGTTTGTTGCTCTTTTACGCAAAACAAAATTGGATGGATTTTAATAAAACTTCAAAATAATATAGCTTATAACTTATGAAAGGAGTGAGTGCTGAGATGACGGGTGATAGAGGGAAATGGAAGAAAAACACATGTTGCCAACCCCACATAGTGTGGGACAAGGGCAGGATGATAAAAAAAAAGATAAAAGATATTTATTTGACGATGATGATGATCATAACAAAAAAAAAACATAGGCTACTTTTGATCCTGGTGAAATACCGCTTTTCACGGGAAAATACAATTATTGCAAGCAAAGCCCGAATTGAGTCAAATTTGATGGGCTTAGATGGACTATAGCTATTACGCGATGCAGCTGAAATTTTAAATTAAGGAGCTATTTATCCAACTCTTAAAATAAAATGTATCTATGCAGTTTACAAGTCACCTAAAACCCATAGTACAAGGCTCTGCTTAGTTTGGTGTTAGGTGATGCTGTGAGAGCAGTCCGGAAATATTTATTTATTTATTGTATCCAAAAAAACTGAATCGATTCCAATACAGTTTCTTTTTGCACAAAAATAAATTTAGCAAAAATTAACAACATTGTCTCTGGAATTCCGCTTCTCGAATACAAGAGTTACACCTTTTCCCGAATTCCAGTTTAGCCCATAAAAGACAACGGCAACCTGACAGATTTGGCAGTTGATAAAAACATGTCACTTTGACGCGGTGACAAAAACTGTCACATGACGTCGGAGTCTGTGCATAATTTATAACGCCTCGCTGTTAATTAGCGCTTTTTCTTGATTATGGATGGGTTCTCACATTTGTCTGGGCTGTAGGATTGAGTTGGTTTAAGTATAATTGGTTCTGTATACTTCTTAATCATGTTTATTATGGCTTTGAGAATCTGTAGACATCATTATCTACTTACGAGTATATTGTTATATTGACAGAGAACGATTCCTTAACATATCTTCGTACGTAGATAAACCCCAAATTTTATGCTTGGTGATAAAATTTTCAAGATGGATGTGTCTTTCAAAATCGATCGTTGCGTCCTCATAATACGAAGAGAGATCTAAAAGGTTTTAATTTGCTTAGTGTCTCATCTTTAATATTCAACTTCAAAACGAATTCATAATAAGTACAATATATTGTCAGACATTCTGTTTTGGTGACATCTTTTTTACATTTTCATAAACTATCCCGGCATTTGCATTGTATATGATGTCAGTAATATATAGTTTTGGACACCTTTTCCTAGATTAGAGCAGTTTTACCGTGTGAGAACCCAAAACTCGAAATAATTAGCACCAAATAATGAAACGCGCAATATGGCGACCACAAAAACCTATCAAGTATTTCGAATTCTCTCATCGTATTTTCAAAATCGTCGTGCGGTCATCTTAAAGCATGAATTCTTGCTGCAGCCCATTCAAAAACAACATAATAACCACCCTCATTGAAACCATTCCAGACCCTATCTGATAGACTATAAGATTCACACTCCAGTGGAACGATTCAGATCTTGAGGATACGAGGAAAAACGACAGATGTCGCGCTAGCTTTAAATATTAATTAAGACTTTATCCGAAGGTGTTAGGTTGCAGATTCTTTTGAATGTTTTTAGGAGTTGCACATTCTGGGCTCAGCGGGCCGGGAGCGCACCAAGTGAATTATTCTTGAGATAGTTGAAGAGATATGGCGTTATGTGTTTCAAATAAAACTAATTGAAATTGAAACAAATTGAGTTTTGGATGTAAGATCTTTTATGCTTTTGTAGTTTTTGTAATGAACCTTTGTGGAATGTAAATACGCGTAATGGTTATTGTTGAATAAATAGCAATTATATATGTACTCGTATATTTATGAGTTATTTTCTTGAATGATCTTAATTCTTCTTTATAATTGTAAGCTATTGACAAGAGGTTTGAAACGTTTTCAGAATAGCCCCAGACTTTAAAATTTCATTCATAATTTAAATTCCATTGTCTATGGCTGCGGTATTTCCAACAGTTTAATCTCAGCGCTGCCAACCTAAAATTCTTGAAATCCTGTTAAAATTCTTGAAGTCCTGTTAATTTATTCTAAGCCGAGCTGACGGTGAGATGGCCATTTAGATAACAGTTACATTCCAATAGAAAAGCTCCATTGCGTAAAGTTAAATCAAAACGCTGGTACACCACCTTACGATTATACGACCACCATTATTTACCTCGTTATATAGTCTTTATATTACTGTCTTGATTGATATCAAAACCTTTTTTAGTAACTAACCCAATCTAAACAAATCAAAACCAACATTGTTGATTTGAAATTCGAAATATAATTTTGAATTCGAATATCAGCCAGCAATATTTGAAATTTATAAATGGAACCCGCCGGACGCCACTTATACTTTTTAATTTTATATCTCGATTGACCTTCGATTCGAATGAATACATCGAGAGTTTTTCTCCCTCGAATGGGGTTTTTTCTACTTGCATAACCGCCATAACTGTTCCCGTTCGAAACTTGAAATTGAATTTGAAACAAAAAGAGTACTTTGTGGGAAGTTTATTCAAGTTAGAGTGCTAAGTGAATACACGTGCGCTCCGGGTTCGTTTCCCGGTTAAATTTAGAACGTCCGGGGGAGGGGGGGGATAACGAAGCACCTTTTTATAGAAGCTGCGCCGGCGACGCTGTCTCGTAAACATACTCCACTATAGCTAAATGACGTATCGCTAACGAGTTCCATTTTTGAATTTGAAGTTTGTACCGTAGGTACTCCTACCTTTTTGTTTGAAACTTTTGTTCTAAAATTAATTACGAATGAGTTGTTTCGTTTTGATTGCCAGTTAAGTACAATTGACTAACTCGGAAAGTCTAACTATGTCAGACCTTTTTCTCATTAAAGTACATAACATATATGTATGTAGCTAAGTATAAATATCATCAAATAAATAAAATAATCGTCGTGATCGTGAGTGATCCCTTTTTTCAGACGTATTGAGTTATCCTTACAGCTAAACTGAGATTTATTATAAACATTGATCCGAAAATTAAACGCATGGGAACCGCCAATAAGGTGCGCACGAGTGGAATTAAAATGGCGGATTTTTACATGATTCTCCAGTAAAGAGTTTGCAGCTGTAGTGCGGGCGGAATACAAAATATATTATAAGTGCAGATATTTGCATTTTGAATTACGCGCTGCGGGCTTGGCGCGTCGGTCAGCGGGCTGATATAATTTGAACTATCCACGCTTGAAAATCAAATGTACCTGTTGTACCAATCACAGAGAAGACACATTTAGAAAAACAATGACTTTTTAGCCAAACAAAAAGGTTTGTAATGCATTTATTATATGAAAACGTAAGTTGAATATCATTATTTATATTAGAGAAATCCAATGGCACCTTATCGCATACATATGACATAGAATAAAATACAATACTTAGATCCGATAATCTTAAAATCCGTACCAAAACTAGCATAAAATAAATACTTAATACACATAACAATTTGAAAATATCTTTATTGCAACATCTTATATTCAAAATCGCTACTCGCCCTCACTCCCCCCAGGCATCAAACTAAATTAGGTACAAAGATTTATTAGCAGCCTGCCACAATGGCTGCCAGAAGCTTAAAAAAATCCCCACAGATAATATCTCTGATTGACAACTCATTGGAGGGGCGTGACCGGTGGTCTTCTGTCTATGGTTTCAAATGCAAAGAGCGATCACTCACGCTGTTTATCGGTATATTGTTCGATGTCTCTTGTCTTGTAAACAAAGATTTTCATGTATACTGTCATATACTGAAATAATGTGTAGGTAATAGTAGTTTATGCAACTGTATGAGTAGTTAAGTCTTAAATTTGTGTTTTTACTGATGGTTGTTAGAAAAATAATATTTTTAGCAGAAAACTTACTCAAAATTGTAGTTTAAGAAAATTAAGACTAGTAGGGATATACTGAATAATTTTGTCCCGTATCATATTCTTGTAAAAATTAATTAAAAATTAATGATTATAGAGTATTATTGAGATCAGAGATCAGAGAGATATATCAGAGTCAAATAGATGAAATAATAACATGCAGAGACGATCCTCAAAGATATACATGGTCAATCCTCAGAATTATATCAATAAGACTATGATCCACATTTTCCACTTAAATCCTTAGTGAAACCGAAAACAGAAAGGATCAACTAATCTTAATCCGGACCATGAGAATTTCTAACAGATCCATTCTCTATACATTATGTATTTAGTGTAAATGCGTACGAATGCTGCGCACGATTCGATCCGAATCTCGCGCGGAACTCTGCGTCTGCGCAAACTAGTTGTAGACGGGGGTAGGAGGGGCGGGGTATATAATCTCATAGTTGTAGAGTTTATGCCATTATAGAACTTTTTGGTATAGTTTCGACGGGTGAAGTCTGATGTTACATCGTACTAGCGTTCCGCCCCCGCTTCGCACCTAGTTGACCGTATTGTTAACCTAAACCATTCTCGAACCCATTTAAACACACACAAAAAAAATCATCAAAATCGGTCCAGCCTGTTAGGAGTTCAATGACTAACACACGTACACTGGTACGTTTAGAGACTAAATTGAATTTATTTTTTTCAAAACCAAATTTTGTTAATGCAAGTATTTTAACGGTAAAGGCAAAACATTGTGAGGAAACCGGCATGATCTGAGAACTTCACTTGGCCAGCATGGTGAATTTAAACCTAAACTCTCTCGTAAAGAGGAAAGTCCCTGTGTCCCAGCAGTGGGAACGTAAATAGGGGTGCTTATGCTTAATCAAAGCAATTATGTTTTTCAACAAAGACAGCATAATAAATGAAAACCAAATTCATAAATCGATATAAACAAATAAAAAAGAACACGCCTCGAAAACGCACCTACAGTTTTTGCAGTATTTTTTTATAATAGAGAAATTATCATACGCAAATAATAGTAATCGAAATCGAATAATATTATTATCTTTCCGCCCAATTCGCAAAAAAATAATTGTAGGTTATGTTACGGGTATAAAAGGACTTTTTACTACCGCCATTTTAGTTTAGTTTCAATGGCTGCGTCTAAATCGCCGGTAAACGCGTCGAGCATAAATAACTTTGACAGTTATTCCATAGACTCTAGAGTTGAGTTATGTCATCTGGTTTTTGATAAGTGGATTTAGCTATGGCTTCCGATTTTGATTACACTTTTGTTTTAGACATCGGTTTTGCGTTTTGTAATTTTTCGAAGAACTGGTTCTTTAAAAAACTGTTTATTTTAAATCACTGTTTTTTCTGCTATTTGTAAATAAAAGAGGATATAATATTTAATATTAGCTCTGCTAGATAGTTTTGTCTAGAAGAGCTAGTTAGATATTGTAAAAATGGGTATCTAAAGGTAGAAGTTTCTTTACTCAATATCGAAGTTCCACGGTCATTTTCCATTAGGCGATGATGTAAAATAGAGACAATAATAAAGTTACCAATATAAAAATAAACCTTTAATTATCTATGACAAGATTTAAGTCATTCCTAAAACACCCTTCATCGTTCCCTCTTTATACGTCTCTCCAGAATTACTACGTACTCCGTAATCTCCATGTAAATAAATCGCCGTCCAATTATCTGTTTTCTGGCATTCCCCGGTTCAAAGAGCTCGCCAGGAGTGTGTTCTCGTCTGTCACACGGCAACACCTCTGTTAATTATAGACGCTAATTAATTAGGAGAGGACGATTCGTTTTTTTTTCAGTTTTGTTTGCAGTGTAGGGTTTTTGGATCCCTCGGTCACTGTATTGGAGAATATTTTTGATGGAACAAAGACTTGAAAGTCTTTGGAGGGCAATCCCTCCATGCAAAGGTCGGAAGAATTGTATGGAAGGAACTAGATTTTCTTTTGAGGGGCTTGCACCGATAGATTCGCAATCCAGTGAAATAATTAAAGGGTTGCTTTGCTAGTTTTAAGCAATTTTGCCAATTTGTCTCAATGATGATATATCAGAGATGACGATTGTCGTCGTGCTGGGCTGAAAGAAGAGTTGATTTCATGTCTTGGTGTTCTTCTTCTAAGCAAGAATTAATAGGATATCAATCTTGCACATATCTTGGGGAATGTCAAAAAGGGTAAACAAACATGTGCCAAGAGTCCAAAGTCAGCAGTTCCACAACTTTTCCACCCGTGACTAACACTTGCAGCTTTGCTTTCATTGCAAAGGGCAAAGTGAAGTCATACACCCATTTAGCGTCCGTGAATCAAAAGGCGCTTCGTTTTGCTTAATTAAAACTGATTAAACAACCACCGGTCAACGAACCCTCATACTTCAAAATGCAATTTGCGTGAAATGCTCTAAATCCAAACAGATAAATAGACACGTCATCATTAGACAGCGGTCAATGATAAACTGCGCTAAAAGTGACAACTCGCGCGCGACAAGGATAAAATATAAGCTTGGAGCAGCAGTCGGAAAGGGACGGTGTCGCTAGTAAGTATAAAAACCGGGGCCGTTGATTTCATAATTTATTTGTTACACATTTGTCGTTCCGTGAAGATCGGGTGAGATACATGGGCTTTTTGTCGCAGCAGGGAAATGCGCATCAGATGTGATTTGAGCAATAATTTATAGTGTTTATACTGGAGACGTCTACACGTGACGCCATAAACAAGTACCCGTTACAATCTGTATAACTGGCTTGACAAAGCGAATGCCACATTTGTAACTGGCAATTCTTCACTTTTGTTTGGAAGCGTGATATTCGAATATTCTAAATTTAAAATAATATCGAATTGTCTCTGGATAGTGTTGCCCTAACAGTTCGGAAATCAATCATGTGCGTATTAACCGAGTTCTCGCGCGCCAACTCGCTGTCCCGCCCGACGCGGCCGCCATATTTTATACCGCGTGAGATATACCCGCGTTTTATCAATGCATCGTCGCGGTTTCGATGAAATATATCTAATTATTGCTTGTTAATCTCGTTTTGTCGTTTCACGGTACATTTTGTATGTCTCTAAGGCCATTTGTATTTTGATGCTGCGTCATTAATTTCGTTGATAATGTCGTCATTGTTTTCTTACTCAACGAGAATATATTAGTCACTGACTGAATGATCACTTACAGTCGTATACTAGCAATCTTATCTTTTTATATCTGTATTTCGATTGTTAAATATTAGATCCGGTCAAACTGTTACAAAACCTAAATTTGATGGACATAACAGTACAATCATCCCGTTGGACGGAGAGAATTTCCGTTTTTGCCGCCCCAAATCCGCAGACAAAACAACGTCCATACTTAAAATTTCAAAACTAAGAGTTGAACGTCCTACGGATTCAGCGCAGCAATTCTGACAGTTTACGTTGTGCCCCAAGTTGGGATAAAATATAGCTCATGTTCAGACAGTTGAGGGGAGAGGGGGGGCGCCGCAAATAGCGACCATCTCTTGAGAGCAAAACAATGCTAGTATGATATTATGGTGCAGAGCAATGGAAGCTTCAGAATGTAGAGATGTTTTAACCGGGATTTTTCAGTGTTGTCATTTCTGACAGGTGGCAGACATAGGCTTTTAGAACCTATTTTAAATATAGAATTTGGTGGTTTTATAGAATGATTTTAAAAAGTTTGAAAGATGGTGTTTATGATCGTAATATAAGCGGATATATTTCTCAACAGACTGTCATCAACAGTTTAAGTGTATGTGGTAGGTCTGACAGTATCCTAACCTAAAATAATGAGCCAAAAAACAATGAAAACAACTCCACTCCCGCCAACTATATATACGTATAACAGGACAGTCGGACGGACGACCGACAGCCGCGAGACAAACTATAAATAAATAATGCGCCAACATTTTATTATTATCATAGCGAGGGCACGTGCTGTGACATTCCAGCTTCGAACTGGCAACCTATAACGTACTGAAATAAACTGGCAACACCGAGGATTAAAACAATGGCGGAGCTTCCAAATTCAAAGCTTAAATTTAATCTAATTCGTCTTCAGACTATATCTGACTTAGAACGAGATTTAATACTACTATACGCTCCGTTTTTCGCAGTTCCGCCAATTAGCAATTACCAAAGTATTTCTTAAGTAGTTTTTGATTCTTTATACGGGCATCGTAAAACCCAAACGGTAAATAGATTCAGCAGCTAATCAATTCACAGTACACTAAATCCAATTAGATCCAAGTATTGTACATTGAGAATTAAATAAACCGCAAGTAACCGAGAACATTAATCATAAATGATTACGTGTAACGGAACGTTACGACTCCAATTAGCGTAATAAAGAACCTATTCCAAACTCGGCTGAATACGACCTATTCGAAATTCAAAAGGTTTACGTTCATGGAATTGGTTCTATTTTCAAATCTCGAACCGCGATAGTCTCATTGATTATTATTTTAACGCACAATTAAAATTTGATGGCCTCTTGTACGTACTTCGTACATCTTCGATTCACTCTAGTAACTCTACATTTAAATCATAAGTAATTGGGGGCAATGCTGGGACGAATCAAACTTTACAGCTCCGGAATAAGGCTCAGTTTTCAATGATAAAACGACAGATTTAATACCTTTCATTTGCAGGCGCCACACATGAGTGTCGTGAGTGAGCGTCAATAAAAATAGTCGTAAAATTTTGTAACTTTCAATCTCAAATGCGTCTTATATCTTAGCAGATAAGACTGAAATTTATTGTGGTCGTTTCACAGTTTGGATATTGGTGAGGAACGTGTGAATAAAATCATGTGTATGCACACATTCGTTAAGAATTGACACTTATTAAAGGGTGTAATTTTTTTAATTGGAATGACGACATCACTTTAGCGACAATGAACGTTGAGAGATGACATTGGATGATTTATACTCTGTGGTCAAGTTGTTCTAAATCAGACAATTGGATGTTGCACTTTTTTTTTGATCTTCAAGAAAGGAGGTTCTTAATTCGGTGCTTTTTTTATGTTTGTTACTTAATAACTTTTTTTGAGTGAATCGATATTATTATTTTTTATCTTAGCTTGCTTGGAAGTTGTTCCAATGAACATAAGAATTAAGAATGCATATAATAGCCAAGAATTGCATAAAATACTCTACCTATACCTACTCTGTTTATTCAAAGAATGCTGCCGTGAACTCCCTCTACGAATCTAATTCAGGAATAAACAAAGTGCGTGCGTCGACTCGACTCCTCTAATGATACTTTTTCTTTAATTAAAAAGAAGTCGGAGTTGTCTATGTTTTTTACTGGAACGCAACCGTTCCAAATTCAAATTGCTCGATTCTGATTTCGAATAGTGTTGCGCCGCCGAGCGCGTGACCAATCGCTAATTAGGAGAGTTCAGACACTAAAGGCTGCACGGACTATCCGATCTTTTACACCATCTGCGAAGTCCAAAGATTGTTGGCCAAAGAAGTTGCCTGAATTGATGAGAGAAGGACTATAGAAAGAAAACTTGAAAATGTATTTAATAGACACAAATACATGGCACAGAAGACAGCAAACACAAGTCAACAAACATAATAATTTTATAATGTAAATGGTCAAGAACTCAGCCAGAAAGTCAACTCAGTAGAGTTAATCCGGAGAATGTGCGAGTTGAGAAAACATCGACTATTAAAACCCTCAAATTAAACTTTGTGCCAAGAATGAAACAGATGTTTTATTATTACAAAAACCGTAATATTCTGAACTTTGTTGCTCGTAACTCATTTTAATCAATCACACACCCAATCAGATCGGCCGATAAATCAGCCAGTCCGTAGAACCATAGTGCGTGCACCTACGGAAGCCCATCGGTTTTATAATTAAACTTCAAAATTCGAATCCAATTCTTTCCCGCCATTTCCACTTCTGGTGTTACTGTATCGGTTTTTATGGCGGGAATTATTTATAACGGTTGTTGATTGCTATTCTAAAATTAAATATGTTCTCACAGAGATGCCAATTAAAGATCTGTGTCATCAGATTCCAATATAATAGTTTTATTTTCTAATCATTATTGTTTATGGGTTTAATAAAATTATCTACATTATTAAATATACTCGTAGTATCTAATATCTTGAGCATTTTAAATTAATAAGGCAATTTGACTTAAAGGAAAGAATAAAAAATTCTACCGTTTTTCAAAGGAACATATCTGTGGTTAAGATGAAGAGTGACGCTAGTCTGTATATAGATAGATTGACATTGATATCTATAGATTGACAGGACCAGTGAGGTACCGGTGTCAAAATTATTATCAAGGTATTAGTGTATCATCTAAGTCATAAATCCATTATAACCCATGCCTGACAATTTTATTGGTATTTATAACATAAATAAATTTAAAAGGACAACCCACCAAACAACATCTAACCCCGTGGTAAGTTCTAAGGTGATGTAACGGGTACTAGACATCTGATAATACTTAACATAATAGACATACATGTATTTGTATCATATATTTTAATGACATTATGTAATAAACTCTACATTTTTGCATGCTTAACCCTAAGTAGAGCATAAATGAAAAAACTTAGTTATTTTTTCAAGACCTATGTAATCTATATTTATGCTGACGCAAAGAAAATCTTATTTATTTTACATATTAAACACCCAGATAAATTCAATTCAATTCAATTTATTTAATTCAGCTTCACATAGTTACAGCCATAGAGAGTTAAGAGTAAATGTAGGCATGTAGTTTACAGCTAAAAATACATTTATTTTTAATAAAGAAGAAAGTGCTTACAGAACATAGGTACAAGCACTTAACCCCACGGCGGAAATCGAACCCGATTCTTATATTTTATTTACAATATAGTTAACTACTATTAATGTAGCTGACTAGCCAAAGACAAATGTGAGATCTTAAGGTGAATTTATCCAAAAGATACCTCTTGTACTCTTCTATCTCGGAATAAATCTAAATTTAAAATTTAAGAAAACCCCCGATTTTAATGTCTCAATTTCCTTTTAAGACCATAATATTTAGTAGTTAGGGCACGCGATGCTCTTTCATTTGATACCCCACTCGAATATTTGCAGATTTTTGGTTTTCCTTCCCCACTCTCACCCCCATAACTTTTGAACGGCTCAACCGACTTTCATGTAACATGTCTAAGAACACCGGGCCAAACTCACCTTTCATACAAAACTAAATTGAAATCGCTCCATCCGATCGGGAGCTATGATGCGACAGACAGACAGACAGATAAGTCAAACTTATAATACCCCTCTTTTTTGTTCGGGGGTTAAAAAAGACATAGAATGTAACTCAAGCGCTTACATTTTAACGAAAATCAATCGATGACAATAATATGGAATATTGTAGGTAACTCGAGATCTACTCGACCGCATCTTATCAAATTTCAATGGGACCAACTTTAATGCACCAGTTTTTGATTTATGAAGAATCGTCGAAATTTACTGTTGAGAAAGTTCTGAGATACAAACATTAGGTTAGCTGGTAAAAAATGCTTATTAACATTAACTCTGCCTTTTGGGAACATAGAATAAATCAAAAACATTACATATCTACAAATAATCATTTTGTCTCATTTTATGCAAAATGACGCAATAGAAAGACGAATTTGTAGTTCAAAGTGTAGAAATTGTATACCTTATTATTTTATGAAATTTCGGGGACCTACAAAATCGCCCTTCCTTTTTCAAAACGTATAATAAAGTTCGAATATTCAAATTGGTAAAAATTTTATTTTTTATCTTTTCATGACTAGTTCTGATGGCCTACAAATAGCCCTTCCTTTTTCAAAATGAAGAATTTGAAGTACGAATGTTGAAATCGGTAGAAATTGTATTCCTCATATTTTCATGACAAGTTCGAAGGGGCCTACAAATAGCTCAGCGGGGGGCCTTGTCACGCTGTGGTGGCCCCAGTAAGGGCCAGAGGAAATATCCCGTGTTTACGGGCTTTAATTTCCGGATTCGGCATTGGGAGACTTACACGCGAATAATGGAGGATTCTCAAGGAAATGTAGTTTTGTGAGTTATGATTGATAGTGGGTGAATGTTGTTCTGTTCTTTTGTGCACGATTTCAAATTTTGTAAATCGAATTGCAAATTCTTATGCTTTGATTTTTATTTCGGAAAATTCAAATGACATGGTGGTGTCTGATTCGATGATATAATTCTAATTTCGAATCGTCGAGTCGTTCGAGTCGTGAGAATGGGAGAGTATTATTTTCTTCTAAAGTTTCCAAAACTTGCCACAAAAAAACTTTTTTTTTTGTTAATTTGATTTTGAATTTTGAATATTTATTTTTAAATGATTTGATTCTAATTTTGTTTCGTCTGTCATTTTTTTGAAAAATAAGTCGATATTTTTTGTTTGCTAAGCCTCTGAAAGTTGCTCTTGAGTTTAGGCCTTTTAGGCTTAAAATTATTTATAGATTTAAAAACCATTTTGCTCTGCCTCTGTGCAAAGTAGTAGTGGTTCTCAGAAGTAGGTCTGTAATAAGCAAGATGTATGTAGATAAATTGTCAAGTAAAATATTCTTTTACATGACGCATTCTTATGAGAAATAGCGAAAGACTCACAGATCCAAAATAAAATACAATTTAATTTAATAAATTTATAAATTTCCTTATAAAAATGAATAACTTACGACCTATCATTATAAATCGGGCATTTTATTGCCAACTTCAAAAATGCATATTCACTCCTCCATTGCAATTGTTCTGGGCTGCGTGGGCGCCCACCAGATGGCGTGGTGACATCACAAACCGTTTTTGAAAAAGGAACAAGGACTTGTACTGTGGCAGTTTTGAAAAGGCTAGCCTTGCGTGTAGTTAGACTTTTATGTATTTTGTACTATTCATAAGGATAATACATTATACAAGTAAATTGACAGATGTTACATTTTAACTTGAGAATAAATACACTATAGGCTATTTTTCGACAAAATCGTGTATAAAATAAAATGTTCTCTCGCCTTTTGGCCTGCAGGAGTCGAGGATACGCTTTAGGTATGCGTTTACGAAGAAAAAACATTTTAGTTTTCAGTTATATATCATAGTACTATGTTAGTCTGTAGGGGTATTTATTTATATGCCTTTCTAAGGTATTTTATATGTATACGTAATTTAAAATCTTGCTATAACACAGTTTCTAACTAGCTAACTAATACTTTCTTTGGTTTTTAATAAATAATTGATTGATTGATTGATACTGAGATGGAGTTTCCTTCAGCCTAATTTAAATAAAGTTAGAAAGGAGCAAAAATTATTTTTTTTCTGACAATAAGCTCAATAAAATTAAAAGTAGAGTGTGTTTATCCATAATCAAAGTTAGAAGGTAGGTACTTTGTAATCAATTTCCACCACAATACAGCAGATGAAGACATCGGACCCCCGCTGCCGCCAAATGGATCGTGCCATATCAAAGAACCACTCAGCGGGAACCTATTTATTGCCACACAAAAAAAAATCTCGAACTCTCTTTGAAATTAATATAGTTAAACTCCGAAACAATCCTCCTTTTTGGAGGTGCCCCGACTCCTTTCACCGTTCGAAATATGAACGGGAATGCCGTAAATTAGAAATTTGAACTCGGAACTTTTAATTCAATTTAAAGTTGCTGATCGAAAAAGCAATTTAGCCGAACGCGTCCGAAAAAAGTTACGAGCTTTTGCACCAGCAATATGCACACAAGGAATAATGATGTTATTCTTATAAAGGAAATAATTACGCTGAGCGCAATGATAATAAATTACACGGCGTTTACGACTAATTTATTAATAGAATTTTCGCGAGTAAACCTTAGGACTGTCGTAAATAAGTAACCGCTGCGCGGCCAATGGAAGGCCATAAAATTTGTCTGAGTCTGCAGATTGGTCAGCTCGCAGCCAATGTCTACGTTCCAGATTTGAAAGCGACAGTTTACGACCGACAGGCGGCGTCTTTTTGCAGTTTTGGCGCCAAAATTGACAGCTCCTAAAGTTCTGCATCAGGTGTGTCACACGACGCGAAGTTTGCACGCATCAGACCATCCAACTTGAAGTTATAAACAGATTTAATTGGAGGGATTTATGTGAGGGACTACCTACAGCGTTTTAAAATGGAGGACAATTTACAGTGTTATAAAGCAGTCAGGACAAACGGACGGACGAGACGCTTGCTAATGAGCATGCGCCGCTAGTGCCGCGGGCCGCCGCCAGGGGCGCCACGTGCATTTTAATCGTCTGCGACTTCGCGTCTGGGTTTGAATACTCTTGTGATACATATTATCAAGTAACTTTTATATGACCACAATCTCACCTGATAGTAAGTGTCGACGAGGATGGGTCACAAACGTCTATAAAGTTTTTGTCCAAGACTTCAGTAGGAGTACTCGGATACACAGTTACCTTGGAAATTTCATAATACATCTCTACTAAGTAATTCCCTTACCGGACGCGTACATCTTGCATATGCCCACTTAAATCCACCTCTACAATTTTCGAACAAAGGTGATAATTGTTACTGTCAAAATATCGTCGAAACTCGAAACAAAAGCAACCACAAAAGCCTAATTACAAAATAACCATGTTCAAAATCACCACTCCTGTTCTAATTACAAATTACCAAGGCGGCAATCCTGCCCGCCATTTTTCCCGCCTATTTCTTTCAGCTCATTGTCTCTGGTTGGTAGAGCAGGGAAATTACAGGCTTAACTTTGTCTATGTGTCGGTAATTATAATCTGTGGTAATGTAGGTGCTCGAAAGGAATTATATGGCTTTTTATGAGATGTTGTTTATGTATCACAGCCACGTCACAAATTTCCACAGGAATAGAAGCCAATATAATATTATAACTTATTATCATAGTATGTTTTTTATAATGATTGTTGAATCTAATAAAGTTCTTCCGATAATTTTTTCAGCTGTTTCGTCATAAATTTTCCTGCTTTATCTATGAATACAACAGGGTATGTTGTAATCATTTCATATCTGCCCTTACGTGGCTTATAAGTAAAAAAGCAATAAAAATGCTTCCCTTAAACCTTGCCCCGCGTTTCTTCACGAGATCAGGGACATTCCCCATTGTAAGTTCAGATAAAACGGGAATTATCGTCCTTCCGTGACGGATCCGTGACGAATTGCCTCATAACCCGCCAAATCCCGGCTTTATCCCGTATGCCCCCTATTGTTTGTTGCAAGACCCATACACTCGTGAATGTCCTTTTCATTACCTACTGTTGTATTTTAGTTACTGTATCTGGACAAAAGGTATTTAACTTTCTTTTGTAGGAATAGCATTTTTTTAATCTGCGACTTTCAATATTTGTCTGGTCCGGGTAAATACTAATTTGAGTATTTTCCTTAGTAACTCACTAAGGGAATTTCAATTAATCATAATATAATATTATTGTAGTCTATTTGCTATACTGTAAGTTCCAATTAGTGTCAGTGTTGTTTATGAAAAAGTATGTTTTTTAAGACTTCGCACAATTACATCTTTGCAATTATTTGTTATTCTTGACAGGATTTTCTCATTTTATGTTTACATTTTATTTTTTACGAGAATCGTCTGCGATTTTTGTCACCATTGTTTTCTGTCAGACTTAAACAAAATTACATATTCAGCACTAGAAGCCAGCCAACGAGTGTAAATTAATTTTCTTCTTTCTGATTCATATTAACTATTCAGAACTTTTTTTTAATAGACTTATGACTTTTCTGCAACAACAAAATGGACAAAGAATAAGTATAATTTAATTATGAATTGTCATGTTATGTGGGTTGCGTAACTTTGTAATTTTCATTTGAAGATCAGTTTCGTAGTTTTCTTTGCCGTGTCATTTTTATAGTTTATTTATGTTTTTCTTGTTTCATTTCATCGATATCCAATTATATAAGTAAATTTCCCCATCTGTGTGGTGCATTATTCATACCAAAGGGTATGCTGGGTTATGGGTTCATACCAGGGAATTGGTAGTGACTAATTATCGCAAAATCTTGAACAATAAAAGCTATTCAGCATAACATATACGAATGATAACTTAGGATAAGCTTGTACTTAATTGTTTTATATAGTTCGTAGTTAAAAAATATTATTTCGTTTTTAATTTTCTTCAATAACGTGTGTAACGTAGCGATTGTAACGTCGCGATTGTAACGTTGCGTAGGTAATGATATTTCTAATAGTATGTTTTTTTAAATCTCGCCGTCGTAACTCAGAATTTCATTACAATTGTATAGAAGTTCTTGTCTTCCTGGAATTTTGGTATCTTGGTATAAATTATATCAGCAACTCACCATCTTCTGTCTTGGCGTTTCATGGGTATAATGCAGATCATAACGGCAACAGTTATTTTCTTCATCCTCTCTGTCTCAATCAGCTGAATTATTCTTAAAGGCGTAGTAACTTAATCTAACGGTTTAGCCTTCAACAATACCAAGCCTTGAGTATACATTTTATGCAAAAAATCAGTACCTATTGATATAATTTATTCAATTCTTCAAATAGCACCAACAGTATAAACTTAAACATTCCAACTTACTGTAATACTCTCGTAAACGATCAAAGCCTCAATTCTTTTAAACCCACACCAATTACCCTCCATCCGTCAGCCGTCAATAACAGACTATAAAATAAATAAAATATCAGATTGTCGCTGGTTGTAGAATAGACGGTAAGATTAGCGCTGAGGGCGCCATAAAGAAACAATTTCCCGGCTTTCGCCGTGGGGAACCCGCGACGCTTATGGAATACGCCATGATAAAAATGTGATGTTGTGCCCTAAATTCCCTTTTACAACAGTTTCACTTTCACTCGCAGATTGTTTTAGGGATCCCCTGGCGGCTTTACCAACTCCTCCAACATTATATTCAAATATTCAACTAGCACTTTCCTTATACTTTAGATCTAGTGTAAATGGCAAAGGCTCAAAAAAAATGCCATTTAATTTCAAACAGAACATTTTATTGTTTAATCCGTTCAGAAAATAAAATTATAAAATTAATCACATTGACATACAAGATGGACGTACACCAAACAGCGTTAATATTACACATTTAAGTTTAGTTAGATTTAAGAAAATAAGTTTTCAACATGACGCGAAAACTACACGTATTCTAAAACCTAACTTACACGACCCAACTACACAATGTTAAAAAAACTCATATACAGACAAAGAAATAACTAATTTTATATTAATAAAACGTTTTCCAGTTAACATATTGAATAAGAACAATGTCCACGCGCTTAATATTAGTTATGGCTGCATGTTAACATATATGGAAAATAATAATATATAACACAAACAAAACAATTCAGTCTCAACACCAAAAATAGTCCCTAAAATAGTAAACAAATCATCCCGAATCAAACGAATACCATCGAACAATGAAATACTAGGAAAGTACTTAAACTGCTTCAATAAAGTTTTATATATAAAAATATAGCGAATGAAGTATCTACTCATTTACTATACCGGCGTACATACGTACTTAGCAAAACAACGCGTTTAATTTTATTTTGTAAGCAACTAGATAACCTATCTTCTATTGTATCGATATATAATATTTATATAGTAATATATCATATCCTTTGAATATGCCACTACTGCATACAACTGAACGACAAAGACGCAAGCGACACGCGGATTAAACCTACCGTATACTCAATACGTATTTTTTTATTTTTTTTCACTAACTAATTTTTATTTTATTATCGTGCTTCTATCCAAAGTATTCTATTTACGTATATGTTTGTATTTACTAGCCAAACAATAACACTCTAGCATCTACCACCTTTAAATCAATTACAATAATTTAAAATTCTTAATTAAGTAAACCTTATTATCTCACTTAGGCAAGTTTAAAGTTGTATCATTACGTATACTTCGTTTTCCAATAGGTATTTTTGAATTAATCTAATTTAATGTATTTACTCTAAGCTCCGCGCTAGCAGACGACCGGCGTCTCCTGCCGAACGAACCTTGGAAACTCATCCCTTGAATGTATTAATTTACTTAAAAGTTATATTAGTATACACATATTACATTCAACGTTATACGTATGCTTTTTCAAATCGTATACATAAATTCCGGCACAAAACAACATAATTTGAACGCGGCGAGATTTTCAGGCGTAGAAAATCAAATCGGTAAAATTTCCGAACGAAATCCGTTCGGTATTTGAATCGAATGTTCAATTTCAATGTATTCGCACCCATTTTGTTTTACCCCTTCACTGTAGCGTTGTGAATAAGTAATTTTGGATTTTTTATTATTCATTGTAAAATTCAGTTTTAATCATTGAATCGTACAGTGTTAGAGGTTGGCCAATTGCAAAAACGAAGATTTTTCCTAGAGGAACTTATTCTAGCGGAGCTTCCTTAGGCCTCGGCAATGGCGGAGGCCCTCGAAGGATCCGACGGCGACCGTGACAAGCTTACAATACCATGCACACAATTCCAAATTTAAACTGCTTGATTTTACTTACACCTCGATCTTCGATGTGCGTTATTTTAAATTTTGAAATCTGACTTCGTTATCGATTTTCAGATTTGTAGAAATTTTGAATTTAGATTGTTCTTGATATTAAGAACTAGTGATTGCAGTTTTGGAATTGCGCGCACAGCACACGGTAGACAAGCGAGGGAGGCGGGAATTTAAACTATAATGCGAGCACCCCCTTTTCATACTTCGTTTTTGCAATGGCCATACTAAGAGCAGGGGTGCACGAGATAGCTCGTTGTCGAGTTGGGTGCAAGCTGGGGATCACGCCTCTGGATGAGATGGGACTTATAGGGGGTACTCACGACGTCGGGGGTGGAGGCTCCGTCGTGGCTGGAGTCGGGGGCGGAGCGCTCGCCGTTGGCGTCGGGCGGCCGGGCGGACTCCCGCTCGTCGATGACGAGGTCGATGGGCATCTTGCCCTTCAGGCAGCTGATGTAGCGGTGGCAGAAGTTGTCGCACAGCTCGTGTACCTGAAATAACACACAGTTCTAAATTCTGCTCAGACATGCTAGCTAGGGAATCTGAGATAGAGGCTAAAGAAATATGAAGATTGTTTGACTACTTGGTTGGTGCCAATAAACAACGTTATGTGGGACAAGGGCTGCTTGTTTGTTCCAGCCACTTTGGGCGCCACAATATCCCGGTCCAGTCTGTGTTGTTGTTTCAGTCGTGGCCTCTGATGAATTGGGCTAATACCTAAAGAGATGTGTCGTGAGTAATCGATCTTGAAGACTTCACCAATGCTGAGTATTTGTAGAGTATATATCGAAATATATTGTTCTTAATAAATTTTCTGAAAACAAACAAGTAGAAATAACCTACTTTCCCGAAATAATCATACAAAACTCTCTCAAGTGACACAGTGAAATAAATTTAAATGATTCAACGCGCACATGTCCAATGTGTTATAGCGATTGGGAGCGTTTGAATAAGGCAGTTACACCTTCACAAATACGACCTTTAAACCAATATCAGCATACAAAGCTTAGGAAAAAACAATACAAAGGGAACACAGCGAGCCAACTGTTGTACGCACACTTGTAAGAACTCAAAATGAATCGTAAAAACGGCACGAAACTCATTTTTTTCGGACGTCCGATAAAATCCCCCACGGAGACCGTATTTTGTGCGTTGCCTTATACATTTTCATAGGCATTATTAGCTTAGAAATTAACATAAAGCAATAAAAAGTCTAACGAAATTTTTAGATAACATTTACACGTCAAAACGGCAGGTGGACAACACTATTTGAAAACAAACAAAAGTGCCTATAGTTCGAAAAATTCGAAAAAGGAACACTGTGCAGCTCTTGGCGGATTTGGAAATAGAACGCGTCGACGGAAGCGGAAACAACGCTCTCACCGTTGACAGCTAATTATGTCTTCGGGATACTAATTTCCAATCGGCAGGTTTTTCTGAAATGTATCGTGTGTGGTCAAATATTGTAGTTTATTTATCATAATTTGAATTTTACAACCGGCCCGTTGAAATTCATATTTACGACTACACGAATTTTATTGACACTAGTGGATGAACTACCACTTCAGAATCGCAGAGGAGCTGTCAGTGTCAGAATCTGATTGAGAGCGCTTTTATAACGCGCGAATGACAATGACTATGTTATAGTATTCAGAGTAATCCGTGTGACCGAACAGACTATTTTAGTGACAGCCGAGAGATTTGACATCGTAACTCTTTGGGGATTCAAATTTGGATCTGTCCCCTTCGATGTATCTGTTGTTATCCCTAAGACAAGTTACACCTTGCCGTCTCTGTCACAAGAGTTAGTGTCGTGTGAAGGTACGCGGGAACGTACGACGTTGTTTACTGAACTTTAATACTCATAATGAGATATTACGACATTCCGAGCCTTTCGAATATCGCCGGAGCATCAAACTCTTTTCAGTTTTAAATTTGGAAACGAGGATTGAGATATGGAGTGAGCGGATCATTTATATATTTGGAAAGATTTGTTATAATGGGTATCCGTTCGAAATTCGAGTTTGTTTTTACTTTTTAAATCAGGTGAGGTATGTGAAGTTTTTGTTTTTAAAGTGGCAGCGTGTGTTGCCAGCAGTGTGGGATGTGGGATGCTATAATCTGTGCCGAGGCCGGAGACTAAAAGGGTTTTTCTTACGCGACTTCCTTCGCTAATGCAACACGTGGGAGTGACTAGATATGTATAAATCGGTGTATTTTTCTTATAACTTTCTATTTGACAGGTTGGAGAGATAAAACTAAGATTAAAGTCTGAAACACTTTGGTGCGTCGATAAGTGCCGGCTTGTCCGCTTTATTTATTTATTCAAATCGGGATTAGATAGAGGCTGTAGATGTTTATCTTGAAGTAATAAGGTTGATGCTGATATCACTTATCGAAATATATTTATCCACCATATTCTCCTATGAAGATCTAAGAAAAAAAATTACCTAATATTATAAAATGTACAGCTAAACATTACCCCTCATTTTATTTAAATAGTTATATCACAATATAAAAACGAGACACTAATCAATAATTAGATGTATAATAAAGTTATTTGTCAATGAGAAAGCAGTAATTCGAAAATCGGTTGACCCACTGACAAGCACGCCGCAGACGAGACGAGCCGAGTGCTCTGGCAGGTTTATTTAAAAAAAAACAACCGGTCCATTCCATATTCAAATGAGTTCGGCCGTTCTCACCTCCCAACTCCGATAATGCCATTTCTATGTCCATACTTTTTGCAATAAAACCAATTAAATGTGTGAACGCTATAAATTTATTTATTTAATTAAATAAAACAGAGAAATTACGTGTAGCGTAACGTAATATAGCAATTCAGTCACAGAATTAGTGTGTTGTATAATGGTTATAAAAGCCGGGCAAGGCGTCATAAAGCGGGGTCCCAGGTTCGAGCCTCGCCGTAAACCAACAAATCTGACCTACATCGTAAATCACTTAGCCACGTTCTTACAGATAAACTTTACGAGTTAGGTAGGTACCAACAAAATATAAAAAGCGGATTAGTTTTTTATAAACAACACTAGTCCAACGGTGAATGCGTAGGTTCAAATACAACCTACGTGCGTCTCGATTCTGTAATCGATAACTGGCCGTTTTCATTATGTTCTAAATTCAAAAAGGAACGCAAAGGCACATTAGCCCGGACCCGGTACATACCGTAATTAGGGATCAGTCGGTGACTACATAAACCTGCTAGAGATGTCCAATCACCGACTCGATCGAGCCGAAAGGACTCGGCCGATGTGACCGCCGGCGGCCATATTTAAAATATTAAAAGCATAAATCAAAAACGTTATTGGATATTTTAATGTAAATGTAATATCGGGAGTTCGTTAAAACGGACGGTGCTCTTTAAGATTTGAAGCGACTTTTTTTCTATTGTAATTTTTACATCCATTATTGAAACTGACAAAATGTCTTAATGCATTATACGGCCAGGTTGAACAAAAAACCTCCAATTATAAGTAAAAAACGTGCACTTAACGAGGTCTCATTGTAGACAGAGCTGGGACCAAAGCTCTTTTTATTTTTAATTGTTATGAAAGCTTTAAAAAGCTTCACCTGTGAACGCTGTGTAGCGAGGCGGAAATGGATCGAACTAACGGCATTTTTTATTTACTTTTATTCGACAAAAACCGTAGACGAGATAGAATCCGACGTGTATAGGATATGAGCACGCAGCAAAAAACATTCTTCGACAGAGGCACAGGTACCCGCTATAAAACACAAGTATATTTTAAATCATGCATCCAAAAAAGAAAACAAGTATAATGATCAATCGAATAATCAAAAAGTGAATTCCGTTCAATCACGCTCGCGCTCAATCGCGTCGGCCCTCGGAGCGATATTTGAATTTCGAACGAGGCATTATTTTATTTTCGAAATGGCCTTTATCTGGCCTCCGGCCGCACTCACATGGTATCGCGTCGCAGGGTATCGCTACAGCCTGCATGAGTGCCTTGTACTTTTTCACCGTATCTACCGGTTCCTAACTTTCGGCGCGCCGTATATTTTATGGAACACGCTGTGGGACCCGCAAGATATCTCGCTCCTCGACATTCGTCTTGATATAGACGTTAGTCAAACTAGTTTCAACAACGTGACCATAATATTGTCAAGTTAAATTAATCGCGCGGCGTCGTCGTAAAAACTCGAGATTTGAATTTTATGCTTCCTAATTAATGCCATTGCGCGCAAAGTGTTCGATCAGATTGTGGGTCGCAAAAAGCGGGCCCGCGGTTACCGTTACCGGGATACTCGCGCATAATGGAGGCTGCGATGCGCACGCAAGAAACCGGACCACGGAACACGCCGAAATGGGACGATAAGGGACAAAACAAACATTCCGAATGCGAACACTCGCTCCCATTCACGGCAAACACCTGATCCGAACAATCCTAAATACAATTCCAAATTCAAAACCGAAGGTGGGACCGGTCGCTATCGACGACATCTCGCGATAGCGACCGGTTCTCGCTCCGAACGTATTCCAATTATAAATTAAAAGAATACTCACTTTTTCTAATTCTAATAGGTGAAACCGTAGGACTTGTATCGCTTGCACCATCTGCAAAGAAGAAACATGGTTGTTAGAAGCTTCGATGTATAATATCGAGTGCTTACCCGTTCGACCCAAGATTTTTCTACCCAATAGGTATTTTGCTCCGTTCAACCCAAAACAATAGATTCAAGTTACCCGTTCTACCCACACCTACTTATTCCTAATTTCTATTGTTTGAATTCAAATAAATGTCATAGTGAAATACTAAAGAAGCAGGGTCATTCATTACATTAGACAAAAAATCGCCACGGCGTTGCCCGTGTTTTTGGATTATCTCGCGGGATCATATATATCCAAAATCAACAACTACTAATAAATTGAAAATTAATTAAAAAAACATTGTCCAGCGGACAAAATTGTGAATTTAAACCATTTCCAGATCCCCTTGAACACACACAAAAAATTTCATCAAAATCGGTCCAGTAGTTTGAGAGAAGTTCAGTGACATACACTCTCACAGAAGAATTATATATATAAAGATATACAAATTACGGTGTCTGTACTATTTAGAATACACTGTGACTCAGATTTTTGCTTTGGGTAGAACGGGGCATATGTTTTGGGTTGAAGGGGTAAAAATATTATTGGGTAGAAAAATCATGGGTTGAACGGGTAAGCACTCATAATATCATAAATGGCTCCGTATATGGCGTGTCTCGGGTTCCAGCCGAGCTCAATCTGACAAAGCCAACTGAGCAACAATGGCTGGACAAAGTACAACGGGCGGCCTGTGGCGCGTAGTGATGTGCGCGCCCAATTACTATCGATAGTGTTACTCGATATCGATATCGATACGTTTGGAAGCCGGTTATTGGCCGGACCTACCCTGCTCGTGAAGCGTGAATGATGTGTAGTCAACAGGCACACGAAGGCGAATGCAAATGCCTCGATCTTATCGTCACTATTGTTTGATACTGTTTCAAGATTTAATCGGCATTTTTCAAATCGATACCTATCTAAATCCGTCGGTTAATGCCGCTTTAATAGCACCTTGATTTGTTTCTGATTGCCACTCGAAGACGCGGCCTGAATACAACCTTTATCCTATTTTAGTTTTTGATTAATGATTTACAGAGACTCTAACTTGACATAACCGGTTAGATATCTACTGTTGTGAAAAGATATTTTCTTATCAAGATTAGAAAGTTTACCGAGGAATTTTAAATAAACGGCTCCAGACTTGATGTAATCTTTACAACGGTAGCACCTTTTCTATACATTTTAGATTTTTAGACTTTAGTCTCTGTAATAGTTAGAGATAAATATTTTATCAACAGCGAAATAACAAGATAATGGACAATAATACCCTTCCAATGTTTGCTCAAAGTACCAGGAGTGCATAACATCTGCGGAGGTCCTATTGCTGCAATATCAATTAAATCAATACATCGAGCGCCACCCCAGTGTTTGCGCAGACGACAGTTGACACAGACGCGGGTACCAGATAAAAATGTGTTTGTCTTGTTTAACTTTCGCCACCGAGCTTATGTTTGGTGAGGGAGCATCCTATCGCCTCTCGAATCTATGGGGTCTACGAATGTTATCCTTTAAAAAAAACACTATACTTCATAGAACTTAAGTGTCACCATGTACAAAATCTTTTGAGACTTTAAATCTTAAGACGTTCTTGAAGTGTGACAATCTCGAGATATGTCAAAAACAAATAGCACCGGAGCTAGCCCCACATCACTAATGATTCGTATACGACCATTCAGTGTATTTGTCGACGCTACTGCAGTTTGTTTGAGGAAGCTTATAGCCTCAAAAGGCTGTGACAGACAAACACAGATGTGACGCGGCAAACAGCCCAGCGCGCTGTGACTCCGTAACCAATCGTCTCGACCAAATGGGTCAATAAAACTCTGTTGGTTTTTGAAACTATCGTTATGTTTACCCGCGTGCGTGCTAAGCGCCCAACACTATTCCCGCTCCAAACTCATAAATGGAATGAACATAAATTTCAAATTTGGAATAACTACAACGCTCAAAGCTGTGGGTCTTTATTCCAGTTTAAATTCCGAATGTCCGAGGAAATGACTGATCCAAAGATTGAGCCGGGTACAGATAAGATCTAGAGAATTTTATGGTAATGAACTTACGAGGAATCGCAGCGAATAAAGTTGGGAAACACAAAGTTGAAGGCGTAGCCGCGGTGACGCAAGCGGCCAGCCGTCACATTGCAAGCGATCCCTTTATCTTCGGGGGCTTGTTAAACAACAATAATGCTCTGAATACGCCATTGTGGCACAATGGAACAAAACGGCAATACGGCCGTCAGATGCTCACAAAAACAACAGCCTCGAGGCACTATGCGACTCCGTCCGCACTTTGTAGTGTACCACACTCGCAAAGTGCGCAAATCCAGCATGTGGCCAAAATGTGGCCACATTCTTTTGAACGACACAAAAACTCTATAGAATATTAATTGAAATGAACTAAATTACAGGGTACGCTTTACGTTGAAGACTCAATGAGGTATTGAAGGTAAAGTGGTCTCCGCCGGTTATGAGCACTGGCGACATAACAGACAAAACTTATTTGAGTTTCGAATGTATAATAAACTTTGCGCAACCAAAGAAGATTATTTTCTAATAGATAAGCTTAGTCTTTACGCTAAACACATATTTTTCGAGGTAGTTAATACGAAGTATTTAGCAAGTTCGTAAAATCTCAAGTTGTAAGTGTAATTTAAAGGTTATGGTTTCTGGCTAAACAGTTTTTTTTTTTTTTTTTTTTTTTTTTTTTTTTTATTGTTGATAAGCCTTCATTTGACCACAATCTCACCTGATGTAAAGTGAAGATGTGGTCTAAGATGGAGCATGAAGGCCTAGAAGATGGCTTCTCCGGACCACATTACGAAACACGAAAAAATCGCTTCACGCACTGGCCCAGCCCGGAGGGTGGGAGTTTAAAACGATAATACCAGAGACAACAAGCGCCGGGCTGACTATTCAAACATCATGGCACCACATGTCATGTCACGACAAAAACACCAAAATTTACCTATTCTGAGACTATGCCCGGATGTTTGGTTTGTTTAGGTCTGTTATCTTCAAGAGCTGAATGAGGCTTATCAGCAGGTAGAGTCCTGGTTTACGACGGAGTGACATGCCAGGCTACTGTTCTGATTCCAAATAGTTTTCATCTGAATTTATTCAAAATAATCCGTACGACCGACGATCCGTACTCTTTGGTTCTTTAAACCTCTATGCTCTTTGATATCATCAATTTAGGAACGATCAAATTCGCAATTTAAATTTTCGATATGCTGTTAGGTTAAACCAGAGATTATGTTACCAAACAAAGATGACGTATAGAACGAGCAACTTTAAATACCTACAGTCGCTACCAATTCGTGATGCCTTAGATTTTGTTTGTCAAGAATCGGTTAAGTATCCGTATCGACGTCGGTGGGTGGCCGCCATTTTATTTTCCACTTTTTGTCCTCGCGGGAGACACGGTGCGATTCTTTTTATGAGTGACAATATAATTTTTTTTACCTTATTTTTCCCTTTTCCTTTACCCATTCCGAGAACTTTACCTGTTTAATTTTAAGTTTAACTAATCAAATCGTAAATTATATTAAAGTGTTCACTATTTTATTGCGTATTAAAATGATCCCACGTTTATCTTAAAAGGGGTTTTATGCGGTCCAGTACAACTTAAGGAATGAACGGTTTTATGAATTAAGGTAATAAAATCTATGCAGTCACTCCTACATAGAATCGGAATTAATAATTTAAAATAATCTCATTGAGAGCGTAAACAAACTCCTAAGAAGTATGCAAACTATAATTATATAACTTATTAATTTAAAATACTTACTAATGAGTCGACTTCAGGGTCTGCTATGTAATAAGGTTTTTCTTGACGTATCTGTGGAAAGAAAATATAATTACTGGAAAATTTTGTTGATTTATTACAAAAAGTGGATTATAACGCAAGTGCAGCCAAGTGGTGAGCTTGTATGCGGCTAATAGAATGCTCTCTCGGTTGGCTGCGCCTGCGCGTACAGAGCTGAGGACAGACAGGACAGTCTTATACCTACTAAGTTTAATATTAAATTGAAAACAAGGATATGCCGACCTCTGTGGCTCGGTGGGCGAAGGTCCGCCTGAGACGCAAGAGGTTGCGGGTTCGATTCTCGTCAGGGTACCAAACTTTGCACTAATTACAATTTCTGAGTTCGGCTCTGGGTGTTTTCTATGTATCATATTATGTATGTATTTACAAAAAGAATGTATCTATGTAGTTTATCAGTCACCTAAATAGCCACAGTACAAGCTCTGCTTCATTTGGGGTCAGGTGATGCTGTGTAGATAGCAGGTATGTGTATCAATATAATATACAAAAAATAAAGAAGCGACTCGAAAATAAAATAGTTTGATACACCAAAAAGTTAACATCAGTACTCCTTACAAGTCTTATCTTTAAATCTAATACAGTCAAAGTTCATTAAGAACATTAAGTGCCCGTTGAATATTCATGCCAGTGATCTCTATCTGTAGGTACTTTTATTGCCACTGACGCTTCTGTCAGCTCATCTTTGTTATCGCTTAAGAAACACTTTTTTTCGAAAATTTAAAACCCGTCTTTGCCGGAAATGCGATACTATCATGCAGCGGGTTTTTATTTCGGCAAGTGCTTGATAAAATGTATTTAATTCTTAATTTTAGACACGAGTTTAATTTGGTTATAATTAGTATTACATGACACGACACTTCAAAGTAATGTTATAATTATGATTGTTCATTAAGAATTACATAATTTCATGGAGTTAGCTAGATAATGTATAAGTTTAAGTATGTGTTTTATTTCCTCAATTTTTTATTCTCCATTTTGTGTCCAATAAACTTGTTTTACGAGTAATAAATAAGTATATTATATTTCACTACTTTCATTCATTAATTTAATTACTCTTGTGTTCGCATAACGTATAGAGCCTTATTAGCATATTGTCATTCCTTACACATATCAAATAACCATTTTCGTAACAAAAATAGATTTAATGGGGCGTTTTTACCGAAACGTGAGAATTTTAAAAACACGTCCGCTCTAGACGAGACTTGGAAGCAAACTAGTCAACAGTCAGGCTGGGTCGTTGACATTCTTATTTTAATAATTTATAGAAAAATTTAAATATTTTAATACAAATGTCACCATTATGCGATCATTTTGCGGAACTATTGTAAAATTATTTTTATGAATGCTTTTGAATTTTATCGAATTATAAAATCTATTCATTTATTATTATGTATTATGAAGGCCGAGAAATTCTAATTTCGAAATCATAAAACGTTATAATTGTAAGACATTTTTGTTTTCTAAGGAGATCGAGAAATTCTAATTTCAAAATTATTGATCAACCTATTTCTTTTTTCTTTTAATAAAAATATTGAAACATAAGTCATTCAAATTGTGTTCTATAAAGAAATTCGAATTTCAAAATCACATAACGGCCATTAGACACTCCACAAAAAATGGTTCCCACTCACATCGTAAGCAACTATCCAATCAAAAATGACCGAAAATACATACAAATATAAATATTAAGCCCTCCTCCGGCCTAAGGCGAGGAAGTGCCCAATTTTGGGGGCCAGCGACCCGTGGAGCCCCCGAAGCCCTATTTAGACGAGTTATATGCTAATAACTTGATGTACCGATACCAGAACGCGGGAAGTAAATAAGATATACAAGTCTTATGTGGGTTTTTTAGTTTCACATTTTAGTTTAGACTTTATTTTTGTCATTATTTACTGTATGTAGCCTGAATTTTAGCTATAGGATTGGCTAAAATTTAGCTATAATAGGTTTGGACTATTCTGTTTAAGTTAAGCACCTCAGGAGAAAGATCTGCCATTTTTGACTTATCATCTAATATAAGGTAGCACTAATAGTTCCTTCGAGACATAAGATTAAGTGATAGCCTGTTTCAAGAAAATCAAAGTAAAACATTTCAACTCCCACTTAAAAAGCCGATTATGAATATAAAAATACATGGATTTTTTTATCGATGATGATGAATGATCCCAACATCGACTGATCAATTCGTGTTATCCAAACCATACAATCACCACCTATCAATTGAAATCGCACCATCGATTTAACACATTCACTGCCACAATGCCATTTTTGCCAGAAAGTCCCGTAAACATCAACAGGAGAACTTCTGACTCGTCCCAAAAATCATTGTTTCGTACAATGGAAGTGTCGTTACCGACTCATGTACCTGGACGCTTTTGTGCATTTTCAGGCGAAATGTTTTGTTTGTGTAATTGAATAAGTGCCTTCGTGTAGCCCTATTGTGGAACAGAATACCAAGGCCTATAGATGGTATGGCAAGTTTTTTTTCTTTGATTTTATGATTTTTTGAGCTATTGATTTTGGATCGAAACAAGTGTTTGACAGACGCATATCAAGACTGTAAGTACTTATATTAATATGACAATGTGATGGAGTTCGTGTCACGTGCGCGGTCTGATAGAAGAGGAGAGCGAGAGAGAGGAGAGGCTCTCTCTCTTCCCTAAGGACGGTTCCTTCCTGAAGGGAACTGAAATGTCGAAGGATATACATAAGTAATACCCGTTTCTTTAAATTACTGAAATTATGGATGTGAATATTTATGTTTATTACCTTCACGCACTTTAACACCTTAGCATCTTTAGAGACTCGTTACCGTCATAATAATTTAAATTTTTACATTAATATCTACTGCTAATCGATTAATTAGATTTTTATGGATCTAATGGTATTTCTCCAATAATAATGAGTTTTTAAAAGCAAAAGATCGAGTCCGAGATAGCACCTATACCTGACCTCTCGAGAAACCGAACTCATTGTAATTAAGTTGACAGCTGTCAAACGATTGAAACCTCTATCTGTCAAGAAATAAAGCATAAATTAACCTGATGGTTTAAACAGTTATGACATTAAGTGTCGGAGGTCTGATGGCATCAAAATCGCTACCAAACGCCGGACCCCGTAATTTGTAATAAAAAATCTATTTATAAAGGTAAAATAACGCACAGCTACCTAAGTTGGCCGATCGATCGATCGACTTTAAAAACTCAAGTGTTTGAGCGATTACGACGCTTGTCGCGACAACACACGATTTAAAATCGCATGATGAATTAATAATGGTTAATCGTTGAATTTTGTAATTTAGTGAAGTCACCTCCTATTTAATAAGAAGCGCATGCGCAGGTGTTTTTTTTTCATCTCGATCGACGCTACTGAAGAAGTTCGATTAAATTATAGAGTATTACAGCTTACGAAATTTATATTAATAGCGAGTGCGTTGCGTAATGATCAACGCACCGCATCGCAACGCATCGCAGTGATTTAATCACCTGCACTAAAGCAAGACGTGCGAATATATTTATTCCTCCGTTTTATGACTAGCTGTAAAGGGACGTAATGA
This sequence comes from Gymnoscelis rufifasciata, assembly GCA_929108375.1. Taxonomy (NCBI): domain Eukaryota; kingdom Metazoa; phylum Arthropoda; class Insecta; order Lepidoptera; family Geometridae; genus Gymnoscelis; species Gymnoscelis rufifasciata. The sequence continues at coordinate 1,451,527 of OV815320.1, forward strand.
ACAAATGTCTTTATGGTACACTTGTAAACGTCAAATCAGTCATTTCTCCTGGAGAACACAAAAAATGCCATAAATATTCTTAACAAAATGGCTACTACTGAATATTGCGGCCATAAAGCCGAGGTCTATAAAATGAGGTTTGGTTGTTTAACTTTTGTTTGCCTCTATGGAATTAAAAGAACGGCCATTGTTTACGTTGTGTTCCTGTCATCCATGAAATGTATGCTAATCATCCAAATTATTCATAGGTAACACGAATTTACAAAAAGTTTACTATTCAAACTGAACTTTCGAAAACGGAACAAAAAGTACTAAAGTTTCAAAAAGTCGGACGCATTTGAATTTCGGATTCGAACACTATCCGCAAATTTTAAAACCGTTGCTTCGAATTTTGACGCTAGAGCGTGTTCGCTAGAGGAGGACGCGCGCGGGAGCGGGATAGCGAATGAAAGGAGCGTTTTTAGTGCGTTTTTTGCCCCGAAATCCGTTCGAAATTTTTATTTTAATACAAGAAATTCAAAAGATACGAGGCAGGTAGCGGCCCGACGGTATTTGCTTAGTTTCCCTTTTTTATAGTGAAAAGAATTCGAGTTGATTTACGAGCGCGCTCTGTGACGATTTGTGACCTGTAATTTTGAGTTTGTCATTTTGATTTATTAATTTACAGAACGTCATGAGGTGTGATCCGGTTTTGACAGCTGTAACGTGTAATTTTCGTTTATCCCGAGTTTATTACTGTCATTTTGTCGATCGTTAGTTAGGATTTGAAGATCATAAATTGAGATTTAAATCGGTTGTTTTGGAGATGTCGCTAATTTTACTGAATGCGTTTTGATGTCATTTCCGATGATTCATCGCAGCTGTTGAAGTGAAGTTTGGGTTAAGTTTGTGGTTTTGTTTTTTTTTGTGTCAATGGCGAGACCGCAGGACTTGAGTTCCTCGAAAATATACATAAATAGGAAGAGATTATGCTATAATCTACAAAATCTGTTTCACTTGAATTGAAAAATCTTCTCTAGTGAAAATTATATTATTAAATGCAATTTCTTATATTAAAATAATATCCACGAACCAATTACTTATGTTCGAAAAATGCATAATTCTATAAACTTCCTACAACTTAAACCATTTAACACATCGAAGGCTTAGGTACCGAATGTTCCGGAGTTTTCATCCCACTTGCAAATCTCGATAGTTGTCCTAACCTGTCCCTAAGGGGTCGTTTTGACCCGGAAGGTCAGTTTTTAGGCCATTAACGTGCGCAAAGGGCCCGTAGTGAATTAGGGAGGGCAGTTAACGTGTTATAATGACTCACTTCAGTGTTGTCTAGTGGTTTCTACGTTTAGTTAACCACTCTTATTGTTTGATGGCTGTTTCCTTATAATAATAAGTTTATAAAAGTATTGGAAGTAATTACTTATAAATGATTTAATCGAATGGATTTTTGCTTAGATATTTTAAAGTACTTTTAAAGCAGATCTTGATGCAGACTTCAGAAATAGAGTGATAGTGGTCTAGAGGATTATTTAGTTGGCCTTTGCAAAGTTGGAGGACATACCTAGTTAGGTAGGTATAGTCAAATCTACAACGGAGATTTATCTATTACGTTATAGAGGTAGTATATAGTTTAACCATAAAAGTGAGGTGTATCACTCATTAATAATCATCGGGAGAATTATCTATTTTCTGAGATAGTTGTGAAATCTAATAATTATGTTAAAACCCCAACATAACCCAGGAATTTTATGGAATCTACGTGCAAAAGATGATCTCAACTTAGTCACTTAGTCATAACACCTATAAATGGTTTCTTCTGAAGATAAACATAGAACTCGTTATTTAGGTTTTGAACCCACGACCCTCAGGTTAAAAGCGTAACAGTTAACATACATTAAACCCACTATTAAGTAAGAGGTATCGTTAATAACAGGTTAAATAATAAACAAAGGAAATTCTAGATTTCAAACCATTATCCTATATACTAAGGTCTAATTAATAATAATAATTAGTAAACAGTACTTAAACTATTGTTTGTTTCAAGTGATTGCTAGACAGAGTAATTAATCATTGTCTTGTTTTAGTGTCTAATTAAATTTAATTATTTTACAAGTACTTGAGATTTTCATTATTCTGTTAAGGTTTTCTGGGATTTAGCATCTATACTTTAGTATTTTATGCTAATTTAAGTCTTTTAAAGACTATATAGTATAGAGTATAAAAAAAATCACTTAATAATAATGTTACCAAAATTAAATAAATAAATCAGTATAAAAAATGGAATTGGATAATATAAAATACTGTTATATTATACAAGAAAGACCTTTGTCCTACAACTGAAATGATGCTGATGATGAAAAGAGAGCGATTTAAATATTTTGATATGACAGCCTCTGTGGAGCAGTGGACAAATGATCTCTCTTTTTAATTCAACATAGTTACATCATTCCCCGGATATATCCACTTATAACCAGAAATAATCCCAGACTTAATACCAAAACCAATATCTTCTTACTTTGCAAAAACCCAAATAGTTACTCTATCTTTAAATCGATAAGATTATCAATAATTACTTTACAATTGAGCATTTTATAATAGTAATCATAAAAAAAATCACATTGTTATATCAAATATCAATTAATTTATTATATTATCATCACGATCTGGGTATTAATTAGATTTTTTGCCAATTTTTCTAAGTACATCAATGATAATAATGTTTACAAATAAAAAAATTAAGTGGGGCCCAAATGCCTCAACTGAGTGGTACCAAATGCCCCAACTGAGTCGGGACATATTTGTCCCACTGACACTCGGCGATCCCTCGAGTTGCGAAAGGTTAAAATAAAGTAAATTAAGAATCGATATTTTACAATTCGACTTTAATATCGATTTTATAATTTCATGCCTATATTGGTTTACGTAGGTATAAAAACAAAATGTTCGCACAGCCGAGTAGCTATAAATAGAAAAACGCCTATGAATTTAAATGGACGGATTAAAACTTTTTTCAATCGATTGTGGATGCGATTGAACTAGGGATGGCCGTACGTGGATTAGTTAAATGCATTTAGAATCATACTGATAGTGTTGTGAACATTATGTTTTGAATATAGGTACTTAAAATATGGAATTTCTGTTTTGGCCTTTCGATCGAGTTTTATACATTATGTAGTTAAAATATCCACGGATATGATGTTGAGTATGACAAATTATACACAAATATATTGTGTTTTTGTCCCAATGCAATATATTTTTGTTTACAATAGTCAATGAAAAATATTATGATATTTTTTAAAAACATAGGTAACTTACAGAACACCAAAATTTCTCAAACAATTATAATAAAGTTCACTCTAATCAGTAGGTAAAGGCAATTTAAGTTATAAATTATGATAATAAATAATATATATCTCTGTTTAGTCTTCTTCTTCCCAAACATAAAGTAACCGTAGATCAAATAATACAAATATAATTGTATTCGTGCTTAAACCAAGCTTCTGCTTCTACAAGTCCACAAAATCAATCTCAAGTGACGCTTCAAAAACAGATTCTAAACCGAATCGACGGCCAGCATCAACACATATTATTTACAATTGAATTATTTATTTACATCTCTTTGTTGTCCATCTCTGTATTTAGGTAACCCTTGGAAATTTCTCATGACCGCAAACCAAACAAACTGAAGTGCTCTCGAAAATAAACAAGTCAAATGTTTTTCAACAGATCCAAACGGCGCAAAGTTTGGGCGAACACAGCACCCTATAACAGTTTTAACCCCATTGATGATGCAAAATAATGCGCACATTGGAACAAAAATAAACACCCGGTCCGTGCCATATATGAATAGCTAACACAACTATTTCTCCCCCTTTTTTAATGTGCCCCAGTGAGGCAGAAATTAAAGTGTAATGGTGCAATGTTTAATAAGTTATCTGTGGCTTTTGTGCTTTTTTTTTTAATTCTTTCGAGGGTGGAACGACGGAATTTGATCTTGAGATTAGATTGGAATTTGATATTTTTTTAGGATAAAAAAGGGAATGCTGGATGAAATGTTTCATATTTTTCGTTTATTTTTAGTTAATAGATCATTTATTGGTAAATTTAAGGCGAAAATTAGAGTCGGGGCTCACTTCTCCCGTTAAAGGAATTCTCTTGACTTCCGTCGCCATTTCGTGAGTAAATCCCGCCTTTTAAAATGAATAGTGTAACTCACGATAACTTTGAATAAAACTTGATACTTATAGTTTTTCAACGATTGGTAAATATAAGTTAATAATCAGAGAAATATTGTTTCTGCTCAGACACAACAACAAATATACGCCATACGCTGGCCCCTACAATGAAAACAAATTACAGAAACTAATTCAAAGAGCTGCTTTCCCGTAGCCCCTAATAATCAACACGTTGAGAAACAATCAGGGGTTGAAAGGGTTACCGAATTACTGGAAATAATCTTGATTGATCTCCGGCAAATAACATAACTTTTACCCTCATTCACACTCGGGGCCCACCGTCCCCGTTAACTAATACTATTATAACGCGACAGAATTCAAGCACGATTCTATAACTGTTCTTACAATATATAAGAAGGAATATTATTATTTCTTTTGTAAATCATGTATTTGTAATTTGTTTGTATGAACGCACCATTCTCAGAAACTACTTTCCAGATTTCAATAAATCTTACATGGTTAGATAGCTTATTGATCAAGGAACGCTATGGTTATGGCTTTTTACCGCGGAAAATACGTTGTTCCATCGTTATCCAAAAATACGGGCGACGCAATCGCATGAAGAGCTAGTCAAATATAAATTTGTATAATATATTTTGGTGAATATAATACTAAAACTAGTGCTTTTAATAACGCTTCCACTACAACAAAAACAAATGACAAGATATTTATAGATATAGATATTTCTGCAAATATTGTATGTTTGCCAACTGTCCAAATAGCAGTTCTTGAAAAGGTTACCTAAAACTAGAGCCGTATATGGCCCAAAGTCCCGACGTGGGACATTTTGGTGCGTCGCCGCGGGTGGCTTTTCGTGCGTACGGCATTTAGCGGTTAACTAATATTAGTGGATTGTATATTTTAATTATTATTGTATTGTAGGTATTGTACATAATAGGGTTCATTAGTTTGTTATTGTTTATCGTCACGCATTGAATTACTGTGAAAGCCTTCAGGTTTTACTTAGTGCCTAATATTTACTGATCAAGGTGATAGGTCCAAGGTTATCTAGGGTATAATGGGCTTGGTTGACACTTATAGTAGGTTTTTTTTATATTTATTTATTTTAATCTTAGTCTTAGAGCTTACAATAGGGCTCGATGATGTTGTGCGGATTGTCCGGTAATGTTTATTATTTTCTGTTTATTTATATCTAAATACCATTAAATAATATTCTTTATCATACGAACAACTTGACATTTTAAAATAAATAAAAATGGCGGATACACTTATTGGTTATATTATGACGATCTGAGTAATCCATTTACATATACATAAAAGCCTAGCAATATATCATACAACGTTCTATATGGAACCAGGTTTAACAAAAAAAGAAAAATACCGCAAACGCCATATTCCCTCAGTCGTCTAACCATATTAAAATAATGACTACTTCATACCGTAGGGTTACAATACCTAACATAATTCAATACCTTAGATATGGAAAACTCACCTATGGAAGCAGGTATTTATTAAAATTACAGGGTATACCGGGCCAAATCGAATAGAAATTACAGACTATGCCTCGAATCGTTTAATCAAAATTACTAGCGCTGAAATATGCACAGTTTTAATGAGTAAAAGGCGAATATAGGGTGAATAGGGGGATGGGGGATAATTGGCTATTCCTGTAATAACTTAATTGCTATATCTAACCATAGTGCAAAGGAATAAACTTAGATTTCATTCTACCTAACGTCTGTTCGAGTCGAAATACTACGTAATTTGGAATCATGATGAAATTTTATTAACCGATTATCAACAAAAAGGAGGTTTGCAATTCGTCTCATATGTTTTTTTTAATATACAAAATAAAATAAAAAATCTAGTCTATTTTTTTTCTTATGTCAATGTTTATAAATTTTATTTCTGTTTGTAGATTTGATTATGGCATTTTATATTATAATTATATATTTTTTTTCAACATAAACATATATTTATTTGTAACTTTTCACAAATTAAAGTAATTGATTTCTAACCGTGTTAATTAATAATAAATAAATACTAAAAATGTATTCTTAGAATTTTATTACATAAATCAATATTAGGTGTGTTGATACTGTATTGCATATTCAAAACATTCATAGTATGGTATATTTTCTATAGAATGTTTTGTTAGCCATTGTATGAAGCTAAGCCTCTGTAAATGTTTAAAAACTTAACAAACAGCTACGTACCTATTGTAAGATGTTTTTTCTATAACGAATAAAGAAGGTATTAATATTTATATGATTTTTTGCAGTTATAAAGTGTTTTTTTACAAGCAGATGTTCTGGAGTTTATCTAAGTTAGTCTTAATTATTTCACAGGAAAATTAATTGAACAATACTTAACTTTACTTCACGTTAAGTAAAGTAAAATTAAGTTTTGTCTTCTCAAACTTCATTAAAAAATCCTAATTAACAATTAAGTCAACGAATACAAACAATTTTTCCATTAATACTATAATATATTACTTTAAAAGTGGCACGAAATAGCAAGGTATCGAGAGCAGAGGACAACTTTGGAGGAGGCCTTTTAAATACTTTCCAAGTTTATAAATCTACACAAATAAAAATGAATTGCTGTTCGTTAGTCTGACTTAAACTCAAGAACGGCTGAACGGAATTATCTTATCTTAGTCTAAAAAAAAATCGAATAATTGCCGGGGAAAAAAGTTGAATAAAAACCCGTGCGAAGCTGGGGCGGCTCGCTAGTGTAAAATAACTATTATACTCCACGTTAAACAGTTCTAGCACACATCACGAACAGGAAAGAAAAAAGAACATGAATATTTTATGGAAGCGAAACTTGCATGTCACTGCGTTTACATTAATTTTAATAAAAGAGGGATGGTTCTGGTCGTGAACTTTGCCGACTAATGAAACGAGGTCAAATAATACTTCATATCATGCAAAAACAGGACAAAACCTTTAAAATTTCTGTCATGAAGACATATTGTAATAGCTACAAAATGGCAAAAACTGATAAAGCTGTGTTGTTCTATTCGCTTCTCAACTCAGTATAAAACATTGAAGCGAACCTGTCAAGACAATGTTATTTCCTTGATCATTTTTGTATAGACAATTTAGTTTTATTAATTTTAAGCTGACCTGACATTTATTTCCTTAAGGAAATAAATGTTTTGACTTTGTATATATTTTTTTAACAATATAATGTTTTAAATGTCAAATCATGTCAATCATCCCAAGGCAATCTAAAAAAACATGTAAAGCCAGTAAATAAATAAGCATCATGACAGTATAATTACAAAATAATTCGATAAAAACAATCTTATTTTGTATTTTTTTTAATCTGTTTGAACAGCACTGTGGGAAATTTTCGCTTAACATACCAACTGGTCCAACCGAAGTACAAATAAAATTAATTCACATTCATTACAAAATCAAACATATTAGTAGGTATCTGACAGAAAAACGAACTACCCTCGGTCCCACCCTAGCCCCCGTCAGCTGCGTTTGACTGGTCGCTTCACCCTCGCGTTATTTATCACCCCTGACCCGCGACTGCCAACACACTTTTCGCATCTACAGGTCAAGAATAACTGGTCGCCTCGCCCAATGGAGTTGGCAGGGGTAGCTATGGTATGTTCTAATGTCGTTTTTAAATTCTGCTGGTCATAGATAATATGGATGAATGAATAAATGATAATATCAATAAAAAGAAAAAATAACCGTTTTGAATAGTAGGTATCTTAGTAAGAAATAATGAACAGTCTTGAATAGAGGGCAGGTTTTTAACTCGCGGAACAGATGGCTGTTGTGTCTTAAATATCCCCTAATGGAGACCGCGGAGACAAACGCGACGTAGGATGTACAACTAAAGGAACGGATGACTTAATACAACCAACTTTCATTCTTTCATTCAACTTTCTTCTTAATATATATAAATCTCGTGTCATAATGTTTGTCCTCAATGGACTCCTAAACCACTCAACCGATTATAATAAAATTCGCACACCATGTGCAGTTCGATCCAACTTGAAAGATAGGATGGTTTTTACGGCGAGAAAAATTCAAATAATTTCCGGGAAAATTTTATACCCGTGCGACGCCGGGCCGGGCTGCTAGTATATATATATATATTATAATAGCAGCATATACATAATAATAATATAACAGGCTGGTAATATAACAGGCTTATGCCTTATATCTAGCCGTGGGCATCCTGGAGATGCAAGTTAATTAATTACAAAGAAACCAGCTAATTACAATGATTTCCAATTTACCAACATTAAAATTGTCATCTCCTATAGTTGTGGAATAAAGAAACCGGTTTGCAACTTTATGAGAGTTAAGATCGTAACCCACTGAGGCGGGCGACATGATAGTGAGCATGGTATGTGTGTTCTTTAGTTATTAAAATTATCTATTGCTGAATATTAAATACTTATGAACAGTATTTTATTATTTGATGAATACGTAGTCTCTGATACACTTTAAAGATGCGAGAGATAAAAATAAAATGTGTTTATAGGCGTACTCTCTATATGATCCTAAATATTATCCAAGTAAGGTTTAAGGTTGTCCTTACAAAGGCAGTATTTCGTTTTTCAAATAATAAAATCAGAATAACTCTACCAAATCTTTATCATTAGGTATATAAATTCACTAAAAACTAAATTATTCATAAACCATTTATTAATTATTTTTTTATAAGTTAATTTTCTTGCACGCCCAGGGTACAAGTAGGTAATGCTTTTAGCTTTAAGTCCTCCTCTGTACATTGTTTGTTGTACACGAAGTATAAATAAAAAAATAATTATATAATCGTTTAAACCGTAAGCTACAATGACCGATCAACTTAAGCGATCACCGTCAAAATTCGCCATTTAAACACACACAAACACACATTTACAGACACATCTACGCACACACGCACACACATGCGCACGCGCAACACGCTCCGTTTCACGAGTTAAATACAGAATCTATGGCGGTAATAACATGATTTTACTTCGATTTTAATAAATATTTTATGGATCTTGATTAAATCGATCGGAAACCATTGGAAACTTTATTATAGGTTATGAATGCTATATCTACATTATGTATTGTTGATGCATGATTATATATTTTATATAAGACTTGTCTTATTATTCATGTATGAAAGTCAAAGTCAAAACATTTAATTCCTTAGACCCTTATGCATACATGGACAGGTCAACTTAAAGCTAATTTGAATAGAAATTAAGAATAATCAAGAAAATAACATTGTCTTGACAGTACGCTATATTATATAGCCTATATTCATATAAATATAATGTATTATCAAATATGCAATATAAGCATATTATTTTATCGGGCTCTATATACCATATTATGTAATGTATATATGTGCCTTTACAAAATTCTCCCTGTTTTATGTCATTATTAGCCGGCGCGAATTAATACTCATTTGATGCCCTTTTTTGGCGCGAATATCTGACGCGTCAAGACCCGCCATACTTGGTCACAGTAGTAGGTATGTATACAGTAAGACATCAATACTAATTCAAATTCTACGTGTAATATTTACTGACCCTAGTCATAAAGTTTGCTAACAAATTATGGATTCATTGTTGTCCGTAATAAAATATTTTTTTATTTAAGTTCTTAAATCAGCCGTAACACGTCTACTGCAGGACATAAGCTTCCGTCATAGTAGCAAATTTGGTTAAAATTAGTATAGAGGTATATCATAATTTTCTTTACAACTTTTGCATATTTATTTTTAACTGAATTCAATTAATCAATTAATTAACACTTTATTGTACACATCAGAGAAGAAAACAAAATAAATTACAAGTACATACAATGGGCGGCCTTATCGATAGCGATTTCTTCCAGGCAAGCAAACGTTTTTCATCTTATAGGTGTTACTGATTGTTTCGCTGTAACCATGTACATACATTGAATGATTGAAAGCCGGATTCCTCAAATAAATTCATACTTATGAAGAGACTAGCTGATCCCAGCAAACGTTATTTTGCAAAATGAAAAATAGATAGTAGCCGATTCACAGACCTACTGAATATGCATATAAAATTTCATAATGATCGGTTAAGCCGTTTTGTAGGAGTACGGTAACTAATGTGACAGGTGAATTTTAAATATTTGGAACAATAATATGATATGACTTGAGACTTGTCAATTTTCGGTAAATTAAAAAAGAATAAATTAAAATTCTAGTGTTACTGCAATAATCTGTCTACTGTGTCTCGCGTGATGTAGCATCGCGACTCGTTCAAAAATGGAACGCTAATCATTTTGCGGTGCTCTGTGTATTAGAGGCCAAAGACTAAAAATATTTACTTTTATGTCACTCAATTACCGGATTATTCAAAAGCTTATACCTACTTAGGTTCCCACTTGAATTATTTTTTTTAATCATGACTATTAGTCAATAATTGTATGAATAGGGTGATAGGGAGAGCTTATATGTAATTTAACAAAAAATATTTATGTGTGATGTGATGATTTTAATTAAATTCAGTTATCTCTTTTTCAGCCTAAGGTTGCCTGGAAGAGATAAGACCGCCCTTTCTACATTTTTCTCTTATAAAATAAGAGAAAAATGTAGAAAGGGCGGATTTTGTTTTGTTTTGGTGTATAATAAAGTGTTTTTGTATTGTATTGATTTTAATAAATCCATGAAAATGCTAAATCTAATATATTATAATATTGTTTAACACGGTGGCTACGTTCAACACTGAAATGAACTGGAAATAAACTATAAAAAAAGGTTTCTGTTTAGAATGCGTAAAAAAAATTGTAATCTCATTGTAAATTAACCGTTGAAGTTTTTATGAAAAAAATAAATATCTTTAAACTTAAAACTGGTAAACATGTATTTATAATACCCGTTTCAACCTCTTATAATATAAAAGCGAAAGAATTACAGAACTTAACAAAATGACAGTTACAGCAAAGCACAATGTTCACCTTCGAGGTTAGCCATCTTCGCTATGCGGTCCGCGAGCCAACACTCGTACCTACTGTAACTACTGTCTGTTTAGTCTTTGACGCTCTACGCCCAGACCTTTCATTGCATAAATATTATAGATTGCATCGCCGAGTGTTTGAATTAAGAAAAAGTCGACTTGTCTATGGTTGTCTTGATTTGAAAAGGATTTATGAATTCAGAATTAAGAAAATGTAGACCTGTTTGGTCGTCATGATTGAAAAAGTATTTAATATATTTTATAGATTGTTTTTATAGGATCGGATTAGGTAACAGGAACGAACGCGGGGAGCGTCTTATTCAATTCGCATTTGGACAAAATTTACAAATAAATAACACATTCCATTTTAAAAAACCCGAACGCCGATGGACGTGGATATCTCCAGGTGGTCAATACAAAAACGAAATAGATTTTATACTATCTCCAAGACAGACGAACATAACCAATGTCCAGCCACTTAATAAAATAAAATTTAGTTCAGACCACCGGCCTGTAAGAGCTACTCTTAGACTAGACAGCAAAATCAATAGACATCAAGTTATTAAAAATAATATCAAAAGAATTTCAAAGGAAACATTAATAATGTGCAAAAACGACTTTAATATTGAATTAAAAAATAGTTTTGAATTGTTAAGAACTGACGAAGAAGACTCGCAGCTAGAATTTAATATTATAGAAAACTGTATTAAAAAAGCAAGTACAAAATTAAAACATATAAAAACAAAACATAAAAAACTCACAGAAAAAACTATAGAACTATTAGAACAAAGATACAATACACAAATTAATAGCCCGGAGTTTAGAGCATTAGATAAAAAAGTAAAACGTAGTTTAAGACGAGATATCAGAAATTTTAATACACAGTTATTCCAAATAGCGCTGGAAAATAACCGTTCTCTTAAGATTGCAAAACAAGGTTCGTCCATAGGTAAATCTTGGATCACTAAATTGAAAGATGAAACCGGAACTTACCAGAACAGAGATAAAGTCATAACTATGTGTACTAACTTTTATAAAGAACTTTACACAGACCCACAAAATACAATTCATCCCACTATTCATACCTGCTCTGATACAGTACCCCATATTAACGGTTTAGAAGTTCACCAAGCACTCACACGGATGAAATACAACAGATCACCAGGAGAGGACGGCATCAGTACAGAAGCTTTGAAAGTGGGAGAGAAAACTATGCTACCCTATATTACTAACTTATTCAACACAATTTTAAAGACAGGTAAATTTCCGGAAAAATTTTGCCACTCTAACATAATTTTATTACATAAAAAAGGAGACAAATTTAACATTAATAATTACCGCCCGATCAGCCTTGTGTCCCATTTATACAAATTATTTATTAAAGTTATTGAAAATCGTATATCCGGACAACTGGATAAAGAGCAACCGGCGGAGCAAGCAGGCTTTCGCCGCGGACTATCCACAACAGACCATCTTCAAGCTCTTAACGAAATCATAGAAAAATCTAAAGAATTTAACTTACCTTTATATATAGCCTTTGTGGACTACACAAAGGCTTTCGATAGTATATACCATGAGTCCATATTTAAAGCACTAAAAAATCAGAAAATAGATGAAACATATATAAACATTATCAAAAACATTTATATTCATAGTACAGCCTCTATCAAACTCCAAACCTCTGGTCCATCTTTTAAAATTACTAAAGGAGTTAAACAGGGAGACCCCTTGTCACCGAAATTATTCACCAGCACCCTTGAAGAAGTGTTCCGAAAACTGGCGGTTGGGTGGCGGGAGAGAGGTGTTGTCGTCGGCGGAAAAAGGCTGACAAACCTACGTTTCGCCGACGACATAGTACTCTTCTCTTCGTCGTCTTCAGAACTAGAGATAATGCTTCAAGAGCTCAGCAGGGAAAGTCTGGAGATTGGACTTAGAATGAATAGAGCAAAAACCAAGCTCATGACCAATTGCGTTGAGACCGACGTAACGGTGGATGAAGAACAGCTTGCGTACGTCCGCGAATATATCTACCTGGGCCAATTAGTCTCTTTCGAAGACAGGCAAAGTAAAGAGATAAGCCGTAGAACAACTAATGCCTGGAAGAGCTATTGGTCCATGGGCGATATAATGAAAGGGGAACTCCCCTTGTCACTAAAACGCAAATTAATGGACGTATGCATTCTCCCCGTTCTCACGTACGGTGCGCAAACATGGTCCTTAACTAAATGTCAAATGTCCAATCTTCAAGTCACTCAACGTGCGATGGAGCGCAGCATATTAGGTGTCAAACGTACGGACAGAGTCCGAAACACTGACCTGCGCGCCAAGACACAGATCGCAGACGTAGCTCAAAAAGCCGCCAAGTTGAAGTGGGACTGGGCTGGTCACGTCTGCCGTATGCCAGAAGAGCTGTGGGCGAGGATAGCCACCGAGTGGCACCCAGACCTAGCGAGAAGGCGACGCGGCAGACCTCGGCGACGATGGCGGGACGAGCTTGACAGTTTTTCTGCATGACTGGCGAGAAGTGGCCGGAGATCGGGAGTTGTGGAAAAAATGGGGGGAGGCCTTTGCCCAGCAGTGGGACACAGGGGGCTTATAATAATAATAATAATTTTATAGGATCTCCGTTATTTATTATTCTGTTGGTATTTGTTTTAATATGATATTATATTATTGTTTATAGAAAATCGAGTGCCTAGACATAAAATACGAATTAACTATAAATTAAATGTCCATAAGTATTATTATAATAATGAGTATTTGTTTGTTTGGTTGAAGACGCTAATCACCATTTCAAACTCATTCACTATTGCCCATTTACCGAAAGTCTTTAGGGTACCGACTTTTTACCGAGGGAAAATACGATATAAAATATTAATATATACCTAGGTATATTATAAGGTTCTTATACACTCCCTCCACTAAGCCATTAGCTCCCAGCATACTAATACCATCGACAAAAACAGACGTCGTCGGCGCGGCGTGTCAACTAATTGAGCCGTGCACGCTATGGCAACACTGGCCATAGACAACATACTTCAAACTAGGAGCGGAAACTGACATACGAGCAACTGAAGTGGTTCTACTTGGGTATGCTTCTAAATTTTAAATAATAAATATTTAATGACAATCCACACAACAACATCTAGCCCCGTGGTAAGCTCTAAGCTTGTGTTACGTGTACTAGACATCTGATATACTTAATATAATAGTTATACATATACATATTTAGTTTTTTTTATTATGCATGTTAAACACCCAGAGCAAGGTGAAAGTGCTTGCAGAACATACAAACACTTGACCTCTCGGCGGGAATCGAACCCGCTACCTCATGCACCGCAAGCGGACCTACGCCCACCTCGCCACTGAAAATACTTACTAAATATTTTGAACTTCTTTTTCTACTTTTTTACTGATTGATTGAAGGAAGTATTTGTTTCTCATAAACTAATGCAACAATACCTGAATGTTCAGAAAATATCACATTAGCCTAGATAACTATTAGGTACAATAGAATACCTTCAAGCTGAAGTCCATATTATACTCTTGAATAGACATTAATTGACGAACTACTTGAATAGAGCAATCACAGCCGCAACGGCAATCAGTTACAGCAAGCCAATCCATAAATCAAGGAATTATACGACTGCGACACATCATTGCTAATAACATCGCGAATTCAATAAAAAAACATTTTATAAAAACTTTCTCAATTCACACAGTAAAAGAGAAATTCCGATGTAACCTTGTAAAGACGTAAATTAAAAGTTATAAAAAGCGTCACAAATAATTAAATTTATGATTTACAATATGTATAATAAAAAATATCTATGTATGTAAGTATGTATATTATGTTTAGTATACCCCCGTTGCGCAAGCTTAGAGCTTACCGCGGGGCTAGATGTTGTTTTGTGGATTGTCCGGAAATATTTATTTCACGATTAACAATAGTTTCATAGTTTCGTATTTTATTGAAGTAATACCTATTTGTTTATTGTTGGAGACGTAACATTAATTAAATTTGCGTTGTTCTTTAGTCCTTCATTCGTTATGTTAATGTGCCTCGGTTTGAGGTTAATGAAAATGGACACATAACTGTTGCGTAAGCGCATCGTAATGTTTATTAAATACATGTCCTTTGCCGCTAATTGTGTTGTGATGACAAAACACGGATTAGTACCCGCTCATATTTACATACGCTTAAACTGATACTAGATAAGTAAATTGATACGTAGGTAACGGTTTTGGAGAGGTTCGGTATTCCCACGTAACCGAAACCGATCATCTAACTCCAGAGTCAAACGAACCCGAAACAAGATGCGTAAGGAATGCCAAACGGCAAAAACCACTGGATGGGGACGATAAAACGAAATCGCCGATGCGTTGTCGAAAAAAAAATGCAAGTGCTGCGTGCGAGTGAGAGACAAAAAACGTATCGTATCTCGGTTCCACTCTAGCGCGCGCGTCTAATGGATGCGCGGGCGCAGCTGCGCGAGACGCGGGACTCATCGATCCGCCATTATTTATTTTATTTCGGTGCGAAACTGAATTGGATCACGGTGACAAAGAAGTTAAATTGCGCGTCCAAATCCCATGACAATTGTCAATTATTAGCCGTTTGCGCGGACAGATGTAAACATGCAGACAATAGTCGCTCTTTTTTCCACCTCGTTGTTCTATTCAAAGCGTGGAGCGAAAGTCATCCGCGTACCAATTTAACCGAAGATCAATGAAGTCGATATCTACAAATAGATAATCTCGAGTCGTGCGTGCGCGCAGCCATCTCGCGTTTTTCCCCGTTCTCTTCACATAATTACCGACTGCAGTTACGAGAGTATTATAAACGTTAGGAAAACCGGAGACCACGACACGAATGCAAATGTTTACGCTTTAATTTTACATCTAAACCGATTGAATGCACTCATCGCATAATCATCGGAAATTCTTAAAATGAAAGTTATTTAGTCATGCACGATAAGAGATTCTTAGATCAGATAACAGATTGAATTCAATGATATCTATCTTTCTCAAGAAACCATTTTATAGGTCAAAGTGACAACACTAAGTCTAAGTACTTTGTATACGTCTTTACAAGGTCATGTCAGCTCATCGCGAAAATGCAAATCGGTATGAAAATTATTCATAAGTGTTAGAACTGACTCAACCTCCGCTAATGGCATAGTGAGAAACTGCGCAAAAACTGGAATAACTGACGAGGCTTGAAAGAACAATGAAGCCGCGCAAGCAAAACATTGTTGCAACTGCCAATTTTAATGTCAATGTCAACGACATCAGAGTTTGAAAAAGGAACACGATTTTAATAGTTTGTCTATCTGTTCACCATTTACCCATAGACTAGTTGTCAAGATGGTTTACTCGATAAAACATGTCGAAATGCCATTGAAGTAAAAAGTGAAAATTTAATCGATCCATCCGATAGATCCCCTTGATCAATTAAAATTCCAGCAGTTATGTTATAATTACGCATCATTAATGTGTTCCGTTCAATAAAATATCTGGATTTATCCAATTAGCAATGTAATTTCGTTTTCATAACGGGCCCTTCTGGCCATAAACACTCCTTAGCGATGGTTCTGGCGAAAATTTACTGATTATTTTAATTAAAGATTTTAGATTTGTATAATGATGTATAGTCATTAGTTAATAAATAACTGATTAGTAGAATTAACTTTATTGAGTTTGTTTATATTGACTTTTGCGTCAAAGATGGCAAGATATATAAAAATCGATTCTAAAATTCGCGAAGTAGTCTTAGAATCGGCCAAAGAGCAAACAGCTACAGAACGTGCACGCGGTAAAGAGTAATGAACATCCTAAAATAGTTGTCGCCTGCGAGTGCCCTCCATCAAGCGCGGGCCAGCGCTGACAGAGGATGACAGTATCACAGGCGAGCCGATCACCGAGCACTCTCCATCAATCACGCACACAATCGCACCACACTCCGTATGCCCACTTAAATAAATTTATAACATATTAAGTACGTTGAGAATAAACACTTTACACTTTATGATTTATTCCCTCGATGAGTTATGGCCGGGACGCCGAATTTTTTATCAGTCTCGATCCGATAGAGGTTTTATTGGAGCAATTAAATGAGCGATTAGAGTGCGTGTTACGTGTCCAAACATTGATAAAACGTGACATTTTATAACGCTGCTAATCTCGCGAGATAATGTTTTATGGAACTAGATCATCTGTTTGTTTTATATTCTGTGGCAGGTTTTTTTTTAATACTCTTTGATGAATGTTCAGAAGGGTCATATTGATTTATGACATTTTTGCAAATTTATTGGATTTGAATTGCGAATTTCAAATCTATACCAGTCTTAGCTGCCATAAACGTATAAAAAATTTAAAATTACGGTGCATTGAGTTGATAGGCCCCAATTCTCTGTATACGGCTTTATAAGCTTAATATATAGACCTATCTGATGCTAAATATGTCATCGCTTATTCAACCTGAATCCAGCTTTATAATATTTACGCACGTTCTTATATAAAATTTATGTGAACAGCTCTGGATAGGAGGTTATATAAACGTTTATTATGACAGCAGCTGTCAGTGCCTAAGTCAAAAGCACATAAATAGGAGCGTGGTCAGTTCCCCGACACTGACAAGTCATTTATATTAGTTATCGCGGGTCCCAGGGTCGACTGTTCATAATATTACTGCAATAAATACAATTTAACGTCCATAATTAGTACCTACACAACAGAGTCTTTGACTGATAACAAATCAATAATGTCCGTTATAGTGGATACGAAGTCACTTCCTGTCTCCTGTCAAACGTCAAACGTCACTTTTTCTAAATTGCATATCATTGGCACATGTCAACGCCTATTGTCGCTATTGTTAAAAAATGAAAAACCAACAACCGCGGTGTAATAAATTTGTAAAATAAATTACACGGGTTTTGATTGTTGGTTTGTGTCCAGATTACCTGTTTTACGAACACGAATTGTTATGAAATGACTCCATTTAAGGTTTTTTGTTAAATAACAAGTGTTACTATGCCGATTTGGCCTGTCATGTTATTATTGTAACCGCGAAATTGAATAACTGGCAACTTTCTAAAGAAAAGTTGGGAGTTTTGTTGCAACAATGGCCGCCTTCCGGGAACTCTTAAATGTGGAATATTTGGGCTTGTTTCCGTTTTTTCATTCGTCATAAATCAGCCTTTATCCGTCCATCTCCGACCGTCCCAGTCCATTGGCCAGGTAGGAGCTAAGTAGTCCAAAGCAATACAAATCGATTTCGATAACAGAACGTAAATTAATTTACTACAGCGTAAACAATATCGATTCGATTCGATAATCGAATGGCGAGACGAAAAATGCGTACACAATCGATACTAAATGCACAACAAGAAGCATTTTACCGTTGCTAATTACGGTTTATAGTTATTAAACCATCAAGAAATTGCAGCTTCTGATTTACGAGCCGCCATTTTGCGCGACATTTTAATATTCGAATGCGTTGGCGAGAGCTTTTTTTCTTTTTAATTTTGACGGGCGCAGGTGCGTTCGTACAAAGTTATGTACTCTGTTCTTTTCGTAATTTCGTAGGATGTCCACAAATGTGCCTTTTTAGGGTCGGCTCGGAATTGGGGAGCATAGATTTTTATAGGCCGGGATTTTTCTGCTTCCATTGTGGAGCGGTGGAAAACCGCTTTTAAATAAAGCTGTTTTTGTTTCGACTGAATTTTAATTTACAGACAACGTTCCGTTTTATAGGTCTATTGGTAAAAAATGCCTGACTTAATTTATAAAACATTTTTTGCTTAGCCTGAGTAATTGATAATATTAAATATAATTATAGAATATAAGAACATCTGCTATCAACATAACAAAGTTACTTCGAAGTGTCGCGTCAGAGATAGTAGACCAAGATACAATACTACTAACATAACGAACCTCGCATATGAATAAAAACAAAAAGGTGACACCTGTCTTGTCTATATATCTTTGTCTCTATGGCGAACATATTGCTCACCCTAACGCATTCCAAATTTGATAATTTCAAATCAAATAAAAATGAGCATTCAGTTCGAGTCTCATTTTCAAACTGACCTACATTGACAATGAAATTATAGGATAAGAATCTAAAATTCTAATATCAATTTAAGAATTCCAATGACAATTTGAAAATTACCACAAATATGTTATAGAACCTAAGGAATCGAATTCTCATTCAATTCAAATTTCAAATTCCGAATCACCTAGGCATCGAATTGACACAGAAACAACATAGATAAAGCGTACAGATGCGTTACCTGTTTACTGAACACGGCGATGTCCTCATTGAAGGACTCTGAGGAGCATACGTCGCCGCCCGCGACGCCTGGGTCGCGGGGCGTGCAGGTCGCCAGCTCGCACTTCTCAAAGATCAGCGCCAGCAGGGGGAAGAGGGGGTGCCTGGAACAGGAAGATCAGGTCAAGCATAGCTGGATTCATGGAAATTCAATTTGTAATAATAGTCTTAATAGTCGTATTACTGTAAAATACGAAACAACTGGTTTTTATGGCGGTTGCTAGGGGCATACATATGTATATATAGTATTATTGTTACAGGTGTAACTAAACTAAACCAAGCCTATAACATATATTTATTATAGTTAGTTTTTACTTTCAAATAACATTTCATAAAAAATTTTTGAATAAAGCCCTTATGAAAGTGTCGATGTTCGAAATCATACAACAAAATGTCTAGGGATATATTATTATTTTCCAGGTTCCAAAACCACTCTAGCAAACAAGCCATTTAATTTTATATAGGTATATATTACAAACCAGTAAAGTTCGGTAGACTAAATCCATTAATCATTACGTCAACCATTATGCTAAAACACATAAATTCTTTTTCACCAGTTTTACGACTCAACATTAAAATTTCATTGCAATCAAATTGCTATAAAATTAATATCGAATGCAATGCATTATTTAATTACATAGAAACATAACCTAATTGAATAAATACCACAATATAAATTAGCCAAAGAACAAGTGATCTAACAGATGGTGTAACTCATTATGCCAGTTTAAAATTCGAATTATCGTAAAACGTATAAGGCCATTGTAGAAAGGTCACACGGACAGTAATGTTGGTTGCAATTATTGTTAAGAATCTTGCGGTCGCCGGAGGTGCTTTATAACAAGCATTCATTATAATATTGTTAAGTCACAAATAATCCATAGAGCTACTTAATTATTCAAATGATGCTTTGTTTATGGAAAAATTATAACTGACTTTATAGAAAATGTTACTATCATAAACACATTTTATCATAACCATTTTGTTCGAACCTTTCATTAAGAACAAATTAACCGTACAATTTTATATAAATAAGTTTTTTTGCTAGTTGACATTTAATATATTATCAGATAAGTTAAGGCATTTAAATATGGAGCAGCATCAATTATTCCGTGTACCCCATTGTGAGTAGATCTGATAGAGCGCGACCTTTAGCACTTAAGGGCCGTTTACCACAATCTCAGCGTTATCTGATCAAAACTTGTCAAGACTTTATATAGATCTTAAAACTGTCACAGTATAAACAAATCAGCATGACTACTACAATATAATTTTATATGACATTACAATTAAAATAAGATTTCAATTAATCAGAAATTTTATTACTACCTACAAATAATTATAGCTATCTGTCAAATACCTGTCATATAATTATAGCTATATTTTGGAAAATTGATTTCAATATCGGTAATTTTAACGTGTATGGCGTTTGCAACAACTTTTTGCGGACAACAGTGACCATTACAGCGAATGAGGTCACAGAACAATAAAGTAATTGGAAAGGCTGAATGACAGGGTCCACTCGAGCTTTTGCTTCGATGAGCTATTCATTACTGATGAGTAGTCACTGGTCAATAATACTTGCATATGTCCGTTTCCGCTCTGAGCAATAATTAAATAAAAAAAATAAGAAGAACACTTGCAGAAATTCGCGTTGCCTGTGGTCAGCAACCGGCTTTCTGTTATTGCAGGATTATGCTTTCAATTATATAGCAATTTATATTTCTGTTTAGTTATGCATTTGTGGTTATTTTTTTTAAGTTTCGCTGGAGCGTGTGCGCGATAAGGAAGCAAGCGCCGGTCCACTGCCCTCAGAAACTTATTAAAACAATATGGAGCGATTCATACTATCTAGTATTTTAGTCCGCTATTTTTCATATTAAAATCAATTTCATTGTTTCAACGCATGTTTTGTTCCGCTTGTTAATTATACAAGAGCAATTTCACATGGTCATAAATTTGTTTTATTGCTTTATTCATCTGAGATTTCAGACAAGTAGATAAGCTAAGTTTAATACGCTAATGGGTATTTTAATTTTAATAGTTTTCATTTGTAAACATTGAATTTACGTACGTTGTTGGCGAGTGTTTGCTTGCACTGTGACTGGTAAACGGTAGGCAGTAAGTGTGCAGATGATATCGACGTCACGACTGTGCGATCTGCATCTAATCTATGATCACGCGAGGTCACGCACAGCGCCTCTCAATTATCCTCTATTTTATATCCTTCTTATTCTATGACAGTTTTTGAATTAATTCTTTAAGCGTTCTATCTATAAAAAAATCAATAGATTAATTTCTGCCTTATCTTTTTGTATCCTTTTTTTGTTTTCATTTAAATACACATAGGTTCTAGAACACCACTGCTCGTGAAGAACAATACTCTACCACTCGGCACTCACCCGTATATGGCGTCCTTGTCTCGCTTGTGGACGGGTGGAGAGTTTAGCAATACCGGTAATGACACAGTTCTAGAAGGTTCTCGAACAATACGACACCTAATACCTAATTTAACAGCTCGAGACTATTCTAGAAGGTTCTCGAACAATACTCTACTACTAATGAAATAGCTCTAGAAGCTCCTAAAAGATTCTAGAAGGTTCTAGAAGACCACTGCTCTAGTAGAACAAAACTTCACCACTCACCAATATATGGCGTCCTTGTCTAGCTTGTGGACAGGTGGTGAGGACACGCTACCAGTAATCACAAAGTTCTAGAAGGTTCTCGAACAATACTGTACTACTAATTAAATAGCTCTAGAAGCCCCTAAAATGTTCTAGAATATTCTAGAAGGTTCTAGAAGACCACTGCTCGTGTAGAACAATACTCCACCACTCACCCGTATATGGCGTCCTTGTCTCGCTTGTGGACGAGCGGCTCGCCCGGCAGCGCGTGCGCGGGCGCCGCGGGCGGGGGGTAGTGCACCGCGGGGAGGTGGGGGTGGGAGAGACGGTGCTCGTGGTACATCGTCCCCTCCATGTAGCCCCCGCCGTGAAGGCTCTCGTCGTACTATGGAGAGAGAGAGAGAGATAGTTAGAATAAATTAGGGAGAGATTCAGAGAGAGACAGAGTGTGAGTTTGATAGACAAAATGTTTAGATGCAGGGTTTTAAAAAGAGAGTTAGCGGAAAAGTTTCGGAAAAGAGACTTTGAGTTTGAGAGAGAACGATTGTGAGTTTCAATGATAAATTGTGAGTTTTAAAGAGAAATTGTGAGTTTCGAAGAGAGCAGATAGTATAGGTTTTTACGTGATACTAAAAAGAATGTTCGTTAGTTTAAGGGTTGCTGTACCTAACATAATTTATCAAGATTTATAAGAAAAAGAATAAAAATTGAGTGTCAATAATTTTTTTTTTTTGTGTGTATATCCATAGAGCTGATAGCCAGTAATATATTAAAAAATTCACTCACCATTTACAAATTCATACATTATTAATTACATAACCACAAACCCATATTTTTGTAATTATGACATCAAGATGAAAAATTCTAAATGAATTAAAACAGCACCATAAAATACTTCGACTAATATATCTTAAAATATACATAGCGTATTAAACCGTACTCGAGTATTTAGTATTAATATTATTCTTATAGTATGCATATTCATAATGTGTAGTCATCTTCAGATGTTATCTGTCAAAGAGTAATGATATCACTGAGAGATGAAACACAATATTATTATGTGGGACACATTATTTTGTTCACTCTGTAACTTCAGATTGGATGCAGGTCGATTCCAACACTGACAGATAATGCTTTTGCGGTCATTAATTACCATTATATTTAATTATTAATATAAAATATGAATTCCGTTGAATGTATGTATGTTCGTAATACTTTCGGAGGAATTCAAGTATAGTGAATGATGTTAACAAACTTATTTTGAATGTAATGATATATATATTTTTTTTTATTCTGGCGTTTCCTATTGGTGGCATAGGCCTCACCCATGTCTCCACTCGTCCCGTAGAATATTAAAAATAAAATAAATTAATAATTAATAATTAAATAATTATGAATAGTCTCACCATGTTGTATTATAGGAACTAATATTAATTTTATATAGGATTACACTCGCGCGAATTTATAATTCAAGTGTTGACGGTAAAAAGTAAATTTATATTTGATTTATTTGGAAATTCTAGCATTTTCCTAATAAGTATAAATTTATCTCGTTAGCTAATTAATAATTCTTATAGAATTTAATGCGACTTTCTTACAGCTGTATCTAATTTTGTATGTCGCTATAGAAACTGACTACTGACAACGGTAAGCGTTATTCTAACAGACAGTATTTCCATACAGTTCATACGTTCTGTTTTTTATTATTCTGCTATTGTATGTAATTACTTAGTTTGTTAATTCTCTGTAATTACATATGTCCAAAATAAATGGTTATTGTTATACACTTGTTGGCAATTGTTCATAATAGTAGCCCATAGCTAGCTACGACTACTCGAGGATTCTGCTTCATCACCGTCTCAAAGAAGCCATTATACTGGCTTTTAGATTAGTTACTTAAATCTATACTTAAAAGGTTACTCGTCAGAATCTGTCAAGTAATGCTTCGTCTCAAGATAACAAATTAGGTTTTTAGATAAATCCTGGTTGGTCCAATTTCTTTACAAAACTCCTAAGCTAACTAGCTAAGAAAAAACATATTTTTACTCCTTACTATTTATCCAATAAATATATTTTTAATACTATTATGGAGTATATGTTACGTGTGTTAAGTGAATCCTAACCAACACCGAAAGAAGGTAAATATATAAAGTAGGTTATCTTATCGAAAATCAACAAAAAAAATTTAAAAAAAACTTTGTCACAACAACAATCGTCTCAGTAATTTACTCCATTTATAATAATAATATATTTTAGACACAAGATCCATTGTTACGATAAAATGAATCTAAAAAAACTGTTGATAAATTAATTTATGATGCTCAAAATAATAATGCAAAGATTCAGAATGCAAATATATTTAAACAATGAAGTACCTATTACCAAAATATCTTACTACCTACAGTTCAACTCTTACAAAGCAAATTTTGACATAAATATTAATGCTTAGATTAGCTTAACATAGTTCTAGATAAAAATGCAATTAATTCAACGCTAATATTAACATATTTTAATACATTTTCATAATTCTTGGAACAAATTATGCCTCAATTGTTAACTGTTCTATTTATATTTAATTTTACAGTTTTTTTGAACTACTTCGTTGTATAAAACATGTGAAGTTTTAAACACTGTACTGATTTTGATAGTAATTACTTGAGATTAATAATAATAATATAACTCTTTACTACACACCAAACAATACAAAAATGGATTCAATGCTAAATACTAAATGCGTAATGAGCGGCCTTATATAGTTCGAAATATAATTATCGCGGTAAAATACTTAGTACTGTGTCAAAATAATGTTATTTCCTAGATATTTTATTTTAAATGTTTTAGTTTTATTAACTTTAATTTGACCTTGCCATGCCATGTGCTTCTAAGAAAATAAACGTTTTTGACTTTGACTTTGCAAAACAGTAATACAGAACATAATAGGGCAGACTTTTACCAATTATAAAGTTAAGTCAATAAATTATAACATTGAGGCGAACTGTCAAGACAATAATCCTTGATTATTTTTGTGTAAACAATTTAGTTTTATTAATTTCTGTCCATGTAAGCCCTGTGCTTTAAGGAAATAAATGTATTGACTTTGACTTTGACTTTGAAACGAAGTTAAATATACAGTACCTACAACGAATAAATTACCGATATTATATTAGAATAGATATAGCATTCTGAGTTTCGGGCTTAAGCAATTGTATGGAGGAATTAATGGGTTAACAAAAGCACAGGTGTTTTAAAATATAAATAGTCAGCGTTTTAAATATTCCCCTATCAATAGTGTATACTTACAGTAAGGTAGTGGAAGGGTTTGGTGGTTTTGTGCCATTAAGTCAGATGACTTGTGTTTTTGAGCGGTCGAGAAACTATACTATACATATCTTATATATATAAAAATGAATCGCAAAATCAGCTTGAGTTATGCTAAGCGACTAACTCAATAACGCCTTATAACAATTTAACCATTTTATTTCATATATATGTTCGTTGGAGATCAAGGATGGTTTTTACGGCGAGAAAATAATTGAACAATTACCGGGAAAACAATATTGAATAATAAAAGTGTGAAGCCGGGGCTGGTCGCAAGTATAGTATTAAAAGTTGAAGCGAACTGTCAAGACAATGTTATTTCCTTGATTATTTTTAGTTTTTGTTTATGTCCATGCGTCTAAGTAAATAAACAATTTGACTTTTGATTTTTTATAAGTATTTACTTGATGTTACTTTGAACTTTTATATTAAGTAGATACTGAAAGTAATTTTTTAAATAGCATGTGTAAATTCTATGTGATGATCATTATCATATAATATATTGCGGTTAAAAAAGCTAAAAAAATATCATGACCATGATGGTCATGAGAAATAACTCTTATATATTACATCTCAAAAATTTCCAAGAAGTTTTAAACGCATTATTGTTTTTTTAAGTTATGGGGCATGGCATAACTTGGTTCTAATTCTGAAATTTAAGAATTTGAAAGTATATTTTAATTCTAGAATACGAATGAAAGTTTTATTGTGTGAATAAATAAAAATAAAATAAATAGTGAATATATGAATAACCAGCATTACTATAACATAATATTTATTAGCAATAAAGCTTGTGATGTGGTAATGAACTTATAATGACGATGAATGACATAAAAAAATAACAATTATAATGTTTATGATAATAATAATTTAAGTACAACACTTTATTATTTTATTATATTTCCTAGGTTATGTTAAAAGGTATTAAATTTCTATAATCATAATCAAGGCGGAACCTAAACCGACACTAATGTTTATATTAGTACTTATAATAAAAACTAGAGATTTTCAGTAATGATCTTAATAATTTTGGTAAAACTAAACGAATTTGTGTGAGATTTTGATTGTGATCATAATATATGAACCTAGCTTAAAACATGAAATCGAGTATATTTTATCCCGAATAACGGAGACAGCTTTTTAAAAACTTGAATGAAACTGTTTTTTGATATTATGTTCCATGATGAAAAAAAATTTAATAATTTTGTATAAATATTTGATTTCGTGGTTGATGGAAGTTTTTAAATATAATGTTTGATAGCTATTTTAGGCATTAGAACTATTCTATAGCAATATTTATTAGTTACTATCATTTTATTAATCATTAATACTAAATTACGTAGATTTCTGTTATTTTTTTAACGATGGAGAGTCATTATAATATCAAAAAAAAATATTTCCTTGATAATTTTGTGTAAACAATTTAGTTTTATTAATGTTAAGCTGACCTGTCCATAAAAGACCTGTGCTTCTAAGGAAATAAATGTATTGACTTTGACTTTTGACTTTACAGTTAGTAAGCCATGCTTAGAAAATTAGACGAATATAAAAACAAAACAAAGAACTCTGTTCAAACAGTGTATTTTTACATAATCATTATTGTGTTATTGTACGGGATTAGATCCTGTTACTATTTCTACAGAAGCTTGCTACTGTTCCACTTAATAAATAAAGTACAAACATTATGTACGGTTGACAAATGTTCTTAACATAACAGGGTAGATGACAAAAATAATAATTAAACCGTCATTGCGATTAAAAAAATATTTTTATTTTTTATAAATTATGTAGTCACCGTGCCAATTGTCGCTTTATATCAAACAAAACTAAATTTTATGTATTTTTTGCCAATGGCATTTAATTTTGTATTATAAAAAACACTATCTTTTTTTTTTATATAATGGATATTTTCTAGCTAATATCAAGACAGAATGTGATGTCACATCTAAATATAAATGCAATTATGAATTTCTGGCTCCGAAATTTATTGTGACAATGATTTAATAGTCTGCTACTAAAATGGTAGAGATGGATTCTATTTCTCGAATTGTATTGTTAATAAGCTATATTTTAATTAGATGAATAGATACATTTATTTACTTTAATATAAATAATTATGCTAGTTTTAATACTTCTACGCAATTATCAAAAAGCCGTGTTGGCTAAGTGGGAGGACACTCGCTTTCATTCCGAAGGTCGTGGGTTCAAACCCCGCCTCGCACCTCTGGATTTTTCTTCTTGAGAAATTTATGTGCGCTTTAAACACGTGCTTTAACGGTGAAGGCAAACATCGTGAGGAAACCGGCATGTTCTGAGAACTTTAAAAAAGAGTATGAAGTACATGTGACATTCACCAACCCGCACTTGGCCAGCGTGGTGAATTAAGGCCTAATCTCTCTCGTCAAGAGAGAAGTCCCTGTGTCCCAGCAGTGGGAACGTTAATAGGGTGATGATGATGATGATGAATTATCAAAATAAAAGTATATACTGATATATTAGTAACTTTTAGACTTAAGACAATTTAGTAAAAATATTGTATCTTTTGCGTGTTCCATTTATTTTTTCTTTTGAATAAAGTATTTCTTTGCAATCAGTACAAATTTATAGCGCTGCTATAACATCACTTTACGATCGTAGCAACGACTCGTTATTGTAAAACTTACGATCGGTGCCCTATCGAACGATTGTAGTTATAAATCGATTATTACATAATATTTCCTCGATATTAGCTTTTAATACTAACTATAAACATAACCCCGTTTTATGGCATTTTTGAAGTTAGGCCTTTTTTGTTTCTAGGCGTCGAAATAAATAAATAAATGAATATTTCCGGACTAATCACACAGCATCACCTAACCACAAACTAAGCAGAGCTTGTACTATGGGTTTAAGGTGACATGATTTAGTACTTAAATACTTTTTGTTTGTAAACACATACCTACATAATGATACATAGAAAACACCCAGAAGCGAAACCAGAAATTGTTAATCAAAAAGGATTTCTAATTAAGACAGCAGACAGCAAAAGCTTCGTCTAATCGGTTTTTTGGACTTTAATGATATTATTATTTAAATAATTATTTTCCTTCTCTTAATTTCTAGACAAGTCACATACACACAGATATCTATTACACATTTCGCAACCTAACAGCTACAAAGTATCACAAAACTCTAACCCATATTTAGGTATCTCCCTGTACCTAGGTCTCCCTAGATTGTAGTCCAACACCACGTAACTACCGGTAAGGGTCGCGCCCATTTAAGAACTGTTATACTCGCAAAGTAGATAAATACTTAATAATAGGTAGGGATTTTTTATCGAGGGAAATGATCACTCGATAATATTATAGTACCGGGGCTGTAAAAGAAACCATTTTTATAATTTTTTTTATTTTCCGTTTTGTCTATGGATTTTAATGGTGGGTTATGTATAGATGGTGTGTAGTCATAGTAACAGTGTTAGATACATCCTTGGGTTGTTAACCTGTGGTTAAGTATGTTTGTGTGTTTGTACTAGAGAGTCATCATCATCACCCTATTAACGTTCCCACTGCTGGGACACAGGGACTTCTATCTTGACGAGAGAGATTAGGCCTTAATTCACCATGCTGGCTAAGTTCGGGTTGGTAAAACTACTGGGTTGGTACTAGAAAGTAATTGTATATAATTAGTAGTTATAGTAATGTTATATATGGGAAAGTTTATCTAGTGCGTGTCTGTTTGTTTATCCGTCTTTCACGGCAAAATGGCTGAATATATTAGCCAGAAATTTGGTATGGTTATGGGTTATACATTAGATTAGGCCATAGACATACTTCTAACCTAGGAATCTAGGGAATGGGAAACTTCATTATCCCATTAAAATATCATAACAAAAAAATCTATAAATATGCTAGCTGAACTTTTATTTCTGGTATTAGACATCTTATATTTTTACACTTTAATATTTGAAATATATGAAATATATGGTAAACTAGACTTTACCCAGCGATCTAGATACCTAGTAAATGTGATTCTCTTAATGAAGTCTCACAAAAAACCGTTACAAAGGTAATGACATAACTTAATTACCTTTCCTGTTTTTGTATCTGTGGGAAATGTATCTGTTTGATTGATCTTTTGATGAGCAAAAAGGTTATTGCTTACATATATATGACATCATTTGAATTCTAATATAATTTAAATTTTTAGATATAGGTAGTAAGGTTTCCGCCCTACACCTAAAGATGTTATGATATGATAAGGGATGATATAATTGATAGAGGTTAAACTGATAGTTTTGATTTATTGATAATGTGTATTGAGATATTATATGATTTCAGATACGCATATAAAGATAAAAGGATGTGTGTAATAATTACAAATAAGTATATTATATTAAGTATATCAGATGTCTAGTACCCGTAACACAAGCTTAGAGCTTACCACGGAGCTAGATGTTGTGTGTGGATTGTCCAACAATATTTATTTACATATATTCGATTTGTTTATTTATCTCAAATGCCGAGAAATGTAGCAAAGATTTGAGGAGGCTTTAATATTTTTTTTATTTTGCTACAACGTACAAAAAATGCTTAAATTATATAAGGTAAATAATTAAACCTTATTATTTTATTACAAAGCTTAGGAGTATGTTTCCTTGCATGCGCTAATCTGAGCTTAAAAAAAACAAATTTATAAGAAAGAAAGCCTCTTTTTTATATTCATCCCATTCATCAATCAGCTTTATACAGCAATAATCTTGCGGAAAAAAATCATTTTACCGGTAAAATTCACAACGCAAAACGTTTCTTTATTATGATAATTATGAACGAGAAAAACATTGTTTGATTGCCCAATAGTTATAACATCGCCACTATTAGTATACCTATTATAATAATCAATACTCAGTTCCTCTAAGAATTACTAGGTTTAGTAGAATTAATAATGTAAATATAATTAAACAAGTCTGTTTGTTATTGAAATACGCGTAGGTAGAGATTGGATTACCGATTTTAGTTGGTTATAGCTAATTAGAATTTGCAATTGTAATCAAAGATATTCTATCATTATAATAATGATCTATCGTACGTGTATGTATGAATATAAATATTAATTCTGGGTATAGACATTTATTTATTTGTACATTACTAAATGTGTAAGGTGTGTACTGTTTGTAACTTCGGTATAAATATAATTAAATTGAACATCGAACTGTTATTTTCATCTTTATATACCTACATGCACATATTTCTGACTACTTTACCCTGTAATTTACCTCAATGTGCTTACATATTTATGACGCCGCGACGTTCTAATGTCTTCAGGAAAAACAATTCAAACTTGGAACCCTCATTTTCCAAAATGGCTGCCGCGGAAAACTCGCGTTCATTCATTACCATTCGACAAACGTCACGCGACCGATTCCACAGATAACGAAACTTATGCTACGGAACAAACATTTATACACGAAAACTGACGTTAGAAGCGAAATGTACACAATTTGTGGGGGATCGACACTTGGCGGCACAAAATGGTAAAATATATGAAAAATACGCAAAAAAGTCGGATATCGAAGAAAGGAGTAGGGAAATTAAAGCTTTTAACTAGCTTTCTTATTTTTATAATCAGTATTTAGAATTATAGTAAAGTAGTTTAAAGGAAACATGTTAGGTACCTAGATACTAACTACAATTAAGTTAATACATAAATGCAATACGAATTAAATGTACGAAAATGCAAGTTCCTTTTTTATGCCTCGATTAATTTGATATGAGGTAGGTACTTTATCCAAAAATCTACAATTAACCTACATAAAACCTTCCATAATATTTATATCTGTATAATTCAGTGGTGGTTTTTGAGACCCGAAATAAAGAGTTCAAAGAACGCATTCCTCAGTGGTGCTTAAAAAAATGAAGACTCTGTTTTGGGGATGTCATGATCAATCAAATCTGGTTGTCGTTCGCACGCCGCCATGATACAAATCGAGCTTACGTCATGCGTAGGCGACTGTCAAGCCCTTTCGCTCTTATTCCAGGAGGATAAGGGTCAATGTCTACGTCAGTTGTCAACTAAAAAATTCCCATAAATTTTGAGGTCAGTGCCAGTTGCGTTCCATCACGTATGAAGGGATGGGGGTTATTAGCATTCTGTATTGCTCACACCTCTGACAGGCCGAGCCGCAATTAGTCGCAAGCCACATGCGCAAAAACAACATTCTGCTTAGAGGCCATAACTCAGAACTATCTACGGGCGCTAAGCGAGCGCCCACAAAATATGTAATCACTACCTTTTGACGTCTTGAAAGCCGGTTCCAAAATTAAATGATACGTTTTAAAAATGGAATCGCTCAGTCCCGCCTTTTTTCCTCCGAGATAACCTTTAGTCCATTTGGGTTGCCGTAAGAAAAAATAAGCATCGTACGTTTTAATTTTTTTAAATGACATTCTTGTGGTTTTTTCTTGGGAATGTTCGTTAATAAGTTTTGGAGCGGTCGGTTTTTGCGCAGTATGGGGTTTGTTTGGTGGTAATATTATTATTTGGCATTGTCGTGGACATCAGTCAGCTTGTCAGTCGCTGATGAGCTCGGGCCCGCTAATTAAGCGCGCCTTATATTAATCGCTGCTCAAAACCCGCTTAAGGGCCCCTTATACCGCAAATGCTGTTTTTAAAATCAATATGAATCAGTCAAAAATTGACGTAAAATTTTGATAAAAATATATGTTTCAGTTGAGGATCTTACAGAGTGCAATTCGCTTACATTTACACAATAAGATGAACTTCGCTCGATAGAAAAAAATACCAAAGTTGCCTCTTTTTAAAAAACATTTTCAATACTATACTACAATAATAAATTTATTGACCTTATTTTTACACCAATCTTTAGATAAATCATTTTTCTAGTGCAAATCGCTGAGGTGCGTGTTTTAGTGTTATTTTCCTATTAATTATGCCTAAATACCTACAAACCCGCGAGCGGCGCGACGCCCGCGGGCTTCGTCAGTCGCGCGGTGGCGCTTACCGACGACGGACCTGTGCCAGTGCTCTTCCCGCCCGACGAGCGACGTGCGACGTGAAAAAAAAGGTGTGTGTGCGATTCACACACGCCAGAAGTGAAACTACAACAATTAATAAAAACCGTAATTGGTTTTACAAGTACAAGGACAACTGCGCGACATTGCCGTCGCGACGGCAATGTCTATTTAGTATTTGGGCCGGGAAAAAGAACTAGTCAAAGTCAAAGTATCTTTATTGCATTATTACATGTAGTTTAAATGGTAGGTATTATATAAGGTTTTGTATCAATGTAATTTGCCCATTGGAGCGTGCAACATTTTGATTAACAACCATTTAATAATAAGAAATTTTAAATAATAATTGTATATAATTAAAAAATAAACATGTCAATAATTTTATAAATCAGATTAAATAAAATAAAATATTAGTTAATGATTAAAAATAATTACACATTACATTTATTTACCAATGGTTTTGTCATTTAAATATTCGGCAACTGTATAATAACATTGTATAATAACAGTACATATCGAACGAATCGAAAAAGATGATGAATTTTGGAAATCAAAGATGGAATCAAAATTATCACACTTTTACCACCTGTCCAATGTCTGCTGCCAGAAATCGTCAACCCCAGACACACTCTTGGTTGCATCTATACGGAATCTGACACTTGAATGCGAATCCCGGTGGATTCGCAAAATCAAAATCCGAAAATAAAGAAAAAGAGATTTTTTTATCGCAAAACATTATTAATTTGCAATCAGGACCTAGCACTAGAACTCTAAATTACAATGAAATAAAAAAGCATTTTATTCCTCATATAAAATGTATTTTTTTTATAAATGAGAATAAATATTGTACATAACAATTGTTTGTTTTCATTTTGTTGTTTGTATTCTTTACCACAAATGCTTCAATCATAATTATCACCTCACTAATTCAAAAAGTTTAGTAAGAAAAATTATGTATACATTCAATACCTACATACCTACTACAATAAACTTTCATTTCAATCAAATAAAAGAATATAGTCAATAAAATCATAATACTAAAAAAATACGGTCATTATTGACCGTATTTTTTTATAATTAAAATCACCGTAGCTACTGCATTATGCTGTATTGTGGCGTTCTTGCTGCCGACAAAGTTCGCCGGAGTTCATATCAAGTCGGCTCCCGCGTAACGCGCATGCAAGTCGACTGGGCGAGTAAAATGCCTAAATCTTCGAAACAAGGTGGCCTTAAGACGCTTTTTACGATGCGGTTCCGAGATTAGCGTAGGTCAATTCGGAGAAGTATCTCGCGGCGAGGTATGACTGATCTGGGGCGAAAAATTTCGTGTACATAAGAGTTTATGTAAAAGGTCGAGGTTCGGGACGCGCCTGGGGTCGACAGCACGGCACTTGTTCCTGACAGGGGAGGGCTGCCGAACCCACCCCTAGCGCCGTCCCGCTCGCACCCGCCGCGCAACCACCCGGCTGAAGGGACCAGCACGATTCGTAACACTGAATAATGTATTTCAAGTCATAGTTAATAATACGGTGACTATTAGCTGAGCATTGTTGCCGTACCGTGAGATACAAGACGCTTTGGCACGTTACTAACGCTATAAGTAGCGATCATTGTGTTTTTATGTATACTTGCGATGGATGGTGGTAAATCAAGAGTCGTAAGGATGCACGTATCGGGTTTTACAGCCGCTCGACCTGTAACTCCACCGTAAAACTTAGAAAAATTGGTATTTATTGAGGCATAGGCCGCGCGGCGGGTGTCACAACATTACAGCGGGCGCTAGTCATAAATCCGCTCCATTCATGATCCACGGACGAGGCGAGCCCACAGAATGCTGTCTCGACCATAAATACTAATAAAACGGCCTCGTTACGGGGACACTTCGAAAATCGGGCACACGACTTCTTAACGACACCTATTAGGGATCTTCTGTCTGGTCGATTTAATTGAAAAATTGTATCCAGAGCGTTGCAAGAGTTGTATCCGAGTGAGCGCCGGATGCGGGCCCAGACGTCCATTATTCCATTTGCTCATCCGCATGGGGACACCGACACTGCTATCTGGCAACACCGTTCTATATTCGATATTTGAAAATTCGAAGGGCCCGTTCTAATTCGGAATAGCAGCTGCAGCCCGCGGCTCCGCGTGAGAGCTCGTTCTCCAGTTTTTAAATTTAGAACGCGTGAGCGATGCTCGTCCGGATTCGGTCGATTTGCTGGCAGATTTATCGCTCGGAAAGTATCGAGGAAGCGCTAACATTCGTTTTAAGGCCGCGGATGAAAGTTTTACATGCCATTCCGTTTTAATTCAAACTTAACTGAATCAGCTGATCGGGCGGTCGACAATATCTCGTCTAATTACGTTTAAATTGATTTTAAAAGGCTATTAACCCTGTACCCCGCGATTAGTTTAACAAATTATCGTTTTCTGCGTAAGACTCGTCCGTCTCGAAGTAAACAGTGAGGTCAATAGCTGGCCCGTGAACCGATAGCGACCTCTTATCGTCTGTTTCTCTGAGGGACATTCGACTCTCTCTGATTTCACGTAAATACTCGCTCGTTAAGATAACGGTTTCCTTTCCACCCGGCGCGACGTCGCCGTGTTTTTTTTTTGCTTTTATTAAAAGTATCAAAATATCCACTTAACTACCCACTTATAGAGTGCAGAGACATACGACAGAGCGACCGCTCGAAAACGGGAAATCGAAATTCAAACAATATAATAATTCTGTGGTAGGTAAATAAATAATTGTCTATGTTTATATCAAATCTCGAATCAAACGAATTTTGAAGATGGAATCAAATAGAACCTAGTCTTCACAATTTCGAATTTCAAAAGAGGCAGTGTTGCCAGCAAAACGTCTGAAAAAAGGTCTCATCATAAATAACGTTGACATAAACCCGCCCACGCGTGTCTTATTAACGCGTCTGTCCGTTTGTCCGTTCGTTACCTCCATTGTGGCTGTGAATGCGAGATTAGCCACACCGACACTCGTGATTGACTATTTAAACTTCAAATTCTGAGTGATGCGAGAAAATCTTATAGAAACTTACAGACATATCATGACTTAAAAGAAATTAAGATAAAAGCGTGTATTTTTAACTGATGCCGATGTCGTCATTAGCGGCGGTAGGAATTTTAAAATGTAAAGAGTTTTATCAAGATTTATAAAGTGATGTGAATTGGGTGCACTCGGGCGGGGAGACTTGTTCTTGGCAATAATTTGGCCATTGCCCCGGCGCGGCGACGCAAACAACTCCTCAAAATAATGTTGCCCCCCGTCGGGGCTTACCTACCAGACAAGCGCTAATTACCTTTCTTTTTTTATATAAATAGAGTAGCTAACGAAGCTACCTTCGATCGGATCGGCTGCAGGATCACCGCGCGCTAAATAGGCCCGTGATGGCCGGCGCGATTGTGATTTCAAACCTCGTTACGGCAACGAAAAAAACACCGATATTGAAAAAGGATTTAAAAAATTGAAAATTCGAAAAAACAACGCCAACACAATGCGCTCGGCTCGGACGCCGCCCGTTAGAGCCTCATTGTTCAACCCTTCGCCTCTGCTGACTCACCCAACCTCCATTTATACTTTTAATCTATCTCTCGATTTTACACACAAATTATATCACTTCAACGATCGACGGTGATATTTGTCGATCATCGACAAGCTCTACAAGAGATAATACTAGCGGTGAAAGAAAAATCGCATTTTAACGAAAGAGAGATCTTGTGAAAATGTTTATGATCGATCTATAATAAAATTGATTTACGGTCGTTTTAGTTGTGGAAGTCGAATAAATTATATATTCACCGAGTGTGCGCCTTAGAATAATGTCCTACGTTACGTAATAAGCCCCCAAATTAGTAATGGACGAATTATCGTTGAATCCAAACTGCGCAATTAGGCGCTACAAAGAGCAAATTCGAAAATGAACAGCGATATTCAAATTGAAAATGGAACGCGCTCCGAATAAAACAATGAGGTAACCTTGCCTCGAGACTGGCCGCATAGACGGCGCGAAACTCAAAAATGGAATGGAACAATTTGAATAACAAATACCGCATTGTAAAATCGGATACACTAGAACCGATCCGCCGCTAGAGTCGTCATACGGATTCAATTCTGACCTGTTTAAAATTTCTAAAAGCTCGCATAAACTTACATAACGAATCTAATATTCACACTTTTATGTTAAACACCGCTCTGAATTTAAAGTAATGTCGTGGATAGATACACATTTATTACAAGCCTGGGAATTTACGTTTTTAATAAAAATCCGTGTAGCGCCATTAAGAAACCCGCGATATCTCGATCTAACTAATCTACACCCACAGCGACAAAAACTAGTAACGTATCTGAACAAGAACCCATAAAGTTACTTCGTCTTGAAAAATGTCTATTTCTAATCACCGTACGGCATTAAAAAGGTAATGTCTCGGACCGGTCCGAGAAGTTTTATTATAATAATATATCATTTCGTCGTATATACTGTTAGAGTTGTCTGTAATATATCAAGTGTAATTTATCTGGTCATTCGGTGATCGTCATTGGAGCTACTTTTGAGGAAAAAATGTCGTATATGACATTTACGTCATCATTATAAGATTTATGGCTTTACTGTAAGTGTTAGCTTCGAAACATTCGTTCTATAAAGACATCCAGGTAAAATATGAAGCATTTAAGAGATACTGGTATACAATTTTAGAAGTTATAAGGTAGCATATCAAAAGAATTGCAAACATAGATCTATTACTGAGCTCCACATTATCTGAACAGATCTATTTCAGTGTGCGTATCTCTAATGCACATGCCTATGTCATTTATCTATCCGTAATTCGAAATGGATCCACATTCGAAATTAGAAATGCGATAGGCGCGCCAGTTTTTAATCTGAGAAGCAACGTTCCTTTTTCGAAGATAGTTCGCCTCGATAATTATTATTAGATTTGAATACTTCCTGCATAATATGCATCTTTATGAGAACTAAAATTGGAGTTTTTATGACTTATTGAGTATCAAATCAACAGAATTAGTGATGTAACGGATCGAGGTTATGCTTTTAAATTTATTGATCGAAAACTTGTCAAGTTATTTTGATATATTAGAAATCGTTCCCGATACAAAGAAAATAAATTGTGCCATTGACTTTATTAATTTTATTAAGCGCTACTTACGCTGAGCTTTTGATTTCGGTGTAATAAATAAAAGCTAATAATTTTCATGGTAAATGAAAAAGCTAAACGCGATAATATTATCGTAAGTGGAAACACTTAATTATATTTTACTATCTGTGCTTCCTGGGACATGCCGTATTTTCACGCCTAGCGGCAGAAAACGATTTCGAGTTGCCATCTTTAAAAATTAAAAAGTAACACTAACGTTGGAGCCGTCACCTTATCGTTTTCGTGTGGCAATAATGTCTGGGCATTTTTCAACACTTAAAACATAAAATCGAGTTGTTTTTATCGTGAAATGTGAAGAGAATTGCCTATACAATACCGGTATTATCTTTAGTGCTGCAGTAAGTGCCAATAATAAGTTTAATGTGTTGTGTGCGACGGGAGGCGCCGTCTTAGAAAAAAAACCGTTCACGTAATGGCGGCCCCGGCGAAATTAAAAAGCTTTTCGATATTATAATACGATTTTATCGAATTTTAATATTATTTTATGCGTCTTTTAAACACTGACCTAAAATTTAATCCTTAAAAACCTTTTTACAATCACACCTAACTACTTTGTACGGATTCAATGAAGAAAAATGCTTTAAACAAATTTTATTGCATTTAAATCGCGTCGGACTAAAACTTTTTAATGAAAGATACATACATATTTAAATAAATCTTAATAAACTTTCAATAAGTATGTACTATCGTCATTATTGAAACATTTAAGGCTGTTTTAGTACCTTAGCTGATAAAAACAATGTACCATAACGCATTTAAGTGCCTATTTATGTAAACTTTATGTAAGTTATATATTTTAAGAATAAAAGCAAAAATACACGGGCTATATACATTTTATTTGCAATAAAAACACGAATAAAACATATTTAATGATATCAACGTTTATCGCGCCACTAAGGGTCGCATTCTACTTAATATTTTACGATCTATAAAAATTTGCAATCAATGTTCAAAATTTTTAAATAAAATGCAAGATTATATATATACCTAATAATCCCTTAGAATTGAAAGGGATCTTAATATAGTATATGTAGAGATTCCTTTGTATTTACAAGTTAACTAGCGTTCACGCCATTAATCCGAGTTTTAATCTGTTCTTCATTAGAAATCCTTTTAATCCGCGGTTTAAATATATTTATTATTATATTTATTTTAGCCTTATTATATTTATTTACACTTTGTGCACAAAAAACAATGTACAGAGGACTTAATGCTGGAAGCATTCTATTCCTCGGTTTAAACTGTTCTCCCGACGATAGAAAGCATTTTACCCGAGGAAAAAATACCAAGCGTTCGGCGAATATAATAATACAACAGATAATTATTTTTTAAATACCGAAGTAATATAGCACTTTTTTCCGTAAACAGATTTTTAAAGTAGTATTAGTAAAGTCAACATTTTAAAGTATTTTAAATTAATTACCTTTAGGGGCATAATTATTTCGTGCATTTTTTAATTTCCGCAAAGTAACTTGAATCTATTTAGAATATCTAAGTTCGAAAACTTTAAAGACTACTTCATACTTTGACTCTAAAATATTAGTAGGAACATAGACTCCATTTCCCAATTTTATAAATACGAGTATCATAGATACCTCAGTTTTTAATCATAATAAAATTGCAAGACACCGCATTATTTATTGTTTATTATTAAACCATAATAGTGAATCAGCTGTTTAAGTTCAATAACCTCGTCACAAACTCATTAAAAGAAATCTCATAAAATTTTATTATCTTTGTGGAAATCAAAACATTTGAATGTAGGTTTCAGGGCACTGTAATAAAATAATTTTACATGAATTAACGAGTTTAACTTTTACGTTTATTCTGTATAAAACTTAAAGAAAAGGTGTTGCATATGTTTTTTTTTTATAATCTGCTTATTATCTGTCAAATTGTTAAAGGTACTGTCAATTAAGGCCTAATTTTTTATCCGTCACTTTTTCTGAATGTTGCCAACACAGTTCCACGAAAGCTTAAAGTATCGCAATTTATTTCAAAATGGCTCATGTTTATTTTATGGTTTTACGCATCTGTCTTTGATCCTAGACCATCGTATTTTATTTCGCGAAAATTGTATATTTTATAACATTGTTAAACGTAATTCCTAGATAACCACTATAGAGTTATTTAATTTATTTAGGTTTTTTGTACATAAAATAAATTATTAACTTTAAGAACTGATGATTAATCTAAGCCGACGGAAAATATCTTTATCTATAGGTTTGTCAGAACTCACGGATAAATATCACAATTCACGGGTAAATTAGCCAATGATTCAAATATAGAGCTATTAAGTGTGACTGACAATTACAATACTTAGTCATTTAATTTTATATTAGCGTAAAATAAAGTTAATGCGCTTCGCCGCGAACGTGAAAATACATTAAAGAATTCTAAATAAATCTTCTAAATAGTAACTTATATTTATATTCAAATATATAGGTTTTAAGGGAAATATTTAGGCCTTTATGTGATAAGAACAATTAATTAGCTTCCGCTATTAGTCTGCTAGATATTTTAAGTTACGCAACGGGTCCTAAGCAGTTTTCAGAAATAAACAGAGTTACTCAAAAGAAAGGATTTTAAGTAATTTCAGCTGCGACAAGACTAATAAATATTAATGTTAAACTATTTTCGCTTCATATAGGTATTTAAATATGATATAGCCTAAATCTATACTAATCTATACTCTATCTATAAATCTATACTATTTTTTTTGTTTGTTTTTTTAAACGCGTTAATATCAGTAACTACTGGCCCGTGTTGAGAAATTCTTTCAATGATAGATAGCCCATTAATCGACAAAGGTTATAGGGTTCTTTACCGCGGGAAAAAACCAGCTAGTAAATATTATATACATACCAGGAGCGCAGCGGCCCGCGGTGTTATCCGTATTTTAAATGATCTATTCATCAAGTTTCCAATATTATTAACAGTTAACCTGCTATACAGGACGAAGACAATGCCAACAAATCAAAAAGCATTTATAATGCTCCAGCCGTTCTCGATATATACGTTTTCGAACTAAAACTTTTGTTTTATATATTATGAAAAATAAAATAACTAGGTTTACGTCCCCGGTTTTGCCGTAATATTTTCCGTGTCGAAAATTAACCAAATCGGGCTTACCTAGTTAATTGATTTTACCGCGAAAATTCGTATTTTTAAGAGTCAAAAGTACCTAGCCTATGTGATATACTGATATGTAAACTATATTATTGTGAAGTTTTATCAAAATCATTTCAGTATTTTGCGATAAAAGGCAAGAAGCACACTTAGGTAGGTACATAGGTATATATTAGCAGGATATCTAGGCATAGATTCAGAGTCTGTGTCTGTCATAAACCCTTAGTCAATGGCTAGATACTAGATACTCAAAGGACTAGCCTTCACAATATAAACATATTCGATCGGTTTTTGATATCCAATATGAAGTAATTTCGATCGCTTTATTTACAAGCGGGAAAGTCGCGATAATATAGTATTATCTTTTCATTACATCCAAAACGAAAGATATTGTTGATTATCGCGTACGCGTGAAACACCGCTGGTCTGCTTGTCAATTATAGTTCTGATAAGTTTTGTTAAACGCCATTTTTATAGAAGTTAATCTCCGCGAGCTATCTTTTCGCTCAGATTTTAAAGTACACAACAGATTTTAATGTAGTTTTTAGCCATAGATAGTGTGTTTCAAGAGTGATATTTGTGTGTATAATTTGCGCTTTAGTCAAATATATTATTGTGATAATTTAGTTTTAATAGAAATTTATTGTAGTTTAAAATGTCAGCAATTTATATGTTTAATTTAAAAGTCTTATTTGCTTTAAATAGCGTTATTATTTTGTACATAGCCGACTTAGTTAATAGTCTATAAACATAGAAATATCTAACTTTATAGCAGAGCTCCTTAAGTAAATAATTCATATTGTTAAAATACTATGAAAGAGCAAAATAAAAAGTAATTACCTAATTTATTGAAACGCTTTTTTTTATATAAAACAACTTTTTTTTTAAGACATTTTATTCATAATAATGATTTCGATATCTAGATAAGGCTAAGAGATATTTTGATAAAAGCCGTAACATACAGACAGACTTACTTTCGCGTTTATTATATAAGTAAAAATGTTAATATCAAATATAGGGAATTAAATAAATTATCCAATAGTTTAATATCAATATATTGATACTCAAGTATTTTCTATGTCAGTTTAATTCTCAAGGAATATTCCGTTTCTCGGAACGTTATAACGACTAATAAAATAATATATAGAGAAAGTAAACTATTTAGAGAGTCAGACAGACACACTAAAACTAAATATAGATAATGTGTTATTAGTTATTACAGTGGACAAATTGATATCGTTATCTGAGCCATAAAATTTACAACATATTCTAAAAATGACCGTTAAAAATTTTGGCGAAATATGTTATTTGTGAACCTGGGCCGGACTCAGGACGCGTGGGGGCAAAATTTATAACAAATAATTATAAGAACTCATTTGATTTATAGGATTATAATTGCTACAATTTCGTGGTAATTATTTTTATACAAATATAAGTAGTTATCTAATGGTTTTATTATTCTTGTTGCTAGTTATTATGTTTTTATTAAGTTTCTTTGATAATTCATAATTAAACTGGTATAATAGTTTGAGCCGCGTCTGTTTTAAGCTAACCGTGACTTTTTCTTGAATATTAATTAATTAGTTTACTTAATAACCTAATCCTTTTTAATAATTTGTATAGCATATGCCTATGAAAACAAAATTTTGATTAATTAAGATTATTCCTAATGATTTAAGATAATAAATATTTATCTATATCAAGAAGTCAGGTCCTGATGTGATTTTAATGATAATTTTCTATTACGTTTAAAATTATATTAAAATGCACAACATGAGCAAAAATTAATTACCGACGGTAATGTTATCTCTTTTATTTATATATTTAAATATGTTTTTTTAAATATCTTAATACATATTTACATTTTAATGATATTTTGTTTTGTAATAATGTGTTTTACTAATTAAATTATATCAATTAAGAGCAATAGCAGGTATATGATTTAATCTTGGTTTTGTGAGTCATTTGATAAGAAAATCTGATCATTTTATCTTATATATTTTTTATGGCAGGTACAAATATTATTAAGTAATTACTATTGGTAAAGATATAGTTTGCATTGTTGTAACACAATTTTCTAGAAATATAGTTTCTTGAGAGTAAATAGTAGAATGATTTAGAGGAAATGCTATATTCTCAGAGACCTGATATGTCTGTCAATTCCTATCAAAGTTATCTAAAACCGATTAACCTAGTCTCATGATATTTTATAATAAGGTTAATAATATGCAGATGACGTCTTGTATTTCTCAGTAAGTGCTGTCATTTGGCACACATTCCTTTGTGATTTATACTAATAATTTATAATATATTTGCTAATAAATAACTTCTTAGTATTAAATATGTCCCCTCCAAAAACAAAACAACCCTAAATCTTTAGAAAGTTGTCCCTTGGGATGCCGTTAGGGACATCTTTGTCCCAAAAAAACTTTTCTTTCATTGTCAATTGAATTTTATTGTTGGTTTCTAAGATGCAGTCTTTTGTGTGTAACCGTGCGTTCAAAGCCGCTTGTGAGGCTACAGACTGCAGCGTGTCCCGGCTACGAGAGAGCATCGCCAACAATGGGCGCCCCGCTGAACGCCATTTTATCCTATTTTATTGTTGTGACTTTCAATCTTTGGTTCCTATTCCGTCAGGTGTCCAAACTATTCATATATTCAGCGATCAAACTCATCTACGTGCCGTTAACATGCCTACAGATGACGTCTTCTGCAGACTCATCACTAAGCACATTGTGTTCTACATTAGCGTTCACATTTGTTCAGCCGTGCGATTTTACGCCGATACAGTATCTCCGCTTAATATGTCTAATGCATTCATTTTGTTTTCATTACCACGGGTAATGCGTCGGCGGTTGTTAAACGCATTGTAAAACTACATTATGTATTCAGAACGTGTTTCACTTGTTAGAACAACTTCCCGGTGCCGAAACACGGATCACCAGCTTGTGGGACTCGCTCACACTCAATGTTGTTTTAATTTATCTACGACTATTATCCTACAATTATAAACTGATTATGTGTAATTGCCGTTTGTATTTTCGTCGCTGTTATCGACACGTTTGTTATCAAGCGTCTTGATGTCATAATCAACTCGGATAGTATCAACTAGGCTACCAGCTCTGAGTTTGCGAAGTCCTGAGTACGTACCCTAGGCTGAGCCATGAAAGCTCGGCCCGAGCCCGGGTGCAAAGCTCCACTGGCCACCACGAACGCTTTTAGTCACGGGCCCAACCTAACACAACACAGCACGTGCACTTGTACACATCAATTATTATAACAGACACCGTCACAGCGGCCCGCTAGCTCACTAGTGTCATAATGCACTCGCGACGATCGGAAAGACGGGTTTAGTTTGACGACGGCACGGAACGCGTGGCCGAGCTCGGCGCGGGGAAGCGGGAGGCCCGTCGCGCTCGGCGGTCTGGCGGACACTGGCGCGGGCGGCGCGCGCTCGCCCGGGGCGTGGCGTCGGCCCCGCCCCGCCCGCC
The DNA here is from genome assembly GCA_929108375.1 of Gymnoscelis rufifasciata. Taxonomy (NCBI): domain Eukaryota; kingdom Metazoa; phylum Arthropoda; class Insecta; order Lepidoptera; family Geometridae; genus Gymnoscelis; species Gymnoscelis rufifasciata. The sequence continues at coordinate 1,495,775 of OV815320.1, forward strand.
CGCCCGCCACTCCGCCGCCGCGCCTCACCGCAGACGGTCGTGCGTGTTTTTCTAAGGTTTTTGCGGCAATTACATAGTTTTCCTTCTGATTTTCTGTTGCTAATCAAAATTGCTGTTGCTCCATATGAGACTGTCGATGCGGTATGCCATACATGCGAACATGAGATGTCTTTTTTTATTAAGGTTTATATATTTTCAGTAATGTTTGGTAGGTCTGTAAGCAGTTATGGAATACTCATAGCAAACGTTTAGGTCTGGTCTGGAGGCTAACAAGTGTGCTGTTGCAGCACGCATGCGTCGGCCCTCTGTCAGGATGCTGCCAAAGTGTTTAATGTGAAAACTTTGTGATGGCGGCAGTGACCTGCACCAGGCGCTTAAATTTGGAAGTTTTTAACCTTTAACTTAGGCCTTCAATTTCTCAGTCATTCGATTTATTTATCCCAGGAGTAGGATGTAACGCGAACTGGGATGATTCGAAATGCAAAGTTATGTTTTAGCTAACTAATGCAATTAAGGAACGATACCAATGTATAAAATCTTACTATAAATTCGTCATTATAGATAATAAAATAAAACATTTAAAAACAAAATAAATATCTTCTCTACTTGGTATAAACTGAAGTCGGATTTGCTGTCTGTTCACTAAGATATCTTAAACTACTCAACGGATTTAAATTCAGTTCTCAGCAATGGATAGAGTAATTTTAAAGGAAGATTTATAAGTGTATTATAGCACAAATAAAAAAACTATTTGGAAATTACTATTGGAAAAAACTCTGTAACAGCACGCTGTTATGCAATTTACTTAAAACTCCACAGTTTGTAAACCTAAATCTTATTCTAAGCTATAACATTTCCCCTCTAAATTAAATGAGTTTTTATTTACCCCTCCCTTGTCCTTAAATACGTCTCTGTATAGTGAAAGTACGTTTATAAAGTTGAAATGTTTTTATATACAGTTTTTATTTCATTATAATAGTACCTTATAGTTTTTCATTTGAATTAGAAATTATTGGTAATTTATTATAGTTTATTGAGTTTAAGGAGAACAAATTCATAGGAAATTGTGGATGATCATAAACATATATAAAATTCACCTGTCACAGTGTTAATTACCAGCATACTCCTCCGAAACGGCTTAACCAATTTTTATGAAATTTTATATGCATATTCAGTAAGTTTGAGAATCGGCTACTATCTTTTTTTCATTTTGCAAAACATAGTTTGCTGGGGTCAGCTAGTATAATATAATTTACGGATCCTATGTTGACGCTAAGTCTCGGTAGAAGAAAATAAACTTAGGTATGTTTTTTAATTAAGTTTAGCTTTAGTAAAAACGATAAATTTATTTAAAAGGTTTGTTATAAACTATAACTATAGACTGCCCTAACTTTGTTCAGATTCAAATTATAATTGTAGGTACTCTATTCTCGCAACTGTAGGCACCAAATTAATGGATAATCTTCAATGTAGAGGAAGCCCTTGTAATTAATTATGCTACAAAAAATATGTGACTTTTGTGGCAGTATTTGCCATATTATAAGCTTTTTTTTAACTTATCAGAAAATGCAAGTTGATTCATTAACATTTTAGGCAAATTATATATAATGTTTAGTCATGGGTTTGTTTTTGTTAATAACTAATTTGTGTAGAAGAATTAGACCTCTCAAAATGTACGGAACTACATTATTTACTATTTAAATAATAATGCGCAGTGGACTGCTAAAATTTTAGCTCTTTATGTGAACGTGTGGAGTTGCTCGTAGTAATTAATATAACAATTAATAATACATAACGGTGGTATAAGGGTTTTAAATATGTTAAATAAACAAAAAAAGTTATATGTATATTTATTATATTAAGTATATTATCACAGATGTCTAGTACCCGTAACACAAGCTTAGAGCTTACCACGGGGCTAGATGTTGTTGTGTGGATTGTCCGGAAATATTTATTATTTAAATAAACAAAATACATAAGGCTGCAATAGGGGCGCGTTATCTCTACTTATAAAATAATATTATCAAGACGTTGTATAATTAATATATGAGAGTTTCGGAATTGCTCTTAAACTAATATGTATATCCCAATCACAAGTTTTTACTAATACATAGAATTAATTTATACTGAAGTTTATTATAAGTGCACTAATTACATACTATTATTATATATTATAGCAGAAAATGCTTCCACCAAAGAAGTTCCTTAGTCCTTCTCTGAACATTTATGTGAATTATTTTGCTAATTCACAAACCCGCACTTGGCCTGTGGAATTAAGGCCTAATATTTCTCGTCAAGAAGTCCCTGTGTCCCAGCAGTGGGAACGAAAAAAGGGATGGTTAAGCTTTTTATGCTTTGTAAATGTAAGTTTAAGATAAAAAAAATATCTCCGGACTACTCACCAGCTTCACCTGACCCCAAACTAAGCAGAGTTTGTAACTATGGGTGCTAGGTGACTGATATACTACATAGATATATTACTTTGTAAATACATACATAATGATACATAGAAAACACCCAGACCCGAAACCAGAAATTGTAGATCGTACAAAATCTGGTCCCCGGCGGGGATCGAATGATATTTTAGCGAATTTAAGAATAACAATTAATTAATTTGCCATAAAACATGTGTATTCAGGATACTATAACTTATTTAATACAGTTTCAACATGTTTCACGAGTTGGTATGCAATGTTTTAGTTACAAAACAAAGTTAAGTTTTAGTTACTTATGCTTTTTGTATTGTTATTTTCATTATTTATCACATTAGGCATAAACAAAACTACATAACTCAATAAACTAAAGTCGGTAGATTTTCTTCTTATTTTTCGACATTACATCATTTTTCTGTGTGTTTTATATAACACAAAGACTTTAGCTTCGGATCATAAATTTCTAGTGTCAACTCCATTAGATACCTATAATGCAATACTATGTAAAATGCACCTCACAAATTTATTTAGAAAAAAATTGTACCTTTCTGAAAATAATTAAACTAACTTAACGTAATGAACGTATTTTAATGATGTAGAAAAGAAAAAAAATCTACAATATTAAAATTACAAATAACTATATTTAGCATAATATAGTATTTCCAAAAAATAGGTAGATATCAATAATACATAAGTGATGGATATGTCTTTCAAAAGAATTTATGAATAGGTATAGATTTAAGACTAACTTCTAACCAAAATTATCTATACTATTAATTTAGTATTTATTGATAATAAAGGTTATACATAATTTAGAATACTAGACATTTCTAAATTGATAAAGCTGTGTTGTTCTAATCGCTTCTCAACTCAGTATAAAAATTGAAGCGAACTGTCAAGACAATGTTAGTTATTTGATAATTTTTGTTAATAACAAGTTCACATGTCCATGTATGCCAAACTCTAAGGAAATAAACGTTTTGATTTTGACTTTAAATTAATTCAATAAAATGAATTACCCAATATCATCAAAACCACAAACTTAATTATAATCAATAGTATTTTTATTAACTTTTAATATAGCCATAGAAATACTAGAACTCATAAGTTAACACCATAAGTTTTATCACCCCAACATAATTTCTCACAAATATTTCTGATCATAAAAACATTAAAACTATTTGAAAACAATGTCGACGACACCTTATTAAAGTCTTTTTCAAAAATGTCATAAAGATTTTGAGAGAAAGACTCATTTCTATGGACAAATTGTATTCTTCTGCAGATTAAGGATATTGGATTACTAAACCCTTGTTTAAGGATTTGCAGTTTAACTGTTAATCTTAAACTTTATTTTATTCCCCAGAGTAAATTTTACAACTGTTGTATTCATAAAGTTAAAAAAAAAAACAATTTATAAGGTTAAACGTCGGAGAAAATAGGAACAGAATTATAAAAAAAATAACACACCAATTTCGAAATTTATAATGATCATATAGATCAAAATCCAAAACAACTAAACTATTTTAGAGCAAGATGGAAGAAAATTGTTTATTGTAAAATATATTTGTATAATATCTATAAATATTGAAAGTTTAATCTAAGCTTTGTAGTTCAATTTAAGAAACTTTTTGATGCAGCTAGCGCCATCTCTGGGCGAGTAGCGGAACTAAAAACTTAACATTTTCCGTGTGCTCTTATTGGAACTGAATAGCTTTCTTTATCGTGTTGAAAAATAATGAAATTATACATTATTATTTAATATACAGTCGTAAATAAATATGATGCATTAAACTATTTAATTAGAAAATAGTATAATTTTAAAACAAGTTACTGTAAATTTGCGCTCACTTTTTAATTTTAGCTGCGGGCTCACGGAGCTAACACAAGTAGTACTTGAGTAAACTCAAGCACAGTGCTTGAGTTTACTCATTATCGAATAGTCAATAGTTTGATAAATCACATCACATCTATTGTAAAAGTAAAATTTCGGCAATTGGCACCGAAGTAGAATGAAATAAAATTTGATACTATCTGTGTTAGGAGTTTCAACTTGTTATTATTATTTATATCGGAGGATACTATTAAATATATAAACCTCTGTTTATTACTAATTTATTAAATTTTAAAGCGTGTTGATTAGATTATAAAATTGGTTACCGAGGAAAAATCCACAGAAACATGAGTATGAGTGTAAAGATAGTATTAGATAAAATTTCGTTAGCATTCGTTTGTCCTACGATAAATAGGCTATCTAATAATAAATAAATTTTGTAAGTTGGACCATTAGTTTATTAGCTTTCGAACAAACAAACTCTTCAACTTTAAAATATTAGTAGATAGGTTTCATTGAATGACAAATTTAATTGACGACCTCTGTGGCTCAGAAGGCGACAATCCGCCAGAGGCGCAAGAGGTAACGATTCGATTCCCGCCGCGGGACTAGATTTTGTACTATCTACAATTTCCGGTTTCGGGTCTGGATGTTTTCTATGTAATAAAAGTGCTTACAAAAAAATTTGTATCTATGTAGTATATCAGTCACCTAACACCCATAGTACAAGCTCTGCTTAGTTCGGGGTTAGGTGATGCTGTGTGATTAGTCCGGAAATATTTATTTTTATTTTATTAATTGAATGTCCCCAGAATGTCACACATATCATTTCCCAAAGTTTCAACCTTGGAGCTGTATTTTTAACTGTCACAGTGCAACACACTTCCCTGTTCCAAGCAGTAAGAAATACCATGTGTTGTGGCATATGGCGTGTCGCTTGCTGTGGAATAGGCTTTTATTAGAAAGGAAACATTAGAGACATTTATTTATTTCCTATTTAGATTTATAACGGGATATGATTGATCGTCTTTTCAGTTTCCCGATATTTCGGCACAGTTACTTGCGCCATGATTACGGTTGAACTCTTAAAATATAAATGACCATGATAGTTTTTTAAAGTTCTATGTATTTATTTATTTTCAAACCTTACAATTATTATTACAGGCTTTTCCTAATACGTGAAGTTAGTATTAGTGCTTATCTAAATGTATATATATATTTCCATTATAGCATAATTTATACATGGTTATCCTAGTAAATACGTCCAGGGTACAGTAAAATAAAACAAGTTATCGGGATATGATTTTAATAGTGCGAAGTGCGCGCGTCAAAGGTGCTCCGTATGAGGTTGGTTCTTGCCTTCGGAATGACAAGGAACGAGGGTATCCGCCTTCTCCACACACTGTTTGTATGTTTAATGTAGCAGAATCTGTGTAGCTTTTAGTAGTCTTCACATCTGACATGTATCACTAGATTTTCAAACAATAAACAATTTATTAACTATTCTTCCAGTCATTACTTTAAAGACATTGCTTATCGGATCTTTATTTTCTAATATCTATCTATTCTATCTCTATTATGTCAAATCAATCTTTAATAGCGGTTTCGATATCAAAATGGTTTCCGATGTTATTAATATATTTATCATCTTTGTTTGAGATTATTGTAGGTAGCAAACAATTATTTATTACTTTTAAGTGAATTTAGAAAGTTTATTAATTTACATTACTTTTACCTTTTTATTACATGATAATCCCGATACAATAAGGAAGAATGTCAACAATTTTATACAAATGATGCATATTAGATATGTCTATTTATATAAAACTAATTTTCAATCTAAAAGAAATCCGAAAAAGGGCTTTATATCCAAATATTGTAGAACAAAATATGATCACCTGATGCGTGCCCTTGTACACCTTGTATATTTATTAATTATGTGTTTTTATTTGTTTTTGTCGCGACGAGAGAAATACATCATCCCTAAAAAAATTTGACAGCCAACTCGACGATATTATCCTATAAACTCTAAATATTTTGTGAATTGCATTAAGTTCATTCATAGTTTAAAATATATCCCATATCATTCAAAACCCATGGTTCTTAAAACTAGTTGGTCTCCACACTAACCTACCCGCGGCCCGAGGTTGAGTGATGCGTACGCAGAAAGGTCTAAGCCCAGATAATTATCCTTTTTTTTTATCCAAACTTATCTTTTTTTTATCCAAACTTTATCCTTTTTTATCCCAACTCTAATTCCCAATATTAATGAGTCAGATTTAGAATTTTAATTACAATTCCAAAATGGCAGCTTATTTTGGAAGATCGTTTGAATATTTGATTTTTTGAGTAATTTCAATATTTTAAGTACGTTCAATATGTTAAATAATTTTTTTCGTTAACTTACGAGAATAATTAAAGAATTCTTGTTACATTATTAAAAAAAACTTAAGGTACAAGGAACTTAGTAAGATTTCATAAACAATATAATATTATTATTTTCAGCCCATGACGTCCCACTGCTAGGCAATGGCCTCCCTATTCCTCTAATAATAATATGTATAATAAAAATTATATATGTGTCTATTATATTAAGTATGTATATCAGATGTCTAGTACCCGTAACACAAGCTTAGAGCTTACCGCGGGGCTAGACGTTATGGTGTGGATTGTCCATTATATTTATTTATTAAATGTTTTAATTTCTAATGAGATAAGTATATTATTGTTTTTTTTTAAGTTAAAGTAATAGTTGTAGTTCATGATAAATCGCAAGAGATCTTTTATTTCTGGAATAAATTATTTTTTTCGATCCATGGCTTCGAACATCGGACTACGAAAAAGAATTTGATTAAATAAATAAAAGAAGTATTATGTACTGGGTGGCTATAAATAATACATTAATTTTACTCGCCGCGTCTGTCTATAAATTCGCGATTATCTCAAAAGCTACTGAACGGATTTTCATGCGGTTTTCAGCAATAAACAAAGGTATTCAAGAGGAAGAATTATAAGTATAATATGCATCGGTGCAAAGCCAGGGCGGTCCGCTAGTCTACTCAAAGCGTTTCGGCACATGTGTCAATTGCCTCGCATTTGTGTCACTCAACGCGATCGGGTTCGCAGACCATAAATATGCGACTTTCAAAATATTTCTGTAGCAGCAAAAAATGCACGACAAGATGGCACACTTGAATAAAAAAAATACTTTAAAAGATTCAATGACTTATATGAAACTTTAGCGAGTATTCAAAGGAAAGATTTAGCAGTAGAAAATATTATTAACGAATTTTACGAGAATACTTTCAATCAGAGATTACATCTGTCATTGCTCGGCCTCAGTGGTTCGGTGGACGAAAGTCCGCCGAGGCGCAAGATGTTGCGGGTTCGATTCCCACCGGGAGACCAGATTTTGTAAGATCTACAATTTCTGGTTTCGGGTCTGGGTGTTTTCTATGTATCATAAGTATGTATTTCTAATAACAAATGTATCTATGTAGTATATCAGTCACCTAACACCCATAGTACAAGCTTTGCTTAGTTTGGGGTTAGGTAATGCTATGTGATTAGTCCGGAATATTTATTTATTGCTAGATATTGACTATAGGTAAATGAAAAATGTTTACACCCATTGCTTACAATTGCTAGAATTGCCTAGGTATAGTCAATCATTGATTGAAAGTAAGATATTTGGACTAAAAATTCCAGCATAAAACTGGGTGTATCAAATTAATCCTAATTCCTAATTAATAACAAGTACCTAATGGAACTATGCTCATGATTTTTCTAAATCTAACCAGAAATTAAGAGTTACTTAGAAGAACGACATTGAGGAACTTAATCGATAGCTCTATATAGTCTTCCTAGGCCGTATGGAGTAGACAGACGTAGCGATTTCTAGCTCGACATCTCTCACTGTTCAATTATTTATTTAATTATAATTTGCACAATGAGAGTTTTCTGTGAGAGACTTCACAATATTGAATATATTGCAAGAGGTGGCGGGTTCGATTCCCGCCGAGGGTGAAAGTGTTTGTATATTCTGCAAGCACGATCTTCTTGGTCTGGGTGTTTTATATGTATAATAAAAAATATCTATATATGTATGACTATTATATTAAGTATATCAGATATCTAGTACCCGTAACACAAGCGGACCACATTACGAAACACGAAAAGATCGTTTCGCCCTTGCCAGAATGTCCGGCGTGGAGTGTTGAAAGGCGGATCTTATTCATAGGATTGGACGGGATCTCTCACAACCTAGAGTGATAGCAGAGATGCTGGCGGATGAAATATCCTGGATGGAGGTGGTATCGTTTTGTGAGGCCGTAATGATCTTAAAAAACTGCCAGGCGAGGCCGTGAGAGGCAGAATAGCAGGCGCAACGGGCGCTCTGCACTTCCTATCTCGTGATTATTATCTTTCCTTAAAGTAGGGTTACATTCGGGTCCGTGGATAAAAGAGTGAGGGCTCCTTTTTCCACACTTCAGACCTGAGGAGGATGATGTCACCCGTGGCAGTGGCATCGTAAACTATCATCTGAGGTACATATATGAGGCGTGTTGAAGAAGCAATGCAAGATGTGCCTGGCGCGGTCCATCGGATTTCCCAGGTTCATCGTTAACGCAAAGAAGCCGGCCACCGGGGGTTATTTAAGTGGGTCCCATACTTGTACCCTCATACAGTACCTATAGTAACTGTTAGCAGATCTTTCACAAAAAAATCAAAAAAGCCGCGGCCGAAGCCAAGCACCAGAGACTGTTCTTAGCATCATCCGGGGGTCAGGTGTAAGGATTCAGAGGGTTAACAGTTACCTACGGACGAGAAAAAACCTCCAAAACCGTCAGCTGAAATGATGATGACCTATGTCCAGCTAACAACGCAGCCTTAACCAGCAAGCAGCCATGTTGCCCCGCCCCCATTTGCATACGCTCCCCATCATTAGGGTAATTCTGAAACGGGTGGGTAGTGGGTAATTACGTGAGCCTACCGCGGCCGAGAATTACTAAATTACTGGGGATATGTGTTTTGGGAAATTATTTACTTGGACGCAGTTTCGAAAGGATGCTTTAAATAACTGTGCTTAATAACTTGTTAGTATACATACGTATAATGTTGTGTATCCTTATATAGAACTATGTGAAGAGTATACACGGAATTTTTTGGTCTTTCTTGAGAAAAACGATGTTTTTAATGACATACAACAGCAAAAGTAGATGATCAAAATCAACTTGCCAGATGTGAGAAGTTATATACCAAAGTGTGAGTTCTAAATTAAGTTTTAATTAGTCAAAAGTAAATGGTTATAATAACACCGAGGTTCAAGAAAAATGTGATCACTTACTAATGAGTTGTTATTTGTTCCTTTACTTCTAACAAACTACAGTAGTCAATAGCTGTTGACTAAAATCTATATATATTATTTTGGGACCCTATTTTCCTCGGTGACTGTTTGACTGCCTCAGTGGCGCGGTGGGCGAGGGTCCGCTTGCGGCGCAAGAGGTAGCGGGTTCAATTCTCAAGTGCTCAAGTGTTTGTATGCTCTGCAATCACTTTCTCCTTGGTCTGGGTGTTTAATATGTATACTAAAAATATCTTTGTATGTCTTTCATATTAAGTATATCAGATGACTAGTACCCGAAACACAAGCTTAGAGCTAACCACGAGGCTAGATGTCCGGCGATATTATTTATCAGTTCTATTAGATTTAAACGACCCTCGATGTTTTTAGTATTAGGTCCTTTCATATCGGAGTTCCTCTGGCTACCTTCCAGCTCCTTCGTCAGATCAGCTCTACCTATCTCACCATTATATTGCATTTAAACGGGTTCGATTCCCGCCGAGGGGTCAAGTGTTTGTATGTCCTGCAAGCACTTTCTCCTTGGTCTGGGTGTTTAATATGTATAATAAAAAATATCTATGTATGTATGTATATTATATAAGGTATATTAGATGTCTAGTACCCGTAACACAAGCTAAGAGCTTACCACGGGGCTAGATGTTTTTGTGTGGATTGTCCGGAAATATTTAAATATTTATTTATTTAACTCGGTGAAAACTTGGTGTACCTACTTGACTGCTTAGAGAACGCAGTTCAGGTCAGTCATTTAGAGCACAAAATTATTACATTTTATGTATTAAGGAAGAAAGCTAAATAGATACGCCGTCACCCAATGTATTCTACAAAATAGTACTTCCAAAATGTAAAATATTATACCTACCTTCTTATAAGAATCGCTTTGGATATAAGTAATGTGAAGTAATCTCATCAACCTGACCTGATATAAACGAATTAAAGAACCTAATTAAATAAACTTAATTAATGTTAAGTACAATCAGATAAAAACAACACAGCTTATTGTTGTTTTCGCTTCTCAACATCAGTGCAATTAAAAGTAAAGCGATTAAAGCGATATTAAATTTTATTTCCAAAAATTGATTTAATTATTTTTTTTGAAGGAAAAGGCTTTGTCGCTTATCGACCATACCATATAGATTTGATTGTTTTTAAATTATCTTAATCTTTGTCAATTAATATACTTATACGAAATATTTTTATGAATGTTGATGCAAAAGTCTTAGAAGCACAGGTTCATACTTACATAGACAGGTCAACTTAAAGTTAATTTAAATACAAAATAAAAAACAAATATTGAGCGAGTCAAACCACAGCGCTGTTCTTCCATGATCACCTTGAGCTTAGGAAATAACATTGTCCGGACAGTTTGCTTCAATTTTTACAATGAGTTGTCAAATCAATGTCAATCTCTTTTGTTGTTATTTGAACAATATTAGAGTTCTTAGCAAAATGAAAATAGCTTAGAAATGCGTGTGTATGTGCGTGCATGTATGAGTTACTATGAAAATAAAAACATAGATTGTTTTCTCCGTACTTCTTAAGTGACTAAAGATAAAACGAAACAACTTGCAATTTATAAAGATATCAAGGGCTACCCTCTATATGGGCATATCTGCGCTCAAACCCACCAGAAACCACCAAAACCACAGGCTCCATCTTGTCTATGCCCCCAGACCACAGACAATTGATGGTCTTATAATTGACATGTCATCCGCCGCAATAGAGCCACTTTTTTACTTTTTAAGAACACTCATTTTGTCTATTGTTGTCGGGACTTACTCAAATAACGCATAGAGAATTAATATAATAATTTTCGATACTTTAGACCGGTGATTGATTATGATGACTGCGCGTTTTCGAACATTCCTTCTGAACACTTGTTCGCCGATGGTAGGCAAGGGCGAGTCGTATTATTTAATTTGTGAGGTGTAGACTAGCTTCACATATTAAAATGTATCATCATCACCCGCTTCCTGTTTTTGCCCACTGCTGGGCATAGGCACCCTGTGTCCCAGCAGTGGGAACGTTAATAGGGTTATGATGAGTAAAAATATATAACTTACCATTTAGAAATGTAAAAAGATTAATAATAACAAAAAAACATTCTCAGCTTAGTAACGAAAATCTCAATTAATATCCATATTATAAGTTGGTTATACATACATGTAGTGATTAAAATCCGGTATACTAGCAGGCCTTGGGCTTGGAAACAGTTCCGAGCCGATTCCCCGGTGGCGATTTCTTAACACAATGGAGACAATATAACGGTCTTCTCGAGCACCAGTACACCTGGTTCCGCTTTTGCAAGGTCTACTCACATGGTTTCCAGTCTTTTCATGACTTCGCTTCACCTTTTGGACCTTGAACGGACAAAAAGAAAAACAATTTAATCGTTACATAATTTTCATTTTAATATTTGAAATTTAATTATTTTTCCTTTTCAGCCGTTTGAACACGAATGAAAACCAAGTATCTATATCTTATGAAACTAAGGCTTATGCTTATTTATTGTGTAATATACCTTTGTACCCTGGTTTTTAATTTTGTTAATGTTTTTGTAAAGTTTATTCTTTATTTGTGCGGCGTACAATAAGTGTTTTCTTTTCTATTCGATTGTACTCTATTCTATTAATAAGAATAAGGTATGACGGAACCCTATAAGATACATTTTCTTTAAAGTTTTTTTTCTAGTGTCGATTTTGTTTAAAGCTATAATGCGTCACTTAAACATGAGGATTGTTTTTTGTTCCAAATGAGCAGAGTCACGGTGCGTCGCGGGTTCAGGAGAATAGGGTATACGATATGGAAAACTATTTTAAAATATCTAGACTAAGATTTATAATAAGAGAGAAGATAGAGAGAGAGTACATTTATAAACTTTATTTTGTTGTGTACAACACACACACATAACAAGTAAAATACAATTAAATAAAATTAAAATCTAATTAAATATTTATATAATACTTTGGTCTCGCCTCGGGATCCATCCATAGATGGAATTGCGCTGGTTTTCAGACGAGACCTAATGACAAAAAACCCCACGAGCGACAAACACTGAACAGAACGGCAGATAAAACCAAGAAATCCACTATTTCATATCATAAGCACTATTTACGTTCCCACTGCTGGGACACAGGGACTTCTCTCTGGACGTGAGAGATTAGGCCTTAATTCACCACGTTGGCCAACTGCGGGTTGGTGAATGTCACATGTTCTTTTTCGGCTTTGCCGGTTTTCGTACGATGTGTGCCTTCACCGTTCAAGCACGTGTTAAAATATAAATTAAATGTTTCGAGAATAAAAATCCAGATATTCGTGGCTGGGGATTGAGAGCTGAGCTAAGCTTTTAAACTTTACCTATAAGGACTATACCTACTTTAAGTTTTAATCCGTCCGAAATAAAATAAATATAATTCAGTGGTTAGAGCGAACAGACAGGCATTAGATACATAGATATAATCTTGTTTTCTGATAAAATTATGATTATAACTAGATTTTATAAGATCTACAATTTCTGGTTTTGAGTCAGGGTATTTTCTATGAATCATAATGTATGTTTTTACCTAACAAAATGTATCTATATACATCAGTCACTTTACACCCATAGTCCAAGCTCTTAGTTTGGGGTTCGGTGATGCTGTTTGATTAGTCCGAAAATATTTACTTTATTAAAAAAATAAAATGGCCTTTGAAAATAAAATGGCGAATGAAACTGACTTCGCCGGTGAATGCCCTTTTCGAGAACATTAGTCATGCGCGCGATGATGATGATGGATTGACGGCGAGTGCTCTCTGACCCTGAGATAAGCCGTAACACTCACAATGAAAAAAATAAAACTAAAAAATGCCAAAAAAATTATTAGAGTGAATTTGAACCTTTCTAGACCTTTGAGATCCGACCTCGTCCACATCGAGACTTGCTATCAGGTGAGATTGTGGTCAAACAAAGGTATATTTATGTAACATGTTAATACTTAGACTAGGAATTTTAAGATTACCAAATATTTAAAAAAAATTTAACGGTTTTTTAGTTTACGATATTTTGAAGCAATTGCGCTATGATCACGGTAGAACTGACAGCATGTAACAACTTAATAATGTAAATAACTATGATAGTTTCAAGAGTTAGGTATAGATTTATAAATAAAACACTTTTGAACACGTTTATTTTTCATAATAAATTGTAAGCTGAAAATACATTTTGAACTTTTAACTTAGTCCCTTAATGTCAAAATCCCTATATGTACCTACTTAAGTATTTTTTAACGGAAAGCAAACAGTTATAAAATATTATCTAATACACATATTAATAACTACAAGTCATATAAATGTTTTCATGATATGTTAAAGTTCTACTCAACTACCTATCGAAAGCAAATAAACTGAAACATCTATAAAACAACTATTTTATTTATGGTAGAAAACAAGTTTGACTTAATTGCTACAATGTAGGTAACATTATAGCAATTCTAAGTAGGCAAACTTAAAACATAGTAACTACAGTCAAAGAGTCAAAACTAACCTTCAGAGGAAAAATAAATAAATATTTCCGGAAAATCCACACCAACAACATCATCATTTATCTTGTGTTACGGCTACTCGACATCTGATATACTTAATATAATACCTTCAGAGGAGCGTGACATTATAAAAAGAATCGCTAAAAACCCCGGTAAAATTACAACAAACAGCCATAAAACTAAATGAAGACACCTCACTTGTCAAAATAAGTGTAAAACAGCAATCATAAACCAAAAACTGTTAATCATCTCGAGTCCATTTTGTACATTTAAACAAACAAACATAATCTCATAAATGTAACAAAAGACACTCTCCAACGCCCCATTGGCAGATTCTCTAATTTCGAAATTCAAACCTTTAAATAATATTTTAGAACGCAGCCCATGTGGCCGTCAATTCGAAGGAATCAAAAAAAATCTATCTGCACATGACGCCTGTTCCAAATCCGAAATTCCCTCCAAAATGATCTCACGCTGAGAACAGAAAAAAAGTTCTGCTCTCTGGTCGATCTTTTTGATTTTTTCTGTAACCTGCCATTGTCCCCCCGCACCGAACCCCGACTCTTTATTAACAAGATTTTGAATATTCTATTGTCACTAACACTTTCTATGTTCGATTTTTTTTTAATTCCCCCAGTTTGGACATTTCGCTTGAATTATCGCCGGCCAGTTTTGTTAAAAGGTTTAAGACGCCGATTGCTCTTTTTTTTCATAAATGTCAGTGAATGGGTCTTTTGACGTGGGTGAGCGCGTGTATAATTGCTATCAGGTAGTTTCGAGCTCGGAATCTGTAATATATGGATAATTAAAGGACGGCTTAAGGTGGAATTTTTGTCAAAGTTTATCGGCGTTTTGATTGAGGTTACGACTTACGGCTGTTATTCTCTATGGTGCGTGAAGACGTTATTCGAGGACATGGCGGTAGCTTTATGGTCAGATATTCTAAATTCAAAGTTTCATTTTTCGATTGAGATTCGATTTGTCTTGCTAGATTATAAAACGTGGATTCGGTCGTTAATAGGATGTGGGTTATAAAACGAAATGGTTTTCTGATTGGATATTATATTTTTATGTTTGATGTTTTAGGAGATTTTTACGGCTAAATGCTGAAATTATGTGAGATATGATACATAAGGCTATGTTGAATAAGCAATAAAAGTTTTACTGTGGAATTATGGTCTGAAGTGGCATTGTTATTGATTATTGGTCCATCATCGTCTCGAGAGCCATCAATGATATTCGGAATGATTTTTGATAGGCAGTTGCCTAAATTTGACTGCCTATAAATAAACTTTTAACATCGCTTCCTTTTATTTATTTAACAGTTATATGTATATTAAGGTGTTCAACGAATAATTTATAGATAATATCAAATTTATTTTAAGATTCTTCTAGTCACTTACGCTGGGGACAAGTTATACAAACATTCCTAATGAAAGTTGAATGCTATCTATTGCTAAAAAGAGCATTAAAATCAGTTGATCTCTTTTTGATCTACAATCACTAAGACAACTTCGCCCATGGATATAAACTAACCGTAAGAGGTACATAAAGAATATAACTTACTACAGAATATTTTAATATTAGTAAAACGAAACAGCGGTGAAGCAAAAGTTAATTAAGATCTCACCTCAAACTCGATTTCTCTGAAATAACTCACAGCAAAATCCAGAAATTCTCGAACAGAACTGAATACAAGAATCTATGGCCGACAATAATAACTTCCAACAATGCACACCAACTGATTAGCTTGTGCTTGTAACGACGCCATTTTGAAAAAATATTACGCCATAAATTAATTTTGAATTACTCTCTCTTACGTTCGGAAACTAATCGAACGTCTACAACTGACAGTTTAAAAAAAACCAGAGACAACTTTTTTCGCCGTGCTAGTGCTACCGGGCGCGTTCGCCTGTCAAATTTGAATTTGAAATTCGAACATGGCAGATTGATCAGGCTTTTTCCCGCTTGGTTGTGATTGCTGTCAGATTTACATAAAGGTTACATTACATCTTATTAGTACAAATTATGTATTTCCTATTTCGGTTTCGTGTGTGGCATTTCGCGGAATAAGACGATTTAATCTTGGAATCTACCTTTACACTATGTTAGATGTAGAGATGATGTAGAGCTTTTTTATTTTATTGATACTTTTGTGAAGGTAAATTAGTTTTGCTGTATTTTGTGTTTTGATGTGCCAATAAATGTTTCTCTTTCTTTCTTTCAAATGCGTAATTGGATTGAGTCTAGACAAACTACTTAGACAAAATTTATGATTTATGTCTGTTTTGTGAGGCTCATTGCAACTAACTGCAGGAAAACCACTTATTCCTTCCGAAAATCCATAAAATACGACGAATGCACTGTTAATTAAAAAACGTATCTAATTTAAGTACCTTATTCCTTGAATCAATCACAAATATCGTTTTCAGTGGCCTTCCTAATAATATATCATACTCATCAAGTCATCATTAAATGTTAAGTCATTAAAATTAATTATCCACGTGTAGGTATTTGCGAGGTGTGATACCAATCGTACAAATAGGTCATAATTTTAATAATAGTTACTTACATGAGACGAATGTATGCCCTATTCTCGACTCTTCTACACAAATATCGTATGCGACTTATAACTGCACTTGAAACTAATATTCATTTGTTTAGTGTTCCACAAAAAAAAAGGTTCTTGAAAGGTAGTGCTTTTATGCCAAATTTGATTATTTATTATTGGGATATTTTTCATAAATCCACGAATATTCGATTGTTAGTTATTTTATATGATATGGACCTCATCTTTATGTAAGTAATTGTTAATTTGTAATGTTGTCCGAAATAAATGAATTTTTTTTTTTTTTTTTTTGTAAAATTACCCCAACTTTGTTGATGAATGCAAGCCCTTTCTCTTTATACACCCAGAGTGTATCATATCATAGTGTATGTATCATAAAAAAAAATTGTCTATTATGTATGTCTATTATATTATTATATTGACTGCTTCAGTGGCGCAGTGGGCGAGGGTCCGCTTGCGGCGCAAGAGGTAGCGGGTTCGATTCCCGCCAAGGGTGAAAGTGTTTGTATGTTCTGCAAGCGCTTTCTCCTTGGTCTGGGTGTTTAATATTTATAATAAAAATATCTATATATGTATGACTATTATACTAAGTATATCAGATATCAGTATCCGTAACACAAGCTTAGAGCTTACCACGGGGCTAGATGTTGTTGTGTGAATTGTCTGGAAATATTTATTTATTATATTTATTATTATATTAAATATATCAGATATTTAGTTCCCGTTACACAAGCTATTAGCTTACCACGGGCTATTCGTTGTTGTGTGGATTGTCCGGAAATATTTATTTATTGATTTTATGTCGACCGATGGGAATTGTGTCCAAAATCAGAACATTGGCAGCTCATAGCACATCACCGAACGGGTCAAGGCCGCAAAGCATCTCATTTAACAAAACAATACACAATAAAATAAAATCTGCTCCATTACAGTTACAATTATCGCTAATTGTTCTTTTTGCTTTATGATCATAAGTTTACGTCTTTTGTCTTTGGAACGACGGCGCGCACAATGTTATTGGTACTTTGTCGTAAGTCACCGAGAAATGTCACTTTTAAGTTTAGAACATGATGTTTGTATCTACGTAGGTACTCACGTGCAAAAATAGGTGCGTTGAAAATGACGCAAATTCGTAAGTAGTACCGAATCTTTACTAATATCTATTAGAACGAGATAAAGTGAGTTTGCGATGTTGTGGACTTTGTAGGGGCAGTGTCTGGTTCGACTGAAACGACTTGAAATTTATTTCATTAATTTCACTTTGAATTTCTCCTTGGACTGGGTGTTTACAATACAATACAAACATTCTTTATTGCAACACCACAATATAGGAACATACATAGGAGATACATATTACTTGACACAATGGGCGACCTTATCACTAATAGCGATCTCTTCCAGGCAACCTTTGGATGGATCTGAAATTTGTTAATAAGAGAGAGCAGTGGCGTTTACACAGATTTATTAATAAAAATGAAAATAAAATGAGTAGGTATATGTAGTACTGAAAACAATCACAATAGGAGTGTGGAGTAATGAACACAAATTAAACATACTATTGATTAATATAATATTAAGTGAGGTTGAAAGAAAATGACTATAAAACTTATTTTGAAAATCGGTACAGATTGAGCTGTTTTATGTTTATTGGCAGAGAATTCCATAACTTTATTGCACGCACTGTAAAGGAAGAGTGAAAAGAATGATTTGGTGTGGTGTTTAATATGTATAAAAAATATCTTTGTATATATGTCTATTATATTAAGTATATCAGATGTCTCGTACCCGTAACACAAGCTTAGCTTACCACGGGGCAATTTTTTTTTTTTCTTTTTTTTTTTTTAAAAAAACATCGCATATGAAAAGCTTATTCCAGTTTATATAATAATATGCATGCAATGCATAGTAATTTTTTTATTTCAGATTACTGAAATAAATAAAATACTATATTACTATATTATTTTAAAACTTCTAGTTATACCAATCTTGATTAAATTTGGCGTACTATTGCATATTGGGAGAAGGTAGGTAAAAGACATTAGCAACTTTTCATCCCAAAAAACTATTCTCATGAAATTTACGAAAAAGGACCTTTTTAAGTGGATATTTGTGGTGTGGGTAAGCTCTGACCTTGTGTTACGGGTATATGGTTACCTATGCATAAAATATCATATTGGCACACCTACTCAATACTTTATACGAACACTCTGTAAGTGAATTTCTAACAAATAACTACAAAAAAAATCGAATATCTCCAAAAACGAACCTCAACTTATCTTTACATGCGTAATAAAGTTTTATATTTTTATTCACAAATGAATGTAAGTAATATATTTGTAGGTTTGACGAGAATCTATTCACATTTTACATTTGCGTAGAGCCATTGTTATTGTGTCATTCATTTTTAATATTTTAATTTAATTTAATTTCACGAAGGTATGATGTTTGACAATTTTAATTTTCTATGTAACCTATTCGCACGCAGGATTCGAACCGGGAAAGCGCCCCGTCGTGCTACCAATTACACCAACGCATTAATTACTTGAAATTAAAAATAGTTTAACCTAAAAAGTGAGTTTTATCACTTATTAAAAATCATTAAGGTTTTGGCGATTTTGTTGTTAAACTGTTCCGTTCAATATATTTATGAGCAAAAGTTTTACAAAATTACTTCTAGTAGTATCTTTCAGTAAATATACCATAATAAATACCTACATAACAGTGTGGTCTTATTAAATTCTCATCCAATAGACATATCTGCATCGGAATACTAAATAACTAAAAGAAAAGACATGGACTTCCGTACACAGTTTTTCTTCTTGCATAAATTACGCTATTTACGTTTAATTACCACACATCCGTTTAGCTACATAGTTTCTCAGATTAATGAAAACTTTTTATAGGAACTCTGCACGCCATTTTGAACGTCTGTTTTTATGAGACAGTTGCAGTATTGCAAGTGTGGGCGTAAATTATAGATCATTTATATTTTTTGTAATAAATTTAACAAAAAAAAAATTATTTTAATTTGAATTGTGTGTATGGATTTTAATATGAAATAAAAAGAAATAACAAATAAAAAAATTAAGTAGCTACAATAGTTTTTTTTTGTCGTAAATTTGAAATATTGGTGTTTTAGATATATACACTGATAAAGCCAGTGAAGAGAATTCACATGTCTCTAACAAAACCAAGTGTATGTTAGTTCCTAAGGTGGATGATAAAATAAATAACAAAGGATTTTCGACGTATTTTACATAGAACATTTCTCGAATAACATATCATGCAAATTTTAATTTGGTATAGGTTTTTCGTATAAAGCCGAAAGCAGAATAACAATAATTTGATTCGATTTTTTTCGAGACTTAAAAAAAGGTTCTCAATATCTTTTATTTTGTTATTGTGTTCGATACCTCAGAGCTTTTTTCTCCTTAAACGTATTTTGATTGATTTTGTAAATAAAAAAGCTGTTGCTTGGAAATTACCATTTACATATTTATATAACACTATGACTTATAATCAACAGCTTATCAATCCATATTTTTGTACCTAAAGGATTTTCTGAGCTCCTTTTTGTTTAAAAATTATATTGTTGAATGATAGGGTGATGTCAGGTTCAATAATTCGATTAAAAGAAGGTATAATTAAAGAGTTTAATTATAAGGCATTTCATATAATAAAACCTCTTTTAAACAATTATTAAGGCTTGATATTAGAACAAATCTTATAAGGCCTCACTTTAAGGTTACCTATGATGATTATTATTTATTATTTATTTACGTATATTATTGTAGAGAGTTTAAGTTAGTGAGGGAAATAAGTTGTACCATTTTGAATTAAATTTTGACATTATATTTGATATGAACTATACCTACTGCTTAAATTGTAAATGATCTTTGAAATCAACCGATTAAGAAATTTCAGCGGTTGAAGAAAATTTGAGTTTAAATATCTACTTACTGGTATCTGGTGGTCTTGTAAAAATATTAGAAAACAAGAAAAATTAATAAATAAATAAAAATGAATTGTTGTTCGTTAGTCTGATTAAAACTCGAGAACGGCTGGGCCGATTGAGCTGATTTTCATTTTAAAATGTTTGTCGTAGTCCAGGGTAGGTCTAAACGGTGAGCAAATAAGGACAAATTGCCTTGAACTTTTTTTACCCGTGCGACGCCGGGGCGGGCCGCTAATATTTAAATAAAAATCTTAGGTAAGTTACTGAAGCTAATATATTGTTTTTTTTTACAAGTGTTTATATGCAAATATAACAGACTTCTTGTCAACTGTAATTGTTTAAAAACATACTTAGGTACTTTTTATTCTCTGACCATAGTGCATAAGTAGGTATCTAAATCGAAATGTATTAGGTTTAGAACATACCTGTGTTTATCAATTTGTAATTTAGTACATGAGTATTTCAATCGAACTAAAGCAACAAATTGATTTAACGTGCTCCTCAAATTCAGTAAACGACCAACGTAGACCAAAAACATAACAAAAAGTTTGAAACGTTTTTACATTGAAAGCCAATGCGCTATGGTTTTTCTAATTTAGACAACAAAGAGAACCTCCCAAAAGTATCAAAACAAAAAGGTTTTTATATAATTGTCTATAGTTAACTTGTAAAAACAACAGCAGAGGTCTATTTCAAAAGATGTTCCCCAGATTGCGTTCCGCATTCGAATTCAAAATTGGAATTGTGTTGTGATTCGAAGCGCGCGGCGGCCGCTACACAGATAAATTCTCAAGACAACACGCATACTAACTCCATTATCTATAATCTCGTTAGCTCTGTCCTCATGTTTCACATCTTTATCAAAAGAGTCTTACTTTTAATAACAAACAGACAATGTTTGCGTTGTAATCCCCACATCCTCGGTTTGTTGTCCAAAGC
This sequence comes from Gymnoscelis rufifasciata, assembly GCA_929108375.1. Classification (NCBI taxonomy): domain Eukaryota; kingdom Metazoa; phylum Arthropoda; class Insecta; order Lepidoptera; family Geometridae; genus Gymnoscelis; species Gymnoscelis rufifasciata. Next base: position 1,517,386 of record OV815320.1, read on the forward strand.
CAAACGGTAGCTAGGAAAATTATGACATATGCTTCTATCTTATCTATGGCCACTCTAAAACATATGCTCCCGTCTAATGGAGCGTTTAAATCAACACTTTCGACCATTAAGTAGGATTCGTTTCGCTGGTTGCATACTCTACACAGCATGTCGCTTCGGCAATATGTTGCGAATTTTATGTTATTTACATAAATATCTGCTTGATTAAATGGTCAATAAATATAATATATAATGTTTGGAAATTGTTGGAATGGAAAATGTTTGGAAAACCGGGTCGCGCGGTTATTTTCGCGCCCTTTCACTTGTCAATCAAAAGTCACGGAGCGCCGCGAGCATCGCGAAACTGAAATTAGCGAAGAAATCCACATTTCGCTACCGCTTTACAGTTAAAATTGCACGAACATTAAAACACAGTTGTAATAAGTGAAATGGAAAAAGGAAAACAAAAACACTGATTTAGTCCGTCGATGATTATGTGTGAAAATGTCCGCCATTGCTGTTTTCGCGCGGCGATCTGTTAAAGTGACAGCAGTGATTTACTAGCTTCGATTTTTCTGAGAAAAACTATTTAGAGATATGTTCATTCAGTTTTGAAAATGATGACGAGCTTTTGAATTTTCAAATCAATTTTATTATTTAAGGTTTAATATTGACCTACCTATTTATTTTTTAATTTCCTTGGATTGTCTCACGGTATCCCAAAAAAGTACAGTCGGTATTAAATTTTTAACGCACGATGACGCTAACGCGTAAATTGGTCGCAAGTGAAAAGGTTTCATTTCAAACTGTCATCTTCACCATTTTTATTGGACCGCTCATTACAACTTTTAAATTTATCCGGGAACGGTACACTCGGCCTAAAAAGCAACATCACGATTTATGCCTCAGGAAAATACGAAATTGCGAATACCGTCAGGGGTCAACGATTTTCGTTGTTCAGTGATTAGTTGTAAATATTTCATCCGGGACAGGTATATCCGCCGACTGGATAAGGCTATCATTTGCATAAACTAAACCTGATTTTGCATTCCGTAACTTTTTTGGGAAGTGGTTAGTTTTACGACTTCCACTGCAATTCAAACAAAGGTAGACTATTTTTTGTTTTAGATGATGAATGCCTGTGGCGTTGACTGTACCATTTAAATCGTAGAAGCGGTGACCGCAATCGAAATAAATTAATCTGAATAATTAAACGATTTCCCTTGAAATTACTTCTTGGATCTTTTCAGATATTTCATTCACGGATGATAAAATTAGAAAAGGTACGTTGTATACTTTATGAGGATGGTAATGTTTTTTCCTTAATTTCGTGTATTGCCAGGTCCGTTTAATATTTTTTAGTAGTTTTTTTTTTGTCTTATTCAGCGCTTTGTTACGTGAGAAGGAGGCAGGAGGTCCGGAAATAACAAAATGTGTATGCTAATTATTAATAATTAAATACGCGTTATTTTTATAAGATACTGGCAGTGTCCCGCGGCGCTACTCGCGTAAATTAGCAGAGTTGTTTATCGATATTTTTTTAATTTGTGGTATCCTATGTTTTTTTTTTCAAAGAATTTGTGTCCGAATTTCCAAGATGATCGGTTAAGTATATTTCGCTGAAAAACGTAAGAAAGAACTAGCATTCACTTTTTTCTAGTAGGGATTAACGAAGTCGTTTTTTTATAATATTTGTGATATTTATGACTACATGAGACAAATATTTAATTAAGTATTAATTACACAAACAAATTAGTTTTTAAATTATTATTATTTTAATTTAGCAAATGTACTATATTTTAAACGTAAGTAAATATACAATGCTCTTAATGAATTTGAAAGGTATCTTCAACGTCTTTATATAATTAACAATATATAATTCTCTTAAAAAACTGCTTACATGAACTTAACATTAACTTACAATGTAATATCACTTTGGCACTATAGTATTTTAAATTAAAACCAATTCAAACGATATTTCTAACCCATTATGTTTTCATTTTGATAACAAGAACATTTCATTACCAGTTCATTATTATTATATAAATTACAAAAGTCGATGTATTTTAAAATATAACATAACATCCTCTATATACAAACTTGACGTTCAATTATCAGCTAGATTAATCCGAGCAGTTGACACGTCCAGCTGCTTAATGGACTAAGCTAATGATAATGCTATTTGCAATGTCCTTTCACATATATGACAAACTGACAGATAAGCTACCGGAGTGGCGCTAGAAAATTTGTTTGGCGACTGTACTTATCTACGTCACTGTTGTGGCCATTCTAGAATTTTTTGTCTATTGTTCCATTTTGGAAATTGAATGTCACTTTAGGCAGACGATAGAAGGAGCCGCAAAACTAGGGAAGGGTAACCGAGAGCTATTGAAACATGGAATTTCGAGAGTATTTTTGTTCTAGTACTTTCATAGTGCGAACTGATGGTCCCTGGATCCGAAAAGATTCTTGAATGGAAGCGGCGACCGGTACAACGAGAAGGTTGAGGATGTCCTTTAGAAAAAATAATGATAAATAATATCTCTTCATATTTATAAAAAAACTCATCTCGTTTTACCCTCGCTATTTCCCCGCGGAAGGTTTATTCTCCCGCGGTAGGTATTAAGTAGCCTTTGCGTATATTTAGATTACTATGCAAATGCTATGTGGATTTCTAAGTTCAGTGAAATCCGTTTAGCCGTTATAGCGTGAAAGGGAGACTAAGATCAAACACACACACACAGCTTACATCCACAAATGCATACAAACTTCTCTTAAAACTCCGTATTATATTAATAGATACGTTTGGGCAATGTGGTTTCATTGCAAATAATGGGTTTTTGAATATTCTTCAGGTACCTACAGACATTAGGTATGTATTATATTTTTTTTACTGATAAAACTTTATTTTACTGTACTGGACTTTTCCTAAATGAATGGAAATAAGAAAGTGCCAAGATATAGAGCATCACAGTTCCGAAGTGGGGGTTTTTTCTCATAATGACAAAAATTTTGTACAAATCACACGAAAGCGTTACGTCACGTGAAACTGCAATTAATTTCGATTTCGTTTGCAAGAAAAATGAAAAAATTAAAGTAAGGGTTAAAGATTCCTATTCAGTCTCTTTGTGAAGTTAAATAAAAATAATGCACCAGCTTTTAAATCCTTGAAGCTGCACCGTGATTTATGAAAATATGTATTTGCCCGGGGTATAAAGTAAGCATTGCCTGTTGATAAAACCCCGGTTTAATCGTTGGCTTTTTTACTAAATCTGAGTAAATTAAGCAATTGTTAGTTATTAAATTAATTAATTAATTAATTAAATTATGTTATGAGCTAACTCGCTTTGTCACATGTGACTGAGGGAAATAGCTATATATTTTATTTTTAGCTATATAGCTCGGAAATGTTACGAGTAGGTAGGTACCTATATCTTTATTTCTTATTGACCACAATCTCTCCTATGGTAGGTCGGACAACGGGATGTGGACAACAATGGATCACAAAGATTTAGAATTCTCCTCGAAACTCTTGTCTTCAAGATGTTCATGTTGTTATTATTGTGTTTATGGATATATTTATACTTAGTCTGCCGAAACTTTTACAAATGGCACAATGGTAAATGTACCAATGAACTACTACCTACTGGTTATGTTTTTAGAATTATTGCTTGCATTAATTATTAATATCTGAATCGGTTTTAATTATCGTTGATTAACTAATATAAGTTACTAGGGGCCAACCCCGGCTTCACACGGGTTTTTATTCCATTTTTTCCCCGGCAATTATTCGATTTTTTCTCGCCTTTTAACGAAGCTTCCTTAGACCTCCACGAACATTTCAAGACTAAGATAAGATAAATCCGTTCAGCCGTTCTCGAGTTTGAGTGAGACTAATGAAAATATATTTATATAATATAGATAGATTATTATCTATTGTTATTATTATTATACTAATCTATTAAGGTATTAATCTGTTTGGTTGTCGTGTTCGTAGGTAATAAATATAAATATATCATCGAATTAGGGCGAATATAACCTGTAAAGATGTTGTATTCAATTGTAAATAAATAAAATCAATATAAAGAGACACTTCTGAATTTCTAAAATGTGTTGTTCCCTGTTACTCCTAAACTAAAAGAATGATAAATGATTATTAGGAGGAACGGAATTTTATTTACCGTTCTACCCAGCAGCAGGTTAGCAGGTCCGTTGTGGGGTTATAGTATGAGATGGGACAAGTTATCCGTTGACCTCAAATCAACTCAAAAACTGTATGCCATTTCTCGGATATAATGGGTGACCGATGCACCTATTAGGTTTTTTTACTTTGTTTTTGAAGTGAAACTTCTATAGAATCGTAGTGATTTCAAACCGGATGCAAAAAGATGAAACGGAAATGGTAAGAGACACAAATACAATGCTTTATTTAAATTTCTTTGCGTGATACTTCGTAGTTGAGACTACGAAGTATCGCGCAAAGAGGTATTGCTGTATTTTATTTATATTATTTTGTAACATAATTTATGTAATAGGTACGCTTTATTGAAGTAATATAAATAATCCGAATAATTACAGATATATGTTTGTTTCTCTTATCATTTTAGCAGATGCGTTCATTTACCCTTTTTTGCTATTCGATATATATCATAATTATAGTTCGTAAGTAGTAGACTCCAATCGTGCGTCGTAGCTGACACACACACACTTTTTTTTTATTCATCTTATTCTTTCGTCGATTTACTGAAGTTTCACTTCTATCGTGTGTGAATCGCACAAACACCTTTTTTTTTTTCTTGTATATACGCCCAATGGCTGAAATTATGTATGTATAAATCACTATCACAAGGTATCTATACGTAGTAGGTAACATGTAACTAAGTAGTTACATTATAATGAAAGGTCCAGCGCCATGGTACATCAGACAGATGTACCTACCATGGCTCGTGAAGTCGTGATTTACAAATTTATATCCATACATTATTTTTTGACAAATGGGCCTCCAAATCGAAATGTTGTAGAACAAAATATGTTCGCCTGGGGCGCAACATTCACAACACCCTCTCCGGTTTATATACCAATTTTGACCACCTTGTATATAAAAATATCAAATTTGTATACCTACAGTATACACCGATAAATATGAAGAATGATTCAAGAAGAGATTTAGAAAGGTTATAAGGTATTTACTGTGGGAAAATACAATATTCCAGCAGGTAAACCAATAAAACACGTTGTTGAGAGAAAAGCTAGCTAATTTATTGATGCAAAGTGTATATGGCGTCCCTCAAGTTATTTAGCTCATTCTAATTCGCGAGTACATTGTACCAAAGTATTTACGTAGCAGCCTGAGTTAAGTTAATTATTCCGTGTTAGTTTTTCAAGCGGCCATAAATCCCTCGTGCCGTTTCCCGATGAAGATGCCGTATAATTATGTCAACGCATCGAACTCAACAACGCTGTAAGCGGCCCGCCCACCTATGACGTCATAGGATTTATCACCCAAACATCGCCACCACCGTTACATCCATCACGGGATCACATCAAAACGTGTTAATTTACATCCATAAATCTCACAAATTTACGTTATGTAAACCACGCGCCATTTCAAAAACTCTCATTATGTAGTTCCCGCGCGAGTCCTTTACCATAAACACGGGCTGAAAAAACCATTTCCTTCAAAAATAGAATTCGAATTCCCGCGGTTAATGGCACTCGGGCCAATCAGCGCGCGGTGCGTGCGAGCGGGAAAACTGGAATTTTGAAGGAGATGGAATGACGTGGGACTGACGGCTCCGCCCCGCTACAACATGGCGGATGTGTTGATTGGCGCGCTTTTGACGGCGCCTCCCCGAACCGAAGGCAGCAGGGGAAACGCAGAGCCTTCGGAAAATGCACGACGAATGGGCGTTTTTCCACACAGCACTGCATTGACGCGGCGTAAAATGCATGCATCAATACCGCCATTAGAAAAGACGTGTCGTACCTATATTTTCATAATGTTTGCTTTCTTGGCAGCTGTAATAAGATGAGATCATAAGAATGCTTAAAGGAAAAACGCCCCTTCGATTCTGACGGGGCGCGGGAAAACTTACAACTCTATTCCAATTTAAAACATCAACAATTGTGCTGTCCTTTATCTGTGACCTAATTAAAGAGTTTCTATAACTAGCACTAAAAAAACTGCAATAATTAGCTACCAACAAAGGGTTGGAAGAAATCCGATCTATGTAAATTTGTAAAGAAATATATCAAACTTGCACTTAAATGTTTACGAGTCTCGTAAAGTTATTGTTCACCCTTCTTAAATACTTCACTAACACTTCCAAAACACGCATGATTACTATAAATTTACGTTTGAAAATAAAACGTAACGAGTTATTAAAACGAAATATTATTTCGTTTAACAATGAAAACCACTGAATCATTTCTTAGCGTATTATTTTTAACTGACGAAATACCTAAAATCTTTTACGATCATAAATATTACCGTGATTCCGTTGACAGATTATCTTAGCTCATTTGTTTTAAAATTTTAGAACAATCATTCATCTAAACACGGTCATCAATCATCGGTCAAGCCGTCAAGCCAAGCGCCTAGAGATATCGTGACATGTGACATGACAGCGCCTGTCAAAAACCTCCAGGCAAGCACAGGTACAACTTGTTTGGTAAAATGGTCAGCGCTTTATCAGAGATAGTAGCATCGACACACGATTTGTTAAGAGCTACTTTATCTATATATTAATAGCTTTAGTCTGTATGTAAATGGTATGTAACACGTATAGATAATACATGCCTACCTATTATGATAAATAATTACTTAGATGAGTACCTACCTATATTAGTTTACCTTTGATGAAAATAGGTATACATACAACATTCGTCCATAAAGTAACTCAAGCTTACCTACATCAGTTTTTGCTTATAATAAACGATTTCTGCGAGATTTCGATGTTTTTGACCTTATACCTACTTATGTCAGTCGACAGCTTTTATGGCTCAGAAAATATAGATTCAATACCTATATTTTCTAATAGTTTTGATCAAAAAACTATTTACCTAAGTAATTTAAATGTTGTTTAAATAAGACCTGGGTACCTTTCAATAGGTATCAAAAGTTATTAATGTCAAAAGTTATAATTAGTTATTATAAATAATTAAACTTATTATAATTAATAACTAAATATTATTAAACAAGAGAGAGACAATCCTCAAATACTAAGAGATTTCGAGGATTGTCTAGCAAAACCCATTCTGATAAAAACGACGAGAATTAGGTTATTGATAATGTAGTCAAATCATGTAGTTGTCTACAACAATTCCATATTTATTAAAAAATATAACGAATATTCCAATAGGTATTGTAAAGGATTTATTCGTTATATCTTTTCAGCGACATTCATTACCCCTTACTAATCGAAACACATTATTTCTTTAAAATATTAGAGCAGATTGTAGATAAAACAAAGGTACACCTTTTTACGATACATCGTATGCATAATCTTACTACCAACACATTTATAGCAGCAACCCCGGCATTTTTCAAAAAAGTAATTATTCCTGGCAACATTTCCATTACAAAGCGGGGCACGTAATAAACTGCAACTGTCAAAGTCAGATTAGCATCTAGTTGATAACTTCACACTCTTCAATTAGTGTTCGCTCAACAGCTGCACTTTGGATAAATTAATTAACGGGGTTTTGGGGAAATCGGCTACAAAATGTAAATTTAAAAAAGTATTTTATAATCAGTTTTAAAAGCTCTTTTTGGCCTTCCATGTTTCCTGGTTCCGAGTTTGTGGGTAGAATATGTTTAAGGTAAATAATGGTCTTGTAGATGAATTTGATATGTTGAGAAAGTATTTTATTCCGGTGTAGAAGAAGGTTTAGTTATATTTGAATATAATTGTTATATTATGTAGGTTTATTACCTTTAAGTTTTTTAGGTTTTTTACCTTTAAGTTTTTTTTATAAATTACTATCTTTACATGTTACGGCATTGTCTTGTTTTATGGATTTATCGGCAGTAAATGGCCTATAACCTTCCTCAATAAAAACTCATTCTTCGGATGAAACAATCTTTCAAATCGGAACAGCAGTTTCGAGATTAGTGCGATCAAACAAACTATTCAGTTCCATAATATTCGTATCCCATCAAAAACAATACTTGTCAAAAAAACCAAGTTGCGCGACTTGGTTTGCGATGGCCAAGTCTCAATATATTTATATAAAACATTAAAGAATTTTGAGACGAAATTTGAAGACTTGGATTTACTTGGATCTCACAACTTTTTACCGCAGAACAACTGAGTTGCGCGGCTTGGTTTTTTTGACAAGTATTGTTTTTGATGGGATCTCATTTCTTTTTGTATTTTGTAGACAGTTCTACTTTTTTCCTTTTCTGTACCTTCTACTTATTGTATTAAGTCCATATAATTTTCCTTTTGCCGGTCCAGATTGGATTTATTTATATTTCTCATTGTTATTACTTTAGTACATATTTCGTATATACGTGGCGTTGCGACAGCGCCCTCTATACCGGTCTTTTCTAGATTTTTTAGTTTTTCCTTGATTCTTACACCAAACACTACTTACATTCCAAATTTGAAGCTTCTAGGTCTGCTAGAAGTGCCTTAGAATTTTGATGATCGGTGAGTCCATGAGTGACAAAATTAAGAAATTTGACCCGTTATAATTCTTAAAATACTGGTTCAAATTTAATGAAATTTAAAATATACCGTGTCTTTACAATGCCTGCATGGTTACTGAAAATTTCAGTCTTCTAGTTTTATCCACAACGAAGTTACAGGGGGTCGAAAATGGCCTGAATTGCTTCGACAAAAGGTACGACAGCGCCCTCTATACCCGTTTTTTTCTAGATTTTTTAGTTTTTCCTTGATTCATACACCAAACACTACTTATATTCCAAATTTGAAGCTTCTAGGTCTGCTAGAAGTGCCTTAGAATTTTGATGATCGGTGAGTCAGTCAGTCAGTCAGTCAGTCAGTCAGTGAGTGACAAAATTACGAAATTTGACCCGTTATAATTCTTAAAATACTGGTTCAAATTGAATGAAATTTAAAATATACTGAGTCTTTACAATCCTGAATGGTTACTGAAAATTTCAGTCTTCTAGTTTTATCCACAACGAAGTTACAGGGGGTGGAAAATGGCCTGAATTGCTTCGAGAAAAGGATGGTACGGCCGTGACGCTTTTTTGCTCGACTTGGTGGGGGCACTGCCGTGCCCCCAGATAGGTAGATATCCACTGTAACGTCCAGCGCCCGCGGCGTAACTAGGGACTAACGTCCCAGCCCGCGTTACGCGAGCGGTGCGTGACACGCTGCGCGATTTTTCCGTTAAAACTATTTATCACATAAAAAGTACTAAATCTATTTCAAAACCAAAAATGTATTTATTTTCTTTATTATAATTATATAAACTTGAATAATAATATGAATCATCGTACCTACATCTTCATTTACTAAAAAATTATCAAAAATAGGATGGTAGCATTTTTAGACTGATTTGGAGACCTATTTTGATAAATTTATTTCTGCTAGCGAACATTCGTGTCGTATTTTATTTTGACGTGTCTACGTTTTGTAAAACCAAACAACAGAAATAAATGATTTTGTATCTAATGTCATCGTAAACGCGTATACGCGATCTTCTAGTCTACATTAGCGGAAAAAGAATTGGTACAATCAATAAATTATCTTCATTCAAAATTCAGCGTTGTTAAGTGTAATACCTACTGTTTTTTTGACATAACGGAAACCGTCACTATCAGCATGAGTCATAATAACAATATACTTACTAAAAAGTTTCCTCGATACAGGCTTAGCCTAGTGAGGAAACTGTCAGATATTTTCTCTTGTAGATGTTAAACAGCTCTACGAAACGATTTATTTGTAGTAATATTTATTTAAGTTTTTTAATACATGTGATCTTTTCGTAGTCATTAACGATTTTTCATTTTCATTTCTTTTTCATAATTTTAAATGTCAAAACGTTCAAAACTAAACTAATTAAAACAATTACATAACTACTCCACAAAGCTTTTCTAAATCGCCAACATACACTAAGAAATTATTTACATGAAAAGTAACAAAATTGGTCAATAAATAAGCGGTGTATAATGACTCAATGTTACTTTTTTTTCTTATTGGTGGTGGTATAATATTCCAGCTTTGATATGCTGCCCTAGCGTTTACCTAGAGGTAGCTAACATTCGTATGAACGTATCATAATAATTTTATAAGCTCAAGAAAATGATCTTTAAGTATTTCATTTTTGTATCCACCATAAGTCACTTACATAAGATAGAAAAAATCTAAGTTAAATCTAGAATGACTCCCCGTTTGGAATTAGAATTGAAAACCGATGTTCGTTATAAAATAAAAATCTAATGTAATGAGATTTTATTTCATCGAACAATTTGAATCACGTAAGTACCGGTAGTTATTTTTATCAGGTAGTGAAAAGACAGAAAATAGAAAACTTCGATGTCTGGCAATAAGGCACTGACGATCTATATATCTTTGATTTATCTATCTTCTATGTAGGTATTCTATTGCTACATTTCAGTGATGACGGTGTAAGATATGAAATGTGAGCTTCGGTTCATTTATGGTGCGGGTTCTAACTCAACATCTGTCGACGTTCCTGAGTGAGCAGTTTTGGCCGCAAGGGGTCAAGTTTCGACGGTTCATCGGTCGCCTACACTGCAAGGCGACACCGCCGTAACAGATGATCCACGATGCTGACACTTTAGTTTAGTTTAGTTTATAAGATTTATATTTTTATGTATGTTAGTCTATAAGGTATATGTTTATATGGGCCTTAGATGCCTGAAATAAATGATTTATTATTATTATTATTATTACATAACCACTGCCAAACAACAAAAACTCTGGCACATCCACAAACCGTACTGGTTTTGGCTTAACCCCCTTATATAAAATAGTCAAATCATTTATTATTAATAGGACCCTATTTCTGAGACTCGTCGTCACTCTGTCTCTAGGCTGTATCGTGATAGATAGAGAGTTAACATTTTGGGAGATGATGTATTTCGCTTGCCGTTCTAACAACAAATACTAATATCCCATACAACAAAAGTGAACTTTATTAGGTTAAGCAACGTTGCGCGCAGCCAGTACTTGGATGGGTGACCGCTCGAACTACATCCCTGGGTGAATAAAGTCTACTAAAAGTGTATGTACTTAATGCACCTGAGTGAATAAACCCAGATAAATTAAGTATACAGCCCCATCTTGATGCACATTTTTTATTGTATATGTTTATATTGTATTCCTACGAAACCCTAAGTGGAGAATGTGTCCATCTCTAATTAATTTATGGAGCCCGTGGACGTCCTTGTTTGTACCGAAATTGTGATGACAACGAACAATTACAAGAAACTGAACTGAACTGAATTAGTACTGAACTAAAGTAAGTTCAGTTCAGTTTCTTGTAATTGGACTCTAAGCTTGAAGCGACAATTTGCCAGTGTCGAGTTAAATAAAATTATAAAGTGAAATAGATGTTACTCAGTTGAACGCCATTTTGCGTCCATCTTACTACATAACCTCAGTTGGTATCGAAAGCGTACTTTAGCGTACCTACCTTCGCCCATTGCACCACTTAGACAGGCCTTGGTTATACTCTGTGCTGGAGTATATTATCTATGGCCGTGTTTACAAATTCCCTTTGGCAGCACATGTGCCACCTACGGCGCCGATAAATCAATCCGCGGCTATTTTGACAGTTGCTTGACAAGACAGCGGGAGAGGGCTACGCTGTGTGGTCTCCCAGACCCTGGATACTAGAGTATCCACGATGTTACCACTATGGAACCTATATTTTTTTTTGCAATTTTTGTTAAAAAAAATTTACTTTGTTTTGTATAACAACATTTTTGGGTAGAGCTCCCTTTTTAATCGACTACGACTTTGACTTATGTTTTTTTTGTAAAAAATAAAACGTCAAAGTGTAATATAATTTCGTATTATGTATAAGTGTATAAGAAGGTTTAAAATTCTGTTAGTGAGCAAAGAGAATACAAAACACTACGTTTTATTGGACTCGAAATACTAGTTATAAACTTATTGATACTTGCTGTTTGTGATTAAAATACATGTTGGCTAAGTTGGAGCACACTCGAGTTTCATTAAAAGGTCGCTGGTTCAAACCGCGCATCTCTGGATTTTTGACTTTGAATACCGGTAATGTATGTATATTGTATATGCGCCCTAAACACGTGATTTACGGTGAAGGCAAATATCGTGAGGAAACTTACACATGTTCAGAGAACTTTGAAGAGTTTGAAGAACATGCGAAATATACCAACTCGCACTTGGTGAAATAAGGCCTAATCACTTTTGTCAAGAGGAAAGTCTCTGTGTCCAAGCAATGGGAACGTAAATAGAAAAATAAATTAGCCCGTCATTTAATTCGTTTTAAAAAATGTCGCACTTAATTTTAATTTTTTCACACGTAGTTTTCGTGCTATTTTTACCAAATTTATTCGTCGCAATCCGAGTGCGTGAGGCAAAGGAGTGGTAATGTGTTTATCAGTCTATGTATGTATGTATGTTTGAATGTTCCTTTGTAGCGCTATACAGACCAAAAGCCTGGGTCGATTTTGTATTGATTCATTGATGATTCATACGTCGATCGATTCCTTTTAGTCCGGCGAGTGTCACTAAAGACATGACGCTGCAAACATTCAATATGGCGACTACTGGACGCCATTTTGTGAAAATAAAATAATGCAAATCAACAAACTATGTCATGTGTTGGTGTCTGTGTGAGGAATGGTTAAATAGGTTTTTAAAAATCATTTTTTGTTTGATTTGAACATTATTTGATGCCACTGACCATTTAGATTTAAGGATCAAATAATATGTAAAATAATAATATATTACAATACAATACAATACAATACTCTTTATTGAAACACAATAATATAACACAACAGAACAATGCTTAAGAACTAAAATACATTAAATAATAGTGTAACAATGGGCGGCCTTATCACTAAAAGTGATCTCTTCCAGACAACCTTTGGATGGACTGGAGAAAACTAAACACGACGGATGTTGCAAATTTCTAAAATAATAAAAAGATGATTGTTGAATAATAAATATTTTTAATATATCATAATTTTTAATAATTAACAAACTCGATGATAATGATGATTGCAAATAGTCTTACAAACTTGACCACAAAAGTAGGTTTAAGACTGCAACAGTAGGTAGGTATTACACGTAATAACAATTATTACAACAATTGCGTACGCGGCGCGCTGTGTAATGACGGCAATAAGAACTCTGTACGCGGAAGGCGTTCTCCGGAAGACGTCTGGGTGGTGCAAGTTATAGGCTGGAACGAGTGAACATTTACTTAATAATATTAGTAATAAAATATTTGTGCCACAATATAACAATTTGAAACTAAGAATGGGTAAAACATAAAAATTAGGCAACAAGAAAGGTCGACGCTCAGAATATGAGCTGCCGTGAACTAAGAATCAGTGTATTCTAAGTTCACGACAGTAAACTCTAAAAAGTAAAAATTTTATCAAATCAAGTCAAGCTTGTTAATAATGACCACTTACACTTATAAATATTTATAACAAACACTTAACTTATATAGGTACTTCTTTCTTAATTGTGTTTGTCAAGATATCGACGTGATATTCGAGAATCCTTTTTTTACAATTTCCGAAGCATATGATATTTTTTAGCTAATTTTTTATTAAAATTTTTGAAAACTACTTTTAAAGGGGCTCCTTTTAACAAGGTATCCTATCGTCTAATCGTCCTAATCGTCCGTATTTCAAGGACAATGAATCCATTACTCCACAACCACAGTGCTGTATGTTAAAAAAAAAAAGGTAAAAACTCTGTACTCCTTGCGCAGCTGCTCGCTGCCTCTCACAGTTTGCACCAGCCTCATGCGCCCGCGCACGTTACGTAGCGAATAACATTCACAAATCATAATGCTATCTTAAATGCTGTGATACTTTTACCAATATTCGTAGACCCAAATTATGCACTGAATTTTGGACAAAATGTATTACTAACTAAATTTTGGATTGCAACTTTTGCAGATTTTCATTGAATAATAAATCATTCATTTCAGCCTTTGGATGTCCAACTCTCATTGATTTCCTTTGTTTATTTTAAGCTAAATACGTTGAAAGCTGTAGCTTGTAATATTACATAGCTTATTCTCGTAATCTTTATTGAACACACAGACTAAATAACAATTAAATTATTTTCCCTGAAAAATCTATTTTAACGCGGGTTACGCAGTCATAAATTAAATTAAGCTACAAAACGCCGATTAACGCCCATAACGGGGTAAGTTTTATCTACCTAAATCAATGTTATTTAGCTATTTTAACTAAAATGTAGTTGGCATCAGATTATCGATCTCTCCTCGATCACTTTGAAATTTTTGTTTGTTAGAAAGAAACAAAATACATTTGCACTAAAATGGGCATACCTACTAAGTATTTTGCTTGGTAGAGTAGGCTAAGCCTGCGCAAGAGGCTCTCGCTGTCTCTCCTACATTGCGCCAGGCCGTGCGCAGGCACACGTTACGTAGTGCAGTACATTCACAAATCATAAAGCTATCTTAAATGCTGCGACACTTTTACCGATAACCGCTAGTATTGACCCAAATTGCTCACTGAATTTAAGTCATGTTTTGATAAATCTATTCCTCAAAAGTTAATGTTATTTTAAGAATCACTTGTCCATCTGTCTTTTATAGGTCTGTTAAATAAGATCTCCAAAATTGTAATAACAGATAAAGCTGTGTTGTTTTATTCGCTTCTCAACTCAGTGTAAAACATGGAAGCGAACCGTCAAGACAATGTTATTTCCTGGATATTTTTGTTTTAGTTAAACAATTAATTAATTTAGTTTATTAATTTTAAGTTGACCTGTCCGTGTGCTTCTAAGGTAACTTTGAATTTGACTTAAAGAAACGTAAGTCCTGGTTATCCGACAGTAATAACTTGCCGTATGTGAGAGAGAAAGGGAAGCCAGACAGACTGGCGCCGCAGTTTACCCTACTATAAGAAGAAATTACCTAAAAAATAAATACTCTTCGTATTGAGAACTTCCAATTTTTCGTAGTTCGAAGAGTTACAGAAATTATGTTAAGAATACAAACATTAAATAGCTAGGTATACCAGTGTCACGGTTCTTAGATAATAGAAAACTAGACAAACTGAGCCTTCGGGAGTTTCTTTTGAGCACTTTCCCATACACTTTCGCAGATTTACATTGAATTGGCGATGCAAAGATTCTAACTAGCGCCTCTAGTGTCAAAATTGTGAAACTGTCTAAGAACGACACTTTGACAGTTTTCGTTACAATTAACGTCAGGCAAAAACATAAATAATAAATACAAATCAGATATAACAAACAAAGTGTCGTTCTTAGACCGTTTCTAAATTTCGCCGCTAGAGGCGTGCGGATAATCTTTGCATCGCCAATATGTTTAGAGTTTGTTCCATTTCAGTTAATCGTCATCTATGGTTTCGGCCAAAGCGAAGCGACTGCGAAGAGGTAGCTTCTGCAATGCCCGAACTATTTTGCCTCCAAATGTCCCGCTCAGTGGTGTGCATTGAGCCGTAGTAAAGCATGGGTTGCGTCCGCTGCGTGGCAGTCACTCCCGCTTCGCAGACGCTATGGTCGCGTAGGTTTAGCCGTAGCTTTAGAATACAGAATTTATTCATAATACCATTATTGCATGTCAGAAATTACTTAATTAAATATAATTGTAGTAACATTATAGTTACAAATATTTTAATATTATATGTAGTTACAATTTCATTGTAATAACACATAAAAAATTTATATAAATGGTCAACTAAAAAAATCACTGATATCATACACACAACACTATAACTAATGTTAATTAAAATATAAATTAAAATAACATAAAAAAAAACAAATAACATAATATACGGTCAAATTGTGAAGCTTGCTTTTTTACGTCCGCTAAAAAATAAAAATAAAACTTCTCAAAAAATACGTGAGGTTCGAATCTAGGACCTCAGGTACGACCAAATTCAGTATAAAATGAGGAAATTTTTAAATATAGCTCGAGAACTACTCAACCGATTTTAATAAAATCAAAATGGGGCAAACTCGCAAACAACAGCATCCATTTAAAAATCTGTCCGTAATTAACCGAAATATCGATGAAAATAGGTAAGTATTATAAAAAAAATATACATAGATTGAGGACCTCCACCTTTTGTGATGCAGGTAAAAGAGTTATATTCATTTTCCTTATCCCATATCACCACAAGCCAAAAACTGCACTTTCTATCAGCAAAACAAAAAATCCTGCACACACTATTCAGATCAAAACAAAACCAAAATTCTTCATCCACAGACATTAACGAAACAACCTATCTCTTTTTTCACTTACCATTGCTGTGTTTCTTCTATAAATAAATTCTAGTGAAGTAAAAACCCAGCGATGTGTATTTATTACCAGCATCAAAAGTAAGAGTAGACGTTTCGTTGTGCGGTAACCTATCACTGAATGAAAGGCATGGCGTCTTTCACCAAGTATAAAACCATCGTGGGGATCCTACCAAGCTACATTCAACCGTAGTCCACTTCTAAACGTTCAACATGATCGCATTTGTAAGTTTTTTTTAATAAATTTATTATTTTGACAGTCATTAGCGCATTGTGACATTTTGGACCATAGCCTGGTCAGGGGAGCGTGCTTTGCATGTGTCAAATATTTTGTGCTATTTTTGTAGTTGTTAAAAAAAAAGTCATCGTTTCATATAAGTTAAAATAATTTTATGCATGTTCTAATTAAAATATTTAGATATAATAAGTCGTACATTGGAATAAAATTGTTTATACATTTACACTAAAAATTAGAAAATTATATTAATTTATAGTGTACATAACTATAAAAACAAAGCCTTATTTCCTAATTCTAAAATACGAGTATACATTTTGAGCCCAATTAAAAGCATTGAAAAGTTAAATAGTACTTTCGCGCATGTTTTTCTGGAATAGCAAGTTCCTTATATATGTCGCTTTCAAAAATATTCACTCATACAAAATATAAACTTGCATCCTCAAATTAAGCTACTAACCTCATTTGCGGTTTGCAATTACATCCTATTTCCATAAAACCGGATTCAACTCTCTAACCCTTTCCCTGATATTCTAGTCTTCACTTTAATTAGTCTAAGATAGTCTTACAAATATGGTCATTCATTCATTCACTCATAGCATGAACTTGATAGAAGATGTATAATGATGTGAATCTAATCTAATCTCTAAACATGAGCTTGAATAGATTTTATCAGATAACATTTTATAGTACACCACAAAAATACTTAACAACAACCTTAATTAAATCCTATTATAGCTTGCCTCCTGAATCTTCAAAACTACTTCCATCGTTGACAAAATACAACCTCAAATAGAACATATTAAATTGCCAAAAAAAACTAATAGAAAACTTCTTTTTTCGTGGAAAGTCGGTTAAAACCTTATAAGTTCAAATCTGAATCTGTCAGAACGAAATGTGTGTCAGACTCGTGCAAAATAAAAGGAAAGCTACTTATACGTTACTTTCAAACAAGTCATGAGATGGTGAAAGGACTGCAATCAAACTGCAACCTATAATCTTAATAACCTAGGCATACTAGATTCACTAAGAGAGCTACAAATTTAATCATAGATGTTGCTCTTAACCGTCTAATTAACGCCAAATCAAGACTTTCAAAAATTCAAGATACCTTTATGTTACAATTATAATGATATTGATATATCAACGAAGAATATTAATGCAGTTATAATTCTAGCTTATTTTTTATTTTATTTATTTATTTAACGTTTCGAACGTTTCAAGAGAAGTCTTAATCAGGGCTTCCAGTGCCTCTGTCTGCACTAAAAATATTAACACTTTATAAAAATAAACTTTTTTATAATAAACTTTTTATTTGGACATGGTGAGGTTGGCTGATTGGAAATGCCTTGGCTTGAAACCCACTATTACCAGTGTTAATAATAATATGGTGACTATCCACAGAAAGCAGCAGCAATCCTCCTCCTAGCAGGCTACACGCTCGGCCGGCCGTCGGAGGACTGGGAGCCCGAGGGCCACTCGCACTCGGAGCACACGAAGCCCTACCACGTGACGGTGGTGAAGAAGATCGGAGTGCCCATCCCGCATCCCGTGGCGGTGTCGGTGCCGCAGTACGTGAAGATCCCGATCCCGCAGCCCTACCCGGTCCACGTCACGGTGGAGCAGCCGATTCATGTCCCTGTTTATAAGGTAAATAAAAAAAACCGGACAATCCACACAATAACATCTAGCTAGTAAGCTCTAAGCTTGTGTTACGGGTACTAGACATCTGATATACTTAATATAATAGACATACATTATATAGATAATAATTATTTTAATTATACATATTATAGGTATCTACTATTAGTATAAGTACTTGAGACGCCATGGCGTAGCCCACCTTTCCTGCTGCATCTTTTTGCACTTTTAAATATTTTTTTATTGCAAAATGTGTTAACTGTACATGGAAATCGGGTTTAGTATGATTTATCTTATACTTTATTAGATTTTCCCTAACCTATAGCTTTCCTTGATAAGAAGGCTATTCAACATGACAATAACAAAACCTAATAACAATTCACACTTAGTCATATATGATGAACCACATTTTAAATCTGCGAAAAAGTATAAAATTAAATTAATAAATACTGATTTACGTAAAAATAGAAAGTCTAGGTAGACTTGGAAAATAAGAGCACCCAGACTTAGATTCACACTGACATCCTTGAGAGCTTGTGAGTCATAAAACGCTTCGATAGCGCTAACAGACAGCTCTCTCTAAAATAAAGTTTCAATAACACTAACATAAAATAAACTGATAAATATAAAATGTAAGAACTAGTCATATACTTTTATGAAGTCCAGTTGCTTTTAATGTATCACGATAATTATATAAAACTTCCATAACTCATATAGGTCTTAAAATTATTCATGGTTATAACCATTGCCTCAGTTAATAATGACCATTTTCCACTATTCAAACGTAACGTAACGTAAGCCTTAGTTAAAAGTTAAGACGACTATCAGATAGCCGTTTTACTGGTTATAAACATATAATGTCAGGCAATGACCTCAGATCTTAAATCATGTGCCATTCGTATCTGCACCGATTCATTATGTAATGCAACTGGCCGCGACGAAAGTAAAAGTGACAGGCAACGAGCCGTGCGAAAAAAAAAACAAACGATCCCGCGCTTGTGACAGATTACGTCAAATCGAACGCTCGATTTAAAAATTGGGTTGAATGCTTTTGCTGTGTGTTCTATTAGAGCATAAAGAAGTAAAAAATATTGTCTACTAACCGAGTATTGGTGGTTCCATTAGTAGTCACGCGACTTTCAATACAAAGATGCAATGCAATTGCTAATAAATTAGACAAGGAAACTATGTAGTGTTAGTTTACTGTTTTGACTTTATAAAATTCCGCATAATATACTTAAACAAAGCCATGTTTACGCTCCTTTTAGTACCTATCTAATCAAAATTTATTTCTCAGGTTGTCCCCCAAATCGTGGAAAAGCCTGTCCCCTACACCGTGGAGAAGCCCGTGCCCTATGAAGTCGAGAAGCCCTACCCCGTCGAGGTCGAAAAGAAGGTTGAGGTGCCAATCCCCAAGCCTTACCCCGTCCATGTACCCGTGTACAAACACATCTACCACCACAAGGGAGGCAAACACTAAATGCATTTAATCGTGCCATAGATTAAAATGATCTATGGTCGTACCACCCGGGGGGGACTAATATAAGACATGGCAGAATGGTTGCAAGACTTTTGCCTCCCCAGTCCCAACACATGGCAGAATGGTCGCAAGACTTTTGCCTGCCATCAGGCCTAAAACAACCAGGGCAAAGACATCGGTCGTCTGTGAAACATAGCTCATTCTGTGAGCTTTCTTCACATACCCGCCTGTAAATAATAAGTAGATCTGTTGGAGATATTTCCACCAGTGCTGACTATGTGATAATTTATTGTGTGAACAATAATGTTGTTTGTTGCTGTTTGCAAATTTTGTTGACTATTGTGTAATTGTTGTTAATAGTTTTGTAAATAAGTAAAAATATTTTTATTAATATACTATTTTTTATTGTGCACCAATCCTTTCGAATTAGCTAATTAATCAAATGAATGCACATATTAACATACATTTTAAGATGACATTAATCATACATAACTACAGGTTTATACCTACAACACGAAGACTAAGTTACCAGGTAAATCTATTATTTTCGTTTTCATCCTTTGCCAAAAAGTACAAAAATACCGGGAAGCCGTTTTTGCAATTTGGAACTTATCATGTCACTCCACACTCAAATACAGAATTATAATTAAAAAATTAGCACATTAACTCAACAACACAGATATAAATAAATTATCACCCGAAAACTCCGTGAACAAATACATTAAAATAATTAAGAACCAAAACATAAAGTGCTTGGTTTTAATTACCGAGGTTTTAATGACTTCAATAAAACGAGTTGCTTTCTCTCTGGGTCAAGGTCCGGTCGATGACTCTCGTCTGAGAATATTTCCTGCTGTTTCTACTAATCACTTTATTTATCTATTCTATATATTTTTTCTATCAACCGTTTATTTTATGTACGAGCGATACCTACGCACTTTGTCTTCGCACATGTGCAAAATCATTCTATATCTATTTAGACTTATAACGGGATATTTACCATGATTGATTGTCTTTCGAGTTTCCCGATATTTCGGCACAGTTACATGCGCCATGATCACGGTTGAACTGAAGCTGCAGCATTCTATATCTTCTTGAATCACTCTATGTATTGCCAAAAACTGCATTAAAATCAGTGGGTCTGGTGTCCAAGGGATATATTGGAACGGTCGTCCAGCATCAAGTTGGGCTGAAGACATTAATATAATCTTACGGCTCCTGGATGCAATTGAACCTAGTGTCTTCATAGCAGTAGTAAAAGGAGTCCAGGAACCCAGCAGTGGCTGAAGTCAGGCTGTGAAGAT
Organism: Gymnoscelis rufifasciata; assembly: GCA_929108375.1. NCBI lineage: Eukaryota > Metazoa > Arthropoda > Insecta > Lepidoptera > Geometridae > Gymnoscelis > Gymnoscelis rufifasciata. The sequence continues at coordinate 1,538,485 of OV815320.1, forward strand.
GATACTTAGGTACTAAATGATTCTGACTCACAGCTAAGTTTAATCTGTGGTGTTCACTATTTTTTATCTGTCGTTTTTGTATCTGTGGTTGGGGTCGATTATGCCCCCCGCCGTGTGTGAGTCACTTGTACGCGCAGTTCACCTTTATACGTGTTCCGAGAGACGTATTCTGCATGTGTTATGTTATGTATGATGTATTTCATTTTACAATAGGTACTTATTTTGAATGGAGGTGATTTTTAACGAATTTCCTAATTACCTATTGAATTTAATAAAACATGCGATATAATGGATACTAAATATTATTTATTTATTTATACTTTGTGCACAAAAAAGCTATGTACAGACAGAGGAGGACTTAATGCTAGAAGTATTCCTTACTGACTTACATCCTGAGAGTGCAAGATTTTTTTTTTTTAACGATTTCTATCATATTTTAATCAGTAGGACGCCCAAACCTAGACACAGTCCACAAAAATCTGCACAGCGTAATTGAAAACGCAAATCAAATGTTTATGGTTAAAGTTTTCTGACCTCTCTCCGATCAACCTCTTCGATCACGAGCTGCCATAGCCAAGGCACCTTTTATTGATATTTCTCAATAATTCGTATATATCACCGCTGTTAGATCGTTTTTGAACGCACCTGCCAGACCCCTGCTGCGCGCGCTCCGTCTTTTATGTCGACGAATTAATGCCTTGAAGGGATAACCCGTAGGTCAGATGGTATGTTCTGTTTTTAGGGTACAGGTACTGAGGTTTTAAAATTTTCGAAAAGATAAAATGTGTCTCAGGGTTAATGGTTCGTGGCCTAAATGAGGATAAATTGCACTTCCTATAAAAATGGGAACTTTACTCACGTTATTTGTGTTGTTATTTCGTATATCCGAAGATCCATTTTAGAGAAACAGTTAATTTTTTTATTTTTTTTATTTATTGAATTAGGCTACACTTACAGAATATACTTGTATCAAACACTTTATAGTAATTAATACGCACATTATTATACCATGATGCATAACAGTTATTAAAGAAGCCCGAAAGCACGTTATTGCGATTTTACAGGTAGTCTTGCCGCGGTCGGTGGCGACTGGCGAAAGGGTCGCCATAACGAACTGACAATGTTCTGTTTTTGAAATTTCATTTTGATTCGGATTGGTAAGAGTTTAACATTCAAAAAAGGAACAACATAAAATATCGAAAATAATCTCAGCTGATTGATCAGTGTTCTATTTTTAAACATGTGGTTTTACAGCGAGATAAATTCCTAAACATTATTTTATTTATCAAATGGAGAACGGATTTTAATCGGATCAGAGGTTGTAATACAATAGGGTATTTTTATCCGTGGATCCACAGCTGAGTTTGAAGTTTCGTAAATTTTTAACTAACTACTACTGTTTTAGCTGAGACATGAACATACACTACTAACAAATAACAATCCATTAATAAATAATGTTGCATAGAGTTAGCATGCGTTAGTAAAATGTAGCAACAAAAGTCAAAACATTTATTTCAATATCAACTTAAAAGATGTGTATACGCGTATGCATAATTTATGCACATATAACCTAAAACCCTCATCATCATTATCATTGTCTCCCTTTTTCACGCCACCACTTTGCCTGTGTTTTATAGATTTCCCCGCGTTCCTGCGGGGAAATCAAAGTGCTGCATGCATACGCATACGCGTATACACATCTTATAGGTTGATATTGAAATAAATGTTTTGACTTTTGTTGCTACATTTTACTAACGCATGCTAACTCGACGTATTTTACTTGTAGCATTTAGCCTTCCTCGATAAATAGGCTGCCTTACAGTGAAATAATTTTATTTTTCGAATTGGACCAGTAGCTCCTGAGATGAGCGCGTCTATAAACAAACAAAGAATCAAACTATTCATCTTTATAATATGAGTATAGATTACATTTCTAAGAGTCGCATCCATCGTGAACTTTAGGCCAAGGCTGGCCTATATTTTGTGGACATTCTCAATTCTAACGCTACACGTACCTTGTACCTTGTACCACGTGTAATTTCACGAGATATTTCATAGAAAATATCTCGAAATTTTCCACCTGTGTAGACAACCTCCAATGCATCCACTTTTAAGTGCTGCAAAATAATAAATCAACCATCCTATAATAGCTCCTTAGATCTCATAAACACGTTATTATAACAATAACTGTGGCACTTCTAAATTAATATCAAAATAAACATGATAAAAGCACACACGGCTTATCGTATCTGAACGCTTTACGCAAATGTAAACAACCTGAAAACGACGAAAAACTATTCCAATTAATCCATTTAAAACTTTACACAGCACGAAAGAGGGTTTAAATTCAGGTGAAAAGATAATATTCGGGTTTGCGTTAGAGATTTTGTAAGATTATAAACAAAGTGCGTCGGTGGAGTTTGCGCGCGAAATCTGGATAATTTCGCGCGTTCTGTCAACAAACATGGCCGACGCTGCCAACAGCTGAAATGAATGTGTCGAAATATCGAATTAATTACGTCATACAACGCACGATAAAGAAATAACAGTCAAATATTTTAGGCGAATGCATTATAGCAGATGGCTTGTATTATATTGCTAATAATAAATGCAAATTCAGTGAGTTCATTTATTTTCAGCAGGTGAGACGTGACACGGTTACTGGATAAACACACCATTTTGTATAACTCATTTTAGCGCGAATTTTATAATTATGTAATTTAGTAGCGATACAAATAAAAATAACATTTATGGGTATGTAAAAATATGGTCAAGTAATCGCCAACGTAAGAACTGTTGGCTTTATCAGCTTAGTGCAGGTAAGAAGTAGGATATTTAATAAGTACTTAATTGTGAATTCATCATAACTAAATTTAATTGCCAATTCTTCTTCTTAGTCGTAACCTCATGACTGAGGGACGTGACTATGGCGTCTTATCAGCTTCGCCACCACTTCTCTCCATCGACTCCGGTCCTGAGCCAACTGTATTGATGCTTGGAGAGTGCCACCTGTAGCGTCCTGTGTTGTGTGGGTCCACCGTGTGGGTGAGCGGCCTCGACTTCTCTTTCCTTCCACACTGCCAGTAATTATCAGCCTCTCCAGGCTGTTCGGGTCACGCCTGACAGTGTGGCCGAAGAATTTTAGTACTCTCTGCATGCAGATTGTAGACAGTCGAGTTCCAATGCCAAGTTCTTTGAGAATTGACTCGTTTATATGTACATAAAAACAACGTTCCACGATAATTGATAGATTTTTTTAGGTACATAAAAAACCTAACCTCACATAACTTTGACTCTGTTATTTGGTAAATTTTAGAACACGATTCTTTTAGTGACTCTTCCCACGAAAGCTATTTGAATTAAGAAATAAATACGCATGTAAATCAACGTTTTATTTATATCGTCCATTCAAGAGCATAGATATCTGAGGAACTCCAAAGAATTCAATTCAAATGGCGGCATTGTTGTCTGCAGTTCCATTCTTTTTTTAAAACCGCTACTTATCTAGTGATGGACGACTCGCCGTGTAATTCCGACGTCGATTAATTATACTCTAAATCGCCAACTCTATTATCGGAATCGACATTACGTCACTAGGGATGTAGTTTGTCAAAATCACGGCGTTGTCACAATACATCAGCGAGTTTGATTTTTAAACATAGAGTAGGTTTTTTTTTTAATTTTAATTCGACTACTGCGGGTCGGATGACTAATTGACAGTTGCCAGCGATTGTTTGACAGTTTGACAAATGGCGAGCATTTTTATATTGACTGAGTATGATGTTTGAAAGGACAAGGAGTTATTAGGTGTTGACATGGCGGTAATGGGATTTTATACCATCTATTTTCGTGGTAAATGTAAAAGATTTAGGATTAGCTACCTATCCGAAGAAACCGATCAGTTGAGGATTTAACGTTCTCAAAAATCTCTGTTGAGAAAAAAAATCCCTACTTATCCTATCCTATCCTATCCTATAATATTATAAATGTGAATGTAAGTTTGTTTGTTACGCTTTAACGCGAAAACTACTGAACCGATTTGAATGAAATTTGGTACACCGAATCTCTAGAGCCTCAGAAAGGACATAGTCTACTTTAAACCGCGGGAAAGTGTACATTCCGCGGTAAAAATAATTATAACGCCGGTAACACCGCGTGGCACTACTAGTATATACATATTGGCGATGCAAAGATTCTAACTAGCGCCTCTAGTGTCAAAATTGTGAAGCTGTCTAAGAACGACACTTTGACAGTTTTCGTTACAATTAACGTCAGTTATACACAAACAAAGTGTCGTTCTTAGACAGTTTCTAAATTTCGCCGCTAGAGGCGTGCGGATAATCTTTGCATCGCCAATAGGTATCCCTAAATAATGGAAATGCTTTTGACTTACATATAATATTGTTATTGTATTTATATGTACCAACATAGACTTCAAATTGCCAATCTCTTTAATCTTAGTAAAAAAAGTTTAGCCCGAGTGCCTGTTAATGTAAGTAGCTATATTTTCACATTATATACAAAACAAGGTCTAAAAAAAATACGCAGTCATTAATCGCTGAGTCGGCTGACTATACAAAAACTTACTCATTTTTTTTTTAATTCAATTTTGTTTTGTGGCATAACAACAATGACCCATATTTCTGATGCCCGATAGTTGCTGGAATATAGACATCTCGTAGAACGCGCCATCAATATTCAAATAGTTTTAATGCAATGTCATAGAGCCCATAGACAGAGCTTAGAATAGTGGTCGATAGATCAGTGATTAGATTATAGATATTATCTTGAATATTCTAAGGATCGTAGGTATGTAATGTGTTTGTTTTTAACGACCTATTACAACTTTATGGAATATACCAACAATTAGTAGAGTAAGGTAAGGAAAGGTTCGATGTATTTAACAAAAATTTTAAATAAGTACATACAGCTATTGTGTTTATTGTAACCTACATTTTTTTTTTTTATTTTTTTTTATGCTGGATAAGCCTTCATTTGATCACAATCTCACCTGATGTAAAGTGACGATGTGGTCTAAGATGGGACATGAAGACCTAGAAGGTAGATGGCTTCTCCGGGCCACATTTACGAAACACGAAAAAATCGCTTCACGCACTGGCCCAGCCCGGAGGGTGGTGACAAGCCGCGGCCGAAGCCTACCACCAGAGACTGTTCTACATATTTCTGTAACCAAAATAAATGCCAGTATTGAAACTACCCCCAAAATAAAATACAATAGTGGTTAACGTATTAAAAGAAATAGTGAAATTAGTGATTTTTAGCGAAGTGTATGTATTTATTTTTATTTATAATTGAAGATAATAATGTATTTTTATAAATCTGAAATGATTGATGTCCCGAATGCTATTAGATAATAATTAATTCTAATGTATAAAGTGTTCTCATCAAGTGAATTTTTTGTTAATTCTTTTGATATTAATAAACGTACTTAAACCTTAAACCTGAAATGTGTCAAAATTGGACATTTGGCTCTCAAAATGAGCCACAATTTATTTGTTAAAAGATATCTGTCCAATTAAAGCTTTCCTTAATGGAGCCGGCCATTTTGAAAAATGGAGGGCGCAGAATTTATGACAGGACAATTTGTCGGCGGTGGGCGTTCCGATTCCAAACATCATTAATTGGAGATCAACGATATAAAAGTTCATACAGAAAGCTCTTAAGTAGCTACTTGAACTATGTTATTTATATTTCATGATGTCGAAAGGATCTTACATGTATAAAAAACTACTACCTGATACAATGACAATACCTACCGAATGTTCTCTATACAAAATGTGGTCACAAAAACCTTCATGGCGATTATTCTAAAATATTTTAAATTAGGAACAGTGATATCTGAGGGCGACATCTAACTGCGGGATCAGCAGTAAATTACAGCGAAACTGGAGCGGCGTCATTGTATGCAGATCGACGTCTGCGCCTCAACATTTGCAAAAACCTGCGCCATTTGCAAATAACCAACGCTACCAACCTAATTATACCCCATACGTAACAATAATAATACCACGCCCATATCTCCCTCGCCACATCGATAGATAGCATCGTAAAAATGTCGTTCTTCACGCGCTGCTTATAATATTATCGTATTCGGGCAGGTGGGAGTACAGCGGGCGTCGTTATCGGATATCATTTTCAATAATAGAAACAATAGCCATCGCCAGCCATTGTTGAAATCACAATAGTATCGCTCATTACTCAGCCCTCGTTAACGCGGACCTCCGCGAAACGCTAACTTTATCAGCCTCCCACGTCAAATATCTTACATCGTACTAGCAGCGCAGCCCGCGGTAAATAAAAACAAACAGCCACATCCCAGTAGCCAGATGCGTATCGATACTCCAAAAAACAACCTCTTTCCTTGCGAATCGCCGACGATGATATGACGTTTCCCGCGTTCCTTTTTCAAAGTGCCCGCGAATTGTCAACCCATAGACAACGGGCACATTTGAATACTCTCGATTTGAATATAAAGGTCGGCATTCACGTGTCTCGGCCATACATCAAATGGGAGAGACTTTAAGTCTTTCGAGCGCTTTTCGGACACAAATAAGCGTGTGATGCTCGAAGGGGCGCATAATGCTGTTTATGTTTGTATTCGACCACACGCTGCAATTTATGAGAGGATATCTTCAGTACAGTGACGATAGGAGCGCCGTTTCGCAAGTGATGTACCGTTGTTAAACTGTCAACATTCCAATCGCAATAAGCCTCTCAGCTGCCGCTTAGGATAATCATTTGAAATATTTTGTAGCGTGTAAATGTCGATATTAACCGGGTAGATGTAGACACCCACGGCAGAGACCAGCCATATTTCATTTGGCCACAATTACAATCATTATACGGGGCGCAACTCTTTGATATTTCTTTTTATTTATTGTAGCAAACTTATTAGGATTCTGTGGCATTAATGATGACAGATGGGGCGGGTATCGTATGGGCTTAATGCGTTTTGTGTCAGATATACGGAACGATAACTGTGGCGGCTACATGAAGTTATATGCTTAAGAAGGATAACTATGGTATTCATTTTATAAGGAACATTACCAGAATTATTTTGAAAAATATGCCTGAGTGCCAGTGATATATAAATGGCTTAATAATCTCCTGTAGAACATTTTTATTTTTGATATACTATATATTGGTTTATCCAAATAATTTGTAATTATAGTGTCTCTGCCTAAGACTACGATAATTATTAACAACTTAACTTAGGTAATTGTAAAGTCAACATTTTAATTTTAGGAATCTATACTTAATCTAAATAAAATAATATCAGTGCTATATCTTTGTATTTTCGATAACTTAACCGAGGTTAATTATTATTCTATGACATAACTAATGAAATACCTAAATAATTAAATTGTATTATTTTCAGTATTCATGCCCATCATTTTTGCCAATGGTTTAATTTTATTACCTGTTAGTTTTGATTTAAACAAAATTATTTCAAAGATAAAGATTAAGAAAACTTTATTGTTAAATTACACATAGAGATTGATAATGTCTAATATTTTATAAACAAAACTTCCTTACTTACTTACATTCTTTGATTTAAAAAAAACACGAGAATATAATTTATTATAAATACAAAAACATTTATTTCCATTGTTTGATTTTACAATTACGTTTTTTTTAAGATATATTTTGTTGATATTTAGCCAAGGATCAAAATATCAAATATGATTTAAATAGATAAAAAACCCAGTGTCACTCTACGACTGAGTAGAATCTAATTATATATATAGCTAAGATGCGACAATCCGTGAATTAGGGCACATTATAGGTTCAAAAGTTTGCCATATAGCAAAATACAATCGAAATACCTAATATATTTATCTCCTGGCATCGTCGGGGACATAATTTCAACACACTGCTGTCTACTCTTAACTAGAAAAGACCTGTGAGGATAACATTCCTCACACGATAGATCGATCTGACACGATCTATACTGAAATACTTTATATCTGATAAAATTATAAATCGAATTACGTATTTATTAGGTAATAATCTAAAGATACAACAAAGCTGATGCTAAAGAAGATACCTAATGTCAGTTTAAAAAACTTCTATTTACTCCGGCATTTTAATTTTCTGCTTGTTTAATGATTTTATCGGGGATTTTATGTATTCGAACAATTCGGTCTAGTAGATGTTAAAAATAAACAAAAACTAAAAATTGTCATAGACAAATTAGAGCAGATCGCATCTATCGTTGAATGGGAGGCTTTATCAGCGGAAACGTGTTGTTTTACCGCGTTTTAATTTAATTTGAATTTGGAATGTCCCGCGCGCCCCACTGAGTTTACGAATGGCGTCGATACATCAAGTTGATGATATCTCATTCGAGTTTTCAAAGAAATCGGATCTGAGCTTTGTGGTTGTATACAAAAAAATAACATGGGAAATAAGAGTCAGTACCTAATGCTTAAAATAAAATAATAAGTACGATAATGCTTAGGACTTGTTATTCCATTTTAGAATAAGTGTACCTACGGATTCCGTAATTAAAGAGCGTATCAGCCATTTTTACAATTTCTTTTTGTAAAAATTGTCATTGTGCTCTCGTTTGATGGATAGGTTATCCCGCAGAAATTTAATAACATTAAAAGTATTTTCTATTCCTTGAAAATCTGTTAAGTAGGTACCTAATTAGTTATAAGCGAACAGACAGTTACAGGCAACGACTTCATTTTATAAGGTAGCTTTCACGTCACGGCGTGGCGTATATGTTTTTGGAGTTTACTCCTTAAGAAACGATTTGAGTTATAAGGCCCGGTATGGAAATTTTATGGGGAGTAAAATCAAGCAAGTGTTAACAAAAGTTGAGGCGTTACGTAGAAAGAGACAAACATATATATCTGTAGGATTCTACGTGTAAAAGAATGAGATGGAATACCGTCGAAACGTCACGTTCGAAATAAGAACTTTAACGCATTTTGATTGGTTGTTTGTTGTGTCTCTGGAATGCGAGTTACCATTTTTGACATTCGAATACGCGTTCGAAAAAGTATTCGTCTAGCATTCACTTAGAATTTCTCAGTGAGTAGAGGTGAGAGTGCAAAGTTATTCAGTAAAATCATCAATATTTACAAAAAAATTTTGGCCGGACGTTTCTTTTTCACTTGCATATCGTCTTACAAAGATAGCTTTTACGTTTTTGTGCAGGGAACTAAAACAATTGACGAATTTATGGTTCTCTCAACGCGTTTCGTTGGAACATATAATATAAGTACCTTCTGTTATTTATTTATTAAAATAATAAAAAGAAGCTATAGTTTCGACACCTAATTAATTTGTTCTTTGCAGTATTTAAGAATGATATTATAATTCAAAGTGAAAGAAATCAATCATCCTAAAATTGGATTTGTATAAATTGAACACAATTATTACTATTTTGTAACATACTTTATGTAATACACTTTATTGAAGTAATCTAAACAATCCGAATAATTACAGATATATGTTTGTTTCTCTTATCATTTTAGCAGATGCGTTCATGTACCCTTTTTTTCTATTCGATGTACATATACATATATCATAATATCGTTCGTAAGTAATAAACTCCAATCGTGCGTCGTAGCTGACACACACACACACTTTTTTTTTTATGTTATTATTGACTTTCCTGCGGGGACAACTCATTTTCCCGCAGTAAAATAGCATATATCATTCCTCAATAATTTAAATTTACATAACTTTATTTTCTCTAAAAGTCTAAAATTATATTATTTGGTAATGTGCACCTGATGCGCTTTGCTTTGAGACCTCATAACTCTTAAACGGCTCAAACATTTCTAAAAGCAATGGCGAAAGACACCTTTCATACAAAAAAAAATTAAATTGAAATCGCTTCAACCGCTCGGGAGCTATGATGCCACCGACAGACACGTCAAACTTCTCTTTTTCGGTTGGGGGTTAATAAATAGGCAACAATAATATTTTAAGCTCATGCATAGCTTCTATCTCGGGCCTTGACCGTGGAGACCGAATCCAGAAATTCCGTAACGACATAAAAACCTAACACCCCCCACTCTTTCCGGCACAGCGGTGATACTTTTTTTAGTTTTTCCATCTATCGATAAATAGCAGAACTACTAATGACTTTTTGAAATATCACGCTTGTCTCTTTAGTTCAGCAACCCGCCTTTAGATGGCATTGGTTCGGCGTTACTGCGCATGCGATTACAAATTTGTTTTCTTCGTAAAACTATTAAAAATTTGTAAAACGGTCACCACGCTCAAAGTGTAACTTGAATTAAGATCAAATAAAAAAAAATACTGCATTAATAAAATAAATAGGTATATAATTATAATTGCATAAGTTGATAAAAAATGCTATGCTATATATATAGCTTTACCACGGCCGGCAGTCTCCGAGTGCCACACGTCTTATTTTAATTCTTAAATAATATCTGTTTGTATTTTTATAACTAGATGCATCGTGAACCAACCCGCACTTGGACAGCGCTCTCTCGTCAAGAAAAAGGCACAGTGGGAACGTTAATAGGATGATGCTGATGATCTACTGTTTACGGGTGCTAGCCACATCTAACATAAAAAAAATTTACAAGAGTTGGGAAGAAAAAATACCTACCTACTTCAGTGACTGAAGAAAAACTAACTGTTTGAAATTAAGGTTAGTAGGTAAATGTAAACACAATAAATTTATCTAACTTTATATGACTATAACTTATCAAAAAGAATATAAAAACAAAACAGTTGTTAAACAATATTAATAGTTACACACTTAGTTAACTTAATATATAATTTACTAGAACGCTAAAGAGATGAATCGCAATGAGAGTTTACCTAATTAACATTTGAAAAAGTTTAACCAAATAACGAAATGCCGTAACAATTATTGAAAGAGATGGCTGTTGTTGGGGTCGACAAGAACTGATGGCCGTTGGGCTCAACAAATTACCTTTGAGTTTAGATTACCGTCGAGGCCTACAAAATGGTATGACCGTTGGAGTTTACCTAATAGTTAATACTTTTGGCGTAGTAACGTACCTACTATTTATATATTTTTGTACTATAAGCTGAAACATTATATTCAGAAATGAAATAAGTACCAACACACACAAAAAAAACCGCGACTGAAATTCTGCCACGTAGGTTCATAGGTAGGGTCGTATCAGCCGAATACGATGGAACCGCAATTATGCCGTGGAGCTTCGGTGATAGTGTGTTTCCAAGCTTTCTATTTAGAAAAAAAAAGAATGTACTTTAAATCACAGGTTTAATACAGATATATACCTTTCTTCAAAATATGTTATAATAGACGGTTAATATACACCTAGATCTGTTATCTATTTTATTATATTTAAAAACAAGTGAATTACTATAAGTTTTAAAAACATTAAGATACACTGGAGAAAACCAATAAGAATCGTAAAGTGGAAAACATAAACTCGGTCCCATATTTATTACAGCAATGCCCAACGTTTGCTTTAAAGCATTTACTAGGAGCCATAAACTAAGTTTTCCTGCTGTCAATGTCAGAACTTGACTTGAAAGTCAATGTCATATTTGTGTCATTTGATTTTGACACCTGTTCATTTTAATGAAAACAAACCTGCGGAAGGAGGCTCATCAAGAAATTATTCAATCCCCACCACATACAGCAGCTTTCACCATGGTATATGGATTCTGGCGTCATCATAATTCCGTTGTAGATACTGCTAGGCAGTCTGGTGTCACGTAGTTGTATTTCCGACAGGGTACTGCCATGTTCGCGAGGGTCACTTTCTACCCCACATTACTCTACAATGTGTTGATGGAGAAGGTCTCTTCAAGGAGGTGGTATGATCGGATGGATGACACTGTGATCCTGGGGGCCCTTCCTTTCAAAGGCATGACGAATCAAGTAGGTATTATAGGTTAGTTGCTTAGAGGAGAACCTTTATTGAATACTAATTCCAAGTTCAAATAATAGTCATTTCTTAAATTAAACTGTGTGTTTCTGTAATGGATGTGGCGAATAATGTGGATCTTTATTGAAAATTTACTATATTTTGTCCTAATAAAACATTCTTGTTACATGTAGAATAATTTTTACAATACAATGAATATGATCAAAGTGCTCTCATAGTAAAAAGCTATTTATGATACATTATTTAAATAAAAAAACACTATGTCTCTCATGAGTAAGTGAGACATAGTGTGTTTTATTTAAAAAAATGTTATAAATTAAAAACAAGTATGTGAGACTGGATTTATTAAATGAATGAACTTGAATCTTGAATTGACTTATTGTTAAAACTTCGTTACTTTCTATGTCACAATTTCAATTCTGTTTTCATAGTGTTTATAATGGTGTAGGAACAATAGAGCCTTATCATAGTTATGTTAATTAGTTCAATAATAAAATAAAACACTACTACAGGTTAAAAACTATAAGGCTTGCACTAACAAATTATTTTTATAACATTTTAGTTGTTTGTGTGTAATATGATATTACCTTTTTTTATCCTTAACCCTCGGCATGCCTGGTAGGGTCCCTCAGACCCACCAACGCAGAAAAACCGTTGTATTGTAACCGAATTCGAATTTCGGGCTTTACCGCTCTCAGTAGCTGACCGTTGTGAACTCCTTGACACCAACCACTAGATTTCTAAGTCTGGGGCGTGCTCCTGTTGAAGAAGGACGTGCGTATAGCTCGCACGGGCCCCACGGACCCCACCAGGCACGCGGTGTAACATTTTTAACCCCCGACCAAAAAAGAGGGGTGTTATAAGTTTGACGTGTCTGTCTGTCTGTCTGTCTGTCTGTCTGTCTGTCTGTGTGTCTGTCAGTCTGTCTGTGTCACCATAGCTCCCGAACGGATGGATCGATTTCAATTTAGTTTTTTTTGTATGAAAGGTGAGTCTTGCGCGAGTGTTCTTAGACATGTTTCATGAAAATCGGTTGTGCCGTTTAAAAGTTATGGGGCTGAGAGTTGGTAAGGAAAACCGAAAGTCTGCAAATATACTAGTGTGGGGTATCAAATGAAATCGCATCGTGTCCACATTACATAATATTATGTTGTTTTACGTTTAAGGATATTATGGCATTGGAATCGGGGGTTTTTCTTAAATTTTAAATTTAGATTTATTATGTAAGTATTACTCGTGGTTATTACATTTAGATAAATTATAATAAACCTTGTATCTCATGGTTAAAATAAATAAAAAATGAAATGGTCAGCAAAATTGTATGTAGGTAGGTATTACTGTCTGTTTCTATTGTTTAAATACATCGATATTGATAAATTATTTGACAATGGATTGATTTTTTTAGTCCTAGTGGAATAATATAAATGTTATTCAACTTCAATAAAGGTAGGTACTGATTTTGTCTGGCGAACCCATTTTACTTATTTGAAATAATTATTTTGTCATAACGTATTTTTTTACGCTTATCATTCACTTTATGATTTTAACTGTTTGTATTTGTTATTACACCAAAATGGGAAGCCATCTTCATGATCAAGAGATATGTAATTTGTTGCTGGAGGAGTTTGATGAAGACACCATCATGTTTGACTGTAGCGATACAGAGTCTGGTGATGAAAAGGCCGTGGAGGAAGACTCTCCGTCTAATTTGGAGTCTGAAAGTGAAAATTACTGCTGAAAAAAATGCAAAAATTATCCAAGTGCTGGACTGTCCGGAAATAAAATATAATCGAAGAAGTTTCATCAAAGATTTGGGTCTGGCACTGATTAAACCACACCTACAATCAAGACACAAAAACCCTCGTCTTTCTTTGAGTCTTTGAAATAGAATAGCCAGTCGCATTGGACTTCAGGATGAACCACCAGCTAAAAAATCTGCTCCCGGTGTAAAAAGGAGATGCCACGTTTGTCCAGCAAAAAAAGATCGCAAATCACAATATATCTGTGAGAGATGTAAGAGCCACATTTGCTTGGATCACGCAATATTCCAGTGTGCAAACTGCTTTCAAAATGAGGCTCCAGAAAACGATGTTGTAAGTGAGGACGACTAGAGATTTTATTATAGGATATAAGTTTATAGAAGTGCCTAACGTTTCCTAAAGTCTCTTTATCAGATCTCGTTTGTTTTAAGCTGATTTTGCATGATTGTAATCATAGTAGTTTAATTTGACGTTGAAAAGAGTATAAATGTTTAATAACAGTTTTTATTAAAAAAAAACATTTGATTTTAATTTTTTTTACCTATCCCCCTTAAATATAAAGTAAATTTTAATAAATAACAATAAATTAGGATAATTGTCCACAGCATGTACCCCAAAGTTTATTTTTAAATCCGGGTCCCACAGACCCACCAGGCATACCATGTAACTTTTTACCACCAGGCATGCCGAGGGTTAAATTAAATTTATGCAATTTATTTAACAGGGTGTCAGGGTTCTAAATATAAAATATCTGATTTCAGCTCAAACAAGATGAGAACATGAAAGGAGTTGTGTCTATGAATGAAACTTACGAGCTGAAGCTATTCTCCAACGATGCTGAGGTATGACATTGCAAGCTTTTTACTAGCCTCAGTAGCACAGTGGATTTAAGAGAAAAGTGTGGAAATTACTATATAATGTATTTGGTTGCATAAAGGATTGGATAGATTGGACTTCTGCAAAGAAACGGCTGAAACTATAAATTATCTGCTTGCTGTGCAAAGTGTACATATTCATTTTTCAACACAACACTGATCACTGTGAGTGTTGTGTAAGCACTTTTCCTGACTGGGTGTTGTCTATGTATAATAAAAATTATTTATATAAGTATTGTATTATGAAAGTATATAAATACTAGTTTTTAACGCCAAAGCACTGCCCATGTTTTTATAATATATTATATACCCCAATATAACTTCTTTCTGTCATGTTAAGGCATGATGCCCTATGATGATGATTTTCAATTGAAACCCCTTGGCACATTTACATTAAATAGAATAGAATAGATAATTCTTTATTACTCACACCAATAAACAAGAATACAAAATTATTAATAGTAAAATTAAACATAGCATGCTTAATGGGCGGTCCTATTGCTTAAAGCAATTTCATCCAGATAACCTTTGTATGGAAATAATTTAATTTAGGAAGGTTGTGGTACATTATTCAGATGTATGCACCAACATTAAAACATTTACAATAAACCCCATATTGTAATGTTAAACACCCTTGTATACTGGTATGTAATGCTGGGTCCTAAAAAACCGTGTGTAGGGAAAACATCCAAAGATCAGACATTTTGCGAGAATTTTTTTTTATTACAAAAAACAACATAGGTTTAATAACGGCTTTTTGAGAATTACATAATAATTACTATTTTTAAGAGACGGGACTGAGGCGTCTTTGTCCACACCATCGGACTTACTGAAACAATTGTAAACTCCACTACAATACCGACGACCTCTGTGGCTCGGTGGGCGAAGTCCGCCTAAAGCCCAGGAGTTTGCGGGTTCTATTCTCGCCGGGGGGCCAGATTTTGTACGATCTGCAACTACTGGTATTAGTGAAAAAAAAATTATCCGTGTAGTATCAGTCACTTATCATTATCAATCACCCATAGTACAAGCTCTTTGTCAACAAATGTGGCTACTGATTGTTATTTTTAAGTTAGTCTGTAAGCATTGGTGTGCAATAAAGATATTATCTATCTATCTATCTATCTCTGCTTAGTTTGGGGTTAGGGCTTATAATATTTACGGAATGGAATAGAATAGAAAATACTTTATTACACACACACCAGATAAACAATACAATAAGAAATTAAAACTAAACCTAGAATTTGAATTTGAAAAAGTTAGGTCCTTAGGCTTTTGGACGAGACACGCGAGATGTCAGTGCAGATCTGAATACCCAGGCGTTAGAATTAGATACTTATTATCTATCTTAAGTCCTAACTTAGGAAAAAATTGGTCGATTCCGCTCGCTGTCTGTTCGCTTATATCTTAGAAACCACCTTTCAGATTTTAAATTATAGTTTTCAGGAATAAATCAAGCTATTACAGCGGAGGGCGTATTAATGTAAGTTGCGTTAAGTCAGGACTGCTTGCAACTTTACTTACCATCAGTCAATCAGATTAAATTAGTTAAATGAAAAAATATTTCTGGACAATCGAAAATAGGAGAAAGTGCTTGTAGAATATACAAACACGTGTCGGGAATAGAATACGCTACCTCCCGCGCCGCAAGCCGACTTCGCCCGCCACTAAAGCAGTAAAATAATTCATCTAAGTATTTTATAATAAAGAAAATTTCACGTGAATTAAGGCCTAATCTCACCTCGCCAAGAAAGAGTTTCCTTTGCTCCAGCAGTGGAAGCGTTAATAGGGGTTGATAATGATGATCAATATTGTATCACGTACTCTGAAAGTTGCGTTACTTTTTCATGAGGGTAAGATCAACAACATACCATAATGTTATCGCATACCTTTAGCATCTACTAATCTATTTCTAGTAATATATTTCTAGTAATATATTCGGTTTATCTAAGTTCATCTTCACAGTATGCATATGGTAATAGACTTATTGTTGTGTTGAACTAAGGGGCTCTGTTCTATTCATATAGAATTATCGATTACGAAATACTCGGTAGGTATTAAGACGTTGGATTTCAATGGATACTAAAAATAGTTTTTTTTTAAACCTACATTGAAAAGATTTCTCAATTGGACCTTACGTAACCACCTATTTGTTTTGATTTATATTGTTTAACTTATTTCCTCTTAAATGAAACCACATTAATGATTCTTATTTGATCACTCATCAATAAATTCGTTGAAAAGATAGATGACAGAAAAAAAATATATCAATTTAATAAAAAAACCGCCATTCCAAATCCTTAGTTCCCTTGTAAGAAAAAAAAACAAATTATTGTGTAATATGCACGTGATACGCTTTTATTTAAGGTCCCAGTCGAGTATGTTTGCATTTTTTTGTTTATTTTTGGATACGTTCACCCCCCACAACTTGTTCTTTTCTTTCATCAAACATCTCTAAGAACACTCGCACATAATTCATCTTAAAAACAAAAAAAACTAAATGAAATACACTTCATCCATTCGGGAGCTATGATGCCAAAGACAGACGGACGTATAACACCCCTCTTTCTGGGTCGGGGGTTAAAAATATAGTATGTTGCGCCCCGGGCCGACCCGACGACGTCATGTGTTGTAGGTACAAGAACATGGTGATATTCACAATTAGCTTATTGGAAGTCGTTTTGCAGAAATGGCGTCAGCAAGGCGTGGAATTTCTCCAGCTCGCTACCATAGACATCTTCGAGTCTCCCGACCAGGACAAGTTGTACGAGGGAGTCACCTTTATCAACAGGTACGTGGACACTTGGGGAACTCGGTTTGCCTTACTCGCCATGCTTAGCAGGTGGGTGGCGAAAGCAGTTTTTGACGTTGACTACGACACTACCATCGGCATGGTCAATATTAAAAACCAATTTTATAAATTCGAAAGTTTGTTAGTTGTCTACTTCACTTCACTGAACCCCAATTTATACTACAAATCTAGGTTTATTGAACCGAGTTCAAGTACTGAAAAATGACAATGAACCTTATCAGTAACCCTTTCAATCTGCATCATAATACAGCACATTATTTTTTGTCACATTTGACCGGTTCGAGTCCCGACTGAGGCAAGCAATTTTTCATTAATCCTTAAATGCAGTATTAATTATTTTTAAAAACAAAGGAAAGTCGCCCCGTACACAAAATGTGCTATTTACAATAAGTATCTAAGGTAGTTGCCATCCATGTGGCATTCGATTTTTCCACCCTATATAAACGGCTCAGAGAACTTTCGCGGTCGAAACCGCGTAAAAGCTAGTGAGATATAAATATGTGTACAAGTGTACTATTCCAAAAACATTATCCTTTCTTTCCAGGTTCCTACCAGTGGGAAGTAAGCTGTCTGGCGTGCCCGTGACGAATCCTCAATTAAATAGCGGAACAGTGTACGTCCATTGCAAGGCGGGGCGGACCCGAAGCGCGACGCTAGTGGGATGCTATCTTATGCTGGTAATAACAATTGTAGATACGCTGTTTGTGATTGCGACCGGTGGTTTGTTCATTGATACTCATAAGTACGAAATTTACCTTTTACTAGTATTATTAATCATTAATTTTACTTTAATAATAATTCTTTATTGCGCACACAATTATAATACAAACATAACAATATTCTTTACATAGTATTGTTAAACAAATTAGTTTCCACTCTGTGTGTACTAAAGGTACAATGCTTGAATCTTTAAAACTACGCAACGTATTTAGTTGCAAGATTCAGTTGATAATGTGGTTCAAGAGAAATGTACTTTCCTTGAAAAGCGCAGTCGCTAGTCCGGGAATATTCTTCATCCATAGATCCACGGTGATGAGACCAAATGACTCGGCATGTAGTTAAAAATGCCTGCGCGGTTTTTGAAAAAAATTTTGGCTCATAATCATCTTTCTTTATCATAATCATTTATTTAACAAAGAAAAACAGATTTTGGCTCAGCTCAGGGTCTGGTAGAGATCGCTCTCTAGCGATAAGACCGCCATTTGTCGCATAGTCTTAAGTGCTTATTTTTTGTTTTTAATTTTGTGTGCAATAAAGAATATTTATCTTATCTTATCTGGTTGTCTTTCAACGAAAACGTCCTATAATATAATAAGTAAATAAAAAAAAAGGTGTGTGTGCGATTCACACACGATAGAAGTGAAACTTCAGTAAATCGACGAAAAAATAATAAGAAGAATAAAAAAAAAGTGTGGGTGTGTCAGCTACGACGCACGATTGGAGTCTACTACTTATGAACTATAATTATGATATATATCGAATAGAAAAAAAGGGTAAATGAACGCATCTGCTAAAATGTTAAGAGAAACAAACATATATCTGTAATTATTCGGATTATTTATATTACTTCAATAAAGCGTATTACATAAAGTATGTTACAAAATAATATAAATAAAATACAGCAATACCTAAAAAAAATAAAAGAAATTAAAATTAATTAATTAATTAATTTAGAAATTTAAATAAAGCATTGTATTTGTGTCTCTTACATCATTTCCGTTTCATCTTTTTGCATCCGGTTTGAAATCACTACGATTCTATAGAAGTTTCACTTCAATAAGTTGTTCGTGAGTTTGATGATCGCAGTTTCTTTAAATAAACACTTGAAGCAACCTAACCTGTTTATCTGTTTACTTTATTACAGAGAAACGGCTGGTCGCCCTCCGAAGCGGTAGAGCACATGCGCGCGCGCCGGCCGCACATCCTGCTCCACACGAAGCAGTGGGAGGCGCTCGATATATTCCACAGGAGGCATGTGAAGACGTAGCTTTACTTAGTACAGATTATTATGTTACCTGTATATTGAAACACATCTCCAGTTTAACTTGGGTTTAAACTCGGCGTTACACAATAGTGCTAGTATCTAGTATCAGAACTTTGCGAGTCCCTATTAAAAGGTGAATAGTACTGCCACAGATAATATGTGTATTGTGGTCATTTTTGCAAATTCGAAGAACCAATCTCTAATATCTGAAATCTTATATGTATATAAAATTTCCATGTCACAATGTTAGTTACCGTACTCCTCCGAAACGGCTTAACCGATAATTATGAAATTTAAATGCGTACTCAGTAGGTCTGAGAATCGGCTACTATCTATTTTACATTTTGCAAACAACGTTTGCTGGGGTCAGCTAGTAAATATATAAATATTTCTGAACAAACCCCTCAGGATTAATTGACGATTACAATCAGTATATTGTATGAACAGGATGACGTTGATAAAGAAGTGATTAATGATGATAAGCTAGAGTATAGTTACTCACAAAGCTTCGTCTCCGAGTCGAAAGAAGTCTTAATCGGGACGTGTGAACGGTGAGGCGAAGTCGGTCTCCTTAGGCTACCTGCACATGCGCCAGCGGCGCTTTTCCCTTTGCGTCATTGCTTACTTAGCAATAGATAATAGGAATACCTAACAAGCAATGTAATTTTTACGGTCATACCACAAGAAAACATAAATACGACTTAATAAATTTTTAGCAGTTGTTTACAATTATACTGTTAAACACGTCTCTAACCAGTGTTTATGTTTTCATGGTAAAGCGGTTAATGTTCTTCTTATTACTATTAGCCACATAGTGGACCGATAATATTAGGCTTTGACGGCGCGGTGGCGGCGCGCGGCGGCGGCGCGCGGCGGCGCGGCGGCGCGCGGCGGCGGAGCTTGTGTGAGCGCTTACTCTTTCAACCCCGTATATTCCCCATATATTCTTACTATAATATGATGAGTTTATTTTAACGCTAAATTGCCTTCATAATACTTGGTATCAAAACTGAGATGTGTTTCATTATCTGATTATTAGAATTCAATTGAACAATCATAGTTAATCGTGATAATTTTAGCATTATAGTTATATTTTAGATAGTTAACAAATGACAGAATTAACAGTCCTGGGTAAGTTCTACCTAATATTCCAGACAACAAAGAATTCAGGTGAAGTAGATAGATCATATATTTATTACTATCAGTAATATTCATACTTGTTACAGACATCAAGTGAATTGCTCTAATGAAGTTAAAATTGTTTCTGACTGAGTGATCATAATGTCTGCAATTTTCCAGAAACACAATGGCAATAATCTATTCTTGATATCGAAATTACGTTGTTAACGTAAATGTGATAGCAATAATTACAAATCTATGTTTTAAGAGAACAGGGTAATTTTATAATTGCATAAATAAATATTCAGTTTTTATGTTCTGAAGACAACTTATTTTCTGTTAGTTCTACTGATGTTTTGCAAATAGTTAATAGTTCTATGTTAATTTATTTATTTGTTATGGTTTTGAATAATACCAAATGAAGCACAATGTAAATAAAATTTATTTTTTTATTACGTTTTTATATATTTCCTTTTTTTAAATTTGAAACATTTTGCTAGTGCTAAGTTTTGTTTATTTCTAACTAAAATAAATAATCTTCTATTCAGTGAGGTCTTGCCAAAAATAAGCCAAATTTAGCTAATTAGTAAATTATTCTTGGAACTTTTTAACAAGTGTTACAACAAAATTCTATGCAGGCTTAGAACCAGTAAAACAAAGCAACAGTATTTAAGTACATAATTGTATTAGCAAATTATCTGATCAGGTACTTACAATACTGCAAATAACTATAGGTATTATAAAACTATAATACCAATAGTTTATATAAATAGTTTTGTGGTGTCCAAACCAACAAAAATAGTTGGATATAGATAACACTTATTCTAATCTACAAACAAGTTAAATCATTAACATCTTGTGAGTCTATCTCAAACATCCTATTTTACTCTGTGATAGAAAAAATATTTTTTATAGACAATCCTGCAAGGTCAAAAGGTTCCAAATTAATGTTAGAATTGGGGATGTTAAATGTTGTTAAAACAGACTTATTTAGGATGTTTGACTGAGAAGGCTCTAATCTTAGAACTTAGGCCTTCTGTCCTGACTTAATTGCCCAGATGCTTCTAATGGTGTTACCAATGCCAATGTCATGGCTGATGATGTAGAATAGGCCTCCAAGAGTTGCAATAGATAAGGCATATACTAAACCAATAGCCAACTTGGGGATGACGGGCCCAAATATGCTGGCTCGGACATAATCAACAGCAATGGCTTCCAGACCCCTGGAAATAAAAAGGTGGGTTAATAATAATTGAATAAACATTAATTATTATTGCTGGTGTATTTTTTATTTTTTTTAAACTATCATCAGCATCATTTCAGCCATAGGACATTGTAGGACAGGTCAGTAGCAGCCACCAACTGTGGTCAAAGGTTTTTTAACCTAATCTCAATGAACTCATTCAACCACCATTCTTAGGATTTTATAAAATAAATTATAAGCTTATTTTGTACAGTCATGCTGATAAAGCCCAAACAACTTTTAGGATAATAAAATTTGTCTAACATCTATTTAAACATTCTTAAGATAAAATGTAAATTACCAGAAAGTATGTGCCACAACAAGAACAGCTAATAATGAATCCAAAGCCTGACTGGGCATCAGCAGAGCTGCAGGCACCACTGGAACAAGAGCCAGGGCCACTGCCCGCTCAATCACCCACAGCCTGGAGTGGTCAGAGGTCTTGTCTGCTGAGCGAAGCGCTGTTGATGTGCGGAATGAACGGACCTGAAATGTTGGTATCCTTATATATGAAATAATTCTATTAATCTAATAATCTTAGCTTAACTCCTTGACCCTTACTTCAGGTAATAAGGTCAGGTAAGCGGTAACCGGCTACCGCTTGGGGATTAACGAGTTAATAACCATTAAGCTTCATAAGAGTTCGTGTATAGCTAGTTTATATATCATCAGAGTAGAATAGAAACTTACAGCATTCAATATGGGTGTGGAATTGGAGTTCTTCAAAGGAAGATTTCTAGTAAGAGCAGTTGTAACAGATCTTTGCAATGTTGGCTGTGACGCCAACTTCATCAGCTGCCTACCGCACACTGGAAAGTCAACAGAATATAATAGTTGGAGCAAAAAATGTCTTAGTGTCTACTAACCTATGAAAGCTTTAAATAAACATAAAAAATATATTTAATAGATCATTGAAATCTTATCAGTATAGTGGCATTTTTAAATGTCTGAAATCTTGAAATTAAAAGTTAGGAAATAGGCAATTAAATTTATAAAATGTCTAAGTTTATCAACAACTATTATGTAATTGAGATTTCAAAAAGTATAACACAAGCACTATACCGGAAGAACGTGCAAACATCGAGAAAGCCATGTTCTTCTGTTTTATGTGCGGTACGCAAAAATTAATAGTATGAACTTGCTATGAAGATATTTAAAATTAATTGAAATCACAATGCAATGCACCACAAGTCCACAAGTTCTATCAAATTGCAAAGACGTCAAATTCAAATTGACAGTGACAATATTATGCTGTAATGCTGCAGGTGTATACACGCACAAAATGCGGTTTGTTTTTAGTTTCACGAACGCCACGAAATAAAAGAAGAAAAAAAATGCCGTTCAACATCTTTTTAATAAAACTTATAATTTAAATTAACTCGACACTGGCAAAGGGACGATTCAAGCGCAAATTCCAACTAAAAGAAATTGAATTGAAAAATGCCTATCATGCGGCCTCTTGACGCAAAGACTATGTCTGTATAATATTTATTTTATGATATCATCTGGACGCAAAATGGCGTTCAACTGAGTAACATCTTTTTCACTTTATAATTTTATTTAACTCGACACTGAGGAATCGTTCAGTTCAGTTTCTTGTAATTGGACTTTGCGCTTGAAGCGACAATTTGCCAGTGTCGAGTTAAATAAAATATTAAAGTAAAAAAGATGTTATACTCAGTTGAACGCCATTTTTCATTTTTTTTTTGTCTTGTCCCTCCTCGTTTTTTTTGAACGCAACTAAAGTTGATATAAATTTTCTGTCACCAGTGACAGCGTGCCAAATTTGAAACAAATTTTTTGGCGAAGTGTAAAATTTTAGTGTTTCGTGAAATGTTTTAGATACTATTTTATGTTGGAAAGAAGTAGAAATGATAAATTATTTGTGTTGCTACAAAATTACTTTGTCCGGCGGTATCTCCGGCAAAGAATAATACACCTTTAAACGTAAGTAAATAATTTTTGTTTAGTTCATAGAACTGCAGTCAGAATGTCAAGCAGAAATATTTTGTTGTTGAAATGCCGCATTGCTATCGATTTGCTAAGATTGTGTTTATTGTGTACACGGAATGATGAGGGTCGTTTGGCCTACTTCGATATCCCGTCTATACTTTTATATATATCTCTACCTTCAAAATAGTTACCTATATTTTTCTTCCATGAGTAACCTTAGCTTCACTTAAAATCTAAAATTATGTTTTTGATTTAGCAGGACCTATTTATATGTTTATTTTAATTATCATTAAGTAGGTATTTATATACTTAATATGATATGTAATTTCATATGTATTATATTTATTCTGCTTAGAGCCATGGAGCCAGAAGAAGATAGAGTGTCTCCACTCAAAAAGAATGCTGATGAAATTCCCAAAGTTCATGCAAAATGCAACCACAACCGTCCAAATACAAGGTTAACTTGTAATCTGTTTTATATAAGTATACAATTTTATCTATTTCTTATATATTTTAAGGTCTTGAAATCTAGAATATAATTATTTAATGACAGTGATCATGATCAATAACCACTTGACAATTAATATAGAAACCATGATATTTTGAATTATTATTTAATCCATATTTTCAATATTTTAATAATTAATATAATTTTTCCTGAGACAAATCATAAAATTGTGATCTAATTATTGATTACAATTTTAAGCATTTAATTGCATGCATGTGAAAATATAGTGCCTAAAGAATTGTACTGTATGAAATTTTCTCTTACATAAATCTTAAAAAAAAAAAAATCTCATGTTGTATTTTGTTACCATTTGTTATTTGCATATGATTACAATATATAAATTTATGGGATTCAATTTATTAACAAGATTTATATAATACAAAAGTTATAAACAAATATTTTATATTTCAAGACTGTACTAATATTTTTATAGATAGCAGTTCTGCAATGCTTATCATAACAATACACAGTATTTCAATGTACCTACTTATTTGTATTGAATGTTGTAACTTAGTAACATTATGGGTACAATGTCAGTCACCTGAGCTCGCTGAACCATGCACTCCATTCTAACCATTGTGACTCAATCAATACACCATAAAATGGCTAGTTTATGGTTCGCTTTCAACTGGGTCACTCCATAAAAATGCTTGATGCTGATAAAATCAAGATTCCGTTTCTTTAACCCAAAAGTAGATTGCAGTTTTATGCGACTGAGTTTTTAAACCTTGAGACTACTGGCCTCATTCATTCAAAGCTTTTTTATTTATTAAATGACAAAAGCTTTTAGAAGATATTTTGTAACTTACTAGTTGTGCCCCGCGGCGTTACTCGCGTTATTCCGAATTCCGCCGGAAAATCCATCCATCGGAATGATATTTTCGCGCTGTAAGAAGAATTCCTGTAAAAGAGGAACAGACAGACAGATATACTTTCTCTTTTAAAATATTAGTATAGACCTTCATATCATAATTTTTTATTTAAGTAATTTTTGCTTATTTCTAGGTCATATCACTATAAACTAAACTGCTTAGCTGCCTGTAGCAAAGTCATTATTTCAATTCCATAGCCTAAATTATTTGGGATATAACCATCCATTTTATCTTTTTACTTTTTTCAATAACATACTGCAGTTTAAAAGCTAAAAATGCGTTCACGGCTCTCAAAGGTATGAGATTGAAAACCTTTTTCGTTGAAAGTCGGTTAAAAATTAGCGTGATAGCGATTGAACACAAATAGAAGATATGTACTTTATAATTTACATTAATTAGTTGGGATATACAATCGCAAGTTTATTTTACTGAAACACAACATATAAAATCATAAAGTAGTAAACCATTATACGCACAATATAAACATTATATTAAAACCTGAATAAAGTGCGCTTAAACTACCCCCTTAACACAAGATACCAAAATATTCTGCCCCATTAAATCAACCCTTCGTTTCCGGCGAATTTCGCGGGTCTCCGCCGCCCCCGATAATCATATCACAGCGGTCACCGGTCAGTCCTCCTCTGGCGTTTGTCGGAGCAAGACGTGTCGCGTGACGGGTGTGAATACACTTTTAATTGTCTCGGTTTATTATTGACGCGGCTTTGTACGTGACTCAGCTTAGCACGTGTGGAGATGGGCAAGGTTTTTGTGTGAGTAGAGTATTCGATAAATATTTATGTAGACAAAAACTTGACGGAAAGGGGAGTGTCTAGAGGATTTTCCTTAGTCCTGTTCTCCGAAAAGGACCTGATCTAACTTGCTGATTTGGATTAGGTTTTTATCCGGCGAAATAGAGACTCAAAGAATATACATGATGGTAGGTACTATGATAATTAAAATAGATAAATACCTTCATGTCAAGGTGTATGAAATATATTTTTATAAATTGACCATCATAATTAAAAGATTATAAGATAATTGCTGCCTTTATTGACTCAGTAAATTAATGTACATAACATTACAGCTTTCACCGGTATATGTATTTATGTAAATAAAAAATGTATGTAATAACTTACTTTTTCCTACTTGAAATTTAATAGATCTGCATAATAGCAATTTCGCTATTAAGATGACTCACTTAGTTGTACGGGCTGTTTGTAAAAATCACAATTGTTATATAGACCGTGAATATCTTAATCTTACGATAGTTTAACTAAGCTGCCTCACGCGTCTATGTGTGCATAGAACTTTTAAACTACGCAACGGATTTTGATGCGGTTTCATTAATAGATAGAGTAGTTCAAGAGGAAGGTTTATAAGTATAATACATGCGAAAAATAGTGCAGGAACACAGAGTTTTTAAAGCTTTCTGATGTGATTTTGTAAATAAACTGACTGGCATTCACTGCGCTTTTCATAGCTAACTGAACCCTAGGAGATAGAATAAATTAATATACTAAAGTATTGTACAACTTAAAAAGATCTACAAAAAAGTCAGCGGTAGTATAGGTACTATACCTATCTAACTTATTGGGTCAATTTTTAGTAGCGAAAATAATGGTTTATGTACGAAGCGATTTTTAACGAATTCAGCATTAATCCTTATCCAATAAAGTTCTTTATAAATAATTGTGGGTTTAAAATAGATAAATTTGACCCTGTACAACATACAAATTAAATCAATATCTTCGAAGATATTACAGATTTTAAACGCAAGGAAATAGCAGCTGGGGCTGTTTCGTACGGGGGTGCGGGGGGTCGGGGCGGCGCGAGCAGAAATGATGAATGCACCCGTGCGCAGCCGGGGCGGGTTGCTAGTATCTATAAAGGTATAAATTCATTTAGAAAACTCGCGTAAATCGAAAACGTCGAACTGAATTTTGCAAGTCGCGTTAGTTTTGAAAGGAACATCTTAATTAGGTACCTAAGATAAATTATTATGTTTTTCTTATTCATCGACCCTTTCAGTCTTATTAAGACATTTTCTGCAGTACAACTTTATTCAATTGCATGTGTAAGCCAAGTCGCAATCTAATTGATTGCAATTATCTCGTTAGCAGACATTAAAACGTCTATTAGCTTTTACCGTAAGACCGGTGTTCGGAAAATATATGAATAACTAGCTGTCCGTGTAGTTATAAATTCCTCGGTAAAAATAACCTAGTTGTCGTCCTTTACTGGGAAAACAGCTAGGTATGTCCGTAAGGTTGGTACCAAATTTGATCCAAATCGGGCTATGCTTACAATAATTGTATTATCCAAAAAAGCGGTAAAATACCGCGTTAAAGAAGTAGCTTAAAATGGAAGCTATTGTGAAGTTTCATCAAAATTTATTGAGTATTTAGTTTTAAAAGCAACAAACACACTTAATAGTTGTAATAGGATAATTCATAAGAAGGTATTTGCACGAAGTATAGATTAAAAATGGGTCAGCTTTGGCGTAGTAGCTGTATCATCACCGCCGTCCACAACCTTTCTGATTTATTTACCTAGGATCTCTGGATGAAATGCCTTTAAGCTAGATAAAGTTTTAGTTTTGATTGGTGTGTTTATTTATTCATAGAGAATTCTAATCTATTCTCATTCTCACGTCTAGGCGTAAACCATGGTGCAATTCTCGGCTCTATGCAAATTGACGAATCACATAAAACGCGTATACTTCAACAGATTTCATCACATGTCCGCGCCTTCATGAATAAAGGTAAAATATGGAGTCAGAAAAGTAAACAAAGAATCGCTTGATGATGTCACTCAGAGATTTACACTTCAAATAATGTAGAACCTTCTCATCCGTCCTCAATAAGTATTGCCTACTTAAGCATTATCACAAACACCCCTATTTACGTTTCCACCGGGACACGAGGACTTCCCTCTTGACGAGAGAGATCTTTATACACCACGCTGGCCAATTGCGGATTGTGGTGAATGTCACATGTCCTTCGAACTCTTCAAAGTTTTCAGAACACGCCATTGTCTCTTCACCATTAAAGCACGTGTTAAAGCGCATATAAACTTTTCAATAGGTGCGCGGCTGGTCTTGAACCCTCTACCTTCGGAATGGGAGTTGAGTTTGCTCCCACTTAGACAACTCGGCTTATACCTACTTAATATTAGATTTACTTTGTTTAATTGTATTAACTCAAATACAAGTTTAACTCTTATAGATTTATCTCAAAGCCAATTTGTCCCTGTGCTTGTGCATTGACTTGATTAATGACATCGAAACTGCAAAAAATTCGCAAATGTTATTATCAATGACCAATACAGGGTCGCGTGTAAAGTGCTATCGCCTGCCATAAATGTGACCTGATTCATGCGCAGGGCTCCGCCGTTACAGCAGTAATGTCACAGTATGTCACTCACGGCTTGTGCTGTGCATGTCATTTGATTGACGGTTGCACTACAAACCACCGGTCGCTTCGGAGACGGCAGGGTCCTATTATAGCGAGGCTGGGGAATAAAACTTAGCTGCTAATTAGTTATATCGACGAATGTGGTTTACAAGTGTATCCTATGAGTATTAAAACATTATTTGACTTATAACACCGTATTTTTTCGAAAATGTATTGAAATTATTTGTCGACGTGTGTATAAAGCAGAACAAATATCGCTTGCCATACATTTATTAATTTATAAATCTAAATTTTAAATAGTAAGTTAAACCCCCGATTCCTATGCCTTAATTTCCATAAAAGTAAAACACCATAATATTTAGTAATGGGCACGCGATGCTCTTTCATTTGATATACTCGAGTATATTTGCAGATTTTCGGTTTACATCCCCCACTCTCACCCCAATAACTTTTCAACGGCACAACCGAATTTTATGAAACATGTTTAAGAACACCCGGGCCAAACTCATCTTTTATACAAAAACCTAAATTGAAATCGCTCCATCCGCTCGGGAGCTTTGATGTCCCAGACAGACAGACACGTCAAACTTATAACACTTCTCTTTTTTGGTCGGGGGTTAACAAATTAGTACAGATAATCCAGTTACACTAGTTCAGTTCAGTTTCTTGTAATTGGACTTTGCGCTTGAAGCGACAATTTGCCAGTGTCGAGTTAAATCTATACTAATATATAAAGCTGAAGAGTTTGTTTGTTTGTTTGTTTGAACGCGCTAATCTCCGAAACTACTGGTTCAAATTGAATAATTCTTTTTGTGTTGGATAGTCCAGTTATCGAGGAAGGCTATATAACATCACGCTACGACCAATAGGAGCAAAGATATAGTGGTAAATGTGTAAAAAACGGGAGAAATTGTTCATCTTTGAAGCCTTCCGTTGCGTGCGCCGTGAAAACGGTTCAAGATACACAAAAAATATGTATTAATAATTAATAGCTCTTTTAATGATCTAAAAAACAGTCCGCGATAGTATATGTCTATCTTTTAAGATTAACTCACAAAAACCGTTTTTATGGTACCTAATTTGATCGAAATAATTTGTTTAAGTTGTATCAACATAATAATATTAATCTTTATTCAAATAAATATGTTGTTGGTTAAGAGTACTTCATCCATTGTAACGCGGGTAGCACCGCAGGGCACAGCTAGTAAAATTATAAAGTGAAATACTAGATGTTACTCAGTTCAACGCCATTTTGAATCCCCCCAGTTACACTAAATGTGACCTGATTCATGTTACACCCAGTAATGTCACTGGATTGTGCTCTGCATGTCATTTGATTGACAGACTGTTGCACTTTAAACCCACGGCCGCTTTGGAAACTGCGGTCCTACGGCTAGGTTGGAGAATTTGGAGGACATTGAACAATAAAACTTAGCTACTAATTAGGTATATCGACGAATGTCGTTTTTGTTGCTAAGTGTTCTGCGTTATTACAAATAGGTAAAAGTTTATTTCATTTAAATTTATTTAACAGCATGTTGACAGCATGTTGATGTTTTAAGTTGACCTGTCCATGTAGGTATGCATAAGCGTCTAAGGAAATAAACGTTTTGACTTTGACTTTGACACTTAAAAAAACTCCAACAAAGTATCAAGTTAACCTATCCCTATTATGTAATTATTTGACTTATAGCAGCGAAATTCCGTATCGCATATATTATCAATAGTCAATGCATCATAGCGTGTAGAATGCAGCACAGATATCGCTTGACAAATTTCTACGTATAGGTCTGTACTGTATCGAACCCTTGGTGCGCGAGTACTATTCGCACTTGACCGCTTTCATTTCATATTAACTGAGATCAAATTGTTATTTGACGATGGTTGAACTTGGTTAAATCAAATTCAATTTTTAGCGTAAAATGGTGAAATTTGACTAGGTTGTCACCACCTACACACATACATATCTTAAGTCCTATCCTACACTAGTCACCATTCTTGCCAACTTGTACAATATTGCCAGGCAACACGAAAACCCAACTTATGTGGCAGTTCAGGCCCCTTGTTATGCAGATTGTAGATAGCGGCGATTGCCAGAAACTAACATGGCGTATAATTCGCGAGGGAAATCGTTTGGCAGTCTGTCACTAGAATATATTAACAGTATACAAGAACTTATCAACTGTCGAAAAATAAAGGAATTTCTCAATTTATGAAAATAAAAAAATACAGCGCGTCTGGGGAATTTGATGGATTTTGAACAATAAAACTTCACGGCAAATTTATCTATTACTAGCTGTGCCCCGCGGCGTTACCCGCGTTATAATGGATTTCCCGCGGAATGACGTTTTCCCGCGGTAAAAAGTAGCCTATGTTATTTTTCAGGCTCTAGGGATTCTGTGTACCAAATTTCATTTAAATCGGTTCAGTAGTTTTTACGTGAAAGAGTAACAAACATCCATACTTACAAACTTTCGCCGATATAATAGTAGTAGGATCTTTGAATCTTTCCCGATGTGGCGATGTGGTTGCTTAGTTTTTTTTATTGGAAAGGGTATTATTCAAAGTCGGTCCCATAAAAAAATAGGATTTTTGGTAAATGAATTGCAGATATCGAATCAGTGAATTATACCCGCTCAAAGTGAAAAAAAATACCGCCGTAAAACTGAAAAGTTGAAATAATGAAGTAAATAATTAATTTCTTAAAATAAATAAATAAATATTTAAAAAAATCAATAAATGCAAAAAGCAGATACATCCGGATAATCCACACAACAACATCTAGCCCCGTGGTAAGCTCTTAGCTTGTGTTACGGGTACTAGACACCTGATATACTTAATATAATAGACATACGTACATAGATATTTTTTATTATACCATATTAAACACCCAGACCAAGGAGAAAGTGCTTGCAGAATATACAAACACTTGACCCCTCGGCTAAAATTAATAAATAAAAATAAATAACAATATAGATAATTTGTACTCTTTGATCCTGAATTGTGTGCTGCCGGGTCAAGGTATACCTTCATAGTAAAAACTTATTTTATGAATTGTTTGTTTTAAGAAAAACTTCATTGTATTCAACTTTTTAGTTTATCACCTGTAATTTGTGTAAGTATTTTTTTCGAATACTTAACGAAGGAGTAATGTAAAAACAAAATCGCCATTGAAATACTAGAGTCTCCTCAAAATCTGCTTCGCTCGCTATGCTCGTGCAGTCTTGTCGTGATATATTATTATAAGCCCATTGATACCCAAAAAATCTTCATTGTACGCCTTAAACGTTTAGCTCATGCCCAAAGATTATCTGGTGATTTCATTCCTAATTCGGTCCATGCCGGGTCACGGGCGGCGTTTAGTCGCGCGTCTATTTGGGGATTCGCCATCTGCACGCACTTTCATGCTGTTTCTGAGGAAGGAACTGGTCTAAACTTAGTTCTGTTTGCGCTGGGTATCATCGTTTGTTTCGAGTTGCCATGTTAATTTATACATTTTATATTAACCTACTTTGATTTCGCTTACTGAGATATTACGGTGTTTTCAAATTAGGCGTTTCGAGGCGTACCTATACCTAGGTCTGCGGCGTGACAAGCGGTGCTTTTACGTCGTACGGACGTATGTACGTCGAAACGCTCAATTTGAAAGCGCCCTAAGGTGTAATCGGTATGATTACATAATGATATATCAGAAGTACATACTAATGCTAATATTATGAATTCGAAAGTAACTCTTTCTGTCTGTTCGTCTTTCACGCAAAAACGACTAAACCGATGAAATTTGGACGTAGTTGCTCTAGAGCCTGAGAAGAAGATAAGAAGTCTGGGTATGTCCTATAACTAGGCTTCTTTTTACCGCAAAAATCCATTATAACCCAAGCACTACTAGTTTAGGATAATACAGGGTTCGTGCCGTGACTCAGAAAATTGAATATTCACTAATAGTTTTTCAAAAAACCCAATCAAAGCACAATATAATGTTGTTTCATTAATAAAATAAGGGGTCACATGATATGACTCAATTTAAATAGAATAATTAGTACATATGCCCGAAAATAAAAGAATGTAAGTACTGGCAAAATATACTAACTAATGCATTATACGACAATTACGTAAAACTGCCGTAAAGTCAACATGTATTATTCAATTACCATGAAACGCTTGTCACCGATCGATTTCCGACTATTAATCAACTTACACTTTCCTTTCCTATACACCGTTCCTGAGCAAAATGTTTACATTTCGTGACAAAAGAGACTTGTTTGTTGTTTTCAATGCTTTACAAAACCACCCCTGTGATAGTACCATACCACGTCATTCTGTTACCGGAAGACCTCATTATTCCGATCAAAGAATTATAATATTTACAATTCCCGAATTTCCTGCGTCCCCCAGGAAATTATTAGCATCGTAAAAGTTCCCGGGCGAATCTTTGCCCCCTTTACTTTATGTCAAGCGTCAGGAAATAGGGTAGATGACTTAAAAAATTTAAACTAGTTATTTAGATTACTCAAAAATATCAAACTTTTGAAACTATCATGGTTAGCAATACTATTTAGATTTATAACGGGATATTTATATTCATGGCGCATGTAACTATGCCGAAATATCGGGAAACTCGAAAGACAATCTATCATGGTACATATACTGTTATACATTTTAAAATATCTACCCATATTTCGATAAAGTGCATTGAATCGCGAGACGTAATGCTTCCGAGTAAAATGTACTAAATGTATCCGCCACAAGCCACTCCGGAACCTTGATGCTCCGTAATTTGGCACTTTCTAGCAAAAAAGTATTGCAGTAGGTGTCCAGTATTTTTGGTCGGGCTAGCCGACGAACTAAACAGAGTATCTATTTCATCTAGTCATCGTGCTTATTCTCTGGGTGGTTCAACTTTCGACTTACGTACTGCGTAGAGTGATAGTAATCTGTGGGTTTAGGGAAGAACCCTTCGGCAGTCGCGGGATCGATAGGCCCGGCACGCAGCCGTTTCCCACTTTATTGCAACGCTCCTGTTTTTAGGGTCCTGGGGTAATTGACGCCGGGTAACTGGTACCTTACATTTCCCCGCTGTATTAGATTTTTATGTCATTTAATTTGATACGCACCCAACTTGACTGGTGCTTACTCTTGAAACGCTGTTTTTGTGATGTTCCTTAACCTTTTGACCGCCACCGTCGGCTATACTCGACATTACAAATTGAGCTCACTACGCCATCCAGCGTCGTCATATGACGACCAAAACTACTCCAAAAGAAAAACGAAATACACAATCTTTAATATCATAAATACTCGAAGCAATTATGATAAGGGCTTATTTCACAGAATCTGAGTAAAATAAGCAATAGCTATGTCAATAATAAGTATCAATAGTTAGTTATGTCGAGAGATATCTCGCTTTGCACATGTGACTAACTTAAGCGAAATAATTTATAGTGATGGTTAAACAATCGCATAGCATATTAAAACGTATCACAGCGAAAAATAAATGTATAGTACTTGACACTTATGAATATACATCCGTTGAAAATTACGATAAAAATACGTAAAATAGAATTTTAATATAAAAGGCACGTTTGATCTAGAGAAAGTGGTTGAAACCGTCTCTTAAAAAGGGTAGTTAACTATCATTAAAATTTAGAACAAATTGTTACTAGATTTTTAGTAAATATTTTTTGTATTAAAACTAAAAACACAGTATTTAAAAATAAAGACAATTTTTATAAGATATCATTATTTAAATTGGATTTTTTTTTCGTCCTGCATTACGTGACTTAAACGCCACTTTTCGTAATGTCATTGGAGTTCCGGACTGTGACGTAACTGATTAGTACGTGTTAGTACGAAACTGTAATGTGCCGTATACTGTCTATAGCGGGTTTCCGACATGTGACAACACACGCGCGCCATCTTTTAGGGCAACGTTTTTCGCGCACTTTTGCCAATTTAATATTGTTTTATTACCGAAATATTAATGTTTTACGTTTTTAATAAGGAATCAATTAAAATAGTTTTCCAAAATTAGTCAACTAGGCTATTATACTCTTTATGTTTCTTTTATTAAACTATAAAATTATGTAATTTCCCTTAAATCTTTTGAACTCCTCAAGTTTAATGTTTCGTTTAGCCGCAATAAATAATGCAGTAGCAGTACGCAGTTCACATTTTTAATTCAACACGCAGTATAAAACTAGATTACCCTATTTGTACCATGTGGTTTCTAATTACCGTACCACTGTACAGTCAACAGCAAAAGAAACTGATGGAATAGAGTCCCAAAATAATATATAAATGAAATTAAGTCAAAAGTTACTGACTATTGTAGTTTGTTAGACGTAAGTGATCATGATCACATTTATTTCGATACTTGGTGTGATTATGATCATTTTCCTTTTAACCATAAAAACTTTATTTTAAATTGAAACTTTGGTATAACTTGCTACATCTGGCACGGCACACTAGAAGATGTTACGACACGTTGATTTTGATCACTTACTTTTGCTGTTGACTGTACCATACGTCACTGAAACTGGCCCCGCGTTGAATAATATAGCTCACAGCTGTTGGTTTTCACTCGTCAATACTCGATATATACTCATAAATATGGCTTATGGTACTCATAAAGTCATGGTCACTTTCTACCTCTGGAATATTAGATGTGTGTGACCTTGGCTTGTCATTAACTACGACTTTATAAATAGGGTAATTAACTACCACTACTAGTAGGTGGGTGCTTTAACGGTGAAGGCAAACATCGTGAGGAAACCGGCATGTTCTGAGAACTTTAAAAAAAGAGTTTGAAGGAAATGTGACATTCACCAACCCGCACTTGGCCAGCGTGGTGAATTAAGGCCTAATCTCTCTCGTCAAGTGAGAAGTCCCTGTGTCCCAGCAGTGGGAACGTTAATAGGGTGATGATGATGACTAGTAGGTTAGGTAGTTACTCCATTCTTTACTCACCTGCCTCAGTGGCGCGGTTGGCGAAGGTCCGGGTTCGATTCCCGCTGATGAGTCGGTTGTATGTTCTGCAAGCACTTTCTTCTTTCTGTGTGTTTAATTTGTGTAATAAAATATATATATATATATATGTATGTATGTGTATAATATTAAGTATATCAGATGTCTAGTACCCGTAACACAAGCTTGCAGCTTAATACGGGGCCAGATGTTGTTGTGTGGATTGTCCAGAAATATTTATTTATTTATTCATGACTTAAATACGCTCTTTAATTATATAAAAATTCCTCGAACAAGCTTGCAGAAATTGGGTTGTTTCCTATTTCTTTATAGCAATATAGATTTGGTCTCAAACCTATCTGCCATTCAAATCAGACGACACTTAGGTATTAAAAAGTGATATAAATATTCTTTCCACTTGTCCGTGCTTTTAGTATTAAGTGGTTAAATAATCTCAATTTTTAAATTAAAAATATCCCTCGAGTTAAAAACCTTAGTTCCCTTATTAAAGTAATGAATGATTCATATTATTTAGGACGACCTCCGTGGCTCGAAGGTCGAAAATCTGTCTGAGGCGCAGTAGGTTGCGGGTTCGATTCCCGCCGCGGGACAAGATTACGATCTAGAATTTCTGGTTTCGGGTCTGAGTGTTCTTGCATAATACGTATGTATTTACAACAAAAATGTATTTATAGTATTTCAGTCACCATAGTACAAGGTCTGCTTAGTTTCGGTTTGCTGTATGATTAGTCCGGAAAAATGTATATATATTATTTATTTTGTAATGCCCGAAAGGACACAAGTGGGGTCGCAAATGAAAATTTGAAGACCCGCTCGTGTAAATTTGTAGAAATTCGGTTATTCTTCCCCACTATTCCCCCCACTACTTTTTAACAGATCGACCGATTTTTAACAAAAAATACTACGAAGAGCTATGATGCCACAGACAGGATGTTAAATTAATAACACCCCTATTTTTCCGTCAAGACTTTTTTTTTAACGAGTTATTGTATTATAGCTATGTAAATTGTTTGGTAATATTCCTGTCGTATGCATTAGGCATTATTTATCTGCGCAAATTATCTTGCTTTTTATTTTCTTCACAATATGTATTTCACGTTCTCACTTAGTTTGCATGCAAATTAAAACGGAAACGCCAGGATTTTTAATAATCCCATCCAGCACCTTTTCGGGATAGTCTATTGTACGGAATGAGGCGTCTCTGGAATACGAGATGAGTTTCTTCTCAAGTTCATCGATCTGTCGACCTTGTGCTAAGTTTTTTCTATCTTATAAAATGAAGGAGCAAAAAATTTACAAATTGCAAAAAGTTTGCTAAGTAGTTTTCTGCGCTGTTAACACCTAAGCACTTTAAGCGAGTTAATTGTAACAAAATCAATCGACTTTAATCGTCAGTTAAATTCATAATAAGATACATAAGTTACTCATTACTGTAATTTTATAAGAAGTGCTTTTATCACAGTTTTATATTGGTGTTAGTGTATGTCTGTAATATTACTAGTTTGCATGTAATATTGGTAGGTATGTACCTAGTTAAATAGAGGTAAAATATGTCCTTATGGTGACGGATTATTTTTTTGAAAGTAAATATTTGTAATATTTTATTTAAAACTTTCAATTTGAGCGTTAGACGAATGTTCTACTTTAATAGCGCTCTCGCTCTCGGTGGTGCGCGGTGGGCGAATGTCCGCTTGCAGAGCAAGAGGTAGCTGGTTCGATTCCCGCTGAGGGTAAAATTGTTTGTATGTTCTGCAAGCACTTTTCTCCTTGGTCTGGGTGTTTAATATGTATAATAAAAATATCTATATATGTATGTATATTATATTAAGTATATCAGATATCTAGTACCCGTAACACAAGCTTAGAGCTTGCCACGGGGCTAGATGTTGTTGTGTGGATTGTCCGGAATTATTTATTTAATAGTAATTAGAATATATTAAAGTCCGTTGAACACAAACATTGCACTCTATATAAAAGAATAAATGTTTTAAAGACAATGCTTTACATCTAGCCTCGTGATTTTAATACGTTATTCTCCACATTAAAATTTGGCATTTTATCTGCAGTAGTCTAGTTGTCATTAATTAACCGACTTTCAACGAAAAAATGAGGTTCCCAATACGATGCCTGATTTTTTTGAAGAAAGAACTCTGTGGACCGATTTCGGTGATTGGTCCCATTTAAATTTAATCGTTATAAAAGTAGTTCTCGAGTTATATTGAAATATGTCCTCATTTCATACCGAATTTGGTCGATCCTTAGGTTATCCTAGGTTCGAATCTCCATTTCTAAGTCATAAATTTCAAACTTAAAGTCGGTTGTTTTTGTTAAAAATCGACTTGTTATGGTAAAATTTCGACCTCAAGGCACCCAACGCCATTCTTAAAAACACAAACAAAATGTATACTTTTAGAATTTCAACAATTCTGATATCACAATCAAGCCTATGGAACGTAAAGAACGTACGTACTTTTTAGGTCAGTGTTAACGTAAGCACGTACCTAGCCATGGTGGCATGGCGTCATCGCACACATCGACCCGATTGTAATACTGGCACACGGCTCATTAAACAGATTATCAGGTCTAGGGCAAAAACTATAACGAATGTAGGCGTTTAACTTATTAACCTTTATAAAATATATAAATATAATTTCCGGACAATACACACAACAACATCTAGCCCCGTGGTAAGCTTCTAAGCTTGTGTTACGGGTACTAGACATCTGATATAGGTACTTAATTTACATAATAGATATTTTTTATCTAAAATATAAAATTTCCATGTCACAATGTTAGTTACCGTACTCCTCCGAAACGGCTTTACCGATTTTTAACAAATTTTATATGCGTATTCAGTAGGTCTAAGAATCGGCTACTATCTATTTTTAATTTTGCATAACAACGTTATGCAAAATTAAAAATGCTGGGGTCAGCTAATTATTTATAAATAATTATACCTAGACCAAGGAGAAATGTTTGCAGAACAAACAATACAATACATCACCCCTTGGCGGGAATCGAACCCGCTCATACAAATTCATAAACCCCACTTTAGGTTGAAACTAATATTCTAAATGTTTTTTAACTTATTTAAAAAAAATAACTTGTAGAAGTATGTTTTTGGCGATTTTTGTCATATCGTGTATTTCAGTTTACTGTAGTCTCATACCTTCCATAGTTACCATAATCTTTTGATCCCTAAATGAAACAAGATATATTGATAAACGGATAGAAAACATATTTTTAAAATATTTTTTAACTTATTGAAGTTTAGGCGGTTTTTGACATTTCTTGTTCTATAGTTTATAGTAGTTTGACCCTAGAGTCTTTTGATACCTACATTAAAAGATCGATAGGGATGGAAGATATAGTTTTGCTAAATTAGCCTTTTTGTAGCTGACTAACTTTTTTCCGAAATCTGTGAATGCAGCCTAGAATAACTATAAAATTGTTGTATCTCTCTCAACAACAGGTCTTCTGAAACGTTTATGGTCCCTTCTCAAAAAGCTATCCTGTATAGACTGTAACATTTATTATCAATATAGGATATTATAGGGACCAAAATCCAGTTACACAAACTCGTACTAACGACAATCAAAAATGGGGTTTAACACTTTGTAAAAATAAAAAACTGAGAAAGAGAACTTCTGAGTGGTAATGCAATGTCCTTAGGAACAATTAAATATAATTTTGTTTTCGTATATGTATGTCGAAGGATATCCTCAGATTCCTCTGTAATTAATGTAAATTAATAATACTCAAATTATTCATAGAATTCCGTGGAAAAATAAAAATAAATAAATAAATATTTCCGGACTACTCACACAGCATCACCTAACCCCAAACTAAGCAGAGCTTGTACTATAGGTGTAAGGTGACTGATATAATACATAAATTGTAGATCGTACAAAATCTGGTAACACACGTACAAATTCTTAAGTTTACATGGAATGTGCTGAATTAATTAACTGACGAATATGAATAATACTCATATGTATACAAGGTGTTTCAGCACTGGTATATAAAGCGGAAAGTGTGTGAAGGGCACCGCACCAGGCGAACACTCTTTATATGCCAATTTTGAATCATCTTGTATACAGTTTCATATACCAAAACTTTTTATTTTACATTTGCAACAAACTATTAAGATTTCACTTTTGCATTTGTAATAATAGTGATACAAAACTGGCATCGATAGAGATTAACAAAACTGAACCCATTTAAGTAATACTTCGCGTGTCGTGCTGTCTGACAGAAGTGCTTCTGAACCTGTCATAAACTTGTAACAGTTTTGTATACTTGATGGCCCGAAGAGGTTTGAGGCACGATACCTTGCTACTTTTTGATAATGTGAACTATTAAACTTTATAATCTGAATCTTCTGGCATTTATGTCATCATTTATGATTGCGCTTTTAAACTAAATGTTTTAACAGTCTCGTTCTTATTTTAACCCCTGGTTAAAAAAGAGCTATCATTTTTATCATTCTGTCTGGAGATTTTTTTTTGTCCACGTCCGTTTTAACACTATGAATCCGTTACGTGACCCGGGTTGTGCTAAGAACAGTCTCTGGTGGGAGGTTTCGGCCGCGGCTTGTCACCCTCCGGGCTGGGCCAGTGCGTGAAGCGATTTTTTCGTGTTTCGTAATGTGGTCCGGAGAAGCCATCTGCCTTCTAGGTCTTCATGCCCCATCTTAGACCACATCGTCACTTTACATCAGGTGTGATTGTGGTCAATTGAAGGCCTAATATCTAGCATAAAAAAAAACTTATTTCTATTAACTGCCAAATAATTATTCACTATTTGAAAGCAAATTGTAACGGTGGAACGAATCTAATTGTGATGATTAAGAAAAAATTGCATGTTTTAATTTAAAATTGAGATAATAATAGTCCCTAGACACCAATGAAAGAGAATATATTGTTACACACCTGTAAATTTACTTAAAAAGAGTTTTGAATGGTTTGAAAATTAATTGAGTTGTAAACTTGCATAAAAAACAAGAACTTACATATTATTTCTCAACGACAACATTCGATATTTTAAATACTGGATTAACTCAATAATCACTTGTGTATTTTGTAGGATTGAATAACCTCCTATATTTTACCATAATCAGCATCTTTCACTTATTTATTAAACAAAAAATACATTAGCAACATAATTCGCGTGTTCAATAACTCTAACACTCAGCTATGCTGTACCACCAAGTTTAGGTAATCCAATATTACATAAACTTTTTACCCTATCTAGCATGACATGAAAATTGTTTTAATTTCCGT
Source organism: Gymnoscelis rufifasciata (assembly GCA_929108375.1). Taxonomy (NCBI): domain Eukaryota; kingdom Metazoa; phylum Arthropoda; class Insecta; order Lepidoptera; family Geometridae; genus Gymnoscelis; species Gymnoscelis rufifasciata. The sequence continues at coordinate 1,579,193 of OV815320.1, forward strand.
CACAGAACGGAGCACAAAACACGTTCTGCTTACCGTTATTTCAATTTATTTTTTCCACACCTCCAGTCACGCGAACCATCCTACAATTTTTTATTATAGGGGTATTCTTGTTGGTGATATAATTATGACAAACAAGCTGCGGAAAAAAGAGCCGTGTGCTCGACTTTCATTCCGAAGGCCGTGGGTTCAAACCCCCGCCGCGCATCTCTGACATTCACCGACCGGCACTTGGCCAGCGTGGTTAATCAAGGCCTAATCTCTCTCGTCAAGTGAGAAGTCCGTGTCCCAGCAGTGGGAACGTAAATAGAGGTGCTTATGTAAGCCTTCTTAATATTATTTATAGGGTAACGGAAATGTATGAAATCTAGGAAATTAATACTATTATGATGCTATAACTAGACAATATTGTTTCAAAATATTTGGATAGGAATTGCATAAAACACTCATATCGTGTATAAAACGAATGCTTTCTGTAAGTAAAACACATGGTTAAAATACGCGTCAAATTGAGTACCTCTTCCTTTTTGGAAGTCAAATAGACAAATGATTTAAAAAGATTCGATTTTATCCAAGATCGATTCCGTCGCGTCGGCCGGCGGCCGCATGCTCGCTACACTCGCTCGGGCAAGGTTTTCATATAGCTACAAACATAACCTAAATCTACATGTTTAAAAATATTATTGTATAGATAAACCTGACAGAGTATGAGGCTATACTACCTCTACATAATAAACGGATTCTACTGTATATTGTTGACAAAAAAAAAACAGATCTAGCACATTTATTCAGTCATTGATTAATCCGTTTTCGAAATTTTGAGAACTGAGGTTTTCGTTTTTTGGTAACTCCCTATTTTTGTGCTACGCGTTATGTGCCTAGACATAAAGTAAGTAGGGCAGTTTATACAAGGTTAAACTTGTTTATATTTATATCTATGAGCTATGCTATGAGCCCAGTAGTTTCCGTAAATGGTCTTGCAATCGTATATTCACCGACCATATGCTGTGTGTTACTAATGAAGCTTGCATGTGAACAGAATCATATAACACAACTTGTACATAACGTGAGGAGTATAAATAAAAAACACCAAAAAAAAAAAAGGAACAACTACAATACTATTTAACACTATCCATTTTTTTAAACATTTACCCCATTAAAACTCCTATTACTTGCTTAAATAATTGAATTAGTAAAAACTCGCACTAAGCCTAATTATGACTATTTTGCGACTATTGTAGCTTTTATTGAACTGCTATGAAACAGACTTGTCACTAATTTAGGTTTATAAATGAAGTTTTATAAATGATCAATTCATCGATTTTTTAAGATTATTTGACCATGTTTTATACTAAATCGTCAATATTTTTTTAGTTTTATTCTTCAGAATTTATTCGCTTTTAATTTGGGTTTGGGCACAAAGATATTAACCTCACTTAATTACCCATTGTTTATTTCAATCCGATTGCACGATAAAGCATGATACACCGTAGAATATGTTATAGGTTCTTAATTCTCACCTTATTCTTAGAAATAATTAACCTGCGAGGATGAATAAAAATTAAACTTGTACCAATGAAATAAACGAAATGATTCCGTTTCAGCTTGCATAAATATTATTTGAATTCGAAGTGATTTCTTTGATGAGTGAATGTAAATAATTCATCCCAATTGCTTCATATTTTATTATTTATTATTATCATTATAAGATCAATTCTGTTTTTATAGAAATAAATCTCAGAACGTATTAATTAGTTTCGCGATAATGTTCAAGAAAACTCAAAATCATTATAGTGAGCACAGGCTTAGTGCAGGTTTAATTGACGCGGCAATCATTAATTTTACTATTACTTACGATTTTGCTGTGTACAGACTATAAAAATCACGTGGCTTCTGCGCGAGCATTGTTCCACCGCGGCAAACTTAAGTATCGGCTCGTCAATTTTCGAGATGCCTCACGGGGCGGCACAAAATCTTTAGTAGGTATACGCAGCTGCAGGCAATGCTCGATGATTAGCCGCGAGCACCAATGTGGTTTGCCGCGTGAGATCGAAACTCGGCTTTAAAGAAGTCGTGTCTATCTTAATATATATAAATCTCGTGTCACAATGTTTGTCCTCAATGGACTCCTAAACCACTTAACCGATTATAATAAAATTCGCACACCATGTGCAGTTCGATCCATCGTCATTTGTCAATATATTTATGAAGCCATTATGTATACGCATAAAAATATTAATTTGTTTACAAAAAATAGTGATAAACACAATGTAAATACAAGAAATAAATATAAACTCGCTTTGCCCACCACTAGGCTGCATAAGGTTAATGTATCATTCAAAGGGCAATGTATACGCTTCTACAACAAGATTCCCAAAGAATTGCAACAGTTGTCAATTACTAAATTTAAGAAAATTGTAAAAAACAATCTTTGTAAAAAAGCTTATTATAATATATCAGATTACCTTGAGGACAAAACTGCTTGGGACGGAATCTGCTCCAACACAAAATCAAAAACAAGACTAACAAACAAATAATGATTGTAAAGTTTCAATACAAAAATGAGCTAGAGTTTCTAATCGCTTCTTTGCTCTAGTGTAAAAAAAGCGAAGCGACCAGATACCATAAATTTATTTCCTACTTATCTTTAAGCACCTATGACCTATATGTTTTTTTGTAATCTATTTTGACGTGTCTAAGTTTTGTAAAATCAAACTATGGAAATAAATAATTTTGTATCTTGTATCTTGTATCTTGTATCCAACTTGAGAGAAAGGATAGCTTAAATCTCAAATTATAGTCGCAATTTTAATTTATTGCTAATTATTTGTCTGTTATTGAGCATATTGAGTAGGTCTGAGAATCGGCCAACATCTATTTTTCATTTTGCAAAACAACTTTTGCTGGGGTCAGCTAGTAAATTATATAAACTTTCTTTCCAGTCCACATGTATCAACCGAGAACCCGAATCCGTCTACTTCAGGCCTTCAAACCGCGGAAGCACAAGACCAAAACCAAGACAGTATGATAAAGAAAAATGGCGACGATAACGCGCCGTTCAAAGAAGAGTCTGGCTCCGTCTGCGACTGGATCTCCGGCGGGCCTATGGGCTCCAAGGCAGCTGTGCTTGTCTTTAGATCATGCGTGCTGGCTTCCCGCACACCCTCCATGGAGTCCACTACGAAGACCACAGGTGATGTAGTTTTCAGAGGAGTCCAAGAGCAGGGTTGGTGACAGCTGCAACACCGTCCTACGAGCGCGTAGGACTATGCTTGACTACATACGGTATTTTTATGGAACATGGCGGAGCAAAGCCATCCGTCTCGTATTTTGCAAACATTCTTGATGCACTAGAGCAGGGGGCTGTCGCTTTTGTTGGGAGAAACACAACTCCCATATTATGGAAAATTACTATGTATGTATTTAAAATTATTTTACTCGTATCAGTATAAACTGTGTATTGTTATATTGGGGGCTGTTAGCCATAACATCAACCACGAATTGTAAAATTTTTCATCTAGGGTATCCAATCGGTTTAGTTGGTTTATAAGTTCTCGGTGTTTCTACACCGAGAACTTATAAAGCTTAGAAAGCTTTTGAAATAATATTTATGAATTATCATGGTTGAAAACCATATTATAAGACTTGAAACACACATTAACTTATCATAACTTGATGTATGATTGTATTCATTGTAATATCTTTGAAATTATTTTATTTTATATTTAAGTCAAAATGTAATTAATAAATTTACATACCAAATGGTGAAACATGTTAGAACGAAATTACTTTATAACAACCAATATGTACACAACATGTGTTATGGCAAATAAAAAGTTCTATTCTATTCTATAACACTTCATATGGAGGAGAACTCAAAAACCGTAATATGTTTGTAACTCCTGTTACACTTACTTAATAATGTAATGAATTTAGAATCTCGCCTCAATCAGGTCAGAATACCGGGACCAGTATACTACTTAACAAGGCGAAGAACATGGCCCGACGGCTGGCAGAACCCAACGCCCTCAACGTGGTCCGGCAGAAGAACATGATGCACGACGTCATGGAGACCTTCGGGAGAGACCAGCGGTACTCCGGCCAAGCCTACGTAGTCCGCCACGTCTCCGAGGTGGAGATCCCGTTGACGGAGTCAGTGGAATCCCAGGGTCATGAGGTTGAGGGGGAGCATAAGAGAGATATAGCGGATGTGCTGAATGATCTCAGCAAGGTTACGCTGAAGAGGCACCTGAATATTGAGAATACGACGGCTAATATTAATATTAAGGAAGACCCGCCACCTCGCATCTCGTCGCCTGTTCCGAGAGGTAAGTACACTTGGAGATGTTACGGTTATTATGGATAGTAATGTCGTGTTTCGTAATGTGGCCCGGAGAAGCCACCTTCTAGGCCTTCATGTCCCATCTAGGCCACATCGTCACTTTACATCAGGTGAGATTGTGGTCAAATGAAAGCTTATCAATCATAAAAAAAAAGCTTTAGAGTTCAAGAAAAAAACTCACTCTCAAAAATAAAAGCTAAATTTTACAAACTGAACACTATGTTTGGTTCTACAACCTGCAAGTAATTGCTTTATTATTGGTGTGATTGGCGGTAAGTAATCATTTGAGATTATCTTGCTAACAAAACCTAGAAGAAACAGGAAATTAAAATTAGAAGATAAAAACCCGGTTTTTAAGTAGGGAAATGTACAGCTAAAATAAAGCTCGAAATTTTACCAAGTTATTCGTCTAAATCTATTTATTTTTAGTAATTTCTTTAAAAATTCCATTTTATTCATAATATGAAAAAAATAAAAATAAGTAAAGGTTTCATATTGCTCCCATTCATTCGGGTACGACCCCCGACTTGTGTAGTTTTTTGTCGCTAAAATTGAACATACAACACGTTGGTAAAGTATAGAATGTCGAATCCCTAATGCTGGCTGTACACACGCGCCGAGACACCCCGAGACAGGCCGAACGCGAGTGTGTACAGGGCGCTCTCGTCTCGTCTCGCTGTCTCGTTCTCGTCTCGGTCGCTCTCGGTGGCTTGTCGGTTTTTTGCGCCCGAGTCAAAGGGTCTCGTTGGCTCTCGCGAGGTAAACGAGAGCGTGCATGTATACACTCGTTCATTTACTTGCTCGCTAATAGTATTTAATATTTTTTTAATTTAATTAATTAAAAATTTTTTTTTTCTTATTTCTTCATGGTTTACGAATTTTATTTTTATAGTAAATGTTAAAAAAATTATAATAGCTCATGGCACAAACACAAATAGCAGCAGCAATTTATACGTCCATTGTCGCGTGAGTCTTCAGTTCAAATGTTAGAACGCGTGTGTACAGGCATGCTCTCGACGAGACCCCTCTCGGCCGAGACATTCGCCGAGAGGGTCTCGGCGCGTGTGTACAGCCGGCATAACACACTATCTATTTAAGTATTGAGCTTACCCCGGGGCTAAATGTTGCGGTGTGGATTATCCAGCATCTATATAAATAAAAATGAACGGCTGGGCCGATTGAGCTGATTTTGGTTTTAAAATGTTTGTCGTAGTCCAGGGTAGGTCTAAACGGTGAGCAAATAAGGAAAATTGCCGGGAACTTTTTTTACCCGTGCGACGCCGGGCGGGCGGCTAGTCCTCAATATATATATTTATTTTTTCAGAGTCGCCGAAAGATAAGAAGAAGAACAAAGGCAAGAGTAAAAAGAGCAAGCAGGCCCGCGGCGCCTCGCCCGCGCCCGACCACAGCGACGATTCCGACCTGCTGGTGAAGGTGGTCGATAGTATTAAGGTACGTTATATTTAGGGTACCTCGATGCCTTGAGGGTCTATAATTTTATTATTTTTGGAGTTTACTCCTTAAGAAACGATTTGAGTTATAAGGCCCGGTACGGAAATTTTATGAGGAGTAAAATCAAGTGTAACACGAAAAGTTGAGGCGTTACGTAGAAAGAGACAAACATATACTTATATCAGTAGGATTGAACGTGTAAAAGAATGAGATGGAATACATTACACAGCGTATCTCATTCTCGGGGTCTCCTCTTGGCGCGATACTTCGTAGTCTCACTGTATTTTATTTATATTATTTTGTAAAATACGCTTTATTGAAGTAACATAAATAATCCGAATAAATACAGATATATGTTTGTTTCTCTTATCATTTTAGCAGATGCGTTCATTTACCCTTTTTTTCTATTCGATATATATCATAATTATCGTTCGTAAGGAGTAAACTCCAATCGTGCGTCGTAGCTGACACACACACACTTTATTTTATTTAATCATAAAGACATCAATTGCTATAATAAATAATAAAATAAAGTTTTTTTTGTATGCAAGGTCATGAAAATCGTTTGAGCCGTTTAAAAGTTATGGGGGGTGAGAGTTGGGAAGGAAAACCGAAAATCTGCAAATATACTAGTTTGGGGTATCAAATGAAAGCGCATCGCGTCCACATTACATAATATTATGTTGTTTAACATTTAAAAAAAATATTGGCATTTAAAACGAGCGTTTTACTGAAATTTTAAATATCATGTACAGTAGAACCTCGTTAAGTCGAACCTCGATAAGTCAAAAACCTCCAAATCTTGAAAAAATGTTGAGTTCCCTTCCCTTCAAACACCAAAACCTCCATTACTTGAAATATTGACCCTCTGTTAGTCGAAATAATCACCGAGTCCCTCCAACCCATTTTGGTACATATTTTCACTCTAGAACTCGAAAAATTAAATTTGACCTCTGTATCTCGAACATAGCAACGTTTTATTTTACAACCTTTACAACTTGATCATTTGGAATTTATTACCTCTATTGGTCGATTGGTCTCTATCTACAAAAATAAGTTACCGACTTTAAGAACTTGCCGACAATGTGAGTACCTACACTATTGTTTATTAGAAAACATTTTAGGAGTATACGATAATAAATTTATGACTCACGTAAACACGTGTTTGCTTGCTTGGTGTCAGGTGTTCAATTTTGATTTCCTTTGAAATTTAGCTAAGCAAGTCATTTGTTTTCGACTTACATACTGTCAAATGTATGTAGTTTGGTTCTACGGCGCGAACCGCATTGAATACCTCACGTAATTTTATAGAGTAGACCAGTAACTCTGAAGAAGAATTTTCTGCTCTTTATAGATTAGACAATGCTATAGATAGAGAACAACCAAATTATTTAAAGCAAAATAAAATTACTGACTTTTATAATCCCAAATTTTTTAATTTAAAATGATTTTAAATAATGTTGATTTATAATAAATAAAAATATGTTTGTCACCTCTGCAAGTTTAATTTTTATTTATTTTACCTCTCTAACTCAAAATTTATAAGAATAAACCTCAAACTCTTTATGTCGAATCAAAATCCGCCTAAGTCGAAATCCTCCCTAAGTTGAAAACTCTATAACTCGAAATTTTTGGCGTCTCCCTTGATGTTCGACTTATAGAGGTTCGACTGTATTATGTAACCAAGTTCTTGCAAAAATGAAGTCTACCCAAGTAAAATTGAGTGTGTGTCATATTTATTTGACGATGCTAGATAAAATAATGAATATCATAACTATTAACTTCCATAATCTGAGTTTTCTGTAACTGGATTGCTTGGCGCAGTTAGTTTTTCTTGGGTATACTGGGTGGTAAACTTTAATTAGTGTAGTGTAGGGTTAATATTACACGTCGATTAAAAACAATCATAATTTTATTAAAGTGTTTTTTACAAGACTGGTAAGTATATTCTGGGAACATAAAAGGTTTTACCACTCAGAGAGCCAAGCCAATCTCACTAATTTCTCCTGGCGAACAACGAACGCGGTCTGGTATCAACCAATATTTATTGTAAATTATAATAGCCCAGGATTATTGGTAGAAAATGCTTCTACTGTACATTGTGTTTTGGTTCCCAAAGTATGAATAAACAATAAAATAAATAAATTTTCCGGACTATCCACACAACAAAATCTAGTGATAAACTCTAAAGCTTGTGTTACAGGTACCAGACATATGATATACTTAATATAATAGATATATATTATATGTATATATATTTTTTATTATACATATTAAAACACCCAGACCAAGGAGAAAGTGATTGCAGAACATACAAACTCTTGAGCCCTCTGCGGGAATCGAACCTACTACCTTTTGCGCCGAAAGCGGACCGTCGCCCACCATGCCACTGAGGCAGTCAGTCAATCAATAAATAAGGGACCAGTGTCGTCGTTATTTAATTATATAATTAAATAACGACGACACTGACGACGAAGACAATTATTATATAATTATCAATATTTTGAGAAGCAATTTGTAAGAAATAAATTAAGATTATTAAAGTTATAAAATGACACTAATAGAATTTTAAATCTGCATTAGAGGACGCCCACTTGTTGAAAAGAGACGAACTTATACATCTGTTGTAACTTAAGTTGTCATCCGGCCACCTCGTTAGTGGTCCTCCTACGCTGAATACTGTTGACACTAGTCAATTATGATTTATGGTTAAACTGGCTTCCGGCCGCGGCTTCACCTGCTTGATAATAGATTTTCCTGCGTCTAAAAGTAGCTTTTGCCCTTTACTGGGACAACAGCAATGTCCGTGACAAAATTGATCCAAATCGTACTTCGCTCGTAATAATGGATTTTGCTACGAAATTCGGTATTTTATCGCGGTAAAAGAGGCCTAAGTGTTATTGTGCTAAGTTAGCTATTATTACTGTGCAGTTTCATCAAAATCCATTCAGTAGTTTTTGCATGAAAGAGTAATAACACACTTACTTAATCCTCACAGTCTTTCGCGTAAATAATATTAGTTCTGTTAAAATTGTTAAGGACCACATTAACTTGAATTTTCGTTGCATAATCCCAATATTTTTAAGCTGCGCACGCCTACTAAAATATTTTGCGTAATGTTTCAAAGTCAAAGTCAAAACGTTTATTTCCTTAGACGCCTAAGCATACCTACATGGACAGGTCAACTCAAAGCTAATTTAAATAAAAACTAAGAATAATCAAGGAAACAACACTGTCTTGACAGTTCTTGACTGTTTGATATGGTAGGTACTATTACATCGTGTTTTCATAACGACGAACTCGAAGTTGCATGATGTGGGCTGAATTTGACTATTTAATTATTAAAACGTGAACTTTATCAACGTTTAGTTTATGGCATGAGATAGACCCCATACTAAAACCAGGGTCCGTGTATAGTTTATACACATTTTGCAATAAAATAAAACAAAAATATTTTTAGGAGTGCAAAAAGATGCAATCATTGCATCCAAAATATATTAATTTGGCTACAACTGTAGCTAAATTCTTTGAATGACCGCGACATACTTTAATCACGACTTTATAATTATTTTAACATGCCTAATATATTGTCACCCACACAAACTGTGGCCTAGCCCTATGACAGTGAGAAAATTGCACAATAAAATAGTCTTCCCACACGAACATACGTTAAAACCTTCAAGATATTTCATAATAAAATATCTAAATATACAACTTTATATTTTCATGTTAATACGATTTCGTATAGGAATTTCAGATAATGGATAATGTAATTTTCCCATTTCCAACATTAACGGCTTTTTATTTAAAATGTCTTGTAATCATAATAATAATTTATACAGACACGTAGACTAATTTGAATTTGATTTTTGACTGCCTCAGTGGCGCGGTGGGCGAGAGTCCGTTTGCGGCGCACGAGGTAGCGGGTTCGATTCCCGCTCAAGTGTTTGTATGTTCTGCAAGCACTTTCTCTTTGGTCTGGGTGTTTAATATGTAAAATAAAAAATATCTATGTATGGTATATCAGATGTCTAGAGTACCCGTAACACAAGCTAAGAGCTTACCACGGGGCTAGATGTTGTTGTGTGAATTCTTGAAATATCTATATAAAGTCTGGAAATATTTATTTATTTAGGTATTCTGCTAAGATCGTCAGCGAGCCCGTCCAAAAATACAGTACACATATATCTCGCTTTATCTTTTAATATAAAATTCTCGTGTCACAATGTTCGTTCCCGTACCCCTCCGATTCTCATGACATTTTGTGAGCATATTGAGAAGGTCTGAGAATCGCCCAACATCTATTTTTCATATTGCAAAACAACGTTTGCTGGGGTCAGCTAGTCAATTTAATAAGAAAGTGCCAATAAAATAAATTCGGAATGTACCCAACATAACTATAACATTTGTAGATGTTGTTGTGTGGATTGTCCAAAAATTGTGTCGATATACGATTGATTATAAAATCGATGGGGTATGTGCAGCCGTCATCATCATCATAAGCACTGATGTTTGCCTTCACCGTTCAAGCAAATGCTTAAAGCGCACATGAAGTTTTCAAGAAGAACAGCCGTGGACGGAACTCATCCTTAAATGATAATGATGATATAGAGGTAGTAATCTACAGCTCTTCCTACAGCCTCTCATAACATTCCCAGGTCCTAGATAGCAACGCGATGCCGGCCCGCCTCCTCAAGATATCCTACAAGCTGGTGAACACGGAGACCAAGCTGCTACACCGCCTGCTGCAAGCCCACGGGCTGCAGGAGAATGTCTCCGAGAACAAGGACTTCCACCTGCTATGGTCCGGTCTGCACCCCAAGCCTGATTTGCTGCGCGCGCTGTCGCCCTACCAGAGGGTCAACCACTTCCCCAGGTGAGACAGAACTTGCGGCTTGTCACCACCCTCCGGGCTGGGCCAGTGCGTGAAGCGATTTTTTCGTGTTTCGTAATGTGGTCCGGAGAAGCCATCTTCTAGGCCTTCATGCTCCATCTTAGTCCACATCGTCACTTTACATCAGGTGAGATTGTGGTCAACCGAAGGCCTATCCAGCATTAAAAAAAAAATGGTCTTCTGGCAGGCTTAAACGTATTTTTAAACCTAGTTAGATAGTTCCTTATTGTACACCACAAATAAAATACAAACTGCAAACAATAACAAGACAAATACATTGGAGTACAAACGGCGGCCTTATCGCTGTGAGCGATCTCTTCCAGGCAAAAGAGTGGTGTTGACTTGACATGTCTGTATAACTTTTGACATGTCTGTCTGTCTGTCTGTCTGTCCACTCATAGATCCCGAACGGATGACGCGATTTAAACGATTTTAACATGTTGATGAATATCCGTTGACCCGTTTAAAAGTTTTGAGGGTAAAAGTCGGGATGATTTAACTCTTTAAGGAACTGTTACGTGGAAACGTGGAAATAGTTTTAAAAAAAAAAGAATGTATTTTAAAACACGAAATTATTTTAATTTGAAATAAACTTAGTAAAACTCAGAGACAAAAATAGAAAATAAAATCTAGAAGATGTGCTCCGTCGGAGGGCTCAGACCGGACTGAATGTTGAAGGGATGTAACATATGTCTATTGGTTGATTATGATGACTAAGTAAGGCAAGGTAAGCTTAGTCTCATAGTATGAGGGGTTATAACAGAACGAAAGTTTTGAAATCAGGGTTTTTTTTTTAATTTTATTTAAGACTAGCGGCCAGCCCCGGCTTCGCACAGAAATAATTACCCGTTACTTTCCCGGCAATTATTCGATTTTTTCTCGCCGTAAAACCATCCTTGAACTCCATCAGACATTTAAAAAAAATTGGCTACATTGATCCAGGCGTTGTTGAGTTATGCGCTTAGCAACACATTTTGGGATTCATTTTTATATATAAGACTAGCTGTGCCCCGCGGCGTTACCCGCGTTATAATGTATTTTCCCGCGGTATGACGTTTTCCCGCGGTAAAAAGTAGCCTATGTTATTTTTCAGGCTCTAGAGATTCTGTGTACCAAATTTCATTTAAATCGGTGCAGTAGTTTTCGCGTGAAAGAGTAACAAACATCCATACATCCATACTTACAAACTTTCGCCTTTATAATAGTAGTAGGATTATTGTTGGTTAGGCCGAAGCGTTACAATATTCCGAAAGCCGCAATCTGATCGTTTATTTCAGATTTTTATTCCAATCCAATCCCTTAATTTGCTCTCTTCCGTATTCCTTAGGATCCTACATTGTGTTCCAACATAATTAACGTAACTTATATTTGTTTTGAAGCCGCGTTGGCTAAGTGGGAGGACACTCGACTTTCATTCCGAAGGTCGTGGGTTCAAACCCCGTCTCGCACCTCTGGATTTTTCTTTTTGAGAAATTTATGTGCGCTTTAATACACGTGAAGGCAAACATCGCGAGGAAACCGGCATATTCTGAGAACTTGAAGGACATGTGACATTCACAAACCCGCACTTGGCCAGCGTGGTGAATTAAGGCCTAATCACTCCAGAGAAGTCCCTGTGTCCCAGCAGTGGGAACGTTAATAGGGTGATGATGATGATGATATTTGTTTTATTTATTAACCACTGATTGTGTGGATTCCCCTTTGGCCACAGATCGTACGAGCTGACGCGAAAGGACAAGCTCTTCAAGAACATAGAGAAGATGCAGTACTTCCGAGGGCTGAAGCACTTCGACTTCATCCCCACCACGTTCCTGATGCCGGCGGAGTACAAGGAGCTGTGCACCACCCACTACAGGACGAAGGGCCCGTGGATCGTGAAGCCGGCCGCCTCCAGCCGCGGCCGGGGGATTTACATTGTTAATTCTGTGAGTATGGACTTTTTGGAGTTTGCTCCTTAAGAAACGATTTGTTTATTTGTGGAGTTTCGGTATTTATCTCTTAGATAATCTGATGTTAAGATTCACTGAGTAATATCTACCATAACTATTTTTTTATTAACAGGTCTCAAGTAATATAAATAATCCGAATAATTACAGATATATGTTTGTTTCTCTTATCATTTTAGCAGATGCGTTCATTTACCCTTTTTTTCTATTCGATATATATCATAATTATCGTTCGTAAAGAGTAAACTCCAATCGTGCGTCGTAGCTGACACACACACACACTTTTTTTAAATCAATAAATACAATAGTGTTGAGTGATATTGATTGTTAGAGGTACCAAGGTATAGGAAATGATAACTCTAAAGCTGGGTCCACACTTGTATCATTTCAGCGTATCGTATCCCCGTCGCGTATCCTCGGCGCGTATCATGATCGCTAGTTTGGACGCAAACTGATACACGTTAATGATACATGCCGTATCCGATACGGCCCGATCCGCACCCGATCTCCAATGATCGCGTATCAAGATACACCTCGTATCCGATACGCGTATCACGGTAGTATGGACGTATTTTGATACTGTATCATGATACTGTATCGTGATACACCCCGAACCATCCTGTGTCGGTTTTTCCGCGATCATCAAAGGGGATACGCGTTGCATTGAACAAGTTTGGACGTGAATGCTTGATGCAGTGCTGCCAAACGACGACCTCTGTGGCTCGGTGGGCGAACGTCCGCCTGAGGCGCAGGAGGTTGCGGGTTCGATTCCCGCCGGGGGACCAGATTTTGTACGATCTATAATTTATGGTTTCGGGTCTGGGTGTTTTCTATGTATCATATATGTATGTATTTACAAAAAAAAATGTATCTATGTAAGCTCTGCTTAGTTTGGGGTTAGGTGATGATGTGTGAGTAGTCCGGAAATATTTATTTTATTTATATTTAATGCTGCGGCAATTACCCTGTTCTACGGCTTTCAGGCCAAAATATTACACAATGCACTGCCTACGGCTGCAACCCTGTAGCCGTAGCAGTTTCTACGGCTATTTGCAAATTCGACGGTAATTGATTAAATCCGATGCGCGAAATTACTCACTTCTCACTGACCCAAATATGATTTGACAAGAGATCGAGAGGAACAGCACTTTGGGATTGTCGATTTTAAACATCGGAGTAGCTAACTGTATTCGATTAATAATCCAAATATACCGGAAGCCAACATCGTTGTCTATGGTTGTATGGACTTTGTTACTCTTGAAGTTACTTGTTACATTTTCTTTTTGAAGCGTCCATATTTGTAAAGTTAAATTTGATACGCTGAAATGATACAGTATCACATAAAAGTATAAAATAAGCGTCCATACTTATGTTACGGATACTCGATACGCCACGCCTGATCGTGATACACCGAAATGATACAAGTGTGGACCCAGCCTTTCGATGATGGTTCGCAACTATAAATCGCGTTTAACAATAAACATCACGTATTACACGTGGGTACTATTGCTGAGCTATAGGAAGTGAACTAGCTCTTGCGCGTACCTTCGCTCTACAAATACATTGTACTTTGTACATTGATTTTTAATTAGTTATAAACCTCAGTTTTTACGGTTACGGATGCGTCTCTTAATCTTTTTCTTCATAAAATTTATAATTGTGTTGAGTGTTTCTCATTTTGTTATAAAGTCTAAACAAGTGCTCTTATTATTCGGGGTTCGAATTTATTTTTGTAACGATTGAAATAAATTTATTTATTAATTTAATCACCACGGGTCACCCATTAGAGTATTTAATAATACATTACTTACTTAACTTATTTATAAACACAATAAAAGCATTGATTAGAACAAAGTAATTATTTAATCAAGGTATTAAATAGTAATTAATAAGACCCTTCTACCCGTAACACAAGCTTAGAGCTTGCACGGGGCTAGATGTTGTTGTGTGGATTCTCCGGAAATATTTATTTATATATTAAACAAAACAATTATCTTGTTTTTTCTTTCTCTTTAAACTCATACAAACACTTAGTAGTGATTTAATGCCACTACCAATACTATGTTATTAGAGCGTTAACAATGCTAAGCATAAAGATAATAGAAAGACATAAAGGCAGCTAGAATAACATAAGCATTAGTTAAACTCCAGATATATTAGCCAAAACTTCTTTTCACTGTGGAGCTTAATGCAAGATACAACATTCAAAATCATTTACTTCCATTGTTTGGTTTAACAAATCTTAGTAGAATCAAGATTACCCGGTATTAAGGTAGGCCTACTACCTAATTCATTATTCTATGCCTAGATCCATCGTTAGCTAACTTATCTCCTTCCAGCCCGAGCAAATCCCAAAAGGCGAGAACGTGGTAGTAGCCAAGTACATAGACAAGCCACTTCTGATCAAAACGTCTCGTCATTAACTTATCTCCTTCCAGCCCGAGCAAATCCCAAAAGGCGAGAACGTGGTAGTAGCCAAGTACATAGACAAGCCACTTCTGATCAAAACGTCTCGTCATTAACTTATCTCCTTCCAGCCCGAGCAAATCCCAAAAGGCGAGAACGTGGTAGTAGCCAAGTACATAGACAAGCCACTTCTGATCAAAACGTCTCGTCATTAACTTATCTCCTTCCAGCCCGAGCAAATCCCAAAAGGCGAGAACGTGGTAGTAGCCAAGTACATAGACAAGCCACTTCTGATCAAAACATCTCGTCATTAACTAATCTCCTTCCAGCCCGAGCAAATCCCAAAAGGCGAGAACGTGGTAGTAGCCAAGTACATAGACAAGCCACTTCTGATCAAAACATCTCGTCATTAACTGATCTCCTTCCAGCCCGAGCAAATCCCAAAAGGCGAGAACGTGGTAGTAGCCAAGTACATAGACAAGCCACTTCTGATCAGAACATCTCGTCATTAACTAATCTCCTTCCACCCCGAGCAAATCCCAAAAGGCGAGAACGTGGTAGTAGCCAAGTACATAGACAAGCCACTTCTGATCAGAACATCTCGTCATTAACTAATCTCCTTCCAGCCCGAGCAAATCCCAAAAGGCGAGAACGTGGTAGTAGCCAAGTACATAGACAAGCCACTTCTGATCGGCGGGCACAAGTGCGACCTGCGCCTGTACGTGTGCGTCACGTCCATCGACCCGCTGCTCGTGTACCTGTACGAGGAGGGGCTGGTGCGCTTCGCCACCGTCAAGTACGACACCACCAACGGCAACCTGTGGAACCCCTGCATGCATCTCTGCAACTACAGCATCAACAAGTACCACACGGATTACATCAAGTGAGTGTTGCACTGTTGAACGACCAATGTTTTTTTTTATACCACAAAGGTGGCAGACAAGCATGCGGCTTACCTGATGGGAAGTGGCTACCGCAGCATATGAACGCCTGCAACATCAGATATATAACCTGCGCGCTGCCGATCCCGTAAATGCTTCAAGATACCCTTTTTGAAATAACCTATACTATAATCCAAGGGGAAAACCTCGGGAGGGAGATCATTCCACAACCAGAGAGTTCGCGGGAGGATGTTCCTCTTAAACCTGACAGTCCGCGAACTAAACGGCTCCAAGGTATGTGGATGAAATCTCTTCCGATGGCGAGCGGTGCGATTGTAGAAGGTAATGTACCTGACCATTATGCTTCCTTCTTAAAAATCCACCCTTTTAATAGTCATAGTCATAGCCATAGCCATGGAAGATGATACAGCTATATTGTTAGATCAATCGATAATTGATTAACTTTCAGATGCGACGACCCGAACGCCGGCAACATCGGGCACAAGTGGTCGCTGTCCGCCCTGCTGCGGCACCTGCGCAAGGCGGGCCGGGACACCACCGCGCTGATGGCCGGCATCGAGGACCTGGTGGTCAAGTCCATCCTCTCCTCCGCGCAGACCATCGCGGCGGCCGCCAGGGTCTTCGTACCCAACTTCTTCAACTGCTTCGGTGAGTTTAGAACCTTCTAGAACCTTGTAGGACAGCTGTAGAACTTTCCAGAACAGCTGTAGAAGGATCTGGCAGTGAAGGAGTGGCCTGCCTCACACTATTTTGTTTAAGAAACAGAAATATAAATACCAAAATGAATATGCTTGTTTTAGAACTGTTCGGGTATGACATTCTCGTCGATGACATGCTGAAGCCTTGGCTGCTGGAAATCAATTTGTCTCCGAGGTAAGTGGCATAATTCTAAGGGTCTATTTCACCATTTCCGAGTTAATAAGTCAATTGTTAAAACCTGAGAATTGTTAATTGACATAGCACTCTATTTTAACCATTATTTACCTCTGAGATGGTGAAACAGGCCCTAGCACTAATTCTAGGAGGGTAACTAAGATATGTACTGACATCTCGCATATAAGTGTATTGACCATTATAATCTAACTCACCCTTAATCACTGTAGCGTAGTAAAGCTTTAGTCGCAGTCGCTAAAACATTTTTGCAAGTGTCATGTATAAGAATAATTATAATAGGCATGATGTCAACATAAAACAATAGGTATTCTGTTCAATCCGACTGTCAGCCCATCCAAAATACTGGACACCTATTTTACGCTATATCAATTTAGTGCAAAAAGTGCCGGATGTGTGGATACACTAATACGCATGTGACCCAATATTACTCAACAAATCGAACATTTCCAGTTAATTCTGTTGGAAATGGCCTAGAACCCGTAGTATTCATCATCTCAGCCGTAGGACGTCCACTGCTGGACATAGGCCTCCCTCAAAGATCTCCAGTAATTTCGTCTGGCAGCGGCCTGCATCCACCGTGAGCCCGCAGCCTTCACCATCCCGTAGTAACAACTATTTTCAAACAAATTGACTTAAATGTTACCATCTTTTCCACCAGTTTAGCCTGCGAGTCTCCACTGGACGCTCGGGTGAAGTCCGCCCTGCTAGCGGACACGCTGACGCTGGTGGGGCTCCCGGCCATGCCGCTGTCGCGCAACGAGGTGGTGGCCGGCAACACCGCCAGCCTCAAGATGAGGATCGGAGCGGTGAGTGCTGGCCAATGTTGCCCTTGGTCTCCTCCTATGGGCGCCGTAGTGCCCAACCAAGGGAAACCTACCATAAGATGGATTGCAGCGATTTTTTTAACTACAAAACTTCATATATGCTTACTTGTCAAGCGTGGTTATTATTGGTGAACTCATTGTAATAGTAGATGCCTATGTATTTCCTATAGCTGAACTGAGGTTTGTTTACTTTATCAATTATATGTAAAAAGTATTTTTTTAGCACACTGTCTTAACGGAATTGGTGTTTTATGACTTATCATTAAAGGCCAGTTCTATAATGTAGTAACAGAAAATGTAACTGATGATATAGGGTCCCAAAATAATATATACAAAAGTTACTGGTTACTGTAGTTTGTTAGCAGTAAAGGAACAAATATCGTGTCATAAGTAGTTATTACAACTGTATTGGAGGGTATTTAGTTCTATCCTAGCAGTTATCAGATCAGTCTTGTGATGGGTTTGTCTTTTTAAAACTTCATTTGAAATTGACACTTTGATAAAACTAGCTACATCTGTCACGCACGTCACACTGGAAGATGTTTTGAATCGGTGATTTTTGATCACTTACTTTTGCCGTTGACCGTACTAATACAGAACACTTTCAAAGAATGGAATGGAATAGTAAAAGTTTGATTTACGTCATAAACACACAATAACATTACAATTAAAATTAACATAAAAAAAGTTTAATGAAAATACTATAGTTTGAAATATTTACACGTAAACGTGAATACACTCAGCATAACGGTTTAGCAGCGCTGGTGTTCAGTGGTACCGTGCAGCGCAAAGCGGCTAGACTAAACCAGCTGTGTCTGTGCAGTGTCGCCGCGTGCACTCGGCCGAGAACGTGTCGGCGCGCGGCAGGGCGCCCCCCGGCCCCGCGCCCCCCGCGCTCACGTCGGAGGAGCTGCGGCTGGTGCGCGCGGTGCGGGCGCAGTACGCGCGCCGCGGCGGCTTCGTGCGCATCTTCCCCAGCCAGAACTCCTGGCAGAAGTACAGCCAGTATCTGGGTAACTACAACTTTGGACCTAACTAGATGTTTTATATTTTTTATTGATAAGCTTTCATTTGACTACAATCTCACCTGATGTAAAGTGACGATGTGGTCTAAGATGGAGCATGAAGGCCTAGAAGATGGCTTCTCCGGGCCACATTACGAAACACGAAAAAATCGCTTCACGCACTGGCCCAGCCCGGAGGGTGGTGACAAGCCGCGGCCGAAGCCTACCACCAGAGACTGTTCTTAGCACCACCCGGAGGTCACGCGTAAGGATACAGAGGGTTACCACTTACGGACGTGAACAGAAAAAACCTCCAAAGTTAAGTAGATTCCTTGGCGGGGGAGAGAGATGGAACCTGAGTTAGTTACTGGTGAAAAACTACGTTGAAAACCATGGTCGTGTGAAATTAACATCTAGCCCCGTGGTAATTTCTAAAATTGTGTTGCGGTTCTAGACATCTGACTTGACACACTTAATATAAACATACAACATACTTAATATAATAGCCATACATTTATATTTTTTAATTTTAATCTTCTAGACCAAGAAAAAAAGTGATTGCAGATCATACAAACGCCTTATCCTTAACCTTCGCCCATCGCGCCCCACTGGGGCAGTCAACATTTTTGCCCTTTATAAGTAGTAATATAATCTTGTCTAGGCCTGAGAGTGTATCGGGGACTGATCTAGGCGACTTTAATAGAAAATCGTTCTCCAAGTGTACACCTCCGTTACTCAATGGATTTTATCTACACATTTTATAATAGTTTAACTTAAGTGAGGCTTATAGCTGCTGCATCATTGAGATAGTACGACGTTGCCCACAGACCCCGTGTCCGGGATCCCCGTGTGCTCCACCTCGCTGAACAACAACATCCCGTACCAGGTGGTGAGCCACAACTACAACCTGCTGGTGCACGCGCACGTGCTGCCGCACTTCCAGCACGCCGCGGTCGCCGCCAGCCTCGCCGACACCCCCCAGAGGTACCCCCCCCCAACAGTACACACGTCTCCAACACTTCCAGCACGCCGCGGTCGCCGCCAGCCTCGCCGACACCCCCCAGAGGTACCCCCACAGCACACACGTCTCCAACACTTCCAGCACGCCGCGGTCGCCGCCAGCCTCGCCGACACCCCCCAGAGGTACCCCCACAGCACACACGTCTCCAACACTTCCAGCACGCCGCGGTCGCCGCCAGCCTCGCCGACACCCCCCAGAGGTACCCCCACAGCACACACGTCTCCAACACTTCCAGCACGCCGCGGTCGCCGCCAGCCTCGCCGACACCCCCCAGAGGTACCCCCCCCCCCCCCCCCCCCCACAGTACACACTGGATAAGCCTTCATTTGACCACAATCTTACCTGATGTAAAGTGACGATGTGGTCTAAGATGGGACGTGAAGACCTAGAAGGTAGATGGCTTCTCCGGACCACATTACGAAACACGAAAGAATCGTTTAACGCACTGGCCCAGCCCGGAGGGTGGCGACAAGCCGCGGCCGAAGCCTACCACCAGAGACTGTTCTTAGCACCACCCGGAGTTAACAACTTACGGACGTGAACAGACACCCCGCAGAGGTACCTCCACAGTACACACGTCTCCAACAGTAGTTACCGCAGCCTTACGTATACTCCAAGACCCAATGAAAATGCACACATATTTATTTATTTATTTATTTCAGCCAAAGGTTGCCAGGAAGAGATCGCTTTTAGTGATAAGGCCGCCCATTGTCTCACTTTTGCTACGCACAATTCTTTGTAATATTATTTTATTAGTGTTTCAATAAGGCCGCCGATTCTACAACGTATGTGGCTATTGATTGTTATTTTTAAGTTAGTCTGTAAGCATTGGTGTGAAATAAAGATATTATCTATCTATCTATCTATCAATAAAGACTATTGTATCGTCGTACTCGCAGACTGAAGCGATACGAAGCGGTGACGATAACATCGACGGCGCCGGCCATCTCGCTGGACGGCTGCAGCGCGCCGCCGCCGCCGCCGCGCGACCCGCGCCGCGCCAAGGACCTGCTCAAGCGGCAGCTGCTGGACGGGATGAGACTCACGTATGTATTATATAGTCCTATCTAACCCCCACCGACCGAAAAAGATAGGAGTCTGTTGTACGCGGCATCATAGCTCCGGAACGGATGAAGCTATTTTTTTTTATTTTGAATTGAAACTTCTTAAGAATCGTTAGATGTTGTTGTGTGGATTGTCCGGAAATATTTATTATTTATTTATTGATTATCGGTAAACATTTGGTTACAGCATGGGCGAGGGGCGGCGCGCCTTCGGGCTGTACCTGACGCACGTCCTGAAGCGCCTGTCGGGGCCGCACACCGAGCTGGCGGCCCGCCACGCCGGCCTCGTGCTCAAGTTCCTCCGGCGAGCCTCCGCCGCGCTGCGCATGCCCTACAACGTGCAGGTGAGCCCCGCCCCCGCCCTACCTGGCCTACAGGTATACCTGTACCTGACGCACGTCCTGAAGCGCCTGTCGGGGCCGCACACCGAGCTGGCGGCCCGGCACGCCGGCCTCGTGCTCAAGTTCCTCCGGCGAGCCTCCGCCGCGCTGCGCATGCCCTACAACGTGCAGGTGAGCCCCGCCCCCGCCCTACCTGGCCTACAGGTATACCTGTACCTGACGCACGTCCTGAAGCGCCTGTCGGGGCCGCACACCGAGCTGGCGGCCCGGCACGCCGGCCTCGTGCTCAAGTTCCTCCGGCGAGCCTCCGCCGCGCTGCGCATGCCCTACAACGTGCAGGTGAGCCCCGCCCCCGCCCTACCTGGCCTACAGGTATACCTGTACCTGACGCACGTCCTGAAGCGCCTGTCGGGGCCGCACACCGAGCTGGCGGCCCGGCACGCCGGCCTCGTGCTCAAGTTCCTCCGGCGAGCCTCCGCCGCGCTGCGCATGCCCTACAACGTGCAGGTGAGCCCCGCCCCCGCCCTACCTGACCTAGAGGTATACCTGTACCTGACGCACGTACTGAAGCGCCTGTCCCCCCCCCCACACGGGACTACCGGCATAACATGAATTTAAGTATATTTTTTTTAAACCCCATACCAAAAAGAGGAGTGTTGTAAGTTTCACGTGTCTGTCTGTCTGGGACATTATAGCTCCCAAACGGATGGAGCGATTTAGATTTTTTTGTATATCAGGTTATTCTTTTGCGAGTGTTCTTAGATATGTTTCATGAAAATTGGTTGTGCCGTTTAAAAGTTATGGGGGTTAGAGTGGGGAAGGAAAACCGAAACCGTGGACCCAGCCTTATAATTTGCAAATATACTAGTGTGGGGTATCAAATGAAAGTGCATCGCGTCCACATTACATAATATTATGTTTACTTACATTTAAGGAAATTAAGGCATTAGAATCGGGGGTTTTTCTTAAGTTTTAAATTTAGATTTATTTATGACTTTTATGACTACGATGCGACGGCGACATAGGTACGGCCGGTTTTTATACAGGACTACAACATAGACATTGTTTTTTTTATTATGATAAGGATGTTTTTCTGTTGCTTACCTCAATACTTCATAAGAAGATTTTAAGATATGTAATTTATCAGTTGATTTTATTAATAACTTATCTAATTTGGTTTTTCTTAGCCTGTCAGGATGCCTAAAGAAGTAGGTATCTATAACATTCAAGATTTATTAAGATTTATTTTTAAAAACTTAGGTAAGTTGATATTTATACAGGTGATTCATTTAGTATAGTCCAAAATGAAATGATGTGTGGGGGAGGTTCTTGTGCATCGAATCTAGATAGTTTTGAAGATATTTAACTGTTTTGTTTTTTTTTCATAACCTTTTTGGTTCACAAAAAACCTATTTGGAAAATACTGATAATACTAGAAATAATTTTTCTTATGGTAGTTTAAAAAGAAACCAAATTTATAGTTCATCATAAATACCGGCCACTATTTAGCTATGTTTGCGCCATAAGTAACGACTATTATAGTTATCTAGACCTTAGTACCAATTCAGTTAAAATATTAA
This sequence comes from Gymnoscelis rufifasciata, assembly GCA_929108375.1. NCBI lineage: Eukaryota > Metazoa > Arthropoda > Insecta > Lepidoptera > Geometridae > Gymnoscelis > Gymnoscelis rufifasciata. Next base: position 1,601,860 of record OV815320.1, read on the forward strand.
TAAACTAAAAAGATCGTCAAATACACATGGGGTAAAATCAATGCGAAAGAACCTCCCCCATGCCCCATTTCATTTTTTAACTATACGAAATGAATCAACATGTATAAAGCTACGCACGCATGTTAAAAAAAAAACACCCTTATTCGTGTCGTTAGCATTCGTTTGTCTTAGTCACTCACTTTGACATTCTTGGTTGTTAGATAGAGACAAAATTAATGCTAACTTAAGCAGCTTTGCTATCTATTTTGCACCAGGCAAATACTAAACTAGTTTTACAAGCGCAATTTCACATAGTATTTCTAACTTAATTTACATCTATTAGGAATAAGTATTATATTAAAAACAAGATATTTAGCACCTTGATAAAGCTCGAGTGGTAAAATCCTAAAATCTGCGTTAATTATGTTAAACTTTTTTTTTTAGGTAAATGTATGATATTCAATCATTTTTGAGTTTCCCTATTTTTGGCACATTTTCATGCGCAGCGAACACAGTAGAACGAAAGTTGCTGTTAGGCTTGTCCTGCAATATTTAGTGCGTTATTTTCATTATTTATTTATTTATTTATTAATTAACCATATAATAACAGTGAATATTATTCAAGGTACGTCATATTTTTACAAATTCATGTACATTCATTCAATTAAATTTAAAAGAGTTACAGCTAAGTCATTCATTAATAAAAAAAATTTAAATAATGTCTATTTGTAATTCTAATAAAAACGTTCAATAAAATAAAATAATGTCAAGTTTTAGTAATAAAAGAAAGTTGTGAAAAATTAAAATTCATAAATTCATTAATATTATAAAAAGCATGACTCTCTAATAATTTTTTAATTACATTTTTAAAATGTTGGAAGTTATCAATATTTGTTATGTCAATTGGTAGATGGTTATATAATTGCAATTTGATATTCTCTCCCTGTTTACGTACCTTTGCAAGATTTACGCTAGGTATAACTAGTTTTTCTTATTTAGTTTTTTAACACATTAATAACAAGAATTGAGAACCAGGTAACGTGCACATGCTCAGCTTTTGAGCATTAGTACCAAGGTTACATATCCCGTCTCCCTCAGCAGGGCCCGCCGGTGAAGATGTGCGACAAGGACAAATGCGCTGTCATCGCGAAGCAGCTCAACGACTTTCTATACATGTACTATCGGGAGACGGACCTGTATACGGATAGCGAGGATAAGGAAGGTTGCGTCTCCAACATCAACTTTGCGCAGTTCCTGTACTCGGCCAGGTAAATAAATAAATAAAATAAATATTTCCAGACAATGCACACAACAACATCTAGCCCCGTGGTAAGCTATAAGCTTGTGTTACGGGTACTAGATATCTGATATACTTAATATAATAGTCATACATATATAGATATTTTTATTATAAATATTAAACACCCAGACCAAGGAGAACGTGCTTGCAGAATATACAAACACTTTCACCCTCGGCGGGAATCGAACCCGCTAATACCTCTTGCGCCGCAAGCGGACCCTCGCCCACCGCGCCACTGAAGCAGTCAGAAGAAGGTTAGAAGTCAATATACTTTATATATGTACTATGTATTTCTATATTAATTGTCAGTCCATATCATCTGGGAAAAGGTCTCCTTATGTCCCTTCTCAGATCACAGCAATTCTTATCAAAAGCTCGTCTCTCCGGTTTTATGTTCATCAATAAACATTTCGATGATTTTTGGTCTTAAAATCTGTTACATATATTGTGGTCCTTACCAAACATACCCTCAGATAGCTGACTTTACATGGCAGAATAATGTAAAGAAGTTTTCTCCCATCTACGATTTCATTGGATTTCAGAGTAGACTTGGTGCCCGCCTGAGGACAGGAGGTCGATTCTTTTCGTGCTAAATGTTGTACGATATGCCAGTTCTGTTTCCGGGTCTGGTAGTTTTTCCTTTTTATTGTATTCATTGAGACAAATAAATGTATCTCATAAACTACTACTGCACTATTGCCACCTAAAGTAAGCTTCGTTCAGTTTGCATTTAGGTGATGCTGTGTGAATAATCAAATTATCCGAAAATATCTATTTATGATCTTCAGCGAGGCGGACCTAGAAGACGTGCTGCTCCTCCTACTGAAGATCGAGAACTTCCAGACCATATTCCTCGGCAGCACGCAGAACCCCTTCTGCGTGGACATGCCTTACGCCAAGCTGGCGGAGCCGCCGCAGCGACACCAGCTGCTCAAGCACCTCGCCGCGCTGACCCCGCTGCATACCAGGAAGTTCAGGTAACACTGGACAAGATGCTACTAGCTTCTAGATCCTTCTGAATTTGTTCAAATTTCGAATGTCACTGTCAATGTCAATCATATTCAGATATCGAATTGAATGAAATTGTTGATATTGTAAATAGAAAGAAATTATTCGAACCTCGAATCAGATAGCTATCTCAGAGAAATATAATGTTCCCATAGCACTCAGATACCAGTTATTGAAGAACCTTGCAGCCCAAACTCCTCCATATACCATAAAGGTCAGGTAACACTGGACAAGATGCTACTGGCTTATTGGAGTTTGTCCCAATTTCGAATGTCTATCAATGTCAATCATATTCAAATTTCGAATAGAACATAGTCAATTAAATTCAATTTGAATTGAATTTAATACTACACAAATTCTTGAAAAATATAATTATTCAAACCTCGAATTGGAAGGTTCTAGATAACTCGGCGCTAAATAGCTATGCGTTCTAAATTTGAACAAATGCAGAGGTATGCCCCTATAGCAAACAGTCGGATACCAGCTATTGAAGAACCTTGCAGCCCTCAATCCATTCTAATCCAGATAGTTCAGGTAACACTGGTGAAGGTGTAACTTTATTAGTTTGTACTGAATGAATTATTTAGAGGTAAATAAATATTTCCGGACAATTCACACAACAACGTCTAGCACCGCGGTAAGCTCTAAGCTTGTGTTACTGGTACTAAACATCTGATATACTTAATATAATAGACATATGTACATACATATACATATAGATATTTTTAGAGATAGTTTTATTTTTCAAAAAGTCAGGGTCCCAAGCTGAGTATAAGTTTTTTTAATGTGATTTTTCTTTTTACTACAACCGAAGACTTAGAGAAGGAGAGAAGTTTACGACTATATATTATATTTATTTTATCTTATTTATTTATTTAACTCTATTTTTTACTAAGACTTTCTCATATTGACCAAAAGTAATGTTAGTCCCGGAATTGCTTTATACTGAGAGTCCACCGGACAGCTGATGGTATGATATTTAAGGTAACAATTTTATATACATATTTTTAACCCATCTTTATATTGTTAGTCATTATAGCTTTGCTTCATTTTGATTCAGTCATGATCGTTCATTTATTATATTCGATTTAATGAACATCATGGCGCGTACCGGAAAAAAATATTGCTCAATTTTAGTGACTAAAATGTGTAAACATAACTTTCTAGACAATATTAGATATCTAAATTTTATAATAAATCAGGTTTAAGTATGTTAATCTTCTGACTAATTATTTTAAACCAGATTTTATAATAATCTTTGGTGTCCATTAAATAAATAAATATTTCCGGACTACTCACACAGCATCACCTAACCTAACTAAGTAGAGTTTGTACTATGGGTGTCAGATGACTGATATACATTTGATTCGTTACTTGTACAGTCTTCAGCAAAAGTGAGTTATCAAAATCAACGCTTCAAAACATCTGCTAGTGTGACTTGCCAGATGTAACAAGTTATACCAAAGTGTCAATTTCAAATGAAGTTTTGAAGAAAACGATCCTAATCCTCACAAGAAAATGATCATAATAACGAGGATCGACCTTAATGTGATTTCTTACTTATGGCACTTTATTTGTTCATATACTCCTAAAAACTTTTGATTTAATTTACTGTATATATTATATTGGGACCCTATTTCATCAGTTTATTCTGCTGTTGACTGTACCCACGGAAAAGTTAATAACATCCTATTCCCCTATAAAAATATCCTTGCTACCGCCCACAGCGCAAAGGCAATCAAAATTTCATTCTCTTGTCATTTCATAACCCGCGTCATTATAGTGTCGTACGTGAACCAACGCGCTGCAGCGCGGTGCGCGCGCAGGGCGATGCGAAGCGCAGGCTCGTGGCCACGCGCGGCGCGCGGTGACGCCGCGTCGCATCGCTTCTCGTGTCGCTCGTAGCATGGTGAGTAGACGCTATTAGCATGTGGCTACAGCATGACAGCAGCAACAATAGCTAAGCTATTATTAGCATGTAGTATTTGGGCTGAGGACATTTTTGGGTGATTCTGGGCGTAGGTTTTGTGCACGGTGTCGTCAGTCCAAATACTGTAGCTACATAGCCGCTACAAGCATCTTGTCGCGCTGAAATGACAGATTTCCTGTGTGCGTAGGTTGTTGTTATAAAATATCCGCACTTTGTTATTTAAAAATCCAAGTTAAACGAATATAGAATAATGTTTTGTTTTTGCTTTCCACTCAAATATTAGCTTTATAGGAGGAGTCGGATTTTGTACAAAAAATGTTTAGTACTTCAGAGATGGTCATAAGTATTATTTTTGTTTTCTGTCACTAAATAAGTTATCGCAATGTTTGGTGTTTATACAAGTTAAAGAACCAAAAGTTGCTGCAATGTGTGAAATTTAAGTACTTAAATATTAATAGTTTAGTGATAACTTGATAAGCTATTTGTTTTTATCTTAGAAGTTTTCAAAAGCCTTGCTACTACTTTACTTAAACTATAAACAAAATAATTTTTTTTCTAACAAATATAAATAATCCCAAAGCTTGGGATTATTAAGGTTCAGTGGTTCAACCGTGAATACGTCACAGACGCACAGACAGAATAATTGTTGAAAAACTTGAAATATGCTTTAAATGAGAAGTAGAAATTCCATCACCTACCACATTGTCATAGGAGAAACACCTGCTTATGCATAATATAGTTATCAACTGCTTTATCATACACCGTTCATAAACACTGCTAGTCATTTTATTCGCAGTATCCATCTTGATATTGTCCGTTATTTTTTCATTTAAAATAGTATTTATCGCGTTGATACAGAAATTTCCAGTTCGGCTCTACGCTCAGCGACCGCGCGGACTGTCCACACGCCCAATATTCAAGGTAGGCAGAATATAAGGTTTTGTCTTAAATAAGTGATAAAATATATCTTAAAGCTCGGATACATAATAATTTTGTTGAGATTGTATAAACGTCACAAATACGGGCCAAACTAAATAACAGATTTATTAATATTCCACCATTTTATAGGGAGTCTGAGCAAAGAAACAATTTGCCAAGCCCTCTCTGTAATACAGATATTTAATTAGGATCAATGGGTTCTTTTGATTGATCTGAGTTTACGTCTGAAATGGCGACCACGTTATGATGATTTATGAACATTTCAGCTGTAGGTCGTCCACGCCGCCATCACGAGCGCAGTTTTAGGTGTTGCGGTCAATTTACAGCAATAATGAATAACTTCAGTCACTTACCTCAGAAATTGTCAAATTTCCGCAAAGCACTGGAACATAATTGTCTCTTTCCAGAACTCAATCAGAATCCCCCACATCGCGCTCGGAGCCCGAGGACTCCGGCTCCGTGGAGTCAGAACCCCGCGGCCGCAGCCAGCAGCCCTCCGAGGACGCCATCAAGGACTCCATGAAGACCGAGAAGACGCTCAACGTGGCGCTCAAGTATGCCAGATCATAACTAAACCTCATGATGTTTGACGGAGCGGGAGTGTGTGCAGTGAGTGCTCAAGTATGCCTCTTTACCATATAGTAATGTTAATGCCACTTCGTAACTTTTATAATACTTGGTTATCTTAATTACAAAGAAATGAGGGATATGATGTGGTGGTAAAGTATGCCAGTTCATAAAACCGAAAACTTCTATTGCACATTAGTAATAATTATGCACCTTTGAAATATTTATGTGCGTCGCAGAAGAGTGTATGGTATGCTTTTAGTATGTTGGGTCCTTACAGGCGGGGGTAACCTCTATGCTGTATAGTAACGTTTATGACGGAGCTGAAACGTGTGATATAGTGTGGTGCTCTAGTATGCCACGTCATAACCGACCCTAACATTTATCCTTGTCCTTGTGATTCTAAAGCGTAGTGTGTGAAGTATGTTAGGAAGAAAGGACCCAAATGATGGAGCGTAGCCTTTATTTATTCTTATAACGGAGCCAAATCGTTGTAACGCTATTCCAGAGCCAGTGTACCGCTCCAGTATGCCGAGTCATAACTCGGATGATTTCATTGATATTATTTTTATTAACAGTATGCCGGGCCGTGATTTATGACAGCTGTTAACGCATTTTATTCAAATACCTTCAGATACTTATACCAGGTTACAATTTCAATTTGTAATATTAGTATATCAGTATGCGATAACATTTATAAAAAGGAGGCCGACCATCATAAATTAAAATCAGGTTTTCTCAGTATGCTACTTAACTACCAGCAAACAAAATTTCTGCGTTCTTACGATTATAAATTTAAGTCTTTGGACCTAAATACCATTAGATATTAAACTCTTAATTTCATAGTTTGGTCATTTAATAGGGTACAAGACAAAAATTGTCCGTTATTAAGATTATTTTAAAAATTGTACCTGTATTTTTTCTTGTATCTTGCAAACGAATAATCAAGACGTTACAGTGCACTTTCTTATTCAATTGATAAACTAAAATTTAACAAAATACCATTTTTTGTATCTATTTAACATGCCTATTATCAGATTGCTAGACAATTTCACAAGATTTAAATAACAACCTAACATTAAGATTTTAAATGTGGTTAAAAAAATATCAAACATGAAAATTATTGATCTACTGAAGTTGCAAAGATCTTTTTGTATCATAATGCTGTCATCAATCATAGCTGCTTCAACGGCATACCGTATTCACTCTGATGATGTCCGAATTTTGAGACGAAACGTCGCATCGAAATCTTACAGCTTATACAAGGTTTGTATGACTCGATCACTATGATAAATCGTTTCGCTGTTTGTTGATATGTGATTGTTATTACAGAAATGATATAATTTATAGGTTTTCCTGATGAGGCCACTGTAGAATACAAATTAACATCAATATGTGTTCACATATAGTTAGACGGGCAGGTTGTATCAACTAGATTCATAATAATTGACATAACTTGCCCTTAATAAATTTAATCTAATATTTTAAATTAATTATAAATTTAGAGTGCACGTCAATAGAGCGCCAATTAAAAGTAGACTTACGGTCGAAGCTTGAGGTGCATGGATTTATGAATCACTTTAGCCTTCCTAGAGTAGATAGCGAAATAAAACCAAAGAATTCTAGTTAATAAACCTGCACCAATATAGGGAGATAGAATAATATAATAGAATTTGTGTGTGTTATAACCGGGCAATTTAAAGAGATTGGTAATGTCTCACTCTCTACGTATTAAGTTACTACAAAATAATCTGAAATAAAGGTAGAGTGGTTGCATAATAGCAGCGATTTATTATTAAAAAAACCGGTTTTAATCAAACCACGTGTGCGTAAGGCAAGATAAACTGAACTGCTTCCCAAATGCTTCTTCCTCTTGTATGGAACAGAAACGTCGGGTATACAAACATCTCAAATATAAGAGAGTACCTACCTATTAACTGTTTTTTAGTCATGTAAACTGAAAAAAAGCGCAAATTATCTATGATCAAAAAGTCAATCTATTGTATTCTTTGAATTTTCTGGTTATACCCACTTAATATTCATTGAGATTCACCTAACACAAACGTTGTATTTTAAGTCATTGGTTATGAACAAGGTGCTATAGACCGTTGTAGCCTCGGGTCGATTGTTGTTGACTAAGCCCCGCCGCACATGCCCACGCTCGCACTCGTGCGATTCCCACTCGACTGGCCGACACGCTCATGTACAGTCAACATCAGATTAAACTGATGAAATAGGGTCCCAAAATAATATGTAATGTAAATTATGTCATAAGTTACTGACAACTGTATTTTGTTAGAAGGAACAAATAACGCGTCATAAGTACCTAAGTGATTCCATTTATCTCGATCTTAGGTATTATTAAGATAATTTTCTTTTAACGAATAAAAAATTCATTTGAAATTGACACTTTGGTATCACATCAAGCACGTCCACGTTGATTTTGATCTCTTACTTTTGCTGTTGACTGTACGGTCCTGCGCAGACGCGTCAGGCGAATGCGGAGTTCGCCTGACGCGTTCGCCATAGACTTCAAACACACACTCGTACGCGGCTCCGGACGGCCAATGCGAGTTTGTCCATGTGCGGCGGGGCTAAGTCCGTTGTTTTACCACAAACTTGCTTTGGATATCTCACGATATCTTCGGTGTTTCGAAACAAGGTTTCATATAAGCAAAATACTTTATACGAAAGGTCTTGATGGTAAAACAACGAATAAGTCGACTGTTTCAATAATATTTAATAGTTTTATGGTCTCGAGTGTAAGAGCGATCAACCGTCATTTTTCCGCGAGGATAGCAATTTATAATTGATTATAATATGCCTGGCCAACCCGCAGTTGGCCAGCGCAGCGCGGTGAATTTATGCCCAATTCCTCTCGTCAAGAGTCCTTGTGTCCCAGCAGTGGGAACGTAAATAGCGGTGCTTGTGGTTGGTGATGGTTAATCTTTTTGGTTTTATGATTATTATAACGTGATATTCAGAAACATCATTGATTCAATGCAGCAATGCAAATTGTCGAAGCTATTTTAGCCAATAAGATTAGCTTTTCTGAGGTGCAATGTGTAACGGCCTCGGGCAAGCCTATTATCTGATAATTAAAATGCTTAGTCAGTTTATCTAGTTTCTTATACAATTGTTTTTATTATTGGAGATGTATTTTTTTTATTTAACAAATTTTTATGCTATTTTCATAAGACCGCGTTTAGCTTATTCTCTACATTTACCTGCATAATGTGTTATTGCATGCCTCGATAGTATTTTTTATAATAAAACTATAAAATAAAAACAGAATCGAAACGCATCTTTACCGTCCATTTTAAAATAACATTAAATTTGAATTTATTTTTTGTAAATCAAAGAAATGCCACAGAAAACCACCAAGAATTTGGAGATCGATCCTAAAACAAAGAAATGCCACAGAAAACCACCAAGAATTTGGAGATCGATCCTAAAACTAACTTAAAACTCAAACAGTGGTATTTTTATTGTAAAATTGTTATTTTAAAATATATCACATTGTTTTGAGACATTTTAATGTTAAGTAAATCTGAATATTAATTCTACTTATCAATCAATCATTTTCTTTGGTTTTTAATAAATGATTGATAGATAAATAAATCTACGAATTAGCACAAAAACGTGCCTGTATTCACTGAAGGTTGTATGGATAACCCCTTCAAGGTTTAAACTATTTGAGTGACGTTTCTTTGATCCTCGCCGATATTTTATCGATGTTTTGTCGAACCATAGTTGTTATACAAATACGAATATAAGAAACCTAACTAGATGTGTCTTTACTTACTATATAGGATTTTATTTTTGCAATCGCATTTTCAATTCAAATGATAATCTTAAGTATAACGTCATTTTCCTTTATTCTAGATATTCTATAAATGTAAAGGTTACTAGCTAAATAAGCTATTAAAGAAATGTCATTGAGCAATATGCTTTTATCTTAATCTATTAATTACTTGTCAAATTTTAAACAACAATTTACAGTGCAGATTTTAAAGCAACATAAATTTTATTGTATTTTTGAATTGTATTTAGTTTTAAGGGAGATTTATTTATTTATTTTAGATATTTCCAAAGAACAGTGTAGAGCTTATATTTATTGATGTATTAATTTTATTATCGGAAGTATTAAACGCTTTCAATTTTATTTTGATCTCTTGAGTACTTATATATACCTAAATTATTTTTATTTTGACTCATATTCTAAGTGAAATAGGAAGTGATGTGATGATCTTCTTGTGATGTTATAACTTCACTATTAAATTTTCTTTCTGTTAACAAAGCTTGCTTGAGTACAAATTTATAGTATTATAACTTAGCAAAATTAATATTGTAAAAATATATTTTTAATACATGCTAAACCGTGTTTTATTTGAAATAAAAGAAGGTATGTTATCAACTCATTTATTTCAAGCGGGCTCCACTCTCGTGCCAAACATTAAACACAAGAGAGAGAAACATCTCTCTCTCATCTGTTTGGAGATGTCGGTTTTTCATCACAGATTAAGAGTTCGGCATACTGTTTGCGTCGTGTGGCGATCGTTTAGCGATGTTACGAGTTGATTTTATTCCAACTCGGATAACTCGCGTTGACTCGGCCGCTAACTCGACTCGAGTTAACTCGTCTCGCATCATCCGGATGGGATTCGCTTCGCGGCAGCAGCCAAACGGATCGGCGAGTCGAGTCGAATGCACCGTATTCGTATTCTTATTTTTGATTCGAGGTTACACTTGGATCCCATCCGGTTGATGCGAGTCGAGTAAGCGGCCGAGTCAACTCGAGTTATCCGAGTTGGAATAAAATCAACTCATAACATCGCTAAACGATCGCCATCGTGTGGATGGGTGTTTCTGTCCGTAAAGGTGAGGAGAGAGGTACAGAGATAGAGAAAAAATAGAAGGAGACAGCGATACGCTGTCTCCTTCTTTTATTGCTCCGCTCATTTTACTTGTTTGGTAGGCGTGTGGCGCCCGCTGCAGAATAATTTATTTCTATTCACAGTCTTAAGTTATTAGATTCTAGATCACATCGATGTTGGACGTAGTCCGAATATATTTAGAAAAGTCTTATAGAACTGTACAGGAAGTCCTAAAATTAATTCGTACCTGGATTAATGTACCTAAAAAAATACATTGACGGGTGCTTCTTCAACCGAATATTCACATCAGCATTCTCACGATAAAAGGTAGCCCGTAGATTTTTTACCCGACTGCGCAACGCAAAGGAGTGGCAATGTGTTTAACACCTTTGTCGCACTATACTGACCAAACGCCTAGGCCGATATCTATGATTCACACGTCAATCGATTACTCTTAGAAAGGCGAGTGTCACTCAAGATATGGCGTTAATGAAAATTCAACATGGCGACTTATGGACCCCATTTTTAACCCTCGACCAAAAAAGAGGGGTGTTATAAGTTTGACGTGTCTGTCTGTCTGTCTGGGACATCATAGCTCCCGAACGGATGAAGCGATTTCAATTTAGTTTTTTCCTTTGAAAGGTGAGTTTGGCGCGAGTGTTCTTAGACATGTTTCATGAAAATCGGTTGTGCCGTTCAAAAGTTATGGGGATGAGAATGGGGAAGGAAAACCGAAAATCTGCAAATATACTCGAGTGGGGCATCAAATGAAAGCGCATCGCGTGCACATTACAAAATATTATGGTGATTTACTATAAAGGAAATTAAGGCATTGGATCCAGGGGTTTTTCTTAAATTTTAAATTTAGATTTATGTAAAAATAAAAATAATTAAGTGTTGAATAGGTTTTTAAAATCATCAATAGTTTTCATTCAACATTTTTCAATCCTGCCTGTTTAGGATCATATCGATTTAAAATTGCGTGACTACCATTAAAAGTCTTATAAACGGTAAAAATTACCTACGTCACAGTCGGATTATTTTTTTTCCTAATTTCAGTTTGTCCAATAATACTACTGTATAAGACATACAAGATCAGGAAGGCAATTCTCGCACCAATGATATTAAAACGAATGCGATATATAACCTCAATTTTGTAGATTTTGTTCTATTTGATATCGAATTGTTTTAAACAAACGCTCCGGTGACCTGCATATGTCAACTAAAAACCCACCTTAACTTGGCGACATTTAGAATAGGCTACGCTTCGAATTACTTTGTACCGGTGAACATTCGCGATGAAGGAGCAACACTTATCCTTAAGTCCTATTTAACCATCTCCGAACAAATAGTCAATGATTAAAATATACATAGATATGTATATCTTCAATTCAATTTTTTATAATTGGACTTTGCGCTGGAAGCGTCAGTTTGACAGTGTCAGGTAAAATATAAAGTGGTAAAGATGTTACTCAGTTGAACGCCATTTTGCGTGCTAGCGATATCTTATCTTGGTCCGTCAATGACAGTTGGCAGACTTGATAGCTTTATTAAAATATAAATTATTTTAATATTTCTGTCTGATAGCGATACCTTAACGTGCAAATTGTCAAACTGTCGCGCTTAAGCGCAGATCCATCAAGAGGAACTCAACTGAACCATTGACCAAATTTTATTAGGAGATTGTGAAACAGGCGCTTGCTCGTATGTCTAAGTTAGTGGTTGTCCATGTACTGCAGTTCTGAGAGCAGCAGCACCGTGTTGGGCAGCGGCCGCGGCTGGGGCGAGAGGATCGTCAGCTTCTGTGTATCCATGTCTACGGCCGTCCTGGTGGAAATAAACAAGCCAAATTTTAACAATAATCTTTTTTGTTTTTTTTTTATTATTGATAAGCCTTCATTTGACCACAATCTCACCTGATGTAAAGTGACGATGTGGTCTAAGATGGAGCATGAAGGCCTAGGAGATGGCTTCTCCGGACCACATTACGAAACACGAAAAAATAATCTAATAATAATAATCGATCAGTACTTAGTATTCTCGTATGAAAACTGTTGATAATAGGGTAGGTGAGCAAAAAATTAATACTTTGTCCGTCATTACGATTATTTTAACACAATGTACATTATTACTCCTTAGTTACTCCTTAGTTATTTGATATAATCGCATGACGCATGTTTTCCGATCAATTTGCAGCAGGCGCTTGTTGTCTCGTAATAATTACATATAATATTATTAGAATATAACATTAAATGAATTTAATGTTATATTCTAATAATGATGTGAACATCGCGTGTGAATACATTTTTTTGTTGGCAGTTTTATTAGGGACAGTTTATTGATATATGTTCCAGAGCATAGTTCCCACACGTTGGGGAGATACACGATTATGCGCGCCAACCTGACGTCAGAATGGCGTGTCCATATCACAATTTATTTTATATCTAATTGCTTGAGGTACAGTTTTTTTTCATATAGGTACAGTTTAGTACAGTTTAGGTACAGTTATTTGGTGCATAACCTGTGACTATTCAGACATGAGACACGCCATCCTGACACACACCCTAACACCCATAGTACAAGCTCTGCTTAGTTTGGGGTTAGGTGATGTCCGGAAATATTATAATTATAGTACATACACGCAGACGAAGCCCGCCAGGTTGGAGGTGAGCACGAGGTCGTCGGGGCCGGCCGCGAAGGACACGGCCAGCACGCGGTGCAGCAGCGCGGCGGACGGCCACACCGCCACCAGCGTGGTCAGCGCGTCCGCGCGCCGCATGCCCAGCGGCATGCACGAGTCGGGCAGCGACGGCGCGCCCACCTGCAACACCACACATCCTTCATATGTGTCAACCAAATGCGTATTTACATTTTTATGTTATACTAGTCGACCCGACAGACGTTGTCCTGCCCCACGTCTCAAAAAACAATATCCAGTTGACCGTATTGTGAATCTAAACCATTCCCAGATCCCCTTAAACGCACACAAAAAAATTCATCAAAATCGGTGCAGTCGTTTGAGAGAAATTCAGTGACATACACACTCACAGAAGAATTATATATATAAAGATATATATTTTTTTTGTTTTGGTTGTTTTAGTTTCGTAAAAATATAATTTTATTTTTCTGTATTTAAGTTGTCGAAATAAATGTCTTTCTTTCTTTCTTTACTTATCACCCTATTTTTGAAGTGAAACTTCTTTAGATTCGTTGTGATTTCAAACCGGATGCAACGGAAAAAACGACAGGTAAGCCAATCTTAAACGCTAACAAGGTTAAGCAACGTTGCGCGACGCCAGTACTTGGATGGGTGACCGCCCGAACAAAATCTTTTTGCACAGTATTTTTTTTTATTCATCTCATTCTTTTGTCGATTTACTGAAGTTTCACTTCTATCGTGTGTGAATCGCACACACTTATTTTTTTATGCTCGATAAGCCTTCATTTGACTACAATCTCATCTGATGTAAAGTGACGATGTGGTCCAAGATGGGACATGAAGCGAACATGAATCGCTTCACGCACTGGCCCAGCCCGGAGGGTGGTGACAAGCCGCGGCCGAAGCCAGCGACTGTTCTTAGCACCATCCGGAGGTCACGTGTAAGGATTCAAAGGTTTACCACTTACGGGCGTGAACAGACAAAACCTCCTCCCCCTCTAACGTTCAATAGGGTGATCACAGGGACTTCTCTCTTGGTGAGAGAGATTAGGCCTTAATTAATTCACCACGCTGGCCAAGTGCGGGTTGGTAAATGTCACATGTCCTTCAAACTCTTTAAAGTTCCCAGAACATGCCGGTTTCCTCACAATGTTTGCCTTTGCCGTTAAATCAGGCTTAATTACGTTACTCCTTAAATACACATAGGTACGACACATTATTCTATATTATCATAACTAGCCGCGTTCCGACTGAACGAGCAACCTCGCGAGACAGCCTCGATATTTATATTTATTGGGGCTCCCATATAACAAACATGATTTTTACCAGGTTAAGCAACGTTGCGCGCAGCCAGTACTTGGATGGGGCCACCCATACGCCAACGCCGTAGCGTGAAACCAGTATTAAATAGTTGTAATATGCTAAGGTTACCTTGAATATCTTGAGGTCCGAGAACTTGACGTCGAAGGAGTGCGGGTAGTACGGTGTTCTCTTCCCGTAGAAGTACTCCCGGATGCGCGCGTCGCGGGCCTCCGCGCGCTGCGAGCTCGGCCGCTCCACAACCTACACACGACAACATTCTATAATAATCATTCATTTATTTCAGGCATCTAAGGCCCATATAAACATATACCTTATAGACTAACATACATAAAAATATAAATCTTATAAACTAAACTAAAGTGAGTGAAGCCGTGTTGGCTAAAGTGGGAGGACACTCGACTTTCATTCCGAAGGTCGTCGGATTTTTCTTCTTGAGAAATTTATGTGCGCTTTAAACACGTGCTTTAACGGTGAAGGCAAACATCGTGAGGAAACCGGCATGTTCTGAGAACTTTTAAAGAGTTTGAAGGGCATGTGACATTCACCAACCCGCACTTGGCCAGCGTGGTGAATTAAGGCCTAATCTCTCTCGTCAAGAGAGAAGTCCCTGTGTCCCAGCAGTGGGAACGTTAATAGGGTGATGATGATGAAACTAAAGTGTCAGCATCGTGGATCATCTGTTACGGCGGTGTCGCCTCGCAGTGTAGGCGACCGATGGACCGTCGAAACTTGACCCCTTGCGGCCAAAACTGCTCATTTAGGAACGTCGACGGATGTTGAGTTGGAACCCGCACCATAAATGAACCGAAGCTCACATTTCTGCGAGATTCCAACCTTTCGACGCAATATAAACATATACATTACAGACTAACATACATGCAAATATAAATCTTGTATACTAAAATATCCATCGTGTAAGTATCATGAACCGACCGATGAACCGTCGAAACTTGACCTCTTTCGGGCAAAACTGCTCACTAAGGAACGTCGACAGATGTTGAGTGGGGTTGGTATAACTGATAGGTCCATTATAAAGTTACATTTAATTAGTTAGGTTTTACAGAAGACTTAAGATGTTTTATTTCCATTTATTCGATTATTTGACTAGATTTTAGTTAATGTTATAATTACTTTAAAGATATTTTTAATCCTAGGGATTACAAGGTTTTTTTTTTTAAATTATTTTCATATATTTGCTTCAACATTATGTAGCTTATAATAGATCTTAATATTAAATAAGTTTCAATTATTATGTTATACCTAAATAGCACTTAATACTACTAAATATTGAGATCTATTTTAAGCTATTTATCTATTTTTTCTCTTCTTTCTTGTATTTAGTTTTTTTCCTTTCCATGTTTGCCTAGTGCATCTAAGGAAATAAACGTTTATACTCTGACATTGACCTTTAGATGCAAATTTCGTTTATTGTTGTGTTGGTGTAGGCTAAAAATGTTATTTTATTAATTCCTTAATTTGTCACAAAATCAATGATTTTGGTGTTGCATTTTGTTTTTCGTTTGTAAGAAAATGTAAATTAACGTCAAAAAAAAATATTGAATAAAATTCAAGATGACCAACTAATTTTTTTTTTTGTCGTCTTAT
Organism: Gymnoscelis rufifasciata; assembly: GCA_929108375.1. NCBI lineage: Eukaryota > Metazoa > Arthropoda > Insecta > Lepidoptera > Geometridae > Gymnoscelis > Gymnoscelis rufifasciata. Next base: position 1,618,047 of record OV815320.1, read on the forward strand.
CTATTGTGACTTACCCCTCCGCTTTTCGGCAGGTAAACGACCTTCACGAACTTGGGCATGTCTCTCTTCAGCTCGTTGTACAACCGCTCATTGTCTAGGACTAGTATAACATCCACCTACGAATAAACATTATAATCAATCAATCATTTATTGAAAACTAAAGAAAGTATTACATAATTAACAAAATCTATAGGACTTCACCTCCTGAGCTAGTTAGAAGGTAAATCACACGTCGCATAGACCTTCAAAAGAACTACGTGTGTATATTTCTCTATATTTTTTTCTTTTGTTTTCTTTATCTGTTTAGAACACATTGTAACAGGTCTCCCGCAATACAGGCTTGCCTCGTGCTGCTTGGACTGCTGCTTAGTGAAATTGAAATGAATTGGTAAATCAATTTTTTTGTTTAAGAGTTAACTACTATGTTTTTATATACAAGTTGTTGCAATGTTGAAAGTTGAAGTTTATAGTTTTGTATTACCTCGAAGGCCTGCGCAGAGTGCGTCAGTATTTTGTAGCCATCACCTTTGATCCACCCACACGTGTTAATGATGACGCCAGACGCGGATGCTGCAAAAATAATCGTCATGTTATTTCATTTGCGTAGAAAATTACCTATTATTATTGTGATATTGTATCTTGCGATCTGATAATGTAGAAAAGACAATCTGCTGAACCCGAAAATTTTTATTCTTTTGCCCCTTGTAAGTTTTTAGCGTTTGCTAATAGTATATAATGTGTGGTGAAATAAGACCTAATCTTCCTCGTCAAGAAAGAAGTCTGTGACCCAGCAGTGGGAACGTTAATAGGGTGATGATGTTTATGAATAGTATGTGTAAAAGAAATTTTATCTTATCTCAAAGAGGGCTCAGCTACTTTCTGAAAAGATGAAACTGATTTCGAGCATGAGGTGGATAAATTCTGGGTTCTTTTACCATGGCAAATATTAGGTCCTTACATATGAAATTGGCGTTTTTCGTACTGGCCACTTTAATCACAAATTTCTCCTCTTTGGTAAGGAATTCCAAATTCAAATTTGTACAGCTATAGACTCATGTATTTGTGCTTCGATGATCGTCATTCATTTGTTTTTTTTCTTCTGTTTTTTTCTGTTTGCGTCACTCATTTTACAAAATGGAAAACTTAAAATATCGCATTATTTACGAGTACGAGTTCCGCCGTGGCACTAGTGCTGCGGAAACAACTCGAAGGGTGAATGATGTGTATGGCGGTCGTGTTGCAAAAGAAAACACAGTTCGTTTTTGGTTCCAACGTTTTCGTTCTGGAAATTTCGACTTGCAGAACAAGCCCCGTGGACGGCCTGAGACTCAAGTTGATAATGAAGAGTTGAAGGCTATTGTGGAAGCGGATCCATCGCAAACCACGTCCGAGTTAGCTGCAGGCTGCGGTGTTAGTGATAAAACTGTTTTAATTCACTTGAAGCAAATTGGGAAGATTAAAAAGCTTGAAAGGTGGGTACCTCACGAATTGACTGAAGCAAACCGGCAAACGCGCGTCGACTGCTGCGTTACATTACTAAACCGGCACAATAATGAAGGTATTTTAAACCGAATCATTACCTGTGATGAAAAATGGGTTCTTTACGATAATCGGAAGCGCTCAGCGCAATGGTTGGATCCTGGCCAGCCAGCCAAATCCTGCCCCAAGCGAAAATTAACCCCAAAAAAGTTACTTGTAAGCGTTTGGTGGACTAGTGCCGGTATTGTTCATTACAGTTTTCTCAAATCTGGCCAGACTATTACGGCTGATGTCTATTGTCAGCAATTGCAAACCATGATGGAAAAGCTAGCGGCTAAACAACCTAGGCTGGTCAATCGCTCCACGCCACTGCTGCTTCACGACAACGCTAGACCACACACTGCGCAACAGACGGCTACTAAATTAGAAGAGCTTCAATTGGAAAGTCTAAGACATCCTCCGTACTCCCCGGACCTTGCTCCAACAGATTACCATTTTTTTCGAAATTTGGATAACTTCTTGCAAGGGAAAAAATTCAACTCCGATGGGGCAGTCCAAATCGCCTTCAAAGATTTTATTGATTCCCGTCCGACTGGTTTTTTTAGTAAAGGGATCAATGAACTACCTATAAGATGGCAAAAGTGCATAGAAAATAATGGTTCATACTTTGATTAATTAAATATATTATATTAAAAAATATTCGACTTTTTGTTCCTCCCATACAAAACGCCAATTTCATATGTAAGGACCTAATATATAATATCTGCATAAATAATTCCTTCGCGGACATCGGCATGGCGTCGCTAGTTTGGCCTGTAATACCTTTTTTATTAGCCTCGCATTTTTCCGTGACGACCTCGGCCAGACGCGACACGATCGTGTTGTAGAGTTCCAAGTTGTCACTGGGCTGCTTGTGCCCAAAGTGGTACACCAGTGGTGCTTGCTGACTGAATCCCTCCTCTATCGATGCTGGCCGCTCCACCAGTAAAGCACCTCGAATATTAATTATAATTATTATTGTTAGAAAATTCACACAATATCTATTAAAGATATTATTGATGTTAAAATAACCCTATTAACTAATAGGGTTATAATAACCCTTTTAACATCAAGCCTTATTAACAACACTATACCTTAAATTATTATAATTAAGGCTTAAAATACCAACAATTAAATAGCTGAAAAGTTTTTTTGAATTTGCTAATCTCAAAAACTACTGATACAATAAAAAATGTTTTAGTTTCAGATATGGAATTGATTGAGGAAGGCTGTAGACTAGTTAACTGTGGGAATATACATTGATCCCGCAGTGAAAATTCATAAAACTCACCCACAGTCCCTGGAACACTAATTTGTCCCTGACCAACATCCAGATCCACATAGATGGGTCGCCTGCCCATCCTAACAGCGTAGTTCAGCAGTAGCTTTGTCAAGGTGGATTTGCCAACATCTCCCGGCCCCACAATCATAGTGACAGGGCCTCGGGTGTTCTCCTGTTCTGCAGCTACCCTCTGTTGTTCCAATGCTGCATGAACATTCAAGTATACTACCTGGAAATATAGTTCTTTTGTAGATAATTATGAATAACATGTGCATATTATATTATTTATCATGGATGGACTGTGTGAAAGATGATTTGTGTAAGAAATAGAGAATACATGTAACTCCACAAAATGCGATAAATGGACAAAGTTGATTGTTATATTTATCATACAATTCCAAAACCAATTTATTAATTTTATAATAATGCACTTAAGTTACAATTTTTTTTCTTTTTTATTATGATACAATATGTTAGCATCTGTCTTACCATAGGGGTTTCTTTGGCCACATAGCTGACTTCAGTCCGACCTCTCAACTCCACAGTACAGCCATGCCATGTAAAAACAGCCACCTTAGCCCCTGTGTGGAACTCATAGGGCTTCCCCTTCACCAATTCTGTACCAAACAGCTCTGCGTAGCCACTTTTAATCTACAACACAAAACACAACATTCATTCAGAATATGCGGAGACCAGTCTGTTTTAAATAAAATTGGAACTGATATAGTAAAAGATGTGTTCCATATGTGAACACAGAAGATACCTCCAGTACTACTTTCTCATTCTTCGATTCCACTTCAAAACGAAGTTCTGAATCAGGGTCTAACTTGAACTCTTGTAGTTGAACTTCAGTCATTTTGATCTCAAATTTGTTTCTTTAGTAATTTATGAGTCAGAAATTTTTACTAGCGCAGTGAACTTCTGAAAAGATAAGCTAGGAAAACTATCTAAAATTGCGATTTCGTAATGTTTCTCGAAAAACGAAAAACAAGACACAATCACATCATCACATCACATCCACAATAACATGTTGCGTTACCACTTACCAAGCCATTAGGGCTCAATTTAGCATAAATAAATCCTAAAGGTTTATCATGTTTCTCCGTCCCTTCCCTATGAAAAAAAAAGAGATAGCTATATTTAAATGCCAAGAACTTAGCCATATTAATGACACTGAAAAATATTAAAGCAAAAACAAAAGTACATTAACGTTACGTTTCATTACAAATACCTAGTTAGTAATATTTAATATACCTACATCACAGGAGCTACTAGTCCGATTTGAATAATAATTATTTCAGTGTGAGATGGCCTATTTATCGGTAACTTTACAGCGAATAAATATATCGTTCCTGCGGGAAAATCCATAAAACACGGGCAAGGTCCGTCGGTCGTGGCGTGAACAGCTTAATACAAATACAAATACAAATACAAAAACTTTTATTGATAACTGTTGTACAATTAGGTGTTTTATGAATAGGGTACAAGTTTTAACAGTTTATCCTCAATAGGATGTACAATAATATACTTACTTGTCTTTTTAACACGTTGACTGTCCCGCCTATTTTAAGAAATTTTCTGGTACGTCCATTTGTTTTTTTTTTATAAACTACTTTATTTTATGATCAAAAGAAGGCCTGATACGTTGATCACTGCGTAATTATACAGCAGGCCTGAATTTCAGCGTGAATTACATGTAATGCATGGACGTCTCAAGTAAATTTTTGTGAATTATATATAATGCATGGACGTCTCAAGTAAATTTTTGTGAATTATATATAATGCATGGGCATCTGAACTAGATTATTGTGAAAATCATAGACATTTGAAATAAAATTTAAAAGATTGAATCGTTTCTTTTGCTCTGGTAACCGTGTGTAAAGTTTCATTCTTTCAATCAGCTGATTTTGCGGTCATAAAGTTTATCTGTCAAAAAGTTTCACAAAGTTTTTTGATATATAATGAGCTACATCCAGAAGCAAAAATGAAGATGCTAGAGGGGCATCAACATGTCATAAAGAAGTTACTTAGACTGGAAACTAGTGAAAACATCTTGTTGTCAAACCCTAGTTCAACTAGTTCTCTGAGTCAAGTCAGCCACAAAATGACGCGCATAGCCAGAAAACCCAATGGGAAGATTTGCCAGAAACGATGCGCAAGTTGTTACAAAAAACTAAAAGAAACTGGCTCCACAACCAGTGATGCGAGAAAGAAGGCAACACAAGTTATAACGGAGTGTCTTCCTTGCAAAAAAGCATTTTGCCTAACCTGTTTTAATAAAGCTCATTAGAGAATTTCTTTTGATTTCAGACGTCCATAAAAAAAAAATAAAAAAAAAAATCGATGGGACATTTTAGTTTTATTTTCACCAATTCATTGTTCATACGTCCCTAGAAAATCAAAGCTCTAACTCACACGTCCAGCCCAGGAAACGCGATTCAGTTGTCTTTGGCAAATGCATTACATGTAATTCACGAACGTCACAGCCAGACCAAAAATGCATTACATGTAATGCACGGACAGTCAACGTGTTAAATGTGGTAAAGTGCTTAATAAAATTTATTTAGAAATTACATTTTTATTGCGACTATATTTATATTTACTCAAAAGATAATTTATATTACTATTATTGAGAGAATAACACATAACTCGCTACACACGTACAGTACACAATTTTCAGCAGTGGAAAATAGTGGAAATATTCTGTGTAACGAAACGCCACAACGACATCGCCTTTTCAAATCAAAACACAAAAACGAAATTCGATTTGTTGTGAAATTAAAAAATTATTTACTTTGTGTATTTTTTAATATAGTGGTATAAATAAATAAAACCATGGAGGATTCCTTTCTTGAATATCGTGATAAAACAGGAGTAGACAGCGAATCCGACTCAGAAATTATTGACAACAGTTTTGTAGAAAATGTTCCATTTTCTGCTAAAAAGAAGAATCGGACTTTATTTGTTGCTGAATCCGAAGAATCAACTGATGGTAAGATAGTAACCACCTCAAAACCTCTGTATTTATATAACCTATTTTCAATACACATATATTTTCTGATTTGTGGCTAAATTTATCATTTTAGGTGAAAGTGAGCCCGATCAAACTAAACATGACCTATCCAAGTCTTTAACGCGACGCAGCAGTGTTGCGAACACGCTTTTAATATCCAGTAGTGACGAGGGTAAGCCATTCTATAAGAATTTTCTAACAAGGTATATACAGTTCCACAGTAACTATCATAACATTTATGTTTAAACCATAATAACATTGTTTGTTTTGGAATTCACACTCCCTCAAGTATTCATCTGTTGTAGAGGCTAGCAGGAAGGGTAGCATTCAAAGACAATCTCCATCTGAGGATAAATTGGTACTCAGTTCTTCTGAAGACGAAAATGATGATGATGGTAATTTTTTTGTTAATTGAGTATTAATACTCATTATCGAGAATAATATTATATATATTCTTCCCCACAGAAGAAGTGTCACCAGAACTGATCCCAAAGCGTAGACCTCCAATCAAAGCTAAAAGCATTGACAGCAACGATTCTATTATAATGCGTAAGACAAAAAAACGCATTTTGTTGCTCGACTCTGATACAGACAATTCTATAATCATAGAACGTGACAGACAGAAAAAAATTACTTGCTTGAAAGAGACACCATTAAAAATAGATGGTAAAAATACCCCAAAACAGGTTGCGGATAAAAGTATGGATTATGACAATATTGATAATGTATCAGAAGAAGACAGTAGTTGTTCTGATAAGGAAAATAATTCTTCAATAAATAATGATAGTAATCAAGAAGATAAAAATAATGATGTTGACAGTGAAAATGAGGAATGGAATAAATCAGATGATGAACCTATTAGAGCAACAAAAAAGAATTTACAAGTTATAAATGATAGCTTATTACTAAATGAACGTAAAAAACAGTCAGTTGGCAGTATCAGTTCCGATCATGATTATTTTAGTAGTAAAAGTAATGACAACTCAAGAGATGTTGAGACTACTGACAATGACATAGAGAATGATGACGGTCCCGATGAGGATCTGATGGTGATGTCGCGCGCTACTCGTATGAGTATCATGGGGGTGATACCGAAGGATGATGATAATAGTGATGATTCAGATTTTATACAATCTGATGAGGTATGTTGAGTACTTATGGCCTGATTTATTTACCATTATTGATTCTTTAGAGTTAAATAAATAAATATTTCAGAACAAACCACACAACAACATCTAGCACCGTGGTAAGCTCTAAGCTTGGGTTACGGGTCCTAGACACAATATACTTAATATAATAGACATACAAACATAGGTATTTTTTATTATTCATATTAAACACCTAAATAATGTATTAATCTAAATAGGTATTATTTAGGTACTGTTTAGGTATTTGTTTATCACTTACAAAGGACTTCTTTACATAATAATTTTCAGAGCTCTCGCAAGTCAAAAGATAGCATATCAGACCTACCAGAAGTCAGTATTATGGTTTCCTCAACCCAACAAAAGACCCCTCAAAAATCCACAGAAGATGGTGACAGTTCCCAACTAACTTGCTCACCATTTGCTAGTCCTCTACACGACATAACACATGAAGTAAATAAATCCACTGCCAATGAGAATAATATAATTGATCTTACATTACCGATTATGGACAAAGTCAATAGCAAAGCAATTAAGACTGTTGTTGATGATGATGTGGCTATAATTGAAACCAAGACGGAGATAATTGCACTCAGCAGTGATGATGATGATGATGAGGTGAGTTTTAATCCTACTTCTTCAATCTCCGTTTTTTTTATTTTGTTAGTGAAGGCATTTCTTTTCCCATTGACACCATTATCGCTGCTAACCCTTGGACAACGTCACCCAGCCCCGACCTTACTTAATTAATAACATAATATGTATTATTCATCATGTTCCTGCCCTTATCCCACATTACGTGGGGTCGGCACGACATGTTTTTTCCTTCCATTTTCCTCTCGTCATCTCAACACTCACTCCTTTCTTACATAATATGTATTATTATAATATTATTATGTATGTACTTATGTACTGATAAATAAGACAAGACGTTACTTGACGTAGATTTCGGCCACTGTATAATCTCAAAAGTCTAATAATGTAATTTTTTTAAATACTCTTCGTAAATATGACTTTAATATATTTTGTGCTATATACCACATAAAAAATATATCATTGGAAATGTTTTTCATTGCTTTTAATGCGTGTTTAGTTAGCGTAAGCAAATGTTTCTGCAGCTTATACAAGCTTAAGCGCAGTATTTAGGCTGTATTTATTTATTTTGACCTTAAATAAAAACTAGTCTATAAGGGTGACATGTTCACAAAAGCCTGTTTTATTAAAAAAAACTTATAAAAGCATTATGTACATTTGAAAGAAATGAGGGTAGAATAACATGTAATTTCACAAAGTTCACTAAACTTGAATCAATATGTAATTTGTGTTTTTAGAAATATTTGAGGGTAGCTATAAAAAGGTTTTAACGAAAGTTTTAAATAGATACTTGTCATTCCGCTGGCGGAGAGTACAATAAAAAGTGCTAAATAACATTATATAAACCTAAGGAAAGAAATAAGGTTGTGAAATTAAGTAATTAGATAAGAGGATATCTTGGTGTGCTGTTGTGGTTATGAAATTTGTATATCTGTAAAATTAAAATGTCGAGTAAAACTTCGAGAAAGCCTGTCAGCCCCAGAAACGTAAGTCTAATTTATTTCATTCTAAATCAATACTATTGATCAGTAGTCAATTCAGATTAATTAAGTAAAACCGTATTAACTATTCGTCTACGTGTTCCTTTTCGTAAATTTCGGCCGTGAGTTTAATGAAATCGTTACATTACAAAATGTTGACAACATTTTGTTCAGCTACTCTTTTTTTTTGTAAATATGTAACTTACTTTCGAATTCATTATATTAGCGTCCGTGTGAAGTCGAGGATCGCTTTAAAAAAATAAGTTTCTTTACAACACATACGTTCTAAGTTGTTTTAAACCGACAAAATAAATATCAGAAACCAAAACGTTTATTTGAACCCATTTCGCACAGGTGACCGTCTCAGATAAGAAGTCCCCACGCAAGAACCTGAAGTCTCCCAAACATGAGGTCACGACGAAGCGGGAGGCGAAAGCGGAAACGGACATTAAGCAGTTCTTGGCTCCGCCGAGCTACCCTAACCAGGTTTGTTTAACTATTCACTTTTCTTCTTTGGAGTAGTTCTTCTACAATACAATTCACTACATTCACAATGTAATCTTAATCAAATGCAAAACAAGGTTCAATTTCCTGTACAGATGTACAGGATTTGGCGACACGTGTCGCGCCCCCTTATCATAATCTCTTACTTCTAATATCTATGGTGCAAACAGCCTGCAGTTTTGTCCGAAAATCTTAACTTTTGGAACTCCATAATGTCCAAAGATGGTAATTAAGATGAGTGATATAAGAAACTGAAGGTTTGGAGGTTTTGTCTGTTCACGTCCGTAAGTGGTAACCCTCTGAATCCTTACACGTGACCTCCGGGTGGGGCTCAGAACAGTCTCTGGTGGGAGGCTTCGGCCGCGGCTTGTCACCACCCTCCGGGCTGAGCCAGTGCGTGAAGCGATTTTTTCGTGTTTCGTAATGTGGCCCGGAGAAGCCATCTTCTAGGTCTTCATGTCCCATCTTAGACCACATCGTCACTTTACATCAAGTGAGATTGTGGTCAAATAAATGCTTATACAGCAAAAAAAAAAAAAAAATTTGGCCAAAACAGGATTTGACGTTAAGATCTTTTCATAGGATTCTGTACCCATAGAAAGACGACCGAACCAAAAGGGACCATCTATACCAACGGTCAGCAACAGGCGGACCGCGGTCCGTTTGCGGACCGCGGAAGGTTGAACCTCGGACCGCCAAATATTGTAATGTAGGTATAAATACGTAATATTATATTATAACTTAGTACCTACCTAATCTAATTAATCTGTTTTACAACATCGACATCGATCAAAAACATCGCGCCGCCGGCGCCGCGAGCCGAGCCATCACTTCAAATGGAAATAATCGATCTGCAAGAAGATGTGTCTTTGCAAATATATAAAAAGGTGTCAACTGAAGAATTTTGGGTCAAACATGTCTCAGAAAAATATGAAAATTGCAAAAAACTTGCTATCAATTCTATGCCACTATGTTTGGATCGACATACATATGCAAAACATCATTTTCAAAAATGATTTTTTTTAAATACAAATATCGTTCCAGAATAAAAGACACTCTTCGAATTAGCTGTTCTTTACGAGTAAAAACCTGGCTCAAGACCGCCGTTGCAATTTTTCTCACTAAATTTAGGTAATAAAAAGCTGTACTTAATTATTATCAGTTGTTTTTTTTCTGGACCTTTTAAAAATTTTCGAGCAATATCCGGACCCTACCTAAAACTACTTGCCGACCCCTGATCTATACTATAGTTTCATTGTTTGAACGCGCTAATGTCAGGAACTACTACGCCGATTTGAATAATTCTCTCACTGTAAGATAGTAGCCATCCTCGATAAATAATTAGTAATAGCCCTATATACTTTTTACCGCGGCAAAATACATAAAACACAGGCACCGCCATGGTGTCAAAAGCTAGTAATAAATCCTAGCTGTCTGTTTGTCTATCGATCTTGAAATTTCTACATTTGTACTACCTGACCTGATTAGTTCCTTTCTGTTGTAGCTTTGTCAGTAAAAAACGAAAACAGAATATATAACTCCTATTTTTTTCTTAACATATTGAAATTCTTAGCCCGAAATTCATAGTCAAACAAAATCTATGATTACTTTCAATATTTTTTTTATGTTTGTGTCATCAGGTGATGTACGTCAAGAAACATGTACGAGAAAATGAGTTAAACAAGCTGAACAGACTAAAGGAAGATCTCAATAGCGTTCGAGTGAGTAGTCAACCAATCTTTTATTAAAAACCAAAGAAAGTATTCCATAATAAACACAGTGTTTAGTACTTTAGATGCTGTGCGGTAAGAAACTAGTGCTAGTATGCAATATCTTATTGTTTACTAAAATACCCTCTAAGACTAGCGGTAAGCATTATTTGTATTTTCTCATTTTAAGTGAACTTGTTTGTTCTTCTGAGAATAAAATAAGTTTAGGGCCCCCAGTTTGTTTTGCTCCAGGGCCCTGATCCACCTAGCTAGGAACCAAGGAATACTGTGTAGTAGTAAGGATAAAAATAAATTCTTGGCGATCATATTAAATTAATTTGATAACATAATTTATTTTGTATACCAAAAGGTTAAAACTATTATAGATAATTTTATTTCTATAATAGTTTTAACCTTTTGATACAGATTGAAGTTGTAACTTGGTATACCACTAATTTTGAGATCAACTCATGTTTCAGATGCTTCTACAAGAGATGGACCTGGACTCCCTACCTGATGGTGGCTCCAAGCTAATCGAGAGACTCAGCGGGCTGGAGAGCGAGGTGCGCAAGCAAGGAGACCGCGTCGGGAACATGGTGGTGGAACCTGGTGAGTGTGTCTCTCTCTCTCTCTCTCTTCAGAAGAATGTTCCGGATCCTCTACAAAAGATGTAACTGGTCTACCTGACCGGTCAGGTCTGGTCAGGGGCAGATTAATAAAGTAATAAATATTTCCGGACAATCCACACAACAACAGCTCAGTGGTCAGCTCTAAGCTTGTGTTACGGGTAATATCTGATTTACTTACTAAAATAGACATACATACATACTTAAATATTTTTTATTATACACTAGCTGTGCTCTGCGGTGCTACCCGCGTTATAATGGATGAAGTACTTACTCTTAACCAACAGCATATTTATTTGAATAAAGATTACCTAATATTATTATGTTCATACAACTTCAACAAATTATTTCGACCAAATTAGGTACCATAAAAACGGTTTTTGTGAGTTAATCTTAAAAGATAGACATATACTATCGCGGACTGTTTTTTAGATCATTAAAAGAGCTATTATTCTATAATACATATTTTTTGTGTATCTTGAACCGTTTTCACGGCGCAAGCAACGGAAGGCTTCAAAGATGAAATAATTTCTCCCGTTTTTTACACATTTACCACTATATCTTTGCTCCTATTGGTCGTAGCGTGATGTTATATAGCCTTCCTCGATAACTGGACTATCCAACACAAAAATAATTGTTCAATTCGAACCAGTAGTTTCAGAGATTAGCGCGTTCAAACAAACAAACAAACAAACAATCAAACAAACAAACTCTTCAGCTTTATAATATTAGTATAGATATTAAACACCCAGACCAATGAGAAAGTGCTTGCAGAACATACAAACACGTGACCCCTCGGCTACAATATTCCTAGTATTACCAGGCCTGGCGCACTCCGCGCTAAAGCGTCAAAACATACCTACGACGCGCTGCGGACAGTTGGCAGATAGCCGTTAGGGAGTCACGCGCGCCTTTCGCAAGCTTTTTTTAGTTTTTATTAAAAAGGAATTAAAAAATATAATTAAGTTAGCCATTTATAATTTTCTTATTGATTATTATGTATATGTCATTATTACTTTGTATGCAGGTCAGTCAAATAAAAGCTAGTCAATATGAACTATGTAATTTTATTTATTCGGTTTAGTAAATCTGGGCACATATTACATTACTGTGTCTGTTTAAATTAATACAAATCAGCTGGTCAGCTCCTATACTGTACCTTTACCATAATCTGAATTAAAATAATATATACCTAGTTTGCTTTACCTACTGAAAATAAAAGAGAATAAACTTTATGATTTTAAGGTGCTGGCTCCTAGGCTATCTTGTTCGCGTCGTATGTCATTCCAATTTTATTCGCGTATAATATATATACATATACTTACACATACACACCAAAACAAAATAATTAATTCATAAACAAGGTACATACCACTAACGAATCTATGCCTATGCAGATATTTAAAAAAGTTAAATAGTTCTCTAATCTACCACTTTCTACTAAGACCTAGCCTAGGTTTATTTGACACGTCATTTGTTTACATAAATAGAGATAAACACACCTAGCTGGTAATTCAATAGTCAGATAAAAATATTCTTGTAATGACAACCCTGATGTCGTCAGAAAAGGTAAGGGTTACACGATAGAAAGAGAGGCAACTTCTAGGTGAATATAACTGTAGGTAACTAGCGCTGTGCGATTTGAATTGAACTTAATTATGTTGTAGAAAGGGTCGCTATTCCTTTAATTAATTTTTCGGAGTGCGTCTTCTGTACTTGTACTATTATGTATTCTGTGGTATTACTGTACATTCATTATAATGTATTTGAAAAAAAAGCTTAATTATCGTGTCGTTTCAGAGGCACCATCGGCCGAGGATATATCCAGAGACGGCTATGGGAAAGGCCTGTCTTGGGAGGACTTACAAAAAGCCAGTAATGCTGTGCAACCTCGCATGTTCGGCAAACAGGGTAAGTTCTATTCTACCAAGTTTTTATAGTAAGTCCGCGTTGTAGATCATTGAAATACTTTAGACATGTTAAGGGATTTAACCAACAATCATTTTTGATTTTTGATTAATAGAATTCTAGTAGTAGTAAATAATTATGATTATGATGAATTCATAACCGTTCAATAAAATGAACTTGTACTTCTAGCTATGGCCACTCACATGGCCGAACGCAGCCTCATCGTCGACCGCCTGCGCGACCTGCACGAGTCCCTGGCCTCCCGCCCCGCGGAGTCCACGAAGGCCTCTCCCCCCCGCACGATGGCCTCCACCATGATGCCGCACCAGCTGCACGCGCTCGCCTGGCTCCAGTGGCGGGAGACGCAGCGGCCCAGCGCTGGCATACTTGGTAACTATCATACATACCTCTTAGAAAAAAGAGGGATGTTATAAGTTGCCGTGTCTGTCTGTCTGAGGCACCATAGCTCCCGAATTGGTACTAATATTATAAAGCTAAAGAGTTTGTTTGTATAGACTACTTTTTACCGCGGGAAAATCCAAAAACACGAGCAAATAAAGCCAGTAATCAATATTATCTGTATTCATTCTTTCTTTCTTTACATGAGGTTGGCAGGTAGAAAATGCCTTGGCATTAAGCCAACCTTTTGTACAACTCTGTATTTTCTTGTGCAATAAAGTATTCTTAATAATAAATAAAAAAGGTGTGTGTGCGATTCACACACGAAAGAAGTGAAACTTCAGTAAATCGACAAAAGAATGAGAAGAATAAAAAAATAAAAAACACGTGTGTGTGCGATTCACACACGATAGAAGTGAAACTTCAGTAAATCAACGAAAGAATAAGAAGAATAAAAAAAAGTGTGTGTGTGTGTGTCAGCTACGACGCACGATTGGAGTCTACTACTTACGAACTATAATTATGATATACTCGTATATCGAATAGAAAAAAGGGTAAATGAACGCATCTGCTAAAATGATAAGAGAAACAAACATATATCTGTTATTATTCGGATAATTTTAATTACTTCAATAAAGCGTATTACATAAAGTATGTTACAAAATAATATAAATAAAATACAGCAATACCTCTTTGCGCGATACTTCGTAGTCTCAACTACGAAGTATCGCTCAAAGAAATTTAAATAAAGCATTGTATTTGTGTCTCTTACCATTTCCGTTTCATCTTTTTGCTTCCGGTTTGAAATCACTACGATTCTATAGAAGTTTCACTTCAAAAACAAAAAAAAAATACTATGCAAAAAGATTTTGTTCGGGCGGTCACCCATCCAAGTTCTGGCTTCGCGCAGAGTTGCTTAACCTTGTTAGCGTTTAAGATTGGCTTACCCGACAGGTAGGCCAATCTTATTTCCATTTCCGTTGCATCCGGTTTCAAATCACAACGATTCTAAAGAAGTTTCACTTCAAAAATAATACACGAAGGCTCAGCGCTTGGATACTGGGTATTAGCATTTCTTGACATTAAGTAGTTCGAAGATCCGCATGCGGCGCAAGATATTCTATTCCCCCATGGGATCAATGTTTATAAACGGTGTTACTTAATGAACGTAGAAAGTGTATACAATTTTATGTGCCGTATTTTGAAACCAAATTCCAAACCAAATTTTAAAATTCCGCCAAGGGGTCAAGTGTTTGTATGTTCTGCAAGCACTTTCGCATTGGTCTGGGTGTTTAATATGTATAGTAAAAATACTTATATATCTATGTATGTCCATTATATTAAGTAAATCCTATGTCTAGTACCCGTAACACAAGCTGATAGCTTACAACGAGGCTAGATATAAAAAAAATCAAGTAAACCATGTACAATATTTGTTCCAGCCGATGACATGGGTCTCGGGAAGACCATCACGATGATATCCCTGATCGCGAGCGACCGGGAAGGCAAGCTAGAACACGATGATGATGATGACGATGACGATGAACCGAGGCCGAAGGGGAAGCGTGAGTTGCTCCTTTCTAACCCCCGACATAAAAGAGGGGTGTTATAAGCTTGACGTGTCTGTCTTTTTTCTGTCCTGTTTTTTTTGTTGGTGTTTTGCGCGAGTGAGTGTGTGATGTGAGTGGGGGTGTAGCGGGTAGTCAGTGTCCAGTTCAACGAGAGCGCCGGCCATAATAATATGGCTGTTGAACTAGATTTAAAATCGTTGAATGCCTGCAAACTCTCGCCAGTGGCTCCAAGAAGCTGTCCTGCACGCAGCGGCCACACCCTGGTAAACCACATCGGCGAGTGGGCTAAACCTGGTAGAGGGGGGCTCGATTGTCTTGACACTCGAGTCTGGCGGTTACTCCCCGCATAGTGCGCAGAGTCTGCCTCGGCCTTTGGCAACCCAACTCCGGTGGCGAGGCAGCAAGGCATCGTGGAAGGCCTTAAGGGTGACGATAGGGGTATTTTTATCGCCAACCAGATACAACAAGTATTCCCAAGGAGGGTTGACGTCAGGCTGGCGGCCGGTCGTAAAATCCACTGCCAAATCATTTACAACATGGAAGAAAGAATAAACGGAACGACAGCCCGCGCGGACAAAAAGACCTTTACAGAATAGCGAAAGAGAGAGAGAGGAATGCAAGAGACATAAGCCATGTCAAATGTATAAAAGATGATGGAGGTAAGGTTCTGACGGATGATCGAAAAATAAAAGAGCGATGGAAAAAAATTTTGAAAAGTTAATGAATGAAGAGAATGATTGGAGTGGAGTGTTGAATGATATCCCACCGAATGTGGGTGTAGGTATGTTTGGATGAAGTAAAAAGGGCTGTGCGAGATATGAAGAATGGAAAGGCCGTGGGGCCAGATGGTATACCAGTGGAAGTATGGAAGTTTCTCAAAATGGATGGATGGAAGTGGCTGACTTTGTTTTTCAATAAGTTGTTGCATGAAGAGGCGATCCCGGACGAATGGTGTAGTAGTCTACTAGTGCCCTAGTATCTTTAAAAACAAGGGTGATGTACAGGTCTGCAACAACTATAGGGGAATAAAGCTCATGTCACATAGTATGAAAGTTTGGGAAAAAGTGATAGAAAGACGAGTGAGAGACGAAAGTGAGGTATCACAGAACCAGTTCGGGTTAATGCCTGGTCGTGGGACAACGGATGCCATATTTGCACTTCGCCAATTGTGCGAAAAATACAGACGTGCTCACAAAAACTTGCACATGGTGTTCGTTGACCTAGAGAAGGCATACGATAGGGTGCCCCGTGAGGTTCTGCGGTAGGCTATGAAAGAGAAAGGCGTGCCTGCGAAGTACCTGCAGCTTATTAGGGCCATGTACAGCCAGGCTAGTTCACGTGTTCGGTCCGAAGCTGGCGTCACCGACGAGTTCAGTGTGGCTGTGTGTACCAGAGATCGGCTTTAAGCCCATATTTGTTCCTCCTGGTGATGGATGCACTTACATCGGACATCCAGGAGGAGGCACCTTGGTGTATGCTGTTCACCGACGACATTGTTCTCGTTGGAGAAAACGCAACCGAGGTCCAGAGCAGACTGGGAAAATGGCAGTCGAAGTTGGAGAGTGTCGGACTGAAGATCAGTAGGACCAAAACAGAACTTCTGTTTTGTGACTTCGGTGGTCCATCCAACTTCGACAATATTGCCTTAGATGGTGTATTCCTACCAGTTTGCTCCGACTTCAGGTACCTCGGTTCAGTTGTACAGAATGATGGTGAGATTGACAGGGATGTAAGAAATCGAAGAAATGTGGGATGGATGAAATGGCGGCAGGTCTCAGGCACAGTATGTGATCCTAGAATGCCACTTAAACTCAAAGGCAAGATCTACAAAAGCGTGATCAGACCTGTTGTAATGTATGGATCGGAGTGTTGGGCAGTGAAATGGGATGAAAGAAAAATCCATGTAGCAGAGATGAGGATGTTAAGATGGATGTGTGGAGTAACTAGAATGGACAAAATAAGGAATGAGTATGTAAGAGGCAGTTTGAAAGTAGCACCAGTTACGGATAAGTTGAGAGGGAATAGATTAGGGTGGTATGGACATGTCATGAGAAGAGATGAAAGTCATGTAACGAGAAGAGCGTTAGATTTGAATGTAGATGGATATGTGAGAAGAGGTAGGCCGAAGAAAAGATGGATGGACTGTGTGAAAGATGATATGTGTAAGAAAGAGGTGAGTGTTGAGATGACGGGTGATAGAGGGAAATGGAAGGAGAAAACATGTTGTGCCGACCCCACGTAATGTGGGATAAGGTCAGGAAGAAGATGATGTTTTGCGCGAGTGTTCTTGGGCATGTTTCATGAATATCTGTTATGCCGTTTAAATGTTATGGGTGTGAGGGTGGGGAAGGAAAACGGTAGTGCTCCGCGTTGTTCCTAATGTTATAAAGTTGAAGAGTTTGTTTGTTTGTTTGAACGCATAAATCTGACTGCTTCAGTGGCGCGGTGGGCGAGAGTCCGATTGCGGCGCAAGAGGTAGCGGGTTCGATTCCCGCCGAGGGTAAAAGTGTTTGTATGTTCTGCAAGCACTTTCTCCTTGGTCTGGGTGTTTAATATGTATAATAAAAAATATCTATATACGTGCGCCTATTATATTAAGTATATCAGATGTCTAGTACCCGTAACACAAGCTTAGAGCTTACCACGGGGCTAGATAGTGTTGTGTGGATTGTCCGGAAATATTTTTTATTTATTTATTTTATCTCGGTAATTACTGGTCCGATTTGAAAATTCTCTCACTGTGCGACAGCAGTGGATGTCCCATGATCTAAATGATTTAAGTCCTGTTAAATTTTTCAGTGGTCCGCGGCGGAACCCTGGTGGTCTGCCCCGCGTCGCTGATCCAGCAGTGGGCCGGCGAGGTGAGCAAGCACTGCGCGCCGCACGCGCTGCGCGTGTGCCTGCACCACGGCGCCGCGCGCGCCGCCCAGCCGCACCGCCTCTCCACCTACGACATGGTGGCCACCACCTACAACATACTGCAGCGGGACACCGAGAAGGTAACTGATCCAGCAGTGGGCCGGCGAGGTGGGCAAGCACTGCGCGCCGCACGCGCTGCGCGTGTGCCTGCACCACGGCGCCGCGCGCGCCGCCCAGCCGCACCGCCTCTCCACCTACGACATGGTGGCCACCACCTACAACATACTGCAGCGGGACACCGAGAAGGTAACTGATCCAGCAGTGGGCCGGCGAGGTGGGCAAGCACTGCGCGCCGCACGCGCTACGCGTGTGCCTGCACCACGGCGCCGCGCGCGCCGCCCAGCCGCACCGCCTCTCCACCTACGACATGGTGGCCACCACCTACAACATACTGCAGCGGGACACCGAGAAGGTAACTGGTCCAGCGGTGGGCCGGCACGTACCCATATCGCGATCGTAATATTCTAACTATTAACAAAAAACAAAAACAAAAAAATGGCCCTATTTTATTTTGCCATTCGGTAGCGTTATCAAAGGTAAGCAAATATTATTCTGTTGCGACTGCGGCGTTTTGTGTTCAATGCGTTACGCAACAGAAGATAACTGTGTTAGCCCCTCGCACTACGTCGTTAGCCCCTCGCACTACGTCGTTAGCCCCTCGCACTACGTCATTAGCCCCTCGCACTACGTCATTAGCCCCTCGCACTACGTCATTAGCCCCTCGCACTACGTCGTTAGCCCCTCGCACTACGTCGTTAGCCCCTCGCACTACGTCGTTAGCCCCTCGCACTACGTCGTTAGCCCCTCGCACTACGTCATTAGCCCCTCGCACTACGTCGTTAGCCCCTCGCACTACGTCATTAGCCCCTCGCACTACGTCATTAGTCCCTCGCACTACGTCATTAGCCCCTTGCACTACGTCGTTAGCCCCTCGCACTACGTCGTTAGCCACTCGCACTACGTCGTTAGCCCCTCGCACTACGTCCTTACGTCTTTCTTTACTTTCTTTTTTAACCCCCGACCAAAAAAGAGGGGTGTTATACGTTTGACGTGTCTGTCTGTGGCACCATAGCTCC
Source organism: Gymnoscelis rufifasciata (assembly GCA_929108375.1). Classification (NCBI taxonomy): domain Eukaryota; kingdom Metazoa; phylum Arthropoda; class Insecta; order Lepidoptera; family Geometridae; genus Gymnoscelis; species Gymnoscelis rufifasciata. Next base: position 1,637,291 of record OV815320.1, read on the forward strand.
CGAACGGATGAAGCGATTTCAATTTAGTTTTTTTTGTATGAAAGGTGAGTCTGGCGCGAGTGTTCTTAGACATGCTTCATGAAAATCGGTAGAGCCGTTTAAAAGTTATGGGGGTGAGAGTGGGTAAGGAAAACTGAAAATCTGCAAATATACTAGTGTGGGGTATCAAATGAAATCGCATCGCGTCCACATTACATAATATTATGTTGTTTTACGTTTAAGGAAATTAAGGCATTGTAATAGGGGGTTTTTCTTAAATTTTAAATTTAGATTTATTGTTGAGCAGAACGGCGTGCTGACGAAGGTGCAGTGGCGGCGCGTGATCCTGGACGAGGCGCACATCGTCCGCAACCACAAGTCGGCGACGTCGGGCGCCGTGTGCGCGCTGCGCGGCCGCCGCCGCTGGTGCCTCACGGGCACGCCGGTGCAGAACAAGGACCTGGATCTGTTCGCGCTGCTCAAGTTCCTGCGCGTGTCGCCCTTCGATGACCTCCAGGTATATATATAAATATACTATACGACCCGACAGACGTTGTCCTGTCCCACGTCTCAAAAAACAATATCCAGTTGATCGTATTGTGAATCTAAACCATTCCCAGATCCCCTTGAACACACACAAAAAATTTCATCAAAATCGGTCCGGTCGTTTGAGAGAAGTTCAGTGACATACACACTCACAGAAAAATTATATATATAAAGATATATATATACTAGTGGCCCGCCCCGGCTTCGCACTGGTTTTTATTTAATTTTTTCCCCGGCAATTATTTGAATATTATTTAAAATTTGACACTGCGATGGTAGCGCCGTCTGTCGGATCCAATTTAAAACATTCCAAAATCAACAACTACTAATAAATTGAAAATTAATTAAAAAAACATTGTCCAGTTGACCGTATTGTGAATCTAAACCATTCCCAGATCCCCTTGAACACACACAAAAACTTTCATCAAAATCGGTGCAGTCGTTTGAGAGAAGTTCAGTGACATACACACTCACAGAAGAATTATATATATAAAGATATATATACATTGCGGACGGCGCCGCGGGTCTCCGGGTACAAAGAACAAATACTTAGCCCCAATTTCATTGATGCTACAAATCGAGTTTTATTGATGAGATTCCCGCCGAGGAGTCAAGTGTTTGTTTGTTCTGCAAGCACTTTCTCCTTGTTCTGGGAATTTAATACGTAAAATAAAATATCTATATTATGGATTACAGATTCTTGTACCCATAACACAAGCTTTGAGCTTACCACGGGGCTGGATGTTGTAGTATGGATTGTCCAGCCATATTTATTTATTCAACCAAGCTCTACCATTGTAAAATGTCTATTTGATCTCAGTCAGGCGGTGAAATGAGATAAGCCTGATCTAATCGAATTCGTAAATTGAGGCTTAGATTAGTTCGCGCTGATTATGAGCTCGCCCTTCGATGAGCTACAGGACAGTCATTAATAGTCATTTATTAACCCCCGACCAAAAAAGAGGGGTGTTATAAGTTTGACGTGTCTGTCTGTCTGTCTGTCTGTCTGTCTGTCTGTCTGTCTGTCTGTCTGTGTGTCTGTCAGTCTGTCTGTGTCACCATAGCTCCCAAACGGATGGATCGATTTCAATTTAGTTTTTTTTGTATGAAAGGTGAGTCTTGCGCGAGTGTTCTTAGACATGTTTCATGAAAATCGGTTGTGCCGTTTAAAAGTTATGGGGCTGAGAGTTGGTAAGGAAAACCGAAAGTCTGCAAATATACTAGTGTGGGGTATCAAATGAAATCGCATCGTGTCCACATTACATAATATTATGTTGTTTTACGTTTAAGGATATTATGGCATTGGAATCGGGGGTTTTTCTTAAATTTTAAATTTAGATTTATTGATTATAAAATTATATATCACAATTCCATTTTGGTTACACTGTTTTTTAGTACTAATAATGTCAAAACAAATAAATCGTCAAATTCAATTTCTTAATAAATATGTCAAATTGCAAATAGTCAATAACACATAATCAAATTTTTAATAATAAATCCATACAATACAAACGGAATGTCAATGCAAGCAAATTAATTGGTATGTCAGCTACTTATGATTTGTCAGGGAACAGTGAGCCTTATGTGTCGATACAAACCAAGAACAAGGACCTAAATCTATTCTTATTCCTCAGAAAGAGAGATAGATAGACAGCCAGGAGGCCAAACTTCAGAATATCTTCAGTATTTTTATTTTTTTTTAGTGTTTTTGTTAAACTGAACGCGAAACGCTTGTCTGACCACTCTCTGTCAGACCACCCTTACTAACCATCTATACAATCATACTAAAAGAAACAACATTCCATCACAGATGTGGAAGAAATGGATCGACAACAAGAGCCAAGGCGGCCAGGAGCGCCTCAGCACCATCATGCGCTGCATCCTCCTCCGCAGGACCAAGCTGCAGCTGCAGAAGAACGGCCAGCTCTCCTGTCTGCCGGCACGCAGCGCGCACCTCACCGAGGTCACCCTGACCCCCCAGGAGATGAACGTCTACCAGAAGGTGGGTCTACCACGTATACCAGAAGGTGCGTCTACCAGTGCAACAGCTCCAAAGACCAACTGCGTAGACCTGCTTTATGTCTGCCAGAGCGCAACGTTACAGAACCTTTTCTTTTGCAGGTTTTCACCTAAAAGCCCAATAAATGGTTCCTCCTTTTTATTGCATAATAAAAATGTTAATAATCTTTAATCTTTCATTTTTATGGCGAACTAGTGACGCTTTTATTAAGCTATGCAGGCATTCTATCCATCCATTGCTGGCTTGGATCTGTTTACTTCGGGAGTCAACTCGATCAGGCAGCGACTAGCTAATAGTTATTTTATTGATAGTAAATAGATAGTTATATAGGTTTTGGGTTTTTTGTATGTTATAATATTGTAATGTTCATAGTGTCCATCGAGGTGTGTTCACTTTTTGATGTTTAATATGTGACCATCCGTGAAGATCTGTAATTAGCTTTCTGTTGCTACTAGGTTGGTTATAGTGATAATCTTGGCTGTTGATTTTCCTTACAAATAAATAAATTAATTGTTTGTCTGAAAACCAGCGTTGCCCTGAACCCGTCACTAAAACGTAGTGATTATATACTCTCTGCCCGTCACAGGCTCTGGGCAGCACACAGCTGAGATTACAACATCACCAATCATCATCATAATCTGCACTTCACCTGATTACGTACACTATAACTAAGTGTGATATTATGTATGATGTATTGTTTTAGTGCTTTAATTGTCAAGTTTTTAGTGTTGTACCTATCTTTAATTATTATTTTTGTTAGTAATCTTTATTATGTGTGTGTGCGATTATTTCTGTATTTACTTTTTCTGTAATGTGCTGTTGTGTCCAAAATAAATGTTTTTCTATTCTATTTTCAATTGTCTGCGACAGGTCTTAGTGCTGTCCAAGTCCCTGTTCGCTCAGTTCCTCCATCAGAGAGCCGAGAAGAACGCGGACTCCACCAGCTTCGCGTCCAAACAGCAGGACTCGGAGTATTACAAGATGCACAAGAGGATGATGGCCATCCAAGGTATAACTTATGTAATGCTATTCTAGAAGTTCCTTCATCAGCTGAGAAGCTTTGTGCTAATTGATGCTCCGAGCAAAATTAACTTTTCCTTTTTTTTTTTTGTATTCTGCGTTTTGGCTATCTGAATGTCATGTTCAATAATCCAATTGTCTGTTTTGATATGCAAGTGTTTTCTAGAGAGTCAGGTCCAGTGACAAATTTACTAAATGTTATGAAAAATACACAAGCTCCCGAACTTTACTGCCATATCTTGGCTATTTCTTATTTTAATAAGATACATTGATAATGCAAAAAATAAGTGACATAGTCTAACAGACGGACTAATCAGAATACCAATAATTGTATGTAGTTATATCATGCCTTATTGTAAATATATATCACATTTCTGTTCATAGGAGGTTTCCGCCGAGGGAGAAAGTGTTTGTATGTTCTGCAAGCACTTTCTCCTTGGTCTGGGTGTTTAAGATGTGTAATAAGAAAAATCTATATATGTATGACTATTATATTAAGTATATCAGATATCTAGTACTCATAACACAAGCCTTGAGCTTACCACGGGGCTAGATGTTGTGTGAATTGTCTGGAAATATTTATTTATTAACCCCCGACCAAAAAAAATATATTTACTGTCGAATTGAGAAACCTCCTCCTTTATTGAAGTCGGTTAAAAAAAGGGGTGTTATAAGTTTGACGTGTCTGTCTGTTACATCATAGCTCCCGAACGGATGGAGCGATTTCAATATAGTTTCGTGTATGAAAGCTGCGTTGCGTTTTTTGTATGAAAGCTGAGTCTGGCGCGAGTGTTCTTAGACATGTTTCATGAAAATCGGTTGTGCCGTTTTAAAGTTATGGGGGTGAGAGTGGGAAAGGAAAACCGAAAATCTGCAAATATACTAGTGTGGTGTATCAAATGAAAGTACATCGCGTCCACATTACGTAAGATTATGTTGTTTTACATTTACGGAAATTAAGGCATTGGAATCGGGGGCTTGTCTTAAATTTTAAAGAGCATCTAACATCTTTGGCATACCTACTCGACCGCCATTTTGAAAAAATAAATATCTCAGCAACCGGATCACTTAGGAGATTTGATCATAGAACAGTTTTTGTTTGTCATCATTTATTCTGTCGATTGACATGAGTTTCACCACTGGCCGCCGAATCACGTTTTTTTCAAAATGGCGGACGGTAGATATGCCAGGCTCCACACAAAAATGTTCGGACACTTTTAGATTTATTCAAATATCTCCTATTTCTTTCCCTAGGAGTAAAACCAGTGAAGTCCCACGAGATCCTAGTGCTGCTGCTGCGGCTGCGGCAGGTGTGCTGCCACTGCGGCCTCATCGCGGCCATGCTGGACGAGGAGGCCGCGGCGCAGCCCGAGGACGCGGCCTCCGCCGACCTGCTGCACGAGCTGGACAAGCTGAGCCTCACTGACAGCTCCGAGAGGGAGGTAATTGCTTCTTCTTCTACAGCAACACAATACAAAACAAAAACGCTTTATTGTACACAACACAGGAATATAAACACATTCTTCATTTTTGTGAACTTGACATCTGATACATTAATATTTAAGATTTGACATTAGTATTATTATTATTTTTTTAACATTTTCGATTTTAATTATTTTTATTTTCGTATTATAATTTTTATGTAACTAGACAATTGACTGCTTCAGTGGCGCAGTGGGCAAGAGTCCGCTTGCGGCGCAAGAGGTAGCGGGTTCGATTCCCGCCAAGGGGTCAAGTATTTGTATGTTCTGCAAGCACTTTCTCCTTGGTCTGGGTGTTTAATATGTATAATAAAAAACATCTATGTATGTATGTATATTATATTAAGTATATCATATGTCTAGCACCCGTAACACAAGCTAAGAGCTTACCACGGGGCTAGATGTTGTTGTGTGGATTGTCCGGAAATATTTATTTTATTTATTATTTATTTATGTATTGATTGGATGTATTATTATAACTTAGATTAGCTAGTTTAATTGGATTATCTGTACTAGTTATTAAATAAAACAAATTTAAATTTAAGACAAATCCCCCGATTCTAATGTTTTAATGTCCTTAAAAGTAAAACACTATAATATTTAGTAATGTGGACGCGATGCGCCTTCGTTTGATACCCCACAGTCCACACTAGTATATATTTGAAGATTTTCGGTTTTCCTTCCCCCCTCTCACCCCCATAACTTTTAGACGGCCCTACCTAAGAGTGGTAAAGGAAAACCGAAAACCTACAAATAGAATTGGGGTTTTTTTCTTAAATTTTTAATGTAGATTTATTATTTAAATTAGCTTTAAGTTGACCTGTCCATGTAAGCATAGGCTTCTAAGGAAATAAACGTTTTGACTTTGTCTTTGACATTGAAGACTTGTTGTTTCTGTATGTAAAATCGACCCATATAATTATATACCTTACAGACTACACTTATTAATATAAATCTTATATACTAATCCATCCATCCATTGTGTCCGTATCGTTGCATCATCTCTTACGGTGTCTAATGGCACGTCAACCTCCTTGCAGAGTAAAAGAGGAGGAGTCCAAGAGGAGCAAGAGAACCCGGAGCCCGAGGAGGCGGCCTCGGCCTCGGAGGCCATCCGCGCGGTGCTGTCGCCCAACAACCCCGTGTTCCAGCTGGGGAAGCCCTCCTCCAAGATACAGGCCGTCATGGACTGCTTGGAGAAGAACGTGTTCGCTAACCATGGTATGTTCTACCTTCACTTCCTTAGGTGACTTCTTACATGGTTTTGTCTGTTCACGTCCGTAAGTGGTAACCCTCTGAATCCTTACACGTGACCTCCGGGTGGTGCCAAGAACAGTCTCTGGTGGGAGGCTTCGGCCGCGGCTTGTCACCACCCTCCGGGCTGGGCCAGTGCGTGCACGCACTTCATGAAGAGATTTTTGTGTGATGTTTCGCAATGTGGCCCGGAAAAGCCATCTACCTTCTAGGTATTCATGTCCCATCTTAGACCACATCGTCACTTTACATCAGGTGAGATTGTGGTCAAATTAGGGCTTATCAACAATAAAAATAAAAAAAAATTACCTATCTTCATTACCATAACCAAAACATTATGGAGTTCTAAATGTCGAGATTGTAGGACAAAATTGCAGGTTGTTGGGACTAGATATTAGACTGGATAGATATAAGAAGTGTATGAGGCCCGACGCGTGGCCCCTAATCCTGTACATCTGTAAAGGAAATTGAACCTTTTTGTGCCTTCAAAGGCACAAAAAGGTTCAGATAACATTGTGAATGAGATGAGGTTAATTGTAGTTGTGTGAGTGCTTTATAACATTTCTTCTTATTTTTGTGTCATGTAGGTTGGAGAAGCCGTGTTGGCTAAGTGGGAGGACACTCGACTTTAATTCCGAAGGTCGTGGGTTCAAACCCCGCCACGCACCTCTAGATTTTTCTTCTTGAGAAATTTATGTGCGCTTTATACACGTGCTTTAACGGTGAAGGCAAAACATCGTGAGGAAACCGGCATGTTCTGATAACTTTAAAGAGTTTGAAGGACATGTGACATTCACCAACCCGCACTTGGCCAGCGTGGTGAATTAAGGCCTAATCTCTCTCGTCAAGAGAGAAGTCCCTGTGTCCCAGCAGTGGGAACTTTAATAGGGTGATGATGATGTGGTTGGGACTCGAATGGAACTGGGCGGGACATATTTCAAATCGAGCGAGATGGTATGTAGAGGACAGAGAGAGAGTAAATGGGTGATAAAGTTCGTTGCAACAAAAATGAGCTAGATTTTCTAATCGCTTCTTTGCCCTAGTGCAAAAAAGCGAAGCGAGTGTATACCATAAATGTATTTCCTATTTATCTTTAAGCACTTATAATTATTCTTTTTTGTATTTTATTTTGACGTGTCTAAGTTTTGTAAAATCAAACAATGGTAATAAATAATTTTGTATCTTGCATCTTGCTCGCCTTACCACAGGCCGGTGAAATTGGATTGCGTGTCTTGGATGGCGTTTGAAACCCCGTGAAACTAGTAATCACTAAACATTTGTCTATGCAGGCGACAAAGCAGTGGTTGTATCTCAGTGGACGTCGGTCCTACGGCTCGTAGAAGCGGAACTGAAGGCCCGTCGCATTCGCAGCGTCACCCTGAGCGGGGAAGTCCCCGTGCCCGCCAGGCCCAAGCTCATAGACGCTGTCAACGACCCCAAGAGTGATGTCAAGGTAATGTATCATGTATCTAAATGGACGTAGGTCCTTAGCCTTGTGAGAGCGGAACTTTAGGCCCGTCGCATGCGCAGCTTCACTCAGAGGGGAAGTACCGGTACCCGCGCGACCCGGGCTTTTAGACGCTGTCAAAAAAAGTATCAGGTAATAAGGCTATCATTAAAATATGAAAATAATTGTTACTAGATTACTGGAAAATACTGTTCTGAAATACACAGAATACTTTTTTTGTCTTGTGTACTGAATAAATCTTTTTCTTTCTTTCTTTCTTTTGTTTCTTTCACAATGCTATTTTCCAAAATGGCGTTGGTTTAAAGTGCTGTGACGTATTGAAGTAATACAAAACTGTTATGTGTCCTACAACTTCTCTAACCGATTCAAAAAGAATATTAGTACACTTTTGGCTATTTGAAATTTATTATTGAATTTTTAATAAAATTGATTGTTTTTTTACCTTAATATTGATTCGATATGTTTATAATGTATTAGGGAATCAATTTTAATGGTTTTCCAAAAATTGTCAAGCCTTTAGATTATCCTTTTCCTTAATTGTGACTAGTTTTAAGACTAACATAATTTGTTACTAATATAATATGGACTTGAACTTAAAGTAATTTATTTATTTGTTATGTTCGAAATAAATCATCATCATTCTCCTGCCCTTATCCCACATTACGTGGGGTCGGCACAACATGTTTTTGCCTTCATTTTTCCTCTCACTCGTCATCACAATGTTCGGAATAAATATTTTTTTGATTTATGTTATTTTTGAAACGTCCGCAGGTGATGCTGCTGTCCCTGTGCGCCGGCGGGGTCGGCATCAACCTGTGCGGCGCGAGCCACCTGCTGCTGCTGGACCCCCACTGGAACCCGCAGCTGGAGGAGCAGGCGCAGGACAGGATCTACCGCGTGGGGCAGAAGAAGGACGTGCATATTTACAGGTTAATAAGAATACTTTTTTGAATTTATTTGGTTAATAATAGTAATAGTAATAATAGTAATAATTTATTGCATGAAATATGGTACATATAAGATACTAGCTGTGCCCCGCGGTGCTACCCGCGTTATAATGGATGAAGTACTCTTAACCAACAACATATTTATTTGAATAAAGATTAATATTATTATGTTGATACAACTTAAACAAATTATTTCGACCAAATTAGGTACCATAAAAACGGTTTTTGTGAGTTAATCTTAAAAGATAGACATATACTATGCGGACTGTTTTTTAGATCATTAAAAGAGCTATTATTCTTTAATACATATTTTTCGTGTACCGTAACCGTTTTCACGGCGCACGCAACGGAAGGCTTCAAAGATGAAATAATTTCTCCCGTTTTTTACACATTTACCACTATATCTTTTCTCCTATTGGTCGTAGCGTGATGTTATATAGCCTATAGCCTTCCTCGATAACTGGACTATCCAACACAAAAATAATTATTCAATTCGAACCAGTAGTTTCGGAGATTAGCGCGTTCAAACAAACAAACAAACTCTTCAGCTTTATAATATTAGTATAGATTACATTTCAATTCATTTCACACACTTCACCAAAAAACATTGGCATGCAAAAATTTTGTACATTAAAATATAATAAGTCAAGATTAAATTAAATGTCAATTACAGCTACTCAGTCATGGTTCATTCCATCAAAATTATAAATGTCAATTAATATACAAAGTCAAGATTTAAATTCTAAATAGTCCTTGACACTGTAGAAAGCATTATCTGTTAACCATAACTTTAACTTTTTCACAAATAAATTATATGGTAAATCTTTTATTTTGTTTGGTAGTTTATTGTAAATAAAAAGCCGTGTTGGCTAAGTGGGAGCGCACTCGACTTTCATTCCGAAGGTCGTGGGCTCAAACCCCGCCACGCACCTCTGGATTATTCATCTTGATAAATGGATGTGCGCTTTAAACACGTGCTTTAACGGTGAAGGCAAACATCGTGTGTAAACCGACATATTCTGAAAACTTTAAAGAGTTTGAAGGACATGTGACATTGACAAACACATGGTAAATTAAGGCCTAATCTCTCTCGGCAAGAGAGAAGTCCCTGTGTCCCAGCAGTGGGAACGTTAAGGGTTGATGATTTATTTGGTATTTTATTTAAAATTTATGCATGTAATTAGTTGAGGGATTTTTGGCAATGCCGTGTGTATCTATAATTAAGGTGACATTTATAAAGTAGAATGAACTTTAACTTATGTATCTGTGTTAATGTTCACTTTGTTGATACAACTTATTAATAAATAAATGCATTCCGGATATTACCCTATCACTGAGCGACAAGCGACAAATTACCATCGTAATTTAGTTAATAATGTGATACAAGGTGATTCAAAATTGGTATATAAAGTGGAAAGGATGTGAATGGCCGCACCAGGCGAACATATCAATTTGAAGCCCTATTTTTCGGACAAATGCCTCTTATTTTTTTAGCCTTCTCTAATCTCTAGGTCATGTTTAGCCTCATAGCAGTTAGTATGATATTTTCAACTTAAAGCGTTCTTTAATAATAATAGTTTATTCATAATATTAAGGTTTACAAAGCACTTGGGTATGTAGGTACTTATTATTAAACCTTAGTCAGATCAAATGGTCTCCTCGCTCTTACTAAGCATATAGCTTGTATTTAGACCCGAGGTTATATTTGCTCTAAGGTTATGTACAAAAAGTCTTTATAGCCGATTAATTAGAATGGAGCGCAGTTTTGGAGGTTTTTTCTGTCCGTCCGTAAGTGTTAACCCCCCGGGTGGTGCTAAGAACAGTCTCTGGTGGTAGGCTTCGGCCGCGGCTTGTCACCACCCTCCGGGCTGGGCCAGTGCGTGAAGCGATTATTTCGTGTTTCGTAATGTGGTCCGGAGAAGCCATCTACCTTCTAGGTCTTCTTGCCCCTTAGACCACACATCGTTACTTTCAATCAGGTGATATTGTGGTCAAATGAAGTGTGCTTATCTAGTTAATGGGAACGATAGCTTCCCGTGAGCATGTGAAGTGTATTCACTATCTTTAAAGTGTTTACAATGTCAACCTCTTAAATAAAGCTAGTTAATTCAATAAATAACAGAGATGCGCTGACAATATAATATAGCTGCTTGCACTAAAACATATGTATTACGGGAGTTGGCAATGTTATGTTCTTCAAAATTACGGAATGTGTGTTTAATTACCAGACAAAGCGCAGGAATTTACTTTTTCACTGTGAGTAAGATCTAAAAATAATCTTATTTGCTTTGAAACAAATCTAGTAATCTTGTTAAATATACTATTTAAATGTATTTGGTTCACCAGTTCTTATACAACACGATATTATTATAAAATATCAGAGGCAAGGCTTAGATTCGCATAAAAATAAAGTAATTATTGCCTCATTTTGAAAAAGATGCCAAGTACATAAACTTTTATGACAGAAATACTTTATGGCCTTGGACCTGGTTGGGCGTTAAACCTCAAAGAGTTCTGAATACATTTAGTATTCTGAAACCTAAAGATAATGAGCTGCTAATTATAACAATTAATAGAGATGTATGTATTGTATAGATTATTTTAATTTTGATAGGTACAGTAGTTCGAGATTTTTTACTTAATTACAATCTGTCTTATAAATTTGCGAACGCAAAAAAAATCCTTTAAGCTGGGATATACAAAATGATTTATTATAAAGATAGTAAATTTTAAAGTAAGCTTAAAAAGTCGCATTCGAATATAAAGCTTAATAAAATATATTTTTTTTAAACTTCCACAGTTAATGCTGCTGTCCCTGTGCGCGTCCCTGTGTGTGTATTATATTCTACGCGTCATTTATAAGAGGAACTTGCCTTTGTTTTTACAAAAAAAAAAACAGATCAGGCGGTTATTAGTTGAAAAAGATCACGCCGGCCGATCGTGACTGCGGCTACTCGCGGCCAGCCTGTGTGCCGCGTGCTCTTCGCTCGAGGCGCGTAGTACAGCTCGCGTTTCGACCATTTGTATGAAGTTGGAATACTTTATAGATAGTAATACCGTGCCTTAACAAACAGCTAATCTTATGTATAAAATTCTCGTGTCACAATGTTACGTACTCGTCCGAAACGTCTTGACCGACAGCTAGTATATTATAATATTGATACATTATTTGTGTGAAAGATTCAATTAAAATCTAAAGACATTATTTAGATTTATAACGTGATATTAAAATGATTGATTGTTTTTTGAGATTCCCGATATTTCGGCACAGTTACCGTGTGCGCCATGATCACGGTTGAACTGGAAATGCAGCGAGTTGGGTAACATTATGACTGGGATTAAAGGGTAGACAGCCTCATATGCCAATAACACTGTTCATTATCATTATTACCACCATATTAACGTTCCCACAGCTGGGTCTGTGTCCCAGCACTTCGTACAGACACACAGCCTTCACGGGAATAAAACTTTTACCCAAAAATAAATAAATTTAATATTTTTTCAAATGTAATTTGAACTAAAGTAACTTGCAAATAAAACTGAATTTTACTAAAAACTAAATTTTGGAAACACAAAAAGCATTGACCCCGACGTGATTTGAACTCGCAACCTTCTGATCTGGAGTCAGACGCGCTACCGTTGCGCCACGGAGTCGATGACGTGAAGCGCGAAATTAAGCAACAGCTTATCATTTCAAAAAGTGTCATGTCGTCGTGTCGCGTGTCGTGACAACTTTTCGTAAGATTTTTAAATAAAAAAATAACTGTTAAATATCCCGTAGTAAAACTCAGTAACCGTGATGGTTTCAAAAGTTATGCTAAAGACTTCTTTATCACGATTTCACTTTCTTTGCAGATTCATGTGCGTAGGCACAGTGGAGCAAACGATCAGAAAGCTGCAGGAAGCCAAGCTCAAGCTGGCGGAGAATGTGCTCACGGGCGCCAGGAACACGGCCGCCTCCTCCCTGTCCATCGAGGACCTCAAGATGCTGTTCAACATGGGACAGACTGGATAGCACTAATATCATTTTAAAGCCTATTTCTACTTTAACCGATGAAATTAAAGATTTTTAGGAATTGTTTCAGTATAAATTGTTAAATTATCATGATGTTTAACAATATTAGAATTTGTAACGGATAACATACCATGATTAGATTGTTTTTTTTTTTTATTCCGTTTATTTTTTTCATGTGAGTTTTGCCAAACAATGGCTATGCCACCCCCGTAATTCTTAATTAACAATATTGCAACTAACATAACAATTAGAACTTTAAAAAAACTAAATTATTTGATTGTTTTGGGATCAGTTTATTCTGCGATCATGGATTGCAACAGCGTCGAACACTCAAATACTGTCTAATCATGGGTTACCCGTTTATAGTTTTAATATTGTAAGAGTATGTTTCGTAAACTGTCCCAGATTAGTTCTATCAATTTAGGACCGAAAATTAAATGGTGAATTTGTATTTGTTCAAGATTCGAGGTCCCATTTCTCAGTTGTTTATGTCTTGCACTATTTGATTTTATACGATACATCGACATATTATTACTACAAACAAAATATTATAACAAATAGCTTTAATAGAGGGTAAGAATATTAGAAGCACCGAAATAGTTCACCCAAATATAATATTTAATATCATGTCTAATCTACAACAAATCTCTTCAAAAGGTCTGAAATGAACTCATAGTCTTGGGTGAGTGAAAATCGTTGCAATGACGCGATGCGATAATATGAGTTAATCTTTGGTTATGGCTTACGTTGCTATGACGTGGTGCGTAATTTATTGCGGGAGGCACTGCTGCTTTGTCGCGACGCGTCTTATTGCGTCCATCCGTCATTCATTACTCACCTCATTCGCATAACATAGTGGGCAATTGAGAATATAATAGATGGCCAATGTTGATGATTTTTAATACTTTGACAGCTCTTGAATATGAAATAATAAGAAGTAAGATTTATTGAACACTTTGGCGCGCTCACAACAATATGGTTATCAATTTTTACAACTCTTAGACACTCACATCATTTGGACGATAACTGTACCGTAAGGAATATTTCTAGGTTTATAAAAATAATATATTATATGGCACATATAACATACATTAACTATGTTTATATTACAGCCAACGTAATGAGAACATTGTTCCCCTAATAAAGTTATAGCGCTAATTTTACTTGTCAATTATTTTTGTCAATTAATTCAGTTTGTTACTATTCTGCAAATGATCCTAAGAGACTATAGTAATGGGAACTCGAAAGTTAGGTCCCGTCTACGTGAATTTTTTTTTAAACGAACTTTTATTATACGACTTATTGTGCCATATTATATTAGTGCTCGACATTTCACATAAATATAACAACTTATTTAATTTTATTGATTGCTTTGAATAATGGATGATAAAAAGGGCAAATATTATTAAATTCGAACACACAACGACACCTACCTATGTTTAAAAGTCGTGTTTTTAGAAATTTAATAAATATTATGTAGATTACTTATAATGATAATGATACAAGGATTTATTAAATTATGTAATTAATTAGTCATGACAATAATTTTAATGCATATTTTATAAGTGTTTTTATAATAAACATGTTGATACGATTTTCTAGTTTTATTCAAGGTTTTCTCTAGGTTTATCCCGGAATAGAATGGTTGAGAAACTTATAGTTTTGACCTATATTTCATGGTTACTGTCACTTTTTCGTGTCATCATTATTTTACAAATAATTAAAATACTTTTTTCTCTTGTGTTCTAGAATTACAAAAAAATGCTTTGATTATGTAGGTAAGCATTTAATAGTATTTGGTAATTATATATAATTAATCGTTGTTTTTAAATAAAATCATTTAACCAGTTGATTTTATTATTTATTAACAAGCGCACAGTTACTAGCTCGATATAAACATTTTTATGTATTTGCACAATTACAAGTACAAGTTACAAAAATCATTAATAGAATTTAAAATCTTACAAGGTTTTATAAAGTTAGGTTTCTATTAAATCGATACATGCATTTTATGTATTATTCATAAAAATGTGCAAGTACCGCAACGAAATTTAACAAATATTTATAAAAAACATTACGTGCATGTGTACCGACGAAATTCCAGACAAGAATGCCAAAGCAAAGATTAGTCACATTTTTTAGAACTCACGGAAAGTTATGCTCCGAGTAGGGCTTGCTGCCAATACCGTTACTTTAACGATAATAACGACATTTTTATTTTGATAGTTGCGAGTATCAGGTAGGGTTAGATTGACAGACTAGATAGTCTAGTCTAAGAAATTTTTAGCTTTTATGATAGTAGATGCCTGGTCAAATTTAAAATGAAACAACTTTATTGCCAACGAGCAAAGATTGCATGGATGAAATATTAGGTCCTTACATATGAAATTGGCGTTTTTCGTACTGGCCACTTTAATCACAAATTTCTCCTCTTTGGTAAGGAATTCCAAATTCAAATTTGTACAGCTATAGACTCATGTATTTGTGCTTCGATGATCGTCATTCATTTGTTTTTTTTCTTCTGTTTTTTTCTGTTTGCGTCACTCATTTTACAAAATGGAAAACTTAAAATATCGCATTATTTACGAGTACGAGTTCCGCCGTGGCACTAGTGCTGCGGAAACAACTCGAAGGGTGAATGATGTGTATGGCGGTCGTGTTGCAAAAGAAAACACAGTTCGTTTTTGGTTCCAACGTTTTCGTTCTGGAAATTTCGACTTGCAGAACAAGCCCCGTGGACGGCCTGAGACTCAAGTTGATAATGAAGAGTTGAAGGCTATTGTGGAAGCGGATCCATCGCAAACCACGTCCGAGTTAGCTGCAGGCTGCGGTGTTAGTGATAAAACTGTTTTAATTCACTTGAAGCAAATTGGGAAGATTAAAAAGCTTGAAAGGTGGGTACCTCACGAATTGACTGAAGCAAACCGGCAAACGCGCGTCGACTGCTGCGTTACATTACTAAACCGGCACAATAATGAAGGTATTTTAAACCGAATCATTACCTGTGATGAAAAATGGGTTCTTTACGATAATCGGAAGCGCTCAGCGCAATGGTTGGATCCTGGCCAGCCAGCCAAATCCTGCCCCAAGCGAAAATTAACCCCAAAAAAGTTACTTGTAAGCGTTTGGTGGACTAGTGCCGGTATTGTTCATTACAGTTTTCTCAAATCTGGCCAGACTATTACGGCTGATGTCTATTGTCAGCAATTGCAAACCATGATGGAAAAGCTAGCGGCTAAACAACCTAGGCTGGTCAATCGCTCCACGCCACTGCTGCTTCACGACAACGCTAGACCACACACTGCGCAACAGACGGCTACTAAATTAGAAGAGCTTCAATTGGAAAGTCTAAGACATCCTCCGTACTCCCCGGACCTTGCTCCAACAGATTACCATTTTTTTCGAAATTTGGATAACTTCTTGCAAGGGAAAAAATTCAACTCCGATGGGGCAGTCCAAATCGCCTTCAAAGATTTTATTGATTCCCGTCCGACTGGTTTTTTTAGTAAAGGGATCAATGAACTACCTATAAGATGGCAAAAGTGCATAGAAAATAATGGTTCATACTTTGATTAATTAAATATATTATATTAAAAAATATTCGACTTTTTGTTCCTACCATACAAAACGCCAATTTCATATGTAAGGACCTAATATAATCTAGATTCCTATAACACCCGTTCTCTCAAAATTATGGCTAAATCTGCCACAACTTGACAAAACCAGTATTTTTTAGTTCTCGATCATGGTAATTGTTTTTGACGGAAATCAATTTAATAACATAGGAAACCTTACTTCTTTACACTTTAGCTAATTTTTTCTCGCATGCAGAAAATGTATTGAAAATACCAGTTCCATAGACTAAACAATAAGTTAATTCATTTTTCTATTTCCGGTACCTACTGTTGAAATATCGTTTTTTCAACCAATAATTTAGTTTTTTCGTAATCGATACCAAAGATACAACAAGCTTCGTTAAACTAATATGAAAATACCGCTACTCCAATCCCTCGCTCGGAGACAACAATTTCTAAAAATAAGGCAAGTTTCACGGCCATGCGTTTCAACAGAAACTAACTATTCACGTGGAGTCACTTCGCTTCGCTACAATCCTTTGCATTTAACTGGGATCCTACAAGATGAGTACTAATGCAGACCCCGCAGTAGCCAAAAGGTTGTTCTCAATTTTAGTTCTTATGATTGGACTTATGTGCGTTTTCGGCGGTGAGTTGACCTTTCTTTTATTTACTAACAACATGTGCTGACATTTTAATAACCAAGGCTAATAATATAGTGGTCTTCTAGAACTTTTAGTTAATTTACTCAAGGAAGGTTTACATACGTACTAGTTACTAGGGTCAGTAGCTTTGTTTAAGATAGGCTTTTTGGTGATAGTCTTGTAGTTTATCTTCTAGTTGCGGATCAATGTTTATACAAGTTATTTGCAAAATTCGATAGATAGTTGCGGGGGAATCCCTTTCAACTCGCATTAAAAGCGAAAGTAAAGCAGTTAAAAGGTACGCCTCTTTAAGTTCCAATCCGTCGGTAGCAGCGATTACGAACATTCATAAGTAACTAGCTTTTCATCAAGCTATTTGTCCACGTTTTAATGGATTTTCTCAAAACAACGAGGTACCTATTTTCGTGGTTAAAAGTAGCAAGCTTTTCTGGTACCTACTCGTTTATGTCCACCGACAAAAGACAAACATAGTAGGATAATAGAAATATGGAGATTATTAATGTACCTATCAATAAAATAAACATTTACTAGGTATAAGAGTACGATAGGTAATGTTGATGCCAGATGTATCGAGGTTTTGAGGAGTGACCATAGCCTTATCTTAGTAGGTACATACATACATTCGTTTTTGAATAATGGAAAAATGGAGTGTTGTGTTGTGATGTGTCTCATTTCTGTTGTTTGTTTAAAAATCACTTCTCTGACTTACCAAAGTTCGCTTGCAATAGGTACCAGGTGCAAAACATACCTCCTTCTTTTATCAATAAGACATATTCTCCCAAATATTTCAGGCTACCTCTTCGGGCGCAACGCTGGCAGTGAATGCAACAAGAACCCAGACATCCTGACATACAACCTCACTGTAGCTACAGACCTGCTCTACAAGAAAGCGAAGCGAATATTCTCCAAGCCAGTCACCCTAGAAGACTCCGAAAGAGTCATAACCTACATGATAAAAGTGTTTAACTGTTCTTGTTGCCACTGTCTACATATAGATAAAGGCAATATCCCGGAGTTTATAAAACAACCGTTGAACTTTCAAATTATAAACATGTTGAAAGCTGTGCAAAACGCTTCGTTGTATTTAGATAAGTTCAAACATTCGAAAGTTTACTCGACGAGTACTAGTGCGCCGTAACTGTGATATTTTTAATTATTAAGGGTGAATTACGCGCGAGTGTTCTTAGACATATTTGTTGAAAATCTGTTAAGCCGTTTAAAAGTTGTAGAGAAGCATAACCGAATATGTGCAAATATACTCGAGTGGGGTATCAAATAAAAGCGCATCACGAATGCACATTACGAAATAAATAATAATGTTTATTTCTTTTAATATATTTATATAAGACGTTTGGTTTATTATTTTGGCTTTAATACATAGTGCCTTAATAAACGTACTGACGATTGGGTCAAAGTTAAAAATCGTAACGTGAGGCCACTTCCTATTCCTAAAGTAGGCGTCCACGACTAAATTGAAGATGAGTTTTCATTTCACAATCCGCCATTTCTAATATATTAGAATAGGATCACATCCTCGCCCTCGCCTTTTGATATTTTCACCACCACTTATTGGTATATACACCAGTAGGTACCCTGCTTGCTGCAAAGTGAGAGAATCGGGTCCTCCCCCCTCTTTCCGCGTAGTTTGAACTTATTGATATTAAAATGATTGATAGGGAATAAGATTAGGAAACAGTGGGTTGAATCATCCCTAGTAGGCTAAATCCATATGTGGTCAATGGAAGAAAAAAGGAATAAATATTTTTTTTGAAGTGAATCTTCTATAGAATCGTTGTGATTTGAAACCGGATGCAACGGAAATGGAAATATGATTGGCTTACCTGTCGGGTAAGCCAATCTTAAACGCAAACAAGGTTAAGCAACTTTGCGCGACGCCAGTACTTGGATACCAAGCCTTGTTGGATACCCATCCAAGACCGCCGACCAAAAAGGAGGGGTGTTATAATAATTATTATTTTGTTGTTTGTGCCTTACTTAAATATCAGTGTTGTGCTCGCCTATTATAGGCACATATTCCATAGTAAATAAGTATTAAAAAATGTCTACAAATTTTTTTTTTGTTATATGTGCTGTTGGCGGTGCCATAATAAATAAATAAATAAATAAATAAAGACCGCCTATCGTGTGTGAATCGCACACACACCTTTTTTTTATTTTTTTTTTCAAAGCTAAGGGTAGAAGGCCCCCTGAGCTCGTGGGCCCTGGTGCACTGCACCACCTGGCCCTATGATAGATACGCCACTGAATAGAATTCGCATCTGGCGGCAGTGGCCTTTGGCCTGATACAGGCCTCGCATAAAGTTCTGGATGTGATGCTTTTTATTCAGTCGCTTTCTTATTTTGAGACTTAAGTTTTGTAATATTATATTGTTAGTGTTCCGAACTCAAATGGAAAAAACGTACCTCCTATAGATTCGTCAGGTCTGTCTGTCTGTCTGTGTATGTCACAGCCACTTTTTCCAAAACCAAGAATTATATTGTGGAAACTAGGAAATTTTATTCAGCAAAAAAATAGCCGATAGTCGTTTACCAACTAGCTGTAATTGTCAACTATAATTTTATTTATGTCAACTAGTGGCCCGCCCCGGCTTCGCTCGGGTTTTTATTCAATTTTTTCCTGGCAATTATTCGATTTTTTCTCGCCTTTTAAACCTTTTCTAGACCTCCACGAACATTTCAAGACTATGATAAGATAAATCCGTTAAGCCGTTTTCGAGTTTTAATCAGACTAACAAACAACAATTCATTTTTATTTATATAGATAAATGACTATTTCTCGTCGGCGGTGGAACAACTGCCTAAATCGATTTGAATCTATTGCAGTCACATTTATGGTGATAGAGTCACTTATACATATATACTTTATATATAAATAAAACACAAATTATATCCTATAATTATATTAAGAAACATTTGAAGCCTATGCGTAGTAGCTAAGATTGGCCTTCTTCTTGGCCTGCACCTCCAGGATGGCGTCCATGAAGTCCTCGTGGGTGACGGCGGTGGCGGAGCGGCGCAGCGCGATCATGCCGGCCTCCACGCACACCGCCTTGCACTGCGCGCCGTTGAAGTCGTCCGTGGACCGCGACAGCTCCTCGAAGTTCACGTCCGGGCTCACATTCATTTTCCTGAGAATGTATTTATTTTTGTTTATTCAGAGCAACAAACAATTATACTCTATTCTAGTTAAATAATATTAAAATAACATCCTTATACTTTAATCATAATCAGCAGTTTAAGTTGACCTGCGCATGTATGCCATGAGCGTCTTAGGAAATAATTGTTTTGACTTTGAGCAACGTTACCCAGCGCTGACGGTTGGTCAAGCACTGTTTCCAGCCTTAATGTAGCTCTTGATATAAATACTACTTCCATTTTCCTCCATCAGCAGTTATCTTTACACTCCTTCAGGTTAAAATTAATTTAAATTGTTATTTTATTTAAGCAGAAAAAAATTAGGACGCATCTGTAACCTTCGCACGCAGGATTCGAGCAAGAAGGATTGTAGTTTAACCAAAGTGAGGTTGTTTATCACTTATTAGTTTGTTAGTTAGTTAAGGGGGCCCTGTGTTTCCGCACTTAGACTCAAGGTGGTCCATTGTGCGTGGAGTGATGCGCTAGTGCATCACTTATTAAAATCATTAAGATTATAATTTGTAATGTCTTGTATAACAAACCTGGAATGGATCTGCATGATCCTAGCTCTCGCGTCCTCGTTGGGGTGCGGGAACTCGATCTTGCGGTCCAGACGGCCGGAACGCAGCAACGCGGGATCCAGAATGTCCACTCGGTTAGTAGCTGCTATGACCTGGAATAGATAAATACTTTTATTTATTTGTTTAATGTATTATCAAGCCGATCTGGACATATGGAATTCAGCTATGGGGTTCAGCTAGCCTCAGTAATATTGACATTTTGGAAAGATTCCAGAGCAAAACCATCTGAAATATGTTTGGAATACCCCACCATAATGAGCAATAAATATAATGTGAAGCATGGACAACAGAGTACCAACGATTTATCGTATATTTTATATTTCTTCCTTTAGGAAGAAATATAAAACTACAGCAAATACTAACATATACTAACACCTTCTGGAAAGGCATATGAACGAACTTGCGGCTCAGCTGCAGTGATCAGGCAGCATCCAGTATTTAAGATTAAAGCAACAAAGTATCTCAAATATCTCATTTCTAAGAGATACACTCAGAGGGACTGAGAGCTCGGTCACTGGACCTGACTCTCTAGATAATACTTGACATTGGATATCAAAACAGACAATTGGATTATTGAACATGATGTTCAGATAGCCAATACACAGAATACAAAAAAAAATATATATGTTTATTACTAAAGGACCTTGTGCTTAATTTAACAAACAAATACGGCAGGATATTAAAAAAAAACGACGCATTTGAAAACCTAGGGATAGGCCAATAAATTATTCGAATTGATAGTTTTTCCGAAAAGATTTTCGTCATCTGCAGATGAAAGTAAATGCTTATAGATGACTGAAGACCCATTCAAGCTTCCGCGATACTTCGGATATTCTTACCTTGATATCAGAGGTAGAACTGAATCCATCGAGCTGGTTGAGCAGCTCCAACATGGTTCTCTGCACCTCTCTGTCTCCGGCCTTCTCCGAGTCGAATCTCTTCGTGCCGATAGCGTCCAACTCGTCGATGAAGATGATGGCGGGGGCCTTCTCCTTGGCTAGCGCGAACGCGTCGCGGACCAGCTTAGCTCCGTCACCTGTAAGTCAAGAGTTAGTGAAATTAAATGTATATACTAAAAAAAGTTATATGGATTGAGATAATACCTATACGACACAAAGGGTTCCGTGTACAATCTAGCCAGCCATTCAAACTAATCTCTACGACGCGTCTGTCATCTGACAGGAGAGGCCATCTTGCTTTGATGAAATAATGTGAGTTTTACATGTTTTCAAAATAACTATATTAAAACAAGTGGTAACAGAGATGAATGTAGGCTATGTCCAGGAACCCTATTATTAATTAGTAGAAGGACATTATGACAGGTTATGAAATGCAGCATTGATGTAATTTGCCAACACAGTGAAGTGTATAATCATAGATCCAGGTTTGAATCCTGGGTGCAACTTCAATTGCAGAATAAGTCTTATTCTTTTTCTACTTTTTAAAAAGTTCAACATATAATTAATAGTTTTAGTATTTATAATTAATCTTACCAATAAACATCTGCACAAGTTGAGGTCCAGCAAGCTTCAAGAATGTGGACTTGGTCTGGGCAGCGCAGGCTCTCGCAAGCAGAGTCTTGCCGGTACCAGGGGGGCCGTAGAGGAGCACTCCCTTTGGTGGATGGATGCCAAGGTTCACAAACTTCTCCTTGTGTGTCATTGGAAGAACTACAGCTTCTATCAATTCCTAGAAGAATATATAATATTTGTTATATTTTAGCAAATAAAATTTTGATGCATTGTTTAATTGATAAGTTTTATTTAGTTTGTCCATGGATCTGTACTACTGCTATGTTATTTTACCACCAATACTCAAATTAGGGTCTTTTATCTTCCATATTTATTTATTTAAATATATGATAAAAGATCCTTTACCAATTTTTAAAGCATCCCAATCAACACTTATGAGACAAATAATACAACTCACTTTTCTACTGTTTTTGCATTTATGTATTTAAAAATCATTGATCTTTCCTTGTTGGATTGGCAGTACATATTTGTCAATAGATATAATATTAGTCTTGTCCCAGGTATCGATGATATGCTCATACTTAATTGTTTGGTTAAATAAAAAGAGCTATGTTATAAGAATAAAGTAAAATTATAATAGACTATTTACCTGAATCTGTTTATCCAGACCACCAATATCTGAGTACTGTTCTGTTGGACGCTCATCTACTTCCATAGCCTTCACTCTCGCGTCGTATTCCGCCGGTAAAGTCTCCAGGATCAAGTAAGAGTCTTTGTTCACACCGACCAAATCACCTGGCTTCAGTTTCTCCGCATCTACAAGACCAATGACTGGCAGGAAATATGTCTGACGTGTGGAGGTTTTGATGACCGCGCATTTGCCTTTACGTTGAGAGTCTAGGTCTACCACAGCACCGTCCTCTTCTTCTTCTTGAGGGTCCACATCGAGAAGCTCTATGACGTTTGATACCAAATAGGGAAGGGTTCTGTTCACTTTGATTTTTTCACTGTTTTCTTTGATCTTTTCGTCCTGTGCTTGCAGCTCGTGGGATATCCTCATGACTTCGCTCTTCATGATTTTGATCTCATTGTCGAGGAGTCTGGTCCGGCTGACGATTTCGTCTGTTGGCATGCGAAGAACTTCCTCGCTAAGAGCTTCTTCGCCATCTTCCCAGATAGACTGGTCTTCTAGAGTAGCGGTAGCCATTGTTCTGCTAATTTTTTCAGATTATTGATGCAGATTCTTAAAAAATTGTAAAATATTTCAAACAAAACACGAATCACCAAAATGAATTGTCATTCGGAGTAGGGTTCCCCACTCGATTGAAAAGATTTCTACCAAAATTTGCGAGATAGTAAAATAAATCATACTGAAATACTGAAATTTTTATTGAGAACTGTTGTGCAAAAGTTTTTTTAAAATAAAGGGTACAAGTTTCTACAGCTTATCCTCGAAAGGATGTACAATATGGGGTGTACATACGTAACTTTAATTTAACAGTCTAATTATATTATTGTCGCAAGTTTGTACACACGGGCAGTGTTTTGTGTATCTTAGTGAAATGAAAATAAATTCCATACCGTTCACAGGCAGGAGTAACATAATATCATAGTGTAGTGTAGTAACTTTGATTTGATCTTATAGTGGAAACATTTTCAAGTAACCTCCGTCACGTCAAATATGTCAAAGTCAAAAAGAAAAAAAAGAAAGAAAGTTTTTGAACTTGTTCAATTTTTACTGTTGATAGTTTTTCGTGTATTTTGCTTGTTAATTCGACGTTTATCAATAAAGTCTATCTATAGAAGGCATAAACGTCACACAAAGTTTCATTTAACATCGAATTAACAGTCCCCAATTTAATGTAAACAGCAAAATATAACCTAAGATGTTGCGTAGACCGGTTCGTTGCGGTGTTCTCATTAGAACGCCTTGGATCCGGTACTCTTCTAGCAATTCTATCAGGAGAACTTTTATAGAATACTTCAAGGATAAGCATAATCACCGTATCGTGAAATCCAGCCCAGTTGTGCCTCTATGCGACCCTACGGTGCCTTTTGTGAATGCTGGAATGAACCAGGTAAAACTTGTTTACAACTTTTTAATTTATCTCCCTGCAGGTCATCCACTTTTAACATTATCAAAAGTTATTGATCTTTAACTGGCAACCTGCAGACCTACACATATAAATACAATTTATATTCTTAGTCTGGACTAAAACAAACTTTTCTCTTACACCTATGTTTAGATAAAGATGCCTATTATAGTTTATTAACTACTTGTTGTGTTATTATTCTTATTGTATGTTAAGCTTCTAGCCAGAAGTTTCACAACATTGTGTAATTTTTGAGGGAAGGATAGGATGAAAGGAAAGAAGTAGGCCTCTGTTTTTAAGAATTTGAATAATCTGTTTCAGTTTAAAGGCATATTCCTGGGTCAAGTGGAGCCTCCATACCCCAGAGTGGTGAACTCCCAGAAGTGCATTAGAGTTGGGGGGAAACACAATGACCTGGATATTGTGGGGACTGATGGAACTCATCATACATTCTTTGAAATGCTGGGCAATTGGTCCTTTGGAGATTATTATAAGGTAAAAATGTATATGTAGCTCTTTTGTGAACTTTTTTAAAAAGAGGGGTGTCTGTCTGTTGCATCATAGCACCAAATTTTTATAAATTTTCTAAATTATTAAACATGTTTGATGTAATTTAATTTAGCCATTTAAAAGTAATGGGGGTGAAAGTAGGCATAAAAACCAAATATCTGCAATCAAATATCCTGTGCTAACTGCATCCACTAACAATCCAACTCTTTATTATAATAACACATCAATGTAATTCAATAATAAAGTTATTTAAAATAAATATCATTTTTCGCATATCATAATGTGATATGGATAAGCCACTTTCCATCAGGTGAGCATAATGGTCAAATAAGGGTTATAAAAAAAATATACCTTACAGACTAACATACATTCTAATATAAATCTTATTCAAGAGTAACACTGTGTTAGGGTATCTAAGATTTGACAGTAAAATAATAGTCCTTATTTTTCTCAGAGTGAAGCATGTAAAATGGCCTGGGAGCTGCTAACTGGTCCATACGGTCTGAAGGCAGAGAACCTTCTGGTAACATACTTTGAAGGGGATCCTGTCATCAACTTACTCGAGGACCGCGAGGTCAGGGACATTTGGAAAAGCATTGGGTAAGTACCTGTCATATTGTAGACTGGTCAGTGATATTTTGAAAAGTGTTTGGAAGCCAACAAGCTAGGTTTCATAAAAACAGGCAAAGGGATTACTTATTTGGTAATTTTAACATATAATTTTATTATCAAGAAATGACTATTAATAACTATTTTGTTCGAGAATATTCTTCTGGAAATCTTTGTTTTAAATCTTAATTTTTTTCTAAACTATAATGATAATCAATCTGGTCTAGCTTCAGCTTTCATGCATTTAAATAGGGGATATTACTGCAATTTGAAGAAAATAGTTTCTTGATTCTAGATTAGCAGTTTTCTCTATTTCAAGCACTTTAAAGCGATAAAAAACTTTCCCGACCATAGAGGTCACAAAATTAAATGCCATAAACCCTAGAAATAAAGAAAATGTTTATTATCTGCGCCAGTGGCGCCATCTGCGCTGAGTTTCGCGTAATATCCGCTATTACAAAATTAACACAGTTTTTAGAACTAAAAATATCTAAATAATGTATGAGTATCATATCAAGTATGTATTCAGATGACCCCATAACACAAGATGGGCTAGAGGTTGTTGTGTGGATTGTCCGGAAATGTTTATTTAATTACAGGGTCCCCGACAGCAGACTGAAAGCATTCCCTGGTAAGGACAACTTCTGGGAGATGGGTCCCGTCGGCCCGTGTGGTCCCTGCACGGAGATACACCACATCAACTCTGATGGCAGCATCACTGAGATATGGAATCTGGTGTTTATACAGTGCAAACGGTAAGGAAAACTTTGCAAGGATTTTAGCTTTAAAAAAAAAAGATGTGTGTGCGATTCACACACGGTAGAAGTGAAACTTCAGTAAATCGACAAAAGAATGAGATGAATAAAAAAAATACTGTGCAAAAAGATTTTGTTCGGGCGGTCACCCATCCAAGTAGTGGCGTTCCGGAAAGTTGCTTAACCTTGTTAGCGTTCAAGATTGGCTTACCTGACGTATTTCCGCTGCATCCGGTCATCCGGTCTGAAATCACAATGATTCTAAACAAGTTTCAGTTCATAAAACATTTTGATAATTTAATAATTATTGGGATATTATACAGTTTGTTTGCGCTAATCTAAGGAACTACTAGTAATCGAGGAAACTATATGCTACTTTTTTTATTGATACCGCTTGAAACACGTTGTTCCGCCGGTACAACTATCAAACACGGGCAATGCCGCGCCGTGGCGTGAAAAGCTAGTATATATAAATAAATATTTCCAGACTACTAACACAGCATTTTTTATTTTTATTTTTTATGCTGGATAAGCCTTCATTTGATCACAATCTCACCTGATGTAAAGTGAAGATGTGGACTAAGATGGGACATGAAGACCTAGAAGGTAGATGGCTTCTCCGGGCCACATTACGAAACACGAAAAAATCGCTTCACGCACTGGCCCATCCTGGAAGAAGCCTACCACCAGAGACTGTTCATAGCACCACCCGGAGGTCACGTGTAAGGATTCAGAGGGTTACCACTTACGGACTTGAACAGACAAAACCTCCATCACCTAACCCCAAAACTAAGCAGAGCTTGTACTATGAGTTAGATAACTGATTATACTACATAGATACACATTATTTTGTAAATACATACATATAATACGAATTAAATACTCAGACCCTTAACCAGAAATTGTAGACTTACTCATGTTATGGGTCTAGAAGTTTTTAACCGGATACCAGACTCAATAAAACAAGAATCAAATGAACGAATGTTTAAAATTAAACTCAAAAAATGGCTTATTGAGCAATTTTCCATTGCTATGATGAATTTTAGTATAATCTGATCTTGAATTATTATTCTGAATTATGACATATTTCGATTTTCTAATTAATTAACATTGTATATAATTTTCTTTTTTATTATTGAACTAGCGCCACGCCCCGGCTTTGCACGGGTAATTATTCAAAATTGTTTCAAAATTATTCGATTTTTTCTCTCCTTAAAAACCATCCTTAAACTCCAACAAACATTTAAAAAAATAAATTGGCTAAATTGGTATAGGCGTTGTTGAGTTATGCGCTTAGCAACACATTTAGCGATTCATTTTTAACCCCCGACAAAAAAGAGGGGTGTCATATGTTTGATGTGTATCTGTCTGGCACATTATATCTCCCGAACGGATGAAGCGATTTCAACTTAGTTTTTTTTTGTTTAAAAGGTGAGTCTGGCGCGAGTGCTCTTAGACATGTCTCATAAAAATCGGTTGTGCCGTTTAAAAATTGTGGGGGTTAGAGTGGGGAAGGAAAACCGAAAATCTGTAAAAATCTCGAGTGGGGTATCAAAGGAAATTGAAGGATTCGAATCGGGGGTTTTTGTTATATTTAAAATTTAGATTTATTATTTTTAAGAAGATTAAGGTAAGAGAAAACATACTATTGATTGCAATGCTCAAATTGATGTAACCGACAACAAACATAAACTTGGTTCGGGTCAATTGGTGTAACGTTAGTTTTTTAAAGAAAGTTGGTTTTATATTGGTGTATGTGTGGTTATAATTTTTCGTTCAAGCTAAGAATTAGTGTAAGAGCAATGCTGGCTTGCCAAGATACATACACAAACTTAACCTTCTTTGGTCAAAGGATAGGAATACAACAATTCGACTTATGTAAATGGATCACATACCTACTCAGTTACAACATAATTTCGACAGAAGTCTGCAAATTCACAGTTAAAATGTGTAGCGTAACTGTATTTTTTTAAAGCTAGTATTCTATTATTATGCTATTCGAAAGAGCAGAAAAAAACTAAAAAAACTGTACTGTTTTGGTGGTTAACCCAATTGAACGTTCATGTTGTAAGCGCTAATTAATTTTAAGACCAAAATTGTACACATGAATGCAATAAACGATTTTGAATTTGAATTTGAACCTGCAACCGACGATAATGTACAATATCTATGCTATGCTAGGGTTTAGTTCTGAAAATAACTTTTTGAATGGGATTAGTTACCTGTTAACGAATTATTAACTACTAACTAAGCGACAAAATATTATCAAGCGACAATTTTTTTATTTCCGCACACGACCATTCAGTAGAGAGCCGACCGACCGCCGCCGCAGTTATTTAAAAAAAATTTACTCGTGATATCTTTTGAATGGAATGTCAGAATCTAATAATTCAAAAAGTTATATAAAGGTTTTAAAGCAATCTTACATAATAAATTATTTTGTTAAGGATTAATACCAAGATACAAATAAAGAGCCTTTTCAAACAGTGGTATTATAATTTTTAATATAAAAAATCGCTTATTGTCACAAAACTATAATAGTTAGAGATATGATGTAAAGACGTTTTTTGTAGATAATGATAAGTTCTATAAAGTTGTAATACATCACTTGGTTATATATTCAATAGTTTTCGCAGCATTCGCGATTAACGAAAAATTTAGGTTTATTTAAAAAAAAAAATCGCTTATTATCACAAAACTATAATAGTTAGAGATATTATGTAACGACGTTTTTTTGTAGATAATGATAAGTTCTACAAAGTTGTGATACATCACTTTGTTATATATTCAATAGTTTTCGCAGCATTCGCGATTAAAGAAAGATTTTGGGTTCTTTTTTTTCACCATGGGTTACATTATCGGAGTTTGGTAAGAAATCATATTATTTTTGTAAACTAAATATAGCCTATGTCACTCAGGGATAGTGTAGCTTTCGAATGGTGAAAGAATTTTTTAAATCGGTGCAGTAGTTTCAGAGCCTATTCGAGACAAACAAACAAACAAACAAAAAATCAAACCTTTCCTCTTTATAATATTAGTATAGATTATGTTCCTTAATTAAACAATTTTTTTATATTAATATACTTATGTATGTACATTTTTACATACATGTATAAAATTGACCTGACAACCTGTCAACAACCTGACTTGTAACCTTTGTTATAAATAAAGAAACTTAAACTTGTACGTTCTAACAAAATCAGGTCTCCCGGTGGGAATCGAACCCGCTACCTCCAGCGCCTTCGCCCACCTAGCCACAGAGGTCGTCAACCTATTGAGATATACTTGGAGATTATAAAACTTCTTAGTTGTATGTCCCAAACTATCGCAGGGAATCTAAAATGTACCTTTATTGTCACCACATAAAACAATGAATAAATGAAAATGAATATTAACTTTTGTTTCAGAGAAGCGAACGGCGAAGTGCGACATCTGTCGAAACAGTACGTCGACACTGGTATGGGCTTGGAGCGAATGGCTGCCTTACTGCAGGGCGTGCCTTCTAACTACGAGACTGACCTGTTCCAACCGATCATTAAGGCTATAGAGAAGGTAGATATTTCTAATTCGTTATTAAGTATATCAGATGTCTAGCTAACCAGAAAAAGATGTTGCATTCCAATAAAATAGGCACAGCAACACTTTGGGGGACCAGGTTCTGGTCTACGATGGTTTAGGAAAGGTTTGGTTCATAACACGTAAGGCGAGCATACAGACAAAGATACTCACAGTTTAAATATCCAGGACTGCATACTCCGCCTTGCATTGACAACACTGTCCTTTGTTAGCACAACACACACGATACTTTTCACAATCTGGCCAGGCTGAATTGTATTGGATTATGATAGGATTATAGATTTTGCGGTGCGCGCGAGCGCTCGTGTGAGATCGATCTAGTTCTTCTTTCTTGTCTCTAATTCTTCGTTTGTACCCATAACACAAGCTTGGTGCTTACCACGGTAATAGATGTTGTTGTGTGGATTGTCCGGAAAAATTCATTTTAATATTTACTTATTTGGGGGCTAAGGGAAATAAATTTGAGGATGGGTAGCGGTGTCTCCTGGAACCTTAACAACTTAGACGGCTCTCGCCAATCCGCCTGCCAAGCGTGAGGAGTAAAGGTTAGATGAGTAAAAAAATGTGTCCGTTATTTAAAAATTGTATTGTATTGTTGTTGACCTGTCCATGTAGGCTATGTGCTTCTAAGGATATAAACGTTTTGACTTTGACTTTGACTTTTGTACCCAGATTTGATCTTTTTTATTGATTAGCAAGGTTTTACTGCTAAAAATTAATGAAAGGCCTGTTTTGAAAACGTCACGTATCAACCAAGGGTGAACTCGCCGCCAGAGGCGTTGATGTAGCATGAGGTTTGAAATGTTAAATAACATTGTTTCTATGTTTACTACTATTCGATGAGTTAATATATTAATGAAAATTAAATAATGTCATAACTAACAGCTGTCTGAGGATGTAGTGGCGCCCTCTAGTGAGCACAAAACGGGGTTGCTCATTGGTGATATAAAATATGATATTACAATCCCTCAATCTGTGACTGAAATGCTGATAGAGAATGATGTATTTGTTTCAGAACAGCAAAGTAAACCCGTACGGCGGCAGCTACGACAAAGACGCGCAGTTGGATATCGCGTACAGGCGGTTAGCGGACCACGCGCGGATGATCAGCGTCTGTCTGGCTGACGGCGTCTACCCGTCCGTCAGGTGAGCAGAAGACGTGCAAGTCTCGGGACGTCCGACAGAAATGATAACTAAGTTAACGTCCAGAATTCGGCTAGCTGTGTACTAGTGACATGCAGTATCTAGTGGTCTTGCGGGTGACCCGAGCATTTAATTGTGCCTTGCGAACGCTCGACGGTTTGTTATTTTAGGTTATTATAACCGGCTCTTGGTTCAGCTCCAAATAAATGCTCCATTGTATCAACTATTCTGTATTTTCGGCAAATAGCCTTAAAGAAATATATTCCGAGCACCATATTCACAGTTGCTTTCATTCCAGCGTGAACCTTAAGCAAATAATGCGCAAGTGCTACAAGCTGTCAGCTGATGTCTTCGGGAACCCCAAGCTGTTGCACACCCTGTACCAGGAGGTAGCCAGTTCCCTCGGGGCCACCTATCCCGAGCTGGTGCACAAGGAGAGGGAGGCTAAGGTATATTTTTGGAGGATAGAAATCTAGTTAGGTGATGGAGCTCATAACTCAGCTTATATGCTCTAAACGAAATATTTTAAACTTTTTATTTTTATTTTTTATTATTATTGATAAGCCTTCATTTGACCACAATCTCACCTGATGTAAAGTGACGATGTGGTCCAAGATGGAGCATGAAGGCCTAGAAGATGGCTTCTCCGGGCCACATTACGAAACACGAAAAAATCGCTTCACGCACTGGCCCAGCCCGGAGGGTGGTGACAAGCCGTAAGGTAGAATTGAACTAAAATAAACTTCATTTCTGACTTCAATATTAAATTGAAACTGAAAACCTTTAATTATTTGGAAGTGTCTAATTTATATGTCAAGGATTATTTAGACATTGAAATGTTTTTCTTTAATAGGATATATTTATATTGTTCAGTAGAAAAGTTCCGTTCAACTGAGTTACATATTTTTAATCCCCGATCAAAAAAGAGGGGTGTTATAAGTTTGACGTGTCTGTCTGTCTGGGACATCATAGCTCCCAAACGGATGGAGCGATTACAATTCAGTTTTTTTTTGTATGAAAGGTGAGTCTGGCGCGAGTGTTCTTAGACATGTTTCATGTTATGTGGTCAAAAGTTATGGTGGTGAGAGTGGGGAAGGAAAACCGAACTTAATCATTTTAAAAAACGAACTGGACAAATTGGTACAGGCCTTGTTGAGTTATCCGCTAACCAACAAGGCAATTTTGCGATTTATTTTTATATAATAGATGATTCCTTTTAAACTAGCACTAATATTTCATGAGAATTGAAACTCAGTCATGTTATGGAGCTCATATGTTTCAGTTGATAATCGATCACGAGGAGGCAGCGTACGAGCGTCTCCGAGAACAGATGGTGAAGAGCTGGCGGGACTTGGTGCTGCTGCATCCTGAGGTGGAGCCGCTGTGGGACGTGGAGCTGGCCAGCCTCTCGCAAGGCTACAGGGACTTCAAGAAGGTAACACCCCCTGGAATTAGCTGTGAGGAGAAACCTGGTGATGCTGCACCAGGCTGTCTATGTTTAACCACAGCTGTTTTATCCTTCCTTGTGATGGTTTGATATTTCTTAGTTCCACATTAACAGGCTCTAATAATTCTGGCTGACCAGGACTGATATGCTCATGTTATAATAGCTTCCTTATATGACAAACATTTTTTTTATTGTAAATGTTAAACTTATAATAGTTACCTATAAATAATAACTCCAAAATTGTTATAACTACAAAATTGTAATAACTGATAAAGCTGTGTTGTTCTATTCGCTTCTCAACTCAGTATAAAACATTGAAGAGAACTGTCAAGACAATGTTCTTTCCTTGATATTTGTTATTTAAGCAATTTAGTTTTATTAATTTTAAGTTGACCTGTCCATGTAGGCTATGTGCTTCTAAG
Source organism: Gymnoscelis rufifasciata (assembly GCA_929108375.1). Taxonomy (NCBI): domain Eukaryota; kingdom Metazoa; phylum Arthropoda; class Insecta; order Lepidoptera; family Geometridae; genus Gymnoscelis; species Gymnoscelis rufifasciata. The sequence continues at coordinate 1,670,025 of OV815320.1, forward strand.
GAAATAAACGTTTTGACTTTGACTAGACTATATTTAGATTTATTTATTTGTTGCATCATGTGGTTACAATTAAGGTGTTAACATAATAGATTCCCTGACATGAGCCCCGTTGGGGCATTACAACTTCAACTTAACTTAAGATGTATCCTATGTATACTATATTTACTTAAATAAACTATCTTATTAACCTTTTGACCGCCACGCCCCAAACGCATTCTCGTAACCTCTACGCCAAAGCACAAAGTGACCAAAAATACCCACGAATAAAATGGTGCTGCCAAGAGTCGATAAAATGTATTTTGTCGATAAACACATAGAGACTTGATTTCGTTGGTTTTTTATGCAACTAACAACTTTTTTTAATCTGGGATATTTTATTACCTTTTGAACGCCACCTTAAAATTATTTAATCCAACTCTCCATGCCATTTATAACGCGATATATACCATGATTTACTGTGTTTGGAGTTTTCGATATTTCGGCACAATTACATGCGCCATGATCACGGATGAACTGATATCTCCTTATAAATCTATGTAGTCTTTGCATATTGTTAATAATAACATATTTTTTGCAGGAAATGAAAAAACACAACACAAAGGAAATAGACAATGTTGGGCACTCAAAAGGCTTGATACCAGGACATTTAGTTTTCAAAATGTACGACACCCACGGTTTCCCAGAAGCAATCATAGAACGAGTAGCGAAACTCAACAAGCTCCAAATAGACAGGGAAGGATTCGAGAACCTCTTAACACAGCATAAAGCGAGGCACAAAACAGCGTTAAAAGAGCAAAGCTCTAACAAAGGCCATCTATTCAATCAGGCTATAGAAAAACTTATCAAACACAACATACCTTCGACGAACGACCAATACAAATACGCCTACAAATGCGAGAATAACAATATAGTTTTTGAACCGCTATCTACGGAGCTGGTAGCGATATTAAACGGAGATTTAGAATGGATTGACTTCACTCAACCAAGCACAACATCACCTTACTACCTAGTCAGCATGGAAACGAATTTCTTCTGTGAAGAAGGCGGCCAGCCTTCGGACACTGGAACAATATCAGTGAACGAAAACACAAAGTTTACCGTGGACAGTGTATTCAAAATCCGTGACTTTGTTTTCCATAAGGGATATTTCTCCGTGTCTAAAGACTGTAATGTTAGTAATACGTCCTCGGTTGTGTTGGAGATTGACAGTGAGAGACGGAGTAAGCATATGAGGAATCACACGGCTATGCATTTGTTGAACGCGGCTGTGAGGAAAACCCTGCCGGATTCTGTAGTGTGTCAGATTGGGTCTAGTGTTAGTGAGAAGGGCGTAGTTTTGAATTTGTCGGTTTATGGCGGTAAACTGTCGCAGGATGTTATGCTGAAGGTGCAGGATTGTGTCAGGTGAGTTAATTATCTATCTTGTTTCATAGTATAAATATATGAAGATTAAACTACTAATATTATAAACACAAATGTTTGTTTAGTTACAGTGGATGCACATTAATTTATGTATTTATGTTATATCACTATTATCATCCAAGTCTAATGTTGGAAATGAGACCCCTTAACCTTGGGGTACACATAAGTGGTACACCTAAGTAATTTTCTTGAATAATTTCACTAAATAAATGAACAAATTCTCCAGGCAGGCGATAGCAGCCGACACACCGGTCCAGACCAGAGTCCTCGACAGCGTGGCGGTGTCTTTAGAGTCCGGAGTCACCACCGTGCCGGGAGAGACCTACCCCGAGACGGGGCTGCGCCTCGTCGAGACTGACCACCCACTGCACTCCAAGTGGGTACCAACTGCAGATAAAAAATATAAAAATAAATATTTATTTCAGTAACTCATAAATTAAACACACATGTATTGGAGTCCCCCTTTAAGCAAAATTTGCTTGTATTGGAGGAAACCGCTCTTGCCAGATAAATAATTAACAATTTATAAGTTGGTTAACTGCAGATAATATTTAATGAAAATGAATGCAGATATCTGCATTAAATATATTTAAAAGCATCCCCACAAAGCAGAGTCCCACTTTCTTCCACAAATCACTATTTCCGCTACCGGAATATTAGCATCTGGCTTATAGGGACCGCTCCCTATCCACCAACACTTCATATCTTCCTTGATGGTTTCCCTAGAACCATCAAAGAAGGTTAAATTATCAATGTTGTTGTTGTCAGCACCTTCATCGGGAACATCCTTGTTTAGCTAAGCTCTTCTGCGTAAAAATGATACCCCTCGATTTGTTTACATAATTTTATTGGTATACGGTACAATTTAGCTACATCGAGCCAATCAACTACACGTGAAAATGTTAAACTATATAACCCCAGCCCTCGAGTTTTCGTCAGCGCGATCTAGAGCTAACCCTTTTTAGCGTAGCGACATCTAGTTATAAAGAACCGAACTATTCCTTTGAACAGTTGTCACGTCAAGCTCGTCACAAAAAACCGCCCTGGTTAATTCATTTTTGGCCCTCACGTGATAAACCGTATTTATGTTGTTGAGAATAGTCATCATCATCACCCAATTAACGTTCCCACTACTGGGACGCTGGGACTTTCTCTTGGCGAGAGAGATTAGGCCTTGACCACGCTGGCCAAATGCGGGTTGGTAAATGTCAATAGAACTTCACACACTTTAAAGTCCTTAGAACATACCGGTGTCCTCACGGTGTTAGCCTTCACCGTTAAAGCGGACATACATTTTTCAACAAGGAAAAACCAGAGGACCGTGGCGGTGTTTGAGTGTGCTTCCTGGCTCCCTTAGTTTAGTGAAACTTTATAATGTTGTAACGCGTTATCAGTCGCTCCCCAGGGAGCTGTGCTGCGGCACGCATGCGCCGAGCACGGGGATGCTGAAGGACTTCGTGGTGACGCTCGTGAAAGGAGCTGGTGGGAACTCTCCAGTGGTGCACGCCCTTACTGGTCCCTACGCCAGAGAGGTCAGAGCTATTTATTTAATTATTTAAAGGAAAATCAACAGCTAAGCTTAACACTATTCACTTACCTAGTAGCAACAGAAAGCTAATAAAAGATTTTCACAGATAGTCACATAATAATACATCATAATACACTAAAGGTAGTCCTTTAGTGTATTATGATGTATTATACTACAGTAAAGGAGTGGTAATGTGTTTATCAGTCTATCTAGGTACCCACGACCAAAAAAGAGGGGTGTTATAAGTTTGACGTGTCTGTCTGGGACATCAAAGGTCCCGAACGGATGGAGTGATTTTAATTTAGTTTTTTTTTTGTATGAAAGGTGAGTCTGGCGCGAGTGTTCTTAGACATGTTTTATGATAATCGGTAGTACCGTTTAAAAGTTATGGGAGTTAGAGTGGGGAAGGAAAACCGAAAATCTGCAAATATACACGAGTGGGGTATCAAACGAAAGCGCATCGCGTGCACATTAGAAAATATAATAGGGTTTTACTTTTAAGGAAATCAAGGCATCGAAATCGGGGGCTTTTCCTAAATTTTAAATTTAGATTTATAGCACTATACAGACCAAACGCCAAGGTCGATGGATTCCTCTGTCCGGCGAGTGTCACTAAAGATATGACGTCAGTGAAAATTCAATATGGCGACTACAATACACCAATTAGTAAAAATAAAAAAAATACAATAGCAATATTTATATTCATTTATTCGTTGCTTCATGTGGTAACAATTAAGGTGTTAACATTATAGATTCCCTGACATGAGCCCCGTTGGGGCATTACAACTTACATTTCGATACAATAAACTACATAATGTCATGTGGGGTATCATTGAATAGATATTAAAAGATCAAAGCATTCAATGATACCCCACAGGACATTATGCAGTTTATTGTACACAGCTCTCGAATGCTATGATCTCTTTGTGTCTAAGTTTTGTAAAACCAAACAATGGAAATAAATGATTTTGTATCTTGTATCTTGAATGAAAAACTACAACCAAGGAAGTAGTTTATGAATACATAAATCCATGAACTAAATTGAGAAATATAAGAAAATATCACAATATGAAAAAACATATTACTTTTTTTATGTAGCTGTATATATCGTATCAGATTCAGATTTATTTATTTCACCTTATTATAACAATGATTGCTATACTAGGTAAGTCATTTTATACATTATTTCTTAGTTAAATTATCCATAAACAAATTCCAAAAAATCAGATATCAACTAATTAAATACATTTTTCAAATAAATAATATATATCTTCTAATTCAAGGCAAGAGAGCTATTCTGCCGCGCCCGCAAGCTCAGCGAAGTAATCCACCTGGCAGACCCCAAGCGGCGTAAGGACGAGATCTCAGCCCTACGACGACAGCTCACAGATATCTGCGGGAGTAAGGGCAGTCCCGCCGGGGAGTACGCAGAGACCGTGGCGCTGCTGGAGGGGCTCCCCAAGGCCGGCGCGGTCAGCGCGGAGCTGGCCAGCGAGGCGCTGCAGTGAGTACTTGCTACTAATACTGCTTGAGTCACGGGGATCTGTGTTCCGAGCTTTTTGGAGTTTACTCCTTAAGAAACGATTTGAGTTATAAGGCCCGGTACGGAAATTTTATGAGGAGTAAAATCAAGTGTAACACGAAAAGTTGAGGCGTTACGTAGAAAGAGACAAACATATATATCTGTAGGATTGAACGTGTAAAAGAATGAGATGGAATACATTACACAGCGTATCTCATTCTCGGGGTCTCCTCTTTGCGCGATACTTCGTAGTCTCACTGTATTTTATTGTTTCAATGTGAGGGATTTGCCAACAGTTTTCTTAAGATTTGTAGAATGTAACTATGGAAATAAATGATCTTGTGCTACACATTCACACATGTCTAGCAAAACGGTATTAGTCGCACATATCAGGGTGGTTTTGCCTGATATTAGTGTGATTTGGTCTGCTGTGTAAAATAAGTAAAAAATAAATCGGATAACCTTGTCCGAACGCTCAGAACGAGAGACTTCGCATTTCGGCGAATAACGAAAATGGAGTGTCGTTTTCGTTATTCGCCGATGCGAAGTCTGGTTCGTCCGCCAACTATCCTTCCTCCAGCTTTCGCTGCGGCGGCTCCGGGGGCAGAATCAGAGTGGCATTATTTCTGTTTCCAGACTGGTAGCCATCGCGGAAGTGCAGGAGGCGGTGACGAAGTCCCTGCTCGCCGGGCGGCGCTTCGTGGTGCACTTCCTGCGCTGCTCCTACCTCATGCAGGGCGAGGCGGCCGCGCGCGCGCTCGCCGCCGCGCCCGCCGCGCCCGTGCTGCTGCTGGGCTGCGCCGGCGGCCTCGTCGTGGCCGGCGCGCGCGTGCCGGAGGTGCGTATACGGCATTGTGACGAACCTAGCTCAGACAGGTCGCTGCTCGCCGGGCGGCGCTTCGTGGTGCACTTCCTGCGCTGCTCCTACCTCATGCAGGGCGAGGCGGCCGCGCGCGCGCTCGCCGCCGCGCCCGCCGCGCCCGTGCTGCTGCTGGGCTGCGCCGGCGGCCTCGTCGTGGCCGGCGCGCGCGTGCCGGAGGTGCGTATACGGCATTGTGACGATCCTAGCTCAGACAGGTCGTGCTAGCCGGCGCGATGGTGCTGGAAGTACGAAACTGTGCCACTCCTAGCTCGCACAGGTCGTGCTAGCCGGCGCGCGCGTGCCGGGGGTACGTATGCGTCATTGTGACGATCCTAGCTCAGACAGGGCGTGCTAGCCGGCGCGATGGTGCTGGAAGTACGAAACTGTGCCACTCCTAGCTCGCACAGGTCGTGCTAGCCGGCGCGCGCGTGCCGGGGGTACGTATACGTCATTGTGACGATCCTAGCTCAGACAGGGCGTGCTAGCCGGCGCGATGGTGCTGGAAGTACGAAACTGTGCCACTCCTAGCTCGCACAGGTCGTGCTAGCCGGCGCGCGCGTGCCGGGGGTACGTATGCGTCATTGTGACGATCCTAGCTCAGACAGGGCGTGCTAGCCGGCGCGATGGTGCTGGAAGTACGAAACTGTGCCACTCCTAGCTCGCACAGGTTGTGCTAGCCGGCGCGCGCGTGCCGGGGGTACGTATACGTCATTGTGACGATCCTAGCTCTGACAGGGCGTGCTAGCCGGCGCGATGGTGCTGGAAGTACGAAACTGTGCCACTCCTAGCTCGCACAGGTTGTGCTAGCCGGCGCGCGCGTGCCGGGGGTACGTATACGTCATTGTGACGATCCTAGCTCTGACAGGTTGTGCTAGCCGGCGCGCGCGTGCCGGGGGTACGTATGCGTCATTGTGACGATCCTAGCTCAGACAGGGCGTGCTAGCCGGCGCGCGCGTGCCGGGGGTACGTATGCGTCATTGTGACGATCCTAGCTCAGACAGGGCGTGCTAGCCGGCGCGATGGTGCTGGAAGTACGAAACTGTGCCACTCCTAGCTCGCACAGGTCGTGCTAGCCGGCGCGCGCGTGCCGGGGGTACGTATGCGTCATTGTGACGATCCTAGCTCAGACAGGGCGTGCTAGCCGGCGCGATGGTGCTGGAAGTACGAAACTGTGCCACTCCTAGCTCGCACAGGTCGTGCTAGCCGGCGCGCGCGTGCCGGGGGTACGTATGCGTCATTGTGACGATCCTAGCTCTGACAGGGCGTGCTAGCCGGCGCGATGGTGCTGGAAGTACGAAACTGTGCCACTCCTAGCTCGCACAGGTTGTGCTAGCCGGCGCGCGCGTGCCGGGGGTACGTATACGTCATTGTGACGATCCTAGCTCTGACAGGTCGTGCTAGCCGGCGCGCGCGTGCCGGGGGTACGTATGCGTCATTGTGACGATCCTAGCTCAGACAGGGCGTGCTAGCCGGCGCGCGCGTGCCGGGGGTACGTATGCGTCATTGTGACGATCCTAGCTCAGACAGGGCGTGCTAGCCGGCGCGATGGTGCTGGAAGTACGAAACTGTGCCACTCCTAGCTCGCACAGGTCGTGCTAGCCGGCGCGCGCGTGCCGGGGGTACGTATGCGTCATTGTGACGATCCTAGCTCAGACAGGGCGTGCTAGCCGGCGCGATGGTGCTGGAAGTACGAAACTGTGCCACTCCTAGCTCGCACAGGTCGTGCTAGCCGGCGCGCGCGTGCCGGGGGTACGTATGCGTCATTGTGACGATCCTAGCTCAGACAGGGCGTGCTAGCCGGCGCGCGCGTGCCGGGGGTACGTATGCGTCATTGTGACGATCCTAGCTCAGACAGGGCGTGCTAGCCGGCGCGATGGTGCTGGAAGTACGAAACTGTGCCACTCCTAGCTCGCACAGGTTGTGCTAGCCGGCGCGCGCGTGCCGGGGGTACGTATACGTCATTGTGACGATCCTAGCTCTGACAGGTTGTGCTAGCCGGCGCGCGCGTGCCGGGGGTACGTATGCGTCATTGTGACGATCCTAGCTCAGACAGGGCGTGCTAGCCGGCGCGCGCGTGCCGGGGGTACGTATGCGTCATTGTGACGATCCTAGCTCAGACAGGGCGTGCTAGCCGGCGCGATGGTGCTGGAAGTACGAAACTGTGCCACTCCTAGCTCGCACAGGTCGTGCTAGCCGGCGCGCGCGTGCCGGGGGTACGTATGCGTCATTGTGACGATCCTAGCTCAGACAGGGCGTGCTAGCCGGCGCGATGGTGCTGGAAGTACGAAACTGTGCCACTCCTAGCTCGCACAGGTCGTGCTAGCCGGCGCGCGCGTGCCGGGGGTACGTATACGTCATTGTGACGATCCTAGCTCAGACAGGGCGTGCTAGCCGGCGCGATGGTGCTGGAAGTACGAAACTGTGCCACTCCTAGCTCGCACAGGTCGTGCTAGCCGGCGCGCGCGTGCCGGGGGTACGTATACGTCATTGTGACGATCCTAGCTCTGACAGGTTGTGCTAGCCGGCGCGCGCGTGCCGGGGGTACGTATGCGTCATTGTGACGATCCTAGCTCAGACAGGGCGTGCTAGCCGGCGCGCGCGTGCCGGGGGTACGTATGCGTCATTGTGACGATCCTAGCTCAGACAGGGCGTGCTAGCCGGCGCGATGGTGCTGGGAGTACGAAACTGTGCCACTCCTAGCTCGCACAGGTCGTGCTAGCCGGCGCGCGCGTGCCGGGGGTACGTATACGTCATTGTGACGATCCTAGCTCAGACAGGGCGTGCTAGCCGGCGCGATGGTGCTGGAAGTACGAAACTGTGCCACTCCTAGCTCGCACAGGTCGTGCTAGCCGGCGCGCGCGTGCCGGGGGTACGTATACGTCATTGTGACGATCCTAGCTCTGACAGGGCGTGCTAGCCGGCGCGATGGTGCTGGAAGTACGAAACTGTGCCACTCCTAGCTCGCACAGGTCGTGCTAGCCGGCGCGCGCGTGCCGGGGGTACGTATACGTCATTGTGACGATCCTAGCTCTGACAGGTTGTGCTAGCCGGCGCGCGCGTGCCGGGGGTACGTATGCGTCATTGTGACGATCCTAGCTCAGACAGGGCGTGCTAGCCGGCGCGCGCGTGCCGGGGGTACGTATGCGTCATTGTGACGATCCTAGCTCAGACAGGGCGTGCTAGCCGGCGCGATGGTGCTGGAAGTACGAAACTGTGCCACTCCTAGCTCGCACAGGTCGTGCTAGCCGGCGCGCGCGTGCCGGGGGTACGTATACGTCATTGTGACGATCCTAGCTCTGACAGGTTGTGCTAGCCGGCGCGCGCGTGCCGGGGGTACGTATGCGTCATTGTGACGATCCTAGCTCAGACAGGGCGTGCTAGCCGGCGCGCGCGTGCCGGGGGTACGTATGCGTCATTGTGACGATCCTAGCTCAGACAGGGCGTGCTAGCCGGCGCGATGGTGCTGGAAGTACGAAACTGTGCCACTCCTAGCTCGCACAGGTCGTGCTAGCCGGCGCGCGCGTGCCGGGGGTACGTATGCGTCATTGTGACGATCCTAGCTCAGACAGGGCGTGCTAGCCGGCGCGATGGTGCTGGAAGTACGAAACTGTGCCACTCCTAGCTCGCACAGGTCGTGCTAGCCGGCGCGCGCGTGCCGGGGGTACGTATACGTCATTGTGACGATCCTAGCTCAGACAGGGCGTGCTAGCCGGCGCGATGGTGCTGGAAGTACGAAACTGTGCCACTCCTAGCTCGCACAGGTCGTGCTAGCCGGCGCGCGCGTGCCGGGGGTACGTATACGTCATTGTGACGATCCTAGCTCTGACAGGTTGTGCTAGCCGGCGCGCGCGTGCCGGGGGTACGTATGCGTCATTGTGACGATCCTAGCTCAGACAGGGCGTGCTAGCCGGCGCGCGCGTGCCGGGGGTACGTATGCGTCATTGTGACGATCCTAGCTCAGACAGGGCGTGCTAGCCGGCGCGATGGTGCTGGAAGTACGAAACTGTGCCACTCCTAGCTCGCACAGGTCGTGCTAGCCGGCGCGCGCGTGCCGGGGGTACGTATACGTCATTGTGACGATCCTAGCTCAGACAGGGCGTGCTAGCCGGCGCGATGGTGCTGGAAGTACGAAACTGTGCCACTCCTAGCTCGCACAGGTCGTGCTAGCCGGCGCGCGCGTGCCGGGGGTACGTATACGTCATTGTGACGATCCTAGCTCTGACAGGTTGTGCTAGCCGGCGCGCGCGTGCCGGGGGTACGTATGCGTCATTGTGACGATCCTAGCTCAGACAGGGCGTGCTAGCCGGCGCGCGCGTGCCGGGGGTACGTATGCGTCATTGTGACGATCCTAGCTCAGACAGGGCGTGCTAGCCGGCGCGATGGTGCTGGAAGTACGAAACTGTGCCACTCCTAGCTCGCACAGGTCGTGCTAGCCGGCGCGCGCGTGCCGGGGGTACGTATGCGTCATTGTGACGATCCTAGCTCAGACAGGGCGTGCTAGCCGGCGCGAGGGTGCTGGAAGTACGAAACTGTGCCACTCCTAGCTCGCACAGGTCGTGCTAGCCGGCGCGCGCGTGCCGGGGGTACGTATACGTCATTGTGACGATCCTAGCTCTGACAGGTTGTGCTAGCCGGCGCGCGCGTGCCGGGGGTACGTATACGTCATTGTGACGATCCTAGCTCTGACAGGTTGTGCTAGCCGGCGCGCGCGTGCCGGGGGTACGTATACGTCATTGTGACGATCCTAGCTCTGACAGGTCGTGCTAGCCGGCGCGAGGGTGCCGGGGGTATGTATGCGTCATTGTGACGATCCTAGCTCAGACAGGGCGTGCTAGCCGGCGCGATGGTGCTGGAAGTACGAAACTGTGCCACTCCTAGCTCGCACAGGTCGTGCTAGCCGGCGCGCGCGTGCCGGGGGTACGTATACGTCATTGTGACGATCCTAGCTCAGACAGGTCGTTGCAGCCGGCGCGAGGGTGCCGGAGGGACCTCCCTGTTCTACCTAAACTAGTTGCCCACCTCACAATTATACAATGAAGACAGTGGCCATATACTTCTTAGAAATATCAGCATCAACATTGTTTCAGCCCCAAAAACGATTCGGAGATGAAATTGATTTTATATCTAGTACCCATAACACAAGCCTAGAGCGGGGCTGGATGTTGTTGTGTGGATTGTACGAAGGATGTTTTTTATAAGAGCGTCAATTTATCTGTTAATATTTTTCGATTACCATCGTCATTGTAACGTTTCAGCCGTAAAACGTCCACTGCTGGATATATACCTCTCTCAGACTTCCAGTTACCTTCGGTCGGTAGCATCCAGTAACCACCGCCCGCTTCCTTCACCAGGTCGTCCGTCCATTACCACAATGAAATGAAATGAAATACATTTATTTTGGTACAAACAAATAACAGCACAGAAGACAGCAAACAAACAGACACAAGAAAAAAAAAACATGAAAAACCACAAACAGAAAATTAGCTAGCAGGCTGTGCTGCCATGTACCAAAAAAGGAGCAGTCTCAGCTCAATGCCACTCCGCTCCCCGAGAGAGGGATCGAAGCAACGCTGGTTTTCACAATGGATAAAGTATTCAGTTACTTGTCATAATAAAAAAAGTAACTACAAAATTGTAATAACTGATAAAGCTGTGTTGTTCTATTCGCTTCTCAACTCAGTATAAAACATTGAAGCGAACTGTCAGACAATGTTATTTCCTTGATATTTGTTATATAAGCAATTTAGTTTTATTAATTTTAAGTTGACCTGTCCATGTAGGCTATGTGCTTCTAAGGAAATAAACGTTTTGACTTTGACTTTGTGTCTCCTCCTCAGAACATGGTGACGGAAGATTTCAACGCGAAGCTCTGGCTGGGCAGCATCCTGCCGGTGTTCGAGGCGGACGTGCTGCCCGGCTGCTCCTCGGAGCACGCCGAGATGACTGCCACCAAGGTGACCCTTCACCTCTGGAATGTCTGATATTACAGTATGCAATAGGGTAGATAACTAGAAAATAATTATTAGTCCGTTATTTAGATTAGGACTTACCCTACTTTAAAAAATTTTAGATAGATAGAAATTTCTTTATAACACAACATTGAACACAATTACATAATTATTAATAGTAAAGTACCCATATTTTTTTATATTTCTTGCTAAAGCGAAGTCAAGTTGATACAGTGAAAGTACAAATGAACTGTAATGTTTATACGTCACAAGCCCCCTCTCCGGAACCTTGATGCTCTGTATCTTGGGACTAACAGACGGAATGCCAATTTTTTGCGTAGTATCGTGCCTATCATCAATGTAAAAGGTTCGATTCCCGCCGAGGGGTCTAGTGTTTGTATGTTCAATGCATAATAAAAAATATCTATTTATGTATGTCTATTATATTAAGTAAATCAGATGTCTAGTACACGTAAAGCTTAGATTAGAGCTTACCACGGGGCTAGATGTTGTTGTGTGGATTGTCCGTTTATTAATTTATAATTATTATTATAGTCCTCATTCTATCGTTTCCTTATTTGTCAGGTGAGCCTCATTAACTGCGAGGAGCTAGTTCAAGACGCGATGCGGCTCGGCGTGGCCTACGCCAAGAAACACATAGACTCCAACCAAGTGGCAGATGTTGAGCTGGTTTAGAACTACCTTCCACCGCCACTCCACATATCATATATATGTTGCCCGCATTTCTTCCCGTAGACAGCGTGGAGCCAGGAATCTTTGAAGATGGCCAGCAATTGGTCAAAAAAGCGTATATATAGCGCAACCCACAATAACATGAAGTCTATTTGGGAGGCTAAGTCCAGTTCTGGATAATCTACTGTTGAAGAGATAATTAATTTCTCGGTTGTGAAATCGCTGCGAAATAGGGGATATTACGCAAAACTCGGCGCAGATGGCGCCTTTGGCGCAGACAGTAACTGCTCCTATTTTATGGTTTATGGCATTTGAGACCTCTACGAACAAGAAATTCTTTTCTCGCTTTGAAGTAATCGTCATAGATAATACTACCAACCTTTAATCAAGAAACTCTTTTCTTCTCTGTCTACGCAAGTGCTGACCCCTGGCGCGATTGCAGTGATATCCCATATTTCTGTACCTATCACTTTTGATTCTCACATCAGTCACAACATAGCGATTATATACTCTCTGTCAGTCACCGCCATAAATACCGGAAGTGCTGTGATTTATTTCTTTAAATACAGCCCCTCTCTCTTAAAGGTAGTATTTATACTATAATGTACTTATACTTTAAGCCGATTCTATCGGATATTATCAATTACTTCCATTAGTATCGTATTTAGTCTGAGGAGGATTGACGTCAGGCAGGCGGCCAGTTGTAAAAAAATCAGCCAATACCAACTACAACATCATAGGTAAAAAAAAATGTTGTGCCGACCCCGAATGTGGGATAAGGTCAGGAAGATGATGTGTATCGTATTTAGTCCTGATAATTCGAAATTAGCTCTTAAATCTTGTGTTACGCCAAGTATGCATATAACTAGTCCAACAACACAATTATGAATAAATCTTAAGTATGTAAACTAAAAGATGAATTTTATTAACTCAAAAGAGGAGTCCCTGTGTCTCAGCACTAGGAATGCATAACATTCTAGATTTAAATTGAGATTTAATTTAGCCCTCGATAGTTAGGTTTATTTTTTGGTGCTTAAATAAACTTCAGTTTTCATTGTCACTTACGACTTATTTTACAAAATCCGACTTAAAGGTGTCTTGCATTTGAACCATTGTCTAACTTTTATCGGAGATGGTGAAACAAGCCAAAGTTTTGAAAGAAAAAAAAAGTTTTATAACTGCAGATTCTCTTAACTGGCTGGATACGCGGAATGCGCTGTTTGTCAGAACGTAATTCCAAGGACCAATTTTTCAACCCTCTGATATCGTCCAACCGTCTGTCAAACTTGACAATGATAATAACTATGTTCTGGAAGCCTATCTGAGAATTGAATAATTGGACCAAAACACACTTATTATATAATTATGATTTTTGGTATTATAGAATAATAATCCTTTAAAATCAGAGAAAATTTTACATGAGGACAAAACCGTGTTTTCAATAATTATAAAAAAATATGTTAGTAACGTTATTGGTATTTTAATGCTTTATTTTCCAAACACAATATTCTAATATAACTAGATTAAAATCTTCAAAAGTATAATGTAGTTAGACTACAATCGTCTTCAAGAACTTGCCTCAGTTATTGTATTTTATGGAAAAAGGTTGGTGTAGCTTTAGTTTTAAATAGGAATTCAATTATGACGCTTTTTCTAGGCATTATTTTTAAAAAGACTTCAGTTTATTAATGTTTACAATTTTATTTTTTTTATAATAAATAAATAATAACAACCGTTAATGACTTTAAATTTAAACCCTAATAGGTGATTGGATTAAAAGAAACAATAAATAATCAAATCATTTTTATTATGTACCTAAATCAACCATACATTTCTCAGATGGAAGGCCCTAGGCCTCTTTGTAAGGAATTCGAAATTACATTTCCATTTAGTCTTGTATTGTAGCTTCAGCCTCCATCCCACCTGTAAAACATCAAAAATATTAAAAACATGAACACAAAAACAGCAGGGATGATTTTACGTTCATTGACCAATTGACCATACGAATTTTCTGACTGATATGTGATAATAGGTTACGAATTTGTGACGTCATCAAAATAATTCGATTGCCGCAAATTTACGAATATCCTTGATCGGACAAGTTTTGGATGAATTTACGTAATCGCTAACGTTGAGGTTTAGGCGAAGATTTAGTAATAAAAAATCGGAAACGTGAACGCAGCCGTGGCCGAGGTTATTGCGCTTCCACGGCTTCACAGCAGAGCGGTGAATCTCAACGTGTGGGAGGTTGTCGTGGCGAAGCGCACGCAGCTATCATATAGCGTCTATTGGCCGTACTTACGATCGCTTATCGTCCTTGTGTCCATGCGGTAACTAGGGCTTCGCTGATCTACCTTCGACAACGTATCTCCGTCGCCTTCGAGCTTCGCCGCTAATATCTATCTGAAAGTACTCGCACGCGCTCCGAAGACGCTCGAACGTTAGACAATATCAGGCAGTACAGATATCAGTGACGTGACATACGTAACGAGACGGCCTATGGCGTCCTAGGGCTCGACAGTGGCGTCGGTCGCCCGCTGCCGCCCGCGGCCTTACGTGTACTACTGTGTTCATGAGGCGACATGGGTGTCTTGCATTTTGTTAATTCTCATCGGAATGCTAATATTTTAGTTTGAGCTTACGCAGCTACCACGCATGCAAGTATTCGATTCGATTGATTCATCTTAGATTCTCAGATCCGTTAGAACCGATTTAAAACAAAAGCGCTCAAATGATTCCCGCAACCATAAAGCAATGAAAAGCAGTTCACTGAAGGAAAAATCATGCAATGAAATGAAGGAATAAATTAAAAATAAAATCTACAGAAAAAAGAAGTTTAATCTTAAAATACAACCAAAATAATAATACAATCAACGCAATTTAACGCCAGTCCTGATACGTTCGAACGGCCCCATCGGCCTCGTTCGGCGGGTGAAATGAAACCGTCTCTCCGTTGGAATAATCGTCATTTATTAAAATTATAAATTGATTCACATTGTTCTGCTGTCGGGTACTGTGTATTGCTTACGTGCGGCCGCCACGCCTGAGGCGCGGTCGGTCGCGGGCGCAGTTCGTGCCGCGCGGTTACTCTACGTGCCTACGCTAGCCCCGGCCGGGCCCGCTAGTAGCGCCGCGGGCCCAGGCCGCCCGAGCGCGTCGCCGCTCCGCCGCCGCTAGTACAAAACAATACCTTCAGAAACGCACCACATCCAACAAACGTACATCCGTGCAGTGCCGGCACCTATTAGCTCATAGTGAGTCACGATCCATCCGAGACTATTCCATGCCATTCCAAGTATCCGACCCCATTGGGTTAACGTTATCCCGGGTTTTGGTAGCACGATTTGTCACTATAACCTAAGAGGCGTCCCGCATTGTACGTAATTAAAGTAAGAACTGGAGATGATGAGTAAGTTTTCGAAAATGTTCTGTCTGATTTGTTATTTGAAGATTATCTACGGAAAAAAAACATACTGAAGAATGATTCATTTATTTTCCACCTAGCACTGACAAAGATCATCTTTTTCATGAGCTCATGTTTTTCAAATTTAACAGCAATGAAGAAAAAAAACTTTGTGTTATAACAATATACAATACTATACAATTTTAAGATTCTAGTGAAATACATTTGAGGATTTTACTAATTCTGGGAAACAGGTAAGATTATTTTATTACAAGTTATTTGATGGCAGTTTTGTGTTACACAGCTGTTTTTATTTTTAAATACATTTTTATTATATCCCTAGCCCAGTATTGTTTTATCAATGTTGAGTATACAAATAGGTGCTTACCGGCCCATGGGAGGGTATTGCTGTGCATAGGGATCTCTGTCATAACCTGAAGCACCAGCACCACCTCGGTCCCTGTAAATAATATTATAGGAGAATTTGTAAAGGTAAATTTATGTGCTGCAAACAATAATTCAAAAAACTTTTCATCACTGGATGTCAAAATCAATTATTATTTTGAGTAACCAACACTAATTTATCATAAATTTATTGGAGGACTCAATTTATATGCATATTTAGACTTGGCTAATAAAAATGGCATTGCCCACAATGATACAGTACACACTCCACAGTTACATGAAACTCTAGAATCTTATATTTACCTGAAAACAGGAATGTTTTGAAAAACTTTAACAGACTATGTCATGCTTACATTGGTGATCTTCGGCTGAACATGTCTCCGTTTCCTATGGGTGCAGACCGGGGAGCCTGGCGGTCGTACCCGCCGGTCATGTGTGAGGGAATGCCGCGCGCCATTGGGCGACGGTCCATCATGTCGCGCTCGTCGGGATACATGGGCGCGCGGCGCTCATCCGGGTACATGCCACCCATGTCGTCGCCGCCGCCGCCGCCGTACCCGCGCCGCTCATCACCATACATGGGCGCCGGCGCCGCGTACGGGTCCCGCGCGTCCATCAGCGCGAATCCGCGCCGATCCTCGCCCCCGTAGCCGCCGTACCGCTCGTCGTACCCGCCGCCGCCCATGCCGCGGTCCGCGCCGCGCTCGTAGCCGCCGCCCATGCCACCGTTCCTCATCCCCATGCCCTGGTGCATGCCGCCCTGCGGAGGGCCGCGCATGTGTCCCATGGGCCGCGAGTCGCGCATGTAGGGCGCGTCGCGCTGGCCACCGGGGTGTCCGCGCACGGGGCCTCCGCCGCGCCGCTCCAGGCCGCCGCGGCCGCCGCCCCTGCCTCGGCCTCCGCCGCCGCCGCGTGCGCCGCGCTCCTTTATGCGGCCGCGCTCCACGGAGATGACGGCGCCATTGAAGTTCGTGTTGTGGAGGCTACGGATCGCAGTCGCCGCCTGCTCTTCGGTCTGCATGTGGACGAACCCGCAGCGGTTCATGATGTCGCACTCGGTGACGACCCCGTACCGTTCGAACAGTTTCCTGAGGTCCTCGGGCTTGGAGCCCTGCGGCAGGCTACCGATGAACACTTTCGTTTGCTGAAAATATGATGCGATTACGCTTGGAACGATGCCCTGCGCTCGAGCTTTGGGTGGGGAAACTTGGTACACGACTTACCGGCACCATTTCTGGTGTTTATTTATTTGCAATAGAATGAAAAACACCACACTGTTCACTAAATATATTTCGCTCCAACCGAACAACCTCAATTTTTGCTACAAAATGGCGGTGCAAGCCGCCGCCGCCGCGCCGCTTCGCTCGCAAAGTTGCGATCGCAAATAAATAAAGATTCGTTCAAAAATCACGAAATCATTTATTCATTTTATTTATTTTATAGATTTCAACTTTAGGGTTATTTATATTAACAATTTTTATTGTGTTTTGAATTGTTATTAAGAAAAATACATTCCTTTAAAATAACTTTATTATAATTTTTTATCATTATCCTAGACAGTTTTTTTCATAGTTTTTGAACTGACTCTGCGTGTCAACATCAAAAAAGGTCCAACCACCAAGTAAATACTAGAAACACAGAAAATATTTGATATGATATTGAAAACTATTTTACTACTTATTATATATACATACCTAATTTTACTGTAATACTAGCTGACCCTGGCAAACTTTTTTTTTTGCAAAAAAAAAAAGTTAGTAGCCGATTTTCAGACCTACTGAATACGTATATAAAATTTCATCAAAATCGGTCAAGCCGTTTCGGAGGAGTATGGCAACGAAAACTGTGACACGATAATGTTATATATTAGAAGATTACTGTAATATAATATGAAAACACTTCAACACTTAAAATTTTGTAAATGTTTTTCATAAAATTGTGTGACAGATTAGTTTGAGAAAATCTGTCAAACTTTAAGGTTTGTAAGTGTATTTTATTAACCCCCGACAAAAAAAAGGGGTGTTATAAGTTTGATGTGTCTGCCTGTCTGTGTGTCTGTCTGGGACATCATAGCTCTTAGTTTTATTTTGTATGAAAGGTGAGTCTGGCGCGAGTGTTCTTAGACATGTTTCATGAAAATCAGTTGTGCCGATTATAAGTTATGGGGGTTAGAGTGGGTAAGGAAAACCGAAATTCTGCAAATATACTCGAGTGGGGTATCAAATGAAAGCGCATCGCTTGCACATTACACATTATCAGGTGTAATACTTTTAAGGAAATTAAGGCATTGGAATCGGGGGTTTTTCTTAAATTTAATATTTAGATTTTATTACTACACATAGCGACAATCTTGATAATAATATAATATACCACTTAACTAAGTCAAAAAAAATAACTAGTTTTTCTTAGATGGAAACATTAAACTCAGCTGCTCTGCTCTGACGTTTCGGGACGGATTGATAGTAAGGATGAGTCGTCGACTTCTTTTCAGTCGACGAAACGAGACCAGTTTATCGTTCACGATAAACTGTTTATAAAACAGTCTAATTTTCGACTGGTTTATTGCCTTTATTCGTTTAGGACATGAACGATCGTTGAACGGTGAACGTCGATTCACTGATTGGTTGGTAAACGACGACTAGATTAAACTGTTTATATTATATAAGATATATCTGTGTAGGTATCTGTGTGAGTGCCTGTGGCGTGACAAAAGGTCCGATTTTGATGTGTTTTTTTTCTTTTGATTTAGTTTTGTTGATTTAGTTCGAATAAAATGAACTTCCCTTCATACTTTTTCCAGGCATAGGACTGGCAGGCTTCATAATAAAGTTATTTTAAATAAGAAATTTTGTAGTAGGTACAAAATAATAATGTAAGCAAACAAAATTCAAAAACCTGCTTTCCTACTAACAATAATACATTGTCATGCATTGCATGCATGTTTATTTTTACACAACACCTTGACGCCGCACCCGCGCACCGCTATTATAACTCTGTAGAAGTTGAGAGCATGGCGAAAGAGAGATAGCCATATTAGCGTAACGTGCAAGTGTGAAGAGAACGGAATGCTTGATAGACAATGGCAACAGTTGAACAGTTTCGTTCAGCAACGCTCGACCAATGGACTGGACGAGTAAACTAGTTTATCGGTGGACTGTAAACCGGTTTATCAGTCGACGGCAAATAAACAGTCTAAATAAACTGTTCGTTCATTCAACGACTATCCCTAATTGATAGTGTTTTGCATTCTATGAAAATTACACAAAATTTTGCAAGAATTTTACTTTCTGGAATAAAAACGTATAATACTAAAAAATATATTTATTATTTCAAGTCGTATTATAAACTGTTCCATATTATAAAGCAGCTGTGCAATAATCAGTGCATGCATGCAGAATAGTACACGGTTTAGGGACACGTAAGTGTTTAGAACTACTGATGCAGTTTTCCGAAACTATAAAATGCGAAGTATAGTGTTGTTTACTCTGTGCTTGTGCCTGGCACTAACTGCTTCGGAACTGGTCGGTCCAGACAAGCGAAAGAACAATGCAAACGAAGAGGATGCACCTAAAAAGGAAGATACTCAAGAGCTGGTGAGGAAAGCGATCCAGAATAATAAATATGACCCGGAGACGTTGAAGGAGCTGGAGGCAGCCATAGACCAGGAACTGGCTGATGCTGTGGGGAAAGATGTGCTCACATTCAAGGAGTATGCAGAGACAATCAAGAACACCAAGGAATTGATGCAGGGGGATGATGATGACAAGGGTATGTAAATACATTTATAGATAAATTAATCATTAATTTGTAACTCCAATCCCACAAATACAAAATCAAGGGCTTGGCTTTAGAATCCAGCCGCAGGATTTTGGGGGTGCTGATGCGCGATTTAAGATGGCATTGGTTTCCCCTTTCCAAAAATACCACCCCCTCAGCGCGGAGATGCGTACTTTTTTTTAATAAAAAAAAAATTGTTTTCGTGAAATGGAACGTTATTTTTGTATAAAATTTTATAATATGTAATGTTTTTACCTTAAAATTACAATGCATTCATATAAGTAGCGTCGACGAGTCGCGGGGAAGGTGAACCAATTCCATCGGGAAGTCAAGAAGGTAAGAATTACAATTAGATAAGGTTAGATTGTACCTTTATAACCTCACTTCAATTTGCAAATCCGAATCAGTGCACACTACATTGGGTTGATTTAGGTCACTTTAAGTTGCAAATCCGAATCAGTGCACCCCTAATTCCACGTGGTCTTGTCTGTCACACAACTAGAGTGTATATAAAAAGCCGGAGGCGCGGAGGGAGAGCAGCTCCCGCCCGCCGTTACAAAGCGCAGGCACCCGTTCGAGCCGGAGCGGCTGAGGCTGGTCGCCGAAGGCGACCAATAAGCCGAAGCTGCGGAGGTGAGCATCGGTGACTGCGCTTTGTTACGCAAGGGCGAAGGGGCTGCACTTCCCGCAGCGCCGGAGCAGTTTATTAATACTATTTTTTTTTATTAGAGCCTGAAGATGATGGAGTGCTTGTAAAGCGCCATTTACTTCGGAAATTGTGGCGATGTTTAATTTGGCTCGTCTGATACGACAACTTGACACTCGCCAACTCGAATCGCGTTTGCTGAAGAGCATGGGTTAATTTTATCAACAAAAGAGTGTAGAGTGCACCGTAAACCAATAAGGATTACTTAAATATTGTTTTTTATTTAATATTTGTAACTGAGAAGCTAAGAAATTATTTAAAACCCTATTTTTGAGGTTAGATTTTATTGAATTTCAAATTGCTATATCTCCTAAACTACATATTTCCGCGGGGGGGGAGTGGTACAGGGGGTACATCCCCCTCCTCCCCCTCCCCCCCCTCCACCTCCCCCCCCCCCAAATCGTGCGGCTGGATTCTAAAGTTTTACCAAATCAAGTAAAACACAAGAATACATTAATAAAACTAAAGATTCATTAGCTTTACATGATTAGTGCCAATCTCAGAAAGGCTACATCTGAGCGTAAAATTGCTCATGGAGCAAACACTGATTTCAGCTTTCAGCTGTCACCATTAGAGTTTGCAAGCTAAACAAGATGCTGTAAGGGTTTTAATTGAGCAAGTTACACAATTAATTAATAAACTACTTAGGACAGATTTACATAAAACTATAAATGGTCATAACATCTCTCTCTCCATGTGAGAAGTCCCTGTGTCCCAGCATTGGAAACATTCATAGGGTGATAATGATGATGATGAAATATACATAATACTATAAATAGTCTCATAGATATAAATTGTAAAAAACACACATTATTCATTTTAAACATAACCTTTTTAACCTTTTAAATGTGTATTTTCATCCACAGAGACTAACATAAAACAGATGGAGTACACTTTGAAACTCCTGAAGACTTCTAGCTTAAAGCACACCAAGCCCACCTGGCTTCAGGAACTAAAAGAATACCAGTCACAGGAGAATGATATGGAGGTACTGAACTATTTATTATTTATAATAAATAGTAATAATATATAATGAACTATTATTTATAACTTTTTGAAAACTAACAGCTAGGTAACTAAATACCAAACACAGTGTGTAACTAACTGCTAATTTTATGTTTCCACAGATATAAGAAAAAGTTACTAGTTATATAAAACAGTCGAGTAGGAAAAAGACAGCACATTTAGTTTCAAATACAAACTAAGTTGCAATAAATACTTACGCAAACTTTACTTTACTTTGACCATCAATTTGTATAAAGCTCTATTTTTTTTAACATATTTTAAAAGATATATATTAAAAATTCAATTTAATTGAGTAATGATAATTTCATTTTAATACTTCAAAAGTATAACCTTTCTTAACATTATTGCCATTAAGTAAGTTATAAGCTAAGCCAAAGGTTAATGTTGTAATGCCCCAATTGTAAATCTTTTATGTAACTACATGAACCTACAAATAAATTATTATTTATTTAACTAGTGGGCAGCAGCGAGTTACTCTTTAGCATCTTACCTAACATAGGACTTTCATAAAAAGTTCCAACCCCTTTTCATCCCTTATGGGTTTTTGTAAAATTATTATTTAGCAAACATCTACACCCTAAAGGCAACCTACCTGTCAATTTTCAAGTTTGTACATGTTATAGTGATTAAACAGTGAGAAGTAAAAAAGTGGCTTAGCTTCTGTATAAATATAGATATAATATCCTAACAAAGTTTCAACTCAATACCACAGCAAATATTTGTAATTAAATTTATTTTAACCCATTATTATGTAAAATGAGTGGAGATGATAGTATTATCAAATATTCTAAATTTACCCACATTCATTAACCTTGAAGTCTTGACCCATTGATAAATTAAGCATTTGATAAAATTTAAGAAAACTCTCACTTAAATCAAGTAGCATCTATTGATGGTGGACTAGGTAGTAATCGGACCTATATTTCAGATGCTCGAAATAGAGAACCCACAAGAATTACTGGACAGTTTGCCCCCCGTCCCTGAGGAAAACTATGAGAAATTATCTCCGGAACTAAAGGAAGGTAGTAAACCAATATTCTAGTAAAGTAAAAAAGCATTTTTTCGAGTCTTTTCTTCGAAAAACTACGAGTCTTTTCTTGTGACCTGCTTTTCTAGGCATTTAGCTAAAAGTTGTGATATGACTAAGCATTTGGGTGTACAATTTGTCAAGCATTTATTTAGGCAGGGCGATAGACACACGTAGTCTCGAGATTTCAACAAAGAAACGAAACTTGCAATTACCTCCTGTGCTAGTTGGAAACTGTGTTACAGAAACGCAACTCTCCGCAAATCACATATACATACAAAATACCTTACAACGGCATATAAATATATACCTTACAGACTAAAATATACTATCTATACTAATATTATAAAGAGGAAAAGTTTGATTTTTTGTTTGTTTGTTTGTTATGTTTTCTCTTACCTTAATCTTCTTATAAATAATAAATCTAAATTTAAAATATAAGAAAAACCCCCGATTCGAATCCTTCAATTTCCCTAAAAGTAAAACACCATAATAATGTGTAATGTTCATGCAATGCACTTTTATTTGATACCCCACTCGAGATTTTTACAGATTTTCGGTTTTCCTTCCCCACTCTAACCCCCACAATTTTTAAACGGCACAACCGATTTTCATGAAACATGTCTAAGAGCGCGCCAGACTCACCTTTTAAACAAAAAAAACTAAGTTGAAATCGCTTCATCCGTTCGGGAGCTATGATGTCCCAGACTGATAGACACGTCAAACAATGACACCCCTCTTTTTTTGTCGGGGGTTAAAAATGAATCGCAAAATGTGTTGCTAAGCGCATAACTCAACAACGCCTATACCAATTTAGCCAATTTATTTTTTTAAATATTCGTTGGAGTTTAAGGATGGTTTTTACGGCGAGAAAAATTCGAATAATTTTGAAACAATTTTGAATAATTACCCGTGCAAAGCCGGGGCGTGCCGCTAGTATTATATAACTTAAAACTTATGAGGGATATTGCTTCGTGGGTGGACTTTAATGCGTCTGCATTACTGTTTTATTACATTTACTTAAATTAGATATCTTAACACACTTTTAACTACTTTGCGCGTATACCTTTAATTAATTACTTTTAATTTTGTATTTTACTATAATTGTCTTTCCCTATAAAATGTAAACGTATATTATTTTATTAGTACTTTCTATGTATGATTGGATTCATTAGGAAGGAGGTTTCCAAGATACAGCCTGTGCCTAGTTTGGAAACCATTATAATATTAAGATTTTTTATATCACTGTGTTGTACAATAAACGTTATTGTACTTTTTTGTATTTCCAGCGAAAGCTCTTTTCGACCTAGCGACGAAAAAGCTAAAGCGACGCACCCCAGACCTGCAGGAAACCATCGGGCAGATCAAACTCGCTGCGGACGCCGGCTACGTACCCGCGCAGATCAAGTTAGCCTGGTCGCATGTCTTCGGTGAGGGAGTTTCTCTGGACGTGTACCGGGCTAAGGAGATCTTTGAGGCGCTGGCTGAAAAGGGAAACGCTGAGGCTCATGCTGTAAGTTTTTGGGCAAATTGATGATATTAAAAATCTTAACGCAATGAGAACAACTACTGGAATTCGCCGCTAGTGGGAGCCACTGTAGAGTGAGGACAGGCATAGTTTAGAACTTCCTTAATCTTAGAAACATGGTTGTCCTACCTACCCTACTTAGCATAAGATCCTAAATTAAAAAATAAGACAGGGAAGTTGAAAGAACCAGAACAGCCGCCAGAATTTTTTTTTTTTATTTTCAGTGTTGTCTCAGCTTACTGAATAAAATAGGTATTTTGTTTAGTTCGTCTGTTAGTCCAAAAATACTGGACACCTATTTTTGCTTTATGAATTTAATAAGAAAGTGCCAAGATATAGAGCATCAAAGTCGAATGTCCAGACATCCGGAGTGGGGGCTTGTGACATATACATTTAGTACATTTTGACTGCTTCAGCGTCGCGGTGGACGAGGGTCCGCTTGCGGCGCAAGAGGTAGTGGGTTTGTTTCCCGCCGAGGGTGAACGTGTTTGTATGTTCTGCAAGCACTTCTCCTTAGTCTAGGTGTTTAATATGTATATTAAAAAATATCTATGTATGTATGCCTATTATATTAAGTGTATCAGATATCTAATACCCGCAACACAAGTTTAGAGCTTACCACGGGGCCTAGATGTTGTGTGAATTGTCTGGAAATATTTATTTATTTATTTTGCTTGTCACAAGAAACTTAAATGCACTGTATCGTATAAATTTTTCGTTTGCATAAAAAAAAATATATGGGTAGGTACAATGTTTGTAAAAAATCTAAATGACGGAATCATTATTTTGTTTTAGTCGCCTGTCCTCATATATTACAAACTCAACTTCCTGTAGGGCCTGCTCTAAACCTAGGTTTAATCTTGTTCGCAGGGTATGGGATTCCTCTACGCATCAGGCATAGCAGTTCCGATCTCACAGCCGAAAGCCCTCATCCACTACACCCTGGGCGCGCTGGGAGACAGCTGGTTCGCGGGCATGGCGCTCGCCTACCGGCACTGGGCGGCCGTCACGCTCCCTGGAAGCTGTCCTAAAGCCCTGGACCTGTACATGAAGGTGGCTTCTAAAGGTACAGAAGAGAAGAGAGACCTTTGACGTTTTTGCAGGCATTTTGATCTATCCATTGCTGGCTTGGATCTATTTACTTCAAGAGTCATCTCAGTCAGGCAGCGACTAGCTAATAATTTTTATATTGTTAGTATATAGGTAGTTTTATAGGTTATTGTTTTTTAGTACTATATTATTAAATTGTTTTGTTCATTGTGTCCATCTCGTTGTGTTCACATTTTGATGTAGGTACATATATTTTATGTGACCATCAGTGAAAATTCATTCATCAGTGACAATCATTATGCCGGCAACTTTCATTAAGCACTTCTAGGCTCCGCTAGAGAGTATGAATGGCATTTACCAAGTTATCCGTCCATCAATCAGGGGAATTTCCTAGGCTGTCCTTGCTTGTTTATATATAATATTCTATATATTTAGTAATTTTTGTTGTTATCGCGTCTAATTTCGCCGTGGACGTAATGCTATTGCCAAGCCATTCGGACATCATACTGTATGAATGAATTAATCAATTAAAAATCGGTCGTCCTACGCTAATTGCTAAGAATTCTTAAGGTATTCATGTGACTAATGAAATATCTGATTGATTCGTCAACTGTTCAAGTTGGTTAACCTTAGGTTCTAAACACTGGTGGTTATTCCAATGGGTCTGTTGTTTCGGTTAGAAGTGGCATCCTTAAGCAAGTTGGTAATTCTAGTCTAGGCTATAAAATAGCATTATTGCAGTCTGTATCTTATAACTTGTACCATACGCCATGGCAGCCATTGTATTGAACCTACGCTTTACGAATGAGCATAATCTTGTCATGGCTACCTTCAATTAGGAAAATTTATTCAATTCATAAATATTGAGGTTACTGTTTTTTATTTTATTTGTTGATATTAAACACAAAATGTTTTCGTGGTGCTTTATATTTAAGTGAACATAATCGTTAGTTACGGAGAGAGTACCTTCTAATACAAGTATTTCCATACTTAACAGAAGGTCTCCAATAATGTTGTGCAAAATTGTAAATTAATCTAAATTTAAAATTTAAGAAAACCCCCGATTCCTATGTCTTAATTCCCTTTTTTATTGAATTTTCACCACAGAGATAATGTTTTCAGAATTATGGTTTAAATTCAATTCAATTTCTTATAATTAAAAATAAACAATAAACAAAATAATTATGGAGATTTAAATTTTTACACAGTTATGATTTAAGTTGAAGACGATCGTTAGTAGGTACCTTTACTTAAGAAGTAAAACACCATAATATTTTGTAATATGCACGCGATGCGCTTTCATTTGATGCTCCACTCGAGTATATTTGCAGATTTTCGGTTTTCCTTCCCCACTCTAACCCCCATAACTTTTAAACGGCACAATCGATTTTCATGAAACATATCTAAGAACACTCGCGTTAGACTCACTAAAATTGCTCCATCCGTTCAGGAGCCATGATGTCCCAGACAGACAGATAGACACGTCAAATAACACCCCTGTTTTTTGGTCGGGCGTTAAAAATGTAGGTCGTTATTGCAGTGGCCAGCTCGGTGACGTTCAGCGGCGGGCCGGCCGTGCTGCGCGCGCGCCTGCTGGACGAGGCGGAGGGCGGCGCGCTCGACACCGACCTCATCGAGTACTACCAGCTGCTGGCCGAGAAGGGCGACGTGCAGGCGCAGGTGACTGACCAGCTAGATTCAAGATTCTTTATTGATAACATAGGTTACAGCTCAGGTTTGTATAAAGGAGGTTCTGTCTGTTCACGTCCGTAAGTGGTAACCCTCTGAATCCTTACACGTGACCTCCGGGTGGTGCTAAGAACAGTCTCTGGTGGGAGGCTTCGGCCGCGGCTTGTCACCACCCTCCGGGCTGAGCCAGTGCGTGAAGCGATTATTTCGTGTTTCGTAATGTGGCCCGGAGAAGCCATCTACCTTCTAGGTCTTCATGCTCCATCTTAGACCACATCGTCACTTAACATCAGTTGAGATTGTGGTCAAATGAAGGCTTATCAAGCATAAAAAAAAAGGTAAATAGTTTTAATTATTGGTTATTAAATAATTTATACAAACTGTAAAAATAAACATTGTCATTAAAAAAAAAAAGATTATAATAAAAAGTCATCATATCGATAGAAACATTGCTCGATAAGCCATTTCTTAAGTTTAATTTTAAACAATTTTTCAGTTGGAGCCTGCTTAATTGAGTACGGTATCCGAGTAAAAACCTCTGGACCCATAACATGAGTTAACTTAGACGATTTTGTAAGCGTACGCTGCAGAGATCTCAGTTTGTGCTTATGGCGTGTCTGGTAGGCATGGTCATCATGAGTTGCGTAGGTGTCTCTATTGTTCCTCACGTATACTGCTACTTGGTAGATGGCAAGACAAGTTAAAGTGAGTATTCCTAGCGTCGTAAAGTAAGGCCTGACGGACACGTCACTCCTGATGTGCGCTATCACGCGTACTGCCCTTTTCTGCATACGGAACGCGCGCTCCCAGTCGGCAGCGCGCGCCCCAACCATTTATATAGGTTGGAATCTCGCAGTAATGTGAGCTTCGGTTCATATATGGTACGGGTTCCAACTCAACATCTGTCGACGTTCCTGAATGAGCAGTTTTGGCCGCAAGGGGTCAAGTTTCGACGGTTCATCGGTCGCCTACACTGCAAGGCGACACCGCTGTAACAGATGATCCACGATGCTGACACTTTAGTTTATAAGATTTATAAACTAAAGTGTATTTCATGCAATAAATATATACTTTACTTTACTTTACTATATTTTTTATGTATGTTAGTCTATAAGGTATATGTTTATATGGGCCTTAGATGCCTGAAATAAATGATTTATTATTATTATATCTATATCTGCTTTTTTTTATGTTAGATAAGTGTTCATTTGACCACAATCTCACCTGATGTAAAGTGACGATGTGGTCTAAGATGGAGCATGAAGACCAAGAAGGGACTGCCTATATTTGCGATGAACCGCGATGAGTGGAAGAAGGGAAGGAAGTCCTTTGCCCTACAGTGGAACACGCTAAATAATAATAATAACTACCTAAAATCTTTAAAACGCTTTCAAAAACTAGTATTGGCTGTTAATAAATAAAAAATTATAACGTAATAAAATAAAAATAAAAAGGTTTTATTTCAGACAACACAATAGTCCATATTTTTACAAGAAATTACAAGAAAAAAAAACACAAATGACTTAGAAAACATAAAATAAAATGAAAATTAAAATAAAATTGAGCCCAGGAAGATCAGCGCAGGAAATATTTTCCTTCACTGATCAACAAAACATTTCCAGAGTGGGGATGTCCTCAGCATGCTGTTGCGACTAACCCGTATTCGGCGCATCAGGGACGCGGTTTTTGTGCGCATAATAGCGGGAAAACCATCCGTCTGGTATTGCGCAAACATCTCAGACGCACTACAAAATAATGGTTTTCTGAAATAAGTTAACTAGCCTGTGTTCTAAGGTGGGTCTCGGGCAACTGCACTTCCAAGGCGGGCGCGGCGTGACCCTGGACCTCCACAAGGCGCTGCACTACTTCACACAAGCTGCGAAGACTGGGAACGCCATTGCCAACGCTTTCTTGGGAAAGGTGACCGTTTTATTTATTTATCTCTCATTCTCTCATTAACTCACAGCCGGACACAAAAATACCTAATACTTTCTAAACCCAGACAAACAAGAGTGTCTGTGTCTGTCTGTCCGTCTGGGTCATCATGTCCGGAACGGATGGAGCGATTTCAATTTAGTTTTTTTTTGTATGAAAGGTGACTTTCGCGCGATTGTTCTTAGACATGTTGGGTGAAAATCGGTTGACCCGTTTAAAAGTAACCGAAAATCTGCAAATATACTCGAGTGGGGTCTCAAATGATAGCGCATAGTCAAAGTCTAAGTCAAAACGTTTATTTCCTTAGAAGCACATAGCCTACATGGACAGGTCAACTTAAAATTAGTAAGACTTAATTGCTTAAACAAAAAATATCATGGAAATAACATTGTCTTGACAGTTTGCTTCAATGTTTTATACTGAGTTGAGAAGCGAATGCGTGCACATTACAAAGTAGTTAGTATGACTTTAGACTTTTTTTTTTTTTTACGGGAACCAAGGTTCTGAATTCTGTTTTTTTTACGTTTAGATTATAGCGATAAGGCCACAAATTGTATCCAAGTGATACAACGTTTTACTGTATATTTTTTTGTAATTCATTTCGTAAGAAATGGTGTGCAATAAAGTTACTATCTATCTATCTATACATACGTAAAGCTAATTACAAGCTTTCACGATTAGTGACAGCAAAAGACCAATTAACTTTTAACTGATCCAATAGGACATGTAGGTATTTAGTCAACTTTTTACAAGCTTTAATATAGTTTCAGCTGTTCGTATGCTTGTCTAAAACATCTTGCGAAATCTCCATGGAAAATATGACATTGTTTGTATCATATTTATTTATTTATTTATCGAGAAATACTAAGACTACTTTAAAGTTTACGTTAAAGAATTCAATTGTCTTGTTCCCGAAAAATCCAAAAACACGGCAAGGCCGTGGTGTTTTAAACTAGTTTAAACATAGTTATCTTAATCATCATATTTGTTTTAGATATACTTAGAAGGTGGAGATGGTATTAAAGCCGACAACGAGACAGCTCTCCGCTTCTTCAAGAAGGCAGCAGAACTCAACAACCCTGTTGGCCAAAGCGGACTCGGCCTTATGTATTTGCAGGTAAGAGCTATTTTACTCTGATAAATGAAAGAAAGAAAGAAAGAAAACGCATTTTATTTTGGACACATTAAACATAGTAGAAAATAACATACAAACACACAGCAAGTGTCCCAAAAACGCCCTCAACTCAGCATGTGTTATTTTTCACGTTAATTGATATATTCAATTCAATTCATTTATTCAAACCACCATTACATTACAATTACATAAGATTACAATACACTTAGTTTCGTCTATCTTCGTTTATCTTCTAACAGAATCTTGTAAATAATAAAAATGTAGGGTTTAGATTGTTATTTTCCTAAAAAAATGTAGGCTTTGAAAAAGGTAAGTATATTATTACGCGTTTTATTGTAAGGTAAAACGCTTATATTTTATACTTTATATTTGTAGGAAAAAAATTATGTTTGACGAAAGGTTCCGTTTTTTCGCATTTGGTACGGAACCAAATACCATTATACGGAAGCTTTCGTCATGTCTGTCTATCCTGAACTGAAACTCAAAAAAAAAAAAAAAAAAAAAAACGTTGAGTAGAACATAGCTTAGGGTACAGATTTTTTCTATAGTTTTTAGACCAAAATATCTCTGAAACCGTATCACTTAGGAGATTTGATCATAGAACACTTTTTGTTTGTAATCATTTACTCTGTCGATTGATATGAGTTTCATCACTGGCCGCCGAATCACATTTTTTCAAAATGGCGGTCGAGTAGGTATGCCAAAGATGTTTGATGCTCTTTGTTCCCTTAAAAATTTGGACACTGATTTTACGTTTATTCATATAATAACGTTTCAGGGTAGAGGAGTAGAAAAAGACACAACAGTGGCATTTAAATATTTCACGATGGCCGCCAACCAGGGCTGGGTCGACGGGCAACTGCACCTGGGATTCATGTATTTCAGTAAGGCTTTTATAATTTTTTTCATTATATTTATTTTGATTGAGCTCTTTTGTGTACGAAATAATAAGACGCGTCCCACAATTGATAACTCCACACAGGTTTCGAACGTGCTTCTCCAACAATACGCATAGACATTAACTAAATTATATGATAGGAATAATAAGAAAACTATGAAATAGTATGAATAGGCTCAGAGTTGCGCAACGAGCTACGAGAGATGGAAATGCTCGGGTTTTCTCGGGGTTTAAGGGATTACAAACACGATCTTAGGGTGTGGTGACCTGTATCTCCATCTCCGAGCAAATTTAGACAATGGTTAAAGCATAGAGCTATTTCTCTTAATAACATCTGACAAAGCGAGATAGCACTTAACTTAACTTACTAAACCGTTGCTTAGTTTTGAAACTATCATGGTTATCAATACTATTTAGATTTATAACGGGACATTTACCATGATTGATTGTCTTTCGAGTTTTCCGATATTTCGGCACAGTTACATGCGCCATGATCACGGTTGAACTGAAGCTGCAGCGATTGGAGTAACAGTTTTATTCGCAGACAAATCGATCTACCCTCTTTCTCACTCTTTTATCAATCATGGTAAATATCCCGTTATAAATCTAAATAGCGTTGCTTAGTTATCTCGATTTTCGTGAAACAAGCCCTTACAGGGATCTGATATCATGTTTCCAATCTGCTCAGGTGGTATCGGCATCCGTCGCGACTTCAAGCAAGCCAACAAGTACTTCTCGCTGGCCTCCCAGAGCGGGCACGTGCTGGCTCTGTACCACTTGGCGCAGATGCACGCGCAAGGACTCGGCGTGATGCGCTCTTGTACCACTGCCGTCGAGGTAAGAAGTCTCTTTACATTTAATTCATCATCATCACCCTATTAACGTTCCCACTGCTGGGACACAGGGACTTCTCTCTTGACGAGAGAGATTAGGCCTTAATTCACCACGCTGGCCAAGTGCGTGTTGGTGAATGTCACATGCCCTTCAAACTCTTCTAAAGTTCTCAGAGCATGCCGGTTTCCTCACGATGTTTGCCTTCACCGTTAAAGCACGTGTTTAATTAAATCAACTATATTCCGAACTAAACTGTTTTTACGCTAAGACCAATTCGTCTTTGGCGTAATAATTTAAAATGGGTTTGCAATATTTTGCAAATATGATCTTTACCAAGTGTACTATTGGTTCCTAGGGTGGATGAATAAATGGAATTTCAATCAGCTGTGAGTTTAAGACTCTCTGAAGAAGACATTCACAATTGTAGAACACAGCACAAAAGTTTGCAGGATCAGAGTTAAGTCCATAGAGAGTCTCTCCTATCTAGTAGGAGTAGAAGAAAGCGAGCAATAAGAC
Source organism: Gymnoscelis rufifasciata (assembly GCA_929108375.1). Taxonomy (NCBI): domain Eukaryota; kingdom Metazoa; phylum Arthropoda; class Insecta; order Lepidoptera; family Geometridae; genus Gymnoscelis; species Gymnoscelis rufifasciata. The sequence goes on from OV815320.1 coordinate 1,701,929, forward strand.
CTTTTTGATGGAAAACACATGGAAAAGATCACGTTTGCACATTGTGTCACTATGTAATTATATGTCCTAAATAAGTTCTGATATTGTGGTGTTGCAATAAGTTATTTTTAACCCCCGACCAAAAAATAGGGCTGTTATAAGTTTGACGTGTCTGTCCGTCTGTCTGTATGGTACATCATACCTCCCGAACGGATGGAGCGATTTTATTATAGTTTTTTTTTGTATGAAAGGTGAGTTTGGCGCGAGTGTTTTTAGATATGTTTAATGAAAATCGGTAGTGCCGTTTAAATGTTATGGCGGCTATCCGCCGAAAATCTACAAATTAACTCGAGGGGGGGGGGGGGGGGGTATCGAATGAAAGCGCATCGCGTGCACATTACAAAATATTATGGTGTTTTACTTTAAAGGAGATTGAGGCATTGGAATGGTTTCTCTTAAATTTGAAATTTATTTATTGCACTGTTGCGAGGGGCAATGTGAACGTCCTGTCTGTCCGTCAGCTGTTCAAGAACGTGTGCGAGCGCGGCGAGTGGTCGCAGCGGCTGATGGCGGCGCACGCGGCGTGGCGCGCGCGCGACTCCGACGCGGCCTGGCTGCAGTACCGCGCGCTCGCCGAGCAGGGCTACGAGGTGGCGCAGTCCAACGCGGCCTATCTGCTGGATATCGGTGAGATAACAGGCGCGCGCGCGACCCCGACGCGGCCTGGCTGCAGTACCGCGCGCTCGCCGAGCAGGGCTACGAGGTGGCGCAGTCCAACGCGGCCTATCTGCTGGATATCGGTAACGAATCATCGGTACTCATTCAGCCGTAGGACGTTCTTTAATAGCAGTTTTGGCCGCAAGGGGTCAAGTTTCGCCGGTTTATCGGTCGCCTGCACTGCAGGCGACACCGCCGTAACAGATGATCCACGATGCTGACGCTTTAGTTTATAAGATTTATATTTTTTATGTATGTTAGTCTATAAGGTATATGTTTATATGGGCCTTAGATGCCTGAAATAAATGATTTATTATTATTTATTAATAGTTCTCAGATTACAAAACCACGGCTAATAACGCGGCCTATAACTCTTACTAGAATAGAAATTGGATAGAGCTGTCAACGAATGGTCCTAACTCTCAGGTCAGGCTGAAGCCTTTGGATAGATTGTAAAATATACTTGTATTATACTTGTACCTCTATCTAACTACATAGTCTTCGTATCGTATAAGATTTGTTTTAAAATGTCGACAGCACACCTACTTCGTAAAGAAACTAATATCGTACACTAATAGAAAGCATGAAGAAAGAAAGAAGATATTTATTATTAGAAATTTATTACACAACTCACAACAACAACTATGACAGATTACTAAAACTAATAACTATAATTGAAAACTATCTTAAACGTACTTATGATAGCAACATGTTTAATAAATGGTCCTGGCTCAGCATGATGCATATGTTACATAATTCAAAAGAACCACTATGACAGTGCGCTGGTTTTCAGCCAGGGCCCGTGAGGCCTATCCTATCAATACGCGCAGAAAACATCATAAATTTGCCTAGTTGCGTCCTTTACTATTAACAGCAACAGTAATAGTAATATATTTTGTTGATTTGTATGCAGAAAAAGATTAAGACACACCCGTAACCTTAGCAAACAGGATTCGAATCTGCATCTCCGGTAAAACGCCCCGACGTGCTACCAATTACACCAACTCGTCAATTCATGATAGGTCGAAATTCTTCTGCCCTTTGTAATATCGGGTGAAGCCCCGACTAGTAATAATTTATTGGAAACACTTCAAACTATGTAACTAAAATAAAAATTATGTGATAATACAGGTGAAGTGAGAATATTCCCCGAGGAGGAGCGCTACGTGCGCGCCCTGCAGCTGTGGAGCCGCGCGGCCACGCAGGGCTGCGGCGCCGCGCGCGTCAAGCTCGGCGACTACCACTACTACGGGCACGGCACCGCCGTGGACCTGGAGGCGGCGGCTCATCACTACAGGTCACTCAACTAACAACAACACTTTTTATTGTACACATTTTGTATTTTTTTTATCGTTGAGGTACTGGTCTTGGACTCCCGTTAAACCGTAGGCTGTGTCTTTACAGGATAGCATCCGAGCAGCTCCACAACGCACAGGCGACCTTCAACCTCGGCTACATGCACGAGCGCGGCCTGGGCCTGGCGCGCGACCTGCACCTCGCCAAGCGCTGCTACGACCTCGCGGCCGACTCGTCGCCCGACGCGCGCCTCCCCGCCGCGCTGGCGCTCGCCGCGCTCTCCGCCGGCTCCGCGCTCGACAGCCTCGCTGTGGTCAGTCACTTATCATAGTCACCCAGGTAGCATTCAACCGCGGCTACGTAGACTTGACCTTGCTAATGCTGCTACGACCTCGCGGCCGACTCGTCGCCCGACGCGCGCCTCCCCGCCGCGCTGGCGCTCGCCGCGCTCTCCGCCGGCTCCGCGCTCGACAGCCTCGCTGTGGTCAGTCACTTATCATAGTCACCCAGGTAGCATTCAACCGCGGCTACGTAGACTTGACCTTGCTAATGCTGCTACGACCTCGCGGCCGACTCGTCGCCCGACGCGCGCCTCCCCGCCGCGCTGGCGCTCGCCGCGCTCTCCGCCGGCTCCGCGCTCGACAGCCTCGCTGTGGTCAGTCACTTATCATAGTCACCCAGGTAGCATTCAACCGCGGCTACGTAGACTTGACCTTGCTAATGCTGCTACGACCTCGCGGCCGACTCGTCGCCCGACGCGCGCCTCCCCGCCGCGCTGGCGCTCGCCGCGCTCTCCGCCGGCTCCGCGCTCGACAGCCTCGCTGTGGTCAGTCACTTATCATAGTCACCCAGGTAGCATTCAACCGCGGCTACGTAGACTTGACCTTGCTAATGCTGCTACGACCTCGCGGCCGACTCGTCGCCCGACGCGCGCCTCCCCGCCGCGCTCTCCGCCGGCTCCGCGCTCGACAGCCTCGCTGTGGTCAGTCACTTATCATAGTCACCCAGGTAGCATTCAACCGCGGCTACGTAGACTTGACCTTGCTAATGCTGCTACGACCTCGCGGCCGACTCGTCGCCCGACGCGCGCCTCCCCGCCGCGCTCTCCGCCGGCTCCGCGCTCGACAGCCTCGCTGTGGTCAGTCACTTATCATAGTCACCCAGGTAGCATTCAACCGCGGCTACGTAGACTTGACCTTGCTAATGCTGCTACGACCTCGCGGCCGACTCGTCGCCCGACGCGCGCCTCCCCGCCGCGCTGGCGCTCGCCGCGCTCTCCGCCGGCTCCGCGCTCGACAGCCTCGCTGTGGTCAGTCACTTATCATAGTCACCCAGGTAGCATTCAACCGCGGCTACGTAGACTTGACCTTGCTAATGCTGCTACGACCTCGCGGCCGACTCGTCGCCCGACGCGCGCCTCCCCGCCGCGCTGGCGCTCGCCGCGCTCTCCGCCGGCTCCGCGCTCGACAGCCTCGCTGTGGTCAGTCACTTATCATAGTCACCCAGGTAGCATTCAACCGCGGCTACGTAGACTTGACCTTGCTAATGCTGTTACGACCTCGCGGCCGACTCGTCGCCCGACGCGCGCCTCCCCGCCGCGCTGGCGCTCGCCGCGCTCTCCGCCGGCTCCGCGCTCGACAGCCTCGCTGTGGTCAGTCACTTATCATAGTCACCCAGGTAGCATTCAACCGCGGCTACGTAGACTTGACCTTGCTAATGCTGCTACGACCTCGCGGCCGACTCGTCGCCCGACGCGCGCCTCCCCGCCGCGCTGGCGCTCGCCGCGCTCTCCGCCGGCTCCGCGCTCGACAGCCTCGCTGTGGTCAGTCACTTATCATAGTCACCCAGGTAGCATTCAACCGCGGCTACGTAGACTTGACCTTGCTAATGCTGCTACGACCTCGCGGCCGACTCGTCGCCCGACGCGCGCCTCCCCGCCGCGCTGGCGCTCGCCGCGCTCTCCGCCGGCTCCGCGCTCGACAGCCTCGCTGTGGTCAGTCACTTATCATAGTCACCCAGGTAGCATTCAACCGCGGCTACGTAGACTTGACCTTGCTAATGCTGCTACGACCTCGCGGCCGACTCGTCGCCCGACGCGCGCCTCCCCGCCGCGCTGGCGCTCGCCGCGCTCTCCGCCGGCTCCGCGCTCGACAGCCTCGCTGTGGTCAGTCACCTATCATAGTCACCCAGGTAGCATTCAACCGCGGCTACGTAGACTTGACCTTGCTAATGCTGCTACGACCTCGCGGCCGACTCAACAACATCTAGCTACTAGTCTAGTAGCTTATCTCTAGCTCTAAGCTTCTAGAGAAATATCTACTAACGGGTACTAGGCATGATATTTTTAATTATACATTAATAACACCCAGACCAAGTACAAAGTGCGTGCGGATCGAACTCGCTGCCTCTTGCGCCGCAAGTGGACCTGCGCCCACCGCGCCACTGAGGCAGTCAAATGCTGCTACGATCTAGCCGCACAATCGTCGCCTGATGCGCGGCGGGCAATAGTCGCGCCCTGGTACCATAGGAGGAGATAGGTCGCCCGCATAGCGGCCTCATATCTCCTCCCATGGTACGTCCACGCCCACACGGGAGAAGATAGGAGGCAGCTTTCTCTCCGGTGCTTGTTTCTCATCATAGCAGAGTTTAGTGAAGTACTATGGTACAGTCAACAACATCTTCAAGCGTGACGTGCCAGATGTAACAAGTTATACCAAAGTGTCAGTTCTTTATTAAGTTTTTATTAAGTCAAAAGTAAACGATCGTACCAACACCGAGGTTCGAAATCAAAGAGATCACTTATAACACGTTTTTTATTCATTTACCTCTAATAAACTACAATAGTCAGTATTTTGACGAAGGGCTGACGGGTTCGATTCCCGCCTCGTGGATTCAGTAACACTTTGTATACGTGTGGTGTATTATGGTTTATGATATAACTTCTAACTTATTATTTATATCATATTTACAGGACTCGTTACACGTTATGGGGTAGGCCTTTGCCCTGCGGTGGGACACTGTAGGCTACCGTATTGGCACTATATCATACCGTGTGGATTGTCCAACAATTATATTTATAACCTGAATTTCCTTCACAAAATCTCACTTTCCCTTTAATTCAGTCTCTCTTTCAGAGTCCTCTGGCCATCGTCTTCTTGAAAGACAAGAGCTTGCTCGCGAACTGGGACGTGTTCGCTATAACGCTATTGGCTGGGTTAATCGCGGCACTAGCTTATTGGCGTCGTGGGGAAGGAGCGGTGAGACAAAACGCGCCGGCGCCCGCTCCTGCCAACGCACCCGTGCCCGCTCCGGCCAACGCATCCACGCCTGCTACTGCCAACGCATCCACGCCCGCTCCTGCCAACGCATCCACGCCCGCTCCTGCCAACGCATCCACGCCCGCTTCTACCAACGAACCCGCGCCCGCTCCCAGTGACGCGCCCGCGCCCTCTGCCGCGCCGGTGCCCCCGACGGCACCTGCACCGAATCAAGATCAGAGAGTGGGACAGTGAACTGTGTGTTAAGGTTTTGAAATAAAAAATAACTTGTTACACTTGTTTTGAACGGGCGTTGCTCACGGAAATTGTATAGATGTGGAACTTTTTAAATTATTACAGTTTTCATAATATTATGACTTGAAACGGGTAACAGAAGGTTTTGTTTTTCGGTGCTGTTTCGCCAATCTTTCTAATCTTTTTCTGAGGGGCTATCAAACTCGTTATACTTAGAGTATAACGAGTTTGATAACCCCTAGTCTTGTAACCTGTTTTGGTCTCGGACGCAATCCAAAGCTGACAAATCATGTTATAACACCCGTTTTATGTCATAATATAGCGACGATATTGTGTCTATACGAAGCAGACCGTTAAGACCGCCAATTGTCGCATAGTGTAAGAATATTTTTGTTACGTTTGTGTTATAATTGTGTGCGAAATAAAGAATTATTATATTAAATACCCTGAGGAAGGTTCATCTTGATTGGAATAAAAACGTCGGATATGCGTAATATCGTCACAAATTCCGTGAGTTATCCCCGTTTTCATTGTACGAATATATCGTGTTATAGGTAAAGTAAGGGTGTGATAAAAGGTATGGATAGTCAAACATTTTGTGAATTGACGTACAAAAGATGTATGGACAGTTTATTACATTCATGTTTAGACTCCGCTGGTTTTTGCTGCTGCTGCATTTACGAAGAATAACCAACGATAATTGGTTAATTTATAGAAGATTGTGCTTTAGCGTTCTGTACCCAAAGGGTAAAACGGAATCGTATTACTGAGATTTCGTCGTTTGTCTTTCTATCACCAGGCAGTATATCAAGAGCCGTCATACGTAGAAGGCCTCTTGAGCATGACATTCTGAGGGAAGATTTATTTCTGTTGTCGCTATAGCAACAAATACTAAACCACATAATAAAAAAATTCAAGTGGTTCCCAATGCTCCCATACAACAAACGTGCTTTAATAAAACTAAGTAACTTTGCGCGTTACTACATACGCGACCAAAGCGACTGCGAAGTTGGAGCGTCTACCGCGCGTCAGACGCTACCCACACTGTACTCGGTGGGATGTCCCGCGTTGGTTACGCGTAGGTTTGACCGAAGTCCTTAAATTGACATTCAAAAGTAATACGACTTAACTGTAGTATGTTTTATAAAAGTAATGCAGCAGCAGTTTTTATCAGAAGCATCATAAAGAGTTTTTACGTAAATATAATATTGATATTCTCATGAATACTTTCAGAGTCCAAAGCTATTTCTCACCAATTACATGTATAAAAATTGCTAACTAAATGGTTTGATCTAACATATTCAAATTTTGTTGCAATGTTTTTTGTGTATTTAATAATGTAGATATAAAAAATTTCTACGAATATGAAAATGTACACACCTAGAAAAATTGGTTCTATGTTTTTTTTATGGTTTACATTCTGTTGTTATAAATTCATAATATAATTACGATGAAAATAAAGTTTAAGTATTATTGTAACATGTCCACCAAATTCTAAAGTGAATGGGTTCCCGCAATACAGTCTAAATAGTTTTTTTTTATATTAGTGAAATTTATTTCATGTATTGCTGTTCTATTGTAAATATCATTTTCAAATATAGATTTTAATCTGTTGCCAGTTGTTTTTATTATTCAACTAGCGGCCCGCCCCGGCGTCGCACGGGTAAAAAAAGTTCCCGGCAATTTTTCCTTATTTGCTCACCGTTTAGTTTAGACCTACCCTGGACTACGACAAACATTTTAAAATCAGCTCAATCGGCCCAGCCGTTCTCGAGTTTTAATCAGACTAACAAACAACAATTCATTTTTATTTATATTATTATTCAATTAGCGTTTTGTTAAAAAGATGTTCACTTTTAATTTATTGTCTGAATCAAATTAATCTTAAGTGATACATAATATTATATAATCTGTGGTGATATTCAATTTTGGTATTGTACAGAATTTTGATAAAGTAGTTCAATAAATATATTATTATTAGCTAGATATAAGATTTATATTCTCGCGGTTAAAATTAGCCTTTAACCCTCCTCGATAGGCTATCTAACAGTTAAATTTATTTATTTAATTTTGACTAGTAGTTTTTGAGATTAGTGCATTCCAACAAATTCTTTAAGATTATAATATTAGGATAGACAAAAGAAAAACGCCACTACTCTCTCCGCTACATTTAATAAAGTAAATTCTATTTAGTTTGGGCTCAAGATGAATTTCACATTTTATATAATAAATCTTATTTTTAGCACTAGTGACAGAGAAGTTGAGAGGAAATCGGTTGGCATGGTATGGGCATATTATGAGAAGGGATGAAGGATGTCATGTGACGAAAAGACTCTTAGATATGTGTGTTGATGGATATGTGGGAAGAGGTAGACCAAAGATGGATGGACTGTGTGACGGATGACATGTGTAAGAAAGGAGTGAGTGTTGAGATGACGAGTGACAGAGGAAAATGGAAGGGAAAAACATGTTGTGCCGACCCCACGTAATGTGGGATAAAGGCATGAGAATGATGATATAATCAATCTGACAAATTAATTTATTATTCTATGATTCAAGACAAAAGAGTTTGTGGTAAATTAAAGACGAGTTTCCTATTAACTATTTATTAAGTAGTTCAAATACTGGATTTCTCCAGCTCCTCAATCTTCTTGGCGATGTCGTCAGCTGTGAACGCGTATTCGTCTGATGTTTCCGTCTTCGCTGTCATTTCTTGGTTTTTCTGAAAACAGAATAAAAAACATTCTATATTTGACACATCAATTAAAATAATGAATAGCATACATTATAAGTAAGTACAAGTTTTAACATAGCATGCAAAATTATTGCATAAAGCAATTTCTTTCAGACAGAACAGATAATATTAGTGTGCATCATGATGGCGGGTGTATGGTTAAATAAAAACAATAATAATAAAATTCAGGCATTTTTTTGCTTATTTCCTTATCGTTGAGAAAGTAATTTACATTATAATATGTTGTAATTATGGAATTACGTCTTTTTATGACAGAGATCATGTGGCGAATTTCTAGTACCTTCGTCAAATCAGCAAAGTCGCGATATTATTGCATTATCACATGATTGATGCAAAATTTCCAAATGATCTTGAAATATTTGATAACGCCCTCCAACGAGCAGTTAGATACACTGAGTTTAGAATTTTCTTCTAGCCTTATGGCTCTTCAACTTCTCCCGGTAAAGTCCCAAATAGCTAATCAGGGGTAACATTATAGTAATGTTTTGCTCAGTTACACAATATTGAGTAATAATAATAATATAACTCTTTATTACAACACCAGGATATCACAATACAAAAAGGGACTTAAAGCTAAATACAAAAATGCGTAATGGGCGGCCTTATTGCTTAAAGCAATTTCTTCCAGACAACCTTTGGATGGAGAGAAAAGTGTACAGCAAATAACTGGACAGTGCGGTGACATAAAAAAAATATATACATATTATAATTAGTAATAATAATAATACAAGAACAACAAATAATCCTACTACTATTATAAAGGCCAAAGTTTGTAAGTATGGATGTATGGATGTTTGTTACTCTTTCACGCGAAAACTACTGAACCGATTTAAATGAAATTTGGTACACAGAATCTCTAGAGCCTGAAAAAGAACATAGGCTACTTTTTACCGCGGGAAAACGTCATTCCGCGGGAAAATACATTATAACGCGGGTAACACCGCGGGGCACAGCTAGTATCCAAAAATTTAAGAAATGAAGTATTTGAGTAATGACTCAGGTCTGAGCAGATAAGAGTTTCCACTCACTGGAGAGTCGCTACTTGGGCCTTTACAAGAAAACCGTGAAACAGGCCCGAACTGGAATAATTCAATGATTCTTACCCAAAACTGGGCATACTCCGGCGAGATCGCCTGCAGATACGATATCCTGTCTTCCATGTCCTTCAGCCTCTTGTATATGTCCTTGGACACGGGCCCGATGTTCAGGAACATCTCGACGTCGCGCACGCGCTCGGCTATGGCCGCGGGCAGGCCTTCGGAGCCCCGCTGGAGCGCCATTATGGGCGTCTTGATTGTTTGCGGGCCCCACTCGTTCATCACTTTTCTCACTGAAATAAGAATTGGTACCTACTTATACCTCTATAGTATTTTTAATAATAAAAATTCTAATTCTTTATTGCGCACACAATTATTAACACAAACATAACAATAATTTTTTTTTCATAATAATAATAATCATAATCATTTATTGCATGAAATATGGTACATATAAGATATTACATTTCAATTCGTTTCACATATTTCGCCAAAAAACATTGGCATGCTAAAATTTTGTACATTAAAATTTAATAAGTCTAGATTACATTAAATGTCAATTACAGCTACTCAATCATGGTTCATTCCATCAAAATTATAAATGTCAATTAATATACATAGTCAAGATTTAAATTCTACATAGTCTTTGACACTGTAGAAAGCATTATCTATATATTTTCTTAATACTATGCGACAATTGGCGGTCTTATCGCTCAAGAGCGATCTCTACCAGACAACCTTGAATGTATAGGATCATTGAGACATTAAAGGGGATCTGTGTGCAAATATGAATTAATTATAGATACTTACAGGATTATATATAAAAAAAGTGACTAAAATAAATAAAATAAACCTACATATATGTAAATATACATACTATATCTAACCTAATAAATAAAACATAAATATATACATATACTACATAATTATAATGTTTTAATAAGGACAAATGTACACTTATTTGTATGTGTATTTTTGATTCCAGTTTTTTAATCACTTGAAATTCAGTCCTCGAAAACGTTTATGAACATCTTAGTTCTCTGTTTCACACCTTTACTATATCCCAAGAACCCTGTTGTATATAATTAATGGTTAGTTCTCCTTATATTCCTAGCAGTGGCGTAGCTATCATAGGGCCAGGTTGTGCAGTGCACAAGGGTCCTCGAGCTCAGGGGGCCCTCTAGCCTCAGCTTTGAAAAAAAAGGAAAATTCAAAAATAAAATAAAATTCTTACAATATATATTTTTTTTAATTCGAAGTTTTAATTCGCTCTTGCCTTGCATCAGTTCTTATTTATGATATTTCCGGCGATGTTTTCAACTTTCTTGGGTCTGGGACGTACTACAGTAGTTGATGCAAGGTGTGTCGCTGACTGTTGTTATTCGTATTTCCCTACCAGCCTTATTTCATCAAGTATCACCACTAATGCTATGATTTCTATTCCACACAACCATCCATCTGGCCCGAAATTCTGTTAAATAAAACTCATTTTCGCAAAAAAAATCCGACGACAAGATATGTATGATACACACGTTGCAGCACAACGCTAACCGCTTATAATCTATAATACCTGATCGGCAATAAAAAACAACCAACGTTTTTCTAAACATAAGTTCAAATTGACAAACGAGCTACTTTAGAAACTATAATAGGCCTTTGAGTTAATATTGATTTTACCGCATCATTACCAAACAAGCTGTTTTATGGTTCTTTTCTGTTGAGCTTCCTTTACTCTATACTAAACATTGGAAAGCAATATACGAAAATCTCAGTAAGTAAGTAAGAATTACTAAAATTTCGATGGCTACTAATTGAAAATTATGGAAAGACATAAGTTACGTAGCGGGGCTGCAAAGCGGAAATAACGTCAAGAAAGTAAAAAAATATTGCCTAAGCTAGATCCGGTTCGAATTATCAAATTTCTAACGATTTTATCCGTGTTGGCTATAGCCGTGTTGGCTAAGTGGGAGGACACTCGACTTTCATTCCGAAGGTCGTGGGTTCAAACCCCGCCACGCACCTCTGGATTTTTCTATGTGCGCTTTAAACACGTGCTTTAACGGTGAAGGCAAACATCGTGAGGAAACCGGCATGTTCTGAGAACTTGAAAAGAGTTTGAAGAGACATGTGACATTCACCAACCCGCACTTGGCCAGCGTGGTGAATTAAGGCCTAATCTCTCTCGTCAAGAGAGAAGTCCCTGCGTCCCAGCAGTGGGAACGTTAATAGGGTGATGATGATGAACGATTTTATCTGTAACTATGAATAATTTGCACGTTTTTTTTTAAACTAAATTGATTTTTAAACCAACTTTACTAAGAGTTTTCAACTTCAAATCATATAAACGTTATATCAAAAGAAAGAGTTCGTCATTTACTTGTATATTGTAAAGCAAAAATTAATTATTTGGATTAAATAATGCCTGTGAAATAATACTTTCAAAATGCACGAAAATGCGCTTGGTAAAACTGATCACCATCAGTCGCTCTCTGGCGCTCACGGAGGACGGACCATTTTAAGGATCATTTTTTAACCCACGACCAAAAAAGGTGTTACAGGTTTGACGTGTCTGTCTGTTTGTCTGTCTGTCTGTCTGGGACATCATAGCTCCCGAACCGATGGAGCGATTTCAATTTAGTTTTTTTTATATGAAAGGTGAGTTTGGCCCGGATGTTCTTAGACGTGTTTCATGAACATTTAAAAGTTATGGGGGTGAGAGTGGGGAAGGAAAACTGAAAATCTGCAAATAATATTAATGTGGGGTATCAAATGAAAGCGCATCGCGTCCACATTACATTATTATTATGTTGTTTTATATTTAAGGAAATTATGGCATTGGAATTGGGGGTGTTTCTTAAATTTCAAATTTAGATTTATTCCGCGACAATCACGTGACCTTACGATACGATACCATAGTATAAAAAATTTCAATATTGTATAGATCGTACAGAGATTGTAAGTAAGAACCCATGAAGCAAAAAATAATATATATCATTTCTAATCAGAGAAGGATGGATATTCCTGTTTTCAGTTCAAAATCATATTCAATGAGGGCCAGGCCACACGTACTTCAACCATACAACATCGCGGGGTCACGTGAATGGTGTCGCACCAGCTTTGGTGGTGCTTGTGGTTACATTTTGGTTACGTTTTTTTTAAATGTTGACAAGACCTACATTTTCAGTCACAGCTGTCAAAACAAAAACAGTCATATCTATGGAACTACACATCCTAGACGTTCCATTATGGGTTCAAATGAAAGGTGTTGACAAGATCTATATTTTCGATGGCACTCATTTTCATAATCAATAAGTTCCAACTACGCGGTAAGGGGGGGAGGGCCTGATTCTCTCACTATGCACAAGGGCCCTTGGGCCCCTAGCTACGCCACTGATTCCTAGTCCTCTTTATCTGCCCTGCCGTGCTACTGCCCGGGTGTATTTATAGAAAACCCAAGCAAACAAACAGACAGTAAAGATATGCGCTTTCGGTATCCTATCCCGCTCTGCCCAGGCTAAGAGGTTTCCAATCGTAAGTACCTATATAACTTATTGTTCTATGCGTTCGTGACATGTCGGTCTTATTAATATCAATACAAAACAAATTCTCACCAGTCAAATGCCCTTTAGAATCCCCCCTCTTAACAAACTGCGCGCGCACCCTCGCACAAGTTTCATCCGTCTCGCTCTCTCTATTGGGAATGAAGTCCTGGATGTTGTTCATGTTGACCTGCTCTCTCTTTCGCTCAATGAAGTTTTGTATCCTCTTCTGCAGCTCCTCGTTCGACACGTTGATCTGCACTTCGCGCTCGTCGATGTATGGCTTCGGTTCTTGTTTTATTATAGTCTTTTGGGGACCTGTTGAAGTTTTGATGATGAGGATTTGTGGAGGAGTGTAAGGTAAAATCATTATTCTTGAATGGAGATAGTGTATAAGCACAGCGTTGGACGTCCACAACTAAATATACGTCTATAGACTGGTAAAGGCTGTGGATGCGATAAGCTTAAGTCTAGCAGTGGACATCCTACAGCTAAAATTATGTACGCATTCTAATTATCATCTTTCCTGTAAATATTATGACCTCGCTTAGGAGTGTATTGTGCAATAACTTTTTGTTTAACTTTGCCCCTAACTAGAACTGTATATGTAATGTTATTTTAACCCGCGTAACAAAGATAGGGGCGTTAAAACAATTAATCTATGTGTATCGCTCAATGGACAGATTATATTGCGAAAAGAAATCGGTCAGCAGTTGGTCAATCTTGTACAAAATATAGCCAGGCTAGGTAGCGTATGTACGAACTATGAAGCGTTTTACAAAACGATGCAAATAACTTCACCCATTTAGATATGGGTGGTCAAACTTGATATGTTGTTTGTAACAACTGAATGTTTAGTAATATATTCGAATTAATGATTATTACTTGATGAGAGAACAAAGTTCCAACTAAAAACTTATGGCGTCATCTTGGCATTCAAGTTTAATATAAGTAGATAGGTATTTATGGATTATTATTCTTTCTCCCTAATAATACAACTATTTCTACCTAATGATAGGTAACGTGAGTAAATTCGCCGCAAGAGGCGCTGGTGTAAGGTTCGAAACGTCAATAACGTAAGTAGGTCACTTCCTATAGCTTATATAAACCTTCCTATAGCTAGACTCACTATCTATTGCCGAAAACTGCATTAATATCAGTTGAGTAGGTAGCATAAAAGATCCCAGCGAACAGACCAATTTTTTGAGAATTTTATACTACCTCTGTCAAGATATTGTGAAACATTAATGAATAATATATTGTCTGTTTATACAGATGGTTTCGGTTGGAGTGAAGGTCTTGAATAAAAGAGGATTAAATATAACAAAATATTTATTTAGCAACAGAAAAACTTAATATTTACCACAACAGCATGCATTGAGGTAGAAACATTAAAATAAAACAACCAAATGTATCCAACTAAAAACACACCTAAAAGTTAATCTGCAAGCAACAAAAATAATAGAATTCAAAACTATTTTATACCTATTAAAACTATATAATAATAAAATTATTTCAGGAAAATCATCAAATGATTTAAATATAAAACTATGTCTTCTAGAAAATTTTGTTCTTTCTTGAAATAGTTCACTAATAAAAATTACCACAATGTTAGCGACGTACTAAGCTAATTTATATAATTTTACCAAATTCGAAAGGTTTCTATAACCATATTTTGCATTATATTACTTAATTAAAGTGCAGGAAATTACAGTTTCACTATTTCCCTAGTAATTAAAAATATCACAAGAATGACAAATAATTATCTAAGCCGTTAAAAACGCAAAGGTTTAAATAATCACTTTTAAGCCCGATAGAAAGGGCTGGTTAGGGCCAGGTTAGGCAACGGGATAATGCACAATACACTCCTACGCAATACAGTGCACATCGCAGTTCTCCAATCCAGAATTAGAATTAAGATAGGCTGTACTTTAAACAAAATTGATCATACAAATGTATGCTTAATATTAATCTTAGTATCGTTAGCCTACAATTTGCTAACTTGTGTAAAATATGGTTAAAAAAAAGCGAAAATCACTATAACGATACCTATATGCACGGAGAGTGACGTTCTCTTGTGTATGGTAGGAACATTTTGGCTCAATACAGACAGAGTTGCCAGCGACGATCAGTACAATCTAGAGTTCTCAAAGTTATGTATTAATATAACTTTGAGAAGTTCAACACTCTTTTAATCCCGAGGTGGTGTTTTAACCCTAAATGTGAGTGTAAGCATAGGGAATTCGACAGAGACGAGGTCAACGATGGAACAAGTTTGCCCCGAAAAAGCCTATTCACTCGGGTCTTAAAGTGGTCGATTTGTATATATTCGGATAAATAGACTTCAAGAGAGAATTCCACTCCTAAGCGGTGCGCACTATAAAATAATTCGATAATTGGTACAATCGGAGGTGATGGTTTTTCTCGCTGAAAAGGAAGTCTGAGTTACTTTTATTTACATGCTGCCGTCCAATTCAGTCTCCATTGTCCCTGTATACAAAACCTCAGCATTGCGCCTTGAAACCGACCGTGTGGCCACGCGCCAGCGTATTGCTCCTTCCAGAACTAGTAAGAGACCTGTAGATGCCTCTAGAACCCCTACATTTCTGCTATAAAGGTACAATAGTTTGTGAAAGTCACACTCCTAGATGTTGTTAGTGAGAATTCGACGGATTAGGTACGTAATTTGCGTATGATTGGAGATGCAGGTTTTTCTCGCTGTACAGGTAGTCTAGGAAGAAAAGAAAGGAAGATTAACCAATCTTCATTGAACCTATAGATAAAACATCAGCATTGCGCCTTCAAACCAGCCCGCTGCGAACTAGACCACGCACATTCCGAGTTCTCCTTCCAGACGGCGTCCGCGCCGGCGTACACCTCCTTCTTCCAGATCGGCACGCTGCCCTTCAGCCGGTCGATGCCGTGCGACACGGCGAGGAGCGAGTCCGACCGGTGGGGGGAGGAAATTGCGATGACCACTGATGCTTCTCGGCACGGGACGTTGCCTAGCCTGGAATAGTGGGGTATTATCAGCTTTTGAAGTTCCACTTATGGGAGGGAAGCTAACGTGACGCGTTATGGCGCCATTCGCGTAATTATAAGTTTTTAAAGACATCATTTCATATAGGAGAGTAAAGCTTCGTTACTTTACGCGGCGGGAGTATTTTTGGCGTCGCTGTCTCTCAAGCATTTAAATAAATAAGCCTATGAAAACTGGGTCTCTCCCCAGTATATTTTTTTGTCCTAACACAGATATTATGCAGAATTAAAAAAATAAATACTATTTACTGGGACCGCGGTCCCAGTTTTGTAGTGGGCCAAGTCGCCTGTATCCTCTTATAAATCATGTTTCAGTTAATTTAGTTGTTGTTTTCGTTTTCGAAGCAATCGTGAATCGTGAACATTTTATCCAAAAATAATGAATACTATTAATAGTTATCTCAAAGAACATCACATACCTAGCAATTTCGTGTCTTATCGCGGCGACAGTTGATTACTGGTTACAACATAATTGTTTATTTTTGTCAACTTGTAATCAGCACAGGCAACGGGTGGTAGCACTCATAAACAAGTTATATCAACCAAGGCGGTATTGAGATACGGTGCGCACTCCAATTGTGTCGCTTTCAAGTTGCGTTAAAGTTTGATAATAAACCACATGGATTATTAATGGACTGTAAGGATATGCCTGCTAAGAATGTCAAATATAAATATCTGATTTCCTTAAAGTCTACTGCAGACAGTTGTAGCGACCGAAGAATTCCATAGTTTTTTGTAATTTGCCATTAGTAACGGTAACTAAAGTTTATGACCATATTTGGTCACGCATCATTTTATGTAAGTATGTGCCTGTCTACCATTTGTCACAAAGTAGCATAAATAGTATAAATGAAATGAAATCATCAGCTATGTTCTTTTAATAATGGACACAATCACTACGATTAAGATTTACAGCTGTTGTCGAAATGTTTGTCGAAAGTAAGAAGTCCAACTGTATGGTTTAGTCTATAATATTACCCCGTCAACTAAACTGATTTATGCTAAAATGTGGGTAGTATTCGTGTGTCCTTCTCAATCACTGCGCATTTGTGTAGAAAGTGTATGTTTGTTTGTTTGGTTTCGCGCGATAATCTCAGGAAATACAAGACAGAGTTTCAAATTTTTTTTGGTAAATTTTCCTGCTTGCCGGCAAGAACTAAGTTTTAAAACAAACTGTTAACAATTTAATTCTATAGATATCATATATATCCATCTAATTGGCCGCGTTCTTAAAAGGTCTCAAAACCGATAAGTATATATCACCATACCTACCGTACATTACTATCGCAAGTGAAACCTACTTGAATAAATTACCGACATCCTCCAATTATAGCACAATGCATACATATTGTTGAGTAATGTTCGGCTTTGCTATATTCCTGACAAATTGTGGATAGATCAAATTAACATTTACTGCCATTATTAGGTTTTCATACCGAAATTATTGGTATCTTTGAGGGAGGTGTATGACCGGCAGTGGCCATACGGTTGAAATGACGATGAAGTTGATGATATGAGCAATGAGCATAAATAGTTGTTTTTGTACCATGTTTTTTTTTTGCGTATGTTTGTATGTCCCCTTCCCCATATCTAAATAATGCCCTGTGGTAAGCTGAGTCTGTATTATGGATACTAACTAAAAAGGCCGCGAATTCAAGTATTTTTTTTCAAAATGCCGGACTTGTAGTTTTGCGAGCTGTATACAAAAAAATGTCCGAATCGGAACTACTTTGCTACAATAAAACAAATATGCATATAAATTATTTTACAAAACATAGAAAACAGCGAGACGGTGGATCCAAATACTGGTTCATCTACGTGAATATTAACTCCCTATTAGCGGACCATCGTCCACTGAGTTACTGAGGCAGTCAAATGAATGAACACACCGCAATAATTTCCAACAGCTATGCATTTACAGGTTAAGCAGTTTAATTTCTCACTTAGTTGCAAATCCGGTTTATTTTTATATCTTTCATAACCAGCCTAGTTTTTTACCGCGCGTGTCGGAAAAAAATACGTTTGTAGAACCGGGCGTTCAATTAAGCGCGGTATTTTTTGCGGGTTTATAAATGTACGTGTATAGATGTTTTAATTTGAATAATCCTACTTTTGTGTTGGATGTAGAACTGTTTTTACTTTGCATTGAACTCTTTTCTTTCCTAGGTCCGTATTCTCAAGGCTTGAATTGACCGAACACTCCTCGTGACCAGTTTTTAAACCGTAAGTCGGTCTAAAAGCATACTCCTGGGTCCATAACAAACTAAACTATCCAGGACAGCCCCTAAGCAGGACATGTACTGGGAAACCCGGATGGACGGCAACCCTAAACAAATAAAAGTTTATATTCATCATGTGAATGTATTCTTCTAAGATTATATGTATGTCACTCGGTTTAGGTCAGGGTTGGTTGATAACGGTTATTACAGATTCATTGCAGAGATTTGTCGCTATCAAACTCAACTCCACAAAGAGATATTTTGAGTCTTGGAATTTATTACGACAAATAAATCGGCGGTTTAAACAGTCATGTTTAAGAGCGTGGTACGGTCATTTCATGAGACGGAACAGTACATGAAGGTCAAGTGACGTGAAGGGCCTTACACAATACAATACAATAAACTTTAGTGAACAGAAAAACAAAAAAATAAATCTTTATATATATAATTCTTCTGTGAGTGTGTATGTCACTGAACTTCTCTCAAACGACTGGAACGATTTTGATGAAATTTTTTGTGTGTGTTCAAGGGGATCTGAGAATGGTTTAGATTCACAATACGGTCAACTGGATATTGTTTTTTGAGACGTGGGACAGGACAACGTCTGTCGGGTCGACTATAATATATATAATTCTTCTGTGAGTGTGTATGTCACTGAACTTCTCTCAAACGACTGGACCGATTTTGATGAAATTTTTTGTGTGTGTTCAAGGGGATCTGGGAATGGTTTAGATTCACAATACGGTGAACTGGATATTGTTTTTTGAGACGTGGGCAGGACAACGTCTGTCGGGTCGACTAGTATACATATAATAGTGTCACAATGGGCGGCCTTAATTAAGACTGTCAACGGTTAAATGAATGGACTGTGCGATGACATGTGAAAAAAAATTGTGAGTGTTGACATAACGGAAGACAGAGAATAAACTTAAAATATAAGAAAAACCCCCGATTCAAATGCCTTAATTTCCCTATAAATAAAACACCATAATATTGTGTAATATGCACGCGATGCGCTTTCATTTGATACCCCGCTCGTGTATATTTGCAGATTTTCGGTTTTCCTTCCCCACTCACACCCCCATAACTTTTAAACGGCACAACAGATTTTCATGAAACATGTCTAAGAACACTCGCGTCAAACTCACCTTTCATACAAAAAAAAAAACTAAAGCGATTTCAACTCCATCCGTTCGGGAGCTATGATGTCCCAGACAGACAGACAGACAAACACACAGACAGACACATCAAACTTATAACACTATTCTCTTTTGGTCGGGGGTTAAAAATGCAAAATGCATGTTGTGTCCTGATGATAGAAACATTCGTATAGTTCACAAAATAAACTACAACCGATTTCAACTCTACCAACACCAACATGTTCTTGTTATGTACTTAATGATTAGTTTTCTATCCTTTACCATTTAATGTACACACTCATGGAAGCTTAAATATAGATAAAATAGAGCAATTTCCAAAGTTTCGTCATTGGTATGGTACAGATAACTATGGCTTTACAAGACTGAATATTTTCTTTTGTTAAAGAATACGTTTTGGTTTGACCACAATCTCGCCTAATGAAAAGTTTAGATGTGGACAAGTATGTGTTTATAGAAAAATGTGTGTGTAGTTGTAAGGCAATACAATTATCCAAGCCTTTACGGTGCAAACGATGATTTGGCTGTATACACTTATAAATAACTTGTTGTATAGCACTTTGGTTGTTAGTATAGATATTAACATAGAATTGGGTACATTAGCCACATAAGATCTAGTCATTGCTAAGAAGGTCACTGTAGCCAAAATCGGCTAGGTGTATTATCCTACTACTATTATAAAGGCGAAAGTTTGTAAGTATGGATGTATGGATGTTTGTTACTCTTTCACGTAAAAACTACTGAACCGATTTAAATGAAATTTGGTACACAGAATCTCTAGAGCCTGAAAAATAACATAGGCTACTTTTTACCGCGGGAAAACTTCATTCTGCGGGAAAATCCATTATAACGCGGGTAACACCGCGGGGCACAGCTAGTATATGTATATTAACATACCTGTGATACATAGCAATGCCGTGGATAGCAGGCCACTTCTCTCTGATCTCGTCACATATCGACTTCATAGCTTTCAGGGCCATTGGCTCGTACGCTTCATACTCTAGTCTTAATACCTGCAAACAAATAAATAAACAGCATTATTTTCATCATAAAAATGGTTAAGTGTAAATGGAATAATCCTATTAAAGGAAAGGATGAATTGATAACTTGTTAACTTAGCTTTGGACCCCCCAATAGCTAAGCAGAAACCAAAACCATCAATACTAGAACACATTTGTATGACTCTGCTAATGTGTAAGAATGCACAGATAAGATAAAAATTTAGTTATTTGATCATTGATAGTGATATTCCATACTATCCATACTAATATTATAAATGAAAAAGTAAGTCTGTCTGTCTATTCCTCTTTCACACAAAAACTACTGAACTTATTTAAATGAAATTTGGTACACAGATTCTCTAGAGTCTGAGAAGGACTAGGCTACTTTTCACCGGGGGAAAATACATTATAACGCGGGTTACAATGGGCACTACTACTATTGTATTGTTACAACGGTTGGCAACACTAGGGGTCATACGCCTCTCAGCTGTTCAAATTTATATTTAATTAAATTCATGTGAATTACTCTAGTAAATAGTATTGTTTTGCCATAAATTAAGTGTAGTGTGTGCCTAAATACATAAAAAATACAAATACTCGAGGAGAAGTTACACAGTGCATTGCCGCGGAAAGTCCCAATAGACAAACAACTACAACGACCGTTTTCAAATTTGAAACAAAGAGTTCTTTTGTTTACACATCAATACTGGATTAAAAATCTCTGAAACCAGGCTGAGACGGCATCAAAGCACATAGTAGATTGCGAAGATTGTACCAGCAGCCCAAGGATATCGTTCACCATCCTAAACTTGTTCGACTCCACAAAGTACTCCAGGAGTACGTTACAATATAAAGGAATCGACAGCATACGGTAGCCTACGAACACGTTTACGGACTACACAAAAACCTGGGGAGTACTGTTTTTTGATTATTACTTAGATAAGTGTAACACATCTCACACCATAAACACACATAAACATTACTCAGTTATCTATTGACTGAGTCTCGTCAATCCTCACACACGGCTCTGGTTTATTTCTCTCTCAGATTGACAAAAAGGTGGAATCTCAGTTGCAGAATTTAACAATAAAGCCCCACACAACATTACACTACAAACAACACACAAAACAAATTTACACAAGTTACTATCTTATTTCTACAGGAATCTTGAAACTAATTAGTGTGAAACTAATTACCTTCTTGTTGGAACGTCTAGGTTTATAAGATAAATCCTAGATATTTTTTAAGTCTTAGTTTTTTTTGTTTTTCAATATTTTCTTGAAATTTGCTAATCAAGCTCTCCGGACAAAAGAATATTATAAATATAACACTTTTGCTTAAGATTAAATCATTATAATACTTATGTTAACAATTATTATTTTACAATGAGGATTTGTTCATATGCTTTTTATAAAGTTTGATGTATTTATAAACTTTCATTATACCTTAATTTATTTTCTCCTTCTATAAGTTTACTTTTTTTTTTTTTTTTAGTTATTTCCACCATTTGGTCACGAGGTCCTTTTCAGGACCATCATACCTCTGGAGGGTGACCACGGGATAACCATTTTCTTTTTTCTTGTCACATAAACTTATTTACTTTCAAATTTCCCTTTACTGCAGCTAACCTCATATCTTCTCTTCTCCTTACTTCCACAAGCTCACATCTGTCTTGCAATTTTTTCAGAAGTTTTCATTACATCATGGCCATGACAAGAAAGGCTTGCCAAGCAGATCTCGAAAAGAAGCTCAAGGCGGTGACGGCTCAACTGAAGGCTGTGAAGGAAGATCGTGACAGGCTTCTTCAGGAAAGGGAGGACTGTGAAGCTCAATTCCTACAAAACCTGGGACAAAATACAACCCTCAAGAGCCAGCTTGCCCAGCTACATATTCAGTATGAAGAAGCCTTAGAAGAAGTGAATCGCTTAAGGGCTTCCCTCCAAAATGAAGAAATCTGTCATGATTCGTATGAACTGGTATTGCAGCTGAACCGCGACTTACAACAAGAGCTTTCTGAATATAGAATTAAGTTAGATGAGTTGGAATCGAAGACTTTGGCCCCAGTAACTAATTATGACAGTTTAGATTTACATACTCAGTTACAAAACTCTGGGCTTAACTTGTCAATTGTAGATCTGACATCACCTCATTGCCCAACTACAACGCCTGTCCTAAAAGGTAGAAATAGGGTTAAAAAATATGTAAAATTAAGTAACTTCATTAAAAAATCAGAGAGAAAGTTGAAAAAACATAAGCAAGTTATTAATACAGCTAGATTAAGTAAAGATAAATGTAACCTTCAAGAAGAACTAAATCAATGTTATAATTTGATAGGAAGAAACTCCACAGAGTTAGATTACATGGCAGAGAAGATAGTTAGTTTAGAAAGATCACTTCATGATATTACATGTAAATATAAAACGGTTCAAAAGGAAGCCGAGGCTCACTATAAAAAAATTCATAATTATGTTAATATTATAAGTAATGATAGTAGTTATGTACAAGTACAGTGCAATAGCACCCAAACAGACCCACCAATTGCCGATGAAAGCTTCAGTTTTCTAAGCAATGAGGGATCTTTACAGATGCAACCTGCACAAAAAAAAATACAGTCCCCGGTTAGGCTAAACTCCAGCTGTAAGACCCGGAAAACTGTGATATATTCAGATGGTATTGGCTCTGGAATGGGGTTGCTGTTGAATGACCTCCTAATGCAATCTGTCACAAATAATTGTTTTACTGATTGTAGTATTAGTACAATGACAAGCCTTATTAATGGTGACTCTAGTTTGGACAGTAATACAAGCCTTATAGTTCAATTAAGTAATGTAAACATAAAACGGTCTGAAATAATTAAATTAGTTGAAATTTTGCTAAATAAGATACAGTGTGGCCTTGGCAAATTGATTCTTTGTTCTCTTCCGTACTCAAAGTCATTGAGTGAAAAGCAAAATCGACTTATATATAACATAAATTTACTTATGTATAATCTGACATGTCGTCATTGTGACGTTTTATTTTTCGAAACTAATAATTTTATTAGTAATTGCGTTATGACTAAAGATACGTTGTACCTTAGTAAAAAATGTAAATTAACTCTTGCTAAATTGTTAGCATATAATATTTTTGATCCAGTTATAGAAAGTATAACGAAGTTACCGGACGAGCCTGTACGAGTAGTTAGTAATTTTACTAATGAGGGCAAAGTTATTACAATGTCAGATAATATTAATTTAAACTGACTTCTTCGACAATGGTAAAGCAATTAGAATTACATATAGTACATCAAAATATACAAGGCTTAACCAGCAAAGTTTTAGAACTAGAATTATTTTTAAATTTTTTGAGTGTTGATATAATGTGCATAACAGAACACTGGATTCAAAATAATCAGCTGCTACCTTTTTATAGTAATTATTGTTGTGCTAGTTGTTATAAAAGGAGCACCGCTATCCGCGGTGGATCATTAATATTTGTCAAAAACAATCTTAAATATAAAGAGCGTAAAGACATAGTTAAGTTAAGTATTGAGAGAAACATTGAACTGTCTTGTGTGGAACTGGAGCAGCATTTAATCTTATGTGTTTATCGTCCTCCGAATGTCAACCAGGATATTTTTGAATCTACTATGGAAGAAGTACTTCTTAAAATGTTCACCTGCAACAAGTCTCTGATTGTCTGTGGTGATTTCAATATAGATATCTTACAAAATCCTCTAGCTGATAGACTACTTAATTTATTCAAATGTTTTAGTATGCATAACATTTTTAATGAACCAACTAGAGTAACTGCAACTACCGCCACTTGTATAGACAATATTTTCAGTAATCAATCTCCTATCTGTAAATCAGTAATACAACATTTGAATTCAGACCATTATGGACAAAGTGTTAAGTTCCCTTATACCAATTCTAATAATAAGTTAGTGGAATTTAGTTACAGGCCTATTACAAAGGAGCGCATCTCAATTTTCCAAAGTAAAATAGCATATAATCTTGTCTCATTACCTTATATTGATGACCCTAATGATCTTTTTACTTCGCTATCCGAAATTATTGCAAGGGCACACGAGGATATATTTAAGATTAAATTTTGTAAGGTTAGAGAAAAAGTTAGTTTCACTGACTGGGCTACGCCAGGAATTTTTAAAAGCAGGAATAAACTATACGAACTCTATTCTGACAGGGAATCAATGTTACATAACGACTCTTTTCTTTCATACGTAAAAAAATATTCGAAGCTGTTTAAACAAGTATGCAATACCGCTAAATCTCTCTTTCTTAGAAACAAAATAACAAGTTCTACTAATAAACCTAAAGCTACTTGGAATATTATAAATAATGAGACTGGAAGGTCAAAGCCACAAAAGAAAGATATTATATTAAAAATAAATGACACCGTTTTAACTAAAAATAAAGAGGTAGCGAATGCCTTCGATAAGTTTTTTTGTAACGTTTCTAAGACTGTAACCCAATCATTAAACTCCTCCGCCGAAAAGGCTGTAGATTTATTAGAATTATCTGTTGATAAATGTGTACCGAGTTTCGATTTCAGTTACGTTGACACTGACGATATTGTGAAAACATACAAGTCCCTTAACATAAAAAATACCGAGGACCTTTGGAACATATCAACAAAAATTCTAGGTAACATCATTTACGACATTGCACCATATCTAGCTCATATTTTTAATAAGTGTATTGAGATGGGTATATTTCCAGATCTCATGAAACATGGTAAGCTTGTCCCTCTTTTTAAATCTGGCAGTCATAACGACCCTGCCAATTATAGGCCTATATCAGTGCTTCCTGTCATGAGTAAAATATTTGAAAAAATTATTTTAAATCAACTCACTGAACACTTTAATTTTAACAAATTATTACATAATAACCAGTTTGGCTTCACCAAAGGTAGATCCACTAATGATGCAGGTGCTGCACTACTAAAACACGTCTTAGGGGCCTGGGATAAATCACAAAATGCTATTGGTGTATTTTGTGATCTCTCGAAGGCTTTTGACTGTGTAAGTCATGTTACGTTATTAAATAAATTAAAACATTACGGTATTTGCAGTAAAGCTTTAGACCTTCTTAAGTCATATCTGGCAAATAGAATCCAAATAGTACAAGTTGGAACTGAAAGATCCACGGGCTCTAAAATAGAACTAGGCGTGCCGCAAGGATCGATTCTAGGACCTTTCTTATTTTTAGTTTATGTAAATGATCTTCCTTTTTATGCCAAGGACCTATGTGACATAGTTTTATTTGCGGATGACACCTCTCTTATTTTTAAGGTAGATAGAGATAAAGATAACTTTGACGACGTAAATAATTCTTTGTCTAGCGTACTTAATTGGTTTACTGCTAATAATTTGTTACTGAACGCGAAAAAAACGAAATGTATTAATTTTAAACTACCAACAGTTCGAGAACGTCCTATAAAAATAATATTAGATAATGAAACGCTTGATCTTGTTGACTCAACAGTGTTTCTAGGGCTACATATTGATTCAAAACTTCAATGGAAACCTCAAATTAATGCTCTTGCAAGTAGACTTAGTTCAGCAGCTTATGCAGTACGGACTATGCGATATATAACTGATGAAGCCACCGCGAGACTTGTTTATTTTAGTTACTTCCATAGTGTCATGTCATACGGTATCTTGCTTTGGGGAACGGCAGCTGATATTCAAACTATTTTTATTCTTCAGAAAAGAGCTGTGCGTTCAATCTATAAAATGAAACCACGCGATTCCTTACGTGATAAATTTAAGGAAATAAATATTATGACTGTTGCTTCACAATATATTTATGAGAACTTGTTGTACACACACAAAACCAAGCAAGATTTTCTAAAAAAGAGTGATTTTCACAATATTAATACTAGAAATAAGAATAAACTACAAATCCCTACATTTAGATTACGTAAGGTTGGGAAATCTTTTATGGGAAATTGTGTCCGTTTTTATAATAAGCTTCCGCAGTTTATAACTGACCTACCCATTCAGAAATTTAAGCTTTTAATTAAAAAATGTCTTCTGAAAAAAGCCTTTTATTCTATAGAAGACTATATCAAAGATGATAATGCTTGGACGGATGTAGCTCCGTTCCACTAGGATGGACAAAATAGCTGAATTTTGATTTTTTTTCTGTTATGTGCATGTTTGACTAGCATTTTGTTAATGTTAAATGTATAATTAATTGTAACCATGTTGTACACCAATATTGTTATTATATCAACATAAGAGATGAGAGCTGGGTTGTTCTATTCGCTTCTCAACTCAGTGTAAAAAATTGAAGCGAACTGTCAAGACTATGTTATTTCCTTGATTATTCTTAGTTTTTTATATAAATTAGCTTTAAGTTGACCTGTCCATGTATGCTTATGCGTCAAAGGAAATAAACGTTTTGACTTTGACTTTGTATATTTTTATCTTCAGTCCTACATAACTTAATTTAATAATGTTTGACGAAACTGGGTCTAGCTTGCATTGGACGCCTGTTAACATTGTATACAGGGTCCCAGTAATGTAATCAATACATCTTAATAAATATAAATCTCGTGTCACAATGTTTGTCCTCAATGTCCTCCTAAACCACTTAACCGATTATAATAAAATTCGCACACCATGTGCAGTTCGATCCAACTTGAGAGAAAGGATGGTTTTTACGGAGAGAAAAATTCGAATAATTTCCGGGAAAATTTTATACCCGTGCGACGCCGGCGCCGGGGCGGGCCGCTAGTACAAATATATATTCCCACACGAGTGGGAGTTAGTCTCGCTCGATCCACATCTCCACTCACGATTTTATGTAAAATATATTTAATGTATGATAATACATATGGGGTAATATCAGTTTTTTATGTGATGCGTGGATAAAACATTTTCAATAATTTTGCGGCTGTAATATAATGTACTTATTGATGAAAACTTTAATTTTATAACTTACTGCTCCACAAATTTTAATAAATATCTTCTGTGCAATAAACTACGCTAATGTTCATTATCTTTTGTTAAAGGTACGTTATTTGAGAAGCTGCAAAAATATCAAGGCAAATAGAATAAACTTGTTTTGTGATAAATACACCTCGCCTTTAGTTAAGTAACTATAACATATATGCGAGCTCGCGATAAATGCGATTGCAAAAAAAATCGCATACATATAAATAGTTAAGAACTCAGCTTAAAATACGCATATTGAAAAGTTGATTGTGGATATGGCTCGAAATTTGTCGCGATCGAATAATAAATTATAAATGTCTTATGTGTACTTATAAAGTAACATTCGTTTTTTTAGTTTCCGACGAAGATTTGAACTCTAAAACCACTGCTGAAATAGTAAAAATAAATTTTACGAGACATCAAAATATTAGGCACCTTGCAGTAACTAAACATTTTGATGATTCAATGAGACTAACATCAAGTAAGTATTCAACAACATTGCACAATCCAATTATTTAATTTAATTCATCATTTATTGTAACATTAAATTCACAACCTATTAAAATAACTCCCTTATTCACTACTTTGTAAACAACATTGTCACCTTAATATCCAAAGAAATATTATAAATGGAAAAGTGTGTGTGTATTTGTCTCTCTTTTACAGCAAACAGCTGAACCAATTAGACTGAAATTTGGGTTGGTGATGAGTTATTCATTGGATTAGGTATAGATATATAATAGGCTACATTTAACCACGGGAAAATAAATTAACATACCTTCTTTCCTTCAAAATTATCTCTAGTAGTGCCTACAAACAGAGATACAGCACCACAGCTGTCGTCCACTACAAGCTCTGTTATCTCCTCCACCAGCAGCTTGTCCACCGTAAGCTTCAAGTGGTCCATCTTATCCACCACTCAAAGGAGGTATCACAGCAATACTATCTCTTTCTCTTATTTCCAAATCTCTACTCTCTTCACACACTTCTTCGTTCTTCGCTAGAAGGATGTTGTGCTTGATCTGGTTCAAGTTATATTTATCAGTTATAATGTTCAGGAGCTGTTCATAACTTATTTTCGGTGGTAGTTGAATGGTTGACTCTCTTGTGCCAGCTAGTTCTTTGGATTGAGCAAAAAATAATATCTTTACTGTCACGTAAGGCTCAATTTCCATATTTCATTCTGGAATTTAATTATTATAATATATATGTTATTCAATAAAGTTAAATATTTTCAATCATTAAAATTATTGTATAAATTTTATTTAACATTTATTTTATTGAACCTAAAGTTCAGATAACCCATAAGCAGACTACAAAAAAAAAACCTTTTTATTATAGTACCAATAGGTACTTGTAGTAAAAATATCAACAGTAAAGTTTAAAGTAGCTGCAAACTGACAAATTACTTAATAAATTTAGAATAACACTGTTTTCTCAGGTTTAATTAAAAAAAACTGATTTACCTACTATTAGTAAAAAAAATATGGGTTAGATATTTTTCAAGACCAGTTTTGATGATAACAAGAGCAAACATTTTATGTTTGTTACCAACCTACGTCTTACAGCTTGTAAATTAATGCAATAGTCCGGCAATTGCGTCAGACTAATGGTCACGTTACGCGTGTATACTCCAACTCGTCAACAAGTGGACTGAACTAGACGAAACATTTCAAAGCGCGACGCGTCTCCCGACTGACATCGAGCGAAACTTGTTTACCACGACACGAATAGCGATCCCAATGCACTGAACCGAGGATATACAAGCTTACGTAACAATACAATCATATACCTACACATAATAAAAGGCAGTCGGTCGACTTAATTAGTATCAATAGGAAAATTCTACGACAAAATATAGGTTAGAATAGGTTGGAAGAACTCAAGCAAGGCTGAGCGCGGCCTTGGCCGTACGTATTGTCAAAGAGAGATTAGATACGCCCGTACGCCGGTATGTAATTAATAAATATATAAACTTACAGGTATGAAATCATTATAGAACCTCTTTTTCATTTGATTACAGTTTTACTTTTTACAACAGTGTTTTTATGAAACACCGAAAAATCTACCGCTCGCGCTCGCGCTTTTGTTTTGTTTTTGTTTTGTTTACGACTGTCAGTCAGATCAGGATTCGACTGTCAGAGTTGGGTGGTTGTCAGTGTCACTATCAATAGAGAAATATGAAACACGTTTTCAAGGAATTTATTTATATGAATATCCTTCAGACAGAGGTATTTTGAATTTTAAAACAAATTTCAACGAGTTTAAGATAATTTAATATCCTACTAATAAACGAGAAAGTTTGTTGGGATGTCAGTGACAGAAGGTGTTTGTTGATCATTCATGCAAAAACTAGTGAATGGATTTTGATGAAACTTCAGAATAATATAGCTTACATTAACAGAATTTCACAGACATTTGAATATTGTAATATACCACTATTCTATAGCGCTGTGTCTACATTCGTGCAGACACAGCACATGCTGAGTGTCGACCCATTTGTGTACTTCAATCTAAGTTTAATTTAATAATGTTATCTGTCTTGTTTTTAATTTTGTACACAAATAAATATTTTTCTTTCTTTCTTTCTTCCTCGCGAAAATTTATGTCAGTATGTAAGTTAAGTCAAGTCGAAGTCCGAAATGGATAATTTTGGCACAGAAATAGCTGTAGTCCTAGCAAAGGACAAAGCTACAATTTTATTTATCGTGGAAAAATCTATGATTTCGCGCGTTGCGCGATTTTCATTCTATAATATAACAAAATAGTTAAAAATATAATACCTTTTTTTTATACAGAAAATAGTAAACGAAAATGTCTTCGAAAATCGTTGATTCTGAATAATGGTAGAGATGTACTTATCACTATATCGGGCAAACTGTTATCGTATAAAGTACCAAGTATCAAGACTATGTTATTTCCTTGATTATTCTTAGTTTTTATTTAAATTAGCTTATAGTTGACCTGTCCATGTATGCCTAGGCGTCTAAGGAAATAAACGTTTTGACTTTGACTTTGTATTTTACTTATTAATATTATTTTCAGCCCATGTCGTCCCACTGCTGGGCAAAGGCCTTCCTATTCCCCTACCACACTTCGCGTTGTTGAGCTGTTGTACAAAAGAAAATAACAGATATATCGATTTGTAATTTCTATTTAAATAAATTTTAACTGTCGAGTTCTACCCGGCCGCGGCTGCGCGCCCCTTGATATATGTAGTTAAAAAATATACTTAAAAAACACTCACTGTTCGTGTTTAAAACACACCTCATTTTTAACGATGAAGGCAAACATCTCGAGAAAACTGGCGTGTTCTGAAAACTTTGAAGGAAATTAGGGTCCTTATGCAATTTTAATTTGTTATTGTAGACAAAAATATTATTTGGATAAAATATCTTGCTTGTGATCCTAATGACGAGCAACTGCGTGGGCACCCTTGCACTAGTATTTTAGGTATATGCATTTATTAACAAAGTATCTTTATGGATAAAGTTCTTTATCAGTTTCCTGTTACAAAATATTACCTAGTTTTCGGTTAATCTATACTAATATATAAAGCTGAAGAGTTTGTTTGTTTGTTTGTTTGTTTGAACGCGCTAATCTCCGAAACTACTGGTTCGAATTGAATAATTCTTTTTGTGTTGGATAGTCCAGTTATCGAGGAAGGCTATAGGCTATATAACATCACGCTACGACCAATAGGAGCAAAGATATAGTGGTAAATGTGTAAAAAACGGGAGAAATTGTTCATCTTTGAAGCCTTCCGTTGCGTGCGCCGTGAAAACGGTTCAAGATACACAAAAAATATGTATTAAAGAATAATAGCTCTTTTTATGATCTAAAAAACAATCCGCGATAGTGTATGTCCATCTTTTAAGATTAACTCACAAAAACCGTTTTTATGGTACCTAATTTGGTCGAAATAATTTGTTTAAGTTGTATCAACATAATAATATTAATCTTTATTCAAATAAATATGTTGTTGGTTAGGAGTACTTCATCCATTATAACGCGGGTAGCACCGCAGGGCACAGCTAGTTGATGATATGTGATTTGGCTAGATCAGGATCCGTAAACTATTTTGGACAAGTGACCCCTTTTTCAAAACGAACTGTTACCTCAGACCCCTTAGAACCTCAGAGATAAATTAAACATTTAGTGTGATGGATGAACCTGGCGTGGGAGTTTTTCATTTTGTACGAACTTGAGACGTTACATTATTTACTACAACAATTCTATTTCCTATAAAAATATTAATTATTATTAGTTCACGTGACACAACAAAAACAATACATTACCTAATCATCTTGAAATTTTTAAATAAGAACTTGTGTTAATATAATATGGGTAGATATTTAGACCTCATCGACCCCCAAAATAAGTTTTCGTTTATCTCTACCCCTAGGGGTCAATATTATCAGGTCCCAAGGACCACTTTGGGAATCCCTGGTCAAGATCTTAATGATTGAAACCAACTTATTTATTTAGAAATATTCATTCTTTAATTAATTATAACTACGCACTATTTTTGTATTGTGGTTATATTCTAGCCGTATTTTATTAAAAAATAGAGGTTGCACATTGGATTATTTGGTTTAAGTTTACTATTAAGTTTTTCACACGGTCTCATAAACGCTTTAATGACGCACATAATAGACGTGAAAATAATATTATAGGAATTATCATTCAACAAATAGATAAACCTTAAAAATATACCATTGAACCTGTTACTTTATATACTATCTAACAAATTCTTCTTTTTACCACATCACTAGGTATTTCATTGACAGCTAACGTCATTCATGGTATTATTTTGATCAGTCAAGTAGTCAAGTTGACAGTTTAAAATTAAAAAGTTACCGGATTTCAAACGGTTTTCTGTGCGTTGTGTTTGTATTCGGTTGAACGGCTGCATCTTTTTGGCATGATTCCGTGATTACTTCGAGCGCGCGTTACATAAAATGAGCGTCGTACTGCATCCACAAAAAGGTTATTAATAGATCCCATGAGTTGCGTGCTCGCATCTCCCGACATTTTTGTTTTCCTTGACTGCTGTTGACACACATAACGCGTTTGCTAGAATTTGAATTAGAAATCACAGTGAAACTTTGAAATCGTTTAACTGTAAACATTGAACTGATTTTTTCCGTCCTCAGATTGATTGTGCGAAGATACAAGCCGTGCCGTGACGGAGTATCGCTGAGAATATTGAGACCCAGTGAAGTGTTGTGAATGTGATAAAATGGCTCAGAACTCTGAGCCCATGGACGTGGACTGTATGGATAGTGAGTTTGACAACAAAGAGAACAGCTACCATCACAGCAATGTCCTGCCCAGCACGGAGAAAGGATACGAGGAGCTCGACGTCTCTGAACTTAACATGAAACTAAGGTACTCAATAACGCCAGCGAATTCTCCTATGTCAAAGAGCTACTCTGCTTATGTCGACAGTAGAAACCTTGATCCTGATGATTCACTTATCTGCTCTAATGAAAATGCCAATTTAACTCGCTCACTTAACTCTACAATGACCAATGACAGTGTAATCAAATCATTAAAGAGTTTGCCTTTGCAAACTATTGCATCAGATCCAGTTATGGATAATCGAAGTTCAGTTCTCAGACAGTTAGACAGCACAATGCCTGGTGATGTGACTATAACAGTAGGTGGTTCCCATGATATCGATGAAAGTCTCTCTCTACCAAGTTCCTCCTCTTCGACAGCACACACACCCGAAGCTACTACTCCAACCAATATAACCAAGCATGAAGAGGGGTCCCCAATTATGCGTGGACTAAAGTCTGTTTTTAATATGTTCCGATCCTCTCAGAGTCCCATTCCACCAGTAGATAATGATGAAATACTAAAGCAAGAAGCTAGCAACTTAGACGCAACATATTCTGAAATTCAGAAATCTCCAACTCTAGTATCAGCACCTGTAGCTGTACATAGAAATAAAGATAGTGGTTCCCCGAAGAGGAACAGTCCTCTCAAAGATAGCATTACCTTCAATGATGACCTTGAGAAGGAACTACAATGGAAAGAAGATACAATACTCTTTAGCGATGAGAAAATTCCCATACATAAATTGTTATTGCCTAATATGAAAACCACAAGTGGAGTGCTTTCTGCAACACCTCGGAAAGAGCAGAACCAGAATTCAAATTTAGATTCAACTGTTGAATATATGGATATTTCATACAACGAGTCGGTGGTTTTGGACAGTACAGTTACAGGATTACATAATGGAGGAGAGTCCGATGGAGAGTTTTTGGATTGTGAAACAACATTTACTAAGAATGAATTACCAACTGTAGAAAATAATGTTACATTTAAAGACACAATAAGTGAAATGGTAAATGAGATAGATTCAAAAATAAAAGAAGATATTGAAACTCACATTGAGACATCTTTAAAAACTGACTCCACAGAAACAACCCAAGTTACATCTACTAATAATCTTACAAAATATACAGAAATTAGAGAAACCTTATCGGAGGTTGGACATAATATTGAAGCTGTTGGCTTAAATAATGTTACTAGTTATGGCAATGATACCACTTTTTTCAATGAAACAGTGAACAAAAATGTTGTTTTTGATGATGAGAATGTCAATGGTGGAAACATTTCTACAATAATGGATTCTTCAGATCAAGTTCCGAGCAACATTAATTCTACTATTGAAATAAAAGAAAACTATACTGGTAATATTGTCAGTATAATACCAGAATCAATTGCAGTTGTGGAATCTGCATTGCCATTGGTAAGTTCTACAAATGAATTGTCCCAGATCCTTGACAACAATAAACAAATTTCGCTGCATGAATGTGAAAGTTCAATACTAAACGATGAAGTGGGTCAAAATGAACTTTATAGGACTGAAACTATTGAAGATACAATATTATCAGAGCATTTAGAGGATGATAAAGATACTAATATTTCAACAGAAGATGTTAATGAAACAGTAACTATCATGCAAGAAGTCGAAAATAATTCAAATGTAGAACACATTGCTAATATGAACAGTCCTTCACAGGAAGATCAACTAAAAACTGATGTAACAACGAAAGATGTTGATAAAACAGTAACCATTATGCAAGAAGTAGAAAATGAAACAATCTCAGAGAAAATTGACAGTATGAACAGTCAATCACAAGAAGATCAACTGAAAACTGATATCACAACAAAAGATGTTGATAAAACAGTAACTATCATACAAGATGTAGAAAATGAAATAAAAATAGAGAAAATTTACTGTATAAACAGTCAATCACAAGAAGATCAACTAGAAACTGATGTAAGCATTTTAGCTATTCAAGCTCAATTTGAAATTGAGACAGAAAATATTCAGAACCAGCTCTCACATGAGGCTGTAATAATAAAAGTGAAAGATGAAAATGAGGATAAATTAATACAACCAATTTTTGAAAACATAGAAAACAATCCGGACCATAGTATTGTTCCTGACACTCTTGAAACTAATGAAAATACATTAATGAGTGATACAACGATAAATGTGGACATCTCTATTGCCCCACCTCAGAACACTGATATTCTCAATGAGACTAATGCTATTGTCAATAGCTTGACAGAAATTATTGGTGAATCAGCAAACAACACAGTTTGTATGTTAGATGAGTCCCTAAACAATCAAATGGATAACATTGAATGTTCAAATGAAATTCAGCCATTACCTGACCTAGTACACCAGGCTGTATCTCCGACACTGATTATTAAAGAAAATGAAATGAGTGCGCAAACGGATGCAATTGTTTGTAATGCTATTCCTAATACAAATGACAATATTCCTGAACCTAGTTTAGACATTTCTATGGTGGAAACTAATACAAAAGAGAAAATAAAGAACACAGATCTAGAATCTGAAATAAAAGACGATGTAGTGATTAGTGTCTCAGAGTTGAAAGAAAATGTAATAGAAGATATTTCTAATGATCAAAAGGAGAATAATGATGTTGCTATTGATGACGAAGTTGTTCTGTCTGGTAATAACAGTCCATATGTATCAGTTATAGCCGAATCTGAAGTTAAATCAGCTGAAGAAAGTTTTGAAAAAGTTGATATAAATGTCACCTTCCAAGGCCCATCATCGCCTCCTATTAAGTCAAAAGGTTATAACTTCAATTTCGATGAAATAGACGACCCCTTTGCCACAAAAACTAAAATAAGCATGTCTCCACCTAAAATTGTAGATAAGATAAATGTATCTGCTAATGCTGAAAACGATAAAAAAAACACCACAATAAAATCGTTACCTAACCGCCGCCGGTCACAACCACCTGAAAGAAAAAGATCAACTATCAACAGAAAGAAGCTAAATACTACTATTGATGCTAGTGCAGTTGTGACTGTATCAGACAAAAACCTGAATGTTGAATTATCTGTTGATGAGCCCCAAAAGAAACTGACTTCACACACAGAAGTAAATGCTGAAGATATAGAGACTCCAGAAAATGTTATTGAAGCAAAGGATAAAAGTATTGAAAATATTGTTATTGCTAGTTCAGAAAACCTCAAAGATAATTTTATAATCAGTGAAAATGAGGCGTCTAATGATGTTTCTGCATCTAGCATTGATATAATAGACAGTAAAAATTTTAACAAAAGCTCTGTATCTATCCCAAATATCAACGAAGATTTACTTCAACAAGCATTAGATGTAATAGCAATAGCTAAAACTGATTCTGAACACAAATCTGATATTGAATCAACAACGATTTCTGCAACAGATATCAAAACATCCTCTTCAGAACACTCTACATACTACTCTGCTGGCTCCTCTAGTGACTACTCCATCTCGAAAAATGTATTCAATTTACCTGAAATCGACGACAAAAACTTTAACCCATTTGCAACTAAGTCAAAAATGAGATCTTCCCCGGGTTTGAATGAAAGTACTTTCATTGATGAAGACGAAAAGAAATCTGCCCAGGAAGCATCTTCACCAACTCACACTCCTCAAATAAAGGATAAAAATGACGAAGAAAAAATGGACATAGAACTAATGGAAAAAGACGCTTCATACAATGTGAGCAATTCGACATCGTCTTCTAAAGCAACCATCGATAAAAATTTAACTACTCGCGAAGTTAATACCGAGGATGAAGATACAGAAGAAGGTCCATTCCTGGAAGCAGATGATGTTGTTGACAATTTCATGGACTTGGACGATAGTAACATGATGCGATTCAATGAAATAGCAGCTCAAGTCAATGAGGAAAAAGCCGATGCTGGAGAATTGTTCATTGACGCTCAAGCATTTGAGTTCCTTCTAAATCAAAACAAGTGTAATACCGTCGCTGACAGTGGAAAAGAAAGCCTATTCCTAAAATTTGATCCTCTGTTTTCGAAAAGAATATCTTCCGGAGGAGATATACTTGCTGCTCTATCCCAAGTTAAGAAGCGCCAAAGTACTCCAAGCAAACCAACAAGGCCATCACTTAGGAATGAGGCATCTCCTATCGCTGGACCATCAAATCTGAATAGCACTTTTGATGCTGAAACGAACGTAACACAAGACAGCATTGAAGATCTTAATGTTACTGTAGCGAAACCAATGATGGTCGTGACTCCAGCAGTAAATGCGGCGGTCACACCGCGCAATAAGACCACCACTCCACCCAGATCAAACCGACGTTCTATCAACTTCACGTCCCCTGCCATGGCTGTTATTGATAGACTTCTCTCTCTAAGTGGTAACAATTCACTCTTAGGACTTGAAACAACATCCACTCAGACGAACACACATCAATCTGACACTGATGTAGCGCTTACTCAACTGAGAGAGCTTTTAGCTGAGAAAGAAATAAGCGTTTATCAACTAAGATCCGAGAGCAAAGAATTGAAAGATCGACTATCAACAATGGAAACACAAGTTAAGATCCTCGAATCAGACGGTGAAGATCGACTGAAGAAATTAAACGAACTTAACGAACGTCTGATCGAAAAGACAAATATCAATAAGAGGATGGCGGCTGTGGTCGAGGAATATGAGAGGACGATCGTTAGTTTGATAGCAAAGACTGAAGAGGATAAGAAACGTCACAACGAGGAAAGAAAACGTTTAATAAATGAGAGAGATGAGCAAACGGCACATTTAGCTAGTATGGAAGTGTCATTCAGTGATTTACACAGTAAATACGAGAAGAGTAAGCAGATAATATTGAGTTGTAAGGCAAATGAGGAGACTTCCAAGAAATCTATCAGAGACTTCGAAGAGAACCTTGCAAAGATGCAGGCAAATTATGAGACGCTAAAGCAACACGTGACCTCGAAACTAAACAATGCGAATCAAGAACTGCACAAAATAAACAAAACCCACGAGACCGAAGTATTGAAACTCAACGCTCTGATCAAACGCAAGGACATGCATATCACATCGCTCGAGGAGACTCTAGCGCAGAAAACTAAAGCAAATGAAGAGTTAACGGCGATATGTGACGAACTGATCAACAAAGTCGGCTGAGCCAAAAATACACGCGTTAACGTTACTTGTATTCCGGTGTCTGTGATCCGAGTTGATATTTCTGAACTTTTGTCTTTATCTCATGATAAGTGGCAGTAAGTCAGTTGCATCAAGGCTAGTGCCAAATTGATATTTTATTTATAATCATGTTTGTAATGTTCGCCAACCAGGATTGTGATAAATTGCCTGTATTTGTATATTTTCTTAAACAATTTAATTACCTACTTTCATCTTATAATTTAATTCACCTTATATAGTCATTCATGTATGTTTAGACAATTTTTTCCAAATTATTGTACGGTTTATGTTATGCTGGTCATAATAAAATCGTGCTAATCTATTGACATTAATTATTTTGACACATAATATATGTTTTTCACAATTTTGTATAAAACCGGTTTTATGAATAATAATTTAATTTTGAAAATTAAATTCTAGTGTAAGCGACAATAATTATAGGTAATAGATGGGGAAGCAATATTTTTGTAGACATTTTATATTATTATGCTTTTTAATACTGACATAAATTTTTATTCTTCGAGCATGTTAACAAATTTATATTATATTCTTGACTGAATTTTAATACTCTGTCATTTAATATTTAATTCATTGTCATTTGATATGTAACCATTTTGATTTAATTTTACCAAAATCTTATCATAAACGATCTTACATTGAGCAAATTTTGTAACTAAAGATATTTTATGTACCCCAAATGTTTAATACTTTTGTATAATGTCACTAGTACTAGAAAATATTGTGCCAACCTTTTGTAAAATATTAGTTTTATAACTTCGACTGTAAATTCGGAGATTGAAGTGTAGTTATTAAAAGTTACTGACATCTTTATAATGTTCTTTCATTTTAATCCGTATTAGCATCTTGCATCAGTCCTTAATTGCTAAAAACTGCACCAAAATTCGTTGATCACATAAATTTATTATAAGCAATTAAATTTAAAGTAAGTTTCTAAAATATGCGATCAGGTAGGATCATTTTAGGCCTGAAATTGCGTTTTGTTGGGCGCGGGCGCGGTTATCCAACCAATATTATAAAGCTAAAGAGTTTGTTTGATTGTTCCGGAACTACTTCCGATTGAAAAATTTCACTGTTAATGAAAACGCGTTGTTCCCGCGGGGAAATCCAAAAACAGGCAACGCCGTGACGTGTTAAGCTAGTATGTCATATATACATAAGTGCTTCCCCTCTCAATTATCAAAAATATCAAAAATAATCCTCTCCCGCGCCCGCTAACGCAGAGTCAGGCCTTAAACTTAGGTTAAGAAGTCACAAATGCCTTGCTAGGTAGCCAACACTTTAACTAGCAAAATGTGTCCCAATTCTATGTTGCACATTGATTTATTCGTGTAAGCATACGAATTTCCAAGGCATACATCTCGTGCCAGCCTGTGCCATTGCTAAGAAAAAAGCATTCTTAACTGATATAAAGCTTGCAGCGCAGGTAGCGTACGGCGGCCTTTTAGCTCGGGAATTCGAGCAAGGCGGTCGCTGTGGTTACCATGGCGACCAACGACAAACACTGCCAAACTTACGCCCCAGAAGTCAAAAATTTTTATGATGCGAGGGATTACTCGGAGATGTATGACGAGACCGTCCCAGTGGTGAATGCTAGGGAAATTGAGAGTCCTAGTTCTAGTGACGGCGAGGCTGTGGTCAAGTCTACCATGAATAAATTCAACCCCCCAGTTAGGCATACGGCCAGGCATGACTTTGATTCGGAGTCAGAAAGCGATTCGGAAGATAAGTTCCTGAATGACTCGGCAGAAGAGGTGAGTTTTTAAATCTTTATTTTTGGTTTTATTAGCCTAGTTTCATTACGAAATGTTTAATTAGGTACCTACTTACTTGAGTATTAACCTAAGAATTTGCTATCTTGCCTTCGAATACAATATATGAATTAAACTTGGACCGATCGATCTTGCTCAATTTTACTTAAATTGTCACTAACGCTCATTCAAATGGCTGAAGTTTTTAAATGTGCCTGTTTTGATCATTATGTATTCATATGAATATAATTCAACGAAACTTAGTAATAAGAAAGCTGTGTTGTTCGTTAAACACATGACCTAAGAAAACTACGTAGGAAGGTAAGTACCTACCTACTTAGACTTACATAGCGAACTGTTCATTATTAACCCCCGACCAAAAAAGAGGGGTGTTATAAGTTTGACGTGTCTGTCTGTCCGTCTGTGTGTCTGTCTGTCTGTCTGTCATAAAAATCATAGCTCTCGATCGGTTGGAGCGATTTCAATTTATGAAGTTTTTTTTGTATGAAATGTGAGTTTGGCCCGGGTGTTCTTAGACATGTTTCATGAAAATCTGTTTTAAATGTTCGTTGGTATTCAAGGATGGTTTTTACGGCGAGAAAAATTCGAATAATTGCAGAGAATTTCTTTTTGCCCACTAGTTCAAAATAAGAAACGATTTCCATTCCACGTATTGTACCTACCGTTCAATACAGTGCCGGTTTTAGTACTACCAGCGCCCTGGGCGAGATTTCTACGGCGCCCCCTAACTGCAATTCAAACCCATACGAAAAAAGGCGAAGGATAATAATGAAATAACCATTTATGAAAAGAAATAAACATTTATTAAAAAAACTAATAAAATTTTACTTTTCTAGCCTTTCTATCGGCGAACTCTTTTATTAAGTTATCAAAGTCGATGTTTTCAGCAATTTCATTTTCGATTGACAAAGTTGCCAAGTTTGTCAATCTAGATTGAGATATTGTCGATCGCAGATAGGTTTTTATCAGCTTGAGCTTAGAAAAACTCCTCTCTCCACTAGCAACCGTTACGGGAATAGTTAATAATATTCGTAATGCTATCCAAACATTTGGATATAGTTCTTGTAAGTTGCGGTCTTTGATAAAATTTAAAACAAAAACAGGAGTAACCACTTTCTGATCAGGCAAAAACGATTTCAGACTTACGAGTTCATCGCACAACATACATCCATCTATATCTGATTTGGAATTTACATTTAATTTCAATTGAAGATCACTACAGAGTTTGATAAGGTCGTGTTTTTCTGGAATCTGTTTTAAATTGTACAAAAAAGACCAAGATTCCGAGTACTCACATAACTGTTCAAATCTTTCGTTGAGTGAAGTTAACGTCGTGTCCAAAAGACAGTTGAAAAATTCAACCTCAAATTTTTTTTCTGGAGAAGTTATAGGCTCATCTTGGGCAGTTTCACCAGCTTGGCGCTTAACACGTCGAATTCTTGTTGTCGCTCTAAACACAGGTTCTATTTCTAACTCTTCAGCCAATTCCTTCGCAGTTGAAATGGCGCTTTTAAAGCCTGTATTTCTATATTCTTCCAAGAAATTGCAGCATTTTTTCAACATGTCTGTGCATTTACCGAGATCCATGTCTGTTGATTGTAGAGATTTACTAACGACATTAATTTGAAAAAGTATTTCATACCAGACAACCAATGAAACTATGAAGCCGAAATCTTTTAGCTGTTCGGCTAGAGTAGTAGCCTCATGAGAGACTTGAACATCAGTTTTCTGAGTTTCAATAGCCAAAGTGATTAAAGCGTCATGGACGGCGCTAATTTGATAACGGACTGCTTTAACACTGCCAATTCTTGCTTCCCAACGCGTGTCACTGAGTTTTTTTATAGTGTACAATCCCAAGTGATCGGTCAGAATTTTCCATCGATGAACAGAAGCTGAAAACAACGTAAACAACCTCTGAAGTACTCCAAACAAAGTGACAGATTTTACAGATGACTTAGTTTGCAAGTTTTTTGGTAAAATTCATTGTTTGCAAGTTTTTTGGTAAAATGAGAATTTGAGAAATGTCGCCCTGTATCATTCTTTGGATAATTATCAATGTGAGTTTGCACTGGGCCATTAGTTATTATTATGATCAATAATTTTGCTATTTCGAGTGAGTGGCCAAGTGGCTGGATCCGATATATTTGGAACAAGAGAACTAACGTCATCTAGAATTTGTATTTGTTGTACATCACCAATAGTGTCATCCTGAGCAGCATCTGTAATTGTAACACAACTTGTCTCCTCACTTCGGGAAACTTCGTCCACAATCTCTTCAACAGCTAACTGATCTGACTTGTCAGACAGAGACTCCACTACCGATGCATTCGCTTGTATTTCAGATGTAGATGCCACATTAAGGTCTTGATTTTTTGTTGTGATAATATATTTGCCTATATTCATAAACTTTTTTGTTTTTTCAAATTCCTTTTCTTTTTCTGCTTTTCGTTTTCTATATTTTGACCCAGATGGTTTGCTTTTGAAAGGATCAACGTGTTCAGACATTTTGTACTAATCAAATCTGCAACAAATTAAATCTGCGTAAGTCCGATCATTTCTATAAATTAATTAAATATAACGCTATTGAGTGAGGACGACCAAAAACGCTTTATATTTAGGAAAGCGTTAGCATACACGTGAACTACGATCGAAAAATCTAGATAAGGTAATATTGTCATGGCAGCGGAATAATTGTGAAATGTTATATTTAAAAGCTTGTGTTACGTGATAGTGCTTAGATTTGTATGAAAAAAATCACGATCATCCACTCGTTCCCGAAAAAATGACTTCTATGTACAGTCAGATGCAAAAGTCGGTGGACACTTTTCACCTTTAACACAAAGGCTTACGAATGAACAGTGTTCATCCACTTTTACACTTGACCGTACCTCCTCGACATTCATTTATTATCTCCGTGTTAAAATTTCATCAACATTATATAGTCAGTTCCAGAGATATTTTATAATATATAATTTACTTTAAATAGATTACCCCACTCCAAACATAACATAAACAAACAAACAAATGTTACCTCTTTAGTATAATAAGTAAAGATAGTTAAAATAAAATTGTACTTACCTAATTAGTGAAATAATCCGTCATAAAGCAAATACCTACTTAAACACTATTTGTATTTCAACTTTTTGGATAAAACCTATGTCACTCTGTAGTCGGCGACAAAAAGAAAAAAACATGCACTTCGTAACTTAGCGTGGACCGCCAGATTACTGCGTCTGTTTGTTTTAAAATATGTAATTGCGATAACTGTTTTTAAGTGCGTGCACCGATTGAATGAATAAGAATGAGCTGTGTTCCGCTCCATCAAAAATAACGCCAACTCTTTTGAACTAAAATGTTAAAAAGAGATAGATAATGTGTTTCTCTGTGGTCGGGGATTCCCAGTAAAATAAACTGTATGTATGTAGTGCTACGACCGAACGGATTGAGCACTGCGTTCCATTCTAGTGTTGCCAACACATCGTTTTTTTTTTTCGCTTACAGAGATGGGAATATAAAGGGGCGCCGCTTAACGGCGCCCCTCAAAGTCCGGCGCCCCTGGGCGGTCGCCCAACCGCGCCCTACCCTAACGCCGGTACTGGTTCAATAGCATAGCTAATGTAATTCATAACTTTAGTTTCTTTTTCCATATAAATCTCAAGACTATAATGCTAATGGGAGCAAGCATGCAATGTGATCATTTAATATTTAAAACTATGCGCAATGGTTTTATTTTACTCGCTCAAAGTTTCACTTATCGTGTCTTACGAGTTAAGATATTTAAATTTGACTGCCTCTGTGGCGTGAAGGATCGACGCGAAGAGTAGCTGGTTCGATTCCAGCTGATTCATCGAATCTCAGTAATAATAAACGGCTGATTCTACTTATATGTCGGGACCTTTACTGGCTGATAGAGAGAGAGAGAGATAAAACATTTATCGTCACAACACACACACATAACAAGGAAAAATACAGTTAAATAAAATAAAAAAAATATATAAATAATAATAAATATTTCCGGACAATCCACACAACAACATCTAGCCCCGTGGTAAGCTCTTAGCTTGTGTTACGGGTACTAGACATCTGATATACTTAATATAATATACATACATACATACATATTTTTTATTATACATATTAAACACCCAGACCAAGGAGAAAAGTGCTTGCAGAGCATACAAACACTTGGCCCCTCGGCGGGAATCGAACCCGCTACCTCTTGCGCCGCAAGCGGACTCTCGCCCACCGCGCCACTGAGGCAGTCAATACATATTGTAATACTTAATACTATCTAAACCAGGGGTCGGCAAGTAGTTTTAGGTAGGGTCCGGATATTGCTCGAAAATTTTTAAAAGGTCCAGAAAAAAAAACAACTGATAATAATTAAGTACAGCTTTTTATTACCTAAAATTAGTGAGAAAAATTGCAACGGCGGTCTTGAGCCAGGTTTTTATAGTTTGGTTCTCGTGAAGAACAGCTAATTCGAAGAGTGTCTTTTATTCTGGAACGATATTTGAATTTCAAAAAATTCATTTTTGAAAAATATGTTTTGCATATGTATGTCGAGCCAAACATAGTGGCCAAATTGATAGCAAGTTTTTTGCAATTTTCATATTTTTCTGGGACATGTTTCGCCTGTTGCTGACCGTTGATCTAAACTAAACATTTAAGATGGAATGTGTTGTGCCAAAAGGTTTCGCCTCAGAATGTGCAGATCCACCTAGGTAGAGTTGCGTTGGCTTTCAGACGAGACCTAATGACAAAAAAAACAGCTGATAGCTGATCTTATAAGGAGTGGGTAATTGATAATCAACTCTGCGGGGAGCAAAGTTAAATATCACACTTTTAATAATATAATACAGCCCTTCTAGGGTGAATGTTCTAAGTGTCTAGACTATAGACGAATAACTTAAATCACGGACATAGCGAACAGACGACATTCGACAACACATCTATGAATAGACAGTATTGTTAAACTCAAGTGAGCATAGCAGGTGGTTCAGTAAACTTTAAACTAGGAAGTTAGCCCCGTAAATAGATCTTAAGATGAAGACCCTTTTTTCTCCGAACTTTCCACATGCATGCGTTGGTTATTTTGGGATATTAGGACTTCCCCTAAGCACAGAATAATAAATAACTAACGCAAGTATTATTTTTAAGTGGGATTGTTGTTGATGATGTAGATTAGTTATTTTAAAACGCCGGAGTTCCAAAGGGGTGAATACAAACTTTACTTATAGGTATAAGTTATTTTTTTATTTCAATAATGTGTTAATTATTTATTATTATCAAGCAACATGGGTAATCTATGCCAACTAAAATACTAAAATCAACATTTCTGTATTTTCAACACAATAATTTGTAATAAAATATTTTTGTTCACGTATTTA
This sequence comes from Gymnoscelis rufifasciata, assembly GCA_929108375.1. Classification (NCBI taxonomy): domain Eukaryota; kingdom Metazoa; phylum Arthropoda; class Insecta; order Lepidoptera; family Geometridae; genus Gymnoscelis; species Gymnoscelis rufifasciata. The sequence continues at coordinate 1,746,804 of OV815320.1, forward strand.
AACCTTAGACTTCAATACCCTCAGTGAAAGTTGCCCATAAAATAAAAGCCTAATAAAATATCTGTATGTGTAAATGTAGGAAGGCAAGTTATTTCTTAAGTACACTTAGGTTTTTTTTCCCTCTCTGCCCAGTCGATGACAATATCTTAAGAACGGAACACCGTTTTGGTATCATTTTTCGGAGCCTCCCGCGACGATTTACGCGAAGGGTTACGCTTACCATGTCTCATGGGCTAGGCGCTACTGTGTGGGATGTTCAGCGTTAAGGCATTTTCATTAATGAATAATTAATAAAAACCAAAGCAAGTATTGCATAATGAACGCATTCTTCAGGACATTACCTTCAGTGCTAGTTAGAAACTGTTACAGCAAGGTAAGGCCCCGCAAACCACGTAAACATATGAAATACCTTAAAAAGGGAATATATGCCTTTCAGACTAACATATCCACATACACATACTAGCATATCATAACATATATTATACTAGCGGCCCGCCGAAATTTTTCGCATTTTTCTCGCCGTAAAAACCATCCTATCTCTCAAGTTGGATCGAACTGCACATGGTGTGCGAATTTTATTATAATCGGTTAAGTGGTTTAGGAGTCCATTGAGGACAAACATTGTGACACGAGATTTATATATATTAAGATTATATCATAATATAATATAATTATTGTAATGGTTCAGTCACCAGATAGGAAGTCGTCAGATAAGTTCATGGAGGTGCAGCGACCAGTTCCGAAGGTGAAGAGTGAGCCTCCACAACCAAGGCCAACGCCCAGCGGAAACAGATCTAAGCCGCCGGCGAAGCGAGATGATTCTTCTAACTCTGGTGAGTGTTTTGTTTATTCTTAAATCAACACCAACTCCCTGTTGGGACAATTAACGTTCCCACTTGTGGGTGTCTCTAGACGAGAGAGATTAGGCTTTAATTCACCACGCTGGCCAAGTGCGGGTTGGTGAATGTCACATTTTAAATTAGATTATCATTATTTCAGCCATAGAAGGTATACTGCTGGACTTGGGGCCAGTCATGCTTAGCGTTCACCTCTCTTTTATCCGAGGTAATAAGCTAATTGCATGGGCTAACTATGTATGTATCTAATCTAAATAACAAAATCTTAATTAGTAAAATTAGGGCCGAAGCTACTAAAAAAACACTATCGCTTCTTTAAACATTCTTCGATCTTACTGAACGTTTAGGATCTGTATGGAAAAAAAGTTGTGTTGTAAAAATTCCCAAAAAATTTAAGTCGATGACGGGTTATAAGTAGGTATTTTTTCTTTATTTTAGCTTTGTAAATAAATTCTAATATTGTTTGAATAGAAACATAGGTATTATTCTTATTGTACATGAGTATTATGTTTCCACATTTTAACCCCCGACCAAAAAAGAGGGGTGTTATAAGTTTGACGGCTGTCTGTCTGTCTGTGGCATCATAGCTCCCGATCGGATGGAGCGATTTCAATTTAGTTTTTTTTGTATGAAAGGTGAGTTCGGCCCGGGTGTTCTTAGACATGTTTCATGAAAATCGGTTGAGCCGTTCAAAAGTTATCGGGGTGAGAGTGGGGAAGGAAAACCGAAAATCTGCAAATATACTCGAGTGGGGTATCAAATGAAAGAGCATCGCGTGCACTAACTACTAAATATTATGGTGTTTTACTTATAAGGAAATTAAGGCATTGGAATCGGGGGTTTTTCTTAAATTTTAAATTTAGATTTATCTTAGTTTCTTTAAATCTTTTATATGGAAATCCTTAAAGAAACGGACAGCGGCGACATAGAAGCGGAGCTGGGCGGCGCCGGCGTTGGAGCAGGCAGCGGGCGCAAGCGCGGCGGGGCCGGCGTGGTCATCCCGGCGGAGGGCGCCTACGACCCCAAGAGCTACCAGGACCTGAAGGTGCCCCCGGAGATGGAGAACATATTCCAGTATATCATGAAGTCAGTGATAACATGTTTATATGTATTTAGTATCACCTGTCCCGATGTTTGTCTGTAATCAAACCACCTTATAATGAACTAACTGCCCGCTAGAGGCTTTGCCCGCGTAATTATAAGTTTTCCCGCGGTAAAAAGTAGGTATTGTCCATCATTACTGGGAAAACAGCTATGACCATACCAAATTTGACTAAAATCGGGGTTTTGCTCGCCATAAGTCTATTTTCTCGAAAAAAGAAGGTTCACATAGAATAGGTAATAAAAAAGTAGCCTATGTGTTATTCTGATTACATATCAGAATAACAGCTATATTATTGCAAAGTTTCATCAAAATCCATACAGTAGTTTTTTCGTGAATGAGCAACGAACAGACTTACACAGCACTTACTTATTTACATCCTTACAAACTTTCCCCGTAATAATATTAGTAGGAATAATATTATCCAATTTTACAAAAAGCCTATCTCCTATATTAAGCTCCAAAAAATCGGATAATAAATTTCATTTAAATCGGTTAAGTAATTATTACATGTGTAAAACTTGGAACTTGGAACGCTGAAGGAAAATTTATAAGGAAACCGGTGGCGTAAAAGTAATCGGACACAAAGACTTATGTGTCAGATACCTTTTTACGCCTCAACCTCTACCAGTTCAGATTAAATACGTCATTCAGAATGCCAATGTTATTATCCAATGCAATTTTAGTTCAATTATACAGCCAAATTACTGATTACCTACTTAGGGCGTGCTTACAGTATTTTGGCCACATGTCATTGTTGCAACACTGCTTACATTTGAAATTTGGCAAACTAATTATATCATCATGTCTTAGCTTAAACATAAGCGTTTCATGTTAAGGTATATCCTTAATTAAAAGTGTAATTTTCTAAAATACTCTTAGTGTTGTCCTCCCTCCTGTTTATCTGTCGTTAATGTTTAAAAGTAAACAAAGATGCGATAAATTTGACAGTCATTGACCTCGGTGAAGACGAGAAGTTTTTGGCACTCTGACAAAATTGTGATAGACGCAGAAAGATATAACCGGCTGTGGTACATACATAGGTACATAATCTTAAATGAACAAACACATTTGTAAAAACAGCTAGATTAGCTGTAACGAAATCTTGAAGATTATCAAAAGCCGTGTTCCCTGGAACATACTGTGCTAAAATTCTTTACTTCCTTTTGTGTTAAGTCATAATGTTATGGTGGAAATCTACCTCCTGTTTATACCTATATAACCTGTTAATGCAATTTTTGAAGTATTATTTGACTTTAACGTATTAGGGTCATAAAAACGTTCCAAGAGTAAGTCTGCAATAATTTCTTGCAGATTCACTAAAATGTTGATAACACTAACTTAGATTTGGTCTTAGATATCTTATTAGAAATGTAGGCCTGTTCTTCATAATTGTAATTAGTAGTTTATTGATAGTTTTCTACTTCTATTAACGTAAAGTTTAAGAGAATTAGAATTATGACTGTAAATTATTGCATCATGTAAATCTAAACTTGACTAAGCTTCCTTAAACTAGTTTATGTTCTTTTGAGAACAATTAAGTCGTGGCTTTATAGAGCTGTCTTTGTAAACACTAATTATATTATTTTATCTAAGCCAACGCGTTGGACTCTCTCCAATCTCCAGTGAATCGTCGATAAACCTAATTAGGTTAGCGGGAACGAGTTGGCAGTCGCCGGCCGATTGGCGATTTCATTGCTTTCCTTTCGATCGGAATGTCTGTCTACGTGGTCGGAATGCGCTGTGCGTTTGTGCATTTGAGACCACATTGTTTTAAAAATAAAAATATCTACTACTTTGTTTGCGCGCAAGTTTTATTAAGTACATACCTACTTGTCATTTTATATAAGCGATGTTATTTATGTTTCGATCTGTTTACAACCTTCTGTGTGGTGACTTAACTCTCTTTAACCCTCGAAAAAAAAGAGGGGTGCTATAAAGTTTGACGTGTCTATCTGCGACATCATAGCTCCAGAATGAAGCGATTTAATTTTTTTTTTTTGTCTGAAAGTTGAGTTTCGCTCGAGTGTGTCTAAGTACATGTTTTTACAATGTTTGATAAAAATCTGCATGTTTCTGCAGTATTTGCAGATTTTCGGTTTTGCTTTCCCAATTTTACCGTCAAGATTTTCATGTCAAAATAAACGAAATTGAAATCGCTTCATCCGTTCGAGAGCTATGAGGCGACAGACAGACGGACCAGTCAAACTTATAACACCCCTCTTTTTTGGGGTTAGTAAAATTGTAAAGCTTTTCCAACTGAATCACGTTTTCGGCACCTGCACACAACCAAAAGTTTACTACGTCCTGAGATCTGTGCCATGTCGTGATAGAGAATATTATTCAGTGTTAGAACGTAATAAATCTTATCTCAACGGCCACAGTCGAGTGAATTTCTAACGGTTAACTAATAACTGATAATTATGCTATAGAATCTCTTAACTGGGGGTTTAGAAGACCAGTTTCACTAGTTTAAATAGAAGGTTCGTAATATTGTTCTATTCTACACATCTTTGGCGAAATTCAAAGAAGTTGTATTTTAATTTGAAATTGATTGTTATTATTAAAATGAATAATAAGCCGTGTTGGCTAAGTTGGAACACACTTGACTTTGATTCCGAAGGTTGAGGGTTCAAACCCCGCCACGCACCTCGGATTTTTCATCATGAAAAATGTACCTATGTGTGCTTTAAAACACGTGCTTTAACGGTGAAGGCAAGGAAACCGGCATGTTCTGAGAACTTTTAAGAGTTTGAAGGACATATTGTGACATTCTACAAACCCGCACTTGGCCAGCGTGGTGAATTAAGGCCTAACCTCACTCGCCAAGAGAGAAGACCCTGTGTCCCAGCAGTGGGCACGTTAATAGGGTTATGATGAATGACTTAAATCATTGGTCTATCTTGCGCTCAAATATTTTAACATATTTCGTCAATTAGAATGCGTTTTTTTTTCAAATTTACCAAATACAAAGAACGATTACATTAGGTTATAGTTGAAGGTACATTCCGTATAATGAAGCTAGAGTTTCCTAAAGTTTTATTTTAAATTGTTCAGTAGACTAGTAGGTAAATGTAATAATAGCACTTAACTAATGAGGAATGTTATAATTAATTTTGCCAACAGCCAATACCTGAGATTTATTAAAGTTTTGTTCAGGAAAATAATACAGCTGTAATAACAAAATTATTCCTCGTTCTTTCCTTGTCATTTTGATTGTTTAGCCTGCCTAGTGCTAGCTCGACGAGCTAATCCGTTTTCCGATTTAAGCGACTAAGTCACCAAAAGTATTTTTTGTAATAAATATGAAGCGAGTGTATTAAAGTCTTGGGTGGTGAAAGTGGGGAAAAATAACCGAATGTGAGAAAATACTAAATAAAAAACGTGTTAAATAAAAGAGCATGACGTGCACATCACAAAATGATTTGATTATGATTTATTTTTTATTTTATGGGAACAAAGGTTTTGGAATAGTTTTTTTATTTAATAAAAAAAATATCTTACGTAGCTCATTTTTTCATCCTGTAAAGAAACCTCGAGCAGGAAAAGTTAATTTACGCGTCTAAAGTAATTTTTTAAAGCTTTTCACTAACGGGATAATGTAAAAAACAGGCGTGGTTTCGCGCCACGAAATGCTATTAAAATACTCGTCAAAAATAAAAAAAAACATTACTAAAATTTCCTTTAAATGTGTCCTTTTATGTATTATCCTTTGAAGCACTATACATACTAAACACCCGAGCCGATTTTTATGTTTCACACGTCAATCGATTCCCCTTAGGTCGGCGAGTAAAGAAATGTCAGTTAAAATTCATGTGAAAATGGAAAAAATATAAGTTAATCAACCGTGCGCAATGCATTTCCCAAAAATATTTTGTAAAGCTTGTTTTCTGCTTTTCAGTTATATTGTAACTATGCAGACGGTTTTTTTTTTCTTTGTATTGTTAAAACGAAAAGCTTCGTTTAGAAGACTATTCTTACATACCATGCGATGTTAGTAAAGTTACACCCGTTCAAAATGAAAGGGGCAAGCAAATGGTATCCGGAACAAGACGATTGAATTCCAGTCTCATTGTTTTACTTGTCTCGCATGTCTCAAGTCTCAAGTTGAGTGACGTTCACGACTCGAATCGACATTCGTACTGAATTGATGATAGAGTTACAATTATGAAATTGGGCAAATGTTATTGTAGATATTACTGCAGGTACTTAAGAAATCCAAACCTAAACAACTTTTGCGCCTGTTTATAGAACTTTATTGGGATTTTACAGTTGCATGTAGGTAACTGTGCCGTAAATCATGAAACTCATACCAGAATAGTATTGATAATTAACTACAATGTAGTTTTAAATGTTATTAAAACAAATTAAATTTGAAATCATAAAATAATTCAAGCAAACGAAATCAAGTAAAGAAGTTGGACAGACCTGCTCTCAGTGGCCGAGTCCAACTCGCAATTGTCCCATTTTTGGTCAAGGGTATAAATTAGACCATTTGCTCTTACCCTTCGATATAACTAAATGACACCTGTAAACCTTTTTACATGGCACTAGCGGTCCACCTCCACTTCGCATCAGTTGTCCGTATTGTGAATCTAAACCATTCTCGAAATCACTGATACACATACAACATCGGTCCAGCCGTTTAGGAGGAGTTATATGACTAACACACGTACAGAAGATTTATATATATGTATAAAGATTACGCTGATCGATAATTCACGTAGATTTTTGCGCCGGTGACGTTAAACGCTTTATGCTTTCTTGAGCACAAGCATAAAACATTAAATCTCAGGAATGTATTTCATAGAATATTATTCTATTTGAAAGCAGATCGTTTGCCGGTCATTAGGCATAATTTCTTTCGCTTATTAGGCCATTTACCACAAACTCAGGTAATGTACCAAGATAGAGACCAGGTTGGGATGTGTGGCTAAAGCTTACATGTGTTAGAAACGAATGAGTGCTGATAAAATAAATGGTAGGAGAATAATTGTTGTGTCTACCCCACATGATATGGAAAATTGACAGTTAATTTTGAGTTTACAGTCTTGTCTACTATTTATTTCGATCCTCGGTCTTTTTGTGAACATTTTCTTTTCACAAATTAAAACTTTATTTTAAATTGATGGATTACAAAGGATATGTAAATTTATTTTATTATTTTTATCTTAAAGATCAGGTAGGAGTTATCGGGGAAGACAGGGCAGTAGGGAGATACTTAACCATTTCAATGCGATGAATGAAGAGGTACTGCTTACTTTATACTGGATGGTACGAATTATCCAATAAATAGGTATCGTAATAATTGATAATTATATTTCTTCGGTTATGCGATTTTGGACGTTGAGATTACGCAAAACTACTTACCGAACCAACTTCAAAAAATGTTTTTGATATGGAGAGTCCGGCTAAATGAAGTAAGGACTTCGGATACCATGTTATATCTATATATATAATTAATAATATGCGCGAGAAAACTTATAGGTATGGTATACATTCTATTTATTTCTTTAATTTACATCTTCATATTTCATATAGTACATTATAGTATTAGGTATCTATAGTTGTACGTAAAATGGCGCGAATGATAGCTAAAAGAATTTGATTCCCTATTCGTAATCACTAAACACGATTTCTCAGACAAAGACGAATGGTAATGATATAATTACCCTACCTTTGGCTCCTTGTCAACTCCTATGCAATATCAATGCCATGTGCCAACTAAACTTAGTCTTTGAACCTGCTAGAAAGCTAACTGTTCCAAGTCCAATCTAAATTAGTGCGCAATGTGGGACCAAATGTTCCTTCGTCTTTTATTCAAATCAAATCATCATTTATTTCAGACAGCATTAATTGTGTGTTAATACAAATTAAGACAAGTTCTTATCAACAAGAAGTGTTAATAGCATATGGCGTTGCTATTAACACTTCTTGTTGATAAGAACTTGTCGAAGTGTATTCTCAGATGCCAATTTTTTTTTAATGCCAATTATACTTAAGAGATTATAGAGAGAGATATATTTTTATCTTTAGCTACCTTTGTCTTGAATTCTTTCATCTATACTGTCTATACCAAATTTATTACTTTTTTGTTTGAACGCTCAGGGACTAGTCTGGTCTGATTGGATAATTCTCTAACTGTTGGCTAGCCTTTTATCGAGGAAGGCTACAGGCTACTACTTTATAACGAATTATGTAGTACTAGATCGCAATGTTTACGCCTTCGTTGCCTCTTTTATTAAACTTTAAGCCCCTTTTGTGAACGAACCATTGGAGTTTGCGTTGGTACCTGGCCGTTATAAGCATTATGACGGCAGCCTGTGTTCCATTGTATTTATACTTCTACCTGCTTGTAACAACAAAATTCGTCTGCGATGCAGCTTAGCGCTTGAAGGCTGCATCACAGGATTAATAGATTACCTACTGTTAACATCAGATAGCAACATCCAGTAATCTAGGGTTGGATCTACGCTGTCACTTATCTTATTAACATAAAATGATTTTACTTTTAATGAGTAAGGCTTCGGATATACCTACGCGTCAGTAACGCGGAAAGTGAGACGCGACACAATAGCGTCTGCAACGCGGGTCATTTTTGCCTGAAATCGTCCGGCTTTCTTGTCATATATAAGCATAAGCACCCCTCTTTAGTCTTTACGTTCCCACTGCTGGGACACACTTCTCATGGCTCTTCTCTTCTCTCTTGACGAGAGAGATTTGGCCATAATTCACCACGCAGGCCGCAAGTGCATGTCTTTCAAACTCTTTAAAGTTGTCAGAACTTGCCGGTTCCCTCACGATGTTTTGCCTTCGTTAAAGCGCACATACAATTTTCATAAGGTACTTGATTAAGGCCTTATCTCTCTCGTCAAGGGAGATCTCCCTGTGTCCCAGCAGTGGGAATGTTAATAGGGTGATGATGAGCATGAAGTACATAATAACCAAGTCGTTTATCATATCAATCTCGGTCCCCGACGCATAAAATTTAACGCACTAGATTGAGCTAAATGTTCCTTCTATTAGGTCAATGAAAAGTCAGCTCTATGGCACTTGCATCGAGGTCGTTATTTGATTGCTCCAGTGGGAGTTGCGTGGGAAGATATTATTATGTGATGCTGCGTCCTGTTTCAGTTGGAATATCGATGATAAATACCTATGTAGGTCTTTTACAAGCACTACTTAGTACTTAACTTACTGAATAGCACGTTCAAGTTCTACATTGTAATTCTCTTTAGCTTTGTATTTGTACCTACTTAGTCCAAATTTAGTTTCAATGAAGTTTCATTTGTACTTAGAATAGTATTGACCAATGTAATTAGATAGTTTTTGAGATAAGATTAGTATATCACACTAATTTAAGTAAATTAAGTTAAATTAACTTTATGCAGCCGCCGTAGTGGCCGAATTGAGTTTGTCTTCTGTATCTACATTGTAAATTTCACTATTATATGGTCCTGTTTCATCATGACCGAGTAAAACTAGACAATGTTTGAAATAAAAAGGCTGATATTAAACCAAATATGTATTCAGTAATTCCGCACACACTTTTCACTAGGAAATCCTTTCTAAATGAAAGGATTCCCGCAAAGTAACGCCCGAAACTATCAATTATCTTCGACCGCCAAATGGTTGAAATGTAGAGCTATTTTCTTCTTCTATTTTGATGGCGTCCGTGACAGGCTATATGGCCGTCAACAGCCAATGTCTTTATTAGAGCTATTTTGCTCAGGGTCATGTGACAAAGTGAGATAGCTCTTGACTTGACATAACCTTGCCATGTATTATTGACATAACTGATAAATAACCCATTGCTTAGGTTACTTGGATTTTGTGAAGTAAAATCTTAACAAAACAAAATGCCCATAAAAAGGCCATAAGAAATGTTAATTAAAGTCATAAATCGTACTATCTTATCTTGTTGTTCTTTATACACAAATTGTCTGCTGCTATATAACTGCATGTTTTCTATTTACTACGAAACGAACGAACACGTTTCGTGTCTCGCACGTGACCTAGCCTAACCGCGGATGTAACCGCTCGAGCACGGTAATACCTCGAGCGTCGTGTCGTGATGAAAAAGCGAAAATAACCCGTTTCGCTAACGATATTGATACTCTGTGGTCACGCGACGGTGCAGCTGTCACGGCATTCCAAATGGTTTGGGTTTCTATCGGGGTTATTTTTTTAATAATATTTGGTGTTATGTAGGTATCTGATGATACATATTTAGGAACCTACCTACTATGTTTTTAGAGACATGCCTTGATTTTGCACGGTTGCAAATTATTTACAAACCGCTGCTGAGTAGGTATGTCCGTGTGTAGAATGTGTAGATGTTGTTTTTTACAATAAATGTTCTTCTTCTTCTGTGCTATAAAATAACAAAAGCTTTTTACCACGGGAAAATCTCTTATTACGCGGCAAATCCTTAAATATCTTTAAAGGCATGGTTCATCAAGCAAAATCCTTAAATATCTTTAAAGGCATGGTTCATCAAGCAAAATCCTTAAATATCTTTAAAGGCATGGTTCATCAACACTATCTACTCATGTAGTGGTATATTAATAATACATTTATCGTTTATTATAATATTATACTTATGTATTTTCTCCTGTTTTTTCTTATATAATGTATTTATTTTATTTTTATTTCTTTTTCATATTATTTATGTATATGCTATGATCTTTGTGCACCGTCTTTCGTGTTCCTAACAGATCCTATCCATCGCTTAAAGCGATCTCTTCCTCCAAAGGAAGAGATCGCTTTAAGCGATAAGGCCGCCGATTGTACAACGAATGTGGCTATTGATTGTTATTTTTAAGTTAGTCTGTAAGCATTGGTGTGCAATAAAGATATTATCTATCTATCTATCTATCAAATCTGCGGATGGAAAGCTAGTTAAATTCGATAGAAATTTTGTTTGTAAACACTTTACGCTGTATAGGTACTACTCAATAAATCTTCTGGAAAATTTAAATACGTAGGTACTCACTATAATAATGTAGTTGGATGTAGGTGTTATTCATCCCGATAAAAACGGCATTTTTAGATAGATGGATAACACTTTATAGCACTCCACACAAAACACACAAAAAACAAACAACCATAGACTTATAATCATTATGTTGGGGTACAATTTTAGATTTAAGATAAAAGACGAAGATTGGAAGAGGTTCCATGGGAAGTCCACGGGTTGTTTTATCTAGTCCACGTTATCCATTTTAATACTATAATAGCGAAAGTAACTCTGTCTGTCTGTTCGTCTTTCACGCAAAAACTACTGAACCGATTTGAATGAAATTTGGTTCTTAGATTCTCTAGAGCCTAAGAAAGGGCATAGGTTACTTTTTACCGCGGGAAAATGTCATTCCGCGGAAAAAAACCTTAAAACGCAGGTAACACCGCAGGGCGCAGCTAATCTGCTATAAATATTATTTTTGTGGTATTTCCAGATACACCCCCCAGAAGATAGACATAGAGTTCAAGCTGCAGCCGTTCGTGCCTGAGTACGTCCCTGGCGTGGGCGACGCGGACGCGTTCCTCAAAGTGAGCACCCCCGCTAATGACCCGCGCGGAAGTGCGCTAGATGACCGCGTGCATGAGCATATCGACAACTTGGGTGAGTGACACTGCCCCCGGCCCCGCCCCTGTCCTGAGTGAGTCTCTGTGTCAGAGAGCACCCTGCGAACGACCCGCGGGGAAGTGCGTTAGATAAAAGAGGAAAATTAAATGATTCCGATGATGACTGATTGAATTCTGCCATTTACGTTATTCAAATCAAGACAATACAGTGCATTTAAGTTTGCCGTGCCGCCGTAACGCTTTCGTAAAAGCCGTGTTGGCTTACTGGGAGGACACTCGACTTTCATTCCGAAGTGGTGAAGGCCAACATCGTGAGGAAACCGGCATGTTCCGAGACTTTAAAGAGTTTGAAGGACATATGTTATTCGCAAACCCGCACTTGGCCAGCGTGGTGAATTAAGGCCTAATCTCTCTCGCCAAGAGAGAAGTCCCTGTGTTACAGCAGTGGGAACGTTAATAGGGTGATGATAAACGCTTTCGTGCGATTTCTACGAAATTTATACGTCTTCAGCCCCCCATTCCGGATCTTAGATGCTATATTTTGGTACTTTCTTATTAAATTCCAGATGTCCAGTATTATCGGGCGGGCTAACAAATGGACTTGACAGAATGAAGTACTTATATTTGTATGTTATCATCATGCCTATTGCGAACATGAGCATATCGTCAACTTGGTGACTAACATTAAGATGGATTTATTAATTCGACAATCTGACTTACTGGGACAAATATCCCGTATATTGCGCCTTGTTGGACTAAAATACCGAATACTGCAGTCGCAAACTCAACAAAGCTGGTATTGGCAAACCCTCTCATTTTAATTAATTGATACCTATGTCCGTGCGAGCTAAATAGACACACACAATAGCACCACGTTCAATCCCCATTATGAAGGAATGACGATTTTATTAATCCCCGACCAAAAAAGAGGGGTGTTTTACCTAAGTTTGACGTGTCTGTCTGTCTGACTGAAGGTGAAATTGGTGATGTATGAAAGGTGAGTTTGGCGCAGGTGTTTTAAGACATGTTTCATGAAAATCGGTTTTGCCGTTTAAAAGTTATGGGGATGAGAATGGGGAAGGAAAACCGAAAATCTGCAAATATACTTGAGTGGGGTATTATATGAAAGCGCATTGTGTGCACATTACAAAATATTAGTGTTTTACTTTTAAGGAAATGAAGAGATTGGAATTGGGGCTTTTTCTTAAATTTTAAATTTGGTTATATTATTTTATGGCATGATTTCCAGGGTTGAATGTGTTGGATGAACCTTCAGCAGAGCAAAGTGACTCCGCCCTCCTCCATCTGCAGCTGCGGGCCATCTCCAAGACGAACAGCGCTAAATCTACAGTAGTATGTATTATGTATTTATCCTTTTTTGGTTCACAATATGCACAGTACCTGATTAGTGATTACGTACCCTCTAGTGTGCTTAGTGTTGTACCTATGTTTAATTTTTTTTTTATTGGAGTTTACTCCTTAAGAAACGGTTTGAGTTATAAGGCCCGGTACGGAAATTTTATGAGGAATAAAATCAAGTGTAACACGAAAAGTTGAGGCGTTACGTAGAAAGAGACAAACATATATATCTGTAGGATTGAACCTGTAAAAGAATGAGATGGAATACATTACACAGCGTATCTCATTCTCATTTGCGCGATATTTTGTAACATACTTTATGTAATACGCTTTATTGAAGTACCTAATATAAATAATCCGAATAATTACAGATATATTTTTGTTTCTCTTATCATTTTAGCAGATGCGTTCATTTACCCTTTTTTTCTATTCGATATATATCATAATTATCGTTCGTAAGGAGTAAACTCCAATCGTGTGTCGTAGCTGACACACAAACACTTTTTTTTATCTTTTCTATTTTTCTGTATGTGTTTTTGTGTCCAAAATAAATGTTTTTCTATTTCTATTTATTTAGAGACGTCTTATTACACCGCCCTCTAAGATGACCAATTGAATAGAATACTTAAAATTAACCGACATTTACATTATTAAAAAAATCTGTACACGTATTTATTATTTTCTTGCAAACGTAAAATCTAGATGATATCACGCATTGAAATTTGACATGATGTAACTCTTTCGGGCAATTTGAAGTAGTTTTGTTCATCACACGCCCTATTAAATTGAAAATGCCTTAAAAATATATTTTATGACTTATATTTTACTATTTTTTTATGTAGTTATCATGCCTATAACGTGATCGCATGCGCCTTGCATGCACTGCAACTTGCCAGCAACCGTGAACTGGTCATCAGATCATCTCGAAGGTGGTCGTACGACGCGTGCGTGCTTATTTATTTATTTATCAGACACACAAAACACATTACAACATTTACGACTAAACTATTTATACCTAAACCTAAGATCTATGTTGCAACATAACTATAAGTGTGCACTACAAAAAATGATATGAACAATGGTTAACAAACTTAATAGACTAATAAAAAAGAAGACTAAATATTATTGAATAAAAAAGAGGACTTAATATTATTGAGGGTGAGCGTGTGATGGAACGGTCATTGAAGAGGAGAGGAGAGATGCTTTAATCTTGCATGTAAAATGAGATAGATTATAAGTAAATATATCTAGCTCGGTATTGTTTCTGGACAATTCATTATACTGGCGAGCCATTCGTGTGTGAATTCTAATTAAAATGTTAATTTAACAATTGTGCGTGTTTTCTATTCAGTAGTGGATTTACCAGCAGGCTGAGTGTTCCGAGCCTAGGGCGGCAGACTTTGGGGGCGGCACATTTGGGAAACGATTTTTTTTTACCTCGTAGAAATCAAAAAGATTTTTATATGACGGTTTTCTGATGTCTTACAGATTCAGAAATCTGCAACAAATGTTGTCGATGACTTTTCTCTCTCACTTGCCATTGCTTATTTCGAGAGTAGTAAACTTATTACTTACCGATTATCTCAAAAATATATCGAAAAATTATGTTACGTGCCATTTCAAAGAAATTGTTGCATTGTAAATTGTTGTGAATATGACAATTGTTGAGGCAAGGGCGGCAAAAACTATTCAGCCTATACCTTGAAAATTTGTAAATCCGCTACTGTTTCTATTAAAGCTAAAGTTTAAGATATTTGTAGATGACGTCGGTACCTACCTATAGCCCAGGGAGTTTACTGTTCTAACATTGTCATAGTAACTTCGTCTCAACCTTTTATTAATTAATTTAATAAAAGGTTGAGACGATACGAGAGAATATTAGCAGTTTACGCCACGAAATCAAAGTTTTGTTAGGTATTGACTTGTAATTGTTTTTCTGTACTTATAGCTTACATAGGATAGATGGACCTTGAAGGATGTTCACAGGACATCCTCCTAGCTTCGTGGACCTCAATGCCGAGGGTCGTGACTTAAGAATTACTTTCTCTCTATTTTGTATGGTGTGCAATAAAGTGTTATCTTGGTTAATATATCTCTATATAGGATTATGTCATTATTGGGAAGCTCGCTTGCCCGCGCGATTAAACTGTCACCATTTTGTGATTTTCCTTTTTCCAATTTCTAGTAACGGTCATGAGTGGTATCTACGTGGTAACTAAATGGTTGTGGTTGTTACAGCTGACGAAGAAGATAGATAACGCAGAGATGAACGGCAAAGCGATCGAGCGATGGATCAAAGACGTGAGCGAGCTGCACCTCTCCAAGCCGGCGCCGACGGTTTCTTACACAACGTAAGAAGACATTTGCATTCAATTGGAACATCAGCTACAATTAGCTAACCACTTTTACAGATTTTCCGGTGTTTAAAATGTTGCACTTTACTGGTAAAATCCCTAAGCGCTCCTGCACACGACACAGTCGTGCCGCCACCGCGCCGTCAAAGCCCAATTTTACCGTTCCACTACATACAGCTTTTAGTAAAACATTGCTAGTTCTAAAGAACATTATAAGTTACATTGCTAGATAGTACTTAATACGCGCGGCGGTGGAGCGTGAGTACAGTGCCTGGCGGCGGCGCGGTCGCAGCATCGTGTGCACGTAGCCTAAGATAATACACGATACTCGAGTTTATTAGCTTGTAGCTATTGTGTTAACAAGTAAGCCGTCTAGCTATTAGAGCGTTGGTTCATAATTTTATATTAAAAAAAACCAGAATTTTTTAATCTGGCACTTTTGAAATTGAAATATAAGCATCGGGGCAGTAGTTCTTAATTTATCTTCAACTAGCAAATCGGACAAACTTCGCATGCGTGCAAATAGAATACCTTCCTCTCTTCAGTTTCTATGCATATTATTTATTTAGTTATTTTTTAATTCGGAAACATACAGTAGGTATCCACGATTAAAAGCAATACAACTGACTATAGTCAGTTGTATTGCTTTTAACCTACTAATAACATGTTTTCACTTAATAACACGTCTGGGTATGTAGTCGTTATAAAGCGAATTAATTTTACACAAATAAATAATTTGTTTTTGATTGACTAGGATGCCCGATTAAAAGCAATACAACTGACTATAGTCAGTTGTATTGCTTTTAACCTACTAATAACATGTTTTCACTTAATAACACGTCTGGGTATGTAGTCGTTATAAAGCGAATTAATTTTACACAAATAAATAATTTGTTTTTGATTGACTAGGATGCCCGATTAAAAGCAATACAACTGACTATAGTCAGTTGTATTGCTTTTAACCTACTAATAACATGTTTTCACTTAATAACACGTCTGGGTATGTAGTCGTTATAAAGCGAATTAATTTTACACAAATAAATAATTTGTTTTTGATTGACTAGGATGCCCGATTAAAAGCAATACAACTGACTATAGTCAGTTGTATTGCTTTTAACCTACTAATAACATGTTTTCACTTAATAACACGTCTGGGTATGTAGTCGTTATTAAGCGAATTAATTTTACACAAATAAATAATTTGTTTTTGATTGACTAGGATTAATAGCCGCTAAGATTTGTCAAAATATCCCTTGTTTTCAGTAAAATGCCCGACATAGACACCCTCATGGAGGAATGGCCGGAATCCATGGAAGAGAAGCTGAACTCTGTCGGTTTCCCGCCCGCGAGCCTGGACTGCAGTCTGTCAGACTACGCGGCGCTGCTGTGCGGGCTGTTCGACATACCGACGTGCGGGGACACGCCCGCGGACCGGTGCGTAGTCTGGGAGACACTGCGCGTATTATGTTTCAATTTGAGCTACTTTTTACACGATAGTGGCGTAGCAAAAAGAAGGGTTATAATTTTGACCTGAATGTATGTTGGCTATGGATGTTCATCTGTTCTCCCATTACTTCTAAACTAGTTATCATAATTAAACGGATGAGGTGTCGTTGGAACACTCACATGAATGCAATAAACCATTTGATTTTGAATGACCTAACCTAACACCCATAGTACAAGCTCTGCTTAGTTTGGGGTTAGGTGATGCTGTGCGGATTCACATAAAAAATAAGTTAAAAAAAAAAAAGTTTATAAACTAAAACCCGCTCTTAGAGAAGAGCGGGATTAGTAGAAACTAAAACGCTTTAAAAAGTACGAAACAAAAAAAAAAACAATTTAAGAGTATTTAATAATAAGTAAGAGCGCCATCGTTTCCATTGAATGTGAATTGCAATTTCAGCTATGGAAGTAGAATAAGTCCTTGGCTTTTCTACGAGATGTCGTTACTCGGCTATCACGTCGGGGCGCTATGCCGGAGATGCAGGTTCGAATCCTGAAGGTTACGGATGTGTCTTAATTTTTGGAGTTTACTCCTTAAGAAACGATTTGAGTTATATGGCCCGGTACGGAAATTTTATGAGGAGTAAAATATAGTGTAACACGAAAAGTTGAGGCGGAGACAAGCGTATTATATCTGTAGGATTGAACGTGTAAAAGAATGAGATGGAATACATTACACAGCGTATCTCATTCTCGGGGTCTCCTCTTTGCGCGATACTTCGTAGTCTCATTGTATTTTATTTATATTATTTTGTAACATACTTTATGTAATAAATACGCTTTATTGAAGTAATATAAATAATCTGAATAATTACAGATATATGTTTGTTTCTCTTATCATTTCAGCAGATGCGTTCATTTACCCTTTTTTTCTATTCGATATATATCATAATTATCGTTCGTAAGGAGTAAACTCCAATCGTGCGCCGTAGCTGACACACACACTTTTTTTCTGCATAAAATTTAAAAATAGTTTTCGAGTAATGTTAAATAATCCATTTTCTTTATTTTGAAGCCGGGTGATTGTTTGGTAATACGTACCTGTGTTCTTTTCCAGGATCCAAGCCCTGCACGTTCTGTTCAGTTTGTACTCGGCGGTGCGCGGGTCCCAGCTGTACGCCGAACGGCTGCGAGAGGCCGAAGCGCCGGCCGAATAGTGCCGGAGATGAATAGTGCTTAGTAGTCCTTGTGTATTAGGGGGAGGCTGCGGGAGGCCGAATAGTGTTGATAAGTCTCAAATATAATATATTTTGGTCAACTTGTCTTTTTTTGATGTAGTATATAATAGTTCCTATTTTAAATTTTTCGTGTATCTCTGCGTTCGGGAAACTTCGAAACGTCTTTTCATCCAATATACCTCAGTGCCTGAAGACGAAGGTGTTTAACCAGCGTGTGTTGCCAGTGATGACATATGGCTCCGAGACGTGGTGCTTCACCATAGGCCTCATGAATAGGCTCAGAGTTGCGCAACGAGCTATGGAAAGGGCTATGCTCGGGGTTTCTCTACGTGATCGAATCAGAAATGAGGAGATACGTAGAAGAACGCAGGTCATTGACATAGCCAAGCGAATTAGCTCGTTAAAGTGGCAATGGGCAGGCCATGTAGCGCGTAGAACAGATGGCCGTTGGGGCCGGAAAGTTCTTGAATGGAGACCACGAATCGGCAAACGCAGAGTAGAAGGTCCACCAACTAGATGGACGGACGACTTGGTGAAGGTAGCGGGCTCACGGTGGTTACAAGCTGCTACCGACCGAAATCACTGGAAGTCTTTGAGGGAGGCCTATGTTCAGCAGTGGACGTCCTACGGCTGAAATGATGATGATGATGATGTGTATCTCAAGTTGTTAAGTTTTTTTTGCAATCGCCCTTTTATCCAAGGCTCCTTATCCATTTTATAGGAAACCTTTTTCGGTAGATAATATCATAGAACTCGGGCAATGAAAACGTAGTAGAAAAAAAATGCCCGCCTTCCACGGCGAAAGAAGTTTGCTTAGTAGGTACTGTCTTTTTATATAATAATAATAATAATTTCGCTTATGTGATATAATAATAAACCGTACGTAGTCCGCTCCTTTCGCAGTAGACTAATATAGAGGCAGTAAAATGAATGATCCATCTCTGTTTTTCGCAATCTGAGAAAGAAATATAATACTACCTGGCCTGTTTTGGCTTTGCATCGACACGAAAACCTGCCTCTTGAATCACTGAAAACCGATAAAGTGGGGATTACAAAATCCAAGTAAAATAAGCAATATTTATGTCAATAAAGCGTGTAAAATTGTCAAGAGCTATCTCGCTTTGTGGGAACGAAACAGCTCTATATGCTAATCATTGTCTAAATACTCGGAGATGGTTAAAAGGGCCCTTAGTTTTTTTTTTGTTTTTTAATGGGAATAAAACAATAATATTACTTTGGCAATTCTTATATTTATACAGTAGGTATTCTGTCTCGAAACAAAATATGTGTTCTATAGCCTCATATGGATTGGCAGTACATTGAACGAGGAACTCTGCAAAAGAGACACCCTACACTTGTTTATAACAACGATTTTGAAATTTAAAACAAGTCATGCTTAATACTTATTTAAAAATAACAACAAAAATAACAATTTTGCCCACTTAATAGTGTCCGAATTTTAGTGAAATTTTAGCTAGGTTAAACAAGTGTAGGTAAGTAATGAAATTACTGATAACATTGACATTTTATTGACTAAAAAGCCCCTTCACAGCCAATAGATTATGCGTTGGATTAAATCCTGTTCTGTTAACGTTTGCTGGTCTTGTTATTTTGACTAGAAAATGGTTAAAATTGCCGTGAAGGAGTTTTAAAAGAAAATTTATGAATATTGCAGTTTTGGACGGTAACTGTGCTCCCAAATTCCCAAACGCAACTCGAATAAGAACATACAATCTATTAATTTACAGACAGTAGAATTGCACATTTTTAAACAGGTGATGAGATCTAAATTTAGGGTACTACTTGGAAGACTACATTAAAAATAAAATAGGGTAATCGTACCAATTCCTGTCCCCAAACACCAAATCACAGAAAAATAACCATACACAATAATTTCGATACAAAACGGCTGCGGTGGAAATTGGACGACTTACCCTAACTATTCACAATTTCATACAAAAATATTCTGTTAAATCTAGAAATTCATACGTTAATACGATTTAGGATAGGGATAAGTTTGAAGATAATTATTAGCATTTAATTTATATAGTCGCTTGAAAACTACAAAGAGGGTTATACAGTTCTTGGCATTATTTTAGGTTAACAGAACATCGGAGTTAATATTATCATTGTTGGTCAACTTTGACTTAAATATTGTTTGCTAAAACTTGTCACAACAATTCTATAACACAATTTACGCTTATCAAATTAAAGACGGGTAATTTCAGCCAAGAACTTTATAACATGATTCAGAGAAGATTTTAGTTAACGATAAAGATGACTGCTATAAAAATCTACACTAAGTCACGCACACTATTCTATATTTACACGATTCACTAAACGTATCACAGTTCCAATAATTTGCACCCACACTTAATACTAATAATAATCTAGGCATAACGACAACAGTGACAAAAAAAAATTAACGTACTTTTAAAAGACTGTCAGTTCTTTCAAAATTAATAGGATACATGTGTAGATAGTCCCTCTAAAAAATCATTAAATAGAATAAATTTTACTCATTTTTAATAAATAAAATCACCAAACATATTTTTTAATTGTTTGCGTACCAAATATCTGTTGAACTCTTCTAATGAAAGACCTGACAGTTATAATTATGAACATGGTTATATTAAACTAAAATTACTGAAACAAAAGTCGATCAAAAAAAATATACTTAAAATTATCAAAACGTATAATTATCCCGCGGCAAAAAAATTGAGACCCGTATCCAGACTAAGTTCGATCTTGAGATCATAATTGACAAAGTGACGTACCAAATGAGCACTCAAGATCGAACTTAGGGTTGAGTTTGGTTTATGAATACGGGCCTAGAGCTCTATGTATGTAGGTGGCGTGGTTGTGAATTAAAAACAGATGGACAACAATTTTTTGCCTGTAAAAAAAATATTTATAATGTCAATCAGACAACCCGCGTCATAGGTTATGCGAGTTTAATTTAAAAAATCGTATTTCGCTACGCCAGCGCCCCTAGCGGCATATTTTGCAAGTCGATTATTCAGTGATGGTTCTTGGAATAATTTTAATAATATGAATAAGGCCGTTTAAATTGAGGAGGAAATGCAGAGATGAACAAACTGTTTTAAAAGTACCCAGCGGGTTATCAGTTAAGATGAATTATTTACCAATAGATAGAAGTTTCGTCGCGGGATAATTAATATTTTAAATTTTACAATCATAAAGGCTTATTATGTCACAAAGAAAGTGATGTCTGAACAACCTATTTAAAAAGAAAAGACTATAATTATCGCATGTCTTTTTCAGCTAAATCACAAGTAGACACGACCATTCGTACAAAAACAAATTATTTTAAAACGGCTAAAGATGGTGATGCGCTAGAACATTTCCTAAGTAAATAAATAGGCTAAGTCTCAATATATGTAAAAGTTGTAATGCCCAGACTGGGTATCCAAACTCAAAACTCATGTCAAGGTATCTAAACTTTTTAAATTATCATGGTTTTTAACAATTATTATGATTTAAAACGGGTAACATACCATGATTTTAGCATAAGTGAGTGTCAACCTCGCAATAAAAGACTCAGAAAGAGGGTAGACCGGTTCGTTTGTGAATAACCGTCTGCCCAAATCGCAAAGACAATGACAATTCAGTTGTTTCCGTGATCATGGCGCTTGCAACAGCGTCGAAATGTCGGAAAACTCAAAAACCGTCAAATCATGGTATGTTGCCCTTTTAAAATCATAATAATTGTTAAAAACCATTAACCAAAAAGTTTTGATACCTTGACATGAGCCCAGTCCGGGCATTACAACTTTTAAATCATAATAATTGTCAAATATCTTTATTATAACCACATGTGACACACATGAATAAATTTATATATTAATAATTCTTGTGAATGCTAGACACTCTGTTGGGCGTAAGCCTTTACCCGTAACATTTCGTTGAACCGGATCGGCCGCGAAGGCGCAGAGATTTGTCGACTAATGGACATTACGGAAAACTACAAAATGGCGTTGGTATGCCGGGCCGGGCCGGACTCGGACGCAACTGAGTAGTACAAAACTGTGATGTGTCCTACGTGACGTCACACGTGCGCCATCTTGAAGGCAACCGCTTTTCGCGCACTTTTGGTAATTTGAAATAAATAATGTATTAAGGTAACTATTATAACGGTTTTCCAAAATGAATCAACTAGCCTATTAGGCTGTGACTAGCCTTCGAGCGACTCGTATTAGTATACGATTTATTGTATTAGTATACTATTATAAAATTGTAACCTGACTTGTAACTTTTGTTATAAATAAAGAAACTTGAAACTCGTTATGATCATATCAGCTGTAGGTCGTACACTGCCGGACATAAGCCTCCCTCATAGACCGGTTATTTTGATTAGAGGCGGTCTACACCCACCTTGTACCTGCAGCCTTCACCAAATCGTCCGACCATCTAGTTAGTGGACGTCCTACGCTGCGTTTGCCTATCCGTGTCTTTGGCCCGTTGTTATGTGACAAAATGCTCTAGTTCATCACCACCTTAAGCTGGCACTAGTAAATACCTTAAACAAGATCCAGAAAATATCATTGACGATAAAACAATTAGTAATTAATCTATATAATTCATAAGTTTAAATTACGTCTACTTCAAATATTTCTGAGAATTCTTGTCTAAAATATAAATACTAGCTCAAAATAAAATAGATTTTATGTAGTTGTTACTAAAAACTAATCTAACGTGTGGCTAGGCGACCAGCAATAATGTGTAGTGTTAAAATGCTTGATAATATCGGTCAATTATACAATTATAGGTAATAAATAGGTAGTGATCTTGATTTAAAGATTTGATTCGTGCGTTCAACCTGAAAAAGATAAAAATAAATTAATATATGTCTAAGGAATAGCTTATCAATAATATAACAATTAAAAACCGGATTTGGTGTAGTGTTACGTTTTTTTTTTATTTTTCTTTGCTAAAACTAGACATTTTGATGAGGTGGAAGTAGACTAAGGCCGGAATTCATAGTGACACATAATCTCTGATTCATCATCATTATCTCAGCTACAGCTAATTACTAATGAATATTGGATGTCTTTATTATTATTGTAATTCTTTTTTTTTGTATCTGATATTTTTGATGTAATTTTTTAATCTGTTTTTTTTTTTTTTTTATGAGCGATAAGCCTTCATTTGACCACAATTTCACCTGATGTAAAGTGACGATGTGGTCTAAGATGGGACATGAAGACCTAGAAGGTGGCTTCTCCGGGCCACATTACGAAACACGAAAAAATCGCTTCACGCACTGGCCCAGCCCGGAGGGTGGTGACAAGCCGCGGCCGAAGCCTACCACCAGAGACTGTTCTTAGCACCACCCGGAGGTCACGTGTAAGGATTCAGAGGGTCACCACTTACGGACGTGAACAGACAAAACCTCCAAATCTGTTTTGTTCTATGCTTTCTTTGTATTGAATATTATTTTCTTTTTTTTCCTGTGTCTATTGTTTTTATAACTGTGTCTGTTTTTGTGTTACTGAATAAACCTTTTTCTTTCTTTCTTTCTATTTTCTTACTGCACACCCACTGCTGACACAGGCCTGCCTTAATGACGTCCAGTAATACCGGTCGCAGGCGACCACGGCGAACCAACAGATTTCACAAATCATTTTGTTGGTGGACGTCTGAGGCTGCATCTCCCGATCCACCGTCTCCATTCGAGAACCTTTCGGGCCCCAACAGCCATCGGTTATTCGAGGTACAGGCGGTTTGGTAAATGGTACAATTTATTTCAGGCAATCTATACTAATAATATTATAAGGCTAAAGAGCTTGTTTGTTTGTACGCGCAAATCTCAGGAACCACCGATTTGAATAATTATTTAGATAAAGATAAAGATAAAAAAAACGTTTATTATGTCATCAAACTAAACTTAAAAATTCTACAGATGTTAAATAATGATTCTTAATGACATAAATGGTCACCAATCAGCATGTGCTATGACAGAACTAGGTCCTGTCACAGCGCTGGTCTTCCATGGTGACCAATATTTCACTGTTAGACGGCTATAGGCCACTATTTACCGCGGGAAAATACAATTTCTTTTGGCTGTTCACGTCCGTAAGTGGTAACCCTCTGAATCCTTACACGTGGCCTCCGGGTGGTGCTAAGAACAGTCTCTGGTGGTAGGCTTCGGCCGCGGCTTGTCACCACCTTCCGGGCTGGGCCAGTGCGTGAAGCGATTTTTTCGTGTTTCGTAGTGTGGTCCGGAGAAGCCATCTTCTAGGCCTTCATGCTCCATCTTAGACCACATCGTCACTTTACATCAGGTGAGATTGTGGTCAAATGAAGGCTTATCAATAATAAAAAAAAAAAAAAAAAAACTATGGTATGTAACTCGCCGTCTGTTTCGGAACTCGCCGTCTGCAATAGAACTCACCGGCTAGTGGTAGTGGAACAGGTTGAAGAGCCGCCGGTTGAAGGGGAACTGCTGCTTCAGCTCCATGGAGTCCTCCTCGTTGCGGATGCAGAAGTACGAGGATATCACGGAGCGGCACATCGGGCATTTGTCTAGTTTCGCTGTAACAATACATTTTACAGTTAATATTTCAAAGTCAAAGTCATAACGTTTATTTCCTTAGAAGCACATAGCCTACATGGACAGGTCAACTTAAAATTAATAAAACTAAACTAAAACACATAGCACGTAGAACAGATGGCCGAAAGGTTCTCGAATGGAGGCCGCGGATTGGTAAGGGCAGCGTCGGTCGCCCACCAACAAGATGGACAGATGACTTGGTCAAACTTGCTGGCTCACGGTGGATGCAAATGGCGACCGATCGGAATAATTGGTCGTCTTTGAGGGAGGCTTATGTCCAGCTGTGGGCGTCTAATGGCTGAAATGATGATGATGATGATGATGAGTTGAGAAGCGATTTTACATTAAGTGAAAATGCAGAAGGCAAATCTTATATATAAAATTCTCGTGTCGCAATGCTCGTTCCCGTACTCCTCCGAAACGGCTGACGATTCTTATGAAATTTTGTGATTGTGAGCATATTGAGTAGGTCTGACAATCGGCCAACATCTATTTTTCAGTCAGCTAGTACCTCTATATATGTATAATCATCGTCATAATTTTAAGGGCAGGTCCCTAAATAACGTGATTTATGTTAAAACGGGAGTTATATACGCCACTTAGGACAACAAGGTAGTGACCACAGAAATATGTAGGTACATGATATCGCAAATGCATGTCCTTCGCGAGTCCGTAGGCCTATTACGTAAAACTTTGCAGTAGCGACAGCAACTTTTCATATCACATCCGATAATCCACAAACACTCAGACCAAGTAGAAGTGCTTGCAAAACACTCGACCCTCGGCGGAACCTGAGAATAGAACCCGCTACCTATTGGGCCGTTTTACCCATCGGGTACGGAGCCCTAAAAACTGGAGTTATGTATGTTAGATAGATAGATGAAGTCAAAGTCAAAACGTTTATTTCCTTTAGAAGCCTTTGCTTACATGGACAGCATCATCATCATCACCCTATTAACGATCCCACTGCTGGGACACAGGGACTTCTCTCTTGACGAGAGAGATTAGGCCTTAATGCACCACGCTGGCCAAGTGCGGGTTGGTGAATGTCACATGCCCTGTTAAAGTTCTCAGAACATGCCGGTTTCCTCACGATGTTTGCCTTCACCGTTAAAGCACGTGTTTAAAGCGCACATAAATTTCTCAAGAAGAAAAATCCAGAGGTGCGTGGCGGGGTTTGAACCCAAGACCTTTGGAATTAAAGTCGAGTGTCCTCCCACTTTAGCCAACACGGCTTTTTTTTTTTACATGGACAGCGTTTATTTGTAACTCCAATCACACACATACAATAATCGGGAAAAAACAAAAGGATATGAGCCACTCAGCTCCACAAGGTTGTCCGCAATAATCGGTATATAACCTTTGCATATCACATCTGATAAAGCACAAACACAAAGACTCTACACCAGAAATTCAAGAATCAAAATCTGGTCAAGTGCTGGGTAGTTTAAACAAAAGTAGGTCTAAGTCAACAAGGCTACTTGTGACAATAAACAGGATAATGGATTACACAACACATCCGAGTATGCAGTAACATCGGGTCCATTATACAATGCGCTCCTTCGCCGGTCACGTCCTGAGGTCGGCCTGTCAAGGTGATCCTGACTTGATGAATAGCTTAATACTGAAGAGGATAAATTGATATTCTTAAGTATACCTCGTTAAATTTACGATTATTTATGATTATGTACGTATGGTGTGTGATTTACATAAATAAATTTTATTCAAATATTAACAAAATTCACTTATAATAGGTATAAAATGTATACATAACTGATATACACTTATTTATAGATCCACGAATTTCAATGAGTTCAAGCAGTTTGATATTGAGACGAATTTATGGAAGTTCCCCTCGATTCCATTGAGATTCCATCATCAGAACCTAATTTCGTTATCAACTTTACTAAATATTCTTTCCTTCTTTTGTGAAGACATTTACATACAAGACACAGGTGGACACTGAGGTCTGGTGGAGTCAGATTCCTATCACTGGTATATGTCTAACATCAAGTGTTAATATCAACTTTCTTAAAACTTTGTTTAATTATATTGAATATTTAATTTAAGCATCTGTATTTGTTTAGCAATAATTTAGCATGTAAGCTTAACATAACGAATAAATTAATTTTTATTTTATATATTTATTTTAAATACTTAAATTAAGCATCCATATATATATAATAGTCAGTGAATATAATTATTTAGATAAGGAATGAATGCACAGGACTCCTAACAAGCTCATTTCATTGCCGGTCACGTGCCAAGGTCAGCTGCAAGACAGATCAAGAGCGCTGGGCATCGACACCGAATAAGATTTGTGCACGCTTTGAATAATAAATAAGAGGATTTTAACACACGACTAAAAGATTCATTCTAGATTAAGGTTTGTGACTAAAATAGACGCGAAACGATGTCGGGTGTTTTCAACTGTCGTACAGTTCACCTGGCGTTATTCTTATAACTTACGTAATTTAACAACATGCGTAAACTTAATGACGTCATCTTAGTTAAAGTTTAGGCATGTTGTGAATTGCCACTATCATATAATTGAAAATAATAATGATGCGGCAGCTGCGGTGGTGCGGACATGTGTCTCGCATGTCAGACACTTGAATGGCAAAGCGCATCTTCTTTTCAGAGCTCCAGTACGGTAAGCGTAAGCGCGGAGGCTAGTAAGATACGTTCTGAAAAGACACATGATAAGATGCAAGATAGAGCCATCCCAGTGGGTGGCAAAAGCGGCACAGCGCCCTGAGTGCAGAAGACTTATCCATCAACAGGTGTCTGACTGTGGTCGTTTTGTCTGTTCACGTCCGTAAGTGGTAACCCTCTGAATGCTTACACGTGGCCTCCGGGTGGTGCTAAGAACAGTCTCTGGTGGTAGGCTTCGGCCGCGGCTTGTCACCACCCTCCGGGCTGGGCCAGTGCGTGAAGCGATTTTTTCGTGTTTCGTAATGTGGTCCGGAGAAGCCACCTTCTAGGTCTTCATGTCCCGTCTTAGACCACATCGTCACTTCACATCAGGTGAGATTGCAGTCAAATGACGGCTTATCGACCATAAAAAAAAAAAAAGAATAAGATGTAAAGCGGCCTGAAGATGCCTTAATCTATGTAAGTGTTTAAGAAAATGTTGAAAAGTATGCTTTTAGATTCACAACAATAGAACCAGCCGTATTTACTTCGATTTTATTTAAAAAAAACTGTCAATTTACTTGTAATATCTTAAATTGATGGAATGGATCTCAATTTTGAATGTATGTATGTTTTGTATTGTATGTTTATGTTGGATGTTTAACAATATTTTTTAATTAGATTTAAACATTTTTAAGTTTTTTTATTTATTATGTTGTTATTTTTAAAATAATATTGTTTACTGTTTCTTTGAGTAACGCAGCAGCCGCTTCTCGCTATTTTAGGTCACCATGGAAGACCAGCGCTATGACAGGACCTAGTTCTGTCAAAGCACATGCTGATTGGTGACCATTTATGTCATTAGGAATCTCTATGTAACATCTGTAGAATATTTAATTTACTTTAAACTTATGACATAATAAACGTTTTTAATCTTTATCTTATCTTAAGATCTCGTCAAAAAACGCGATGAGCTGAAGAAGCTCCAACCATTGACCGTCCACTACAACTATGTGGGTGGCGTCTTGCCTTGTCCGAGGTGCTCACTTTAGTTAAAAACTCTGGTACTCAAGCCATCTAAGAGCACACCAAAGGGTAGATAGCCACACACATGATGATGAGTAAAAAAAAAGTCTACTAGTTAAAAATGCCTGTCTAGTGACGCAGTCGCCATGGCCGAAATCGGCTAGGATAATAATAATTGAAAAAAAACTACACAACCTACCTCCATGGTACGTGACAAACCGATTCAGCCTCCTATCAGCGATTTTAACTTAGATAATATAAGAGCGCTTTTCTGTCAGAACTAGCCTTTAGATTGATTTAACAAATTGCAAACCATACAGTAATAGGCTATTAGTGACTATGCAAATAGTATACTATGCAACTGGTATACAACAACACTCATTGAAGCACACAGACCACTATACAATAAATCTAAATGTAAAATTTAAGATAAACCCTTGATTCCAATGCCTTAATTTCCGTAAAAGTAAAACACCATAATATTTTGTAATGTGCACGCGATGCGCTTTCATTTGATACCCCGCTCGAGTATATTTACAGATTTTCGGTTTTCCTTCCTTACTCTCACCCCCATAACTTTTAAACAGCACAACCGATTTTCATGAAACATCTAGAAGTTAGTCTAAGAACACTCGCGCCAAACTCACCTTTCATACAAAGAAAACTAAATTGAAATCGCTCCATCCGTTCGGAAGTAATGACCCCAGACAGACAGACACGTCAAACTTACAACATCCCTCTTTTTTGGTCATCATCACCCTATTAACGTTCCCACTGCTGGGACACAGGGACTTCTCTCTTGACGAGAGAGATTAGGTCTTAATTCAGCACGCTGGCCAAGTGCGGGTTGGTGAATGTCACATGTCCTTCAAACTCTTTTATGAAGTTCTCAGAACATGCCGGTTTCCTCACGATGTTTGCCTTCACCGTTAAAGCACGTGTTAAAACTTTTTTGGTCGAGGGGTTTAAAATAGTATAGTATGCAAGTGTAATACAGCGGCACTCACTCAGGCACCGCGCGCACAGGCAGGCGTGCCGGCAGGGCAGGATGGCGCGCTCCAGGGGCGCGGCGGCGCACACGCAGCACAGCGCCTCGCCCGCGCCCGCCTCCGCCGCGCCCTCCCCGCCGTCCGTGTAGCCGGAGCCCGACCCGCACTCGCCGCTTACGTATAATTGCTGAAACACATACAACTGACAATGCATACTGTGGGGATAGCGGGGTTTAGACACCACCTTATTGTGGTTTTACATGGAAGCGTCCGCCAGAACGGTCATTAATAATAAAGTAATAGTCATTTATAGTCATTTATTGATAATAAAATTATACGTCACAATTCCATTTTGGTTACACTGTTTTTTAGTACTAATAATTTCAAATTTTTACAAATTCAATTACTTAATAAGTATGTCAAATTGCAAATACTTAGTCAATAACACATAATCAAGTATTAAATAATAAATCCATACAATACAAACGGAATGTCAATGCAAGCAAATTAATTGTTATGTCAGCTACCTATGATTCGTCAGGGAACAATCTAAGAACTCATCATAGGTATAAAATGTCTGTTGTATGAAGTTGTTTAGTTGTTGTCGGTGGAAGATGGACGGATGGCAGGCGTTTAAAAGTTTTATGTAGGGGATATCAAATTCACCTACCTTCAAACAGGATAAATGGCCATTAGCCTGCTTGAGATACTGCGCTATGATCCCGCTCGGCAGAGGGCACTGCTCGTCGCGAATGTGTATCACGCTCACTAGTGCCACCTGGAATTAACGAATTAGAAATTTATTATTATTGTTTGGAGAGATGAGACAAAAAAGGCGACAGAAAACGCAGCCAACAATTCAACAGGACCAGGATTCAGCAGAACCGCCCCCCGGTCCCCCGGATATGACGCAGAGGTTAAAAGGCTAAGCCTTGAAAGCTGGAAGGTCCACAGTACCGTGTCGTCGGGATACAGCTCGCCCGTGTCCAGCAGGTCGTCTCCTGTTCACTGTGTCTAGACTAGATCTAAAGAACAGCTGCGCTGGGAAGCAAGTCGTCAGTACCGCAGCTCGTACGAGTTTCACAGGTCATCTCCTGCACACTGTGTCTAGACTAGATCTAAAGAACAGCCACGGTGGGCAGAAGGTCGTGAGTACCGTGTCGTCGGGACGCAGCTCGCCCGTGAGCCGCAGGTCGTCTCCTGTTCACTGGGTCAAAATTAGATCTAAAGAACAGCCGCGGTGGGCAGAAGGTCGTGAGTACCGTGTCGTCGGGGCGCAGCTCGCCCGTGTCCCGCAGGTCACGCGCCAGGATCACCACCAGAGGGTAGCAGGTACGCGGCGGAGGGCCAAGCTGTAGAGGCTCTGAACTGCACAGCCGTAGTGGCGCCTCTTCGTGTGGACTGTCCCTGGAAAAGAGCAACATCGTTAGTGTAACAGTAGATGCAACATGACTTGACTTCCACAGTTGCGCAGTCGGCGGATGTCTGTTTTCGGCAATAGTTTCGGCTTTTTTTTCATACTCATTCCAGCCAGATATCGCAGTTTCCTTGGTTTGGGTAACTTCAATACCTCTCTCACCCACCAGGTTAGGTGCGTCATCGTTATTTAGGACAGAAAGTATAAAAATTACTAACCACGTTTCATATTAAGCATTTCGATACGTGGTGGCCTGGCATAATAAAATTAAAACCATGTCGCAACTTTAATACACTTAAAACAATTAAAACCACGTCCTCTGTTTGTCTGTCACCAGGATGTATCCCAAGAACTGTAATAGATAGAGAGTTGACATTTTGAGGGATGATGTATTTCTCTTGCCGCTATAACAACAAATACTAAAAATCTGAATTTAAAATTCTTTTTTTTTTTTCATGCTGGATAAGCCTTCATTTGACCACAATCTCACTTGATGTAAAGTGACGATGTGGTCTAAGATGGAGCATGAAGACCTAGAAGGTAGATAGCTTCTCGGGACGACATTACGAAACACGAAAAAATCGCTCCAGCCCGGAGGGTGGTGACAAGCCGCGGCCGAAGCCTACCACCAGAGAAATTCAAGAAAAACCCTCGATTCCAATGTCTTAATTTCCTTATAAGTAAAACACCATAATATTTTGTAATGTGCACGCGATGCGCTTTCATTTGATACCCCACTCAAGTATATTTACAGATTTTCGTTTTTCCTTCCCCACTCTCACCCCCATACCTTTTAAAAGGCACAACCGATTTTCATGGAACATGTTTAAGAACACTCGCGCCAAACTCACCATTCAAACAAAAAAAAACTATATTGAAATCGCTCCATCCGTTCGGGAGCTATGATGCCCCAGACAGACAGACAGACAGACCTACAGACAGACGTCAAACTTCTAACTCTCCTCTTTTTCGGTCGGGGGTTACATAATAAATAAAGGGGCTCCCATTAAACAAACGTGTTTTCCATCAAGATAAGCGACGCTACGCGAGACCAGTACTTCGATTTGTGACCGCTATAACTACATATTTTTGCAGTTGGTTAATTTTTTTTTGTTTATTGTTATATTTTTGGGAAAATGTGTTTAAACTGTACGCGGAACCCTAGTAGTATGAGTCCATCTCACACTTATCACATTTATTATCTTTACACAGCTGTTTACAGAACGAACTTGACCAATAATCCTGTTTGTTCAAGACAGACTTGCTAACTTGTTTCGTAACTAGTAACTGTGAGGTAGTAACTACTAAGTCATTAAATATCCTACTTATATTAAAAACGCGAAAGTTTGTATGTAAATGTGTAAGTATGTGTGTTTGTTGCTCTCTCAAGCTAAAAATTCTGGATGGACTTTGATGAAACTTTACAATAATATAGCTTACATATCAGAATAACACATGGCTACTATTAACCGCGGTAAAATGGCTCTTTTCGCGGAAAAATACAATTATTACGAGAAAAGCCCGATTTGAGTAAATTTGGCATGGACATAGCTAATATAATATAGTCCCAGTAATGGAAAAATGCTACTTTTTACTGTGTAAAGAAAAAAAGAAAAAAGGAAAGAAAGATGATTAATTTCGACAACACAAATACAGAATATATTATATTGTAACCATGTTGTACACCAATATTGTTATTATAACAACATAAGACATAAAAGCTGGGTTGTTCTATTCGCTTCTCAACTCAGTGTAAAAAATTGAAGCGAACTGTCAAGACAATGTTATTTCCTTGATTATTCTTAGTTTTTATTTAAATTAGCTTTAAGTTGACCTGTCCATGTATGCCTAGGCGTCTAAGGAAATAAACGTTTTGACTTTGATATATATATATTAAAAAACAAACTAAATTAATACGTAATACAACATAAAAATCAAAGTACTCAGCACATAATGTGTGGTTATTTATAATTACGCCGGCAAAGCCGCGGGGACGACGACAGACTGACGTTTTGATTATATCCTTACATATTAGTATAGATGAAATCGCTTCCGCTCTCTACTCATTAAATACCTCTCAACCGATTTTAATGCAGTATTCACCAACACAATATGATTTCAAAATCAGATCTATATGCATAACTAGCTATACTCGCCACGGCGCTGCGCTGCCTGCGTATTTTTGGATTTTAATTTTCGGGAACAACGTATTTACTCGCGGTAATTAGCCTATAAAGCCTATTTATAAAAGCCGTGTTGGCTAAGTGGGAGGACACTCGACTTTCATTCCGAAGGTCGTGGGTTCAAACCCCGCCACGCACCTCTGGATTTTTCTTCTTGAGAAATTTATGTGCGCTTTAAACACGTGCTTTAACGGTGAAGGCAAACATCGTGAGGAAACCGGAATGTTCTGAGAACTTTAAAAAAGTTTGAAGGACATGTGACATTCACCAACCCGCACTTGGCCAGCGTGGTGAATTAAGGCCTAATCTCTCTCGTCAAGAGAGAAGTCGGAACGTTAATAGGGTGATAATGATGAATTAGCCTATAGCCTTCCTCGATAAATGGGATATCTATTATTCTAAATATGTGTTGAAAAAATTAAGACCAAGTAAAGTAGCTTACTAGCGACATGAGGGACTCGAACCCACGTCTACCATTTCGTCATTCGTCATTATACGCATGGACGTGCTGACCGCCACACCAACCTCGCCACTATGAAATGAAATACATTTATTTATTTTGGTACATAAACAAACAACAGCACAGTAGACAGCATAAACAAACAGACTTAGAAAAATAACATAAAAAACCACCAAAGCAGTCTCAGCTTAATGCCACTCCGCTCCCCGAGAGGGATCGAAACAACGCTGGTTTTCAGGCTGGTTTTCAGACACTACGTCATCGCTTCAATTTCTTATACACTTGCAACAACGAGTTACAGCCTAAATATTTATTTGTCAACATCTCCGCTGCTTTTCTTTGTCCTATGCCTAAGCAAGCACACACCCACGCAAATCTCTATTAGGACATTATTACGTATCGCAATGTATCGATGCATTGCCTAAGTAAAATCATCTCGACATCGCAGTTGCCTCATTTAGAAAGGCTCGGCTCATCTGTCGGCGGTACACTTGATGCAATGTACTTGTACTACACGTGTTTGTAATAAGCTTAAGTACATTATGACAATATGGCTCTGGCATCAGTTATAAGACGGAATAAAATTAGAAGGTAATTTTACAAGACTATCAGCTTTTTTCACATTCAAAATTATCGTTAGTTACACTTTTTAACCCCCGAGAAAAAAAAGGGGTGTTACAAGGTGGGAATTACAAGTAGTTTGACGTCTGTCTGTCGGTCTGTCTGGCTCCCGAATGGATGAAGCGATTTCAATTTAGTTTTGTTTTGTATGAAAAGTGAGTTTTTTATTCGCTTCTCAACTCAGTGTAAAAAATTGAAGCGAACTGTCAAGACAATCTTAATTCCTTGATTTTTGATTGAGTTTTTATTTAAATTAGCTTTAAGTTGACCTGTCCATGTATGCATACGCGTCTCAGGAAATGAACGTTTTGACTTTGACTTTGCGCGAGAGCGCTTAGGCAAGTTTGATAAAAATCGGTTGACCCGTTTAGAAGTTATGTAGGGTGAAAGTGGTGAACAAAAACCGAATATCAGCAAATATACTCGAGTGGAGTGTCTAATGAAAGCGCATCACGTGCACTTCGTAAAATAATATGATTTCTTAATTTTAAAGAAACTAAGGCTTCGGAATCGGTTTTTTTTTAATTGAGATTTATCTTATTGCATCGTTTTCAAGATAACCTTTCCAGTGTGGTGTGATTAATTACATGAGAACAATTCATGAGTCAAGGTCAGACCATTTACGTATAATAGACTCATTAGCGTAATCTGAAGAATTAATGCGAAAACTATTATAACAATGTCTTTGTGTTTATCTAGAGCATTCGTTCACACATAAATTAGACTGACATTAATAAATACTTATAACCGGACAATCCACACAACATCTAGCCCCGTGGTAAGCTCTAAGCTTGGGTTACGGGTACTAGACATCTGATTATATTTATTAATATTATAAATCAAATCAAATCAATCATTTATTTGCCAAATACATTTTCAATTCAAGTACATGTCACGATATTATATAGTACAAGTAGTATATTGTATTTAACCCGCAAGCGGGTATGCAAATGTTAAAAATTTAATAATTAAAATAATCAAAAATCAATTGTAACTTAAAAATTAAATGAGAAATCAAATAAAAAATTAAACAAAATATAAGTCATCGATATCAGAATACAAATTAAAAGTCAATACAAATGTCAATTACCTACTTAAAATCAATATATTCCTTAACACTATAAAAACATTTGTCACTAAGCCAATTATTTAATTTAATTTTAA
Source organism: Gymnoscelis rufifasciata (assembly GCA_929108375.1). Classification (NCBI taxonomy): domain Eukaryota; kingdom Metazoa; phylum Arthropoda; class Insecta; order Lepidoptera; family Geometridae; genus Gymnoscelis; species Gymnoscelis rufifasciata. The sequence goes on from OV815320.1 coordinate 1,781,810, forward strand.
ATAGATTACCCCTAAGTGCCTTTATAGATTCCGGCAACTTATTATAAATAACAATACACATATTAAACACATTTTGTATTAAGTATTATATTATAGTTATATTAGTTATATTATAGTATTAAGGTCTAGAAACTTGACAAACTGAGAAACAATTGTTTCTCAGTTTAAATACACTTTAAAGTATCATTTATTTCCATTGTTAGATTTTACAGATCTTAGAGAAAGAGAGCTAGAAATAGTTTAGTTTATCTTCTTCGTCGGTTACACTCTTGACAGATCGGTCGTGATCATCATTTCAGGTGTTGGTGGCAAGCTTCACAACCCGCCTTCCTGGGCATTCATGCAGTGATGATGAGCCATTTATTGCCTCTTTTATCTGTTAGTTTAGTTTAGTTCTAGCTAATTTAAATAAATTGGCTAAAACAGGCAATAAACCTATATAAGCCTTAAAAGCTTTTATTGAACTGTTATTACACAGATTAAGCAATAATTTAGGTTTATAATAAAGTTTTTTTTATGAAGCGTTCTATTAACCTCCTATAAGTCAGATGTAAAATGGGATTTTTTTAGAGCACACTATACAAACCCCCAACCAAAAAAGAGTGGTTTTATAAGTTTGACGTGTCTGTCTGTGTGTCTGTTTGTCTGGGACATGGTAGCTCCCGAACGGATGGAGCGATTTCAGTTTTGTTTGTATGAAAAGTTTAGCGCGAGTGTTCTTAGGCATGTTTCATAAAAATCGGTTGTGTCGTTTAAAAGTTATGGGGGTGAGAAAGTGGGGAAGGAAAACCGAAAATCTGCAAATATAATTTTTGGCAAATAAATTATTCTATTCTGTTCTATACTCGAGTGGGGTATCAAATGAAAGCGCATTGCATGCACATTACAAAATATTATGGTGTTTAACTTTTTAGGAAATTAAGGCATTGGAATCGGGGGTTTTTCTTAAATTTAGATTTATTTTCTGATCATTGTTTCTCGTTTTGACAAGTTGCTTTAATAGGTAGACGTAAATCACAAAAGCAACAGGTAGTAAGAGTTTTAAAAATAATTTCCGTATTTCTTGCTTCGTTCTTCTAATTTGGAGCTAACCCGTCACACGAGCCTTTGTGGCCCTAACCATTAGTGATAACCTTAAATACCTGCCTGCTTAGACTGCCGCTACCTTGTGCGTGAGAGAACAGGATGCGAGACAGACTGGTGCCGTAACGCGTTACGTGTTAATCCGGTTGGTGGAATGGCATTACATGAGAAGTTATCACTACAAAAAGCCGTCATTAGCAGGACCGAGTACTGAGGGATACAGCAAACTTCAAACAAATTTACTAAACAAATCATAATCAAAAAGTTGCATGGATTGGTAAGTATTATAAGGAAGGTAGCAGAACTACTAGGTAGAATAAAAATAATCTTAATATTTCAACTATATTAAGATATTTTTACGGTTTATGACCTTAACCAAACTTATACAGAACGTATAATTTACTTATACTAAACTAATCCATGATTACTGTTTATACTTCGATTAAGCTTCGACTAGGACATTTGGCGAATTAGACGCCCCGGCCTCTGACAGGCAAACATACAGATCGACAGTAGATATTTAGCAATATGAATCAATATAAGGATTGATCTAAGGTTGTCTAGTTTAAGTAGTAAATTTGTGTTCTGTACAGCCCAAGTCCCCTATACATCAAAAAGAGTTCCTAGGAATAGGAACTCTTTTTGATGTATGTGTCTTGTTATGATCAATGAAACGTCTCGAGTCTAGACAACAACTGGCTTTATTCAAGTACCCCCACATACAAATAATAAAATAATCACAACATCTTCCCCTTTAATAAAACACTCAACCACCACCACTTAAGCTAAACTAACTTAATAACACGTTTTATTACTTAGTTAATTTTTAACAACACTTGTTGTGAACAAAGATAATATTATACGTGACTAAACCAAAACTTAATTGTTCATCTAAAGAAGTAGGTAGGTATGTAACTAGCGTTATAGGTGCATAAATAACACCTTATAATACCTGATAAGGAAAAGCTTAAAGTAATATACATAATTATATACACTCACTATCCTCCTTTCCTAGAAAAATATAGCTACACTATAATTATTAGCAGTGAGCATTTTAAGAAAATGTTATTAAATATACCTAATAGATCATTAATATTAATTACTTAACTATTTCTGCATAACTATAACATAATGCAGAGAAAAACTTTGTTTCACTCTTACATAATAACTTTGCTTTAAAATCTGTAGTGTAAAAAAATAAACATTTATTGAACAAGTATGAACGAGAAGTTAATGGATGAATACAAACGTGAAATAGGTATGTTTACATACCTAGTATTATTTATTATATTGCTGAGCTATGCGCTGCTCAGCAATTTTTTTCGCTCTGCGTGTGAGAGGCACAGACGGCAGCATATTTTGATCAGGAATAATGTTCTCACAATCAAAAGTTACATATCTTTTTGTTTTATTGTCCGTACAAACATCACTAAGCTCCTCCTCCGAGCTCCGATCCGAGCGATCAGTTTTGTCAATACTTATTTGAGAATTACATTTAATTAAGTGACGACGATTACGTCTATATCTGGCGCCGGCCTTTGTTTGTACAATATATGATCGAGGAGTATAAGAATTTGAAACAATTTTTCCTCTATTCCTACTTTTACCATCTAAGCAAATTACAGTGTCTCCTTTCTTTAAATCAGATAATTTTTTACAACTTCTATCATAGTACATTTTAGAATCATTTTGTTTTTTTATCATTGTTTGATATTCAGATGGGCTTATCGGCTTTGGTACCAGTAAGTTATTATTTACAGGGAGCTGACAACGAAGCCTTCGCCCCATTAATAGTTGTGCCGGAGAACTCAAACCATCCCTGGGAGTGTTTCTATAATTTAACAGAGCCAAATGAAAATCGCTGCCACTTTGAATTGACTTTTTTAATAAGTTTTTTATCGTTTGCACCGCGCGCTCACTTCTACCATTTGACTGCGGATAATTTGGTGATGAAGTCACGTGATCAAATCCCCATTCATTAACAAATTTTTTAAATTCTCGACTAGTATATTGAGTTCCGTTATCACTTATCAATACACTTGGTATTCCATGTCGCGAGAACAATTCTTTCATTTTAGATACTACTTCGTTAGAAGTCAAGTTATTTATTTTGGAGACTTCTGTAAAATTGGAGTAATAATCAACCACAATTAAGTAATATTTCTTTTTGTATTCAAAGATATCTGAGCCTAATTTTTGCCACGGTAGTTCGGGAATTTCCATGGGTATCATCGGCTCTTTAGAGGGTGCGTTTGAGTGCTCCTGGCACGTGTGACACCGCTTTACAAACATTTCTATGTCATGTGACATTCCTGGCCAAAACATTACTTGTCTCGCGCGTCGCTTGCACCTGTCTATTCCTAAATGACCTTCATGAATAAGCTTTAACATTTGTTTCCTTAATTTATAGGGGATTAATACTAGGTTATTCCTAAATATGACAACATTGACAACAAACAAGTCTTCTTTAAATGGCCAATAATATTTAACTAATTCATCAACATTGTATTTATGATCCGGCCAACCAGAATTTATATATTTATATAACATTTGTATTTCTGCATCTAGTTTCGATTCTTTTTTTATGAGTGTAAGTTTATCGTTAGATATCGGCATAGTTTCTATCATCATCTGTAACTGATAAACAACGTTGCTATGAACCTCTTCGCTATATAAGTCAGGAAGCGGCGCACGAGACAACATGTCGGCGATGTACATGTATTTACCTGGTACGTATGTAACAGTCAAATCGTAACCTTGAATTCGAAGCAGCATTCGTTGTAGGCGGGCCGGGACAGACATCAAAGGTTTTTTAAAAATGCTCTCTAATGGTTTGTGGTCCGACTCGACCACTACCCCCTTCTGACCATACACGTACTGGTGGAACCGTTCGCAAGCAAACACAATTGCTAACATCTCTTTTTCGACTTGTGCGTATCTTCTCTGTGCATCAGTGAGAGTTCGCGACGCGTATTCTACCGGCCGGCCGCACTGCAGCAGCACGGCGCCCAGCGCGTCGCGCGACGCGTCCACCGACAGCAGCACCGCCTTCGTAGGGTCATACAGCGCCAGCACCCCGGCACTTGTTACCGCATCCTTTAACCTATTAAATGCAACGCTCTCGCTTTCTTCCCATCGCCATTCGTTCTCCTTTTTTAATAAGTTTGTCAGAGGAATAGCTGTTTCCGAATAATGAGGAATGAATTTTGATAAATAGTTTACTGCACCTAAAAATCGTTCTAACTCCTTCCTATTTTTTGGAGATTCTATCTCTTTTATTGCTTTAATTTTATTATAATCTGGCCGTATACCATTCGAATCAAACACATGCCCCAAGTAAGTAACTTCTTGCACACCGAACTTGCATTTTTCTTTGTTAAACTTTAAATTTATTTGTCTCGATCTCTCTAGCAAGGCTTTCAAACGACTGTCATGAATTTCTTTGGTGTTTCCCCAAACAATAACGTCATCAATGTAATTTTCTACTCCTTCTAACCCCTCTAGCAGTTGACGTAGCTTACTATGAAATACTTCTGAAGCACAATTAATTCCAAAAGGTAACCGCAAAAATTTATACCTTCCGAAGGGTGTGCTGAAAGTACAAATATCAGAGCTTTGTTCGTCTAACTCGACCGTCCAGAAGCCCGAGTTGGCGTCCAGCACGGAGAAGTAGCGCGCGCCGTGGAGCCGCGAGGCCAGCTCGGATACCGTGGGAAGCAGAAAATGCGCTCTTTGTACAGCTTTGTTTAATTCTCTCGGATCTAAGCAAATACGAATTCCATTGTTCTTTTTGGCTACCAATACTAGAGGATGCACCCATTGCGTAGGATGAGAAACCTTCTTAATGACACCTAACTGTTCCATCTTATTTAATTCACCCTGTAATCGATCACGCAAACCATGTGGAATTTTTCTCGACGCACAAATTACAGGCGGTACAGATTTATCAATAACTATGTTATATTTACCTGGTAAACATCCCAACCCCCGAAATAGATCATTGTAATTTTGCAACTCCATTGTTCTTATGCGTTTTATTAGACCTAAATGTTCGCATGATTTCTGTCCCAGCACACTACAACATTCCATATCCGCGATAGCAAATTTTAAATTATACATGACATTTTTGTAAAACCAAGGTAAAATACAAACACCTTTAACCGGTATAACATCGTGCGTATATGAGAATAGCGGCAACCTTTTATTTATAATTAACGAGTCATCAAAGCCTAGCATCTTAAATCTACGATAAGACAATACATTTAAATCGGCTCCCGTATCAAGCTTAAAATTTTCTTTTCCATTTTTACACCAAAGTTCCTGAAACCAGTTATCGGGCCTACTATTTTCGTTTCCGAGGCCGACAGTTGAAACGTAAAAAGCATCATCATCAGAGCCACTAAAATTGTCAGTTATACCTTCGGCTTCGTACACTTGATTCACTCTGTTACGATCACTATAGCGATTAATAGAATGATTTGACTTACAATAGCGTGCGAAGTGTCCACGTTTACCACAAGTGTAACAGTCGACCCGTCGCGCCGGACACCCCTCAGCCGAGTCGCAGCGCGGCCCTCCGCAGGAGTTACACGGCGGACGCGCGCCGATCGCGCGCCGGCCGGCCGCACGCTCAGCGCCGGCAGCTGCGTGACCGCGCCTCGGCTGCGCGGCGGACGGCGCCCGCCGCCGGCCCCAGGTCCCCGGGCTCCGGCCGCGTCCTCTATAACCCACGCTGTCGATGTGCTCCGAACCGATGCTCGAACTCGCCATCTGCTGCTCACTCTCCTGAGACGCCTCAACAGCTTGACAAATTTTTATCGCCTTATCTAGATCTAGGTCGTCACAACGAAGCAGCCGGTCCCTCACGGCGCTCTGACGGATCCCGCAGACCACTCGATCTTTAATCAAATCTTCCTCTAGCGTAGAAAATTCACATTTTTTACTCAGTAGACGTAACGCCGTCATATACTGTTGAATATTTTCACCTTCCTCTTGGTTTCTGGTAAAAAACTTATATCTCAGTAGCGTTAAGTTAGGCTTCGTTCCGAAACATGAATCAAATTTTTTTATCAAAACCGTGACGTCGTCTCGCTCACTTTCTGTCTCGAAAGAAAACGTTTGATAAATATCAAATCCGTCTGTCCCTATAAGGTTCAACAATAGGCTAGCTTGGACACTCGAGGGTTCCGTATGTACTCCTGAAGCCTTCACAAACAGGAGGAATTGTTGTTTCCATTTTTTCCAAGCCTCGGCCCGCCCGACGGGCCCACTGACGCCATCCATATTTAACTCTAATGGCGGTCGTGAATGTTCCATTTTGATTCACTGATATTTCCGATTTCTACTGTTCACAAACTTATAATAATGCTAACACATATGCACAAGTAGATCTTCTTTCGTATTTATCGTTCAAAATTATAAATAATTCGCGCAATACGTATAATAAAATCCTAAAACCGCTGCCACCATGTTATGATCAATGAAACGTCTCGAGTCTAGACAACAACTGGCTTTATTCAAGTACCCCCACATACAAATAATAAAATAATCACAACAAACTCCCACTTGGCCGATAATCGCCGCCTGTAATTGATATCGCCGACCGCGTCTAGCGCGACCATCACCTTGACACGATGCGCGCGCAACGTGCGCCGGCGACGCTAAATGATTCAAATCATTCGAATACTGTTAGATCAGACATTATGTTGATTAGGAGCAATTTTACAATTGAAAGAGATTTTGATGTTTTTTTTTCGTGTTTAAAGTAACTGCTTTTTTAACTATTTACTTTTATTACTACTACTTTTCGATCCCCTGATATACAAGATGTTTTGGATATGGTATATAAAACGTGCCATTCACACAATTTCATTTTTTCCTCACTTTATATACCATATCCAAAAACACCTTTCATAGCTATACCTAAATCTGATGATAAAATTTTTTATATTTTTATAAATGGTAAAATATGTGCATTTTTGTCCGTCTCTCACGGCAAAAAGTATCAACCGATAAACCTGAAATTAATTCATACAAATTTATTCTGTACTCAATATATATAAATATGAGATTATATGCTTTTCCATTAATTTTTAGGAACTAAAAATAATTTTATTTAATTCTAATAATTTCCTACATAAATATTTATACAAGCACTCAACGCGAACTTAACTTGAACTGAATGGCACGTTTTGTACCAAAGCTTTTTTTACTAAAAGGGGCATATTAGTAGTATTTATACCTTTGTATAGGTGTGGTTGTGAATAGGTCTGTCCATCTGTTTGTGACTTCGTCACTTTTAAACGGATGAACCGATTTCGATTCTGTTGCTTTTGCTTTGTTTTCTTTTTTTTCTTAAAAAATCGGTTACCCGATTCAAAAATATGAGGAGTTAAAGTGGCAATACAAAATCGAATGTATGTTGTTATTTTGTAAAGCAATCAAATAAAAGCTCTTAGCTTAATCGTCGCGAAAAAGCAAGTTTTTTGGAAATCGGTTAGGCTACTTTTTAAAATGTTTACAAATATATAGTGTAGTTGAATAATGGTTAAATCAATAAATATTTCCGGACAATTCACACAACAATATCTAGCGCCGTGGTAAGCTCTAAACTTATAATATATATTATCTATTGAGATATATACTTAATATAATAGACATAGTACAGATTCTTTTTTATTACACATATTAATTAATTCAATTCAATTGATAATTTTGACCTAATGCTGCGCAGGAGGGTTTAAAAATTTTAAATTCATCACTGGCCATGTCGATGCTAAGTTGAAATACGCCATTGTGGTGGACCGAAAATTAAACTTGTTCGGAGCAGAACCTGTTACCTGAATTAGGCGCTGAACTGCATTCTACGTTAGCGCCGACAACTCGACTAGTAAGCCTTGACTTACATCGGGACAGTCTAAATCTGATCTATATGTATATGCTATGTTGTATTAAATCGATCTGTGAAAAAGCCGTGTTGGCTAAGTTGGCACACGCATACCATTCCGAAGGTTGTTACTCGAACCACAAAACGCACTACTGGATTTTTCTTCTTGAAAAATGTATGTGCGATTTAAAACAAGTGCTTAAACGGTGAAGGCAAACATCGTGGGAAACCGGCATGAGAAAATGAGAACTCTGGTGGTTCTTTCTGTTCACGTGCGTAAGTGGTAACCCTCTGAATCCTTACACGTGACCTCCGGGTTGTGCTAAGAACAGTCTCTGGTGGTAGGCTTCGGCCGCGGCTTGTCACCACCTTCCGGGCTGGGCCAGTGCGTGAAACGATTTTTTGAGTTTCGTAATGTGGTCCGGAGAAGCCATCTACCTTCTAGGTTTTCATGCCCCATCTTAGACCACATCGTCACTTTACATCAGGTGAGATTGTGGTCAAATGAAAGCTTATCCAGCATAAAAAAAAAATCTGATCAAGCGAGTTTTTTAAAAATAAAAAATGCATCAAAATCCGTTGCGCAGTTTTAAATATCTAAGCATACAGAAGTACAGACAGCAGGAAATTACAAAAATATCTTAATATTTTTTCGTCCTGCCTGGCTTGGTCGTTAAATTTGATAAAAATTAACTATTATATTTAAGATTATATTACCTCAACAAATCGATTAGGTTCTGCACTAATTAGCGATATTTAAAATTACTCACCGATAAAAATTATTTGTATAAATAGAGAAAGACTCAAATTTTTCCACATTAAATCGAAGAAACAAGAATAATCAACAATGAAGCTGTTACTTATTGGTAAATATTACATTTATTTTTGCTAATATGCCCTATCCTTATTTATAAATAAATTGTTTATTTCAGTAACTTAATCTAAAGCGATTACACCTTTATAAGACCTTTATAAATCGCACGGCAAAGGTCTGGAATTAGCTCCCTGCTGCTGTATTTCCTAATAACTTCAACCCAATTCAACCAACTTGTCTTCAATAAAACAGTGAATAGGTGCCTTCTAGATCTACATTATGTGATCCATTTTCGTCCATATCGACAGTTACCATCAGGTGAGATCGCGGAGAAACAAGATGTATCATCATCATCATCTTCCTGACCTTATCCCACATCACGTGGGGTCGGCACAACATTTTTTCTGCTTCCATTTCCCTCTATCACCCGTGATCTCAACACTCACCTCTTAAATGTATCAACAATATAAAAAAATGGCAACTACTTCTTGGTTTATTTTATTGCGTATGTTTGTGATAGACACATAGGGCCTATCGTGGTCCTATAATGTCAGTGTTAATCGAGGAAGGCTTTATGTTTTTTGGCTTGTGACGTAGAGCATGTTTTGTAACTAGCGGTGACGTCACCATCGTACCTTCTTTTGACGAAACGCGATACCTCAATGCACTGTATAGACTTAATTCTTGGTTTGCAAGAAAACAGAAAATAACGGAATAATATTAATTTTTTATCGTGTATTTTCCATGATACGATTAAATATCTTTCACTTTTGATAAATAGTGTTTTATTTGGTTGCAGTGTGCCTTGCGGTCATGTGTTTGGTGGGCAGCGGTGAGGCGAATCATGACAAGTCCCCGTGCGTATGTGCGCCCAGTAAACCAGTAGTCGTTGGGACCGATGGCGTACACTACGATGGAGAATGTAACTTTAACTGTGGCCTCCAGTTAAACCATGACTTGAGAATCGAACAAATTATATGTTAAAGGGACATTTTATAATAAATAAATCGATTGAAATGGTTTTTAATACTTTTGTTTTGTTTTTTTTTTAGAAAAAAACTTTACTTGCAAAGTAGTTTTTGTTTTATAAAATGTCGAGAAGATCTTAATCTTCTTCACAGACATAGACATATTTTGGAACCGACTATATATTGGAGGTTAAAAATAATTATTAGAAAATTAAAGTTAATTCTAAACGCACATCATTTAATATTATTTAAATTTCATATAAAAGAACTAATTTAAAATAGCTTCATCCGTTTGGGAGCTATGTTGTCCCAGACAGACAGACAGACAGACACGTCAAAATTATAACACCCCTCATTTTTGTCGGGGGTTAAAAATGATGACGGCAGACGGAGTTAACTGCGCGTGAGAAGTTAGTGTTAGTAGTTAGTTAGTTAGTACTTTAAGGTAACTTAAGAAATTAGTAAAATATACGCGCCGAATTGAACACCAATAAGTTAATCAAAATATTATTTTTAAAGTCCGTCGTGTATTAATATGTAATAACGAGTTACTTTTTTCGCGAGTAACTACGGCATAAGACTTCTATTTCCTAGCAAAACCCACTGTAAGATTTAATCACGGAAATCACGAAGGTAAATTTTGTCAAGTAAGCAAATACATATAGAGATGACGGAACACAAGGCCGCACGTCAAATAACAGCGTTATAAATCATGTTAGATTTATAACAGGTTTATAAATACCAAATACCATAACTGTTATTTATTAACTAGGTGGTTACATCATTGTGACATAAATATCACAGGTAATGTTTGGATGGTCCCGTACCTATATAAAATTCTTGATTGCTGATTGCGAAAGCGTTTTCAAGTAATTCAAAATTATATGTTATCTAATTATATCTACTCTAATTTGAAAAGTGCAAAGAAATATTTGCCTAAACACAACCTGAACCGAGTTTAATTTTAGCTTTGCATGTATTTATTCATTTTGACGTGGCCCACACCTAGGCAAAAGCCTCTCCCGATTGTCTATCCATTGTTTCCTGTCTCATGGATAATAATCAAATAAATAAAATAATTTTCCAATACTATTATAATTTTCTAGCAGGTAATGGACAATTATATACCATATCCAAAACACTTTGTATACCTCTATACCCTATGCGCTCAGAAAACGTTTAAGAAAATAAAGAAACCGATGTTATGTTCTATTTAACAGCAGTTATTATTTTTTTAAAGAGAACTCTGAAGGATACTTGAGTATAAAAATATTGCTTCATTCAAACGCGTCTTAACAAAGATACACGTGAACTCTCAATTAAGTATTTTAGTATCTATTGTTCTTAGGCTATAAAATGTTTTATCCTCCTCCGTTATTATATATCTGTATAATTACAACTAGGTTACTGCAGGTAGAAGGTTTTTCATAATTATCTTTAGTAAATCAACAAAAGAATGAGATGAATAAAAAAAAACAAAAAAAAATACTGTGCAAAATATTTTGTTCGGGCGGTCACCCATCCAAGTACTGGCGTCGCGCAACGTTGCTTAACCTTGTTAGCGTTTAAGATTGGCTTACCTGTCGTTTTTCCGTTGCATCCGGTTTGAAATCACAACGATTTTAAAGAAGTTTCACTTCAAAAACCGTCATATTATGGTTTCCGTTGCAAATCGTTGGGTAGAGAACCCCAAAATCGTTAATCACGCTTTGGTTACGTTCCGTTAATACGCTAAACGCAGCGCAGTTGAGCGTAGATAATATTTGACAGACATTGGCAGCTTCAATTCATGTCAAGCAGCCATACGAAATGAATTATCAATCGTTTATTCAAAAGCCAAGAAAGTATCACATAATTTACGCAGTCTTTAGGAGTTAACCTCTTGTGCTAGTTAGAAACTGTGTTACAGCAAAGCAAACCACGCAGACGTATAAAATAACATGCGAAGGCATATAAATACATACTTTACAGACTAAGTAGTTACGATGATATGATGTAATATATAAATTAAAATTATTTTTTCATAAGAGATATTTCTTCGTATAGCGTCGGTATACAACTCTTGCAGACTAAACGAGGAGCGTGGAACATGTCCTAGTGCTAGGCTGGTACTCTCAGTACAATAGGTCGCGCGGCAGAGCTGTGCCTAGCTAGATTGCCGCGTATTGCTGCTGCGCTTTATTTTTTAACCCCCAAAAAAGAAGGCTGTTATAAGTTTGACGTGTCTGTCTGTCTGTCTGGGACATCATAGCTCCCGAACGGATGGAGCGATTTCAATTTAGTTTTTTTTGTATGAAGGGTGAGTTTGGCGCGGGTGTTCCTAGACATGATTCATGAAAATCGGTTCAGCCGTTTAAAAGTAATGGGGGTGAGAGTGGGGAAGGAAAACCGAAACTCTGCAAATATACTCGAGTGGGGTATCAAATGAAAGCGCATCGCGTGCACATTACTAAATATTATGGTGTTTCACTTTTAAGTATATTAAGATATTGGAATGGGGGGTACTTTTTAAAATTTAAATTTATGACATGCTTGAATTCGACTACGCGTCGAATGCTGGCGCAATAAATAAATAAATACAAATAAATATTTCCGGACAATCCACACAACAACATCTAGCCCCGTGGTAAGCTCTTAGCTTGTGTTACGGGTACTAGACATCTGATATACTTAATATAATGTACATAGGTACATACATACATATTTTTTATTATACATACTAAACACCCAGACCAAGGAGAAAGTGCTTGCAGAACACACAATCACTTGACCCCTCGGCGGGAATCGAACCCGCTACCTCTTGCGCCGCAAGCGCGCCACTGAGGCAGTCGATAGACTCGCTGCAAGTCAACTCACTTGGCGAACTGCAGGTTCTCCGAGGACAGGATCTCAGACAGCGAGCCCCAGAGGGTCCTGTGCAGCTGCCGCACGGGCGCGCCCCACCAGCTCGCGCGCCAGTACCGCACCGTGGACGACACGATGCACTCTACACCTGGGGACAAACATAACAATCTATATAATAAAAAACAAATATTAACAAAATTCACTTATAACTATAGGTATAAAAACGTTTAAAATAGGTATGGGCATGAGCCTGAACTAGGGTAATCCTGTATCTCAGGCTAAAAGACATAAACAATGGGCTAGATAAATAAACTAATAAGCAGTATTTCTGAAAACATCAATATAAATAAAAATTTAATAAATTTTAAGAAAACTGCCACGACATGTACTTATTATAAAAAAAATAGTTTAACAGTTTTATTAATTTTAAGGTGACCTGATCATGTATACCCTGTGCTTCTAAGGAAATAAACATTTTGCTTCTTCCAAAAAATAGCTAAGATAGCGTATTTTGCCATAAGGTTACGGAACTCTCATAAGAATCATCAAAATCCGTTATCGATAAAAATACTACTGACGTACCGAACATAAAGAATACGCGTTGAATGGGGACCGTTTTTTTACCCGATTGAAAGTAAACATCTTTTAACGGTGTTATTTCCAGACCTGTACATTCTGCTCTGCGTCATACGCACATAGCGTTGGTAGAATATAGGTAGGTTTAATACCATCTATTGTTCTTTAGACAGCTTGTCACACTCCGCTGTATGACAAGGGAGTAACACAATAGGGCCTGTCACACAGCCATAAAAATACTGATAACCTTGACATTCAACAATACGAATAAGTTCAAAACGCATTACAAAATCAGAACGCAATCTTGTGAACCATATGACATTACGAAAGCGGTGGAATATAACTGTCTCGTGTTTGTTTTAATTTACGGTGATTTCGTTTTTTCTGCTCACGTGTGATACATTAGCAACGAGCGACCCGATGTAACTTCGCTTGCAAATAACGTACGATAAACTTTCTTCTTTATTGTAGCAACTGCACCAATAATTTGAGAACACCGAGGTCGATCTTTATAAAATTAAATTTGGATCCAATTTGGATAACGGGGTATATAAAAACTTCGCCTCAAAGATTTTCAAAAGTTCCAATCGATTTCTCTGGAATGCCGTGATTATGGCATCCCTGTATGGTTTTCTTATCATAGGGCCACTTTTGTTATATGTCCCAACTAACGAAAAAATAATCAAGGCCACGATGCTTGTGGGGAAAAAATACATACGAATGGAAAAACTTTTCTCTGGATTTTAGTAAAAAAAGCAATGTTTATGGACATAATAAATGTGCTAACCAAGACAAAACAACCTTTTAAATCCTTTCAATAAGTTACTAAGACAAAAGCGCTCGACAAAACCTTCACAATTAAAGATTAATATTAAAAAAAAAAATAAAAAAAAAACATACAAAGTTTAGCAAAAACCCCATACCATTCTCAATCAACATCTCTCCCCAAGGTCACCTGCATCTAAATCACGCTGTCACAAAAGTTGCTCAAGCGCAAAGGTCACAGACATTCTAGCCGTCAACTTGCAGGTTGCGCACACCGGCACGCGTCCATCCAAGCCAAACTCGTGAGTGTGCCAATCACGTTTACACGTGACTTCGCACTGCACGCGAGTTTAAACGGCTCCACCGCATCGTCACTTTGCTTCGGGAGATTGTGGTCAAATGAAATCAAACCTAACACTAGCTTTAGCCGCCACGGCATTGCTTGGATTAAATCGCGCGAACACAGTATTTAAAAAAAAAACTGTATGCTTAAGGTTTCTTTTTAACTTAGCCTTCCGCGATAAATCGGATAAATAATGAAATAATTTTTCGGATCTTATGATTAGCGAGTTCAAACAAATTAAAAATAAATAAATATTTCCGGACAACCTACACAACAACATCTAGCCCCGTGGTAAGCTCTAAGCTAGTGTTACGGGTACTAGATATCTGATATACTTAATATACATGCATATGCATATATAGATATTTTTAGTATACATATTAGATACACATCTGGGTTTTTAAGTAAAAAAAAACAAAAAAAACTTATATATCTTGACAAATAGAGATTGCTCTATATTTTAACCATTGATTATTTTACTCTGAGATGATGAAACAAGCCCTGAGATTGTTCTAATCTAGTGCGTGTTAAGATGGTTCTAATCATAAGGAATTGCACATGAGCTGCTCCACAATTATGTATTAAGAAATTCAGCATTTCCCTTTAGTTTGAGCAGCCATGCATATGTGGTGAGTTACGAACCGTTACGAAAATGCATCTTTATTGTATTGAAGTCATGCAATATCAGTTAAGATTATGATGTATTGACAAAAAACAAGCAACAATTGAGTATAGAATTGTTTTATTACTAAATTTGAAAAAAATAAAGAAAAACTTTGATCACAAAATCTTCGTTCCCTTATAAGTAAAAAGTCATACACATCACGTGCATTTGCACATAGCACGTGATGCGCTTTCTTTTGAACATTTGCAGATATTTTTCTTCCCCACTTTCACCCCTCATTACTTTTAAACGGGTCAACCGATTTTCATCAAACATGTCTAAGAACACTCGCGGAAAACTCACATCTCACACAAAAAAATCTGATCTATGTTGCCACAAACAGACAGACACGTCAAACTTATCTTATAACACCCCTCATTTAGCGTCAAGGAAAAAAAACAAAAGGAATTACGGTACTTTCTCTCCATGTGGCATGGCCGTGGTACACCTTGTATATGAATAATGTAGTGTTAACCTTAACGAAAATAGCTTCATATTTACGATATAATAAGGCAGCTATTGTTTGAGTACAACAAAATGGCACCATGGCGAACCCATCACAGAACGGAAATTGTAACGGAATAATATTATGCTGAGGGAAATACGAAGGTCTACGGAAAGTAAATAAAGGACAGAAAGTAAATCAAGCTACCTAAAATTTATATTTAGTTAGAACTAGAACACAAAAAAATTAGAATTAATATCATACTAGCTGTTCACCCGCGGCTTTGCCTGTGTAATATATTAGAGATTTCCCACGGTAATTATGTAGCTTATGTTTGCACATTTGATGCAAATCGGCCTTAGCTCGCAATCATTGATTTTTGAAAATAGCCTTTGTGTTATTCTGTTATGTAAAGTTATATTATTGTGAAGTTTCATCAATATACATTCAATAGTTTTTGCTTGAGAGAGAAACGAATACATTTGCACATTTGCACACTTAGATCCTCACAAACTCCGAAGGGTCATGTTCTGCAAGCACTTTCTCCTTGGTCTGGGTGTTTAAAATGTAGGTATAACAAAAAATATCTATGTATGTATGTCTATTATATTAAGTATATCAGATGTCTAGTACCCGTAACACAAGCTAAGAGCTTACCACGGGGCTATATGTTGTTGTGTCGATTTATTTATAAACTTGGAAAGGTTCAGCAAGCAATAAATACGGCGGTGTCAGCCATAAAAACTGCAAAATGAGTTTTGGAAGAACACAACATTCCGTTCGCATTATTCATGGGTTTTCTTTCAAACATGTGAATTGTGAACATATTCACGAAAAACACGCGGCCAATAAACCAATAAATCGTTACCCCCATATTCATAGAAAATATTTAACTTTTTATGTCAGACTTCTAGAAGGTTAATTGAACGATTGATAAATGATTTCTTTAAAAAAAGTTAACTGAAAAGTTTTTATTTTAAACTCACGTTAGTAACCTCAACCCGGCGCCAAACAATCCAATTAAAAGAAATAAATAATCAAATCTAACATTGCTACATAAACATGGCACCGACTCAATAATTTATATTACTTAGGTATAATTTAATTAGTGTTAAAACTTGTTTTTTTTATTGTATAATATAAAAGTTAATTCATAAACCGACATAAGAGTTAAATCTGTAGATTAACAGTTCAATAAAAGCTTTTCACCCTTGTTTATAGTCCTAACTCTAGATACCTCTATAATAGTCGCAAAATAAGGGATAAAATAGGCCTATTGTGTGATTCAGTCCGATTTAGCAAGAGATAGCTGTTTTTATCGACAAAACAGGTTGAAGCTACAGTACGCAGTGTCCTTGCTTTAAGCTTTATGTAACATTGTTGTCTTCTACCTCAAGGCATACATATAAGCTGTCGCCGTGATCGAAACCGTCGGACACACACATACAAAGTCAAAGTCGTAGTCAAAACGTTTATTTCTTTAAGCTCAGGGCATACACAGGTCAACTTGACGACATCTGTGGCTCGGTGGGCGAACGGCTTGAGGCGCAGGAGGTTGCGGGTTCGATTCCCGCCGGGGGACCAGATTTTGTACGATCTACAATTTCTGGTTTCGGGTCTGGATGTTTTCTATGTATCATCATCATCATCTTCTTGACCTTATCCCACATCACGTGGGGTCGGCACAACATGTTTTCTGCTTCCATTTCCCTCTATCACCCGTCATCTCAACACTCACCTCTTTCTTACACATGTCATCTTTCACACAGTCCATCCATCTTTTCTTCGGCCTAACTCTTCTCACATATCCATCTACATATATATATTTATTATATCATGTTTTCTTTGTATCATATGTATGTATTAACAATTAAAAAATCTATGTAGTATATCAGTCACCTAACACCATAGAACAAGCTCTGCATTGTTTGAGGTTAGGTGATGCTGTGTGAGTAGACCGGAAATATTTATTTATTTAACTTAAGTAAGTTAATTTAAATTAACATAGAAATTCTCTGAAAAAGTCTGAATTGAGAAGCGAATAGAACAACCCAGCTTTCATCAGCAAACAGCACAAAAATATAAAATAATATGATGCAGCTAATTATTTCTGGTCTTCACCATTTTTCCTACATCATTGCTAGGCGTTGCTTCATGTCAAATATACCCTATAGGTTTTTGATTCCTTTCAGAGTCTCGTAAATTTGCGGATTTTGCGACATAAACGGCTGGAGCATTTGATTGCTTTGCTTTAGAAGTTCGATATTTTTAAAGCTACAAAGGACACTAAATCTGTATATAAAGTATTTGGTATGAATTTCAGTTTAATACCTCTATGCCTTTCTGAGAAAAAGGGTCTTGACAGACAGGCGAACAACAAAGTGATCCTATAAGGGTTTCGTTTTAACCTTTTGAGGTACGGAACCCAAAAAACCCAAATAATGTGCAATAATAACAACCTACTTTACAAAGGCGGTTAAACATTTTATCTCGCTCACGTCTCAAAAGTGCCGTGACAGAACTACTTACGTACCCACTTAAATAACATGTTTGTTTATTTAACTGTACATTGAACTCGTGTTTAATTTTGTTTTTAGGCTAAATTAGGCAAAGCAGGTTAATAGGTGAGTAGGTTCCATGAATAATATATTACTGTATCTATTGTTTGAACGGATATTTGATTAAGTAATTGTATTTATTAATTTATTTAGGCAGTGTATTAAAACAAAAAAAATAATTACAAATGAGGTATTTGATCAGTGATTCTGCGATGACAGGTGCTTCAATGCTCACAGAATAAGCGTAAAATCTTAAGCCCTGGTAAAAATATTTCACTCTTTATATCAGGCTTATAGGATTTCATTGGAACGTTTGATAAAAAAACGTTATTCATAAACCTGAATTAGTGCCAAATCTACTTTATAACAGTTTAATAAAAGTCACTAGTCACCCTTGGGTATTTCAATAATAGTCGCAAAATACGGCAAAAATAGGGTTATCGTGTGTAGGTAATTCAGATATTTTAGCCATGAAATAGGAGTTTGTATGAATATAAGCTAATGTTATAATGAAAAAAAAAAGTGGCAGTGACCGGCATATTTTAGAACTTTAATGATTTGGAGGACATGTGTCATACAACCCGCACTTGGCCAGCGTGGTGAATTAAGGCCTAATTTATCTCATCAAAGAGAGAATTCCCTGCGACCCAGCAGTGGGAACGTTAATAGGGTGGTGATGAGCGTTAATGTTAACTTGGAAATGTTAAATCAGTCAATCAATGTATCTAAATAAATTGATAAATAGCCTTGGTTAAGGCCTCGGGATGGCCATGAATGCAGGTCGCAGAAAAAACTGTGTATTGAACGTTTATTATCTTATCATTTGATTAGGGAAGACCTACGTCCAGCGAATATCCTACATCTGAAATGATGATGAAATGATACGAACGATTGAGTCACAATACCTACTTGTTTCGCAATGATTGCACAGTGATAAGGCCAACTATTGTTTCGTGGTTTACCTAACTATTGTGAGTAGTTGTATTTTTAAGCTACACTCATTAATATTCCAAATTTAATATAACCCAAAACCTTAGTTTTCATATAAAAAAAACTAAACTGAAATCGCTTCATTCGTTTTCTCCAGAATATTTTATTCTACTTAAAAAAATACACTGAAATACTACGAAGTTGATAATAATTAAGTTTTGGTTAAACCATATTAACAAAGTTCATACACTATTAAAAGTACCCAAGCCATCCTGAGTCGGTGACATGTTTATGTCGCAATGTTAAATTTGATAATTGATAATCTTCAAATTGATAATTATAATTAGTGTTCTTATTAGTGTTCTTAGATCCTGTATGATTTGGCGCCGGATCAAGGTTTCTTGGGTATACATTCAATAGATTTTTGAAGAAAAGAAACTTCATTATTTGGACTTCTCAGTTTTTCGGCGGTTCTTAAATTTATTAAAAAGGTTATTTTTTTGAGCGTTTTTGACTTCCTAACTAACTTTTTGCTTATCAAACTCAAAGTAAAAGTTTATTTCCTGAGAAGCACCGGGCATATATGGACAGGTCAATTTAAAATTATATTAAAAATATCAACGAAAAACATTGTTCTGAATCAGTTCTCTTAAATATACCCGCGGGACGCGTAAGCGATCGGACGTGTTTTTTCCGTTGGACGTCTTATAAAATCGTTTAAATACGTTTTTTGAATAATCAAGCATGGGAACCAATTGTAATGGGTGCCAAACTGTTATTTACGATATATTATTTATGGAGTGCGCAGAAGTTGATTGTAAAAAGTTGTACCACTTGAAATGTTTGAGTGTAACACCGGAGAAATTCGAATCGTTTACAGAAGACTACAAGAAGCATTGGATCTGTCCAGAATGTGTACGTACATTACCTAAAAAAGATAACTCCAACACTCCGGTAAGGGGTAACTTTTTGTTGAATAAAACATTTACACCAACCAGCTACGTAAACACTGAGCGCCGCATTCCGAACACTAATAATTTGTCAATCAGTATTGACAATGAAAGTAGGCTACTCGTACTACAGGAGTTGAAGGAGTTTCGTGCGGAGATGAATCTGCGTTTGGATGAACACACTCGACAATATACACTGATTCACGATAAATTAAATAGCACTGAATTAGAATTGCATCAATTACGTAACATCTTGTCGGTAACTCAACAAAAAGCAGACAGAGTGGACTCTTTAGAAAGGGAACTGAACTTGTTGAAAGGAAAAATACAACAGGAGCCATTAAGATCTGAGAAGCAAACTGAGACTGTTTCGGGAAAGGCTGGGGAACATTTAATCCCATCGCTGATAGGTCGAAATAATGTTGTGAGGGTAGAGGGAAAAAAAAGTGGGGCCACGAAGTTGGTGGCTTTTGATATATCGAATACTAGCAAGGACAAATCAACGGAACGGGAGACGGAGACGAGAGTATCGGGTGACTGGACTACCGTAAACAAGAAGAAAAATAGATATCCTAGTATGGAGACAAAAAAAGGTACTAGTGAATCAAGTACCCAACTGGTAGGCATACAAGGAACGGAGAAAAAAAAGTATTTACATGTATGGCGACTTCAAAAACAAACCGAGATAGAAGATATTGAAGCCTACGTGAGAAATATTATGGGAGGCGAAATATCATTAAAGATTGAAAAAATACGCCATAAAACGGAAAGAGATTATGCTAGTTTTATTATAGGGGTACCAGAAAGTAGGTACGAGGAGATATGTAGTCCTGAAAACTGGCCGGTTAATATAGAGTTCTGTGAATGGGTGTGGTTTCGCAGATTCTCAAAGAATTCTTAACCGAACAGTAAATAAAAAGACCGAGATATTAATTTATTACCAGAACGTACGGGGCTTACGAACAAAATTGGAAGCCTTACATAGCGGAATAGCAGCATCACGAGCGGATTTGTTTGCATTAACAGAAACTGGATGTAATGATTCTATACAAGATGCTGAAATGATACCACCCGGATACACAATAAGCAGATGTGATCGAGCGGATGGGCGTAAATTGGGTGGCGCGTGTTTAGTGGCCACACCGCGTTTAGAGTTGCGACCTATACCGGTTCCAAATGAAGTCGTGATAAGTGAACGGGTATTTGAATTAGTATCTTCGGGAGTTTATCTACGAAATAGATTTTTATTTTTGATTTGTATAATTTATATTCCACCCCGAAGTGATGAAAATGAATATTTAACGTTATTTAAAATAATTGAAGAATTTTGCAACAACTATAATGAAGTAATAGTAATTGGTGATTTTAACTTATACTCATGTTCAAATGATATTAACAATTACTTTGAATATTTACAGGCTTATTGTGGTTTTGTTCAGGGTAATAAAGTAGGAAACTGCCTAGGCAGACAATTGGATCTAGTATTGAGTTCTTTGGGTGACGGATATAGGGTGAGTGTGAGCGCGGCCGATGAGCATATAGTAGCAATTGATCAGTACCATCCGCCTCTAGAGGTGGTTCTACAATTACCGCGGCGACGTATATCGGTAGCTAGTGATTTAAACTGCACCACGAATAATCCTTCTGTTAATAACTATGGTGATAGAAATTTTTACAAAGCTAATTTTCCCCTTTTGTATGAATCTATTGCGGCCTTTGACTGGACACCAATATATAATTTAGATTTAAATAATAGCTTGAATTTTTTTTATGACAATATTGAAGAATTTTTTAATAAATATGTTCCTAGGAAAAAAGAAAAAAGGAACATGTCAAAACAGGTATACCCAGTTTGGTATACAAGTGAATTAATAAGGGATTTAAAACTAAAAGCATTGCTCCATAAAAAGTTTAAGATAAGTAAGTCACAAGAAGATTATCGTGCGTTCGCGGAGTATAGGTCTAAAGTCAAATTAAATATTGAACTTGCGGAACGGCATTATAAGGACAACATACAGTGTCAGATAAAACAAGACCCGAAGTCATTTTGGACCTACGCAAACTCAAAAAAAGGTATTAGAAGCTCGGTTAAAATATTAAAGGATGGGGAAATTTTGAGCGATGAAAACTGTGCTAAGGAATTTGCGGTTTATTTTCATTCAGTATATAGTACTAAAAAAGCTGAGCTGAATGTAGATAAAGCCATAGCTGAGGCGAGTGGGGTGAACGAAGGCGCGCGAGTGCATATCGACAGGCTGCATATAAACGATGTACGAGTTGCTTTTAAACAATTAAAAGCAAAAAAATCTGCCGGTCCTGACGGCATCCCATCATATGTTTTAAAGGACTGTAGACACGTATTGGCTGAACCACTCAGGCACATATATAACCTATCACTGCAAACATCGATATTCCCTGATAAATGGAAAGTGACAAGAGTCATTCCGGTACCAAAGGGAAGGCCACAAAATTCAGTGGATGGATATAGACCAGTAGCAATATTATCTACTCCTGCTAAAGTCTTTGAATCTGCTATTCACAAGAAGATATCGAGACAGGTATGTTCTCAGCTCTCGGAAGCTCAGCATGGGTTTAGGAAGGCGAGGTCTACTACTAGCAATCTATTATGTCACATGTCGTACTTGTTACCGATTATAGATAAGGGAGGGCAAACGGATACGGCCTATTTCGATCTACGAAAAGCCTTTGATTTGGTGGATAGTGACGTCTTATTGAGAAAACTTGCGACCTTTGGGTTCACTCCTCATCTACTAAATTTTTTTGCCAGTTATATGACAGACAGAAAGCAGTATGTAGAGTACTCGGGATTTAAATCTGACCAATATTTTACTAGATCAGGAGTGAGCCAAGGAAGTAATTTAGGACCGCTGGAATTTATCCTTACTATAAATGATTTACCTGAAATTGTGAGGGATGCAAAATGCCTCCTATTCGCCGATGACTTAAAGTTATCATTAGAGGTCAAATGCGAAGCTGATAGGGTAAGCCTCCAGAGCGATATAGATAGAGTGGTTGATTGGAGTAAGCGTAATCGCCTGCAATTCAATGTATCGAAATGTATGACTATAAGTTTTACTCGTTCGCAAAACCCAGTATTGCACAATTATCTCATTGATGGGGTGCCTATTAAACGCGTTACGGATGTTAAGGACTTGGGAGTTAAGTTCAACGCAGCACTTACGTTTAGAGAACATATCACGAGCATATGCAAAAAAGCATTCGCCAAACTTGGGTTCATATTACGCATGTCCAGTGGCTTCTCAAACGTAAAAGCTGTTATGGCGCTGTACAATGCGCTAGTCCGGAGCCATTTAGAATATAACGGGGTGATATGGTCTCCCCATGAACAGAAGTACAGCAACATGATTGAAAAGATTCAGAATAAATTCATTCGGTATTTATATTTTAAACAGTACGGCGTCTATCCATTCTATCCGTTGATGTACCCAACACAATTCATCTTGGGTATGACTGGATATAATCAACTTTTAGTGAGGAGAGAATTCGCACTTGTTTATTATGTATTTAATGTCATGACTGGAAAAGTGGTTAATACGGAAATTTTAGCACAAATTTTTTGGAACGTACCTATCAGATATGTGTGGAGAAGGCGGAAACCCTCGTTACTTTTAATTCCGAAGGCAAGAACCAACCTCATACGGGAAGCACCTTTGACGCGCGCACTTCGCACTATTAACATCATATCCCGAGAACTTGATCTATTTTATTGTACCCTGAACGAATTTACTAGGATAACAATGTATACGTTATGCTATAATAGAAATAATTAGATAAGCACACTATTGCATTAGGTAAAGCCTGTAAAAATAGTTGTAAGTTTTGGAAATAAATAAATAAATAAATAAATAAATTTTTTATAATGAGTTTAGAAGCAAATAAAACAACACAGCCTTATCAGTTTTACAATTTAATGGAATTACAATTTTGGAGTGATTAAAGGTAACCATACTTGCTTACCTTTGAAAAAAAAACTACAACAGTAAAATGATCTCACAATCAGGTTCCAACGTTCAGGTGGCAACAAAATGGTACAAATAATCACCTGAATCACCCCGCGTTTGTTTATTTAATAGCAGATTGAGCCCATGTTTGACTATGTATTTAAATTCAATTAAGCGATTCGGGTTAATAGGTAAGTATAAGTAGGTTTGGTGAATACCCATATTATTTGTCATGATATTGCCGTTATTTCTTAGCACTATCATCAATTGAATCGTGAATCTTCCACCTCTAAAATAAAGGGCAAAGGCGTCTCTTATAGATAGACGTGCGCGCCGTATTAGGTGCTGTGTTCAAAAAGGCACTTCTGCTCTTTTTTTTATGCTGGATAAGCCTTCATTTGACCACAATCTCACCTGATGTAAAGTGACGATGTGGTCTAAGATGGGACATGAAGACTAGAAGGTAGATGGCTTCTCCGGGCCACATTACGAAACACGAAAAAATCGCTTCACGCACTGGCCCAGCCCGGAGGGTGATGACAAGCCGCGGCCGAAGCCTACCACCAGAGACTGTTCTTAGCACCACCCGGAGGTCTCGTGCAAGGATTCAGAGGGTTCTGCTCATCTTTTAAAAGTTTCACTTAACCTGGTCCAACGGCGGAGGAAATAGGAAGATTACAACAGAAACCCCTTAAATGTTATACAGCCAGCGGGATGCAAATTAGGAACTACTCCTTATTACCCGACTGAGCAACGCAAGTCAGGTAATAAGGCAGGAGTGGTAATGTGTTAAATAATATGCCAAACGCCTGGACCGATTTCTATGAAGCACACTTGTATCGATTCCTCTTAGTACGACTAGTGTCACTAAAGACATCAAATTAGTGAAAATTCAACATGGCAGCTATTGTACACCAGTTTGTAAAAATAAAAAAAAAATAGTCAACAAACTATGCCATGTGGGGTATCATTGAATAGGTATTTACAAATAATTTTTAGTTTTCTTTCAACATTACTCGTTCCGTTAAGGATCTATAACGAATCAAATTTGCATAACACTTCTTCTCACTTAAATAGGCTTATGGATTGCAAAAATTCCCAAAAAAATTAAGTCGCATTGGGGTTAAATGTTTTCTAAATTTCAGCTTGTTTTAAGTAATAAGTTAAAGGTAAAATAATTGTAACATAGTTACCCTTATTTCCCACAACCTGCAGAAGCACTAGGTTGTTGTACCAAACATATTGACAGGTGCTGTAAATAGACTAAGTCAGGTCCGATTCGTGCAGGTGCGATTAGGCTGGGTGCTGTAACTGGACTACTCGGAAGAAGCGTGGGAAGGATCGATGGTCCCTGTCCTTGTTCACAGTTGACAATTTATTTATACGGTATCGAGCGGCACTCATCATTAATTCACCAGTGGAAGTGACAGCTTAATTTCACTGCTTATTAAAGTCTAGTCGCGAGATGAGTCTTTGAAAGCTTGGAGAAAACCGTAAACTTGTGGAACCGCAAAATTACATAAGTTAATTCTACAGGGAAATCATACATATCGTGGGCAAAACTAGTGCGGAAACTAAGTACAACTAGGTTTTAAATAGGAAACCATAAAATGTATACATAATGTAGCCGTTTCAGCACGTTCAATAGATAAGAACTTGTATCTATACTGAACCAACCTGTTTTTGCGTAACTATTCTGATGGACTCGCCCGTATCTTACGAAAAATTGTAATGAACACAGGTTTCATAGAACAGTATTGATGATAGCATGTTATAAGGAAATTATTATAATCAAATGACGACAACTAACACCCTTGCTAGTTAGCAACAGCGAGTTTATGATAAAAACTCGCGATTTACACCAATGACTTTAAATACGATAAGATCAAAAAAATCATACCCTCTTGCATCGTTAAGTTATCCATTAATTGTCATTTTCTTCCCCCAAAACTTTCAAACTGCTCAACCGATTTTCATAAAATATGTAAGATCACTCTCACGAACACTGACATCACTACATCCACTTCGGAGCCATGATGCCATAGATATACAAACTTATAACACCCCTCGATTTGTGTCGTTTAAAACTGCATAAAATTTCGTACAATAGTTTTTGAGGTTATAAACATTATTAGTTAGATAACAGTATAATAATATTAGTCGATACTACATACGAGTTGCATTTACATTTGGAGTTACATTTGGAGGTTTGTCTGTTCACGTCCGTAAGTGGTAACCCTCTGGTCCCATTACACGTGACCTCCGGGTGGTGCTAAGAACAGACTCTGGTGGTAGGCTTCGGCCGCGGCCTGTCACCACCCTCCGGGCTGGGACCGAGCGTGAAGTGATTTTTTTGTGTTTCGTAATGTGGTCCGGAGAAGCCATCTACCTTCTAGGTCTTCATGTCCCATCTTAGACCACATCGTCACTTTACATCAGGTGAGATTGTGGTCAAATAATGGCTTATCGCGCATAAAAAAAAACAAAGAGTAGCATTTTACAATAATTGACGAGTGTTGACGTGTTGCTCTAAAGACTTAGCGATACCATCCCGTGAAATAGGCATGTTGTCAGTCTATTAACATATATAATCATAAGCTATTTACGTTCCCACAGCTGATACACAGGGACTGGACTCTTGAAGAGACCAGCATTCACCACGCTGGCCAAGTGCGGGTTGGCGAATATCAGATGTTTTTCAAAAACTCTTTATTACGTAAACAAGTACACACCACATATTACAAGTAAATACCACATATTTTAGTTTCTAAAGCGACAATTAAATAACCCAAACGTATCCTAAACACACGAGCCGAAACAAATATCATCTCCTCCTTTTGTTTAGTCTGTTTAAAATAAGGATGTGCCACATAAAAGTTCATTGGCATTTGATCGCAATACCATCAATTGAGTCATCGAGGACCGGAAATTAAATGAAATGCCGGCCTGCTGAAGGTCTCAGGGCCTCGTACCATCTTATGACTAACTCGTCGAAAATATATAACAAGTTTTACAGGTGCAGATGACTGCATCATAGCGCGCAGCTGGCATAACAGCTGAGAGCTTTACAGTAGCTTTCCACCCGAGATGTGCATATTTCCTATGAATGTGTTCAATGTCCACCAGTCGTAATCAATTCAATAATAATAAATATTTCCGGACTACTCACACAGCATCACCTAACACCCAAACTAAGAGCTTGTACTATGGATGTTAGGTGACTGATTATACTACATAGATACATTTTTTTTTTTAAATACTTACATATGGCACATAGAAAACACCCAGACCCGAAACCAGGAATTGTAGATCGTACAAAATCTGGTCCCCCGGCGGGAAACGAACCCGCAACCTCCTGCACCTCAGGCGGACGTTCGCCCAATAAATAATTAATGGTTTTTCATAGCTTAGCACTGGTGCAATGGATTTGTTTATTTGAACGCAATTATCTCAGGAACAACTCTCCGAGTAGTCTCCGGTCCGTTTTGAAAAATACAGTTCTTGGCAAACTTAAACTAGAATCATTAAAATATATGTTCAAAATATCTATACAAAAAGAAAGGCGTGTTTTATGTACCTGTCTAAGTTGCTTACAAATTTAATACACAACATTTTTTTGTACTATTATTTGTAAAAACAATTGTTACAAAAAATCTTTGCATATCCTTACGTAAATCATCATAATTACTTAGTAGTTTTCCACAAACAAAATTTATTTATGAGTTTAATTTCACTAAACAATTACGTAAATAATATTCAATACATCATTGGGTCCAGCCTGTTAATAAAAATGTTCAGTATAATAATCAACTGAAGATTTTTCTGCAATTGATGAAAGATGAAACTTAAAATAATTTTTGGCGCTAAGATACTTGCTACTGATGACAATAAGTAACTGCCAAAACCTTGCCAAGAACTGCAGTAACTAACTTAATATGTCTTTTTCTACAAAAAAATTAACTATATCACCGTTTTAATTTTATGTCCTTTTTTATGTTAGATAAGCCTTCATTTGACCACAATCTCACCTGACGTAAAGTGACGATGTGGTCTAAGATGGGGCATGAAGACCTAGAAGGTAGATGTCTTCTCCGGGCCACATTACGAAACACGAAAAAATCGCTTCACGCACTGGCCCAGCCCGGAGGGTGGTGACAAGCCGCGGCCGAAGCCTACCACCAGAGACTGTTCTTAGCACCACCCGGAGGTCACGTGTAAGGATTCAGAGGGTTACCACTTACGGACGTGAACAGACAAAACCTCCTACTACTAGCTACTTACTAGCTGTTCGCTTAGCGGCCCTATTTTCGAAGCATTCAGATAAAAAAATTAAAAAAAACCAGTCAATCCACACATTAATATGATCGTAAGCTCTAAAGCTTGTGTTACGGGTAGACAGATGATATAATCCTAATATATATAAATCTCGTGACACAATGTTTGTCCTCAATGGACTCCTAAACCACTTAACCGATTATAATAAAATTCGCACACCATGTGCAGTTCGATCCAACTTGAGAGATAGGATGGTTTTTACGGCGAGAAAAATTCGAATAATTTCCGGGAAAATTTTATACCCGTGCGACGCCGGGGCGGGCCGCTAGTTAATATAATAGATTTACATTTATAGATAATTTTTTAATACATATAAAACACCCAGACCAAGGAGAAAGTGCATGCAGATATACAAACACTTGTCCCATCGGCGGGAATCGAACCTGCTCTTACGCCGCAAGCGGGCCTTTGCTCACCGCGCCACTGAGGCAATATAATATTCTATATACTATTTATTTCAATAAATTTCCTTACTTCTCTCTATTACTTTCTGTTCTTAAATAAGGATGTCTAGTTCTTTATAGTCAAGAGCTATTAAATCGGTCGAATATTACAGCATGGAAAACCCGCATCTTAAAATGGTATCTAATTAAAGCAATATCGTCTATTATCTGAATGTAGAATAGAAACATTAATTTAACTTCAGGGATTTAATGATAGTGATGTTTATGTTTACCTACAAACCCTGACTTAATATCTTATCATTCTTTCTTATCATAAGACTAACTTCCCGAATACGAAAGCACGAAAGGTCGAAAGTTAATTTCGGTACCTAGTACAGTTAACAGCAAAAGTAAGTGATCAAAATATATAATTATGTTTACCAAAGTGACAATTTTAAATCAAGTTTTAACTGGTCTAAAGAAAATGCTCAAAATAACTCCGAGGATCGAAATAAATGTGATCACTTACTGAGGACATGTTATTTTTTCCTTTACTTCTAACCAACTACAAGCTAGCTTTTAAAGAAGCCGTGTTGGCTAAGTGGGAGGAAACTCGACTTTCATTCCGAAGGTCGTGGGCGCCTACCCCGCCACGCACCTCTGGTATTTTCTTTTTGAGATATTGATGAGCGCTTTAAACACGTGCTTTAACGGTGAAAACAAACATCGTGAGGAAACCGGCATATTTTGAGAACTTTAAAGAGATTGAAGGACAGGTGATATTCACCAACCCGCACTTGGAAAGCCAGCGTGGTGAACTATTTATTTATTTTATTTTATTTATTTAACTCATGACTGAATATATTATTTTGGGGCCCATTTTCATCAGTTTATTTTGGTGTTGACAGTATTAGGTACCCGAAATTTCTTGAATAAAAACATTTGCTTTGAACAAACTAAGAGCACTTGCACTAGAACTGCACCGAACTTGCACTGGAGCGCACTCGACGTACCGAGAACTAGTCAGGACGCACAACGTACGATCGACCCAGCCGTCCAATTTTCAACCTTATCATTATCTAACTAAAGTACAGTTTTAAACGACGTGTTTGGATATAGACTTGCACTGAATTGACCTGATATAGCGCGGTTTGTCTCGAAATAGTTCGCTTGATATTGAGCCTTATTTCAAGTTTTATTGTTTATGTATTTGATTGTACGAAAATAGAACATGGTTTTATATAGGAGACAATTATTGGAGGCTGGTGTGGTTTTCATACGAGATGGCGCATTCAGTTTAGTCTGTATGAATATGCTATTACTGTCTTCATGGTAGTTTTTTTATTAATAATTATTTTACATTCATTCTTCATAACAGACTGCGACAAGTCGGGCACAGTGTGGAGTGAAAACATTTGAAAATTTCTTATTACAGCGAAGGTACGACTACTTCCACGACATTAAATAAATAATAGTTACCTATAAATAAGAACTCCAAAATTGTAATAACTACAAAATTGTAATAACTGATAACGCTGTGTTGTTCTATTCGCTTCTCAACTCAGTATAAAACATTGAAGCGAACTGTCAAGACAATGTTATTTCCTTGATATTTGTTATTTAAGCAATTTAGTTTTATTAATTTTAAGTTGACCTGTCCATGTAGGCTATCTAACGAAATAAACGTTTTGACTTTGACTTATAAATAAGTAAATAACGGAACACTAATGGATTCGTCATCATGAGGATTTGCACACTAAAATAGAAAAAATAAAACAATAAATTTTGGGGTTTCCCATACTTAGAACTAACTCACTACTCAAACTAACTATTTTTTTTTCGTTAAACCCATACGTGAGGTATATCTATGGATAGGTCTTTCAAAATTATATAGAGGGTTCATTTTTTTTCTTAACTGAAGTTTGTGCGACACTTCAAAAGTGGTAAATTGAACCTTGTAACTTCTACTATAAGAAAATGATAAGACAAAAAATAAATAAGATTTTAACTTCCACCGACAATTGGATTGCGAGTAGTAGCAATTTAGTAGCAGTAAATAAATAAAAAAAAAAAATATTTTTTATTAATTTACTTTTAATTTATAAAGTTACCCATCGTTGAGCGAGGTCAGTACTTTGATGGGATCGAACAGCACCTTTTTGCAATATTTTTTTATTTGTATAATAGTTTCTTATTACAATAAGTGTCAAAACTGTTTAAATACACGGAAGCCCTATTGCATGAGTCCATCTCATACCTATATATATTTTTTAAACGAGGCAGCGACAAATTCTATTTTTAGGTGGCGGTTTTAGCATATTAGCAACACTCGCGCGAAACTCGCCTTCAATACAAAAAGCTGAACTAAATTGAAATCGCTTCATCCGTTTGGGAGCTAGGATGTCCCAGCCAGACAGACACGTCAAACTTATAACACCCCTCTTTTTTTGTCGGGGTTTATAAAGCATTTAAATCATGATTATGATTGTGATTTAACGCCATTGTTTGTTCCAGAGCTGGGAAAGTTGTTATCTTTTACTGACAATATCAGCAAAACTTTAATGGGGACAACCATTTATACTAGATTGAATATCTGAATCCCATAGAAGCAGTGACAATCCTGGGCTGGCAGTCTTTTCAAAGCTATTATACTATTCAAGTTTCTTTTGGAATGAATTACGTGATTTCAAATCAAGACGTCTATTTCCTTAGGCGCACAGGGCATACATGGACAGGTGAACTTAAAGTTAATTTAAATAATAAATTTAAAATTTAAGAAAAATCCCCGATTTTATTGCCTTAATTTTCTTATAAGTAAAACATCATAATATTTAGTAGTTCGGGCATGCTCTTTCATTTGATACTCCACTCGAGTATATTTGCAGATTTTCGGTTTTCCTTCCCTGAGAGTGGGGACCCCCATAACTGTTGAACGGCTCAACCGATTTTCATGAAACATGTCTAAGAACACCCGGACCAAACTCACCTTTCATACAAAAAAAACTAAATTGAAATCGCTCCATCCGTTCGGGAGCTATGATGCCACAGACAGACAGACAGACACGTCAAACTTATAATTATAACACCCCTCTTTTTTGGCCGGGGGTTAAAAACTAAGAATAATCAAGCAAATAATATTCTCTTGACAGTTCGCTTAAATTTTTTACACTCGAGTTGTGAAGCGAATTGCACAACCTAGCTTTCATCTCTTACGTTGTTTATTATATATAACAATACTAGCGGTCCGCCCCCGCTTCTCACCTAGTTGACCGTATTGTGAATCTAAACCATTCTCGATCCCATTTAATCACACAAAATTATCAAAATCTGTCCAGCCGTTTAGGAGGAGTTCAATGACTAACAACGAAGACTATAGAAGATTTATAAATAAAATAATAAATAAATATTTCCAGATAATTCACACAACCGTGGTAAGCTCAAGCTTGTGTTACGGGTACTAGATATCTGATATACTTAATATAATAGATATTTTTTATTATACATATTACATATTTATATATTATAAAGATTGGTGATTAACACTAGCACTTTTGCAGGAGGCTTCACGATAGGAAATGCTGACCTTTTTCGAACCACTGTTTTTGAATGCAAATGATTATTTAATTAAGTGTCTGTGATTGTTTAAATTATAGGTATTCCTTTGTTATATTTTTTAATTTAGTATTGTATAATATGTTTTTTATTTACTGTGGTCCGAATAAATGTCTTATTAACTTACGCGAGCATGCTCGTACTAGGGAAGGTAGTGGTATACTTATTAGAAAAACTTAGAAACTTCCATTATTGTAGTTTTATTTAAAACTACTTTACTTTCGGCTGCGGCTTGTAGCCACCCTCCGGGCTGGGCCAGTGCGTGCAACGATTTTTTCGTGTTTCGTAATGTGGTCCGGAGAAGCCATCTACCACCTAGGTCTTCATGCCCCATCTTAGACCACATCGTCACTTTACATCAGGTGATAATGTGGTCAAATAAAAGCTCATCTAACATTAAAAAAACCTTACTTTGTTAGAAGAAAGAAGTATGCTTTTGATTTTGTGAAAATGATTCTTAACGCATTATCTTCAAAAATGAAAAAGTACCAGTAAGTCTCAAAAAAGTTAAAAGTCATTAGTTTATACGTCATCTTTAAGGGGAAAATAGTGTAACAATTTTGGAAAAAACTCTTTTTTATTATTTTATAAAGACCCGATGCAAGAGATTTGACAGTCAATGCTAGTTTTGTCAAAATTTTTTGCACATCTATCTAATCTATCAAACAGCCCGTTTACACCCACTACTGGGTAATGGCACGACAATACTACCTATAAATATTACCGTGGAAATAGCCACCTCATTATCCCGACAAATTAACGGACCAGCACGTTGCAAGCACTTTCCTTGGTCTGGGTGTATAATATGTTTAATAAAAAATATCTATGTTCGTATGTATATTATATTATGTATATCAGATGTCTAATACCCGTAACACAAGCTAAGAGCTTACCACGGGGCTAGATGTTGTTGTGTGGATTGTCCGGAAATATATGTTTTTTTTAGTACGACCCTCCAGTGCCTTCCTACTATCCAGATTTCGCAAATTGCAAAACACTTTACACACCAAAGACAAATTAAACGCAAAATGTTATTATCAGTCACGGTAAAGCAATATTCGAGATATAAATTTAACATTGCATTGCACGTTTTGACACAAGTAGATTTGTTATGAAAGATAACGTTATCGTGATCTGGACTGTGATAAGTGATAACAAATTATGAAAAATGATATTTAGAATAAATAACACAAGCTATTTAATTCCTTCGATATATCTCTTCCTTCATTATCACTTAAAAAATTGGAACCCATATTTTTTCTAATTCTTTTTGTATTGTATTTTTGTACGTAATACTCTTGAACATACATCTAAATTTAAAATTTAAGAAAAACCCCCGATTTCAATTGCACTAATTTCTCTAAATGTAAAACAACATAATGTTATGTAATGTGGACGCGATGCGCTTTCATTTGATACCCCACACTAGTATATTTGCAGATTTTCGGTTTTCCTTCCCCATTCTCACCCCCATAACTTTTAAACAGCTCAACCGATTTTCATGAAACATGTCTAAGAACACCCTGCCCAAACTCACCTTTCATACAAAAAAAACTTAATTGAAATCGCTCCATCCGTTCGGGAGCTATGATGTCCCAGACAGACAGACACGTCAAACTTATAACACCCCTCTTTTTTGGTCGGGGGTTAAAAATGTCCTTAGTGACGTCACAAGCCCCCACTTAACTTTCAATATAATAGATATTTTTATTTAGCACTCCGTTATTTAATTGAAAAAGCAAAAATTTGGTGTCCAGTATTTTTCGACGGGCTAATAGACTGACTAAACAGTATGTATACCTTTTTTATGTAGTCATCATGCCGTATACATCATGAACCCCCAAACTATTTACCAATAAAAAAATTGCTATTTGTTTCTGAAGCGAAGGAGATAAAACATTTCACAGAGCACAATACTATTAGATTATATTTAGATAAATAACGGGATATTTACCATGATTTACTTGTAGATTGATATTTCGGTTACATGCACCATGATCACGGTTGAACTGAAGCTGCGAGTGGGGTAACAGATTTATTGTCTAAGTTTAGTGTGTGCAAATAAAATAATTAAATAAATGAAGACTGAATTGGCCGACGAAGCGGTCAACCCTCTTTCTCAGTCTTTTATTACGAACCGACACATCACTAGAGTTGGGGCCTGTTTCACACCCGAATCTATCGCGACCAGAGTCAGTATTGGACTGTGTCCGTTCGGACCTATTGCGATACAAATTGTGTTGATAACCATCATAGTTTCAAATGTTATAGTAGTAGTTAGTATTTTTTCGTGTTTCGTAAGGTGGCCCGAGAAACCATCTACCTTCTAGGTCTTCATGCTCCATCTTAGACCACATCGTCACTTAACATCAGGTGAGATTGTGGTAAAATGAAGCCTTATCTAGCATAAAAAAAAAATAGTGTTACATTCATTCAGCAGCGAGTTTATAGAGTGTACTTACCATTATATCCTATAGGCGCGTTTTCACGTAACTTAAACGTGAAGGGTATATGTACCCTCTGCATCAGCAGCCGTGGGGGCTCCATCGCTCGCCACGCGTCCTCCCGGCTTCCTTCGCCCACTATACCGATCACTTCCATGTTCCTGAGGAAAGAGAAGTTGGTTCATCATAACGATTCTTGATACTAGACTTCCATGGACAGACAGATATAAGGTTGGCTTGCTAGCAAAGTTATACGGTGGCTGTAGAAGAAGCTGCTGCAGAGATCTTCAAGTGCTATTTCTTGGCTAGGGTTACAAGGTTTTCGGAAAACAATTTTCTCGTTATTTGTTGTTTGTACTCCTCATTTTATCGCCATTGGTTAAAAAACTGAAACCGGGGAAAATAAGCTTATAACAAATTCTCAGAAAACAGATTTACTTATTTGACACACAATGTGAACTTGTCACCCTTATAGACTAGTGGCAATGTTTAATGCTATAGAATCGCAAGAGCATAGACTTCACTATACGAGACGCATCTATTCCTGCCTTTAATCATCACACGCTGATTACACGAAAATTCCAAACATAGCTTTTTTGATGTGGGACATAAGCTGCGAAATGTTGACTCAAATGTCAAAAAAGGTAGGGTTTCGCAGATAAGTCGATTAAAAAAAGCTGAGGTTGTGGATGAAATGAGGAACCATTTACGTAGAATTATGAAGATACTTGTTTTGTATTTCTCTTGATACTTATTGACTAAGAACAAGCCAATCAAACGAGCTATGGCGCGCTTTCAGTTGTTGGCCAATCAGTCAAATTACGCATATGAGAGAGAGAGAGAGAGAGAGAGAGAAAAATCTTTATTTGTAAGCTACAAAAACATAAAAAAAAAGTACATTACAAAACTTAATATTAGACTTAAGAACTATTTATTATAAAGGTGAAGAAATAGATTTTAGAATATATGTAATATTATAGAAGTATACACGAATTAAAAATATATAAGTATACTTATGTAATTGTAGCTACAAACTGGGAGCCGGCTCAGCATAATACGAATTGAGTTAGTACACAATTCGCGCTGGTCTTCCGCCGATTCCCACAATCAGTAACGGAGCAGTAAGTAGCTAGAGTGTAAGCAGTGGACGTGCTACGACTGAAATGATGTTGAGTGAAACAAACAACGAAATAAAAGCAAGTAAAATTACATAAAGGAAAAGATAACAGCGTTAATATACAAAAGCACGATAGTAGGCACAGTTAAGACTTATTGGGTGGTCCACTATCAGACCATTTGTGCATTAAGAATATTGGCTTTTTGGTTGTCTGAGTGGAGGTGGTAGATTATTCCAGCACTTTGTGGCCTGATAGCGGAAACTTCCCCGGAATGCAGTAGTTTTATGAAGTTTGACTACAAGCAAGAAAGATGAGGCACGAGTAATATAAGAGTTTTGTTTGGACGACCATTCGAACTTGTCATATAGATACTTAGGACGTTTATATTTCATGACATCATGAACCAGTGTTGCTAGATGAAGAGTTTGACGTGATTCCATGTTGAGTATTTTTGCTTTATTTATATATGGCGAGACCTGGGTTCTAGCGGGTATACGGAAACAGAATCGACAGCAGGCATTTTGAATGAATATGGAAGCAAACATATCGAATATTAATAATGGGATCCCAGAGCATTACATGTGCGCTTTAAAACACGTTATTTAACGGTGAAGGCACTTGGCCAGCGTGGTGAATTAAGGCCAGAGAGAATTTCGTGCCCCAGCAGTGGGAACGCCAATAGGGATAATTGATCCCAGAGCAATAACTTCATATTTGAAATCATTGTCAAGGAGAAAACAATCGTACTCGCCAACAGTCTGCGATGAGTCAAGAGTCATTCATTAATCATTATAAAGACTAGGCATTGTAAGTATTTTTTGTACGCAATCAACAATCACTTTTGACCATAGGTCCTTACACTCACAAACTAAATGGTATAAGTATGTGAGTTCAAAAGTGACTCATAGAACATTGGCCTTTTTGCGGAAACGATTTGGTAAGCATCTTAAAGCAGTAATTTGGTGTCTACTTATTTAGCAATTTACCAATTAAGTTATTGGTGAGTGAAGTAGGTACAGTCAACAGCAAAAGAAACTGATGAATTTGGGTTTTGTATGGAGCATGGCATACCAACTAGTCCGCCATTTTGAAAACAACGTGATTCGGCGGCCAGTGATGAAACTCATGTCAATCGACAAAGTAAATGATTACAAACAAAAAGTGTTCTATGATCAAATCTCCTAAGTTATACGGTTTCTGAGATGTTTGGGTCTAAAAACTATAGAAAAAATCCCGATCCTAGAACACTTTTTGTTTGTAATCTGTCGGTTGACATGAGCTTCATCACTCGTTTTTTTCAAAATGGCGGACTAGTAGGTATTCCAACGATGTTCGATGCTCTTTATTTAAAAGTTACTGACTACTTTAGATTGATAAAACTGAAGGAACAAATAACTTGTCATAAGTAAATGATCACATTTAGTTCGATCCTCGGTGTTAGTACGATACTTTTCTTTAGACCAATTAAAAATTCATTTGAAATTGACACTTGTAACTTTTTACATCTGGCACGTCATACTAGAAGGCGTTGTCACTTACTTTTGCTGTTGACTGTACTAGCTACTTCACTCACTTATAACTTAATTGGTTAAGAGAACTAATATGAATTAACGAGAACGGACGATGGTTTTAGGGTTCCGTAGCCAATTGGCAAAAAACGGAACCTTTAGGAGTGAGCTTCGTATGACTTCTTTTGATAGACTTCCGAAGTCTGAAATGTCGACATATTATCATTTTCTAGTTAATTAAGTGAGTAAATCCCATTTTTTAATGAATATATATTTATAAAGGGTAGGCTGAAAGCCTAGGCTTTTTTCTACTAGCCAACCATGCCGAATTGCATATATTAGTCGGCGTGCTACTACATAATTAGGTAATTTTATATCTTAGTCGTGCATCGTATAATTAGATTAAAATTTAAGAGAAGGGCCTGAGTGAAATAAAGTAGGTTCTTGTATTTAAAATAAATAAATATTGCCGGTAAGTAGTACATATATATATGTTAACCACTTTCTTTCCCGTGACTTCACTCACTTTCTATAGGTTTTTCCGCGATAAAATTCATAACACAGTGGAAAAGGCCTAAATTTATACTAGGTATGTGAACATAAATGAAACTCATACCTACTACCAGATTGAAATACGTCACAAAAAAGTTTCTATACATTTACAAAAAATGTCTTATTCAAAGTTAGAAAGTTCTCGAACTTTCGCTATCAACGGTATACTATAGTACCTCTGCAGAAAAATGGCCTGAGTGGAGACGGCATGTGCAAGAACGGTATAATATGTGTTCGAAGAAGAAAGAAGACGAGAACTGGACCTTATGCGTGACTTTCTCGAAACCAAGCCATCCTCAAACATAAACTACAAATTTGTTAATAGATACTTAACGTAGGTATATTTTGCGATAGCTAATTAATTGCTAAAATTGGTTACATAAATAAGTATGACATAATGACATTCACCAACCCGCAATTGGCCAGCGTGGTGAATTAAGGCCGAATACCTCTCGTCAAGAGAGAATCCCCCGTGTCCCAGCTGTGGGAACGTTTAATAGGCTTTCACTTTGGTGCAGCAATAATAATATGCAACTTAACGTAAACAAATGCTTCCATATAAATTTCTCTCGTAACACTACTTACCAGCCCAATAGCTATTTCATAAATGGAATAGAATTACAAACTACCAATAATATTAAAGATCTAGGAATACTCATTGACTCAAAACTAAATTTTAATACTCATGTTTTAAACACTACTACAAAATGTTTTAAAGTTCTCGGATTCGTTATTCGGAATAGTAAGGAGTTTAAACACTACTCCACTCGGATCAAACTGTTTAACTGCCTAGTACGGCCTCTGTTGGAGTATTGTTCTGTGGTGTGGAACCCGCAATACGAAGTATACTCAAAAAGATTGGAAGGTATTCAGAAGCGTTTCATATATCATCTTTCCTATAAAGATAATTTAGCACTTAGACTTAACAGTTATAAGGATAGACT
Source organism: Gymnoscelis rufifasciata (assembly GCA_929108375.1). Taxonomy (NCBI): domain Eukaryota; kingdom Metazoa; phylum Arthropoda; class Insecta; order Lepidoptera; family Geometridae; genus Gymnoscelis; species Gymnoscelis rufifasciata. The sequence goes on from OV815320.1 coordinate 1,820,515, forward strand.
TTTAAATTACAACATGACTTCTCTTAGCAGCCGTAGAAAACACATTGATCTCATATTTCTACATAAAGTCTTTAATGGATCCATTGATTCCATGGATCTCATAAAAAGTTTTAATTTATCAGCCCCCACGAGACTACCTAGAATAAAAGCATTTAATCTGTTTAACATACCGTACTCGAACACAAACCTTGGTCAACACTCTATCATGTCAAGGCTTAGCAAGCAATATAATATTCTGTCTAAGTCTAGCGAAATTGATATTTCTGATCCCTTACCTAAATTTAAAAAACATTTGCTAGACTTAATTTTATAAAAAGTTTAACCTCTTTGTCTAATTTTTACTTACTTTTCTGTGTATGAATGAAGATTTTAATTTTTGTTTCCTTTTGTTAAAATTTATATGTTTTATTAATAATATTGTGTATATAATAATAGTTTTAAATTTCTTTTCTTTTGTTCTTTGTCCACTGCTTATTTTATTTTGTGCTAATGTTATTTTAACTGTCTGTTGCCATTTTATATTGTACTCGATGTGATGCCCTGTTATTACGAGAACACATCGCATTTAATCCTTTTAGTCATGTTTATTTTATGTTTGTATCTTGTGTTAACTTGTGTTGGGTGTCCTTTCTTAATAAATAAATAAATAAACGTTAATGGGGTGTTGATGATGAAGCCACATGAGAAACTCGGCGTTTTAGTGTTTTTATTACGAAAGCATAGGTCAGTGTAGGCGAAATCGGCTAGGTGTATTATACAACAACCCACTAACCCACACCCTACCAAGTTTTTTACCAAGTAAGAAACATCTCAGTTAAGAAACTACCAAGTTATCCGCCTACTCAGGATAAGAAAGTAATGAGCTTATGAGATTAAACAAAATTGCCCCGTAATTCCTACCTTGGCCGATACTTTCTCTTCCATAGCAAAATTGAGGGCATTGCACTCGGAGACAGGAAAAAGGCAAGGTACTGATGCAGACAACAAAGGAAAGTTCAAGTGGAAAGACACTGAGTTGTAGTGTATAAAGGTATGCTACTTTTTCGCAAGGCCTTGCCCGTATTTAATGGATTTACAGAGGGATAACTTATTTTCCCGCGGTAAATTAATAATAGACGTATGATAACTACCTAGATGTTGGTCCTGACTCGTTTACTATAGCTCAAATTCGGGTGGGTATTATTACGGTTGCATTTTTACCCGAAAAGACTGAAAACATAGCTAAGACTGTAAAGAAAACATTCCACCAGACTTTCTTCTTCGTTTACACTGAAGTTAAATGTTTTCTACAGAGAGTATATAATCACGTTTTCTAATTCACATTCACATCGATACCACTTGACATGGACTCTTGCATCGGAACGTCAATGGGAACATGAAGTCTTGTGTAAGGTTAATACTTTATACACGACATCGGATTGGAATACAAGAAAGAAAAAAACATGAAAAACCATTTAAGTCTTTAGTTAAATCCCATGACACTAAGACGTATTTTAAAATTAAGCAATCTGCACCTAGGGTTCCGTGTTGTTGGTGGATGCTTAAATATTTATTTATTGTCTGTCTAAGCATTTCTTCAACATTTCAACTCTCTAGCTATCACGGCTCCTGAGATCCAGCCTGGTGACAGACAGACAGACGACGAAGTCTCAGCAATAGGGTACCGTTTTACCCTTTGGGCACTGAACCCTAAATAGGAGATGTTGAGTGCAAATGGCGCCATCAACGCTGAGTTTCGCGTAATATCCCGTATTAAAACAATGGAAAGATGTCTTCACATCCATTTCCCGTTGTCATCGGGTAATAAGGAACTACATCGCGGAAGTTTAAAGATTTACAGTTATCCACTCAAGGCTCATGCACTCAACAACATTTTAGTGATACATATAAGAAAAACCCCCCGATTTAATTTCATTAAAAGTAAAACACCATAATATTTTGTATTAAGCACGCGATGCGCTTTCATTTGATACCCCACTCGAGTATATTTGCAGATTTTCGGTTTTCCTTCCCCGCTCTCACCCCCATAACTTTTAAACGGCACAACCGATTTTCATGAAACGTGTCTAAGAACACTCGGGCCAAACTCACCTTTCATACAAAAAAAAACTAAATTTAAAAGCGCCATCGGTTCGGGAGCTATGATGTCCCAGACAGACAGACACTTCAAACTTATAACACCCTTTTTTTTTGGTCAGGGGTTATACAATAAAGTGAATAGTAAGTAATTTTAAGAAAATCAATGAATAAAATCGATGTTAATGTTCACCTATACTAACATTATAAATACCTACGAAACGTACTCTGTCTGCCTGTCTCGCTTTCACACAAATACTACTTAACCAATCTAAATGTCCTCCCGTCCATGTATACATAAGCGTCTAAGGAAATAAACGGTTTGACTTTGACTTTTAATGAAATTGAAAGCATAAATAGGTCGTGAAATTGGACCTGAAAAAGATCATGATATAATGATTAATTGTCCCGTAAAGGTTATTTAGGAAAATACTAGAAGTTACCGACTAGGTAAATAATTATTATTCAACCAAACGATTGTTGTTTTTGTTTTTTATATGATATTATTACCTACATAAGTACATGAGTAATTTATGAATAGCGCTACAACACAATAGAAAAAAAAACACAGCATTGTTATGGAATAACCCTGGGTTAAATCAGAGTTATTAAGTAAATATATAATAAACGCGAAAGTTAGTGAGGATGCGTGTTTGCTGCTCTTTCGCGCAAAAACTGCTGAAGGGATTCCGATGAAACTTCACAGTAATGTAGCTTACGTATCAGAATAACACATATGTTACTTTTTACCGCGGTAAAATACCACAATTCGCGGGAAAATCAATGATTTGCGAGTAAAGCTCAATTAGGTTCAAATTCGGCACGGACATAGCTGTTTCCCAGTGAAGGCAAAAAGCTACTTTTTACGCGAAATAACCTAATACTACGCGGACAAAACCGCGAGCCACAGCTAGTACAACCTATATAATTACCGTGGTTTTAAATGTTATGATATACTTAATACTTATAAAGACGTACCCATAAAATAAGCTACATTCAACGTTTCCATGGAACGATAATCAAAATTAATCCGTTATCTAGTTAGTAATAAATCTTAATTTAAAATTTAAGAAAAACTCCCGATTTCTATGCCAATAATTTCCTTAAATGTAAAACAACATAATATTATGTAATGTGGATGTGATGCGCTTTCATTTGATACCCCACACTAGTATTATTACTGATTTTCTGTTTTCCTTCCCCACTCTCACCCCCATAACTTTTAAACGGCTCAACCGATTTTCATGAAACATGTCTAAGAACACCCGGGCCAAACTCACCTTTCATACAAAAAAAACTAAATTGAAATCGCTTCATCCGTTCGGGAGCCATGATGTAACAGCCAGACAGACACGTCAAACTAAAAATTAAAAGTTGCATATTGTTAATTTTATTAACCCCCGACCAAAAAAGAGGGGTGTTATACCCTCTTTTTTGGTCGGGGGTTAATAAAATTAACAATATGCAACTTTTAATTTTTCAGATATGGAAGAAAATATTAGATGTAGGGCGCTAGTGACATCTACATGTGTCCAAAATCTTAAGAAAAATATGTTTTACAAATAATTAGAAAAATCTAATTCGGTAGTCTATCTTATGTACCTAAACAAATAAATATAACTTTTGAAAATATCATGGTTATCAATATTATTTAAATTTTAAAAATTTTAATATCGGGAAACTCGAAAGACAATCAATCATGGTAAATATCCCGTTATAAATCTAAACAAATAATTATTATTTTTTGCATAATATTAACTTTTTCAAATATTATTAGAAATTGATATTTTAATGGCGATTTGGATGGGGCGCTCCGCACCGGTGTGAAGACGAGATGTGCTGATAACATGAAAAACTTGCAAAACAAGTATCTGTTTTTGGACACATAATATCCTTGACTTTTTTGTATCTAGGGACGAGAATTGTCACTAAACAGGCTTCAAGCTATCTCTTTGCCCAAAATTATTAGCAATCAAGATGTTTGTATGACCTGGGTGTAAGATCTACTAGAAATCTATATCCAGGAGTGGTCATCAACCTTCTGAAATTATTATTATTATTATTTATTATAAAAAGTATACATTAACAGATATTATAATAAAAGTCATTCTGGGGTTTTAGGGGTTGGTTTAGAATGACATTTCCATTCCTCGAAAGCTTAAAACTTCAGAAAAATGAAAGATAAACTACATGATTTTAAAAATATATATAAAAAATTACAAATTATGGTACCTTACTAACCCTATTACTACTTAAAATATAAATGATGTTGATGTTGTTGGCAACACAACTATAAATAACTAGTTGCTTACGAATAAGCCCTCAGGGTTAATCTTTACATTTATAATGACGTTATTTTATCTACATAACTTACTATGTCGTCTTGACATACTCTTTACAAAATTCGCGTTGAAAAATTAAAGTCCGCGCGCGCAGTACTATTTGATTGCATAGAGGAGTCACCTAGGGTCGGAGACAAGAGAGCGCGGCTCCACACAACAGAAAACCGCTTTTCTATCGCAGGGGGATGCGACAGTGACTGTTACCCGTCATATCGATATCTCAAGAATACATATTTCCTATGTCAAAAGTCAAAACATTGTTATGTTAGCTTATCTATCAAATAAATCTTATAAACAAAAATGAATCGCAAAATGTGTTGTAAGCGCATAATTCAACAACGCCTGGACCAATTTGGCCAATTTTTTTTTAATTGTTCGTTGTACTTAGTTCAAGGATGGTTTTTACAGCGAGAAAAAAATTCTAATAATTGCCGGGATTTTGATTTACCCGTGCGAAGCCGGGGCGAGCCGCTAGTCTATACTAATATATAAAGCTGAAGAGTTTGTTTGTTTGTTTGTTTGAACGCGCTAATCTCCGAAACTACTGGTTCGAATTGAATAATTCTTTTTGTGTTGGATAGTCCAGTTATCGAGGAAGGCTATAGGCTATATAACATCACGCTACGACCAATAGGAGCAAAGATATAGTGGTAAATGTGTAAAAAACGGGAGAAATTGTTTATCTTTGAAGCCTTCCGTTGCGTGCGCCGTGAAAACGGTTCAAGATACACACAAAATATGTAAATATAATAAAAATATAATAGCTCTTTTAATGATCTAAAAAACAGTCCGTGATAGTATATGTCTATCTTTTAAGATTAACTCACAAAAACCGTTTTTATGGTACCTAATTTGGTCGAAATAATTTGTTTAAGTTGTATCAACATAATAATATTAATCTTTATTCTAATAAATATGTTGTTGGTTAAGAGTACTTCATCCATTATAACGCGGGTAGCACAGCAGGACACAGCTAGTAAATAATAAAATTGCTGATGTTTTCTTAATTTTATGATTTTTGTCTGGCACTGTAGGATAAAGTCTAGTGACGGGCACCGTTTATCGACATGGCGATGAACGTGTTATCTTAATATATATAAATCTCGTGTCACAATGTTTGTCCTCAATGGACTCCTAAACCACTTAACCGATTATAATAAAATTCGCACACCATGTGCAATTCGATCCAACTTGAGAGATAGGATGGTTTTTACGGCGAGAAAAAATCGAATAATTTCCGGGAAAATTTTATACCCGTGCGACGCCGGGACGGGCCGCTAGTAAATATATATTTTTTTTTATGAGCCTGTGGTGTCCCACTGTAGGACAAAGGCCTATAAAAAATATGTTGTTAAAATATTTGTTGAGGTTTACATATTCCTAAACTCTTATTGACGTGTGTACTGTGTACTACATAGATACATACATAGCAAACATTAAAACTCTGAATAACAAATTATTCATCCAAATTCATTTAAATTAAGGCAAGGATAATGCAGGGTAGTAAACCAGTTATTAATATTTAACTTATAAAATTCTTTAACTTAGATTGAACATTTTTAGCATTATTTTATTAGTAATTTAAAACAGTTACAAAACCGGCACTTGACATTGACATTAATTGATAAAATATTACGAAATTTCACAATAAAGCTAGATGTTGCAAGAAGTAATGTTTTTCAATGTTAAAAATGTAGTTTTGAATACATAATACTTTATTTATTATATTTAAAGCCACCTTTATTGATACATGTGGTGAAGCCAAGAGCGACTCCGCATTCAAGGCGTGATTAAAACGATGGCTCATAGAACAGTCATTTTACACCTAAGACGAGTTCATAGAGTGCTCTCTGACAATTTAGAAGTAGCTGACATACCAAATGAATTTGCTTGCGTGAAAACATTCCGTTTGTATTGTATTGAATTGTAATTGATTTATTATTTAAAACTTGATTTAATGTATAATATTTGTTACTAGCTGACCCCAGCAAATGTTGTTTTGCAAAATGAAAAATAGATGTTGGCCGATTCTCAGACGTACTCAATATGCTCACAAAATTTCATGAGGAGTACGGTATATTTAGTTTAAAAAAAAAATGTTTTCTTACCAAACCTCCAATAATGTAACCCAATGTGAAAAAAAAACAAAAAACTTTCTTAAATCGCGAATGCTGCGAAAACTATTGAATATATTAGGTCCTTACATATGAAATTGGCGTTTTGTATGGGAGGAACAAAAAGTCGAATATTTTTTAATATAATATATTTAATTAATCAAAGTATGAACCATTATTTTCTATGCACTTTTGCCATCTTATAGGTAGTTCATTGATCCCTTTACTAAAAAAACCAGTCGGACGGGAATCAATAAAATCTTTGAAGGCGATTTGGACTGCCCCATCGGAGTTGAATTTTTTCCCTTGCAAGAAGTTATCCAAATTTCGAAAAAAATGGTAATCTGTTGGAGCAAGGTCCGGGGAGTACGGAGGATGTCTTAGACTTTCCAATTGAAGCTCTTCTAATTTAGTAGCCGTCTGTTGCGCAGTGTGTGGTCTAGCGTTGTCGTGAAGCAGCAGTGGCGTGGAGCGATTGACCAGCCTAGGTTGTTTAGCCGCTAGCTTTTCCATCATGGTTTGCAATTGCTGACAATAGACATCAGCCGTAATAGTCTGGCCAGATTTGAGAAAACTGTAATGAACAATACCGGCACTAGTCCACCAAACGCTTACAAGTAACTTTTTTGGGGTTAATTTTCGCTTGGGGCAGGATTTGGCTGGCTGGCCAGGATCCAACCATTGCGCTGAGCGCTTCCGATTATCGTAAAGAACCCATTTTTCATCACAGGTAATGATTCGGTTTAAAATACCTTCATTATTGTGCCGGTTTAGTAATGTAACGCAGCAGTCGACGCGCGTTTGCCGGTTTGCTTCAGTCAATTCGTGAGGTACCCACCTTTCAAGCTTTTTAATCTTCCCAATTTGCTTCAAGTGAATTAAAACAGTTTTATCACTAACACCGCAGCCTGCAGCTAACTCGGACGTGGTTTGCGATGGATCCGCTTCCACAATAGCCTTCAACTCTTCATTATCAACTTGAGTCTCAGGCCGTCCACGGGGCTTGTTCTGCAAGTCGAAATTTCCAGAACGAAAACGTTGGAACCAAAAACGAACTGTGTTTTCTTTTGCAACACGACCGCCATACACATCATTCACCCTTCGAGTTGTTTCCGCAGCACTAGTGCCACGGCGGAACTCGTACTCGTAAATAATGCGATATTTTAAGTTTTCCATTTTGTAAAATGAGTGACGCAAACAGAAAAAAACAGAAGAAAAAAAACAAATGAATGACGATCATCGAAGCACAAATACATGAGTCTATAGCTGTACAAATTTGAATTTGGAATTCCTTACCAAAGAGGAGAAATTTGTGATTAAAGTGGCCAGTACGAAAAACGCCAATTTCATATGTAAGGACCTAATATAACAAAGTGATATATTACAATTTTGTAGAACTGATCATTATCTGCAAAAAACGTGGAAACATCATATCTCTAACTATTATAGTTTTGTGACAATAGGCGATTATATTAAATTTTTTTTATTTAAATACCACTGCTTGAAGAGGCTCTATATTTGTACCTTGGTATTAATCCTTAACAACATATTATATATAAAAATGCCTTGTCACAATGTTAGTTACCATACTCCTCCAAAACGGCTTCACCGATTTTCGCCAAATTTTATAAGCGTATTCAGTAGGTCTATGAATCGGCTACTATCTATTCTTCATTTTGCAAAACAACGTTTGCTGGGGTCAGCTAGTCATCAATAAAAAGTATACAATACATGCAATTTAAATGTCTATATCTATATATGTATGACTATTATATGAAGTATATCAGATATCTAGTACCCGTAACACAAGCTTAGAGCTTACCACGGGGCTAGATGTTGTTGTGTGAATTGTCTGGAAATATTTATTTATTCATCATCACCCTATTAACGTTCCTTGATGATTCCTTATTGACTTCTCTCTTGACGAGGGAGATTAGGCCTTAAATCACCACGCTGGCCAAGTGCGGGTTGGTGAATGTCACATGTCCTTCAAACTCTTTTAAAGTTCTCAGAACAACATGCCGGTTTCCTCACGATGTTTGCCTTCACCGTTAAAGCACGTGTTTAAAGCGCACATAAATTTCTCAAGAAGAAAAATCCAGAGGTGCGTGGCGGGGTTTGAACCCCCGACCTTCGGAATGAAAGTCGAGTGTCCTCCCACTTAGCCAACACGGCTTTTTACTTAGCCAACACGGCTTTTTGCTTAGCCAACACGGCTTTTTACTTAGCCAACACGGCTTTTATTTATTACTAAAGGAAAAATTTTATGTTGAATTGAGAACCTCCTCTTTTTTCTATAAAGATGACTAATAATGGAAAAGATATTTGATTTCCATATAGGCACTTATCAGTATCACAACTGAAAGTAATGGCCTACTTATTTTGTTGTTGGTTGATCAGAGGTAACTAAAATAATTGAACTGTTTAACCTCATTGAACAAGGCTGATTATTAAAAACATAACCTCTCTATAGATGGCTGTCCATTAATGAGGTGATGATTAGAGGTTTGAAATAGGGGGACGGGTTTGGCATAAGATTATAAAATATCATGAGTGGAATGGAAGGGTCCTGTATATCACATATATTTATTTCCTTATCAAATATATTATTTTAAAACTGAAGGGTGGCATGTAGTGTGACATGGAAACTTTCTGTCTTGACATTATTATCATGGTCCGTAATTTCAGAATAAAATATTACCGTACTTATTCCCTATATTATACAATCAAAATCGAAAAAAATCTAAGTAGGTACTAAAAATACAAGTGATGTTGTAATCTTAAACCACATGCCTACAGATGCCTCTGAAAATCTGTGATGTACCTACCAGTACAGAAGTCAGCTGAGTTGGTGACTTTATGTTGCGACTAAGTTTCAATTAAGTATTTAAATTTGTTTAGATTCAATGATAATGACACATTCTGTAACTGAGTCCTAAGTTTGATTTTGTCATATTGTGAACTGATATTATTATGTTAATAGTATACTTATCTTGTTGATACACAATTATAATCTATTGATATTCTAAACCTTGATAGGGCAACATTTTAACAGATGTATTCTAACATTAGCAGACATACTATAATGTTTACAGTATTGCCTGTTATTCTCTATGACATTCAAATTACCTACAGAATTTACAGTACACAGCAAATTGCAAATACGTCTTATGCCACTGTTATCTGCAAAATTATAGGTCTCAGACAACAAACTGTTTGCTAACATCTATGTATGTTTTCAAGACAGATGTTTTATGATTATTGCAAAACATGGAGTAGACTGCTTGTAGAACGTCGATAACTCTGAAAATCTTTCACTTACCTGAGAAGGATAACCAGCATCATAAACAGGGCTACCAGGGCCCCAATCATGATCAAAATGTTAGGCAAATCCGCCAAAGTCACCCCGGTAGACCCCATTATCACTAAATTATCTCAACTCTCTGTATCACATTAAAATCTAGGCGAGATTTTTTCACGACTGCAATTTCGCGACTGTGTTGCAAGACTAGCAAGACACAGGTGTAGCACAATGTTTTTTATAACACACTAAAATATTGGCACGACCTACGCGTTATCATTTCATGCGTTCACAACAATAACAACATCGATCGCAACTTTATTTTGAGACGTTTGACCGCAGCACTGAGCGCGACACGATTTGTTATTTTCTTTGACAGCGAGAGAGCGAACGAAGACTGAACGGAGTGATCAACAAACAAGCGGCGAACGGTGTGAGTGTGAGCGAGATGGACGTTTAGGTATTGCCAACTGATATACCATAAAAATCGATACAAATAATTTGTTGTCTAGACAAATTTGTTATTTTTGTGAGTAAAGCATCTTATTTTATTTATTTTATGTCTTTGCCAAGAATGCTCTTGTTTTATTTCTACATAGTGAATAAATCAGAAGTGAGGAAAATATCGTCGGAATTGTGGTAAGGCACTTATTTCAGTGCGTATAAGATTGTTAATGTTCGATTTAAATAACTTTAATAAACAATACTCTAAAAAACATACAGCTCACTTATATAAGTGTATTATAAATTAACATAAGCTTAAATTACCCATTACGCAACCTAGGTTTAATTATACTATTAATAATTTTGTTGTTTATTGGTGTGTGTAATAAAAATGGTATAACTATCTTTTTAATAAATGGTAGTTGAACAAAATATAAGAATTGCCTTTTTCAATTTAACAAGGTATAAGGAAGCATGTACCAGCAATAGAAGTAAACGGCTTGATACAATAAATAATAATTATTCAATGTATCGCGTAATATTACGTGTTTAATATGTATAATAAAAAATATCTATATATTATGTATGACTATTATGTTAAGTATATCAGATATCTAGTACCCGTAACACAAGCTTAGAGCTTACCACTGTGCTAGATGTTGTTGTGTGTAATGTCTGGAAATATTTATATTTATTTATATTAAAAGCTTAACTGTTTATCACGAATATGCACTGTGCGAACTTATTTACTAAATAACACATTTAGCAACATTTTGTGATTGCTGGCAATCACAAAGCAAAGAAAATAGAAAGTGACATTGACAGTATAGCGCAATGTGACTTAACTTTGGCAGATCTCATTATGTTTCGTGTTTCTGCACGGTTTTCTGTCCCCGAAATTTGAAATGTACCTTTATAGAAATCACGGTCTTATTTTTAAACATTTTAACGACACCTGTGATCCTTATGCATAGATCAGACAGATACTTAGGGTTCGACTATCATTAGTGTTGTTACTGCAGAATAGATACAGAATGCAGATCATTTATTTGCACACATGGGTTACATACAGGGTCATGTTTATCAATATTATAAATGCACCATACATGCATTGCCTTATTCTAGGGCACGCACATTACATAAATGCAAGGTTTTAAATAAAAAATAAACATTTATATTATAATCTATTAAATCAATATTTTGTTATCTAAGTCATCAAGTATTTTTTATATAAATTCAAATATTATAATATAAAATGTCAATGTGAAAGTAGTAGTAGTAGTAATTAAACATAATATGTTTAATCACTATTTTCACATTGACATTTTTAATATTTAATATTATTAAATATTTTTTAACCAATTACTCTATTTTAATGTCCTTATCAAATAAAAAGTCATTCACATTATAATAGAATTTTTTGGTTAGATAAAACTCCCTTCTTGATTAGGTACCTGTTTAAACCAATGATGATGTGTTGTTTAAATAATTAGAAGCCTGAGTAAAGATTTTGGTTTTAGACAATTCAGTTGTGCAGTTCCTGAGTCTTTTTTTCAAAATCTTAAACATACATAATAATGTTAAGTTTCTACAACTAGTCTGCTAGGACACAGGGACTTCACTCTTGGCGAGAGAGATAAGGCCTTAATGATAAAGGCCCACACTTGGTCAGTGTGGCCAAGTGCGGGTTGATAAATGTCACATGTTCTTGAAACTATTCACAGTTTTCAGATCATGCCGGTTTCCTCACAATCATGTTTGCCTTCGCCGTTAAAGGACGTGTTTAAAAAACACATACATTTTTCGAGAAGAAAAATCCAGATTTGCGTGGCAGGATTTTGAGCCCATAATCTTTGGAATGAAAGTTGAGTGTCCAACTATTTAAAAAATATGTATACCTAGTTTTGAATGACGTAACGCGTATTACGCGATTAGTTCGATTTGTAATAAATTTGTACATCACAAGCCCCAGAACTTTGATGCTCTATATCGAGGTACTTTCTTATTTATTTATTTACAACACTTTATTTGCACAACGTTGAATTGTGTACAAAAAGGTGGGTTGAATGCCTAGGCATTTTCTACCTGCTAACCTGTGATGGTTGTTAACAATGTTTCCGTGCGCGTTAAATCTTTAAACTACTTTATGCGATTTGTTAAATTAAAATTTTATAAATACAGTTCACATAATGTGACATCAATTAAAGAAAAAAAAATGATGAAAACCGAAGGATAGAACTAGATGTGGATAAGATAATAAAATAAAATAATGATAATAATAATTAAATGTGATAAGTTATTGATACAATCGCTTCAGAAAGTGTTCCCTTAAGGAGATAGATAGGAGCTTAAAAGTATCTTTGGATTCTATCTTTCGCAGATCTATGGGTAAGTCGTTCCATAAGCGAACTGCTTCCACAGAGAAGGAGTTGCCGAAATATGAAGAGTTGTGAGAAGGTATTGCAAGAAGTAGATTGTCGGAAGATCGAAGAGATTTCTTATTTAATTGAGATTTCTTATTTAATTGATATTTAGTAGATTTTTTTTCTGATTTAATTGATTAAGAAAAATAAAATCTGCAAATAAACTCGTGTGGGGTATTAAATCAAAGCGCATCGCGTCTACATTACAAAATATTATGCTGTTTTACTTTAATGGAAATTAAGGCATTGCAATCGGGTTTTTCTTAAATTTTAAATTTAGATTTATGAAGTAGTCATCAAGCCTACTCTATACAATATTACATACCCCTAAATCTAGAGCACACGTGGCATGCGCGGTACAGTACCTACCTACCTCTAGTAGGTAGGTACGTTGTATACAGGGTGCTTGTTTGATGTCATGCATGAAATACAAATATTATAAGAGACAAGGCTTAAATAACTTTTCCTTGTCTGACAGTTTTAAAGGTAACGAAGCAGTGTACGTGATCTGGCTTTTAACCGACTTTCAACGAAAAAGGAGGTTTCAATTCGTCGCGTATGTTTTTTTCACGGGTTTGGGAGAATTATCGAAATACAACCATCAAAAGCTAAAAGTACCTACTTTATATCATGCAGTGGTCAGCAAACCATTTCGTAAAATTATAACGGTTAATGAATTTCTTAAATATTTGATAATGTTTGAATACTTTATCAAATTTAATATCGTAGAACAATTATGTGCGTAGAATAGATAGTCAAATGATTAGGACTGAAAAGTCCTGAATGGAGGCCGCTGATCGACAAGCGCAGCGTAGGACGTCCACGAACTAGATGGACGGATGCCTTGGTAAAGGCGGATTATTCAAATGTGGATGCAGGCCGCATCCACAATAAATATATGGATATCTTTGTGGGGGGCCCTATCCCTAGCAAGGGATATCGAAATGGAGTCGATGATGATGATGAATCGAATGAAATAAAAATAACACACCAAGCTCCTATCCTACCCAACTCGGTTGTCATGTACACAGGCGAAGTAAACACAAGCACGATCGATATCCTTGAACGTCAGTTAGCCCTACTGCCTCCGTAGAAGCACAACAACCTTTGAATATTCCAGAAAAAAATAAAAAAGTGACAGTTGTTTTGGCGGGTATGCTCTGGAAGCTTCGGGAACGCGAATGAAGGACCCGGCGGGAAGTTCTAATTTCAAACTGTTCAACAACGTGGCGTCCTGTATGGAGAAATGGTTCGGGGATAAACGCCTGTGGTTATTCGGCAACAATCTGCCGCTGCTACCAAGGAGGTTGGTGACCAAATCGTATCGTATGAATATTATAAATACTTATAAAATATAAATATTGATATTTTTTTAATAATTTCAAACCTCGTAAGGATATTTAGGGACACTAATATAATTTAATTCTAAGAACTTTGAAATCTTATGAATTAATGATTATGATTATGCTTTTAACACTGGATCACATGTCATGTGCTAAGAGTTGAGAACCGCGCATGTGTTAGTATTGACAAAAATGCACTCCGTCTAAATCTTTTATTTTTAACCCCCGACCAAAAAAGAGGGGTGTTATAAGTTTGACGTGTCTGTCTGTCTGTTTGTCTGTCTGTGTCACCATAGCTCGCGAACGCATGGAGCGATTTCAATATAGTATGAAATTAGTTTTTTTGTATGAAAGGTGAGTCTTGCGCGAGTGTTCTTAGACATGTTTCATGAAAATCGGTTGGGCCGTTTAAAAGTTATGGGGGTGAGAGTGGGGAAGCAAAACCGAAAATCTGCAAATATACTAGTGTGGGGTATCAAATGTAAACGCATCGCGTCCACATTACATAATATTATGTTGTTTTATATTTAAGGAAATTAAGGCATTAGAATCAGGGGTTTTTCTTAAATTTTAAATTTAGATTTATTGTTTAAATTAATAATGAAGTATAATTATTTTACTCTAACCTAAAATAGATACTGTGGTAAATGGGTACCCTCTGAACAAGGAGTTATTTTCTATATTTAATTTGTGTTAGTACCTAATACGCTTAAATATCATAAATAGAATAAAATATTAAATCTTTTTCTGAGTGAATACATGGTACGTCTCTCTTTTAGACTCTTGACTGATTAAAAAATAAAAATAAATAAATATTTCCGGACTACTCACACAGCATCTCCTAACTAAGCAGAGCTTGTAATATGGGTGTTAGGTGACTGATATACTACATAGATACATTTTTTTGTAAATACATACATGATACATAGATAACACCCAGACCCGAAACCAGAAATTGTAGATCGTACAAAATCTGGTCCCGCGGTGTGTAAATATTATATTTATTTTCATCCGCTGAATAGGTGATAATTGGTTTTGACCCTTTATTGGGTCTTGCCCCGGATGGTAACCTAATCACCACAATTTATTCTGCTAGTTTTTTGTTACGTAGGTACAGTCAGCGAAAAATTGATCTAAGCTACTAGAGTAGTAAAAATTATCTGAAAAACATAAAACCAGATTGATTTATGCAGTTAAAATCGTCATAATATTGTATGTGCCTATAGTTGTCAAAATATCTCACTTCTAATAGTTCATATTTATATAATAAAAAGCGTAAACAAAGCTATCAAAGGCAACATGCAAACTCCGGTCTGTTGTCTTAGTCTAACTTTACCTTTACCTGTGTTGGGGGCTCTCAAACTGTATTTTTTTTATAAAAAAACGAAGGTCATAATACATAAAATAATATTAATTTTGTAAATGGACGCCACTCCTTCGCTCAAGATCATTATGTTTTAAATGTTTGGCGGGGAAATAATATATTTTATGCTTGATAAGCCTTCATTTGACCACAATCTCACATGATGTTAAGTGACGATGTGGTCTAAGATTGAAAGCATGAAGACCTAGAAAGTAGATGGCTTCTCCGGGCCACATTACGAAACACGAAAAAATTGTTTCACGCACTGGCCCAGCCCGGAGGGTGGTGACAAGCCGCGGCCGAAGCCTACCACCAGAGACTGTTCTTAGCACCACCCGGAGGTCACGTGTAAGGATTCAGAGGGTTAACACTTAAAATATAAAAGATTTAGAATTTTGTGGTTTCGTAGAGCCTTCGAAGAGCATTCAAAGAAGGCACCATAAATATTTGTCTTTTACTCAATCTATAGTCAATGGTTAGTCTTTAGTGTTCTTCTGTCATTCAGGTTAACCTAATTTCAAAAATTACCAGTGCTCCTGACTTCTCTGTTCTTAACTTCAGTGTAGATATGAAAATAACTTTGTCTATCAATCTGCCCGTCTGTGTACAATAATCACAGTAACCACTGATCCAATTCGATGAAATATGAATGTAGAAATAACTTGAGTATTGGGGTTGAAAGGAAAATTCATAAAACACGTGCAAAGACGTGGCCTGAAAGCTTGTAAATTATAATAGATGTATTAATCATATATATGTATATTAATCTAAAACCATAATAACATCTATCCAAAACATCCATATACGTTTTCATCCAATATTTTATGCCCTCATGCCTTAAATCAACTATGACTTTTGGTTTATGTACCAAACTAGACAGATAAGCTGATTGCACTGTCATATAAGTAACCTTTCATCATAGAGATTATTATACCCTCTGCCTTTCATTTGATTTTCATTTTGATCAAATATCTATCTTGATACATAAAAAAACGCAAAATGGCGTTCAATTGAGTAACATCTTTTTCACTTTATAATTTTATTTAACTCGACACTGGCAAACTGACGCATCAAGCGCAAATTCCAATTATAAGAAATTTAATTAATTTTAAACATTTATTTTTAATCAATTTTACACCTATTTATTTGTATAAACATTAAGATTATTATACTTATTAGTAAAATTGCTTTAAAAATGAAAATTTTGATATAATATAGTGTCCCATATTTATTATGAAAATATGAAGATTTATGTAAAAATATCCATGTGATAAATATCAGTGTGTTAAGCGATGAAGGGGGCAATCAATAGATTGCTGATATCGCCTTGTATCACTACGGGCAAGTACGTATATTAATGTATCTCTAATTACTTAGCTATTAGTATATGTATATATTTATTTATCTATCTATTTACTGTTTTAAAATGTTAAATATTATATAGGTTGTTATAGAATAAGTGAAGTTATAGTATTTGGATTAATTTGTTTTATTTTTTTTTGTCGTGGAATATGTGCACATTGTCAACCCTCTCTTTTTAAAATGACTCTTGTATGTCGAGGTCCGCTGTTAGAATACTTTTTAGGGTAAAGCCCACCTTTTGTACATTTTGGCTCAGTTATAAACTTTTATAAGAGTATTTTTGTGTGTAATAAAGAATTTATGAATTTATGAAATAAGCACTGATTTTTTACTAATCGGTTTGTCGAAACTGTAGATAAAAATTATAGAAGCTTTTATTTCGCAAACGAAACCATTTACCTCTTCTAAGAAGCCTCTACGACAATTTCGTACGACAAATCCACTAACTGCCAAGTTTTTTCGCTATTTCGTAGCATGTTTTTTTTTATTTTTTTATTTTTATTGATAATCGTTCATTTGACCACAATCTCACCTTATGTAAAGTGACGATGTGGTCTAAGATGGAGCATGAACGCCTAGAAGATGGCTTCTCCGGACCACATTACGAAACACGAAAAAATCGCTTCACGCACTGGCACAGCCCGGAGGGTGGTGACAAGCCGTGGCCGAAGCCAACCACCAGAGACTGTTCTTAGCACCACCCGGAGGTCACGTATAAGGATTACCACTTACGGACGTGAACAGACAAAACCTCCTTGTCTACAATATTAACTGCTATGCTTTTTCGTAGCGTGTCTAAAGCTGCTACGCTTTTTCGTAGCGTTTTTAAAGTTATATAGTTGCAACTCTTTTCCGTAGCGTGTTTACAGTTACAGCTCTTTTTCGTAGCGTGTCTACAGCTTCGTAGTATTTTTAGAACTACAACACTTTTCGGACCGTGTTTACAACTGAACCAAACCTGCTAAGTGATTTATATTGATTATAATAATTCTTTAACAATTTAATTTCTTCTTTAAAATTAATAATTGTAGTCTTAATTTTATATTTTTAGTCTATTTTATTATTTTTATAATATTCTTTATATTTTTTTTTGTGAATATTCACATTTTATAAAAAATCTAAATTAAAAATTTAAGAAAAACTTCCTGATTCCAATGCCTTAATTTCCTTTAAAGTAAACACCATAATATTTTGTAATGTGCACGAGATGCGCTTTCAATTGATATATTTGATACACTTGAGTATCTTTTGCAGATTTTCGGTTTTCTGTCCACACTCTCACCCCCATAACTTTCATGAAACAATCGCGCCAAACTCACCTTTCATACAAAAAGAAACTAAATTGAAATCGCTCTATCCGTTCGTAAGCTATGATGTCCCACACAGCAGACACACACACACACACAGACAGACAAACACGTCAAACTTATAATACCCCTCTTTTGTGGTCGGGGGTTAAAAACAGGTGTTTTTGCTCACGCATTTTTTTATTTTTAATGAATTCTAGTAATGTTTTCACGCCCCAAGTGGTCGAATATAGTGA
This sequence comes from Gymnoscelis rufifasciata, assembly GCA_929108375.1. NCBI lineage: Eukaryota > Metazoa > Arthropoda > Insecta > Lepidoptera > Geometridae > Gymnoscelis > Gymnoscelis rufifasciata. Next base: position 1,838,826 of record OV815320.1, read on the forward strand.
CACAATCATATTCTCGTCAATCAATTAAAACTTACTATAAAACCTATATTCATGCAAATGAAGATATTTTATTTCAATTATTTAATTACTAGCTTTTGCCCGCGACTTCGTTCGCGTGGACTTCAGGTTCGTCCCGTCTAGTCTAGTAATAAGTAAGAAATACGGTAACTAAGCACTGCAGAGCCCTAATCATAGGTCTATAGGTAGCTACTGCAGTATGCTCCTATAAACTAACGGTATTTATCGCCGAAATTGCTATGACTCTGCATTTTAAATCTGTGATATCTTCGAAAATATTTATTTAATTTACATGCTGTAAAAAGCCATATTGATCTTTATTAAATGCACAATGTATTTAAGATACTTAATTGGATATGGATTAATACTGTATTGCTTAAAATAGCTTCGTAAATAAGCCATTATTTCTCGTACAAAGTAAAGGATAAAAAATGGTTATTGTGGGTTATTCCTAAGAGATAAACATATACCATCACGGACTTTTTTGGAGACCTTTTTAAGTTGTACAATACTGTAGTACATTGTTTTGATCTATCTTGTAGGATTCCGTCAGCGTTTGCAATGTAAGCGCAAAAATGTGTTTTTTTACGACCTCACATTAGAAACCTCAAAAATTTTAGCCTATATGTTATTCTGATGTATAAGCTATATTGTGGTAAAGTTTCATTCGAATCCATTCAGTAATTTTTACGTGAAAGAGTAACAAACATCCATACATCCATACTTACAAACTTTCGCCTTTATAATAGTAGTAGGATGTACATTTACGTGTGCGTAGTTTGCGGGGCATTACCTTGCTGTAATACAGTTTATAACTAGTACAAGAGGTAAAGTCCTAAAGACGCTTTAATTAATAGATATATATCCGGACTACCCACACAGCATCACCCAACCCCAAACTAAGCAGAGCTTGAACTATGGGTGTTAGGCAAGGAACTTAGGGTATAAGTTCCTTGATGTTAGGTGACTTATATACTACATAGATCATTTTTTTTTTGTAAATTCATACATTATGATGCATAGAAAACACCCAGACCCGAAGCCAGAAATTGTAGATCGTACAAAATCTTTTCCGGCGGCGGGAATTGAACCTCCTGCGCCTCAGGCAGATTTTCGCCCATCAAGCCACAGAGTATCAATTATGTAATACTTTCCTTGGTTTTTGATGAATGATTGATTGATGCCGTGAGCCGTGTTGGCTAAGTGGGAGGACACTCGACTTTCATTCCGAAGGTCGTGGGTTCAAACCTCGCCACCCATCTCTGGATTTTACTTCTTGAGAAATCTATGTGCGCTTTAAACACGTGCTTTAACGGTGAAGGCAAACATCGTGAGGAAACCGGCATGTTCTGAGAACTTTAAAAGAGTTTGAAGAGACATGTGACATTCACCAACCCGCGCTTCGCCAGCGTGGTGAATTAAGGCCTAATCTCTCTCGTCAAGAGAGAAGTCCCTGTGTCCCAGCAGTGGGAACGTTAATAGGGTGATGGTGATGGTGATGATGATGATTGATTGATTAATTGACCAGGTCGCGAGCCAGTAGCCGCGCCATGGAGCGGTACGAGAAGCTCGCCAAGCTCGGCGAGGGCTCGTACGGGCTCGTGTACAAGTGCCGCAACCGGGACACCGGCGAGATCGTCGCCGTCAAGAAGTTCGTCGAGAACGAGGACGACCCGCTCATACGGAAGATCGCTCTTAGGGAGATTAGAATGCTCAAGGTAAGGCCTACAAGCCTCAAGGTAAGGCCTACAAGCCTCAAGGTAAGGCCTACAAGCCTCAAGGTAAGGACTACAAGCCTCAAGGTAAGGCCTACAAGCCTCAAGGTAAGGCCTACAAGCCTCAAGGTAAGGCCTACAAGCCTCAAGGTAAGGCCTACATTTCTTTGGTCGGCTTAAGAACCATCTATACTACTGACTGACTGCCTCAGTGGCGCGGTGGGCGAGAGTCCGCTTGCGGCGCAAGAGGTAGCGGGTTCGATTCCCGCCGAGGGGTCAAGTGTTTGTATGTTCTGCAAGCACTTTCTCCTTGGTCTGGGTGTTTAATCTTTATAAATAAAAATGAATTGTTGTTCGTTAGTCTGATTAAAACTCGAGAACAGCTGAACGGATTTATATTATCATAGTCTTGAAATGTTCGTGGAGGTCTAGGGAAGGTTTTAAAGGCGAGAAAAAATCGAATAACTGCCAGGAAAAAAAATTGAATAAAAACCCGTGCGAAGCCGAGGCGGGCCACTAGTATGTATAATAAAAAATATGTAGATATGTATGTTTATTACATTAAGTATATCAGATGTCTAGTACCCGTAACACAAGCTAAGAGCTTACCACGGGCTAGATGTTGTGTGGATTGTCCGGAAATATTTATTTATTTATTTATACATTTTATAATTTAAAGTCCCGCCGCGCGTCTTCTCATAGTTCATAGTAATGTATTCGTCGTATGTAACATACCTACAGTTCACTCGACTTCGTTTCAATATATAATGTATTATACAATCATAATTTAAAATAGTCAGCACTCTGCAAGTCACAGACAAGACGATAGTTAATTATGTCATAGTATGAAATATAATAAAAAATAAATGTAGAAAAATATTAAGATGCATTAAAGTTTCATTGTCTGTCTGTTTTATGTTCGGAATAAACTCTAAAGCTACGTAACGGGTCATCATGGGTTTTCAGTAATAGGTAATTCATGAGGAAGGTTTTGGTGTATAATTATATGTGTAATTATAAAGATAATTCTTGAAGGAGACGGAAAAAATCAAGCATTTACTTAGATACTTTTGTTTATTTATATGTTTATATGGCAACTGATAGTAGCAGTAACAATTCGTTGCGCATAACAGGAAAACAAGGATTGTCTTATTTAAAATATAATAACACAAGACAAGTAAATCCCAATTATTTTGTTATTTTTTATATTATGTGGATATGTTGAAGGTTTTTCCAAACATTTATCTTAATGGCTGCTAGAAGCATTTAGCTGTATATTATATTTTCTCAACAAAAAATACATGTTTTTTTTTGTCATTTATAACAAGGGATTTCCCAACAGGCTATTAGTCAAACCGATTATATCGATTCAATAATAGCAGACCATTCATAGATAATTGAATGGTTAGTTCATTTTATATTCTGTACTTTATAGGTACAAAGTACAGAATATAAAATGAACCTGGACATTTAATAATCGTATGGTGATATTGTATCTACCTTATAAAGCCTTTACGAACAATAAGGCTAGTTACCTAACTTCGGAAAACCGTTTCAATTGATTTCCTTTTACATTATAAACAAACTATTAACAAATATTTCGGTGAAAACAATGCATTTTATTAAAAAATTAATAATGAATTTCAAATTGCCAAAAGAGCTAGTAATTAAGTTGCCTCCCAAGATGGCGCGCGTGCGATGGTGTAAGTCATTCATTAGTTTTGTATTTGTACTACTTAGTTACGTCACGGTCCGCTATACAGACGCCATTTTGAAAAGTAGCGTTCTAAATTACGTGATTTAAGTAATATTTTTTATATTACAAATATATAAAAAAAACATTCTATTTTTAAATACCGTCTTGGTTATTGCGGTAAAAAAATATTTACAACAAGTTACAATTTGTTTATGTTTATTAAGTACCTTAGTGCAGAAGTATATTAATATTTAAAAAAAAATTCAGTTATGTCGAAAGCTCTTACACCAATTGGTATTTTCTGTTAAATCTGAAGGGTCACCATCATCGCCTGTGGCCGGTTTTCCCACTGCTGGGTCATTACATTAGGCATTAATATGTTAATTTTGAATTTCCGTAATAGCATAGAAAAATAATTCAATGTAGGTTTTATGAACATTCTACAAATATACACCATGTTTATCATGACATGTTTGAGGAAACTTGTTCACCATTCGCCAGAACCTGAAGCACCCGAACCTGGTGAACCTCATCGAAGTGTTTCGGCGCAAGCGCAAGCTGCACCTCGTCTTCGAGTTCTGCGACCACACGGTGCTGCACGAGCTGGAGAAATACCCGAGTGTAAGTGTGGCTTTTCATCTTAATCTTAATCTATACTAATATTATAAAGAGGAAAGGTTTGATTTTTTGTTTGTTTGTTTGTCGCGAATAGGCTCTCAAACTACTGCACCGATTTAAAAAATTCTTTCACCACCAAAAAAAATGATTTCTTACCAAACCTCCGGTAATGTAACCCAAGGTGAAAAAGAAAGCCTAAAAACTTTCTTAAATCGCGAATGCTGCGAAAACTATTGAATATATAACAAAGTGATGACAATTTTTTAGAACTTATCATCATCTATAAAAAACGTCGTAACATCATATCTCGAACTATTATAGTTTTGTGACAATAAGCGATTTTGTATATTAATTTTTTTTATTAAAATACCACTGCTTGAAAAGGCTCTATATTTGTACCTTGGTATTAATCCTTAACAATATCTTATATATAAAATTGCCATGTCACAATGTTAGTTACCGTACTCCTCCAAAACGGCTTTACTGATTTTCGCCAAATTTTATATGCGTATTCAGTAGGTCTAAGAATCGGCTACTATCTATTTTTCATTTTGCAAAACAACGTTTGCTGGGTTTAGCTAGTAATATATATATAAATCTCGTGTCACAATGTTTGTCCTCAATGGACTCCTAAACCACTTAACCGATTATAATAAAACTCGCACACCATGTGCAGTTCGATCCAACTTGAGAGATAGGATGGCGAGAAAAATTCGAATAATTTCCGGGAAAATTTCATACCCGTGCGACGCCGCGCCGGGGCGGGCCGCTAGTAAAATTATATACGTGAATGTTTTATGGATGTCACCAGGCTGCATCTCAAGAACCGTGATAGATAGAGAGTTGACATTTTGAGGGAAGATGTATTTCTCTTGCCGCTATGAAAAAATACTAAAAATTATAAAAAAATACGTAATTTTTATTAAATTAACCGACTTGGCGCGAGGCCAGTACTTATATTGACTGACCGCTACAACTGCATCTTTTTAGTCATTTTTTTTTACTTTTTTCTTTTTTTATTATTGCATAATGTGTATAAACTTTACACGCAACCCTAGGTGTAGTAAGCGTGATAGACGCTAAAATCATACTCATCAAATTATATTTCTTCCATCAAACGCTCTAGCTACTTGGGAATTCTTTATGAATATCTTAATACTGTCTTTATGAGACAGATTGCGTGGGGCGGTTGAAATGCGTGCCTTAAAATTAAAACACATGAATTTTGTTACTGATATTACCTGACTTGGATTGAAGAGTACCTTATGGTTATGTCGTTCTGAATGACTTGTATACAAAACATCTACACATTAAGTATAGCATTTTGTGTGGCACATGAAAAACAAAACGATTAGGGTAAGTTGAATTACCCATGCCATAGGAAAGGACACAAACAAATTCTGATCAAGATCTAATTTCTTTAACCCTTGACATTTTTAAGGTTTATCATTTTACCACAAATCAGGAACATTGAGCCACATATTAAAAGCTCTACCATGTTTATAACTGTGTAGTAAAGTTCAATTTTGCTTGTACTAATCTAATCGAAAGACCAAAAACCATGCTGGGATTCATAATAAGCGGTTTGCGTGTTCAAACCTTTTTCTACCTTCGGTATTTTGCGTTTCACTCCAATTTCAGAGACCGTGAACTTTGTTATAAATACACTATAGATTTTGCATTTAATTGGGAGCCTAGGTCCTAGAATCCACCAGTTATTTTCTAAAAATAGTACAGTAATGATAGCTTTAGTTATTACCTAGGTCTACTATTAACCTTCGGTAATGGTTTCCGTTTACCACAAAACGTTTGTAGAAATTGCGTCGAAAATGTGATATTTCTTTCTGATTTTTTTTCTTTTTTTAAATAATGCTATGTTTATTTCAAATGGCTTCGCTCAGTGAAAAAAAATCATGATTTTCTATCCGAACACTGTACGGCCCGTAATAATAAACCAAACTCAACCGTAAGTTCGATCTTGAGAACACATTCGAAGCGTCACCTAAGTACAATTGACGTTATCAAATGTGTACTCAAGTTTAATTTTAGAGTTGAGTTTTGTTTTTTTAAACGGGCCTTAGACTTTGTTTAATATAATTGACCACAATCGCAACTGATATTGGTGTAAATGTTATGTACAAAGTACCTACCTTTATTTCTACTACTAGGGGGCTGGCCAGATCTATCACTGAAGCTAAAATGAACCCTTTTCGTTTAGACCTAAATGTTCACTATCTACATTAGTTCTTGACCCGAGTTCTGTTAGTTAAGTCACGATTGACCTGTGTCATTAAGAATGATCGATTGAAATGTCACAGTTTGACACAGTTCAGTGTGCACACAACGTTACCAAGAACTGAGACCATTAATTTAAAACATTTTATAAGTATAATGTTGTACTAGTCGCAATAACAGGTCAAATTAATATTTCTTCGCAGGTACGTAGATCTGTTGTCATTAACTGAAATGACAAAATTCATATTTTCTGTTCTTGAGGGCTCAATCAATACTATTGTACGATATCAAGGCTCTTGCGGCGCAAGAGATTGCGGGTTCGATTCCCGCCGAGAAGTCAAGTGTTTGTCTGTTCTGCAATCACTTCCTTCTTAGACTGGGTGTTTAATTTGTATAATAAATCTACCTTTAAAATTTAAGAAAATCCCCCGATTCTAATGCCTTTATTTCCTTAAATGTAAAACAACATAATATTATGTATCGTGGACGCGATGCGCTTTCATTTGATACCCCACACTAGTATATTTGCATATTTTCAGTTTTCCTTCCACACCCTCACCCCATAACACCCCTCTTTTTTTGTCGGGGGTTAAAAAAATAAAACTATATTATGTATGTCTATTATATTCAGTATATCATATATCTAGTATTATATTATAATAAGTTTATCAGATATCTAGTACCCGTAACACAAGCTTTAGAACTTATACTTGATGTTGTGTGGATAATCCAGAAATATTTTATTTTATAATTTAACTTAACTCATCAGTTCGCATCTAGCCATCAAGGGTCGCGTGCTCGTCAACATCGTCCGATTATATCCGTGTACTTCACTTATTAAGTTAGATAAGGTTCGGACAATACAGTAATTACCATTGTTAGCATAAAAGCAGTTATTTTTTCCCATCAATTCTAACAATATTAATGTATGGTAAACAATAATTAATACAGTTAAGAAGCTCAGGAGTTTGTTTGCTTGCACGAACGCAATAATCTCAGCAACTGTAGATCATCATCATCATCATCATCATCCTGCCCTTGTCCCACACTATGTGGGGTCGGCACAACATGTGTTTTTCTTCCATTTCCCTCTATCACCCTATTATCTATCTCAGCAACTGTAGATACGATTTTAAATATTTTAGAGTGTGATAGGAGGAATATATCGAGGTCTAAAGGTTAGTTATAATTTTTAAAAATACGGTTTTTAAATCGGTGCAATTTCCATATTTAGGTATTCTTTAAGTTTCTTGCATGAGAACTTTTTTATACTTAAGTATATTGATGATTATTTTTTGTAACCTGTTGCCAGTTGGTCCCATTTAAATTTGATGATAATAAGTCAAGTCAAGTATGAGATAATTTCAAATTAATTATACCAAATCGTAGTATTAACAAAAAAACAAAATTAAAATTTATTCAGTAGGGGGTAAAACGGGGGTACAAAGTTTCATTCGTTTGAAATTTGAATGTAATAAACTATAATTTGGCAGGTATTAAGGCGTAGACATCCACTAAAAACGAAATAGATGAAATATAACTCGCATGAAAATTAATATGAAAGTTCTGTCTTAGTTTGGAGGTGACCTATATGAATGACCTATGTTTTCTATGTAAGAGACTTGAAGTGAAGTTTAAAATGTATGCTCTAGCGAAAGTGTGGAGATGTAAAAAACAAATTCATTATACCAAATCGAAAGTAAGTAATCGTAGCGATGGTACGTACGTCAATAAAATGTGTTAATTATTAGTTATGTCGCTATCTAGCTATCTCGCTTTAGCACATGTGACTAAGCAAAATACAGCTATATTTAAACCATTGTCTAACTTTACTCGGATATGGTGAACCAGGCCCCTTGTATTCCTTTATTTTAGACATAGGCTACTTTTATTTTAAGTCTATAGGTTACTTATAATTATATATAAATTTTAAAAATATGTTTGCACGTTCGGAAAAATAATAAAAATCAATCAGTCAATCAATCAGCAATCAAGCAGCGCTGTGACGAAGCTACCTCTATATATATAGGCTGTAGGCCGGAGAGTCCTTTAAACACGGCAACACCAATAAAGCTAGCTCCAAACCTCATTCAAACTCTTTCTCTTTCTTAGGGTTGCCCTGAGCTGCTCTCTAAGCAGATCATCTGGCAGACACTGCAAGGAGTCGCTTACTGCCACAGACACAACTGCATCCACAGAGATGTGAAACCAGAGAACATATTGCTGAACGCAGACGGGGTGGTGAAGCTCTGTGACTTCGGCTTCGCGAGGCTTATTAGTGAGTAGTTTTTTATATCTAGATAGTTTTAGATCCTTCTGAACATCTGAAGCTATTCACCAGCAGATTCACTTTGGGTATTGGGAGGTAGACATGGAGAGAACTATTCATAGCGTTCACGAGAATGCGAGACATTGATGGCAAGAAAGTGCCATTTCAGATTTTAACCCCTCGTTAAAAACTGAACTGTTATAAGGTTATCTGTCTGTTTTGTCTGTCTGTCTCTCTGTGGCATCATAGATCCCGAACGGATGATCATTTAAATTAAGTTTTTTGTATGAAAGGTGTTTTTTCCCCAGAAATTACATTCAAGAAGCAAACAACCTAGCAGAAAAGTCTAGATTCTAGAACAAACCATCATTTCTAGTATCCTCGCCAGCTTACCCACTACAGTCCTCATTCCTCTACCTTCCTACTCCTAATCCCTTCCATCCCGCAGGTGGCAACTGTTCCTCGGAGTACTCCGTCCACATGATGATACCTTTCGGCATCGACGTCCGCAGGAGAGCTAGTAACTATCACTATCAATAAAGTTTACTTACTTTAGTAGAATGTACGGCAGTGTAGTCCGAGTGTATGAATTTCATTTTATCGTAGCTATTTCGTAGTATTAACAAGAAAACTAAATTATTTCATTCTTCGTTTATCGAAGTTATTGAAGTAAAATTCGGTGTGAATGTCTCCCATTAAAAAATAATAGAAACATTTAAAAAATCTTTTCATGTTATAAGTAAGTAAAAAACTATAAATTTGGCAGGTATTAAGGCGTAGACATCCACTAGAAACGATATTGTTGAAATTTCACCGGCATGAAAATTTATATGAAAGTTCTGTCTTAGTGTGTAGGTGAGCTAATTATTTGTATTTAGAAATTAACCCCCTTTTGGCATCGAAACGGGATAAGAATATTTTATAAAAGTCCAAGTAACTTGAAATTTGGCGGAAGGTTCATTATAGGGTGTTGTGCGTTTATAAAACTCCAACCAAAGAGTTAAGTTTATATATTGACCTATGTTTTCTATTTATGAGACTTAAGTTAAAAATGTAAGCTCTAGCCAAAGTATAAAGATGTAAAAAAAAAAAAATGTGTCTATATTTTTCTTCTCTTAATTCATTGATCGACCACAGTGCAGTCACAAAAACTATTCAGAAAGAGCTTATGAACAAAATATCTATATACCCTGCTTAAAGAGTACTGACCTCCTTGTAGTGACCAACACGCAAAATTAGCATAAGCTATCGTGCTAAGGTTTAGACGTCCATTATTTATATCGCTTTCGGCTAATCTACCCTGCAAGTAAATTATTATGGCTTTGGAACTCAGAGTGCATTTTACGATTTTACATAATCAGCTGTATCAAGACATAGATAAAATAAATCACAGTTATTATATGCGAAATAATAACGGAAACATAGTTTGCTGTGTCGGGTTTGCTCGATTTGTAAAATGGTTATAACATAGTTTTCTTCGGTAGCCTCTAATGGTTCGGTTACAATAGCGGCGTACGGCGAATATTCGTTTCATGGTGTTATGTGTGGCCGCGGGTACATCGTTTGAACGCGAAGTATTGAGGCGAATACGATGTAGGGCTCTTCAGTATCTTGTAGCGCACACGCAAATATTTGGCCGCTCATATAGACAAGAACTTCGCGTATACCCGTTCACAATCATTTAAGTGCGCCAACGTCACTATAATCATTGTTAAAAACAAATAACATTTCTAAAGTGCTTACTTTCTACCAAACAAGCAAATTCTTTATCTTTTATACAACATATTCAGCTGTTGGGTGATATTTGCTCTTAAATTAATATGCAATTTCAATATTAGTAAAATACATATCTTTATATTACACTATTAGGTAATGCCTGGTTTTTATACGAACTTTGATCGGTAACTGCTACGTCTGATTTTCATAATCATCATTGTAGCAATTGTATAATATCTACCTGTTTATATAAACCAGTATTCAAAAAGATGGCAAAACTTGTTAAAACTTTCAGTGTAACTCCCGAAAGCTTCGCGTTGAATTTTGTTAGATTCGATTAAGATATGCTTTTCCAGGTTACAACTTATCAGCAATCGGCCCTTATTTAGCCTACAAATATAACCTAAAGAAACCTAGTAATAATACGTAGAAAATAATAAGATTTTAACCGTTACCTACCGGCTACCGGGGTTTTAGAGTTACGGATGGATGGGGCAGTATTATCAGATGACTATTAGTACCCGTTTCACTTCACATTTCACTCAGCATTGTCGGAAACTATTTATTATTATATCTAAGAACTTATTCCGCGGTTTAAAGTAGCCTATGTCCTTCCTCAGGCTTTAGAGATTCTGTGTACCAAATTTCATTTAAATCGGTTCAGTAGTTTCCGCGTTAAAGCGAAACAAACTTACATTTATATATTAGTAATTGTACTATTATGTATTCTGTGATATTAGTAGGGATATTTGTAACACGCGTATGTAATATAACCATTGTCTTAATTCTACTCGGAGATGGTGAAACAGGACCTTAATCAATAAAACCTATATAAAACAGCAGTTATAAATAAAGTTATAATTGGTTACTAAAGTGACGTTTACTGAAACTAAGTTTTTCCTATCATCCTACTAATATTATAAACGCGCAAGCTAGTAAGCACGCGTGTGTATTGTGGCTCTTTTATGCAAAAACGACTGCATTTTAATAAAACTTTACAATAATAAAACTTACATAGTACTTGGCAGAGCGAGGTTTCCTAGCACAGGTATTATTTTAATTAAAGGGGAACCTCAAACACTGTAATTCAAATGGTAAATTATGTTATGAAATGAAGATTTTGTAATTTTTTTTACGTAATCTACTACGAGTACCGGAATAACACATAGTTTTCATTTTACCGCTATAAAATACCGCTTTTCGCGGGAAATATAATTATTACTGGTAGTGCTAGTATTAATTATATTTATTAGAGCGATTTGAGTCAAATTTGGCATTGCTGTTTTCCCAGTAATGGACCAAACATACTTTTTACTGCGTGAAAATGTATAATTACGCGGACAAAGCCCCGGGGTTCAGCTATAATATTAATATTAACGAAAAATAGATAGATAGATAGATAACACTTTATTGCACACCACACAAAACACACAAAAAAAAACAAACATAGACTTAATCATAATGTTGGAGTACAATGGGCGGCCTTATCGCTATGAGCGATCTCTTCCAGGCAACCTTTGGATGGACAGGATCAATAGTAACAAAAAAGACAGTGGTGTAATAGGAAGGAAACATATAACTATACACACATAAATATATACATATATATTATACATATAGTAATACTGTTTATAAATATACAATACTTACTTGAGAAAGGGACAAATGGTATTGAAAGAAATATAAAGAGATTTAAAAAAAATGAAAAAATGTGTTCGTTAACTTGAAAGACGAGCCTAATACATTTGTAATACGCGCAGTACACATATATATATATATAGTAGATAGGTATGTACAAGGTGCGTGTTACGAATGCGTCACCACAGTCCATTCATGCGGGTATCAGGGCTTTGTCATAGAATGTCAATGCCTTCAGTATATTGATGTTCGATTTGTCATAGATTAAACAAACATTAACCTTAAGGTTGATTGATTGATTCACACCTAACTGTGAAGCCACAATGTGAACTATTTTTAATCGACGATCGACGACATAAATAAACACGTGCTTTAACGGTGAAGGCAAAGGTAAGAAAACCGCTATATTCTGAGAACTTTAAAGAGTTTGAAGGACATGTCAGCGTGGTGAATTAATGCCTAATCTCTCTCGCCAAGAGATAAGTCCCTGTGTCCCAGCAATGGGAACGTTGGTAGAGTGATAATGATGACATAAATAAAAAGACAAAGGTTTTTAAGTCGGTCGGTGCGCATCTCCATACTTTAGGTATTCTTTAAGTTTCTTGCATGAGAACTTTTTTATACTTAAGTGAAACTATGTATATTGATTATTCTTTTTTGTAACCTGTTGCCAGTTGGTCACATTTAAATTTGATGTTAATAAGTCAAGTCAAGTAAGAGATAATTTCAAATTAATTAAGTATTCCCAATCCGAAGTAGGAAACCTAAGCAATGATTAGTTACGTCAATAAAATGTGTCAATGATTAGTTATGTCGCTATCTAGCTTTCTCGCTTTGTCATATTATGTGACTATGCAAAATACAGATATATTTTAACCATTGTCTAACTTTACTCGGAGGTGGTGAACCAGGCCCTTTGTATTCATAATCCGTGTTTTGCATTCTAGGAGTCTGTCGATTTTACGGTAAAGCAGCTAAACCAATTAAGCCTGAAATTTGGTACTGGTTATAAATTGCATAAGGACATAGGATACTTAAATTCTTTTGTCTGTTTTATTACAAAGTGATAAATATAAATAAAATATAAATATAAATATTTTCGGACTACTCACACAGCATCACCTAACCCCAAACTAAGCAGAGCTTGTACTAATGGGTGTTAGGTGACTGATATACTACATAGATACATATATTTTTTTGTAAATACATACATATGATACATAGGAAACACCCAGACCCGAAACCAGAAATTGTAGATCGTATAAAATCTGGTCCCCCGGCGGGAATCGAACCCGCAACCTCCTGCGCCTCAAGCGGACGTTCGCCCACCGAGCCACAGAGGTCGTCAAATTATAAACCCCACTGATAGGTTGAAACCCATATTCTAAATATTACACACAAATTTAGTATTCTTTAATTCTATTTCTTATTCATACATTATAATCCCAAACTAAAAGTCGGTTGTTTTTTGTTAAAAATCTACTTGTGTTAAGTTTTAATTGATGATTAATGCGTCACTGTTAATTAAAATCCCAAACCGTATATATGTACCATATGTATATTACCTACATATATATATCGTTGTATAGTCCAAACTTTACCCTATGTTGACCTTATCTAATGACAACAATTACCGATACAAAGACCTTGGCTCGGGTCGTATTACATAATCGATATTCTAACGATATCCTTTCCTCTTGCTTAACCCAAACGATTTTTCTGTTGTCCTTCCTTCTCTGCTGTGTTCAACTTTGGTTACCTAATGAAGATATTTGTTTATTTCTATAATAAATAAATATGTCCGGACAAACCACACAACAACATCGAGCCCCGTGGTAAGCTCTAAGCTTGTGTTACCGGTACTAGACATCTGATATGCCTACTTAATATATAAATGTGAATGTAAGTTTGTTTGTTACGCTTTCACGCGAAAACTACTGAACTGATTTAAATGTTTTTTTACACAGAATCTCTAGAGCCTGAGAAAGGACAATAGGCTACTTTAAACCGCGGGAAAGTGTAATTCCGCGGAAAAATTAATTATAACGCGGGTAACACCGCGGGGCACTACTAGTACTTCATATAATATACATTCATAACGTAGATATATATTTTTTAGTATACATATTGAACGGTCAGACCAAGGCATTGACCCCACGGCGGGAATCGAACCCGCTACCTCTGCAAGCGCCCCCGCACCACTGATATTAGTGAACAGTTCCCATATACCAATAAATAAACAAAACTAACAAAATAAATGCTTGATTTTTCTCTGACTCCTTAAGTAGGTAGTACATGATAAGTATGATAAGTTGATAACATAACGAATTTAATACGTAGGGGGTCAACTACTTGAACCACGACGAAAGACGAATAAAAGTCGAGTGTGTGAATTTAACAATTATCATCATCAACATCACCCTAACGTTCCCACTGCTGGGACACAGGTAGTTCTCTCTATCATCATAATTCAACTAATTCTCGCACATCCTATACAAATTATCTTACTTACGAACTTACTACTTTTTAAATAATCAGGGTTTTTAACAATATTATGACTTATAACGGGTAACATACCTAAGCATGATTTGACGGTTTTTGAGTTTCCGATATTTCGATAAAGCGAGCACGGTATTAACTTTAGAGAGTTTATGCCTCTTATCACTAACCTACTAGTAAACCTGCATAATTTATTTGAAGATATTTGAATATATGAATATAACCTATTTTGGCCGTGACGTTTGTTATTTGTACACTTTATCTGAAACATTTGCTTAAGATTCCTTCCTTGTACAGCCAAAACCTTAAATTCTACTAGGCTTTTATTGAGTATTTCGGCCTTGTAAATACCTTTAAACCGATTGATATTCAGAAGCGTAGAAACCCACGCTTCGTGATTTAAAAAACAACAATTGAAAACATTAGTCACCCAAACTGAGGGGACATGAATTCACCCCAAATAACCATACACAGAAACGATTTGGAAATTGTTGCATTCATTGAAATAAGGTAGATGACTAAAAAAATAATAAGTAGTCATACTTAGTAGTATTATTTAGATTATTAATAAAAAATAACCGCTATTTTGTCTTTTTTTTGCAAACGAAAAATAATGAAAACTTTACTGTGCCATAGAAAAATAAATACTATAGAAGGCTCACTCCATACTACGTACAAATCGTACTTAAAACTTATTATCGCTGCTGGTACCCCCTAGTTCCACCTATTATGTTAGATGGCGTTCCACTTATTACTTTTATACTGCCATCTACTGAGCAATGTAGAAACTTATTAGTAGTGTTTATTGGATATTACGTCCTATAGCATTCACTAAATTTGAATAGGGTGGCAGTGACATAATAGCCTTACGGTATGGAGCTCGACTATCGTGCCAAGGGTCGAAGGATCGAATCCGATAATGGTCTATTAGTTTTTTTTTATTATTTAAGTAAAACCTCTATCTTGATAAATTATATACATAACTTATTATACTATCCCTTTTATTAATGTCTTTTTGTCATTATTTATATAAATATATGTATGTATATAAAAATGAATCGCAAAATGTGTTGGTAAGCGCATAACTCAACAACGCCTGGACCAATTTGGACAAATCTTTTTTTAAAATGTTCGTTGAAGTTCAAGGATGTTTTTTACGGCGAGAAAAATTAGAATTATTGCTGGAAAAACCCTAAAAATAGCCCTTTTCTTTTTCCCATACACATGATTTGTAACTAAAACGTAGTCAATTTGAGCTTTATTGCTATGGTATAAAGTTCATATTAAATTACAAGCACTCACTGTTGTCTAAGCAATGTAGGTGTGTTCCTAACGTCAAAGATCATATCTATCAAAAGTATATAAAATTTTCATGTCACAATGTTAGTTACCGTACTCCTCCGAAACTGCTTTACCGATTTTTACCAAATTTTATATGCGTATACAGTAGGTCTGGAGAATCAGCTACTATCAATTTTTCATTTTGCAAAACAACGTTTGCTGGGGTCAGCTAGTGTATGTATATATGTATGTGTGTGTGTTTTAAATATAAAACACATTAAGAATTGTTTTTGTTATATTTTTGATTGTTAAGTACCTTACACTTAAATATTGTAACTCTTTAGATTAAGCTACTTTTATACATTCTTACGCGCCAACTTTTTATCTTAAAACTCTTTGAGGTTGGCAGGTAGAAAATGCCTTGGCATTAAGCCCACTTTTTGTACAACTCCGTATTTTTCTTGTGCAATAAAGTATACTTAATAATAATAAAGTACCTACATTCAAAGGAGCTCATCTATAAGGACGATTCACACATATCAAAAATAATATCTTTCAAGCATTTTGGTAACTTACAACGCTCCGTCACAATAACAATATATTCGAGTTTAAATTAAATAATACAATTATTTTTTTATAAATTTCATCATATTTTATTTAGCAGATACCTAGAAGCTTTAAATATACAACAACTGGACCAGCCTTTCGGTAGCAAAAATCGGCAGAATTCTTTGCATACAGAAAAGCAACAAAAACGACTCCAGTACTGACTCCTCTAACCTTATGTAAGATAACAAAATTAAGATTTATTTTTTTCCTACATGTATACCTAAATTAACACGATTCACATGTTTTTTCTGTAGACTGGGATCACTCTCAATTTTGCATTGTACGCTAAGCGTTTTCCGCCATCTACTGGAATTTAGTATCAACAGCATGTTGCCTTTCGAACAAAAATAAGCTGATTACCATACAAGTTAAGTAGCGTAATGATTGATGAAAAATAATCTAATATTTATTTGTTATATTCAATTGTTATTTAGTGAAATATAATATTTTAACATTAAAACATTGTTTTATCATAAAAGAAAATAGTAAAACTCAATTTATTGTCGTCTTCGGCATTTTATTATTTCAAATGAGCCTTGTGTCGCCATCTATCAATGTTTTTTAAATACTCTGCAACTTTACAAAGAGTTGGCCTTCTATTCTGGTTATTTTTCTATGACTGTGCATAGAAGTTTTGCGTTACGTTACGCTCTCGTGCGATTCGTTTTAATATAGCGCAGTTACAAGTACCCACTCCGAAACTTTGATGCATTAGATACAAGATACAAAATCATTTATTTCCATATTTTGGTTTTACAAAACTTAGACACGTCAAAATAAATTACAAAAAAATCAAAAAAAAAATAATCATAGTTGCTTAAAGATAAGTAGGAAATAAATTTATGGTATCTGGTCGCTTCGCTTTTTTTACACTAGAGCAAAGAAGCGATTAGAAACTCTAGCTCATTTTTGTATTGAGACTTTATTTATTTATTTTTATTTTATTTATTTTTCTTTATTCGGAGCAACAAACAATTATACTCTAGACTAGTTAAATAATCTTAAAATAACATCCTTATACTCTAAGCATAACCAGCACCGTTGCCCGCAGATTACTATATGCGAATATCGGCGTAGCTATAGTAAGTAATACAAAAATTAAATTTATGATAAGTACAAAAATTTTAACACTAATTAACAACTACAAAATTTTTTTTTTATTCTATATAGATACATATTATTGTAGGTATGAAGTTATACAAATCAATTGATTGCTAATATTTATGTTGTAGTTACAAAAGACTCAGACATAATAGTCTGTATGATCGATTTCTTGAAAGAAAAAGGTGTGGTAGCAAAAATGTCCGCATTAAGAAAATAATCATTGTATTCTTTAGTAAGTCTATGGAACGGGGCACGCTTACCAGCGTTAGTCTTACAAGCAGGTGGTACAAATAGATTCAGATTACGTGTCTCTCGAACTTTACAATCATTATTTGTTTGTTAGTCTTGTTTTTGATTTTGTGTTGGAGCAGATTCCGTCCCAAGCAGTTTTGTCCTCAAGGTAATCCGATATATTATAATAAGCTTTTTTACAAAGATTGTTTTTTACAATTTTCATTATATCTTCGCACATTCTTAAGTTGCTAAAGGAAAACATCGGTGTCCAGTATTTTAGACAAGTCGGACTAAGCTAAATACTATTTTTATGTGTTTGATTGATATTTACTAAAAAAAACGTATTAATTTATTTTATAAGTCGAAATACATTTTGAATAATGCTCTAAGCAAACAGGAATGATCTTAAATCCTCCTATTTCACTCAGTGCTGATTCTTATAGGTAGATCTCTTTTTTCTTTACCTATTAAGTTATTTGTTATTACCTTCGTGACAGATGTATGTACATACCTCACTGGAGTAGCTCTAAGGGTTGTTTTTTTAATTTTGTCAGATAGCTTAAATTATATGTTATGGTATTTAGATTTTTAACGGGATATGATTAATTGTGTCTCGAGTTTCCCGATATTTCGGCACCGCTACATGCGTCATAATCACGGTTGAACTGAACTTTTTTCATTTATTTGAGTCAGTTAGACGATATCAGAGGGTTGGAATATCTGTTTTCGGTTAAAACATTTCTGTAAAGCATCAATTTCCTTAATCGGGGTATGGGTTTGTTTGCTGTGAGCACCGGAAAAGGATATCGATTTTATACACGTATAAGAAGGTTCCCGTAATTTTTGTTCGTTTCGGAAATAGCTGTTTTATGTAAATGTCTGTCGGATATAAAGGTTACATACCTCCCTGTATTTTGGATATACATATAATTATTGTAGACGGGGGTTGTATTTTTTGTTGCACGGGGTAATTGAACACGGTTTTTTATAACGGAGTATTTTTCTATTTTTAAGTAGGTACCTACTTATGCTTCTATTTAATCTACCCCCAACAAAAAAGAGGGGTGTTATAAGCTTAACGTATCTGTCTGTCTGGAATATCATAGCTCCCGAACGGATTGAGCGATTTCAAGTGTTTATTTTTTTGTGTGAAAGGTGAGTTTTCTTGCGAGATTTCTTAGATATGTTTGATGTAAATCGCTTGACTCGTTTAAAAGTTATGGGGGTAAAAGTGGGGAAGGAAAACCGAAAATCTGCAAATATACTCGAGTGGGGTCTCAAATGAAAACGCATCACGTGCACATTACAAAATAGTATGACTTTTTACTTTTAAGAGAACTTGAGATCTGGAATCGGGGTTTTTTTATTTTAAATTTAGATTCTAGTTTATTACGAAAAAGTTTGGTTTGAGCAAACCAAACAAAGTAGCTTGTAGTAACATTGCTAGAACCTTACTAAGTAAATAGACTTATAAGTTAATAGTTAGCTAGGTACTTCATGTACGAATACATTATAAGGAATTTTATATGTATGTAAAAGTTTATGATAAAAGGTGGGTTTTGGTTAAGTTACGGTTTTATCAGTTGATATTGTAGTAGACAATTCATTTATGTGTTTCCAACAATGGATTTCTTGACATATAATGTTGTCGCATTCAACAGCGACGATTATGCTTAGAATATAATATTAAAATATAAACATGACATCGTTCCCGTTACACGCATTTTCTCTCGCAGTTAAATGAAGCCTATTTACCTACCGTACCTTTCGTATAATATATTATGTATATATATTTTTTTATGAGAGATAGTTTGACCACAATCTCATCTGATGGTAAGTGTCGATGAAAAGTGGAAGTGGTGATATATATAATTGCCACTGGCTCCTGAAATACAGTTTTTAACTAGTTCAGGAGCCTACGGGACCTTAGTTTTGATACTGTAGGCACTTCATTTAATATCATAATATTTTTTTTACTTTTTTTAATTTTAAAAGGCCTCTTTACAGCTGCTTTTACAGAACGACTGTTCAGCTGCACTATTCATGAAGTATTTTAATTAGTTTTTAAACAATAATGTAATTGATCTATTAATTTACTGACGTAACTAAGTGTTATTTAAAGTGCCAAAAGTAAAATAAATGAATAGAATTTCCTCGATAAACAGGTTATCTAATGTCTGAATGTTTTTTTTCGAATCGAACCACTAGTTCATGAGATTAGTGTGTTCAAACGAACAAACTCTTCTGCTTTATAATATTAGTTTAATAATAATAAAATTGAAGAAACTAATTTGTTTAAACAAAATTATCAAGGTACATTGTCTTGACAGTTCGCTTCAATATTTTATACTGAGTTGAGAAGCGAATAGAACAACACAGCTTTATATACATATAGTCATAAAGGAACCGAATAAAATAACAATAATAATAAATATTTAATTAATAAATATTTCCAGACAATTCACGCAACAACATCTAGCCCCATCTATCTAGAACTGTACCTAATAATGAATACCACAATGCAAACATACTTAGCCTCTAGGGATAAACCTAGGTTTGCTTAAAGAATACAAAGTATATGCAGCGGCCTTGCCCTTACTGGTCAATAAGTTGGCAAGGTCGCCCACTGCGGTACTTGAAACACTTTCTACTTTATGCTATCCTGGTACTTTGCATCCATACTAATATTATAAATGAGAAAGTAACTCTGTCTTATTTACTCTTTCACGGAAAAACTACTGAAACGATATAAATTAAATTTTGGTACACATATTCTCTAAAGCCTGAGAGAGAACATACACATCTTAAGTCCGCGGCTAATATATCCTTTGTTAGCCGTGGGTTTTAAAATGTCAGGATAATCGAAAATAGCGCGGCTTATATGAAAATTACCATAATGTAATAAAAACACATATATTTTACCACTTTGGAAGTGTCTCTCTCGCAAACTATTGAAAAATTATATAAGAAACCTCAATATAATTTTTGAATACATAGATACAAGTCCCATACGTGATGAAAAATTCTATTTAGAACTGAAACGCAAAATGTTTATTTTTATTTTTGTCTGCACTTTTTAATGCGGTTTATAGAATACATCTACCAACCAAGTTTCAACAGGTTAGTTCTTAGTTTCGAAAAATAGTATATAATGCAATCAGGCCTTTATGACGAATTCACAAGGGTTCCGTTTTTTTGCCATTTGGATACGGAACGCTAAAAAGTAATTTATTACTTGCAACCCGGTCATTATTAATTAACTTGGGTTAAATTACTTTCTATTATCTTTCTAATAATATATTGCGGAAGGTCAAATACCACGACCTTTTTAAAAGCCCTGCCGCCCTTCGTGTATTTATAGACAACCGGAAGTTAAACCCCTAGCAGGGGTGAATGCGAAAATAATGGTGAGAGTATAAATAGAATAGTGTTTAATCGAACCCGCGGGTTCGATTAAACACGGGCTCATTAAAATATAATGAATGTACAAATTACCTACACTAATAAATAAATGCTAAAAGACTTAAGCCGTGTTGGCTAAGTTGGCCATACATAAGTAGGCCCACCATGTCGGCTTAAGCTCGTTAAACGTAATTCTTTCTATCATGCCATTACTATCTACAATAAACTACCTGACGCTTTAAAAGATAATTTAAGATTAAATTAAGAGACTTGCTTTTAGAAAATTGTTTTTATGACATGCATGAATATATGAATTTCAAAAACTGACATATTACCTAATTAGCAATTATGATTAAATTTTCAATTAATTAATGTGTATTCGTTATTCTTATTATTAAATTAGTTTTTTTAATGTATATTTTAGTGTTATATTATAGATAATAACTTGTAGTTATTACAGATTTGCACACCTGTTTAGGTAGTGTTAATGGACATTTAATTTAGATTTAAGACCTATTGTACAAACATTCTCGCAAATAAATGAATTATTATTATTGGAGGACACTACTTTCATTCCTAAGGACGTGGGTTCAAACCCCGCCACGCACCTCTAAATTTTTTCTTCTTGTGAAATGTATGTGCGATTTAAACACGTGCTTTAACGGTGAAGGTAGACATTTTTTTTATGCTTTATAAGCCTTCATTTGACCACAATCTCACCTGATGATGTAAAGTGATGAAGTGGTCTAAGATGGGGCATGAAGACCTATAAGTTAGATGGAAACCACATCGTGAGGAAACCGGCATGTTCTGAGAACTCTATAGAGTTTTGAAGGACATGTGACATTCACTACCCCGCACTTGGCCAGAGTGCTGAATTAGGGCCTAATCTCTTTTTTTTTAATATTTATGGTTACATTATATATGTATATTTTATTGCAACAAAATCTTTCCAACCTTATTTATTTTTAAATGGTTTCGTTTTAAACTATTGTAAAAGTCTGATGGTGTATAGATAGTTCTCACTCAGGGCGTTCGAATAAAAGAGTTCGATGCACGAAACAGGTGTATTGAATAAAAGTATACGCGGATTATTACATAAATACACATGGAAAACACACAAAGTCAAAGTTCAACAAAAATACATCCTACGCGTGTCGAGCGTGGTCCGGCGGACTCGCTTCCCCACTCCCCGCTCCGCGCCCCCGCATTGGCCTAGCCGCGCGAGGCGAGCGCGCGATCCACTCACCTATCGAGCACCTTAAGGACGCGTTTCAAGTTTATTGTTAAGGGAAGGTCTTCGCGCTACATTCTCCCCCTCTGACCTAGACGTAGCGCCCCCGTGTCTAGGTCAGGATACGTAGGCTGCCTACGGCTAACGTCGCGACTGCGGTGTGGTAGGTATGGGTCGGGCGGTTGTGTCTCACCCACCGCTGGAATGTTACGAGAACCGTGGTTGATAGGAAAAGATAATAGTCCAGCGCACTTCCTCCCGGTAATTCTAACATGGTAAGGACTATTTGTACGCGGTTTATAATTTATACTTCGGTGACCGAAATAAACGTCAACGTTATGTTTCAATGACAGGGCTCCCCCTACATAAGGGTAAGACCACTGTTTTCCCCTGGAATGTCCGTCGGTTTCCTCACGATGGTGTTTACAACATTGGGGCCTCTTCGATGCGATGGGGTCCCTGCCTCTAAAGTGGTGTTTAGGCCTATCTCTCCCCCTGGGTGAACCATCGGCGTCCTCACGATGTTCTCTACAAAGGGGCCTCTCTAATGTATTGGGGCCCCCGTCTCTAAAGTGTTGTTTAGGCCTACATCTCCCCCTGGATGAAACATCGGCGTCTTCACGATGTTCTCTACAAAGGGGCCTCTCGAATGTGTTGGGGCCCTCGCCCTCTGCGAAGTGTTTAGAGCCGTCCCTCCCCCTGGATGAAGCATCGGCGTCTTCACGATGTTTCCTACATGGGGGCCTCTCTTTTCCACTAGCTGTAAGTACGTTTGGTTTTGTCGGCTTTGCTTTACTCGTCAAATTTGATTCAGCACACGTTACAAACTTATGAAGATGCCTATAGTTGTTACTGAAGCTCCAGCTGTTATTCGGTAAATCTAACACAATTTGCGCGCTAGCAATAAAATCTCGACCTAACAGGGTTCGCGTGTTCGCGTCGGGTAAAACTATAAATGTAACAGGCACCGCACGACTAATTATGTTAACGTGAGTCTCGCATTCGAGCGCATGTAATAGCTGTTGGGACCCGTCAGCTAACCCTATCATCTTGGTGGTTTTTCGGAACTCTACATCCGCTTTAACAAGTATATCGTACAGCAATGGTCCTGCGATACAATGTGTAGCTCCGGTGTCTAGCATTGCTACACCTTTTCGGCCCACCACCTCTAATTCGACTAAAGGGCGCGCATCACGCTTACTATGTACTAAATCCGCGGTGTAAAATTCCAAGCTACTATATTGAGGCACACTCGTGCTAGGCCTACTCGTATTGGCGCTACTCATGCTAGGTCTACTCGTACTATCACTACTCGCGCTAGGTATTTCGCAATTATCATGATTGACGATAGAGTTAAGTTCTACTCTATTCTCGACGGGACGACGTCGGCAATTCTCAATCGTATGACCAAATATTTTGCAATTATCGCATCTCGGTCGAACGCGTTCGCGTTTTACTAAATCCCTTTCATTACTACGCGGCTCGGTTGGCGGCTTTCCTGTGAGTCTACTCGAACCGAGGTTATGATCATGAATGCTACTACGATCCGTTGGTGCTCGAAGGTCTGTGGAAGGCGCACTAGTACTGCAAGGGGTACTCACCTCGGCTAGGGTTTCTTCCACCAAACGTACCTTCGCGACCAGCTCGTCTAGGTCCGTCACCGCATCACGACAAACGCGTTCCCTTATTCTAATATCAAGTAAACCGTACACCATGTCCGTTTTTACGATCTCCGGTAACTCGTAAGGCAGTTTACTTATCATAGCGCGCACTTTGCTAACAAACATGTCGGCACGTTCACTTCCCTGTACACTGGAGAAAATGTCACGGAAGACCTTGTACGCGGGTCTCTGCACGCCGAACATCCCTCGGAGCCGATGCAGCGCGTCGGGCCAGGACCGCACCGACGCCTTCACCCCCAGCCACCAGACGGCGGCAGAATGCTTCCACTTCCTCCGCACTCTTGGCAGCGCCATCGAAACGTGACGTGCATTTAGAGAAATTCCCTGATCGTATTTGAGGGCTCGGTGGCGAAGTTACGCTCTGTGGATCTCTTTCTCTGTCTCTATTGCCTGCCAGGATAGTCTCTATAAGGATTCTGTTGGCGTCCGCTTGGCTCTGCGTAATGTTGTACACCAGGTTTTGCAGCATGTCCTCCGTCATGGCGATGGTTGGCGACGCCGGTGTAGGTACTATCGTGTTGTCGGCTTCATCGGTGTCCGACTCCGATCCATGCCTCTTTCCCGCGCCGGCGGCACGTGTTTTCGGCGGCGGCATGGTGGTAGGCAGGTAAGTAGGTAGGTTCCTTTTCTTTGCGCTCACGCCGAATCCAGTTGTTTGCGGTTCGGCGGTAGGTAGGTTTGTAGATAATCCAATTGGGAGGCGGATAGTAGGTAGGTACTTATTCCTAGATATCACTGGATATGTAGCACAGTGTATCCGTAGGTTAGTTTTCCACACGTGTTCGCTCCCAATGGTTGCTTCGTCCGTGTAGGTATTTTGTCGATCGTGTTTCCCGTCTGTGGTTCTCGGTAACCGATTCACTATCGGTAGGTATGACAATCGGTATAATGTGCTCACGATTGTCTCACAATAGGTACCTAGGCGGCACGTGTTCACTTCTTCACTGTTCGTGCCCGCGAGTTGGGGGCCAATGTAAAAGTCTGATGGTGTATAGATAGTTCTCACTCAGGGCGTTCGAATAAAAGAGTTCGATGCACGAAACAGGTGTATTGAATAAAAGTATACGCGGATTATTACATAAATACACATGGAAAACACACAAAGTCAAAGTTCAACAAAAATACATCCTACGCGTGTCGAGCGGGGTCCGGCGGACTCGCTTCCCCACTCCCCGCTCCGCGCCCCCGCATTGGCCTAGCCGCGCGAGGCGAGCGCGCGATCCACTCACCTATCGAGCACCTTAAGGACGCGTTTCAAGTTTATTGTTAAGGGAAGGTCTTCGCGCTACACTATTTAAAAATGATTCATTATCGGAATAAAATAATTTAGTGCAGTTGGATTAATTATAAATTCTGTACATAATTAATAGATATTATTTTATCCAATAAATAAATACTTCCGGACAATCCACACAATAACAGCTAGCCCCGAAGTAAACTCTAAGCTAATAATAAGGAACTCGATATAAATAAATAAAATTGGCCTTCAGGAGGCAATTCTCGTGCTTATGATAATTAAGATTCGCAAGAAAACCGAAAAAATCTATTGACTCAAGTCTATTAATCGAATTGGTTCTAATATCATACGAACACTGGATGAAAAACAAACACCTAATGAAAATCTTCCTTATTTACGTTCCCACTGCTGGGACACTGAGGCTTCTCTTAACGAGAGGGGAGATTAGGCCTTAATTCACCACGCACTCTCCACGTACTCTTAAAAGTTATTAGAACATGCTGGTTTCCTCACGATGTTTGCCGTCACCGTTATACTAAGCTAGTGTTAACAAGATGTGAGGTTAAGAAGATGATGATGAGCGTGTAACTAACAAAGCCTTCCCGCCAACATGCCCAGGTCCCGGCGAGAGCTACACCGACTACGTGGCGACGCGGTGGTACCGCGCGCCCGAGCTGCTTGTCGGAGACACCCTGTATAGCACGCCGGTCGACGTCTGGGCCATAGGTAACTTGTTTTGTTATTATAACTACTTGAGAGAGCGACGCGGTGGTACCGCGCGCCCGAGCTGCTTGTCGGAGACACCCTGTATAGCACGCCGGTCGACGTCTGGGCCATAGGTAACTTGTTTTGTTATATAACTACTTGAGAGAGCGACGCGGTGGTACCGCGCGCCCGAGCTGCTTGTCGGAGACACCCTGTATAGCACGCCGGTCGACGTCTGGGCCATAGGTAACTTGTTTTGTTATATAACTACTTGAGAGAGCGACGCGGTGGTACCGCGCGCCCGAGCTGCTTGTCGGAGACACCCTGTATAGCACGCCGGTCGACGTCTGGGCCATAGGTAACTTGTTTTGTTATATAACTACTTGAGAGAGCGACGCGGTGGTACCGCGCGCCCGAGCTGCTTGTCGGAGACACCCTGTATAGCACGCCGGTCGACGTCTGGGCCATAGGTAACTTGTTTTGTTATATAACTACTTGAGAGAGCGACGCGGTGGTACCGCGCGCCCGAGCTGCTTGTCGGAGACACCCTGTATAGCACGCCGGTCGACGTCTGGGCCATAGGTAACTTGTTTAGTTAAGAAGAAGAAGAAGAACATTTATTGTAAAAAAACTGGTGGGTTATAAAAATTGTTTCAACAGTTTGCCCCATCTGAGCATACAATAATAAAATAATAACATGACAAAGTTTTAACAATTATACACTCTAAAGTAACATAACAAACTAATCTTAGAACAAAAAAATTAAAAAAATATATATTTAAAACAATATTACTACTAACAGGTTATTTAAATTAATTAAAAATTAATATATTTGGAGTTTATTCATGTTCGTGGAATTCTTTAAGAGTTATATAACTACTTGAGAGAGCGATGCGATGGTACCGTGCCCGCGCTGCTTGTCAGAGACACCCTGTATAGCACGCCTGTCGACGTGTGGCCTGAGTTACATGAGCGCGGCGCATGTTCAAACAAATGTGCTACGGCATTTTTTGCGTGTTTGTCATAAAAACGAGCTCGCGCCCGTGCATCCCTACGTCAGACCTAAGTAAACCTGTTATGTCCTAGCTGGATTGAAAAGAGTGTGGATGGCTAGTGGTACTATCGCGTCTCGTCTAGACTCACGCCGAAAGCCTAGAGCGGACATTATTTTTATCTCTCTAAAATCAACCGGTTTCCCAAACAAAATGAGACTGCAGCATGCTTTTTGTTAGGTACAACTAGAAGCTAAATACTACAAGTCTCGTAGCCAAAGATGGACCAAGTATAAATAGGAACTGTAATCCTCTCCCCCAGGAATAAGAATAAGAATATTTTTATTGTAAAATTGTGTGCATTTACATTTGGTCTTAAAATGTAACATAAGTTCCAACAATTGTATCCATTTCGGACATACAATATAAATAAAAAACTATATAGTACAGGTACCAGGTACTAAAAAGTTAACAAAATAGACATATTATAATATATTATAAATGAGTCTGCACTTTACCATTTAAATTCCTTATTTTCAAAATATTTGTTTAAATTATAATGGTTGCAGGTTGCAAGCCACTTTTTTAATTTAATTTTATATATATTACCATTTAACTTTTTCAATTCTGATGAAAGACGATTGTATACTTTAATTGCAGTTATATATGTGCTTTTATAGAACATCGTATTATTCAGGGTGCGTATTCGCGGAGCTACTCTCGTCAGAGGCCATCTGGCCGGGAAAGAGCGACCTGGACCAGCTGTACCTGATACGCCGGACCCTGGGAGACCTGCTGCCGCGGCACATGACCATTTTCTCACAGAACTCCTTCTTTCAGGTAAGGGTTAGGCTAGACACGATTTTATTTAATACCTGATAGAAATAGAGTGAACGAAGTCAAGTGTACAGTGTTACCTACGACGAATAAAATACCAAATACCAAATACTCGCGGGAGGCCCAAATTTCGAAGGCGTTCGGCTCTGTACACCAATTATGTTGCACCTTGTATATGTAATATACAAGTGTATACCATTGTACCACTTGTTTTTCATTTTGTGTTTATGTTCCTTTGTTGTATACAATAAAGAGTTTATTTATTGTATTGTATAAATTAATAAGGAAATTTGATAATTTCCCATAATGCATAATTGCCAACAATTCCTATTTTAGATAAAATGCTGTTAGCATTCATATGTCCTCATCTTTTTTTTCGGCTTTGAAATTTGTGTTTGTTAAAAAAGAGAACATTTCGTAAGGTATTTAAGTGTATCACTAAAATGGGCATGCTAAGTATTTCTAAATGATGCTTTGTGAGTAGGTAGACTATTTATTTTAAAGGATATCTTTTTAGCTTTTAATCTTTTGTGCCTACTAGGTATTGGTAGACTGTCAGGTTTAATGTTTAAATACGTTTAAAATTTTCAGGGCTTGGAGCTACCAGAACCGACGACATTCGAACCCCTAGAAAAGAAGATCCCGGCGAAATATAGTAACAATGATCTCATCTTAGACTTTTTGCAGGTAATTACTACCAAATTATAACTTGCTAGCATAATAGATGCGAAAACCTTCCTCTGGAAATCACTTTACGTATTGCCGAAACCGCATAAAGATTAATTCAGTAGTTTTTGATTTAATCCCGAACTTAGAGACAGTCAGACGCTCGACTCTAATTTATTACTGAAATAGAGGGGTGTTATAAGTTTAACGTGTCCGTCTGTCTAAGGGATCATAGCTCCCGAACAAATGAAGCGAGTTAAATTTTTTTTCTTTGGTTGTAAGGTGCCTTTTGCGCGTGTGTTCTTCGGTTAAGCCGTTTAAAAGATATGGGGGATGAAAGTGAGGAAAAAGAACCGAATATCTGCAAATATACTTGAGGGTCTCAAAAGAAAGCGCATCACGTGCAAATTACTTAATAATATGATTTTTTTACTTATAAGAAAGCTAAGGTTTTGGAGTCGGGTGTTTATTTTTAATTAATTTTAAAGTTTGATTTTAAGATATTCCTATACGAGTAGATTAATAAATTGTGTTATGCCGTGACCATATTTGTGCGCGAAGAATCGCAATCGACCATTTTCTTACAAGTTTGACCCGGCGCAGATGGACATGACTGTGACTTGGTCAAGGTTAAGACCATGTCACATGTCCATTATGTATTTCCATAGGAACACAAAACGACATGGACAAGTCATCCCACTTATAAGTACTCACGTTTAAGTAATTATTTAAAATAACGTTTTGTTTTAAAAGCAATTTGTGTTGCCCTCTGTGAGGTCAGATGATTGGGCTCTTGTCATTTTAAATCGTTTTGTTTGGTTTAAGTAATGTAGTGCTAATTGCCAGGAAAAAAAGTATGTAGTGTATCTACACCAAACTAAATAATAAAGTAAATTAAAGATAAAAAATAATGTCTTGGCAGTCAGCTAAAATTTGTTGTTTTTATTAAAATATCTAATGATGCTGAGAAGTGAAATAAAACATCACAACTTTATCATTAAGAATACTATAATGCACAAGAAAAATACAGAGTTGTACAAAAGGTGGGCTTAATGCCAAGGCATTTTCTACCTGCCAACCTCAAAAAGAAAGAAAGAAAGAAAGAAATATGTTTATTTTTAACCACAATCATACAAAAACTACAACAACTTAGTACATAATATCTTAAACTAATAATACAGATTAGGTTGGTAATGATGAGGTTAAAGAACTAGGATACGGCTCAGCATTATATCGGCGTAGAATAAGGCAAACAATTGGGTGAAAAACAATAAAACATTTTCGAAAAAAAATGATGTAGAAGTAAGTACCTAGTAGTTTAAAATGCGCTCATCGGGAGTTCTCTATTACATAAATAATATGAGTAGGTAAAGCCTGTTAATATATAAGTAAAAACAGGTTTAGGATAATAAGTTTAATTTGTTTATAGTAATTACAGTACCTTTTCTTTTTTCTATGTTTGTAACGCCTTCGCCTATTGGTTTTCAAATTTACTTGAACGATCAATAATTACTTTTGGCATATATGTTTAATAAAAATATCTATTTATGTATGTCTTTTAAGTTAAGTATATCAGATGCCTAGTACCCGTAACACAAGCTTAAAGCTTACCATAGGGTTAGATATGGTTGTGTGGATTGTCAGAAATATTAATTCTTATTTAAAATAAGCAATTCTTATTTAAGTCATACGTGTCAATGATCAGATATTAAGTTAAAGTAGTCCGTAAATTAATAACTCTATATTTTTACCCAAGTCTCATTGGGAGATAATGAAATAGGCCCATATGATTTATGTATATTAACACAACCAAGCATGCCCTGTGCCTCTATGGAAATAAGCGACTAGACTTGATCAGTACAATGGTGGTATACCGACTTATTAGAATAACGAAGAATGGAGGTTTTGTCTGTTCACGTTCGTAAGTGGTAACCCTCTGAATCCTTACACGTGACCTCCGGGTGGTGCTAAGAACAGTCTCTGGTGGTAGGCTTCGGCCGCGGCTTGTCACCACCCTCCGGGCTAGGCCAGTGCGTGAAGCGATTTTTTCGTGTTTCGTAATGTGGTCCGGAGAAGCCATCTTCTAGGCCTTCATGCTCCATCTTAGACCACATCATCACTTTACATCAGGTGAGATTGTGGTCAAATGAAAGCTTATTCATCATAAAAAAAAATAACATTTATTCGATAAACTCATACATAACTAGTAAAATCAAGACATATATTTATCCCCCGACCAAAAAAGAGGGGTGTTATAAGTTTGACGTGTCTGTCTGTCTGTGTGTCTGTCTGTCTGTCTGTGTCACCAAAGCTCCCGAACGGATGGAGCGATTTCAATTTAGTTTTTTTTGTATGAAAGGTGAGTCTGGCGCGAGTGTTCTTAGACATGTTTCATGATAATCGGTTGAGCCGTTTAAAAGTTATGGGGGTTAGAGTGGGGAAGGAAAACCGAAAATCTGCAAATATACTAGTGTGGGGTATCAAATGAAAACGCATCGCGTCCACATTTCATAATATTATGTTGTTATACATTTAAGGAAATTAAGGAATTGGAATCGGGGGTTTTTCTTAAATTTTAAATTTAGATTTAATTATTTTCAGAAATGTTTAGACAAAGATCCAATGGTGCGATGGACGTGCGAGCAGCTGCTGCGCCACCCGATCTTCGAGAACTTCCTGTTCACGGTGCCCCACGGGGACCACGACGAGTTTGAGAAGGCGAGGCGGGCACAGGTACCAAAATCTATACCTAATCTTAACCTATCTTTATAACACCCTTTCAAGTTATCGTGAGTTCATCATCATCACCCTATTAACGTTCCCACTGCTGGGACACAGGGACTATTCTCTCTTGACGAGAGAGATTAGGCCTTAATTCACCACGCTGGCCAAGCGCGGGTTGGTGAATGTCACATGCCCTTCAAACTCTTTTAATGAAGATTATTGAAGAAGATAGATGGCTTCTCCGGACCACATTACGAAACACGAAAAAATTGTTTCACGCACTGGCCCAGCTCGGTGCAAGCCGCGGCCGAAACCAGAAAAAAAACTTTGGTATTTCTGCTTATCACAATTATATTGTTTTTTATGGATTATTTTTCACAGCTGAATGTTAAGAAATATTATCTATATATGCACCATCTTTTACTGCCGTTTATCTTTAACGGGCGGTCTATCCGAAAACAATAAGTATCTTTGCTTCGTTTTCTCATAAGTATCTATATTTATAAAGCTGAAGTTTGTTTGTTAGTTTGAACGCGCTAATCTGAGTAACTACTGGTCCGATTTGTATAATTGTTTCACTATAAGATAGCCTATTATCCAGGAAGGCTATAGGCATAAATAGAATACACTTATTTCAAAATGCTATGCACATTTACCTGTAGATAGTTCCTACCAACCTACTCAAGCATGCCTATTCCCTCCCCAGCACAAACAGACTGTGGAAACACAGACACAGCTGTCCACACCTGACCACAATTAATATCCGTCAAAAACCATCTGTAACCTGTGTTAGGGAACTGCCACTCGCTATTGCCGAGGTAAATCGCCGGTTGCTCCAGCAGTACTGTAGATTTATATTCTGTGGACTCCTAGATTTTTTTGAGGTAGCTTATAGCTACGTTGCTAGAAGTTGATCTACCATCAACTTCTATGTACTTTATTCTGTATGTACTTTAATTAGAATCTACACAGAATAGAAAAATTAAAATAATAATACCCAAAGATATAAAATCATACCTATATAGTCAACTATATCCTATGTAAATTGCATTAAAATGATTACAAAGACGTATGAGTACATTTAGTTTTAATTTAGTATGTTCCGGAGGTTGGTAAGGCTTTACAGAGCTGATTGTGGGTAAAATAGAGGCCAATTAGAGTTGTTTCGCTACAATTTATTAGGCAGTGGGCGATGTTCAAACGCTTGAAATAGCTCGCCTTCCGCCCGCAGGCCACACGCTAACGATGCCTTGGAAGCTATTTAATTGGCAAGAGATTGAGATAAAATGTAACCTTAAAAGTCTAACTCAACCACGCCGACGCGACGAATTTCAAACCTTAGTGTAGTAGTGTACCTATAGTGTACCTTACCCCGGTTCTAATTTCAAACTATGTATGTACAATAGAATGACAGGAATGTATTATAGATATTAAATATAATAGGTCCATTTAATTTTCCATTTTTTGGGGTTAGGTGATGCTGTGTGAGTTGCCCGGAAATATTTATTTGTCTTTCTACACAATCATTATGATCAAGGCGCCCCACATCCCACATCATGATCATCTCTGTGACGTGTAACAATAAAGAGTTTTATGTAGTTTATCTTACAATCGTAGAATAGTGTGTTAGTTAATTTAAATTACTAAGTTTACTTTCAGTTTTATGTAATTATAATTTTATAGGTATTTGTATTTATAAGTAACTTATATGTAGTTAGGTACTTATTTAATGTTGATTCCAATATTGTAATTATTTCTTGATAGTATTTTTTTACACCGTCCTCAATGGCTTGTTAGAAGAAGCAGGTCTGCCTGGGTGGCAAAAAATACTACGTTATTTAGATAATACTTTCTTTGGTTTTAAATAAATAATAAATTAGTTGGAAAAGCTAGTAGATTAAATTTGAAATATTATTAATT
This sequence comes from Gymnoscelis rufifasciata, assembly GCA_929108375.1. Classification (NCBI taxonomy): domain Eukaryota; kingdom Metazoa; phylum Arthropoda; class Insecta; order Lepidoptera; family Geometridae; genus Gymnoscelis; species Gymnoscelis rufifasciata. The sequence continues at coordinate 1,871,857 of OV815320.1, forward strand.
ACAAAAAATGTAATAATAATAAATCATTTATTTCAGGCATCTAAGGCCCATATAAACATATACCTTAGACTAACAAACATAAAAAATATAAATCTTATAAACTAAAGTGTCAGCATCGTGAATCATCTGTTACGGCGGTGTCGCCTTGCAGTGCAGGCGACCGATGAACCGTCGAAACTTGACCCCTTGCGGCCAAAACTGCTCATTCAGGAACGTTGACAGATGTTTAGTTGGAACCCGCACCATAAATGAACCGAAGCTCACATTACTGCGGGATTCCAACCTTTCGACGCGAACCAAAAATGCAGTCTTGGTAACCATTTAACAATGTAATGTCACATTTCAGGTACAATCATCGCCCATGCTGCCAGCGCTGATACTGAACGAACGCTCGCAGCCGAAGGGGAAGAAGGCGGAGGAGGCGCGCGGCCACCTGCCGACCATCTGACTAGCGCCGCTCGGCCCGAGGCCGCCGCGGTAACCATAACCAATAAACTATTTATTTATCAACTCTTGTTGTTTTATTTACCCACTCTGTTCTTTTATCTACCAACTCTAAGGCAGCGTCTGACCTGACTAGCGTCGAGTATTTAGTACCAAGTACTATTACCATAGAATAATAAATTACTACGCTATTACATAAGTTATGGCAAATTAGTACCAATAAACTCTTTAACTATTGACACTGCTCTTTTATTTATCAACTCCGTAGAACGGAAGAGTATATTCATATACTATTATGTATTGAATCAACTATGTGAATAGCGCCACTCGGCCTGAGACCACCTTAATAACAATTTATAATAATAATAAACAACTCTTTATTACACACCTAGATACAACAACGCAAAAGGAACTTAAAGCTTAAAACAAAATTTATAATATTAGGTCCTTACATATGAAATTGGCGTTTTGTATGGGAGGAACAAAAAGTCGAATATTTTTTAATATAATATATTTAATTAATCAAAGTATGAACCATTATTTTCTATGCACTTTTGCCATCTTATAGGTAGTTCATTGATCCCTTTACTAAAAAAACCAGTCGGACGGGAATCAATAAAATCTTTGAAGGCGATTTGGACTGCCCCATCGGAGTTGAATTTTTTCCCTTGCAAGAAGTTATCCAAATTTCGAAAAAAATGGTAATCTGTTGGAGCAAGGTCCGGGGAGTACGGAGGATGTCTTAGACTTTCCAATTGAAGCTCTTCTAATTTAGTAGCCGTCTGTTGCGCAGTGTGTGGTCTAGCGTTGTCGTGAAGCAGCAGTGGCGTGGAGCGATTGACCAGCCTAGGTTGTTTAGCCGCTAGCTTTTCCATCATGGTTTGCAATTGCTGACAATAGACATCAGCCGTAATAGTCTGGCCAGATTTGAGAAAACTGTAATGAACAATACCGGCACTAGTCCACCAAACGCTTACAAGTAACTTTTTTGGGGTTAATTTTCGCTTGGGGCAGGATTTGGCTGGCTGGCCAGGATCCAACCATTGCGCTGAGCGCTTCCGATTATCGTAAAGAACCCATTTTTCATCACAGGTAATGATTCGGTTTAAAATACCTTCATTATTGTGCCGGTTTAGTAATGTAACGCAGCAGTCGACGCGCGTTTGCCGGTTTGCTTCAGTCAATTCGTGAGGTACCCACCTTTCAAGCTTTTTAATCTTCCCAATTTGCTTCAAGTGAATTAAAACAGTTTTATCACTAACACCGCAGCCTGCAGCTAACTCGGACGTGGTTTGCGATGGATCCGCTTCCACAATAGCCTTCAACTCTTCATTATCAACTTGAGTCTCAGGCCGTCCACGGGGCTTGTTCTGCAAGTCGAAATTTCCAGAACGAAAACGTTGGAACCAAAAACGAACTGTGTTTTCTTTTGCAACACGACCGCCATACACATCATTCACCCTTCGAGTTGTTTCCGCAGCACTAGTGCCACGGCGGAACTCGTACTCGTAAATAATGCGATATTTTAAGTTTTCCATTTTGTAAAATGAGTGACGCAAACAGAAAAAAACAGAAGAAAAAAAACAAATGAATGACGATCATCGAAGCACAAATACATGAGTCTATAGCTGTACAAATTTGAATTTGGAATTCCTTACCAAAGAGGAGAAATTTGTGATTAAAGTGGCCAGTACGAAAAACGCCAATTTCATATGTAAGGACCTAATATATTTTGATGCTGTCCCTTTATTTAACAAACAGCCATAGTATAGCTCTGTTTGGTTTCTGGGGTTGGGTGGTATTTGGTGATCTCTTATAGAATATTCTTGGAATACGCGGTCGAGCGTAGTCGAGTGCACCAAGGAATACGCTAGACTAGAACCCGAACGGTTCCGACGAGTGCTGAAGATACGCCAGTTGGATGCAACTAATTTCTTTGAGGACAAAACTGCTTGGGACGGAATCTGCTCCAAACAAAACAAATAATGATTGTAAAGTTTCAATACAAAAATGAGCTAGAGTTTCTAATTGCTTCTTTCCTCTAGTGTAAAAAAAGCAAAGCGACCAGATACGATAAATTTATTTCTTATTTATCTTTAAGCTTCTATGACAATTTTAAAAAAATTGTAAAAGCGATCCTATGCATGCTGGTTAGTGTGAATCCCTTCCTTTAGTAGTAGCGCCACATCAGCTGAGGGCATAAAACTGTTTGGTACAGTATAGTGATGATGAAAAAGTGATGCTTAATAATTGTCTCTAGACATGTAATATACCTATTGTGACCATCACAATCTGGAATCCCTCTTGCTTTTGTAGTGGTTTGTATACGGAAGGAATTACCTAGTGTACTACACATACTGGATCTTTGGACAAATAGGTAACCCATGGGCATGATGACCTAAAATAATTGCATAATAATCAAATATCTACAAAAGAGTTCAAGACATACTGTGTAGAAGAGGTATTGGGTACCTATTATAGTGTAGTACACTTTAAGCACCAATGTGACTTATTATAATCAACATCATCAGCAGCGGCAGAGCCATGTATAAAAGCTAGTAACCAACATAGATATAGCTGAAAAAGAAGATATAGAGAAAAAAAACATAAATTTTTATTAACCATTTATTTTCTTTGAGGTATCTTATTTTGTAAACTGGTACACCATTAATTTATATTTACAGCTGTATTTACAAGAGCCATTTTTGTATCCCTAATCTGTTTTTAAGATCTGAAAAAATAGAAAAAAAAAACATAAAGTTCTTACTAAACATAATTATTACTATTTCTTCAGCTGAAGCAGATTTGTAAGTGGGTTTTTATTAATATTCTGTTGACTATTCGATAACAGCTTTCAAATGAAGCACTTGAGAGACCTAGATAGAAAAATATATATTTTAAAATTATTTAGTTACCCTAATATTACATAGCAATTGGAAATTATTTCAGCCGTAGGACGTCCATAGCTCGACATAGGCCTGCATCAAAGATTTTGAGTTGGAAAACTACATTTTGTTAGAGTTTCGGACCCACATTTACGGGTAAAATGTTTACAGATAACCTGTAAACATTTTACCCTTTACTTAGGTTATTAAAAGGTATAATTTGAATGTATCCCTAAGCCTCAGCAAATGATAAGTATTTCATTTTGTGGTGAATAATATTAGCTTGTTACCTTTCCTATTGGTGCCGGTAATTTATTTCTGTCTTCGGGCGAAACAAGTGTGTCCACCGACTGCAGTTTGAGCCACCCGTAATGGGCAGCAAACATGAAGGGAATCATCACCACCATAACAACATTTCTGGATAGGAATTTACCGGTGCCTCCTAACATCTTGCTTGAAAAAGGATGTTTTCAAGAGGAAATTAAAATTTTTGTATTTATTTTTAAATTGGTTTGGTAGGTATTGGATTGGATCTGTCAATTTGACAATCAGCTGTTTATGTCATAGCATAACGAGTGGAGAGTTAACTTCAGTCTGTGGTTGAATGGTACGAATCTTAAACCCGGTCCAAATCCGGATTTGATAAATACTGTTGCTCTATTATTATTAACTCTCTATGGTTTAAATTTAAACCTGTGGCTAAATAAAACTAGATAGAGACCTAGAACTGGATAAAATATCACCTCATTGTACACAGTAATTGCTGGAGCACGTGAATGTTCGTGGATGTAAAAACTGTTTAGCTAATAATTCTAGCGACGACGGAATGGACTACATCTGTCCGTTTTGTTTTCCTGTCAATGAGAATAATTCATTCATTTCATTAGCTCATTCATTATTTAAATTGTAAATACATACTTTACTTACTATAGTTTGTGGGTAGTTTGTTGCATTTAATTTCATCACAAATTGAGATGAAAATATTTTGATTTAATCATCAGCCTCATCATACGTAATTTGAAGGAAATATAAAGCTGTTCATATATTGTAAACTTTCCGTTAGATGAAAACTGAAATGATCTTCGGACTGTGTTAAAATTATTCAATTTCGCCAATATTTCTATACAAAATGTTACAAAGAAACCGGTTACTGCTTTCCAAGATACGAATAAACGCAAGCAAATATTTAAGATTATACTCCACTAGTACAGGAGATGTAGAAATTCCTTTTTCAAATGGGTAAGTTAGAGGTTATGTTTTGAAGGTTATGATTTTTGCGCCTTGAATCTCTGCCAAAGTGTAATGTTGAATTTACATTCGAATACTCTAGAAGTAACGTTTTTGGTGGTACTTTCAGGACTGTACTGAAACTGTCTACTGGGCAGTATGCAAGGTTTGCAGACGGAGCCTGTGTGGCGACATACGGAGACACTAGTGTCCTTTCCACTGTGGTTTCAAAGGCCAAGCAGAGTTCCAGCTCTTTTCTGCCTCTTGTGGTTGATTATAGACAGAAAGCTGCAGCTGCTGGAAGGATACCGACAAACTTTCTGAGGAGAGAATTAGGTATATACCTACCTTATTTCTATTCTAAAGTTATTAAAATTTTGGTACACAAACTCTTTACATACTATTTATGGCAACTGTAACGTGCCTTTAAGAACAACCAAAATAATATGGTTAAATTACAAAGAAATATAATCAATATATGATAAGTGATAACATGTCACAAACAAATATCTTTTGTTTAGGTTTCTGAGTACAATCAGGGGGTCAGATTTCCTTTTCATATTTATTGAAATGATGTACTTATTTTTGTTTTTAGGTTAATAGAAAACAACTTACTTAATTGCTCACCATTTCTTACAAACTAAATTAATAAAAAAACAACTGTATAATACAATTTACACAGCTATAATACAATTTATTTCCAATTATTGGATTATTTAAAAACAACAACTGTATAATACAATTTACACAGCTATAATACAATTTATTTCCAATTATTGGATTATTTAACTAAATTTGAGTGAAGTTTTTGTTAATTTCGTACCTACTTGAAATATCTTTGCTAGAGGATCCTAGGATCTCATGGAAATAAATTTCTTGAATAATACATTTTGAATATCATGTGTAAACCCAGACTTTGTGTGATTAATATTATTCTATTTATACAAACAAATACATTCAGAATTGATGATTTATTTCTATACTAACATAATACAACTTTTCAGGACCGACTGAACGTGAAATCCTGACATCTCGCCTCATTGACAGATCCCTGCGTCCATTGTTCCCAACTAACTATTGCTATGACACTCAGATAGTGTGTAATATGCTGGCTGTTGATGGCACCAACCTGCCGGAGACAGTGGCTGTGAATGCTGCCAGTGCTGCCTTGGCACTATCTGATGTGCCTTGGAATGGACCAGTAGGTGCTGTGAGGTATGCTTTAACTCCTTGACCCTTACTTCAGGTAATAAGGTCAGGTAAGCGGTAACCGGTTACAGCTTGGGGATTAACGAGTTAACGAAATTCAAATTGAAATCTTTAAAGAAAGGGTAAATAGGTACCTTCTTGGTCTTCATTTCCCATCTTAGACCACATCAACACTTTACATCATGTGTGATTGTGGTGAAATGAAGGCTATCTGAAAATGAATTCTAATGAAGATTATCTATCTTAAAAAAGCCTCCTTTTCTTGCAATCTTGCAATCTTTCTTGAATGACATGCCATTCTAGATAATTGCTCAGCTAAGAGTTATGTCGAAATGATTTATCATACCAAACCTGCCCTCTGGTGGGCCATTAAGCTGCCAGTGTAAGAGGCGATTAATGTAGGATGTTCGATTGTTGCCTACCCATCTCCTCCTGTAGGCGTCGTAGGACCCTGTTAAATGAAACATTCAGAAGAAAGTTTATATTTTGTATGTTGTTAATTTTTTTTATAGATTTCTTAAAATACACAATTTGGTAATTTATTTATAAAAAAATAATATACTCCTAACGTAAACCCTCTCGCATTATGATAATCAATAAGAGAGACCTATTTCTTGAGGTTGAGGATTTAATTCTGAAATGATGATGATAGTTTCCTCTCATGACTTCATAACCAACCTCTTCCAGAATAGGAATGATAGACAATGAGGTAATCATCAACCCAACCCGCAAAGACTTGGAGAAGTCTGAACTGAACCTGGTGGTGACTGCTGCGAAGGGAAACCTGGTGGTGATGATGGAAGGTGGCGCGCAGGATATCCTGCAGCAGGACCTGTTGAAGGCCATCAAAATAGGTAAGGTAAGTCAATTTTAATATAGAAATTTAGCACTGGGTCTTATTCTAATTCTAAGTGGGGGAACTGAGATCTGCACTGACATCTCGCCTAGGAGTGTTTTGGGCTTTACCCCCTGCCTAACCAGGCCCCAACCAGCCCAAACCAGGCCCCAACCAGCCCAAACCAGGCCCCAACCAGCCCAAACCAGGCCCCAACCAGCCCAACCCCAACCAGACCAGCACTGGGTCTATACAATATAATTTTAAGGGATCATGTATGCCTCTTGCCGCTTTAACAACAAATACTAAAACAGAGGCAGCTTCCATACAACAAACATGATTTGTATCAATTTAAGCGACGTTGCGCGATGCCAGTTTTTGGATGGGTGACCGAATTGAATCCATCTGCTTGCTCTCCAAAAAAATATGTGTATAATCTGTACAAAGAACACAATGTGTTATGAATCCATCACTTATCTCATACATATAAATTTAAAAAAAAATAGTTTTCTTTTAGTTCTAATCGAAAGTTAAAAAAAAAAAGTCTTCTGCCTTGCTTAGTCCTCCGCTTACCGAGTCACAAAATAATTTAACTCAAGAAACTTTAATCCCAACCCACCATCTTGTTTTTCATATTATTCCAGGCACGAAGGAAGCCCAGCAGATTGTGAGAGGGATAGAAAGCCTGCAGAAGAAACACGGTAAAATGAAACGGGAATATGAATCTCAACCCCCGCTCGAACAGAGCATCGTGGAGTCAGTTAAGACGCTGTCCACTATGAAGATTAGAGAAATACTTAGGTAAGAATGTTAAGAAGTATTTCCAGTAGGGACAAAATATGCTTTTTACCGCGATAACATCTATTACTACGCGAGCGAAGACGCAAGCGGAAGTTAGATTAAAAATAAAAAAGTGGGCATCACGGATAACTACCAATATGGCAAAAGTGATAACTACCAATATGGCTAGCACTAGAGTTTAATATTATAAAATGAAGACGCTTTCACTCTCTCTCGGACTCCCGAACGGATTTGGCGATTTCAATTTATGCGATGAAAGTCGGTTGCAGTGGCGGATTTACAAATTTTCAAGGGCTAGGCTGAATAGTTCTTGCCGCGTTGCCGCCCTTGCCTCAACAATTGTCATATCATACATTATTTTTACAATGCAACAATTTTGTTGAAATTGCATATTTTTGAGCTAATCGAAGCTCAAACATGGGTCATTTATGGGCGGGGTAATGTATGTTATTTACACAATTATGAACATTCGGTAAACGTAAAAAATAGTTTTGATTTATATGAGGTAAAAAAAAATCGTTCTCCAAATTTGCCGCCCATAAAATCTGCCGCCCTAGGCTCGAGCCTAGTCAGCCTGCTGGTTAATCCGCCACTGGTCGGTTGAGCCGTTTAAAAGTTATGAGGGGTGAAATGGGGAATAAGAAGCGAATATCTGCAAACTCGAGTCTGAAATAAAAGCCAATTTGCCCACTTGCAAAGTTGGTCTACTTCAAATAGGTTAAGCTCACAATAGGATAGTCTCATATTTAAACATAAAATATGTCCATGTAAGCATAGGCTTCTAAGGAAATAAACGTTTTGACTTTGACTTTGACATATTCCAGTGACCACTCGCACGACAAAATATCCCGCGACAACGCCGTCTCATCCCTGCGCCAGACAGTGCTGAACCAACTGCGCGACACGGAGGTAGACGTCAATCAGCTGCAGGACTGCTTCAACTCGCATCTGCGGACCATCTTCAGAGATATGATCTTTGAGACTGATGTCAGATGCGATGGTAGACATCTTGACGAGCTAAGGAATATATCTTGTCAGGTAAAATATATAAAAAAAATACTTTATTGTACACATCCCTAAAACATCTTCTATAATATAAAAATGAATCGCAAAATGTGTTGGTAAGCGCATAACTCAACAATATCTGGACCATAGAATAATAAATTACTACGTAACAGAAGCGTCACCTCAAACATCTTGAACAATTTGGCGAATACTTCATTTAAATGTTTGTAGAAGTCAAAGGATGGTTTTACGGCGAGAAAAAATCGAATATAGATAAGCCTTTATTTGACCACAATCTCACCTGATGTAAAGTGACGATGTGGGATGGGGCATGAAGACCTAGAAGGACCACGTTACAAATCACGAAAAAAATTCCGGGAAAACAATTTACAATAATAACCCGTGCGAAACCGGGGCGGCCCGCTAGTTATACATAAAAACCCTCTTCCTGTTGAATTACTCTACTTATTCCTGAAACTGCATAGCGAATAGTTCAGTAGTTTTTGAGTTTATCGCGAACATTGGGTGAGATAGACGCGGACTTAAATTTATAATTTTATTAGCGGACCGCCCCGGCGTCGCACGGGTATAAAATTTTCCCGGAAATTATTCGAATTTTTCTCGCCCTAAAAACCATCCTATCTCTCAAGTTGGATCGAACTGCACATGGTGTGCGAATTTTATTATAATCGGTTAAGTGGTTTAGGAGTCCATTGAGGACAAACCTTGTGACACGAGATTTATATATATTATGATAAAAGTATGTATACGATTGTATGTTTAAATAACCTCTTCAGCTTTATAATATTAGTATAAAATATAAAATTATTGATTATTAACTGCCTCAGTGGCTCGGTGGGCTAAGGTCCACTTGCGGCGCAAGAGGTAGCGGGTTCGATGCCGCCGAAGGTTCAAGTGTTTTTATGATCTGCTAGCACTTTCTCCTTGGTATCCATGTTTAATATGTATACTAAAAGTGTCTATAAATATCTTATAAATAAAATTCTCGTGTCACAATGTTCGTTCCCGAACTCCTTTGAAACGGCTCGATTCTCATGAAATTTTGTGAGCATATTGAGCAGGTCTGAGAATCGGCCAACATCTATTTTTCATTTTGCAAAACAACGTTTGCTGGGGTCAGCTAGTATTAGGATAAAATATAAAATTATGATTATTAACAGTGGCTCGGTGTCCGCTTGCGGCGCAAGAGGTAGCAGTTTCGATGCCGCCGAAGGTTCAAGTGTTTTTATGATCTGCTAGCACTTTCTCCTTGGAGTCCTAGTGAATAAAATAATAAAAAATATGTATGTCTATTATATTAAGTATATCTTATGTCTAGTACCCGTAACACAAGCTAAGAGATTACCACGGGGATAGAGTACTAGATGTTGTTAAGTACCAGTCAGAGAAGTAAGAGAAGTCCGTGTCAGTAGAAGTAGAGTACTGAGTAATGTGGCCCAGAGAAGCCATCTTCTAGGTCTTCATGTCCCATCTTAGACCACATCGTCACTTTACATCAGGTAAGATTGTGGTCTAATGAAGGCTTATCCAGCATAAAAAAAAGGTACTAGATGTTGTTAAGTACTTACCAGTAACACAAGCTAAGAGATTACCACGGGGATAGAGTACTAGATATTGTTATGTGGATTGTCCGGATATACATACATATTTACTAGTGGCCCGCCCCGGCTTCGAACGGGTTTTTAATTTTTTTTTTTTTATCTAAACTATTCTCAGATCTTTTTGAACACACAAAAAATTTTATCAACATCGGTCCAGTCGTTTGAGAGAAGTTCAGTGACATACACACTCACAAAGAATAAAGAAAAATAAAAAATAAAGAATAAAAATAAAGAAAAAAAAAAAAAAAAAAAAAAAAAAAAATTCAATAAAGAATTATTATCTTATGTTATCTCACAGAAGAATTATATATATATTTATTTATTGATGTCCCACAGGTGTCGCTGTACGAGCCGCTGCATGGCAGTGCTCTGTTCCAGCGCGGGCAAACTCAGGTGCTGTGCACAGTCGCGTTCGACTCCCCGGAGAGCGCACTCAAAATGGACACCTTGACTATGCTTACCAGGTCAGTAAGATACAAAATCATTTATGTATATCGTTTGGTTTTTAACCCCCTACCAAAAAAGAGGGGTGTTATAGGTTTGACGTGTCTGTCTGTCTGTCTGTCTGTCTGGGACATCATAGCTGACCCGAACAGATGGAGTGATTAAATTTTGTTTTTTTTTTGTATGGTGAGTTTGACGCGAGTGTTCTTAGACATGTGCTTAAAGATAAATAGGAAATAAATTAAGCGTATCTGATCGCTTCGCTTGTTTTACACTAGAGTAAAGAAGCGATTAGAAACTCTAGCTCATTTTTGTATTGAAACTAGAATAGAATACTATCAAATGTCTTTTTTGCTCCAAACATGGTAAAATGGTGATAATAATTACATATAAAGTCCACATGTTTCATGTAAAAATTAACAAATACAAATGCAAAAACATTTATTCAGAATTAAATATACACAAACACATGCAGAGTAATAGTGACAATTCATTAATTAATCGAATCAAGGATAAATGTCTAAATAATTCATTTATATCATAAAAAATATTTTCATTCAGTCATTTAAATAGTTTTAGCATAAATTAATAATTATTCATTATTTTATGGCATTTGGAATTTGATTTTAGATCTTACTTCCTTCTAACAATACTAGATTTTCACAGCCACAGCGTTGACCGTGTTATATGGATTTTCCCGCAGTTAAACGTAGCCCATAGCCTTCCTCGACAAAAAGGCTATCTAACAGTCAAAGAATTATTCAAATATCAGTATATTTCATTTGTTCACTATTAAGCAAAGTGGGCAGATGAACAAAGCTGCTAGTTGGTAGACGGTGTTCATATGAAACAACTCGATACCTATTATAGCTTAACGAATGGTTCCTTCTAGGTCTTCATGCCCCATCTTAGACCACATCGTCACTTTACATCAGGTGAGATTGTGGTCAAATGAAGGCTTATATAACATAAAAAATATATATTATATACTTATTTGAAGGAAAATCAACAGCTAAGCTATAAACTAATAGGTACACTATAAACTAACCTAGTAGCAACCACGGCCAATTAAAGATTTTTTTAACATTTAACAATTACACAGCATTAACTTACCCCAAACTTAGCAGAGCTTGTATTATGGGTGTTACAAAGATGCATATTTTTGCAAATACATACTTTTTATACATAGAAAACACTCAGACGCGAAACCAGAGTTTGTTGATCGTACAAAATCTGGTCCCCCGGCGGGAATCGAACCCGCAACTTCTCGCGTCGGTCGTCATTTTCACGGATAGTCACATAAAATACATAAAAAACGTGAACACAACTCAATGGACACAATGAACAATACTATAAAATAATACAAGAAACCAAAAGCCCATAAAATTCCCTTACCCTAACCCTAACTAAAATAGAGAACATTTAAATATGTATATTCAACCTTTTTAACATACCCTTTCCAAATTTTCTTAACAACTGTCATAAAAAAATCTAAATTTAAAATTTAAGAAAAACCCTCGATTCCCATGTTTCCTTAAACGTAAAACAACATAATATTATGTAATGTGGACGCTATGTGATTTCATTTGATACCCCACACTAGTATATTTGCAGATTTTCGGTTTTCCTTACCCACTCTCACCCCCATAACTTTTAAACGGCACAAACGATTTTCATGAAACATGTCTAAGAACACCCACGCTAAACTCACCTTTCATACAAAAAAAAACTAAATTGAAATCGCTCCATCCGTTCGGGAGCTATGATGTCCCAGACAGACAGACAGACAGACAGACAGACACGTCAAACACCCCTCTTTTTTGGTAGGGGGTTAAAAACACTTCTTCATTATGAATAAATCTCATTCTATGTGTCCGAGGGACTGCTTCCTTGATTGTAGCGTTTCATTACAGCGGTATAAAAGAGAAGAGTTTCTTCCTGCACTACGAGTTCCCGTCGTACGCGACGGGCGAGGTGGGGCGCGCGGGCGCGGCGGGGCGGCGCGAGGCCGGCCACGGCGCGCTGGCCGAGCGCGGCCTGCTGCCCGTCGTGCCCGCCCAGCCGTACACCACGCGCCTCACCGCCGAGGTGCTGGAGTCCAATGGTGACTACTATTTCATCATCACCCTATTAACGTTCCCACTGCTGGGACACAGGGACTTCTCTCTTGACGAGAGAGATTAGGCCTTAATTCACCACGCTGGCCAAGTGCGGGTTGGTGAATGTCACATGTCCTTCAAATTCTTTTAAAGTTCTCAGAACATGCCGGTTTCCCCACGATGTTTGCCTTCACCGTTAAAGCACGTGTTTAAAGCGCACATAAATTTCTCAAGAAGAAAAATCCAGAGCTGCGTGGCGGGGTTTGAACCCACGACCTTCGGAATGAAAGTCGAGTGTCCTCCCACTTAGCCAACACGGCGTAACTACTATTTAATACACAAAAAATAAATAAATATTTCCGCACTAATCACACAGCATCACCTAACCCCAAACTAAGCAGAGCTTGTACTATGGGTGTTAGGTGACTGATATACTACTACTATTATAAAGGCGAAAGTTTGTAAGTATGGATGTATGGATGTTTGTTACTCATTCACGTAAAAACTACTGAACCGATTTAAATGAAATTTGGTACACAGAATCTCTAGAGCCTGAAAAATAACATAGGCTACTTTTTACCGCGGGAAAACGTAATTCCGCGGGAAAATCCATTATATCGCGGGTAACACCGCGGGGCACAGCTAGTACTACATAGATACATTTTTTTTTGTAAATACATACATAATTATACATAGAAAATACCCAGACCCGGAACCAGAAATTGCAGATCGTACAAAGTCTGGTGGTGGTAAATAAATAAATATTTCCTGACAATGCACACAACAACATCTAGCCCCGTGGTAAGCTTTATGCTCGTGTTACGGGTGCTGGATATCTGATATACTTAATATTATAGTCATACATATATAGATATTTTTATTATAAATATTAAACACCCAGCTAGACAGACTTCATTTTGTTAAAATCCTGCCCTACTCATATTATTAACACGAAAGTTTGTGAGGATGTAAATGTGTGTGTGTATGTGTTTGTTGCCCTCTCACGCAAAACGAATGAAGTGATTTTGATGATAAATCTAAATTAGAAATTTAAGAAAAACCCCCGATTCCAACTCCCTTATTACCTTTTTGTAATGCGCACGCGATGCGCTTTTATTTGATGCCCCACTTTTAAACGGAACCCCCATAACTTTTAAACGGCACAACCGATTTTCATGAAACATGTTTTATGATTTTGTATCTACATATCTTGAATTATAATTAATTCAGCCTCAGGCACTGCATGAAGGCTGCAATGTGTGGTATTAAAAGTGCAAGAATACTGCTAATCCTTCGGTTTAATTCCCCTGGGTGGGTTCTGATACGCCCACGGTTGAGATATGTGAATATATAACAATACTAGCGGCCCGCCCCGGCGTCGCACGGGTATAAAATTTTCCCGGAAATTATTCGAATTTTTCTCGACGTAAAAACCATCCTATCTCTCAAGTTGGATCGAACTGCACATGGTGTGCGAATTTTATTATAATCGGTTAAGTGGTTTAGGAGTCCATTGAGGACAAACATTGTGACACGAGATTTATATATATTAAGATATTGACATTATAATGATTGTTGCAGGTTCCAGTTCCATGGCGAGCGTTTGCGGCGGTTCCCTCGCGCTGATGGACGCCGGCGTCAAACTGTCGGCGCCGGCCGCCGGCGTGGCCGTGGGGCTCGTGTCGCGGCACAACGACGCCGGAGCGATGGAAGACTACAGGATACTGACTGATTTGTTAGTGAGTCCACTTTTCACTTACTGCCCTTTTTCTGTGTTGTTACACAAACTTTCGAGTGTAACAACGGGTAACTGCTGGTAAATGCTATCCCATCAAAAACAATACTTGTCAAAAAAACCAAGTCTCGCAACTCAGTTGTTCTGCGGTAAAAAGTTGTGAGATACATGTAATTCCAAGTCGGTTATTAATTTATTCAGTCCCTACATAAGCGACTTTCTGTCTTAATACGTCCAGTCTCTAAGACCACTAACAATTGAAAATCAATTGTGTCTGGAATCTCCGTACACGAAGCATTAAGTTGTTACGTAATAATTAACAGCATCTTATAGTGACGCATATAAATATTAAAATTCTTTAATGTTTTATATAAATATATTGATACTTGGCCATAGGTCTGCTAGAAGTGCCTTAGAAATTTGATGATCGGTGAGTCAGTCAGTCAGTCAGTGAGTGACAAAATTAAGAAATTTGACCCGTCATAATTCTTAAAATACTGGTTCAAATTGAATGAAATTGAAATAAACCGTGTCTTAACAATCCTGCATGGTTACTGAAAATTTCAGTCTTCTAGTTTTATCCACAACGAAGTTACAGGGGGTCGAAAATGGCCTGAATTGCTTCGAGAAAAGGATGGTCCGGCGTGACTCTTTTTTGCTCGACTTGGTGGAGATATGTAATGTTACGGGTAAATGCTAATGCAACGCGAGTCTGCCTCAGTGGATGTTGGAACCCCTTTCAAGTCATAGCATTTACGACCAGTTCACTCTGCAGTGGATGCCTTAATAAAGACAAAACAGTGGCCCAAGTTATCCTGGAATGGGAGGTAGCAACAGCACACCGACGCGAAATCATAAAGACCCCAAGGTCGCTCCGAGAAGCCTGCGAAGACCCCAGGAAACTTCTGCGCTTTTGGTCGGAGTTGGGCTGGTTACACTAGCGCCCTACTCCACGCACAATGGACCACCTCGAGTTTAAATGCATAAAATCAGGCCCCCCCTAACTAACCACTTTAAAGTACTGAAAGCGAATATTTTCAACTAGTATTGCCTCGCATTACTACATTTTCCCTTGGTAAATAGCTATGTACTAAATTTCCTTTAAATCAGTTCAGTAGTTTTTATGAGATAGAGGAACGGACATACAGGCAGACTAAGTTACTTTCTTCATCATCACCCTATTAACGTTCCCACTGTTGGGACACAGGGACTTCTCTCTAGACGAGAGAGATTATTCCTTAATTCACCTCGCTGTCCACGTGCGGGTTGGTGAATGTCACATGTTCTTCAAACTCTTTAAAGAGGTAGTTCTTAGAACATGCCGGTTTCCTCGCGTAGTTTACCTTCACCGTTAAAGCACGTGTTTAAAGCGTACATAAATGTCTCGTGAAGAAAATCCAGAGGTGTGTGGCGGGTTTTGAACCCACGTCCTTCGGAATTAAAGTCGAGTGTCCTCCCACTTAGCCTACACGGCTGAGTTATTTTCGCATTTATAATATTAGAATGGATTTTATTGCTCATATACTATAAATCTTTTAATTGTTTCTAATATTAGAATAGATTCTATTGCTCATATACTATAAAGCTTTTAATTTTAATTGTTTCCAATGCCTTAATTTCCTTAGAAGTAAAACACCATAATTACTTTGTAATGTGCACGCGAAGCGCTTTCATTTGATACCCCATTCGAGTATATTTGCAGATTTTCGGTTTTCCTTCCCCACTCTAACCCCTATAACTTTGAAACATGTCTAAGAACACTCGCGCCAGACTCACCTTTCATACAAAACAGACAGACACACAGACAGACAGCCAGACACGTCAAACTGTGGTCGGGGGTTAAAAAGCTAATATTGAGTCCTCTGTCCAGGGTATAGAAGACTACATGGGCGACATGGACTTCAAGGTAGCGGGCACTAAGAAAGGCATCACTGCACTGCAAGCGGACATCAAAGTGAGCGGACTGCCGCTGAAGGTGGTCATGGAATCCATACAGAAGGCCTGCGACGCGAAGAGCAAGATTATTGATATCATGAACCAGTGTATCGATAGACCGAGGTAAGGGGCGGGGAGTTCATTCATCACGTGAACTTTTGAAGTGAAACTTTTTTAGAATCGTTGTGATTTCAAACCGGATGCAACGGAAAAAACGACAGGTAAGCCAATCTTAAACGCAAACAAGGTTAAGTTAACTTTGCGCGATGCCAGTACTTGGATGGGTGACCGCCCGAACAAAATCTTTTTGCAGTTTTTTTTTGAAGTGAAACTTCTTTAGAATCGTTGTGATTTGAAACCGGATGCAACGGAAGTGGAAAAAAAAACAGTAACTTTTGACTATTATATTATTTTAGGACCCTATTTCATCAGTTTCTTTTGCTGTTGATTGTACCTGTAATACAAGCTTGAAGTTTATCACGTCTACATATTGATGAGGCTGTGTGGATGATTATATTTATTTATTTATTCCAGGGAAGGGCGCAAAGAGAACATGCCGGTGACAGAAGAGATGGAAGTGGAAGTGCACAAGCGATCCAAACTCCTCGGGCTCGGTGGCAGCAATTTGAAGAAGCTCTATGTTGAGACCGGTGTGCAGGTAAGAGCTTATCTTCATGGTTATTAACATTTTCAAGATATTTTTAAATTTTTTATGCAAAAAAAATTAAGACACATCCGTAATCTTCGCGCACAGGATTCGAACCTGCATCTCCAGGAATGCGCCCTGACGTGCTAGAACCAATTACACCAACGCGTCATCACGTGATAGGTCGAAAATTTTCTGCACTTTGTATTATCGAGTGAAGCCCCTAGTTGTCTGAATTTTTTCTGCATAAAAAATTTAAAAATAGTTTAACCTGCAAAGTGAGGTTTATCACTTATTAAAAACATTAAAAATTTTCAAGATATATAATCTTAATTTTAAATTAACTTAAGTTACCTTAAAAGTAAATAGTCATATTATTTTTGAATGTGCATGTGATGCGCTTTCATTTGAGACCCCACTCGAGTGTATTTGCAGATTTTCTTTTTTCTTTCCCCACTTGCCCTCTTAACTTTTAAACGGGTCAACGGATTTCCATCAAACTCACCTTTCATACAAAAAAAAAGCTAAATTGAAGACAAGAAAGTAGGAAGAAAGCAGGACAAGGAAAGAGGTATTGTGACTAAAAAACCAATATCAAATATTTTGTATAAAAAAAAGCCGTGTTGGCATAATAGTCATAATAGTCATTTATTGATAACATACATTATAAGTCACAATATGGGTTTTAATGTGGTTGCCCATAGCCACAACTACTAAGGTGGCTAAGGTAAGCTCGATTTTAATTCCGAAGGGTTCAACCCTCAGGATTTTTCTTTTCGACAATAATTATGAGCTCTGTAAACTGCTAGCTGTATGTCCCAAATAAAGTGAAAAGCAAATATCGTGAGGAAACCAGCATGTTCTGTGAACTTTAAAGAGTTTGAGGAACATTTTGACAGCCAGCGTGGTGAATTAAGGTCTAATCTCCCTCGTCAAGAGGTAACTCCCTGTGTCCCAGCAGAGGGAACGTAAATAGGGGTGTTAGAAAGAACTTACTGTGCTTGATAGTGTCCATTCTATTGAATAGGATTGTTCCATTGCAGTGTGTACACTTAAATACCTTACTGTTATTTTGCTTGTATTTATATAACTTATTATTTAATTATTTTACTTTTAATTATTTTGACGACCTCTGTGACTCGGTGGGCGAGGGCCCGCCTGTGGCGCAGGAGGTTGCGGGTTCGATTCCCGCCGCGGGACCAGATTTTGTACGATCTGCAATTTCTGGTTTCGGGTCTGGGTATTTTCTATGTATAATATGTATGTATTTACAAAAAAAAAAATGTATCTATGTAGTATATCAGTCACCTAACACCCATAGTACAAGCTCTGCTTAGTTTGGGGTTAGGTGATGCTGTGTGAGTTGTCCGGAAATATTTATTTATTTATATTATATTTTATATAAATTTTATTGTGACTAATTTTTAAGACTAACATAGTATAAGTTAATTGTTACTAATATGATATGGACCTCAAGCCTTAATGTAATTTTAAGTATTTTATTTTATAATTTTGGGAAAACTAACAGCTAGCTAACTAAATACTAAACACAGTGTGTAACTAACGGCTAATTATAAGTTTCCACAGATATAAGAAAAAGATACTATGTAGTTAAATACAACAGTCGAATAAGGAAGACAGCACATTTGGTTTAAAATACAAACTAAGTTACATTAAATACTTAAGCAAAGCATAGTCTTTTTTTTATTTATTTATTTATTTTGACTGCCTCAGTGGCGCGGTGGGCGAGAGTCCGCTTGCGGCGCAAGATGCAGCGGGTTCGATTCCCGCCGAGGGGTCAAGTGATTGTATGTTCTGCAAGCACTTTCTCCTTGGTCTGGGTGTTTAATATGTATAATAAAAAATATCTATGTATGTATGTACATTATATTAAGTATATCGATGTCTAGTACCCGTAACACAAGCTGAGAGCTTACCACTGGGCTAGATGTTGTTGTGTGGATTGTTCGGAAATATTTTTATATTTATTGATTAATTCCCCAGGTAACACCGATAGACGAGACGCGGTACAGCGTGTTCGCTCCGTCCGCGCTGGCGATGGACGAGGCGCGCGCGCGCCTGGCCGCCTGGCTGAGCAGCGCGCGGGAGCCCGACCTGGAGTTCGGGGCCGTCTACTCGGCGCGCGTGGTCGAGCTCAGGGACGTGGGCGTGCTGGTCACCCTGTACCAGGGGATGACCCCCGCGCTCGTGCACAACTCGCAGTTGGACCATAGAAAGGTCAGTGAGACTAGTTTGTCATGATTAAATAAATAACTGCCTCGCACTCGCGCCGGGCTTAAGACTGCTCGACCAGAACCCAGACTGCGATATCTTCGCAGATGAATGGAAGAGCGTAATGTTGGTATGTCTGAAGTTTTGCGAGAGTGATGAATGAATGGAAGGATGTCTGCTTAATTTGTTTTTAGTTTGTAGTCATTTAATTCATGACAACATTATTTTATAATTTCAATTCTAATTAATGTACTTACCAAATCTTTGTAATAATAATAATTAATTCTATTTGATTTTATTTTATAACTTGTTACCTACTTTTTTTTAAAAACGATGTGTGTATCATTATATTGTTATTTTGTGTACTAATGCAATTGGTTTCGTAATCGTGTTAGTATACTTAAATAAATAAATAAATAAATAAATGTTTCCAGACAATCCACACAACAACATCTAGCCCCGTGGTAAGCTCTTAGCTTGTGTTACGGGTACTAGACATCTGATATACTTAATATAATATACATACATAGATATTTTTTATTATACAATATTAAACACCCAGACCAAGGAGAAAAGTGCCTGCAGAACATACAAACACTTTTACCCTCGGCGGGAATCGAACCCGCTACCTCGTGCGCCGCAAGCGGACCCTCGCCCACCGCGCCACTGAGGCAGTCAAAATTCGAACTAGGTGGCGCTGCTAATAGCGAATAGGTCAAGAAAGTCAAAAGTCAAAACGTTAATTTCCATAAACGTTTTTTTTCTTTTCACGTCCGTAAGTGTTAACCCTATGAATCCTTACACGTGACCTCCGGGGTGTGCTAAGAACAGTCTCTGGTGGGAGGCTTCGGCCGCGGCTTGTCACCACCCTCCGGGCTGGGCCAGAGCGTGAAGCGATTTTTTCGTGTAATGTGTAATGTGGTCAGGAGAAGCCATCTACCTTCTATGTCCTTATGCCCTATCTTAGACCACATCGTCACTTTACATCATGTGAGATTGTGGTCAAAAGAAGGCTAATCTAGCTTAAAAAAAATGAAAGGGCATACATTAACAGGTCAACTTAAAGTCATTTAAATAAAAACTAAGAATAAATAATCAAAGATATAACACTGTCTTGACAGTTCGGTTCAATGCTTGACACTAGAGTTGTGAAGCGAATAGAACAACCCAGCTTGCATCTCTTATGTTGTTATTATTACAATATTGGTGTACAACATAGTTGCCACTTATACATTTAACATTTACAACAGATGCTAGTCAAACATGCACATAACAGAAAAAAAAAGTGTGTGTGTGTCAGCTACGACGCACGATTGGAGTTTACTCCTTACGAACGATAATTATGATATATTACTTCAATAAAGTGTATTACATAAAGTATGTTACAAAATAATATAAATAAAATACAGTGAGACTACGAAGTATCGCGCAAAGAGGAGACCCCGAGAATGAGATACGCTGTGTAATGTATTCCATCTCATTCTTTTACACGTTCAATCCTACAGATATAATGTTTGTCTCTTTCTACGTAACGCCTCAACTTTTCGTGTTACACTTGATTTTACTCCTCATAAAATTTCCGTACCGGGCCTTATTATAACTCAAATCGTTTCTTAAGGAGTAAACTCCAAAAAGTATTTTTCAGTAAACATTTTTTGATTAAAAGCTTAAATTTTTACATGTGAAGGTCAGTTATAAACTGCGGCAGCTTATAAAAACGGACACAGTTTCCCATAAAAGATTTCTCCACCTTACGTAATCTATATAGTCTATTATATTAAGTATATCAGATGTCTAATACCCGTAACACAAGCTTAGAGCTTACCACGAGGCTAGATGTTTTTATGTGGATTGTCCGGAAATAATTATTCATTTATTTTATATATTTTGTCAACAGATAATGCACCCATCCGCGCTGGGCTTAGATGTGGGCTCGGAGATAAAAGTGAAGTACTTCGGACGAGACCCCGTGTCGGGCCAGATACGCCTCTCCAAGAAAGTACTATCTTCTCCGCCGCCGGGGCTTGCAAGGAAACTGGACAAAAGCTAGTTATACACCAAAACTACTTATTTATTTCGATATGATTTTCTAAATAAAGACGTCTAAATTTGTGTGTAACATTGCGTTACCAAATGCCAGAGTTATCGTCGCATCCTGTGCTTAAAATAAGCGTTTTTTTGTGTACGTTATAAGTATAACTAATGAAACGCTTATTTTTACAAGTTGTGTTATTTTCTTGATATACCGATTTTAACAACATGAACATCGTTATGCATAATTGGCAACTATACCTATTTTAGCTAATATGTAAATGCATTAATTGGTCCTCCTCAATATTTGTGGAAGAAGGAGACAAAATTAATTTACTAAATAAAATGTGTATGCTAAGTATTTTGGTATGTTTCTTCAACAAACCATTTATAAAATTATTTGCAAACCGTATAATTAGACCATGGATAAATATATAGCTATTTCGCGCTGTCATATGTGACAAAGCGAGATAGCTTTTGAGATATCTAACCATTGCTTAGTTTACTCGGAACCCTCACTGATATAACTGTTGGTTATCATAATGTATTAAAGACAGCTTAGGAAAATACTATACTATATTTAGGTAGCCTAGAACAAATTCTAGTTTATATGCTGTATGAGTTATGAATAGGGGATATTACTGCGATATGCTCGCGCCAGAGTTCAGAACTAGTGTAGCCAGTAGAACAGAGAAGCCAATTGTAAACGAAAATGGTGATTCTAGGTTGGTAGCTTAATCTTTGATCAGTCCTTCAAAGCGAGAAAAGAGTTTCTTGATCATAGAGGTCATAAATGCCATAGTTCCTAAAAAGCTTAAATAATATTTACTGTTTGGGCTTGTGGCGCTATGTGCGCTGAGTTTTGCGTAGTAGCCCTTATAATATTGTTTTCATTGTATTACTTGTGCGAGTGATCAGATGTGGCAATAAGGAACTTATAAAAAAAATTACAGTGGTCTGGATAATATTTGTTTTCATTAAGTTTCTTACGTGAGGGCATTTCCCAAATATCACTTATAGTTTAGCTGACGTGGACAAGGACTAGATTTTGTAAAATCTGGAGTTTCATAAAATATTTTATCGGATGCCTACAACCCTCAAAGGAACCTACATATTTGCCAAATGTCAAATATTTTACTTCATAACACCTATGTTACCTATAGACTTTCAAACTCCCAACCCTCTGAAGATAGGCTCTGTCTATTTCCTTCGAAAACTGCATTACTACGTAAGAGTGTAATATCCATGGCACCGAAAATTTACAATAAAAGGTACCAAAAACTTATCAGCAGCTTACAAATAACGAGTTCAAACATAAATTCAAGAAATTGCTAATTGACAAATGTTATTATAAAATTGACGACTTTTTAAATGATAAATTTTGACTTTGGACTAACATGTAGGTATTAATTTTTATTATATAATTTCTTGATTGATATTTGATTTAATTTATGTCATTAATTAAAAAACTTTTTTGATTATATTTTAGTGACTTGCATGCCATTTCTCTTAATTTGTACCTACACCAAAATTGGTAAAACGTGTTGATACCGACACACATCTTTGACTGTATACCATACATTTACACATGTTTATGCAAATAAATGATCTTTATCTTTTTTATCTTTACCTCTTTTACACTGTAAGGGGAGGTTTTCGAAAAACAAAACACCCTATACTATCGTTCAATGAGGAACTTTCATTGAGTATCATTCGAATAACTTCAAAAACAGTTGTCTGTTGACTTGTTGTTGAATCCGTTGCCGGACGTCAATACGCTATACAAAACCTACCTGCCCAATTTCAAGTTTCTTAGTATTGTTTGGTTTCTGAGATTTCGTGATTAATCTGTGAGTGGTAAAACAGTTGTTTCTTTTTTATATGTTACTGGAAAATGAAACGAATCGTAAATTGATAAGCTTAATACGGAAAATCATAAAATGCTATTTTATTCAATCATATAAATAAAAAAAAACAAAGTTAATTGATCAACTGACTGTACCAGGACGTAAATTGATCAACTATCGATTTTGGGGTATGTCCCGCTAGTCCCCTCTAGGATTATCCCCTTCGGACCGTGTAGAGGGGACAAGCGGGACATCGTATTAACGATATCCCGCTGGTCCCCTTTACCGGTCTCTCAGATAATTTGCTGTTAAATTATGCTTGATAAAGTATATTAAAACTATATATACATATATTATGTAGTAAATTGAAACATTTTAATTTTTTATTGTTTGACAAAAATTGGTTGGTGGATGCATGAAGGTTGTTATTTTCTTAGTATTTTGTGTTACATCTTACTTTAAATAGGTAGTAGGTGAAATATAAAACATTTAAAGGCGGTTAGTTTGTAACATGACAAAAAATAAAATAACACAAACTCTTGCAGTCATAAAAAAATATAGGACAAAAGAAAAGCTGATGAGTTAATCCGGTAAAATAAAAGGTTAGCAAATTAACAACTGGACAACAATAAGCAAAACGGTGCTTGGGAACCTATAGGCATAAACATAATTAATTGTACAAAGTAAAAAAGTAGCAAAGTCCTACTTTAAGTTAGTCAAATATAAGAAACCAAACTTCTAATGTTTATGTATAAATTTTCTCCCATTAAACAGTTTTTGTCAAACAATATAAAATCATAATGTTTTCATATACAAAATAATATATAAAGTTTTAATATATGCCCTATTTCAAGCAAAATTAAAATGCAAATTTTCCGAGTGACCGGTAAAGGGGACCAGCGGGATATCGCTAATACGATGTCCCGCTTGTCCCCTCTACACGGTCCAAGGGGACAATCCTAGAGGGGACTAGCGGGACATACCCCGATTTTGCCTTACGTACCTACCTAATCTTACACAAATGGCGAAATCGCTGCTAAGTGTTTATTTAATTTAACACTTTTACATTGTCATTACAGTTTGACACCAATGCGACAATGGAAAATAACAAGTAGGTAAATAGTGTTATTTATTTATTCAAATATTAAAAATCGTAAGATAATACACTGTTATCTGATCTGTGGATAGCACGGATTTATCTATCTAATCTTTATTTGATCTCAACGTTATAATAGAAATAATATTTTGGCCAAGCTTTCTGGCGCTTCGGCAGCGCCCGACTTCTCATAAACAAACATAACCTAACCTACATCTTTGTTCTTACAATTCAGCCAATCATCGTCCAATTAATGGTACATTGATCAATTACCTAAAAATGAAACGTAAAATACCTAATACATTTTAACAGCCCTTAATGATTTTCCGTAAACATTTTTTTTATAGGAAATAGATCAAATAACGATTTGTTTTATTTTCCGGTCATAAATATATATATATATCCTTAGAGCTTGTGACCGAGCCAAGACTACTGAGAAAGCTTTGTTAAGTTGGCTTCTAAATTAACTGTTGGTACCTAAAGATACTAAATTTTATGTATGAAAATTAATTGTAAATAAAAATGACATATTCCAATGTTTATTTCAATAAATTGATTGTTATAAATGTTTTTATTCCTTAATTGGGTAGTTCTGAATAAAACACATAATTTCATTTATTTGTATATTGAAAGAATATCTGTACATTCTAGAAATATATCGTTATCACAAAAGGACGTTTCAAAGGCACTAAATTGCTCCACTGGACCCTATGCATAGAAATCACACAATTCAACATCATGTACATTTCAATGTACAAATAGTACTTTGGAAGACCGTGTTAATCTATCTACAATGCACAATAAAGCACACGTATCTACACAGCCCACTCTCCAAACATAGCCTTATCATTAATAAATAATTTAGTCATTTCTATACATAAATTAAATAAACAGGATCCAGTCAACTTAACCTACAAAGTGATTGTCAAAAAATAAAGGAATCAATAACAATTACCTAATTACGATTAAATAAGTAAAAATATCCATTAATGTTATCTATAATCAACATGTCAAGTTTCACGTTAATACTTGCAGTCTTTGATTTCGTTGTGACTACAGCAAATAACAAAATATATTATTACATTTAAAGTCTATTTACATTATTCGATGAAAATAAAAAATAATTCGATTAGGAATGCTCTGCGCAGAGCGAGAACGTGCGTCGACAAACATATTGAAAAGAGACAATATATTTATCAACCACACTTGAAATAACACCTAACACCGTGCTAAAGAAACGGTGGCAATCGATTTCTATCATAAATAAAAACTAAAATACGTTTCGTTAGTACAGTTATACAAACTCAGTATAATATAATGTTTGGAGTATGTCTAAATGTGGAAAAACCGGATTGTTACAGACATTGAGATCAGTTTGACTAAATCATTGCCACCGAGTTACGTGCGACATACAAAGCATAAAAACATAAAAAATAACATACTTTTCAAACGGCATCACAAACACCCCACAAAAATTCAAATTATTCAATAACACACATAGGGCGTGTTTTGGTATGCCGCTTGTAAGAGCGTTTTTAACCATACACGAAAATATTGCAATACATTATGCTCAAAGTGATATTATAATGGCATTTTATTAACACGAATATAACTAGAAACTCAACAAGGCACGAAATAGCTATGGCAACTTTTGCCTCTCGAATTTACTTACAGTAACTTCTAAACTTCACAATAT
Source organism: Gymnoscelis rufifasciata (assembly GCA_929108375.1). NCBI lineage: Eukaryota > Metazoa > Arthropoda > Insecta > Lepidoptera > Geometridae > Gymnoscelis > Gymnoscelis rufifasciata. The sequence continues at coordinate 1,897,646 of OV815320.1, forward strand.
TATGTGTTAAATACATATAGATTTAATTTCTTTAAAGTTGTAATGGCAAAAGTGTAGCTATTTCTGGATAAATAAAGTTAATTTTCGTATGAACGTCATGTTAATTCAGTCTGTGGCATATCATAAGAGAGGCGAATTACCTAACAATGGCAAGATATAATTGTTAGTAAATTGTTCGTATTGTGTTAAATTTTCGTTTTTTGATTCGTTGTTGCCTGGCGCGATCATACATTTTACAATATGATAAATTCATTAACTCTAAAGATGTATGAATTAATTAACCTCTTAGGTTTTATAATACGAATTGAACAGCTACCGTCAATTTTTATTTGAGTTGCCAACAATTAAAAAAAACATAAGCATCTTCCGACGACCTCTGTGGCTCGGTGGGCGAACGTTCGCTTGAGGCGCAAGAGGTTTCGGGTTCGATTCCCGCCGGGGGACCAGATTTTGTACGATCTACAATTTCTGGTTTCGGGTCTGGGTGTTTTCTATGTATCATATGTATGTATTTACAAAAAAAAAATGTATCTATGTAGTATATCAGTCACCTAACACCCATAGTACAAGCTCTGCTTAGTTTGGGGTTAGGTGATGCTGAGTGAGTAGTCCGGAAATATTTATTTATTATTTATTTATTATTTATCTTGTAAGATTAACGCCAAGGGAACTTCAGCCTCATATTGCCTATTAAGAATCGATTAATCAAAATGCGATTGTCAATTGAGTATTCATAATTTCGAGCTAAGTTTATCTGTTGATTTTCAATCAGGATGACATGGAAGAAACCATTTTGTTATAAATCTTATTAAAGATAACGCAAGGCATATTATATAGGCCTAATACTCTTATTTCACTGAACTTGTAAATATATTCTGCTCAGTTTAACAGTGATAAATGATATAGTTTTCCCTTCTCTACCCCGTGGACGACACGATTATATTGTGTAGGTTTTGGTTAAGTTTATCTTAGCCACTCGACATCAAAACTGACTTTTCCGAGTGAGAATTATCTAAGATAACCTCTTTAGAAAGACCCCGGTTTTTACAGATACAACAAGATATCGATGAAGCATGTTAAAAATTTGACAATTACGATGAAAATAAGCAAAAATTCAATATGTTAAATTTTTAAGCTAGCAATAAATTAAAAGTTTTAAATTTAAACTAGTAACTTTTGAAAGCTTCAGGTCGGCTTGCTGGCTTAGTTAAATCTCCATGTAGACCTCATCGGTAACACAAATTGAACTTTGTTTTTTTTTTAATCGAGATTTAATTATATTTTTTAAGTTTCAATTTGTTGTAATTATTTCAAAGTCTCTCTGTCATCTTATTTTTTCTTTAAATCTGCTCATTTTAGTGAGATATAAATAATAAGTTTAGTTTAAGATAGTTATAATTTGTGCAAAACTGTGAAATAACTATTGAAACTAAATAATTCCTGCAAGCCACCCTTGGTCGTTCCAGCATAATTTAACAGCCATTTTGTTTCATAAAACCGGGTTCATTGTCTACACCAGCTACATTATAACCGTGCCGTCTATATACCCCTGTGCTCCTACTGACTGAGTCCGAAGAGTTTGAGCGCGTTGAAGGCGGTGGCGAGGGCCACGTCCTCGGGGCTCTGAGCCAGGAAGCCGGCCACCAGCTCCACGACCGCCGGCAGCGCGCACGGCTCGTTGCGCTGGAAGGTGCAGTACCGGTTCACGAAGTTCATGGACCTGCCAAATTAAATATATCAATAAATGTTCTGGACAATCCACACAAAAGCTAGCCCCGTGGTAAGCACCCACTGCTGGGACACAGGGAGTCAAAGAGGATGAATAAAAAAAAATGACATTAAAAACGGATTCTTCTGTCAATCTTATTTTATTGATAAACAATACATTTAAAATAATTAATTTAAAGGATCTAAAAAACCTGATTTTCTTATATCAATGATGGCGTCTAAGGCGGAACAAAGTTCGCCGGGTCAGCTAGTAACATATACTTTTCGCCGTTAACGAACACGTCAAGGAGGGCATCATCCTAAGTAGGATAATTTAAATGACGGACTTATTGTTGCTTTTCTGTCATCTACCCTATAACCACGATATTTTTCTATTAAATTAGGGTACACCTTTAATGATAGAACTCGTAGAAAATTTTAGCATTAACTAATTTAGTGTTTATTTAACAAGCTTAGAGCTTACCAAGCCGTGTTGGCTAAGTGGGAGGACACTTTCATTCCGAAGGTCGTGGGTTCAAACCCCGCCAAGCACCTCTGGATTTTTCTTCTTGAGAAATTTATGTGCGCTTAAAACACGTGCTTTAACGGTGAAGGCAAACAAGAATATGAAGGACATGTGACATTCAACCCGCACTTGGCCAGCGTGGTGAATAAGGGCTAATCTCTCTCTCGCCAAGAGAGAAGTCCCTTAGCAGCGGGAACGTTAATAGGGTGATGATGATGATGACTGTTAATGAAAGTACCTCTCAGTTAAATGGTCCTTGACGTGCAGGGGCAGCTTGGAGGCGCGCATGTTGGGGTACATGAAGGGCGAGTCCGTCTCCACCAGCAGCCGGTCCAGCGGCAGCGCGCCCTCGGCCAGCAGCCGCCTGATGCCGCCGTCCGATTTGTCCTTGCAGATGTACCCGGTTATGCCTGCAAGAACATTTAAATACTGAAATACTGAAATTTTTATTGAGACCTGTTGTACAAAAGATTTTATAAATAAAGGGTACAAGTTTCTACAGCTTATCCTCGAGAGGATGTACAATAATGGGTCTTAGGTACGAACTAGGTATCTTAATAAAAAATTTATTAATTTTTTTATTGCATGTTTGTTACGACAGCTTGTAGTGCTTGCAAATATAATTTTATATTAGCAGCCATAGCAGATATAATAATAATGGTCATATAATGATAATATAGATTATAAGTCACAATATGGGTTTTAACGTGGTTGCCCAATGCCACAACTTTTTCAAAATATAATAACTATTAACACAATTAATTTAAATGTCAAAATCTGAAATACGTTTATAAATCCATATAAACAATTAAAATAATGTCTAATTTATAACTAAAGTACACGAAATATAAATAATGTCAATTTATCATAATTATCATTAACAATGTAATAATTAATACTCTCTATTAATTTATTACTACTATTATTTATCAACGGTTCTTAATGACAATACTAACATATTTTTAGTACTTAAATTTTTAGTTGGGAGAATTCCTTTTATTAAAAATGGTTGTAGTTAAAATTGCAAAACCAAAAAGCTATAGTTTTTGTTTGTTCGCTGGAACGCACGTTGTCACGCACGTGCGTGATGTTTGTGTGTTTGCTCTAACACTGTAATCTTAGGAATTACTGCTCTGATGTGATTTTTTTAAGTGTTAAATAGCATTTATCGAGGCACCTATTGGCTTCTTTTTACCACGGCAAAATAAATGAAATACGCACAACACCGTACACGAACAGCTAGTACTTTATACAAGCAGGAAAAACCTCAAAAATCACGCGCAGCACTATCGTAAACAGCTGAAAAATTATAATTACCTAGATAGTATCCCTTTTCAATGTACTTCATCCCCTGGTCCACAGTCCCCGTGAAGGAGTGGATGACGACAGGTGGTAACCGGCTTCCGAACTCTTCCAGGATCTTTAGGAGGTCGTCCTGGGCTTCCTTCTCGTGGACAAACAAGGGTTTCCGAAGATCGCACGCCATTTCCACCTGCAAGTGTGGACAGGTTAAGTAAATACGTTTAAAATTGTATCTGTAACGTAAGTAGGTCAAGCCAAATGACCTCAAGTTGTGTTAAATCTATCTTTTGGTCCCTTTTATTTCCTGTCCATCCCAAGGATGCCTGGAAGAGATCGCTCATAGCGATAAGGCCGCCCTTTGTACCCTATTTTTAATTAGTAAAAGTTTTTGTAAAGTCTATTATTAATTTGTGTGGTGTACAATAAAGTGTATTCTATTCTAGAAATATGTTTTGTATATAATATACTTCAAGTAATAAAGGAGCCGTGTTGGTCTAAGTGGGAGAACATTCGGCTTTCACTCCGTAGGTTCGTGGATTGAAACCCCGCCACGCACCTCTGGATTGTTCTTCTTGATAAATATGTGCGCTTTAAAACGCGTGCTTTAAAGGTAAAGGCAAACATCGTGAGGAAACCGGCATGTTCATAGAACTTTGAAGACATGTGGCATACACCAACCGGTACTTGGCTAGCATGGTGTTAAAGCCTTATCTCTCCCGTCAACAGAAAAGTCAGTATGTCCCAGAAATGGGAACGTTAATAGGGTGATGATGAAGCTAAGTATTATAAGTATCAAACGGTGTGTGTGCTAATATATCTGTTTTAAACACGGTGCCTACCGTATTTAAAACAGATATATTAGTACCTACAAAAGCCTTTGTATACCTCGTTTACCATTCGACTGCCAAGGGCTGTCACCGTTTTTAAATCATATATATATCAAATAACTAGTGGCCCGCCCCGGCTTCGCACGGGTTTTTATTCAATTTTTTTTCCCGGTAATTGTTAGATTTTTTCTCGCCTTTTAAACCTTCCCTAGACCTCCACGAACATTTCAAGACTATGATAAGATAAATCCGTTCAGCCGTTCTCGAGTTTTATTTAGACTAACGAACAACAATTCATTTTTATTTATATAGATTACATAGTGTCCTATCGGAATTTATAACGTAGTACCAGGAAAAACCCATATCACGCTAGGCCATTTCAATGAAATCAATTGCATTGCCAAGGGCTATTCACGACTATTTCGTTTGCTTACGATCGTTTGAATTGAAGATTTCAATTTATATAATATTGGTTGGGACAGTTTATTAAGCTCAAACACACGCATCAACACGTTCACAACATGAACAGTATATTTTAGGTCAAAGAGTATAGCCAATTATATTAATTGAATATATTAATTTATATAAAAAGCCGTGTTGGCTAAGTGGGAGGACACTCGACTTTCATTCCGAAGGTCGTGGGTTCAAACCCCGCCACGCACCTCTGGATTTTTCTTCTTGAGAAATTTATGTGCGCTTTTAACACGTGCTTTAACGGTGAAGGCAAACATCGTGAGGAAACCGGCGTATTCTGAGAACTTCATAAAAAAAAAAAAGAGTTTGAAGGACATGTGACATTCACCAACCCGCACTTGGCCAGCGTGGTGAATTAAGGTTTAATCTCTCTCGTCAAGAGAGAAGTCCCTGTGTCCCAGCAGTGGGAACGTTAATAGGGTGATAATGATGATGCATCGCTAATTGGTAACCCCATCTGCATATAAACTACTTCTGCAAGGGTGTTACCAGATAGCGACACTTACTGTACATATAATGTTTTAATATACTCATCGACTTAAAATATACTGTTCTTATCTTACATCTTACAATCTAAAAACTCGACGAATGTTAACCGGAAAGACAGGAACATTTGGAAATAAACATTCCAATTAAAGAAGCAAACATAAACATAGCAGAGCGAGCGAGTGTAAGGACGCCGGGACACGCATCGCCGAGGCAGAACTCCGACCCGGATATTTCTGGCTGCTAACGTCGGTACACTCAACGTGTTAGGATAAGGTACTAGATAAATCTAAACTTAAAATTTGAGAAAATCCCCCGATTGTAATGTCTTAATTTCCTTAAAAGTAAAACACCATATTATTTAGTAATGTGCACGCGATGCGCTTTCATTTGATACCCCACTCTACTCGAGTGGATTAGCAGATTTTCAGTTTTCCTTCCCCTTTCTCACCCCCATAACTTTTTAACGGCTCAAACGATTTTCATGAAACATGTCTAAGAACACCAAGCCATACTCACCTTTCATACAAAAAAAAACTAAATTGATATCGCTCCATCCGTTCGGGTGATATGATGTCCCAGACAGACAGACATACAGTACGTTAAACTTATTAACACTCTTTTTTGGTCGGGGGTTAAAATACATTTTAAAAGTATGCGATGAACTCATAATGACACCTACAGTTCCTACCGTGTACTGTTTATTCACTTTTTGCTATAAAAGACACACAAATTAAGTAATTATTTTTTTGACCTGTATAATAATGCAGTCACTTCGGTCACTTATCCAAGTACTGTCCTCGCGCAACTTTGCTTATCTTCGTAAAAATCACTTTCTTTGTGTGGGAGCCTTCTTTGATATTTATTTACTTAATTTTTAGGGTTCTGTATCCAAAGGGTAAAACCTGACCCTATTGCTGAGACTTCGTCGTCTATCTGTTCTCAAGAACAGTGATTAGCTATCGAGCTAGAGGGTTTAAATTTTGAGGGATGATCTATTCCTGTTGCCGCTAAAACAACGAATACTTAAGCAAACATTTTTAATTATATAAACCTTAAAAAATAATTAAAAATGCGAAAGTAGTAGTTGTCTTTCTTTCTTTGTACTGTGTCTTTGTTTGTACTTTGTAAAGGACAAAAACAACTTTATAATTTCAGAAAATCCGCGCGTTTCAGAATGACCTGAATGAAAACGGCAACACGACGACCTCTGTGGCTCGGTGGGCGAAGGTCCGCTTGAGGCGCAGTAGGTTGCGGGTTCGATTCCCGCCGGGGGACCAGATTTTGTACGATCTACAATTTCTGGTTTCGGGTCTGGGTGGTTTCTATGTATCATATATATGTATGTACATTATTTACAAAAAAAAATGTGTCTATGTAGTACATATATCAGTCACCTAACACCCATAGTACAAGCTCTGCTTAGTTTGGGGTTAGGTGATGCTGTGTGAGTAGTCCGGAAATATTTATTTTTATTATTTATTTAACAGTATCTAATACAACATTTTATCAGTTTTCGCCGCTGACTGTACAACGTAAAGGACTTCTGGACAATGTCAGATGCATCTTAACGGCTTGGACGCTCGCCAAGCGGGCACCGCTCTCTCTAGAACTAGACATAAGGACGACAGGAGAACTTATCTTTTGAATTCAGTGGCATGGTTTTCTACATTTCTATTTCGTTCGCTGAATTCCGAATGCAAGAACATTTAACTGTAGATATAACTTTTGAAACTATCATGGTTATCAATACTATGAGTCACCAGATGAACACACAGACACGTCAAACTTATAACACCCCTACCCCTCTTTTTTGGTCGGGGGTTAAAAATTCATTTTAAAAGTATGCGATGATGTCATAATGACACCTACAGTTCCTACCGTGTACTATGAGTGAGTGATCCATAGCATAGATGAAGTAAACAATAGATAGCCAATGCCCATACAAAATTGCGTTCCTCTGAAATTCTGCTTGTTACTAGATGGCGTTGATCCATAACCCGAAAATCGTTATTTTGTTTTTGTCCATGTCAGTAGGTACTATGTGAGTTCAACCGTGATCATGGCGCATGTAACTGTGCCGAAATATCAAGAAACTCGAAAAATAATTGGTAAATATACCGTTATAAATCTAAATAGTATTTAACTGTAGCTCTTGAAATATACAAGAAAGTTTATAAGGATGCAAGTATGTGTATTTGTTGATCTATCACGCAAAAACTACTGGATGGATTTTGATGAAACTTCACAATAATATTTAACTTATAAATGTTTACGGCGCCGGTAAAATACTGATTACAATTCTAACAAAGTCCGATGTGAGAAAATTTTTTTTATCGCTCTATCCGTTCGGGAGCTATGATGTAACAGACTGACACGTCAAACTTATAACACCCCTCTTTTTTGGTCGGGGGTTAAAAATATTACAATATTAATAGTAGCTACAGTTGGGTACTCAAAGTCATCCCGACGATAAGACGCAATCATGAATGAAACAGGTCATCTCAGTCGTATTAGGTATTGTAAATAGCTGGGAAATAGGCAATGAACACATCACTGTGGAAACACGATAAAAACCTGTATTAGGTTATAAGTATCCAATTACTAAGTGAATGTGGTTTTATCGCCGATAAAACAGCGGTAGGTAATTAATGAAGGAATTAACTGCAAAATACCTTTTCAAAATTTGGAAATTTCGTGTTTTTACTAAAAATATATTGGTAGTCATTTTAAACTCTTTAATAGTTATTTTATACTAGTGGCCCGCCCTGGCTTCGCACGGGTTTTAATTCAATTTTTTTTCCCGGCAATGTTTCGATTTTTTCTCGCCTTTTAAACCTTCCCTAGACCTCCACGAACATTTCAAGACTATGATAAAATAAATACGTTCAGCCGTTCTCGAGTTTTAATCAGACTAACGAACAACAATTAATTTTTATTTATATAGATTAAAATCAATTACATTGCAGCTTATTTTAAGTATTTTTTACTATTGATTATGTTTTTTCATTTATGAGTAATTTACTTGAAATAAATACATTTTATTTTATTTGATGAGATTCGAGTAGATCTACTCGAATCTCATTTTCAATCGACGTAAAGCAGGATTCTTACATACATTTGACACTGTTTCTTCGCTGGACTTTAATAGGTACCTTAAAATACATTTTATACGTTAAAGATGCTCATACTAAACCTAGGGTTAATAAAAAAAAGGTGTGTGTGCGATTCACACACAATAAAAGTGAAAAACTTCAGTAAATCGACAAAAGAAAGAGATGAATAAAAAAAATACTGTGCTAAAAGATTTTGTTCGGGCGGTCACCCATCCAAGTACTGGCGTCGCGCAACGTTGCATAACCTTGTTAGCGTTTAAGATTGGCTTACCTGTCGTTTTTTCCGTTGCATCCGGTTTGAAATCACAACGATTCTAAAGAAGTTTCACTTCAAAAATGTAGGTGCAAATAGATGCAGTTACGGCGGTAACTCATCAAAAAACTGGACTCTTGCAACGTAATTAACTTTATAAAATCACGTTTGTGGTATAGGAGCCCCTTTATATTATATCATCCCTCAAAATTTCAACTCTCTATCACTGTTTTTGAAATACAGCTTGGTGACAGACAGACATACGGACGACGAAGTCTTAGTCATAGGGTCCCCTTTTACACTTTGGTCACGGAACCCCAAAAAACTATAAAAAACTACGGACAAAGGCCGAGCGGAAACCAAGCCAAACAAAATGCATTGTGAATAAGCCCTATAATTAATGCGTGGGCGCACACGACGCATTATATCGCAATGAATCAATTTAACCTCTACAATATCAAATTGATTATGATTACTCTGAGAATATAAGGCTTATACGGGAATTCACTCATTGGTATAAAATTGTAAATATGAGTTGCAGGTAACATACACCATTATTTGACAGGTTTCGGTTTCCAATGAAATATTGCGTACTCGAATAATCACTAGTTCTAAACAAATTTTTAGTTTATTTTATACCTACTTTTAATCTATTTATAACTGACTTTAAATAAAACAGGAGGTTCTCAATTCGTCGCGTTTGTTTTTTTTTTAATGTGTAATCTTCATCTGAGTTAGAAAAGGATTTTCTTTTACGGACGTCCGTCTTATGTCACAGACACTTTTTCGGAATAAAAGCACGGCGACAGTGTAACGAAACGAATCACCAGGCAAATTTACAAGACTCAACAATTTTGTTTTTTTCCAGCTCTAGGAAGAATATAATAGGATCTGTCAGTCTGAAGCTATTCTTAGGTCTATCAGCATTCAGCAATCCTACTAACCTGTCGTTTAAACACCTCCCTCTGCACATGCGGCTCCGAGAACTCCTTGCTATAGTTGAGCCCGCACTCGCCGACCGCCACACACTCCGGCGCACTCGCTATCTCCAGTAATTCCGTCCACATGTCGTCTTCTATCATGGACTTCGCGTCGTGTGGGTGGACTCCTAAGAAAAAGTATTATTAAACTGACTTCAATGCTATAAGGATGTACATCTTCAACATTATCTTGCCCTTATGATAAGGATAATGTACCAACCCCACGTGGAATAAGGGCCTTATCCCACGTGGGGTTGGTACAACATGTTTTTCCTTTTCCTCTGTCACTCATCATCTCAACACTCACTCTTTTCTTACACATGTCTTGCTTCATACAGTCTATCCATCTTTTCTTTGGCCTACTCTTCCCACATATCCATAAACACACATATCTAAACACTATTTTCGTCACATGACTTTTAATTGAGTATGGTTTTTTTTTTAATTTTATCTGCAGTCCGTAGAACTATGGGCAGATGTTTTGTTAGTACTGCAGGATTTTTCAGGGTAAGAATAAGCCTTGTAGCCTCTTCATTCTTTTCTCTTATTTAGGGCATTCCATAATATGATGTCTCTTCAATATTTTTGGGTAATTTACTGTTGCGAGCTCTTTGCAGCTAATTGGTTTAGAATTTAGTAAAAATGCTCAGTTACTACATTCAAACAGTACATTACAGTCACTGTGTTTTATTTTTGTGGATGGAACACAAAAATAGAATTTGTTGGTCTGTCTTGAATATACTCAATCCTTTTATTCAAACTATGCACAAAGAAAAGTTTATAGCAACACAAGTTAAATTGTCTTACCGGCAGTTGAGTATATTGTGCTAGGGTAGAGACGGGTTAACCTTAGGGCTTCTTTGCTGTTTCTGACGGATGTGCCTGTGACCATTATCTTCTGGACGCCTGTATAAATAATTATTTGTCAAAACAGTCACATTTATCATAAGCACCCCTATTTACATTCCACAGGGACTTGATAAGAGAATCATGACTCTGGCCCACTACGTGTTGGTGATAGTCACATGTCTTTTAAACTCTTCCAAGGTCTCAGAACATGACAGTTTCCACACAATGTTTTGCCTAAAGAATTACCCATTACCTCAAGAAAAATCAATTTATTTTTATGGAATTGAAGCACTTCTGCTTCAATTCCAAAAAAGGGTAATTTCCAATAGACTGCTTTATTTTAGGTAATTTATTAAAGCAAAATATTTAAGAACACCTTCAATTAAGTACTAGTTTTATATTTTAAAATTGTGACGATTTTTCTATATTTTATGCCCAATAAAAAGGCAATTTAAGAGGATTGCAAAACCAGCCTTTAATTAGGGGGATTAAAAATTTATTTTAAATTTGAAAATAAAAAAAATACTAGCCCTTAAAATGTTTTCCATATGTACCTACTTCTCTCAAGATAACAATATTTTGTTTATCTTCATACTAAATTATTCTGAAGGTTGAAATGAATTATTTTAGTGGATTGTTATCAAATTAGGTCTCAAAATATTTATTGGCATTTAACTCGTTAATCCCCAAGCGGTAGCCGGTTACCGCTTACCTGACCTTATTACCTGAGGTGAGGGTCAAGGAGTTAAAAGTTAATTTACTTGTTTTACATTACATTTAAAACAGAAATGTATGTCGAAAACCATAACTGTGCAGGTATTTGCTTCCATATATAGGAAATGTCCATGATAACTATATTCAAATTTATTTATTCAGAGCACTGAACCAACTTTCATTAGGTTGTGTAATCTAAACATAATTGTTAGATGAGAGCACACTATTATTAGCCTCAATTACAACTTTATGTAATCTATCAACAACAGACGGTGCATGCACTATAAACAACTATAATACTACAATAGGATACATATCTGAAGAATGCAGTAATCATTTTTAATGAATAAATTACTGTGTACCACTGCCGGTGGAGGTATTGAAGCACAAAAGAACTGATTTATGGACACGCAAAAGATTTTTTATAGCATGTTTTACATACATTTGGTCTAAGTTTCATACCTGCATCTTTCGCCCTTTGAACGACTGAGTCGAGATCACGACCGTATTTCTTGTTCGTCAAGTTTGCGCCCACATCGATAACAATAAGATTTTCGTAACATCCCTTCAGGTTATCGGATACTTTGGTTTCTTCAGACGTCATCCTTAGATTTAGAAGAAGCTTGTTTTTCGGTGTTTACCTAGAATTTACAGCTCTTATAATTTGCAACGAATAATATAAATGGAGAGGAGTTCGAAAATTTACTTACAAATTGTATCAAACACTCCTGCTAAATAAGCTTCTGGATTTTGAATGAATAAATAAAAAGGTTAACCCACTTTACTGAGCTGCCACCATGTTTTTGTACCTAGTTTTCACTTACAAATACAACTGCAAACGTCAAATCAACAGGTGTTTCGTAACACGTTTGCCTATTGGTTAAAGTTCTAAATACTCCACTGCTATTGGCTATGTAAAATTATATTGAGAACTATCAGTCAAAGAAAGGCGTTCAAAAACTTCATGAGTAATGCACACAAGCAATGTTTATTTTTTTATTATCATTTTTTGATGTTACAGACATCAAAAATTTTAATAAAAAAATGAAGTTCATAAGTCGGAATAAAATGATAATTTCTTACACTGAGGTATATAAATAAAATATAAAGCTAAGTCCTAGCAAATACAAAGTTTTCTTACTATCAGTACTTACTTTTTTCAGTCTAGAAATTATTGTAGTTTTTGATTATTTTCCCTTTCTAAACCGGATACATGTGATCTTAAAAAATAGAACATTATTCCAATGAACGAATGGTATCAACAAGAAAAACAGATGATTACAGGTCTTCATAATTGACGTGACGGGCGACGCGGTATAAATGAAAACAAACAATAGTTTATTGAAAAATGTCCCAGAAAATTACAAAAAAGGTGCAAGGAAATGATGCTTTACAACGGATGAACTACCTGTATCAGGTATGTTGATATTTGGTTAGATAAATCCGTAATGTTAAACTTATATCAGTCAGCGTAAAGTTAGTGGACCGAGTAAATTTTGCATTACCGACAATTAAATATCTGGCTTTCAGCTCGCAGCTTTGCCCGCGTAATATAGATTTTCCCGCGGTAAAAAGTAGATTTTGTCCTTTACTGGGGCTAGCTATGTCTTTGCCAAATTTGATCCTAATCGGGCTTTACTCGCAATAATAGATTTTCGTGTATTTAGTGACCTTTGTGTTATTCTGATAAGAAAGCTATATTAAAAAGTAGTTTCATAAAAATCCATTCGGAAGTTTTTGCGTAAAAGTTCAACAACCGTCACTCACTGACTTACATTCTCACAATCTTCCCGTTTATATATTAGAAGGTTTGAAAATGCTCAATTTTAACAACATAGCCGGGTGCTTATTTTCAATCCTACTAATAATTAGAAAAACATAGTTTAATGTTTTGTTCCCAATCCTCTTTCTTTTAAGATCTCTGAAAACTTTCCTACAAAATAAGATTTTTTTCAGGTAAGCAAAGCAGTAGTGACCAAAAATCCAGTACTAGCAGCCTACTATGGAAACCTAATGATCAATATTGGAAAGAAAAATGTTTTGAGAATGTAAGTTTCACTGTTGTGTGAATTATGAATGAATCATAATTGAAATCACCTATAGCAGCCCCATGGTTGTAGGCATTGAAATAATAGTAAACAGTTGTGATTCAACAACTGACCAAAATTAGTTTTGTACTCAGATCCATAAATAAACTGAACTGACTGTTAATCCTGTTTGTTATACCTACAATATTTATTAATTTTAATAATTTTGTAATTTGATTTATTATATAGCATTATGAGCTAGTTATTTATACCATTTATTCATTCATCAGTCTTGACAACTCGTCGCTAACTAATAAGATATGTTTTAACTGAATTAACATGAATTTTGACCAGTTTTAACAAGTTTACATAATTTGGGTCTGGATAAATAAATAAATAAATATATCCGGACTACTCACACAGCATCACCTAATCTCAAACTAAGCAGAGCTTGTACTATGGGTGTTAGGTGACTGATATACACTACATAGATACATTTTTTTGTTGTAAATACATTCATATGATACAATAGTAAACACCCAGACCCGAGACCAGAAATTGTAGATCGTACAAAATTGGGTCTCGCGGCGGAAATCGAACACGCAACCTCCTGCGCCTCAGGCGGACCTTCGTCCACCGAGCCACAGAGGACGTCGGATAATTTATATATTTTATTACAGACACCCAGAGATCAAACGGCAAGTTTGCAAGAAGTGCAAATGTATATTAATAGACAATGTGTCCGCTAAAATGAAGATTAAAGGTGAAAAGAAGTATAAAAGATTGCAATGGCTTTGTAAAACTTGTGGACATTCCAGAACATTCAGAGCTGATATAAATAAGGATCATAGAGTTTGGAGCGAGAAGGAAGAAGCAGTTGTTGAAGTTATAAGTTAAAGTTTAAGTATTTAAATTATTTGAATAAATATTTATAAATTTCTTAATGTTTTTTAATCTTTTTTAACTGAGTAGATATAAGATGTGATCATGTTGTTAATACACACTGGCCTTTATTATAATTTAGCGAGCCGACCTCGGCAAATATTGTTTTGCCATTTACAAAAACCAAATCCTGCCCCCATTCCTACTTATATAATTAAGTAGGTTGTTACTATGGCTAATAGCGATTTTTTATTTATAACACTTGAACCAAACAAGTACCATCCACGACACAAGCTCAAATCTTCAAAAACAACCATTTTTGATTATGAATTATGCAAATTTGAATAAAACCGGCAAAGCACCGCTCTTTCGTACACATCTGGCGAACCCTTTTATTATCTCGACACCGCTGCGTACCCTAAATAACTAAAGATTTCCCTGTTTATAAACCCCTAAGCATCCCCTAAGATAAAAGCTACGGGACGGTGATAAAATTAATATTCTTGAAACGTCTCATTCAGAACGAGGTTGCGCAAAAGTTTGTAAACCTACTTGGTTGATTGAGGAGTCTTATCATTGTTAAAAGGACAGAAATAAGCCTACATTTTGCAAAGACTAACGCCCTACGCATAAAATGAGTCATGTAGATTATTCAATTAATGTGAATGAGTATTTATTTGAATTATGATGATAAATGTATGTAATTTTTTATGATGACATCTTTAATATAAACGATTTCATTTCATTTCATTAAAATTTTAAAGACAAGTTGCGCGTAACGTCACTATATAGGTACAATTTATACTACCTAATTACGGTGACGTTTACTCCAGAATTCTTTACGTACTTTTATCGTAATTTTTTATATATTTAAATGTTGTAGAAAACTGTATTTTTATAACATATAGCCCCGTGGTAATCTCTAAGTTTGTGTTGCGGGAACAAGACATCTGATATACTTAATATAATATACATGTCATACTTAAATACATATATTTGATTATACATTAATATTTGTATTTTGGAGGTTTTAACCTCCAAAACTAACTCTTCTAACCTAACCCTCTGAATTCACACGTGACCTCCGGGTGGTGCTAAGAACAGTCTCTGGTGGTAGGCTTCGGCCGCGGCTTGTCTCCACCCTCCGGGCTGGGCCAGTGCGTGAAACGATTTTTTCGTGTTTCGTAATGCGGTCTTCATGCCCCATGAGAAAGTGCTTGCAGAACATACAAGCACTTGATCCCTTGGCGGGAATCAAAGCAGCTACCTTCGCCTACGGGCCTTCGCTGACCGCTGCACAGAAGCAGGTACCTACTGAAAGTTACGTTAGTAATTTATTGCATGTTAGAAACTGTGTTAGAAATCGTTAACAACAATTGTACCTAACTAAAATGAGAATGCTAAGCCTTATATATGAGAGGAACTAAGTTATGAAAACCGAGCTTTTCATGCGGAAAACCAGAAATGAATTTGTGCTCTGATAATATGATTCGTTTGACTAACCAACCGTATTTTTGTCTGTCGAAAAATATTTTTAGAGATGGCAAAATAAGTCTTTGATGTTGGGATACCGACGCTCCAATGTCCCTCTCACCCAAGAATATACTTAGAGATGGGACTGGATAATCTGAATATAGTTGATTTTTCACACTAACTCGTACATAAACTAAATAAAAAATACAAAACTCCCAATTCCATAACCTTAGTTCCCTTAAAAGTAAATAATCATAATTATTTTTAATGCGCTTTTATTTGAGATCCTACTTGAGTATTTTTTTCTGTATTTAAAACGGCTCAACCGATTTTCATAAAACATAAGAACACACTCAGTCAAACACTATATTGAGAGAGCTACATCCATTCGGGAGCTATGGTGCCACATACAGACAGACACATACCTATAACGCCCCTGTTTTTGCATCGCGGCTTAAAACAATTATTCATAATGAAATGAGTCATCAGTTTACTCATAATAGATTTTTTTTAGGTTTTTATATGGAAAGTTCTGGAACTAATGTATCCCCACATTAGATATGGGGGTAGTAAACTAAAAATAAATAAATAATATTCTTTTTATTTATACTATTCAAATTATGAATCTTTGTTCTGTGTGCAGTTTTTTTACTGAAATCAAAGGCAATTTTACTGTATATTAAACTTTCTAACTACTTTTTATTGGTATCAAGAAAAAGTTCGCCACTTTTTTAGAGGTTTTCGAACTACGTTCGATCCCAATCCGTGAAAATATATTTCGGGGTCGTCGTAAAAATATATCTATGGTAATCTAATTTCACTGTTCCGGAATGGTCGTAACTAGGTCAGAATAAAAACATAAGCACCCTTTACGTTCCCTCTG
Source organism: Gymnoscelis rufifasciata (assembly GCA_929108375.1). NCBI lineage: Eukaryota > Metazoa > Arthropoda > Insecta > Lepidoptera > Geometridae > Gymnoscelis > Gymnoscelis rufifasciata. Next base: position 1,914,145 of record OV815320.1, read on the forward strand.
CTGGGACACAGAGACTTATATCTGTCAACGAGACATAAGGCAATTTTCCACGCTGTCTTTCAGAATTAAACATTGAATTATTTGATTATATTACATTGATTAAGATCTGAAAGGCAAGTTTCGAGCATATAATGTTACCTACCAATAACGTATTCGATACATAATCGAAATCCTGCAGATTTTATACGTTATTTTTCGTTATTAAATAAATGAAAAATCAACAATAGGCCTTCAGAGGGCAGATCTCGTGCTTACGATTAAAACGATTCGCAAAAAACCTTTAAAATATTTACCGACTTTAGGTTATAAATATCGAATTCATAAATTTAAGTTAAACATATTATGATATTCACTGTTCAAATATTAATTGTATAAACATTAATATTTATTAACTTGAGTTCACCTTCAATAATTCTCATAATCAAAAGATCCTAGCCATCTAAAGGTCTCTTGGGAGAAATCGATTTAGCGATAAGGCCTCCGATTGTACCACTAATAGTGTTATAAGTACTGTTTTTTTTTTGCAATTTAGTTCTTAATAAATGGTTTTCAATTGCCTTTCTGATCCTATCCATTCTAATTTGTTTCGTTCCATTTCATTCTACAGGCATACTATAATTTCAAGATGCCTCGAAAATTCGTTTTACTTTATCGCGCAATTCTCACATCGCGTTAGCAAAACAAAATGACATACCATTCAGATCCTAACATAAATCCCTCTTAACTGCAATTTTTTAGGATCCCAGCTGAATCTAGTCATCAACCAAAAAGTTGTACTCCAGACGTTTGAACTGTAGACTTTATGTCATTGTGTTTAAGATTGTTTTGCGTATAAACCGCATTCGCTTTTGATATATTGTCGGCTTGGGGTAAGCCGTCAGAGTTTGTAGCTTACTTTGAATTGTTCTTTAACAAAGAGTTATGTTATGAGTTTATGTAAATGTCAAACTAATAATAAAAATCTCTTCAAATGTAAAATATTGTCATGCGTGGGCAATGTTTTAAGTCAATTAGCTTACGCATAAATTATGTCTAAAACCTAAAGGGCTTAATACGACCCATATTACTGCTCTCGTTTTTATTCACCTTTCCCGTGTTAATTCCTTCATTATTTATGTGGAAATAAATTAATTATTATAATTACTAATTATCCACTAAAATCTTGAACTTTGTACACAGACGGGCGTATTATGGTTGACAACTGATCGCATCATTTTGTTTTTTTTTTCCAGATTAAATGAAAATATCGAAATATAAAGTGCATGTCGTTTAATTATAGATATAGCTTAGGTATTACGAATACTTATGTTTCTTTTTGTCATCTAAGATCTATTTTATAGTAAGTCTCACTTAGGGGCGCGGTGCCATTCGATTCTTCTATACTGAATACATAAACCCCGTCTCTCCACTACAATGGATATGGAAACGGAATAACGAACAACTCCAAACGAATGAAAACCTATGAATATATTTGCGTCAGGGGCACTGACAGACTGTCAATTTGTTGCTCATGTCATGACTTTATAATAAGTTTTTTATAAGCCTTTAAGGCAGAATTATTTGGATCAAAGAATGACCGAGTATTGTACAATCGAACCAACTGAATCATGACCCCACTTGCCTGATAATTCGCTAGAAACTTTCAAACTTGTAAGATCTATCATGTATAATGTACTTACGACGTTTTAGGTACTAATAAAATTACGTCAATACAGGTCGCAGAGCTATGCAATTTTAACCTTTGTTATCATTGTCATAAAACCACATTTCACACATAATATACAGTCATTGTTTGAATCTCGAGCCAGTTCTCGCTTATTTAACCTAAACTTTTTGATGATGGAAAAATTATATTTAATAAATGGGGTGTTCTACAAGTGTGTCATATTAAGTCAAGTTGTCAGTAAATATGAAAAAATAGAAACTAAATAGGAAAATGCTTAATATTTTTTTATAATGGCTAATTTAGAAGAACAATGTTCTCGTATTGTAGTCTTAAGTAAGGAAGGCTATGGCATACGGGAAATATCACTCGAATTGAATATTTCTCGGAATACGGTGAGGACCTGGATCAGACGGCACGCCGGAGAGGGCATCCACGAGGACAGACGTCATAACCACGGCGTTCGCCGACTCACGAACGAACAAAGAGTGGACATGCAACACCATTACGAATATATACGTAATATCTATCTATATATATTATGCTCAAAGCCACTGCGTCGCAAGATAGTAAGGAACGCAATAACTTCATGATTAATAAACTCCTAGAGTAACGATTTTACAACACTGCTATCTTGAGAGTTGGAAAGTTTTCACATAAATTCCCTCTGGGTTGTTGGTGTTGGTAGGTATAGAGGATGTGAGAAGTTAGTGAACAGGTTTTTTAATTTATTTTGAAAACCATTTTAATTGACTATTTTAAATAAAAAAGCTGACCCCAGCAAACGTTGTTTCGCAAAATGAAATATATATAGTAGCCGTTTCTCAGACCTACTGAATACGTATATTTTTTTTTGTAAAAATCGGTTTAGCCGTTTCGGAGGAGTACGGTAACTAACATTGTGACATGGAAATTTAATATAATAGACTAGCGGCCCGCCCCGGCTTCGCGCGGGTTTTTCAATTTTTTTCCCGGCAATTATTCGATTTTTTCTCGCCTTTTAAACCTTTCCTAGACCTCCACGAACATTTCAAGACTATGATAAGATAAATCCGTTCATCCGTTCTCGAGTTTTAATCAGACGAACGAACAACAATTCATTTTTATTTATATAGAAGATAAAAATCACGATTGTTGTATGGGAGCCATCTTAAATACTTATTTATTGTGTGTTTTCAGTATTTAGGTATTATGAGTGTTTAACGCAACATAAATATACAATTCCTCAAAATGTAAATTCTCTATATGAACTCTAACCATCCTGGAGAAGCCATCTTCTAGGCCTTCATGCTCCATCTTAGACCACATCGTCACTTTACATCAGGTGAGATTGTGGTCAAATGAAGGCTTATCAATAATAAAAAAAAAAAAAAAAAAAAAAAAAAAAAAAAAAAATGATAGCTAATCACGTTTCTTGAGAGTACTTCAGCTTAGTGACGGACAGATAGACGACGAAGTCTGCAACAGGGTTCCGTTTTATTCTTTGGGTACGGAATCCTAAAAAGAAGTTTACTCTTTGTGCTAGTAGCGCCATCTACGCCGAGTTTCTTTTTTGTCATCTGCGACCATGCCCAAGTCCAACTACCAATCTAGCTATAAGCTATACCTAGATAATCAGTAGCCTTTTAAGTAAGTCTAATGCATGTGGATCAAAATTTTACTAAGATAGTTTTTTAAGAAGCTGTGGTTTAATGAAAAGTAATTTGTAAAAATAACATTCATAAAACGCCGTAAATGTAAGTCGATTGATTTCTTTTTCATTGCGCAAGTCGCAAGCTTCACTGCGATCTTAAGAGTTGGTAAGTTTTCACATAAATTTCGTGCGGGTAGCGGGACGGAGGCGGGACGGCGGCGGGACGGCGGCGGGGCGGTGTCGGCACACGTATGTTGATGACAGGAGCAGTAAATGAAGGTGGGAAGTTGAGCTTAGGTACTTTAACTTTGGAATCGACTGCTTTCTTGGAATCTTTGAAAGAGTGTTTTTGCGCTTCGATATCTGAGAGCAAAAAAGCTCTTTTTACTTTAGAAGAAAATTTGTATTTAGAAAATAGTGTGCTCTATGTTGATTGGAACCTTTTTTTTATTTTTCATCCACAGATTATGTAAAAGAGTTTCTCACCCAGAGGTTTCTCTGACCCGATGATGTGTGTCTATAATTCAAGAGTTTTGACTGCCTCAGTGGCGCGGTGGGCGAGGGTCCGCTTGCGGTGCAAAAGGTAGCGGGTTCGATTCCCGTCAAGGGGTCAAGTGTTTGTATGTTCTGCAAGCAATTTCTCCTTGGTCTGGGTGTTTAATATGTATGATAAAAATCTGTATGTATGTATATCTATTATATTAAGTAAATCAGATTTCTAGTACCCGTAAAACAAGCTAGAGCTTACCACGGGGCTAGATGTTGTTGTGTGGATTGTCAGGCTGTATTTATATATTTATAATTAAATCTTGTAAGTTAAATTTGGAACACTTCCCGATTTCGAATATGCTGAAAATGTTTGTCGTTTCCTCGATGAGACAGGATAAAAAATTCCGTGTTGCACTCGAGTGCAAACTTGCAAAGATTTAACGCCTTGTGTTCTTTTGAATTTCTTGATAACGCTCAGGATACTACTTTTATAGAATCCTTCTCTTACTAACAAATAAATATTTTCCTTTTATAGCCACAGTTTTTACTTAATTATACGGGTCACTATCAAATAGACCAAATAGCTAAAAGACAACGTAAAAGAAAAGAAGAAGATTTATTTAAAAACAAAACAATGTACATAGATAGATGATTTGTAGCGGAACTGTCTGGTTACCTACCACTTGTACGGCACCTTCCGTGCGCGAACACGAATCTTTTGATTATTTTAACATAGAAAGTATGTCAAAATGTTCAAAACCATTAAACTCATCATTATAATCCTACACAGTTGAACTCACACGAGGGCAGTGGTAAATATCCTTAATGGGTTAAGGGTCATAATCGAGTACCTTTGTAAATTGAATTGAAATCGATTTGATGCACCCCGCTTAAGTAACTTGACCAAAACCTCGTCTAACTTTGGCGCAGCAATTTCGGAACCAATTTCGAATCTAATCATCAAGTTCATAACAGCGCAGAAGTGACTGACATGTACGTAATCACAACACTAGAATAATAATGGATTCTGGTAATGCTGTTTGTTCTAACTGTTCTTGCTGAATACCCTGGCTTTACTCGTTCACGTTTGATATTGTGGAATATGAAAGTAGCGATATCGGGAAATATATCTATCTATCATCATCACCCTATTAACGTTCCCGCTGCTGGGACAAAGGAACTTCTCTCTTGGCGAGTGAGATTAGGCCTTAATTCACCACGCAGGCAAAGCGGGTTTGTGAATGGCACTCTTTTAATTAAAGTTCTTGGAACATGCCGGTTTCCTCACGATGTTTGGCTATACCGTTAAAGCACGTGTTTAAAGCACACATAAATTTCTCAGCAAGTAAAATCCTGAGCTGCGTTAGTTTGAACACACGACCTTGGGAATGAAAGTCGAGTGTCCTCCTACTTAGTCAACACGGCTTTTTTATCTATCTATACTTACTAATACTTTTACCTTTATCAATCTATACTTATTATAAATTAAAGTCCCCCACTCGAGAACTCGTTTGAATAACATATTTTTAGCTTTGTAATTTTAATCACAGAGCCACAGGTCTACTGTCATGGTTAGCGCAGAGTTCAATTAACAAAATGGTTTCGACATTAATGGTCTTTAAATAACATATTATGTACATAATATCTTATATGAAAATACCAAGATCTAAGAAAAAGTGCATGCAGAACGTACAAACAGCGATCCCTTGGTGTGAAACGCATTCGCTAGTCTTGTTGCCGCAAGCGTCCCTTCTACAGCGCCACCGAGTCAGTTCATTAGAAGAAACTAAACTAAAAGCATAACAGTCGGACAAACCCACAACACAATATTACGACAAGTCCACGAGTAGCCAAAGTTTCATTGGCATATTTTCATAAAAATCGATCACATAAAATATTTATTGCTCAACAAAATATTAATGCATTTTCTTGCACAAGTCCACATACATTTGAATTTTATATTTAGCCATGTGACAAAATGCAGCTTACTCCACATATTATACTGGTATTATTTCTTAGCGCCACTCACTCCACTCTATTCGATTATTTCAAAGGTAGCGAGAATTATGACAAACTAGTTCCTCAACGGCGACGAAATCTCCATAAAAAAGCAAGATTCCAAGTAGAATCCAATCATGGACAAGACGACAGATTATCCAAAGACCTTCTTGAAAAGGCCATGATGCTGAAAAAAAAAACTAAAGAGGAATATGATCAGGCCAATGAACAAGCCAGAGAAGTTTCTCTAGATATGATACGACCGAAAAAGAAAGCAAATGGAATCCTTCCATACAAAAGAAAAAAGAAAAATACAGCATACAAAGAATCTTATGCAAAGAAGAAAAAATATGAAATCAAAAATTATAAAACACTCGCCAGTAAACAGCCCATTTTGCAATCAGATTACAATGGCAAGTACGATATACGAATGAGAGAGACAAAAAAGATGGACGGACATATCGGCTATGCGTTAGACCCAGTTCTTAACTTCATGGATGGCAAAGATTTCAGAAGAAAAAACTCTGATTCTATGTCTGCGAGTTCCAGTATTGAGATGCAAGATTGGAAGGATACGTGGAAAGAACATTGGCTTCAGAAGAAAGTTGAAGTTGCTAAGGCTCCAGATGTTCAAGCAGATGATATTAATATGGTTGCTGCCAGTAAGTATGTTATCATACATGTAAAATCGAGCTATTATTGTACTACGAGTATATCCGTTATTCCTATAGTTTGTTCACTAGAAGCTAATAATAATCTTTAAGAGATGATTTCACAAAGACTGTTGTTCTGAATTAAAGCGATATTTTTCAGGACCTTGGGGCGTGCCTTGTGGGGATCCAAACCAGCACGATATGCCTTGGGGCTCCTGTCTCCTGCCCATGGAATGCGAAGCTGAGTACCGAATTTACCGAGGCGACTTTGGCTGTGGACGTACGCAGTACGTCTGCTGCGCCCTTCAACTTACGAATTACGACCTCTACCAAGGCTTTGACCTCTCGTTCGAAAACTCTGGACCTTCTGCAGACTCCGAAGAAAAGAAAGCCAAGGAGAAAAACAAAGGCAAAAACAAAAGAGATAGAGACAAACAACGGCGCAAGAAAGAAAGAGATCGCCGCAAGGAAAAGATAAAGAAGAAAATTAAACAGATTGTAAAAGAAATACGAAAGATCCTAAACAGGGCTTATAAGAACGGAACACAGGCGCGGAAGAAGAAGACAAAACAACTGAAAAAGTTCATTAAAGATCTTAAGAAGAAATTCAAGAAAAATAGAATTTCGATTAAACAAATCCACGAGTTGGAGATGATAAAGATCGACGATGAGCTGCAACGCAAGTTGGATAAAATAAGATCTGTTAACCAAGCGTTTATGAATAATGCTACGTTTAGGGAAATTGTTTTGAAAGGGGTGATGGACAAAGCTGGCGCGAGAATGCTGATGGAAGCCTATCCCGACCTCGCGACGAGATTGGGCGACGGAACTAGGAAGGCTGGGGTAGATATAGATCATCCAGACTACGACGTAGAATATGGAATGGTATACTACTGATATTAAAGTTCAAAACTCCTTGTACGTTAATAGTTATTTTATTTGATAACCTCGTTTTTAGTAAAGATCAGCTTGATTGGTGTCTGGTTAATAAGAACAATATGAATATTTCTTGTCTCAAAGTACGTGTAGGTACTTGATAACCCCAAGCATTTCCGACCTAAACAAACAATTAACATTGTATTCACACAGGGTACAAACAGGTAGCGTTGCGCAGAATGTGTCACTGAAATGAAAAGATATGTACATTTCTTTTCATTGGAATGAACTATATCTATCTTCTAGCTCAGTAGTTCAGTTAGTTCACTTGCTCAACAGTATCAAATGTTGTTGTCGTTCGGTTTTCTTTCACTAGTTCATCAAGAGATATAGAATGGGATATAAAACAACAGTTCAATCAATGATATTATCTCAGCTAATGCGATGAGTTAAGACACGAGTTTGTTTGTATATGAATTGAAATGTACCTAAATATAGTTGGTAGTAATTCATTATTTATATTTAAATTAATTGAATATTTACCTACTATTGCAGATCCATGAGTTTTAAACATACCTACGTATAGGTATACTGGCTTATAAAAAAAGTTACGTGAAAATAAATAGTAAAGTATAGAAAGGTATACAGTTTTTATCACAAAGATATATAATATTTTATGTCAATATAAATAAAAAGACTAAAGAAAACAATGCTGAGGTTCGCGCGTAAATACTTACATCCTGTTTATTTTTGGCAAAGTTGAGGCAGATACTTTGGTGTTATTATTATTATTCTAATGAAAGAGATAGGTAAACTGGTAAACAACAAACTTCGACTTTACGAAGAACGACGAAATCTTTTACGATCATATACGAACGTGACCGAGTGAAACAGACAATCACTTCAGTACTTACAACAGAGCGTGACAGCAAAATCTATCCGCGCGGGCTATCTATCTTTCATTCGTCCCGATGCGATGAAGACAACTGAGCTAAAAGAGTTAGTGAGCTAGTTGAATTGTAAGTGAACGAGAGAGAGAAGGAAGGAGCACAACTGAAGTATATCTTTTGAAGGATTCATTCGTGAACTACACATGTCTACAAACAGGCCGATGTGATCATAACTTGATGACTGCTTAATGCCAGAATGTTCTGTGTTATGTACACAAACTAGTAATGCTATTTATTTATGCTGTTTGACAAGAAACCATGTCTGGGGCTCACCAATGTCCTCGACAAGAGAAGCGAATATGAATAAATGAATGTTCCTGGACAATCCACACAACAACATCTAGCCCCGTGGTAAGCTCTAACTTTGTGTTACAGGTAGGTACTATCTCTAGGCATCTGATATACTTAATATTAGATGTCTAGTACCTGTCTGGTCTGGGTGAAAGGAGAAAGTGCTTGCAGAACACACAAACACTTTCACCCTCGGCATTTCGTCAGAAATCAAAACCATAGTAACAATGACGTTAAAACCCGCCTTATAATAATCGTAAGTCAACATAAAGTAGGTGTGCTTTTAATCCCTGAGAAGGCTTGGTGATTCCTTTGTGTGAACGTCTTTCACGTTTTAGGCTATTGTGCCGTTTTATTAGTGAAAAACAGCTGACTTCTATTTATAAGATTACAATACAAATCTTTTTTGACGTCATATTTATTTCTAAAGAAGTCTAGACAGTTTTTTTTTCGTTTGGCTTCAATCACTCATCATTTGACTCTGCAGTTTAAAGTGTTTTTTATTCGTCATTCGTCAGTAAACAATACAATACAATACAAAACACTTTATTGCACACACAGGGAAACAAAATACAACAACACGTATCACGGCCTTATCGCTAAAAAGCGATCTCTTCCAGGCAACTTTTGGATGGAAAAATAACTTTAATAAGATAATTAGTAGGCAGAGGTGTACAATATTAAAAAAAAAATTGATTATAATTACTCCTTATGACAAATATAAATATTAATATGTATGTATTTTTATATGACAGTGAGATTCTCTCATTTTAATGGTTTATCCTTAGATTCATGAGAATGACAAAATTCTCATTCGCTGCCAAAACTCCCTGCATTCTAAATAGAATTAGAGCAGGGGGTTTTGGCGGCGATTATTGGACCTAGCTAGGATTTATTCATCATCATCATCATAAAAATAAAAAGGACCAATTTGCAAGCAACAACTTTCTTTTAAACAAAGCTGAGTTACGAACATAAAAAAAAGTATAATATTAATTTAACATAAAAATAAACCCTGATTCCAGAACTTTACTTTCCTTAAAAGTAAACATATTTTCGGTTTTCCTTCCCACTTTTACCCTCATTACTTTTAAACGGGTCTACCGATTTCCATTAAACATGTCTAAGAACACTCGCGCAAAATTCACCTTTCATACAAAAAATACTAAATAGAAACCTCTCTTTTTTATCACGGGTTAAAAACAAAAGAAAAAAAAACGCGTCGATTTGAGAACCTTCTTTTTTCCCTTGAAAGTCGGTTAAAAACACCAAGCAAGACTCGGTCAACCATGCACTGCAGACAATGGTGAGTCCAGTAGAAATATCTTGGTGTACTCAACCACGAATTTAAGCTTTGTTTTCATAGTTTATAGCCGTAACGCGGCGAGAAGTAACCCGCTGCACAGCATTGTTCGAACCGGGCCGAGAAGTAACCCGCTGCACAGCATTGTTCGAACCGGGCCGAGAAGTAACCCGCTGCACAGCATTGTTCGAACCGGGCCGAGAAGTAACCCGCTGCACAGCATTGTTCGAACCGGGCCGAGAAGTAACCCGCTGCACAGCATTGTTCGAGCCGGGCCGAGAAGCATTCTTTGAAGACACGCTAACGAACGCAGCTTAGCTAGGAACAAGCATTTTCTAAAACAATAGATCCATGGAAAAGCCGTATATAGGTATACATATATATTTATAGACCTATTATATGTATTTATTTATTGTAATATTATGTATTAAGTATTTATATATTAGATTTATTATGTAAGTATTTATTTAATATGTAAAGCTTATTTATTATTTAACATATTTCTTTTTTTTATTATTTCATCAATTTGCAACGTCCGTCGTTTTTAGTTTTTCTCCAGTCCATCCAAAGGTTGTCTGGAAGAGATCACTTTTAGTGATAAGGCCGCCCATTGTTACACTACTATTTAATATTTAGTTCTTAAGCATTGTTCTGTTGTATTATATATTTTTATGTGTTTCAATAAAGAGTATTGTATTGTATTGTATTGTATGTATGATCTTTAGCTTCTTGCTTCGCCAAGTACGAAACAGGCATCGGAAAAAAAACATAGCTGCTATAACTTGTCCCCGGTTACATATAGCTAAGCATGTCTTTCGCTGTCGGGCTGTGAAACTTGTCAACAAGCTACTCAGAGATTTTAAATGCATTTAAAGTCCATACATATTCACCCAGACCAAGGAAAAAGTGCTTGCGGAACAAACGAACACTTGACTCCTCAGCGGGAATCGAACCGGTTACTTCCTACGCCGCAAGCAGACCCTTGCCCACCTCGCCACTGAGGTATTGAACAGAAATAGAAGTTTGATCGAATACACTAGATTCATAAAGGTTTAATTTTGCTTTAACGTCAAGAAGAGCATTACATTACAATGTTATTGCATTTGAATATATGATTCTAGCTCGTCCATACCTCTCGAAAATCTTTACGACCCTCTATGCCTCGTAAAATGAAGTGAGTTTATGCTCCAGAGTACAGATAAAGTACCGACTTTGAAATATTTATCCTTCGATTTTTATGAAAACTAATAAATAATTTTATTCCGATAGTCTTGCAGAAATCAAAACCATATAAGGTTTTTATATAATTATAAACCATATCGTATTGAACAAAATAATTAATATAATATAATAATATATACTATAATATTGTGATTTTTTGATAAATCGTTTATTAAAATCAAAAACGTTTATTTTGGTACATAAACAAACAACAGCACAGTAGACAGCATAAACAGACCGACACAAAATAACAAAAACATAAAAAACCACAAACAGATAATTTTAGCTGCAAGGTTGTGCTGCCATGTACCAAAAAAGAAGCAGTCTTAGCCTAATGCTTAGGATTAGAGCAACGCTCTCTTATTGAAAAGAGTGAATATTCTGATACCCTCCCTCTGGGTCCCTTGAGTTTTCTTCTGCCTTCTTCAGTGCAGCGTTTTGTGCCAAATAAATGTATTTCCTTTCATTACTTTCGGACATAAGTCACTGAATATAATCGATTCACGTGTGATTTTATCCAGTAATCTTTAATGCCAAGTCTTGCCGCGAAAGCGCTGCTTTTTCCAATGTTTTTTTACAAGTAAGTAAAAAAAATGTACCTATCCATTTGTATTTAAGGAAAACAAATCAGCAGCTACCTACGTTATATATTTCCAATTCATTCTGAAACGTGACAGGCACTTCCAATAAAGAGTCCCCATTGACGAGCGAACGATACTTTGTGGTAGGTATAGCTGCAGAATAAATTACGACGATTTTCAATTACGGATTTATGGACATTTCCACTGGCAGTAGTTTTCCAAAAAAGTTTAAAATTTCCGCGGAAAAGTAGCATAGGTAATTTTCAATAAGCAGCTACGGCTAATCAGGAACACATGTATTCTATTGTAAATTGTGTAATTCTATTGTGCCAAAATATAGATAGATAGATAAATTATTTATTTGTCTTCACAACACAGTACCTTCATCGGTAAATAAAAATATAACAATAGGTAATTAAAGCGGAACAAAACAGATTAAAATAAAATAGACAACATAGACTTAAATGGAACAACAAAGTAAAAATAAACAAATAAAAACACAAACACTGATTTTCAGTATTGCCCTTTGATATTTAAAATAAAATGAATGATTGATTTATTGAATTTTAACATGAGTTATCTACCAGAGAATACTCTGCATAACCTCATTCTATGGATTATCCAACATATATCACCAGTTTTGTAGATTAGACAAAACAGATACGGAAACATAAAAATATGGACAAATGGCAACGTTGTGTCGCGGTGGGTTCACCGGTTCATAGTTGCCAACTGAAATACCTGGAAAACAAAGATGACCTATGCATAACGTTCCACGACTAAATATGACGATTATTTTGTTTTTGAAGTGAAACTTCTTTAGAATCGTTGTGATTTGAAACCGGATGCAACGGATGCAACATTTAATCATCTCATTCTAACCTCGTTCTCACCCGTTTACAAGTTATGAGTGTAAAAGTGGGGAAGGAAAACCGAAAATCTGCAAATATACTCGAGTGGGGCCTCAAGTGCCCATCACAAGCACATTACAAAAGAGTACTTATGACTTTTTACTTTACTAGTATGAACTAAAGTACTGGATTCGGGGTTATTTTTTGAATTTGTGCTCTTAGTAAAGCTTTTCAGCAGTAGTTATAACCGACTTCAAAAAAGGAGGAGGTTTCTCAATTCGACCGTATTTTTTTATCAGAGCACTGAGTTTCCCAACTGTCACGGCCTGCATTTCAAACGAAGTCTAGAATGCTAATTGACATTCTATGCCTCGCGCGTACGTCCCAAAAACTATCGAATGACAATAGTGACTCGACAGATGTGTTTTTGTAGTTCCATTTAAATTTTTGCGGGTTCACTGCGTAGAGAGAATCGAATAAAAACCATTGTTTATATACAATACAATGCTACCACTGAATGTGTAGTTGTTTTTGTATTGTGGTTATTTTGTACTGTATTTTATGTGCTCTGTTTAAAACAAACTATGCAAACTAAAAGATTATATTGTATTTATATATATTTGCACTAGTAGTGCCCCGCGGTGTTATCCGTGTTGAAATAGATTTTTCCGCGGAATTACACTTTCCTGCGTTAACAAGTAGCATATGACTTTTATAGTAAACCATTTATTTCAAGCACCTCAGGCCGATATTAACATAAACCTTACAGACTAACATACATAAAAATATAAATCACATTACGGCGAGATTCCAACCTTACGACGCGAACCGAAAATGCAGTCTTGGTTCGGATGTATTCCACCACAGTCTGTACAAAAACTGTACCAAATTTCATTTAAATAGGTTCAGATCAAAGTTAATTAAACTAAACATTTTATTGTAAAAATATCAAGGAAATAACATTGCCTTGACAGTTCGTTTACTTTTTTTACACTGAGATAAAATTCACACTAACATCACTATGTGGTATCAAAGTCCAGTGCATTGACTGTACCAATGACTTCGCATGGTGTTGCTATTTTACATAGACAAGTATCACTTATGTATATGGATGGCAGTCGCTTCACATGAATCAAATCCGCCGGCGAAACCTTACCGGGTATATAATACTTGTCTAATAAACCCCAAAACCCATTATAAAATAATCCTCCAAAAATGGCCTTAATATAAGGGCTACAAGCAGACATATTAATCCAGCGATACTTTCCGCTCGAAATGAGATTTATTAAGCCCCAACCCGCAATATTGAAGTTGTTACTGTTATTAATATAACTTGCGGGGATGTGTACCTACACACGTTATTAGGTTCACAAGCTAAGGAAATACGGGGTTTTATACGCGCAAGTTATGAGTTTTAATTCAAATAATTGACTTTATTCATAGTAACTTTTATCTGAATAAGACTACTGGTAAAAGGAATGGGAAATGGTGCCATACAATTTACGGGTCTATGGTTTAGTCTATTGGGAGATCAATTTGAGGAAGGCTACTCAGAGCTTGTTATTTAAATTTCCCGGAAGATTGAAAATCTATGTAGTTATTATCAATCACCTAAAACCAATAGTAGGTACAAGCTCTGCTTAGTTTGGGGTTAGGTGGTTAGGGTTAGGGAAAGAAAATCCTTGTGACTTGTCATAAGGTCATGTATACAGCTCTTAAAGACTAAATGCCTCACGCTTTGGCGTTGAGTGATGATGATGATATGCTGTAATAAGCGTTGATTAAGTGATGATTAAGGGGTTATATATTTTTTTATAACGGTGAGTTTTCCTTTCTTACATAATATAAAAATATCAAAACGATCAGACAGCGGAACCTTTATTTCATACTTTACATAACTGTATAATACTATACTATATTTATTTCATACAAGATACAAAATCATTTATTTCCATTGTTTGGTTTCCCAAATCTCAGAAACGTCAAACATAAAATCTAAAAAAATAATCATAAACAAATTGAACATTGGTATTTAAAGATACGTAGGAAATAAATGTATCGTATCTAGGCGCTTTGTTTTATTTACACTAGAGCAAAGAAGCAATTAGTAACTCAGCTCATTTTGGTTCTGATACTATATCAAGATACAAACTACGTTACATATTACGAAACGACAAGGAATAGATATTGGATAAACTGGTGTATTCCATCAAGGTATTAGATGGTAATGGTGAAAAATGATGATAATGTCAGCCTCTGAGTCGGAAGCCCGTCTGGCGCGGATTCTACGCGGATGTGAACTAACGTGATCTGGATACTATCTTACAGCTGAAGCTAGGAGCTGGCAGTTGAGAAACTGACAGGATAAAATGATCTAAAGTTTGAAACAAATGATAAAAAATACATTTTGGAGTTACAAGTTATTTTAGTCGGAATCGATCTAAAGCGAGCGTGTTCCTAAGCGTTGCGTCACAATACCTCCGTCCTCTTATACCCATTGTGATGTATACCTCTACACCTATACGATGTATCTCAACTTAGATAGATATAATGCTTATGACATTTGTAACGTGTACGTACTAGACAGAATAGAACTCTTTCTATTCTATTCTATTCTATGTTCCAACTTAGATAGATATAATGCTTATGTCATTTGTAACGTGTACGTACTAGACAGAATAAATCGAGATTTAGAAGAGCTAACGCCGAACCGAACATCAATCGGTTACGCGCTATAACCTTATATCATGCTTACTCATGGTTCTATTATCTGTTAAATAGAAAATATACGTATTTACACTAAGCAACACCTGTTAAGTGGAGAGCAAATAATTTAGAGGATATTTTTTATAAATTTCTGTATCGGGAAAAAAATCTTATCTATTAATAAAATAAAAAAATCAACACTGATATTTTAAGTAGTTTTTACTCGGGCTAATAGCCATGTCTCTGCCAAATTTGTTCCAAACCGGTTATTACTCGCAATAATTGATTTTCAGCTAAATTTGCTATTTATGTAAAAAGTGTCAATTAAATTTTTTATATATCGCACTATCTCCCGGCCTAGCTTGGCTTAGCTCCAGACGCAGGCACTTGGCTAACAACTGATTACAAGTTGCAAGCGAATGTATCCTCAGTGCTCAGTCTCTTAAACGGAAAAATAAAAAAAAAGCTGACCTTTTTTGTGATACGAATAATGGTCATGATGACTACATACAAAAATTGGTATTTATTTGAAGAAAACATAAACATTTATACATGTTGGATTTTAAAAAAGGAAAAGTCAATGTATTTCACCTACAAGTAGGCGTGCAAATGTTAAGTCAAAATATTATTATTTTATATATGTTCATGTCATAATTTAAATAAATAAGACTTTCCTAGTTCTAAACTATACATCTACACTAATATTATAAAGAGGAAAGATTTGTACCTATTTTTGTATGTTTGTATGTTTGTAAAGAATAGGCTCAAAAAGTACTGGGCCGATTTAAAAAATTCTTTCACCAATAGAATGCTACATTCTTCCAAATTGACATAAGCTACATTTCATTTTGAAAAAAATTAGGGATTCTTGGTAAAATTTGAACAATGTAACCGAAGGTGTAGAAAAATGAGTCTTAAAATGTCTTTCGTCGAATGCGCTGCCGAAACTATTAGCGATAGAACAAAATAATGTACAACAATATTGAAGAACATTATCATGTCTACAAAAAACTCCGCGGTAGCATATGTCCAACTATTGTAGTTATGTCACTACAACAACTTTTTTCATTTTAAACATTAATGAAAATCTAACCAAATTCAAACCATGCTATTTATTTGTTTATATTAATTCGTATCCAAATAAATTATTTTATCTTCTATATATATAAAAATTAATTGCGGTTCGTTAGTCTCAGTAAAACTCTAGAACGGCTAGAAATGTTCGTGGAGGTCTTGGGAAGGTTTAAAAGGCGAGAAAAAATCAAATAATTGCCGGGAAAAATTTTTAATAGAAACCCGTGCGACGTCGGGGCGGCCTGCTAGTATATTATAATAATATTGGGCTTCCATAAATTCTACATTATATGAACTAACTTGGATAGAGGAATGCTGTTGAAATCGGAAATGAAGGTACTGGAACGCAAATTTCTGCTTTATCGGTTCAATGACCCGGCAACTACCGTAACTCAGATCCCATCCATATATAGGAAGATGGGATGGAATTTACAAATAGGAATACCAATAGATTTTGTGTATTTAACTAAATATGAGGATATATGGAGGTTTTGTCTGTTCGCGTCCGTAAGTGGTAGCCCTCTGAATCCTTACATGTGACCTCCGGGTGGTGCTAAGAACAGTCTCTGCTGGTAGGCTTCGGCCGCGGCTTATCACCACCCTCCGGGCTGGGTCAGTAAGTGAAGCGATTTTTTCGTGTTTTGTAATGTGGTCCGGTAAAGCCATCTACCTTCTAGGCCTTCATGCCCCATCTTAGACCACATCGTCACTTTACATCAGGTGAGATTGGGGTCAAACGAAGGCTTATGCAGCATAAAAAAAATATATATATATTTAGGACACACATTCAGTGTCGTAAGGACGCAGATACGTTCAGCAGCCCTACCACGAGTTGCGACTTACAACTGTTGGAGATTACAACAAGTTGTAATCCTATGCATTTGACAGATTTTTAACAACTAAAATTCTTAACAGTTTTTAACAACTCGTGGTATGGCTACAGATAAGTTTATTTAAGTGGCAAAACTCTCACGTAGCCACAAAGTAACCACGTAGAAACGACGCCTGATGGAGCCGAAAGGATTTTGAATGGAGGCCAGAGATTGGAAAACGCTGCGTCGGACGTCCACTAAAATTAAAACTATTCATTTCTTTACCATTTTGATATTGATTTTAAATGTGTGCTTCACCGTTAAAGCACGTGCTTAGAAGAATAATTCACAGGTGCGTGGAAGGGTTTGAACATACACCCATTTTTTTCCGAAAGTTCGTGTAGTTTACCCTGCGTGTACAACTTCAATGGCACTCTGTACCACAGTGCCGTAGAAGTTGTTTATTTTCTACCAAGTCGTAATGAACTTATGGCTCCAAATTCTAAGCAAGTCCCGCAATCTTTCATAATTTGTTGAAAGACAAAACATTCATTCAGCGGAATTATTCGTAAAATGAACAAAGTTTGCTAAAGCTATTAGAGAAATGAGTTCTCAAATGATTGAATTTAATCGACTTCCCGGCCTTTGTCAGCGATTGATCGATGCGGCTGGAATGTTGGGATGATGGGAATCAATGGATGAAGTATTTTGATAGACTTTTAATGGGTTTTGTAATGTTTTTTATGGATTAAATAAATCGGACGACAGAGACAAGTCATTAGATTAGGGGCACCTAGAGAATCTCAAAGTGTAATTAAAAAATAATAAATAAGATGTAGGTGTCCCCATATTTTTATACGTCTGTATTTCTCCATCAATTTCTAAGATACCTGAAAAACGTTGTAATCAAGTCAATTAAAAAAAAGGTGTGTGTGCGATTCACACACGATAGAAGTGAAACTTCATTAAATCGACAAAATAATGAGGTGAGTATAGTAATATATAACAAGGGTCATCATCATCACCCTATTAACGTTCCCACTGCTGGGACACAGGGACTTCCCTCTTGACGAGAGAGATTAGGCCTTAATTCACCACGCTGGCCAAGTGCGGGTTGGTGAATGTCACATGTCCTTCAAACTCTTTAAAGTTCTCAGAACATGCCGGTTTCCTCACGATGTTTGCCTTCACCGTTGAAGCACGTGTTTAAAGCGCACATAAATTTCTCAAGAAGAAAAATCCAGAGGTGCGTGGCGGGGTTTGAACCCACGACCTTCGGAATGCAAGTCGAGTGTCCTCCCACTTAGCCAACACGGCTTAGTCGATATAACAAGGGTAGGATAATTATAAAGTTTAATTGTTTAAAAATGAAAGTATTTTGATTGATTTTAACAGATATTGCTCAAGTTCCTAACTCACGTAGTTTTCACATACACTAACACACGTTAAGTGCTCAAATACAAGCAAGTATTAAACAGTATGAATATACATACACACCTACATCTGCTCTCTCGCTCTGGCTCACTAATTACAGGCGACTATTGTATTTGTGTCTCTTACCTGTCGTTTCTTCCGTTGCATCCGGTTTGAAATCACAACGATTCTAAAGAAGTTTCACTTCAATAATAGAGTTTTGAAAATAAGCTTTTAATATATCATTATCACACATTTGGCATACCCATGCGTATATACATAATATCTTCATATATATAAATCTTCTATACGTGTGTTAGTCATTGAACTCCTCCTAAACGGCTGGACAGATTTTGATGCAATTTTTGTGTGTGTTTAAGTGGGTTCGAGAATGGTTTAGATTCACAATACGGTCAACTATATGTAGTGTTTTTTGAGACGTGAGACAGGACACCGTATGTCGAGTCCGCTAGTACATACATATATATTAATCTCAAGAGACTTGATAGAATACACATTTTTAAGTATTTATAGTTCACAAAAAATCTAAGCATCGAGGCAAAATTACTTAAAAACTCTATTATCCCCTGAAAAGAGTAAGCATAATTCTTATTTGTTTCTTCGAAAGTTTTACAAAGGGCCGACTTCCATTGTTTTTCGACCATAATTTCCATCATGGCTATTCCTTTGTCCAAGGCTTGTAAAAATACCTAATTATGTATTGAACGGAAACAATAGCTGAGCTCATTATCGTTAACTAGTTTTAGCGGGTGCTTTTGTTAACGTAATTTTACTTAAATAAGTGTGAGCTCCGCTCTAGACCGTCCCAAGCCCTGTTAGTGTTGTCTCTATTGTACATTTTTGTAGAAGGTCTACAATTTACGTAGAGCATCTACGACTTCCGTAGAGGGTTACGCCGTAGGACCTGAATCGCTGCCGCTGTTTGTCCGCGTTCGTGTACTAAATACGTTGCTCTCTATAAGATTCTGGAAGTAACGTAGGTAGCTACGTAGCTTCCCCCACTCTAACCATCGTCTTAGAACAAATACTTCGTGTTGCAACGATGTACCCGGCCACACACATCGCTTTGACATTATGTTTTTGAAAGTCCCATCTGGCTAGTTGCAACTACGCTATTTTTAATGTTTTTTTTTTGCATTTTGGTAAGGTTTATGGTTTTACTAGCGGCACGCCCCGGCTTTGCACGGGTAATTATTCAAAATTGTTAAAAAGATAAAGATAAAGATCATTTATTTGCATAAACATGTGTAAATGTATGGTATACAGTCAAAGATATGTGTCGGTATCAACATGTTTTACCAATTTTGGTGTACAAATTAAGAGAAATGGCATGCAAGTCACTAAAATATAACCAAAATAAGTTTTTTAATTAATGTCAAAAATTAAATCAAATATCAATCAAGAAATTATATAATAAAAATTAATACCTACATGTTAGTCCAAAGACAAAATTTATCATTTAAAAAGTAGCAATTTCTTGAATTTATATTTGAACTCGTTATTTGTAAGCTGCTGATAAGTTTTTGGTACCTTATTTGGTGGGGTGTCATATTTATGTTGAACGTGTCTATCTGTCTGGGACATCATAGCTCCCGAACGGATGAAGCGATTTCAACTTAGTTTTTTTTCGTTTAAAAGGTGAGTCTGGCGCGAGTGCTCTTAGACATGTTTCATAAAAATCGGTTGTGCCGTTTTAAAATTGTGGGGGTTAGAGTGGGGAAGGAAAACCGAAAATCTGCAAAAACCTCGAATGGGGTATCAAATGAAAGCGCATTGCGTGCACATTACACATTATTATGGTGTTTATGGTTTACTTTTAAGTAAATTGAAGGATTCGGATCGGGGGCTTTTCTTATATTTTATTAATTATTTTTAAAAAGATTAAGGTAAGAGAAAACATACTATTGATTGCAATGCTTAAATTGGTGTAACCGACAACAAACATAAACTTGGTTCGGGTCAATTGGTGTAACGTTAGTTTTTTGAAGAAAGTTGGTTTTATATTGGTGTATGTGTGGTTATAATTTTTCGTTCAAGCTAAGAATTAGTGTAAGAGCAATGCTGGTTTGCCAAGATACATACACCAACTTAACCTTCTTTGGTCATAGGATAGGAATACAACAATTCTAATTCGACAACCACCCTCCGGGCTGGGCCAGTGCGTGAAGCGATTTTTTCGTGTTTCGTAATGTGGTCCGGAGAAGCCATCTTCTAGGCCTTCATGCTCCATCTTAGACCACATCTTTACTTTACATCAGGTGAGATTGTGGTCAAATGAAAGCTTATCAATAAAAAAAAAAAAAAAAAAAACTTATGTAAATGGATCACATACCTACCTACTCAGTTACAACATGATTTCGCCAGAAGTCTGCAAATTCACAGTTAAAATGTGTAGCGTAACTGTATTTTTTAAAGCTAGAATTCTATTATTATGCTATTCGAAAGAGGAGAAAAAACTAAAAAAAAACTGTATACTCAACTTATTTTACGTGTTTGGTGGTTTACCCAATTGAATCTGCAACCGACGATATGTACAATATCTATGCTATATGCTAGGGTTTAGTTCTGAAAATTAATTTTTGAATGGGATTAGTTAGGTACCTGTTAACGAATTATTAACTACTAACTAAGCGACAAAATATTATCAAGCGACAATTTTTTTATTTCCGCACACGACCATTCAGTAGGGAGCCGACCCCGCGCGGCAGATTATTTCGTGATCTTAACCCCTCCCGTACCTCCGTGCCCGAGTGACTGACGCCTGCCACTCCACAACGCATAGTTAGCCGTCGAACGGTTATTTAAAAAAAAATCAACTCGTGATATCTTTTGAATGGAATGTCAGAATCTAATAATTCAAAAAGTTATATAAAGGTTTTAAAGCAATCTTACATAATAAATTATTTATTTTGTTAAGGATTTATACCAAGATACAAATAAAGAGCCTTTTCAAACAGTGGTATTTTTTTTTAATATAAAAAATCGCTAATTGTTACAAAACTATAATAGTTAGAGATATGATGCAACGACGTTTTTTGTAGATAATGATAAGTTCTACAAAGTTGTAATACATCACTTTGTTATATATTCAATAGTTTTCGCAGCAAATGCGATTAAAGAAAGATTTTAGGTTTATTTTTTCAAAAAATCGCTTATTGTCACAAAACTATAATAGTTAGAGATATGATGTAGAGATGTTTTTTGTAGATAATGATAAGTTCTACTAAGTTGTAATACATCACTTTGTTATATATTCTATAGCTTTTGCAGCATTCGCGATTAAAGAAAGATATTAGGTTATTTTTTTTACCATGGGTTACATTATCGGAGTTTGGTAAGAAATCATATTATTTTTGAAAACTAAATATAGCCTATGTCACTCAGGGATAGTGTAGCTTTCGAATGGTGAAAGATTTTTTTAAATCGGTGCAGTAGTTTCAGAGCCTATTCGAGACAAACAAACAAACAAAAAATCAAACCTTTCCTCTTTATAATATTAGTATAGATAACTTTTCATTGACGACCTTTGTGGCTCGGTGGGCGAAGGTCCATCTGAGAAGCAAGAGGTTGCGGTTTCGAATCCCGCCGGGAGACCAGATTTGGTACTATCTACAATTTCTGGTTTCGGGTCTGGGTGTTTTCTATGTATCATATGTAAGTATTTACAATAAATCTAAATTTAAAATTTAAGAAAAACCCCCGATTCTAATGCCATAATTTCCTTAAGCGTAAAACAACATAATATTATGTAATGTGGACGCGATGCGCTTTCATTTGATACCCCACACTAGTATATTTGCAGATTTTCGGTTTTCCTTACCCACTCTCACCCCCATAACTTTTAAACGGCACAACCGATTTTCATGAAACATGTCTAAGAACACTCGCGCCAGACTCACCTTTCATACAAAAAAAACTAAATTGAAATCGCTCCATCCGTTCGGGAGCTATGGTGACACAGACAGACAGACAGACACACAGACAGACAGACAGACAGACAGACAGACAGACAGACAGACAGACAGACACGTCAAACTTATAACACCCCTCTTTTTTGGTCGGGGGTTAAAAAAGAATGTATCTCTGTAGTATATCAGTCATCTAGCACCCATAGTACAAGCTGCATAGTTTGGGGTTAAGTGATGCTGTGTGATTAGTCCGGAGATATTTAGATAGTGATTGAGATGACGGTTGATAGAGGGAAATGGAAGCAGAAAACATGTTGTGCTGACCCCACGTAATGTGGGATAAGGTCAGGAAGATGATGATGATGATTCATAAGATGTAATTGTTTTAACATTTTGCAATAATTCTGTTTAGTAAATAGTTCCTACTTTTTATTCTGTTTCCTAGACATAATGTATTGGATACATCTTTAAAGTTTTGCTTTGGCTTTACAAACAATATTAATCTTCGTCTTTACGAATATTCCAGGTAAGTCGCTAATGTTGCCACAATATTTGACACACATTTTTTATTTAAATTTAATTTTTGACACACTGCTGCCACTCAGTAAGCGGAAAAGCCTCGTAACGAGATGTCATGCAATTCCCGCGTTAACGCGCCCGTAACCGGAAATGGGGCTTAAAGGGATAATCACGTCTGTCGGCGAATTCATGTATAGGAATGAAAAGAATTTGTTTTATTATTGTTTTATTAGGGTCCTGATGTAGAGGATCTCAGAGGAATTTTTTTATTCTTCATATGTTGTGTCTGACTTTCTGTTAGTGTCATACTGGCCATTTCATACCTTTAAAAAAAGATGAGACGATTCGATTCTCGTTTTTGGAGTTTACTCCTTAAGAAACGATTTGAGTTATAAGTCCCGGTACGGAAATTTTATGAGGAGTAAAATCAAGTGTAACACCAAAAGTTGAGGCGTTACGTAGACAGAGACAAACGTATATATCTGTAGGATTGAACGTGTAAAAGAATGAGATGGAATACATTACACAGCGTATCTCATTCTCGGGGTCTCCTCTTTGCGCGATACTTCGTAGTCTCACTGTATTTTATTTATATTATTTTGTTCCATACTTTATGTAATACGCTTTATTGAAGTAATATAAATAATTCGAATAATTACAGATATATGTTTGTTTCTCTTATCATTTTAGCAGTTGCGTTCATTTACCCTTTTTTTCTATTCGATATATATCAGAATTATCGTTCGTAAGGAATAAACTCCAATCGTGCGTCGTAGCTGACACACACACACTTTATTTTTTGTTTGGAAGATGGGTTAGTCGATATGGTCGATTATGAAAGGTGAAAGTGATTGCAGAACATACAAACACTTGAACCCTCGGAATAGAACCTGAAATAGTTAAATTTCTATGAGAACTAATCTTAGACGAGTACAAAATGAGGTTTCGTGTGAGGAAATATTTAAAAGCACAGAAAAACTTCATTTTGTGGTCTGATACTGTTTATTTACGTAATCTTTGCATGTGGCAGTTTATCAACGTCGGGTCGGGAGCAGCCGCGGCAGACGGTTATAAACTTAACTGAGAACAGTCTCTGGTGGGAGGCTTCGGCCGCGGCTTGTCACCACCCTCCGGGCTGGGCCAGTGCGTGGAGTGATATTTTCGTGTTTCGTAATGTGGTCCGGAGAAGCCATCTTCTAGGCCTTCATGCTCCATCTTAGACCACATCGTCACTTTACATCAGGTGAGATTGTGGTCAAATGAAGGCTTATCAAAAAAAAAAAAAAAAAAAAAAACTGAGACTGGGACGTATTCTGAAACATATCAACCCAAACGTTCAGAGATACTTTGCATTTATAAACGGGGAAAAATACGAGAATTTAATTTAATTACCTATTTAGTACTAAAACTAGCAGTACCCAAGTTTAATGGATTTTCCTGCGGTAAAAGTTTAAGAGAATCTGTGTACCAAATTTCATTCAGATCGGTTCAGTTCAGCTCAGTTCAGTTCATTTAATAATAACATTCAGTTACATGTCAGAAGTATACAAAGTAAGGTACTATAATAATTATTATAGAAGTATATACAATACAATTAGGTTATACAAAATAAATTAAAACAATAAATTATACACATAGCTTCTGTAGATCCAGAGATCACCCCTACAATGTCACAAACAAACATACAAAATTTACCTATTTAAATTATCAGTATAGATAAGGACAGTATTAGATAATAAGCTCAGAGATTTTCACAACACCTATATATTTTATATGTTATGTGCCTGAGCATGCTCTCTGCACCCGTGGTTAACCAGTTTATAAGAAAAATAACTATAAACACTCAAAATTATACTTGAACAAAATGAGGTGTCGTTTGAGGAAAATAGGTAGAGGCACTAAAACTCAGTGGCGCGGTGGACGGGGGTCCGCTTGCGGCGCAAGAGGTAGCGGGTTCGATTCCCGCCGAGGGGTCAAGTGTTTATATATTATGTTCTGCAAGCACTTTCTCCTTGGTCTGGGTGTTATCAAAAATATCTATGTATATTATATTAAGTATATCAGATTTCTAGTACCCGTAACACAAACTAAGACCTTACCACGGGGCTACATGTTGTTGTGTGGATTGTCCGGAAAAAAATATATATTTAAAACATCTCGTCTTGTCGTCTAAGATGCTATTGGTACGTAATCTTTGCATGTAGCAGTTTATCAACCTCGGGAGCAATCGCGGCCGGAGATTATTAACTTGACTCAGACTGGGAGGTTTTCTCTGTTCGTTTAAAGTTAGTGATGTGCCCACTCGATAGAAACGTCACTTGAGATAACCCGAGCTCTAATTCACGTAACTCGAGTTACGTTAACCGAATTTAGTAGACGAAAAATTGATTGATTTAAAATAAAATATAACCCCACTAAGCTATCCATATATTTAAAAATATATATATCTTAAACATGCAAATTAAACAAAATTCAACTCGGGTTAACCCGAGTAAGCAACTCGAGTCGACACAAACTTGAATAGATAGGGTACTTCGTTTTTTAATACGAAAATTTGTTTGGGTCTTGCTTGAGTGTGTTTCCGCCACTTTGCCAGTAGCACGATCACGTGACTTGAATAGATGATAGCTGTGTTTTCTCTAGGGTCAGTTCAGACCGAGACGGGATGAGGCGCAGTGCAGCGTGGCGCGGCTTGAAGAGCCCAAATGCTTCGCGCTGCGCCACAAGTCGACGCGTTTTTATCGCGCCCGGCGACTCGTTGTGCAGCGCGGCTTTTAGTCGTTACGATGGGTTCTGGCTACGCCTCGCGTAGTCATCCTGCGACAAACGCTTTCCCGATGAAGATGCGTAGTGCGATTTTTTGAAAACAAAAATTATGCTATTAAAAGTGTAGTAAATACGGTTAAATACTGTATTGCTATCTTAAAAAGTATGAGCCGCGACGCGCCTCGTCTCGGTCTGAACTGACTCTTAGTAAGAACTAAGGGTCATCACTAGTCTATTACGAATAAAATATAAGCTTTTATTAGATACTTTGTTCCCAAAATCTAGGTACTCATAGAGAACAATCATACGAATGTATGTATGTACACGTACCAAACTAAGGTCGTGTTCATTTATAACGAAATTCCTAAGGTCAACAAATATTAGTTTTAAATGTCTACAACCAAATTCATTAAAACACCCTCAGATTTTCAGCCGAAGAACTTTCACGAGCTTAACAACTTTTACTTATATTTAGACTTAGTCTATATCAGGTTACTTATTATATGTAGATATATCAAATATTTATCACTAAATTTAAAATATTAGGCTGAATATTAGAATTAAACAATTTGGTATATAAACTAAGTTATATCTTAGTTTAGTTTGATCCCACACTTGGTAAGTAAAGGCTTAATCTCTCTCGTCAAGATAGAAGTCACAAGAAGATTAAACAGAAATGAAGTATTAAAAAGAGACCAACAAGGAGCGACAGTGCAGGAGTGTTCTTCCCCTGACAAATTAATATAAATAAAAACTGCAAAGAGTCTGCTTATAGTTAAAATTAATACATAAAATAACTGATCGTTGATGCAAAAGGGGAAAAAAGATAGAAGATAACATTGGGATGCTTATGCTATCCATCCTTTTGGTATAGACATCCGACGCAGCGTTTTCCAAAACTGCCCCAGATGTTAAAATCAAATTTTCCCTTCTTCCGTTGATCTCAGAAAAACAAAAGGTTGTTGAAAACTAGCTTAAAGCTAACCTCCTTGCTAAAATGAAGCAGGTGTTGCCTGAGGCGTCGTATTAGTATTCCAGCTGAGTCGGCGACACGCCGGGGGATTCTCAACGTATCCATGTTAGTTATCCCAGCTATCTATTTTAAGCTGTCAGCTAGGACCTAAAAAAAATATTAAACTTTACTCGGTAGTTGAGAAAATTCTAAGACTAACAAAACATTTGCGTGGAGCTACTGCGACTAACAGGTTAAAATGCACAGTCGAGTTCATTAATATGTGAGCACAAACATGGCTCCAAATATAAATGTGCAACGAAGAGTCATAAATAACTGAGCAGGTTCAACAATCAAAAATAATGAACGTTCTCTATCATATTCATCTGAGAAAGCTTTCCATTATTATCTAAACAACGGAATATTCATAAATATCTGAAATACTGAAATTTTTATTGAGAACTGTTGTACAAAAGATTTTATAAATAAATATCTGCACTTATATTTAAAGTAAAACTAAATAAAAGCCTACACATACACAGGTCGTTGTGTATGTGTAAGCTTTTGACCACAGAGCCAAATAGACATACAAGTAGTCTGACTATTACATCATGCCTAAGACATCTACTGCGGTATTTGATTTAGAACCAGTATCGTGACCTGCAAACATTGCGTACGAGCTATACAAAGAATATTAATTCGGGGCTCAAGATGCAGGGGTTGTCAATATATCCCTCAGAATCCATTTTCGATTTTTGAAAAGTGGCAAATAGTGTTGTACCTACTACAAAAATATTAGTTATCGGTATAACCTTCCTTCCTTATTTCTAAATGTACTCAAAAGATCAATATATTAAGGAAAATACCATACTTTTTACGAGACAACGCATTTGCTCACGACATTATCAGGATATTTGTCTTTTCAACATGTTTTAATATACATATGTATACAGATTGGACATGTACTCGTTTACAATACGCATAATATATTGACTCCTTGGTCTGGGTGTGTTATATGTAAAATAAAAATAACTATATGTATGTAATGTATATTATATTAAGTATATCAGATGTCTAGTACACGTAACACAAGCTTAGAGCTTACCACGGGGCTAGATGTTGTTGTGTATATTGTCCGGAATTTACTTATTTGTTTATAATTATAAAATACGTTATAATCCTTTAAAATAATTAATTTTGATATATTTAATTTTAGCGGCGTTTAGCAATTAAATATTTATGCCTCATTAAGTCATCACTCAAAACATGAAGGCCATATTACCTAATCAAAACTATTAAGGGTCACCAATTATAACGTTTAAATTCAACACAGTATGTAGTTACCAATTTCATGTTTAATTTAAAACTAATTAATTGTATAGAATTAAAGAGAGTCAGAAATCCATAAAGTGCTGTTTTAATTACCGAAATTTCACGCAAATTATGCCACAAACGATTGTTCCGTGCACCTGAAATAAATTCAAACCACTAAAATCTCCTATTGAAATTTAATTTAATTCGCAGCCGACCGAAACCGCAGACCGGCGAAATGAATAGATATTGCTTTTTTGGTTGCTGCTTAAATAATTTAGTCACTTAAAAAATGGTTTTATTTCATCAGCATTTCAGCAATCAAACGTTTTTGAGATTTGTAAAATCAAACAATAGACTAATGATTGTGTCTAGAAATAGAAAAAAATATATTTTGGACACAACAGCACATTACAGATAATAAAATACGGAAACAAAAGCACACGCACATACTAAAGATTAAAAAAATTAAGGATACAACACTAATTAAAACATGACATTTAAAGTACTAGACAATATAATATACATTAATCCTGAAACACACTTGTAAGGTAAAGGGTACGTAATCGGGTGATGAGTAGTGTATCTAGTATCGCTGGGCATAGGCCTCATAGATTTTAAAATATATCGGTTGAAAGCATACACAATAAATCTCTGTCATTACTAAGTTATCCGTCCATAACTGCACTTGTCGATCTGTGCTCTCCATTCGAGAACTTTCGTATATTGTCCACCCATTGCCAAATTAATGAGGTAATTAGTTTGATTAAGTCATAGGTTAAGTACGAGTAAACAGGACAGCAACACAAGGGAATCATATTTTCATTCCTCCAAAATATTATATCAGCAATATTGGGAGTAGTGAAGCCGTGTTGGATAATTGGGAGGACACTCGACTTTCATTCCGAAGGTCGTGGGCTCAAACCCGCCACGGACCTCTGGATTTTTATTCTTAAAACATTTATGTGCGCTTTAAACACGTGCTTTAACGGCGAAGGCAAACATCGTGAGGAAACCGGCATGTTCTGAGAACTTTAAAGAGTTTGAAGGACATGTGACATTCACCAACCCGCACTTGGCCAGCGTGGTGAATTAAGGCCTAATCTCTCTCGCCTAGAGAGAACCCCCTGTGTCCCAGCAGTGGGAACGTTAATAGGGTGATGATGATTAAGAGTACCTACTAGTGTACTAGCGTTGCTGATGTTGGATTCAAGTAAGCCAAGTTGAAATGGGGACTGGGTGGGCCATGTAAGGGATCTGAAAAATGGACAAAGATCAGTACGCCTTGGAAGTGCTAGAAGTGGGCCGCGAGAGCGATGGCGAGTCTACCTCGATGCGTATGGCCGTGAATGAGAGAGAGAGAGAGAGAGAGAAAATTTATTGAGACAACACACACACTTAACAAGGAAACATACAATAAAATATTTATATAATACTAAATAGTTACACATAAGCTAATGAGAGCGTTGTGCCAAAAATGTGTTTGATTCCAAGCAAAGTACAATTGTTTTTGTTCAAATCGATGACATTGTTCGTAAGAACAACCTGGCTTATGTTTTCAGATCTTCAAATACTGACCTAAACTTTTGTTACACCCTGTATACATAATAATATGCCTACACTTCGCACGTAGTTGTGTTCTCCACCCGGCCGATAGCAAGTTACCGTTGATTTGCTGCCAGCAGAGTTCGTATCACACTCGAACTTTGGAAGAACAAGACATTATAATTATTATGTTTGTTTCATGCAAATGAACGGATATTTAACACGTTTCCGGTTATTACAAGCGGCCTGTGGATCAGTTCAACTTTGTACTTGTTTAAATCAAATTCAAATCAAAATGTTTATTTCTAATTAAAAATTTCAATGACGTACATATTCAATAAAACGTGTAATACGTACCTACATAAAATTACACGCATGTAGCGTGTAATTATGATGTAAAAGCCCAAGGTTCCCGAGGTTGCCTGGAAGAGATCGCCCATAGCGAGCATATACAGCCGCCCTTTGTACTCTGTTTTTAATTTAATTAAGGTTTTATAAGTATGAGATGGACAAATACAACAAGGGTTCCAAGTATATCATCAGTTTAAACACACTTATTGTGATTAAAAAATAGAGCAAAATGAAAGGAAAATTTACGATTTATGTATGACGTTTTAAAAAAACTACTTACTAGATCTCGCTGAAAACAATTTTCTTGGTGGAAGTGTGCAATGTATATTATTTTTTGTTTTATCGTTCGTTCTCTAAATTAGAAGTTAAACATTTAGCCAATTTGGAAGTCTCTCATGCTAAAAAAAAAGGTTAATTAATTTGTTACTTTTTTCCGATATTTGTGTAAAAAATTTAATACAACCGTGTTTTTGTGAAAATTTTAACAGATCAGAAAGTAGCTCTGACATACGGACGGTCAGACAGACATGACAAATCCATTATTCAGTTTTTGCAATCTGGCTAAGGAACACTAAATTTTTTTAAATGTTACTGTTTTGTCATTTTTCATATAAATAATATAAAAATAAAACAATAAAATTTGTTAAAAACCTTTCAGTTTTTTTTTCAGATTACTTCACTACTACTTCATTACTGAAAGTGGTCAGTTAGCTCCTTAAACACTTCAAAATTGTCACTGACTCGTCAAATATTGAAAAGACAACTTCAATCTGCCGTCTAAAATGTTTTTTTAATTTGTTAACTTTATTCAGACATTGGAAAACTCGGTCATAAACAAACGAAACAGCTTGATAAAGGAAAAACAAGGGAGCGCTGAACAGCGAAATTCAAGCCAATTCGCAAAAAGCCGTGACTTCCATTGTGAAGGAATAATAGACCGTACCACGGGTTATTAGGAAATACCTATATTGTCAACGGAACGTTATTAATTCTAATCAAATGTATATATGTCGTATATCAGTCACCTAACACCCATTGTACAAGCACTGCTTAGTTTAGGGTTAGGTGATGCTGTGTGAGTAATCCGGAAATATTAATTTATTATTTTTTAATTCTTAACTAATTCTTCAACAATGTAAACTTTTCTTTATGCTATTATAATTCGAATACTCCGTTATTTTGTTATGCTAAATATATTATCGTATTGTTAAACAATGTCATGATATTTTTTGTTTGAGATAATAAGAGTATGGGCGAATTATGTCGAGTGTTAAGTGTTGGATTTTAAATAAAAACATGTCAACGGAAAATAACACTAATAAGAAACGTCTGTTGATCAACTTTCTAGTTAGCTGACATACTAATGAAAAATCTATGTTAAAATATTTTTTAATGTTAAATTGTAGGTACAGATCGCGCGGCGAGAGTTTGGCTTTGAACTTCAGGTGGAGGGGATTACTGCGCATGGGTACTGTCACGCACACAAAACTTTTAGCCAATCAGAGCACCGCGTGCGCCTACACACCCGCCCCGCACCCCGCTAATTGCCCGTTGATACCCAATTTCTGATTTCTGCGCAATAACGGTCAAAGCCAAACTCTTATCGCGCTAGCTGTAGGTAATAAGGTGTAATTGACCAAAAAGTTGACCAAACTTGGTCGATGTAAAAGTGGCTACACTAGCACTGGAGTAAGAGAGAGGAAAGGACCTAAAGACTGCGTTTATAATGCAATCTGTCGTTTTTAATAAATGATTGATTTATTGTTTACCAAATAACTAGAAAGTTAATCAACTTCCTATTATTTTCCCAAGAGAATAACCTAATTGTGATCATCTTGGAACCATAAAAGTAAATTTATTTGAGATTAGTATAGTACCAGGATGTACTATACTATACTCAAGGAGAATACCTATTGTTTGTAAAGTCAGTCAACCTTGCAATTACGAGTAATTCATCATAAATAATAATTTTCCTGAGGCGAAAAACCCGAAGTTATTTGGGGAATTCGCAATATTGACGATATGTATTCCATTTCTCTTCTACCTTTGTGAATGCAAGGAAAAGGGACAATATCAGCGCCTTTCGCACCCTTTTGAAGGAATGGAACGGTTACAATATAAACTGGGGTTATGGTGTTCTTATATTATTCTAGAAAAAAGACATTTGGTCAGATGCGGCCTTAACAGTATTCTTGAGAATTTTTTTTGTGTAGTTATAATATTAATGAAAAATATTTCTGGACTGTATTGATCGCCATGACTAATTGGAGTTTAAGTACTACATAGATCGTTTTTTTGAATACCTACATACTTATCCCAGACCTGGTCAATCTAGTGTTAATTCAACAGAATGTGGACAAGCCACGGAATCAAACCAATTTCAATATTTTATTTGAAAGACAATACATTCAGGAACTCGTAAACACTGACAAATTTCCAAAATCACTAAAATAATTTGTCTAATTTATGTTGTTAATTTAATAAATGAATTTTAGATCAAAATATCGCTGCCATTTCCAAAACAATAAGACCGAATTCCCGCGCCAGCGTTTCTATTGCCCAGAGGTTGAAACGCAAATCCCGAAATTACTTAATTCAACCCGGTTAAGCCAATATCGCAAACACATTACTAAGCCCTTGCTAAGTGTTGCCAACGATAGCATTTTCGCCTTATCTTGGGGAGAAAGGGCTGGTTTGCAAGATGGGCATTTTATGTAACATTCTGTGTTAGATACGGAGTAATATTTAGTATTCTTTAGCAGGACAGGACTATAGCTGCGGTTTGAATGTGGGTTGAATAAGATTACTTAAGCCTATTATTTCTCTATAACAAATATTCTAAGATTAGAATCTCATGATAGTTATTAAACGAGTTAAGAGATCATACCTAGAGAACAGAAAACCACAACCTTATGTGGGTGCTAGTTCAAAAACAAGGTGGTCTGTAAAATAAAACGGAATAATCACGTACAAGCGTGCGACTAGCGCTTGGCCAATTTTATAAATGTGAAAACAATTTTTCTTTGGTAAAACTTAGAAGACTTTAGCTTTTGCCGAAAAGCTTTATCAACTCGCTTCAGCGATCACGGAAAAGTACTTATCGGAATTTATATTTCCGGGGCCTATTCCCCTCCGTTCTTGGCAAAGATCTAGGGGTATGTCCCGCTGGTCCCCTCTAGGATTGTCCCCTTCGGACCGTATAGAGGGGACAAGCGGGACATCGTATTAGCGATATCCCGCTGGTCCCCTCTACGGGTCACTCAGAGGGGACAATGGGCTGTGGAAATTTCCGATGACCCAGATGTCCCCTCTGGAGAAGTTGCAGTTAAATTTTACTTGAAATTGTATATTAAAACTATATATATTATAAAGTTTATTGAAACATTGTTTATATGTATACTAATTCGTTGTATACTACTTGGTAATATGATTGATTGGCTACCTCGGTATGTAATAAATAAAAATAAAATCTTTTATTTCATAGTTTAAGTTAACATAAACATAGACAGATACTGGCCTGTCCAGAGAGCGATTAATCTAGGAAAAAGGTTCATTCAATTATCACTCTCTCCACAAGAGACCTCCATAGTGGAGAGTTAATGTTATCTCCGAAGGTCTTTAGGATATTGTTTCAACAAACACCGTATTGCCAAAACGAAGAAATTAGCATTTTTTTATCAGTGCATTCCTAACAATGTCAGGGACAAGTTCTACTTGTAGTAAAATTTTTAACTCAATAGTTTAAATACAAAGACGAAATGGAACAGTTTTACTAAGAGGAGGTCACCAGTACTACATAAAAAAAAATATAAAACTGAACTAACAGTATGGGAATGTGCCCAGCGAAGAAAAAAGTGCACTGCGTTGCTCAAGATTATAGTAAGTACAAAATGTTTATTTATATTAAAATCCACCATTCGCATCGAGTAACGAGTTCACGAGTCCCCATAATACAAGCTTTGTTAAACAAAAAATTAAAAAACTATTGTATCATTTGTATAAGAGTGTGATCTATACCTGTGATTATAATTAATAATTTTAGTGAATTGTATCTAAGATATCTTTAGTATTCTATATTTTACATTCTTATTTATAGATATAGCATAGTAGAAGCCTGCATTAGTTAAATAAATAAATACTATAATGACTATTTTATATTGTTAAAAAGGTCATTTTAATACATAATATTTTATATAAGAAATGAAAGAACTTAATAAAACGTGTCAATATAATAAATGTTTTATTTTACGCAAAAATACTAAGAAAATACCAACCTTCATGCATCCACCAACCAATTTTTGTCAAACAATTTAAAATGATAATGTTTTAATATACTAAACAATATAATATTTAATATACTAAATAATATTAAAGTATAGTTTTTATATACAATTTCAAGTAAAATTTAACTGCAACTTCTCCAGAGGGGACATCTGGGTCATCGGAAAATTCAACAGCCCACTTGTCCCCTCTGAGTGACTGGTAGAGGGGACAAGTGGGATATCGCTAATACGATGTCCCGCTTGTCCCCTCTACACGGTCCGAAGGGGACAATCTTAGAGGGGACCAGCGGGACATACCCAAGATCTGGGTATGTCCCGCTGGTCCCCTCTAGGATTGTCCCCTTCGGACCGTATAGAGGGGACAAGCGGGACATCGTATTAGCGATATCCCGCTGGTCCCCTCTACGGGTCACTCAGAGGGGACAATGGGCTGTGGAAATTTCCGATGACCCAGATGTCCCCTCTGGAGAAGTTGCAGTTAAATTTTACTTGAAATTGTATATTAAAACTATATATATTATAAAGTTTATTGAAACATTGTTTATATGTATACTAATTCGTTGTATACTACTTGGTAATATGATTGATTGGCTACCTCGGTATGTAATAAATAAAAATAAAATCTTTTATTTCATAGTTTAAGTTAACATAAACATAGACAGATACTGGCCTGTCCAGAGAGCGATTAATCTAGGAAAAAGGTTCATTCAATTATCACTCTCTCCACAAGAGACCTCCATAGTGGAGAGTTAATGTTATCTCCGAAGGTCTTTAGGATATTGTTTCAACAAACACCGTATTGCCAAAACGAAGAAATTAGCATTTTTTTATCAGTGCATTCCTAACAATGTCAGGGACAAGTTCTACTTGTAGTAAAATTTTTAACTCAATAGTTTAAATACAAAGACGAAATGGAACAGTTTTACTAAGAGGAGGTCACCAGTACTACATAAAAAAAAATATAAAACTGAACTAACAGTATGGGAATGTGCCCAGCGAAGAAAAAAGTGCACTGCGTTGCTCAAGATTATAGTAAGTACAAAATGTTTATTTATATTAAAATCCACCATTCGCATCGAGTAACGAGTTCACGAGTCCCCATAATACAAGCTTTGTTAAACAAAAAATTAAAAAACTATTGTATCATTTGTATAAGAGTGTGATCTATACCTGTGATTATAATTAATAATTTTAGTGAATTGTATCTAAGATATCTTTAGTATTCTATATTTTACATTCTTATTTATAGATATAGCATAGTAGAAGCCTGCATTAGTTAAATAAATAAATACTATAATGACTATTTTATATTGTTAAAAAGGTCATTTTAATACATAATATTTTATATAAGAAATGAAAGAACTTAATAAAACGTGTCAATATAATAAATGTTTTATTTTACGCAAAAATACTAAGAAAATACCAACCTTCATGCATCCACCAACCAATTTTTGTCAAACAATTTAAAATGATAATGTTTTAATATACTAAACAATATAATATTTAATATACTAAATAATATTAAAGTATAGTTTTTATATACAATTTCAAGTAAAATTTAACTGCAACTTCTCCAGAGGGGACATCTGGGTCATCGGAAAATTCAACAGCCCACTTGTCCCCTCTGAGTGACTGGTAGAGGGGACAAGTGGGATATCGCTAATACGATGTCCCGCTTGTCCCCTCTACACGGTCCGAAGGGGACAATCTTAGAGGGGACCAGCGGGACATACCCAAGATCTAGAGATGGCAAGATCACGAACGCAAACGTATTTTTGAAGAAAACTTGAATAATATTATTACTTTTAGTTAGAATAATATAAAACATTTTTATTGAACAATAAGCTCCTACTTGGTTAGTAGAAATTGTGAAAAATCTTAATTATAAACCACATTTTTTTCGAACGCGCTGGTGTTTAAGGAGTTTAGTTGGAATACAATTATATACGTTCTTATCATTTATCTACAATTATTGTGATAAGTAACATTTCCGAATGCTATTAGGGAACTCGAACGGTACGGTGTTTTAACCTAGCATTATAAGCCAGTTGTATAAAATACTAGTTTGTTATAATACCGAACCCAACCAAATTTAACATTTCAATGCATATCATACCTTTTGCTCGGTTTCATTCCTGTGATAGAATTCCTACCCTCATTTTTTATCCTAGATATGATCTTGCCTAAGGAATAAGGGTAGAAAAAAATTGTAGGCAAATATAGATAACAAATTTGGTTTTTTATTTTGCTACTATTTAGGAAGGAATTTTTAATTAATTATGGCTAGTTGTGTTGTATAACGTATTTCGCTGAACCACCGCATTACATATCGGCGCTGTTTTCTAAAACAGCTAGCGATTGTGTAAAACGGCGGATTATACGATCCGACTGCGACACACATAAGTGTACAGCGCTCTTGAAGTTTATCAAACAATCATTTATTAAAACCCAAAGAAAGTATTGAAGACTTTACCTCCTATACTAGTTAGAAACTGTGTTACAGCAAGGTAATGCCCAGCAAACCACGTATACATATACAATACTTTGTCTTTATATATAGGTATATCTTAATATATATAAATCTCGTGTCACAATGTTTGTCCTCAATGGACTCCTAAACCACTTAACCGAATATAATAAAATCCGCACACCATGTGCAGTTCGATCGGTTTATACGGCGAGAAAAATTCGAATAAATTCCAGGAAAATTTTAAACCCGTGCGACGCCGGGGCGGGCCGCTAGTTTTCTATAAATGAACGATACAACATAGAATGATTTTTTAAAATCCATTGAGGCTAGGTAAGCAGCTCAAACAATTGTTCAGCTATATAATATTTTCACTTTATCGAACAGATGCAGCAGAGGTGATTTTAATTTCCGTAACCCGTTTCGGGTCACTGAATCCTGATAGGCGGTTTGGGTTATATTCGATAAAATTATAGAGGAAAAGTCGATCACAGATAGACCTTTGTTATTTTATAAAAGAATACTGTTTCAAGGCGCATGACCACAACACATGTAAGAGAAATACTGAATATGAAGTTTACCAAAACTCAA
The DNA here is from genome assembly GCA_929108375.1 of Gymnoscelis rufifasciata. NCBI lineage: Eukaryota > Metazoa > Arthropoda > Insecta > Lepidoptera > Geometridae > Gymnoscelis > Gymnoscelis rufifasciata. The sequence goes on from OV815320.1 coordinate 1,951,373, forward strand.
ACTCCATATTTTTCTTTTATAAAGTAACGAAAGTCTGTGCTGGACAGCATAGCTATCATTATTATCATCTTAATAATGTCATCAAAATCGACGTGGAAAGGGGGGGGGGGTGGAAGGGGGAGCGGCACTGATCACATGAACGTAAACCATAAATGCCAAAAATATATGATGACGATGCAAAACTCCCGATAAATTGATTGATCGAGAAAACTCGAAAACCTTTTGTTATACATACAAATTGAATTCAAAATTGAATGTATAAAGTTTTATGGAAACTGAAAATGAATTGTGAAAGAATAACAGACGGGTTAATCTGAAATTGATGGATGTTGCGAAATGTTCCAGAATAATGAATTTACCTCTCGCATGAAGCTAGGAATATGATTGTGCTCTCAGTTTTATCTTTTCACGCTATAGAGTTGACCGTGTTATATATACATATATATATATATAGACTTTTTGCGTCGCGCAGTCGGGAAAAAAACTGTCAAACAGGTAATATACTTACAATACAATATTAAAACAATTTATTGTACACACAGGAAAATTTATATACAACAACACGTCGAAAAACAAATGTACAATGGACGGCTTTATCGCTAAAAAGATGTCTCTTCCAGGCAACATACCTAAACTGTACCTAAACATTTAACCACGTTACCGTTACGTGCCAAATCGGACCGATTCGTTAAAACTTCATTCAAGCTACATTCGGTATCAACCACAAATGTCAGAATTCGAGCGCTCCTATTTTGTATGCTTGATTTTAAGTATTTTGTACTAAGGTCATTTAATGTTAGGCGTTATTGTTTTTGGTATTTAAATACTATGCAAAGTAAAGGTTTCTTTTACGTACCGAGGTACTTAATGAATTTGTAAAAATAATAAATTAATATTTCCGGACTACTCACAGCACCAAACGAAGCAGAGCTTGTACTATGGGTGTTAAGTGACTGATATACTACATAGATACATTTGTTTTGTAAATACATGCATACGATACATGAAAAGCACGCATAATTAGATCGTACAAAGCTGGTCCCCGGCGGAAATCGAGCCCGCAACCTCCTGCGCCTCAGGCCGAACTCCGCCCACCGAGCCACACAGGTCGTCGAGGAAATTTTATTGACAAATAATTTAAATAAATAAATAAAATAAATATTTCCGGACAACTCACACAGCATCACCTAACCCCAAACTAAGCAGAGCTTGTACTATGATGATATATGGTGTTAGGTGACTGATATACTACATAGATACATATTTTTTTTTGTAAATACATACATACCTATGATACATAGAAAACACCCAGACCCGAAACCAGAAATTGTAGATCGTACAATATCTGGTCCCCCGGCGGGAATCGAACCCGCAACCTCTTGCGCCTCAAGCGGACGTTCGCCCACCGAGCCACAGAGGTCGTCAAAAGAAGTTTGTTTGTTTATGTTTTATTTAGGTACAAAATTACTTTACCTTAATGATGAAGATTCTACCTATTTTCCTGGCGGAGGCACTAGGGTGAGCAATCCTGCACGATATTTTATTTTATCTTAGTGGAACCTAGCTACTTGGAGTAATAACCACCTCATACAAAATTACATGTAAATTCGTTGCCAGGATTCAGATTAAATCTAGCCGGCTCTACAGTACTCGAATAAAATTACACAGTGTATAGGTATTATAATGTTTACATAATACCTATAAATTGCAAATATATAAGTTTAAATACCCGATTCCAAAACCTTAGTTTCTGGAAAAGTAAAAAATCATATTATTTTGCAACATGCTTGTGATGCGCTTTCATCCGTGAATCCATTCGAGTATACTTGCTGATACTTGGTTCTTCTTTCCCACTTTTACCCTCATAACTTTTAAACGGCTCAATCGATTTTCATCAAACATGTCTTATTATTATTATTATGTCTAAGAACACTCGCGCATAAGTCACCTTTTATACAAATGAAATACCTAAATGAATATCGCTTCGTCCGTTCGGGAGCTATGATACCACAGACAGCCAGGCAGACACGTCAAACCTATAACACCCCTCTATTTTGGTCGGGGGTTAAAAAATTCAATATTCTTTATTTTATTATTAAAATTATAAATAATTAACCTAGATTCGGAACCATAAATTGCAAATTAATTACATAGAAAACCTCGGAGGTTAAAAATTCAATAACCTTTATTTAGTCCGGTCAATTTAGACATTCGAAGTTACATAAAGTCCCAACAAGCTGAATTTCAGTGAAATTGTTTAAAACGTAATTATAAACAATGTCTAGAAGTTCCCCATCATTCACATGTGAGGAAAATTTTTTATTCAAGGTCAAAGGTTACAATAATGAGTTTATCACGATTTTCAGCAAAACGGTAAGTTTTATCATAAAAGTACCTGAGACAAAATTATAGATCATAAAATGATCTATAAAAAATGTATCGATACTTTTTTTCTTACGAGCCACCGTTTCTGAGATAATAACGATTCAATAAGTATAAATCTAAATTTAAAATTTTAGGAAATCCCCCGATTCCAATGTTTTTTTTTCCTTAAAAGTAAAACACCATAATATTTAGTAATGTTCACGCGATGCTCTTTCATTTGATACCCCACTCGAGTATATTTGCAGATTTTCGGTTTTCCTTCCCCACTCTCACCCCCATAACTTTTAAACGGCTCAACCGATTTTCATAAAACATGTCTAAGAAGACCCAGATCACAAAAAATTGAAATCGCTCCATCCGTTGAAAATCGGTTGAGCAGTTTAAAAGTTTAGGGGGTGAGAGTGGGGAAGGAAAACCGAAAATCTGCAAATATACTCGAGTGGGGTATCAAATGAAAGAGCATCGCGTGAACATTACTAAATATTATAGTGTTTTACTTTTAAGGAAAATAAAACATTAGAATCGCGCTTTTTTCTAAAATTTTAAATTTATATTTATACTTATTCAATCGTTATTATCTCAGAAACAGTGGCTCGTAAGAAAAAAAGTATGCAAACATTTTTTATAGATCATTTTATGATCTATAATTTTGTCTCAGGTACTTTTATGATAAAACTTACCGTTTTGCTGAAAATCGCGATAAACTCATTATTGTAACCTTTGACCTTGAATAAAAAATTTTCCTCACATGGGAATGATGGGGAACTTCTAGACATTGTTTATAATTATGTTTTAAACAATTTCACTGAAATTTAGCTTGTTGGGACTTTATGTAACTTCACTCTAATTTTTTGGTCTAAATAGTCCGGACTAATTTTATTAGTTATTAAAATTATAAATAATGAACCAAGATTCGGAACTCGAAATTACAAATTAATAACATAGAAAACCACCTAGAATCAGGAATGTGAAATTGCAGAATATTTTAACGAATAGCGGTTAACTATCATATCTTTAGTATTTAAACTAGTCTTTAGTGATTATGTATGTGGGTTGGTTGAAATAAAAGAGTTATTGCACTATACTGAATCTATTCATTTAACACGTTACAGGTTATTACAATTATGTTATTTATTTAATCCTTATTAGGATATGTCTAAACACGGCTGAGGTTTGAAGAGTGACTGGCAAGGCTCCGCATAACTATTAAAAAGCTGAATTAACGAAACGCGTTTGCGCCGCGTACTTTAATGCTAATCTGTGTCACTACATCAATCCTCCCCTTTTTTCAAATTTTTTTACAAAAAAAATTTTATTTTACTTAAGTAGTACATTCAAGGTTAAAACATTACAATAACATTACAAATTCAAAGGCTCATGCCTGCTACACAAATATGCTTACGTTTGAAAACAACATGCGATATGAGCTCGCATTCTTTTATGCAGAGGTAAGTACATAGTTATTTCACAATCAAAGTTCGTTCGAATGACCAAAGTACAGTCAGCTTGTAAAATTACATACATGTTTTTTTTTTTTAAACTTTAAAATACATTTTTAACAATGAAATCTTTTAATAAAGTTGTATAACAATGAAATAAACTTTGTATGTTAACAAAAAAATATACATTTTTAAACTACACATTTTTTTTACATAATTCTAATACACTGAAACTGAACTGAAAAATTAATAAAATCTAATTTTGAAAAAAAAATATTAAATTTCGTATTACTGAGACACACGTGCAAATTCGCTAAGTTGCAAGATTGCTACATTACACTGTTAGTGCGCTCTAGTATCAGGTTACAGTTCGTGATAACGCCAAGTTCTATATATAATTGAATTATTTGCAACACATAAGAATAATGAACGAAACCTAGTTATCATTTCTAATCACTTTGCACTACATCTTGAATTTTGTAGTTATTTTCGGAAGTTCGGTCTCCAGCGGGGTTACACATATTCCAGTCACTCGGCACAAGCAGTGGGAATGAGCCAATATCTCAAATTCCAGCACTGATCCTCCGGCAAGCATGTTTCCTCCAACCGGGCAAATCCTCCGGCAAAAACGCTTCTTCCAACCGGGCAAAACCTCGAGTGAATCTGCAGGTCCAACTCCATTTTCGTCAGGATTGAATGCACCTCAGATATAAGCTGGCTTTAAAAATATCATGCCGCTTCTATAGAAGACTGTGAACTTCGTTGTCTGGATCGCGGTTTCATTGGATGACATCACTTACTGCGCATTCCGCGTGGCGTTGCTGCGTTGGCATTTTCTGAATGTGCTTGTTTATCCATGTTGTTCTATTATAATTTCCTTCAGCCGCGTTCTTAAAATTGAGTCACTCCTACACGGATAACTTAAACACAACCCACAATATAAATCACGATAATAACGAATCACGTCGGGGTAACCACTTTAGTATTTAAACTAGTCTTTAGTGATTATGTATGTGGGTTGGTTGAAATAAAAGAGTTATTGCACTATACTGAATCTATTCATTTAACACGTTACAGGTTATTACAATTATGTTATTTATTTAATCCTTATTAGGATATGTCTAAACACGGCTGAGGTTTGAAGAGTGACTGGCAAGGCTCCGCATAACTATTAAAAAGCTGAATTAACGAAACGCGTTTGCGCCGCGTACTTTAATGCTAATCTGTGTCACTACATATCAAATAGAACCATGTAGCAGTGAGTGCACCTACCGCCCAAGCCTCTCATAACGTGACCGTTGCCACTTTGATGTCTCTGTAATCCTAGGAAACCATGCAAAGGGATTTCCACTTCCAACCTTTGGAATTCACTTCCTGCTGCTGTATTTCCAAATAATTTCAACCTGAGTGACTCAAGACAAGAGTGAATAGGTAACTTCTAGATCTATGTGATCCATCTTCGTCCACATCGACACTTTCCATCAAGTGAGAGTGTGGACAAACTGAGATCTATCTTCCATAAAAAAGCGAATAGATTAATCAAGACAGCTGATATCATTAGTAACTAAATTCAGGAATGACGAAACAGACTTACTTCTGCAACTTACTTTTATAAAGCCATGGTATTCATTAAAACAAATGAATAATATCCAAACTTGACCATACAACTTACTTAAGCATTGTCGATTGGATTGTTCACGAAAATGTATTTAACTAGCTGACCCCAGCAGCCGATTCTCAGACCTACTGAATATGCATATAAAATTTCATAATAATCGTTTAGCCGTTTCGGAGGAGTACGGTAACTAACATGGTGACATGGAAATTTTACATATTATATTTAATGTAGCAACCCATACTGTCTTTACACGGGTGCATAACTTAAACTGCATTAAAATTGTTAAAAAAATAGTTATTTTGCAACAAAAAATAATAATATTAAGGTAGATACACAGTCATCTCTTATAGGCTTCGCGCTGACCCAAGACAAAATACCTACCACTTTACAGAATAGATGAAGCCGCGCACACTGTCAACGACAAGGCTGTGTGGAGACTAAAATGTTTTGAAACAGACTTGACTTCAATGAGCTCGAAACCTTACTCGTAAGTAGTGTAATTAATTAATTAATATTGCCAGACAATCCACACAACAACATTTAGCCATATGGTAAGCTCTAAGCTTGTGTTATGGGTACTAGACAAGTGATTTACTTTTTTATAAAACATATTAAACAACCTGACACAGGAGAAATGTTTTGCAGAACATACAAACACTTGACCCCTTTGCGAGAATCGAACCCTTCCCCAAGCGGATCTTTGGTAATTAATGATTTTATTACTATAGATTTAATAATGTCCCATTGAATAAGCCTTACTGAATCATTACACGTGACCTCCGGGTGGTGCTAAGAACAGTCTCTGGTAGGCTTCGGCCGCGGCTTGTCACCACCCTCCGGGCTGGGCCAGTGTGTGAAACGATTTTTTCGTGTTTCGTAATGTGGCCCGGAGAAGCTATCTACCTTCTAGGTCTTCATGCTACATCTTAGACTTCATCGTCACTTTATATCAGGTGAGATTGTAGTCAAATGAAGGCTTATCGACAATAAAAAAAAAGCCTTCCGTCGAAGCCTCTCATGACGTATGTAGACACTTTGACGGACTTGCTAATCCTTGGAAACCTTGCGAGGGGATTTTCACTTCCGGCCTACAGATTAATCGAGACAGCTTAGGCGGACAAGATATCTGTTCTAACTAGATTAAGGGATTGTCAGATTATGTAGACTACATTAATGCGGCTTTAACTGAGTTGCCATTATTATTTGTAACAAGTTCACTGTTTTTTCTTTCGTTTTGAATACATAGTTGTTCTCATTTTTTGAACTTTTAATAGCAATTTGTTATTGTTAGTATAAAACGTAGCAAAATTTCAGCTCAGATGGGAAACGAGAGGTGTGTCAAATTGATTTTGCAATATTGTTTAGCTGTCAGTCATCAGAAAAGCTACTTAACTGTTCTCCTTTTTAAAAGATAAGCATTTTTTTAAAATAAGTGTTGTCGTTTTCAAACAAATACAACGGGACAAAAATACAAAGTGTTTTAGACAGTGGTTCCGCTTTCTGTGAATAAAGGCTCGTTTCCGTAGTCCCCAATAACCAAGTTTATGTAATAAATTATAAAGTAGATAAAATGTAGTATTATAAAAAATAATCCACAGCTATACCACACTAATAGCTAACAATTTGCAGCCAAAGTGAGGTGCTGGTGCAATTTTAAAATCTGCAAAAAAACTATTGTTCTTCCACAAACAAACATGGACGTTGGCTATTAACAAAATCCACACTTTTGTTTACATAACTTCAAAGCTTTTGTTCGCGCTGACAAATGGCGGCTTCTATTAAATTCTCGCTTGCATTGCCTTTTGAAAATTATACAGGACGCGTGTTTGTTTATTACTTACCAGTGGCCCACACCGTCAGTGCATATAATATATCTACATTATTCTTCTGTACTATAATATTCTTAAGAGATTTACTTTCAAAGTTATCGTGAGTTTTAAATTCATTCATATAAATACATATGAATAAACTAGCGGCCCGCCCCGGCGTCGCACGGGTATAAAATTTTCCCGGAAATTATTCGAATTTTTCTCGCCGTAAAAACCATCCTATCTCTCAAGTTGGATCGAACTGCATGTAGCATAATGTGTAATGGAACGCAGCTGTCAACGAGCAACCCGATATTTATTTATTTTTATTTATTTATGAATACTAACACGATTACGAAACCAATTACATTAGTACACAAAATAACAATTATAATGATACACAAAAATAAGTAGGTAACAAGTTATAAAATAAAATCAAATAGAATTAATTATTATTATTTCAAAGATTTGGTACATTAGTTAGAATTGAAATTTTAAACCGTTGACAGCTGACGTGAAGACTACTCCCTCTCTTGATATCTGGCCAGGGCCCGAGCACTATGTCGCTCCTAATATTAATTAAATACTAATTATGTAAGCCGTGTTGGCTAAGTGGGAGGACACTCGACTTTCATTCCGAAGGTCGTGGGTTCAAACCCCGCCACGCACCTCTGGATTTTTCTTCTTGAGAAATTTATGTGCGCTTTAAACACGTGCTTTAACGGTGAAGGCAAACATCGTGAGGAAACCAGCATGTTCTGAGAACTTTAAAAGAGTTTGAAGGGCATGTGACATTCACCAACCCGCACTTGGCCAGCGTGGTAAATTAAGGCCTAATCTCTCTCGTCAAAGAGAGAAGTCCCTGTGTCCCAGCAGTGGGAACGTTAATAGGGTGATGATGATGATGATAAATTATGTAAAGTGAGAAACATTATAAAATAAAACATAAGTAAATAAATATCAACATAGTGTTTTAATCAAAACATTACATGGCGCAGCCGGTAGGATTGAACACATTACACTGCACATGGTGTGCGAATTTGATTATAATCGGTTAAGTGGTTTAGGAGTCCATTGAGGACAAACATTGTGACACGAGATTTATATATATTAAGATATAAAAGTTAAGAAAAACCCGTGATTCCAATTCTTTTATTACCTAAATGGTAAAACACCATAATATTTTGTATTGTGCACGCGATACGCTTTCATTTGATGCCCCACTCGAGTACCTATATTTGCAGATTTTCGTTTTCCTTCCCCACTATCACCAATAACTTTTAAACGGCACAACCGATGCTCATAAAACATTCTGAAAACACTCGCACAAAACACACCTTTTTTACATAAAAAAACGGCAGACACGTCAAACTTATAACACCCCTCTTTTTTGGTCGGGGGGTTAAAACGGGATAAGTTCACTACGTGAGTAAATCCCGTTACCCGTTAATATTGCAGAAAATTGTATGAAAGACTTTCTCAATCTGTTTTTTTTATTCATGGAATATATATATTCAAGCCGCTTCATGATACACTACGCTTGGCAGGCGGATCGGCGAGCACAGAATTTGATGTTGAGGTCCAATATTACGCCCTTCTAATTTTTTTTTGTTCTCGATAAGCCTTCATTTGACCACAATCTCACCTGATGTAAAGTGACGATGTGGTCTTAGATAGAGCATGAAGACCTAGAAGGTAGATGGCTTCTCCGGACCACATTACGAAACACGAAAAAATCGATTCACGCACTGCAATGGCCCAGCCCGGAGGGTGGTGACAAGCCGCGGCCGAAGCCTACCACCAGAGAAAACTAGAGACTAGTTTAAAAAATCTAAACTCAGGAAAGTAATTTAATTATATATATATGTATAGTAAAACTGCTTTTAAGTACTTAACAAACACTTTATTTTAACAATGATTTATCAAAACAACATAAGTAATCAAAAGTTTGAGATGCTTACTATTACGCCCGCATAGAATTAGGTAGATAATAATTATTTAATTTGGGTTACTGAGTACTCAAAATAATGTCCATGTTTTTACCTTCTTCAAGAAATACATATTCTGAATGTATCTGCATTCTACGTTACATTTTGGGCGTAAATAGAAGCCGTTAAACAATTGAAAAACAAAATAGCATTGCTATAAATCAAATTTATCAAACATTGTTCTTTTTATTTTGCCTGTGAGCCAACTTAATAAATAATAGGTTTAGGGTGGATTTTTCAATTTTCACATAGATTTTATCTGAAGTCATTTTCAACTAATTGGAAAGGCAGTTTAAGCACACCTGTACCGCCACCGCGCCGCCCCCGCGCCCCCGCCAGTTTTCCTTCCGCATCGCTGCTTACTTAAACAAGGTTCAAATTGGTATTTAAAGTGGAAAGGTGAGCTTGTGACGAGTATTTTTAGTTCTCCGATTTTTTTGATTTAGGTCAAAAAAAATCTATCAAGTCTGAATCTATAAACCCAATTTCTTCTTAAGCATATAATTATAATTATGATTTTAATTGGTTACCTAGAGATTTATGAGTTAAAGTTAAAAAAAGTAGTTGTTATGTTCTTGGTATCTAGCCATGTATTTTCTAACAGCCGTAGATTGGACCTGTAAAATTAGACTTTGAAGTACGACGGCGGCGCGGTGGCGGCGCGGTGGCGGCACGGCGGTGGCACGGTGGCGGCGCGGTAACGGCATCGTGTGCAGAAGCGAAAAGATTCAAAATCGACCCGTAGATTTCATTTGCTTGGTAATAAGAGCCAGTGTAAATTGAGAAATAGTTATTCTATCAGAATTTTAGGACGTAAATGCCAAAAGTGTTTTACTTTGGCGATAAAATAGCTGGACCAAATCTATAAAGTTACTTTTTTTTCATGAAAAGATTAGTGTTTATTTTATGCTTTAGTTTTTAGGCCTAAGAAGTGATTTAGCATAGCTTTTATAATTAAAACGATAAAATTAAAACAATCTCTTATAATCTACGTATAAATTATGAGTATCTACAAAACAAGTCGATTCCACAACAATTAATTAATATTATTTAAATAAAATAGTTTGTCAAATATGTATCTGTAAAACTATTGAAATAAATATAATTTAATCGGACGGTTCAAATGAAATAAATAATTTTCAAACACTTACATGGGTTAACGTAATATTGCATTTTATTTTGTCGCTAGTAATATGTGCTCTTAAATTCACTACAAAATATAATATACTATGTACATTTCAGTTCGTTAGACTAGATAAATGTACGTAGCATTTTTGTTACATAATTATCTATAGGTACAAGAATTGAGGAATCTAACACGAACGACAATTAGATTGAAATGTTTAATTTCTTACACTATTTGTACCAATAATATTATGCAACTGTCATATAATGATCATATAATGTCATATAATAATCCTTAAACACCGAGCCCGTTTTTGTCGATCATTTTTAGACATAATTACAAGTTACATCTTTGTTGTTATCTATTTCGTCAAAATTCAATGAAAGCAGTGTTCCTGTTGATTTTTTTAATACAAATAGTGTAATAAATTGAAACTCTTAGTGTAGATTAATATGAAACATCGAGAATACTTCACATATATTTAGTATATCTAGTAAAATTTTAAATAATTAAAATGGCAATTACTTTATATTCAACATTTAGATATAAGTAAGTTATAAACAGATATAATATATATATGACATATAAAGTGATATTGGACGATATTTTAAGTGATAAACGTAATAATATACTAGTACTAGTATTCTATATAATAAAAAATCTACTTCTAGGTAAGGGAGGAAGCATAAAAATTCTAAATAAATTCGAAAATAACAATATTGGTCCAATACAGGCAGAAATAGTTAGGAAAGATATTATATTAAAAGAGATAGATAGAGATATATAGAGAGTATAAAGATAGAATTTGTCTAAGGTAATATATAATAGTTTAGAATTTTAGGAAAAGTTTTTAGTGTTCAAGATATAAAAGCAAGTTGATCGTTGTACCTACTAATAGATAATAATAGATAACATTAAACATAAAAACCGTCTTACTACCAGAGCTAGTTGTAACGTTGGCAAAAAAATACCCGTGTTGCAACTGGTAGTAAGATAGCTAGTAACACAAAGGTAACGAAGGAAAATAAAAATTACTTATATTAATTTAAAATAATATGTTAGTTTTTGGAAAAATATATTCCATCAGATATTCTTATTTGAACGTAATTCGATGAAGCCTTATAAGGCATTAAAAATGTTATATTAAATGTTATATTAAAAATGTTATATTATATTAACGGCACAAAACACAAGCCTTCTAAAAATAAATATTGCTTTAGACTTACAGTACCTACCGGCAGTACATGTACCAAATAATCTACCATTCATATTTCCGTTTCCGGTGTTACAGGCAACCTAAGTCTATCCAAATAGTTATATTGCACCTATCTTAAGCCTTTTCTAAGCTAAACCATCTGAATTGAATATTTACAATCGCTACCTAATGTATATATTTGTTGTTTATTTCTATTGTCGTTTATAACCCAACAAATTCAAAATATCTAAATCATTGAATTACTATGAAATAACATTACATAACATATATTAAACAAACTGGTGTTTTTTTTTTGGTTTTCGTTGCATTTGGAAAACGCAGTAGGTAATTTTAAACTATTCGATGACTTGTTAAATTTATTTTCTAATTTTCGAGTTTATATTATTTTGACAATTAAATTGAAACAAAATAAACTCTACAAATTAAACGTCAAAATAAATTTTCTGTAGCTGATACTTACTGGAAAAAATGTTAACACTGAATAATTTAAATTATTGTTAGTTAAACAATTGCACAACAACAAAATCATTAATTTCGTTCACTCCCTCTTGTTCTTAGCCATAAAACATTTAAATAGGTACCTTTTCACTTGAACAAAAAAAAATGCGGCTATATTAACTTATATGTAGGTACCTAAGTATATGTTTGTTACATCTATAGAAAAATTTATACGTATGTTTGGTGTTGCCATCACTGCTATAGCTAAATCCAACCATAGGTAGAATGTTAGCCAATAAAAAATATGTAGTATGCGACTCGTCTACAATTACCCCAATTTTATATAGCATCGCATGTACACACGAAACCAAATTTTAAGAATTCTATACTTTTACTAAAATTATAATAGGAATGACGATTAAAATCAAGGCTTTTTTGATTAATCAAGGTAAAGTTCGAAGCAACATCAGACCCGATACAACAATATGACTTTCAAACATAACGACACAGCAATATATTGCATTTTAAAGTCTCTATAGCTTATTATCCATTTTATTCTAAATCTAAATATAGAAGCTTTCCATTTTATACTTTATAATATACCACAGCCTTCAAGGCTAGATTATCGAGGGCTTAACTACTAATTCGATAATAGACCGTTCAGCTCCTGACAAAATTCTACTAGAGATATCGTCGTATGAAACAAGCATAAATAGTAGACTTTAAAAATATTTCCGGACAATCCATACAAAAACATCTAGCCCCGTGGTAAGCTCTAAGCTTGGGTTACGGGTACTAGACATCTGATATATATAGTATAATAGACATGCATACATAGATATTTTTATATACCATATTAAATATTACAACAGGGTTGCCAAGTGTACCAACAGTCATATGATACAAGCTACCAAGACTTCATATGCTATGAAATGAGGAAGAAAGTGCAAGCGTTGCTATTAGTTCGGCAAAGAGTGAAATATTGTGGTGGGTTTTCACTCGATAATAATGCACTAAAAATATATTATAGAAGAATGGTAAAATGGAATTGTCTTTTATTTCTTCACTAGTTAATCCATGTCAAAGACTATTGTCATGTCTTATATTGTGGAGTAGATACATACCAAAAATCTTGCTTATCTTAGGCTCCGCGCAAACGGGCTTACGACTACTGCCACCGGTGATGGTCGCGCGCTACATCTGTATTATTTTGTAGCCAAAGCCACCGGTGTTCGAAAGCCACCACTTTTTATAGTGTCTGTGAGACCAAAAGGTGCTGACAATACTGTAGCGACTGTAGCGAGTGGCCGCCAACGACCACAAGTGTATACGCGGCGTCCAACAAAATGTATGAAAAATCGTGTGAACTGCTAAAGGCTGGCCACCGGTCGCTGTAGTCAGATGCCAGTTTGCGCCCGGCTTTATTGTTACGCCAAGAGGAAAACTTTGAGAAGTAATATAGGATTTTACCGAAGTTTTTCTAGCCTTATACATCTAGAAAAAAAATTATCACTTATAAACTTTATCGAATTAGTAGTTAAGGCCTAGTTTAGGAAAATCGAATGCAGAAAGAGGAAGAATGAAACACCAAGAGACTTAAAACTGTACATTTGAGCACATAATATCTTTTTCCTACTTTTATGTTTCAATTCAAAGATATGCCTTCATTGGCCATATTAAATATCATATTTGGTTTACATATATATTTAAGCCGTGCTCTCTTTGGGCACGATTTCATAAATATGCGTAATAAAACGCATCCAAGTTAATGAAAGCTGTAAGATCTACAACGGCACAAAGTGACCGCGGCCTAAGAATTTAAAGATAGCATTTGACCAACCTATTGCTTAACTTTAGATCCTATTTCAACTTCCTGCATCTAAGAGACACGAACACAATCTATTACAATAATTACATCTTGTATCTTGTCACGAAAAGAGTCCAACATCTTGAACCCTTTTCATGTTCGAAGTATCAAGATCATTTTGCCTTGAGCAAGACTTTTTGACGTTGACATTTCTTTCACATAAAAGTACGGAATCTCTTTTTGGAACTAGAACCCCTGGATGACGTCGTATGCTTCCAAAGTCGACATGGTAAGGTAGATAAGCCAGAGTGAGAATAGGAAGATGGAAGTAAATATTTTCACACCTCTGGGGCCGCCAAGTTCACCGCCGATGCTCTTCCTCCGTCGTAAAACGAGGACTAAAACGGCTATGGCGGCTTCTGAGCAGAACATCGTGACGCTGAATGCCAGACTGTTGACAAAGTAAAATCAGTTAGAATAGATAGAGAACATATAAGTTTTTACCATACAGGTTGTTTCAAAATTGTTTTATAAAGCGGATAAGGTGTGAATGGCAATCACTAGGAGAACATAAGAATTATATCAACTGATATGCGGCTGAACATAACCTAGGGATTAAAATAGGTTAAAACAATTAAGAAGCCTCCAAATCGAAATGTTGATGAACAGAATATGTTCGCCTGGTGCTTCCTATTCTAATCTAACTCTTTTGGATTTATATACCAGTTTTGCATAATTTTGACAAAACTAACATTGCGTGTTTCCAAATTGCTCCGAAGGTTAAATAAGAAGTCAGTCACATGTTACCCTTCATAAATATTCTAAAAGGTTTGGAAGTGTGGTGCAGTCAAAATAATTACTTTCTTAAGACTTTAATGTCGTTTAATTAAATATTCGCGTTAGGCGCAACGCACATTGGTCTGGCGTCTGGCGACGACATGCTTTGTGTCAAAGTGCTTTGGGCCTTAACCGTTAATGCGTTCAATACAAGCAGGATTTTTATTTGACTTCTATCTCATTCATTACTTTACTTTCGATGGTCTGCATTTAACAAAAAGTATTAAAGTAGACGAATATATAGAAAATACATTATTATCCACACCGAACAATGAACCATACAATTAGAAAATAAAAACTAAACCTAGAATGAAGGTATAGAATAAAAAAAAAAAAGGTGTGTGTGCGATTCACACACGATAGAAGTGAAACTTCAGTAAATCGACGAAAGAATAAGAAGAATAAAAAAAAGTGTGTGTGTGTCAGCTACGACGCACGATTGGAGTCTACTACTTACGAACTAATATTATGATATTATATCGAATAGAAAAAAGGGTAAATGAACGCATCTGCTAAAATGATAAGAGAAACAAACATATATCTGTAATTATTCGGATTATTTATATTAGTTCAATAAAGCGTATTACATAAAGTATGTTACAAAATAATATAAATAAAATACAGCAATCTTTGCGCGATACTTCGTAGTCTCAACTACGAAGTATCGCTCAAAGAAATTTAAATAAAGCATTGTATTTGTGTCTCTTACCATTTCCGTTTCATCTTTTTGCTTCCGGTTTGAAATCACTACGATTCTATAGAAGTTTCACTTCAAAAACAAATGACTTAACTAAAAAAAAATACTGTCTTCTAAAGGCTTTGACTTCATGGTAAAGATCCTCTTCGAATTGAGATCTTAAGGTCATTGGACACTTACTTTCCAGGTTCAACGACGAAGGTCTCCCCCTTGCTCCAGTGCACAATAGCGGCCAACGTCCAGGCCACTCCGATACCCAGGAACACGTTGACAGCGTTGGAGCCGGTCACGTTGCCGACTGAGGCGTCGGCGTGCTTGTCCTGGCACGCGGCTACCTTGCTTGCGAATGTGTCTGTAGAATGGAGAAGAATGGATAAACTAAATAACTACTGCTACACGAGATAATTACTAACACAAGCATGCGAAAATCGCATAAATGTGATTCAGTGTAATAAATGAAATTGCGTAGGTTAAGAACTTTATTATTTAAATACTAACATACTAACTTTTTGTGAATAAGAATGTTTTTCATTTTTCTGCATGTAAGAATGTAAATTTATACTCTTTTAGTAAAAAGCGCGTTTTGTTTGTTAGATTAATAAAATATATTGTAATTATTTAAGAAGCAATAGAGACGCAAGAATGCATCTAATGAGCATTTGCTACCTATAGTAATAGGTGTCAAAACTGTAGCACAGTTTCGTAATGAGCATAAGTACTTATTTCGAGCACTCTCATCACCCGAAAACCTGACATTATGTGCGATTTTTTAGCACTTCCTTCAGATCACCTTTTTTGAACAAAGAAAGTTGTGCACAAATTATTACTTGTCTGCCATGGTGACAAGTTTCTAAGGTGTGCATCTTAAATGATGCATCTTAAAACACCGATTCTGATCTTAAGAATAAGTAGATAAAATATATATTTCATACTTGCTTGTACCCAATGCTACACAAAACAAAAGCTGTGTAGGAATCCTTGGTTTCGAGTGCGCAGCCAAAGTGTCACGTACGTCACCGATGATAGCTGTCACTACAGTAATGCTAAGATACCTTACGTACCTGGTATACTAGTGCCCAATGCGACAAAAACGATAGCTGTGACGGAAACCTTGATTCCGACTGTTCACTACGTCACCGATGGTAGCTGTCACTACGGTAATACTAAGATACCTTACGTACCTGGTATACTAGTGCCCAATGCGACAAAAACTATAGCTGTGACGGAATCCTTGATTCCGAGCGTGCAGCCGAAGTGTGACGCTACGTCGCCGATGACAGCTGTCACTAAGCCGATACAGATGATGGACACCACGAAACAGACGTAGCCTCCGCCAATATCTACACAGATAATTACAATATCTAGATATAGGTACATCTATAATCTATATGTATTTATATTTTTAACGGGATATTTACCATGATTGATTGTCTTTCGAGTTTCCCCATTACCACCATCAATCTAGTGATGCATCTTCTCGTAATAAAACACTGAGAAAGATTGTAGACCTCTTTGTCAGCCATTAAACCTGTTACTCAAACCGCTGCAGCTTCAGTTCAACCGTGGACATGGCTTATGTAACTGTGCCGAATAATCGGGAAACTCGAAAGACACTAATCATGGTAAATATCCCGTTGTAAATGTAAATAGAGTTGATAACTATGATAGTTTCATAAGGTATATAACTTTATGTACTTATTTAGCGCTAAAGTCCGTTAAACAGGGACAATGTCGAGGTGTATGTGCAGTTTTCGCCAGCGCGGCCTGAAAGCGTCGCGGACTAGAGTTTCAAACCTCTTTGATAGTTCCAATATTAAGCGGTCCTAACGCTACTGTTTTCCTAATTTTTTTTTTCGTGTTTATGGAGCTTACAACAACGTCGCAATATCAGGAAAATTATAACACTACCGTCATGGTACATGCTCGTACATGGTATGTAGTTATTATGTCCTTATAATAATGTACTTGTTTTACAATTGCGTTGTGTCAGGTTACCTATATTAAGAAGCGGAATAAACTTTAATTAAGCTAAAGGAAAATCAACATCAACTAATTCAATTTTATTAGTGACAGTGTAACTTATCATAAATCTAAATTTAACATTTAAGAAAAACCCCCGATTCTAATGCCATAATTTCCTTAAACGTAAAACAACATAATATTATGTAATGTGGACGTGATGCGCTTTCATTTGATACCCCACACTAGTATATTTGCAGATTTTCGGTTTTCCTTACCCACTCTCACCCCCATAACTTTTAAACGGCACAACCGATTTTCATGAAACATGTCTAAGAACACTCGCGCCAGACTCACCTTTCATACAAAAAAACTACCTAACTAACTAAATTGAAATCGCTCGATCAGACAGACAGACAGACAGACAGACACATCAAACTTATAACACCCCTCTTTTTTGGTCGGGGGTTAAAAATAAGATTATTTTGTAACGTTACCTGTTGGTGGCACGAACGCGAATATAAGTTTCCAGAAGACAGTGACCAAATGGAGAACGTAGTCGGACCATGATGGAGGCTCGTCAGGATCATCTAAAATATATTTAAATATGATTTACCATTATCATCAAATTACTGGGTCATATAATAAATATTGAAACACTTATCCCCAATTTAACCATTTTTTGCTACAAATCCAATTTCATTGAACCTGGTTGAACATTTGAAAAATGGCAATAAAATGTGAACTTGACATCAGTTAGGCGGTAAAACGACTGATCTGATCGCGTTTTTAGGCAATGGTGAATTTGGGGCTTAATGGGCGTCTAAGTTTCATGTCTAAGGTTCATGGTTTTGCAAACCATTTTTTTACATGCTGATAGGGATATACTGTCCGGTTGGTTAAAACTCTTATTTATCACAACAAATAATGATTAATAGGCTGATCAACCTATCAGCTTCCAGCTCTCGTCCCAGATTTTGTGGGGTATTCCATTTGCCTCTGTCAGCGGTCTTATCAACACTCCTTCCTTACAAATGTCATATTTATTCCTTACACATTTTTTGGTCCACCTCTTCCCACAATATCTCAAACATTTTTCGTCTCATGACTCATTCAGTCATTTATTTATTGTCATGTCGTATCAATATGATGGTATCAAGTGCTACTTTAAAACTAAAACATAGTAAATAAAATCTAATAAATATCCTAAAATAACGGGCATTCCTCCCCGGCACAACTCTGAATAATGTTGCCAAAACTGCGTATGCAACTTTTCCGACCAGCAGCACCATTCATGAATCATAAAATTGTTGAAAACTTATCCGTTAGATCCGAGTTTCCCGAAACCTAAATGGCTGGGAGCCAAAAATGCCCGTTGCAATTTTGTGAACGAATTGGATTCCTTTTTGTTCAAAAGTCACCTTAGGCGACTGTCTGACGGTGGGTTATGGGATTTTCTTCATTTTATATCTCAACGATGTTTATTTTAAGTCATCCATGCAGGCCATTTAAGTTACAAGTTGTGTATTTTCGAAGCAAAAAGGCTTTAAAAGCCACACTCGGGTGCATCAAGAAATATTAGCTTTCGCTGTGACCGAAACCACACACATAAGTTGTGGCAAAAATGTTTGTATATTAAATGATTAATGAGTTTGTGTTCGTTTTTTCTACTAGCCTTATGTAAAAAGTCAAATTTCAACTTTGTAATGTCTGTAATATTTTCTTAAAGTTTTATGTAAATCGTTGGGTAAAATCAGGTATTTCTCAATTCGTAAAAGTGTTTTGAAGGATGCAGTATCATTATCAACTCGACAAATATTAAACATCCTATTCTTTACCGCGCAAAATGTAGTTATTCCCTTCCGTTCCGACAAAATATTTCCGGACTAATGACACAGCATCAGCTAACCCCAAATTAAGCAAAGTTTGTACTATGGGTGTTAAGTGACTGATATACGACAACGATACAATTTATTTTGTAAATACATACACATGATACATAGAAAACACACATATATAACATAGATAAAGGTGAAAACCCCTAGTAGCATTAATTTAACTACAGTTAATTACCTGAATTAGCTGTAAGTGCTTCTGTGAATTGCTCTTTCCACGACGACGTGCCGATTATAATAGAGGCATTGGCTCTCTGCACCAACTTATCTACCGTGTTCTGGAACAAAGAGTTATGATGCTCATGATAAATTTTCACAACTTATACTAAGCTTCTAAAATATAGGGCAAGATGCGGTTGAAATGCTAACAAGATTGCGTTCTTTTGTCTCATATTTTCACATGTTCCCAACACTGAAAGTTTGGTAAGATTAAAAAAAACCAACGATGAAGAAACACTTGCATTATAACTTAGATAAATTCATACAGCGTAGAAAATTAATAAGCTTCATTTGAACAAATGAAGAATTTTTGAAAAATAAATTATAAGAATTACGTTTTTTTATAATAAAGTTAGGTTTTATGAACCGCTCGGTGAAGGTAGATTTTGGGCCGGATATTCTATGATTGTTCTAACGGAGCTATTTTATTGTAATACCATCGAAGATCTGATTACGTAAGGGCTGATGTATCAATTGCCTGATTGACTATCTGAAGTTCTGACGACAGATATAGCATTCAAAAGTGCATTTTCACCAACTAGATAATGCTTAAAAAAGTTGATTTTGCAAAATGCGAGGACCGGCAAATATGCTCAATTTCATTAAGCTGAGACAACAAAGTAAATAAACAACTATGTTTCCGGCAGCTATTGTGTGTTTCTTCTACTGATAGAGCAAAACCTGTGAAACGTTCAATTTAATGGCAGCAGTTGGCAGCACTGATGTGCCGTTACGTTCCCTATGAAAACAAGCTGCGGTATAGCAATTAAAGGTGCATTTAGCACTGTACCTTAAACTCTTTACTCTCCTTCACCCTGAGCTGCGCTCGGGTGATCTCCCCGGATCTTGGCAGCCCCATCATGGCGACTACCGCCTCCTCCTCAGGAAGGGTAGCCAGGTGTGTGGCTTCGTTTGCACCGGGTGGGTTGTTCGGTTCGTCATCTGCGGAGGGGAGAAAATATTACAAGGCGGCTTTTGTTTACAATAATACACGTCAAATAGGAGTTATGCATTTTTTGCTGTAAAGAGGTTTTTTAAAGTATTACCTTCATATGGGAGGTTAAACAGTTTTGTCACGGAACTTTGCTTAACAGCGTCAATCTTTCTGGCTTCCCTTTCTCTCTCTTCTCTCACTCTAACACTGTCCTAGCCTACGTTTAATTTCTGATTTGTTAGGCGTCCCTCATAGGGCGCACTTCTAAGGACGCCTTAAAAAACTTACAATAATAATAACATCACGAAATACTTAAACTAAAAGAATACGTTGTGGTTTTTTGATTCATTGTACCTACGATATTCATTGGTAGGTTTATTAAAAATATGTTATGGCAAAAACCCACGTTACTGAAATAATTTGCTAATCTGTTGTATGATCCACAATGTAATAAATCTATTTAAAAAATGTGTTTAATATGTGTATTGTTATTTATAATAAGTTGTCGGAATCTATAAAGACACTTAGGGGTAATCTATTTAAAATTAAATTAAATATTTAGCTTATTGACTAATGTTTTTAAAGTGTTAAGGAATATATTTATTTTAAGTAAGAAATTGACATTTGTATTGACATTTTTAAGTTGTATTCTGATATCGTTTTCTTATAATTATGTTTAATTTTTAAGTTACAATTAGTTTTGATTATTTTAATTATTATATTTTTAACATAGGTTAAATACAATATACTACTTGTACTATAATAATATCGTGGCATGTACTTTAATTGAAATGTATAATAAATTATTGATTTGATTTGATTTGAAAGATAATCAAGGAAGGATTTCCTTTGAATTTGCATACAAGTAGATACTTATTTAATGCACAATACATTGTAGATATTTCTTTTATATTAAATCTTTATAGACGACCTATGTGGCTCGGTGGGCGAAAGTCCTGAGGCGCAGGAGATTGCGGGTTCGATTCTCTTGGAACCAGATTTTATACGATCTAAAATTTCTGGTTTCGTATCTGGGTGTTTTCCATGTATAATATGTATGTATTTTCAAAAAACAAAGTGTATCTATGAAGTATATCAGTCACCTAACACCCATACAAGCTCTGCTTAGTTTGGGGATAGGTGATGCTGTGTGATTGATTAGTCCGGAAACATTTATATATTTACTAGCTGACCCCAGCAAAAGTTGTTTTGCATTTTTTTTTTCAAAATGAAAAATAGATGTTGGATACCGGATAAGCACAAAAAATTTCATCAATATCGGTCAAGCCGTTTCGGAGGAGTTCGATTACGCACCCCGTGACAGAAGAATTTTATATATTAGATCTAAGGGATTCTAAAGTTCAATAACGAACATTAAACAGCTGAACAGAAATACAATAATTGAGTGTATATATGGCAGCTATTATATGCTTAAGTTATACATAAGTTGTGTGTGATGTACAGCTGTTTTAAACCCTTAATAACATGCGATGATTAAGTTAAAAAGCTCCCATGAGAGTTTTCCGATAAAGGATTATAAAATGTTTGTTTGCTACCTCGATTAATCAATACATGAGAGGCCAGATTAAATAAATGGTTATTGTCGTGCATTATACTAATATCTTCTAACCCTTAAAATGAGGGTAGTTCGCCCGAACTTTCTCTAAAATAGCGTCTTTATGTTTCGCAATTTAATATTATGGGAAAGGCAATGCCTATTTATGGGAAATGGGTATTTATTTGAACAATGGCGTCATCGCTCAAGCCGTGGATTCGATAAGGGACGGCGTATCGCTTTTCAAATGACGTCATTTCCTCGAACAATTTCATCGAAATAATGATTGAAGGCGAGCGGTTTTGAAGTTATGTTTGTGATTTTGCCATTAGCGTCACATTACCCTAATTTCAATTTGGTACGAATATTTTGTGCTTCTTAGTTAATAGTTTTTGATGAATTAATGCCTCGTTCATAAATATAGACTAAAGCATTTCCTATGTAATGTAACATTAAAATCTGATATATACCTATTGTTTAATAGTCTTGAACCACTCACCCAACACAATATTTAAGATACTCATCCAACTCAGAATCACAATAGCTAAAAAAAACAGAACAATTCGTTTACCGAGAAAAAAAATGAGAACAGATATCCCAAAAAATACATATACATATTTAACAAATTATGAACTTCTTTCTTTCACATAAAAAATGAGAAAAGTCCGATTGAAAAAACGCAAAAACTCTTAACAGGTTTGCAATCCGCAAAACGCTTTTAAATTGACTAAAGTTATCTCACAAAAAAAATTATCATCGCACTCTTAAAAACAGTTATATGAATTCAAAGAGTGTTCCCAAGGCCGCCCTATTAAATGTTTTTCCAGGCCGTTTCTTTGCGTCAACCTGAATGAGGGCAAGCTGAATGCCAAGGTGGCTATTTTACTGGGAATCCGCTCTTTTCACGGGAGAATATAGCGGAATTGCATGCATAATTGACCAATGGAGATTACTTGCACGAGCTTTTAGAAATATAACCTTAATATAAGTATTCCTTGCTATTTTTCTTGTTATAATGTGTTTGTAGATAAAGTATAATTCATAATACCTATTCATCATCATCATCATCACCCTATTTACGTTCCCACTGCTGGGACAACGGGGCTTCTCTCTTGACGAAAGAGATTAGGCCTTAATTCACCACGCTGGCCAAGTGCGGGTTGGTGAATGTCACATGTCCTTCAAACTCGTTAAAGTTCTCAGAACATGCCGGTTTCCTCACGATGTTTACCTTCACCGTTAAAGCACGTGTTTACAAGCGCACATAAATTTCTCAAGAAGAAAAATCCAATCAAAAATTCCTTCGGAATGAAAGTTGAGTGTCATCCCACATAACCAACACGGCTTTTTCATAATATTAATTCATAAGTATTTACAAAAAAAAAAAATGTATCTATGTAGTATATCAGTCACATAACACCCATAGTACAAGCTCTGCTTAGTTTGGGGTTAGGTGATGCTGTATGAGTCCGGATATATTTTCATCATCTTAATCTTCTTCATCGTCTTAAAGACTATTGAAACCGCACCCGAGATTTGAATCAAGATCTTCAGAGTAACGCATCGACATTACACAGCGATAATAAGTAATAGGCATGATAAACATGGGCATGAGTAGGTACAGCCTGTTTAGTACGTCTGTTAGCCGTATAAAATACTGGATACCTATTTTTTTTCATAATTAATCTAATAAAATAGTGTCAAGATATAGAGCATCAAACTTACGGAGTGGCTTGAGACGTATCAAATTAGTTTGAAAATTGCAAAATTTCGTAATGCGAAACTTTAGAATTTATTGGTCATCCTATTGAAACCGCACCTGAATTGAAATACGAATCAAGATATTCCTATACATAATTTTGGGTACTTTACATTTCTTAACAAAACAAACAGACAGGCAGACTTTAATAATAGTTTAGTTTAGTGTGTATATGCTACGCAAAAGAAGCTGGACAATATTCCACGCCTGTTACGAACGTCACGTTTATTTTTAATATTTACTCAAAATAGTACTCTATGATACAGAATATAATGGAAATCATTTATTTATTTAGAAATATCAGATGTCTAGTACTCGTAACACGAGCTTAGAGCTTACCGCGGGGCTAGATGTTGTTGTGTGGATTGTCCGAATGAATTTACTTATTTTGTTCTCCTTGTTATAATATCTGCTTGACGTTACGCCACTGCCTAATGTCGTTCTATTTCTTTCTTGTCCATCCAAAGGTAGCCTGGAAGAGATCGCTCACATCCATAAGGCCCCCATTTTTCTCCGATGTATTGTCTTGTTACTGTTTATAGTTTGTATTAGGTTTGTGGTGAATAATAAAGAGTTAACGATCTATATATTATCTGCTGTGTGAATAGGCCGGAAATATTTTATTTTATTTATTTATCTATCAAATAACTCAAAATATATTTCTAAGCTTATGAAGATATAACAGCAGCACTCAAACGCTAGTTAAAAGGAAAATGCACCTTCATTCTCGCTTTTAAGTCGTTAAAATGTTATTATTGCAAATGTACGCATTGTTGCCGGTTGAGTCGTGTCTGTAAGTGGATTTTAATGCACCAAGTTTCAGAACGTTTTAAAGAGGCAGCATATTAGACCAGAACCAGAGTGGTTTTATTCAAAAAGGACATGAAAAAAGCCGTGTTGGCTAAGAAAAGCCGTGTTGGCTAAGTTGGAGGACACTCGACTTTCATTCCGAAGGTCGTAGGTTCAAACCCCGCCACGCACCTCTGGATTTTTCTTCTTGAGAAATTTATGTGCGCTTTAAACACGTGCTTTAAAGGTGAAGGCAAACATCGTGAGGCAACCGGCATGTTCTGAGAACTTTAAAAGAGTTTGAAGGACATGTGACATTCACCAACCCGCACTAGGCCAGCGTGGTGAATTAAGGCCTAATCTCTCTCGTCAAGAGAGAAGTCCCTGTGTCCCAGCAGTGGGAACTTTAATAGGGTGATGATGATGATGATGAATTGAATTTAGATTTGAACGATTTTTCTTTAAATAATACCTCGGCAGAATATAGTGAGATACTAAATAATATATATACGAAAAAGAAAAGACATGATGACTATATAAAAAAATAGGTATTCTATTCCATCCGTTTGTTACCCGTCCAAAAAATATTGTCACATATTTTTCGCTTTATCAATTTAATAGGAAAGTGCCAAGATATAAAGCTATAAAATTCCGGAGTGGGGACATTATCATCATTACACGTGGCCTCCGGGTGGTGCTAAGAACAGTCTCTGGTGGTAGGCTTCGGCCGCGGCTTGTCACCACCCTCCGGGCTGGGCCAGTGCGTGAAGCGATTTTTTCGTGTTTCGTAATGTGGTCCGGAGAAGCCATCTACCTTCTAGGTCTTCATGTCCCATCTTAGACCACATCGTCACTTTACATCAGGTGAGATTGTGGTCAAATGAAGGCTTATCTAACAATGCTGGGTATTGCCCTCCTCTTGCTCTCGCCACTTATTTCGGTCCTGTGCCAATTGCATCCAATTGGAGATTGATGGAATTGGAGTGGAGACTTAAATAAAATAAATGTCATCGGACTGATCACACAGCACTTGGGATATAATTTTCCGCCAAATATTTCAAATGACTCCCGCCGATGGGTCAAGTGTTTGTATGTTCTGCAAGCACTGTCTCCCTGGCCTGGGTGTTTATTACTGTGAGAGCTTCGGTTCATTTATGGTGCGGGTTCCAACTCAACATCCGTCGACGTTCCTAAATGAGCAGTTTTGGCCGCAAGGGGTCAAGTTTCGACGGTTCATCGGTCGCCTGCACTGCAAGGCGACACCGCCGTAACAGATGATCCACGATGCTGACACTTTAGTTTATAAGATTTATATTTTTATGTATGTTAGTCTATAAGGTATATGTTTATATGGGCCTTAGATGCCTGAAATAAATGATTATTATTATATGTAAAATACAAAATATCTATGTATATAGTATATCAGACGTCTAGGACCCGTAACACAAGCTAACAGCTTACCACGGGGCTAGATGTTGTTGTGTGGTTTGTCTAGAAATAATTATTTTAATATTTATTTGAATTATTTTGTACAAATCACAATGAAAGCGAAACTTCAATGCACTGTAACTTCTTAAAGCAAAAATAGTATGTACAATTTTTTTATTATTTAAATGAGGCAATTTTTAACTATAAGGTCCACATGCTCTCCCAAGTAGGTAATATTACCTAATATTAGCTAGACTTCCATTAAGTAGGTACTTCCGGAAACGTTAGCCCAGTATTATAATACCGTGTTTGCCGTTACATTAGATTTCGTTACCACGATAACGGTGACGTCACCACAAGCGACAAATTATACTCACTAAGTGCACAGTTTGTGGAAATTCTATACGTTTAGCTTCCTCTAAAATGTCTCGGTAAAGATGGTTATAGACTAGAACAATTACTTGTAACAAAACCGCCAGCTGTGGAACACCATACATATTATTATTAGCTTAAATATATTTATAAAGGGTTTTTCATTAAGAGCGCTCGAACATTGAAATGAAATAAAACAACCTGTTTAAGTGATATTACCACAATTATTATAACATTTTAAAGAATATTCAATGACATTATGTGTGGAAAATAATGTCAGCCAAATGGCCACCGCGACTCCGCTGTAGATGGTGTATTCTGGCGGACCCATTTTGAAGGACGTATTCGCATAAATGGGGCTTAATTTCACGAAGAACGCGAGTTATGTTGGCCTTTAGGGCAGCAATTGACTGTGGTTTATCTGCGTACACTAGAGATTTCACGTAGCCCCACAGAAAATAATCGAGCGGTGTTAAGTCACACGATCTGGGGGCCCGGTTGATGTCGCCACCACTCGAGCTGACGAAGCCCTCGAACTTCTCTTTCAATAAATTTAATGTTTCCCGTGCTGTATAGCAAGTGACGACGTCCTGTTGGAACCACATGTTTGTTAGATCCATACCACCTACCCTAGGCCACAAAAAAAATGTTATCATCGTCCGATATCGGTCGCCATTGACAGTAAGCAACGCTCAGTGCGTTGCTACGTTACGTATACGTTAGGCGAATAGAGCACCGATTTTGATAATACATTTAAATAATTTCCACGCGGTGTTGATGCGTGAGGCGTTCCATGGTGAAATGTCACGACTAAATATGTATTTAATGCCAAATTTGACAGCTATCGCATTACCAAGATGGCCGCTCTGCGCTGTCAAAGTTCGAGCGTCCCTATTGAAAAACCCTTTAAATTAACTCTTTCCCTCTCATTGAATTTTTATAAGTCATAAACCTCACTTTTTTAGGTTAAACTATTTTAGTTAAGGAACGAACAAAACGAACGTCAACCTTTTTCTGCATAAAATCTCTCTTTTTATCTTTCAAAATCTGTCAAAACACTTAACCGGTTTGTATGAAACCTATGTTTTTAGCTATCTAATAACACTTTTGACTAACCCATCTTTCAAACAAAAGAAAAAGAATAATCGGTTCATCCGTCCGCGAGAAGAAGGGCGGGAAGGGGAAAGAGACCAAAACCACACAACCAAAGTTTTCTGAATTATCTTCCTGCCTCACAAAAAAAAATTGAGCCAAATTCACCGGGCCTCAAATTTTGCATGCTCAACTTCCTAGAGCGCCTGTTCTTTATGGGTATAACATTTCGACGAGCATTTGCGGTTGGCCGGACAAATATCGATACAAGTTATAACGAATGTTATCTAGTAAATGCAGTGAGCATTTCACAGAATAAAGCGCCGAGTGTTCGCAATAATGTTACATTACATAGAAGCGCTCTAGGAAATGCCCTGATCAGGCTCTTAGTACGTAATGAGAGTAAGACTAAACTTGAATTCAACTTAGAATTACAATTTAGCTTAATAACCCTAGTTTCCGCTGTTTTAATTTCGCGTAATGTTTGTTTTATTTTTATGTTGCAACATTGTTTTGGGTAAGTACTTTTTGTTAACTTTTTAAGTGTGTTTTAGTAGTTTTCCGTGGGTATTCTGTTTTGGTAGTAGTATACGCTTTTTCAGCCAAATAGCATTAATAAAGAGCTAATTGTGCAAAAGTGACGACCTATTTTGTTTGAATCATTATCTTTCTTCAAGGTAATCCTTAATCGTTCAAGTATTGCATATTTATTTAACTGTTTGTGATTTTGTTTGTTCATAAAGTCTTCTTGTAATGTTTTGAAACGGAGAATTCGTCGAAAACTATTTGTTGAAAACACAAATCACCTAAAGGGCCTTTAAGAGCGAGCTCCATACAAAAGCAACCATGACAGTGTGAAGAGCCCTAGCGCGCAGCATTTGTGGGTTAAAAAAAAGAGACTCTAAAGAAAATTACAATTTGTATGTAATATTTTCAGGAATATACTTGACTTTATTGTCAGACTATTATAAAATTAAAATAATGAAGGTATCATTTTTGTTCTGGACAAATGTTCCACAAATCTTCTTATTCTTATTCCATGATTTTTTCCAATTTTACCATAAGGTTATATCAGAATTAAATATAACATTATTTTAAGTGGTCTCTATAAGTTTAACAAACGGGGTATTGTTAATACACCGGTTGCCGTCGCATTAACACTTCGAACAGTATTATAATGGCTTAACCCTTAACCCTACCCTTGGGCCGTCGGCTTTGGTGCCCGGTAATTAAGTTAACTACCCTTTATTTAAACGATATCTGATCTTATTAACGGAATGTTGTTATACGGGACTTACCGGGTGAAATAATAGTAGAAAATTTTCATCAAATCTTAAAACAAGTGTTTAAAGCACACGTAGAATTTTCAGGAAGAAAAATCTAGAGGTGCGTGGAAGGTTTTAACCCACTTTTGGAACGAAAGTCGTTTATGCTCCCACTTAGCCAACACAGCTTTTATTAGAATAAGTTCAGTGATTTATTTGTATACTATATATTTATATATAATATTGCATATTATACTTGATATATAATATTGCCGGACGGGCGGCACTGAAAACCAGCGCTGTGTCTACATTCGTGCAGATACAGCACATGCTGAGTGTCAACCCATTTGTGTACTTTAATCTAAGTTTAACTTAATAATGTTATCCGTCTTATTTTTGTACACACATAAATATTTTTCTTTCTTTCTTTCTTTCTTTCTAGCCGTGTTGGCTAAGTGGGGGGTGGTGGGGTTTAAACCACGCCACGCACCTCTGGATTTTTCTTCTTGAGACATTTGTGTGCGCTTTAAACACGTGCTTTAACGGTGAAGGCATACATCGTGAGGAAAGCGGCATGTTCTGTGAACTTTGAAGAGTTTGAAGGACATGTGACATTCTCCACCCCGCACTTGGCCAGCGTGGTGAATTAAGGCCTAATCTCTCTCGCTTAGAGAGAAGTCCCTGTGTCCCAGCAGTGGGAACGTTAATAGGGTGATGATGATGATGATTCTAGGGGTAGATATCTCAAACAGAAGTTGAACAAACGTGGTATTATTAGCACGCCGGTTGCTCTCGCATTAACACTTCCAACTGGCTTATAATGGCTTTGCCCTTAGGCTGTCTGTCGACTTTGGTGCCCGCTTTCTGTTTATATACCTACTAGCTGTGCCCTGCGGTGCTACCCGCGTTACAATGGATGAAGTACTCTTAACCAACAACATATTTATTTGAAAAAAGATTAATATTATTATGTTGATACAACTTAAACAAATTATTTCGACCAAATTAGGTACCATAAAAACGGTTTTTGTGAGTTAATCTTAAAAGATAGACATATACTATTGCGGACTGTTTTTTAGATCATTAATAGAGCTATTATTCTTTAATACAAATTTTTTGTGTATCTTGAACCGTTTTCACGGCGCACGCAACGGAAGGCTTCAAAGATGAACAATTTCTCTCGTTTTTTACACATTTAGCACTATATCTTTGCTCCTATTAGTCGTAGCGTGATGTTATATAGCCTATTGCCTTCCTCGATAACTCGACTATCCAACACAAAAAGAATTATTCAATTCGAACCAGTAGTTTCTGAGATTAGCGCGTTCAAACAAACAAACAAACAATCAAACAAACAAACAAACTCTTCAGCTTTATAATATTAGTATAGATTCAGATTTATTTCAGATTTATTTATTTCACCTTATTATAACAATGGTTGCTATACTAGGTAAGTCATTTTGTACATTCTTTCTTAGTTAAATTATCCATAAATAAATTACAAAAAATCAGATGTCAATTAATTAAATACATTTTCCAAATAAATGATGATTTATATCTCTTTTTATAATTTTATACATTTTATGTAAACCAAGAAATGTCAAATGCGTATTTAGATTTTTATGTTATATATATATTGTTTTTTGTTTAGTTTCGCAAAAATATAATTTTATTTTTCTGTATTTGTGTTGTAGATATAAAATGTCTTTCTTTCTTTCTTTCTTTTCATTAAGTAAGAAAGTGACAATCAGGAGTAGGTACTAAACATTTTACGCAATTACAATCTTACCTTTTTAAATTATTTTATTATTAGCTTTTTACGAAACACTATCTAGTGTTTTATGGATTTTCCCGCGGGAACTTATTAACATTAAAAGAATAATTCAAATCGGACCAGTAGTTCCTGAGATTAGCCTTCAAACAAACAAACTCCTCAGATTTCAATTATTAAGTACCTATAGATAAATAGGTATAGATACCTACTATCGATAAGAATACAAGCGTTAACTACATAATTTGGACAAATTTATTCGTTAAGCTTCATTTGGGTGTGTAAACACCTTTGTTTACATAAAATTCCAGAATTATGAATCGGTCTTCAAATATTTAATGTTTTTGTAGTTTATGGAACTTATCGGGTTCAGTTGACACATTATTTAGTGGATGTTGGTATTAATGTATAGGTAAATAGTACCACCACTCCGGTTTAAAATATGCAGTACCAATATAATAATATATTATTAAATTAAGTGCATTAACGAAAGCTTCATTTTTTATTTATGGAATAAAATGTTTTTCTCGTCTTTCACAAAAAACATGTAACATTTTAAGAATAAATTAGCGCTGAAACTAAATTTTATTTTAGAGCTAATTATAAACCAAGAATACCTTAAAAATAAGAAGGAAATAATTATCTAGCAGTCTACTTAGAGCCAAATATAATAAATTTAATTAGAAAATCATAGCCTAGAACACAGAAAACCGCAATTAAGTGTTAATTTACTATTAAACAAAACAAAACAAATCAACAAAAATAATAAAACCTATACAGACCAATAAAAATAAACTCCGGTAAAAGTTCTTACTTGCCCAAAATCATAGAAGAGAAGAAGTTTCCGAAGGCGAGCAGGAATAAAACAAAACAAAAATAAATAAAAAGAAATAACATAAAAAATAAGCGACAGTTCAAGACCTTTATGCAGCACAATATCGGAAATACAGACGCAAAACATTTTGCTTGGAAAAATAGAACGCTCTAAATGCTCAAATTTATAAAAGAGAAGGTTTTATTTCAACAACACAAAAGTTTATACGAGAAATTAAATGAATTTTAAAATTATGTAGGTACAAAATAATTTACGACTGTTTTTGTATACGTTAGAGAACTGGAAATTTCTGTCAGAATATTCCTTCATAATGTTTGAAAATCGGCATTTAAATACCTCGCCATTTTTCAATATTGACATTAGTCGCATAACACGCTTTTTCAAAATATTTTTGGTTAATCACTAATCAGCTACCATTATTATCGTAAAAAAATACTTAAGTATAAAATACCTTTTTATATTTCGTAAGCCGTAGGTACATAATTTTTCCTAAAAGAATGATATTTTTATTTGAATACGTAATAGAGGAGCGCTAGTTACCAAATTCAGGGTCAATTCAATACAAAAACAATTTATTAAGTTTATACAATAAACTCCGTTTCTCGTTTATTTTCGCGCAAAAAACACACGCCTCGTACATTTTATCCAATTTTTATGAAACGAACTAAATAATAGGCCTGGCCCAATTCTTCGAAATTACCGACAACGTATAAGTTTAAGGGTTGAAACAGATCTAGCCGCTGGCAAAATTGCCATTTTTGTGTTCGCTTTTTACTAAAATGCCTTTTATATCATACTCGTAAAAGAAGCTTATTTTTTATTATAAACGTATTTTTAGTAAGATACATTTGTAGAACATTCGATTACTTTAAAATACAACATGTTTATTATTGTAATAAGTTACCTTACAGAGTTGTAGCTATTTACTAATTAGATATATAAATAGCACACACAAGCAATTGCACTGAGTAAAAATATATCTACTTTAATGTATACTTATCGAAAATGGTACAACGAGAGATGGATTATCGTGATGAATGCGTAAATCATGAGCATAGTAGCATAGCATAATAGTATTTTAGCAACATCTAGCTATTTTTTAATTATGGCGGACTATAAAATGTCAAATAGTAAATGGTTAGCCGTCATTTCGAAGAGTAAATACCTTAACTTAATTGTGAAATTGAGTTATGTGCTTGAAATCTATAGAGTCAATATTAATACTGAATTCAATTAAATTTCTCATAATTGAACTCTGCGCTTGAGGCGAAGTTAAATAAAATTAAGTGAAAAAGATACTCAGTTGATCGCCATATTGTATTCATATTTATATTGACATTTCTATTTCCGTTCAGAAATGACACAGTAAATTAATTTCACGTACTTTCTTATGACATGACTGACATCAAATAAAATTAAGCTAATAAAATATTAAATTATACAATTTCTAATCGCTGTTATAATTATTGCTCTTGCAGGGAATTACGCTGCAGGTGGCAGGTATATTTATCGAGTTTTTATTAGCATTGTTTTGATTCGTAAATTTCTCTAGCACATAATGTCACTTGGTTGCCAAAACTTCCATTTTTGTTCACGGAGAGCGCTGATATCGATTCGTGGTTTTCCCACCGATCTCGCACCCAGTGAATACAAAAGTCTAGATCTACAATATGTATCCATCTATATAGAGGAATGCTCAAAATTTCATATTCTTCCATTATATATACATAAGAAAGAAAGTTGCCGATTTATGATTTTTAATTAATTTTACCAATGGTTGGCTGTCGACTGCTCACAGATTTTACAGAGCAGATTTCTGTAAAAAAAGAATATTTTTCTTCATACACCACAAGACGAATAGGTACCTTCTACTTTTCTACTGTAAATTTATTTATTCAAGATACAAGATACCTACATCAAGACACAAAATCATTTATATCCATCTTATTTATTTTGTTTATCAATGGTAAGATTGATAATGGCAAGTAGATTCGATGCATGTGTCAATTACCGTGCCGAGGTAATTTAGCAACTAACAAGCTAACAATTACCATTTCAAATAGACTTAGGTACCTATATACACGTAAAATTACCAGAATGGAATTTACTATTGAAAATTGGATATTTAATGAAATCACTTTTCCTTGAAAAGGTATGTATGTTTTTTTATGGTATTAATATGAATACAAGCCACGGCGTTGGGCTTTGCAGGTGTTTTTGGATTTGCCGCGGGAACGTATTTTTCCGCGGTTAAAAGTAGCGTAAATTGTTTCTCAATAAGTTTTTCAAATCGGACCAGTAGTTTCCGCGACTACCACGTTCAAACAAACAAACTCTTCATCTTTATATTCTTATATATAAAACTTCCATGGCACAATAAATGTTTAATAAAATAAGAATATCTATATATATTATTAATTAAGTATAAGAGATATCTAGTACCCGTAACACAAGCTCAGAGCTTACCACGGGGCTAGATGTTGTTGTGTGAATTGTCTGGAAATTATATTATATTATTATACTAGCTGACCCCAGCAAACGTTGTTTTGCAAAATGAAAAATTGATAGTAGCTGATTCTCCAGACCTACTGTATACGCATATAAAATTTGGTAAAAATCGGTAAAGCAGTTTCGGAGGAGTACGGTAACTAACATTGTGACATGAACATTTTATATACTTTTGATAGATATGATCTTTGACGTTAGGAACACACCTACATTGCTTAGACAACAGTGAGTGCTTGTAATTTAATATGAACTTTATACCATAGCAATAAAGCTCAAATTGACTACGTTTTAGTTACAAATCATTTGTATGGGAAAAAGAAAAGGGCTATTTTTAGGGTTTTTCCAGCAATAATTCTAATTTTTCTCGCCGTAAAAACCATCCTTGAACTTCAACGAACATTTTAAAAAAAGATTTGGCCAAATTGGTCCAGGCGTTGTTGAGTTATGCGCTTACCAACACATTTTGCGATTCATTTTTATATTATAGATGTCGCAATCGAGTCATCGAGGAATCGAGTGGAACGCCAGCGCAACCGGTCGGCCGGCGCTCGACGGAGTCAACGATTCATCGGCTGAGCGGCGCGCTCGACACTTTTCGAGAAGCTGCCGTCCAGTGCGGTCGATTATTGAAACCGATTCGCGTTCCCATACTCTGTACCTCTAGAAATAACAGTCGTTGATTAGAAAACTGTGTTCTGTTGCTCCAACTTTACCCATCGACTAATCCTCTCCATAATTTCAATGCTGTGGGCATTGAAATTATGGATAGGATTAGCGACACTGAGCCTCCTCCTCCGACATATATATTATATTATATATAATTATATTATATTACATATGCAATGTTAGTTACCGTACTCCTCCAAAACAGCTTAACCGATTATTTGAAATTTCATATGCGTATTCAGTAGGTCAGAGAACCGGCTACTATTTTTCATTTTGCAAAACAACGTTTGCTGGGGTCAGCTTGTATTAGTATGAATATACGTTTGGTTTTGTAGTTACTCTTTATGTCCATTAAGTAACATTTTTTTATGTTTCTTTCAGTGTTAATTTTTGTTCGTAAGCAATAAAGATTAATTTTAATACTAGTATTAATATTAAATGGAAACTCAGCAACAAAGATAACAGAATATTTATGGTTCAGTCTCCAATAAAAGTTCTTGCAAAACTAGGAGCGGTTGTTTAAGGCAATCAAATTACACGAAAAGTTCCCAACTTCCCCGTTCGCGGGTTAAACAGAGTCGCGCTGAGAAATTAAACGAGATACGATACGGACTTAAAGTTATTCGTGTTTGCCTTTTTTTATGCTAGATAAGTCTTCATTTGACCATAATCTCACCTGATGTTAAGGTTAAGTCACGATGTGGTCTAAGATGAGACATGAAGACCTAGAAGGTACATGGCTTCTCCGGGCCACATTACGAAACACGAAAAAATCGCTTCAAGCACTGGCCCAGCCCGGAGATTGGTGACAAGCCGCGGCCGAAGCCTCCCACCAGAGACTGTTCTTAGCACCACCCGGAGGTCACGTGTAAGGATTCAGAGGGTTATAACTTACGGACGGATTATTTTTTATAAAATGATGCGTGATATAATTAACATGAAGGGTTTGCAAAATTAATTAACGTTTGTTTGCCCGAAACAACACTCGAATGTCAAATCATATAAATTGATTTCCATTCCACGTGTTAAAAACAAAAAATACAACTCAATCCAACCTGTTTACGTTTCCCGAGCGAATACAAGCAGTCAATTGGGATAATGGCCAATTTGACAAAGGTTCCGCGTATATTTATCATCGAAGAATATGTTGAATGCCAATTTCTTAATATACATTTAAAAGAAAGTTATTCTGTATGCATTGTCTCTTAATTTGTAAAAGGAAAGAGCTGTCCGTTTTTAGCATCAGGTATTCTACTTCCGTGTGTCCGAATTAAAAATAATTTGATAATTTTGCAATAAAAAACGCTAAAATAGGAAGCCTTGTGACAGATGGAAAGATGACGAAGTCTCAGTTATATTTCCCCATTGGATACACTAAAACCTTGGAATTCTAATAATGCAAAAGTGAAGTTTGTTTGTTTCACTAACCATTACTCATAACTTTGTACACATTTAAAGTTGTTTTTTTTTTATTATTATTGATAAGCCTTCATTTGACCACAATCTCACCTGATGTAAAGTGACGATGTGGTCTAAGATGGAGCATGAGGGCCTAGAAGATGGCTTCTCCGGGCCACATTACGAAACACGAAAAAATCGCTTCACGCACTGGCCCAGCCCGGAGGGTGGTGACAAGCCGCGGCCGAAGCCTACCACCAGAGACTGTTCTTAGCACCAGCCGGAGGTCACGTGTAAGGATTCAGAGGGTTACCACTTACGGACGTGAACAGACAAAACCTCCAAAAACCTGGTAGTAGGTACGGTGAGATATATGCTCAAAGGTGGTAAGGTATATCTTCATGGGGTCTATAGCAATAGATAGAGTGACTCCAGTAGAATATTATATATTTAATTTCCAAAATTATATATACACATATCCAAAATTGGAGCGGATTGATAAATTAATTCTCAGACGATGTAGAACTTGTTAGAATTAATTGATAGTCAGAGTTAGATATATATATATAGATGTTGTTTTGATAAATTCTTGAGAAATGTATGTGCGCTTTAGACACGTGCTTTAACGGTGAAGGCAAACATCGTGAGGAAACCGGCATGTTCTGAGAACTTTTCAAGAGTTTGAAGGACATGTGACATTCACCAACCCGCACTTGGCCAGCGTGGTGAATTAAGGCCTAATCTCTCTCGCCAAGAGAGAAGTCCCTGTGTCCCAGCAGTGAGAACGTTAATAGGGTGATGATGATAAATTCTTACAAAAACAGCTACTTTAGCTTTAGCATGGGCTGATTTTACAGCATAATTATTTAATTAGGTTACCTACTAAGGAATAGAACTAAAAATTAAATTTTATTCAACGATACTTTAGCATATGGAACCCTAAAAATGATTTAGTCTAAACATAAGCACCGTGAAAAAACACCGGGCAAACAGATTATACGAGCGAGGCGGTAATATCTTTGCAAAAACAAAATACACAACTGAATTATTCAACAGACGGTTTGAATAACAAATTTTCACTGTTTTAAATCTTGTCATTATCCAAAGGTCGGAATTATTGAAATAAATTGTGTTTCTTGTGACCTTAGTCCAATGTTTTTTAAATAAGTGTCGTGATATTTTAAATATTATGTGCTTCAGTGGCGCGGTGGGTGAGGGTCTGCTTGTGGCGCAAGAGGTTCGATTCCCGCGGAGGGACTAAGTATGTTGTGCAATCACTTTACCCTTGCTTTGGGTGTTTAATATGTATAATAAAAAATATCTGTTTATGTATGTCTATTCTACTATATTAGGTATATCAGATGTCTAGTACCCGTAACACAAGCTTAGAGCTTACCACGAGGCTAGATGTTGTTCTGTAGATTGTCCGGAAATATTTATTTATAGATGTTATGGAGATGTACTAATAATGTACCTTTATAAATACCTGTGTGTTTCTTCAAGTTGGTACTATTTATGTAAATAAAAAATGACGTTTGCTTCTTTATATAAATTTACGAAATAAAAACATCTTATTTTAAAAATAAATTCGAACTACGCGTTTTGTTTTAAGTAGCAAAGACTTAAATCTCTGAGGAGTAATAAAATTTACCTAAAATTCTGAAATATTTGATAGGTATTGTTTGAAGGTGAACGTAAAATGTTTTTGGAATTTTCGTTGCGTGTTATATTTCTCACACTCACAGAGAAAATTTAACGTATTTTGCTGAGGCAAAAATCACACACGAGCACTTTTAAGATAAATCTCACTTGGAAAATATAATTTTGATAAATATTTCATTAATTCTTATAATCCACACAAGAACATCTAGCCCCGAGATAAGCTCTAAGCTTGTATAACGTATACTAACCATCTGATTTACTTATTGTAATAGACATTTTTATTATACATTGATCATTATCATTTTCCAAAATCGTCCGTTCCATACAAATAAAATATATCCAAACGGATGAGCAATAAAGAAGTTGTCAAATATATCGAACTTATTTTGGAGGTTTTGTCTGTTCACGTCCGTAAGTGGTAACCCTCTGAATCCTTACACGTGACCTCCGGGTGGTGCTAAGAACAGTCTCTGGTGGTAGGCTTCGGCCGCGGCTTGTCACCACCCTCCGGGCTGGGCCAGTGCGTGAAGCGATTTTTTCGTGTTTCGTAATGTGGTCCGGAGAAGCCATCTTCTAGGCCTTCATGCTCCATCTTAGACCACATCTTCACTTTACATCAGGTGAGATTGTGGTCAAATGAAGGCTTATCAACAATAAAAAAAAAAAAAAGAACTTCCGAGTCAAAATGGCGTCCGATTAAAACTAGTAACCGTTTACGCCCCACGTCCAGGGACCGATATTAAACGAATACCTTATTTACGGTCGTTTCACATCGAAGGAAAACCATTCTGAGTATACGTAGATCGGGTAAACGTGTTTCTGTATCTTGTATTCAGAATTTTGGAAAACATATTGATAATACTGCCTCCAGTTGCGGTGCAAGAAATAGCGGGTTCGATTCCCGACCGAGTGGTCAAGTGTTCTGCAAGCACTTACTTCTTGGTCTGGGTGCTTAATATATCTATAATAAAAATATCTATATATGTATGTCTATTATATCAGATGTCTAGTACCCATAACACAAACTTAGAGCTTAACACGGGGCTTATGTTCCTGCGTGGATTGTCTGGAAATATTTATTTATTAATTTTAATCAAATCAAAAACTTATTTCATATTTATTTAATTTGATTTGACTTAATATCTTACCCGGGATCTTTATTCACAGTCATATCTTGTCTCTATTTTATAGACGTTTTTCAATATAAAAGTAGTAACGAGAAAATCACTACGGTTCGATCTATCAAACCACCCATTTATAAGTTATTTCCGTTATTTCCGGTTCAGTTTTATGACAGAAGTGACGTCATAAACCCAAGAACTCCGTAAATTTCGGATTCCAAATAAAACAAAACAAGCTCTGGATTTCTCCGGATTGGTCTTAAAACTCAGTTTGCATTTTGCATAATGAGTTGGTTTTCAAATCTTGTTATGCGGTATATTTTGAGAAAATAACAAATGGCGATTTCATTGTAGCAGAATATGCATGGTGACTACATAGAACAATAGATATTCTGTTTAGTCCGTCTAAAAATTGGACACCTTTTTTTCACTTTGTCAAATTAATGCCAAGATATAGAGCATCAAAGTTTCGAGCTTCAAAACTTTTGTTTTTTTTTTATTCTTGGTAAGCCTTCATTTCACCACAATCTCACCAGATGTAAAGTGACGATGTGGTCTAAGATGGGACATGAAGACCTAGAAGGTAGATGGCTTCTCCGGACCACATTACGAAACACGAAAAAAACGCTTCACAGCCCAGACGGTGGTGACAAGCCGCGGCCGAAGCCTACCACCAGAGACTGTTCTTAGCACCACTCGGAGGTCATGTGTAAGGATTCAGAGGGTTACCACTTACGGACGTGAACAGACAAAACCTCCAATTGTGCATTGAAGTTAGTATTAATGAACACAGATTATTTGTTTGTAAGGCCTGGTCTCTTTCTAATACCAGGGCTACATTAACAAACTACGATGCCGCGAATGATTCTAAAATTTGAAAAATCAAATAATCGATATAAATGATCTTGTATCTTAAATGGTTGTGGCCGGGTACATCGTTGCAACGCGATATATTCGGGCACTGTGCGACTGTTCTAGATTACAAGCATACGATCTAATGTTTGATATTTATGGGAATAAATTACTTTGCTGCCTTAAATTACTGCCTCAGTCTCGCGATGGGCACAGGGTTCGCTTGCGGCGCAAGAGGTAGCGGTTCAAAGTGTTTGTATGTTCTGAAAGCTCTTTCTGCTTGGTCTGGTTGCACACTCGACTTTCATTACGAAGGTCGTGGGTTCAAACCCCGCCATGCACGCACCTCTGGATATTTCTTCTTTAAAAATGTAAGTGCGCTTTAAAACAAACATCCCGAGGAAGCCGGCATGTTCTGAAAACTTGAAAGATTTTGAAGGACATGTGGCATTGACCAATTCGCACTTGGCCAGTGTGGTGAACAAAGGCCTAATACCTCTCGCCAAGAGAGAAGTCCCTGTGTCCCAGCAGTGGGAACGTTAATAGGGTGATGTTGAATTTCAGGAGCCAATGGTTCCACAAGCGAACAGCCTGCACTTTATAAGATAAACAGTTGCAATAGATTATTACAAATTTATATTCTGACATTATATATATTTCAACCGTTCAGCGCCCCGTTAGGCTAAATGAGGCAGGCGTTACCCAGACCAACTAACCATGAGTTTTGAATACGATGAATTAACAACATGTAATTATTTCATACATTTAGCAAATGTTTAACAACTAAAACTGTATTTTATCTGTCAAATGTATGGGATTGAAACATAAAAGTTTTAAATTTTCATGGTATTTAACAATATTATGACTTCATTTAATGAAACTGAAATTATTTTAATTAAATTTATTTGTATTTGAGCTTAATTTTACAATGCCCCTGTACAGCAGCATTATTTATTAATTATTACGACATTATGTTTTGTTTCACTTCCTTTGTTTTAAGTTTGACTGCAGAGGTGTTTTTATTTCTTTTTTAATAACGATTATATTAGGTCCTTACATATGAAATTGGCGTTTTGTATGGGAGGAACAAAAAGTCGAATATTTTTTAATATAATATATTTAATTAATCAAAGTATGAACCATTATTTTCTATGCACTTTTGCCATCTTATAGGTAGTTCATTGATCCCTTTACTAAAAAAACCAGTCGGACGGGAATCAATAAAATCTTTGAAGGCGATTTGGACTGCCCCATCGGAGTTGAATTTTTTCCCTTGCAAGAAGTTATCCAAATTTCGAAAAAAATGGTAATCTGTTGGAGCAAGGTCCGGGGAGTACGGAGGATGTCTTAGACTTTCCAATTGAAGCTCTTCTAATTTAGTAGCCGTCTGTTGCGCAGTGTGTGGTCTAGCGTTGTCGTGAAGCAGCAGTGGCGTGGAGCGATTGACCAGCCTAGGTTGTTTAGCCGCTAGCTTTTCCATCATGGTTTGCAATTGCTGACAATAGACATCAGCCGTAATAGTCTGGCCAGATTTGAGAAAACTGTAATGAACAATACCGGCACTAGTCCACCAAACGCTTACAAGTAACTTTTTTGGGGTTAATTTTCGCTTGGGGCAGGATTTGGCTGGCTGGCCAGGATCCAACCATTGCGCTGAGCGCTTCCGATTATCGTAAAGAACCCATTTTTCATCACAGGTAATGATTCGGTTTAAAATACCTTCATTATTGTGCCGGTTTAGTAATGTAACGCAGCAGTCGACGCGCGTTTGCCGGTTTGCTTCAGTCAATTCGTGAGGTACCCACCTTTCAAGCTTTTTAATCTTCCCAATTTGCTTCAAGTGAATTAAAACAGTTTTATCACTAACACCGCAGCCTGCAGCTAACTCGGACGTGGTTTGCGATGGATCCGCTTCCACAATAGCCTTCAACTCTTCATTATCAACTTGAGTCTCAGGCCGTCCACGGGGCTTGTTCTGCAAGTCGAAATTTCCAGAACGAAAACGTTGGAACCAAAAACGAACTGTGTTTTCTTTTGCAACACGACCGCCATACACATCATTCACCCTTCGAGTTGTTTCCGCAGCACTAGTGCCACGGCGGAACTCGTACTCGTAAATAATGCGATATTTTAAGTTTTCCATTTTGTAAAATGAGTGACGCAAACAGAAAAAAACAGAAGAAAAAAAACAAATGAATGACGATCATCGAAGCACAAATACATGAGTCTATAGCTGTACAAATTTGAATTTGGAATTCCTTACCAAAGAGGAGAAATTTGTGATTAAAGTGGCCAGTACGAAAAACGCCAATTTCATATGTAAGGACCTAATATAATGCTAGTTTATATAGATTAAAACGTTGTCAAGTGTACAGAATGTTACCTACGACGAATAAATTACCAATATACCAATATATTGAAACTTAAAGATGTGTATCACACACCACACAAGACACGGTTAGTGTAGTGTGTCGTGATCGAGTTACGTTCGAGAATGAAACAAATGGTAGCAACACAAACACTAGTTTGTCAACCTCGCAATTAATAGAAGACTCAGAAAGAGCATAGACCGTTTCGTTTGTGAATAACCGTATGCCCAAATCGCAGAGACAAAGACAATTCAGTTGTTTCCGTGATCATGGTGCTTGCAACAGCGTCGAAATATCGGAAAACTCAAAAACCGTCAAATAATTGTATGCTACCCGTTCTAAGTCAAAATAAGGATACCAATATTTGTTAATTTACAGCAGATATAATCTTAATTTATAATTTAAAAAACCCCGATTTTAGAACTGAAATTGAATAATTCAATTGTAATCGCTTCATCCGTTCGGGGTCTACGATGTCCCAGACTGACAGACAGAGACGTCAAACATATAACACCCCTCTTTTTGTCGGGGGTTAAAAATGGCAACTCATGGTAAGGTTATAGGCAGGCAAATGTTTCGAGCATTACCCAGACCATTGCGGCGCCATTAAACTTGATGAAACGGCTTTATAGTATTGAATTTACTTTTACGATCTACATACGAGGCGATAAAGCTTTATATTTATGATAGATAGATAGATAGAGAGTTGAAATTTTATTAGATGATATATTTATCTTGCCTCTATAGCAACAAATACAAAAACATAAATAAAATATATTTAAAGGGGCTCCCATATAACAAACTTGATTTTCAATAAGTTAAGCGACGTTGCACGAGGCCTTAGGTGACCGCTCCAACAGCATCTTTTTGCACTTTTAAAAAGTTTTTTTTCCTTATTTATTTTATTGCTTTTTTTAAATTTTTACAACTTTGACATGGAACCCTAGGTTATGTTACCTTATGATCTATCCTATCTCATACTTGTCAAATTTATACCGACGCCCGATTGTTGTTGAAGGAAATACGCCAAAAGAAGCTTATTAACAGTTAGTAAAAATAAAATATTTCTGACAACAAAGATAGGTAAAATATATATTTTTCGCGAAACCGAATTCAGCAGGGTATGCCTTTTCCTGTATTTCAAACGTTTCCGTTAACGTACATAAGAAAGAGTTCGATAAGCACTTCCGACGGTCATCAATCATTCGTATGTGAGTAGTAGGTAGTAGGAGCTAGATCGAACCACGTGTAAATTGTCCATAAATGTGTATTCTTTTCTTGTTGTATTATATTAAGTATATCAGATGTCTAGTACTCGAAACACAAGCTTAGAGCTTACCACGGGGCTAGATGTTGCTGTGTAGATTGTATTGTAGTTTAATTTGTTTCTTTTTAACGTAAATAAATTTGTTCTAATTGTGAAATAACTTAAGTATATAATATTATTGATATCGTATAACAATAACCCGGGCTGATAGGATGCGAAAGTTTTATGAAAAATGTATGGAGATTATTGATAAATAGCTTTTGTAAAAAAGTAGCCTTCGTTGAAACGACCTAACCTAAATTTGGGGGTATTTGTATCAAAGTATTTGTTTTCATCTGTTTCACCATTAGTCGCGTGTTAATAAGAACCTACCTAACATAAAATATAAAGAAAATTCCAGTCGATACATCGAAAATAGGTTTAAAACTTATTGCCCTCTGAATGATAATTTAATTGTTACTAATAAACGGGTTATGCCATGGGTAGACCCATGCCATCTCATCCCATTTCTCAAATCAACCTTAAATGTTATTCCAAACTCAACCCATGACATTAATTGTTAGTATTAACCAATTCTGTCAAATTCAAAGCTAATTGCTAGTTATTATCAGAACTAAAGGACCATATCTAATAATTACTCAATACCAGAACTGATTAATCATGTCAATTTGTGCACAAAATCAAATAGAATCCATTTATACGATTTCAGATTATATTACATACTGCTACATACAAAATCGGTCTTTAATAAATTGAATCATTATTAAGGGTTTAGTTATTATTTCATGTCAAATACCAATTTTCCGATTATAAGATAAGATAGGCTCTATACGCAGTTGTTTGCTGTGCATTTTCCTCTCCATCCAAAGGTTGCCTGGAAGAAATTGCTGTAAGCAATAAGGCATTACGTATACCCCCCATTACGCATTTGTATTTAGCATTAAGTCCATTTTTGTATTGTTTTGTCTTGGTGTGTAATAAAGAGTTATATTATTATTATTATTATACGAAGTTAATTAATATATTGAACGGCTTGATTATAATTATTAGAGGATTGAAATAATTACCAGTAAAACAATATACATGTACGCAGTAGAATATAATATAATAGAATAACATTAATGATTAACAACGTGATATTTAGCATGTTTTAACGGTTTTTGAGTTTCCAGATTATTTGGGAACTTGAAAACCATTAAATCATGGTATCCCGTAGTTAATCTTAATTATGTTAATAACCATGATAGTTTCAAAAGTTGAAATAGAATAAATATATTTGGTGACATAAAAACAGACAACAGTTAAGTAGAGACGTCCGAGGGTTGAAATGTTGACTGCTGAACATAAAACAAGTTTAGGTTAGAAGCAGCCTGCATCGACCGTATTTCCGCTGCCTTAAAATATCACGTAACTAC
Organism: Gymnoscelis rufifasciata; assembly: GCA_929108375.1. NCBI lineage: Eukaryota > Metazoa > Arthropoda > Insecta > Lepidoptera > Geometridae > Gymnoscelis > Gymnoscelis rufifasciata. The sequence continues at coordinate 1,995,863 of OV815320.1, forward strand.
TCGTATAAGATATACCTATCGTATAAGATATATTACATACTGATCGATATGTAAAAGTAAATGAAAGTATTTAATAAGTTAAGGTAACTTGTAGTTAATTTGTTCAATATTTGAGTGGTAAAATCATGACACCATGGATAATCGTGCTTGCTTATAAATTTTATACGCAAAATGACGTTCAACTGAGTAACATCTTTTTCACTTTATAATTTTACTAGCTGACCCCAGCAAATGTTGTTTTGCAAAATGAAAAATATATAGTAGCCGATTCTCAGACTACTGAATACGCATATAAAATTTGGTCAAAATCGGTAAAGCCGTTTCGGAGGAGTACGGTAACTTACATTGTCTTCTATACTAATATTATAAAGCTGAAGAGTTTGTTTGTTTGTTTGAACGCGCTAATCTCCGAAACTACTGGTTTGAATTGAATAATTCTTTTTGTGTTGGATAGTCCAGTTATCGAGGAAGGCTATAGGCTATATAACATCACGCTACGACCAATAGGAGCAAAGATGTAGTGGTAAATGTGTAAAAAACGGGAGAAATTGTTCATCTTTGAAGCCTTCCGTTGCGTGCGCCGTGAAAACGGTTCAAGATACACAAAAAATATGTATTAAAGAATAAGAGCTCTTTTAATGATCTAAAAAACAGTCCGCGATAGTATATGTCTATCTTTTAAGATTAACTCACAAAAACCGTTTTTATGGTACCTAATTTGGTCGAAATAATTTGTTTAAGTTGTATCAACATAATAATATTAATCTTTATTCAAATAAATAATGTTGTTGGTTAAGAGTACTTCATCCATTAGAACGCGGGTAGCACCGCAGGGCACAGCTAGTGTATTTAATAAGTTAAGGTAACTTGTAGTCAATTTGTTCAATATTTGAGTGGTAAATCATGACACCATAGATAATCGTGCTTGCTTATAAATTTTATGCGCAAAATGACGTTCAACTGAGTAACATCTTTTTCACTTTATAATTTTATTGAACACTAGCGGCCCGCCCCGGCTTCGCACGAGTAATTATAAAAAAAACCCGGCAATTATTCGATTTTTTCTCGCCTTTTAAACCTTCCCTAGAACTCCACGAACATTTCAAGACTATGATAAGATAAATCCGTTCAGCCGTTATCGAGTTTTAATCAGACTAACGACAACAATTCATTTTTATTTATATAGTTAGATGACACTGGAAAACTGACGGTTCAAGCGCAAAGTACAATTACAAGATATTGAATTGAATTCACTTTGACAGGAAGTTAAGCTTCGGCCAAACCTGAGCGACCAAAGTGACTGCGATGCGACAGAGTCTGCCGCGCGGCGCGGCGGGCGTTAACCAAACTTTAGGCTCTTTGCTTTGCACATCTACGCGACAAAGTGGCACGTTTTCAGGCATAAACGTCCCGCGTTGCAAACGCTCCTCCATCGCGTCCCGTTTCCCGTGAAGCTTTAGAATTGTAGAACACTCTTATAGCGACCCTTAGCTGTCAAGTCATCTTTTCAAGGCAGAAAAAAGAGCCATTTAAATCAAATTATTCTAACTAAAGACACAACAACCCTCTTTGAAGTTAATTAAGATATGGTTACGATGTTTTCCTTCGTGGTTTTATTGTTATAAATAGCAAATTAAGCCTTGAACTGTCATGGGCATTAAAAGGTGATATTTTACCAAAAAATATGTTAGTGACATTCGGTGGTACCGCCTAACTATTTAGTGTTTTAAGTGTTATTGTGTTTCATCACGAAGCTTTTCACGCCATGGCGTTCACGTATTTTATGGATTTTCCCGCGGCAGAAAGACTATCAGAACATGCCGGTTTCCTCACGATGTTTGCCTTCACCGTTAAAGCACGTGTTTAAATCGCACATAAATTTCTCAAGAAGAAAAATCCAGAGGTGCGAGGCGGGGTTTGAACCTACGATCTTCGGAATGAAAGTCGAGTGTGTCGAGTGAACTTTAAAGAGTATGAAGGACATGTGACATTCACCAACCCGCACTTGGCCAGCGTGGTGAATTAAGGCCTAATCTCTCTCGTCAAGAGAGAAGTCCCTGTGTCCCAGCAGTGGGAACGTTAATAGGGTGATGATGATGATGATGAAAAAGACTATACCTATATAAAGGCTATATAACAGTGAAATAATTATAAGAGCGTTCGGACAAATAAACTCAACAGCTTTATAATAATATTATTATTTCTGGTTTCGGGTCTCGGTGTTTTCTATGTATCATATGTATGTACTTACAAAAAATATATATCTATGCACAACATTCACCCATAGTACAAGCTCTGCTTAGTTTGGGGTTAGGTGATCTTGTGTGATTAGTCTGGAAATATTTTTTTATTTATTGATATAGAATTGTTAATGGTTTCATAAATTTGTAGGTACTGCATTCGCTTGTAAATATTATTAATGATTTGTGTTTTTAGTGATTGCTGGCTAATAAATAAAAATGTATTACCTACTACGGAAGTTTAATGATTTGTCGTACAACATTTAATTTTGTATTTTTGTTTTTATTTTTCACTAGTGGCCCGCCCCGGCTTCGCACGGGTTTTTATACAATTTTTTTCCCCGGCAATTATTTGTTTTTTTCTCCTTTCCCTAGACCTCCACGAACATTTCAAGACTATGATAAGATAAATCCGTTCAGCCGTTCTCGAGTTTTAATCAGACTAACGAACAACAATTTATTTCTATTTATATATAGATAGATTTAAGAGTCTGACAGCTATCATCGCACTAGACTTAATTTAATAAAAAAGTGCCAAGTTAAAGAGCATCAAATATCAGGAGTGGGGAATAAATATAGTAAGTACAAAACTTACGAAAGCATTGCGTCAGACGAAACTTCAATGCACTGCATCGCCTAGATTTTTAATTTGATCAATTTTGTAAATAAAAAATATGGTTTATTTTTTTTATATTTGGGCCAATTATTGTTTTTTATTAGTTAACGGCCCTATTAACACGGTCGCACTTATCTCGTCGTCCCACTAATGAGTCAAAATAATGGGACCACGAGAAAACAGCTCAAATTATTATAAAGCTATTAGTCCAAACGCTTTATTCACACTCGTTCTAATAAATTTTCAGTACAACCTTTTGTCTGCTTGAAACTGTCTTCACAATGGTATAGCCTTTGATTGTCGTCTGTCCTTGATACTACAGGCATACGATATGAGGTGACGGCGCGTTTTGAGTTAGGGGGAGAAAAGGCAAGGTAGCAGAAAGTTGCGCCACATTACTTGTGTTCAAGAAGGTGTAGACTATCTGGTTAGTTTCCCTTTGAGGCGTTCTACGCAGCTACGGAAGGGATGTAGGATTCTAATTAAGAAAGCTTGTTTTGTTTTGTCAAAATGATTAATTCTCGGTTAGCATGAATTGTTATTATTAAGATTTTTATTGTAAGTATATCTGATTGTCAAATCCCAGTGATACCTACCTACGTTGCGTTTTGCCTTCGAGTACCTAGACAGATACTCGTTGACAAAATGCATAATTACTAAATAATTATGAAATACATTCTTTAAAAAAACATTATGTACAACTTAATTAGTGTAACCAATAAACTTATTATGTGTCCCATTTGATTTTTGTTTTCTGATGTCTCTTGATCCAACTTGCGCACACTGAGGTTTGCGGACTTACTTTGACTGAATCGTTTGTAAGAAAAATAAGATAAATAAATATTTCCAGACATTTCACACAACAACATCTAGCCCCGTGGTAAGCTCTAAGCTTGTGTTACGGTTACTAGATATCTGATATACTTAATTATAATAGACATACACTATAGATATTTTTTATTATACATATTAAACACCCAGACCAAGGAGATCGTGCTTGCAGAACATACAAACACTTCAACCTCGGCTAAAAAAGTTATAGTGTGCGTATATTTGCCTCTGTAGTAGAAGTTGAAAGCAATATTTAGTAGAGATAAGTGGTTATTAAACTATTTTCAAAACCAAATATAGTGTTTTTTTTTACACCGCTGGTTTTATCTTTTATTAGAATCAATTCGTAACTTAAGGTGGATCACTATATCCTAGCCTTATCGAGTAATGAGTGCCGACCCAATGTGAAGGCTGAGTCATGCCTCTTATTTATTTTCTAGTTATTTTCGGTGAAGCTCGGTTTTCTAGTTTCCCAAATAACCTTAAGGTCGTGCAAGAAATATAAATAATGTTTCGGATATTAATTTGCTGTTATTAGACAGTAAAAATTTGTACATAGTTATTTATGTTTGCTGGTAGGCTGTGAATACAGTAGCGGCCTACGGCGAATATCGTGTGCAGACAGACAGGCAAAATTTTATACGTAAATAATATTTTGAAGTGAAACTTCTTTAGAATCGTTGTGATTTCAGACCGGATGCAACGGAAATAAGTCAGGTAAGCCAATCTTAAACGCTAACAAGGTTAAGCAACTTTCCGGAACGCCAGTACTTGGATGGGTGACCGCCCGAACAAAATCTTTTTGCACAGTATTTTTTTTATTCATCTCATTCTTTTGTCGATTTACTGAAGTTTCACTTCTACCGTGTGTGAATCACACACACACCTTTTTTGTATGAGGGGTGTTAAAAGTCATCTTCTGAAGTCTTGTGGATTTTGACAAGTTTTTAGGCTACAGTTAACAGGGATAATGTTGTTTTTATAGCATACCCACCTAGCTACATCCCTGAATACATTTGAATCAAAAAGTTAAACTACGTAACTACACGATTGAGGAGTACTGATATATTTAAAAGGCTTTCTTAATGAATTACTGTATAGCATACATTATTAGACATATGTTTGCATTTAAAGAAACCAACAATATACATAGGCTGAGTTTTGTATAACGCTGACAGCTCAGCGCGTAGCAATCTATATCGGTCAGAGCTGATCGGTCGGCGTTATTCTAAAATGTATCTACAATGTGATAAATTAATGTCGTGTATCCGGACATTTCGATTGATCAAGGTTCGAAAATACACATTGTATAGCGATCATACAAATTTCAGCGTGACACAAAAGTCAGACATATCTACGTAATTTTTCGCTTACTTTTTAAAAGTTTAATAACATTTTTATCATATTACCCTATTAACCCTGCACTACCTTTGTACATTATATCTACAACATAACAAGTAAAACCGCGTAACTACAGCAAATTCTCGCCTACAGATTACAGTACTCGTAACAGCGAAATAGCATACCTGGGAAAAGCACGGCGACGTTGGCGGAGGCGTCTGGCAGGAATGTCTCAAACATCTCTGTGTCATGCAAACAAAAAGCCGTGTAAGAACTAGGTAGTGTGACGCAAACTGTAATAGCTGCTACTATTATATTTTATTTACCAGAAATGCAAACAATTAGCTTAACAGATATATTTTTTTCGAAATAATACTAAATATGGCATGTTACCAAACGTCTAAAGTCTAAAGATGTAATAATGTTTCGGAAATTAATACTGAAATGTGTTTTTCAATGATAGCTTATTAAGTAACTATGCCTAATAAATTTTGCTAGATACCATGTTTTACGTCTTTCACGATTGTCTATTAAAACAAGTTAAATTATGTGTTTACCTTATTGTGACTTTCCGTGTTCATTAATTTGAATATTTGAGTTGCATTCACATGGAGTCGTGTTTAACTCTGTCGAATATAATTTTTGTAGGATCCGATTTTGGCCGATTTTATCGGATCTTTAAACCGAATGCTCGTGTGAACTCTAGCATTGAAATAGAGTTCTCATTGGCCCGGATCACACAAAAATTAGATTCAACACAGTTAGGCTCGATTTCGCGTGAACGTTGTGTTCAAGTTATAATGCGACTGTACATTTAAAACAATTACAAGTTTTCATAGTGTCGGAAAAGGTTTTTTTAAGCTTTACGGTTATTTAAAATTGGTTGCCAAGGACCTAAACAGGTTTTTTACCAAGAACAAAATACTGTAAATTAGTGTAAATGAATGTTAAATACTCAGTGGAAATACCGCACAAAAACTTTCTGTGGAATATTCTTCAAATTGTTCTCAACGAGCAGCGCTGTATTTGGAAGGAAAGGTTTTAGCGCGATTTGTATGGCTTCTTGAACACGAAGCCGCTGCACCGCTCCACTTCATTATATTACTAACTGCTAGCAATGTAAGTTGATATGTTTTTCGTAACTAATGTATTACTAACATCCGCATAATGGACTTAGCCGTTAAATTATTAGGCCTTGACCGCGGTGGCGGTGAAGGAGCGCTAATAATATTCTTTTATAAATTTGAGATGGATTGGGTTATAATAAAAGCTTAATATTTATATCGGTAACAAAACATTAACAAGACAAGTAAAATATCAAATATATATTTATGAGGGCACGGGAAACATACCGGAAAAAAACAAAAATGAGCATTGTGCAAAACAGCGTATCTGGTTTCTAAAGAAATAATTGGGCTTTGAAAGAGAAATCAAATTAAAATGTAATTTATTACCATGTTTGCGTCACATCACCGTTGGAAGCTTATCTAATAGGGATTATCTAATTAACTCGCAACAGACCTCGGAGTTAGTTATCTGGCTTACATTTCCTGAATAATTATAAATTGCTTGGTTTTCACACCACGTTGTTATAAATAAAATAAATAAATACATATTTACGGACAATCCACCCAACAACATCTAGTCCCGTGGCTCTAAGCTCTAAGCTTGTGTTTCGGGAAAAAGACATCGGATATACTTAATATAGTAGATATACTTATACAGATATTTTTATATTTTTCTCCAAGGAGAAAAGTGTTATATGCAGAGATAAGAAAAAAATGCGATATTTTTGCAATAATCTGGAAAAGACTCTAAAATTAAGAGCACGCTCTACTTTTATTCCGAAGGTCGTGGGTTTAAGCCGCCGCGTATCGCTAGCTTTAAAATTTTGTAATTAGAGATGCTAAAGCCTTATTATTAAGAATAATAAACGCTTTATCTACATGTGTGTTAAGTTCATTTTATATAATATAGACAAAGAACTTACATTAATATTAAAGTTACAATATATATATTTTTTTTGTAAAACACGATTAGAAACATATGATATACATATACGCGTATTTAGCTGTATATCGTAAAAGTAACACGTCTAGCCTCAGAAATTCAAACGCCGCTGACTGGACCCTAGGGGCGCGATGATGGATCTGCGCCTTTAATATTCAGGATAAGTCTTACTTACAAATGGAGTGGCGCAGGGTTAAGTGTCTTTTTATCTAACGCCGTTAACATTGCGAGTTTTTCTTTCGTTATCTCCTAAAATAAACGAGGCAGAAATGCATAATGTAGTGAATTAAGAACCTAATCTGTCTCGTCAAAAGAGAAGTCTGTGTCCTAGCAGTAGGAACGTTAATAAGGTGATGGTGATATATTTTTTGCTGATGTTTGTTGGTCTAGGTAATTAAAACATACAATCCAATTAAAAAAAATATTTGGCACACGACAAACTATCCAGAATCTACGAAACATCAGCGTTGCGAGAGCTATGGCGAATATTCTTCCCAAAAATTTCTAGCTTTCTCCGCCATTCATCATTTTGATATATTACGTGCGTAAAATTACATTAACATAGTTTTTCGTGACATATTCTTTTACCTTTTTTGTAAAAGGGATACTACATAAGAGAAGGGGAGGAGGGGGAAGGAGGGGGCGGAGCCGGGCGGTATTTTTACAAGTACCCGGTTTGGCATAAAAATTATCAACAAAATCCGTCTCACGGAAATTAGTTGTCGGATAACAGACATATTAAACTACAAGGACTTAAAGAAAACTTTTGGGAATACCTAGGCTATCAACCTTTGGGAATATCTAAAACAGATAGCCCACGTTTTTGACAGACCTGAGAATTTCTCAATATAACATAATATGGCGCATATTTATTCTTATGAGCTTACAAAATGGCGTTCTACCGAATAACATTTTTTTCTCATTATAATTTTATTTAACTTGTCACTGCCAAACTGACCAATTATAAGAAATTTAATTGAATATTCTGATATATATATATATATATATATATTAGGTCCTTACATATGAAATTGGCGTTTTTCGTACTGGCCACTTTAATCACAAATTTCTCCTCTTTGGTAAGGAATTCCAAATTCAAATTTGTACAGCTATAGACTCATGTATTTGTGCTTCGATGATCGTCATTCATTTGTTTTTTTTCTTCTGTTTTTTTCTGTTTGCGTCACTCATTTTACAAAATGGAAAACTTAAAATATCGCATTATTTACGAGTACGAGTTCCGCCGTGGCACTAGTGCTGCGGAAACAACTCGAAGGGTGAATGATGTGTATGGCGGTCGTGTTGCAAAAGAAAACACAGTTCGTTTTTGGTTCCAACGTTTTCGTTCTGGAAATTTCGACTTGCAGAACAAGCCCCGTGGACGGCCTGAGACTCAAGTTGATAATGAAGAGTTGAAGGCTATTGTGGAAGCGGATCCATCGCAAACCACGTCCGAGTTAGCTGCAGGCTGCGGTGTTAGTGATAAAACTGTTTTAATTCACTTGAAGCAAATTGGGAAGATTAAAAAGCTTGAAAGGTGGGTACCTCACGAATTGACTGAAGCAAACCGGCAAACGCGCGTCGACTGCTGCGTTACATTACTAAACCGGCACAATAATGAAGGTATTTTAAACCGAATCATTACCTGTGATGAAAAATGGGTTCTTTACGATAATCGGAAGCGCTCAGCGCAATGGTTGGATCCTGGCCAGCCAGCCAAATCCTGCCCCAAGCGAAAATTAACCCCAAAAAAGTTACTTGTAAGCGTTTGGTGGACTAGTGCCGATATTGTTCATTACAGTTTTCTCAAATCTGGCCAGACTATTACGGCTGATGTCTATTGTCAGCAATTGCAAACCATGATGGAAAAGCTAGCGGCTAAACAACCTAGGCTGGTCAATCGCTCCACGCCACTGCTGCTTCACGACAACGCTAGACCACACACTGCGCAACAGACGGCTACTAAATTAGAAGAGCTTCAATTGGAAAGTCTAAGACATCCTCCGTACTCCCCGGACCTTGCTCCAACTGATTACCATTTTTTTCGAAATTTGGATAACTTCTTGCAAGGGAAAAAATTCAACTCCGATGGGGCAGTCCAAATCGCCTTCAAAGATTTTATTGATTCCCGTCCGACTGGTTTTTTTAGTAAAGGGATCAATGAACTACCTATAAGATGGCAAAAGTGCATAGAAAATAATGGTTCATACTTTGATTAATTAAATATATTATATTAAAAAATATTCGACTTTTTGTTCCTCCCATACAAAACGCCAATTTCATATGTAAGGACCTAATATATATCTTCTTATATATAAAATTCACCTGTCACAGTGTTAGTGACCATACTCCTCCGAAACGGCTTAACCGATTATTATGAAATTTTATATGCGTATTCAGTAGGTCTGAGAATCCGCTACTATCTTTATTAATTTTGCAAAACAACGTTTGCTGGGGTCAGCTAGTATATATATAACAATGTAAACAAAGTCAATAACTTTGTCTACATTGTTACACAAACTGTGATACAAGGTGCGCTGACAGACTAATAAAATTAGTCTATTCAGGGCGGCTAATTTAATTAAAGAAGTGGCACAGGCTACAGGTTTTGATGTCCATCTTCATACCTAATTAAGTATTCTAGCTTTCTGCCCTTGTAATATAGTTTTTTTCGCTATTAAAATTAGCTTTTTGCCTTTATTGCCGCAACGCTATATCCATGCCAAATTTGGTCAAAAACGGTCTTTACTCACAGTAATTGATGTTTCAGCAAAAAGCTTTTTTTATGCTAGATAAGCCTTCATTTGACCAAATTCTCTCTGGATGTACAGTGACGATGCGGTCTAAGATGGGGCATGCAGACCGAGAAGGTATCTGTTTACTCTTTCTAAGAATACCCAGGTTGTAATCTAAAGGAAAAACAGATGGAGGCAGCTTGTTCCAATGCTTGCCGATACGAATGAAGAAAACAGCTTGGTGCGACTAGAGGTTATCACCACCAAATGTTCACCAAATATGGATGGTACTTTGTCCTGTAAGTCTGCTGGTTCTGTTGAGGTTTTGCAGCTCGGTACCCCACATCAATTAATTTAGTGCGTTTTCGAATGATGGAGTTAGGCACTTTGTTTCGTAAGGATATACCGAGGATGATACGTTCCATGGCTCTCGAGTGACTTCGAGCCGTATCAACGATAAATTTCGCGCAAAATCAATTATTACGAGCAAAGCCCGATTTGAATGCAATTTGGCATAGACACAACTGTTTTACACGTAAAGGACAATTTACCGTATTACGCGGCCGAAACCGCGGGCGTATAGCTAGTGTTATAAAATAATACCCAGCACCCCTCAATTTGGTAAAAATTATGAATTAAGTAATTTAAATCACTATATTTGACGACATCTGTGGCTCGGTGGGCGAAGGTCCGCCTGAGGCACAGGAGGTTGCGGGTTCGATTCCCGCCAGGGGATCAGATTTTGTACGATCTATAATTTCTGGTTTCGGGTTTGGATGTTTTCTTTGTATCATATATATGTATTTACAAAAAATTTATTATTTCAGTCAACTAACCATTCACAGAATACAATCTCAGCTTAGTTTGGGGTTAGATGATACTGTGTGAGTTGTCCGAAAATATTATTATTATTATATTTATTTGCCCGGTTGGGTTTGAACCATCGACCTCCGAAATTAAAGTTGAATGATCTCCAACTTACTTCTTTTTTTTTTTTATTGATAAATAGTAATAATTGTCATTTGTAGTAAGCACGAGCTTCTCAAGTACTTATTTTTAAAAGGGCAGTAACTCAATTCACCATGTGGTTACTTTAAAGCAGTAATTTTCATAAAATCTAGGAAATGTAAGCTCCATAAAAATATTTCCCTACAGACGAATTTACTAGAAAAAGGTCTTGCGATGTTAATTAGATATTGATGTTATGTTAGCATGCGATAGCATGGAATTTACTCTACTTATATGCTAATTCTAAGCTATTATAAAATATAACTTGATGCTAAAACTACGCTATTGGAAAATAGATTAGATATTTTAATTCTATTTAACAAGAATGTAGCAGCCATTATGAAAAAAAATCCTAATAGTTCAATAATTACTTGAGATTTGTATTGTATGTACTGAATGTTAGCAATAATTTTTTTAACAATTTAGTAGCTAAATTTGAAATTTGTCAAATAAAAAAGTGAACAGTCAATATTTATTTAATTAGCCCGACAGTAAACCACTTGTGAGATGGTTAACTAAAATAAAGGTATTAGGTTTTTATTTTCGTACTTGATTAAAAAAAACACATTTTCCGGAATATCCCAAAACGCGGAAATTATCACGAGAGTAACATTTATTTAAAAAAAACATTAGAAACGAGGAAAATGCCAAGAAAACTCAGAAGTGAGTTGAAACATTTTTTTTCATTTCACATGGGAAAGGTAAATAATTAATTGTACACGTGGCCGTGGCAAATATTATAAAAAGGTGTTATTTACATTGAATTCATGATAATATTACAGCTTTTTGGCATATTCTGTGGGTGCATACATTTTACAATATCTTTTATAGTATTATAGACCATTATTGTATCCTCTATTGTTTAATAAAAGTAGCATCTTGTCTAACAACTGTGTCTTTTGTTTCGTGGCAAACGAACAAGAGCTCTTTTTTAGCCCCGGTGCACATGCCCACACACGCATTGACCGTTATAGCCGCGTGCGAGTGTCTGTGTTTGAATCCTATGGCGTAGTCCAAACTCCGCATTTGCTCTCATTCGTCGACACACTAATATACATGAGCGTGTTTGCGCGTGTCGGCAACGTAAAGGAGACGAAAAATGTATATTAAACGGAAAACATCCAGATTATACCTCTATAAATACAACATAAAGGATTCTGTTTGGAAAATAATCGCAAACTCGCTATATTTCAAGTCTTCTTCCATATTATTTTTCGGATGATTTTATTATTAACAATGAGCTATTAATTAATTATTTATAAACTTGTTATCACGCTAGTTTTGAATTTATACTAGCTGTTAGTTTTTCCAAAATTTAATAAATTATTAAATAAGTCACTGTCGGATTCTGAACTCAAATCAATCGCGTACATCGTGCTTCGTTTTCGTATACAAACGGTAGGGACACTGACTCATGTACGACTCGTGGAAACAATTGCGAACTCACACTTGTCCACCGATGTAAATGCGACATTGGCGCAGTATCGTGGACGAGTGCGAGTGAGCGCATGTGCGGCGGGGCTAATGGCTTTTCTTTTATTAGAAGCATGTCTTCTAATAAAAGAAAAGCCATTGCCAACATGCGAAACAGTTAGTCATTAGTAAAATAATTATTATAATTCTATTTAAAAAATGATTAGCTTTCTATTATTACAATTAAAATGTAGTAGTCAATTCGAGCATGCTTAAGCGTAAACTGCAATAAGATTGACAACGTATTTTTGACTAAGGGCCTGTTTTGACCATCCCCAAGTAGAATAAGACAAGGGTACAATATAGAGCTGTTTCGCTCTGTCACATGTGACAAAGCGAGATAGACTTGACTTAACTAACTAGTTTAGTTTACTCGGATTTTGTGAAATAAGCCCTTAGTGAGAAATCATCAAATAATTTATAGTACTTACTGTAAAAATCTAAACTACTTTTAATAATATATGACTCTATCATAATATTAACTAGATCATAGACAAAATTCACAAGAAGATGGATAATTTTTAATAAAATTTGGTTTGAGAAATTAAGTATCACTTTTACGGTTGTCAAATAATCTCTATCTTAAGCGTCTACCAAAACTGCGCGACCAAAGCGACTGCGAAGCGGTACTACCCATACTTTACTATAGCTCTTTGCACACCAATGTGACATTCACTCCCTCGTCGCGTCCCGCTTCCCGCGGTGCTGACGCGTAGGTTTGGCCGAAGCCTTACGCTATTTTCATGACCGTCAGCTGATATCATAAGATATTATACAATTATTTTCATTAAGAGTTGTTGTTAGATTACTATAAAATGGTTTAAGAACCATACCACAGATTATATTAATAGGTACTTACTTTTCAGTCAATTAACGATGAGTAAACAATTCAATTAATAATGTTTTTATAGAAATACTTTCAATCAACCTGTCTTCTTGTTTGTATTGTGTCTACGTCAATGTAAAAAGAGATGGAATATCAGCTGTTTCATGTACTTTAGCTAAAGAGTTTTCTTACCTCCAAGCAGCTCAGGCTCTCCGAGATTCACGTAGAAGAGCATATCCTTCTCGTAACTATCTTCTTCTATGATGTGGAGTGGAATGAATTTCCTGAAACAAAGAAGAAATCCTTTAAAATCTATCTTTTACTATAAAAGTGATGTTTCAATATCCAAAAATTACAGTTACACAATGTTCACTGAGCTCCTTTTTAGGGTCCTGTAGCCAAATAGCAAAGAACGGAACCTGAATGGGCTCGTCAAGTCTGTTCAGTTCAGTTCATTTATTAATAACATTCAGTACATGTCAGAGTATACAAAGTAAGGTGCTATAATAATTATTATAGAAGTATATAAAATACAATTATTTAATTTAATAACAAATATAAATATTTAATTTATTTTGTATAAATAGGTTATACAAAATAAATTAAAACAATAAAAGAACATAAATTAATTATACACATTTTAAAGTCATAAATTCATTAATGTCATAGATAGATTGAGATATAAGCCATTTTTTCAATTTCCCTTTAAAAGATTGTAAGGATGAGGCGTCACTTATGTCTCTTGGTATTCTATTGTCACGTAATGGCCGTACCCATTACGTGCAACAGCTTAGACGATTTTGTAAGTCGCCGTGGTACAGCTTTCAGGCGATGGGCGTGCCGAGTGTGTCCTTCCGTATGTCACAATCACTTTTTTCCTAAACTATATTGTTCACAATTGGTTAGTAGATTTATTTTGTGAACCGCACTAACATTTAAACACAAAAACTATAAAAAAACAACAACATTTTTTGGGGTTCCCACTTTGGACTGAAACTCATAATTTTTATTTCAATAAACATGTTTGTGTGGGATATCTTAAATAGGTCTTCAAAAATGATATAGAACATCATTTTATTTCTAAGCAGAAGTTTGCGTGAGAGATACCTCGATAACAAACGACATTGTGTTCATTTGTTAATAAATCAATCTCTAAAATATTTCGCATTGTAACACAGCTGAATATATGCATCAGTCAGGATTCAAACCTGTGACCTTCGCAATAAATCAAGTGTTAATGACAAACACAATGGCATATAAATAACGTCGCGTTACGTAACGTTTAATATTCGTGCCTGCGGTGAGCCTCACAGAGACTTTAATTTATGAGTTGGTGCTACGCAGACTACGAGTGTGTGTGAATGGTCACTTAAATCCCCTCATATACCCTCGAGGGTACCCTCAAAAACACACTCCGCGATCCCAGGGGATTTTTTGATTCGCGTTATCTTTGATCCCCAGAGATCAGGGTAAATTCAGTCAAGCAGCAACTAGCTGATTGTTTAAAGGTAATATCGTTTTGTATATTTTCGCAATCTTTTTCAAATTTTCGGGGTCGTTTCTCTCAAACCTCTCTTGAAAATATGTGCTATATTCACGAAGATATTTTTCGATTACTGTTTTGTATCTGATTCGTTGCAGTATCTCTATGTATGTATATCCGTTTAAAAGTTAGTCTACCCATTAGTAAATTAGAAACTGGATGGAAGCTATTAAGCAAATTTCGGAACTCCCGTTACTGTGATAAGCGGTACAAATAGCCGGCGTAAATCAAACACCTCCATCTCCAAACGTTAGTTACGAGTATTCACCGGTCAGTAGGCTGAGCACAGTGATTCCTTTTTATTCTACCTAAGAGTATACACAACATATAATAGTATTATTAAATATTTTATAGTACCATAAACCACCGTTTTACTTCCAATTATTTTACCGAAAACTGACCAAAAATCTCTTACGATTAGATCCAAATATTCGCCGTGGCCGCTAATGTAGCACATTTACAGACACACCAACATTAATGACTTGTTTAGATTTTAATGTGTTTTCGAAAATTTTTCGTTTTGTGTCACGAGAGGGAATGATCAAAGCAAAGATTTGTCGGGTCCATTCGTTAAGATATTTTGACCTTAATTACCATTCTAAACAATAGCGAAACGAACTGTAAATAAACTTGGTCCCTGCTCATTGTAATGCCGGAAAACATAGAAATTACGCTCTACGTTCCTTTGATGTTTTCAAACATCTAACATGAAAGTGAGGCAATATGGTGTAATTAATATTAACGTTGTTTTAATGAAATATGTTGAGTCTCAGAACCGGAAGTTTAGTGGCTTGTATGAAGTATTTAACGGCTTTAACGGAAATGCAATTGTTTTATTTTTATTTTCAGCCAGTGTCGTGTTAAGGACATAGAGTAGTACTGATTTACTACCATTCTACATAGAATATAGCGGAACGGAATTTAAAGTGGCTAGAATTTCATACAAATATCTACATAATTACTCTTAATAATTTTGGTTGGTACTCTAGCGTAGTTGTACGTTGGTGTGGATGTTCTAATAATACTAGTTGACGTGTTAAATGTTGTAAGAAATTGCGATCAGCGATAAGGCTGCTCATTGTACTTGTTATTTTCTTTTTTATATGTTGTGTACAATAAAGTGTAAATTGATTGATTGGTCTCTGAACAGTAAGGATATATTTATTTAGGTAGTGACTTGTATTTTATATTGAACTAGCTGTAAACGCCATTAGTGTTCCCGTGTTTTTGGATTTTACTTTTGACCGCTTGTAAATAAGCGGTCAAAAGTAGCTTATTTGCCGTTATCGATAAATGAAATTTCTATTACTGAAATAATCGGACTAATAGATACAGTTAACTGAGTTAAGCACGTTCAAATAAACCAAGTCTTCATATTAATAATAATAAGTACAGATATTTCAGTACCTGGATGACATGTCATCCAGGTACTGAAATATCTTGCTGCAGCAAGATAAAACCTAATCAAGACAATATTAAGTCCTTGATTATTCTTAATTTTTATTTAAATTACCTGACCTGTCCATGTATGCCTTTGCGTCTAGGAAATAAACGTTTTGACTTTGACTTTAAATCATTAATCACCCATGAAACCCACGTATAAAACTATTATCTATTTTTTATGATTTATATAATGGTACGGTCTACATCAGCAGGCGAATATTTGTGTCGCGTTGGCGCGTTTAAAACATTGCAAACAAAGTAACACACACATCGCGTTTTCACGAATATTCGTAGTACGCCGCTATTGTCGCCGCACCATAAAGTAATATACTTTTGCATTTTATAAATACAAGACTTGAAAAATTGAATGCGCAAAAAGTGCTATAAAAATGCAACCGTTCACCCTTTGTCCTCAGCTCACCTAAAACCTCAATTACAGACCAAAATTAACCCGCACGCGTCGTAAACTATTTACAGGTCTGGCGACGGGCCAACTTTTGTCTTGTCGCCTCACATTCAATCGTGGTGTTCGTTGTATTGAACTTTCATTGTTTTATTACACACACATATATTATGATTTAAAAGACGTGGTAAAAAACAAACAGCAGAAATGCCTTGCTGCAGCTTAAACGGGATTTTTGAAAACGAATTCCAATTAACCCTTTAACAGGGCAAGCTAGCATTATGTTTTCTAGAATAAGCCCAAAATAAAAAGATCTGTTTTTTAAAGAGCATTTTTTTAAATAAGAATAGTACTTAGGTACTTAACTAATCACAAAGGAATGTATCCTTAAGAAATACAGTATATATATTTCTAAATCGATGCTCATAAGCACATGGTGAATTTTAAATCAAAACCAGTGAGTCAGCCCCAAGAAACCGCTAGTAAAAGCAGTGGCCATTAAGTCTCTGCACCTAGCAAATTGTTGTAAATTCAGTCGTTTGGAAGCACCTTGTTATTACCTATCGCACATCGATCGCGCGACCTTAACACGAGCCTGAAATATTTAGTACTACCTGACAGTACCTTACTTCGAACAGAAATAAACTACTTAGGTACTTGGCTATTTTAGATTTTCAATGAAAGGTCGTAAAGGCTAAAATAGAGGTTAAACAATGTGTAATTGTTAGGCAGAATGTATTTTGGTTAGGACTCCTGTTTTGATTACATGGAATAGGATAGATGACTAAAAAAATATAATTTGTCTGTCATTTGTATGTATAATAAAAATATATATCTGTGTATGTCTATTATATTAAGTATATCAGATGTCTAGTAGGTACTAGACATACGGGTAGGTACCCGTAACACAAGCTTATAGCTTACCACGGGGTCAGATGTTGTTGTGTGGATTGTCCGGCAATATTTATTTATTTAGATTAATGAAAAAAATAAAATTATACTATTTTTGCTTTTTTATTGCAAAAGAAAAATCAATGCACTCCATTGAAGTTTCTCGTGACGTAAAGCTTAACGATTTTAACTAAAACTAAATTTATACTCAACATCAAGGCACTTAATTATTATATTGATAAAGCGAAAAATAGTATTTCCGGTCAAGATAAAGCAACGGGGAAAGAAAAACAACTACAAAATAATGAAAATAAGATTTTATTATGTCGACATTCAAATAACGGTGCAATGTTTTGTAGTTAAAGCCTTTTTTTCCTATTCTAGTCTCTATTTCTAACTTGTATGTACACGGCATCTCTAACTACTCTTATTTGTTTAAAATTTCTTCATCACCACAGGTTTGCTGTAGGAAAACTCTTATGGGGTTAAGCTCGCCTTTGTACATGACCATTGTTACTAAACCTTAATGTATTCTTTTTGTGTACAATAAAGAATTTATGAAGTTGTTGGAATGTAGGTACCTACTCAGAAGAAAGTACAAAACACGAGAAAGGCTCATCATTACCCTATTAACGTTCCCACTGCCGGGACACAGAGACTTCTATCTTGAAGAGAGAGATTAGGCCTTCATTCACCACGCTGACCAAGTGCGGGTTGGTGAATGTCACATGTCCTTCAAACTCTTTAAAGTTATGCAGCCCATTAAATAGCCGTTTGAAGGTCAAAATGGCGTTCAACTGAATAATATCTTTTTCACTTTATAATTTTATTTAACTCGACACTGGCAAATTGTCGCTGCAAGCGCAAAGTCCAATTACAAGAAACTGAAATAGCCGTTTAATGTGATTGACGGATGACATTAGGTATTCAAGCAATTCCAGATCAAGAAACATTTAATGATTAAATACAAAAAACTAACTCTTATTATTATATTATAATTCTTAACGAGAGGTCATTATTTTTTATATTCAAAGAATGGTTTCTTTCGCGCAACGCCAGTGAATTCCTAAAAAATGATTTCGTTACTTATATTCTGCTCACCCCTCCATAAATCCCGAACACTTAATAATTTAAAAGTGCGAAACCTATAAGAAATATGATTTTATTCAAACCCCGGTAGATGAGAGGGGACTGATAAATCTCTATGGCCGTAAATCATGCCAAAACCGTCAGAAAGGCAATTTAAAGTCGGTACAGTCAGCGTTTCTTAACGCTCTTTGGGTTGAATCATATTTATATAAAAGGTGTTTAAAAATTGCCAAAGCCGGAAGGGTTTGAAAGAAAAAAAAAAAAAGGTGTGTGTGCGATTCACACATGATAGAAGCGAAACTTCAGTAAATCGACAAAAGAATGAGAGGAATAAAAAAAAAACAAAATACTATGCAAAAAGATTTTGTTCGGGCGGTCACCCATCCAAGTACTGGCTTCGCGCAAAGTTGCTTAACCTTGTTAGCGTTTAAGATTGGCTTACCCGACTTACCCAGTCAATCTTATTTCCATTTCCGTTGCATCCGATTTCAAATCACAACGATTCTAAAGAAGTTTCACTTCAAAAGACTCAAAGAGAACTATTTCGCCTTGGTTATGTAATCTGTAGTCATTAATAGTAATTTATTGATCATCATCATCATCATTTCAGCCGTAGGACGTCCACTGCTGGACATAGGCCTCCCTCAATGACTTCCAGTGACTTCGCTCGGTAGCAGCTTGCAACCACCGCGAGCCTGCTACCTTTACCAGATCGTCCGTCCATCTAGTTGGTGGACGTCCTATTCTACGTTTGCCGATCCGTGGTCTCCACTCGAGAACTTTCCGACCCCAACGGCCATCTGTCCTGCGTGCCACATGGCCCGCCCATTGCCACTTTAGCGAGCTAATTCGCTTGGCTATGTCGGTGACCCGCGTTCTTCTACGTATCTCCTCATTCCTGATTCGATCACGTAGAGAAACCCCGAGCATAGCCCTTTCCATAGCTCGCTGTGCAACTCTAATTAATAATTTTTTTTTTTTTTTATTTGTGAATTTATTGATAGTAAAATTATATGCCACAATACAGCTAGTGGTCTAGTTATATGAATACTAGAAAATATAAGTAATATTTCTATGTACCCTAGGTATTATTATTGTATCATCCTCCGGAACTTAGCCAATATGGCATCATCCCTAATGCTCAAGAAAAAGTTCATTTGTCACATGTCAGCGAGAGAGAAAAAAAAGACGAACAACTTTCCTTTCCTTCCGTCAAAGGCAATTCAAAATGGTTTTTGTTACAGGAGAAATTACCTGTGATTTGCGGAAGTTACTCAGCTAAAAAGCCGTGTTGGCTAAGTGGGAGGACACTCGACTTTCATTCCGAAGGTCGTGGGTTCAAACCGCGCCACGCACCTCTGGATTTTTCTTCTTGAGAAATTTATGTGCGCTTTAAACACGTGCTTTAACGGTGAAGGCAAACATCGTGAGGAAACCGGCATGTTCTGAGAACTTTAAAAGAGTTTGAAGGACATGTGACATTCACCAACCCGCACTTGGCCAGCGTGGTGAATTAAGGCCTAATCTCTCTCGTCAAGAGAGAAGTCCCTGTGTCCCAGCAGTGGGAACGTTA
The DNA here is from genome assembly GCA_929108375.1 of Gymnoscelis rufifasciata. NCBI lineage: Eukaryota > Metazoa > Arthropoda > Insecta > Lepidoptera > Geometridae > Gymnoscelis > Gymnoscelis rufifasciata. Next base: position 2,015,885 of record OV815320.1, read on the forward strand.
ATAGGGTGATGATGATGATGATGATGACTCAGCTAAAATGCTAACAGTACTTTTTAGCTAATGTCTTATTTATAAGTAAGTATGTGAAATTACTGAATCTACCCTATCTCCTTTTCTACCATCAATAATTTTAAACGTTTGGAGCGGGGGATGTACAGTCAACAGCAAAAGTAGGTGATCAAAATCAACGTCTCAGGACAGCTTCTAGCGTGACTTGCCAGATGTAACAAGTTGTACAAAAGTGTTCGTCTAAATTAAGTTTTTATACGTCAAATGTTATAGAAAATAATAACACCGAGGTTTGAAACAAATGTAATCACTTAATTTCAAACAACCTTCCTGAATTAAATTATTTCCATTCAAAGGTTGTCTGGAAAAAATGCTTTAAAAATAAGACCGCCCATTTCGCATGCTAGGTTTAATTTTACTTTTCATAATTTCGTATTTTGTTTATTGGTGTGTGTAAAAAAGAATGTTCTATCAATTCTATTCGAAGCGTTTATTGTTCCTTTACTTCTAATAAACTACAATTGTCAGTAAATGTTGACTTAATTTATTTGAAACATTATTTTGGGACCCTATTTCATCAGTTTCATATGCTGTTGACTGTACGTATCACTATCATCACCCTATTAATGTTCCCACTGCTGGGACACAAGGACTTCTCCCTTGACGAGAGAGATTAGGCCTTAATTCACCACGCTGGCCAAGCGCGGGTTGGACAGTACGTATATATTGACATAAACTACAAATAGGATCACTGCCGCATAAATGTTTTAGTAAGCAAAAGATTAAAAAAAATCTACTATCCCTCTTACGAGTAAAACATGATGTCTATAAATAAATAGGCATTCTGTTTAGTCCGTAAACTACTGTAAGCGCGTAAAAATATACAGGACACCTATTTTTCGCTTGAGCAATTTAATCAGAAAGTGCCAAGATATAGGGCACAGGTGCCAAGAAAGGGGCTTGAGGCGTATAGATAAAGTAAAAATTACTCGAGACCATTGTGACACGTAGAACTTCAATGCACTGTAGCATCTTGATTTACCATTTGCAAGAAAAAATAATATATACTTTTACAATGTTCTAAATCTTAATGACGGACCTATTATATTTTTTAACCCGCGACTAAAAGAGGGGTGTTATAAGTTTGACGTCTGTCTGTCTGTCTGGAAAATCATAGCTCCCGAACGAATGAAGCGATTTAAATTTAGTTTTTTTTTTTGTATGAAAGGTGAGTGTTCTTAGACATGTTTGATTTTTGAGGCTTAAAAGTAGGGAAGGAAAACCGAAAATCTCCAAATATACTCGAGTGGGGTCTCAAATGAAAGCGCATCGCGTGCACATTACAAAATAGTATGACTAATGTTGTTGTTGTTTGTTTTACTTTTAAGGGATCTAAAGTTATGGGGTTTAAATACAGTTGAAATCTAATCTCACAACGTTAGGTTATGGAAAAACCGGTTTAAATTTCAAAAATTAGATTATCTGTTTCCAAAACATTTACCAGTAATATTTACAATCAATAAATTTCTTAGAACTTTGTGTGTGTAATCATTTGCACATTATGTGCAACAAAATTATTTACTACTAGTAGTGCCCCGCTGTTTTACCCGCGATTTAATTAATTTGCCCGCGGAATGTACACTTTCCCGCGGTTTAAAGTAGCCTATGTCCTTTCTGAGGCTCTAGAGATTCATGCTTAGTCGATTCACTTTGACTACATATTCTCTATTTCTATAGCAACATCTCAAAAACAAACAAAAGAATAGTACAGTTTACCAAAAACAAAAGGCTGTACACAGTTTGTTTGATCGTCACTAGTTCGGGTAAACACGGACCTCGGGGCTTAAAAGCCTATTGTCGGAGGCTCTTTTAACGGCTTTTAAAATGCACCAGGCTGCTATTCATCCCCTGTTAGTTTTATTGAAGCTATCGAGCCATGCCGACAATTTAACGAATAAATAGTTGCTTGGTAGCGTTATAGCCGCTGGGATATTGTGGCTTAATTTTAGATTCCCTAAAAATCTTTCGGAAATTTTAAGATATAGCATGTTTTTGTGAATTTTATTTTTTACATGCAACATAGATGAGTAATTAATATAAGCAATATGCAACTTATAATGTGTGCATTGCGTTATTAGCGTCCTTGCCGAATCGTCAAAAAAAAGTGTGTGTGTGTCAGCTACGACGCACGATTGGAGTTTACTCCTTACGGACGATAATTATGATATATATCGAATAGAAAAAAAGGGTAAATTAACGCATCTGCTAAAATGATAAGAGAAACAAACATATATCTGTAATTATTCGGATTATTTATATTACTTCAATAAAGCGTATTACATAATGTATGTTACAAAATAATATAAATAAAATACAGTGAGACTACGAAGTATCGCGCAAAGAGGAGACCCCGAGAATGAGATACGCTGTGTAATGTATTCCATCTCATTCTTTTACACGTTCAATCCTACAGATATATATGTTTGTCTCTTTCTACGTAACGCCTCAACTTTTCGTGTTACACTTGATTTTACTCCTCATAGATTTCCGTACCGGGCCTTATAACTCAAATCGTTTCTTAATGAGTAAACTCCATAAATTTGGAGGATAGAGGTTTTTAATAAAAAAAGTTCAAAACCAAATATAAAAATTGTCAAAGCAATACTAATTTGTTTGAAATCATTTAAGAATTTTTTTCTTGTACAATATACATTATGTATGTGTCCCAAATTGGAATCCCCATTAATATATTTATGTTTTAAATTGCTTAACTCATTTTTAAACACAGTTTATTCCTACATGTTAATTTAAAGTACATGAATTAATGTGATATTTCCAGAACTGGAAATGGAAATGGAAATTTATTAAACATCTTAGGCTGGGTCCACACTTGTATCATTTGGGTGTATCACGATCAGGCGTGGCGTATCGAGTATCCGTATCATAAGTATGGACGCTCATTTTATACTTTTATGTGATACTGTATCATTTCAGCGTATCAAATTTAACTTTACAAATATGGACGCTTCAAAAAGAAAATGTAACAAGTAACTTCAAGAGTAACAAAGTCCATACAACCATAGACAACTTTGCAATGTTGGCTTTCGGTATATTTGGATTATTAATCGAATACAGTTAGCTACTCCGATGTTTAAAATCGACAATCCCAAAGTGCTGTTCCTCTCGATCTCCTGTCAAATCATATTTGGGTCAGTGAGAAGTGAGTAATTTCGCGCATCGGATTTAATCAATTACCGTAGAATTTGCGAATAGCCGTAGAAACTGCTACGGCTACAGGGTTGCAGCCGTAGGCAGTGCATTGTGTAATATTTTGGCCTGAAAGCCGTAGAACACGGTAATTGCCGCAGCATTAAATATAAATAAAATAAATATTTCCGGACTACTCACACATCATCACCTAACCCCAAACTAAGCAGAGCTTGTACTATGGGTGTTAGGTGACGGATATACTACATAGATACATTTTTTTTTGTAATACATAATATGATACATAGAAAACACCCAGACCCGAAACCAGAAATTATAGATCGTACAAAATCTGGTCCCCCGGCGGGAATCGAACCCGCAACCTCCTGCGCCTCAGGCGGACGTTCGCCCACCGAGCCACAGAGGTCGTCGTTTGGCAGCACTGCATCAAGCATTCACGTCCAAACTTGTTCAATGCAACGCGTATCCCCTTTGATGATCGCGGAAAAACCGACACAGGATGGTTCGGGGTGTATCACGATACAGTATCATGATACAGTATCAAAATACGTCCATACTACCGTGATACGCGTATCGGATACGAGGTGTATCTTGATACGCGATCATTGGAGATCGGTTGCGGATCGGGCCGTATCGGATACGGCATGTATCATTAACGTGTATCAGTTTGCGTCCAAACTAGCGATCATGATACGCGCCGAGGATACGCGACGGGGATACGATACGCCGAAATGATACAAGTGTGGACCCAGCTTTAAGAACAAAGGAGCTTTACAAGAAATTATAACGTTTTTTTTCCACGTCGACAAGATTTGAAGCACCCTTGCTAAAGAACATTATACAGAGTAAAGAATCTTCAAGGAACGACGCACTGAGAAAAGGACATTAAGAAAGTAAGCTTCTTATAATATCAAACGCTTTGGTGAGATATTTAGTTTGAAATTGTCTTTAATTAACAAAGTCTGCCAGAGCTTGATTTTTGCAAGAAATTATAATAAAATAATGTTTAAAAAGCAAGTTGTATTTTGTTTTCGAAAATCCACTCATCCCTTAATGTATTACGATGAATTATCTAACCATTTTATACCCAAAACAGCTACTATAGCTTAAATAAATACTTTTCCGGTCTTTTCCCAAAAAAAGCAAAACTTGTACTATGGTGCAGGCAACCTTTGAATGGTCAGAAAATAAATAGAACGACATAGTGGCGTTACGTAAAGAAGATATTTTAAGATATTACAAGGAGAAAATATAAATACCAAATACAAATCTATTATCTTTTTTATGATAAAAAACATTATCAGTACGCAATTCGAGGTCAGGTCGAATAGAAACTTCAATATAGCTGAATAAGGGTGGTTTACCTTGTGTAAGTTTTTAGACCAGTTTTATAAAGCTTATTTAGCACGTTTAAGGTTACGAACACCTCTCGTTTACTACCGATTAACGACACACTAAGGGTTTAGGGCGAGCTCGTTATTTCAGGGTTTTTATTAATAAAACCATGAAATAGGGGTAATATATTTTCAATATAATCTATATTAAGAATCTTGTAACCTCATGGACATAATTTATGAGGGATAAGCGTCTTGTAGCTTTTACGTAGATTATGAGTTAATTTTGTGTTATAGTTAATAGTATATATATATAATGGAAATATATCTATATAAATATAGAATGGTCAACATATGCGAGTTTAATAAAATTGTAGATCTTCTTTTCATTGCATTTTTTTCTTATTCTTCGGAATCATATTTCAAATGACATATCTCTAATTATATAACTGTTCATAATTTGCACAAAAAAAAAATGATTTCTAACTTTATTTATTAAATCTTATATATAAAATTCTCGTGTCACAGTTTTCGTTGCCATACTACTCCGAGACGGCTTGACCGATTCACATGAAATTTTGTGAGCATATTGAGTAGGTCTGAGAATCGGCCAACATCTATTTTTCATTTTGCAAAACAACGTTTGCTGGGGTCAGCTAGTAATCTATAATAGTTAGATTTATAACTCGATATTCACCGTTGTCTTTTTAAAAAAACTATCAAATAAAACCGTTTGATTTATGCTCCGGTTATTTTATTCATCATCATCATCACCCTATTAACGTTCCCACTGCTGGGACACAGGGACTTCTCTCTTGACGAGAGAGATTAGGCCTAAATTCACCACGCTGGCCAAGTGCGGGTTGGTGAATGTCACATGTCCTTCAAACTCTTTTAAAGCTCAGAACATGCCGGTTTCCTCACGATGTTTGCCATTACCGTTAAAGCACGTGTTTAAAGCGCACATAAATTTCTCAAGAAGAAAATCCAGGGGTGCGTGGCGGGGTTTGAACCCTCGACCTTCGGAATGAAAGTCGAGTGTCCTCCCACTTAGCCAACACGGTTATTTTATTACTAAAGCTAAAACCAAACAGCATTTACCCACAAACTCTGTTGAGAGTAGCCAGATGCAGCTTAGTTTCCACTTAGTTAACTTACAGTGCCACTACGGGATAGCGGTAACTTTAAATTTAACTAAAACAGTAGGTCTTTAAATTATTATACCTCATAGAGTGCCGGAAGAGAAAGGTTTTGGCTTCGGTCAAACCTACGAGTCCGAACTTTTTGCGAATTTGGATAACGTTTTGCTATGTGGTCACGTAGAGGTGCAATGTACCATAGTGAAGCAATTACGTTCGCACGTTTCGCAGTCAAGTAGAAAAATCCATAGGTGCGTGGCGGGGCTTGAACCCACGACCTTCGGAATGAAAGTCGAGTGTGCTCCCACTAAGCCAACACCGCTTACTGACACAAGAATCAGCTTTAAACAAAAAAACTCAAATAAATAGATTACTGCACGACCCTGTTAAGTCGAAAAGCTGCAACCTGGGATTCTAAGCCCTATTGTCACAAAAGGGCTTAAAATAATCTACTCGATGTGAGCACTTATAAGTTACGCAGGTTCAGTTCAATTCAGTTCACTTATTGGTCCAATTAAATACATGTTTGTACATTTAGGTTTACACTTTTGCTCAAAAAGTAAAATCAACACATGTGTATTAGATAGGATAATAATAATTGTGAAGTTTCTATCTGGTAGATATGATGTTTGTATGAGAGTAACCTAATGTTATGATAAATAATAAAATTATACCTGTATCTGTTCTAGATAAAATTATAGAACGACCAAATCAATTCTATAAGGTCAAAATCTTTGGACCAGTTTTTCTCAAATCGTCGTCATTCAGATTGACATAACAGGGTCGTGCATTGGACGTCAACTAAAACATATCCCACAGACTTCTATGAGACTAGCTCGTCATCATCATCATCATCCTGCCCTTGTCCCACACTATGTGGGGTCGGCACAACATGTGTTTTTCTTCCATCTCCCTCTATCACCCGTCATCTCAGCACTCACTCTTTTCTTACACATATCTTCTTTCACACAGTCCATCCATCTTTTCTTAGGTCTCCCTCTTCCCACATATCCATATCTCACGCTCTTCTTGTAACTATGAGACTAGCTAGTGCCATACAGATGACATTACTTAACTTGCTACATCGCCTCTACGGAACCAGAGTGGTAACTATATATTTTCTCCGAAACAGAAGCGCCTTACATTACACAATAGAGCACCGGAAGCGAATAAGGTTTAATCTTGCTGTAGGAAGTTATAAGTTGCTTTTTAGCACGAAGATACTTAGTTTTGCATTGGTAATGCCTAGTTATTTTGAATGGTACAGGCAAGGTCAAATAAGATTGCAATCGTTGTTATAATATCAATATGCAGAAATCATTAAACATGATTCAAGGCCGAACGCTGCGGTACGCGGGCGCGTTTTTTATTATAAAAGGCTAATTAAATAAAGGTTTTAAAAGTTTTTAAATTTAATTTTGTAAACGTTTTTTACTCACGTGTAAATATTACTTAATTATGACATAATTGTAATGCGATGGGATAAATACCAATTAAAATACCGTATAAAAACATATTGTGCAATAGGTATAACCGACAGAAATCTAAATAGTACCTTTTTATATATATTCGCAAGATTTGCTTCGTTTGCTTAGCTGCCACTTGCTAGTTAATCCATCAAATTTGATAAGAATCCAGTAGTTTTCAAGTTAGATTCAATAATAAGCTATGTTTCACTCAGTGGAAGTCGATAATTTTATGTTAAGATTTTACTTGATGCCTTGTTTCAAACTTTAAGCGGATTATGATATCATAAAATTTACATCTAGAATTGGTTTTTGTATGAAACCTTTTATGGAATAAAAGATATCGTCTTATGGTATATTTCTCGTATATTCACAAAAGCTTGGTTAGAGTTACACAAGTTCCCAGTCACAATTTCGCTGTAAATTTTTCTCTGTGTCTGCATTTATATAGAAATATATACAGAAAATCTAACTTATCATTCTGAGCATAGTTGTTAGTTTACTTGCAAACTCCTTTCTTTCATCACAATTTATCTGAAAACTTAAAATAAACAAATTCACATTCTCTCCCTTAGCAGAAAATCTGCACTAAACTTAGTTAAAACTTAGTTTTGCTTAATACAAGTTGCAAGTTGGAAATGTAAGCAAGTCTGTCGTAAGGGGATTTGCTGGAATGTTTTTGAGTTTAACTTTGGTCCTCTGGTTTATGCCAACCGATCGGATCTTCGTATAAACGGTGAAATAAAAGGTTTATGTTAAAAGTCCTAGACGTCTACTTTAGAAACCGTTTTCTATATGATAGAAAAATAAACATTGATTATATCTATCTTTTGTTAGCGTCTGTCTGACAAATTATGTCAAGTAACCTTATACCATCTAAACTAATTTATATACCTCTATATAAAAATGAATCCCTATTTCCCTTGGTCACGGCATCACGCCTGAACGGCTGGACTGATTTCGCTAATTATTTTTTTGTTCTGTTCGTTATTATCAGGAGAAGGTTCTTATGAAAGAAAAAGTTAAGAAAGTTGCGCGGAAAATTAGAAAATTTAAAATTACTTAACCACCATATAAAATTATAAAACTTTTTTACTGAAACCTTAAGACATTTGACATAGAATTGACTGAATGCGTGCTACAAATATAGTCAAAGAGGATGAAAAAAAATGACGTTTAAAACGGATTCTTCTGTCAATCTTATTTTATGAATAAACAACTTTATATAATAAAACAATTAACTTAATAAAATAAAAAATTTGCTCATTTATGGCGTTTATGCCAGCTAGTATTTAATAAAAACATACGTTGAACGCCGTAGTCTTCCAATATTTGAGTGCCTTCATTAGATAGAGCCCATAATAACGATAAAAAAAAATTACCCTTATAAGTGTTATAATTATATCGAAATAATAATACATATATGCATCACAGTACTCATTATTATTGATTATGTAACTGTGAAAACTATAGGTACATGTAGGTACTGTTTGTTACTAACAAAAAAAAGAAAAAAATTTATTATGAATTTAAGCGACCTACATCAGATAACTATAGTATTTAGACATGATTTTGTTTAAATATGAAGCTGGTATTGTAAAGTATATGAACCTAATTGAATTTCACCCAAATATACATATTTTAAACCATAAAAAGTTATTTTAATACGAAAAAAAATGCGAAAGTGTTCCTGACGACAAAAATGAGAACGCGTTATTATAATACTCCTATGCTTGAACAACTATCACAGGTAAACAACATTTCATAATTACCTGTCTACCTGAATCATGGAACCATAAAAACCATCAAAGTAATTTAGAACCGGTTCTGTTTAATAAACAGAATTTCGTAACTAAAATACTGAATTTAGTGTATATTTAGAAATCGCAATGGCAAAATGATTCCTCTATTCCCTAGAGATGGAGCCCTGAGGCAACCATTCGTAGATTTCGCTCCAAGTGAAAAGTGCCTCTTAAGGCTCGTCAAAACAAGCCGGGCGGAGAGTGTCGTGTTAAGGCGAATATATCACCTCTGAGACTGATAGAGATAAAGTTATAATCTTGAAATTGATGGGATTTGGGTCAAAAACTTGTTTGTCTCAGGACGCCAGTGACAACTTAATATGAAGGAAAGAAGGACGGAAGTAGGACAGAGAGTAAAACGTAAGGCAACGAGTTCAATTCCGGTTGGTTTCCCATAAGTAGTATTCACTTCAAAAACATTTACTACATGCTTGCAATGTTCAAAAAATAAAAAGTTCAAGTGTGCATCGAGATTAATGATTCTGGCCTCGAACGTACAATACCTTCAATGTCTATTTTCATTGAACGTCCAATTCCCCGAATGTCCATGTATCAAATGTCCAATTCCCAAAATGTCCACGGCCCCGAATGTCTTATTTCGAGGATGTTAATTTTTCTCTAATGCGTTTATGTTTGGTTCCGCTTAAGCCACTTTGGAAACTAACTGATTCGACGGTGTCAAAAAATAATTTCATAAATAGCTATTACCAGCTGTTTGGTGACTGAAATTTGACTTTTATTTTCCTAACAAAGAGTAAACGCATAAAATTTACGAGTGCTAGCATTAGCGTTACGCAAAAAAAATACTCTCAGTATTTTTTTTGCGTAACGCTTTGCATCGCAAGATTGTTGAATTACATAGAAATAAATACTCGTGAAAATTATTTAGTGTTCACCAACATATCCCTTATTTATAATATAAAGGTCTGCATTCTAATTAAATAAACCTGTGTAAAAAAACAAACTTCAATAAGTCTGTAAATTTGTTTTAGAGACCCCAAATCGTTAAAACAATAAAAATAATCTCTCCCTTCTAATATACTCGAATGCCACTTAACTTTTCCGTGACAGAAACTTTATGCCGTGCTCGTAATCTGCCGACCTCCACGTACCATAAAGTACCATAATTTAGTTTTTGCCATAGACAACCTTCGCCTTAATATAGACTCGTTTTCGCCGCTTATTTCAAGTTCCGCCCTCGAGTCTATTTGCCGTATCTATGCCTGTGGTTCTGTTCAACTTTATATATCTCTTGTTTTACTTGTCGAAAAGTACTACTTACTTACTTACTTTTAATATATTATTACTGTATAATAGCACGCCAACAATGTTAGCAACCAATACAGGTTGGCAGGTAGAAAATGCCTAGGCATTAAGCCCACCTTTTTGTACAAAGTTTTTTGTTCAAATAAATAAATAATAAAAGTTTGCTACGTGGTAACTGAAAATGGGTAGTGTTGTTCAATTCTTTATTGAATGCGACTGGAGAAAATAATAATAATAGAATCTTGCCAAGATTAGTTAAAACAATATATATTTTCGTATTATTTTATTTAGGGACTTGTTACAGAAAACTTAATAGTACGACATACACACATCTAAGTACCTATGGAGCTCTAAGTAGTAAGTTTTTGATAATGGGCATAAGCGGATTTTTTCTAGTTTTTAAACCTAAATATCTCAGAAACCGCACAACATAGAGGTTTGGTCCCTTAATACTTTTTGTTTGTTAGTATTTACTCTGTCATTTGACATGCGTTTCATCACTAGCCGCAAAATCACGTTTTTTTACAAAAAAGCGACTAGTAAGTATGTTAAAATATTGTAGAAATTGGCAAGATTTGATTACAGATAAACATGACGTTGCAAGTGAAACGAAATAAAAGCTGATAAAAATGTAAATTGCGAGTTGCGAATGCAGCCTCAATTGTCCGACGACAGCTTTCAATAAATCCACCATCGCAATCAAATTTGGACGGGTGTTGACCAAAGCTGTTGGTTTACGGTGGTGGCAAGCTTTCGATTAAAATATCTGTAAGTCGATTAAAACCTATGTAAGTTAGTAAGTTCTATGACTGGCTAAAATTATAAAGTTGATTATAAATTAAGGAGCATTAATAAATTGAAGTTCTTAAAATATAATCGTAACACAGCTTAGAGCTTACCACGGGGCTAAATGTTGTTGTGTGGATTGACCGGGAATATTGTTTTATTCATTTATAATAATAATTCCTGACTAATCTATTATCTACTAGTACTCGGATGATAGAGACGGTAGAAGGACGGTAGAAGGATGACTCGAATTTTTAGTGTAAAATTTTAATTATCAAACATCTGGCACAAAATTGACTCCTAAACTATCCTACTCTGGCAAAGACAAGTTCCTTAAACCACGCTTGTGATAAGTCCATATTTAATATCTTTACGATTTCCTCATCCATATTATAGTAGCAGCTTACGCCAAGCTGTCAATTGCAACTAAGAATTGTTGTGAAACATCCCAACTTATGTTACACGCACTTAGATCTTGTTACATTGTTGTTAGCAACTTTCCGAGAAGTCTGCAAGCCCACTAGAATGTAGCAGAAAATAGAAGAGTTTGATGTTGTTTTCATTGAAAATGTATAAGTTGTTTATGTCGACTGTTTGGAGAGTAGTAGACAAGTGACACAACAGTAAACATAATACGTTTAATAATTTGAAAACTAATTACAATATATTTAATAGCGTCCTCGATTGATTCTTAAGTAAATCGATTTTTTTTTCTTTATCCTTTATTGTCCCACTGCTGGGCAAAGGCCTCCCCCAACTCCCTCCAACAATCCCTGTCCAGAGCTGTTTGCCACCAACTTTCCCGAAAGTCCTGAAGGTCGTCTCGCCAACGTTTTCGTGGCCATTTAATCGAATATTAGCTAGCTTATTTACTAGCACATAAAAAACGTCTAAACTCTCCTACCCAAACACAGGCAAGTTTCTAATTATACATCCATACGAATAGGGCTGAAAACTAAATATGACTACATAAAAAATTTGGTAGTCCGTCCAAAAATACTGGACACCTATTTTTTGTGTTATCAATTTAATAAGAAAGTGCCAAGATATAGAGAATTAAAGTTCCGGAGTGGGTCTTGGTGGGTACGTATACATATAGTATATTTTGATCGAAAGCTTTAAGTCACGCGTAACTTCAATGCAATGTATCGTCTTGTTTTAAAGCAAGAAGTTTTGCAAGAAAAAATATGGCAGCATTTCTCTAAGTAATCTAAATGATTGACTTACTATTATTCTTTTTTATCAACCCTATCATCCACGTTCGTAATTATAGCAGCTTTGCCAAGCTGTCTATTGCAAAGTCCTGAAATAATGATAATTACGTATAATAAAAGCCTGGTTTCATTACAAACTGGTGGTTTGCTGACCACCCGTTATAATTGCAATGATGCTATGACGTTGACTCATTATTGCTGTTACCCATACCCTAACTAGTTTTCACGAGTTTTATTGTTCTTTGTTTGTTTTAATTTTTAGTAAGTGGCTTTAACTCGAAAGGCTTTCAACGGAAGATCAGCGTTGTTTAGTCATATGCCAAATAACTGAATAAATGCTGAGTCTAGAGCCTTTTTGGGACACTCTCTATGTGTTTCATCATATCAGCTGCAGTTTTTTCGATTACAGGCGGCCTGCATCCACCAGCCTTTACCAAATCGTTCGTCCATCTAGTCAGTCCAGTCCAGTAAATGTCTTTGATATAATTTTTATGTGTCCTAACTAAAATTGGAGGTTTTGTCTGTTCACGTCCGTAAGTGGTAACCCTCTGAATCCTTACACGTGACCTCCGGGTGGTGCTAAGAACAGTCTCTGGTGGTAGGCTTCGGCCGCGGCTTGTCACCACCCTCCGGGCTGGGCCAGTGCGTGAAGCGATTTTTTCGTGTTTCGTAATGTGGCCCGGAGAAGCCATCTTCTAGGCCTTCATGCTCCATCTTAGACCACATCATCACTTTACATCAGGTGAGATTGTGGTCAAAGTTTTCTTTCTGTTTTTTTCTTTATAACGATCCGTTTACATTATAACCTTGCAAAAGTGGACAGGACTCCTTACATTACCTCCTGTATTGACGGATAATGTGATTACTACGAAGGCTCGAAAAATTTCGGACAAAAGCAATTACCCTGGTTAGCAGACAGGTAAGATATTGACTGTCAATGCATTATTTATTGCTTCCGCCGCCCCAAATAATATTAATCAGGCCGATAGATATGATAGAATGTTATTTAATTTTGTCATCGTTACTGATGGAAAATTTGAGGAAATGGGAAATATTGCGTTTTACCTTACTAATTTGACTAGCTGTGATTTTTAACACCCCATGCAAAACCCCTCTTTTTGCATGGGGTGTGAAAAAACACAGCTGTTATAAGTTTGACTTGTCTGTCTGTCTGTCTGATTTTTTACACAAATTTAGAATATTAGTTTCAATCTATAAAAGTGGGGTTTATCACTTTGTAAAAATCATGAAAGGCTAATAAATAAGAAACTAAATTTAAAATTTAAGAAAACCCCCGATTCTAATGCTTTAATTTCCTTAAAAGTAAAACACCATAATATTTTGTAATTTGCACGCGATGCGCTTTCATTTGATATCCCACTCGAGTATATTTGCCGATTTTCGGTTTTCCTTCCCCAATCTAACCCCCATTACTTTTAAACGGCAAAACCGATATTCATGAAACATGTCTAAGAAACATCGATTTGTTTGACACCGGAGCCCGCAAAGTCGGTATGACTCTATGTAAACGCTGGTTTGAGTCTGTTGACTCATAAATCAGTCCATGTTATATTATATAACATATTTAATAATATAATACTGTTATATTTTTTTTTTCACATTTTATTGAGTTTTAATTTTTGTTTTCAAGTAACATAATTTCACACATAACGTTTGTATTGTATCAGTTTTTTTCTATAAATTATTTATTTATTTAATTTTTTTCTTCTTTTTAAGCAGATGTACGATATTGTTTTCATTTTATAATTTCTTTGTTACCTTTTTTCTTTTTGATTGTTAGAGTGTTTGACAGGTTTTTTTTAGATTCGCTATGCGAAAACATGTAAATGGTTCATAGGAATTTTTATTTAGTGTTAGTAATAAGTTTAATAAAACTGTTTGTTTTCCGATTAAAATAAAATAAAACAAAATAAACACTTGTGCCAAACTCACCTTTCATACAAAAAAAAACTAAATTAATCGATCCATCCGTTCGGGAGCTATGATGTCCCAGACAGACAGACAGACACGTCAAAAAACGACACACCCCTCTTTTTCGGTCGGGGGTTAATAAAATAGTTCATGGAACAATAAAATGTATTCGTTATTAATGAGCTTTCAGTGAATCTATTCGCAACCATTTTTACCGTGATTTTAATAAACATTATGGTGATTACGTCATGACAAGGTTAAATGGTGACGTCATCGCGTGATGGTGCACAGTTTGACCTGAAGGGCTTGGAATGTCAAGTTTAGTTGGAAATCGGTGAAGCGGTATCGTAGATGCAATCATTGATAAGAGCGTGCGACGCAACAATTATAATTTTGTATAAGCAAATATTGCCATAAAAACTATTTTTATAGCTAAACTATTGTTATAGAGGTAGTTTTTTTTTTCATTTTTCACCCTGTGCACTAGCAAACTTATACCAAACAGCCTCTGCAAAAATGGAATTTTAGTATTAAAACCTATGTTTCAGGACAATACAAGAAGTTGTGTATCTTATTTAGTTTATGTTCAAAAGAGGTTTTTAACTTTATATAAAAAGGTTCTAATATTAAATAACTTTTTATAAAAAAAAGTTAGCGATAGAATCGCATTCAAATTCGCATTTAGAATTTTAACAGGATAAAATAAGATAAAATTAGGTACTGTGTAACAGATGGCGTGCCGCGAGTTTTTGAGTAATGGACTAATGGTACATTAATCTTTTTTAGATAAAGCAGATAAAAATCTCAATTTAATAAAAATATTAGTCAATTTTATCATCACCAAAATATAAGCTGTAGGACGACCAATGTTGGCAGCCACACATAGACGTGGTTCTCACTCATAGACTTCGCGTTATTTGAATTAGAGGCAACCTGCATCAACCTTGGAAATATTTGCGTCCCAAATCAATTGTTCTACTAGTCAAATTAGTTGTTTGAAAATAAAAACATAATGTTGGTTATTAACAGTTTGATTCCAAGAAGTAATCACTTTCTCTCTCAACTCTCTTCATGCTCTATGAACGAATGGTGTGAAAAAAATGTAGTTCGTTATTTAGATGATTTTAAAAAATTATACCTGTTTATTTTCTTGTTCTTACAAACGAAAAATCAAGCCGATTCAGAGCATTCAAGTTTCGCGTGAAGTAATTAATACTTTTGAGGTAAATGTACTAAATGTTTAGGTCACAAGACCCTACTCTGAATCTTTGATGATCTATATCTTTGCACTTTCTTATTAAATGGATAAAGCAAATAATATGTGTCTAGTACTTTTCGACAAGATCAAATTTATCAGACGGATTAAATTGATCCCACTACTGGGATACGGGGACTGCTCTCTTGACGAGAAAGATTAGGCCTTAATTCACCACGCTGGCCAAGTGCGGATTGGTGATTGTACCATTTTATGTTTAGTAGCCATCAGGCCTACCTACAAACTCTGTACAAATGATTTGAGCAAATAAATGATATTATACATATCTTTTCTTCTTCCATTGTTTTATAAACTCCTTAAGAAAAATAAGGCTCTGGAGTGAAAGTTGAAGAGTATTATTTCAGGGTCTCATTATTATTGGGTTTTCTTTGATGATACTTTTCTCTCCGATCTAGAAAAGGCTGAAAGCCAGTTATAAAAGGCCAGCTTTTAGGTATTTTCAGTGTGGTTAAGATAATACTGATTTAAGATGTTACATAAAGGAGCCTATAGCCTTCCTCAATAATAATAAATCGCATTTTTTTTTATTTTTTTTATTTGTAGGTTGAGATTAGACTGTTTATAAATACTCTCGAAGAAAAACATAACCCTCCTCTTGGAGCTAGGTTAAAAAGGTGTTTTTCTAATATAACGAACAAACACTCCTAATACCATCTTATGACAATCCTAATCACTATATATTAGGTCCTTACATATGAAATTGGCGTTTTGTATGGGAGGAACAAAAAGTCGAATATTTTTTAATATAATATATTTAATTAATCAAAGTATGAACCATTATTTTCTATGCACTTTTGCCATCTTATAGGTAGTTCATTGATCCCTTTACTAAAAAAACCAGTCGGACGGGAATCAATAAAATCTTTGAAGGCGATTTGGACTGCCCCATCGGAGTTGAATTTTTTCCCTTGCAAGAAGTTATCCAAATTTCGAAAAAAATGGTAATCTGTTGGAGCAAGGTCCGGGGAGTACGGAGGATGTCTTAGACTTTCCAATTGAAGCTCTTCTAATTTAGTAGCCGTCTGTTGCGCAGTGTGTGGTCTAGCGTTGTCGTGAAGCAGCAGTGGCGTGGAGCGATTGACCAGCCTAGGTTGTTTAGCCGCTAGCTTTTCCATCATGGTTTGCAATTGCTGACAATAGACATCAGCCGTAATAGTCTGGCCAGATTTGAGAAAACTGTAATGAACAATACCGGCACTAGTCCACCAAACGCTTACAAGTAACTTTTTTGGGGTTAATTTTCGCTTGGGGCAGGATTTGGCTGGCTGGCCAGGATCCAACCATTGCGCTGAGCGCTTCCGATTATCGTAAAGAACCCATTTTTCATCACAGGTAATGATTCGGTTTAAAATACCTTCATTATTGTGCCGGTTTAGTAATGTAACGCAGCAGTCGACGCGCGTTTGCCGGTTTGCTTCAGTCAATTCGTGAGGTACCCACCTTTCAAGCTTTTTAATCTTCCCAATTTGCTTCAAGTGAATTAAAACAGTTTTATCACTAACACCGCAGCCTGCAGCTAACTCGGACGTGGTTTGCGATGGATCCGCTTCCACAATAGCCTTCAACTCTTCATTATCAACTTGAGTCTCAGGCCGTCCACGGGGCTTGTTCTGCAAGTCGAAATTTCCAGAACGAAAACGTTGGAACCAAAAACGAACTGTGTTTTCTTTTGCAACACGACCGCCATACACATCATTCACCCTTCGAGTTGTTTCCGCAGCACTAGTGCCACGGCGGAACTCGTACTCGTAAATAATGCGATATTTTAAGTTTTCCATTTTGTAAAATGAGTGACGCAAACAGAAAAAAAACAAATGAATGACGATCATCGAAGCACAAATACATGAGTCTATAGCTGTACAAATTTGAATTTGGAATTCCTTACCAAAGAGGAGAAATTTGTGATTAAAGTGGCCAGTACGAAAAACGCCAATTTCATATGTAAGGACCTAATATATAAAGCGCACGCAACTCACCCTTGACCGTAATATCTAGCTTGGGATGTCTCCATTAAGGATCCATTTTCTGAATTACCTCGTTGCGCTGAATTTTTAAAGCAAAACAGATCTTATTACCGCGGCAAATGGGTGTGTTATGGTGTGAGTTGCATAAACAGGAAACTGGGACATTCTGGGACATGTAGGTACTGACAGATGTATCTTATTGTTGAGGAAATGATACGTGGAATTTGCTTGAATTTCCAAAGCGATTTTTTATGTCTTCGTAATGTTTGACGTTAGAGAAACGTTTAGAGGTATTTGGCAAAATACTCTGGCTTGTCTGTTTATAATATATTTAGGAAAACGCTTAGAAACATCCGGGGAATTTTGTCTGCAGCTGGCGTACCGGTCAAACTTTTTAAATAAATTTTACTGAAAAAATAGCTCTCTAATAATGTAAATAAAAAAAAAATATATATACTTGATAATCATGTGATAGACTAGAATCCTACAATAAAGGTTCACTTGTACAGTTTATACACATTTTGCATCAAAATAATGGAACAAAATGTAAAAAAAACCTCCAAAATCAGCCTTAGATAGCTCATTAATCGAGGAAGGCTACATTTTTCCGCGGGAAAATCCAAAAACACGGGAAACGCTATGACGTGTATAGTAGTACATTGTAAAAAAAACTCATGGTTTTGGATCTTGTTTAGATTTGTACAATGATGGTTGATACGTTTAATAATAATATGCAGATATGTTACAATTGACATTTGTTTTTACCTTAAAAATAAATCTAGCCGAACGCAGTTATGTTACTATATAAATAATTTGACGATAATTTGAAAACATTTTTTTACGTGTCCTGTGTAAAATTATCTACAAAACCATTCAAGTTTCTATGGCATTGGACATTTACCTAAACAAAAGGGCCATCGCTTGTAAAAGCTAAATTTAACAGTTATTTCCTAAAAGTACCTCAAGTTTTAAACAAAAACCAAGAACAATTCCGGAAGCATGTTTTGGTAATTCTCGTAGCGTTTAAGTAGGTAATTACCCCAAAATAAGGGTATTACGGTATTACAAATAAAATATTGCCCCGAAAGCGTCGTCGTTACCTAATAATCAGATACCCTTTTATGGACGCAATTAAAGTCTTACTATCATTAAAAGCTATGCTGGCTTTTAAAACAAACGTTAAGTTGAAGAAAATAAGTTTCTACAATAAAATCCACTGTTTTAAGTTTGCACGTTATTTCTCGCGGATTAAATTTATTTGAGGATTGTTGAATAGGATACCTTTTAAAAATATGAAGAAGGAAGCATTGAAAATTTGTCATACTGGGACTGGACGTTCAGGCGATTAGACATATTGGGATTGATAGTTCTAGGATTGGACATATTGATTGGTGTGTCGCGCCCTAATTTGCCTGAATTAATTTTGTTTGGTATTCATTGCTTTTGTTTTAGTAAATATATTTTTGTAGCAACAAAAAAAACTAACAAAATTTGTATTTAATTAATACATATGGGACTGGTCATTTGAGGAAGCATTCTTCATGAAGCTCTATACGAGTTTTAAGTGAAGTAAAATATAAGAAGGGCGATAGTCCGCGGCAAATGAGGTAGCGGGTTCGATTCCCGCCGAGGAGTCAATTTTTTATTATTAGATTGATATATTTTATTATACATATTAAACACACAGACCAAGGAGAAAGTGATTGCAGAACATACAAACACTTGACCCATCGGCGGGAATCGAGCCCGCTACCTCTTTACACCGCCTAATGAATGGATTCTTTATTTCTTTAAAAAAAAAGTTCATGAACAAAAATTAGCCGTCTGAATTCACGTTATTCTTTGCCCTTAAACCGTGTGTCATGGCCGTATGACGCCATCATGACGTGATTTTGTGTGTTCAGCGCTTTCACGACAAATATGTTCTCTGATAATATTTGAGTGTCCTGGTTTAATTTGGGTGGAAAACCGAGGAATGTTTTTGTGTTTCAGTGGTATTTTTGTCGCATTGTATTTGTGTGTAAAACATGTGCTTAACGATGTAGGCAAATATTGTGAGGAAACGGGCATGTTCTGAGAACTTTGAAGAGTTTGAAGGACATGTGACATTCACCAACCCGTTCAAGGCCAGCGTGGTGAATCAAGGCCTAATATCTATCGTCAAGACAGAAGTCTCTGTGTCCCAGCAGTGGGAACGTAAATAGGGGTGCTTATGTGCATTTATTTGTGTTGATAAGTTACTTAGTTAATATTAATAACTTACCTAAGGTTTAGCATTTATAATTTTTATATGATCAAAACTGTATAAATAAAAAATTGGTTTAACGGTTATTTAAACATTTTAAATAGTTTTTTTTATTCATGTTATGAAAGAGTTAAAATCAGACTAATGCAAGACTTCTGAAAGTAGGTTTTTGATAAATTATGAGAATTGTTATACTTCCGGTGCCAATTAAGTAGCGTTTTTGCGTATGTTACAAAAAAAATAATATTCACTTAATAGTATATTATACAACTGTCAAATAATGACAGTCATCAAGTCCGTTTTAATGCAGTCAATAGCACCGGGTGAGGTTTATTTGTCTATGCCTTGTTAAATCCTTATAATTTTCTATATTTAGTGTTTTAGATGTGTAGATAATTGAAAACATAAAAAAAACATATAATTGAATTTTTGCACTACAATACAATACAATACAAAAACACTTTATTGTACACAACACAGGAACATAAACACGTAAAACAAAATAAATAAAAAACAAGTGGTACAATGGGCGGCCTTGTCGCTAAAAAGCCATCTCTTCCAGGCAACCTTAGGATGGATAAAACTTTACTTAAAATAGAAAGGAGGTAAGGGTGTACAATATTAAATATATAACAATATCATCTAAATATCATTATCATACAGATATCTACATCTGCACTAATTAACACAATAACAATGGGAACGTAATGTAATATAATTTTCAACATTCGGATTATATTTTTTTAATACTACGACTCCATGAGTTTAGCGCACACTCAATTTCACTTCAAAATCACAGTTGGTTTTTATTGCATTGAATAGCTATGTCCATTTTTTAACAAGGCACTCTGCTAAAAAAATACTCCTTCATTTATATGGTAACTCTATTACGAACTTGGAAACACAACATGTATTTGCCATTAAAAGTTTCCCATGTTTGGAGTTTTATCGAAACGTGAACATTGTATAAATTATACAAGTTTGTATGGTGAAAATCGTGATTAGGTATCCCGATGGAAGCCGTGTTGGCTAAGTGGGAGGACACTCGACTTTCATTCCGAAGGTCGTGGTTTCAAACCTCGCCACGCACCTCTGTTAATTCTTCTTGAGAAATATATGTGCGCTTTAAACACGTGATTTAACGGTGAAGGCAAACATCGTGAGGAAACCGGCACGCTCTGATAATTTGGAAGAGCTTGAAAGACGTATGACATTCACCATCCCGCACTTGTGAATTAGGGCCTAATCCATCTTTATTTTCTTCATTTACTTTATCTTGGGCTTGTGTTACCACAACTTTTATTTTATTTTATCTCGCACCTGTCTGTTATATGATGGAAAAGTTTTTCTGCAAACAGCGCGAAGTAAGATAAATATAAGTATAATTTGTATGACAGCGAATAAAACCTTTTTACGTAATAAAGAGGTTTTATTCGCCGTTTTTGTCAAATTAACTGTTTTGATAAATTATTCTCTACCTCTACAGCTTTAAATGAACAAAATTGGAGCAGTAGAACCTAAGATAAACTATAAAACGACTTTTAAAAACATCATCATCACCCTATTAACGTTCCCACTATTGGGACACAGGGACTTCTCTCTTGACGAGAGAGATTAAGCCTTAATTCACCACGCTGGCCAAATGCGGGTTGGTGAATGTCACATGTCCTTCAAACTCTTTTAAAGTTTTAAAAACATGCGGTATGAGTTTTCAATTAAATCAGCTATAACTTTCCAATTCAAAGTCAAAGTCAAAATCAAATTTTTGCGCAGATCGGTGGCAATAACACTCACACCGCATGCACACTTTGAGAAGCCATATTATG
Organism: Gymnoscelis rufifasciata; assembly: GCA_929108375.1. Taxonomy (NCBI): domain Eukaryota; kingdom Metazoa; phylum Arthropoda; class Insecta; order Lepidoptera; family Geometridae; genus Gymnoscelis; species Gymnoscelis rufifasciata. The sequence goes on from OV815320.1 coordinate 2,037,372, forward strand.
TACATTCTCAGGTCTAGGGTGTCCAGGTATCATCACCCAATTAACGATATTGGTTTTGTAACGAGTTGTTGTTTTTATGAGTAAAATATGAAAATCCTATGTATTATGGTTTTTAAAATCATACATCAACACGGAACTGTATGCAATAATAATGCGACGTGTGGTGCTTTTGGGAAAGCTGAAAAGAAAGGGATTTTTTTTTTACTTTTTCTGAGAGCTTTAGATCTGTAATTGTAAATTAGTCGCATAATATACTATAACGGACCCTATGCACCAACACGCATTTGGCCAGCGTGGTGAATTAAGGTCTAATCTCTGTCGTCAAGAGAGAGTTCCCTGTGTCCCATCTGCGAGAACGTTAATAGGGGTGCTTAAGGACCTTACTATCAAACACTCTGATATTGATATTAAATTGGGTTACCGTTGGTCGACAAACATTTTATCGCTTTAGCACATCGCGCTCATTATGATTTCATATTCGATATTCGATAAAGGGTATTCTATATTAAGCTACAAATATCGAAAACCGTAAACAACTTCAAACCTACGACCTCTGGGTCATAGGTACACAGTAAATGGGTTCCACGCCATCGCTAGCATCACTAATCGAGTTACCTATCTTCTCGATCGATAACTACGTTTGTCGTTTGTTTTTATTGACCGAAGCCTAGTTAAGTTTCGTGACCTAAAATACTAGGACGTATGCATAACACTGTTTTAAACACTGTAGGAAATTATTTTAAGGAGTAAGCATGGTGACTATTTAAAAAAATGGTATGCGGACTAAATCCTGTACACCTATTTTATGCTTTGGCAATTTATTGAGAAATTGAAAAGCATTAAGTTTTCGGAATGGGTGCTTGTGACTGAAATTTAGGCCAAATCGCACAAAAGTGTGACGTAACGCGAAACTTCAATACAATGTAACGTCTTGATTTTTCGTTTCAGCTCGGCGCCGCCTGGTCTCTTTAGGGTGCTTGCAATGAAAAGTGTATCTTCTTGTGTAGTAAATAAAGTTATGTTTTGTAGTATTGTAGCGCCGTGCCTAGTCGCGGTCTCAACTGACCATAAGGCTGATTATAACCAGTAATATCTGTTGATAAAACACATGATAACATTTCAACCTACTCAATAATTGGGCGATTACGTGTAAGGGTGATTTTATAGTCAACCTGTATGGAAAAACTGTCACTGTCACTGTTTATTTGCGGCGGTATTCTAAAAATTTTCTATAGCGTCCATAGTGGTTACGCGCCTAGTTCTCAGCGCCGATAGTCAGCGAGTAACTGAAATCAGACTCATCATACTAGTAGTGTCCCGAGGAGTTACATTAAACAGTAAAACAGTAGAGGTTTTGTCTGTTCACGTCCGTAAGTGGTAACCCTCTGAATCCTTACACGTGACCTCCGGGTGGTGCTAAGAACAGTCTCTGGTGGTAGGCTTTGGCCGCGGCTTGTCACCACCCTCCGGGCTGGGCCAGTGCGTGAAGTGATTTTTTCGTGTTTCGTAATGTGGTCCGGAGAAGCCATCTTCTAGGCCTTCATGATCCATCTTAGACCACATCTTCACTTTACATCAGGTGAGATTGTGGTCAAATGAAGGCTTATCAATAATAATATTATTATAAAAAAAAAACGAAGCCATGTCCTTTGTCAGGCTCTAAAGAATCTGAGTACCAAATTTATATTTAATTGGTTGAGTAGTTTTTGCGTGAATGAGAAATATGCAGACAGAGTTACATTCGCATTTGTAATATTCATCATCGTCAACACCCTATTAACGTTCCCACTGCTGGGAAACTGACACAGTGAGAGAGATTAGGCCTTAATTCACCACGCTGGCCAAGTGCGGGTTTGTGAATGTCACATGTCCTTCAAACTCTTTAAAGTTCGTAGAACATGCCGGTTTCCTCTCCATGTTTGCCTTCACCGTTAAAGCACGTGTTTAAAGCGCACATAAGTTTTCTCAAGAAGATAAATCCAGAGGTGCGTGGCGAGGTTTGAACCCACGACTTTCGGAATGAAAGTCGTGTGTCCTCTCACTTAGCAAACACGGCTTTGTAATATTAGTATTGATCATCCGTCTATTGAGTGGGTTGAAATGTTATAGTATGGTTCATCCACACAGCACATATTTAAATCAGTATTTATAAATAGCTTAGAAAAGAAACAACGTATTTAATGCCACAACGAAACATTACGATTTTTCTATTCAAAAATCAAAATAATATCAAATCGATCAATTAATACACTATTCCATAATTCTAATAGGGAATTAATAGATACGTAGAAGAACACTGGTCACCGACATAGCCAAGCGGATTTACTGTGGGCAGGCCAAACAGCACAGATGATCGTGGGGGCTAAAAAGTTCTTGAGCGGAGGCCACGGATCGCCAATCGCAACGTCGGACATCCTACTAGGTGGACGGATGACTTGGGAAAAGTTAAGGGTGGGTGGTGTGTGCATGCACAGCAGTGGACGCTCTTCAGATGAAATGATAATAATACACAAGCAAAATATAAATATAATACTTTTCGTTTTTTTAATGATAAGTTGTATATTTTATCTTAAAAGAAATGCTATTCTAAGAGGAAAAATCGAAGGGTTACTTGAAGATAAATGAAGATACTTTTAGGAAAAAAAATATCGGATCCTCCTAACTTCCGGATGGCGCTGGTTAGATTGACTTCCGGTTCTTTGTCTTATGTTATGGATGGGCTATTGTTACTTTGCCACAAACAGAAGAAATGCACTGTCCTAGTAAAAAGTACTTGGTTTCGCAATTTTAGTCTTTGGCTGGAAAAGAAAAAACCTACATCTCCCTTTATAATTAAATACAGATGTCTAGTAGAAAACATTATGAAATATTGATACAAAAAATACACCTAATAGATTATGAAATATAAGATTTAAGATAATTTTAGTAAGATAAAATAACTTAAGTAGACGGGATCTTTTCAAGACGTGATAGAACGGTTTTATAACCATTTTGATTAACTTTCCAAGATTTTTATTTATGCAGAAAAATTAAGACGCATTCAAACCTTTGGTCGCAGGATTCGAACCTGAACCTCCGATAATACGCATGGTTTTTTTTTTTATGCGCGATAAGTCTTCATTTGACCACGATCTCACCTGATGTAAAGTGACGATGTGGTCTGAGATGGGACATGAAGACCTAGAAGGTAGATGGCTTCTCCGGGTCACATTACGAAACACGAAAAAATCGCTTCACGCACTGGCCCAGCCCGGAGGGTGGTGACAAGCCGCGGCCGAAGCCTACCACCAGAGACTGTTCTTAGCACCACCCTGAGGCCACGTGTAAGGATTCAGAGGGTTACCACTTACGGACGTGAACAGACACAACCTGGTTTTGTTGTGACTGTGTGTCAGGTACACAATAAAACTCCTCGGCATTGCCGACACGAGACATAAAGAGTGTAATTCCGAAGGCTGTAAATTTGCACATAACCGTGGAAGATAAAAATCACATATAATGTTGATCCTGATATTTTACGAGTCAGACCAATATTGTCCTCCTGTCCATGTGGGCCATGTGCTTCTAAGGAAATAAACGGTTTTGACTTTGACTTTATTAATCTGTATCATCATCATCATCATTTCAGCCATTAGACGCCCACTGCTGGACATAAGCCTCCCTCAAAGACGACCAATCATTAATCTGTATGGTCGCTATAGAAACCTTTTTAGATAACGGCGACCGCTCAGCTCTGACTACGGTTAGTGCTGACAGTATTTCCATACAGATTACTACGCGCTGAGCTGTCAACGCCAATGGTCACCCTGACACTTAAATCAGATCAGTTCTATTGAATTTTAACTACAGATACTGGTTTGTTGTTCGAGTGTTTTTTGTGTGTAGGATGTGTAGAAGGATGCAGGCAGAGGCCTCAAAAAAAAAGAAAAAAAAAGAGGTTTCGATAATACGACCTTTTTATAATGTTTATTGGACCTTGTATGATGGCGAAAAAATTCGAATGATTCTTTTTTTGAAACCTGATGATGTGTTGAATTATTTAAAATTTGTTTGTGTTTATATAATAACAAACTATAAGGCAGTTAGTGGTGTTACTATTTTGGAGTTAAGTGTGTATTTTTATGTTGGTAACTAAACTGGGTAACTAATCTTAAGTTTATTTTTTGTTTGTTTTTATGTGTGCTATATATTATCTTCTAATTCATAAGGTACCTAGTCCTACCGCTTTTTAAATTCACAACAATCATCCGTGTTTGTTACATTTAAATTCAATTGTAGTATGACTAAGGCTTAGCGCTGACCGCCTCTCAGAATAGATTTAACGGCACCACTAAGACAAGACGTCTAATGCGGCCTCTAGACCTACAATAACATTGTACAATACTTTTATTGTACAATAAGATTGAAAGGCGCTTTGATCCAAACGACCAATTATATTGCACAACAATACGAACAGCACAATGTTTTCGCGCTCAGTCGGAGAATAGTATTGATCCCGTGTGAACCGTGCGAAAAACATGGTGCAATAAAAATTAAACTCGCTCAAACTTTCGGCCAATCATTGTGCAATCTTCAATATTAACCCTAAACGGTCAATTAAATTGCACAATTCGCAATATTGTGCCATATAATTGACCGTTTAGAGGCCGCCTAATAGGTTTAAGACAATAAATACATACTGTTGGCTTCCAGAACTGACTGAAGACAGACTTTGTCTAAGGTGAGCGTGTTGATGAATGATGTGATGAGACTTGAAAGAGAATATACCTCTATAGCACACATAAAAACAAACAAAAAATTAATTTAAGTTAATCTTAAATTAATTTTTTGTTTGTTTTTATGTGTTAACCAAATTTAGTTACCAAATTTCACTTTTTCACCCAGGATCGGGTAGAATCAGTAAAAAAAGTAAGATATAAAAACAAAGCCTTTGAAGTTGATATTATTAAGGACAATGAAGGGCCCATCAGTTGAAAGGGAACATCGTTATCTCCATTAATAAATGGATATTGGATGTTAAAACAAGTGACAGTTTAATTAATATCGAATAATGTTGCAAGGTTTACAGTAACCGAAGTGATTTGATTTATGTAACAGCTTCATGATCTATGAGAAAGGCTGAAGTCAGTAGGCGTTTGGAGTGATAAATGATTTTAATGGAAACTCATGCGGAATTCTGAATTGCTCATTCACTATTCGTCATTTCGGCTGTAGCAAGTCCACTGGATAAACTCGTAGATACAAAACACTTTATTGTACACCACGCAAATAAATTCAACAGAAACAGTTAATCAATGAAAAACTGTTTACAAAACGCGGCCTTCTCGCTATGAGCAATGTCTTCCAGGCAACCTTGGGCATGTACCTCCCGCTATCATGTTCTTATGCAGGTGGCCGCGGCGGCGAAGAAAAACCGCTAATTAGTTTTAAGTAAAATTTCATAGTATAATATTAGTCAATAAGTTATTTATTAATATGACTTTGTAAGGTATTTATTTATTTGCCCACATGTACATAATACAGATATCGTTTTATAAATTGTTACATCTTAGGTCGATATGTAAATGCAAATACATTAAATACAACCAAAAGACAAAATTCATAGATTTTATTATGTATACGTGGTTTGCGAGGCATTACCTTAAACACTGCGTTAATTATGTAATACTTTCTTTGTTTTTTTAATAAATGATTGATTGTGTAAATCATGTAAAGCGCAGAACACACTCCAAATAAATGTATACATAACATACTACTACTGAATGATATCATTCTTTTTTTTTTGAGAAGAAACAAAACTGCATTCAAAGGTAATTAGTTTGCTGCACCCAAGAAATAAATGTATAATATTTCTTCCTCTATCAAGTAAAGAAGAAAGAACATACATTTATTTGGAACATACAGATAGCACAGAAAATATCAGAGATACACAAGAAACATCATAAAAGAGAAAAAAGAGTGTCATTTTGTTTACCAGTTAAGTGTTCTTTGTTTCTTTACAAAATTTCACACAAGGAACGCTCTAAATCACAGATATATGTACGTATTATATGTAAATATCAAAGTCACGCTTTTGTTTTTACTTATGCTAGTCCAATAACAGAATCGAAGTTATTACGTATATAAAGAAGAAGCAGGCCCGTCCCGGCTTTGCTCATGCTAAAACCTTGCTCTAGAATCATAAACCGCATAAAGATTAGTTCAGTAGCTTTTGATATTATCACAAAAGTAGAGACGGACAAACGCGGCGGAGGCCTTTTATTAATTTTATGTATAGATTCATTTTAAAAATTTAAAGTGCTTTACAAAAGTATATATATACCTACTAATACATTTTTTTTAAATAATATTACCGGTAAAATACCGATTTTTGTGGGAAAATACAGTTACCGATAGCAAGGCCCGATTTAAGTCAAATTAGGCATGGCACGAAGAACAGATGGTCGTTGGGGCCGAAAGGTTCTCGAATGGAGACCACGGATCGGCAAGCGCAGCGTAGGACGTCCACCAACTAGATGGACGGACGATCTGGTGAAGGCTGCGGGCTCACGGTGGATGCAGGCCGCTGCCAGCCGAAACCACTGGAGATCTTTGAGGGAGGCCTATGTCCAGCAGTGGACGTCTTACGGCTGAGATGATGATGATGATGATGAGGCATGGCATGGACTAGCTATTTTCCCAGTAAAGGACAAAAGCTACTTTTTACAGCGGGAAATAAAATATTAAGCGAGCAAAGCCGCGGCGGGCAGTTAGTTACATAAATAAACATTTATCTAATTTGCAGCATTCATTTCACACTTATAAGTATGCGTCGAGACCAATTTTATCTAGATAATCCATCATTGAATACCAAAAATAACAATATAAATACCAACACAGTCTATAAATATTAAAATATTTCCACCTCACTGCCTGATACGCGTGTAATCCTATAAATATTAATAAGGCAAAACGCCGTGGTTAAATTAACGGAATAAGCTGGCAACACTGAATTTCGGTTGGTTGTGGTAAATCCCTTTGGCGATGCGTGCCGATAAAATTGGATATAAGAATTATCTAGAGGTAACTAAAGATTGTTGTTATTGGATATTATTTAGGGTTTCCTTTTTTAGTTGGACCCTTAGGAAAAGATGATACAGTTCTTATATATAAAAACATGGCCTTTCAAGATCTTTTTAGAGATATTTTTTCATAATATGGTATACTTATATTGCAAAACTGAAGCCGTGTTTGCTAAGTGGTACACTCGACTTTCATTCCGAAGGTCGTGGGTTCAAACCCCGCCACGCACCTCTGGATTTTACTTCTTGAGAAATGTATGTGCGCTTTAAACACGTGCTTTAACGATGATAGCAAACATTGTAAGGAAACCCACATGCTCTGAGAACTTTGAAGAGTTTGAAAGACATGCGACATTCAACAACTCGCACTTGGTCAGCTTGGTGAATTAAGGCCTAATCTCTCTTGCCGAGAGAAGTCCCTGTGTCCCAGCAGTGGGAACGTTAACAGGGTGTTGATGATGATGATGATGATTATAAAGCTGAAGAGTTTGCTTGATTTATTGTTTGTTCGAACGTGATAATCTCAGAAGTTTCTGGTCAGATTTTAATAATTATTGCACTGTTTATCGAGGAGAGGCCTATTTATCGAGGAGAGGCCTATTTATCGAGAAGAGGCCTATTTATCGAGGAGAGGCCTATGGCCGAGGAAAGCTTCATGCAAATTTTTACCGAAAATACGTTTTACCTTCACTGTTATGTCGTGGGTGTTTGCTGTTCTCATATTTATTAATTTTGATGTCATTAATCGTACAAACTATGTTTTATTGTGTTCGGCTGTAAGGTTTCCTAACATTAATAAACACAGTTACCTAACAGAACTCGCAAAGTAAGATATTTGTTTTTTATTTTTATGCAGAAACAGATTATGAGACATCCGTAACACACACATGATTCGAACCTGCATCTCCGGGAAAGCGCCCCGACGTGCTACCAACTACACTAACGCGTCAATTACTTGATACTCGTAGGTCGCTAGTCTTCTGCACTTTGTTATATCGGGTGAAGCCCCGACTAACGACGTCTTGTAAAAATCCAAGGACTATAGTTTAACGTAATAAATCTAAATTTAAAATTTAAGAAAAAACCCCGATTCTAATGCCTTAATTTCCTTAAAAGTAAAACACCATAATATATTTGTAATGTGCACGCGATGCGCTTTCATTTAATACCCCACTCGAGTATATTTGCAGATTTTCGGTTTAACTTCTCTACTATTCAACCGATTTTCATTCAACATGTCTAAGAACACTCGCGCCATACAAATAAAACTAATTTTAAATCGCTCCATCCATTCGGGAGCTATGATGTCCCAGACAGACAGACAGACAGACAGACACGTCAAACTTATAACACCCCTCTTTTTTGGTCGGGGGTTAAAAAGAAAGGTTTATCACTTCGTAAAAAAAACATTAAGATTTTATATTTAATTTGTTGGTAATATACTTTACAACTTAATTGTTTCTTTACAAAATTATCTCACAGTTCCTAAAAATCTTCAGATAACGTCGTTGTATCTATTCATAAAATTAAACATGAATTTGTTCTGGCTTAAGTTAACTAACTCGTTTAAAAAGTTTCAATGTTTGGAACATAATAGAATTTTGAAACAATCCAAAATAATGTCATTTTAATACTTGTCTCGTAATTGTTGTGGCTTTTAAGCAATCAAAATAAGCGAATGGAACTTTTGAGCTATAGCTTGCGAAGTTTCGTAACTTGTAAAGTATTTAAATAGTTTCAAATTGTGGTTGCATAAGTCTCTCATAAATTAGGAAAGTTGATGAATTCTGTATGACTCAATATACTTTACAAGGAAGAATTATTTTCATTATAAGCATCCTAATTACGTTCCCACTGCTGGGACACACGGACTTCTCTCTTCTATTTAAGAATGCTGTTGGGGCTTCCGCGGTTTTGCAGTGCGTCCGGCATGTTTGCCCAAGCCCGCACATTCGACTTTTACGCCTGCATGAGGAAAACAGTCGCGTCTTTACCCTGCAGAATTCGCGCAAGTAACAATAGCATTCTGTCTGCTTTTAATAGTAAATGGGATACCCAATTTATTATATAATATTAAAAATAGTATTGAAATGCTAGTTAAATAAATAAATTAATTTTTAAATTAAAATTTGTTATATTATAAGTACTACCCTACACACACCTTCCACACACTTATTTCGGTCTTTAGCACAGCAGAAATAAGTATTTAGAAATAAGTGGCGAGAGCAAGTGGAGGCCTGTACCCAGAAGTGGGTGAAGTCAGGCTGCGGATGATGATGATGATGACTAACCCTAATTAATTTTAAGTTACTAATTAAACTATGGATGATTGCTGTCTGAATTTTTTTAAGAGGTCTTTTTTTTGTTCACTACGCTGGCAAAGTGCGGGGTAACCTAATGTATGACTCATCGTAAAAGCTTTACAACTCTGGTTTAAGTTATACGATAGTTTAACCGTGGTTTAACTGTCGACTGCGATAAATTTATATGCAGTTAAAGTTTTATTCGTTTATATTACCTGAAACACATAATGTACTGCAGATATAAGCGAAGTCGTTGAACATACACTCCTCCACCAACCTTCTATAAAACCAGTTTAAATATGTTACTAGAATTAACTTTTATTTATTTCATTGGTCTAACTTTTACAGTTCTGGAGAGTTACCATTTTTTGACACACCCGTTATTTTTGGAACCGAGTGTACCTAGTTGTTCTGTCACTAGATATTTCAAGAACCAAGTACTCCTTGTATGTCGGCTCGGCACCTGTTATGGCAGACAAAATTGATTACGACTTTGTTTTTCAGGCCATTTCTACAGGCTGTACTTGTAGCGGACCGGTGGGGTACTTTCGGCAGGTAGAAGTGTAGCTTGAGTTTTTGCTTTGACAGTGACAACGGCATCATAGGGCTCTCTGGCGAAAGAGGTGCTCCAGCCAACTAAGAACAGCGATTTTTTCTCACCTTTCTATTCCACTATAGAATAGACAAGGACAAAGGATACACCTTTTGCCTTTGCAGGAAAGATACACAAGTACAATCGATCTCTAAGCGTTACTACTTGCGCTGCACGAAATCAACGTGGTTTGTCTTGGTCTCGAATGATGTAAAAACCGTATCTACTCTAAAATGACAAAAAATAATAAGATCTTTGGCGACCACGACCTTCCTTTAAACCCCATTGCGACATGTTTAATGAGAAAGGACTAGAGAAAACATTGTTACAGGTACAACTAAAAAGTTGTTATTAAATGAATTAGCACTTCTTTTTAATATTATTATTTATTCAGCAAAAACATTCGCTAAGTTATATTTTAACTTGAGTAGCCCATCCGGGCTCGTACTGAACCTGTACTCTTTCTTTTTATTTCCTACCTATTCCGTACACGATGAAAACACTAAAGAATCTCGAATTTCGTTTTCATCACATCAAATAAAATTACTTATAAATTCTGTCGCAAGAATAACAAGGATTTTCTCGGCGCAAAATCACGTATAGATTCAATTTTGTTATGAATTCAGGCATAAAATCAAACCATTAGGAGACAGATTGCGATCTTACCTACGCATGGAGATGTGTGTTTTTGTGATTGATGGTGAGGTCGTGTTACCTCAAAGAAAGCCCTTTACGTGACTTTCTTACAGAACGTAGGAACATTCGTATGCAGGCCCATTTCTCGAATAAAACCAACATAGGTATGTGCGAAAAACACTCCTAGGCGAGATGTCAGAGTAAATCTCAGTTCCCCCAATATAATAATTTAGAATTAGATAGGTATGTGTGGTTTTAGTTCAGATATTTTCTCTACAAATTAGCCTCGATTTCGCCATTGGCTATGGACGCGATTAGATCAAGCTAAACTCGCGTTACTGCCAAACTGAGATCAAATTGTAATTTACAACTTCGTTTAATAAAAATAGAATTTTGCATAAAATGGTGAAATTGGGGCTAATTGTCTCTTAAACCACTTAAACTAACAGACTATTGAACTATTGAACACTTGAATGTTCTATGAATGGTTATTTTTTTATAATATTCAGTTATAAGAGAACTTTTAACTTGCGCGATGCGTGATTATAATGACAATGTGCGATATTTTGAAGAAAAAAAAACACTTATCTTATTCAAGAGTTTTTCAGAAAAAGAATGTACAATACAATACAAAATTCTTTATTGCAACACCACAATACAGGAACATACATAGGAGATTCATGTTTCATACAGTGACACAATGGGCGACCTTATCACTTATAGCGATCTCTTCCAGGCAACCTTTGGATGGATCAGATTTTTTTTTTAATAATAGAAAGCAGTGTCGTTTACACAGATTTATAAATGTAAATAAAATTAAAATGAGCAGGTATATATGTAGTACTGAAAACAAACACAGTAGGAGTGTGTAGTAATGAACACAAATTAATAATACTATTGATAAATATTAAGTGAAGTTGAAAGAAAATGACCATAAACCTTATTTTTGAAAATGTAAAATTAGACTTTAGTTTAAATTCTAGTCTCTTGTTAAATGGATATTCAACTTCATGCGTGGCTCATGCGAGTCATTCGCCCACCTAACCACAGCGGTTGCGAGTATTATATCCAATTTAAATTGACAGTAAGGTTTGTCTTCCGAGCTGTATTATCTCATTTGTATTTCAACCACAAATCCTTATTCTTACAAGATTTCATAGAAGTTTAATAATATAGGAATAGGGACACACTTAGCATTCTGGTCACGATTGGAATGATTCTTAAAACGCGAAAGGAATAGACATTTTTTTTTTAATAATTAGGATTTGCTTCACGCTGACCAAGATAATTTTACAGAAAATTCAACTTGCTTCTTTACAGCGGGAAACTTTACATCCCAAGGTAGCCTGGAAGAGATCGCTTATAGCGATAAGGCCGCCCTTTGTACCCTGTATTTAATTGAATTAAGGTTTTTGGTAAGTTTATTCTTAAATTGACTAACAATAAAGTGATTTCTATTGTATTATTTTCTATTCCTTATAAACGCCAATTCTGAACAGGAATGAGAGTTTTTTGACTGGTACGATAGATTTCATGTTAAAGTGCAATTAATAATTCTAAAAATAAGTTTTTTTTTAATACTTGTGTTTGTTGTTGCCCCTATTACCTTTTGATTGCTGAGATAATTAATAATTGAGGTAGCACTTGTCAAATAACAATACATTTGTTGTAATTTATTATTATTATAGGTCATCATCGGTATCATTTGTAGGTATTTCTTGATAAATCAATACAATAAGAAATCTAAATTTAAAATTTGAGAAAAAATCCGATTTTAATGCCTCAATTTCCTTAAAAGTAAAACACTAAAATATTTTGGAAAGTGGACTCGATGCGCTTTCATTTGATACCCCACTCGAGTATATTTGCAGATTTTCAGTTTTGTTTACCCACTCTCACCCCCATAACTTTTAAACGGCACAACCGATTTTCATGAAACATGTTTAATAACACTCGCGCCAGACTCAACTTTCATACAAAAATTAATAAAAATTGATGCATCCGTTAGGGAGCTATGGTGTCCCAGACAGACAGATAGACACGTCAAGCTTATAAGGAGCGTTAATACGCATCTTGCATCGTAGCAAATTAAACCTGAGATAAAGATAAAGAAAACGTTATTGTTAAATTGTGTACATAGAGATCTTACAAAGTAAAAAAAAATATTATCTACAACCATTATCCGCTAGGACATACCAAATCTTTTGGACCACACACAGTCATGTTATTATTGGTGTTTACAGATTATGTGTTATTTTATACGTGAACTATTTGCAACAGCATCCAGACATCATAAAACTCCGATATCGGTATAACAAAAAAACCTTATTCGTTCTATGTGGTTTACCTATATGTCTAGGTTTTAATTATAGGGTGGTTGACTATCATTAAAAAATGTAAAAATATCCTACACCACATATAGCAGATTTTCGACTTCACACGCGCGCCATTAAGGAGGCAACTGTTCTTCCCGCACTTAAGGCTATTGGAAATTCATTATAAAATGTTAAATATTATGCATTGTTTTTTACCCATATATTTATTTGGTATGTTTATAATGTATAAGTGAACCAGCTTATTGTGACGAATTATGCATCTATGAATTATTATACATCTACATGCCAGATTTCTCAAATACCGTCCTAATAGCTCAGAGAAACTGAGTACACATTCTAGTAACTGATTAATTTCGTAGTCAAAGCACTTCAGTGCCGGCTAATAATCATTTGTTTTTATTACCCGCCCTCATTGCTAAGAGGAAAACAGTTTCTGAAAACCTCTTAAATAATTATGAAGATGTTTTTTCTCCCATCAAGGGAGATTGAGCACCATTAATAAGAGTCATGTTTTTACGAGGTGGGGCTTTTTGTTTATAGTGATAATAATAATAAAGAGGGTTCTTATATTTTTATTGCAAAACATGCTAGTGATGTGCTACTTTGTATTTATATTGTATGAAAAACACACTTTTTGCTTAGTGATTTTGCGCGTGTTAAATATTTATTTTTCACTCTTTCCGATGAATGTGAAAGTCGATGTGAAATGATCAAAATCGTAACAATACGTGTAGGCACGTAAATCGCGGTTTTTGATAAACAATTTTTGAGGGATAAAATTATTATTTTTTAAAATAAAATTCGGCCCTTTTCTGAAACACAAGATTTCATTATTCATTATAGAATTAATATTTCCGACTCATGGGTTCAGCTGGTTGGAGTTTGGTAAAATCATTTTCACAATTTTGTATGGTTGTTTTTACATGATTTTTATGTAAAATATTAATTTTATGTCAAAGTACATATATCAATCACCTGACTAATAAGTAATTCGGCCTGTAAGGTGAGTTGTGTGGGTGAATGACTTTGCAAAGCTAGTTAGTGGGTTCACGCTAGATACACATCGCTTTTATCAGAAGCAACTGGTACTATTTATTTTGTTATGGATCCTAACTGAGATCAAATTGACATTAAGCATTCTAGGTCCTCATGCCCCATCTTAGACCACATCGTCACTTTACATCAGGTAAGATTGTGATAAAATAAAGGCTTAAATATCATTAAAAAAAAAAATGGTCGAACTTGGTTCAATAAAACTCGATCTGTAACTTAAATTGACTTTAAATGGAAATTGGGGCTAAATGTCAATGTGATCTCAGTTAGGCGCTAAAACGAGTTTAGCCTGATCTTATCACGTTTGCAGCCAATAGTGAAATCGCTAGGGCTATAGTTAAGCTGATATGATAAACTGTCAATTCGTAACTTAGAGATCAAAAGTAGAGAACTTGTTAAATTTATACGGAACACCCAGCTTTTCCTTATACACGTGAAAACTTTTAATAAGGGTTGAGCTAAGGAGACTTATCTACTTTTGATTTATCACTTTTGAACTGTTTTCCGTACCAATTTTACGATTTGTTTATTTTCTACCCCGCGGCATTGTATGAGATATTTTCAATTGATAATAATTCACGCAAAATCTAACCATCCGAAATCCATATTAATATGTTATAATATATATAATCCATATTATGAATGGGAAAGTGTGTGTCTGTTTTTTCACGCAATAACTACTTAACCGATTATAATTAAACTTGGTACACAGCTGATTCAATAGAGTACGAAAAAGGATAGTATTTAACTTTGCACTTTCCTTCTTGAAAATGATGTGAAGAAACCGACATGTTCTGAGAAATTTAAAGAGTTTTAAGAACATGTGACATTCACCAACCAGCTCTTGGCCAGTTTGGTGAACTACCTAATGTCGCAATAGAGAGAAGTCCCTGTGTCCCAGCAGTGGGAACGTAAAATGGGGTGCTTATTTTATACTTATACGTGTTCAATTAATTATTCAGGAGTAGCTTTAAGCTCTAGGCAAAATCAAAAAAGAATCTAGAATTTCCCAGACCAACCCTTTTCAAACAATGTTATATTCCTCCAATCCTTTTACATGCTCGTATTTTTAACCAATATTGAAAAAACCTTTGTATAAAGTGTACAAAACATCTATAAGATAACGCGACCTAGCTTGAATGTAAATAGTCTGTATCAAATCTTCAGAACATCTGGTGTACAGCTTATGTAGGGAAATGAAATCCCTGAAGCGAATTTTCAATTAAATACGGATGGTATAGCAGTATACAGTATCTTTTAACTTAAGGGAATCGAATAAGCAGTCTCTTGAAGCGTGTTTACGAAACGAAGTCAATATATTATTTTGTTCATTACAGCGTAGACAGAAAATTATAAAAACCTACAGGCTTTGAAATAATAATAGGCTCGCGGCTCAGAGTTCATTCAATACAACTTTAATTTATAACATCAACATCGAGTATCTTATTACGAATGGTACGATATCTTTACGAATTTATTTAGCAAATCTTTACTGTGTCGCGTATATTTACAGTAACGAGATATGGAGAGATATGTTATCTTTACGAGATTGAATCAGCAACCCTTGAAAATGATAAACTGTTAAATAAAATCTGTAACCACTGTCATTTAATATTTTTTTAGTTGTGATTTTTATTATGGTACAAAATGAGATAGGTTTTACTTTATGGTTACCTCTTATGCAAAATGGCCGCCACAGTTGAAGGGTTAAGGTAACCTATTAAAAAAAGATAATTATTTAGGGCTGCCACTCATCACAAAATTGGATTAACAGAATTACACTTTAATTATATATTTTCGACAAGTAAGCTTTCAAATCGAAAAATTGTCGAACAAAAATACTCGTCATGACCCTGTTCCGGTATATAAGCCAATTTTGTAACACCCTGTACATAAGGGAAGCTTATATCCGTATTGACTTTAATGAAATTCCCTGAATCCAAAATCGTGTTAGATCTTCCGGATGGAAAATTTGGGCCGTTATTTAGGTACCTAGAGAATTATTCTTCATAAAAATTTGAAGAAAACCAATAAGAGTTAGAGTTGGTATCTTGTATTTATTTATTGTAATTATTATGTATTATTATTATATTTATAAATTTATAATGTAAGTATTTATTTAATATGTAAAGCTTATTCATTATTCAACAATCATCTTTTTATTATTTTAGCAATTTGCAACATCCGTCGTTTTTAGTTTTTCTCCAGTCCATCCAAAGGTTGTCTGGAAGAGATCACTTTTAGTGATAAGGCCTCCCATTGTTACACTATTATTTAATGTATTTTAGTTCTTAAGCATTGTTCTGTTGTATTATATTTTTGTGTTTCAATAAAGAGTATTGTATTGTATTGTATCTTGTCTCAACTAAGTAAAACTCTAAAGCTACTTTGGTTGAAGAAAAAGTTCATTTGCATATTTCGAACCATCGTAATTAGAAATAATTCCCCCATTCATTAAGTCACACAGTCGAAGTTTAATGTAATACTTAGCTAACTAATTACAATAACTCTGCGAGATGCTAAACTTGGTAATTAATGCAGCAGACAGAACTGATTTTGGTAACTAAAACTTAGTTTAATTATAATTTCTACTAGTGCTTAACCTAATTTCTCTAGACTTCTTTAATGAGGACCTCTATTGAAGCTAAAAAGCCGTGTTGGCTAAAGTGGGAGGACACTCGACTTTCATTCCGAAGGTCGTGGGTTCAAACCCCGCCACGCACCTCTGGATTTTTCTTCTTGAGAAATTTATGTGCGCTTTAAACACGTGCTTTAACGGTGAAGGCAAACATCGTGAGGAAACCGGCATGTTCTGAGAACTTTAAAAGAGTTTGAAGGGCATGTGACATTCACCAACCCGCACTTGGCCAGCGTGGTGAATTAAGGCCTAATCTCTCTCGTCAAGAGAGAAGTCCCTTTGTCCCAGCAGTTGGAACGTTAATAGGGTGATGATAATATGATGATGATGATTGAAGCTATTGACCAAATATTAAATACCGTAGAGGGACTGTTAAACGATTGCAGCTGGATGACCTACGACAGAGAAAAGTGGCGCGCTGTCCTGAGGCGAATATCATCTGCCCACACCGCCGTCACATGACCACGACCGCTCTGTCGTGTGAAAAGAAGAGAAGAAGATTGAAGCTTACTAAATTAATGAAGATTGAAGCTTATTAATTTACTACTACTTTTTACTTTTACTTTTTCTTTTTTGACTGCCTCGGTGGCGCGGTGGGCGAATGTCCGCTTGCAGAGCAAGAGGTAGCGGGTTCGATTCCCGCCGAGGGTAAAATTGTTTGTATGTTCTGCAAGCACTTTTCTCCTTGGTCTGGGTGTTTAATATGTATAATAAAAATATCTATATATGTATGTATATTATATTAAGTATATCAGATATCTAGTTCCCGTAACTCAAGCTTAGAGCTTACCACGGGGCTAGATGTTGTTGTGTAGATTGTCCAGAAATATTTATTTATTTATTTAAAGTTTTATTTAGCCCCGACCGACCTTATTTCCCTAAAAATTAAAAATCATATAACTTGATATGTTCACGTGATGAGCTTCTTTTGATATCCCACTCGAGTATGTTTGCACATACACATACGGTTCTTAAATTTTCATTCCCCATAACTTTTAAACCGCTTAACCGATTTTCATCATCAAGAACACTAACTAAAATCACCTTTCATACAAAAGCTTAATAAGAATCGCTTCATCCGTTCCGATCCTATAATGCCATATACAGACATACAGGCATGTCAAACTTATAACACCCCTCTTATTCGCTCGGGGGTTAAACAGATGCGTGTCCCGACTTATTATATCGAGTCTTCATTTAAACAAGTTGTTACATAGACGATACGATATTTTGGACTGGTAGTCATGGTGATATTGATGTTAAACCCTTGCAATAAGAAAAGTTAAAAAGGACACAACTGTACACTCAACACACGTTTTATTGCATCAGTAAAAGAATATCGGTCTATAAAAACCTTTTTATTAGGGAGGATATAAAAACCGAGATTGTTTCCATATTTTTTATTGCGCACGTGACTAATTTAGACTTACAACACCTAGAAACACAATTAAAGACCATCCATAATTAATTATATGTAAATGATAAAATGAATTTCTTCTTTATTGCTCAACACACCATCTTATTCTAAATATGTTTAAAACTGCAACTTATTTTACAAATACCTTTACATACTTATAACATTTAAGATATACACCGGCTACTGAATCGATTTACAAATGTAACACTACCTTTCAAATGATAAAAATATTAACAAATTGTTTTAGCGGAGAAACAGTACCGAGATAAGAAACATAATAAAAAACCAGTTTAAATGAGATTTTCCGTCCAGAACAGCTAAAAATAAAGCTAATGCTTAAAATATTGGTAACCATTTTGAACAAAATAATAATTATAAAGCGGTTAAAATGGCGGAGCGCAGTTGGTTATTTAATAGCCCCGATTTTATGCGGTTTTCAGAAAAAGATAGTTTTTTGTTACACCCCTTAAAATAGGGGCGAGTGATAAGCATTATAAAAATTAACTTAAATTATTATTGTTTCTATCTTTTTTTTTAATTCAAATTTTATAGGTACATTTTATTGCGGGACCGTATAGTGTTACATTTTTATTATACCAACAGACTCTCAAAGACCTATTCCGTTTCTGAATAAGATCTTCCATCTCCCGGGAAATAGAGCTACTGTTTGATCGTAAACAATACGAGGGTATTTCTATGGGATGGAATCGTAAGGCAAGGGACCGAAACCTAACCTCCAATTAACGAAAGTGAAGTTGAAAATGATTATATTTTTCGTTAGCGGTTGACGACAAAAAGGTTTTGAAACTTTTCGTCTATTTTCTGTTCTTTTTAACCCCCGACCAAAAAAGAGGGGTGTTATAAGTTTGACCTGTCTGTCTGTCTGGGACATCATAGCTCCCGAACGGATGGAGCGATTTCAATTTAGTTATTTTTTTGTGTGAAAGGTGAGCCTGGCCCCGGTATTCTTAGACATATTTTATGAAAATCGGTTGTGCCGTTTAAAAGTGAGAGTGGGGAAGCAAAACCGAAAATCTGTAAATATACTCGAGTGGGGTATCAAATGAAAGCGCATCGCGTCCACATTACAAAATATTATGGTGTTTTACTTTTAAGGAAATTAAGGCATAGGAATCGGGGTTTTCTTAACTTTTATTTTTTTTGTTTTAGCCTTTCGCATTATTTTAGAATTGAACGGTAAGCTTGGATGCGTATTGGTACGATAAAAGATTGGCTACCTTGAAGCTTGCGTCTTCCAGTTGACATGCATTACGACGTCTACCATTTTATTTCGTTAGTAACATTATAAAATAATAGCAAATATTTCATCATATAACCCCAAAAACGAATTGTTACTATGGATATATTGTCTTTTGTGAAGCTATCTAAAATGTCATGGTTTTTGAATAATTTAAACTCGTCGTTGCAACAGCGTCGAAATATTCGGGAAACTCAAAAACAGTCAAATCATGGAATCCGTTTCAAGTTTTAATAATGCGAAGCTTGTTTTCGAAGAGATATGAGGGTAGGATGACACTTTTACGAGGAATAGACGGGGTTATCTCATGAGGTGAACCGTATGAAGTATTTGATGACGGATGAGAAGAAATCGTTGAAATATGGGTTGAAAATGGAAACCCATTTTATCTGAATCCAAACATGACCATTTAAGCTTTCTGGGTCGGATTTTGTGAGTCAGTAACTATGCTTGTTTTTCTCCTTAGGTTTGCTAGAATTTTCTAGTTATTATTTGTCCAGTCAGTGTACACGTTAACATAGTTTCAAAGCGTTAGTGGTTTTAAATTTAAAAATAAAATTTTAAGCTACGTTAAAAAATAAAATTTTAAGCTACGTTTAAAAATTGTATAACTTTTATTCGATAAAAACCTATTTTAACCGCCAGAATTTCAGCAAAAACCATTTTTATATCTTTTGTAGTAGGTTTATCTAGGCCGAATGTTTCGCTGAAAAGTAATTGAAAAGTATAAAGGAATATAAACAGCGAACTTTCACGGGGCAAACACGCATAAATGCTACCAGCATATTATTTTATCCCGGTCAAACTAATTTGCTATAAGTTCTTGTCTGTTTAAATCTATTAATAATTGTAGATTTATATAATGGTTTTGATCTAAACACGTACCAAGAAGCGCGTTAGAACAAAACAATTGTAATTTCTAAATAAAAACATAAGCAAATTCCATAATAAACGCATATAAAATGAATCTAGCTAAGTTTCTACTTGATAATTTCGCTCCTAGAAGCAGTTTAATTTGAAAATCGGTTACGGTTACATTTTCTTAGAAACAGCCTACGCGTTTTCAATCGCTTCAATAGGTATCCTATTTATTTTTGATTGATTAGTGATTTAGGGAATGCACTAATGCTCTACGCAAAACTTCAACTTCGACTGAGTTTACCTTATTAAGCCATAGTTATAAATAAATAAATATTACCGGACCAATCCACACAATAACATCTAGGCCCTTGGTTAAGCTCTAAGCTTGTGTTACTGGTACTATATTACTTAATATAATAGACATACATATTAAACACTCAGACCAAGGAGAAAGCTATCTATAAGTAGGTAGAATTCCACCCAGAATCCGCTTGATAAATTTCCATGCAATATTAGTGAATATAAACCTCCTCTTGTCATAATTTCATATATAGATGGAAACTGTTTCAAATTATATTGCGTAACTCAAAAGATTTAAAAAAAAAAGCTTTCCGAATAAGCACAAATTCGAACCGTCGGTTTCCCAATCCCGTCTGTAAATACGGGTTTGGAAAAAGTTGCTCTCTGCAAATTGGTTTGGGATGGGTAAATCATGAAGGACCAGCAATCTTTGCTCTGTAGGGCCAAAAGCCGAAAGTTTTCCGATGTGGGTCAAATACGAAGAAACTAATGTAAAACAACGGAGATCAGGAAATCAGATGTGTAGCTTTGAGCGATGAAAGATGATAGAATAAATAAATAAATATTGCTGGTTATTTTGGGAACATCTGAGTATATACATAATAATATAGTAAAAATATACGTGAGAATTACCCCTTTTCAAAATGAGTTACCGGATTACCTACACAGTAGCTTTTACAATCAAGGAGGTTCTATGTTTGACTTTGGGCATAACACTGTATAGAACAACAATAATTACTCACTTTACTCTCAGGAAACTTCGCAAGGTCGTCGTTTCGTCCAAATCTCAGTGCCTTAGGGCAAAAGTCATTAATCAGCTTTTTATTGCCGTCGGCAGCCAACACTTGCAGTTGCCTTGCAGTTGGCGATTTATCGTCCTTGTGTTGGTAACTCTAAGGCTGATTGATATCGGTGCAAGGAATTTTATCATTAATTTTTATCATTTTATTTATAACTTTCTATACACTATTGACTATTCCCTATGCATATGTGCATAATATCCCAGAAAGGTCGGTAATACTATCTATACAGTAATATAACTATATACTAACGGTCGAAACGCGACCTATGCTTATGCGTTTCGATTAAAGAACACACTAGGGACAAATGCAGTTGCGAGTGTGCCTAAGTGAGGAACGTCAGCGTGTTCTTTTTAACTAATAACAACAGTTTGTAAAAATAAGTAGGTACTATTTAATCTGTCGATTAGAATTGTATGCTGTTTATTTTTAAGAAACTGTAAAATGATTGATTGATTTTATGGTTTTAAATTAATTAATAATGCAATTAAAATATCCCAATCGAAGCAAAATATTTTTATAAGATCAACTTGGCGTTCAATCAAAATATAACATTGTTTTTTTTTATAAAATTTATCCAGATAGATAGATTTTGTATTTGATGTAATATGCAACATGCATATTTTGTTCAACACTTTCTAATCCATTTACAAAATATTTTAAACGTTTAAAATAAAATAATAATATTCACAATGACAAAACTAGATGGACAGTCAAAGACACAAGTAAATATGCTGTAGGTGGGCAACACTTTCGCACGTTGACGTACCGCGCGGCCGCAGGCATTTATTTCCAAGTCTCGCCCGAGTTAGAATACTGTAAAGCTTAATAGACTTTGCAACACCATCAACATTATTCAAAATAGCACAAGCTGTGTAGTGATTGTGGAAAATGGACAAAAAAGGACTTTTGTAACTGTTGGCAATTTAACTGGATAATTTACACAGTGTAGGTTACCTTATTACCACCGTTACAGATACCGGATAGGTGGAGTCCTAAACGTGACTAGAATAGAATGAACCTTCACAATTTTCCTAGAAACTGAAGCTAAATTTCCCTTAAGGGTCAACTCGCACGTTTTATAGCCATTCTTAAGAGTTTTTTTGTTTAAACGTGCAAATCTCGTCAGGTGTTTCGTAATGGGGCCCGGAGAAGCCATCTACCTTCTAGGTATTCATGCTCAATCTTAGAACACATCGTCACTTTACATGAGGGGTACAATAATAAAATAATGCAGTATTAGATAATCGTAGCCCATTGATCGAGTAAGTATAGAGGTCACTTTTTACCGTGGTAAAAACGCTAATCCCGCGGTAAACTAAAAAGACAGGCAACGCTGGGGCGTTACAGCTAGTTATTAATATTCGCGACATTGTTAATAATTTATCCGTTATAAGAAGGATGGTTTTTTCTGATTCAGTAATGGCTCTACAACTGAACTGATTTGAAAAATGATAAGTAATTCCATTCATCTTCATATCTAAAGTAATGCTTTCGAGATATTTTAAACAAGGTTTTTTTTCGACTAAGAAATCGAGAGGTTCACGACCCCGAATTCTACGTGAGGGATCGGATCGCGCGATCGAGGATCGCCATAGAAAATGTTTGTGTTGTTTTCAGCCCTGGCATAGCCTAGCATTTGCTATTTTGAGCTAGATAGTTCATGCGGTAGATGTCATTGACTAGACTACAAAACTATTTTTATTGGGTATATCCTTGATTTCTATAGACTAGACTGTATACTGACATGCCATTGTGTAACTACTGCAATTAAATAACTAAACATACTGAGCATTAACTGACAAAGGATAAATCATTGGACTCAACAACACCTGTAGGCGCATTCTGTAAACTCATTTCGATCCTTACTAAGCTGAATCCGCGGTGATTTTAAAGTTTTGTATTCTGTAAAACTCGATAGCGCCTGTAGCGCCTCAGTGACGAGCGTTCGAAGTGAGCTCGGTCACTTGAGTGATTTCGAGTTCGGATTCGATTTTTTACAGAATGCGTCTGCTGAACTTCCGGCGTGGAAACAGCATTTAAACAACCCTCAGGTAATACCCACTATACCACTGGATTGTCGGTGAAGAGTTATTAGATAGTGGTAATTTTAAGTTTCAGCACAATAATATAATAATCAATTATTTATTTGAGGCATCTCAGGCCCATATAAACATATACCTTACAGACTAACATACATTAAAATATAAATCTTAAATAGGAACTAAAATATCTCACTAGACCTTTCTTTAGAATTGGTTCTCCAATCGGAATACCTCAATTTCCAGCGAACTAAATGTGTAGGCTACCTAATACCTAGTATTTTCCACACTTAGGTCATTTATAACCCACGCTTTCATTACTCCCTATAAACCCGTTCCTTATCAATCAACCGCATAATTCTCTTATCAATAAGTGTTCTTATTTCCTAGAAATAAAACGGTGGGTCGCGTGACCCAGCTGTGATGCATTAAAGTTTCCGTGGTCTTATCGGAGCGGGATCTTGCACGGCATGAAGAAAAAGATATCTGTTCAAAGGGTGACTAAGTTGTATCGCTTCTTTGCTCTAGTGTAAAAAAAGCGAAGCGACCAGATACCATAAATTTATTTCCTACTTATCTTTAAGCACCTATCATCATCATCACCCTATTAACGTTCCCACTGCTGGGACACAGGGACTTCTCTCTTGACGAGAGAGATTAGGCCTTAATTCACCACGCTGGCCAAGTGCGGGTTGGTGAATGTCACATGTCTCTTCAAACTCTTTTAAAGTTCTCAGAACATGCCGGTTTCCTCACGATGTTTGCCTTCACCGTTAAAGCACGTGTTTTAAAGCGCACATAAATTTCTCAAGAAGAACAATCCAGAGGTGCGTGGCGGGGTTTGAACCCACGACCTTCGGAGTGAAAGTCGAGTGTCCTCCCACTTTGCCAATACGGCCTAAGCACCTATGATTATTTTATTTTTGTTTTTTTGTATTTTATTTTGACGGTTCCAAGTTTTGTAAAACCAAACAATGGAAATAAATGATTTTGTATCTTGTAACACTAAAAATATGAATAGTATTTGTAACACCCGTGATTATTTTAGTCTAATAATACTCTACCTTTGATTGTGTCTATTTAATCTTTTTTTTTTTATTAGCCTATGTTGTCCCACTGCTGGGCAAAGGCTTCCCCCAACTCCCTCCAACAATAAAATTATTAATAATTAACAATTTAATCATTTGTCAGCTCTTTTTTTTTACATTTTCTGTGTGTGGTTTCTTTAACCCCCGACCAGAAAAGAGGGGTTATAAGTTTGTCGTGTCTTTCTGTCTGGGACATCATATCTCCCGAACGGATGTAGCGATTATAATTTTTTTATGTATGAAAGGTGAGTTTTGCGCGAGTGTTCTTAGACATGTTTCATGAAAATCGGTTGTGCCGTTTTAAGAGTTATGGGAGTGAGAGTGGGGAAAGTAAACCGAAAATCTGCTAATATACTTGAGTGGGGTATAATGAATGTTGTCCGAAATAAATGAATTTTTTATTTATTTTTATAATATGAAAGCGCATCGCGACCACATTACAAAATATTATGGTGTTTTAGTTGCAAGGAAACTAAGGCAATGGAATCGGAGGGTTTTCTTTAACTTTAAATTTAGATTTATTGTTATTTTCTCCTATCTGTTTGTTAATACCACTGAAAATTTGAATATTTAAAAAAACAAAAGTAACAATCTCCAATGTACATCTATACTAATATTATAAAGAGGAAAGGTTTGATTTTTTGTTTGTTTGTTTGTTTGTCTCGAATAGGCTCTGAAACTACTGCACCGATTTCAAAAATTCTTTCACCATTCGAAAGCTACACTATCCCTGAGTGACATAGGCTATATTTAGTTTTCAAAAATAATATGATTCC
Source organism: Gymnoscelis rufifasciata (assembly GCA_929108375.1). NCBI lineage: Eukaryota > Metazoa > Arthropoda > Insecta > Lepidoptera > Geometridae > Gymnoscelis > Gymnoscelis rufifasciata. The sequence continues at coordinate 2,062,533 of OV815320.1, forward strand.
TTACCAAACTCCGATAAATAACCTAAAATCTTTCTTTAATCGCGAATGCTGCGAAAACTATTGAATAAATAACAAAGTAATGTATTACAAATTTGTAGAACTTATCATTATCTACAAAAAACGTCCTAACGTCATATCTCTAACTATTATAGTTTTGTGACAATAAGCGGGGTTAAGATCACGAAATAATCTGCCGCGTCGCGTCGTCGGCTCCCTACTGAATGGTCGTGTGCGGAAATAAAAAAATTGTCGCTTGATAATATTTTGTCGCTTAGTTAGTAGTTAATAATTCGTTAACAGGTAACTAATCCCATTCAAAAAGTTATTTTCAGAACTAAACCCTAGCATATAGCATAGATATTGTACATATCGTCGGTTGCAGGTTCAATTGGGTTAACCACCAAAACACGTAAAATAAGTTGAGTATACAGTTTTTTTTAGTTTTTTCTGCTCTTTCGAATAGCATAATAATAGAATTCTAGCTTTAAAAAAATACAGTTACGCTACACATTTTAACTGTGATTTTTCAGACTTCCGTCGAAATTATGTTGAAACTGAGTAGGTATGTGATCCATTTACATAAGTCGAATTGTTGTATTCCTATCCTATGACCAAAGAAGGTTAAGTTGATGTATGTATCTTGGCAAACCAGCATTGCTCTTACACTTATTCTTAGCTTGAACGAAAAATTATAACCACACATACACCAATATAAAACCAACTTTCTTCAAAAAACTAACGTTACACCAATTGACCCGAACCAAGTTTATGTTTGTTGTCGGTTACACCAATTTGAGCATTGCAATCAATAGCATGTTTTCTCTTACCTTAATCTTCTTATAAATAATAAATCTAAATTTAAAATATAAGAAAAACCCCCGATTCGAATCCTTCAATTTCCTTAAAAGTAAAACTCCATAATAATGTGTAATGTGCACGCAATGCGCTTTCATTTGATACCTCACTCGAGATTTTTGCAGATTATCGGTTTTCCTTCCCCACTCTAACCCCCACAATTATTAAACGGCACAACCGATTTTCATGAAACATGTCTAAGAGCACTCGCGCCAAACTCACCTTTTAAACAAAAAAAACTAAGTTGAAATCGCTTCATCCGTTCGGGAGCTATGATGTCCCAGACAGATAGACACGTCAAACAATGTCAAACTCTTTTTTTGTCGGGGGTTAAAAATGAATCGCAAAATGTGTTGCTGAGCGCATAACTCAACAACGCCTAAACCAATTTAGCCAATTTATTTTTTAAATGTTCGTTGTTGTTTAAGGATGGTTTTTACGGCGAGAAAAATACGAATAATTTTGAAACAATTTTGAATAATTACCCGTGCAAAGCCGGGGCGTGCCGCTATATATGATATATTCTAATATATAAAATTCTTCTGTCACGGGCTGCGTAATCGAACTCCTCCGAAACGGCTTGACCGATTCTCATGAAATTTTATTATTCAGTAGGTCTGAGAATCGGCCAACATCTATTTAAAAAAAAAAAATTTTTTTGCAAAACAACGTTTGCTGGGGTCAGCTAGTACATAATATGGCGACAGGCCAAGATTGGACATATTATTTCTAATTGAAAGTCACTTTACATCAAGTGCGATTATGGTCAAATGAAGGCTTAATTACCAAAAAAAAATAAAAAATTTACGCCCGTATCCAAAAGTGAAGATAAGAACTCATAATGGAATAATATCTTCAGGTTTGTATGCTGTACATAAATTATTTAAGTACATCATACAATTTCAAATAACCAATAAAAACCTCCAACGAAAATTGGTTTGAACGAGATCTAGTGAGTAGTTTTTTTAATACGTCATAAACCGCAATTTACCTTCCCACACACAAGTTAATCGACCTTGAATACGGTCGGTACTTGGATGGGTGACCGGTCTGTCAAGGCACCCTAGTTTTTTTTTTCATTTAGTTGCATCAACACGGTAAGCATTCATAAATTAAAAAAACACACATTTGGTTAATTAATAAAAATACACAAATACTACTACTACTAATAATAATAGAGGTATGAGACTATCTTATACTTTTCAAATTTATTTTAATACTCTTAATACTCTCTTAGTCAGATGACTAAAAAATAACAATTATTCGCTATTAAGAGTAAGTTCGGATAAGGATAATGAACTATGGGTATCTACCCATTACCACCCATTATTTACCCATTTACTTATGCATAGTAAAAAAAAAATATTTATAAAAAGAAATTTGCTTTAAGGGTGACTTGGTTCTAACACTAGTAAAATTGTAAAGTTTTACGGTTCTACTCCGATAAGCTAATTTGCAGTTAATGATAATTAGCCCTTGCGCCTTTTTCTTCTTGTTTAAATGATCATGGCTACTGCGACGAACCTAAAATCATGATTATTGTATTTCCGTAGAAAGTTAGGTTGGATAAATACTTAATATGAATGGATAAAAAATATGATTAATAAGTTATTTTATTGATAAGTTACATTAAATAAATAAAATAAATAAATAAATATCTCCGGACTAATCACACAGCATCACCTAACCCCAAATTAAGCAGAGCTTGGTACTATGGGTGCTAAGTGACTGATATACTGCATAGATAAATTTTTTTCTAAATACATACATAATGATACGTAGAAAACACCTAGACCCGAAACCAGAAATTGTACAAAATCTGGTACCCCGGCGGAATCGAACCCGCAACCTCTTGCTTCTCAGACGGACCATCGCCCACCGACCCACAGAGGTCGTCAAAAAAATATCATTAGATAAAATAGATAGAATAAACTTTAAATAAATGTTATAAGTTCTATACTTTCTAATTTAATAATGATAATTTTATGTTAAAATTTCAAAGATACAACCTTTCTTAACATAAATGTTAGTTATAATCTAATCCTGTAAAGTCCTAACGGGGCTCATGTCTGGGAATGAAATGAATGTAACACATTTATGTGCGCTTTAAACACGTGCATAACGGTAAAGGCTAACATCGTGAGGAAACCGGCATGTTCTGAGAACTTAAAAGAGTTTGAAGGACATCTGACATTCACTAACCCGCACTTGGCCAGCGTGGTGAATTAAGGCCTAATCTCTCTCCAAGAGAGAAGTCCCTGTGTCCCACCAGTGGGAACGTTAATAGGGTGATGATGATAAACACATTTATGTTAATACATTTATGAAACAACAAATATATGATTATGATAACTTCAACAATATTTCAATCATAAAGATTTTTTTTAATTAGAAAACGTATTTTCCCTTTTTTATATGCAAAATATTCGTGGCTTTCTGAGTCACCACGTACAGAATATGTACGTATTCATTTGAGTGCTTTAAACGTATCTTTTAGTCATAACATAACCAGAATAATGTATAAATCACAAAAAAAAATTACTAAATAATTTAATTGACATTAAAAAAATATGATAAACTTTATAATCCTTGCATAGGTATGATTTTCAAATCAAATTATTTAATTTCTCGAATGTGTGCCTTATACAGGCGTGCCGATCACAAAGAATACAAAAAATGTTACGAAATTATAGAAACAGTCCATTTTGAAGTCGTGAAGATTCCCTATTAGGTAAGCTAGCTAATAGATTTGAAACCCCTGAGAGCAACAAACCATGTGTAACAGCGAAATAACTTATGTGACCGAAACATTTATAACGAGCATCCCAAAACTCCACGTGAATAATAAATTACAATTACACAGAAAACTTGGAGGTGCGAAAGTTGGGTGTTAAAATGCTAACAAACTCTGCAAAAATTCGGATACACTGCCCTCATTCAACACGAGTTTCAGTCCAAATTTCGCTCGGATAATGCTGCTTGATTTATGGACACCCTATCCGCAACTGACTGCTTTAAATTGCTTATTTATTCTGAAACATGGTGAATGAGAGTGATAACTAGCTCGTATTTACTTTCAGTTTGTTTCATGATTATTTCATTTGAAACTCGTGGAAGTTGTTACTATTTTGTTTTGTTTTCCTAGAATGTTGTGGTTTGGTTCGTTTTATATATCATTTACATGCAAAGTTAAATAAATTAACATTTCCGGCCAATCCACACTAAACCATTTAGCCCCGTGGTAAGCTATTAGCTTGTATTACGGTACTAGAGATATGGTATGCTTAATGTAATAGACACATACATATATAGATACACTAACACTCAGACTAAGAATAAAAGTGCCTGCAGAACATAAGAAGAAGATTCCCTTCGGCGGGAATCGAACCCGCTACCTCTTGCACCGCAAGCGGATCTTCACCCACCGAACCACTGAGGCTGTCAAAGTAAATTAGTGTAATTAGTAAGCGGTAATTCACGTTTCTATTGAATAAGAGGTTTATTCCTGATTGCATAAAAAGACTAGCAGATTCCTTTGAGACTATGTAAGGTTATAAAATAGAACTGCAATTGCTTCCAATGACGGCGGATGAAACCCACGTCTGGAATAACTATATGAGATATAATACCAAGTACTACTACTAACTGAGGACTAAGCAGAGATATGGGCTAAGAATATTTTTATTATTAGAAGATAATTAGGACAAAGTAAGTCGAGAAATAATTAGCTAACTAAAATCAGATTAAATTATTGGAATCTATAAGTAGAATAGTCTTGCCGGTTTGCTTAATTTATATAATACCTACATATTGGTTATTCTGCATTTTAATGACATCAATTCTTTTGCAGCGACACAACAGCCCAAGGCTGACCCAACGAAATGCATGTAATATCAAAATTGACCTAAGCCATTAATAGTTATTTTTATACAAACAAAATGAAATAAAGCTTTGGTCATGCCGGCTTCGAAACTGAATCTATGCAAACGGAATTGTGTCTTCATGCCATGTAAAATATTCAATTCTTGCCAAAGCCAATAGTAGAATGTTAAAGACTTTTATTGCTAAGTCTTTGAAGAATGTCTGACATTGCATTCGATGTTATAAAAAACTTTATAACATTACGTAAAAATTACATTTTGTAATTTTTAAAACGACAAATTTTATTCACATGCCTTAGATGGTATGACATGTTGATCCTAAATGTGTTTTTCTTGTTTATGTATGTATGTACATACTATGTCTTTTGTGACTATAGAATTTGAATTGAAATAAAAACACAGCATTCGGTGGATCTAAGCCAACCTCACTATTAAACTGCACAATTCCGCTAAGATCAAACGAGTCCTGTCGGATGAACCCGATATTTCTATCGTAGGTTTAAGTACTCAAATGGTTCGTTTCCTATTTACGTCTCGAGTTAATTGGTCCGAGTCATAACCTTTCGCTTATTGCAGGCCTTGGGCATAGGGCTGCCTTATTGCCTTGCAAATTAGATTAGAAATGAGTGCCTAAATGGGATTGAATAAATTGTATTACATTTCAGCCTCGGAGTTGGAAATTTAGTGAGTAATTCTCGTGTCTTGTACTTGATTTGAACCGTACTTTTAGAATTTTGTAAAAGTCTGTTAAATAAATACATAAATATTTCCAGGACAATCCACACAACAACATCTAGCCCCTTGGTAACCTCTGAGCTTTTGTTACGGGTACTAGACATCTGATATACATACTTAATATAATGGGCATACATAATATAGATATTTTTTTATTATACATATTAAACACGAGCAATGAGAAGTATGTTTTATTTTATGTATTTATTTGTACCAATTACCGTTCTATGAAAAAGGCTTAGGAAAAGGACAGCTTACACAGTGATTTAACCCGTAATTACTCGCGTGGGGTGTTTTATTCCCCAGAGCCTGTTTGAACGTTTCTAGTGATTATAGTTAATTACAGCGCTGATTTTCAAGTTAACTTTCTAAAACTAATGATTTTAGTAATTATATGACAAAGTTGCCTTTTATTATTTAATTACAAATATCAACATTGAGAAACCTGAGAAAGATATCAGAAGCATTTTAAAAGGTTACATGTAGGTTACACTACCCTATAACAAGAAAACGAAAATCGAAAAGATTGTATAAAACTCCATATTTATGCTGATATCATGTTTTTCCAAATTATTAGATAATAATCTAGGGACGATAATTAATTTTCGTTTGTAGTGGATTATGGATATTCTATAAATCAATTAAAGATTATTTATTTTATGATTAAACTATAGCTTTATTTTTATGTATTTGTTTTTCTAATTACAACCTAGGGGTAACTACACGGGTTATGTAAGAATTAAGACAAAAGTAATTACGGGTAAATAAAAAACCACTATACTCTCCTGTTCTTATAACCACTCAAACGTCCGGGCGTCAATTGAGGCCTCAGAAAATGATAAATATTAGTTAAAGTATATATTTATATATTTATTGCATGAAATACATGTATCTGTTACATAGGTCTTATAATGTAATCAATTTAGTTTCTCAAAACAAAAATGCCAATACATCCAAAAATTCATGGCGTTAATAATAAAAAAAATACCACTCAGATACAACGTAGTCAAATAATTTGATAAGTTCGGAGCAGCCACGTGATTTTGCAAACAACAGCGTGTTTTTGCAAATACCAATTTACATTTTTATTTACAACTAGTAGTGCCTCGCGGTGTTTTTTCCCGTGTTTTGTGATTTTTCCCGTGTAATGGGATTTTTTTTTTGGGATTGTAAATGTTAAACTTATAATAGTTACCTATAAATAAGAACTCCAAAATTGTAATAACTACAAAATTGTAATAACTGATAAAGCTGTGTTGTTCTATTCGCTTCTCAACTCAGTATAAAACATTGAAGCGAACTGTCAAGACAATGTTATTTCCTTGATATTTGTTATTTAACCAATTTAGTTTTATTAATTTTAAGTTGACCTGTCCATGTAGGCTATGTGCTTCTAAGGAAATAAACGTTTTGACTTTGACTTTGACTTTGACTTTCCAAGGTAAAAAGTAGTTAATGTTCTTTCTCAGGCTCTAGAGCAGTTTTTACGTCAAGAGGACAGAATAAAGACAGGCAGAATAACTTTCGCATTTAGTCAAAACACAATGGTTCTTTATTGTATTGTGTGTTCTGATTCTACTAGTTATTTATGTACTACAATTTAATAAATATTTATTTTTGTCTGCTCCATCTAAAAAAATCGTTAGTGACTGAGGTGATGACAATAAAAAAAAGAGTCCGTCATTTGTATTATCTATGAAAATAATAACTTGATTTTTTGTTTCTTTCTTTTGCGAAAAAATTAGGATGATACAGTGCATCGATGTATCGCGTGACATAATGCATTCGAATACTAAATGTACTAAATGTATACATCATTCAGAAACTTTGATGCTCTATTGACTGCTTCAGCGGCGCGGTGGGAGAGGGTCCGCTTGCGGCGCAAGATGTAGCGGGTTCGATTCCCGCCGAGAGTGAAAATGTTTGTATGTTCCTGTAATATTGTATTTAATTTATAAATACTCGTATCTCCATTATAATTTGCTACTCCCGTCTTATTCGTGCTTTATGATTTGTGTACATCCCAAGGTTGCCTGGAAGAGACTCGCTATCAGCGATAAGGCCGCCCATTGTTTCACAAATTTTGTACATTTTTATCTTTTATTGTGTTTTATTATGTTGTGTTCAATAAAGAGTATTGTATTGTATTGTTCTGCAAGCACTTTCTCCTTGGTCTGGGTGTTTAATATATATAATAAAAAAATATCTATATACCTCTATGTATGCCTATTGTAATAAGTACATCAGATATCTAGTACCCGTAACACAAGCTCAGACCTTACCACGGGGCTAGATGTTGTTGTGTGGATTGTCCGGAAATATAAATAAGATATAAATAAATAAAAAAAATATATCTTAGCACTTTCTTATTAAATTGATAAAGCGTAAAATAGGTGACTGGCTTACAGACTGATTTAATAAAATACCTATTATTTAAGTAGTCATAATACCTAATTACAAACAAGACGAGACTGAAAAGTTTCAATAAAGAGGAGGAGGAGGTTTTGTCTGTTCACGTCCGTAAATGGTAACCCTCTGAATCCTTACACGTGACCTCCGGGTGGTGCTTTCTTAGCAGTCTCTGGTGGTAGGCTTCGGCCGCGGCGTGTCACCACCCTCCGGGCTGGGCCAGTGCGTGAAGCGATTTTTTCGTGTTTCGTAATGTGGAGAAGCCATCTTCTAGGCCTTCATGCTCCATCTTAGACCACATCGTCACTTTGCATCAGGTGAGATTGTGGTCAAATAAAGGCTTATCAATAATAAAAAATAAAAAAATATATATTTTTATGAGACGTGCTCTTTATCGACGCTTACACTAAGTAATCAGCTTCGTTATTGAATAAATGTATTAAATACTAGCTTTTCGTGACCTTGCTCTCATAAATAAGTAGTAGCTTTTGTTCTTTACTGGGACATAACTACCTGTAACCGTGTCAAATTTGATCCATCGTCAAATCGTCTTCTCTCGCAATAATATGGCGTATTTTATTGAGGTAAGATAGATAGATAGATAACTCTTTATTGTACACCACAAATAAAATACAAACTACAAGCAATAACAAGACAATACATTGGAGTACAAAGGGCGGCCTTATCGCTGTGATCGATCTATTTCAGGCAACCTTTGGAAGGACAGGAAAGAAATAGAACGACATAGACAGTGGCGTAACGTAAAGAAGATATAAAAGGAATATCAATAAATACCAAATAAACTATTCACAACTATTTTCAAATAAAATTAACTTAAAAATAAAAATAAACTTACCTACATACATAATTCCTAAACTATATCCTAATAAGAGCGATACTAAAAAATAAATAAATAAAGAATAATAATAGACTATATGGAGACGCGCGGGAACCCTGTGCCTTCGATACCACAGGGCCGCCTTGGGGATTAACAGATGGGTAAAAATAATAAGGATGGAATGGAAAAGCGTGCACTGACCTGCAAGCGAAGGACTTCCAGCCAGGTTCCACGTTCCTTGCGGGGGTGGGGCAGCCCAGCAACTCAGGGCGCCCTCAAGCACATCCACACTGTCACCACACACGGCTATATCGTCTCGCATAAAATGAGCGGTAGAAGACCAAATATTACGTCCAGGATCACAATGATATTACAGCGAAATCAAACAGCGGAATTATAATGTTCCATATGGCGGGAAATTGGAGATGAAAATCGATCACGCTCTCGATTAGTGTCCACTCCACGCGACTGCCCACGGTCAAGTCTTGTTCTTCAGTTGCCATTTTTCTTCTTCTTGTCGCGCCAGCGCATTGACAGTGACACTAGCACGCTTATGTCAGGGAAAGGAGAAATTGGATAGGATTATGGATAGATGGCGTTACCATTTCCTCCCCCCCTTGATGTGTCAGCATAAAGACACAATCGTAAGTGAGACTAGAAATTTCTAATATCCCTAGCGGAATGGCAGAGACTAGGATGAGCCTAATATCTCTGAACTCATTATAAGTAACAGCGGTTGAAAAGGACAACTGAATGCGGGATCATTATAATGTGCGGTACAATTTATAAAACTGCGGGAAATTACTTAAATGAAGCGGTGTTACGTGTATTGATAAATAAACCGTAAGAACTTAAAACTAAGGCTTAAATATATATCGTCAATGTTTATTGTTGCGGTAGCGGGCATATGCGAACGGTTGGCCGAAGCAACACTGACCCTTTCGCGGTTCTAATAGTACACGTACGGATAACTCCGTCCTTAGAGGGATGAACCTTTTCTACGATGGCTAATGGCCAGGCTAAACTAGGCACGTTATCTTCTATCACGACTGCAATAGTACCCGGAGTGATAGGCGTGGAAATTGTATTCCACTTTTGTCTAGCCTGCAGACTGTGTAGATATTCCATCCTCCACCTTCGCCAAAATGACTGAACTAATTTATCCAGTAGCGAATGCCTTTGCAGTAGACTGATGCTTTCATGTTCTACGTTAGGCGCGGGCAAAGAATACAACGGCGCGGTATGTAAAAAATGACTAGGTGTAAGTGCGGTAGGCTCAGCGGGGTCGGAACTTAGCACTGTTAGCGGCCGCGAATTAAGTAAACACTCAACTTGTGTGAGTACAGTGCAAAGCTCTTCATATGAAAGAATCTGCTGACCGATTACTCGGCGCAGATGCGTTTTTACTACCTTAATCATACTTTCCCAAGCCCCTCCCTTATGAGGTGACTTAGGAGTTATAAAGAACCAACTAATGCGGCTGTCAGCCAACTCTCTTTTAAAACTTTCGCGGTATTCATTATTTAAGAATTTGTATAAGTCGCGTAAATAGGCATCAGAGCCTTTAAAGTTCGTTGCATTGTCTGAGTACATTACTTGGACAGGGCCTCGACGTGCGAGGAAACGTTTAAGAGCGGCTATGAAACTAGGCGTACTAAGGTCGGTTGTGACTTCAATATGCACGGCCCTAGTGGTCAGACAAGTGAATAAACATATGTAGGCCTTTTCAGCATGCACTCCACGACGGCGTACTGGGGTGTAAGCGATAGGTCCTGCGTAATCGCAGCCTGTTTGTGCGAACGCTTTTACAGCTTGGCGAGCGCGACTTTCAGGTAGGTCTGACATGAGCGGGTAAGTTGGACGCGGATTTACTTTAAAACATTTATTGCACAAGTGGAATCTTTGTCTCACGAGGCGGCGAGCGGATAAAATCCAAAACCTTTGTCTAAGAAGTGACATTAATAATTCCGGACCTGCGTGTAGGTATTTTAAATGATAATAATCAATTAGCAAGTTGACAATATGGTCACTGCGCGGTAAAATCAGCGGGTGAATATTTGTGTAATTCAAGCCTGAATTAACAAGACGACCACCTACTCGGATAAGTCCGTTTTCGTCAATAAACGGCCTTAATTTATTAATAGCGCGTGAGCATGACTCATCTTTCTGTAGGCTATTAAATTCTTCTGCAAAATATTTTCTTTGCAGGGCGAGTATTATTTTATTCTCTACAAACTGAAGCTGGTCAGCCGTAACTGCGGGTGTTCCTTTACGTTGCAATAACTTAGCAAACGTAAAGACATATACAAGAATTCGCATTAGTTTAGTCCACGACGAAATGCGTAAAGCGAGATTGTAAATTACGCAATCATTAGATGGTAAACAAACCGTAGCGTGCGATAATACCTTTTGCTCAGGAATCTCCTCAATAGGCTGGCCATCGAGGGAGCGGAGGGGCCACTGGCATGGATCGAGCGCGATCCAGGGGGGTCCGTGCATCCACAGTGGATGTAACATTAATTTTCGTGGCGTAAGGCCACGCGACAGACAATCTGCGGGATTCTCTGTGCCTGCGACGTGATAAAAGTGGTCAGGCGGAATATTATCCGTCACCTGAACCACGCGGTTGGCAACAAACGTGTGCCATCGATGCGGTGAGCTTTTTATCCAATACAAAGCTACTTTGGAATCTGTAAACGCGTATGTTTGTATAGGGATTTTACCTGAGTAATTGTCTAGCACCGTGCGCAACAACCTAGAAAGTAGGACTATTCCACAGAGCTCCAGTCTAGCGATGGTGACTGGTTTGGACGGTGCTACCTTAGACTTAGCACAGACCAAGCGAACTGTGTTACCGTTGTCCGAACTGACATGTAAGTAAACTACACAACCGTAAGCGACAGAACTTGCGTCAGAAAATCCAACCAATGTGACAGTGCATCCTGGAAAAACACCCAGATGGCGCGGCACTCGCATCTCATTGAGCGCCGGTAGCTCGGTACAGAATTGTAACCACATTTTAATAATGTGTTGCGGAGGACTATCATCCCAATCTAAATTTAAACTCCAAAGCTCTTTTATGAGTAATTTAGCAAAAAGGACAGCTGGGGCTACGAAACCCATAATGTCCCATAGTCTAGCGATAGTAGAAAGGATGGAACGCTTAGTGCATTTCTCATCTGCGGGTGCGGTAATTTTGAAATAAAATGAGTCATCGTCCGTACACCAACGAAGACCTAGAATTTTGTGTTGTACTAATTTATCGAATTCAACCTCAGTGGACAGTTTGTGTGTAGAAGGAATGCCTTCTAGCACAGCCTGCGAACTACTATTCCACTTTACTAGATCCCACTGCGCGCCCTTAAACAACGCTATCAGCTGTTGAGCAGCGTCAGCGGCTTCCGTCTCGTTATTTACCGAGAAAACAATGTCATCCATATAGCAAGATGAGCTAGCTATATCTCCAGCGAGCGGGTACTGCGAACCGTCATCGACGACTAGCTGTCTGACCGTGCGCATTGCATGGAACACAGACGAGGCTAGCCCGAAACAAACACGATTAAATTGATAAAGAGTTAGCGGATCTTGCGGATTAAATCGGTACAGTATACATTGATAACGGCGATCACACTCACGGACGGCAATCTGTAAGAATTGTTGACGACAATCAGCGGCCATGGCAACAGCGTAAAGACGGAAATTTAAAAGAATCTTAAAAAGATCACCCTGTAAATTTGGTCCGTGATGTAATATATTATTCAGCGAAACTCCTGAACTGCTTTTGCAGCTAGCATCTAAGACTATTCGGAGACGGGTTGAAGTCTTATCATTACGTACAACACCGTGGTGCGGTATAACGTACATAGGCGATGAGTCATTAGGTAGACCTGGAGGCGCGGGTGAAATATATTTTTTATCCAAGTATTCCTTAATGACGTCATCGTACGCGGACCTTAGGCTTAAAGAAGCTTCTAACTTCTTCTCGAGACACAGAAAGCGTCGTCGGGCGGTTTCATAAGATTTGCCTAAAGAAAAAACATCCTTACTAAACGGTAGGCCTACAGTATATCTACCGGAAGCGGGGTCGCGGGTTGTAGTATGTTTATAAAATTCCTCACATTCTATGTCAGCGGAACATAGAACGCTTGGCGCGGTAGCGGAAGGAAGCTCGTCCAGTTCCCAGAATTTCTGAACGAGATCATGTACATTTTTTAGACTATTCTCCTGCACTAGACAGCAGGTCATAGCCTCGCGGGAAAATAAAGTAGGCGCTGAACCTATAACGACACATCCTAATACTGTACGTAAATAATGCGGGGTGCGAGTAAAGTCGGGCGCGACGTTTGGTAATAACAAATGCGCAAACAGCGGAGCGCCTAATAACATATTTATTTCACCAGGTTCTCCAAACAACTCGTCGGCTAGCGGAAACCCGTGTAAATGCGATAAGGATCTCTTATCTATAACTGCACTCGGTAATGAGTCAGTAATGCGATCGACAACAAGCGGCGAAATATTAAACTTAATATTTTTATTAAAACGAGAATAAAAATCTAAGCCAATTGAACTAGAATTTATTGTGTTTTGCGTTCCTCCAAAACCTTTTATTATTGTACTCCCGGCATGATTTACTTTTATATTTAACAGGTCACAAGTATCTTTCGTAATGAAATGAGACTGTGACGCGCTATCTAACAAGGCTCTGATATGATGTTTAACTCCGTCAGTATCGTAAACAACGACCTGAGCGGTAGCTAGTAAAACCGTGGTACATTGCTCGCTCCGTACTGGGGAGTGAGACGCGGGCAGGTTTGATGCAGCGATGGAGGTCGCGCACAGCGATACGTCCGAGCGCCCAGGCTGAGATAACGACTGCGCGGGCGGCGCGACGGTCGCAGCCTGGGAGACGCTTGGATGGCGTGCGGGTTCGATTCTCGACCCGAAATGCAATAAACTATGATGTCGCGATTTACACGAGCGGCAAGTCGTGTTTGACTTACACAGAGCGACCCTATGCTTTATGCTAAGGCAGTTTATACATGAATTATTTTCCTTAACATAATTAAAACGTTCCATGGGGGTCATTTTATGAAACGGCGGGCATTTGAATAAATGATGATGAACAATATTAGTACATAGACATTTATCAGCGGTATCTGAGGAATTCACGGAATTCGCGGAAACAGCGGCGGCAACGGCGGGTGAAGTGTTTACGTAAGCGTGTAGCTGCGGTGCACCTTTATTAAAATTATTATTAATTTGCTTTGTAAGAGTTCGCGGAGTACCTTTACGCGGGCCTGGACCCGCTGCGGGGGCGGGGGCGGAGCTCGTTCGCTCGAACACCTTCGCGCGATTTTTTATGAATGACTCGAGTGTATAAAATGTAGGTATATCGGACCCTAAACTCAACTCAAAAGCGTAAACAGTACTACGATCTAATTTTCTTAAAGCTATGTGAACTAGAATTAACTCATCTAATCTTTCTATCTTTAAGTTATTCAATGCGCGGACTGTGTTGATAAATTGTTCATGAAACAAATCAAAGCTCTCTGTAGATGCGGTGCTTATAGGCGAGAAATCGAACAGCTGATTTAAATAAGAAGTTGCTACCATTCGCTTATCTTCATATTTGTCAACAAGCGTTTGCCAAATGAGTTCGTAATTTTCTGGACAGTGCGTTATACCTATACACACTGACTCGGCCTTACCCGTCAACCTACCAACTAAATAATATAATTTCTCGGCATCGGTGAGGGATGGATTCTCATGTACAGCGGTCTTAAAACAAGAGTAAAATATAGGCCATTTCCTTATATCTCCTGCGAAAGTGATTAACTCAATAGGTGGCAACCTATGCGGCAATTTATTAAAAACAACAGAAGGTTGCGTTGTATTGATAACAGCTGACGGAACAGAATGCTTATCATACAATCTTTTTATGCGGCTATATAGTTGCTCAAATGCAACCATACATTTATAATCTGGTACGGCGGTTGGATCGACCTTTAATAACTGTAAATTATAGTCGTCCAGTAATTTTAAGAATTCACTGCGTAAAATATCAATATTAGCACATTCAGAGAGAAAAGATTCCTTATTCGAAGCACTTACGTCTATATTTGAAGAAGAATCATACATGTTTTGAATTAACTCAAAGATAGCTTCCCTTTTAGCTTGCAATATTAACAGCTGGGAATCATCTGTTTCGATAGGGTTTTTTGACCTAGTATTAGCCATTGTAGAAATTATAAAATAACTGCGGTGCGTAAGAAATGAAAGATAGGCCTTATGTTATAATAGTTATATAAAATATAACGAAGTAAATTAGTATTTACAGCGCGTTTGTATAACAAGCGTAATAACCTATCTAACGCGGGCGCGGGGGGAATACTTGCGTCGGCAAACCGGTTGCGATACTCGTACTATGCCTGGCAAAAATGGCGTGTTCTATCAAAATAAGCAGGGGGTAGTGCTAAATAATTATGAAGGCAGACAGAAAATTTATAAACTGCGTAATTGCGGTAAATTTATCAATACGTATATGCGTAAACACCATATAATGTTAAAGTTATGGAACATTAAATATAAAAACAGCGGGTTATAATGATATGACCAGGTCCAACTGCAATAGATGCGTGTTGGATGCGGTTAGTCTCAATGACAAAAAAGGTCAATCACTCGAATCACGTAATGTAATTCGATTATACAGCGAAAATATAACTTGTTAGACCAATAACTTAGGTATTCTAACAAGCTATGCGGGGGAAATAAATTATATGTAGGTTATCTAAGGTTCGTTTGAACCACAAATTTGTATCTTGATAAATGAGTAATGTGTGGATAAATCCGTCTCAATGAGAAACCACACTTTAGGGACAAATCCGTCTCGAATAGGACCACACTTATGGAGACGCGCGGGAACCCTGTGCCTTCGATACCACAGGGCCGCCTTGGGGATTAACAGATGGGTAAAAATAATAAGGATGGAAGGGAAAAGCGTGCACTGACCTGCAAGCGAAGGACTTCCAGCCAGGTTCCACGTTCCTTGCGGGGGTGGGGCAGCCCAGCAACTCAGGGCGCCCTCAAGCACATCCACACTGTCACCACACACGGCTATATCGTCTCGCATAAAATGAGCGGTAGAAGACCAAATATTACGTCCAGGATCACAATGATATTACAGCGAAATCAAACAGCGGAATTATAATGTTCCATATGGCGGGAAATTGGAGATGAAAATCGATCACGCTCTCGATTAGTGTCCACTCCACGCGACTGCCCACGGTCAAGTCTTGTTCTTCAGTTGCCATTTTTCTTCTTCTTGTCGCGCCAGCGCATTGACAGTGACACTAGCACGCTTATGTCAGGGAAAGGAGAAATTGGATAGGATTATGGATAGATGGCGTTACCACTATATAATAGATAAAAATAAGTGTCGTGGTAAATGGGGCTTATGTGTTTTTTTGATATGTAAGCTTTATTTATGTATAGTT
This sequence comes from Gymnoscelis rufifasciata, assembly GCA_929108375.1. Taxonomy (NCBI): domain Eukaryota; kingdom Metazoa; phylum Arthropoda; class Insecta; order Lepidoptera; family Geometridae; genus Gymnoscelis; species Gymnoscelis rufifasciata. The sequence continues at coordinate 2,078,744 of OV815320.1, forward strand.
TCATCTAAATCCCTTCATTAGTTTTTGCGTTCAACAAACACACTTACACACTTTCTCAAAAACTTTCCTTTTATAATTTAAAATATGTAGTGAGCCCCGAGAAATTCTCTTGTGTCTGACAATTTCCATTGTCATATATAATCTTGTCCTTTCATTTGATAGCCCACTGGGTCCATTCCCGCATATGAATTTGTGCATCCGCTGAAGAGATATTAAATTAAATTAAATTAAATATTTCCAGACGATTCACACAGCAACATCTAGGCCCCGTGGTAAGCTCTAAACTTGTGTTACGGGTACTAGATATCTGATATACTTAATATAACAGTCATACATATATAGATATTTTTTATTATACATATTAAACACCCAGACCAAGGAGAAAGTGTTTGCAGAACATACAAAAACTTTCACCCTCGGCGGGAATCGAACCCGCTACCTCTTGCGCCGCAAGCGGACCCTCGCCCACCGCGCCACTGAAGCAGTCATAGATATAAGAGTTATGATATTGTTGATAAATGTCGCATACACATTATGTAGTTGTCGTTGTTAAATGTCGCACACATATAGAGAGCCGTGTTGGCTTAGTGGGAGCACACTCAACTTTCATTCCGAAGGTCGTGGGTTCATACCCAGCCATTTTCAAAAATGATGTGCGCTATAAACACGTGCTTTATCCTATACTGTACTCTGCTGGGACACAGGGACTTCTCTCTTGGCGAGAGAGATTAAGCCTTAATTCACCACGCTGGCCAAGTGCGGGTTGGTGAATGTCACAAGTCCTTCAAACTCTTCAAGTTCTCAGAACATGATGATTTCCTCATGATGTTTGCCTTCACCGTTAAAGCACGAGTTTGAAGCGCACAATATTTTTCAAGAAAAAAAAGGTGCGCGGCGAGGTTTGAACCCACGACCTTCGGAATGAAAGTCGAGTGTATTCCCACTGAGCCACACACGGCTTTTTTTTGGTATAAAGTTATCTTTACCAAATAGCATGAAAATTTGTGTTAGAATTTTTCAGTGAAGCGTGAACACGATAATAATAGAAAGGATCCCTTAGAGAAAACTGTCGGGACCTCAATTTTCACGCCATAAAGTACAATACCTCCATCCCATAGTTAATCAGCCATGCCGTCCTATCCTTCACCATGACAAATTTCGGTCCATTCCGCGCAGACTATAAAATATATGTCGGTCCGATACACCCCAACATCTTGTTTAAAACAGCAGGAGAAGAAGAAGAAGAACATTTATTGTAAAAAAACTGTGTACATAGATGGTGGGTTATAAAAATTGTTCCAACTGTTTGGCCAATCTGAGCATACAATAATAAAATAATAACATGACAAAGTTTTTACAATTATACACTCTAAAGGTATTCCTTACATGGGATACTGTAGGTATAATTAGATTTAGGACTGTTTCACCATCCGAATATACATAGACAATAGAATAAGTATATTGGTCTTAAAAAGTACATATATAATTTCTGTAGATCTATGGCCTCCAAACTAGGAAAAACCGATACCTTGGAGACCTCCTTAGATTGATACAAAACAAAGTATGAAATACAAGTAAGCGTAAATATAAATCAATCAAAAAAGTTATAACTGACTTAGCATATAAAATAAAATATTAGCCAAGTGATAGATTAATGAAAAATAAAGTGAGCTACCTATATTGAGAGCGCGTCCCCGTGTGTGTGTGTGTGTGAATTGCTCAGAGAGACTGAACACACAAAACACTGATAATTAATGGTTAAAATATTAGCTATTTTGCTCAGTGACATGTCTCTAACCAATGATATGTATTGTATAATGACATGACTAGCCATTGCTTAGTTTACTCGGATTTCGTGCAATAAACCCTTATTTTACAGATAACCATGTTCATTTAATGATTTGACTATAGCTCCCTGTGTATTAATTTATAAAGTACAGTTTATTTTATTAGAAAAACGTTAACAATAGTATGAATTAAAGTTTATACTAAACATTTTTTACCGTTTTTTATTTGAAACTAGCGGCCCGCCCCGGCGTCGCACGGGTAAAAAAAGTTCCTGGCAATTTTTCCTTATTTGCTCACCGTTTAGACCTACTCTGGACTACGACAAAAATTTTAAAACCAAAATCAGCTCAATCGGCCCATCCGTTCTCGAGTTTCAATCAGACTAACGAACAACAATTCATTTTTATTTATATAGATATTGTTGCTCATTTAAATATATTTTATTTAGCTATTAAAATTATATCTCATAGCTGTATTTTGTACATTGACATTTATTGAAATGTATTTAATATGAGATCTAGGTATAATAGAAATCAATTGATTTTTTTTTGACAAAACATTAAATAAATAAATAAATAAAAACGACGCTGTTATTGGGTTAAAATTTAAATAACAACAGCTGGACGTATCGGCGCAGTGCACCTGTCAAAGTGGGACACTGCGCGCGCGCAACTAGTTTTGGCACAGCTCTTAACCTTACGTGCCAGTGATGACAAAATCAAATGCAAGCTCGTAGTGCGCTTCTCTCATAATTTTTATGAATACAGTTCGGATACGGTTTGGACATCTCCGATACGTTTTTGCGGCTGAAATAATTATGGTGATGATTATTATGTATACACTTAATATAAATTTTTTTTTTTTAGAGACATCCGCTGCGCACACAGGATTTGAACTGCATCTCCGGGAAAGCGCCCCGACGTGTTACCAATTACACCAACGCGTCAATTACATCGGTCGAAATTCTTCAGCACTTTGTAATATTAGGTGTAGCCCCGACTAACACATATACTAGTTTCTGTTACTGTCTACATAATACTAATACTCTCCAGGTCGAGCTCACTGAACCACTCGTTAAGTTAATAAACTTCCGATCTAATCTTGGGTATTCATAAAGTTATAATTTTATTAATAAAGCATACTCGGAACATAACATACAAGATTCGTTATTTCAAACTAGCTTTTCACTCGCGGCTTTGTCCGTGTAATAATAGATTCCGGCGGTAATAAATAGCTTTTGTTGTTTACTGGGACAACAGCAATATATGGATATCGCAATAATGGAATTTTCCCGCGAAATGTGGTATTTTACCGCGGTTAAAAAAGGTCAATTCAATTCAATTTCTTGTAATTGGACTTTGCGTTTGAAACGTCAGTTTGCCAGTGTCGAGTTTAATAAAATAATAAAACTTTGCATCTAAAAACCAATCTCAAAATTTGTCTGTGAAGAAAGCTAAATATATTACTGTGAAGTTTCCTCAAAGCGCAACAAACACACTAACATACATACATACACACTTTCCGGCTTAATATACTAGTAGGATAGATTCCCCCAATCCCAAATCTGCTTTTGCTAATCTCCATTCAGCATCTCATTTTAACCTATTACTAAAAATCCCTATAACTTTCGCTAAGTAAAAAACAGTCACAAAGCAATCTTAGAAAATACTCTGAAATCTTGGAAAATGAGATCTTCATTTGCACTCAGATTAATTAACTCCAATTATTCGGAACCCTCGGGCCTCAGTAATAGAGTCTACGTTTATAAAGGTTCGGGCAGTGTCAACTCATATTGTGATTAGGGTCGAGGTGTATTGGGAGGAGATAGGTTTATTTTGTTTGACATTTAAATCTGACCCAAAGAATTCGTTATTTAAATTTTAATTGATTTCGACCCTGCGACGTTGTCCGCGTTTATTTTATGGGAAAAATATAGGTTCTAATTTTCAACCCAATTCGTTTAATCGTTTCTTAAGATAGATATTAAATACCACTATTAAAATGAACTGGCATTGCAATATTCCTAAAAAAATATTAAAACATATATTTTTGGATACACCACCACACCACAACATCTAGCCCCGTGATAAATGCTTAGCTTGTGTTACGGGTACTAACCAACTAATTTTATTGATATAATAAACATACATAATATAGTTTTTGTTTTATTATACATATTTAACGTCCCGACCAAGGCGAAAGTGCTTGCAGAACAACAAACACCTGACCCCTCGATGGGAATCGATCTCACTACCACTTGCGCCGCAAGCGTGCCTTGGCCCACCGCGCCACTGAGGCAGTCAAATAGGATTTGCACACCCAATTACAAATGAAAACCGAGCTAATTGGAAAGAGAGGCGATTCGCACCTATTATTTCTTTTGATAAAGACTATTCGTGCATTAACTATTAATTTGTGACGTAAATAGTAGGTACCTAAACTCTTGTGTTTAAAATACTGCGAAAAAGGGTAGATCGGATTAATCTTAATAAAATTACTAGATAATAATAATTATAGTTTTGGTAAGACATTTGTTGAGATATTGCGATTCGGGTACTTAACAATTTTGATTTGAAGAAAGAACCTAATTTATTGTGATTAAAATAAGTTCACAAAAAGATAATCTCAGTGTGTCTACAGTTTTACGTTCATCTTCATTACTGTAGCTTAAGGAAATAAGGAAAATGGCTGCCACCGCAGACGTTGTCGCCGGATTTTGAGACTTTTACTATAAAGCTATAAATCTTTTGATCTCGGTCTTACGATAACCGGGTTTGTCCGGAATTATCCTTAGAATAAAATTAGAATAAGGTCACGTGTAAGGCAAAAAAAGAGTAAAAAAAAGAGTAGTCAGAGTAAACACTTACACTTATTTGCAATTACCTGTGACACAGGCTTTGAGAATATTAAGACACGGTCTTAAAGTGACTAGTCCAGAGACAGGCCAGTGTTAAGCCACAAATGTGTCTAGATGTGGCTGTGTGGTGATCCATACTTATTTATTCATCAATGCGACTTTAATATCGAAGATCGTAAATGCAACCTCAAAAACACCAAAACTTTTAATATTATGTAGGACTGTAGGTACTTTATATACCTGAAATTAAAAACAAGCTTCTATTTAAATAACAAGCATAATTTAAGCAAAAATATAATGTGAAATGTTTTCATGAATACAATTTAATTTAAAATAAAGCTATATAAATAAGTCGATTTAGTAAACAAACAGTGGAAATTAAACAATCCTCTTACACAAGCTTTCACGTTCACGGTTTGGTAAAGTAAAGTGAAATTGTCGTTTTTGTGCAAAAGTAAAACTCTGAAGCGCAGCTGTCCGTGTTCTTACGGCTAAATGTTTGTTTACGTACTTTGCGTCCGTAATTTACGGACGGCGGTAGTGAGGTGGCTTAAATCTGATAAATTGTTGTTTTTATTACTTTATACTTCATCCTCATTCCAACCGTGCGTCCCCTGCTGAACATAGGCTCCTTAAAAGATTTCCAGTTACTACTGTTGAAAGCCAACCAACCCGCACTTGGCCAGCGTGGTAAATTAAGGCCTAATTTCTCTCATCAATAGAGAAGTCAGTCCCAGCAGTGGGAAAGCATCCTGCATCCACCGTGAACCCGCAGCCAGTAGGAGGATGTCCTACATCCTAGTTATTTACATATATGTACTTTATACTTCCAAATATCTTATTTATCGGGAAGTTTGTATGGAGACATATTTAATACATAAGTTTAGGTATAGCAAAATTCATGATTTTATATGAAATGTTTGTGTCAAGTTTGTAAAAAGCAATAACTAAATTTAATTAACTATAGTATTATTATGTTTAGTATGGTGAAAATAACGGAAAAAAATCTAAAATAAATTGAATATCTTATATACGAATTAAAACGTTTTTGGTTAAAATAACCATATGGTTAACCGAAAACAAATTGTTTTAAAATCAAGTCGTAACATCCTGTGTTGACACAGTTTAATTATAGTCCGCGACAAATGTATTTAAAAACTAAAAAAGTCCTAAAATAGTTAAGAATCAGTTTAAAATGTTTACCCTCTGTAGACTTCACAATATCTGAAGACCGATTCCATTAATAGTATCATTAAAGTCTGAAATTCATCGCAAAGTGTTATTTATAGAAATAACTGACGGTTTAGTCGACACGACGTGACATCTTTCGTTATAGCGATAAATGACATGTTTGTAAACAACATCTAAAACTAGCATTTTGCCATCGTCTTTGGCTGAATTATAAATAAATATAATAAATATTTTTAAGGTTTGTAATGTAAAAGCAAAAGCCGAGTTGGCTAATTGTGCAAAAACGCGACTTTCATTCCGAAGGTCGTGGTATCGAACCCCAGGCCGCGGTCCTCTTGATTTTTCTACTTGAAATATTTGAAGGGTTTAAAGGACTTGTGACATACATCACATGTGGAGGTTTTGTCTGTTCACGTCCGTAAGTGGAAACCCCTGAATCCTTACACGTGACCTCTGGGTGGTGCTAAGAACAGTCTCTGGTGGGAGGCTTCGACCGCGGCTTGTCACCACCCTCTGTGCTGGGCCAGTGCGTGAAGCGATTTTTTCGTGTTTCGTAATGTGGTCCGGAGAAGCCATCTACCTTCTAGGTCTTCATGCTCCATCTTAGACCACATCGTCACTTTACATCAGGTGAGATTGTGGTCAAATGAAGGCCTATCTATCATAAAAAAAAACCAACCTGCACTTGGACAGCGCAGCGTGTTGAATAAAGACAAAGTCTCCATCGTCAAGAGAGAAGACCCTGAACGTAAATAGAGGTGCGTTTGATGATGATGATGAAGGTTAAAGTATCCAAGTACCTAGGTGGGTCTTAAAGTAGAGTTGAGAAACAACAGCCTGCCTAATTGGGCTTACAATAATATTGCTTGTTCTATGATTATAACAAATGACAATGTGTAGTAACATTCATCACACAAGGGTGAGACATGTTTGCACCCCATATACAACCATAGGCGCAGAGTCGCTCAGCGAGCGTAATATACTCGTAAATTACACACAAGGCGAACAATTCAATTGTTTTTTACTTATATTCTCCTTGAGCTATAAATCACCGAAAAAAAACAAAAGCTACACGACACTTGCCTCACGTAAGCCTAAACTCATACGCACAAATTGGCACAGTTCCGATAGGGATCTCACGCTCTGTCACGCGCAACGCGAAATGGCCTCTAAACCCCACCAATAAGCTTTGTAATTCAATGAATATCTAAACAAAGTAAAGTGAACTTCTAAGGTAGGTACAGCTATTTCAGGCGAAAGTGTTACTGAAATGAAGTAACATTATTTTGCTGTACATATTCTAGAAGGTCTTCCATAAGGTTCACAAGTCTTTTAATATTGTAGAAACGAATGAAAGAAAAATCTGAAAAGAGATTTCATAGCTCATTTACATTCATTCATTCCTTCAACTTTTTTTTCGAAATTCGTTACCTACTAATAATTCTACCTGAATAGTATTTAGACACTGACTAGCTTTTAGGCAAATTTAAGCCCAATCTGTGAAATTATTTCTACTAACTAGATTTTTGTATAGCCTTTTGTATACCTTTATAACCGCGTTGTGATGAAGGTGTCAAAATTCGATATTGATATAGTGCCGGCAAAAACAAGTCATGTAGGTCGAAAAATCACGATTTTTTTTCAGATTTTGTCAAATAACTCGAAACATATCGACGTTGTATTCAATACACTAACGCGTAACCCTTTTGCCCGACTGCGCGACGCAAATAATGTAATGTGTTTTTTAATGCTGATAAGCCTTCATTGGACCACAATCTCAACTGATGTAAAGTGACGATGTGGTCTAAGATGGGGCATGAGTAGAGTACCTAGAAAGTAGCTCTCCGGACCACATCACGAGTTTTATGATATGAATTTAATATAGACACCCAATTGTCATATTTTAAAATATTAAAACATAAAGTAACAAACAATGGCATGTTGAATACGAGTAGGTACTTGACAATTTTTTAGTTTATTTTAACATTTTTCGATCCGGCTGATCGTTTAGGATCTATTACAAATTACAGTTGCCTAGCAATCATTCACACTTAAAAGGCTTATAGACTGTTTTTTTATTATGAATGGGCTTTCTTTTAATAACAGCCTAGACATAAGTCAAAGAAGGTGTTTGTTAAACGATGAAACAAGAAAAGAATATCCCCTTGAATAACCCTGTAAAATTCCCAAAAAGATAATTCACAGTCGGGTAATATTTTTTATTTCTTAATTTCTACTTGTTTAACTTCCAGCAAACTTGTGCATGTATGTGTGGGCGGCGGTAGGTGCAGTTGCATGTTAATTTTGTAGAATCTTAGTACAAAAAATGGGTTCGAAAATAATACCAAATATTTGGTTCCGTCTATGTATTTTGTTTATTTAAAGCTCCATGCATGCCTAGAGCTTTTTAAAAGATAGCCCCTGACATTTGGCCTGAATATCGCAAAGCATTCCTTATGCAAAGGATCTGTCTAGGAAAATGCCGAGTATATACGACTCGCACAAGATTGCCTGACGGCGATATTATTTAGTTCAACAACTTTATATGAATACGAAATTAGCTGAGGGTATTTCGAAAACCTCATTTCTTCTGAAGATCTGAAGTAGTTATTACGTAGCGTGAGTTATTAGCAATAAACCTAAGTTTAGTGATAATAAGTAGTTTTAAGTCGGTTAGGTATCGTTGATATAAATATTGAAGCTAGATTGAAAATGTTGATCGGTTGGTATTTCTGTCGTGTCTGAAAATAGAAAGTTTACATAAAAATCATTATTTTTATAAAATAAGTATTATAATCATTATATGTGTCTATATAATAGTCATTATTTTTACTCACAATTACATCAATTTATAATATAATGTATCCTACTTACATCATAAACGCGATAGTTTTTGTATTTGTGTAAATGTGTTCGCAGCTCTTTCAAGCAAAAACTACTGAAGTGATTTTGATGAAACTTCACAATTAATGTAGCTTACATAACGCGTAACGCATAGTAATTGGGTAGTAAATGAATATGAATATAATTGGGCAAAGACGATATTCGGATAGGTACTTGTCGAGGGAATTAGTTTTCGGATATCATCATCAACACCCTATTAACGTTCCCACTGCTGGGACACAGGGACTTATCTCTTAACTCTTGGATTTACCAAGAACTTAACTTGCGTAAAACCATAAACACTGGTTCTCTGTATGTAGGTATAGCGTTCTTTAATTTATCCCGAGCGATAGTGCGAACCCTTTAGCAATTCAATTACTGCCGATGGATTTCCAGGAAGCGTGATGGAATGGAAAGACTAACGGAAGTATAGATAGACGTGGAATTGATGAATTTTACTTCACTCTGAGTGCTTGGTAAATGCTGTTAATTGTAATGGGCTTTGGCAATGGGCCGTTGTGAGAAACCTACATCGAAATCCAACAAAGGTTTTCAATTTTCGACGCGCGCTTTTAGGTTTCCGTAGCCAAAAGGCAAAAACGGAACCATTATGGATTCGTCATGTCTCTGTCTGTGTGACCGTATAAAACAGCCTCTTTTTTCCGAAACTATAAGAACTGAACTGTTGAAACTTGGTAAGTAGATGTATTCTGTTAACCGTATTCATTAATGTCACTCAAAAATAAAAAACTGTAGTAAGCCATACTGAAATTCATTTTATTTTGAAACCAATACGTGTGGAGTATAATTAGATAGATATTAAAAAATAATATTAAGGTTTCTATTATATATACTAGCGGCCCGCCCCGGCGTCGCACGGGTAAAAAAAGTTCCCGGCAATTTTTCCTTATTTGCTCACCGTTTCACCCTGGACTACGACAAACATTTTAAAACCAAAATCAGCTCAATCGGCCCAGCCGTTCTCGAGTTTTAATCAGACTAACGAACAACAATTCATTTTTATTTATATAGATAGATAGATTATTCTTCTAAACTAAGTAGTTTGCACGAGAAGTAAATTTGAAGATAAGTAATAGAATTATGTTGCAAACGAAAAATTGTTTTGAATGATATCTAATAAGTGCTTTTTTTAAACGTCATATTAAAAACTCTGACTCCAACTTTTAGCAATGCTTTTGTACTTTTTTTTAATTCAGGTGTTTTTTTATTATTATAAGTATATCACTGATGAAATCCACGGAACCATTGATGTAGGAGTCCATCTCAGACTTTTCAAATTTATTTTATATTAACATTTCTACCAAATTGAATGATTTATTATATAAAACTTATTAAAATCGACCCCCTCGTTGCGTAGTCAGTCACTACAATTTAATAAACATAATTGCCAATAGAATTATTACTTAACATTAAAGGTACACAAATATCAAACATTTAATACAAATAAAAGTGAAATCGCTTCATCCAATGAGCTGAGGCTACAGACAGACAGGCAGACATGTCAAACGTATAACATTCCTCTATTTCGGTCGGCGGTTAAAAATAACCTTCATGTAATACCATCAAAGGCAGAAGAGTGGAAGACCAGCGTTTATTGCGTACTTACGCAATTCGTATAATGCTGAGTCGCTTCCCAGTTTGTAACTACAATTACATAAGCATAACTATTGTAAAACCTATATATTTATAATTCGTGTATTATTTGTGTTATTATATTCTATTTCTTCACTCTTATAGTAAATAGTACATAAGCATAACTATTGTAAAACCTATATATTTATAATTCGTGTATTATGTGTGTTATTAAATTCTATTTCTTCACTCTTATATTAAAAGTAAGTCTTATAGTTAAGTCTTAATATTAAATTTGAAATGTTTTTGTAGTTTAAAAATAAAGATTTCTCTCCCTCTCTCTTAAACATCTAACTATGTTATTATATTCTATTTCTTCACTCTTATAGTAAATAGTACATAAGTGTTAATATTAACTTGAAATGTTTTTCAAGTTTACAAATAAAGATTTCTCTCTCTCTCTCTCTTATACACCTAACTATGTCATGCTACACCAACCGCAAATACGCGTTATTTGCGGTACTGTACATACAGTCTAAGGTAACACATCAAAGTGTTAAAATCAATCTTCGTATACCCAACGTTGACCTTTTCCGTAGCCAGGTAAACGACACCTTTGATTACCAGCCATCAAACATACCCATATAACCCAGCCCAATTGTAACGTGTCTATAACCAACCGAAATTGAATAGGCCTTACTTATTTCACAAATTCCGAGTAAACTAAGCAGTGGTTAGTTATGTTATTGATACGTGTCAATAGTTAGTTATGTCAAGATCTAACTCGCTTATACATATGTGACAGAGGCAAATGGGTCTTTATTTCAATTATTGTCTAATTTTACTCGGATATTGTGAAACAGGCCCTTATTGTGGTGACTGCAGAATAGGGTTGAGAGATTAATTGGGTCTCGTTTTACTATAGGTAGGTAAAGGGAATATTTTGCAATTTTGCCTCCGAATAAATCGGTTAATTGTTTATATATAGAGAAATCTTGGTAAGTCAGTGTCTGAAAATTGACAGTTTAATTATTGATATATGATATATTAAAGCCCAATCTAAGTACTTGTTTATTGGTGGTGAAATATTGCTCAAATATTTATTTATTACAAGCTGACCCCTGAATGAAAAATAGATAGTAGCCGATTCTCAGAACTACTGAATACGCATATCAAATTTGGTAAAAATCGGTAAAGCCGTTTCGGAGGAGTAGGTACTGTCACTAGCATTGTGACATGGAATTTTTTTTATATTAGACTAGCTCACCCCAGCTAACGTTGTTTTGCAAAATGAAAAATAGATGAAGGCCGATTCTCAGACCTACTCAATATGCTCACAAAAATTCAAGAGAATCGGTCAAGCCGTTTCGGAGGAGTACGAAAACGAACATTGTGATACGAGAATTTTATATATAAGATTGAAGTATTCTTCAATGTAATAAATACAAATATTTAATTATTTTATATCCTTTCTTAATAACATGCAATGGTGTCAATATCGGGTCGTAAATGAGAAGGTACTTCGTTACGTATCTATTACCCAAACAAATAGAAATGTCCCTATAGTTGGGGCGACCACGGAATTGCTAAGTTGCTAATGGAATTGCCAGGATTATAGCATTTGCGGTGAGTGAGAATTTCTCCGGAGAATTCGTTATGGGTTCAAATCTATTAAGTAGCTGAGGAGAATTTACAATTGCTGTACATTTTTATTACAAGATCAAGACTATGAGACTGTGCTTGATTACGTCACTGAAGTTATAAAGCTATACTATTATATAAAAAGTCGGAATGTCTGTAATGTTAATTTAACAGTTTTTTTTTACAAAACGCACAGGTTTACGTTTTATGTAATTGTGTAGATTGTTCAACAAAAAAACCAACTTTACGGCATCTCAGCTGAAAATCAGTGTTTGCTCCATGAGCAACATTACGCTGAGCTGTGGCCAATTTGTGTTACTGCAACGCACACATGCTATAATCATGTTAACTTATATCTAATTTTAAGTTAATAATGTATCCTTTTGATTTTGCCCGATTATTGTATGTGTGTGATTGGAGTTACAATTATACGTTTCATCTATCTATATCTACCTATTCTATCTTTACATGGGTATACCAAAATACTTCTTTCACAATAGGCATGTTGACTAAGTACATAAAAAAATTGGTAAGTATTCTGTTTAGTCTGTTAGCCTGTACTAAAGTACTAGACACCTATTTTTCGCTTTGTCAATTTGACGAGAAAGTGCCGAGATAAGAATCTATGTTCAGGAGTGGGGGCTGTGACTTATAAATTTAGTACAAATTTCACGAACGCGTTTCGTCACGCGAAACTCTAATGCACTGTATCGTATTTCTCATTTGCAAGAAAATATTGGTATTAATATGTATTTTTAACACTCGACCAAAAAAGAGGGGTGTTATAAGTTTGACGTGTCTTTCTGTCTGTGTGTCTGCCTGGGACATCATAGCTCCCGAACGGATGGAGCGATTTCAATTTAGTTTTTTTTTTGTATGAAAGGTGATTTTGGTGAGAGTGTTCTTAGACATGTGTCATGAAAATCGGTTGTGTCGTTTAAAAGTTATGGAGGTGAGAGTGGGGAAGGAAAACCGAAAATCTGCAAAAATGTTCGTGCGAGGTATCAAATGAAAGTGCATCGCGTCCACATTACAAAATATTAGGGTGTTTTACTTTTAAGGAAATTTATGCCATTGGAATCGGGGGTTTTATTTTAAATTTAGATTTATATAATATAACTTTATATTATAGAGAATTTTATATATAAGGTAATCTAAACGACAGACTAATTATTTTTGTTGGCTTCTTCCCTAATTAAAAGAATCAAATACGGATGTAAATTATCGCTTAAGAAAAGAGCTTTTTAACTTTAACATGTTAACTGCAATATTTAAATACATTTAAGTTATTTGCATTTATTCGGTTGATTAAAAAAATATATATACCAGGTCAATAACTTATTATTACAAGTTAATACTTATTTAATAGTGGACTGCAGAACTAGGGTGTAGTCTCTACAAATCTAGGGTCCTGTGTTTTAATTTGCATGTTACAACTAAATTGACGAGCTGAAATTTTGCAATAGATTTTAGGGACGAACGAGAAATAGAAACAACGAGTAAGGATTTTTCAAGTTGGTCGAACTTTCACGGGACGGATACGGCATAACTAATTTCTACAATTTTTTTACAATTTTTTTTTCTTTTGGTTATAGTAGTTATATTTGCTTAGTAGCACTTTAGAAAATGCTTTACAGTTGCAAGGAATCGCACTCAGGTCACGTTTCGTACACAATCGCACTTCAAATAACGTGATGTTTGTTTCAAATCACATTGCAAAGTGCAGGCGTTGCTCAGACTGCTATATCAACTGCGGCTCTCAAACTTTTAACGGTAAATGCCGTTAAAAGTATGTAGAATTAAAAACCTGGCTTTGCACAGTTTTTAAAAACTCGTTAGTTTTAGAAAATACAGAAATCTTCCTCTTAAATTAATCTACCTTCTAGGTCTTCATGCCCCATCTAAGACCACATCGTCACTTTACATCTGGTGAGATTGTGGTCAAATGAAGGTTTATGTAACATCAAAAAAAGAACTGTATTTTGCTGAAAACTATATATATACTAGCTGACCCCAGCAAACGTTGTTTTGCAAAATTATAAATAGATGTTGGTCGATTCTCCGACCTACTCAAAATGCTCACAAAATTTCATGAGAATCGGTCAAGCCTTTTCGGAGGAGTACGGGAACGCACATTGTGACACGAGAATAATACTTTTAAATACCAATAATATAATAATAATAATAAGAACTCCAAAATTTTAATAACTACAAAATTGTAATAACTGATAAAGCTGTGTTGTTCTATTCGCTTCTCAACTCAGTATAAAACATTGAAGCGAACTGTCAAGACAATGTTATTTCCTTGATATTTGTTATTTAAGCAATTTAGTTTTATTAATTTTAAGTTGACCTGTCCATGTAGGCTATGTGCTTCTAAGGAAATAAACGTTTTGACTTTGACTTTACCTATAAGATAAATATTTGCCATTTTCTTACAAATATACACGAGCGTCAATGAGGAAAATTAATGATAGCTGCATTTTAACATTGCAGATTTTGATCTACGGCTGGTAGGTAGGTAGTAAAAAGAAATCTATGAATTATTTATATAGATTTGATATTTATAACTAACTACCTGAACTAGATTTAATACCTGTAATACAAGCATACGCAAGCTCTTATCAAGAAAATTACAGTGTTTATGTTATTTTTACTTTTGCTATGTTATTTAAAAAATATCTTTATAGGCTAAGTTTATTGTATTTAATTGTAAAACATTCAAATAAGATTTTTAAATTGTTTCTCAATCAACTGAATTGAATACATTAATTTAGATCTATATAACGATCCGTGCACATTGAACAAAAAAATTTCCCCTGAGATTAGCTAAATAAGTCATAAAAAATGTTCAGAAATTCTAAAAATCATTAATTTTTTAAAACTTACGGAAATTTATTGAAAAATTTCTACTCGTCACTTTATTTTGACACTTTGTTGATTATTCATCAATACTAATTCCTGCCTCTCGATACTTCCATATTTCCAAATGCAATATAAAGCTTAACTTTCCCAAAGTTAAAGCACTCAAAGGCTCTGTCTGTCATCAGAACAGGGCCGGATTCAGGTCAAGTTATCCTCAATCCGTGCTTAACCCTTTTGTGATTATTGCCACTTCACCGACCTTACGTAAAACCTCACTGATCGTGTCCAAATTAATATTTCCTTAAATATACTATATAGTCAATTTACTGAAGCGTTATAGCTGGAAAATATGCGAATAAGTCACTGTAATACAACATTTTTTAATTTTTACTAGACAAAATAACATCAAACTTCAATCAATCTTATGGTAATTCAAGACAATCTTATGGTAAAAGGTTTATGCCAATTTTAATTTGTCAAATAAAATAATTTTTAATTTTCATATTAAATATGATTTGCATTCACAAATTTTCACATAACAAACCATCCATTTTTGTGTCCCCTGACTTTAGCATTTTTCATCATCATCACCCTATTAACGTTACAACTGCTGGGACACGGGAGCTTCTCTCTTGACGAGAGAAATTAGACCTTAATGCACCACGATGGCCAAGTGCGGGTTGGTGAAAGTTACATTTCTTTCAAACTCTTTTAAAGTTCTCAGAACATGCCGGTTTCCTCACTATTTTTGCCTTCACCGTTAAAGCACGTATTTAAAGCGCACATAAATTTCTCAAGAAGTAAAATCCAGAGGTGCGTGGCGGAGTTTAAGCCTACGACCTTCGGGATGAAAGTCAAGTGTCCCCCCACTTAGCCAACACGGCTTTTTTAAGAGCATTTTTAATCGCCTCAAAAAAACTAAAGGTTCTCACAACACTCCGATGTAATGTCCCGTACAGTTAACTGTTTGTTTAATATTTGTGGTGTGGCTAATATTTAAATGACTCTGAATTAAAAATATCTGAAATAATAATTATTCATTATTTGTAGTCAAACAATTAATTTTAAGCGAGGTTAATCACAAAGTGTTGGCCAAAAGATCGCCAGACCTTCTTGGAAGGCTGCTGCTAAACGGCTATCGATACATTCATCGATGAAAGAATTGGAGGCCTTTGCATAGTAGCAGGACATTATCATCATAAACACCGTCCGTAAGTGGTAACCCTCTGAATCCTTACACGTGACCTCCGGGTGGTGCTAAGAACAGTCTCTGGTGGTAGGCTTCGGCCGCGGCTTGTCACCACCCTCCGGGCTGGGCCAGTGCGTGAAGCGATTTTTTCGTGTTTCGTAATGTGGTCCGGAGAAGCCATCTTCTAGGCCTTCATGCTCCATCTTAGACCACATCTTCACTTTACATCAGGTGAGATTGTGGTCAAATAAAGGCTTATCAATAATAAAAAAAAAAAAAAAAAAAAAAACACTATTAACGTTCCCACTGCTGGGACACAGGGACTTAGGAGAGACATTAGACTTCTTTCTTGACCAGAGATATTAGGCCTTAATTCACCACGCTGGTGTGAGGGTTAGTGAATGTCACATGTTCTTTGAACTCTCCAAAGTTCTCAAAGCATGCCGGATTTCTCACGATTTATGCCTTCACCGTTAAAGCACGTGATAAATACAGTTGGAGTTGTTTGCAGCAGATAGTGGCTAAATATTATAAACATATCATCATACCAGTGTCCATTTTAGTCGGACATAAAATTGCAAAAGTGTACGCACGAGTAAACAGGGTCAGGCAGAAATTTAAATTGTTCTATATCAGTCTGAGTGGGACGTTGGCTGGAGAGCTAAATAAGAAGAAAACTGCTTCTACTATATTTGGTGTTTTGGCCGAGGGGTCAAGTAAGGTCAAGTTGTATGTTCTTTGTCCTTGGTGGGTGTTTAATACGTTTAATAAAAAACATAATTATTGTAATTTGTGGTGATTAAATAAAATAATAAATCTATGTACCTAATTATGTCTATTATATTAAGTATATTAGACAACTAGTGCCCGTATACACAAGCTTAGAGCTACCACGGGTCTAGATGTTGTTGTGTGGATTGTCCGGAAATATATTAATAGATTTCTTAATAGCATTGCCCTTCAGTGTTACCCGCTTTATAGTAGATTTTTCAGTTTAATGACATGTGTACGCGGTAAACAGTACCCTATGCCTTTTCGCAGGCCCTAAAGAATCTGGGTTCTAAATTTTAGTGCTTTGTGGCATTACTGACGTCAGATTGGATTTTCCTTGCATTGGATACCACGGAGATAAAATCAGAGGATTGAAAATTTTACCTAATTTTGAATTTAATGATTTGCCCGCGGCATGATATATTTTCATACCGCTAGAATGATACAAAAGGAATGAAAAGCCCAACCAATTATAATTTAGCTTTAAATTAATAGAATATCGCATTGAGGCATTATTTCCTTAAGCTGTATAACATAACTTGTTATAGTGTTCAACGAAAAAAACACAGTTTGCAATATTAGGAACTTTACAATTTTTTTTAAAACAATGGTTTTGGTTGCTTTCCCTTACAGACTAGTTCTTAATTAAAAATCAAAATAATTAAATACAACCTAAGCGTACATTCACTACATACTAAACGGTATAAATGTACAAGTTTTGTAGAACCCAACTAGGCAGGCTCTGAGAGAATACCATTACTTCCTCCCAAAAATGCTATTTTATATTATATATAAAATGCTATAGCTATTGATGTAAGCTAATGATTGTAAGAGAGCTGTCATAATGCTGATACTCTAAGGCTGTCATAGCCGGCAAACGGCTTAAAGCCCCATAATTTGTAACTTCGAAATAAATAAATAAATCCTCCCCAATTCCTAACAAAATCTGACGTATGAAGTCTATGAAGGTTTAATGTGATAAGACCTCCTTAATGCGGTGTCTTCATCGATTGCCTATTTTTAGAAGCATTTGGCTGCAACGGACAAGACGGTTCGATCAACGGTAAACATACGTAAACCTAATGATATGATTATAGGTTTGAGCAGTGGATAACAATTTATTATTAGTAGAAGTAGTTGAAGCGATGACGTAGTGGCTAGGTTGGTGGAGCGGTGAGCACGTCCATGCGTATGGAACGATGACCTAAAGAACAATGGAAGACGGGGGTACGAGTACCGTATTTCTTTATTAAGCTACGTTACTTTTTCTTATTTTTTTCTACACAAGTTTAGAATATTAGTTTCAACTTATAAGTGGGGATTATCACTATAGAACATAATAAAAAAAAAATTAAATAAATATTCACACAATCCACACAACATCATCTAGCCTCGTGGTAAGCTCTAAGCTTGGGTTACGGGTGCTAGACATTTGATATATGTAGGTACTTTATATACTAGACATACATAGATTCAAGATTCAAGATTCTTTATTGATAACATAGGTTACAGGTCAGGTTTGTATAAAGGTATGTTCTTAAAGTTTACATACATAGTTTCAATTATATCTATGTTTTTCATATAAAATAACAAATAAAATAAATGTCAATTAATTTATAAAAATTGTCATTTAAAAATAGATTATGTTTCAATGATAGATTATAATAAAAAGTCATCATAGCGATAGAAACATACATATATATTTTTTAATTATATAGTATATACCCTAAAATATAAATACAATATAATTTATCATTTATTTTCAAAACCTAAAACTATTTTAGCCGGCATTAAAATTTTTCTATTTATTTATATTATAGCATAATTTATACATGGTCAGTTTATTAAGATTTTTAACAGAGAAACACCCTTTCTTTAGTTTGGAAAATATGATTAAGAATAATTAATTTATAATTTTTTTTACCACGGTGTTGTCCGTGTTTTTGGATTTGTAAAAATAAACAAACATACTCTTCTACTTTATTAATATCAGTATATATTATTGATTTTAACTCGCGATGCGTGCATCGACAAAATAATGTGGCCTATCTCCTACCTCTTATCTCATCATCTGTACCGTGCGCCCTTTCTGAACATTCGAAAAAAACATAATTATTGAAGATAAATTGCCAGCTAAAAATTCTCCTCAACTCAGAACTCAAAGTTCTGAGGAAACAAGGATAAGATAAAGCAATAAAAAAATTTGATTAATTAAAAATATATACTCGTCTATAGTTAAACAAGCTTATATTACGTACTTGTCACTAAATGTTATCTTAATACTAGAGATACCTCAAGACAAATCATGATAAGCCCAAACTCGATGGAATAGGGTAGGTATTTGACAAATTAAAGGAGATTATGGCAAATTAAAATTATTTTTTAAATTTTCAATATATTTCCTTCCTTTACCAGAAATACTAATGTAGTATGTTTATAATGTATAAAAACAATAAATAATATAGGTATAAAAATGGATTTCCAAAATTAGTAAAATTATTTACGGCCACCTTTCAGCTCTTTTTTTAGATCATCTATGCCTTTATTGTCACGCGATTGACATTAAATTAGTCGTTAGAGGGTGTAATTGATTAGGTTTTAATTATACAGAAAGCTTAATGATTGTCTGATCATATCATTTCAAATTAGATTACTTATTGTTAACCGACTGCACTACGCAAAGGAGGGTAACGTGTTAATCAGTCTATGTTTATACATAATATGGTCCTTTGAAGCACTATATAGTAAGTAAGTAAATTATTTATTTAATATATATAATAAACGAATACAAGAAATAAAAGGTCTTAACTCAAACACTATATAAAAACAAAACTAATAATTCTTAATACATAAATGATGAACATGTGTGTTGCAGTGTAGCAAAAAGGCCTTGGTTGCGACCGAGGTTTACAGGTATGCAGTCGACTTTGACAGAATGTAAAAAGCCCAGAGAGTATAAACATAAAATAAATAAATAAATGAACCACTGATACATTATATAGACCAAACGCCGGGGCCGATTTTTATGATTCATACGTCGTTCGATTCATCTTTGACCGGCGAGTGTCACCAAAGACATGACGTCGGTGAAAATTCAATATGGCGACTACTGGATGCCATTTTGTATTATAATAATTATAGTCAACAAAATATCTCACGTGTGGTATCGTTGAATAGGTATTTAAAAATCTATTTTAGTTTCTATCAAACTGACCATTTATGATCTATAACAAATTAATGTTACATGAGAATTAAATAATGTTTGCTTAGATTGGCTGTGTTCGCTTCTACAATAGGATCCCGAATGACGTAATTGAGCTTAATGAACAACGCTTTAAGAAGTTAATAAAGTTTAGCCTAACTGCAAAAGCATACTATACTTCGTCGGAATATATGGACGATAAATACGCATGGTCAACTTCTGCGTCTTCTCTAAAACAGAATAAGCCATGATGACTGTTGACTTCACTTTGTTATATTTTGTTAATATGAGTTTATTTTTTATGGAATGGATTTTTTTAAATTATTTAATGTTGACAGAGCCTCTATACAGCAGCAATTAATATTTTAAATAATTGATTTAACTTATTGCATTATTGTTTTTATTGACTTAGGTAGTTTGCCTTCTCTGACATGGAAATATTATGTTGTACAAATCAATCCTTTTGTTACTGTGAATATCATTCTGTAGTGTGATTGTTTTTTTAAATGTATTGCAATCAATGTTTTAAATTTATAGATTTGACAAGGCACCTGATAAGCCGCTGCTGAGAAATTACATGTACAACCTCTAACGAAACCAAGTGTACAATTAGTTCCTAAGGTGGATGAATAAATGAATTACTGAATTACTGAATTGGGCAAACTGGTGACACCAATAAATATAACCTACCATCTACGTACATAGTTTTCAAAATACCTACATTTTCTTCTATCCAGAGGTATGTATATATTTTGGTGTGTATTGCCAGTTAATAATATTGGATAATGCATTATTCCCATAAACTGCCACAACAAAGAGCAATCCATCTTTTATCTAACACTACATTCGCAAATAGTCTAAGTCGGATCCAATTTCTGCTCTATCGCTCTGTAATAAAGCCCAAACAAGCCTTTTTACAACACAATCTCCAGAAACACGTCGTAAAACGGACGATAATCTTCTTTGGACTATATTTGAGAGTAGATAGGGTTGGTTTTTGTATTTTGGTGGTTTTGTGTAGACTAAACGACAAAACCATTAGTCCCAAGTCTCAACTGGAGGATATTTGTGCTAAATCAGGTTGTCTTGGTAGCTCCAATGTTTATGTAGGAAGGATATACCCTAAAATATAAGGCTTATCTAGCATAAAAAAGCACCACTCACGAAACATGCAAGCATAGAATAGATAACGAAGGAAATCGCCCAAAGCTAATAGCAATTTGTACCTAGATAATCTACACTACAGGTTTCTTTCTAAGGTTCTGCAACATCCAACTTTTATCCGACTTTAAAGATTAGTTCAAGAATGTTTGAATAATTTATTCGCTAAAACGAATAAAATGTGAATTAAACGCCTCGTCCTACCATTTTGCAGGGACGTTGAAATTGTGAAATTGCACGCTCCGTGGAAACTTTTTTTTAATTTTTATTCCGAGGAGGAAAGAGGTTCGATATCATAGATTCAAGAGTATTTTAAGACACACATTTACTCTGATAAGTACTTAAAACTCGTCACATAACAGATTATTGAATGAATACACGGTAAAATTTTTGTATAGATTGTATATGGGTTTACGTGTATGTTATTTGTGTATTAATATTATGTACCAAATATTAGATTTAAGATTATAACTTTTAGAATAAACATTTATGTTTATTTGTAAATTTTCGCACGCCAACTTCCTGTTTAAAACATATATGAGGTTGGCAGGTAGAAAATGCTTTAGCATTAAGCCCATCTTTTGTACAAATTTTTATTTTATCTTTTGTGCAATAAAGTATTAATAATAATAATATATTTTTTAGCTAAACCTGATGGGAACAAAAGTTGGCTTCATGCGATCCCTTGGTCTGTATAGAATAATTGTTGGCCAAATGCGTTTTTTGGCATTTCGCGATTTACGTATGAAAACTTCAAAAAGTTGTCATTGTCCTACATACTAGAAGTGAAAAGAAAAAAATGGTTTATTGCGATGGTCTGCATCGCTGGCACGCTACTAAACCAAACGTTTGTAGATGTCCCGACGACAAATAAAAAAAAAAGTTAAACTGCAATTTATTATCTTTTCGAATTATTTTACTTATTTTATTTAAAAACTCTCTTTTTATAAGACCCTATTTAGGAAAAAAAATATGGCAATAACTTTACTAATATTGTATTATGTAAACAAAAAAGGGTACGGAATATTTGTCTGTAGTGTTTTAACGTTTCCAAGTAAAATAAATCTAAATTTAAAATTAAAGAAAAACCCCCGATTCCAATGCCCTTATTTCCTTAAATGTAAAACAACATAATATTATGTAATGTGCACGCGATGCGCTTTCATTTTATACCCCACTAGTATATTTGCAGATTTTCGGTTTTCCTTCCCCACTCTCACCCTCACTTTTAAAAGGCTCAACCGATTTTCATAGATATCTAAGAACACCTCCGCACCGGGTGTTCTTCAAACACCTTTCCAAACTCACCTTTCATACTAAAAATACTCAATTGAAATCGCTCCATCCGTTCGGAAGCTATTTTGTCCCAGACAGACACGTCAAACTTATAACACCCATCTTTTTTGGTCGGGGATTAAAAATATCTTATAATTATCCGTTTAATTTCAAAATGGCGGTGAAGCACCTATGAAGCGTAACACCACCAAAGCATAGAATAATAAATTCCTACGACCAAATCATGGTTGAAATACTAAAACGTTTAAACTCCTTTGCAAGCAAGAGGCAAAAAGTGGAAGACTACATAAGCCGCTCCGAAAATAACCCAGTTGTCGCTTCTAAGGCTTCGAAGCCACAAAAATGTCAGACAAAACTTCCGACTTAGGTATATATATGTATATACTTATACGCTTGGTTGACAATCCGTCCGCCGTCAATGCTAGAATTAATCTGGTTTAGATAATCCCAGGGTTTTGACGCTTATGAAAGAAATAATTGGATTTGGATTAGAATACTTCCATAAATCTATACTACAGATTATATAATGTTATTACTAATACTAATAGTGGTATAATGCTAAATAAATAATTCCGGACTAATCACAGGGCATTACCTAACCCCAAACTAAGCAGAGCTTGACTGAAAAAAATGTCATAGTAGATCCGTAAGAAAAAGTCCGTGGAATAAAACCGTTAAATAGACGTGCGCAGGCGCGACAGACATATTCACAAGCGAGTAGTGTATGCGTGTGTGTGTGAATAATTATTTTTAAAAGCCAATTCTGTCCTAAATATAAGTAGGTATACATGTTAATAATAACTCCTTATTTTTTTACAAATTGTGTCTATTCTATATTAGCCGAAGGAACTTTGTTCCTACCTGGTGTCCCACGACACCATAGGTATCTTTTTTTTTGTAAATATGGACAAACTTATAACACATAAGAAAACACCCAGACCTATACGATAATGAATATAATAATAATATAAGGTATCAGTTAAAACTAGCTATAGATGCCACTGCAAATTTAATACGCTTAATGTTCTGCCCTGACTTCGTGTTGTAGGATTAAGAAAGTTTTTCTTTATGATTATACGAAAGAAAACCTTTTTATTGCAGAGCATTGTAAAAAAAACACAATTAATTGGTCACGTAATACCGATCCTTTTCCGTGTAATGAGGAAAAAATAAACGTATTCTTCTGTCTTCTCATTATTTTCAAATTGGTTTAAAATTGGGTATTCTGTTCGCAGAACAATAAATACATTTTACAGTATTTTTTGCAGTGGCAGTTGTCTTGATTTTTCGTTAGTAAGAGTAAAAAAACGGGTGTTTAATTATTCATCAAAAAATAAATATTTTAGGGGGCTTCCACACAAAAAACGTGATTTTATACACATTTTGCACCCCTCTCTCGGGGAGCGGAGTGGCATTGAGCTGAGACTGCTCCTCTTTTGGTACATGGCAGCACAGCCTGCCAGCTAATTTTCTGTTTGTGGTCTTTTATGTTTTTGTTTCTTGTGTCTGTTTGTTTATGCTGTCTACTGTGATGTTGTTATTTTATGTAGCAAAATAAATGTATTTCATTTCATTCAATAAAAAAAATATATTACCTATTTATATTAAATTAAAATGTGTATAAACTGTACACGGAACCCTAGTAGTAAGTCCATTCCATACTTTTCAAATGTATTTTTAGTCTACTTCGATATTATTACTAGCTGACCCCAGCAAACATTGTTATGCAAAATGAAAAATAGATGTTGGCCGATTCTCAGACCTACTCAAAATGCTCACAAAATTTCATGAGAATAGGATGTTTGGTTTCGGAGGAGTACGGGAACGAACATTGTGACACGAGATTTTTATATAAAAGATATTTTTTTGTATATCGTCGTGTTATATAGCTTAGATAAACATAGTGTTGTGCTAAGCATTCGAAGGAGAATGTTGCCAAAGCATGTCCCAGAACAGTAGGCTCTTATTTAGCCGAGCACAGATATGCGTTACTACGGACGGTATCATGAAAAGCCTTGATTGGTGGTTAACTAACCTAGCAACGTACCCTTACTTTGATGGATAAGCACCCTCAACCTGGTACCGCAGTGTAGTGATTGCTAATTTGAGTTACTAACTCGGGTTAACTCGAGTTCCAGCCGTGAAACTCTCAACGAGCTACCCAGAGATTTAAGTGCATTGAAAGTCCTGTATCTTCAAAAATGATCTGAAAGATGTTTTGTAGCGAGGGTGCTACTATACAGTAGATGAATACGAGGCTGAGAACTTCCTTTAAATATATGTACTATTATTATTTTTATATGCATTTACATTATTTTTAGATTAAGACAGAAATAAGAGGAATATTCAACACGATTTGTAAAATAATTGTTAAGAAATAAATGCTATTACTTAAAAAGGGAAACACACCATGATATGACGGTTTTTAAAAATAAATTAATTTGAATATATATATACGAGTATGTTAGGCTTAACTCGAACTAACTCGAGTTGAATTCTGTCCAAATCGATTTCAAAAACCGACTATTGCGAATCATTAGCCGCATGATTCTCTTTGGTTCTTTTCACACTCAACTATTTTTTTAGAAAATTTATTGAAGTCCATGTTCAGACTATTACCAAAAGATAAAAATATAATTAGTCTAGCCAGTTTTAACTATCAAAGAAAATTTCGGGAATACATATCCGTTTAGTTAACTTGAGTTATGAATTTGATCTCGGACTAACTCGAGTTACGTTTTTCCGAGTCCGAACACATCACTACCAACGATTAGCTCTCTTCTACCTGTGTGGTGAAAACTAGAACATTTGCTTGTATTTTATTGTATCCCACTCGATTTTTATTATTATAAAATAGGCTTGCTTTTTTTCTTTCTTTCTTTCTACAGTCTAGCCAGAAGCCAGAGACGAGTTCAACTTTGGAACAAGTTTACCCAGAAAAAGCCTATTCACTCAGGTCTGAATAGTGGTTGGACTTACAGCGTATTCGTACAAAGTAGCTCACTCAGAGACTTCTCTCGTGATGAGTGAGATTAGACGATAATTCACCACGCTGGCGAAGTGCGGGTTGGTGAATGTCACATATCTTTAAAACTCTTCAAAGTTCTCAGAACATGCCGGTTTACTTAAGATGTTTGCCTTCACCGTTAAGCACATGTTTAAAGAGAACATATTATTTTCTAGTAGAAAAATCCAGAGGTGCCGGCGAGGTTTGAGTCCACGACCTTCATAATGAAAGTCCAGTGTGCTCCGACTTTGCCAACACGGCTATACTATCTATGACAATTAATTGGTGTCTTGTCTGTGACTTGCAGAGTGCTTATTTTTTATACTTTTTTAATTATAAATAAATAAATAAATTAAGATCATATAATATTAAGTTATAAAGAGTGAAACGAAGTCATGTGTACATAATGTTACCTACGACGAATAAATTACTAATATACCAATTTCAACAAGGAATGAATTCAAGGTGCAACGTACACAGGTAATCAATGGATCACTAGCAGCTAACATCACGACGAACGAAGCCAAATGGAACCACGAGCTTTAATTTACATAGAAATGTTCCTTTGGGCTATCGAAAAAAGTAAAAACTTTTAAAAAGTACAACTTTTTTATGGATATTGCTAGTATTTTTGCAATCGCAATGACTTTTAATTTGCTTTCATTTTCAGCTATTCTGTTTACATGCCAGCGTAGCTTTTACTGAATTTTATATTAAAAATTTAATGTACCTATTCAGCTAAGTGCGGTCTCTTTTATTTGCAGACTGCATCATTTAGTTTTTATGCAGCATCAAAACACGGATAGGTACTTGCTTACAGGGACAGTTTCTTTTACATGAAAATATGAGGTTATAGGAGTATCAAATAGTAGTAAACGAACAAAGTAAACATATTAACGGCGAAATAAACTGTTTTAGTACCTATAAAACTATTATGTAAACTTAACTATGAAGTGCATTTATTCATATTTGACTGCCTCAGTGGCGCGGTCCGCTTGCGGCGTGGTAGCCGGTTCGATTGTTTGTATATTTTGAAAGGACTTCCTCTTTGGTCTGAGTGTTTAATATGTATAGTAAAAAATATGTATGTATGTCTACAATATTAAGTACCATCGCCCGGGTAGATATTGAAAATAGTTTTCCCGAAATTTATTCAAATAGATATATGTGGTCACCTCTGTTTTAAGAACTATAAATTTGGTCGTCTTAATAAAAATAAATATTTATGTACCTTCTGAAATGCGCATGTGATCGAATATTTCAAATACATAATTCCTTGGAAAAAATATCATACGATGTCATATCATATCGTTATATATTTACCTATTGGTACCACCTAAATTCACAAATTTATAACAATACTAAATACTCACTCAGTTTCGTTGTTCTCGAAGAAAATATGACCCTGAACGGGTTCATACTGACTTCCACCTTTCGCCGTTCCGTCTTCCGTCCAGTACGGGATCCTGACTTTGCCCCTCGCGCCTGCCGTTCTCACTACCCGAAGGTCATAAGTCCCCACAGACTCCGTCAACTCAAAGTCACGTTGAGGGAACGAAAACACACCAGAATGGTCATCATCCAAGATCACCACCGTAGCCGTGGATGGAGAGGCTAAAGACGCGCCCTTAGGCGATGATAGACGCACGTAAAAATGCTCATCTTCCTCAAAAACGTCGTCATCAATCACTTGGACTGTGAAGGTTTTCTCTATCTCTCCGTGTTTAAAGACTAGCGCACCTTGAGCGGTGACGTAGTCGGAACCAGCCTCGGCTGTTCCATCTTCAGTAGTATATTGTACGGTGATCTCTCCACTCAGATCTCCGCCACGAATAACTCTCACGTCAAAAGAACCGCAGTTCTCAAATACAGTGTAGTGGGAAGGATCAAAGCGCAAGTGAGGACCGCGGGGCTCTAAGCAAATTGAGTCTGATTCACGCCGCTGCAGTTCAGCTTTCACTTCGCTCAAGTCACTCTGAGCACGCTCTGATATCTTACGGGAGAAGTCACCGCCCCCAGTCATCTTACGCGTTGCAGCTACTCTGTAAAAGGCTCTAGATTTCGGCCCGCGTGACATCAAGGTCTCCAATGCCATACGCTCAACAGTCTCCAGATCCTCATCTGGGTGTTGTCTACGTAGCTCTCTCAGAGCTGCAACGTACTCCCTTCTCGATTTTTCCACTTCCCTACCTTCCTCATCTTCTGATGCTAAATCATCGCTGTTTGGTTTCAGAGCCATCTCCACCGATCCGTCTCCTTCGGCCTCCACTATCACGCCTCTCTCGTTCACTCTGTAACCCTTCTTCAGATATTTGTACACGAGGAGGCGTCGATCGGCAATATAGGCAGTCATCACTGTCGCAGGGAAGAACAAAAACGTGACGAGCCCCTCCCAAACCTCCACTTCCCTCGGCGATATTACAGCTAAGATGAGGTAGAGCCAGACATATGCAAATATCGACCACGTCGCAGTCACTAGGAACACTCTCAGATGCTTAATTTTCCTCACTTCGCCGTCCGGAATCACCACAACACAAATGGCCATAATAACGAATAAGTTGTAAGCGGCGGATCCCACGATAGTACCGGGTCCAAGATCCCCGGCCTCGAAATTCTTCCCGGCGATTTCGATCACCGAGAGAAGGATCTCGGGCGCGCTGGAGCCCAAAGCCATGAGGGTTAAATTGGCGACGGTCTCATTCCAAACGCGCACAACGATGATCTGGTCGCTGCCATTGCGCCGCACGCGCACTTCCTTCTCCCTGGAGGTGATGACTTCAATAGCGGCCATGAAGCGATCGGAGACAATGGAGACTCCGATGAAGAGGTACATAAGCGCGGAGAAGTATACCAGGCCTCGGATGGTGATATCGAGTGTTGGGACATCTTCGAGAGGCTGCCAGAGGGGGAGCATGAGGCCCTCAGAGCACTGGAGGACGTGGTGGGGGGTGGCGTTGCGCGGGGGGGAGCGTGGCTCGGCGCGCGCCCCGAGCACAGCGCACGCGAGCGCGAGCGCGGCCCGCATGCCCGTTACCTGGCGCGCACCATCCGTGCGACCGGCACCGCGCTTGGCCGGCGCCCGACTGAGCGTCGCGACGCGCCCGACCCCGCACGCCCCCACCCCACACCTTGCTCCATGGAGTTTTATTGCCGTTGCGGACTGCAAACTTGGCTAGGCTGATGGAAACTCTACTCTGAATTTGATAAAACTTAGAACTGTCCCTTACTATAAAATCTTTATGATTTTTCAAAGCGATAGATGACCCAATGTATAGTTTTGACTAACCGGACGTCTTCAATTACGGAATGCGTTACCGTCCTACAGTGTTTCTACACAAATTTAAAAACAGTAATTTGAGCAGTTTTTAGAATTTTCCGTCAACAAAATGTATCAATGACCCAAAATCTTTTCAAGATTACGGAAACTTTGAATTCCGACTTAATACCACAAGTTTCTCTAATTAAAAACTGTAAAAACAAACTTTGAGGAAGCCGCTGTAAGAATTTCGGAAGTATTTCAGCCGTCACGTAACTTTTAGTTGGGAAGGACTTTAAGGTGGGTCATTAACGAGGTTTAAGACGATTAAGGCTCGGAGCACACGCAATCTCGACCACGCGATTATTTAATGACCGCTGTGTTAAAGCCGCCACGATTTGTATTGATCATGAATGCTCAAAGTAAAATGTTAAAGCTAAACGTATTGGTTAAAGCTCTAGATTTACTGTATTTTCAGCATTAGAGTGTAGACAAATTTTGAAATGATTGCCTGTCTCTGGTTTTAGATTTCACGAGAACCGACAAACAATAAGGTTTGCTCATATATACTAATTTTATGAAGCTGAGTTTGTTTGTTTTAACGAACTAATCTCAGGAACTATAAAAGATTTTGGCAATATTTATTTTGTAATAAGCTTTCAATCCATTTTGTATTGTTTTAAGTCTTGGTGTGTAATCATGAGTTATATTATAATAAACAAGTGTGATTTAAACCGAATGCTGTGAAGAGACGTCGATGACGAAACTACATAAGGCGCATGTAGGGTCCTCGCTCTAATTAATAAATTAAATATCTTGATAACAAATAGACGGAATAAAAGTAAATCTCATGTATTTTGATATTCTAAGCAGAGTACACAGAAAGCTTATACTAAAAAGAAGTGAACATAGCCAATTTATTTGTTCGCCTTATCTCAGGTATTGTATATAAGGAAATAACAGAATTAAAAATTTAATATCTTGTAAATTAATGGACGTATTATAAAAGAAAAGAATATAAAAGAATTCGAGAAGCGTTTCGTGCGTATAGGTGGTCCACTAAGTGAGCATGTAAACCAGCCGAACATCTGAGCGACCGATGATAGAATGGAGACGGTGGGATCAGGCTATGCAGCGCATTGGCACACTCTCAGAAGTATAATCTGTAAAACGAGAAGGAGGAAGGATTTATTATTATTAATTATTTATATATTAATCCTTACACTTGGTGGTAGGCTTCGGCCACGTCTTGTCACCACCCTCCGGGCTGGGCCAGTGCGTGAAGCGATTTTTTCGTGTTTCGTAATGTGGTCCTGAGAAGCCATCTACCTTCTAGGTCTTCATGCCCCATCTTATACTATATCGGCACTTTGCATCGGGTGAGATTGTGGTCATATGAAGTCTTATCTAGCATTAAAAGAGAAGACCGACAGACATAACTTTTCTCCGATGCTAAAGTACAATAATTATGGTGTTTCAGAGTTGACTCCAAAGTATCATTATCATTAAACATTGTAGCATGAATTTCGAACTGAAAATCAGTAATGTTTAACACAAATCTGATTAAATCACGTATAAATCTGAGCGATTCAAATTCACAACAAACAAGTCTCGCACATATGTACATAATTTTGACATAATGTAAGGCTCTGTCACACTGGAGCGTTCATAAACGATCAGTCACGATAAAACTGTGGTAGCTAAAATTCTACCGTGCATGTGTGCTTAATAAGTTGATAGCTTTGTTCATCTTTACAAATATTATAAAGCCTTTTTAACTACTACTACTGATCCGAATTGAAAATTTCTCTGAACAGGAAATGTATAGTAACTGTTCAATATGCGAGTTGACAGTTGACGACCGCAAAAGTTAACAATATACTGCGTTGTGGAGTCAGCGCAGCGCCCCTCTCCAATAACATTTATGTGAAGTAGTCTTTACAATGAGACTTAAATTTTAACTTTTATGACCAATAATGTTATTTTTAATGGGGTTAAAAATAACATTAAAAAGAGCATAATATTAATGTGTGTGAATGGTGTACAATTTATGTTGCCTCTTGAACAACTAATACTCAAACACACAAATAACTCCAATGTGTGAATAAGCGCTAATCCAATAATCGGAGCGGATTTCCATTAGTATAATTTCAATCCTTTGTTTATCTCAGCTGTTCGGAATATGCGTATTAGTTCACACACACACACATTACAAGTTATGGCATTATACAATAGGTGCCTCTTAATTACAAGCGAAACGATTAATTTATATTGAATTACTGCTCCATGAATTATTGTTGGCTTAATTAATTTACAATAGGTACACGTATTGGGGTTGTTTACCTGTAGAATCGCAGAGCTATGATCATTGCAAAAGAGTGAGACATGTTTGCATTTAATAATAATATATAATTCTAGTAATTGTATTTAATAATTTGTTACTTTTTTTTTAAATGATGTGTATTTTTCTATGTGTACTAATGTAATTGGTTGCTAATCGGGTTAGTGTACTTACATAAATAAATAATTGCATAAGAACTCGTTATTTGTAGCCTTATTTTTGTCATTTAAATGTCTTAAAGTCAAAGGCAAAACGTTTATTTCCTTAGACGCTTATGGACATAGCACAAAATGGCGTTCAACTGAGTAACATCCTCCTTATCATTTTGCTTATCTCGACACTGGCAATCTGACGCTTAAAGCGCAGCGTCCATTTCATAAGAAATTGTATTGAATGAATTTGTTTTACATTTTGTTGTATATTTCAAAGTTGTCTGCGTAATTGTCAAAACTGTTTTATTGGTGTTTTATTGAGTTGATGTTGTTATGGGATGTGATGTGTTTTTTTTAATAATATAGTTGCGTAATGAGTAATTTGGGATAGTAAAAAGTTGTCATGCGCTTAAGTTTTAGG
The DNA here is from genome assembly GCA_929108375.1 of Gymnoscelis rufifasciata. Classification (NCBI taxonomy): domain Eukaryota; kingdom Metazoa; phylum Arthropoda; class Insecta; order Lepidoptera; family Geometridae; genus Gymnoscelis; species Gymnoscelis rufifasciata. The sequence continues at coordinate 2,110,358 of OV815320.1, forward strand.
GGATTAGAATAAATAGACTAGCAATAATGGAGTTTTTTATTATTTATTATAGGTTGTCTCATAATTCATGTAATCAGCGAGCAATCAGCAAAATCTGGGCCCCTCGCGATTTAATTTTTTCTAGCATTTTTCCAAATTTGCAGCATTATTTGGACAAAAGTGCTTCGTAGTGAATATGTATTTTGAATCACGTTGTATAGGTAAATAAATAAATAAATATTTCCGGACTACACTAGATACATGCAAATACACGTCTTATCAATATCTCAGTAGTTATTTTCACTACTGTACATAAGGCTACCTCAATAACGTCTAGTTATTTCGATCGGGTGCAGTTCACAAACACCATAAGTCGTGTAATTTGGAAAAAACTCACCTTGCTGGTTGGTCCGAAATAGACGATTTTAGAATCGAATCGATTCTATGATCTTTTGGTTGCAACCGCAATTTGTGTTATGTGCCGACCTGCCCAACACCACTTCAACTAGCTTATCTGTACAGCTGCGTTTATCTTGGTTTTTGTATCTACTGTATTATTGCCTAAGTATTTTTGTTTGGCTTGGTTGCTACTTGAAGTCATTCCTTAAGATTCGTACTCTTTATTTCTGATTTGGTCCCATAAAGTTACCCGACAAGTAATGACAATTTCATGAGCCAATAATAATGACGAGAGAAAGTGAGTATGTAAATACGTGTCATTAGATGAAGTCAGCGCGAGATAACTGAGAGATTTTACCATTTGTCAAGTAATTTATAACATAATGACAAAATATATTATGTCTTAAAACGGTAACAAACCATGATAATGACGATGTAAGTAATATTATGAAAAACCTTGATATCGTGAGGAATTCGGCATGTTCTGAGAACTTTCAAAGAGTTTGAACATGTGACATTCACCAACCAGCACTAGTCCAGCGTGGTGAATTAAGGCCTAATCTCTCTCATCAAGAGAGAAATCCCTGTGTCCCAGCAGTGGGAACGTTAATAGGGTGATGATGATGATGATCATGACGGTTAATTTAAGAATAACTGATTTATAATTATTTGAATATTTTTACTTAGTGTTGTTGTGTTTTAGTCTGGTAAGTAACACACCTTTATATTTTTGCGTTAAACTATCCATTCTCGAACTCACTTAAACACACACATGACTAACACACGTACAGAAGATTTAATTTAATATCTATATATATATATCTATATTATAGAGATTAAATTGCCTATAATCATTCACTATTAGCTGTCAGTGATACAATGATAAATGAGTTGGCGGGAAATAACAAAAAAACAGTTATTCATTTCCCTTAGATATCCCATCATGCCCCACTTTCTCCTACAGATTAACTTAGAAAAACTTTATCTTATCTTAATGCCACTTAGAAAAACTTTAATTATCTTTCAATAATTATACTCTCTGATAGCATACCCACATAGGATTCCACGCTTTACCACAAACCGCCAATTAGCTTAGATAGACTGCAAGCAAAAACTTTATTGTTCTTACTTTTTTAAAACAGTTTTATTTTATGCTTGATAAGCCTTCATTTGACCACAATCTCACCTGATGTAAAGTGATGAAGTGATCCTAAGACCGGCTTCTCCGGACCACATTACGAAACACGAAAATTATTATTTTTATTAATAAAAATAAAATTTGTTGTTCCCATTTGTTTGTGAACACCAAAATTTAAAAAACCGATAAAGTTGCGTTTTTCTAATGTTATTTCCTTGATATTTTATTTTGTTTAATTAATGTTACCTGTCAATGTATGCCCGGTTCAGTTAAGTTCAGTTTTTTGTAATTGGACTCTGCGCTTGAAGCGACAATTTGCCAGTGTCGAGTTAAATAAAATTATAAAGTGAAATAGATGTTACTCAGTTGAACGCCATTTTGCGTCCCCCAATGTATGCCCTGTGCTTCTAGGGAAATAAAAGATTTTTGACTTGACTTTGACTTTGACTAAACATTAACAATAGTTATAGATTCCGAGACCCTTTTACATTTATTCTTTAAACGTATAAAAACATTTAGGTATCCTTTAATTCACCTCTTTCCCGTATTAATCGTATATTTAACGAATTAGAAAAATGTTTTTTTTTATCTATATTAATTTATAAAGGGTTTAATGAATTGACACAAAACATGATTATTTTACCCTCGACATTATAGCAAAATGTTTTGATGTTGATGTGTTTGATAATAATAATTGGAGGTTTAGACAAACTAGGTTCATTTCATTTCTAATATTTTAATTATACCAAACAACATTGCAGTATGTATTGCATTACCTATACTGCAATATTCAGCCGCTAGGGTGCAGCACTAGCCTAAACAATAAACAAAGAGAATATACTGTAATCAATACTTTTTAAATAGTTTCCTAAGGAGGTTTTAATAAAAACAAATTTTATTTCCATTGAAGATGGAATAGCCATTCACGAATGCCATTAAATCGTAAAGAAGAAAAAGTTTACAAGGTATGTGTAATAGCGGCATCTATGCCAACGTTCGTAAAGTCTTATTTACGAACGGTCTTTAGAACGATACCAAACAAGAACGATACCTAACTATCCCTGCACTGCAAGTAACAATGTTTAAAGCTGTAAAAGCGTAAATTTATTGTTTTAGTTTTCATAAATAATTTATATCAAAAAAGTAAAAATTCTACTTAATACAATTGGATAAAAATTTCCTCACAATTATCTGGAAAATATAATTATCATAACATCAGGCAATGGACGGGCATAAAGAAGGCAGAAGACCTATTCAGGCTAGCCCTGGATAAGGAAAAGTTTAAAAAGATGACCGCCGACTTTCAGTAATGGAGAGGCACTATAAGAAGAAGAAGATCTGGAAAATTCTTTTTTAAACTATGTAACTATCTATCTACCTATTCGTCGTTAACTTAGTTTAAAATTGACCATAGTGCACGCGACTGGCGCAAGTATTTTGTCCGACAGTATCAAAATACAAGCATTGGGAGGCAAATTTGCTTATATTAGTCACGTGATCATTTCTAACTCGGAAATAAGCATAATGCCCACGCATTGGAATAATTCCAGTTAGTTCACATCCATTTGCATGCAGCTTACTGTATTAATTTAGGTCTGACGCTGCGTTAAGCTGGCGCGTCGAACACGTGCAAAAGTGATACGTCGCGTGCCCCGCAAATTTGTAACGCAGCGTCACGCGTCAGGCCCAAGATATTTAGTAGGTACCCGTAATACAAGCTTAGAGTAGAGCCTACCACGGGTGTTTAAGTGTTAATTTCTCGGCATTATTTATTGCATATTCATATCTATTCATTTATTTCTTAACAATTATTTTACAAATCGTGTTGAAAATTATTCTTATTTCTAAGTCTTAATCTAAAAATGAAAATTAAAATAAAATAATAATTTTAGGCACGTAAAAATATTAAATAACAATAATAATAATAGTATATATTTTAAGGAAGTTCTCAGCCTCATATTCATCTATGGTATAGTAGCAACCTCGCAACAAAACATCCTTCAGTTTCTTTTTGAAGATGTATGGACTATCAATGCATTTTAAATCTCTGGGTAGTTACTTACTGTCGAACTACTCCAATAACGTGAGCAAGCACAACAAACAACCATGTTGCACGATTCTTAATAGGCTTCAGCTAGTAGTTCTTCTTTTTCATCGAAGTATAAAAAAACCTTATAGGTACCTAACCAGTTACGTAGAAGTGTAAAAACGCTTTTTAAGAAAACAGTTTCCAAACTCCTTAACGGTTTGCTTTACTACCGAATACTCGCAAGAAGTTAGAAGATTAGGATTTATATCTATCGAGTTTTGGATCGATCCAACTCTATACTTGTAACTTCTTCTTCTTTTATTTGATGGTGTCCGTGACAAACTTGTAACTATTACTATTTTGTCTGAAGGAAATAAACATTTGACTTTGACGTTATTTTTATACATATTGTTTTGTTTAACTGGACTTGTTGTACAGATTCTCCATGCCTCATTTTGTATTTAGCTTTAAGACCCTTTTATCTAGGTGTGTAATAAAGAGTTAAATTAATATTATTATTTCCTTCCCATACTCTTGATGATGTGTAAATTTATTTCTCAAAAAACAGTAAATGCTCAACATAATATATCTTGAAACCTATGAACATTGCACAGTTAGGAAAATATATGTAGTTCTCAAATGTCGCGAATGTGTCTCAAATGCCATGTCGCCGTAAAGTCTCTCTGAACCACAATAAAAGGGGCGGCCGGGATTGCCGAACTGAAAAGGTTGGTGCGTTTCGTCATCGCAATCTAAAGCTCGGACGTTTTAAAAGCCTATAAAGAGTCATTTTTATACGGTAATTGGGTAGTAAATTAACATAAACCATGACTGCCTCAGTGGCGCGGTGGGCGACGGTCCGCTTGCGGCGCAATAGGTAGCCGGTTCCATTCCCGCCGAGGGGTCAAGTGTTTGTATGATCTGCAATCACTTTCTGCTTGGTCTGGGTGTTTAATATGTATAAAAAATATATATCTACAGAGGTATAATGTATGTCTATTATATTAAGATGTCCCCGTAACTTGTGTTATGGGTACAGCCCCGTAGTAAGCTTGTGCTTACCACGGGGCTGGATTTTGTTGTGTGGATTGTCCGGAAATACATATATATATATATTTATGTTGTTCCGACAAGTTATCACATCTTTCGGGCGTCCTGAGACTCACGTTTCTTAACAAAAACTCGCCCCAAATCTCCACTTCAAATAAATGTCTGTAATGTATATTTCACAAAAGACCTAAGGTTGCCTGGAAGAGATAGCTCACAGCGATAAGGCCACCCTTTGTACTCCCATGTATTGTCTTGTTACGGTTCACTGTTTGTATTATATATGCTGTGTACAATAAGGAGTTATCTATCTATATATCTATCCAAAAGATAGTAAAACTCTGGACATTTCTAATACGGTTGTAAACCTTATGAACACCGCACTATATTCTCCTAATAGGCGGCACAAATGCCGGCGTATTTATCTCAAATGCCGCGCCGAAAGTCTTTCAAAGCCGCAATAAACGCGAGCGGCCGAAATTGACGCCGAAACTCCAGATTGAGGTGTAGTTGGGTTGTAGGTACTCGTTCTGCTCACTTTGTTAGTTACGAAATATAGGAAAACATGATAATGGAGAAATAAATGCCATGTTTTTTGCCAGCTTTATTTATTTTTTGGCAAGGGTTGCGAGTATTTTCAACCCTCTTTTGAATATGTCTTTTAAAGATTGTCTCAGTAGCAAAAGTCCGCGGCGCAAGAGGTAGGGTATGATTCCCGCTGAGGGGTCAGGTCTTAGTATCCTCTGCAAGCACTTTATACTTGTTATGACTGTTTAATATGTATATTAAAAATATCTATATTTGAAGTATAGCAGATGTCTATATGTATGTCGTATCCGTATCACAAATAGCTTACCACGAGGCTAGACGTTGTTGTGTGGATTGACCGAAATTATGTATTTTACAATATTATGCGGGGGACCTTTGTCCAAGCTTGTGAGCAGTTGATGAGCAGTTGATGATTGATGTGTGAACTGATGATTATTGTTTTTGTTTTTGTTTCACCTGTCTCAATGTTTGTCTGTAATCAAATGCATTATTTTCCCAAATTCTGACTGAGCTGAAAAACGCTGTAAAAGAGTACGTATTTCAAAAAATCATTTGTATCTAGCCTTTATTTACAAGACTATGAAGTCTATTTTGAAATCTCTCAGAGTCAAAGAGCCAGGGAGTTTTCGTCTGTCCTGTGGTTGGCTCAAACTTCACAACTCTCACAAAGTGAGGTCAGAGGTGTTCTAATGGACACTCTACGAATACAGAGTTTTACTAACTAGTTGTGAGCATATTCATATGGCTTGCCTCATTAGGGTGGACTTTAAACTATTTGCTTTTTTTTTCTTACCTTAATTACTCATTCTTACAAAGTGATAGTCCATCAATATTGGTCCAACCGTTCCAGAGATAAGGTGGATAAATAAACGACGAAATGGTCAAAATTCTGATTCGCGCTCACTTAATAATTTTAGAGGAGAACTCCAAAAAAGAGCAATTAGAACATTACTAGGCCTCAAAAGTAGAGATAGCTGTCGTGATGCGTTCTCAAAGTTAGGCATTTTGACTCTTACCGGTGAATATATTTTACAAAGCCTTTTGTTTGTAAAAAAGAAATCCTACTACACACTTGGCGAAGCACTGGAGTCTAAAGAACTCATTGAGGTATAATTTATTTATGACTTACTAGGATAAATCAGTTGACATTTATTTCATTTTATTATTGTTATTTTTGTTTATTAATCTTTTCTTTTAGTGATATCTAAAATTAACTAGATATTGAATTGATGAATAAGCCCCTTTACAGCTAAAATAGGTTAATTTATCTAGGGTACTTACTGTTATTTATTAATGTATTAGCTTGACATAAATTATATAAATCTACAAGTGACAAAGCCCCTTTACAGCTGCTATTATAATTTGAATTTATTTTATTTACCTGACATTGCCCGTTTACAGCAGCAACTATTTTAATTGAGACATTTTTAGAATATTTTATTTTTATTTTGACATCTTGTAATTTTATATTTTTATTAAAAAGGCATTTTTATTATGCGCCTTGATAAAAATTAAGCTTTTGGCCCTCGTCCCTTATGGTGTTTCTGTGATTGTATTAAATGTATAATTTTGTATCAAAATAAATAAGTGTAAAATGTAATTAATGTATTAAATATGTTCGGACATCTTCTGTGACATCCTTGACAACGCCTCTTTATAGCTGCTATTATTATTATGTAAGTTGACAAAGCCCCTGTACAGCTGCAATATTTATAATTTTATTGTTTTTTTTGTGTTTAATTTAATTTATTTAATTCTTATTTGTTTTTATAAATTTGGTAATTTGACGAAACTAAGTGTACAACAATATTCCAAAAGTGAATAAAGATTTGAATTTGAATTGAATTTGAATTGAAGAGGTTGCTTTTCTTAAAATAAATTTTACTTTAATATTTATTGCCCATAAACCATTTTTTTAACAAACGTTTTTACCTACAACGTCTCAAATCTAGTATACATAATCACCCCTACTTACGTTTCTGGAGGGACACTCTTTTGTCGAGTGAGATTAGGTTCATCACGCTGGCCAAGTGAGGGTTTTCAATTCTATTTTACAACACGGGAACTAAAGCTGCCATTCTCGTTAAACCGAAGGACAGCATAAAGGCTTCCCTTTCATGTAGACATGAAAGAAAATGTAATGTAAACATGAAAGGAAACGCCAATAAATCAGTTACCGTCCGCGCCGGGTGCTTCTATGTAGGTGTACCTGCTCTCAGCGCTAACAATGCGCGGACCAACTTTACTTAGTCAACATGCTTAACTGAATACAAAAGTGATGATTAAAATGTATACATTTTTTTATTTAAAAAAAAGTGTGTTTGTCAGCTACGACGCACGATTGGAGTTTACTCCTTACGAACGATAATTATGATATATATCGGATAGAAAAAAAGGGTAAATGAACGCATCTGCTAAAATGATAAGAGAAACAAACATATATCTGTAATTATTCGGATTATTTATATTCAATAAAGCGTATTACATAAAGTATGTTACAAAATAATATAAATAAAATACAGCAATACCTCTTTGCGCGATACTTCGTAGTCTCAACTACGAAGTAGGTATCGCGCAAAGAAATTTAAATAAAGCATTGTATTTGTGTCTCTTACCATTTCCGTTTCATCTTTTTGCATCCGGTTTGAAATCACTACGATTCTATAGAAGTTTCACTTCAAAAAAGGGTAAATGAACGCATCTGCTAAAATGATAAGAGAAACAAACATAATATCTGTGATTATTCGGATTATTTATATTACTTACTTCAATAAAGCGTATTACATAAAGTATGTTACAAAATAATATAAATAAAATACAGTGAGACTACGAAGTATCGCGCAAAGAGGAGACCCCGAGAATGAGATACGCTGTGTAATGTATTCCATCTCATTGTTTTACACGTTCAATCCTACAAATATATTATATGTTTGTCTCTTTCTACGTAACGCCTGAACTTTTCGTGTTACACTTGATTTTACTCCTCATAAAATTTCCGTACCGGACCTTATAACTCAAATCGTTTCTTAAGGAGTAAACTCCAAAAATCAAAATGTCATTTAACCTACAAAAATAAGTCATATTCGTCAAATTACTTGGATCTTAACCATACGCCGAGACGCTATAAATATACATAAAAAGAATACATTTCCTTTTGTTTCATTATGTCAATGTCAAATCCATAACTGATTGATGTCACAAGTAGATTCGTGTGAATTTGACATACAATGTACACAAAAGTATCTCCAAATGACTGGCGACATCTTCATAGTCTCGGTACATTTATCTCAGGTTTTCAGCACTCAGAGCGGCAAACAAGGGTTGTGCAAACGGGCAATTAATTTTTTTTTATTTCCGGGCAATCCACACAACAACATCTAGCCCCGTGGTAAGCTCTATGCTTGTGTTACGGGTATTAGACATCGGATATGCTTAACATAATTGACATACATACATACATAGATTTTTTTAATTATACATATTAAACACCAAGACCAAGGTGTGAGCTTGCACAACATACAAACTCTTGACCACTCGGCGGGAATTGAACCCGCTACCTCTTGCGCTTTATTATTATTATTTTACAAAATAAATGTAGCTATTATTAAAAGAAAGTCACATTACATAATTTAATTCCATAGACGAGTTTCATTTATTTCGGACATGGAATTTCTGCTCAAAAATAGGAGTCCTTTAAGGCATTGGAATCGGGGGTTATTCTTTAATTTTAAATTTAGATTTATTGATTGTTTGAACGCGCAATCGCGAAACGCTAATCTCAGGAACTTCAACTGAGGTCCGATATGAAAAAATCTTTTAATTTTAGATAGCCCATTTGAATACGAAAATATATTATTCCCGCGAAAAAATTAAAAAAGGAAAACGCCGTGGCATGTAAAGCTAATTCTGTAATTTAACCAAATACCTAGCATTTTTTTATGAATACGCGCGTAAGTCTAAGCAAACAGCAACATTACGTGTCTCGTTTGCATGACTATTATGATATTGTTTGCTATCCATTACAGGGCGCGTTCCGCCGACGATGACGGACTAATTATCTTCAAGTACCGCGCCGGTAATGGAATGGAAATTCTAGATTTTTCACGTGACAGAATGAAATATGAACAGATTTGGGGTCGGCATTATTCCGCTGACGCAACGAATTTGGCCGTTACAGCGCTGATTACGTAATTTCCTCGGATTTTCTAATTGGTTTAATTCCTGTGGCTTCAGAATGGTCTATAAATTTTAGAGTTTATTAATGGTGATGACATTGCAATTTTAATATTTGAAGTTTTAAGCCCAGAATAATCGGTTGTTTCATTGAGACGTTATAGAAATATTATAAAACAATATTTATAATAAAACTAAATTTAAAATTTAAGAAAAACCCCCTATTCTAATGCCTTAATTTCCTTATAAGTAAAACACCATAATATTTAGTAGTTAGTTAGGGCACGCGATGCTCTTTCATTTGATACCCCACTCGAGTATATTTGCAGATTTTCTCTGTCTAAATAAAATTATATGTATAATTGGCAAGGTGGTCAAATGTTTCAATACAAACCGATCCAAAAGATACTGTCCTGCTTTCACAAGTTTAGCAATAATTTCAAATATGTATATATATTTTTAAAGTAAGGGTCAAATCAGACCGCTACGAGACGAGGCGGTAACGAGAACAGACGATTCAAAAATCGACTATTATTTAATTATTTATCTAACTTGCATTGCACATCAATGGTTACCTACTTACACGTATACAGTAAATCTTTAAAAGTATAGTTTATATAACACAAAAATAGATTTGCTCGTTTAGACGTGGAACATAAAAATATCTAGACCAAGAAATAATTAGTTCCAAATGCTTTACCCTCAACTGGAAATAAACTTCACCCATAACCACACTTACGTAGTAATTTATTATTCTATGACCACGCTGTTGGCAGTCATACCATACAATATAATAGATTTTTTTATGGACGATAAATCTTTGTTTGTCCACAATATCACCTGATGGTGTCGATGTGGAAGATGGATCACAAAGATCTAGAAGGTACCTATTCACTCTTGACTTTTTTTTTATTGAAGTGAAACTTCTTAGAATCGTTGTGATTTCAGACCGGATGCAACGGAAATACGTCAGGTAATCCAATCTTAAACGCTAACAAGGTTAAGCAACGCCAGTACTTGGATGGGTGACCGCCCGAACAAAATCTATTTGCACAGTATTTTTTTTTATTCATCTCATTCTTTTGTCGATTTACTGAAGTTTCACTTCTACCGTGTGTGAATCACACACACACCTTTTTTTTTAATAAGAAATATTAAAACTTCACAGACAAGTGCGTCCGTACCCATTTGTTTACAAAATACGAAATTAATAAAGTTACGCCAACCCGCACTTGGCCAGCGTGGTGAATTAAGGCCTAATCTCGCCAAGAAAGAAGTCCCTGTGTCCCAGCAGTGGGAACGTTAATAGGACAATGATGATAAATTAAGTTGTTTAAAAAATATTAACACGTACTAACCGCTTTTTAACAAAGGAGTAAGGCCGCCCATTGTACATATGATTTTCTTCGTGTTGTTGTATTTATATTTCCTGTGTGTACAATAAATTGTATGTATTGTATTGTATTGAGTAAGGAAACATTACTATCACTCTTGACTTAATAGACTTGAATACAACAGAAGGAAGCGAATGCTAAATCCTTGCAGTGCGAATTATTAAGGTAGATTTAAGACTCGTTCTGCAAAAATAAGTTAAACCTCTTAAAAATCGCACACAAAACCAGACCAAAACAATCTAAAACTCTTCTTCCAAAGCCTTTTAAAAACACACTGAAAGCAAGTGTTTCCGCAAAACAACGGCATTTCTCAAACCAAACGACACAGAACACAATATTAGCTGTTATAACCAGAGACATAAAGGCCAGTTTGGCATTAAGGCTGCACTAACCTAGAGCCCTTAATTACGGGTTCGATAGTGGCGGATAAGTGTGCCACTTCCGGCGCCGGCGATAAACCAACACTTTGTTCGGAGTGTGGATTGTAAATCCGTTATAACGGCGTTAGGTATGAGTTCATACACTGTTTTAGTGTAGAGGTATAATAGAAACTGCTCGTCAACTTATCCATTTCAAAATTTGAACTTTCAGTCCTCTTTGTTAAGAGGAAAAATATTCGTTTTTTGTTAGTTTTAATAGAACATGCTGATATTAAGAAAACATTATATCCCGGCTGCTACTTAACTTTTTTGGGAATTTCACCGTCTAGGCCTTCTAATTGAAAATGGTTAATATATATGGATCCTAAACTGTCAGTCGGATCGAAAAGCTAAGGCTTAGACAGTCATCATATTTTTTTCATCATTTCAGCCGTAGGACGTCCACTGCTGGACATAGGCCTCCCTCAAAGACTTCCAGTGACTTCGGTCGGTAGCAGCTTGTAATAGTCATTTATTGATAAAATAAATTATAAGTCACAATATGGTTTTTAACGTGGTTTCCCAATGCCACTTATTCAAAACAAAATAACTAATGTGATAATTATTATTAAATGTCAAAATCGAAATACATTAACAATTGTAGCAACAAGAAATATAATTAATGGATACGAATGTCAACAATGTATTATTTTAATCTATGTCAAATAAATTGAAATAATAGATTAAATAATATGTAAATTAAATTATTTTTTTAAATCATTTCCATTAATAAACTCGTTATAGTGATAAATAATAATAATAATAATAATAATAAAACTCTTTATTACACACCAGGATATCACAATACAAAAGGGACTTAAGGCTAAATACAAAAATGCGTAATGGGCGGCCTTATTGCTTAGAGCAATTTCTTCCAGACAACCTTAGGATGGAGAGGATAATACACAGCAAATAACTGGACGGTGCGGTGACATAATACATATATATATATAATTAGTAATAATAATAATAATACAAGAACAACAAATAATATCCAAATATGTTATCATAAATACATATAAATATATATACAGATACCTATAAATATAACATATGAATACCTATTATTATAAATACATATCAAAAAATGTCTGTTTTATGAGCCAGCGTTTCAATCTGTAACCACCGAGCCCGCTACCTTCACCAGGTCGTCCGTCCATCTTGTTGGTGGATGTCCTACTCTGCGTTTGCCGATCTGTAGTCTCTATTCGAGAACTTTCCGGCCCTACACCCATCTGTTCTGTATGTCAAATGGCCTGCCCATTGCCACTTTAGCGAGCTAATTCGCTTGGCTATATCGTTGATCCGCGTTTTTCTACGTATCTCCTCTCATTATCTCATTCCTTTGTGTTGCGCTACTCTGAGCCTATTTATGAGGCCTTTGGCGAAGCATTTCGGAGCCATATGCCATCACTGGCAACTCACACTGGTTAACCATACCTTCATCTTCAGGCACAGAGGCTTAGACAGTAAAATTCCCCAAAAAAGTTAAGTAGCACGTAGCACTCGGGTTATATGTTTCCTTATATACTACATTATAATATTTTGAAACCCTTTTTCATCAGTTTCTTTTGCTGTTGACTGTACCGTAGCGCTGCCCCTTAGGTAACGTAGCATTATTATCTTGACTGGTGACATGTAATTAACAAATCAAGCTTCAACAAGACGTTTAATTGAGACATTTGGATAGAAGTCCTAACGTTCCATCCGTTTCATTACCGCTATTATTATTCTCTTAGTCGACGTACATTCTCATTATCTTACACTGCAAACTCGCTTATAAAACGAAGACGGAATGGTAATTACATTCGATAAATCTAGCACCCGTCGACATACGAGAAAGTTGATTAAATTGTATTTTACTAATTGCTTACAAGTAGAGATTTATTAAAGCTGTGCGCTTTTTCTTCGAAGTAACTATAAGTGTCGCAATCTTCACGTCACGACTAATGCCAATTTGCTTAATGTTTTTAAAAAAGAATACACAGTTTTTACTTTTTGACAAAACCAAAAAAATAATATATAGATTATCTGTAAAAATTATTTTTTTTATTTGGCTGATAATATTTATTACTTTTAATGATATGACCGCCCATTGTTACAATATTATTTACATGTTCTTAAGCATTGTTCTGTTGTATTATATTATTTGTGTTTCAATAAAGAGTATTGTATTGTATCGTATTAATACAATACAATACTCTTTATTGAAACATAAAAAAATATAATACAACAGAACAATGCCTAAGAACTAAAATACATTAAATAATAGTGTTACAATGGGCGGCCTTATCACTAAAAGTGATCTTGTAATATTCTATAAATAGTGCCAAATTTTCAGCATTGAAGAAAAAAGCTTAATTTGTTTTTTTATTTAGTTACTACACCGACCGTCAGTGTGAATTATTTGAAAATAAATGCGATATATATAATGGCTGGTCTAAAAGTTCTATTATACTATCTAAATAAACTTTCGCTTGTTCGTCCAATAGTACGGTAACGGAAAATTCAAAATAACATAATGAAAATAAAAACACGGCGATGTAAATACCAAAATAGCTGTTTATCCGAATCTTCAGCGTATTACATTAGATGTTATCTAAAATGAACAATACCCGAAACCCATTTGGGACTTTTTGCCAAAACCTTTTACAGGACCGCGTAATAAAAATGCCTTTATCTCTTGCACTATCTGATGGAATCGCGGACTTATCACGATCGTAAAGACTCCTTAAAGGAAATAAATAGATTTTTTTGGATTGTGACGTACAAATGTGCTACGTCGCGGGACACGATCTATCAATTTTTAACCCCTGACAGAAAATGGTGGTATTATAAGTTTGATGTGTCTGTCTGCCTGTCTGGGACATCATAGCTGATGAAGGAAAATCTCATCTCATCGCTTCATCCCAAACGGATGAAGCGATTTCGATATCGTTTTTTTTGTATTAAACTTTAGTTTCGCCCGAGTGTCTTAGACATGTTTGATGAAAATCGGTTGACCCGTTTAAAAGTTATGAGGGTAAATGTGGTGAAGGAAAACCGAAAATCTGCAAATATACTCGAGTAGGGTCTGAAATGAAAGCTCATCACGTGCACAACACAAAATAGTGTGACTTTTTTAAGGGAACTAAGGTTTTTTTAAGGGTTTTTTTTTGTAATTGTAATTTAGATTATGTGACATGAACTGCAAGCCTGAGTCTAAATTTGATGCTACGATTCCAGGGGTGTACGCCGTAGCAAATAGCGTTGCGCTGGCCGTAGACACACATGGCTACGAACTACGTAGCAATTTATGTAAAGCGTACAAGTTTTCAACTCGTTATACTTAATTGAGTTTCCGAATAGTCAAAGTAGGTCTAATACCCAAATTACCCCAAATTACCTTTATATAATTTATCTAGAATATTTCTCTCGAGCATAAATTTCCTAATTATAACCTAATATAACCTTATAGCATAATTATAACCTATAGCTTTCGTTTTTGAAGAAAATTGAATCACTGTGTATTTTTAGGGATAATACTATGTAGAGATATATTCCTATTACTGAGAATTCGTCGTCCGTCTGACAGACAGACAGGCAGTTTAAAATTTTGAAGGAGGATGTATTTTTCTTGCCGCCATAACAACAAATACTAAAAATATAAAAATCTATAAGGGGGCTCCCATATAACCAACGTGATTTTTAAAAAGCCTGTACTTGAATGGGTGACCGATCAAAGTGCGAAATTTTGTAAAATAAAAAGAAAATTTACTTACTTTTGTGTTTTTATTGCATTTAAATAAGTGTTAACTATACACGGAACTCTATTTATAGTATGGGTCTATCTCAAACTTATCAAATTTATTTTATAAACACCATGTGTAATAAATAATTACTCATGCCTTCACAAAAACATATCAGTTAGCTTTTATCCGTACGCATAGAAAACTATCTGAAACTGAGCCCTACTTTTAGAACCACAATCTGCAAATTAATTGTTTACTTTCGGAGAATATTTTACTTCGCGATTAACCTTTATTTAGCAATTTATAAGGGCTTTAAAATAATTAAATTAGAAAGCGACCCACAACCTTCATATTTAACATCGCAACAGAAATTACCTCCGTTAGTTCTAAAACCTGCAGCTTAAGCTCGGTTATAAAGTTTCCATCATCATCCAGTAAAGGTGTTAACCCGGTTATTCGGATAACCTCTCGGCGGTCGGTTTAACCAGTAACTTAATAACTGTGCCGAAGTGCTTCAATCGTCTACAGGTATTTTGATTTTTGGTTTTTCGAGAATGGACGGCTGGAGAGCAACATAAAATTAAAAGGCCTAGGTAGGGTAAAGGGGTAGGTAGGGTTTCTAGGCCTTCATGCTCCATCTTAGACCACATCGTCACTTTACATCAGGTGAGATTGTGGTCAAATGAAAGCTTATCAACATTAAAAAAAAAAAGGTCGGTCATAAAATTTCGGTGTTTGGTTTTTCAATAAAAAGGGTTTAGCTGGAAAGCAAGATACAAAATCTAAATAATACAATAATTGTACCCTCTAATGCCCCAGATGAAAGATAGCTACTAAATAATGTATAAACAGATATCATAGACAATTAGAAAAGAATAATGCCACCGGAAGTGCGGCGCTGGCTGCCTAGCCGGAAACGAGATAACAAACATGGCTGCCACGGTTTGCTGGAGCTATCTGGCAAATAGTAAGTAATAGTCGATTTAGGGATGGGCTGGTAATCAGACTAATTATAACAATGGAAATGTGTGTTGGGTCAGTTCTAAACATGTTGTTAGATTTTGCACAGATACAAGTTTTCATAAATTATATATTCATAGTTTTTATAAATGACTAGCTGACCCCAGCAAACTTGTTTTGCAAAATGAAAAGTAGATAGTAGCCGATTCTCAGGCCTACTGAATACGCATATAATATTTGGTAAAAATCGGTAAAGCCGTTTCGGAGGAGTACGGTCACTAACATTGTGGCATGGAAATTTTATATATAAACAACGTTTTGCTGGCGTCGTCAGCTAGTATTTTTATAAAAATGATATACGAATATATATATAACTACGGAACCCTTAAAGTTGTTTATATTTTTGTATACATACGTTCTGTTTATCGGTTTACCCAATTTACTAGTAATCTAGTAACAATTTGTTTTATATCTAAATGTTAGTCAAAAACCCTATTGATGTTTGGATTCCATCTTCTAGGCCTTCATGCTCCATCTTAGACCACATCGTCACTTTACATCAGGTGAGATTGTGGTCAAATGAAGACTTATCCAGCATAAAAAAAAAGAGAGTGTCAAAAACTTGCAAGATTTTATTTGAGACAAAACATCGGGACAAATGTATATCAATACTTTTGAAATTCCCAATTGTAAGACATACCTGGTAATTCATTATTTTACCATTCGATAAATTCAATACGGTTGTAATATTTCATCTTTTATCTCGGCAATTATCTCAAAATACACGAAAGCACCAGGCGGGCCATTCATCATTCTGAGTTAGGCTTTTAATTAGTTGGGCACTGTTGGGACCCAGTTAGCTAGATAGCTAGGTAAAACCTAATTAGGGGTGTCATTTATAAAATAGCTAGGTAATATTACCATATTGGCTATGTGCAAGCATTCGACTTTCATTCCGAAGGTGGGCTCTAACCCTGCGCCGGCCGTGCAAATCATTTTAAAATCATAAAAGTCTGAGATCTTTGACGAATTGAAGACACGCAACATTCACCAAACAGCACGGGGCCGTTGGCTGCTTAGTTTGCGGTTAGGTGATGCTGTGATTAGTCTGGAGTCTGGGAATGTTATTATAAAGACTAGCTGACCCCATTAAACGTTGTTTTTCAAAATGAAAAATAGAGTTTGGTCGATTCTCAGACCTACTCAATATGCTCACAAAATTTCATGAGAATCGGTCAAGCCGTTTCGGAGGAGTACGGGAACGAAAACTGTGACACGAGAATTTTATATATTAGATAAACCCTATCCGTAGATAACTTCGAGTTACCAGTATCAAATGCACGTAACCGGGAAATCACAAAACATGGTTGAATAACACGTACGTTCTTTTACTTTGGCTATATTTTATAGTAGTTAGGACAAGTCTAGGTCTGGACAAGTTCCGATGTGTTCCAGTGGGAATAGAGATTTACTCGTCATTCATGTAGGTACTTAAAGGCCGTAAACTGTGTTAAGCTGGCACGGACGCGGTTATATTATATCAAACGTATACAGAAGAGTTCCACTGTTTCAGGTTTAAGTATACGAAAATAACCTTTTTTAAACGCGTTTTTGCAATAGAAAGAGATTAGGGAGGTTTTGTCTGTTACGTCCGTAATAAGTGGTAACCCTCTGAATCCTTACACGTGACCTCCGGGTGGTGCTAAGAACAGTCTCTGGTAGGAGGCTTCGGCCGCGGCTTGTCACCACCCTCCGGGCTGGACCATTGCGTGAAGCGATTTTTACGTGTTTCGAAATGTGGCCCGGAGAAGCCACCTTCTAGGTCTTCATGTCGCATCTTAGACCACATCGTCACTTTACATCAAGTGCGATTGTAGTCAAATGAAGGCTTAACAATCAAAAAAAAAAAAATCTTACTTACTTGACCAAATTTTTCACATCGTACAAAACATTTTATGTTATATTATATTACATTTTAACCTCACTTGTCTTTTAACCACATCCTTAGACAGAATAATTGATTTAATGTAGGTAATCCAAAATGAAATGGGAGATGGGTGACGTTATTTTGCATTGATTTCACCCCTATGTATGTTCTACGATTTTTGATAGTTTTGGTGATAATAATTTTTTTTTGTTTGGATTGCCAACTTTGTGCTTACAAATTAATAAATTTGTTATATTTTGCCTCGATGTCGTAACATTACCTGTTAGAAATATTTGCATCATTGCTCCTGCTGACATTTACATATACTTCCATCCTAATATTATAAATGCGAAAGTAACTTTGTCTGTTCACAGAGTCTCTATGGCCTAAGGAAGGACATAGATATACTTTTTACCGCGTGAAAATGTCATTTCGCGAGTAACACCGCGGGGCAATACTAGTTGAAAATAAATGTCTTTTTGTCTATGTTATAAATTACATGGGAATACTATCTATTTGTAGCTTTTTGGATTATCAGCCAATATACATATATATTTTTATCCCTTGACCTAGCGTGACAAAAACTTTATACCCAATTACCCACTAATGATCAGAAACGGATTTTAACTATGGAGGAACTGAAAGTATGTTCAACAATCAAACAGCTCGCATAAATGCAAAAGATACAAAATAACTTATTTTCATTTTGAAAACGGGTTTTATTCACATGTAATTTATAACAGAATTATGACGTTCCCACAATTCTATTCTCTTTTAACATTTTTTTTTTGTTTTAATATTTCCAGTTTGATTTTTCAGATTTTTGAAAAGTAAAAAAATATACAAAAAAACGTAACAAATTGAACATACTTAAATACTTATAGAAATATTGAAATGCACCTGCGTCGGAAGCTGATAAATAGTCTAAAATATATCTTCATTCCACAGCATCCGCATCTTTGGAATATATGTTCAAGGCGTGTGGGCTGTCTGAAGGCATAAGTTTAAAGTTCGGATATTTCCCAGCGGACCAGGACTCATGTTTATGTAATGCGGCCAAAATGAGTTATAATGTCAGCCTCGTTACACCACCTCTTAACGTAGTTAGTTGTAACTTCGAGTAGGGTTCTATGTCAAGGACTTGGAAATATCGAGGAACTAAACTAAACTGAAGTGTTACGTGTAAGTTGGCTTTAAGCTTCCGTGCACGTGTAACTCTGAGATCATGTGTTTCGATAGCAATAAATAACTTGGCTTGTACTTTGGCAAGCAACTGATGATGTTTATTTCATTACGATTTATCCAAGATGCAGTAGCAGTGAAAGCTATTTTTAAACCACCTGAGAAAACCTTCAATTATTATTCTATGTATTTAATTTAAAACACATCAAACATATTTTATTAACTAAATACAGTAAATCTACATTTAAAATTTAATAAAAACCCCCGATTTCAATGCCTTAATTTCCTTATAAGTAATACACCATAATATTTTGTAATGTGGACGCGAAGCGCTTTCATTTTATACCTCACACGAGTATATTTGCAGATTTTCGTTCCTTCCCCACTCTCACCCCCATAACTTTTAAACGGCTCCACCGATTTTCATTAAACATGTCTAAGAACACTCGCGCCAAACTCACCTTTCATAAAAAAAACTAAATTAAAATCGCTTCATCCATTCGGGAGCTATGATGTCCCTGACAGACCGACAGACAAACACGTCAAACTTACACCACCCCTCTTATTTGGTCGGGGGTTAAAAATAAATATCTACCTAAAGTAAAATATATCAACGGACAATCACCGGCCGCAAAGCGACTCAAGCGACCGTTTTTTAGTAAGTAGGGCTGTAGAGAGCGGAACTCCCTTTTATTATTATTATTAAAAATACAATGCTCAAGAAAATAAAGAATTGTTCAAAAGGTGGGCTTAATGCCAAGGCATTTTCTAATTGCCAACCTCACAGTAATCTCTTATATTCATTCATAATATTATTAGCATAGATGAACATTTAACAAGTGTGTCTTATTACAATGTATATGGATACTATTTTTGGCTGCAGGTACCTAGTAGTCAAATAGTGGGGTCAATGCATGCCAGTGGCGTACAGTGTATGTTTTTGGCACAGAACAGTATCTCCTTTCACCGGTGCCTGGATGTCCCGACGTTTCAAACAAGTGCCAAGATAGTGATAAAACGCTTGTTTTGTTTGTCACGGCTCGATGCAACGAAATGGTTTTGCTTGCACAATTTGCAATACTATAGGTTCTATTTCTAGAGTTCTTACTGTGATTATTTTAATAAATAAAACAAAATAATTATTATTACCGAGAAATCCACACAATAACAATTCAATATGTTTATGTTTTTGTATTTTATTTTTGACGTGAGAATCTCTGGAGATTCTCGCGAGAACTGTATTGAGAACATCTTTTGGGTACACAATACACTGTGTCGTTCTTTTTAAATTATTATGGTTTTTAACAATAGTATGACTTATAACGGCTAACATACCATGATTTGACGGTTTTTGAGGTTACCGATATTTCGACGCTGTTGCAAGCGCCAAGATCACGACAATAACTGAATTGTCTTTATCTTTGCGATTTGGGCAGACGGTTACCCTCGTAAATGAAAATAAACATTTTGTAACTTCGCGAGAATGTGGAGCGGCCTTAAGAAAGAATGTTATGGGTTAGAATTAAATCTGACTTGCACTGACATCTCGTATTATTTTAATTTAAAACTTTTTCATATGACATGTTAAGATTTTGTGATTTTTGATTGGAAATTAATCTCAACTAAAATAATAAATAAATAATTCCGGACAATCCACACAACAACATCTAGCCCCGTGGTAAGCTCTTAGCTTGTGTTACGGGTATTACACATCTGATATACTTAATATAATATACATACATACATACATAGATATTTTTTATTATACATAATTAACACCCAGACCAAGGAGAAAATGCTTGCAGAACATACAAACACTTGACCCCTCGGCGGGAATCGAACCCGCTACCTCTTGCGCCGCAAGCGGACTCTCGCCCACCGCGCCACTGAGGCAGCCAACGCGCAACTGAGTGTATTGTGCGTAAATCCTTAGTGTAGAGGATTAGGATCTCCGGTGTTATAGACATTCGTTCTAGCATGGATAGGACGTTACCTTCAAAAAACCTTCGGCCACAAAAAAGGTTTTTTAAAATATCATAATGACTAAAATAGTCCTGCTTTGAGGTTCAAGTTTATAGTTTTTATTTGTGCCTCAACGCAGGCTCTGTTAGAGCCAAATTGCTTTGGAAATTGCTTGTAGCCATTCGGGGTAAGCACTAATCCCGTCATATGAACGCTCGAGTTTTCCTCAAAGAACTTTTTCCCCAATGGAGCGCTCTTTGAACGATCCCAAATATTAGGAAATTCGAGAACCCAACACACGTTCGGAATTTACTTGAGATGTTGCTACATAAGTTGCCTAAGCGAATTAATTCTATTTATCTACAGATTCAGTTTATACATCATTACGTCTAGTCAGTCTAGTACAAGTAAATTCAGTAAGTATATAAGAAAATGTTCTTTTATGATTAAATTAATTTAAGCCATAACATCAAATCCTTATCAATTATATGATGGAGCCTAATATTGCGCTTTGGAAATAGAAGTAGTTCTTCTATGGTGCAGCAACATTAGCATTATTTGATGTCCAAAATAAAAAAAGTTTATATTTTTATTTATTAGCGTACTAAGATATAAAATAAAAAAATAAAATAAATAAATATTTCCGGACAATCCACACAACAATATCTATCCCCGTGGTAAGCTCTAAGCTTGTGTTACGGGTACTAGACATCTGATATACTTATTATAATAGGCGTACATAGATAGATATTTTTTATTATACATATTATAAAAAATATCAAAATATAGAGCATCAAAATTTCGAATTGGACGGCTTTTGACGCATAAGTTGAATTATTCAAATCACAAAGTTCAAAGTTCCTGTTATCGTCTTGATTTTTCATTTGCAGCATAAAATTAAAAATAGATGTATTTTTTTATCTTTGTAACAGACTAATCGTTTTTTTTTGTCATTAACATTATTAAAAAAACAAATAAACAAAATATCTTAAGACAGCATTATCATGTAGACGAATAATACGAGCCTTACTGAATTTACTATGGCCACAGTACACCGATATTGTTATAATAACAACGTAAGAGATGAAAGCTGGGTTGTTCTATTCGCTTCTAAACTCAGTTTAAAAAATTAAAAAAAAACTGTCAAGACAATGTTATTTCCTTGATTATAGTTTTTATTTTAATTCGCTTTAAGTTGACCTGTCCATGTATGCCATGTGCGTCTAAGGAAATAAACGTTTTGACTTTGACTTTCCAGAAAGTTCATCAGATCAACTCTCACGACATAATTAATATTTCAGTTTAATAGGATACCGTGGAGTGTTTCTTTAACTTGCAAGTTTTAAGTATAGGAAAATATCGGGGCAGGTGAAACTAATTAAAATGATTTAAGTATTTATTTACGGACAATCCACACAACAACATGTAACCCCGTGCTAAGCTCTAAGCTTGGTGTTACGGGTACTAGACATCTGAATGATATACTTAATATTATGTAATCGATATTTTTTATTATGCATATAAAAAAATAAATGTATATTAAAAGTATAAATAAAAAGTACTAAATAATAGACGAATGAGGAATAGGAACTGGGTCGAAAGCGGATTATTAACATAGGCTGAACTTTCACTGGACGAACACGACACAAATCATCTTTAGATATAGTTGCCAATCATAGCGACGCATGTCTGGTCCAATTCGAAATGTCGTTGCAATTCAGTACCCCTCAGTAGTATTGCCAACAAGGAAAAGAGTATTATGTATTGCCAACCCCATTAGCCAAGGAATCTAATCAAATCAAATCAAACATTAATTTGCAGAATACATTATTAGAAACATACATTATTATAAGCTAGTGGTGTCAGTTGTATTTAACCCGTAAGTAGATGTGCAAATAATATTCAATGCTAGAAATGGTTTACGCAAAATAATTGGGGTCAAAGTTATACATTTTAATAAATAATAATATTTATTAGTAGTAATCTAAGGCTATTATGCTATAAACACTCTTTGTAGCTGCGATGAGTTACCCCATAGAAGTAAACCATGCCAGAGAACGGTTGCTACATAACTATGATAAACTATAAAAAAGCCGCTTTTAGAGACGCGGCTCTTCGGACAGTACGGAGCGCATAAAAAAATAATTTATTTTCAAACAAACTTAATCCACGTAATATTAATACTTTATCAAAATCTTTGTAATATGGGGACATCGAATAATGAAACATTTCCTTTATATGAGGTCAAGCATATTACTTCAATAGACCACTTCGCTTTATTACTATCATCGTGATATCTATTAAGACAATGGCATACCTCCTGTGATTTATCTTAAGATAGTGTAGATAACTCTCGCTGCAACCATTCCTGGACGCCAGCCAATATTGAATTAGCTACATTGTACCCACGTTTATTATCTGTACGTATGTTAGGTACCTAAGAGTTAGTTAGACGATCAATCTTTATGATTTTTAATAAGCGAAAGGTAACGGATGTGTCTTAATCTTTTTCTGCATAAAACAAAAATACTACCTGTTTTCAGAAATCTATCTATCTATCTAAATCCAACTACGAAGCGGTCAGAGCTGCTACCGATAAAGTGGACCCAAGTGACGCCATGTCTTCTGCCTTTGGAAGCGACCTGATGATAATAGAGGAACCGAACTGGGCTCAGAAACCTTTTATAAGTACTATGAGGGTTACAGAAAAGAGATCCACCCACTTAATAATACACTTATGTGATTGATGTCTGATGTTTTTGAAATAATAAGTGCACTCGCATATTTTTACTTTATTTTTAACAACTGAAAAAAAAGAGGGGCCTTATAAGTTTGACGTGTCTGTCTGTCTGTCTGGGACATCATAGCTCCCGAACGGATGGAGCGATTTCAATTTAGTTTTTTTTTGTATGAAAAGTGAGTTTGGCCCGGTTGTTCTTAGACATGTTTCATGAAAATCGAATGAGCTGTTTAAAAGTTAAGTGAGAGTGGGGAAGGAAAACCAAAAATTTGCAAATATACTCGAGTGGGGTATCAAATGAAAGAGCATTGCGTGCACATAACTAAATATTATGGTGTTTTACTCTTAAGGAAATTGGATTCGGGGTTTTTTCTTTATTTTTAAATTAAGATTTTAAACTGGCGATCTAATCTAATTACGTCCATTAACGCTGCGTTCACACAAGTTGATATCTGATTTGGACTCTTGACCCGACAATGTAAGATCGGGTATAAGCGACATACTAGTAGTGTTTCTTATTAGTGGTCCGAGGGATGGAAAAGGGGAGGGAAATTTTTATTAGGTAATTAACTTATAAATTTAGGTATCTACATGTTAGATTACGGCTGAAGAAATCTTGATACCGATATCATCGTAATAAATATTGAAGATATCACAGATAGGCTAGATAAAATTATTTCATCCGGTTGGACAATAATCGTCTGATACTTTTATCAGTGAAGTTACAAAGTGAGACAATATTAGAGAATTTTAAAATATAATAACAATATATATATTTCCTGACAATCGAGCTTCGCGGTAAGCTCAAAGCTTGTGTTACGGTTACTAGAGATCTGATATACTTAATATAACAGACATACAAACATAGACTTTATCATACATATTAAACGCCCAGCCCAAGAAGAAAGTGCTAATTAGTAAATTTTTATATTTCGAAAGTTCTAAATACCTACTTGCTTACTTATGTTTACGGACAGAAATTTAAATAAATCAAGCTAAGGCGCAGTGTTTGGATACAGCAAAAAGGTAGGTATGAAGTACCTCTTTTATCAATAATGTAAGTCTTCAACGAAGATTGAATTTTTCTGAAACCTTTTATTTCTTAATTAAAACTAGCGACCGCCCTGGCTTCGCACGGGTTACGAGCGCAATTATCTAAATGGTTTTCCCGGCATTTATTCGATTTTTTCTCGCCGTAAAAGCTATCCTTGGATTGGACTTCAAAGAACATAAAATAATATTTTTACTGAGTAGTCCGATTTTGATAATATTTTTTTTATTGGTAAGGGTATATGTATATAGGGAAAAGGACCACGACGTTGGTCCCATAAAAAAATTCAAAAAACATTTTAACCCTAACAGTAGGTTGTTTATTCACTGGTTGCAAATGTATGATCACGTATTTTTGGTAAATGAATTGCAGATATCAAAAACAAATTATAGCCACTCAAAATAGAAAAATAAGACCTGAAAAACTGTAAAATTTAAAATAATTAGGTTTTTCTTGTAGCAAAGGTCTTACACTAATAAAAGTATACCAAAGTAATATTAAATCGGAGCCATGTTTATGTAACAATCAAATATTTGATAATTAATTTCTTTTAATTTGATATTTTTGTTACTTGATCCTGGTTTGTCGGCGCTGGGTCAAGGCTTCCGTTTTTATTGTGGATTTAACTTTGTCGGGTCCGCTTGTTTATCTATACTTATTTTTAAACTTTTGTCTCATTACGTGTATTAATATAATGCTAATTAATACCACGATAACGGTTGGAACGTTGCCATTATTATTTATATCTCGTTACAGGTAACGTGACCGACTAGCGGCGACACCAAAACAAGAAATCTTCTAACCTCAAAACCAGTTCATGACAACCTATCCAATAATGCTGTGTTATTTATTAATGATTTGTGTTTGTCTATCTGTGGTAGTAGCTAATACAGTTCATATAGATGTAGAACTCGATGCAGGGATTGTGAGGGGATATGCAGCTGATGATGGGGATTATTTCAAGTTTTTGGGGATACCGTACGCGGATCCGCCGTTGGGCAATAACAGGTTTAAGGTAAATATTCATCACACTTATATCATAAATGTAGAAGTTTGTAATTCCTTCGCTGCCATTTTTGCTATGGTAAATGATGTCATTCGGATTATTAGACTCCACGAATCATTCGGATCATTGGAATGCTCGCTGCAGATTAGAAACTAACTTGCTTAGTAGTGAAAAGTCGGCCGACTGTTAAGTAATCCGAATGGAATCATTCATAGTCGCTCGACTCGATTCGTTCTTTATTCGATTCGAATATCGGATTCGAGCGAAGTCAAAAATTGTACGACACACGCTTTGCTTGTTTATAAAAAAAATGTATATTTCCGAACAAACTTCATGAATTTATGTTACCATAAAATCACGAAATAAAACAAAATCACGTTAGTTAGACAGAACATTCGTTACTAATCAAATAACTAATTAGTAGGCATCATTGGCTTGAAGAATTTTCATACGTACGGTCGAATCAATTAATTACCGACAGAGTATCAAAATTGAAACAGAGCTAGCAATGATCAAGTCGGAACGACAGTAGTTATAAAACAGCAAGTAATGCATTGAGTATTGAGTAATTACTAATTAGTAATATGATTCAACTTTGAAGATTATTACTAACTTTTCAAGTCGAATAAGTTAATTATTAGTTTGAAATCATTCGACTAGTCATATATAATACAATACAAAATCATTTATTCAGAATGAAATACATATAAGCACATGCAGAGAAATAGTGACAATTATTATTATTGATCTAACGATTACAGAATATTTAAATGTATCTAGTTCCAAAAAGGTCCTAACTCAGCATAATGCGGGCTGTGAAGCCGGCGCTAGTCTTCCGGTGGAACCTTCGACGAGCTAGCAGTCAAGTTAGGTTGACACAAATGAAAAAATATACAAAAATAATAACATAACATTCGCAGTCGCGCATCTTTAAAAATAGGTTACATTTAACCCGACAAATAATTTTAGTTCCCACGGTAATTATACCGAATTTGAACCTACACCGAAGTAAAACGAGTATGTATTCACTTCTATTTATTATTTACTAGCGGCGGTTTATATTTTATTTGAAATGGCAGTGGGCATGGGCAGGCCATATTGCACGCATAACAGATGGTCGTTGGAGCCGAAAAGTCCTCGAATAGAGACCACGAATTGGCAAGCGCAGCGTAGGACGTCCACCAACTAGATGGACGGACGATCTGGTGAAGGCTGCGGGCTCACGGTGGATGCAGGCCGCTGCCAGCTGAAACTACTGGAGATCTTTGAGAGAGGCCTATGTCCAGCAGTGGACGTCTTACGGCTGAAATGATGATAATGATGATGCATTTTATAATGCTGAAGAGGTTGTTTGTTTGAAGGTGCTAATCTCAGGAACTTCTGGTTCGATTTGAATGTAAATAAATGACCTGTAACTTACAGTGAAAGTAAGATAGCTTATTAGCCTATCTGGCAAGGTTACAGGTCATTTATACCGGAGGAAAATACATCTTTCCCGTGGGAAAATCCATTAAAAGATAAAAAAAGATAAAAAAGATATTAAAAGATAGTAACTATAAATAACTGCAGTTATATCTCCGATGGCTCGGCCACTTGGTCAGAATGGGGGAGGATCGCGGAGTATGGAGAGCACACCTTGGACAACAGATTGGACAGCGCCCAGTCGGTAGTCCCAGATATCGCTGGAAGGACATGGTGGAGGCCGACCTACGAGAGCTCGGGATCGAGAACTGGTCAGAGCTAGCGCAGGATAGAGACCGGTGGAAGTCTCTCGTTTCGGAGGCCAATACCCACTTTGGATCGCTGAGCCATAATAACTAACTCTTACTAAACTATATCTTACGAAATCTGATTATCATTTATATTCTGCTAATTCAGCCCCCACAACCTCTAACTCCATGGGAAGGTGTGTACATCGCTAACAGGACAGTGGAGTGCCCACAAAACGGGGCTGGTGAAGAGGACTGCCTCGTGGTCAATGTGTTCGCCCCCGCCAATGCCAGGGGCGCGCCGGTGCTCGTCTATATACATGGGGGTGCCTTTATTGTCGGGAGAGGTCAGACTGACGGTAAGTTAAGATAAATTGATAAATATTTCCGGACAATCCACCAATAACATCGATAAAATAAGAATTTGCCTGATATTTTGGTACGAGAAGGGGTTATGAGCATGATGTGTATATTCCAAAATGAAATTCGGTTGTTTTTTGTTAAGAATCTACTGTTTTGTAATAAGTTGTCAGTTAATCTCAGCTAGGAATGCGTATAAATAACATTGTAACAATACAATGCAATACAAAAATTCTTTATTGCATATAGGAACATACATTGGAGCAAGGAACTTATTATAAGTTCCTTGCATTGGAGATGCTTATTACATACAGTGACACAATGGGCGTTCTTATCACTAATAGAAAAGAAATATATTTTATGTAATTAATCCGCTGACGATTTCCTTTCCTGAAGTAATTTTGGCTGAAAATTTCACAAAAGCGCGTAGTGATATTGTGAAACCATAAACGTTTTTTTAAACTTGAACACGCAGGGCGTAACAGTAACGCGGTATTGGCAATCCGCGGTCTCTACAGAATTTCCGACTCAACGACCATCATTCTACTAGCTTTTGTGAAATAACCAACGACAATTATTTGAGTAATTAGATTATCTAAATATCTAAAACCCACGGGATTCCAATTAGTTTAATAATAAGTGTTATTCCAAAGGCTTCCAAAAGTATTAAGATATAGATGTAGTTCATAGTTAATTTATTGATAACAACCGGTTGCATGTAAAAAATATTAAATAATAACATTATAAAAATAATAATATCAGTTGTTACAAAAAGCAGTCAATAATTAGTATTTATAATGTCTACTTATATGTTGCATAAATAAAATCCTATATCCTCAGGTATGGGGCCAATTATGGGACAAAACGTGGTAGTCGTGACGTTGAACTACAGATTGGGAGCTCTTGGATTCATGTGCCTCAGAATAAAAGAAGCACCAGGCAACATTGGACTTCGGGATCAGATATCTGCACTCACGTGGGTGCAAACCAATATAGCCGAGTTCGGAGGTAATCCTCATGACGTCACACTTTACGGCATGAGTGCTGGGGGGGCTTCCGTCGATCTACTTGTACTATCCAACGCAGGAAATGGATTATTTAAAAAAGTTATCATCGAATCTGGAACGGCCACAAATGTTTGGGCAGTAGATGATAGACCGACTGAGACGGCTAGAAACTTCGCTTATGAATTCGGCTTTGCTGAAGACAATCTACATGGCTTAGTAAGTTACTTAACAACCGTCCCGGTCCACAAGTTAACTCGCACCAACTACGAGTATTATGAAAATATGACTGATGGGACATTTGGTTTCGCGCCTTGCGTAGAAAAGAAATTGACCGGTATACAACAGATTATCAGCGAAAACCCACACAAGGCTATGAAAGTGAAAAAATATAACACGGTTCCTATGATGTTTATATTTGCAGATTTAGAAGGATTGTTTTTAAAATCTGACTACTATTACTCACAAAATATAAGAGATCTGTTGAACAAATACTTTGTTGATTATCTTCCTACTGATCTTATATTTGACAATTACGACATAAATGAAGTGGTAGCGGAGAAAATTAGAAAGTTTTACTTAGGCGATAATCCGGCAGGGAAAGACATTATGTTTGATTATATCAACTATTACGGAGATTCTCTTGTGCTACATAGATTCCTGCACTCTGCCATGAGCTACGCTGAAAGTAGCCCGGTATACTTGATGGAGTTCGCTTATAAAGGTAAACAGGGAACAGAAAAACCTTATTCTAACAATATAAAGCGAGCTGGTCACGGGGATGCTGTGAAACATGTGATATTGAACCGGAAATTGGAGGATTCTGATGTACTGGCTGTTAAAAGAATGACAACGCTTGTCGCAAACTTTATGAGGCATAAGTAAGTAAAATCTAACTATCGCATCATAGTGCTACCTCATTAGAAGTCTCTAGTCAGTTAATTTAGATTTTTTCTGAATAGGCAGTTATCAATATTTGCACAATCGCTACTGAAAACATTACGCGAACAACATGGTACTAATGGTTCAAAAAATATAAGTATAAGTTAGACTCATACTACGCCTAGGGTTCCGTCTGCAGTTTATACACATTAGGCAACAAAAATATGAAAGCGCATTGCAGTTCACGCACACATATAAAATATCACCTGACACTGCCAGTGCCGATAACTCGCACAATAATAATTTAGGTATAGTTTTTTAGAACTACCGTAAATTCAACTTTCTTATACAAAAATTTTAGATTTGTATCAAATTTATTTATGTTTTTATATTATTGTTGTTTTATATGAACTTATCTTTGTTATATTAGGTAATGTATTTCTATTGTTTAGTTTTTGGTTAATATTGTATGTAGTATCTTATTGT
The DNA here is from genome assembly GCA_929108375.1 of Gymnoscelis rufifasciata. Lineage (NCBI taxonomy): Eukaryota > Metazoa > Arthropoda > Insecta > Lepidoptera > Geometridae > Gymnoscelis > Gymnoscelis rufifasciata. The sequence goes on from OV815320.1 coordinate 2,140,485, forward strand.
TTACTAAAATACCCTAAGGCTAGCGGTAAGCATTATTTTTATGCATTATTTGTATTTTCTCATTTTAAGTGAACTTGTTTGTTCTTTTGAGAATAAAATATCTTTAAACCGAAAATAATTTTTTTTGGTACACAAAAATGCAGTCATAGCTGTCATCCATCCAAGTAGTCCTTAGAAAAAATTTTGTTGTATTAGGAGCCGTCTTTTATATTTATTTATTATATGTTTTAGTATTTGTTGTTAAAGAGGCAACAGAAATGCATCATTTCTCAAAATTTTAATTCTGTATCATGAGATACAGCTTGGTGATAGATAGACGACGAAGTCTCAGTATTCATACAATTTTTAATTCTTAATGATTTTTATAAGACAAGTGATAAACCTCACTTTTTAAGTTAAATTATTATTATTACGTGAATACTGAGTGCGAAGGTTACGGACATGTCTTAATCTTTTTCTGCATAAAAAAATATATATACCATTTTTACTCTTTCGGTACGGAACCCTGAAAAAAAAAGACTTATTTATCAAAAAAAAGCTTTCATAATGTTTTAGCTTTAGATATTATATAAATGCCGTTCTTCTATTAACAGTTTTATATTATTCTACTGACGAAAAACGTAAAATCATCCTTTTTCTTTCAGCAATCCCACTCCATTTCAAACAGACCTGCTGCCAACGCACTGGCCTCAGGTTCACCCCCGTGTCGGCTACCTGAGGCTCGACCACGACCTGGAGATCAAGGAGAAACCGCATTGGGACAGAGTTACCTTCTGGGATAACATTTACGCGGAGTATGGGAAGAAGTCCAAAAAGTTAACACCTTGATGGCACAAGTAATATTTATATTAAGATTAAGTTTTATAAAAGGTATCTTGGAGGGACGTAGAAAAACGCCCGTCGTCAAACGTATTATCTCTTTGAAGTGACCATAGATAGATAGATAGATAGATAACTCTTTATTGTACACCACAAATAAAATACAAACTGCAAACAATAACAAGACAATACATTGGAGTACAAAGGGCGGCCTTATCGCTGTGAGCGATCTCTTCCAGGCAACCTTTGGATGGACAGGAAAGAAATAGAACGACATAGACAGTGGCGTAACGTAAAGAAGATATAAAAGCATATAGCACCAGGAGGCGACGGATCGGCAAGCGCAGCGTAGGACGTTCACCAACTAGAGGCCGCGGGCTCAGGGGTCTGAAGAATCCAACCCCAAACCACACGGCAACATTTCTTGTTGTCTATCACTAAGCTTTAGTAATGGGTACTAGGTGATAAAATCTGATATAATATTAAATACGATAGTATACCGAAATATTTTTATTTTCCTAAAACCACGTAACAAGTCACACCTCTATTCAAGTAACGAAATATTGAAATATTGTTTTTTTTTTGAAGACTTTTAGTACATACTAGGGATGACGATCTGAGATCGATTAATCGAAAAATCGATTTTTCGAACCAAAAATATCGATTTTTTTACTCGATATGTAGTATTGGATCGATTCATTGGATCGATACATCACCCTTGAAAATCTAATGTCAACCATACCATTAGTTGAAGGTATTATTACAAGAGTGCTGTCCGTTAATTACTCAAAATCTCGCGAGATGGCTGTGTGTTAAGTCTACTTCACCTCACTACCCTTTTTGGGTCTGGGTGTTTAATATGTATAGTAAAAAAATATCTTTTTATGTTTTCCTATAACATTAAGTATATCAGACGTCTAGTACCCGTTACGCAAGCTTATAGCGTACCACGGGGCCTAGATGTTGTTGTATGGATCGTCCGGAAATATTATAGAGGTATTATTATTATACCTCAACACAATAAAAACACAAAAACCATATTTTTTACTAGTGGCCCACCCCGGCTTCGCACAGGTTTTTATTCAATTTTTTTTCCCGGCAATTATTCGATTTTTTCTCGCCTTTTAAACCTTCCCTAGAACTCCACGAACATTTCAAGACTAAGATCAGATAAATCCGTTCAGCCGTTCTCGAGTTTTAATCAGACTAACGAACAACAATTCATTTTTATTTATATAGATAAGCGACCCTTGGCAAGATGATCTGACTAATTCAGAAAATACCTCGATATTATATTAATATATAACATTAAGTCCATGACTGGACAAAAGTTTCTTACCTCCAACATTGGAAGGATCTGGAGGAGGCCTTTACCCGAGAGGGGTCCTAACTATGAACGAAAATAAGAACAATATTCAATCGCAATTATTATCAAAAAAGTTAATGCATGCAATTTTAAAATACTAGACTTTTAAAGCTGACATTGTAATATAAATTAATTAATAATGTATGAATGTATTAACCATGATTGACTTGTAAATATCTTTTAAAGTTACGGAATAAATAGGCTTTTTTATTTTATTATTATTATACTGCGAGAAAACATCCTATGCTTGCGGGAAAATCCATAAACCATGCATAAACCAAGAAGCCGCTGGAACAGCTTGTAGAAGATATTTTGGAAAGCAGCCAGTTTCATGTAAAAGAGGAATTTAATTTGCTTCATATTATTAAATTGTGTCATCATCATCTCAGCCGTAAGACGTCCACTGCTGGACATAGGCCTCCCTCAAAGATTTCCAGTGGTTTCGGCTGGCAGCGGCCTGCATCCACCGTGAGCCCGCAGCCTTCACCAGATCGTCCGTCCATCTAGTTGGTGGACGTCCTACGCTGCGCTTGCCGATCCGTGGTCTCCATTCTAGAACTTTTCGGCCCCAACGACCATCTGTTCTGCGTGCTATATGGCCTGCCCACTGCCACTTCAAAGAGCTAATCCGTTTAGCTATGTCGGTGACCCGAGTATTAAATTGTGTGTCCCTATTTATTTCTATTGTTAAGAAATAATACCCTAAGTTCCCTTGTTTGTGAGTGAATATGAATTATGTATCCATTTCGGGTTTATTTGCACCAAATTCTAGTTATAATGGAGGCCGTCTCAGATTACGGGACTTGTTTAAATATTCATTTATTGTGTGTGACCCGAGGGTGAATGAAAAGGTGATAGTGGTTTCATTTCAGTGAACAGAAATTTCCTCGAAAAGATTAATTAGCTTTTGGTTTTGTACGAATGATTTTATAGACCAAATGTAATTGTTTGATGTCGTAAAGAGAGGAGGTATTGCATGAAATTGATCTACTAACATAAAGAGAGTTGGTTAAATTGTGACTGGTGTGACGTTATTTGTAAAGGCTAGTCTCTGGATTGAAGGAACTGATTTTGAAAATTCTTTCACTGTTGTACCTACTTGTAATTTTATTTATGGATAATTGCATCATGTAACGCCGCGTTGAAGTGAAAATAGTGTTAAAGTAAATTCAATAAATGATTTACTTATCTTACTTTAAGTATTTTTTAATACCTATTCAAAATTTATGTTGATAAAGTATGTTTCTATGACGTCTATTGCTGGACATAGCTGGAAATAGGCTTCCCTTATAGATTTCTATTTAATAGAATAAGATTAAAGTAAGTTTAAATACAGGTTTATAATTTAATTTGAACTTTAATTTAACCTTTATTTAAACTTGTTATTAATTAACACGAGTTCTATGAAATTGTGAATCGTTCACGTCCTACAAGATATTTCAGAGTTGTTTTCGTTGGTAAAGTTAAAATATTAGCGTAAAACTTGAACCTTATTATCAACTTCTCTCAAAGATCTCATTGTGTTTATTAAAAAAGTTTCGTTATCAGAGGGTGTTTTTTGACGTGAAATAATGATGAAAATACGGCTTTCTTTATGTTAACGAGAAAACAAAATTAAGTAACTAAGAATAAGAATTGAATAATATGCATGATGACTACATAAATAAATCTAAATTTAAAATTTAATAAAAAACCCTGATTCCAATGCCTTAATTTCCTTAAAAGTAAAATACCATAATATATTGTAATGTGGATGCGATGCGCTTTCATTTGATATCCCACACTAGTATATTTGCAGATTTTCGGTTTTCCTTCCCCACTCTCACCCCTATAACTTTTAAACGGCACAACCGATTTTCGTGAAACATGTCAAGTACGGGTTGGTGAATGTCACATGTCTTTCAAACTCTTCAATGTTCTCAAAACATGCCAGTTTCCTCACGATGTTTGCCTTCAACCCTTGAACTTACCTTAGTGCAGTAAGTTTAGATACCAATTTTATATTTATTTATTTTTCTCCATCCGCGGTTGTCAAAGTCAAAGTCAAAGTCAAAACGTTTATTTCCTTAGAAGCATATAGCCTACATGGACAGGTCAACTTAAAATTAATAAAACTAAATTGCTTAAATAACAAATATCAAGGAAATAACATTGTCTTGACAGTTCGCTTCAATGTTTTTATACTGAGTTGAGAAGCGAATAGAACAACACAGCTTTATCAGTTATTACAATTTTGGAGTTCTTATTTATAGGTAACTATTATAAGTTTAACATTTACAATAAAAAAAATGTTTGTCATATAAGGAAGCTATTATAACATGAGCATATCAGTCCTGGTCAACCAGAATTATTAGAGCCTGTTAATGTGAAACTAAGCAACATCTATCCAAGCTGCATCATCCTTTATATAATCATTTATAGAGTAATACGCTTTTTTCATTAGACTTCTCTCTAAATGATTTAAATTTTCTAGTAGGAAGCTCTGTTACATTATGAGGAAGCTTATTATAAAAACGTACAGAGTTACCCATAAATGATTTGCCTAGTTTTTTTAGTCTGTAAGTAGGAATTAGTAATTTTTCCTTACTTCTCGTGTTAATACTATGTACGTCACTTTTTCTTAAAAACAAATGCTTATTCTTGTGGGTGAACATCAAGTTCTCAAAAATGTACTGTGAGATTACAGTTAGAATGTTAATCTCTTTGAATTTTTCTTTGAGGGAGTCACGTGGTTTCATTTTATATATTGCACGTACATCCCTTTTTTGAAGCACGAATATAGTTTGAATATCGGCTGCAGCACCCCAGAGTAGGATACCATATGACATAATACTATGAAAGTAACTAAAATAAACCAGTCTAGCTGTACCCTCAGCTGTGATATATCTCATTGTTCGCACTGCATAAGCGGCTGAACTAAGTCTACCTGCAAGGTTTGTAATTTGGGGTTTCCATTGTAGTCGAGAATCAATATGTAAGCCTAGGAACACTGTTGATTCAACGAGCTCGAGAATTTCATCGTTTAATATGATTTTTGTAGGAAATTCTTTAACATTAGGGAGTTTGAATTTAATCATCATCATCATCACCCTATTAACGTTCCCACTGCTGGGACACAGGGACTTCTCTCTTGACGAGAGAGATTAGGCCTTAATTCACCACGCTGGCCAAGTGCGGGTTGGTGAATGTCACATTTCCTTCAAACTCTTTTTTTAAAGTTCTCAGAACATGCCGGTTTCCTCACGAATTAATACATTTAAATTAATACATTTAGTTAGTGAATTGAATTTAATACATTTAGTTTTTTTTGCGTTTAGCAGTAAGTTATTAACCGTAAACCAATTTAGCACTAGGACGTTTTGTCTGGACGAAATTGTTTTAAGCAATAAGACCGCCCATTTCGCATTCTAGGTTTAGTTTTAATTTCTTACTGTATTGTTTCTTAGTTTGGCGTGTAATAAAGTATGTTCTATTCTATTCTTATTTATTTAAAGAAAACAAGAACATGTGTCTTCCCCTTAAAAAGAGAAAGTAAGCAAAGTGTTAATAAACACGTTCTTTATTTAAGTCATAATGTAAAATGACTGATTAACCTTTAAAATGGCTAGTTTGTAATATTGTTTATCTTCTTCCACTTCTATTTTAACAAAGGTTCATTAAAAAAAATCAATTAATTATTTTAATAAAGTGCCAAGACTTAGAGCCTTAAAGGAAATGTCCCCAACATGTGACGTATACATTTAGTACATTTTGCTCGAAATATTTACTACTGCGGCTGCTTCAGTGGCGCGGTGGGCGAGGGTCCGCTTTCGGCGCAAGAGGTAGCGGGTTCGATTCCTGCCGAGGGTGAAAGTGTTTCGATGTTCTGCAATCACTTTCTCCTTGGTCTCGGTTTTAAATATGTATAATAAAAAATATCTATATATGTATGCCTATAATATTAAGTATATCAGATTATCTAGTATCTACCCGTAACACAAGCTCAGAGCTTACCGCGGGACCTAGATGTTGTTGTGTGAATTGTCTGGAAATATATATTTATTACGTCACGCGAAACGCGAAACTTCACTGCACTGTATCGTCTCAGACGAGGTACTTAGAGGTACTTTCGTTTCCAAACAAATGTCTTTTTAATCATATACTAACCCTATTTGCAATCTGCGATGACTTTGCACGGATGAATCATTTTTTTTTATACTACGTTGACTTTGTGATATTTTGTTTAAGCACTTTCAACTTTATAAGAATTCAACTTACTGCTCCTAAATTATAAATAAGATTTGAGTCAAACTCAACAATTCAACATCCTGGGAAGTAACTCTCGATTTTTCGATATATTTCGCAAGCGGATATTTTTAAGCAAAATCACGAATTCGTTATTGTTTGTAATAGTAAATGTGAAACAAAAAATGATAAAATGTATAAAATCGATAAACTCACTTTCGCTATAACAAATATCATTGGATTTATTCATTCATCAGCATCACATTATCCGTCGTCCATCGTTCCCGCGGGGTATTCCATATAACCCGGACAATGCCGTGGCGTGAAATGCATTTATAACACACAGCACAGAATCGTTATTTATAATTATATAACCTCCGATAAGTTACCGTTTCATTTTTAAGCTCTAAAGTGTTCCATAAAATTGTATGCCTATCCAATCGAAACAAGTTTACAATACACCCCATTTTCTCCCTCAGAAAATACTACCTTTTCTCGTCTTATCTGCTCAGACCCTATACTTGTGTTCACTGCAGGGGCGTGCTAAGGGATCTTATATAATAAAAAGACCATATTATAATTATTTTGGAGATTCGTTTATAAGGTTAGTCAGCGTTTGGCGTTTATTCGGACACCTTTTATTAGCCCCCGACCAAAAAAGAGGGGTGTTATAAGTTTGACGTGTCTGTCTGTCTGTGTGTCTGTCTGGGACATTATAGTTCCCGAACGGTCCATCCGTTCGGGAGCGATTTCAATTTAGTTTTTTTTGTATGAAAAGTGAGTTTGGCCTAGGTGTTCTTAGACATGTTTCATGAAAATCGGTTAAGCCGTTTAGAAGTTATGGGGGTGAGAGTGGGGAAGGAATACCGAAAATCTGCAAATATACTCGAGTGGGGTATCAAATGAAAGCGCTTCGCGTTCACATAACGACAGAATACATAATAAATATTATGGTGTTTTACTTTAAAGGAAATTAAGGCATTGTAATCGGGGGTTTTTCTTAAATTTGAATTTTAGATTTTAAATGATACTGTACGCGCACGCTGTTCAAAATTAATTTATTTGAATTTAAACATTGTATGTACGTATAAGTATTGTTTACAAACACCTTTATATTAATAATATGGCTCGCCCGCCGCCATATTCCGGTAAAATTCGAACTCTGTTCCATTTAACGAGAAAACCTTTCTTTTACTCATAACCTGGCTCCAGCGACCTCCATCCTCAACAGACACTGATACTGATTTAGATCATTGGTTTTATTGATATATAAACCAAAATGATAATTGAGCACGCGCCACCTTTTATGTGGTGAAAACGTGAACAAAGGTAAAATATATTAGAAGCCCCATGACACAATATTTATGATGATATGATTTACAGGAGGTTGCGGGTTCGATTCCCGCCGGGGACCAGCTTTTTTACGATCTACAATTTCTGGTTTCGGGTCTGGGTGTTTTCTTTGTTATGTAGTGTTGTATCTATGTAGTATATCAGTCACCAGTATTTATTTTACAAAATATAATTGCACGATTGCGCTGTACCGTAGAGCGTATATCATAAAAAATAAAAAATAAAATTTATTCATTAACTTAATGTACCAATTTACAGTAACAAGGTTTGAGATCATCTTTTAAGTAAATTAAATACTTGTCGTAGAATAATCTAGCCCGGCCAAAAATTATAACATTATATTGTAAATTAAGTTTAGCTAAACACTACAAAAATTATTTATTTATTTTGTTTCTTTTGAGAAGTTACGAATATAATAGACATTAATATAAATAATTATTATTTAAATTAGCGAAGAGGCTTGAATGTAACATCAAGATGAAATAAAACAAGCCCAAATTCGATAATTATGAATTTTTAACCCCCGACAAAAAAAGAGGGGTGTTATAAGTTTGACGTGTCTGTCTGTCTGTCTGTCTGTCTGTCTGTCTGTCTGTCTGTCTGTCTGTCTGTCAGTCTGTCTGTGTCACCATAGCTCCCGAACGGATGGAGCGATTTCAATTTAGTTTTTTTTTGTATGAAAGGTGAGTCTTGCCCAAGTGTTCTTAGACATGTTTCATGAAAATCGGTTGGGCCGTTTAAAAGTTATGGGGGTGAGAGTGGGGAAGCAAAACCGAAAATCTGCAAATATACTAGTGTGGGGTATCAAATGAAAACGCATCGCGTCCACATTACATAATATTATGTTGTTTTACATTTAAGGAAATTAAGGCACTGGAATCGGGGGTTTTTATTAAATTTTAAATTTAGATTTATTATATAAATTGGATTGAATTGGATACCTATGAGATTCACTCAAAATATGAGTACTAAATTTTATTTAAAGTGTCAAAATATTATGCTGTTGGTGCGGTCCATCCACCCATCTAAGTACCTACTGGCCATCGTTGCTTATCTATATTAGATTTGTTTTTTGGGAGCCATTCTGTGTTCAGTGTATGAAAAAGATAAAGATGAAAATGGATATCCTCATTACGTCCCTGGAGTAAAGTGCGCGCGTAATCTTATTACAACAATAACTCACAACCCCCGCCCTTAATAACAGCCCTTCATACCTGTAACCTTACGAGTTGGAAAACATTTGCTGGTCTTTAGTTTTTATCGCCGTCTGAAAGGGTTGCCTTATTTTTTAATACAGAGTACTCCCAATAACTTGGGCTGTACTTCAACAAAAAGTTTAACACGTTCCAAAATCCTTTCTTTGTTTGAAAGGGTAAAAATGTTATTAATTTTGTGTAGGTACTGTAACTTTTGGGGTAAAATACGTTTTAGAAAAGCTGAGTTGGCTAAGTGGGAGGACACTCGACTTTAATTCCGAAGGTCGTGGGTTCAAACCCCGCCACGCACCTCTGGATTTTTCTTCTTCAATAATTCAATTCTTATATTTGGTTGATTTTTGGCAAAAAAATATACTTGAATCGGCTCACTGGTCTCTAGTTCTCTTCTGAGTCATCAGACGCATTTCGTAGAGTTCAATAAATGTTTCTCTTTCTCTCTCTTTCTCTCTTAAGCCAGTTGTTTTTATGGTAGTGTATACCAAAAGAAATCCTAATAGTTTATAAAGGTCATGTACAAAGGCGAGCTTAATCCTTTAAGAGTTTTCTTACAGCAAACCTTAGGGTATGGAGAACCGTAATTAAAAAATACTTGTTATGTACCTAACTATTGTACAGTCACGCCGGCCTCAACTTAGTTCAAAATTGAATCATGGCCTGGCGAGATGTTTGAAGGGTCTCTTGACATTTCCAAATTATGCCGACTGCGAGATTCGCTTCCGTGCTTTATTCAATTTTCGCCGGAAACACGGAGCACCAATTTTGTATAGGAGTTGAGCAGCTATTTTAAACTTTTTAGTGAAGAGCACAAGACTATGAAAAGCTGGGGATTTCTGTACTAATCAGGAATGAGGACATCGTCCGACATACTCAAAAGCTGTAATCTATATAAATAAAAATGAATTGTTGTTCGTTAGTCTGATTAAAACTCGAGAACGGCTGAACGGATTTATCTTATCATAGTCTTAAAATGTTCGTGGAGGTCTAGGGAAGGTTTAAAAAGAGAGAAAAAATCTAATTATTAGCCGGGAAAAAAATTGAATAAAAACCCGTGCGAAGCCGGGGCGGGCTACTAGTTGAGAATAAAATTAAACTAACTGCGACTTGACTTTTTGAATTTTTTTAGTCTATCATCATCATCACCCTATTCACGTTCCCACTGCTGGGACACAGGAACTTCTCGCAAGGCGAGAGAAATTAGGCCTTGATTCACCACGCTGTCAAAGTGCGGGTTGGTGAATGTCACATGTCCTTCAAACTCTTTTTAATGTTCTCATAAAATGCCTGTTTCCTCAAGATGTTTGCCTTCACCGTTAAAGCACGTGTTTAAAGCGCACATAAATGCACATAGAAGCCGTGTTGGCTAAGTGGGAGGACACTCGACTTCCATTCCGAAGGACGTGGGTTCAAACTCCGCCACGCACCTCTGGATTTTTTTAGTCTATAAGCCTATTAAGTGAGAATGGTTGCTTTGCAACTTTTATTCGATATAGATCCTAAACGGTAAGCCGGATCGAAAAATGTTGCAAGAGAACTAAAACTGTTTTTTAACTACCTATTCAACGATTCCCCACATAAGATAAGATAATATAAATATTCTTTTTTGCACACATAATTAAAAACACAAAACAAAAAATAAGCACTTAATAGGTACTATGCGACAATGGCGTCCAGTTGTCGACATATTGAATTTTCACTGACATCATGACATGACGTCACTGAAAATTTGTCTTTAGTGACATTCGCCGGATTTTAGCTCCCGCGGCCTGTTAACTCACAGGCCGCGCCAGACGTTACCATGCCTGTCGAAGTCTGTACCGGCCTGTACCGAGCAACTTAGAACTTACTGACTCCCGACCATCGCACAGACGACGACAGGCCACCACAGGCCTCATCGGATGCGTCGATTCCCCTGGCCTGTCAGCCATGTCTGGCGCTATCGGGCCTTAAAGTTAACAGGCCCTGGGACCCCAGGATAAATCGATCTAAGTATCAATAATATAAAAAAATTCTGCGAAAATAGAACTAACTTGAAAACGGAACCTTAAATGTAAAAAATAAATTACATTCTACAAATAATTTCGACTTTATAAGTGATTATTTAAAAAAACATAAAAAATTAAATAATTAAGTATTTAATAATTCAGAGGTCGGTGCCAAGTGAATACTACAAAAATCTTAATGCATTAACAAACAACTTTTTAGTCGTTCCAGTCGTTAGTGCGTTACAAATAAACATACCCCTTTGCCTCACGCACTCGGGTAAAAAGCGGATTACATAGTTCTCGAAAAAACAATAATGGCCGGATCACTTGGTGATGGGCTGCGCCTGAGTCCACGCGCGGCTTTTGAGAAGCCATACGTCCATTGTGATGCGCCTAAAAACTCCTGTAGGTATGGCAATACTTTCAAAGTTTTATTTTCTTACTAAAAATATATTTTTTGCGTAAAATATTTTTAGATTTGGTGAGTTGTAATTGAAGAAAATAAATATACAGTTAATTGAGCTATCAGTGAAACGTGTTTTGGGAAATGGAGTTCGATGAATTAGTGTTTCGGAGAGGCGTAGGTAACCCGAATATGGTAAGAAAAACATGCAATTTAAAAAATGTTGAGTGCTTACAGCAATATATGCCTAGTAATACGTTTTTCGGATCTTTTAAGTAGGTAGGTACTCTAAAGGCTCATAAATCAAGCTCACTTAAGGAGAGATTTGTCTGCCGAACATACTGAAAAATATATTATAGGTACTAGGATCCCATAAATCAAGGAGCGTAGAAGACAAAGCACGTACATTTCAGCACGCGACAATGGCGTCTGTCAGACCTTTTTGTCCGTCACAATGGACAGACGAGTCCCGTCTGTCGTCCGCGTCGATTTGTATCCGGGACAAATTACCCTGTCTTCATTTGGGACCGACAATCCACTTATGGTACAACACGTATTTTCGTTCCTAAAAGTAAAGCATTTAGCCTTATAAGTACACAAGTTTTATTATTTAATCCGCATTATTTATTTTCTCTTGCAAACGTTAAATCAACACGTATTGAAGTTTAGGGGAGCTATGATGTCCCAGATAGACAGACAGACAGCTACGTAAAACTTATAACATAATAACTCTATTTTGGTTTGCGGGGGTTGGTTAAAAAATACCAGGCCAGAGGACTAGTGCTGATGATGATGAGGATGACAGCAACAGTAGTTTCGCAAAATGATAATTGCTGCCGTCGTAAATTGAATTTCGTCCCGTCGCGTTCACATTTTTGCTCGTTTTAAGTTGCATCAGCTGTTATGAAAAATTAACTGAGTTCAAAAGTTGGTTATTAATCATTTTACTTTAAGCTTTAAGTGAGCGCATTTGGAATAGAAGGAGACTATTAAAATATTGTTAAGTGTCTGACTTAATTAGTAGAGTTCGTTGAGTTTACGACGCTGGCTAAGTACGGTTTGGTTATTGTCACATATTCTTCGTCAAAGTTCTCAGAACATACCGGTAACTGAACATTTCTTTCTGTGGGTGTCGCACGGCCCAGGGAAACTCGCCAGAAGAAGGCCAGCAGAGAAGTTATTCTTGAAATACAACTTTAATACTGCCCTCGCTAACCCGCCCGCCGAAGAGATTTTAAGGAAACACTTTACAGCCTAAAACTGAAAAAAGCTTGTATGAAAGATAATCGGAAATTGGATGTAGGTACTTTACATATGACGGTGACCTATCTGAGTTTGAGCTGTGTATCTCCAGCTACGTGTATCAACAGTCGCAGTCTTAAAAACAAAGCATAAAAAACACATTTTCACCACTTTTTCTAGGTGAGAAGGGTCCAAAATAATATAACTTGCTTCGGATGACGCTAGCTATAAATTGCGAACGCCGAGCGGGCAAGAAATACTAAACCCCATTAGATGATACGATACGACATATTTATTCTCGATTCAATCATCTTATAGTACACTACACACCTATAGGGGCGCTGGCCATTAAAAGTCTAAGTGATTTGGGTGTCAGCCTTGATAGAACGGTGACTTTTGATCGGTGATTTAATTCTTCAAAAACTGCTGCCTCACAGATTTACTTATTAAGTAAAGCCACCTTTTAAGGCAGAAGCAAGAGCCGTCGCCATTGGCAGTACCAACTTGCATAGGCGTTAATGCTGGTGTACCTCAAGGCTCTGCACTGTCCCCAACGCGGTTACTGCTGCATATCAATGGCATGTTGTATAGCACTGGTACAGGCTGAGCTAATATCCCTCAGAAGAATTGAAGAGAAGTTGTAGCTGACATTAAAAACATTTTATAACTTTTTGAACTATCACGGTGATCAACAATATTTCGATTTATTACGGGATCATAAAAAATTTCAACCGTGATCATGTCGCAAATAACTGGGCCGAAATATTACTCAAAAGACACTAAATCATGGTAAATATCTCGTTATAAGTGTTAAGTATTGAAAGCATTTTATCTACAGTTTCTGAATGGGTTTAATTTAACCCCACCTAGACAGAAGGATGTGCATTTATGTAATGTAATGATGTAATCTGGTTTCGGGTTTGGGTGTTTTCTATGTATCATAAGTATGTTGTAATAAAAAAATTTGTCTAATATGAAGATATTTTTTTTTACATATTATGTAGTATATCAGTCACCCATAGTAACACCCATAGTAGGGACAAGCTATGCTTAGTTTGGGGTTATGGGATGCTATGTGATTAGTCCGGAATTATTTATTTTTATATTATTACTAGCTGACCCCAGCAAGCGTTGTTTTGCAAAATGAAAAATAGATGTTGGCCGATTCTCAGACCTACTCTATATGCTCACAAAATTTCATGAGAATCGGTCAAGCCGTTTCGGAGGAGTACGGGAACGAACATTGTGACACGAGAATTTTATATATCAGATTATTAATCATAACGGTCACGTTAAGATAGTATATTTTATAAAACACACTTCCTCAGCACAGGTTCCAATCACTAAGAGGAAAGGGATAAAAGTAAACGAGTTCATTAAAGACGTCAAGTTTCACAATCATAAAGATACTCGTTATGCAATAAAAAAACCTATTTATTTTTACAAAGGAATATAAAACAAGTAAAACACAAATGTAGCAAAGGGCAAGATAGCATCCAAAAAGCTTGATCTCAACAGTATTTTAGTGGGAAAAAGACCACAAATGATGAGATGAGATTCAAAAGCGGGATATGAGAATCGTTGACGATTTCGCTCATAGATGATTTACTCATTCGTATCGTATCGTGTAAAACTGTTTTGTTTTTACCCTACATCTTTGAATAAATGTTTAGGAAATGGTATGTTTTTATTGGAATCTTACCTACGTGAGACTAAGGAAGGATTTTTTTATGAAATGGGTGAATATTTTACGTACAGGAATTCATATCGGTCTGTTTGTGTTTCGTAATTGTTTACCGCTTATAAATAATATCAGTAGGTGCCTACTTTTAGAAGTTAGCTACATTGAGCGAGTTGTATTGTATAAATCAGAATGGGTCAAAGTCCTATGGAGAGGGCTATGATAGGGGCTTCTCTCGGAGTCGAATCAGAAATGAGAATATACGTAGAAGATACGGGTCATAGAAATAGCAAACCAGTTTAGCTCCATGAAGTGGCAGTGGGCAGACCATAATACGAGTAGGTGAAAAGTGTTTGTATATAACTTTTGAAACTATCATGGTTATTCATTTTATTTAGATTTATAACGGGATATTTACCATGATTGATTGTCTTTCGAGTTTCCCGATATTTCGGCACAGTTACATGCGCCATGATCACGGTTGCCATGATCGGGAAACTCGAAAGACAATCAATCATGGTAAATATCCCGTTATAAATCTAAATAATAAGTGTTTGTGTGTTCCGCAAGCATTTTCTCCTTGGTCTGGGTGTTTATTACTAAAAATATATTTGTTATAGTGCATTGGATACGCAACAGAAGCAAAAAAAACAAGGCATATTTTTATTAATATATATATTTAAAAGCTTAAAATTAAGTTTAAAAGTTACAAAATGAGTACTTAGATCTATTTTTAGTTTTTCAGATACAAAAATGACGACGCCTTCTAATACCTAATATATAGGATATTACTTATTACAATGATTTTATGGAAATCGTATTTCTTTTATAGGAACTGACTTAAAAATATTTTCGGCAAAATTATTTTATAAACGTATTTGGTATAATATATATATTTTTTTATTTTATTGTTTACTACAATCTGTTGCCTTGCTGGAACATTAAACAGTTATGTTTATATATAACATATAACACAATTGTAGAACAATAATAGTAAAGATGTCAAACTTAAACTATTATTAAGCCTTGAATACAAGAGTTATATTTTTGTAATACAAATCTATAGTAATATAAAAATAAATTTGTGCTTTAAGCATACTTTAATAATTTTGCTACAGACGTTTTTTTTAACTCCCTACTAAAAAAGTGGGGAGGATGATGAAATTCGGATGAGCCGTTCAAAATATATGAGGGGTGAAAGTGGGGAAAAATTGTAATAACTGATAAAGCTGTGTTGTTCTATTCGCTTCTCAACTCAGTATAAAACATTGAAACGAACTGTCAAGACAATGTTATTTCCTTGCTATTTTTTATTTAAACAATTTAGTTTTATTAATTTTAAGTTGACCTGTCCATGTAGGCTATGTGCTTCTAAGGAAATAAACGTTTTGACTTTGACTTTGGAAGAACCGAATAACTGCAAATATATTCGAGTGAGGTATCAAATGAAAGCGCTTCACGTGCACATTACAAAATAATATGACTTTTTACTTTTAAGAAAACTAAAGTATTGGAATCGGGGGCTTTTTTATATTATGTAATTTAGATTATTAAGTATAGGAACTGATTTGAATAGATGTTTTTTCTAACGGACTTAATAGAAGTTTGTTAAACAACTACAGAATTGGAAGACGTCTGTGATTAACATGAGTTACAGCATAGAAAAATAAATTTTTCTATGGTTACAGGTACTATATTATCTCTATGAGTACCTTATCGACAAGATGTTTTGTTTTTTCGTGGAATGTAGATAGGTAACTTATGTTTATATTCGTTGTGGAATGATTTTAAAATTAACGTTGATGTAATCCTATAAAATGAAAAATATATATTTATAGATGTAATCTTACACTTAGGACTTATTTAACAAAATCCGATGCAACATAGCAATGGTTGGTTATTTCAAACGTCTCGTAACGCCCAAATTGAAAGCGCCCTTAGAATTGGGCATAATAGTGGTTGGCGATGTTATTGAATTGTCATCAAATGTTAACTTATACAGTAACGGAATGTAAAGTTATAATTTTGATGTAGCTAGAACTTAACTATTACAAGTAAATATTATTATAATTCTATGCTTAATTAAGTAGAGAAGCTGGAGTTGATATTTTCAGACTTCAGACGGCAGTAGATCGGTTAACACGAGCGAGTATGCTGAGATACTTAGGGCCTGATTCACAATCTCCAAGTAAAGATAGTCAATGGTTAAAATGTAGATCCATTTCCCTCAGTCACATGTGACATAACTAACCATTGAAACGTTATTGACATAACTAAGCATTGGTTAGTTTACTCAGAATTTGTGAAACGAGCCCTAAGCGATATTCCTGTACTAATACTTAAAAAAGAATAATGTTGTTAATATTAAAAAATAATACTTAACAAAATAGAAAGCTTAAAGTTACACAAAAGTAGGATTACCATATGAAATCGACACATCCCCAACTATAAGATCCTAATTCACCAATCTCCGAGTAAAGAACCAAGTAACTAATCAGTGACTACTTATAGCGCTGTCTCGCTCAGTTATGCAATAACCCGAGACAACATTATCTTGGTTACTACATACATTATGATCACCCTATTAACGTTCCCACTGCTGGGACACTGAGACTTCTCTCTTGGTGAGAGAGATTAGGCCTTAGTTCACCACGCTGGCAAAGTGCGGGTGGGTGAATGTCACATGTCCTTTAAACTCTTTTAAAGTTCTCAGAACATGCCGGTTTCCTTACGATGTTTGCCTTCACCGTTAAAGTACGTGTGTTAAAGCGCACATATATTTTCAAGAAGGAAAATTCTATTGCGGTTTGAATAAACGACCTTCGGAATGAAATCCGAGTGTGCTCCCACTTAGCCAACACGGCTTTTTTACTACATACTTTGAAATGATATGAAAATCTTTATTTGCATGAATATACGTTTTACAGTCAGTTGGAATTGATTGATGAGAATATGTGTCACAATATTCGACCACTTGGGTCGTGCAAATATTACTAAAATTAATTAAATAACAATAGTAAATAATAAAAATATTTCCGGACTTTCCACACAACAACATCTAGCCCCGTGGTAAGCTCTAAGCTTGTGTTACGGGTACTAGACATCTGATATACTTAATATAATAGACATACACATAAAGATATTTTTACTATACACCCAGACCTAGGAGAAAGTGCTTGCAGTACATACTAACACTTGACCCCCTCAGCGGAGATCGAACCCGCTAACTCTTGCACCGCAAGCGGACCTGCGCCCACTGCGCCTCTGAGGCAGTTAAAGTTAGTCACTGATTAACTACTAGGAATTTACTTGAACATTGTGGAAGAGGTGCTGAGTATTTCAGAGTATGGTGTTTATGAGTTAGTAAAGAAGTCTCACGTCATCTGATCTCTTGTCGGTCTGGAACTTGTAACGTAAGTACAAAAACCCTGCAGCAGCCAATTGCAAGGCCTGTAACAAACAAACAACATCGTGAATGAAGATTATATATTTATTTATTTATTTATTCAACAACAATTGTTACTCTGTCGTTACAGGATGTTTCCCAATGCAACAGAGAACTCAATTTACATTATAAATTTATTATACATATACATATTATTATTAATTTCATTCAATTTTTAAGATTACTCACGTACATAAGAAATAAATTAATGAAATTTAATAAAAGTAACCAAAGTAGGTATATAAAAATAAAATAAAATAAAAAAAATCAATAACACATTAAAACATTCAAAATTCACATTTAAATCAATCAATTTAAATATTATGTATGTAGGTAACTTATACCGATAAATCGAAAAATAAAATACAAGAAAAACCTCTTTACCCCCTTTCGGGCTAAACGGACGGGACGGACGGCGACCATTGCTTTACTTTCTGCTATGGGCATTCATATTCATATTCATTTATTTCTTAACAATTATTTTACAAATCGTGTTGAAAATTATTCTTAATTCTAAGTCTTAACCTAAAAATTAAAATATAATAATAAATTTATGCATGCAAAAATATTAAATAACAATAATAATAGTAGTATATATTTAAAGGAAGTTCTCAGCCTCATATTCATCTATGGTATAGTAGCAACCTCGCAACAAAACATCCTTCAGTTTCTTTTTGAAGATGTATGGACTATCAATGCATTTTAAATCTCTGGGTAGCTTGTTGAAAAGTTTCACGGCCTGATAGCGACAATCATGCTTAGCTATATGTAACCGGGGACAAGCTACAATAGCAGCTATGTTTTTTGTCCTAGTCGTTAGCCGATGCCTACGCTCTTCTGAGGTTTCATACTTAAGAGGATGGCGTATTATATCCATCAGTAACACTAAAATATAAATACTTGGAAGGGTAAGTATATTGAGCATACGAAAGTGTTCCAGACATGATTCCCATGGTGGTATTCTAACTATAGTCCTTATCGCTCTTTTTTGCATAACGAATGCTCTATTAAAGTTATATTTGTAACTATTACCCCAAAATTTAACACTATATCTTATTTTGGATTCTACAAGGGTGAAATATACAATTTTAAGTTGCTCGTAATTTAATTCATCTCTTAAGCTTCTGAGTGCATAACAAGCTGAACCAATGAAATCTTCAAGGTATTCTAATTCGGGTTTCCAGTTTAGGTATTCATCAATATTTACACCTAGGAATTTTACACTCTTTGCAAATTTTAGATCTACAACGTTAGCTGTTAAATCCATCGAATCCTGCTTACGCGCAGTCGTCTGAAACAAAATTGCATTGGTTTTTTTTATATTTAGTTTCAAATTGTTAACTGTAAACCAATCGTTAAGAACTTTAAGAGTTTTATTCATTTTGATAGAAAGTTCTTTTATTCCTGTAGCTGGAATGATAGCATTAGTGTCATCAGCATATATAACCAATCTTATATCAGGTATATGAAGTTTAACAAAATTTATTAGGTCATTTATCATTATTATAAAAAATATAGGGCCTAGAATGGATCCTTGAGGTACTCCCCGAGATATCAAAATGTTTTTAGATTTGTGTGCTAATTCTTTTCCCTCTAATGTGTTTTTAATTTCAATAAACTGACTTCTATTATTGAGGTACGATTTAAAGATGTCTAGTGCTTTTCCTCTTATTCCATAATGGTCAAGCTTAGATATTAGAATATCGTGGTCCACTGTATCAAAAGCAGAAGATAGGTCAATGAACAATCCAGCCACCTTTTGTTTAACGTTAAGGTAATCTAGGACGTCCCCTAAAAGTACCTCTACAGCATCGATTGTACCTACGCCTTTCCTATAGCCAAACTGGCGCTGATCTAGAATTTTGTTAAAATTTAGGTGTGATAAAATTCTGTCTTTTAAGAGTCTCTCAAAAATTTTTGAAAAAGAAGGTAGAAGAGAAATGGGTCTATAATTCTTGGGATCGGTTTTTGTTCCCTTTTTATGAATCGGCAGTACTCTTGCAATTTTAAATTCATCCGGAAAAACACCAGATTCCATACAGTTATTAAAATAATTTGCTATTGGTTCAGCTAGTATGTCAATATTCTGTTTGATGACTATCATAGGAATTTCATCATGTCCAAATGATTTCTTTAATTGCATTTTTTTTATTATTATGTGTTTTTGTATTATTATGTGACTGGCCAGACCAAACTTTGATTTAAACGCGATAAGATAGTTTAAGTAAGTTAAGTAATAGTGTAATTAAAATAACTGTTTAGTAGGGTATCATAGGACTGACATGTCATTGTATGATCAAATTCCTTATCAATAAATTAGAATTTATAAAAAAATACATGTGCCAACTGGGAAGTCTTCCTAAGAGTAAATGTTATTATGAATTAAATGAATTTCTTATGATATTAAAGACACAATATATTTTATTTATATTTATTGACTCAATATACCTTATACATAAAATTCACCTGTCACAGTGTGAGTTACCATACTCCTCCGAAACGGCTTAACCGATTAATATGAAATTTTATATGCATATTCAGTAGGTCAGAGAATCGGCTACTACCTATTTTTCATTTTGCATAACAACTTTTGCTGGGGTCAGCTAGTAATCATATAATAATCAAAGCCTTGTCTGATAGACCGTATGCTGACACCTACACTGCCTGGCCTGCTAATTATCAGGTAGCTGGTACGTGAGACGAGATCTAGAGAAGTACTCTACCCTAGGGAGTGTACACAATTATCAAACGCGTGGTCGTCTAACCTCGTCGATGTGCACTCAATACTCAATTCTTTAATTGCTGTTTACACTAACCTAACACACAGACAGACAGAATTTTGGGGTGTTAAAGGCTGGCCAATTAAGCTGAGCTAATAAACCATCAATAATTAATCACCCTGTATACAGCACAATGACGAGACTTACCTCTATCGCAAAACTAGTTATAAATATTTTCCTGATAGTGAATTCTCGGTAGAATACCAGTTCGGTCAGATCACTCCTTTCGGCAACCACTGTGTTCACCATATACATCTTGGGGCTAATTCCAGCATCAATCTGGGGGCCGACGATAGACCATATGTCATACTTTGCGAGGATAACCGCCTTCGTTGCCACAACCACCAGCAGGATAATTGAAACCTGGAAAAATAAATTTAAAATTTAAGAGAAACCCCCGATTCCAATGCCTTAATTTCCTTAAAAGTAAAACACCATAATATGTTAGTAATGTGCACGCGATGCTCTTTCATTCGATACCCCACTCTAGTATATTTGCAGTTTTTCGGTTTTCCTTCCCCACTCTCATGAAACATGTCTGAGAACACCCAGGACAAACTCACCTTTCATACAAAAAAAAAACTAAATTGAAATTGCTCCATCCGTTCGGGACCTATGATGTACCAGACAGACAGATAGACAGACACACAGACAGACACGTCAAGCTTATAACACCCCTCTTTTTTGGTCAGCGGTTAAAATTTGGATATTAGGACGATGGGGTGTTGCCTTGTTCTACCCTGAACTGCATGTAGGAAACGGCGGGAGACCAGCGCTTCGTGCTCTTGACCTCAAAGACAGTAGCATTATGCTGAGCCGTATTCTAGTTCTTAACCTCAATCAGTACCAACCTAATCTGTATTATTAGAATAAGTGTTGTTATAATATTTAAATTAATTTGTTTTATTTTATTTTTTCTCTGTGAACTATTTATTACTAGTAGTGCCCCGCGGTGTTACCCGCGTTTAAATGTATTGTCCCGCGGAATTATATATTTTCCCGGGATAAAAAGTCTATGTTACTCCTACTTTCTTACTCCTAAATCCTATGTTACTTCTAATACCTCCAAGAATATGTGTACAAAGTTTCATGATGATCGGTTGAGTAGTTTTCGCGTGTAAGCGTCACAAACAAACTAACATTCACATTTATAATAGTATAGGATTCATCTTAAGTTTATATTATTACTTGCTTTAACCGCGTAATAAGGGATTTTGTCGCGGTAAAAAGCAGCTTTGTAATTTACTGGGAAAGCAGCTATGTTCGTGCCAAATTTAATCTAAATCGGGCTTCACTCGCAATAATTGATTTTCCCGCGAAAACTGATATTTTACCGCGGTAAAAAGTAGCCTATATGTTATTCTGATGTATAAGCTATATTGTGGTAAGTTTCATTCAAATCCATTCAGTAGTTTTTACGTGAAAGAGTAACAAACATCCATACATCCATACTTACAAACTTTCGCCTTTATAATAGTAGTAGGATATGTGCACATTGTCAACCCGCTCTTTTTAACACGTCTCTTATATGTCGAGGTCCGTCAGTTAGAAAACTCTTTTAGGGTTAAGCTCGCCTTTTGTACATTTTGGCTCAGTTATAAACTTTTATATGTGTATTTTTGTGTGTGCAATAAAAAAAATATGAATTAGTTTAAGATATTATGTACACAGTTGTATTTTTTTAAGATATAGATATACTAATATTATATTGTAAGGCGAACTCTCGTTATAACTCGGGAACGGCGTGTCGTGAAATGCTACAATAATATAAAACAACGGGTCCGGTTTGAAACATTCTTTCAGTTTTAGAAAGCCTTTTAACCGAGGAATTAGGGAGGAGGTTATTGGTCAATATTTACCGCGGGAGTAATCCAAAAACGCGGGTAACACGTGACTTGTAATGCTACTTGATTTTTTCGTGTTTCATCATTGTGTTCCGGAGAAGCCCTCGTTCTGAATCTTCATGCCCCATCTTAGACCACATCGTCACTTTACAACAGGTGTGATTGTGGTCAAATGAAGGCTTATCTAGCACTAGCTGTGCCCTGCGGTGCTACCCGCGTTATAATGGATGAAGTACTCTTAACCAACAACATATTTATTTGAATAAAGATTAATATTCTTATGTTGATACAACTTAAACAAATTATTTCGACCAAATTAGGTAGATACCATAAAAACGGTTTTTGTGAGTTAATCTTAAAAGAAAGACATATACAATCGCGGACTGTTTTTTAGATCATTACATATTTTTTGTGTATCTTGAACCGTTTTCACGGCGCACGTAACGGAAGGCTTCAAAGATGAATACTTTCTCCCGTTTTTTACACATTTACCACTATATCTTTGCTCCTATTGGTCGTAGCGTGATGTTATATAGCCTATAGCCTTCCTCGATAACTGGACTATCCAACACAAAAAGCATTATTCAATTCGAACCAGTAGTTTCGGAGATTAGCGCGTTCAAACAAACAAACAAACTCTTCAGCTTTATAATATTAGTATAGATAAAAATCTTACCACCAATAAACCTCCACTGTTTTTCTTCGCCCTCTTCGCAGACCCCTGGACGAATCCAGCGAACATACAAATAAGAACGCCCAGCACGAAGTATACTGCACAGACGGTGTTCAGCGCCGTTCTATCCACATACCATAAGTTTTTAAAGTGCAAATAGGCGAGGCCTGAGAAAACACACAGAGCGATGCCGCCCAGCTGAAAAATAAAATTTAAGATAGGTTAATACCGGATATTTGTCAGAACTAGTTAACATGAATATATCATCATCATCAACCTATTAACGTTCTCACTGCTGGGACACAGGGACTTCTCTCTTAGCGAGAGCGACTAGCCCAAGTGCGGGTTGGTGAATGTCACATGTCCTTCAAACTCTTTTAAAGTTTAAGAACATGCCGGTTTCCTCGCGATGGTTGCCTTCACAGTTAAAACACGTGTTGAAAACGTACAAAAACTTCTGAAGAAAAATCCAGCTGTGCGTGGCGGGGTTTGAACCCACCACCTTCGGAATTAAAGTCGAGTTTCCTCCCACTTAGCCAACACGGCTTTATAATCCAGAGGTGCGTGACGAATCCAGAGGTGAGGTTATAATAAATATCAGTCTAGTAATTATTATAAGATTTAAACTAATATTAACATATAAGTGATATTTGCCTAGCATTTCAAATTGTTATATTTAAGGTAGGATCACTGTCGTGCCTTTGTGCTAAATAGACAGTCAAAACAAGAATATGTTTGCCGACTTATTACATACATTTATTAATGCTTGCTATATTCAACCATAGTACTATATAACCATGCAATCATAATATGTATGTATTTAAAACATAATTATCTATGTAGTATATCAGTCACCTAAGACCCATAGTACAAGCTTTGCTTAGTTTGGGGTTAGGTGATGCCGTGTGATTTAGTCCGGAAAAATGTAAGTATTTATTTATTACCAATCATTAATATTTAAATAAAACTGATGTTTTTCTTTAGTCTATGCAAAATCGGTCCACTGTGTATTAATGGTTAAAAAGATAAGTACAGAGAACTGATAATATTTGACACATTTAGTGATATGGCCCATCCCGTAACTATTTAGTTTCGTCAGAACACGAGGCTGTTCGGACATTTACTTCATTGATGAAGAATTATGAGAACTTCTTGTGGTCTAAGATGGGACATGACGAACTTCTAGGTCTTCATGGCCCATCTTAGACCACATCGTCACTTTACATCAGGTGAGATTGTGGTCAAATGAAGGTTTATCGAGCGTAAAAAAAAACTTACAAAATTCCTACTGAATTAATAAAGGAATTTGATAAGTTTAAGATCGACTCATACTACACCTAGGGTTTTGAAATTGTACAAATAAGTTTAACAAATAAATAAGTTATTTTTTTATTGTTAAAATATTAACTTATTGCGATAACCCATCCAAGTACCTACTGGCCTCGCGCATAAACACATGTCTAAGTCAGTGACAAGGACAAACCAAGGCTAACGAGATATTATCTAACATAGGTTTTATCTAATTTAGTTGACCATTTCGCATAATGGGGTAAATTTCTCAAAGAACATTCATACATACGCCTACTTTTATAGAATAAACGTTTTAGTAATATTTCAACAAAAAAACTTCAAAGGTAGAATCTTAGCCGTTCACAAAACGACGAACTGGGTATTATGGTCAATAAATAAATATTTCCTACCATCCACACTACAACGTCTATAATATACATCTGATATACTTAATATAATACACAAAGATATTTAAGAAGTGCTTGCAGAACATACAATCACTTGACCCCTAGCGGGAAACGAACTCGCTACCCCTTAAGCCGCAAGCAGACCCTCGCCCACCGCGCCACTGAAGCAGTCGCAGCAAATAACAAGTAAAATAAAGTATTTACAAGAGAACATAACATTAATTAAAAATTTAACATTCAATGAAAGGGCAAAAACCTTTAACATTAATAAAAAACTAAGATAAAACTAATTAAAATCAACATTCTTACGAAAAAATATAACCTAATTATTATCAGTAATTAATATTAATTCCAAGTACTGATACAACGAACAAATCAACAGCGCAGAAGCCATTAAGAGTACGTAGAGCTCGCTGAAAAGGGTACTTGCTTCGTTAATTAGTTCTTGCCATCAGTAGAGCAAAGAGCGAAGGACGTCTAACGTGCGTATATGTAGGTGAAAGGTTTGACATAGTGATTTTAACAGATTATATCATTGAATAGTAATTAATTACGGGATCAAACGAACAATATCAATCACACAAATAATCTGAGGCTCAGTTTAACAGAGATATAGATAAAGTCAACAAGTAACTCCGACAGCGTTTGCACAGAGCAGAAGCCAAAGAAAGAATGCCTCCCGAACTATTGGAACGGTACTTTAAATAGCAGTGCAACTCGTAAACAACCCCTCTACCTGCGGCCACCCGATTGGCTGTTAGACCGGTCGGCTGGCACAGACCGGTACCGGCCGCAGGTAAACATCGCGCGATCGAGTGGCGTGAGCGGGGCGCTCACGCCACTCGATCGCGCGATGTTTAAATTACTTAAATCGGACATTTTAAGTTGATTCTATGCTACTACAAACGCACTACAATGGAGAACCAGGACGTCACGCCGTCACTGCCATTCTGACTTGCGAACGTCCTCGTTCGCGTAAGCTCAGTTAAAATTATCTGTAAGTGAAAATAATAATAGTTAGTGCTCGATTATCCTGACAACATACTATACTATGTTCTGGACTGGTCTGGTAAAACACCCTTCAACACTACAATACCAATCTTATTTAAATCATCTTTTACAATCCCTTCAGTTGAGAACTGGCCTGGATTAGTACCATTGCTAGACCGAAACTGTTTTTTTTTCCCTTTAGCAATTATCTGTATTTTTGTTTTTTTTTTGTAATCCCTTCAGTTAAGAACTGGCCTGGATTAGTACCATTGCTAGACCGGAACTGCTTCTTTTTCCCTTTAGCAACTATCCGTATTTTTTTTGTAATCCCTTCAGTCAAAAAACTGGCCCGGATTAATACCAATGCTAGACCGGAACCGTTCTTTTTTCCCTTTAGCAACTATCTGTATTTTTTTTTTTTTTGTAATCCCTTCAGTTAAATGCTGGCCCGGATTAATACCAATGCTAGACCGGAACCGTTCTTTTTTCCCTTTAGCAACTATCTGTATTTTTTTTTTTGTAATCCCTTCAGTTAAAAACTGGCCCGGATTAATACCAATGCTAGACCGGAACCGTTCTTTTTTCCCTTTAGCAACTATCTGTATTTTTTTTTTGTAATCCCTTCAGTTAAATACTGGCCTGGACCAATGCTAGACCGGAACTATTTTTTTTTTTCCCTTTAGCAATCAATTATTCGTTTTTTTTTTTATGAGAATAGCCCCATAACCTTCACTAGTAATTAGCGCCATGCAGCTTAACGAGTTAATCATTAATAAACGGAAGTGGATAACTATCGGGTTGCGTATTGCTGTTAAGCTTTTAAAGAGTAAATCTTAAATTTTACTTTTAACAATGTCTAATCTTTATGGTGGCGTCCTTAAAATTTTGTTTGAGTCTATCAAACTTATTTTAAATTAGGAACATTGACGAAAAAATTATTAATAATGTCAGGAGGTTGTGGAAGCGGATATCCCACTTCTGATGTAGGTGAAAGGTTTTGACATAGTGATTTAAACAGATTATATCATTGAATAATAATTAATTACGGGATTAATCGAACAATATCAATCACACAAATATCTGAGGCTCAGTTTAACAGAGATATAGATAAAGTCAATAAGTAACTCCGACAGCGTTTGCACAGAGCAGAAGCCAAAGAAAGAATGCTTCCCGGACTATTGGAACGGTACTTTAAATAGCAGTGCAACTCGTAAACAACCCCTCTACCTGCGGCCACCCCATTGGCTGTTAGACCGGTCGGCTGGCACAGACCGGTACCGGCCGCAGGTAAACATCGCGCGATCGAGTGGCGTGAGCGCCCCGCTCACGCCATCGGACATTTTAAGTTGATTCTATGCTACTACAAACGCACTACAATGGAGAACCAGGACGTCACGCCGTCATATACATATATATTTTTATGTATGATAGCGTCGTATGTATGTATGCGCCAGGACTATTTAGGGTTGACAACTCTCGAATTAACTAGCCCGGGCGGATTTTAGGAAATCGAAGGAAAGGAGTGGAGTTTTGAATGAAAATCTCTAATAACTATTAATTTTTATTTTAATCTTATATTTACTTTGCTTTCGAGCAGCATCTAATATTTGACGGTTTTTTACCACAAAATCGTAAAAGGTTTTACTTACATGAAACATCAAAGTTTGTAAGTATTTATAACTCTGCTTTTACTAAAGAAATAAATATTCATTCGGTTTCTTTCCTTGCTACCATAGGTACCGGTTCCATGACGCTGAATACGCGTTCGCGGGATGCATTAGAGACAGGAATGGAAAGAACAAACGTGACTAGTTTTTTCAATTCAGGAAAGGTATTTCTATCTTTCGATTTCATAAAAAAATCAACCCAGCGTAAATCCACTTGATTCTCTTCAATAAGATGTTGCATTTCACGACGATAACGAAACGAACTAGATACCTAGTTCAAACGGATCGCGGCCGTGCACCGCGAGCTTCAAAGCGCGGGAGTGCAAGGCGGCAAATTTAAAACCTAAGCTTAATTCTAGAAAAAACCGGAGATATTATCGCTTCAAGGGTGCTCGGGAGATGAACAATTATTACCCGAGTCTCCCGCGCATTCCGGGAGGGTTGGGAATCCTAGTCAGGACTAATTTTATTGATTGGGTTGTACACAAAAATATAAGTTATTGGCATTATTTCCCGCCTGAATTAAAGTTTATTTTAACTTACCTACCATACCAATGACAAATAATGTGGGGTAGGTAGGTACATTAAGGTAAAGATCAGCAGACGCATTCAGTAAAAAATCGAATCCGAACTCGAAATCACTCAAGTGACCGAGCTCACTTCGAACGCTCGTCACTGAGGCGCGCTACAGGCGCTATCGAGTTTTACAGAATACAAAACTTTAAACTCACCGCGGATTCAGGTTAGTAAGGATCGAAATGAGTTTACAGAATGCATCTACAGGTGGGTAAATTACCTTAAAACGTATTTCGTAGGTACCATAAACAATTACTTAGAACATACCTACCTAGATAAATTCTATGTATTTATTTATCAGAAAGGACACCCAGCACAATTATTGTGCTGGGTGTTAATTATTGTTATAGGTATAACAAAACACTTTCAAAACAAAAATCCAATAAAAACAATGTGTTCTCTTAAAATCAGGGACAAACGGACATGCCGTTTGTCCGTTAGTTATAATATAACTTATAATATAACAATGGCAACAGACAGTTAAAAATAGTACATAATATGAATAATTCCATCAATATAAAATGTATTAATTTATCAATGAAATTAATGCATAAAAATAAGCATAAAACATTCTAATAAAGTCGGTAGGAGCCTTCATGACACAAGGTTTTGCTGTCCGATTGAGTCACTTCCTTCAATACACGCTGCGAATTATTTTTGCCAAAACACAAACAAAACACTATAAGTAGGTATTTGGTTGTTATTTGACAAATATACACATACCTGCTGCAGTACGCCGATCAATGATATAAAACACTTCAGTCCCATTTTACTTAATTACGTCACGTTCAGTTACTTTAAAATAAAGTATTTATTGATGAATTTAAAACAGCTTTGTGAAGGTTCAACGCACAAGGTTATCGGTCGACAGCGACTCGCGCACTGAGTGCGAGAGAGAGAAGTGAAGTAAATACTCTTTGTTTTGTTGGCAGGCTAGGCTAAGCCAGTGTGGCCAGGGAATAATAATAATTATGGTAGTGTAGCGACTGAGTTCCACGAATTTATGCGACATTATAAAATATACCTACCATTCATTGTAATATAGGTAGGTACCATGGAATGCACACGTAACTTAAATTTAGTGTTTTGCAAATCCTCTTAATAATATAAACGCGAAAGATTGTGAAGATACATGTAAGTGTGTTTGTTGCTCTTTCAAGCAAAAACTACTGATGGGATTTCGATGAAACTTCACAGTAATATAACTTACATTATCACATTTATCACAATAATACATAGGCACCTTTTTACCACGGTAAAATAACACATTTCGCGGGGAAATCTATTACCTATTGCGTGCGAAGCCGGATTTGGATCAAATTTGACATCGTTCTAGGTAGATAGTCCCAGTAAAAAACCTAGTTATTACCGCGGGAAAATATACATAAAATAAAATTCATTTAAGTACCTACTTCGGACAAAATTACAAATTAAAATTAGGTACCTACATTAGGTAAGTTGAGGTCCATATCATGTTAGTCTTAAAAAGCCGTGGGTGGTAAGTCTTCAAATGTAAGTTAGCTGGAATAAAATGCCTGAATAGGTACAATGAATATCTACGATTATTATCTATATGTAGGTAGGTAGGTTCTTATTCAAAAACATTTATTTACATAATACACTCAATTTAAATACCAAATATATTTAAATCATCTAGACGGAACACTAAAGCTTAAGTTGTTTTTTATAAATAACTACGTGTTTTGTTAAAAATTTCGAAACTGTTTACATCTTTACAAAGGGGCTCAGACATTTTTGTAAAGCCAACATAATTGATTATTAAAATACACAGAAAAAATACAGTCTATGGTAACTACCAAACATACCTTACTTTAAATAAATATTTATTTTATGAACAGTGGCGAAGTTTTGTGTCAAATTGAACCTACAAGATTTGATTACAGACAAACATCGAGACAGGTGAATCTAAATAAAATTACATAATTATTATTACTTACATAAAACTTTAAAAAAACAATTTATAATGAAAATGATTTATTTACGTTTAGTTAATTAATAGATATTTTGATCATCACTACCTACCAACAACGGACCCTATTTTGAGCCCCAGATAAAAGCAAATGCCAAAGGTTGCTGGAATTCCCACAACAATCCCAATCAATTTTAAGACTTTCAAGCAGCTTAATAGTATGGGAGCCTAAGAGGTGATTGCGGGATTCACTCGAGCGCGGCAGATTAATATACAGAGGAATAACTTGTTCTCTATTATGCACCTCCATTATATACCTACTAGCATCTTATAGACCTATATATATACCTGTATATGACCGCGCCACCAGAATGAATGATCAGATAAAAAAGACCAGATTAGGGCGAATAGATTACCTATGAGACAGCACGCCCAGATATGAAAGGTAGGTAATACCTGTCATCCGCGCTTTAATATTACGAAAGTGCGTTTCGTTTAAACATTCAATTAATAACCGCGGGTTTGCGTCACATTTAAATAATCCGATTATTTAATGAGAGCTTGTTTTAGGTTCACATCAAAAAATCTGACGCGCTCGTGTTGTTTTTATTCTTATTCAACCGTTACGCACAACACAACTGTCAGATTAACCCTTAATTTCACCACCATTTAATGCTACAAATCGAGTTTTATTTAAATTAGTTCAACTATTTAATAATATAGCTCCGAAGCTTGTGTAACGGGTAGACTATACATTTGATATACTTACTTAATAATACCTATTAATTTAATGTCAATTTGGCTATTGGTGAAATCGGGGCTTAGTCTCCCTACCGATAAAAAGGAAACAAAATTTTTAATATGTTTGAAAATTAATTTTGCTTCTTATCATCTAAGTATCGCAACCTAAAGGTTTCCATGTCGCTAAAGTAAATCCCAAAATCCCCTCTTCGGCTCCCCTACTATAAGGTATAGTAGGGGTTTCCCCCAAACATCTGCGTTGTGTTTCCCGTCTCAGATAATACTTTCCCTCTCGTTCTCACGCCTCGCACACCAAACAACACCATTCCATACAATTGGATTGGTTCGCTACATGCAATCACATGCAATGCAACGGTTGGTATCTAACAAGTAGGTCAAGTTAATTACTCTTCACTTCACTTCAGTGTATTATGTTACAGCTTAGTAGGTATAAGTATAAGTGACAATTCACAACATGCTTAAACTTAAAGCTAAGACTAAAATTACATTAGACCCAAACATCTGTGATTTTGTTATAATGACGTCATATTAGTAAGTTTAAGCATGGGGATTGCGCTTTAAACACGTGCAGTGCAGTGGTGAATGCAAACATCTTGAGGAAACCGACATTTTCTGAAAACTTTAAAGAGTTTGAAGTACATGTGATATTCACCAACCCGCACTTGGCCAGCGTGGTGAATAAAGGCCTAATCATTCTCTAATTGTTTTTTTGTTTTAGAATATTATCATAAAATACACCTATAACTTTATTTTGTTCCGAAATTATGGATCATAATAAAAATGTCTAGACAGAATAATTGATATTTGTGGTGATTTTGGAACCTCACGTGGCGAATGTCCCCTTAACAAGTTGACAGCGTTCAAGATTACTTACTCTTAAGCTTTAGGTACCCCCTGCTTATTTCTATTGAAACCTATCCCGTTTCTATTGGCCCCGTACTTCATATCTATTGATATTGACCCCATATACTACGTATCTGTTCGCCTCTTCGGCATTTCTATTGCCCAAAGTTTGAATAAAATTAACTTGGTTTACAATTTCATTTTTAATTATTTTTAAACTTCTAACCTGACAGCAAATAGGTCACGCCATTTCAAGAAAAAAATATTGTAGTTTACAAAAAAGTGGAGTTGGCGTTCTTATTTGAAAATATTTTTGGTAATAATTGCCAGAATAAAACTGTTTTTGTTTCATTTCCATTCACCTCTTGAATTCTATCCACCCCGTTTTACCCAGTAAGTAGGTATATTATTTATTATGAAATTTGTGTGGAAACAGTGAATACTTATCAACAGTAATATTTTATCTGTATTATTATAACTGCGGTCATTCAGTCAGTTCATACCTACATACCTATCTACTACTTACATATACATTGATTATTATATTAGTTATAAATGAACAGACGGGTAACTTAAACAACACTGTTATTATCAGGCATTGCTATTAATATATAGTCGTATTATAGTAAGTAGGTATAGTAGGTACTATCTATCCTATGAGATCACTGTTTATAACACACTAGCTGTGCCCTGCGGTGCTACCCGCGTTATAATGGATGAAGTACTCTTAACCAACAACATATTTATTTGAATAAAGATTAATATTATTATGTTGATACAACTTAAACCAGGTACCATAAAAACGGGTTTTGTGAGTTAATCTTAAAAGATAGACATATACAATCGCGGACTGTTTTTTAGATCATTAAAAGAGCTATTATTCTTTAAAACATATTTTTTGTGTATCGCACGCAACGGAAGGCTTCAAAGATGAACAATTTCTCCCGTTTTTTACACATTTACCACTATATCTTTGCTCCTATTGGTCGTAGCGTGATGTTATATAGCCTATAGCCTTCCTCGATAACTCGACTATCCAACACAAAAAGAATTATTCAATTCGAACCAGTAGTTTCGGAGATTAGCGCGTTCAAACAAACAAACAAACAAACAAACTCTTCAGCTTTATAATATTAGTATAGATACTTAATATCAACCATTGCGTCTGATTGTTTTGAAGTACCTTAGTACTTTTATATTACCTACACTTAAAAAATATCTAAATGGAACATCAGTGGCGCGGTGGGCAAGGGTCCGCTTGCGGCGCAAGAGGTAGCGGGTTAGATTCCCGCCGAGGGGTCAACTGTTTGTATGTTCTGCAAGCACTTTTTCCTTGGTCTGGGTGTTTAATATGTATAATAAAAAATATCTATGTGTGTATGTCTATTATATTAAGCATATCAGATGTCTAGTACCCGTACCACAAGCTTAGAGCTTACCACGGGGCTAGATGTTGTTGTGTAGATTGTCCGGAAAATAAATATATTATGGCTTATATTTAACTGAATTATTAACTTAAGTGAAGTGTGAGTGAAGGTACCCGTCTTAGGGTAATAAAGACACAAATATTCATTATAGTTTATTTATTTCATTTTCAAAAAACAAGTTTGACCAGCTCTATATCGCGCTAGCGGAAACGCGCTCATTTGAATAACGGCCCAACTTCACCATTTACTCGTAGGTATGCTAAATCAAGTTTAAAAAACCCTGATATTTTCCCTTTCTTTTCCTTGTTGATAGTTTTTCCATAAACATTTTTGTTAATGTTGTTCTAAATGTTATTTTATTATAAATCATATATTATTTTTAACCTCCGACCAAACAAGAGGGGTGTTATAAGTTTGACGTGTCTGTCTGTCTGTCTGTGTGTCTGTCTGTGGCATCATAGCTCCCGAACGCATTGAGCGATTTCAATTTCAATTTTTTTGTATGAAAGGTGAGTTTGGCCCGGGTGTTCTTAGACATGTTTCATGAAAATCGGTTGAGACGTTTAAAAGTAATGAGGGTGAGAGTGGGGAAGGAAAACAGAAAATCTGCAGTGTGGGGTATCAAATGAAAGCGCATCGCGTCCACATTACATAATATTATGTTGTTTTACATTTAAGGAAATGAAGGCATTGGAATCGGGGGTTTTTCTTAAATTTTAAATTTAGATTTATTATCCAATGTTATCATTTCTTTTATTTTCATGCACTGTTTTCTGTATCTGATTAAAAAACTCTCTAACACGACTACCACAATAAAGGCTATCCTCGTGCGGGGACCGCACTGCCTAATGAAATTGTAGCTAAGTATTTTTTTTTTTTACTGAAACAAGTTCAACCAATGGGAAATGGCAATTTGATCTCAGTTAAGCGGTTAATACCTCGTGGCTTACTTAGATGTCAAAATTATGCGCTCCCTGATAGGTTCCTTTATCGTATCACAGGCTTTTCATTTAAAAATCGTTAAATTAAAAATCACTGAGCAAGCTACCGCACCAAAATCCCAAAAACGAAACTTTAGAACTCCTTTATAGAACTTCTATTGAAAATAAATAAACATACGTACCTACTATTGTAAAGTTTCAATACCAAAATTGGGCTAAAGTTTCTAATCGCTCCTTTGCTGAGGTAGTGTAAACAAAGCAAAGCGACCAGATACGATAAATTTATTTTCTATTTATCTTTAAGCACCAATGTTTAATTTGTTATGCTTTTTGATTTTTTATTTTTGTCGTTTCTAAGATTTGTAAAACCAAACAATGGAAATAAATGATTTTGTATCTTACTTTTATCATTTTTTGTTGGCTAGGTAGGTACGTAGGTATACCAATATCTGTTAAACATCTCCATGAGCCAAGAAACAACTACCATCAAGACTCAAGATCGGCAAGATCAATATGTCTAGATAGTATTTTCCATTCTCACAATTAACGAGTTCCCTCTACCATTTTACGAACTAGCGTCCCTGACAAAGCTCACTAACGAAGCTAGAGACAGGTGAACCGGCGGCACAATTGGAGTATTCCCCGCGTTGTCAAACGTCTTGCACCGAGGAGCTGTCACCAGCAGACAGGTGACGCTGGACAGCACCAGCGCGATGATGGACCAGAACATGATGATGAGGAAGAAACGAGCCCTGCGCCAGGATACCTCGTGGTGATAGTGGTACACTTCTTCTGGAGATAACGCCCTGGAAAATGGGGATGGTCGTTATTTATCTCTCTTCATCTGTAAGTAGGTATAGTAAATATCTAGTTACATTATGCAATCCAACAATTTCTTGTTAAAAATATTTAAGAGGATGGTGTCCATTCGTTGCAATAATAGTATTTATTGAGACACACATTATTTGCACAGATTGTGTCTGCGAAACGGGTTATTATTGTGTGGGTAATTAAAATAGGAGTAGGCAGTTATTAATCGGTGAAAAACAAAGCCGATATTGAAAGAAGAATGGTAGTTTGGTAAAAGTATGAAAGAGCAACTAATTTAAAACTTTTTATTCAAGGTTTTTAACAATATTAAGTCTTACGGGTAACATACCATGATTGGACGATTTGAATTTCCGTAACAGTTAGACACCATAATATTTTATAATGTGTACGCGATGCGTTTTCATTTGAGTAGGTATATTTTACATTTTCGTTTTCCTTCCCCATTCTCACACCCATAACTTTTAAACGGCAAAACCGACTTTCATGAAAGATGTCTAAGAACACTCGCGCCAAGCTCACCTTTCATACAAAACTAAATTGAAATCGCTGGAAGATAATTTAAGAACTAATGCTTAAAGGTATAGCGATAACCTTTAGCTAGTACATACATATATATACATATATATGTACTTATATACGTAGTACGGATAAGCTCCGTAGGGCGGCTAGTAGATCAATTAATTTTACTTTAAAAGTATTCTTAAATGATAATTACAAGAAAATGTATTTCTCATAGAGTACCTACTTTAAAAAATAAATAAAAAAAATACTTTTTAAAGTTGACTTTTTTTAAATTTCACCGGTTAATGTCTTGGTAATGGCGTCTGCAACAGCGTCGAAATATCGGAAACAAAAAAATCGTTAAAACATGTTAGGTTAATAAGGCTTATTATTTATTTATTTGATTTGCACGGCTTAGCCTATTACACAAATGAATAACAATAAAAACAAAAAAGTTGTGTGTGCGATTCACACACGATAGAAGTGAAACTTCAGTAAATCGACAAAAGAATAAGAAGAATAAAAAAAAAACAAAAACAAAAATAGTATGCAAAAAGATTTTGTTCGGGCGGTCACCCATCCAAGTACTGGCGTCGCGCAAAGTTGCTTGACCTTGTTAGCGTTTAAGATTGGCTTACCCGACAGGTAAGCCAATCTTATTTCCATTTCCGTTGCATCTGGTTTCAAATCACAACGATTATAAAGAAGTTTCACTTCAACAAAAATACACCTAAGTTAGGTGTGAAATAATAATTAGGAACGTACATACCTGTATCGTTTCTGTAAGTTACGGTTATCAGGAGTCAAAAGTGGTTGCTGTTCGGGATCCATCTTGTGATTTCTTCAAATATCAAAGCGTAGGACAAGATAGGATGGGGTTGAAATTATCCCAAGCATAAGACGAGTTATTGGGTATTATAATAACTAATAACTCAAGTGCATTTGTCTTTAAATATCAGAAAAACAACAACCCAGTTTATGCCTTTTCGCAAATATTTTCCACTCTTCGATATAAATTTTAGAACTTTCCGCTTTAGAAACTAAAAATCATGTTTATTATTTGTAGATACTTGGATTTACAATTTTAGGTAACACTTTTTATTTATTTTTAATTAAATATACAATCACCTACTGCTGTCTGCTTGATCGTATTCCAACTTGTCTGAATGTTGTTCTTATTATCTGGTTCTCAAATGACCTCATGGGACCTCTTGATAAAACTCTAGATAGACTTGGTAATAAATACACTGTACTAACTACCTTAGTTATTTATACCTGAGGTCTATCTCCTCATAATTAATATAATATAATTACTCTAAAATTTTGAAATTCGCTCCCTGTATTTCCTTATATATCTACAACTTGAGTATCTTCAAATCAAGATTGAATGGGTACCTTCTACAATTACCATAAG
This sequence comes from Gymnoscelis rufifasciata, assembly GCA_929108375.1. Lineage (NCBI taxonomy): Eukaryota > Metazoa > Arthropoda > Insecta > Lepidoptera > Geometridae > Gymnoscelis > Gymnoscelis rufifasciata. The sequence continues at coordinate 2,177,093 of OV815320.1, forward strand.
GTGAGATTGTGCATATTTCGGTCATAGGTCCTTCACTTTACTGGAGGTCCTAAGACTGATGATAATGATGATGATTTATATGAATTTACTTTAAAACCGAATCAAAAATATTTTTATGACCTACTAATAAGTAAATATTGGAATACGACATTGACATTTCCAAGTGTACATTTACTGTATCTGTATGGAATAAATAAATATATTAAAAATAAACGAAATAATGTTAAATTAAGGAAAATCCATACACACAATAAAATAAATAACTGTAATTTAAAAATACATTTTAATTATAATTTTTAATAAATGTAACAGTATCTTTTACAACATCGAGATAGTTATTTGGCATACTATTTTACAACATTATATCTATTGGCACTAAACATTAATATTAACAATTTAGAATTATGTTAATTTAATAACAATGACTTACTTTGACAATCAGAGAGACAGTTTCAAGTTTAATCTTTCAGACCACAACCGTATGAAATGGATTCATACTACATCTAGGGTATAGACAGTTACACATTTTGCAACAAAAAAACAAAAATATATTAAACATAATTTAAGTGCAAAAAGATGCAGTCAGAGCAGACACCTATCCCAGTACTGGCCTCGCGCAACGTCGCTTTACTATAAACATAACGATTGCTGTATGGGAGCCTCTTATATATTTATTATTGTGTTTTAGTAGCGGCTACAGAAATAAATAATTACTCAGATCTTCCACTCTCTTTCAATCACGGTGTGCTGACAGCCTGGCGACATACGCACAGACAGATAGACAGACGCCAACGTCTCAGTAATGGTCCGTCAGTAGTTACTGTATTTCCCTTTGGGTACGGAAAACGTTTGTAATGTTTGCAGTATACAAATAAATACCTATATTAATGTCGTAATAAAGTTTCCTCGATACAGGCTTAGCCTAGTGAGGAAACTGTCAGATATTTTCTTTTATAGATGTTAAACTGCTCTACGATCAGATTGTATTTGTAGTATATTTAAGTTTTTTAAGAAATAATTATAACTTTTCGTAGTAATAAATACATTTTCATTAAGATCGCTTAAATGCCTGACCGCTTTTTGTCTGTCAAGACCTTAGGAAATTGAGAAGTGGTAAGATCTCTAATGATAAGAGTGAAACTAGTGTATGTCACGTGATAAGTCTGCATAAAGAGTCCGGTATAGAAAATAACGCGTACAGTTGGATCTCGTCGGTGGACCGCGTGGAGTGGTTTTGCTTCACGATGCTGGACAGCTCCGTCATGGCTTCTTCTAGAATGTTCTGTCGCTTCGGGTATCTAGGAAGAAATAACATTTTAGTTACCTAATCTTATATATAAAATTCTCCGTGTTGGCTAAAGTGGGAGGACACTTGACTTTCATTCCGAAGGTGGGTTCAAACCCCGCCACGCACCTCTGGATTTTTCATCATGAGAAATTTATGTGCGCTTTAAACACGTGCTTCAACGGTGAAGGCAAACATCGTGAGGAAACCGGCACACCAACCCGCACTTGGCCAGCGTGGTGAATTAAGGCCTAATCTCTCTTGTCAAGAGAGAAGTCCCTGTGTCCCAGCAGTGGGAACGTTAATAGGGTGATGATGATGATGATAAAATTCTCGTGTAACAATGTTCGTTGCCATACTCCTCCGAAACGGCTTAACCAAATATTATTAAATTTTATATACGTATTCAGTAGGTCTGAGAATCGGCTACTATCTATTTTTCAATTTGCAAAACAAAGTTTGCTGCGGTCAGCTCGTATATAAATAAAAATGAGTCAAAGATAATGTCATCAGACCGCACTTGGTGGTGAATTAAGGCCTAATCTCTCTCACCAAGAAAGAAGTCCCTGTGTCCCAGCAGTGGGAACGTTAATAGGGTGATGATGAATGTCATCAGAAAAAAAGTCATCAACACTCTCAACACATTTATCTTAAATTTATTTTTAAAATACGGAAGTAATCAATTGTTTTCATGACAGTAGGTAATGTATTGAACATTATAAACGGTTGGTTTACTTGCACAGGTAGTCCTGACGTCCGTGGCTATTTTTAACCCCCGACCAAAAAAGAGGGGTGTTATAAGTTTGACGTGTCTGTCTGTCTGTCTGGGACATCATAGCTCCCTTTACGGATGGAGCGATTTCATGAAAATCGGTTGAGCCGTTTAAAAGTTATGGGGGTGAGAGTGGGGAAGGAAAACCGAAACTCTGCAATATACTGGAGTGGGGTATCAAATGAAAGAGAATCGCGTGCACATTACTAAATATTATGGTGTTTTACTTTTAAGGAAATTAAGGCATTGGAATCGGGGGTTTTTCTTAAATTTTAAACTTAGATTTATTATAATGTGATGTGCTGTGGCAATATTATACTGCGGCATTGTACAAACAACAATTGCTTCTCCTACCATGTTTTTGTTTTGACTGCCTCAGTGGCGCGGTGGGCAAAGGTCCGCTTGCTGCGCAAGAGGTAGCGGGTTCGATTCCCGCCGAGGGGTCAAGTCGTGTTTGTATGTTCTGCATCCACTTTCTCCTTGTTCTAGGTGTTTAAATATATATAATAAAAGCTAACAAGCTATTATAAAAGTTAAGTAAGTATATCAGATGTCTAGTAGGTACCCGTAAACACAAGATTACCTTTTTGTTTAGACTACATGTGTTGTAATTACGTATGGCTTGTTTTATTAAGAGCAGGGAATATATTACTATATTTTAGAAGGAAAGAAGAAACAGGAATGTCATACTGTTATTTTCAATAAAAATCTATTTTGGTTTAATATTGAATTCCTACAGGAAAACAGTGAAATAATATTATGACGCGACAGCTAAATATTTATTGTGTTCTTATCAAACGTACCCACGTACGTACCTACTTAATATTTATTTGAAGTTTTCCTTATCACTACATATGTAGTATAAAACAAAGTCGCTTTCTCTGTCCATATGTCCCTTTGTATGCTTAAATCTTTGAAACTACGCAACGAATTTTGATGCGGTTTTTTTTAATAGATAGAGTGATTATAATAACATCCATTAAATAGTGGAGAAGTACTATTATTTTTGAGGTTTCAAAGTGATGTCTTAAATAATTACATTTTTCCGCTTACATTGCAAACGCAGGCTGAACCCTACGAGTTTTATCAAAAAAAATTTACTAAGTATTGTACACATTGAAAAGGTCTACAGAAAAGTCCGTGATGGTAAATGTCTATCTCTTATGGATAACCCTCAATAACTTTTTTTTGTCATTTTCTTTTTACGACAAATAATGGCTAATTTTCGAAGCGACTTTAACCAATACAGCATTAATCCTTAACCAATTAAATACCTTGAATACATTGTTTATTTAATATACATATATCTATATGGCCCTTTACACCGTATGATTTAAGTGAATATTTTCGAAGATATTACAGATTTAAACATTGCGGGACGTAGCGTTTGCGGCGGTACCGGCCGGACTCGGTCGATACTGTTCTCGATTTGGAAGAAGCTGTTCATTTTCCTACAGAATTTCTAAATTCTTTGAACCCGTCTGGACTCCCTCCTCACAAAATGGTGTTGAAAGTAGGTTGTCCTGTTATTTTATTAAGAAACCTGTATCCACCTAAACTTTGCAATGGCACGCGTTGTTGGTAAAATCATTGAAAACTTCCCTAATAGAGTGCACAATACTCACAGGATCTGGTACCGGAGAAGATGTATTGATTCCCCGATTCCCTCTGATACCATCGGATTCACCCTTCCAATTTAATCGTTTACAGTTTCCGGTAAAGACATCTTTTGCAATGACCATTAATAAATCGCAGGGTCAAACCTTCAACGTTTTGAGCGTTGACTGTTTTTCACATGGACCACTGTATCGCTCTTTCAAGAGTGACCTCCAGAGAAAACATGTTTGTATTGTCTAATGACTAGAAAGCTGTGAACGTTGTTTATAAAGACATTCTGTAATATGTTGTAAAAATAAAATAAATAGTTAAAAATGTAATAAGTAAATAAGTAAAAATGTAGTGCATGACTTTAGATATTCCAAAGATAGCAGGAAATCTTCATGGTATAGGAAAAGGGGGATTGTTTTACTCCAAATTTAACGCGTACGGGCCACGGGCAGTAATGAATAAATCAAAACTACTGGATCGATTTTAATCATATAAGCTATATATTTTATACCCGTGCGAAGCACGCACGTATACTTGAAAGGGCGCTGGAATACCAACCACTAATAGCAGCCCCGTGCGACCTCATGCTCAAGAAACCAATCCAAGACAAACTCTACCACATACAACTATCTGAAGGTCCTAAGGACGAATCAGGCATCGAGGAAGTGAGAATATACACCGACGGCTCTAAAACAAAGACCGGAACAGGTGCAGGTGCCCACTCACTAGACCTCAACATTAACATATCCATGACACTAGGCGAACACAGCTCTATATTCCAATGTGAATGTGCAGCAATAACAGAGGCGGCCAGGGCAATCATGAGAAGGAAGATAAACGGGTACCATATTAGAATTCTCTCAGACAGTGCCGCCACACTCACTGCCCTAATGGGCAGAGAGAGCAACTCTAAGCTAACATACGAATGCCACCTAGTGTTACAGGAGGCTTCCAAAAATAACACGATCACCCTTCAGTGGATCAAAGGTCACAGTGGATCATTCGGGAATGATGCAGCAGATGAACTAGCACGGCAAGGATCAGGAAGGAAAGCAGAAGGTCCGTCTCCGTTCCTGCCGCTGCCTTTCTCACAACTGCGCACCTGGATGAGAACTAGAATAAAAGACCTACACAACGATCGCTGGCATAATCTAACAGACTGCCGACAGGCAAGAACAGCAATGCCAGACCTTAACTCAAGGCAATCCAAATGCCTATTAAACCTTAAAAGAACGGACCTTCGAGTCCTGATAGGAACTATCACAGGACACATCACCCTCAACAAACACCTCTATAACATGGGATCCACAGACAGTTCACTCTGCAGAGGATGCCTCAACAAAGACGAAACAGCTGCCCACGTCATCCTGGAATGCGAGGGAGTAACAGCACAGCGACGTGAAATCCTTAAGAACCCAAGGTCACTCCGAGAAGCCTGCGAAGACCCCAGGAAACTTCTGCGCTTTTGGTCGGAGTTGGGCTGGTTACACTAGCGCCCCACTCCACGCACAATGGACCACCTTTGAGTCTAAGTGCGGAAAAACAGGGCCCCCCTAACTAACTAACTAACTAACCCGTGCGAAGCCTGAGCGGGCCGCTATGTTTTTATATACAACGTTCACAGTTTTTCTGTGGTGTATTTAGTATCAGCATTGCACCCGTACGAAGCCGGGGCGGGTCGCTAGTTATAAATATTACCAATTCTTCCTATAGCCCCCCTAGTAACACAGTAACCTGTATAAATCACTGTTCTATTATTCAGTTCTACGCTGAAATAAACCGTAATAATAAAAAATAAACAATATAATAAATATCCCCGGACTAATCACACAGCATCATCTAACCCCAAACTAAGCAGAGCTTGTACTTAGGGTGTTAGGTGACTGATATACTACCTAGATACATTTTTTTTTGTAAATACATACATATGATACATAGAAAACACCCAGACCCGAAACCAGAAATTGCAGATCGTACAAAATCTGATCCCCCGGCGGGAATCGTACCCGCAACCTCTTGCGCCTCGAGCGGACGTTCGCCACCGAGCCACAGAGGTCGAGGTCGAGGATATGCTTGGGTACTGACTGTTGAGCGGCGTGTCTGGCAGACAGCTGCAGGTCTGAGTGCGCGTGCAGAGGCGCAGACAGAAGCCCGCTGAGGTATCTAACGCAGTTGGCCTCGCAAGCTAGCGCTAGGACGGACACGCGGACGCGGCCGAGTACAGCCACTAGGCCCAGTGTCACCAGCGTTGATGTCAGCTGTGTATTGATCTGTAACAAAAACAATAAAGAAATCATATAATTTGAGACACATAATAATAATAATAAAACTCTTTATTACACACCAGGATATCACAATACAAAAAGGGACTTAAAGCTAAATACAAAAATGCGTAATGGGCGGCCTTACACATACAGTTAAATCTAGCGCGGGTAGTATAGATTTTAATCTTGATAGGTACCGTCATATTTGCTTCTCGTAAATTAAATTTGTACATTCAATTACAATTACATTACATACTCAATTTAAATTTAGTAAACTGAATTGTAAGACAAAGACGAGTGCCTATTTTTAGTGACTGGGTTAGTTAAGCTTACTTTAAGTAGGTTAATTAAGTTAAGTTACTAAAAAATGTTAAATAAGTAAGTAAATAAAGTTTATTCTTATTGCTTAGAGCAATTTCTTCCAGACAGCCTTAGGATGGAGAGGATAATGCACAGCAAATAACTGGACGGCGCATATCACCGGTGTATATAACTGGACATAATGAAATATCTAGAACTAGAAGAAATAAATAATAATAAATATTCTCGGACACTACTACAGGGACATACTACTTATACGTATGAGATGAACTGATACTACTCCCAGGGGTTCCGTGATTCTAAGGAAATTAGCATTTTGACTTTGACTGTTTAGGGATTTACTGTTTAGAGGATAAAAATATGAAGTTTGAGACGGTTTCCTACACCATGGGTTCCGTGTTTTTCAACAGAATGTACACTAATTATATTTAAAATTAAAAAAATAAACAATAAAAAAATTTACTGGTAAGAGTTGCAGTCAGAACGGTCACCCAACTACTGACCTGACTGTACTGACCTCAACCAAAGTTGCTTAACTTTGTAAATGCAATATAAATGTTCAATTTATGACGTCTCAAAATCAAACTACTATCAAGATCTCGTTCGAACCAATTGTCGGTGGAAGTTTGCATGGTTATGTACATTATATTATATATTTTTTAGGTCTCAATTTTTAGTCGGATTTAGCGCAGGATAGAGACCTGTGGGAGTCTCTCGTTTCGGAGGCCAAGATTCACTTTTGGTAGCTGAGCCACAATAGTTAGTTATTTTAGAAGTTACAGACAATCATAAGGTTACCTGACTTTCGCAGCTTCGCTTGGAGTTTTTAGTCATCTTGTCGCTTGCTGTTATAAACGTCACCGAAATGATTGGACTGTTCGGTTTCTCCGTCTCGTTCCAACTCACAGATCGATTCGTTGTACCAGCTGAAAAAAAAGTAAACAACAGGTATACATGAATGATGGCTGTATAAAAAATTACACTATAAATAATACATAGCACTTTCTCCTTGGTCTGGGTGTTTAATATGTATTAAAAAATATCGATGTATGCATGTCTATTATATTAAGCATATCAGATGTCTAGTACCCGTAACACAAGCTTACCACGGGGCTAGATGTTGTTGTGTGGATTGTTCAGCAATATTTTTTATAATTATTTATTTTAATAGGTATTCTGTTTAGTACGTCTGTAAGCCTGTCTAGCTGAAAATACTACACGCCTACAAAACAATTTTTCTATTTATCAATGGGCAATTTTTTTGTGATAAATTGCCCATAATTTATCCAGGAAGGCTAACAGATTTTTTTATTTTCCCGCGATAAATAAAAAAAAAGCGGGCAACACCGTGTATAGCTAGTAAGAAAGTGCGCATCAAAGTTCTGGAGTGGAGGCTTATGTGCTTCGAATCGCACGAATCGTATCGTCACCCGAAACTTCAATGCAATGTATCATCTTGATATTTCGTTTGTAAGAAATAAGCTTTTTTTTTTTGACGAACTCATAATTTTTTTTTAGTCATCTGATCTATCATTATCATCACTCTATTACACGTTCCTACTACCACAGAGATTTCTCTCTTGACCAGAGAGATTAGGCCTCTTAATTCAACACGCTGGGCAAGTGCGGGTTGGTGAAAGTCACATGTCTTTCAAATTTTTCAAAGTTCTCAGTAAAACCTTTGGAACCGCCATATCCTTTCTTATGAATATAATTATTCTCTATGTATTTAACTAAAAAAACTTGTGAACAAAATTCTTACTTTCAGGATATTTATTAGTGTCCGGGTTAACTTGCTGTTTGATGAACTCCAAGACATCAATGTAAGCGATTTTGTGTTCTCGTATTCTGAAATTAATATGAATTAATAAATACCGGAATTAATATTTAATAGCGTGATTAAACCTTCGTGGTCTTAAAGGATAAGATATAAATTAAAACAAGCATTGTTACGATAAAAGAGAGGTCGGTATCTACCTCAGCCTTCACCAGTACTTTAAATATACACGGTGTAACTCGGTCGCAGGATTGACTAAAGCTTAGTGATGCAAAAAAAAAAACTTAAGAATAGAATAGAAAACGCATCATTATTAATATTTTTTTCTGCACTTTTGCTTTAACAAATCTTACTTACTTGAATATGACAATTTTTTTATCACTCTTTATTTCTAGTATATTGCCAATGGTAGTTATAGGATTAATGTTAGTTAGTTATTTTTTTTTGTTTTTAGTTTTTGTAATTTAGTATGTTTTATTTTGTTTGACCACACGTCTTCGCCGTCCACAATCTTTCTGAATTAATTTATTTCCATACAAAGGTTGTTTGGAAGAAATTGCTTGAAGCAATAAGACCGCCCATTACTCATACTAGGTTTATTCTTACTATTATTAATTTTGTCTTTATGTTTATTGATCCATCTACCTTCTAGGTCTGCATGTCCCATCTTAGACTAGACCACATTGTCACTTTACATCCGGTGAGATTGTGGTCAAATGAAGACTAATCAGGGTAAAAAAAAAAATGATTTGTGTTATAAAGTATTTTCTATTCTATTCTATGTAATACTTTCTTTTTTTCTTCTTTTTAATAATAATAATAATAATAATAATAGTCATAATAGTCATTTATTGATAATATACATTATAAGTCACAATATGGTTTTTAACGTGATTGCCCAATGCCACAACTTTTCCAAAATATAATAATAACTAATGTCAAAATCTGGAATACATTAACAATTCATATTAACAATTAATTAATGCTTAATTGATTGATTGATTACCTTAGTTTCTCATCACAGATGTAAGCCCGTATGCTAGCGTCGTCCTGCGCCAGCGCGATGGCGGGGCGCGAGAACTCGTGCGTGTCCACGGAGGGCGCGGGCCACAGCTCGCAGCTGTACCCGCTGGCCCACAGCTCGCTGGCTATCGCCGCGCGCTTCGTGGCCGCAACGCCGTCTCTGCCGTTACCCGCGGTGCCCCAAACGCAGACGCAGATCAGAGTTGACTGGAAAATTAATCTTAATATACATATATAAATCTCGTGTCACAATGTTTTTCCTCAATGGACTCATTAACCACTTAACCACACCATGTGCAGTTCGATCCAACTTGAGAGATAGGATGGTTTTTACGGAGAGAAAAATTAGAATAATTTCCGGGAAAATTTTATACCCGTGCGACGCCGGGGCGGGCCGCTAGTATTATTATAATTTTAATCTGTGTGTACCTATATAATTATCTTATTTTATGGGGTTATTTCAGAAAAGAGTAAGCTAAGCAATGGTTAGTAATGTCAATTATACGTATACGTGTCATGAGCTATCTCGCTTTGACATATAAAAATAAATAAATATTTCCGGACTAATCACACAACATCACCTAACTCCAAGCTAAGCAGAGCTTGACTATGAGTATTAGGTGACTGATATACTACATAGATACATTTTTTATTTTTGTAAATACATAGTTATATAAATAATACAGAGAATACACCCACCCACACCTGTAACCAGAAATTGTATGTTAATATGTAACTAATAAATAAATATTTCCGGACAATTATCATACATATTAAACAAGGCCAAGGAGAAAGTGATTGCAGATCATACAAACACTTGACCCCTCGGCGGGAAACGAACCCGCTACCTAGCTATTTCGTTACTGAGCGAAATAGCTTTATATTTTAACCATTGTCTAGCTTTACTCGGAGATGGTCAAACAGGCCCTTAAACTAACTAATCAATAAACCACCCAATACCTCTCGATAAGGTATTGGTGGTTGGTTTTAAAGTTATTGATCGAAAATATTTATGTTATTTACTATTACTAACAGTAACTGGAAATGTTTTGTGATGTCCTACGACAATTTAAAAAAAAATGGATTTGTTGTGCAATTATATTTTACATCAAATCCTTACCTCAATAATATCCCTCTTCCCCGGAGCCGGAAGCACGTCCATTTTCTTCAAGATGGCCGCCATCCGTTCTAAAGACATCGAGAAGCCAACCGAGCAGGATTTTAGGTCCGAGTTGTCTTGGTCTTTCTCTGTTCTCGCTACTTTCCAGAATTCTTCTACTAAAGCGTCATATCTGTTAAAATAAAGATCTCATGGTAGAAAAAAAATACAAGCATTGCTATATAACTAAGTAAGATGTTGATCCCATGGAGAAAATATTATTAGAGTTTACTCCATAAGAAACGATTTGAGTTATAAGGCCCGGTACGGAAATTTTATGAGGAGTAAAATCAAAAAGTGTAACACGAACAGTTGAGGCGTTACGTAGAAAGAGACAAACATATATATCTGTAGGATTGAACGTGTAAAAGAATGAGATGGAATACATTACACAGCGTATCTCATTCTCGGGGTCTCCTCTTTGCGCGTACTTCGTAGTTGAGACTACGAAGTATCGCGCAAAGAGGTATTGCTGTATTTTATTTATATTATTTTGTAACATACTTTATGTAATACGCTTTATTGAAGTAATATAAATAATCCGAATAATTACAGTTATGTTTGTTTCTCTTATCATTTTAGCAGATGCGTTCATTTACCCTTTTTTTCTATTCGACATATATCATAATTATAGTTCGTAAGGAGTAAACTCCAATCGTGCGTCGTAGCTGACACACACACACTTTTTTTTTCAAATAGAGGATATTGCTGCAATAGTACGAGGCGTAACACGTAGTTGCAAGTGTAGAAGAAATTGAATCGATGACGTAGTGGCGAGGTTAGTTTAGTTGGTCAGAACGTCCATGCGTATAATGGAAGACGTGGGTTCGAGTCCCTTATCTCGCTCTGGCAAGCTACGTTACTTCGTCTTAATTTTTTCTGCACAACTTTAGAATATTATTGCTGCAATGTTAGATCGTATGCAAAAACCTTCCTCATGAAACACTCTACCTATTGCGGAAAACTGCATATAAATAAATAAATAAATATTTCCGAACAATCCACACAACAACATTTAGCACCGCGGTAAGATCTACGCCTTGTGTTACGGGTAATTGATATCTGATATACTTAATATAATATACATAGTTATATATTTATCATACATTTAAACACCCAGACCGAGGAGAAAGTGATTGCAGAACGTACAAACACTTGACCCCTCGGCGGGCATCGAACCCGCTATCTCTAGCGCCGCAAGCGGTCCGTCGCGTCGGCCGCCGCGCCACTGAGTCAGTCTAATCCGCATATAGATCCGTTCAGTAGTTTTTGAGTTTATCCCGAATAGACAGACAGACAGGGGTACTTTCATTTATATTAGCTACTAGCTGACCCCAGCAAACGTTGTTTTTCAAAATGAAAAATAGATGTTGGCCGATTCTCAGACCTACTCAATATGCCCCCAAAATTTCTTGAGAATTGGTCAAGCCATTTCGGAGGAGTATGGCAACGAAAACTGTGACACGAGAATTTTATATATAAGATAGTATAATAAATGTATTTAAATATGAACCTTCCGCCTCTAGCAATAAGGTCCCCTGAGCGATGTTTCACTTTGGACTTCTCCGAGTCCCTAGCGACGCAAAGTTGCCAGAAAACTCCACTGTGTTGCGTCGCGTTGCTCGCTAGGAATGGCGCCACTGTTATTGGACACTGTAAAATAAAATATGGATAAAAAATATTACACACATTAAAGTAGCAAAAATCTATAAAAATCAAAGCCGATAAGATAAGTCCGTAATTTCTCGCATACTGAATACAAATTCAAAATCATTTATTCAATAGGCAAACATGAAGGTGCGCTAAGAATAGTCACAATATACATTTTATAAATCATCATCATCATCATCACCCTATTAACGTTCCCACTGCTGGGACACAGGGACTTCTCTCTTGACGAGAGAGATTATGCCTTAATTCACCACGCTGGCCAAGTGCGGGTTGGTGAATGTCACATGTCCCTTAAACTCTTTAAAGTTCAAAGTCAAAAAACGTTAAATTGGCATACAGGTCAACTTCAAGCTTCTAAAGTTCTCAGAACATTACGGTATCCTCACGATGTTTGCCTTCACCGTCACAACACTTGTTTTAAATCGCACATACATTGTCCAAGAAGTACAGTAACGGTTATAACGTGAAACATTTATAAATAAATTTAAATCTAAGAAAAATCCCCGATTCCAACGCCTCAATTACCATAAAAGTAAAATATTTAGTAATGTGCACGCGATGCGCTTTCATTCGATACCCCCCTCGAGTATATATGCAGATTTTCGGTTTTACTTCCCCACTCTAACCCCCCTAACTTTTAAACGGCTCAACCGATTTTCATTAAATTCTCACACTCGCGCCAAACTCACCATGGGTTAGTAAAAATAATAATTTTAACAATATCAATGTTATGTTAAATACTAGTTATACTATACACAACACTTTTTTTGCACTATTAATTTTTTGCATTTTGCATATACTGACCGTGTGAGAGTCTGGAGAAATTGATTATCGTTGGTAACACCGAAGGGAAACGATCCCGAGGACGTTCACCAAATCGATGGACAGATCAAATGAAGGTTCCATCGTCGTCCGAATTCTACGACACTGTCAGAGATGCGATGGACAGAACCCGATGGAGACAGATTATCCGCTCCCGATGGAACTCCGATGCTGACCATGATCCTCAGACATGAGGGACCGTCTACAGAGAGAGATATACTGACCGTGCAGCCCAAAGCCTTGGCGTTCCTATACACGGCCTCTAAGCAGTGGGCGGCGTGCGTGGCCCTCTTGGCCCACTTGGCTTGCTTCAACAGAGGAGCCACGAGCTCCTTCAGCTCATGGACTGGCACGTCGACTTCCATTAGCCGGAGCAGGTTCGAAACGTCCCGATCCGTTATGCAGAGGGAGGTCAGGTGGGTCTGCAGTTGTAGGTTTGTTATGCGGCCTGGGAAGGTCAGTCTTCGTAAGTAGATTCTACTTAGTAGACTTTTGGTTAGTTAATGTAGCGATGTGTTATATGCCAGACTTTCAAATGGACTGGTGCTTTATTTTCGTAAACTTTAATGTATGAAAACATATCTATGCAATAATTTTTAAAGTTTATCAAAAGTGGTTATTTTTATATTCCCTCGCAGATTTCCAAAACGAAACGCGTGGCCTAAATAAATTATGACGTCAAATTGCACTGGTTTAGTAAAAACCTCATTTTATCAAACTTTCAGTTACTTTCTGAACCAAACACTTCGTTATGGCTTCCTACTTGTGTAGCCTGACGTCGAAGAATAAATATATATTTTTTGTTGAGTAGTCACTGGTAGAAACGTTTAAAGCAATAAAAAAATACGTGCATATTCCTAATTATAGGACTTTTAAGTGATCACTAAAGTTTCACAGTAGATATAAATCGAGTCTTCGAGCGAAAAAAGTAAGACTTATATTCATCTGAACTTAGCTGTATGAAGACTGAGCGAACATGACATCTATATTTATATACTAGCTGACCCCAGCAAACGTTGTTTTGCAAAATGAAAAATTGATAGTAGCTGATTCTCCAGACCTACTGTATACGCATATAAAATTTGGTAAAAATCGGTAAAGCAGTTTCGGAGGAGTACGGTAACTAACATTGTGACATGAAAATTTTATATACTTTTGATAGATATGATCTTTGACGTTAGGAACACACCTACATTGCTTAGACAACAGTGAGTGCTTGTAATTTAATATGAACTTTATACCATAGAAATAAAGCTCAAATTGACTACGTTTTAGTTACAAATCATTTGTATGGGAAAAAGAAAAGGGCTATTTTTAGGGTTTTTCCAGCAATAATTCTAATTTTTCTCGCCGTAAAAACCATCCTTGAACTTCAACGAACATTTTAAAAAAAGATTTGGCCAAATTGGTCCAGGCGTTGTTGAGTTATGCGCTTACCAACACATTTTGCGATTCATTTTTATATTATAGATTATACTAGTGGCCCGCCCCGGCTTCGCACGGGTTTTTATTAAAAAAAAATCCCGGCAATTATTCGAATATTATTTAAAATTTGACACTGCGATGGTAGCTTCGTCTGTCGGATCCAATGTAAAACATTCCAAAATCAACAACTACTAATAAATTGAAAATTAATTAAAATAACATTGTCCAGCGGACAAAATTGTGAATCTAAACCATTCCTAGATCCCCTTGAACACACACAAAAAATTTCATCAAAATCGGTCCAGTCGTTTGAGAGAAGTTCAGTGACATACACACTCACAGAAGGAATATATATTTAAAGATATAGTTGGGCGACATACCGAGACTAACATCGACAAGCACCGGGTAGATATCGGCGTGCTTGTCCAGCGACACGCCGCAAGCGAGCAGCAACGTTCGCAGGAGTTCGCTGTGGTTCAACTGTATGGAGACCTTGAGCGAACATTCGGCCGCCGCCCGGCTCGCCACAACCAGTAGTTCCGCGTCTAGCCAGAGGGAATCTGTAACGAAATTTAATAAATAAATCATCATCATGATCATCAGTAATAAAAGCCGTGTTGGCTAAGTGGGAGGACACTCGACTTTCATTCCGAAGGTCGTAGGTTCAAACCCCGCCACGCACCTCTGGATTTTTCTTCTTGAGAAATTATGTTTGCTTTACACACGTGCTTTAACGGTGAAGGCTAACATCGTGAGGCAACCGGCATGTTCTATGAGAACTTTAAAAGAGTTTGAAGGACATGTGACATTCACCAACCCGCACTGAGCCAGCGTGGTGAATTAAGGCCTAATATCTCTCGTCAAGAGAGAAGTCCCTGTGTCCCAGCAGTGGGAACGTTAATAGGATGATGATGATGATGATCATCCTGCCCTTGTCCCGCACTATGTAGGGTAAATAAATAAAGAAGCGCTGTAGAGAAATTCACATTAAACACAGAAAACTTTATTTATTTTTGAGTTCCAAAAGAAAACTGCTGCCAAGCCCAGTAAGTATGGACCTAGTCGAATAGAGCACAATACATTTTTTAGTCTGTAAGTCAGAAGCCGCAAACAATAGCTGTTTGCGTCGCGGCCTCGCCCGCATTTTCGAGTATCCCGATATTTCGACCGCCGGTCATGGTAAATATCCCATTGTTAATCTAAATAATGTTAATAACAACTATAGTTTCAAAATTTATAAATTCTTCTGCTTTATAATACAAGTCCGGTTAATTGTACGCTATAAATATAAATGTTTCATTGCATCTTACCTGTTTTGGGCGTCACAATATCGAATGCGCACTCCAAAATTTCCCGCGGATGGAAACCAGGGACGTGTCGCTCTCTGTACACTTTATCGATGCAGTATCGTCGCATGTACTTTATATTAGAAAACGCTGTATGCCTGAAAATAACATTGTTATTAACTATCATTATTTAGCCTGCACCGTCCCACTGCAGGGCAAACTTTTTTTTTTATGCTGGTTCATCCTTCATTTGACCACAATCTGACCTGATGTAAAGTGACGATGTGGTCTAAGATGGGACATGAAGACCTAGAAGGTAGATGGCTTCTCCGGGCCACATTACGAAACACGAAAAAATCGCTTCACGCACTGGCCCAGCCCGGAGGGTGGTGACAAGCCGCGGCCGAAGCCTACCACCAGAGACTGTTCTTAGCACCACCCGGAGGTCACGTGTAAGGATTCAGAGGGTTACCACTTACGAACGTGAACAGACAAAACCTCCAAACGCCTCCCTTTCCTGCTTCCACTCTTCCCAATTCAACGCGGTATCAGGTCAGAGACCAGCTCGTCCCGCCATCTGATCCTGGGCCTTCCTAGAGGTCTGGTTTGCGGGGTCCTATCAGTGGTTCTCATTGCTCTCATATCATCTGATATACGACGCATACGTGTCCGGCCCAGTTCCACTTCAGGCTAATTGTTATTAAATTTATATAAATAATTTTGGGAGCTTGGAGATTGATCTCGTCACACACACTGGACACATGAGGTTCTCAATATTCCATTTTAATTGATCCCCTGTGATTGTGGATAGCTACACATTAAAAAAAACCAAGAGACAAATATATTGGAATAAGCTCTTGATATATAACTTGGATTCAGAAACTCAGACAGAAAATTGAGCTATTGTTATATTTTAATATTTAGTAACATTCCAAAGTAGCACAATTGCAAAAATAAAAGTTACCTCGCAAACGGCAGCCTTAGATCGTGCGGAAGATGGCAGACGGATCCGGAAGCAGTCATAACTTTGACAGCGTTAGGATACTGACCCCACGCTTTAGCTCGAGGAGTTAATAACGGCGGCGCGAACTCTGACGCGCCGTGGCTTCTGAACACCTGAAAATAATCTTATTATAGTAGCAGAGTTAGGCAGTGTTATTCGCGTTGTAAAAGCTTTACACAACATAATAATAATAATAGCCCGTCTTAAGATGCTAAAAAAAATATCAAGTATTTTTTATTTTACTTGCAAATGAAGTTTCGCCTACGTGAGATTTGTATTAAATTTATGCATCACAAGCCCCGGGCTTTGATGCTCTATAATCTTGGAATTTTTGTATTAAATTGATATAACGAAAATAGATGACCAGTATTTTTAGAGGGGCTAACAGATAGACTAAACCAATTTTATACCTTTTTTGTTATGTTGTCATCATGCCTATTATACAATTTCTCGCAGTAAACGTGCAAGCGATAATGCGGCCTGATTCATTCATTAAACTACCAACTATATTTATGTCAAGTTTCAAAAAGATCGGCTAATTAGATAAAACGCGAAGGCTAAACAAACGAAAGCCAAACTTTCGCATTTATATATTAAAAGGGTTGGAACATTTTTGTATGGAGCCTGGCATACCTACTAATCCGCCATTTTGAAAAAAACGTGATTCGGCGGCCAGTGTCAGAAACCGTATGACTTAGGAGATTTGATCATAGAACACTTTTTGTTTGTAATCATTTACTCTATCGATTGACAGGAGTTTCATCACTTGGCCGCCGAATCACATTTTTTTCTAAATGGTGGCCGAGTAGGTATGCCAATGATGTTCGATGTTACATTTTTCTTTTTTCTGCGACAATAAGTACCCGAAAATGAAATATACCTTCACCACAGCATCTTTTATAGTCCCCAGCACCTCTCAAGGCCCGGTCCTCATCTCATTATGGTATCAACTGTGGTCAGTTTCTGGTCCAGGCCGTCGGATCATCGTCATGTCACGATCATCGTCTTTGATGCCGCTAAGACCTCTGTAGCTAATATCATGGGTTTCTCGACCTTTTTTAGTTCAAAATAAGCTTAGAAATACCACGTACCTTAACCACAGCATCTTTAACAGTCCCCAGCACCTCCAGAGGCCTGGTCCTCATCTCATTATGGTAGGTATAGTCCTCAGCAGTGGTCAGTTTCTGGTCCAGACAGGCGGCTATGAGTCGTTGGTAGCCGCGCGCGCCTCTATCGCTCAGGGCGTGGGATAGGAGCCCGGATAGCGCCCCTTCAGGCACGGGACGGGGGACGTGCTCGCTTGCTAGGAGTTCTGCGCAGGTTGGACGTAGGCTGGGCTCGTGGTTTAATAGCCATCTGTGAGTAATAATAATACCTCAACAACTTCTACAATCACCAGAATCCATAGATCTACCCAAACATACATTTACGCTACTACAGAAATCAGTCATTCTTAATACGTGTAAAATAGTTAGAAAATTCCAGCGAACAGATATATCCGAAATGTGTCAAACCGAAAGTAGACACAACACACAAGTATGATGTGCACTTGTCTTAGGCCCGTGCCCTTCATGGAAATACCGGTTATTCTAACACTGAGTTGATAGAATCATAAACCCATAATAATAATATATAATTATTATTATTACTCACTCTGAGTATATTGTGTAAATGTTGTCTCAGAATGGATTTCTATAACAGAGTCGATAGGTGAGTTCCAACAGTTTAGACATCATGTTTCATAGAAATTTTTTGTAACAGAGAACTACACAATCGATATCTAAAAATAAATGTTAGTTTTATTTTACAAAAACTCCCAGTTCGATTCCCGACGAGAGTACAAGTTTATTTTTAATGTATCGATGCAATTTTTCATTTGCTAAAATCGATGACATGGTTCTTAAGAGCAGATCGTCGTATGTCATATATCTTATACATAAAAATGAATGGCAAAATGTCTTGCTAAGCGCATTACTCAACAACGCCTTAACCAATTAGCCAATTTTTTTTAAATGTTCGTTGGATTTTAAGGATGTTTTTACGGCGAGAAAAAATCGTAAAATTACCGGGAAAACAATCCTGAATAATTACCCGTGCGAAGCCGGGGCAGGCCACTAGTTTTATATATATACTTGCTGACCCCAGCAAACGTTGTTTTGCAAAATGAAAAATAGATGTTGGCCGATTCTCAGACCTACTCAATATGCTCACAAAATTTCATGACAATCGGTCAAGCCGTTTCGGGGGAGTACGGGAACGAAAACTGTGACAGGTGAATTTTATATATAAGATGTATACCCATACTGTCCGCAACAACTGTTACTCCCTAAACATATAATTATGCATTGTTTGTTTTTTTATAAACTCATACCTTACAACGTGAATCTGCTTGGTGTTATCAATGGTATCGAATCTTTCGTTCACAATAACAGCAACCGATCGTAGTTCTGTTAGCACTGCCAACCTGAAAATACAAACACAGCTTTTAAAACTCATATGTTCAAGATCAAAATACCTAGATGTGCTTAAAACACAGTCAAATATCTTAAAGTTATAAGAATAAAGTATAAAAACACGCCCTCAAAAGTACGTAACCAGAACGCAATTATGCTTCTGTCAGTTGCCATAGATTATATATTTGACATAGACTATCTATAAACAAACAAAACTTTCGAAGTAAATGCTTGATCTTTCCAGGCTCCTTCAACAATTTTTATAATCATAATTAAACTTATGCTTTAATTCAATAAATTATACACCAAAACCTTTCTCTTGAATGACTTAACCCATTACAGAAAACCGCGAAAATATCCGTTACGTTTTAAAGCTTTTCAGTATTTTCCGAAAGTAAGAAGAGGTGGTGGGGGACTTATCATAAATATAATATAATTAAATAAATAATTCCTGACAATCCACACACCCCGTGGTAAGCTCCTAGCTTGTGTTACGGGTACTAGACATCTGATATACTTAATATAATATACATACGTACATAGATATTTTTTATTATACATATTAAACACCCAGACCAAGGAGAAAGTGCTTGCAGAACATTCAAACACTTGACCCCTCGGCAGGAATCGAACCCGCTACCTCTTGCGCCACAAGCGGACTCTCGCCCACCGCGCCACTGAGGCAGTCATATGTATAGACAACAATAATATTTTCGGAAAAATAACACACCAGCTCCTAACCCCTGTGACTGATATACTACTTAAATATTTTTTTTTTGTAATTTATATATTTGTAAGTGTTTGTAAGTCAAAATTGTAAGCTTTACCTTTCCATAGCTGTAGTAAGTGGGAAGAACATTTCAAACAAGATAATCCCAAGTGAATAAATATCCACTTTCTGGTTGTAAATCACTTTTGTTGATGACTGTAGTAGTTCGGGGGCTACGTAGAGAGCTGTACCGATCTGGAAGGAAATTAATATATGAATAATAAATAATATATACAAAGCTTTTGTTTCATATTTATGTGGCTATAGGTAGGCATAGTAAAAAATAACCTGCAATAATTGACTCCAATATTATAGTCCGGGAGACGACAACAATAAACCCTACCTGTTGAAAAATATAAAATGTTGACTTTTAGTAGATTCAAATCAAAAAGGTCATTTGTAATGCAAAATTTTCAATGCCATACATATTTAAACAAACAAAAATACATTAAAAGAACCGCATTTGTGTCACATGAAATATGAAAAAAAATGATATGATTAACATTGAAGAATTAAAGGAATTATTTAGTTACAAAATGGTCTCATCTCAGCTTTCAACAGCTCTTGGTCGGCCACGGCTTAACTTGGCACTTATGGCGCAAATGAGGAAAGCGTGGTACAACATTACATCCACAAAAACCTCATCGAAAAATAGAATAAAACTTCTAAGGAGGGACACAGAATACACCAACTTACTAAGTTTCAATAATATAGTTCTTATAGTTTCGAAGAAAAGTGGCTGTGACATACGGACAGACAGACAGACATGACGAATCCATAAGGGTTCCGTTTTTGTTTTATAAATTAGATCAAACAGCGAATTTCAACAAAAAGACTGTAAATAAAAAAAATATGTTAGTTGAATTACACCATTTAAAGTATATCTCTGTCGGCCCAGCTTGGTAGTTTTTGCTTTTTTACCTCTGCCGCCCAAAAGCAGTTAAATCTATTAAAAGCGAACTACAAACAGCTTAGAGTCAAGTCTTCTTCTATTTTTTATTAGGTCGTGTTTTTTGCTCATGGCTCCCGGACTATAATAATAGTATTATAAAGCTAAAGAGTTTGTTTACATGAACGCGAAAATCGAAGTTACTACTGGTCCGATGTGAAAAAATCTATCAATTTCAGATAGAATATAATTTATTATGGAATATAGGACTACCTATAGGCTATTTTACCGTTATAAACTTTGTGTTCGCAAGAAAACGCAAAATGTATTAGGATAGGATACCAAAATTATATTATATTGTTTAACATAAGTGTTATTTGTGTTGGTAGTAAAAATAAAACTAAGAATAAATGAACATTTTACTAACATGCCCAGTGAGGGAACCGCCAATTTCTTCTTGCGGCTTGGTTTTATCTGTAACAGGATATTATTTGATGGTTTGAGTACAAAAATAAGGCTTTTCATGTCAAACAGACGAGACAGCTATTTTACTATTTCTTACATTGAGATTTGCCATCTGTGTTGCTGGTTAAATGTTACAAAACTTTTTATTGAAACACCAGTATAACAATACAACAAAACAATGCTGAAGAACTATAAATCTAAATTTAAAATTTAAGAAAAATTCCCGATTCCGATGCCTTGGTTTCCTTAAAAGTTAAACACCACAATATTTTGTAATGTGCACGCGATGCGCTTTCATTTAATACCCCACTCGAGTATATGTGCAGATTTTCGGTTTTCCTTCCCCACTCTCACCCCCATAACTTTAAAACGGCACAACCTATTTTCATGAAACATTATTTACATGTCTAAGAACACTCGCGCCAAACTCACCTTTCATACAAAAAAAAAACTTAATTGAAATCGCTCCAACTGCGCTTAGTGGCCAGTCCAAAGTCTCCAATCTTCACATGGTTGTTGGAGTACAGGAATATAAATAAATATTTCCGGACAATCCACACAACAACATCTAGCCCCGTGGTAAGCTCTTAGCTTGTGTTACGGGTACCGGAATTGTCCGGAAATATTTATTTATTTATTTTATTTATAGATATTTTTTATTATACATATTAAACACCCATCCCAAGGAGAAAGTGCTTGCAGAACATACGAACACTTGACCCCTCGGCGGGAATCGAACCCGCTACCTCTTGCGCCGCAAGCGGACTCTCGCCCACCGCGCCACTGAGGCAGTCCATATGTTGACCGACTTTAGGTCCCGGTGGATCATGCCTCGTTGGTGCACGTGCACTAAACCCTTCATTAAACTGTTCTGGATAAAGATCAAGCGCGAAGACCTACCTTTCCAATTTTGTGTCGTTCCCAGAATTGTAAGGAAATTTCACGAGATCTTATGTCTAGTTTTTTAAGCTTTATAGTCAAATATTGAATCGTATTAAAAAAAAAACAATTCTTACGGGAGGATAAACTGCTTCGTTAAGTAACGCGATAAGGCGTCAGTCTGTCTGGCTTCTCTTTCTCTCCCAGCTTTATGTAGACTCCTCTCTCACTCTAACACACAGCGCTAGCCGTATTACAGACTAGGCCTTCATGCTCCATCTTAGACCACATCGTCACTTTGCATCAGGTGAGATTGTGGTCAAATGAAGGCTTATCAATAATAAAAAAAAAAACAAGGTGCTTACTAATTTATCACTTCTGTCCGGCGTCGATACAACATTTTATTTAAACTGAAATAAAAAAAAAGGTATTGGTGACTTACCATCAACCGGCATTCCAGTGAAAGCCTTAGTAGCCAGTCCGAAGTCACCAATCTTCACATGGTCGTTGGAGTCCAAGAATATGTTGACCGGCTTCAGGTCCCGGTGGATCATGCCTCGCTGGTGCACGTGGGCTAGACCTTCCACGATTTCGCGGAAGAGACGCCATGCCCGGAACTGCTCTAGATATAGACCTTTGTCTATGGCTTGTCTGAAAAAAAAAGAAAAATCGATATAAATAAAAATGAATTGTTGTTCGTTAGTCTGATTAAAACTCGAGAACGGCTGGGACGATTGAACTGATTTTGGTTTTAAAATGTTTGTCGTAGTCCAGGGTAGGTCTAAACGGTGAGCAAATAAGGAAAAATTGCCGGGAACTTTTTTTACCCGTGCGACGCCAAGGCGGGCCGCTAGTTTTAAATAAAATAAATATGTCCGGACAATACACACAACAACATCTACCCCATGGTAAGATCTAAGCTTGTGTTACGTGTACTAGAAATAAGTATAAAAACAATATTAACCACTGTTAAACTACACACAAATTTATGTCAGTGATTGAATGTTGCATTATAACTTCATGGAATAAGTTTTAAAGTGTACTTGTGGAATATAAGAAAATACGTAAAAGGTATTTATAATACTTTGCTCGACTACCAATTCATAAATTTATGCTAATTGTTAGTTTTGATTACTCTTATCGAGTGAGCTGTATGTTCTTTTTACAGTATTTTTAAATTAAGATCTGTAAACCGAAATAAAATAAAGAAATAAGTTAAGTATCGACATTTAAGCCGTTATTCATATTTTCCCTTATATTTTCTTTGAAATGGCATCCATCGTACCTTCCTTACGTAGCCTTTATCAAGTCCCCATTATCAATAACTTTTAATTATGTTAGGTTTACCGACATGATTATTTTCATATCAGGGATCTCTAAAGCCGCTGTTAAATGCTTTGACAAAGCGACTGTTCAGCTGCATTATAACGTGTTTTTAATTCGTTTTTAAATAATACTGTACGCATCCATTAATTAACTGACGTAACAAAGCATTTTTTAATGTCCCAAAAGTTAAATAAATGAATTTAATATAGGCCGACGAGTTGTGTCGCTGGAGGCTGGAGGGTTCAGTTGTTTTGTTTTTAAAATATCTTAATTGAAACATAACTTAAATAACAAATTGTATAACTAGTGTACTTTGATAACCTAGTTTTACAAACAATGTACAGAAATAAAGATATTCTAACGACATTTCGTCATGTAAAGAATTTTTAGCGGAAATAAAAGAAATAAAAATAAAAAAACTTGGGAGATATGCTTGCGGGACTGAGAGCGCTCATTAATTTATTTTAATATACGTGAGCTTTAGTTAAGCCTCAACGTTTAATGCTAATGTAAAGTAAATGATTTTATTTTACACTGTAAAAATGTAAGTAATTGAAATAAATAATAATAAATTGATAATACAGGGTAGGCTCTAACGGCGTTGGAGGGTTCAGTGTGCATTGCGCTTTCAGTTTCTAACCTTAAAGTATGCTTTTCACAGAACTCCATCTGAATGTACAGCTCTTGGAACAGGCGCTCGGACCGCGGCCTGGAGTCCACGACGTCTTCTGAAGGTATTGTCTGTGATTTATTAGAGTCTTGTTCAAACTCTATACACTCACTGGATTCCTCGTCTTCGGGGCTAGAATATAAAATAAATACACTTACAAAATAATCGTCATTTATGATTTAGATCTTATATTATAGCCTTTTCCGATATTTATCACACAAAGTTAAGGAAAATAAGGATTAAATGTCACCGGTATATAATAAACTACTTGCTATTACTATTTGTATTAAGCTAAAATAAATATCAACTTGTTTCTCTTTATTAATAAACTATGGACTTTTATGTTGTCCGAATTAAAAATCCATTTATTTTATTTTTCAGAGCGCTCTACACACTCTCAATAGCTTCTGCAGTGCGCGCGAGGATGTTAACTTGTTTTTAATATCGGTAAAAAAATATTATTGCCGTGTCCCTGTACTTAGATCAAATAAACAGAATCAATTGAAAATAGCAATAAGAATTGAACAATATATTTGTAATTATTATGTAATTTAATTTATAATGTACTTATTATTTTCCATTTTCGCATTAGTTTTGTACTGTAATGGCAATGTAAAAGTGTACATAAATAAATAAAAAATAATAATAATAATAACTCTTTATTACACACCAAGATAAAACAAAACAAAAATGGACTTACAGCTAAATACAAAATGCGTAATGGGCGGCCTTATTGCTTAAAGCAAAAAACAAATAAGAATAAGAATCAAGAATCATTTATTTTGTCATAATCACAATAAAATACAAAAAAACATAAATTAACATTAGGTTATAACTATATTGCGACAAAAAAGGTAACCATTCAGCATAAGCTGCGGCAGAACGGGTCCAACCACAGCGCTGGTCTTCCATGGTTACCTGAGTGAGATAAATAGATAGAATAAGATTTAAAACTCACGTAACAATATGGAACCAGGGATCCTGGTCATCATCATCATCCTCCTCGCTGTCGGAAGACGCGTCGTTCTGCACCACCGGACCCTCAGACATGGACCATTCTACCTTCACGCCGGCCAGTTTAGCGACAACGCCATCTAGGCTGTGGGATGGGAAACATAGCAGTTTGTGAATTTATTATTAGTAACACCTACAGAACACAAAAACTAAAAAGTGTGTGCGATTCACACATGATAGAAGTGAAACTTCAGTAAATCGACTAAAGAATAAGATGAATAAAAATAAAACAAAAAAAAATCTGTGCAAAAAGATTTTGTTCGGGCGGTCACCCGTCCAAGTGCTGGCGTCGCGCAACGTTGCTTAACCTTGTTAGCGTTTAAGATTGGCTTACCTGTCGTTTTTTCCGTTGCATCCGGTTTGAAATCACAACGATTCTAAAGAAGTTTCACTTCAATAAGAAAAGTTTTATGTAGTGCAGTAAAGGAGCAGCCCAGGGGGCCTACTCTTGTTCATCGAAAAACGAATATTCGATCGAAAGTTCGCGTAATTGCTACTCCGGTTTCATTTCGTTCCGTAATTTCGTTCGAACGAAAATTGTTTGACATTAAAATTTTCTAAACCTACTCTAATTCACGAAAGTACCAAACGAACATTTGAATTTGACAGATCTTTGTTCGGAGTTATAACCTCAAATCGACGAAACTAAAAGTGTTATCTTTTGATTTTCGTTTTTGTGGTTTAATAATTTAGTAGTCAATTTTCTTGACTTAAATGGCTGGGAGATGAATTTTATTGAGTTTTCATTGGGTAAAAACTATTTAAAATATGGTTGTTGATCAAAACTTTAAGTTGAGGAAAATGAGTATAGGATTGATTATTTTGTTTTGAAATTTTAATAATGTAACTTACATTGCTGTAGGTCTAAACTTTAAAAATGTTCTGATTTGTTGTTTAATAATGAAGAAGACTGAATTTAGTTTATTTTCTGCTATAATAGGTATATTTTGTTATATGCCTGCTGATAAAAAGTAAAGCAGATAATAATTATAGAACTATAGCAAAGTTACCTCGAAAATTGTAAGACTGAATACTAGAATGGTCTAAGTAAGTAGGGTCTTTTGACTTGATTTTAATTCATTAAATAGATGTTTTTGTTTAATATTTTCATAAGGTTTTGTTTTCTTATTTCAAGAATTGAAAAAGCTGATTTATATTAACAATTTGTAACAAATTGTAATATGATTCTGTTTTGTTAAAATAATAAATGAATAAAAAAGGTGATTTATGACATTTTCAACTGTTTTTTATTACATTTAATATGTTTAAAATATCTTGTTGATATGTCCGGCTTTCGGATTCTAAAATCCGGGGTTTTCACGCGTCTTGTCCTGTTATCAAAATTTTAGAGATGGCAACCCTACACTTAGTAGATTTAAATAATAAGTAATTATACGGATATTATTAGTTGCCTTATGTTACTACACAATTGAACGTATGAATTGTACTCTTAGAATTAGTCGGATAATAATGGGTTCTTTCTAGTGCCTTGGGTAAATTGCGTCAATAGTATAAATTGGTCATAATATAGTTGTTTAACTACTTAAGTTGCTTAGATAAAACAGAAAATAATTAATAAACTACGAAATATATGTAAAATTTAAAAACAAAGCGAAATATTTTGTTTATTTCATATTAAATAATAATCCGTAATTGGCATTATAAAACACCTAACCATATCATTCGTTCAAGTTCATTCACGAAAATTGTCTATGAATCCGAACTTCGTGTGCGCATCCGAAAATGAATTACAGTAGGTTCATTAGCGAACCTTCGTTTAAAATTCGTTCGTTTGCGAAACTTCGTTTTGAAGAACAAGAGTAGACCTCCAGATGTCGCTATTTACTCACACAACTAAAATTCACTACAATCACAATGTAATCTCAATCAAAGGCTTAAGATTCGTGTGTAGTAATTGTACTATATTCCAAGATACTCCTCTGTGGCTCGATAGGCGAAAGTCCGCCTAAAGCGCAGAGGTTGTGGGTTCGAATCCCGCCGCGGGACCAGATTTTCGACGATCTGCAATTTCTGGTTTCGAGTCTGGGTGTTCTCTAAGTAGGTATTATATTTATGTATTTTGAAAAAAAAAGGGATCTATGTAGAGTATATCAGTCACCTATCACCCATAGTATAAGCTCTGTTTAGTTTGGGGTTAGGTGATGCTGTGTGATTAGTCCGGAAATATAAAATAAAAATAAATTTATAAATATTTCCGGACTACTCACACAGCATCACCAACGCCAAACTAAGCAGAGCTTGTACTATGGGTGTTATATTAATTTATTCATACTCGTAATTCTCGATTATGAACTTAAATGCTCT
Source organism: Gymnoscelis rufifasciata (assembly GCA_929108375.1). Taxonomy (NCBI): domain Eukaryota; kingdom Metazoa; phylum Arthropoda; class Insecta; order Lepidoptera; family Geometridae; genus Gymnoscelis; species Gymnoscelis rufifasciata. The sequence goes on from OV815320.1 coordinate 2,204,299, forward strand.
GAAATAATGTTTTAGTCCTTATTTCAGAGGCCTTATCTCACCTATTATGCTTCCCACCTGGGGTAGGATCCAAAGTAGGAATTTCTGTAGAGGTTTCTTCAATCAGCTCGAACGCCGGCGCCGTCTCAATCCAAGCGTTCTCGTGATCCAAACGTGAGAGCAGTTTCATTCTCTTTCGGGCTAAGGTTTTACGATAGTGAATTCAACTGCTTTGAAATAAGGTCTAAACTCACCTATCATTCTTCCCAGGTACTGTAGGATCCAATGTAGGACTTTTGGTAGAGGTTTCTTCAATCTGCTCGAACGTTGTCTCAATCCAAGCGTTGTTGTACCTCACAACGTTCTCGTGGTTCAAACGAGAGAGCAATTTCACTTCTCTCTACACTTTCGGGCTAAGGTTTTACAATAGTGAATTCAACTGCTTTGAAATAAGGTCTTAACTCACCTATCATTCTTCCCAGGTACTGTAGGATCTAATGTAGGACTTTTGGTAGAGTTTTCTTCAATCTGCTCGAACGTTGTCTCAATCCAAGCGTTGTAGTACCTGACCACGTTCTCGTGGTTCAAACGAGAGAGCAATTTCACTTCTCGCCTTATCTTCTTGTTCAAGTTCACGCTTTCGGGGTTAAGTTTTATGCGTTTTATTGCGTAGAATCCGCCGTCTAACTTGTTTTTAACCTGAAATAAAATTGAGATAATATAGTATTTAATTAAAAGATATAGTATTTAATTATTATACATAGATAGTATTTTGACTTTGACTTTTACTATTTAATTAATATTTTTGTAGAATAGAGATAACGAATAAAAAAAGAATCATCATAATCCGTATACAACGATAAAAGTTCAAAGGTAGATAGAGATAAAATACTTTATTTTATTACACACCAAACAAATAAACAATACAATAAGAAATAAATATAAACCTAGAATGCGTAATGGGTGATCTTATTGCTTAAAGCAATTTCTTTCAGACAACCGTAGATGAAAAAACATAAAAAAATATATAATTTTATTTTATTTATTTTATTTTAAATTGATCCATATTTTTCTTTAGCTTGTGTAGTCCCACTGCTGGGCAAAAGTCGCTCCCAACGCCCTCCAACAATCCTTGTCCAGAGCTGTTTGCTCTAAGTTTACCATCAAATATCAGAGCTATTTGCCACCATCTAAGCCAACAAATTTGTTAATATTTTTATTTTGTATCATGGTCGTGTAATTACATATTTATTTTTAAATGTGCGATATACTCTAACATAAGTGTATGTAGCCGTGTATATTAACAAATTTGTATTCATGGTTGTGTAATTATTTATTTTTAAATGTGCGATATACTCTAAAATAAGTGTATGTAGTGTCAGTCAGACTCGCGCCGTCAATAAGGTACCACTGAAAATCAGCGCTGTCGCTGCTCCCTGAGCAACTTCAGCGCATGCTGAGTGGCAACCATTTTGTTTCTGTAGTGTTTTATTATTTTAAACTAAAATAATACAATACAATACTCTTTATTAAAACACATAAAAATATATAACACAACAGAACAATGCTTAAGAACTAAATATTAAATAATAGTGTAACAATGGGCGGCCTTATCACTAAAAGTGAACCTTTGGATGGACTGGAGAAAAACTAAAAACGACGGACGTTGCAAATTGATGAATAATGTATGTTGTTATAATGTTGGAGTAACAAATAAAGATTTTCTATTCTATTCAAATATAAATAAAATGTTGTTATCATTTAACAATTAATGTGGTCTACGCCTCGCTCTGCTTGGTCACTACTTTGTAGGTTATGGCTGAAAATCAACGTTTGCTCGCCTCGAGCATGCTCCACGTTGAGCCTCGACCATTTGACGTACTGCAGCACACACAATGTGCAACTGTCCATTATTTTGCAACATATATTCTCTGTATTATATTGTAACTGTATTATTTTGTATTTCTTTGTTTTTCTATATTTTTGTGTGTCTGTAGTCGGAAATAAATGTTTTTATTCAAAGTCAAAGTCAAAACGTTTATTTCCTTAGAAGCACATAGCCTACATGGACAGGTCAACTTAAAATTAATAAAACTAAATTGCTTAAATAACAAATATCAAGGAAATTACATTGTTTTGACAGTTCGCTTCAATGTTTTATACTGAGTTGAGAAGCGAATAGAACAACACAGCTTTATCAGTTATTACAATTTTGGAGTTCTTATTTATAGGTAACTATTATAAGTTTAACATTTACAATAAAAAAAATGTTTGTCATATAAGGAAGCTATTATAACATGAGCATATCAGTCCTGGTCAACCAGAATTATTAGAGCCTGTTAATGTGGAACTAAGCAACATCTATTATATTATTATTAACTATTTACCTTCAAGACATCGCCAAAAGCGCCTTTCCCGAGCCACGTGAGCACTTCGAACTCGGCGTGTAGCCGCGAATGACCATTCGTCGCAGGCAGACACTGGGGAATTTTCTTTGCGGAATCTTCGTCCTAGACAAACACATTACTATTAGATATGCAAATATTAGTCAGTCAGTTAATATACAAAAATTGCTAAATGGCACTAACAAAATTTTTTTTTTGCACACAATATTATAATATTTTTGATAAGAGCAACATTTATTGGCTAAAAACGGCAAAAATATGCACTCATCTAAGTACTGTCGTCACGCACGCTTAACTTTATAAAAATTCACGGTTGTTGTATGGGAGCCTCCTTATATATTTATTTATTATATGTTTTCAGTATGTGTTCTTACAGCGGCAAGAGAAATACATATATATAAATAAATATATATATAAATGTGAATGTAAGTTTGTTTGTTACGCTTTTACGCGAAAACTACTCAACCAATCATCATGAAACTTTGTACACATATTCTTGGAGGTATTAAAAGTAACATAGGATAGTTTTAATCGCGGGAAAATTTGTAATTCCGCGGGACAATCCATTTAAACGGGGGTAACACCGCAGGTCTCAGCTAGTCATCCATAAATTTCAACCATCTGTCTATCACGTTTCTTGAGATACTGAGTTACCGCCTGGTGACAGACGGGCTGACGATGAAGTTTGAGTAATAGGTTCCCGTTTAACCCTTTGGGTACGGAACCCGTAAAGGTAGATGATCACTGTCTGTGCTAGTGGCGCCATCTGCACGAAACTCAGCGCAGTTGGCGCCAAGAGTTGGAGCACAGACATGGCTAAATAACGATACTACCTCAGCCACAGTGGCGCGGTGGGCGAGGGTCCGCTTGCGGCGCAAGACGTAGCGGGTTCGATTCCCGCCGAGGGTAAAAGTGTTTGTATGTTTTTTTCCTTGTTCTGGGTGTTTAATATGTATAATAAAAAAAAAAATCTATATATGTTTGACTTTTATCTTAATATATATAAATCTCGTGTCACAATGTTTGTCCTCAATGGACTCCTAAACCACTTAACCGATTATAATAAAATTCGCACACCATAATGCAGTTCGATCCAACTTGAGAGATAGGATGGTTTTTACGGCGAGAAAAAATCGAATAATTTCCGGGAACATTTTATACCCGTGCGACGCCGGGGCGGGCCGCTAGTATAAATATATAGTATATAGTCCTCCACATCGATTTCGATGACGGCGACCCTTGCTTTAATTTCTGTTATGGGCTCTTATGTGACTGGGCAGACCAAACTTTATATATTGTAGGATATCTACAACACGGGCCAGTTACTGCTGTCTATTTTTTTTTTATATAATCGTCTTCAAAGACTTGACGAAAGCCGCCAGCTTCGCAAAAGTAGACCTGTGACTTTTATATTAAGTATATCAGATATCTAGTACCCGTAACACAAGCTTAGAGCTTACCACGGGGCTAGATGTTGTTGTGTGCATTGTCTGGCAATATTTATATTTATTTATTTACCTCAGATCCACTCCCAACATCGTCGACTTTACTACTGGGTTCCCTAGCGAAAGTGTCCAAAAGGAACACGTGGTTTGACAACTGTTCCGCCGACCACTGTGAGTGTTCGTCGTCTGTTAGACATCTGTGAACAAGCAAATAAGGGGACAGAGCTATAGTTAAACACGGGTTAGTAAATCTAAATTTAAAATTTAAGAAATACCCCCTATTCCAATGTCTAAATACTGTTCAAATGTTGTATATGTTGTAATATTCAAATGCCTTAATTTCCTTAAAAGCAAAACACCATAATATTTTGTAATGGGCACGCGAAGCGCTTTCATATGATACCCACTCAAGTATATTTGCAGATTTTAGGATTTCCTTCCCCACCCGCACCCCCATAACTTTTAAACGGCACAAAACCGATTTACATGAAACATGTCTAAACACTCGCGCTAAACTCAAGTTTCATACAAAAAAAAACTAATTGAAATCGTTCATCCGTTCCGGAGCCATGCTGACTCAGACAGACAGACACGTCAAAATTATAACACCCCCCTTTTCTGGTCGGGGGGTAAGAAGGACGTCCACCTACTAGGTGGACAGATGAATTGGTGAAGGCTGCGGGTTCACGGCGGACGCAGGCCGCTTCCAAACGTAGTAAATGGAAATCTTTGCAGGAGGCCTAGTTAGTTAGTTCAGCAGTGGACTTTCTACTGCTGCAATGATGATGATGAAGGATGAGACATCACAGTACTGACCTTGCGAAGAAATCCTTGGCAGAACTGGGCAGGTGGGGCGGTATCTCCGAACAGGCCCGATCTGCGCACACGATAGACAGCAGTAGCTGGCCCGTGTTGTAGATGTCCTGCGACGCGGTCTGTCTGTGGAAGGTTGGAAGAAAGGGATCACGGACATTTTTGGATCATTATGGTGGAGTTTTATATAATAACTAGCGGCCCGCCCCGGCGTCGCACGGGTATAGAATTTTCCCGGAAATTATTCGAATTTTTCTCGCCGTAAAAACCATCCTATCTCTCAAGCTGGATCGAACTGCACATGGTGTGCGAATTTTCTTATAATCGGTTAAGTGGTTTAGGAGTCCATTGAGGACAAACATTGTGACACGAGATTTATATATATTAAGATTGTTTTTGGATTAAATAATGTTTTTGTTTAGTCAAAGTACAAGCTTGCGAGCTGGACAATCGCGGCACATTTGCCAGATGTAAACCTGTTTTTTTATGTACTTTTTATGGAGCTTGATCATTACTTTTTGAACGACCTACACCGAAATGACTGCAGTCCACACATATTGCAAATGGCCGCAATGATATGCCGTACCAAAGGGTAAATAACTCCATTTTCAATGTATTTTTTTTAGTTTGGTATGCTGTGGTTAGATAGGTGATATATTCAGTATTTTACAAACGGATAAGCATCCCTATGTTTAACTTGGCTTATATAAATTTTAAAGCTAAATATGTCTTCCACCAAGTGATGTAACGGTGTCGGTAGCATGATGGTTATAATCGGAGTAGCAGGTTCGAATCCTGCGTTTTAAGATTACGGGATGCGTCTTAATCTTTATCTATACAAATGAAAAACACCTGTGATATTGCTTTATACAACAAAAACATAATGCAGTTAAGTATTAACAAGTAAAAACATCTCACCTATCACAAAAACTGTCTCCATCCGCCATCTCCATCAACCTCGCATCCAAAGCCGCCCCCACCAACTTAACCCCACCATGATCATCCACAAACACATTCTCACTCCTAACATCCCTGTGCACCAACCCCGCGCTGTGCAACTCGGCCAACCCCCTCAGCACCCCCAAGCCAACATGCCTGAGCAGCCTCAACCCTTCAAACTGATCACTGTATAACTCCATACGAGTTTTAATAAACTTCAACGAAGACCCTTGCACGAAACTCCGAAAAATATACACACATTGCCTTGTAGTCCGTTTGTTAACTTCTTTGCACATCTCTAAGGCTTGATATGGGGTTAGAGAGGGGTTGGTTAGACGGCAGAGTTCTTTGAAGTCGTTTTGAAGGTTGGTCAGCTGACGGTTGCGAGTTTGGAAGTCGCAGTTGGGTGGTATTGTCCATTTTTTTGTGATCAATCGCTCGCCTGTTTCGTCGTCTATTGCTAGGTAGGTTGTGGAGCCGTTTGGGGAGTGTCCTGGAGTAAGTTTAAATTATGGTAAGTAAAAGGTTTAAAAAAGCCGTGTTGGCTAAGTGGGAGGACACTCGACTTTCATTCCGAAGGTCGTGGGTTCAAACCCCGCCACGCACCTCTGGATTTTTCTTCTTGAGAGATTTATGTGCGCTTTAAACACGTGCTATAACGGTGAAGGTAAACATTGTGAGGAAACCGGCATGTTCTGAGAACTTTAAAAAAGAGTTTGAAGGACATGTGATATTCACCAACCCGCACTTGGCCAGCGTGGTGAATTAAGGCCTAATCTCTCTCGTCAAGAGAGAAGTCCCTGTGTCCCAGCAGTGGGAACGTTAATAGGATGATGATGATGAAAAGGTTTAATTTATTTCTATGTTGTAGCCTTGTAGGGAACTTTTTTCATTTGACACAGTGTTTGGTATTTGTGATAGCATTCGGTTATTTAATACAAATTAAATAACCAAAAGCTAATTAACATATATGATATATATAATTGGGGAACCCCGTAAAAACCATTGTGACTTATGATTTATATTATCAATAAATGACCTATTAAAATGTGCACATTGTCATTCTACTCATTTTAACACGTCTATTGTATGTCGAGGTCCGCTGTAAGAAAACTCTTTTAGGGTAAGGTTTTCTTACAGTGGACGAAGTATGTGTATTTTTGTGTGTGCAATAAAAATGTATGAATTTATGACTATTATAATACACTAGCTGTGCTCCGCGGTGCTACCCGCGTTATAATGGATGAAGTACTCTTAACCAACAACATATTTATTTGAATAAAGATTAATATTATTATGTTGATACAACTTAAACAAATTATTTCGACCAAATTAGGTACCATAAAAACGGTTTTTGTGAGTTAATCTTAAAAGATAGACATATACTATCGCGGACTGTTTTTTAGATCATTAAAAGAGCTATTATTCTTTAATACATATTTTTTGTGTATCTTGAACCGTTTTCACGGCGCACGCAACGGAAGCTTCAAAGATGAAATAATTTATCCCGTTTTTTACACATTTACCACTATAACTTTGCTCCTATTGGTCGTAGCGTGATGTTATATAGCCTATAGCCTTCCTCGATAACTGGACTATCCAACACAAAAAGAATTATTCAATTCGAACCAGTAGTTTCGGAGATTAGCGCGTTCAAACAAACAAACAAACAAACAAACAAACAAACAAACTCTTCAGCTTTATAATATTAGTATAGATAGAAAACACTAAGACTAGATATGTAAAGTAAAGCTTATTTATTATTCAACAATCATCTTTTTATTATTTTAGCAATTTGCAACATACGTCGTTTTTAGTTTTTCTCCAGTCCATCCAAAGGTTGTCTGGAAGAGATCATTTTTAGTGATAAGGCCACCCATTGTTACACTATTATTTAATGTATTTTAGTTCTTAAGCATTGTTCTGTTGTATTATATTTTTGTGTTTCAATAAAGAGTATTGTATTGTATGGTAAGACCTGAAACCAGATATTGTAGATCGTACAAAATCTGGTTCCACGGCGGAAATCAAACCCCGCAACCTCCTGCGCTCAGGCGGACTTCCGCCCGCCGGGCCACAGAGGTCGACATTTATATTTGAGAGTTTCTTATTTGTTTGTTACAGTGGTACTGTCTCTACGTTGACTTTCGTCAGTTGTGTACCCAAATAAATTATATTATATTCCATACTAATTACTTAATTTATGTCTTACCTAGACAGCTTCCAATATAAACCTTTTTGTTGTTCTTCTGAGTGACCCTCAAAACCTGCACGCTTTTGTTATCACAAGTGCATGGAATCTCGCTGATCGTGCGCGAACACTTCGCCGGGGACATTTTGTCGTCAGCGTAACTGTAAACAAAATACTAAATATATAATGATAATCTTAATATATATAAATCTCGTGTCACAATGTTTGTCCTCAATGGACTCCTAAACCACTTAACCGATTATAATAAAATTCGCACATCATGTGCAGTTCGATCCAACTTAAGAGATAGGATGGTTTTTACGGCGAGAAAAATTCGAATAATTTCCGGGAAAATTTTATACCCGTGCGACGCCGGGGCTAGTTTATTTGTATATGAAAGCCGTGTTGGCTAAATGGGAGCACATACGACTTTCATTCCGAAGATTGTGGTTTCAAAACTAGCCGATATTTAAAGAGTTTGAAGGACATGTCACATATTAAATAGCACATTCACCAACCCGCATTTGGTCAGCGTGATAAATTAAGGCTTAATCTCTCTCGTCAGAAAGGAAGTAACAGTGTCCCAGCAGTGGGAACATAAATAGGGTGATGATGAAAGACAATTCATTTGGTAAACAAGAAAATATAACTTCGTCAAATCATGGTATGTTACCCGTTTTAAGTCATATGCGATTTCTCGTGTTTCGTAATGTGGCCCGGAGAAGCCATCTACCTTCTAGGTCTTCATGCTCCATCTCAACATCGTCACTTTACATCAGGTGAGATTGTGGACAAAAGAATGCTAATCCAGCATACAAAAATAATATAATAGATTCATTTTAAACGGGTTTTACTCACATTAACTGTGATATCATAAAGTGGGAAATAGAAACGTCGGAGGATATATTTTATATATATCGTCAGTTTACGTTACTAAAATCTGTTTTCAAAATGAATAGTGAAACTAACGTTAGTTTTGAAAGATAACAGATATAAAGATAACTTATTTATATAAACTTAACGTAATTGTAACTAAAATACTTCCTCTTGCATCACTCCAGTAGTTCATTTATATAATTTACGTGAGTAAATAAAGTTTTAGCTTATCATACGGATTCACTTTATCTAGCACACTGATATCGTCATAAATCTATGCGACACTTGAAAATGCGGCCCTAAAAATATATAAGATTTCAAATAACCTTATACGACAATTTATTCTGCTTTCTACGATTAACTAGAACATGGGAGATTGCCCGCGTAACAATAGTTTATCCCCGGTAAACTGTAGCTTTTGTTTTTTACTGGGAAATCAATCTCTTTTCCAAATTTAAGAAAAAACCCCGATTCCTTTATTTCTTTGAAAGTAAAGCACCATAATATTTCTAATGTGCACGCGATTTGCCTTCATTTGATACCCCACTCGAGTATATTTGCTTACTTATTCATACTTTGTTTAATATCAATCGAAGGAGATCTCCAAGATACAGGTTTTTCGTAGTTTGGAGGCCATAGAACTACAGAAATTATATTATGTACTTTTTTAAACCAATAAATTTATTCTTATTCTTATAAATAAAACTTGAGAGGTGTCAAGGGACACCCGGATGGAACGAAGTTCCTTTCGATTAATTAGTGAAGGAATTGTAATAATTTTTTTTTTTTTTCAAATGTAACTTGAACTAAAAATAACTTACAAATAAAACTGAATTTTACCCAAAAATAAATTTTGGAAACACAAAAATAATTGACCCCGACGTGATTTCTTCCGTTGAACCTTCTGATCTGGAGTCAGACGCGCTACCGTTGCGCCACGGAGTCGATGACGAGAAGCGCGAAATTAAGCAACAGCTTATCAAAAGATGTTGTGATTCAAAAAGTGTCGTGTCGCGTGTCGTGACAACTTTTCGTAAGATTTTTTTCCGTCTAGCCCCCTTTCACAACGCGCGATAAGGAACTTCGTTCTAATAATAACTTACTATACTAGCTCCTGCGCGTCGCCCTGTCCATCTTGGCTACTCTCCTGACTGATACTCGATCTGTGGACCCGTTGTCTCCCTGCCACTCGCAGCATCTCCTGTCTTCGTTGTATCTCCACTTTGATTTTCTGTCTCTGAAATCAAATACATATATTGAAAACATTTTACATTACTATTTTAATTATGTGATCAAATTATTGACATTGAACCGTTATTTGATTTATTGTATTATTTAACTTTAATTATTATGATTTTTTACGTAAAAAATTAAATTGCATGCTCTTAATGGGTAATTTACATTGACACTATATTCTATATTTAAGATCTTTTATGTACATGTAAATGCAATAAATGACTACTTTAATCAAAGTCAAAGTCAAAACGTTTATTTCCTTAGAAGCACATGGCCCACATGGACACATATTATATGAGTATTTGTGTAATTTTTTCATAAACCGCAAACCATGTCCTGATATCTGGTCTATAAAACACAAACATAGACACTGGCAGAGTTGTGACAACACAAACACAACGAGCCATTCAACCAAGAACCAGAACCGGACAACTTAAAATTCATCATCATCATCACCCTATTAACGTTCCCACTGCTGGGACACAGGGCCTTCTCTCTTGACGAGAGAGATTAGGCCTTAATTCACCACGCTGGCCAAGTGCGGGTTGGTGAATGTCACATGCCCTTCAAACTCTTTTAAAGTTCTCAGAACATGCCGGTTTCCTCACGATGTTTGCCTTCACCGTTAAAGCACGTGTTTTAAAGCGCACATAAATTTCTCAAGAAGAAAAATCCAGAGGTGCGTGGCGGGGTTTGAACCCACGACCTTCGGAATGAAACTCGAGTGTCCTCCCACTTTAGCCAACACGGCTTTTTAATTTTTAATTAATTAATTATTAACTTAAAATTAATAAAACTTAATTGTTTAATCAATAAATATCAAGGATATAACATTGTCTTGACAGTTCGCTTCAATGTTTTGTACTGAGTTGAGAAACGAATAGATGATTTTAAAAAATGAACAATTATTTCCAAAGCATTTCCTACAGCTGTCTTCTTGGTCTTGTGGTAAGGGTTAACTAAAGCCAGTTTACAATTTTAAAATTATGTTTTCAATAAGGTACGTAAGGGTTCGCGCTCATTGAAGTCAACTCAGACTTCTCGATGTGTTTGCGGCTTTATCTATTCTGTAAGGCGGTAGTCAAGTCACAAAACAGTTTTGTCTTGGGTTAGCGCGAAGCCTTAGATAGCCTATATATATATTATAATATAGAGGAAGGCCATAGGCTTAATACGTTGTAAAAGCGGGAAAATCCAAAAATATAATATAATAATAATGCTGGATTACAATGGGCTAATATTATTTTATTAATGAATAAGTAAGTATCAAAACTCACGACTATTAAAATTAAAGATTATGGCGTTCGTGAGTTCGTGATTTTCGTTTAGCAATTAAAAAAATTGTATTTATATTCTTTATTCTATGTTTTTTAATCAAAGTTCCGGAGTGGAGGCTTGTGAAGTACAAATTAAGTACAAATCGCATGACAGCGTTACGTCACGCGAAACTTCAATGCATCTTGATTTTTCAATTGAAATATATATATATATGTACCTATATAGGTACCTACCTGTTTGTTATCTAACCCATTAGGTACCGTACATTATAAAACTGTGTTTATCATGCTAACATAAAATTTGCGTGGAGTGCAGTGATAAATAAAATAAAATATTTCCAGACAATCCACACAACATCTAGTCCCGTGGTAACCTCTAAAGCTTGTGTAACGAGTAGTATAGACATCTCATATACCTACTTAATATAATAGTCATACATATATAGATATTTTTTAACATATTGAACACTCAGACCAAGGAAAAAGTGCTTACAGAACATACAAAGACCCCTCGGCGGGAATCGAACCCGCTATCTCTTGAGACGCAAGCGGACTTTCGCCCGCCGCGCCACTGAGGCAGTTATGTACTTACTTCTTCATTCTCTTTGGCTTGACTCTCAGACAGTTTTAACTGTTCCATCTCATTTTTCTGCTTCAACATTTCTTCGTAAAATGATAATGTTGGCTTGTTGTGATCATGGAGAAATTGCTGAAAAGATGGAAGACAATTGAAGAAATTGATTTTAATCCTAACTTATATAAATCTACACATATTTAAAAGAAAAACCCCTTTTTTAGAACACAAATATAATCAATCACGAAATCTTAGAAGTTATAACTTTGAGAAACTTGAAATTTGGCAGGTAGGTTTCTTATAGGGTGTAGATGTGAGATAACAACAGATTTTACAGTTTTTCTGGAACTAAACCCCTATGGGTGTGCAACAGGGGTTCAAAGTATTTATGCATTTTTATTATTGTATACTTGACATGTTCTACGTGTAATTGATTATTTTGTAAGCATGTTTGTAATTAAATTTTCAAGAATTTAATTTTATGTTTATTAATTTTTTTTTTATGTATAAATATATTAATTTTTTGATTGTTAAGTCGTGCTAATTAATTGAATAAATGAAAGTCCAATGTTTTTGAAGAAGGTGGCTTGTAAGTAATTACATTACATTACAATAACAAGAATAAAACCACTTGTGAGTGATTAACGGTGAAACTTGAAAAAAAAAAGAAACTTAGTATTAAATTACCTATATAATTCCAAACTTATTTCTCATTATTATAAACATTATATTCTATTGTTGTTGTATTCATAAGTAATCCAATTTGCTAGTAAATCCATTGCACTTTACCTGTGTATGAGTTGCTAGCTCAAATATCATAACTTCGCCGCACAAACTTGTGGCCAACACTTCGAGCTCTCCCAATAATTTAGTAGCATTTTCCGTTGACAGTCCATTAACCTTATGAATTGATATTGTTGGTGGCCTGAAAGTTATTAACGAGTTTAACATTATTTGCATAAAAAATACAAAACAATATGGAACCTGATCAAATTGCAACAGATAAATTATATGACGAGCTGTGTAAGATTATTGATATATTATTTTGCTGAACTAAATAATTTCCTTTTCTAGTATGTAACTAGATCCATTTGTTTTAAAGAGATTCATATTCATATTCATTTAAGTATTTTAATCAATAGTTTGCATACACAAAACTTAGACAGGTCAAAAACACACTATAATAAAGTTATTTATAATTTCTCAAATTAAATTATAATATAGTTATATAAAATTATTTTTCTGCTGTAAAGGGGCATTGTCAATAGGAAAATATAAAATAATTAATTTAAGCCTCATCAAAACCTTATAATCAAACTAAACATCTATTATTATACCATACTTTTGTCAAATAAATACATTTCATTTCATTTCATCATTACATCATTCATTTCAGTCATCTCTCAAAGGTGAAAGGCTAGATTATCCTTATGATAAAAACATTGTACAGATTATGCTAATGCATTACTTATATTATTTATTACAAAAAGCCATTAAGTTTATCTTACTTATCAGGATAATTGGGGCAACACTTGAATTGTAGTGATACTGAGCAGTGAATCCCTTGTATGTCCGAGTTGTGTAGCGGATTCAATGTTAGAGTCACATCTAGCGGTTTCCAAACCTTCCATGCTGTGTTCCCTCGGTTATTTACCACTGCATCACCATAGATAGCCTGTAAATTACATAGTCATCATATTTTAAGGAATTTAAATTGCCTGCCCATTGGAACTATGTATATCAGAGCTTTTCAGATAGTAAATCGGTTTTATAGATAGTAAGATTCTAGGCAGTTGTTATTCCTTTGTAGAATAGCATAATGCATAATTATCTATTATTACTTACCTAACTATTTTCTTTTTTGAGATTAAAATCTTTTTGTATGTCCCCACGGTCTATAAAAGCTATAAATCTGATAAAGTGTATGGTAAGAACAACCAGCAAATATTAGTGTAAAGTTTGGTTTGTGGTGGCTTGGTACATAACAACATAACATGACATACAATAATAAGTCAATAATGTACCTACTACAAAGTTCATTTTTTTTTATATTTAATAATATTAGTAATCACATTATTTTGTGAAAGACAATTCTTAAGTTACTTTCCTTCTGCCACCAACTCGTAACTAAAAACTCACTTAAATCTTCTTATGCTACTTCCTTCATAGGTAGTTAAAGCAAATGCTGAGTGACAACCTTTTTCCAACCACCATTTTTTTCTCTCATTTTCTTAAAAGTTTGTTTGATTATAATATTTAATTTAAGTATGTATATATTTTGTATTTCTTTGTTTTCAAATTTATGTTTTTATATTTACTGTGTTACGAAATAAATGTGTCTTATTCTTATTCTTACCATAAAATCTCAGAAATTGCTAGTCTAGCACTCGTTGCAAGGTATTTTTAAAACAGAAGAGCCTAAGCTGTGTTTAGCATCTGATAATTATTTTTGTTAACCTACAGACTTGGTACAGAACTTATTGTTATCATGAATGGTAAACGATTAAATATTACATTTCACTGTCTAACCTATTACCCAAATAATATACTAAAATGAGCTTTGTAGACTTTGTAAATTTCACTAACCTGTAGGGCAGCCAATTCATTATCCTGTCGTTCCTCCTTTGTTTCATCGCACATTGTCACAGAAAATGCATGGATAATGTAGAAATATAATTGATCTAGGTATCGGTGTTGCTTTTCTGAGAAAATTGCAATTTCAGCGGTTTATTTTTGCCGACCAGATACCGCAAAAGACAAAAACAAACAACTTTACTTTTCCTGACTGACAAGCTTATGAGCATTTTATTTTGATATTGTCAATGTCAGTTTGACACACATTGACGTTTCAAATCACCCAGGCGCTCTGGATAGCCACTATTACAAATTTATTATTGTCCCCATACTTTATGTTACATAAGAAAATGTAATGTCCTGTTCCATGTAATTCCATACTATAAGTTACATAAGAAATTAATGTAATGTCCCCATAAACCTAACCATTTAGGTTAGGTTAGTTAAAATTTAGGTTTTATATTATAAGATTTATTATTCTATGGTATATAGCCAAGACGAGAGTGAAACCAATGGCGTGCACTGTCAAAAAGTTATCAAATGACATGTTATCAAAACAGAGCCATAAAATATAATGAATCTATAAAAATTGCCTAGAGGGTGCCTGCCTTGTGGGTAGGTACGGTAATAATAACTTAAATAGGTTAACTATTATGTATGTTTTGATTATTTTAAAAACCTGAGCTTACGCAATCTAAACTAGATTTTATTGTAAAGAAAACATAATTATTAAAAATACATCTAAAATTTCATAGTCGTCCATTTCTAAGTTACTGAGAAATAATGAATAACTTAGGTGGTACCTACCTATTTACGATTGAACTTTTTGGTCTGAATAGTAGAAATCATAATATTATGTGGTTATGAGGACGGCAAAGTCCTTTTACTTAGTTTTATGTAAAAAATACCTGATGACTTAGATAACAAAGATTGATTTAATAGATATATAATATAAATGTTTTTTTAATTCAGTAAAACCATACATATAAGTAATTTGCATGCCCTAGACTAAGGCAATACATGTATGGTGCTTATTAAATTGATAAACAAGACCCTGTATGTAACCCATGTGTGCAAATAAATGATCTGTATTCTGTATTCTATGAGTAAATATTCCTATTAATGAATTCTTTATCCAAAGCGACTGCGAAGAGGGAGCGACTTCCACGCGGTGGAAGCGTCCACCGCGTGGCGTAGCGTGGGTAGCGACCCATACTAAGTATAACATGGTTATGTGCATACCTAGGTACCTACGCGTCCAAAGGCAAAAGGCAAGCGTCGCGTCTCGCTTCCCGCATTGCTGACGCGTACGTTTCTTATTATTACCTATTTATGTACAGTATTCTGCGGGAAAATCCATAAAAAAAATGAGCAACGCATCGGTGTGAGTGTAGTAGGTATACCTACCTAAATCTAAACAATTATATTAGAACAAATAAATAAGTAGTTTTATTAAAATATAATACCGTAAAACGGGGTGGATAGACATGGTTTTGAAGTTTGTTTTTATTTCTCCATTGATTTTTGTATGATTGGCTATCATAATAGTGTTTTTTATTATGTCTCGAAGTTCAATTAATACTATCCTATCATGAAAATATATAGATAATGCTTTGATTTTATCGTAAAATGTAAAAATATGTTAGATTTCTATTTACCCGCAATTGGGGTCAAAAGAAGCGTCATATGGGGCGAATCGAAAAAATCGTCAGGGCTGTCACTTTCCAAAAATAAGTTGTTGAACGCCTGAACGAATATTCATAAATTATAACTAATATATAAAATATCGTCAGCTTTTGAACACAAAAAACCGCACCAATAGGTGTCCATTCGTTTAGGAGGCCACAGACAACCACACAGTTGAATTCTATGAAAAATGATGTACCTACCTAATAATATTTTGGTGGCAGCCCTAGCACATAATTTTCTATACACCCCCTTCTTATTTCTATTAAAACCTATCCCGTTTCTATCAGCCCCGTACTTCATATCTATTGACCCCATACTACGTATCTGTTCGCCTCTTTGGCATTTCTATTAACCCCAAAGTTTGAATAAAATTGACTTGTTTACAATTTTAGCCCTTAATTTAATTATACAACATAATTGTTCTTACCTTTACATTAAAATGAACCACGATGAACTGCCAACTACACCACAACTTTGAATTTTACAAGAATTCGTTTTACTAAAGAGATATTGATAAAGTTTTGAGAACCACAAATTAACGTCTCACGACGACTCACTTTCAACGTGTTTTTATTTTTAAACTTCTAACCTTAACAGCAAATCAGTCTCGCCATGTCAAGAAAAAAATATTGTAGTTTACAAAAAAGTAGAATTTGGCGTTTCTATTAGAAAATGTTTGTTAATAATTGCCAGAAAAAAACTTTTTTGGTTTCATTTCCATTCACCCCTTGAATTCTATCCACCCCGTTTTACCCGGTACAATTTTATATATATTTAGGACGGGCAGTTTAAAAAGCACAATTCTGGAAACGGTATCTTATGCGTTGCGATGTCAACCAGCTTTGGTCCGAAAATATCTCTGCACCAAACATTGACAGACGCAGAGTTTGAACTTGGTACATACTGAAAAAAACAAACAATATTTTTTAATTATGTAAGTGAAGTACACTCAGCGTTATATGTTTCTATACTAGTAGAAATAATCTGAAAAACAATTAACCAAATTGATTTAAGCAGTTCAAATCAGCATAATAGACATTGAATGCCCCGAAAATGTGTTCAAAATATAAAATTTATATTGTTTCATATTTTTTAATTATAATATAGTCAAGGTGTTAAAAAATATCTAGACAAAGCTATCAAAGGTACCATGTAAACTTTCTTGGCTTTCATGAAATTACCAAAAAAATTTTTTTTTAAATTAATTATTAAGTTTGGCTTTTATATAAATAAATTTTAATAAACCTACCCGTCTAGATAGAACTTCAGTTAGAGTCGTGGCTGGCATGTAAATCATTCGTATGCCAGAACCAGCTGCGATGCTAAGCCAGCTGGGAGCCGATGTTATCACATTAGTGACAAGGTTTTTTGTTACCTGAAAAAAAAATTTACTCATATTGCACCTAAAATTTTAGTAACAGTCAACAGCAAAAGTAAGTGATCAAATTCAGCGTTTCAAAACATCTTCCAGTGTGACGTGCCAGTTGTAACAAGTTATAGGTACAAAAGTGTCAATTTCAAATTAAGTTTTAAGTGGTCAAAAGAAAATTATCATACCAATTACACCGAGGATCAAACTAAATGTGATCACTTACTTATGGTACGTTATTTGTTCCTTTATCTTATATATAAAAATGAATCGCAAAATGTGTTGCTAAGCGCATAACTCAACAACCCTTGACCAATATGCCCAATTTTTTTTTAATTGTCCTTAGGAATTCAAGGATGGTTTTTACGGCGTCAAAAATTTTTTACGGCGTCAAAAATAATTGCCGGGAAGACAATTTTGTATAATAACCCGTGCGAAGCCGGGGAGCACCACTAGATTTTAATAAACTACAGTAGTCACTAACTTTTGACTAAGTTTACTGTAGGTACATATATATTATTTTGGGACCCTATATAATTCAGCTTCTTTTGCTATTGACTGTACCTGTAACCTACCCATCCAAGTAATGGCCTCGTACAACGTGGATATACTTTACTAAAATCACGATTGTTGCATGGGAACTCCCTTATACAATGTGTTAGGGTTTGGACTTTCGATACTTTACCAACGTATTTTATCGACAAAAAAAAAACATACAAATGGTCTCTCTGAATAGAAGCAATATAAAATTATTATTTTCTTTTTTTACTATTTTATTGAAACTCGTGGTTTTATGTTTGCTCTTTAAAGCAAAAGTGTTCGTTTAAAGCTGTTGAAATGTGATAACTTTTAAAATGGAATTTGTTATGAAGATAATAAAAATGATATAAAATTAATCCTTTGAATAAGACAAAAACTTGGTAAAATGTTGTGCTTTGTTTTGTTATTGTGGTCTACCTAAAACACCGGGCCTTACATAGCTTTTTTCTTTTAATTTGTTGTTTAAAGGTTTATAAACAGGATATCCTCAAATTATAACCGCAAATCACACCTATTTATGAAACGGGGTCTACAAAATTGACAAAAAAAGGCCATTTTCATCAAGAGATAAAATTCCATTAGTACCTATTCGAACAAAAAATAGATATTTATAAGAAAAAGTTAAGTGCAGTTCATTTAAAGAAAAAAAATGAATAGATATGATTTTACTCAAAAAAAGTTGTGTTTGAAGTTCCATTATTGCATCGCCACGTTTCTTTATTATTAGAATGATTGGAGGTAATCTTTCAGGTTATCTTGTAAGCACAAACTTTTGCTAAGTTTTTCGTCTAAATCAAAGGTTTGTTTCTTATTTTTTAGTTACATATTAACAAATTACATTTCAATGGTAGCACATTTTAAAATCTTTAAAATAAAGGCACTTTTGGCTAAGTAGGCAACAAAAATAAAAAAACAACAAGTACCTACAATAAAATAGTTAAAAAAAAATGTTTTTAAATTGCTCCCATTCGGATGAGTGAGGGGTGTGGACTTCAATTGTCTAGTTTTTTGTCAATATCCCCCCGTCCAGTTTTACCCTTTGGGTAGGTACGGAACCCTAAAAACACATATAGGAACATATTTTACAAAGTACACTACGAGAACAGAGAAACTGTCAGAAGAATAATTGTTAACCGGGTTACCTTTTTTATTCATCAAAATATTTGAATAGATTTTATTTTTTTGCCCTAATTCAGTAGGTATGTCCAAATTTATTATAAAAAGGTGATATTCAAAGTCAAATAACCAACCCTTTTTTGCTATTATTATTATTGATAAGATTCACATGTCCAGTGAAATACAGTGTTTGATAGAAAGGATTTTTTTACAGTGCCTAATGGAGTATGGAGTAATATCAGTATCTACAACTACATATAATTCATAAGAGGGCTAAGATCTACGTCGTTTCCAGTATTCAATTAACCAACACTGAGGCCCGTTTTAATTAACTAAACTCAACAGCAAGTTCGATCTTGAATACCTACCTACGCCTTTGATAACGTCAAATGTACGATAAACCACACTCTAAGGTCGAGCTTGAGTGCGCATTTAATAACGTCAAATGTACCTACGTTGACATTTGTGCATTCGAGATCGAACTTGGGATTGAGTTTAGTTTATTATACGGGCTTATGACTTACATCCAACATCAACCATCCAAACATCGTGAGAAAACCGGCAGGTTCTGAGAATTTTAAAGAGTTTGAAGGACATGTGACATTCACCAACCCGCATTTGGCCAGCGATTTCTCTCGTCAAGAGGGAAGTCCCTGTGTCCCAGTAGCGGGAACGTTAAAAGGGTGTTGATGATGATGACTTACATCAAGTTGCAGCTGTATAAGCGTGTGTGTATAATGGCCGGTGTACAGCTCCCGTTCTGAATAGGGTGGTTGCGGATTCTCAAGGTCCACGGTCACATCGAAGCCTACCCTTACGTGCCTCATGTTTAACCTTGCCCTGACTGTAGCGTGAGGAACTTGCACGCCATTAGCTGTGAAATAAACATAAAATAAATAAAAATTTCCCGTGGTAAGCTCCAAAGCCTGTGTAAGGGTACTAGACATCTGATATACTTAATAAATTAGATATACACAATTATAAACATATTTTTTATTATACATAGTTTTACAGATGCTTATTTTGTGTTGTGTGTGTTGTTGTTGTTTGTTTGCTGTTGGGGCCGGAAAGATCTCGAATGTAGGACGTCCATCAACTAGATGGACGGACGACCTGGTGAAGGTAGCGGGCTCGCGGTGGTTACAAGCTGCTACCGACCGAAGTCACTGGAAGTCTTTGAGGGAGGACTATGCCCAGCAGTGGACGTCCTACGGCTGAAATTATGATGTTGATGATTATTGTTACGGTAAGATTCTGCTTATTGTAAGGTTTTTGTGAATACTTTTTTTTTATTATGTTTAAATAATGAGATGCAGTGCCCTGGTATTTAAAACCGGTTTGTATATTGTTTGATGTTAAGAAATATTAATTTTAGAATATCATGAACAGTCAATCAAGAGAGAAAAGCTGTATTGATGAGAGACGAAACCTTTATATAGAGGAAGAAGCTAAATTTAATATAACATTACATTTACATGGTTTTAAAGATATAGGTTACTGTAAAATTCTGCTTATTATGGGGGTTTAGTGAAAACTTTCTTTTAGATATGGTTACATGAAAAGCAGTGCTTAAGTGACCTGGTATTTAAAACCTCGTCTATTAAATGATGTTAGATATATTTATTTTATAAAATCACCCAAAACAAGAGACAAGCATATTTTTAAGGACTAACAATTATTATTGTCTTATATAAGTAAATAAAAGTGCGTAAAATTGTAAGCCGTTTAATGGAATGTAGATTTATTACCGAAAAAATGGGCATTAAGTCTGTGTTGAACGTTATATAAATATATAGCCTCAGTGGCGCGGTGGGCGAGAGTCCGCTTGCGGCGCAAGAGGTAGCGGGTTCCATTTCCGCCGTCAAGTGTTTGTATGTTCTGCAAGCACTTTCTCCTTGGTCTGGGTGTTTAATAGGTATAATAAAAAATATCTATGTATGTATATATTATAAGTATAATCAGATGTCTAGTACCCGTAACACAAGCTAAGAGCTTACCACTAGATGTTGTTGTGTGGATTGTCCGGAAATATTTATTTATTATTTTATTTATTTATTATATAAAAAAATGAGGCAAGCTGGGGCTATGGGTGAGAGACGAGAGAGCTTTATATCGAGAAAGTATTTGGGTAATTACTTTTTCTTAACCTATACAATCATACGTTTTTACTCAAGGGTATTTCTGAATTGTTCTTTTTTAATAGCATTAAATTATACTTACCTTACAGACTAAAAAAAATTAGAAAATTTGATGCCTTACTATTAACGTTCCAGACACTCTGAGTGAAGTCCGTTAGATCTAACTCCTGAATGGAGACCACAAATCCATTGGAGTAGGTCACATTGCCAACCACTCGTTTTTGGTATAACGTCTCACTAAAATACAAAAAGGACTTTTAATTAATTCAAGGATAAGGATTTTAAGATAAAAGAAAATCCTTGAATAATATATAGCTTCATCTGAAATTTCTTAAAAATCAATATAACTCTATTCATTATTCTCAAATTATAACACGGGGAGATAAATTCTATTCTATTCTATTCTATTCTATTCTAAAGGTCATAAACACAAAATTTTACTTCGTATATAATATAATAAACAGCTTTTTTCATATCCCGAAATTTATTATCTAAGTGTTTGAAATTAAAGATGGCTTTTTCCGAGCCACATTACGAAATACGAAAAAATCGTTTCACGCACTGGCCCAGCCCGGAGGGCGGTGACAAGCCGCGGCCGAAGCCTACCACCAGAGACTGTTCTTAGCACCGCACCCGGAGGTCAGTTGTAAGGATTCAGGGGGTTAACACTTACGGACGTGAACAGACAAAACATCCAAGAAAAGCCAACACAGCTTTTTTTTTGCTGCCTATCAGAGTATTTCTTTAGAAATTGTTACGCGCTGTGCTGTCAGCGCCGATAACTAGCGTCACACAAAAATCGGTATAAACTCTAATACCTGCGTACCTAATTAAATACTTACTCAAGTGCTTGTGAATATCCGACCATTCGTAAAGAGCACCATTCAATTGTTTCCATTTCGTACATTAACTCTTGCACGACTTGACTCATATATGAACTGAAGTTCGGTACACGTCCAAGACTCACTGTAACACCAAAATAAATGAAGCAACGAATAAATGAATATGAATATGAACAAGTATAGAGAAAGTTAGAGAGGCATTAGAAAATATGTTTACAAACTTTTTGTTATTACATAAGATACCTGAATTTAATCTATACTATCTATACTAATATTATAAAGAGGAAAGGTTTGATTTTTTGTTTGTTTGTTTGTTTGTTTGTTTGTCTCGAATAGGCTCTGAAACTACTGCACCGATTTAAAAAATTCTTTCACCATTCGAAAGCTACACTATCCCTGAGTGACATAGGCTATATTTAGTTTTCATAAATAATATGATTCCTTACCAAACTCCGATAATGTAACCCATGGTGAAAAAAAAAAAAACCCAAAATTTTTCTTTAATCGCGTATGCTGCGAATACTATTGAATATATAACAAAGTGATGTATTACAACTTTGTAGAATTTATCATTATCTACAAAAAAACGTTGTTACATCATATCTCTAACTATTGTAGTTTTGTGACAATAACCGATTTTTATGAAAAAATAAACCTAAAATCTTTCTTTAATCGCGAATGCTGCGAAAACTATTGAATATATAACAAAGTGATGTATTACAACTTTGTAGAACTTATCATTATCTACAAAAAACGTCCGAACATTATATCTCTAAGTATTATAGTTTTGTGACAATAAGCGGGGTTAAGATCCCGAAATAATCTGCCGCGTCGCGTCGTCGGCTCCCTACTGAATGGTCGTGTGCGGAAATAAAAAAAATGTCGCTTGATAATATTTCGTCGCTTAGTTAGTAGTTAATAATTCATTAACAGGTAACTAATCCTATTCAAAAAGTTATTTTCAGAACTAAACCCTAAAGCATAGATATTGTACATATCGTCGGTTGCAGGTTCAATTGGGTTAACCACCAAAACACGTAAAATAAGTTGAGTTTACAGTTTTTTTTTAGTTTTTTTCTGCTCTTTCGAATAGCATAATAATAGAATTCTAGCTTTAAAAAAATACAGTTACGCTACACATTTTAACTGTGGATTTTGCAGACTTCCGTCGAAATTATGTTGTAACTGAGTAGGTATGTGATCCATTTACATAAGTCGAATTGTTGTATTCCTATGACCGAAGAAGGTTAAGTTAGTGTATGTATCTTGGCAAACCAGCATTGCTCTTACACTAATTCTTAGCTTGAACGAAAAATTATAACCACACATACACCAATATAAAACCAACTTTCTTCAAAAAACTAACGTTACACCAATTGACCCGAACCAAGTTTATGTTTGTTGTAGGTTACACCAATTTGAGCATTGCAATCAATAGTATGTTTTCTCTTACCTTAATCTTCTTATAAATAATAAATCTAAATTTAAAATATAAGAAAAACCCCCGATTCGAATTCTTTAATTTCCCTAAAAGTAAAACACCATAATAATGTGTAATGTTCATGCAATGCGCTTTTATTTGATACCCACTCGAGATTTTTACAGATTTTCGGTTTTCCTTCCCCACTCTAACCCCCACAATTTTTAAACGGCACAACCGATTTTCATGAAACATGTCTAAGAGCACTTGCGCCAGACTCACCTTTTAAACAAAAAAAACCAAGTTGAAATCGCTTCATCCGTTCGGGAGCAATGATGTCCCAGACTGATAGACACGTCAAACAATGACACCCCTCTTTTTTTGTCGGGGGTTAAAAATGAATCGCAAAATGTGTTGCTAAGCGCATAACTCAACAACGCCTATACCAATTTAGCCAATTTATTTTTTTAAATATTCGTTGGAGTTTAAGGATGGTTTTTACGGCGAGAAAAATTCGAATAATTTTGAAACAATTTTGAATAATTACCCGTGCAAAGCCGGGGCGTGCCGCTAGTTATAAATAAGAAAGAAACCCGATTCCGCATAAAATCAGTTTATTTTGTTATTTGCACGTGAAACGCTTTTGAGATTTCAGACCCCAGTGAGTTTTTATTCCCCACTTTCACCCCCCATAACTTTTAAACCGATTTTCATTAAAACATATCAGAACATTAAAAATATACCTATTTCATCCATGAAATAAGCAGGTGAAACATTTATTCAAGGAAATCTTAGACTTGGAATTATAAACAATGTTTAGATCTTCACGATTTCTTATTCGTGGGCGCTGGACGTTAGAGTGGATATAAGATACATAAATGAAAACACATATAACAATAAATAGATACTTCCCTATCTGATGTTTGTGATTTTGCTGCGAACAGAGGACATGCTTAGAAAAATGAGGAAATCCCTTTTGAGTTCAAACCATGTATTACGTATGTAGATAGTCAGATTCCAATGCTGGAGATTGCATAGGAAGCTACCTACTACAATGAAATTTTCGAAAGATCTTCCAAACATAGCATAAAATCCTTCATATCCTTAAACCCTAAAATAGTAACGTAACGAAATCTCACCCCAATTTAACTGTCCATAGGCAGTTTGGAAACAAAAGAACACGATTAATATTTTCCACATGATTGTCGTATCAATTCAACAATGTCAATATAGAAAGGTAGCAATATCCGTCTAGATTCTATATACTTGAGTATGTTAATTATCTTGGGTCGATACAATACAATGTATGGAGATTATTTTCTTGATAAGATAAGTCAATCTGTTAATAAGTAGCCAAATTTTATCTTTTGATTTTAATCGAAGTGAGAATATGCTGCTGCCCGCGCCTTCAAGTTTTCAAATAGTATATTTATAGGTAGTAGTATACTTACTTACTTACTTATGATGGCTCAGCGACCCAAAGTGGGTCTTGGCCTCCGAAACGAGAGACTTCCACCGGTCTCTATCCTGCGCTAGCTCTGACCAGTTCTCGATCCCGAGCTCTCGTAGGTCAGCCACCCACCATGTCCTTCCAGCGATATCTGGGACGACCGACTGGGCGCTGTCCAGTCTGTTGTCCAAGGTATGCTCTCCATACTCCCCGATCCTCCCCCATCCTGACCAAGTAGTAGTATAGTTTTTTTATTTTTTTATTATTGATAAGTCTTCACTTGACCACAATCTCACCTGATGTAAAGTGACGATGTGGTCTAAGATGGAGCATGAAGGCCTAGAAGATTGCTTCTCCGGACCACATTACGAAACACGAAAAAATATTTTTAGATATTTTATTACTACCTAGGCTAGGTACCTAAAGTTATTAAGTTAATACTTTTTTTTCCAGACTGTGGTAATTTCTAAACACATTAACAACGTACCTCAGTGTTTCTGTAAATACATTATTTAAATTTGAAAGTTTTTGGTATACTAATCCCCTAACGTGAAATAGTCAACTAAGTATTAAACTTAAATTAGATAAAATGTCAGCATTCATTTGTCTTTGTCACTACCTATGACATTTTTGTATATAAGAAAGAGAACAGTCTCTGGTGGTAGGCGAAAAACGCAAAATGGCGTTTAACTGAGTAACATCTTTTTCACTTTATAATTTTATTTAATTCGACACTGGCAAATTGTCGCTTTAAGCGCAGAGTCCAATTTACAAGAAACTGAACTGGTAGGCTTCGGTCGCGGCTTGTCAAAACCATCCGGGCTAGGCCAGTGCGTGAAGCGATTTTTTCGTGTTTTTTTCGTTAACTTTACATCAGGTGAGATTGTGGTCAAATAAAGACTAATCTAAAAAAAAAACAACAGCTTCTATTAGTTTGTCATTCACAAATTAATAAATTAGTTTACTGATCTTAAAGACACGTTTAATTATGCTACAATAAACAAAATGTGAGTGTGCCATGGATACATTATACGAATGTTATAATGATTAAATTATTTTTAGTACTTTTTTGTATGTATATAATATAGAGATATCTTACTACTTTCATGCCAATTACCTCACTATCACTCTTATCACTAATTGAGAATATACCTAATGATACCTATCGTAGACGTCAATATTAGTCTCAGGTTATCAATTTGAAAACCTCATTTCTTTGTTTTTTATTGTCTTAACATCCTCATTTCTATTTAACCATTAAAATGAAGCGAACTCTGTTATTGGTGATTGTTATATCAATGTTAAAAGTAGCAAGACCTCAAACTGGTGAGTAGGTAATATTAGTTAGAATTTATATACATGTAAGGTATGATAACTAAATAAAAAATAGGTAGTCTGTTAAGTCCGCCTGTAAGCCATATTTTTCGCTTTTTCAATTTAGTAGAGCTGTAGCAAACCGTAGGTATGTATTCGGTACTGAGTAACGGGTACTCCGTCCAGTACCGAGTAACGAATCGTTACTCACGAATACGATTTCGTTATTCGCATTTTTCGTATTATTGGTACCAACACTATTCAGTATACAACGAACTAGTGAAGTACCGTTCATGCGGTATCAAATTACACATTGGCACAACACGGATTGTGATGTTATTGTTAAATATTAAAATGAACTCGCAATCATTTTCAAAATAGTAAATCCATTGCCAATTTAGTAGACCCCTGAAAAAATTTCTAACATTTACCTTGTAAATCAAACTAAATTTAGAATTACCTAAACATTACTCGTACCTGGTAGAAAATATGGAAATATAAAACAAACACATTAAAGTTATGAATGCGTCTTAATCTTTTTCTGCAATAACCTAAAAAGTGAGGTTTATCACTTAACAGAAGTAATTTATACATGTATATATCGCATCGGGGGGTAATTCAGGATCGGATGGCTCGGAGTCCATGATTTTTGTTTGAAATAAAACCGTCACTTGATTCGTTGATATTTAATCTTACACACGGAATTACAAAATCGCAAGAAACACTTCAAATATGGCGGATTCAAATGGATTACGAAATGCGGTAGACGCTAACGTGCTATGGCTATGGCTTCGTGGTCAATCAACAAGTGAGCAGCCGCCATTCCCCTTCGAATGAACGGCTCTCTTATTCTTCAAATAAGAACGAACGATTGACCGACTCAATCAATACCAGTGTTGCCATTTCGCAAGATCGATTCTACCCAAGTATTCACTTGACATTTCGATATCCTAACAAACTAATTATTTTAATGTAGCAACACTGAACTCTACCTCTAGTATTGCCATCAGAGGCGCCACTCGCGCTATACTATTTTATCGCAGTAACACCGAGGCGTAGTTGAAGCTTCAGCCACCAGGTGACTTGGCTGGAAATGCGACATATATATATAAATGCGTATGTATATCCTTATTTCACAGATTATAAAAGATAATAATTTTCAGTAAACAACGTCCGAGTGATAGACCATATCGACTACATCCTGAAGCTGATTCAAGGTACAGTGACTGAGGTTGAAGACAGGGAATGGTGCAATCTCAAACTACCTGACTTCTCAAAGGAGTTCAAGTAAGTGAACCTATAAATTGATTGTCAATTTTTTTTGGAATACTAACAGCTAGTTTGCATTTCAAACTAACGTATAGAAACACTTGCAACTGTAACTGTCAAATACAAACTTAGAGATGGCCAATTATAAGTTTCCAATTATAGAAAAACGACGTTATGGGTTCTGCATAGCACGTAGAACAGATGGCCTTGGGGCCGAAAAGTTCTCGAATGGAGGCCGCGGATCGGCAAGCGCAGCGTCGGACGATCACCAACAAGATGGACAGATGACATGGTCAAACTTGCTGGCTCACGGTGGATGCAAGTGGCGACCGATCGGAATGATCGGTCGTCTTTGAGGGAGGCTTATGTCCAGCAGTGGGCGTCTAATTGCTGAAATGATGATGATGATGATGGGTTCCGTACAAAAACACTTTTGAATAATATTGACGTATCCGGTTATAGCTGTGATAATATAAGATAACTGGTGTAGAAAAAATAAAAACAGTGACAGTTACCAACAAAAAATAGTCGGGATGATCTGTTTTCGAGGGATTCTGTTTTCGGTCTACCTACTCAGTTATGTAGTCTATGATATGAATGTTCTACAAGCTCTTTCTTGGTCAGGATACTTAATATAACTATCTACATAGATTGAATTACTTTTACGAGACAGGCAACAATTCGCGACACTCTGGAGGTACTGTCAGCGTAAAATAAATGTCTAGACTAAAACTTAATAAATTTGAAAACAAAAATTTCAATGTTTCTTAGTGAGTTTACTTGATAGCTTTATATGCACATAGTACCTATCATTTTGAAGACTTTGTCAACTCAGATAAATATGAATAGAACAGAAGTGAGATATTTTTACCACTTTGGGTACATACAATATATTATATTTTAATGATTTTTAATAAGTGATAAACCTCACTTTGCAGGTTAAATTATTTTTAAATTTTATTAGAAAAAAAAGTTGCATATTATGTGTCTTAATTTTTTCTGCTTAAAGCTTAAAAATACAATATGATGATTTTATCTGCGTATATGAATTTGGTTTTATTTTTTTGGTTGCTTATATCAATTTGACGCTGACTTTACCTAAATGCTTCACCTGACTATATTTTACTCGCTTTCTATGTTTCCAGTGAGAATGTTATTACAACTCCGTACGTGGGAACAGCGGCTTACCACAACGGCTTTGTCGTCAGCATACAACACGTGGACGTCCAGCAGTCCACTGTACAACAGGTTCGGATCCCAATATCCTAGGTATCTTATACCTACCCCATGCGCCATAACCAAACCTTTGTCCATTACATCACAGAGGTAATCTTCTGAGATATCCCGATACCAAATTAATAATTTTTTTTTTTATTTATACTATGTGCAAGAAAATAATGTAAAGACGAGGATTTATGCATTTTCTACCACCCATCCTACAAGAAAATTGATTACAATCACAAAGTTATACAAACTAATTTTCCGCCCGTATCAATAGATTTTCCCGGTATAAAGTTGCTTTTCCTGGGAGAACAGCTATGTATATAATGCCAAATAAGATAAAATCGGGCTTTATTCGCAATAATTGAATTTCCCGTGAAAATTGGTATTTTACCGCGGTTAAACGTAGCCTGTGTTATTCTGATATCTAAGCTATATTATTATTATTTTTTTTATTCGGAAAACAAACAGTTATAATAACTTATCTAATACACATATTAATTGCTACTAACCATTTGGAGGTTTTGTCTGTTCATGTCCGTAAGTGGTAACCCTCTGAATCCTTACACGTGACTTCCGGGTGGTGCTAAGAACAGTCTCTGGTGGTAGGCTTCGGCCGCGGCTTGTCACCACCCTCCGGGCTGGGCCAGTGCGTGAAGCGATTTTTTCGTGTTTCGTAATGTGGTCCGGAGAAGCCATCTACCTTCTAGGTCTTCATGCTCTATCTTAGACCACATCGTCACTTTACATCAGGTGAGATTGTGGTCAAGTGAAGGCTTATCAAATATAAAAAAAAAACATTTTAAATATGTTTTCGCATATTGATCCTAAATAACACACGAAAACTTTCAAATATCAAAATGAACAATAACTTAAACTTAACAATTCATATAGAAAACACAAAGAGAACAATACATATAAAGGAAATAAATAAAGATTGAATTTGAAAAACAATTTATAAAGAATAAAACCACCAACTGAACAAAACATTCTTGACTTTGTGACGCTTTGTGTTAAAAAGCCTAGGTCTGAAACATCGTATAAAATGAGTTTTGTCTACAGAGCGTCCCAAACTTATGGGACATGAAGGGGATGTTCCTTTTTTAAAAATACTATGTTAGATAAGCAAAGTTATTCTTTTTTAGCTATTCTTTCGATTGGCATCATAGAAGTAGGATGATTTTTTTTTTACATTTAAGTCGGTTCGATTTCCAGACGAAGCACGTATTTTTTAGAAAATCTATGAATGCAGAATTACTAACTTTTAAAATTAACATAAAGTCTTCTTTCAGCAAAATACCCTATATAATACCTTAAATATCGTAGATATATCTACGATATTTAAGGTACTTTCCCTTCATGTCCCATAAGTTTGGGACGCCCTGTATAATTAGTGTGGCTAGAAGGTATGTATAAGCAAAGGGGTCCCACCTATAGACTTTTACATCTATGTGCTTCGACGGTCATCTGAGTACAAGCATACTGTCAAAAGAGATGAATTCAAGTCATAGCCTATTTTCATTAAAAAAAAAGGTGTGTGTACGATTCACACAGGGAAGAAGTGAAACTTCAGTAAATCGACAAAAGAATGAGATGAATAAAAAAAAATACTGTAAAAAAAGATTTTGTTCGGGCGGTCACCCGCATCCAAGTACTGGCGTTCCGGAGAGTTGCTTAACCCTGTTAGCGTTTAAGATTGGCTTACCTAAAGCTGCGTACGGACTGCGCGTACATTGGTACGCGTAGTCAGTTACGCGTGCCCTGAAACGCGATGTCCGTACTAGAAGCTACGCGTACACTCAGGGGGCACGCGTACACTCAGGGGGCACGCGTGCCGCGCGAGCTCGGCTCGCAGCGAGCCGCTATCTGTCGGTATTTGGCCGCGCGTCAAAGCGGACGCGCACTCGCAGGGACGCTGTATTTGGACGGCAAAATGGACAAGTTAGCGAGTTTCAGTAATTATTAATGAAGATGTTGTCACGTTAATTCAACGTTACGAATTTCATCGGTGTTTATGGGACAGCACACTCAAACTATCGTAACAAAGATTTACGCTAAGATGCATGGAAGGTCATTTCAAATGAAATTTGAAATATTTCTGTTCATGGCGATGACTGGCTCGCAGCAGTCGCAGCTCTGGATCGATGAACCTCGCGTTCAGGTTCGCGGCGGTCCGTAGAGGAGCTGTACGCGTATCCAATGTACTCGTGGACTGCGTACCCAGACTACGCGTAACACAGGAACGCACTGTCCGTACGCAGCTTGACGTATTTCCGTTGCATCCGGTCTGAAAAAACAACGATTCTAAAGAAGTTTCACTTCAAAAAAAATTGGTCTTAGGATTTCCGATATTTTAAAATTATTAATAATTTTTATTGTTCTTTAGGGGGTGTCTACTGATATTAGACTATTTTTTTCCAGTAGCTAAGGAGAATCTATGTTATTTATGCGTCGTTTCATTAAAATCCATTACGTAGTTTTTGAAAGAGCAACAAGCACATACAAGCAAGTATGTAGACTTGCACACAGACCAGCTAGTGATGGTTGAATATTCACGTGAAGTCATCTATAAAAAATGTATTTCAGAGGTATACCACTATTAGTTTTGGTTGACAGGCTGCAATGCCTTTAAAGTCTTAAATTCATGACCCCGTTAACCATTATAAGTTCTCAACCAGGTGTGGTCTTGGAACAACACCGACAGCACCGGCCAGGTCTCCTTGCGAGGCACCCTGAGGATGACAGACCTGGTGCTAGGATACGACGTGGATGTCACCCTGGAGGGAGGCAGTCGGCACCGGTACACCGCTACCTTCAAGCATCCGTTGATAAGCTTCGCTTTCAATGTAAGTTTCTGAGCAGAGGCTTCCGTTTCATACATATTATTTTGTGAACAACCACGTTAAGATTAAATTTTTAATGATTTTTAATAAGTGATAAACCTTACCTCGCAGTAGATACTATTTTTAAACATGAGTCAACACATGTTTTTCTGCATAAAAATTTAAAAACACGTTAATTTTATTCGTATACTCGTATGTATAGGGTACCCACCCTATAGACTTTTACTATCTATGTGCATCGACGGTCATCTGAGTACAAGCATACTGTCAAAAGAGATTGTATTCGCGTCATAGCCCATTTGCATTAAAAAAAAGGTTCTAAGGCTTTCCGATATTTTAAATATAAATATAAATAATAAATATTGCCGGACAATCCACACAACAACATCTAGCCCCGTGGTAAGCTATAAGCTTGTGTTACGGGTACTAGACATCTGATATACTTAATATAATAGACATACATAGATATATATTTTTTATTATACATACTAAACACCCAGACCAAGGAGAAAATCATAAAATAAATAACTAAATTGTTGGATTTCTAACCCGCAAAACAAGTGTATTTAATGCAATAAGTGTTTCTGACCTTGACGAAAATTTGTGAGGAATCGAATCAAATCTAAATTGACAACATTCCGCATCTCAAAATTTGTGAGGATTTAAATCAAGTCTTTATCGGCAACATTCTGTATCTCAACATGCAGATTCAGTACATTGTCCAATAATTAATAAGTCACAAACGATATTTATTTTTTCAGATCGACTACAACACCCACACCCAAGACATCATGGTATCTGTGGTCCCTACCATACCCAGGCTTACAAATGTGCGGCCTGAATTCTACCCTTTGGATACCATCAGCACGGTAGCAACGTATTTGGTATGAAATTTGTTATGTATAGGATTCCGTGTACAGTTTATGCATACATATATGTATATTGCAATAAAAAAAAGTGCAAACGGAAGCAGTTTGAGTAGTCACCCATCCAAATACGCGGCGACGTTGCGCCTGGAGCTCTTTTAAGCAGCATAAGCAGTTCGAATCATTATAATTATATAAAAGGTGAGTTTGGCCCGGGTATTCTTAGACATGTTTCATGAAAATCAGTTGAGCCGTTGAGTTTGAGTTTGTTGACGTGACCTCCGGGTTGTGCTAAGAACAGTCTCTGGTGGTAGGCTTCGGCCGCGGCTTGTCACCACCCTCCGGGCTGGGCCAGTGCGTGAAGCGATTTCTTCGTGGCCCGGAGAAGCCTTCTACCTTCTAGGTGTTCATGTCCCATCTTAGACCACATCGTCACTTTACATCAGGTGAGATTGTGGTCAAATGAAGGCTTATCCAACATAAAAAAAAGAAGCCGTTTAAAAGTTATGGGGGTGAGAGTGGGGAAGGAAAACCGAAAATCTGCAAATATACTCGAGTGGGGTATCAAATAAAAGCGCATCGCTTGCACATTACAAAATATTATGGTGTTTTACTTTTAAAGAAATAAAGGCATTGGAATCGGGGGTTTTACTTAAATTTTAAGTTTAGATTTATTAAATCATATTTTGTTTTTCAGTTTGATCCTTTGGATATGTCTCCGGGCATCGAAGCTTGGGCACCAAACGTTTTCGAGCCCATCTGCATAGGCGTCATACAGCGGACTGACTTCCCAAGGATATGTTACGATTGTCCCGCTTAGAAATATATTAATAATAAATAATACCTAATCATAACATAAAATAAAAAAATACTTTCTCCTTGGTCTTAGTAAATAAAAAATCTATATATGTATGTCTATTATCAGCACACGGGCGTCAATGAAAACCAGCTGTGCCTTCTCCAGAGCAGTCGCAGCAAATGCTGAGTCGACGACCCTTTTGTGTTCATCTGTGTTTTTTTTTTAATTTAGTATTTTTTACATAGTTTTGTAATGCAGATGTTTCATGAATAAAACTTTCTTTATCTTTACTATGTTAAGTATATCTGAGTACCCGAAACACAAGCTAAAGAGCTTACCACGGGGCTAAACGTTGTTGTGTGGATTGTCCGGAGTCTGTCTGGACTGTCCAGTCTATTTTCAATCGCAATAGCTGGAAATCAATGAGGGAGGTCTAATTAATGCAGTCATAAGCAGGACTTAAACACGACTACAAAATAATAATGATAGAACATGAACAGCCCCAAGGATACTTTACTAATCATTTATTAACATAAAACAGTTTATGGTGCCTCATGCCACTTCACACATGACACAATCAATTTAGCGTCATGTGTGAAGTGCAATTATATTTACATACCTACTAAGTATATTTTTTATGTAATATTTATATACTAGGTGTTTCCTTTATGGTATATACTGCGGAAAGGGGGTGAAGGGCACGCACCAGGCCAACATAATATTTTGTTATACCATAAAGGAAACACCTTGTATAGTAATTTTATGTTAATTTTTTATGCAGAAAAAGATTAAGACACATCCGTAATCTTCGCACACGGGATAGTTTAACCTAAAATTGACGTACCTACATCACTTGTTAAAAATTATTTAGATACAAAGTATAATATTAAAACTATGTAGGTATAAAGCATTCGCGTGTAATGTTACATTATAGATTAGACTACAATGAAACCTCCCTGACTGACGAGCGTTCGCGTGTAATGTAATATTATAGATTAGACTTTAAGCATTAGGTCAATTACAATACAACCTCCTTCACCGAAAATATTTATGTATAATGTAACATTATAGATTCGGCTTTGCGAATTACATTACAATATTATCTCCCTCACTGATGTAATAAATACTTAAATAAATAAATATTTCCGGACTACTCACTCAGCATCACCTAACCCCAAACTAAGCAGAGCTTGTACTATGGGTGTTAGGTGACTGATATACTACATAGATACACGTTTTTTTTTGAATACATACATAATTATGATACATAGAAAACATCCAGATCCTTGACGTAACATTACACGCGAATGCTCTCGGTGAGGGATCACCTTAATGTAAAACCCCAAAACCCCGAAATCACCCATAAAACACATTAAAGTTGGTAAAATTGCTATTCACATAAAATCATAAGACTTCGGAGAAACCTAAAATTAGTTTAACTTTTGATTCAACTAAATTAAAAATATACTATATACCTAGGTACGTTATCTATATAAAAAATAACAGTAAGTAGGTACTCTGATCACTAGACACGATGTTTTCCGAATTTCGTGTAAGTCTCGTGAAAATGCAATGTAGTAAGTATATGAATTTTTGCAGCTTATGCAATCATTCCCAATTATCATAATCTAAGCGTTAGCAACGCGGGACACTTTCTTTGAACACGTCCCGCCTCGTGATCGCGTAGTTGTTTAAAAGCCATGGTATACACAAACATGGTAAACATATATAATTTTTAAGATTATTCTCATTGTATTTTGTACATTGACTCTTCTTTTTAACCCCCGACCAAAAACGATGGGAAGTTTGACGTGTCTGTCTAGCGCGAGTGTTCTTAAACATGTTTCATGAAAATCGGTTGAGCCGTTCAAAAGTTATGGGGGTGAGAGTGGGGAAGAAAAACCAAAAATTTGCAAATATATTCGATTGGGGCAGCAAATGAAAGCGCATCGCGTGCATTAAAAAATATTATGGTATTTACTTTTAAGGAAATTCAGGAATTGGGGGTCAAAGGTTTTTCTTAAATTTTAAATTTAGATTTATTGTGATATTGTACCTGAAATAAACGAATATATTTTTTTATTTATTTATTTTATAAGTGTGGGTAATGTCCGCTGCACGATAGACGCTGCCGTTTCGCGCTTAATTCGCGCTTTATTCGCGCAGGTTTGGTCAACGCTCAAACAAAAGCCTCATAAATCTGATTCAGTACCTTTTCGGCGAACAAGCAATTTTTCACAGCGTCCGGTTTTCAACGTCAAAATTTAAAGGCTGACCCTAATAAATCACTGTTCTGAAGCACGTGTATGTAAGGTATGGTAAAATTATGATTTATGCGAAGTTGCGTCTTATTTTTATTACACAGTCAAATTTGCTTGCTACGTTCGCTTAGGTACAAAAGATTTCTTTTTATTTTCCCTATTTTAGCGAATTGTTTACTCCAATAAGTAAAATTATTTCTTAAACTGTTAAGATGAACCATTTACCTTACTAAATAAACCAAAGACAAGTAAAATAGTTGAAGGACGAAATCTGATTTTAAGGTCTAAAAATCTCATAAAACTTAATGTTACATCAACAAACACTTCTAGAACGTTCGATTTCCTAAAATTTAGGATACATTATTTCTAACCGATTTTAATCATACTCGTATTTTTTTCACCTTTTTGTATGGGTTAGAAACATACATATTTTTGAAATCGAAGGGTAACCCTAAAAATTATTAGACATTTTGAAATTAATTTATCTGAATAATAGCATGATGCAAACAACATTGTATGAGCGTGACAGTATATTATGCTGTCGAGTGTTTCCCGCACCACGACAGGGAAAGTTTTTGCAAAATTCTTCAGCTGTTTTAAAGATCGTGTATTTATTTTTGGTTTTACATACTTTATTATAAAATAAAAACTACTTTAAAAAAAAACCAACTTAAACATCCAATAAAATTCCAGGGTTGCTCTCATCACATTACACGGTGACAATTACGAATAAACAAGAATTTTCAAAATCGGCTCACAACTTACGGAGATATAGCGTAACAAACAAATAAAGTCATGTAGTCGAATTGATAACCTCCTAATTTTTTAACGATGGTTAAAAACAGCTACGGATGTATCTTCACAACCCAATGACACCAGAACTACAAAATCAATCTCTCTTAATTTTATAATGATCGTCAAAATGACTCATGTTCAGTTTATCAAGGTTAACGAACATTAGCTGTAGGGTTAACATACCATCATCTTTTCTCTCAGTCTATCTAATGAGTTTGACAGGTTTGTGACCTTGGCAACTGTCAACGATGATAAAGGAACAGGAGGTAGGTATATCATCATTACTTTATCCCTGACAGAGGTGCTATAAAAAACTGTGGAAGCAAACCGCGCCTTAATCGCGCGGATTGACACGTTTTGACAGCTGTCATTGTCAAGTTGACACGGGTTTACGGTGTTTGGGTAGATATTTTAAGCTTTAGATTAACCCTGGATCAATCGAGATTGTTTTGGATTAGTGGTGATGGTTAAGGGTAGTAGACATTGACTAAGTATATGTATCTAGATGAATTTTGTCTTTTCTTCCTAATACAATAATAGGTAAAGTGATACATAAAGGCAAAGAAGAAAGATTTTTTTTTTATTCTGTTTATTTATTTCATGGGAGTTTTGCCAAACAATGGCTATGCCACCCCCGTAATTCTTAACTAACAATATTACAACTAACATAACAGTTAGAACTTACAAAAACTAAATTATGAGACCTGTTTAACAAAAATACTTAAAGTTAGTTACCTAAATGAACATTGTGCAAAAAACTATTAAATTACATAATTGAATGTTTCCACATAGAAATTATACAAAATTCTTTATTGGCCTAAGAATGATGACGTTAAAAATTAAGACATAAGGAAGAAAAATATGTACTTATAGGTAGTATAACAAACGTAAGTACTACTACAAAAAAGTATTACACCAACCCGCATTTGGCCAGCGTCGTGAATTAAAGCCTAATCGCTGTCGTCAAGAGAGAAGTCCCTGTGGCCCAGCAGTGGGTCGTTAATAGGGTGATGATGTAATAGTGCTAGATTTTTTTGAATTTTGTTACCAAAGGGTAAAAACTTCTACCTTATTATCAGAAGATTTTTTTTTTCCAAAGGCAATATAATAAATAAATAAATAAATATTTCCGGACTACTCACACAGCATCACCTAACCCCAAACTAAGCAGAGCTTGTACAATGGGTGTTAGGTGACTGATATACTACATAGATACATTTTTTTTTGTAAATACATACATATGATACCTAGAAAACACCCAGACCCGAAACCAGAAATTGTAGATCGTACAAAATCTGGTCCCCCGGCGGGAATCGAACCCGCAACCTCCTGCGCCTCAGGCGGACGTTCGCCTACCGAGCCACAGAGGTCGTCAGATATAATATCTATAATCATTTGTATGATAAAGCTGTAGAGATGTTTGATTGTTTGTTTGAACGCGTTAATCTCAAGAACTAATAGTCCGATTTGAAAAAATCTTGCACTGATAGATAGTTTTTTTTATCGAGGAAGGCCAAACGCTACCTTACCGTGGGATAATACCTTACCGTGGGATATACTTATAGTGAAAAGCTGAAAAGGTTCTATAATATTAATATTATACATAGCCTCGTTAGGTACATAGTAAAAAGTCAAAGTCTAGTAGTCTAATAGTAGTTAATTCCATAAAAGCACAGGGCATACATGGACAGGTCAACTTAAATTAATAAAACTAAATTATTATTAAAAAAGCCGTGTTCGGTAAGTGGGAGGACACTCGACTTTCATTCCGAAGGTCATGGGTTCAAACCCCGCCACGCACCTCTGGATTTTTCTTCTTGAGAAATTTATGTGCGCTTTAAACACGTGCTTTAACGGTGAAAGCAGACATCGTGTGGAAACCGGCATATTCTGAAAACTTTAAAGAGTTTGAAGGACATGTGACATTCACCAACCCGCACTTGGCCAGCGTGGTGAATTGAGGCCTAATCTCTCTCGCTAAGAGAGAAGTCCCTGTGTCCCAGCTGTGGAAACGTTAACAGGGTGATGATGATGGAATTATTAAAATTAAGTGACTTTAAAAGTTAACAAGGAAACAACATTGTCGTGAGTTCGTGACAGTTTGCTTAATTTTTTTATACTGAGTTGAGAAACGAATCGTACAACACAGCTATATCAGTTTTTACCTTGATAATATAATAAAAAAACATTTTTGGACTAGTACCCACCTAGTTCTTGCGATGCACCATACACAACACGATAAGTCTTGTCGTGGCTATCTAGATACTAGGTGTAAGGCTGAAAGGTGAGACTAATCTCTAGTCTAGCCTAAGAAATAAAAATAAAATGAAATAAAATAAAAGTACGCTTCATGGTATGTATGCTTTTATTGATTATTCTGCGAATCAAGAAGTTTATAAATAAAATTGCTAAGACCTCGGTCATCATACGAGAAGATACCAATGTAATAAGAGTTATGACATATAAAGCAAAATTACTGAGGACAGTATGCTATCTAGATACTATTTGAACGGCTAGACTAATCTCTACACCTTTCTCTAACCTAGTATCTAGATAGCATGCCAAGCCATTGATGTTTTATAAAATATACAATAAAATATTTGCCAGACCGAGGTCTTTACAATTTTATTTATAAACTTATTGATTCGCAGAATAACCAAATAAAAGCATACCTACCATGTAGCGCTCTTATATGTTTCCTTGTATGTAGGTTAATTAAAAGACTTCAAAGAAGGAAGAGGAATTCAATCGTGTATGTTTTTTTATGTTGTAACTTTGTCGTTTATAAACCGATTGATGATGATGATATTGTATTGATTAAGCTGGTGCTTCTCAATTGATCCCATTATAATTTTATAACAATCGTTAATGTAGTTCTCGAGTTAAATTGTAAATATGCACTTATTTTATATCCAATTTGGTGTGTTTTTTTTTGAGATGCGTTAGAAAAACAAAACACAAACAACAAACACAAATAAAATACCGTTGCATTCATCTTTTTTAACCCCCGACCAAAAAACAGGGGTGTTATAAGTTTGACGTGTCTGTCTGTCTGTCTGTGTGTTTGTCTGTCTGTCTGGGACATGATATCTCCCGAACGGATGGAGCGATTTCAATTTATTTGGCGTGGGTGTTCTTAGACAAGTTTTATGAAAATCGGTTATGCTGTTTAAAAGTTATGGGGGTGAGAGTGGGGAAGGAAAACCGAAAATCTGCAAATATATACTCAGTGGGGTGTCAAATAAAAGCGCATCGCGTGCACATTACAAAATATTATGGTGTTTTACTTTTAAGGAAGTTAAAGCATTGGTATCGGGGTTTTTTCTGAGATTTTTTAAATTTAGATTTCTTTTTAGGTTTTACTATTTTACTCACTAGCTTTAAACGCGTTGCTCATTTATTGAGATTTTCCCTCAGGAACATCGTATTATCCTCCGGTAAAAAGTATGCTATAGCCTTCCGCGGTAAATAGACTATCTAAGTCTGAAATATTTTTTCAAATCCGACCAGTAGTTCTTGATATTAGAACGTTCAAACAAACAAACTTTTTAGCTTTATAATATTAATATAATTGAAATTAAATACATTTATTTTGGTACATAAACAAAGAACAGCACAGTAGACAGCATAAACAAACAAACACAATGCATAAAAAACCACAAACAGAAAATTAGCTGCCAGGCTGTGCTGCCATGTACCAAAAAATGTATAAATGTTTATATATATCCCAAGTAGTTTTCCTCCGAACTGGATGTTTAATACGGTTTTAGAATAGTCAAAAGATTAAGCGTTCTGAATTAAGAAAATGTACAACATACCTTTTTCATTGCCAAAACCACAAAATTACCTTCAAAACCTTCAATCTACACATTCAATTGTGAATCCACATATATTTTGTTTTTTTATTCACTTTTCAATTCACAAAGCTTACATATCTATTAGTAATATATATGTAAGCAACACACATTAATTAAACGCTCATAAGATGATTTTTTATATCATAAATATTTACGGAACACGGTAACACGACCCGACCGCGGTTTAACAACAAGTTGTTTCCAATTCACATTTTTCAAAATTTGTAATAAAATCCAGCCAATGAGCATTTCCAAGCCATGGCCATTTACTTGACTGCCCCAGTGGCGCGGTGGGCGATGGTTCGCTTGTGGAGCAAGAGGTAGCGGGTTCGATACCCGCCTAGGGGTCAAAGTGTTTGTATGTTCTGCAATCAGTTCCTCTATATTAATAGAAAATATCTATATATTATGTGTGTCTGTTATATTAAGTACATCAGAAGATATTTTCTTGTCTAGTACCCGTAATACAAGCTTAGAGCTTACTTACGGGGCTAGACGTTGTTGTGTCGATTGTCCGGAAATATTTATTTATATAATTATTATTTAATAGATAGCGGGAAACTAAAAAACCTTAAGGTCATGTTAAATTTCCCGTTGTTGTTGTGTGTATGATATTTAATTTACCCATCCAAAACACCAAGATTAAACGTAAATATGATTTTACCTCTAGAGATCATACAGCAAGGAAATAAAAACTAGTTATGCGCAAACTGGTTTGAACTGAATTACGGAACAAAGGAAGTTTTGTTTAAAGTTTTTTATGCTGCGGAAAGTTTTATAAAAATCAGGCATGCGCAAAATTTAACAGCTCTTGTTTTTAATATGGTTTTGCTTAGATGCAAATTTTGTTCGCTAACTATGATATGTATTAGTATTATTATGTATTTTTTTAAGTTCTATAGAGGTAGGTTAATTAAAAATACATAATGTTATTATTTTTAAGAAAGTTAAATAACAATGTAAATAACAATATTTAAGATTTGACATATTATTTTTTTCTTAACATTTTCGATTTTAATTATTAATTTAATTTTTATTTTCGTTTTATAATTTTTATATAACTAGATAATGTATTGATTGGATGTATTATTATTGTGTTTTGTTTTAACTTATAATTAGCTAGTTTAATTGGATTATATAATCTGTACTAGTTATTAAATTAAATAAATAAATAAATGTGGCAAAATTGTAGGGATATTTATTTTATATTTTAGGCTACATTATTGTATACTTTTTTATGATTTAAAACGGTTAACATACCATGATTTGACGGTTTTTTAGCTTTCTGATATTTTGACGCTGTTGCAAGCGCTAACAACTGAATAATCACGGAAACAACTGAATTGTCATTGTCTTTGCGATTTGGGCAGACGGTTATTCAAAAACGAACCCTCTTTCTGAGTCTTTTATTGCGAGGTTGACACTCACTAGTGCTACTACCACTTGTTTCATTCTCAAACGCTACACGATCACGACACACAACACTTATATCTAAATAATTATTTTATACCTATTATATTTCAATATTATAAGAATATCTATAATAGGGGTAATAATTTACATTATAGGTAAAAACAGCAACATTCTTATTACAGCCAACTAACTTAAACATTGTGCCCAGGTTTTTATTAAACAAAAATCATTAAAAGTTCATCAGAAAACATACAAAATTGCAGGATCTACAACTTTTCTAAAAAAATCGTTAAATCCTCAAAAAATCAGACGCTACCGCGTCACAGTCGCTTCCCGCGTTGCTGTCGCGTAAGTCTCAGCCATACTACGGCTCTTTGCACACTAACGCAACACAAAGCGCTTGGCCGAAGCCTTGTTGTATATTCTGAGTGTTTTATATTTATAACTCAAAATATATATTTAATTCAATTAATCTTTATGACAAAGAATAAAATTAAATCCGCTTCCGCTACCGGTACGCTTAGATCTTCTAAATTATTCTAAATGATTTTTTTTAACGACTTTCAACGAAAAAAGTACGTAATCAATTCGTCGCGTATGTTTAAGTATTTATCATCAATTTAATTTATAATACTTAATTCTAGAGGAAAGTACAAATACTACAGCTAATATTTAACCGCGAAGCTGGACGGGGCATAATGAATGAATCTATACTAATGTTATAAAACGGAGGATTTTGTTTGAGAGCGCTAATTGTAAATAAATAAAATAAATATTTCCGGACAATCCACACAACATCTAGCCCCGTGGTAAGCTCTTAGCTTGTGTTACGGGTAGGTACTAGACATCTGATATACTTAATATAATATACATACATACATAGATATTTTTTATTATACATATTAAACACCCAGACCAAGGAGAAAGTGCTTGCAGAACATACAAACACTTGATCCCTCGGCGGGAATCGAACCCGCTACCTCTTGCGCCACTGAGGCAGTCAATAGTAGGAACTACTGATCCATTAAAAAAAAAACGTGTTTTAAGGTATAACGGCTAATTTTTTACCATTAATACGTTGTTCCCGCGGGAAAAACCTAAACCACGGGCAAAGTCGTGGCGATTAAAGGTAGTAAATTAATAGAAGTCAAAGTCAAAGTCAAAGTCAAAACGT
The DNA here is from genome assembly GCA_929108375.1 of Gymnoscelis rufifasciata. Taxonomy (NCBI): domain Eukaryota; kingdom Metazoa; phylum Arthropoda; class Insecta; order Lepidoptera; family Geometridae; genus Gymnoscelis; species Gymnoscelis rufifasciata. The sequence goes on from OV815320.1 coordinate 2,246,984, forward strand.
TTATTTCCTTAGAAGCCTATGCTTACATGGACAGGTCAACTTAAATCTAATTTAAATAAAAACTAAGAATAATCAAGGAAATAACATAGTCTTGACAGCTCGCTTCAATTTTTTACACTGAGTTGAGAAGCGAATAGAACAACTCAGCAGAAGGCTTTGTTAATAAGCTATGTTATAAATTTCTGTAAATCAGCGAAACACACAAACGCAGAACTTTCGAGGTAACCCAGGTTGGCTTGGATGGATATTTAGCATTAATTAGCGTCATTTACTTCACGGGTATCTTAATATTTATTTCTGTCTGTCAAGTATCTTCAATTCAATTCCTTATAATTGGACTCTGCGCTTGAAGCGTCAGTATGACAGTGTCAAGTTAAATAAAATTATAAAGTGGAAAAGATGCTAATCAGTTGAACGCCATCTCTTCCAGGCAACCTAAGGATGGACACAAATTATAAAGACACGAATATGATTGTCATTATAAGCATTTATAACACAGAAAAATATACAGGGTGTAAAATAAATTTCAGGATAGTAAAATAAGGCCTTTTTTTTAACCCCCGACTAAAAAAGAGGGGTGCTATAAGATTGACGTGTCTGTCTGTCCGTCTGTCTGTCTGTTACATCATAGCTCCCGAACGGATGAAGCGATTTTAATTTACTTTTTTTTGTATGAAAGGTGAGTATGTCCCTGGTGTTCTTAGACATGTTTCATGAAAATCGGTTAAAAGTTATGGGGGTGAGAGTGGGGAAGGAAAACAGAAAATCTGCAAATATACTAGTGTGGGGTATCAAAATGAAAGCGCATCGCGTGCACATTACATAATATTATGTTGTTTTAAATTTAAGGAAATGAATGCATTGGAATCGGGGGTTTTTCTTAAATTTTAAATTTAGACTTATTATCTTATAAATGTTTTTGTAAAATTTTGTGCTTATAACCTACACAATCGATATCTACATACTTATAAAACGTTTTTTTTTATATATGTATATCAGATATTAAGTATCCGTAACACAAGATTTAGAGCTTACCACGGCGCCAAATGTTTTATGTATGGATTGTCCGGAAATGTTCTATTATTTATTTAATTTGGCATACTCAACTGAATTATAAGCTTAGTCTTCCTATGTTCCGATTCACAAAACGATAAAAAAAAAACAAACAAAAAAGATACAGGTTTAGTACGTTATGTTATTTCTCTGTTTAAATAAATCAGCTCAGCCGCTCGCAAATTTAATGTTAGCCGGACAACATCGAAGGAGGTCGTTTCGCGAATTTTAGTTTCTGTAAATATGAATAAAGTAATATTTGTGTTTGTTTTTGTCGCTGTCGGCTATGTGGCTGCGTCGCCGGCTGCACAGTGCCAAGGTGAGGGCTACCTATATCTAGTCTAGTCTAGTCTTAGACCTGAAAGGGTAACAGATTCCATATTTGGTACAGGGGTAAGGGTTTTACTTTTGTCGATATTTCAGTTTAGCCGCAATCATGGTGCTTGCAACTGTGTGGAATTCATTTAACTCTACTCAAAAATAATGACATCTTTTATTTGTTTAAATCATGATTATAGAGGTAGTAATAGGTATAATAATTCAGGACAGTTAGTCCAGGAGTTGGTCGTTGATCCGCACACCATTAATAAGTTCGGTAGTGTCATCGTTTCTCTAATATTTACGTGATTCTGTAAATATGATGTAAATAAGAACTGAATAATCTATATATATAAAAATGAATCCCTATTTCCATTGGTCACGGCATCACGCCTGAACGGCTGGACCGATTTCGCTAATTCATTTTTTTGTTTTGTTCTTTATTATCAGGAGAAGGTTCTTATGAAAGAAAAAATTAAGGGAATTGCGCGGAAAATTATAAAATTTAAAATTACTTAACCATCATATAAAATTATTAAACTTTTTTTATGTAACCTTAAGACATTTGACAAAGAATTGACTGAATGCGTGTTGCAAATATAGTCAAAGAGGATGAAAAAAAAAGACGTTTAAATCGGATTCTTCTGACAATCTTATTTTATTGATAAACAATACATTTAAAATAATTAATTTAAAGGATCTCAGAAACGTGATTTTCTTAGTTCACATGACGGTTACTTTAGAATATTAAGCCTAATATTAAATAAAAAATCTGCTCATTTATGGCGTCTAAGGCGGAACAAAGTTCGCCGGGTCAGCTAGTTTATTTATATTTTCATTATTATTAACTCAGAAACCGTCAAATCTTCGTTCTACGTCTTGTAACCAATTTCCGAGCTACTGTGCATTGGCTTACATTCAGTGAAAGTACATAAACCTTCTGTTTGAGTACATTGTATGTGATTTGTATTAAAGAAGGGCTGTATTGTGTCTGTACAATCAACAGCAAAAGGAACTGATGAAATTAGGGTCCCAAAATAATAAAATACTTACAGTATTTTAGTAAGGTGTTAATGACTACTGTAGTTTGTTAAAAGAAAAGGAACAAATAACATGTCATAAGAAAGTGATACAATTTATTTCGGTCCTCGCAGTTATTAGGATGATTTTCTTTTGACTAATTAAAACTTCATTTGGAAATGACACTTTGGTATAACTTGTTAACATCATAACATCTGGCACGTCACACTAGAAGATGTTTTGAAATGTTGATTTCGATCAGTTATACTTTTGCTGTTGAATGTACATTAAGTTCGATAGTACTAGATTTATTTTTTCGGAACAGAATGTGAACAAAACAATTTCCATTCATTTTAAGATATAAAGAATATATTTGCGATTTTGTATAGTAACGCCCGATCAAGATTTTTTTTATTTACTTTAATATTAAAAACAAGTTTGACTAGACTAGTTTTGACCACTTTTGTGCACTATAAATAAATAAATATTTCCGGACAATCCACACAACAACATCCATCCCCGTGGTAAGCTCTTAGCTTGTGTTATTGGTACTAGGCATCCGATATACTTAATATAATAGACATACATACATGGATATTTTTTATTATACATATTAAACACCCAGACTGATGATATGAATAATTTACTAGCCTTACACGAAACAGGCTTTGCTCAAGTTTTGGATTTTACCGCGGTAAAAAGAAGCCTATAGCCTTCCTCTATAAAAGGCTATCTAATACTGAAAGAATTTCAAGTAGCTCCTAAAATTTGCGCGTTCAAACAAACTCTTCACCTTTATCATATTAGTAAAGATTCTGTGTATATGTTTATTATTGGTTTCTGTGATATTGGTGTTTGTATCAGTAGGACATTGTAACTTTAGACTTTGGACGAAGTGTGCGTGCGCTGTGACTGTTCTTAACTCCGATCATCTCGAAAAGTTGTAAGGATGTAGTAAAAAATTGTTTTTAAAAAAATTCAAAACCTAATCAACAAGAAAAAAAAAATTCAAATAAAAATAAAAAGTTATGGTTAATTTAATGGAACACAACATACGGCAGAATGCATGTTGAATTGATCTCAGGTAAAATGCCAAGAACATTTTTAAGGGGATAATGTAAGGTTTTTCGAAACGAATGTCAATAATGATTGCATTTCCCTTTGAAAAATACCAAGCTACTCGTATTAAACGATCCATCTATCAATAAATTCGAGCTCTGATAAAGCGTCACCTACTATTAGCTGGTTGATACGGTAGCAGAGTTATAGAATTAGAATTAATATCATGCGAGTTTGTATTTAGTTAGTCCTCCTTAGATTACACCCAGATTATTAATTAATTTACTAGCCTTACCCGAAACAGGTTACAGTTACATACAACTATACTATAGTAAAGTGCTGTATACAACAGTATATATTTATTATAGTGTTTAAACAAATGATATTACCGATTTGCTTACTTTCAACTTATAGGTATCTACTATACCTATAACACAAGCCGTGTTGGCTAAGTGGGAGGACACTCGACTTTCATTCCGAAGGTCGTGGGTTCAAACCCCGCCACGCACCTCTGGATTTTTCTTCTTGAGAAATTTATGTGCGCTTTAAACACGTGCTTTAACGGTGAAGGCAAACATCGTGAGGAAACCGGCATGTTCTGAGAACTTTAAAAGAGTTTGAAGGACATGTGACATTCACCAACGCGCACTTGGCCAGCGTGGTGAATTAAGGCCTAATCTCTCTCGTCAAGAGAGAAGTCCCTGTGTCCCAGCAGTGGGAACGTTAATAGGGTGATGATGATGATACCTATAAAATGCTGTCAACTAAAATTGTTTGCTATTATAAACTAAAATGCAAATCCATTTATTGTATGGTGAGGCTACAACAGCGGCGAACATTCGTGTCATCATCGTGAAAGGTTATACTTGATGTTCTTGTCAACATTAGCATTAGCGGACAAAGATTTATGTCGCGTTGCGCGTAACAAGATTCTTAAATAAATAAAAAAGTAAATTAAAAAAAAAAAAATTAAGAGGTAGGCCACGGAAAAGATGGATGGACTAATAAAGAAAAGTGAAATAAGACTAATAAGTATGAAGGATAAAATGTGTAAGAAAGGATTGAGTGTTGAGATGACGAGTGAAAGAGGAAAATGGAAGGAAAAAACATGTTGTGCCGACCCCACATAATGTGGGATAAGGGCAAGAGAATGATGATGATGATAAAAAATTAAGAAAAATTTGTATTGTGCACGCGATGCGCTTTCATTTGATACCCCACTCGTTTATATTTACAGATTTTCGATTTTCCTTCCCCACTCTCACCCCCATAACTTTTAAACAGCACAACTGATTTTCATGAAACATGTCTTATAATACTCGCGACAAATTCACCTTTCATACAAAAAAAAACTTAATTGAAATCGCTCCATCCGTTCGGGAGCTATGATGTCCCAGACAGACAGACCGACAGGTCGCGGGTTAATGACGTTATTGTAGTCAGGCCAACGAGAGTCTTCGCCTTCGCCCGAACACATCGCGAATTGCAACTATTTACTAAGCCACACACATCGCGTTGACACGAATATTCGCCGTATTCCGCTAATGTAGCCAATAGATGATAGATATGCGAAAATGCTCAAAGTTACTAATAAAAAAAAAGATGTCTATTATGCGATTCGTTGGACAGATAGTCATGTTTATGTTTTAGATTTTGTATTACAAACCGGTTTCAATACAAATAGAACTAAAATTCGAGTTTGGTATGTCTTATTATGTTCAAGGTTATCTGTGATTCTTATTACTTTATTTTAATAGTTCTTTTAAAATATTTGTGTATGATGTTTCTACACTGAGTGCATCTACGGCTTAGTTAATATTTCATCATCAATATTTCAGTCAGAGGGCGTCCACTGGATATAGTCTTTTATGCTTACGTACAAATGATGAAAATTTAACTATTTACCTTAAATTTAAATGCACTGTAACGCCTTGATTTTTTGTTTGCAAGAAATAAGCATATGTCGTGTACCCTCCTCCTAAAGGGCTGGACCGATTTTGATGAAAATTTTTGTGTGTGTTTGAGTGGGCTCGAGAATGTATGAGATTCGACTTTCGACGAGACTTGGTGCGAAGAGGGGGCGGACCGCTAGTTTAAATTTAAAAATAAATTAAAAGAAATGATTCCAAAACTTTAGTTTCCATAATAGTAATAAATAAGAATAAGACACATTTATTTCAGACCACAGTAAATATAAAAACATACATACATAAGAAATAAATAAATCATATTATTTAGTCATGTGCATGTCATTAGAAGCCGTGTTGGCTATGTGGGAGAACACTCGACTTTCATTCCGAAGATCAAGGGTTTCAACCCCGTCACGCACCTCTGGATTTTTCTTCTTGAGAAATATATGTGCGCTTTAAACACGTGCTTTAACGGTGCAACATCGTGAGGAAACCGGCATGTTCTGAGAACTTTAAAGAGTTTTAAGGACATGTGACATTCACCAACCCGCACTTGGCCAGCGTGGAGAATTAAGACCTAATCTCTCTCGTTAAGAGAGAAGTCCCTGTGTCCCAGCAGTGGGAACGTTAATAGGGTGATGATGATGATGTCATTTGATACCCAACTCTAGTATATTTTCACACACTCGGTTATTATTTCCTTCTATCAACCCCCACAACTTTTAAGCGGCTTAACCGATTTTAGATAAAAGAACAATCGCCTTTAATAACAAAAAAACTAAATTTAAATCGCTCTATCCGTTCGGCAGCTATGGTGTCACAGACATACCGACAGGAAGACAGGTACTTTTTACTTATAACACCCCTCTTTTTAGTATTATGATTTAAAACGGGTAACATACCATGATTTGAAGGTTTTTGAGTTTTCCGATATTTCGACGCTGTTGCAAGCGCCATGATCACGGAAACAACTGAATTGTCATTGTCTTTGCGATTTGGGCAGACGGTTATTTACAAACTAAAAAAATATATCGGAAAACTCAAAAACCGTCAAATCATGGTATGTTACCCGTTTTAAATCATAATATTGTTAAAAACCATGTTAATTAAAAAATGTATACCCCTCTTTTTAGGTGAATAATCGACACCGTAAACGCATTTAATTATATTATAAAATGATCTAGTCTATTTATTAATGATTTAAGTTGGATCCGTTTTCAAGACAATAGTTACGTTTAAGCAAAATTCACGAGTTAAAATTAATTGTTTAATAATTTTTAACAAATAAAAATAAAAAGTTATGGTTAATTTAATGGAACACAACATACGGCAGAATGCATGTTGAATTGATCTCAGGTAAAATGCCAAGAACATTTTTAAGGGGATAATGTAAGGTTTTTCGAAACGAATGTCAATAATGATTGCATTTCCCTTTGAAAAATACCAAGAAATATATGTGCGCTTTAAACACGTGCTTTAACGGTGCAACATCGTGAGGAAACCGGCATGTTCTGAGAACTTTAAAAGAGTTTGAAGGACATGTGACATTCACCAACGCGCACTTGGCCAGCGTGGTGAATTAAGGCCTAATCTCTCTCGTCAAGAGAGAAGTCCCTGTGTCCCAGCAGTGGGAACGTTAATAGGGTGATGATGATGATACCTATAAAATGCTGTCAACTAAAATTGTTTGCTATTATAAACTAAAATGCAAATCCATTTATTGTATGGTGAGGCTACAACAGCGGCGAACATTCGTGTCATCATCGTGAAAGGTTATACTTGATGTTCTTGTCAACATTAGCATTAGCGGACAAAGATTTATGTCGCGTTGCGCGTAACAAGATTCTTAAATAAATAAAAAAGTAAATTAAAAAAAAAAAAATTAAGAGGTAGGCCACGGAAAAGATGGATGGACTAATAAAGAAAAGTGAAATAAGACTAATAAGTATGAAGGATAAAATGTGTAAGAAAGGATTGAGTGTTGAGATGACGAGTGAAAGAGGAAAATGGAAGGAAAAAACATGTTGTGCCGACCCCACATAATGTGGGATAAGGGCAAGAGAATGATGATGATGATAAAAAATTAAGAAAAATTTGTATTGTGCACGCGATGCGCTTTCATTTGATACCCCACTCGTTTATATTTACAGATTTTCGATTTTCCTTCCCCACTCTCACCCCCATAACTTTTAAACAGCACAACTGATTTTCATGAAACATGTCTTATAATACTCGCGACAAATTCACCTTTCATACAAAAAAAAACTTAATTGAAATCGCTCCATCCGTTCGGGAGCTATGATGTCCCAGACAGACAGACCGACAGGTCGCGGGTTAATGACGTTATTGTAGTCAGGCCAACGAGAGTCTTCGCCTTCGCCCGAACACATCGCGAATTGCAACTATTTACTAAGCCACACACATCGCGTTGACACGAATATTCGCCGTATTCCGCTAATGTAGCCAATAGATGATAGATATGCGAAAATGCTCAAAGTTACTAATAAAAAAAAAGATGTCTATTATGCGATTCGTTGGACAGATAGTCATGTTTATGTTTTAGATTTTGTATTACAAACCGGTTTCAATACAAATAGAACTAAAATTCGAGTTTGGTATGTCTTATTATGTTCAAGGTTATCTGTGATTCTTATTACTTTATTTTAATAGTTCTTTTAAAATATTTGTGTATGATGTTTCTACACTGAGTGCATCTACGGCTTAGTTAATATTTCATCATCAATATTTCAGTCAGAGGGCGTCCACTGGATATAGTCTTTTATGCTTACGTACAAATGATGAAAATTTAACTATTTACCTTAAATTTAAATGCACTGTAACGCCTTGATTTTTTGTTTGCAAGAAATAAGCATATGTCGTGTACCCTCCTCCTAAAGGGCTGGACCGATTTTGATGAAAATTTTTGTGTGTGTTTGAGTGGGCTCGAGAATGTATGAGATTCGACTTTCGACGAGACTTGGTGCGAAGAGGGGGCGGACCGCTAGTTTAAATTTAAAAATAAATTAAAAGAAATGATTCCAAAACTTTAGTTTCCATAATAGTAATAAATAAGAATAAGACACATTTATTTCAGACCACAGTAAATATAAAAACATACATACATAAGAAATAAATAAATCATATTATTTAGTCATGTGCATGTCATTAGAAGCCGTGTTGGCTATGTGGGAGAACACTCGACTTTCATTCCGAAGATCAAGGGTTTCAACCCCGTCACGCACCTCTGGATTTTTCTTCTTGAGAAATATATGTGCGCTTTAAACACGTGCTTTAACGGTGCAACATCGTGAGGAAACCGGCATGTTCTGAGAACTTTAAAGAGTTTTAAGGACATGTGACATTCACCAACCCGCACTTGGCCAGCGTGGAGAATTAAGACCTAATCTCTCTCGTTAAGAGAGAAGTCCCTGTGTCCCAGCAGTGGGAACGTTAATAGGGTGATGATGATGATGTCATTTGATACCCAACTCTAGTATATTTTCACACACTCGGTTATTATTTCCTTCTATCAACCCCCACAACTTTTAAGCGGCTTAACCGATTTTAGATAAAAGAACAATCGCCTTTAATAACAAAAAAACTAAATTTAAATCGCTCTATCCGTTCGGCAGCTATGGTGTCACAGACATACCGACAGGAAGACAGGTACTTTTTACTTATAACACCCCTCTTTTTAGTATTATGATTTAAAACGGGTAACATACCATGATTTGAAGGTTTTTGAGTTTTCCGATATTTCGACGCTGTTGCAAGCGCCATGATCACGGAAACAACTGAATTGTCATTGTCTTTGCGATTTGGGCAGACGGTTATTTACAAACTAAAAAAATATATCGGAAAACTCAAAAACCGTCAAATCATGGTATGTTACCCGTTTTAAATCATAATATTGTTAAAAACCATGTTAATTAAAAAATGTATACCCCTCTTTTTAGGTGAATAATCGACACCGTAAACGCATTTAATTATATTATAAAATGATCTAGTCTATTTATTAATGATTTAAGTTGGATCCGTTTTCAAGACAATAGTTACGTTTAAGCAAAATTCACGAGTTAAAATTAATTGTTTAATAATTTAGATTTGTCGTATAATTTTATGTGAGATTTCCGATACCTTATTTCCTTACCCGCGCGAAACCAGTGCAGCCGGTTTTGAATTATACTATAATTTATAATGCATATACTACGTAATTAATACGGTCTTAATTTTTAATAAAAATTTATTTTATTAATATTACATGATTATATTAATATTTTTTGGACTAATCACATAACATCTCACTCCATAAACTTTTGACCACTAAATGTTATTATCCTGTAAATGAATTTTTGACTGATAAAATTATAATTGAAATTTAATTTAATTGAATCTGACATTTAAAATTATTTTACTTACTATTAATTTTTCCGTAATTTTATCTGTTTTCCTAAATATTTTTTCTTTAATTATACACATAAATACTTGCATGCTCTAGATAAGCAAAACATGTATGGAACTGGAACCACTGAACATCTTTTTGTAATTATATTGTAACCCATGTTTGCAAATAAATATTATTCTTATTCTTATTCATCACCTAACCTCAAACTAAGCAGAGCTTGTACAATGGGTGTTAGATGACTGATGACTTCTAAATATATATTTAATTTAGTACCTATACATATTATGCTACTAGAAAGACCCAGAACCGAAACCAAGAGTAAGTAATACATATAAGTTAAGTTATCCCACCGCGTCTGTCTGTCTGTCTGTAAAATAAAATGTTAGTGGAATAAATAGTTGACGGAGTCAAGAAAAATCAAGCATTTACTTCGAAAGTTTTATTTATCTATGGCAACGACAGTAGCAGTCATAATATAAAGGGAAAATTAAATAAATATTAGCCAGCCAAGGACGCCATCAAATAAAAGAAGAAGAAGAAATAAATATTTCCGGACCATCCACACAACGTCTAGCCCCGTGGTTAGTTGGAAGCTTGTGTTACGGGAACTAGACATCTGATATACTTAATATAATAGACTTATATTTATATTAGACTTATATTATTATGCATATTAAACACCCAGACCAAGGAGAAAAGTGATTTCAAAACATACTAATATTTGACCACTTGCAAAATTCACGAAATGTCGCCCCAATTATTAATTGAGTTTTGCGTTAAAACAACGATTGCCGAGTCAGCCACTAAATTTAAAGTTATGCGTTTGTCTCAGCTAACTGTGAAAAATATTGATATATGATAGATGATTATTGAATTCAAAATTAATTAAAAATTTCAGGTGAAAGAACAGAAAATCTCAAAGAACGAATCCACGTGGAACCGTGCGGATCGAAAAAATGCAAGTTGATAAAAGGAACAAACACAACGATGACCTTTCGATTCCAGACAAGTAAGTACCTATGTTATTTACACTTATTTAAATCAAAATTATCACCTTTTATCTTAAGCGATAGGTAAGCGAGTAGCTCGTTGAAGTGGCAGTGGGCAGGTCGTATGGCCAGGAATATACATCCATTTCTGAATATAAATTATATTTTATTTTTAGCTTTAGGGGTTCTTACTTACAATCTCTGTGTGAGCAAAACATACTGTAATTACTTAAACTATGGTAATATGACCGTAAGGTCACGTGATTGTCGATGAAATTGACACAGGTTCGTCCTCCGTGAGCGCCAGAACGCGACTGATCGGTTTTACTAAGTGAATCCAAATAATGAATGTTTGCTTTAAGACATACTAGTAAATGATCAGATATTTATTTTGATATAACTTTTATATGATTTGAAGTTGAAACCTCTTAGTAAAGATGGTTTATAAATCAATTTAGTGTCATCTTTAACACAATTTTTTTAACTAGAAAATGTATATTATTTACATTTTTATCTCTTACAAAAAATTGCGTATATGTTGAATTTTAATAAAATTAAAATAAACGTGCAAATTATTCATATTTACGGAGATAAAATTGTTTGAAAAATTGATAATTCGGACCGGATCGCCTTAATAATATCAAGTCAAAGAGGTCGTGTTAATGTCACATTAAATAGCTAAATATAAATAAACTAAAACCGGTTATTATCATTATATCATGAGAGTAATAATCTATATATATAAAAATGAATCCCTATTTCCCTTGGTCACGGCATAACGCCTGAACGGCTGGACCGATTTCGCTAATTCTTTTTTTGTTCTGTTCGTTTTTATCAGGAGAAGGTTCTTATGAAAGAAAAAATTAAGGAAAATTAGATAATTTAAAATTACTTAAGCACCATATAAAATTATTAAACTTTTTTAATGTAACCTTAAGACATTTGACATAGAATTGACTGAATGCGTGCTGCAAATACATATAGTCAAAGAGGATGAAATAAAAAATGACGTTTAAAACGGATTCTTCTGTCAATCTTATTTTATTGATAAACAATACATTTAAAATAATTAATTTAAAGGATCTAAGAAACCTGATTTTCTTAGTTCACATGACGGTTACTTTAGAGCCATCGGGCCTAATATTAAAAGTTCAATTTAATATGGAATTTTGGTAAGTTTGGATAGACTAACATCAAAAATCAAAAATCTGCTCATTTATGGCGTCTAAGGCGGAACAAAGTTCGCCGGGTAAGATATAATTAAGATATATTTCACACTAGCTAGTGTGAAATATATCTTAATAGTGTGAATATCTTAAAAATGGGTTACTCTAGTCTATCAAGGCATAGCATGAGTTTAGTCTGGTTCAGTCAGCATTGTTATAATTGTCTTGAGCAGTCAAATAATCTGAAAATACATAAAATTTTAATACATAATAACAATTCCTACTTTTACAACAGACGCAAACTGAGAACTGTGGCAGGCAGACAACAACATAACAATACATAACAATTCAATCAAATTATTAAAAAAAAAAACTTAAGTTATTATTACTTACTTAAATAAAATAAATATTTCCAGACAATTCACACAACAAAAATTAGCCCCGTGGTAAGCTCTAAGCTTGTGTTACGGGTACTAGATATCTGATATACTTAATATTACATATATAGATACTGGGCTTACATATATAGATATTTTTCATTTAGCATATTAGACACCCAGACCAAGCAGAAAGTGCTTGCAGAACATACAAACACTTTCACCCTCGGCGGGAATCGAACCCGCTACCTCTTACGCCGCAAGCGGACCCTTGCCCACCGCGCCACTGAAGCAGTCAAGTCTTAGTTTATAGAATAAGGTTATAAGGTCATGTCAATTTAATTTTAACTAGTACCCAATTAATTAATACTAATTTATTTTTCTTCAGATAAAGTCGTATCTAACCTTTAAATTAACGTACGTTGTCGAAATAACAATTAAAAACTTAAGGCATTATTGAAATGTTTACTGAAATAATACATATTTGAAAACTTTATTTATAAAGATAATTTATTCCTTTGAATCTATTACGTAAAAAAAGTACTTTCAAGTATATTTTTGAATATTTCGATTTATAACTAGATGATGATGATGAACATGTTGATGTCATTCGAGTTTCCCGATATTTCGGCACAGTAACATGCGCCATGATCACTTTTGAACTGAGGCTGCAGCGATTTAGGTAACGCATGACGTAGGTACGTATAAATATGCTGAAATATCGGGAAATTCGTTCGTTAAATCATTTAGATAAATAACCCGTTATAAATCTAAATTGTGTTGATAACCATGATAGTTTCAAAAGTTATATTAATTTAGTAGTAATATTCAAAAACATTTCTCATTTTCAGAGAAGGCCGTACCGAGCCTTATAAACAACGTGCAAGCCCTAATCCTCGGCATTCCTCTACCCTTCATCGGAGTGGACGGCACAAGTGCTTGCAACAACATAGTGCACGCTGAAGACAACACCCCAGCGAAATGCCCTCTCGAAGCTGGCAAAGAATATGTTTACGTGAAAACCGTATTCGTCGAACCCCTGTACCCTGTCGTCCAACAGCTAATTGTCCACTGGGACTTAAGAAGTGGAGAAGAAAGCATTATATGCTTCGAAATACCAGCGTCCATCAATGAGAAGAAAGGAAGGGCGTAGAATACCTATTATTCTATAAGATAATCTTAATGTGTCGTTGGAGGGCGTAGAATGCCTATTGGTATATAAGAGAATCTTATTTGTCTGAGAAATTATTTATTGGAGGTTTTCAGATTATTGGAATGCGTTTTGGTCGCTTTTGACAGAGATGGTTTAATTAAAATGCTAGTTGCGTGGTGTATTTGTGTTTATGTTTGAAGCTTCTAAGATTTAAATTTACATTAATCCATCAAGGTTGCAAACTATATGAAAAATATTGCAAATTTATGTAATTTATCGTTTAATCTTTATTTCTTTAATAATGTAGTATATAATGATGTCGCCGAAGCCCACGCTGTGTAAGTCTTTGTAGATATAATTATTTAAACTGCTCAACGGATTTATGCAGTTTTCAGCTATATAACAAACAGTTCATCTGGAAGGTGTATATTTTAAATATGTAATTTTAGTTACAAATTCAGAGCCGTTGGTTAGTATATTATTTATAAAGCCAAATATAAATAAATAGATAAATAAATCGTTTTAAATGTTAAATTAGGAGAAAAGGAAGCACATTTTTAAAGAAAAAATGTTAGCTATAAATTGGTAATGCCGTGGTGGTGCTAAAGTTGCAAGTTAATGGATAAATGAATATTCCAACTAAAACATCATCATCGCTGATAATCATTACTAATATTATTACTACAAAGACATAATATATGCAAAATAGTTTAAAATGTACTATAATATTCCTAGGAATTTACTCAAGTTTACAACTAGTGTTTAGAACTATTTTTTAATTTTATGCAGACACATGCGTAACCTTCACACACAGGATAAAAAACAAGGAAGGTGAGGTTTATAACTTATTAAAAATCATTAAGATTTAGTGTGAAGAAGTATTTCATCGGGAGTTATATACGCGAGTAAATATTTTATAAATTCAGGCGTTACTTTGTGGAAATCCATTCTTAATACCTGTATGGAACCAAATATTTAGTCATCATCATCATCATCTCAGCCGTAAGACGTCCACTGCTGGACATAGGCCTCCCTCAAAGATTTCCAGTAGTTTCGGCTGGCGGCGGCCTGCATCCACCGTGACTCCGCAGCCTTCACCAGATCGTCTGTCCATCTAGTTGGTGGACGTCCTACGCTGGGCTTGCCGATCCGTGGTCTCCATTCGAGAACTTTTCGGCCCCAACGGCCATTTGTTCTGCGTGCTATATGGCCTGCCCACTGCCACTTCAAAGAGCTAACCCGTTTGGCTATGTCGGTGACACGCGTTCTTCTACGAATCTCCTCATTTCTAATTCGATCTCGTAGAGAAACCCCGAGCATAGCCCTCTCCATAGCTCTTTGAGCGACTCTGAGCCTGTTGATGAGACCAATTGTGAAGCACCACGTTTCGGATCCGTATGTCATCACTGGCATACAAATATTTAGTACTAATATATAATATATAATGTAGCCTGTGGTACTACTAATGCGGAATTAGTAATGTTTCGTTCTATATAGGTACAGTTAACAGCTAATGAAACGAAATATGCAGTAAATTATGTCAAAAGTAACTGACTATTGTAGTATGTTAGAAGTAAAGGAACAAATAACGTCTCATAAGTGAGAAATCACATTAATTTCTACCTAGGGGTTATAGTGATCTTGTCTTTTGATTACCTACTTGAAACTTCATTTGAAATTGACAATTGGGAATAACATCTTAAATCTTTCACGTCAGAGATGTTATGACACATATATTCTGATCACTTACTTTTGCTGTTGAATATACCTACGTGAGTAACTTTCGTGTTTTTTTTTTAATAATTGTATAACTAACGATAATTTTGAAAGTGTTATAGTTACGATTCGGGATTAGGCTTGTGTAATAGTCGATTAATACTATGTGTACTACATCGACTAACAAGCTAAATTATTTCACCATTTATCTTTATCCATATTTTATGAATCTGTTTGAGTATGCATTCATTTCGAATTATAATGGCGTCCATCAATATGCAATGTGTTTTCATTAAAATTCGTGGTTCCGTCCTCGCTGTGAATATTTATCAGTGAACTGATAGCGGAGAGTTGATCTGGTTAAGGTCGGTGGGTTGGACCCGGTTACCTTGTTTCACCAGCAAAATGTAAATATAGCTTTTAAAATGGATCTTAACAATGCTTACTTACACGGCGCGGCGCTTGTATCAGCCTCGAAATATCGAAAATGAAGAAGCTTCTTAAATCATGTTTGCTATCCGATTTACGGTGGGCGGAGGTCCGCTTGCGGTGCAAGAGGTAGCGGGTTCGATTCCCGCCGAGGGGTCAAGTGTTTGTATGTTCTGCAAGCATTTTCTCCTTGGTCTGGGTGTTTAGTATGTATAATAAAAATATCTATCTATGTATGTCTATTATATTAAGTATATCAGATGTCTAGGACCCGTAAAACAAGCTAATAGCTTACCACGGGGCATGTTGTTGTGTGGATTGTTCGGCAATATTTATTTATTTATTGGAGGTACGTAGATACACAAAAAGACCACGAATAAATTTGATAAGAAAGAGATAGACTTCACACTATACCTAGGGTTTCGTGTACAGCTTATACACGTATTAAAAAAAAATACTCAAATTAGTATAAAGCCGTGTTGGCTAAGTGGGAGGAAACTCGACTTTAATTCCGAAGGTCGTGGGTTCAAAACCCCGCCACGCACCTCTGGATTTATAAGTGAAATATATGTGCACTTTAAACACGTGCTAAAGCACGTGTTTAAAGCGCACATATATGAAGGCAAATATCGTGAGGAAACCGGCATGTTCTGAGAACTTTAAGGTGGTTGTATGGGCTAACGCGACTTTTTCAAATTGATATATCTACTTTATGAGTGAATAAAAATGTATAAAAAAAATATATGTTGCAAAATAGATATTAAATTACAACTTGAACGTTTGAAATTATTGTATCTTCATTATTACTTAATAAAAAAAATATTCAAAGTAAGGCATTTTTTATCCGAAATTTGGATATATCTTTTAAACGGTATTGAGTTTGAGTATTTTTCTTTAACTTAAATATTTGTCAAAGTATCCCACACAAACTGTACGTTTGAAAATTAAAACAAATGATTTATACGACTACAAATAATTATTTTATGTTTTCGGTATGAAATGGAACGACCGGGTCTGTGCGGGGGCGACGGGCGGCAGTGTGGCTCAGACTATCGGACGGGGAGGTTGTGTCGCGCGTCTTCGTCATCGGTCCAAATGCATTTTCGATGTAACCGTATAACGATTATTGTTTGCGCATGGACGCTGTTGTTTAGTTTTATATTTTAGACTCTGAGTGCCTCGTAGGCGCGGTGTGCGAATGTCCGCTTGCAGAGCAAAAGGTAGCGGGTTCGATTCCCGCCGAGGGTAAAAGTGTTTGTATGTTCTGCAAGCACTTTTCTGCTTGGTCTGGGTGTTTAATATGTATATTAAAAAATATCTTTAAATGTATGTATATTATAATATAATTATTAATATCATTAAGTATATCAAATATCTAGTACCTACCCGTACGTAACACAAGCTTAGAGCTTACCACGGGACTAAATGTTGTTGCGTGAATTGTCTGGAAATATTATTTATTTATAACTAGCACAGACTAGTATAAATATAATTAAAAATTAAATAATTAATTATTTGTTATATATATTTTAATTCGCTTTATTTTTCGAATTAGCTCGCTAAAGTGGCAATGGGCGGGCCATGTCGCACGCAGGACAGATGGCCGTTGGGGCCGGAAAGTTCTCGAGTGGAGACCACGGATCGGCAAACGTAGAGTAGGACGTCCACCAACTAGATGGACGGACGATCTGGTAAAGGTAGCAGGCTCGCGGTGGTTGCAAGCTGCTACCGAACGAAGTCACTGGAAGTCATTGAGGGAGGCCTATGTCCAGCAGTGGACGTCCTACGGCTGAAATGATGATGATGATGATGATATATATTTTATGTCACCGCACCGTCCAGTTTTTGCTGTGCATTATTCCCTCCATCCTAAGGTTGTCTGGAAGAAATTACTCTAAGCAATAAGGCCGCCCATTACGCATTTCAGTATTTAGCTTTAAGTCCCTTTTTGTATTGTGATATCCTGGTGTGTAATAAAGAGTTTTATTATTATTATTATTACTAGGTAGATGATACAAACAAAGTATATACAATGGGTATCTTCGAACCTTGATCAAACGAAATGCGGATACACGACATAAATTTATGGATAAATATAGGATAATAATTATTATGTTGGCTATTTAAAAAAAAAGCCAATATTTTTTTTTATGAAATCTACTTCGTATTGTTTTTTATTCGTTTCTGTTTGAGTAAATGGTGTATTTTATTCAAAGTAGGCTCATTTGAAAGCTAGATAGTTTACATTATTATAATCATCAGCCCTTATCCCATATTACGTGGGGTCGACGCAACATCTTTCTTCCTTCCATTTTCCTCTGACACTCGTCATCTCAACACTCATTCCTTCCTTCAAAGTTCAAAATTAATTTATTGCGTAAATACATGTTACAGCGTTGTTATGGCTTAAATTTTACATGGATCAATGTATTTTACCTGTCCAGGCATGCAATTATAAAATTGGCATTACATTATTGAATAAACTAAAATAATAATAATAAAAATCTAACAAAATACAGTACTAAATAATTTTTTATAATTATTAACTTTAAATTAATTTCATTAAACATTTATAACATCAGTAATCATCATAGTAAGCAAAAATTCAAAGTCATAAAACTAATTATTGTACAATTTAAAAAGTCATTATCTTAGAAACATTTTTGTCAGTCATTTTTGTTCTTACGCATGCCATCCTTCAAACAGTCCATCAATATTTTCTTTGACCTACCTCTTCCCACATATCCATCAACACAAATATCTAACACTCTAAGCTAGATAGTTTACCTAATTAAGAAAATTCAAAACAAAATACAATTTTGGTACAAGAGCCCGCAAAATTTTTTTTTGTAGTAATTTACCAAAACAATTTTTTTTTAATTTTGTTGATGATCTATAATTTTTAAACTTTTTTGCATGTTTTATTAAACTTCATAATTTTTTTCAAACGTTGTCTGGAAGAAATTGCTTTAAGCAATAAGGCCGCCCATTATGCATTTTGTATTTTGCAAGTCCATTTTTGTATTATTTTATCTTGGTTTGTAATAAAGAGTTCATCATCATCATCATCAGCCTATTTTAGTCCACTGCTGGACATAGGCCTCCCCTAATGAGCGCCATAGCGCCCTGTCCTCGGCTTGACGCATCCAGCATCTGCCTGCAGTCTTTCGCAGGTCGTCATCCCACCTGGCCGGAGGGCCTACACCACGTTTGCCGAGTCGCGGTCTCCACTCCAGAACACGTTTACCCCAACGGTTATCAGTTCTTCGTACGATATGGCCGGCCCACTGCCACTTCAGCTTGCTAATCCTATGAGCTATGTCGGTAACTTTGGTTCTCTGTCGGAAGTGCTCATTCCGCATTCTATCCTTCAGAGAAACTCCGAGCATAGCTCTCTCCATAGCTCGCTGCGCGACTTTGAACTGGTGGACCAACCCTATCGTAAGTGTCCACGTCTCGGCACCGTACGTCATTACGGGTAGAACGCACTGATTAAAAACTCTCGTTTTCAAGGATTGCAGTATGGATGACGAGAAGACTTGACGTAGTTTACCAAATGCTGCCCAGCCTAACTGAATCCTCCTCTTAGCCTCCTTATCAAAGTTGTTTTTTCCCAGCTGCAGAACCTGCCCGAGGTAGGGGTATTCGGAAACAACTTCGAGAAGGTGCGGATCGATCGGACGACCGGCCTTGGCTCAATTTGGTCATTAATCATGACTTTGGCTTTATCCAGATTCATGCCAAGTCCGATACGTCGCGAAGACGCAGCAAGGTCGTCTAACATCTGGTTCAGCTCCTCTAACGACTCCGCCATTAAGACTATGTCGTCCGCGAATCGTAGGTGCGAAATGTGGTGGCCGTCTTTCATCGCGCTCGTGAACAGTTTCGGGGATATGACATCCCCCTGTCACACACCTCTGCGCAGTTGGATGGGTTTGGACTTCTGATCTTGTACTTGGACACACATTGTAGCGGCTTCATAAAGACTTCTCATCACCTCGATATAACGACAGTCTACTTGGCATCGCTGGAGAGATTGCAGAACAGCCCAGGTTTCGACGGAGTCAAAGGCCTTCTCATAGTCCACAAATGCTAGACACAGGGGCTGATTATACACCCCAGTCTTCTGTATAATCTGCCGCACTGTGTGAATGTGGTCTATGGTGCCAAATCCTGCGCGAAACCCAGCCTGCTCCAGTGGCTGAAACTCGTCTATAGTCTCCGAGCGAGACGATTCGTGATAACTCTTGAGAACAGCTTATATATGTGGCTCAGGAGTGAAATGGGCCTATAGTTTTTGAGAAGAGCTTTATCTCCCTTCTTAAAAAAGAGCACCACTAAACTTCCGCTCCACGCCTTGGATAAAGAGTTATATTATTATTATTATTCTACAAATTCTACAAAGAGTATGGGTCTACCTTTTTTCGTTGTCATGTTATTAGCCATTTTAATTAGGTACTTTCTGCCTTGTACAAATATCAACAGACAACAAATTATGTATCTTAAGTTGCATTAAAATGATCACGCACGATTGTGGTGAAGTGAGCTGGAGCGTCACCATGAATCACGCCAGCGAATCAAATAAGAAACGATCGCGATGTACTAAAAAGAACTTGTGAACTGAACGTGGCTTTACTTGAACGATATGCATTGAGGAAAATGGTTGGCATTTTGAGCAATCAATAAATTAATTGAAAGTAATAACTTAAAATGTTGTATTACTTAATCTTATCATTATCCACCGTTAATATCCCACTTTTGGGCAAAGGCTTCGTTCCGTTTCATCTTATCTTGCCTTGTTTCATTACATAATTTGCTGTCTGTTGATCTCTGTACAAGGCAGAAAGTACCAAATTCAAATGGCTAATAACATGACAACAAAAAGAGTTTAATTAACCTTTTTGGTACGTGGGCTACCCACCAACCTTAGAGTATCTATGGATACCAATAGTGTCAGTCGCGTAGCATTTCAAATAATTGTATACTCTCTACCTGAAACTTTAAAGGAAAAGCAAAATACCTCGAAAACTTAGTGACTGACCAAAAATCTGAATTGTACTCGTCTTTATGCCCGATTTTCTAATCCTATGACATTATGAATATTGCAGATACTACCTAGATTCTATCAGACGATTGGCCTTCAAGCAAAAACCAGACTTACTTTTTAGAAGAGATTTGTAGTATATATTATGAAGTTTAATATGACATGCAAAAAAGTATACCTCAATAATCCAGTGTAAAAGTTACAGATTAAAAATAAAATACAAAATCTATTTTTTTTGTTAAATTTCTACAAAAAAAAAATTTTAATAGGCTTTTGTACCGAAATTCTATTTTCTTTTAATTTTCATAGCTAGGTAAACTATCTAGCTTTTTAATGAGCCTACTTTGAATAAAATACACCGTTTACTCAAACAGAAACGAAGAAAACCAGATGAAGTACCTAGTTCTCATAAAAAAATATTAAATCGGCTTTTTTTAATAGTTTACATAAAAAAAAACTGATATTTATCGATTAATTTTTGTCATGTATCCGCAAATTGCGTTTGATCAAGGTTCGTAAATACACATTGTATAGGTAACTAGCCTACCCTGGCAGGATTGGCTTAGGATCTTATTAGTAGGTTGGTACTTAGTAAGTAAAAAAAACCTAGTTAAAAAACATACTTATTATTTATTTATTTATTTGTTATATTAGGACCACCAACAAGAAAATACACTAAAATAGTTTAAAAATTAAGGTTCATTAATATCTAATAATAATATATACTTAATTTCAACAATACATTTTAAATTTTTAAAAAAAATTAAAAAAGAAAATAACATAAGCACAAACGCATAAATCTCTAGGTAGAATAGTTTTAGCGTAATAATGATGTAGTTGGAAAGTCCTTATTTACGGCGTCGCGACTCGCGAGGACCCGGCACGCGTGACCGCTTGCCGAGAGCGCAGGCCGCGCTCTGCGTCGTAAAAATGTAGCGGGGAGTATGCGGTTGCGCGGGGAATAATTTTGACTCCGCCCGAATCCTCAAGGCCGTTGGCCCATACAGGCGCCTTAAAAAGAGTTTGAAGGACATGTGACATTCACCAACCCGCACTTGGCCAGCGTGGTGAATAAAGGCCTTATCTCTCTCGTCAAGAGAGAAGTCCCTGTGTCCCAGCAGTGGGAACGTTAATAGGGTGATGATGATGAGTATAATTTGTTTTTAGTATTTGTGTAATAGCGACAACGAAAAACAATATCCATCAAAATTTCAACTCTCTAACTATCACGGTTCTTCATTATACAGCCTGGTGACTGACGTACAGGCAGACAAACAGACAGCTAATTATTTAATACAATTGTGACGAAATATCAAAAATCAGTATATTTTTATTGTAACCATTCGAGAGACTGTCTGTCGAGATACTATGTCGAATTGTTATAAATATCGAAAGCGTTTACAAGATATACATTTATACATATATCAGAAAGTGATATTTTTCTCATTTTTTCGATATATTTCGAAGTTATTATATCATGGTTCTGAGAATTGCCCTGCAGGAATCCAGGCACTGAAAACTAAGATAAGAGAAGTGGACAGCCCGATAAATAAATTCCTGTTCCCGAGAGATACTCACCGTAGTAGATAATCTGATAGCCAGAGCATATCTTCAAACATTTCTACATCTAAACATTTCAGTTATGTGCTATATATTTTAGAAAACTTGGTTTAAATTACGGAAAAAATCTAACTAGACTGAACTGTATACATATAGCGTAGCGTACATATACTGTATAGCGGCCTGCCCCGGCGTCGCACGGGTATAAAATTTTCCCGGAAATTATTAGAATTTTTCTCGCCGTAAAAACCATCCTATCTCTCAAGTTGAATCGAAATGCACATGGTGTGCGAATTTTATTATAATCGGTTAAGTGGTTTAAGAGTCCATTGAGGACAAACATTGTGACTCGAGATTTATATATATTAAGATATAACGGCGTTCTGATGAAGATTTGAAAAATCAACACTATCGTGCCGGCTAAATAAGTTTCATGGGTCAACAAGTTACGAAAATCTGTTTTTCGCAAATATCTCGCGAGCTATCGCTCGGAGGTCATAGAAATCTTTATAAAAACTGTTTTTGTAACATTATCTACAATAAGTGTCTTGTACAATTTTCTGTAACATAAAGCGTTTTTGGAACTGAGCTTTGAGAAATAGGAGACGCAAAATAGCGTTTAACTGAGTAAAATCTTTTACACTTTATAATTTTATTTTACTCGACACTGGCAAACTGACGCTTAGAGCGCAGAGTCCAATTACAAGGCATTGAATTGAATTGAAAAATAAATTAGAATGTACTCAAATTAAGTGTTGTATAGGTACCTACCATACACCAGTGCGCTGTTGTAATGTTGTATACAAACATTCAACTCAGTAAAAACAATTATTAGTAAATTAATAGCAAAGTATCAAGTCTATCACTGTTATCACGAATGGACTAACACGTTCCCTAATGTTGTTCAGTAGTAAAACTGCATTCCCTAAAGCGAATACTTTAAAACTTCGCCAGCAGATGTCATCTGCCGTCTAGACGAGAGTCTGCGAAACTTTTATTCTCTTTGCACTAGTCTGTATCAAATTGAACTTATCGAAAATCTATTCGGCTTTGTCTCAGGTGTTGGTTTGGTTCGTTTGAATTTGCTAAGTTAGGGTTATATAGAGGAACCTTTTTAAAATGAAAACAGACGGCTATTATTAGGACTGGAATACTTGAATTGAGACAGTTCAGGTTCGCTTGAAACGTTTCTCAATATCTTGTTTTACTATCTCTGAGTAATTTTAGGCAATGTTTAAAGTTTAGAGCTATCCAAGTCAACTGACAACTGTCCGTGACTGAGTGAGCAAGATCTAATATATTTATATAAAACATTAAAGAATTTTGAGACGAAATTTGAAGACTTGGAATTACATGGATCTCACAACTTTTTACCGCAGAACAACTGAGTTGCGCGACTTGGTTTTTTTGACAAGTATTGTTTTTGATGGGATATATTTATACTTTTATCACTAATTTAGCCCGGAGATGGTGAAACAGGCGCTATGACATCTTGTTTATATACATTTATGAACAAGATGTTGTTTTGGTCGTTGTCACAATCCACAGATTAAAGAAAAACGAGATTCCTTAGTCACAATCACAATCTAAAGACGATATAATAGCAGCCTTGACAGCCTGGCATATATACTTGTCAGCCATTTAAAAAAAAAGTGATGTCCCAGCGGAGCTCATCTCTGGGAATAAAATTAATGTAAGACAACCTAACCTAACCTAACCAAATGAAACAACTAATAAATGATTATGAGATATTTGGGCCAATATTTTTTAATGATTTATGTCCCTAAATATCATGTAAGTACTTGTTAGAGATTTGGTCCGGTGACAGAAGGTGTTAGGCACCTTCTGTTTCTAAGCATTTCTTGATTGACATACGTTTCATGACTTCGCTGCAAAATTACGATTTTCTTTAAATAGTGGCAGACATAGATTCTTTTACATCTATTGGAAACTTGTATTTCGTTAACTTGCGAATGGCACAATGGTGCCTCAAGTAATTACGTAAAATAATCTATATTTGAGCAATTCACAGACCCAGAGAAACAACGCAAAGGCCTAAAATATGCTAATGCTGGGGTGATTACCCCTTTTTACGTTCCCACTGCTGGGACACAGGGACTTCTATCTTGAAAAGACAGGTTATGCCTTTATTCACCACACTGGCCATGTGCGGGTTGATAAATGACACATGTTATTAAAACTCTTCAAAGTTCTCAAAACATGCCGATTTCCTTACAATGCTTGCCTTCACCGTTAAATATGCTAAACCAAAATATGATATCCTTCCTAAGGCACTAGAGTTGCAAAATATACCTCACAGCGACAAAAGATACAGAGAAAATGACTAAACTGAATTAAAAGCAAGGTTTGCACTTAATCCTTTCAAAGACAACACAAGTACCTACTTAACTCTTACACGTGTTTTATGACTTTTTCAGTACCTTAATGAAAGACCTGAAGGATTTCAAAGGGTTAAGAGCAATTAGTAATGATTTAATCGCGCAGGTAAATGTTAAAGGAATATTTATTCTATTTAACGGTAGATTTTTTACTACCAGTTAAATCTATGTGACGGGTTTTTAATATGTTTGACTGACATACTGTTGTAATGAAACACGCGTAGTTGGTTAAACACTGAATTTATTTCCATAGGTATCTACCCTCACATTATTGCATAATAGCTAACCTACCCACATTAAGTATATATACCACATCTTTCCCCTTATAGAAAACAAAACATAAAATACATTTATATTCCCTTCACCAAAACAAAAATAAAGAAATAATAATACAATTGCCTTAAACTAAACACCAACAATAACTAATATTATAGTACTTATAATCTTTATATACACTTTTCTATAAATTTCTTTGAGTTTTTAATATTTGTGACAAGAAGTAACATTAATTATGTGTAATATACCAACCTACAACCAGGTATAATAAAGAGCTACACAGCCTGTTATGTGCCGCTAATCATCGTCAATCGTTCCAAAAAAATTATTTAACATTCGAGCCGTTCTCTCTTTAGACCTCGTCGTCTCACAGACTGGCGACACTCTTGATGGGTCACAGTCACTAGTGCCCAGAATTGACTTAGGCCCTGTAGTTCCTGCCTGAGACTGCGTTGACTCCGTTGACTGCTGTTGACTTACATTAGATTGCCTGCGTCTGCGAATACCTGACCTCGACGAGAAAGTGGGCGATTGCAGACCTGTCCGCTTAGTAGTTCTGGGTAGGTTGTGTGACAGCACACTCCCGCCGGCAGACCCGCGCGCCACCAGCTGTGCGCGCGTGCGCCGGTACCCACCGTGATAGTCCTCATGTTGTAGCGGCGGCTGTCGGTGCGGGCGCGGCGCGTGCAGCGCGCACGTCGCGCAGCCGCGCACGGTGCGCTCCACGGCCTCGGACAACCCCGGCCAGAACATCACCTCGCGCGCGCGGCGCAGGCACCGCTCGATACCGAGGTGCCCCTGGTGGACCCGAAACAACATTTCTTCACGAAGACCGCGGGGAATGAACACACGATCACCTTCAAAAATTATTCCATCCACGTTGTGAAGCTGCTCACGATCCCACCGCTGTCACCATGTTGTAATGAAACACGCGTAGTTGGTTAAACACTGAATTTATAGCCATAGGTATCTACCCTCACATTATTGCATAATAGCTAACCTACCCACATTAAGTATATATACCACACATACGATTAAAGAGGAATAAAAATCGGTAATGTTTATAAATTAACAGCTGACCCGGCACACGTTGTTTTGTCAAATAAATTAAAATGGAGAATAAGAAACGGATATAGAGGTAATAAATTTCGCACTTCAGGCAGGCAAAAGTCACTTTACCATACAACCACGCTGAGACTAATATTGGCGTGAAGATATCGTGGGTTCAAACCCCGCCACGCATCTCTGGATTTTTCTTCTTGAGAAATGTATGTGCGCTTTAAACATGTGCTTTGTGCGGTGAAGGTAAGCATCGTGAGGAAACCGGCATGTTCTGAGAACTTTAAAGACTTTAAAGGACATGCGACATTCACCAACCCCAGTAGTGGGAACGTTAACATGTTGATCAAGAGGTCATTATCATCTCAGACGTAGAACGTGCACTATTTGACATTGGCATTCATCCTTTTGTGCACTCTATTTATTGTGTGCATGAGCTGTGAGTGCTTTGAAAATATTTTTTGTGGTTTTAGTTATTTGGTGTTAGCTGCTTTGTATTTATGTTTGTTTTTTATTTTTGACGTTTCTTAGATTTGTCATAACAAACAATGTAACTAAATGATTATGTATCTTGTATCTCGAATGCTTTAAATTTAAAATATTTAAGGAAACAGACAGTGGAAACGAGTTCATTTTATATTATGCAAAGATTTAAATTATATGAATATAGAATCATCAAAGTATTATAATAAAAGAAGAAACAATTTATTAAAACTTCGCTTAAATTAATACTTAAGTTACCAAATTTAATCAGATGCGAAGGCGAGTATGGATAAGTTGTCACGGAATCCATTTTCGATTCCGTCATTTGGATATTAAAATATCAATAAAATGGGGAATTGTGGAGGCAACACATAAAAGATCTCGTGAGAAATGAAAAACTATTTTAGTGGGAAATTTCGTTATTTATTTCATTTTATTTACTAGAAGAAACTGATGCTATGTAAAAGTCAATGTTAATAAGTATTATCTCTCTGTGGTCGGTCCCTCATGACTGAGGATCGTGCTCAGCATCGGAGTTCCATCGAGAGCGAATAATCTGTCTCCATCGGGTTCTGTCCATCGCATCTCTGACAGTGTCGTAGAATTTGGAGGACGATAGAACCTTCATTTGATCTGTCCATCGAGTTGGTGAACGTCCTCGAAATCGTTTCCCTTCGGTGTTACCAACGACAATCAGTTTCTCTAGACTCTCATCGCCTCTTCGCACTGTATATTAAGTAATAGTTTAATATTGTATAATCTGTGGTATTATAAATAAATAAATATTTCCGGACAATCCACACAACAATTAGCCCCGTGGTAAGCTTTTTGCTTGTGTTACGGGTACTAGACATCTGTTATACATAATATTATAGGCATACATATATAGACATTTTTTACTATACATATTAAACACCCAGACCAAGGAGAATGCTAGCCTTCCGCGATAAATAACAAAGAAGCAAACCCTTTAGCTTTACGTTATTAGATTTTATTTATAGTAAACTTATTTAAAACTCCATAACGACTCCATAGAGCGACTGGTCGTGCAAGGAAAAGTGGAAGGAACCAGGGCCCGCGGGAGATCACCTATGCGCTGGACTGATCAAATAAAATCCGCAGTAGGAGTCCCAGTGTCAGACTGCACCAAACAGGCTGCAAACAGAGAAAGATGGCGGGCGATCGTTAAGAAAGCTGTGTCCGTCTCTAACACCAAATGATGCCTCAATGTGACCACGACCGCTCTGTCAAGAGTGTAACGACAGAGAAGAGAAACTTATTTAAAATAAAATTAGATTGAATTTATGCGAAAACCTTTCTCTTGAATCACTCTTTCTATTGCAGAAAGTTCATTCCGAGTTGGAGTTTTGAAGGTTTCGGCGGTGATTTTTATATGAAATGTTTTTGCAAGATTAAATTTCGTGGTGTAATTTTTCGGTTTTCGTGGTGTGAAAGATCCGTTTAGTAGTTTTTGAGTTTATCCCGAACATAAAGAGGGGGACTTTGATGTATGATATAAAAAGATTCAATTACGAAAACCAGTTAAATAAAACACTTCAAAAAACCATTTTGCCTAGCTATGCGTAGAATTTAATAAAATCAGATTAATTTTGAGGCACCCTTTATTATCAGCCAAGTTTCATAATTTTGGTAATAACCAACGACAAGATTTCCCAAGTGTTTCCAGCTTATTCGCAAGATTTTTGCTACACTTACATGTGGGGATAATGAATTTTAAACAATTTCTGGAAGATTTAAGTGGCGGTTAGATACAGTCATCCTTGGTTTTAATTAATTTTTGTTACCTTGTTTTTTGTTAATGAAGGTAGCTCATATAAAAAAGTCGCCATTATAACAGGGTAAGTACTCTAGTGCATACACACATTTTGCTATTCTAAAATTTCTAATGTTCCTTTTTCTTTTTACCCGACTGCCAAGAAAGTAGGGAAGTTTTTCGAATGTATGATATTATGTATGTTAAAGGCTTTATGGATTTTGACGTATGATGCATCGTCAGATTCGTCGTGATCACGACATTTTACCCCAAAAGGCATATGAGATACAGTCACAGCCTATATTTTTACATAAATTAATATGTATATTAAAAAATATATCTTTATGTGTATGTCTATTATATTTTGTATATCAGATATCTAGTACCCGTAACACGAGCTTATCACAGGGCTAACTGTGTATCAGGGGCTAATGTGTTCATTGTCCAAAAAATAAATAATAAATTTAGGTGATGGGTCTTTAGTTGTTTTATACCGCGGGTAGTTCCAAGGTATGAATCACCTAAGGATCGTTTCCAAAAGTGGTTAGAAACGCCCAAGTACTTTTAAGACCTTGCGAGACGCGCCGCGTTAGACTAAGGTTGTAATCATACTAGGAACTTCTTCGAAGATAGGTAGTGTTCAGTCCAAGTCAACAATACTTGCAGCTTGAGGAAGGGACGTCTTTTCTCACCGCCATCCAGCGCAAATATCTTTGTGTGCGATTAGAACTGCTAAGACACTCAATTACGTAAAATAGCTCAGATATCGCTAGGTTAGTTTATCGTTTGTTCTCGCAGTAAAAGTACTCTTATTTATTAACCTCTCTCTTGAAGTATTGTATAGTGCTGAAAACTGCAAACAAAATATGTTGAGTAGTTCAAAATGTTGAAGCGTTGAATTGAAAAGCATTGAGTAGGTATCTATTTTAAGATATCAAAGCGAACAGGAAGCCTGCTTGACTAACTACATTTTATACAATTAGAATTTATATAAAACCCTGGGACAACTTTTACACACATGAAATAGTACCCTATTTCATGTGTGTATAACTTGGTAAAATAACCAACGTTGGCAGAAAATAATATTTTTCCCGAAAAACTTAAATTTATAGATACTTTTCAGTTAGAATTCTAAAGAAATTGACATGAAGACAAAAAAAAAATACAAATATTGCGAACAATAACATATTCATAAACATATCACCTGATGATCATTCTGCGAGTCTGACAGTCCATCATTATCAACACCCTATTAACGTAACAACTGCTGGAAACAGGGACTTCTTTATTGACGAGAGAGATTATGCCTTAATTCACCACCCAAGCCAAGTGTGGGTTGGTGAATGTCACATGTCTTTCAAATTCTTCAAAGATCTCAGAACATGCCGGTTTCATCACGATGTTTGCCATCACAGTTAAAGCACGTATTTAAAACCGCACATACATTTTTCTAGAAGAAAAATCCAGAATACGCGGTTTAAGCCCACGATGCGACGCTCGGAATTAAACTCGAGTGTGTTCCCAGTATTCCCACTTAGCCAACACGTCTGTGAGTCTTTAATTTCACAAATTATACCATTTAATCCAATCTCAATTAAAGGTTAGTCAACACAGAAAGCACAAAGCACAAAGTCAACCCCTATTATTTTTGTAAACATCTGCAAACCACCAACTTAATCGGGCTTCTATTGATGCCATTAAATATTTCTTATCTGGGTAATTCTTTTTTAAACAACATTAAACAATGTTTACCCCCGTGTCGTAGCAAAGATTACAAAGAGGGTAGCACAGATTAAAAAGGCAAGTCGCTCTTAGTAAACCCTTAGAATAGGGGAAGTATTCTGTTTGAAGGGTACACAGCTTTTGTGTAGATTTTTCAAGATTTTGATAATTTACAAGTTTTACACCGTGCTTAGTTTCGTACACATTCACAATAAGTACCTACACACAATCAAGTACAAATGTTTCGTATAATTTTGGTGCATTAAGTTGTATGTTGCTATAAGTTAAGTAAGAAATAAGGGCTTCCTGGTAGGGCGATATATTTCCGAGAATGGGACGCGCAGGGCAGTTTTGACGTGTACGTTCTTTAAAGTGGCTGTGGGCAGGCCACATAGCACGTAGAACTGTCGCTGGGGCCGAAAAGTTCTGGAAAGGAGGCCGCGGATCGGTTAGCGCAGCGTCGGACGACCACCAACCAGATGGACATAAGATTTGGTGTGTTGTAACTTACTGGCTCACGGTGGATGCAAGTAGCGACCGATCGGAATAATTATTGGCTTATGTCCAGTAGAAATGATTAGGGCATTTTTGGAAAAATATAACAACACTCCAATATTTATTTATTAGGCACACCGAACTAAATACCTACAAGAAGCAAAGTAATGTTTAGATAAAGTTAATTTATTTGTAAAAAAATCACTTACGACTTCAGGGTTCGTGATTAATTTTATATAAATATTCTTATTCAAATCAGAATATGGCCGCTGCAAGATCGAAGGTGCTTAGGGGTGTTTTCTAAAGGAATCTGATTTATTAGAATTTTTCCGGCATGTTGAGCCATAGTATAGAAATCAGTAAGTGTATCTTTCCATTGCTAGAGTGTACCACACTTTGTTGTGTCAGTATAGAAAAGAAAAGAACATCCAAGTTAGTAAGTAGTAAGATAATCTTAAAAAATGGAATGGAAGTGTATTGCAGATCAATGTTGTTTATCTTTATACGAAGGAGAGAGAGCGAGAGAATGAACATTATGAGTGCAATAAATAAATACATATTTCTGGACTAATCACAAAGCATCATATAACCCCAAACTAAGAGCTTGTACTATGGGTGACTGATATACTACATAGATATATATTTTTTGTAAATACATACTTATAATACCTATATATGAAACACCGAGAGCGAAACCAGCAATTGTAGATCGTACAAAATCTGGTCCCGCGGCGGAAATCCAACGCGCAACCTGCACCTCAGGCAGTAACACTGGATTTTGGTATCTACCTACTTTTATTGATTTATTCGGTGTTTGTTCTTTATTTTTGTAATCAGAGCTCTCTGAGAGATCTCTGATCCATCAAGACGATTAGAACACTTTCTAATAATTTTTGAGTTTATATTCCCACTTACTAGTATAGGTAGTAGTGCTTTAATATTTTGGGATGACCACAGAAAAGCTTGTTATACTGCATTATGTTGCGTTTTACTGTACACCCATGCGAAGGGACGAGAAGGGGAGCTTGATCTATGGTTGGAAATTTAAAATTACATTAAGCTGACAAAAAAAATGAAAAATATTTATGGACAGTCTGTAAAACATAAAAATATCAATGATATATTCATTAGTTATCTTTCGTCTAATGTAACAAATCACATTCTTTATTTGCGACAAGTATGGTGGATTTACAAGGTCCTATTGTTTTTACTGGAATCACACACTTGACCGATCATTTGGCATACAAATACATTATAAATTATATAAAAAAAAACGGTTCATAAACAAGGAAGTTATCTGCAGACATACATAAAAAAAAATACGGTCGCATTGAGAAACCTCCTCCTTTTTTGAAGTCGGTTAAAAATTGAAAAATTAAATGTATGACTCAAATGGCTAAACCTGTTTCTATGAAACGTAGCTAATAGCACTTTCGACTCTAAACAAAAGTACTTTACAGGAAGGGGATAGGGACGAAAACAGCCTCCGGAAACGTAATTTTTTGTTTTCTCTGGTGTCTAAGATAAACGAATTTGAGCATATTCGACGGTCCTCACTTTTAAACTCATCTTCCTTTACTCTGCTCTAGCAAATTCTTACACAGACACGTCTGCTATATTCGCCGATCCTTAAACACTGCCTCAAGTAGGTTTCAACGTAATTACTGTGCTTAGGTACGCACAGTGTAAGCAGAAATGTACTAGCAATATACCTGCATGTTCTGCGAACTTTGAAGAGTTTGAAAGACATTGTGACATTCGCATTGGCTAGCGTGTTGAATTAAGATAGATAGATAGAAAATATTCTTGGACAGTAATCTTTCGTGGAAGCCACATATAGAGTCTACAATAACACGAATACGAAAACTTATGTTTATATTTAAGAACTTGAGATGTTCCGCAAACCTCTCATGCCTAAAGATGGTCTATTTTGCGTTGGCACAGTCGGTTATATCCTACGGTATTGCAGTCTGGGGAGGTGCTGTAAAAAATGTCATGCTAAGAATAGAACGTGCTCAGAGAGCAGTTCTTAAGGTTATATACTCCAAGCCAAGGCGTTTCTCGACCGACAGTCTCTACGCTCTTAGTGAAGTTCTGACGGTAAGGCAGTTATTTGTCTTATCAATCATATTACGTAAACATTCAGAAGTTGCCTTTGACCATAACTTTACTTTAACAAAGAGACGCTCTGATCAGGTATGTACATTAAAACAAAGAAGAATAGTTACTGTTTCTAGACATTATTATTATCTTTGCGATAAATTATACAACAAAATTAACTCTACGCAACAGATTTACCCTCTGACTCTATATAAGTGTAAATTGAAAATGACTCAGTGGCTTCAGTCACTCTCCTATTCAGAAACAGAGGATCTATTCCTCACTATAAAATAATTAAATGACCTGTTTCACATACACACACCCAAACCACACCACACACACACACACACACTCTCACACAAACACCCTCGCACACACACACACACACACACACACACACACACACACACACACATGCATACACTGTAATTATTTAATATCTCGATTAGATTATAAGTTTAATGTAATTATCTCGATTAGGTTATAAGGTTAATGTTTTAAACCATACTTCTTAATATTGTACCTACTTCTTTTAAATGATGTTTTTTTTTTTTTAAAATTTTATTTATTTTTGTTTAATGTCACCTTTATTATAATTTATCTGTATTTAATGTTAACATAGGACTGTCTATTCTGGAGGTGGGCGTTGGCTCTGCAACACAGTTTTTGCAAACTTTCGCAGACGCCATCGTTCGAATCTAATTGTGTAAAATACTGTTAATGTCCAAATAAACGATTTTTGATTTTTTTTTTTTTTTTTTGATTCCACACCAAACAAAGAAACAATACAATAAGAAAATAAAAACTAAACCTGGAATGCGTAATGGGCGGTCTTATTGCTTAAATCAATTTTGTCCAAACAACCGTGGATTGAGAGAGGAATTACAAATGCAATGGACGTAGGTTTTTCTATACTAATATTATAAAGAGGAAAGGTTTGATTTTTTGTTTGTTTGTTTGTCTCGAATAGGCTCTGAAACTACTGCACCGATTTAAAAAATTCTTTCACCATTCGAAAGCTACACTATCCCTGAGTGACATAGGCTATATTTTGTTTTCAAAAATAATATGATTTCTTACCAAACTCCGATAATGCAACCCATGGTGAAAAAAAAGAACCTAAAATCTTTCTTTAATCGCGAATGCTGCGAAAACTATTGAATATATAACAAAGTGATGTATTACAACTTTGTAGAACTTATCATTATCTACAAAAAACGTCGTTACATCATATCTCTAACTATTATAGTTTTGTGACAATGAGCGATTTTTTATATAAAAAAATTAATATACCACTGTTTGAAAAGGCTCTTTATTTGTATCTTGGTATTAATCCTTAACAAAATAAATAATTTATTATGTAAGATTGCTTTAAAACCTTTATATAACTTTTTGAATTATTAGATTCTGACATTCCATTCAAAAGATATCACAAAAAACTAACGTTACACCAATTGACCCGAACCAAGTTTATGTTTGTTGTCGGTTACACCAATTTGAGCTTGATCTTCTTAAAAATAATAAATCTAAATTTAAAATATAAAAAAACCCCCGATTCGAATCCTTCAATTCTCTTAAAAGTAAAACACCATTATAATGTGTAATGTGCACGCAATGCGCTTTCATTTGATACCCCACTCGAGATTTTTGTAGATTTTCGGTTTTCCTTCCCCACTCTAACCCCCACAATTTTTAAACGGTACAACCGATTTTCATGAAACATGTCTAAGAGCACTCGCGCCAAACTCACCTTTTAAACAAAAAAAAACTAAGTTGAAATCGCTTCTTCCGTTCGGGAGGTATGATGTCCCAGACAGATAGACACGTCAAACATATGACACCCCTCTTTTTTGTCGGGGGTTTAAAATGAATCGCAAAATGTGTTGCTAAGCGCATAACTCAACAACGCCTATACCAATTTAGCCAATTTATTTTTTTAAATGTTTGTTGGAGTATAAGGATGGTTATTACGGAGAGAAAAATTTGAATAATTTTGAATAATTACCCGTGCAAAGCCGGGGCGTGCCGCTAGTTATATTATAAAATAATAAATAAAAAAGCCTTTTATTTCTTGCTTTTCAGTAGAAATTCATTACAAAATCATTCACACTTATTAATAATTCAACAATATAATTATTTTTACATTAATTCTAATCTCATTTTAATAATTAATAATATAAAAAAAAACAAAAATAATGTTAATAATAATTGCATGTAAATAATTGTTATAATCAAATTGGGTACAAATAAAATACATACATAATATATATACCTAATATCTTATGCTTAAACTAAAACCTATAATAAATCACATTTACCTATAAGCTAGAGATGAAAGACATAGTTCCATACATTTACTGAAGATTTTATGCCTAATCCCTCTCGTCAAGAGAGAAGTCCCTGTGTCCCAGCAGTGGGAACGTTAATAGGGTGTTGATGATGATGATGACTAGCAATATAGCCGTTTTATAAAGCAACAGTAGACGTAACGGTATGACATAGCTTGATGTCGCTATGCCATGCCACGTTGATTCGCCTGATGGAATGCGCTGACTCGATTGACAGGTACAGGGATGTACAGGATGTTGACTTAAATAATACGTAAATAATACATACTTTTGTATTCTAA
This sequence comes from Gymnoscelis rufifasciata, assembly GCA_929108375.1. NCBI lineage: Eukaryota > Metazoa > Arthropoda > Insecta > Lepidoptera > Geometridae > Gymnoscelis > Gymnoscelis rufifasciata. The sequence goes on from OV815320.1 coordinate 2,282,120, forward strand.
AAAAGGGGATTTATTGCTGTGCAGTGTGCCGTGTCAGGGTTGAGGAGTCGCTGGAACGTCGAAAGTGTATCAACTATAGTTCTTTACGTGAGTATATAATATCGCGTTTTTTAGAATAAATAGTGTAGCTCACGATAAGAAAGTGAAATACGTTTATATGGGTTGATTTCAAACAAATTTCTGATCGAATCTCACGTTTGTCATTCATAATGGACCTGTGGTTTTAATTGATTAACAGTCATGTTGTTAGTGTTTGTTAGAACGCAGGCATATATATATCTACATAAGCAAATAATCCAAAATTTTAATTTTAATATTCTGTGTTTTGATAGATCTTTAATGAGAAAAAATGATGCAGTAGAACCTGAGATTTACGATAAAACGACTTTTGTTCCTGTGTTCCATTAAATCGACTTAACCTTTTATAGTTTTGTGTTGGCATTTTTTTTTTATTTTGTTTTAATTTGTTTTTAAATGCCCAAAATTTTCCTCAAGATCAATGAAATTGAGCTCAAGAAGCAATTACTGGACATCCACACCTAAGTTAGTACCTTCTCTCGTTTCTTTGCCTATGCAAATATAAAATTTAAAACTTATGTTTAATGTGTGTAGGTATGAGCTCGCAATGTGGGTTTTTGTTTGCCTAATAGTTTTCATTCTTTCTAAAGATGACTATTTTGAATGGAATTATATCTATTTTGTACCTATTATAAAATAAAGTAATATAAGATATTTTTTTTTGGAATTAGTGTTAAGTATCTTGAATTTTTGGACCTTTTTGAAACTAGATACAATTAAATATTGTGTAATCGTAAGATCAATAATAATAATTAATTGTCACTATTTCTCTGCATGTGTTTATTTGTATTTAATTCTGAATAAATTATATTGTATTTGTATTTGAATTGTAAAGTAAACTGAGAACACCCTGTGCCGAAATTGAGAGTTGCAGTAAAGCACGCAGACGGATGACGATCGCTCGTGGCGTAGCGCGATTCGAACATTCCGAGGGTAGAATGAAGGGGGTTGCCGCTTCGCATTCCTGGCTCAGATTCTCAGATATTTCGTATATTGCATTATGTACAGTATGCCTGTATATACAGTCGCTAGCTGGTAACCCTTTCTGCATACGAAACACCAACTGCAAGGGGGTTCCTACTTAGCGACGCATACTGCTCTAAGGACTATCAAGTCTAGATATCGAACTACTTAACCCCACAGCATTTTATGTTCTCCTTCGGCAATTTTACATTTCACTCGGCAAAAGTAGCCAAAGTGACTCCATGTAATATCAGTTATTGGTCATTGATAGCCTTGTCAAAATGAGCCCCGTTCTACTGATAAGCTGGAACAAATAAACATAACAAAACTTATTGGTATTTGTACCTTATCTATTCCCTGATATTTCGTTTCCAGAATGAGAATAAAAATACTAGACAAAAATAACAAATACGAAAAAACACTCCTGTTTAAAAATTTAATTAAATGGTGACCGCGAATGGGGTAAAGTACAGGCGGTATTCATTCAGCCCGGTTTATTTACCCAGGTGCATCAAGTACTCTTATAGAGTAGACTGTATTCACCCAGATATTTCGTGGTACTACTACACCACTTTAGTAGAGTTTGTTCACTCTGGTGGGATAGGTGAATAAACTTCAAGTACAGTATTTTATATTCATATAAAATCCTTCCTTCAGACCTTCAATAGGTATTCATGCCCCATCTTAGACCACATCGTCACTTTACATCAGGTGCATGCATATCATAAATAATAAATATATATCTGTATATTTTTATACAATACCAGATAACAGGATACCAGAAACAATGAAGAGGTATATCGATTCATATATTATAGTCAAAATTACGTCTGACGTCCAACAACAGCGAGATGGACAGATGATTTAGTAGAAGCTGCTGTCTGCACTCCGAAATAACAAGACGTCACTGAGTGACTATATTCAGGTCGAAATTGAATGTTTGAATTTGAATTGAAATGGTGTTGTAAAATCCAAAATGGCGGGCACTCCATCGAAACACTTTTAAAAACCTACGCGAACCCCATTATCGTCACCCACGTCAAAATTAGCACGACAATGGTGAATCAAAATTAAATAACACTTGTCCAGGATGAGGGTGCCTCTGAAAGCATTCAATTACCTATCTGTCACGGACAATGCACGCTTCAATGTTTTACGGTGTGTGATCCATTATCATTTTGGGAAAATTCAGTGCGTGTTTTATTGGTATTGTCAATAAAATTGGCATTGAAGGAGGAAAATTGGGAGGGCGCTGTGACTGTGTTTTAAGCATGGTTTGTTTGATGTGAAATGATTTCATATTTGGGGATATGTCTGCAAATGCTTAATTAGTCTAGTCAACAAGTTCAAAACGTGAAAAATAGAGATAAAGGTCTTTAAAATATGAGCGATTCATTCGCATTCGATTCGGAATCAAAAATGTTTATGATAGATTTTGGTACAGGTAAAAAAATGCAATTATTATTAACAAAATAAGATGGAAAAAAACGATATTTAGTTTTTTGCTAATAACTCGAAAAATACTCCATTATTTATAATTTTAATTTGACGTTGAAAATAGGGCTCCGCGCAGCTGTTACGGCTTGCGCGCGCCGCTGCTAAAGAAAGCTCAGCAATATAAATAAATTGTTATAACATAAAATGTGATTATAAAAATTAGAAAATATTCTAGTATCTTCTTAATACTTGAAAGAATCGAGCCGCGAAGAAAAAAAAGTTAAATCACCATTATTGAAAAAAAAAAACTGTTTTAATAGCTATTGTAATTTGTTTGAACTTTTTTTTACTTCTATGGTAGAGAGTATCCAATACAAGTATACAAGCAGTACTTCCGTAAAACAAAACAAAAGAAGCAATATTTTATCAGGAAAATATAAAAGAAAACCTTTCATACCACCGACAAACATTCAAAATGTCTGACGCACTCCCTTCCTATCGAAGTCTTATAAAAAATCTAAAGGTTAGACACTTAACCCTATGCAAATACTTTCATTTTATTTGTGGCCCAAGGCAAAGAAGTAGCGGTATAAAGGTGTGTTTTATCCGTCATCTTACTAATATTATAATCGGGAAATGCTTGGGATATTAAGATGCATGGTTAATAATCATTGTCTACAGAAAAAAGATTTGAAGCATCAAAGAATGATGCTTGAAATCAGATACTACCGAAATTGGATATATGCATAGCTTACTGTACACTGACAAATATATATTTCTTCGGGAAAATCCATTAAAAGCGGGGTTTTGCTAGCTATTCTACTCTACGTACGAATCTAAACCATTCTCAAACCCACTTAAACACACATAAAAATTTTCGTCAATATCGGTCCAGCCGTTTAGAAGGAGTTCACTGACTAACACACGTACAGAAGATTTATATGTTGTAAAGATATTTGGGTTAAGCCTTGCCTTGCTAAAATAACTAAAATAACTCGCTGGATGAGTTTATTCTCAATCAAACTTAAGGCAAGTTTACACATTTAATTTTAATAAAGGAATCTGTTTCCATTTAGTTGTGTTCATTTTTATGCATAATGACTATAGGTGAAAATCTTTAACTAGTTTTCTGTTACTACTAGGTTAGTTTATAATATTAATGTAAGCTTTTGAATTACATTAATAAATTAATATATTTAAACATAAACATTTACAAGGTGTTACGAGTGTGTAACTATATATTTTTTTAAGTTTAAACCTGTATCTCTTGCGTTTTAAGCCTCTTCTTCATTCTGTGACTGACACTTCTAAACAAGCGCCTCCCATTCCTTTGTAAATCACGATTCAGAGCGATGCATGAAGTATTGAAAATATTTTTTCCCCTTGGGGTGTAGTCTACTTTATTCCAAATGGTAAATGCACCCGTGTTTTCTTCTAAATCGGGGATAAGAGTAGATTTGACACGGAAATGCCGAAAATAATATCGTCTGGGTGGCTGGTTTCGGATTTGTTTCCTATTTTCAGACTTATGGATTTGGCGTTGAAAGGTTTTTGTTGAAGCTTGTTTCGATTTTGTTAGACCGACGTAAGTAGATTGAAGATGAGTATTGAGTTTATTCCATTTTCCTGGAAGCTAGTTGGGGTTATTAAATGCTAGTGAAATGGATTTTAATTTTGTAAGAGGCCTGATTTATTTAAAAAATATATTAACATGAAACTTACCAAAAACTAGGTACAGCCGGAGAGTTACGGACACTATCTATGAATTTTTAAAAATATTTTAATTACCAAAAAGTTACATCATCCTTAAAGAAAAATATTTAGTCCTTCTTAACACTGGTTGCTTTTTGTTCGTCTTTAGGGATCTTTTGTTTTTTAAGGCTATCCTTTTCTTCTTTACTATCTGTTATTTTGTTGCTTTCATCTTGAATAGGTTCTGCGTCTTTTGCTTCCTCATTCTGCACAGATTTCTCCTTTGTCTCTTCAATTGGTTCTACTTTAGGTTTAGGCTTTATTTTTCTTGGTCCTGTTGCAAAAAATGGTTTAGGGTTTACCGCGGTAGGGTTCCAATAGTTATTTTGGTAAACTTTGTCCCAGAATTCAAAGGATTCGGCAAAGAGATTCTTTTTGTTAATCAGCTCGTAGCCTATGTCGAGATAATTTGGATCTTCCGTTGTAAATTTCTTCCAGTGTGTTTTTAGAAGAACACTCTCAAACGCCGTTGGGTTTCTAAAATAACAAATAAAACATTAAAAAAAAAACTATTTCAGAAAATATGTATCAATCTATTAGTTATGATTAAGACAAATATATTCATTAAATCATCACCCTATTATTGTACCCACTCCTGGGACACAAGGACTTCTCTCTTGACAAGAGAGATTAGGCCATAATTCACCACTCAGGCCAAGTGCTGGTTGGTGAATAACACATGTCTTCCAAACTCTTTAAAGTTCTCAGAACATGCCAGTTTTCTCACGATGTTTTGCCTTCACCGATAAAACACGTGTTTTAAAGTGCACATAATATTTTTAAGAAGAAACATCCAGAGTTGCGTGGTGGCGTTTGAACCCACGACCTTCGAATGAAAGTCAAGTGTGCTCCCACTTAGCCAACAAGGCTACTTTATTTATTCATTGAGGGAGTTGTTATCCCACTGCTGGTTAAAAGGCTCTGTCTATTAAATAAAGATTATCAGAAGAAGTACATTTGAAAACAATTTGTGAATGTATCATGTATCATTTTATACAAAATGTATAAAATGATTTATAAAAAAAATGTAACTAAAGTGCGTAGAATTATATTTTATATGCTGTATCAGAAGCAATTAGTTTAAACATAATTTTTATAAAACACATAATTTTGAGCGATTGTAATATGGATGATTTTTGCTTGACGTACACTTATTGAAAATACTTACTCATATTTAACATAATCCGTCCACATGGACACCATTAAATCTCTGTGATCCATATCTGTGAAGTTTCTTGTCCAGTCATAAAAGTCCAAGACGTAAGCACTTGCATCCCTGTGGCTTGCTCCGAAAAGTCTATCAGGGTATTCATGCTTCGTACTCAACTTCCCCACATAGTTAAATTCGTATAAATAAATCGGTCTTTTAGCACCTCGAAGATTCGCAGATTTCATCAAACCATACTTAAACATGGAGTCAGAAAAGTAGTCTACGAAACCTTGTATATTTTCGATAGACACGTCTTGTCCGTCGAAATACTTTTTCTTTACTTGTTTTATGAAATTATTCTTTTCATTTTTGTCGCTGAACACGAGATCGGCTGGTAGGAAATCGGAGAAGTTTTCATTCATTTCATCAGACCATTCGTTGAACTGACTAGTTCTGCTAATTCCTTCCATATTTCCAAATCCAAGCATGACACTAACCTTAGGATAGTCACCTCTCTTCAATATATCGTAAGGCGATTCAGTGAGTAGTGCCCCAGGTACATTTGGATTTTCAATACAAGGAGCAAAACCAAAGGTACTATTCTTCAGAAACCAATTTTGACTCTTCATCAATAATGTTAAAAGCTGAGGCTCTAAGTAAAACTCTTCAAGTTCTTCCAAATCCTCCAACTTTTCCGTTATTTCAAAACCAGCTGCCATAGCTACGTTCCAAGCTGTTTTGATAGGATCGCGGTTGATAGCAAAAGGCATAAGTGCTGAGCCACTATCTAATATCAGTCTATGAAACAGTCCTTCAGTCTCTTTCAGTAACGATAAAATCTCAACAAGTGTTGCACCGACACTAAATCCAGCCAGTGTTACATCATCTGGATCGCCTCCAAAGCTCTTTATATACTTATTCACCCATTTCAATCCAGCAACGAGATCTTTTAAAGCTGCATTGCCAGGTATAGCTTCTGTGCCGAGACAGGCGAATCCTATAGGTCCAAGGCGGTAGTTAAGAAATACTGTCACAACGTCTTGTTGTGCAAATTTATGAGCCTTTGCCATAAAGCCACTTCCTCCAACGAAAGCTCCACTATGGATGAATACTACTACTGGTAATGGGTTCTTCTCGGTTCCTCGTTTCGGAGCTAGCACATGAGCGACCAGACATTCTTCTGTTCCGGAGACGTACTCTGTGCCTTGGTCGAAGAAGATTTGTTGGCACATCGTCATGGCAGCTTTGGCCTTCTTGTTTTTGTCCCATGGAGTTGGTGGTAAGGGTGCCTGAAATTAGATATTTTTATGTCAAACTTTAGGATAATGATAATTCTTACATGATATTGAGGGCGAAAGTAAGCTTTTTTTGTTATTTTTCTACTCAACCAATATTCTTGAAATTTTACATATTTACATATGTAAGTAATTTACTAATGTAAGTGGCTGTACGGAGAAGGAAAAATTATAGGCATCATCCAGAAAAAAAACCCATTATTAATAAAAATGAATGATTAAACCTCCCTTTCTAGCTTGAAAATTAATTAAACGGAACACCTGCTTAGTGATATCTTAAATTTCCCCACGGGCATAAAAAGGGGTTGATAATGCTATTCTTGAGAAGGCTTTTCAAATTATTACTATCGAAACAAAGGAACTGTTACTATGTTGAGTGTTGAAATTGTATTTTGTATTGCTGAAAACTGTATTAAAATTCCTTGAGTAGTTGAAAAGGTTTAAGCAAATATTCAACGAGAAACTATACGTTGATTATTAATTATTAAATCTTACCACAGATTATATAACATTACTAATAATCTTACCTTATATCTATCGACTCCTTTAGGCGCAGTTGCGTACGGAACTCCATAAAATTCGTGAAATTCTCCATCCCAATACTTCTCACCCTTCAAAACCCCTAACCCTTCCAGGGTCACATACCGATAATCCACTTTACTCCCACCGTACACTATACTAGAACTAATAAAAATAATAAATATACTAATCGCTAACCGCATCGTTGCAATAACAAATCAGTTCTGGCGTATTATCGTTTTATCAAATGATTTATCACTATGAAAAATATAGATAGTATTGATAATTTATTACTTAATCTAATTGGGTTCAGCCACGTACGCTTGTGTTTGATTGATTGGAACTTTATTCTTTAATCTAGAATTATGTTATTTTAATCAACAGCATAAAAATTATGATGAATGTAGCTTTTTTATTTTAGTTTCTTTAGCCATTAAATCAACTGATTTCTACAAAATTACTTATTTTTGTGGATTTTTTTGCAATGCATTCCTATGCATTCATTAAATGTTACATTTAGAACACATTACTGCTTAAATATGTATAATAAAAATATCTATATATGTATGACTATTATATCAGTTAACTAGTACCCGTAACACAAACTTAGAGCTTACCACAGGGCTAGATGTTACTAAAATCAACATTTTAAGTAATTAATAGTGACATACTGCCTCAGTGGCGCGGTGGGCGAGGGTCCGCTTGCGGCGCAAGAGGTAGCGGGTTCGATTCCCGCCGAGGGTCAAGTGTTTGTATGTTCTGCAAACACTTTCTCCTTGGTCTGGGTATTTAATATGTATAATAAAAAAATATCTATGTATGTATGTCTATTATATTAAGTATATCAGATGTCTAGTACCCGTAACACAAGCTAAGAGCTTACCACGGGGCTAGATGTTGTTGTGTAAAAAAAAAAAAAAAAAAAAAAAAAAAAAAAAAAAAAAAAAAAAAAAAAAATATCAAACATAACAGACAACGAAACACAAGCAAAAATACAAAAAAAAACACAAACAAAGTTAATTAACAAGGTTAATGCGTTATGTTAAAGAACATAACATATTTGTGAATAGCAAAAAGATGTCAGCAAATTTTTAGATAAAACATTTAAAACAGTTGCTTTTCATCATCATCTTCTCCTAGACTACGTGGGTTCTGCACAACATATTTTTTGCTTTCATTTCCTTCTATATCCCGTCATCTCCTTAATAATCTCACGTATGTTTATTAGTTTGCAATTACATTTCTTTTGTACTTTGTCCACTGCTTATTATATTTGGTACTAATGTTATTTTAACTGCCTATTGCCATTTTATATTGTACTCGATGTGATGCCCTTTTATTACGAGAACACATCGCATTTAATGCGTTTAGTCATGTTTATTTTATGTTTGTATTTTGTGTTACCTTGTGTTGGGTGTCCTTTCTTTGTAAATAAATAAACTTCAACACTGGTGAGTGTTGAAGTTTATTGCCTAACAGTTTAAAAAGAATAATAATTAAGGAACCCCTTTTCGATGTTTCTTCTACCAGTTATTTTCTGGTTATCAAATCAAAAGCATCAAACTAACCCAAAATTAAATTGATAACACCGATCCTATCTTAAGATCTACAAAGAACCGGTTCATTGTGATCAGTACATCCTTTGAAACGGATCCGAGTGGTTCAATTAGTGTGAGCGGTAATCAAAAACAACCCGCGCTCATTAGCGAATAACTCAGACGGTTAGAGTTATTATCATCGAGTTTGTTTCAACTGATGGTCATGGAATAAGCTTACAGCGGATACGTAATCACCGTGAAAATTAAATAAATAATTTCCGGACAATCTACACAACATCTCATCATCATCACCCTATTAACGTTCCCACTGCTGGGACACAGGGACTTCTCTCTTGACGAAAGAGATTAGGACCTAATTCACCACGCTGGCCAAGTGCGGGTTGGTGAATGTCACATGTCCTTCAAACTTTTTTTTAATATTCTCAGAACATGCCGGTTTCCTCACGATGTTTGCCATCACCGTTAAAGCACGTGTTTAAAGCGCACATACATTTCTCAAGAAGAAAAATCCGGAGGTGCGTGGCGGGGTTTGAAGCCACGACCTTCGGAATGAAAGTCGAGTGTCCTCCCACTTAGCCAACACGGCTTCTACACAACATCTAGCCCCGTAGTAAGCTCTTAGCTTGAGTTACAGTTACTAGACAAAGAAATAAAAGAAAATGAAGCATTCATTCACTTGTTATTCACTCGAGTGAATGTCTCTATTTCAATTTACAATCATCAACCGTCTCATACCACTCTAATGGACTAAACGTTATTTTAAAAACAGATCACTTCATGAATTACTTCACCTTATTTACATTTATATTAAATAATTTTTGTTTCTAACAGCATATTTGTGACGTCATCATGGTATGTCAACAAAACTGACTTTAAAGTTAGATGACACGACAATTTGACAGCGTTAAATTACTTCCACGATGACGTCTCACTATGGCGTCTCGTATTACAGGTCACGTGATATATGCACATTTGTAACCGAAAGTACCTACCCCATTATAGTAAACCCTATTATATATAGTACCTACCCAATCATCCTGTATATTAATAAATTGAGCATGCATTGTTGTTGCATTATGACCAAGTGATTCCCCGTTCGCTTATGATCTGTACCACTGTGTCCTTCGGGAAATTAGAGTTTCGACCAATTAGAAACAGTTACGTACAAATTCAACCTAACGCCATATTTTTAATACAAACAGAATTAAAATTTTATTTCTCCTATAACTCTCTTCTCTCTAGAGATAAATGGATTCAATTTGATGTTTTAATTAAATAAAACTCATCAATATACGCATTAAATCTAGATTAGCTTAATCCTTTTATTTAGGTATTTTAAATGTGAAAGTGTTTGTTAAATTTTTACGATAACTGCTACTATATCAATACGGAGAACAATAATACTAAGCTAAAAAAAAAAAAAATTGACCAAAAACTAACTATTATTTAGTTGTCTAAATAAACTAGATATATTATGTTGCTCCAAAAATCAACCAAGAAGAAGACCAGATAGAAGACCTCTCGTATCATTATCATCATTATAATAAAGCTATGTATCATATGTATGTATTTACAAAAAAAAATGTTTCTATGTAGTATATCAGTCACCTAACACCCATAGTACAAGCTCTGCTTAGTTTGGGGTTAGGTGATGCTGTGTGAGTAGTCCGGAAATATTTATTTATTTATTTATAAATATTTATAAAGCGGTGGAACGTCCATCACACTAATGCCTGAAATTATGATAACGATAGTAATAATAAATAAGTAACAATGCTGGACAACCGCACAAGAATATTAAGCCCCGCGTTGTATGCTTTAGACTTGTTTGACTACGAATTGTCATATGTTAACCGACTAACTAAAAGTTGGTTGTTTTTTGTGAAAAATCCACATGTTTTCTCCTCTTCTATAGTTTAGGTAACCTAGGTTCTATACAAAGTTTCTAGAACTTACAAACCAATTTCGCACTACTGTTAGCGGAACACACTAACGCTCTCACACGCTGTAAATGCTATTTGCAGGTAATTTCATTTCGACTGCGGTGGAAAACTTCAACGTGAACTTTGGGCTATAAGGAATATTTCATTTCAGTTTGTTTGGTTAAAAACCTCTTTGAATTTGGACTATATTTTAGCTAACTAGCGGCCCGCCCCGGCTTCGCTCGGGTAATTTGGTATTTAAAATTGTTTTCCCGGCAAATATTATTTTTTATCGGCGTAAAAACCATCCCTGCTCTCCAACGAACATTTAACAAAAATTGGCCAAATAGTTTCAGGCATTTTTATATATAAGAAGATGATAATGATTAAGTACACATGTTTTTTTACCGAATGCAATTTAAACAATGATAGGAAACTATTTAAATTGAAAATGCAGAATCATAACAAAATACCACGGAATTTAAGACATTAGAGCTACTCGAAAAAAAAAGTTTATCAAAAAATCTTGTTTATTACGTGAGCAAATCCCGCTTTTTACAATGGATTACTCGATAAGTTTAAATGCCGGCCAATATTAAACTTATTTTGCAGCTGTATCTAATTTTACTTGCATAGATACTTAAATTAAAATTATTACACACTTTTTTAGAATTCGCACGCAGTTATTTTATTAATACAACAGCCTGATATTATGTATGTAGTTCATCGGTCGCCTACACTGCAAGGCGACACCACCGTAACGATGATCCACGATACGGACACTTTAGTTTAAAAGATTTATATTTATATGTATATTAGTCTGTAAGGTATATATGTTTTATGGGCCTTAGATGCCTGAAGTAAATGGTTTATTATTATTGTTATAACGAAGTGCCTATGTCCACCATTCAACACTATTATCTATCAGCTCTCATTATATTTATCTTCATTTACTCACATTTACCTTTTATATCATCGCATAAAAATAACGTGAAACAATTCTCTCAATTAAATACATTTATTGAAAGGTAAGCTACATATTTCACGAATCACCATCCCAAATCAGATTCCCAAATGAAATTACCCTGCATTTATAGTGGTGATAATATTAATTGCTTAGTCCGTATAATTCAATTGGGGCCTCTATGGACCAGATGGCAATTACAAGTTGGGCCACTTCTAAAACGTACTCTAGTTGCTGTGACTGCGTTAGACTCTTTGTGGCGACGAGACTTGTAGAAGGAGTACTTATTTATAACTCTCATAACATGCCGGTTTCCTCACAATGTTTGCCTTCACTGTTAATACGTGATTTATAAAAGCGCTCATCATTTTTCCAAGAAGAAAACTTCAAAAGTGCTTGGCGGGTTTGTGTTTCAGATTTTGACATTTAACATGAATAATGACATTGGTTATTATATTTTGAATAAGTTGTGGCATTGGGGAACAACCTTAAAAACTATATTGTGACTTATAATTTATATTATCCATGTAAGCATAGGCTTCTAAGGAAATAAACGTTTTGACTTTGACTTTGACTATCAGTAAATGACTATTATTATTATGAAAGTCTACTTAGGCAACACAGCATAAGTCTAATGCGGCGCTTAATTATTCTACAGCTCTTAATTCGCCATAGTATCTAATCAATAGTCATGAACGATACAGCCTCAACCCCAAAGTGCGTCTAACTCAAACGACAGGCACAGGTGATGGAGTCACCTTAATAACGTTCTCCATTCAGCTTATTAGGGCTCAGACCCGCGTCAGACAGGCTTCACGTTTGGTAGACCTTTATATTACTGGAGCTATAGTTACCTTTATGGTTTTCATGATGAATATGATATTTTTGTCGAATTTCTAGATTATTTCATTTAAATATGCTGTTGTTGCTGTCACTTTACATTACTCTCACAATGTCCAAGTTTGAGATCATTAACATGAGTATATTAAAAAAAGTGTGCGTCTTGAGACGCGGCAGAAGTGTTAACTGTAAGGAATCTCAAACAGCATCATCTTCTATGTTACTTTACTTCTCACGAGTATATTAATATTCTTTAATTTTGTAGTTTAAGCTGCAAAGTGAGGTTTATCACTTATTAAAAATCATTAAATTTAATATTCATATTCGTTTATTCGTTGTAACAGTATGACGTATGACTGCATAAAAAATTGGTATTCCATTTTCTCCGTCCAAAAATACTGGACACCCATTCATTGCTTTATTAATTTAATAAGAAAGTACTAAGGTTACATAACATACCAATGGCACGTATATTATTGAACTAAACTTTGCTTAGTTTACTCGGATTTTGTGAACGAAGCCCTAACTCTAAATTCGATAAAAAAAATCACATGCGATAAACACATTAAGAACAATGCTCCAAGCGATAATAATTTTGTTATTTCTGTCAAGTGTTGAGGCAAACAATATATTTTAACATTTTTAGAATGATCTCCATCGACTGAAACATTGTGACGTCAATTTTATGTTATATCATAATAACACAATAGGAAAGACGACTTAAAAGAACGATGCGATGTAACGATTTTACTAAATAAATACGTAGAAATATTTTGATCCTCTATATCTTGGTACTTTCTTACTAAATTGATGTAGCGAAAAATAGATAGTGAATAGTGTCCAGTATTTTTGCACGCACTATCAGAAGGATAAGCAGAAAACCAATTTTTTATGTCGTCATAGCCTTTTATTATATTCAAACACGTATAACATAACTTAACTGTAACGTTTAATCCTCGCCTTCAATTACATCGCATAGAAAAATACTAACAAAAACACAAAAGAGTTTAAAACTTATCTCTGTTTACGCCGGGCCATAAAGTTAATGCCCACCTTTGTACTTCCCCAGAGAGGGGTGAAATGGGTTAAAATGTAAAAATACAGGCGTGCCTCAGAATGCACAATTCTTATTTAAGATTTTAATCGCGACTGCGATAAGGCCAGACCTTTTAGGGTGCTCAGGTGTATTGGACTTTGAACTAATGGTTGAAAATTTCTTGGTTAAAAATCGTGTTACAGTATAATTATTGTAATGCAATTAAAAAGGTGGCTAATAGAACAGACATTCTACACTTATGACGCGAGTAGGTATTCTCTAACAAATCGTAATAAGTAGGTATCTGACATACCAAATTGATTAGCTTGCATTGACATTCCGTTTGTAATGTATTTAATTGTAATTGATTTATTATTTAAAACTTGTCAAAATCTATTATATTTGGTATTGACTAAGTATTTGAAATTTGACATATTTTAATTATCTGTTTTCGATTATCTTGCACTGTTATTTTTATTTTTGTTGATATATTTGATTTCACAAGAGCAAAATTCTCTGAGTGAACGGTAAAGGGGACCACCGGGATATCGCTAATACGATGTCCCGCTTGTCCACGTGTTGCTTGTACACGGTCCGAAGGGGACAATGCTAGAGGGGACTAGTAGGACATACCCATTGATTCTCTACGTAGAAAAGGTTCGTTGAAAGGAAAAAAATCACTTTGGGCGAGAATAATTCCAAGACACCAATTTTTATACGAGGGACGAACAGATCGAAAAGGACTTCATTATATAATAAAACTATATAGTTAAACATTATTACAATTAACATGAACACGACATAGACACGTGCTTAGCTGTTGAATTAGTGTTTAATCTATGTTTATGTTTTTGTGATAAGGCGGTATTTGCAGTGCAGGGCATTGCGCCAAGGGGGTGCATGTATATATTGACTTAAGCTAGTAATAAGACCTATATTGTATAAACGTATGTGAAAGCACATTCAATAAATAAATAAATATGTCTATGGGCAGTTCTCCAATTGAACACATTTGCCACTCCTCGTGTCCCTGACAGTGGGGACATTGCAGAAGCAGTCTGGGACACCACAAGCTCCATGCTCCAATTCATGGATTTTTGGGATGTCACACGACGGTTCAGCCTTCCGAGGACAGTACAGCACTGAGTGTTCTCCTTCGGGACATGGCTCTGAAAATTGCATTATAGTTTAATACCTTTACCTTATTTTAATTTTTAAAATAATTGGGTAGATTATGTATATCGCATTTTGAGTAGAACATAACTTTGCAGTGCAAACTATAAATACATTTATGCCCATGAAGTGACATGAATGCTTCGATTGGTCAAAAACCTTCCAAATTTCTTGCCAACAATCTCTGATGTGGGTTGGTGAATGTCACATGCCCTTCAAACTCTTCAAAGTTCTCAGGATATGCCGGTGGTGCTCACGATGTACAGCCTTCACCGTTAAAGCACGTGTTTAGTGCAATAATATTTTCAAGAACAAAAATCCAGAGAAGCGCTGAGCGGGCTTCAAACTCACAACCTTTGGATAGAAAGTCCAGTGTTCCCCCACTTAGCCAACACGGCTTATTATAATTTACTTACTTGAGGGAAATCCTTGGCCTTCCACCAAACTATTCGCCATCAGAACCATAGCAAGGACTATCAACAGTTTCATGGCTAATTTGATATAATTCAATCCTCTACAAGTATACTCAGTACTAAGCTCCAAGTTCTATAGAGACCCAGTCCAGTTGGCGTTTAATTTATAGGAAGATTCGTAGATGTGACTACGTTGTCGGACTTAGGGGCGGTCTCCACAAGCGAAGGAATCCCGGCGATGTTATCGTCGTGGCAAATATAAAATAAATAAATAAATATTTCCGGACTACTCACACAGCATAATATATCTATACGTATCGAATTATGTAACCTATACCTTATCGTGTTTCAAGATACATGTATGTTATATTGTCTGGTACTTTAAATGTCATGTTTTCATTAGTGTTGTATCCTTAATTTTAAAAACTTTTTTATGTGTGTGTGCGTTTGTGTCTGTATTTTATTTTTTGTAATGTGCTGTAACTGTTGTGTCCATTATAAATGTTTTTTTTTCTATTTCTATACACTTCCTTAGCATGTGTCTCCACACGACGGCAGTGCGGCAAGTGGTTGAGAGCGCGCGAAATATCATAGCAACGTGACGTGCTCGTTGCCAAACGCAGGCGCCGCTGTCGCAGGAACCGCTGCAGACATTCGGCGATGTCGTTGCGGACACGCTGCGATACCGTTACGAGCCGCGACGTTACGCTGTCAGAATAATCGCTCGTTCGTGGAAATTACCCGACGATGTAACCGCAGGCTGTTTCGGATCTACCTTCTAGGTCTTCATGCCCCATCTTCGACCAAATCGTCACTTTACATAAGGTGTTCAAATGAAGGTTTATTTAGCATAAAAGAAATAAAAAAAGACGATTCTAGCGCTCGTGGAGACGTCCCCTAAGCTTAAAATGTCATCAATACCCAGGGAATTTACTTTTGCCATGCGATGACTGACGTCATGCGTTTTATGATTTTCCTCGCATATGTTATTCCCCTTTTGTTCTATTGTTATATTTTGAATATTAATTTAGTTTTGGCTGTTGGCTTTGGCATTGTTCTGGTCATGATAAGTTAAATATTTTAGATGAGGTAGAAAGTTTGTTCGTTACCTACCACATCAAAGAGGGTAAACTACACCCTACTAAAAATATACATAAGGCCTGTTTCACCATTTCCGAATAAAATTAGAGATAGCTCTTGTCATAAGTAACCATTATTTTATTTTATGAATGTAAGTAAAGTTAGTAAAGCCCACCTTAGGGATTGGACAACTTCAACAGGTGATAGGGACGTCTGGAAGGAAGGTAGGGAGGCCCTTGCCCTGCAGTGGGACACCACAGGCTCATAAAAAAAAAAAAAAGTAAATTACCTCAAAAGGTAAAAATCCTAGGATTCCGCTATAGGATCAATTTTATGTCTATCTTTTATACTTATCACTTTTTCAGAAACGCATGGAAGTATCAAGCTGACTTCATATCAAATACTCAGATCTACTGTCCTTTGTAGCTATAAAAAATCTGACATCTAAGCCATTGCAATCAAAAGACACAGCCGTTACAAATTTACGATACTCGGATAGGAAACAAAAACTACAGGATACTCACAGTCCCCGTAGAACTTTGAGATTTGCCATGAAGCAACGCCTACAGCACTGGTATAGGAAACATTTCGAAAACCATAAACTTAATCATAATTAGCGAAAATTTCTAAAAACTTAAAATTACAATACAATACATAAACACTTTACTGTACCTACATAAAAAAAACAATATTTACTATTTATCAGAAGGAAGGAAAGGAAGAAGTACAAAGGGTGGCCTTATCGCTTAAGACCGATCCAGGCAACTTTAGAATAGACGGTTTAAGAGTATTCCGTTATTTCGACGCTGTTGAAAGTTGAAAGCGCCACGATCACGACAATAACATAAAAAAAACAAGTTATTGCCGTGATCATAGCGCTTGCAACAGCGTCGGAATATCGGAAAACTCAAAAACCGTCAAATCATGGTAGGTACCTATGTCACCCGTTTTAAGTCATAATATTATTTATTTAAAACATGATTACTTAAAAAGTTATACATCTAAGTGTTTTTTACTTCATTATTTTTCCTTCATTAGGTTGTAAGGAACCCTCGGCGCACGAGTGGACTCGCACTTGGACTTTTATTTTTTATCGTATGTTATCTGAACTAACATGATTTTGTTTGGCAGACTCGTTGCAGCAAAGACGTGATAAATCTTCCGTTTCCGGTCCTTGGGGAAATAAGACGAGTTTGTTTATCAGCGACACAGTAAATTGAGTTGGCAATACTTTGGTTAACCAGGTGAAAGAACTAGATTATGGAGATAATATTGTGTAGTTATCTCCGGCCTTACTGCATTTTTACCGGGTTCCGTACCAAAAGTGAGAGTGTTGGAGGTTTTGCCTGTTCACGTCCTTGAGTGTCAACCCTCTGAATCCTTACACGTGACCTCCGGGTGGTGCTAAGAACAGTCTCTGGTGGTAGGCCTCGGCCGCGGCTTGTCACCACCCTCCGGGCTGGGCCAGTGCGTAAAACGATTTTTTTTGTTTCGTAATGTGGTCCTGAGAAGCCATCTACCTCCTAGGTCTTCATGCTCCAAGAAAATAACTTGAAGAAGCAGACTTCTAAGCGAAATAACTGAAAATCTATGAGGGACGCCTATTTCACCTGAAATGATGATAATTATTATGGTTTGGATCAAAATGAAACGGACCAAGCAATTCCCGAGTTCAACTTTCAACTTAAATCAACAAGATTGCTTAAGTTAGAAAAGGAAAACTACAAAAAACAGGGTTCCGTAAGGCTACGAACGAACGTTTAGCGTCGCGCAAATAGTCAGGTTATTGTCAGTTTGGTGATGACAAAGGATGCAATTTGTCAAATCAAACAACTCCTTTTGTAAACATACGTAAAGTTATTGTGTGCGTTGTAAAAGATTTCTACTGTAAATAACATCGCAAATTAAATAATTCTCTCTGTAAATAAAAAATAGGCAAACATTAAATTGAGTATGACTCAGGTTTAACAAAATTGAAAAATTGAAATTTCTTCATTAGTTGGTGGTACCTTCATGCAAAAATAATTAATTTAAGGCTCTATAATCAATACAATATATTTACTTTATACATAGATTAAACATTAACCGAATCTTATGACTGTTGGTGAAATAAAACGTATGTTGGGACTTACTTTTTATTATTTAGAAAAAAAAAAGATTTGACACTTGATAATGAGATATAATTTCAGCCGTTGCGTTGGGTAACCCGTGGTCTCCAATCTAGAGTTTTAGGGCGTCGTGCTGTCTACATTTATATCTATGTGCTTTTGTTTTAAGAATATTACTACGACTAATATTAATATTATTACGGTACTCATTTTTACTAGAAAACCCCTACTAGCTACTAAACTTGCTACTTATTACACTAGGACGACATTATTATACGGAAATAATATATCTACACATGAATTCTATGATTTTTATCTAAAATTTCGTTGTGAAAGACGCCCGTGAGTTCCCATGAGAAGTAAATTGGTGTGCCATCGCGAGAAGGGACGGGCAGCGCGGATTTATTTATAGTTCTGCAGCTGAGAGATTGACTTCGATCCCGCTATGACACTAGGCTGACGTTGCGAGAAATATGTTTACGTTATTTTAGATAAATAGTTATTTTAGAAAAGCCTTGCTGGCTAAGTGGGAGCACACTGGACTTTCATGTCGAAGGTTGTGGGTTCAAACTACGCTACGCACCTCTGGATTGCTATTTTTGAAAAGTGAATGTGGTTTTTTAAATCGATTGCTTTAACGGTGAAGGCAAATTTCGTAAGGAAACCGGCATATTCTGACTTTGACTTTGAAGGACATGTGACATTCACCAAGCCGCACTTGGCCATCGTGGTGTATTACGGATTAATCTCTCTCGCCAAGCGATAAGTCCCTGTCTCCCAGCAGTGGGAACATTTATTGGGAATGGTTATTTTTCTTGCAAAACGGGCAACGTCATGTCGCTAAAGTATTTAATTACTCATAACTAACTAGGTAGGTATGCATTAACGCTGCCAAACAACAAACACAGCTACATCTATGGGCAACATCATCACTACATAGTATAAAACAATGTCGCTTTCTCTGTCCTTATGTCCCTTTGTATGCTTAAATCTTTGAAATTACGCATCGGATTTTGATGCGGTTTTGATGATAGAGTGATTCAAGAGGAAGGTTTATATGTATAAATAACATCCATTAAATAGTGGAGAAGTACTGTAATTTATAGGTTTCTAATGTGATGTCGTAAATAATTACATTTTTTCCGCTTACATTGCAAACGCAGGCTGAACCCTACGAGTTTTATCAAAATAATGTAATAAGTATTGTACACATTGAAAAGGTCTACAAAAAAGTCCGTGATGGTATATTTCTATCTCTTATGGATAACTCACTATAACTTTTTTTTGTCATTTACTTTTTAGGACAAATAATGGCTAATTTTTTTTACAAAAATGTTAATTGACAATATTACAAATTCAAATTATAACTAGGTTTGGGAGCTCTTCTGGTAAGTTATAATTACCTGTATTAGAAGAGTCCCCTCTTTTCTCTGACGCCGCTATTATTATTATTATTACTGGTTTAAGAAATTTAAATGTAAGTATGTTTATAGATATAACAATTATTATTTATATATCAATATTGTAAAACAAAATACACAGCACAATAGTTTGATTTTATTTCTTCTCTCTAGAATTCTAGTTAAATATAATATTATAATTTATATTTTTCTTTACATAGAACTATCTTATTGCCTAATTCAGATATAACTTTTTAAATTATCATGGTTTTTAACAGTATTATGACTTAAAACTTAAATATCAGAAAACTGGAAAAGCTTCAAATCATGTTACCCGGTTTAAGTCATAATTCAGATACAGACCCCATAGAACCCACAATTTCAACACAAATTCATACAAACAACTGAAAACAAAATACTGTAACAATTATAATTTTAAAAGGAGTTCCCTTATGTTCATAAAAAAAACGATTTCTGGCTTATAGTAACTGATGTATAGCGTTATTTTTGGTAGTTACATATCTGCCTACGGCGAATGTTGGTAACTGTCAACGCGATGTGTTCAGCCGGGTACATGGTTGCATCAAGTATTCGGGCGAAGACATGATATTATACAGCGAGTTATTTTCAATCTCAGGACGGTAATGATTTTTAGGGTTCTGTACCCAAAGGGTTAAACAAGACCCTGTTACTGAAACATCGTTGTTTGTCTGTCTGTCTGACTGTCACCAGGGTATATCTCAAGAACCGTGATAGATAGAGACTTGAAATTTTGAGGTTTTGAGTTTTTTTTATTGCAAAATGTGTACAAAAACGTGTGTAAAGAATCTATCTCATATTAATTAAATTTATTTTAATTAATGCATCAAATATAAGATACGGCGATTCGGTTGAAAAAGTCGGGGTTGAAAGACAAAATATTAACCTTCAGCTCCTAAAATAAACATATGCCTAGAACATCTATAAAAATATATTTTTGCCATTTTAATACCAGACTTCATAAAGCATTGTCAAGAAGTCCAGGGCGAATAGAACGACTTGACAGTAACTAGATTTAAAATAAATTCAGATAACATTTTCCAAAGCAAATTCTAGAATTTAATTACACTCAGGTCGTAAATATCTCAGACCGAACAGTTAGTTAACTTCAACGAAGGTGTTTTTCACCACAGAACTAACTAACTATAGAAGTGGTAAAAGAGTGTCTGATGTAAAAAGTAAAAATATAATTATATTATTATTATATAATAAAGGTTAAGTGTTTATTTGAAAGTGCTAACCACAGGACTGGTCTCAACTACTGGTCCGATTATTGGAATATTTATTTCACAAATAAATAAAAATATTCCTCGGAAAAATCATATTACTACTCGTAACGATGGTAGCAAAGTGTGGATGATGATGATAATTAATATTTTAGGATTATAGCCGTTTTAGAGATTATCAGGAACAAACAGATATACCTACACATACACAAATGTTATTATAATAATATTTTTTCAATAAACTTTTATGATTTAATTATTGTAATTGTAATGCCATGCGATTGAAATATGCGTAGACAATTTGAGCTTTATTGGAACTTGGGGAGCGTGTGAAATTAAACTCATTTAATAAAATATTATGAACCTCGGGTGAAACCATAAAATGATTACCATAATATTATAAAAAACAATTTTAAAAATTATATTATTTGGGGCATTTCTATCTTTTCCATTGTTTTACTAATTCTACGATACTAACTTGCGATTTTCAGTTGAATTTATTTGAACTTGGTTAAGTTAAGAATGAGAAAGCGCGTTCTTAATTGTTGGAGGTTGATGGAATTACTCACTTTGTTTTTTTTTAATTGTAGATTAGATCGAATCGTAAAGCTGTATGTTAAAGTCAAAGTCAAAAGGTTTATTTCTTTAGAAGCACAGGGACTACATAGACACGTCAATTTAAAATTAAGAAAACTATTTTTTTAAACGAAAATGATCATGTAAATAACTTTGTCTTGACAGTTCGCTTCATTATTAAGTTTAGAAACAGATAGAGAGTTTCACTTTCACGGAAAAAAAAAACAATTTTAATGATATTTATTGTACACAGATTTTTTAGACCCTGAGAAAGGACTTAGGCAACTTGTACCGTGGGAAATCCCATTATAACACCGCGGGCACTACTAGTAATTTATAAATGTAAATAAAGTAGGTATCTTGTTCTAGATAATATCCATTGATGACATTTAGATAATCTAGTTCCATCATCAATGGATTTAGATAGATAGAAAATTCTTTTACACACACCACTAAACAAATACAAAATTATTATTAGTAAAATTAAACCTTTATTTGTCATTTGGACAAGCGAAGTCAAAAATTCGAGAAATATCTCTCTTCTACAATATTTTTGTAAGATTGATTCTCAAATTCCATCCGCCATGATTGATTACGCATTTGCAAGAGCGCCTGTGATTGGCTGATTTGATTATCAGGCGTTCGATTCTTAAATTGAGTGCCGAAATGAACGCTCTTGAATCGAATTCACGTCTTTTGTTATAATTTTTTGGAGCGAAAGCTTTTGTAAATAAGCTGATAAATGATAGAAAATCAATGGTATATTTTATTTGGAAGTGTTCATTAAGATCTGTGATTTATCAAGTTGGGTAATATTTGAATATGGTTTATTTTTAGTCTATCAAAAGTGCTCATGAAAGTTTATAATAAATAAATATTTACGAACTTTCCACCCAACATTTTGCCCCGTGGTAAGCTCTGAGCAAATCTACATCTCACGTGTCTCGCACACCGTGAACTCCGAGGCTGTGGTAGAATACATCCGAACCAAGACTGCATTTTTGGTTCGCGTCGAAAGGTTGGAATCTCGCAGAAATGTGTGCTTCGGTTCATTTATGGTGCGGGTTGCAACTCAACATCTGTCGACGTTCCTGAATGAGCCGTTTTGGCCGCAAGGGGTCAAGTTTCGACGGCTCATCGGTCTCCTACACTGCAAGGCGACACCGCCGTAACAGATGATCCACGATGCTGACACTTTAGTTTAGTTTATAAGATTTATAGTTTTATGTATGTTAGTCTATATGGTATATGTTTATATGGGCCTTAGATGCCTGAAATAAATGATTTATTAAGCTTGTGTTACGGGTACTAAACATCTGATATACTTAATATAATAGACATACTTATATAGATATTTTTGTGTTATACATATTAAGCACTCTGACCAATTCCTCAGAATCTAAATCGGGCACCAGTCTCTCACAATGTTAGCGTAGAATATAAAACTATTCTACAGTAATGATGTTCAAATATTGTCACCTGCATTCTGAGAGAAAATAAACAACATTTCATTTCAAGGAGAAAGTGCTTGCAGAACATTATGTACAAACACTTGACTCCTCGGCGGGAATCAACCCCGCTACCTCTAGAGAGCAAGAGGCCTTCGCTTACAGCGCTACAGAGATAGTCAAATGGCATTAGATATAACTTTTGTGACTATTTAATAATCGGCATTATTTCTTAAACAGCACAAGTACTTTTTTTTTTATGATCGATAAGCTTTCATTTGACCACAATCTCACCTGATGTAAAGTGACGATGTGGTCTAAGATGGGACATGAAGACCTAGAAGGTGGCTTCTCCGGGCCACATTACAAAACACGAAAAAATCGCAATATTTACACAGCAATATTTAGACAAATCTATTATAATAATTAAGTAAATATACTACTAAAATAAAATTACTAAGCTACTAAATGTTAAATAGGTAAGTGTAATAAAAAATTATTTTTATTATAATTATTGATGTGGGCATTATTAAATTAAATCTCGTTTCAGCAAAAACAAATCACCCCATATTTTAAGCTGGCGACAAAAAAACATATCTTCAAAATAGCAAAATCACAGCGACTCCGCAGAAACAATACCTATCAATTCAATACTCTAAACAAAATACCAACATGTCTCGTACCTAAATCCTGAAAATCCACCACTTGAACGGATGACGACTTAAAGGGTTCCGTTTGAGTTAAGTAAACGGTGGTTCGCGTTAAAAGCATTAAACTTTTTGTTGCCTACCCTCAACCAGTCAAATTGGGCGTGAATTGCGTAAGGGAACGTGACATAGAGGTACAAAGATCTGGATATGGCTTGTACACTCGGTTTCAAAAATAACGGTCACATAAACCCGAATATATCCCGAACTATGTATGCTATCATAATTAATAGGAAAATGTTCAATTGTGAACTTTATTCTAACGATGAAAAGAAAAAATAAAACATGTTATGTGCACAATCATGAAATAAAAAAAAAAAAACAAACTTACGTGGGTCATACTTTCTGAAAATTACATATGAGTATATCATTGTGTATTTGCTGTCATTAATCACTTTCTTGTCACCAAATTTCGGCTCTTCAACTTTTGTTTTTTTTTAGTTTTTTTTTGTGTAAGTTAAAAATGAGAGACTTTTTTTTTATAAGCTAAAATATTTTTGCAGGTATAGTTAAGTTGTATTATTATTTTTCGTCTATAGTTCTATCTTGTTAATGGGCTAGCTACAAATATATAATGAGTGGAGTCGGGACAAATACAGCCATATACTTTCGAGTAATTCAGAAGATCACTCTCACTTTTGATTTATTTAATTGGATTTGGACTGTTTCGTTTACTTTTATTTGGCATAAAATATAAAATTTACTACCTACTACAATATTACTACTTTGAACTGCTTCTTAAGGAGAAGGTACTTTATTTAATGCATATTTTTTGTTTGACTCCTCATAAATTTTCTTCCGTGAAGAATGGATTTACATAATTAATATATTTACAAGCTGTCAAATCGGACCGTTTTAAATTTTATAAGATAGGGTTATCAATTATCGGTACAGTTGAAAACAGTTTTATTAGTGCAGGCTTTAAAAAAACCTAACACTCTTAAAATACCGCATCAATTAAATCCCACATCCCCCACACAAGACTCACCAAAGTGGAAAATAATAAAAGAGATTCGCACAAATAAGTTTTGTAACCTTCATTCCCTGCAGCCCTACAATCCACCTTATACTCATCAACTTAAGGTCTACGTACATAAACCTCTTGACGCAATTACTTGAAGCTTTAGATTCAGTGGAGTAAATAAAATTATCGACACTTTTCAGACGTCTTTGCTTAATGAAGGGGTGCGAATTGTGAACACGTGTGAGGTACGTTGTAGAGATAGGGACCTCTTTTATCCTTTGACTGTATACATTTAAACGTGTTATAGAATTTAGAGTTTGAAATTTCAGAATTAGAATAGATATTCTAATTTGCAACGGGTATATAAATAAATGGAGGTTATGGCTGTTCACGTCCGTAAGTGGTAACCCTCTGAATCCTTACACGTGACCTCCGGGTGGTGCTAAGAACAGTCTCTGGTGGTAGGCTTCGGCCGCGGCTTGTCACCTTGACTCGCCCGGAGGTGTCAAGTGACCTTGTCACTTGACACCTCCGGGCTGGGCCAGTGCGTGAAGCGATTTTTTCGTGTTTCGTAATGTGGTCCGGAGAAGCCATCTTCTAGGCCTTCATGCTCCATCTTAGACCACATCTTCACTTTACATCAGGTGAGATTGTGGTCAAATGAAGGCTTATCAATAATAAAAAAAAAAAAAAAAATATATATCTACGGACACAGCATCACCTAACCCCACACTATGCAGAGCCTGTACTATGAGTGTAAGGTGACTGATATACTACATAGATAATTTTTTTTGTCGACCATCATCCGACCATTGTCTATGGTCACCTGACCATAAACAATCGGTTCTTGGAAATTGAAAATTGAGCGTGAGGAAGCCGGTTGTCTGACAGAAATTTCGTAGCTTCCGTGGAATGACGTCATTTTGAGTTGTCAGTTGGTGACGGAGTCGATGGTTTAGCACGCTTTTTAGCCTTGATCATGGCGGTGGATGCTGCAGGACTTGCCATGCCTCTTGTGTCGAAATAGGAAACTAATGCATAACGTAATGACGAATAACAGTCGTATGAGATTATCTGAAAATCAGCGCCTGCGCGCGTCGACAAGCTGTTGAACTTGTGCAACAGCTTGTCGACATCAAGCTGAGAATGTCCCTTTGGCTTAGTAAAAAAAAGTAATATATAAATTATATAGTTATATTGGATTGGATAATTGATTTTAAAAATTTAATTGTACTAAGGTATGTAATGTATTCGTTTTAAGTTCTCTTTTAACAACTCTTATAATAACTTTAAGCTATAAATGTTCTATTTATTCTAATTCTTATTCATAAAGGCTTATTCTAAAAATCTTGATAAGTTAACATATTTTTAAGTCAGTTTTCAACTTCCAGTATGGTCCAATTGCATTGCAATTATACGCCAAATTGGCAATATCAGAGGCTTGGAGGATTTCACTCACAGTTATTTCATTTTATCAATATATGAAAATTTCATAATAGTTTATATTTATTTTCTGCTACAGGCATTACTTCATTATTTTTGCATGAATATTAAATTTCGTATTGAATGGAGAGCAAAAATATTCATAAATGGCAGTGATGTTTTAATTTTCAATAGGTTATCCTTTTTCAGAAAATATTTACTAGATACTATCAATCTTTACAAGTTTTTACCAACGGCTGTAACATCAGCCCATTGCAACCGGACCATAAATGGTTTTGATTTTAATTTTATTCAAAAAAATAATAAAAAAAAACAAACCTAAATACTAATAATTTAGTTTAAAATAATAAAAATTAAATGAATGGAAAATAAATCGCTGGAATTGGCCACCAAATAAAGTGTTTATAGTAAATTTGCTACATCAGTTGAATATTACAACTGTCAAAGGTAGTTGACATATTCTAATAGTTGTAATATAGGTAGTGTCAGGTACACAAAGGTCAAACTTACAAAAATTAACCAGTACGTAATTGATTGTTATACTCGAGTTTATTGATTCTGAAGTTTAATTTATTTGTTACTGTCTTCGTTTATTACCTTTAAAATGCAAAACAATAAATTAAGGTACCTACTAAGTACCGAAACTTGGTAAATATGAAAAATGTCATAACCTGAACTTTCACTGCGACGTAGAATCATTTAGCAGTCTCGAATAATCGAATTATTCGTGCACTTTCCGTGCAAATTGCTTTTGTTTTAGTAAAGCTATAATAATTTTCGCTTTTAAATATTTTTAATAGCCCAGTGCAGTGTATGGTTATTGTTATGGTAGCAGTTTTGTTATATCATAAGTTATATTTATGCATTCTATCAAACAATCATTAATTACTTGTTCATGTATTTTTAGGGTACTGTATCCAATGGGTAAAACGGGATCCTATTACTGTGACTTCGTCGTCTGACTCTCCGTCTGTTACCCTGGTAACAGCCTGCTGTCTGAAGAACTTGCCGATATAACAAAAAATAATAAAAACACATTAATTAATTTAATTTGCACGGCAAAAAAGATACAAATTAGCTACATTATTACAAAATATTCTTTTAAAATTAACTTAAATTCAAACCGTTGCCCGTTTTAAGTCATAATAAATTAAATCCATTAATTTAATTCTCATTATAAATCAAAATCTAAGCTCCCATTTACAAAAACTTTTTTTTATAAAGTTTAAAGACGTTTTGTGAGGTCAGTACTTGGACGGGTGACCGCTCTAACTGCATATCTTTGTTTTATTTTTTTTAACAATTTTGAACATTTTTTTTCTTATTATTTCATCATCAACATCGTATTTTTAATCCGTAGGATCGCTAAACATAGACCTCCCTCCTAGATTCCGATTTACTAATCGACTACTTATTTGACTGTTAATAAACCGCCTCCTTTGGCAGTTGGCTAAAAATATGATTTATTTTGGAAGATGAATATCTCAAGTTATATAAACGATAGGATTCCCATTAACACCTGGACACGAGGTCAAACAAACCAATAGTCATTTCCCAGAGGGCGCTGGCGTCTGTACGGAATATTCTAAGTTTCATATCTCACTAGGTTACTAAAAGTCAAGTTAATTTTGTACACATGTAGTACGAGAGGCCAGCGCCTTAAACCTACATACTAATTATTTTTTGCAAGAAGCATAATATTTAACAACAAAGCCAATGACTTTTTGTAAGTATGGAATATGGATTATTGAATATAACTCAAAAACGAATGAGCCGATTATTAGTATATTTAAATGGGACCAATATAAGTAAACTTTACTTTAATATTAAAAAAAAAACAATAATTAAAACCACCATTAACAAAAAATAGAGCCGCCCTTTTTTAGATGATCTATTTGAAAAAACATCTGAGTACTTATTTCAGAAGATGAATATCACAAGATATATGAAAGATGGGCTTCCCATTAACACCTGGACGCGAGGTCAAACAAACACGACTTGTTATTTCCCAGGGGGCGCTAGCGTCGCGCGACGGAATATTCTTACGGTTTCTTGAGTGACGGTGCGTTTTTATATTTACTACCAGTAAAGTAGTTACCTTGTTAAGTCAATTATCATTACGGAATGTCATCTTATCATTATTTTTTTAGCAATTAAAAGCCAATTATTTACTTAGATGATCCATTTTATTTGAAAAAATATTATTTAGAAACAAAATGCAGAATTATAGTTATTTGGTAAAATGTTTAAGGGATGATAATATATATTTTTTGATCAAACCAGCAAATAAATTTTTGATAGCTGGGCAATATGAAAAATACCAAATTTTTATTTTAACAGTGTCAATAAAATGCAATAGTTTCCTGGGTGAGTCTACTAAAAGTATTTTTTGAGAATAAAGTATAATTAAATTAAAATAAAAAACCTTTTATATTACACTTAATACAAATAAAATATTCAAAGAGTTAAAATTTTATCAAATTAAAATATTTTTGATGAATTAATTAAACCGCCCCATAAAATGTACATTTGAAGCAAAAATTAATAGAATTAGTAAAAAACCCTACTATTATCTTCATCGCCTTTTCCTTATATAGATGTAGAAACAAATAAAAACAGTAGGTCAGTATGTTTTAGAAGTCTCTCATAAAGGTAAGTAGTGCACTCCAAGGATTTGCTGATATAACCCTATTGACGGGCGCTTCGCCACAAAAGGTTGCAGCCCTTATAACAATGGTCCTCAATATAATTCAACCCTAAAATAAGGAAAAAGCCACGAACTCATTTCCGCGTCATACCGCACTACAAAAGAAATGGAATTTTAGAGCTCGCTTTGTCTAAAAGCTGCTAAGGGTGGAGAAGGTATTGTATAGCCAATTACGAATCGCGACCGCTGGGTTTCTTTTCATATATTTTTTTATTATTTCCTTTTGAATGGAATTGAATCTGCAGTGACCCGTTGCCATTGAAAACCAAACATTATTCTTAACTAATTATTTTTAAAAAGTCGTCTTTGCTTAGTGGGAGGACACTCGACTTTCATTCCGAAGGTCGTGGGTTATCAAACCCCGCCACGCACCTCTGGATTTTTCTTCTTGAGAAATTTATGTGCGTGACGGTGAAGGCAACCAGCATGTTCTGAGAACTTAAAAAAAAAAGAGAAGGACATGTGACATTCACCAACCCGCACTTGGCCAGCGTGGTGAATTAAGACCTAATCTGTGTCCCAGCAGTGGGAACATAAATAGGGTGATGATGATGAATTATTTTTAAACATGACACGGAAACGATAGATAGATATACAACTTCAAAATTTAGCCCTTTTCCATTTGTTGTTTTACCATCATCATTTCAGAAGTAGGACGTCCAATGCTGGACATAGGCCTCCCACAAAGATCGCTAGTAATTTCGGCAGCGGCCTGCATCCACCGTGAGCCCGCAGCCTTCACCAGATCGTCCGTCCATCTAGTTGAATTGATTCACCCGATATTTCAAATGTGGCCAGTGCGTGAAGCGATTTTTTCGTGTTTCGTAATGTGGTCCGGAGAAGCCATCTACCTTCTAGGTCTTCATGCTCCATCTTAGACCACATCGTCACTTTACATCAGGTGAGATTGTGGTCTAATGAAAACTTATCTATCAAAAAAAAAAAAAATGTGGGATGTAGACTTATCACGTGACTGTCGCGTTTGTGTAAATTGGTTGCACGTCGGGGCGCTTTCCCGGAGGTGCAAGTTCGAATTCAGTTCCGCTGAAATAAAAAAAAACCATATAGCTCGTGTAACACCGCGAGGCACAGTTAGTGAGACTGCTTCAGTGGCGCGGTGGGCGAGGGTCCGCTTGCAGCGCAAGAGGTAGCGGGTTCGATTCCCGCCGAGGGTGAAAGTGTTTGTATGTTCTGCAAGCACGATCTCCTTGGTCTGGGTGTTTAATATGTATAATAAAAAATATCTATGTATGTATGACTATTATATTAAGTATATCAGATATCTTGTACCCGTAATACAAGCTTAGAGCTTACCACGGGGTCAGATGTTGTTGTGTGAAATGTCTGGAAATATTTATTTATTTATATTTAATTTATCTAATTAAGTGTTCGGCATGATCCCACTAATAGTCTATTGTTATAATGTATAGTTATTAATAGTCTACCGTTTTGGATAATAGTCGCAAACTCAATAGCTTCTCAATAATATCTCCACTCAATCAAGCAACACTGTAATCCTAATTAATTCGCGGTATATAATCTGACATGTAATAGGAAATTGTTTATGAGTATACGTGTTTCCGGCAAATTAAATGATGTTATCATAAATGAGACTATACTTAAAAGTAGGTATTTATAATTTTTTTCACCCTTTGAAATGCTCACATATAAAATACGCATTCTGTTTAGTCCTTATGTTAGCCTGTCCAAAAATACAAAACACCTATTTTTTGCTTTATCAATTTTATAAGAAAGTGCCAAGATATATAGCTAGCTAGTTCAAATCGTTCTATTTTATTATTTTAGACAATAACAAAATAGAAAAAGAAAACATTGCATTCCTATCTTAAAGTAATCGTTGAAATGTACATACATAGGTACGGCTCAAAAGTTGTAAATATCTGAGCCGGGGCTTGTTAATCTTATAAAATATATGCGTACCTAATAAAAAGTTAGTAAAAACTATCGCTTATCTGTTTATCTTAATCGAGGCAGTATGCAGGCAGTCGAATGGATGTCACTTCACATGGCAACACACACAATAATTCATTTATTTATTTATTTATTCGCAGCTTTGCACATAATAAAAATATATTCTCAAAGGTCTCAAAGAACGAAATACCATAAAATCTACTGGGACTTTCCTCGTTGCGTCGGCGAGTTGAAAGGCGTGCACATAGATTTATCGGTCGATCACGGTACCTGGCGAAAGACCTATGCTTCTAAATCACATTAAAAAAAATATATATATTAATAATCAAAAAACAATGCCAATAGCAAGTTTAATGGGACCGTTAAAACTTATGACAAAAACAAGTTTGCATCAATACCATAGAATATAATATATAGTTTTTACTGTTTTTGACAGTTGAGCTATTTAGTTTGATGTGATAATTAAAGAAAACTCACAAAAATGTTTATTTGAGCTTGAGAATAATGTTATTTGAAACTGTTTTTGCATAAACATGTGTTTAATAAAAGAGCAATGAATGATTTCACGTCAACATGGGGCTTATTGAGTAGTTCTAATAATGCTCTCTTGACCACTATTACTACTATACGTCTATCTATCTAACCTCACTATATCCAAAAAACCCCACTTTACGGTACATATTTACTGATTACTGAGGTAATGCTGAGATTGCAAAAGTTACTAATAGCTGTGTTAAAAAAATTACAATGTATTTGCAAAAGTGCCGCGTCCACGTTTCATTGCAGTTTCCACAATTTCATTTTCACTCAAAAGAATTCTCAACAAAATGGGAAAACTAGGAGCGAGTGTTTGTCCCACAAAAGTTTCCACGAATTCATTTACCTGCCCACTTTTATATCCTAGATGAAGAGAACGTCGCTTTTTTGCTCTCAAGATGCCTCAAGATATTTTATACGTCACTAGATTACCACGCCATGGCGTTTCCCGTGTTTTTTGGATGGATTTTCCCGAGAACAACGTTTTTTCCCGCGTATTTTAGGTATTTTGATATGTAAAACAAGTACAAGTAAAGATCAAGTACATCTCAGTTTATATGCAAGATTAAATAATCTCTCCTCTTCAATTATCGTTCCATCACACACGCTCCCAACTCCCACTCAATAATATTATAAAGTTTTCTTCTTTCTTTGTTCATTTTGTTTGTTAACCATTGTCCTCATAAATTTGTATAGTGCACACATATAGTTATGTTGCAACATGAATCTTAAGTTTACTTTAGTCGCAAATGTAGTCATGTGTTTTGTGTGACTAATAAATCATTAAAAAATTTAAAATAGAAACCTTAAAAGCTCTTCAAAGTACTACGAAAGAATTACGCAATTTCCTGTGAAGTTTCAAATTCCAAATTCCGAGAGACAAAAGATTGGCAATTAATCTCCTCCCTTCCTTACAAGCCAATGAATCAATTAATAAGCAATTATCCGCCTATCAGTTGAAAAGTTTCAATTTGTTTGGATTAAACCAAATTAATATCCTGTCGGAAAAAATGTGCAATAAAGTTAACAAATTGATGCCGGGATTTCAGATTTTATAGCAAATTGATTGGATTTCATTGATTTTTTAGAAGGGCCGTGAAATTTTTGAATTGTGTGTATACATAATTGTGACCTATTTGCTGTTTGTTTTTAATTCGATTTGTTTCGGCTGTTGGATTGTATTTTAGTATGAGAATTATTAATGTAACCCTTTCGTCCATATCTATCAACCTATGTATATTGGCCAAATTCTCGTAGTCTACTTGACATAAAATTAGTAGTAATTAAGTAATTTTTAGATATCCATAATTGAATCCCGATAACCAATTTAATTTTAAAGGAGTTGGAATTCAGATGCTCACACACAAAATGCCGATACAAAGCAGTTGTATCAGAAAGCGACAAAAGCGACTGCGAAGCGGAAACGCCTGCCGCCCGGCAGACGCTACCAATTTTTTTTTTATTTTTTTTTATTGCTGGATATGCGTTCATATGACCACAATCTCACCTGATTTAAAGTGACGATGTGGTCTAAGATACCAATACTTTACTATAGCTCTTAGTCATGATCGTCATCATAGTATTTATTAATAACAATTGTTACAAGTCTCAGCCTAGTAGATTTCAGGCAAAAATATGTCCCGCGTTGCAACACTCCCGTCATTTAAATAACATAACTTATAACACCTTCATATTAAAAGCTGAAAGAAAGTTTGCAAATTGAAACGTCGTGACTAGACGTGACGTGACTGGTGCTAATTTATTTATTTTTATTTTTTATTTATTTATTTATTTATTAGGTCCACCAACAAGAAAATACACTAAAATAGCTTAAAATTAAGGTACAGAATATTGATGTGCTAGTGCTTTCTTAATTAAAGGTAGCCACAGCAAGCACTAACTAAGAACAGTCTCTGGTGGGAGGCTTCGGCCGCGGCTTATCACCACCCTCCGGGCTGGGCCAGTGCGTGAAGCGATTTTCTTGTTTCGAAATGTGGTCCGGAGAAGCCTTCTAGGTTTTTATCCTCCATCTTAGACCACATCGTCACTTTACATGAGGGGGGAGTTTGTAGCCAAATAAAGGCTTATCTACCATAAAAAAAAAACTTTCAATTTGTTCGGATGTAATCAAAATATGAATATCCTGTACAATGGCGAGTACGTATAAAAATGTGTAAAAAGTTTTCAAACTGATGTCAAGGATTTTGTGGTAACATTCATTGGATTTTAGAGATATTTGAAATTGATGGGTGTGTTGTTTGACTGTTTGAATTGCGTCATATTTCTGTTTAAAATGTTTTAAGAAGATTATGGGTTGTACATTGTATAATATATAAATAACACAGCTTTAGTAAGACGAAATACTGTGGGACACTTTTCCCATTCAAAAAATGCTCTTTTATTAAATGTAAAGTGGCTTCAAAATAAATATGAATAGTGGTACATTAATTAAGCAAAAAATAAGTGTCTGTTATTTTAATAAATATAATTTTGATTTTCAAATCATTGAAACTACTACTTATTGATTATTCATATAATATAATTATGCCCATATACATATTACGTATATGGGGAGTACAACAAAAATGACTCGTTATGCCTTAGACTGAGCTAATGTGTCTTCTGAAACCAGCTTAAGTATTACATTAATAATACCACATATAACACATATTGCCGTAAACATTATTAAGTTAAAGATACTGTAAGTGTTTTACCCCCCACCAAAAAACTAGAGTGTTATAAGATTGACGTGTCTGTCTGTCTGGCTGTATTTCTGTGGCATCGCAGTTCCCGAGCGGATGAAGCGATTTCAATTTAGTTTTTTTAGACATATGTAGTTACGTCATTCTGAATGCATGTGAGATATCAGCGTGTTTTCGGGTCAGGTTTTATGATTTTAGTACCTCACTGTTTGTTCTTCATTACTTAGTGTTAGGACTAGGGTTTTTTAATAATAGGAGTTATACAGTAATAAGACGTCATTCTTTACTGCGTAGGTATACTCTTATTTGAAATGGCAATACACTATAATACAACATTATGTTTTGCTAAAACAAAATAGCCCCATGACTAATCTGAATGTAATATTAAAATACTTTTTTGAAATAATAGATTTACCTACTTAACTTAAAAATACAATATTTTTTTAAACTTTTGGCTTTGAAAGTCATATGAATAGCATGTAGATAACTAAAATACTTTAAAGTTATTCCAAACAGTATCAAAGAAACATAAATAAAGAACTATTGAAGAAAAACCAAATACAGTTTATTTGTACGATTACTCAAATAACACTTTTTCTACTTATATTGTGTTGGATTAAAATGGTAGCCTGAAAATACATATGTTAATTAAAATATACCAGATGTCTATTTGTAGATTTTCCAGCAATATTTTCATTTAAAAAATAACCGGAAGGATCAAAAAAACAATTCGCAAAATTATGTTTTTTTACTGTAAGCGAACTGCTAATCGTCTGGTCCAGACATATTGACGTATCGACGCCCCGTGAACGGTTCCAGTTCGATTCTTTAAAGTTAATGGGCCGTGATCCGTCGGGAATCGGAGGCGATGAGGAGATTAATTGTATCGGATAACACTTGCTGAAACAGCTTACTGGGTTCAGGTGCAACAATTTATACATAGTTTATTGTGCTGCTGGCAAAATACTTATGAGCTAGAACTAGCTTTTCAAAATAAATTTTCTATAGAAACAGGACTGTTGACGAATTGAAGTGCTTGTGATCAATACATATTTGAAATGTGCGTATGTGAACACTAGTTTGGGTTGCTTTCAAATTTTGGTGGTATCCGACGATGGAAATGAGACTCATATCCATATTTTGTAAGGCATATTTTTACCAATCAATCTCAGTATCCTGCATTTGCTACTCGAGAATTTCAGGGTAGGATAACAATGTTTTGCAAGGTTATCAAATTTAGTATCTTAGCCACGAAATCGATAAAGAAATGGTATCATCAGCATAATAAGAAATATCTCTCCAAATCGATCCTAGCAATTTTAGTTCATGAAGAGCACTTATTGATTTTACAAAGTCAATTTTTATGAAAACTTTTCGTCAAATTCACGAACGGAGTTGTTATTTCTGAATTTAGGTGTCTTTTATAACATAAATAGAAACATCTAAACACATATCACAATAGCAATATTTCTTTTAATCGTAATATATTTGCGTTCGATGTAAATCCTCGAGATTTATAGCTCAATTCGCCAGATGGCGGGGACGCGCGTCACCGAGTGGCTGCGTCTTGAGTTACTGCGAGCTGGGATCTGAGGGATTCAATAGGTTGAATTACCCTGAAAATATAAAAAATAAACTTGATATTTATACGGTGTATTTAAGGTATATAATTTTTAATTAATAAATTATGTTATATTGGTGGACCAAATTTGAGGTGTTTGTTATTTATGAAATTGAATGATATTATACCTATTAGCTCCTACATTTCAAATTGACATCTATATCTGATTTGAATTGATAAACATTATATTGACATACCATAAAAAAAGTTCGCAACTAAGTACAAGCAGCGCCTTGGTTACAATTTCATCACCTAGCATCTCAGCTCACCAACATAACAAATCCCAAAAGGCTAAAAAGACAACACATTAGTTCCATAATGTGTTGTCTTTTTAGCCTTTTCCGTAAGCACGTGTTTAAAGCGCACATAAATTTTTCAACAAGAAAACTGTGGTGCGTGGCGTGGTTTGAACCCACGACCTTCGGAGTGAAAGTCGCGTGTCCTCCCACTTAGAAAACACGGCAGTGCTCAGTGTGACTCCACGGTATCGAATCAATAACAAAGTGGACAGGTGACTTGGTTAAAGGTACGAGTAAACGTAGTTTATTTATTTATTTAATAGGACCACCAACTAGAAAATACACATTCGAATACACTTAAGAATACGATACACTAAATTATATATAAGTGCTTACTAAACTACAGGTAGTCACAGCAAGCGCAATATTTATTTACACAACTCAACTGTTTGTAGTGATTATATTCTCTTTGGGTGCGAGCTTCCAACCGAAATATAGGTCTTCTGTGAGGCAAACCAAGATTAACATTGACTGTTTGTTGGTTTGGTTCGTTGTAAGTACGCGATTATTTTGCCCAAAGCTTTATTTCTTCGTAACTTCTTTTTCGAACGAAGTTCCTTATTATTCAAATAATTTGTCATTCACAATTTTGTTTTATAATATAGTATACTAGCTGTGCCCTGCGGTGCTACCCGCGTTATAATGGATGACGGATGAAGTACTCTTAACCAACAACATATTTATTTGAATAAAGATTAATATTATTATGTTGATACAACTTAAAGAAATTATTTCAACCAAATTAGGTACCATAAAAACGGTTTTTGTGAGTTAATCTGAAAAGATAGACATATACTATCGCGGACTGTTTTTTAGATCATTAAAAGAGCTATTATTCTTTAATACATATTTTTTGTGTTTTCACGGCGCACGCAACGGAAGGCTTCAAAGATGAGCAATTTCTCCCGTTTTTTACACATTTACCACTATATCTTTGCTCCTATTGGTCGTAGCGTGATGTTATATAGCCTATAGCCTTCCTCGATAACTGGACTATCCAACACAAAAAGAATTATTCAATTCGAACCAGTAGTTTCGGAGATTAGCGCGTTCAAACAAACAAACAAACAAACAAACAAACAAACAAACAAACAAACTCTTCAGCTTTATATATTAGTATATATATATATATAGTATATTACTAAGATTTGTATATGTTTCTGTGAGCTATAATGAATTTATGAATTTATTTATTTGTCTATAGCATTTTTTGACATAACATTTTTTCCGTTATTTAGTTTAATATGTCGCAGTAATTCTTTAGAATATTTTGACATTCGTTTTCTTTATTGTTTTTTTAACTTGGCACTGGCAAACTGACGCTTCAAGTGCAGAGTCCAATTATAAGGAATTGAATTGAATTTTCATTAATTCGTTTTTTTATTTTGCGGCTTAGTATTGCCTCATCATAGGATATTATCCTATTATTACACACAATACTTCAAGAAAAATAATGTAAGCAACCAAATTAATTTTTGTATGATCTTGCAAAAAAAAATATGCAGAAATAGTCGTGGAATATGATTTCACGGTTACTTTACTATTTATCCTATGAAACCAATAAGTTTATCCCATCGCCGTACTAAACGCTGATTGGATGAAATATCTGTTTTGTTATTACGATGCCTCGTTTACACAATTTATTAGGTACACTCTCCACCCTACTGGTAGTAGTTTCGGCTTAGGCTCTCTAATTCTGTTTGATTATTTAGTTTCAACTTACACACCATTATTACTTCTGATTCCACCATCTCCCTTCCACTCCAGGACAAGCAGACGCACAGCGAATTACCATCATTACTCAGTAGATATTCCATCCACTCGTACCAAGCGATTCTCATCCACCTTCATAGTTCGCACTGCAAGGATTTGGAATTCACTCCATGCTGCTGTGTTTCCTGATACCTACAACCTGAATATTTTCAAGTCAAGATTGAATAGGTGCCTTCTAGATCTTTGTGATCTATCCTCGTCCACATCGAAACTTACCATCAGGTGAGATTGTGGACAAACAAAGACCTATCGTCAATAAAAAAAAAGAAATATGGAGGAAACCATAAAAAAACAACTCGAAATATTACAAAAGGTAAATGTACGACATATGCGAAAAATTATAGCAAACTACAATTCGGATCAAATTCGTTCAAACGAACAATAAAATAAACAAACTCTTTCGCTTGATAAAAATAATAAAGATACTAAATCGAACATTTTCATTTCACTTCAGACCCACAAAATCATGTGGTTTTTATGGGGAATGAGAGCCAGGAAGTTATTTATTTACAGGTTGTAATTGAACGGAGGCATCATGATCCATAACGGTAGATTATTAACTTACGACAATAGGCATACAAGATACCCAACTGACCCAATGTAAACGGGGCATAGTATATTTTCTTTTGCAATCACAATAATGCGATAGTCGGATAATCCAGTCCTGTTTAATTTAGTGGAAAATGGTATTTCAATACTATCCGCTTTGATGTGACGTAACAATGTAAATGGCTTTATGGGCAACTTTGAATTGATTCACTAACACACACACAAAATTAAATCTTAAATCAATTTGATAAGTTTGACATAGACACATACTATACCTATGTATAGTTTATAGACATACATTTTGCAATAAAAAAACTTTCTGGTGACAGACGGACAGACAAAAAGATAGACGATGAAGTCGCAGAAGTCTTTGGATACGGAACCCCTAAAGTTTTTTTTTTTATATTAGATAAGCCTTCATTTGTCCACAATCTCACCTGATGTACTCCGGACCACATTACGAAAAATCGCTTCACGCTTTGGCCCAGCCTGGAGGATGGTGACAAGCAGCGGCCGAAGCCTACCACCAGAGACTGTTCAATTAACGAATTTGAACAACGACGATACGTCATTGCATAAAATTTATAAATTAAATACTTTATTTCATGCATCAGGAGTGTAGGCGACGCGTAGTGTTTCATAGTTTTAAGTTTTTATTTGATTTTTATTTCTTTAGTTTATGGTTAAGAAACAAACCTTATTTTTTATCTGTCATTTAAAAATGTAAATAAAGATATGCTGTGGCGCGCGGGGCGACGATCGGTGAGGTACGCGGGAGGGGAAGTGTCAGTGTGCATGACGAGACGGCTCGCGCGAACGTTTCGTTTTCTCGCTCGCTATTGCTTTTTGGTACAAAACCTATGTTTTATTGGTACAACACCTACATTTAATGGTCTTCGAGCCGGATACTATGTACCGCACACCTCCAAGAAGCATGGTGAGCACGCGAAGTGCTGTGAAAAATGAAAAAAAACGTGTCGCGAACGAGAACTCTGGTACGGTTGTTGAAACAAAAATGGCCGCCGCAGGGAGTAACGTTTGTGAAAATATTCCCGCGGACGGAGCCTTACCGTCAACAACGCGTAGTGTCAAATCGTCTCGCAGAAAGTCATCTTCGTCATCAGTTGTAGCACAACGAAAGAGGTTGGAGTTAGAAGCTGCAAAAGCTAAAGCTCAAATTCAGATGCAGCTCATTGAAAAACAGTTAGAAGCGGACATCGCTGAGCTAGAGGACGAATCTAGCAGCCACGGGCTTCCGTCCGAATGCTCAAGTAAGTGCAGCGAGCGTAAGGTGAAACAATGGCTCGAGGGCAGTCAGTGCGCCACGAATGAGCGGCACCCGGTACTTATGCAGGAGTCAGACCTGCAACGCAAGGACCCCGCCGGGCCTCCGCTACTGTCGGGCGCTAAGGTCGCCCACGAGTGCTTCCCGCCGACGCCGCCCGCACCGCTCGGCGCCGAAGCAACCACCGCTTGCCGCTCTAACGATACGCTGCAGGCCTTGGCGAGCGCCGTGAACTATTTGGCCGCCGCATCCGTTGACCGCCCCGCCGAGAAAATGTTAACGCGATTATGTACTCCGAAAGAGCTACCCAACTACTCCGGAGACCCGCTAGAATGGTTACACTTTAAACGAGCCTACGAAGAGTCTTCACGAGTATGTAAATTCACCGATCAGGAGAACCTCTGGCGCCTCAGGAGAAGTCTGCATGGTCCGGCGAAGGAAGCAGTAACTGCGCTACTCATAGGCGCCGCCTCCGCTCAGGATATAATAGATACGCTCGAGTTACAGTTCGGTAACTCGGATTACATCATCTCGAGAATCCTGGACGATATAAAGAAGTTGCGACCGATTAGCCAGGACTATCATAAAGACATTATTGCGTTCTCAGTGAAAATTAAAAATTGTGTCGCAGCGATAACAGCTATCGGCGAGGACGCCTGGCTTCAAGGGATGAGTTTAGTGTCGGTTATCATCTCGAAACTACCTACTGTGCTTATCTCTAAATGGACTGACTACAGCTATTCCGTTATGGCAAACAAGCGAAAGCCTAAGTTAGTCGCCATCTCAGATTTCCTTAGCCACGAAGCGACAAAGGTGTCGCTATCTTCAGTGAACATTACACTCGCATCAATAAGATCAAGTTACGAACAATCGAGACAACGTACTTTGTTAGTGGTAAATAGTGAAGACAATAATAGTGACAACAGAAAGTGCGGTTTTTGTTTTGCTTCTCGGCATGAATTAATAGACTGTAAAAAGTTTAAAAAATCATTACGTAGAGATAGGTGGTCGTACGTAAAACGTCACGGGATTTGTTTCAAGTGTTTGAGTGCAAAACATAAGCGTGATAACTGTTCGGCACCTGTTTGTGGTGTTGACGACTGTGGACTATCGCATCATTACCTACTACATTATTTACCTACAAAAATGAACTCGGTGCCGAATGGTGGTGTGCGTATCAGTGAAGTGACGGAGTACGAGCCCGGGACAGGTTCCGAGACTGGGACTAAGACCGGGACTGGGACCGATGAGACTGTTTCGCGAATAGAAAACATAAATCATGTGAAAGTGGAAAATTGTAAGACTTTATTGAAAACCATTCGTTTGAAACTACACGGACCTAAGGGCGTTTTCTCATGCGTTGCGCTACTGGACGATGGTTCGACTGTGACTTTAATAAGTGACAAACTCGCGTCGAAAGCCGGACTGCACGGTGCCGCACAAACAATGCGTGTGCGTGGTGCGTGGGACAGTAGTGTAGTAAAGTGCCGCAGTGAATTGTTGAACTTGGAACTTACAAACAGTGCGGGAACAAAGTTTTTAATAAGTGCGCGTAGTATTCCTAACATGAACTTACCTGTGCAAAGTGTGACCGGCGTGGACAGGTACGAACTGATACCGGATATATATAATGTGATATGTGACGGACAATCGAAACCCGAAATTTTAATTGGGCAGGACAACTATAACCTACTTTTGCCATTAGAAATTGTAAGGGGCAAACCACAAGATCCTTTCTTCACCCGCACCCCTCTTGGCTGGTGCATACACGGGCGCGTCCATCTCAAGAGTGAGCGCTACAACACAAAGGCAGATAATCTGCAATCTACGATGTTCCTTCATAGCGAAAATAATGAATCCGAAATTATCCTCAAAGAAATACAACAAGAAATACGTCACTCATTCGCCTTAGACTCAGCCGGGGTTTCAAGCAAGCCAAGAGAAAACAGACTAGATGTACAAGCCGTAGAACACCTTGAAAAAACCGCTACGCTGAAAAACGGTCGATGGTACATTAGTTTGCCTTGGACGGGAATATTTGGAAATATGCCTAACTCTTATGAAAACGCCTTATCAAGGTTGAAAGGAGTTGAGCGCAAAATGAAACAGAATTCTAGCTTTGCTGTTCGTTACAGAGAGAGGATAGATCACCTGTTTGACAATGATTACGCTTCAGAGTTAACTCAGACCAGAAACCCAAATCGCATTTGGTACCTACCTCATTTCGGAGTTGATAATCCTAACAAACAAAATTTAAGACTTGTATTCGACGCTGCTATAGATAAATGCAGAAAACTGAGAAAAGTTGGTGCAGAAGGCGCGACAATGGAACGCGCTGAGAACATACTGCTGAAATACTCCCAGATGAAAACTTTCCCAGATGACCTGCACCTTCTGCAACAAAACAAACGGTTAGCGAATAAAGGTAAATTACTCACCTTATCTCCAACACTCGGATCGGATGGGTTCCTGCAACTGGCGGGCCGCATTGACGCAGCACCTGAAGTACCTACGCTAGTAACTATTAGACTCGACAGTCGATGTCATGTCACTCACCTGCTTGTTAAACACTACCATAGCAACCGAAAAACTGTAGTATATGAACTGAAACAAAAGTATTGGACCCATGTCGAGGTAGAACCTAACAGCCAAGAGTCATTGACCCCGAACCATCTACTATTGGGTACCGCTTCACACTTGCCGCAACTAGGCGAGCTTCACGAATCCGATGTACACCTCATTAAACATTGGCGCCTGTCACAGCAGATGTACGCCGATATGTTTTGGAAACGTTGGGTAAAGAAAATATTACCAGAAATGCGCCCTAAATCAAGGTGGGTAACAGAAAGAAAGCCTCTTCAAAAAGGTGACTTAGTCTTGGTTGTTGACGCAAACATGCCAAGAAATGTTCGGCCTAAAGGCTTAGTACAGAATGTGCACGCAGGGAAGGACGGGATTCGTGTGGTTGATGTGATGACGAAGTCCGGGCTCATGAAAAGAAATGCTACACGCGTCGCTCGAATCGCAATTGATAATGAGTGCTGTTCCAGCACTAGGGGGGGGAATGTAGGCGACGCGTAGTGTTTCATAGTTTTAAGTTTTTATTTGATTTTTATTTCTTTAGTTTATGGTTAAGAAACAAACCTTATTTTTTATCTGTCATTTAAAAATGTAAATAAAGATATGCTGTGGCGCGCGGGGCGACGATCGGTGAGGTACGCGGGAGGGGAAGTGTCAGTGTGCATGACGACGGCTCGCGCGAACGTTTCGTTTTCTCGCTCGCCATTGCTTTTTGGTACATATTTTATATTTTATTGATACAACACCTACAAGGAGTATTTAAATTAAACCCATATGTTAAGGGCTGCTGCCTGAAATAATACAAATGTACATTATAAATACTGAAATAACACAGTGTTAGAATCATGGCGTCAAACGTCACGGCGGTGTCCCCTTGCAGTGTAGGTGACCGATAAACTGTTGAAACTTGACCTCTTTTCTTCCCTTCCTTGTCTTTCTTTTTTTTCTGAATAGCTGACAGTGTATAGTTATTAGCTAAACTACCTTGCATTGGCAGTTTATAAAATACAAAAGTTACATACTATTTATTAGTGACGCCTAACAAACACGTAATGACAAAAAAAAAGATTAAATAATGTTTTCTTTGTATGTAATACTCAATGAACTCCAATTTTTTTTTGGGGCACTATTTAAACGAAGCACTTAGACTTTAGGCCTGTTTCACAATCTCAGAATTCAATTAGTTAACGGTTAAAATAAAGAGCTATCAATTCAACTGACAACTGTCAGTGACTGACTGACCGAGATGGCTTCATATTATAACCATAGTAACCAATAGTTTACTCGGAGATTGTGAAACAAGCCATTATACTTCTAATCTTCTGAATTAACGCTAACAAAGTCACGCATAACCAT
This sequence comes from Gymnoscelis rufifasciata, assembly GCA_929108375.1. NCBI lineage: Eukaryota > Metazoa > Arthropoda > Insecta > Lepidoptera > Geometridae > Gymnoscelis > Gymnoscelis rufifasciata. Next base: position 2,325,553 of record OV815320.1, read on the forward strand.
TAAGTAGCTAAACCTATTATGTTAAAGTTATTACGTTGTGTTATATCGCGTCATCGCAGGCATATAGCAACGGGCAAAGTTGTCTGTTGTCGAATCCGCTAATTCCTCGTCGACACATCCGCCTCGACTTACACGCGTGCTGAGATTGAGGGATTTGTGGCGCAAGGTGTAGGTTGGAGCGGGCATACGCAGAATGTAAAACATATATAAATTAATTCAGTTTTATTAATTCTTAAAATATTCATGCATTTTTAGTTTTAAAAAAAATAGGTTTTACACACTATAGTTCAGCCGTTCAGAGAATGCGTTCCTGACAGATGTCAGAAAAATCACGCCTATGAAGTCCTGAATTTCTTATTAGTACAGACATTAGCTGTGATTGTAATACTTAATGGGCATGCCGAACTACCTAGTGATGGGAGATGAATCATCGTGCATAGTTTATAATACAAGTTACTGATATTTCAAAAAAGTATTTTGTTTCATAGTACAAATTAACATTTAGGTTTATTTACGTACTCCTGTAATATACTTGATAAAATCAAATATTAGTAGTAAGTACGTATATAAAATTTGATCTAGTCTGGCTGCTTAGAGATTGCGTTTCTGACAGGTCGTTATCGAATAGGCGATGTAACTTGGAACTGGCGTACAATTTACTTAATTTAATAAATTATACTTTATTCAATAGAAATACAGATTGTAACTTTGTAACAAAGAATAAATAAAACAATTTTATTATATTATGATAATACCTTTTTTTTGGTTTCCAATTAAATACTAAAATATATAAATTTTAAATGATTCCGCCAATTTAAAACGAAAATAATCTTAAAAATAACGCGGCTTCATTTTGGAGGAACGGTAACGAACTGAGTGTTATGTTGCCCGTCACTAGTCGTGACTCTAACTGATAGGTGTCAAACCCATTCTCTGAACGGCCGAACTATAACATTTATCATTTACTATTCCTTATAACTGTAAAATCAGAAAAAAAAACCTCTCAATGCAATGAAATGACACATCAATTTAAACTGCAAATTTGTATTTTTATTAAACTACAAAATACGGCCTGTCAACCGAAAATCTTGAAATTTGGTATAAGGTGCCTTATAGTACACATAAAGAGGAGGCTCTCATTGGAGGTTTTGTTTTTTGCTTTTTTTATGATGTAACCTCAGAACCATGATCTCCGTTAACCGATTTCCATGATACTTTTTTAAATCGAAGCTGTGGCTTGCAAGTCGGCTCCATCCAATTTTTATAACAATCGTTCAAAGAGTTCTTGAGTTATATTGAATTTAGTCGATCCCGGGATCGAATCTCACGTGTTTTTTGAGATGTTTATTTTTACTTATTGTGAATTTATTTTATTTGTCAAGTATTGTCACAAAACGGCTGAACAAATTAACCTGAAATTTGGTATGATAATGTGTAGGGAAATACATTGGATTAGGACATAGGCTTCTTTAACTTTTTTTTTTTCATTTTTCATTTTTTTTTAACCGCGGGAAAATATAACCTCGTTACAAATAACTATGGTGCGGGTAACACATTATATACTAAACTAAAAACAGTGGCGTAGCTAGGGGCCCAAGGGCCCTGGTGCATAGTGAGAGAATCAGGCCCTCCCCCCTCTTACCGCGTAGTTGGAACTTATTGATATGAAAATGTAGATCTTGTCAACACCTTTCATTTGAACCCATAATGGAACGTCTAGGATGTGTAGTTCCATATATTTGACTGTTTTTGTTTTGACAGCTGTCACTGCAAATGTAGGTCTTGTCAACATTTAAAAAAAAACGTAACCAAAATGTAACCACAAGCACCACCAAAGCTGGTGCGAAACCATTCACGTGACCCCGCGATGTTGTATGGTTGAAGTACGTGTGGGCTGGCCCTCATTGGAATATGATTTTGAACTGAAAACAGGAATATCCATCCTTCTCTGAATATAAATGATATATATTATTTTTTGCTTTTAGGGTTCTTACTTACAATCTCTGTACGATCTATACAATATTGAAATTATTTATACTATGGTATTATGATCGTAAGGTCACGTGATTGTCGCGGAATAAATCAAAATTTGAAATTTAAGAAACACCCCCAATTCCAATGCCTTAATTTCCTTAAATATAAAACAACAATAATAATGTAATGTGGACGCGATGCGCTTTCATTTGATACCCCACACTAATATTATTTGCAGATTTTCAGTTTTCTTTCCCCGATCTCACCCCCATAACTTTTAAACGGCTCAACCGATTTCATGAAACATGTCTAAGAACACCCGGGCTAAACTCACCTTTCATACAAAAAAAACTAAATTGAAATCGCTTCATCCGTTCGGGAGCTATGATGTCCCAAACAGACAGACAGACACGTCAAACTTATAACACCTTTTTTGGTCGGGGGTTAAAAAATGATCCTTGAAATGGTCCGTCCTCCGTGAGCGCCAGAGAGCGACTGATGGTGATCAGTTTTACCAAGCGCATTTTCGTGCATTTTGTAAGTATTATTTCACAGGCATTATTAAATCCAAATAATTAATTTTTGCTTTACAATATACTAGTAATAAATGACGAACTCTTTCTTTTGATATAACTTTTATATGATTTGAAGTTGAAAACTCTTAGTAAAGTTGGTTTAAAAATCAATTTAGTGTCATCTTTAACACATTTTTATCTTTAACATGTTATGTATATAACATGTTACAGATACATGTTACGTTACACGTTTAAATTATTCATATTTACAGATAAAATCGTTAGAAATTTGATAATTCGAACCGGATCTAGCTTAGGCAATATTTTTTTACTTTCTTGACGTTATTTCCGCTTTGCATCCCCGCTACGTAACTTATTTCTTTCCATTATTTTTAATTAGTAGCCATCGAAATTTTAGTAATTCTTACTTACTTACTGAGATTATCCTATATTGCTTTTTTGTGTTTAATGTTTAGTAGGTATAGAGTAAAGGAAGCTCAACAGAAAAGAACCATAAAACAGCTTGTTTGGTAATCATCATCATCATCATTTCAGCCATTAGACGCCCACTGCTGGACATAAGCCTCCCTCAAAGACGACCAATCATTCCGATCGGTCGCCACTTGCATCCACCGAGAGCCAGCAAGTTTGACTAAGTCATCTGTCCATCTTGTTGGTGGGCGTCCGACGCTGCGCTTGCCGATCCGTGGTCTCCATTCGAGAACTTTTCGGCCCCAACGGCCATCTGTTCTACGTGCTATGTGGCCTGCCCACTGCCACTTCAAAGAGCTAATCCGTTTGGCTATGTCGGTGACCCTCGTTCTTCTACGGATCTCCTCATTTCTGATTCGATCCCGTAGAGAAACCCCGAGCATAGCCCTTTCCATAGCTCTTTGAGCGACTCTGAGCCTATTCATAAGGCCAACAGTGAAGCACCACGTTTCGGATCCATAAGTCATCACTGGCAACACACACATATTGAAGACTTTCGTCTTGAGGCACTGCGGTATTTTCGACGTAAAGACGTGGCGTAGTTTTCCGAACGCTGCCCATCCGAGCTGGATTCGGCGACTGACCTCTTTCTCGAAGTTGGACCTACCTAATTGTACCGTCTGTCCTAGGTACACATACGCGTCAACAACTTCGAGAACCGAGTTCTCAACCAAGACGGGGGCGGGCACAACATGGACATTTGACATGACCTTCGTCTTGTCCATGTTCATCCTAAGACCCACCCGTTGGGAGACTCGATTGAGGCCTTCGAGCATAGTGCTGAGTTCTTCCATCGTCTTCGCCATGACCACGATATCATCAGCAAATCGAAGGTGAGTGATGTACTCGCCGTTAATGTTGATGCCTAGTCCTTTCCATTCTAGGAGTTTGAAAGCGTCCTCTAAAGTGGCTGTAAACAGTTTCGGAGATATCACATCTCCCTGCCTAACTCCTCTTTTCAACGGGATCGCTTTCGAACTCTGTTCTTGTACTCGGACTGACATGGTGGCGTTTTTATACAAGCACTTCAACACTTCGATATATCGATAGTCAATGCGACATCGCTGGAGAGACTCAAGCACCGCCCATGTTTCCACCGAATCGAAGGCTTTCTCGTAGTCCACAAACGCTAAACAGAGCGGCAAGTTATACTCTTCGGTCTTCTGTATAACCTGCCGCAGCGTGTGTATGTGGTCTACGGTACTAAAGCCTTTTCGAAACCCGGCTTGTTCGGAAGGCTGGAATTCATCAAACCTGCGTTCGAGACGATTGGCGATGATTCTAGAAAACAGCTTATAAACATGGCTCAAAAGCGAAATGGGCCTGTAGTTCTTCAATAAGGTGTTGTCACCTTTCTTAAAGAACAACACCACTTCGCTTTTGTTCCATGCTTCAGGCGTGGTACCTCCGAGCAAGGCGGAATTGAAGAGCTTCTGAAGGACTTTAAGTACCGGTGATCCACCCGCTTTCAGAAGCTCCGATGTGATTCCATCCTCGCCTGGCGCCTTATTGTTTTTAAGCTGCTTTAGTGCCATTCTAATCTCGTACAGGCTGATATCCGGGATATCTTCGGTAAAGTGTCGGGTCAGCTTGGCTCTTGGGTCGCTTGCCGCGCTGGTAACAGGCTTTGTAACCGAATCGTAGAGCTGTCCGTAGAACTTTTCGACTTCTCTTAACACTTCTGCTTTCGTCGACGCTATACTGCCATCATCCCTTTTCAGCTTTGTCATCTGGCTTTGCCCAATAGACATATCTCTTGCGAACACTTTGGAGCCCTGGTTCCGCTCTATCGTATCTTTAATACGAGCAGTATTAAAGTTACGTACATCGTGTCGCAAGGATATTTTAATTCGTCTATTAAGCTGCCTATGGGACTTAGCATCATCGGGAGACTGCAGTCTCAGCGAGCGTCGTTCAGCCATAAGGTTAAGAGTGTCTTCAGAGAATCTCTCAGTTCTTAAAGAACTGAGACCCGACCGTATGGACAGTTTCTACGAACCTGTTATTTAACTCGTCCACTGAAGCGTCATCATCTAGACAATCAAAACGGTTGGAGAGCTCGAGTTGAAAGCTCTCGGGGTTTTCGATCTGGGCGCGAGTAGGTCGGAGCGTGGACTTCATCAATCGGGACCGTTCAAGTTTAACGTCCATATTCAATGTGCCTCTTACTATAAGGTGATCACTTCCGGTTTTCACCCTGTGAATCACAGAGACATCATTGAAAATGCGTTTCTTGTCGGCCATGATGAAGTCGATCTCATTTCTCGTGAAACCGTCGGGACTCATCCAGGTCCACTTCCTGTGAGGCGGCTTCTGGAAGAAAGAATTCATCATAAAGAGTTCTTCTTTCTCCAGGAATTCGGCCAGCCTCTGTCCCCTACGGTTCCGTTGCCCATAACCGAAGTTCCCCACTCTCAACTCATCATCGCTTCTTTTGCCTAGTTTCGCATTGAAGTCTCCCATGACAACATTAAAGTGAGTTTTATGAGTATGTATGGCCCTACTAATGTCCTCATACATACACTCAACTTCTTCATCTGGGTGTGTCGAGGTCGGCGCGTATACCTGAACGACCTTCAGCGAATACCTTTTAGATATTCTGAGTGTTAGGTATGCAACCCTGCTCGACACACTGTCGATGGTAATGATATTGTTCACGAGAGACTTGTGGACGAGAAATCCGACACCGCCTTGGGACTGTTGGTCGCCCTCCCGGTAGAAGAGCAGGTTACCAGATTTCAGGGTTATCGTGTCCTGGCCCTCTCTACGGACTTCAGATAATCCCAGAATATCCCAACGTAACCCGCTCAATTCTTCTTCCAGCTCCAAAATCTTTTCGTCTGTCCGCAGAGTGCGGATATTGTGCGTTGCCAGGGCCAGTTGTTTTCGTGAGGGCAATCTACCGGTGTCCTTTATACGTGCGTTGGTCGTTTGACAGTTTAAGACCCTCGCCCGGAGATTATCGCCCCTGACCCTGGGGGATATTAGCCTACTGTCATCAGCCTCACCCCCAGTGTCGCCGGGCACTTGGGGACAGATTGTCGGTGTGCAGTTCATGAGGGGGTTGGACCAATACACCGCCGCGCTGGTCCAGTGCGTGTTGGCGGGAAAAGAACTTGCCAGAGCCTTGTTCGTTTTTCAGCAGGGAGCACCACGTGCAGGTAAGGATGGCTTGGGTCCCGAAGATGTTAATGGGACCCCATACTCCCCTGTTTGGTAATGATGCGGTAAAATCAATATTAACTCAAAGGCAGATTATTATAGTTTCTAAAGTAGCTCGTTTGTCAATTTGAACTTGAGTTTAGAAAAACGTTGGTTGTTTTTTATTCCGATCAGGTTGTGAGCTATCATAGATTATAAGCGGTTACCGTTGTGCTGCAACGTGTGTATCATACATATCTTGTCGTCGGATTTTTTTTGCGAAAATTAGCTTTAACAGAATTTTGGGCCTGATGGATGGTTGTGTGGAATAGAAATCATAGCATTAGTGGTGATAGCATGGCTGGTAGGGAAATACGAATAACAACAGTCAGCGACACACCTTGCATCAACTACTGTAGTACGTCCCAGCAGACCCAAGAAAGTTGAAAACATCGCCGGAAATATCATAAATAAGAACTGATGCAAGGCAAGAGCGAATTAAAACTTCGAATCCAAAAAAATTAAATATTGTAAGAATTTTATTTTATTTATGAATTTTCCTTTTTTTTCAAAGCTGAGGCTAGAGGCCCCCCTGAGGTCGAGGGCCCTTGTGCACTGCACAACCTGGCCCTATGATAGCTACGCCACTGACTAAAAATCGATTATTTTTTTATTAAAGCCTACTTGTTCAATCACAACTACTCGCTTAAGTATTTAAATCTATATCTCAAAACAACGATCAAGAACCAATACTCCTATCTTTTATTTTTGAACAATCAAAAAACTCTACAGCTTTTAAATTAGACGGCACATAATCGGCCACCTTATGTTGCTGCGATGCAAACTTCGGTAGCAGTGTCGCTTAAATTATCGGCGCCTGTGGGGTACACCCGCGGTGAAGGGGGCACGGAGCACCGCGGGGGCACGAGGGGGCACAAGGGGGCACGAGGGGGCACAAGGGGGCACGAAGGGGAAAGTTTCGCCAGCTGTGTTGTGACATGACTGCGAACTTCTTCCTTGATATTGCACTTCGATATTCTCATTATTGTAAGAGTAAGTGTCAAGGGGTATCTTATTAAACGTGGAGCTTTGATCATACAATATTGTTATTTACTTTAAATACCAACAGTATTATCAATAAAAATATTATTATTATTATTATTATTATTAAAACAAACTTATTTATTATACTTAAGTGAATTATAGTTCTTTCTAAATTTTACAGAAAATTTTTCGACTTACCTTAATCAAAACCTTAAATATAAAATTAAAAGAATTTTATATTTAAGGTTTGTTCCCGTACTCCTCCAAAACGGCTTGACCTATTCTCATGAAATTTTGTGAGCATATTGAGTAGATCTGAGAATCGGCCAACATGTATTTTTCATTTTGCAACGTTTGCTGGGGTCAGCTAGTTAAGTTGTATATATATATGAATTAAATGAGTTGGTTATGGCTATGACGTAATCAAAACAAATAAACTTTGTAGATATCTAAGAATAGCTTTGTATATAATGCATATTTGAAATTAGCAACACTAGTCTATTTGCACACTAGCAATATATTTAGATACAAAACCGAATAAATAAAATAATAAATATTTCCGGACAACTCACACAGCATCACCTAACCCCAAACTAAGCAGAGCTTGTACTATGGGTGTTAGGTGACTGATATACTTAATACATGTAAGTTACATTGTGTGCCGTATAAACAGCCTCCGAAACGCCATAAAATCTGGTCTAGGGGTTTTTAAATCTATAAATTTGTGCACCTTGTCAACCTGTGCAAATTTATTTCAGGTTTATTATTATTGTTGAGAAGCCTTCATTTGACCACAATCTCACCTGATGCAAAGTGACGATGTGGTCTAAGATGGAGCATGAAGGCCTAGAAGATGGCTTCTCCGGACCACATTACGAAACACGAAAAAATCGCTTCACGCACTGGCCCAGCCCGGAGGGTGGTGACAAGCCGCGGCCGAAGCCTACCACCAGAGACTGTTCTTAGCACCACCCGGAGGTCACGTGTAAGGATTCAGAGGGTTACCACTTACGGACGTGAACAGACAAAACCTCCAAAAGGTAAGGTTTGTTTAAATTAAGGTCGTTAAGGTGTACTGGCTAAGATCTCGAATTAAGACTGCGAGACAAGCGCATCGTAGGACGTCTAAAGACAAGGCTTTGACTGCCTCGGTGGCGCGGTGGGTGAATGTCCCCTTGCAGAGCAAGAGGTAGCGGGTTCGATTCCCGCCAAGGGTAAAAATTGTTTGTATGTTCTGCAAGCACTTTTCTCCTTGGTCTGGGTGTTTAATATGTATAATAAAAAAATATCTATATAATGTATATTATATTAAGTATATCAGATATCTAGTACCCGTAACACAAGCTTAGAGCTTACCACGGGGCTAGATGTTGTTGTGTAGATTGTCCGGAAATATTTATTTATTATTTATATTTAAGGTTTCACAGTGAATGCAGGCCGCTTCGAACTGAAATTGGAAATATTTAAGAGACAGAAATTAAATTGTTAATAAGGACACTATTAACATGTAAAAAGAAACCTATTTTCATCAAATTTAAGGCTATTAACATTGCCCAGTATGTACATTCTTGAGATTGCAAAATTTGTAAAGTTACACTCGAATCTATTTACTAGAGCAAAAGACATATACTCTAGATGTGTCCGAAATCCAGAAAGAATTGTTTTTTCTAGGACACCAAGGACAGCCTTATATAAAAAAAATTGTCACGCTATGTGCGGCATTATTTATAATAAACTACCAAACAAAATAAAAGATTTACCATATAATTTATTTGTGAAAAAGTTAAAGTTATGGTTAATAGATAATGCCTTCTACAGTGTCAAAGACTATTTAGAATTTAAATCTTGACTATGTATATTAATTGACATTTATAATTTTGATGAAATTAACCATGATTGAGTAGCTGTAATTGACATTTAATGTAATCTAGACCTTATTAAATTTTAATGTACAAAATTTTTGCATGCCAATGTTTTTTGGCGAAATATGTGAAACGAATTGAAATGTAATATCTTATATGTACCATATTTCATGCAATAAATGATTATGATTATGATTATGAAACTCATTTGTTCCTCGAACAACATTATATCTTCAGAGACTTTGTAAAATACCTAAAAATGCTAAAAAAAATATGTGTATCCAATCCAAGTTGTTTAAATAAAAATTCAAGATACCTTTAACCGATACCGATACAGATATCACGAAAGAAAATATCTTTATATGAAACTACTTTTATTCGACAATAAGGCATCCAAATTGAATGTTGTAGAACAAAATATGTTCACTTTTCACACCCATTCTGCAATAATAATAATAAACCTTTATTGTAGACATATTGTACCTCTATACCAGTTTTGTAACACTTTGTCAAAACCACCTATTCCGAACTGACTTTTAAGAAGTCTACGTCTTAAATAAAATCAATCCTTACAACTAGACAATCAGACTCATCAATAAACGTAATCACTAACATAATTACGATCTCTCAATCAAACATTTTCCCAATTGTAAAGGGTACGGATACCTTGATGAGGGGAGAATGGGGGTACTAATGACCCCCCTTCATTTGCAATCCCCTGATGCAACTGCTAATATTCTAACAGACAATGTTATAAATAACCTTGTTTCATTAGGGTTTGGATAATCTTATGACTTTGTTGTGTAAGATACTGGAGAGTTTACCCACCTTTAAATAAATAATTATTTCCGGACAATCCACACAGCAACATCTAGCCCCGTGGTAAGCTGTAAGCTTGTGTTAACGGGTACTAGATATCTGATATACTTAATATAACAGACATACATATAGAGATATTTTTTAGTATTATAGGCTACTTTTTACTGCGGGAAAATAGGTTGTTGCGCGGGAAAATACAGAAACACGGGCAACGCCATTACGTGTTAAAGCCAGTTACTATATTCAAAATAATATAATTTATTTTCTCATTTTCATCACTTGTAAATAGAATGAATAATTGCTGGAAAAACCACAAAACAACATTAAGCCCCACTCCCTTGGTAAGCTTTAAATTAATAACATACCAAGGACTTGATTTGTATGTCTATTGTACCTACTAGCTTTCTCTTAAATCACTCTATCTATTGCTAAATACCACATGTAGATCAGTTCAGTAGTTTTTGAGTTTATCGCTACCATAAAGACAAACAGACGCAGCTAGGTACTAAAGTTTATAATAAGTTTAGATTATATAGATATTTAGGTATAATTTATGTATAACATACTCCAATATATATTGGTGGTTTGTATGAATATTTCGGACATTGCAATATTCGTTGTAATATTTGAGCGGATCGGAAATGCGTAAATTTAATAGAAATTACTCATCCGATTTCGCCAATGGCTGTAAGCGCGACCAGGCTAAGCTTAACCGCCAAACAGACATACATGATAAGGATTAGGGCAAAAACAAACTATTATGTTGATTCTAAATGATTTGTATTATCGGCAGACATTACAGACAGAGGTTATAGGAAGAAGAGATGCCACAGATTACAATACAGTTAAACCTCAATTTAAGTGACATTGACACATTGTGTTCGTTTATAAAGCTTGGCTCCAACACTAGGCCTTAAACTAATACAATTAAAAATTTAACTAATACCTATAATTAAATAATTCTAGGCCTTAACATAGAACATCCTATCAACAAGTTTTTAATAATTTAGACACAAACTTGTAATGCTTTTCTTTTGTTAAAGCTTTGGTACAAACATCTGCTAACATTTCATCAGTAGACATATAAGACAAATAAATAGATTTCTCAGTTATCAAATCTCTAACAAAATGGTGTCTTATGTCAATATGTTTGGTTCTGGAATGTGAAACAGTATTATGGCAAATTTTCTGAGCAGACTGGTTGTCATTATACAAGTGAATTTTACAAAGAATACCAGTACATTCATAAATAAAATTTCTTAGAAATACAGCCTCTTTGCAAGAGTCAGAGATTGCCATGTACTCCGCTTCGGTGGATGAAAGAGCCACTGTACGTTGTTTCCTACTTTCCCATGATATTGTGGACTTACCAAGACTAAATATAAACCCTGTATAGGAACGCCGATCCAAATTATCCGCGCCCCAATCAGCATCGGTGTAACCTGTAATTTCTAAATTACCTTTTTCAAAAATGAGACGATACTCAGAAGTATCCTTTAAGTACCGGAGTACCCTTTTTGCAGCTTTCCAGTTATCTTCAGAATAGGAATCATTGAACTGACTCAAGTAGCTCACACTGTGAATTTGTTACCTTTTGTAATTTCAAGCCCACTTCCATAGGTGTCTTGGATGGCTTGCAATCTGTCATTTTAAATTTATTTAACATTTTCTGAATATAGCTTGATTGATCTAATGTGAATTTCCCGTCATTTGATCTTGTGATTTTCATACCAAGAATATGATTGGCTGGACCTAAGTCCTTCATTTCAAACTCATCCATCAGCAGTTTTTTCATAGTGTTTTTCTTTTCTGACATTTTAGTAGAGAAAAACATTATGTCATCGACATATAGAGCTATAATCATAACTTCGTTGTCATGATTATAAATATATACACATGGTTCTGATGTCAACCTTTTAAATTTCAATTTATTGGTTAAAACATGATTAATTTTTTCATACCATGTTTTCGCCGCCTGTTTTAAGCCATAAATTGCTTTGTGTAGCTTATAGACTTTCTTTTCATTATTTTTCACAACAAAACCTGCAGGTTGTTCCATGTAGACTGACTCCTGTAGATTACCATTCAAGAACGCGGTCTTTACATCTAGATGTTCAACAATCATGTCATATTGAGCCGCCAGAGCAAGCAGGATACGTATTGTCGAATACCTTACGACTGGTGAGAACGTTTCATGATAGTCAATGCCATGTTTTTGAGTGTATCCCTTAGCGACCAGGCGTGCTTTATACTTAAGCAATTCTCCATTAGGCCCCCTTTTCTTTGTAAATACCCATTTACATTTTACTGGTTTATGCCCTTCAGGTAAGTCTATCAGAGTCCAGCATTTATTAGCTATGAAAGAGTTATACTCATCCAATATTGCTTCTTTCCATTGCTCAGCTTCACTGCTAGAAATTGCCTCTCCCATTGTACTCGGAACATCCTCACCACTCAGCATTTCTGCTAGCCCAGCATACTCATATTGTTCTTGAGCATCTTCACTGATTGAAAGGTAAGAATCCTCTGAGTCTACGCTGGAAGAACCTGGAATGTAAGTGGAATCCAAAGGATTATCTGTAAATGACATATCCGTTGTTTCGTCTAGACTAAATATTGTTTGTCTACGAAGATTTCTTGTGTCATTTGATTCAGTAATTATTCCCATTGTATCCGACAAGGCGCTGTCGCCAGCGTCATCGCCATCGCCTTCACCAGCGCAATTGCCAGCACTATCTATCTCACTACTTGTACATGATGATTTCATTGGTAGAACTATTATATTTTGACAACCTTCATGATGTGAGACATTATTTTTGAAAAATTCCTGCTCCAAAAATGTGACATGCCTTGCCTTTACAAGGTCCTTCGGCTTGGCGGGGTCAATGAGCCTGTAACCTTTGCTATCATCACAGTAGCCCACAAATATATAACGTTTGCTTCTAGGTTCTAGTTTACGGGTGTTCCCTTTCAAAGCATATGCCATACATCCAAAAATACGTAAATGATTTACATGTACCTTTTTAGATGTCCACTTTTCTTCAGGAGTTGAACCCATGACAGCTTTTGTTGGTGACCGATTCTTCAGGTAAACAGCCGTGTTAGCCGCTTCCGCCCAAAATTCTTTTCCCAGTCCGGCATCTTGTAACATACAGCGAGCCTTGTCCATTATTGTTCTGTTGGCTCTCTCTGCTACTCCATTCTGTTCACTACAATGAGGAACAGTTGTCTGATGCCTTATCCCGCAGCTCTTCATGTATTCCTGTAAAGCACGATTTATATATTCACCGCCATTGTCACTTCTAACTATTTTAATTTTCTTTCCTGTTTGGTTTTCAGCCAGGGATTTGAATAATTTAAACTTTTCAAATATCTCGCTCTTTTCTTTTATAAAATATATAAAAGTTTTTCTAGTAAGGTCATCTATAAAAGTGACAAAATATCGTGTACCACTATGTGACGTGACCTGCATAGGCCCACATACATCCGTATGAACAAGACCTAAAATTTCAGTCGACCTACTTTTACTTTTCTTAGGAAATGGCAATCGAGTTTGTTTACCCTCTATACACGCTACACAAGGACTGAATGTAGTATTTTTAAAATTCATACCTGTTACAAATCCATTTTTCATGAGATTCATGCTCCTTACGTTGAGATGTCCAAGCCGCCTATGCCATGTCTCTTGTGATGCAGCCTCCCTGCTCTCCCCGGATGCTAGTGCAGTCCCTTTACCTTCACCAGCTGACTCACTAACAATAGGCTTCTCACTGACCGACACCGAGTTGGCAATCTCTGACTTAACCTCACAACTAAATGCAGACTTAATGGTATCTAATTCATATATACCATTATGACATGTACCGGTAGCAACAGTTTCACTTCCATCTAAAATTTTACAACCTTTAGGGTTAAATGTCACATTGAAACCCTTTTTAATTAGTTCACTTACTGATAATAAATTTGTAGAAAGTGTAGGTATAAAATAAACATTACTTATAGTCTTTACACCTGAGTTCAAATGCACTTTCACTTTGCCTTGACCACCCGTTGACATAATCTCACCATTTGCAACATTCACATCCAGAGACTTTGAAGACTCGAAGTCGTCCATCATTTCCCTTTGATTACACATGTGGTTTGTGGCTCCCGAGTCTATATACCAGACATCACTCCGCACATTTACAGACAGCGCAGTCAAAAATGATTTTTCCTTTTTCTCTGGTCGCTTGTTATCTTGCTTCTCCTCTTTCTTTGCATTCTTAGGACAATCTTTCTTCATATGCCCAGTTTTCTTGCATCTATAACACTTATAGATTTTCTTCATCACTAAAGCATTCATTTCTGAGGAGCCTTCTTTTTCAGATCTTCTCTGTTGCTCCTGTAGTAATCGTCCTTTGACAATTTCAGTAGTAACAGTGACATTTGAATTTTCTAAAGCCATAATCAGTGGGTCATAATCTTGTGTTAACCCGCTGAGCATAATCACAGCTACAAATTCATCATCAACTCCTGATCCGATGTCCTCAAGCTGTTGTGTAAGCTCTGATATTCTGAACAAGTATTTGTCCATTCCCTCCGTCTCAGCCAATTTCACTGCGAAGAGCGACCTCAGCAAACCTAACCTCCTGCATAGGCCCTTATCTTCATAGGCATTCTGTAAGCTAATCCAAGCTTCATGTGGCGTTTTAGCATTACGAACGTGTGGCAACGCCGATGGACCTACAGACAAGTTAATCTTGGCCAAAGCCTTCTGGTTCTTCTTGGCATCACTGCTTCCCACTTTTGTTTCAATGCACTCATATAAGTCTTCATGCATTAAAATCATTTTTAATGTGAATTTCCAATGATTATAATCTTCTATCCCACGTAGTTTTTCTATCGGGAATCCAAGAGAAGTCGAAGTCATATTTGGTTTGGTTCGCGTGTTTCAGGTTTGAGGTTATGTTCTTCCAATTGATTTTTCCAAGTAAGTTTTTGCTTATTATTCACGAAATATTTATTTTTGCATGACGCAGAAGGCATCCTGGGCCCATAACCTGATAAGGATTAGGGCAAAAACAAACTATTATGTTGATTCTAAATGATTTGTATTATCGGCAGACATTACAGACAGAGGTTATAGGAAGAAGAGATGCCACAGATTACAATACAGTTAAACCTCAATTTAAGTGACATTGACACATTGTGTTCGTTTATAAAGCTTGGCTCCAACAATACAATCATCATTTTTATACAGTTGATCTTGATTCAATAAAACTCGATTTGTAGCTTAAAATGGTGAAATTGGGGCTAAGCTCTACACAACTTAGCAGATAAACAACAGTTTAGCACATACAATTTCGCATTCAACGGAATACTAATTAAGTTTGCTTATTTATAGGCAAAACACATACCAATAGACCCAACCTAATACATTATTCTTCGAATGTTTAACTATTTATCCTAACGAAACTTAACTAACTAACCGAAGGTCGATACAATCAGTTTTATTTGAGCATCGGATTACGATCGTCCGAGTGTTTCGTAGAAGAAAATATAATTGAAAAGCGCTTTTACCGGCCTTTGGCTGGATGAGGTGTTTTTTGTTTCGCGTTTAAACACGTAATAAATTAAAGGTGTTTGTCTGCAATTGGAGAAATCCTTAATTAGCTATGGACGGCTTTTATATTTTATTTATGAATTGATTAAAATAATTGGGCAGGGAATAAGCGAACAGAGAACTTGAACATAGCGAACCATAGATTAGAAATAAATTTAATGTCGCTAACACCAATCAAATAAATAATAAATAAAAACAAAATCTATACAAATTTTATACACAGCGAGTTGGGTAGCTTTAGTGATATGTCGACTCGTAAAAAGACTGAGTGAGAGGGTAAGAAGGCGGACTAATTGTTATTATTTAGTTATCTACCCTATCTAATAGTAAAATCCTACAATTGAGATGATGTTGATGATGATTCTGAATCTTAACTCAGTAGTAAACAAAATACAAAGCACATACTGTTACCTCATCTGTTAAATAGCTGCACAAGTGTTCACCGGGAATGCGTTCCCTCTTACATTCTCGCTCTGAATCACTCCCTCCACTCGAGGGAGTGAGCGATGTACCTACAAGTTCATTTAAACTTAATACAGTCCTTTTTATTTATTTTATAGGTAAGTGTTGAAAATGATTATATAATGTATCTATATATTTGCTTGAATTTAGACTTATTTTTATGTGATTGCATGAAAATAGTCCACAGTACTTTTCTTTATTCTTTTATGGCAAATAGAATTTTATTTGGCGACAATCTCACTAGTTTTTACATTATGATGATATAGACGACAAATGATCACAAAGATCTAGGCAGTTATTCACCTTTGTCTTGAAAATACTCATATTGCAGTTATTAGTACATTTCTGTACATGTATTTGTCATTTATCATATTATTTGTAAATAATGATATTCAATGTCCAAAGGGCATCCTACCGCTGAGATGATGATGATTCTAGATTTTAACCAGTAATAAGCACATACTTGTATCTCATCTGTGAAATAGCTGCACAAGTGTTCATAAAACGCATTCCCGTTTACATTCTCGACCCGAATCACTCCCTCATCCCGAGGGAGTAAGCGATGTTCTGTTTATTATGCAGGTTCATTCAAACGACAGAATCTAAATTTATTTTAAAGGTGAGTGTTGAAAATAACGAAGATCATATTTTATGTAGTACACCACCGCGTTAGCGTTTATTTAACAAAAGCGTTTTTTTATTACTTCATTGGAAAGTTGTGCCTCTTGTATGTGAAATAATTATGCAATTGGTTTCTTGTTACCTGTTAGAGTATATTAAACAAAGACATTGGTGTTTTTTTCTAATTTGTTCGAAAAATTGTATTTTGTCCCTCTTTTATGTTAATGCATGGATAGTTGGAAGTTTGTTGCAGTACGTAGTTATTGTTTTTTAGTAAAGGATACATTATGATGTGGATATATTCTATTTCAAATTATTATAACAGCATAATTAAATAAGTAACCAGCACAGAATACAACCAACCAGACTTCGATTTTGATGATTGAATTAGGTTAATTAGTTGCGAAGCCTAAAAACATGTCCCATCCATTTCCTCCTCCAATCTAAACTCATAATAAAAAGCTAAGGAGTTTGTTTGTTTGAATGCGTTAATCCTAAAAACTACTGGGCCAATTTGAATAATTATTTCACTGTTAGATGGCCTATTAAATTTATCGACAACTGTTAGATATTTTTTTATCAAAATCAGCAGCGCCAAGGTTTTAAAGCTAGTATAAAGTATAAAATACTTAGCCTTAAAGTAAACGCTTTGAAATAAACATCACCAAGTCCTCATTAGTTAACTTCTTTTCAAGCACTTTCAAAAGGAAATAGGCACAAAATTGGCACAAAAACAATCTCCCCTTTGAGGTACGTGACACCAATCCCCCGGATTTATTCCCCATCCTTGCACCGGCACAAAGAACAAATGCTATCATTACAGGCCCGACAAGTGTGGCCCATTGTTGGCACCCCTGTCCCTGGGGACCGAAGAACCATGGACCGAAAACGTACCTTACCTCCTAGAAAATACTGATTGATTTAAAAAAATCTCGTCATACAGCCAATAACCGCCAGTATAGTGAATCAAGAGATTTCAAATGGCAACGGGAAATGGACTCTACGGCTATGGTTATTAGATGGATGAGTCTATTTTGGGTATGCAATTTTACTGACTGATTTTGGCTTACGATTCCCTGGAGATGTCTTAGTAGATTCTCTATTAGCAGTATTGTGTTAGGTTGGACAGTAACGAAGTTAATTACTTTTATTCTGTGATGAATACGTCAATGAGAACGAGTTTATACACTTAGGTTTATTTACATAGGTGCAAGAAGTACAATTTTAATGGATTTTATTAACCCTGATTGTGAAACGGTATAGAGCAAGATTTTGCACTGTTTCCTAAAACCGCGACTATATAGATTAATTATACATTCCTATGTAATGTCTAATGTGACTATATTTTTATGCAAGAGAACTGAATTCGAGCTGACTGATACAGCTCCTTTCTAAATTTAAAAGCCATTTTGATGACATTAGTCATTTGCAAATAAAACAGTCAACTAGGAGAGTTGTCTAGTAGAAATTTAAAGTTTCTGCGAAACCTACGCATCAGCAACGAGGGAATTTCTTAGCAATCAAAGTGGTAAAGTAAATAATGGTCTAGTACCATGCTAATCTTTAAACTTGCGACTTTTGACTAAAATCAAACAGCTTCGATTTAGTTTTTGTAAAACTTTTGCTAGCAACTAAAGTTTTTTGCTTACACTGTAATCTGTAGAAAAAAAATGTATTAGACACTTACACTTAAATTTAATTTTTTTATTTAACATCAAATTCACACTCATTATCATCACTATCACTCATATTTAACATCAATTGACATCAAAATTAGAAGTTCAATTATACATAACCAATGAAATTGTCTTCCAAGCTTCCGTTAACTAAAATTTATCATAGTCAAAATAGTTTCCCTGCTAAGAACATGCTAAAAGCATAGTTGTGTCATATTAATAAATTACCAGAAACTAATCATTGGCTTGACACCCCGTATTAACAATTTACCCCTTACAGGGGGTTGCCTTCGTGTATGCCATTTTGACTATAGCTTATTAATATAAATGAGAGTTTAGATTGGCAATAAAGTTGTTTGAGAGTTAATATTAGTTTGTAATTGTTAGCAACAAAAATAAAAAAGAAGATGTATGTAATTTTGATGACTTTTTGTTTCATTTACACGCTCTCATACAGTTCCTAGCTGTAACATTGGTATTAATTATTAAAATTAAATAAATTTTAAATTATCTTGTAAATTCAAAAACTGCTTCTAACTCATCTTAAAATCATTAGTTTTTTTAATTTAGAGCTAGAGATATCGTATGTTATACCATTTCGGAATCCTAATGAAATAGGCTAATTATTTATTAATTGGGCACTCATGTCACCATACATTTTTTTTACACCACGAGATACCAAAGTTAGATAAAAATAAAATGAAAACACAAATTTTGCGTTCAATAACAAAAATAGAAAAAAACTAAGGCTATCGTACAAAATTGGTAGTTTACATTTGATAGCACCACTATCTAGGAATGCTATTCAGAAAACAGACTGAGAAAATTCTTTGTATTGTAAATTTGGTACTTAAAAGAGTGGGTCAGGTCTAACTTATAAAAAAAAATTAAAAATGCCTGATAACTCGAAAACCGTGACACTTTTACTGAATACAAATTATCATTTTCTGAACAGTCGCGATGCCCCCCAACCGTGGGTAAAGGATTATCCACTCATTACGCCACACCCTGTATATCTAATCTGTGATATTACACAACACAAGTAGAAAATGCTTGCAGAACATACAAACACTTAACCCATCGGCGGGAATCGAACCCGCTACGAGTTCAAGTGTTTGTATGTTCTGCAAGCATTTTCTCCTTCTGTTTAATGTGTATTATTTTCTAGTATCGTTACGTAAGCCATGCTACATGGCTTCGACCACAAAGCCAAAATAGACGCGTCACCAATACGAATAATTTAAAACAACATGTCT
The DNA here is from genome assembly GCA_929108375.1 of Gymnoscelis rufifasciata. Classification (NCBI taxonomy): domain Eukaryota; kingdom Metazoa; phylum Arthropoda; class Insecta; order Lepidoptera; family Geometridae; genus Gymnoscelis; species Gymnoscelis rufifasciata. The sequence goes on from OV815320.1 coordinate 2,345,017, forward strand.
GACTTATTAGTTTGACTTCGAACACCGACCACGGTGTTTGTTAAAGTAGTGAGTAGTATCTTGAGCTTGTAAACATTGCGTATGTGTACATAGTATCTTAATATATATAAATCTCGTGTCACAATGTTTGTCTTCAATGGACTCCTTAGACGAATTTTATTATAATCGGTTAAGTGGTTTACTTAACCGATTATAATAAAATTCGCACACCATGTGCAGTTCGATCCAACTTGAGAGATAGGATGGTTTTTGCGGCGAGAAAAATTAGATTAATTTCCGGGAAAAATTTATACCCGTGCGACGCCGGGGCGGGCCGCTAGTATTTTATAAATTGCATTGGTTCTCAACGTTTGATAGTTGTGTTTTGTCAATATGATAAATTGTCGGTTAGCATTAAGATTTTTTCTACATAATATTGTATATCTGATTTTGACATGAACTCGATGATAATACGCATGAATTATGATTAATAAAAAAATCGATAAAACGCATTTAAATAAACTTTATTATTAAAGGTACCAATCCCAAACACCAATCTCATACAATTTTTATATTCCATCACCATATTTTTACATAAATTTTATAAAATACTAGCTCACCCCAGCAAACGTTGTTTTGCAAAATGAAAAATAGATGTTTTCCGATTCTCAGACCTACTCAATATGTTCACAAAATTTCATGAGAATCGGTCAAGCCGTTTCGGAGGAGTACGGAAACGAACATTGTGACACTACAATTTCATATAAAAGATATAAGTACGAGAGGGACTCGTACTTTTTGGAGTTTACTCCATAAGAAACGATTTGAGTTATAAGGCCCGGTACGGAAATTTTATGAGGAGTAAAATCAAGTGTAACACGAAAAGTTGAGGCGTTACGTAGAAAGAGACAAACATATATATCTGTAGGATTGAACGTGTAAAAGAATGAGATGGAATACATTACACAGCGTATCTCATTCTCGGGGTCTCCTCTTTGCGCGATACTTTGTAGTTGAGACTACGAAGTATCGCGCAAAGAGGTATTGCTGTATTTTATTTATATTATTTTGTAACATACTTTATGTAATACGCTTTATTGAAGTAATATAAATAATACGAATAATTACAGATATATGTTTGTTTCTCTTATCATTTTAGCAGATGCGTTCATTTACCCTTTTTTTCTATTCGATATATATCATAATTATAGTTCGTAAGGAGTTAACTACAATCGTGCGTCGTAGCTGACACACACACACTTTTTTTTTACTTTTTAAACAGTTTAGACAATTATTGTAATAAAAAGAAAATCATAAATGAAAATATACAAAAAGTTGCAGTCAGAGCGGTAATCCATCCAAGAACTGATCTCAGCCAATGTTGCTTATCTTTATCATTCATCATCACCCTATTAACGTTCCCACTGCTGGGACACAGGGACTTTCTCTTGGCGAGAGAGATTAGGCCTTAATTCACAACGCTGGCCAAGTGCGGGTTGGTGAATGTCACATGTCCTTCAAACTCTTTTTTTTTGAAGTTTGTATGGCTATCATATTATGTAACTTCATAGATATTTTTTTTTGTGATATCATGTTCATAGAGGGGGGCACATAATATTTTTACGACTTTGGAAGTGCCTTTCACGCAAACTATTAAATACTATAAGAAACCCCAAAACTTAATTGGTATTCTTAAGTGTGAAAATCTTCATCATCGTCATCATCATCATCTCAGCCGTAAGACGTCCACTGCTGGACATAGGCCTCCCTCAAAGATCTCCAGTAGTTTCGGCTGGCAGCGGCCTGCATCCACCGTGAGCCCGCAGCCTTCACCAGATCGTCCGTCCATCTAGTTGGTGGACGTCCTACGCTGCGCTTGCCGATCCATGGTCTCCATTCGAGAACCTTTCGGCCCCAACGACCATCTGTTCTTCGTGCTATATGGCCTGCCCACTGCCACTTCAAAGAACTAATCCGTTTGGCGTGAAAATCTTATTGTGGTTCAAATAATACATCCACTTACCAATTTAAACTGTAAAGTTTTGATAAAAGTGTCATACGAACGGACAGACATAACGAACCCATTATGATGTTTTGCTATTTGACTACGGAACCCTAAAAAGCTGCAAAACGCCAGAGAACGGAAGTGGAAAGCCATATAATTTAAATAAGTCGATAAGCGCCGGCTCACCGTCAACATTACCGGAATAGCTTGGCTTAGATAATTAAGGTGCACTGCTTCTGGCTCCTGACTTTGCTTGCACAAATCTTGAGGATGTACAATATAAACTTTGTAGGTATGAGATGGAATAAGACTAAACCTATAGTTTCTTGTACAGTTTAGATATATCAAATATATTTTTTTCAATCAATTACAACATAGTAGATACATAGGTAAATAAAAATATGACAGTTTATACACACTGGTGTTCTGGTGGTTATCTTCGGCCGCGGCTTGTCACCCTCCGGGCTGGGCCAGTGCGTGAAACGATTTTTTCGTGTTTCGTAATGTGGCCCGGAGAAGCCATCTACCTGCTAGGTCTTCATGCCCTATCTTAGACCACATCGTCACTTTACATCAGGTGATATTGTGGTCAAATGAAGGGTTATTCAGCATTAAAAAAAAAACTTGTTACTTTCTTATTACTGTTTATTGTATTTGTGGAGTAGGTACAATTAATAGTTATCTATCTATCTAATTTCCTTCTCATAGTTTTGTTTCAAAAAATTACGGAACAAACAGACAAGCAACTTTCTACTATAGTAGAAATAGCAGTAACATTATCATAAATCCTCCTGATAGCCTGCTGAAGGCATAATGGCCACTGAATTAGACGAAGAATGTGACTAACTGTTTTATTAGTGCTAAATTGGCCTATATTTAGTAAAGTAGTAATGTATTAAATTATAAAATTAAATAGATTACATATCAGACAGACTAAAATTTTGGAAATAAATAAACACGGTATTTTTTTTTATAAAATATACAATTTTTATTAAAAATATGTATGTCTGTTATATTAAGTATATCAGATGTCTTGTACCCGTAACAAAAACTTTGAGCTTACCATGGGGCTAAATGTTGTGAGGATTGCCCGAAAATATGTATTATTATATTTATTTCTAAATTGAGATTTCCAGAGGGTTGGTCAAGAAACCCACACCTTTAACTACAAAATCTACCAAGCCATGTGCCTACCTTGTTGAGGGACCAACATTACTAAAACACTTTTTATACACTTATTAATCAGCCTTATATTATTATTTTTTTTTTTTTACTAGCCTAGCTTTCCCACTGCTGGGCAAAGGCCTCCCTTTTCTCCTTCCACTCGTCTCGAACTGCCGCCACTTCAGGCCAAGATTTTAGATAAGCGTCAAGTTCGTCCCGCCATCGGATCCTAGGCCTTCCACGTCGCCTCTTATCGTTGGGTGGGCTCCACTCTGTTGTGGTATTTGCCCACAAGTCGCTAGCCATGCGGCAGACGTGTCCAGCCCAGTTCCACTTCAGACTGCCTGTTTTCTGTCCAACGTCTACGATTTTAGTTTTGGAACGTATTAGGCTGTTACGAACATGATCTGATAGCTTTATTCCTAATATAATACGCTCCATGTTCCGCTGGCAAACTCCGAGGGCAGACTTTTGGCGGTTCGTTAGAGACCAAGTCTGGGCGCCGTAGGTCAGTATTGGGAGAATACGTACGTCCATTAGTTTCTTTTTTAAAGAGAGTGGTAGATTGCCTTTTAAGAGATCTTTCATGGACCAAAAGCTTCTTCTTCTTCTTCTTATATTATTATATCAAATCAAAATATTTATTATAAAATAGCTTATTTGAAAGCGAAGGCCACCTTTACAAATTTCCAGGTGTCTCCATCTTCAGAAATTTCCATCCAGTATTTGCCAACTACTTACTCAAAATATTGTTAAGCTTTGTAGGTAATTTAGATTAAGATGTATTTATTTATAGAGCCTGGAGAAGAGCGATGATGATACTCCAAGTACACTACCAATAACTATGATATTACTGTATTTTGATAAATAAATATACTTTTTACTTTAAGACTTTTTAAATTATCATGGTTTTTAACAATACTATGAAACGGGTAACATACCATGATTTGACGGTTTTTGAGTTTTCCCATATTTCGACGACATGGCGCTTGCAACAAAGCGCCATGATCACGGAAACAACTGAATTGTCATTGTATTGACTATAATACCTAGATTGGTTCGGGAGGCTATTGAAATTACTAAATATAGGAACTTCAATCGTGAAGATGGCTTCCAATTGTCAGCAGCATGGAATCCTGTAGTGCGGTTATGCAAAACTCAAACATATGTAACACCGGTTATTCGCCAAGACACGGTCAGTGTAGTGTGTCGTGATCGAGTTGCGTTGGAGAATGAAACAAGTGGTAGTAGCACTAGTGAGTGTCAACCTCACAATAAAATACTCAGAAAGAGGGTAGACCGGTTCGTTTGTGAATAACCGTCTACCCAAATCGCAAAGACAATGACAATTCAGTTGTTTCCTTGATCATGGCGCTTGCAACAGCGTCGAAATATCGGAAAACTCAAAAACCGTCAAATCATGGTATGTTACCCGTTTTAAATCATAGTATTTTTACTTTACTTTTACTTGTTCTATTTATATGGTCCGGCCACCTATACAGCAAGTATTAGGCAGGAAATCTACAAAACACTAACAATTTATATGCGCAGAATTAGTTAACGTAATTTGGTATTCCATTCAGCAACGTCATAGCAATGAAAAGCACCAGAGAGCGGAACTAAACAGGGTTCGTAAACTGTTTGTCTGAAGTTGTGCCCTCGCGGGGCGCCGGCAACAATGCAGCCGGCTGCAGCATGGACACACTGAGAGTTTTGAACTACCTAATAAAATTTGCCGTTAGTCCAATAGCTTATCAGCAGCTTACTAATAATGTTTGACCACAACCTCACCTGATGTAAAGTGACGATGTGGTCTAAGATGGGACATGAAGACCTAGAAGGTAGATGGCTTCTCCGGACCACATTACGAAACACGAAAAAATCGCTTCACGCACTGGCCCAGCCCGGAGGGTAGTGACAAGCCGCGGCCGAAGCCTACCACCAGAGACTGTTCTTAGCACCACCCGGAGGTCACGTGTAAGGATTCAGAGGGTTACCACTTACGGACGTGAACAGACAAAACCTCCAAAACTACCTAATAACATTAGCCGTTAGTCCAATAGCTTATCAGCAGCTTACTAATAATGTTTAAATATAAATTGCGCCTGAGGCGCAGGAGGTTGCGGGTTCATTTCCCGCCGGAGGACCAGATTTGAAAGATTTTGACTGCCCCGCTGGCGCGGTGGGCGAATGTCCGCTTGCAGAGCAAGAGGTAGCGGGTTCGATTCCTGCCGAGGGTGAAATTGTTTGTATGTTCTGCAAGCACTTTTCTCCTTGGTCTGGGTGTTTAATATGTACATAAAAATATCTATTATATATGGTATGTATATTATATTAAGTATATCAGATATCTAGTACCTGTAACACAAGCTTAGAGTTTACCACGGGGCTAGATGTTGTTGTGTAGATTGTCCGGAAATATTTATTTATTTTATTTTTTATCTACAATTTCTGGTTTTGGTCTGGGTGTTTTCTATGTAATATATGTATATAATCACCCGATTTTATTAAGAAATCTAATGAGAGACAGATTATTGACATTTTAAACATATGAGTTCGGTATTTTGACAGTGGACCATATCGCATATAGAAAGGTAAAAAGTTCTTGAATGGTTTGGTTCGACAAGGATGTGCAATCACAGACTTTGTTAACGGATTCTGTTCACTGCTGTTCCTTTGAAACGATGATGATAATTAAAAGAGAATAATCGAATAATACAAAAATATTGATAATACAATTAAATTTGGTATTTTATAAAAAAATGTCTATTTATGTTCATTGTATATTTTTAATGGGAATTTTATTTTATTTAATTATTGTTTATATGCGTTTCTATGATTATTGTTAATTTAATGTATAACGGATCTCTGTTGTCTGAATAAATTAAGTATATTATTTTATTCATCAACATCATCACCCTATTAAAGTTCCCACTGCTGGGACACAGGGACTTCACTCTTGACGAGAGAGATTAGGCCTTGATTCACCACGCTGGCCAAGTGCGGGTTGGTGAATGTCACACGTCCTTCAAATTCTTTTAAAGTTCTCAAAACATGCCGCTTTCCTCACGATATTTGCCTTCACTAACAGTGAGCACGTGTTTAAGTTTTTCAAGTAGAAAAATCCAGAGGTGCGTGGCGGGGTTTGAACCCACGACCTTCGGAATGAAAGTCCAGTGTCCTCCTACTTATTTTTATTATTATAATAACTTCAATATGACAAGAGCTTAGAAGTATCCATAGTTAAGATATCGCTTACATTTTGTATCTCCACTCAGTGTGCCGCCGCCAACTGCATCGCTCTCATAAAATATTCTTTACAAATGAAGTTTGGGATAGTTTCACGGCAGTTCATAGCTAGTTTGCAATCTGTTAATTTCGAATTAGCGTTTAACATTTCACCTGTAAACAATGCTGTGGTGGTAAAGTTGGGTAAATTTATCGCATTCTTCAGATAACGTATTTCATAATAGGTATTAACTAGAGGGTAGAATATAATTATATATATATATATATATATATAATTTTATGCTAGATAAGCCTTCTTTGACCATACACCATTTATGTGTAAGAAAGGAGTGAGTGTTGAAATGACGAGTGACAGAGGAAAATGGAAGGAAAAAACATGTTGCGCCGACCCCACGTAATGTGGGATAAGGGCAAGAGAATGATGAAGCCTTCTTTGACCACAATCTCAGCTGATGGAACGTGGCGATGTGGTCTAAGATGGGGCATGAGACCTAGAAGGTAGATGGCCTCTAGGTAATAATAATATAATTTGCATTATGTACATAGGAAACTTATGAAACTAATTATTCTGTTCTGTGATATATCTATTCATTATCATCATGGTTTTTTTTTCTCGGAACTAATTTTAATCTAATTGAAATCGTAATTGTATTGCCTTAGTCAAGATTTCTTGAAACAGAGTTTTCAGATATAACCGATTTTTTTTATCAAATCTTAATCTGAAATTACTGGTATGTACTAACTTAGTTTATTGTACTTAGTTCCTTATATTGTTACAAAAGTGGATGTCTTTAAGTAGCATCAGTTTTAACACGTTTAATTTCATAGTTTTAATGTATTTCTACTTTTATTAAAAATAAATAAAAAATAAAATAAAGAATAAAGAACCTTTTTTTTCGTCGATTGATAAAATAAAATAAAGTTTAATTATTCTTTATTTCAAGCTACGTACTACATTATATCAAAACGAATCCAATTTCGTATCGACACAAACAAGTTTAGATGTTGACACGATATTAATTAAATCTAAATTAGATTAAATCTTATTCTTGAATGTTTGTATAATTATAACGTGTCTGTATTTTTAAAATATTTTTATGCAGAAAAATTTAAGACACATCCGTAACCTTCGCGCACAGGATTCGAACCTGCATCTCTAGGATTGCGCCCTGACTTATATTATGTATGTTTATAAGTTTACTGTGGTCCGAAATAAATGTGTCAAGACATCTTGTTCTTATTTTTATTCTTATTCGCAGTCGGTTAAAAAAACCGCAGTTTCAAAGTCCTACAATTCCCCGCAGAAAACAAACCACAGCGTCATTTAATTTGCGCTAATATAATAACCGGGGTCGCGTCTGCGTCTGCAGCCTTAATAACTCCGACGATAAATAACATTGTTTACTTTGCGAACTCGCTTGCATTTAACTTTTATTGCAGAAATACGTTTTTCGCGGTAACCTACAGTGAAGCAAAAAGTTTAGAAAATCGACTGCACTACTAATAAAGGGTTTGTAACCGCGTGGCACAAACGACTTCGGCAAAAAGGTGTATTTTTACGTACACGTTTAAATTTTTTATCGTCATTGTCAAAAATACTTTAATGTGGTGTACATAAATCTAAATTTTAAATTTAAGAAAAACCCCCGATTCCAATGCTTTAATTTCCTTATAAGTAAAACACTATAATATTTAGTAGTTAGGGCACGCGATGCTCTTTTATTTGATACCCCACTCGAGTATAATTGCAGATTTTCGGTTTTCCTTCCCCACTCTCGCCCCCATAACTTTTGAACGGCTCAATCGATTTTCATGAAACATGTCTAAGAACACCCGGGCCAAACTCACCTTTCATACAAAAAAAAAATTAAATTAAAATCGTTCCATCCGATCGGGAGTTATGATGACACATACAGACAGACAGACAGGCACGTCAAACTTGTAACACCCCTCTTTTATGTCGGGGGTTAAAAAAAAATAAATAGTTACAAAATTTACATTAGAGGATAAGAACAAAGAGCGACCATATCACTTGAAAGCGATCTTCCAGGCTATATAAGTATGCCTAGTATGATAGTAAGTATATCAGATGTCTAGTACCCGTAACACAAGCTTAGAATTTGTTGTGTTTTTATTGCGGAGTCGTCATAAACAGGTTCTATTAATATTATACTTTTTAGACGTAGGACGTCCATTGCTACACATTATAAGCCTCTTCATAGATATCGGTAGATAAGTTAGAAGAAAATCAAGGGCTAACCTTTGACTAAGTCATCTCTCCATCTTGTCCGACGCTGTGGTTGCCGTGGAGGACACGGCAACCAACACACTGAATAACTTTTCGACCCTAATGGCCATCTGTTCTTTACTATCCGACTTATTTAATACTAACTTGTTCTAAATGTACCATTATTGACCGCCGTAATACAAATAACTTTGTTTTATTTGCAAACTCGCTTGCAATGAATTATTGAAGCAAATAGTTAAGGAATTCTTATGTGATCTTCATAAAGTTAAGCGCCGTTGCGCGAGGTCTGAACTTGGATGAACGACCGATCCAACTGCATCTTTTACACATTGAAAAAAAAAACAAAATCCTTACTTATTTTTTTTTTTAATTGCTAAATGGTATATAATTTGACATTGCATGTCAAATCTGAATTGACGAAGTATGTAGAACTGTATAAATAACCTGACACCTATGTAAACCATATTTCAAGCAATAAATAAATTTCATTTCATTTCATATAAGCTGTCTACGGAACCCTAAGCTGCCGCACAAAAGATAACCACAGTAAGTACGATTTTTTGCGGTATTGAGTTATATTTATATTCGAAATCAGCGCAAAAAGATCTATATTTCTGTATATTCAGAGTTTGCAAATGTGGCTTATAACCTCCTGTTTGAGTAAGCAAAACTACAGTAAGTCTTGTTTATTGGTATGGAATTCTTAATATATTCATAGTAAGTAAACATACGGTTAATTTTTTTATTTTATTTTAATTAAATCCTAATTATTAATGTAGTAAGTGATTTTGCCCTCATTAGGTTAGGTTACGGACATTACATATTTCACACTCTACCAAACATATGTACAGTAAGAAAGACTTACTTTAAATATGCCTTGGCATCAGTTTTAAAATAATGTATTACCCCTTATTTGTATCACAGCAAGCGTTTTTACTATATTTATGCTGGGGATAACTTTACAGTTTTTAATTAGTTTTACCTACAAAAAAACAAGTAAATTTCTATTTACTGTAATAATGCTAAGGAGTACTGTATAGCGGAGGCTGTGCGGGGTGAAGTGAGTTAGTTTTGTTAAGGCCACCTTGTTTCGAAGATTTAGGCATTTTACTCGCCCAGTCGACTTGCATGCGCGTTACGCGGGAGCCGACTTGATATGAACTCCGGCGAACTTTGTCGGCAGCAAGAACGCCACAATACAGCATAATGCAGTAGCTACGGTGATTTTAATTATAAAAAAATACGGTCAATAATGACCGTATTTTTTTAGTATATTGATTATTTTATTGACTATATTCTTTTATTTGATTGAAATGAAAGTTTATTGTAGTAGGTATGTAGGTATTGAATATATACATAATTTTTCTTACTAAACTTTTTGAATTAGTGAGGTGATAATTATGATTGAAGCATTTGTGGTAAAGAATACAAACAACAAAATGAAAACAAACAATTGTTATGTACAATATTTATTCTCATTTATAAAAAAAATACATTTTATATGAGGAATAAAATGCTTTTTTATTTCATTGTAATTTAGAGTTCTAGTGCTAGGTCCTGATTGCAAATTAATAATGTTTTGCGATAAAAAAATCTCTTTTTCTTTATTTTCGGATTTTGATTTTGCGAATCCACCGGGATTCGCATTCAAGTGTCAGATTCCGTATAGATGCAACCAAGAGTGTGTCTGGGGTTGACGATTTCTGGCAGCAGACATTGGACAGGTGGTAAAAGTGTGATAATTTTGATTCCATCTTTGATTTCCAAAATTCATCATCTTTTTCGATTCGTTCGATATGTACTGTTATTATACAATGTTATTATACAGTTGCCGAATATTTAAATGACAAAACCATTGGTAAATAAATGTAATGTGTAATTATTTTTAATCATTAACTAATATTTTATTTTATTTAATCTGATTTATAAAATTATTGACATGTTTATTTTTTAATTATATACAATTATTATTTAAAATTTCTTATTATTAAATGGTTGTTAATCAAAATGTTGCACGCTCCAATGGGCAAATTACATTGATACAAAACCTTATATAATACCTACCATTTAAACTACATGTAATAATGCATTAAAGATACTTTGACTTTGACTAGTTCTTTTCCCCGGCCCAAATACTAAATAGACATTGCCGTCGCGACGGCAATGTCGCGCAGTTGTCCTTGTACTTGTAAAACCAATTACGGTTTTTATTAATTGTTGTAGTTTCACTTCTGGCGTGTGTGAATCGCAAACACACCTTTTTTTTCACGTCGCACGTCGCTCGTCGGGCGGGAAGAGCACTGGCACAGGTCCGTCGTCGGTAAGCGCCACCGCGCGACTGACGAAGCCCGCGGGCGTCGCGCCGCTCGCGGGTTTGTAGGTATTTAGGCATAATTAATAGGAAAATAACACTAAAACACGCACCTCAGCGATTTGCACTAGAAAAATGATTTATCTAAAGATTGGTGTAAAAATAAGGTCAATAAATTTATTTTTTTAGGCACAGTATTGAAAATGTTTTTTAAAAAGAGGCAACTTTGGTATTTTTTTCTATCGAGCGAAGTTCATCTTATTGTGTAAATGTAAGCGAATTGCACTCTGTAAGATCCTCAACTGAAACATATATTTTTATCAAAATTTTACGTCAATTTTTGACTGATTCATATTGATTTTAAAAACAGCATTTGCGGTATAAGGGGCCCTTAATTTGCCCAGCGACATTAGTGTAACACTTATGTATAAAACTTTCGTGAGAAGTATCTTACAATGCAAATTTCACAAGAAATTTACCGCACAGTCGTCAAAAATGATGTAAATATTTCATTCAGGCATTTAGGGAATGAAGAATGTGAAAAATGCTCTATTTTCAAACTGCACAATACAGAACTTGTGGAAAATCTATATGATTCCTGTGATATTTATTGTAAGAGCTACACTGTTCACAAAAAGAGGTACAACGAGAGCAGAATCAAATACCAGGATGACGTTGAGAAGGCTGTCAGAGATAAAACCCAGAGATAAACAATTCGTTATTCCGTTGACCTGCAAAAAGTGGTGATGTTACCACGAATCGACCAATTCAAATCAGCTATTTTTAACCCCCGACCAAAAAAAAGGGGGTGTTAAAAGTTTGACGTGTCTGTCTGTCTGTCTGCCTGTCTGTATGGGCTCGCTAACGGATGGAGCGATTTCAATTTGTTTTTTTTTGTATGGAAGGTGAGTCTGTTGCGAGTTTTCTTAGACATGTTTCATAAAAATCGGTTGTGCCGTTTACAAGTTATGGGGATTAGAGTGGGGAAGGAAAACCGAAAATCTGCAAATATACTAGAGGTTGTGTGGGGTATCAAATGAAAGCGCATCACGTCCACATTACACAATATTATGGTGTTTTACATTTAAGGAATTTAAGACATTGAAATCGGGGGTTTTTCTTAAATTTTAAATTTAGATGGTCTGGCCAAGGATTTGCTTTCAACGAAAGTTTTGTCCCTTTTGGTAATAAACCTCAAAAGAAGACGTTCCATTTGCTGCACTGTAGAATGATTAAATCTCAGGTCGCCATCAACAAGACATTATATCAACATTATGAGCGTTTTCGACCCACAAACGTGATGCCTGAGAATTTTGGGTGGACAACTGTGCCTCCCAACTCCCAAAATAAGAATTGAGCTTTATTGTCACTTTTGGTCGATATGGTAAATAGTTCGTTAATAATTTTGTTTTTACTACCTTAATGTTAGCTGTAAGTTTTCCTAAGATCTTTAAATAAATAAATAAATAACTGCCAAATCCATCGAGTTGCGAACCTGGACATACATTTATGTCTGCAGATCATTACCACCATCAGATTGAGAAAATATTAGGCAAATGAAAAGTTTATGACGAATGATAATTAGCCGTTTTAACTACTATACCATATTTTTAACCCCCGACTGCCCCGACCAAAAAAGAGCGGTGTTGTAAATTTAACATATCTGTCTGTCTGTCTGGGACATCACTCCCGAACGGATGAAGCTATTTTAATTTAGTTTTATTTGTATAAAAGGTGAGTTTGGCGCGAGTGTTCTTAAACATTTTTCGTAGAAATCGGCTGTGCCGTTTAAAAGTTATGGGGGTGAGAGTGGGGAAATATGAACCGAAATTCAGCAAATATACTCGAGTGGGGTATCAAATCAAAACGCATCGCATCGCGTGCACATTACCAAATATTATGGTTTGGTTTTTTGTTTCGGTGTGTAAAACACCGAAACAGGAAGGAAGGAAATTAAGGCATTGGAATCGGTGGTTTTTCTTAAATTTTAAATTAAGATTTATTAATGTACCAAATAGTACAAAAACAGATTATGGTGTTTCAATTAATATGTTACAATAAATAATATGTGATTCTTGATAATTTACTTTTATTTAATTTCTGTAAATAATAATAATAAAAACCTTAATTGGTACATTTAGCGGAATCAATCCATGAGATGGTAAAAAACCTATCTCTAATTAGTAGTTCCATGCCATAACTGCAGTAAGTTACAGTGAATATCAAGTAGATTTTGCTCAGCTATAAACAAACTATATGGACTTAGTAATCATAGTTACAGTATGTTCTTCTGCCTAAATATTCTCACAGTAAGTCATCTTCTTGCTATAGTTATGCTTAGGAATGAAAAAAAAATATTTATTATATTCCTAAAGATAAATAGTTTTTCGAGGTTTTCTATATTAATAATTGATTTATTGACTAACTTAGTCATTCCACTTATAAAGCAAACTACTTTGCATAATAAAAGCCGACAAATATAAAAATATGCCTAATATTTGGACCATGGTAGCAAAAACCGTAAAAAAAACTTTAACTGCCGTTTTCTCGAAAATGTGCTCGGAGGACTTACTGTGGTTATCCTTCGTGGGGCAGTAAGGTGTAGTATCATTATAAGTCCATATAATGCGTATCAAATTTATAATACTACTAGCGGCCCGCCCCGGCGTCGCACGGGTATAAAATTTTCCCGGAAATTATTCGAATTTTTCTCGCCGTAAAAACCATCCTATCTCTCAAGTTGGATCGAACTGCACATGGTGTGCGAATTTTGTTATAATCGGTTAAGTGGTTTAGGAGTCCATTGAGGACAAACATTGTGACACGAGATTTATATATAATTAAGATATGAAATAATTAACGGCCAATTTGTGGCTGTCCTACGCCCAAATAATTAAGCAAAACAAAACCAGTATCCCATATTCCTCTATGGTATTCACCATGCTCTATTTCCACATTATCTCGAAATATATGAAACAAATAATTTAGCAAACAAAGCGAAACAAAGAGCCCATTAATTGGAACTTGGAGGGTGTACAATAAGCGATATACTTAAATACTACTTAACAACTTGCCTGAATTACTCGGCAAGTTTCAGGCATTCTCGTTGTTAGGGTACCTAAAGATATGACTACATTAGGCTTCGCGTTTGTAACTTAAAGTTTATTTTCGTCGAACGTCGTATTTCCCATGGCAAAAAGTAGTAGGTATAACCTTCCTCAATTAATGGTTTATCGATTTTTTTTCTATTGAATTTATGAAAATTAAATTCAATTCGGATTTGTAGTTCCTAGGATTAGCGCTTTCAAAAAAATATAAAATCATTAGCTTTATAATGATCACATCAAATTATTTTATATGATAGTGGTGGAGTAAGACATCACAATTTATGTATACCAGCATGAGAAATGGACAGTATTAAGTGTAGATGTCTAGTACCCGTCACACAAGCTTAGAGCTAACCACAGGGCTAATTGTTGTTGTGTGGATAGTCCGGATTTTTTATCACTGTCTAAATTGTGGTTCGTCTAAGGCTGGCTTTAGTATCACGCTCACCAATTTGTATAATAAATCTAAATTTAAAATTTAAGAATAACCCCCGATTCGAAATCCCTAATTTCCTTTAAAGTTAAACACCATAATATTTTGTAATGTGCACGTGTGCGGTTTCATTTGCTACCCCACTCGAGTACATTTGCAGATTTTCGGTTTTCCTTCCCCACTTTCACCCCCATAACTTTTAAACGACACAACCGATTTTCATGAAACATGTCTAAGAACACTCGCGCCATGCTCACCTTTCATACAAAACTAAATTGAAATCGCTTAATCCTTTCGGGAGCTATGATGTCCCAGACAGACAGACACGTCAAACTTATAGCACCCCTCTTTTTTGGTCGGGGGTTAAAAATACTGTCGCTGACCCCAGCGCTAAACGGTTGGTGTTATCTAAAAGATTTCTATAGCGTCCATACAGATTGCTACGCGCCGAGCACTCAGAATTTATTTTTAAGTTCTAGCAAAACCAGGATGATTTGTCCAGGAGTCGGGCGTAGAATGAATATTTTTTTTCTTTAAAGCTATAATATTAAATTAATTTTGTAGACGAGTGTTAGATATGTGTATTGATGGATATGTGGGAAGAGGTAGACCAAAGAAAAGATGGATGGACTGTGTAAAGGATGACATGTGTAAGAAAGGAGTGAGTGTTGAGATGACGAGTGACAGAGGAAAATGGAAGGAAAAAACATGTTGTGCCGACCCTACGTAATGTGGGATAAGGGCAGGAGAATGATGATGACTTATTTTACTGTAATGTAAGTATTTATGGCAGAGCGAGATTCCTCTAACACAGGTATTCATTCTACTTAAAACAGGATCTCAAACCTTGTTACTGTATACTGTATATTAAGTTGTTGAATATTTTTTTTGTATATTTGTATTTGAGACACTACCACACCGTTGTAAAGCTTCGGTAGTGACATCGTGTCCTATTATTTAAGTTCATTGTCTATATTGCCCTGCATAAATGATTTTTATTTATTTAAAGAAGAAGCTTAAAATAATTTCGGCCCAATGATGTAAGGTCCTTAAAGTATGCAAATCGTCACTCGCTAAGTTAAGCCGACTTGTGAATGTGAACGGCGGTACTCGCGTCAACTTCCGAGCAAACTCCGGTGTACACAATGTGACAATTTGTTGGTACTGCATACAACAGCCACTTGTAGGAAACATGCTAGACACCATGTTGAGAAATGGTAAACAAACTATTTAAATACATATTTTTTTTAACTGTGTGAGTACACCGGAAATATTTATTAATTTATTTATTATTCACCATTTATTTTATTTTAATTTTCTTTGATTAAATGGCCGTTGTTCCAGTAAAGAACAAAAGCCTAGAGAGTTAGACAATCTTGATTATCATTTTCATAAAAGCACATTTCATTAAGTAGGTAGGTACTTCAAGTATTCGAATAATTCAAAATCTTTCACTTCAAATCTAGCACAGGTAACAGTCAAAATACGGTTACGTAAAACAAAATCTTATTTCTTACCGAAAGAATTTCGTGCGCCTGGCAGTATTTAAACTGCAATGCTTTGAGAGAATTTCCTCATTCTTTGAGGGGATTGAGATCGGGAGAACACCTTTAAATTCGCCTTGTCTGTACTATTTCAAGTTAGACTACTGAAAGTAGGAACTTTGTGGGAAATATGAAAAAAAAGGTTACTGTGGTAAGAAGTGACAATAAACATGATGACTGCGCACCGTGGTAAGCTCAAAGCTTGTATTACGGGTACTAGATATTTGATACCATTAAGTGTAGATGTAATAGACATACATAGATAGATATTTTTTATTATAATGTACATATTATATACACCCAGACTAAGGAGAAAGTGCTTACAAACACAGAACATACAAATACTTATATTTTATTTTTTTATGCAGAAAAAGATTAAGACACATCCGTCACTTTCGCGCACAGGATACGGTTGGGTTATGTCTTAATCTTTTTCTGCTTAAAAAACTAAAAGACAGTTTAATCTGCAAAGTTAGGTTTATCACTTATTAAACATCATTAAGATACAAACACTTGACCGGGCAGTCTAATATTAAATACTTATCTATCAACCCATCTTCCATTAAACCGACGAAACCGCCTGAAGTTTACTTGTAAAATACTTTCCTAAAACTGCTGAAGTCTGAAGTCCAAATTTAAGCAATTCTTGAGCCATTATGCTCAAAAACTGTGTTACCGACTAACGAACTTCTTTTGAAGGTTCCTTGCAGTTCACGCCTCTAATCTAGTTGGCAACCCAACTCGACTCATACTTGTAGAAATGCTGCCAAATAATTTAATTTACCTAAATGAATGTGAATTAGTTTGGAGATCTAAATAAATAAATAAACCCGCCTGCCAAGCGCGGTGTGTGTGGCAACTCCCCCAATCGATGGTTGAAAAAATACAAAACAAATTCACCAGGTGTCTTTACAAAAAGCTCTATGGTGTGTATCCGTTTTGCTATTAAGTTGGTTAGAAGGGGAATAAGTCTATAATGGAGGCTAAAGAAAAAGAAATATTGTCTTTCAAACACACGCCTCAAATAAAATTAATATCAACATAAATCTTAGTTAATTGATTAAAACCTTAGTTTTAAAGTTCGCCCTTTGTGGCATCCCTTCGATGCGGGTACTCCATACGCCAAACATTTAACTTAAAACTTATCGTCAACTGAACAACCCCTAACAACCTTCGCCCTTGAAACAGGGACGTATTGAGGAACCTTGGTAGGCATAGGATAGGAACATTTTATTTTGAAACGCACTTCCAATTCACCATCAACGAAAATCACAAAACATCTACGACTTCCAACTCAAAAGTTGTAGATACTTGAAGATTTACTTCCTTAATCATTAGCTGTGTCCGAGAAATATAATAAAAACACAAGCCGATAGACAAAACTTGTAAATGGGCTGTGGAGACCAGCAATTTAAAACAGCTAAAAAGGTTGGACATCGTCGAAATACTGGAAGCCAATCTCTTAAATTATGAAAACGACGACTACAAAATGCAACCCTTTTAATTATTACTTTATTTTTTTTAATTCACAAAATATGTTTGTTTTTAAATAGTCTTTCATCGGGTAGGTTACTAAAATTTAATATTCATTGACTAGAATCAATCAGCCAGAGAAGAAAGAGTCCAAACTCGATGGGGTAACGTTTTTTTTATATTAGAGTTCCTGTAAACATTTTAACTCCTTCATCAAGCTAGCTCACGATTGGGTTAAGCATGCTAAGTTTTAAGCTCAATCGGAAACCAGAACATGTGTCAAATTTAACACATTGTAGGTAAATGATTTGATTAAAATAGTGTTTCCTCATTCCTTCTTAGATCACGTAGAGAAATAGACCCGAGCATAGACCTTTCCATAGCTCGCTGCGCAACTCTGAACCTATTCATGAGGCCTTTCGTGAAGCACCATGTTTCAGAGCCATATGTCATCACTGGCAACACACACAGTAAACAAAATAACTCACCCTAACTCCATCCCTGGTTTAGCTACTCGAGCAGGAAGGCCTGAAGGAGCTTTACATAATTCTCACATTTCTATGCCCATTCGATACAGACATACATATTACTTGCACTTCAGTTTTATATGTATATAAAGTTATATGCGTATTGAGCAGTATACGTGAATTATGGATGGCTGAATTATTGAGGTGTGCCGGTGAATGGAACATACTGCGTACAGTTTATGTTGCAGTAACATACCGTTTTGTTTTTGTCCGGAATCGCACTTTAATCTTTTTATCATAATGTTTTTTTCCCTCACTTATGTTAATATATTTTAATTTTTAGATAATTCAAGTGCAGATGGATTTCGAAATGGTAGCGCGTCGGGGCGTTTTCCCGGATGTGTAGGTTCGTATCCTGTCTTTGAAGGTTGCAGATGAGTCTGAATCTTTCTATGTTTTGCTAAAAACTTCTTAAGGGCTTTAAATATATGACCCTATTCTAAACTAAGTTCAACTGAGCGCTACTAAGTAGTCGCATATTATATTAAAAAATAAAATAAAAATCCGGGCAATCCACACAACAACACATAGTCCCGTGTAATGTGCTATCTTTAGTATTTTTTTTTTATTTTTGGGTGTGGTTGTTGTGTGTATAAAGAGTATTATTATAGAGAGTTATTACTTTATTCATTTAAAACACTTTTAACTTCATTAAAACACTATAAAACAAGAAAATATCAAAACGCAGAATCTCCGGCCGCCGCGAAGCTAGGCTCAAGCGACTGGTGATTCGACTGCAGAAAGACAATACGCGCAGAGTAATTATAAATATATATAGCGATATCTCCCCACCTGACTCTCAAACACATTCCTTTAATAAGCCAACACGCAAAATCATAATATTTGCCATACCATTACCGAAATCACAATAGGGACAGTCAAAAACTCACTTCACACACTCGAAACTGTATAAACGCGATACAGTCGACAAAAGGGGTGAGAATTGGGCTCTCGTTAGAAAGGCCATACACGGACTGGTTCAGTTTTGAAAATTGTCAAGATTATACTAACCATAATAACTTTAAACCTGGACACTGAAGTCTCGAGTGCGAACGAGGATTGATGCGTTCGAAATGTGGTTCATTTCATTTCATTTCATTTCATTTCAATTACTGGCAGTGTGGAAGGAAAGAGAAGTCGAGGCCGCTCACCTACACGGTGGACCCACACAACACAGGACGCTACAGGTGGCACTCTTCAAGCATCAATACAGTTGGCTCAGGACCGGAGTCGATGGAGAGAAGTGGTGACGACGCTGATGATACGACATAGTCACGTCCCTCAGTCATGAGGTTACGACTAAGAAGAGTAATAACTTTAAAGCTTGCTTAACTTATCGAGTGACAAAGATTTTATTATTACATAATAGTTACAAAATTATCTTAGTAACTACCCCTACGCTATGCTTAAATAGTATTTGTATAATCAACCTAGTTCTATTAGGTTGATTTATTTTTTGGGAGCCTTTCAAATCACATTCCATATGCAACAAGAAAATATATAAAAAAATAAAAATATTTCCTGACAATTCATATAACATCTAGCCCCGTGGTAAGCTCTAAGCTTGTGTTTCGGGTGCTAGATATCTGATATACTTCATATTAATAGTCATACATAAATAGATATTTTTTTATTTTCCATATTAAACACCCAGACCACAAAAGAGTGCTTGCAGAACATACAAACACTTTCACCCTCGGTGGGAATCGAACCCGCTACCTCTTGCGCCGCAAGCGGACCCTCGTCCACCGCGCCACTGAAACAGTCAGAAATATATATTTCAAGAACTTACTTAAGTAAAATAATATAATGTTGTTTAAAAATTTAAATAATAAGCGGAAAGGGTGTAAAAGGCATGCACCAGGTGAATGTACTTTAAAAAAAAAACACTTTTTTGTCTTTTAGTTCGGCAAGTGTCACTAAATACATGACGTTAGTGAAAATTCAAAATGGCGACTACTGAACGCTATTTTGTTAAAATATAAATCTACATTTAAAATTTAAGAAAAACCCCCGATTCCCATGCCTTAATTTTCTTAAAAGTTTAACATTATAATATTTAGTCAAGCCGCGGGGTCAAGTGTTTTATGATCTGCAATCTATTTCTCCTTAGTTTGGTTGTTGAATATGTATTATAAAAATATATCTATATATGTCTATTATATTAAATATATTAGATGTCTAGTACCCGTAACACATGCTTAGAGCTTACCACGGGGCTAGATGTTATTGTTCGGATTGTCCGGTAATATTTATTATTCATTAAATGTTGTCATTTGAGCAGTCGATACCCGAAGTGGTCCGTGTATGACCGCCCTATAGACGCGCATACTGTATAAGCTATTTGTCTTTTGCATTCGAGAATAGCTTTGGGACGGTGTTTGTTGATACTTTCAGTCCCTGAAATACGTTGCGAGGACTTTGGAATAGTTTCTTTGTCGCTCGATAAGTTAGCTAAGGGAATTAAAAATGTGAAGCATAATGTACAAGATATAACTGAGTAATCTTGGTAAGGTAATAAAATCATGCCTTTTATTACCTTACCAAGATTACTGCCTACATAAAAAATATAATAATCTGTTTATTCCGTGTGTAAACCTCCTTACCAAAAATATATTTATTTTTGGCTTGATATATTTAATAATAATGTGCAAAGTTACGTAACGCAAAACTTCAACGACCGTCTTCATTTTCCTTTGAAGGAAAGTTATAATTTATTTAAGATTTGTAAAATCGAACAGTGGAAATTAATGATGTTGAATCTTGCATTATTAAATAATTTAAATAACGGATGAATAATTTTTTCAGTCATATAGTAATGTTAATGCCAGACAACAGGATATGCTAAAAATGATACTATTAAGAAAACTTTATTATCCTTGTTGGCTAAGTGAGTGCACACGCTTTAACGCTGAAGGCAAACATCGTGAGGGAACCAGCATGTTTTGAGAACTTTGAGGAGTTGACATGTCAATGGCCAACCTGCACTTTCCCACCGTGGCAAATTAAGACCTATTCTCTCTCGTCAAGCGATAAATCCCACTCTCTCAGCAATGGATGTGTAATAGAGGTGATTATGCAAAATAATCATGTTTTTCGACAATTCCCAGACAATAATATTGGTATATGGGTGGTTTTGTAGGTTTTTGTTATACACATTAGCCATTAAAATATATAGTATTGATTAATGCATGTTCATTCCAAAATAAATTACACTACATAAATAATACTAGTTATACAAAATCATAATCAGTAGATCTTCTTTACAAGATCTAAAATTTAAACTCTCTCTTAATATTAAGACTTAAAATTTTGAACACAATTAAGTTTACCTGGCAATCATAAAAATAAACACAACCAATGAAGAAAATTCCAAAATAAAGCGCTTGCACCGCTGAACAAAATTCGAAGAGGAATCCTTAAATAATAGACTATAAGCGGCTTAGTTTGACAAAGGACCAGATGCACTCAGACGGTGGAGCGCCATCGATGCCCGAGGCGTCCTCGCGACTTCGAGAAATACTTTGTAATATTAATAGATATACGAGTTAAAATGGAACAAAGGAACTTCGAATATAAATGACTAAATATTTATAAACTAATCACACCTTACTAATCATTACCTTACCCCTCTAACTAAGGCTTAGCACTCATTGAAGTCAGTTCAGTTTCTTGAAATTGGACTTTGCGCTTGAAGCGGCAATTTGCCAGTGTCGAGTTAATAAAATTATAAAGTTAAAAAGATGACTGTTACTTAGATGAACGCCATTTTGCGTCCACATTGAAGTCAAGCCTGTTTCAGTTCAGTTTCTTGTAATTGGACTTGCGCTTGAAGCGACAATTTGCCAGTGTCGGGTTAAATAAAATTATAAAGTGAAAAAGATGTTATTCAGTTGAACGCCATTTTGACAATCAAGTCAGTTCAGTTTCTTTTATTTGGACTTTGCCCTTAAAGCGACAATTTGCCAGTGTCGAGTTAAATAAAATAATAAAGTGAAAAAGATGTTACTTAGTTGAACGCCATTTTGCGTCTCTTCTCATTGAAGTCAAGTCTGTTTCAAAACATTTGAGTCTCAACACAGGCTTGACGTTGTCAGTGTGCGCTCCTTCTTTTTTTTTTATTTTTTTTTTATTTGTTTATTAGGACCACCAACAAGAAAATACACTAAAATAGCTTAAAATTAAGGTACAGAATATTTATGTGCTAGTGCTTTCTTAATTAAAGGTAGCCACAGCAAGCGCAATATGTGTGCAACTCAACTAAATTCTAATTAAAACTAAAAGTCTAATAATAATGTTCACTTAATTTTAACATAACATTTTATATATAAAAAATAAAAATAAAACAGTAAAATAAAGAAAATAATATAAGCAAGGTTTTTTAAATTTACTTATACAGGGTTAGTCATTGAGTAAAATAATTTCAATTTTGTTACAAAGGCAGTTAAATGTGAGATGTGGGTTAGGGTAATAGATTTCAGTGTTTTTAAATATATATATGTATTTATAAGTAGATGTTTAAGATTGCAAATTATTAACAATTATTTTGAATCTTTTTAAGAAAATATTTTGAGGATCGGATATGTCATGATCGGTGTTTTTAGATAAAGTGTTATAGCTATTGCAGATTCGTGGAATAATATAATGTTTACATAGTCTAGTTCTACAGTAAGGAAGAGAGAAAAGGTTATAAGATTTTTGTCTAGGTAATCTAAATGGAGCGTTTATTTGAATTTTGTTATTAAGTTCAATGCAGTCTATTTTACCATTGAAAATTTTATGTAGAAATAGAATATCAGCCGTTTATTTTTATGACGTTCTTTTCGGTAAGGCGGTAGTCCGTCGCAACACAGTGTTATCTTGGGTCAGCGCGAAGCGAAAGCAGAACGTGTAGGTACCTCCTAGCTAGACAAGTGGTTGAAGATGGTATCCCTTTAAATATACTCCATTTATATTCAGATCAATTCAAGACGATAAGAGATCTATGCAGAATATAATGGTAGGAATATTTTGACGAAAGGTCACGTGAGAAGGGAATCTGGTATAAGACTATCCAACCACAAATCTATCCGTTTCCGTGGATTAATGAATTATCTCTTGATAGAAACACTATTGAGAGCTCGCTCAGGACACATTCCATCAGATAAGGTTGCGTTTTTTATGAATAAGGTTCCATCTCCAAATTGTATCTTCTGAATGTGTTGTTATTGGCGACATACAACACATTTTGATGGAGTGTGTCAGGAATTAATCTGTAAGGATAATATGTTTTGGTAGAAATAAGAATCAGCAAATAGGCATTGCCAATACAATACTTAGTTCGACGTCCCCCGCGAATAATCCGGTAATGACCTATTACGGGGTTTTTCATGTTATGCGTTTTTCGGCATCTAGAAGTCAAAATACACCATGTGAATTTTTTTCAGAATGTTTCTATCTTTATTTACGAAGATATGAAAAACTACGCGTATATTCCATAAAAAATAATTAAAAATTATTTTAAACGAATAATATGGTTTTAGATCTTTACGAAACAAAATATCAATATGATTTGACAGTATACATTGTTACGATATTATTCGGGTAAAAAGTTTTCTTCGTTATTTAAGTAAGTGCTAGTACAGGTTTATTCGGGGTTTTATTTAGAAAACGATATCCAGCCATATTAATTATCGAGTGGCTCCTTACTTCGGTTATGCCTATTGCAACGGATTCTATGCAAAGATTAAAAATATACAAAAGAGGATTTATGAAGAATTCTCTACAATCCTTTACAACGAAAGATGGAATTCCATCAGGACCATACGACAACTTCGGCTTAAGCACTTTCAATGCAAATTTGACATCGGAGTGTGTCAAGCGCTCTACTACCACGCGTTGAGCGCTGCTTCCTACCGCCGCGCGCATAGCCTCTGCAACATCAAGTCTAGGAGGTTTATCGTTGTAGACTGAATGGAAATAGCTCGCAAATTCTTGACTACATTCTGACGGAGACAGCTCATTTCCCTCTTTAATGATACAAGAGCGGCGTAATTTAGACTTTTTAGATTTTATAAAAGTCCAAAACGACTTCGGATCTTTAGAAAAACGACTTTGTAACGTATATATATATGCATCGTAAGCCTCTTTAGTCATTGTTTTTACAAGCGCTCTCTTATTTGAGAAATCATGGTAATCATTTATATTCTTACTAATTTTATATATTTTGTGCAGTTCACTCTTAGATTTTATCTCGTATTTAATATCACGGGTATACCAATCTGGATAACAGGGACGTTTTTTATGACTATAGTTATCCTTGCGCGGCACCGACCTATCGATAGCATTATTTATTAATGAATAAAAGTATGGTACAGCTCTATTTATATCTTTCATGCTATATAACATCGACCAGTCTATAGTACCGATTTCAGTATAAAGACTTAGCATGTCCCCCCTCTTATAATCCCATTGACATCTTTGATTCCCAGACTGAACATAAGTATGGCAGGGTTCACCACTCAGCCGGTGACTATCAAAATATCTCAAGTTTACAACAAGTGGAGGATGTTGATTGTCAATTGGTACAATCGGGTTATTACAAACATTTACCTCTATATCAAAATCATCTAAGTTGGACAAAACTAAATCTAAAACTCGATCGTTACAATTCATTATATTATTAGCCTGATGAAATCCACAGTCAGCAACAAAATACTCGTAGTAATTATTTATATCAGTTGAGGCCGAGTATAAATTAAAATCCCCTACAACTAGCATTTTACGATAACGAGAGCATAACTTCTCGATTTCTTTAAACAATGATACATATTCTTGTTCTTTACTACCAGGAGGTATGTATACAACGCAAAATACAAAAAGGTTTTTACTCTTTCCTGTTATCATAGAGAATACAAGTTCAAATACGAAATCATTTACATTAATGGATAGTGCAATATTTCTCAAGTCTAGGCGGGACGGGGCCGCGGCTAGTAAAGCGCCTCCTTGTTTCCGTCCATCCGCACGATCACAACGATGAACAGTGAAGCCCGGAGGTATAAGCTCGCCATCGCTGAACGAGTCATACAAACCCGTTTCAGTAATCGCGAATAGGTCTTCTGACGATGCCAGCATGCCCTGGGTAAACAAGTCTAGTTTTGTAATCCTTAATCCTCGTACATTCTGGTAGTATATACTCGCATATTGGGGGCGAGGCTTAGAGCGAAGGTGGTTTTTGTGCTTTGACGGCGTTGCGATTTGCTGTGTGTTTTCGAAACCACTGCCATTCAGAGAACGCAGCATTCACAGGCCATACGGAACCATTAGACAACAGCTCGTAAGCGCTTTCAGGAACACCTATTACGAACGATGAGTAATCACCTCAGAGGTTTTGCACACAGATTGAACGTGATCTGTCAAGGTTTCCACGGTAGTTTCAGGGTGTAAGAACCAGACATGAAGGTGTTTTTTCCTTTCTACAGCCACGATGGTGTTTAACAAGTTATTCTCCCCTTTTTTTATTTCGGAGAGCCTCTTATATGAAATCCAACCTCGAACATTCGTAGAAGTAGTCATCTCGGTTTCATCGCCCTTTCCATTATTGTTTGTCACCAACAAAGTATTGTTTGCCGATATAGGAAACTTAGACACCGCAGAGCTCTTTGCTCTTCGTATACTATGGTTATTTGTAAGCGGCTGCATAGTAAGTGGCAACACCGGGAACTCGTCGGACGACAACGGAGTCTCAACTAGTTGTATTGGAGCGACCAACGTTTTGTTACCGTCAGATGACCCAAGCGGAGGTTGAAAATACCGGCTTTCTGATTCTATAACCTTATTATGTATAAATTGTACATGATCGGCATACTTTTCCAGTTTGGACTCATAAGAGACGATGGTCTTAACGGCCAATGCTAGGTGTTGTTTAAGATCTGCAATTTCCTCTCTCAGGATACGTAAATCACCTGATAAATACATCTGTTCCACTTATAACTCCTCATCTCGTTTAGGTTTGGATGCAGGATATTGAATTGGATTACTATGCAGGCAGAAGTAGACAGCGACGGCAGAAACAGGTGTCCAAATCAATTGAAAGTATTGAATTAAAGCCAGCATACGACAAGCCCCTCCCTATTAAGAAAGCTCTGTATAACGATCTCCTAAGCCTGTGTAACTCCCAAGCAATTCCCCACCATTATCAACAATTTTATAGGAACTTAAGCTTTTGTGATACTGAATCAGGTCACGATGAGGATTCTGATTAAGAATTTTAACTGTAATAGGACCTTATTATAATTTTCATGATTGTGTAATCAAGTGTAATAGTCGTGTCTTCAGTGCAGTGTCATTTTTTATAATAATAATAACTATCGTGCTTTCTCAAACTAACCAAAGTTGTTTCGTTTACTCGAATGCCCTTTATTTTTATAGTATATTTCATGAAATTAAGGCTTTATTTCATAAAATATACTATAAAAATCACCAAATAATACTTTAGTAAACTATTCGAATAAACAGTAAAAGTCATAACAATTAAATGTACGTTACTCTCAAACAATCGAATAACCACATAATTGGCTTTTACAAATGTTCAGTATACAAAACAAATTACACGAATAATAGCGTTACACGATTTTGCCATTGCCATCGAAAATATAAATTTACACGAATAATATCGCAAGAAGATTTTACTGTTGCCGTCGAAAATATAAACTAACACGAACAATATCGTAAGTGACATTACTGACCAGACCTTCACGTACACTAATATAGTAAAATGCATCCAGCTTAATTATAAGGAAGCCCATGGGCCTAGTTAAATTTTGTTGAAATAACCAGATAACTGAAAAAATTAGCTTCCTTATGCGATATAAAAAGTCTCTGATACTTGTTGTTAAATGGAGTTATTAAGGAAAAATGGTTTTTTATTTTTCCTGAACATTTACACTTTTACGATTACCGGATTATTCGCGGGGGGCGTCGAGTTGTCCTACAGCTGATGAAATAAAATTACTTATTAAATTAGTGGAACTAGGTTTAGATAAGTAAGTGTATGTGCGTGTTTTTATCTGTACATTGTATTTGTAGTGTATTGTTATTGTTGACTTTTCGGGACGATGTGGTCGCTGCGCGGTGACTGTTAAACTGCATAGTTATATATTTTTTGTAAATACGTACTTAACATATGTAGAAAACACCCAGATCCAAAACCAGAAATTGTATATTGTAAAGAAACAAAGTAAATAAGTACCTTCTAGAGCTAAGTCATCAATTTTCGGCCACATCTACGCATTAGGTGTAATGTGGACAAACAAAACTATTAAGTAACAGGGAAAACTTTGTATTTTAGCTCTATTGTATAATAAAAAAGCTCAAAAATAAACGAACCATAATTACAGAAATAAACTAATTAATCATATAGCTTTGAATAGCAGCATAAATTCTCAATAACGACAAATAATTTGCGAAATCGCGGCATGCATCGGTGCATAACGGTTTTATTGCTAACATTGTTACAGGCATATACAAACAGCTTGATCATATTGACTTGGTGCTAGTCATTTCTTTAATTAAACGATTTATTGTTTTAACTGTTGCGGGTAGATAGTTTCCGGCAGGTGTAGAATGGGTCTGATAGATGATCAGCGTCTGAGACCATTTTGCAACGATGTATTTTTGGAGTTTACTCCTTAAGAAACGATTTGAGTTATTAAGCCCGGTACGGATATTTTATGAGGAGTAAAATCAAGTGTAAGACGAAAAGTTGAGGCGTTACGTAGAAAGAGACAAACATATTTATATCTGAGGATTGAACGTGTAAAAGAATGAGATGGAATACATTACACAGCGTATCTCATTCTCGGGGTCTCCTCTTTGCGCGATACTTCGTAGTCTCACTGTATTTTATTTATATTATTTTGTAACATACTTTATGTAATACGCTTTATTGAAGTAATATCAATAATCCGAATAATTACAGATATATGTTTGTTTCTCTTATTATTTTAGCAGATGCGTTCATTTACCCTTTTTTTCTATTCGATATTTTTTCATAATTATCGCTCGTAAGGAGTAAACTCCAATCGTGCGTCGTAGCTGACACACACACACTTTTTTTCTTATTCTCTTTATCATTGTTTGTCTATTATTTACCTAGCAAAGAGCAGAGATTAAAGCGAGATAGCAACGCCCTATTATGATATAATATGTATCACGTCCAGAAGTGAATAAATATCCAGTTCTGGACAAGTTAAAACACTGTAGAATAAACTAATAACACCTATTTTATTGCACAAAACATATTTTACATAGTAGTTTTAAATACGCAGTCATCAACTCTATCTGATTTTTATTGATTGACATACCTTTAATAGATAGTTCTAGTAGATTCAAATTCTTTTGCAGTGTGCCATTGGGGTGCATGTTCATAATTATATTTAAGATAAAAGATACTTTATTTGCAAAATAACAATAATTCAGACCATGTTTGACCATTATTAGGTGTGCAAATGTTTATAAAATAATAACATGCGACTATAAAAAAATTAACAATTAAAATATGTTTTTGAGCATTGTATGTTCTGATTTAAGAGTACTAACGATTTATTTATTTATTAAATATTTATTTATATTTATTAGTTCATGAAAAAGGCATGGACATTAATTTCATGGTGAAAGTTTAATAAATTAAATTTAAAAAAAATGTATGTGTAAGCAGATGAAATAAATACTAAATGTATTAGTTAGTTAGTTATGCTATGGGCAGCTTATAGAGTGACTATATATTGAAGTGAAACTTCTATAGAATCGTAGTGATTTCAAACCGGATGCAAAAAGATGAAACGGAAATGGTAAGAGACACAAATACAATGCTTTATTTAAATTTCTTTGCGCGATACTTCGTAGTTGAGACTACGAAGTATCGCGCAAAGAGGTATTGCTGTATTTTATTTATATTATTTTGTAACATACTTTATGTCATACGCTTTATTGAAGTAATATAAATAATCCGAATAATAACAGATATTATGTTTGTTTCTTTTATCATTTTAGCAGATGCGTTCATTTACCCTTTTTTTCTATTCGATATATATCATAATTATAGTTCGTAATTAGTTGACTCCAATCGTGCGTCGTAGCTGACACACACACACACTTTTTTTATTCTTCTTATTCTTTCGTCGATTTACTGAAGTTTCACTTCTATCGTGTGTGAATCGCACACACACACATTTTTTTATTTTTTATTGTGTCGTGCCCCAATAAAGGGAAAAGGCATGGGAGAGAAGAGAGAGAGAAACTAATAATAATAATACTAGATATCCACTCTAAGCTCATTTAAAAAAAAACTTAAAATTGAATCAGAACTATGATTTATCATTGTACTCGTACCTTGAACTAGTACAATCCTCTCAAGCAGACTATCTGATTGAAAAGTCCAAACAGTGCACTAGCTATTTAACTCTTAACTGTCCCTGGCACAATAACGAGCATTGTATGTTCTGTTCAAACACTGATAACACTCCCCTAAGTAATGCCTCCCCGTAGTATTTGCGTTACAAATCTTATTACGGCTGGTATTTGTACAATTTTGATGAGCCTAATTAGAAAGTACGTATGCATGTTACAATCTTCTGTGTAACGAATACGCGGTTATATTTACTCAGTTCAAGGAACAGGTAGGCAAATAATACTTATTGTTATGCCTATTCCGACATTATTCAGATTATTATCGGTATATTTATCATGATTTAACGGTTTTTGTGCTACCCTTTTTTTAACCCCCGACCAAAAAAGAGGGGTGTTATAAGTTTGACGTGTCTGTCTGTCTGGGACATAATAGCTCCCGAACGAATGGAGCGATTTCAATTTAGTTTTTTTGTATGAAAGGTGAGTTTGGCGTGAGTGTTTTTAGACATGTAAATCATGTTTCATGAAAATCGGCTGTGCCGTTTAAAAGTTATGGGGGTGAGAGTGGGGAAGGAAAACCGAAAATCTGCAAATATACTCGAGTGGGGTATCAAATGAAAGCGCATCGCGTGCACATTACAAAATATGATAGTGTTTTACTTTAAAGGAGATTAAGGCATTGGAATGGGGGGCTTATCTTTGATTTTTAAATTTAGATTTATGGAATAGTGTAATAAAAAAATTCAAACTACCAATAATTCCAAGTAGGTTTCACCTACAAGGAAATTCAGTACTCAAGCTACAATAAGTCCTTCCGAATCTTAAATAAAATAAAATACGGTTAAATAAAATACGGTTTTTCTGAAGACATCGCAACACTTGAGATTCAGATTTCGTAAGACCCGCGCGAACCAGACTTTCTTGAAACACCTGTGTTTCAATTTAAACCAATTATATTAGTTAAATTAGCGTGAACTTTAAGAAGATTAGTTCTTTGGTTCACCGCTGTTCGCATTGAAAATTAGTATGGAAAATTCATGTTTATCATACGGTTCGTGGTTTTGTACAATAGTTCAGAAATATTATTAAAATGCGGGTTTTTAAACAAGAATTTGGATGAATAGATCTAATCTGATGATTTTTTCGCGGCTTCGGCCAAACCTAAGAAGCGAAGAAGCGATTGTCTTCTTCGTAGATCATAATGTGAAATAATTGTAAGCTCATTAATTGTAGTAAAAGTCAGTGGTAAAAGTTTAATAAATACAAAAAATAAAGTATCACAAAATACGTGGGAACGGGCTACTGCAACTAGGGAACTTTTTGCATGAAAACGATTTTGTGGTTGCATATTAAAGCAACGAACAACAATTCATTTTGATTTATATAGATAGATGGATTAAAGAAATCCCTGCCTGAAAAGCCCTGCCGATTGTACAACAAAATGTGGCTATTGATTGTTATTTTTAAGTCATTGGTGTGCAATAAACATATTATCTATCCATCTATCTTACTTTTCTTTGCGGGAGCGTCCGCCGCGCGGCAGACGCTCCCGCTACGTAGTCGCTTTGGTAGCGCAAGTTCGGCCGAAGCTTAAAAGTAGCATACTAACATAAGTTACTATGTTATCTTCCAACATGTGTTATCTGCCAGATAAGTCTCGACAAAATTTTCTCTTACGTGGATTCCCCCAACTTAGGTACCCTAAAATCAAACATTAATCTTTATTTTCATTCAACAAGCTAGTTGTTCTCAACTTCCTTTATAAAGAAAAAACGTTATTCCAGAACCGCTTCGATTCAAGATTCTAAGCTCACGATTTTAAGCTCTAAGCTCTACACTTTGCTGTTACCATAAATTGAATTTCAAAAGCTCCTAAGCCTTCCTGCTCAATGAGGGTAGGTTGGGGTAAAAGATGGTTTGACTTAAAACTTGCGATGGCGATGGTGACGTCATAATTTCACGTAAAAGCCTCGTCAGTACGGTCCAATAGACACGCATTGACGGTTTGTGGAGAGGCGAGAATAATGGAGCAGGTAATTTTATTGTTTCGAACTAACTTGACCCATACTACGGTTTTCTTGTAAAGTTTACACACATTTGCAATGGAGAAAAAGAAAAGTAAGATAGATGGATAGATAATATGTTTATTGCACACCAATGACTTAAAAATAACAATCAATAGCCACATTTTGTTGTACAATCGGCAGGGCTTTTCAGGCAGGGATTTCTTTAATCCATCTATCAAAATGAATTGTTGTTCGTTAGTCTGATTAAAACTCGGGAACGGCTGAAAGGATTTATCTTATCATAGTCTTGAAATGTTCGTGGAGGTCTAGGGAAGGTTCAAAAGGCGAGAAAAAAACGAATAATTGCCGGGATTTTTTTTTATAATTACCCGTGCGAAGCCGGGGCGGGCCGCTAGTAAGTTATAAAAATTTTGTGAATGTGCAAAATTATGCAGGTAATTCGGTCACCCAGCCAAGTACTGGCCTCGCGCATCGCCGCTTAACCTTATGCAAATCATGTTTGTTGATGGGAGCGCCTAATATATTATTTATGTATATGTATTATTTTTATATGTACCTATTTACTGATTGTGTTTATAGTATTCGTTATTATATCGGCCTTCACTAACAAGGATGGGTATTCTAGACACCTAGGTAGTCTAGACACAGTGGCTGGGTTAGTTAAGCTTACTTTAAGTAGGTTAATTAGGTTAAGTTCTCCATCATCACCCTATTAACGTTCCCACTGCTGGGACACAGGGACTTCTCTCTTGGCGAGAGAGATTAGGCCTTAAATCACCACGCTGGCCAAGTGCGGGTTGGTGAATGTCACATGTCCTTCACACTCTTTTTTAAAGTCCTTAGAACATGCCGGTTTCCTCACGATGTTTGCCTTCACCGTTAAAGCACGTGTTTAAAGCGCACATAATATTTCTCAAGAAGAAAAATCCAGAGGTGCGTGGCGGGGTTTGAACCCACGACCTTCGGAATGAAAGTCGAGTGTCCTCCCACTAAGCCAACACGGTTTCTAATTAGGTTAAGTTACTAAATGTTAAATAAGTAAGTAAAAAAATATATTCTTACTAGCGGCCCGCCCCGGCGTCGCACGGGTTAAAATTTTTCCCGGAAATTATTCGAATTTTTCTCGCCGTAAAAACCATCCTATCTCTCAAGTTGGATCGAACTGTACATGGTGTGCGAATTTTATTATAATCGATTGAGGAGTCCATTGAGGACAAACATTGTGACACGAGATTTATATATATTAAGATTATTCTTATTCTTAATATATGTCATATCCAAATTTTCCTTCCTCCACGTTTTAAGAGACAATCAAGTTTTTAGAGGCAAAGTGTCCCGTCGATCGTCCCTCCATTGTGCCATCAAGCCCCGTTAATTTGTCAAAAGCTGACACTTATTTACTTTGATTTTAGAATAAATTCTCCTTTATTTTAATACCTTTTAAAATGACCTTTTGAGGGCAGCGCGCCGGCTGCGTTGACTTGGGACTCTTTGAAGGAACTATTGTTTTAGGATTTGAATGTCAAAGAATTGTTTTATGTTCAATTAAATTTATGATAATGCTTTTAACTTTAAGTAATTTTATGGCTTGTCTCGCTTATCTTGTCTGCAAGTTGCAGGTTTAAATTAAAAGATGAAAAAAATTATAATGCAGTTTTCTAATCACCCTGCCTTGTATGGTATGTATACAGTTTAAGTAACTGCTTAAACATAAATAGAAAATATAATAAGTTCGGAATATTTCTTAGAGTTTTTCTAGATTTACACAAAGACATATTCTGATTAAACTTTATATAGTAGACATACATACGGAATACCCAGACTAAGGATAACGTACTTGCAGAAAATTCAAACACTTTATTCATCGAATCGAATCCACTACCTCTCTCGCCGCAAACGGAGCTTCGGCCACCGTGCCACTGAAGCAGTCAGATTAGATTAATCTTCTATGTAAAAATGAAATGCTGTTCGTTAGTCTCACTATTATCTATTGAAACTATACATACATTAGGTCCTTTTAAATGAAATCAGCGTTATGTCGTACTGACTTACTTGTCTGAAATATCTCCTCTTTGGTTAAGAATTTCAAATATATGCCTGGGTTATAAAAATATTGAAACCAAAACAGGTGTCGCAAAAGAAAGCACGGTACGCTTTCTTTTGCGACACCCGTTTTGGTTTCAATATTTTAATCAAATTCAAATCTTTATTGAACTTTTGGAACATGGTAGATTATGGATGTTACGTCTACGTAAACATACGAGTTACAAAAATAATAATAGTCTTTAAAAAAATTAATTCAATTTTACTCAAAAAAATAAAAAACTCAATAATTAATAAATATAGCAGCTTTACAAGACTTGTAAGACTTGTAAAGTGCTTTGTCAACTTACATACAAAGAGGCCTTGTTAAAGATGTCCGAACAATTATAATACATTAATTATCATTGATGTACGTTCTGGATATTTTGACCTTCAGAAGCAACCCTGTGGACCGCCGGGGATCAAAGTGGAAAATGATGAATTAAAAGCTATTGTAGAAGCGGACACAAAGATAGCTCCAGAGATAGCTAGATAGAAAGCTGCAGGTTTAAGGGTAAGTGAATTAATCCACTTGAAGCAAATCAAAGTGTTTCACAAATTCTGTTTTTTTTTTTTAATATTGGATTGTACTTACTGTGTTCGTTAAATTGTCTGTACATAAGTGTTACAAAATTAATGCTTGTTATCATTATTAAATCGGCTATGTCCTCGACCCTAAAATGGAAGTGGGCAGGTCACATAGCTAGACTCACAGACGAGAGATGGACAAAAACAACTACCCTATGGAAAGGACCACAAGGGAAGAGAAACAGAGGAAGACCTCTGACCAGATGGGAGGATGAGATAAAGAAGACAGCTGGCCCAAAGTGGCACGAAATAGCAAGGGATAGAGAGCAGTGGACAACTTTGGAGGAGGCCTTTACTCAAAACGGGGTTCCTACATAACCAACCACATAATATTAAACACAAATTGTATAATTTTATTGTATTAGTTTTTGTAGGAAATAAAAGGCTTTTTTATTTTTTATTTATTTTATTTTATTATGTCCTCGACCCGCGTTCTTCTACGAATATCCTCATTGGATAATTTTTAAATGATTATTTTGATAATTAATTACAATATTCTCGAACTTTGATCATACGAAATGTGCAGATATACGACATAAATTAAAAAAAATATTATATGTTAACAATAAAAAAAAAAGCCGTTAATTTTTTTTAACGAAAACTACTTCATCTGGTTTTTTCTTCGTTTCTGTTTGAGTAAACGGTGTATTTAATTCAAAGTTGTCTTATTTGAAAGCTAGATAAGAAAATTAAAAGAAAATACAATTTCGTTACAGTAAAATACACATTGTATATTATACAAAAAAATCTTTCTATTACAAAGCACCAATTTCATATAATAAGGACCATTCATTCCCAAGGTGTTCAAGTATAGCAAAAACAATAGGCGATAGGCCTCTACCTCAATTAAATTATTACCGGCTATACATTACCGAACAAAGGAAGTGTTGTGCGTACCACTTCCGTTTTATAATAATGGCCGTGGTGGATTCGCCATTTGTAAAGCCCTTATACATTTGTGTCTCTGTACGGAAGGTGCATTCCGTATGGCACTGGATATGGTAAATGTGTCTGGGAAAAAAATTGAGTATGTTATATCGTTCTAAAAATTCAATTGATTTTTATTATTATTTTTATTATTTACCCCCGCCAAAAAAGATGGGTGTTATATATTTGACGTGTCCGTCTGTGTGTCTGTCTGGGACATCATAGCTACCGAATGGATGGAGCGATTTCAATTTAGTTTATTTTGTATGAAAGGTGAGTTTGACGCGAGGGTTCTTAGACATGTTTCATGAAAATCGGTTCAACCGTTAAAAAGTTATGGGGAAGGAAAACCGAAAATCTGCTATCTGCATCGCGTTGCTATCTTAAATTTTAAATTAGGATTTATTTTTGTTATGATTTTGAGCTATCTTTACTAGTAATTATAAAGCTGAAGATATTTATTATTTGTTTGTTTGTTTGAACGCGCTGATCTCAGGAATCAGGAAATCGAGGAAGGCTATTATAATGAAAACCGCGTAACGCAGCGTCAGACTTACAACGAGACCTAAAAACTGTTTCAACTGTTCAGATAAACTCTTTTACATGAAGTATGAAAATTTACACTTGCTATTCCACTTTGTAGATTCGATATTATTTATTTATTTAATAGTACCACCAATTAGAAAATACACTTACGAATACACTTAAGAATAAGAAACAATGAATTAAATAGGCGCAGACTGCGTCAGTGGCGCAGAGTGCGAGGGTCCGCTTGCGGCGCTAGAGGCAGCGGGTTAGATTCCCGCCGATGGTTAATGTGTTTGTATGTTCTATCTACATAGAACAAACAAACACATTTTTGACACAGAGATGTGGTATCAGTTGACCCTAAAAAGAGACCTAAAAACTATTCAGTTAAAACACTTTATGATGAAATATATGGAGGGTGCAGTGATAATACCCGACATTACCCGATAAGAGTGCAAAATTAGTTTACGTTACCTGTAAACATCACTAGAAAGAGCCAAAAATTCTGATTCTAGTAGGCTATATTTACGATTTATTTGCATTTATCGGGTTTTAACACTACAACCCTCGATATAAGCTAAATAATAGAATAGGCGAGTGCCAACCAGCGCCAAGCGAAGCAAACCTACGAGCAGTCTCGAGGTAACCGCAACCCGGCTAAATTAATTGCGGCCTCCAATACCCACGGAGATATTGTCAAACGAATTAGTTTTTAACGAGATTGCTGATTTAGAAGTGGATTGTTTGCTAGCTCTTATTTGTTTATGCTGATTGACAGTGTTAAATGGGACATCATTTGTCTAATTCAATTAGATAGGATTGAATTAGATAGATGTTTTTGGTATAAATATTAAGTAGTATACAGCAGCTGTTAGGGAGGAATGGAGAGAACCTCGAAGCGTGTTAAGCTGGGTCCACACTTGTATCATTTCGGCGTATCGTATCCCCGTCGCGTATCCTCGGCGCGTATCATGATCGCTAGTTTGGACGCAAACTGATACACGTTAATGATACATGCCGTATCTGATACGGCCCGATCCGCCCCCGATCTCCAATGATCGCGTATCAAGATACACCGCGTATCCGATACGCGTATCACGGTAGTATGGACGTATTTTGATACTGTATCATGATACTGTATCGTGATACACCCCGAACCATCCTGTGTCGGTTTTTCCGCGATCATCAAAGGGGATACGCGTTGCATTGAACAAGTTTGGACGTGAATGCTTGATGCAGTGCTGCCAAACGACGACCTCTGTGGCTCGGTGGGCGAACGTCCGCCTGAGGCGCAGGAGGTTGCGGGTTCGATTCCCGCCGGGGGACCAGATTTTGTACGATCTATAATTTCTGGTTTCGGGTCTGGGTGTTTTCTATGTATCATATATGTATGTATTTACAAAAAAAATGTATCTATGTAGTATATCCGTCACCTAACAACCATAGTACAAGCTCTGCTTAGTTTGGGGTTAGGTGATGATGTGTGAGTAGTCCGGAAATATTAGGTCCTTACATATGAAATTGGCGTTTTGTATGGGAGGAACAAAAAGTCGAATATTTTTTAATATAATATATTTAATTAATCAAAGTATGAACCATTATTTTCTATGCACTTTTGCCATCTTATAGGTAGTTCATTGATCCCTTTACTAAAAAAACCAGTCGGACGGGAATCAATAAAATCTTTGAAGGCGATTTGGACTGCCCCATCGGAGTTGAATTTTTTCCCTTGCAAGAAGTTATCCAAATTTCGAAAAAAATGGTAATCTGTTGGAGCAAGGTCCGGGGAGTACGGAGGATGTCTTAGACTTTCCAATTGAAGCTCTTCTAATTTAGTAGCCGTCTGTTGCGCAGTGTGTGGTCTAGCGTTGTCGTGAAGCAGCAGTGGCGTGGAGCGATTGACCAGCCTAGGTTGTTTAGCCGCTAGCTTTTCCATCATGGTTTGCAATTGCTGACAATAGACATCAGCCGTAATAGTCTGGCCAGATTTGAGAAAACTGTAATGAACAATACCGGCACTAGTCCACCAAACGCTTACAAGTAACTTTTTTGGGGTTAATTTTCGCTTGGGGCAGGATTTGGCTGGCTGGCCAGGATCCAACCATTGCGCTGAGCGCTTCCGATTATCGTAAAGAACCCATTTTTCATCACAGGTAATGATTCGGTTTAAAATACCTTCATTATTGTGCCGGTTTAGTAATGTAACGCAGCAGTCGACGCGCGTTTGCCGGTTTGCTTCAGTCAATTCGTGAGGTACCCACCTTTCAAGCTTTTTAATCTTCCCAATTTGCTTCAAGTGAATTAAAACAGTTTTATCACTAACACCGCAGCCTGCAGCTACCTCGGACGTGGTTTGCGATGGATCCGCTTCCACAATAGCCTTCAACTCTTCATTATCAACTTGAGTCTCAGGCCGTCCACGGGGCTTGTTCTGCAAGTCGAAATTTCCAGAACGAAAACGTTGGAACCAAAAACGAACTGTGTTTTCTTTTGCAACACGACCGCCATACACATCATTCACCCTTCGAGTTGTTTCCGCAGCACTAGTGCCACGGCGGAACTCGTACTCGTAAATAATGCGATATTTTAAGTTTTCCATTTTGTAAAATGAGTGACGCAAACAGAAAAAAACAGAAGAAAAAAAACAAATGAATGACGATCATCGAAGCACAAATACATGAGTCTATAGCTGTACAAATTTGAATTTGGAATTCCTTACCAAAGAGGAGAAATTTGTGATTAAAGTGGCCAGTACGAAAAACGCCAATTTCATATGTAAGGACCTAATATTTATTTTATTTATAATTAATGCTGCGGCAATTACCGTGTTCTACGGCTTTCAGGCCAAAATATTACACAATGCACTGCCTACGGCTGCAACCCTGTAGCCGTAGCAGTTTCTACGGCTATTCGCAAATTCTACGGTATTTGATTAAATCCGATGCGCGAAATTACTCACTTCTCACTGACCCAAATATGATTTGACAGGAGATCGAGAGGAACAGCACTTTGGGATTGTCGATTTTAAACATCGGAGTAGCTAACTGTATTCGATTAATAATCCAAATATACCGAAAGCCAACATTGCAAAGTTGTGGTTAGTCTATGGTTGTATGGACTTTGTTACTCTTGAAGTTACTTGTTACATTTTCTTTTTGAAGCGTCCATATTTGTAAAGTTAAATTTGATACGCTGAAATGATACAGTATCACATAAAAGTATAAAATGAGCGTCCATACTTATGATACGGATACTCGATACGCCACGCCTGATCGTGATACACCGAAATGATACAAGTGTGGACCCAGCCTTACGCGTGGAAACTTCCAACGATGACCACGACCACTCTGGCAAGAGTGTACCGATTAAGAAGAAGAAGAATATACAGCTATATTTAGCCAATTAGCTGCACACGATGCCACCGCCACACCACTCCATTATGAATAATAAAATTACGCGCCACTGCCGCGGGGCCCGGCGCGGCGCCCCGCTGCTAACTTAGATATTCCTTACTGGCTATGTAACTAATAATGTTCTTTGCAACAAATAGCAAACGCAATAATAAACAAAAGCTTTCTATGATCTGACACATTTTAAGTACATTAAACGAATGGCCGTGTTGACCCTAGACTTTAATTCCGAAGGGTTTGGGTTCAAACCCCGCCGAACACTCTATTTTTTTCTTATTTAATAATTGATTTGCGCTTTAAACGCGTGTTTTAAAGGTGACGGAACACGTGAGGAAACCGGCATGCTCTGAGAACTTTGACGAGTTTAAAGGACATGTGATATTCAACCAACCCGCACTTGGCCAGGGTGGTGAATTAAGGCCTAGTCTCTCTCGTAAAAAGAGAAATCCCTATTACCAGCAGTGAAACGTAAATAAGGGTGCTTATGGAGAACATTATGTAGAACTGTATGAATAACCTGACATCTACATAATGTATACCATATTTCAAGCAATAAACTAAATTCATTTCATTATGTAAACGGGTAACCACTCAGTAATGGGCAGGTACAACAGTAAACATAGTTTTTCAATTATTCGGAAAGTGTCTCGTATCCATAAAGTCCTATACGCCTAGTTATAACTATAAAATTAATAGATACAATCTTACAATATTTTACGGTCGCAAAGATAACCATAAACACTAGCTACACTCGGTGGCAAAAAAAACGGGCTTATAAAAAAACTAAATTTCCCCAGAACTGTAAAAATTATATAAAAGAAATAAAAAACAGGAAAAAGACTTTTAGTTGCGCTCTCAATAACATATTGTTTAAGCTGGTTGTAAAGGAGGTTGGTGAAGGTACCTACTCTTCAGCACCGGTTCCGAAATTTGGTGTTTAAAATGTCTAATAGCCTGGAAGCTGTCAGAAGAGCTCGTGGAGGCAAAACTAAGTACTTAAATGAAGAAAGTGATAAAAAACAGTAGACTTTAAATTTTACCGAAAAATATTGCCTACGTTATATATTTTTAATTTCGAGATTGTGCACATAAGTATCATTTTATCTTTTTTTCTTGATAATAAAATTCTTAATTGAACATAAAGTCTTTGTGGCATTAGGATACGTAGTTCGTGAGATAAAATACTTAAGCAAACTGTCAAGATAATGTTATTTCCTTGATAATTTTTAGTTTTTATATAAATTAACTTAAGTTGACCTGTCCCTGTATGCCCTGTGCTGCTACAGATATAAACGTTTATAATAAATAAATAAATATTCCCGCACAATCCACACAACAACATCTAGCCCCGTGGTAAGCTCTGAGCTTGTTCCGGGTACATACTAGTCAACTGATATACTTCATATAATAGGCATACATATATTATGTATTGATATTTTTTTATTATACATATTAAAAACCCAGACCAAGGAGAAAGAACATACATAGCTTACGGAACATACACCCTCGGCGGGAATCGAACCAGCAACCTCTTGCGTCGCAAGCGGACCGTCGGTCGCCCACCGCGCCTCTGAGGCTGTTTTTGACTTTGACTTTGATACTCGGGTTTAAGTGTCCGACCCGTTATTTTTGGAAACAAGTGTATACCACGGAAATCAAACAAAAGAGACCCTTGTTCCAGAAGGCTAATACAATATGGCAAGGGCGTTTTATTTTTATTGTTAGAATCCTTGAGAGCTAGTCGCCGATTCGGCTTATTTTATTCTCTAACGCTCAATTGTACGTTTACTGCGTGTTTGGGAATTGTGTAGTGGAATTGTTATGGGGAGCTATTTGGAGGTGTTTTTGTTGGAGGTCGTTGAACCTTGCATAGTTGGGTAAAAGATAAATAAGTATGGATATATTTTGGTCTATTAAGCTTATATATATAATTTCCATGTCACAATATTAGTTACCCTACTCCTCCGAAACGGCTTAACCGATTATTATGAATTTTTATATGCATAATCTGTAGGTCTGAGAATCCATTTTTCATTTTGCAAAACAACGTTTGCTGGTGTCAACCAGTAAGTATTTATATAAAAATAATATTTTTTTCTTTCCATTTATTTCCTGTCCATCCTATAGTTGCCTGGGAGAGATCGCTCATAGCGATAAGGCTACCCTTGTACCCTGTTTCTAATTTAGTTAAGGGTTTTGTAAAGTTTATTTTTATTTTGTGTGGTATACAATAAAGTGTTTGTGTGTTTGTGAAGTGTGAATTACTAAGGTTTCGTAAACCAAACTTAATAAACTAATGCGCATAATAGTTATGAAAATAATGATTTCCCGAACACCGCAAAGCCATTTACTATTGTGTTTCGCAATTATTCGAACCCGAACGGAATTTAAACAAAGAGATGACGAATAAATCGAATTTAAACGCTCCAATGTTTGTTGAATAATGTTTTATTTTTATGATATGTTTTAGGGTTACGTGTTGCATAGTAAAAACACTTTACGAATTGTTTAACAAGATATTCGGGGAAGAATGGAAGGAGCAGTTCTGCTAATTTGCGTCCAAAATATATTAATACGAAAGCAACATTATGTATTAAGAATTATTATTAAGGCCTTTTATTTCTTGTATTCGTTTATTATGAGTGTGTGTTTTTTGTGTGCAAATAAATCATTTACTTACTTACAACATAAATGTGAATTGCTTCAAGGATTTTAAGGGTTCCGTACCCAAAGGGTATAACGGGAAACTATTACTGAGGCGTCGTCGTCTGTCTGTCTGTATGTCTGTCATCAGGCTGTATCGAAAGAAGGCTAAGCAAATTGAGGCATGTACGCCTCAACTGCATCTTATCGAAGTATTATTTATAAATTACTTATTTTTCTTCAAATTTATTTCTATCAAACGTAAAATCAAGTCGATACAGTGCATTGAATTTTCGAAAAACTTATACTTTATAGAATTGCATTTTCTTGTTAAATTGAAAAGGAAAAAACAAAAGTTCAGTAATTATTCACTATTTTGAATGTTTAATGGCTGGAAAGTACAGGGGACAAACAAAAAAATAAAAAAATATTTATAGTAAAGTTAAACCTAGCATGCGTAATGGGCGGTTTTATTGCTTAAAGCAATTTCTTCCAGACAACCTTTGTATGGAAATAATTAAATGCAGGAAGGTTGTGGACGGCGGTGGTAAACAAAATAAAACATGTGAAATTTACAAAAAT
Organism: Gymnoscelis rufifasciata; assembly: GCA_929108375.1. Lineage (NCBI taxonomy): Eukaryota > Metazoa > Arthropoda > Insecta > Lepidoptera > Geometridae > Gymnoscelis > Gymnoscelis rufifasciata. Next base: position 2,387,232 of record OV815320.1, read on the forward strand.
AAAAACAAAAACTTACTCTTACTAATATTAATCCTATGACTACTATTAATTATGATATGATTTTATATTATATTTTATTGATAAACATTATATTTTAAACACTGTTTATAATAATACTATCTATTCCCGTCCAGTACCACAAACGAATTGTTTTTTTATTATAAATGAAACAACAAATACCCCGAACCAGTGTATTGCTTAATTTTAATTTTTACAGAACAAACCTTCAATGTTTCCACAGGTAACATCATTTCTATGTAGGAAATACTGCCTCAGTGGCGCGGTGGGCGAGGGTCCGCCAGCGGCGCAAGAGGTAGCAGGTACGATTCCTGCCGAGAGGTCAAGTGTTTGTATGTTCTGCAAGCACTTTCTTCTTGGTCTGGGTGTTTAAAATGTATATTAAAATATATATATATCTAATGTTTGTATGTCTATTATATGTATTAAGTATATCAGATGTCTAGTACCCGTTACACAAGCTTAGAGCTTACCACGGGGCTAGTTAGTTAGTATGTTGTTGTGTGGATTGTCCGGAAATATTAATTATTTATTTATGAAGGAAATAGGAACCATGAAAAAATGTAGACCCAACTCACACTTACCCGGTTCAATATTATTTGATTCAGTTTTATGTATGTACGTCCGCGTTCGATTCCAATGGAGATTTATGTTTAAGCGAGCTACGGAAAATATATTGGCTTATTGTATTTGCCATATCTAAATGTTATTCTTACTTTATTAGCTAACTTCAACTATCATTCACTTCTGCAGGCGTCATGGAAGACCAGCGCTTTAACAACTTTTATAGATAGTTATAGCAAATGCTGAGTGACAACCTTTTTCGAACCACCGTTTTTTTCTTTTAATCTTATATTCTTAAATTTTTTTTTAATTATAATGAATATTTAATTTAAGTGTCTGTATTTGTTTATTTTGTATGTTTTTATATATTCTTAGTAGAATTTCGCACGTGTTTAGCGCAAATCAATTTTTCATGATGAAAAATCCAGAGGTGTAGTCTGGGGTTTGAGCCCATGACCTTCGGAATGAAAATCCAGTGTCCTCCCACTTAGCCAACACGGCTTTTTCAAAACTTAGGCTTTACTGGTATTAGTAAACCTTATTAAAAAGAAAATAGCTTAAATAATAACAGTCCTTCTCCTATAAATTAAGTTGTTTTAGAAATAATGTAGTTAGCGTCTATGGTCGCCTAACTTTAGTATTACCTTTGTCCTTACTTTCCAGACGGCTGCGTTACAGGGCTGCGGTGTATGTCATAGGTTGAAGCGACTAGGTTAAAAAAAAATCATTCGCCTAAAAAAATATATATAAATAATTAAAACTAATCTAAGCATAGTATAAAATGAAGTCAACCCTGTTTGATCAGATCTTATAAACTATTTAACGCATTCTAATGCAGTTTTCATTAAAAGAGATATCAAAAGGGTAATTTCTCGTACAATGTAATATAATATAATGTAATATTTGCGTTTCTGCAACGTCGGGATGAATTACCTTCCGTGACTGCTAGGTATTTTTACCTCGAGGAATAAGTAATTTGTCATTCATAAGCTTATTATTTTTTAATAAGACTTTTTATAATTAATAGAAACAGTTTTTTTTCACCATAGATACATAAACTTACTAAAATATCTTGATTGTTGATGCATTTGTGAAGTCCATTTTATACGAAGATAAAAATATGATTATTTCTGCAAAGTAAAAGTAAGAAACATAAATTTGAAAAGTATCAGATGGACTCATCTTGAGCTCCATCATCATTCTCCTGCCCTTATCCCACATTACGTGGGGTCGGCACAACATGTTTTTTCCTTCCATTTTCCTCTGTCATTCGTCATCTCAACACTCACTCCTTAATTGATTATGTATGTTTTTATATTTACTGTGGTCCGAAATAAATGTGTCTTATTCTTATTAAAATTTCGCACGTGATATTTTTTAAAAGATGTAGTCAGAGTGGTAGGAGTCTGCGCACAAGGTTGCTTAACCTAGTAAAAGTCACGGTTGTTGTTTTTGAGATACAGTCTAGTGACAGACAGACAGACAGACAGACAGACAGACGACGAAGTCTCATAAAAACGGTCCAATTTTACCATTTTGGTACGGAACCCGAAAAACAAGCTATTCACCTACTATTAGGGTGCAAAATTATTTCAACAATTAAGTTAAACAAATCAAATAAAAATCCTTCTAATTATGATAACAAAAAAAAAAGGTGTGTGTGCGATTCACACACGATAGAAGTGAAACTTCAGTAAATCGACAAAAGAATAAGAAGAATAAAATAAAAAAATAATAATAATAATATGCAAAAAGATTTTGTTCGGGCGGTCACCCATCCAAATACTGGCGTCGCGCAAAGTTGCTTAACCTTGTTAGCGTTTAAGATTGGCTTACCCGACAGGTAAGCCAATCTTATTTCCATTTCCGTTGCATCCGGTTTCAAATCACAACGATTCTAAAGAAGTTTCACTTCAAAAATATTGTTACTAGTTATACTAAAAACTAAAACCTTAAGTATAATTTTATTGGTACATCCGCTTCATCCTCTACTAAACACCGCAGCACACATTTAAACAGCAAAGTTCATCCTTGTGTAATGTCGTTAGCGACTCAATCAAGCCCATTGACGACACGACGTAAGCTTGCCGATCCGACCACATTAATTATACCGATGCCCTAGCTCCCGTCTGGCGAGTTTGTCTGAGAATCTGATTGGGAGTATTGTGAGTAAAGAAGGAAGTAATTAATGCTGTTTTGTAGACTGTAGACTATGTTACACTGTGGTCTTGCTTGCTTTGAAAAGAGTTAATTGATATCATGAATCCTTTCTGCGTTTTGCGATTCTTGATTTTTATTTCTGTCGAATTTGTAGAATAGAAAATTCTTTATTACACACACCAATAAACATAAATACAAAATTATTAATAGTAAGAGTTAAGCATGCGTAGGAATTATATATTCTCTCAGAATTCGACGATTTATGTTGTTGACGCCGTTGTATATAATAAGACATATAATTTTTATTATGATTTAAAACGGGTAACATTATCATGATTTGACGGTTTAAAAAACGGTTTTAAATCATAATATTGTTAAAAACCATGATAATTTAAAAAGTTACTTAGTATTTTTGTTCAATTCCAAGAGGTAAAAACAAACTTCCATTTGTTTTTCTGTAAATAAAAAATACAATGGTATTTATCGAATAGGTCACACTCTCATTTAATGTTCAAATAACACCATCTTTTACCGTAAGATTGTGTTAGCCATGTTAAAAATAAAGAAACGGCAATAACGGCTTGTTTCACTATTTCTGAGTAAAGTTAGACACTGGTTAAAATATAGAGCTATTTCACTGAGTTATATGTGACAAAACGCCACTTTCTACATACCTCCCCGTCTGACGAGTTGTTTTAAGGTGAATCTGATTAGGATTCTATTGTATGAAAGGAAGGAAATATTAAATGCTGTTTTTTATCATACTATGGTATAGCTCGCTTTGAAAGGAAGATGAAATTGATTTAAGGGAAAGAAAAACCACTTTGTCCAAATTTGACAATATTAGTGCACAACATTATTGGACATAATTATTTAAAGAATTTAGATTTTTTATTCTTCTGATGGCTTTTACGTCTGGTTGGAATTATTTTATTTTACTTTTCCCTCGTAGACTCCAAAAATAATGATCACCGGAAACTCATTCCGCAACCATAATAGATGTTTACACCCATCTTCCTATTTTTCAATTTTATCTCAACCGAAATCCGATCATTTCCACCATAATGGTTTGTTCTCAACATTCAGAACGCTCCCCCATAGAACCCTCACAAAGGGGGATCATTTTATGAATTACACCCTCCATGACACTCTACAGGGTGATAGGGTGAAAAATCTCGTGAATTTGACAGGTTGAAAGGATTCGAGCGTTTCCGATTATCACGCTTCGATCATCGATAATATAAAATTTTAACAGGAAGTCTGAATTGTTTGTTAAATTCATCATCAGATAATATTACCCATGGATGTAAGTCTTTCTCATTGATGAACGATTTTGTTCAAGACTTGGTTGAAAAATTTAACGGGTCAGTTAGGTACATAAACCCGAATATCTCCCGAACTTATGCTACCCTTTTAAAACGAAGAATGCTCAATTGAGTATTGAATTCTAAAGATAAAAAGTAAATATTAAACTCATGTGCACAATCTCAAAATGAAAATAACTAAATTAAGTCATTTTTTTTCGGAAGAAATAGTTCAATGCACACATAAAAGACCAGTCAGACTTTGTCTTGAACACAGGCGACATGAATATACTAACACCAATAACCGCCCCCGACATCGAATCAAGCATTCACTATTTGCCCTCCGTGTTTGCTACCAAAATATTGTCCTACCCTCTGAATATTAACCATGTCCCTTATTTAGCGGTCCCTAAATTATTCCAATCTTCGCATATTGAGCCGGAATATTGGATGGTTAGTTTACTCACGTAAGACGGTCCGAGTCGTAAGAGAGTCATTTTGCGAGAATTTTCATGACAAATTTTGCTTCTTTTGAGTTGGATAAAAATTATGTTACGGCCGACTTTTCATCCATCATTCATTTCGTAGATAGTTTTTATTGTTACGCGCCTAAAGGTTAACCCAGGACCTTGTTACTGAGATTTCATCTGTCAGTCTGTGTGCCCGTGATAGATAGAGAGTTGAAATATTACTCACAACACAACATATAACAAATTAATATGACCCCTCATAATATGCTCCTTTGCAACTAAAGTGATTTTTATAAAGTTATGCAACATTGCGCGAGGCCGGTACTTGGATAGGTGACCAGCTCAGGCAGCATCTTTTAGATTATTTTTTTGCATATTTTTGTGTTGTTTTTTTTGCAAAATATGTCAAATCTTTTCACGAAACCCTAGGTAGTATGAGCTTATGTCATACTTGTGCGGATTAAGTTGTTGTTTATTCTCATGTTGAGGAGAGAAGGTTAAGAATAACTTCAGGTTCCATAATACATTCTTTATATTTCCACTTGATTACAATATTAATACATTAGATGAGTGCACCAACGAGCGGGGAGATACGATTGTCGGCACCGTGCACAAAACTACACGTCCGCCCAAATAATGTTGCTACCTAGCCGCTACATACTTTTAATTTTTTTTGTTACATATATTTATTTATTTATTTGCTCACATGTACATTTATACACATATAGGTAAATTGTTACATCTTAAGTCGATATGTACATGCACCCCGGAGGGGCACTGCAAATTGGGTTTGCGTCAAATTACATTAAAAAAAGAAAAACAATTTTATACAATATTCTTATGTCATTCAAACTTATCATCATCATCATTGTCAATATTAAAATAAATAATTAATTAAAATTAAATGATAAATAAAAATATATAACAAACCGATAGTCAGTTGTGAACGTCCTACTACCTACCTACCTACTTATGCATATAAGTTTTATATTTAGTGTTTATGATTGTCTGTAAGGTATATGTTTATATGGGCCTCAAATGTCTGAAATAGAAAAAGAAATAGACATCAATATCAATATCAATTTTCACAGACTTACGAGTATATCCAACAGTAGCGTAGGTCTTACAGTTAGTATGACGATGATAATGTTTTACCATGGATATCAGAATTTCCTGATGCTTCATAAGCTCTCGCAAATTGGAAATACCAAAAACATTTTATTTTAATACGAATATTATGTGTTCGCATACTAGGAAATTGAAAAACAAACAGTAAATGGACAGATCTCATTAATAAGCGATGTCCAAACAATCAAGCCGTGGCAATGGATAAATAAAGCGAACCGGAAGTTCCGAAAATATGGATTCGACCGATATTTTTACTTTTAATGTAAAAAACTGCTATTTATTATGATATGATATCGCCATGTTTTAACACTAAGCAGCTATCTGTTCCTTTTGTGAAAATAACGTATGAATTGGATAGAATTCAAGAGGTGAATTGAAATGAAACCAAAAAAGTTTTATACTGGCAATTATTAACAAACACTTTCAAATAAAAACGCCAAATTCTACTTATTTGTAAACTACATTTTTTTTTTCTTGAAATGGCGAGACTGATTTGGTCTCATCGTCACTTTACATCAGGTGAGATTGTGGTCCAATGAAAGCTTCTCAGACTTTAAAAAAAATATATTTAATGATATTTTTACTATACATACTAAACCCAGAATAAGAAGAAGAGTGAAAATAGTGAACCTGCTGCCTTTTGCACCGCAAATAGACCATCGCCCCCGCGCCACTGAGGCAGGTAAACTATTAACACTATGCTCATTAAAAAGTTTATTTCCAAGTTCTGGTTTCTGAACAAATTTGTTAAGGTCCTAAGAACAACAAAATAGAGTAGTGCTCAACTATAGCTAATATTTTAAAGCTAAAGAGTTTGTTTGTTTGAAGTCGCTAATCTCAGTAACTACTGGCACGATTTGAAAAATTCTTCGAGCGTTAGATAGCTCATTTATCGAGGAAGGCTATTGGCTACTTTTTACTTTTAGGAAGTACGTTGTTCCCTAGGGAAAATCTAAAAACACGAGCAAAGCCGCGCGTAATGCTAGTAAATAGGTGAGCATGCGCTGTGCGTGTTCTTACTTATGATCTTCAAGAAAATGTGTGAGTATTTAGTAAAACTATTTTCAAAACCTAATGGTAAAAAAAATACAAAGCAAATCTAATGTTTTTTTGTTCAATTCAGCCATTAATTAGGATTTAAAAATTTTATATTCCTAATCTATATAAATAAAAATGAATTGTTGTTAGTCTGATTAAAACTCGAGAACGGACGGGCCGATTGAGCTGATTTTGGTTTTAAAATGTTTGTTGTAGTCCAGGGTAGGTCAAAACGGTGAGCAAATTTTAATAGAGAAAAATTGCAGGGATTTTTTTTTACCCGTGCGACGCCGGGGCGGGCCGCTAGTTCCTCATAAATTTTAGTGAAGATTGGAGATTGGAACTCTTAAAGCGCAGGCTCTCAAATGGAAAAATAAAAACGACGTGCAACATAACGCATCGTGTATCTGAAGCATTGATAGTAAAAAAAAAACCTTCATCGACATTCACCGCAAGTCAATTACTTCGAAATGGAAAACAATTACATGACTGTCCATATGTCTGTCCCGCGGTCGGTAAATAAAACAGACTTTTTGAATTTGACAAGTTGATTTTGGTTGGAAATCATGAGGGTGGAATGGGATTATAAAAATCTGTCCCTTAAACGTTTGTAAAAATACATAAAAAAATGCAGCTAGCTTTTTTTATATGTATATAATTTGACAGTGTTGTTTGTTAAAATGTGACATAAAATATACAATTTAAGGATTGAAAGATTTGTAAATAACTTAATTAATTTAGGTTTTATAATATGATAATGGGCATATTATTAGCAAACGTTTATTTTTTTATTTTAATTTACTTTACTCATTTTGTTTGTGTAAGCAAAAAAGGGTACAACTCCCTTGTCTGTAGTATTTTATGTTTCTTCATAAAAAAAGTGTTAGAACATAGAGATTTTAGTAAAAATATTTTTTGTCTGTTCACCTATTCATAGATGCACGGTATCTTTGGTAATATTAAGGACTTGTTCCACAAAATCCGAGTAAATAATAAAAACTAAGACTTTGCGCTTGAAGCGACAATTTGCCAGTGTCGAGTTAAATAATATTATAAAGTGAAAAAGATGTTCCTCAGTTGAACTCAGGCTCTAATAATTCTGGTTGACCAGGACTGATATGCTCATGTTATAATAGCTTCCTTATATGACAAACATTTTTTTATTGTAAATGTTAAACTTATAATAGTTACCTATAAATAATAACTCCAAAATTGTAATATCTACAAAATTGTAATAACTGATAAAGCCGTGTTGTTCTATTCGCTTCTCAACTCAGTATAAAACATTGAAGCGAACTGTCAAGACAATGTTATTTCCTTGATATTTGTTATTTAAGCAATTTAGTTAATATTTGTTATTTTTTTTTATCAATTTTAAGTTGACCTGTCCATGTAGGCTTCTAAGGAAATAAACGTTTTGACTTTGACTTTTAACGCCATTTTGCGTCCCTCTAAGAAATAGTTCAGATTTATATTTTTTGGCATCGCTATTGCCATATGCTACAACTTGCCAGTGTCATTCAGTTACTAGAAAGTTTTAAAACTACAGAATTTGATCGGTACCCGGTATGCAGAAACATGAAGTTGACCAACCAGATTAAGCGAGAAAAAAAATCGAGCAATATTTAGTTACGTCAGAGCGAGCGTTATATTTTAACCATTTCCAAACTGTAACGTTAAAATATCTAACAAAAATAGAATGTATAGGACAGGATGTAAAGTCCAAAAGACTACGTTATTAAGTAACACTTTGTTTGGTTTTTTAATAAATGATTGATTGATAACTAAAGTATCAAATAATTGAATTCGAGCCTACAATGCAGCTTTAAAATAGCAATCAATTCACAATTGTCAATCTCGGTTCCATTTCCATGCTCTTGTCGTAAAATAAATATAACAGTTTTGATTTAGTTTTCCATCTACAATAACTGATATCGTGTGATAGAGCGACGGAAAAACTATTTATATGCATTGAATTCTAGACCGGTTTCGTTATTAAACTTCCGGGTGTTATCTATAATAACGGGAACCGTTATAACTGACTTCAAAAAAAGAGGTTGTAAAGCCGAGGGATATTTTTAACCTCTGACCAAAAAAGAGGGGTGTTATAAGTTTGACGTGTCTGTCTGTTTGTAGCAACATATAATTTAAATGGATGAAGTGCTTTCAATTTAGATTTTGTTGGATGAAAGGTGTGTTTTGCACGAGTGTTATTAAACATGTTTGATGCATATCGGTTGACCCGTTAAAAAGTGAAGAGGGTAAAAGTGGGGAAAGATAAACTGAAAATCTGCAAATATATTCAAGTAGGGTTTCAAATATAAGTGCGTAGTTATTTCATCATCTGCCATGTATTCGTATTTGGGTATTATTTTTATTAATACATATTAACGAAAGAACACGAACACGAAAGAGCGTACAAAAAAAAACAAACATTTTACCCCTCGGCGGGAATCGAACGATTATCAAAAATCACAAAGTATCTACTAGAAGGTATATTAAAATAGTTAATTATATGTATATACATCAAATTTTCAAAGTCAAAGTCATTCAATACATTTATTTCCTTAGAAGCACAAGCTTACATGGACAGGTCAGCTTAAAATAAAACTAAATTGTTTGTACAAAATTGATCAAGGAAATAACATTATCTTGACAGTTCGCTTCAATTTTTTAAACTGAGTTGAGAAGCGAATAGGACAACATAATTTTATAGCTTTTTAAATTTTGGAGTTCTTATTATAGTACTATTATAAGTTAATGTTGTAGCTTTTTAAATTTTGGAGTTCTTATTTATATTAATATTATAAGTTTAAGTTTAACATTGTACTCTCCTTTGCTGTCTAACTAGGTACTAAAATATACAAATATTTCCCTTATTATAATAACGAACCTCTGTAAATCCAGCTTTATTCATCTAGTGAGAACCAGTTTTTCTGACCGGATGCCGTCAAAAGAACTTACTCGCTACAGTGTGATATTTTTCCATTTGCACTCGGCTAGGAGCGTCTCAGAGAAGTTCTCATTCGACACCTGCATTCAGAGCTCTCAAAGGACCCAGTTTTCAGCGTGTGTTTATTTTGGTTTGTCTTTTATATCCCGCATCACATTTGCGTCTTTGACATACTTGTATTAGGTTGGTCTATTCGCTTCTCAACTCAGTGTATAAAATTGAAGCGAACTGTCAAGATAATGTTATTTCCTTGATAATTGTTAGTTTTTATTTAAATTAACTTTAAGTTTACCTGTCTATTATATGCCCTGTGCTTCTAAGGAAATAAACGTTTCGACTTTGACTTTCTTTTGTAAGGCGCACTAACAAACTGAAGAACACGCATTTTGACGCTTCTGTCTGCATCAGGCTATATCCCGAAAATCATAAATGATAGAGAGTTGACATTTTGTTGGCATTTTGTTGCCACTATAAAAAATATACATAAATAATAATAAATAAATATATAAGAGACGAACAAACGTGATTTTATCAAAAATGTTAAGCTACGTTTTGCGGAGACAGTACTTGGATAGAGCGGTCACCCCTGTATATAAAAAGGTGAATTAGCGATCCTGCACACGCTGCCACCACCGCACTGCCACCGCGCCCCCTCGACGACTCAACACAAGCGCCGCTTCCGCGCCACCGCCGCGCCCCGCCACTTTTCCTTCCGCGTCTTTGCTCACTTAGCTATTTATAATTAGCAATGTTACTTATCATAATATTTTTAACTAGAAATGTATTACCAACAGCCGTATGTATGTAGTGGGCCAGTAAAGTTAGGCTTTGTCGGGTTAGGTTAGGTTAGGCAGTAAATTTAGGGGTCGGCATCGTATACAGGAGCTCAGACACGGAACCCTCGAATTGCATTTATCATTTATTTCGTTTCTCTTGCGCTCGGGTCAGGAGCAATCTCAAAGCTGTGCTCATTCAACACCTGCATTCAGAGCTTTCAAAGGACCTAGTTCTTAGCTTATATTTGTTTTGGTTCGACTTTTATGTACCGCATACATCTTTGAATTACTTGTGTGTTATGCAAAAGTAGGTTGCATTGAAAAGGGAGTTATGTTGGAAACACAAAAACATTTAATTTTACATGATATTAAACTATTACATTGTAGGTTACCGTTTATAAAGGAACCTAGCAGTGGTTGTAAATCGGTAATTAGATATTACACATTTATGTATTTAAGCCGTATTGGCTAAGTGGAAGTTCACTCGACTTTCATTCTGAAGGTCGTAGGTTCAAACCTCACAGAGCAGCTCTAAATTTTTCTTCTAGAAAAATGTATGTGCGCTCTAAGCACGTGCTTTATCGGTAAAGGCAAATCAATCACGAAAAATGATACCGCTATCCCTCAAAAAGCGAGCAACCTCATCTGTACAACAAAATATTCCGTTTCCAATCTAAATAACTTGTTCGCAATATTAGGTACAACTGAACAAGTCCAAATCCAGAACCAGAATGCAAACTAATATTGGATAGGGACATAATGCACGAGTGATACGCTAAGCAGCTCCTGTCTGGCTTTAAATTTCCCATGGGTACATATTGTCCCTCCCAGTGGTTACAAGGTGTTTAAATTATTAATTCAATGTTTATATTTAGAGGGGTGCACTGGTGGGGAATGTTTGTGCTTTAGGGCGACTCCTTGCAGGTATTCATTGATTTTTTGGATATTAGGGCTATTTAAACATAATAGTTTTTTCATCCCCCTACCTCGGAGTTTGTGTTTGCGCTTCGATATTTGAGCGAAATCAAGCTGTTTTTATCGTCTTTTGGGTAAAGTAAATTTGAATTTAGAACATAGTGTGCACGAAGTTTGTTCTATTAAAACATTATTAACCTATTTACGTCTACCTCTTTGGTGCCGAATTAATCATAGAACTATTTTTAATTTATTAAATCTTAGACTTGAAACCTCTTTGGGGTTCTTTTTAAACCCAAGGAGGTTTCAAGTCTAAGGTTTTTATAAGGATTTATTTTGTATCACTTACAGATTAGGTAATAAAATTTCTTGATCTGAGGTTCCACCTGTAGCGCGTTAAATTTGACACACTTATCCGTTTGAGCTGAAATTAAGTAATTTTCTCGGAGAGGTATGATGTCAGCACTTGACAGCAATATTTCTCAAATTGTGCTTTGAGTTCCTAGCTCACGCTCCGAGTTCTAATTTGGAAATCTCTCGCTGCGCTCGTGATTAAATCTAAATTTTATCCTTCATTTGCTCAGACATCAAAATTGAGCATGCGTTAAAAAATACTTAGTAATCTTAATATATTTATTAATTAAGCATAAGTCTCATTTATGGTTTGATTGTGTTGATGAATTGTTCTTCTATGATTATTTTTTTAATAAATAATTTAATATTTTCACAATCGCTTCAGTATAAAGTTACGAATATTAACCTCCTACAACCTTTTAAATTAAGTATTTATTTTATTTAGTTTATACGTCCAAAAATCCCGAAATAATGCTCGTTTAATTGAATTCTGGAGTAGAAAACTACATCAAACTCAAATAACTTAAATTAATTAAAAATATACTGTTTTTAATTTACATAATCCATAGTAAAGTGATTTAATAGAGATACAATTTAAAAGTCATGCGATTATCCATTAAAGCGTAAAACCGGACATGAGGGCCTGAGGGAAATCTAGCCGCTACTGTGTCGGATGCTCTTATATACCGTGGGGTTTGTTTTAAAGGTTTGCAAATTTTTAACTTATATAACAAGATAGTTTTTTTTTTCTTTAGTCTATGTCGTCCCACTGCTGGGCAAAGGCCTCCCCCAACTCCCTCCGACAACCAACCGATAAGCCAACCGAAAGATAACCGAATCTCGATAGGGATATCGAGAGTTTTTTACCCAAAATTCCCGAAGGTCGCCTGTTATAAACTTATAAAACCATATAGGTATAATGTAGCCTAATCTCTCTCGTCAAGAGACAAGTCCCTGTGTCCCAGCAATGGGAACGTTAATAGTGATGATGATATAGGTATATATTCTATTATATAAAAAATAATAGCAGAATGGGTTGGTAAGCGAATAACCCAACAACGCCTGGACAAATTTGTCCAATTTTTATTTAAAACTAGCTGACCCCAGCAAACGTTGTTTTGCAAAATGAAAAATTGATAGTAGCTGATTCTCCAGACCTACTGTATACGCATATAAAATTTGGTAAAAATCGGTAAAGCAGTTTCGGAGGAGTACGGTAACTAACATTGTGACATGAAAATTTTATATACTTTTGATAGATATGATCTTTGACGTTAGGAACACACCTACATTGCTTAGACAACAGTGAGTGCTTGTAATTTAATATGAACTTTATACCATAGCAATAAAGCTCAAATTGACTACGTTTTAGTTACAAATCATTTGTATGGGAAAAAGAAAAGGGCTATTTTTAGGGTTTTTCCAGCAATAATTCTAATTTTTCTCGCCGTATAAACCATCCTTGAACTTCAACGAACATTTTAAAAAAAGATTTGGCCAAATTGGTCCAGGCGTTGTTGAGTTATGCGCTTACCAACACATTTAGCGATTCATTTTTATATTATAGATTAAATTTTCGTGGAAGTTTAAGGATGGTTTTAACGGCGAGAAAAATTCGAATAATTGTCGGGGCAGGCCGTTACTATATATACACACATAATATAAAGTGCTCTGCGTGGTGCAGATTATTAATGTATATAAAAAAGTATAATCTTTTATCTTAATTCCTATTATAAAAGCATATAGGCACCCATATTTAATTTACCACGATGGCCAATTGCGGGTTTGTTAATGTCACATGTTCTTCAAACTCTTCAAAGTCAAAAAAAGGTGTCCAGTATTTTTGGACAGAATACCTATTTTTATTTATTTATCATGCCTAATTGTCGCTGTGTTAAAAAAGGCCAATAACTTGCAAAATTTGATTACAGACAAACAACCGGACAGGTGAAACTAAATAAATGCTTGTAATTAACACCAAGATTGAAACCTGTTGACTTGCAACAGGCTTTCTATCATTGTTAAAACAAAATTACGGTGATTAAGTACACGTCGTTATTTATTTTTAAGTAAACAGTGGAGACTGCTGCGATTATTGTAAACTGGTTTCTGCGCAAAAGGAAACAAAATGCATAATGATTTGTGTAGTGGTTGCAGAAAAATGTACGACTCGACTTTTTGTGTTATATTCATTTATTCACAAAACATTTTTTTTAAATCGTATGTTAAATATTATAATTAATATATTGTGTTGTATATATTGAATTGAAATCAAATAAAATTAAAATTTGATTACATTAAAGGAAAAATTACAAATGTCAAAGGAAATACTTACATTTATAAAAAATAAACAGAATAATTTAATGTCAAATTAATGGAAAATTTTCATTTATCAACTTGTCAATTAGAATAGTAGCAATTAAAAATATTAGGGCTGTCAATTGATTTCAATTTAGTTGGTACATTGTTAATAAGCTTGACAGCCTGATACCGACTACCATGTTTATTTACTTTTACTACATGTATGCCATAGTTCATTTGAAAATGTGTATTATTTTAACAAAATTTAAGATTTTTCAATAATTGCATGAAAAGAAAATGATATTTTTTATAGTCGGGATGACTTTAAAAAATATCATTTTATTCATCCAAGCACTGGCATTGCGCAACGTTGATGAACCTTCTAAAATTCACGTTTGTTGTATGGGAGCCCCCATAATACATCGTCCTTCAAAATTTCAAATCTCAATAAAATAAAAAAAATCTGCTAAAACGTTTCTTGAGATACAGCCTAGTGACAGACAGACGAACGACAAAGTCTCAGCAACAGGGTCCTGTTGTTTTTCGGAAAATACAGGAGATTTTTAATCTGAAGATGGAAATCCATATTACTTTATCCGAACAACAAAATAAACTTCCATTACTTCTAATAGATGAAGGGAGGGATGAGGGGAGGGGGGGAGAGGATTCATATTAAAAGTAATTCATAAATTCGTTATTGCACACAAAAAATAACATACAAAAGTTGAAAACTGAGCCAGAATGTACAAAAGGCGAGCTTAACATTATAGCTTAAGCTAACAGCCAGTAAATTAGTACAACAATAAATTAGTATTAACCACCCTTCGGGCTGGGCCAGTGCGTGAAGCGATTTTTTCGTGTTTCGTAATGTGGTCCGGAGAAGCTATCTTCTAGGCCTTCATGCTCCATCTTAGACCACATCGTCACTTTACATCAGGTGAGATTGTGGTCAAATGAAGGCTAATAAATAATAAAAAAAAAGTATTAGTATACATAAATTTACTGATATTTTTCTGCTGTCCCTCCCCATCCCACCCAGATCATGGCGGAATGTAAAAAGCTGCGCCGGAGTGGATCTGCGGGAATTATCTCAAATGAAGACATTATCCTGCCGAGGCGTGCGCGCCGGCTACGTGATCTTTTTGCCGCTATTATTGTTATCTTAGGGCTGGCAGGATGTACACTAAACCTAGAACCTAGATTAGTAATGGGCGGTCTTATTACTCAAAGCAGTTGCTTCCAAACAACCGTGGATGGAGAGAAAAATACAAAACATAATGGACGGTAGTTTGAACATAATATAAATATCTCATCATCATCATCATCTCAGCCGTAAGACGTCCACTGCTGGACATAGGCCTCCCTCATATTTAAGTTGACCTGTCCATGTAAGCATAGGCTTCTAAGGAAATAAACGTTTTGACTTTGACTTTGACTTAGACTCTCAAAGATCACCAGTGGTTTCGGCTGGCACCGGCCTGCATCCACCGTGAGCCCGCAGCCTTCACCAGATCGTCTGTCCATCTAGCCACAATATCTCATATATTATGCTAAACCTAAAGCTCCTTATTTAAATTTACATATTCGACAAGAAATGAAAGACATAACAATACAGTCCGTGACAATTTTATGGTTTTATAATAAAATATTTTTTTTATAAAATTCTTGAAAGGGTAGAGTAAAGTTTCTTAATAATAAGTTAATCTTATAAATTCACCTGACACAGTGTTAGTTACCATACTCCTCCGAAACGGCTTAACCGATTATTATGAAATGTTGTATGCATATTCAGTAGGTCTGAGAATCGGCTACTATCTATTTTCCATTTTGGAAAACAACGTTTGCATGTCATTTACCAGTCCGCATTTGGCCGGCGTGGTGAATTTAGGCCTAATATCTCTCACTAGCCAAGAGAAAAAAATAAAAAAAAGTTGTAAATATAAGTTAAGTACAAAAACAAGATTATTGTTTACAGCAAACCACTAATTTTCCATCACTCACTTATCCATCTAAAAATAGTAGAACTTACTAAGAATTTAATTATAATAATACCAAATACTTGTATAGAACCAAATATTGAGTACTAATTCCGCACACACTTTTATCTGGGAAAATTCTACGAAATCATCACTTAAGGTGCCCTCCCGATTTGCGGAAAATTCGTCGAAAACAATTCGCCGAGAACAATTCGCCAAAAACACAATTCACCGAATCACAATTCGCCGAATCACAATTCACCGATTCACCGACTTTCGACTATAGCGGAAAATATTTATAGAAATGATCAACTTCAGTGTGGAATAGTCAGAGATTTTCAACTATTGCTGATAGATCTTGGACTATTGCCCTTTCAAATGTGATTCGGCTAATTGTGTTTTCTGCGAATTGTTTTTTCGGCGAATTGCTTTCGACGAATTTTCCGCAGACGGCCCTCCCACCCATTTAAACATATGCTGCTTCTTCAAGCTGTCACTAACGGACACTACATGTAATTGACACTCAAATCATGCAAAAGAAGGCTACTAGTTTCGCTTCATCACGAAGCATCATCAGGACCACGACACAACGCTTGAATGAATGAATGAATGAATGTGAATTTCGGTGCGGTGCGGTCGGTAGACAACATTATCAAACAGACCCAAGAAAAATAACATAAAAAACCACAAACAGATAATTAGCTGCCAGGCTATGCTGCCATGTACCAAAAAAGGATCAATAATACTACCTTCAATAATGATAAAGTATGCGAAAGTCCTGCCAACCCTGGATTAAGGGCAAAGTTGAAGGATTGTCTTCGGTTTTGTTCTCATTGCGCTTGCTTTATGGGAATATTTGCATTTTGAAATTGATATTGGAGCACTTTGGAAGTGGTTGGATGAAGAAAACATTATTATCTTGGCTATGAGTTAATAGCTTATGATAAAACTTGATGCAGTTGGTATAGGACCGAAAAAACGTGGCATCTGCAGCCAATAAGAGGCCTTGCTTTGAGATGCCCTTGAGCTTGCCCAACTTTATACTAAGAACTTATGCGAATCAGGACAATAGCCTTGTTTGGAGAGCAGTGACAAGTTACAATTATTAAAACTTGCGAACAATGCAAACTGTGGAATGTGGTACTGATTTTACAAAATTTGAGTAAACTTAGCAATGGTAAGTTATGTCAAGAGCAATCACACTGTGTATGTACTGAGCAAAATAGCTATTTATTTTGTCCATGGTCTAAATTTACTCAGAAATGGTGCAAAAGGTCCTAAAAAAAAATCCAGCCTTATAGGACAAAACAAAAAAAAAGTGTGTGTGTGTCAGCTACGACGCACGATTGGAGTTTACTCCTTACGAACTATAATTATGATATATATCGAATAGAAAAAAAGGGTACATGAACGCATCTGCTAAAATGATAAGAGAAACAAACATATTATATCTGTAATTATTCGGATTATTTATATTACTTCAATAAAGCGTATTACATAAAGTATGTTACAAAATAATATAAATAAAATACAGCAATACCTCTTTGCGCGATACTTCGTAGTCTCAACTACGAAGTATCGCGCAAAGAGGAGACCCCGAGAATGAGATACGCTGTGTAATGTATTCCATCTCATTCTTTTACACGTTCAATCCTACAGATATATATGTTTGTCTCTTTCTACGTAACGCCTCAACTTTTCGTGTTACACTATTTGATTTTACTCCTCATAAAATTTCCGTACCGGGCCTTATAACTCAAATCGTTTCTTAAGGAGTAAACTCCAAAAATTAAGAAAATAAGAGAAAATTAAAGACAGTGGTTCGAAAAAGGTCGTCACTCAGCATTTGCTACCTATTACTTGAAAACATGAGCATTCATCGTACAAATTGCTGATAAAGTGTAAAACATACACAAAACATGTTTCAGAAATCCAGGGTTAACTATATACCACCATTATGACGTCAGTATTTCGTTATTTCAATTTTTTTTTTTTTATGTATAGCCCTAATACCAAAACGCCGCTAGTTTACCGAAGTCAAAGTCAAAGTGCTATCAAAATGCCGTAGAACCTGACACCTTATCATTTTCTGGTGACATTACCAAGTATGCTGTTTGAAAAAGAAACTTAATGGCCAACATCTGAAAAACAAGGTAACTCAGTAAAACAGAGGAGTTTGTTTGGTTGTTTAAAGTCGCTTATCATCATCACCCTATTAACGTTCCCACAACTGGGACACAGGGACTTCTCTCTTGGCGAGAGAGATTAGGCCTTAATTCACCACGCTGGCCAAGTGCGGGTTGGTGAATGTCACATGTCCTTCAAACTTTTTATTTTTAAAGATCTCGGAACCTGCTAGTTTCCTCGAGATGTTTGCCTTCACCGTTTAAGCACGTGTTCACATAAATTTATAAACAAGAATAATCTAAGCTTTAAAGTCGCAAATCTCACGAAATTCTGGACAAATACTTAAACTTATTCAGTAAGAAAGGTTAGGCTACTTTTAATTGATATTAATAGTTATTATTTAGTGATCATCTAAATAAGAACAATAATAATATTTAAGGATACTATGTTCTAAATGTAAACATTGATTACTTCGAAAGCTATGATTCGATTTACGTGGTTCTCTTTTGTTTGATGCAGAATATTTCTCAATTGGTTGAATTTTTTTTGTTTGCAAGTTTGTTTAGTCGATTTTGTAGCACCGCGATAACTATAAAAGTAAGTTGTTATGACTTAAAAAAATATGAAGTACTATTTTTTTAAATGTCTGAACGACTTACTACAATCTGCTTCCCATATCCTGTCCTGCCAATCACAGTCGATTAAGAAAGGTTACTTTGCTAGTTTCGCATTAAAAAGAAATGATTCACACGACCTCACAGCAATAAGGAAGGCAGGTCACAATAAAGCCATTTCGAAATGCTAACGACTGTATTTACAACCTTCCTATCATTAGAGCCGTCTGTTTTAGTGTGGATATCGATATAATTTAGGATTTAAATTAATCAAATTCACAAATACGTTTTACCATCTGATTACGGTTGATTAGACTAATTGCGCATAATGCAATTGTTTATCAATGAGCGTCATAATGTAAATTTGGATGAAAAAGAGATATCTAATAGCAAAATAGATAGAAACGGATGCGATTTATGTTCGGTCAAAATCACTTAAGGCTTCGTTCAGACATACGCGTCAGAATCGCGGACACGACACAAGAGAACTTTTGAACTTTTGCATGAAAATTTCCCGATGCGTGAGCAAAGTCGACGCCCCCCGCGAATAATCCGGTAATCGTAAAAGTGTAAATGTTCAGGAAAAATAAAAAACTATTTTTCTTAATAACTCCATTTAACAACAAGTATCAGAGACTTTTTATATCGCATAAGGAAGCTAATTTTTTCTGTTATCTGGTTATTTCAACAAAATTTAACTAGGCCCATGGGCTTCCTTATAATTTAGCTGGATGCATTTTACTATATTAGTGTACGTGAAGGTCTGGTCAGTAATGTCACTTACGATATTGTTCGTGTAAGTTTATATTTTCGACGGCAACAGTAAAATCTTCTTGCGATATTATTCGTGTAAATTTATATTTTCGATGGCAATGGTAAAATCGTGTAACGCTATTATTCGTGTAATTTGTTTCGTATACTTAACATTTGTACAAGCCAATTATGTGGTTATTCGATTGTTTGAGAGTAACATACATTTTATTGTTATGACTTTTACTGTTTATTCGAATAGTTTACTAAAGTATTATTTGGTGATTTTTATAGTATATTTTATGAAATAAAGCCTTAATTTCATGAAATATACTAAAAAAATAAAGGGCATTCTAGTAAACGAAACAACTTTGGTTAGTTTGAGAAAGCACGATAGTTATTATTATTATAAAAAATGACACTGCACTGAAGACACGACTATTACACTTGATTACACAATCATGAAAATTATAATAAGGTCCTATTACAGTTAAAATTCTTAATCAGAATCCTCATCGTGACCTGATTCAGTATCACAAAAGCTTAAGTTCCTATAAAATTGTTGATAATGGTGGGGAATTGCTTGGGAGTTACACAGGCTTAGGAGATCGTTATACAGAGCTTTCTTAATAGGGAGGGGCTTGTCGTATGCTGGCTTTAATTCAATACTTTCAATTGATTTGGACACCTATTTCTGCCGTCGCTGTCTACTTCTGCCTGCATCGTAATCCAATTCAATATCCTGCATCCAAACCTAAACGAGATGAGGAGTTAAAAGTGAAACAGATGGATTTATTAGGTGATTTACGTATCCTGAGAGAGGAAATTGCAGATCTTAAACAACACCTAGCATTGGCCGTTAAGACCATCGTCTCTTATGAGTCCAAACTAGAAAAGTATGCCGATCATGTACAATTTCTACATAATAAGGTTATAGAATCAGAAAGCCGGTATTTTCAACCTCCGCTTGGGTCATCTGACGGTAACTAAACGTTGGTCGCTCCAATACAACTAGTTGAGACTCCGTTGTCGTCCGACGAGTTCCCGGTGTTGCCACTTACTATGCAGCCGCTTACAAATAACCATAGTATACGAAGAGCAAAGAGCTCTGCGGTGTCTAAGTTTCCTATATCGGCAAACAATACTTTGTTGGTGACAAACAATAATGGAAAGGGCGATGAAACCGAGATGACTACTTCTACGAATGTTCGAGGTTGGACTTCAAATAAGAGGCTCTCCGAAATAAAAAAAGGGGAGAATAACTTGTTGAACACCATCGTGGCTGTAGAAAGGAAAAAACACCTTCATGTCTGGTTCTTACACCCTGAAACTACCGTGGAAACCTTGACAGATCACGTTCAATCTGTGTGCAAAACCTCTGAGGTGATTACTCATCGTTCGTAATAGGTGTTCCTGAAAGCGCTTACGAGCTGTTGTCTAATGGTTCCGTATGGCCTGTGAATGCTGCGTTCTCTGAATGGCAGTGGTTTCGAAAACACACAGCAAATCGCAACGCCGTCAAAGCACAAAAACCACCTTCGCTCTAAGCCTCGCCCCCAATATGCGAGTATATACTACCAGAATGTACGAGGATTAAGGACAAAACTAGACTTGTTTACCCAGGGCATGCTGGCATCGTCAGAAGACCTATTCGCGATTACTGAAACGGGTTTGAATGACTCGTTCAGCGATGGCGAGCTTATACCTCCGGGCTTCACTGTTCATCGTTGTGATCGTGCGGATGGACGGAAACAAGGAGGCGCTTTACTAGTCGCGGCCCCGTCCCGCCTAGACTTGAGAAATATTGCACTATCCATTAATGTTAATGATTTCGTATTTGAACTTGTATGCTCTATGATAACAGGAAAGAGTAAAAACCTTTTTGTATTTTGCGTTGTATACATACCTCCTGGTAGTAAAGAACAAGAATATTTATCATTGTTTAAAGAAATCGAGAAGTTATGCTCTCGTTATCGTAAAATGCTAGTTGTAGGGGATTTTAATTTATACTCGGCCTCAACTGATATAAATAATTACTACGAGTATTTTGTTGCTTACTGTGGATTTCATCAGGCTAATAATATAATGAATTGTAACGATCGAGTTTTAGATTTAGTTTTGTCCAACTTAGATGATTTTGATATAGAGGTAAATGTTTGTAATAACCCGATTGTACCAATTGACAATCAACATCCTCCACTTGTTGTAAACTTGAGATATTTTGATAGTCAGCGGCTGAGTGGTGAACCCTGCCATACTTATGTTCAGTCTGGGAATCAAAGATGTCAATGGGATTATAAGAGGGGGGACATGCTAAGTCTTTATACTGAAATCGGTACTATAGACTGGTCGATGTTATATAGCATGAAAGATATAAATAGAGCTGTACCATACTTTTATTCATTAATAAATAATGCTATCGATATGTCGGTGCCGCGCAAGGATAACTATAGTCATAAAAAACGCCCCTGTTATCCAGATTGGTATACCCGTGATATTAAATACGAGATAAAATCTAAGAGTGAACTGCACAAAATATATAAAATTAATAAGAATATAAATGAATTTGCGAGCTATTTCCATTCAGTCTACAACGATAAACCTCCTAGACTTGATGTTGCAGAGGCTATGCGCGCGGCGGTAGGAAGCAGCGCTCAACGCGTGGTAGTAGAGCGCTTGACACACTCCGATGTCAAATTTGCACTGAAAGTGCTTAAGCCGAAGTTGTCGTATGGTCCTGATGGAATTCCATCTTTCGTTGTAAAGGATTGTAGAGAATTCTTCATAAATCCTCTTTTGTATTATTTTTAATCTTTGCATAGAATCCGTTGCAATAGGCATAACCGAAGTAAGGAGCCACTCGATAATGAATATGGCTGGATATCGTTTTCTAAATAAAACCCCGAATAAACCTGTACTAGCACTTACTTAAATAACGTAGAAAACTTTTTACCCGAATAATATCGTAACAATGTATACTGTCAAATCATATTGATATTTTGTTTCGTAAAGATCTAAAACCATATTATTCGTTTAAAATATTTTTTAATTATTTTTTATGGAATATACGCGTAGTTTTTCATATCTTCGTAAATAAAGATAGAAACATTCTGAAAAAAATTCACATGGTGTATTTTGACTTCTAGATGCCGAAAAACGCATAACATGAAAAACCCCGTAATAGGTCATTACCGGATTATTCGCGGGGGACGTCGAAGTGTGTTTGTGAAAATGTCGAAATATCGGAAAACGTTAAAACCGTTAAATCATGGTATGTTACCCGTTTCAATAGAGTTAATATATATTTTATCTATCTAATATGAGGTTGTTAAAACCATGATAATTTAAAAAGTTATATAGGTAATGTCGCTTTAATAACTGATAAAGCTGTGTTGTTCTATTCGCTTCTCAACTCAGTATAAAACATTGAAGCGAACTGTCAAGACAATGTTATTTCCTTGATATTTTTTGTTTAAGCAATTTAGTTTTATTAATTTTAAGTTGACCTGTCCATGTAGGCTATGTGCTTCTAAGGAAATAAACGTTTTGACTTTGACTTTGACTTTATAAAAAGGAAGAAGATAGTCTTATCCACAGTAGAACAACATGGAAACAGATATCAGATAGGTGGCGACCGCGGCCGGCGCCTTTGTTTCGTCCTAACGAGCCCGCAGATTAATGCCCCATCGACTGTTTTTGCGAGCATTATTTTTTACATAAATGAGCCTAGATCTAAGTACGTGGTTGTTTCTTGTCGGAAGTAGTTCTCTAATAATGCGATGATACTGAAACGATGATATTTTAGTATATGATTTTTGATTATGTTCAAATATCTTTACATTAGTTCCTATTGTGATTTACAAACACAGGAATCTTAATCGTGAGGATAGGTCAATTATATAGGTACGTGGAATCCTGTAGTGCTGATATGTAAAAATATAAAAAGTGTATCACCGGTCACCCGCCAGTAATGAGTCGTGATCAAATTGCGTTCGAGAACGAAACAACTTGATAAAAGACTCAAAAAGAGGGTAGACCGATTATTTTGTGAATAACCGCCTGCCTAAACGCAAAGGCAATCAGTTTTGCCGTGATCACGGCATGCAACAACGTCAACATATCGGAAAACTCAAAAACCGGCAAATCATGGTATGTTACCTGTTTCAAGTTATACTATTCTTAAAAATCATGATAATTTAAAAGTTTTATAATATCTACATCGATGATTGCTTACTGGAGCCAATTTAACTATTTTTAGGTCAGAAAATAGTTAATTCCTTCATTAAATACGCCTGCTGTCAACAAACTGTACAACTCCCAACAAAATTCAGTTCCAACACGCATGCCAACATAACGATATAAATGCAACATGTTACGTACTCGAAGGAACAGAGCTTAAGTGGCAGTTATCACACGCCCCAAGCTCAGTTTGAAGCAATTTCCTCTAGGAAAAGCTTCTACTTAAGTAAATATGAGACTTGCATGTGTGGAGACAGCAAGTGATGCAGAGTTAAGGAGGTTTAGAACTGACTTGATAAATTTATAATTTTAATAAACAACTTGAAAGTTTAAAAGTTGTATTGGTATGGCTTAGTGCTTGCTGAAATAACTCATAGTTACTAGGTAGATACGGTAAGTTTAGTCTAGAAATCACACCTTATGCTTAATTTAAACAAAATAAATTACGCGGACGAAAACCCGAGTAAAAACTGGTGAACTTTAACTACTATGAAAACTAATGTAAAATAAACTAGCAATCAAAAATAAAGCATCCCTCTTTACGTTTACACTTCTGGGACACAGAGACTTCTCTCTTGACGAGAGAGATTAAGCCTTAATTTACTCTTCAATTGAAGCAATTGAATTTATTAACTAAGATTATTAGGATAATAATTATTTTTTGAACGAATATTTTAATAAATCTAAATTTAAAATTTAAGAAAAACCCCCGATTCCAATGCCTTCATTTACTTAAATATAAACAACATAATATTATGTAATGTGGACGGGATGCACTTTCATTTGATACCCCACACTAGTATATTTGCAGATTTTCTATTTTCCTTCCCCACTCTCACCCACATAACTTTTAAACGGCTCAACCGATTTTCATGAAACTGTCTAAGAACACCCGGGGCAGACTCACTTTTCATACAAAAAAACTAAATTTAAATCGCACCATCCGTTCGGGAGCTATGATGCCACAGGCAGACACACAGTCAGACAGACACGTCAAACTTATAACACCCCTCTTTTTTGGTCGGGGGTTAAAAACAAACGGACAAAAACACACTACGATGTACAACTGTTTTCTATATCTACAATATCAGCTGTTTTTCCATGCCAGTTCTATTATTTTGTTTGGCTATCAGTCGTCAACGGATTGTAATCCAGAGGAACTTTGATGGTGTTCCGTTAGTATAAACGATGTAACGAGATGCAAGTTATCTCTGAATTATATCGTTATCCATACAATGTGCTCTTAAACTTAGATATACCTTTTGCGAACATTCTTTGTTTCATGTTCATAAATTGAATGGATGAATTAATTTTATAATTTATGATTAAATATTTTTCTATATTCTCAGTTTATTACTTTTAAATTATAAATAATTGTTTTTTTTCTTATTTGAAAGCCAATTTTTTTTTGGGTAATTTACTATTATTTATTTTTGAATTCTAATGCATAAAAACTGTTAAAAGCCCTTCCTGCATAAACTGAAATTTCTGTGTTAGAATAAAATAAAAAACTTTATATTATTTCATGATACAGAAAACTATAGACACATATTTTCAAGATATAATTTAGACATGAATATTCTAACTGGAATCGATCTGAACGGTAATCATTAAAATACATCATGAAATTTCTTGGATTAAAAAAATGACAATTTTTCTAGTCTCATATAGCATTTTTGTGGTATCTCGGTTTTAAATTAAGCAAATATAACTAAAATTGGATGCAATTATGCATAACGAGTACAAGCGCCAAATTGCATTTTTCGAGTTTCGATGGAGAAGACATCCCGGTCATTATCGTAAGATATTACTAGACATCTCAACGAGGCGTTGAGAAAATAATGATCAGTCTGGGTGTATGTTAAACTTTTTGGTAAAATCAGTTTGACATTGGAAGGTATTTTTTTTATTTAATAATATGGTGTTTTCATCATTCTGTGTGGGACGGTGACTGTATTTTCGGCGAATCGTTCTCGACGAATTTGTTTTTGACAAGTGGTTCTCGGCCAATTTTCCGCATATCAAAAATGTGAATGTATCTTTTCACTCAAAATTGAAAATGACGCTTGGATTCACTATGCTTAACTGCATCCAATTATAGGTTTAGTAGGCAGTTGATAGACTCCGGTTATTATGTAATATATCGATAAATCTGGTTTAATTATGGAGCACTTTAATTAAATAAGTGGTCCTTATTTTAACAACTTCTTATGGCATGTAAGAGTAGTATAATCTTGCCATTTGTAAGAGCGCTGTGGTAAATTAATTAAAAGATAATTACGCTTGGTGATATTTAATGAGAGATTAATTGGCAAAAAAAAAAATATATTTTTCTAGATTATATCACTGTGAACAGTTTTTATTGAAAAAAAAGTTAAGTAAAGTAGTATAGCTTTTATTGATACTAAAATTATGCCTATTTTTCTACCAAATAATATTAAAATTTATGTGTATACTTACAATTATTTCTGTTAGCATTATTATATGGTAGGAAAATAAATATCTTATATTTTTTTTTATCTTTATCTTTATTTAGGTAAATCTTATCTTTGATATCAAATATCTCTCTCTATCAAAATAAGTGTGCGTTCGCCGACAAATATTTATTTTTTTGCAGAATTCAACTGAAATATTGCACGACTGAATCCATGCATACTATATGAGAACGAACTTTTTAAAAGTCAGTTGAAAGCTCTATCCATTTCCACAAATCCAGCCTTTTAAATTAACACTTTCAACGCCTGAACGGTTTTCACCCAAACAACTCATGCATGAGGCCGATGCTCATAAATACCAGACAATATCATTTAACTGTTCCCACACCAATAGTCTGATAATTTAGTAAAAACAGGTTCAGCCGAGCGTGCCGATATTGTTGCCCGCAACCGTTGCTTATTCGATAAAGCACTGTTTAAAAATTTTGCTAAACTTATATAAAAATAAATTATATAAAAAAACATAAACGGATTCAGACCATTTGTCTACTTTTTTTGTGTAGCGTTACTAGATATCAACTTACTACTAGATAACTATATACGTCACGTTAGTAGATATAGCTAAAGCAATGTATGTTTTAGAGGACGCTTTCAAACTCCTAGAATGGAAAGGACTAGGCATCAACATCAATGGCGAATGCATCACTCACCTTCGATTCGCTGACGATATCGTAGTCATGGCAAAATCGACGGAGGAAGTACAATGCTAGAAGGCCTCAATCGAGTCTCCCAACGGGTGGGCCTCAGGATGAACATGGACAAGACGAAGGTCATGTCGAATGTCCATGTAGTGCCCACCCCTGTTATGGTTGAGAACTCGATGCTCGAAGCTGTTGACGCATATGTTTACCTAGGACAAACAGTCCAATTAGGTAGGTCCAACTTCGAGAAAGAGGTCAATCGCCGAATCCAGCTCGGATGGGCAGCGTTCGGGAAACTTCGAAACGTCTTTTCATCCAATATACCTCAGTGCCTGAAGACGAAGGTGTTTAACCAGTGTGTGTTGCCAGTGATGACATATGGTTCCGAGACGTGGTGCTTCACCATAGGCCTCATGAATAGGCTCAGAGTCGCGCAACGAGCTATGGAAAGGGCTATGCTCGGGGTTTCTCTACGGGATCGAATCAGAAATGAGGAGATACGTAGAAGAACGCGGGTCACCGACATAGCCAAGCGAATTAGCTCGTTAAAGTGGCAATGGGCAGGCCATGTAGCGCGTAGAACAGATGGCCGTTGGGGCCGGAAAGTTCTTGAATGGAGACCACGTATCGGCAAGCGCAGAGTAGGACGTCCACCAACTAGATGGACGGACGACTTGGTGAAGGTAGCGGGCTCGCGGTGGTTACAAGCTGCTACCGACCGAAATCACTGGAAGTCTTTGAGGGAGGCCTATGTTCAGCAGTGGACGTCCTACGGCTGAAATGATGATGATGAATGTATGTAATTGATTTAGCTATATCTATAATTAGCTTAATACTTCGCACATGAAATTATGGATTTCGCTTCGGCTCGCCTCAGAAAAACGGTTTTGTTGTTTTAAGGCCCCTCATTATATCATAGTGGCATAATATACTATTTTAAAAGAAAATAAAATAAAAAAAACATTGTCCTATCCTTGGTGGACATACCTATAAGTGACGTGTTCTGCATGCGCCTACTGCGAAATCAAGTGATGCAGGTAACATAGGTAAAAATCAGCATGTTATGGGAATAGATACTTCTTTCTCCATTGTCAGGAAAAAACAGGCAGGGTTGAGCTACCACTGTTTACTCAATAAATCTCACTGTACCTAGACAAAGTCAAAACATTTATTTATTACTAGCGGCTCGCCCCGGCGTGGCACGGGTAAAAAAGCTCCCGGAATTTTTCCTTATTTGCTCACCGTTTAGACCTACCCTGGACTACGACAAACATTTTAAAACCAAAATCAGCTCAATCGGCCCAGCCGTTCTCGAGTTTTAATCAGACTAACGAACAACAATTCATTTTCATTTATATAGAAGAAGCACAGGACATAAAACGAAAATGAATACAACGAAATTTTTTTACAAAAATTATCAAGAAAATAACGTCATGGTCTTAACAGTTCGCTTCAATGTTTTATACTGAAATGAAAAAAACAACACAGCTTTATCAGTTTTTCAATGTTGTAGTAATTACAATTGTGGAGTTCTTACTTATAAAGAACTATTATAAATTTAATATCAGGGAGTAGATTGGAGACTGTAGTGATATAATTAATATAAATACTTTTCTTCTTCTTCGGGTGCCTATCGAACTTGTAAAGGTAAGCAATCAGCTTTAAATATTCAATTTTATCTCCAGAGAGGCAGTTGTTTCGCAAGCACGATTTCTTTCTTTGATTGGCTTTTCATGGCATGGCATGGCATGGCACCAGAAACTTTTTTGAATAATACCTGCAGTACCCAGAGGTGTTATCCGCGTTTTATAGATTTTCCCGGTATCACCATATTGTACCGCGGTATTAAATAGCCACTGTCTGTTTGTCACTTCTCAAGTTTTTGAAAATCGGCGTACAAAATATTATTCAAATTGGTTCAGTAGATCCAGATATTACCCCTACAACATCTTAAACTTTTCCACAGCCTCACAAACATTACCTCTTTATTATATTAGTTAAGAGTATAAAGGCATGATAATAAGTTGTTGTCAGTGGCGGATTTACCAGCAGGCTGAGTAGGCTCCAGCCTAGGCGGCAGATTTTGGGGGCGGCAAATTTGGAGAACGATTTTTTTTACCTCATAGAATTCAAAAAGATTTTTTACGTTTACGTTTAATTATTGTGTAAATAATAGCATACATTACCCCGCCCATACATGATGTTTGAGCTTCGATTAGCTCAAAAATATGCAATTTCAACAAAATTGTTGCATTGTAAAAATAATTTATGATATGACAATTGTTGAGGCAAGGCGGCAACGCAGCATAAACTATTCAGCCTAGCCCTTGTAAATTTGTAAATCCGCCACTGGTTGTTGTTTCTCATATTTGTTATGTCAAAGTAAATGTACTAGATATGCCACTTGTCTGTTGGTTAAGAAACCAAGACTCAAAAATCAGGGCCAAAAATTACACACTTATTAGTGAGCGTCACGATTGGCTAAAGTATCTTCCGAAATAACGCGATGAGTTTTTCTTTTTCAAGTTTTTCGATTTCAGAAATCACACACATAACCCTCCTTCTTTGCAGTCGGATTAAAAACAGGCTCAGCCGAGCGTGGCGATATGGTTACCCCGCAACCGCTGCTAATTCGATAAAGATATTGTATTGGTTTTCGTAGTCAAATAAATCTAACAGTACAAAAACGTGTGGTGTTGTTAATAACTTTGAGATACCAATGGTTTTATTAAAGTTGCAAATTTAAGGCAAAATGTAAGTAAACCTTTTATTAAGCATCTTAAAGCTTATTTCACAAAATTCCGAGTAAACTATGCTATGGTTACTTCAAGAGCTATCTCGCTTTGTCACATATACCTGCGTGAAATAGCTCTCTATTTTAGCAATTGTCGTATTTTACTCGGTCTTATAAAACACTCTCATACTAACCAAAATATTTATAATCCTGTAACGTACTTTAAGCCTGTCCTATAGAAAAAGTTATAAAATAATCAGGGGTTGAAATGGAGTTGAATATCTGATAATTCTTAATAAAAAAATATCTAATATTTTTCAAACTCTTATCTGTGCCCCGCGGTGCTACCTGCGTTTTAATGGATTTTCTCGCGTATTAACACAATTTTGCCCTGGCAAAGTAAACTATATCCATAATATAATATCAATGCATAACCTATCACGATCACAAATTTCAGGCAAATCGGTTCGGCCAATTTTCTTAGAAAGACGTACAAAAAAAACAGATAACACTTCCCCATTTTTAATATTAGTATAGATTATAATGTGTTGGAGTAATAGCTTTATTGTAATTTTTATATATGATGATAAATTATAATTTGTGTTAACATTCACATTGAAAATATTTGTGTTATAAGGAAGCAGACAAATACAAAAATGATGTCATTGCTATTTAAATTCACCACCCTCCGGGCTGGGCCAGTGTGTGAAGCGATTTTTTCGTGTTTCGTAATGTGGCCCGGAGAAGCCATCTTCTAGGTCTTCATGCCCCATCTTAGACCACATCGTCACTTTACATCAGGTGCGATTGTGGTCAAATGAAGACTTATCTCACATAAAAAAAAAATCTATCTGTCCAACCAAAGTTTAAAATTCAGGTAACATTCACGTCGAAACTAGCCGTATATTTGATAAAACTGTATACAGTTACCCAGGTATAAAATAAACAAACAATATTTTGAAACCTAGAGTGAAATACTAGAGGAATTTTGAAATTCCACGCAGCTTAGGTTTATGGAAATATCGGGAAATAGAATTCGGTCACATAGTAACAAAACGTGTATTTCCAACTCGAAATAGAAAGGCTTTTTGGAGTAGCTTTGAATACAAACTGTTTTTTCAGATAGACAGAGTGGTTTCTTTATTATTGTTATATCCGCTTAAATCTTTGCCTTTGCATTTTTAACGGTTAAAACTTGACAAAATATTTTAATACTAAAACTCCTCATAACAATTGCGAATACAGAGACGTGAGTGAAATTATGTACCTACACTAACTATTAACTCCCTATGGCTGTAATATTTACTATGTGAAGCTGAAATAAATAAATTGAATTGAATTGAAGTGGTGGTTAGATAACTGATACAAAAAAATCTAATTTTACAGGAGTAGTTGAATACTTTGAATAAAAAACAAAACTTACACCATGGCAAATACAACCTACAACGATCTACTAATAGAAACATCGGAGCTCATAGGAGAAGCCACTCAAGTAGATGAAGCCATCTTCGAAGCAGGGGCCACTGACAGAAACACTATAGGACCTCTGCTTCTAGAACTTAGACTTAGATATACAGTACTCCTGGCTAGACTAGATAGCGTGTACGATCAGTTACTACAACCACAGAAACGGCTGATCGTGAGAAGGATGCTAGAAGCATGTCTTGGAAGACTTATAGAAGTAAAATATGAACTGGTGGAAATGTTTATGACCGACTATACTTACGATGACGACGAAGTAAGTAAAATTAATAATTTAAAAATAATGTAGTATATATACAAGATACTGGGCCTAAGAGATTTCTGGTGTTGGTTAAAATAAATTTAAATTATTAATAATTAATGTTGTGTTGTTGACCTGACCCAGTTGAAACAGTTGGATATTAAATAGATGTACTCAATATAATATACGTGTATTTGTCTATTTTTCAGGCTTTCACAAAGCTCCAAGTGACGCCATTCGAAGCAGAGCCATGCATTCCGCAATTTTTTATCAGAGAACGAGCAGACGAGATCGCTTATCGTCGTGGCTTTGTAACGGAGATTCTAAGGAAGCTAGGACATGAGCCTGTAAAAGCAGTGCCTCTTGTGCTGACGGAGCAACAAGCGGTGCTGATCATTCAGAGCCACGAAAGGGCTCGACAAGGACGACTAAGGTAATTTGCTTTAAACATACATAACTGATGATGACAACCTCAATTTTGTACGCAATTCTAATAATTAAATTAACTAAGAAACATGTTCCGTTTGGTAATTAATTCAGAATAGTGATAAGAACAATAGGGAAATTGTCATCAATGATAAACATTTTTTATATTGTTCATTTCGATTTCAGAGGACAATTTATGAAAGAAATCCGCCTACTAAAAGAAAAAGGAAGAGATCAAAAGGGTGAAATGTCTCCTGCTGCAGCAACGGCTATTCAGAAAGTTTGGAGAGGATTCATAGCTAGAAGAGCTACTAAAAAGAGGAAAATACAGGAACAGCTTCTTATAGGCATGATTCTACCCCCTTATAAAGACTCGGAAGCTGCAAAGAGAGCTGAAGAAGTAAATATAAACAGCCTTTAGTGTTTTTTCAGTAAGAATGTTGTTTAAATTTTTAATAAATTTTAATCTTTTTTATTTTTGTAGGTTAAAGATTATCGCAGAGCACTTCAGAAAGAACGAAAAGATGAGTTTGAAGAAGCACTAGTTAGAATTGAAGATCATCTCAGGACAGAGAATACTGCTAAGATTAATGAACAAATTGGCGATGAGCTGCGAAGATGGATAAGCGAGTACTATGACAGGACTGGACGTATGCCTGAGATACCATCGGAAGAGCACGGGGGAAGTAGAGCTATGTACAGTCGGCAAGGTAGTATACACATGTTTAATTTACAACTGCAGATCGACCGCAGACGTAGACGTATTTCAATTTTATTTTCTACAAGCACGCTCGTTCTTTTACTCGCGCAAATGAATTTTTACTCTTTGTTTGAAATCCGTTCAAGAATCTGAGACAAAGAATAAAAGATCAACACGAAGGATTATGAGATAAGTCAGATCAGTCACTCAGTCACTATCATTAGTTAAACCTTCCTAATAGCTTAAAAAAACCCAAATTTATTACACTTCAAGGTTCTGGAGCCGATGGAAGTGTGCTTAGTAAGTCACCAGTATCATCTAAAGATTCAAAAAGAAGCAAAGACAGTAAGGATAAGAAGAGCAGTAAAGATCAGGACGAAAATGGTAAAAAAGATGAAGGTGAAGACTTAACTATATTCAAATGCAGCAAATCTGCGTTTCTAAGTGATTTCATAAATTCTAATGAAGAGTGAGTAATCTATGTAATCTAATATGTATAATTAAGAAAATCCGAACAAACAAAGATCAAAATTCATGGATTAAAATCTCTAATGTATATTGAATAAAAAACAGATTGTGTCAATTATCGTTACACCATGTGCATAACCAGGTAGTTGATTTTAACTTTTGTTTCAGATTTGAAGATATTTGGAAGTTTAAAGACGACCCTGATAATATGCATGAAAGATTCTACAAGGATATGATTGAAAGAGAAAAAATAACAAAACTTGAACAAGAAATAAGAAACATAGTTGATGAAGTTATGAGAGGCGAGCTTGAATTATTGCAAGCCGCTTACGACAAAGACAAAGGAATCAAAGGAAAGAAGTCGAAGAAACCACAGAAAAAGGTACTTAAAAATAATCACGCTATGTAATTAATTATATATAAACATTAGGGGAGGACCGTCGCAAGGTTTCTTTCAATCCCTTATTTAGTGGATAATCCACCACATATCCACCTTCGTAATTATTATTTATTTGTCTTTTAATTTTACAACGCTACAGCATGAGGGTCGGTATCTTTTAAAAATATTTATAAAATTGTAAATATTTGACATTAATTTGTTTAGAATACGGTCATAATGCGTACGGCAAAGGCTTGGGATTTGCACGCCTGCTGCTGTCATTCCTGATTACTTCAATCTGAGTCTCTTCATGACAAGAGTGAAAAGGTTTTAGAACCTTCTAGATCTGCGCAGGCGATCTGTTATATGTATTGCTAGAAGATGCTGTGTGGATTTTCCAGCAATATTTATTTAATCTCAATCATAAAATTTTCAGTCACGCCGCAAAAAGGACAAAAAGAAGAAAGAGAAAGATCTAACACCAGATCGAACCACCGAGTCCTTATTTGAGGAACTTGTATCGAATGGAATCATCAAGCCATATCCCTTGATCAAGATTGATGACTTCATAGGAGAGAAATGCTTTGTTGGATCTGCTTGGAGGAACGAGGGAGAGGATGCACCGCCATGTTTGGGAGACATCAGACAGTTGGTGAAGGAATATTGCATTCTTCCATTAGGGTCAGAGCATGTTAGAAATAGCGCACCTAGTACGTTGATTAGATCCGTACTTATTTCAGGTAAGATCATAATTATTTATTCATTAATCTATACTAATATTATAAAGCTGAAGAGTTTGTTTGTTTGATTGTTTGTTTGTTTGTTTGTTTGTTTGTTTGAACGCGCTAATCTCCGAAACTACTGGTTCGAATTGAATAATTCTTTTTGTGTTGGATAGTCCAGTTATCGAGGAAGGCTATAGGCTATATAACATCACGCTACGACCAATAGGAGCAAAGATATAGTGGTAAATGTGTAAAAAACGGGAGAAATTGTTCATCTTTGGAGCATTCCGTTGCGTGCGCCGTGAAAACGGTTCAAGATACACAAAAAATATGTATTAAAGAATAATAGCTCTTTTAATGATCTAAAAAACAGTCCGCGATAGTATATGTCTATCTTTTAAGATTAACTCACAAAAACCGTTTTTATGGTACCTAATTTGGTCGAAATAATTTGTTTAAGTTGTATCAACATTAATAATATTAATCTTTAACTAATATTATAAAGCTGAAGAGTTTGTTTGTTTGATTGTTTGTTTGTTTGTTTGTTTGTTTGTTTGAACGCGCTAATCTCCGAAACTACTGGTTCGAATTGAATAATTCTTCTTGTGTTGGATAGTCCAGTTATCGAGGAAGGCTATAGGCTATATAACATCACGCTACGACCAATAGGAGCAAAGATATAGTGGTAAATGTGTAAAAAACGGGAGAAATTGTTCATCTTTGGAGCATTCCGTTGCGTGCGCCGTGAAAACGGTTCAAGATACACAAAAAATATGTATTAAAGAATAATAGCTCTTTTAATGATCTAAAAAACAGTCCGCGATAGTATATGTCTATCTTTTAAGATTAACTCACAAAAACCGTTTTTATGGTACCTAATTTGGTCGAAATAATTTGTTTAAGTTGTATCAACATTAATAATATTAATCTTTATTCAAATAAATATGTTGTTGGTTAAGAGTACTTCATCCATTATAACGCGGGTAGCACCGCAGGGCACAGCTAGTAATATATATAACTTTATTTTAATTTTCTTTTTGCAAATTATCAGCTACTTTTGTCTTGCTAGATCAACTTTGTTCATTTGTCACATTAGAATGCCATGTAACAACATTGAATTCTCCATCAATTTCCTTCTATACTTTCCTTTCCTTACATATAATTATCATTCACATAGTCCATCCATCTTTACTTTAGCCTTATCGGGTAATATTTCTTTTGTAAAATTATGCATAAAACATGAGTGTAAATATGGTAGTAAATTATAAAAAGTGTTCTACACGTTTGTGTTGTTGTCATGGCATTACAACAATGTTTCATCCTATCCATTATTTCGAAAAATATATTAAGTGGTCATTAATATCTTGAAGTCTATAAACAAACGAACAAAAATAACAATATATTTAAAATCTATACAGGATCACCAGGCAGCGGAAAAAAGATGCTGGTCCACGCAGTATGCACAGAACTTGGAGCAATGCTCTTCGATCTAACTCCCGCGAACATAGTCGGGAAGTACCCAGGGAAGTCAGGGTTGATAATGCTGCTGCATCTGGTGATGAAGGTGTCCAGGCTCCTGCAGCCATCGGTGATCTGGATGGACGAGGCGGAGAAGCCTTTCGTGAAGAAGATTCCGAAGACAGATAAGACTGACCCGAAGAGGTTGAAGAAGGATTTGGTAAAAATTATAAAAGGTAAGAATATTTCCAATTTAAAAGTAGGTATGTTATTTTGTGACGTTTGTTTTGAAAGTTTTAGGTTTATAGATTTCTGTTAATATTTTTATCATAATCACAACACAACAACTCATAAAGAAAAAATTGAATAAGGTTTTTAGTTTTAGTAAATAAAAAATCAATATAATAAGCAGAGAAGTATTCAGCCAGCCATGATTACATTAGGTACTGTCAAAATAAATAAATAACACAATGATTGATAGTAACGTTTTTTGATTTAACTGAATTTGAGGCAATGGTATTTTGCTATAGGCTTTATACTTGCCTAAACAAGTTGTTGGTTTTGAATTCTAGGAATAACCAACGAAGAAAAAGTCATATTCATCGGCACCACTCGGGCCCCTTGGGACGCAGAACAGAAGCTGCTCTTCCAATGCTATCAGAAACTGATCCACATCCCGACCCCTGACTATGGGAGTATATCCTTGATGTATCAGAAGATGCTGCACCGAGCTAACGCGCTGTCTCCGCGATTGGAGATGTCTTGCTTGGCAAGAGTTTCCGACTCTTATACAATAGGTAGGAATATCGTCTTATAATACCTACAGCCTGAAGCCGTGTTGGCTAAGTGGGAGGACACTCGACTTTCATTCCAAAGGTCGTGGGATCAAACCCCGCCACGCACCTTTGGATTTATCTTCTTGAGAAATTTATGTGCGCTTTAAACACGTGCTTTAACGGTGAAAGCAAACATCGTGAGGAAACCGGCATGTTCTGAGAACTTTAAAAAGAGTTTGAAGGACATGTGACATTCACCAAAACGCACTTGGCCAGCGTGGTGAATTAAGGCCAAATCTCTCTCTTCGAGAGAGTAGTCCCTGTGTCCCAGCAGTGGGAACGTTAATAGGGTATGATGATGAATACCTACGGCGTCTGTCTGCCTTTATGTTTGGGACTCAAAAACTACTAAGCTGATCTTTATGCGGAAGCAATAGGTGGAGTGATTAAAAGGAAGTTTTTTGCATCCGTGCAAAGCCGGAAAGGACTAATGAGTTATCTATATAATGTAATACTCTTAAGAGCACACGGCGCTGCAAAGGTTATTGACCCGGTAGGGAACGTCTACATCTGGCAAAACACTGCAGCTGGCGAACATTCGCTCGCGCAAATTCTTGATTCTTCTTAACCCAATACTCTCTTCGTTTTGCAAAAAAATATTGCATCGAGCAGCACGTTAATTTTGTTCCATATTAGTTTAACATCTAAGTGCACACATAATTTCTACTTCAGTAGCGTAGCAAGTTATGCTGGTCTTGGTACGCTGTTTATAAGCTCTTTAGTTGCTGCGTGAAGACGTAACTGACCTATAGTTAGACCGACAGAAGAAAAGACGTAGACTTCTTATAATATTTTATGAGGAGTAAAATCTTAGAGTTGAGGCGTTACGTAGAAAGAGATAAACATATATATCTGTAGGATTGAACGTGTAAAAGAATGAGATGGAATACATTACACAGCGTATCTCATTCTCGGGGTCTCCTCTTTGCGCGATACTTCGTAGTTGAGACTACAAAGTATCGCGCAAAGAGGTATTGCTGTATTTTATTTATATTATTTTGTAACATACTTTATATTACATAAGCTTTATTGAAGTAATATAAATAATCCGAATAATTACAGATACATTATGTTTGTTTCTCTTATCATTTTAGCAGATGCGTTCATTTACCCTTTTTTTCTATTCGATATATATCATAATTATAGTTCGTAAGGAGTAAACTCCAATCGTGCGTCGTAGCTGACACACACAAACTTTTTTTTTAATTCAAGTGTATTTGTATATTATTACTCATCTTTTTTCAGGAACCCTTCTCTCTGCATTGGATACAGTACTGACAACTAAAAGACGACTTCAACTGAAGATTCGTGCGTTAACTGCTCACGAAGTTGCAGTCCAGTTGAATTCAAGGGAACCTGTATTCGCTGAACATGTTAGTATAATACATAAATATTCAATGATAACATTTCGTCCTAGAAAATTAAATAAATTGTAGATTATAATCCTGATTTGGACCATCTCTAAGTAATTAAAATAGTTTTTGCTCAAGATTTTTTTCTTCTAAGGGCTTATTACACAAAATCATTTTTAGGACGATCTTAAAACTCAGGTGCATGTACTCTTTCTCTATGTAAGTAATCGTAGTTGCAATTAATAAATAAATCTGATTAAATTCTCTTTTCAAACAGGATGCCGCAGCTGACTCCTGGTGGTCCAAAACTCCTCAAGAGAAGAAACGTCAGAGAGTTATGCAGAGGCTCGCTGAGATAGCTCAGGAGGCTGAGGAAAAAGCTGCAGCTAACAAATGAACCGTAGCTCTTAAGTTTTTAATGTTTATGTGTTAGTTTAAGGTTAAAATCGTATAAACAGTAATGGGCTGGGAAACTTTTAACTTAGGTATTTATTTATTATTCAAGTTAATATACCTTCTTCATTTAGTTTCAATATTAATAGCTATTACAAAATAGAAGGGTTGTTTGTTTGATTAACCGCTCTATACATTTTTGACTTAACTTTTAGACTGTTAAAAAATATTTCACATTTGATTAGAAAATTTCTTTCAACGAATAGTATAATGTTTTTAATAAAACTTTTAACAATGTTTTTATCGAAAAAAAACCTCATTAGCATACTTAAAATAAATAAAGTCTCACCAAAACCCTATTAACGTTTCCACTGCTGGGACACAGGGGCTTCTCTCTTATCGAGAGCGGTCGCCAAGAGCGGGTTGGTTATTATTCGGTAGCTTTTATTATTTTTCTTTAAGATATCTAACTCCATTATCTTTTTTCCATTTAAACTCTTCAAAGTTAAATCATGCCAGTTACCTCACGATGTTTGCCTTCGCCGTTAAAGCACTTGCTTAAAGCGCACATACATCTTTCTAGAAGAAAAATTCAGAGTTGCGCGGCGAGTTTCCAACCCACGATCTACAGAATGAACGTCGAATGTGTTTCATTTAGCCTACACGGCTATAAGGTATATTAAAAAAATATTTCAGATCATAAACTAAAGAACAATGTAGCTAGACGAAATCAAAACAGCATAGTTGGATTCCAATTGCGTTGCTTACATACGACACAAGACGGACCCAGCCGAAGCCACGCTATGAATATTCTATGCGACCGCAGACAGTTCAACCTGCGTTGTTTATAGAAGGCCTAAATCTAGATAGGCCAAAAACAAATTTATTTATTAAAGTACGTACACTAACACAATTAAATAATGAGTTACACGTAATAATCATAGAATAATACACATTATTTTTAAAAATAAGTCACAAATTATTAAATTATATCAAATGGAATTATATATTGTTATTAAAATAGATAGGCTCACTGGTTTTAGCATATAAAACGCTTATTTTAGGACAGATGAACAAAACGATATTAAGAACAAGAAACCTAAACCACATTTAAAACATAGACTTGTTTAGACCTGTGAAATTTAGTTTTTTAAAGCAAAAAAAAAACCTTGGATATATAACAACTTTATTGCACATTTAAGTACTAAATTACAAACAAAAAACGGTATAACGCTACTAATGGCTAAAATCGGCATATTACAGAACAGATTAAAAAATCAGAACATAACAAGTTACGAACACAAAACTGCATAGTTCGTTTAAAAAGCGACTTTAATGTCTAATATTGATATTATGATTTTGACATGGTGACAATGAGACCACTCAGAAAGCCCATTTGAATAAAACAAGAGTTTTCAAAGTCGTTTAACAACTAACGTAGATATAGCATCACAAGCATACAGAAAATAAGACAATTAGCCGCATTGAGATCCACCTACTTTGAAGTCGGTTAAAAATAACAAGGTTCCTAACAAACAATCAAAACTGCATCGTTCGATTCCCATTGCGGTGCTCACATTCGATACAAGACGCGACCCAAGCGGGCGACCACACTATGAATATTCTATGCGACTGCAGACAGTTTAGCCTGCGTTGTTTTTATTAGGCCCTAAGCGGTGGGACTCCCATTGTTGATGGCGCAGTCGGCACAGGTATGAAGATGGAATAGCGCAACAGGCCTGTGAGATAAAGTAGAACTCTGAAAGCAATGCAGAGGCTGCAGGAGAATAAATCTCTTAAGCTTAGATCGTATGTGTTCGGATTTTAGGCTTATCATTTTTTAGTTAATTGTTGAAGTACGGTAAAGGCAAACATTGTAAGGAAACCGGCATGTCCTGAGAACTTTGACGAGTTTCACCAACCTGGACTTGGCCAGCGTGGTGAATTGAGGCCTAATCTCTCTTGTCAAGAGTGAAGTCCATAGGTACCAACAGTGCGAACGTCAAAAAGGGTGCTAATGATGATGATTCTTTACTTTTTCACTAATAATTTAAAAAATGTAATTTGGAGGTTTTGTCTATTCACGTCCGTAAGTGGTAACCCTCTGAATCCTTACACGTGACCTCCGGGTGGTGCTAAGAACAGTCTCTGGTGGGAGGCTTCGGCCGCGGCTTGTCACCACCCTCCGGGCTGGGCCAGTGCGTGAAGCGATTTTTTCGTGTTTCGTAATGTGGTCCGGAGAAACCATCTACCTTCTAGGTCTTCATGCCCCATCTTAGACCACATCGTCACTTTACATCAGGTGAGATTGTGGTCAAATGAAGGCTTCTCAACAAAAAAAAAAAAAAAAAAAAACCGAGATTTACTCACGTATTAGATTACGTACTAGATTATTATTTCTTTATTTCAACGTTTCGGATAACAAATAGTCAAGAAAAGTCCTTTATCGGAAAGACTGAGCGTTGGCGCAAGCTACAACTCCTTCCAGTTCGCGCTCTTATAAAGAAGTATAATCTAATAATTATTTGTCATTGGAGGGGGGCGCTGTCACCGCTACGCAGTTTTTTAACTTTTGCGGTTGTCAACTCTCAAATTGTACCGTATACCATATAATTACTGTTCCCAA
Source organism: Gymnoscelis rufifasciata (assembly GCA_929108375.1). Classification (NCBI taxonomy): domain Eukaryota; kingdom Metazoa; phylum Arthropoda; class Insecta; order Lepidoptera; family Geometridae; genus Gymnoscelis; species Gymnoscelis rufifasciata. The sequence goes on from OV815320.1 coordinate 2,427,875, forward strand.
TAAAGATTTTTTTTGAATTTTTAATTTTTGAATTTTGTTTTTATTATATATGTTTTAATTGTGACTTGTATTTATTGACTGCCTCAATATAGTGTTCATTATAAAATTATATGTTGTTTGATGAGAACGGTTGAGCCGTTAAAAAGTTGTAGGTGCAAAAGCGGGGAAGAATGACCGACTGTGTGCAAATATACTCGAGTGGACCACCAAATGAAAGCGCAGCACGTTCATATTACAAATGTGATTTTCTTTTTAGGGAACAAATTTTTGGAATCGAGTTTTTTTTATAGTTATATTTTATTGAAAACATCAAGACGAAGGCATAACAAAATATACAAAACCGTATGTTATTTTTTAACCGATGAAACAGTAGAGGTTGTCGAATTCTCCTGATTTATAATCATTTAATATTCATCATCACCCTATTAACGTTCCCACTGCTGGGACACAGGGACTTCTCTCTTGACGAAAGAGATTAGGCCTTAATTCACCACGCTGGCCAAGTGCGGGTTGATGAATGTCACATGTCCTTCAAACTCTTTTAAAGTTCTCAGAACATGCCGGTTTCCTCACGATGTTTGCCTTCACCGTTAAAGCACGTGTTTAAAGCGCACATAAATTTCTCAAGAAGAAAAATCCAGAGGTGCGTGGCGGGGTTTGAACCCACGACCTTCGGAATGAAAGTCGAGTGTCCTCCCACTTAGCCAACACGGCTTTTAATACATTTAATATTCATTTCACATTTAATAGTCAATAACGTTTTTTTATGTCAGGTACGCTTTAATTTGACCACAATCTCACCTGATGTAAATTGACGATGTGGCCTAAGTTGGGGCACGAAGACCTAGAATGTAGATGGCTTCTCCGGGCCACATTACGATTTATGAAAAAGTCATAAATCGCATATGAAAACAAAAGATCGAACTCAATAACTCTAGCAAGAATGAACCAAGTTAGTTATATTCGAATTGTTGAATTTGCGAGTGGAGGCCTCATATCGCATGAATTTTGGATAGCCCCGCCGGCGTTGCTATTGCTCATATTAATTTGTGCATTGAGAATTGAGATTACACTGATTCTCTGCACAGACAATGCCTGCAGCTTTTGTGACAGAATCGTCGTGTGATGGGATAATCTCCAATGATTCTGTGTTTGTGTATTGTGTGAGTATATATGTGTGGTACCGTAGCAACATGATCCCTGTGAGTGCGGCTAATTAGCTGCCTACGGCGAATGTTCATGTCAATGCGATGTGTGTGGCCGGTTACAACTCGGAATATTCGGGAGATGACGATGTTGGGCGCCAGTGTGGTCTACATGGATGTCACTTCAGAATCTTAAAGCGCGACTCGACGAAAATCTTTAGCCGCAAATGTAGGCAATAACATCGCGTATGTCCTGTCACAATGACATTAGCACGATAACGAATTTTCGTACACTAATGTAGCCGTACCGTCAGTGTGTCACCATAGCCACATAATTGAACAAGGAATTATTAAATGGGAACTATTAACTAACCAAATCAATTTTTTTTTTCTATGAAAAGCTGGTTTTTAGCAGGTTCTTAGATACATTTTGCAAATAAGTCAAGTTATTTTGTTTTACAGAACGACAACATACGAATTTTAAGACAATAAATAATTTAAAATGGTTAAATTTTACCTACAATAGGAACTATTTGCTTGGTTTGCAACCATGAATACGCATACAAAATCTCCCTTTACGAATTTTATAGAACAAATATCCTATAAAGGTTTTGCAGGCAACCAAATAAAATACCAAAAGCCCGACTGTAGAAGCCAATATCCGCCTGAAACCGGTGCAAACCAACTTTTGAAAACGTACAATTTTCAATTTTGAACAAAGGAATGCATTACTCAAAGGCTAAGAACGGACAGAAAACTCTGATATAGACTGTTTTATTGATATATAATATTCATATATATATATTTAAAGGTTTATTTTTTTTATTTTGATTTATTGTTAATTTGATAGGGACTATACAGTAGGCTAGTGGTGGTTTCGTTGCTGGAGCAATCACATATCTCGAGAGATTACAGATTCGAGCCCCACCTAAGTCGCATTTTGTATGCTTCAAATTACCTGTCTTAAACCTAAGAACATTTATAGTTTTTCTCTTATTTTCTTAATGTTTTATTTTATGTTAGATAAGCCTTCATTTGACCACAATCTCGATGAATGTACATCATTCATGTACATCATAAAGTGACGATGTGATCTAAGATGGAGCATGAAGACCTAGAAGGTAGATGGCTTCTCCGGACCACATTACGAAACACGAAAAAATCGCTTCATGCGGAGGGTGGTGACATGGCGCGGCCGAAGCCTATGACCAGATAAAAATTCCTACAAGCGGCTAGAAATAATTACATTTAACAAAGAGGCAAGAATGGAGTACATCTAAATACCATTGGACGGTGTATGTCACTAAATAATAATCATAAAACCTTATAATTCTTATTATATAAAGTAATAGTTATTAAGATTGTTATGTAAACAAGCTTATAACATTGTTATGGGAATATATAAAGTTTGCTTGTATTTATATAATCACCAAAGCCGTTAGTTTAAAAAAAAACATTTCGTTTAAAAATTATTATATAACTTAAAGTCACTTTAGAAGACGCTTTTAAACTCCTAGAATGGCAAGGGCTAGGCATCAACATAAATGGCGAGTACTTCACTCACCTTCGATTCGCAGATGATATCGTAGTCATGGCGAAGACGATGGAAGAACTCAGCACAATGCTTGAAGACCTCAATCGAGTCTCCCAACGGGTGGGCCTCAGGATGAACATGGACAAGACGAAAGTCATGTCTAATGTCCATGTTGTGCCCGCCCCCGTTATGGTTGAGAATTCGGTTCTCGAAGTTGTTGACGCATATGTATACCTATGACAAACAGTCCAATTAGGTAGGTCCAATTTCGAGAAAGAGGTCAGTCGCCGAATCCAACTCGGATGGGCAGCGTTCGGGAAACTAAGACACATCTTTTCATCTAATATACCGCAGTGCCTCAAGACGAAAGTCTTCAATCAATGTGTGTTGCCAGTGATGACATACGGATCCGAAACGTGGTGCTTCACTATTGGACTCATAAACAGGCTCATAGTCGCTCAAAGAGCTATGGAGAGGGCTATGCTTGGGGTTTCTCTACGGGATCGAATCAGAAATGAGGAGATTCGTAGAAGAACACGGGTCACCGACATAGCCAAACGGATTAGTTCTTTGAAGTGGCAGTGGGCAGGCCATATAGCACGAAGAACAGATGGTCGTTGGGGCCGAAAGGTTCTCGAATGGAGACCACGGATCGGCAAGCGCAGCGTAGGACGTCCACCAACTAGATGGACGGACGATCTGGTGAAGGCTGCGGGCTCACGGTGGATGCAGGCCGCTGCCAGCCGAAACCACTGGAGATCTTTGAGGGAGGCCTATGTCCAGCAGTGGACGTCTTACGGCTGAGATGATGATGATGATATAACATAAAGTCAGGAGCATTTATTAAATATTTTTCCGTGATTTATTTACTACTGAATATTTTTCGAGATATTCTTCGCCCAACAAAATCTCAAGTCTTAAGTGAAAGCTACCCAGAGATTTCCTTTACACGATTTTTCAATCGGATAGCGTCTGTAATTTCTTATACCTTTCAAAAATCCGTGAGAACCGACCGGGTGTATCTACCCTCCTAAGTACCCCTTTAACTTACTTGCCTTCAAGATTTTGCGGGCCAAAGTAACGCTCATCGTCAGGTGAATAAAATACTCGAGATATTGTTACGCACATCGCGGTGTTGAGACAGATTGCTAACCTCAATGCTTTGATTAGTTAACACGGCAGATGACAAATAAAAAAATAGTTCGTTTATTCAGATTATTTAAAAGAAATTTTATTTTCGCGTATATTTTCTCATATTTCTTGCGAACTCAAAATCAATATGATACAGTGTATTGAATTATGTATGACGTAATGCTTTCGTGTGATTTGTATAAAATGTATGCGTCGGGAACTAAAATGATCTATTTTTAAATTTTTTTATGGAGAAAAAGATTAATCTTCTTGTGTGAAACACATCCGTAACCTTCGCGCGCATAGGATTCGAAACAGCATCACCAGGATTTTCTGCATAAAAATATTAAAATAGTTTCACCTGCAAACTGAGGTTTATCACTTTATTAAAATTAAATGATGTTGTTTTATTCTTTAATGACTTTGGCATTTTCTTATTAAATCAAAAAAGGGACCTATATGTCGTCTCGTATTTTTGGACGGGTTAGCTGATGGACTGAACAGAAAACATATTTTTTATGTTGCCATCCTGTTTTCTCTAATCAAATTTGAAAATTGTTTCAAATATTGTAAAGCCTTTTAAAAGTAGTTGAAAATATCTCAAGACGCGGAACAGTAATAAATCATAATTAAAAGTGAAACAAATTACAACGTGTGCGCCACTTTAGCACACTTAAGCGTCTTAATTCCTCTCAAGTTCTCAGTAGTACAAGTTTAAGGAAAAAGTGCCTGATTCCTTTCCGTAAAATATTTCTGATAGCAGCCATTTTCAATTCTTTCGGACAACTCAGATAAAAGTTTTGTGATAGATATTGATGAATTAGTCGTTGATAATGTGGGAACTTGAATAAAGCTACGGCGGTTAAGATTACCGGCCTTTCCGCGTCATAATAGTGTTTTCTACGAAAATAAAATTACACACACGAATTTCTATATTTTTCCTTCATATAAAACTAACATAATATGACCTGTCAAATTATACAACTAAAATGTGTTATTTATAAGATTGGCCCAGAATGATAGATGGTCAATTTATTGGTAAAAAGACTAAATTGAATCGTTTTATTAATTCGGGAGCTCTGATGCCACATACTGATAGTCAGACAGACAGCCTGTCTGTCTGTCTGGGACATCATAGCTCCCGAACGGATGGAGCGATTTCAATTTAGTTTTTTGTATAAAAGGTGAGTTTGGCCCGGGTGTTCTTAGATTATGTTTCATGAAAATCGGTTGAGCCGTTTAAAAGTTATGGGGGTGAGAGTGGGGAAGGAAAACCGAAAATCTGCAAATATACTCGAGGGTATCAAATGAAAGAGCATCGCGTGCACATTACAAAATATTAAGGTGTTTTACTTTTAAGGAAATTATGGCATTAAAATCGGTGGTTTTTCTTATATTTTATATTAAGATTTATAATATTTTTGTTATATATGTATTTAAGAATTTATGTTTTTGTTTTATCTGTGAATAATTTATACCTAAACGTTTTTGTATTGTGTGAGTAGCAAATAAATGTTTGTCAATGTTTGTATATATTTCTATAATATATTTATCATCTCAATGCATAAAAATCCCAATAACTCCAATATTCCATTCAGAAAGACATAATATCATCACGTAACCGCTCCTGTCGAAGCAGGTAAAACGTATTCATGAAATATTATCTAGTCCGCCGCGATATAATTCTCTATTACGTCCCATAATCCGTTAGTGGCCCTCTATATCGCTTATCCTGTCAGCCAGGCAGGTGGGCCGCTATTTTATGTTATCCCACTTACCGAGGTGACTAGTTTGGCTTCTGTAATGCTGTAGTGATGTCCAAACTCGACATCACTGTCTATATCGATACTATGGAACCAGCACTAAAATTTTGTTGTTAAACGAAACCTTTAAATGTACCTTTGAATACCTCGGGCCCCTCTTCAATCCTTGTGTCCCAGCAGTGGAAACACAAATCTCTCCTTGTTGTCATGACGTATAGCACAACTTTGATCGATGATCAAATATTATATGATCGTTTTAAATGTTATAAGTTTTCACATATTAATTGGAGTTTACTCCTTAACAAACGATTTGAGTTATAAGGCCCGGTGCGGAAATTTTATGAGGAGTAAAATCAAGTGTAACACGAAAAGTTGAGGCGTTACGTAGAAAGAGACAAACATATATATCTGTAGGATTGAACGTGTAAAATAATGAGATGGAATACATTACACAGCGTATCTCATTCTCGGGGTCTCCTCTTTGCGCGATACTTCGTAGTCTCACTGTATTTTATTTATATTATTTTGTAACATACTTTATGTAATACGCTTTATTGAAGTAATATAAATAATCTGAATAATAACAGATATATGTTTGTTTCTCTTATCTTTTTAACAGATGCGTTCATTTACCCATTTTTTCTATTCGATATATATAATAATTATCGTTCGTAAGGAGTAAACTCCAATCGTGCGTCGTGGCTGACACACACACACTTTTTGTTTTCAAGTATAATTGGCGTCTCATGGATGCGAAGACCCCTTAAAGCCTCAGAATTGTATAAGCCTGGAAGAGATCGCTCACAGCGATAAGGCCGCCCTTTGTACTCCAATGTATTGTCTTGTTATTGTTTGCAGTTTGTATTTTATTTGTGGTGTACAATAAAGAGTTATCTAAGCAACTGGTTACGGTCCTACTCAGCTACATCAGGGAGTTGGGCTGGTTGGGGCCTGCATACTCAGGGGAACAATGCACAAAACAGTCCTTGGCGAAATTTCAGTGTAGAACCCAATTGCCTCAATTAGAATAAATGTTTATCACACTTATACGTACAAGAAGACAAATGTGGACTTTGTCAAGTTCTTTATTTTTCTTAAAAAAAAACGGTCGTGACTCGTATTCATATCTGATCTCGTCAGCCCATCATGTGCCTAATTTCCTTATCCCTTTATATAGTTTGTTGAAAAGCTCCTTGTTCAAATAATACACAGATTTACTTTGTGACATTTTAATTTATTATATTTTTCTATTTTATTTTAAATTCCTTAATAAAATATTTTAACTCAAAAAAAAAGCTTTTCAAACTTGGATATTGGTTATTGAGAGATTTATTCAGGTCATTAGTAGTATTGTGCCTACTTTCTTTAATCGATATAATACCGAGTACATCCCATCACTACTTTGAGGTACGAATTATGTTAATAGTCTATTTTACCTAATAACGATTGCTTATTTAAATTAGATCCGCCGTGCTTTATAGCTTTAGAACCACGATATTCATATTATAACCTTTGAGACATTTTATCTCAAGATTTTGTATCACAGACTGCCATTACTTAAGCATAGAACTAAACATCGTCATTATTGTCCAGTGTAATTTATTTTATAGAAAGCGCCTGAAGCGATAGTTTACCTCAAATAATCCGACTCGAAGTCCTGATGAAACGACAATAATGGGGCAAGTCTATTTTTGAAGCTTAGTTTGCCGTCTAACTGACTGTCAATGTACATTATATACATAACGTAAAATGGGTAAATTAGGTGTAGTTACAATAAAAAAATACAAACAGTTTTTTTGACTTTACACTGTCTTTATTGCATGACGTAATCTAGACTCATTTTACCTAACTAGCTTTTGACGTCACAGCGTCCGTTTTTTTGGTTTTCCTGCGGAAACAAACTATTTTCTCACTTTAAAAAGTAGCCTATAACCTTCCTTGATAAATGACCTATCAAACACTGAAATAATATTCAAATCAGTCGTTCCTGAAAGTAGTGCGTTCGGACAAACAATCTTAAGCTTTATCATAGTATAGATACCTCTCTGATCAGTGATTATGATAACTACTCATCTTTGTAACTACTATCATTAAATAAGTCATAGAACATCACGCTAAAGACACAACTTTATAATCTCGCTCACATACTAATAACCCATACATGCCATACCTTATTTTCCCTCACACATAATCATAAAACAAAACATTAACAAGTCAGGAACCAGTCAGCTATTTAATAACAGGAAAAACAATATTCACAAAAGCCAGCGTGATAAATCATCTTCATCCACTCAATTTACCGTCGGTCCCAGGTCCCATAAGCCACACTCATTTTAAAGCTGGGTCCACACTTGTATCATTTCGGCGTATCGTATCCCCGTCGCGTATCCTCGGCGCGTATCATGATCGCTAGTTTGGACGCAAACTGATACACGTTAATGATACATGCCGTATCCGATACGGCCCGATCCGCCCCCGATCTCCAATGATCGCGTATCAAGATACACCGCGTATCCGATACGCGTATCACGGTAGTATGGACGTATTTTGATACTGTATCATGATACTGTATCATGATACTGTATCGTGATACACCCCGAACCATCCTGTGTCGGTTTTTCCGCGATCATCAAAGGGGATACGCGTTGCATTGAACAAGTTTGGACGTGAATGCTTGATGCAGTGCTGCCAAACGACGACCTCTGTGGCTCGGTGGGCGAACGTCCGCCTGAGGCGCAGGAGGTTGCGGGTTGGATTCCCGCCGGGGGACCAGATTTTGTACGATCTATAATTTCTGGTTTCGGGTCTGGGTGTTTTCTATGTATCATATATGTATGTATTTACAAAAAAAAATTATCTATGTAGTATATCCGTCACCTAACACCCATAGTACAAGCTCTGCTTAGTTTGGGGTTAGGTGATGATGTGTGAGTAGTCCGGAAATATTTATTTTATTTATATTAAATGCTGCGGCAATTACCGTGTTCTACGGCTTTCAGGCCAAAATATTACACAATGCACTACCTACGCCTACGGCTGCAACCCTGTAGCCGTAGCAGTTTCTACGGCTATTCGCAAATTCTACGGTAATTGATTAAATCCGATGCGCGAAATTACTCACTTCTCACTGACCCAAATATGATTTGACAGGAGATCGAGAGGAACAGCACTTTGGGATTGTCGATTTTAAACATCGGAGTAGCTAACTGTATTCGATTAATAATCCAAATATACCGAAAGCCAACATTGGAAAGTTGTGGTTAGTCTATGGTTGTATGGACTTTGTTACTCTTGAAGTTACTTGTTACATTTTCTTTTTGAAGCGTCCATATTTGTAAAGTTAAATTTGATACGCTGAAATGATACAGTATCACATAAAAGTATAAAATGAGCGTCCATACTTATGATACGGATACTCGATACGCCACGCCTGATCGTGATACACCGAAATGATACAAGTGTGGACCCAGCCTTACGGGTGCCATAGAACGTAAAATGAACTGCCATTCTAGGTGTTGCCATCATTAATCACGCCCGCTGTTTCTAGAATAGAGATTGGTATCCCTATCTGTGATATCGTGTTGACTTTGTGTTTTCGGTTAGCTTGTGTGTGTTTGCTCACATGTGTGTTTAAAAATAGGGTTATGATATTGGATAACCCCATATAACCCTCATGCATAATGTTAGGCATGCATTTTGCTTTCAAAATGAATTTCGCGGGTTTCTTCAAGCATTAAGTGTCGAAGTGCATCAATCTTCTGAAGGGTGGTTTGGGTCTGATATTTCAAGCTGCATTTATGTTGAAATTGAATATTGTAAATGCAGTAAGGCGTTTTTGTAAAAGTTAAATTGTAAGCGGCTACCTAACCTGTTCATAAAACCTTAGCAATATTCAAGTCAATAGCAATATTTGCTATTGACTAAGTATTTGCACTTTAAAATATTTATTAAATGAATTTGAGTACGTACAGGTATCTTGCACTGACATTTTTAGTTTTGTTGATTATTTGTATTAACGTGATTTTGTTTGTATTATAAACCAGCTGTAATTGTAATTTTATTATCTCTAAATGACTATTAATTACCACAATTACAATTCGTCACTATTGGCACAGATTACCTTCAAAAGACCTTAATATTTGTTTTGAGACATACATATTTATTAATGAACGGTACGAATACTATTGAATTCAGAGGAAAAGGTTCTTAATTCGAGGAGTACCTATAAATAGTAATAGTAATAGGTTTATTTTGAAATCCTATTAAAATGTTGTAAAGAACCGGTTAAGTACCTACTACTTTAATGATTATTATTTTAATGCCTTCTAATAGAAAGCCGTTGATTTGTATTCAAATTTTACTTTTGTAAACATAGCAGGGGTCAGTTTTATAAACAAAAACGCACATTAACGCACAGAATAAAACCCTTTTAACACAATATGTATACATTTGTCCAGTTTGTGATAACAATCTCGGAATAACAGTCATTCGCTGGACACAAGCAAAGCCAGTCCCCTAGCACTGACCACCCTTGCAGCCCTTCTTGTAAACAACTCATTAATGTTGTAACCCTTCTGGCTAGTTATTTGTAAACGCTGTATTAGTAATAATAATAAATCATTTATTTCAGGCATCTCAGGCCCATTTAAACATATACCTTACAGATTAACATACATCATCATCATCATCACCCTATTAACGTTCCCACTGCTGGGACACAGGGACTTCTCTCTTGACGAGAGAGATTAGGCCTTAATTCACCACGCTAGCCAAGTGCGGGTTGGTGAATGTCACATTTCCTTCAAACTCTTTTAAAGTTATCAGAACATGCCGGTTTCCTCACGATGTTTGCCTTCACCGTTAAAGGACGTGTTTAAAGCGCACATACATTTCTCAAGAAGAAAAATCCAGAGGTGCGTGGCGGAGTTTGAACCCACGACCTTCGGAATGAAAGTCGAGTGTCCTCCCACTTAGCCAACACGGCTTTTTTACGGACTAACACGGATTAACATACATACATAATATGTATGTATTACATATATAAATCTTATATACTAAAATATCAAGATGTCCGAATCATGGCATCATCTGTCACGGCCGTTGTCTCCTTGGAGTGTAGGCGACCGATGAACCGTCGAAACTAGACCCCTTTCGGCCAAAACTGCTCACTCAGGCACGACGACAGATGTTGAGTTGTTACTAGTTCTTATTGATTCTTAAAAAGTGATAAAACTCATTTTTTAGGTCAAATTATTTAAAATTTGAATAATTCAGATTCAATGGAATATAATGCCAATTGCAATTTCAGCTATGGAACGCAGAATAGTTCTGGGACCTTCTACGAGTCCTCGTTAGTCGGGGCTTCAACCGATATTTCAAGTGCAGAAGGATTTCGACCTATCACGTGAACTATCATTGACTCGTTTGTATAATCGGTAGCACGTCGGGGCGCTTTCCTGGAGGTGCAGGTTCAAATAGCTGTATATTAGTTGCTTGTAATTATAAGATTTTAGACAATCTAAGCTCTGACTATCTCAATCAGTCGCGCACGGGCGGTATTTACCTACGTATATAAAGTGATTTATTTGTGAAAGTATTGCGTTTTGGAGTATAAATAATATACCAAAGTTTGTTTTATATACTGCATTTACACATGTATTATTGAAATTAAGTATTGGTTAAGTGTTTAGTGATAATAAAACACCATGGTGAAGTGATTAGTGCATTGGATGCGAAATCACAATGACGGTGAGAAATGCTGTGATGTGGGGAAGATATATATTTATACAACTCAATGGCATTACAGGCGTATTAAATTTATGGTAAACCCCAGCAAACGTTGTTTTGAAAATCGAAAAGTAGATAGTAGCCGATTCTCAGACCTACTGAATACGCATATAAAATTTGGTAAAAATCGGTTAAGCCGTTTTGAATGAGTACGGTAACTAACATTGTGACATGGAAATGTTATATATAAGATAAATTCCCTAATACCCTAATGATGATGATTTCAATTGTAATAAAATTTATTTTAATAGTTCTGTCACATGACATTGCACGCTGCTATATGTATTAGTAAAATACATTGTTCTAGGTGATTTATTTAAGACCGATAACCACATGTATTTATGCAATAAAGATACTTTTACTTTTTGCCTTTACCTTTAAAGCCGTGAAAGTCAAAGTCAAAGTACGATAATTATACGTTGAAAACGTTTATAATTAACCCCATATAATGTTTAATTCATATCATTTTGCAAACCAAACTACCCTAATGAAAAGGGACGCTTGAATCAAAGACATATTGCCGACTTGTAACTTTCATTAAGTAGTTACTTAAAATTTCGGTTTAAAGACTTCCATTTTGGAATTGGCCAAATTGGTCCAGGCGTTCTTGAGTTATGCGCTAACAAAGTAATAAAGCTAATAAAGTAGATTAAATAGAGCTCTTTAGAATAAGGCGGTTTTCAAAAACTCAAACGCAGTTTGCGTGAAGTCATGAAAACACATTTTTAACCTCCGACCAAAAAAGAGATGTATGAAAGGTGAGTATGGCCCGAGTGTTCTTAGACATGTTTCATGAAAATCAGTTTTGCCGTTGCCGAAAATCTGCAAATATACTTGAGTAAGGTATCAAATGAAAGCGCATAGCGTGCACATTACAAGATATATTATGGTGTTTTACTTATAAGGAAACAAATCGGGGGTTTTCTTAAATTTTAAATTTAGATTTATAAAACATTAGCATTAATTTTTTCTTGGTTAAGTTTCTCAGATGTCTAGTACTCGTAACGCAAACTTAGATCTTACCACGAGACAAGTTTTTGTTATGTGGATTGTTCGAAAATATTTAGTTTTCACAGAAAACTAACTGTAATGTATTGTATAACACTGTCTCGAGTGCGCATGGGCAGGGTTTACTCGCCAATACTTCCAGAGCCGTGGGTTTGAACGCAATCGTCACAAATGAACAACACTTAAAAAAAGCGTGTGGCACTCTGAGACTGCAGCGGTAAAGCTATTGCATAGCATTTTATATCAACGGTACAAAAAAATGTAAAACTATACAACCCCAAACCTCGAGTTTTAGTCATTCGCGATCAAGAGTTAGCCCTTTTTAGCGTAGTGACATATTCTAGTTATAAAATAAAATAAGTATCACAGCTGGTGCCGGTCGGAGTGGGGGTGTTAGGTTTTTTTCGTTACGGAATTTCTAGATTCGGTCTCCACGTTCAAGGCGCGAGATAGCGCTATGCAATAGCTAAAAATCTTTTTTACTGATTATGATTCTTACACAAATATTAATCGAATCTCAATCGATGGTTTAAAATAGATTAGGACATTTTGTATGAATATACGCACCCGAAATTTATTTAATATTGATACTACGAGTAGGGACTAAAAAAATGGCGTTTTAGTAGTAATTTCCCCAAAACACCAAACAAGTTGTAAGGAACACAAATTTCCACTCAATTCAATTTGTGTTTTTTCAACAAAAGCCAGATATTAAAGTCAAAAGATTTATCTCGCCAGCTGAGCCCGTAAATACAAAGATGCTTCTGATTTACTAGCCCCGATGCAATTAAGAAAGTCGTTTGGACTGAAATTTATTTATCTAATGAGATTTTTCACGGAAAATGAGTTTCAATTGTTTGGGAATAATGCAACCGGAAGGGTGAAGGCTTGCTACAACTGAATAATGGAAATAATGGTATTTTCACCTGAAAACCCTATTTAACCTCCGACCAAAAAGAGGGGTGTTATAAGTTTGACGGGTCTGTCTGTCTGTTTAATTAAGCTTTTTTTGTATTAAAGGTGAGTCTGGCGCGTTTGTTTCATAGACATGTTTCATTACAACAAAATATTATGGTGTTTTACTTTTAAGGAAATTAAGGCCTATTCCAATGGGCTATTTTCTTAAATTTTAGTTTTAAATTTGTTTAAGATATTGAATAAATCAATTATTAATAACATATCGATTTATTACCATATTTTATATCAGACCTTCTGATTATGCTCTTTTTACCTCTTTCAAATAATTGTATTACAATAGTTACGTAAAACGGCTAGATTGAGAATAATGAGAAAATGAATTATTTAGCCCTGATTTCAGCATTATAGCCAAATCGTGATCAGATCAGGCTAAACTCGTTTTACGCTTAACTGAGATTAAATTGTAATTTTTCAATGGTTGAACTTGGTTCAATAAAACTCGATTTTAAGCATAAAATGGTGAAATTGTGGCTTGTTTTTACGCTTGATCGTAAATAGCTGATGTACCAAAAGTACCTACCGTCCTAACATCCTATGAATATAATATAGTACGTTCCTAGTTCAAAGTAGATCTCCTCTCATAGTAAATGCTCTCTTGGGTATAACGGAGTGCGTGGTAATTTTGATATATTTGAAACCACTCTCATAGTTAAAAGCTTTGCTGTAATTTTATAGGGGACATAATATTTTCAATATATGTATATATTTCAAAGAAAAACATTAAAAATAACTTAAATTACAATTATAAGAAAAACCAAAACTAAAATCAAACAAAATTTCAACTTTATAAATAAATAAATTAAATTATTAATATTGTAATATCATTAATAGTGTAATAGTCATAATAATAGTAATTTATAGATACTATAAATTATAATGTCCGTATCCGGATCTCTCCATTTAATCGAACCATTCACCAACCCGCACTTGGCCAGAGTATTGAATTAAGGCCTAATCTGTCTCGCCAAGGGAGAAGTCCCTGGGTCCCAGCCGTGGGAACGTTAATAGGGGGATGATGATGAAACAAAAAAATAAAATTATACACATGCACATCATCTATAATGGAAAGTAAATTAAAGTTAATAAATTAATTTCAAAATACGTGTGGTTTCGTGTCCACACGAATTCTGCATTGAAATAAGGAAACACTATCTATTCCTTTGAGATCTAGAAGATACAAATGGACTAGTTCAACTTGTATACTTAGTGGCAGAACATTATAAATAACATTAATTGGTAGATACATAAGCTATACAACAAACAAACACTTCTTGAATAGTAAAAAACAAACCATAATTTCACAACCCCAGCCAAACCCAGCACACTGTAAACTCTTGTAAAAGTAAAGCTGTGAGAACGTTTAGTCGCCGGAAGTAGATGAAAATGGCGGCGTTTCCGGCACTTACGAGGCTCCGGCTCAAATTAACAGCTACCTGGCGATTACGTGTAGCAGCCTTGGATTTAATTCATAATTCTAGATATTTTTTATTTTTAAATGGGCGGAATAGATAGCGGATATTTGTTTTATTATGTTATAAAAGTTGTTTTTATCGCTTGCCGAGCAAGCGAAACATTCTTAGATCGAATGACGAGTACAGCGAGTGATAAAAAAATTAATCCTGAGCGTCAGCGAGGGAATCAAAGGAGTACTATAATAGGTGAATAATCATTGCACGCGAATGGAACCGAGAACTACCTCTAGACTAAACGCAAAACTTCAGGTTAATCGGAAAACGGGAAGTGTCAAATATTACTTGCAAGTTATGATAATCTAACGACGAGTAACAATGAAATATCAGACCAATAAACTCTTTCACATAATCAGTGGGTGATAAGCTAATAAAAAGTTAAAATTGAAATCTCCGGAGGATTCGATTCTGAGGTAACAAATAAAAAAAAATTGTTTGATAAATTCGGTGCCAAAGAGGTAAGTGTAAATAGGGTTACTGACGTTTTGGAATCACAAACTTTTTTCTTCTTTTATTTCGATGGAGTCCGTGACTGGCTCGGCTCTATGGCTGTCATTATAAACTTATTGCACTATGTTCTAAATTCAAATTTAGAGAATAAAAATAGCTTTTGCGCTTGTATTTCGAAAAGCAAAATTATTATTTTTCCGGGATGTGGGGATGAATAAAGTATATGCAATTGATGCTGCTGTGTAAAGGCGTTGTCAAACTAACCTATAAAATATGTTACCTTTTCCTCCTATATCATAGGATCTTCTGACAATGCTTCTAGAACTGACCACCGAAAGTCTCAAAGTTGGACTTAAAATGATTCACTCCATAACACAGACATTGTACTACAATACATCGTCATCACCCTATTAACACATGGACTTCTCTCTTGACGAGAGAGATTATGCCTTAATTCACCACGCTGGCCAAGTGCGGGTAGGTGAATGTCACATGTCCTTAAAACTCTTTAAAGTTCTCAGAACATTCTGGTTTCCTCACGATGTTGCCTTCACCGTTAAAGCACGTGTTTTATAGCAAACATAGGTACATTATTCAAGAAAAAAACCAGAGGTGCTTGGCGGGGCTACTATACGTTATAAATTAATTAAATAATAAATTATATATTGAACCCTCTATTCGCAATAAAAGAGCAGAATTTGTAAAAATTGACATGATTTAAACCACCTATCGAAAACATGCCAAAAATGGCCTAGATCGCTATATAGAAGAGATCGCTTATAGTGATAAAGCAGCCCATTGTTTCACTTTACGTAATATGTATCGCCTATGTATGTTTATTATTGTGTTAATACAAGCTTTAGGTCTTACCACAGTTATTTTGTTGTATGGATTGTCCGGAAATATGTATTTTAATAGAAAGTAGCAACTTTACCCCAACAATAACGATTAAACAAAGAATATTATGATGCAAAATGAGAAACCAGAAACTAATTTATAAACCATTTCGACCGTAAGCACCATCCATCATCCCCTTATTAAAAATGTCTGGAACACCGCGATTCCCCTAATAGCCCAATAAAGGCCATTCAATATTGGCAGTAAAATGCATGTGACGGTGTACCATTATAGTTGGAATTCGAACATGGTTTCCTTTTTCCTATTATTTATGTCTTTATGTTGTGTTCTATTTGTATTGTTTTTTGTCTACAATGATAAATGTTTTAGTTCAATATTCACTGAATATATATTACACTTTTTATTTCTGGCTTATATGTGGTATCATATACTTAAATTCTGTTTTGTAGCAGTTCAATTAAAGCTTTACACACTTGCGAATAGCACCCATCTCTAAATTAGTCGAAAAATTAGGCGTAAATAGGTTTATTGTGTGTTTTACCTAATTCAGTTATTTATCTGGCTTATATAAGCCTTTTTTTTATAAAAACGGGGCCTAGTCCTTACAATTAAGACGTTATAAATACTATGATACATAAACATTTAATTTTCTTAATTCATGAATATCTAAAATATAAAATTGCATTAAGCTTATTTGAATGATGACCTAGATGAAATGCATGAATTGCTTCAGTTTTTTTTTTATTGGTATTTTCTCAAATTTATACAGGGGCACGAATGGGGGTTCAATATATATGATGAAATATATCTTAATGTAAATATCTATTGTATTAAGTATATCAGATATCTAGTACCCGAGACACAAGCTTACAGATTAGTAGGCTAAATGTTGTTTTGTGGATTGTCAGGAAACATTCGCTAATATAGAGGTATATAACAGAAATCCCTCTTGAACCCATTCATGATGAAAACGTCATTGATCTAGGTCAAATTTTATGTTAAACAGACAGACAGACGTCTGTGTATTTGCGTTCAGCTGCAAAGGCTCGTACATAATTCACGAACACACAAACCAGCGACAAAACAATCAAGCAGAATGCTGCAAAATCCAGCTAGTCCAACCTGCACCTGGCGGGCCCTCGACACGTCCGAGGCTTCTGTGTCACTCCATCTAGCAGATTAATCCACCAAAAATCTACAATAAAGCGCCATATAATATAAAAACATTGCCTATGACACTGTTAAAAAAAAAACTCAACACTTTCTCGTCATAATAATAATAATAATATATTAACAATGCATTTATTCAGTAACTTACAACAGTATTTTACAATTTTGTGGTAGTTGAGACCTTCTTTTAGATTTATTTACAAAATAGAGGCCATCTATCACAGATTTAATCTGTGATAGATGGCCTCGCTCTTCTTTAACTAATTGGTAGGTACAAACACATTAAATATTTTAATTTACAAATAAATGCAATGCAATTTATATAATTGTTTTATAAATTTTAATTTTGTAAGGTAAGCATGTCATCCAAATGCTTTTATGATATAAACAATATTTCTGACACATTTGACTAATTGAATCAATTTTATAAATAAATACTATTTCTGCATTTAAGCAGCCGTGTTGGCTAAGTGGGAGCACACTCGACATTAATTCCGAAGGTCATGGGTCTGTACTCCCACTTAGCCAAAAGGGCTACTCAGACTTCCATACACGTCTTCTATTATTATTGAAATATACCATATTCTTCACCGAGCAACCACCAAATAACCAGAACAGTAGAAACTTGATCACGATAACCTCCCTTTGTGAGAGCGCACGAGATGGGTTTTTTTTTTTTATTATTGTTAAGCCTTCATTTGACCACAATATCTCAATTTGACCTGATGTAAAGTGACGATGTGGTCTAAGATGGAGCATGAAGGCCTAGAAGATGGCTTCTCCGGGCCACATTACGAAACACGAAAAAATCGCTTCACGCCCTGGCCCAGCCCGGAGGGTGGTGACAAGCCGCGGCCGAAGCCTACCACCAGAGACTGTTCTTAGCACCACCCAGAGGTCACGTGTTCAGAGGTCCACTTACGGACGTGAACACACAAAACCTCCAAAACATTGGTCAACATTGTAGCCGACTGTGACCGACTGTCATGTTCGGGGCGAAGAAACGTGGGGTTTTGTAGTTCCTTAACGTGCTGACTGGATTTATATTGAATTTAATGTTGTATACAATATAAGACGAAAGACGCAGAGCACACTATAACGACGCGACGGCGACTAGACGCCACTATAATCTGCGGCCGTAAAAAGCTTTGAACACACTTGGCGTCAGAGTCGTGGAGTCGTAACGCGAAATACAAATGAAAACGCCGTGACAAGAGGTATAAAAATAATTAATAAAATTATTCAGAATTAAATAATTTATTTGTAACAGTTCTCCATACCCTAAGGTTTGCTGTAAGAAAACTCAAGATAAAAATACAAATAATAAATAATAATATATATTGATACAAGTGTGGACCCAGCTTAATAGGGTTAAGCTCGCCTTTGTACATGACCTATGTTTTTAACTAATATTTGTATATGTTTCTGTGTGCAATAAAGAATTCAATAATTTAATAATGACATTTATATTAAAAACAATGATAAAGAGACTAAGAAACTAAATACATCGTCACAAAATGGTATCTGACTCAGCATTTGTTGGCAGCAAACAAGTTCGCAACCAACGCTGATCTAACATATAAAAATCTTAACTCATTATGTTCTTATATATAAAAAAATAAAGGCTATGCACAGTGATAAATCCGTAGAAAACTTTACATTATTCTGGACCGTACAACCAGAATAGTGATAACTTGATCGCACTAAGCTCCCTTTGTGAGAGCGCACGAGATTGGTCAACATTGTAGCCAAACAACATTATGAGGTGCGACCGACTCGAACTCTGTCATGTTCCAAGAGACGTGGGGTTTTGTAGTCTGAAACGTGCAAACGTGCTTAATACCGTGGAATTTATTTCGAATTTTAAGATGTATACTATAAATTTGAAAACTAAGTTATAAAATGAGCACCAACATAAAACAATTTACAAAGATATCGTAAAAAAACATTCAATGCATTAAATCTTGAAATAATTTAACTTTGATTCAAAAATAGATGACAGAACAGAAAATATTGGCGGTTTCGGTTTTGTTTAACATAATTTTCAACATTTACGACGACGATCAAATCATATTCAGAGTATCCCTTTTAATTTAAACAAAAGTACCTATACATTAACTCAAACCGCAGAATCGTAAAATATTTAATGAGGGGATAATAGAAGCAGCCCACATATAACGTTGTCATTTCCATTTTAGGGATACTCACACGTACCACATTCATACAATATCGCTGCGTCAAATGTGGTCGAGAAGTGGTTACGTGTTAGCTGAGTAGTGTCGCAGCTACGTCAACGTGCGTCGTTGAGGCGCGTGGTCCATAACGACTGCAAAAAGATAATAATATATAATAATAATAATAATAGATAATGTAATGATTTTTATTTATTTTCAAAACAAAATATACGCCGTGTGTTTTTGGAGTTTACTCTTTAAGAAACGATTTGAGTTATAAGGCCCGGTACGGAAATTTTATGAGGAGTAAAAAAAAGTGTAACACGAAAAGTTGAGGCGTTACGTAGAAAGAGACAAATATATATGTCTGTAGGATTGAACGAGTAAAAGAATGAGATGGAATACATTACACAGCGTATCTCATTCTCGGGGTCTCCTCTTTGCGCGATACTTCGTAGTCTCACTGAATTTTATTTATATTATTTTGTAACATACTTTATGTAATACGCTTTATTAAAGTAATAAAAATAATAGGAATAATTACAGATATATGTTTGTTTCTCTTATCATTTTTGCAGATGCGTTCATTTACCCATTTTTCTATTCGATATACATATATCATAATTATCGTTCGTAAGGAGTAAACTCCAATCGTGCGTCGTAGCTGACACACACTCTTTTTTTTATTTAGAATAATAAAACACTACCAGATGAGGGTCTGTATCTTTTTTGCTTATTTATAATATTAACAATATTTGACATTTCTAGGATACGTAACGCTCCCCTCTAAGAGAGTATTATTGCTTTCTTACTTTGTAGATTTTAGTTATAATTTGTGTATAAATATAGTACTTAACACACTTACATGCAATGCAGCAACAAAGCAAATTCCAAAGTAGATAATTGTTTTTGTAACATTCATGTTTAAGTTAAGTTATATAATTACAGTGGTCATACAATTACACTTCAAAACAATTTTTATCCGACTTCAATAATGGAGAAGGATTCACAATTCAATGACCGCTTTTCTCACTGCGCCGCGCCGTTGTGGTACGTGTGGTTTCACCCTTACATACGAAGGTCATTTAATTTCCAGCCTCAACCCCAATGGTTGTTTGTGCCATACCTGCCCACTCTCAATCAGGTTTGCATATTTTTGTGCGTTTGTTTGCATATTTTTGTGAGTGTTGTGCATTTTCAACGCAATTTCGTTACGAATGGAAAATATGAAAACTCGCATTGTTTTATTTGATGTGAAGCGGGATGGATATTTTTCGGGGAATAATGTGATTCAAATAATTGTACCGCCTTTTATATGACGAAACATTTTAGCAAACTATAATTTTATTTTCATTGAAGTTAAATTATTCTCATAAAATATTTCAAAATTGTTATATTTTCAACGCTGTTTTTCTGTTATTCTTAGCTTTTATAAAAATATACGGATCGTTTAGCCTATTAACTGTTAATATAGCTACGACAATGATTAAAATACCTAATTATCTTTTAGAAAACATGGAGTTTTGTTAACGTTATTTAATAAATAAATAACTATTGTTGGACAATGCACACAACAACATCTAGATGTGGCATGCTCTAAGCTTCTGTTATATCTGATAAACTTAATATAATAGATATTTTTTATTACACATATTAAACACCCGTTAATTTCTCGCAAAACCTTTGAGATGACGTTATTGGAATTGGGTCGTTCGTTTACTTTGGCCGTTGGAAGAACTCTGCGGGACATACATAGGCTCTATTACATTGAAGGAATTTGCCATTTTTAGTATAATAATTTCTTATATTAAGTTCAGGATCACTTCCCGTTTAAATATTTCAGAATCGGCCCCTTTTCCCCGTTTCATTGAAAATCCCTACAAGAGAGTATCACGAGTAAAGAAAGTTTCATTGCAGAGCTCTTTCGTAAAGAACTTCTGGTCCGCGAGTGACAAAGGTCTGTTAAATAAAATATTAGCCAATTCAATCGAATATATAAGCTATATTTTTACCGAGAGAGAGAACAATAAATATACAAGGTGTAAATTGTAATGCTGCCTTGAGTTACATTACAGTACTTTTTGTAGAAGCAGTGTGTTTCTACAATACTTAGCTTTTTAAGTCACGGCGTTGCCTGTGTTTTGTGGATTTTCCCGCGGAGATAACGTACTTTCGTAAAAAAGATCTAGTTCCACAAACTTTTAAATCTATTAAAAGCTCAATTTAACCTTTTAAGATAAAAAAATAGTTTGAGGTAGGTATGTCTTTTGTGTTGGCTAAGTGGGAGAACACTCGACTTTGTCTTCTTAAAAATTGTATGTGCGCTTTAAAACCACGTGCTTTAACGGTGAAGGCATAACATCGTGAGGAAACCAGAATGTTCTGAAAACTTTGAAGAGTTGAAGGACATGGTGGCATTCACCAATCCGTACTTAGCCAGCGTGGTGAATTAAGGCCTAATCTCTCTCGTCAAGAGAGAAGTCTCAGTGTCCCAGCAGTGGGAACGCTAATAGTGTTGATGATGTATACCTAGGATATTAAATTGTTAATAGCAATAAATTAACTTTTCTGTACCATTACTGTCCAAAGTCTAAAGTATAATAAAAAATTCACACCTTTTCAACTCCTTATCAGCTATTTTGTTAACACTGCTATCAGTATATCGTTGTTCTACAACCAGACTTTCAGAAAAACTATTTACAGAGGAAAGGTAATATAAAAAATAGGAATCTTACTACATTTTCTAAGGAGGCACAATGTCTGCTACTACCCCTACTAAGGAATTCTACGGTAGGTAGAATGTAGAATGTGATTAATAATCATTTACGATTGTTACTTTACAAAACTTTTGTAGACACCTATAAGTTAATAAAATACTATAAACGAAACATTTGGATACTTACATGCAACTGAATAATCAAAGACTCTTAATAATCTTCAAAACGTAGGACAGTATTTTCGATCAATCTGGTAATTTGTCGAAAAGCATATTGTCAATGGAACTTTTGAATGAATAATTATCTGCCTTCACAGACCAGATTAGTTTTTCCGTTATCATGGCACTTACATCCGTGTCGAAATATCCGGAAACTCAATACAAATCAAATCATTTATTTATTTATTTATTTTTATTTATATATTTATCCTACCCTATTTCTACAGGAAAAAACCCAATGCAATAAGGAAGAATGTCAAAAGTTTGTTACATAAATTTAAAATCATTATAAATTGTCAAATAAAACTATCACAAAAATAAAAAAAAAACAATCATAAATAAAGAATGTCACAAACCAAAAAATAATAATAATACGTAAAAGAAAAAGGTAATTGTGCCTATTTAAAAAACAAAGTGTAAAACGTTGCTTTTGTGAACTCGTTCAGATCATGATATAATTAACCCGATTTATGATTTATTAAAGATAAATTCATGACAGAGTCTGCACAAAGGTCCGCTTGCGGTGGCGGTCCATTTGCCACGGTAGACGGTAAATTTATGTCATGTGTTCCATACCATATGATTTTCCAACAAATTACATACCTACATAGATATCGTTTATTTGCTACAAAAGTATACATTTAAATAGGTAAATTGAACAATAAGCGGCAAATTAATGGTACATTCAAAACATATTAATTATACAAAAAACAATACACAAATTACTTAATAATACTGTTTCAAAGTTATCGTGAGTAATACTATTTATATAAAAAACTGGATTTATTCACGTAAAGCATCTAATTCTACTTCTTTCTACGTTTCGGACAACAAATAATCAACAGGAGTCTCTCATCAGGAAGAGTGAGCGCTGACGCGAGCTCCGTCTCCATTCACTCCGCGCGCGCGGAGTGAATGGAGAGAGAGCAATCTTATTCAAAATTCAAATTCAAATCTTTATTAACTTTTGGAACTTTTGTACACTTAGTTTCGTCAAATTACCCAATTTAAAAAAAAAACAAAAATAATCATTAAATGAATTAATAAATTAAATTAAACACAAAAAAATAATAATAATAAATATAGCAGCTGTCCAGGGGCTTTGTCAACTTACATAATAATAATAGCAGCTGTAAAGAGGCCTTGTCAAAGATGTCACAAAAGATGTCCAAACAATTTTAATACATTAATTACATTGTACACTTATTTATTTTGATACAAAATTATACATTTAATACAATCACAGAAACACCATAACGAACGCGGTATTGCGGAGCTTTGGGAAGAAGTAGATAATAAATAAATAAATATTTCCGGACTACTCACACAGCATCACCTAAACTAAGCAGAGCTTGTACTATGGGTGTTAGGTGACTGATATAATCCATAGTTATATTTTTTTGACACATGTAACGCCCAGACCCGAAACCAGAAATTGTAGATCGTACAAAATATGGTCCCGGCCGGATTCGAACCTATAGAGGTCGACTAGATTTTAGTAATAGGTAAATAAATATCTTTTTTTTATGAAAATAAAGGGTTTTAGTTTTACACATAGACAATACAATTACTTTTTGTAGCAAAAGTATTTTTGTCTAAAACTACATCAGATAAACAAATAATCATCATCATCATCACCCTATTAACGTTCCCACTGCTGGGACACAGGGACTTCTCTCTTGACGAGAGAGATTAGGCCTTACTTCACCACGCTGGCCAAGTACGGTACGGTACGGTACTTCAAACTCTTTTAAAACTGTTTCTCAGAACAAGCCCGTTTCCTCACGATGTTTGCCTTCACTTTTAAAGCACGTGATTAAAGCGCACATACATTTCTCAAGAAGAAAAATCCAGAGGTGCGTGGCGGGGTTTGAACCCACGACCTTCGGAATGAAAGTTGAGTGTCCTCCCACTTAGCCAACAAATGATCACAAAAAGTAAATTCATCTAGAGTTATAGTAGGGGTCACGTCCAGACGCAGCATCTGTGTCGGCCACTATGTTCTTTGTGTATACACATACATATATATGTATATCTTTGTCGTCCACAATATTTTGTTTCTCCAGCAAAGCTTAGCTTTGAGAAATTGCCTTAGCACGTTTCGTTTAGCGAGAAATGTGGGTTTGGAATCCGATAAGTACATATATTTACTTCAAGTAAGAGAATAAGATGAGATTTGTATTTGCTGTGCAACTCAACATCTTGTTTTTTTAGTTAATTATAGAATTACTTTATTTATGATATAGGGTTTTATAAATATTTACACTGTTGACTTAATCTTTTTTACATTAAATTTAATTGTTTCATTTGTATTGTGTTTGTGTTGGCCGTCATTTGCTAACGTTTTATCTTTGGTACCGCCATGTTTTGATACTATGACTACAGCGAAGTTGTGCAAGATTTTTAGTTGTCAATATAATTTTAGAAAGCTGAAGAGTGTTATAATTTTTGATATAGCACATCACTACAAAACGGACAGAGCACTAGTCGGCCATATTTCTGGAACATTGGTTTTGCTCGGCGATCATGTTATATATTTATTTATTTAATTTTTCTTTATTCGGAACAACAAACAATTATACTCTAGACTAGTTAAATAATCTTAAACTAACATCCTTGCAAATATCGGCGTAGCTATTGCAAGTAATACAAAAATTACATTTATGATAAGTACAAACATTTTATTACTAATTAACAACTACAAAATTTAATTTAAATTCTATATAGATACATATTATTGTAGGTATGAAGTTATACAAAACAATTTCTTGCTAATATTTATGTTGTAGTTACAAAAGACTCAGACATAATAGTCTGTATTATGATCGATTTCAAGGTGTAGTGTGGTGTGTGTGTATAATAATAAGTATTTATATATTTATTTCCTTAATTAGAAATATTTATAAAATATTCTTAGATACTAATACAATATTTAGCTTATCTAAATTTACCTATTCAATGTGTACATGTATGTAAATACACATAATATTATTTGTACATGGTTATCCTAGTAAATTCGTTCAGTACAATAAAATAGATAAAGTTTTCTATCATTGATAACGAGCATACATTGGTGTCGTACGTTCCTTTCAGAGAAACGGTTGATTTTGGAAACCGAATAATGCGTGCGTACAGTATGCAAATACCACGCCTTGGGAACGCTTGAATGCGGCTAGTAACCGCGTAGAATATGGGAACTGTACCCTTATTTGTGGATCACGAGTAATTTGCATTTTCACTTTACAAGTGCCTAATGAGTGATATTGCCTCCTCAGAAAGCTTTTTTAGTAATAAATCAATGCAATAATGTTCTACAAAATACAGGTCAAAGTATGCTGAGCGTCAAACTCGCTTTGAAGCTATGACTGAGCTTTTAAGTAAAACGTATTTGAAACTCTCTGTGCTCTCAACTTCATAAAAGCTTGGAGTACCATCACTCAAACTTGTGAGGTATTTTCAGTAATTTTCAACAAGCATCGAATGCTTTACTCTGTTTGGGACGGGACACTTGATTCTGAAGTGAGATAAAATTGATTACATCGTGCTTACACTTTGTTTAAAGCCGAGTACCTAAAAGGATAATCTCTCATGGACTATTTTTAGTCTCTCATTGGTCACACATAGTGAGTTAATTTCTGCATACTTATTTCCTGACCGGTCCCGACTTTGTCGTTTTGCCCAGATTATACTTACAATAAAAAAAAAACCTCCTATATAATTTTACCCAAGACCACATAAAACGGATTTCTTTCGTTATTGACATAAGCACTCACATGCTGACAGAACAACGCAGGATTTTAATATTAACCAGTAAAAAATTAAGTAATCAAATGAAAATGGTAGGCATACTTATGCTAATATTGGGCTATAATATTTTAATAGGATCCTTAATATAACAGAAGTTACTTCTAAAATATTTAAGGTCGAAAAAACGCTCTTTCAGTATGTGTAGGTATTTTACCTCCTATACCTCCCGAAATATCTGATAAAACGGAACAAAAATCAAGTTTGGACGACATCAGTAATCAACGAAACTTCCTACTCGTTAAAACCGTTTTATTTCAATCACCCCCATCTGTCGCCTACTCTTTGAGCCCGGCTTGACGCCCAAAGCTCTTCTCAAAACGAAAATGGAAAAAGTTTGATTGTGAAGAATCTTTTTTGTCACTCCATGATTTGGACATTTTTATTTCGGACAGCGACAGACGAACATCTATTGTCGAATAATTCCCAAAAACTTTCTCATTCCAGTCCGTTTTGTTGCTTTATTTCGGTAAATAACACCCTGTTTGGTAAGTAGGGTACGAAGTTTCTTTTGTACTTTTTCATGTCATGAACACAGCCTCGCACAGTTACAACATACATAGTAGGGTATATGTTGTTAATATGTAATGTATGTTTTGTCTGTTCACGTCCGTAAGAGGTAACCCTCTGAATCCTTACACGTGACCTCCGGGTGGTGCTAAGAACAGTCTCTGGTGGTAGGCTTCGGCCGCGGCTTGTCACCACCCTCCGGGCTGGGCCAGGGCGTGAAGCGATTTTTTCTTGTTTCTTAATGTGGCCCGGAGAAGCCATCTACTTTTGTCTTTATGTCCCATCTTAGACCACATCGTCACTTTACATCAGGTGAGATTGTGGTCAAATGAAGATTTATCCAGCATTAAAAAAAATGTATGTATATACATTCATTATTAACAACATATTGTATTTTATGTTGTAACTGTGCGCGACCAGTTCGCGACTTGTCACACTTTGGCATTTTATTAATTGACGCCGAATCAAGTTTTTTTTTCTAAATAGGTGATAATGCCCAGCTTCAAACAATGAGTCGGAATCCCCTTTTTACATCTACGTTTCTCTACGAGATTTAATCAATTAAAAAACATTAATTTTTAATCAATCTGCCGTTGTATGTAACACTATTTTCGGTTATTAATAATGCTATTATTAAAAAAGCCGTGTTGGCTAAGTGGGAGGACACTCGACTTTCATTCCGAAGGTCGTGGGTTCAAACCCCGCCACGCACCTCTGGATTTTTCTTGAGAAATTTATGTGCGCTTTAAACACGTGCTTTAACGGTGAAGGCAAACATCGTGAGGAAACCGGCATGCTCTGAGAACTTCAAAAAAAAGAGTTTGAAGGACATGTGACATTCACTAACCCGCACTTGGCCAGCGTGGTGAATTAAGGCCTAATCTCTCTCGTCAAGAGAGAAGTCCCTGTGTCCCAGCAGTGGGAACGTTAATAGGGTGATGATGATGAATAATGCTAAAATTACTAGTCCGCCATTTTGAAAAAAAACTTGATTTGGCGGCATGTCAATCGACATATTTAAATATTAAATAGCTCTTAGGTATATGATGGTTTCTGAGATTATTTAGGTATAAAAACAATAAAAAATTTGCTCCTGCCATCTTGAAAAAACTCGATTCTACGGCTAATAATGAAACTCATGTCAATGGATAGATTAAAACTTGACAAGCAAAAAGTGTTAAGATTTCAAATCTCTTAGTGATACAATTTCTGAGATATTTCAGCCAAATGTTTTTTATAGTTTTTATGCCAGATAATATGTATCTCAGAAACCCTACAACTTGGAGGCTCTGCCCATCACTTTTTATTTATTTATATTAGCATTAACTCTGTCGATGAAAATATGTTTCATTACTGGCCGAAACACGTTTTTTTTCTTCAAAATAGTGGAATATTCCAAGCTTTATACTTTAATCTTGGAACCCTCTTTTTCAACTTCGTTTCTCTACGAGATTGAATCAAAAATAAGGATATACCTACGTATACCCGTTCTTCTACAAGAACGAATTAGCCTAGTAAAGAAGTAATGGCCATGTAGAATGTAAATCATATGGCCGTTGGACTCGGAAAGTTCTCGAATGGAGACCACGAATCAACAAACGCAGCGAACGTTCGTCATACATAATACATAAATTAATATATCCGGACCACACACGATTACATCTAGGCCCATTTAACACTTTAATAAAAATTAATAACGGATTTAAACTTTTTGGCTTATAATATTATTATAGACTAGACGTGTTTTTGGATTATCCCGGTAAAAAGGTCTTACTCGATAAATCAGATGACAGACACTGAAATATTTTTTTCAAATCGGACCAGTATTGCCTGAGATTAGAACTAATCTAATATATAAAATTTCTATGTCACAATGTTAGTTACCGTGCTCCTCCGAAACGGATTTACCAATTTTAACCAAATTTTATACCCAAATACCTACAACTCGCTGAAATGAAATGATGATGATGAAGATGCGTATTCAGTAGGTCTGAGAATCGGTTACTATCTATTTTGCATTTTGCAAAACAACGTATAAATAATCAGCTAGTATTAGTATACCTCTAGATTATCATCATAATATGTTGAAAAGTATAGACTCGGATATTCAGGTTGACTTTAAAAATTCGGATTTTCGCTCCGGAACCAAAGGCACAGCAGAGAATGAAAGCGACAAAGGCACCCTGGCTTTGACACGGCTCTAATTGGGGACAACACGTGCGTTTCACCATGTAGCCTAGAAAACAGTTTTTGCCCTTTATTTTTTCTGTGCGACAGTTTTTATAGGTTATTCTTCCTAGTTGTTCAAACCAATTTGAACAATCTGAATAGATATTTTCGTGTTTTGTAATGTGGTTAGGAGATGCCATCTAGGTCTTCATGCCCTATCTTAGACCACAGCGTCACTTTACATCAGGTGAGATTGTGGTCAAATGAAGGGGTATCTAGCATAAAAAAAAACATACAGTTGACCGTTTGTCAACAACTTAATTATTTAACACGTGCTTTAACGGTGAAGGCAAACATCGTGAGGAAACCGGCATGTTCTGAGAACTTTAAAAGAGTTTGAAGGACATGTGACATTCACCAACCCACACTTGTCCAGCGTGGTGAATTAAGGCCTAATCTCTCTCGTCAAGAGAGAAGTCCCTGTGTCCCAGCAGTGGGAACGTTAATAGGGTGATGATGAAACAACTTAATAAATTTTGAATAATGCCTTTTATGGCAACAATTTAGATTTAAGTTTGTTTTCTCCCACACTTTCTGCCTTGGTCTGGGTGTTTAATATTTGTAATAAAATATCTATATATTTATGTCAATTATATCAGATGTCTAGTAACCGTAACACAAGCTTAGAGCTTACCACGGGTGCCACGGGGCTAGGATAGTGGATTGTCCTGAATTTTTTTTTTTTTTTTTGTGTAATGGCAACATTTAATCCTCTTCCAAAAGTGGCTTCGCTCTGTTGTACAAATACATGTTTTTTTACATATTTTTACAATTCAACACGCATTTGAATTCTATACATTACTAAACTAAAATTAAATCTTCGATTTTATAATGTTATGAATATTACATAATACCACCCTATTAACTGCGTCGTGCATGTGTAATTAATAAATGTCTGTAACTACCCTAAATACTCAGTCCAAAATACCATAGTTTTATTAACCCCTCACAAAATGAGTTATTAGAGGTAGTTTGACGTGTCTGTTGGTCTCTCTGTCTGGGACATCATAGTTTTCGAACGGATTGAGCGATTTCAATTTAATATAATGTTTTTGTATGATGGTGAGTTTTGCGCGAGTGTTCTTAGACATGTTTGATGAAAATGGGTTGACCCGTAAAAAGTTATTTGGGTCATCATCATCATCATCTCAGCCGTAAGACGTCCACTGCTGGACATAGGCCTCCCTCAAAGATCTCCAGTGGTTTCGGCTGGCAGCGGCCTGCATCCACCGTGAGCCCGCAGCCTTCACCAGATCGTCCGTCCATCTAGTTGGTGGACGTCCTACGCTGCGCTTGCCG
Organism: Gymnoscelis rufifasciata; assembly: GCA_929108375.1. Taxonomy (NCBI): domain Eukaryota; kingdom Metazoa; phylum Arthropoda; class Insecta; order Lepidoptera; family Geometridae; genus Gymnoscelis; species Gymnoscelis rufifasciata. The sequence goes on from OV815320.1 coordinate 2,458,119, forward strand.
ATCCGTGGTCTCCATTCGAGAACCTTTCAGCCCCAACGACCATCTGTTCTTCGTGCTATATGGCCTGCCCACTGCCACTTCAAAGAACTTATCCGTTTAGCTATGTCGGGGACCCGCGTTTCGAGAAAGAGGTCAGTCGCCGAATCCAACTCGGATGGGCAGCGTTCGGAAAACTAAGACACGTCTTTTCGTCGAATATACCGCAGTGCCTCAAGACGAAAGTCTTCAATCAATGTGTGTTGCCAGTGATGACATACGGATCCGAAACGATTTGCTTAACTATTGGTCTCATAAACAGGGTCAGAGTCGCTCAAAGAGCTATGGAGAGGGCTATGCTCGGGGTTTCTCTACGTCGAATCAGGAATGAGGAGATTCGTAGAAGAACGCGGGTTATTTGGGTAAAAGTGGGAAATAAAACGAAAAATCTGCAAATATACTCGAGTGGGGTCTCAAATGAAACATTGCATTGCGTGCATTGCGTTCTGGAACCGAGCGTTAATTTTAAATTTTATATTTAGATTAATGGACAACACATGGATGTGGGGTATGAAAATTATTAATAAAACATTGAATATGTTCTAAAATCTAACATAACATAACATTACACAAAAAGTACAATCTCACTTGACCTACTTCAGAAAGCGCTGAATAATTAAGTTTTAGAGCCGTTTTCTTAAAACCGAACCGAGGAAACGGAAGTGAGTGAAAAACATTAATATTTAATTAATCCGCCGTCGTACGCAACACTCTTTCCGGTTATTAATAAAGAAAATTCCTGTATCGTAGTTAATTAAAATGGCCATTGGGTGTGGTTCCTTTATTGGCGATTAAAGATCTCTTAAATGTAATGTAATTAACTAGTAATCATATTATATTTACCAATATATTGCATTATTTACTCGATATTACAAAGTGCAGAAGAATTTCTGACTATCACGTTATAGACGCGTTGGTGTAATTGGTGGAAGGTTTTTCTGCATAAAAAAAAATAGTTTAACCTAAAAAGTGAGGTTTATCACTTATTCAAAATCATTCAGATTCAATATATTGCACTTGGTTCAATACAATAATTATTTGAAGGTTGAAGGTACCGATGGTAAGAAAAATATAACAATAGTAATGCGCGTGTTTGAATGTACGTAGGTCCTTAGTGAATTATGGCAAAGCATAAATTACGAGTAAGTACAAAAAATACTTGAAGATAATTATTTTTATTCACATGGCTTACAAAAATTTTACACGTATAATAATATCATCTGAGTCTAAGGCTGAGCGCTCATCTTTAAATAGTCTGTCTGACCACCGCCTTACTTAGGTTGAAGTCTAGTCGTCTATGACAGAAAAGTCTGACTTAAGACATACTTATCTAAGGTGAGCGCTAAGCCTAAGTGAAACTAAAGCCCCACAAGATACCCCATGATAGTGTTCGCGCCAACACGCTTCACGAATAGTACAAGTTCCCTTCTGCAAGGACCAATGGCAGCGCTCCACATCTTCACGTAGTTTTAAGTAAATGACACCATTGGTCATAATTGTTCCCCCACCCTTATATCCTCGAATAATGTAAAACTTGACATTCGCCATTAATGCACAATAAAATCAAGACGTTCGTTGCACCAAAATATATCTTTCATTAAAATAATCCAGATAGGAAAAGTCTAAGACCCAGTCGTAGGTAGCCACCTTTTCAGATCAAAAAGGCTTTGTACAAGCCCGCTAACGTACATGTGGACCTTCGACGCCAAATATTCGCAGAACGAAGAAGCAGCGACCGGAAAACGTGGCTTCTAACCTACGAGGTCAAGCGCAAAACACCTATCCTGGACATCTGGACACCAATCCTGGACAACTTGGAGGCCAAGCGCAATAAGGAAAGAGAGAGTGGATCGGAATATCATCATACACGCATTCTGGTGGGGCCAACCATCCTTTCTTTCATCACCTCCCTGTTCTCTTTGTGATACTAGTGTCTATTATTTCCAGTTCTAATCGTGAGTAGGAGTATTCCGTGTGACTGCACCGCACGAGCTAGGTGGTTGCAGCGACGGATTGCCATAAAACAAACCGTAAGTACTCCTGATCTCACTACCACAAAATGGCGGCAACGGACGCTAAATCTCCAAACGTAACTTTAAACATTGATAACGCATTACATAGTGACAATTTAAAATCCCCTAGTGCAATAAATAATGAACCACACTTGCTACGCGATTTGGTCAAAAAACGTGGTATTATAAAGGGCCGACTGACCAAATTCGCGAACCACGTGGAATCTCAAGACAATGATCTGCCATTGTCTTCTCGCAGCCGTATTGACTTGAACCTAAGAATTAAAGGCGCAAATAACTTATTCTCTGACTTCAATAATATTCAGACAAAAATTGAAGAATGCGTCTACGACTGTGAGATTTCAGATCACTTATCCCATAGGGAATTGTTTGAGGATGTATATTATAGTACATTAGCATTTGCTGAATCTTTGTTAGCCCGTGATGAGATTACTAGCGCTTCAAATACCTCTGAACAGCTACAACAGTCATTAAAATTGCCCACAATATCCATGCCCAGCTTTGACGGTTCATATGAGCACTGGCTTGAATTTAGGGATACGTTTTTGTCATTAATTCATAACTCCAAACACATCAGCAATATCCAAAAGTTTCACTACTTGAAATCCTCATTACAAGGTAGTGCTAAAGTAGTATTAGAGTCATTAGTAGTCTGTTCAGACAACTATACCGTCGCGTGGGATATGTTGCTGAACAGATACGACAACAGCAGGCTTTTAATACAAAACCACGTTAAAACATTGTTTACGATAAGCGCTTTAACCAAAGAGTCCCCTAATGGAATTAGAACACTTATTGATACAGTATTAAAGAATATCCGCGCACTTAATTTACTCGGGGAACCCACCGACAGCTGGGACACCCTTGTTAATTATATAATTGTGTCTAAGTTAGACAATACTACCGAACGCGAATGGGAGACGTATAAATGCATGTTGCTAACTCGCGATAATAATCCTCAACGCATTACAATGAGTAATTTATTATCTTTTTTGAAGGACAGGGCTGAGATGCTGGAAACATTGCAACTTTCTCACAGCAAAACACAATCACCCGAGACTCAAGATACCTTATCATTTTCTCGCAATACTTCTCGGTGCAATGTTTCCACCAACGAACCGTCTTCCACCAAGAATCGTCAGTCTTTTCAGTCTCGCCAATATAAGCCCTGCGTAATGTGCAAAGGCACGCATCCACTTCACTCATGCAAAGGTTTCTTAAATTCCAACTTAGACACCAAATTGAAATTAATCCGCAATAACAAACTGTGTGAGAATTGTTTCCGTGCAGGACACGCGCCAGACACGTGCTGGTTTGGTCCGTGTAGGAAATGTGAACTAAAACACAACACAATTATTCACAATATCGAAAACAGTTCAATATCTCACACGCGCGAGCCAGACCCTCAACCAATTCGTGTCAACAAGGCTCACATACAAACACGATGCACTAACACTTTAGATATGCATACAGTTCTGTTGTCAACAGCTGTAGTAGAGGTAGCAGATTGCAATGGCACCTACCACAAGGCGCGCGCGCTGCTTGACAACGGATCACAGCGATGCTTCATTACTAAATCCTTTTCAAAATTAATCAAATCAAATATCATACAGTCCACTCACGAAGTTCGAGGTGTAGGAGATTCAGTACTGCAGTCTTCAGAGACCTGCAGCATTGAAATCAAATCACTTCATGACAATCAATTCAAAACACACATTAATTGTTTTGTTTTAGATAAAATCACGTCTACAACAGCGTTTTCACAATTAGGTTCACAGATCTGCATTCCAGAAAATATACAATTAGCAGATCCTGATTTCTTTAATTCGGAAAATATTGACATCTTAATAGGTGCTGATAAGTTTTGGGATCTCTTATCAGAAGGTATGTTTAGACTTCCTAGCGGCCCATACTTACAGAACACAAAACTAGGTTGGATTATTTCCGGTCCTATTATTAAAAGCACTCAAAATAAATCTCTCATTAATTGTAACGTCAGTTATTCGATGATGACAAAGGTTGTTAAACCAAAGAATAATAAATAACTTCATAATTAAATCTCTAAAAACTATACGCAAATGAGGCGTGTCGGCTTATCGCATTATTATAAGTCCAGAACACTCACCTCATATTCATTTGTCGAAAAGCTAATAAAATCTACTATATTTTTATAACACCGCATTAATGTGTTTACAAAATATAGGTTCCAATTATGTCTAAGTAGGCATAATCTTTTCATATCTTTACACAACAATCATTAAAATTTCTTACGTTACGCTTAGGTATTAAATTCACGTTAAAGCTAATCTTTAATTTCTACTCATGCTCATGTAAGTTATTGTTAACTGTAAGTTTGCTTAATCTAACAATCATGCCTGATTACTATACTAAAAATCAATTCGTTATTAAAACATTAACAAGTGTAAAATAAGTTCCAATAGTCTTGTTGAAAAACCGGTTTCTTATCTCAAGCGCTCAAACTATTGGTCTACGCGCCAAGCTACCGATATACATTCCCTTTATTTTTATTGCATGCTACTGATATAACGATGCATTAGAATAAGGCACAGCTGCTAATGACCGGCGCTTACGGCATTTTAGGTTCGCACTCTAATTGTTTACCTATCGCACCGATGTCTTATCAGCTGCTTGCATTAGGATTTATTCTAAACATACATTATTACAAGAATTTATAATCTTAGTATTCGTTAACTTCAAAGCCATATTATTTGTTACGTCCAGATAATAAATATTACACAAAATTATAAATAAAACTGCCTTGTTCTTATTTATAAGAATCGAGGTATAGCAAGCCAGTGTTTATACAAAACTAATAAGGTAGGGTTTTGTGTTTATGCACAATACATTGATAGCGTTTGTAGCCAGTGTCAGTGACTTCACCACGGGTTGCATAATTATCTTTAAATAAATAAATAAATCAATTTAAAGCAAATAGATTGATTTCTCGCAGTCATAATCACATAACTATTTAACTACTTACGCATTTAACATTTATTCAAATTTACGAGAATGTTTCCATATAATTTTTATTTTTTTTGTAAACTCAAGTCATTAGGAAACAATAGCTACATATTATTTTCGCTTTAATTTCTATTGTATTGTGGTATGTGGGATACAGGAGTATTTGGTGTAATTTATATAGGTACGCATTATTTTTATCGGGTGTACGACACTAGTATCGCTAATTACACCCAGTTACACCTCCTCCGTTCTTATGACCTAACCGCATTCCTTTCAGTCCTTCTCTGCTCCTGGTTGGCTGACCACTAACTGCCGACCCAGACCATCCTGCTCGATCCTTATAAATGTGCCATTATAACCGGACCCGCTGGTCCAAACAATGTACTCTTAAGTTGCAGGTCTGGAATCAATGGACAGATTATCTATGGACTAAAAGATTGAACCCAAATGATGATGGAGTAGCACCATAATAACATACATATCAGCGCTTAAGTGGAGTACGGGTCGAGTACTCTCGCAACTACATATATAGTCAATTACTAAGGGTTTCTCCAGAGTGACAGCCAATGAAATGCCGTTCGTAGACATCAAGCATCTACATACGAAGACCTAATTTCTGTCCTCTCCTAGAAGACCAGTGATACACGCCCAGATCAAAGAGCACATCACGAAGAGAAGAAAACTTTAAGATATCAATCACAAATTTCGAAAGTGGGAGCTTTCAAGGCCGGCGGTATGTTCGCGCCAACACGCTTCACGAATAGTACAAGTTCCCTTCTGCAAGGACCAATGGCAGCGCTCCACATCTTCACGTAGTTTTAAGTAAATGACACCATTGGTCATAATTGTTCCCCCACCCTTATATCCTCGAATAATGTAAAACTTGACATTCGCCATTAATGCACAATAAAATCAAGACGTTCGTTGCACCAAAATATATCTTTCATTAAAATAATCCAGATAGGAAAAGTCTAGGACACCAGTCGTAGGTAGCCACCAGTTTTCAGATCAAAAAGGCTTTGTACAAGCCCGCTATAGTACAATAGTTTCAAAAGGTATACCACTCTTACAGCCACTACGTTCACTACGACCACACCTCAAAGAGGATGTGTTGTATAAAAATACCGCGCTTATCTCTTTATTGAATTTCTGCAAATTCCTAACACATGCCCGCGCCTGACAAGTTATAATCTGAGCCGGAGCCGGACATAACAGCCTGAAATAATTTCAGAATAAAGCCAGTATAGTATCCTGTCGCCACTCTTGAAGTTGCAAACTGGTGGTAGCTATATGAGAATTATATGAAATAATTTGTTTTAATAAGTTTCTTTATTCATGACAAAGGTTACAAGTCAGGTTACAAATTTATACATGTATGTAAAAATATACATACATAATAGTATATTGATACAATACAATTGTTTTAATTATAGGAAACATAATTCAATAATTAAAAATTAAACACAATGTCAATTAATTTGAAAATCGAAATATGTCATAATTCAACATAATAATATTAAACTTTCTTTAGTTCCTGCAACAGAATAAAAACTAATAAAAAAGCTGAATATTTTTTTTATTACATTAGCCTGTTCTGTATAGTAAAATTTCCCCTCTCTCTATTAAGTTACTATAACAACTCTGTTAAGAAATAAATCATCCTCCTGGATGTCCTGGAGATCGTGAGATCGTCTCGCCAATTTTGGTCGAACTCGGTATCAACTTCTTACCGGGGTTCATGTTGCAGAAAATAAAATTAAACAATCGGTTGAGTATTCGATTAAAATGGTAAAATATGGTGGCGGGCGCCAGCGCAGCTTATTTGTTTCTTAAACGGAGCATAGTTTAGAAATTGCGACATTATTATTCTGCAACAGTTTGCTGGTCGTGGATAGTTCCTGATGTCCTAGAAACTAGACTTTGTCCGCGTTGTTCAGGTTGGATTTATGAGGGGTCATAAGGGTAGGTACTAATATTCAGGTTGGATTTATGAGGGGTCATAAGGGTAGGTACTAAAACCAATACATATACATAGAATGTTTAGAATATGAGACTGTTAATATTTTTTTAAGATATTGTGAACTGTATTCAAATGGTTTGTAACAAATCAAAGTCAGCTAAAAATGATAAATACATTAATTATTTATTATCCCAATCAATCCTGGATTGGTTGAATAATTTTGCTACGTAACATTTTTCTTATATAGGTAATTCTACTGCACTTTTATCCAAAACATGTCAACGCAGTTCGGAATATCATAAAAAAAGTATTAATAGTCTCATAGGACCGTTTGCTTGTAACTATAACGGTACATGTAGTGCTCCGCGTTAAAATTGATTTTCTCGCGAAAAAAATGTAGATTAATATGTCTTTTTTCTTGTGTGGATAAAATTTGAGGTTCTAAATAAATTATTATGCAAACTTAGGCGACTTTTTGACGAGTTATTTAAACGTAGGTATGTGTATTAATAAGCAAAATAATAGTTTCATACGAAAGTGCATCCTACCACTTTGCCGACTACATAAACAAAATCGAAATTTGTAAACAAAGCAATTCCAAAACAAATTTAAGCGGCCATTCATAAACGTTAGGCTGTCTCAATTTCCCCAAAACCCAATACCTAATTTAGGAACTTACCGCACCAATAGACGGTTATAACAGTAAACTTCGCCCACTATCTTATTGGTGCCTAAATAAATAGCTTGGCACCTAATCTCGGTAATACCATAAACATTGTTATGGACGTATCTAATACCTACTAGCTCAGCGCTCGGCTTTCCTTGGCAAGATTTTGTAGTTATTTACGAGAAATAAATTAGATAAGTATGACTATGTCATACACCTAGTTACGAAAAAGGGAGTTTCATGTGCAGTTTATACACATTTTGCGATAAAAAAAACAAAACACAAGTAATACATAGTACATAAGTAAATAACTTTCTTTTCAAGTGCAAAAACTGCTGTCAGAGCGGTCATCCATTCATTTCAGTACTGAAGTGCCGCAACGTTGCTAAGCTCTATAAAAATAACGTGTGTTGTATGTGAGCCCCTTTAATAATTATTTATTATGTGTTTTTAGTATTTGTTGTTAAAGCGAAAACAGATATACATCAACCTTTAAAATTTCAACTATCTCTTCTCAATATACAGCCTGCCTAGGGTTACGTGTTCAGTTTATACACATTTGCAACTAAAACATTTTTATAAATATCGTAAAGATTCAGTTATTGCGGTCACCCATTCAAATTTTGGAGCATCGTTGCTTAAATTTAAAAAATCAGGTTTGTTGCATGGGAGCCCCCTTATATATTATTATATGTTTTGGTATTTGTTTTTAAAGCGGCAACCGCAATGCATGATCAACTTGCAAAAAGATGTAGTCAGAGCGGTCACCCATACAAAAGTAATGTAAAGCGCAAAGTTAATAAACTTTATAAAAATCACGTTCCTTGTATAGGAGCCTGCTTATATATTTGTATATATGGCATTTAGTATTTGTTGTAAAAGCGGCCATAGAAACAAATCATCCCACAAAAAATCAACTTCTAGAGATACAGCCTGGTGTCAGACGGATCGACAGACAACAAAGACTCAGTAATCGAGTCCCGTTTTACCTTTGGTACTAACGGAACCCTAAAATAAGTCGGCTTTTTTGGAAAAAAATAAATTCAGGACAATTTCCGCTTCACTTCTCCTCCGATTTCTGAGCATTCCTTCCACGGCGCTTTCTTTACACTCGCGCTCTACTCTTACACTATCTTTGGGCTTCGACATTATGCTCGAAGCTGTAATAAAAGGTGTAATAAAAGGTATGAAAAATCACTTAGTTTCACTATGAAATAGGTTTGGGTTTATTAATTCTTTAGAGTGGCTGAATACTATTTTTTGCAAATTAAGTGGAAATCTCTAAAAAAAAATTGCTCGTATGACTCGCAGATGTCATCATGCAAAGGTTTGACATGTTTGCATTGCAAGCCTTATTTTGTCCAATAAATGTCAGTGTCATTGTCAAGGAACGTCAAGTTCTGTCTTTATTAAGCACAAAAAAAAAATATTTGTTTCATAAATGTGTTATAAATTTTTTCAATGATTGTTCAATATTTTGTTTTGCGTAATTATCATAACATAACTTAATACTATAAATAATGTGTGTAATTCGTTACTTCGTGTACCAGTGGGTTGAACTTTGGCGTGTGTTTTGTTTTTTTTCAGAACTTCTCGGTTTGTTTCGCGAAAATTTCAAAGTAAGATTTTGTATCGGTATGTTAGCTACGTATATTTACAAGGAATTGGTAACATCATCGTTTATTAAAAAAGGAAATATCTATCCGATGCGTTCCTAGTAATTTATTTCTGATAACCCCTTTTGATTTTCCAATACCCTTTTGCAAGAAAACTTATGATTTTCGCCAATTTCTCATGAGCTTCCGAGCGGAGGAGTCCTGAAATAATATTCATGTTATAAGTATCATTAAGTGCCGATAGGCACACTACCTAAGTTATATATTTATATTTTATTTATAGCATTATTTTTTTCGCTTTTATGTCCATATCTTTAAAATTTTAACCTAAAATTTTATTTATGTAGAAATATTATTATCTGGCATTTCTTTTATTATACCAAGTCTGACGATCGACGAGCGAGAACGTTAAGTTAGAAACTGAAATTTGTCTAAATGGTAGAAACTGTATTGAATTTTATCAAGTAACTAGCTGACCCCAGCAAACGTTGTTTTGCAAAATGAAAAATAGATGGCCGATTCTCAGACCTACTCAATATGCTCACACAATTTCATGAGAATCGGTCAAGCCGTTTCGGAGGAGTACGGGAACGAAAACTGTGAATTTTATATATAAGATTAGTTGATATTGCTTTGCATACGGACTGATATTACGTATATACAGAGTTGTGCAATATTTTGAATGGAGGAAGTCTACTCGCTGTCTAGACATTTTATAACGTAGTCATGTCACTCGCTACGCTATAAAATACAAGTTGTATATAAATCAACTACGATTGTCTATGTATTAGTATTGCGTTTTCAGAACTAGTTGCCTTTTATCATCTGATGAAATACCCTGTGTTAGAGACGAAAATGAGCAGTCTTATAAATATTTGAATGTGTGTTTAAGCATTATTCATTTAGTCCTTAATTGTAGAGCAAAGTCATAAAATATCAAAAAGATTAGTATAAAGCTCGCTTCGCCAATTCAGCTATATTTAAATAAATTTAATAGCTAGCAGACAAAAAAGTAGCAATGGATAAGGAATATCTAATTTTCTTCATAGGTGTGGATAATTAACTTAAGATACGTTATAAAATAATTAATTAATTAAAATAATTCACATGGCTGGTGAATGTCACATTCCCTTCAAACTCTTCAAAGTTCTCAGAGTATGCCGATTTCCTCACGTAATTTTCCTTTACCGTTAAAGCTCGTGTTTATTTTTTTTAAAAAGAAATGTTTAGAGCTGCAGAGATAGGGTCTAAATCCACGCACTTCGGAATGAAAGTGGAGTGTACTCTCACTTAGCCGAAACGGCTTTAAAAATTTACTAAGCTTTCCCAATTCTCTAAAGTCCTATAAAATAAACGTGTAATACGTGCCGATATTGAATTATCGTATCCATATCGTAAACTCTACGATACAATATTTATTTTTATTAAGTCTGCCACGCACTGCTACGAAAACGGAGCGTTAATAAATTTATATTAATACTCGGTAGAAAACCTTTTTGTGCACACTCGACAGAGAATCGGATGGGATTTCAACAAAATGCTTTTCGCTGTAACTTCTCATGATAAATAATGATTATATGCTTTTAGATAAGATTAAAAAACACTTAATTCTATGATGAAATTAAAGACTTTTAAGTTACGAGGTATACTGATAGGAACGCCATCTGTTTCGCTTAAAAACATAAGGACTTTATTATAATCATTTCAGTTGTTATTTCAGGTGTCTCAGCTGTCTACAGATGGACATAGATGGACATAGATCCTCAAAGATGGACCATTCATTGGCCTAAATTTTCAAAAAAATTAAATATATTTTAACTTATGAAGATATAAATTCAATATAAATTCAGGTCAGTCGCCTTCGTCCATTTAAAAAAAGGACCAATCTTAATCCATTTAAAAAATGGATTAAGGTTGTATTAATACGATGAAGATCAATAAAGTATTGCAATTACGATTCAAAATATGTACTTAAGCCATAAAAACTAGACCTACGCACAAAAGCATTAAAGACTTTTAAGTAAAGCATTGGAAAACAAACAGTCTTTGATTTAATAGTATCATGCCAGTTGCACAATTTACTATTTCCCCATATATTCAAAGACGATAGGTATAAATGCGCTGCGTTTCTATAATCAGTGCGGAAATATTTTTTTCCATCCACCACTGCGGTCGTAACAGGAACTAATTGCTTTCGGAAACGCTTTTATGTGATCGTATTTCACCTGAAAAATGATTTATCCGCGTTAGTCCGCGAATTCTTTGTCGCATTTTTGCAACAATATTACAACGCAGCGACACGCGTAATCTTGCTTTTATTAAAGATCGGAGAACGGTCTTCTGAGTATATGGGGAGGGTGATATCGCTGGCAAAATTTATTGTTCGTGGGTGAGTTTTCCAAAAGGTTTGGTAAGTTTTACTATTAATGAACTCTCAACGCTATTTTCGAATGTGTGTACATACTTTTAAGTTTCGCACAGTAACCTCTATAGTTTGATATTCCACACTATAATATATACGGTGACTCCTCCAAACTGATATAAAAACTGAAAAAAATATCTTATTCCACTGACTTAAACATTATTATAATAAGTGAATTCAAGTCCAAATCTATAAAAAACTTCATATAGAAAATTTGGTCAACCGTTCAATGAACATTCTTACAAAGAAGAAAGCATAATAGTTCCTTAATAGTCGAAGTCATACAACCTATTCTCCGCAAACGATAGTAATTATTACAAACAAATAATAAAAACTAGCAATACCCTCAACATTGCAAAAAGTACGTTATCCAGAGGTTTAATCAGTCCAAACCCTTAAACTTACATAACGAAGATTAGAAACCCTACTTCTGTTAGTTACTACATAATATTAAAACTAGTTGTACTTATAACATAATGAAAACTAGTTTGACTCTTAACATTGCAAACCATACTTTATTCTACAAGTATAATCACTTGAAATCCTTAGACTTATATAATGAAGGTTAGAAGCCCTACTTCTGTTTATATAAAAACTAGTTGTACTCTCAACAAACACTTTATTCCACAAGTGTACTAGCGCCACGTTAATCCTCGGCCATCATCGAAGCAATCTGGACGCTAGCCAGTTCCATTATCTTGTTACATTGTTCTTGTTATCAAGTGCGGGGTTTCGCCGGTTGTAAACTGAAGAGATTCTGATGAATGATGGTTTTTGTTATTTTTATTGGCACCCAAAATGGGGCTTGCTAATTGGTTTATTTCTTCTTGTTTGTAATGATATTTCTATTTATAGAGATTCTTCACATAGGTTATTCTATTAAACGCACACGACAAATCTATACTTATAATATTATAAAGCTGAAGAGTTTGTTTGTTTGTTTGAACGCACTAATCTCCGAAACTACTGGTTCGAATTGAATAATTCTTTTTGTGTTGGATAGTCCAGTTATCGAGGAAGGCTATAGGCATATAACATCACGCTACGACCAATAGGAGCAAAGATATAGTGGTAAATGTGTAAAAAACGGGAGAAATTGTTCATCTTTGAAGCCTTCCGTTGCGTGCGCCGTGAAAACGGTTCAAGATACACAAAAAATATGTATTAAAGAATAATAGCTCTTTTAATGATCTAAAAAACAGTCCGCAATAGTATATGTCTCTTTTAAGATTAACTCACAAAAACCGTTTTTATGGTACCTAATTTGGTCGAAATAATTTGTTTGAGTTGTATCAACATAATAATATTAATCTTTATTCAAATAAATATGTTGTTGGTTAAGAGTACTTCATCCATTAATAACGCGGGTAGCACCGCAGGGCACAGCTAGTCTAACATAAAATATGTAATCTTTTTCTCTCCATCCACGGCTGTCTGGAAGAAATTGCTTTTAGCAATAAGACCGCCCATTACGCATTCTAGGTTTAGTTTTAATTTCATATTGTATTGTTCATTTGGTCTGTAATAAAGTATATTCTATTCTATTCTAATCTAAGTGTTTGGCTACACTAGTAGTCATATAACACACTCATCCTTGACACCGAAATTTTTAGCGATAAGGCTGCCATTGTACCATTTGTTTTTTTTTTATTTTGTTTTACGTGTTTATGTTCCTGTGTTGTGTACAATAAAGCGATTTTGTGTTGTATTGTATTGCCCATCCAAAGTTTGGTGTAACCGACGGATACGACACTCAAGCCAACTTAAGACTATTTTATTGAAGTTTATTTTAGGATTCAGGCTTAAAAAAATAAAAGGATTTTAATATTTTTTTTTTATTATCGAAGCATTCATGACTGTAGCTAGTTCCATTTTCTTGCTACATTGTTCTTGCTATTAAGTGCGGGGTTTCTGGTTGTAAACTGAAGAGGTTTTGATGATTGATGGTTGTTTGTGTTTTTTATTGGCGCCCAAAATGGGGCTGGCTAATTGGTTTATTTTGTCTCGTGATAATATATCTCTGTTTAGGGTCTTTTCAAGATAAAATTTTATAATTATTCAAAAAAGGGTCCCCCCAAGTTTTCCACAATTACACGGATATAACTTTACCACATTATACGTTTTACTGCGACTGCGTTGGAAGGATATCCTTACCCCGCCACGCACCACTGGATTTTTCTTCTTTAGAAAAATTTGTGCGCTTTAAACACGTGCTTTAACGGTGAAGGCAAACATCGTGAGGAAACCGGCATGTTCTGAGAACTTTAAAGAGTCTGAAGGACATGTGATATTCACCAACCCGCTCTTGGACAGCGTGGTGAATTAAGGCCTAATCTCTCTGGCCAAGGGAGAAGTCCCTGTGTCCCAGTGGGAACGTTAATAGGGTGAAAAAAAAGTATTACCTAATTAAGGCAGTTTAAGACATAAAGATTAAAAAGTTCATTTTTAAATTCCAGGTTTGTCACATATTCAAACACAGCTTTATGATAATCAGAGAAGCACTCACCACAAGCAAAATTCATATAAGTATAACGACCCTACAAATCTACAAGTAAAAATTAACGCCCTGGTGATTCCGAAACCGGAAGCCGCCGCCATTTCCTGTACTTCCGGTCGGCGAGTGAGGTTTCATGTCAGCAATCCGACCTCTTATGCTATCCGTCTTGTCTTCCCTTTGTTTGCTCGGCTTCTTGTTTTAAACTGCGGCTAGGGAATAAAATTTTCGCTGAATGGCCTGTTTCAATTCTTTCTCTCAGTAAAATTTATTGTTTTTGAATGTTTGTATAATCTGTGTGAAAGTATAAAATATATATATAATATATATATATATATATTATAACAGATAATTGAATTTCAGATTATCAGGTGATTGCAACCAAAGCTGAATGCCTTAGCTTATAATATTTACGTATTTGAAATGTGCTAACAGAGTTCTTTCATTACAGACACCGTCAAGAAAAAAATGTTTTTTTGCTTTTTTACTTAATTTTAGCTAGAGGGATCCGTAGGCATTTGAACGTGACGTCATAATAGTCTATAACTAGCGGACAATCAAGAAGCTTCCATCGACACATTATATCTCTAATTATGAATATTAGATTAGAAGTTATGAGGTAACAGATGAACATCCGAAGATGAAGCCGTGTTGGCTAAGTGGGAGGACACTCGACTTTCATTCCGAAGGTCGTGGGTTCAAACCCCGCCACGCACCTCTGGATTTTTCTTCTTGAGAAATTGATGTGCTCTTTTAACACGTGCTTTAACGGTGAAGGCAAACATCGTGAGGTAATCGGCATGTTCTGAAAACTTTAAAGAGTTTGAAGGACATGTGACATTCAGTAACCCGCACTTGGCCAGCGTGGTAAATTAAGGCCTAATCTCTCTCGTCAATAGAGAAGTCCCTGTGTCCCAGCAGTGGGAACGTTAATAGGGTGATGATGATGAGATGAACATCCATAGCCACATACATACAGGTTAAAATCCTTACCCTCCTCTTTGTTTTGCCGTAGTGTGGTTTTATACACTTTTCGTTAATAATAATTCACTCGAATAACATGCAAATTTCAGCACAAAGTCCTTGCACCTGTTAATGAAGCACTAATCCCAATTTAACTGCCGTCCATCAAATTTTGGCACAATCCTACTTCAGAATTACGCGTAAAAGCCGACGTCAAACTTAGTTACCGAAAGCACTTACGGATAAACTGGTTTAAGTCACGCTTAAAACTATAAACACGGCTAAAATATACATAAAGCTTTATTAATGCTTGGATGCGTAAAGAGAACAGAGAACTGCAGGATATGAATACGAAAACATTTGCTTTGCTGTGTTTTTGTTGTGTTTTTATGTATCAAGTAGAAATAGCTATTTTAACGGTTTTATATAACCACAACAACAACAAGATGACCTCAGCAAACGTTGTTTTATAAAATGAAAAATAGATAGTTTTTTTAATGTAAGATAAGTCTTTATTTGACCACAATCTCAATTAATGTAAAGTGACGATGTGGTCTAAGATGGGGCATGAAGACCTAGAAGGTAGATGGCTTCTCCGGACCACATTAAGAAACACGAAAATATCGTTTCACGCACTGGCCCAGCCCGGAGGGAGGTGACAAGCCATAGTAACCGATTCTCAGACCTACTGAATAGGCATATAAATTGGTAAAAATCGGTTAAGCCGTTTCGGAGGAGTACGGTAACTAACATTATGACATGGAAATTTTATATATTAGATATTCTACCCTATGTAGTCGCTAGTAGTATAATACGTCAAAATGAATACGAATTAAATTTATGAAGTTGTTTACGCATTAGGGCTCCAGACCAAGATACTGCCATCGTGCCGCCACCGCGCCGCCCCGCCCTCATCGTTTTACCGTAGATACGCGCCGCGAAAAGCCCAATACCGAGCCGCTAAAGAAAAGTCATGTCAAGAAATCATTGCGGCGCGGTTGTGGCTTTATGTGGCGCGATAATAAATTTTAATATAACATCATAGAATTAAACTAGATTTGAGAAGGATATATAGTGAACTGAAGACATCAGTTTTAAAATCGAGTTGCAAGATTCCACCTGAACAAACTAACATACAGCGCACATTAAATAAAAACTTTTGAAAATGAGTCTGAGCTTATTTTTATATTATGACGTATCAAAAATTTACGTTTTTCGCTTGTAAATTTAGACTACAGTAAGTAGATTTTGATGATATGATGAAAAAGATACGAAAGTCCTGCCGGACTCTGGCATTCAGCTTGATAAATGATCTAATCATGAGAAAGGTGTAGTGACCTAATTAATGAGTACTTTGCCAATCCTGCACTGCAAACGAAAAAATCTTTTCACAAATTGCGTCATTTGTAACAGGGTTTGAATAATAGACGTGCCTTAAGTAGATTCTGTCTGGGCTAATTCTATTTCGGATAAAAGTATTTTTTTGCCTTTGTAAGTTGACTTCTTAACATTATTTTATGAATCTTTGGGAATTTCTTATGATAATATTTCTACGTGGTAAAATTATATTGGAAATTTCTAAATGAGATATTGTTTGAAATTTAACGTGATTTATTTATATTCTTATATTCAGTCCTCGTCTTCTTTAATGAAAAATCAAAGATTCAAATAATGTATTTTAATCTTGTTGGTTTTTGTAAGAATTTTATAAATTAATAAATAAAATTTAAAATAAAAATAATACTTTTTTCTTATCAAAAGCGGCCGCGGTCATACATTACACAAGTCATACATTTAGTTTTTAGGTGTACTTACGTTAAATGACATTATTTGAAAGAATATGTTTATCATTCTCAGTTTTGTATGATAACTCATAATTAAAGCCCGTAGACTAATTTATATTTATAAGAATGGCAAACAAAAGTGCAGGTCAAGTTTTCTAACATTAAACACAATCAATTCAAAATCAAATATCCCTTCGCCCACGCCCTACGTGATAATTTTATTTCCGGACGCCCCAAAATCTACGGTTATTCAAGGATTTAGTACACGAATACCGGGTTCACTGTCGCCCCTAATTTGAAAATATGTGGTTTAATTGCCCGAGCGATGTCACAGGTAAAAAGGAGGGTAGACCGTTTCGTTTGTGAATAGCTGTAATGTCTGCTGCCGTGCTCATGGCGCTTGCAACAGCGTCGAAATATCTTAGTGTTTCAACTTTTAATAAATGGTTATAGTTTTTTAAGCTTTGTACACGTTTAGTTGTATATTGATTGCAATTCTAATCTTTGTTAATATTGTTAATCCTGTTTTGTCGAAATATCATAACACTCAACCTAAAATATTAGTCTAACATTGGTGCTTCTAGTTAGGTTTGATATTTTCCGATGAATAGAAATTCTTGAGTTACTTCTTCTTTAGTCGTGTTTCGTAATGTGGCCCGGAGAAGCCATATACCTCCTAGGTCTTCATGCCCCATCTTATACCACATCGTCACTTTACATCAGGTGAGATTGTGGTCAAATTATAAAGGCTTATCCAGCATAAAAAAAAATGTTATTAGTAGATTTTACCCTAAGGATTTAAGTACCCTATGGTTTGATGTAAGAAAACTCTAATAGGATTAAGGAGGCCTTTGTACATGAACTGTGATAAGAATTTATATTTTTTGGTTAATAATTCAATCAATCAATCATCAATCATCTCAGCTTTTTGACGTCCACTGCTGGACATAAGCCTCCCTCAAAGACGACCAATCATTCCGATCGGTCGCCACTTGCATCCACCGTGAGCCAGCAAGTTTGACTAAGTCATCCGTCCATCTTGTTGGTGGTCGTCCGACGCTGCGCTTACCAATCCGCGGCCTCCATTCGAGAACCTTTCGGCCCCAACGGCCATCTGTTCTTCGTGCTATGTGGCCTGCCCACTGCCACTTCAAAGAGCTAATCCGTTTGGCTATGTCGGTGACCCGCGTTCTTCTACGTATTTCCTCATTTCTGATTCGATCCCGTAGAGAAACCCCGAGCATAGCCCTTTCCATAGCCCTTTGAGCGACAAATAATTGAATTAGCGGTTAATAATTGAATTTCTACAAATCTTTCATAAACTTTGACATTGACATAAGACATTAAGACATAATGTTGGCCTATTGCTTACGTACTCGTACCACAGAGTACTTTTCTCCATACTCTCCGCTACTGTAAGATTTGGGACAAAAAAAAACAAAACCCCATTTGTAAAACAGCTACAATTGATCCAGCTATCCTCATACTCGCGGTGTCCCGGGTCTGGCGATAAATTCGATGACTGGGCCAGGCTTTATGTTATCCATTTAGCTATGATGAAGAGGTAGTGTATATTGGATTACATACTTTGCGCGATTTAGGCTTGTTTTAATTTAACTGAATGCTTCTAGGCATTACTGTATCGCTGCAATGTTGGAAAATATGTTAACAGGATTTAAGCTTTTAAGGCAACACGGAATTCAGGACAAGTAGAATTTATATGATGAGAAACTATTGGATGCATACGGAGCCTATACTTAAGCCAAAAACACAGAGGCAGAGACAATAGGGTAGATGAATAAAAAATATCCGTCATTTAAATTACTTAAAAAAATTGTAACCATATTTTAATTTTTGCAAATGAAAAATCAAGATGATACAGAGAATTGATTTACAAGTTTAACGTGACGTAATGCTTTCGAGAAAAATGTACTAAATGTATACGTCACAAGGAACCACTCCTGAACTTTGATGCCTTATATCTTGGCACTTTCTTATTAAATTAATAAAGCAAAAATTGGACTCTTCCAGCACCACATCTCTGGGGCGTCTTTTTTATTTTTTCTCTATATCTCGCAGGATCCGCGTTTCTGCAGCGCATAAGAATATGGGGATTATGAGTCGAACTACCCGGGTTTTTGTGGCTTTGTATAGGTTGCGATTTCTCCATATTTAATTAGTGGTGAGACAAGGTGTCGAGAGAGATAAGGCCTCATTTCACCACGGTGGCCAAGTGCGTGTTGGTGAATGTAAATGTACTTAAAACTCTTCAAAGTTCTCAGAACATACCAGTTTCCTCACGATGTTTGCTTTCAAAGTTAAAGCACGTGTTTAAATCGCACTTTATTTTCTATTATTTATGCACTTATTTACTCAGTCTTGTTTTGAGGCATTAGTTATATGAAAAGGCTGTTTCCAGTTTTATTGCAATGTGGACAGGCTCTTAATCTGAAATAACAATATTTTTGTAATTCCTGGAACGCTGCAGACATTAACTGGCTATAAACTTGAACCCTCAGTTTATAGCAATCAATGCCGAAAAGGGCGGGCTTGTTTAATAACAGTTTAGTTTATGGGTCATTCCTGGATTCATAAAGTTAACGTCTTTTGTAATCGTTGGGTAATCGCTTAGGAGTTTTGGTGAGGTGACTTTGTTGAATTTTACACCTAAACAATCTTGCTGTTTAGTGGTGATGCCCGCGTCCAGAGGTTTTGTATCGGAATTTTGGCGCGGTAATAGTATACAAGTAGTTATAATTTGGAAAGTACCTAGGTACCTACCTATTTGATGTGCTTTTTCCTCTCCATCCTAAAATTAACTGAATGAATAGCTTTAAGCAATACAGCCGCTCATTACGCATTTTTATTTAGCTTAAAGTCCCTTTTGTTTAAATTTTGTTAATTTTGGGGTGTAATAAAGAGTTATTTTATTATTATTGTAAAATATATTTTGTCGTATTATAAAACGAAGTGATTGAAGTTGTGTCTATTTAATTGGTAGCAAAATGTACCCATACTAAGGCTCTTTCCACACATACGCGACCACAAAGAAGCCGTAAACGAAGCCGAAGCCTTAAACTATCATTTATTTAAATGCTTTTTACTTTAACAAAACGTAGTGATTATAATTTCCTAACAAAAAAACCTACACAGTAGCCAGTTTCTCCCAACAACGACCCTATAATTTTTGACCACAAATCACACCCACGTCATAATTTATAGCCATTCTCAAAAGTAACATCTTTATGATAGTTTAATTATATTGTCTATTAATAAAACGTTGACGTGGTAATTTCTGTGTTGGTGTATAATTTATATAATAATCTCATTTTAAACTTTGATTGGAATGTACTTTCTTTCTTGTTTTTAGGGTCCCGTAAACAAATGGCAGAAAACAGAACCCTTATAGATTTCTCATGTCTGTCTGGCTGTGTGTCAGCCGTATGTCGTAACCGCTTTTTTCCGAAACTATTAGAACTATATCGTTGAAACTTGGTATGTTTTCTGTATATCTAAGACCTTAATTTTGGTATAATCTACTGTGATGGAAAGAATCTGTATTATAATAATAACGTTATAAAATGTAGCAGTTTGCATAAAAAGTAACGGTTATTCATTATTCTGAATACCTATTACAAAGAAACATTAATATAATACGAAAGTAATAAGATTTTTCATGAGAATAAAGTAATAGGTTTTTGAGCTTCAGTGTATCCCTTGCGAGTACTAATAATATTAATACTATTATGCAAAAGTATCTTTTGTAATGAGTTCTTGTCATCAAATGGATGTGGTTTTTTCTGTTCACGTCCGTAAGTGTTAATTTGCGGCGCAAGAGGTAGCGGGTTCGATTCCCGCCGAGGGTGAAAGTGTTTGTATGTTCTGCAAGCAATTTCTCCTCTCCTCAATTAAAAATATCTATATATTTGTATGTCTATTATATTAAGTATATCAGATATCTAGTACCTGTAACACAAGCTTAGAACTTACCACGGGGCTAGATGTTGTTGTTACAATTCTCGGGAAAATTTTCTGGAAAAATTTAATCGAGCCTTACCAAATCGGGCTGAGATCGTAATAATGGATGTATTTTGCGAATAATACCTGATAATGTATATAAATATATTATATGTAGGTCTATTATATTATGTATATCAGATGTCTTGTACCCGTAACACAAGCTTAGCGCTAACCACGGGGCTAGTCGTTGTCGTGTAGATTGTCCGTAAATGTCCGTAAATATTCATTTATATAATGTAGGTACCTATAGCAGATAAAACTAATTTAATGTCATGTGGGTCAAGTGTGCGCAGCGTCTAAGAGTGCGCATTCAAAGTATCTCGAAAACTATATAGAGTTAAGAAACGGCATCCCCCCTCTCCCGTACCCTGCGGGACGTCCTGTGAAGCGCTCGTATCACAACGGTTGCTCGCTCGCCATTTCGTTGTCGTGTAAGTGTGCGCATGAGCACAATTACCCCGCTTGCATATCGTTGTATATGCGTTGCTATATTTTGTTTCCGATTTTAAATATAAATTCGAAATGCCTCGAAATTATTTGAGGAAAGCTCGGTATAGATGCATCCTCACAGATGAACTAATACAAAATCACCTGAGACTGGATTTAATGTAGCCTATAAGGAACCTGGTGGCACGAACAGTGCACCAGCTTCAACACGGCACTTTTATGTGAGATACATGTATGACGAAGTAACTGAGGACTTCTAAGTTCAAGTTGATCTCATATTTTGATTTAAGATGATTTTTATGTTGATTACTTTAAGTACCTATGATGAAATTTTTTACAATTATATAATATTGTTAATAATTCTAAATATAATGTATAAAGCTCAATATTTATTTTTTTGTTGTTGCGTACACTTACCCACAGTTCTGCGTCACATACCCCTATACTGAGGTAAGTGTGCGCGTATGGAAAGATCTTCGTTTTCTATAGTTTCTTAAAATATAAGCTACCGACAACACTATTATTATGTCTAAGTTGATTACAAATAAACAATCTTACTGATGAATAAAGTTTTTTTCATTCAACAAATAACTATGGAGTTTCTGAAGCGTCAATGTTTAAATGCGCACACTTGACCCACATGATTCTATGAATAACTTAAATATTGACACAGATTATGAATAGTATTAAACTGTCACAGCTCGCAATACTCAGAACTCAATATAAAGAATAAAGCTCTTAGAAATACATTAAAGAATAAAGATCTCAGAATGTAGGCAGAATGGTTGCACTAAAATATTCACGCAGTCAAACCGAAGGGTTGTCCTGTCTGGGACGGAGGTTGGAGGTTATATTTGTACCTATGTGCGCAATGGACTGTTTAGGAAATGCTAAAGATATCTTAGTACTAGCCACAGCTTTGCCTGTGTTTTTGGGTTTTACCGCGGGAACCACGTATTAAAAAGCCCCCCGTAAAAAGCCTTCCTTTATAATATAAGTAGGTATATATTATGAATCTGAAGAGTTTGATTATTTTTATGAAAACGCATATCTCAGTAACTAGCCTGATGTGAAAAATCCTTTCACTATTAGATAGCCTATTTATTGTGGAAGGCTGTAGACCATATCAAATAAAACAAAAGCAACGCCGTGGCATGTAATGCTAGCCTATCTATAAAGGGTTTATTACCATATCTTGACGGTTATCGAGTTTTCCGATGTCTTAACGCTCATCATCGTCATCAGAATTTCAGCTAAAGAGCGTTCACTACTAGATATTTCTTTATTTATGCCATTTAATTTCAAAATGTATTTAACAAAATTCCAACTACAGTTATAAGTAAATCTATATAATAATAATAATAATGTAGTCTTGGTCGTTTTCGGCCTCAGCGTCTGCGATAATTGGCTTTCATAACATAACATTTACTGTGGATGTAGCTGTAGTATCCTTTCATGGGTGGGTATTCTAGCCACCAGAGAGCTGGTGGCTAGAGGCATTACGTATCAAGTAGACCGCACTTACATATTTATTCATAAACACTATTGTATTGCACCATCTATACGTTTTGAAATATCAAAACGTATTACTATTATTATTAAGAATACTTGATTGCGCAAGAATATAAAGAGGTGACCACGTATCTCATTGACAAAATTATGCGTTATATTATTCCTATAAAAAATCGCCCGATGATAATATTAACTAATTAAACTTAATTAGTTATTCAAGATAAAAACACTATGAAATTCTTACAGAGTTACAGCATATCAAGTGTTCAAACATAGATTTAATTAGTTCTAGATTCTACTAAGTAAGCACAAGAACTAAGTTAAATTCAAAGAAGTTTAATAAGCACTTCAGTGCTTATAAAACTGTTATCTTTGTTAATTTCGTTATTATAGGAAACTTAAAACGAAAATGTCTATAGGACAACTAGCAAATAATTTTTTTTATGATAGATAAGCCTTCATTAGACCATAATTTCACCTGATGTAAAGTGACGATGTCTAAGATGGTAAGATGGGGCATGAAGACCTAGAAGATTCTCCGGACCACATAACGAAAAGAAAAAATCGTTATTAGCGTGAAATTATTTCAACTGATTGAGCATTCCACTTTCAAAACAAACGCGTGCTACATACACTATTCATTTTGAAAATGGGTTATCTAAAAAATTGTAACAGTTTACGTGAGTAAAACCCGTTTTCAAAATGAATGGTTGAGCATTCTATAAGCACTTTGTGACGACCTCTATGGCTCAGTGGGTGTAGTTCCACTTCAGGCGGGGTTCGATTCCCGCCGGGGGACCAGATTTTGTACGATCTACTATTTCTGGTTTACAAAAAAAAAATGTATCCATGTAGTATATCCGTCACCCATAGTACAAGCTCTGACTTCAAAATTATTAAATACTTAATTATTTAATTGTTTATGTTTCTTTTAATTTTCACTTATAATGTCGAAATGATTTGTAAAGTTAATTTATTTTGTACTTTTCAGTTTCTCTTTTGAAGTTGGTTTAACTTTTGGCAAAAAAGTTTTATTTTATTGTAACACGTGAGACATTGCTCGTCTTCGATCACAAAAACATCTCACCCCAAACTAGGCAGAACTTGTAATTTTTGTTTTACGTATACTTTTGTACTTGTTATATTCAAAGATAATTATTTTGTTTTATTTTTAATTGAGCTAAAATATTAAGTTTATCCGTTACCTACGCACGCAGGACTAAAGTTAAGGACTATAGTTACGAGTGCGTCTTAATATTTTTTCTGCACTAATTAAAATTGTTGACTTAAGTGAGGTTTATCACTTATTAAAATAAAGGTTCCGTTTTCTGCCACTTGGGTACGGAACCCTAAGAAATCTTTAAGAATACTTTGTTTATTTAGAAAAGAAGCTAAATATCAAATTTAAGCCTAAGAATTCTAAAAACAAAATAAAAAAATAATAAATAATAATAAATTTTACATTGCATTGCGGGGGCTAAAAACGTTAACAAAGATTTACCGCCGTACCACAAAAACCTAAACATGGCTTAGACACGCTATAAAAAATGAAACCATGGATATTTTATTAGGCAACAGTTAAAGACATGTTTAAATCGTCCTTATGTTTTTTTCTGTTAAGACCAAGAATCTTTATAATCTTCTAGCTAATGAAATATTTTTTACGGAATACAGTAGGTATGTAGCACAACACGGCTTAGACGCCTTTAAAAAATTCTAACATGGATATTTTATTAGACATTGTTAAAAACATGCTTAAACAGTCTTTATATTTTTGTGGTAAGACCAAGAATCTTTATAATCAACAAGCTCATGAAAGATATTTTTACCGTTACAGTAGGTATGTAACACGTTATTCCAAGACATCTAATATCCATTCAAACTTTTTTCCATCAAAACAAATCAAAAAGCTTTTTGTAACTAAAAATTTCTATGTCATACATTTTCAATAAACGGACAAAAATAATAATAAACCAAAAAAAAAAATATACAATTAAATACTTAAATAAAAATTTATCGCTTAAAACAGAAAATTCGCAGAGGTTTAAAAAACTGTTTAATCTAAACCAATCTCGGTCAGTCAGAAACACATTTGACAGTTTTCAGTTGACTTGGTAGCTTTTGTTTTAACTATTGCCTAATTTACCTCGGAGATGGTGAAACAGGCTGTAATATAAATTCGTAACCAAAAAGAACTGCATAGTTTTAGATGAAATCTCTGAAAATGTCCCCAAAATTCGTAAACTTTAACCGCATTTAATATTCGTATGCAGAATTAAAATAAATGTTTTGCGCACAATTTATGCTACATGTGTTGTTCCTACTACGTGAGAAGAAGAGTAGTGTTGGGAATATTCATAAATAACGTAGTATTTTATCGATAGTTTAATATTAAAACAACGAAAAAAGAAAACACATTTTATTTGGGACACATAAATTATTATAATAAAAACATTTTAACACACAGTGTCCCAAAAAGGCTCTCAAAGTCAGCATGTGTCATTTTTCATATCACAAAACAACGCGTATCTTCCGAGTACAAAACTAAACACGTGATTGTTGTTTCAAGCAAAAATTATATATCAGTTTAAAATTACATTTCGCTTTTATAGACTAAACTAAAAAAAAAGAAAATTTGAGCTAGCACATAATTTATAACATATGAATAGAATGAGCTTAGATTTAAACTACTGGGGCTTGACCACCGGGCTAGTAATAGGTATATTACTTTTTTAAATACTTAGAACGTATGATTTTAAGAGTGTGAGAGAAGATAACTTAGATATCTGTATTTAATAAAGACAATAAATCAATTATTTCTTTATACAGCGAGTTTTAAAGATATCAGAACAATTTAGAAAATATGATTTCATAAATTCTTTATGATAAATGTTGCTTACGAATTCTCATCAACAACAGCAATAAACGTATACGTAACGTAACATTCATTACGTTTTATAACGTCGTAACATATCAAATGTTCGCTCTCGGGAAATTACGTGGAGTTAACGGCGAGCTCGTTACAATTCAGAAACGTTAGTTCGTTTGTCAGATCGGTTTGAAATAGGTGGGTATTTTTTGACTGAACAATTTTAATGCTGCAACTTTTTTGACATCCACTGTGGCTCGGTGGGTAGCGTACGAGGTGTAGGCATTTGAAGGCTCGACTAGGATGCCTTCGTAGTCAACTTTTAGAACCAGCATTGTTTCTCATTCTGAGTTGGTGAAAAATAGATTCGGTGTTAATAGTTCTTATATAATCTGTTTTTAAATTTTTGTAAATCTAAGAGGAAATTTTTCAGTAGTTTTTGTAGTTCATTCTTTTATGTACAAGCTTATATTCAGCTGTTAAGTGTTATATACACTTAATTAATATATTATTTTTTTTCCATATTCATATTGCCGAAGGTCGTGGGTTCAAGCCCAGCCACGCACCGGCTGGATTTCACTTCTCAAAAATGTACACATGCGTTTTGAACACAATGCTTTAACCATAAAAACATTGTTAAGGAACCGGCATGTTCTGATAACTTTGAAGAGTTTGAAGAACATGAGACTTTAAACAACCCGCACTTGCCTAGCGTGATAATAATAAAGGCCTAGATAGATTGATGAGATTGCCAAGACAGAAGTCCCTGTGTCCAAGCAGTGGGTCGTAAATAGTGGTAACTAAGTACGTTATGTATATAATGTATTGAAAAATAATCAGTTTATAACAAACAGGTATTAAATGCAGCTATTATTTAAATAATATTTTCTTTATACATACAACTTCAATCCTAATTATCAATGTTACACCCAAACAAAGTAACACTAGGTGGAAACACTTGCGCCGTATCTATCTTCGGTTAGCGAAGTTTGAATCAAAGTTGCTAATGTGGTTGATCCGAGGTTCTCTAATTCAATTGAACTTAGATGGAAACAGTTGGTCTCAGGGAACCATTCGGAACGCTTGAGGCTTCACCATCAACACCGTCATCATTATCTGTCATGACAGCAATTAAGGCACGGTTAGATCCCTTGGGCGATTCATACCGTGGTTTAAACAGCTTGCGGTTTGAAACTCCATAGACCAGTATTCATATGTTCTACAAGTCTAAGAGTTTCCTGTGTAATAAAAACTTTGCAACAAGATTAATATTAATGCAAAACCAATTAGCCTTTGCATCTGTTATAAATTATTTACCTCATAATAACATCACAAAGGCATGCGTTCTTAAAAAATGTGGAAAAAAATCTATCGATAAAATATTATCTGTCCCATCGCTATCCCTTTGTGTGACACTACGTGAGCAAACACTAGTAGGGTCCTTGGAACGTGCCAAAGTATATTTGGTAAATGCGACGGAAATTTCCTACATAAATACTATTGCTAGAAGTTGCAAAAAATTTTTCTCTTCAGGAAAAAATACTAATAAATAAATATTTATGGATAATCAACACAACATCTAGCCCCGTCGTCCTTAAGATTGTGATTCGTGTTCTAGACATCTGATATATCTTATGGTGGGTAAGAAGCTTTATGACGACATCTTTATAAGACTAGGTATTAGGAGGACTAGGTCTCGATTAGACTAAGTGGTAGTTGGCTGTAGCTGCCTAGATTTAGACCTGAGGTTATAGTTGCTCTGAGGTTATATACAAACAAAGTCATATAGGGTGTTGTAATAAAATGCCTCCTAGTTATCTGTATTATAATTGAATCAGAACAAAATAAAACTTTACGGCTAATGTGCACTTTTAAAAGAATAACATTAAAACTAGTAAACAAGCTACATTTCTTTAAAGTAGGTACCTATATATACATAAACAGACTCGAGGGCAGCTACCTAGCTAATATTATTATCAGAAACTATCTCCTGTTTGATTCAGTTATCGCGAAGTTGGAGTCTCCCAGGTATAATGCTAATTAAACGGACTATAACTTTCACGAAGTTGCGGTCCTTCGATCTCTAGGGTCCAGCAATTGGTAAATCATTATTATCATTAATATAATTAGCACAAATTCAAAATATTGTATATTTTTACTAATTTTAAGTTGACCTGTCCTGTCTGAGAACTTTGAAGAGTTTGAAAGACATTTGACATTCACCTACCCGCACTTGGCCAGCGCAGCGTGGTGAATTAAGGCCTAATCTCTCTTGTCAAGAGAGAAGTCCCTGTATCCCAACAGTGGGAACGTTAATAGGGTGTTTGTAGGTGTTGTATCAATAAAACATAGGTTTTGTACCAAAAAGCAATAGCGAGCGAGAAAACGAATGTTCGCGCGCGCCGTCGTCATGCACACTGACCTCCCCTCCCGCGTACCTCACCGATCGTCGCCCCGCGCGCCACAGCATATATCTTTATTTATGTTTTTAAATTACAGATTAAAAATATAAGGTCTGTTTTTTAACATAAACTAAAGAAATGAAAATCAAATTAAAACTTAAAACTATGAAAACACTACGCGTCGCCTACAGTGTTGATGATGACCTGTCCATGTATGCCCTGTGCTACTTAGGAAATAAACGTTTTGACTTCGACTTAAAAACTGGGGGGAATAAGGGGTTTTAAACACTTTTCTGGAGAAAAAGAAGAAGACTTTATCTTAAAATTGTGTTTAAAGATGTTACACGCCATCAATAATGTCCGCTTATGCCGTTAATGTGTCCGCAAGGACATACAATGCCTTAGATAGGTAAACAAAATTATTAAATTTAAAATTTACACATTTTGTATTCTTTGACCAAGATCAAATTATATAAATTAATAAAAAAACCAGGTATTATTTTGGCGCTGGGTCTAGGTATCTTATATACTATTATTAGTGTAAGGGCCTGATTAATATAGTTAAAAAAATCATATCCAACTTTTCACTTTTCGGCGGATATATTTTTAAAGAATTTTTTTTTGTACTAATACCAAAATATTTAATAAGAGAGGCCTTTATCCAACAGTGTTTGTTAGTCACTTAAGGCGGAAATACCTGAATTTCCCATAACCTGAAATGACCTGAATTTTATTGGTTTCCCCGTATAACAAAGGAGGAACTAAGCCTTAAGTTAAAGCCTTAGATCTTAACTGCACGTAAACGTGAAACGCTTACTAACCAGCCGTAAATGCCTAACGTTAACGGTAACGGCTCGTTAACGCAGGACTTTTACAACTGACTACAAGTTTTACGGTGTCTTGAGAAGGTTCTGGAAGTAAGGGTTGACCTTACGTAGCTTAAAGTCGTTCTTTGGTAAAGTGCTTTGGACGTTATAGGCTTTTATATACACCATGGATGGGTGACCGCCCGAACAAAATCTTTTTGCACAGTATGTATTTTTTTTTAGTTTTTTCTTTTTTATGAATTTACTACAAGCTATTACCACTGCTTTGCGTTGCGCAGTCGGGTAAAAGCTTGTAGCTGCTTGTAACTTGATATTTAGGACAAATCGTACGAAAGCGTTCCTTCACGCGATACTTCAATACCCAGTGAAAAACCTTATAGTTTGCAATAACAATGGCTTGACAAAACTATTGACGTTCTATATCTAAAAATCACATCTGGCCCACTTCAGGCGGGAATAGAAAATTCCAAATTCAAAATGCAACCGTCACCGGAAATGAATCCGTTGGCGGGAGTCTGTCCTGATACGGATCTGATGGAGCTTCGTCCGACATCCGGCCGCTTCCCGCTTTTATGGCTTCCAATTTCAAATCGTGCGGCGGTTGAGATTCGATTTAAAAATTGACCATTTTGCAGTTGCTTTTATTTTCGAAGAAATATATTTTTCTTTGAGGAAATTCTGTAGCTACCTACTTCTTATGTGAACTTAAAATCTTGTGTGAACTTTAGCCTTAAAATATGTTGTCACTTGTCCAGAACCTACAAAATATCAAATTCGACAGGGTAAGACTCCACTCTGACTGTGAATGCAACGTTAGTCTGTTCAAAGGTCTGAAACTGCAATAACCGAACGAATCGAAAGACTAAGCACTTTTGTATGAAGCAGCGCGGACTACGTGGTACTTTAAATAAAAAAAAATATTAAATTGTTAGTATAACTGGTGAAAAACTAGTTTTTTACTGATTTTGTGGTAAGCACCACCGTAAGGTAGTTACGGTAAGGACTACGTTATCATTAAAAAAATATTTTTTTGCTGGATAAGCTTTCATTCGACCACAATCTTACCTGATGTACAGGAGGTTGTTAAAGAGGTATACAAATAATGTATTATTGAAATTCAACCATCACTCATTTAAGGGTTAAAAGCAATAACACGAATTTGTTTCAAAAATATATAGTTTTTCAAAAAACTAACACATCAAAAAAAATAAACTTCTAAGCAACATAATATAATTAATCTCATCTTTAATTTAAAACAAAGAAAAAAATCTCATGATAATTGTGTTTTAGAAAAACCCGACACGTCAAATTGAATCATCATCGTCATTTTGGAAGTTTGGTTAAAAATAATTTATAATGCGACTCGTTACCGCTAGAAAAAAGTTCCCTCATATTAACTTAACTTTAGACCCCAGGGTATCCATTAACTTCCTGTTTGTTAATGAATCAACATAATGAATTATTTTAATGAGAAATAAGTATATTCAAAAGTTAAAAAGTGTGGTTTTGGAACTTTAACAGAAGTAATGTTAGTGTAAGTTAAGTTAATATCATCAATAAATAAAAATATTTGTAAAATAATCTAACATATAAAATTTCCATGTCACAATGTTAGTTGTACAATGTACAATTGTACAGTAGCTCCTCCAAAACGGCTTTACCGATTTTTACCAAATTTCATATGCGTATTCAGTAGGTCTGAAAATGAAAATAGTTTTTCATTTTGCAAAACAACGTTTGCTGGGGTCAGCTAGTAATTTATATACATTGAAATAGTAGGAAATAATGAAATAAATAATGAGAAATAATGCTGACTCCTTATTTAAGTCGGAACAGTCTTCTGATAGAAAAAATATATTTTGGTCTGGTTTTTTAGTATTATCTATATAAATAAAAATGAATTGTTGTTCGTTAGTCTGATTAAAACTCGAGAACGGCCGAACGGATTTATCTTATCATAGTCTTGAAATGTTCGTGGAGGTCTAGGGAAGGTTTAAAAGGCGAGAAAAAATCGAATAATTGCCGGGATTTTTTTTTAATAAAAACCCGTGCGAAGCCGGGGCGGGCAACTAGTAAAGAATATTTTTGTGAGTAAAAAATAATAATATTATAATTACTGAAGAGTTTATTTGTTGGTTTCAGATACCCCATTTATCGAGGAAGGCTATTGGTTTCTTTTTACCGCGGAGAAAGACTAAACAAGTACAAAGCTAGTTTTATTATAATATCCATCAAAACATGTCATGGACATGTGACATTCACCAACCCGCACTTGGCCAGCGTGGTGAATTAAGGCCTAATCTCTCTCGTCAAGTGGGAAGTCTCTGTCTCCCAGTGGGAATGTTAATAGAGTTATGATGATGGTCCACCAAAAAGACAATTAGATTAGTCGTTTATGTTTAATTTTTTTTTATGTGAGGTATGCCTTTATTTCGCCACAATGTCAACTGATGTAAAGTGACGATGTGGTCTAAGATGGGGCATGAAGACCTAGAAGGTAGATGGTTTCTCCGGACCACATTACGAAACACGAAAAAATGGCTTCACGCACTGGCCCAGCCCGGAGGGTGGTGACAAACCGCGGCCGAAGCCTACCACCAGAGACTGTTCTTAGCACCACCCGAAGGCCACGTGTAAGGATTCAGAGGGTTACCACTTACGGACGTGAACAGACAAAACCTCCGAAATGCACCCAAAAACATAACACCTGGGTGAATAAAGTCTACTAAAAATATACTTAATGCACCTGGGTAAAACTCAGGTGAATCAAGAATACTGCTCCTTTTCAAATTTAGATTAATTCGTCTAAAAGTTATAACAGACAGACAGCTACTTTAAAACTATATTCTTCTTAGGGTTCTTTGCTTCAACTACGTAACTCTAAAAGTGAAGAAGATTTGCCTGGTCGCTCTTCCGTAAAAGCCACTCGGCTCAATGTACATAATTGAATCTCTTACAAGCTTAGCTCTGATGCAGTTACCTTGTAGAGTACGGGAACATGTGACAGTTGTATGCGGAGGTATTCACAAACTTGTAAGATGTTTTACTTTAGTAGGGTGGCACACAATAATTTAATATAATATAAATTTCTGGACAATCCACAAAACAACATCTAGCCTCGTGGTAAGCTCTAACCTTCTGATGTAAAAGGTTTTTTTTTACTGCTAGATAAGTTTTTCATTATCATCACCTTTTTTTATCGTTCCCACTGCTGGGACACAGGGACTACTCTCTTGGCGAGAGAGGTTAGGCCTTAATTCACCACGCTGGCCAGGTGCGGGTTGGTGAATGTCACATGTCCTTCAAATTCTTTAAAGTTCTCAGAGCATGCCGGTTTTATCACGATGTTTGCCTTCACCTTTAAATCACGTGTTTATAGCGCACATAAAATTCTCAAGAAGAAAAATCCAGAGGTGCGTGGCGAGGTTTAACCCACGACCTTCGGAATGAAAGTCGGTGGTCCTCCCACTTAGCCAACACGGCTTTACTTTTCCCTGATGTAACCTGATGTACTGGTCGATGATATACTTTGATAGTGACTATGTGATCTACGATGGGACACATTTTTAACTACCGGGTAATCTGCCGAATTATTTCGAAAAAGGCAGACAGAATACACGGAATACCGTGTATTTTGCGAGTGCCGTGTTGGCTTTTTCAAAATAATTTCATAAATTGCAAAAAGATGCAGTCATTTAACAAAATTATTGCATCTTTGTGCTATTTAAATAATACTAGCTGACCCCAGCAAACGTTGTTTTGCAAAATGAATAATTGATTGTAGCCGATTCTCAGACCTACTGAATACGCATATAAAATTTGGTAAAAATCGGTAAAGCCGTTTTGGAGGAGTACGGTAACTAACATTGTGACATGGATTTTTTTTTTATGAGGTAGATATTTTTTAAATAAAAGTTAAAATTGTACATGGAACCCATGTCATACTTTTCAAATTTATGATTAAATTAACCTGTAAAATTCATCAAATTCAACAGCAAACATTGATATTTCACATATTTAACCAGACCGGTTAATAATTCAAATTCAATATCAAACTTGTGATTGCTATTTGCGAACAAATCGAACAAAAACAAAGTTGTAAGAAAATTTCCATACGCGTAAATCAAATCAGCAATTTATTATTCATATTTGTATTGATATTTAATATGAAACAGAACAATATGTAAATTTCATTAATTATTTTTTATTAGAGCGCTTGTACATAGGGTAGATTACTAAATTAATAATAACTCCGTTATTAAGATTATAAAAATAAATACGACTATGTTTTTCAAATATTACTCATGTTTCGTAATGTGGTCCGGAGAAGCCTTCTAGGTCTTCATGCTCCATCTTAAACCACATCGTCACTTTACATCAGGTGAGATTGTGGACAACTGTAGGCTTATCCAGCTTTAAAAAAAAATATTTATAGTATTTAGTCAAAAATAACTGACTACTTACTGCAGTTTGTTAAAAGAAAAGGAACAAATAACATGGCATTTTTTTTAATCACCACGACTTACTCCAATTTCAGTAATAAGACATATTATGCAAATTATAACATAAACACCATAAATGCATTGATTCAAATAAAATAATTATTTCTAATAATTAACAATAAATTCATTCAAAACGTAATTAGTTTTAAATAAAAAAATAAAAATAAAAAAAATAGTTCAGTATTAGAATAATGTCATAAGAAGGTGATCACATTTAGTTCGATCCTCGGTGTAAATATGGTCAGTTTCTTTTAACCAAATAAAACGTCATATATAAAATTGACACTTTGGTATAACTTGTTACATCCGGCACGTCTACAGAAGATGTTTTGAAACGTTGATTTTGATCACTTACTTTTGCTGTAGGTACAGCCAACAGTCAGTCAGTATTGTAGGTACTATCACAGATTAGATAATTATCTTATCTGTGGTACTATTGACGACCGAATTAGTCATTGGTTTTGATGTGGAAAAAAAACTTACAAAAAACCACATTGAACGTGGCTTGGTGGGCGAATGTCCGCCTGAGACGCAAGAGGTTTTGAGGTTTTGGGTTCGATTCCCGTTGAGGGACCAGGTTTTGTATTATCTACAATTTATGGTTTCGGGTCTGGGTGTTTTCTATGTATCATATGTATTTATGTAGTATTATTAGTAACCTAGCACCCATAGATACTGTATTGTTGAATAACCAAATCAAACATTCCAACTGACATTCAGTTTGTATTGTATTGAAATGTAATTTATGTAGTATCAAAACTTGACAAAATCTATTTATATTTGATACTGACTAAGTATTTGCAATTTGACACATTAATAATTGAATTTAAGAATAGGTATCTTGCCCTTATATTTTTATTTATGTTGATTTATTTGTTTTGACATGCTTTAAGACATGTAAGAAAAACCGGCTGTAATTGTGTCGTATAATTTTACTATCATTAAATGACTATTATTTACTATTAAAAGCATAAACGACTAACAAAGCTAGAATGAGTTTTACACTCCCTAACATACCCAACACGTGTATTTCCGTAGAGCATTGATCATAAACGGATTATGGGCCTGAACCCAATAAACAATCGAACGATACTGATTCAGAATA
This sequence comes from Gymnoscelis rufifasciata, assembly GCA_929108375.1. NCBI lineage: Eukaryota > Metazoa > Arthropoda > Insecta > Lepidoptera > Geometridae > Gymnoscelis > Gymnoscelis rufifasciata. Next base: position 2,492,760 of record OV815320.1, read on the forward strand.
CGTTTAATATTTTGCCTTTTCGAGGCACCATGCGGATAGGGATGGGAAAAGGTTTTTGAACTTTATATTTTAATGGCAGCGCTTCGAAGTGTAACCCGCGTTTTAATGGACTTTGCCACCAAATTACTTATTGTTCGTGGTAAAAAGTAGCTCATTCCAAGTAATAATTTAACACCATTTCATATTTCATCAAGTACCATTTCAAATCCAAGACGGACAAACAAACAGACACTCTACGGGAGCCTATGGGACTATATCTTAATTTAATTATTTGTTTATGTTAATAAAGATATTTTTACTTTTTACACTCTTACACTTTCCCTTTTAAAATATTGGTATATAATATGTTATGATCCAATAACGTTCATTTTTTATATTTTTGCGCTAGATTAACTTTATCTGAAGTAAAATGGGAAATCGCATTTGTTTTTTTTATTCCTTTAACAGGGAGACACACATGATGATTATTATAAGTTTATAGTAAAATACACGTAACGTAACTTTACATTTCATAATTTTTAAAACAATTTACTTTCTCAATAACAGAGTAGGTACCTAATACTGATACAGGGCAGTATAATAACAAGAAAAAGAAAAGATAAAATCAGAAGTTGTATAAAATCTAAAATTAAAATTTAAGAAAAACCCCCGATTTCAATGCCTTAATTTCCCTAAAAGTAAAACACCATAATATTTTGTAATATGCACGCGATGCGCTTTCATTTGATACCCCACCCGAGTATATTTGCAGATTTTCGGTTTTCCTTCCTCACTCTAACCCCTATAACTTTTAAACGGCATACACGTTTTTTGAAACGAATTATACAAAAATATAATAATAACATGTTTAAGAAGACTCGCGCCAGACTCGCTTTTTTAACAAAAAAAAAACTAATATAAATCGCTCCATCTATTAATTCGGGAGCTATGATGTCCCAGACAGACAGACAAAACTTATAACACCCTATTTTTTGGTCAAATATGCTTGGCATACAAGCAACAATGAATATAATATCTGCAGTTTATAATAAACGTTTCTCTAGCTTAGATATTTTTAACTCTTCTAAGCAACAATTTAGAAAAGGTACAATAGACCTTAATCTGAATAAGCAATAGATGTGCAATAATAAGTGTTGTAGAGTTTCATAATCTCATTTATTAATATTTCGTTACAAAATAATACATTTCGTACATTATCTTAAGAGTTAACTTACAAGACTGCCCGCTATGGCGGGAAATCGCAAATCGATCATTCAATCAATCTTTAAAGGGACGATACCTTTGATCGATACCAATAATCTAATTTGACACTGACATTTGACGCCCTACAATGTTTAAATTTGGGTATTTTTGCCAAAATAAACGATGAGTTATTTGTATTACCTTTTCTTAAATGCTTACAAAGTTATTTGTTTTGATTTAAGTTTAACTGGAACCAACTAATTTTGTTTATACATAACTTATTTGTTAACTAGCTAAGTCACTAACTTATCTGTAAAATTTAGAAAGACCTTTAATTGGGCAATTTTATTTTCACTAAAATATATTAAAAGTTTATTTAAGATACACTGTTGGTCTTTACATAAATAAATAAAAGTAAAACTCGATCATAGATAAATATTTCATCGATAGGTCACATCCCTAGCGAGCGATAAGAAGCCAGACGGCAAAACAAAAGCGCTATCGACGCGAATTTCAACAATATCCAAGCGCGCGTAAATCACGCACGTCCGCCATATTGTTTATTCCCAGCATTCTATAGTTTATGAATGTTCTTTTTTCAAACTGATTTCATCGATAGCTTTTTATTTTTCAATTTAAATAAGTGCCTACTGCGTGGAACGAAATATTGTTTGCGTAACGCTTTGGTAAAATTGAGTAAATCCTTTTTTGTGTAACGTAAATGTGAATACAAAACAATATTACTTAGGTAAACTACACATTGTTGCATTTCTAACTAAGACTTTTACTTTGAGAAACTATCCATGATTGTGGAACTACATAGTGACATCTTGAACTCTTTTATGTTATGCTCTCCAATAAGTAATTTATTTATTTTCTTAAGTAAGTAATTAAGTAATTTATTCATTTATTATGAACTTCCCACACTTCCCACTTTAAATATAAATCTAACCAATTAAACAGTCGTGTTGTATAACCATTAATTACATCCAACATAACAACTAATAGAAATTCTTCACAGACAGTCTGCTGCAATACAAAATTCAGGCTTTCCTCATAGATATCCAGATATTATCTTATGCATGGATTCATATCAATAGTTGTAGTGATTAAAAAGGAAGCATTGCATAAACACCTCTGTTTTACATTCACACTGCTGGGACACAGGGATTTCTCTCTTGACAAGAGAGATTTGACCTTAATTCATCACGACTTAATTAAATGCGGGTTGGTGAATGTCACGTGTCCTTCAAAACTGTTTAAAGTTCTCAGAAGATGCCGGTTTCCTTATGATGTTTTACTTCAGTTTTAAAAGGATGGTTAGTGTTTAATTAGCACCCGTGCAAAGCCGAGGCGGCCACCTAGTGTAGTAGCCAATTTATTAATTAACGTATCAGATTTGGTTTACTTTAGTTTAATAGAAAATATTTTGTGATGCGTGAAAAGTCTGAAAAGCCACAGTGTTTGCTAATGTTAATAAACAAGCGAACAAGACTGAGTCAGTAATGCAATGATGAAATTATTTACGTTTTCCCGAAAAAATTGGCGAAAATAAAGAAAACAATTTGGCGCATTTTGGTCGGGTATTGTTCTCGTGCAGGGTGCAAAATAAACAAGCTTACTCTGTCTGATGGAACCATGGCTAGAGACGGAATAAAAATGCGTATATGTGCAATTTTGGTGGAAAATATAAAGGCACTTTAGGATTTTATAGTTCGTGTGGTTTCGTATGATTATTTCAGTTGTAGAAATAGAAATAGAAATAGAAAAAGTTTTATTTACGTCAAAAAAAAAATACAAACACAATACAGAGCAACTATAACATTAATTTTAGTTAGATTTATATACATGTGTAACAAATTCGGACGTAAATTGGTTGCCACTCAGCATGTGCTGTCGAAAGTCCACTGCCAGCATAAGCTTCCTCAAAGATTCAGTTATTTCGGTAAGAGGCTGCCTGTATTCACCGTGAATATGAATTGGAAGATATTTGAGAACTTTTCAGCTCCTTTGACCAATCATATTCGTATGGCCTGCCCGCTGCCACTTCAAGGAAATAAGTCGCGGAGGCGGCGCGGTGGCGGCGCGTATCTACAGTGGAGCGGTTCGTCGGTGGCGCGGTAGTGGCATTGTTAATTATGATTAATTTGATATATTTACTATGGCACTACAGCTAACTAGTACAGCTAACAGCTAAGCACTAACAGCTCAAATAACCAATTTTTTTAGTAGATATTTTAAATACTAGAAACGAAAAATTTAATGATAAATATTGAATATGTAATAAGTTACTTACCTACTATAGTCTAAGACTATTTTTGTATCAGTTGTAATGTCCCAACGGGGCTCATGTAAGGGTATATCTAAAACTTAACACCATTTGTAACCACATGAATCAACGAATAAATGAATATGAATATGAAATATGAGCTTATAATAGGCGAGGCACTTAGTAGTAAGGTATGATGATCGGTGTTAGTTGACTTGAAGTATTTATAGTTCATAAATTATTATTCAATAATTATTATTCATTCTTTATGGTTCATCGGTCGCCTAACACTGCAAGGCGACACCAACATAACAGATGATCCACGATTCTGACACTTTAGTTTATAAGATTTCTATTTTTATGTATGTTAGTCTATAAGGTATATGTTTATATGGGCCTTAGATGCCTGAAATAAATTATTATTATTATAGTTCCGTTGTCGTCTCTCAAAACGTAAACGTCCTCTCCACAAATCAACTTGGTAAATTAAAAACAATTATGGTAATACGAAATGATCCATTTTACGCCCTTTAATTCTCGGCTGAAAGGGGCCGGTAATGACGTTACCAACAATGACGTCATAAAATGAAGCTCAACCTTTAACCTACCTTTAAAAGTTGCGCTTCCTGTTTTTCAGTTTATGAATTGTGAATTATAAAGTAAATAAACAGAGGTTTATTTTAATTAAAATTAAATAAATGTAATGGAATAAAAGTGCTAAATGTTAATTTGCGGTTACTTATGTGCGAAGTGCCTAAATTGATCATTTATTACTAGATTATAATAGGTAATAATAAAATTGAAAACATAAAAAAACACTTATCCCACAAGCAGTCCCAATCAGAAGTACAGAGGTTAAATTGAATTTAAATTAAAGTTGTATGTTTTATCTGAAATTTGTTAGGCAACTCATATGCAATATAATTTTTTTTATATTAGCCTACGTTGTCCCACTGCTGGGCAAAGGCCTCCCCCAACTCCCTCCAACAATATAATTATAGACATTATTAAATTGAATATATATTTTTTTATCAAATAAGCATCTCAATGGTAGGTAACAGATCCTATACTATAAGGTCGATCCGTATAAATATTATGGAACGGAACTATTAAGGTACGATTTCCACCGGCCGGCCGGCTGCAAAACCGTACTCGCGATCGTGGATTGTTTTGTAATACAAATACGACCTTAGGAACTATCAAAAAAATACTATTTTATTTAACTAACTTGAAAGTGCGCTCCGATGCTCCCATTTGGTGTCAATTCTGCCAAATGTATGCCATGAAAATGCTACTCGATAACACGCATAAAAGAAATAGTCCAGCTACAGTACCCAGCCGAATAGCACCTGCACGAATAGCTCATGGCCGATTCCACTGACTGCACCTGTCAATATTTTGGCACGTTATAGGAAAAACTGGTTACCCCGTAAGCCATATCATTCAACACTACAATAACGAGCACAGTTGTACTACAGAAACACTTAAACACCTTAAGTACCAACTAACTCACTCCTATACTTCCTTTAAACAGCTTCCAAGTCGTAATCAATTTCCAATGAGGATAAATGAAGCCGCAAGCGAGCGCATCAAATCCTATCGGGCTCAGAGCATTATCAGCGAATCAATTTCAGAACAACGTGGAGCCTGTATTGCGCCGCGAGTACAAGCGATAGCGAGCGAAGGGGGCTCTACGGTTTGAGGCACCAGCTGAAGCGATTTACTTGTCTTAACGAAGAATGGACTCTCATAAAGAGTTTGCACGTGTCATTTTTAAAGACATTTCAAACGATATTTAATTTATTTAAATATTTCTTCCATCGGGTTCACAGTAACATTAACAGCAAATCAATTTCAGAACAACGTGGAGCCTGTATTGCGTCGCGAGAAGGCGGGACTTAGTGGTTTGAGGCACGAGCTGAAACGACTTAATGTGTTAAGTTTTAGTGTGACTAGTAGTTAACACAGTAGTGGCCACACAAGCTGCAAGATTCAAGATTTTTTATTGATAACAAAGGTTACAGGTCAGTTTTATCCATATTATCTATTATTTTATGTCCTAGCGGATAAAGATTATCGATAATATTTTTATCTGGGTAAGATTTCTATGTACACAATTTAACAATCAAGTTTTCTTTATATTCATCTATAATCAAAACGTTGTATTTATTACATAACAAAAAAAAATGATTTTGTATTTAAGGTGAATTATTGCGAGAGTAATTAAGTTTTATGTAAATAGGTTGAAACATTTAAGACTTGTGAAAGGGTTAAAGTGGGGATAAATTACCGAATGTCTGCAAATATACTCCAGTAAATATTTCAAACCTATAGGGAACTAAGGTTATAGATATAAATATATTTTTTAATTTTGGATATAAATTATACTAAAAGCTTTTAAATTAAGGCAAGCATTTCTCGCGATGTTCACAGATACCAGAAACAATAGCCGCTCCGACCCAGCGGCCACGATGAGCCGAATGCTGATTAAGTGGTGCCACGCTGATCGTAAATAATCTTTTAAATCACCAGTATTGTTAACAGTTTCATGAGGTTTTCCCTTGAGGTAGGTTTCAGAGGATATTTAATGTTGTCCTTTTGATATTGTGAGCAGAATTAGACTTCCGTTATTGGAATTTTATTAGACTAGCTGTCATACTACCTAATAGATTTTGCCGGCGGTAATGAGTAGCTTTTAATAAAACAGCTATGTTCTGTTCATGCCAAACATATTTTACCGTGCTAAAATAAATCAATTATTTTATATGTATCTAAGAGTGCTTACCCGTTCGACCCAAGATTTTTCTACCCAATAGGTATTTTGCTCCGTTCAACCCAAAACAACAGATTCAAGTTACCCGTTCTACCCACACCTACTTATTCCTAATTTCTATTGTTTAAATTCAAATAAATGTCATAGTGAAATACTAAAGAAGCAGGGTCATTCATTACATTAGACAAAAAATCGCCACGGCGTTGCCCGTGTTTTTGGATTTTCTCGTGGGATCATATATGTATATATAAAATCACCAACTACTAATAAATTGAAAATTAATTAAAAAAACATTGTCCAGCGGACACAATTGTGAATCTAAACCATTCCCAGATCCCCTTGAACACACACAAAAAATTTCATCAAAATCGGTCCAGTAGTTTGAGAGAAGTTCAGTGACATACACACTCACAGAAGAATTATATATTAGGTCCTTACATATGAAATTGGCGTTTTTCGTACTGGCCACTTTAATCACAAATTTCTCCTCTTTGGTAAGGAATTCCAAATTCAAATTTGTACAGCTATAGACTCATGTATTTGTGCTTCGATGATCGTCATTCATTTGTTTTTTTTCTTCTGTTTTTTTCTGTTTGCGTCACTCATTTTACAAAATGGAAAACTTAAAATATCGCATTATTTACGAGTACGAGTTCCGCCGTGGCACTAGTGCTGCGGAAACAACTCGAAGGGTGAATGATGTGTATGGCGGTCGTGTTGCAAAAGAAAACACAGTTCGTTTTTGGTTCCAACGTTTTCGTTCTGGAAATTTCGACTTGCAGAACAAGCCCCGTGGACGGCCTGAGACTCAAGTTGATAATGAAGAGTTGAAGGCTATTGTGGAAGCGGATCCATCGCAAACCACGTCCGAGTTAGCTGCAGGCTGCGGTGTTAGTGATAAAACTGTTTTAATTCACTTGAAGCAAATTGGGAAGATTAAAAAGCTTGAAAGGTGGGTACCTCACGAATTGACTGAAGCAAACCGGCAAACGCGCGTCGACTGCTGCGTTACATTACTAAACCGGCACAATAATGAAGGTATTTTAAACCGAATCATTACCTGTGATGAAAAATGGGTTCTTTACGATAATCGGAAGCGCTCAGCGCAATGGTTGGATCCTGGCCAGCCAGCCAAATCCTGCCCCAAGCGAAAATTAACCCCAAAAAAGTTACTTGTAAGCGTTTGGTGGACTAGTGCCGGTATTGTTCATTACAGTTTTCTCAAATCTGGCCAGACTATTACGGCTGATGTCTATTGTCAGCAATTGCAAACCATGATGGAAAAGCTAGCGGCTAAACAACCTAGGCTGGTCAATCGCTCCACGCCACTGCTGCTTCACGACAACGCTAGACCACACACTGCGCAACAGACGGCTACTAAATTAGAAGAGCTTCAATTGGAAAGTCTAAGACATCCTCCGTACTCCCCGGACCTTGCTCCAACAGATTACCATTTTTTTCGAAATTTGGATAACTTCTTGCAAGGGAAAAAATTCAACTCCGATGGGGCAGTCCAAATCGCCTTCAAAGATTTTATTGATTCCCGTCCGACTGGTTTTTTTAGTAAAGGGATCAATGAACTACCTATAAGATGGCAAAAGTGCATAGAAAATAATGGTTCATACTTTGATTCATTAAATATATTATATTAAAAAATATTCGACTTTTTGTTCCTCCCATACAAAACGCCAATTTCATATGTAAGGACCTAATATATAAAGATATACAAATTACGGTGTCTGTACTATTTAGAATACACTGTGACTCAGATTTTTGCTTTGGGTAGAACGGGGCATATGTTTTGGGTTGAAGGGGTAAAAATATTATTGGGTAGAAAAATCATGGGTTGAACGGGTAAGCACTCGTATCTAAGCTACATTATTACGGCGTTTTATGGACGGTGGCCTATAAAATATAAATACCCAATATCTAATGCTAAACCTAAAACTAGCCTATACCTAATTATATTTATCCTTATTTTAATCAAATTTTTTGAAAAAATAAATATAAACTAGTCGATCTAGTAGTAGATATTAAATCTATAGGAATGTTATAACTCTGTCCACAGATTCTCTAGAGTCCGAAAAAGAACTTAGGCTTTTTACCGGGAAAATGCCATTTGCGAGAAAATCCATTATAAAGCGGGTTACACCGCGGGGCGCAGCTAGTTATAATTATAAAAATTGTTAATTTAACTAGCCAAAATATATACAGCATCTATCCCCTGTGTAAGCTATAATCCAATTCCACATTAACATTACTAAAATAAGCCCAAACCGGAGAAATACCAGGAACACGACAACAACAATAATTCCTTAGGCCGCATTCCCACAGGTCTCTATCGGTGTATCGAGACTATTCAAGACCTAGCTCTCTGATTTATGTGTTGACAGACGACACGCTGGCGCTCGGCGATAAATATAATAGTACAGTGGTGACCCACCCAAGGAGCAAGTGTGTAAGGATGCATTTCCACCGGAATCTATTGAGAAAACCATAAAATTAAACGAAGCTTCGGTATCTTGATTATAATTATGTATGTAGATTCGATATGACAGTATTTTCATAGATTTGACAATGAGGTGGACGTTTTAGGGACTCTTAGTTATGTTTTTCATCTAGAAAAACATAAGAAGGAGAGAGTCCTTGCATTTTCTTGCAAAATTATAAATTAATGAGATAGTTGATAGATGTTGTTGTTTGGATTGTCCGGAAATATTTATCGCATCCAACACGAACGGAGGCGATGCGAATGCTATGCTAACTTCACAGCGCGCGCGCCTGACAGAGTCGTGACGTCACCGCCCCAGTCGACGAGCGCTCCCCGTCACTCTATTCCCGGCGCTCGGCGGAGACGGACGCGAAACTGTCACCCCGTCCGTGTTCGATATTTTGTTTAAAGTTAATTATCAGAATACAACATTGTTAAATCTGCACATCAACTTTCATTTGGACCAACTACCTTTAACACGCATAACAACTATGTCTGAAGAAAAATGGACAAAAATCCTGACGCTACGACATATTTATGTTTTTATTTATTTGAACTCAAATATTTAGCTATTTTGTAATGTATTTGTGTGTCCTAGCCCTTACAAGCAGTTGTTCTACGAGCTACGATCCAGGAAGACGGCTACATCAAGCACACGCTATCTGACTTATAGTATTTTGAACCATAAGACGCTAAGAATTGGGTGTATTTTAAGTTAACAGCAATTTGTCAATAAGTTAACTTTGGAAGTTAACTTATATGATGTGCCTAGAAATGAGGAAGAAACTACATAATTGGATAAAAAAACTTTTTGTGTTTTAAACATATTTAATACACTATTTTGTTTCATTATATTGACATTTTATTTTATTATGCACCAATTTTATTTACTGTTAATATTTTGTATGCTTTGGGAGCGGAATCAATTGTTCGATCTTAAGTCTTAATAACTGACTGCATGTACCTATTGTTATTGATTCACAAACAATAAATGATAATTACTGATTATTATAACTAAGACATATCACCCTATTAACGTTCCCACTGCTGGGACACAGGGACTTCTCTCTTGGCGAGAGAGATTAGGCCTTAATTCACCACGCTGGCCCAGTGCGGGTTGGTGAATGTCACATGTCCTTCAAACTCTTTTAAAGTTCTCAGAACATGCCGGTTGCCTCACGATGTTTGCCTTCACCGTTAAAGCACGTGTTTGAAGCGCACATAAATTTCTCAATAAGAAAAATCTAGAGGTGCATGGCGGGGTTTGAACGTACGACCTTCGGAATGAAAGTCGAGTGTCCTCCCACTTAGCCAACACGGCTTTTATTATAACTTATTACTTGTTATTATATAAACATAAATGGGACCATATTAGTGAGACTTCGTCGTCTGTCTATCACCAGGCTTTATTTTAAGAACCGTGATAGCTTGAAATTACAATACAATACACAAAAAAACGCTTTATTGTACCACAACACAGGAACAAAAACATGTAAAACAAAATAACAAACAAGAGGCACATTTTTCGGCCTTATCGCTAAAAAGCGATCTCATCTAGATAACTTTAGGACGGAACAAAATTTTTTTTTTTAAATGGAGAGGAAATTTTGAGGAATTAAGTATTTCTATTGCCGCTAAAACAACAAAAACTAATGATATGCATAAAATAAGTATTTAAGAGTATTTGTAAAAGAAACGAGATTTTTACAAAGTTAAACTTGGATGGGTATTTTTTTTTTTTTTATGTATTGCATAAAGTATACTTATAAATTGTACACGGAACCATAGATGTAGTATGATATCTCATACTCTTCTAATTTATTTTATTTATAATTGACTACCGTAACCATGATGATGACTATAAAAACAATTTTTTTAAATAATTACCTTAACTTATCAATAAATCAATAAATTTACGTCACCGCCAGTCAATTAATTATCAATGATTTGCAACAACTTATCGACCACATAAAGATAAAATATAGATCATAGATAAAACGGTTATAAAAGATAAGACACGCGGCCAAAGCCGATTTTTAAACGAAAATACAAAATCGAATTATGAATTTAAAACTTTTTTCTTTACTACTAGTAATAGCAGTAGCTTCTGCTAAAAAAAATTACGATGGTTTTAAAGTGTACGATGTTGTTATTAAAAACGAAACGGAACTAAATGTTGTTAAAGATATACAGAGGAGTAACATAGCCGAGTTTTGGGAGGAACAGTTCGATTTGAACAATGTTGTCAAAGTCATGGTGGCTCCGGGGAAGCAAGAGCTGTTCATGAATGTTCTGAACACTGCAAATGTCGAAGTGAAGGAAGTTATTGAGGATTTGCAAAGGTATAAACATATATCATTTAATAACATTATTGTGGAAAGTCTGTTTGTTCTCTTACAAACTCGCAAATTATACTTGAAAGCAGATAAAGTAAATTTGGTGATAATTATTTAATTTGAGTACTATTATTATTCTCAAATGTAATTAAGGACAATTTGTAACATATACAGATGGGTTTTTATTAGACTAAACCTCTTCATACATTTTTGAAACTGATAAAGATGGGAATCAATTGAAAATAATAATGAGTTCTAGCCAAGCACAAGGATAATGTTCCTCGGTCCTGACTTTTGGCCTACAGGAGTCGTATATCGACGCTTTCGGCGTTCACGAAGAAAAATTCCTGATTAGTTTTAAGCCATACATATATACTTGGAGGGATATGGAGGAGGCACTATAGGCTAATGAAAAAAAACATTTTTAAGTTATTCTGTAAGATATTTAATTATGCATTATGATTTGCATGGTATTTTATATGTTTATACGTGGTTTTCGGGGCATTACCTTGCTGCAACTGTGTTACAGCAAGGTACACAATTGAGTAGTTAAGACTGCGTAAATTTGATAAATTACAAATACAAGACGTTTATTGTACAACATAGAGATATATAAAATCTTAAAATAATGGTTTCCAAACGAGGCACAGCCTGTATCTTGGAAACCACCTTCTTAATGAATCCAATCATACATAGAAAGTACTAATAATATAATATACATTTACATTTTATAGAGAAGACAATTATAGTTAAAATACAAAATTAAAAGTAAATACTACCTTTCGATTTTAATAAAGGGGAATTTTTAACTGCACCTCTATTTACCCTACTGCATATCAAATAAATTACTGTACTGCAAATTAACTACTTAATTACTAAAGCATGTTGTACTAAAATAATTTTAAAATTCATCCAAATTTGCTGGCTTTTTTATCATATTTACAGCAAAAATCTAGTTTAAACCACAGATATACGCATTTTGAAACAATATTACTCACCGTAAAACAAAAATACTAATTTGCACACAAATTATTCAATATGACAACGATATTTCCAAAATGATTTTCAAGTTGCAAATCCGAATCAGTGCACCCCCAATTCCACGTGGTCTTGTCTGTCACACAACTATAGTGTTTTTAAAAAGCCGGAGGCGCGGAGGGAGAGTGTTTTACTGACTGCCCCTTCGCCCTTGCGTAACAAAGCGCAGGCACCCGTGCGAGCCGGAGCGGCTGAGGCTGGTCGCCGAAGGTGACCAATAAGCCGAAGCTGCGGAGGTGAGCATTACGGCGGGCGGGGGCTGCACTTCCCGCAGCGCCGGAGCAGTTTATTAATACAATTTTTTTTTTTTGGACAGCATATTGACTCTTAGTTAACAGATAGTCAGTCAGTAAAACAGTTAAGCTATAAAGATCTAACAGTATATTATAATTGATTTATTTGATGAGCAAATTTAGTGTGCAATTCAGTATTTTTGGTGGTAATTTCGAATATTTTTATTGAAAAAAAGGGATTTTCTGTTAAAGTATTAAATACCACCCTTTAATAAATTACTGAATTTACTGGTAACTACTAAAATAGTTTTTTTTAAATTAAATAAGAAGTTATATTGTCGTAAAAACAATAACAAAACATATAAACTTCCAGACTGATAGACGATCAAATGAGACCAGCAAGTGTAAGGACCTCAGACTCATTTCACTCCCTGAACTGGAACCAGTACCACAGTCTTGAAGAGATCTACGCTTGGATTGATGAGCTGGTCGCAGCTTACCCTGAAGTGGTTTCCAGTGTGACGATTGGACAGTCTGTTGAAGGCAGGCCGATTAGAGTAAGTCTGTTTAGACTTAATTTTGAGATAGCTTTATTTGGTCACCAATTGGAACAGGTGATCAAGCTTAATGGTGATAATATTAGTTTTGCTTACCAATGTTAGAATAGAAAGAGGAAATATCCGACGACCTCGGTGGCTCGAAAGTCCGCCTGAGGCGCAGGAGATTGCGTGTTCGATTCCCGCTGGGAGACCAGATTTTGTACGATCTACAATTTCTAGTTTCTGGTCTGGGTGATTTCTACTATATTTACAAAATAATGTAACTATGTAGTATATCAGTCACCTAACACCCATAGAACAAGCTCTGCTTTGGGGTTAGGTAATGCTGTGTGATTAGTCCGCAAATATATTTATATATTTTTTTAATTTGTCTGTAAATTTCTTCATAATCATTTCAACTTGTAGCTCGTAGTCGCATTCTAAACATTGAGTTTTTTAAAATACTCGATTAGCAGCTTTGCCAGTTTACAACTAAAATAATTGAATCTTATCACAACTACAATTACATAAGTGCTACACCCCATCTCGTTGGGAAATCTCTACAGAAAACGGCCCGAGTGGAGACGACATGCGCAAGAAAAGGTATAAATAAATATCAAACATATGTGTTTGAAGAAGAAAAAAGACGAGAACTGATCCTTAAGCTTGACCTTCTCAAAGCCAATCATCCTCGAACTCGCTTGTTGCCAAATTTGGGTATACACACGGCATCACCTAACCCCAATCTAGGCAGAGCTTGTACGATGGGTGGGTGGTGACTGATATACTACATAGATACATTTTTTTGTAAATACATACTTATGAGCATACAGAAATTGTAGATCGTACGAAATCTAGTCCACGAAATCTGTATGAGCCACATGATTTTTTTATTAGGAAAGCTTGGGTCATTGTAACCAAAATCGGCTTTGTCTCTTATATATATATTAGGTCCTTACATATGAAATTGGCGTTTTGTATGGGAGGAACAAAAAGTCGAATATTTTTTAATATAATATATTTAATTAATCAAAGTATGAACCATTATTTTCTATGCACTTTTGCCATCTTATAGGTAGTTCATTGATCCCTTTACTAAAAAAACCAGTCGGACGGGAATCAATAAAATCTTTGAAGGCGATTTGGACTGCCCCATCGGAGTTGAATTTTTTCCCTTGCAAGAAGTTATCCAAATTTCGAAAAAAATGGTAATCTGTTGGAGCAAGGTCCGGGGAGTACGGAGGATGTCTTAGACTTTCCAATTGAAGCTCTTCTAATTTAGTAGCCGTCTGTTGCGCAGTGTGTGGTCTAGCGTTGTCGTGAAGCAGCAGTGGCGTGGAGCGATTGACCAGCCTAGGTTGTTTAGCCGCTAGCTTTTCCATCATGGTTTGCAATTGCTGACAATAGACATCAGCCGTAATAGTCTGGCCAGATTTGAGAAAACTGTAATGAACAATACCGGCACTAGTCCACCAAACGCTTACAAGTAACTTTTTTGGGGTTAATTTTCGCTTGGGGCAGAATTTGGCTGGCTGGCCAGGATCCAACCATTGCGCTGAGCGCTTCCGATTATCGTAAAGAACCCATTTTTCATCACAGGTAATGATTCGGTTTAAAATACCTTCATTATTGTGCCGGTTTAGTAATGTAACGCAGCAGTCGACGCGCGTTTGCCGGTTTGCTTCAGTCAATTCGTGAGGTACCCACCTTTCAAGCTTTTTAATCTTCCCAATTTGCTTCAAGTGAATTAAAACAGTTTTATCACTAACACCGCAGCCTGCAGCTAACTCGGACGTGGTTTGCGATGGATCCGCTTCCACAATAGCCTTCAACTCTTCATTATCAACTTGAGTCTCAGGCCGTCCACGGGGCTTGTTCTGCAAGTCGAAATTTCCAGAACGAAAACGTTGGAACCAAAAACGAACTGTGTTTTCTTTTGCAACACGACCGCCATACACATCATTCACCCTTCGAGTTGTTTCCGCAGCACTAGTGCCACGGCGGAACTCGTACTCGTAAATAATGCGATATTTTAAGTTTTCCATTTTGTAAAATGAGTGACGCAAACAGAAAAAAACAGAAGAAAAAAAACAAATGAATGACGATCATCGAAGCACAAATACATGAGTCTATAGCTGTACAAATTTGAATTTGGAATTCCTTACCAAAGAGGAGAAATTTGTGATTAAAGTGGCCAGTACGAAAAACGCCAATTTCATATGTAAGGACCTAATATAACAAAAGTATTACTTATTAGGCGGAAAATAAATTAAAAGCAGATAATATGACAATGTGATGATTGTGACAATTTAAAAAATTTGTTTATCAAGATACAGTCTGCTAACTATTAATCAAAGACTTATGTTAGTTTACAAGGTGATAATAATATATATATATTTTTTACCACAATCTAACAACGACAAAATTTCTGCAACGTTTCAGTCAAACTTTTTGCTAAAGTGCAAATGCCTATTATTTTTATTTTATTTTTGCTATTTAAACCCTTATGTTTTATCAAAGTAATAAACCCCACTTGTAGGTTAAAACTAATATTCTAAATGATAGACGTGGGTTCGAGTCCCGCATTTCGATTTCGCTAGTAAGCGACGTTACTTCGTCGTAAATTTTTTTTCTGCACAAATTAAGAATATCTTTAAAATGTTGTATTAATATATTTTTTAATTATCTTACAGGGAGTCATCATCAAACACAAAGACACCGATCTCATCGGCATGCTAGAAGGAACCATCCACGCCAGAGAATGGATTTCTGCAGCCACTGTCACCTGGATCATCAAGGAGTTCCTAACCAGCACAGACCCTGAGATCAGATCCCTGGCTGAAAACTTCGAGTGGCACATCTTCCCAGTCACCAACCCTGATGGATATTCTTACACTTTTACTAATGTAGGTGATATTTGAATTCAAGGAATATCCAAAATCATAAACATATGAGAGACAAGACTTTGAAAAAATAATAAATAATTCTTAGAGAATATACAAAAAACACACACACAGATAGCGGATAAACTATTTCTTCTGGCCGTTCACAAGAAACGAATATTTAACAAGTGGCTTTAAAATAGGATGAGTAGGGAATGTTTGGGAAAATATACAGGTGGGTTAAGTCGTCGTGGGTAGAATATAGAACAACCCGTAATAACATTCCTTTCCATCACGGAAATTTAGAGTTTTCGACAAATACTAACCCTTCAGCTATAATAATAATAAATATATTAGAAATAAAATTTAATTCCAAACATCATAACGATATAATCAACACCTAGCTTATTCTTATCACCGTTCTTTGGCATTCTTTATTATTAATGATAAAGAAAATTTTACCTGTATCTGATTTATCAAAAATAATATTTATTCTAGAACCGTATGTGGAGGAAGAATAGAAGTACAGCTAGTTCCAAAGCTTGCGCGTCAGGAACGGACGACGACATGAGCAACGGGGTGGATCTCAATCGAAACTTTAACTTCATGTGGATGAGTAAGTTGTATCTTAAAACTACCTCACCAGAACAATAGCGGAAGAAAATATATCATCATGATGACTACATAAAATAAAGGTATTCTGATAAGTCCGTGTAGAATCCGGGAGAATTGATAAAGCGAGAAATAGCTGTTACTAGAAATAGAGGTAAATATAAACTCGCTTTGCCCACCACGATGCTGCATAAGGTTAATGTATCTTTCAAATGACAACGTATACGCTTCTACAACAAGATTCACAAACAATTGCAACAGTTGTCAATGACTAAATTAAAAAAATATTGTAAAAAACAATCTTTGTAAAAAAGCTATAAAATATCGGATCACCTTGACGATTAAACTGCTAGAGTCGGAATCGGCTCCAACAGCAAATCAAAAACAACACTAACAAATAATTATTGTAAAGTTTCAATACAAAAATGAGCTAGAGTTTATAATCGTTTCTTTGCTCTAGTGTAAAAAAGCGAAGCGACCAGATACGATAAATTGATTTCCTACTAGCGGCCCGCCCCGGCGTCGCACGGATAAAAAAGTTCCCGGCAATTTTTCCTTATTTGATCACCGTTTAGACCTACCCTGGACTACGACAAACATTTTAAAACCAAAATCAGCTCAATCGTCCCAGCCGTTCTCGAGTTTTAATCAGACTAACGAACAACAATTCATATTTATTTATATAGATTTATCTTTAAGCCCCTATGTTTTTTTTTTTCTGTTTTTGTATTTTATTTTGGACGTTTCTTAGATTTGTAAAACCAAACAATGGAAATAAATGACTTTGTATCTTGTAAACCAACGAAGAAAATGGTTTAACTTTAATAAACAGTATGATTTCTTTATCTGATCTCTATATTTTTTGGTGAATAAATCTACACTTCCAATAAAACGACAAAATCCAAGATCACGGACAACACTCAACAATCACTTACTAATCAATAAATCAATATGGGAAACTGTTATTTCTTAATTTTATCATGAGTTCTTTGTAGACAGATATGTATTTACAGCCGTTGGAGCTTCAGACGATTCATGCAGCAACACCTACGCTGGACCTTCTCCATCATCAGAGCCAGAAGCCAAAGCTATCGAAGAACACACGACGTACCTAAACGGGAAAGGACGATTGATCTACTACATCGCTATCCATTCGTACACACAGCTCATCATTGTACCGTACAGCCATCTGTCCAGCAGTGCCGATGATGGCTTGCCAGAGAACTACGCCGATATGGTTCGTATGACTCATAAAAATGATTCTAAGCATGACCGTTTTGCCGTGTTGGCTAAGTGGGAGGACACTCGACTTTCATTCCGAAGGTCGTGGGTTCAAACCCCGCCACGCACCTCTGGATCTTTCTTGAGAAATTTATGTGCGCTTTAAATACGTGCTTTAACGGTGAAGGCAAACATCGTGAGGAAACCGGCATGTTCTGAGAACTTTAAAAAAGAGCTTGGAGGGCATGTGACATTCACCAACCCGCACTTGGCCAGCGTGGTGAATTAAGGCCTAATCTCTCTCGTCAAAGAGAGAAGTCCCTGTGTCCCAGCAGTGGGAACGTTAATAGGGTGATGATGATGATGACAGTTTTAAATTAAAAAAATAACGATTTAGTAGCGGAGTGACAGACACGTCAAAATCACGTCAAGTCACGGTATAACACCCCTCTTTTTTGTTCGGGAGTTAAAAATATTCTAATTAATATTTCTTATTCCAGTATGAAATTGCTCAGCGTGGTAGACAAGCAATCCTCGACACTTCGGGAAAAACCTACAGAGTTGGAGTATCAGCTGAAGTTATGTGTAAGAAATAATTTATGATTCATAACAGACTTATCTGAATACATGCGTAGATATTGGTACATAGATGAAGAATTTGTCTAAACACTTGAAAAGTTTAACAATCAAAATCCGGAAAGATAATTTCAAATTAAATGGAATAAGATGCTTTCCACCTTATCCATGGTGATAATATGTAATTCTTATATTTAATTTGATATAAATAAGTCTCTTTCTAATACATACTATGCTAGCTAGCTCCTAAGAATGACTTTACATAAGAGTATTAAATACTAGGGGACTGTTTGAAATTACTAAAAACTCAAAATGAAATTAGTAAATGGTTAAAATATAGAGAAATCTTGGTTTCAAGTCGTCAGTCGCTGACAGATGTCAGTTGACTTGATATATCATAATCATCACCCTATAAACGTTCCCACTGTGTGGCTTCTCCCTTGGCGAGAGAGATTAGGCCTTAATTCACCACGCTGGCCAAGTGCGAGTTGATGAATAAATTCAGAATGACTTGATACATAGTTGATAGATTATAACTTATATATAACCAATTACTAATTTTAGTATCTGATTGTGAAAAAAGCCCTTAATTTATTGATTTTTTATTTTTCCCTGATTTATGATTACACATAAAGTTGTCGAATCCACTTGATACACTTTCAAAGTTAACAAAATTCCGATTGTTGACCTGTTGTTCAAATGTTTGTAATATTTTTCAAAATTGTCTTTTCCATAGACCCCATGAGTGGCACAAGCTTTGATTGGGTCAAGGCTAACACCAACGTCCCCGTCTGCTACCTCCTGGAGCTCCGTGATCTTGGGGAATACGGCTTCCTTCTCAACAGAGAGCAGATTGTGGACACCGCCATCGAAATCACCAACGCTTTGTTGGAAATGGACAAGGCGACTCGTGAAATTGGCTATTATAGCAGCGGAGCGTCTGAAAAAGTTTTATCGTTGACTGCTATTTTAGTCAGCGTTGCTGTTTTGTTGATTTAATCATTTTTGTATAAAGACAGTTTAAATTTATTTTATTTGTTTAATTAAAATAAAACTATTACTGCCTTACTACAAAAACAAAAACACGACTTAAACTCGTCTTTATTAGTTGCTAATCAATAGTTTCTAAGAATCACTTTTGCTAAACAACTGCTTAACACGTGTTTGGTTTTCGGCGACTCCCGTGTGCAAAGAACTATAAGGCTCATCTATATCTTTGTATGTATATAAAATAACATAAGAGAATATACATCAAATGACAAGTCGAGCAAGATTGAAGTTACAACAGCTGAGAACAATTTAAAGTTTACTTTTGTCAGTCGAGTGAGTCGGTAGTATTCTTAAAAAGACATTGGTCGCTTTGCACCGCTGCAGTAGTAACGGTATAATACGTTCTAAAAGATTCCATGGGCACTTCATACCGGGGTATGAAAAGCTCGCGGTATGAAAACACCCATAAATCTATGTTAAAATGTCCAGTCTACTATGTAACTACTGTGTAATAAAAATTAGATGTATGCCGTATTCGTCCCGTGAAAGTTCGGCCCACTTCATAATACCGCATTCGTGTCAGTTTCTATTCTTTGTTCGTCCCGGCCTCGTGCCTCCAGGGTGGGCATTCGCGCACTGACTCCTCGTTTAATGTATGTAGGAACCGACTCCGCCGCAACGCTGGCGACCATCGGCCGCACTGCCGTATCGACGTGGTGTGTGCCTTAGCTTGTAGCCAAGTATGACGGCCACACGCGCCTAGTCACCTTCTCGCAGCCAAACTCCTTGATGGCCATAATGTCGACCTAATACGTTAACATGACCGCTATCAATTCGTCGTGTCGTGTGCTTAGAGACCCTTTATTAAGTAGACCTTTTTTTATGCTCGATAGGCTTTAAATTGACCACAATCTCACCTGATGTTAAGTGATGATGTGGTCTAAGATGGGACATGGAGAGCTAGAAGGTAGATAGCTTCTCCGGGCCACATTACGAAACACGATAAAATCGCTTCACGCACTGGCCCAGCCCGGCGGGTGGTGACAAGCCGCGGCCGAAGCCTACCACCAGAGACTGTTCTTAGCACCACCCGGAGGTCACGTCTAAGGTTTCAGAGGGTTACCACTTACGGACATGAACAGACAAACCTCCAAAAAGTTGAGACCGATTGAGAACTCTCTATAATCCCTTAATTGCATAACAAATGAATAAAGTTTTTGGTCGTTTAAAAACATACGACTAACATCAATAAATTAAGACACGAAACGTTACGCTGACTAAGACCCCATAAAACATATTTGATAAATATTAGACTGCGACTTATCTAAGAAATGCTAAAATAATTACCATAAAGATATTTTAAAATATTGTTTTACAACTATTTTGAAATCTAACCTAGTGATCCTAATTGGATCCATTAGGATTGCACTTACAAAATGTTTAATCATTCTTTAAACTTACAATGAGATCATTATAAATAACTAAGCTAGTCTTTTATTTACTGTTAATAACATTTAAATCAATAAAATGTGTAGGCAGGTAAAAACATTCAATTTTAGTAATAAATTTTGTAAAAAGGGAGTGCAGAATAGTGTACGGAATTGTAAAATATATTATAATTGTTTTTAAAAGTAAATTTGCGTTCAATATTATTATTTGCTTAAGTGTTATTGTGATCAACATTTTGTATAAGAAATGTGTTTTTTTTCAAATTGTGTCTTAAACTCAACCTTGACATTATAAATAGTTTAAAATAATTTATAATTATAATCAAACTACATAATTATGTATTTCTTAATTCCTGCATAGTTTAATTTCGTTTAAAATTTGTTTGATAAACTGGAAAATACCAAATAATTTTGATAAGCAAATTATATCTACTAAATTGTGTAGAAATATGTTGATAAGGTTGATAAGGACAAACCGATGATAAAACAAACAGTACATTTTGATTAAAAAAAGTATATCAAACAAGATTGTAATAATCCTCTTATAATTATTTCTTATACATATAGCTAGCTAATAAATCGCCAAAACCATTTGTTTTTCAAGTTAGTGAAGCAACTATGGCTTTCAAAGAGGTGTTTTTTATTTTTGCTTTAATATTAGCAGCGAGTGCTGAATATCAAAGTTATAAAGACTTCCTAGTTTACAAAGTTGATTTGAAATCTGAGAGTGATGTGGAAGTTTTGAAACTCATGAACAACATTGGATGGGATTTCTGGACTGACAAGATTGCTGTCGGCGGAGATGTAAGGATTATGGTAGGACCTGAGAAGAAAAAAGAGTTTGAGGACATACTGGCTCTATCTCAGATATCAAGCCAAGTTATTATCGAGGATGTTCAATTGTAAGTAACCAAACGGGTATTTTAATAAGTACTCAATCTAATATTGTCTTTAATTTAATTACACTAGCTTTATTAGCCATGGCTTTGCCCGAGTTTTAGGATCTTCGACAAATGGGCTTTCTACTAATGAAATATTTTTTTAATCAAGCTATTCGCTTCTGAGCTTAACGCGTTTAAACACACAAACAAACTCTTCAGGCTTAAAATATTAGGTTGTGTACTTGTATCTAATATATACTAAGTTGACCCACTTGATCCATAAGTAGTTTTTGTATGACAAATTATGTATGTGTTTCCAATTTTTCAATTTTAGTCTGATAGATGAGCAACTGCGTCGTCCAGCTCCAAACAGACTGAACAGCGAATATGGTTTCGACTATTACATGACCCTCGACGAAATAAACCAATGGCTAGATTCATTCGCAGCAAAACACTCGGATGTTGTATCTATAGTAACAATTGGACTCTCATTCGAAGGCAAAGAAATTAGAGGAGTAAAGATTGACCACAAGAAGAGTAGCTCGCCTACTATTGGAATGATTGAAGGTGGCATTCATGCTAGAGAGTGGATCTCTCCAGCTACTGTTTTGTGGATCATCAAGGAGTTTGTGGAGAGCGATGACCCTGAAATCAAGTTGTTGGGAGAGAACGTTGTTTGGCACATCTTCCCTGTTGTCAATCCTGATGGATACGCGCACTCTTTTACAATTGTAAGTATTGCATTCATAAAAAAAAATCTTAACCAATCTTATCCACTACCACCACAGTTAAAATGATACGTTAAAGAAAAAAAAAATTTCAGAACCGTATGTGGAGGAAAAACCGGAATACAGTGAACCACATTCCATGCTCTCCATGGGGCTTGAACGATGACCTCGGCAATGGAATCGATTTGAACAGAAACTTTGACTTCATTTGGAACAGTAAGTAGAAGCCATTATCATTAAGTTTAAAAAAAAACTATAACCTAGTTCTTTCGATGTCGTCAAAATTTAAAAGAAGAAGCGGTCGAAATTTTGATGAATGATGATGATTAGGCCTGTGCTACTACTCATTCATCATCATTTCAGCCGCAGGACCTCCACTGCTCCATATACTTCCCTCAAAGACTTCCAGAAACTTCGGACGGTAGCACCTTCACCAGCTCGTCCGACCATCTAATTGGTGATCGTCCTTCGCCACGTTTGCCGATTCGTGGTCTCCATTCATATTATAACTTTGGTGACTAGTGTTTCAAGGTTATTGAAACCTCGGGCATGAGTCGAGTGGGTTTAATTACAACTTTTTGTATTATCATCAACCGCAACCTTTTTTCACCCACTGCTGGGTAAAGGCCTCCTATTCCAAAAATATTCTACGACCCAGCGTTACAGTGTTTTCAGCTATAAACAACGACCGGAATAAATGTAGCAGTATCAATCCTACTAATATTATAAACGCGAAATTTTGAAAGGTTATGAGTCTGAGTAAGCTTGTGTGTTTGTGTTGCTTTATCACGAAAACAACTACTGAATGAATTTTGATGAAACTAATAAACGATAAAACGAAATAAGCCTACTCAACAGAATAACACATAGGCCATTTATCGCGGAAATATATATCATTCCGAAAATCTATTTAAGTGAGTGTACTGTGGTGGTACAAAATAAAATTAAGTAAACATTTTTAATACTAGCTACTGGAACCATCTGGAACCCCTGCGCGGAAACCTTCCCCGGTGCAACGGAACTCTCAGAGCCTGAAGCCATAGCTATAGCCAACCACGTCCTGCAGCTGAAGACTGAAGGCAACTTTGTCTACTACTTCTCCTTCCACTCCTTCAGCCAGATGATACTGATCCCCTACAGCCATTTGAGCGGGTCTGATGTTCTTGGGGCACATAATTATGGAGATTTGGTAAGATTTTATAAAGTTTAAAAAATTTGCATATTTTTTCCTTGGTTCAATTTATTCGATTTTTTTTTATTTGAGATTATTTAATTATTAATACAATCGATATTATGTATGAGATATAATATCCTTCAGTAAAGTGGAATGTTATGTTTATAGTAAAGAGACATGGGCGATTCATACCGTGTTATCAACAACTCACGGTATGAAATGAAGATAGACTCCTTTAAATATCCTAATTTATAGAGTTTTCAAAGGTTATATACATTTTCTACAATTAGAAATATTCGTAATTGTTTTCAGTATGAAATCGCCATGAAAGGTGCCGATGCGCTGAGAGCTAAGCACGGAACTCAATACACCGTTGGAACAGCTGCAAACATTCTTTGTAAGTAAATTAGTGTTTAGCTTGTAAATAATTATAATAATGCATCACCAGATAGCTTTAATTACTTAATGTTTTTTATACGTGAACAAAACTCAGGAAGGAAAACATAAATATTGGTAGATTAATGAAGATAACTCTTTAGTAGCCTGGGCCCGCAAAAAACCAGCTAAGCGGGGCCGGTTGACTTAACTCATCGAGATCTGATCGCAGAATGTGACCGAATGTCACAAAATCCTAGAGTGACGAGTATTAGCAACAACCCTCATTGTGAATGAGGGCTTCTGTCCTGGAATTCCAACGGCATAACAAATCCACGGCAAAACAAAGTGACAAACAAACCTGTAACCTTCAGCGCCTTTAAACATGAGCCAATGAAGCTGCGGTGCTTAGAATCAGAATTGTAACATTTGATATATTTGTATAATAACCTTGTTGTCACTCTAGTACTTCTATTCAATTTATTTTAATTGGTCTCTGCGTTGGAAGTGCCAGTTTGCCAGTGTCAAGTTAAATTAAATTATAAATTAAAAAAGATGATACTCAGTTGAATGCCATTTTGCGACCGTCACCCTACTACTTATCAGCTTATAATTCTAAATTAGTGTAGAAAAAAATTATACGAAGTAGAATAGTCCTTGAATGATCTAGTAGATGTCGCTAGTACGAAGCGTAACTCGTCGTTGCAAGTGTAGAATAAATTGAAGCGATGAGGTAGTCACATCCATGCGTATAATGGAAATGAAATGAAATTAAGATTATTAGTTTTAACCTATAAGTGGGGTTTGTAAAACATAAAAATACTTATCAGTTTATCAACATTCATCAAATCTCATCTGTGTCATTCTTAACAGATTAGAAGTAATACCAAATAAATTAACTATAATTCTCTTTCAGATGAAACCAGCGGTGCTAGCTTCGACTGGGTTCATGGAGTAGCCGAGGTCCCTATAGCCATGCTCTTCGAACTAAGAGATCTTGGATTAAGAGGATTCCTGCTAGACAAAGAAGACATTATCCCAAACAACGAAGAAGTGATGGTGGCGTTAGTTGAGATGGATAAAGTTACTAGACAGATTGGATATTATCGTGTAGAAAATGGTTCTACTAGGTTTGGTATAAGTGTGTTCGTTGTTTTGTTAGCAGCTTTGTTTTCAATGCAGTAAATTTGTAATTATATAAATTGTTTTAAGTTATTTTCTGAAGATCATCTTTAGATTATCTGTACTAAATTTTATGTTTATTGTTATATACTTTTAATTACAAGATAACAGTATCAGTGTAAATATATTAAAACATCTAAAGAAAATACCTTGTTGTATTTGTAATTGTTTTCCTAAATTGAGGCTTTGTACGCAACGCTCCTAGCTCACACGCCAAAACTGCTTTTCCTCCGCGTCACTGCTTACTTAGTGGCTCATCATCATCATCATCTTCATCATCATCACCCTAATTAACGTACCTAATAGCGTAACTGCTGTAACACAGGGACTTCTCTCTTTTGCGAGAGATATGAGGCCTTAATTCATCACGCTGGCCAAGTCCGGTTGGTGAATATCACATCTCCATCCTGACTCTTTAAAGTTCTTGAAACATTTCCTCACGATGTTTGACTTTACCGTTAAATCTCGTGGTTTAAAGCGCACATACATTTTTCAATAAGAAAAATCCAGCGGCCTACTTTACCTATTCATACATAACTAACTATTACAGTCATATGCCATATGGAGCCCTGCTATAATAAATGTAGGAAATAGAAAAAAAATATTAAAAAAATTGGTGCATGGATTCTGTTGATTAGCACTTTTTAATACGTAAACAAAAAGTAATCAAACACATACTCTTTATAGAAAAACAGGCTTCGACATGGTAATATTCATCATCATCACCCTATTAACGTTCCCACTGCTGGGACACAGGGACTTCTCTCTTGACGAGAGAGACTTCACCACGCTGGCCAAGTGCGGGTTGGTGAATGTCACATGACCTTCAAACTATTTTAAAGTTCTCAGAACATGCCGGATTCCTCACGATGTTTGCCTTCACCGTTAAAGCACGTGTGTAACGCGCACATAAATTTCTCTAGAAGAAAAATCCATTGGTGCGTGGCGGGGTTTAAACCCACGACCTTCGGAATGAAAGTCGAGTGTCCTCCCACTTAGCCAACACGCCTTTTTTATGGTAATATTAAATATTGATAATATTGATTGTGGCGCGGTGGGCAAGGGTCCGCTTGTGGCGCAAGAGGTAGCGGGTTCGATTCCCGCCGAGGAAAGTGTTTGTATGTTCTGCAAGCAGGATCTCCTTGGTCTGGGTGTTTAATATGTATAATAAAAAATATCTATATTTTATGACTATTATATTAAGTTTATCAGATATCTTTATAGTACCCGTAACACAAGCTTAGACGCTTACCACGGGGCTAGATGTTGTTGTGTGAAATGTCTGGAAATATTTATTTTTATTTTATTTATTGATAATATGATTTTGGTGTATTGATTTATTTATTTATAACTTCCCATTAAAATATCAACTCAACGCATTTAAATACTCAGATATATAATATCTGCTATTTTCTAGTACAGCGCTTCAGCAAACGAAAGAAAAGTTTTGACTCACGATTTGTTGCTAAGCGCATAACTCAACAACGCCTGGACCAATATGGCCAATTTATTTTAAATGCTCGTTGGAGTTCAAGGATGGTTTTTACGGCGAGAAAAATTCGAATAATTGCCGGGAAAATAATTTTAAATAATTACCCGTACGAAGCCAGGGCGGGCCGCTAGTATATTGATAAAAAAAATCAAAAGCATATAAATAAATACCTTACAAACTATCATATACCATGTTATATAACTTAAAACTAATACCATAGTATAGAGGTAATAGTTAAGTCCATAAGTAGGAGACGAATTCTTTATTCGGAATTTAGTTCAAGTACACATATTGTTTTACTTTCTAATCAACAACATAGTTGTATTGTGTATTATCTTTCACTATTATGCACTTACATGTACATGTAAAATCTATTGACCTTGTCTGTCATTTTATAAGCACCGTTTATCAATAATCATAACCATTAATATACATGGATAAACTATATCAGACAGGCTTACAGTTTAATTAGTGGATTATCAATATCAAAACCTCAATTTTGTTTATCCATCAACTCACTTTTCGGAATAACTTACCGAATGGAAGACGTTAAAATGGGTCTGAAAATATTAGCTCTGTTGGTGATAGTTGCTGTTACTGATGCAGCTAAAAGCTATGAAAACTACAAAGTGTATAATGTTATACCGAAATCAGAAGCACAACTACAAATGATTGAAGATTTGCATAAAGAAGGATATGAGTTCTGGACGGATCATTTGACTGTTGGCAATGATGCCAGAATTATGGTTTCACCTGAACAGAATGAAGAATTTGTGAAATACACGCAATATGCAGGATTAAACGCAAGTCTTACAGTTAAAAATGTACAATTGTGAGTATCAAGTACATACCTCTATATCCAGAAGATGTAAGTCAGAATTTACAAAAGAATAAGATGATTTGCACAATGACAGCTACATAATTGTTAAGGCAAGCAATAGAAATAGAATGGTGTCTAGGCCTATTTCTCTTATTAATTATTATAAGAGTTTTCTCATCTAATTACTACTATTTAGAGGTAAATTTGACAATCCTTCTGCACAGGTGGTGACAAAGACATATAAGGAGACAAAAGGTTAAAAAAGTTGTGCCTACAAATATTTTTTTTACTCTACATATTTTTCTTCTGGATATACGAATTCAAATTGTGTTCAAAAATCCCCCAAATTCAGATTCATAAGTTTACCTTCAATCTTATTTTTAGACTGATAGACGCACAAAGAGTTCCAGCCAACGTAGACCGCACTGTAACACTAGGTTCTTTCAACTGGGTCGAATACCACACTCTTGAAGACATCCACGCGTGGCTTGACGAATTAGTTGAACTTTATCCTGGAATCGTTACCACAGTCCAAATCGGAACTTCATACGAAGGTCGGGCACTAAAAGGAGTTATCATAGACTTGAAAGCAGGAGCTAGAGAAGGCACTCCACTTATTGGAATGATTGAAGGAGGAATCCATTCGAGAGAATGGATATCTCCAGCTACTGTGACGTGGATTATCAAGGAGTTCTTGACTAGTGAGGACCCTGATGTAAGGGTGATGGCGGAAACCTTCATCTGGCATATTCTACCTGTGACCAATCCCGATGGCTACGCTTATACTTTCGCTGAAGATGGTGTAAGTACATTTGTCGATTTTTTTTTTCTAGCCTTTTGTGTCCCACTGCAGGGCAAAGGCCTCTCTATTTTCTTTCCAGACTTCCCTATCTGATGTTACATTCAATGAATCTTAAATTTTTCGAATCATCAAATTTAGTGCCGTTTGAATAAAAAATACAAATCAACAAAAAAATATTATAATTCTGAATATAAAATTAGGTTTAAATTTTTATGCAGAAAAAGATTAAGACACATCCGCATCCGTAACCTTCGCGCACAGGATTCAAACCTGCATATCCGGGATGGCGGCCCGACAAGCTACCAATTACACCAACGCGTCATTACGTGATAGGTCGAAATTAATTTCTGCACTTTTTAATATCGAGTGTAGCCCCGAGTATTAATCTTTTTCCGTATAAAAATTTAAAAATAGTTTAACCTGCAAAGTGAGTTTTATCACAAGATAAAATCCGTATTTTTTTAATTTTATAGGCATTTGTTATACTATATAAATACGAAGTCAGATTGACAGACAAATGGTTTCATCATTTATTTATAGTTTGTAATTTCAGGACCGCCTGTGGAGAAAAAATCGTAACCCCACTAACTACATCGTATGCGCTAATGGTAACACTGACCTTGGAAACGGCATTGATCTGAACAGAAACTTCGACTTTTTATGGATGAGTAAGTTTTAGATAGGTACATGTTGCACTCACAACCAACTTAACCTAGCTTACTTTTCACCTAACTTACCATAAAACTACAAAGTTTAATGGTAATGATGATGAAACAAGATAGTTTAGAGGAAATATATCCTAAATATATCCTACGAAATGAGGAGATTCGTAGAAGAACGCGGGTCACCGACATAGCCAAACGGATTAGTTCTTTGAAGTGGCAGTGGGCAGGCCATATAGCACGAAGAACATAATGGTCGTTGGGGCCGAAAGGTTCTCGAATGGAGACCACGGATTGGCAAGCGCAGCGTAGGACGTCCACCAACTAGATGGACGGACGACCTGGTGAAGGCTGCTGGCTCACGGTGGATGCAGGCCGCTGCCAGCCGAAACCACTGGAGATCTTTGAGGGAGGCCTATGTCCAGCAGTGGACGTCTTACGGCTGAGATGATGATGATGATGATGATATCCTAACCCTCATAATATTTCACCAGCGGTCGGCGCCTCTGCCCAGCCATGCCAACAAACATACGCTGGACCCGGCGCCGCATCAGAACTCGAAGCCCAAGCAGTCCAAAGCTACGTCCTAAGCCTCAAAGCCAATGGAAACCTCATGTGGTACCTGGCGTTCCACTCCTACTCGCAGATGATCCTAATCCCTTACAGCCATGTCTCTGGCCTTGATGTGCTGCAAGTTTCGAATTATGCTGATTTGGTAAGGATTACTGCTGAAATTTCATTAATAAGTCTAATCCAAGGCATGATGACTACATAAAATAGGTATCAATAGTAATAATAATAGGTTTTGGTAATATCCCGTTATAAATCTAAATAATATGAATAACCATGATAGTTTCAAAAGTTATATAAAATAGGTGTTCTGTTAAGTCCGTCTGTAGCCTTCTGTTGTTTGGAGGTTTTTCTGTTCACGTCTGTAAGTGGTAACCCTCTGAATCCTTACACGTGACCTCCAGTCGGTGCTAAGAACAGTCTCTGGTTCAGTGTCTGGTTTGGCTTCGGCCGCAGCTTGTCACCACCCTCCGGGCTGGGCCAGTGCGTGAAGCGTCTTTTTCGTGTTTCGTAATGTGGCCCGGAGAAGCCTTCTAGGTCTTCATGCCCCATCTTAGACAACATCGTCACTTTATATCAGGTGAGATTGTGGACAAATAAAGACTATACTAACATAAAAAAAAAGTTCGCCCCTCCAAGAATATTGTTTATTAAAATTATTTTTTGCTTTATCAATTTAATAAGTGTAAGTATATAGGGAATCAAAGTTCCGGTGCCCCTAGCATGTGTGACGTATGCATTTTGCTTGAAAGTGTCACGCGAAACTTCAATGCACTGTATTGAAGTTTCAGATTATTAATCCCTGACCAAAAAAGAGGGGTGTTATAAGTTTGACGTGTCTGTCTGTCTGTCTGTGTGTCTGTCTGTCTGTCTGTTCCATCATAGCTCCCGAACGGATGGAGCGATTTCAATTTAGTTTTCTTTTGTATGAAAGGTGAGTTTTGCCCGGGTGTTCTTAGAGATGTTTCATGAGAATCGGTTAAGCCGTTTAAAAGTTATGGGGGTGAGAGTGGGGAAGGAAAACAGAAATATACTAGTGTGGGGTATCAAATGAAAGGGCATCGCGTCCACATTACATAATATTATGTTGTTTTAGATTTAAGGAAATGAAGGCATTGGAATCGGGTGTTTTTCTTAAATTTTAAATTTAGATTTATTCGTTTACAGAATGAAAGAGGATAATTTTTTAAAGTAATCTAAATGTCAGACCAATTATAATTTTTAAGTCACCCTATTTGGTTAACAACGCTAAAAATTCAGGCTGGCAGAACAACATATTATTTGATGCCAAAAGTTTTCTAATGGAGACTGTTAGTTGAACAGAGGACTTGGTAAAAGCAGATACTAACTCACTTAACTCGGGCCTTGGCGTCCAGCAAGTTTCAAATTATGCTGGTTAGAATTCATGCAAATCATTTCATATCAGCGACTGATCAGCGAAAGTTAAGCAAAAAATTTATTATATATTGAATATACAGTATAACAATTAACTCATATCAATAAAATATTTATTTTGATTTAAAAATATGTACCTGCATTATACTTCGATCGTATGGATGATTAAATTTTTTCTTAAATGTATCTATTTGAGGATACATTGATACTCGATGTTCTGTACAGACCTGTTTTGATGCATGCTATTTTTGTATTTAATGAGTTGTATATACATAGCTTTTAGTTTTCCTAGTATTATGAGAATGAAAAAAAGAGAATATATTTTGACAGTCATACAATGGCCACTAGTTACGTAAATCTCATCACTAGACCCTTTCTTAGCATTGGCGCGCTTTGAGAAATAACTTTGGCGCTCTTCAGCTCGGAGCGTTTCGACTTGGAGTGTTTCGGCTTGGCGCTCTTAGAGGAATACCTCGTATGTTGCTTTCACATTGGATGAAATTTAATTTATTAAAATAATTAACTGTAAATGAAATATTTTTTAGACAAATATAAAAAATCTGGAACCTTTTCTTTTTAGTACGAGATCGCCGTTCGGGGTGCTGAGAAATTGGAAGCTGTTCACGGAACATCATACAGAGTGGGAACATCTCAAACAATCCTTTGTAAGTTTATTCTTAACATTTGGTGAATACCGTTTAACTACGAGTACCTAGTGCTATGTAACAATCTGGGATCAAGTCAACCACGCACACTAGTGTAACAATAGTGCATTCATAATATCAACAAACGAATAATAACATCTACTTGTAGCGTCGATAATATTTACAACAAGAATTTTCAATACTGGCACAAGTTTTGACAGAAAATTTGAGAAAACTTGTGGTAGTCTCCTAATGTTTTACTCCTTATCTAGACTCTACTAACAAAATTATCTTATCTACCGTCGTGGCTCAATGGCTATTTTCCAATATGTGATATTATTATGGTAGCCACCTTAACCTTATCCTCAAAAAATATTTCACAGATGAAGTCAGCGGATCAAGTTTCGACTGGGTAAAAGGGGTTGCTGAGGTTCCTCTATCCCTTCTCTTCGAGCTGCGTGACCTTGGGCTGGACGGTTTCCTTCTCCCCACGAACCAGATCATCCCGAACAATGAGGAGGTCATGGCGTGCCTGGTGGAAATGGACAAGACTGCGAAGATCCTGAACTACTACGTCGGGGCCAGCGGCGGCACTGCTGTGCTTTCATCTGTCTTTTCTGTGATTATGAGCATTGCTTTCTTGGTATTGTTGAAATAAACCATTTGATATTTAATAAATTTGTCTTATTTGATTTGGAAAACTATTTTCTGGTTTTTGCTTTGAACAAATTACTTTGTATTTAAAGATACAACACACAAAATATATAATTATATTTTAAAACCATTGTTTGGTTTTACAAATTTTAGAAACGTCAAAAATAAAATAGAAATACACAGTACCTGAATGACCGAGCCGAGTATTATGAACTCCTTTATGATTTATGAATAATGATATCATTAGAATACTTAATTTTATATCTTATAATCTTCTCTGGTTATTTTACCAAGTCTTCCACAATTCTAAGCGCTTACACAAACATGTATGCGGCGTGTAACGGCGCGGTGAGATGCCGTGCACACGTACTAAAATTACAGATTTGGCTTAATATGGACCGCCTAAGACATATCCGGTTCCTTTTGCTATTGAGACGAAGAATTAAGAAAAAATAAATCAAGGAAAATATTAGGTAAATCATACCAGACCACAACTGAGTGGTGCGCCCTTGTGCTAGCGTAGCACGACTTAGACATGGATCAACGCCCTAATGGTTAAAGGTATAAATTATAAACACTATATCAGAACTCGTAACTAATTGGTTACCGCCACATCCAGGGTGTTAGATGAAGCATCACCTATATTTTGTGAGAAATATTAAGCTATATAGCAGCAGGTCAAAGCATGAAGTGTTTCAATAAACTTCTGCCCGTTCCAAAATGAAGTGTTAAATGAAAATTCCAAACACGAATTTCACACCTCGACTTCCTTCAAAAGGTAAACGGTTTATGTGATTTAAAAATAAGCCACCCCTCCTGACATCACGGAAGGTAAATAAAAATAAATTACTGCACCCCATGACAATCTAACGCGTGACTGAAATCAAATGTCATATGACAACCACAAATCATAATATTGAGACAGGAGTGGTGTGGAGACGCCTGCTTTATTTGTCACAAAAACACGAATGTTCATTTATAATATAGAAAATATGGGTTTTTATTGTAAAAAATTTACAAAAGGTGCATCTTATCGATAGGACGATGTCTTACAGACGACCTATAACTGCACTAAGACTAAAACTTAATTGTACCAAGTATAAGAGTTATATTTCGCATACAGTTAAGGCTACGGATCCTTCTGATATTTGTATGTATGTTAGTCTGTAAGGTATATGTTTATACTAGATACATGATTTTTTACCTACCTTTCAGAGATGCCTGAAATAAATGAGTTATTATTATTATAATTAGACGGCCGTTAGATTTTGGAGCAAGTTCTATTTAAGCATGACGTCACATGTTACTTTATATCATAATTATCATTATATCTCTAAGTACCCCTATTTTCATGATGGGTGAATAGGGGTATTTATGATGATAATTATGATGGGACACAGCGACTTCTCTCTTGACGAGAGAGATTAGGCATTAACACACACACTGGCAAAGTGTGGGTTGGTGAATGTCACATGTCCTTCAAACTTTTCCAAGTTTTCAGAACATTCCGGTTTCCTCACCATACTTGCATGATATCAAATGCCAAATGCTAGCATTAAAGCTAATTTATTATGTCATGTCATAATACATGAAATCGATTTTAGGATTGCTGGTAATACTAACCAACACTCGATTTTATCATCGATTCCAAAATCTAATCCTGCAATACTAAAAAAAAAATAACACTCTCTATTCTTTTATTGTTACTGAACCACCATAATTCAATTTATATGTTAATATGACAGCTTTATACAGAATATTAAATGGATTTTATTAATTCATATTACTGAGTATATTAAACAACAATAAAACAAACAAAATACAATTTTAAGTCATTTTCCACCTCTAAATAAAAAAAATATACACTTTATTTTCCACCATAACATTACATGCTTACACTATGTTAGTTTAAATACAGCCTAGGTGCATGTTAATAGTTAAAATTAAAAAAAAACTAAAAGATAAAAACAAAGGAACCTTGATCTAGAAACATATAGACCTCTAGGGAGAAACCTATAACTTTCTTTGAGGAATGTCAATGTCAAATGTATATCTTACTAACATTAATGAAAAGAGTCTTAACCAAAGAAACAATGGTAAAATGGCGTTCAACTGAGTAACATCTTTTTTAACCCCCGACCAAAAAAGAGGGGTGTTATAAGTTTGACGTGTCTGTCTGTGTCTGACTGTCTGTCTGTCTGTGGCAGCAATTTAGTTTTTTTTGTATGAAAGGTGAGTTTGGCCCGGGAGTTCTTAGACACAGTTTTATGAAAATCGGTTGAGCCGTTCAAAAGTTATGGGGGTGAGAGTGGGGAAGGAAAACCGAAAATCTGCAAATATACTCGAGTGGGGTATCAAATGAAAGAGCATCGCGTGCCCTTACTACTAAATATTATGGTGTTTTACTTATAAGGAAATTAAGGCATTGAAATCAGGGGTTTTTCTTAATTTTTAAATTTAGATTTATCACTTTATAATTTTATTTAACTCGACACTGGCAAATTGTCGCTTCAAGCGCAAAGTCCAATTATAAGAAACTGAACTGAAATGAACTGAAAATAAACAGTGCAAGAATAACTATGTGAGTCGATATAACTATAAGAACGGGTGTTATTCACGTACGACATTTTATGAATTAAATCAAGAAATAATAAATCTATTATAGAGGTATATAGACAAGAAGTTTATTCTACCTAGACAGGCAGAACTATTATTACTAACCAAACCCACTAGCATTCTATACTATTAAAAAAGTTTCATCGAATAGAATAAAAAAAAATCTAGGTAGGTACTCAGATAACAGAGTCTACTTAAATTTGTTAATTAAATAATAAATATAATTATTGTCGGACAATCCATACAACAACATCTAAGTGGTAAGCTCTAAGCTTGTGTTACGGGTACTAGACATCTGATATACCTAATAATACCTATAAATAAGAACTCCAAAATTTATTTGTATAAACAATTTAGTTTTATTAATTAGTTTATTAAGTTTTATTAATTAAAAGCTGACCTGTCCATGTATCCTGTATGTGCTTCAAAAGAAATAAATATTTTGACTTCGGCTTCGAATAATAGACATGCATACATAGTTAATACTTTTACTTAACATATTAAACACATAGAACAATAAGAAAGTGCAGAACATACAAACACTAGACCTCAGTAGGAGACTCAGGGGGAATCGAACCAGCTACCTCTTGCATTGCAAGCGGGACTACGCCCACCGATCCATTGAGTCAAAAATCAAATCATGGTTTTAAATTCTAGTCATCATCTGTTTTAAATTCTAATAAAACTACCATCACCTTAAACCTATCACATTTAACAATTATTATCCCTTTTATTTGTCGCCCATACAAACTCATTCTTAACCATCAACCATGGTTTTAATTGACAGCATAGCCACAATACGTTGAGCTTTAGTATCCCATAAAATATTAAAACGTAAAGATCAGGATGCACTGGACAGAAACGTCGTTATAAATAGTTTTATTGGCTCGTTTAAGTCAAAAAATATTATAATACCAATAAACAACAGACAAGTTCGTTTATTGAAGCTTTAAAATGTCATTTTAGAATAGATTTTCGTGGTTATTTTTGTTAAAGAGGAAGGTGATTTGTAATAATTAGAGAGAGGGTTGGAGTAGTAATGTACTACAGCGCTAAATAATTTATGTATCTAAAGGAATCTGTTCTATATCTCGTCAAAGTTTGGCAACTTTTATCTATAAATACTTAATAAGTAGGCATAGATAACATTAAACTACTTAATAAGTAGGTATAGATAAAATTTGCAAAACTTTTTTGGAGAAGTAACAGTATAATATACTGTTTCATAATTCTAAAGTGTAGTATGTTCAAATGACCAAACCATGATTTTACTTTACTAGCTAGACAAGCCACTGTCAATGTTGAAGCGTTGTGTTTGCCTGTTATTTAGTGCTTTAGTGTTAGTTTGTGTAATTCCGAGCCTACACTCACCCGAAGGTTTGCCTGAAAACCAGCGTTGCTACGCATCGCGCATTGCAGCAACATGAAGCTGAGGCAAAAACCTTTTGGTCCACACATGCAATGTACCAAGTTATTTTGTGATTACCTACTGTGTAATGTGTGTGAATCAATAAATGATTTTTCTTTCTTTCTTATTTGCAGATCACTAATCTTAATATATATAAATCTCGTGTCACAATGTTTGTCCTCAATGGACTCATAAACCACTTAACCGATAATAATAAAATTCGCACACCATGTGCAGTTCGATCCAACTTGAGAGATAGGATAGTTTAAATCTCAAATTATAGTCGCAAATTAATATTTATTTTATTTATTGCTAATTATTTGTCTGTTATTAACTTATTATCTACAGGTTAACAAAAGTGTAAAATAAATGTCTTTTTACCGGTTGTCTATGATTTTTCTTGATAAGTTATTCATACCTGGTGGTAATAAACTCTTTGAGCTATTGTCTATGTCTCGAAAGTTCAATATTCAACATAGTTTTCAATCAATTTTTTCTGACATGAGTTTGAAGAACTTAATTTTTTTTTTTTTGTTAAAAGCGTCCGTGAAATAGCGGAGATTATCTATATTCTATATAAATAAAAATGAATTGTTGTTCGTTAGTCTGATTAAAACTCGAGAACGGCTGGGACGATTAAGCTGATTTTGGTTTTAAAATGTTTGTCGTAGTCCAGGGTAGGTCTAAACGGTGAGCGACTAAGGAAAAATTGCCGAGAACTTTTTTTACCCGTGCGACGCCGGGGCGGGCCGTTAGTATCATAATATAGTATGATATTAGTGATTAAGTTAATTGGCTAATAAATGTGTGTTATAGTGCCTTAAATTATAAAAGAAAATTATTTGACGTTATTATCTCAAAATACTATTAATTATTATCTATAATAATAATTATTATTTTGCATCGTTTTGACTAAAAATGCAGCAACGATATTTATTTAGCGAAGAGCGAAACCATTAATATGTATATTCCTTTTTTCATAAGTTCAGGAAATACAACGAGCTTACTATGTAAGTACTATGAGTGATAATAAATAAAAATAATAAAATAATAAATATTTCCGGACAATCCACACAACAACATCAAGAGCCCCGTAGTAAGCTCTTAGCTTGTGTTACGGGTACTAGACATCTGATATACTAAGCCGAAATAAGATAAGCCGAAATACTTCTGCATTTTGTAATATTGGGTGTAGCCCCGACTAAAATAGCTTAATCTAAAAAGTGAGCTTTATCACTTATTTAAAATCGTTAAGATATTACGTGCTTACTGTTCATAGAATACTGTTTATATATACCTTACATCCTCTTTGATGTATGTCATAGTTTTTTTTGTCACCGGATCTCGTATGTTTATTACTATGCTTTTATTTGAGTTATTTATTATGATTAACGGTAATTTTAACGGCGAAAACGGCGTTGTTTTACGATCTGAGGACGAGTTATTTAGCGAAGAAAGAATTGTTTTGATTGCTGTTTCATTAGACTTTTCCGGGACGAAAATATTGATGTAAAATGTTTAGAATATTAACTTTTACAAGAAATTTTAAATTATGCCATTTTTTTGTCGATAAGTATAAGTAAAATAATATCGAAAAGAACCAAGATCAAAGAAGTGATGATGTATTAATATGTTTTGCATAATAACCTTCACAATAAATTTTTATTAAAGTCATCTTTTTGTAAATAACAGTATGTAAAATAACGACTTGAACCATGATTTATGCAATTTATGGAAGCAAAAAATTAGTGCCAAGATGATAAAAGTTATGACAATTTTAACAAATTTATTTATAATGAATAAAATCAACTTTATATCAAATATAATATATCTATATCTTTAGCCTAAGCAAAGAGAAGAGTAACAGCAATAGAATAAAACATAAAAATTCGTAAAAAGTGTTACCAGCACACCAATTTCATGGAATTCAAAATTTATAAAATTTTATACATTTTTAATGTTAGTTAAATAAAGAGATAGATAATATAAGGTGAGTTATTCCAGTAGTACTGTCGGTGGTACAGGTCGTTCACGGTGATTAGAAAATATTTTTTGTAACACACCTACATGGTAATACTAAATACTTGTAAGTTAACTTAAACTAAGTAAAATCCTAAGCAACAATATTCTTTTCGTCACCGCACTCGTTAGGAAAACTAAGCTCAGATGATCAAGAAACAGAAATTTTAATAAAAAAATATCATAATGATACATTTTTTAAACCGTTTCTACGTTACAAAATAATATAACTGTAACTTTACAAGCCACGGCAATGATTATTATTATTTTCCCGCGGTGAAAACTTGCCTGCCTCGATAAATCGGCGATAGTTTCAGTTCCTGCAATTTGCGCGTTCAAAAAACAATCAAACAAAATCTTTAGCTTGATCTTAATATATATAAATCTCTTGTCACAATGTTTGTCCTCAGTGGACTCCTAAACCACTTAACCGATTATAATAAAATACGCACACCATGTGCATTTCGATCCAACATAAGAGATAGGATGGTTTTTACGGCGAGAAAAATTCGAATAATTTCCGGGAAAATTTTATACCCGTGCGGCGCCGGGGCGGACGGCTAGTAATTATAAGTATAGTATAGATTTCAAAAGAACATTATTTTAACAAATGCCAGCAGATTCTAATGAACCATGTACGTAAATAGAGTGCGTAACATTCTGGATAATTAGACGAAATCTATTATGGTGCACGCTGGAGGAGTAAACTACACATAAATTTATCAAACGTCACAGTATGAGTAAACTGAGTCCCTTTCCGAGATTCAGAGGTTTGTGTGAGAAACCAGGGTAAATCTTGTTATGAGTAACAAGCTTCTTGACTCGTCGAAGGTTTTGTGTTAGAATATACTCGTAGCATTTCTAACACAAATAATAGCTATTAGTAATAAGGCCGCCCATGGTGTCACTAAATGTAAATTATAAATTAATTGACTGAGTTTTTATAAATTTATTGACATTGTATGACTTATTTCACTTTATTTGTTATTTTATTTAAAAAAACGTATGTCTAATTGAGAATAATGTATGTAAATGTAAGAACATGCCTCTTGAATCTTTATGTAATAATGTATCTCCTATGTATGTTCCTATATTGTGGTGTTGCAATAAAGAGTTTTTGTATTGTATTGTAGTAGCAACTGAGAGCTAAGTCAAGATTTGTTTTATTTAGTTTATAAGTTTTTATTTTATATGTTTATTTTTGGATCTAAAGTACTGTTATTAAGAATGGTTTAGGGTTGGAGTGCTAGTTATCTATCACAGGGAGAAAGACGGACAGAGTTACTTTTTCTATATTATTAATACTATAAAACGACAACTAAAAGAAACAAAAAGCGATATTTAAATATCTGAGATATTAATATAAATTTAGAAAAGTGAGTCTGCTAAATATTATATTGAGTGCCCCAGTGGCACGGGTTCAATTCCTGGCGAGGGGTCAAGTGTTTCTCTTGTTATGGGATTTCTAGAAGTGTACTAAAAAAATCTATAAATTTAAGGGCCCGTTTCACAATATCCGTGAAAATAAGACAATAAAATAAATAACAATAATTGTAATGTTACAAATACCGCTTGTGTTGGTTGGTCATCTTTGAGCTTTGATACATGTAAAACCTAATAAAAATGGTTTTTACTGAAAAAAAAATTACAATTAGTAGGTACATCCTATCGTTAATACGATGTCTTACTTGCAGACGACCTAAAACTAAACTAAACTAGGTTTAATTGCACCAAGTATGCGAGTCATATTTTGCATACATTCAAGGTTACGGATCCTACTGAACTAATCAGATAGTTTAGATTTATAAAGATAGTTTTAACACCCAGATCAAGAAAAAAGTACTTGCATAAATAATTCACAAAACTATTTTCGGACGTAAATACAATATGAGTCGGAATCTATTACGGTTGGCAGGAGGTGTAAACTGCGCATAAATTTATCAAAACGTCACATCTCAATGTGTAGACGTCCCCATTCCAAGTCGTAAGTTATTGACGTATCCCGCCTTTTAGGGTGCGACTTGAGGTATTCGCTGTTTATGCTGATCCCGGTTTTATGCTTAGCTTAGCATAAAAGTGGTATATCGTAGCTTCCTATTGTAAACTTTTTGTAAAATGCTTATAGTTTATACATATACCTCGGACTATTTTAAATGTTTTTTTTCTTTTTGTGCAAGGCCTAGGTCAACAATCCTTTTATTATTTGACACTCAGGAGAGTTGAGGTCAGCGCAGAGACCAAACACAAAACAACCAAATGACAATACTGAGTTCAGGTTGCATTAAAAGTGAATGAAATGAAGGATTAACTGAATAACAATAAAATACTTATTAAAAAAAATCGTCAAGGCACTGATAATTTAAAACAATTAAGGTTTTCTCTTCACCACATATCTGAATTATCTGACTGACAATATACTGCTAGAAAAAAATCGTTTGTCCTAATAAAATATACATTTATTGTTCGTTATATAATTGGTGGTATAAAAAACTAAGTAGTAGTAAAAAACATTGTTACTTAAATATGTTTTTCAACTTGTTTCACCATTCAATTCTGACATTAATTATGCTAAATGAAACAATGTTTGAGGTGAACATAATAAAATGTTAATTAAATATTTTAATCGCTCAACTACTCGCTCAGTCTCTTAACAAGCAACTTCCCAAATCTCACCAAATGGAAAGAAATAGAGGTATCCAAACTTTTTCACGAGATTCTTATCCTCAAGAGGCAGATAAAATGCCGCTTTGCAGTAATTAGGAGAAAGTTGTGACTTCCACGTTTTTGCTTCCGATGGTTTTTTTGCAGCATTTTGTGGCCCTTTTTTTATAGCACCCATCGGAGTTTTTGTGGGTTCCGTAGCTGTTAATTAGTTGAGTAAATTAGTGTGGTTAGTTCAAAGGAGATTTTTGTGATTTGTTTGATATTTATGTGAATTGCTCAGTGTTATTGGTGTTATAAAGCATCTTAAGCATCCTGTGTTGCGTTCTAATGTTTGGAATTTAAGGAATTGAGGTTATTCTGAGTGGTCGAGTCCCTTATCGTATTTTATGATCTTTCGCTCGAGCTCGAAGCGTAGGTTTTAATAAGTAGGTATATGTATATTATATATAAAGAGTTTGTTTGATTGTTTGTTTAAACCCGCTCATCTTAGGAACAACTGGTCCGATTTGAAAATGATTGTCACTGAGTAAAAGCATGATAATCGAGATATTTATCTAATTTAATGTAATTTTTAATTTCTTATTTAATTTTTAATTCCAATATTTACTTAATTTTGCATACTTAATAATGCAAGTGTCTAATGTTATATTTTAATTATAATTCTGACTGTTTTTTATATTAAAACTTTGCACACCAACTGGTGAAACATGTTGAAACTGTATAAAAACAAACAATATCCTGTAAACACATGTCATGTTTTTTGGCAAATAAATTATTCTATTCTATTCTATTTTAACTGCATATACTTACAAAAAATGCAAAAACACGGGAAACGCCGTGAAAATCTAGTGTTTAGTGTTTTAATCTAGTGTTTATTATAAGACTGTAAACAGTTGTAAAAGTTGACTTATAAGACCAACTACTGTCTCATTCGAGAAGTTTATCTCCATTAGGTATAACGGCGTCGTTCGCGAAGCCGTTATTCGATCTAGCGGTTCTCGGTATAACGACCTATCGGCGTTGGCTAAATAGGAGGACACTCGACTTTCATTCCGAAGGTCGTGGAAGCCCCGACACGACCCTCTGGATTTTTCTTCTTGAGAAATGTATGTGCGCTTTAACGGTGAAGGCAACATCGTGAGGCAACCGACATGTTCTGAGAACTTTAAAGGGTTTGAAGGACATGTGACATTCTACAACCCGCACTTCTCTGTCACTTCTCAGTCACAGTCTCTGGTGGTAGGCTTCGGCCGCGGCTTGTCGCCACCCTCCGGGCTGGGCCAGTGCGTGATGCGATTTTTTCGTTTTTTGTAATTTTATGTGGTCCGGAGAAGCCATCTACCTTCTTGGTCTTTATGTCCCATCTTGGACCACATCGTCACTTTACATCAGGTAAGATTGTGGTCAAATTAAGGCTTATCGAGCATAAAAAAAATAACAAAAAAAACAAAAAACTTGGACAGCGTGGTGAATTAAAGCCTAAACTCTCTCGTCAAGAGAGAAGTCCCAGTGTCCCAGCAGTGGGTATGTAAAATGGAGAATTTCTGATGATGATGATGTCCTTTCGCAAGAGCGTAAAAACAATTACAAATGTTTTTTGCTTTGCTAGACTACATCTCAGACCTACCTAGGTCTGAGATGTAGTTTCAAATACCGCCGGTCACCGGTTCACTATTGTTTGTTCCTCCAGGGTAGCTATAGTATATATGTTCTTATATACCATTCTGAGTTTAGGGCAAAATACATTTTGTATGGAGGCATCCGGAGGGTTAAGACTGGGTATAATCATAATCATTAATTTATTGTTTCATGTGGTTGCATAAAGTTAAATTAATTTTATTCCCAGACATGAGCCCCGTTGGAACATTACAACATTTATCCTAAGGGATTCGCTTATAACTAACATTTATATTAAGAAAGGTTTTTTTATATGGCAGCAGTGGACGACCTTCAGGGAAATGATGATTTCATGATCTTGGTAAAAATAGCAATGTTCATGAGAACTAATATATTTCTTATACAATAAGTATTATCTAGAATTACAACAGCAACGGGAATCAAGAAACTTGTTCGACCACAAACAATTTAGATTCCTAAAGTTCTGTGTAAATCGGAACTGTTCCGATTGTGCGATAGTTAGAGCCGTAATTAATTTAAAACTATCCCGCAAGTAAGTGTGGTTTGCGGTAAGATTTTACTCATCGGTTATATTAATTTAATATTGTGGTTGATGTAGGAAGGATTGTGGCTATGGATGATTAGCCGTTTCATACTGCGAGCTGTTTATTCCATGGTATGAATCGCCCAAGTGCTCTTTTAGAATAGGTCGCTTCGTATAATATTTTATTATTTATTTCTTTGATCTTACATCATTATCATCAAATTCGACGACCTCTGTGGCTCGGTGGGCGAACGTTCGCCTGAGGCGCAGAAGGTTGCGGGTTCGATTCCCGCCGGGGGACCAGATTTTGTACGATCTACAATTTCTGGTTTCGGGTCTGGGTGTTTTCTATGTATCATATGTATGTATTTACAAAAAAAAATGTATCTATGTAGTATATCAGTCAAAAGGAAGGCAAATTTAATAAATAGTTAATTTCCTAAGATTAAAACAATCAATTCTGAGTGCTTAATCTGTTACAGATTTTCTGCTAAACTTTTTCCGAAATTCAAACTCAAGCGACAAATTAAAAGTTTCCACA
Organism: Gymnoscelis rufifasciata; assembly: GCA_929108375.1. NCBI lineage: Eukaryota > Metazoa > Arthropoda > Insecta > Lepidoptera > Geometridae > Gymnoscelis > Gymnoscelis rufifasciata. The sequence goes on from OV815320.1 coordinate 2,536,138, forward strand.
AAATTCAAATAATATTTCTTATACAAATAATGAGAAATCCGGTTAATTTAGTCCCCTAAAAATATTAACAAATTTAGCTATAAGTGATTTGTGTTTTTTTGTAGTCACGCTATGTGGATACATGTAAATGGTTCTGAGTTATGTTTGTATTGTGATTTAGTTAGTAAGAAAAACTGTTGGTTTCCGAATAAAATATTTAAAACTTAATAGAATTGTCATGTAGAAAGGCGAGCTTAACCCTAATAAACTCTCTGATTTGTTTGTACACGCCGGTCATATTTTCTGTATTACAGTATAAATAAACTCTATTGAGTTTGTCTATTGAGTTTTTCTATTGTAATACAGTAATATAAACTCAATAGAGTTTATTTATACTGTAATACAGTAATATAAACTCAATAGAGTTTATTTATACTGTAATACAGAAAATATGACTCGCGCGTACATACAAATCAGAGAGTTTAGTTTAATAACGATAACTAAAACTAGAGACCTACGTCACCGATAAAAAAAAGTCCTAACACCGGAAGCTACAACGAAACAAAACCCACCGTTCTTGACGGTAATTGATGGGGAAGCGACGTTACTTTTCATCAGCTGTCCGCTACCGATGACATTTGAGATGACGTTTCGACGGAGTGTTTTATACCTCACGATTATGTATTGGGGATTGTCAAAATGGCGTTCAACTGGATAACATCTTTTTCACTTTATAATTTTATTTGACTCGACACTGGCAAATTGTCGCTTCAAGCGCAAAGTCCAATTACAAGAAACTGAAACTGAACTGATTATGTATTGAATAATTAAAGTTTTTTTTTGTTAAGGTAAATATTAATAGTTACATGCCTCCGCTGTATGTATAAAAGTGGCAACACAGCTCCACATTTTAAAATATTTATAAAAAAACACCATATAAACAAGAATCAATGAATCACGGTTATACTCCATTTTGCTGTTCTTACACTTTATACTCCATTTTGCTGTTCTTACACTTTATATCCTTAACTAAATAGTTAATAAAATAAAATAAATAAATAAAAATAAATAAAATAAAATAAAATAGCCTTTATTCAGATCTTAAATCTATACACTTAAATAATCTAACTTAACTAAACTTAATCTAGTATTTGCTTCTTGCAAATTCTTTGAAGATCTGTTTGCCAGTCGGCAAAGGCTTCCTCCTTTTCCATTCCTGCCGTTCCTGAGCCACTCTGGTCCACGACACTCCAGCTACTTGTCTTATATCATCCTCCCATCTTCTCTTTGGGCGGCCTCTTTTTCTACTTCCTTCCCTTGGGTACCATTGTGTTACCATTTTACTCCATTTGTCTTGTCCTCTCATCATGTGCCCTGCCCATCGCCATTTGAGCCTGCGAATTTTACATGTGACATCAGTAACCTTAGTCTTATTCCTAATGGTTGTGTTTTTAATTCTGTCCCTTTTCTTTATCTTAAGCATGCTCCTTTCCATCGCATGTTGACAGGTAGCTATCTTGTTTGATAGACTTTGAGTTAATGGCCATGTCTGGCTGCCATACATGAGGACTGGCAATATGCAGGTATTGAAGAGTTTACTTTTTATATTTACAGGAAGCTTTTTGTCTTTCATCACTTCCTTAAGGCCCCAGTAGCGCCGCCAACTGTTATTAATCCTTCTATCTACTTCTTTCTCTATGGGATCATTTGGTGATATTATCTGACCTAGGTAAAGGTATTCATCCGTATATTCAATTGATCTGTTGAATAGGCTTATAGTTTTCTTGTCCTTATTAGTCATGACTTTTGTCTTTTCTGGGTTCAACTTTAGTCCAACTTTTTCGCTTTCCTTGGCCAATTCGTTTATCATTATCTCAATGCCTTCTGAAGTGTTAGCGAAATATAAATAGTTAATAAAACGATCTTATTAATGATCTACCTTCTAGGTCTTCATGCCCAATTTTAGACCTTGTGGTCAAATGGAGGCTTATCTTACATTATATATATTATAAACCTAAGAAGGTACTGTTAAAATTGAAAAAAATAATTTTATAACTTTTGAAATCGTGGTTGTAAGTCAGATTTATTAATTTCTAATTTTACGCGTGAATTTTGTTGAAAGTAAATTTTGCGAAATTGTTTTTAAACCTATAGGGAAATTGTATTATAAACCCATAGGCTTATAATACAATTTCTGAATTAGTACATAGAAGATTAAATTTTTTTTTTTGGAGTTTTTTGTTTTGTTTAAAAAACCACGAGCTTTAGCTTTAATTTTCTGATAAATATACGTTTATCGTTACATAGAAGAACCCGCACTTAGCCAGCGTGGTAAGCCTAATCTCTTTTGTCAAGTGAGAAATCCCTGTGCCAGTGCAGTGGGATCATTAATATAATGCTGATGCTCATAGAGTTATAAGTCAATAGTTAGAACTTACTATAATCGTATCGCATTGTGTAAAAGCGTTCCGATTATGAAATGACGGCTGCTTTCTATTTGCTATGTTTTGAAAGCTTTTAAGTTTAGTTTATTATTTTAGTAATCGCTTTACTAATGTCCGTTTGTTTGTCATAAAACGTTAAAGTTTATATTTAATATCCCATATTTAGAGCAGTCATGATAAATGTTTCCTTTTGAAGTGTCTTTTAATGTTTTTAAATTCTTGTGATTTTAGTGTTTTATTATGTTTTTAATCCAATAAAGTCTTGAGAATTTAGTTATGTGACCACAAAATAGCTTATAAAACTGTTTTAGTTGTTTTTAACTCTAGTTAATATAATAGAAGTTTTCATTTTGATTTTAGTACTATTATAATCAAAGTTTATACGAGTATTTAAAAAAATATTTAGTTTAATACATTTTTTTTTACTATTATATTATTTTTTTTGACAATATGTACACATCGTTTACCAAGTACAGATAATTCAAGGTAGCAAAAGAAACTAATACGAGTAACATTTAATTTTGTGTTTCTGTAGAGGTTCGGTTTAGTTGAAGAAAATACATAAGTAAAACATAAAAAAAAAAAACAATTAAGATAAAAAACACCTACACAAAAATTATAACAACATAGGTGCTAAAGTATTAGTTTATACGGGAGCATAATGAGACGCTTGTGTGGTAGCAATGACCTGGCTTATTGATCTACCTGCATTTACAGCAATTATAATAAAACTACCCACAATAGGACAGTCTTAACGCTTGTGAGCGACTCTTCCAGGTTAAAGCCAAAATGTTTATGTCACTAGAGACTAACATTGCGTTGCAGTAAGTAAACGCGTTTCATGGATTTTCCCGCAAAAAAAAAGTATTTTAGAAAGTGCATAATAAACAAAGTTTATTCCAATGGGTTAAAGTGCATAATATTAATTCTTCTTGAATCACTCGATCTACTAAAAAAAAATATCCACTGCATTATATTCAGTTGCGCAATTTAAAAGATCAAAGCTTACATAGGTAAAGACAGACAGCGGTTACGACTTTGTTGTATAAAATGTAAAGATTCAATTAAGATTTATTTATATGCATTCCTTTCACTATTCTTAGTATTTATTAATGAAGTATAGGCTAGTTTTGGGTTAAGCATTCGATATTAGGTCGATATTAGGTAGGTATTAGGTTTAGGTATTGTATAAGCCACCGTCCATAACACATGTAATTTTTTCTCTCCGTCCACTGTTGTCTGGAAGAAATTGCTTTTAGCAATGAGACCGCCCATTACACATTCTAGGTTAAGTTTTAATTTCTTATTGTACTGTTTATCTGGTGTGTAATAATTTTTTTTCAATTCTATTCTATTTTATTATATTCTTAGTTATATAAAAACTAAATTCAGTAGTTACTAAATCTCCAGCCACACCACAACAAAAAGAAACACCAACCATGATTGTCCCAACACATCAACTCCATTAGCGAGTCATGTCAAGTCACCACTCCATTGACAGATGATGCCATTTCAGTCGGGAATCGAACCCACGACCGGAGTGTGGCTAACGATCCATATGATTTATTACTGTCATTACCGAGCGAAAGCCCAATATATGGCAAAATTCATTCATAGCATTCCAACACTTATGCCATTTTTGGAAACACTATTATGGTGTGAAAGTGTTGGTGATGTTATGACGTTTTTTGGTGTTATGAATAGGTTTAATTGCGGTTTGAAGTCTAACAATAGTTTATGGGGTAAGTTAGAATGTGAGGGGTGTTGAGTTATTATTTTTAAAGGCAAGTTGTAATAGCAAATGTGTAATATTAGACAAACACAAATGAAAGTAATGCATCTTTTAACTTGAAAAGTTCAAAATTAATGATAGGACATTAAGTAATAAATAAATATATAAATATTTCCGGACTAATGACACAGATGCTGTGCTAACCTAACCTAACCTCAAACCAAGCAGAGCTTGTACAATGGGTGTTAGGTGCCTGGATATACTACATCACTACATTTTTTTTTGTAAATTCATTTTTATGATATAAAAAAAACCCCAGCGGTCACCCATCCAAGCAATACTGTTTAAATTTTTAACCCCCGACCAAAAACGAGGGGTGTTATAAGTTAGACGTGTCTGTCTGTATGTCTGTGTGTCTGGGATATCATAGCTCCCGAAAATTGGAGCGATTTTAATTAATTTTTATATGAAAGGTGTGGTTAGCGCGGGTGTTCTTAGACATGTTTCATGAAAATCGATGAGCCATTTAAAAGTTATGGGGGTGAGAGTGTGGAAGGAAAACCGAAAATTGGCAAATATACTCGAGTGGGGTAGGTATCAAATGAAAGCGCATCGCGTGCACATTACAAAATATTACGGTGATTTACTTTTAAGGAAGTTAAGACATAGGAATCGTGGGTTTTTCTTAAATTATTAATTTAGATTTATTAAAATCCAGTTTTTTGTATGGGAGCCTTCTTAATGATAACATTGTTTTTTTTTAATAATAGATAAGCCTCCATTTGACCACAATCTTACCTGATGTAAAGTGACGATGTGGTCTAAGATGGGGCATGAAGACCTAGAAGGTAGAAGGCTTCTCCGGACCACATTACGAAACACGAAAAAATCGTTTCACGCACTGTCCCAGCCCGGAGGGTGGGAGTTTTAAGTAATTCTAGTTCAAGCGGCAACCGAAATACATACCTAAAATCAAGAAGGAATCTAGTAGGTAGGTAGTTGTACCTTCAGCGACATCAGTGTTTTCCATGATAATAGCAGCAAGTTGTCAAACTTGTACAGTTCTGAACATAATACAGTTCTACAATTGTTGGCCAACTTCGACTTCATTGTTTGGGAGTTACTTTTGTTTTACATTGTACAAACTGAATTTAGGTAATTTGTATGCTATATCATAAAACAAATAAAAATTAAAATTACCTTGGCCGATATGCATGCTTCGGATGACGAAAATCGAGCCGTTTCTGAGAAGTTAGACTACCAACACCGGAACACGAGAATTAACAAATATACATAATATGTATATATATTATATAAGATAAAAAGAAACTAGAACTGTGGTTAATTTATGAAAAATGTCTTCACATAATGTTTTCTTAAAAATATACAAACCTAAACGAACCTTTGTTTGTTTGATTTAGTTTTGTGTCCTGTTTAGTCCCTATTGACTGCACTGAGACCCTATTGACTGCACTGAGACTTCGTCGTCTGTCTGTCACCAGGCTATATCTCAAGAACCGTGATAGAGAGTTGAAATTTTGGGGTAATCTTAATTTTAACAAAAAGTATATACTCACAAGAAATAAACTGTAAGCTTCACTGACAATTATTTACTCCAGTCTGAATTTCCTTATTTCTATAACCAAATTTCACATTTTACAACCATTCCAACCAACCTCATTCATTCTTCCTCATTCCAACCATCTGTCAATGGTTGTGAAATTTATCATCATCATTTTATTTTAACTCGTGATTTCTCTATTGTTAATTTATCTGTTGCCGCTGTAACTAGAAAGACTGTACAAATAATAAATACATTTAAAATGGGTGATTTTGTTGTCGCTGTCTAATTTTAGTATGAGGCCATCTCACACTATTTTATTAGAATCTTATACTCTTTCCTCATTACCAACATTTCAGCAAAACCCTTTTTCATTTATATAATTTTTAAAAACAATTTCTTTTTTGAAAACAAACAGCTAAAAATCTTAACAAACTTAATATAAATACTTGCAACTGTAATAGTCAGTTGCAAACACAGAGACGGCCAATTACAAGTTTCCACCATAATATTAATATAAGTATATAATATTAGTAGGATGCAACATTAATAAAATATTGGTTGGTAGTAAACGAACAAAAAAATAATTAGTTGGGATAAGGTTAAAACCCAGACTTGCTTAATTCTGATAACATAACTCAGATAACAAAAGTATTTAATTTAAGTTGATAAATTTATCAGTAACGTCTGCGATATGTACTCATTTATCTACAGTATTTGTGATATCAGTTCATAATTGAGTTTCAACTATCTTACTATTATCACATTTATCACAGACTTCATCATCATCATCACCCTATTAAAGTTCCCACTGCTGGGACACAGGGACTTAATTCACAACGTGGCCAAGTGCGGGTTGGTGAATGTCACAATGTCCTGTGGACAGTACATGTGACAATAGGCCTAATCTATCTCGTAAAGAGCGAAGTCCCTGTGTCCCAGCTGTGGGAACGTTAATAGGGTAATGATGATGATGATCCAAGTTTAGAATCTAGTTCTGTCTGAAGTAAATAAGTACTTAAATGAATAATTCAATAAAATTACCAACTAGGGTAATTAATTTACTGCCATTAAGATTAGAAATATTCAACAAAATAAGATATTTTCGGTGATAAATATTGTATTGTTCCTGTACATTGTTGCGACAATTAATTACTGAAGTTCCAAACTCTGGAACATTCCACAATGTAAAGGTATTTCTCGTTTATAGCTATTGTTTAATTTTCCGACTTGTGGCTTTAATTTTACAGTTAATGGAAATTCTATGAAAGAGATAATTTGTGTTGTGACATTACTTTGGTATCGAGAAAAGTAGTACAGAGGATATAGTCGAAATCGGTGCAATTAGTTCGACGATTTGTTAAGGTGCGTACGGATAGCGCGTTCCTGTGTTACGCGTAGTTGTCCACGCGTACATTGGATACGCGTACAGCTCTTGTACGGACCGCCGCGAACCTGTACGCGAGGTCAATCGATCCAATAATTAATATTAACATTAATATCAATAATATTTTCATTATTGAAACTCGAAGAACACGCGTGTTTATTCATTTTGCCGTCCAAATATAGCGTAGCCGGCCGCGTGCGTCCTCTTTGACGCGCGACCAAAAACCGACTGACGGTGGCTCGCGCTGCGAGTTGGCTCGCGCGGTACGCGTACCCCAAGAGTGAACGCGTAGCTGCAGGTATGGACTAGGCGTTCCGGATACGCGTAAACTGAGTACGCGTACCAGGGTACGCGCAATCCGTACGCACCTTTAGACGAGCTTCCCAAACGCAGTAATATGATGAAAGCGATTATCCTAGTCACTTTTTTCATCTGCAGCTTAACTTTAGAGGCTCTTTTGATGAAGACTGGCTGAAAACAAATAAAGTGAGAGTTACGTTTGAGGCTGATTTTGTGTCAGGCTGACTATTGGCGCAGAGCGTCGCAATCTGTATAGAACAACTGTCAGCGCTGACTGTAACCAGCGCTGAGCGGTCTGCGCTTAGAGTATCTATGTCAGCGTTTTTCTTTCTAAAGGTACCTATAGCAAACGCAGACAAACATCTACCGAATAAATAAAATTAGAATTCGGCCGCGGCTTGTCACCCTCCGGGCTGGGCCAGTGCGTGAAGCGATTTTTTCGTGTTTCGTAATGTGGCCCGGAAAAGCCATCATCTAGGTCTTCATGTCCCATCTTAGACCACAGCGTCATACTTTACATCAGGTGAGATTGTGGTCAAATGAAAGCTTATCCAGCATACAAAAAAAATAATAATAACGAAGTATCACAATTTGTATTCAAACCAGTGCCAACTTTTGCCTGTATTTTGAAGTCCAAGAGATGCGCGACAGACGGAAGTACACAGGTTGTCTGTATTTCGCGCATCCACGCGGGATACGGATAGGCGAGGTACATGCATTTGCCAAGATATAGAGCGTCGAAGTTTCGGAGTGGGGGGTCTTTGTGACGTATATTATATACATTTAGCTAATTTTGCTCGAAAGCATTACGCGAAATTTCAATGCATAGTGTAAGGTTAATATAGATACTAAGTTAATTTATGTATATTTTAATCAAATGTTTAATTCGTTCTAAATTCATAGTTTTGTTAATTATAATTTTTACATGTATTATCGTGACCTAAAAGTATGTATTTAAAGGCAACTTCTGGTTTATTGTTTGATTTGACTTTATTTCGTAAGCCAATCGGCGCTCGCACACGCCACCGCTGTCGAGCGCACCGACCAATGAGGAGCGAGACCATGTTGTCAAGTAGGGTTCGAGCGCTCGACGGCGGAACGCGACGGGCGGGCATTGGAACGGTGGCACTAGTCTAGGCAAGACATGTAATATTACAAGCTAATAAAGAGTGGGAATTTTGTGAAAAATTAAAGTGGATTTTATTCTGACCAAACCCAAAAGGTCAGAAGTGGGATAGACGAGAGGATTTCATATCTTCTAAAAACGCCCACGGCTCGGAAAAACGTAAGTATTGATTTAATTCCTAAAAACATTTTATTTTAACGGGTAGATCGTTTCTGTTTTCCCTCTATCTCTTCGATTTCCTTTTTAGTATTACATGTAAGTTTACAGTATTATTTACTAAGTCCTTAATCCTTTTCCCCATTTTTTGTATGGGTATTGAGTATTTTTTTTTTTCAGTTAATAATATATATTTAAATTTTAAATTTTGCCTATCTACCATGTCTTATTGACAAACTAGCAATTTAGTACTTTGGTTATGAAATCGTTTAATTAAATAAAATTAACATGCGATAAATCCAAAACTTGTCTAGAACCGATCTTTAGTCTAGTAGCGGCGCGGGTCCGGTCAAGGGCTCCAGTGTTTCTTTGTTTTACAAGCACTTTCTCCTTCGAGTTTAATAATCTGTTTATGTAGGTATATCTATATATATAAAAGAAAGTCGTGTTAGTTACACCACTTATAACTCAAGAACGGTAGAACAGATTTGGGTGAAAATTGGTATGGATGTAGCTTAGAGCCAGGAGACGGACATAAGATACTTTTCATCCCGTTCGACAGCGTTCTCGTGTGACTTGACATGAAACGTCAGTCACTATAAAACGTGTTATAACAAAAAAGAATCAGACTTGGAATAACAAAACGCAAATGATAGCTATGTAATTGACGTATAATGACAGCTATGTAATGACGTATAGATGACAATTTGATATTTGTAAGAAATCAATATTCAAACTATCTATATATATAAAAATGAATCCCTATTACCCTTGGTCACGGTATCACGCCTGAATGGCTAGACCGATTTCGCTAATTCTTTTTTTTGTTCTGTTCGTTATTATCAGGAGAAGGTTCTTATGAAAGAAAAAAAAATAAAGGAAATTGCGCGGAAAATTAGAAAATTTAAAATTACTTAACCACCATATAAAATTATTAAATTTTTTAATGTAACTTTAAGACATTTGACATAGAATTGATTGAATGCGTGCTGGAAATATATTCAAAAGAGGATGGATGATTTAATTAACTTAATGAAATCAAGAATTTGCTCATTTATAGCGTCTAAGACGGAACAAAGTTCGCCGGGTCAGCTAGTATATAATATATCAGATGTAAAGTAACCATAACACGAGCTTAGAGCTTACCACGGGGTTAGATATTGCTGTGTGATAGATAGATAATAACTTTATTGCACACCAATGCTTACAGACTAACTTAAAAATACAATACAATCGGTGGCCTTATCACTTAAAGCGATCTCTTCCAGGCAATCTTTTGATGGATAGGATATGTTAGGAACACCAAAGACGGTGCACAAAGATCATAGCATATACATAAATAATATGAAAAAGAAATAAAAATAAATAATAAATACATACATTAAATAAGAAAAAAATAGGAGAAAATACATAAGTATAATAAACGATAAATGTATTATTAATATATCACTACATGGTAGATAGTGTTGATGAACCATGCCTATAAAGATATTTAAGGATTGCTGTGTGATGTTTGCATAATCCTATTATTTTTTTTAGTATTAGTAGCAAGTTTTCATAACATAGAACCTAGATTGTGTTAAAAATCTCAAATACGTAGTTCAATTGTATTACGATGATGTAGGTTCAAAGGTCAAATGGGTCAAAAGGTCAATTGGGTCGAAAGGTCAAATGGGTCGAAAGGTCAAACAGGTCGAAAGGTCAAATGGGTCGAAAGGTCAAACAGGTCCAATGGGTTGAAAGGTCAAATAAGTTAAAAGGTCAAATCGGTTGAAAGGTGAAATGAGTCGAAAGGTCAAATTGGTAAAAAGGTCAAATTGGTTGAAAGGTCAACTGGGTGGAAAGGTCAATTGGGTCGATTTAAGTTAAAAGGTCAAATGGGTCGAAAGGTCAAATGGGTCGAAAAGTCAAATGGGTCGAAAGGTCAAATGGGTCGAAAGGTCAAACAGGTCCAATGGGTTGAAAGGTCAAATAAGTCAAAAGGTCAAATCGGTTGAAAGGTGAAATGAGTCGAAAGGTCAAATTGGTAAAAAGGTCAAATTGGTTGAAAGGTCAACTGGGTGGAATGGTCAAATGGGTTGAAAGGTCAACTGGGTGGGAAGGCGAATGTTTTTCTTTTGGTTTGTTTAGACAATTTATTTACTTATTTATTATTTTTGCCCGGTTAAGCTGCTTTCTGGAAGTTTCAGATACAATGGATGAGGATGCAGGAGAAGCTCGAGGTGATGGGCAACGGAGTGGAAGGACCCTAGGTGGAGGGTACGACAAAATAAAGTCCCGAGGATAGGGGCCCACAGAAGGAGAGACCCAAGGTGGTGGGTACAAAGAAGGAGAGACCCAAGGTGGTGGGTACAAAGAAGGACAGACCCAAGGTTCACGGAAAGGGTTCACGAAGGTAAAGTCCCAAGTGGGTGGGCACAGGAAAGTCAAATCCCTGTGGGATGGGTTGACTTTAACCCAAGGTGGTGGGTACAATGAAGGAGAGACCCAAGGTGGTGGGTACAAAGAAGGACAGACCCAAGGTTCACGGAAGGGTTCACGAAGGTAAAGTCCCAAGTGGGTGGGCACAGGAAAGTCAAATCCCTGTGGGATGGGTTGACTTTAAGGTTTCAGGAAATGTCGAACAATAAAGGGGAGAGTAAGGAGTGCTACTCAACTGAGGACGATGGTGAAATGTATGCGAGGCGAAAACAAACTCACATTTCTATTGGCCTCTAACATATATTGTAGGTCACTGTCTTTCACTTATTAAGGCAATGTCATCCGCAAATCGTAGATGGTTCAAATATTCACTGTTTATATTTATACCAAGGCCCGACCACTGTAGTTATTTAAATATGTATTCTAAGAGAGAGTTAAATAGGTTTGGTGAAATCTGGTCCCCCTGTCTCACGCCTCGTTCCAGCTGGAACACGTCGCCTTTGGTTTCTATTCTGACAGTGGCTTTACTGCGTTTATGGATTTCAATCATTATTTTAATATCTCCCTTCTTAGTCGGTCACTCTTGACAGAGTGGTCGTGGTTATGGGGGGTCCTTATATTGGGTTGCTGCTTTTGCAATGCGCCGCCATTGTTCCCTGTTAGTTGCGGTGCGGGAGCAGTCGGTAATGGTGGACTGAGTCAATTTTGAGATGAGGTCCGACCACCTTGTTGGAGAGCGACCACGAGACCTCTTTCAATATAGTTGTATGGTATTCCTTGGTCTATCAATGCCTTCCATAGATGGTTATGGGGTACTGTATCAACTGCCTTGGAATAGTCAACATAGGCTATTTATAGCGTTTTTCTGTATTCCAAGTATTTTTCTATGATGTGTCTTATAGTAAATATGTGGTCAATAGTAGAATAGTTCTTTCTAAAGCCAGCCTGCCACGAGGTTGTTCGAAGTCTAGAATTTTATTGAGTCTATTAATTATTATAGTGGTGAATAGCTTATACGTTGATTGCAATAAGCTGATTGGCCTATAGTTATTTATGTTTAGTGGGTCTTTTTTTTTGTAGAGTAAGGTTATAATTGATGTTTCCCATTGTTCCGGAATATGTTGTGTATGGATGATGTTGTTAAATAAACTTGCTAGCAAAGGTGCGAATGGTTCAGACATAGCTTTTAGTACATCGTTGATAACGTTATCTTCTCCCGGGCTCTTCATGGATTTTAAACTATTTATGGTTTTCTTTACTTTAATTACTAAGATTAGTGGTACTTCATCTAAGTGAGCTTGGTTAACAGGTCTGTAATGAGGTTGACATTGATTTTTATTCTGGCGGTATAGATTTTTGTAAAAATCTGTTGAGATTTTTAGGATATGTTTTCTGTTTGTGATCTTTCCTTCTGTATTGTCTTTCAGTGTTTGTATCCATTCTTTATTGTTAGTCAATCTTTTCATATTCAATTCTTGGATATTAGGTTTTTCTGTGATTGTTTTTGATAAGTTCACAAAATTTGTTTGGAGTGACTGGACGTCCGCTTTTGTAAGTACATGCCGTTTAATTTTAAATGATTTTCTGTCTTTTCTTATTGTAGTAGTAAGAGATAGGGAAGCCCGTACCATTCGATGGTCTGTTGGTTGTGTGGTTGTTACTATTTCGATATTCTGTATAACTTTAGTGTTAGATTTACTAGTAATGAAGAAATCGATTTCATTAAGTGTGTTTCCGTCCGGAGAGCGCCAAGTCCATTTTGTTCTTCGATTTCTTCTTAAAATGACTATTCAGATTGTATAGCTCGTTCTCTAGGCAAAAGTGGATGAGCATTTTGCCTCGTTTGTTTCGTGACCCGTATCCCATGGTCCTAACACCGAAGAATCATTAGAACAGCGTTGACCAATTTTGGCGTTGAAATCTCCCATCAATATCTTGTTTCTTTTCTCGGTAGGCGCGTAGACTTGTATCAAGCACAGATTATTATTTTTAAAGCGTAAGCCAAGTCTTGCTACTCTGTCGGATATGGCTTGGAAATCTACTATATTTTTCTTTAGTTCCTTTTTCACAACAAATCCTACTCCATTCCTTCCACTCTTCTTACCGGTGTAAAGAAAAATATAGGACTCATATTCAATTACATGTGTACCTTCTTTTTTTTACCTCAGATAATCCTATTATGTACCACTTAATGTTGCGGATGGCATGTTCAAGGTCTTCTTGTCGACCGGTTTCTACTAGAGATCTTACATTTAAGGTGCAAATATATATGTTATGTTATTTGGTTTGTTTTTGTGGATAAATGGAGGGTGGTAGTCATCTTCTCCCATGGTGACCAGCCATTTTGGGAGAGTTATGGTTTTCTTCTTTATTTTGTTTCTTGATATGTTTGTTATTATTATTATGGAGGGAGACCACTAGTTGCTACTGTTGTTGGTCATCACTTTCAGTGTCACTCGTGACTTCTGCTGTTGGTGTATTTGTTATATCCCGTGCTTGTATGTAGGATTCTATGGATTTGTGTTTTTTTTTATTATTTTAGAACATTTTTTTGTGTGCAATCTTTGTAATAGCTTCCGGTGATGAGTTTTGTTTTTTTTTGTGTTTACGATTACTTGTAGACGGCATATTTAGTTTGGAATATTTCGGAAAGCTAGTCTGCTTATGATTTTCATTGTTCAAGATTATGATTTTATCATACCTTATGGCAATATTTTCACCTTGTTCTTTGCGTTGCTTGAATTCTAAGTTCTTTCCTTTTTTCCAATATCTTTGGTGTGAAATCTTCCTTTAGGTAGGTGGTAGAATCTTTCAGATGGTGTCGATTTTTTTTAAGATTTGTATTTTCATACCCAGCGTGCAAAAGGTTACAGTTATAGGCCTCACTTTGTTTGTTAGTTTTCCTATTCTTCTGACGGATTTTTTTTTTTTACTTTTTCATAATATCTTCTTATTTAAAACTTATTCGAATGTCAATCTAAATAGTTAAAATAACATGTTGATGTGCACTGACAGTTTATCTATGAATTTATTAAGTTTTTGCTTTATATTTTTCACTTTTTCAATTACTTGTAATTATTTAGTACACAGACAATGTTTACATAGGCACAGTGGCGCCTCCACCGTCTAATCTAAATAGTTAAAACAAATATCAGGTAGATCATAGTAACTGTAAGAAAAAAATAAATGTGAAATCGTTATTATTATTAAGAATACTTTATTGCACAGTATAAATACAGAGTTGTACAAAAGGTGGGCTTAGTGCCAAGGCATTTTCTACCTGCCAACCTCGGACAGGTTTGGGATAAAAAGTTGGCGCGCAAGAATGTATAAAAGTGGCTTAATCTAAAGAGTTACAATATTAAAGTGTAAGGTACATAATTAAAACAATCAAAAATATAACAAAAACAATTCTAAATATATGTTTTATATTTAAAACACACACACATACATATTGTATATATACTACATTTGGCATGTGTTTGTATAAACACATACATATATACATACAAGTGTAATATATATATATATATATGACAAAAAGAGATGAATAAAAGGGATGGTTTGATAAGTTATGTATATAATTTATCAAGATAGAAGTTTTTAGTTGCTCGTTTGAAGTGGTCTTTTGTTTCTGCTTTTCTGATATGAGGTTAATAATTAATATCATTAAGTTAATAATTAATATATATCTTGTCCGATTGTTAAGCGAGAGGACTTGCTTCAAGTAGGATGGCCGAGCTGTAAGGTTAATATAGATACTAAGTTAATTTATGTATATTTTAATCAAATGTTTAATTCGTTCTAAATTCATAGTTTTGTTAATTATAATTTTTACATGTATTATCGTGACCTAAAAGTATGTATTTAAAGGCAACTTCTGGTTTATTGTTTGATTTGACTTTATTTCGTAAGCCAATCGGCGCTCGCACACGCCACCGCTGTCGAGCGCACCGACCAATGAGGAGCGAGACCATGTTGTCAAGTAGGGTTCGAGCGCTCGACGGCGGAACGCGACGGGCGGGCATTGGAACGGTGGCACTAGTCTAGGCAAGACATGTAATATTACAAGCTAATAAAGAGTGGGAATTTTGTGAAAAATTAAAGTGGATTTTATTCTGACCAAACCCAAAAATAGAGTGCATTGAAGTTCCACGGTTTCTTGATTTTACATTTGAAAAGAAAAAAAAGGTGTGTGTGCGATTCACCCATGATAGAAGTGAAACTTCAGTAAATCGACAAAAGAATGAGAAGAATAAAAAAGAACAAAAAAAAATACTATGCAAAAAGATTTTGTTCGGGCGGTCACCCATCCAAGTACTGGCTTCGCGCAAAGTTGCTTAACCTTGTTAGCGTTTAAGATTGGCTTACCCGAGAGGTAAGCCAATCTTATTTCCATTTCCGTTGCATCCGATTTCAAATCACAACGATTCTAAAGAAGTTTCACTTCAAAAATATGGGTTCGATTTTTTTAAGTAATCTTAGTAACGGACTTATTTCAATTATTAAGACAATGTACCCTAAATATAATTTAGGTACAAGATGTTTTCTGAAATAATCATTTATTATACCTTTCAATTTATTATACCTTAGATTACGCTTTAACGTGATAAAAAGTTGTCACGTGCTCAATGATTGGTCTCTTTTAATAAGCAGTTTATCATCACATAGGTATCATATCATATCAGTATCTTTACTATTTCTTGATAGTCCCTCTCCACTTCTTTATTAAACGGAACACAATGTGATTTATCTAAAGTAGAAAATCGACAATTTAATGTCCATATTTTACTATTCTTCTATTAACTAGTAACACTTTAAAGAAAAAATAATTATTTTTTATTTTATAAAATACATTGACATTATTTGGACAATGTTCTTATTGGTTCCCAAATGCCATTGTCAACAAAAACCTGACATTGACATTTGTTAAGTAAGATTTATCTAGCCAGTCACAGATGCCAAAATAATATTGATTTAATTAGATTTTTTCAAAATTGTCTTGTTTGATAAAATTATTATTTATTGCAAATTTAACTAGTTAATTATGGTGTGTCCGTAAAAAGAACAGTTCTCATTATATAGTTTAACACACACATACATCGAAGTCTACAAATAATTTATGTCTTATCCTTTTTATTTGTAGACTTCGAATCACCTGGAAGGATAATGTAGACTCCCTTTGTAGAGGACGATAGATCCTCGTTCTGCACGCCAGTAATTATAATTTACACTTAACTCGTTAACACTGGCTCGGCAATGTCCACGTATTCGCTTGTAACTTCACCTCTCGTGCTCGCCCTCGGCTGTGTTGCATCCCAGTGACAGTTACTTTCCCGCCAATCCGTGACACACGAGACAGTGACGTATGACGTTTGAGCTACCAGCTTTACCGCATACACTACATCCCTCCCTTGATGTTAAATTAGATGAATAACAACAAAGGTTGAAATCAAACAATTTATTTCTATAATCAGTCTTCCAAGGTTAAACATTGACGCTACATAACATTAGTTAGATAAAACATCTCTAGCATTTGCATAACAACTATAGAAATAATTAACAAGTAAGGCACTCAATCACAGATCACGGTTTCTCCATTCCGTCACTATCACTATTTTTATTCCCGTCAGCGTATTCAGCTTCCAGATTCTCATCCTGCACTGCTTTCCATTGTCCTTCTACTCTTTTTAGATGAACCACGTTTCTTCTCAATACTTGTCCGGTCAGATCGTTTTTTACGGTAACATCTCCTCTATTCGAACTCTGAACCGTATGAGGTGTTGGGTTGTAGTTTGGACATAGTTTGTTGGATTTATCCATAATTTTTACGTAAACTTTATCACCTTCAGTTAGGTTTGATTCCACGGCTCCTCTCCTTTTATCTGCATACTCCTTCCCTTTCTCTTTCTGAATTTGATCTCTGTCACGCACATCTAGATCAACCTCCATTCCTTCCAGTCTATCTATTGATGGAATTTTGTCCCTGTTCTGTCTTCTAAAGAACAGTTCTGACGGAGACTTGCCTGTAGTCGAATGAGGCGTGCTATTGTACATGAGTAAGTAATCCATCAGACTTTCTTTCATGTCTTTTTTATCCAGATGACTGATCTTGAGGCGTTTCATTATATCACGATTTTGTCTTTCGACCTCACCGTTCTGCTGGGGCCAATATGGCACTGTATTGTGAAGAATAATGTTACAATCTTCGCAGAAAGAACGAAACTCTTCGCTTACAAACTGTCTACCGTTATCAGCTGTAATCGATATAGGATAACCTAGTCTGCTAAAAATTTCTCTAAGTAACTTTATAATCTGTGAGCTCGTGACATTTTTTGTGATCTTGACCTCTTTATACCGACTATAGTAGTCAATCAGAACTAGAAGATAGTCACTGTTGGGTAAAGGACCCAGCAAGTCCATTGCAACATCAACCCATGGAGCTATAGGAAGTTCACGTCTTTTCATTGGCGTTGGGGGAGTTGGCAACCCGACGAGTGTGCAGCTCTTGCATGCTTTGACTAGATTTTCAGCATCTTTGTCAATCCTTGGCCACCATACTTTAGTTCTGAGTCTGCCTTTCATCGCAACTATGCCAGGGTGGCCCTCATGTGCAGCATCTAGTACATCTTTTCGCAATTTCTGGGGTATCACGATCCGGTTCCCTCGAAGTAAAATATCTCCATAAAAGCACAATTCATTTGCAAATATTTTATAACCTTTGACGGCTTCCTGCCACTCGTTTCCATAGACTCCATTCTTGACACCGATAAGTTCTTGGTCATTTAACGAAGCTTCTTTAATAGTAGTCATTGAAACGGCACGTGGTCTTGCTTGCTCCACGATTTGGTGTATGTGCTCGTCTCCTCCCTTAGATTGTGAATCAATTAAACGGCATAAACGAGATAGTGGGTCCGCGATGTTCGTTTTTCCCGGTTTATAGATCACATTGTATTTGTAAGATTGGAGCCTAAGCACCCACCGCTCAATGCGTGCGCAAGGCTTAGACTTTGGTCCAAACAAAATCTCTAAAGGTTTGTGATCAGTGACCAGATCGAACTTCTTTCCAAATAGGAAGATATTGAAATGTTCAACCGACCAGACTAGAGCTAGGGCTTCCTTTTCGGTTTGACTGTATTTTCTCTCGCAATCAGTCAAGGTCCGATTTCCATATGCGATTATCCGAGGACCATTCGAATCGGTTTGCACCAAAATCGCCCCCAATCCTACAGGGCTGGCATCAGCAATAACCTGCGTCTTATCCTTAACGTCGTAATATCCTAGAGTTTGTATTTTCGTTAAGGCTTCTTTCAGCTCTGTAAATGCATTGTCTCGTTCACTTGTCCAATAAGATTTGATATCAGCCTTTTTTCCCAGCTTTTTCCTTAACAATTCTTTCAAAGGTTCAGTTCTGGTGGCTAAATTCGGTATCCATTTATTGACATAATTCACAAGCCCTAGGAAACTCTGCAGTTCTTCTGTGGTTGTCGGGACTCTGAACTTTGTGATGCTGTCTATATACTTTGGCAATGGCTTTATTCCTTTTGATGATAATTCATGTCCTAAAAAATTAATTTTTTCTGCCTTATATATACTCTTTTGTTCATTTAGGAGTACATAATTTTCCTTAAGTATCTGCATTACCTTTTCTAGTCGTGTATCATGTTGTTCCTCTGTGTCTCCAAAAACCAAGATGTCATCAATGAAGTTCAGAACACCGTCACATTTTACCAATAGTTTCTCTAGTACCTTTTGAAAGATCTCCGGTGCGCAACTGATTCCAAACATAAGCCTTTTATATTGATAGAGCCCTTTAGCGGTTATGAAGGTTGTTATGTGTCTACAATCCGGGTGTAGTTCCAATTGGTGGAATGCATCTTTAATATCTAGCTTGCTAAAATACTGAGCTTTCCCAATTTCGGGCAGTAATTTATCCATGCATGGTAGTGGGTGATTTTCTCTTAAAATAGCAGCGTTAGCGCGACGCATATCCACACACAGCCGCAGATCACCGTTTTCTTTTAAAATAGGTACCATTGGGGAAATCCATCTTGAAGGTCCATTTACTTCTTCGATTATATCACGATCAAGAAGGTCTTGTATCTTGTTTTCTACTTTCTCCTCGATAGGCAATGGTATTCTCCGATACGGCTGTGATACTGGCTGTACATTATCATCAATAGGAATTTCAACTAGTACGTCTTTCAGCTTGGGAAATGCCTGCCTGATATGCCCTTCATCAATTTTGTTGATATCTACACCAATTTTCAAAACCCCTAAAAGTGTTGCTGTTTCTTTTCCAAGGAGATCTCTTGTGCCTTCTGTTATAACATAAACCGTGGCAGGTTCTTCTCGTGCATTTATTCCAATTGTAGTTTCAAATGATCCTTTGATAGTAAGAGGAGTGCGACTACCATATGCTAAAAGTGTCTTGTCCGGGTTAGGCAATTGGTTCTTCACCGTGGCTCCCAATTCTTTTAAGGTTTCCCATGTTTCTTGCGTAATCAAGTTGACTATGCAACCAGAATCAATAAGCATTTTAGTCTTAACTCCTCCAAGGGTGCAGATAACTGTGGCATCATTATCAATATTGAATACATAGTCGACATCAACTCTTGCCTTTTTTTTTCCTATTGCACTTGTTGAGGCTTCCAACTTCCTTTTTGAGCCAGATGATCTACAGTATTGACGGAAATGTCCCGACTTGCCACATGTATAACAAGTCTTTCCAATTGCAGGACAATTTTTGTAATCTGATTGATGAGTTTTGTTTCCACAGCGTCCACAGGCCCTTGTGTTTTTGTTGAATTGTCCATCTTTCTTAGTCTTGTAAATTCCTTCTTTTTTACTTTTATTATATATGGCGTTTACTCCTTGGTTTCCTGGTCTATTGTCTTCATTTCCTGGTTTCTTATCTTCATATGTTCCTAATTGATCAATGACAACTTCCAAAGTGTTAGCTTCTGTAATTATTTTCTCTAAAGTAATGCTGTCTCCTATAGTAAGAATCTTCTTCCTTAATTCTGTTGAGGTACATTTCTCAGTTATTTGATCAATTAAGTGATCATTTTTCGTGTCAAAATTGCATTTCTCAGCTTGACTACGGAGTCGTACTATAAAACTTTCGAATTTCTCTTTGTCTTCCTGTTTAAGTAATCTGAACATGTGTCTTTCATAAACTCTGTTGATTTTTGGAAGGAAGTATATGTCAAGTTTGTTGATAGCAACCTCGAAAACATCAACTCCGTCTTTGGGTTTAGCATTTGCACCGGGTATATTATAATATATATCTTGCAGGGCTGGTCCCCCATAATGCAGCAATGTAGCTCTTTTTGTTGTATCAGCCGTAGTTTCAGTAAGCTCGAGATAAATGATCAGTGATCTTTTCCATCTCTCCCATTTACTGCCAATGGAACTCCTGTCCCCACTCAAGTCGAAGTATTCCATTGACGGGTGTTGAGTCATTGTTCTTTGGGGTAACCTGAAATGTAAATTTTTATTGTGACCTATAGGAAGACTTGATCCAATTTAATGGAGGTATTCATTTGAAATACCAGACAGTTTTCAATTTAATGAAGGTTGTCAGCCATTTCCAATTTAATGGAGGTATTCATTTGAAATACTAGACAGTTTTCAATTTAATGAAGGTTGTCAGCCATTTCCAATTTAATGGAGGTGCTTATTTGAAATACCAGACAGTTTTCAATTTAATGAAGGTTGTCAGCCATTTCCAATTTAATGGAGGTGCTTATTTGAAATACCAGACAGTTTTCAATTTAATGAAGGTTGTCAGCCATTTCCAATTTAATGGAGGTTTTCATTTGAAATACCAGACAGTTTTCAATTTAATGAAGGTTGTCAGCCATTTCCAATTTAATGGAGGTGCTTATTTGAAATACCAGACAGTTTTCAATTTAATGAAGGTTGTCAGCCATTTCCAATTTAATGGAGGTGCTTATTTGAAATACCAGACAGTTTTCAATTTAATGAAGGTCGTCAGCCATTTCCAATCAGAGTTAGTGTTGATTTGTACTGTTAGATGGAGATAATGGAAAATTAATATTCATAACATCAATCCAATTTAATTTGCATCCTTTTTAAACATTATCATTGCAATAAAAGGTGACTATTAGAGGCAAATTTAATAACCATTTTTTTATGTTACCTACATAACACAATATTATTATCTTTAAATCTTTAGGACTTAATACCGGTATGCGGTTTATCTAGTCATACTTGACTACTCTCTATAAAAGCCAATAAGGTTGAAGAAATTATTTATTTAACTCAATCCATGATTCTAGTATTCCACCCATGTTATGTATTTGGTGTATATATTTACATAATTTCAGCACCTATATTTTAAATTAAGAAATTTAATAATATAATTTATTGAGTCAATAATGAGATTCAGTGCCATGTAATAGCTCCTTTTGATTCATCTCTCTAATTGACAACCAACATCCAAGTAAACCATAGGTATAGTAAATAGTACCACCAAATTTATAAAAAATAGAAATCTATGCAATTTTATATCAAAATACATGATTAATTTCCATACAAACTGTAACATTCATAGTGTCGTGTATTCATTACAGAATGTAGATATAGTTTAGCGTGAGAATTTGTTGTTTTCAGTCACTATTGTAACAAATATCTCACTGAGTTTACGACTAGGCCGGGTGAGTAATTCTGTCAAAGTTTTTGGTACAATTTTACTATTATATTGCAAAATTTAAGCGGAATTTAATGTAAATGTTGTAACTAATCATGTGTTTTAATTTTTTTTTAGCTTGTATTTAGATTTGAAACGAATTTTCCGCAATAACATATCTAGTAACTAGGACCGTTGGGTTGGTCGTTTTTGTACACATGATTATTACAATAGTTTACCTTTTTCCTCGTCGCCACTTGTAGAGGACGATAGATCCTCGTTCTGCACGCCAGTAATTATAATTTACACTTAACACTGGCTCGGCAATGTCCACGTATTCGCTTGTAACTTCACCTCTCGTGCTCGCCCTCGGCTGTGTTGCATCCCAGTGACAGTTACTTTCCCGCCAATCCGTGACACACGAGACAGTGACGTATGACGTTTGAGCTACCAGCTTTACCGCATACACTACACCCTTGACAGGTGATTACCTTCCAATAGGGTAAATACCACAAGGATGCCCCTCCACAAACAACTCCGTTTGCTGAGGGGCGCGTCTGACATGACATATTAGGCTTATACATCACAACACATCACATTGCTTTAGTTGATTAAACGTGCGTCCCCGCCCTTACGACATTAATAAGCAGTTTTTGATGTGTTGACCCTATTAAAATTAATAGTCTTTATGTAAAGTTTTGAAATAGAAATGTTTTTGGCTTTGTATTCACGAATGAGAAATTTTGATTCATCTACTGATACTTACTGATGAGGCTACATCAGCGGGCGAAGATTCATCATCGCTAACGGATATACGCGTAGTTCTTGCGTACATTCATCATCATCATCACTATTAACGTTCCCAGTTCCCGTGCTAGACACAGGGACTTCTCTCTTGGCGAGAGAGATTATGCCTTAATTCACCACGCTGGCTAAGTACGTGTTGGTAAATGTGACATGTCCTTCAAACTCTTAAATGTTATCAGAACATGCTTGTCTACATTAGTGGACAAAGAATGGTGTCCCGTTGCGCGCTGCAACATTATGAAGCGAAGAGTAATTGTACCCACGCCAAGAATCGTCTTCGTCCGAATAATTCGCAACTATGCACCCGGCCGCATACATCGCATTGTCACGAATAATCGCCGTAGTCCTCTAATGTAGCCGTACTGTGACTGTAATTGTTTGTCATTCTGCCACGATAAGATAATACATAATTATGGTTATGTCTAATCACACTACGATATTGATAATACACCTTGGTAAAATAAAAATGCTTGTGTGATGTTTATTATACATAATAATAATATGATCTATACATATAATATCATTGACGTCACCTTATTCGTAGGCTGAAAGGTGTGTGTTTCGGAATGGTGAAGTTTTTTTTTTATTCTAGTTAATTTGTAAGGACTTTTATCATACAATGAATCATCAGTCTTATCATACCCTAAACGATCATTTTAATTACACTATTACTTAACTAACTTAAACTACCTTTTCTATATACGGAGGTATAGAAGAAGAATATTTTAATAGGAGTTAAAAAATGAAACTATAAAATATTAATAATTTCCTCACGTGTAAGGATTCAGAGGGTTACCACTTACGGACGTGAACAGACAAAACCTCCAGGTGTGGGGGGAGCAGCGTTGCTGCCCATCTCTCAGCTGATCCTCTTGTCTGAGTCGTTCAGCGTCTATAGGAGGGACAACATTCTTACGCCTGGCCTGCAACTAACACCCTGCTGAAAGCTCATTCGTTACCAAATGGAATAACTGCAAGGTAAAAACTCTTCTGCTTCTCTTGTCACCTGTATATATAATATTAATTAATTATCCAACATCCCCTTAAACACCTTTTCACTTAAGCAGCCTCACCTTAAGAATTCAGCTCAGGCGCGTTAATTATAAAATCACTACCCAACTTTTCTTATCCAAGAAAAAGTATACCACACTTTGTCGACAGTAAGTTTAATCTTAATGAGGGAAACTCCGCCGGTTCACGCCGGGTTGATACAATAAGCCCCGCGTTTTAAAACATTTTGTTCTTAGTTTACTGTCTTTGTGCACTGTATGGAATAATAATTTAAAATGAAAATAATTGTATTGGACAAAGGGACCCTTGGAGGCTTAACCTGTATTAAAAATAACAGATAAATAGATAAATATTTCCGGACTAGTCACACAGCATCTCCTTACCCCAAACTAAGCAGAGCTATGACTGACTGATATATTACTTTTTTTTTTAGTAAATGAATAGATACATATGAAAGATAGAAAACACCCAGACTCTAAATCTTGTATAGGTTCCGAGACCCGAGTCTCTCTGATATGTTTACAAAAAAAAAGTATCTATGTTGTATATCAGTGACCTAACACCCATGATACAAGCTCTGCTTAGTTTGTGGCGAGTGAAGCGTGATTAGACATTAGATGTGACAAAAGCCAAACATTTAATTATCTATGCAAGTATGTATTCTAAGACTAATAAGTATTTTTATTGTATGTTTGAACGCGCTAATCTCAGGAAATACTTCTGGTCCGATTAGAAAAATCATTCAAATCCAGACAGAGTATTTAAAATACATTTTATAATTGTGTAATGTAAAACTAGAATAATTATATAAAAGAAGCCTTTTTCATCTAAAATAATATTACCTAGCCTGTCCTAGAGAAATACAGTACTTCTAGTAATTAACCATAATCCTGTCTCCACGTCTAGGTAATTTTAATTAATAAGTTGAGGCATGGACATAGTTTCTGTTTCGTAAGTTTCTCGTACTTTGGTTTGTTTGCAACTAGTTTCAATGCAAACTTCTAAATTATATGCTTTTAGTATAATTTGAGGGTGCTAGTTGATTAAAATAGACTAGGTTTACTTTACTTATATAAAAACCTGGTTACAACGAATTTTAAGTTAGGTGGAGGAATATTTCTGTAGGATGGTGATTTTAAGAAACTTTCTAGGAAGTGTCATGGTCACGGCATAGTAAAATATTAATAAAAAACTTAATTTTAAATAAAAAATCGCTTCATCGCTTTATTGAACATACAAACACTTGGCCCCTTGGCGGAAATCGAACCCACTACCACTTGCGCCACAAGCGGACCTTTTCGTCCCCCTCGCCATTGAGAAAGTCATGAATGATGATGATAATCACTACTTGAATGGAAACGGTCCAATGTAATTCTTTTGAAGTGAAACTTCTATAGAATCGTAGTGATTTCAAACCGAAAGCAAAAAGATGAAACGGAAATGGTAAGAGACACAAATGCAATGCTTTATTTAAATTTCTTTGCGCGATACTTCGTAGTTGAGACTACGAAGTATCGCGCAAAGAAGTATTGCTGTATTTTATTTATATTATTTTGTAACATACTTTATGTAATACGCTTTATTGAAGTAATATAAATAATCCGAATAATTACAGATATTTATGTTTGTTTCTCTTATCATTTTAGCAGATGCGTTCATTTACCCTTTTTTTCTATTCGATATATATCATAATTATAGTTCGTAAGTAGTAGACTCCAATCGTGCGTCGTAGCTGACACACACACACTTTTTTTTTATTCTTCTTATTCTTTCGTCGATTTACTGAAGTTTCACTTCTATCGTGTGTGAAACGCACACACACCTTTTTTTTTTTTAAATTCATTTCAGGTTCAAAACAAAAATATCTTTAAATTTTATACATCTACCTTTCTCGATTTCATCCTTAGCCCTAAAAATATGTAAATTGATATCATCAAAACAGGAGCCATCAAATTATTGTGGCTTATTTGATATTTTCATGATATTTAATGGCAGAGAAAAAGGAATTTATAGCTCGACAATAAATCCGACGGCAATTGGGATACACGCCGTGCCACTTAGGGATTGAGTTTCAGGAGAGAGGCATATTTTTTAACCCCCGACGCAAAAAGAGGGGTGTTTGTCCTGTCTGTCTGTAACGGATGAAGCGATTTCATAAATTCATTATTGTACACAAAATGGATACATTAAGGTTTATTAACAATGGTCATGTACAAAGGCGAGCTTAACCCTATAAGAGTTTTCTTACAGCAAACCTGTGGTGATGAAGAAATTTGAATTAAATGAAAATAGGTAGAGATGCAGTGTACATACAAGTAAGACATAGAGATTTCAATTATTTTTTTGTGTGATAGGTGAGTTTCGTGCGAATGTTCTTAGATATGTTTGATGGAAATTGGTTGGCCTGTTTAAAGTTATGGGGGTAAAAGTGGGGAAGAAATACTGAAAATCTGCAAATCTTGTACTCGAGTAGAATCTCAAATTACAAAAACGTATGACTTTTTACTTTCAATGGAAGTTTTGGAATAGGAGGTTTTTTAATTTTAATAATTTTTGCTGATACCATAATCGGATCTGCAGGTTGAATTACCCTTTCAAAACTATAACGTTTTCCATGTTGTTGTTTGTTTTCGTACTGGATAAACCAACTTCTTCTTTTTTTTGCTTTCCTGGCACTTATATAAATTTTGTTTCCAAAAAAGAATGTAAAAAAACCCGCTGTTATATTAAAAAAATACTGTTCTTGAAATTATTGGATTTATCATCAGTAGAAATAAATTATCAAAGAAGTTTTATTACAAATTCATGAACGAGTTTTGAGGAGTTTGCTATGGACTGTGCAATTTTGTAATATTTTAAATTGATTTTTCTTATTTCTATTGAGAGTTGACCGCACAATTAGTTAGTAGGTAGTTGCTTTAAAATATTAAACGCAATAATTTAAAAGTAATAAATAATTTAAATTCCGATCAGATAGGAAAACTATCTGATCGGAATTTTAAATTATTTGTGTCAACGGATCAATGATCTCAAAGAATGATGATTTTCTTTGAGCAATCTAATCGGATTATATGGGAGCTCAGAGTTCCGTGTAATTTAACGATTTGTCAATTTTTGTCATTCAAAACAAACAAATAAAACAAATAAGTGCAATAGGAAAGATTCGAAACAGTCAGTGGTAACTTTATTAAATCACGTTTGTTGTACGGAACTAACTTGTTAAAGTTTCATCTACTCCTTCAATTTTTTCAAGGTTTTCATACATATAAAGAGTTTTTTTGATATGCCACCTGGATTTTATATATTTCATAGTTTACCTATCGTCTATAAAAACGTAATCAAAACATAAATATCTACTATGGTAAGGTCAGCCTCATCTCTAAAATTCTTACTCCAACCTTTCGCAAGATATTCGCATATTCAGAGAAGAAAACGATGTTACGAATTGCCGTATTTTACGATTCTTTTTTCACAAGTAATGGGATTTTCATAGACATTAATATTATAACTTCACTATATGAAGATATAGGTAGGCTTACTGGCGGTGCAGGAAGATGGTTTAGATAGATAGATAGATAACTCTTTATTGTACATCACAAATAAAATACAAACTGCAAACAATAACAAGACAATACATTGGAGTACAAATGGCGGCCTTATCGCTGTGAGCGATCTCTTCCAGGCAACCTTTATGGTTTATCAACTATTTAACTGTTAAAAGAACTTCCTGCTAATGTTATAAACGCGAAAGCTTGTGATGTATATGTGTGTGTTTCTCTTTTACGCAAAAACTAATGAATGGATTTTGTACACAGTACAGTTTTAGTCACAGTAATAATAGCTTACATATCATATTGTATTGTATTGTATTTTATTAGTCGTAGGTAACACTGTACACTTGACTTCGTTCACTCTATTTAACTAAATATTATATTATCTTAATTCAAACAGTATATTACAAAATAATAATAATAATAAGCACTGCAAGTCACAGACAAGACATCAATTACATAAAAATGTCATATTTTATAGTCCTAAAATAAAGAGTATATTTTGCTAAAAGTAGCATTGACAAAACATAAAATAAATGAAGAATGTCATAATAATTAATAAATGGAGCTGCTGTACAGGGGCATTGTCAAATTATGCTAAAATACCAATAAATTTTATTAAATAATTTCATTTTTGACATGTCATGTGAAGATAACAAGTAATTAATTCAAAACACCATTATGTTGCTGCTGTATAGGGGCATTGTCAGAACTTTAAAATAAAAACAATGGTAGGATGTCAAAAAAATAATAATATTAATAAATAATTTTAATTGTATTTGTAAAAAAGATATCAGATTTTAGCTGTTGTAGGGTGGCTTTGTTTGGTATTTAACTATATAATAATCTATTAAATTTAATGTCATATGTTTGTGTGTGTTGCTCTTTTACGCAAAAACTAATGAATGGATTTGATACACAGTACAGTTTTAGTCACAGTAATAATAGCTTACATATCAGAATAAAATAAATAAATAATAAATATTTCCGGACTACTCACACAGCATCACCTAACCCCAAACTAAGCAGAGCTTGTACTATGGGTACGGGTATGGGTTAGGTGACTGATAAACTACATAGATACATTTTTTTTTGTAAATACATTCATATGCTACATAGAAAACACGGCCCCGGCGGGAATCGAACCCGCAACCTCTTGCGCCTCAAGCGGACCTTCGCCCACCAAGCCACAGAGGTCGTCAACACATAGGGTTGTTTTTACCGCGAATCCATTATAACGAGGGAAGCCTGATTGGGATTGAATTTGACGCGGAAATTGCTGTTGTCCAAAGGACAAAACCTACTATTACCATTACCACATTTACCCACGGAAAATCCTATTAATATGCTGGCGAAGCCACGGGCGTAAACTAAAACATAATTGGGTAGCATTGACTTGAGCGCATTTATCAACCATAAATCCATTATAATTCTTCACCCGATTTTTAACCGGATATACGCTCGCTTACAGGCATTGCAGACGTAGGCTCAAGTGGCGGTGGGCTGGGCATTTTCGTCGAATGCACCTCGAAAGGTGGGCACTTGCTGCAACAGCTTGGAACCCGGAAGGAAGTGGCAGGCGAGGTCGGCCACGAAAACGTTGGCGAGACGACATTCAGGACTTTTGGGAAAGTTGGTGGCAAACAGCTCTGGACAGGGATTGTTGGAGAGAGTTGGGGGAGGCCTTAGCCCAGCGGTGGGACAATATAGGCTAAACAAAAAAAAAACACCTATTCTTATAAATATTAAAATAGCAGTGTTTATGTTTACCTCACGATACCACAAACTAAACCTTCAAAACTCTGTACCAACGATAAATCTTGCCTATAAACTGACCTACATTGTAATCTACGTGGCAGAATAACCAGTAACCACGGGCCCATCCATTCTTTAATAGAGGATTGGATTTACGGCTGACCCATAAATCAGGCGGACATTTTACATCTCATAGGGAAAATGGCTATGAGAACGCACGTGGAACCTGTGTCACGGTTGAATTATTTGAGTGTTTTTATGATGAAGGTTGTATGACGGTCGCCATTTCACTATAGCTAGAAAATCTGTATCTATGTAACTTCCAGATGTAGATATTTCTTTAACAGGCGGACAGTTTACATCTCATAGAAATGAAATGAAATGAAATGAAATTCATTTATTTTGGTACATTAACAAACAACAGCACAGAAGACAGCATACACAAACAGACACAAGAAAATTAACATAAAAACCACAAACAGATAATTAGCTGCCAGGCTGTGCTGCCATGTACCAAAAAAGGAGCAGTCTCAGCTTAATGCCACTCCGCTCCCTGGGAGAGGGATCGAAGCAACGCTGGTTTTCAGACTGCTCCTGCTTGGATGGGATGACATCACAGTCTGTAGTTTGTAATTGAATACCAACAAAACACATATAGAAATAATGGTTATGGTACGCACACGTAAGAACCTTTGTCATGGTTGAATTATTTCAGTGTTTTTATAAGGTCATCATTTGAAAGTCAATTTTGCCAGAAATTATTTCTCAATGTTATTGAATTATAGAAAGCGATCTGCTTTTAGATTTGAAGAGATTATCAGGGGAAGAATGTGCATTTTGTTACATAATGGCATCTAAGACCAATGAGTATTTAGCCAAGTTTGTGTTCACGTTTGGCTTTGTGGCTGCTAGAAACCTGAGGATTTTTCATATGTTCTGAACAGATGCTTGCCTTGGTACATATAGCCGGGTAGCAAAAGTAGCTTACAACACGTAAGACACGTAAATAATTTCTATTTCATATATGAATTAGTTGAGTGTTTCATATAGGTCCATAATATAATGGGAGTATATAAACAATACATTATTACTTTAGTATGTAAGTTACTGAATAAATGCATTTATTTATTATTATTATTATTTATATTATAGTCATACTATAATCTAAGTTTAATTTAATAATGTTCAGTGTTTTATTTTTGTACACAAATAAATATTTTTCTTTCTTTCTAATATAAAGGGCAATGTTTTATCATAACCAGAAATTGTTATTTAGTGTCACATGTCACCTCTTAGGTTGATCTAGTTTTAAAGGGAGAGATTTGGTTTTTAAGAACAGTATATGTTTCGTAATTACCGCTGATATTTGCAGATGCTAATCGTCATCGCACTAATTACATTTCTACTGCTGGAACACAGGGACTTCTCTCTTGGCGAGAGAGATTAGGCCTTAATTCACCACGCTGGCCAAGTGAAGGTTGGTGAATGTCACATATCCTTCAACTTCGTCGTTTGTCTTGGGGTTCGACCCACGACCTTCGGAATGAAAGTCGAATGTGCTCCCACTTAGCCAACTCAGCTCTTGGCAGCTGCTAGAGACCGCAGGATTTTTCATTTTGAGCATAACAGGTGCTTGCCCTGGATCTAAGTTTTTGCATCATTTGAAAGGTTTTACGGCATTTGAGTTATTGGCGCTGAAATGACTTAGAATAGAAAATGGAGGTATAATAATGCTGCAACTATTGCCGAATCGTTTTAGTTTTTTCCTCTTACTATGCCAAACTAAAGAAGTCAGAAACGAGGACCTACTAACACCTAAGTAATTCCTGAATCTAAGTAGACTTCCGAGAATAGTCACATAAACCATAAGGTCAGTATATTGACTGCATCAGTGGCGCGGTGGGCGAGGGTCCACTTGCGGCGCAAGAAGTAGCGGGTTCGATTCCCGCCGAGGGGTCAAGTGTTTGTATTTTCTTCTCCTTGGTCTGGGTGTTTAATATGTATAATAAAAAATATCTATGTATGTATGTCTATTATATTAAGTATATCAGATGTCTAGTACCCGTAACACAAGCTAAGAGCTTACCACGGGGCTAGATGTTGTTGTGTGGATTGTCCGCAAATATTTATGTTTGTTTATTTTATTTAATATTTTATAAATAGTTCTGTGAACGGAGAAGAGATATAAAAGCCTTTAAAGTAAAGTAATTATTTATTGCATTTACATGTACATAAAAGATCTTAAATATATAAATTAGTATCAATGTAAATTACCCATTGAGTATGCACCTCTTAAAAGTAATATTCCTCCGGTATAAACGACATAACGATAACAATTAACGAATGGTGTAGTTTTTGTTTCCTGCACTCGTTTAACCAATTTACATCAACCCTAAAATCAGGTGATCTGAATCCGATACGAACAAAATTTGTGTACACTGAATCTATTATCTAATGGAAAACAATTTACAACCCATTAGTGCCAACCATATTGAGGTCAGTTTAAATAATCTCTGTGTGGTTGACAGCGTCAAAGCAACGTGCAATTATTTATGCAAAACCAATAATTATGGCGTTATATCCATCAAAAAGGATCATTATTAACATTTATTTACAGAATAAGGAACGCTCTAAACACCTTTGGATTTGAAAAAGGATTTACGCTGCATTAAGAATAAGAATAATGTTTATTTGCAAATATGGGTTACAATTTAATTACAAAAAGATGTTCAGTTGTTACAGTTCCATACATATTTTGCTTATTTAGAGCATGCAAATATTTTATGTAAATAATTCAAGGAAAAATATTTAGGAAAACAGATAAGATTACGGAAAATTAATTATAAGTAAAACCATTTTATATGTCAGATTCAATTAAATTCAATTTCAATTATAATTTTATTTATCAGTCAAAAATTCATTTACGTGAAAATAACATGATTAATATAAAATATATTTATTATGTAAAAAAAAACCATTAGCCGCATAATCGCCGTAGTTATACTTATAAATACTATATCTGGATAATATTACTTAATAACGGAGATCAAGAGCAGTGGAAATGGGGGGAGGCCTTTGCCCAGTAGTGGGACATAAAAAGTAAAATATTTTTGTAAAAACGGGATTTTGTTAAAATATTGGGCCATCTTCTCCCGTGAGCGCTATAGAACTCGACAAGTAAGTAGGTTTTGAAAAGCTGTCAATTGCTGATATATTAAAGAAAACGCCTTGTGCGAATCATAAAAGGTATCGACTACCTCGGTGGCGCGGTGGGCAAATGTCCGCTTGCAGAGCAAGAGGTAGCGGGTTCGATTCCCGCCGAGGGTAAAATCGTTTGTATGTTCTGCAAGCACTTTGCTCCTTGGTCTGGGTGTTAATATGTATAATAAAAATATCTATAAATGTATGTATATTGTATTAAGTATATCAGATATCTAGTACCTGTAACACAAGCTTAGGCTTACGACCGACGGGGCTAGATGTTGTTGTGTAGGAGGTTGTCCGGAAATATTTATTTATTTATTTATATGTATCTTCATTATGTAATTTTATCCTTAATCATCCTGTTGCAAGGTTTCATTAAGTTTTGCGCTGAAGATCTAGGCACCTATATAGAAAATTAAGTCGCACGACAAATTGTGGCAAAACACGACATGGCGTTAATAGGTTATTATGCAAGACGTGAAGACGTGGTAGATACTTGTAATGGCAAGTTGGTCAATAGCCAAGATGGCATACAATTATGTTACAGCTGTTACACTAGCTTAGCAAGCTAACAAGATTATATTTAGAAGCTATGTTAAGGTAAATACCAACATTTAATTGATAAGATAATTTGTAGCAGTACCATTTAAGAATCTGAAAGTTTTGACAAACGTGTGTTTTTGCAAGAACCAAAGGTAAATGAAAAGAAGAAAAAACCTAATTTCATCCAAGATTAATTTATTCTACAAACACCCATAGTACAAGCTCTGCTTAGGTTGTGGTAAGGTGATGCTGTGGTGAGTAGTCCGTAAATATTTTTATAAGTATTATGTATTTATTTACAAGCACTTACGTAAGCAAAATAGTTAAGCCTTAGATTTCAATTTGCTATATATTGTTGAATACATATTTCCGGTTGATAAATACATATTTTCGGTCTAGGTGTTTTTTTATGTTTAATAATGGATTAGTTAGTTAGTTTCTTGTAATCGGACTTTGCGCTTGAAGCAACAATTTCCCAGTGTCGAGTTAAATAAAATTATAAAACTAAAAAAATATTACTTAGTTGAACGCCATTTTGCGTCTCATAATGTGAAGTAGCTACCCGAAGCACAAGCTTACCATCGCATGCTAAATAGCTAGCAAATATTCTAAATTTAGCATGAATGATCTTCTTCTTCTTCTTTTATTTGATGGCGTCCGTGAAGCATGAATGTGCACTTTAGAACAAAATAATGTCAATGCGGTCGACAGTGACAAAGGAATGCTAGCGGCATTTTATCTAGAATATGTTTAGTTTTACTATTTCGCATAACATGGATGTTTGAGTCTCTTTTACTTTCATACGGGAAAATGACGTTCAACTGAGTAACATCTTTTTCACTTTATAATTTTATTTAACTCGACACTGGCAAATTGTCGCTTCAAGCGCAAAGTCCAATTACAAGAAACTAAACTGAACTGGATGTTTACCCCAGGGCTAGATTTTGTTGAGTGGACACAATCAAAATGTTTTATCTGGCCTTCAAAAATATTAAACACCAAAGTTTTTTTTTAAATTTTTAATTGAATCATTTCATTAATTCTGAATAAAAAATCTTATAATATCTCAAGAAAGATAATACTTAAAAAATTAAACAAAAAAGTCATAGTAGACTTTATCTGCGCACAGTTTTGCACAAAGTCTTCGATATTCTCTCTGTATCTCTGTTTCAGCATCTGGAAGTTGTCGGTTCGAGGCCTCAGCAAGGACAACACACCAACCAGGGTGTCTTCGCAGGCATTCTTTATATCTTCCGGAGGGAGAGCAAAGCCATACCTCCCTTCATCATGGAGCTCTAAGGTTAGGGCATACCTGTTTTATGAACACAAAAATTTATAAGGTAGGTACTCATATAACTTTTGAAACTATCATGGTCATCAATATTATTTAGATTTATAACGGCCAATAAAACTGTTTACTCCAATCGCTGCAGCTTCAGTTTAACCGTGATCATGGCGCATGTAACTGTGCCGAAATAACGGGAAACTCGAAAGACAATCAATCATGTTAAATATCCCGTTATAAATCTAAATAATATGTAACCATATTCCAAATTTGTGTGAAAAAAATTAAGACGAAGTAATGCAGCTTACTAGTGAAATGAGGTACTCAAACCCACGACTTCCATTATACCTTATATAATCTGCTGACCACTACAACCTCAATTAATAATTCAATTTAGAAAATTAGTTTCATAATAAAAGTGGGGTTTATCACTTGACTGCCTCAGTGGTGGCAAAGTCCACTTGCGGCGCAAGGGGTAGCGTTCGATTCCCGCCGAGGCGTCATGTGTTTGTATGTTCTGCAAGCACTTTCTTCTCGGTCTGGGTGTTTTATATGTATAATAAAAAATATCTATGTATGTATGTCTATTATATTAAGTGTATCAAATGTCTAGTACCCGTAACACAAGCTTAGAGCTTACCACGGGGCTAGATGTTGTTGTGTGGATTGTCCGGAAATATTTATTTATTTATATCAAAAGGTTCATAAGCTCCCGTTTATGATTTAAGACAAATAGGTACATTTCTGATTACCGCAATAAGTAGTGACTTTTTTTATGAACTTAACATTTTATAAGGTTTTGTTGATTGATTAAAATATAAATAACTAGCCCGTATCGGCTTTTCATGGACGCAAAAATCTCTCTCTTAAATCACTCTACTTATTGCAGAATACCGTATAAAGACCATATCAGTAGTTTTTGAGATAATCTCGAACAGGGAAAGACTTTAATTTAAAAACACTTACGGCACTTTGTAATTGTGTTTAGCCCAACACGCACTCGCTCCGCTCACTGAATATCCTGAAATGAAAACTTATGTTTTTTTAAATTTTATTTAGCCCGTGGTGTCTTATATGAAACCTTATATATAAAAATGAATTGCTGTTCGTTAGTCTGACTTAAACGAGAATGGCTGAACGGATTTATCTTATCTTAGTCTTGAAATGTTCCTGGAGGTCTAGGAAAGGTTTAAAAGGCGAGAAAAAATCAAATAAATAAACTAATTTGAATAATTACCCTCGCGAAGTATATAATATTTTATACCTAAACCTATTATATTTTAAACTGAAATAAGGGAATGGTACCTACATCTATATTATTTGTTTCTTACCGACAGTTTCAAAAGCATTTCCATAAGTAAATTTTCTACCATGGAGTGCCTCTATTGCGTTGGCCGCTATATTACACATTTCTCTCTGCAATAAAAAATATAGAAGATTCATAATGAAAAATATTATTGAATAATTCATTGTTTCAGCTTACAATTAATTGTTTAAATAAGTACAACAGTATTCTACAAAATATATATTTTTTAATGATAGATAAGTCTTCATTTGACCACAATCTCACCTGATGTAAAGTAACGATCTAAGATGGGGAATGAAGACCTAGAAGGTAGATGATGGCTTCTCCGGGCCACATTACGAAACACTAAAAAAATCGTTTCACGCACTGGCCCAGCCCGGAGGGTTTTGACAAGCCGCGGCCGAAGCCTACCACCAGAGACTGTTAGACTGAGCACCACCCGGAGGTCACGTGTAAAGATTGTCCAATGATTTGGCTTCGACTATCTTTACGGGAAGCCTTGTAAGAGAAGCGGTTGAACTATGGATTAGAAACGTGGTGCTTCTATAGAGGCCTTATGAATAGGCCCAGAGTCGTTCAGTGAGCTATGGAACAGCCGGAATTTAATGAATAATTGGAGTTACTTTAAGAAAATCAGAAATGGGCTGATACGTAGAACGACGCTGGTTACCAACAGAGGCAAGGGATAAGTTCAAAGTTGTAAAGTTCTTGAATGGAGACCGCGAATCAACAACTGTAGCCTAGGACGTCCACCAACTAGATGGACAGATGATTTGGTAAAGGCTGTTTCACGGTGGATGCTGGACACTTGCAACCCAACTCCAACAACTGCAACCAGTCTCTGGGGGTAGGCTTCGGCCGCGGCCTGTCACCACCCTCCGGCCGGGCCAGTGCGTGAAGCGATTTTTTCGTGTTTCGTAATGTGGTCCGGAGAAGCCATCTTCTAGGCCTTCATGCTCGTCACTTTGCACCAGGTAAGATTGTGGTCAAATGAAGGCTTATCAATAACAAAAAAAAAAAGGTGTGTGTGCGATTCACACACGATAGAAGTGAAACTTCAGTAAATCGACGAAAGAATAAGATGAATAAAAAAAAGTGTGTGTGTGTCAGCTACGACGCACGATTGGAGTCTACTACTTACGAACTATAATTATGATATTATATCGAATAGAAAAAAAGGGTAAATGAACGCATCTGCTAAAATGATAAGAGAAACAAACATATATCTGTAATTATTCGGATTATTTATATTACTTCAATAAAGCGTACCTATTACATAAAGTATGTTACAAAATAATATAAATAAAATACAGCAATACCTCTTTGCGCGATACTTCGTAGTCTCAACTACGAAGTATCGCGTAAAGAAATTTAAATAAAACATTGTATTTGTGTCTCTTACCATTTCCGTTTCATCTTTTTGCATCCGGTTTGAAATCACTACGATTCTATAGAAGTTTCACTTCAAAAAAAAAACCGAAATAACGAGAAATCCTAGGTATATCCTAGATCCTAGGTCCAGTAGATAAAGCCGTAAGACGGGCTAAAATGATGACGATGATTTTCCAATCTGTCTTCAGAAGGTAATCATATCCCCACCTTTGTCCCATATTTTGTGAGGTCAGCACAACATGAATCTTGCTTCCATTCTCTCTATCATCCATCATCTTAACACTCACTACTTTCTAACACATTCAGTGTGAGAAAGTAGTCAGTGTTAAGATCTTTTACAGTCCACAATACAATACAATAAATACTCCATATTGAAACACAAAAAATGTAATACAACAGAACAATGCTTAAGAACTAGAATAGGTGAAATAATAGTGTAACAATGGGCGGCCTTATCACTAAACGTGATCTTTTCCAGACAACCTTTAGATGGACTGGAGAAAAACTAAAAACGACGGCTTTACATATTAAATAAATACTTACATAATAAATGTAATATGTATAAATATAAAAATAATACATAATAATTACAATAAATAAATACAATAATAGGTCTAAAAATATATATATATATATATATATACGTAGATAAATAGATGTATACAATAATATACGAATGAAAAACTGTCATTATGATTTAAGGAAATGCCCTTGCACGAGTTTTTTAAATGTGGTAACAGATTTGGCTGACCTTATATTATCAAGTGGAAGATCATTCCATAAATGTATGGCGCGACCAGTAAAGGATGAGTTGAAGGAATGAAAGGAGTTATTAGGGGTTTTCAACCGCAAGGTTGCAGTTAAACTACTTGTACTATTATGTTTTCTGTGGTAGAACGTCCACGTTCATTTTTCATCGGGATTCCATTCCCGCCGAGAGTAAAAGTTTTTGTATGTTCTCCTTTGCCTGGGTGTTTAATATGTATGATAAAAAATATCTATATAATATTTCCAGACAATTGACGCAACAACATCTAGCCCCGTGGTAAGCTTGTGTTAAGGGTGCTAGATATCTGATTATACCTAATTAGGAATACATAATATAGATATTTTTTATTATACATATTAAACACCCAGACCGAGGAGAAAGTGCTTGCAGAACATACAAACACTTTCACCCTCGACGGAGTATACTATACATACCATTTCGTCGTAATTTTCGTAATGCAATTCCGTGAACGAATAAGGTATGACCATGTATTGGCCGTACGAGTGGAAAGCGATATAATATTCTAAATTTTCGCTATGGGCGTGCACGAAGCGTCTCATGGCTTTGGTTTCCTGTTCAGAAAATTCTCTTGGACCGCAATATATCGCTGATTTGGGCTTGTTGCTTACTCCAACTCCTGTAAAGTAAAGTTTATCCCGTCAAAAACAATACTTGTCAAAAAAACCAAGTCGCGCAACTCAGTTGTTCTGCGGTAAAAAGTTGTGAGATCCAAGTAAATCCAAGTCTTCAAATTTCGTCTCAAAATTCTTTAATGTTTTATATAAATATATTAAGACTTGGCCATCGCCTGAAAACACGTGTTAATTCAATTATTTAGTGGGGAAATGTTGAGTCATGTTTTTTCGTGCGTGCAGCCGGCTCCATCAAATTATAAGACATAGTCATGTTAAAAAAAGAATTATAGATATTTTTAACGTAGACCAATCACCAATAAGTGAGACTTGGTGTAGTGAGTTAAGGAATTGTAGGCTGTCTTGTAATAAAAATCCTGTGTAATCTAAACTGTGTTCTTACAACGACTAAAATAATTTCGTTAATACATTTTACTGGAATCTACCATTACCATTTTGTTAAAATTGCATTAGCATAAAAAAATCTGTTTAAAAAATACTAGCGCCTCTGGCAGCGGATTATTTTATGGTAAACTTCATACATACAATCCAATATCTAATTATGTATGAAGTATTTTATGAAGCCGTCGGCAGCTCGAAGGTTCGGGTCACAAGGAAAAAATTAGTTTACTTATTGAATAATATATGTCTAATATCTTCCATTTTAATACGACTAAATACCTAACTTATTAATGCAATTTTTATAATTAAACTTTAATAATTATATCCTATTAAAGCGATTAAGCATCATTGTATAGAAAAACTAGTTTTGAAAACTATCGACTGTAATAGAAAATAATATAATTACGTCCGAATTCTATATCAAAATTTCTGTTCAAGTCCACTCCATTTTCATTACGATTCTTTCTCCAAAGTCGATCCTGAAAATTAAATGAAAAAAAAACAGTTAGAAAACTGTAAACAACTGTAGCAGCTTATACAGCAGCTTAGGGACGCCTGCAACAATTAAATTGTCACCGGCGCTTTTAAATAAATAAATATTGACATAACGTTATTTATTTTTAGAGATTAGTTACTGAAAGCGCTATTTTAGTTAGTTCTTGATAGACTAGTCTTAATTTTGGAACTTCTGACAACATTATTTAGATTTAAAACGGGATATTACTTATTGTATTTTTTTCCGAGTTCTTTGATACGTGGTAATATATGACTAACAAAGGAATTCCTGAATGACTGATCGTGTGACGTCATTAAGCGCTGTGCACACGATGCCGCCTCGCACCGTTTTACTGTACATATGCGCCGCGTAACGCCCGCTATAATAACGGCGCCAACGCCATAGCGGCAAAGTGCGCAAGAGGAAATGCCAGGGGCAGCGTGATCCCGGAAGGCAAATGATAGGAAAGATTGCGTCACCAACTCACTGGAGCTTCAGATAAAAAACCTTGTCGATGAAATTTTTTCGTATTGCAGCAAACTAAAATATCAATAAATAATGGTTAATATGCTTCTATAAATCTGAATAACGTTTATCAATGCTATTTTCTAAGGTTTAAATGTGCGTCTCGGTTCGAATGACAGAAGTGATAGCATCAAATACGGCTAGCGCTGCGCTGCTGGTAAATTTATCTCCGGCCACCATACGCGTGAGCGAAAGGGATGCGAGGCAGACTGGCGCCTTTGTCACGAGCGTTACGTAACGAAACGGTTCCCCTTCCCAGAAGTTATCACTTCAAAAACGTAACACCTTTCAGCTGAAATCATCGTACATACATATTCATGGGAGTACTCATAGCCATCAGGGTTCAAAAGCGGCACGAAGTAAAACTCGTAAGTTCTGCCAATTGTCCTCAGCTGAACATTTTTAGACATCGGAGAATGCAGTATCATATTCATGAAGTATGTGACAAATGCTGGAGATATCCACTCCCTAGCGTGGATTCCTCCTTCCATTATGACTTTGGACCTGGATAATGAGAAAAGTTATTAATTATTGATAACCACTCATACATTATAAAATAAATTAATATTTCCGGACTACTCACACAGCATCACAACCCCAAACTAAGCAGAGCTTGTACTATGGTTGATATACATCGATACATTATTTTTTTTGTTAAGTCATATGATACCTACATAGAAAACACCAAGACCCGAAATCAGAAATTGTAGCTTATACAAAATCTGGTCCTCCGGCGGGAATCGGCGGCAAACAAATTCTGATATGTAAGCTATATCATTGTGAAGTTTCATCAAAATCTATCCAGCGGTTTTTGCGTAAAAGAGCAACAAAGACACTTACTTACATCCTTTAAAGGTTGCCTGGAAGAAATCGCTTTATCGATAAAGCTGACGATTGTTGACAACTAATAATTCGATTAGATTGTTATTTAAAGTTAGTCTGTAAGTATTATTTAATGCGTCAATACTCCAGGAACTTAAAATCTCCACTAGGTTGTCTTCCGAGTGCCTGCGCAGAGTGCTTGAGTACTTCGGTCACATTGCAAGGAAATACGGGAACAACCTCGAGAGGCTCATTGTGACCGGTAAAGTGGATGGCAAGAGGCTACGTGGACGCAGCCCTGTTCGTTGGTCCGACCAGATCCGCACCACTCTTAATTCGTCTTGTCACACCGTTTTCACACCGCAAGAGACATAGACAGATGGAAAAAGATCGTGAGAGAGAAAGTGATTCTTTACGTCACCACCCTCACCATCGAGGACCACGAAGCTAGGAGGAGGTAAGTATTATGTGCAATAAAAAATATCTATCCATCTATCCGCACGAACTTTCACGTTAAGAGTATTACTAGGATAATACCTGCGCCTAGATCCATTTAATATAACAGTGGCAGCTAAGATATCTCTGCCTTGAAGAGTCTGGCCTATAGTCTCCACTTTCATCACTTCAGGGTTGGCTGCCTCCAAGTCTCGCATCCACGCGTAGATATCATCCGCTCTGTGGTAGGAGAGCCAATCGAAGGAAGCCATATTTCTTCGGATGTATGGCTTCGCGACTTGTTTGTCGAACACACTGTGAAAAACATACAAAGGTCAACAGTACCAGTTCAATCAAACTATGTTCTTTAATCTATTCATATCATAAAGATTAGTTATTAATTATTACTATCCATTTAAGGTTGTCTGGTAAAGATAAGACCGCCAATTGTCGCATAGTGTTAAGAATAATATGCAACTAATGACAATTATTACTATTTTGCTAGTGTTGGCACTAGCAAATGTTTAGTAGGCCTTTCTAAAGTTACAAAAAAAATGCGTTGCATTCTGGCAAAGGTTAAATTAAACAATGTCTTGATCATTGCACTCCTTAAGAAAACACATAATATTTATTTTCATATTTTATAATAAACAAAATGTACCTGATTGCGAATCAAACTTTGTGACTTATAAAAAGACTAACGGTTAATCATGAGACAAAATAATTCTAGTTCAAATTACCTATGGCTACGTCAAACATACAAAATAGGTTGGAAAAAATGACATCATCATCATAACCGTTATTAACGTTCCCACTGCTGGGTCACAGGGACTTCTCTCATGACAAGGGAGATAAGGCTCTAATTGACACTCTGGCTAAGTGTGGGTTGGTTTTTGGGAAAATAACGTACCTTTGCACATTTTCAAGAACCGTCGTCAAATACAATCCATTGTCCTTTGCAATTCTCAGGAAAGTTGCTTTATAACTCGGTGATATGACAAACTCGACAGGAGACCGTATTAATCCTGGTTCCCTCCAAAAATCTAGTTCATTATTTTCAGTAAGACTCCTTAAAAACTCCAAGTGGCTAATGTTGACTGGTATAGCTCGATATAAGGAATAGTTGTTGTATCTCCCAGCGTTACAAATACTGATAATGGTGATAATAATAAGGCTTTGCAGCATTATTTTATTTTAGAAAAAATAAATTATTCAAAGCGATGCCACATTGATTTCCGTTGGGGGTAGGTCCAGAGAGTATATAATCACTATGTGTATACCCATAGATACAGGGATATGGATTGATCTATTGGGTTGGGTGGGGCCACAGATTAATTATATTAAAAAGTTTCTTGTTCTGAAGGTTGGGCTCATAGAGAATCTATGACTTTGGGCTAGTACGCAGCAAAGAGAATATAAATTATATAAATTACTACGTTTTGGTCGGTGCATTTTATTGTTCCACAAAATTTCTCCACGGCCTAAGTTATAGTAGTCCATACGAATATTGTTTTAGGAAAGTGTATGTGTGTCTATTTGTATGTCCATCTATCAAGGCGAAACGGCTATTTGATTAAGTTACATCTTATATAAAAAAATATCGTGTCACAATGTTCGTTCCCGTACTCCTCTGAAACAGCTTGACTGATTCTCATGAAATTTTGTGAGCATATTGAGTAGGTCTGAGAATCGGCCACCATCTATTTTTCATTTTGCAAAACAACGTTTGCTAGTATAAGCGTCAGCTAGGGTTTTAAAAATCATGAATGATACGTAAAAGGTGCACTAAGTACAGTGAATAAAGAGGAAAGTTTTCGCAACCAATCAAAGCCTGACAGCCACAGTAAGTAAATAAATAATTACATCATTTTAACTTTGGATGTGGAAAAACTTAGATTCGATTTTGGCTCTGAAAACTAAAGCCAAACATTAACGTGGTTGAATATTGTTGTACTAATGTATATCTGCAAAATTTTGTGTTTGTGACAAGATTTCCAAGTGATTTAGCTATATCAAGCTATATATTATCTGTACAATGTGTTTTAGAATTGGTATTTAAGCGATAAGGCGAAACTTTTACCTACGATAAATTTCCAATATTGTATTTTATTTTTACTTTGAGCAAGTGTTCGATATTTTCATCATCGTCATCGTTACTTCAGACGTTACAAAAAGTCATAATTAAAACAATATAGTCGTTTTAATTAAGAAACATAATTAAATTATGTAAATTAAAAATATGCACAATGCCAATTAATATCAAAAACTATTTAAGTTATAATTCATAATTCAAGATCAGATTATACTAAGAAGTCATTGTAGCCATAGAAATTTTGCATTGCTCGAAAAGCCATTATTACTCCAGTTTAATTTTAAACAATGGTTCATTTGTGTCATGATCACTTCACATAATATATCCTGAAGTAAAATTCCAACCCATTTACGCATTTTAATTGATTTCCACGATATAAAAAGATTTTTGGTATTTTTAATTGACGTCTTTTTTTTTTGCACGCAAAATTATATTTTAGGGTGCTAGAAATTCATTACCATTTAATTTGAGTGACTACTCAACCTGATTAACCCTTAGCCCTTAAATTAACCCTTAGACTCGCAGAATGGCGATTGTCACACTTGGGTATGTGATTTATGTTTTTTATCGTGTATAAGTCAATACCAATAAACCAATGAATGATTACTTAAAAAGGTTTCTTGAAATTTTAATAGAAAATCATTATTTTCTGTAATTTTCGCCAAGTTATTTTACCAAGTGAATTTACCAATGATCACTTGAGAAAATAAGATAGAATTTAAAAAAAAAAAACCGAGTATTAGAAAAATTCCACGCCTTCCGCTAAAAAGCTCTTAAACGTATATTAATATAACAGATACTTCTAAACCTTCGAGCTAAGAGATCGAGGGCAATATGGCTTCGCTTTGCCAACTTATGTGATAAAAACTACCTGCGACGAAACCCTTGCAGGTATTCTAGATTTACTAACACCAAGTAAAAACGCTTTTAGCAGGAATAAAGGAAGCGCAGATAAGAGTTTCGATAATCGAAATGATTTGGAGACTGATATTAGTAGGTGTGGTTCTGCTTTTTTGTCACATTTGGTATTCCTTCTTTGTAATATATTTTTTTTCAAAATTTTTTGCCTATTTGTTTGTAACATCGACCCTTTTATGTAGTTTTTACTCTTATAGTCTTTAGAATAAGCATTATACAACTTTATCAGTATCTATATGAGTAGAACAATAACAAATAACATAATGTATTTCAGGCTTCGTATGTATGTATTTAGAAAAAAAAATCGTATCAGTCACCTAACACCCATTGTACAAGCTCTGCTTAGTTTGTGGTTAGGTGATGCTGTGTGATTAGTCCGGAGATATTTATATTATGTTTTTTATTTAGACTACTTACCCTGAAATGAACCTCAACATCATACAATGAAAAAAAATGCAAGTTCCAACTTTTAAAATTATATTCCCCGATTTTGTTTTTTGTCTGTTAACAAGCATAA
The DNA here is from genome assembly GCA_929108375.1 of Gymnoscelis rufifasciata. Classification (NCBI taxonomy): domain Eukaryota; kingdom Metazoa; phylum Arthropoda; class Insecta; order Lepidoptera; family Geometridae; genus Gymnoscelis; species Gymnoscelis rufifasciata. The sequence goes on from OV815320.1 coordinate 2,580,360, forward strand.
TACTTACGTTTTATTATGCAACGACTTTTTTGGGTACATTCTAATTTAATTCTCAGCGCTCTACTCCGAAAACGGTTAATTTTACAGAAAAATGCACAAAGCATGTTATGAAGGTAATGCGACAAACAATTTTTATACAGAATTATGACCTCCAAGCGACAAGTCACCGATATTTGCAAAAAACAAATTTTTGGGACACGGTAAAAAAGCTAGGTCAAAAGCTTATTAGCCGGTACGATATTAATGTAAATTTTTGACACAACCACAACGCTGTTACAAAATTGAGCTTAGTAGAAGTTATTCAGATTGGGATTTAAAATGCCTAAAGCTTATGGATTTTATACGAATATTTAATCCATACACAAGAAAAACACTATATACTACTACTATATCTTCTTCCTGGGTTCTAAGAAGAACTTTGGACTGTTAGTTCTGACATATTTTTTCTTTGTTAATTTTAAGTTACTACGGCTCCGGCGTAGTGCTTCTACGGGACCTATGACAGATGCATTATGCTGAGCCAGGGACCCTTATTACACATGTTAAATTTTCACGTAGATTGAAGGTAGATTAAATTAATTAGTTTTTAGATAGATAGATAACTCTTTATTGTACACCACAAATGAAATACAAACTGCAAACAATAACAAGACAATACATTGGAGTACAAAGGGCGGCCTTATCGCTGTGAGTGATCTCTTCCAGGCAACCTTTGGATGGACAGGAAAGAAATAGAACGACATAGACAGTGGCGTAACGTAAAGAAGAAGAGTTTTTGTAATTTATTGTATGCTTTTGTGTTTTAATAAATATGTTAATTTCTTTGTTTATATACTTTATTTAATATAGTATTTATTAAAAGCAATATCGGCCACATAAAACCGCAAAACACACAAATAATAGCAATTCTGATACAACAGCATGACAGCCGGTATTCCACCAATCATCGTCTCGGAACTTGGTTTCAATGTTTTCTACATATCTCTTCTTTACATCGCTGGAAAATAAAACAATATTCATTGAAAACTATACCAAAAAAAACTTTATGATAATATTAATCAGACAACTAAAATATCTCTCGATATTAAATAGTTATAAAGTAGCCTAAATATAAAAGCTTTGTTTCGTTTCCATAAAGTGGTAATTCTAAATTCAAATTTCCCACTCTCAGTTATTTTGGTTCATTCATCGTGTATCGACAAATCAGGCATCGAAACGTCTTGAACGGCGTGCACAGGTTATATATGAAAAAATACAGGAGCGCGCTAGCAGCGACACCAAGAGGACGAAGAAGGAACTAGATCGATCTCACACGAGCGCGCGCGCGCACCAAAATTTCTGTAATCCTATCAAAAACCAATTCAAATCAGCCTGGCCAGATTGTGAAAAGTATCGTGTGTGTTGTGCTAACAAAGGACAGTGTTGTCAATGCAAGGCGGAGTGGGCAGTCCTGGATATTTAAACTGTGAGTATCTTTGTCTGTATGCTCGCCTCACGTGTTATGAACCAAACCTTTCCTAAACCATCGTAGACCAGAACCTGGTCCCCCAAAGTGTTGCTGTGCCTATTTTATTGGAATGCAACAAGCTTAAATAAGCCAATATTAAAATAATATTTTTCTAAAACTTTTGTCCGTATGTCAGTTTGTTTGGGGTAATCTTTGAATCGGCCAGAGTGGGCACACCCAGCAGTGGGCTGAGACAGGCTGTGAATGATGATTACGGTGTCCATACCTGAATGGGATACCATTAGGTCTAAGGAATTCAAGGACTCCAGCCAATGTCTCAGTACAGGTCGGTTTGATGTAGCTAGGAGGGAGAGCAAAACCATAGCTTCCATCATCTCGGAGTTCAAATAGTATAACGTATCTGGAATAAAAATTTAAGCCAAGATATTAGATTAGAAAACACTTCATTGTACACCACAATTTAAAAAAAACCTTATTAAAAAACAGAGTACAATCATGGACGGCCATAATGCTATCATTGATTTCTTCAAGGCAAATTTGGGGTAGACAGTATATTAAAGGAACGAACAGACAGAGTGACAGATCTTTTAAATTATAAGTCTGTGAGCTTATTTCACAAACCCCTAGTATAAGCAATGGTTAGTTATGTCAAAAAGCTATGTCTAACTATATTTTAACCATTGTCTAATTTTACTCAGAGATTTGAGATGGTGAATAAGGCCCTTAGTCGGTCGGTGTGTTAACTAGACAATATTTTAGCATTAAGGCAACGAATTCTGAACATAAGTCACTGATCTCCCGTTGTTTAGTTGAAATCAGATTGCATTTGTCGTGAATGAACCTGCAACTTTAGCAGATAGTCAAACCAAAAACTTATTTTAATAATAAATATATTGTTATTATAAACCTATTTATAATTAAAGTAAGAGGCTCACTCGTTTGATTTTATAGGACTTACTTTGCCCGCGCAATAATAAAATTACCCGCGGTACAAGGGAGCTTTTGTTATGAACTGGGAAAACAGCTGTCTCCGTGCCAAATTTGATCCAAATCTGGCTTTACTCGAACTAATTAATTTTTCCGCGAAAAGTGGTATTTTATCGCGGTAAAAAGAGTTATAACGGTAAAAATTGCTCATTAGGTATATTTTATTATTGTGTGAAAGTTTAATCAAAATCCATTCAGTAGTTTTTGCGTGAACAAGCATCAAACACACATACATCCTTAGAAACTTTCGCGTTTAAAATATTAGTAGTATTAAAAAAAAAATAACATACGGTATTTTAAATGTATGTTTGACCCAACAGGTGCTTCCACCGTACACCTTATAACCTGAAACAGATGCTATTCTAAACCACTTAAAATAAAATTATTATAAATAAAATAATTATATAAACCAATCAAATAGTGATATGGACTGCTTTTATCCGGAAATATATATTTATAAAAACGGGCAATGCCAGTGAATAGTTATATTGTATTTAATTAGAGTAAATTAAAGTCACGTTAATTAATAAATACTCAGGTTTCACAAATCTTGATAAGCTTAAAATGTTTTATAGTAACCAATTTTTTTTTTTGCAATACTACTCTAAAAATGACAAAAGAAACAAGTTACATTATACAATATTGTGTTTTAATGAAACAGCATCTATTACGTGAGCGTCATCACTAAATTAGTTTATTTTTATTTTTAAATGCAATTACATGTTTAAAATGTGGGCTTCTTTATTTTATTAACACAAAAGTCTGTTACCTTAATTCAATTAATTGGTAGCTTTACCTACTGTTTGTCCAAGATGTGCTCTCCATACTCCCCGATCCTCCCCCATTCTGACAAAGTGGCCGAGCCATCGGAGTCGCATAATCTTGGACAACAGATTGGAAATCGCCCAGTCGGTCGTCTCAGATATCGCTGGAAGGACATGGTGGAGGCCGACCTGCGAGAGCTCGGGATCGAGAACTGGTCAAAGCTAGCGCAGGATAGAGACCGGTGGAAGTCTCTCGTTTCGGAGGCCAAGACCAACTTGGGTCATCATCATCACCCTATTAACGTTCCCACTGCTGGGACACAGGGACTTCTCTCTTGACGAGAGAGATTAGGCCTTAATTCACCACGCTGGCCACGTGCGAGTTGGTGAATGTCACATGTCCTTCAAACTCTTTTTTAAAGTTATCAGAACATGCCGGTTTCCTCACGATGTTTGCCATCACCGTTAAAGCACGTGTTTAAAGCGCACATCAATTTCTCAAGAAGAAAAATCCAGAGGTGCGTGGCGGGGTTTGAGCCCACGACCTTCGGAATGAAAGTCGAGTGTCCTCCCACTTAGCGAACACGGCTTTTAATTAACTTTTGCCTAACTTTGGGTCGCTGAGCCACAATAGTTAGTTTTTTTACCTACTGTTTCCGTCGTAGTGCCAATTTTAAAAGACGTCCCATGAACCAAACGAATTTCATTCGCTGCTTTTGTTGCAAGCGATTTCTGAAAAGCAGAAATAATATCACACCATCCTCAAATAACTGTTTTTAAATAGAATGGTAATTGTATTTTAATTGTTTGGTTTTATCAGGCAACACAAAAAGAGTGGTAGTTTAAAAGACAAAGTTGAAGACAGAGAATCGTAACTGCTTAGATAAAAATACTTATATGAAAAAACTAGCTGTGCCCCGCAGTGTTACCCGCGTTATAATGTATTTTCCCGCGGAATGACGTTTCCCCGCGGTAAAAAGTAGCCTATATTATTTTTCAGGCTCTAGAGATTCTGTGTACCAAATTTCATTTAAATCGGTTTAGTAGTTTTCGCGTGAAAGAGTAACAAACATCCATACATCCATACTTACAAACTTTCGCCTTTATAATAGTAGTAGGATATATAACAGTCAGAACAGATGTTATTTATTTACATACCACCAGAGATTTCTGGTGGTAGGATTCGGCTGCGGCTTGTCACCCCCCTCCAGGCTGGGCCGGTGCGTGAAACGATTTTTTCATGTTTCGTAATGTGGTCCGGAGAAGCCATCTGCCTTCTAGGTCTTCATGCTCCATCTTAGACCACATCGTCACTAAACATCAGGTGAGATTATGGTAAAATTCAAAATATTCAAAAATATCTTTATTGGAAAACATTAACATCAGGATTCTTATAACTATAGCACGATAATATACGCATTAGTTCGGAAACTGTGTCGCGTATATTAACGCCCACTCCTTGGTTTTTTTTATACATAATTATCCAATAATGGTATTTAAGGTTTAATCGATATAATAATTAATGACTAATAGCAATGTGTGTGTGTGTGTGTGTGTGTGTGTATAATCAAAATTTGATATATATATTTATATAAATATATGAAATACACAGGTACATAAATATATAGATAAAGTATATATATAAATATGGTATTGTTACTCTCAAACATTTACATATGTAATAATATAATAACAAAATAATATGATATTTATTTCCCTTCGGCCGCGTATGATACCAGAGTTTGGTAACCAGTATCATACGAAGAAAAAATGATCGTCATAGGATACCGGTGTCCAATGAAGACGATTTTTTACTTTTCTGATACCTTTCATATTTTTGGTAACCAGTATCAGGTAAGGAATGAAATATTCTGCCTATGAAACCAACTGTGTTAAGCAAGGTTAGTTCCCAACTCAACACTATGGTTGATGAGAACAATAAGGTTGATGAGAACCCTAACTGGTTATGTCATTATCCACTTCTGGTTATATTATTTTCTTTTTTCATCCGAGTAAAAGCCATTGGATCGCATTATGTCTCTACGCTTATTGTAAAACGCTCGCTTTTTTAAAAATATACAAGAAAACAAGGAAATAGTTAAACTGTGAATCGTTTATTACCTACAAGCTACAACCTATTGGAATAAAATGGCGAAATGATTTCGATACAATGTCCAACACTAATTTCGTTTTCATTTAGCTGAGTTATAGCGTCATTTATTTCTTCATCAATTTCTTTAAACTCTCTGCTTAGTTTTGTTTTATTCTTATATATATCCATTAAGGTGGTTTCTTTTCTTAAAATATCCAAAAGTGCCGCCAATGACGGTTTTTTACGTCCAATATATCTGTTAAGGCGACTGTGCCAACCTTCTATGTTATTGGTGGTACGTATTTTAGATGTTGAACAACAGCAAATTTTTTCAAAATCAATTTTTGCCATCCATTGTTTATTGAAATATTTGTTAAAGTTTTCTATCTCTTCTCCAGATGGACTCTTCGACATAACATACTCATACCCCTTTTGAAAATAGGCTTTGGGTAAACGTGCAAGCCCAGCACACCTGGCTACATGCCTTTTTTTTACCCGTGTGGTTAATTTCAACGATTTAGCTATTCTAAATAAACACCTATTCAGATGATAATAACATCCCTTAATATCAATGTTGGGGAAAACTTTTCGGACGGCTTTAATTGGAGCCAACTCGAAGTCAACAGTAATTGTTTCTGGTAGCCACTGATTGAATAGGGAATTCATCAAATAAAATAGTACCTCGTAAGTATGCTGTGTCTTGTCTGGTAGTAAACAAAAAATTAAAGGTACAACAGCCGATGTAGTTTCGTCGACGCCATGAATTGTATATAACTGATAAAATTCTGTCGGGCATGAACTAAAAGTACCGTCAGATAAAATATGCTTGTACTTTACGACTGATGCAGCACGTTGATTGCAAAATAGTAGAATCTTCTGGTTTTCATCACTATATTCTGCCAAAAAGAACTTTTTGAATTTATCGGGTACTACGGCTTCAATCGAAGATTTGCTTCTCAATCTTGGTGCTCCTAATACTTTATTTCTTTCGTTATACAATCCAGTTTTGATGTTTTGGAATTTAGGGATTTCCCGTACAAAGTCAAGTCCTGCTTCTTCCAGGTTGAACACCATATTTTCATATTGTTTTTGAATACTATCAAAATTATGACTACATGTTTCTTTCAAATTATCTATCTTTCATTATATTATTTTTTGCAAAGTCTTGTTTGCAATTTTCCTTGTGGGTTTTTATTTTTACGACTTCATTTTTAACATTTAGTGTAACACTCCCTGTACATCCATTATTAATATTGTGGCAAAGCCAAAAGGTAGAGGCGTTTGAGTAAGTTTTTTTCCTGTGGTACTTGCGCCCATCACGTATTAGTGCTCTTCCTCCTCTCTTCGTAGAGATAAATTCAATTTCTTTACTCATTTGGATAACAGGCAACGCGGAAATTAATTCGTTGTAGATTAAAATCAAAGAGTATATAAAGAGTATAATATAATGTCCTATATTAAAATCATGAAATGAATAATTACTTACTTGTTATTCTAATACACTGACATTGACAACAATTGTTATAAAAACTTCAGTTATCTAAAGTGCCAGTGCATTGATATCAAAAGAGGCGATATATCAATGCACATGGCATGCTTATCAGTTACATGCGAGGATTTGTTAAGTACTCTCTTGTAATTATTTGATATTTTCCTGAGTTGATACTCGGTATCAGAAAAGTAAAAAATCGTCTTCATTGGACACCGGTATCCTATGACGATCATTTTTTCTTCGTATGATACTGGTTACCAAACTCTGGTATCATACGCGGCCGAAGGCATTTATTTGATAGACACAAAAAATATTATGATGTATTTGGATATACTATTTTAATTCATTTAGTTTTTTCTAAAAGATTTTCTGTTTCGTCGTACGAAAGCAAAAATAGCCAGTTTAGACAGGCCACCTTGCATTTATACCGTGTTAGTGGATAAATATTTAACTCCCTGTTTACCCTATTGTAAAGAATCGACCCCATGTAGATAAAATGACGTCTAGCTAGCGCTAAGCGACAATTTTCAGTCCTGCAAACTATATCCGAGCGACGTTTGGTTTTAGTTTGGTTGGGGTTATACTCAATAGAAGAATGTTTACGAAGTATAGTTTGCAAGATAAAAATCTGACGCACTGTTAGAACATGCCACATGTTGTATAATTCAGAAGTAGGATATAGAACAGGTTTTTTAGCTAGAACTTTAAGCACAGCCCTCTGCGCCCTCTCCAATATGAGCATTTTACTTTTAGAACAACCACCCCATGACGTGATGCAGTACATTATGATTGATTGACCAAGAGCATAGTAGATAGTTTGAAGTAGGTTTTTGTTCTTAACAATAGGAGCGATTTTTTTAAAAACAAACATTAGTTTTCTGACTCTCGAAGTTATATTGTCAATTTGTTCCTTCCAGCTAAGTGTGCAATCTACTATTACCCCTAAATACTTTATAGAAGAACAACGTTCAAGCGTTAGACAGGAACAGGAGTCACTAAGCGTACGGTCACATGTGTGGGCACGTAATTCTAGACTCAAAGGTTGCGAGGAAGTATTTGCAGAAAAAGTGATAAATTTGGTTTTAGAGATATTAAGGGTGAGAAGATTTGAGTGCAGCCATTGCATAACTATTGTTATAGCGTTTTCTGCATTCTTTTGAGTCTCTCCCCATGTCTTGCCTGTAATAAGCAGAACAGTGTCGTCGGCATAGGTAAGTATACTGCAGAAAGGGATACATAGATTACACAATTGGTTTACATAAACTAAGAAAAGAGTCGGTCCCAAAACACTGCCGAAACCCGTCTATGACTACCTTTTGGGATCGATCTGTTATGAAGAATAAAATGAAGACGTATCTAGCATAAAAAAAATATAAATATAAATAATAATAGATACAAAATTACGAAATTAACACGTACGTGTTGAAATGAACACGTATGTGTTATGCGACAGCTAGACAAGAGAGCCTACTGTGGTTGCATTGCATGTGTGTGAGTAGAATCATCATCATCATCATCGTATCAGCTGCACTACGTCCACTATTAGACATTTAACTTATAATATACTCCCAGTGGACTTTCTGGTGGCAGGTTTCGGCCGTAGCTTGTCACCACCCTCCGGGCAGTGCGTGAAGCGATTTTTTCGTGTTTCGTAATGTGGCCCGGAGAAGCCAACTACCTTTTAGATCTAATTAAAAAATATTTCGGTTGAGGCAGCCTGCGTCTAACATGAGGTTGGTTGGTTATTATCGAGGAAGGCTATAAGCTACTTTTTACCGAGGAAAAATACTCCGTTCCCGCAAGAAAATTAATAAAACACGGGCAAAGCCATGTCTTGAAAAGCTAGTTATTAAATAAAGGGTTAATTCTATCACCAAAATGTATATTTGTCATCAAGTTGTATCACCTAATAAATAGATCTATCGCCACGAAATATTTTCGTTCTCAGATAAACAAAAATTGTTCCCAGGTATGAATTATCAAATTAATGTTAATATTATGTGTAAAATAAGAGATCGATAACCAATAAAATTATATTTTAGGTGATTTATTGTGGAACTGATTTTGCATTGTTTGGTGACTACATTTTGGTGACAGATCTTATTTTAAAGACAAACCCTATTATTTAAGAAACACTAATTAAATTGGTGATAGCTTAAATGACACCCTTAAATAAATATATTAACAATACGGTTTCGCATGTATAAAACAGGATTACCACTTCATGGTAATTATCCAAATGCTCGCTCGTGTGTCCGTAAGGTATGACGATGTACTGTCCGTACGAGTGAAAACTGAGGTAGTACTCCAGGTCATCGCTGATGAAGTTTACATATTGGCTGATGGCTGCCGATTCCTTCTCGGAGAAGGCGTTGGGGCCACAGTAACTTTCATCATAAGGTTGTGAGCTTTCTGTAATGAAAAACAAATTTAAAACTGTGTAACCTGAGGTTAAAAATTAGTTCATTTAAAAATCATAAAAGTTTGAAATTCAAGTTATAAAATTATCTTCTTTCTTTAAAACATTTTATTTGAGTTTTTTATTTTATTACTAATTTTGTTAGTCTATTTTTATAATAATTTAATAAGTCATTTTTATAATAATTTTAATATTTATGTTAATTATTCATTTTTAACCACCTTTTTAATGTAAAAATGATATAATTTTTTGTTAGAAATTAAAATTAAATGGATTTAAAATATTTTTATATAGAAAACAGGAAACAATATGAGTTAAGAAAATTATTATTTATAGTTATACCTCCGAAGTTGTATCCGAAATTTCTATTCAAATCAATTCCATGGTTATTCCGATTTTTTCTCCAAAGGCGATCCTGAAATAATAAATAACAATTACCCTCAGTATTTCATCAATCAATTTCTTGTTCCATTTTCAAGAAACACTCTGAACTCTCTTTGATCTTTGAGAGACACTTAAAAAATATCGTAAGCCAGTCAGTCTAACATTTTACGGCACTTAAGTTTGAACAGATAGAACTGGTCGCCGCTTGCGCCGCCCTGCACTGAAATAAGCTTAAACCTAGAATAATTCGCATAGAGCTGAAAACGACAGGGATTTTGACATTTCATTTAAAATGGTGTATTTGATGTCGTTACCAATTCTTAGCAAATGATTTGTAGCTGTTTTAAAAAAAAAACACTTTGTTTTAGCCGTGTTTTCCCCTACTTATAATCATAATCAGAGTAAGTAATACAGTAGATTATGGTGTCAAGAACATTAGAGTCATACCGTTGAGTGCGAATAGTCATATCCATCAGGGTTGGCGACAGGAACAAAATGCCATTCGTATGTCTTCGCTATTATCTTCAATTGTTTGTTGTCTGATTGTTGGGAATGCAGCAAACTGTAGATTAGATATGTGACGAATGCTGGAGATATCCACTCCCTAGCATGGATCCCACCTTCGATCATTACTTTTGATCTGTAACAAAAGTTTAGGGCAAAGATTAGATTAGTATCATCACCATCATCATCATCCTGCCCTTGTCCCACATTATGTGGGGTCAGCAACATGTGTTTTTATTCCATTTCGCTCAATCACCCGTCATCTCAACACTCACTCCTTTCATATATCCTCTTTCACACAGGCCATCCATCTTTTCTTTGGCCTCTCTCTTTCCACATATCCATCCACATTCATATCTAACGCTCTTCTCGTAACATTTAGTATGTACATAATTATAGTTTTTTTTAAATTATTGTTTATAATATAGTAGATACATAAATAAATATATCCAGAATAATCACACAACATCAGCTATCCTCCGAATAGTAGACCTTGTACTATGGCTGTTAGTTGACTGATATGCTACATAGAAATAGTGGGAACGTAGATAATACTTTTAGAAAAACTATCTACCTCCGAGAAGACCCATTCAAGATAACAGTTGCGACGAGTATTTCCCTTTTCTCCACTGTAGTTCCAATGCTTTGAACTAGAAGCTCTGGGCTGTGTTTCTTTGCCAGATCCCTTAACCACGCGTAAATATCGCGCGTATTGTAGTAGCCATTCCAGTTGAAAGAACTGGTGTTACTTCTCAAATAAGGACTTGAAACTTGAACATCAAATAAACTGTAACAAATATAAATTAAAAACTAAAACAACAATTGAGTGGAATTACCAAAATAAAGACGTGAAGTTTTATATTTGTTCACTAGCAAATTACCATCGCGGTTCGCATCAGAGCCGCGTGTGCACGTTTAGTTTTGCAGCAGCAGCAGTTTGAAATCTGATCTTCGGTTGAGGGTCTGGGCTTGAGCCTGGCTTCTTTATCCCGTCTTCAACTCCAGGGGCGTCCGTCGCGTGACACTCTCACTTCGCAGTCGCTTAGATCGCGTTGGTGTGTCTGGAGCTTAATACGAAAACAAGATGCGTTTCGATGCAACTACAACACTAAATTTAATAAAACGTTACCTTTGAATATTTTCCAGTATTATCTTCACGCTCATATCCATACTTTTGGCTTTTTGAAAGAACCATACTTTTTTCTCCGGCGATATTGAGATATCCACTGGATTCTTAATCACTCCAGGTTCCGTCCAAAAGTTCACTCCAGACCCATTCTCCTTGAGGCCTTCCAGAAAATGTACGTGATTTTTCTCTGTTGGTACAACTTTGACCAACGAATAGTAATCATATCGTAAACCTGTGCAGTAAGCTACAAAAGATAACAGGATAAAATAATAAAACATTTAGAACGATTCAATAATTTTAATATTTACTACTTCTAAATCTTTAGTATTTAAAACCAAAAAATATATACAATAACTTATGATGTTTTTCTGTGACAATAACGTAGTGATTATATACTCTCTGGTGACAATAACAATCAGAGAGCAGAGAGCTCAAAATCGGTCTAGAGTTCAGATCAAGGAACTTTTTGGGTATGACAAAAAAAAACTGAGCTTGTAATCATAAATAAAACTAAGCACTCGTAATTCTAATATAATCCAGAGCGTATAAAATCACACCAAAGAGTAATTTGGTAATCACTACGTTGTCAAAAGTTTAAGGTTGTTTTAGCAAATATAAATTTGTGTTTTAATTCTTAAATTCTTTAGGAATTGATACACTGATGTTTAAATTATTAGCAATAATTCTAATCAGCGCAAGATATGCAGAAACTGAACGCAAAAGTAATAAAAACCATACGCTATTTCTGACGTAGCCATTTACAACAGCACAAATGGATTTTCTTAAAACCCAACTAATAATTATGAGGTAACGTAGGTACGGGATTGAACCTAGATAGCTGAATGTTACTGCAGATTTCATGATATCGATTTAGAACGATAAAAAGGGGTTTACGGATGAAGTTTTGGTTAGAATTGTTTTTTTGGATGGAAGTCTTGCCTGATGTTCAAAGGTTTGTACTTTTGGGTTTGGTCAGAATAAAATCCACTTTAATTTTTCACAAAATTCCCACTCTTTATTAGCTTGTAATATTCCATGTCTTGCCTAGACTAGTGCCACCGTTCCAATGCCCGGCCGTCGCGTTCCGCCGTCGAGCGCTCGAACACTACTTGACAACTTGGTCTCACTCCTCATTGGTCGGTGCGCTCGACAGCGGTGGCGTGTGCGAGCGCCGATTGGCTTACGAAATAAAGTTAAATCAAACAATAAACCGGAAGTTGCCTTTAAATACATACTTTTAGGTCACGATAATACATTTAAAAATTATAATTAACAAAACTATGAATTTAGAACGAATTAAACATTTGATTAAAATATACATAAATTAACTTAGTATCTATATTAACCTTACAGCTCGGCCATCCTACTTGAAGCAAGTCCTCTCGCTTAACAATCGGACAAGATATATATTAATTATTAACTTAATGATATTAATTATTAACCTCATATCAGAAAAGCAGAAACAAAAGACCACTTCAAACGAGCAACTAAAAACTTCTATCTTGATAAATTATATACATAACTTATCAAACCATCCCTTTTATTCATATATATTTGTATGTATATATGTATGTGTGTGTGTTTTAAATATAAAACATATATTTAGAATTGTTTTTGTTATATTTTTGATTGTTTTAATTATGTACCTTACACTTTAATATTGTAACTCTTTAGATTAAGCCACTTTTATACATTCTTGCGCGCCAACTTTTTATCCCAAACCTGTCCGAGGTTGGCAGGTAGAAAATGCCTTGGCACTAAGCCCACCTTTTGTACAACTCTGTATTTATACTGTGCAATAAAGTATTCCTAACAATAATAACGATTTCACATTTATTTTTTCTTACAGTTACTATGATCTACTTGATATTTATTTTTACTATTTAGATTAGACGGTGGAGGCGCCACTGTGCCTATGTAAACATTGTCTCTGTACTAAATAATTACAAGAAATTGAAAAAGTGAAAAATATAAAGCAAAAACTTAATAAATTCATGGATAAACTGTCAGTGCACATCAACAAATGTTATTTTAACTATTTAGATTGACATTCGAATAAGTTTTAAATAAGAAGATATTATGAAAATGTTAAAAAAAAAATCCGTCAGAAGAATAGGAAAACTAACAAACAAAGTGAGGCATATAACTGTAACCTTTTGCACGCTGGGTATGAAAATACAAATCTTAAAAAAAATCGACACCATCTGAAAGATTCTACCACCTACCTAAAGGAAGATTTCACACCAAAGATATTGGAAAAAAGGAAAGAACTTAGAATTCAAGCAACGCAAAGAACAAGGTGAAAATATTGCCATAAGGTATGATAAAATCATAATTTTGAACAATGAAAATCATAAGAAGACTAGCTTTCCGAAATATTCCAAACTAAATATGCCGTCTACAAGTAATCGTAAACAAAAAAAAAAAAAAAAAAAAAAACAAAACTCATCACCGGAAGCTATTACAAAGATTGCACACAAAAAAAATGTTCTAAAATAATAAAAAAAAACAAATCCATAGAATCCTACATACAAGCACGGAATATAACAAATACACCAACAGCAGAAGTCACGAGTGACACTGAAAGTGATGACCAACAACAGTAGCAACTAGTGGTCTCCCTCCATAATAATAATAACAAACATATCAAGAAACAAAATAAAGAAGAAAACCATAACTCTCCCAAAATGGCTGGTCACCATGGGAGAAGATGACCACCACCCTCCATTTATCCACAAAAACATAAACCAAATAACATAACATATATTTGCACATTAAATGTAAGATCTCTAGTAGAAACCGGTCGACAAGAAGACCTTGAACATGCCATCCGCAACATTAAGTGGTACATAATAGGATTATCTGAGGTAAAAAAAAGAAGGTACACATATAATTGAATATGAGTCCTATATTTTTCTTTACACCGGTAAGAAGAGTGGAAGGAATGGCGTAGGATTTGTTGTGAAAAAGGAACTAAAGAAAACTATAATAGATTTCCAAGCCATATCCGACAGAGTAGCAAGACTTGACTTACGCTTTAAAAATAATAATCTGTGTTTGATACAAGTCTACGCGCCTACCGAGAAAAGAAACAAGATATTGATGGGAGATTTCAACGCCAAAATTGGTCAACGCTGTTCTAATGATTCTTCGGTGTTAGGACCATGGGATACGGGTCACGAAACAAACGAGGCAAAATGCTCATCCACTTTTGCCTAGAGAACGAGCTATACATTATGAATACTCATTTTAAGAAGAAATCGAAGAACAAAATGGACTTGGCGCTCTCCGGACGGAAACACACTTAGTGAAATCGATTTCTTCATTACTAGTAAATCTAACACTAAAGTTATACAGAATATCGAAATAGTAACGACCACACAACCAACAGACCATCGAATGGTACGGGCTACCCTATCTCTTACTACTACAATAAGAAAAGACAGAAAATCATTTAAAATTAAACGGCATGTACTTACAAAGCGGACGTCCAGTCACTCCAAACAAATTTTGTGAACTTATCAAAAACAATCACAGAAAAACCTAACATCCAAGAACAATATGAAAAGATTGACTAACAATAAAGAATGGATACAAACACTGAAAGACAATACAGAAGGAAAGATCACAAACAGAAAACATATCCTAAAAAGTCTCAACAGATTTTTACAAAAATCTATACCGCCAGAATAAAAATCAATGTCAACCTCATTACAGACCTGTTAACCAAGCTCACTTAGATGAAGTACCACTAATCTTAGTAATTAAAGTAAAGAAAAACATAAATAGTTTAAAATCCATGAAGAGCCCGGGAGAAGATAACGTTATCAACGATGTACTAAAAGCTATGTCTGAACCACTCGCACCTTTGCTAGCAAGTTTATTTAACAACATCATCCATACACAACATATTCCGGAACAATGGAAAACATCAATTATAACCTTACTCTTCAAAAAAAAAAAAAACCCACTAAACATAAATAACTATAGGCCAATCAGCTTATTGCAATCAACGTATAAGCTATTCACCACTATAATAATTAATAGACTCAATAAAATTCTAGACTTCGAACAACCTCGTGGCAGGCTGGCTTTAGAAAGAACTATTCTACCATTGACCACATAATTTACTATAAGACAAATCATAGAAAAATATTTGGAATACAGAAAAACGCTATAAATAGCCTATGTTGACTATTCCAAGGCATTTGATACAGTACACCATAACCATCTATGGAAGGCATTGATAGACCAAGGAATACCATACAACTATATTGAAAGAGGTCTCGTGGTCGCTCTCCAACAAGGTGGTCGGACCTCATCTCAAAATTGACTCAGTCCACCATTACCGACTGCTCCCGCACCGCAACTAACAGGGAACAATGGCGGCGCATTGCAAAAGCAGCAACCCAATATAAGGACCCCCCATAACCACGACCACTCTGTCAAGAGTGACCGACTAAGAAGGGAGATATTAAAATAATGATTGAAATCCATAAACGCAGTAAAGCCACTGTCAGAATAGAAACCAAAGGCGACGTGTTCCAGCTGGAACGAGGCGTGAGACAGGGGGACCCGATTTCACCAAACCTATTTAACTCTCTCTTAGAATACATATTTAAACAACTACAGTGGTCGGGCCTTGGTATAAATATAAACAGTGAATATTTGAACCATCTACGATTTGTGGATGACATTGCCTTAATAAGTGAGACACAGTGACCTACAATATATGTTAGAGACCCTACAATATATGTTAGAGGCCAATAGAAATGTGAGTTTGTTTTCGCCTCGCATACATTTCACCATCGTCCTCAATTGAGTAGCACTCCTTACTCTCCCCTTTATTGTTCGACATTTCCTGAAACCTTAAAGTCAACCCATCCCACAGGGATTTGACTTTCCTGTGCCCACCCACTTGGGACTTTACCTTCGTGAACCCACCACCTTGGGTCTGTCCTTCTTTGTACCCACCACCTTGGGTCTCTCCTTCTTTGTACCCACCACCTTGGGTCTCTCCTTCTGTGGGCCCCTATCCTCGGGACTTTATTTTTTTCGTACCCTCCAATCTTGGGTCTCTCCTTCTGTGGGCCCCTATCCTCGGAACTTTATTTTATCGTACCCTCCAACCTTGGGTCTCTCCTTCTGTGGGCCCCTATCCTCGGGACTTTATTTTGTCGTACCCTCCACCTAGGGTCCTTCCACTCCGTTGCCCATCACCTCGAGCTTCTCCTGCATCCTCATCCATTGTATCTGAAACTTCCAGAAAGCAGCTTAACCGGGCAAAAAATAATAAATAAGTAAATAAATTGTCTAAACAAACCAAAAGAAAAACATTTGCCTTCCCACCCAGTTGACCTTTCAACCCATTTGACCTTTCCACCCAGTTGACCTTTCAACCAATTTGACCTTTTTACCAATTTGACCTTTCGACTCATTTCACCTTTCAACCGATTTGACCTTTTGACTTATTTGACCTTTCAACCCATTGGACCTGTTTGACATTTCGACCCATTTGACTTTTCGACCCATTTGACCTTTCGACCCATTTGACCTTTCGACCCATTTGACCTTTCGACTTATTTGACCTTTCGACCCAAATGACCTTTCGACCCAAATGACCTTTCGACCCAGTTGACCTTTCAACCAATTTGACCTTTTTACCAATTTGACCTTTCAACCGATTTGACCTTTTGACTTATTTGACCTTTCAACCCATTGGATCTGTTTGACCTTTCGACCCATTTGACCTTTCGACCCAAATGACCTTTCGACCCATTTGACCTTTCGACCCATTTGACCTTTGAACCTACATCATCGTAATACAATTGAACTACGTATTTGAGATTTTTAACACAATCTAGGTTCTATGTTATGAAAACTTGATACTAATACTAAAAAAATAATAGGATTATGCAAACATCACACAGCAAAATCCTTAAATATCTTTATAGGCATGGTTCATCAACACTATCTACCATGTAGTGATATATTAATAATACATTTATCGTTTATTATACTTATGTATTTTCTCCTATTTTTTTCTTATTTAATATATGTATTTATTATTTATTTTTATTTCTTTTTCATATTATCTATGTATATGCTATGATCTTTGTGCACCGTCTTTGGTGTTCCTAACATATCCTATCCATCAAAAGGTTGCCTGGAAGAGATCGCTTTAAGTGATAAGGCCGCCGATTGTACAACGTATGTGGCTATTGATTGTTATTTTTAAGTTAGTCTGTAAGCATTGGTGTGCAATAAAGTTATTATCTATCTATCACACAGCAATATCTAACCCCGTGGTAAGCTCTAAGCTCGTGTTATGGTTACTTTACATCTGATATATTATATACTAGCTGACCCGGCGAACTTTGTTCCGTCTTAGACGCTATAAATGAGCAGATTCTTGATTTCATTAAGTTAATTAAATCAAAGTCATCCTCTTTTGAATATATTTTCAGCACGCATTCAATCAATTCTATGTCAAATGTCTTAAAGTTACATTAAAAAATTTAATAATTTTATATGGTGGTTAAGTAATTTTAAATTTTCTAATTTTCCGCGCAATTTCCTTTATTTTTTTCTTTCATAAGAACCTTCTCCTGATAATAACGAACAGAACAAAAAAAGAATTAGCGAAATCGGTCCAGCCATCCAGGCGTGATACCGTGACCAAGGGTAATAGGGATTCATTTTTATATATATAGATAGTTTGAATATTGATTTCTTACAAGTATCAAATTGTCATCTATACGTCATTACATAGCTGTCATTATACGTCAATTACATAGCTATCATTTGCGTTTTGTTATTCCAAGTCTGATTCTTTTTTGTTATAACACGTTTTATAGTGACTGACGTTTCATGTCAAGTCACACGGGAACGCTGTCGAACGGGATGAAAAGTATCTTATGTCCGTCTCCTGGCTCTAAGCTACATCCATACCAATTTTCACCCAAATCTGTTCTACCGTTCTTGAGTTATAAGTGGTGTAACTAACACGACTTTCTTTTATATATATAGATATACCTACATAAACAGATTATTAAACTCGAAGGAGAAAGTGCTTGTAAAACAAAGAAACACTGGAGCCCTTGACCGGACCCGCGCCGCTACTAGACTAAAGATCGGTTCTAGACAAGTTTTGGATTCATCGCATGTTAATTTTATTTAATTAAACGATTTCATAACCAAAACAAAGTACTAAATTGCTAGTTTGTTCTTCCGAAGTCAATAAGAAATGGTAGATAGGCAAAATTTAAAATTTAAATATATATTATTAACTGGAAAAAAAAAATATACTCAATACCCATACAAAAAATGGGGAAAAGGATTAAGGACTTAGTAACTAATACTGTAAACTTACATGTAATACTAAAAAGGAAATCGAAGAGATAGAGGGAAAACAGAAACGATCTACCCGTTAAAATAAAATGTTTTTAGGAATTAAATCAATACTTACGTTTTTCCGAGCCGTGGGCGTTTTTAGAAGATATGAAATCCTCTCGTCTATCCCACTTCTGACCTTTTGGGTTTGGTCAGAATAAAATCCACTTTAATTTTTCACAAAATTCCCACTCTTTATTAGCTTGTAATATTCCATGTCTTGCCTAGACTAGTGCCACCGTTCCAATGCCCGGCCGTCGCGTTCCGCCGTCGAGCGCTCGAACACTACTTGACAACTTGGTCTCACTCCTCATTGGTCGGTGCGCTCGACAGCGGTGGCGTGTGCGAGCGCCGATTGGCTTACGAAATAAAGTTAAATCAAACAATAAACCGGAAGTTGCCTTTAAATACATACTTTTAGGTCACGATAATACATTTAAAAATTATAATTAACAAAACTATGAATTTAGAACGAATTAAACATTTGATTAAAATATACATAAATTAACTTAGTATCTATATTAACCTTACAGTACCTATTATAAATATACATTTTAGAACTATTTTATCAAATCAAATCAATTTGCCAAATACATTTTCAATTCAAGTACATGTCACGATATTATTATAGTACAAGTAGTATATTGTATTTAACCCGCAAGCGGGTATGCAAATGTTAAAAAATATAATAATTACAATATTTATAATATAACTTAAAACGGGTAACATACCATGATTTGTGATGATGTTATATTGTTAAAAACCATGATAATTTAAAAAGTTATAACTTAACACGCCACAGCGTTGTCACCAGCTTTTGTCACTTACATGATAGATCATTATACTAGACTCTGCAAAATCAGACAACATGAATTTGAGGGAGATCGGGCGTAACTACGAATGGTTATTTGTGCCGATTTTAAATCCGGATGGCTATTATTATACTCATAATGGGGTATGTAATTTTTTTATTATGTTTGTACGATTTCTTTCACAAGGTCAAAGAAGGTAAAAAAAAAACATTTTTGCACAAATATCTACACATCGTTTTAAAACCAAAATGCAACTAGTGGATACTCATTCACTCGATTGGAAGCAAAAAAAGTTCCAACCCAACGATCAATTTATCACAGTGCATTTCAAACATTTACAATTTCAGTATCGATTTTGGAAAAAAACTGCGGCCGTTCCGGTGTGGATTCGAATAGCACTTTCGATTGGGAAACTGTTTAGAAGGTGAAGGTAAATTTATCGACATAGTACAACAAAAGCGAAAACTTTAACGTACAACTCGATTATTATGTGATACAAAGGACCATACAGTATGTATGCTGAACGTATGCTATAATGCTTTGAGTATAGAAAATTATTGAAATAATAATTAAGGAATTTTAAGATTCGTTCCAAGTGAATCCATTGACCAGGTCCATCGTGGATCTAGTGGGTCTTTTTATCATCAAATTAACATTATTAACTTTTTCCATCAAATTAAAATATAAATAATACAGGTATTCTTTTCAACAAATATTTTGTATTGAAGTGGAATGGAAACGCCTTATGAATGAACTAGCTTTACAAAGCTTTAGTTGTCAGCCCGCAGTTATTCAGTAATTAATTTATTCATCCACCTTAGTAGCTAACAGTACACTTGGTTTCGTTCGAGGTCGTACATGTGAATACTCATCAGCGGCTTATCAGGTGCCTTGTCAATACTATAATATTAAAACCATTGATTGATATATTGACAAAAAAAACATACACAATAGAATGGAATAAAAACCTATCGAAGAAGGCTGTGTATTTGTTTATCGAAATGGACTATGTAACACTCAAATAATTTTGCAAAACGGACTAGTACTCGTAGCTCCTAAAATCAGTGCGTTCAAACTAACAAAGAAACAAACAAATAATAATAATAATAGTCATTTATTGATTATATAGATTATAAGTCACAATATGGAATTTAACAAACTCTTCAGATTTATAAATAAATATTATATTGAAGCAGTATATAAATAAATATTTCCAAATATTTCCAGACATTTCACACAACAACATCTAGCCCCGTGGTAAGCTCTAAGCTTGTGTTACGGGTACTAGATATGTGATATACTTAATATAATAGTCATACATATATAGATATTTTTACTATACATATTAAACACCCAGACCAAGGAGATCGTGCTTGCAGATCATACAAACACTTTCACCCTCGGCGGGAATCGAACCCGCTACCTCTTGCGCCGCAGGCGGACCCTCGCCCACCGCGCCACTGAAGCAGTCATATTGGAGATGTAGTACATTATTACATAAAAAAAAAACATTTAAGATTCAGACGCCCAGAGCACACTCAATAGTGCAATCTACGACAGTTATACTGCTTTTTCGGAATTCGAAACCTAGGCTTTGAAGGATGTCCTTGTAAAAAGACTGGATTTTCTAGAGTATTTTATCAGTTTCCGTTCTTATAATCAGCGGTTCCTTATTCTATATGATAATACTCCTGATTTGGAAGAAAATTTCAGACAAGTGGTAAATATATTTAATTTTTTAAAACCGCAGACTCGGAATAAATAAGCTTTTAATTATTCTACCCGTTTTCATTTGACCACAATCTCACCTGATGTAAAGTGACGATGTGGTCTAAGATGGGGCATGATGACCTAGAAACTAGATGGCTTCTCTGGGCCACACAACGCGAAAAAATCGCTTCACGCACTGGCCCAGCCCGGAGGGTGGTGACAAGCCGCGGCCGAAGCCTACCATCAGAGACTGTTTACCATTCAGAGGGTTACCACTTACGGACGTGAACAGACAATACCTCCAAACCCTGGAAACTAGATGGCTTCTCTGGACCACATTTTGAAACACATTTTACGTTTCGTTTCACGGGCCAGTGCCCAGCCCGGAGGGTGGCAAGCCGCGGCCGAAGCCTACCACCAGACACTGTTCTTTTCACTCACTGCGTTCGGCCAGCGCGGTCTAATCTTATTTTTTTAGGGAGATTTATTTCCAGCAATGGATTTCTTTAAATTATAAGAGTCATCCTCTTGTCGCCATGACAGTGAAGCTATATTTTAAACCACAGATTTTTAATCGCATTGATTACAAATCTGTCAACTAAGATTTCAAGACTCGCACATCTATGTACATAATATAATTTAAAGTCCCCCATCACGTTTGTCTGTCTGTTTGTTCGGGATATACTCAAAAGCTACAAAACGAATCTAAATGCAGTTGTCAGCTAATAGATAGAGTAATTTAAGATAAGGTTTTGATGCATAACTTGTTAATTATATGTGTGTTATTGTATTATGATGATAATTGTTGAAGGAGTCCATGGCAAATGACTGTTAAATTGCTTGCACATAAGGCAAAACAACGATTTCCGGTGAGATATGTACCTTTTTAATGTTCAGGACAAGTCTCGAACTAAAGCAAAGAAGTTATTCGATTGCCTCACTCGGTCAATAACAGAGATGTTGCCGAAACTCGGGTAATACCATTAAACGATCAATGCAATTGAACAGTTCCTAGTATCCCAGCGTTCGTAGCAGCGCATCGCAATCCATCAAATGGCGCATTAATTCATTTCGATGCAGTCTAAGCTAAGGCCTTTGGTTCTTTGGTAGGAAGTACGGGTAGCGATGAATTTGGCTTTGTATCGTGAAATTATAATGCACAATAGATCTAATTTTTATATTACAGAACATGTTACGTTAAAATATCAAGAAATTGAGGACTTCACATCACCTAAAAAATTATTATTAACCCCCGACCAAAAAAGAGGGGTGTTATAAGTTTGACGTGTCTGTCTGTCTGTCTGTGTCACCATAGCTCCCGTACGGATGGAGCGATTTCAATTTAGTTTTTGTATGAAAGGTGAGTCTTGCGCGAGTGTTCTTAGACATGTTTCATGAAAATCGGTTGGGCCGTTTAAAAGTTATGGGGGTAAGAGTGGGGAAGCAAAACCGAAAATCTGCAAATATACTAGTGTGGGGTATCAAATGAAAACGCATCGCGTCCACATTACATCATAATTATGTTGTTTTACATTTAAGGAAATTAAGGCATTGGAATCGGGGGTTTTTCTTAAATTTTAAATTTAGATTTATATTATGTCCGTAAAGTCCCAGGCGTAGAATATTTTTCTATGGTGCCAAGTATATTATCTTACTAAGGGGTTATTTAAAAAAAAAAACCATTAACTAAGCAATAGTTGGTTCTGTCCATAGCATATCACATTGTCACAGTCATGTGACTTACCGAAATAGCTGTATATTTAACCTAGTCTAATAATATTCGGATATGGTGAATAAGGACCTAAAACTATTTGTTACTACACCAAGTATATTTACCGACTGGTTAGCTAATTACTTCATAGAAGTGGCGAAACATGCCTCTAATATTGTTTGAGTGGAGGTTGACTTAAATTGATTTTAATGTTAAGTAACTACCACACCTTGAGACTGATTTTGTAAATTGTACATAATTTGATTTCTGCTGGTGGATCAACCAGTAATCCACATAAATTATAACTTAGATAATGCATTTAAAAAAATATACCTACTATCAAGGTAATCTTGAATTGCAAAATGTGCTGCTAAGCGCATAACTCAACAACGCCTGGGCAACATTTGGGCAATTTTATTTTAATGTTTTTGGAGTTCAAGGATGGTTTTTACCGCGAGATAAAAACGAATAATTTTTTAAATATTTTTAATAAGTGATAAACCTCACTTTGTAGGTGAAAAGAATAAGACACATCCGTAAGTTTCGCACGCACAGGATCCTGTGCGTGCAAAAGTTGCGGATGTGTCTTATTCATTTCTGCATAAAAAAAAATATAAATCTAATAATTGCCGGGAAAATAACGGGTAATTATTTCTGTGCGAAGCCGGGGCGGGCCGCTAGTAAATTAATAAATATTTTTTGTTTTATACCCGTGCGAAGCCGGGGCGGGCTACTAGTAAATTATAAATATTTATTAATTTACTAGCGGCCCGCCCCGGCTTCGCACGGGTATTAATTTTTTTTTTTTTCATCGAAACCATTCCTAGATCCCCTTGAACACACACAAAAAATTTCATCAAAATCGTTCCAGTCGTTTGAGAGAAGTTCAGTGACATACACACTCACAGAAGAATTATATATATGAAGATTTTAACATAGAAATTTTAATATTAAATATTTCAAAGATGTCACATAAAAGTAAGGAAATGTCCGTCACAACATCAAAGTATGTTTTGGCTATTTTAACATAGGAATAGCGCAATTGTTATATGAAGCACGCTGCCGCTTCCGCTTCCGCTACGTGCACCTCATCTAACAAACGGTTGTTTTGAGCATCCCCTGGCGTTGGGCCAGTTGTTAGCTTTAATTGGGCATGGTTTGCGCTTGTAATGTTTCGTGCAAAAACTTGCTGCTATTTCTGGTAGCGTTCGATCTCTGCTTTTTTTTGGCTATAGTCGCTACGGAAATAACTTTGTCGAATAGTGTTAGTGGGGGAGGGAGGAAATAAATATTGTGATAGTAATACGTTTTATGGTCATTACAAGGAAGAATAGGCGAATGACGCTCTTATTTAAAATGTATTAAACTAAACACTTTAAATATTATTAGAGAAGACGCTAAAGAAAGTGAAGTTTGAAAAGAGAGACACGAAAATATGATCGAATTCGTTTAGCTGAGACACCAGATAACATGAAAAACATGTTGCAAGCGGATTAATTTATGGCAAATGCAAATTCACTTCACTCCTCTTATGTTTCAAATGGCTTAACCAGTTTTTATGAATCATAGAACACTTTATAGTAACCCACCTTTGAAACAAAAGAAACAGAATCGGAATCGGTTTATTCGTACACGAGAAAAGCTAAAACCGACTGGTCGCTTCTGGTTTTTTTTTTATATTTCGGTCATAATATTCATATTTTTTTTCACTTTATACGGATTTCTTCGGATGTATCGTAGCGAGGTTTGTCGACAACATAAATGTAGTACGCGTTGGATTGTTAGTGGAACACAGGAATTTAAAAACTTAATAATATAAAAGTATAAGGTAAGTATAAGGCATATTTTGAAAGTGATATTAATGCTTTAAGCGGACAGTCCTAGCGCATGCTGTTTAGATAATATTACCTGGGTTGTAGGTACTTCTTTGATTCATAAACAATAAAGAGCTTTTCGTGACCCATAATCTTGTCTTGTTGTAGTTGGCACGAACTGGGTGAAGGTTATGCCCAGCATTGGGCAAAAACTGTGGATGTTGAATGATGATGAAGATATTCCACTCACACGTAATTGGGGCACATTTTTTTAAATTTCCTCTGACACCCGTCTTCTCAACATTCCTTTCTTGCACGTCGCATTCTGGTATATGAATTTTCAATACTTGTCTAAATCCAACTGGGATTTTCTAGTTTAGAATTGTCACAGACCGCATTTAAACCGAGACTTAACAGCTTGCTAAGCTCCAAAGCAGTGCCTAAGCCAAGCCACAAAAAGTACAGTTTTCCTTGAGATCCTTTCGTAACAATCCTGGCAGTAATTTCTGCAATTCTCTTAAGCTTCAGAAAGCCCGCAGCGAACAAAGCAGTACTCGTTAACTTTAATAATCACTCGAGACTACTTGAGGATTAAGCAGAAAATTTTAAAGATACAGCAGGAATTCTTGCCAAAGCTAGAGTGGCCCTTCGGTATGGATGCTGTGGCGATGTAGGCAGGTTACCAGTATCATTGTTCTATTCGTTACTTTTTTTAATTATTATTGATAAGCCTTCATTTAACCACAATATCACCTGATGCAAAGTGACGATGTGGTCTAAGATGGAGCATGAAGGCCTAGAAGATGGCTTCTCCGGACCACATTACGAAACACGAAAAAATCGCTTCACGCACTGGCCCAGCCCGGAGGGTGGTGACAAGCCGCGGCCGAAGCCTACCACCAGAGACTGTTCTTAGCACCACCCGGAGGTCACGTCAATCAATATACCTCTAAAGACAATCTTTTTTTTATTCGCTATCGTAGCCAGTTGAGACATTATTATATACTCCTATTAGGTTTCACTATTATATACCTAATTATTACATAATAAATTAATATATATTAACTTGTGTTCACCGTCATTCAGGATCTTAATAGATCCTATCCAGCCAAACGTTGCCTGAAAGAAATCTTATTATACTGTTTTCTTTTTGTAATTTAGTTTGTAAGAAATGGTAGAACCTCAAATAAGCTTCTTTTGAAATCTATTGTTTACGCGTGTCCGTGAAGGCAGACTGTGTTTGTTAAATTAATTATGAAGTTGAAAAATCGGCTCTTTAGTGTAGCCTTCTCAATAAATAGGTTATATAATAGTGAAATAAAAATACTAATAGTACTTATACATATTACATATTACTTACTTATTACCAGTGTTTCCTAAGATTAACACTTTCAAATAAACAAGCTCTTCGGCTTTAAAATATCATCATCCCACAGCTGGGACACAGGGACTTACTCTCTTTGCGAGAGAGATCAGGCCTTAACTCACCACGCTGCTGGACAAGTGTGGGTTGTTGAATGTCACATGTCCTTCAAACTCTTAAAAGTTCTCACAACATGCCGGTTTCCTAACGATGTTCCCCGTGTTTTAAAGCGCACATACATTTTCAAAAAGAAAAATACAGAGGTGCGTGGCGGGGTTCGAACCCACGACCTTCGGAATGAAAGTCGAGTGTGCTCCCACTTAGCCAACACGGCTTTTTAAAATCTTAATATATATAAATCTCGTGTCACAATGTTTGTCCTCAATGGACTCCTAAACCACTTAACCGATTATAATAAAATTCGCACACCATGTGCAGTTCGATCCAACTTGAGAGATAGGATGGTTTTTACGGCGAGAAAAAATCGAATAATTTCCGGCAAAATTTTATACCCGTGCGACGCCGGGGCGGGCCGCTAGTATAATTATAAATTATTTTCTTACGTGAGTTTCTGGCTTCCTAACAAATATATAAAAAATAATCGTCCTGTTTTCTGTATAACTCCAACACGTCCATGGGCGGCCTTCATGCAGCATCGGGTATTTAGCTCAATTTATATAACCTACTTTCGAAAATGAGTTCGCTTTGTTGTTTATAATTGTTCCGAAAGAAGTATGTCACATACTTATATGAAATAAAGCTCTCCATCCAAAGGTTGTCTGGAAGAAATTGCTCTAAGCAATAAGGCCGCCCATTACGCATTTTTGTATTTAGCTTTAAGTCCCTTTTTGTATTGTGATATCCTGGTGTGTAATAAAAAGTTTTATTATTATTATTATTAAAGTATAATTATTAGTATCTCCATATTGAGATTGCTGGAGAACTGTTTAGTTAAATTGAATGATTATATTTAGACATAATATCTCGGCAAAATATATTGGAGGACCCTAGGTTCTTGTAATTCACTGCCTCATTGGCGCGGTGGGCGAGGGTCCGCTTGCGGCTCAAGAGGTAGCGGGTTCGATTCCCGCCGAGGGTTAAAGTTTTTGTATGTTCTGCAAGCTCTTTCTCCTCGGTCTTAGTGTTTAATATTGTGTATTAAAAAATAAAGTATAATTATTATATTATGTCTATTATATATATTATTATTTTTTTAATCTTGATAAACCTTCATTTGACTACAATCTCACCTGATATAAAGTGACGATATTATGATGATGATTATTATGTATATCAGATATCTACTAGACCCGTAACACAAGCTAAGAGCTTAGCACGGGGCTAGATGTTGTTGTGTGGATTGTCCGAAAGTATTTATTTATTTTATTTATCTAAAATAAGATCACTGAGTCAGACAGACAGTAGAATAAACACCCCAAAATTAGCTTAATTGGATCAGTAACATCCAAATTAAGCTGCGTACCGAAATTAAGAAATGGCCAATTAATTTCTATACAAAAGGAACTGCAACGCCCTAATCGGTAATTACGAAGACACACGCTAAATCGAACCTTATATCATCGCAATAGAGTTCTATTTATAGAAGATAGATACCGACTCATTTACTAAGCTTAATACCTCATCGCCTGGTTTAGCTAGAGCTCTTTGACTGAATTTCCTTTTAGTAGGGAGGGTTCAAGTTATTCCGGGGGATGTTGCCAAAATAAATGACAGTTAGTCACGTGATCAAGCGATTTGTCGTTCTGGTTTAGACATAGTATATTTTTTCAGTATATCAATTGAACTGGAAAAATGGAATATGTTATTTGGTAAGCAAAGACGCTTTGCTAAATCTAAGCCGTATGGTGCCTACATAATGACCTTTTTAGGGTTCCGTTACCAAAGATCCTATTACTGAGACAGACAGGCTGTATCTCAAGTACCGTGATATATAAATAGTTTAAATGTAGGTATGTCTGTATATACTTGGATGGGTGATCGCTAAAACTACACCTATTGTACTTCAAAAAAAACATTTTAATAGTTTTTTTTTTATAAACATAATGTGTATAAAAAGTACACGGAACCCTAGATTTAGTATGAGGCCATTTCATACGCATCAAATTTAAAATAATCATATTTGAATTTATTGTTGATGCAAATTTACAAAAGTCCGTTTAGTAAATAATTGATAAGAATTAAGCCAAAAATTATTGAATCGTCTTCATGTTTATAACGCGCATAAAAATAGATACATATTTTAGAAATTCCTATTTTAGTTAATTCTTATATTAATAAACAAATACAATACTAACACTTTATTGTACACATAGGGAAATAGAAATACAACAACACGAAGAAAACAAATATACATTGTATATTTGTTTTCTTCTTAGTGTTGTCGTGGCGGCCTTATCGCTAAAAAGCGATCTCTTCCAGGCAACCTTTGGATTCAAATATCATAGATGAAATAATTAGTAGGCATGGGTGTACAATATTAAATAAAATAATTTAGATTATAATGAGGCATGACATATTAGAGTAGATATTTTCATACTGCATGAAGTTACTATGTCTGAGCTATTATGCGTATCATTACTCATATTACCACCTTTGATAAAGTCTAACGTCATGACAGAAGTTGGATTTATGGAGTTTTTCCATGTTCCAAAATATTTCACTACAAGTAGATTTTTTTTTATCATCAATCAATCAATCAATCAATCATTTATTTATTTGACACTTGTGTTAGGGGCACTTGACATATGAAATCTATATCTATATAATATTAAATATATATATATATATATATATATATATAATTTCTTTTATATATATATATATATAAAAGAAAGTCGTGTTTGTTACAACACTTATAACTCGAGAACGGCTGGACCAATTACCATGGTACCACTTTTTATAGGTTGTCTATGATTTTTCTTGATAAGCTATTCATACTGAAATTTATTTTTATTCTTGGAATTAGAACTTCCTCATCTTTAAATTTTTCTAAGAACATCAAGATGACCTAAAAGGCATTAATGACCTAGCAAGTATTAAGTAAGAATTATGTCGAGAAGTAGGCATCCTTTGCCTTAAATGATGAGAGTTAAAAACATTCAAACATTTAACGAAGTTTTCTTTTTACCTTATCGAAACCTTATAAAAACAAATTGACCTTTTAGACCTGTTAACTAAACGAAAGTTATCTAAACGAGGGATGAAACGGCCCTAAATCGAAACCGTTTGTTTTGAAAACGGCCGATCGTCAGAAAGACCTATTTGTACAGTTATTTGAGCAGTCAAGTCTTAAACGTTTTAAGATAAATAAATGTTAGAAGATTTAAGAAAAACTTACAACTAAAAAATTACATACCAAAAACAAATAAGGGTGTACATAGGCGCTACTCCGGTACACATTGAAGGCCATTTTGAACTTCACCTATCACATAAATTTTAAGTTTTTTCCTGTTCACGTCCGTAAGTGTTAACCCTCTGAATCCTAACACGTGACCTCCGGGTGGTGCTAAGAACAGTCTCTGGTGGTAGGTTTCGGCCGCGGCTTGTCACCACCCTCCGGGCTGGGCCAGCGTGTGAAACGTAAAATTTTTTTGTGTTTCGTAATGTGGTCCGGAGCCAACAACCGTCTAGGTCTTCATGACCCCATCTTAGACCACATCGTCACTTTACATCAGGTGGGATTATGGTCAAATTAAGGCAAATCTAGCAAAAAAAAAAAACTAATACAAATCAACATTATCAATGACCATAGCCAAAGTGAGTTACTTATCGAAAAACTTAAATGTGAAATATTAAGAATCCTTATGAGAATTTGGGCCTGTAACGACTATCCTAAACCCGTTTAGCAATATTTACAGCTACATGCATTCATATTTCGTGGGTATTGCGGATACCTGCGCGAATTAGGACCACGAAATATGTGTGGCAACCTAATGTCGCGTCCTAATTTTGTTGGAGCAAACAAACCGACCGTTTAGACCGTTTAAATTTAATTAATCGCCGGTTAAGCCAAAAGGAAATTTAATTGCCGAATAAAAAGATAATATAATAGCTATAGTGTACAGTAACACTTTAGGAACTTTCTAATTGTTATTTTAATAAAATGGGACTACATTCGTCTTTATTAGACTTCATTAGAATAGGACCTACGCGAATATTTGTAAACCCGTCGCTTTACCAAAATTAATTTGTGTAGTCCTATAGAAGTAATTATGAGTCTGATTGTGACGCACAAAACTGTGGCTTAAAATAAAAAAAAAATTAATCTAAAAATTTTTTATTGAATTTCATCTGAATCGTTTCAAAGTTAAAAATAAATGCGTGGATAACAGATACTGTAAGAAAAAATGTATCTGTAGGTATGCCTTAAAATCGGACCATCCACACAACATTTAGCCCCGTGGTAAGCTTGTGTTACGGGTACTATATACATCATATATACTTTATATGCACAACCTCTTCACCGGTCCCTCTCTTCTGAGGTCCAATGATTTCCAATTCATGTCCAAAAGAGGCCTTCATCCGTGAAATAATATTGCTAATTAGTTGTATTACTAAGAATATTAGTTTGCGGTTAGGTAATGCTGGGTTGTTGTACATTTGCCACAAAGTAAATTCGTCACGAAAAAAAGTATGTGTAAGTTCGCCACACTTCTGTTTTTATTATTTTTGATTGTTGTAAGTTCGTCACATAGATTTTTCCGTAGAGACAGCAGAAAAATCAAACAATAAGTAGAATAGAACAAAATAAATGTTTTCACACTCATAGATAGGGTTTTATAAAATTCCATATAGGTAATACGATAATAATTTTTAATGATCAGGAGTTATAAAATAAATATATAATTAAATCACATTAATAATCACATTTTTGCATTTAAACTTATATTTCAATAAAATTTGAAACCTTACTTTTACAAAAAAAAAATCACAGTTCACAAATAGCTGATTTGCTCAAAACACTTGAAAAATGAAAAAATCTCAGTCATAATCACATACTTTTGTTCACAATCGGCTGAGTGAATAGTCCGGAAATATTTTTTATTTTTTATAAACAGATTGTACAGAAAAAGTCAAAATAATTAGCTTACCCGCTCTTAATGGTTCCGCCGTAACTCACCCTTTATTTTGTTTCAGGACACGTGTTACTTTTTGGCAAATAAATCGTCACAAACAAAAGCGCACAAAAACTAAAGTGTAAATTACACAGAGCATTAATCACGCGCGACAATAATACGCTTGACTTCATCTTGGAATAATTCCCTTTGTCTCTTAGTCGGTGTGTGCTGATTTTAGATGCGGCGTAAGTTGAAAGAGATTTTCCTGTAAAGAAAATATGGAGAATTTTTTTTTTTTTGGGTATGTATAGCTTATATGTTTAGTAACTTAACTTATGTAGTTTAGGCGTATTATAAATTTGAGGAATACATAGAAGTAAATTAATAAATTAAAAACAGTAATATGATGAATGTAGTGTACTACTTAAACTATAATTAGTTTTATTTAATAATTACTATTGACCATTTATACATTATGTACTTAAGAGGTAAATGTTATCTTAATATTGTTATGAATTTGGATTATTTTATACTATACTTACCTAATTTTTTTTGTATTTTACATTATTATCTCATCAAAATTTGACATGTAATAATAACTATCTAACACCTGCATGGTCGATTTTAGTTATTTAACAACTGCAATAGATAGATAATTACTTTTGCACACCAATACTTACAGACTAACTTAAAAAAACAATCAATACCCACATTATTAGTTGTACAATCGGCAGCCTTATCGCTAAAAGCGATTTCTTCCAAGAAACCTTGGGGTGGATAGAGGATCGTTGCAATTTAAATAATATTTTTTCTCCAAACTATTTTCTTGCTGTGAAAATTTCATGTACATACGTTTACTTATAGCAAGTTTTTCTTCAATTACCTTGATTCATTGAAATTTTTACTGATATCTTAAGTAATAATTAAATATACTAAACATAAGTAAAAACATAAGTATCGGGTGATATGATTTATAGATAACTTAAACTTAATAATTCCAAAATCTTAAAAAATTCGTTAAATTATGGTATACATGGACAGGTCAACTTGACTTAGGCCCTGTGCTTCGTGCATTATAACTTTAACTTCTTCCTATCTGTTTGAAGTCTTAAGCTACTTAAGTCTGTGTACTACTTATTCGCTACGACAATGTCGTTCCCTTGCACCACGGGACCCGCCGTTCATCACAGCGTGTCGTTAGAGGCAGGAGGTGGCCTCATAAATCAGGGCGTCTACGCAGCCTGCACCCGATAATGAATGAGATCACGCCGATTGTTTAGCAAATTCTTGGACGGATGCTGTGACGGGAGAGATCTGAGGCTGATTCAATTCTGGAGCCGTCAACTTTTTCTCTACTTATAATTTTATATAGAGACTAGCTGACCCCAGCAAACGTTTGCGAACTGAAAAATAGATAGCCGATTCTCAGACCTACTGAATACGCATATAAAATTAGTTAAAAATCGGTAAAGCTGTTTCGGAGGAGTACGGTAACTGACATTGTGTCATGGATTATATATTAGTTAATACATTTGAGATAAGTATGCCATAGGCTAATACTACATCAAGATTCCGTGTAGGTACAGTTTTTACACATTTAGCAAAAAAACTAAAATATATACAGTTCAAAAACATGCAGTCAGAGCAGTCACCCATCCAAGTACTGACCTGGCACAACGTTGCTTAACTTTGTAAAATCCCGTTTGTTGTATGGGAGCCCCCTTATTATGTGTTTTTAGTATTCGTTGTTGTAACCGCAACATACATGCATCATCCCTCAAAATAGCGGTTTAACGATTAACGTTTCTTGAGATACATTCTAGTGACAGACGAACAGACAGACAAACGTCGAAGTTTTAGTAATAGGGTATCAAAGTAAAAAAAAAGTCAAAATGTTTATTTCCTTTTTTCGCTTATGCATAACATGGACATGTCAACTTAAAGCTAATTGAAATAAAAACCAAGAATAATCCAGGAAATAACATTGTCTTGACAGTTCGCTTAATTTTTTTACACTGAGTTGAGAAGCGAGTAGAACAACCCAGCTTTCATCTCTTATGTTGTTATCGTTTAACCTTTTAAATATTTAACCTTAA
The DNA here is from genome assembly GCA_929108375.1 of Gymnoscelis rufifasciata. NCBI lineage: Eukaryota > Metazoa > Arthropoda > Insecta > Lepidoptera > Geometridae > Gymnoscelis > Gymnoscelis rufifasciata. Next base: position 2,613,575 of record OV815320.1, read on the forward strand.
AAATTATATAATTGAATTTCCCGCATTTTGCATGCCTGTTAGCTCACGAAAATCTCAAAAACTACAAAGATTTTCATCCAGATTTCAGTTTTTGATTGGATTTATGAGGAAAATTTGTATGAACAATTTGACCAAATCGGATAGGATTTGGCGTAAGAGGGACCAGGAATAGTAAAAAGCACACAACAACATCTAGCCCAGTGGTAATCTCTAAGCTTGTGTTACGGGTACTAGGCAACTGATAATGATTAATACAATAGACATACATTATGTACATAAATAAGGGTCATTATTAGTTTTCTACAAAACAAAATCAAATCAGAAAAATGTATGTGTAATTTCGTCTCAGCTTCTTATTTTGTAAAGTCTATTTTCAAGTGCATAAAACTCGAACAAAAAGTGGAAAAAAACGATACTCTATGAAGGAGCACAGTAATAAAACCTACCCTCGCAAATAAATAATGAAAAGACATTTTAAAGGTAAATACACTATTAATTTACTAAGCAGAATGTAAATCATAGCATGCTTATTTCTAAATCTGGTCTAAACTGGAACAACTATTGATTTTTTAACTTGCCGTATTCCTTATATTGTCAGACAGACAGTTTGAAGTTGAACCTTTCATTTGAAATACTCGTAATAAACCCATCTGGCTAAACTAAACAAAGCGTTTAGTAAGATTTAAGCCATTATTTAACTTTAAACTGAATCCTGCTGGCAATAATTATCGGGCCGGCGGTTTTAGCTCCATTGCGGTTGCGGTAGACGAGCAATTGATTACTTTTCAATTATTTAGTAACACTAAAATTATATTGATTTTGGTATATTTATGATGGTAATGTTGTTGCATTTTCCTCTCCATTCAAAGGTTTCAAAGGCCCATTACGTATTTCAACTTTAAGTTCCTTTTTGTATTGTTTTATCCTGGTGTGTTATAAAGAGTTACATAATTATTATTATTATGACGGAGGCACATTAAAACGTTGTTTTGTGTGACTTATCAATATATTATATTGCAAAATGATGAAACAGAATAGAATAAACATTTATTTGCTACACACATATATTATCGACTGTAGGTATCAGTCCTGTGTCTTTTAAATTTGGTTAAACAGTCTGTGAATAGCATAAACATTAAGGAGTATTGAAAAATTGCTAACTACATTTTAAACTTTTAAGGAGAACTTAGGTTTAAGACCTAACCTTACGTTCAGTGGGCGACTGGTACTGTCGTTTCCGCGGAAAAATCCATAAAACACAAGCAACGCCCCATGCCGTAACTAGTATAGCAATAAAATTTAAGCTTTTGAATATAAATTGTTCAAGATGACTTTAAAAGTTGTCAAAAATACAATTACGCAGTCTATGTTAAAATATTTTTTGTCATAATTCGTTCAGTCAAAATCAGAATATTATCAGAATGAAGCGATATGCGTTGAGATAAAGAATGGGACACATGCATAAAAGTGAAACGTTCTTTTAGATAGGAGGGTGCAGAGGATAGAAAAAATATATTGAAGAGAAGAGTCAGAATGTGTGAGTTGCGGCGAAGCCGTATATGTAGCTACTTGAGCTTCCTGCGAAACTCCGAGACATGGTCATACTTACGCAAGCCAAATATGAACCTAATCCCGACATTCCGCAGGCGCTCCAGTTTATCTAACTGCTGCTCAGTTAGATCAAGAAAGGAAGAATTGGCATAATCAAGCCCAGGAAGAAGAAGACATTGTGCAAGAGAAATTTTAGTAGCAATAGGCAAGAAATTACGAAGCCTACGGATGGACCCTGCTGAAGCAAACATCCTACGGCTGATTTCAGATATCTGCGGTCCCCACGACAGGTTTCTGTCAAAGAGGACACCTTAATTTTTACCGATTATTACCTTTTTAAAGTCTTTGGATTGAATCAATTGCCGATGGATGGGCAAGCTTCATTTATATATCTCGCTCGTTTGCCGAGCCCAGTAGTCAACAGTCGCCCGAAGTCACAATGAAAAGTAAACTGTCTGTCCGACCAGAAAGACAAACGACGCGACCACGCTCATTTATCACAATTAGCGATGTCCGCGACACTGTCGCCCGTGTGGAACGAGCTTTATTCCAGAGTATCGCTTTTAAACTTCGATTTGTAAAAATAGAACTAAAGGGGTGAGTTTGCTTTATCTATTGGGTATAAAGGAATGACGTTTTAGTAGCAGTAAAACTATTTATTTGCGACTTATTTTCAATTCAGTATTAAACATTGAAACGAATTGTCAAGACAATGTTATTTCCTCGATTTTGTTTAAACAATTTATTATAAGTTGACCAGCCCTCTGCCCCGTATACCCAGTTCTACGGAAATAAATCTATGACTTTGACTTAAACTTTCACACACACACACACACACATGTAGGTATATACACATAACATAAATATGCATTTATAATAATTTAAGTGTAAGATGTAAGGAGTTTACATTGCTATTCAATAATTTAAATCATATTCAACATTTGTCCATGGAACCTACACTGATGGACATAGGCCTCTCTCTAAAAATAAGAGGTTTAGATCAAAACCCACTAGAAGTGGCCGACACAAGCCGGTGAGGTTGGCTTGGGGACAAATTACAGCTTAAATGGTGTTTGATGCTCATATCCCCCAATAAGCTAAATTAAATTATTTTTAAAACCATTTAAACTGATTCTTAATTTATAACATTAAACAATCCACAATAAAATTTCGATAAAACAAGAATGCATTATCATAAAACTGTTATAATTAGTTTCAAATTTCCAAAGTAGCGCGAAAAACGTTTGCCTTCAAAATGGCGCGCGTGTGACGTCACATGTCTGTAATCTGCTTTAAATAGACGGTTTTATGACAAATTACAGTTTAATACTACTTTGTTAAGTCACAGGCCTTTAAACCAACGCCATTTTGAAAGCAATAGCGCTATGAGTCACGTGATCAAAGACGCAAAATATTACAATTTAATGGTATAATTTATAAATCAACTAGCTGACCCCAGCAAACGTTGTTTTGCAAAATAAAAAAATAGATGTTGGCCGATTCTCAGACCTAATCAATATGCTCACGAATTTCATGAGAATCGGTCAAGCCGTTTCGGAGGAGTACGGAAACGAAAACTGTGACACGAGAATTTTATATATAAGACTAGCTGCTGACCCCAGCAAACGTTGTTTTGCAAAAATTTTTTTTTTTTTTCAAAATTAAAAATAGATGTTGGCTGTTTCTCAGACCTACTGAATATGCTCACAAAATTTCATGAGAATCGGTCAAGCCGTTTCGGAGGAGTTCGATTACGCACCCCGTGTCAGAAGAATTTTATATATTAGATGTATATATAAATCTTCTGGACGTATGTTAGTCATTGAAATCCTCCATAACCTGGTTTAAATTCACAATACGGTTAACTAGGTGCGAAGCGGGGTCGGACCGCTAGTTATATAATATATAAAGTTTATTGTATTTTACATTGCAGTTTTCGGACGGAGCGACAGACAGACAACAAACTCTCATTAACCCTTTGGGTACAGAACACTAAAAAGGATTAAAAACAGGTTAAAATAAAAAAAAGTATCGATTAGAAAATGTTCGCCTCTCCGTTTGCAGTAATTAGTCTTTCTAAAGGTGGCGTGGAAGTGGCGAGTGAAACTGTTAGCGGGTCATTTATAACTCTGGACATTTTGACACGCGGTGCACCGAGTCAAGCTGACACGGGTTCGGACTGGAAATTAGCACATTAGCTGTTGAAAACGCAAAATGGATTTGACTGATTTTAATTGGTTAAAAAAATGCCTGTTGAGTGTCGCACAAATACAAAAAAAAACTCCTACTCCCAGTTGTATCTAGGTATACGTATATACTAATGCTATTAAGCTGAAGTTTGTTTGTTTGAACGCACTGATCTCAGGAATTTCTATTCTGATTTGAATAAATCTTTGAGTGTTTGACTGCCCATTTAAAGAGGAAAGCTATAGGCTAGGTTTCCGCGAGAAACCCCAAAATCTAGCATAGGCAAGCTAGTAAGCCTATAACGGGAGGCTAAAATCTCGAAGTGGAAATCCTCCGATTGACAGGAGAAAAAAAAACATTTCTATTTAGGCTACAGTTTAAGGTTTTTTTTTGTTGTTATTACGGTTATTACCGTAATGCATAACTGTTATTAGTCTATCAATTAGCGACGGGGGACTAATCCTATCTCGTCAAGAGAGAAGTCCTTGTGTCCCAGCAGTGGGAACGTAATATAGGACTGCTTATGCTATGATTATTCTACGTGCAACAACCGTGAAATCGCAGCTTTCTCCTAATCATCCGTGTATTTTGTTCTCTTCCTGTATTTTGAGGGAATGGCCAACATGTGTAGCTATTTATAATTATTCTGTCAACTAACAAAAAATATTATTTGCAATGGTTGATTGTTGATTACATCGATGGTGTAATCAAACGATGACAAAGAGTAATTGCCATACTATCAATGATGCTATCTAATAGTACCACGGTGAACGAACGACTATTCGATTGACTTAATTAATCCACTAAGGTTTTCAACAAAAGCATGAAACAATGGAAGGTGAACAATGAGAGCTATATCTCAATAAACGTGGGCTGAAACCAAAATATCACGACGACAAATTCAAAATTTTTCGTCTCGTTCGTTTTCAAAAAGAATATTTTAAAATATTTATTTAAGAATAATGCACATTATTTACTGCGGTAATGATGAGACTGCAAAAGTTACTAAAAACTGTACAACAGCTTCATCGCCGGACGTAAATATATAAAATAAAATAAATAAATAAATATTTCCGGACATTTTACACAACAACATCTAGCCCCGTGGTAAGCTCTAAGCTTGTGTTACGGGTACTCAAATTCCTTTAAATTCAAATTCAAATTCAAATTCCTTTATTTGCACGAACATAAGTAAAAAAAGTAAGGTCTTAAAATAGCTATAGGTACATTTATGTTCTACCACATTCATTTGGCATGCAAAATCTTAACAATAATTTACAAATTTAAAATGGATAAATTAGAAATGTAATTTGGTTATAAGTTATACAAAACATGTCAATTAAAATTTTAGTGAATTAATTAATAATGTCATTTTATTCTTAATCTATCCTTAAACATTATGTTTCTTACAATGGTCAAAGTATTCATTCATTGTGTAAAAACAGCAGTCGAGTAACCAATGATGCAACTTTGATTTGAGCTTACTCAATGGTGTAGATCTTTAAATGTTTTGGGTAGAGCGTTAAAAATTTTAATGCACATGCAAAAGGCATTCTTTCGACTTATCGACAAGTTGAATCCAGGATAATAAAGCTCGTTACAGGTTTTATTTCTTAATTCTCTTTCGCCTTCTTTGCTTCTTTGTAATATTTTAACCTCTTGGTTTGTTTTAAAGAACTCAGGTTGAGTCCTAACAAAGAGTATTGATTGCTTAATGTACAAGCAAGTCAGGGGCAAAATTCGCAACTTTTGAAAGATTGGTCTACAAGAGTCCAGTCTATAGGCCCTGTATATGGATCGTACACATCTTTTCTGAACAATGAAATCCCTATAAATTTCTGATGAATTTCCCCATAATAATAAGCCGTATTGCAGAATTGCACCTACATAGCCATGATATGCCTTAAGAGCTGCGTCGAGAGAAGAAATGTCACGTATACGTCGCAGGGCAAACACAAATTTGTTAAGTCTAATAGCAACATTATCGATATGGTCTGACCAACGTAAATTACAGTCTACTTGTATACCAAGAAACTTGATAGTGTCCACAACTTCAATGTCAGTGTCATTATGTTTTAAATTCAATTTCATAGGTTTGCCTGCAAGCGTTCTAAAACACATAGCTTTCGTTTTGTTGATATTAACTTTGAGATTATTATAGTTGAGCCATGTTACCACTTTGTCAATTGTTTTATTTATTTCTGATACTAGATATCTGATATACTTAATATAATATACATACATATATAGATATTTTTACTATACATATTAAGCACCCTGGGTGTTTAATAAGGATATATTAATATAATGTGGAGAAAAGTGCTTGCAGAACATACAAAGGCATTCTAGGCCTTCATGCTCCATCTTAGACAACATCGTCACTTCAGTAATAATAAAAAAAAAACTAACAATTTTACCCTCGGCGGGAATCGAATTCGCTACCTCTTGCTCTGCAAGCGGACATTCGCCCACCACGCCACCGAGGCAGTCAACTAAGGTATAAAAAAAAAAACTAGTATGGCAAAAAAAAAGGGCAAAAAAAATAAGCCCGCCTTTTGTACTTCTTCCTCATAATATGTCATTTTTGTAACTATTGTTTTGTTTTGGTGTACAATAAAGTGTTTTTGTCTTGAACTGTAAATAGGTTTTACTAAAACTATAACTTTTTAAATTATCATGGTTTTTAACAATATTATGATTTAAAACTATTATTATTTGAGGCTATTGAAATTACTAAATATAGGAACTTCAATCGTGGAGATGGCTTCCAATTGTCAGGAGCATGGAATCCTGTGGTGCGGTTATGCAAAACTCAAACACATGTAACACCGGTTATTCGCCAAGACACGGTCAGTATAGTGTGTCGTGATCGAGTTGCGTTCGAGAATGAAACAAGTGGTAGTAGCACTAGTGAGTGTCAACCTCGCAATAAAAGACTCAGAAAGAGGGTAGACCGGTTCGTTTGTGAATAACCGTCTGCCCAAATCGCAAAGACAATGACAATTCAGTTGTTTCCGTGATCATGGCGCTTGCAACAGCGTCGAAATATCGGAAAACTCAAAAACCGTCAAATCATGGTACCCGTTTTAAATCATAATATTTACTAAAACTAGTTATTTATTCACTGTAATGCAAAAGTATTTCACAAACTTCACATAAATCCCCGTTCCGAAATGAATAGGTAATTTATCCAAATTCTAGATCAGCAAAATTAAATAGCAGCGGTTGACCCGTTCGATCAATCTTGCGAATTCGTGGACTGCAACAAATTGTCATTGCGACCGCAGTGTGATGGCAGCTTAATTGCTGATGAGCATTAATGGATTTATGGATGTGCAGCTTTATTTTGATTTCGTTTTATTTATGGTTGCAGTGGTGTTGGCCCTGTTTTCTTTACCTGCATTGTGCGATTGCCAAATTAGTACTATTCAATATTTATTATTAAATATTAAATATTCGTCCCAACCATCGTCAGCATGTATGTCTTATTTCAAAAACAATAAGTTCGAGCAGCAACCCCCTCCTGAATTTTGAGTCATTTTGAGTTCCATCATTGTATAGCAGTTGCATTTAATATTGTAATGTTTTAACATGGCGTTTGTTACACAGTAACAATAAATAAAAGTACCTAATTTTATTTATTGTATTGATTATGATTTAAGGACATATTAAAACAAATGATTATGTTAAATTAATTAATGAAATTCTATGTAATAACTGACATGCCAATGTTATTGTGTAACTTTATGGAGCAATAAATGAATTTACTGAATTTACAGACGGCAAAATAATATGCTTATGCCTTCCACCCGCGGCCTTGTCCGCGTAGCAATGGATTTTCCCGCGATAAAAGTAACTACTGTCTTACTAGGATTACAGCTATTGTGCGAAATACATCCAAATCGGACTTTTATCGCAAAAATTAATTTTCCTGCAAAAATGCCGAAAAGGTGTTGTTATTCTTACATGTATGTTATATTACTGTGAATTTGCGTCAAAATCCACTCAATAGGTTTTGCGTGAAAAGCCACAATTTCTTATTACTGTTAAAAACTCTAAAATCGATAACAATTTATAAAATTGGAGCGTATAATAATTACGCTAAGTTGATTATGTTCATGATAAGATATTAAAATTATCGCCATACCTAGCATATTTAATGCTTCAAGCAAATTTGTTCGCTTTTAATGAAACGATAAAGCTGATTCTACAAAAATATACTTAAAATCGGATTATGAATTAAAAGATATAAGGGAAAAACAACACTATTTGCTTCTGCTTAGTCTATAGTGTAAGATTAGTGAAAATGTATCTTAAATTAGTGTTCCTAGGGGTTTTTAGTGTTGTCGCTTCGGAAAAAGTAAGATATGACAACTATTTGTTGTATAAAGTGCACCCAAATAATGAAGAACATGTAGGATTTCTCAAAGACTTGCAAAGTAGTGATTTGGACCTTGATTTTTGGAAACCTGCGGGCAGCGTTGGAGAATTTGTCAGTGTGGTTACACCTCCAGAGAAAAGGAAGGAGTTTGAAGATCTACTGGCCAAGAGAAACATATTTTCCGAGCTTATGCAAGAAAATATTCAAGAGTGAGTTAATATATTATATTTTTAATTGAAATTAAGTTTCTTAATGACAGGTATAAAACTTATTTATACTTTAACTTTTCTTTTACTCGACTTCTTAGTCCTGGCAACTCGCAAAAATGTATGCATATTGGAGTGAATATTCTATATTAGTGTCAGTGTATACTTGTATACATTCTGAAGAGCTGTTTTATATAGTATTTATTTACCCATTCAATAAATTTAAAGTAAAGTTAAACAACATTTAAACTTGAATCGAAATTATGTTTTGATTATAATGACTTGTTATTCCCTTAGTTGTTTTTACCTAAACCTAACCCACGACCTTCGGAATGAAGGTCGAGTGTTCTCTCATTTAGCCAACACAGCTTACAATATTGATCTCTATATTCGACTTAGTGAGTCGTGCAAATTCTTAGTTAATTAAATGTCTCTAACTATTTATTTCAAAATAAAATTAAAATTAAGTGTAATGTTTTCTATGTATCATATGTATGTATTTACAAAAAAAAAATATCTATGTAGTATATCAGTCACCTAACACCCATAGTACAAGCTCTGCTTAGTTTGGGGTTAGATGATGCTGTGTGAGTAGTCCGGAAATATTTATTAATTTAAGCTTACAATATATCGTAAATGTAGTAAAATTAAAGAAAAATAGTAGTAGAAGATCCGAACCTGCATCGGCATTCACCGGGCCGACGACAGATTCAAACTTATTTTATAATAAATCCCGCACATTAGAAAATATATTAAAAATAAGCTTAGCTTACATTTAAAACATACTATAAACTAACAATTAAAACAATTCACAAGCATGTGATTCAACTATGTGTCCATTGGGTAGTGAGGGCATAATGTATTTACTAAAATATGAATTACAGGACCTTAGACACACAACTGCATAGCAGACGAAAGCGAAACACGAGAAGTGAACTCTACTGGACTAATTACCAGACCCATGAAGAGATTATAGACTGGTTCCATCATCTAGCTACTGTTTATAGTGATGTTGTAACCCTTATTGACGCAGGAGCTTCTTATGAAGGTTTGTGACAATTTTAGAATAATTTTATATTAAACTAGCAAACGTTGATTTGATATATTTTTTTTTTTTTTGAAAAATGAAAAATAGATTTTGTTCTTTTCTCAGACTTACTGAATATGCTCACAAAATTTCATCAATATCGGTCAAGCCGTTTCGGAGGAGTTCGATTACGCACCCCGTGACACGAGAATTTTATATTATTAGATTAGTCAGGAAAAAAAACATTATACCCATTTGAAAAATAAGGGGATAATAAACTCATAATTAATTTATTTATTATTTATTCAATGAACTAGCACGACTTACAATTACACTAATTATTATTAATATATTATAATAGAAGAACACCCTATTTGACTGTATGCAAAGCTAAATCGATACTTGTTAAAAGTAACAAATATTTCCAGGCAATCCACACAACAACATTTAGCCCTGTGGTAACCTCTTAAGCTTGTGTTACAACAAAGACATTTATTATACATTAACCATGTTTAAACATAATTTAAGCGTAGACCGAAAGTTTTATCAGAATTATATTTCTTGTTGAACAATGCATGACAAAAATAAATTGTATTAAATACAGGTAGAAATCGTACTGGCATAAAAATAGCCAGAGGCAGTCCATCCCGTGTATTCTTCATCGAAGCCGGCCAGGTTGGTGCTGACTGGCTGTCTCCAACCGTCGTAACTTACCTGGTGGATAAGCTGGTGAGAGGTGAAGATGAAGAGGCGAGACGAGCATCCGAAGAGTTTGAGTGGCATGTCTTCCCAGTGGTTAACCCTGATGGCTTACAGTACTCGCAAGACGCAGTAAGTAAAATGTTTATAGTACTAACGAATATTATAGTTTATTAAATCAAATAAATATTTAGGTACTACTGTACTAGTAATAATAGATTTTACCGCGGTAAACTATTTACTGGAAATGAAATGAAATGAAAAAACAGTTATGTCCATGCCAAATTTCATTCAATTGAGGCTTTGCTATGCCATTGATTTTCACTTTAAAAATAAAAAAGTTTGTGGTCGCCTTTGTGTGTTATTCAGATATACATATAAGCTATATTATTGTGAAGTTTCATCAAAATCCATTCAGTAGTTTTGCTTGAAAGAGCGCGGGGAAAAATGTCATGTTTCCGATATGCCATTAAAATGGCAAAATAACGATTGACAGGTCAGCTAGTAATTAATAAGGAAGACAAAATTGTGAGAAGTTGAACAACCCCCAGCGGATTCTCAGCATGCTGTCTCTAAGTGCTAAGCAAAGGACATTATAATGATTTATTAGATTACGAGTATCTGTTTCTAGGAAAGATTTTGGGTGAAAAACAGAAATCCTGTTGGCTCAGCAGCTGTCGGTGTGGATTTGACCAAGAACTGGAATTCTCAGTGGGGAGGTAAATATTATAACTATAAATTATTTCTTATGTAAGTCTGTAAGATAATTATTTATTTGCACGCAAAAAACAAGCTCACATTATAAATTCATACTAATAAAGAAGCCTTAGCTACAAATATAAAAAAATTAAGCGAAATGTCTTTTCCTTTTACATATTTATTAAAAACAAATCTTTTTTATTAATTTTAAGTTGATTTGTCCATTTATGCCCAGTGCGTCTTAGTAATAAATGTTTGGACTCTGACGTTGACATCATAATTAAAGAAGTAAAACCATTAATACTTAATACATAATAATGAACGTGAGTGTTGCAGTGTAGCAAAAAGGCACTATTAGTAATGAATGTTGTACAAAGTGCCACCACTGATTTTAGCCTTACGAGTGCTTTGACAATAAAACCTATTTTAAGTGAAAAATCTTCCAGCATTCGTTTCTACAAAACTTTTCAATATACATAGGCCATATTGTTAAAGCGACATTTCCCGCTGTCTACTAATCCGTTTGGCTATTTCAGTAAAATGCGTTTTCCTACCGTCTCTCATCATTCCTGATTGAGGTTCCTATTTAGATGTGTTTTCAATACTGATCAAATAATAGCTAGACTCTTTTTAACCCCCGATGCAAAAGAGAGGTGTTATAAGCTTGAAGTGTTTGTCTTTCTGTGCCATCATAGCTAATGATATGGGATGGATGAAGTGATTTTTTTTCCTGTAGTGTAATTAAAGGTATTTTACGTGCGATTGTTCTTAGTCATAATTATTAAAAATCGATTGAGCCGTTAAACATGATCCATTGTCATAAATTTATACATACATACAAATTTAGTATTTGGTATATTGGTAATTTATTCGTCGTAGGTTACATTCTGTACACATGACTTCGTTTCAATCCATTTAACTTAATATTAGGTATAGAGGTATAATCTTAAATTAAGAAAGTTTAAAAAAAAAGCCCGAACTACGGCAAATACGCCATTATGTTCTATATTTTATTATTTTATTGAATACTAAGACAATTAATTGGTGTCTTGTCTGTGACTTGCAGAGTGTTTATTTTATGCATAACTTCATAAAGTCCAAACTTTGTTTATGCTATTTTGTATCAGTAACACAGTAAAGAGAGCAAAATAGGTAAAAATATGTATTTTGTCTGTGATGAGATTTTAACGTGCGTCAAATATTTCATTAGTTTATAATATGAAAAATCACAACTATCATAATATTTTCTAGTTAGCGGTGGAAGCCACACTCCTTCAGCGAACAACTACATCGGACAAGGTCCATTCTCAGAAGTGGAGACCAGGGAGCTGTCGAGATACATAGAATCCATTGGATCGCGACTGACCGGCTTTTTGTCCTTCAGGGCGTTTGGGCAAAGGCTTGTGGTTCCCTTTGCTCATAGTACTGAACCTCTGTATAATTATAACGAAATGGTAACTATTAAAGCAATTTCTTTTACATTAGGAATATCAACTGTTCAAAGATAATGTAATTATGCTTCGCGCAAATTGTAGTCTGTATTTAAACATTTTAACTCAACACAGACTTGTTGTAACCTTACCATGATATGCCATTTTATTTTCTGTAAATTTAAAACATGTAAATTTACAGAGAATAAAATGGCAACTTCTGCTAATGCTACTGGAAGAGAACTCTTGAGGCTAAATAATGACTGTCTTTAGTCAGTTGCAAGACTTTTTAGACTAAAAGACGACTAGCCTTGATCTGCGAGGCTTCATGTATTCTGTAGGACGGTAGTCAGTCGCAAAACAGACTTGACAACAATATGCGTGAAGTTTTAATAAAGGAACAGTATCATTTTATGCATTGTTTTAATAGAAGTTGGTGCATTAAAAATATACCAATATTTTTTTACCTATATTAGTATGCATCAATATTGCCATCTCAACCGATCGTTGGACAATCATCATCATCATCATCATTTCAGCCGTAGGACGTCCACTGCTGGACATAGGCCTCCCTCAATGACTTCCAGTGACTTCGTTCGGTAGCATCTTGCAACCACCGCGAGCCTGCTACCTTTACCAGATCGTCCGTCCATGTAGTTGATGGACAATGGTTTATTATTTTTATGCGTTTTTGATTTATAAACGGAGTAAAAAATCTTTTGTCTTTTACCTATTATGTATTCTGTGCTTTTACTTGGAAAACAGCTATATCCATGCCGAATTCGATCCAAATCGGTTTTCACTCGCAAGAATTGATTTTCCCGCGAAAAGTGTTTTTTTTTTTTTGTGGTAAAAAGTAACATGCCTGTTATGCGAGCTATAATTTTGTGAAGTTTCATCAAAATTCATTCGATGCCTTTGCATGAAAGAGCAACAAGCACACACACCAACATTTACACAAACTTTGGCGTTTATAATTTTCGTAGGATACAATCAATATTTGATATAATTTAAGCCACTTTTTTATGTTGACATTTATTCTTAACTAGCGGCCCGCCCCGGCGTCGCACGGGTAAAAAAAGTTCCCAGCAATTTTTCCTTATTTGCTCACCGTTAAGACCTACCCTGGACTACGACAAACATTTTAAAACCAAAATCAGCTCAATCGTCCCAGCCGTTCCCGAGTTTTAATCAGACTAACGAACAACAATTCATTTTTATTTATATAGATTATTTTTTTCAGATAACTATCGGCAGGAGAGCTATGGGTTCGTTGGCTGTGAAGTACAACACTCAATATCTTGTCGGGACATCGAAGCAAGTTCTTGGTAAGTTCGTTATAAGTAGGTCGGATATTAAGAAAACTAAATGCGACTTTAAAAAATTATGAAGGCATGTATTAGGTAAATTTGTTCAGAATGGTGTTCATCATCACCCTATTCATGTTCCCACTGCTGGGACACAGGGACTTCTCTCTTGGCGAGAGAGATTAGGTTGGTGAATGTCACATGTCCTTCAAACTCTTTTAAAGGTCTCAGAACATGCCGGTTTCCTCACGATGTTTGCCTTCACCGTTAAAGCACGTGTTTAAAGCGCACATAAATTTCTACACAAATTTATTAAATTATTTATTTATTTTTGCTACCTAAAAAGTTTCCGTGAACCGTCCCATTTTAATTTAATAGCGATTGGTAAGTCCAATTCTTTGGAATGAATCTACAAATATCAATAGAAAATTTAAAGTCAAAGCACATCTTCCGCAGTATTTTTTAATAGATATATGTTCACCAACCCGCACTTGGCCAGCGTGGTGAATTAAGGCCTTATCTCTCTCATCAAGAGAGAAGTCCCTGAGTCCCAGCAGTGGGAACGTTAATAGGTGATGATGAGATCTATGTTCGTCCACAATTTCACGTAAAACCATTGATTGTTGCAGATGGAGCCACCGGTTCCATCGTCGACTGGGCCAAGCATCGCTTCAATCCAACCATTGCAGCCGCCTTCTACCTCCGAGACCTCGGTGCCTGGGGCTACACACTACCCATCACGCAAATCACACCAGCATGCGAAGAAACCTATGATGCACTACTGGCTATGTTGAGGGAGGCCAGATATATCAATGCTATTTAAGCTTAGTAATAGGGTAGAATACAAAAAATATATAAATTGTTAATACAATTGTCAAATAAATATTATATGTCTTATTTATTATTACTTTTTTTTCAAACGAATAATCTAGACAATTCAGTGTCTTTCATGTAGCGTGGCGCTTTCATACAATTTGTACTGTTTGTACGGCAAAAGCACGCTTCAGAACTTTAATGCTCTTGGCATTTACTTATTAAATTGATAAAAAAAAAATAGGTGTTTAGTATTTTTGGTCGGGCTATCAGACGAAATAAACAGAATATCTTTTATTTTTGTAGATAACATGCCTAACATAAGTGAAAAAAATAATAGAACGATTTGTAGGTGTTCTTATTAATACAAAAACAAACCTTTTAGAAAATGAAGTCAACCAGTTTTGAGTTATTCTTAATTACGTTTATTATGCAAAAATGATTGCAAAGATGTTGCTTGACCAATACAACTACAAAGAATGTTATAATTAACTTACCGTTACACAAGCTTAGAGCTTACCACGGGGCTAGATGTTGTTGTGTGAATTGTCTGGAAATATTTATTATTATTAACTAACATACATTTTTAAAATAAGTTTTTGTCTACTCTTAGGTAGGATACACACCAAACGGCGCGCGTCGGAGCGCTATTACAAGATCGCAGAGAATTGTATTTGTTGACAGTTCCTTAGGTCTTATGTTGTATACGGTTTTGTAACTGCATGTCGTAGCGCTACGTTTAGTGAAAATCGTACCTCAAATCTCCTTTTTTATATAATAATGTCTGAATAAACCAGAATAATTTTGGTTTAATCAAATTTCAAATTTGATTCAAATTTGAGGCCAAATTTAAATCAAATCGGGCATTGCTCCTAAAAATATTTCCCCGGTAAAAAGTATCCTATGTGTTATTCTGATAAGCTTGCTATGATTGTGAAGTTGAATCAAAATTTTTGCGTGAAAGGGCAATAAACACACACTTACATCCTCATATACTTTCGCGTTTATATTATCAATAGGATCTTTCTATGAGAAAAATAATTGTAAACGATTATGCCTTTTGATTGGCATCGTTAAAATAGGTGATTTTTTTTAATTCCGGGGGTTCGATTCCTTGTTTAAAGAAGCCGCATTTTTCAAAAACATTTGGTTTTAGTTTCAATTGTATTTAAAACTAGCGGCGCGCCGCGGCTTCGCCCGTGTAATTATTCAAAATCGTTTTCCCGGCAATTATTCGATTTTTTCTCGCCGTAAAAACCATCCTTTAACTTCAACGAACATTTTAAAAAAAGATTTGGCCAAATTGGTCCAGGCGTTGTTGAGTTATGCGCTTACCAACACATTTTGCGATTCATTTTTATATTATAGATCAAGACTTCATTCTGTTAAATATTCTATTTTCAAAATTTAAGTTTCTTTTGTTCAATGTTGCATGGCCGTGGGACCTAAAAATATGGAATTACGGCACTAAGCACTATAATAATATTAATGAAAATTAAAACAATAATGGCCATGTTTTAAAAAGCCGCTCTCACCCAAACATTGTTTTTTGTAATAAAATAGTTAACTTATCTACAGTAATATATTTATAACAGCAATAAACTTTACAATCGACAATCTAACTTCAAAGAACAAAAGTTAAGCGCGGTTCTTTTGAATGTCATTGTTAACCTATTTTGACTCTTGGTAAGATGTTGTTAAAAATACTTCCAATTTTGTTATTCCTTTCTGTAACTACTGCGAAATTTCGCTTCGATAACTACACATTGTATAAAATTCTGCCGAGGAATGTAGAACACGTGAAGGTACTTCAGGAGTTGGAGGATAATGATAGCCGGTTTGATTTCTGGAGTGATCCGGTACCTTCGGCGGAATCTGTGAGTGTGCTGTCGAGTCCTGGAGATAAAACCATATTGGAAGAAATTTTGAAGAGTCATGGCATTGATTTCAGTGTCACCTTCTCAGACATTCAGGAGTAAGTGCCATTAAGTTTTATAATTTATTATGGATTAAAATTTTGATCAGATCAGAATTACGATATATCACATAATGCTTACTACAAAATACTGATGTGAGTTAGCAATAATTAAATACAAAATGAAAATGGGTCTGTTTTAAAATTTCCGGGTAATAATAGTCGATGGTCAAAATATAGAGCTATGAAAGAAGCCCTTAGAGCATATTATGCAAATGATAAACTTACTCAAGGGTTTTCTGTAAGTTCTGGTTGTTTAACTTGCTGTCCAAATATAAATAATACCGCTTTATCCTAAATTATTTTCTTTTAGAATAATTGACAGTCAAGTCCACAAGCCTTATGCTCGCGGTAATCCAAGAAACTTTGCATTCGACTCCTATCACCCCAACGAAGAAATCAACGCCTGGATTGATGACATCGTCGCTACTTACCCAGAAGTAACTCCTCTAATCGGAGGAAAATCTCTAGAAGGAAGAGACATAAGAGGTTTTAAAATATCCCATGGAGAAGGTAGAAGAATCATCTTCATCGAAGGTGGTATCCATTCAAGAGAGTGGATATCTCCAGCGACTGTACTGTACATGACCAATCAACTCCTGACGAGTGATGATGAGTGGACTAGGACCGTTGCAAGAGATTACGATTGGTACATCTTCCCTGTGACTAACCCTGATGGTTATGTCTGGACTCATACTGAAGTAAGATCTTGGTTGGATGGTTATTTTTAAGTAAAGTCCATGAATATTCCATTGAACTTTTTAGTAGCCGTCTCTTATAAACTTTTACCTTTACAGTTTCGACTGTGGCGAAAAAACAGACGACCTATCACGGGAACAACCGAATATGGAATTGATTTGAACAGAAATTGGAATAACAATTGGCTAGGTAAATATTATTCCAGATGCGACAACTAAGCGTAAGGTTTTTAAGTCTACTCGTATATGAAATGAATAATACAAGTCCGTCGAGACGACCTCTGTGGCTCAGTGGGCGAACGTCCGCTTGAAGCGCAGGAGGTTGCGGGTTCGATTCCCGCCGGGGGACCAGATTTTGTACGATCTACAATTTCTGGTTTCGGGTCTGGGTGTTTTCTATATATCATATGTATGTATTTACAAAAAAAAATGTATCTATGTAGTATATCATTCACCTAACACCCATAGTACAAGCTCTGCTTAGTTTGGGGTTAAGTGATGCTGTGTAAGTAGTCCGGAGATATTTATTATTTATTAAGTCAGCAAAGGCCCACAACATGCCTCAACGATCACATTACACAAGCGATTTGATCGTTAATCCTCTCACCAAATTTCGACTGCTACTACTTAAGAATACACGATATACAATACCGATTATAATCATACATACATTCATATCCCTATTATTAACTTTATTTTAATTTCAAATCAGTGTCACTACAGTGAAAAGAGTCGATCATGATTGCACCACTTTAACAGGTGACGTTATTGGAAGAAAAATAGGGCAGTCTTTTGTCTACATTATGGCACCACAGGACCTTAAAACGAGAACGTATTTCCTGTTAATCCGTTACAATTTTATATTTTTTATGTGGACAATCGTCCACATCGTTTTTTTTTCAAACAGTAATTGGTGCCAGTACGCAGCTTATTTTATTTATTATTTATTGGACATGAAATGGACATCTATCTCTCCATGCATTCTTCAGGACAGCTGCTGTTGCTCCCTTACGGGAACACCACTGATCCTTTGGCAAATTATTACGATGCGGTAAGCTATTACAAATCAAAAAAACTTTTCACAATCCTTGTAATTTTTTACAGATTCAGAAGTGGATTAGAAATAGTTTTGAGTACAGGAAATGGAAACAAAAACACTGCCACAATTTTTTTGCGGTTTTGTAAGAAATTTGTATAGCAAGTAAGGAACTTGTGTATAGACAATTAAACAAATAAAACTATTCCGAACCTCAAGTACTCAGGAACTGTAGATTCCTAGTTATGTAAATTTAACATTGTTACAGATAAATGTTGGCAGACGCGCTATGGGCGCCCTCTCTGTGAGATACGGTACTCCGTACACAACTGGAAATGTGGCGGAAGCTATTTGTAAGTTTTATTTTTTTGGCTGTGCCCAAACTGCTCAATATAGTATAAACGGTATTATAGAAATTGTATTGTTTATGATTGTACTTGTATAGTGTGCACAATAACTTCCTCCTGACACAAAAGCAAACGTGTATGCAACATGATACAATAAAAAGTCCAATTATTTATTTTTTGCAAGCATGTCCTTGAGGCGGGAGTCATTTTATATCTTAATTAAAACGCGCCTCAACTAATGTGACCTAGAAGCGAATTGCGTAAAGATGGTTGTCATCATCACCATCGTCACCATTAAAGTTCCCACTGCTGGGACACAATTCTCTCTTGGCGAGAGAGTTTAGGCCCTTCAGGATGGTTGTCGAGACATTTAATTTATAGTCAGATTATGGTCTTATATGTAGCTAAAGTTGCTTAAGCATATCAAAAGAAGCAACAACAAGTGGATATAAGTTATACTTCCTTTGTTACAGACCACGCCTCAGGAAGCAGTATCGACTGGGTGAAAGAAGAATTCAACACCCCGCTCGTCTTTGTCTACGAACTTCGCGACAGGGGCACCTACGGCCACCTTCTGCCACCAGAACAGATCATCCCTACCGGTGAAGAGACTTGGGATTCTGTTCTTGAGATGATTTACCAGGGAAGGAGATTTGGGATGATTAGTGGAAGTCCAGTAGTGAAGACATCTTTTGTTTTAATGTTGGTAACCTTGGCTTTCGTTTGGTTGAAGAATTGAGATTTCTGTATTGAGTTCAATTGTTATTTGCCTTTTAAACCGATGTTAATTAATTAAATAATTTCAAAACTTTAAAGTGTGATTTAATTTAAGGGTGTTTTTTAAAGATTTAATATAATCTGAAATTCACTCACAAACATTTAGTCTCGTTGCTACTAACAAACTATAAAAACTATATACTTAACACAGCATAATTGTATTATTTTTTTACAAGTTGCATCTATTACAAAACTATTTCATACGTTTTTATGTTTCATAACCATATGGAATATGGAATTATTTATTTATCTATCTACGTCAACACGATTTCCTTCAATAAATCAATAAGACTTAAACCATAGATTAATTTCCAGCAACCTTCATATCAAAAGGTTATCTAATCTTTATTCTTACCTAATCCCGATGGATTTTAAATTATTTTGTTTGTGTAATGTAGACAGACATAATTAAATAGATAAGCAATATAAAGATGACCGTGTACATTATTTTGGCTGGTATCCCAAACATTATTAATGATATTAAGGCTGATTTTGTTAATTGACCTAACGATGAAACTTATTCTGATTTTGTTTTACGCTGATCATCGGCGCTGACAGCTCATCAAACTGTGTGGAAATAAAGTCATTGATGGTCATTTTTTTCTTCTTAAAATCACTAGAGTCTCATGATCTATTTAGGGCTGTCTAAGGTGAGCGCTAACTCTAGACAAGCCTGTCAGTTTTTCTGCAGGTCAGCGGCAAGTTAAGAGCCTAAACGGGTGTTTTAAAATAGTACCTACTTTCAAAGTTATAAAAACTCTTTGTTTGTGTACGAAGATTTCGAAAGTTATCAATAAATGTAGGTAATTTTACCGTCCATATAGTTAGTTAAGAAAATATTTCGATAAATATAGTATTTGTGCGTTCAAGTCTCTTAATTTGTATGAAGATACTTCGTTAGTATGCAGAACATTTTGAACCTTCTACTACGCCCTTGGAACTACACTAGTAGTCGAAAAGTTAATACAACTCACTCACAAAGATAGTTAAATAATCATGATACCTTATTTCAATAAAGTCACCAAGCAGACGTTATTAAACCATTTTTATCAAATTCATTAAGCTTAATACTTTAGAACGGGTTATTATTATCATTATCTAAAGCATACTTCGCCAGTACTTGAAAAGACCTACAAAACATGCTATCAACCACTTGATATTAATAACAGGATTGAATACACGTTAACAAAGAATTTTCAAAATGTTGAAATTAATTTTAATGTTTATTATACCCTGTGTAACGGCAAAGTTTAGATTCGATAACTACACCTTGTATAAAATACTTCCGGCAAATAATGAACAGATGAAACTGCTACAGGATCTTCAAGAAGATTTGCGTTTTGATTTCTGGAGTGACCCAGTCCCGTCAATTGATTTTGTCAGTGTTCTATCCAGTCCGGAATATAAAGGAGAGTTGGAAAGCCTGCTAAATGAAAATGGTATTAAATATAATATTGCCCTGGCAAATATCCAAGAGTAAGTTTTTATTATTTTGCTATGAAAGTCACTTTGGTTTGGCCATTACAGTAAATTTAAAATCCAGTTCGATTCTTAATATGTATTCTGAATAAAAAAAATTCAGTTATTTTCTGTAAATATATGAAGATAATTTATTTATATGAAATACTTTAGGTATTTGTTTGAACACTTTGTACAAAAAGGTGGGCTTTATGCCTAGGCATTTTCAACCTGCTTACCTGTATTGGTTGCAAACATAGGTGTTTTTAGATTTTTTTATTAAACAAAATCTACAGCACTTAACTAATAAAATTTATATTAAATGCACATTCTGTTTTAATTTAAGGCAAAAAAACGGATTTACATTATACAATTTAATATTTTTTATTTATTTTTTTAAATGACTTAGAGGTGTTTTTGAATTTAAACTCTGAGTCATACAGTTAATATATATAATATAAGAATTGAAATAAATTTAAATTTCACCAAAGGAAATATTTCAAATTTGCAAAATATTGCACATAAGTAGGTTAACTAAATTGGGTCCCATAAAATATTGAATATATTTAAAATAAATAAATAAAATAAATATCTCCGGACAATCCACACAATAAATAACATCTAGCCCTTTGCTAAGCTCTAAGCATGTGTTACGGGTACTAGAAATTTGATATACTTAATATAATATACAAACATACATATATATTTTTACCATACATAAATATTAAACACCCAGACCTAGGAGAAAGTGATTGCAGAACATACAAACTTTGACCCCTCGCCAAGAGGAGGATTTATTTAAACATTAGAACAGAGGAGGACTTAATGCTAGAAGCATATCTTATCAGTCATCCTGGGCGTTTAAGAAAATACATTTGTTTTTCAAAAATTTTTTCATACTTTTATTCAGCCAAATCGAGAAAGAAACCGTCAAAACTTACACCAGAGGTAACCTACGAAGCATGACTTGGGACGCGTATTACAAGAACGACGAAATCAATGCCTGGATGGACGACCTAGCGACGACTTACCCCGACATCGTCACCAGCCTTGTTGGTGGCACCTCATTCGAAGGACTCCCAATCAGAGGACTAAAGATCTCCCATGGAGAAGGAAAGAGAGTAATTTTCATTGAAGGTGGAATCCATTCGAGAGAGTGGATCTCTCCAGCCGTGGTTTGTTTTATAACGAACGAGTTGCTGACCAGTGATGATGAGGAGATAAAGGCTGCGGCGAGGGATTATGATTGGTATATCTTCCCTGTGACTAACCCTGATGGTTATATTTGGTCTCACGATGAGGTAAGTAGAGCAGATTCAGAAATTTGTGAGTTTACATACCATCTTAGAGATAATATGGACTGGTTACGTAACATAAACACCTCCATTTACGTCCCCACTTTTGGGACACAGGGACTTCTCTCATGACCAGAGAGACAATACGGGTTGGTGAATGTCATATGTTCTTACAACTCATCAAAGTTCTTAGTACGCCGGTTTCCTCCGCCTACGCCGATAAAGCACGTGATTAAAGCGCACATACCCACGAATGACGACCTCTGTGGCTAGGTGGGCGAAGGTGCGCCTAAGGCGCAGGAGGTTACGGGTTCGATTCCCGCCGGGGGTCCAGATTTTGTACGATCTACAATTTCTGGTTTCGGGTCTGTGTGTTTCTTATGTATGATTATGTATGTATTTACAACAAAAAATGTATCTATGAAGTATATCAGTCACACCCTTAGTACAAGCTCTGCTTAGTTTGGGGTTAGGTGATGGTGTGGGAGTAGTCCGGAAATTGTTTACTACAAGTTTATTTTTATACCTTTTAGTTTCGAATGTGGCGTAAAAACAGACGCCCCGTTGGCAACAGCTTCGGCATCGATCTCAATAGAAACTGGAACAATAACTGGCTAGGTAAGAGATTTGTTCTCAAAACAAGAAATAAATAAATTCGTTTTACCAGTCAACTGTATCGAGAAGCGAGAAAAATACAATAAGCTAACCAACAACCTTCAAGTATTATTGTTTGTAAATAAGAGCTGAAATTTATTAAATATGTTTGGTTGTTTTTCAATTTGTAACTATACAAAAATGTATCTGACCTCATTGGATAGGACAAGAAATTACTTAATAATAAAACTATACAGAACATAATAACGGATTGTTATTTTGGCAGAATAGTTCATAAATATAAATGAACATCGGAAAATTTGCTTTTACTGGTTAGATTTTATTTTGAGCCCCCGACCGAAAACAAGGGCTGTCTATCGAACTGTCTGTCTATGGCATCATTGCTCTCGAATGGATGAAGCGATATCTATTAAGTTTATATCATTGGAATATTACGCGCGATTGTGATTTACGTTTGATGAAAATCGGTGGGACTGGGGAAGAAATCGCACCCGGTATATTACATAATGAATGTAATGTAATAGTGAAATGAATGTAGTGTAATGTAAAAAACCGGGTAAATTACATTTTAGTTTTTTTTATGCTACTTTTAAGGAAATTTGAGTTTATACGGGCTTTTTGTTAATTTTGATACTAACAAGATATACCACACAACTAGCCCAGTTTTTCTTGAATTAGTTATTAAATGTAAATATTGAATTAGACAAACTAAGTTTAGTGTTCTGAAATAAATATGTCAGTATTATCAGTCATTATTATTTAGTATTATTAGAACAGTCTCTGGTGGTAGGCTTCGGCCGCGGCTTGTCACCACCCTCCGGGCTGGGCCAGTGCGTGAAGCGATTTTTTCGTGTTTCGTAATGTGGTCCGGAGAAGCCATCTACCTTCTAGGTCTTCATGTCCCATCTTAGACCACATCGTCACTTTACATCAGGTAAGATTGTGGTGAACTGAAGGCTTATCAAGCATAAAAAAAATAATTGTTTTTTGTATAAAATTAATATGAGTAATATAACATTGGATATTTATTTATATCAGTTGTTGGCGCCAGTGCAAACCCAGCGTCGGACACCTACGCTGGACACGGTCCCTTCTCGGAGCCGGAAACCAGACATCTTGCCACTTTTATCAGAAATATTGGAGACCAAATCGACATCTACCTCTCGTTCCATTCGTTCAGTCAGCTGTTGATGCTGCCATTTGGAAACACTACGCAGCCCTTGGCTAATTATGATGAAGCGGTAAGATGTAGTCTACCTAAACAACATATCACGTTATCAACTCCAAAGGCAGTAAATAAATATTTCCGGACAATCCATACAACAATAACTAGCCCCGTGGTTAGCTTGTGTTATGGGTACTAGACATCTGATATACTTAATATATAGACATACATAATATGTATATTGTTTTTTTTTTTATTAAAAACTTTAATCACCCAGACCAAGGAGAAAGTGCTTGCAGAACATACAAACACTTGACCTCTAGGAGGGAATCGAACTCGCTTCCTTTTAAGCAAAATTAATGAACAATGTTATAATTATCATTTATTAAAAGGAAATATTTTGAAAATTCACAATAAGGAGCCAAAAGTCTGACTCATTGTTTCTACAAGTTAAAAAAGACGTTCATTTTATTGTTATATTATTATTATTCGTACACAATCATCATGGCTCAGTTTATAATAAAAAACATAATAATCAATGGTGCTTTCAGTTGTATAACTATTCACAAAAACCCATTACACATTTACATGTCTTCCACTATACTTAATCACCAATATCATTATTTGAGTTATCTATCTATTTCAATACCCAATAAAGAAACAAATTATAATATTGACCAATAAACTGTGTCTTATTCCAGATGAGTGTTGGTAGACGAGCTATGGGCGCACTGTCCGTGCGTTACGGCACAGAGATGGTAACAGGAAACATAGCTGAAGCTATTTGTGAGTAAAAAACTAACTTCTCTTAACACATTAGAGGTCAAATGAAAACTACAAGAGATTTTTTTAAAAAGCCTTTATTTTTATATTAAATGAATACTAAAGAAACAGAAAGTACAATAAAAAGTGAAAAAAAAACCTTATGGCCAAATGGGGGGTGTATTTGATTGAGTACACTGACCTCCTAGGTATTAAAATTTTCGAAGCAAGGTTTTTGGACGCAAAGTGTTTTGACACACTTCTTACACTGCGAGCGCACCCTTGCATGGCACAGGACACACCGCAGCTGCTTTTCAATTTTTGTCGGAAAATGGCCAACTCCGTCTTGAGGCAAACCTTCCACTATAGATGCAGCCTGGCGAGCTTTTCTTGGTTCAAGCTAGCGTAAATAGTATCGTGCGATATGGCGGCGGAACATTAGCTGATCCATGGGGTTGTCGCGGCTCATAACATGCAATCGCCAAGCATTAGCAATATCCATATCTAACATATAGGTGAACAACACCCACCACCATTTCTTACCATGAATGACGATTCTGTACAAAGATATAGACTGGTCCAGGTCGTCTACCCCTCCCATATTTTTATTATAAGTTTGAAATAGTCGGGGTATAGCTACATCTGCCTTTTCTTTCCTTATAGGGCACCAACGTTTTACAGTTCCTAGTGGCTCAACCGTATCGTAGTTGGTGGCCATGGTACAGACAATATTATCTTTCCATCTTACTAGCAAAAGCTCACCTTTCTTCTCGAACCTGTAGTCATAAGAGGCACGATCTTTCTTTTTCATGTCTTTGGTGCTGGTCAATGGACACTTCTTAGTCCTATTTTCTCGAACTGTCCCTGTAGCGCGGTAGCCTAGACATTTCAAATCCCGTAAAAGATCGTAGCTGGTAAAAAAGTTGTCAAAGAACACTTGATGATTAGTCGGAGTACAGTTGAGCTTTTCCAGCAACGTTTTTACTACGCGTGAACCCAAAGGATCTGAAGTCTGTGATTGTGATTTTCCACAGTATAAATCAAACGAGTAGCAGTATCCAGACGAACTAGCTGCTACCCAGTTTTTATAGCCAAAGCGGACTGGTTTCCCGCGAATGAATTGTTTGGCGGGATGATGGCCATAGTATTTGACCATTGATTCGTCAACAGAGATACTATCATGAAATACTCCCCACTGTAAAAACTTCTGCATTAGTTTGTCTGCCAATGGTCTTACTTTGAACATCTTATCGTTCGATGATGGTGCTAAGTCGTTATCCACAAGATGTAGGTTTCGTTTTATATCTCGAAACTTATGTCTTGACATAGCTTTACCGACTAGATCTACGCCTATATCTCTATATCTCTACGCCTATAACTCGATGCGTAAACACTTCTATAGTACCGGGCACATCTTGAGGTAAAGAAGTCGTCGCCATGTCCTCATCGGCACCTTCTTCTTCATCAGTCAACGCGCTGGGGTCTGGTGGTATGATAGCCAAATCACAGTCTCTATCATCGTCACTGTCTTGTAAAACTGCTTCAATGGCATCTTGAAGCCCCATATAATTATTTTGGCCGGTAAACTGATGTCTATTCATTATGAGAAATCTGAAAGAAAAATAATAAAAATTACTTACCCATGTTGTCATTGTACTCAACCGAGTACAGTTACATTTACATGGTCATAGTCAAATATTGGTGATAAATAATTTCGATATTATTGCTTACATTATAACAATAATATGTACTTTATGCGTGAACAATAGAAAAACAACAAAAAAGTAGCAAAATATTTAAAAATAACAATAATCATTCACTTACCTCCACAGGTTTTCAATAACACAACTTGCACCGAAAACTTAAAAAAAAAATATTCATACTACCCGCAATTTTTATATCAAAATACTTGAACAGTATTACAATGAAGTAAATAAACAGGGTAACCCACGTAAACTTTATCGATATCTATAATTTTCACTTTAGTTTAAAGGTGTACTTAGTTGAGTACAGTGACCTCTAATGGGTAGATAACATTTTAATCAAAAGCCAAGTAAATATTGCGGAAGTAGGTAATTAAAATAATTATATCCTAGACAGTACATTGATTAATATATTCTCAGTGGTCAATGTTTAAAATATAGCGGTATCTCACTCAGTCACAAGTAACAAGGCGAGATTGTTCTTGGCATAACTAACCATAGATACGTATTATTGATATAACTAACCACTGCTTAAGTAACTTGAATTTTGTAAAAAGAGCCCTTAAAAAATCGGAGTACAAGTATAAAATTACTCTTTTTCTCAGTCAGTCGCTTTTTGTTAAAAGCAAAACGAACAGATATACTTTTAATGTAAGTACATAACATAATCAATTAAATTGTATTATGTGACATTTCTAAGCTTTGTAAATCTAACTATGGAAATTTTGTTACTTGAATCAGACAAAAATCCAGATAACATACATCTGGATTTTTGTCTGATACTTTTAAAGTGATAATTAAATTTATGAAGCGGTCACATTTTATTATGTTGGCAACTAAATTTGTCCTGATCGGTAAATAATTAGGTCACTTAAAAACTAACGATCTTTGAATCGCGACTGATGTTTTCTTAAAGTAAGTAATATCTAATATTGTAACTGACATTGTATGCCTTATGGTAGAATTACTTTGATACAAATTGATTATATTATAAGACCTATCTAACAGATACAATGTATTTCATGCAAGAAATTTAAGCCAACCGCCGTTTTGTAAACTCCGTAGTCTCAAGTTACAACAAGATTCGCTTAGTTTGAGTTTCGCTGACATTTGTATTTTTTTTTGTATGCTCTGCTTTGATAAAATCACTAGAACTCATTATAATTTAAATGAGTACTTTGAAAAATAACAACATACGATGTTTAGTTTAGGTGTTTAAAATTTATATTATTTATTTTCTAAAATAATGTCAAATTGTGGTTTCAGTTTACACTTTTTTTTCCTATCTTTTGTGTTTCATTTATGTTATGTGTATGTCCTAGCGGATAATGATTGTTGATACTATTTTACTTTGTAAGATCTCTATGTACAAAATTTAACAATAAAGTTTTCTTTATCTTTATCTTTAATTTAATTTATATATAAAACGAACACTTATTTTTATCTATAGTATAGTCTATTATTATTATTTATTTATTTATCTATTTATTTATTTATTTTTATTTTTTTTAGTATCGCTCTTATTAGGATATAGTTTATTTAATGGTTTTATGAATTATGTAAGTTTATTTTTAAGTTAATTTTATTTGAAAATAGTTTTGAATAGTTTATTTGGTATTTATTTATTTTCCTTTTATATCTTCTTTACGTTACGCCACTGTCTATGTCGTTCTATTTCTTTCCTGTCCATCCAAAGGTTGCCTGGAAGAGATCGCTCACAGCGATAAGGCCGCCCTTTGTACTCCAATGTATTGTCTTATTATTGTTTGCAGTTTGTATTTTATTTGTGGTGTACAATAAAGAGTTATCTATCTATCTTAATTATTTTTTACTATTTCTCCACAGACCAAGCCTCCGGTGGAAGTGTCGACTGGGTGAAAGAACAACTGAAAGTACCCCTCGTCTACTGCTACGAATTACGTGACAGAGGTCAATTTGGATTCCTCCTACCAGCTGAACAAATACTACCCAGTGGCTTGGAGACCATGGATTCTGTTCTGGAGATCATCCACCAGGGAAGACGGTTCGGAATCATCAATGGGGCTGGAGGTGTGGTGGTTTCCAGTATATGTTTGATGATGTCGGCTATCTTGGCTGTGTTTTATTAAATTTTTATAGTTGATTGATTAATGCGTTATTTTTCTCGTTCTCCTTACCTTGTCGTTTTACTTTCCTACGTACTTTAAGCAATGATTGTTTATGATCAGTCAGGTTTTATAAAATATTGACTTCCCAAAAGCCTAACCAAATCTAACCAAAGGTTTTTATTTTATCTGGGAGACGCGCTTTTTTTATGTTATTTAAGAAATTATGTATATTTTGTAACTTTTTAAGGGTAATTCCTTATTACAAATATATAAACTTACTAGCGGCCCGCCCCGGCGTCGCACGGGTAAAAAAAGTTCCCGGCATTTTTTCCTTATTTGCTCACAGTTTAGACCTACCTTGGACTACGACAAAGATTTTAAAGCCAAAATAAGCTCAATCGTCCCAGCCGTTCTCGGCAACAACAACAATATCGAACAAACGGTATCGAACAACAATTCATTTTTATTTATATAGAATATAGATAATCTCCGCTATTTCACGGACGCTTTTAACAAAAATATTAAAAAAAAAAAAAAATTAAGTACTTCAAACTCATGTCAGAAAAAATTAATTGAAAACTATGTTGAATATTGAACTTTCGAGACATAGACAATAGCTCAAAGAGTATATAACCACCACGTATAAATAGCTTATCAAGAAAAATCATAGACAACCTATAAAATGAATATTGAACTTTCGAGACATAGACAAGAGCTCAAAGAGTATTTTACCACCACGTATTAATAATAGCTTATCAAGAAAAATCATAGACAACCTATAAAAAGACATTTATTTTACACATATGTTAACCTGTAGATAATAACAGAAAAATAATTAGCAATAAATTAAAATTGCGACAATAAGTTGAGATTTAAACTATCCTATCTCTCAAGTTGGATCGAACTGCACATGGTGTGCGAATTTTATTATAATCGGTTAAGTGGTTTAGGAGTCCATTGAGGACAAACATTGTGACACGAGATTTATATATATTAAGAAGAAGATAGGATTGCATTTATAATTTTGTTTATAGATTGTCTGAGATATCAATTCGGCTTATTCATTAATTAATGACTCTTATTGGGTACTACCTTAAAAACTTTATTTGTGTTAAAGCTAGATTAAAAAATCTAACTTATAAATTCTAAATATGGCCTTAAATATTAAATATGGCCAATTAAATGGTATTTTATCCCGGCTTTCGGAAATACCTAGTGAATACCGTCGGGTTAAATAGCTTTAGCAGCTATCGTAACTTCAGCAAAACGGTGCGGAGGCGGCGCGTTGGCGGCGCGTTTGCGGCGCGGTGGTGGCAATGTATGCAGAAGCGCTTAAGCGCGAATAGTTGGGAAAGCAGACAAAAGCTGTATTTTTATGTATGGTTAAAAAGTATCATAGCATAAAGCTAAGGATATAATATGCATTGTTTCTTTGCGGACTGTCTAGCGATGGTTATTTATCGGTTCAATAATTATTAATATCATAGACTTAGGGCCTGTTTCACGATCATCGAGGTAAATTAGCAATGGTTTAAACAGATAGCTATCAAGTCAACTGAAAACTATCAGCGAATGACTGACGAAGATGACTGTAAATTTTAATCATTGACCGTAGTCAATTGGTTCGTAGTAATAATATTTAATTATATTAAGTTGCGTTCTTATAATAAGTATGGCTTGTTTCACCATCTCCCAGTTAACTCCTAGTTATTTATAGAGCTGTCTTGCTCAATTACACTCAAGTCTGAGTGAGACAGCATGCTCTTTAAGTACTGATTCGTTACTTAGGGCTATTCGGAGATGGTGAAATAGGTCCTTGTTCTGACATACAGTGCGCCAAATAAAAGCTACAAATGTTGTACTTATTATGTACCAAAACATAATCTACAATAATTATTTCATTAATATCTGTTTAGTAAATAACATAAAACATTAACAAAGTGTATTTTATATAAGCACCTAATACGATTAATCAAAGATAAAATATTTCTCTTGAGATAGCGAACTTTATCAAAACATATCTAATCTTAACGAAACAAGCATGGCAAAATCACACGGACTCCGAATTTCGCATCAAAACCACGCGACAATGTTGAAGATATCTCAAATATTATTTATATTAATTATAGCAGTATCTCATGCTGAGAAATTCAGATTTGATAACTACACATTATACAAGATTCTTCCCAGCGGAACGGAGCAGGTGAAGTTACTACAGAATCTTCAAAACACAGACCTGCGTTATGATTTCTGGAGCGAACCGTCGGTTTCCAGAAAATCCGTCAACATTTTATCGAGTCCTGAATACAAAGGAGATTTGGAAGGTTTGCTCAATGGGAATGGAATAAAATTTGAAATTTCAATGCCAAATATTCAAGAGTGAGTATTTACTTTCTTTTGTTGAGAATTTGCTTGCTATTTCCTAAAGGGTTTTTACGTTGCGCTTCAAAGAGAAGCTTCAAGCTTCTTTGGATGTCTTTACTTTGTGCTTTTTAGGGTTCAGTTGCCAAATGGAACCTTTATGGATTCGTCCTGTCTGTCTGTTTTACTTTCCGTCCGTATATTACACCTACTTGTTTCCGAACAAATAAGAATTATAATGTTGTAACTTGGTAAGTAGATTTATACGGTTAACCGAATTAACTTACACTTGAAAAAAAAATTACATATTTATTTGGGCTTCCATAAACTAAAACTCAGAATTTATTTTTTCATCGCACTTACACGTGTGGGGTATCTGTAAATAGGTCTTAAAAATATATTGAGGTTTATAATTTTTTGTCTAAGCTGAATATTTTTTCGTGAGAGACACTTCCAAAAATGGTAAAAAATATATCCCTGTAATTACTACAATAGGAGAATAATAAAACTTAAAAATATACATTGTATGATGTACAAACTTGTACCATGCAAACTTCCGATGAAAATTATCTTGAACGAGATCTAGTCAGCAGTTATTTGTGAAAACATCATAAAATATTTATAAATTTAAACAACGTTAAGCGTGGTCCGCTATAAGTAAAAAACTTTTTAACAATTTAATATTCTTTTTTCTAATTTTTTTTTATATTGTTATTTGTGTGGGTAGGTACTTCTTATATGCATATATTTATCATTTAAGTGTTTTAAGTATTTGGAGAGATGAACTTAACGCCCACTTCAGAGATTGGACAACTTTAGGAGGTTTTGTCTGTTCACGTCCGTAAGTGTTAACCCTCTGAATCCTTCACGTGACCTCCGGGTGGTGCAAAATACAGTCCCTGGTGGTAGGCTTCCGGCCGCGGCTTGTCACCACCCTCCGGGCTGGGCCAGTGCGTGAAGCGATTTTTTCGTGTTTCGTAATGTGGTCCGGAGAAGCCATCTTCTAGGTCTTCATGTCCCATCTTAGACCACATCGTCACCTTACATCAGGTGACATTGTAGTCAAATGAAGGCTTATCAACAGTAAAAAAAAAAGGTGATAAGGCCGTCTGACAGGAAGGTAGGGAGGCCTTTGCCCTGCATAAAGTATTTGTTGTTATAGAAAGAACAGAAAAACAATAATCTCTTAAAATTTCAACTATCAATCTATTATGGTTCTTGAGATACAACTTGGTGACAGACGGAGAGACAGACTGATAAACGACCAATTCTTAGTAATAGGGTATCGTTTTACCCGTTGGGTATGGTACCCTAAAAAAACCATGGAGCCTCACTCAGACTATTGTGTAACTATTGTGTTGCATCGCCATTAATTAACAACTTAGGACTTAACTGGAAGATGTTGATATAATCCCTAAGTATGGCAAATATTTCCTAGAATATTTAGATAAATCTTTAAAACAACTTTTATCATACAATTTTATTAAACACGTGTCTTTTCTGATAAGACTATTGGAGAACTTAGTACTTGAATTAAGCACACTTGTATTAACATAATAGTGCTCTTTACATAATTATAATTAATTCCACTGTTAAGAAACATACTTATAATCTATACACAACACAACAAACACAAAAACAAGAAAACAAATGTCTACAAATGGGTAAATGACTTAAAAAAAAATAAGTCCGTTATTCAGATTATTCAAGAATACATATAATATGTAATATGTACCTACCTATACATACAATTATGTACCTATTTATTTCAATATTTTCGTGTAAACGAAAAATTAAGACGTTACAGTGCCTTGAAATTTCGAGTGACGTAACCATTCCGTGCGATTTGTAATAAATGTCGCTGTTACAAGGAAATTTAATACATGTTTTAATTTTTTAAACAACATGTTTGTTCTGAGAACTTTGAAGAGTTGTAATGAAATGTTACATTCAGCAACCCGCACTTGGCCAGCGTGGTGAATTAAGCTTCTCTCGTCTAGATACAAATCCCTGCATCCCAGCAGTGGGATCGTAAATTGGGGTGCTTATGTTAATGTACCTTAGTAATAAATTACCCACAAAACCATCACACTTGCTGGATGATGAGTGCGCTGGACATTGCGCACAGATGGCTGGACGTCCTTTGAACTTCTGGCGTAAACACCTGTTAATTATTTAAAAAATATATATATTATATTTAGTATAATATTAAAAATTTACTTTCTAGGGCAATCGACAAAGAAAAGCCCAAGACATACACCAGAGGAAACTTCCGTAGCATGTCATGGGACGCTTACTATACCAACGAGCAAATCTCCGCGTGGTTAGACGATATCGCCAATGCCTTCCCAGAAATCGTCACACCTCTCACAATCGGAACATCTTTCGAAGGCCGACCCATGAAAGGGATTAAAATCTCGCACGGCGGTGATAAGAGAGCCGTGTTTATCGAAGGAGGTATTCATGCTAGGGAATGGATATCACCTGCGACGGTGTGTTTTATCATCAATGAGCTCCTGACCAGCTCTGATGAGGATATTGTGAAAGTTGCGACGGAATACGATTGGTATATCTTCCCTGTGACCAATCCTGATGGATATGCTTGGACACATGAGTCTGTGAGTATGTTTATCATCTTTTGTCCTTGTCCCACACGCACAATAGGTACAATAGTCACAATAATCTTTTCACTATGTTGGGTTGGCTCAACTTTTGTATTGGTAGAGTGTATTGAGTGCCCTCTGATCGTCACCAAAATTTGTTTAAGGAAAAGTACATATTTTCTTAATTGAATGGTCAAATAAATAAAAGCAAAACTATAACAGTTTTAACACTAATATGGGTTTATGAATAACGTTTTTTATCAAATTATCTATTAAACTTCTCGAACTCAAATATATTTGTTATATTATAAAAAATAACATATTTATGAATACGGTAGTTAGTATTTAGTTGTCAACGAATTGAAAGGATCAAGAGTAACAAAAAAGACAGTGGAATAGGAAGGAAGGAAACATATAAATATGTATATAACTTACATAAACATATTTATATATTATAGATAATACATAGTAATACCTGATTTATAACAATACAATACCTTAGATACTTAAGAAGTAGACGAATGGTTATGAAAGTAATTTAAAGAGATTATTAAGATATTATTATATTCACTTATCTTAATAATATATATAAATCTCGTGTCACAATGTTTGTCCTCAATGGACTCCTAAACCACTTAACCGATTATAATAAAATTCGCACACCATGTGCAGTTCGATCCAACTTGAGAGATAGGATGTTTTTTACGGCGAGAACAATTCGAATAATTTCCGGGAAAATTTTATACCCGTGCGCCCGCCAGTAATTAATAAATATTTACAGTTCAGAATGTGGCGCAAAAACAGGCGCCCTTATGGAGGAAGCTTCGGGGTTGATCTCAACAGAAACTGGAACAATAACTGGATGGGTAATTATTAGCATTTTTATACAAGTACCATTATTAATTAATTAAAAGATATCACGATTGCCCTTTAAATTTTTTTATCCTTTTGTTGTTTTTTGTTTCTCTGAAGTAAGATACCCCCCTGACCAATCATTTAATTTATTGTCCGGAAATATTTATTTATTTATGTCTGTTTGTCTGTATCATAGCTCCCGAACGGATAAAGCAATTTTTTTTTTTGTGAAAAGTGGCTTTTGTGCGATTTTTCTTAGACGTGTTTGATGAAAATTGTTTTTGCCGTTTAAAGCTATGGGTTAAGGAGTTCTGGTTAAACTGATACAAAAAAATAAATATACTATTTTTCTGCTGTTTGACTTGGTTTTTTGAGAGAAGTTTTAGGACAAAGCATTGTATTAATATCAAAAATTGCTGTGGATGTGAAAATTAGTAATTCATGTTAAGTAAATTTATGTTGATAATTTTTTCGTCAACTTGATTGAACTATACAATATTACATCACACAGAGATAAAGTCAAAAATAGTTTTTTTTTGTAAGATAAATTTATGTTTGATAAGTAATATTAACTCGGAAAAAAAACCGAAAAGTTTAATGTTTATTTTTTTTTCTTGACTTTCTCCTTTTTAACCCCCGACCAAAAAAGAGGAGTGTTAAAAGTTTGACGTGTCTGTCTGTCTGTCTGTTACATCATAGCTTCCGAACGGATGGAGCGATTTCAATTTAGTTTTTTTTGTATGAAAGGTGAGTTTCATGAAAATCGGTTGAGCCGTTTATAAGTTATGGGGGTGAGAGTGGGGAAGAAAAACGGAAAATCTGCAAATATACTAGTGTGGGGTATCAAATGAAAGCGCATCGCGTCCACATGACATAATATTATGTTGTTTTACATTTAAGGAAATGAAAGCAATGGAATCGGGGGTTTTTCTTAAATTTTAAATTTAGATTTTGTATGAGAATAATATACATAGTTTACTCAGCTAATACACATACATACATTTACATAATTAAGCCTCCAAACTCACTGTTTTATGTAATTATATTAAATCAATAACTAATAGATTAGATGTCTGAAGTTTATCTTGTTACAATCTACATAACGTGTGCTTCAAATTAAAAAAAAAAACAGCATTACGTCATTAGCTCGATTAAGTTGCTATCTGATATTTGTTATGAACAGATTTTAATTATAATCCCTTTTAATGCCGTCGGGAAAGGCAAAGTTTCATTCTAAAAGTAATTAAAGTTAATTAATGCTGCCTTTAGCTATATAAAAAGATTATAAATGACACTGTTATGTAATACTAGCTGTGCCCTGCGGTGCTACCCGCGTCATAATGGATGAAGTACTCTTAACCAACAACATATTTATTTGAATAAAGATTACTTAATATTATTATGTTGATACAACTTAAACAAATTATTTCGACCAAATTAGGTACCATAAAAACGGTTTTTGTGAGTTAATCTTAAAAGATAGACATATACTATTGCGGACTGTTTTTTAGATCATTAAAAGAGCTATTATTCTTTGATACATACTTTTTGTGTATCTTGAACCGTTTTCACGGCGCACGCAACGGAAGGCTTCAAAGATGAACAATTTCTCCCGTTTTTTACACATTTACCACTATATCTTTGCTCCTATTGGTCGTAGCGTGATGTTATATAGCCTATAGCCTTCCTCGATAACTGGACTATCCAACACAAAAAGAATTATTCAATTCGAACCAGTAGTTTCGGAGATTAGCGCGTTCAAACAAACAAACAAACAAACAATCAAACAAACAAACAAACTCTTCAGCTTTATAATATTAGTATAGATGAAGTACTCTTAACCAACAACATATTTATTTGAATAAAGATTAATATTATTATGTTGATACAACTTAAACAAATTATTTCGACCAAATTAGGTACCATAAAAACGGTTTTTGTGAGTTAATCTTAAAAGATAGACATATATTATCGCGGACTGTTTTTTAGATCATTAAAAGAGCTATTATTCTTTAATACATATTTTTGTGTATCTTGAACCGTTTTCACGGCGCACGCAACGGAAGGCTTCAAAGATAAACAATTTCTCCCGTTTTTTACACATTTACCACTATATCTTTGCTCCTATTGATCATAGCGTGATGTTATATAGCCTATAGCCTTCCTCGATAACTGGACTATCCAACACAAAAAGAATTATTCAATTCGAACCAGTAGTTTCGGAGATTAGCGCGTTCAAACAAACAAACAAACAAAAAAACAAACAAACTCTTCAGCTTTATAATATTAGTATAGATGAAGTACTCTTAACCAACAACATATTTATTTGAATAAAGATTAATATTTTTTTATTTTAGGGTTTGAAAACACTAAGACCGTTTTAGCACTCAAGACGATTTTTTGGGCTTTGCGATGTACACAATTAAAAAATATCTGCATCTGCAACAATATACTCAAGTGGGGTCTCAAATGAAAGCATCACGTGCATGGTTTTTACCTTTTAAGGAGACTAAGATTTGTTAATCGTTTTTTTTTAATTAAAATTATATCACATTTACTGCAATTTTTTCAGTAATTGGTGCAAGTATAAATCCCGCGAGCGATACCTACGCCGGCCCCGGTCCGTTCTCGGAGCCGGAAACCTTGCACCTGTCCAGGTTCATCAGCTCAGTTGGAGACCAGATCGACATCTACCTGACCTTCCACTCCTTCGGGCAGATGCTGATCATACCTTTCGGGAATACTACTGATCATCTCGCTAACTATGATGAGGCTGTATGTATGAGGAATTTTTAGCAGCATTTTTTTTAGGGGTTCCGTACCCAAAGGGTGTTAAGGGACACTATTACAGAGACTTCGTCGTGTGTCTGTCTGTCACTATAAATATTTAAATATAAATAAATATTTCCGGACTACTCACACAGCATCACTTAACCCCAAACTAAGCAGAGCTTGTACTATGGGTGTTAGGTGACTGATAAACTAATTATATACATTTTTTTTTTGTAAATACATACATATGATACATAGAAAACACCCAGACCAGAAATGTAGATCGTACAAAATCTGGTCCCCCGGCGGGAATCGAACCCGCAACCTCCTGCGCCTCAAGCGGACGTTCGCCCACCGAGTTACAGAGGTCGTCACTAGGCTGTATCTCAAGAACAGTGATGTGGAGAATTATAAATTTTGAGGGATGATGTGTTTTTGTTGCCGCTATACAAGGTGTTTCCTTTATGGTATACACTCCAGAAGGAGGGTGAAGGGCACGCACCAGGCGAACAGATGTTGTTCTACAACTTTTCGATTTGGAAGCCCATTCGTCGAAAAAAAATCTTTATAGTGTAAATCTTTAGATCCATTAGTATCAATAAATAATCACTAAATAAACAGGGGTAAAATTTTAATTTAATTTTTATAACTTGTTTCAGGCGTTAAAAAAATTAAATCAACTGATTATGAGACATGCACCAGGCAAACATATTTTGTTCTACAACTACAACGGAAAAAGGCCTACAAATCGAAAAGTTGTAGGACCCCCTTTCCGAAGTATATACCATATAGTAAAAACCTTGTATTAACAAATACTAAACATAATTAAAATTAATATATGAATGGGCTCAAATACAACATACGAGTATTTTTTTTTATGCTGGATAAGCCTTCATTTGACCACAATCTCTCCTGATGTAAAGTGACGATAGTTTCTAGTACATACGAGTATTAAGCGGTTGTTCCTAAGATTAGCGCTTTGAAGCAAACAATCCAACAATCTCTTCAGCTATATAATATGAGTAAAGATAGGTTTCGTTTCCAGAACAGCCATAACGGGGAAAGTTGGATAACGAACTTTTAAATAAATAAGATGTTTCCCTGGAGTTCAATGAGTGAAAATGCTGTGTGTGTGTTGTGTAATCCGCGTTGGCTAAGTGGGAGGACACTCAACTTTCATTCCGAAGGTCGTGGGTTCAAACCCCGCCTAGAACCTCTGGATTTTTCTTTTTGAATTGTGTATGTGTGTGTGTATGTGACATTCACCAACCCGCACTTGGCCAGCGTAGTAATTAAGGCCTAATCTCTCTCGCCTAGAGAGAAGACCCTGTGTCCCAGTAGTGGGAACGTTAATATGGTGAACGTGATGATGATGACCCCTGTGTAACTAGAACTTATTGACACATAACTAATAAATTATTATTTAATATATATAAAAAAAAATATCTATGTATATATCTCTATTATATTAAGTATATCAGATGTCTAGTATCTGTAACATAAGCTTACCACAGCGATAGCTGTTGTGTGGATTGTCCGGAAATAATAATTTATTTTATTATTTTTATTTTCAGTATAGTGTGGGAACACTTGCAATGGACGCATTAGCCGCTAGATACGGGACAGAATACATAATTGGAAACAGTGGTGAAGTTATCTGTGAGTAAATAAAGTACAATCCATTTCATAACTAAAAACACAAGTAGATTAAAAAAAACAACTGACTAAGGAACATTATTTTTTATTTAACTCGAGCCGCCGTCATCGGCGTAAGTACAAAGTCAAAGTCAAAACGTTTATTCTTTAGAAGCCTATGCTTACATGGGCAGGTCAACTTAAATCTAATTTAAATAAAAACTAAGAATAATCAAGGAAATAACATTGTCTTGACAGTTCGCTTCAATTTTTTACACTGAGTTGAGAAGCGAATAGAACAACTCAGCTTTCAAAAGAATTTTCCACCCTCTCCTACCGTGGATGCAACGATTTCCCAACATTTACGATTCTAATTGAGAACGTTTTTGAAGATAACTCGAGAAACTTAAAATTTCCTCTTTTTTTAAGTAGGTTAAAATAAATCCGCGGACACTAACAAAACCTATCGCAGTAAATCAATAACTAAAAACACACGCCGAACTCGAAGTTTTCATCGCTATTTTCCTTAATCAGAAAAAAAACAAAAAAAAGTAATTATGGCGGGTATTACATTTTCCCCAATGCGCGACGCAAAAGAGTGGTTCCATTGTAGCACTATATAAACCAAATTCCTGGGCCTATCTGTTATGATTCATATCATAAAAATCGGTAACGTCGAACGATTCCTATTATACTGGCGAGTGTCAAAACATTGACACAACAGTGTTCAATATGGCGGACTCCTGGACGCCATATTGTGGAAAAAAAACAGTTAAGTAATAAACTATATCAAATGAGATATAGTTGAATAGGTATTTAAAAATATTTTTTCTTTCAACATGTTTTGTTAAATCTAAAGTTTTTATTGTATATTGATTTAAAATTACGTAAATCATTCTCACTTAATATTAGGCGTAGGCACTTAATATTTTTTCTTAATCTATATTGAATTTATTTTCCTTTCAGATGAAGCAAGCGGAGCTGCCGATGACTGGGTGAAGGAACGCATTAATCCTCCTCTAGTCTACTGTTATGAGCTCAGAGACATTGGCATCTACGGCTTCCTGCTCCCACCAGACCAGATCAGGCCCAACGGAGAGGAGACCATGGACTCCGTGGTAGCTCTCATTGTGGAAGGGAAGCGGCTGGGTGTTCTTCCTAATAGTGCATTTGGGCTGGGGGTGTCTGCCTTGGCAGTATTTTTTACTGTTGTCGCAAGGTTTTTGATATAATTTTTATAGAAGTTGTAAATTAGGAGCGTAATAAATGAATAAAATAAACATATTAAATATTTCATTCAAAGCTAAGGGACTAAGGGTGTGTCGATAAGACACTGTGTGTGTTTTTTGATACCTACAACATGTGTATCTTGAAGTCTTATGCCTTCTAGATCTTTCTGATCCATCCTTGTCGAAATTGACATAACATCAGATGAGATTATGGACAAACAAAGCAGTATCGTCATTAAAAATAAAATTAACACCTGTCTTTTATTTTGCTGTTTTGCTTGCTTGCTTGTGTAGTTTTTTAGAAATATGTTTCTACTTAACCAATCGATCGATTGTTGATCGACGGTATCGACCGTTGGTTGGTAGAATAAAGTGTGTGATTAGTCCGGATATATTTTATTTATTTAATAAATACATTAAGAAACATCCACCGAAAAATAAAACAAAATTATGACACGTAATATTAAAAGTTTTAAATTTTGTCTAAAGTTCAGAATAATAGATGAAACTTTTAAGACTTTTTTCTTTCTCTCATCTAATCACTTTTGATTTTAAGTCAACCATTAAATAAGTACAAAAACAAGAAAATCAAAATGTAAGAATATGACTTTTGAAACTATCATGGTAATCAATAATTTATTGACAATACATCATGGTAAATATCCCGTTATAAATCTAAATTGTAAAAATAAGTTCACACAAACGAAACCATATTTCCTATTTTAGCACCTTCAACTATTTCAATATAATATAGTCGTTTTTTATGTGCAATTGGCGTGTCAACTCAGGGCAATACCTACCTACCTTCGTTCCAAACTTCCCTCTCTGATGTTAAAATTAAGTCCTTTTGATGGACATTTTATACAAATAATTTCTTGCAGTAAAACTTTTAAAATATCATGTTTGTTTTTATTTCAAACAAGAAACGGGTATTAAACCAAGATTTTACGGTTTTTAACGATATATCGACGATTGAATATCGGAATACTCAAAAACCGTCACATCATTTTATGTAACCCGGTTTTTAAAATTCTAATAATTTCCACATCAAATAAAAAATAAACAAAATTTCCTATTCAAGACCCGACCAAAATGCACAAGAATATCCTTCGCAAAGCTTTTCAGAATGTAAACAGTTTTCAGCACCTAAAACTATTACAATCTTCTGCTCCATTCAGCTAATAAAGGTTGTAAAGGCGCTCCTACACTATCGGCGTCGCTATGTGAGTATGGGGAACCGGACGGAAGTTTTGATCTGTTTAATATTGTATTATTTGAAGGATTATTTCTTGACTGCGCAACGCGAAGGTACGTGTTTAACAGTCTATGTATGTGTGTATGTTCCTTTGTCTCAATATACAGACCAAACCTGGGCCAATTTCTATGATTCACACGTCGATCGATTCCTCTTAGTACGGCGAGTATCACTAAAGACATGACGTTAGTGAAAATTCAACATGGCGACCACTGGGCGCCATTTTGTATAAATAAAAAATCAAAGGCAACAAACTATGTCATGTGGGGTATTATTGAATAGGTATTTAAAAAAATATTTTGGTTTACTCTCATTATTTTTCGATCGGTTGTCCGTTTAGGATCTAATATTGAATCAAAGTTGCGTAACAAATAGTTGTCACAGTCGGGTTCTATTTTTTTCTTAATTTCTGCTTGTTAATTAGTTACCTAAGGTTCTAAAGGCGCCCACTAGCAGCGTCGCTATGTGAGTATGATAAACAGGACGGCAATTTAGAATTTGAATGTTTTTATAAAAGAGAGATTAAATTAATTCATCTCATTAATAGTTTGAGTTCTTGGTTACGGTTTATTTTTTTTTTCTTAATTGACTACAGTCTAGCAAGAAGGCAGAGACGAGGTCAACGATGGAACAAGTTTGTCCAGAAAAAGCATATTCACTCTGGCCTTCGTGGTGCTCGGGTTGTATGTAATCGGAAAAACAGACTTCGGGAGAGAATTCCACTCCTTAGCGGTGTGCATAGTGCAAAAGAATTCGAGAAGCGTTTCGTGCGCGTTGATGGTAGGTCCACTAAGTGAGCATGTAAACCAGCCGTACGTTTGAGCGACCGATGATAGAATGGAGACGGTGGGACCAGATCATGCAGCGCATTGGCACACTCTCCGAAATACAATCTGTAAAAACCGACCGTCTAGCAACTTTTCTCCGATGGGCAATAATGATATTCTTCAATCTTAAAAAAAACCATGTTAGGACTTAGTCATTTTTGAGACCTTTGTAATATCTACATTATGCTTATGCAAATCAATATTTTAATTCTTTTATATAATATAATATATTTATTTTGGACATTATTTTGTAGTTATTTTTAGCATACAGAAACAGAGTTCGAACTTTGTAATTTGACTGTATATAATACCGGGCGTATGCTACGCTATATTATTTTTATATTGTTAACTCGTGGTAGAGCTACTGGATAAATACGTGCATATTAGAGTGTAGAGTTAGATAATCAATTTAATCATTAAATTTTGTAACAATTTTTAAAATAATTTCACTACTGCTCAGCCCTCAT
Source organism: Gymnoscelis rufifasciata (assembly GCA_929108375.1). Classification (NCBI taxonomy): domain Eukaryota; kingdom Metazoa; phylum Arthropoda; class Insecta; order Lepidoptera; family Geometridae; genus Gymnoscelis; species Gymnoscelis rufifasciata. The sequence goes on from OV815320.1 coordinate 2,655,797, forward strand.
GTTTCCATACAGAGCGGTTATCGATAAAATATAGTCAACTGTCTCGAAAGGCTTTTGTTATACTAGCATATATATATTTTTTTATTTTACTCAGAACTTGCTTTGGAAATTAAGACTTTAAAATTTTTTAGCCGTCAAAATAAACTATATCTGTAAAAAAAACCCCGAAAGGAGTCTGTTTATTGACGATTGCCATAATCTTCTAACTAATGGTATAAAATCATCTTATTAAAAATTGCCACCACGGTAGTAGGTATTTACATTTCTAGGATAATCTTGTTTTAGGATTTTATTCAATGAAGGAAACTTGTAGGTATGTTCTGAGAAATTTGAAGAGTTCGAAAGACATGTTATATTATAAATTAAAAAAAAAATTAAAATATCTTTATTGGAAAACATTAACATCAGGATTCTTATAACTATAGCACGATAATATACGCATTAGTTCGCAAACTGTGTCGCGTATATTAACGCCCATTCCTTGGTTTTTTTATACATAATTATCCAATAATGGTATTTAATGGTGATATTCATTTGTGTCCCAACGTTCCCGTTAATAGGGTGCTGATGATGAGTATGAGTCGATATGGACGATTTCCTTAATCCTCCACCCATACAAAGAAAAACTTATTTATAACCGACTCGGTAGTCCAGTGTTTCCATCCCACGGGGCAAATTCTCTTCATGCTTATAAATTTCACCACACAAAGGTCCAGTCTGGATTCCGCAGGCCCCGGGAGCAGATCGCGATAAGCGGCAGAACTACAACTTGGGGACGTCGTTATGCAACGCTGCAGTGCTAATTTATTAAGCTCAGAGTTTTGCTAATTACAAAGCTCAAATATTTTTAGTTGCAACCTTGTTGTATGTCCAAAGATGCTGAGATATCGAATTTGACACGGACTAGGTATAATAAAATTAAAAAAATATTTGCATCCGTGTTAGTTTGTCTAAAGAGGTTTATACAAGATCATTTATTTCCATTGTTTGATTTTACAAATCTTGTATTGGATATTAAACATGACTTGGACATGGTGCAACAATATAATATTTGAAGCGTGGATGATGTTATTCAGCGTATCGTCTGCCCAAATCGCAAAGACAATGACAATTCTGTTGTTTCCGTGATCATGGCGCTTGCAACAGCGTCAAAATATCGGAAAACTCAAAAACCGTCAAATCATGGTATGTTACCCGTTTTGAAGTCATTTAACAACCATGATAATTTAAAAAGTTATAGTGACTTCACCGTCGTAAATGTCCAGCATATAGAATTTCGACCACTGAGTGACCATACTCATGATTATACTCGTAAGAAAACTATTTCAACTAAATTAAATTAAAAAATTAAATAAACTTAAAATACTTACATTAATTAACACTCCTTAACTATACATGTAGGTAAGTAATAATTTAAATTAATGGTTAATATAATGGTACGATTAACGCAGTGTTAACTTACTCTGAACGACAATAGCTTACATTTAACATACGCACATCTTCATGTGAAACCCAATTTAGCAAAGCTGAGTTTGTAAAATGAAATAACATATAATATTATAATATTTAAACCAAAAATATTTAGTAATAAAGTTTTTTTTTGTAACGTGGCATCTTTTTGTATATGCTTGTCCATCGGAACGTTCTCAAAGAACCTAATAGCCGGCGGGTGAATTTTCACATGGTGTTTACAGACTCGGTCAATACCACCCTCGGTTTTAATCGTTAATGCCTTCCTTATGCTCTAGGAAATGTACGACTTTGTATCTATCTCTGTTCCATGTTCCATTTGTGAGAGTATGCATTTGATAAAAACAGTGGTCTTCTCGTGGTTAGTATTGAACACGGTTTGAAGGGCTGGTTAGAACACAATTTGAGTACTTTTAATTTTTAGTCCAGAGCAAAGTGACTACTGCATAGAGTTGACTACTGCACATTTTTTTTACATTGCATAGTAACATTTTGAGTTTAAATACTAAAAAAATTAATAAATCAATTGGGAATTCATAAAACTGATACTTTGGTACCAGGATAACAGAAACGATGGAGAGGTACGTTAGCATACGAGTATAACTGTTATATGAGAATATTAAAATTATTTTTTGTCTTATCTCAATTAACATTTACTAGAAAGTAATTACTATCATTTTAGTATCTGACAAAGGTCACACCCCGAAAATGACTTCTATATCTATAAAATTAATGTTAAGCGACGAAGAATGCTTCAGTGGCGCGGTGGGCGAGAGTCCGCTTGCGGCGCAAGGGGTAGCGGGTTCGATTCCCGCCGAGGGTGAAAGAGTTTGTATGTTCTGCTAGCACGATCTCATTAGTGTTTAGTGTTTAATATGTATACAAAAAAAACAATATATGTATGACTATTATATTAAGTGTATCAGATATCTTGTACTACTTAGTACCTAACACAAGCTTAGAGCTTACCGCAGGCTGGATGTTGTGTGAATTGTCTGGAAATATTTATTTATTTAAGATCGGCTTTGAGCGTTGTTAATAAAACTATGTAAGTAGATTACAGATTATATTATTATGTGTCATCAGAAGTTGTTCAAAGCACGAATATTGCAATTACCTTCCAACCGAAACAATTTAGTCTTAAAGTTATCATCATTTCAGCCATTAGACGCCCACTGCTGGACAAAAGCCTCCTCAAATATTACCAATTATTCCGGTCGGTCGCCACTTGCATCCACCGTGAGCCAGCAAGTTTGATCAAGTCATCGTCCATCTTGTTGGTGGGCGTCCGACGCTGCGCTTACCAATCCGCGGCCTCCATTCGAGAAAGTTTCGGCCCCAACGGCCATCTGTTCTACGTGCTAGTGGCCTGCCCACTGCCACTTCAAAGAGCTAATCCGTTTGGCCGTATACGTATCTTGTAGACCAAAAGTCGAAACCGAGGAACATGTCTAGTGAGAGGATAATGGTGATGATGATAGAATAGCCCAAGTCGATATAGATGTAGCACAAACGTGTTGAAATTGGAGACGTGTAAACCACAGCACCCGAGCACAAAGTGACCAGCTTTGAGTCAATGGAGCTAATTGGAAGCTCCTTCTGTTTACAATGTAAGCTAATATTGCTATTGGTTCGTTCAAATCTGTGTAGTTTGTTTCCATTCAAACGCAAACGGGCCACCGACTCCTGATGCCTACGTTATAATAAATAAATATCTATGTCACATCAACACCCTATTAACGTTCCCACTAATGGGACACAGGGACTTCTCTCTTGACAAGAAAGATTAGACATTAATTTACCATGCTGGCCAAGTGAAACTCTTTAAAGTTCTCAAAACATGGCGGTTTGCTCACGATGTTTGCCTTCTCCGTTAAACGTACGTGTTATAAAGCGCACATAAATTTTTCTAAAAGAAAAATTCAGAGGTGTGTGTCGGGGTTTGAACCCACGACCTTCGGAATGAAAGTCGTGTGTGCTCCCACTTAGCCAACACGGCTTTCCGTGATTTTTGCTTCTATGCATTTATGTCTACTATTATAAAGTACCTATGTCAGATAAGTGTATCATAATGTATGTATTTACAAAAAAAAAAGTGTATCTATGTAGTATATCAGTCATCTAAACACCCATAGTACAAGCTCTGCTTAGTTTGGGGTTAGGTGGTGCTGTGTGAGTAGTTCGGAAATATATAAAAAAATAAATAATAAATTAATAGTACCGTAAAACAAGCTTTAGACCTTACCAAGTTGCTGTTTATCCCAAGCAGCAAAACAGTCTCAGAACACGCAATTTCTAAGAGTAGTAGGCTTTAAGCGCTCTTATAATTGTTTTGGAACATGCCTCGATCCTATATTACTTTTAGACAAGCCGATATGGCCTCAAAAACGCTCAGTCTCATAACCAAGTCTTATATATTTATATAAGAGTATATTACTATGCTATTGTAAGCCACTTACTCCTATAAGAGGATTTACTAAGACTGATTGCACTTGAGAAACTATGCTCTTAAATTCATATTTTATAAGCTCGTTTGATTTTATTATAGACTTACTAAATGCTATTGTGAGAATTTCAGACTAATATAAGCATTGCATAAGAGCACTATGAGTATGTGCATTTCTGTTCTTATTTGAAACTATTATCAGATCAATAGCGCTGGATGAGTATACTATTAGAGTGATTTTGGATTAACATATTTACAATACAAAAGACAAGATGGTTATAAGAGCGTTTGATCTTAGATCGATTTTGGGAATACTAATTTTAACGATTTGAAGAGTAAAATTTTGCTGGCCATATATATGTTATTTTAATAGTAGTAAACAATGGATTACAAAACCTGGAATAGATTTAAGAAAACTGGTGGCTACAGGAAAGTTGTTAAGAAGTACTATGAAATGTTAAAAAGAAAAACAAATATACCACTGCCAGGACAAGGTAGTGTAGAGAAAAATATCAGTGAGGGTTCTGCAGGTTTTGCTTTTGTACAAGAAGTCGATAGTAACGACGGAAATTTAGTTTGTTCTATTAATGATAACAGTGAAGATGAATCTCCGAGCGAGGCCGAAACCATCTATGAAAAAACTTTCGTGTTAAAAAATGATGTCAGGAAATGGGCAAAAATACAAGACTCATTGGTATTTTAGGACGTTTATCGTGCACTCCAGATATTATTCATTTAAATATAAATATAGACGGATTGCCAGTATCTAATAGTTCAAGACAACAACTATGGCCCATATTATGTAATGTTTTTGAATTGCCTATCTCCGTTTGCAATAGGTAAATATATCGTTATTTTTACATTAAATAGCTTAATTTGATATAATATGTGGATGGAAGATTTGTGATATATGGGTATAAAAGAGTTGCTAATAACAGGAAAAAGGTACTTCTAAAGTCAAAAGAAATGTGTCTTGACTTGAAGTATTTTCTTAATTAGGTATATGCATTTTCTCTGTGTAGTCATGACAACCAAATATATTGATTTTATAGTTAACGGATTATCTAACATCTTGATACAGAAAGGACATTTATTGAAACAATTTGTTTGTTTGGTTATTAAAATATAATTTCGAATAAACACGTATTTCGTAAACGCACTTATCCTTTTGGCGTATTTTATTTGTATTGGTCTACAAAATGGGCAGAAAATATCGTGCTACTTTTTGTTGGCATCCAGTCATGCTCTCTTCTTTCTGCCCGTACTTTGCTGACCCATTAATGCCTTATAAGCTATTCACTCGGGAATCTGTAAAATATAATATTAGCAGAGAAGCTTATGATGTACTGATGAAAAATAAAAGAAGCAGTTACCATGTTGGTTAAGTTAGTTTTTTTTTCTCCCTGTCGATTTAAGGTTTTATGTATAATTGCGAGGATCCCTAATTTGTTTAAATATGGAGTTTGCTTTAGTATTCCGAATGCTAAAATTAGAGTAAACAATCTTACAATAGTCTTAGAGTGCGCTTGTAAAATGCAGCTATACATATGGCGACACTATCAATACAAAATAACAAATAATATATCAAAACGAAAACTGAAAATACCATATTTAATAAGGCGCATGAATTTTGAATCGTAAAACGAGGTCTACTTTACAGTAAATAATAAATTCCAATAGGAATACTTACCGTAAAACTCAAATACACGCACTTGATAATAACGGCACTTTAGTATAAACAACTTCACAGCAACTTTATTTGTTTTCATTCAATTATTATTTTTTTCTTCCGTGTAACTTTGAAACCAACACCCATACAACTTTCAGGCAACTTGCAGGCTTACAAGATACTTATTTAAAAACAATATTATCCTAAGTCGGCTTATATTAATTTTGGCTAGATTTATGTAAGCTCAAACAGCATTAAATTAGACTGATATTAAAAGGATATTAAACTAACTATGCTTATAATTGGTGCCCAAACACGGGCTTATACGATTATATAGAAGTGATATAAGAGCCAAAAACAGTAGTCTTGAAATTGCTGTAAGCCTAGTTTTTGCTAGTTGGGATGTGCATTGATATGTGGATTGTACAGAACATTTTTATTTCTATTTTTAATTTTAAATACTTATAATGCAGCTGCAAGAAAATAGAACGACAAAGGTTTTCATAGCGAAAAAACTTTCTATCATCATCATCACCCTATTAACGTTCCAACTGCTGGGACACAGGGACTTTTCTCTTGGCGAGAGAGATACCTATATAATTTGACATCAGCTTTGAGTTAGAATTATGTAGATTTTATGTTACGAGTAACACTGGGGTTGCAATTACAAAGGTGTAGAAACTAGAGATGTGTCGCTGTCCTGAGTATCCGAGCTCAAAGTGAGTCAATTTGAGTCATGAGAGCTGATTGGAGGCCTCGTTCTGATTACAGTGAACGCTACATTGTTTCAGCTCAAATCTGGTTAGTTTGTTTCATTTCAAATAGTATTCTGGATTTTGATCAATTAAACTTTTGTTCGGTTACGGATGTGGCTTAGTTTGTTTATTTAAACTTAAGCATTTTTTTTAATAACAGTTGTGAAAGCCAGCAATCGTTGTTTATCCAATCGCTCCGGTCAGTTACCATGGATATCATAGATACCTATAAAAATACTTTCGAAGAAAAATGCTTAATTTTCTCTCGATTCATTCAACAATTATCATCATAATGCAACTAATTCTCACACAACTTAATCATAACCCTATTAAACAAATTATAAATAAACGACACTATCTAACAGCATATAAATCGAATGATCAGCATATGATGCCTTTAAAGTAGTTATTGATATTCAGTAATTTTTGAGTTGTCAGAGGCGACTATAATTTATAATAAGTATCATCATCATTCATAACTTCAGCCGTAGGACGTCCACTGCTGGACAGAGGCTTCGTTCGGTAGCAGCCTGCAACCACCGCGAGCCCGCTACCTCCACCAGCTTCTTTTTTTTTTAATAAATATAGCATTTTTCAATATATAAGCTGTAGGCAAGGATAGCCACCGAGTAGCGCCCAGACCCAGCGAGATGGCGACGTGGCAGACCTCAGCGGTGATGGCGGGACGAGCTTGACAGTTTTCTGCATGACTGGCGAGAAGTGACCGGAGATCGGGAGTTGTGGAAATAATGGGGGGAGGCCTTTGCCCAGCAGTGGAACACAGGGGGCTTACAATAATAATAATATAATTATAGCAGATAGTTACAGAAACACAAAATTTATACAGTTTTTTTGTGTTGTTTGTGATACACTGTACGAAAAATTCCCTCTCATAGATAAATAAAATGAAGATTAATTAACTCATAAACACGTGTTCTACGAAATACAATACTCAAAATGTCCTTCGTCTTGAGGAATACAAAGTTAACTCGCTTTTGTACTAAGAATGTTATTATAATGAAACTTAGATTCATCATTCAACATCATCTGATGGTCCAATAGTCTTATGATGACATGAAATAGAATCAATTGGGAGAAAAAAATATTTGCTATATAATTCGGTTCAAATTATTCAAAAAAATATGGATAGCATCCTTACACCTTGTACATACTTGTAATATAATTATAACGGTTAGTTCCTTTTTGCAATCCACCCTGTATAATTAATATAACCGTGTCAGTGAATCTCTGCACAAAATAGAACGAATTTCTTGTTCACTATTTAGATTTGAATTAAATTTCGCATATTATACTCTCACAAAGTGGTACAATTAAAATGCACTGCACTATACGCAACAGTTTCAGTAAACAAAGCCAGTATAAAATATGCACGGTACACACAGAAGCAAATTTATCGGAAACCACATTCGCGAATGGATGCTTGCATGTTGGAGCGTGCGCTCGACTGGGCATTTGCTATCGGTTGTACAAATATATTCGATTATTTTATTGACAGGTAGGTTATGTGGCTTTACGCGTGTTCTCTCTATCCTGTTAGTACTAATAAAATAAGCAAATACAGGTAATAAAGAACAAAAGCGGATTTTAAACAGCTTAACAAAAACGAAATCATAACACAAAAACAATTAGTGATTATATCACTCAAGTAGATTTTTAATAAAAACAACCGACTTTCTGTTTTAAATATAAGAATCTATATATATAAAAAGGAATTGCTGTTCGTTAGTCTCACTAAAACTCGAGAACGGCTGAATGGATTTATCTTTTCTTAGTTTTGAAATGTTCGTTGAGGTCTTAGGGAAGGTTTAAAAGGGGAGAAAAAATCGAATAATTGCCGAGATTTTTTTTAAATAAAAACCCGTGCGAATTCGGGGCGGGCCACTAGTAAGAAATATAATGAAAGGAGCTTATATATTATTCCTATGTATTTCCCGTGCCAAATTTCAGGCTAATCAGCCGTTTTGCCGTAAAATACGGACAAACAAACAGACACACATACACCTTTCTATTTATAATATTAGTATGGATTGAGTATAACTCCGAGTAAAGTAACCAACGGTTAGTTATGCCAATATACGTGTCATAGGTAAGTTGTATCAAGAGATGTCTCGCTTTGTTACATGTGACTGAGCGACATAGCTCTATATTTTATCCAATGTCTAATTTTAATCGGAGATAGTGAAACAGGTCCTTGACAAAATTAAATCTAGGTTCAAATGAAAGTATGTTCCAAGTTCTTTTCCAAGTTTTTCTCTGGTAGGCTTCGGCCGCGGCTTGTCACCCTCTGGGCTGGGCCAGTGCGTGAAACGATTTTTTCGTAATGTGGTCCGGAGAAGCCATCTTCCTTCCAGGTCTTCATTATACAAATACAATACAACACAATATTATTAATATAATGACACATGGTTTGGTACGTAAATGGGTCACCACTCAGCATATGCTACAGGAGCTATGTAAGCATCTGATCCTGGGCACAAGGCGATAAGCAATTTTATAAATAGCATTTTTTTCTAAATCAATAGCAAAACCAATAGCAATTTTTGTGAGATACTAAAATCAAATCCACACATTCCATCACACGAGACTGCTACAAATAAAAGTCTCCCAAAAAAACGGATATATTCATGCCTAAGGTAAAAATATATGTGGTATAAATATTAAAAACTGTTAACCCTATACTGAAACATGTATACGTACAGAGAATGGTGTTTCCAGCACGTTACCCGCAAACCAGTATTTCGTTGCCAGTATTTTGTTGCCCCTTTTTGGGGACATTGCAAATTGAATTTTGTACCTAGTTCTGTTGTGTTCTTTGACCTGTGCGCCGTAAATACTGCATTCGCTGAACAATTTAATTGAATTTTGGGGCACATAACCGATATTTGTTCTTTTCACTCGTGTTATTGGGTTGGAATTGTTGAATTATGGGAATTTATTTTGGGAATAAGTTTTGATTGAAGTTTTATTTGAGTTACTTAACTAAATTATTGGTATCAATTTTCATTCAAATAAAAGGCGCGATGTTAGTAAATTACGTTTGAACAGAAAGTACTGGTCAGGTTTGAATAATTTTTTCACTGTTAATAGCTTATTAACCGAAAAAGTGTTAACACTTTTTTTTATTTATATTCACCTGTCCGAGGCTTGTCCGTAAGTATTAAATTCTTCTGAGTAAAAATGTCACACTTGCCCTGTTATCAAGTGTTCAACTATGTTTCTTTCACTTTCTCCTTGGTCTGGGTGTTTAATAATGTATAGTAAAAATATATATATATGTATATGTATGTCTATTATAACCCGTAACACAAGTTTAGAGCTTATCATGGGGCTAGATGTTGTTGTGTACTGTCCGGATTATTTATTTTATTATTAAACTTTAAACAAAGATTTATAAACTACGCTACAATCATAATATTCCGAAAGCACAAAAATATGTTTATAAATGTTCCATTATTTCCGTGTTCACCCAAACGCCATGATACGCGCAAATACAGCTGACTCACGACAGCATTATACAGATGTTTAACTGATAATTTAGTAATGGTAGCTGGCAATTAATATAGAAAGATGTTCGGTACTGTTTGTCTGTCCTGAACAAGCAGAAAAAGTCAAAGTCAAAACGTTTATTTCCTTAGACGCTCATGGCATACATGGACAGGTCAACTTAAAGTTAATTTTAAAAAAAACTAAGCATAATCTACAAAATAACATTGTCTTGACAGTTCGCTTAAATATTTACGCTGAGTAGAAAAGCGAATAGAAAAACCCAGCTTTTATCTCCTATGTGGTTATTATAACAACTAGCTGTGGCCTGCGGTGCTACCTGCGTTATAATGGATGAAGTACTCTTAACCAACAACATATTTATTTGAATAAAGGTTAATATTATTATGTTGATACAACTTAAAAAAATTAATTCGACCAAATTAGGTACCATAAAAACGGTTTTTGTGAGTTAATCTTAAAAGATAGACATATACTATTGCGGACTGTTTTTTAGATCATTAAAAGAGCTATTATTCTTTAATACATATTTTTTGTGTATCTTGAACCGTTTTCACGGCGCACGCAACGGAAGGCTTCAAAGATGAACAATTTCTCCCGTTTTTTACACATTTACCACTATATATTTGCTCCTATTGGTCGTAGCGTGATGTTATATAGCCTATAGCCTTCCTCGATAACTGGACTATTCAACACAAAAAGAATTATTCAATTCGAACCAGGAGTTTCGGAGATTAGCGCGTTCAAACAAACAAACAAACAAACTCTTCAGCTTTATAATATTAGTATAGATATTGGTGTACAACATAGTTAACCACACATTTAACATTAACAAACAAATGCTAGTCAAGCATGCAAAAAAATATCAGCTCATTTTGTCCATCCTAGTGGAACCGATACATTTTGTCCAAGCATTATCGCCTTCTGTGGAATAAAAGGTTTTTTTTAAAGAGATTTTTTAATTAAAAGCTTAACACACTTACTACAACCTGAGTGTCTTCAATACAAAAGTGATAAGAGACCTTCTAGATCTATGTGATGCATCTTCGTCCACATCGACACTTATCATCAGGTGAGACAGAGGACAAAAATAGATCTTACTCCTTTAAAAAATACCCTGCACTTGAGGGAATGAATGAATGTCTAAGTTTTGTAAAATCAAACTATGGAAATAAATAATTTTGTATCTTGTATCTTGTATCTTGAAACAAAGCTGTTAGATATAATACGTATACATATATATGATTTAATGATCTATTGTAAAAGACCTAGTAGTAACAGTAGGTAACACAAAACTGTAGAATGTACAAAATTTTTAGACTCCTATGTTTTGTCCTCGAGGGGTTTGACTTGTGACACCCTGCGATAAAAAAAAATTTCATTAATAATGGTAAATCATAAAAAGAATGAGTGTACTGTAAACTTTAAGTTTTGATATTTATTTAAAAAAATTCGTGTTAGGTATACAACACAATAAAAAAAAGGTGTGTGTGTGATTCACACACGGTAGTAGTGAAACTTCAGTAAATTGACAAAATAATGAGATGAATAAAAAAAATACTGTGCAAAAAGATTTTGTTGGGGCGGTCACCCATCCAAGTACTGGCGTTCCGGAAAGTTGCTTAACCTTGTTAGCGTTTAAGTTTGGCTTACCTGACGTATTTCCGTTGCATCCGGTCTGAAATCACAACGATTCTAAAGAAGTTTCACTTCAATAATTTTGTTTTCCATTTAAAACTTGATTTAAGTCACGTTTCATTTTTATTGAATTCAACTTCTGATTTCAGGTCTGGGTGTTTTCTATGTAACATATGTATGTATTTACAAAAAAAAATGCATCTATGTAGAGGTAGTATATCAATATCAGTCACCTTACACCCATAGTACAAGCCTGCTATTTATTATAATATAAAATTATTGATTATTATGATTCTTGAGGCAAACCCGGCGGAAAAAGTAAGCAGGTAAAAAGCGTAAACAAAAAACAACAATAAACCCGCGTATCAACATATCGATCAATTACAGACGAAATGAGAGCACCCTTATCAGTAATGGATCGGGCTAGTCGCTGCGCTGTGAATTGGCCTTTATAAATACAAAACTATGTTATACTAGCTTCCCATCCGCGGTTTTGCTCGCGTAACGCACAGACATGAATATACTCGTAATTAACAAACTTAACTGAACTGAAACTTTTGTTCATTACTGGAATTACAGCAATCTATCTAATCTAATAAACAGAGTAAATTTTTTTTCTCTCGTTTCGCTCGCAATAATTTGTTTTTTAGCAAAATGTCTTATTTAACCGCGGTCAAAAGAAGCCTATGTATTATATTGATATTTATGCCGTATTGCTGTGAAGTTTCAAAAACATTCCTTTAGTCGTTTTTGCGTGAAAGAGATCCGCGTTTATAATATGAGTAGGATTAGGATAAAAGTAAATTAGGTAGGGTAGGTAACAAGTAATAATTTACTACCATACTTTAAACGGTGGTTCACTATACACCTTTTGCTATGTACCTATGTGTTTTTTACGCGAAAATGGCCCCGATTTACTAGCCCAGCTTGGGATGATCTCTCGTCAATGACGATCAACGTGATCTCCGGGTGGTACTGCACAGTCTCTGGTGGTAGGCTTTGGCCGCGGCTTGTCACCCTCCATGCTGGGCCAGTGAGTGAAACAATTTTTTCGTGTTTCGTAATGTGATCCGGAGAAGGCATCTACCTTCTAAGTCTTGATACCCCATCTTAGACCACATCGTCACTTTACATCAGGTGAGATTGTGGTGAAAGCTTATCTACCATAAAAAAAATACAAAGCTCGATGCTTAAATTCTATGTATAGAAAAGGCCAATCCTCGTCAAACTGACTGCTTAGATGATACAATGAATAAACACAATATTTTACATTCACACCGTTCAATTAACCGTTTTGGTTATGTTCGTTTCACTAAACTCTAAAAGTAACTTTGGGCCTACTTCACTATTTCCGAGTAAATATAAAGTCAACTTTTAAAATACAGAACAAAGTCAAAACGTTTATTTCCTTAGACGCACATGGCATACATGGACAGATCAACATAAAGCTAATTTAAATAAAAACTAGGAATAAGCAAGGAAATAATAACTTGTCTTGACAGTTCGCTTCAATTTTATACACTGAGTTGAAAAGCGAATAGAACAACCCAGCTTTCATCTCTTATATTGTTATTATAACAATATTGGTGTGCAACATAGTTACCACATAATACATTTAACAATAACAAACAATTATTTATATTTTCATCTTTATATATAATAAATAAATAAATGATAGTCAGACATGCACATAGCAGAATAAAAACAAAATCTGCTATTAATTTTTGTACATCCTAGTGGAACCGAGCGACATCTGTTTATAGTCTTTTTAATTTTATTAAGCACTAGCGGCACGCCCCGGCTTTGCAAGGGTAATTATTCAAAATTGTTTCAAAATGAAATGTGACGACCTCTGTGGCTCGGTGGGCGAAAGCCCGCCTGAAGCGCATGAGGTTGCGGGTTCGATTCCCGCCGCGGGACCAGATTTTGTACGATCTGCAATTTCTGGTTTCGGGTCTGGGTATTTTCTATGTATAATATGTATGTATTTACAAAAAAAAAAATGTATCTATGTAGTATATTAGTCCCCTAACACCCATAGTACAAGCTCTGCTTAGTTTGGGGTTAGGTGATGCTGTGTGATTAGTCCGGAAATATTTATTTATTTATTTATTTTAAATTATTCGAATTTTTCTCGCCGTAAAAAACAATATAACTTTTTATATGGGATTAGTTACCTGTTAACGAATTATTAACTACTAACTAAGCGACAAAATATTATCAAGCGACAATTTTTTTATTTCCGCACACTCAGTAGGGAGCCGATCGCGCGGCAGATTATTTCGTGATCTCCCTCCCGTACCTTCGTGCCCGAGTGACGCCTGCCACTCCACAACGAATAGTGTCACAAAACTATAATAGTTAGAGATATGATGTAACGACGTTTTTTGTAGATGATGATAAGTTCTACAAAGTTGTAATACATCACTTAGTTATATATTCAATAGTTTTCGCAGCATTCGCGATTAAAGAAAGATTTTAGGTTTATTATTTCATAAAAATCGGTTATTGTCACAAAACTATAATAGTTAGAGATATGATGTAACGACGTTTATTGTAGATAATGATAAGGTCTACAAAGTTGTAATACATCACTTTGTTATATATTCAATAGTTTTCGCAGCATTCGCGATTAAAGAAAGATTTTAGGTTTATTTTTCATAAAAATCGGTTATTGTCACAAAACTATAATAGTTAGAGATATGATGTAACGACGTTTATTGTAGATAATGATAAGGTCTACAAAGTTGTAATACATCACTTTGTTATATATTCAATAGTTTTCGCAGAATTCGCGATTAAAGAAAGATTTTGGGTTATTTTTTTTTCACCATGGGTTACATTATCGGAGTTTGGTAAGGAATCATATTATTTTTGAAAACTAAATATAGCCTATGTCACTCAGGGATAGTGTAGCTTTCAAATGGTGAAAGATTTTTTTAAATCGGTGCAGTAGTTTCAGAGCCTATTCGAGACAAACAAACAAACAAACAAACAAAAAATCAAACCTTTCCTCTTTATAATATTAGTATAGATTATCATCTTTGATTGTTGCCGCAGCCAAAAGCAGTGTTGGCTAAGTGGGAGGACACTCGACTTTCATTCCGAAGGTCGTGGGTTCAAACCCCGCCACGCACCTCTGGATTTTTCTTCTTGAGAAATTTATGTGCGCTTTAAACACGTGCTTTAACGGTGAAGGCAAACATCGTGTGGAAACCGGCATGTGCTGAGAAATTTAAAAAAAAAGTTTGAAGGACATGTGACATTCACCAACCCGCACTTGGCCAGCGTGGTGAATTAAGGCCAATTAATTATTCTCTCTCATCAAGAGAGAAGTCCCTGTATCCCAGCAGTGGGAACGTTAATAGGGTGATGATGATGATCTTTGATTGTAGTGTTTTTAATCGTTTACACAATCTTGGTCCTTCAGTCACTGATAGTTAAAGTTTGTGAAACATGCCCTTTATGATACAAATCACACAATATTTTTAACCGAACGTTGGTTAAATTGGTTAAATGTACCATAAACAATAAATAATTAACATATCACAGAGCCTGTTTCACCATCTCCGACTTAGATAAGTCATTTAGTGATCTCTCTTATTATAAAAACGGAGAGCTCAAATAATGCATGTAAACTAAATTTTGCTAAATAAATTATTCTAATAAAAAAAGATGGCTGGACCGTGTGAAAGATGACATGTGTAAGAAGGAGGTGAGGGTTGAGATGACGGGTGATAGAGGGAAATGGAAGCAGAAAACATGTACCGACCCCACGTAATGTGGGATAAGGTCAGGAAGATGATGTGATGAAATAAATTATTCTAATAAACTGAAAGAAGTTGTATTGAAATCTTGAAGATACTTGCTGGAGTGTTTTCAATGGGTATGATAAGTATTTATATAAAAAATAAGTATTCTGTTTTGTCCTTCTGATATATTGCTGAATAAGAAAGAGCTCAGATATAAAGCATCACAAAGTTCCTAGGGCTTTCGACGTATTTTAGTACAAATCTCACAAAAGCATTTAGTTACGTGAAACTGCAATGTACTGTCTCATCTTAATTTATCGCTTGCAAGAAAAATAAAAAATTCATTAATAATTCAAATGGAGGACTATTTTTTTTTTAAATTAATGTAAATTAATCTATTAGCTTGTAATAGGGACTTACTTTACTATTATTCTGCATAACTTTACCAATTATAATTGCTTTCTCTTTAATAATTAAAGTGTAAATGTAATAAATCTAAATTTAAGAAAAACCCCCGATTCCAATTACTTAATTTCCTTAAAAGTTAAACACCATAATATTTAGTAATGTGCACGCGATGCGATTTCATTTGATACCCCACTCGAGTATATTTGCAGATTTTCGCCACTTTCCTTTCCCACTCTCATCCCCATAACTTTTAAACGGCACAACCGATTTTCATGAAACACTCGTGCCAAGCTCACCTTTCATACAAAACAAAATTAAAATCGCTCCATCCGTTCGAGGCTATGATGTCCCAGACAGACAGACACGACAAACATATAACACCCCTCTATTTTGGTCGAGGGTTAAAAATTTAAAGGAGATTGTCGCTTACAATCTCCTTTATTTAGTGTTTAATACAAGTTGCTTACTCCTTTAAATTTTACTTGTTGAATAAAAATATATTATATACCATACTACTTTAAATATCTTACTAGTCCGGAAATATTTATTTATTTAAATAATCTACTAAATGTAATGGACAATAACATGTTTGTAAAACATCTGTTTATAATAAAGTTCCACCTCATTAACTATAACAAATCGGTTCTCACAACAAATTGTAATCATTATGTTACCAAGCTTATTACGGCATTCGTGCGTGCGTGCCATTTCGTTATTCTACTAATAAATAGAATAATTGTTTTGGATCTAAACACATAAAAATTGTAATGACTACAAAATTGTTAAAACTAAGTCTCTGGTGGCTTCGGTCGCGGCTTCTCATCATTTTCGTGCTACGTAAAAATGTGGTCCGGAGAAGCCATCTACCATCTAGGTTTATATTAACATTGATGATTAGTTTGATAAGAATATTGTATAAAATTGTTTTTCTTTTTAATGTAATTTGACGCAAACCCAATTTGCAGTGTCCCTCCGGGGTGCATGTACATATCGACTTAAGATGTAACAATTGACCTATTATCTGTATAAATGTACATGTCAGCAAATAAATAAACAGGTCTTCATGCACCATCCTAGACCACATCGTCACTTTACATCATGTGAGATTGTAGTCAAATGAAAGCTTATCTGACATTCAAAAAATAAGAGCCGCCATGTGTCTATTCGCTTCTCAACTCAGTATAAAAAATATAAATTAACTAGCAAGTCAATGTGATTTCCTTGATAATTTTTATTTTTTGTTTAATTATCTTTAAGTAGTCTATTTATGCCCTCTGTTTCTAAGGAAATAACCATTTTGACTTTGAATTTGATCATGATTTGTACCATTTTTGTAACAAAAGATTCTAGGCAATATTATATCGTTTCATAGCCAGATTTCTGTTTATAATTCTCTATTTTATCAACTCCTGATTTGAATCTTACTAATGAAAAATTGTACTAATGAAAAATTAAATATCTCTTATATTTAATTTTTCATTAGTAAAAGATTTTACAAATATTGCCTATTAAAGTGGATTATGTCGATAAATGGGTATAATATAAAATGTAGGCACAATAGTGGAATATTTTCGAAATTGCGATTTTACTTTACAACCATAGACACTTTAGACACTTAACCTCTTTTATAATAATCGGAAAATAGTACACAATAAACATTTTATAATTTTAAATATTTAATTTTGCATTTTCGTAGCTTTGAGAAATATTTCTCAAATAGTTGCCAATTTATCGGAGCGTACTTTAATGTTACGTATTAAATATTATTATAACAAACTAAAATCGCCCAAAATACGCTTTTAATTAATTCTCAAAAAACATTTTCAAAGCAGATTATTCCTATGAACACTGAAACAACTGTAAAACAATTTCAACTAGGTACTCTCAAAATATTTCAATTCACAAAGGGAGTCGTAAATACTTAAAATAATTCAAGATAAAAGGTCTCAAATCTCGAGCATTCAGGGATTCCAACTCAACAATGCAAGACTAGGATCGTAAGACTCAACGGACGTCAGTTACACAAATACGGAGTGGCTCTTACAAATAAAAATCTATTACGCTACGTGATGTGAGTTGGTAACACTTGTTGCACGGATGCGGTTGTTTAAAACAAACAGATTTTATATAACTAATTTTGTATGTTGGTTTTGTAATTTTGTAACTTATTACGGGATTAAATATATTAAATATCAGTATTCTGTTTGATTCGTATTTGTATAAAGTTTTTTCATTCGAATGTAGGTTTTGCAACAATAGTAGTTTGTCAGGCCAGAGAGCAAAATCTGGGAAAAATCAATCTATTAGGTATATAAAATTTCCATGTCACAATGTTGTTGTTTTACAGCCGTGTTGGCTTAGTGGGAGGACACTTGACTTTCATTCCGAAGGTCGTGGGTTCAAACCCCGACACGCACCTCTGAATTTTTCTTCTTGAGAAATTTATGTGCGCTTAAAACACGTGCTTTAACGGTGAAGGCAAACATCGTGAGGAAACCGGCATGTTCTGAGAACTATAAAGAGTTTGAAGGGCATGTGACATTCACCAACCCGCACTTGGCCAGCGTGGTGAATTAAGGCCTAATCTCTCTCGCCAAGAGAGAAGTCCCTGTGTCCCAGCAGTGGGAACGTTAATAGGGTGATGATGATGATGTCACAATGTTAGTTACCGCACTCCTCCGAAACGGCTTTACCGATTTTTACCAAATTTTATATGTGTATTCAGTAGGTCTGAAAATCATCTACTGGTTTGCTGGGGTCAGCTAGTATAATAAAATAGAAGAAAACATTTGAAGACATCCCTGGTAATATGACCAAAATATTGCCAGATATATTTTATTTAAAAGATGCCATATCCATGAAATTTCAACTCTTCAAACTCTATTTTAAAAGCAGGCTGAACCTATTGTAGAATGTCTAACTCAAAATCCAAACAATCATAATATGATTATAATTCGTGGGCCGATTCTTTGTTTGTCCCTAATGATAAAATAATTGAATTGCGTAGGGGACTCGGTGACCTGTGGATTGCTTTGGTTTTTGTTATTGAATTAGCTTCTGTTTGCAAGCAGTGAAGGGTTAATAACAGGGCTATTATGGCTAAATTGTTTTTGATGAGGTTGAGAAAAAAATGCATAATCAATTTTGGTTTAATATATGAATCATGCTGTAATTGGGTTAGTAAGATGTGGAGTAATGCGGATGGAAGAATAGTTTAACATGTTAAACTTTAGAAATTAAATTGTGCAAATATTATGTAGTTATCTATAAATACTAATATAATAAAGCCGGAGAGTTTGTTTGTTGGAACGCGGTAATCTCAGGAACTAACTCCTCCAATTTGGATAATTATTTGACTGTTAGATAACCTACATATTTATCGAGGAAAGCTATAGGCTAAATGAATATTATGTATATCGAGAGTTACTCGATTGATTCTTAGTAATTGAAATGAAACCATTTTGTAAACACCAGCAAATTAATCATCAGAATACGTTTATGGAGAAAATGTTCTGCAATCATACAAAAAAGGGCCAATTGAGAACAATACCCGCTGAATCAAACAAGTTACCATTGAAAAAAATGAAATGAAAAATGTTTATTCAGGGAACATGGTACAGAGAAATAGAAGCTATGAACGGTAATACACGCAGAAGTTATAAAAACTGTGTCGCGGGTATTAACGCCCTCCTCCTTAAGCTAGATGACAATAGTTCCTTAAAACTAAATATGAGTAAATATAACAATTTATCCTAGAGTAACATTAAAAATAAAAATATTATAAAAAACAGCATTTTAAAGTCTAAGATTAAAGTGGATGAGAATGCAAAAACAGCAAACCTACAAAATTTATTCTACTAAAATCATTACTTCTGCAAAAGACGTCCACTGCTGGACATAAGCTAAAAATTTACCTATAAAGTTATTATAATTATTATTATTATTATTTTTTTTTTTTTTTTTTTTTTTTTTTTTTTTTTTTTTCGATACCACCACTATTTAACTGATGCGAATCAAAAGGCTCTCGGTTTCAGAGTAAGTAAGAGTAAGTAGCCAGTCACGGCAAACCAGCTTTAACTTAAATCGAGAAAGTGGGTAAATATTTAAAAGTTTATTTACTTTATTGTAGAGTAAAGGGCTAATGAAATAAAAATGATGGCGGGCAAACATTGTTCTTCGGTTTTCAATAGCACATACCTTATCTACTCTACGTTTGGATTTGTTTAGATTCGGATCATACTGTAACTCAAAATGTTTTCGTAGGATAGTCTGGAAAATGAATGTTTGCCGAACCGTTAAGACTTGACAATGAGTATAGAGTTCAGTTGTCGGGAATCGAGTTGACTTATTGGCTATAACCTTGAGGACGGCACGTTGTGCACGTTCTAGTCTGAGAAGGCGTGATTTAGTGCATCCTCCCCATGAAGTAATGCAGTAAGAGAGTATAGAGTGCGCTAATGAAAAATAAATAGATTTTAATTGATTAAATGGCAAAATAACACGAAGTTTATGGAACACGAAAATTAATTTACGAATTCTTGCTACAGATGTTTGAATTTGTTGGTTCCAGTTAAGATGACTGTCAATCATCACTCCCAAGTATTTCAAGCTCTGAGTACGCTCGATTTCGAGACAGCTGCAGGAAGGAGACTTAGAAATCAGATTACAAATATGTGCTTGCATCGTTAATGTAGAAGGGGGTTGTGAAAGTAAATTAATAGAAAAAGGTATAAATTTGGTTTTCGCTATGTTTAAGGTAAGAAGATTGGTTTGCAACCAAAGCATAACCTCTCTAAGATTTTTTTCTGCATTAACGTTAACCTCATTCCATGTAGTACCTTTGACAAGAAGTGCTGTGTCATCAGCATAGGTTATGACTTTACAGTTAGGGAGTTTAAGATTGCAAAGCTCATTTATATAAATTAAAAAAAAAACCATTTTACCATTGACTATTATAAGGCAAGCGTGATCTTAGCAGACTATTAAATTCTAATTTTTCTATCGTTGAACTAGGTTCAATTTAATTTGTATTATAAAATGATGAAATAGGCAAGAAAAAGGGAAAATATAAAATAACAAGTAAACACAAATAATTACGTTATACTGGGTGTGGAATATGTGGTTCTATCTCAGCTTAAATTGTGGCTTAGATGTGCGTTGTAGTCATGACAACCGCCGTCTTTGGAGAGAGTTCATATCCTTAACGATCGTCACCAAAATATCCAAATTAATATCAATTTAGATAATTCTCAATGCTGATGCTGATAAATTCTGATTTACATCCAGATATTTGATGATTCAAAAATTAAATGAAATTAAATACATTTATTTTGGTACATAAACAAACAACAGCACAGTTAGACAGCATAAACAAACAGACAAACAGACAAAAGAACATAAAAAACCACAAACAATGATAGTAACCTAGATTCTACAAAAAATTAAAACCGTAGAATCTTTCCATATTGATGCGCAAAAGTTTATTTGGAATGTTGTCTTTTTTATATAATAAAATTCCGCAGACAATAAGAAAATTGACAACAGGAATGTTTCAGAGAAGGCTGAGAGCAATTTTACTAGATAAGTAAAATTGCTCTCAAAAACTTTACATAGAATAAAGTCGAAATCAGTACAACATTTTTGGGTTCTAAATATTTAAAAATCAAAAAATTCGATATTTGTATAAAATATTGATAAAGCAAAGAAAATCCACTTAAAATCCAATCAAAATCTGGGAACAAGATCACGCTTTAATCGCCCGCCGCAAAATTAGCATGAACCCTTTAAGACAATCACTTACTCTAAGTAATTGGTAAGCAACGTTTGGCTATCCAATCAAAGGCCAACTCAAAAGGAGATATCGTTGACCGATTTTATGCCTTTCCACGTTGATGTTAGAGTGCAGTTTTGATTGAGGGGTAGTAAGATGGACAACCAATTTCGAGATGGGCACAAAGCGCTGGAGGCACGGTATTGGTCTTACTGGGTAATTTAATATAGCTCGGTTAAACTGAAGGCCACTGCGGTTCTAAACTGTAACGGACGCAAAAAAAAAACATTTAAAAGAAATGAAAGAACGAAAACACATTTATTTAGGACACCATAAAGATACTAACATTGACCTAAACACACAGATATCGTCCCAAAAAGGCCCTCAACTCAGAAAGTGTTATTTTGCACATGACCTGATCTTCCGTCCGAAAGTTACAAAATCTGTCTAATAGAAGCTGCCAGCTCCTAACTAGATCTCCGGAAGAAAACAGGAGGCCACTGTGGTTCTGAATAATTGCTACGGACACGAGGATTTTTAATTTTTTGTCTATTATTTCCAAAATATGACTAATGAAAGCTACCAGTTTCTAACTAGTAATCCGTGAGTCAGCTCTACTTCCACGCATGTTGATGAGCATTTAAAACCAAATTTAGTCTAGCATCAAATAAAGGTGAGTACAGACTACAGCATAAAGAAACGTTCAACGATCCGTTCTCTGAAAATGTTCTAGTATCATCCTTCCACAAACTATATATAGGTATAATTCTTTCTTTTGAATCACACTATATTTTTACTGTATATCGCTTCGTCGAGTAGTTTTTATTTTGTGAGAAGATAAAAGGCAAACAGACAGGGGAAACTACTTAATTTTATGTTATCTAAAGATTCATTTTATTGTTTTCTGCAATTTGACCTGTCCA
Source organism: Gymnoscelis rufifasciata (assembly GCA_929108375.1). Classification (NCBI taxonomy): domain Eukaryota; kingdom Metazoa; phylum Arthropoda; class Insecta; order Lepidoptera; family Geometridae; genus Gymnoscelis; species Gymnoscelis rufifasciata. The sequence goes on from OV815320.1 coordinate 2,678,153, forward strand.
AGTAACCACTTATCTTATTTTTTTATACGTCAAATCTTTAGAGCTAATTTCGCGGGCTATTAACTAAATACTATTTTTATGCACTCAATAAACATGAACAGCAGTGGATTACAGACTTATAATCGACCTAGATATCTTGAGCTATGACCTATCAGACTGTTATGAGGATTAGCACGAGTGACTGCAGATCTAAGTAAATGGGTTAGGTTTGACCGGACATGCGTTGAATATCTTATCTGTTAGATAGGCTTTGTTTGATTCGGACAGCAACTAACAATAGGGTTATATAGGTAATCTGATACTTTATTAACCCCCGACCAAAAAAGAGGGGTTTTATAAGTTTGACGTGTCTTTCTGTCTGTGGCACCATAGCTCCTGAACGGATGGAGCGATTTCAATTTAGTTTTTTTTTGTACGAAAGGTGAGTCTGGCGCGAGTGTACTTAGACATGTTTTATGAAAATCGGTTGTGCCGTTTAAAAGTTATGGGACACCTCACAGTATATTTTCAGATTTTCTGTTTTCCTTCCCCACTCTCACCCCCATTACTTTTAAACGGCTAATCCGATTTTCATAAAACATGTCTAAGAACACCCGGGCCAAACTCACCCTTAATACAAAAAAACAAAATTGAAATCGCTCCATCCGTTCGGTAGCTTTGGTGTAACAGACAGACAGACACGTCAAACTTATAACATCCCTCTTTTTTGGTCGGGGGTTAATAAAGTAAAACAAAATAATGGAAAGTAAAGTATCAATAAATAGGTACAAATGCTGAGCTGGAAGCCTTTTTGGGACATTTTATGTGATTTTACTAATTAATTCTACTTCTATTTAAATATATTGTGTCTCAAATAAAATTTATTTCATTTTAATAAAAACTAGCATGCGTTAGGTATGGGCGGCCTTTTAATAATATTATAAAATACATAACCTTCCTATACATAAAGAAGATAAGGTAAAAAACCTATAAACAACATTTACGCACCCCAAACCAACGTTTCCCAACCCAAAGGCATTATAGATAACCCATTAAACCCCAAGCGTTAACAGCATAAATCTACCAGAAAATCATTCCTTGCCGGCACTGCTTGGACATTTCGACATTTCGCTCAATGGCGTTCTATAGCGAATATTCAGAGCATTACCATATGAATGATTCGGGGTAAAAAAGGCTCTCAGGTGGCGAGTCCGGGCGGAAATAGAAATGGCACGACAGGTTTATTTTAAGGCTGAAGCACACGTAACACAACCACGTGACACAACAACGCAACTACATAGCAACTAAAACACTGCCAGAAAGTCAGTGTCAACAAAATGATCGATACGGTCTGCGGAAATGGTACGTATGAATATTATAGTATTATCAATTTTATCATACATAAATCTAAATTTAAAATTAAAGAAAAACCCCCGATTCCAATGCCTTAATTTCCTTAAATGTAAAACAACATAATATTATGTAATGTGGATGCGATGCGTTTTCATTTGATACCCCACACTAGTATATTTGCAGATTTTCGGTTCTGCTTCCCCACTCAAACCCCCATAACTTTTAAACGGCCCAACCGATTTTCATGAAACATGTCTAAGAACACTCGCGCAAGACTTTTGAAGAAAAGTAAATTAAAATCGCTCCATCCGTTCGGGAGCTATGGTGACACAGACAGACAGACAGACACGTCAAACTTATAACACCCCTCTTTTTTGGTCGGGGGTTAAAAATAAACGTTTAACCACGTGGTTGCGTTGTCGTTGCGACGTGGTTGCGTTATCGTTGTTATTTCGTTGCGTTGATTTGTGGTGTGGTTGTGTTACGAGTGGGTTTGATCTTAGAAGACTATTTAAGTAAGTCTAGGTGTAGTTACTTTTCCTTATAATTATCAAAAACCTTAAAGCCCACGTATTTTAGCTATTTATTGTGTGTTTTTAGTAATTGTTGTTATAGCGGCAACTGAAATACACCATCCTTCAAAATTTAAACTGTCTATTTATCACGGTTCTTTAAATATTGCCTGGTGATAGTCAGACAGACAAGCAGACGACGAAGTCTTTGTAGCAGTGTCCCGTTATACCCTTTGGGTAAGGGGTTTGGAGGTTTTGTCTGTTCACGTCCATAAGTGGTAACCCTCTGAATCCTTACACGTGACCTCCGGGTGGTGCTAAGAACAGTCTCTGGTGGTAGGCTTCGGCCGCGGCTTGTCACCACCCTCCGGGCTGGGCCAGTGCGTGTAGCGATTTTTTCGTGTTTCGTAATGTGGTCCGGAGAAGCCATCTTCTAGGTTTTTTTCATGCTCCATCTTAGACCACGTCGTCACTTTACATCAGGTGAAATTGTAGTCAAATGAAGGCTATCTATCAAAAAAAAAAAAACCACGAACAACAACAACTTTGAGTGCGCTCTAACACACTTTACATTTGATTATGGCCCCCTGAACTTTATTACATTTTATAACTAAATTTACAAAAAAAACAGAAGGGGTCAATGAGCCCGGGGTATGGATTCTCTGTGGGCCGAGTTGCCCACAAAACGTGTGCATTGAAATGAAGACCCGCTATTCACTTGCACCAAACGCGCAATGCAAGGCACGTCTGGTAGCGACTGTGCTGATTTCAAACTCTTTTTAGCCGAACGATAGAACCGACTCTATTGGCTCGTGGCTTCTTTAAGCTTTCTTTGTCAATGAAAATGGATGCCATTGAGTGTCGGAACGAAGCGATGGGCAAAAATGAACATGGAATCGGAAAAAGTGGTCGTTTAATTTCGTTGATGGCTCGGAAGTGATTTTGTAAATATCCGAGAAGGGAAAATAAAATTGTCAGACTTCTAGAGACTTTTTTGTTGTGTTAGTGGAAGGGAAATAAAATAATGAATATTGCGTTTAGGAATCTTTACGTATTCGTCCAAAATACCTAGATTCGTCTTATATACGAAAATCTTCAATGTTGAAAGTGATAACCATAAGAATCATAAACGTGGTTCAGTGTTCAAAGTTAATTTATTGCGTAAATACATGTTACAGAGATATTATGGCTTTAATTTAATCCTTCATGTATCCATGTATTTTATCTGTCCATGCAAAAATATGCAATGTCCATGCAATTATAAATTACCATTCCTTTATTCAATAAAAGAAAGAAAGAAAAACATTTATTTTGGACACAACAGCACAATTCAGAAAAAATACAATACAGAAACAAACGCACATACACACATACCACCTGTGTATATACGTGGCAAAACTTTTGAGTATGCATGTTTAAAATCTTTTTAAATAAAGATTTTCATGCTCAGTAACATTATATTCTGCATTTTAAGCATGAAATTAAATGCATATTGCGTCTTTGTTGTGAGATGTTAAAGCTATTTCATTACGCTTAAGCGAGTGCTTATAAAACTAGAATTTATTTAACAAAGTTAACATTTTAATGTAAATTATGCAGCAAGTCTGAGTTACTTTTGTTATTTTAATCACAGAATGTACCCTGATAATTTCAAGACAATCTACACTTTAAATTAATAAAAAAAGACGAAAACCTTAGTTTCTATATCATAACTATATGTATGTATGTAATCTCAAAGTCAAAACGTTTATTTCCTTCACGTAGTGATTACATACTCTCTGATTTCCTTAGAAGCACAGGACATACATGGAAAGGTCACCTTAAAGTTCATAAAACGAAATTATCAAGGAAATAACATTGTCTTGACAGTTCAATGTTTTATACTGGGTTGAGAAGCGAATAGAACAACACAGCTTTATCATTTTTTACAATTTGTATTTTATTACAATGATGATGATGATGTCCTCCGTGTCGTATCCGACAAAGGCGAACCTGGACTGTTCTAATATTGTCTATTAATTGTGTGATTTAAAAACTTTGTTGGCCACTGTTATCATAGGTGTAATTGTAGGAAGACTTCGGACAGGTATTTTACTAATGCGTTTTGCGTCAAGGTCCTCCAAACGACGCTCTTCAAAGTTCGATATGATGCCACAGACAGACAGACGCGTCAAACTTATAATACCCCTCTTTTCGATCGGGAGTTAACGAATACTCGTGTTGAATATTCTACAAAACACAAAAGAATAAAAATGAATGAAACCTCAGTAGTTTTCATTATTTTCTTCTCTGAGTGAAGAGTTTTCTCTCTCAATGAACTAAAAAGAAATTCAATGAAAAATAAGTACTACCTCGATTCAATTGGATCTCGAACTCTCAGTCTAACAATGAAATCTCCCGTCCTAATTTACACTACAGTAAGTTTTGAACTTATCTGAGGTTTCCTTTAGATAAAGTTCTTTGTGCCTTATTTTTAAAACCCGACAAAATGTGTTAAAAAATTCAAGAAATGTATGTTCACGAAATAGTAGGTATCCTCTGGCTAAGTCAGATTTAGTTAACATATTGGAAAATTGATTTATATTAGGTATTAAGTTTACAAAAAAATAGCTGAAATCTAGTCAAATCCATTGTAATATATTAAATTATATTTCAAAGCTATGTTTGTTTAATCTCAGGAAGTACGAGTACAATTAAAATGAAAAATGTATTCTTATAAAAGCCCATTAATCGAGGAATGCTTTTAAAATAATTTGCATTAATTGTGATACATATAAGAAAAAAATAGAAAAAGAACATACAGGTAGAAAATGCCTAGGCATTAAGCCCACCTTTTTGTACACAATTCAACTTTGTGCAAATAAAGTGTTTAAATAAATATTACATGGATATAAAATTGTCATTTGGGTACGCTATACTCTTTTGCACACTATGGTGGGAGTGTTATTGAACAACTTAGCTATTCCTAATAGTGGTAGTGGCATTCAAATATGGGATAAAATGATAACGATTTTGTAGATTGAAAGCCTAGTGGCCGTTATTTTATTATTAACATAAAATCTCAGTTTGTAAAGCAGTGGTTATGTATACTAAACTAAGTTTAACCGCTTAACTGTATCATACTTTTAATATAACTACGAAAGTAGCTCCGCTCAGTTTGTCTGTCTGTTCCTCTTTCAAGCAAAAACTACTGAACCGATTTAAATGAAATTAGGAACACAGATTCTCAAGAGCACGAGACATACATGGGCTACTTTTTATTGTAGCAAAAAGTAAATATCCATTATATCGTAAGCACTAATCGTTGTATACATATAAATCTAAATTTAAAACTTAATAAAAATCCCAAATTCCAATGCCTTATTTTACTTAAAAGTTAAACATCACGATTATTTGTAATGTGCACGCGATGAGCTTTCATTAGATACTCCACTCGAGTATATTTGCAGATTATCGGTTTTCCTTCCCCACTCTCACCCCCATACCTTTTTTACGGCACAACCGATTTTTATGAAACATGTCTAAGAACACTCGCGGCAAACTCTAAAAAAACCAAAATTAAATCTCTCCATCCGTTCGGGAGCTATGTTGTCCCAGACAGAAATACAGACACGTCAAACTTATAACACCCCTCATTTTTGGTCGGGAGTTAATATGAAATAGACCCATCGTATTTGAGGTTAGGTGTATCAAGTATTAAATATTTTATATCGAATTAAAACTTTCTTTTAAGAGCCTGTGTGGTTCCACTGCAGGTCAAAGGCCTCCCTACCTTCCTTCCAGGCATACCTATCACCTGTTAAAGTTGTCCAATTCGTAAGGTCAAGTTCAGTTCAGTTGTTCAGTTCTTGGGCGTCAAGTTCATCTCTCCACCGTCGGTCGCCTCGGTCTACCGCGAGGTCTTTTCCAGATCTGTGGGATCCATATAATATGGTTGTAGATTTTTTTGAATTAAGACTTAAGAAAAAAAATATGAATATAAATCCGAAACCACCTCATTAAAATAAATGAAATTAAGAGCAGCGGCGGTGGTCCGCGTTCTCATAAACTTAGCACCTGAAAGGCCTGCAGATAATCCTTGTATTTACGCATTTACGCGGCGCGGCGAAAACTGCTTATACACATACGAATTACGACTAGAGGTGGATATTGTTTTAATTAAAGTATATAAGAAATATTTCAGGTTAGAAGAAAAGTTACTTCAGACTTAGATTTTGAATCATACCCAATAAATATAAAGTGACGATGTCATGAAGATCTATAGGCTTTTCTGGAAAACATTACGAAAAACGAAAAATTTCACGCCCTGCCCGGAGGGTGGTGTCAACCCGCGGCCGTAGTCTTTACATCAGGTGAGATTGTGGTTGTGGTTGTGGCTTATCTAGCATAAAAAAATAAATTCAAACATTACAGCTTTTGAACCTAAAAAAATATCATTTTGATTCAAAAGATGAGATGATGATGACATGTCAATATAAGTTTAAAAAATCTTTTTATATATATAAATTTAATATAATTTATTGTGGCTATTGATTATTATTTTTAAATTAGTCTCCAAGCATTGGTGTGCAATAAATATATTATCAATCTCTCTCGTATCTCGTCAGCGCGTTTAAAATACGCCGTGGACGGGTCTTACAGATAACGATACAGTCTTACGGCCGTTCCCAATATTCAATCTATCTCTTGTTTTGCCTTACTGACGATAGAAACATCTATCTATCTTTAATTTGGCCGTCCCAATAAACATACTAGCGGTAGGCAATCCTATCTCTGGCTGCTATCTACCGATGAGAGGGCGGATAGCTATCTACAGATAGCAGCTTGTATGAAAATGACAGTTCATGCGTCCCAATAATAACAAAGGGTCTATCTGTCAGTAACATTGGTAAACCCTAGTAACCTAAAGCACGATCCTACGATTTCTGAGGATAGGGGAAGATATCAAGTGAAATTATTGTGAATATTCTATAAAATACATTTACTAACTAACAAATTAAGTAAATTAAGATTACCTACGAATATTTGTTAAAAAATGTCTGACTCAAGTACGAGTTCAAGTGATTTGTGATTTTCTGGAACAATTGAGCGATTGGGTATCGGACTCGGATTATGCTCAAGAAAATGACGTGTGAATTATTTAGTTAAATATAAAGACTATGAGTTTGAGGATAGGTTTAGGTTAAATAAGACTGAAGTCAACGAATTACTTACGGAAATATACCCATTTTATTATATAAATGAAAACAAAACTTAAACCAAAACACCTGAATTACTGAATTCTAAACACAATTGAATGAATGAATGAAGCGTTTATTCACAAAAAACATAAGATCTTATTAAATAATTATTATTTTCCATATGTTTAGCCAAGGCAGGCGGTATGCATTTACTGCACTCATTTTTTATAGTCACTAATCAATTACACACAATTCACAATGATATAAACACAGAACTAAGCTTGGTGAGGTTAGGCGTCGGTAGATTTCATTAGAGAGATATCGAATCGAAAGAGAAATAGAATTTATATTCGTGTTGATTTCGATTCGAAATCAACAACAACAACGGCTAAAAATCTGTCATTTGACATGACATGTAAAACGTTCCGTTACAACAGCATGTCAGCGAACCTAATTGATTACATTTTTCCAACATTTTGACTATAAATAAATCTTGTACCAATTTATTTATGATAAATATTAGCTGTATAAATCACTTTTAATTTAGGACTTAATTTGTTTAAAAATATAATGTGCAGCAATAATATTGTGGTGATTCATACTCGGCCTTCTCTGTGATTCTGCGTTAAACGAAACGCAAAGTAGGTTGCGGATATGCGGCCTATCCACAGTTAACTATAGATCGATAACACTTGTAGGAGTTATTGGGACGGCCTCAAAAGATAGATAGATAGTTACTCATGGTCGAGGATAGCTATCTATCCATAATCAAAGATTGAATATTGGGAACGGCCGTTAGGTACCTACCTAATATCTGTACTCGAACTTTGCTCGATTTAACACAGAACTATCCCAACTCTAGCCACGATTTCAATGGTGAGATAACCAGCGAATGCTTAATAAACTGTAAAGAGGCAAATAACTAATACTACACTATGGCACGGGGTAATCCGATTACCGAGACTGGGTGGCACTGTGCGGGGATTTGCTTTAATGACGTCATAGATCCGCGAGATATGCTTATAAGGTACATGCAATAAATATAAGTCGGCATAAATGTATTTAGCATGTATACTTTTTAAATAATCATGGTTTTTAACAATATCATGACTTAAAACGGTTGAGTTTTCCGATATTTCAACGCTGTTGCAAAATCGGAAAACGCAAAAACCGTAAAATCATGGTATGTTACCCGTTTTAAGTCATGATATTGCATGTCTAAATTTAGAGTATTGCCACATTTTTGTTAGAATTTTTACGACATAATAATTTGTTATCTGAATTTAATATTAAAGAAAAAACCCCAGATTCCAAATACTTAGTTGCCTTTTAAGTAAAAATTCATATTATTTTGCACGTGATGCGCTTTCATTGAAAACTCATAACTTTCAAACAGCTTAACCGATTTTCAAACTTATTTTAGAACACTCGCGCCAAAGTCCCCTTTAATACAACAAAAACTAAATTGAAATCGCTTTCGGGAGCTATGATGCTACAGTGCTACAGTCCCAAAAAATACGTAAAAATTATTAAAAAAAAATGATATACTGAGAACAGAACCTTGCACTGAACATTATCTATATCTGATATCTGTAAACTATATAATAAATCTTCTGTAGGTACGTGTTTTTTTTTTTTTTTTTTTTATTATTGATAAGCCTTAATTTGACCACAATCTCACCTGATGTAAAGTGACGATGTGGTCTAAGATGGAGCATGAAGGCCTAGAAGATGGCTTCTCCGGGCCACATTACGAAACACGAAAAAATCGCTTCACGCACTGGCCCAGCCCGGTGTGTTAGTCATTGAAATCCTCCTTAACGGCTTGATCGATTTTGATGAATCTTTTTGTTTGTGTTTAAGTAGGTTCGAGAATTGTTTAGATTCACGATACGGTCAACTAAGTGCGAAACTTCCATGTACTACTTACGTACTCCTCCGATTCGGCTTTACCGATTCTTATAAAATTTTATATGCGTATGATAAATGATCTTATTAATTGAGGAAGGCTATATATAGGCTATTTTTTTGAAAATATGTCGTTCCGGGAAATTCCATAAAACATAACATTATAAAATGAAAGACAACCAGTCTTTGGGTTTCCTAATTATGTTATTATGCAACTTTAGGTTATCAATAACTTAACTGACTATAACAATTTTTTTATGTTAGTCTACTAGGTTTACTTAAATTTATGAATAACATTTGACCAATGACCTTTGAGGCGACCATAAAAGAATTCCCCTCAAACAAGCAAACAAGATCCAGTCGATATTTTAACAAGCACCAGTTTTAAATTTATAATGTTCTTTGTATTCAACATTCGCTGTTTGCCACTTTTGCGAGACGGGTATAAGTATGTTTGCTTATTTTTAAACCAAGTAGGTACTTGTATATGTATTTTTATATTTGCTAAGTTCAAAGAACTTTGGCATAGGTGTACAAGATTATTATTATTTTTTATGCTGGAGAAGCCTTCATTTGACCACAATCTCACCTGATGTAAAGTAACGATATGGTCTAAGATGGGGCATGAAGACCTAGAAGGTAGATGCCTTCTCCGGACCACAATACGAAACACGAAACAATCGCTTCACGCACTGGCCCAGCCCGGAAGGTGGTGACAAGACGCGGCCGAAGCCTACCAGAGACTGTTCTTAGCACCACCCGGAGGTCACGTGTTAGGATTCAGAGGGTTACCACTTACGGACGTGAACAGACAAAACCTCCTAAAATATACTTAGAATAATATACTTTTACCTTCTTAAGCGAATCAGGTCGCAAAGCTGTCTAAGTTCGCATTATTTTGTCTCTTTCTATATATAGGTTTAATTGACTATTTCGCATAAGGGGGTAAATTTTTTTTATTCTAAATATACGAACTCCACTCATTCGATTCATTTTATTTTAACTGTAGAATGGTTAAAAGGTATTGTAGAAAGATTTAAATAATTATTTAGAAGTATTAATTAACTTGACTAACGAAAAAACTCATTGATTATAATGAATTATGCTCAAATTGAATTTATAATAGTTTTAGGAATTATTATTAAATTTTAAAAATTTTATTTGTTTATGTTTTGAGTAGGTTCAGTCGCTCTACTAACTATTTTCTAACACTATTTTCTAGTTTATTAATTGATTCTATTCTAACACACTAGCTGTAAATAAATTACACGAATAAGTTAATAAATTTAATAGGTACGTTTGAGATTTAGCAGTGAAAATAAAGATTTTTTAAATGTTAAGAATTATCCATTTCGTACTTACACTTCAATTATCTAATTATACATTTAGTTTTCATGCACACAGAATACGCCGGTAAAAAGCACAAAACTCACAATCAATTTGAAAAAAGAACGAACGATATGCGTTCAATAAACTCAATGTAAATCCAAGTTATCATTCACCACAGCGATATCGCTCATTATTCACCGATCAATATAATTACAATACCAGATTTATAATATTCAGTCAATGTCCACATTTATTTGTGACTTAAAAAGGAATTCGTTATAATGCCGGCGGCATACATTCTTTTTTATAAATCAACTTATTCGTTACGCCCAGAACGCATTGTCCTCGCCGCGTGCGCGGAAATATAAAAAAAAATCTTTTCGAAATTCGAACACGTCAAAATATATTCTGTCGGAATCGGGATCGCCATTGGCGGAGATTTTTGCTCATCTACAGTGGGTGCAAAGTGTTTTCTAAGGAGACATTGTAATTTTTTAACTAAAGTTTCAGTAAACCAAATTATAAATCTGTTGCATTTCTGTTGACTGCCTATTATTAAGTTATTTGAAATAAATATATAAGACAAGATAAAGGGCGGCAAATACAAATAAGCAATATTTAGAAAAAAAACGTTCCTATTCCGAAACAAAAAATAACATATTTAAGCAATCTGTGATTATTACATTTTCTATTAAAACGATAACAATATCTGAATTACCGATATAACCCGATAATATCAAATCCTATTCAATTTATTTATTTCGTGGCTCTACTATTTGCGACCACTGTGAAACGCAGAAATTGTAACAAGCAATGACGTCGGTCCCAGAACAATGGCACGGTGAGTATCGATGGCACTTGTCAAAAAATAAACACGGTCGCGACCGCCGCGCCGCCATTTTTGTACGTTTTGTGCGCCGTGAGAAATGTGGGGATTATGTCCGTACTTTGTCTGTAGTGTTTAGTCTACTATTTACCCTACTGCGCAACGCAAAGAAGGGTTATTTGTCTATGTATATATGTAGTTTAATTATAATGCTTGGTACACATATTGTTTGGTTATAAATTTGATATATTAAATTTCAATGACCTTCCATAAATGTGCGAAGGTAACGGTTGTATTTTAATATTTTTCTGCATAACATTCCAAATAGGATGTATTATTTTATCATAAGTCACACCAAAGCGTTGGTCATCTTTTATTCGGTACAAGTAGTCTTCATTATCATCATCGTTATCATCTGTATACTGCTGTATATAAGCTTTCCTTTTAGACTTCCAGTTAGTTCGATTAGAGGCGGCCTGCACCTTGTACCTGAAAACTTTTCCAAGACTGTAGCCGTTTACTCCCAGCAATATGGCCAGCCCACAGCTACTACAAGGAGCTAATGTCGGTAATTCACGTTTTTCTGTTTCAATCATTTCTAATTCGGTTACGTCAAACAAGTTTTCTTAGTTGCTTCTTATTTCAGCATCAGTTTTTCAGCAAATGTCACATAAAACTAGCCAAATTGTGGCACTTGTCAAAAATATTTTAAACTCATGTCCATTTTTGTATGTTTTGTACTAGTATTTGGGCGTACTTTGTCGGTACTTTGGTCTACTTTTACTGAACAGTAAATATTTTTGTGTAAACTGTTATATGAATAAAATAATTATACAACAAACAATAACTAACCGGTCCCCGCGCCGTTACCCATGTTTTAGACTTTCCCGCGGAAGTAAATAAATAATAATATCAAGTGGTTGCCCGTTCGCCTTCGCAGGAATACTCACACCCTAAGTCTTCTATTCAACGTATTATACTATCAACCCTCTCCACAATATCTCAAACTTCAATTTCAGTTTCTTTCTGACTCTCATGTTCTATCTCTTCGGTCATCAAATACTCTTCTCCTTAAAATTCCTTCTCACACAACTACATTCTTTGAAAATTCGTTTACTATCCATGCCATTAAACTGTGGAATGCTCTTCCATTAGAAATGCGTCAAGCTAAATCTCTTCCTGTTTTTAAAAATAAGATTTTTGCTCATTATTTGTCTTCCATAACACAATAATTTTCCTTATTCTACTTTACATATATCTCGCCTTATTTATTTATTTTACTTAAATGTTTTTATTATTTCGTATAATATTTAGGTTTATTAGGTATATGAGTACTTTATGTATTTTTTTTTAATATATTGGTTTTACGCCACTGTCTTTTCGTCCCTTTTATTTCCTGTCCATCCCAAGGTTGCCTGGAAGAGATCGCTCAAAGCGATAAGGCCGCCCTTTGTACCCTGTTTTTAATTAGTTAAGGTTTTTGTAAATTTTATTATTAATTTGTGTGGTGTACAATAAAGCGTTTTCTATTCTATTCTATTATATTCTAAATATTTCCGGACAATCCACACAACAACTAGCCCCGTGATAAGCTCTAAGCTTGTGTGACGGGTACTAAACATCTGATAAACTTAATGCAATAGACATACTTCATCATCATCATCACCATATTTACGTTCCCACTGCTGGGACACAGGGACTTCTCTCTTGACGAGAGAGATTAGGCCTGGGATGCGGGTTGGGAGAACTTGCCGGTTTCCTCACGATGTTTGCCTTCACCGTTAAAGCAAGTGTTTAAAGCGCACATAAATTTCTCAAGAAGAAAAATCCAGAGGTGCGTGGCGGGGTTTGGACCCACGACCATCGGAATGAAAGTCGAGTGTCCTCCCACTTAGCCAACACGGCTTTTTGCAATAGACATACTTAAATAGATATTTTTACTATAAATATTCAAACAGACCAACGAGAAAGTGCTTAAACATACAAACACTTGACCCGCGGCAGGAATCTAACCCGCTACCTCTAGCGCCGCAAGCGGACCCTCGCCCAACGCGCCACTGAGGCAGTCACTACAAAAATGACATATTCCCGCGGTAAAGTGGTAAAGTATATACTATTACACAACTCGTAAGTTGTTTCTAACATCAGTTCTCTGCTATTGAAACATGCACAACAGATCACATTTATCGACACTGCCTTTAATCTGGTTGTCTGGTTGTAGTACATTAATGGGTTTGCCGTTGGTCGATTTATGACAGTATCTTAATTGCACCAGGAAATTCAAACACCAACTAAAACTAGTATATCGAAACCAAACATAGCTTCCTCCTCCTAGCTTCGTGGTCCTCAATGCTGAGGGACGTGACCACCCTAAGAACCACTTTCTCTCGTACGATCTTTTTCCATGCGTCTCTGTCTCTTGCGGTGTGAAAGGCGTTGTGAATTGACGAGTTAAGAGCGGTGCAGATCTGGTCGGACCAACGAACGGTACTGCGTCCACGTGGCCTCTTGCTATCCAGTTGTCACAATGAGCGTCTCGCGGTAGTTCCCACAACACGGTTTCGGTTTCTAAACATAGCTTAGGGTAAGCTTAAGGAAAGGCAGTATCTTCAACCACTCTTGGCTCGTTTTCAGCCTCGAGAAGTATCTCGAGAACAAATGTTATTCATTTTTTAACTGTGCTTAGAATAGGGTAGAGGTTTATAAAAGATTGAGTCTGTCATTTAGATTATCTAAAAAACTTTACAATATTTTCCTTATTTGTTGCAAACGAAAAATCCAGGCGATACAGTGAATTGAAGTCTCGCATAACGTAACGGTTTCGTGCGATTTGTAATAAATTCTTTCTCCTTTCGTGACTATGGCGTCTCATCAACTTTGTCCCCATTTCTCTCCATCAACTCCGGTCCTGAGCCAACTGTATCGATGCTTGGAGAGTGCAACCTGTAGCATAACATCTTTGCACTTTTAAATTAACTTGATAAATCGAAAATAAGGTTTCTCGTGTTTTTAGACGTGTTAAACCGATTTGTTTATTATGTAGTCGTGATGTGATTATTGCAGATAAAGAGGCACTTCTCGTTAATTGTGATTTTAAAAATAATATAAAACGCTAAGGCTAGATTCATAAAAACATTTTCAAACAATGTCTAATCTTCTAATAGCTTATACACCTCAGTACTTCCAAATCTCCGTAAATCTTACCCGAGCAGTTCAAGTTGTACCCAAAATTCCGAAAAAAATCAAACAGCATCCAAAACCAGCTTCAATAAAAAGCTCAACCTATTTAAAGAGATCCAGAGCTCGCTTAGTAAAATCCCAGGCAACTATCTTGAATTCACAACAACCGTATTCTATTGAATTGCCCCGAGCTAAATTTTGCACCTAATTTTAAATTCCAAACTTGTGTTGTCGCACTAACCTTTCTATATTTTACTTCAATAACAGCCAGCTTACCTTGTGCTGTTAGAACCTACATTTTCTCCAATTCCAGTGCAATAAGAGGGTTCTGTTTAAGCTGGTTACGACGGTGTAATATGTTTAGAAGCATCTGGTAGCCTAATAAGGAGGCTCTGCGCGGTTCGAGTATTGAAGATTACTTTGAGAACTTATTGTAAAGGGAAATGAAATTCTTGGTTTGTTTAAGCTTTGGAATTTATTTGTTGGGTGTATTGTAAAGCACATTAAAGGAATTTTATTAGGACAATGGTTTAGTCGATGATTTCTATGGGAAGTATAATGTTTTACGATTCGTTAATCAATTTTATCCAACGACTTATTATATGACAAATTGTATGAGGAATAAATATCTAGATGAGCTTTGGAATTGAGGAGGTGTCACAAAACTCACCGTGGCCACTAGCATAGACGGTATACATCACATTTTTATGGTCTATGGTATTTGTGACTTTTATTATCAAGATGGAAGCCTTGTTGGCTAAGTGAAAGGTTACTCGACTTTCGTTCCGAAGGTCGTGGGTTCGTCGTATGGGGGCGAGTATATTCATTCACAATTAAATTTATATAAGAAACCAAAATCAAAAACAAAAGATAATATCGGAGCGTTGTACAATATTAAATTTTGCTTGCTATTCCTCTATTTATTTACTAAGTATCGGAACTTCTAATATCAAAAAGCTACCACAGCACATTCTTATACCTAAAGCCCGCGTCCATCGAAGTAATTACGGGGCAGTCAGCGTCATAAATCATGATCCAGTGACGCAGCACCGCGGATGTATCGCACTTCATCGGCGGCCAGCATTGACAGATGGACCCTCGTTTGCAGTTTTGTTGTGGAATAGTATATTTCTATTTCAGTTCCGTTCCAGTTGTAGATTGTATGATAGTGACGAAAACCAGAAACACGTTGATTGGCAGAACTGAGTAGCACATTATATGTATTTATATATTATTATTTACATTTTTTTTATCATTAGAAGAAGAATATCGTTAAATTGTAACATGAAGGTAACTTGAAATTTTATATTTCTTGAAAAAAATAATATACGTAATATATTTTTTTATTTTACTTATTCTTAACGATTTAGTTCAAAGTGAGTTAGTAAAGGTTAATTTCGAAGTGTAGGTAATTTAATATTCTAAACCAATGCGAGTAGGAATTACTTTTGCGTGGCATTGCAAACTCAATCGCGTTTTTGGATGACGTGGCCAAATTTCAGCCGGAGAACGTCCACTGCTACATACAAGTTTTTTTTTTTTTTTTTTTTATTGTTAAGCCTTCAATTACAATCTTACCTGATGTAAAGTGAAGATGTGGTCTAAGATGGAGCATGAAGGCCTAGAAGATGGCTTCTCCGGACCACATTACGAAACACGAAAAAAACGCTTCACGCACTGGCCCAGCCCGGAGGGTGGTGACAAGCCGCGGCCGAAGCCTACCACCAGAGACTGTTCTTAGCACCACCCGGAGGTCACGTGTAAGGATTCAGAGGGTTACCACTTACGGACGTGAACAGCCATAACCATAAGATGATGGAATTTTGGCTCCAGCTATTTTGGTTTGATGTGGCATGCCACAGAGTTTATTTTAATGAACTCGTGCCTATAATCTTAGTCATCCATGTCTCGTCTTACATCTTGTTGGTCCTACGCTACGCTTAAAATCGGCGTCATAAATATTGATACAATGACGTAGCACCTCGAATAGCGGCTAGAATTGACAGATGGGCCCTCGCTCGCAGTTTTGCGGTGGAAAAGTATATTTCTATTTCAGTTTCCATTTGGTAGATAGCTTGTAGCTGAAGTAATCTATTAACGTTGTAGCGAAAGTATTTACAAACCTGAATAAATATTTGAATGACAAATTAAGACTGTGCGAGTGACAGTAAACTTGTGCATGCAAAATCAAACATAGGTACCTACTGAAGTTGACTGTACCAGGCCTGGCGCACTCCGCGCTAAAGCGTCAAAACATACCTACGACGCGCTGCGGACAGTTGGCAGATAGCCGTTAGGGAGTCACGCACGCGTGTGTTATCTTAACGCGCGTAATAGATTTTTCCTATTAATTGGAGTTTAAAAAATACTACCTACATATATATTATAAAGGTATTCCAAAATAATTAAAGTCAAAGTCAAAGTCAAAACGTTTATTTCCTTCTAAACACATAATCTACTTGGACAGGTCAACTGAAAATTAATAAAACTAAATTGCTTGAACAAGAATATCAAGGAAATAACATTGTCTCGACAGTTCGCTTCAATTTTTTTTACTGAGTTGAGAAGCGAATAGAACAACACAGTTTCATCAGTTATTACAATTTTTCTTACAATTAAATAGTTTAACAAAAGCAAATATATTTTGACAAATTAAAAATAATTTCTACCGTAACTATAATTAAAACCACTTAGCTTTAGTTCACTGGCACTAGTAGCAGGAGCTCCGCTCTGGTCGACAGCTATTCAAAAAGTGAAATAACGACCCGAGCGGTCGCTCTTTTATAGCAAGGAACGTGTTTTTAGCAAAAAGGTGTTTTTTTTAAAAAACGTTGTTATAAGTAGTTTTCTTTACAAAATATCATTAAAATATTTCTTATTATCACTATACACATGTAGTTTCGTAAAATACGTTAAGTTTTACGTACTAAAACATATTATTTGTGAATCAAAACAAAAACATAACCTCTTTATCAACTTAATGTTTTCTAAACTCATCCAAATCAAGGTTAATTGTTATATTCGTTATTTAATCAGAGCATATACATAATTTTAAAATATTTTGTGTGTCTTGTCATATGAAACCCCCATTAATTTCAAGAAATATATGACAATAATCTAACACGGCCAAACTGACCAGTACTTCGCTCTCGAAGTACTTTCTCCTGTTGTAAACAACAGTCTCTCTGGCCTTCGTATACAACACCTATCACCTGCTGCACGTGAGTATCAGTGAAGTATCAGGACAAAGATCAGCAGTTCCTCCTGTTGTAAACAACAGTCTCTCTCTGGCCTTCGCATACAACACCTGTCACCTGCTGCACGTGAGTTTCAGTGAAGTATCAGGACAAAGATCAGCAGTAAATGATTCTTTACCTTGTCATGTTACCCTGTCACCCACCGCTGTAGACATTTAGGTCCACATCAGATAAAGAACCGACCAGTGGTATCTCCCCCCACTTACGTGTATGCTCTAGATTAATATTTTTAATGTACATTTTAATAAATGAAATCTAAAAGAAAGTTCATAATCTTGGATCATAAGCATAACTTATTGACAAACAATCAATTTTAACACAGTAATCCTTATAATTGAATTGACATAATGTTTACAAGATACTTAGTTTAATCAAGTTAATAAAAGCATAAATAATTATCTATAATTAATATGATATAAAAAAAATACAACTAGTTTGGTGAAATAAATAAAAAGTCTATCTATAACGTTCACTAACAATATTTATGTACTTACATAATCATACGTCATTACGTATTTCTGAAATTAACTTTATATCATACGATACGATATTTATTAACGACTAGTCATTGCCCAAAAAATAATCTAACACGGTTTAATCAAACCATTCACTTCGTAGTTTCTCTTTAGCTTCGGCAACACTAATAAATAAAAAGAAATTTATTCTATAAATTGGCAAGTCGTCCAAAATTTCATAATTTACCTTTATTAATGGCCCGTATGTTGGTATAATTCCTACTCTGCCTATTAATAACCTTGTATGATTAAATCCGTTACTTTTTTATTGTAGTTGAAAAATAGTTTGTTTTAATTTCCATAAACCGTTCGGCCTATCTGATGTGTCATTAATTGAAGGTGTAAGCATATTAGTAACGGTAGCAACATATTGCTCTGCATGGTCGTTCGGGGGCTACCGGTAGGGTGATGCTTTTGTGTATCTCTAAACGATTTTAGATACAGGCTCTTAGTAATGGTTACTAAGAGGCTGGTAATTCCTAACAAGGCAATTGTTTCACGTAAAATACACAAAAGTTCTTGACCCTTTAATGTTTTTAGAGGTTTTTAATATGCAGAATTTCGTAAATCGTATAATTAATAATAATAAAGGTAATTGTAACTACATGGCCCTGCACAATCAAGATGCAATGTGTGGAATGGAATAGATCTCTCTTTCTATGAGGTGCTTGTTTGGCCCGAAATAAGTTTTGCTAGTTGTTCAAGACAAACAATGAAAAATACATTCTTTTTTTATATCTTGGGACCCAAAAATGCTATCAAATTTTTCCATGATCCTATGTGACAATTTTCGTCGTGAAAAGACGTAATAAACATAACCCATAAATAAATATTTCCGGACAATCCACACAACTATCTAGCCCCTTGGTAAGCTCCCAGCCCGTGCCACGGGCACCAGAAAATCTGATATACCCAATACAATAGACATACATATGTATATAGATATTATTTATCGTACACATTACCCACCCAGACGAAGGAGAAAGTGCTTGCAGAACATCCCTTAGGAACGAATAATTTTGCTACAGAATTTGGCTCATTTATGTAATTTAGACAAGTTTTTGATATAATGTATTGATTGTCCCTTTTTTTTTTATGTGGGACATTATTGTTGTCAGATTCTTCGATAACGTTAATACAGGGTAATTTAACTGGGTTACGGATCAAGAAATCTAAATGTTTAATAAAAATCCTCCTCTTTTTTTTTTTTTTTTTTTTTTTTTACCTACTACGTCAAACTGAAATTCCAGTAAAAACGTCCACCATAGGGCTACTCGAGGTGTGATATCCTATTTCGTCATCATTGACTTTATTACAATCTGTTAGAATGGTAAAATTTATACCAAATAAGTAGGCTTGGCAGTAATTAGAAACACACGTCACAGAAATGGTTCCTACAGAAGACGAGCGTGGATGTAGGTACTTTGTACTTCCCGCTTATTCAGAGTAAAGTTCATTTTGCAGTGCTAAAGACAAATGGTTTGTTTATCCATACTTTTTTTAAGCTATGGTATAACTAAATGTTAATTTAATTTATCTTAGTTGCAAATAAATGATTTCTTATCTTTTGTTTTATCTGTAATGGTTAATATCTGCAGAACAAAGTTTGTCTAGGGTCTATTCTAAATACTTTAATCCTTAAACTTAAATTCCCAACATGTATCGTTATTTTGTACAGGAATAGTCAAGTTAGCAAATATGTGTAGTTCTTACTATGAAGTTAGTGCTGCATAACTAAAAATGGGAATTTAATTGCATAGTTTAAATATAGCGACAGATTATTTAATAATTTAAAAAAAAATTCCGGACTACTACTACCCACCACAGCATTGCAACCCCAAACTAAAGCAGAGCTTGTAATATGGGTGTTAGATACATATTTATGATACTTAGAAAACAACCAAACCCAAACCCCAAACCAGAAACAAGTAGATCGTACAAAATCTGGTCTCCCGGCTGAATTCGAACCCCAACCTCTTGCG
The DNA here is from genome assembly GCA_929108375.1 of Gymnoscelis rufifasciata. Taxonomy (NCBI): domain Eukaryota; kingdom Metazoa; phylum Arthropoda; class Insecta; order Lepidoptera; family Geometridae; genus Gymnoscelis; species Gymnoscelis rufifasciata. The sequence goes on from OV815320.1 coordinate 2,698,174, forward strand.
CCCCAGGCGGACCTTCGTCCACCGAGCCACAGAGGTCGTCAAATTTGTTTTTAAACCTTTCACAACTACTGGGTTAACTGCAATTCTCTGATTTTTGTGAAACAACTAACTATTCAACTCTCCTGTGGTTAACGAGACTTTTTGTAACTAGAAATAAAAATGGGAATTTTTCGCCGTATAAAAAAAAACAAACTTCATCAAAGTGTCCCTTCTTTTTACAATAAGCACATGGTGACTAACTATAGGTACTTGGTTTCGGACCTGGTTGTGGCATCATTTTCTTATTATTGTTTTTGATAGCTCGAATATGGCACAGTCTGTTGCAAAGAAAGCATATTTTCTCAGAATAACCTAAAAATACTTTTGGGCATTTACTAAGCAGATTTGACGCAAGTCGTGAATAATAAGGTAGTTCTGCAGTGGACGTAACGGCTGTTACGAGACGCCATTGGAATGGATACATCAGTTATACTTCCACAAACAAGCTCGACTATTTGTTCCTCAAAAAGATCCTATATTATTATTATTTTTAAAGTCTTTACTTTTCCTTAACGTATTCACTGTATGAATCTGCAACATCTCAGTGTCCCAGGGTTCATACCAGATTAAAGCAGAGCCCTTTAGGACCTTACCGGCTTTAGCGACCGTAGTGATGCTACTCAATCTCAGATCCTCGGCGATAAGAGCTGCTACAGTTGCACCAGCCCTCTGCACGATTGTTGTTCTTATCGGGATCGGGAAAGGCGGCTACACCGCGGCAACACCACGTCATCGCCCCGATGTCGATCAGTCACCGCATCTCGAATGGCCTTCTGCAAGCCCTCCAAGACCGCTGGGTCCATTTTACATGGAACGTCGTACGAGTCGTATCTGAAATGCGAAAAGGTGTTAATAATAGCAATAGCTCGAATCCCACTTCTGATAATAGATTTTTCCTATTAATTGGAGTTTAAAAAATACTACCTACATATATATTATAAAGGTATTCCAAAATAATTAAAGTCAAAGTCAAAGTCAAAACGTTTATTTCCTTCTAAACACATAATCTACTTGGACAGGTCAACTGAAAATTAATAAAACTAAATTGCTTGAACAAGAATATCAAGGAAATAACATTGTCTCGACAGTTCGCTTCAATTTTTTTTACTGAGTTGAGAAGCGAATAGAACAACACAGTTTCATCAGTTATTACAATTTTTCTTACAATTAAATAGTTTAACAAAAGCAAATATATTTTGACAAATTAAAAATAATTTCTACCGTAACTATAATTAAAACCACTTAGCTTTAGTTCACTGGCACTAGTAGCAGGAGCTCCGCTCTGGTCGACAGCTATTCAAAAAGTGAAATAACGACCCGAGCGGTCGCTCTTTTATAGCAAGGAACGTGTTTTTAGCAAAAAGGTGTTTTTTTTAAAAAACGTTGTTATAAGTAGTTTTCTTTACAAAATATCATTAAAATATTTCTTATTATCACTATACACATGTAGTTTCGTAAAATACGTTAAGTTTTACGTACTAAAACATATTATTTGTGAATCAAAACAAAAACATAACCTCTTTATCAACTTAATGTTTTCTAAACTCATCCAAATCAAGGTTAATTGTTATATTCGTTATTTAATCAGAGCATATACATAATTTTAAAATATTTTGTGTGTCTTGTCATATGAAACCCCCATTAATTTCAAGAAATATATGACAATAATCTAACACGCGCGCCTTTCGCAAGTTTTTTTAGTTTTCGCATCTTTTCTACGATAAAATTTAATAACCGTCAATTTAAAGATGGTAAAGGCATTAAAAATAAATTAAAGTTAGCCATTTAAAATTTTCTTACTGATTATTATGTTAGTATAATGACTAATGACATTATTACTTTGTATGCAGGTCAGTCAAATAAAAGATAATCAGTAGGTATGAACTATGTATTTTTATTTATTCGGATTAGTAAATCCGGGCACTTTACTGTGTTTGTTTAAATTAATACAAGCCTGGTCAGCTCCTATACTGTTATACCTTTCTGTATAAAAATAATTATAGTTTGCTTTACTGAAAGTAGAAGAGAATAAACTTTATGATTTTATGGTGTTGGCTATCTTGTTCGCGTCGTACCTATGTCATTCAGATTTTATTCACGTACAAAATATTTACTTTCATAAACAAGGTACCTAACACAAACAAATCTTCTTAGATAAAAGTGCCTATATGCAGATATTTAAAAAAGTTAAATAGTTCTCTAATCTACCACTTTCTAAGCTAAGACATAGCGTAGATTTATTTGAAACGTCATTTGTTTACAAAAATAGAGTAAAACACACCTCAATAGTCAGATAAAAATATTCTTGTTACAACCCTGATGTTGTCAGAAAAGTGAAGGGTTACGCGATAGAAAGAGAGGCAACTTCTAGGTGAATATAACGGTAGGTAAATAGCGCTGTGCGATTTGAATTGAACTTTATTGTGTTGTAGAAATGGTCGCTATTCATTTAATTGATTTTTCGGAGTGCGTCTTCTGTACTTGTACTATTATATATTCTGTGACTGTACTTTAACATTTTATAGGATATTTAATAAGATCTATGAAAATATTAAAAACAATTTTTTTATGATTAGTAGCAGTTAGCATTTATTAATCTATATTAAAATTCGGTGACCCGGGGTGACAGGTAGGTACGAGAATTAACAAAAACGTCATAAATTAAGAATCAAGTAGATATCTAAAAAACTAGGTGTTTCTAAGCGATGGCGCTTAAAAATTAACTATAATTGTAATTATTTGTTGTTAGTCTATCTGTTTGACAAACTTTTTATGTAGTTATGAGCAGAAATTTCAACCAAGTACTGTCTTTAATATAGAGAAAACTCATTCTACGAAATTATTTATCCATTTACGGGGAACAAAGCATACGGGAATTCCTCCTCGCATTTTAAGTCACCGAAGTACATATTTTTCCTGAAAATACCGACGTCGTTTCAGAATTACTGCTCATACCAGCTCTAGAGGATTGTTCAGTATCGCATTTTTGTCTTCCCTCAAAATAACATCCATGCTTCATTAGCATGTAATGAGATCCCGGGCGCGGTGCAGTTTATATTATATTATAAGTACGGTATCTTCTATGGAATTTCGTCGTGACCCGTGACCCAACTTAATAATTGAGTCAGAGATAGGTTATCGGTCATTAGGAAGTATATTTTATAAATTTATTGTAAACTGTAAAGTCAGTCTAACAGTATAAAGTAAACTTATATTAATTAATTATGCTACTTGTACATAATAGTTATAAAACCGCATGTAGGTACGATTCTGGCCTCGAATGTCCAATTCCCTTAGATAGATAGATAGATAGATAACACTTTATTGCACACCACACAAAACACACAAAAAAAAAACAAACATAGACTTAATCATAATGTTGGAGTACAATGGGCGGCCTTATCGCTATGAGCGATCTCTTCCAGGCAACCTTTGGATGGACAGGATCAATAGTAACAAAAAAGACAGTGGTGTAATAGGAAGGAAACATATAACTACATAACACACATAAATATATACATATATATTATACATATAGTAATACTGTTTATGAATATACAATACTTACTTGAGAAAGGGACAAATGGTATTGAAAGTAATATAAAGAGACTGATTTTAAACGAATAAACTTAATAAAAAGATTAAATATACATACATACATCCCTTAAGTAGGTACACACATTGAAATGTATTTTCCAAAAATAAAGAACCTGATTTGACTTAGGCCTTGTTTTTTTATTATATTTTAAATGTTTCTGAATTACCTATATTTCATATTATATATTCTTGTTTTTATTGCCTCATTGGCGCGGTGGGTGACGGTGCGCTTGCGGCACGAGTGGTAGCGAAGTGTGTGAATATTCTGGAATCATTTACTCCGTAGTCAGTAGTATGTCTGTTTTATTTAGTATATCAGATGTCTTGTACTCGTCACACAAGCTTATGAGCTTACTACGGTGGTAGATGTTGTTGAGTGGATTGTACGGAAATCTAATATATAAAACTAGTGGCCCGCCCCGGCTTCGATTCCCAGATCCCCTTGAACACACACAAAAAATTTCATCAAAATCGGTCCAGTCGTTTGAGAGAAGTTCAGTGACAAACACACTCACAGAAGAATTATATATATAAAGATTTCCATGTCACAATGCTAGTTACGGTTCTCCTCCTTAACGGCTTAACCGATTATTATGAAATTTTATATGCGTATTCAGTAAGTCTGAGAATCGGCTACTATCTATTTTTAAACAACGTTAGCTTGGGTCAGCTAGTAAGTATACAATATTATATATATATATTTGTTTACGATTTTTTTGGAAATATAAATTAAATAACGCATAAAACCATCCTAATGAGAATTTAGTTGCATTCGGCAACTTATTCTTGTACAGTTATTTTGAGGCACCTTGTCAAATGATTCTGCAATCACTCGACGCATTTGGAAGATTTCAGAACGGAAGTAAAGTCAGCCGTCGCCGGGATCCAATCCCAGAAAGGAAGTTTATCGTCAATTTATGATATCGCTGTTGGTAAGTAATTTCCATAGAGTTAGAATTTAATCTTAAGTTTTGTGTTGTGTGCTGTTTGAGAGTAATTATGCTTTGTTTTGGTTTCATTGCTGATTGTTAATGGCTTATAGAAGACGAGGTTTTAAATTATCCAACCCGTATTTTATTGAAAGTATTTCAGTTTTGTACCTTTATTTTTGTTGTTTTGTTTATTGACTTGCTGTAAGCCATATTTTATATAACGAAAATAAAAGGAATATCCTGAAAATAAACTTATTCAAAAGTATGTATTTATATAACGATATCAAAATTTATGCTTTTTAAATATTCTATTTTCTGAAATAAGATATTTCTGACTTAAACAAATTGTTACTTACTCGTAGTATAAAATGAAATCGTTTACGCTGTCTTAATTACTGATGGAATAATTAGAAATTTCATATTTAGATATACCAAGCTGGGCTAATTCTTTAAATATAAAAATGAATTGCTGTTCGTTAGTCTCACTAAAACTCGAGAACGGCTGAACGGATTTATCTTAACTTAGTCTTGAAATGTTCGTGGAGGTCTGGGGAAGGTTTAAAAGGCGAGAAAAAATTTAATGAATGCCGGGATTGTTTTGTTCATAAAAACTTGTGCGTAGCCTGGGCGTAGCCGGGGCGTTCCGCTAGTATAAAATAAAATAGAATAACTCAAGAGTAAGGTTTATTAATGTTTAATACAATCGTGCAATGGCAGGTAGGTTGTTTTTACTAGTATTTATATATACGTATTAAAAATAAAAGTTTTATTAAAGATAAATTATGGCGTCTGCCTGTCTTTATGTTCGGTTTCAACTCAAAAAATACCTATCAGATCTTAATGTGGTTTTCAGCAATAGGTAGAGAGATTCAAAAGAAGTATTTTTGTATCCGAGCAAAGCCGAAACAGGCTTTCTAGTTATATTTATTTTAATCAATCTCTTGATAACTTTACCAACAATAAGATTAAATTACCTAGTTTGACAGTCGTCTTACCCCCCCCAGCCACGATATATCCCCCGATTGGTTAATCTAATTAGATGGACAGACAGACACGCGAAATTGCGTGCGCACACGAACTTTGCAGTTAATATTGCGAATGGATATTGTGTTTGTTTATAGTTTTGCTTGCGGGATTTAGTTAGGGCAACTATTAATAGATCTAAAGGACCAATCAGCTGGTTTAGTAGCGTAATGCCAACTATCGCAATAAGCCAACTTTTTGTTTATTTTTACCCGACTACGGAGAAGCAAAGAGGAGATATGATTTTGACTTGTATATATGTATGTGTGTGGCTGTGGATGTTTATTTGTTCCCTCATAATTTCTCAAGTAGTAATCATAATAAGACAAATGAGGTGTAGTTGGAAAACCCTTGATTATCTGCTGGTTATAAGATATTATGTCGTCACGTTAAAATACCATGCTACAGCGCCCTCTAGGAAAAAAAGATAAAAATAAAAAAAAATCTTGACCTTGTCGAATAGGGTATCTAATGAAAAAGCTTTGGTAGCACATTAAATATAAGTAAATATTAGTAGATGTTGCTTACAGCTTTGCTTGCAATCACCAGTTAGATGAAAGAGATTATAACCAACACGAATTAACATGATTCCAAACTAAGTAAACAAAATTTGTTAAAAAATTAATATTAGTCCACGGCAATCCTTTAAACATTTCAGTTTTTTTTTTCATACTTCTTAGAGCATGTTTATAGTAGTGGGGTTTTAGTTATTTTCAAACAAACAAAATACATTTATTTTCCTAACAATTAACAAATAATTTATATCTATAACATTCTGAATATCAACCTTCACTTACAATTATTACAAAAGATTAAATAAATAGAAACAAACACACGAAATAAGAAGAAAACAAAAACATTAGTTATGAAACATGGCTACGGCAAACTTAAACTTTTTTTTTGTTTACTTGTAGTAGCTACCTATGTAGCACAATCAATGACAACTGTAGCATCATATTACTTTATTAGCTCTTTCTGGCTGTTTGTAATCTGATTTCTATAAAATATCAGATTAACTAATTTCTATAGTAGAACAATCAGATCGAATGGAATTATGTAACCGGATGACGTCAGCGAGGGACGCTATTATGAATAGACATCAATTACAAACTATTTCTTGAGTTATGTATACATTTCGTAGACTTAAAGTTTTAAGGTAACATTTTGCTCTTAAAACAATGCCCTAAAGTCCACAATAAACGTGATGTAAAATAGCTTTGAAACCTGACTGAGACGAAAATGTTCTTCAACAAGTTTATTTCAACCAAACTATAGGCAAATAAAACTTTGTAGTTTTATTGTAACATAAGAACAAGACAGTCGTTAAAATTAAGGAAATATAACCAAAATGCAAGTCAACACGCATAGCTTCTGTGAATGGCCCGATATTTCAGTGACTTCTCACAATCTTGGAAACTGCGCTATTTTCAGAGAGATTTACAGTAAGGATCTAGTCACACAGGAGTTCAAGATTATTTATCAATTATTTCGCTTAAGTATATAATAAATAATTATAAAAAACTGTTACCCGCTTTTTAACCCCCGATCAAAAATTAGAGATGTTATATGTTTGACGTGTCTGTTTGTCTGTGTGTCTGTCTGTCTGTCTGGGACATCATAGCTCCAGAACGGATGGAGCGATTTCATTTTAGTTTTTTTTGTATGAATTTTGAGTTTAGAGCGAGTGTTCTTAGACATGTTCTATGAAAATCGGTTGTGCCGTTTAAAAGTTATGGAGGTGAGAGTGGAGAAGGAAAATCAAAAATCTGCAAATATGCACGAGTAAGGTCTCAAATTAAAGCGTACAAAAAAAATCAAAAAAAAAAAGAATCAATAGTGCACGTTACAAAATATTATGGTGTTTACCTTTTAGGAAATTCAGTCAGAAAGATCAAGTTAATTAAATAAAATAGAGATATTGGAAAGTAGTTCGTGATTGTGGCAAACAAACAATAATCCCGCAAAACTACAATCAAAAATAAATCTCGCTGACTCATAATTTATACACCAAAATTTAAAAACCTTTGAATGCCCAATTTTCATATCCACTACTGCCAATGTAGTACCAATACGTATGGAGGTTTTGTCTGTTCACGTCCGTAAGTGGTAACCCTCTGAATCCTTACACGTGACCTTCGGGTGGTGCTAAGAACAGTCTCTGGTGGTAGGCTTCGGCCGCGGCTTGTCACCACCCTCCGGGCTGGGCCATTGCGTGAAGCGATTTGCATAAAAAAATACAATATTAAATTTTCTTAAACATATTTCCAAGAAAAACCCTCTTTCTAAACGCCAATCTACACTCACCTTATCCCTTACGACGTGACAACGACGTAAACGTCACCGCGTCTAAACTGTCCTGATTTATTTTATCACTCCGATAAATGAGTGCGTTCAGAAACGAGTGGAAATACTGTTGGCCCGGCAAATTAGCTTCAAAAATGGTTTCATTAATTTGCATATAGCTGAAAATTGCCATGAGTGTTGGGAAATAACAATTTGTCGAAAATAATGATTAACCAATAATAACTTTACTCCCATAAATTTTTAAAGTGGAATGTTGTATTAAGACTACCAATTGTATTATAATGTTATTAATTTGGTATTGAATGTATGTGATCAAAATAGATGATTCTTAGAAAACAAAATGTGTGTAATGTTAAATAGAAAAGTGCTTATTTTAAAATACTACTAGGTCAGTTTATAGTGATAATCGTGGCTGTTGATTTTCCTTTACATAAATAAAACATTTCGTTTTAATTTTTTTTTATTTGAAACAGCCTTTATTTAGGTCATATAAAGAAATGTATTAATTAATTTAACTATAAATAAATCAACACAAATACACTTATAAAATAATTTGTGGCCTGAAGAAAGAAGAAAAATTAATGCTGTAATATTTTTTTTTTAAATGTAGGCTTCCGGTGGCTCCTAGAGAATTGAGTGAAGAACAGGATTTGAGTTGCATGACCTTGCATTTTTTCCTTGTTATACAAGATACTAAATCATTTATTCCCATTGTTTAGTTTTAGAAATCTCAGAAATATAAAGTTCCTTACACAGTGCTCATTTCCATGATATTATTTAGCTGCAATATCTATTTTGACCGAGCTGCGTGCAAACGGGAATTAACGGTTAGCGCGAATTCTGCTGGTAATTAGTGAGATTGCAGTAGCTTCACCCGGAAGGACATTTATTAGTGTAAGTGGTATTTGTGTTAGAAATTACACGTAGTTACACTATAGTAAGAGGCCGTGTTGGCTAAGTGGGAGAACACTCAGCCAACACGGATTTTTGGAGGTTATGTCTGTTCACGTCAGTAAGTGGTAACCCTCTGAATCCTTACAAGTGATATTTTGAAACCGGCATATTTTGCGAACTTGAGTTTGAAGTCCATGTGACTTTATCAAACCTGCACTTGGCGTAGTGAAATAAGGCCTAATCTCTGGTCAAGAGAGAAGTACCTGTGTCCCAGAAGTGGTAAATAAGGGTACTTATGTACTTAAGTGTGTTTTAGTTATCACGGTTTATAGGTACATAGACAATGTCATTTATAATTATTATTATCATTTTATAGGCGTAATTTAGTATCTATTAACTATAATTTGGTTTTAGGAAAATCTAGGAATAAAAATGTGTCACTTTATTATCTTGTTGTGCATTTCCATCAATTCTATTTATATTTATAATATAAGAGCAAACCAAAGGGTGGATGAACTTCACGCCAATTTAAGAATATTTTGAGTTAAAATACCTGACTTGTGACACAGTCTTCATTGCCAAAATCGGCTAGAACAATACTTACATACCAACATCCATAATAATATAAAAAAGTATTATATGTTTTTTTATGTAATCTAATGTAAAAAATATATTTTTGACGTGTCTAAAATGAAATAAAGATAATAATATATATTTCCGGACTACTCACACAGCATCACCTAACCCCAAACTAAGCAGAGCTTGTACTATAGGTGTTAGGTGACTGATATACTTCATAGATACATTTTTTTTAATAATATACGTAACATATTTTGTTTAAATAGACTCTCATTTTTCGATAATAAATACTTAGATAAATGAACTATCATACAACATATTCACTATAACATCATCATCTCCTCATGAAAAGTCATAGGTAGAGCGAGATATGTATCAAAGGATCGTAAAGCAGACAGTCGGACAGATTTATTGTATAGCCTCGATAAATGAGTGCGCCTCCCGTGTGTAATGAATTGCTGAATGTTTGGTCGCTTAGGACGTGGCCGGTTTTCTAAAACTGATTCACTGTTGCGGTGTAAAGAGTGATTGTGATGCTGGTGACAGACAAACTTGCGAGTGTACGCATAGATTTGTTTAAATTATAATTAAGTTGTAGCCGTGTTGGCTAAGTGGGAGGACACTCGACTTTCATACCGAAGGTACCCATTCCCGCCGAGGTCGATTCCTGCCGAGGGGTCAAGTGAGTGTTTGTTCTGCAGTCAGTTTCTCCTTGGCCAGACCAAGGAGAAACTGACTGCAGAACAAACACTCACTTGACCCCTCGGCAGGAATCGAATCGATGAGAATTTTTGAGAAATAACTTGTTAAACAATATTCAATATCATTTATTTTCATTGTTTGGTTTTACAAATCAAAGAAATATAGAGTTCCTTACATCAGTGCTCATTTCCATGATATTATTTAGCTGCAATTAATATGCAAGCTGCTAGACTTTCATACCGAAGGTACCCATTCCCGCCGAGGTCGATTCCTGCCGAGGGGTCAAGTGAGTGTTTGTTCTGCAGTCAGTTTCTCCTTGGTCTGGGTGTTTAATATGTATAGTAAAAAAAATATCTATCTAAGTATGTCTATTATATTAAGTATATCAGATGTGTGATGATTTTGACTGCCTCGGTGGCGCGGTGGGCGAATGTCCGCTTGCAGAGCAAGAGGTAGCGGGTTCGATTCCCGCCGAGGGTAAAATTGTTTGTATGTTCTGCAAGCACTTTTCTCCTTGGTCTGGGTGTTTAATATGTATAATAAAAATATCTATATATGTATGTATATCATATTAAGTATATCAGATATCTAGTGCCCGTAACACAAGCTTAGAGCTTACCACGGGGCTAGATGTTGTTGTGTAGATTAAAAAAAAAAAAAAAAAAAAAAAAAAGATGTCTAGTACCCGTAACATAAGCTTAGGGCTTACCACGGGCTAGATGTTATTGTGTGGATTGTCCGGATATATTTATTCATTTTTATTTATAAACAAATACGAGCATTTTTAAACCTGACGCTGCATTGGAAGTTCTTAAAACTTTTAATTTAATCTCGTTAGAAACAGGAATTAATCTCTACTATACTAATAGATCCAAACGTAGCCAGTATAAGCCAAAAAGCTCCATTTTAGTTTTAAAAGCCTTTCACAATTTTGTACGTCCGCGGATTTCCACATTTCGGATTCGGCACCAAAATATAAATCCTTTAAAACTGATGCATCGAAAGTTCCAATCATTTAAAACTTCATGAATAAGAAACATATTGAAATCCTGAATAACTTTCGAGTTGAATAATGACGAATAAATCGACATGCTCATTTGATTTAAGTTCACAGACCTTTATTTTTAAAAAAGCTCCAGTTTATTTGCGCGGATACGATGAAGGATATCTGTGTTTTTGTACGGTTTGCAAAAATATATGTTATTAATTAATATTACTTTTAATTTTCCTTTTTATAAAATAAAAAGGAGGATTAAAAGGAGATTTAAAATGCATATTTATTATTCATCAGGAGTCTCCTATAAATAGCGATACATTTAAATATAATGTTCTTTGATCCGATATAAAGTGAAAATATTTCTATGTTATATTATAGTAGCTATGAACTAAACAGTGGAAAATATTTATAATTTTACTATAAATTCAATAAATGGATATTTGATAGCCCAACAAAAGAAATTCAATAATTATGGATCTTACTGTAAAAAAATTAGGTACGTAGTTTATTGTATAATTATGTAAAATTTTAAAGTTTAAATTATTATGTCATTAAGAAGTGAATGGCGAAGGCACTTTGCAAAAGTGTGGAGTATTTAAAATGCTCAGGATTGTATATGCCAATGTTAAATTTCGTAATGTGATTTTTTTTAATTTTTATAATCTCAATTTAAGGAACATTGAGCTAGATCAGTGCTTGGATTGGTCACCATTCTAACAGCATATTTTTGAACTATAAAAATAATATTTTTGCCAATTTTTAGGTGTTTTTTATTGAAAAATGTGTATAAACTGTACACGGAACCATAGTTGGAGTAAGAGTCTATTTCAAAAAAATAGGGGTCCAGTATTTTTAAACGTTATTAGAGACGGGCTAAACAGATTACCATTTTATTTTATATGGGTAGTTATCATGTCAAATGTCAGTAGCAAAATAAACATGATGTATTTATATTCAATCCTATTTTGCGTACAGTACCCGGCACGAGGTGGGCCGAAATGGTATAATGCAAACCGGTCCGACCCACCATGAGTATTCAATGCCTCCGCAAAACGCAATAACACATGCTCACTAAAAACTATTTACAGCACCAGTTACCCCATCAAGGGAATAGTGTCGATTCGTCTAAAAGGCAGCACGCCCACAGGGTCAACTGGTCTTAAAGTTCTTAAGATAGTTGATAATAGGCTGGACCTCTATTTTTTGCTTTATCAATTTAATAAGAAAGTGCCATGATATAACATATAGGTACGAAATTTCCGGAAAGGGGCCTTGTGTACATTTAGTACATTTTGCTCTAAAGCATAACGTCACGCAAAACTTCTTCGTTTGCAAGAAGAAGGAAAAAATATGGTCACATTGTTTTAGTAATCTGAATGATGAACTATTTATAATTTCGTAGTCATCTATCCTTTTATACGAGTAGGTACTTATACAGGCGACAAACGTTTTAGACCAGTTGACCTAGTAGACTGGCTGCTTTGTAGACGAATTGATATTATGCCCAACGAGACTCATAACACAACCAAAAACCACCTTTATCAACAACCCCACGAGCGTCATAATCCCATAACAGATATACCAATAGTGACGGCTGCATTGATAGCATCTTCATCAACTTTATATGCGATTGTGGTCTTTTTTGTTTGAGGAAAAAGGATTAAAGTTGCAAGGAATGCTCGTTAAGGAGTTATCGCGTAACCTATACGGATTGTGTTACAGCGTCTGAGCTTTTATTCGCATACAAATTTAAAATAAAACTTAAATCTCAAAAGAAAAATGCATAACAATGGGGACCTGTTTTGAGTTCGCTTCTATGAACGTTATTTTTTTTTATTTCAGAGTTCTTGATAGGGATACTGTTATGAAGGTAACGCTAGTTTTAAAAATGAGCTATGTTCACTACTTTTGAAAAAAAAGCTTTCTGTATATTCTGTCTTAATTTTTTGATATGTTCGGTGTAGTTTATGCACATTATGCATTAAAAAAAACAACAATAAAAAAATATTTTTTATTTACAAAAAGATGCATTCTGAGTCACCCATCCAAGTACTGACCAAGCGCAATGTTGATTAATTCTGTAACACGTTTGTTGTATGGGAACTCTCAAAATTTAAAATCTCTATCTATCACGGCTCTTTAGATACAGACTAGTGATAGACCGACAGACAGACAGATGACGAAGTCTTAATAATAAAATAACCCTTCGAAAAAATATCGTGAAAATTGGTTAAAAACATCCATAAGTTTTCAAAAAATAAATTTATCAAATCGTCCAGTGTCCGCCCGCTTTCGATGCGTGGAACGTCACATGACAGCGTAAGTTTTAATAAATAAATATAAATATTTCCAGACAATTCACACAACAACATCTAGCCCCGTGGTAAGCTCTAAGCTTGTGTTGCGGGTACTAGATATCTGATATACTTAATATAATAGTCATAGTCATACATATATATATATATATATTTTTTATTATAAATATTAAACACCCAGACCAAGGAGAAAGTGCTTGCAGAACATACAAACACTTGACCCCTCGGCGGGAATCGAACCCAATACCACTTGCGCCGTAAGCGGACCATCGCCCACCGCGCCACTGAGGCAGTCGATAACTGTGTTGAAATCGAGTGTTAACCACGCTATTTGTTCGAAGTATTTCATTTTATCCAATATCTCAGAAACGAATAAATTGATTTTAAAAAAATTACTACATTCTACAATACATTTATTTTGCAAAAGTCGGCACTCCGCTAATAGGTACTTGTATTGAATAATTAAAAAGATGGTAAAGAGCAAAGCTCGGCACTCCGCTACTAAATCATAAAATAACACTAAGTGAGAAGACTCAAAGCGACCTCCATAATTTACCATCAGTGAAACACATGAAGACTAATTAAGGTCGTTGAAGCATGTTAACACCTCGCATGTGCCTAATGAAGCCTTTAAGTAACTAAACTATCTCAACATTGCGCAGAATATTCATAATTCATAAAATTTATTCAATTCACAATTTTTACATTGTCTGAATGTCTATAATATAATAAAACACAATAATTACAATTGTAATAACTAAATTATTTCTATATTAGCCCTCAATATTGTCATAAAATCATATAAAATAAAATAAAAATAATAGTCAGTAATTAATTAAGATTAAAATTAAAACGAAAATAATGAAACTTAAATTAAAATGTCTTTTTATAACAATATTGTGAATAATGTCATTGAAAATATATAATAGGGGTACATAATATTGAAATGTCGAGTAGTAACACCCCCTTAATAAAAGTTCTTTTAATTTGTGCTTAAATAAGTTGTAATTGTCGATAGTTTTCATGTCACTGGGTAATGCATTGAACAGTATAACGGCTTGGTACCTGCAACAGTGTATTATTTTAAATTTCAATACTTCAAACATAATCCTCAAGTGTCTTCAATTTCTGTGATGAATCTTCGCATTTGAAAATGCAATAAAATCTCACGGGACCAGATTAGCTCCAGTTCTCTTCTACAATATGAACTGGATATTCCAAGCCGCATTCTCCCTCAAAGTGTTCCGTAGAAATGTAGAATCTACGCGCTTATTTATTAAAAACTATCGGCCCGCCCCGGCCTCGCACGGGTAAAAAAGTTCCCGGCAATTCTTCCTTATTTGCTCTCCGTTTAGACCTACCCTGGACTACGACAAACATTTTAAGACCAAAACCAGCTCAATCGGCCCATCCGTTCTCAAGTTTTATTCAGAACTAACTTCATTTTTATTTATATATAGATTGAAGTCCCCGCCACGTCTATCTGTCTTTAAGTTCGGGATACTCAAAAACTACTGAACGGATCTTAATGCGGATTTTGGCATAGGTAGAGTGATTTAAAAAAACGTTTTTACATCCGAGCAAAGCCAAAACGGGCCCGCTAGTATTTAACATTAGCAATTAAATATATATCTTATTCATGACCTATGGTTATGTCAAACCTCGATGATTGATTTTCTTACTTTGAATAATGTTGTATGGTTCCACCATAAATACAAAGTTTTCGTAATTATGACCACTTTGAATAATTTGAATATATAATTCCTATGAAAAATAGGTTTTTCGGAAAGTACATAAATATAGAAACATATATTTTACTGTATAAACACTCATTTCCTACTTCAAAGTAACTCAGAATTTAGAAACAAGGATTTTAGTATGATTTTAATTTCAACGCGATACCTTCAGACGTACTCGATATTAATGTCTATGGTATACAGTCAGGCGGATAGAGTGACAAACAGACAACAAAGCTAAACAAACCTTCAGTTTTTTTATCCAGGTGATTAACCCTAACCGACCATCTCATTTAAAATTAATATTTTCCTGTTCACCTTTGTATAAATTCCTGCTACTAGGCGAGGAACAATAGATGCATACATTGACAAGACGTACGGTCTATTATGACTGGATTGCAGTAGTAATTCATGCGTTGCGTGTTCCTAGTCAGCGAGCCGGATTAATAGCCAGGTTTGTTCAGCATATACCCTTAGCGGTTAGTCTAACGGTTACATTTAATAGAAAGGGACTTTTTAGCGGAGAGCTAGGCTTTGATTAATATTATAACAGCCTTAGTGTGCTTAGGTTTGAAAGAGCTATAAGCATTTTTCCACGAATAAAATGATTCTAAGTATAACTTTTTTAATTGTCATGTCTCTCTCGTCAAGAGAGAAGTCCCTGTGCCCCAGCAGTGGGAACGTTAATAGGGTGAAGATGATGATGATGATGATGATGAATTGTCATGGTTCAGGTTTAAGAACGTCTATTTATCTCAAAATAATTCACTTAATCAGACCATTTTATATATAATACTAGCGGCCCGCCCCGGCGTCGCACGGGTAAAAAAAGTTCCCGGCAATTTTTCCTTATTTGCTCACCGTTTAGACCTACCCTGGACTACGAAAAACATTTTGAAAAATCATAGACAACCTATAAAATGAATATTGAACTTTCGAGACATAGACAATAGCTCAAAGAGTAGGTATATTACCACCACGTATGAATAACTTATTAAGAAAAATCATAGACAACCTATAAAAAGACATTTATTTTACACTTTTGTTAACCTGTCGATAATAAAAGACAAATAAACAGCAATAAATTAAAACCGCGACTATATTTTAAGATTTAAACTATCCTATCTCTCAAGTTGGATCGAACTGCACATGGTGTGCGAATTTTATTATAATCGGTTAAGTGGTTTAGGAGTCCATTGAGGACAAACATTGTGACACGAGATTTCTATATATTAAGATTTAATTATAAACAAGCATTCGGGACAGATTGCTGTTAATTTTAGATTTCTTATAAATACAATAGTATCCTTATTTTATAAACAATTCACTAAAACACTAAATTCTTTACAATACTTTTTGAAAATATTAAAGTTTATGCCGTGGTCATATAGCGCTTGCAACAGCTTCGAAATACAACTAAACTCAAAAATCGTCTAATCGTGGTATTATGTTACCAGTTTCAGTATGATTCAAGAGGTTTAAAATATTGTCTAAACTACTTCAGGAGCACAGTTACAAGGCGGGCGTTCACTAGATTTTTTTGTCACGATGAGAACTCATTTTTGTGTCACTATTATGTCCCCAAAACAATATCGACATAATTAGTCATAATATTACGGCGGTTCAAATTCACAACCTGGTAACCGTAACCGTCGTATATCCCGGGTTATGACTTCATTAAAAATAGGTTTCTTCTGTGTGTTAGCCACCTATTTTTTACCTTTTAAATTTAATTTGAAAATGCCAAGATACAGGATACAGGTGACGTATACATTTTGTACATAAGCATTACGTCAATGGATTGTATCGTCTTCAAGTTTCGTTTACTAGAAAAAAGATAAATAAAAAATTATAATAATAAATTTTATTAAAATATTAACAAAGTTCACTTATAACTATAGGTATAAAAATGATTAAAATAGGTATGGAATACATGACGACTTATAATTATTTCTAGTTATCTACCCCTTTGTTTAAGCAAGGCTGTCACTGTCTACTCCAATACATAATGTCGTCTGCACCGAACACAGAACCAGTTCTAAATAAGATGCATCAATAATTTCGCTAACACAATCAGAGTCACTCGACGAGACCTACAAGACAGGACAGAAGCGAGCTTAAGGTATCGATATTGAGGTATCGAGTATAAATTCGGGCCAATTCGATTACTGCTATCTCGATGCATCTCTCGTGAGATAATCGGGTTGGGGACGGCACAAAGCCTGAAATACGGTTGAGTTAACCTTAATAAAATACTGGTTTGTACTATCGGTCTTTGAAAGTTAAGGACTTTGGGATATTAATATAGGTATATGTTCTGCAATACATCGCTATATTAATAAGCTAAAAGATAGGATTACAAACTTTTGAAACATAGCCTCTTCCACAAAGTCAGTGTTAATGTGATCATAGTATGTTTAAAAATGAGCAATAAAATTAAGTCACATAATGCAAACCATGCGAAGTTTCCAAGCTAAAAAATATATGCTATATATGACGGAAGCCCGTTTATATATAATTTTTATTCTGTTCTTTGTATTTATTTTTATAAGGGCAACACAAAAAAAATTTTAAAGGCGTTCTAGCGCCTTAGCTCACGCCTTAGCAATAGCGTTCTGTCTGCTTTTAATAGTAAATGCCATTTATTAAAAAGTGTATTAATAAATAATTTATTAATTAATTTTTAAATTTTGTTAGGATTTATAACAAGTACTAACCCTAATTTTAGATATTTTAAATACTGTCTGAAGTAAATAAATATATTTTTTTATTAATTTTTGATCATTGGTTTTTGGATCTATCTCCGCGATATTCGCAGATCGTCTTTCTGCCTGCTAACCATTGGATAGCAACAGACAGACAAACAGCGTCTTAGTAACGAGGGTCCCTACACTATAGGCGACCCTAAACCTATATTCTAAACAGAGCTAACCCCATTTCTGTCAGTAAACAATTTCCTGTACAAAATCGTAGCCGATAAACTATGGCATTATTCGTACACGGAAAAGGTAAAGCGAGTCTAAGCAAAATAGTATTCGTAAGGGTCAAGATTCAGAACTCAGCTTTGTTCCTAGTGCCTTTTAGGGAGAACACCAAAAGGGAATTCTCAACTAGATCAAGTACGGCGTGATGGTAAAATCTATAGAATGGTTTATTGTATTTATGTGACTACTAGTGACGGGAAATTTGTTGCTTTTTGTGCTGGAAATATCTCTCAAGGTTGTCTGGTAGAAATCGCTCTTTAGCGATAAGACCGTCACATAGTATAAACAATAAAAAAACAGACTATTCACACAACAACATAAGCGCAGTCGTTGTAAGCTCTAAGCCTGTGTTATGGGTAATATCTGATATATTTAATATAATATGCGTACATTATATAGATATTTTTTATTATACATATTATATTAAACACCCGAGGAGGAAGTGCTTGAACATGCAAACACTTTCACCCTCGACGGGAATCGAACCCGCTACCTCTTGCGCCGCAAGCGGACTCTCGCCCACTGCGAAACTGAAATAGTCAAATTGCTAATGTATTGTTTTGTGTAATTTAATTTAATTGTGTGCGCAATAAAGAATAATTATCTCATCTTATATCTTAGCAAGTGAGAAAACAGTTCAGCTCCATGTCCACGTAAGTATTTTCTACCTAGAGGCATAATTGTCAAAAAATAGCTTATAATTAGCATGCTTTTTTCCGGTACCTACATATTATCAAGAATCGACAGCCGTGCTATATCTAGCATGCTGTTTCTAGCGCGGGGTGAGGGCGAGTTATACTCAATAGGAAGTGCTAAATAGCTTTCAACGAGATCACATAAAAACAAGACGTCTTATTGCACAAAAATAATGTAGTACCTATTTTTTTAACATGTCTTCCACAGATGTCAGCCCAGCACTATCTATTCCGTTCGATATGTTAATGTCCTAATGTCTGCAATGTGCAGTTCCTTTTCCTTAATTTAATTCCGGCAATGGTTTCAATTTATATACTTAGTTGGTACATTGAATTAAATACAAAGTGCAAACAAAAACATATGTTGTGAGCATTTTCCACAATACCAAGTACCTATCTAATTTAAAACATAGGTTAAATATTGATAATTAAATAAGTCATAGAATGTAAATTACTTTATAAAAACTTAAAAAATATAATATTTTATTTATGAAACATAATTTATTTTCAAATTTTAATTTCTTTTTAAGTTTTTATAAATTAATTTACATTGTATGACTTATTTATTAATCAATATTTAATGTTGTTTCTTTTTTATTTGTTATTTTATTAATAAACGTATTTATAATTAAAAAAGTGAATGTAAATTTTAAGAACATACCTTTATACAAACCTGACCTGTAACCTATGTTATCAATAAAGAATCTTGATACTCAAAACTTGTCCAATGCTTTTCCTATTAAACCCGGTTTGGGGTACAAGTTAAGAGGCATCCTAGCAGTATAAAATATGTTTTATTCTATTATATCAATTTGGTGATAGTCGATGTCAGCTCGGATCTCCAACTATGATGATACTTACATGAAGTATGGAAAAGGTTAGCTTTTTGTATAAATCGCTAGCTTCTCAAGTTACCCGTGTTTATAAGATTTTTCCGCGGGATAGATGTATTTTCCCGCTCTATTAAAGCCTTTCTCGATAAATAAAATATCTAACAGTGCAAGAATTACCCAAATAAAAATTATCAAAAACAAACCATTTAACAAATTCTTCAGCTTTATAATATTTATTAGAGATGATAAAAATCCGTGTTGGCTAAGTGGGAGCACACTCGACTATCATTCCAAAGGTCGTGAGTTCAAACCCCGACGCGAACCTCTGGATTTTTCTTCTTGAAAAATATGCACGTGCTTTAACGGTGAAGGCAAACATCGTGAGGAAACCGGCATGTTCTAAGAACTTTAAAGAGTTTGAAGGACATTTGGCATTCACCAACCCGTACTTGGCTAGCGTGGTGAACTAAGGCCTAATCTCTCTCCAAGAGGAAGTCCCTGTGTCCCAACAGAAGGAACGTTAATAGGGTGAAGAGGATTAAAAAATGATATATTTTTAAACATGTTCAATAAATCAGCTAAATATACCCAACACTAGTTCCACAAATGGCCGCCCAGCCCTATCTAACCCGGTCGATATGTAAATGTCCTAATGTCGGCAATGTGCAGTTTCTACACCTTAATCTAATTCCTGCGATGGTTTCAATTTATTTACTCAGAGATTAGATACTCGGTA
Organism: Gymnoscelis rufifasciata; assembly: GCA_929108375.1. Taxonomy (NCBI): domain Eukaryota; kingdom Metazoa; phylum Arthropoda; class Insecta; order Lepidoptera; family Geometridae; genus Gymnoscelis; species Gymnoscelis rufifasciata. Next base: position 2,718,540 of record OV815320.1, read on the forward strand.
TATGGCAAATGTTCACAAGGTAATGTTTTGTTTGCAATACGTATGTTTTGTATCTTAGGCTAGACGCATTTTGTTTTTAATTTTACCTAAGAATTGCTTAAAAAATACGCGCTCTCTACGGGACCTAAATTAATGTAGTACATTTTTGATTGTAATGTCTTGATGGTGTCGAATGGGGTACCAAGTTTAAGAGCTTCAAACGTTCTATTAAACTCCTACAAAGCGTGTTGAAAAATATTTTTATGTATTTTTTTTTACAATTACTAGTTTAGTTTCGAAAAGTTCAAATGTTCTATTTATGTCGGTTTGTCGTGCGTAAAACATAGTGTTCGGGCAGATGCTTTATTTTTTTATTTTATTTTTTGTGTATGTATGTACATTATGGTGTACAAAGGTTTTGTAGTGACGTAGGTGTAGCCAAAGCAAATATCGTTGCGATAAATAACCTGCCAATCGTCGTTGACCTAATTTTTTTATTTTTTTTTATGCTGGATAAGCGTTTATTTGACCACAATCTCACCTGATGTAAAGTGACGATGTGGTCTAAGATGGGACATGAAGACCTAGAAGGTAGATGGCTTCTCCGGACCACATTACGAAACACGAAAAAATCGTTTAACTATGATTGTAAGTTGTTTAATTTTTATGTTAATTTAATTTGTGTTTAGCTGCAAATTAATGATTTCTATTTCTATTTTTAATAACAAGGATCTATAGGGCCACACATTGCGTTAATACGAATACTCGCCAATGATAATGTTGCCAAAGCCTAGAACTTCACAGGAGCGTGGGCTTAGAGTGATCTTCTAGATTGGTGAAGACACAAAAGAAAACGAAGGAAGGACCGGTAGTCTGTACCTATAACGTGAGCAAACAGACTTATGTATTGGCGATTGTCATTTTCAGTTTAATCAAAAACGGTTGTTTGTCAAATAATATTCCTAAACTAGCGGCCCGCCCCGGCGTCGCACGGGTAAAAAAAGTTCCCGGCAATTTTTCCTTATTTGCTCACCGTTTAGACCTACCCTGGACTACGACAAACATTTTAAAACCAACATCAGCTCAATCGGCCCAGCCGTTCTCGAGTTTTAATCAGACTAACGAACAACAATTCATTTTTATTTATATAGATTTGGTTATTCGTACCAACAAATATCGGGACAGATGAAACAAAGAACAAAACTAACACCAATAGAGATGTTGGTATTTCGCTTTAAGAAAACTTAAATAAAAAGTAGTTATACGCAGAGGGTTAAAAACAATCAGAGAAGCAATTTTTTTCTCATAAAATATCAATTAAGCACTTCAAAGATTCCATTAATACGAATTCTTGATTCGCAATCGCGGATCGTTTAATTTATTCGAAGGTTCCATTCAGGTTTTTTAATTAAGCCGTCTTGTTAGTCCTTATTAAGAGAAATGGGTTTCGGTTTTGTGTTCGTTTGGGCGATAAATTCTTGCCTCGATGCAGTGGGTGTTTGTGTACACGGCTTTCGTAACTGCGAGTTTATTTCTAACCTACTAAGGTGAAAATGACTTAAAAAAAGGTAATAGAATTTATTTAACTTAATAACTTTTGTGTCTCAGTGGCGTGCGTCTTGTCCTCCGAACAAAATAAATAAAAATAGATAGTGCTGTTTCTTATATATAAAATTCTCATGTCACAATGTTCGTTTCCGTACTCCTCCGAAACGGCTTGACCGATTCTCATAAAATTTTGTAAGCATATTGAGTAGGTATGAGAATCGGCCAACATCAATTTTTAATTTTGCAAAACAACGTTTGCTTGGATCAGCTAGTTATCTATAAGTATATGTTGATACACATTGTCATGTCCATTGTCGCAATGGCCAATCCGATCAAAATTAGATTATGTGATATCTTGTACTGTATCTTTTTAAAAATCATTAGAGAAATACCTAAGAAAAAAGTAGAAAAAAAAATTATATTTTATAATTCGTTTAAAACTAAGCGCAAACTCAACTCCCATATTTTCGAAATTCCATTAAAAACATAAAAGGGGACATATCGATTAAGATTTAGTTATAATGGGTTTGGGTCGTTAAATATTTTTATTTCCTTTTAATGTCTTTGGATTGGATTAATCTTGAATATTGAAATATCTTGCACTCCGTAGGGGGCTATAAAAATTCAATCAGAAGGAAACCCTCAAATTCGCTGGCGATAAAAATTACCTTGTCAGTGGTCGTTTCATACAAATGGGGTAAGGATTTTTTCGTGAACCGATTCGATAATATTGGTATTTTCATACATCAGTTTTTGAAACTAGCTTACCAAATTTTTTAAATATTTTTAATAAGTGATAAACCTCACTTTGTAGGTGAAACTATTTAAAATTTTTATGCAGAAAAAGAACACAACACAAGACACATCCGTAACTTTCGCACGCACAGGATTCGAACCTGCATCTCTGGGATAGCGAGCTTACTCGGGGCTTCACTCGATAATGGAACGCTGGGGCGCTAGCCCATGCAGGTTCGAATCCTGTGCGTGCGAAAGTTACGGATGTGTCTTATTCTTTTTCTGCATAAACATTTATAAATAGCTTACCAAAACCATAAAAAATGCATAATGAAACTTAGCTGAATTTCAAAGATTATGTTATAATAATCTATAAAATAAATTACATTTCCCAACTTGTACAATAATGAATGAATGAAATGAATGATCGTATTTATGACAACATTTTTTATCATTATGGTAGGAAAATAATATCTTTTATAGTCTGGCCGCTTAGGAAGAGCGTTTCTGACAGCTGTCAGTAAAAGTCACGCTTATGTTGTCCTGAATTTCTGAGTATTACCGACAATATGCTACTAAAACCAGATTATACCAGAGATACCTTTTTCGAACCACTGTCTTTATTTTTCTCTTATTTTCTTAAATTCTTGTTTAATTATAATGTTTCTGTATTTGTTTATTTTGTTATTCTTTGTTTTTAAATTTACTAAGTATGTTTTATATATACTGTGGTCCGAAATAAATGTGTCTTATTCTTATACAGAAATTATTTTTTAGTAATATTATATTATGTATTTTTATTAATTATTCTTAAGTGAATCGTCACGTAACGTTCTTGATCTGCTCATGCGTTGTGTTAATTTCTTTAAAGAATGCGGCAGTACTACTCTCCCTTTCAGACCTAAGACGCCCAGATTTTTAACCCCCGACCAAAAAAGAGGGCTGTTATAAGTTTGACGTGTCTGTCTGTCTGTCTGTGGCATCATAGCTCCCGATCGGAGGGAGCGATTTCAATTTAGTTTTTTTTGTATGAAATGTGAGTTTAGCCCGGGTGTTCTTAGACATGTTTAATGAAAATCGGTTGAGCCGTTCAAAAGTTATGGGGGAGAGAGTGGGGAAGGAAAACCGAAAATCTGCAAATATACTCGAGTGGGGTATCAAATGAAAGAGCATCGCGTGCCCTAACTACTAAATATTATGGTGTTTTACTTATAAGGAAATTAAATCATTGGAATCGGGGATCTTCTTAAATTTGTAATTTAGATTTTTACAGAATGAAACTAAAGGAACTGATCTACCATTAATTCTTGAAATTATTATCACTTTGTACGAAAACAGCATCATCTTTCGCTTTCTTAATTGCACCTCCCACGTGCCCCATCCATGCTTTTTATGCAAAACTGTGAAAAAGAGGTCTCATTAGCATCGTTTAGATCCCATTTCGCGACTTAATTTGAATCTGTGGCCCATAGAGTTTAATCAGTTACTGTTATACAATTAAATTATTTGTGGATTGGATCGCCGTGGGTACTGGGGTAAGAATACATATCGACGCTGGAAATTTGAAATGTCGTAAGGAACAAACCTACGATATACAGGAGAGCAAAAAAAATTCCTATTTTTCCTATTAGGATGCTTTTTAAACAGAATGTTTTAAAATTAATTTATTTAAAGCTTAATATAACTTTAACCTCGTTAAACTAAATAGTTTAAAAGATGATGTCCCTTACACTTTGACATTTAGGAATAGGTGTCCATTACGAAATAATTTTTTTTAAACATTACTTAATTAAAATCATTTTGTCGTAACTACCCGACCTGCCTTGTTCATGCAAGCATTTTATGTTGTACAGTTAAGAAATTTATAGCAAATAAGTGAAATAAAGATGTTTTAGAAATTTTACTGATTTGGAATGTTCATATGCAGGGTAACATATTAACGCTTCCACAAGTTTCCTGTGGGCCGTAAGACCTGGCCAATAGAAACTCCAAAGAAGATGGGCATCTTCTTCTATTTGGAACTCGACATCAAATAATGTGCTCGCCAACTCGCTTGCCGAGCGTGGTGAGTACTGCAACGCTTATAAAAGATGTCAAGACTATGAGCACAGATTCTGTGCTATGAGGTAACATTCCTCGTCTAAAGATAAATGTTGTTAGAAATAATAAGCTGCTACCTGACTTCCTCATGATAATTACACGAAAATTCAATGCACTGTATAAGGAAAAATATGTAAATGACAAACAATTTTGTTTTTAAGTCTTTAGTTTTCAGTCTTTATGAGTTTGTCACTATACTTTCTATCACTTTGGTATACGGGACGAATGTGGACAAATAGTTTTGGGACGGTAGTGTTTTTTTAATGATCTGGGTCAAAACCTCTCTAACGGTCGAACATTTAATCGGTATGAATCATTGAAAGACTAAAAATAAAACTCATTTAAAGGTGGTATGTAAGTCACTTTGACTATTTAAAAGTAGCGTTTAACTCTAGTTAGTCTCGTTTTTAGTCTCTGGTGGTAGGCTTCGGCTGCGGCTTGTCACCACCCTCCGGGCTGGGCCAGTGCGTGAAACGATTTTTTCGTGTTTCGTAAATGTGGCCCGGAGAAGCTATCTACCTTCTAGGTCTTCATGCTCCATCTTAGACCACATCGCCTCCAAACATCAGGTGAGATTGTGGTCAAATGAAGGCTTATTTAGCATAAAAATATAACTTCAAAACTACTCAACCGATTTTAGCTTAATTTAGTTTACAGAAAATCTAGAAGCTAAGAATGGATAAAAGCTTTGAAATTATGAAGCTTATTTCATTAGGTATTTCGAGCCATGCTCCCAATTAATTAGACAATGGCTATCACGATAGCCACTCGCTATTAATCAGATAGCCATCGCCATCCGTTGAAGTCGCCTTCTACACAATACGGTTATATTTCATCCAGGTAGGCCTGTTATATTTGTCACTTGTGATACTATCACTGTTGATAAATCATTTTTTTATGTTGGCTTTATTTATTTCCCTTTTGTATAGTGACTTAGATAAAACTATCAATCTATACTAACATATCAAGCTGAAGAATTTGTTTAAATGTCTTAAAAACCACTGGCAAATAGCAGATTTATCCAGGAAGGCCACATTATATAGGCTTTTATCCGTAAAAAAATATATCACTGTTAGATAAAACGCGCGATTAAAATGATGGCTTATAGAACAGACATTTCACACCTAAGACGATTTCATAGAGTGCTCTCTGACAAATCATAGTTCAGTTTCTTGTAATTGGACTTTGCGCTTGAAGCGACAATTTGCCAGTGTCGAGTTAAATAAAATTATAAAGTGAAAAAGATGTTACTCAGTTGAACGCCATTTTGCGTCCCAACAAATCATAAGTAGCTGACATACCAATTAATTTGCTTGCATTGACATTCCGTTTGTATTATTACTGTATTGTAATTGGATTCAACTGAGTAACATATTTTTCACTTTATAATTTGGCAAATTGTCGCTTCAAGCCCAAAGTACAATTACCTACATTAAGAAACTGAACTGAACAGAATTGTAATTGATTTATTATTTAGAACTTGACATAATGTGTTATTGACTAAGTATTTTCAATTTGACATATATATATTAAGTAATTGAATTTGATGATTTATTTGTTTTGACATTATTAGTACTAGAAAACCAGTGTAACTAAAATGTAATTGTGACGTATAATTATATTATTAATAAATAACTATCTATCGATAAATAGTCACACAGAATGACTACAATAACATATTAATGATAGCAGATTTATCGAGGAAGGCTATATGCTATTTTACCAGAGGAAAATACGTTGTTCCCGCGGTAAAATCCATAAAAAACGGGCAACGCTGTGGCGTGAAAAGCTAGTTTTTTAACCGACTTTCTACGAAAATGTGGGGATATATATATATATATATATATATATTGTTTTATAACAATTTTAGCGGCGCAGTGTTTGAAGAGCAGGCGCTTGTTTGGCTTGACTTGACCCTTCGGCGGGAATCGAACCCGCTACCTCTTGCGCCGCAAGCGGACTGTCGCCCACCGCGCCACAGAGGCAGTCATAATGTTGAATACATTTAACGGTACAGGCCTCCTCCAACGGTCCCCACTATTTTCGGATTTTTGCAGTTTCCCCCCATTGTATTACAAATTATTTAGATACCATCAATATCGGTCTTTCGCTTTCTCTCTCTTTCTCTTACGTATGTATAATACCATTATACATACGTTTCCAAGTCAATTAGCTTATAGAAAAACCCTTCGGACAAACCTGCGCGACCAAAGCGACTGCGAATCGGGAGCGTCTGCCGCGAGGCGGACGCTAAGCATGCTTTACTATAATAAAAATATGTATATACTTATATAAATTATATTAAGTATATCAATTCAATAAGTCAATTATATAAGTAGTATAGTACTTTATATAATTTATGTATATAAACTATATTATGTAGATCACATGTCTAGTACCGGCAACACATGCTTAGAGCTTACCACGGGGCTAAATGTTGTTGTATGGATTGTCTAGCAATATATATTTAAACTATGGATGATTGCTGTCTGAAATAAATGATTTTTTTTATGTTTATTTTATTTATTTATTTAAATACTTATTTATTTTATTTAATATCTATTTATTTATGCGACCACAAAGCTGGACATTTACAGGCAAATACGTTTGGCCGAAGCCTAAGCCACGAGATCAAAGCTACAAGCTACCTTTGTGGAATAACTACAAACAAATGCTTAGCAACGAAACTGTTATCCACATTCATTACGTTCCATTCCAATACCGAACTTTACGTTACTTTGATTGAAAATTGTTGTTGGAATTGTTGCGAAAAGTTATTTTATTTTGTTTGGAAAACATTGACAAATCAGAAGTTAGTACGATGCGGGCTTTCAATCAATTTGCCGTGGCGTTATTTTTTCAACGGCTTTCGAAACACGCCACTGAGTGATTCGGTTGTGGAATTGGTTAAAAAATATTCTATTTTGTATGAGATTCTCAAAAATATAAAGTTTTAATTCGACGACCTTCTGTGGCTAGTTGGGCGAAGTTACGCCTGAGGCCCAAGAGATTGCGGGTTCGATTCCCACCGGGGGACCAGAACTGTACGATCTACAATTTCTGGGTTTAAACAAAACACCATTATAATAATATGTATGTATTACAAAAAAATATACATTTTATATATCAGTCACGTAACCCATAGTAGGTACAAGCTCTGCTTAGTTTGGGGTTAGGTCATGCTGTTTGATTAGTCCGGAGATATTTATTTTATATATTTAATGCAAAACTGGTTGTGCCAAACGAATATGTGAAAGGTTCGTTGGCGGATTTTTTGGCTTACGGGAAGATTTAAAATGATATTTTTAAATGAAACATTATTATTATCAAATAAGGTTTTTTTTTTTTTTATAAGCAACAAGAATTTCCTCTCTGGATAAGATAAACTAACCGAGAGTTGGGCAGTGCGGCAGCGGGCTTTAGGCGGCGCGTATCTGCAGTAAAGCGGTATGACGGTGGCGCGGTGGCGGTGCGGTGGCGGTGCGGTGGCGATTGGTTACTCAAGTCTATAAGTAGACATTCTAAGGGAGAATTTAACACAGAGATATCAATACAATTCGCTTTAAACCGAAATTCTTTGCTTTTTTAACCTTTTCCTGACTTCGGAAAATCAACCCTAGATAAAAGTCACTAGTCAAAAAATAAATAGGATGAACTCTATGTATCAAAATACTGATTCATCATATCAGCTGTAGGATGCCCACTGCTGGATATAAGCCTTCCTCATTGACTTCCACTTATTTCGGTTAGAGGCGGTCTGCACCCACTTTGTACCTGCAGCCTTTATCAAATCCACGTAGTTGCACTGCACTGCGGCAAACTGATTATCAAAGTCAAAGTCAAAGTCAAAACGTTTATTTCCTTAGACACTTATGCATACATGGACAGGTCAACTTAAAGCTAATTAATATAAAAACCAACAATAATCAAGGAAATAACATTGTCTTGACAGTTCGCTGCAATTTTTTATACTGAGTTGAGAAGCGAATATAACAACCCAGCTTTCATCTCATAAGTTGTTATATCCATTTCGGAATACTGATTATATGAATACTCGAAAACTACATGCACCCTTATTTTCTTTTTATTAAGGTGATACCTATAAATATAAATTTGAACGCCCGAACTCAAAACAAAACAAAACGTATCGAGTAGAGCATCGGTTTAAAATACAATAACTGACCATTTATACGACTTAAGAACAAGGCAGCCGGAAGTGCGTATGAATGCTAACAGGTCCGCCTGCATCATAGATATCCAGCGGCGGTACAATAAAGACATAAATCAACATGATCACTGAATAAAATCCACTATCTCGCTCATCGGTACGCTCCTTCATAACGATACTGCACGATACAGTGGGCAATGAATTTTAAAGTGTATAAACACTGATTATATAGAGTGTTTAATTTTTTTTCCTTTTACTGTCAAAATAATGTTTGAGTATTTTAAGTACATAACTTGATTTCTCTCAATAAGACGCAAAAATAAAAAGAAAATGATAATTATTGATATCTGATATTATCTACTTTCTAAAAAAGCCGTGTTAGCTAGTTCTGAGAGCTCACTCGACTTTCATTCCGAAGGTCGATAGTTGAAACCACGGCACTCCGATGGTTCAAACCTTGCCACGAACATTTGGGTTTTTCTGCTTGTAAAATGTATGTGCGCTTTAAAACACGTGCTTTAACGGCGAAGGCAAACATCGTGAGGAAACCGGCATGTTCTGAGAACTTTAAAGAGTTTGAAGGACATGTGACCCTCACCAATATGCTCTTCGCCAGCGTGGTGAATTTAGCCTCCCTCGTCAAGAGAGAAGTCCCAGCAGTGGGAACGTTAATAGGATGATAATGCTGATAATGTATTAGGTACAACAAAAAATCGAAAGCTCTAACATAGGCGCAAAGGAAAATTAAAAGTTCTACCAACAACGTCGAAAGCCACCAAAACGTTTATTCAAAAACTACAAACTAGTTGACCTCTATTTTTACGCGCATTTTGCATAACACACGCCCAAGTCTATGAATACACTACTTTTGTTGCCATAGTAATTACTAATACAGTAGTTTAACTTTAAGGGATTACGGTAAGACCTGTCGATAGATATAAATTAATCTCAGAAAAGGACGGATATAAAGATAAATAATATAAGATAAATATTCTTTGTCGCACACATAATTAATGGCGGTCTTATCGCTAAAGAGCGATCTCTACCAGACAACCTTGAATAGATAGAATTATTGGGAAAAACAAGGAGACCTGTGTGCAATATACGAAAGTATTATAAAGAGCATTATAATAACAATAAAGATTTAAAATAAATGTAAATAATAAATAAACTACCACGTCTTTAAATCTTTTAAAACATATTTTAATTTAAAGTTCGAAATTGAAGTGTTGCCGGAATTAATGGTGCAGGTACATCTTAAATTAAATAAAACATTTTGGACTCATCACATCACACAGAATCACGTAAGCCCCACATTATCATAGCTTGCACTATGGATGTTAGGTGACTGATATATACATAGAAACATCATCATTATTTTAAATTAATATGAAGAAAGAAGGAGCATAACATTAATACGAGTATAGCACACTCAATTTATATTATTGTACCTATGTCATAATAATATATAAATAATATTATTTATTATTATAATTAATAATAATAGTAATTATTATTATTAACATAATAATTAATATACTTTGTAATCTTTACGAATGACACATTTTTTTTCGTAGGTGGTTTTAAAAAATACTAACTTTGCGCTACTGTTTCATAACACTACGTGAATTCACATCGTCCAGCCAACTAATAACAATAAATTTTTCAAACGTCCCGTGTAACGAGCCGCCCGGAGCGCAGTCACCGAGAACCGAGGTCGGTAGGTGCTATTTTTGATGTATAACACCTTAACCGGTGATTCTCTTTTGAGAAAGATGTTCAAGACAATCAGGGTAAATTTTTCGGTCCTCTAGAAGAAGACTTACTGACAATTAAGAAATTGATTTAAAAAATTTATAAACTATGTTTAAAAAACTAACTTCTATCTATACTAATATTATAAAGCTGAAGAGTTTGTTTGTTTGTTTGAACGCGCTAATCTCCGAAACTACTGGTTCGAATTTAATAATTCTTTTTGTGTTGGATAGTCCAATTATCGAGGAAGGCTATAGGCTATATAACATCACGCTACGACCAATAGGAGCAAAGATATAGTGGTAAATGTGTAAAAAACGGGAGAAATTGTTCATCTTTGAATCCTTCCGTTGCGTGCGGCGTGAAAACGGTTCAAGATACACAAAAAATATGTATTAAAGAATAATACCTCTTTTAATGATCTAAAAAACAGTCCGCGATAGTATATGTCTATCTTTTAAGATTAACTCACAAAAACCGTTTTTATGGTACCTAATTTGGTCGAAATAATTTGTTTAAGTTGTATCAACATAATAATATTAATCTTTATTCAAATAAATATGTTGTTGGTTAAGAGTAATTCATCCATTATAACGCGGGTAGCACCGCAGGGCACAGCTAGTATCTAATAAAATTCCAGGGTTGCTCTCGATTTTTCACATGGTGACAATGGGACAACGCAGCAAACAACAATAATTTTCAAAATTTGTTCACAACTTACGAATATATCGCGTAACAAACATACAAAAAAAAAACATTCAGTCGTAAAGACCTCCTTTTTAACCGACTAAAAAAAAGAAGGTTTCTCAATTCGACCGTATATATATTTTTTTGAAGTCAGTTAACAAGCAAAATGAGACACTAGCTAAAACTAAGATTTTAGATTGTCTGGATGCATCTTACAGGTCTCAAAGTTTCCTATAAAAGCCTTAATTAATAAATGATCATGTTCGATGCCCGCCGAGAATAAAATTGTTTGTATGTTCTGCAAGCACTTTTCTCCTTGGTCTGGGTGTTTAATATGTATAATAAAAATATCTATATAATGTATGTATATTATATTAAGCATAACAAATATGTAGTAGTTTATACGGCTGTTAGTAGTTCATTGCCATTTATGAAGAATATTATGTATAGGTTACAAAGCTACTTAGGAATAGCTAAGTAAGCAGCGGCGTGGATGGAAAAGCGGCGCGGGCGCGGTGGCGGTGGCGGCGTGGTGGCCGGTGCGGTGGCATCATGAACTTGCCTAAGGTAATTTTCACTAGCTAATTTAGTTACACCATCTGTGTATTTTACCCAAATTATTGAATGAAAAAAATTCAAAAATGATTTATTTGACACTGTAACGAAATAAAAAGAAAGCCACAAAAACAAAAATAACAATGAATATACAAATAAATATTACTGAAAAGCACACGACACGAGCTGTTGGTGGTTCCTTGTTGAGAATCAACTCGTTTGTATAAAAATCCATGAAGTTTTTATATTCATTTTGTTTATATTTAATGTGTTTTGTGTTTTCCGCACCGGAATAAATGTTTCCGAGATTAATCATGGAAAGTACTAGATCCATAAACTTGATGATATACATAAAAAAAGACAAACAAATTATTATTTTAATATATTTTCGGATGGGCTATTTTTCCGTTAACAGTCAATGCTTGAATCAGAGAGTATCTATCTAGTCACTACATTTTATTTTACGTGGTTCGAATAAATGACAATAACTACAGACTATGACATTTTGATATACATACTATTCTTTAAAACGGGATATTTACCATGATTTAGGAAGATTTCCAATATTTTTAACCCCCGACCAAAAAAGAGGGGTGTTATAAGTTTGCCGTGTATGTCTTTCTGTCTGTTTGTGTGTCTGTCTGTATGTCTGGGACATCACAGCTCCCGAATGGATAGAGCGATTGTAATTAAGTTTCTTGTATGAAAGGTGAGTGTGGCGCGAGTGTTCTTAGACATACATACACGATTCAGGAACATCATTTGTGCCGTTTAAAAGTTATGGGGGTGAGAGTGGAAAAGGAAAACCGAAAATCTGCAAATATACTCGAGTGGTGGTAAAATATTATAGTGTTTAACTTTAAGGCATTAGAATCAAGGGTTTTTCTTAAATTTTAAATTTAGATTTATGGCACAGTTACATGCGCCATGATAATTTTAATTTTTTTATTAAACAAAACAAAAAGCTCTTGCTTAGAAAATGTTTACACATTTTTGCTTAGTGGTAAATTATGGCTGAAAAGACTAGAAGCCAAGTCAGAAAAAAAACACAGGCCTCGGAATTCAGCAGAGAGTATAATAATCACTACCAGAGAGTATAATAATCACTACGTTTTATCTGTCACAGAAGAGAGTATATAATTATCAGGCTAAAAAATAACTCTGAGCAACTTAATTTAATAAACAATCTATTTAGTCTAGTACAATGTGATACCTGTTAGGAAATCCTTACATGTTTCCTCATATAGATTATGTGAACATTGTGAACTGACTGGCGGAAAATTGGCAATTCGAACCGCATTGCTGACACCAACAATCACAGTCCTATTAGAAAACTATTAATGTTTGATGGCTGGTTTGAAAGGCCGTAACCATGCGAAGGTCAACCCCTGGAAGATGTATGGAAGAACAGCGTAGAAAGAACAAAGAAATATATTTCCTAACTAGCAGCTCGCCCCGCCTTCGAACGGGTAATTCAAAACCATCCTTAGACTTTTACAAACATTAAATAAATCGAAATTTAAAATTTAAGAAAAACCCCCGATTTCGATGCCTTGATTTCCTTATAAGTAAAACACCATAATATTTAGTAGTTAGGGCACGCGATGCTCTTTCATTTGATACCCCACTCGAGTATATTTGTAGATTTTCGGTTTTCCTTCCCCACTCTCACCCCCATAACTTTTGAACGGCTTAACCGATTTTCATGAAACATCTCTAAGAACACCCGGGCCAAACTCAACTTTCATACAAAAAAACTAAATTGAAATCGCTCCATTCGATCGGGAGCTATGATGCCACAGACAGACAGACAGACAGACAGACACGTCAAACTTATAACACCCCTCTTTTTTGGTCGGGGGTTAAAAAAGAATTGGCCAAATTGGTCTAGGCGTTGTTGAGTTATACGCTTACCAACCCATTTTGCGATTCATTTTTTACCCCCCAAAAAAGAGGAGTTTGACGTGTCTGTCTATCTGTCTGTGGGTCTGGCTGTCTGAGACATCATAGCTCCCGAACGGATGGAGTGATTTCATTTAGTTTTGTATGAAAGGTGAGTTTTGCGCGAGTGTTCTTAGACATTATTTTATGAAATCGGTTACCCCGTATAGAAGTTATGAGGGTAAAAGAGGGGAAGGAAAACCGAAAATCTGCAAATATACTCGAGTGACGTCTCAAATGAAAGTGCATCACGTGCACATTACAAAATATTATGACTTTTTACTTTTCAGGGAACAAAAGTCAAGGGTTTTTTTTATTTAGATTCATAATTTGTTTTATTATAGATATGGCAGCAAACAACATAGAAGTGCATCGTCCCTCGCATATGTCTGAAGCAAAAGCTATTAAAATCTATGAAAATTACTTGATTCAGAAAGGACCCCTGAGTTTTGGTGCTTACGTTAGTATTATAATAGTAATTGCAATTATATTAGTAATATTTTTTGGAGGTTTTGTCCTTATTTATTTTTTATAATTAATAACTATGCTTTATTGTTTACATACTTTGTTTTATTATATAGATTAGGAGCTAAAGGAATTTGAGTAAGCAGAATGTGAGGACCGGTAAATTTGCTCAATCTTAAATCTTATCTTATAGCTGAGAATTTATTGGAATTGAGGAAAAATAAGAAATATTGCTGGCAGCTGTTCTGATCCAGTACCCTTTCCCTGCCTTTCTTCTCGCGAACGGATCAACCGATTTAGATTCTGAATGTACAAGTATTACCCATTAATTGAAAAAAATTTTTTTTTAATAGATGTGTGAGTCAAAAGTGTTCTTAGCTATAAAAAGTGTTAAGCTAATGATAAGAGGATGTTTGAATAATAAGAGGAGTTGTTTGAATAATAGGCATTCAGATTTTTCATTGTTTTTATTTAATGTTACAAATGAATGTTTACATATGAATAAATGTTTTTTCTTTCTTTCTTTCTTTCTTTTCTACAAATACCTGTGCTGGGTATTAAATGAAAGGTTTAACATCACGACAACTACCAAATCAGAACTTTGACATTAAGATTAAGCTAATTTTATCGGTTTAGCAATTTGCAAGAATTGGACATTTGTTTAATTTATTTAATATCTAACTAATTGGATAGGTTATAAAATAATGGACCAACAAACCTCAAGGCAACATGCAACTATGCTCAGAACGCGGTCCTCATATTTGCATACTCACCTTCCTTAGCACCTGCTCTAATATTACTAACAAAATGCTATGTTATTTGATATTGTTATATTGATATGTTATTTCTTAAAGTTTTGGTTTATTTGGTTATGATTTCAATTGGGAACCTCCTATTAGGGTTCCGTAGCCAAATGACAAATAACGGTACTTACATTAACATGCAAACTTCCACCGAAAATTGGTTCGAACTAGATCTAATAAATAGTTATTTTTAATACGTCTTAGATCGTAAATTATCTGTTATTCTTAAAGTCAAGCGACATTGGTTGAGGACAGTACAGTGACCGCTCTGACTGCAACTTTTTGGACTATTTTCGTTTCGTTTTTATGCTAAATACAATATTTATTATATAAATATTGTATTTAGGTAGTATTCATTTTTAAGTTAGTGTGTAAGCATTGGTGTGCTATAAAGATATTATCTTTCTATCTATCTAAATGTATAAACTATAGAAAATACACGGAACCTGTTGGGTTTTTATATTGACTCGACTCGAACTCACGACACGACCGTACACCTATGCACTACTTTGCCACACCTCATGTCAAAGTCAAAAGCCAAGCAATCTTGCGACTACTAGCGCCACCTGCGTCGCGGGGTGGTCCGACGATGAAAACTTCACTTGGAATGGTGGCTGTGCCGGTTGTGAATCAAAATACAACAAAATATTTAAAATAACGCATAAAACTGATCGACTCCCAGAAAAACCTATCATATTACAAGAAACATTGTGTTTGGAAGTTATTGTGTGTGTCGTAACAGTGGGACGTCCCTAATATCAATCTGCATGAAGTCCTAGGTAAGTCGAGTCAGAAATGTATTTTTAAAAAAACTATAGAAATTAACCATTTTTGGTCCTCCGATCGCGAATGACCCAGTTACGTCGTCAATTACAGCGAAATATTCCAGTTTTTGTAAAGTTACATTAATTTATTGCGTAGTTTTACTGTTTTTACGGCTGTAGGTAGGTAACCTATAACACGTTCACGCTTCCGATCGCGGTGCATTTTATTACATTTCTCAATAACTGTGTACACTATTCGATATATTATTTCGTAAAGGTATTTTTTCTAACTTCTTATCATCGAATTTACGTCTACATTCATAAAACTAGTTCAATTTAGAGTTGTAAATTTATGAAATTATTTACGTAAACCGCGCGCCATATTGCATCTTGTTCAGTGATTTTCCGCTCAGTTTTACAAAATGCCGCCTAAAAAAGATGACGGCAAAGGATTGGAGTCTGAATCGGATATCGATGAGTATGACGAGTTGGTACAACCTCATATAACTACTAAAGAAATGTGTTTTTTACGATTGCAAACCTTGTTCGAAATTTCTAAAAAAGTGTGTGAAAGAAGCGAGTTGTTAGGTGATTTTCAAGCACGTTTGTGTGAGTTACCTTCTTGGCGCAAGAAATATGAAGATAGTGTAAAAAATATAATATTGCTTAAAAAGAAGTATGTACCGCATTACACCCCGTCGTATCAAGAATTACAGAGTTTCGACGATATTTATTTTCACATTCGTGGTGTGGCAGAATCTTTAGAGATGTCGAAGCCTATGAATTCTTCTCAGAATGTTGAGGGTTCTTGCAAGGTTAAATTACCGAAGTTGGAACTTTATGCTTTCGACGGTAAACGTGAAAATTGGCCGACATTTCGTGATACATTTATGCGATTAATTCACGAAAATAAGCAGTTAGCTGATGTTGAGAAGTTTCATTATTTATTGTCTGTAGTTTCCGGTCCTGCATTAACCATCGCTAAGTCAATGCCTGTCACGTCAGATAATTACACAATTGTTTGGAGTACTTTGGAAAAACGATTTGAGAATAAGCGTGCGCTGGCAAACGCCTATCTTGACAAATTATTCGAATTTCAACCATTAACAAGTGAGTCAGTTTCCGGACTTTTTAAGTTTCTAGAAACTTTTCAGGAAAATATTAAAGCTCTGACAACACTTAATCTTCCTGATTTGTCAGGTTTTATCTTGTTCTACATTTCTTTACGTAATCTCGACCAGGTGACTAGGCGTGATTTGGAACGAGACTTAGACAAAACAAAAATACCTACATACCGCGATTTGATAACTTTTGTCGAGAAACAGGTCGATGACCTCGAGATGGCCCAGCCCACCTTATGCACTAATACTAATAGTGCACGGTATAATCCATCCAAGTCGAAGGTAATCAATCAGCCTTCGACAAAATCGATTTCTACAAGTTCACAGCGGCCTACCTTGTCCGTTACCGCTCTTACTACAGACGAAGCTGTACCTACAAAATCCATGCAATGTCTGTATTGTAAAAAAATGCATTCCATATATCGATGTGTCGAATACATCGATCTTACACCAGCACAGCGTCTCGAAAAAATTAAAATATTAAATTTGTGCGAGAATTGCTTACGTGCGCATGCCCTCGACGACTGTCCGTCTAAGGTGCGCTGTACGATATGTAAAAATAGACATCACCACACACTGCACATAGACTCTGCTGCGAATTCGAGTTCAAGTGCAGTGGCTCTTACGTGCTCGGCTAAATTGACAGTTCTGCTCGGCACCGCGGTCGTCCACGTCGCAGATTGCTGGGGCAAGTACCACACCGTGCGTGGATTGATTGATAGCGGCGCTATGTCGAGTTATATCACTCAGGATTGTGCTAAGCGCTTAGGATTAAGGCGCCGCAAATGTAATTTTGAACCGATTGGGTTGGGTAACAATCCAGTGCAAGAGTTCGGATTGACTACATGCAATGTTAAACCACGACACAGCGATGGTCCCATCCTTTCCACTGATGCGGTCATTGTTGCAAACATTGCTGGTAATCTACCTACAATGTCTTTGTCAAATAAGACACTTAATGAATATCGTCATTTAATGTTAGCAGATCCAGGTTATCATACACCCGCACCTGTGGAAATGTTATTGGCAGGTGATCTGTTTCCTTACATCTACGACGGAGAAAAAATACTGCCTCGCGAACAGGGTCTTCCGGTAGCTATGAATTCGATTTTTGGTTATGTTATTCTCGGTCAGGCTGGGACCGATAACGCTGGTTCTCAACGCAATTCAGCTAATCAAAATGATACGTTTTGCGGAACTTCTATTAATCTTGATCATATAGTACGTTCGTTTTGGGAAGTGGAGAACATTCCCGATGGTGCACATCGTAATCCAGAGGATGAACTCGCCGATTTCTTATTCACTACAGAGCACAGGCGTGATGACACCGGCCGATATGTCGTGAAATACCCTTTTCGGTGTGAAATTGACTTAGGTGATTCTACCGCTATGGCTAGACGTCGTCTTTTGAGTCTTGAGTCAAAATTAGAACGTGACCCGGAATTAAAGTCTCAATATCACAGTTTTATGCGAGAATATGAAGGTCTAGGCCACATGACATGTCTAGGGGAGGCACCGAACACTACAACTAAGTACCTCATTCCACATTTTTGTGTTATTAAGCCGTCTAGTACAACAACTTCTCATCGTGTGGTGTTTGATGCGTCGGGATCCACGTCGAATAATGTTTCTCTTAACTCGTTGGTGTTACCGGGTCCAAAGCTTCAAGCTGATATAAATGAATTGTTAATAAACTTTCGCATTCACGATATATGTCTTTCAGCAGATATATGCAAAATGTTCCGTCAAATAATACTTGATCAAAGCCAGCGGCCATATCAGCATATTCTATGGCGTTACGCGACTGATCAACCTATTTAAGTATTTGAGCTAAATACTGTTACCTACGGTGTGGCTAGTAGCCCCTATCTAGCTATTAAGGTCTTACATGCACTAGCCGATGATGAAGCTGACAGGTTCCCAAGAGCTGCTCACGTTTTGAAGACTGCCTTCTTTATGGACGATCTGTTGTATTCCGTTGCTACCAAAGAAGAGGCTATAGAACTCCAACAAGAGCTCGTAGATCTCCTTAAGACGGGTGGATTTGTCTTGCGCAAATGGTCCAGTAATTCTCTAGATGTTCTTGAACACTTGGACGAGGCTCATCTCGAAACACCCATTGCGTTTGACGATGAGAAGAACATGGCTATAAAGGTGCTAGGATTACAATGGCTACCCGCTCCTGATTCGTTTTCCTTTAACATAGATACACCTAGATCGATTTTGTCAAAACGTGCAGTTTTATCTCAAATAGGCCGACAGTTCGATCCCCTCGGATTTGTTGCTCCATGCATATTCTATGCCAAATGCTTTATGCAGCAGATATGGGCTCGTCAGATAGACTGGGACGAAAACCTTCCTTCAGATTTAGCTTCACAATGGACATCCTATGTAGCTGAACTTCCGTTATTGTCAAATATCCGACACGAACGGCATATTAAGGTAGTTCGCCATACATACTGTCAAATTTTGGGATTTTGTGATGCTTCAGCCCTTGGTTATGCAGCGGTGGTGTATCTCTTTTCAAGGAATGACGACGGCGAGATAAAGGTTAGTTTAATCATTGCGAAATCTAAGGTAGCACCCTTAAAGACCATAAGTATTCCTCGCCTTGAATTAATGGCTGCTCATCTCTTAGCTAAACTGATCAAATATACGCTGTCTATTTTAGAAAATCGTATTACTATAAATAATGTCACCTTGTTCACGGATTCCTCCGTCGTTTTGGCTTGGCTTAACACACCCTGTCACACATTAAAAACCTTCGTCTCCACCAGAGTGTCTAAAATCCTCGACAGTGTTCCCCATAACAGTTGGTATCACGTGAGCGGTTATTCGAATCCAGCAGATATCTGTTCCCGAGGTGCGTTGCCATCCACCTTGTTGGCTAATCATGAATGGTTAAATGGTCCAGACTGGCTGAGACTGGATCGAATGCAATGGCCTATTAAGGCTATGGATGAATTTCGAAATCGTGACCCTCCAGAACAAAGAAATCAAAGAGCTGCACTGGTAACTTCGGTAACGGAACCGTCAGAGTTCTATAAACTTACTGAGAAGTTTTCTAGTTTTAGTAAGTTGATTAATGTAATAGCTAGATGTTTTCAGTTTCTTCGAATTTGTCGCTCTCGCTCGATGGGGCCTAAAAATCTGACGGTGTTTGACACTCGGAAGGCTCATGACGCCTTAGTTAAAATAGTTCAAGAACATCATTTCTCCGAAGATTTTAAAACGCTCTCAAAAGAAAATCAATGTAGTTCGACTTTGCGAAAGCTCAACCCTTTTATTGATTCCGACTATTTCCTCAGGGTGGGGGGTCGACTTTCACAGTCTCAGTTATCTTTTGAAAGGAAACATCCAGTACTTCTTCCTAAAAAATCAAATTTCACGCACATACTGATTGACTATTATCACAAATTACATTTACATGTGGGCCCTAGGACTCTTCAAAGTTTGATTAACCAAAAATACTGGATACTTTCAGCGCGTAGCGTTATCCGGTCGCGCACGCTTAAATGTATCTCATGCTTTAAGGTGTCGCCATCAAATTCTCAACCCTTGATGGGCGAGTTACCTAAATATCGATCCGCAGATGTTCATGTCTTCCACACTGTAGGAGTTGATATTGGTGGACCATTTCCTACAAAAGAGTCTACTCGTCGAAATGCTCACATTTCCAAGTCCTATTTATGCGCATTCGTGTGTTGTGCCACTCGAGCCGTTCATCTAGAGGTCTTGTCTTCTCTAAGTGCAGAATGTTTCTTAGCCTGCTTTGATCGTTTTACAGCTCGACGAGGTCTCTGTCATTCTGTGGTATCAGATAATGGAACCAACTTTGTTGCAGCAAATAGGCAGCTCAAGGAGGTGACCGAGTTTTTCAACTCCGATGTCAATAACATTTCCAGAGGTCTAACATTGCGAGGTGTGACGTGGCGCTTCAATCCGCCGGCTGGAAGTAATTTCGGAGGCCTTTACGAGGCACTAATTAAGTCTGCTAAGATGCTTTTGAAACGTACTGTAGGCTCCCGAGCGCTATCTTTTGAAGAGCTTTCAACGCTTTTTGTAAGAGCAGAAGCTGTGCTTAATTCAAGACCCCTCTGTCCCTTATCTAGTGACCCAAACGAATTTGAAGTACTGACTCCATCTCACTTTCTAGTTGGTAGGGAACTACTATCGGTACCTGAATATGATTTCATTGAGTCCACGAATTCTCTGTTGAAGCGCTGGCAATCCGTTCAACACATGTCACAACAATTTTGGAAGCTTTGGAAACAAGATTATTTGCACACACTACAAACGCGTCAAAAATGGTTTACCAACCGAGAAAACCTTCAAGTCAACGATCTGGTTCTCATACATTCTGATTCGACTCCACCTCTCAAATGGTCTTTAGGTAAAATAACCAAGTTGCATAGTGGCCCGGATAACGTAGTGCGAGTTGTCAGCGTTCGTACATCTAATAACACTGAGTTCACACGACCTGTCTCCAAATTGAGCCGCCTTCCGTTTGATCATAGGTCGGATTCGGATTAAACTATAAAATTTTCAACCCTTGTATAAGTTTTTTTTAAGTACATAAATATTACATGTTTTTCATTTATATAAAATACAGTATACAGTCCACTAGCTTTAATTTTTTTTTTACTCTATAAGTGTTTTATTTTTTGTAGTTAAGCTTAGTTAACTTATGTAATAATTTAGCTGCTTGGTGACGTAACTGGGAAATCCTCGCGGATTTCGGTGGGGGGAATGTTGGGTTTTTATATTGACTCGACTCGAACTCACGACACGACCGTACACCTATGCACTACTTTGCCACACCTCATGTCAAAGTCAAAAGCCAAGCAATCTTGCGACTACTAGCGCCACCTGCGTCGCGGGGTGGTCCGACGATGAAAACTTCACTTGGAATGGTGGCTGTGCCGGTTGTGAATCAAAATACAACAAAATATTTAAAATAACGCATAAAACTGATCGACTCCCAGAAAAAACTATCATATTACAAGAAACATTGTGTTTGGAAGTTATTGTGTGTGTCGTAACAGTGGGACGTCCCTAATATCAATCTGCATGAAGTCCTAGGTAAGTCGAGTCAGAAATGTATTTTTAAAAAAACTATAGAAATTAACCAGAACCCTTAGTGTATAAGTCCATCTCATACTTTTTTTTTTATGGTATGAAAATCTTCTATTGACCACAATCTCACCTGATGTAAAGTGACGATGTGGTCTAAGATGGGGCATGAAGACTTAAAAGGAGATGGCTTCTCCGGACCACATTACGAAACACGCAAAAATCGTAATAACATACGCGTCTATCCTTATTTCGTTGAAAATCCGTTTAAAAGGGAATTAATAACATTACACAACACATCAGTTCCAGTGTAAATTCATGGTCATATTAACCGTGGGACGACTTGTAGTTGTAATGCCCCACCGGGGCTCATGTCAGGGAATCTATTATGTTAAGAGTGTGCCATATGTAATTTTATAGTTAGATATCGTTATTTATCTCAGAATCTGTGAAAGCTACCACCTTCATATTTAGGTAAATGATAATTCGAACTTTTATCTTGGATTCTGATTTTTCGAAAACACGATTGGTGAAAATTTTCTCGATAGTTTTATTTTTTGAAAAATACATGTTTTGCACACATTTTGCTATTTATCTCAGGAACCACCTAATTTTTTTGTTGGATTTTTGTTTTGTCGAGAAACATAGTAAAATATCTTGGTTTTCGATTTTTTAATTTTTCGATTAGTTGTGTAAATAACTTGTAATTAGACATAACAGTTTTGGCGCTTACGTCGATTAAAAATAAGGAGCACGTCTATCGCTCTGTGCTTCTCACTCACAACAAAATCATATCTTGTCATCCTGCTCGACGGTCTGTTGTCAGTTGGCTACGGCATTGCGAGCGGGCGGACCTGTGCTTGACTGCGTCACATTTTTAATCGTAAAATACTAAGTTTTGTTTCGTTTTGCGAAAAATAGTTTTGGTGCGAACCTAATTAGATTAGTGTGAATAATGGTGAGACCGAAAAAGAAAATGAGTCGCCGGGCACGCAAAAAATTTATGAAGGAAAATTGCCGAAAATTGGGAAAAATAAACTAGTAAGTGCTTACCTATAATAATATACTAATATAACACAATACATATACCTACCTACTACAATACTTGTTTGCATCTTCTCTTCCTAGAAGTAGATTAAATAATTATAAGTATAACCTTTAGTAGTTTGACGACCTCTGTGGCTCGGTGGGCGAACGTCCGCCTGAGGCGCAGGAGGTTGCGGGTTCGATTCCCGCCGGGGGACCAGATTTTGTACGATTTACAATTTCTGGTTTCGGGTCTGGGTGTTTTCTATGTATCATAATGTATGTACTTACAAAAAAAAAAAAGTGCTGTAGTAGGTAGGTATATCAGTCACCTAACACCCATATGCTGCTTAGTTTGGGGATAGGTGATGCTGTGTGAGTAGTCCGGAAATATTTATTATTATTATTATTATTTATTTAATTACTTACGGACTTGCTTACCTACGTAATACACCGAGAATATAATCTAGAGTACCTACCTACCTACTTTGACAAAGTTCCATCCCATCATAACGCGCGGGATTTATCAACCACTTCCGGTATGTCAATATCCATAAGTAGGTAAGGTGATACCTACCGCTTTAGGTACCTCTTTACTACATATTTTACACAGTTCCTTCATACTAGGATACCTAACTAGGTACCGTACCGTACCTATGTAGGTACAATTTTTTGTTCTGTACTAGGTAGGTAGGTATGTACCTACTACCTACCTAAACTGACAACCAAATGAGGTTACGTAGTAGGTAGATGCATTCCTACTAGTTTAGTTTTTTATTATTCATTATTGTTTTTTAGAAAGGAAAACCACTCGTTCAGAGGACTTATGAACGCCCAAGCAACCGGCGGTGGTGGCGCCGTTGTGGATGGAGCTGCTGGTGACTGGAGTCGATTGACAATACACCAAGGTGAGTGAATGAGTCCGTTTTGTCGGGTTATTCCATTGGATAGGTAGGTATAATATGATATATATTTTTAGGGTTCCGTGTCACACATTACTAAAGCAACCTCATCTCCCCATTTTAACTTATCTATGGTTATTCCCACATTTAATCTCCAGTTTTAAAAGTTTATTTTTAGGGTTCCGTGTCACACATTTCTAAACCCCCCGCCCCCCCCCTCAGACCGGACACCCTGTATAGTTGTATACCTACTTGTAATAGCATTATAACAAAACATACGTTGCATATTTAACAATACCTTTTTGTTTTAACTTTTGGAACTTTCTTTTTTACAAGATGAAGGTACACGGTTTGCAGCATTATTATATACTTATTCTACTTTTTATACACATAGAAAAAATCTGTTTTCAGAATTTCATACCAGACTCCTGAGTTGAATAAAAAAAACCATCGAAAGAGCTACTGTTTTGCAGCGAGATTCTAGTGAATGGTTAGAACTAAGAAGAAAACTTCTAACTGCTTCAAATTTTGCAAAATTTATCAAGTTAAACATCCTTGGTACATCCAAGTCCAAGGACAATTACGAATAACGGATCGGGAGCAATGCATTTTTGGCGTATGGTCTGGGTGCAATAATCCAATGAAAGTGGAAGTTACAAAAAAAGATAACCGATTTTGGGAGCAAATGGAAAATAAATTAATATTATTTTATGAAAAATTCATGTTGCAAGAGCTTTGCGATCCCAGACTTTCACGAAATAGACCAGGGTCGATAATTTTTAAAACAAAAAAAAATAATAGTAGGATGAAACCCATTAGAACGGGAGGGGAATATTATAAAAATGAAAGGAAAAATAATTTACGGGCGATCTGAGGTCGGGAAGGGGATGGGGGTGAGTTTCTAAGGGTAAAAAATGGTTTTTCTCGATTTCCGGCAAAACTAAAAGTCGTATCGAAAAAAGTCAAATGGCAAAGTTGTAGGTAATAAAAAGATCTAATACTTTTGTATCTACACTTTTTTCACATAACCTCAAAATTTATGTGAAAAATTCAAAAAACCAAGTTTTTGGTTTTTTATTTTTATCTTTTACAAAAAATTTTTTTTTAACGAAATTTGGTGAAAACTTACCTTTTTATGTCCCAAATACGCTGTAATTTATTTTATTAAAAATATTTATTTTTTCACCTTATTTTGAATTAATATCAAAAAAACACCCTAATTTTCAATAAAATTCACCCGTCAAAATACCAGCTTTTTTCAAAAAGTTGGTATGGTTTCTGTTCGCTGAAATCTCTACTTTCCGATGGTGAAAAAAATAATATATGTTACTACAGTAAATCTTCTCAGAAAATGCAAAAAATAAAAAAAAAACTTGAATCGCCCGTAAATTATTTTTCCTTTCATTTTTATAATATTCCCCTCCCGTTCTAATGGGTTTCATCCTACTATTATTTTTTTTCACTTTTTATTATTTTTCAAGGCTTCTACCCTGGTCTAAAATATGCCAATTAGAGACATAACAGAGTGTCAATAAAAATAAATAAAATTCTTTGGTGCATTTTTATTTTAGTTTTATTTAATGTACTTTTAGCCTAGTGCTGCGAAGTACCTACCTACCTACAGATTTTTTTACAACAACACCTTGATGTGTTATTCTAAAAAAAATTGTTGCTATTAATTGAGACAACATTAATTACATATTATATTTTATCTTAATCACCTAACAATAACTTAGGTATACATATTTAACATTTAAAATACAAACATAAATGATGTTAAACAATATTATATAATATTTTTTTTAACCTTTTATGCCAACCAACAAATAATTTATTAATTAAAATTAACAGAAATACATTATTCCAACATAACGTCGGCTTATTGCAAGAAGTCATTAACCGACAAATCCAAAAGTGTGGCAAAATCAGTTTTAAACTTTTTATGACTTTAAGAGCCCATATCATCAAAACTACGGCAGTTATATATATAATTTAAACGCCAATATATAGTGATATTTAATTATTATATAAACAGCTGAAATCAGTCTAAATTTAATCATGGAAATTTTTTTAAAAGCTTAAAATGCAAAGATAATGATTTCTTGCGATAAAAAGTTTTGACTAAACTGGAGTTAAGTATTTCTGCAACAAAGTTATTAGTGGCCTCTTTCAAGTAATAAAAGACAAAATAATCTTAAAATAACGTCTTTTATTACTAAAAACTTAAGGAATTACCTTGTTTGTTCATAAAAACTTAATAAAATAACTAAAATGGCCACAGAAATCAATCAATCAGGAAATATTGATATTTCGGTAACTGTCACCTCATCGCTTCCTTTTTTCCCATCAACTTCAGACCACAGGTAGGTTCGCTAGGTTTAGGAGCCTTGGGTGGTTGTTCAACTTTTTTGAAACACGTAAACAACATAAATCTTCGATTGCTTTATCGTTAATATTCGTATTAATAAAAATAGAAATACCTACTTAAATATTTAATGTAGAATTTGAAACCAAGATAGATTAGCTTATTTCTCAAATTGTAACGAATTAAACAAGTTGGTATTGAAACTTTAAATAGGTACCTAACTGGGTAGTAACCTAGGTATGTACATTATTTTATGTAATAATCATCTATTAATGAGAAACCAATATTCAATGTAATTATTACTACCAGTTTTGAATTGCATCTCATAGCTCTAAAATCATAAGTGTCTAAGTTTTGTAAAACCAAACTATGGAAATAAATGATTTTGTATCTTGTATCTCATAAAACTCGCCGGCAACTTATAAGTAAACAAGCATTACATGTTGGCTTTAATGTATTTGTGCAAAAGTCATTACATGCATTTTCCTGTATAATTTTACAATAACAAAAATTACTAATAAAACAATACATCATTCAGGCGATTTCAGTCTTGTATTAAGTTGTTTGCCATGTTTCGGCAAAAGTAATTAATGTGTATATAATGAATTCTATAAAAACGTTACTCGTTTTGATAGAAATCATTAAAAACCGTTAGTATTTTTTTCCCAAATAGTATGATACGTCAAAACTAGTTAAGTGCAAATAATGAATTCAAGCAAAACTTAATGCACGGTTTGTAAACGTAAAAGCATTTTTAAAATGTTGATATGTCACATAAATGAATTATGTATGAAAATAAAAATGACAATTGTGTTTTGTTTTCTTTTGGTAAAATATATTAATGTAAGTTAATGAATTTTATGAAACCAGATTGACCAAAAATGCAGTTATTGACTTTATTACCAAGCCATAACTTTGAAGTTTGAAGAGCTACAAATTAGTGAGTTTTACCAAAATGTAGAGCTCATCGAGACGAACTCATTGGTGTATCTAACGCAGTTAGTGACTTCTTGCGACTAATGACTTCTTGCAGTAAGCCGACGATAATAATTATAATAATAAAATAGGAGTCCACCCCATTTTGCATAACAAAATAGGAGTTCAAGAAATAACCAATAAAATACACTTAATTTGAAAAAGATCAATAAGTTATTCTTATTTATCTTTTTCAACATAAAAATCAGTAAGTAGTAAGTAGGTAGATATATTTTACTTTACTATATTTACTAGTACCACAGAATAAATAAATAGTATTACGTTCCTATTTTAGGTTAGTAGTAGGCATAAGCACCATTACATTACGCAAAACACTGTCTTTCTTTTGGTAATACAAAAAATAATGTTCGGAACCCTCAGCGCTATAGCGACTCACACTTGTCTAGTGTTTTAGCAGAAAATAACGCCTCCGTGGTCTAGTAGCAGTAGTAGGTATGTTGGCAATTACATTGAAAAACAATAAAATATGATTATAATATTATTATTACATTTTTAATGTTTTCTAATAAGTGATAAACCTCACTTTGCAGGTTATAGGTCCTGTACTATTTTTTAAATTTTTATGAAGAAAAATGTATTATTACATATTTGATAATTTCGTTTCTTAGTAGGTAGGTACCTAGTTATCTACCTTATAGACAAGAATATTGTACCTAACTTCAATAAGATTGTTTTAAACTAGCGTGAACCCAACCCAATATAATTTTGCGCGCGAAGTAAGTACGTTGCCACCGGCCGTCCGCCAAGTGGCGCCGGCCGTGCGCCGCGGCGCGGTGGCGTAACGAGCTGAGGCGAAATTTGATTTTCTGCTGAGGTAGTGCACGCTCTTAACACCTTTATTGTAACCACATGAAGCAACAAATAAATGAATGAATAATAATGACTTCAAAAAAATATAATCTATTTAGTCATATCATATCATATATATATATAGATATCTCCACGGGCACTTAGTTGCTCCATCGTGCCGTATAGATAGTATTTTGTTGATCCATTTTCACTTGTTGATCCGGGTAGTTTTTGTTGATCCAATGCTAGATCACCATACTTAAGTAACTCTCATTGGAGCCACAAGTGTAACCATGAGTAATAATAATAATTAAGCACATTTTATACAAATCCACCTTTTTTGCGTTTTAGCACTAGTTGATCCAATTCAAATGAGCCAATCAGTGGGCACCATTTGTGATGGCCTTTGTCATTGGCTTGGTCTTGCTGTACCTTCTATAGATACCTGAGATATACTATTGTGTTCATCATGCAATTAATTCATTTAGTATTGATAATAATGATTGTAAGTAAGAATTCGTTTCACAAAAAATTTATACCCCCCTGAATTACCTATTCTCAAAATTTTCTTCATTACTACGACAATATTAGTTTCAAGTTTGTTATCCATACCAAATCATAACCGTGTAAATAACATAATTGGTACAAGACCCCTTAAAGTTTAATTTAAGATTAAGAATTACCCTGGTTCTTGTTCATCATATGCTGGTCATCACCAAAATCTGTAGAATTATCTTAAGTCTGCGTGTGGCAGGAGCTATGCGCTGAATGTTTGACAAAACTTAAACACGAAACATAAACTTTAGAAGTACCCTACATCCTGTTCATCATAATGAAGAATGTCATACTCTATAGTATAAAATTCATTTCATTCAATCTGGATGCTGCGGGGTGAACAAAATATTTAAAACTGTAATTATACCCGAGATTCCTCTGAAACTATGGTTCTGAGTACTTCTGAGCCGATGACTACCGTCAGAATATGGGAACGTCAGCACCAATTATTACCAAACATGGCTGAGAACCCAAAAAAATCCAGAAAAATTATCTTTTATCCTAAAAAAGTGCATCGAAGTCGCATTAGTTTTTTCGCTGCGAGGTCCCAGACAGACACTAAGGCCTCAATCAATCTTACCATCATCATCAGCATATATAACAGTCCACAGCTGGACATAGGCCTCCCCCAATGAGCGCTATAGAACCCTGTATTTAGCTTGCCGCATCCTGCATCTACTTGTACCCAAACTCCTTACTCATCACACTGTAACTTTTCGCGGACTTCACTGTACAACGCCCCCTGGGGTGAGGACTGACTGGGAAGCGTTTGCAGGAGCACTTGAATCACTAGACATCAGCTCCATCTCCACCCGAGAAGATATGGAACGCGAAGCCTCGGACTTAGCATTCAAGATAATTGGTGCTAAGGAGGCAGCGTCCGCTCCGCGCAAACGTTCATGATGCACACACCTCACCTTCAGCGAAAGCTGTCGGCAAAAAGGGAGATGCGTCGTGACTGGTCACGTTTGCGCCGTCCCGCCCTCAAATCCAACTCACGCGGGCTCCCCTTCCCACCTAACCCATGCTAGACCAGGAGGGGAACCGTTCGCACCGGGTTACCGAGCAGACCTGACCAGACCTGACCGATCAATTGGAATGGCAATTCCAACCTCACCCTGCTCCAGCTGATGCCCATCCCGACACCCTTAATATCCCTGGTGGAGAGAGCCGTGACAAAGTTTCTGTCTGGACCCATTCCCCCCCTCGGAGGCGACCGTTTTATGTCGTCTTCAGAGGTGGATAAGGCCGTCCGCCGCCTACCCAAGAGGAAGGCCCCTGGCCCGAATGGAATCTCGAATATAGCTCTCTTCCAACTCCCCCGCCGTGGTATCGTCGCAATTTCCCGCTTCTTCAACGGAATACTCCGCACAGGCCATTTTCCTGAACTGTGGAAGAGCGGGAAAGTTATAGTCCTCCCCAAACCGGGAAAAGACAGACGATACCCGGCCAACTACCGTCCCATCACCCTCCTGACCTCGATTGCCAGACTGTTCGAGCGCCTGCTGCTTCGCAGACTGGTTCCCACTATTGAACCCCGCCCCGAGCAGTTTGGCTTCCGAGGGCAGCACTCCACCACCCTCCAACTGACGCGCGTACTGCATTACCTTACATCAGAGCTTAACAACCGGCGTAGCACGGTCGCGGTCCTCCTCGACATCAAGGGCCATCGACCATGTCTGGCACCCGGGCCTACTTTTTAAGCTGTTGCAAAGCAGTACGCCGCCAGACGTTTCCCGGATTTTGGCGTCCTTCCTCGAAAACTGACGGTTCTTCGTAGCCGTTGAGGGCGCCTCATCCTCCTCCCGTCCCATTCTCGCCGGAGTCCCACAGGGTAGCTGTCTGTCTGCACTATACGCCCTGTATACAGATGACATCCCAACCCTGGAGGGACAGTTGCTCCCCGGGGATAGGGATGTCACACTGGCGTTGTTTGCGGACGACAGTGCCTACCTTATGTCCTCCATCAACCCCTCCCACGCGGCCATAAAGATGCAGCGGCTCATGGAACGCCCAGATGGTTGGATGACTGGCGAATAGCTGTTAACGTCTGAAAGACAGCAGCCAAGCTAGTCACCAACCGTCACACCACCCTGCCCCCGTGGACTCCGCACACACCGTTACCTGGGCGTAGATATAGACTGGTCACTGAGAATGCAGCCGCAGGCGGATTGCGCGATTGTACAATCGCGCGCAGCCGTGGTGCAACTCAGACCGGATCTAACCGCCAATCTCCCGCTCAGGACGAAGGTGCGGATATACAAGACGTACGTTCGGTCCCGTCTCCTGTACGTAGCCCCCGCTTGGTACCGTTTTAATCAAATGAAATGAGTTCGAAGTTTAGGGTATGATATACCATTTTATGGTGAACAGGATCCATGATTGCTGTCTCTTTTAAGGGTTTAACTAAAAAAAAGTTTAGTTCATTTTCTAGTCTGACCTCGCAGCCCAGTTGATAGTACCTTCTCCTGTCTTTTGCGCTTTAAGTCGTGGATTCGATCACCACCCGGAACAAAACTATTTAGGTATACTAAAATATTACGGCTTTTTTACAATTAAAAGAAAATTAGTTTGCCTTGATTATTTGGTAGGTACTTAACCAACGATCCGATGAACTGACGAAGGAAGACGTAGATGTGTTTAGATAGATATCTCTTTATTGTACACCACGAATCAAATACAAACTGCAAACAATAACAACACAAAACATTGGAGTACAAATGGCGGCCTTATCGCTGTGAGTGATCTCTTCCAGGCAAACTTTTGGATAGACAGGAAAGACATAGAACGACATAGACAGTGGCGTAACGTAAAGAAGATATAACAAGGAGAATAAATAAATATCAAATAAACTATTGTAAAACTATTTTCAGAAAAAAATAACTGAAAAATAAACTTACATAATTCCTAAACTATATCCTAATAAGTTTAATAGTCTTTATATTGAATATGACAAAATCTGGCATCATAAGTGGCAGGATATAGTCGCTTCAAATATCAATGGGAACAATAATCGCTTGATTTATTTAAATTATATAAAAAAATCAAGCGATTATTGTTAATATTGTATGTATTGTTTTATAAAAATTATAAAAGATATGAAAATTGCAACCCTAAATATTTATAATAAGGTAACTAAGTAACACTTTGAACGTCACAATTATTATTCCAGAAAATCAAAATATTCGTACGTGTTTACAAAACACCGAAGAAATGATTTACGAAAACTTTAAACGTGAGTGATTAATTCAGAAAACGAAAATTATTTGCAAAATTATTTTTTAATTTCGATAATTATACACTATGAAACAATTTACGAAAAATGA
Organism: Gymnoscelis rufifasciata; assembly: GCA_929108375.1. NCBI lineage: Eukaryota > Metazoa > Arthropoda > Insecta > Lepidoptera > Geometridae > Gymnoscelis > Gymnoscelis rufifasciata. The sequence goes on from OV815320.1 coordinate 2,750,193, forward strand.
ATATCCGAATGATCAATTTAGAGAACAATACGATTCGCAAAATTATTTTATAAAACCATTAAATAATATTATTCTGCACTTACGAACAAACTCTACAAATACGAAAAAAAAGCAAAAATTCTCGGGATTCATACTCGAGGTGGATCTTACTATGTTCAAGCATCACAAATATAGGTATAAACTGCTAGATCAAAGTGCGTACGCAGTTTATTCATGGTGTATATCTTAATTTAACCGTAATGGAACCATATAAGTTTCGTTACATGTCAAAGGATCCAAAAAGTCTTCTATGCTTAAAACATTTACCTATATATTCGGAACCACATAATGTACGAAAAAGCAATCGGTAAATTTCATGAGTAATTAATGGATCCACACAGTACAGGTTTCGATGTCAAAGGAGCCAAAAAATATTCTATGCTTGAAACATTCACCTTCTTACGATTATATTATCTGTTAGATCAACTTAGGTATGCATTCATTATAACCCATTAAGTATATACAGTGGAGCCACCTAATGTATCGTATAAGCGCCACAATGGATCCACTTACGTACAGGGTTTGAAATAATATACGGACCCAATAAGTATTGTTGAGTATAAAATATTTGGCCGTTACGGATCCACATTAATGTGCAATTTCAGATAAAAAAAATATGGAGTATACGGTTTTTCCGTTGCATATGTCAGGCAACGTCGCCAAGTAAAAAGCGACGTTGCCACTCAAGACAAAAAATATTAAACCAGGTCCAAGTTATTCCGCCAGAAAGGTGGAGTCAGTTATGCATTGGCTCACTGCTGGATCAACCAAGTGCCCAGGATGGTGTTTATATATATATACATATATATATATATGTGTTTAGTCATGACATGATCATTCGTTCGTGAAGTAACGGACCTAATATTATTTTTTTGTCATCTACCCGACTGTTACGTTGGAAACAGCTTGCATCCACAATGGAACAACACTGTTTGTATCATTATCATCTGCAGCCTGACTTTAACCACTGATGGGTATAGGCCTCCTCTTCTGTCTATCAAGACAATGTTATTTCCTTGATATTTTTTGTTTTAACAATTTAGTTTAATTAATTTTAAGTTGACCTGTTCATGTGGGCCGTGTGCTTCTAAGGAAATAAACGTTTTGACTTTGACTTCTTGCCGTCGTCGTCAGCCCATCTTGCTACTGGACGACCGACGTTCCTATAGGAATTCCTAGAAGGCCACTCTGAGTGCTTTACTCCACATATTATGTCCGTTAGACTCGCCAAATATCCTGCCCAACTCCGTGATAAGATTAATAATAATAATGAAACATTTATTTCCGACTACAGACACACAAAGATATATAAAAACAAAGAAATACAAAATAATACAGTTACAATATAATACAAAGAATATAATGTTGCAAAAGAATGGATAGTTGCACATTGTGTGTGCTGCAGTACGTCAAATGGTCGAGACTCTCAATATCTTTCACCTTCGTTCGTCTTCGGATGTAGGTATATCGTTTATATACTTAACCATTATTTTGGTGTAAAATATGACCTACATTCATCGCTTTTGGAACCTTCATAATAGCTTCTAAATTGATAACTTGTTTGATAATTATAACATTCCAATGAGTCTATACTTCGAGAACTCAGCATCAAACAGCGGTTGTCATCTTTGGTACAGTCTCGTATCCTCACTTTCTTTGGTCACGTATGCCGCCGAGGGGAGGTAGCTATCGAGCGACTTGTGGTCCAGGGGAAGGTTGAGGGCAGCAGGCCACGAGGAAGATCCCCTATGAGATGGACCGACCAGATAAAAGCGGCGATAAATGGCTCATCATTACTGCATGAATGCACCAGGACGGCGGCCATCAGAGAAGAGTGGCGGCGTGTTGTGAAGCTTGCCACCAACACCTGAAATGATGACCACGACCACTCTGTCAAGAGTGCAACCGAAGAAGAAGAATTATAACATTATCGCACAACGGACGGGTAACGATAAAAAATCCCTTAACATTAACATTAGCAATTGGAAACCAAAAAACACATTTGCGACCAAATGAAAAGCACGTGAAATGTAATCGTTTTGTAATTGTATGCGTCCCTCTCTGTAATTTTTGGAGGGTTGAGGGTCAGACCCGAATCGCTTCTGACCGCGAAAAGCTCACTTTCGGGTGTCCTATTTAAATCGTTCAGTACGGCTGTACTTACCAGTAAGGTGCTGCTGTTTCCAGATTTTTTTATCATTTGACCACAATCTCACCTGATGTAAAATGACGATGTGGTATAAGATGGGGCTTGAAGACCTAGAAATAATTTAAATATTAAAACTTTCTACGTGTTTGGCTAATGTCAAGTTATATTTACTATCATGTGCGCGCGAAGGTTACGAATGTGTCTTAATCTTTTTTTGCATAAAAAAAATAAAAATTTATTATGAGTATTATCGTGAACTAGCGGACTCCCGCGACTTCGTTCGCGTAGAGTTAGTTATCTGCATGTATGTACTTTGTAGGTACTTGTTTTCAAAAATCTCTTAGTTAGAAAACATAGGTCTTATATACAAACTTTTTACCGCAATTTTAAGTTTTTAAGGGGTATTGATTTATCAGGATACATAAGACACCATACATAGAGCATTCAATTTATAAAGTTCTCTCAACTTAAAACATTGTATTTTGATACAAGTTTTAAACGCCACTGTAACCCGAAAAGAGGGTTGATTTCTAAAGATATATTATTACTCCATAACACCTTCACACCATATTACATTTAAAAAATTCTCTTATTTTTAAACATCACCATTATAAAATTTTATACATATTTATCGTATTTATTATTTTTAATGAAGAACCTTTATAGTAAATTTCATTCGAATTACTTCAATAGCGACAAAGTTTCATAATAACCTTGCAAGCCTTTTTACTCTCTTAGTGGGCGAATTATTAAAATACAATTTCTTAGTGCTCCCCTATGTTGAAGAAGCATTGCAAGTTTCTAATCCTTATAGCTCTGCATTGATGTGTCAGTCAGCTTTTCCTATTATATTTTCGTGAATATACAGACAAAAAACTTGTTAGGAATACTAAAATATTAATTATTATTCATATTCTTCCATCATCACAATTGCCTCTTTTGAAAAAATCAAGCAATTAAAATATTTTATTTATTATTTGTGGTGGTAGCACTTTGTAGGAATTGAAGTCCTTAGTAAATATAGCCGGGTCGGTGAACTGTCCAGTTGGATGGCATCTTTGGGCACAATTTTGTTGTTTACTAAGGGCCAATGCACAGTGACATAGCCTAACCAATTCAAGAGCTCAAAACTAGCAGCTTTCAAATTAAGTAACTATCTGGCATTGTAAGTTTGTTACTAGAACATGATCATCAGTTTTTATTTGTTTATGTACACTGCTTAAGTCAAATCCCAAGGTTACCTGGCAGAGATCGCTCATAGCGTCAAGGCCGCCCTTTGTACCCTGGTTTTAATTAAGTTAAGGTTTTTGTTAAGTTTATTCTTTATTTGTGTGTTGTACAATAAAGTGCTTTCACTTCTATTCTACGTTTAGAAAGTTCAGATAAAATCTCAGTCTCGGTCTAAGGTCCTAAGCACCTTACTAAGGCTCCTAGCACACGGCGTATTTTACCGCGACGCGCAAAAGTAAGCGAGATTCGATCGCAATCTTTTAACGTGAGTACATTTAACGATAGCCTACAGCTGCGTACGGACAGTGCGTTCCTGTGTTACGCGTAATCAGGGTACGCAGTCCTCGAGTACATTAGATACGCGTACAGCTCCTCTACGGACCGCCGCGAACCTGAACGCGAGGTTCATCGATCCAGAGCTGCGACTGCTGCAAGCCAGTCATCACCATGAACAAAAATAATTCAAATTACATTTGAAATGGCCTTCCATGCATCTTCGCGTAAATCTTTGTTGCGATAGTTTATGAGTGTGCTATCACATAAACACCGATGAAATTCGTACCGTTGAATTAACGTGACAACATCATCATTAATCATTACTGAAACTCGCTAACTTGTCAATTTTGCCGTCCAAATACAGCGTCCCTGCTCGTGCGCGTCCGCTTTGACGCGCGGCCAAATACCGACAGATAGCGGCTCGCAAGCCACGCGTTCCCCCTGAGTGTACGCTTTCCCCCTGAGTGTACGCGTTCCCCCTGAGTTTACGCGTTCCACCTGAGTGTACGCGTTCCCCCTGAGTGTACGCGTTCCCCCTGAGTGTACGCGTTCCCCCTGAGTTTACGCGTTCCCCCTGAGTGTACGCGTAGCTTCTAGTACGGACATGGCGTTCCAGGACACGTGTAACCGACTACGCGTACCAATGTACGCGCACGCAGCTTACGAGTTTCTAACGCACATCACACACATGCCACTTTTAAATGGTAGGCTTAAAATGGTTTTGCTTTCAAACTCTTCGACAGCCTAGGAGTCTTTTGTTTGTATATGAAACTATGTGTCCCTGGGTTAGTTGGATCTTGTACGGTTATATTCAATATACGAAAATATTCAAGTTAATGTCTGCAAATGAGCAAGTTACAACTGATCCAGGACCGTGTGAGTGGGTAGGATATTTTTAGACATCCGACTTTTCACCGTGCAGATAGAACGGTGAAAAGTCGGATGTCTCAAAATAGCACGATGAAAAGTCGGATGTCTCAAAATATCCTACCCACTCACACGGTCCTGGATCAGTAGTATCTTGTATGGTTACAAGCTTATGACCTGATACTAAATTTTGTTTACAAAGCGGAGGTTATAACACGACAGAAAAGGCATAAATTTAAAAATTTGCTGTACAAACCACAATGCAATAGGGATTTATATAAAAGAAATCAATACTTGGGCCTTTTTTGTTTTTAGTATATGTAAATGATCTCCCGTATTTTGCTAAAGACCTTTGTGACATAGTCTTATTTGCTGATGATACTTCTTTATTATTTAAAGTTGATAGGAATAAAAATAATTTTGACGATGTAAATAACTCACTGTCGCTAGTACTAAATTGGTTTACGGTTAATAACTTACTGCTAAACGCAAAAAAAACTAAATGTATTAAATTCAAACTCCCTAATGTTAAAGAATTTCCTACAAAAATCATATTAAACGATGAAATTCTCGAGCTCGTTGACTCAACAGTGTTCCTAGGTTTACATATTGATTCTCGTCTACAATGGAAACCCCAAATTACAAACCTTGCAGGTAGACTTAGTTCAGCCGCTTATGCAGTGCGAACAATGAGATATATCACAGATGAGGGTACAGCTAGACTGGTTTATTTTAGTTACTTTCATAGTATTATGTCATATGGTATCCTACTCTGGGGTGCTGCAGCCGATATTCAAACTATATTCGTGCTGCAAAAAAGGGCTGTACGTGCAATATATAAAATGAAACCACGTGACTCCCTCAAAGAAAAATTCAAAGAGATTAACATTCTAACTGTAATCTCACAGTACATTTTTGAGAACTTGATGTTCACCCACAAGAATAAGCACTTGTTTTTAAGAAAAAGTGACGTACATAGTATTAACACGAGAAGTAAGGAAAAATTACTAATTCCTACTTACAGACTAAAAAAACTAGGCAAATCATTTATGGGTAACTCTGTACGTTTTTATAATAAGCTTCCTCATAATGTAACAGAGCTTCCTATTAGAAAATTTAAATCATTTATTAAGAGAAGTCTAATGAAAAAAGCGTATTACTCTATAAATGATTATATAAAGGATGATGCAGCTTGGATAGATGTTGCTTAGTTCCACAGTAACAGGCTCTAATAATTCTGGTTGACCAGGACTGATATGCTCATGTTATAATAGCTTCCTTATATGACAAACATTTTTTTTTAATTGTAAATGTTAAACTTATAATAGTTACCTATAAATAAGAACTCCAAAATTGTAATAACTACAAAATTGTAATAACTGATATAGCTGTGTTGTTCTATTCGCTTCTCAACTCAGTATAAAACATTGAAGCGAACTGTCAAGACAATGTTATTTCCTTGATATTTGTTATTTAAGCAATTTAGTTTTATTAATTTTTAAGTTGACCTGTCCATGTAGGCTATGTGCTTCTAAGGAAATAAACGTTTTGACTTTGACTTTGACTTTGAAATGTTTATAACATGTGTATATTAATTTATAATAAATAACCCGAATCATTAAAACAATTGAATGGATTTATTTTTAAGAACAGATGATGTATTTGGTTGCTTGACAAATGTTTCTATAATGTGAATGAGTATTTGAATTATGATGATAAATGTATGTTATTTTTTATTATGACATCTTTAATATAATTTTGACATAATAATTGCACTCCTGCTTGCAGGCTGAATACAGTGACACAAACTATTATTTAAGATCTGACATGTATTAGGTATTAATTATGTATTCTCGCAAATTAACGATTTCATTTCCAAATTAATGCCTGCACTGAAAAGTAGACAACCTCGGAATATCCTAACCACTCTCACGGACAGCTGCGATGTTTTTGGCCGATCTGGCATTCCTTTTTGACGAAATGCTATTAGTTGATTGTTTACCGAACCAGTCGTCTCGAATTTGACTAACAAACGATGGAAATACGACTTTGTAAGTTGAAAGTGCGCGTCTACCGTAAAAATGGAATGCAAGGCGCACAAAGTTTGCAAAAACGAACACTTTTTTGATAATAAAATTTTATTATTTCGAATTTGTCATTCGTGTAATTTGCCTCATCATTGAGTGATTCTAAATAAATTTAATGAGTGTGAGATATACTCATACTAGGGTTCCGTAAACAGTTTATGCAAAATTTACAAAGACATAGAACATGGCTACTACCTACTCAAACTCTCAAAACTTACCAGCTCTTATTAAAATACCCTTTGTTTCTCCCGAAATGTTCAGCCAGTTATAACTCTAGAAACTTACGGTATGCTGTTAGAAAAAGATATAAAGTTGGTTTGTCTATTAAAAAAGTATTTTTTCCTTTGCCTCATGTTGTGTATCAGTGAAGGTGAACTGTGTGTGAGATTTGACTACGCTAAGTGCTATAAATAAATAGATAAATTAATATTTCCGGACTACTCACACAGCATCACCTAACCCCAAACTAAGCAGAGCTTGTACTATGGGTGGTAGGTGACTGATATACTACATAGATACATTTTTTTTGTAAATACATACATATGATACATAGAAAACACCCAGACCCGAAACCAGAAATTGTAGATCGTACAAAATCTGGTCCCCCGGCGGGAATCTAACCCGCAACCTCCTGCGCCTCAAGCGGACGTTCGCCCACCGAGCCACAGAGGTCGTCAAATTTTTGGGATGGATGTGAATTTAGTTAATAATTATTATGAGAATCTATGTATGTCAAAAATCACATCTCATGGTAAGTGTAGATGTGGACTAAGATGGATCACATAGATCTAGAAGGTACCTATTCACTCTTGTCTTGAAGAGGCTCAGGTTGTAGTAATTAGGAAGTACAGCAGCAGGGAGCGAATTCCAGCCATACCTTTGCCGTGCGAATTATAAAGGTGGATGAGAATTTTCTGAAATAAAGAGATAATATTTAGAAACAAGGTCAACTATTATATATACCTCTATATTAAGGCGTTTTGGATTCCAAGCAATTCCAAGAATTGAAATCATCAAAATCTTCTGCCTTTTGAAGCTTTTGCCTTTCGCGTGGGAATTTTATTCCTGCTAAAATTCGTTATTTGTTAATAACGTTAAAATTTATCTTCCTCCCACATTGTCAGTAATTTCTGAATTGAGTTTTAATGGGCATTTTCAGATTTCTTGGTAATGGGCCAAGATTTCTTCTAGGAAATAAGACGGTGTTATATAGAATATTCATAGCATTAGCATCCCTCTCTTGACGAGAGAAATTAGGTCTTCATTCATATTTTGTTTTTTTTTTAATAATTTTAAATAATTAATTAAAGATAAATATAATTTAAAAAACGCTGGCCAAGTGTAACCTACACTTTGCCACTTTGTCGTGTTGAATAAAGGTTTATATTCATAATTTTAAAGAATATTTATTAAACATGTTTTTCACAAAATACCACAACTACTCTGCTTTAAAAAACGACATCTATTGTAATACAAGTTATTTTACACAACGAACCATTTATAAATAACAACGCGACTAAACTCACAACATATAAAACGTTACGTTAACTTTTTTTATAAACCTACCTAATAGAATTTGTAAAACCTTTATATACATATATAAATATTCTGTACGTGTGTTAGTCATTGAACTCCTCCTAAACGGCTGGACCGAATTTGATAAGCTTTTTTGCGTGTGTCATAATGGGTTCGAGAATGGTTTAGATGCACAATACGGTCAACTAGGTGCGAAGCGGGGGCAGACCGCTAGCTTAAAATAAGATAATAGTAGTTTGGTATAGATTGCATTGCCTTGTAAACACGCCTTTACGGCTTGAAGGTCCTATTCAAATAGATACGAACAAAACAAGAACTTATAAAGTCGCTTTATTTATCTCTATTGCGATCGCCAGCGGATTAAATTATTTTTTATAACTATTGTATTTTACATGTTAAACTTTTATAAAAATTAACTGACTTCTTATGAGATTATGGATTATTGAAAATAGCTCGAGAACTAAAGAAAATACCTTAAGCCCATCTTTTTGAACACAATTTTATTTCGTACCAAAAAAAAATTATATAATTAATGTAAACATTTTGAATTAGGACCAACTTGCGAAGTTTCATATAAAAATTATCAGGTAAAAGAAGACATTGATTGGATCTGAAATGGAAAGGTTCGTTGAATGTTCTGCAAGCACTTTCTCCTTGGTCTGGGTGTTTAATATTTATAATAAAAAAATATCTATATTATGTATGACTATTATATTAAGTATATCAGAATCTAGTACCCGTAACAAAAGCTTGAGCTTACCACGGGGCTAGATGTTGTTGTGTGAATTGTCTGGAAATATGAAAAAATATATAAATATAATCGTTGTAGCCGAAAAGTTCTGGAGTCCACTCCAGAACTTTTCGGCCACGGATCGGCAAGCGCAGCGTAAGACGTCCACTGACTAAGTGGACGGATGACTTGGTAGAGTTTAGCTGCGGATTCAGGGTAGATGCAGCCCGCTTTCATCCGTAGTAACTTGAATTATTTGACGGAGGCCTATGTTATTACAGATAATACAAAATTTTAAGCTCGCTTCATGCACCGCGCCACCGTCGCACTGCCACCGCGCCCCTACCATTCCCTCTTAGCTTTACTTAGCTTTTTATAACTAGCAATGTCTGAAGAAACAGTCGTGTTGTGGATCGGTAAAATTAGGCTCTAAAGGCGCGGCTGCGTAACATCTTTTCATCCAATATACCTCAGTGCCTGAAAACGAAGGTATTTAACCAGTGTGTGTTACCAGTGATGACATATATGGCTCTGAAACATGGTGCTTCACCATAGGCCTCATGAATAGGCTCAGAGTTTCGCAACGAGCTATGGAAAGAGCTATGGAAAGAGCTATGCTCGGGGTTTCTCTACGTGATCGAATCAGGAATGAGGAGATACGTAGAAGAACGCGGGTCACCGACATAGCCAAGCAAATTAGCTCGCTAAAGTGGCTATGGGCAGGCCATGTAGCGCGCAGAGCAGATGGCCGTTGGGGCCGGAAAGTTCTTGAATGGAGACCAAGAATCGCCAAACGCAGAGTAGAACGTCCACCAACTAGATAGACGGACGACCTGGTGAAGGTAGCGGGCTCGCGGTGGTTACGAGCTGCTACCGACCGAAGTCACTGGAAGTCTTTGAGGACGGCCTATGTCCTGCAGTGGACGTCCTACGGCTGCAATGATGATGATGATGAAAGGTGCGACGGCGCATGACAGGGGAGCGATGCGGCGGCGGCGCGGTGGCGCCATTGAATGCCGAAGCGCTTAGACTCCATAAATATCTTTACTAATAAATAGGATTCGTAGATAATTATCATCTTACGCAAAATCAATATTAAACTACCTCTATCCATAGAAAATTCAACCAAAATATTATTTATTACAAGCTGAGTCAGCAAATATTCCGCCATTAGTGTGCCACAAAGGCCTCAAATGTATCTTTAGGAAACAGAGACTCACCCTCGCATGATGAATGAATTTAAAACGATATCTTGATGGCCGAGTTTTGATTTGTTATTTCCTATTGTCAAAGTATCAAAGATCGCCTTCAATGGGATGTTTTGTAAAGGCTCTTTATATAAGAGCATTGTTACTGGAAACTGATGGTAGAATGGAAAATGAGAACCACTCTAGAAATAAAAATTTGGGAAATACAGTAAATTAATTGGGATGCATAGCAAAATGAACAAGTAACAAGATATGCACTAGTGCAAATCGCAAAAAAATGCACGGCGCAAAATGTGCAAATTGTAAAATCTTAGGGCGCAATATATATTATATATAAATCTGTTAAGCTCTAAACTGGTGTTATGAGTTATAGACACCTGATATACTTTAAATACATACTTTTATATATTTTTTACTAGCGGCCCGCCCCGGCGTCGCACAAGTAAAAAAATTTCCGGGCAATTTTTCCTTATTTGCTCACCGTTTAGACCTACCCTGAACTACGAAAAACATTTTAAAACCAAAATCAGCTCAATCGGCCCAGCCGTTTTCGAGTTTTAATCAGACTAACGAACAACAATTCATTTTTATTTATATGTATAGATAGATAGTACATAATGAAACACCCAGACCAAGGAGCAAGGACTTGGAGTTGAAATGCTTTTGGCGACTTAGGTATATCAGGAATAATGACTAGGTATAAAAATGTCGAATTTATAAAATTTAATTTTTGAATGCTATTTATGCCGAGATATAGAAAATGACGAAATTAACAAATGTCAATATGAAAAAAGGTCTAGTTGAGTTGCATAAATATCGCGCTTGCTATTTTATCATCATCATCATTTCAATCGTAATTTCCGGACTGCTGGACATAAACCTCCCTTAAAGAATTCCAGTAACTTCGGTCGGTAGCAGCCTGTAACCTGTAGCAGGCGGTTACAGTGCGGTGGTTACCTTCACCAGATCGTCAATCCATCCTGTTGGTGGACCTCCTACGCTGCGTTTGCCTATTCGTGGCAAACAGTGAAGTTGGCTGGTAACTGTTGGCAAAGTTGTTTTGATTCCCAAAATCTATATTGAAATCATGAAAACCGTAACTAAGCGACCAATATAATACTTTGTCTAGTTATATTAGCAATTAACAATATACTCGTAAAAATCTTAAAACCCTTTAATGGTAATACAATAATAATTCTCAATAAGAACAAACAAACAAAACTAAGGCGTCATAATCTCAAAGCAGTAGCATAACGAATGCCATGAATTAAACTTGAGAGATAATAAACATTACTTATTCCAGAGTCATAAGGTTTAAATTCGCACATAACTTTTAATAAATGGGTATTCAGAAACCCACGCAGTCCAAGAATGAGATCATGAAGCGGTCAGTACAAAAGGCATTAAAGTCCAGTGTTTAAGTTCTCGTGTGAAATCTTATAATTTCAAGTGTCCCTTGGGAGGCACAGTCAAATGTAGGAGAATTGGAACAGCTGATTCACGATTATGTTTAGTGTACATGAGCATGCAATTTTGGGGTAAAGAGTGTGTAGCACTATTTTTAAGACCCATAAGCCAACCTCTCCGGTTCGTGGATCCCCTGAATAAAAACAAAGATATATATTCCATAAAAAACGTAGGTTCTGCATACACCCATCAACCAGCATTGGAATTATATAGTGTCATGGGTTATGGTCTCATCTCATCTAACCCGCTTATCTTTTGGTAGCCTATGTTATGTCCAAAAGACAGTCCAAACAAATTACAAGAAGCCCGGGCGGTGAGGGGTGTGTTCTAAGCACGCTAAAGTCAAAGCTTGCAAAACTAAGTCATTTTAACGGGCATGTTCTATCAGCATATTTAGCATTTCAGCAATAAGCACACAATTGGATACAGTTATGCATAGTTAGTCCAAGCGCCAAATTTCATTTTTGGATGTTTTTGCATTTTTGTAATTACTAGGGCATAATTTTATTTAGCCATAGGAAGAACACTCTTGCAGCTAGCTTCACTCTAAGTGGTATTTTTTGATACCCCGTCCAAGCGCCTTCTATAGCAAACGATATATTTTGATACGCAAAACAAGCCCAAACGACGTAGTGTTATGCATCAGTAGTCCACGCGACAGTTGTTTGTTACTTGGACTGGTTTCGCAAAACAATAAACATTAGTTTGATTCCTAACGCAAACCAATTGTCTCACACATTTGTCACTTTATTATAAAATCTCACCATCTTCAACTACCACAATTTACGTAGTACTCCGCAAACCACGTATCTCAAATACGTGGTTTGCATGACAAACTTATTCTACCGACGAACGTGCTCAAACAAGACGGACGGATGATTACCTGAATCCTGCTGTTTCACGTTGGTTACAAACACATCCGACAACTGAAAATCGATGACATTTGATATAATAGTGGGTATTATTTTAGGGGTAGTATACTAAATTCACCTGAGTTAATTCACCCAGGTGCATTAAGTATACTTTTAGTAGACTTTATTCACCCAGGTGTCTTCGGGTGCATTAAGTCTACTTTTCTAGTAAACTTTATTCACCCAGATGTCTTCGGGTGCATCCAGGTTCCAGGCAATTCACACAACAACATCTAGCCCCGTGGTAAGCTCTAAGCTTGTGTTACTGGTACTAGATATCTGATCATCATTCTATTAATGGGGTATAATCACATTATGTGGGGTCGGCCCAACATGTTTTTTCCTTCCATTTTTCTTTGTCACGCGTCATCTCAACACCAACTCCTTTCTTACACATGTCATCCTTCACACAGTGCATCCATCTTTTCTTTGGCCTCTTTTCGTCACACATCCCTTCTCATAATACGTACTAGATATCAGATATACTTAAAATAATATAGATTTTTTTTATCATATACATATTATATCTGTATAATGTATATCATGTTAAATTTCCTGGTGGAATGGATATTATTTTGCCGCGTTGAAAAGAAGCCAATGTGGTTACCCAGATCATAAGGGAAATATATTCAGAGATTCTGTAAAATAATTTCAGCCTTCAGCACGTAAAAGAGAAAGGGTCTTGTCAGACGAAATGCGGTCAGGCGTTCAAGCGTATAGAATTTATACACAAATACAATAGAAAAGAACTGAACACTGAATTCTTGTATGTTTACCTTCCTGTGTCAGAAAAGATCTTAACAAACATACATCACCATGTTTTTCTTATATTTGTTTTACGCCACTGTCTTTTCGTACCTTTTATTTCCTGTCCATCCCAAGGTTGCCTGGAAGACATCGCTCATAGCGATAAGGCTGCCCTTTGTAACATATTTTTAATTAGTTATGGTTTTTGTAAAGTTTATTATTAATTTGTGTGGTTTACAATAAAGTGTTTTCTATTCTATTCTATTCTATCACCAAACAACCTGAGTATCTTTAAGTCAAATAAGTACGTTAGTAAAAACATCCAAATATATGGATATTTGGATGTTTTTTTTGTCCACAATCTCACCTGATGGTGTTTGTCGATGTAGGTCAAGATGGATCACAAAGATCTAGAAGGTAATAGGTAGGGGCCAGGTAGATTGAGCCTTGATTCACCACGCTGGCCGAGGGCGGGTTGGTGAATGTCACATGACCTTCAAACTCATTAAAGTTATCATAACATGCCGGTTTCCTCACTTCCTTTTTTTCAAGGAGAAAAATTCAGAGGTTTTTGGCGGATATTTATACTTACTTTGCGAAAATATTAGAGATAAACAAGGGTAAAAAGATTTTATGAAACTGTTATTAAACAGTTTTTGCTCTAATTTAGGATTGTGAATAACGTTTTTTATCAAATGTTCTATTATCTATAAGTCTGATATAAAATTTGAAAATTTTATGAATAAGGGGATTACTTAGTAAAGATTATTCTGATGCGTAAAAGCTTTGGCTTTGAACCAGCCATTCAGACTAAGCTGCGGGTCACCAAGCAAAATGCATCACACCGACATTTTAACACCGTGGTGGTTTCGCCAACAAAGGGGGCAAAGGACTTAGATATAGTGCGCTAGATAAGGCTTAGGGGATAGGTAAAAGATAGAAAAGTTTATTGTTACGGTCAGGTTAGCGTTTATTTTTGTACTAAAGTAATGCTGAAACTCAAATAGGCAATATTATAAATAATTATTTTTAAACAAAGACATATTTTTAGAGTCAGTGTTTTGTGACCGGCGAATAAAGCCGACATGTCATTTGAAAACTGATCTATGTATTTTAAAATTCTAAATTTGTGTAGAAATAATCTAAATTTAGAAAAAACGTCGCTTTCAGAACTTTAGTTTCCTTAAAAATAAAAAGTCATAGAATTTTATAATGTGCATGTGATTCGCTTTCGTTTGAGACCCCAATCGAGTATATTTGCAGATTTTCGGTTTTCCTCCCCCAGTTTTACCCTCATAACTACTTAACAGGTCACACGATTTTCATCAAACATGTCTAAGAACGCGAGTGTTCTTAGCAAAACCTCTTTTTTGTCGGGGGTAAAAAAGCATAGTAACTAGAATGCCTAATAAGAGTTTGTAGGTATATATCGTCGGTGAAGTACGATGTTGTTTAGGTGGTCCTAAATAACATTTTGGCTATATCGGGATTATTAAATAATAATTGGTTTCAAAATACTATATTTTGTATGTACTGGTAAGCCGATTAGGCAGTATTTCCCAATATTTGGTTAGATAATTATAAATGTATATATAATTTCCTATGTTAATTTTATTTGCATATTTAGCTGGCAAAACCTCAACGCAAAATTACAATAAGGTTTAAATATCATCTATTTACTACTTTAATTTTTATCGTACCCTTTTTACCCTTTGGGTAAGGCACAGTACAGTTCGTGGTTCGTCCCGAACCAAGCTGATTCGTCTATATAAAAGAAACGAGTGGGCATAAAACTCTAGTTATGTGCTTTCATATAAAACGAAATTCCCAACAGACGGACAAGCAAAACAAAACAAGTGTTTGATAACCAGCTGATAACTGCAATGTTTGAGACACCGCCATTTAACAATGTAGGTAGCTAACCCGTTTTTTCCTCGGGATTTAAGACAATGTAACAGACAATATTTCAAAAACCAGTTAGGCTGCATTTCCATTGAATACGGTCTCAGCTCTATATTTGTTACCTTCCTTTTAAGGGCGTATGTACAGTCAATGGCAAAAGTAAGTGATCAAAATGACTGCCTCAGTGGCGCAGTAGGCAAAAGTCCGCTTGCAGTGCATGACGTAGCGTGTTCGATTCCTGCCGAGAGGTCAAGTGATTACGAGTATGGTCTGCAAGTACTTTCTCCTTTGTTTGTGTATTAAATATGTAAAATAAAAAAATATCTATAATTATTATGATGAACGTCTATTTATATTAAGTATATCAGACCTCTAGTAACAGTAACAATAGCTTACCACGTGAATTGTAAAACTATTTATATATAGAGGTTTTTATAAAACATCATCTAGCGTGACGGTCCATTTGTAAAAACTTATATTAAAGTGTCAATTCCAAATTAAGTTTTAATTGAACAAAATAAAATTTTCGTAATATATAACACCGAGGATTTGACGACCTCTGTGGCTCGGTGGTCGCAGATCCGGCTGAGGCGCAGGAGGTTGCGGGTTTGACTCCCACCGCGTGACCAGATTTTGTACTATCTACAATTTCTGGTTTCGTGTCTGGGTGTTTTCTATGTATGATATGTATTTGATATTTACAAAAAAAAAATGTATCTACGTAGTTTATCAGTCCACTAACACCCATAGTACAAGCTCTGCTTAGTTTGGGGTTACTTGATGCTGTGTGAGTAGTCCGGAAATATTCATTTATTTTTTTATTCAACAAAATGTGATCACTGACTTATGACACTTTAATTGTTCATTTAAGTCTTACAAACTACAATACTCAGAAACTTTTGACATAACTTACTGTTTAATATTATTTTGGGCCTCTTTTCATCAGTTTATTTTGTTGACTGTTGTTTTGTTGCTGTTGACTGTACTAACGAGTGTGTGCAATCGTTTGATGTTCAACAAAAGATATCCACATTACCCCTGTGAAAGCTTCTAGGGAGAAAATAAGGCCTTTTCCTTGAAAGAAAACAGTAAATTTATAGTAGGGCTCGACTTCCAAGAAGGCATCAAGTTTTTTTATGCTTACTAAATAGTATTTTTAAAGAGCTAGTTTTGAAAATTTGACATGGATAGTTTTAATCTAACCTGTATGTAACATGCATGTATGTAAATAGGTCTTTAAAATTATATTGCGGTTTATAACATCATTTTCTTCTGATTTGAATCGTTTGTGCGAGAAACACTTCCAAAGAGGTAAAAATGTCCCTTGAAACTATTAAAAAAAAATAATGATATACTTACTGAAAAAAAAAATTTGGATGGGTCACCTCTCCTACTGCAATTTTTTTGAACAATTTTATAGTTTAAATGTTTGTTTATATTAAAATAATGTATAAACTCTTGCAACACACGGAACCTTTGGTGAAGAAGTCTATCTCATGCTTTACACATTAATTTTTTATGGGAAACATTTTGTTTGTTCTCAGTCTCACCGATGTGGACGATTTTCTAGATGGATCACATAGAAGATACCTAATCACTCTTGTCTTGAAGCCACTCAGGTTGTAGGTAAAAGGAAATACAGCAGCAAGGAGCGAATTCTTAACCTATGCCGTGCGAATTATTTATTTATTTTTATCTATTTATTTATTTGTTGCATCATGTGGTTAATATAAAGGTGTTAACATTCTAAATTCCCTGACATGACAACATCCATTATTAATGTGGATGAGAATCGCTTAGTGCGAGTGGACGGAATATCAACTAATTAGGGATATTTAGCGATAGTCTAAAAGTCTAAGTCTAAGTTTATTTTTTTATGATTTATGCTAGTATTGCTAAGGCTAAGTTAATTGACCATAATAAACATGATCTCTATATTTTGTATAACCTTTATTGAGCTAATCACATAAAGATTAAAAATACAATTGTTAAACTTTAACTCAACTCTTGTTCTCACTGAATAAAAATGATATCAACAGAAAAGGCTATATTTCCATGCAGAATAATGGTTGCAAAATCCATTTTTCATAGATATCGCACACGTCAGAACTCACAAAAATGTTCTTTACAAAGGACAATACAGAAAGTAACGCACGAACGACTTACCCATGTCAATATATTATTTACGTATCACTTCAGGTCCAGTGAATCGGGTGCTTCAGTTTTGTGGTAAGCACAAAGAAGTGGCTTCCGAATACTTAAAGCTATGGTATTTGGCGGGATATCTAGTGGGTGGAGGTTTTGTCTGTTCACGTCCGTAAGTGGCAACCCTCTGAATCCTTACACGTGACCTTCGGGTGGTGCTAAGAACAGTCTCTGGTGGGAGGCTTCGGCCGCGGCTTGTCACCACCCTCCGGGCTGGGCCAGTGCGTGAAGCGATTTTTTCGTGTTTCGTAATGTGGTCCGGAGAAGCCATCTTCTAGGCCTTCATGCTCCATGTTAGACCACATCGTCACTTTACATCAGGTGAGATTATGGTCAAATGAAGACTTATAAATAATAAAAAAAAAAAATATGCGAATTGTGGTTCCGTCTACGGATCTCTTAAAGATGAGAGATCATATATCAGCGATTAACACACTGCCACGCGCAACGCTGCATGTTGCGTGTCACCACCTATACACCTATACACTTGCGGAGGTTCAGATTTGCAGTAACGTAGGTACTTGTGGTGGTTGGTGGGTTTAGAAACTCGCAAGCGCGTTGAGTTTTGTGGATTCGAAGTTAGTTGAGTTGAGGTTGAGGTTACAGATTTTGGTGTGTTTTGGTACAGATATGATAAAAAAGTGTGTGCGATTCATACAAGATAGAAGTGAAACTTCATTAAATCGACAAAGATTTTGTTCGGGCGGTCACCCATCCAAGTACTGGCGTCGCGCAAAGTTGCTTAACCTTGTTAGCGTTTAAGATTGGCTTACCTGTCGTTTTTTCCTATGCATCCGGTTTGAAATCACAACGATTCTAAAGAAGTTTCACTTCAAAAAATTTGTTTAAGACTTCGGGTCACACCTACGCGTCAGAAACGAGTGAAGCGACTGTGACGCGGGAGCGCCTGCAACGCCGGAACTTTTTTGCCTGACAACGTTTGTGGTCGCGTAGGTATGCAAAGGGTAAAGCATGCTTTACCCTTTGCATACCTACGCAATACTTTCCATACTACATTTCCATTGAATACTGTGGTCTCAGCCCTATATTTGTTACCTACCTTATAAGGGCGTATGTACAGTCAAAAGCAAAAGTAAGTGATCAAAATGACTGCCTCAGTATCGCGGAAAGCGACAGTCTGCTTGCGGCGCAAGTGGTAGAGGGTTTGATTCCCGCCTAGGAGTCAAGTGTCTATATGTTCTGCAAGTACTTCCTCATTGGTCTGGGTTTTAATATGTATAGTAAATAATAAAATAAATAAATAATAAATATTTCCAGACAATTCACACAACAACATCTAGCCCCGTGGTAAGCTCTGAGCTTGTGTTACGGGTACTAGATATCTGATGTACTTAATAATAGGCATACATATATATTTTATTATACATATTAAACACCGAGACCAAGGAGAAAGTGCTTGCAGAACATACTAACACTTTCACCCTCGGCGGGAATCGAACCCGCTACCTCTTGCGCCGCAAGCGGACCCTAGCCCACCGCGCCACTGAAGCAGTCAAAAAATAGTATAAGTATAGGTATCAGATGTCTAGTACCCGTAACACAAGCTTAGAGCTTACCATAGAGCTAGATGTTGTTGTGTGGATTGTCCGAATATAATATTATTATTTATGGGTAGCATTCTTCGCAGTCGGTTCGGCCGAAGCTTAAAAATGCCAAATATATTTTCACCTGAATAAAAACAAAGAGATTCGCTCACATCTCTGTCCGCCATCGGAAAATACTCAAACCCATGCTATCACTCAGATTAATCAACATTACGCTCATTTTCGCAGGATCAAGGAAATAGAGAGATTGCCTTTTCTCTACTCAGCACTTTCACCGCCATTCATCTTTGTATTCAAGAAAAATGATCACATTCTCACATGCTACGGGATGAGTCATTACCACGCCATAAGACCTGGCTATTGTCTCAGTACTGTGCAATTAGGTCGCGGTTAAACTATGGTTATTGTCGTGCAAATAACAATAAAGCATCTGTTTTTATTATGTTAACATCATTTGACTTAGACAAAGAATTCCTAGGTATTATGGAACTAAATGTTTTGTATAAATTTTTTTTGGTCCGTGATATTCGCTTTAGGTTATTACCAACTTACAATAGGATGATCTATCTAGTTCTTGGTCGGTGCAGTTAAGAAGTTGTGTTGGGGAGATTGGTTGAGTTGCGTTGAGTTCGGTTCCCCTTGAGGCACTTATTTGTACCTTCTGCTATTTCTGTTTCCGGTTGTGGGTATTTTATTCTTATCCTATAAATGTATTTAGTAAAAGAAGATTATATGCATGACGTTATTTTACAACTATAGTACAAGTTACCGATAGTAGGTACTGGATTGATAAAAAAATATTCTACAGGAATAATCAAAATTTTGTTTTATGTTTTTTTTATTGTTATTCGACTAAAATCACACCTGATGTAAAGTGACGATGTGGTCTAAGATGGGGCATGAAGACCGAGAAGGTAGATTAATAAACAAAAACACATTCCAAGATACAAGATACAAAATCATTTATTTCCATTATTTGGTTTTACAAAACTTGGACACGTCAAAATAAAATACAAAAAAAAACAAAATTAAAATAATCATAGGTGCTTAAAGATAAGTAGGAAATAAATTTATAGTATCTGGTCCCTTCGCTTTTTTTACACTAGAGCAAAGAAGCGATCAGAAACTCTAGCTCATTTTTGTATTGAAACTTTACAATCATTATTTGTTAGTCTTGTTTTTGATTTTGTGTTGGAGCAGATTCCGTTCCAAGCAGTTTTGTCCTCAAGGTAATCCGATATTTTACTTATTTATTATTTATTCCAAAACCTTAGTTCCCTTAAAAGTAAAGAAAATAATCATATTGTTTTGTAACGTGCACGTTATGCGGTTACATTTGATACCCCACTCGGATATATTTGCATACACACATTCGGTAACTTTTTCCACAGCCCTGCATATTTAAACGGCTCGATCGATTTTCATAAAATATGTCTAAAAACACTCGTGCGTCACTTAAAAAAAAAACTAAAAAAAGCTAAATGAAATCGCTTTATCCATTCGAGAGCTATAGTGCCACAGACAGACAGACAGACACGTCAAACTTATAACACCGCTCTTTTTCAGTCGGGAATGAAAAATGATCACCTACAAGGTGAGTCATTCACACACCATAAGACCGGCCATTGTCTCAGTGCGGCGCAATTAGGCCGCGGACAAACTAAAGTTATTGCCGTGTAAATCACAAAATACCGTGGATACTCGCCTTAGGTTATTACTGGTTGTGTAGGTTGGTACTAGCTTGACGAAAAGTGTTATTAGTGAGTGAATTCACCTCTTAAAATCACTTGAAAACTATTTTTTTTTAAATCCTTTTCTTTTTCATTATCTTTTTAGTTGAGACATTTATTTGAAAACAATTGTACAATATCCTGGATTATTTTAAGGTTCAGAAATATTTTGAAAATGAGCAAATGCAAAATGTATTTATATTCACCATTTTACGTGTCAATAACATGGAAAATAAATATATATAATAAATATATAAATATATATAAATATACCTTCTAGGTCTTCATGTCCCATCTTAGACCACATCGTCACTTAACATCAGGTGAGATTGTGGTCAAATGAAGACTTATCGATAATAAATAATAAAAAAATATAAAGTCTTTTTTGAGCGTAACCCAAATATTTTAGAAAATGTATCAACAAAATTTGATAAGACAATACTTTTTGTTTGTAAAAAATCACTCTGTTGATTGATATGCATTCCATCGCTGGATTAATCTAGGTTAATTAATCTGGACGTGACACTGGCAAACTATCACCTCGAACAAAGCACGGTTATATTATTGTGTTTCAGAATTGGTACATACCAAAAACGGAAGGGGTGTGAATGCATGCATCAGGCAAATGTTTTAACCACTGTAACCACTGTTTTTATTATAATATTAAATGATTTATGTTGAATTTTTATTTACACTTCTCAATGCTGGATTGGGAATTGGATTTACAGATTTACATTTTCAAGATTGTTTTTCGACAAATGGTTCCAAATCGAATAATTCCAGAACAAAAAATACTCGTCATGAGAAGCGTTATATACCAAGTTTGAATATTACATAGTATAGATAGAAGATCCGTGTTGGCTAAGTGGGAGTACACTCGACTTTAATTCCGAAGGTTGTGAGATCAAACCCCACCACGCACCTCTAGATTTTTCTTTAAAAATGTACGTGCACTTTAAAATACGTTGAAGGCAAACATCGTGAGGAAACCTGCATGCTCTGAGATATTAAAAATAGAGAGAAAGAAAGAGAAGAAAGAGAAATATTTATTGACACATCACAACACAAAATACAAAACAACAAAGAAACACAACAAATAACAGAAGCATTTTGTGAGATGTGCCAAAAGGCCCCGCCTCAGCATAATGCAACCCCACACTTTAGAGCACGGAGGTGCGCTGATTTTCAGACGAGACCTTGAACACAGACATCACGAGCGACGACTTAATATTAAACATAAAAAAAGATATAAAAAGTAATAAAATTAAACAAAAACAAATAAAATGGACTAAAAATGATAACATAAAACTTCTAATAGATATTTTAAAACAAAATAGGCAATAAATAGAGAAAAAAATAAAATAAAAACATACAAAACTTATTTAGAGATACATTTCTTACACACAAATCAACCAGTTTTCCCAACAAAAAGAAGAAGAAGTTGACAGTTGACACTTTATTCACCCAATCGGATAGAGCAAAGAATGGGAAGAAAAAAAAACTGCACTCATGAACGGGATATGACGTGAGTGAGTGAAGCTTGCCTTCATGAAAATTCTGCTGATGGCGCAAAGTTCAACTCAACTCGTTCAACCAGTGTAAAAAGTAGTTTTAATAAAATGGTACTAGGCATAAATCTAAAATTATGCGTCGACATAGGTGAAAAATAAAAAAACAAAGAACTTGTGTAACCAAATTCAATTAAAACAGTGCTACCGTGAAAGTCCCACCCGTCGACCCACTTGGTGGCGCAGCGTCGCCTCAAAGTTACTTTTGATTTTCTGATGATACTATGGTAAGTACGCAAATTTAATTCGCATCGCAGCAGTCTTTGTACAAAGCCAATTAATAAATCAATATGGAAATAACTTTTCAGATTCATAAAACAAAAGAAATATTAGTTTCCTACTATTGGATTAGCTCACCGTTATCACTATGTAGGTAAATAGTTTGAAGTACATGTGACATTCACCAACTCACACTTGGCCAGCGTGGTGAATTATTAAGGCCTAATCTCGCAAAGAGAGAAGTCCCTATGTCCCAGCAGTGGGAACGTTAATAGGGTTATGATAAGTATATATAGAAAAAGTTATCACTTTTGTTGTCGAATGTACGCGAGCGTCGAAATCAGTCTGCAGTTTGAGCACTCCTTCAGGTAGCGTGGAACACTGAAATGAGCTGTAAATATTCTTTGTCGACGGTTTGAGAGCCCTTTTTGTTTTAAGGACTGTTCAGGGATACCATTTCGTTAAAAATAAGCGGTTGTAATGCACAAGGTGGGGAAACAGACAGTCCTGGCTATTTTATTTACGGCGTTTTGACACGGTGATTGTGGTAAAGTTTGGGTCATAAAAAAAAGTATAATTATAAATAGTTATATTTATTGATTGAGTGGTTGAATTATTTTTGATAGACTAAAACGCTAATTTTGTTACTTTTTTCTAATGAAAATTTTAATGTAATAAGTTATATTTTTTTTAATTGCGGCAGTACAAGTGTGTATGCATATTTTATGTCTCTCAACCATTATATCGTCAAAGGTTGCCTGATTCTAGAGATAAAGCTAAAGATGTAGCCTCCGTTAAAAAAAGCCCAATGAACCAAGAAAATTTCAAGAATGTATTCAAAAACTCGAATGTATTACGCGGACAGTCATTTTATATTGATTTGACACGACTTTCTTCGTGTTTGTCGAAGATCATTAAGTTATTTTAGAGAACACGTTATATTGAAAAAAGTAAATGCTGTAAAATAAGGATTTCGCCCACGATGAACATTCGTGCAAACATCTTCTGAGCACGGTCGGCGTGGGTGAGTCAAGAGTGGTTGTATTGTGAGCGGTTAGAATTAAATTCAAACTTATAACAATTTGATGTCTTTAAATGATTAAACCCGTATTCAAAAAAGTATTTTTCTTTTTATGCAACAACTGCAAATGTAATCTAAGGATAGATTATAATTTCTCCTATTTTGTCACATGCTTTGTTTTTCATGCACATTTTCTATACTCGTTTAATACAAATTGTTTAAGGTCTCCCGTAATACAGGCTTGCTGCGTGCGAGGACCGCTGCTAAGTGAAATTGAAACGTGTGTGTTGATAAATAAATATTTTTGTTTTTTTTTTGTATTATACTTATAGGAGTTTAATAGATCGTTTGATAAAAATCGTTGATGACTTTCATGACCCTAAATCTGTTTATAGCAATTCAATAAAAGCTTTTTACTATACAAGTCTCTAAATTAGAAATAAATAGGCTTATAGTGTGTTAAAATTGTATGGTATACGAGCATCGCATCTTAGACCACATCGTCACTTTACATCAGGTGAGATTGTGGTCAAATGAAGGCTAATATATCATTAAAAAAAAAGAGCGTAAATGTTTTTATTTGGATAATACCTAAGTCACTACATATATATTTTTTAATTTTATGCAGAAATCATTAAGACACATAAGTAACCTTCGCGCACAGGATCCTGCAATAGGATAGTTTAACCTGCAAAGTGAGGTTTATCACTTATTAAAAATCATAAAAAAATCATGTTTGTATCTCAGACACGATGAAACTATTTAAAAAGTTCTTTTATTTTACAATTGATCTCAATATTGGAAAATAAATCAAACAACAAATTTCTATTTTGATAGTCAATTAAATATTTTATGATTATAACAACTATCCTTTAAATGTTCTCTTAAAAATATATATATTTTTTAAAACACGGATTTCAAAACGTAAACTTCAGAAGAGAGTATTGAAGCGTGGATTTTGGAAACGGAACCTTAAGGCAGCTTCATTAAACGGTATAGTTACAAGGTTCTTGAAAGAAATCCACAAATTAAATAAATATTTTGAACTACATTCACAGATTTTAGAGAAGTATCAAAAAATTATAAAAAAATTTAATACAGCGAAATTATTTTCCTATTTCTGTTGGGATCGTACGATTCTATGGGGGCATCTGTGGTATAAGTACTAGATATGATAGAAGGAGACATTTTTTTTCATAAATTATGTATGGAAATTTCTCGAATCGCTAACACTCTGCCCCAACGCCCCGCAGGCTACATGCCGTGTCCTAACACTATAGAATATGGCCCAGAACTTTATTGCTGTGCTTCAAAACACATTAAATTCTTTTCTCGCTGTAACAGTTGGTGTTAAGTATCTGTTTATTGTTAGCTGCCAAAGCACGGTTTTGTTTTTAAGATATCAAGATCAATATGTCATAAATCTATAATTTTATTGAAACTACCTTCTACCTTCTAGGGCTTCATGCCCCAACTTAGACCACATCGTCACTTTACATCAGGTGAGATTGATGTCAAATGAAGGCTTATCTAACATAAAAAAATAAATAAAAAAAAGAACCACTGCACTGATGTTTATTTAGTTTAGATGATTATACATGAAGTTTTAAATATAGGTCTAGTCCACCATGAACAGCCAATGTAACTCCAAAAGGTATCTGATTTTCTGTGATACACTTGTTACTGATACCACACCGGAGCCAGAGGATCCATAAGATTTTAATTTCTATGGATTCTTTTTTATTTTTTATTTTGTTCTGGCCCGTGGTTTCCCCATATTTAAGGAGGTTTCTCCTATAATGTCTAATGATGATTTTTTTCCGAGCTACTGCCATTAGACATAACACTTCAATAGGTACAGGCAATTCAGCTATAATGCCTATTAGCTATAATATGTTCTGTATTTTGATATCAACCCCGCCTATCTATCCGCTTAACTAGTTAAAAAGTCACAATTTATTCAATTATACAGATGCTTATTCAATTTTAAACGTATGTATGTAATGCCATGTACCGGCGTAGGAAGGTAGTAAACATAAAAACGAGTTTACTATTGAGTAAATTGGATTGTCGCATTTTGCATGAAAATAAATAACACAATACCAATATTAAGCAGAAGAGACACTCACTAGATAATGTTAAAGGTAAGAAAAAGGGTTTTTAACCAGAATTACAAAAGTGAAAATGTGTACCTATATATAATGTAGCGAAATGTGGTTATATGCACTTACATCTAAGCCTGCAGGCTCGCTCGTCCAAGCTCCCTCCTGGAGTATCCAACTCCAACGAACACAAGAATTCCTGAATGGTGCTGGTTTGGAGTGATTTTCACAATGATGTATAACACAACACAAAACAAAACGAAGGAAATATACTCTGGTTATTAATACGTTGCGTTCAGAATAAAGCGAGTAAAACCGCGCGCGCTCAGATGTTATTTCGAAGTGTACAACGGGTGGCGGCTCCCGACTGACTGATCCAACCTTCTCGTGTCAAATCAACAAAGCTTGTGGTAACCGCAATTAAAAAAAAAATAATTATGATCTACCCTCAAAATGTATTCTTGACATTGACATGTTGCTTACCCACACAAATGATGCAAATGAGGGGTCAGTCACCCGAAACGGTGATTGTTGAATTCAAGTAATATTAACTCTTGATTTAAATTATCTTACTAAATGTTTATTTTATTTTTATTGTGACGAAAATCTCATCAACTGAGGACTTTCTTTTAAACATTTATTTTTTTGCAACTCTTGGTAATTGCTGAAAACCAGTGGTTGCATCCTGTGCAACATTATTAATCACTGAGCAATTACATTTTTGCCGCACTGCAACACAATGTGTGTTGTAGTAAGGGCCATGATTGTCTTTAGCTTTAACATAATGTAAGTTACTTGTAATATAATGTTAAGTTTGAGTGTTCCTGTATAATAGTGTGGTGTATAGTAAGTAAATGTGTATGAATGTATGTGTGTTGAAGTCGCAAATAAATGATTTTTACTTACTTTATATTCCAAATCTAAGTACCTAAGTACTTTGCTACGGATTAGTAGTGCCGTATAGTTTTTTTATTCCTATATTAAATTTCCATACACTTGTAGCTACACTGCTGGTTGCTGCTATTCTTTAACTGTAGTCGACTCTATTTACGATAATACTTCTGCAATCCATAAGATGAAAATTATTAAGAATTATCACGAGTGGATGACTGGATTGATATTACGATTTCTTTTTTTAAATAAGTGGAGAAGCTTGAAATTTAAAGGATACTTTTTTATAATACAAAACTTCAATGACTGATTTACACGGTTAAAAATAATAACACAACATTGTACTTAACATTAAATTATATCTATGAACATTATTAATTACGTGAAAACGTGATTGCTGAAAACCACGCCTATCATAGAATATTTTCTAAAAATGTTTCAAAAACATTGCAGTTATAAGTCGTTAGCAGTGAAAATACTGGTTTTAATTATACTGTGTCGCAGGCAATCTGCAAGTAAATAAATTTAAAACCCGACTAGCCTAGTTATTGTTTACTGTTTGCCACTCTTCATATTATTTTACTGTATAATATTATCTAAGACCGGCGCGGCGCCACACAACCGGAATGATTCTCCTAATTTATATATTCCTAATTGAGAAACTTAGTAATTCAGTACAATATTTAGTATACCCTACACATTTTGAATGTTCATTATAGTATTATAACTTATCTTGAATGAGATTTCGTATGATATCGTCTTAGTTAACGTATGTAAGGCTTGTTTTCAAAATCAATAGTGAATTAAGTTTAACAAAAAATGTAATAAATATAAATTAATAAAAATAAAGAAAAACACCCCATTCCAATGCCTTAATTTCCATAAAAGTAAAACGCGAATAAACGTGCACGCGATGCGCTTTCATTTGATACCCCACTCCAGTATATTTGCAGATTTTCGGTTTTCATACCCACTCTCACCCCCATAACTTTTAAACGGCACAACCGATTTTCATAAAACATGTCTAAGAACACTCGCGCCAAACTAAACTTTCATAAAAAAAAAATTAAAACTAAATTGAAATCGCTCCATCCGTTCGGGAATTATGATGTCCCAGACAGACACGTCAAAACTCGCAGGGGATACTTGCAGGGCAGTTCTGGAGTAAGCCTTTAAATAGTGTCATGCACTGCGAGTTTTCCTTCCTTCGATCTTGTGTAAAAAGTTGTGTAAAATTTTGTGAAGATTTAAAATCAGTTTAAGTGCACTTACTTAGGCTGTGAGGGAAGTGTGGCGAACGTCATTTTACAAGCGACTTGCAGCCCTAACACGAGTTGCCCCTTACGATCGATGGTTGGAGATTACAACATGTTGTAGGTAATCGTCATAAGGGGCAGTTATTGTACTCCTCCGAAACGGCTTTACCGATTTTTACCAAATTTTATATGCGTATTCAGTAGCTCAGACCTACTGAATACGCATAATTGGCTACTATCTATTTTTCATTTTGCTAAACAACGTTTGTTGGGGTCAGCTAGTATATATATATATATATATACATAACCTTTGCTGCAACGATTTTCAAGTACCATGTAAACAATACTGAATGTTTTGAAGTGATAACTTCTTACGGGAGGTTGAACCGGTCCGTATCGTAGCGCGTAATGAGACGCCAACGATTTTTGCATGGTTCGTTAATAGTCAAAGTCAAAACATTACAATACAATACTCTTTATTGAAACACAAAAATATAATACAACAGAACAATGCTTAAGAACTAAAATACATTAAATAATAGTATAAACATTCATGATAATTAAACTATAATTTATTAAACGAAATAAAAAAAAATACATTCATGGAAATAACATCTTGACCGATCGCTTAATATTTTTATACTGAGTTGATATTATAATTCAGTTATATTTATTTGTGAAACTACATATTAGCAGCAGAAATGGCTTGTTTTTTTTAATAAAGATCATTCGCCGGGGTTAATTTTTGAAATATAATCTCACTTCACCTATGTAACTTATCTTAATAGTACTAAGATTGTAGTTTTCAGGTAACACAGTAGGAGGAATTATATTCCAACCTTCTTATGCAACGCTGTTTTAGTAAGTATGAGTTGTGTCCCTTTCTAACGTACAGAAATGTGAGTGACAAGAACTATACTTGTTTAATAAATATATAATAAAATTAGTTTATTTCCTCACACAATGATGATAATGGATACAAGGACAAGGACTAACGAATGCTAACGACATTTTATCTAATATGGGTTAAATTGATTATTTTGCATACGATATTACGCATACATACAGAGGTAGATAAGAAATGATAAAAAAACCTACCATTTAATGGTAAACTTAGGTATGCCTGCTTATCCTAGATAGATCCTAGAAAAAACAGGTGTGTGTGCGATTCACACACGATAGAAGTGAAACTTCAGTCAATCGACAAAAGAACGAAAACAATAAAAAAAAAATGTGCAAAAAGATATCGTTCGGGCGGTCACCCATCCAATTACTGGCGTCGCACAAAATTAACTTTACTTAGCACAAAACTAGCTTAACCTTGTTATCGTTTAATATTGGCTTACCTGTTGTTTTTTCCGTTGCATCCGGTTTGAAATCACAACGATTCTAAAGAAGTTTCACTTCAAAAAGTGTTTAAAACAGACCATGAAGAATCAAATGTCGAAAGGCAGCCTCGCGGCGGTGCTAAACCTTTCTCTAAGTTCCTCTTAGAGATACTAGGGTATACATTGTTGCCTGGGAAACATGGACTGTCATGTCGTGTCGATAATGGACGTAGGGCCTTAAGCGTATCGCAACAGTGACGTCTCAATTCTTAGACGCAAAAGACAAAAGTTTGTATCTAAATATGAGTGAATTTTCAGCATCATTTTTTAACCCCCGACCAATAAAGATGCAATAAGTAAGTGTGTAATAAGTTGCATGTGTCTGTCTGTCTGTTTGTTCTGTGGCATCATAGACACTGCTCCCGAACGGATGAAGCGATTTCAATTATTTTTTTGTATGTAATGTGACTTTTGTGCTAGTGTTTTAGACATGTTTGATGGATATCGATTGAGCCTTTTAAAAGTTATGAGGGGTGAAAGTGGGGATGGGAACTGAAAATCTGCAAAAATATTCGTGTGGGGTATCAAAAAAAAAGGGCATTATATGCACAATATAAAATATTGGAGGTTTTGTCTGTTCACGTCCGTAAGTGGTAACCCTCTGAATCCTTACACGTGACCTCCGGGTGGTGCTAAGAACAGTCTCTGGTGGTAGGCTTCGGCCGCGGCTTGTCACCACCCTCCGGGCTGGGCCAGTGCGTGAAGCGATGTTTTCGTGTTTCGTAATGTGGCCCGGCGAAGCCATCTACCTTCTAGGTCCCCATGTCCCATCTTAGACCACAACGTCACTTTACAAGGTAAGCTCTAAGCTTGTGTTACGGGTACTAGACATCTGATATAATTATTAGCTTAATATAACAGACATAGATATATAGATATTTTTTATTATAGAATAACACACAGGCCCTGAATTCTGCGTTACAATACAACATTTCGCGGGAAAAATTCATTATCGCCAGAAAAGCCCAATTTGGATCAAATTTGACAAAGATATAAATAATATAACTTTTGAAAATATCATGATAATCAATACTATTTAGATTTATAACGGGATATTTTCCATGATTGATTGTAAATCAAAATGATATTTATATGTAATTTAGCTGTAGTTCCAGTGAATAACCAAAGCTACTTTTTACCGCGTTTAAAACTATTATTACGTGAATTATGTTTCTATTATTACGGGAATTTTACATAATATACCGTGTAAGGGCTACAAGTTGCTTGTAAAATGACGTTCGCCACACTTCCATCACAGCGGCACTTACCCAAACTGATTTTAAATCTTCACAAATTTTCAAACAAATTTTTTTTACACTAGTTCAAAGGAAGAAAAACCCCTGGAAAGCTAGTACATAATAACGTAGTTACCATAACAAGTTTTATACACTCAACTAATCTTCTTGAAATTTTCTATACATTTTAGATAATCTTTACCGAACCATAAAATATCCGTAGGAATTTCGATAAACTTAGACGAAGCCGCGAATAAAATCTAGAATAATGTAAAGAATATTCGATTTTATTTATTCTCTTGTTATATATATTCCTCAGTACGAATAGGTACGTTTAATATAACCAAATCACCTCTTTAGCAACTCGCGCTACCTTTATGAGAAGTGGGATTATCCTGCTTTTTATAGCGCTGTGCGTGGAAACGGAACGTATAGAAGGATACTTTTACATAAAATGAATCAGAGTCTAACAAAATGTAAGTATAGATTCTTTATGCTACTCTTTCTCTCATATGGACTGTTTTTAGCCTCTCTTGTCCAACCGTTGGTCAAAAATCTCAACAAAAAAAGAACCATTTTAGCCAACAGCGTTTCCAAAAGTTTCTGAATATCGTCGGCGAAACAGGAATAAGACCTATTTAACATAGCTATCTTCTTATTTATTTACGAGTTTCTGTAAGTATGTAATTACTTTTTAGCATTAAGATTGCCTGTTGAAAAATGGTACTTTTATTTAATTGATTTATTGTCTTTTAGAATATTTAAACAAACTAATATAAATGATGTAAAAGTTAGTGTATAAAATATGATTTTATATTTCCGGACAATCCACACAACAATATTTAGCCCCTGGTAAGGTTTAAGTAAGTTTTACGGGTAAAAGTAATCTGATATACTAAATATAATAGACACATACATTATGCGGACACCCAACGGCGGGAATTGAACCCGCTACCTCTGCGCCGCAAGCGGACCTTCGCCCACCGCGCCACTAAAGCAGGCTGTACTGATTCTATGCATTATAATATTACCCAACGGTTGAGCGAAGCCTAAGAAATAAAAAAGTAAGCAGGCATATCAAAATACCCAGAGTGTTTGAACACGTAAAGTGTGGATTTTTGCGTCTTAAGTTTTAGAGATCACGAGATTTAGGGATTTAGAACTCCGACAAAACTCTCAAATTCCCTTTTATTACTTTTTTTCGGTCCTTAAATTTGTTGAACGTTCATTGCTGTATCTCAGAGTGTTTTAAATCCCGGTATATTTTTATTACTCAATAATACTTATCTATAAATCATTTAATAGCTTAATTCTAGAAAAAAAATACGTTTGATATAATATATGTCTCAACTAGGTGCTGCACTATAAATTAAAGTCCATGTATGCATAAGCGTCTAAGGAAATAAACGTTTTGACTTTGACTTTGACCTAAAGTCGCAATCGTCTATTGTGTCCCTCATAGTTTCAACTACAAAAAAATAGTGAAATGATTTCGTCATGCCGTTTTCAGCAATAGATTGAGAGGAAGGTATTTACAATTTAAATCCATGCAATTTCAAGGCAATTTGAAACCATTCTCACGATTAAAATTCCTGTTTTTGGTAATCTCAAACAAATTTAGATTGTTCATCGTTGGTGGACGTCCTACTGGTTTCGCTGCCTTCCCCTTGCTCAGTTGATATATAGATTCATTTCCAACCCTAGGGATGTTTGCTTCTTAAGGGTTAGGTTAGTCTGAGACATTTATTATATTGTACTAGTAATATTTTATAGTTAACTATATTTATGATGAATAATATCTTTGCCATAAGGTTTAAAAGATTCGTGAGCCTACATTGAATAGTTAAATAAACATACTCCATAGGTAGTACTTTACTACACGCCATAAATAAATATCATTGTGTATTGAACCAAAACATGCTATCGCAATAAATCATTAAGCAACTCCCTACACTCTACAATTAAAACGATGGACCAAAATATATCACTAATCGCAGTCATACAAAGCAATACAACTGCCCACATAAAACAATTAACTCAATCCCAAACCAATTAATCATAAAATTGCTTAATCGTCGTACTAACAATTAAATAAAATTGCTAGCGATTCAGGTCAGTTAAGTCATCAATTCATTTATAGTCCAAAATGATAGGTCTACGTTGCCGCCGGGGTTCCTTCCCGTCTCAAGACTAATGCAACCTGCATACGGAACCCGCTCCAATGCAGCCAACCCACCCCACCTGACAACCCATCCCTCTCTATTCCCATGCATCTCTCCCACCTCTCTTTTGCACCTCGAAATGACGCTCGGCTGTTTTCGTTATTGCTCGGATGCAAGCCGGTGTTCTCAGCTCCACATAATTTTCAGTCAGTTGCTTCCCAGCCGTCGGGTGATGCGCGTAGTCGCCCGCTGCTTGGCCGAACAGCGTGATTCCATCGTGTTTGTATAGGGATGTTTGTCCCCAGATAGCGCGCCCTACAAACCCTAACAAGGATTCGATAGTGCAGTGTTCGTGGAAGTGTGGGTTTGATGGTCAGTTTTGATGTCGCTACGCAATAACATCCGGTGCTCGGTAAATGCGTAGACTGTTTGATTGGCAAAAGTAAACATGAAGATGACAGATGTAAATATTAGAGCGATGTTGCCGTCTGTTGACTGAGCCCGTTTAATGGACTAGTAACAGCATAAATGGTAACACAGCGGAAATGTGTGAATGAGTCGGATTCCGCGAAAAGCAAAACGTTTAATGTTGGGTATAGAATTCTAACTGGATTTGTTGCCGCTTACGATAGCTATTATAATTGTTTTTAATGGTATAAATCACTCCAATGACCATATTTAATGATTTTATGATGACTCCAGAAGTGCAATTTGTTTCTCAATATTAAAGCTTAGATGAGTAAATGTCAGTCATAAATTGTACGATGAAGTTTACAGGCCAGATTATTTATAATGTTCGTTCGTTATTGAACAAGTTAAATTGATTAAACAGGAAATCATTAGAAGTTGTTGATGAGTTTAATTTATTGAACATGTGGGTTGTACACAAACAACAATGTAGCTTTATTGTATACAAATAATGAAACAATACGAGTCATGGATCCATTGTTTTGGTACTAGATGTATTAATTTTACTAAAGGACGTGAGCAATTAGATCCGAATAGGTGGGGATAATTATCATTTTGGTTTTCTCAAAAGGCTTATGCAGCAAATAATTGCCATAGACACAAAATTCATTACCTAACTTAGTACCTCAGATATAGACATCTAAAGATAAGTTTTTTACGAAATCAGTTGAAGATATATCTTTCCAAAAAAGCGACATTAAAGTTGACCAAAAAACTAATATAAATAATGTGATTTTCAGTAAAAAAAAGTTAGACATTATTGCAAAAAAACTATTTTGTGACTGTGATGCTAGTAGCCCGTTTGTGGAAAAGTCCATAGGAGCTTACATGGCACAATATTAAAATACGTAAGTATCCTTTAAAATATCTAAATATAAATGTACCGTTTATTTAATTATTTGGTCGTAATATTAATTAACTACACTGCGCAAGTTATTCGGGACTGCAACTAGGTGATAGGATAAATTGAACCTCGGAAAGCCAATTTGATCAAATAATTACCGAGAATATTAAGCACAGTGCTTTGTGTATATGAAATATGCATATCATAATATCGGTTAATATTCATATACCTCTACATAGCATTGTGAATATTAAATTTATTCGCTTCCACTGTCTGTTCGCTCAGATTTTTTTAAGGTTCCGTACCCAAAGAGTAAAATGGAACCCTATCTATATAAATAAAAATGAATTGTTGTTCGTTAGTCTGATTAAAACTCGAGAACGGCTGGGGCGATTAAGCTGATTTTGGTTTTAAAATGTTTGTCGTAGTCCAGGGTAGGTCTAAACGGTGAGCAAATAAGGAAAAATTGCCGGGAACTTTTTTTACCCGTGCGACGCCGGGGCGGGCCTCTAGTTTATAATAAATATTCTCTGTATGTCTGTCACCAGGCTTTATCTCAAAAACCGTGATAGCTAGAGATTTGTAATTTTTAGGGATGATGTATTTTTGTTACTGATATCAGAACAAAATACTAATAATACATAATAAATAAATAACTATAAAAGTGGCTGCCCAATCAAAAATCATTTTATTTTTATGTTTCGATTTTATATTTTGTTCTTTTAACTGTGAGCGCGGTCGGTTGGTTGTTTGACTGCAACTTTCTTAACAATTTTATTATTGTAGTATTATTTTTATGACAACAAGTATTAAAATACGCGTTAAACTGTTGTAATACGCGGAACCATTGTTGTATGAGTCCGTCTCATGCTTATGCAATTATATTATTTTTATACTACAGAATGGATTAAAAGCAGTTTATTTGTATAAAGTGTTTGCCCTGTTCAAAAATAAAAACAAAACATATAGCGTTTTGTCTACCATTTAAAATTGCTACAACTTCGTTCGACAATGACTTATTATGGATAAGAAAAAAAACGACACGTAGCTACTACTGAAGACTGTCCGTTATGAAACCTAGCAATATTCTTAGAGTAGAGATATGTAAGCTCATGTAAAACCTCTGCATGGTTTTATGCATTCCTGGTATTTGGCTTTGGAGTAAAAACTATTAATTCATAGACACCTACAACAGATTGTAGAGGAAAGTTTATTAAGTTTATTTATAATTTATATAATTCGCAAACACGTGAAGTTATAGTTGGCTTGTAAAGCTATAAAATAAGGCTGTTATTATTTCAAATTGCTAGATAGATAGTCTTCATCATTTCAACATTATTTCAGCAAGAATAAATATCTTTTATAACGGTACTCGTCTGCCGTTTGCTTGTGAAATATTAATATCTTTAGACATTATGTGATTTGTTGAGTAAGCCTCGAAAATATTTCCCGTTCGTTTTCCTTTCAAAGAGAACAATGAAGCAAAAGTGGGGAAGTGGCTTATGTATCTTTATAAAGATAGTAGAAAGTAATTTGATGATATAACATTATTCACCCACGACCAAAAAAGAGGAGAGTTATAAGTTTGACGTGTCCGTTAGTCTGTCTGTCTGTCTGTCTGCCTGGGACATCATAGCTCCCGAACGGATGAAGCGATTTTAATTTAGCTTTATTTTGTATGAAAGGTGAGTCTGGCGCGAGTGTTCTCTGACATGTTTCATGAAAATCGGCTGTGCCGCTTAAAAGTTATGGGAGTTAAGTTAGTGGGGCAGGAAAACCGAAAATCTGCAAATATACTCGAGTGGGGTATCAAATGAAAGCGCATCGCGTGCACATTACAAATATACGTTTAGGTTATTTAGGTGTTTTACTTTTAAGGAAATTAAGGCATTGGAAACAGGGTTTTTCTTAAATTTGAAATATAGATTTACCTATATGAAAATGTTTATATTTTTATAAGTCGATGATGGATGAAATAAATGTGCTTAAAAATGTGTGATTATAATCCAAGACACTATAATGTACTATTTTTAATAGCTTTCGCGCGGTATAAAGTAGGTTTTGTCCGTTATTGATAAAAACAGCTAAATCCGTGCCAAATTTGATGTAAATCGTCTTTTGCTCAAAGTAATTTATATTCCCGCGAAAAGTAATATTTAGGTAAAAAGGAGCCTATGAGTTATTCTGAGCTAAGCTATATTATTGTTAAATTTCATCAAGATCCATTTAGTAGTTTTTTGCATTAAAGAGCAACAAACACACACACTCACTGATATACTAACATTATTTGTACATCTTTACAAACTTTCGAGTTAATAATATAAGTAGGATTGCCTCAATTTTGAAGCTTTCTCGAGAATAGCTATTTTGTTAAAGGATACTTTAAAATCAAAGCAAATAACGTACTTAATGAATCTCTAGAAATATAGCTTAATAATATAAAAAAATATTAATTTATAAGATTAAAAATATGTACTTATACAATTGTATAGAGGTGTTTCGCTTAATCACATGTGACAAGCTCTTGACATAACTAACCATTGCTAAAAAAAGCCATAAGTGCAATTATAAGCCCTATTTACGTTCCCACTGCTTGGACACAGGGACTTCACTCTTGACGAGAGAGATTATGCCTTAATTCACCACGCTGGCCAACCGCGGCTTTGAGAATGTCACATGTTCTTCAAACTGTTCAAAGTTCTCAAAACATTCCGGTTTTCTCACAATATTTCCCTTCACCGTTAAATCACGTGTTTAAAACGCACGTACATTTTTCGTGAAGAAAAATCCATAGGTGCGTGACGGGGCTTGAACAAACTAGCTACGAAATGAAAGTCGATTGTACTCCTACTTAGCCAAGACGGCTAAGTAGTGAAATTAGTTTCGTGAAAACAATAAGTCGGGTGAACGAAACCAGTCTAGTTATAGGAAGCCGTTAGGAATGCCCTTTTGCAGATGTGATAGTAAGGCAGTCACTGGGTGGGTATCACTATTCCCATTGAGCTTTCCCATTGATGGTAATAGTGATACTACTTGTATCACTATCCCCATTGCGTTTATATACCGCTACTATTCGCGACCAATAAAACGCTCGATATTATGACCTCTTTATTATTGTTCTGATATCTATACAGGCAATTAGTAATAATAAGTCACAATGACAATAATGATTTTCAATGACGTATCCATATGAGAATGAGAAATGTCTTAAATGACATACATAAAAAAATAACGCAAGATTTTTTTGTATATTGGTCAACAAAATCAAAAGTACACTTATAATACTCTCATTTCTTTTCAGTACCAAATTTATGTTCCTGTAAGATTAATTTTCGTGAAAGGTGTTTGAGAATCATGCTTAAGACAATCCACTTTTTAAAATTTGATGATTGTTGGGACGAAGTGATTGACGTATTCAAAAGATATCAGCTAAAACATTTTCACGGTAAATAAATTGCACGAAAATTAGGTTAAGGGTGGTAAATTATTTTTAATTCAATCACAGCATTTTATTTTACAGAAAACGAAATATTGAAAAGCGGTGGTTGCTCAAAACAGCGGCCAACCGAACTGCGTAAAATGTTAATGCAAATACCACCACAAAAGTTTGAGGAATTTTGGTTTGCCGTTGTAAATACAATTATTAGATATACATAAATAATTACTAAAAGCCCAAATAAAAATTTATATTGCGTAGATTTCTTTTTTTCTGATAGTAGGTATATTATTTTACACCCGACGTTTAAAAAACCGCTCCAAATGGGAATAATGAGAAATTTTGTAGGAGAACATAAGTGTCGCTATTACCATTCGGCGTTTC
The DNA here is from genome assembly GCA_929108375.1 of Gymnoscelis rufifasciata. Lineage (NCBI taxonomy): Eukaryota > Metazoa > Arthropoda > Insecta > Lepidoptera > Geometridae > Gymnoscelis > Gymnoscelis rufifasciata. The sequence continues at coordinate 2,787,816 of OV815320.1, forward strand.
GTAATTCAATGGGAATAGTGAGACTGATTTGAAAAAAAAGTGCAGTATCAGTATTACCATTGCAATGGGTAATGGGAATAGTGAGACCCACCCCAGTCACTGATCGCTCGACCGACATTCTGTGCTAGATGGATGTACGATTCTAGCTGTCAGATAGGCTAGACGTGTACATACAATGTTAAATTATTGAGGTCATCATAAAATGAAAAATCATTTTTTTTATGCTTGATAAGCCTTCATTTGACCACAATCTCACCTGATGTAAAGTGACGATGTGGTCTAAGTTGGGGCATGAAGACCTAGAAGGTAGTTTTTTTATATCAAGTAACTAACATATTAATTATTTATTAAAATTGGCTTCACCAACAGTATTTATAACGAAAACTTAAAAATGATTAATACATACATATTATACTATGATACATAATCTAATGAAAGGCATGTACAATTTGTTTAATAATTTTATTTAGTTGTACGTTTTTACCTTAATAACATTGACATTTGATAATATTTGCATATCTGCTTGCGGGTTGAACACAAGTACTCTATCTAGTCCTAAAGTTCTACACTTTTTTGTAAAAATTGTTTTCTGCAAATAAACATGTGATTTAAAAAAAATGATTTTATTTGATTTGAAATGCGTAGTTACATTAGTTCATAAGGTTATCTTCTACAATACATCCATCTTATTGAAACACTTAGGTTAAAAAACTAAGATAATAGTTATTTCTCTTCAACTTAACCACTGTGGCATCCATTGAATATTTAATAATGAGCACGAAGCAGTAGTTCTATACATAGCTTTATGAATTGTCACAGATTTAATTATCTCTCTCTTTTTGGCATCATTGAAAGGCGCCATTTTGGAAATGAAACGCAAAAAGTTTAAAAAGAAAGTAATTAGTTCAGTATCGGCTTCTTTTCATTAAAGATCATTAGAGTTTCAGGAAGAAAAATGGAGAATAAATAAAAGCTTCGCTGTGGCTATCTTTTTTTTTGTAGTAAACTTTGTTAATTATTTTGATAGGATCGTTGAGTCTTCGCTGAGTTCTCCCCGGACTTCGCGTCGACTGTTTACATCAGCATCTAAATTATGAACTTTTATCTTTTCTACGAAGAACGGAGTCTTTTCTTTTGTTTGCATTTCTACCGATGTGTTTCATATTTAATGTAAGTAGTGTAGTAATCATAATGCCATTTTTTTAATTAATGTTGATAATGCATCAAATTATAAGGGTTCTGTAGTCAAATGGAAAAAAAAAACAGAAATTGACAGATTCGAAAGGGCTGTCTGTCTGTCCGTGCGTATATGTTTTTTTTCTGGAACTATAAGAACTGTCCGTTTTGAAAAAAATGCGCTTCACACAATACATCTGTGAATAAATTGTGTAAAGCGCATTTTTGAAGACTAATAAAAAAAGATGAATTTTGTAAAACAAGCCCTTAGTGTATAAACTATTGAAATTTGCTGTATTAAGTTTTTATACAAATATTCTCATAACCCAGCTTAGCATATTAAATTATTAGAATACACGATTTTTAGTGTCAAATATTCCAAATTACACCCTTATGCGAAATAGCTAACTTACTCTTTTTTTAAATGACATGCCGCTAGCATTAATTTGTCCTCGTCTATCACATTAACATTTTCGTTAGTTAGAAAGAGACATAATTCATGCTTAAATAGAATAGGTTTGCTATCCATTATGCATACCCAACAAGATAAAACTATTTTAGCATTCAACAAATTTCGTGTCCTCCCTCGATCATATCACTTAGGGCATTATTCATTTGATAAACCATTTAAATTCTCACCGAGCCACAATCGGAGATCTGGCCAAGTTAGAAATAAGTAACTTAATGTTATTCAAAACGTGTCGTTTCATTTACCCTATCCACTAGATCGGGCACGACTTACGGAGCCTTACTCCACATAAATTTTAGTATTCAAACTGGCGAGAGCATCCTGGAGATTCTCCTTTTGCTCTAGAACTAGCGGTACCCGGCATGCAACGTCATTTTAACTTTAGTGAAGTTTCCTTATTGAAGTTTGATTGGACATTTTCATCATTTAAGTCGATGGACGTCCAATGCGGGATATAAGCAAAATCTTAATAATTATTTTTTAATAAGTGATAAACCTCACTTCGATACGTCATAATCAAAGTCAAAGTCAATAAAGAAAGTAAAATTAATAATACATAATACATAGGCGACATATTATTTCAGTAAGATGGTAATAGGCATGATGACTACTTATATAAATCTAAATTTAAAACTTAAGAAAAACCCCGTTTCCAATGTCTTAATTTCCTTATAAGTAAAAAACTTTGTATTTTGTAATGTGCACGCGATGCGCTTTCATTTGATAACCCAGCATATTTGCAGATTTTCGGTTTTCCTTCCCCACTCTCACCCCCATAACTTTTAAACGGCACAACCGATTTTCATTAAACATGAACACTCGCACTAAACTCACCTTTCATACAAAAACGAAATTGAAATCGCTCTATCCGTTCGGGAGCTATGATGTCCCAGACAGACAGACAGACACGTCAAAATTATGGTATAAAAATAGGTATTTTTTTAGTCCAACTGTTACCCCGTACAAATAATCTGGACAGTTATTTTTTGCTTTATAAATATAATAAGAATATGCCAAGAGCATCAAAGTTCAGGGGTGGCGGATTGTGACACACAAATTAAGTACAAATCGCTCAAAAAAATTACTTCACGCGAAACTTCAATGCACTGTTATCGTAAAGAAAAAGTAAATATAATAGATAGTTTAGATCTTTTTTAATAAATATTATCTAAGACCTCCCACTCACACCACACACTAGATGGAGCATGCACACGATTTGCGTATCCTAAGCTTAACTTAAACGGCGAGAAAGCTCAAAACCTGCTGAAAACTCAGAAGAAGATTAACGATTGAAATTCCGAACTCGACTTAAGTTTAGAACACTCAAGAATGATGCTTAGATATGAAGTTTCAAATTTCTGTGTGCCAAGTGACAAAGATACACGAGTGTTTGATGCCAGCAAGTTGTAGAACGAAGTAGGCACAGTAATGCCCCTACTTGAGACTGCGCCAGCGACAGTCATAATCTATTTGGGACACTGAAGGTAGTGTTGTAGAGGATAGATAGTGTGACTGTAACTGTTCTAAATTGTTTACAAGTTGTTCGTTACAGCTTTTATACTCACAGTTGTAATTCATACCGCCAATATACGTTCTTCGTAGGTTAATTACCCACTATACCACTGGGGGTATTGTCGGTGAAGCGAGGTGCTGTTATCAAATTTTATGCAAATAAATATCTATTATGTATTGATATAATAAATTAAGAACCACATTTTACATCATACGAATTAAAAGTCTGTAAATATACATCTTGAATGGATTATGTTGGCTTTAGTTGATCCGTCGACCGTGTTACACCGTGTAATGGGTTACGACATATTTGTATCGAGCCTCGCATACCTAATAGTCCGCTATTTAAAAAAACGTGATATTGCGGTCAGTAAATATTCATAAACAAAAACTTAAAACAAATCTCTCTCTCGAGAAACTGCGGTTTAAATTTTTTATTCTTTTTAAACCGAAGTATCTGAGAAACTGTTTAAGTTAGAGATTTGTTTTAACATGTTTTATCTGTAGGCATTTACTGTTTCTATTGACTGGCACCAAAATCTCATTTTCTTCAACATGGCGGACTGGCATGCCAAAATGATTGAACCCCTTTGTTTTTATCGTTTACTAGCAGATCCCTGTAAACGTTGTTTTGCAAAATGAAAAATAGATAGTAGCCGATTCTCAGACCTACTGAAAATGCATATAAAATTTCATTAAGCCGTTTCGGAGAAGTATTGTAACGAACAATGTGACAGGTGAATTTTATATATAATTATATAGGTTTATATCTGACGGTATTTGAAGTAAGTAAGAAAGTAAAATATGTTTATTTGAACATTTACTTAACATCTAAAATACATAAAAAAACTAAAATATATATTATTATTTTTTTATCTATACTAATATTATAAAGCTGAAGAGTTTGTTTGTTTGATTGTTTGTTTGTTTGTTTGTTTGAACGCGCTAATCTATGAAACTACTGGTTCGAATTGAATAATTATTTTTGTGTTGGATAGTCCAGTTATCGAGGAAGGCTATAGGCTATATAACATCACGCTACGACCAAAAGGAGCAAAGATATAGTGGTAAATGTGTAAAAAACGGGAGAAATTATTTCATCTTTGAAGCCTTCCGTTGCGTGCGCCGTGAAAACGGTTCAAGATACACAAAAAATAGCTCTTTTAATGATCTAAAAAACAGTCCGCGATAGTAGGTATATGTCTATCTTTTAAGATTAACTCACAAAACCCGTTTTTATGGTACCTAATTTGGTCGAAATAATTTGTTTAAGTTGTATGAACATAATAATATTAATCTTTATTCAAATAAATATGCTGTTGGTTAAGAGTACTTCATCCATTATAACGCGGGTAGCACCGCAGGGCACAGCTAGTGTTAGATAAGCCTTTATTTGACCACAATCTAACCTGATGTAAAGTGAAGATGTGGTCTAAGATGAAGCATGAAGACTTAGAAGGTGGCTTCTCCGGGCCACATTACGAAACACAAAAAATCCCTTCACGCAATGGCCCAGCCCGGAGGGTGGTGACAAGCCGCGGCCGAAGCCTTCCACCAGAGTCTGTTCTTCATTCAGAGGGTCTGGATTCAGAGGGTTACCACTTACGGACGTGAACAGACAAAACCTCCAAAAATTTTGATAATATGGTACAGTCAGTAAGACTGTACCGTACGGATTCTATAGATTTTGGATTATTTACATGACCCTCTGATGCCTCAAATTCCTCTTAGAATAAATAGGTATCATCTTGATTTTGATCTTTACGGATTGTTTTTACGGACAAAATATTTTCCTCAGATAACTTTATTGATGCATATGATACCGATTGCTTTCCATTTAGTTTGCATATTAGTAAATACATACTATTTTTGGCTTAATGCCACCCACAAAGCTCAAACATACCTAAATAGACTACATATACCTATTGACTCATTAAGATTATTGTCTCATACAGCCGACGCATACATGTGCCAATCTCTGCTCAGATCTCCCTAATGATTGCCTCTAGTTAGATTCACTTCATTATCTTAGACTAGAAATGTGCTGTGTACTGTGGAGCCTATATATAGAACCAGAAGTTTAGCCTTGGCTAATCTCGGTTACAAAGTCATTAGATAACTATATTTAGGGTTTCGCACTCTCTCTGGACCTCTTTTCATATTATTGGTGCATCATCATCATCACCCTACTAACGTTCCCACTGATGGGACACAGGGACTTCTCTCATAGCGAGAGAGAGATTAGGCCTTCATTCGCCACGCTGGCCAAGTGCGGGTTGGTGAATGTCACATGTCCGTTAAACTCATTAAAGTTCTCAGAATATGCTGGTTTTGGCACGACGTTTGCCTTCGCCTTTAAAGCACGTGTTTTAAAGCGCACATACATTTTCAAAGAAGTAAAATCCAGTGGTGCGTGGCGGGGTTTGAACCCACGACCTTCGGAATGAAAGTCGAGTGTGCTATCGCTAAGCCAACACGGCTTATTATTGATACAACAATATCTCAATATGATATAATAATTTCGACTGCCTTAGTGGTGCGGTGGGTGAAAGTCCGGTTGCAGCGCAAGAGGTAGCGGGTTTAATTCCTGTCAAGAAATCAGGCGATTATAATGAAATTCTGCAAGCACTTTCACATCGGTCTGAGTTTACGATATTTGTTATTAAAAATATCTATATATTAAGTGAATCAGATGTCTAGTACCTACCTGTAAAGCTTAGAGATTACCACGGGGCTAGATGTTGTTATGTGGATTGTGCGGAAATATTTATTTATATATTATACTATTATGAGTTTCGCTCTCATATGGTACCGGTAGGTACCTAACTGTCTTTTCACTGTGCATCTGACCTACTTAGTAAGATTATGATCAAATATTTTTTACCTCTTAGTCTTTTGATATTCCTTGTACGATATAACCACGCTTATTTTATTAATTTGATAGAAATAAAAATCCAAAATCAAATCAGCTGTAGGACTCTCAGATTTCAGATTTTGGAACCTGCCTGCACCGAATCAACCCGGACTTGGTAAAGGCAGCGGTTTCATCAATTTGGTTTCCATCCAGTTGATGAATCTTGGCCTACATTCTAATGCCTTGTAACCCCAAGAGCTAATCTACGTGCTACTAGGCCAGTCAAAGCCACTTCAAAGTGTCAGATATCTCACAAACCGAACTGTATGAATATTATTAATGAAAATCTTTATGAAATTTATTATTAATTTTGTTTGGAGGTTTTGTCTGTTCACGTCCGTAAGTGGTAACCCTCTGAATCCTTACACGTGACCTCCGGGTGGTGCTAAGAACAGTATCTGGTGGTAGGCTTCGGCCGCGGCTTGTCACCACCCTCCGGGCTGGGCCAGTGCGTGAAGCGATTTTTTCGTGTTTCGTAATGTGGTCCGGAGAAGCCATCTTCTAGGTCTTCATGTCCCATCTTAGACCACATCGTCACTTTAGATCAGGTGAGATTGTGGTCAAATGAAGGATTATCAATAAAAAAAAAAAAAAAAATTACTCATTATAATGGACTTATAACATAATTATGATGATTTGCGGTTTTTGAGTTTTCCGATATTTCGACGCTGTTGTAAGCGCCATGATCACGGCTTAAACAGTTGATTTTACGAGTAGGTAGGCAGCCATTGGCAAACGAAACGGTCTACCCTCTTTCGGAGTCTTTTTTACGACTTAGTCATTTATTGATAATATAATTATACGTCACCCTTACATTTGTTTTTTTTGTACTAATCATGTCAAAATAAATAAATAATAAATTAAATATAATAAGTAAATCAAATTTCAAATATTTAGACTATCACTAGTGTTACCGCTTGTTTCATTCTCGAACGCGACTCGATCACGACACACTACACAGACCGTGTCTTAGCGAATAACCAATAGGTTGAAATATCTTGGTTAAAAACCATGTTATTTAAAAAGTTATATTAGTTACTCATTTAATAATAATCAACATTTTCTACCATTAGTGTGGCTAGTTCCTCTACCCAAGCACTCTCTTTAATAGCTCGAGATTACAAGAACACCTCAACATTAAAAAGTAATAATGCGTTATGATCCATTAGTAAGCGAAGCTACATCAAACGTTCCAAAATAGTTTCAAAGTGAAAATCCCAGTTTATATTAAACGTATTTGAAAAGTTTGTAAACAACACTGCTCGATATTGATGTGAATAAAATGCTTTATGGCCGGATATTTCAAATATTTGCTTATGTGTTTGGTTTTGTGAAGTTAGAATTTATTTTGAGCGTCGATTCTACTTTTTAGGGATCCATTATGCAATTTTTTTAATCTATACTATTATAAAGAGGAAAGATTAGTTTGTTCGTTTGTAATTTATGGGCTCCGAAACCACTGAACGGATCTGAAAAATTCTTTCACATTCTTCCAGTAACATATACTCGAGAATAGTGTAGCTTTTCTACATTAGCATTACAATGTATTTTCAAAAAGAATAAGGGATCCTTACAAAATCTTTAATTATATTATGATTTAAAACGGGTAACATACCATGATTTGACGGTTTTTGAGTTTTCCGATATTTCGACGCTGTTGCAAGCGCCATGATCACGGAAACAATTGTTTCCGTGGTATGTAACCCGTTTTAAATCATAATATTGTTAAAAACCATGATAATTTGAAAAGTTATCTTTAATTATGTTACCCAAGGTATAAAAAATACTTAAAAACAATAAATAGCACAGCGGGATGACATAATGTCAAAGCAAAGAGTTTCTTGATCTGAGGTCGAACTACTTTCTTATCTGATACCATAGATTAAGTTCAGTTAGAAAATAGTTCTTTCTTTATTGTGGTTGTTACCAAAGATAATATAAATCTCTTTATTTGTCATAATATTTATGTCAATAAAAGCTATGTTTACCAACTGTTCACATAGAACGTAGTGCTTTACAATTTCTGGTCTTTTATAATGATGATGATAATACCCGAGCGCAGCCGAGGTGGACTGTTCGCACTATATAGAGACGAATTCAAATGTGGATGGTCTGAATACAACTTTAAGGTGGGAGGAATTAGCTCGTGAGAGACTATGTCAAGTAAATGTCTCGAGAGTAAATGGCACGATTCTTGTAAAGTCTGGGGTGTCATGGGTTTAGATAAACTTTGAAGTTATTGGTCATATATAAGTGTAATACTAGAACATATAAAAATAAACAAAATAAATAAATATTTCCGGACTACTCACACAGCATCAACTAACCCCAAACTAAGCAGAGCTTGTACTATGGGTTAGGTGACTGGTATACTACATAGATACATTTTCTTTTGTAAATACATACCACCCAGACCAGAAAAAATCATATATATATATTTAGATGTGAGAAAATACCTATATAAATGTTCCTGATTTATGGAAAGCTTTTCTTAGAGGCTTCCTTTATGTATCATCTTGAGTCCGCAATTATTGGCATCATAATAATAATTAATTTATACTTGTTTCATAATATTAACTGGTAAAACTAATTGTTGCCAGTGTTCATTTAATAGACATAATCGTCTATTAAATGAAATTGATGTCTAATATGTATGATAACAAATATTTAGATATATTATGTATGTTCATAATATCAAGTATATCACCCGTAACACAAGCCTAGAGCTTACCACGCGGCTAGTTGTTGTTGTGTGAATTGTCCGGAGATATTTATTTATTTATTTAAATTGTCATATTGTAGTCAATAAATTTATTCATAGCAGTTTAAAAAGTTCTGATCAGTAGTAATAAATTTCTAATCAGTAGTTTCTAATCAGTAAAATGCAAAAAGATTTTTATTAAGAAGCAGTTCAGTTTCTTCTAATTGGACTTTGCGCTTGAAGCGACAATTTGCAAGTGTTGAGTTAAATAAAATTATATAGTGAAAAAGATGTTACTAGTTGAACGCCATTTTGAGCATCTTGCATGCTTCTAAAACAGCTGTTATGGTTCTATTCAGATAGAAGTTGATAAGACCGAATCAAGAATGACGTCTATGTAACGGAATCTCTTCAAAACTTTATGGTTGATCATTATTGAATCAAGATTGAAATACAGCTCGGAATCTCAAGGCAAGCATTATAAGAGTTTTTACGACAAATTTCTTCCAATATTTGTGTCGTAAATCAGAGCCATGATCTGTTTTCTGAGCGGAAGCTGCCGTTGCGTTTAACTAGGGTCGTGACTTTTATTAAAAGACCATTAAAATTGTCTTATGTAAATATTTTAGTGAGATGAAAGCTGGGTAGTGGTAGGAGCGGCAGTGGCAGTGGGTTTTGGTTCCGTTGGTTTTGGAATTTAAACTGTATTTATATTATAAAGATGAATAGTTCATTGATGACGTAGGCTACTTTTAAATGCGGTAATATATGTCGTTCTGTTATAAAATTCATTATAACGCTGGTAAAAAACAAGTTTAAAAAACAGGAAAAAGAAAAGCATTAAAATATAACTAACCTCTCTTGTATGTCGAAGTCCGCTGTAGAAAAACTCTTTTAGGGTTAAACTCACCTTTTGTACATTTTGGCTTAGTTATAAATTTTTGTGTGTGCAATAAAAATTTAGTCAATTTAAAAAGTATTTTATTCCAAGATGACATTAAACTTAGGTCAATGTAGTTATTAGTTTAATTTTAGGTTCTCTATTACAATTCCAATAATCCGCTCTGCTGTTTATGTTTGCACGAAAAAATCAAAAATATTAATTATATTAAAAGAAAAATCCTTAATTTCAAATCCTTAATTCCTTTTTATGTATAAAGTTATACTATTATGTAATTTGCATGTGATGCGCTTTCACTTGAGACCCCACTCGATTATATTTGCTTTTTCGGTTTTTCATCCGAACTTCCAAACGAGTCAACTAATTTTAATCAAACATATCCAAGAACACTCGCGCTAACCTAATCTTTCATACAGAAAAAACTTAATTAAGTTCACTTAATCCGTTAAGGAGTTATGATGCCATAGACACAACCAACTTATAACACCACTCTTTTTGCGTCGGGGTTAAAAAGGAATCCATACACCTCTTCATTCACTTATCATTAGAAATAGACGAGATAAAAATAAAGTATATGCATCATAAATTGTATAGGAGCTATTTTTATAACCGTTTTATTATTCTGGGTTCTATAAAAGGACAGGGCTGTGTATTACCCCTTTATGGGTAAAAGTTTAATCCTTTAATCCAAGCTTAACGTTTTATAACCTTTATGGGAGTTTACCTAATTAATCTTTGATCATCATCAGCATTTCAGTCGGCGGACGTCCTCTGCACAAATGCAATTGTATCAATGGGATTCAAGAACCCTGCATCTTCCGTGAACCAAGCCATAAATTGTGTCTAGGCTAAACCACAATTTCAACATTTTATGCTATAAATAGAGTTTTGCTGATCCAAGTTCAGTCATTGAAAAATGACAATTGATTGTCAGTTAGGCGGAAAAATAATTTTGGCCTGATCTGATTGTGGTCATAGCCGTTGGTGAAATCGGAGTTGTGTTGATTTTCCGTAAAATATTTATATATTTATTTTACATAGACCACTCCAAGAAAATATAAACAGGTTATGCCATTACACGTTATTACAATGCGATTTGGTGAGTGTACTAGAGCCTCGTGCATTGTTCAATAGCGGATACAATATTTACCTTGCATCATGAATATTAGAGTTTTACACAAATCAACGTATTCGTACAGTTTTACAGTCTGAAGACAATAAACTCGTTAATGCCGTAACGATGATGAATGAACAATTTATTTAAGCAGTCGAGAAAAGTATAACGAAATAGAACTTCCTTCATTACCTTCCAAGAAACAACATAAACCACTTTGTAAACATGATGTTGCACAAGTTTAGTAGTATTATTAACAGCTCTGAAAGTATTTGTAATACGTGTTCATAAAGTACGAGTTTTACTCGTGTATGAATTTAATAAAATGGCAGGTTAATGAAAATCTGATAAGCGTATTAAGATTTCTATATGAGATTAAATTCTTAGGCACTGTTTTTACTACGAACCCATTGCAGGAGATTATAGGATTTTTATATGAATAACAAGCTTGTTGAAAATAAAAGATGTGTTTATATTAATTAAAAAAAAACCGCGTTAGCTTAGTGCGCACACTTCGACTTTATTTCCGAAGGTCGTGAGTTAAACCCAACCTCTGGACATTAAAACTAGACATTTATTAAAAATACAGCGTTTACGGTGAAGGCAAACATCTTGAGAAAAACGGCAAGTTCTGAGAACTGGAAAGGTTGAAGAACATGTGACATTCACCAATCCACACTTGGCCAGTGGCCGTAGTTAAAATCTTTCGTCAAGAGAAAAGTCCCTGTGTCCCAGCAGTGGGATCATAAATAGGGGTGATTATGTTTCATTCCACACATCAATGTCTAGTCTAGTAAGCTCTAAGCATGAGTAACTATAAACTTTTATCATTTTCATCAGCGTCATCATCAGCCTGAACAGGGCCTGAACAGGGCCTATGTCCAGTGGACTAGCGTAGGTTATAATCTCCGTGGCACACTGCCCTAAGCTTGACACATCTTGCATATCTGCCTGCAGTCTTTAGCATGGCGTCATCTTACCTGACCGCCGCACGTCCCACATATCTTTGTGACTTTACATAATTGTCAAATCTCACTTTTAGGTTTAACTTCCGTTCCGTTTTATTTTTTTGCAAGTTTAAAATACAAATTCTAATCTCTCGGTTGGAATCAAACCCGTTTGCAATCGCTAAGGTTTCCTTGTTATAAGAATACTTTAAAAAACTCTGAGAGTATTAACTTTGCAAATTTCCAATTTCAGAAGCCTTAAAACCTTAAACTCGCGAGTAAATGAGTCGTATTTTCAAATATTGACACTTTCAGATTTCACCGACATCTTTTGAGATTTGGTGTCGAAAATATTTTAATATAAGTTCGGACTGTGGCTGAACTCGACGTCAACTGTGTGGACAAGATGGGGAAAGTTTTTTAATAAAATAGTAAGTAGGGATGACTCGACCGAGTTACGACCTCGCTTTTATCATTCGTAATTATCGTCTTCTGGGTTTCTTATTGGTTCTACGTATGTCAATATGACATCACTATTCCTTCTGCAATTTTGTATTCTGTGTCTTTAATGTAATTTGTATCTAAATTTTATCAAAACAATAAGAATTTTTATTTTATTTTTATTATGAGTTCTCTGTGCGTTTACCTGATGTCGCGCTTTGCCATTTGAAAGGTGTTGACTTTTTGTGAGGCTGATATGATAGACCCGTAATCTTGACTCTATGAAACTACGTACCTCTTCATCGTTTCTCCTATCCTGGTATCTGATATCAATTTTGCTGTTCTAATGTTCATGGAAAATTTAGATTTCTACCTGTTTTATCAATAAAATACCGTGCTTAGGAATTATCATCAGTCCATTTACTGGGAACAACAAAATAATAAGTTGACACGAACTTAAACATATTTTTTTTTATTCGATTCTGTTTGCTTTTCATACTAACAATGTTAGTTACCGTACTCCTCCGAAAAGGCTTCACCGATTTTACCAAATTTTATGTGCAAAACAACGTTTGCTGGGGCCAGCTAGTATATTGATAAGACTAGCTTCTTAGATGACTAGGGTTAGTAAAATCTAATAGCAATGTCCGTGTCCGGCTTCGCAACCATGAAATTTCCAGAAACTTTGGTATTTACCGCGGAAAATTAGTTGTGATGATCCTTTGTGTTATTTTGATGTGTAAATTTCATTAAGAATAATCATAAATTTTTATTGCACACATAAAAATACATAAATGTTTATAACTAAGGCAAAATGTACAAAAGGAAAGAGTTACAAGAGACGTGTTAAAAATCACACAGGGTCACAGAGAGAAAAAAGAAATTAATCTAAATATTATAACTACACTCATTCTATTACTACCTATATAATATTTATCATTAAACATCAAATCGATAACTGATGTAAGCTACAATATTACTTTGAAATCGCATCAAAGTCCAATCAGTAGTTTTTGCGTAAATAGCAAAAAACCCTACAATGATCACAAACTTTCGCCTTTATAATATTAGTAGGATTTGAAGTCTATTATAATATTGCTTATATTGTGTGTGGATGTATGAATGTTTCTCTTCGATGCCGAAACAGCTGAACGGTACTTAGCTAATTATCTGGATTAACAACTTAACCGTGGGAAAAAATATCTTTCCGACGATAAATCTATTCTAACGCGATCACGAGCTATTTATACCATCTAAAGTAAACTTACCAAAATCTGAACACAAAATTTATTCGAAAATACGCAACTGTTTTATAAATTACAAAATCATTATGCAACATCGGAATATTAATCAGGGCCTGGAATTTATGAGAATAATCAACATTCATTAGCCATGTTTTTGGTTAATTATCACTTAATTAACTTAATTAAGTCTTCTGATTTAGTGTGTGGTCTTTTTAGCATATAAAAAAGATTAAGTGACAAAATGTGGAAGATGTTTTCTGTAAAATATCTTAATTTTTAGCATTATTGTTGTTTTAAGTGTCTGTTGCACTTAACTTACTTGAAAACTTTTCCATAATCTATACTTAATATCTTATTTGTTTAAAAGTGCTAATCTCAGGGAGTACTGGTTCGATTTGAATAAATTTCTAGCGGTCACGGAAATACGTCGTTCCGGCGGGAACCATAAAAAGCAAGCGAATTATAAAATCATTCTAAACCATTTCAATGATATACGCGTAAAAACAAATGTATGGACAAAAACAAACATAAATGTTTTTGCGAAATTAACGAGATGTGAATATTATTTTTAAATTTTTTATCCATGTTACAACCGTAACCTTCGCACACAGGGTTCGAACCTGAGTCTCCGGGATAGCGCCCCGATGTGCTACCAATTACACCACCGCGTCATTACGTGATAGGTCGAAATTTTTCTACACTTTGTAATATCGATTGAAGCCCCGACTAACGACATCTCGTAGAAAAACCAAGGACTATTCTTCTTCCAGAGCTGAAATTGCAATTCAATACAATACAATACAAAAAACTTTATTGCACACACAGGGAAACAAAATACAACAACTCGTAGGAAACAAAATGTACAATGGGCGGCCTTATCGCTAAAAAGCGATCTCTTCCAGGCAACCTTTGGATTCAATGAAAACGATGGCGCTCTGGCTCATTATTAAATCATTAAGAGTGAATATTATTAATTTATTGTCATGTCGCAAACGGCAGTACAAAAAATAATCAACTATACGCAAAATTCATTCAAAAATGAAAATTTCAATTTTAATTCAGACAAAATGAATTTGCAGAAAAAAATATTGTAAAAGTCCTTTTTAAAGTCGGTGAAGAAGTAAAGGAGTAATATACTTACAGCCATAAAAAGCTTGTATAGGACCCTTTTCCATTCAACGGTTATCGAGGAGCCGTTTCATCGGGCTATACGCTAATGAGTGTTAATGGCACTTCCTGCGTCTATGTAAAACACTTTTAATTTCAGCTTCCTGTTTGTTTCTTAATACTTTGTTAGCGTGGTAACCTTTCCGGTATTAGAAAACATAATAGATAGGTTTTATATTGTGATTAAACTTAGTTTTAAAAGCATGACCATTTATGTATTACTACTACTAATATATAAATGTGACTGTAAGTTTGTTTGTTACGCTTTCACGCCAAAACTACTGAACCGATTTAAATGGAATTTGGTACACATAATCTCTAGAGCCTGAAAAAAGACATAGGCTACTTTAAACCGCGGGAAAGTGACATTCCGTGGGAAAATTAATTATAATGCGGGTAACACCGCGGGGCACTACTAGTAAAATGGTTTGTTTGTTTGTACGCGCTAATCTCAGGAACAGATACGATATTAACACTTATGATAGTATTTTATCGAGGAAGGCTAAAGGCTACTTTTTTAATGCAGGAAAATAAGTCGAAAAAAATGTAAAGCTAGTAAATAAAATAAATTTTAAATAATATTTTGGACATAAATATGTCAATTGGAGTCGGCTGGGCCAGTGCGTGAAGTGATTTTTTCATGTTTCGTAATGTGGCCCGGAGAACCTTCTAGGTCTTCATGCTCCATCTTAGACCACATCGTCACTTAACACCAGGTGAGATTGTGTTCAAATGAAGGCTTAATTAGCATTTAAAAAATTCGTTATAATTTAATATTATTATGACATAGAGTTGTTTGATGAATTTTGATTGTATTTAGATTATGTTTTCAATTGTTTTATTAACAAGTTTTTTACAGTATCTAAGTATAATAAGTATTATTGCTTGGCAAATCCTTAAGTAAAATACCCTTGTCGGTAAAGGAAAAAAACAATATCAAAATACGGAATATTTCACTGTACTCATAAAAATAGGTATTTCGTACTTAATTATAATTTTCCACGAACATTACAATGTATTGTACAATATTCGGAGAAGCTCGCGTGAGTAATCATATGAATTACGTTTGAATATTTCCCAAGAATCTGGAAATGAACAAAGAAAACGTATTTTGCTTAAAATTGGTGGTTTTTATTTTATTAACGTATTTCATTATTTCGTAGGACGGCCACACTGCTGACTTAAATTTACCATTTTTTGTTCCGGGTGGATGCGACCTGCATTATTTTAGGCATGATGACTATTATACATATAAAAAATAGGTATTCAGTTTGTAAGTCTTTTAGTCTGTCTTAAAGTACTGGACACCTATTTTGCGTTATATCAATTTAATAAGTAAGTGCTAAAATAATATAGAGCATTATAGTTCTAAAGTAACAATAATAAATAAAAATTTAACTTTTGACGAATAAATTAAGTTCCAAAAAGAAGCAATAAGACTACAATTTTTTTGAATAATCGGAATAACGTCCATTTAATGTCATAATGATCTTATCCATCTCCATCAAGTCGAGCAAAAAAGCGGCACGGCCGTACCATCCTTTTCTCGAAGCAATTCAGGCCATTTTCGACCCCCTGTAACTTCGTTGTGGATAAAACTACAAGACTGAAATTTTCAGTAACCATGCAGGATTGTAAAGACAAGATATATTTAATATTTAACAAAATAACTAAAATAAAATAAAAATAAAATTTTAAATTTCATTCAATTTGAACCAGTATTTTAAGAATTATAACGGGTCAAATTTCGTAATTTTGTCACTCACTCACTGACTGACTGACTGACTCACCGATCATCAAAATTCTAAGGCACTTCTAGCAGACCTAGAAGCTTCAAATTTGGAATATAAGTAGTGTTTGGTGTATGAATCAAGGAAAAACTAAAAAATCTAGGAAAAACCGGTATAAAATACCGGCGCTGTCGTACCTTTTCTCGAAGCAATTCAGGCCATTTTCGACCCCCTGTAACTTCGTTGTGGATAAAACTAGAAGACTGAAATTTTCAGTAACCATGCAAGATTGTAAAGACAAGATATATTTTAAATTTCATTCAATTT
This sequence comes from Gymnoscelis rufifasciata, assembly GCA_929108375.1. Taxonomy (NCBI): domain Eukaryota; kingdom Metazoa; phylum Arthropoda; class Insecta; order Lepidoptera; family Geometridae; genus Gymnoscelis; species Gymnoscelis rufifasciata. Next base: position 2,804,459 of record OV815320.1, read on the forward strand.
GAACCAGTATTTTAAGAATTATAACGGGTCAAATTTCGTAATTTTGTCACTCATTGACTCACCGATCATCAAAATTCTTAGGCACTTCTAGCAGACCTAGAAGCTTCAAATTTGGAATATAAGTAGTGTTTGGTGTATGAATCAAGGAAAAACTAAAAAATCTAGAAAAGACCGGTATAGAGGGCGCTGTCACAACGCCACGTATATACGAAATATGTACTAAAGTAATAACAATGCGAAATATAAATAAATCCAATCTAGACCGGCAAAAAGAAAATTATATGGACATATTTACAATAAGAAGAAGGTACCGAAGAGGAAAAAGTAGAACTGTCTACAAAATAGAAAAAGAAATGAGATCCCATCAAAAACAATACTTGTCAAAAAAACCAAGTCGCGCAACTCAGTTGTTCTGCGGTAAAAAGTTGTGAGATCTAAGTAAATCCAAGTCTTCAAATTTCGTCTCAAAATTCTTTAATGTTTTATATAAATATATTGAGACTTGGCCATCGCACTAAATAATTGAATTTACACGTGTTTTCAGGCGATTGAATTAACACGTGTTTTCAGGCAAGATCGCTCTTGAGCGATAAGACCGCCAATTGTCGCATAGTGTCAGAATATTTTTGTTACGTTGTTTAATAATTATTAGTTACGAACTAATTGATTTTTTTAGTCATCTACCTTATTGCAGTTTACACGTTGTGTCCATTCGAGATTCATGCTTTTAAAGTATGATGGGAAGTTTACTATTAAGTACTTATTTTAAGACGGCTTCTGCTAGAAGCTGACTTCCCTTATTATTATATACTAATTATTATAAGTTTTGAGCAAAGAGCCATAGTAAAGGATGGATAGCGTCAGACACGCGGCAGGCACTCCCGCTCCGCAGTCGCTTTGTTCGCACAAGTTTGGCCGATGCTTATAATATTATTCTACACACTTTTGTTCCCGAAGAAAATGGAAATTTTGTTTGTTAAAAATATAAACAGCATTATGATTCTTGAGTTTTTTAACACACAAGTGTTAATTTATTGTTTATTTTAGCATGAAATTCTTCGTCGACAATAAAATGGATTTTTACAATAATAAACAGTCGTGTTCCGTGTTTTATGTTTAGCGACTTTTACGGCTTTGATAATGGAGAGTAGGTATGTATGTTGTAGCAAAAATGCCGTTATTAGAAGTTAAAACTTCAACTGTTTCCGAAAATTCCACGCTATCCATATTATCTACGAAATACAAATACAAAATCATTTATTCAGAATTAAATTCATATAGCAAGTTTGAACAAGTCATCTGTCCATCTTGTTGGTGGGCGTCCGACGCTACGCTTACCAATCCGCGGCCTCCATTTGAGAACCTTTCGGCCCCAACGGCCATCTGTTCTACGTGCTATCCGTTTGGCTATGTCGGTGACCCTCGTTCTTCTACCGATCTCCTCATTTCTGATTCGATCCCTGTTCGATCCATGTTGTTCAAACTTGCTGGCTCACGGTGGATGCAAATGGCAACCGATCGGAATAATTGGTCGTCTTTGAGGGAGGCTATGTCCAGCAGTGGGCGTCTAATGGCTGAAATGATGATGATGAAATTCATATAAACACATGCAGAAAATTTTTAACAATTATTATTATTGATCTAACGATTACAGAATATTTAGATGTATGTAGATCCAAAAAGGTCCCAACTCAGCATAATGCGGGCTGTGAAGCCTTCGCTGGTATTCCGTTGGAACAATCGAAGAGCTAGCAGTCGAGTTAGGTTGACACAAACAAAAATAATAACATAGTGTGGTAAAATAAATAAAAATTAACACAGATTTTAAAATAGGATAGGATTATCTGAGTTACTGTACTCTTTTTATAAATAAATAAATAAATATTTCAGACAGACAATTCACACAGCTTGTGTTACGGATACCAGACATTTGATATACTTAATATAATATACATACGTATATATTTTATTATACATATTAAACACCCAGACCAAGGAGAAAGTGTATTTAAAACACATTTCACGCCACGGCGATGGTCGGGCTTATTGGAATTTTCCGGAACGACTATCTTACAGTAAAATAATTATTCAAATCGGACCAGTAGTTACTGAGACTACCGCGTTCAAACAAAAAAAAACAACTCTTCAGATTTATAATATTAGTATAGATTAGTACACAATACAGACATAATTCGTCAGTACTGTTATTAACCAACAAAAATAATACCATGACAAAGTTTAACATAACGAATTGAATTACAGTACTTCATACCCTATGGTTTGCTGTAAGAAAACCCTGATAAGTTTAAGCTCGCCTTTGTTAACTATATTATGATTATGTATTGATTACTGTGTAGGTACATTAAAAAAAAAAGTCATCACCCTATTAACGTTCCCACTGCTATAAATAGGGAAATATAATGCTATAAACTGGAAATAGGGACTTCTCTCTTGGCCAGGGAGATTCTCACCACGTTGGCCAAGTGCGGGTTTGTGAATGTCACATGTCCTTCTAAACTCTTTAAAGTTCTCAGAACATACCGGTTTCCTCACGATGTTTGCCTTCAAAAGCACGTGTTTAAAGCGCACATACATACATTCCTCAAGAAGAAAAATCCAGAGGTGCGTGGCGGGGCTTAAACCCACGACCTTCGGAATGAAAGTCAAGTGTCCTCCAACTTAGCCAAGTCGAGTGTCCTCAAAGGCTTCAAAACAAAATTATTATGAATATTTCCGCAGAGATCACCTTTAAAGTATTCACTTTAACTCACTTATAACTTAGTTTTCATGAGTTTACGTCAGCTGAGATTGTGACCAAATTTATATAACAAATAAATAAATATTTAACAATAGTTACATATAAATGAATAATAACAATTTTTAGTTGTCGCACGGCTAAAAATGTTCCCGGAAATTATTCGAATTTTTCTCGCCGTAAAAACCATCCTATCTCTCAAGTTGGATCGAACTGCACATGGTGTGCGAATTTTATTATAATCGGTTAAGTGGTTTAGGAGTCCATTGAGGACAAACATTGTGACACGAGATTTATATATATTAAGAAATAATAATATATAATCACAGAGAGTATTATAATCACTACGTTTTACCTCTTTTGTAATGGTTAATTTGTCTATGATGCGTACTCTGTGACCTCTTGACTGCCAAAGAACGAGGTTATATAACTGTATAACTTCTTTGCTTCCGTCCAATCGCTATAATGGAACTGGACGGAGGTAAGCGAATTTTCTCACAAACGTTTAAATATTCCAAAAACGGCTATACCGATTAAATTGACTAATAAACTTAAAAAATTATATTGACCGTTTCTACATAAATTCTAAGTTTACATAAATTAATTTCGTAAACGTGACTAAAGCGACATCTGCTTTAGTCACGAAATTTTTTTATTTATTTAAATTACGCAAAGCTTCAATGCACTAATTAATTTAATTGGCATGTATTGGCTTGATTTTTAGTTTGTATGATAAAAATATGGATACATTTTTTAAAGTATTCTAAATGACGGACTAATAATTATTTTATTAAGACAGTGATAATAGGATTTTTGATGAAAATAACGATTATATAGGTATACTAGTAGACCCCTGGAAACGTTGTTTTACAAAATGAAAAATAGATAGTAGCCGATTCTCAGACCTACTGAATACGCATATAAAATTTGGTAAAAATCGGTAAACCATTTCGGAGGAGTACGGTAACTAACATTGTGACATGGAAAATGTATATATAAGATAAAGATGAATATAACGGCTTTGGCTTGGCAGAGTTTATCGCGAACATAAAGACAGACAGACGCGGCGGGAATTCATTTATAATAAAAGTATCGATATGTACTAGATGTACTTAAATCTTTATGATCTTACAGTAAATTTCTAGCCAAGATTATGGAGGGCCATAGGTTTTTTCTACCTAACATAGGTTGTAAAAAAGACCAATAATTCTGCAACGCAGTGTACGAATTGAAAATGTGGATGCAGTAAAGACCGATACATTATTCACATCATACACTTGCTAGCATTATGTTAATGTTCTATTCGAGGGGATTGCAATTCAATTTTTCTTGAAGTGGCTTATAGTTGCAAGACTATTTGGGAATTCGGTAGCATGAGAAAAATGTAAACACATAGGTACTATTATTAAAAAACTGAAGTTTTATATTTACAGGAGTATTTTTTCATAATCTTTTGTATAGTACTACCTAATCCATGTTCAAATTCATCAAAACAACTTGACTAAAAATTTTTGTTTACTTCTCTTCTATCTAAATACGAGTATTTCATAAAAAAATATTGAAACCATATTGAAATATTTAATATATTTTATTACGAAAAGTTAATTAAAATAATAATTATCATTTATTTATATATCAAGTAAACAAGCAGTGTTACGTTATAACGGAATTTTCTTCAGAATGTCATATATTGTGTGGTAAAATTATTCAAATTTTATGTATATAATATTATATTTATGTCCTTTGTCTAAGTCTTCTTCTTAAGTCCTTTCTTTGGCTTTGGAGAATTCGTGTACAAAATTTTATTTAAATCGGTTCCTTATTTCCGAGATAAGATAAAACGTAAAATACTTTTACGTCAAACTTTACCTCTTCTTGGTATTTGTAAAGTACTAAGTATAATTACTTAGATGTATGAAAAATAATTACAAATAATGTTTTTTATTTATATTTAGTATTTCAGGCGTTATCTTTGAACACAAATCGGCCCCATTTAATATTAGGAGCTTATCCAATCAGGAAAATGCACCGGAATTCTTTTATCACCAATTGGAAACAATTGGCTAAATTGAAAGAATCACAATTTTGTTCTTATCAGAATTTGTATCACCTGTTTACATTTTCTGGTTGGAGTCAATTCAATGGAACAGTTTCAATACAAGAGTACTTTGGTTTTCATTACTCCTTTTGTACGAAATTCTAATCACTGGATAGAATTCAATTAAGAAATTGTATGAAATTTTCTCGTAGGACATTTTGAAAATTTTTGACCATATGGCCGGCGGTAAATACTTTTTATTATATTCGTAAATATGGTTTTTGTACTCCTGATGAATTAAAAAATAGTATAAAATAATTTAGTACATTTTTTTTCCCTCAAGAGATTTTCATGGACCCTTTCTATGAAAGGTATGAAATTTGTGGAGGCTTACTATATTTTAATTTATTGAAGGTGTTTGTCGCTTAGCGACCACATCACCCATTGGATCATTCTTGAAGTTTTTATTCGTAAACTAAGAATATAAAGCGACTTATATGTCAATAATAATAATAATAAACGAGAACTGGCGCAAACCCGCGGTGATGAGCACTCAGGACAGGAAGGCTGTATGGGAGAGCAAGGAGTTGCATGGGAGATTCTACAAGGCCTTAACAGGGTCTAATGTAGATCTCCTTAGTTCGGTAACTTGGCTGCGCTTTGGTGACCTCTTTGGGGAAACCGAGGGTTTTGTTTGTGCAATTATGGATGAGGTGGTAAAGACGAACAATTACAGAAAGTATATCATGAAAGATGGCACAATCGACATATGTCGAGCATGCCATCTTCCAGGGGAATCCCTGAGGCATATACTTTCGGGTTGTTCGCATCTTGCCAACTCTGAATACTTGCACAGGCATAACCAAGTAGCCAAGATTATCCACCAACAACTTGCTCTTCAATACAACCTCACTGGACCTGAGGTTCCGTACTACAAATACACACCGCCGCCAGTTCTCGAAAACGGCCGTGCAACGCTCTATTGGGACCGATCTATCATTACAGACAGGACTATTCTAGCGAATAAACCTGATATTGTACTGATAGATCGGTTAAAGCGGAAAGCGATACTTGTTGATGTCACTATCCCGCATGATGCCAATCTCGTGAAGGCTGAGAATGATAAGGTTAACAAATATCATGACTTGGCCCGCGAGATTGTCACCATGTGGGATGTTGACTCAGCGATTATCGTTCCTATAGTCGTGTCCGTTAACGGCCTAATAGCGAAGAGTCTCGACCAACACCTTCAGAGGCTCTCGCTGGGAAGCTGGATCAAGGGTCAGATTCAGAAGGCAGTACTTCTGGACTCGGCACGTATTGTCAGGAAGTTCCTCTCTCTACAGCCCTAGTCACCGGTCGCTTGAGCCTAGCTTCGCGACCAGTGATTCTCCGTTTTGATATATTTTTTACAGTAGGTAGTTTTATATAATTTATTATGTAATCTAATGTAAAAAATATATTTTTGACGTGTTTAAAATGAAATAAAGATAATAATACTATCAACGCGGTCATTAAAAGTAATGCACCTAAGACACAAAACGTTATTCATAAACATAATTTAAGTGCACATTGTCAACCCACTCTTTTTAAAACGTCTCTCGTATGTCGAGGTCCGCTGTAAGAAAACTCTTTTAGGGTTAAGCTCACCTTTTGAACATTTTGGCTTAGTTATAAACTTTTTTTATGTGTATTTTTGTGTGTGCAGTAAAAATTTATGAAATTTATGAAATAATTTAATAACAGATAAATATTTATATTTATTTGTATTTTTGACGTAAATCAACCATTTTTAACCGACTTCAAAAAAAGAGGTTTTACAATTCGAACGTATATTTTTTAATCTATATTTTTATAAATTAAAGATTGCTACCCTTGTTTATATCTATAATAGTCGCAAAATAAGGTATAAGTTTTGTCCATTTTAGCTAATTCAGTTATAACACCCCTCTAATTTTAGTCGGGTGTTAAAAATATAAATATCTAAGTATGTATATTATATTAAGTATATCATTATGTCTAGTACCGTAATACAAGCTTAGAGCTTACCACGGGGCTAGATGTGGGTGTGTGAATTGTCCTGAAATATTCATATAATAGCCAGAAATAGCAGTTTTTATTAATACTAACGTAAGTGTGTATCTTATCAACACGAAGTCTTGTCCAAAACATCTTCTGAACTTTAAAATGTAGCAGTAAAAGTTAAGAGAACTACAATGACACTTCAGAATGAACGCTATCTATCTGGGGCGTTCTAGAACATTTCAGAACTTCTCGTGTAGCCACATTGAAATTTTATACAATCTTGCACAATCTAAAGTGAATTTAACAAAAATCAACGGAGTTCTAGCGAAAAATCCTGCTAATATTATATACGCGAAAGTTCAAAATTTAAATAAAATTTAAAGTGTTTAACAAAATATCCCCAAAGAAAGGAACGAGCGACAAAAACAATTCTAGCGACAAATCGTATCGGCTCCTCCAAAAACCCTTTATCTAATGCGAAGACTCGATAAAGCGAAAACGTAAAAATAAACCTCTGGAAGCATTCCTACTTCCCACCCTCTGTACGTTACATAATACGAAATAAGCTGTAAAGTGAGTAGCTTCTTATTTACTTCCTCAGTCGAAATGGAACTCAGCTGACTGTTTATGGTAAACGGAGTCTGTTTATAGTAATTCTTTTTGAGCGCATCGGTAATGCTGTATTTTGGGTACATTGTTTAAAAGTGTACAAAGTCACAGTGTACAAATATCGGACTAGGATTACTTTTATTGTTCAGGACAATTATAAAGACAAAAGTGACTTATTATTTCGTTTGAAAGGTTATGTTACCACAGTTCGCCCGCAGCCGTAAACAAGTGGCAAAACGATTTGTTTTCTCCTAGTGGTTGCTTGTCATAATTATTTAAATGTCTGCAACAACACGGTTAGAACAAAATAGTCAAGATAAAACCGTTTATTTTATTGAAATAGTCATTTATCAATCTTGGCGTAATATAAGGATGCGTTTACCGATCCGTGGCCTCAATTCGAGATCTTTCGGCCTCAACGACCATTCATTGATTACTTGTACTGTATGAAACTGCCACTTGAATGGGCAAAAAAAGCCTATAATGAAGCACGATTTTCAATAGAATGTGTTATTGAAATAATTGGGTATATTAATTTATCCTGCTTTTAAATACTTTTGGATATTTCAAACCTTTGCAATAAATTTACAAGCTAATTAGTAAATCTACCAGTATATTTATAAGCACATGAGCCGATATTTCGGTCCAAGCCCAGTCTTTGATACACGACACCACTAATTAGGTTCCAAAAGTTATGTTGCCATTAAAATTAAAACATTTATAATAAATTTAAACGTTATACCGAAAGCCCATACAAAAAAAAATACATAAAACACTCGCCTACGTAAATGAGTTGGATTTTAAACGTCAGAAACGAACTAGATATCAAGTTTCAATTAAAGATTGTCTGATTATCATCGGGACTCATCGCCAGTCCAACTTGAGCCGTGGCTATACCTGGTTTTAGATTAATAGCTTATTAAAACTGAAGTTCATCGAACTGGCAGGGATCAGGTTATGATGGTATTCAGTAATTATTCCTTTTCCTTAGCCACTGGACGGAGTTCGTCTTCAACTTTATCAAAGACTGACTCAAAGAATAAAGTTACAGGTTTATCTATTGTACTGTCAGTGTTTTTAATTAAAGATTTTGTCATTATTATATGAATGTAATTTAAAATGAATTTAATTATCCGAGTATAATCACAGGAGGACCTTGCTTAGTGACGCAAAAAGAGTGGTGTAAATTTTTACCTGCGTGGATGCCCGTAAACGTATATAAAATTAATAATCCACATTACTCCCGGTTTAAATTTCTGATTTAACATCATAATTTCAGTTTTAGATTATCCTCTACTAGACATTGGTGACCATTATATTTTTAAATTTTAATGCAAAAAAAGATGACAAAAAAGACACAACCTTCGCAGGTTACGAATCTTTTTCGTATGTCTATACAAATGCTACGCGGTGAGCTCTTAGCGCGGATAGTCAGCGTGACACCAAAATAATTTAGAACCTCCTTTTTTCGTTAAAAGTCGGTTAAAAATAGCATAAAGATTAACAATTCAACATTATACGAATTACATTATATAGAATAGAATAATCCTTATCTTTTCATAGTATAAAACAAGGTCGTTTCCGCTGTCTGTATGTCTGTACATATGTATGTTTAAATCTTCAAAACTACACTATGGATTTTATTCCGGTTTTTTAAATAGATTTACTGATTCAAGGGGAAGGTTTACATGAACTTTTGCTTAGGGAAAATACGGTATTTTCGCAGGACAACCGATGAAACGCGAGCGGCGCCGCGGGTAGTCGCTAGTTCTCACATAATCTTGGAATCGTGATATAATAGACCGCTGCAGGCCATCTGAACGGATTATATAATGATCCGTAAAATTACACAGTGCATGGTTTCAAACCGCACGCCCGATTAGAATACTTCCAACCGTATGTTTTCTTTTCTATGATATCTTTATTTGTATGAAATAAGCATGATGATTTTAAGTCAAGCAAGACGTGTTAAAATAATTCAACGCTATTCTCATACTATCTTAGCCTACTCATATTTTTGAGGATGTAAGCGAGATACTGACTGAGAATGTTTGTTGCTTTTCACGTAAAAACTACTGAATTGATATTGAAGAAATCAATCACACATAAAAAAAAACAATCCTACTGAATGGTTCACTATAATATAGCATAGGTACTGCTTAAGATACCACGTTTGCGGGATAATCGCATTATTTTGACTTTTCCATTTTGGATCAAATTTGGCATGAGCATATCAGCTATAGCCAACATCTAGTCCAGTGGTGAGCTCTTAAGCTTGTGTTACGGGTGCAAACATCTTAATATTATAGGCATACATTTTTATATATACATAATTATACATTCAATGTACTTAAATTTACTGGATTTGCGAAATACATGATGAAGTATGAGCTGTATGAATACAAATTATGAGTTTATTTGGGCATGTGGTCATTAAATACTTTCTTTTTGTTATCTCGAGAACTTTATGGTTTGAGATAACATTTTTGTTTGTAAACTTTTTGTTTCACAACAGTGGAGACTGGCACTTAATACCAGCAACCATAAAAATATGCTCAAACCCCTTTGTTTATAATTATGAAATCAATCGCATCAATAGCTTACTTACCTTATAAACTGCTTACCAACTGACCCAGTTCCTTTCAGATAGTAAGGTATCCATACCTTAAGAGATCATTTTATTCACCCACTAATTGCTTTATTATTTCATACATTACAACGATGTTGAATGGAGGCGAGCTTTCGTGGAATTTTTCCTTTGATTCTGTAGAAATCCACTTTAGAAGCGAGTACTAATTCAATTAATATTGATTAGAGACTTTCAAGTTTAAGTTACAGGATTCGAGTTTTAAGGAAATGGTTTACCGGGATCTTTTACCTGCGGCTTTGATCGCGGGAAGATTAAAATTTTAAAGTGAATGATAGCTTTTACCAATAGGCACACTCCATGCTCCTACAAAATTAAAAGCTCCAAATGGTGTTTGTGTTTGAACTTTAGTCATAATAGTAATTAATTGATAAAATAATGATTTGTCCCAACTGGTTTTTATTGTAACTACGACATAATAAAAAAAAATTACAAAATAGTAATTTAAGTACGCATGTCACATAATAAAAAAATTACAAAATAGTATACCTAATTTAATTACGCATGTCAAATATAACCATAGAGCATGTCGCAATGGAATCTAAAATAGCAAAATGTCTACAACATTTTACATAGAACAAAAATGACAATAATTTATTATTATAAATGTTTAGTTGGTGCTGGTGATGTGGAGACACGACATTGATTCATATAATAACAATGCCACATAGAATAAATAACAACCACTCCTACTGGTTCTTCCGCTTGGCTATATCGATGAATATTCTACTTGTATGTCTCGTTTAGCTTATTTTCTTATCGTTAATATATTTGAACAATGATGATTTTCAATATGTGAACTAAAAAGCTGGTAAAAAAGAGAAAAATTGTTGTAATTTTTGTTTTACAGTTTGAACTAGGTATTTGGCAGAGCTGCCATAAACTGTGTTAGTTCTCAGACCCAAAATCTAGAAATCGTGACCAGCAGATCCAAGTAAATTATGAGGCAACCTAAACCACTGGCTATCATGAATTGCTTTTTATTTAAGAAGGTTATGTTATGACTTAAATAAGTTATAAGACTTTAACAACATCCTTCCACCCAGGAAGAAGCTTATTTTATTAAGCGTAGCTCACTATCTCATTTCCCACACAAAGTAGCGAAACACCAGCAACTTTGTTTGAAAATGTTTATTCCATATTTCTACAACATAGTCGTCAAAAATCTTCCGATCTCCACCCACAGAATACTAATAACTTAATCTTTTATATCACAGTTTTGTGAAACAAAGAGATGAAGGCAAGTAACAGATAAGCGACCATTGTAAGGCGACCCTCGGCACGTTCCAGATATTCTGTCGTGCCGTCCAGTTTTTGAATAGAAAGGGGGAGGTGGGAGGTCTAGTTAATGGTTTAGAACTGGTCGAGACCGTATTAAGCAGCGAGGGAATTATGAAGCATATGCCCTGTGAATACTAAACGCGCATTGAAAAGCTCGGCCGAAGCGGCTTCCTAAAGGGGCTTTTTGAGTGTCCAGAACATTTTTATGATAATAGTGATGTTAATTATTTTAGTGAATGGAAAGTGTTGAATATGGGTTCGCTTTTTGAATTCTTATGAGCATTCTCGGCAGCATCACTTATTCGAACACTATGAATTTTAAACTAGTTTGCGCCGCTTAAAAGGATATTATCAAACAATTTTCAAACTGGAACTCAAATTCAGGTGAATTTATCGCATATTCGACGAGTATAAAGTTACGGACGGATAGAAACAAAACTGCTTGAAATTTTGTGTTTTCGTTTGGGTTTGTTTAGCCTGCAGAGAAACATGCATTCAGAATTTACCACAAAGCATTGTTTAACTAGTGCTTTTTTGTAGTATTTCCATACAAAATACAAGAGCTATTTCCATTGTTTGATATAACAACACATCATAGCAGATCTTAAAAAATGTTATATGAAAACCACCTACAAACCGAACTACTATAATACATAGAAATGTTACATACTCATAATACAAACTAAAAAAATCTTATAACGCAAGGATTAATTTGTCTGATTTATATAATTAAATTCTATAATTATTTATAGAGTGGTTATAATCTAAATATATTTATTTCTATAAAATTTAAAAGAAATTGCATTACACTAAAATCGAACAAGAGAGAAGAGAATTCGACTAAAGGTATGACATTAAATGTGATGAATTAATGGAAAAAAGGTTCCTCTAAAATAATAGAACCCTAAAAATGAAGAAACATTAGCAACAATTAAGAACTAATAAATTAAAAACAGGTGACATGATATTGAAACCTGAATTAAAAAAATTAATGGGAAATAATTAAAACCATTAGGTATAAATAAATTGAGAGGTGACATTATATTGAAATCTAAATTAAAGTTTGAGACAGGAAATAGTATTTCAATAAATATTCTTAACAAGGCTTCGTTCTCTAAATAGAGCAGGTTTCCTCATTACCTATGCTAATTTAACATATATAAATCTTATTAATGTTTTTGAGATGGGTTATTAGAACAGTCGTTTAAATATAAAGCAGTCATAAATAAAAGCTAATCTGATTCCAATTGGAAGATTACTTCTTATCTAAAACATTTTGATAAGAATTTTGTAAGTTCTGTGAACTTAGATCGTTTATTTTAATCGTTTTTGTAATGTAACGTTATGTAACGTGGAGGTTTTGTCTGTTCACGTCCATAAGTGGTAACCCTCTGAATCACACGTGACCTCCGGGTGGTGCTAAGAACAGTCTCTGGTGGTAGACTTCGGCCGCGGCTTGTCACCACCCTCCGGGCTGAGCCATTGCGTGAAGCGATTTTTTCGTGTGAAGCCTACTAACAGAGATTGTTCTTAGCACCACCCGGAGGTCACGTGCAAGGATTCAGAGGGTTACCACTTACGGACGTGAACAGAAAAACCTCCTTACTACTGGGCTAGATGTTGTTGAGTGGATTGTCCAGCGATATTTATTTATTTTTATATAACATAGGTCAGTAGAAAGCGGGAATAATCTATATGAATATTGACACTATCTTTTACAAGGTGCTGAGTCAGTGTTGACAATAGCTATTAATGAATAGCCTAATTTGTTGTACAATTACATTCTAATAATGCGTCCAGCCGTATACGTACTATTATATGTATTTCTTTAGTAATGTTGCCATGAGTTGATATTCTCAAGATTTTTGTCAGCTAGAAAGTTATTTCAAGTCAAAGATAAGCATAGGGCATAAACAGGTCAATTTAAAGTTAATATAGCTAACATTTTTAAATGAATATTATAAATTATCGAAGTAATAATATTGTCTTCACAGTTTGCTTGCATTTTAAACAAACCTCCTTAAAAGTTTGAGTTATATAGTTATATTTTTACACGTGTTCTTTCAATGGAAAACTAAGCATTTTGTGGAGGGCAATGATTTGCAAATGTTAATGTCTATCTATCTGGAAAAGATATAAAACCTTAGTATTAGCGCTCCTACACAGGATGACACCACCGCGCCGCCACCGCACCGTCAAAGCCTGATTTTACCGGTCCACTATTCGACATTAATTACATTACAAGTTACGTTGCAAGGGACGGAAGAGCGGTGGCGGCGCGGCGGCTTGATAACAATGGATTTTTCTGCTAAAAATATGTTTTTTTTACTGCGGTTAAAATAAGCCGATGTGTTAATTGTAAGTTATATTACTATTCAGTTTCATCAAAATCTTTTATGTAGTTTTTGCGTCAAAGAGCAATTCACACACAGACATTCTCACAAAGTTTCGTTTGTAATATTAATTAATAGATAGTAGGATTTTGGCAAAGACATATTATGTAGAAATATTTTATTACGCTATAGTCGCGGTAAGAACACAATGCTGGATCTATTCATAGGAAAACATGTCGTAAAATTAAGTATCTATATAAAATGTTATATTGAAAGACAACCTTTACAAAAAAATACTATGTCTTAATCTTAAACTCGTATTCCGGTTTAGGACATCTGATAAATAACATTTTATTTATTTTTGCACAGCAAGCGCATTAAAGGTAGCCACAGCAAGCGCTTACCTTAATGATGAATAATAATATCATTTCATTTAAGTACATTTATTTTTTCGTTGCAAGAAAGAATAAAAAATATGGGTACAATTTGTTGCAATCTGCCTTGAATCTGAAATTACTAAGTAATTGTATTTTTTTGTCATATTATTGTTGTTTTGTTCCAAGATGACACATCTGCCCATCTTTTGGTAACGTACCCGGGTCCTACGGTAACACACATAATAGCTGTATCTATTTCCTAAGATAAAGCAAAAATTCGACCCTAGTTAGCCGGCCATTACACGGGTATTCAAGTTGTTGAAACTCTCAGTATTGACACATTGACACGAGAATGCTTGTAATCTTATTATGAATGCCGACTCATATGAGATGGCAGAATAGATTGATGGCAATTTACCGCTACGTAAAGATGGTTTTTATAATGTCATTATAGTATTTCGAAATATCTTTTTAAGTTCTGACGTTGTGTGAGAAGAATTGAAATATTTTTAGTAATTTGATTTGGCTAGTGTTAAGTTGCAACGTTGTTTGAATTCATGAGTTTAGTAACTGGTTCACCAGGCATAGGAGATAGTGGATACAATAAAAAATAAATAAATATTTCTGCAAAATCCACACAACAACATCTCGTCCCGTGGTAAGCTCTAAGCTTATTTTAATAATTCTGGTTAAGGGTCTGGGTGTTCAAAGAATGCATCAAAGATGAGTATTTAAAATTTTAAGTATTTAGAATCAAAAGTGGCTGCTACAAATATTGCTCTGTTTATTGTTAATTCTTTGTGAATATGTTGTTCAGCAATATTTATTGCCCGCAGCCAATTAAATACATACATTAAATATTATCTCGTTAATTAAAATCATAAATTCACTATAGACAAAAACAAAACTAGAAACGGAAATTTCGTAATACTCAAGCAGTTTTTATTAAAAGTAATTAAAATACTTAGATTTAAAATTGAGATACCATATTTCTCGCTCTAGGTGGCACAACATGTTCGCTTCTTGACGTGAATTGCAACAAATTTACATGGAAGTAATACCAAAAACAATACAGCTTATCTCTCCATCTACAACATCATTAAAATTTTCAACATGAGCACAGCGAGCATCAAAAATAAAAGACTTCGCGTTTTAGAGTTCCGTTTAAGAACTGTCAAGCCTTTACAAATATTAGGTCCTTACATATGAAATTGGCGTTTTGTATGGGAGGAACAAAAAGTAGAATATTTTTTAATATAATATATTTAATTAATCAAAGTATGAACCATTATTTTCTATGCACTTTTGCCATCTTATAGGTAGTTCATTGATCCCTTTACTAAAAAAACCAGTCGGACGGGAATCAATAAAATCTTTGAAGGCGATTTGGACTGCCCCATCGGAGTTGAATTTTTTCCCTTGCAAGAAGTTATCCAAATTTCGAAAAAAATGGTATTCTGTTGGAGCAAGGTCCGGGGAGTACGGAGGATGTCTTAGACTTTCCAATTGAAGCTCTTCTAATTTAGTACCCGTCTGTTGCGCAGTGTGTGGTCTAGCGTTGTCGTGAAGCAGCAGTGGCGTGGAGCGATTGACCAGCCTAGGTTGTTTAGCCGCTAGCTTTTCCATCATGGTTTGCAATTGCTGACAATAGACATCAGCCGTAATAGTCTGGCCAGATTTGAGAAAACTGTAATGAACAATACCGGCACTAGTCCACCAAACGCTTACAAGTAACTTTTTTGGGGTTAATTTTCGCTTGGGGCAGGATTTGGCTGGCTGGCCAGGATCCAACCATTGCGCTGAGCGCTTCCGATTATCGTAAAGAACCCATTTTTCATCACAGGTAATGATTCGGTTTAAAATACCTTCATTATTGTGCCGGTTTAGTAATGTAACGCAGCAGTCGACGCGCGTTTGCCGGTTTGCTTCAGTCAATTCGTGAGGTACCCACCTTTCAAGCTTTTTAATCTTCCCAATTTGCTTCAAGTGAATTAAAACAGTTTTATCACTAACACCGCAGCCTGCAGCTAACTCGGACGTGGTTTGCGATGGATCCGCTTCCACAATAGCCTTCAACTCTTCATTATCAACTTGAGTCTCAGGCCGTCCACGGGGCTTGTTCTGCAAGTCGAAATTTCCAGAACGAAAACGTTGGAACCAAAAACGAACTGTGTTTTCTTTTGCAACACGACCGCCCTACACATCATTCACCCTTCGAGTTGTTTCCGCAGCACTAGTGCCACGGCGGAACTCGTACTCGTAAATAATGCGATATTTTAAGTTTTCCATTTTGTAAAATGAGTGACGCAAACAGAAAAAAACAGAAGAAAAAAAACAAATGAATGACGATCATCGAAGCACAAATACATGAGTCTATAGCTGTACAAATTTGAATTTGGAATTCCTTACCAAAGAGGAGAAATTTGTGATTAAAGTGGCCAGTACGAAAAACGCCAATTTCATATGTAAGGACCTAATATTTAAATTAAGTTTTGAAAATTGACGACCAAGTAGCTTGCTGAACGACCGCCTATTGATTTTTCTTAAGAACCAATGTTTTCGTGATCTTATGTTTTCCGTTTGAGATTTAATCAATAATAATCTTAAAAGATTCTTAAGTAATAATTGCCTTAAATTTCGAGTCTTTTAACTATAAGAAGAAAATAAAAACGAACTTCTAGAATGTCCCGTGCATATTTTTTACGACAGTGGGGATGATGATAATTAATTTGTAGTACGTTGCAAATTACTTCTACAACAGAAGTAATTTGCAATTAAAAACTAGAATAAAAAATTCAAAAACATATGTATATTTCGTGGTAATTTTATATTGACTGAACGTCCTCAACGAATGATAACACTTAAACTCCGTTACATCATTTTTTTATGCCAATTGGACTTCCTCAATGATAAGTAAAGCACTTAAATTTCGTGACATAAATAAATAAACAATATTTTTAATAAAATGAAATAAATGAATTTTTCCGGACAATCCACACAACAACATCTAGACCCGTGGTATTCTCTAAGCTTGTGTTACGGGTACTAGGCATCAGATATACTTAATATAATATAATAGACATACATAGATGTAGATAATTATCGTTTTACTATACATATTTAACACCCAGACCAAAGAAAAAGTGCTTGCAGAACATACAATCAATTGAGCCCTCGGCGAGAATCGATCCCGCGACCAATTGCGCTGCAAATTGACATTCACCCACCGCGCCACTAAGGCAGTCAAATGAATAGGGAACCTTACGTATTTGTTCGACACGCGCTTAGCCACACTTTATTGTAATATCACAGCGTAGGGGCGCTTACATAGTCGGTATCAAGTTTTCAATAGACGCACAGGAAATCTTAAGTCTAAAAGATTAAGGCTTTAAATCCCTTGTTTTCGTAATATTATGGATTAATTATAATCTTTTGATTGCTGTATATCTTGTTATAGCTTATAATAAGTAGCTGTCGATGCGGGATAATAATGAACCTGGGTATTAATAGAGTTATGAATTAATAACACCCGTATATAGTCATAAAGAGGAGACAGTCTATTCTTTGCATTGAATGGGCAAATACTTAGATTAAAACACTAATAGGAATGTTGCTTTACACTCAACTACATACAATTCTATCCAGTCAATCCGCTGTCGTAATGAAGACATTACACAAGTAGTGTATATGCAAGTCTATCATTTATAGATACAACCACATCTATATAGACACATCCATAGATGTGTCTTACCTCACAGTAATTGCCGCGTCACGACTCCTCGATTGGCTACGGTTCTAGTCTATGCGAAGGCTTGAGTTAGTGATTCTCTAGAACAGTTACTTGTAACGAGATATCGAGCCGCTCAATAATTCGTTACCGCCGAATTATACATAATTATTTTGGAGGTTTTGTCTGTTCACGTCCGTAAGTGGTAACCCTCTGAATCCTTACACGTGACCTCCGGGTGGTGCTAAGAACAGTCTCTGGTGGTAGGCTTCGGCCGCGGCTTGTCACCACCCTCCGGGCTGGGCCAGTGCGTAAAGTGATTTTTTCGTGTTTCTTAATGTGGTCCGGAGAAGCCATCTTCTAGGCCTTCATGCTCCATCTTAGACCACATAATCAGTTTACATCAGGTGAGATTGTGGTCAAATGAAGGCTTATCAATAATAAAAATAAAAAAATAGCTACTACTAATAAGCGTGTTGGTGTAATATTTCGGCAAGTACGCGAGTGCGGAGCTGCAAGAAGGCAATTCTCGCGCTCATGATATTATAACGAATTCAATATATTGCGTGTGCGTGTGTGTGAATATCTTAATATATATAAATCTCGTGTCACAATGTTTGTACTCAATGGACTCCTAAACCACTCAACCTATTATAATAAAATTCGCACACCATGTGCAGTTCGATCCAACTTGAGAGATAGGATAGTTTAAATCTCAATTTATAGTCGCAATTTTAATTTATTGCTAATTATTTGTCTGTTATTATTTGACAGTCACAATTATCTGTTAACTCCAAATGATTCTAACAGATGTCGATACCTTTCGACTGGGTTGAGTAACTAAATCAATAGATGGCGCTGCTATGGTAAATCTACGAACGTGTCATATAAGCTCCATTTTAACAGCATAATTACCACGTGTTGTTGACGCTAAATCGCAAAATGTGTTACTAAGCGCATAACTCAACTTTTTTTTAAATGTTCGGTGGGATGGTTTTTACGGCGAGAAAAATTCGAATAATTTCCGGGAAAATTTTATACCCGTGCGACGCCGGGGCGGGCCGCTAGTTTCTTTATAAATAATGAATTTCCTTAATACTTTACTGAACTTAAAAAAACCTAATCAACGAAATTTAAGAGAAAAATCAAGAAAACCTACTTAAATATGAGTACAATTTTTTTATTTAAATTATTTTGATTCTACATTAGCCGAAGGAACTTCGTTCCTACCTGGTGTCCCACGACACCACATCTTTTTTATATGTAATCATTTTGTCTTTGATAGTTCAAAAAACTATACAATAAATAAATAAGATGACTACACTTAGGGTTCCTAATACATTTCTATTATACCTATTGCAATGAAAAAAATAAACAGAAATGTATTAAAAAAAAGTGATAGTGTCACTTAAAACTAAACAAAAATCTCGTTTGTTTTTATGCAAGCTCAATACATATTTATTTATTACTAGCGGCCCGCCCCGGCGTCGCACGGGTAAAAAAAATTCCCGGCAATTTTTCCATATTTCCTCACCGTTTAGACCTACCCCGGACTACGAAAAACATTTTAAAACCAAAATCAGCTCAATCGGCCCGGCCATTCTCGAGTTTTAATCAGACTAACGAACAACAATTCATTTTTATTTATAAAGATGTGTGTTTTTAGAATTTGTTGCCATAGCGGCAAGAGAAAATACAACATATATCTAAACTTGAACTGTCTATCAATCACGGTACTTCGGATACAGCCTGGTGACAGTCAGACGACAAAACCTCGGTAATAGGGTCTCTTTACTCTTTGGGTACGGAACCCTAGAAACCAATCCTTGCTCGTAAACATGAGAACAGTTTAATAACTCTCTTTGTTTCGTACAAAACATACAACCACGTTCAAAACCCAGGCTAGAAATGTATTAAATATTAATCCAAAATTTATCAAACTGAAAACCAACCCATAGAAATAGCGGTTTTAATTTACATGAAGCTCTTTGATCTCCGATTCTGGGATCTGAATTTAATAAAACAAACAAAACTAACAAATTGTAGAATCCACGAAACAGAAATAATTGATTTGTGACGATTATGATAGCTGTACTTTTGTTTGTTACAATTCGAAACGATATTTATAACAGCAGTTTGATTTGATATAAGAATAAATATTTTATTACTTCAGTTCAACATTTATTGGTATTTTCATTATTTAGGATAACTCGTTGCTTGTTGCATGAAACACTTTAATAGCTTACTTTAAGGCAAGAACAGTTAAGCATTTTAATAAATATTTGTTGAAAGTAAAGCAATTTAAATCTGGTTAAGGAATTTCAATATCATATCCATTTTTATTAAAATTTACTTTAAAATATTATTACCTTTTTTTCCGTTTACAATGACAATTTTAAACATCAAGAATATGGTATCTAAAAACAACCGAAAACCGAAATAATTCAAATAATCAAGCGATATCATTAATTGAAGTCACGTATAACATAAAAAGGTTTTAAACACTCCCAAATGACCACAGCCACAGCCATCGCAGCATTCACAGTCCACTCATTTACAAACAATAGATACATCTAAAAGACAATGGACCAACCGATACCCGCAACATTTTTTACTTACAACTCTCGAACATCTTTTCTGCGTATTCAAGGTAACAGTCCAAATTAACAGACAACTATGACAAGTAACAAGTGCTTCACGCACAACTTCTCATGCAGATGGATCTAACCAACGGTTTCCAAGCAAAGTCCGTATCACAAAAGAATAGAACACAGATTCTTATGGCATAATATTGTGAAATAGAATGATGTAGTGGTACATTCGAGGGCCATTGAGACTTTTGTGCCCGCTGTTACAAAGACAATACGCAGCACAAAGAGCTCTCAGCGAGTGGTCAACTATTCTCAAGTCTTCATACGTCCCGTTACGACGTGACTAGTATTTAGTTTCTATGACATTCAGAAATTCTAGCTGACTAAACATTCCCACATTAACGCTCCATTCTACTGAATGGCATGTTGCGTTCTTTGATGTTTTCAAATACCGTTATTTATTGCCATGTTCTTAGACCAAATATTTAGGGTAAATAGTTTGTTTAAACTCGTCAAAATCTCAGCTGTTGCATATCCACCGGTTGTGATGGGCCTACGTCATTTATAGTGGTTGAAGGTAGGGTATATTCACCGTAATCCTGCGGCTTAGAATCATTATATCTTATTGGGAACCGCCCTGCACTTCCATGTAGCATGGAAGATGGTTCAAGACCTCTTCTTTATGTAAGTTACCAAGGGCAACCAATTTTACATCTCTTCTTCAGTAGTGTTAGGTAGTACAAATTGTGTCACCACCTACTATGTGAAAATAGTAGGTATAATGGTATTTCTATTTTTTTTCTTTTTGATCGTATCCGCATTTATAGAGGTTTCATACGTTATAATGCTTTATAAAATAAACAATTTTGTAGCAAAAAGCAATTAATTCAATCATCGCGCAAACCAGTTTCAAATTTAATTTCTCATTGCGTCAGTAAATCGTTTTCCGAGCTACTAGGCCAGTCATTATTTAACTATCGATACATTTAACTGTTAGGAATACAGCTAATAAATTCACCTCGTGACTATTCTCGGGTTAGTTTATCACGAGAATGGTAATCGTGATCTTATTCTCGACCATTGTTACTGTAACGTCTCCTGTTTTAGCTTAGATTTATACAATCACTTGAGTAATGAATTTATTAAGCTTATCGTCGGCCATATTGAGATTTCAATTATTAATATTGATGTTGAACTATGCTGCACGATTTGATCACCTTGTTTAACTCCAGGTGTGGACACTGAAACTGTTTCATTCATTTAATACGGATTTATGTATTCGATATCAATTGTGCAATAAGGTAGTAAACAGAATATAAAGTTACTGATTTTTAGCGAATCACCACAAAATATGCATTAGTTTGGCTACAGCTTCCATTTATCAAAGCTATTCTGTATAAATTAATTAAAGATATTTTGCTAATTCCTTTTCAATAACTTAATATCGGTCAAGGTCAAGGATTTATTACTACAAAAGCATAACCAGTTATATTTTATGTTGTTTAATGTCAATACTACCAACACTACAGCTCGTAGGTATTCGTATTCATATAAACTGCTGTTTCTGGTTATTTAACAAGATTGGCTAAACATTCAATAAGCCTAGATACATATTATGTCATATTTAGCAACTACGAGTATTATTGAGATAGATAAGGGAGAAAACCTTATTTAACTGAT
Source organism: Gymnoscelis rufifasciata (assembly GCA_929108375.1). Taxonomy (NCBI): domain Eukaryota; kingdom Metazoa; phylum Arthropoda; class Insecta; order Lepidoptera; family Geometridae; genus Gymnoscelis; species Gymnoscelis rufifasciata. Next base: position 2,826,522 of record OV815320.1, read on the forward strand.
ATTAAGCAGATAACGTATGTGCAATATTTCACAAAATCCGAGTAAACATAATGGTTTGTTCTATAAATAATACGTGATAATAGTTAGTTATGTTAAGATCTCACTATTTTACCCATTGTCTAATTTTTCTAGGAGATAGTGAAACAGGACCAATGTAAAAAAATTAGACAGATATTTAAAAATTCGAAATAATCTTCCGTCCCTTTTATAATATTTGGCTATCGCAAAACGTGTTGTGGTGTAAAGCGTAGTTCCCTTGCAGATTAATTGTAAAAAAATATTAAATCTAAAAACCCAATCCTCTTTGATATCTCAATAAGAAATAATATAAAAACAAATTAATGGGATTACGTCTGCCTCGGTAAGGGCTCACAGTTAATTCCAAAATCTTTTTCAAATCGCTCTCAGGTCAGCGAAAAATAAGAAATAACGCTTTTTATACTAATTCAAAAGGGTTCTTGGTGAAGTAGGCAGGGACCGGAGTAAGGATTAGTGTACAAAGGGATTTTAAATATTAAAACTCATCGGATCTAATGCTACGTTTAGGAGAGAAGAGTAGGCGAATAAAAGCGCTGAAAAGGTTGCTTTGAAAACGAATCTTAGCCAACAGCATAGTTTAATAAAATTAAATCGTGAATTGTATGACAGAAATATGTTTATTATGTGTAACAAAAAATATCTTTATATGTATTAGTACCCGAACCACAAGCTTAGATCTAACCATGGGGCTAGATAGGACATAGATGTTTTTGTGTGAATTCTCCGGTAATATTTATTTAGTATATAAACACTAAATATTAAAAATAAGTTTAGTGTTGCTCTTGAGGTAATGTTGAGCTGATAATACATATCAAATTCTCAATACTATAACTAAAACAGTAAGAGTGATTTCAGGGACACGTCAGTGTGACCATCAGCGCTGAGAGCTCGGTGCGTAACAGTCTATATCGATCGAAGGCTATAGAAACCTTTCAGAATAACGCCCACCGTCCAGCGCTGGGTAAGAGTCAGCGCCGACAGTATTTGCATACAGCCGAACTGTCAGCGCCGAACTGTCAGCGCCGATGGTCAGCGTAACACTAAAATCAGCCTCACTTCGACTGCGGTAGCCAACGCAGACCATGATAAAAATTATGTTCAAACTGCTCAAAATTACCAAGCTAATGTTTTTTTTTTTTTTATTGATGATCGATAAGCCTTCATGACCACATTTGTTTATTATTTCTAAGGATACAAATAAATGTTACAAATTATTTTCTTTTGTACACTTATTTTTTTTTTAATTGTACCGTAAATTTTAACCTTATCTCACTTACATACAAAATTATCCTGACTTACACGGGCCAATATTTCCATCTTTAGATACATAAAATTATATTTTAATACAAAACAGGTGCAGGACATCATAGTATTTAAAAATAGTTTTGTGTTTAGAAACTCTATATCTCTGATATAGAGAAAATCTAATAAAAAAAAGAATCTTTCTAATAAGCTCCTAGATTCGCCTCTGCATATTGCAACCGATTTACCGTGAAAGCGAATTTAACCCTCAAACAATTGTTAGGGGTCTCGTAAAAAACTGTCGGGCGGTTACCTGCGACTATTTAGGACAAGATTAAGTTTCGGGGGGTTATAAAGTTTATGAATAACGCCGTATCTCCAATGTAACAAGTCGTTTTTACGAATACAGCGCTGGCTCGTAATAGGTCCCAATATTTTACCCTATTTTAGTATAGTTTGCGAAAGTGTTTGAAGAATAAATGAGGTAAAGATATTTTTTTATGCTATTCGTGTTTTTTTATATTTAAGATACGAGCGTTTATCTACGTTATAAAATCATGGCTAGTTGCCCAACGCTGAAAATCGGAATATTATTTTGATAGTTCAATGATTCTGTAAGAAGTTTATATTATAATTTAGACATAAGTAATATAATTTTGTTATAAAAGATAAATCGCAGAATATTGGCAAACATAATAAACAGATGGAAATTGGTGCTGAAAAATTATCGGACCGCAGATCGGCAAACGCCGCGATAAGCGTACACTGGCTAGGTGTCTTAGTTAAGGCCGCGGGTACACGATGGATGCATAATTATTTGTCCACTGCTTATTTTATTTTGTGCTAATGGTTATTTTAACTGTCTGTTGCCATTTTATATTGTACTCGATGTGATGCCCTGTTATTACGAGAACACATCGCATTTAATCCTTTTAGTCATGTTTATTTTATGTCTGTATTTTGTGTTAACTTGTGTTGGGTGTCCTTTCTTAATAAATAAATAAATAAATAATACAATTTTTTTATTGACAAGCTTACTAAAGTCATCTTATAACTAGTTTTGGGAGCTCTTCTGGTAAGTTATGATCTATTTGAAGAATGCAAGGTGCCTTCAACCGGGCACAACAAAAAATACACATATAGGGGTATAATCTAATATCTTTATAAGATAGAACTCAATAATATCTAAATAACAGCTACTGTCTCGGGAATTCCAGACAGCTCGGTAATTACAAGTGTAGCGAAGAATAGATATGCACAGATACGTCTCAATGGAAGTAATTAAGGCTCGCTGTACAGAGGCGTAGTAAGGTCTTGTATATCCTTGTACACGCATTTTGTATGGAATTACGACCTCAATGGCTTGGTGAGCGAAGGACCGTCGAACAAGAGGTTGCGTCTTCAGTTTCTGCCGGTGTCCAGATTTTGTAAGATTTTAGACATCTACAACTTCTAGTTACGAGTCTGGGTATTTTCCATGTATCATGTATATATTTACAAAAAAATATATATGCGAAATAGATTTGGAGATGGCTTATACCAAAAGATCAAAATTCAGTATACATTTATTTTAAAAAGGAATCATATATTTTATCTTATAAGGAAGGACGAGCGTAGAAGTACATGGATTACCGTTATAGTTAAACTGATCAGATCAGGTTGCCTAACAAAACATTAGATTAACACTAGATTTATTCCCTAGATCCAACCCTGGCCTCGTATATCTTCCTCGGATTGCACGAATCTTGAAATACTTGTTCCTGAGCGATAATTACAGTTAAAGGTATTCCAAAGGCGGAATAGTGCTGTGAATTTATAGATTATCGATAAGTTCCAATCGATTTATGGGATTCCTTATAAATATTCTAAAAAAATTACTAGATTGTCGAATAATCTATTTTATAAGTTTATAGTTTTCAAGGAACCTATGTAAAAATTAATAATTCTTTACACTGTTAAAAAAATTGCATATTGATTATGGATTCTTGAGTATTTTGTATCGATGTATATGATTGTAATTTTATATTATGGGCTAGTTGGTTAAATTAAATATTTAAATTAAGTGTACGGTGCAGCGCAACCGTACAATTATGCATAAGCTATTTTGTAAAATCATCATTAATATTGTGTCACGCTACTTCCAATGTATTTTACCTGTAAGTAGTTCACGTATTCATCTCATAAAATGTTGGCGAGTACTCATTAATAACTTTGGTACTTACATCAATAAAATAAATTATTAAAAACAATATCATTATCATTTATAATAATTATGTACATAGGTGTCCAGTACATGAAGTGAACATTAAAATTGTGTTTTTGTTGCAGATATGAACTCAGTCTGAACCCATTTGTTCCGTAACCGAGCTTAAAGTGATTAGCATTCACCGGGAGAGTAAAAGGTAATTTATATTTATAATACGTTTTACCGAAATAACGAAAAGGCAAATATAACGTTCCAGTAGTAAGTCATTCAAACATTTCTATACAGATTTTTTTGTTAATTTCCGTATCACTGACTTCCCAATGAAGTATATATAACAAGGCAACAAATAAAATGTATTTTAACTTATTTTAAGCCGAACCAATAATAAACTTAAGTACATTTTTAAATCAAGCCGTTTTCCTAAATAACTTTGAATTGGGAAGCGTTCACCGGAATAACTTTTCCACTGGATTTATGTTAGATCAACGCTAAGCGATCGTTGTCACGCACCTAACAGAAATAAAGTGTCGGTGAGCTTCGCGAATTATCGAGAAAGCTCTGAGCCGCGATAAAAATATCGATGTTTTTCACATCCCTAGTTCTGTTCAGATAAGGTAGAGAAATGTATTGAATTATTCAAAAAGGAAAGCACTATTTGGAATGTTTTTAACCGACTTCCAAAAAGATATATTCTTCACAATTTGCACCTACATAATTTTTTTGTTTGTTACACAACAAGTGTATTGTTGTTTGTGACTAAGATGTTTTATGTATATTTTAAAAGAGGGGTGTTATAAGTTTGACGTGTCTGTCTGTCTGTCTGTGTGTCTGTCTGTGGCACCATAGCTCCCGAACGGATGGAGCGATTTCAATTTAGTTTTTTTTTGTATGAAAGGTGAGTCTGGCGCGAGTGTTCTTAGACATGTTTCATGAAAATCGGTTGAGCCATTTAAAAGTTATGGGGGTGAGAGTGGGGAAGGAAAACAGAAAATCTGCAAATATACTAGTGTGGGGTATCAAATGAAAGCGCATCGCGTCCACATTACATAATATTATGTTGTAATATTACATTTAAGGAAATAAAGGCTTGGAATCGGGGGTTTTTCTTAAATTTAAAATTTAGATTTATTAATGTAATGCTGTTGTCTTGCTGTTGAGATAAGTAACGAAAATTTAACGAAAAACAAAGTTAAAAGTTTTTTAATATTTGGATAAATGAGGACCAGTTACCCATCCGACTTCGCTCGGGAGAAAATTATACATATGTATAAGGTTTCTAATTAAATTACTTTATCTACTTAAGCTCTTGGATTGTGCTTCTAAAGTTTGTGAATTGTTCAATTGCAGAAGGTAGGTAATCTCAGTAATATCACGGAGTGATTGTAAAATATAATTATTGAGCAGTCCATTCTTTCATTACAGCAAGAAGTACAGCATTAAATTTCAATTTTCTTTTTCATTTATTGAACAAGGTCTCATGCTTCTAACTGCTAGAAAATACCACAATATCGCAGGATAATTAATTAAATACAAGGCAGGGCATAATATCAAGTTAAAATAAAATGAACAAGATAGATCATCATCACCCTATTAACGTTCCCACTGCTGGGACACAGGGACTTCTCTCTGGGCGAGAGAGATAAGCCCTTAATTCACCACGCTGGCCAAGTCCGGGTTGGTAAATGTCGCATATCCTTCAAACTCTGTAAAGTTCCCAGAACATACCGGTTTACTCACGATTTTCGCCCTCAACGTTAGATAGCAAGATAGATAACTTAAATATTTTTGTTTTGTTATTTTGATTATTTAATATAATTGCAACGGTATTTCAATTTGCTTGTGAACGAAAAATCAAGACGTTATAGTGTTTTAAAGTTTAGAAAGACGTCACGCTTTCTTGCGATTTGTACAAAGTTTCGCAGTCACAAGCAAAAACTACAATGCCCTGCTCCAAAACTTTAATGCTCTATACATTGCACTCTCTTATATATACTTACTGCCGGCCCGCCCCGGCGTCGCACAAGTATAAAATTTTCCCGGAAATTATTCGAATTTTTCTCGCCGTAAAAACCATCCTATCTCTCAAGTTGGATCGAACTGCACATGGTGTGCGAATTTTATTATAATCGGTTAAGTGGTTTAGGAGTCCATTGAGGACAAACATTGTGACACGGGATTTATATATATTAAGATATTAAATAACTGAAGTGTGTGTTTGTTTGTACGCGTTAATCTGGACCTTTCTCGATAAATGCATATATACTTTTTACCGTTTAAAATTTGGTGTCCCGCGGGAAGATAAATAAAACATGGGCAACGCAGGCCGTGAGGTGAAAGGAAAGGCTAACACTGACTGACTGACTAAACAAAATACCTATTTTTATGTAATAATCATGCCTACCATAGTACAAGCAAAACGAACGATTGTGGAACTTACTGCCCGCGGAAACAAAACGCGCTCCTAGTCTGTGCACTCTCAAACGTCAAGTAAAAAAATGTTTTCTTCATTCTTTAGCATAATAAAAATATTTTTTTTTCTATATCTATATAAATAAAAATTAATTATTGTTCGTTAGTCTGATTAAAACTCGAGAACGGCTGAACGGATTTATCTTATCATTGTCTAGAAATGTTTGTGGAGGTCTAGGAAAGGTTTACAAGGCGAGAAAAAATCAAATAATTACCGGGAAAAAAAATTGAATAAAAACCCGTGCGAAGCCGGGGCGGGCCACTAGTAATATTAAATAAATATTTATCTATATATTTATTGATATGTAAAGTAATATGTAAGTCTATATTATAAAATATTTGGATATTCATTTGTTGTTCATGTATTACTATTACTAATTATTATTATTATTTTTATGTCACCGCACCGTCCAGTTATTTGCTGTGCATTTTCCTCTACATCCAAAGGTTGTCTGGAAGAAATCGCTTTAAGCAATAAGGCCGCCCATTACGCATTTTGTATTAAGCATTAAGTCCCCTTTGTTATTATTGTTATATCTGGATGTTTAATAAAGAGTTATATTATTTTAAAAACGACTACTCAATTGAATTCCATCTCACAACCAATATTGTAAGTAAATTCAATTCAATTGAAAACAAATAACCAAACAATTAATTACAAACCGACTATCTCATCTGCCATTTTGTTAACAAATCAAATTGAAATTCTGATAATTAATTGAACAATTCAATCGTAAATAAACTACTAATTATTTAAAATAATGAACATGACATGCAATTGATAAAATCAGCAGTTGACTATCAGATTGGAAAGATCAGTTATTTTAATTTACAGAATTTTCCAATTATTCTGACAACTCAACTATGAATTTATAAATAGGGTAGAAAATCATGTACAAGTGCAAAAAGTAGTTATTATAAATGGTGTCCAATACAGAGCAACAAATAAAAAAAACATTGCTGGTAATACCATAGAGGTATTAAATAAATCTAAATCTACTTCATCGTTGCCATCAATAAACATATTTTCACGATAGATATCAAAAATGAACACGCGTGGAAGCTCTCCCATACGATGGACAGTCCAAATAAAAACTACCGTAGGGGGAGGATTTTTCTGTTCACTTCCGTAAGTTGTAACCCTCTGAATCCTTACACGTGACCTCCGGGTGGTGCTAAGAACAGTCTCTGGTGGTAGGCTTCGGCCGCGGCTTGTCACCACCCTCCGGGCTGGGCCAGTGCGTGAAGCGATTTTTTGGTGTTTCGTAATGTGGCCCGGAGAAGCCTTCCTTCTATCTACCTTCTAGGTCTTCATGTCCCATCTTAGACCACATCGTCACTTTACATCAGGTGAGATTGACAAAATAACAGTTATAAATAAAAATAGAAGTAACAATATTAAAAGCAATAAACTACTTTTACTCATCCAAGTGTTCAACTTCCAATAGATAGTAGTTCAATATTTGTGCCGCTAGGAGCTGTTCAAACAGAACATAACGACTCTTTATTAATGGAATCTCTATACACAGTTCTGTGTGTATCGAACTGTGACCCGCTTTTAAAAATATCTTTGGGTTTTTTTGTCAGATCTTTTAAATTATTTATATAATATTACCTGAAGTATTTTTTAATCTTAATACATATATATAAATGTTTGTCCTCAATGGACTCCTAAACCACTTAAACGATTATAATAAAATTCGCACACCATGTGCAGTTCGATCCAACTTAAGAGATAGGATGGTTTTTACGAGAAGAAAAATTCGAATAATTTCCGGGAAAATTTTATACCCGTGCGACGCCGGGGCGGGCCGCTAGTATAAAATAATAATCTAAATTTAAAATTGAATAAACCATCGGTTCTAAAACTTTAATTCCCTTAATAGGAAAAAGCGATACTTATTTGTAATGCGCAAGTAATGCGCTTTCATTACCACTCGAGTATATTTGCAGATTTTCGGATTTTCTTCCCCACTTCTACACCTTTTAAACGCGTCAACAGATTTTCATCAAACATATCTATAAGAACACTTGCGCGAAACGAGGTAACAATTACCTACGTCACTTCAGAATCTACTGTATCGTGCTTGCAGAACATACAAATACTTGGTCTTGGTGGGTATAGAACCCACTACCTCTTGTGTCGCAAGCGGACCTTCGACCATCGCGCCACTGAGGCTGTCAAACTTATTTGCGATATCCATTTCCATCTGTAAATAGAAATTCACAAAAACAGTGCATTTAGTATTTATATATGCTTCGTGTATAAAAGCGATTACATATAATATTAAAATATTTTATTTATTGGTAAATTTAACTTGTGGCTTTTGATTGGTTTGAATTAAATTTTGTGTACGAAAATTCAATTGCATGAACGTAATTCTATCAGACAAAATTTATTTATGCTTTGTGGTTTTTCAGTGAATTGTGTAAACTATTGTAACTTTATTGGAGTCCTATGGACAAATAATTGGAACTATACCTAGATAACATCAACACGATGCAATATACATCACTACATTGTGTACAAAAACATGACAATAGTTCCACAAAAGGACAATAGGGATATCTCAGCTACTGAATGTATAAAACCTTTGTTTTGACGAAATTGTAAGCGCGTTTGAGTTTTGGAAACTAAAAAGTACGTTTTAGGTTGGATTTGAATTCATAAAGGTCCCCGGAGCATTCCTGTGTAATGTAATATTATAGATTCGACTTTGCTTATAATTTCAGCTTTAAGTATATTATTTTTATTTTTTTTTATTTATACTGTTTTGTTTTAATGTTACTTAATTTAATTTTTCAATTTTAAGTGGACTCATTTATTGATTTATTATTATTATTCATAATTTTTTGGTAATGTAAATATTGCGGAATGAAATAAATTTATGAATAATGAATTTGCGTATTACATTACAATTAAACCTCCACTGATGTAATGTTACGTTCCATTACAAGTAAATACTCCCGGTGTTTCAGCATTTTCTAGTAACATAACTCATAGAAAGATTTTCAAATTTGGCTGCAAGTATTTCCAATAATATTTATTTTATTTAAAACATGAAATGCATTTAGGCCGCAAGTTTACAAATACTTGCGACCACATTTGATTCGTAGATGTATGTCCTTCAAATTATATATAAGAATGCATAAAAATGTGGTTTGGAGTGTGTACGCTGTGAGCGCACTGATCTTACAGCAAATAAGATGACCACTATAAAATTAATTAAATGCAAGTGCAATGCAATGCAACAAAAAAACAGTGTTGGCTAAGTGGTAGCACACTCGGTTTTCGTCGATATAATGGGCTATCTAACATTGTAAGAATATTTTAAATTGAACAAGTTGTTCCTTTAATTAGCCCGCACAAACAAACAAAAAAATCTCTTTAGCTTTATAATCTTATAGTATAAAATTTACGTTAGTTACCGTACTCCTCCGAAATGGCTCAAGCGATTATTATGAAATTTTAAATTCGTATTCAGTAGGTCTGAGAATCGGGTACTATCTATTTTTTATTCTGCAAAACAATGTTTGCTATGGTCAGCTAGTATTAGTTTATATATAAGTTTAATACTTCCCCAGTAGTAACGTTTAGTCGGAAAACCCAAAAGGCTACAGTAAGGTGCAGTTAAATTTAGGGCCAGTCGCCTGTATCCTCTAAATGATCCCCTATAACCGTATCTCATACGCATAAAATAAAATGTAAATATACGCTCAAATATGCGCTCTCAGTGATCGAATACCGGAGGGTTAGTATTGACAGTTTTATCTGACTTTACTATCACATCCTATCCATTTTCCCTGCCGTGGGATTCCTTGGGGATGATATATGACCTACTTTAGGCTACTGGTCGTTCCTCGAATGGTTGTTCCAGTTTTTTGTCGCGTTGGTTTTGTAATAGTTTCTATGGCTTCGGGTCTAATTCAATTCAATGTATTAAGTATTATTATACAACAAGGCGTTATACAAGGGAGATCAACAATTGTGAGGTTATACAATTCGTAATTAATTAAATGTTATAATTTGTTATAATTTTATAATGTGATTTATAATAGTCAAAACTTAAGTTTTGACTATTATAATAGTCAAAACTTAAGTTTTGACTATTATAATAATAAGATAGTAGTCATAACTTATGACATAATTATGTTTTACTATATGAGTAAAATGATATTTTCTTTACAAAGTTTAAATACCTATATTGTTTAATTTTGACTGCCACGAGATAATTTAAATTCTAAATGTAATAAAATGATCTTGCATTCGTCAAATTATATAAATTAGTTAAGTCTCTAATGTTATTTATAATACTGTGAGTAACTTTAATTTAATTTAACTTAATTCATATTTGGAAACAGATCCCATTCAAGGTTGTATAGTAGTAATCGCTCTTGAGCGATAAGACCGCCAATTGTCGCATAGTGTTAAGAATATTTTTTTTTAATTAATATTATAATTGTGTGCGTAATCAAGAACTTATTATTATTATCAAATTATTTTATTAATCCTATATCTTAATTTGTTTTTCTATGCTGACAAGGGATAAGAAATTACTAACAGCAATGGCTCGTTTGTGGGTTAAAAGCGTATGTAATAAAATTATATTAATGTAATCCTTACGAAAATGAAGCGTATTACTTGACAAAATTACCATTAGCCTTTTAGGCTAATAGCTTTTGAAAGGACTCTCACAAACCAACAATCTTATTGTTGATACCGAAATCTTTCCGAGGCTTTTGCAACTTTCATAGAACGCTTCCTTTCCTTCCTGTATCTCGGATACAACCCGATTATTATTTTGGCTGTGTCACTTTAATCCTTACTAATATTGTAAGTGCAAAAGTTACTTTGCTTTTTTTATTATTGAAGTGAAACTTCTTTAGAATCGTTGTGATTTCAGACCGGATGCAACGGAAATGCGTCAGGTAAGCCAATCTTAAGCGCTAACAAGGTTAAGCAACTTTGCGCGACGCCAGTACTTGGATGGGTGACCGCCCGAACAAAATCTTTTTGCACAGTATTTTTTTTTATTCTATTCATTCTTTTGTCGATTTACTGAAGTTTCACTTCCACCGTGTGTGGATCACACACATACCTTTTTTATTGAATGAGATGACCTTTGACTACAGTCTATCCAGAAGGCAGAGAAGAGGTCAACGATGGAACAAGTTCGCCCAGAAACAGCTTATTCACTCTGGTCCTAAAAGTGGTCGGTTTGTATGAAATCGGAAAAACAGACTTCGGTCTTTATGTCTGTTTCTCTTTCACCCAAAAACTAGTAAACATATTTAAATTAAATTTGGTTCACATATTCTCTAGAGACTGGGAAAAGACATAGGCCATGTTACAAAGCGGGTAAGACCGCGGGGCACTACTAGTGATTAATACTTCAACCGACGTCTAAAACTGACGAGATCGCATAACAACGCATAATGTTTTAGAATTTTCTTTTAAAAGGAAATATTAAAATAATCTTTTGTTTTTCCTTTTTAACGGAACCAAAACAACATAGATAGTTAGATAAAATTAGTAAGGTTCTAAATTTTTTTCATAATTTCATTGCAATATTGCATTTGGTTAAAATTAATATTGCAAATGGTGTTTCAAGCTAACTAAAAAGAACATAATTGTTGTCAAGGCGAGCACTAAATTTTGACAAAAATTCAACTCAAGTGTGATGATGGCTAGGAGGCAAACTATTAAAAATAATAAGCAACTTTAAACAACTTACATCTCAATACTTGTAATGGTTGGCAGAAGAGAATGCCTTGGCATTCCAGCCCACCTTTTGTACATAGTTTTGTTATGCAATAAAGAATTAAATAAATAATACCAAGACAAACTCATAACCTAACTTATTTTAAAATCAAAACTTAATTATATAAACGATAATTGTTTAATAAAACTGCGCCATTCTACATTTATAATTGAACTAGCTGCGCCCCGCGGTGTTAACCGCGTTATAATGGATTTTCCCGCGGAATGACGTTTTCCCACGGTAAAAAGTAGCCTATGTTATTTTTCAGGCTCTAGAAATTCTGTGTACCAAATTTCATTTAAATCGGTTCAGTAGTTTTTACGTGAAAGAGTAACAAACATCCATACATCCATACTTACAAACTTTCGCCTTTATAATAGTAGTAGGATGTCAAAAGAGTAAAATGTCGGAACAACTCGCAAAAATTCAAAAGGATTCTCGTATCTCGTCCACCTGTCTGAAATCTCAGTCTGAATGACGTCATGAGTGAAATTCCCTTGTTATATTATTCCTCGTGTTCATAGCATTACACTAAAAGCTTCCATTCAGTAATTCATAAGCATTTCCTTATTTTATCAGCGATATTTTCGTTCGTGCCTTGTTTCTATGTGTCTTCCTAAACTTGTTTATACGACTTCGTGTGAAAATGCAGTGTTCATTATATTATTCGGGTTACAATGTTGTTTATTAACAGGAAAGTTTTCAAGGTTTCTTTATCAACAAAATTAATATTTATTTAATTACTAGCTGATTCCAACAAACGTTGTTTATGAAATTAAATATTTTTTTTATGAAGTTGAAAATCAAACATCTAATACAAAAAAAAAACTATTAAATAAACTTTTAAACATTAAATTTTATATGCTTTTACTTATTTTCAATTTTTATTTACTTTTTACTTTTAAGATCACTTCAACAACTCTCAGTTAAACATTTTCAATGTATTAATACATTATGTTACTTCTTATAAAAAAAAATCTTTAATACTTCATAGTAAAATGTTCCTAAAACTTTCCAACAATGGATTCATTCTTAGTCCTCAAAGACAATTTGACATCAACACAAAAGCGAACAAAAATTCACAAATTCTCAAAAAAATATCACATTTGAGAATAAAAATTATGTTGACAATTTGCTTCGGTCAGAGCGGGTGACAGTTGTTATCGATCGTCATTTGAGAGTTTCGGGTTGACGGGTTGACGGCAGCTGGCATGAAGGTTATTGAGCGTGGTTTTAGGGCGGACAGGACCACGGTTGAATACAGGTGTGGGTTGAAGTAAGGACCAAAAAATCTTTTGACTTCCGCAACAATTCCATTTTCTTTCATTTGAAAATGGAATTTAACAATAAAAATATATCAACGTGCTCCTAAACAGAGAATTGTTGAAGTTAAAATTCGATTTTCTTTTTTTTATCAAAAATCTTTTTTCATTATTTACTGTATCGAATTCAAGTTTTGTTATAATTTCGAAAATATAAAATTTAACATTTCTTTATAGTTTCTTCATAATCCAATTATATAAATAACTAGCTGTCTGCCCGAATCTTTGCCCTGGTAACTATCATTTTTCCTGCAACAAAAGTTTTTGTCCTTATCTGTTGAAACAGCTATGCCCGTGACAAATTTGATCCAAATCGGGCTTTGTTTGCAATGATTGACTGTCCCGCAAAAAGTGGTATTTTACCAAGGTAAAAAGTAGCTTATGTGATATTGTATTCTGATATTTAAGCTATAATATTATGAAGTTTCATTTAAATCTATTAAGCAGTTCTTTGTTTGAAAAGAGCTACAAAAACACATACACAATTACGTACATTCTCACAAACTTTAGTAGGAGATGATATTAATTTTTCATGCCATTGCTATAGTTTTGAATATATAATAAATAGTTGACCGTTTTGTGAATCTAAACCATTCTCAAATCACTTAAACACACACAAAAACTTTCATCAAAATCGGTCCAGCCGCTTAGGAGTTCAAGGACTATCACACGTACAGAAGATTTATAAATATAAAGATAGCCTAGATAGATAGATAAATAAAATTTACGCCTTGGGTTATCTTTAAAATATATAGGCCGCCCATTGTCTCACTTTTTGCTACGCACAATTCTTTGTAATATTATTTTTTACGGTGTTTCAATAAAGAATATTGTATCGTATTGTATTGTATCGCAATTTAGTACCTACCAACCAAAGTTATTTATGTTATTTTGTGTATGTAAATAAACTATTTTAAATAATCTTTTAATCTATAAGAGAGACCCACTGGTCTCTTAATAATGATAAAATATTTCCTCATTGCAAACAAAAGGTTTTTACACAAAAACATTTCAATTTAGTTGCATTGTTCTTGTATGCATTATGCTTGATGTACATTTCGCCTGACTAGAATTATTATCTATTCTATTGAGACTCGTTAGTCTAATTTAATACCAACTTATGAGTCTAAATGGGTTTGGATGGTATTATGCGCTAGTGGGCTAGTCGGATATTTACTTTCATTTTTTAATATGTAATTAAGTAATGACGACTTCAATGACTTGGTGTATAATGGTCTGGCTGAGACGCAAATGCAGGTTCCATTCCCGACGGGGATAAGATTTTATGCGATCTACAATTTCCGGTTCCGTGTCGTAGTCCATAAGCACCTCTATTTACGATCCCCTGGGACATAGGAACCTCTTGACGAGGGAGATAAGGCCTTAATTTACCAAGCTGGCCAAGTGCGGGTTGGGTAATGTCACAATGTCCTTTAAAAACTTTAAATTTCTCAGAACATGCTGATACCTTTACGAGGTTTACCTTCGCCATTTAAGTATGTGTTTAAAGCTACACATGTTTTTCATGAAGAAAAATACAGAGGTAAGTGGCAAGGTTTGAATCCACATTCTTCGGAATGGAAGCCGAGTTTGCTCCTTCTTAGCCAACACGGTTTCTTAATTGTATTTTAATAGACCGATGTAATGCATATTTTTACTTAACACCAAATTTGTGCTTGGCTGTAGAAAATCTATTATTTTAATTTGAAAGCATAGCAAAATTCGTCATTCTGTCAATTAAACAATAATCGGATTTATGAAATTCCGATGAACATGTCACATTTATTAGAATGTGCTAAAATATGTGTAAATTTATTTTGAGTGACAAGTAAAAAATGTAATAGCTTATAGGTATGTAGGCAATATTTAAAAACAAATTTTACGAGCATTTAGCTAAAAAATTTAAAGATTTATTTATAAAAAATAGGGTTTTCAATTTGTTCTTTTTGTTTTATTTGTTACAATTTTTAACCCCCGACTAAAAAAGAGGGGTGTTATAAGTTTGACGTGTCTGTCTGTCTGTCCCGAACGGATGGAGCGATTTCAATTTAGTTTTTTTTATATGAAAGGTGAGTCTTGCGCGAGTGTTCTTAGATATGTTTCATGAAAATCGGTTGGGCCGTTTAAAAGTTATGGGGGTGAGAGTGGGGAAGCAAAAATCTGCAAATATTATATACTAGTGTAAGGTATCAAATGAAAACGCATCGCGTCCACATTACATAATATTATGTTGTTTTATATTTAAGGAAATTAAGGCATTGGAATCGGGGTTTTTTCTTAAATTTTAAATTTAGATTTATTACTCCCAAATGTAGGTTGGTACGTTGATTAGTTGTTTTTGGAAGCTGATATACAATGTCATCATCATCACCCTATTAAAGTTCCCACTGCTGAGACACAGGGACTTCTCTCTTGACGAGAGAGATTAGGCCTTAATTCACCACGCTGGCCAAGTGCGGGTTGGTGAATGACACATGTCCTTCAAACTCTTAAGTTCTCAGAACATGCCGGTTTCCTCACGATGTTTGCCTTCACCGTTAAAGCAGGTGTTTAAAGCGCCCATAAATTTCTCAGGAAGAAAAATCGAAAGGTGCGTGGCGGGGTTTGAACCCACGACCTTCGGAATGAAAGTCGAGTGTCCTCCCACTTAGCCAACTCGGCCACAATATATATATACAATGTATATACAATTAATAGGTAGAAGCTGTTGAGATGAACATCTATCATCCCTCAAAATCCTCTATATATCACGGTTCTCGAGATAAAGCCTGGTGACCGACATACAGACAGACGATGAAGTCTCAGTAATAGGATAACGTTTTACCCTTCAACCATGTAATACAATACAATACAAAACACTTTATTGCACACACAGGGAAACAAAATACAACAACACGTAGGAAACAAAATGTACAATGGGCGGCCTTATCGCTAAAAAGCTAATACTTTCTTTAGTTGGTAATAAATGATTGATTGATTTGGGTACAGACCCCTAAAAAGTACCACTCAAAGTAAGCATCGTCTATTTCCAACAACAAGACCACCAAATGTCTTAAAACACAGCTTGTCGGTAAAAACCTTTACTAACTACCGCGGCCGTTAAAAGCTCTCGTGCCACTTGAAGTCAAAAGAATGCCGTGAGTCTATAAATCAAATCTTAAATAGATGCACAAGCACCACTCTAGCAGGTGGCTGCTACTGCTCATTCGCTTTGATGAGATAAAACTGGTATTTACTTGTCTTGGTCTTGTGTTTTAGATCAGTGACTTCGCGCACTTTACACTTACACATCGAAACTGTTGACATCGAAACATTCAGGAAACACTTTATTGTACACTTAAACGAAACAATATTTACAAAAATCATATATGAGGAAGAAGTACAAAGGTGGCCTTATCGCGAGCGATCTCTTCCTTAGGAGCAGAAGAGTGAACTGGAAATACAAATTAGACAGGAATTAGTGTTTTGTTCTAGACTAACGCTTACTTTATCCTGACTCTTTTGGAACATTCAGGAATAGGGCCAAATACCAGGAATGCATAAACCAAGAAGAGTTTTTCGCGAATCGTAAATCTTAACTCTTTATGAATCGATATACCTCTTATTGGTTTCTGCTATCCTGGTACCTGATAAATAGAAATATAAAATACTGTGCTTGAAATTATTCGATTTAGATCATAAGCCGGATTGAAAAATGTTGAAACAAAACTAAAAACTATTTTTAAATACCTATTCAACGATACCACACATGATATAGTTTCTGATATGATAGACAACACATGATAGACTTTCATTTTTTTTACAAATGGCGTTTATTAGTCGCCATGTTGAATTTTCAATGATGTTTTTAGTGACACACTTGCCGTAAGATTCTTCTTAATCGCAGGCGTTTTGTCTGCACAGTGGGACGTAGAAACATACATACATACAGACATACTTAACTTACATGCATAGACTGTTAAACACATAATAAAAACTCCTTTGCGATGCGCTTTCGGGTAAATAGTGGACTCAATGCACCCGGAAACAATATAAATGAAATATGATTATTTCATATATTGTCCAGATTTTAGCACTTTCTACTTTCATATTTTATATCCATTTTAAAACAAATCTAAGCAAATGAGAATAAATATTAAAAAAAAAGATATTTTTCTGGACTAAATCACACAGCATCATCTAACCCCAAACTAAGCAGAGCTTGTACTACGGGTGATAGGTGACTGATATACTACATTGATACATTTTTTTTGTAAATACATACAAATGATACATAGAAATACCCAGACCCGAAAACAGAAATTGTAGATAGAATCGAACCCGCAACCTCTTGCGCCTCAGGCGGACCTTCGGCCACCGAGCCACAGAGGTCGTCAATAAAGTAACTTAGAATAAGTTAGTATTTTTTATATAAACTCTGGTAAAAATAATATTAAGAGGAGACTCGGGGTTCTTTTAGCTTTATACGATATTTACAAGTTTTTCATAACGGCGTCGTTCCTCTTTTATGGATTTACTTTGCACTTGAATAAAATTTCTTTAATCCGTATACGTCCGTATGTAGTTCTGTATGTGTTGAGTTATCTTCTTTAAATAAAATCTGAATAACTATAGTGATAGGGCTTAACGAATAACTCAGTAAGTGTATCGTAATTTTCAATGCAGCATTCACATTATTCAATTATGAATATTGCATGCTGCTTCAGGTAAGATTGTGATCTACCAAAGGTAGGTAATATATATCACAATCTTTGAAATTTAAATAGAAAAAGATTAGGACGTATTCTGCAATAACGTAGATTAAAATAATATTTAGTCATTTTTTCATGCCTATTGAATACGGTACCATTTCTCAAATTCCTTCTACACTTGAATTATAGGATCGAAGCTCCTACCTTACCACGCGGCTAAATGGTGTCGTGTGGAGTGTTTCGCAATTTAACATGATAAATAAAATAATAATCGTCTATTTCAGACATAGATGGGTTCCTTACCCAAAGGGTAAAACGGGGCCCTATTAATTACCGATACTGTCATTTGTCTTTCTATCACCAGGCTGTATCTCAAGAACCACCATCATCATCCTGCCCTTGTCCCACACTATGTGGGGTTGGCACAACATGTATTTTTCTTCCATTTCCCTTCTATCACCCGTCATCTCAACACTCACTCCCGTCATCTTTAAAACCATGATAATTGAAATTAGTTAGATTAGTCAGTTAGAGTCAAAATTTTGATGAGTTTATGTTTTTGATGATGATGCCATGTATAAAGTCCAGTTGTATTATTATGGTTGATAAATTAAATTGAAATTGTATTTCTGTTGCCACTAAAGCAACAAATACTAAAAACACATAATAAAAAAAGTATACAAGGGGGCTCCTTTGAAACAGTAAAGCGACGTTGCGATAGGCTTGTTCTTGGATGGGTTACCAGTATGACTGCATCTTTTTTAAATCTAAACATTAATTTTTTTGCTTTCATTTGCAATACGAACTATTTTTTGTTTTTAGGTTTTGTGTTTTTTTCTCGCAAAATTTGTTTAAACTGTAAACGGGACGGTAATATGAGTCTATCTCACAATTATCAAATTTATTTATTTTTGGTGCTGCTAAGTTTAGATATTCATTTTGCGAAATTACGTAATTATGCATTTTGGAAGTGGCATTTTCATAAATTACATGTAAATTGATCGCGAGTCTCGTGTGATCTTGTGTCATTAACGCATAAGATGATACCTCTTAAATGAGTTTTAGGGGCCCAATTCTTACCCCCATCGTTTTACAATCACATGAGGTGTTTTAACTAACGAGTTTACGTTTAACTATGGAATAAATTTTGTTTATTAATTATTAATATAATATGCAAGTATTTTTTTTACTGCTGCTTTGAAAGTTTCTCATCATCAACATCATCACCCTATTAACGTTCCCACTGCTGGGACACAGGGACTTCTCTCTTGACGAGAGAGATTAGGCCATCATTCACAACGCTGGCCAAGTGCGGGTTGCTGAATGACACGTGTCCTTCAAACTTTTTAAAGTTCTCAGAACATGCCGGTTTCCTCACGATGTTTTGTTTATGATGTTTTGAAAGTTTCTACTAGTTGTTCATTTACCAAATAAATAAGTATATGACTCGTCGAAAATGTAAAACATTAAACTAAATATGTTAACAAAAATCACTACCTATCTTTTTCGGGCAACTTAATCGCGCCCATTTTGACGAGCGTCACAAATGACGTCATTAACGAAGTGTTCGGTTCACAAACTTTCTGAAAGTTAGATAAAATCAGTTTATTACCTTGGAAACCAATATAATTTGACATTATGTACTTGTTATTTCGTCAAAGCGATGCGTTTTGTTATTGCGAGGAAATAAAAAAAATGTCACTTAAGTTTTACTTTTTGATGATTAAGTTTTTTTTTCTCGATAAGCCTTCATTTGACCACAATCTCACGTAATGTAAAGTGATGATGTGGTCTAAGATGGAACATGAAGACCTAGAAGGTAGTTGGCTTCTCCGGACCACATAACGAAACACGAAAAAATCGCTTCACGCACTGGCCCAGCCCGGAGGGTGGTGACAAGCCGCGGCCAAAGCCTACCACCAGAATTACTATAAAATTATGATATATTAAAGAATAATTGTGTATAAGTAAGTTTTTGAAACAATAAAGATAGAGGAATAAAATGAAGAAAATCAAGAATAAAGTTTCATGCATATTCCCTATTCAGTTTTTATGGTAACTAACATTTTATATTATGTAGGTACGCACGACGAACTTTACCTTGCCATAAAACAGTTTTACCCACAAGGGATAAACTCTTATTGTTTTCTTTACTTAAAAATAAAGATATTATGTCACTAGCCCTGACATTCTGGGTTCGGGTTAAATTTAACGTTGTACAAATGTTTCCAAAATAAGTTTAAATTCCCAATTCTATAAACTTGCACAAAAACATAAATCTATTGATTCACCATCAAAGGACCTTAAAAGGGAAGGAAGCACAGATATTTGTTAAAATATATTTGTAAACGGCTTACCTTGCAACATGGGTTCATTCCTGTTCCGTCTATTCAAGCTGGGGCATTGTCCTCTTGTCAATAAAATCTATATCGGACAAGCGGTATTTGTTGTCATTTAAGCGAGGATCTTCGCCCAAAGGATACTTGTACTTCCGGCTTATTATTTGAACACAAAAGCCGACTGACGTGGAGTTGCGAATGGTAACAAACCGCAAAATTGGAAGACGTCTATGACTTAAATGATATACGAGGATTTATTGATGACTGGACAATAAAATATTTTAAGGTTCAAGAAAGCATTGGTTATGTGTAAAGAAGAATGGTCAATGGAATTATCGAATTTGATAATCCGCCTAGGGCATGTTTCACTGTCTCTGAGTGAAACAGCCAATGGTTAAAATATAACTGAAAACTATCAGTGACTGACTGACAGAGATTGCTTTATATTTTAAACATTGGCTATTTTACTCGGAGATGGCGAAGTAAAACATTATTATTAAGAACATCGTAAAGGTTTATGATATTTTTTAAGTAAAGAAATTACGTTAAAGAAATTCTGCAAGTATGTTGTTTCTTTGCCTGGTACAAAACCCAGGTTTAAAGCTTAACCTGGTGCTTGTACTAAATTCAGATACTATTAAAATGAAACAGTTGGAGCATGAAGAAGCAAAACGCACAGACTAGCTTAAACAGCGGAAAAATACCACATTCCCGCTTGAAACTCCATTCAAACCCGATAAAAGTCCAGAAATATTGTAATAAAATATATAAAAATATTCAGACAGCCTTGGCACCGTAAATGGGAATAAAACACGATATATGATCCAAATATCACGAAAAAACTAACTCAGTTTCATAGCAAACAGATTTATTGAAATCTGATATCAGACCCGGGTTTTAGTCAAAAAAGAATCAGGGTATTGTAGCTACAGTTTGAAGGTATTATATTTAGGACGAAGGTAAGATAAGGTCTGAATTCTGATATCTTGTTTGGGTAGATATATTTTTCGTAAACTTTTTTAGGGATGCTTCTATTGTTCATGTTTTAGGGGCTTATTGTTGGTATTTTATTGTACTTGTGCGGACATTATACGTATTTGTGATTTATAAAATCAGTTAATTATTTTATACTATATAATGTACATAATGTATATAAAAAAAAATTATATATAGTGAACTTTTTTCTCCAATAAGGGATTTTTATATTTTTTAAATTTCAAAATTGTCCCATTTAAATTTAATAACGGTTGAGTAGTTCTCTAGAGTCTAGAGAACTACTCAACTCTAGAGTCTAGACCATAATTTTTACAATAAACATATTAACAAAGTTGATTTGTTTTTCTTTTTTCTCGTTTTATATCTTTATATATAAAAATAAATCGCAAAATGTGTTGCTAAGCGAACAACTCAACAACGACTGGACCAATTTGGCCATTTTTTTTAATGTTTGTTAATTTGAATAATTGCCGGGATTTTGAATTACCCGTGCGAAGCCGGGGCGAGCCGAGCGATCAAAATTCATCACAATAGCCGCCTGAATGCACCCTTCATGCATAAAATTACAGATTCTAAATCTTTTAAGACTAAATACGCCACCTTTGATGTTTCTAGAGGGGCCCCTATCTTTGATTTCAATGCCTTTGAAGTTATGGATATTTGAGAACCTTATAAATGTTGTTATAACATAAGCCGATTATGTGTTTTACCAATTTTTGTTTTGGTTTCAGAAGAATTTTTTCGCTAAGAAATATTTTATGATTTCCAATTCATTTCCTCTTAGATATTTTGTTTTGTATTTTATTATACGCTTGAGAATAAGCTTTATTTTGTGGAATATTAATGAGAAATGTATTCAGCTATTTAAAACACGTTGTATATTTTGTCTGAAGGTATCTTATTTTAAATATAATTATGATCTTTTTATCAAACCTTTTTCATAGCATTTTTATGATGTGTAATGTATAACTGTTGGAATAAATTTATAAGAGTACCCGACAAAAGTTTTTTTCTTCTTATACCACAAAGGTGGCTGACAATCATGCTTTACTTTCCCACCTAATAGCAATTGGCTACCGTAACCTAACGGACGCTGTTCTTTCGAAATTATTGTTAATTTTTTATATGATTCCTTTTTTATGATTTTCTAGCATAAGAACTAAAAGTCACATGTAGCAGAAAATTTCCAATAGTTCTGACAAAATTCAACAAAACACCTACAATCCCAGAGCTCAGATAACACCGATCGATCACCGATATCACCCACGTGTACAGGGTGATCCATTACAACTTAATAAAAACCGTCACACTATATTTACAAATTGATAAACTTGAGCACTGCTACTTTATTGGTGGCGTCGACTTGATAACGGGTGATGGAAGACATGAGGATTATGATTAGAATTGGTTCACTGATATCAGTGGAACTTGTTTTCCAATCTCATCATTATAAGCCTCGTCAATACAAAGAAACATTGATTTAACATCGGGATGTTTATTTATTATTTTTATAGTTATGTAAAATTGACTGAGACCGTTGTTTTATTTGATTTATTGGGCTTTTTTTTATTAAACAATTATAAAAGCAGTTACATATTTTACAATCCTGGTTTTTAATGATATTACCTACTTATAACGGGTAACATACAAAGTCACATATTTATGCCGTGATAAATTACAACAGCGTCGAAATAACGGAAAAATCAAAAATCATCAAATCATGGTAAAAAAGAGATATTACATATTTTTAATCAATCAAATCGTTTGTGTGTCTATACAAGAAACAGTTGCGGAGGAATCAAATAAATAATATATAAATCGTCCGGGTTTATGTATTTTTTTGTTTACTAATTGTTGTAATTATACATTTTTAATCCTTAAATTTGAATTGGTTTTGTATTGAAATAATACAATCTTAAATACATATCTTAATACAATTCATTTAACGATTGATAAGTCGTGTCGTGAAAATACAATGAAAAACATTGAACGGTCCAATATGTGCCTGTCAATGAATTACTGACAAGTCCAATATTCTGTTTCACCTTACCATTTGAGTAAAAACACACAAATTGATTTCATAACTTTTGGCACCCATAATAAAAATACATGTTAAGTCTTGAATCCAAATCGTGCTACGATTTCAAAATAACGTATAATGCCGTTAACTTAGAAACAGTTATTCCAACTCACAAAAAAACTGATTACTTACGTGGAAAGTATGGATATTTGACGACCTTCTGTGGCTCGGTGGGCGAAAGTCCGCCTGAGTCGCAGTAGGTTGCGGGTTCGATTCAGATTTTGTAACTATAATTTCTGGTTTCGGGTCGGGGTGTTTTCAATGCATCATTATGTATGTATTTACAAAAGAAAAAGTATCTATGTAGTATATCAGTCACCTAACACCCATAGTACAAGCTCCGCTTAGTTTGGGGTTAGGTGATGATGAGTGAGTAGGAAAATTTTAACTATAGTATTTTTGATAAACTGCTTTTGTGTTAATTTTAATTGTATTGTAAGACGTAAATAAAACTTTATCTTTTAAACGTTTTCTATTCTAAATATTTATTTATTTATAAGTCTATCCCAAATAATACCCTAAGGTCCAAAGGAGTCGTAACAGCCAGCCAAGGCATCAACAGAACCGTAAAACTTCCCAAGGATCAACTAACGATTTCGCATCACATTGACGGCACCCTAAGTGGAACGAACAAGGGACCGGAGAGCATCTCCGAACAAAATGAAGAAATTAACTCTAAATCGGTGAAACAGTAAAGACGTCTTAATCGTGAGTGGGAACTCGGAACCGGTTTTTTTATCGAGGTCAGATACACTTTGTTGTGCCGCTTTTGATTTTGTTCCTTTTGTATACTCTGGGTTTCTAATTAACTTATTGGCTGTCGTTAGTTTGTAATTCGTTGCTGCGTTCTTGTGTTGTTTCGTAAATATACCGTAATGAGTATTTACAGTGTTTCATTTTATTTCTGTACATGTGTTGTTTAATTTGAGAGTCGTTTTTCATTATTTGGAAGATTAATTAGTTTAAAAATAAACATAAGATATTTCTTTAATTTTGACACGGCTGAAGATATTTGATTTCTAAACTTATCACCCTCGTAATAAGTTATTTAAAAAAAACAGCAAATAAATGATCTATATACTCACAACACAATACCTACACACACATAACAACATTTTATTTACATTAATCGAACATTAAGAAAAAATTGTTTACTAAGCCAGTGATATCCCACTGCTGGGCAAAGGCCTTCTGCTACGCCTTACTATCCTGCCACTATTTGGGTCGAAAGTTTGTATTAAATTCCCCCGTCGAATGATTAAGATTCCAACATTCCCATTTCTGTTTTGCATCAAGGCATCGAATTCTTGAATAACAGTACGTTTCATTGAATTCAAAAAGTGCTATTGCAATAGCAATGGCGTGTTCGGTGAGAAGCCGTCAGCGCCTCTCAGGAATATTAGGTCTCGCCCGGACGCTGGATCACGATCGTGTTTAGTACCGTTCAAGTCATAAACTTTATCGACAAATACAAAATGTTTACGTTCACAATTCGATTTTTAACAAAAAACAACGGACTTTCTATTTTGAATGTTTGATTTAGAAATGAAATTGAATTAAAGTAGTCTGGGTGTTTATTTATTTATTTACAACATAATGTTACAGATTTTTTTCATCCAAGATGTTATTTATGGTACAGGTAACTAATAATTAATATAAATAATAACGTATAATAATAAAGTTTAAAATGTGTAGTAAAAATTACTATACAAATATGTCTATTATTAATGTATATCAGATGTTTATAATACCCGTAACACAAGCTTAGAGCTTACCACGGGGTTAGATGTTGTTGTGTGGATTGTCCGGAAATATGTATTTATATATAAATTTAAAAAATCGTTCCAATTGTTCCTGGTTAGGACTATAAGAGTATCGAACCAAACTAAGTAAAATAATATCCATATAAACCTTCAATCCTACTAATATTATAAACGTGAAAGCTTCTGAGGATGTATGTTATTGTGTTTGTAGCAAAAACTAACTGAATGGATTTTGATGAAACGGCACAATAACAAACTTTACATTTATGAAAAATGTCAGTTCTCGCGAAATCAATGATTGCAAGCAAAGCCCGATTTGGATCAAATTTTGCATGGACATTGGACATAGTAACTGTTTTTAAAGTTAAGGACAAAAGCTTCTTTATACAGCGGGTAAATCTATTATTACATAAATAAAATTAATAAATAAATAAAAATAAACAGGTTTTGTGACATTAATTTATTGTTAATCCAATATAAACTAATTTAAAAATATATTTTTCGTTATTTTGCCATTAATTGCTGATTCAAGCCCAATCGCCAACTCTCTTTACTTATAACCTCTCAAAGATAAATTATTATTTTTATAGAACCAAGAGTCAGATGGATTGCCGTGAATTGAAGCTTTTCGGGTTTCGGTGCGGGCCATCATTAGTTACGTGATCAGGGATTGTTCTAACGCTCTGGGCAATTTTAACGTCGTTTGAGGCCTTTTGTTGATTGGAATTGAGCAGATGTTTCTAGGATTGGATTTATACATGGCCTGGGACTATAGAATGTCCAAGGCCTTAAGTTTTCACGTTCGATTTCGTTCCCGGCTTCAGGTTACAGATAAATTTAGTTTTGGTCACATTTTATTGTGCTTGTGCGTTTGTATGCTCCAATGGGTTTACTTTGTATTTTAACTAGAATAACCGTTCTTCCAAGAGAGTTTCTTTGCAAGAGAGAAGTCCCTGTGTCCCAGCAGTGGGAACGTTAATAGGGTGATGATGTAACCGTTCTTTGTCTTTCATATTTAACTCGTTTCATTCTGGTAAAAAAAAGCAATTCCATAAATAATTGCAGATCAGTTCGTTCGAGTGGTCGAGTGTACCTAAACAGCAGATATACAAGTGATATATACTAACCTAGAAAATTATTTAAAATAATTGACAGTTGACCTTATTCAATCCATGTTTAAGCATATTCCAACAGAAGCAATTTTTTTTTTGAGATCCCTATGTTAGATTCCTAGAATTATATTCTAATAATGCTATGTTGCCGGTAACAAAATGGATGTATTTATAATATTTGCTGAGTAAAGAACTTTTAAAAATATTGGTGGTAGATTTTAATACTCACATAATATCTTTAAAACATAAACTAATTCAGAAAATACATGATCAATCTTATATCTAAGCTATTTCTTTGAACGTTAACGTTTTGAATAGTAATCACAATTCGCTTCCAAGATACATCATCGTTTTAGAACCAATTTATTTCAGTCTGTTAAGCAAAAATGTTCTTGTCCCGTTTCATCCCATCCATAAATCAAATGAGCAATTTTTCTAATGGATTGTCTAAAAGAGGTCCTGCAGAGATGAGACAAGGTTAAATGTATTAAAACAGGTAGGTAACTGGTTTTCATTTTTCTTGTTGGAGTCTTGTCTCATGGAGGTCCTGATAAAAACTAAAACATGTTCATTTATTCCGTTTTATGCTTTTATCGAGGAAGATTAGATTTGCTCGAGGGGCACATAATACGTGATTGTAAGGTATTTGTACATTATGCAAAAATGTCCCCGTGCATATTAGAACTTAAATTAATCTCCCGACGCTTTTTGTAAGTTTTCGATAATCTTTTGAACTATCGAGCGGAATCAGGAAAGGTTAAAATATTAAATAGTTGGTATTACGGGTGTTTATTGTTCCGAAGAAGATGGCATAGTAACGAAGACTGGCATTAAGCACTGAGGTTTTCTCCAATAGAGTAATTTAAGATGAATGTTAATTCATAATGAACCAACATTAGTAGCCCTGGCAGGCACTAATTAACTAAAATAAATAAATAATTCACGTGGCAAACAACATCCAACCTAAATCAAACAAATAAAATTGTGAGCTATCAACAAAAAAATGCTTTTCAAAATGTCAACCTCCTTTTCAAACTCCATTAAAGCATAAGTAGGTATTTCAGACAGCTATCTATGATAATCGTGCTCAAAGTCGTAGGTCCGCTAACTAGATAAAAACGTCAGAACTCCAGACGTTTGAATCACGACGTTGTCACTGGCTCCGGACAGACAAGGTCAAACCTCGGCCACCTCGGAGATTGATGGGACCAATAAAATGGCTTTTTCTTAGCTATTGTAACGGTTGAAATTGCACTTTGATTTATCAATGGCTTCTGTTTTGCAGTTTACGTTCGGTTCGGTATATGCGGTAGCGGTATTTTATGATAGAATAAATCCATTTATTTAGGAGTTGAGCATCCAACTCGTATTTGACCTGATGTCTATTAATGAAAGATCCATGGCCGATAATATTGTATCTAACCTCTTCACTATCGGTATAATGGTTCTAATCACAAACATAATAAAAACAATTATTTTTACACAAAGGAAAATTGATATAGGTACAACAAAATATACGTAAAATAAATATGTACAATGGACTTATCGCTAAAAAGCGATCTCTTTCAGGCAACCTTTAGAACACATACCTACGAGTAGATTATATTTTTTGACAAATGCATTGTCAGAGCATTTGTTTTTTGCCTCCAAATTGAGACCTTCAGATGAATATATTCAGAAATACATATGCAAACCATTGTTTGTGCTACTCAAATACTTAAATATGATTTCTCTAGAATGCATAATATTCCGAAGTTGTATAAATGGTCGTTAACATCTGACCTCGGACCTCGCCTAGCCTTTCATTCATAACGGCAAACCGAGGATTTATAGACAAGAACAAGTGATGACTTGATGTTGAAATATGGTGTGAGTTCAAGCAATTACAGCGAAAGAGAAAAGAAATCGACCGATTGCCATATCGCAGACAGGACGATTTATCCACAGCAAAAGCAAAGTGCATAAGGTCGAGATTCCTGTGCAGATTTTGTGAGATTCCGTGCAATAATGGTGGTAAATGGAATCGAAAGTGCGCTGGGATGTAGCTATGAATCATGAGAATGTGTTTGATTTCAAAAAGCAGGTTTGTGAGATGAATTTTACAACTTTTCTTGAACAAGGTCGAAGATAATGTTCTGTTTTGCACTAGTAGGTATTTGCAGTATAAAACTCTTCAACGAATCAACGCAAAGCTCGTAAGTACACTAGTACCGACCACAGACATACATCTAACTAGATAACGCAAATGCATTTACTTCGCGTGTCCGAACCCCGACTAATTGTCGAGGTTCTTCCAGCTTCAGACCACCACGTCCGTTATTGCAGCCGGACGGCCGCAAAAATATTATAAACAATGTTAAAATTACGTTGCAGCGTGTGCTTTGTAGGTACTTTGACTTTTGATAAACATCACAAGCGATACTTTCGCGCATCACTATGACTTTATAATACAGGCCAAAGTCAGCACGCTTGGTTTCAATTGAATTGAATACTTGCGTTCTAGGTAGTTTGTCTGTGGTACCGACCTATGGATGGATGCACGCCTGCCTGCCGTGGCGAGTAGGTATTGGCAAATCTCCTCATTGTGACTGAGGGAGGCCTTTGCCAAGATTTTGGAAACATTGATCGTATAGTAAAGCTAAAATGATGATAATAACGAAGTTGCAAGTGATTTAATTTTTTTTTTGCCAAGTCACGTATGATTTTAAAAAGCTTGTTCAGTGAAAACAATTTTGTGCATGATCACGAAAGTGTAATAAATTTGAATCCGTTCCCATTAAGGTTATCAAATATTTGAATAGGAATAAAATTATACAGGCCTATAAATCAGCTGGTGGGTTATGGTGCATTTTTATAATGTAGTTGTATATTTGAAGGATTATCGTAAATCTGGAACAGTATTGAGTGATATTTTACTCGAGGTTTTTATCGGCATTCTTGACATTATTTTTGTTATAACTGTATCACAGAAGTGTTATGTTATGTAGAATGGACACTCGTACTTTTAAAATATGTTTTTCTTTGATACAATAGTACCCAGTTATTAAAATTTGGATATAAATGGGTAGCTATCAAATACTAAAAGACATTGTAGCTGGATTGTCTGTGTTGTGTTTTGTCTTTGTGTGTCGATGGACAAGAAATGCTAAATGCATCTTAAGCAAAACATCTTTATATCAGTCAGTCTTACGAAGATGTTAAAATTTGGTTTCCTTGTACGTATGTCTTGAATCTAGAAAAAATCGAAAAATTTATCCATTTCGAACGTGCGAAAATAAAACCAACCGTTCGGTTTATTAATTGTTCATCGTGTTGTGTAGATATTTTGCTTCTTGCTTTAATTTCTGAAATATAAAGAGACTTAGACTCGTGTACCAAAGTTGGCAAAGTGGGAACGCTTTCATATATATTTTAGATTGTCGGCAAAACGGTTACCATTTAAAGGACTTTTTAAAAAGGTTGCAACTTAGAAAGACTTTTTTTTTTTTTGTTAAGTTATAACGGGTATTTGATGTTTTTTTTATGTTCAGAGTCCTCGACATGTTGAGGCTAACGACTAGCTATACTCGGTTTAATTATCTTTATTCAAATATAACTTTAAATCAACACACAGTTCTTTTGTTAAAAGAATTCTAGTTTACAGTAATATTGAATTATATAAATAAATAAAATTAATATTTCCGGACAATCCACACAACATCATCTAGCCCCTTGCTAAGCTCTAAGCTTGTGCTACGGGTACTAGACATCTGATATACTTAATATAATAGACATACAAATATATATTTTTTTATACATAGCACTTAAACTAATAGAAAGAGCTTGCAGAACATACAAACACTTCGAACCTGCTAGCTGTGTCCGCCACGCCACTGAGGCAGACATTATAAAAACCTTTTTCGTATTATTCTAGTTTTCTACATTTCATATCCGTCTTACGAGGTGGCAGATCGTTAAACTGACTTTTCTGCCGGCTGTCTTACTTTGTTTATAGCCTACAGGATTACGTATTTTGATTGATTTGAGTTCCTCTTAATAAATATCTTAGGATTACTCGACTTTGTCCGCTCGCTTGTTTTAGGCATTAAAATTTCCAATCAGATTTACAACTTCGATCATTGATAAACGGGACGGCTGTGATAATATTTATCAGGATTTACTGGGTTTTACGATGTTGTTTTAAATAATCGGAGGAATCTTGGTAAAGTGGCCGGCTTTGTTTGGTTAACAATCATTTGTATATTAATAACATATCTTCAATCGTCACCACAACTTTTATCTCAAACTTTTTAGTGCAAAATAGTTTTTTTATTTTATTTATTTATTTAGATAGCAAAGCTGTCTAAGTACGAAGTTCTTTTGTCTTGTTAATATCTTAGTGAGTGAGAACGGCAAACGAATGCTTACGACATTTTATCTATTATAGGTTTAGTTGACATTTTAGCATAAAGCGAAGTTTTCTCAGACATTATAAATACATAAACCTACACTTAATACAACATAATACACATACTTTTATAGGTATTTTCACACATAGATAAACAAGTGCTTGCAGAACATACGAACACTGATACCTCGGCGAGATTGAGTATTTGCAATTTGACATATTATTTATTAAGTACCTAATTGAATTTGATGATTTATTTGTTTTGACATTATTAGTACTAAAAACAGTGTAACCAAAATGGAATTGTGACGTATAATTTTACTATAAATAAATTACTATCAATGACTATTGAAACCTACCCTTTGTAACAAGTGAAACTTCGCCCACTGCGCCATTGAAATAGAAATTAATTCTGACAAATTACAAAATTGTAATCACTCTTGTTTTGATTACAGACGAAATCCAAATCAAATCAGCCCAAGAAAATGGATATTGGTTTCTGAGCCTCATGTAAAGCACCTATTTTAATGAACTTGTAACGGCGAGACCATGATTATTTTACGCTCACCCCATCACCAGTAAAACGTTTCGTATATTTATTACGATTAAGTTCATTTTCTAAATAATGTTATAGCTTAAACCGAAAAACACGGCCTATTGAAATAAAAATAAGGTTCAGTTTAGAAATTGTTTGTAAATGTATTGTGATAGTATAAAAGCGAAGTATCTTGGCGCATACCTCTCGCTTGGTTAATTAAGACATAGATTATCTAACGTTTTGGAGTAGTAAATAAAACTGTAATCTTACTGTAACGTATAGGCGTCTCTATGGCACATTTTTATCTTGAAATTTTAAAGCCGGAGTCATTGGCTTTGATCCCACACCTACACTCGCATTTATAAAGTAATATCTAACCTATGGATGCATTTACAATGAAACAAGAATCTCGGTCTTTCTTACGATTATTTGTAATTTCTTGAAAAAGCATAAATTCATAAAATTCCTTATTTTTTTTGCTGTACCTATTCAAAAATAATAGGTTTTTTTATATGGTAGATAAGCCTTCATTTGACCACAATCTCACCTGATGTAAAGTGACGATGTGGTCTAAGATGGGGCATGATGACCTAGAAGGTAGATGGCTTCTCCGGGCCACATTACGAAACACGAAAGCCCAGCCCGGAGGGTGGTTGAACATGAAGGTTTTGTTACAATGGTCATGTACAAAGACGAGCTTAACCCTTTAAGAGTTTTCTTACAGCAAACCTGCGGTGATGAAGAAATGTGTGAAATATCAGTGCAGTTGACATAGAAAATATTAAAATTGGAGAGTGGTTTTGAAATAGTCTATAAACTATTTAAACGATCTTGTATCTATCGATTTTGGATATATTCACACAATGATTAAAGATTATGAAATTATAATTTTTTTATTATATCCACAAAACATAATTTAATCGTCACCTTCTTGACCTTATCCCTCATTATGTGGGGTCAGAACAAATTCCACAACATGAACCATAATTTAATACGAAATAAAACAAACTTGACGAAAAACTTAAAAAAAGCGGTTTTTACCTATTACTCTAGATAAGCTACTGGGTGAATTTGATTTTCCTTGTCATTAATTTTTATAAATATGGTAGTGGCCGATGTAAACTCGCCCAGCTTTCTATATAAATGCATCGACTAATGTTCTGTCAAATTGTAATGTATCAGTGATACTGATGCACCATTTGTTGTCTAATGGATATTTGACAATTCTGTTTCTGTTACAGGTTCTGTGTTTGGGACTACAGCACTCCACTGAGGGTAAGATTTATAAATACATAGTAGTTTTCTATTAGCAACGAAATAATGAAGTGTGGTACTTAGAGACTCGGAGATAGATTTCATACACAGTCTAGTACCCGTAACACAGGCTAAGAGATTACCACGGGGCTAATTTGTTAATGTGTAGATTGTCCGGAAAAAAAATAATTTATAATAAAACTAAATTTTAAATTTAAGAAAAATCCTCGATTCCAATGCCTTAATTTCCTAATAAGTAAAAACACCACATTTTTAGTAGTTAGGGCACGCGATGCTCTTTCATTTGATATAATCGAGTATATTTGCAGATTTTCGGTTTTCCTGCCCCACTCTCACCCCATAACTTTTGAACGGCTTAACGGATTTTAATGAAACATGTCTAAAAACAACCGGGCCAAGCTCACCTTTCATACAAAAAAAACTAAATTGAAATCGCTCCATCCGATCGGGAGCTATGATGCCACAGACAGAGAGACAGACACACACGTCAAACTTATAACACCACTCTTTTTTGGTCGGGGGTTAAAAAATTATGCAATATTGAGCCTGTGAAGCCCAATTTTTGCCGGCTTATTCAAGGCAACCTCACATCTGTACTCAGAAACTGCAACAATGGACAGGGTTAACTGTCAACAATCTCAACAACAGGCAAATTTGCTCAAACTCCTAAGAAACCACATTCAGTTTTGTTTCCAGCGAGCAATTTAAACCAGAGTTTCAGGTTATAAGTCATGTCAGAACTTTACAACAAGGGAGCTTGAATTATTTGATTAAATATTATAATCTTTATTTACTGGCGTCCGTTCTGTTTTTAGGGATTTATCGTTGAAGTTTTAATGAGTTTGCGTTTTGACATCTTTGAATGGTTTGAGCTAGACCGTAAGTTTGTATGGAAGTTTTCATCTATCTGAAATTAGCTGCGTTAATATTTAACTGGAAACGTGATTTATTGATCACCATCATACTAACAAAAGTTATATTTAACTGGAAGTTACGGACGTTGGAAGTCGAAATAAATAAAATTATCTTTTCGATCGTAATTTTTATCAACATAAATTAGTTTAGGTAGTCGAAATTCTCTTTATAACAGCATTCGTTTCATACAACACTTATTTTATTTGAAAGTATAAACAATATTTCATCTGAAATCTCCATGTGAGGAATGTGTGACAGAAATTTTAGAATATTGCATTATATACTCGTAAATTTATATAATAGATCCGTGATACAGCCTCCAACCACAAACTAATCACTACAAACAAATTAGTTCCTAAGGTTGATGAATAAATGAATTACTGAATCGTAATTTCTACTATATATAATGTTATATGCCTGATAAAATTTTACCCCCTATGCGAAATAGTAATCTAAACCTTTTAGATATAATGTCGTTAGCACAAATTTGTCCCTATCACTCACTGACATTTGTGTATGTTAGAAAAAGACAAAAATCATGCTAACTTAGACAGTTGTGATTTTTATTTTGCAAAACAGGAAACCTTTAAATATTTTAATATTATTTTCAAATAGGAGATAATAATAATCATAGAGAAACGAAGTCTATAACTGTTCTGACTGATGTCATCAAAATTCTTATAAAGAATGTCACAAACCGTAAAAGAGAAGTGAAGAAGCCATTTTAATAATGTCGGTATTCGGTTTTCAAATATTGACTGTCCATTATCTTTGGTAGCGTGAAGTGTGACGGTGGGGTCCATTTTGTCACTATTTTTATTCTGTGGCCACTGATAAGGTAGGCGACATGGTTTGGTTGTGTGTTTAGTTGATGGGTTTAGTGTAGAAAAGGGCTTATTATTTTGAGACTTGAACATCTAATATATACAATTTCCATGTCACAATGTTAGTTACCGTCCTCCGAAACGGCTTTACCGATGTTTACCTAATTTTATATGCGTATTCAGTAGGTCTTAGAATCGGCTACTATCTATTTTTAATATTGCCAAACAACGTTTGCTAGTTTGTATACAAACATTAATTTTAAAAAAAATATTCATACATCCATATTATTTTAGGTTTATTTTAATAAAGGATTACTTTAAAGGTTTTATAAACTTTTCTATTTTACTGTTATATTTGCCTACACGGATAGATAACCCCATACCATTACCATTCTAAATTTTACAATAGCAGTAATTTTTTTTTATTGATTACTTTGAATATACCTTTAGGAATTCCATGTAGTCTGTGAAGTAGTAATGTAGACTAGTGAAGTCTGTTTTTAGTAGGATACTAGTGAAAAATACTAGGACTAGATTATCAGATGCGAGATGAAATCAAAAATAAAAAAAAATAAAAATTTAGTTTATTATTACTTAATATCTCGTTAGAATTTAGTAAGTTGATAAGTTAAGCCTCTATCGCCATCACATTTTATATGTTTGTTGTCGTCTGTTTGTTTTGTACGGATATTGAAAGGTGCAGGGTATTTGTAATTAAAATGGACATTGGGATCGGGTGTCTGAGTGACCGTTGGTGTGGGTGCGCCGTCGATAAGGGAGGTATGCGTCCTTGTTTGTACAAAGGGCGGACCAAACCGACGCAGATACAGCTCATGCGCTTGTCTACAATAATCTTAGTTTAATTTAATAATGTACACAAATAAATATTTCATAAATTCTTTTTTGTACACAAAAAGGATACATTAAGGTTTAGTATCAATGGTCATGTACAAAGGCGAGCTTTACCCTATAAGAGCTCTATATATTATTTCAGATATTTTTTCTTTCTTTCTTTCAAACTAATGCTATGGAGGGCAAGTAACTTCACTACATAGTATAAAACAAAGTCGCTTTCTCTGTTCCTATGTCCCTTTGTATGCTTAAATCTTTGAAACTACGCAACGGATTTTGATGCGGTTTTTTTTAATAGATAGAGTGATTCAAGAGGAAGGTTTATATGTATAATAACATCCATTAAATATTGGAGAAGTACTGTTATTTTTGAGGTTTCTAATGTGATGTCGTAAATAATTTCATTTTTTCAGCGATCATTGCAAACGCAGGCTGAACCCTACGAGTTTTATCAAAATAATGTACAAGTTAGTATTGTACACATTGAAAAGGTCTACAGAAAAGTCCATGATGGTATATGTCTATCTCTTATGGATAACCCACAATAACTTTTTTTTTTTGTCATATACTTTATATTTATTTATTTAGTATCAGCATTGCACTCGTGCGAAGCCGGGGCGGGTCGCTAGTTTATCTATATACTAGCTTTACATACAAAGGCGTTGCCCACGTTTAATGGATTTTCCCGCGGTAAAAAGTTTCCTATATCCTTTCTCGATAAATACGCTATCTACAAGTGAAAGAATCATTAAAATCGGACCAGTTTTCCTTGAGATTCGCGCGACGACAAAGAAACACTTCAGCTATGTAATCTAATATACAAAATTTCCGTTTCACAATGTTAGTTACCGTACTCTTCCGAAACGGCTTAACTGATTATTACCAAATTATATATGCGTATTTAGTAAGTCTGAGATTAAGCTACTATAAATTTTTCATTTTGCAAAACAACGTCAGCAGCTAGTATTAGTATATATAGTCATCATACATCAGCACCCTATTAACGTTCCCACTGCTGGGACACAGGGCCTTCTCCCTTGACGAGAAAGATTAGGCCTTAATTCACCACGCTGGCCAAGTGCGGGTTGGTGAATGTCACATGTCCTTCAAACTCTTTTAAAGTTCTCAGAACATGCCGGTTTCCTCACGATGTTTGCCTTCACCGTTAAAGCACGTGTTTAAAGCGCACATAAATTTCTCAAGAAGAAAAATCCAGAGGTGCGTGGCGTGGTTTGAACCCACGACCTTCGGATTGAAAGTCGAGTGTCCTCCCACTTAGCCAACACGGCTATCATACCTATAATGATAATTTTCAGGCTAAAGCGACTTAATTATTGTTGAAGATATTTTACTTGTTGACACCAATTCTAATAACTGCGATCTTCACTTTTTTACATTGTGAAAGAGTGCATTGTGCATTAAATACCTGTCTAATTTGGTTCCATCTAGAAAATGACACAGGTAACATACCATAATTTAAGGATTTTTGTATTTTCTCTCCGCCTCTGCCTCTAGCGCCGCAGACCCTCGCCCACCGCGCCACTGAAGCAGTCTATATATACATACTAGTGGCCCGCCCCGGCGTCGCACGGGTATATAATTTTCCCGGAAATTATTCGAATTTTTCTCGACGTAAAAACCATCCTATCTCTCAAGTTGGATCGAACTACACATGGTGTGCGAATTTTATTATAATCGGTTAAGTGGTTTAGGAGTCCATTGAGGACAAACATTGTGACACGAGATTTATATATATTAAGATATAGGACAAATAGGACTAGCACTAGGTACTAATACAATTACGCAACGAGAAACTTAAATGATCGATATCGTTTAGTTTTTTCGAAAAAAATAATGATTTTAATTTTTTTAATAATCCAAATGACGTAAGTACTAATAATTTTTTTTAGTTATCAATTCTATTAGGCGGATGGATTCCTTATTGATAATTATAACAATCCACCATTTTATTTGTAAACATATTTATGTTCCGTTTCGGCAGAGTGCCAACAATAACGTTAATGATATTAAATAATGCACCCAGCTCAAGCAGACATAAATTTCGGTATTAGCACTTCGTTGATACTGCCATAATATTGAATATGCATGGTGATTCATTGATTAATAATTTTGTTGGTGTTACAAACACTTCGCTGTATCTTTACGTCTATACTATAGGTATACATACTATATAACACATACCTAAAGTCATAAGTTATAGAGGTATATCATAGGTACATAATTACCTACATTAATAAGGCCTAGTAGAATAAATAGCTGTGCTAATTAACTACATAAATTAAGTTTAGCTAGCTGGCTAAGAAAATTGTGTCTTCTAAACAATGCATACAAGTGAAATTTATAGAAAAAAGACAACTTTAAGTACCTAAATAAACCTTATTTTGGAATTATCAGCACTCAGTAAAGCAAAAAAACCTGATTATGTCAGTCAAATCACACCTTTTTTTCATTCCCCAGCAGCGGTCATTAGGACTTTTATCTTGACCGATTTTATCACGATGTTTGCCTTCACCTTTTATGCAAATGTTTTAAATGTAGGTACATAGTTTATGAGGAAAAATCCAGAGGTGCGCGGCGTTTTGCAACTCACGACTGTCGGAATAAAAGTTGAGTCTGCTGCCAAATAACCAACACGGCTTTCAAATACTACCTGTACTACTGAAAAGTTTAATTTTACACAAACAGAACAATTAATGTTAAATATTATAATCCAACCCATAAACGTCTTAAAAACTTGTTTCCTATTATGAAAAACTTTATTCAAATATATAGCAGAGATAATAACCACGTAAGTCATGTAAAATTATACAGCTTACAGCAATTAGCCAACAGTATTAGTTATAACTTTGGGTTACAAATTAATGTTTATAATTCACAACCCTAAAACAATATAAGAAGCGGTAACCATTTCAGTTTGTTTGTTAATATTAATTCCATTTGGATGTAAAATTTCACAGTACAACAATATCATGTTAATTAATACACAAATTTAATTAAATGCTAGATTTTAGTACGTATTTACGATTACTCAACATTGTAATAACACAAGGCTTAAATAGAATTGAAATAAAGTTTTTTACATTGTTTCTTTCTTACTTAAAAGTTCAATTTCCATTCAGAATTTTCAGAATTTACTTAGATGGAAATATTTAAAATCGTTCACTCCTAGAAGCCGAGTTGGCTTAGTGGGAGCACACTCGAATTTCGTTCCGAAGGTCGTGGGTTCAACCGCCGCGCACCACTGGATTGTTTTCCTTGCAAAATGACATGAATCTTTGCCGTTGATGAAGCCGCACCATAAAAAAGAAAAAAAAATAAAAGTTGTTGTGCGATTCACACACGATAGAAGTGAAACTTCAGTAAATCGACAAAAGAATGAGATGAAAAAAAAATACTGTGCAAAAAGATTTTTTTCGGGCGGTCACCCCCAAGTACTGGCGTCGCGCAACGTTGCTTAACCTTGTTATCGTTTAAGATTGGCTTACCTGTCGTTTTTTCCGTTCCGTCCGGTTTGATATCACAACGATTCTAAAGAAGTTTCACTTCAAAAACATTTAAGAGAACTAAACAATCACGTCTTTCAGGTCAATTTGTATACTAAAATTATTAACACGTTTAAAAAAACAAAACAAGCACTGCCAAAACATAAAATTAAAAAAAAAAACGGAAACCTCATCAACCCGTCATGGGCCCCGTAACACATTATCAGATATTCCCAAAACCATAATTATACAATAAATCTGAAACATCCACATGTGTTGAGAGGATATTAATAACAGACAGACATCCGAACCAATTCACAGTGAATATCTCAACGGGATAATTGGGAACAAATGTTGATACGTGGTAATTTATAGAGGAAACTCTTATTTTATTATGACAATAACTATTAGATGAACGAGATACATGACAGACTGTGTTATAACTCAAAACAAATAAATGTAATAATATTATCTACATATTTTGTCATACTATGACTAAACGGATATTGGAGGCTAATAAAATATTTTTTATGCTTCATTGGATTTGGACCACAATCTCACCTTATGTAAAGTGACCATGCCAAACTATGTCTAATCAAAAATAGTTTATGTTTAACTAGTGACCCTTCCCGGCTTCGCGCGGGATATTTAGTATTAGCATTAAGCTCATACTAAGATACCTACAACTGAAAGCCTATTAATACAACGTTCACAGTTTTTTTATTAAATGTTTCCACATTAATTCCTAAAGACTATGTCTAGTGGTCATTAAGACATCTTCAATTATCATAATTGGGCTGGTTTAGTTTGAATTAAATACTTTATTCACCGGGAATACTTAAAACACCTGGGTGAATAAAGTCTACTAAAAGTTTACTTTATGTATGGGTGAATAAACCTAGGTGAATTAAGTATACCGCCCCTCACTTGTTTATAAACCTAGAGCTAAAGAGTGAACTCAATTAACACCAACAGTTTTTACACAGTGCCATTAAGTCTAAAAATACCATCAATGCATACATTAATCTTGTAAGCAAACAAGCAATAAAAAGATATTTATCTCGCTTCGTCGCTATCTCAATAAGAATCTGATTATCATAACAATATAGGTGATTGCAATGGAATCCTTTTTAAAACGAGACTGTTAATTTTTGTAATTAATGACTTCGAGACACGTTGATGGTTATTGGTTAATAAATGATGGCGAAGATGTGTCAGCGTATAAATACATTATGTCTGGATTTATTAGGAAAGTAATTTGAAAAGTAAGAGCAATGTAACTCAGACATTACTCAAAAGCTATATACCTATTACATCGCTCTGTATCAGAGACCCAGTAGGTACAGCTAATATGCTCTAATAGCTTCAGTTCGAAATACCGTTGACATTGCTCTAATTAATGATATATGATACTAGCTGACGTTGTTTGGCATAATGAAAAATAGATGTTGGCCGATTCTCATAGATACCGGATAAGCACAAAAAAATTCATCAAAATCGGTCAAGCCGTCTCGGAGGAGTATGACAACGAAAACTGTGTCACGACAATTTTATATATAAGATGATGTTTATATTACGAAAGTATTTTAAAACTTCTGTTTATAAAAAAATACATAATATAAAATTATCTTTTATTATTAAAAAGGCATTATTTAAAAATACTGTTTCAAATCAGAGAACGTAGCGGAGGACGAAGATACGCTTGCGATGTACATACCTCATTTCTTGAAAGAGGTAGCGGGTTCGATTCCGCCTAGGGTTAAGTGATTGTATGTTCTCCAAGTACTTTAACCTTGGTCTGAGTGTAATATTTATAAAAAAAATATCTAAATATGTATGTCTATTATACTAAGTGTATCAGATGTCTAGTAAGGGTTACCGTAATGCAAGCTTATAGCTTACCATGGGGCTAGATGTTGCTATGTACCCACATAGCAATGTCCAGCCATATTTATATATTTATAATATAAATTAGTAATTTTTAAACGTGTATATTTTTAAAATAGTAATTAGTGAGGTGTTTGCTTTTATTTTAAAATAACGTTTATAGATGTAGTTTAGGTATTATCATCTTATTTTTTTAGTCGAGACGAACTATCTATTGTAATAGGAAGTTGAATTTTCAAACGCCTCTCCTGAAAATTACATCACTTGCATAAGTGACGTTATTGCACCGTAGGTACGATATATCAAATGCACAGTTTTTAACTTAAGAAGACAAGCATGCTCATTGTATTGGCATTTTAAAGGCCGTCTATCCAACATATAAACCAGGAATATCACGCGCAGTAACAATAGTTGGCATTTATCCGTTTGTTCTTTCTATCGAGAAACCGCCATATTCAATGAGAATCTTTACAGGTCAGCTTCTGATCGCCTTTATACGTCTATTCATCCGTCGCTATTGTGTTGTTTGTGTGAGATACCTGGCGTTTTATAGGAGGTTTTATATACGTTAAATGTGTGTTTTGAATGAACACACCCAGTAGCTTTCGAATGCGTTGCATTTTTCGATATTCTTATGCGTTGATATTTTCGTAATAAGCTATTTTTCACAGTATTAGTATGATATTCTGATATAAAACGAGGAATATTTACCATCAATTAAGGATTACTAGGTCTCTATTATAATATTATTCATTATCACGGTGCACATTTAATTTTAATTAAAATAATACAATTGTCATTAAATTTATCTCTAATAATATATTCCTAATTTTATGAATTTAAAGTTTATCAAAATAAAAATGTTACAGATTTGATGCCACAGTAAACAAATTCTTACATTAATACTGTAATTGCGTAATCTAAGCAAAATTTATCATTAAACCTTTTTATTAGTTAAAAAGTTCGCCTCAACGCCGCTAAGAAGTTTTCAATTTATTTTTCAAATGTTTCACAATATTCATAATTTTTGAAGTGAAACTTCGAGACTCTTTAGAATCGTTGTGATTTCAGACCGGATGCAACGGAAATACGTCAGGTAAGCCAATCTTAAACGCTAACAAGGTTAAGCAACTTTCCGGAACGCCAGTACTTGGATGGGTGACCGCCCGAACAAAACCTTTTTGCACAGTATTTTTTTATATTCATCTCATTCTTACTGAAGTTTCACTTTTACCGTGTGTGAATCGCACACACACCTTTTTTTTTAAGAATTAAAACTTTTGGAAACAGTACGTTAACAGCGCAACAACATATCCTTGTCACAGAGACAGAGATGCAGGCAACGAAACCCCAGGCCCCTAAACACGATAATTACAACGCGTCGAACAGCCAACCATTCCGAGCCAGGATACCTCGTTACGATGTTCTCCTAATTTTTAAGTTTATTTTCCTGACACAGTTCCAATCATATTAATTTCAGACATGATCACAGTTAAAAATTTAAAATACCTACACATATTTCGGTCAGGGCGTTAAAATTGGTCTAAAAAGTAAACATGTGACAGTATAAAAAAACAACGGGTTGCCGGGAGTGCCGGCAGAAGAGAAAACATAAACCTTTTGGTTGAGTATTTAAATAAATATTTCCGCTACAAATACTCTCTCTCTCTCCTTACAAATTTTTGATCAAGTCAGCTGACTATCTGATAGAAGTTTCACTTTTGAACCCATCCCAAAAAATGCTCCCTGTCACTAAGGAGTTTTCTCTTAGTAAAAGCATACATTTTCATGAAGTCAGCATTTTTTTTCTAATTGCCTCCCTCGAAAACAGTAAATTCACAGCGCAACAACATATCCTTGTCACAGAGACAGAGATGCAGGCAAAGAAAGCAAGAGCCCCTAAACACGATAATTACAACGCGTCGAACAGCCAGCCATTCCGAACCAGCAGGATACCACGTTATTTACGCCCGAGGTTCTCCTGAGTTGATTTACTGTGTACGAGATAATTATCTGCACTGTGTACTAACAATTGCACGTAATTATGTTTTCGCGTTATGGCGACAGTTTTATGTTTTTCCCTTGGGTTTGGCTTCTGTTTTGGAGGAGTAATATATTTGTTTCTGGTTCGCTGAAATAAATTACTTACTTAACTTGATTCATTATGTAAGTATTTACCAAAACAATAAGTGTACCTATGTAGTATAGCAGTCATTTAACACCCATACACTTACACACTCAAGCTCACAAGCTGTGCTTTGTTTGGGGTTAGGGGATGCTGTGTGAATAGTCCGGAAATATTTATATATTATTATTTATATAAATACAAGCTGACCCCAGCAAACGTTGTTTTGCAAAATGAAAAATAGTAGCCGATGCACAGACCTCCTGATGATACGCATATAAAGCTATTTCAATATCTGACAATATGAAATATAGTTTTTAAGACAATTAAAATGAACCGGAATGATCACATAGCCAAAGAGTTACAGTAAAAACAGCGCAAAACCCAAAATAAAAACGTAACAATCTTGTAGCAAAAATTCCTTTAACATTTTGTTTATACAGAACATCCATTCAGTTAAATAAAGCAAATTGAATAGAAACAAACTCTACACCGTATAACAAGTGCTTTTATACAGTTTTATCAAAAAGTATAGAGGTAAACGTGTCCTCCGAAAAGCAGAGCTTCTACAAAACATATTGCAAGATAAATGTGTCATATATCCCGGTATTACACTCAGGACCAGAAGCTGTATCACAGCTTACATTCTTGAGTTGAAGGGGACGAAACAGGTTTTGCAAAAGGCCAGATTTTTGCCCCAACAGGGTTTATTCAAAACAGTTTTTGTCACCTGCCTCTGCTCCATATCATTGTAATATGAAACGGGGTTTTGATTTTGTGTTTGTATTTTTAGCACTAAAGATGATTGACGGGGTGTTGAAGTAGATGAGAAAATGTTTTGACTGAACAGATAAAGATGAAGTTTAATTGTAGTTGAAGAAAGGGGAGCTTCGAATCTATTTAGCGTTTGTTGTTTCGTTTTGTTCAATGGTATTTTGGATTTTATATATAGCGAATAAATAAAAGCAAGCACTTGGTTATTTTCAAATCTTTTGTATCATTGTGTTTTTATAATCGGCAATGTAAATATGAAAAAATAGAGTAGGGTGTAGAAAAATATATATTTATTAAGAAAATGATCTATAAAATACCTAAATTAACATTAAGGCAGACAGGTAAACATTTTGAATCTCGTGTTTTTATAATCTATTTTGCTATCTGACTGTTAGCCTAAGATCTAAAGCGAATCACTATAACTATTGGTGCATTGGACAATCCACATAGCTTCTTTGTAAAATTTAAAGCTTTTATATTTGAGTTTGTGTTTCAGGTTTTATGTAATAGCAAGGATGACAAAAAAAAAATATGACGTCATTTATATTATTAAAAAAAATGTATTTGTATTTATTTATTTTTTCTTGCTAACGAAAAATCAAGAAAATACAGTGCTTTGTAGGTTCGGTGACGTAAAGCTTTTATACTTTTGTTCATTTGTACTTTTGTAAATTAATATTTCACTATCAAAATTTGATGATCTAAATCTTGATACCTTCTTACTAAATTGATAAAGTGAAAGAAAGGTGTCCAGTAATTTTGGAGGGGCTATCAGACTATAATTTAAGTCAGATTTCAGATTCAGATTTGATTTATTTCACCTTATTATAACAATGGTTGCTATACTAGGTAAGTCATTTTGTACATTATTTCTTAGTTAAATTATCATCGTATTAGTCATCGTTCCTATTATAAAAATTAAGAAGATATTTTTATGAACATGGTAGCCGTCTTGACTTTCAGATATAAACATGAATCAGTTTTGTCCATCAACCGTAGTTGTTAATACAAAATGACTATTCGTATTTCAAGGATTATAATTAAATGCATAATTGCCGCTCCCCATTACCTGATAGTTCTCAGCATTCCGACAACTACTTACAAATGCTTTCGCATTTGCACCTTGCTCGACAAGGTTTCTATTAAACTATCAGAATTGCATTACTTGTAGGTATGTTGTATGGATCCGAAATAATGGAAGAGAGTTTAAACTATGCAGGTTGATAGCTATTGCATTTAGAATTCGATAAAGTAGTGTAGTTTTCAAAAAGTTTGTTAAATTAGGAACATCTAACTTTTTGAAGTGAAACTTCTATAGAATCGTAGTGATTTCAAACCGGATGCAAAAAGATGAAACGGAAATGGTAAGAGAGACAAATACAATGCTTTATTTAAATTTCTTTGCGCGATACTTCGTAGTTGAGACTACGAAGTATCGCGCAAAGAGGTATTGCTGTATTTTATTTATATTATTTTGTAACATACTTTATGTAAAACGCTTTATTGAAGTAATATATTAAATAATCCGAATAATTACAGATATATGTTTGTTTCTCTTATCATTTCAGCAGATGCGTTCATTTACCCTTTTTTTCTA
Organism: Gymnoscelis rufifasciata; assembly: GCA_929108375.1. NCBI lineage: Eukaryota > Metazoa > Arthropoda > Insecta > Lepidoptera > Geometridae > Gymnoscelis > Gymnoscelis rufifasciata. The sequence goes on from OV815320.1 coordinate 2,871,220, forward strand.
TTCGATAAATATCATAATTATAGTTCGTAAGTAGTAGACTCCAATCGTGCGTCGTAGCTGACACACACACACTTTTTTTTATACTTCTTATTCTTTCGTCGATTTACTGAAGTTTCACTTCTATCGTGTGTGAATCGCATCGCACACACACCTTTTTTTTTCCTCTTATTATTCTTTTGTGCCATTTTTTTTATAATTGATAATATATTAAAAAATTACATTCAGCAATTCAATTGTGAACATCCTTTTTCCGTAGAAAAAGTTGGCTTGAAGATGTCAAATCTAAAGGTTCTTTCAATAAAATTATTCCTCATATTAATTTTGGAAGAAACTTATTAAAAACAAAAACAGAAACATAGATTATTGTTTAATAAGATCCGCCATAAACTGATCTAATCAGAAAAGCAATATATTTCAAGAACGCTTACGGATAATCAGATCAGGTTATTTAATCCTCGCGTAATTAACTCATACAGAATAAATTCTGACGAACGCCGATCACAATATTGCTTTTCGATCTTAGCTCGTAAAGATTATCATTAAAACTGGTTCGATAATACTGTATTCAAGCAGCGAAACAAGTGGTGTTAATCTTTAAAACTGTGTTCATAAAGCTTGTAATCCTTTGAAACGAACCAAAGCAAAAGTATAGTCTGCAATGGCTTTATTCATGAAGTTATCATAACAAGATACAGGCCTAATCAGTAACCACACTAATGATAATTACACGTCTCGCCCGCGATATAGAAGCTGTATAAAATAAATTAAAAATGGCGTCAGTATTCTAACCTCCACCATCTTCTATTAACATCTGACCCGATCCAAAAACGTCAGAACTTTAATTATTCGTAACATCTTAATCGTACGAAACGTGAGTGTTCATTGGACATCGATATTAATATTAGCGGCCATTTTATTGAGGTCTGTGATGTAGTATTTTTTTTTAAATAAGTGGGTTGAGATGTTGTGTCTGGATAGTCTGGTTTTTGTGTATGGATTATTATGTTACCTTCTCTGCTAGTTTACTAGTGGAAGCCTCCCGCTGTGTTTGATGTGAGGCACTTACAGTCTTCCACAAAAGTAGCACCACTTCTCATATAACTTGTGGAGTTACACAAACTTGTTGGTCGCGGTGTACTCCCCACGCCGCGCCGTTTCATTACAATAGCAACCATAGTTTGTCAAACTTTAGACTGCAATAATTTATACGTTCCGTTCCGTTTTATTTCAAACGAGATCACTTTACACGGCGTTCTCAAATTTCTCCTACGTGACGCGATTCCCTGTATGAAGTCATCGGATTGAGATATCGATGTTTTATTATCGATAACAATATTTTACACGTCGCCGAGAGTATCTTGTAAGGTGAGAGCATTTGTGATATTTATGGAAGGGCCATCGACGGACTATATCAAAGATATAATTCTGTTTTATGCGCGTTCATATCACGTTGTATATCAGCTCTTTGGTTTTATGAACTCCTTTGTGAAAACTTTATGGCGATCATTATGTTTCATTTAATTTTAATTGCTAATTTGAAATTATGATCCTGTTGCGGTCGAGTTGTTGTCGGTGCATTGTCTATGAATAATATGAAAGAAAGACGAAACAAATTGAGCTTTGAAACGCAATAGGAAATTTCATAGAATAATAAATAAATAACAAATATTAAGTTACCGCACTTTATTAAGATTCTATCGATTATTGCTGAAACTAATAAAAAATTATATCTTTATCAAGATAAAGCTAAAATCGATTTTCGTTTAAATGAACTGAATAAAACAAAACTTATAACTATTATTATAATAGTTATAAGCTTTGTTATTTGCTTGAAAAAATAGTTATTTTATTTAAAGTTCTCAGCATTCCGACAATATTTTTTCCATTATTTAGTTTAGTATAATACTAAACTAAATAATGGAGGACTGAACTTTAAATAAAATAACTATTTTTTCATGTCAAAAGTTGAATAAAACAGATGTAGGTACATACATGTCTAACAGACACAAGTAAAACTTTACTATATTTAAAAAAAAATTAGCAATATTATTTCAATAGTAAATAATTAAATAAATATTGACGATTTTAAATACTGTTATTCCAGGACCATAATAATTACCCAATTACTTATATATATAACAAATTACTCTAAACCTTTTGTAGAAACCACAAGGTATCCAGCAGATCGAATAACACTAATATTAATTTACAAATGAGTGAAAAATGTGAGCGGCCCCACCTTAGCGGCTTTCGTAATGATAAATTGATGGTAATATAGTTATAAATGAATATAACCAAGCATTAACGTCACTGATTATTAGTATTGGGCCCAGTGATTATTAGTTCTGGGGTGATAACTCATAATGAAGTTGATTTAGGGAATGATGTAACGGTTGTGCTTAATGAAAATGAAAAGAATGTATGGTGTGAGGTGTGAAATGATGTATGGGAATATTCGTGAATGTGGAATGAAATGGCCATTATGGACAAGGTAGGAAAAATTGGACGGTTTAGTGGTAGTTATTTTTACGATAACCATGAAAATTTTAAATTTAAATACATTGTCAGTATTCTAGTTATATGTGATCGCATCGGAGAAGTTTTTTTTATGAGCCTGTGTTGTCCCACTGCCAGGCTAAGGCCTCCCTACCTTCCTTCCAAACTTCCCCATCATCTGTTAAATTATCTGATCCCTAAGGGGGATGTTGAGTTCATCTCTCCACCGTCGTTTCGGTCTACCGCGAGATCTTTTCCAGTTCTGTGGGATCAAACGGTGGAAATTTTTTTCCACGATACATCCGACCTGCGGTACACATGTCTTGGGCAGGACAGAGAAAATGAATTACCGTTAGATATTTACTTTAAATCTATTTTTCTCTATCTCTAAATTGGTATCTAAACAAATCCACATAATATGATGTTTCTAAAATCCACGATAGATATTCTAAAGACAAGACAAAAGACTTGTTATGTAGCAACATCCAAAAGCAATCTAATAATGTTATAAATCATATCAATGTTCAAATTCTTGTGAATTTAAACTCTCGCAACTTACAAAAGAAAGAAACAAAACGATATATCTCTCTTGCTCTAATCAAAAAAAATGGACAACCTGACGAGGTAACGACCCATAGTGCCATTAAAAGAGTTAATGAAGTCAAAATATTCATCAGAGTAGAAGGAACCATAGACAAGGTAAAAGAATAAAAAAAATAGATTTACCGACCGAACAAACTATACTGTCAGAATTATTAATCGAATCAGACTTGTATTTCTACCTCACGCTTCTACGCGCCCGCCTAAATGGTCCTAACGACTTGAATTTATAGTTTTCGAATGACTTATATGTTTTAAATGCAAATGTGTGTTTAATAGAAATGGTGTACAAAGACGTTAAAGTATAATCATCTAAATTATCATAATTGGAAAATATATGAATCATCATCATCATCACCCTATTAACGTTCCCACTGCTGGGACACAGGGACTTCTCTCTTGACGACAGAGATTAGGCCTTAATTCACCACGCTGGCCAAGTGCGGGTTGGTGAATGTCACATGCCCTTCAAACTCTTTTTTTTTTAAAGTTCACAGAACATGCCGATTTCCTCACGATGTTTGCCTTCACCGTTAAAGCACGTCTTTATATATATGAATATATTATAATATAACCGGCCAATCCACACAACAACATCTAGTCCCTGACAGAAATAATACACCTAGATCAAGAAAAACAAATGGGAATGAGAAAAAATGCGGAAAAAAAAAGTTAGTCAGTCGACGTCCCACGCTGCGCTTTCCGATTCGTGGGGACCAATCTAAAACTATTCAAAGTCAAAGTCAAAACGTTTATTTCCTTAGACGCTTATGCATACATGGACAGGTCAACTGTAACTGTTTATTAAATGTAAAGAGTAAACATTCGTCCAATTAACGCCTTAATTTCCTGGGCAATTGAATTGAACAACCCTTAATTAAAATCAACTGTTTTAAAATAACTTATAAAAACTTAATTTCGATATATTTTTTAAATTATTCGCAAAACACAACAAGAAGAAGATTGGCTAAATTTGTAGGTATTTATAAATACAAAAGAAATGGTTTTATTAATTCAAACTTAGCTAATCTTCTGCAATACCTAATGGATTAATAAAATCAATTCCTATATTTGATTGTAAACTATAACTTATCTATGGCAGCTATAAATCCCATGAATGGAAAATTTAAATGAGTTTTGGTAATTGAGCCGGGTGTTATGCCGATTATTTGTGATTTAGTGATTTATTTGATTTTTATGGTGGTTTTATGAAAATTACTTGAGATAATAGTCGTAAACGCTAACAGATTTAATGGTGGGAACTGACCTTCATTTGACCTGACTTGGGAATAAGAAAAGTTTAGTGCTTCTTAGCACAAAAATATGACTGCTCAACGATTTTTTTTAAACCAATAAACAAAGAAAGTAATGCATCTTTTTTAAAAACACAAATTAATAAATAGTGTGTGTCAAAATATATTCCATATAAACGGAAATACATTTGAATTTATACTTAAGTTGACGACCTCTGTAGCTCTGTGGGCCTAAGAGGTTGCGGGTTCGATACCAAACTTTGTACGATCTACAATTTCTGGTTTCGGTTCTGGGTAATATAATACATACCTATCTATGTATGTATTTATAATAAAAATGTATCTACGTAGTATATCAGTCACCTTACACCCATAGTACACACCCATAGTTCTGCTTAATTTGGGTTTAGGTGATGGTGTGTGATTATTCCGAAAATATTTAGTCATTAAAAATATATATATAATATACTATCATCATAATTAGTCTGTTTCCACCCACTCCTAAGTATTGGCCTCCTCCATGCTCCTCCATTAATTTCGTTCCCTCGCGAGTTTAACCCAAATTTTCGTATTCCATCTAGCTAATCGATAAAAATAACCAACTATTTCAAGACCTTTAATAAAACAGCGACATTTGAAAGGAACATATCAACGCAACACATCCAATCATTAAAACCTTATCTATCAGAAATTATAATTGAAACTGAATAAATTCCGTTCAAAGTGTAGCGGCCGCTTTCTACAATCTACCATCTATAGTAGTCCTTGCGTGACTAAGCCGTCTCAGCGAGAGCAAAAGAGCTAGTTTAGAACACATTAATGTCTGCTACGGACATTTTAATAGGTTCGGCCTATAAGGAACTTAAGTGATGAAGGGAGGGCAAATCTTGATCCAGCTAAAGATTGTGTAGATTGTCGGGAACCTGTTTCGGAGTTTTGCGCTGCTGTGTGTGATGAAATTAGATGTAGGTATTGTTATCAATTAGCGTTGTTCGCCTAATATTATGGACTAAGTTTTTTGATATAGGAATCAATTTTAAGCCCGGATTTTGTATTGATTCGACTGGCTCAGTGGCGAGGTGGACGAAGGTCCGCGTACCAAGAGGTAGTAGGGTTCGCTGTGATGAAATTGGATGCGCTAATTGATCACAATAGCTATTGTGATCAATTAGCGCGGTTCGGCTTATATTCCAGATGCAAGTTTTTTAACATAGTAATCAATATCAAGCCCTGATATGGTTTGATTCGACTGCCTCAGTGGCGCGGTGGGTCCGAAATCCGTTGCAAACACTTGATAAAATAAATTTCAGAATATGATAAAAAGCATTTTATTTATTTAAAACATCATGTTTCGTGTTAAAATATTGTGCTTATGACCTACACAGTCGATATTTTAATATAATTTGTATTTCTTTTCATTGATTAATCCTTTCATAAAAATAAATATTTGTGGACATGACATGACATGACATGGCATTACCTGACCCCATACTAGGCAGAGCTTGTAATAGTGAAGTTAGGTGACTGATAAACTACAATGTTTTTATTTTATTTATAAACTTATGAAATCATTACTCACGTAAAATACCTAGAATGTTGGATCTAAATTAAATTGGTTAAACAATAACATTACTAGTTAAATGATCAAACCGAAATTTCCTGACAATGATAAACCAATAATCAATATTAACTATGGATGTGAGGCTGCATGTAATTTTAATATTTAATAATCATTTCCAATATAACCTTAATGATCTACTAAATTAACGTAATCATTTTAACATCGCAATAAAGTAATCATCGTTAGTGCTATTAATTAGGCACTGTAATAATGTTTCAGTTATAAAATATACATAATAATAATTATATTAATCGAAAAAATAAAGTTATGTATAAAATTGTTTTATTGACCAAATGAAAGGAATTTAGGAAATCACTTTTCAATTGTAAAAATTCAAATAAAACTTCGATGTTAAGTAGATCCATATAACTATTAGGGTTCCCTAGTCAAATAAATCAAAATCATAAGTCAACATTATAGTTCAAGATTGGAAACATTTTTTCTTCTTTAATATTTGTATTTATTAGTATTAGTATCTATAATGCATGGCATAGGTAAGTCAACTAGATAAATAACTGACTGCAATAAGTCTGAATGAGAATGTAAATCAATATCTATATTTTAATAGTATCAAAGTTACCAACTAAAATAATAAAATTTTATATAACTAGATAAAAGTTTGATATTAATATAGACTGTAGGCATATATTAATTTAAAGACCGCGGAGTTAGAAGTCTCAAAGAAGTAGTCCAGTTAGATCATCCAGCATAAAAAAAAACCAGCTTTATCGCACCTGACCTACATAGATATCATCTAAACAAGATACAAAATCATTTATTTTCATTGTTTGGTTTAACAAATCTTAGAAATATAGAGTAGGACAAAGTTTGCGCTATTACCAAGGACTATATTTGATCAAAATATAAATTTCCCATTGGTGACAATTTGAATCAAAATTAAGGTTTGATAACAAACTGATTCTTCTGGTATAAAACCGTTAGATCGTCCCCTCAGGCAGTGTCACCAGTGTGACGAACAAAGCTACCGCGAATTTGGATTCCGCGAACCGCATACTAACGGCCCACAATTTGTCCCTCTCGTTGGCTTGATATCTAAATTAGTATGGAGACAGCCTATCCTTTTTTAGCTCAGCTGACGTCTCAATTAATGATGTGCAATTTCAAAGATCTGAATCGCTGACGAGCCGACGGCAGCGTGCAACCAAGCGGCAATTACTCGTATTCAGTTTATTCATAACTGGAGCGGTCGTTTTGTTCCTACTTTACTGAGAGTCTTCTATAAAGGATTTAAAATATAATTTGAACTTATGAACGCTTAAAATAACAACATCGCCATTTCCTGCACAAAGTAAACCCTAATCAAATTCCTCACGAAGAATACTTTGTCAAAAATGAATGCAAAATAATACAATTTTGCTAAGAGCGTCCGCTGTCGAAGGCCGGATTGCAGAACTCTAGCCAGCCGTAGCTTATTTATTTTAGTACCTAATTTAAATAAAACAGGCTTAAGTTCTTCTGTCTCTCTGTCGGTGTTCGTAAACAAATTAGCGTATTCAGAAGAGATTTAATTTTCAACATCCACATTATCATCTGAGTAATTGTGTTCTGACTTTGTTTAGAACTTTGAGTGCCTCACGCGTTTTTCATCCGAACTTTCGTAGCTAATTAAGCTAATGACGTAACGCGAGTCAAAGCAGTAATTTAGGAGTATCCCTTGAAGCGTTAAAATGTGTACGGTGAGAAAATACCCACAAAAACTGTACGATCCATCATAATAGTGCCGGCAATTACTGTTAGACGCGTTAATGGCTCGCGTCCATTTAATAATCTATACAGAACTTGTTTGGGACCTACAAGACTTATAGCGATTTCGATAATAATCTTGTTTTAATAATTACTCACTTATTTCTTCCCACAATCTTGATCGCCTATTTGTATGTTATTTTTCTTGTAGCTCCGTTAGACTTAATTTGGTTGCTTGACAACTCTCTTAGGAATGTTTAATTCTTGTGATTTTTCTTCGTCGATGTTATCTTTGGGGATTGGGGAGCGCTTCTGGGAAGAGGTTTTGTTTTATTATTTCTATCTTGTGATGTTTTATCTACAGCGGCTCCATTTTATGACGATCGTTGTTTGACAGTGAGCAATTTTTAGGATTTTGTTCGACTCGTTTAAGTTTTTTAAATATTTCATAACGGATATGGTTTCTTACGATATTCTTACTTAATATATATATATATATATCTAATCTATCGGTTAGTTTCATTTATATGCCTTATTAGACGGAAAACTTAGATTAAATGCTTTATAAAAAAAAATATAATTGGTTTGAAAAGTAAGTAAGTCCTACATGTGTAATTCACACATCACACATATTGTTATTATTTTATCATATTCGTAACTAATTTAATATGGAATAAAGCTAGTCGAATTTTATCTTAATACGCTTTATATTTTTATTTAATATCGTTTTCTCAAAAACCAAAAGGTCAACTATTTCTTAAAGTTCACAAAAGTCAAAGAATTTAAGTCAGAGAACGTCCAACAACAAACCCCATGGCAGTATTTGACAGCTCAATTACTCCACTTACCTCCAAATTCATTCACAAAATTAACATTTTTGTACGCATTGCTCAACTCAAATTGGGGTGTGTCTTAATAAATATTAATCACTATCTAACTCAAGTAAATGCTTCCTGCTACTGTAAGAAAAATTACTCAGAAACTTACAATATCTTCATTTGCATATTATTGTGAGCTTTCACTTTTCTCACGTTGCTGCTCAGTTTTGTTTATTATATTGTCATTTCATTGTTGTATTTGAATATGGAAATCTCGCTTATTAAACATGATATTGTTGCTTATTAATGTGACAAGTAAACTGTCTTTTGTTACTTTAATTATTTTTTTTATTATTGGGTTTACTCGTAGTATTATTATTATTATTTAATATTAAATTTCTTAAAATTTGTATATAACAAATATAAAAAAATACGATATTTGTATATTAATTAATATTATATGTTTTGAAAGAATTATCACGTAAGAGAAACTCTTAATACTTAGGTCTCTCATTGATAAGAGTGATTAGGCCAGCACCCTGACCAAGTGCAATCCAATCGCCTAGTATAGTATAGTATTATTTATTATAAAAATAAATTGCAAATTAAAAAATATCTTAAGCCTCACAAGTTAAGTAGTAAAACAACCTGATTACCATTCTTCCGACGTATCGTTATTTTCATCACATCATCGCATCATTTTTTAGTAACTTGCCGCCATTTTGTAAGGCTCGTTACAAGTCGACGCACGCCATCGTAATTACAATGTCTCGTGTGTGTACGCCCTAAAGGTACGCAAATAAGCGCTTGCGCATGTGTGTGTGTGAATGTGTGCAGCGTTTGATAGTGTGTGTGTCATTATGTCGGCTTTTTACTAGTAATTGCTATTACTGGATAGATTGGGTGGTTTGTACGCCGTAAATTCTGAGTGGATTGGCTATGATGAAGATATTAGGTATAAAACAGATTGCGTTATACGCGTTAAATATTAAACATTATGCTGAGATAGAGAAATTTGGTTCCGCTAGATTAGCTTTATTCCAATGTTTCTTATTAAAAATATCTCTTATTATTTTTTACGTTTTTATTAGTTATTGAGACAAGGTCGTTTCAATTAAAACAAAGAGCATCGAACATGTCATAAACCGTATCACATAGGAGACTTGACCATAGAACACTTTTTGTTTGTAATCATTTACTCTGTCGGTTGACATGAGTTTCATCACTGGCCGCCGAATCACGTTTTTTTCAAAATGGCGGACTAGTAGGTATGCTAGGCTCCATACAAAAATGTTCGAACCCTTTTATAAGCTTGTTAAATGTTCTTAAAGACACAATTCTTAGGCCTGGGCTTAAGGCACTAATAAATAATCATTACATAAACGTCCAATAAAAATTCAAAAATGTATTTTTTCACCAAATATTATATCTATTTACTTTACTTACTTTTCTGTTACACTATCGACGCTCTACCCCAAACTACTTCGGCATTAAGTTCCAAATTCTCGTCAACAGAAAAACTCAGCAAGCAAGACGAAACCATTTCAACACTAATTCGGTATGATTGACATGTGACTCCCTTAAGGGAAGCGGCAATCAAAGTGTAAATTAAGACATGCTGTTTCCGACGGTACCTAAAGGGCTTGTCCCCATCACCACGTCACAACAAACACAGTGTAAATAAATAAATAAATATTTCAGGACAATCCAAACAACAACATTCTAAGCCCCGTGGTAAGCCCTAAGCTTGCGCTACGGGTACTAGACATCAGATATACATAATACCTCTATAATAGACAAACATATAATATGTAGACATCTGATACAAGTCATATACCTAATAGACATACATACATAATAATATGGATATATATTGTTTTAAACAACGATATGTTCGCCGCCATGGCAACAAACTGTTATGCCTAGAAATGTCGAAAATAGTGCTCACTCCTTCTCTCCCACGTTTATTAGAAAGTAACTACCTCTTTCGTGCACCTACTCGCTATTTTTGTAACGTTTTGTGACGTGTTTTGTATGTTCGGTTTTAAGCATAATAAAGAAGATAAAAAAAACAATTAAATCGCTATGGCTTTTTATGTGTTTATTATTTTGCGAAATGCACCCCGATGGCATTTTGTGATATTTTTTACTGAAAATTAAACAAAGTTTAACATGTCCAAACACCTTGTTGTCAAGATGTGCACTGATGCGCTCTGATTCAGATATGTCAGAACTAGCTCATATTCAGAGGCGAGAAACTCTTTTAGTCTCCGTCTAATGTCTATGACTGTGCTGCACTCTGGCGCACAATCACATTACAGTAATATCAGACCAAGCAATGTAATTTTTAGTTATATGTAGCATGGACACGATGAAGAAATTGTTTCCTAGAAATATAATATCTAATAAAAAGCTATTTTCTGAAAATTCATCAATAAATGTAAGATCAAGAGGGTTTAGTAGAAGCTTGTATTGTAAAATAATTATTGCTTGAGAAGCAATTTAAGGTTTAATCGTAAGCTATATTATTATTGCTCATAAAACTGTTTCTCAAATGAACACCTCTGATTGTATTATTAATATTTGGGCGTTTATTTCGGTTCTGCCCGAAGCAATATTGATTAGACGGTCAATTCTATTTTGACTATGAAATAAAACATAAAAAAGTGATTTTAAATACTAGCATGCCTTAACAAGATGCTGACTAATATTTAACCATTAAAAATAATCGAAATCAGAAAAAAAGAGTAACTGAGTTAATAAATTTATCAAGGTAAGATTTTAATTTTTTTTATTTTTTTTTATTGCAAAATCTGTATAAATAGAAGATGGAGTTTTAAGTAACTTTTTTATATCGATAACAGAAACATAATTAAAATAACAACTGTCTAGCTATTACTGTTCTGGAGATACATTCTAGTGACAGACAGTTTCAGTTATAGAGTCCCGTTTCACCCTTTGGGTGCAGAACCCTAAAAACAATAGAGTAGAAGTATCGCAGATAATTGTTGAAAAGTTTTATACCAAAAAATCATAATTTTCAAAGCCTACTATCAAATTTAAGTGACGTAGATTTGATTCCTTCCAATTTGATTCTCGCAGTACATAATTAATCGTTAATTTCTAAACTTCCTGCTATGACAATAAAAGCCGTGTTGCTGGCTAAGTGAGAGCACATTCAACGTCGCACCTCTGGAATTTTCTTCTTGAAAAATGTATGTGCGCGTTAACGGTGAAGGCAAACATAGTGAGGAAACAGGGATGTTCTGTGAACTTTAAAGAGTTTGAAGGACATAATGACATTCTTCCATCCCGCACTTGGCCAGCTGCAGCGTGGTGAATTAAGGCCTCATCTCTCTCGTCAAGATAGTAGTCCCTGTGTCCCAGCAGTGGGAACGTTAATAGGGTGATGATGATTAATCGTTAATATCTAAACGTACTGCTATTACAAACAAATCAATATAATAGGGTCAATATGGCAACAAACGTAAACATCAATTTCAAAGTGCATTGCCAATATACCGACCGTGGAACAAACAAGGCTACCGGCTTTTATAATGAACGCTTATTTGTTTATTTCTCCATGAGGCTTTTCCTTACATAGTTCACATTTATGCAAATTTTTGTCAACAGAATAATATATTATACATTTTCATTTTACATCCATTAGTTGTAAATTACGGATGTATCTTAATCTTTTTCTGCATAAAAAATACAATAGTTAAGGATAAAAAGTGAGATTATCACTTATTAAAAATAATTAAGATTTAACAGAATAACAATCAGATTAACCAATTTATAGGTAATCATTACAAGTAGGTACTCGAAAGTTCTAGGTGTAGTATGGAGTCTATCAATCTTATATATTTTTGTTTTTTTTTAAATTAGTTTAAGCTATTATTTAAACTAGTCCATTAAATAACCCGGTTTGTCTATTTCTGTCCCGTAAAAAAATTTACGTATGTATTGAGTATTGAAAGAGTTTCCTAAATGAGAAAGTGGATAAAATACAAACAAATCGTTAGTTTCATGACATGGAAATTTAATGTTGTATCAAATCAATACCTTTGTTATTGTGATATCATTTTTTAGTGTGTGTTTTTAAATGAAATGAAATCGTTCATTTGCGAGAATATACATAATAATTAATAATACATTGTCATATCTTAAATAATAGTTTATGTCAATGTATTTAGCCTGCAAGCAGGCGTGCAAATATTTTATCAAATTTATATTAAAGATGTCACCATTAAAATTTTAGATACATTTATCATCATAATTTAAATACTCATTCACATTATAGAAACATTTGTCAAGCAACTTACTACATAATCTGTTCTTAAAAATAAATCCAGTTAATTATAAAAATATAAATAAAAATAAATAAATTGCATTGTGGTTTGTACAGCATTTTTTTATTTTATCCCTTTTCTGGCGTGTTGTAACCTCACTCAGCTTTATAAACAAACTTGGGTGAGATTTAACGAAAAGGCATAACTCTCTAATATACATAGACGCCAGGGTCGCCATATACATAGATGTCAATATATCAATTAATTTTTTTTAGATTTATAGTATTGACAAGGCACCTGATAAGCCGCTGATAAGGATTCACATGTACGACCTCTAACGAAACCAAGTGTAGGTACTTTTAGTTCCTAAGGTGGATGAATAAATGAATTGCTAAATTTAAATACAACTTTATGGCTTTGCCGTGTTTGGCTATGGACTCAAAAAGACGATGATATCTTCGATATATTAATAGCTAAAACAATATTCACAACAAAACTTTAATACGCTTTCCAAAGATAGTGGAACTTTAATAGCCGTAAACATACTTAGGCATCGAACTTAAATAAATTCTAGCGTACAAGACTAAAAAAGCTCAAAACCCAAGTATACCTTGCACTCCCGAGGTCTTTAAAAGTGGAAATAAAAGCAATCATGGACCTCCGCGGTACAAAACAACGAGACCCTACAGGTTGCGAACGTCTGAACGTCTTAATCCAGGCCTGTTTTACAACGTTAAGGCGAGCCGGCACTAAACTGGTGCCGATGGTGTTTTCAACATTTTAATGGTTTAGGAATTTGCTTATTTAATAAACATAATATTAAAAGAAATTTTCCTGAACTTAACAAGGAAAATTCACGTGAGAATGACATAACCTATATCTGTTTTTTTTTTTGTTGTGTTTATTTACTAAAATAAACACAAAAACATGCAACAAAAAAAAGAAGACGGTTTTATCAAAAGAAAACTTTATTGTGTAAAAAATAATAAGTAGCGATAAAAGTGGCTCGAGTAGTACAAATAGAGACTTGATTATCGCTATTAGTTGATGACAAAATCATGATTTATTCTAGTCTTGGAATTATTAAAATTTTTACATTATTTTTGTAGTAATTGTAAATAGAGCTATGAATCGCTTACGCAGACTAGAATGTCCACAAGTTGGGCAGATGATTGGCTACTAGTTCACGATATTAGCACCTAGTTCGAAATAACTAGTTATCGAAGCTCAAGGAAATAATGAATGCTTTAGTGTAAGCTACCCCTTAACCGGTGTCCTAAGAACAACATGTAAATTTTCGTATAAATTATGGGCTGTAGAAAATAAATTCATAAAATTCCGCAAATAGAATAGGTTGTTGAAGCGGGGATAATAGTCTATTTGGTACCTTTTTGCATTAAATGAATAAACAACAGATATAGTTTACATCTAAAATTTCTATTATCTTTGTTAATCCGGGTATAAAAGCGGCATTTTGAAAATACGGGTTTTTTTTTTTATTTGTACACTATCATTATTAAAATCGTTTTATGTTATTTCGTATCCATTTAGTTCTAGATATAAATATCATCAAACGTTTTTTCCTAAATTAAATTTTAACTGATAAATGGTAATTTAAAATACCTTTAATGGAACCAAACTCGAGCCAACCGATAACCGAATTTCTTGATACTCCAGGATCGAATGGCTTTATTAGGGGCATTTAAATTGGACGGAGCACTTTTTATAATTATTATATACCGATAGCTTTAAGCTGCCAACTTTTAATTCTTTTACTTTCTCAATCCAAGGTATAACAAAACAGAAATAGCCGAATCGATTCATCGATTCTGCTCTCCCTAAATAGATTGAAAGCTTTCAATTTAAATTGTACAAAATTGTTTTAACAAAGTGCAATTTGCGTTAAAAGTTTAGCCGTTTTGGAAACTGGGTTGCCAATCTAAATCATGACTCTTAAATGACTAAAATGGTCGGTTAAAGATTGTGGTAACAGCTATTACGCGTATTACAAGTCATCAGTGGCAGCACGAAACCGCTTTTTCAACTTTTTTTCTTGTAAAGTACATAGAAAAGAGGTTCTATGTTTGGCTGTTAGTGTTTTCATTTAAATCACGAGATTTTATGCCATTTGAACATCGAACGTCAAATTTGACCACAATCTCACCTGATGTAAAGTGATGATGTGTTCTAAGATGGAGCATGAAGACCTAGAAGATGGTTTCTTCGGACCACATTACGAAACACGAAAAAATCGCTTCACGCAATGGCCAAGCCCGGAGGGTGGTGACAAGCCGCGGCCGAAGCCTACCACCAGAGACTGTTCTTAGCACCACCCGGAGGTCACGTGTAAGGATTCAGAGGGTTACCACTTACGGACGTGAACAGACAAAACCTCCAAAACGGACGACCTGGTGAAGATAGCGTGCTCGCGGTGGTTGCAGAAGTGCTTGAGGAAGTTTTTTGAAATGAAAATGGTGACATAATGTTATTTGGTATAGTTGAACATTTTCTTTGCATATTTTGTTTTCATTTTATAAGCAGGCACAACATGGCTCCTAAATGCAAATTACATAACTGTGTTTATCTCACTGTCTGTCATCTTTACCAACACGCTACAACCGCATTGCCCCAATTTGCATTAACATAAATATGAAAACCAACCAAAACCGACCCAAATAAAAACTACCGAGGGAATCCGTAACGATTGCAGCAGGATGACCTGGCGAAGAGCTTGTAAATTTATAAAATCAAAAATGTTATAAATAAAATTCTTGTAAGTTTATATGATTTTTATATATTCTCAAGTTGTAATGGATTTCTCGCGGTAAAGTAGAAAGGACATATCCTTTTACGGGCTCTAGAGGATCTGTGAACTAAATTTAATTAAAATAAGTTCAGTAGTTTTTTCGTGAAAGAGGAACAGCAGACTCACAGTTACTTTCGCATTTTTAATATGTATTTGTATGGAAGTCATTTTACAATCTTAAATCAAATCGGGTCTTAAATCAAAAACCTTTTTACACAGCATGTTTTCGTGATTCTTATTTAAGTATGTATTTAAGTCTTTGGCCGCAAGTGGACAGTCAGTCGCGTCCACTGAGGCAGTAATTGTAAACTTCAATAATGAAAATAAACATTTTGTATTTTAAGCCTATCTATCAAACCTAGCCACCTTACACTGCAGTTGAAGCAAAACCACGGCAAGTCACTAACTCCGCTCCGTTTATTTTTCCAAGATCACTTGTTGGTTTTACAGAATGCAAGTCGCAAGTCTCGGTTTCGATTCGAAACGGTTTAACGTCTTCGAGTATGACTTTGCGTTTTTTTATACTAACACCACTACCAATCTATTCAATTTTCAACCTTTTTGAATGGTGTTAGAGCTTATTCTTGTGTGGTAATGGTAAATACACAATTTGAAGTAGCATGAAGACCCTTCATAGCAGTGATGACTTAATTTTAGACGTCATTTGCTATGCCTAAGGGTTTTGCATACTTGGAGATACTTTTGTTTCTGTATGAGTGGGCAAATATAGGGAAATTATTGTGGGTTCTTGCGTTTTTTATTTTTTGTACTCGATGTCTTAATGTGAGAGTGAAATGCGTGTACGGATGGATTTTTGTGTTACATACCCACGGGTATGTAACAAAATGAATATTATAAAAAAATTATAATTAATTCTAAAATGCCATAAGTATCGAATAAGCGTTATTATTGTGGTGAAGTTTATTATACCTCTCAAATAAAAAAAAATTATATGAATAACACCAAAATGAAAGGTTGCATGTTGAAAAAACATAAATTCATTTTGATATACCGATGATTTGTGAATTAAGTATTCCACCCCTAAATTTTTCATCAACATTAAAAAAAACAATAGATACAAATAAACACCTCATCCACAACCACGCGCAAATCCGCAATTAGCATCACTTCCAAATGGGTTATGATCCTGTCCCGCAGTATACAAACTCCTACAATTACTACCAGCCCTGTGGCGCAGAAAAAAACAATAAGTGTCACGAGTACGTCTGCCACAGGCTGCCACAACACTGCTGTTATTTATGTGCGTATACTTCAGATATAATCTGTGGACACATCCTCAAGGATCCGAGTTAACACGGCGATTTATTTGCTCGCGAGTGTACACAGGAATTCCGAGGTAGGTTTTTGAAATGCTTTATTCTTGTACGTGCGAATACTTTCCTATGTTGTAATAGGAAAAGTGGTTTCTCGTTTCCCATCCAGCTCCATATCGTAAATGAAATGTTGGGCTTTCTCGTGCACGCGAAAGTAATACGTTTCGTGTATTAAATTTTGTATCTAATACATTGCAATTTTGTTATTTCCCAATTCGCTAAAAACGGTATTATTATAAGATTCGCTAAAAATGGTCTTGTAATACATATAATATAATAAAATAAGTAATATATTATAGTAGAATTAAGTAAGTTGTATAAAATATTATGTAAATATACCTACTCAGTATTTGTCTCAGAGAAACGAAAGAGAAACCTGTAGCCCGGTACCTGAAAACAATGTGGACAAAGATGGATTCCAATGATCTGGAAGTTTCCTATTCACTCTTGTATTGAAGACTCAAACAGGGAGATGACTGATGACAAAAAAAAATAAGTTCGTCATTGAAATTATTAAAACTTTATTATATATTTACACCATTTTTGCATGCAAACGAAAGATTGCATTGAAGTTTGTACAAAATGTATCCTTAAAAAGTCTACAATTTTACACTTTAATGCTCTTGATCTTGTAACTTTTCTTACAAGACACACGACTTCAATTTTCACTTATCAAAAAATATTCGTCGTCGGCGAAATAGCAGACGGGTCGTTTTCTAAACCTGTAGGTACTATAGAATAATAAATAACCGAGTACGTAGATACAAGATACAAAATCATTTATTTCCATTGTTTCGTTTTACAAATCTTAGAAACGGCAAAAATAAAATAAAAGCCAAGACAACCGTTTCGTTTTTGGTGTGTTTATTTTATCAGTGGATAGTTTTGTCTTAGTATGTAAAACTATAACTGTTACCATTCATACCAGGATATACAATACATCCATCTTAGTTTATTCTGTATAAGGTGATTAAGGTGACTTTAGGGTTATTCCACATTCAAATCATGCCATCTCATCACCTCATCCTATTTCTCAAATGAACCTAATAAGTTATTCATAACTCAACCTTTAGCATTAAATAAATTTTCTCAACTCAACATAAAAAAAATCCATGCTCAACCCAAAAAAAAATGTTAGAAAATATATTTTGTTATAACTGTAATTTTACAAAACAAGTCTTCGAGTGCTTACCCGTTCGACCCAAGATTTTTCTACCCAATAGGTATTTTGCTCCGTTCAACCCAAAACAATAGATTCAAGTTACCCGTTCTACCCACACCTACTTATTCCTAATTTCTATTGTTTGAATTCAAATAAATGTCATAGTGAAATACTAAAGAAGCAGGGTCATTCATTACATTAGACAAGAAATCGCCACGGCGTTGCCCGTGTTTTTGGATTATCTCGTGGGATCATATATACAAAATCAACAACTACTAATAAATTGAAAATTAATTAAAAAAACATTTTCCAGCGGACAAAATTGTGAATCTAAACCATTCCCAGATCCCCTTGAACACACACAAAAAATTTCATCAAAATCGGTCCAGTAGTTTGAGAGAAGTTCAGTGACATACACACTCACAGAAGAATTATATATATAAAGATATACAAATTACGGTGTCTGTACTATTTAGAATACACTGTGACTCAGATTTTTGCTTTGGGTAGAACGGGGCATATGTTTTGGGTTGAAGGGGTAAAAATATTATTGGGTAGAAAAATCGTGGGTTGAACGGGTAAGCACTCAAGTCTTCATTTTCATAACTTGAGTGTCTCTTTTAGACTCAATTATTACATAATGGGGTTGTGTTGCCATGCACACCTCGCTTAATTGATGTATACTAATTATTATTACATAAGGTATATCGTAACGTAAATCAGAAGCGACACACGTTTCCACAAGCGCCGCTGTTATGACGACAATTTGCATTCTAAACACAAGGGTTGTACAGACGAGGATAGTGCTCGTTAATTAGTAGGACTTGCTAGTAATTTAAAGTTATTCGATGAAATCACTGGATATGGGCCAAAAAAAGGTTCTTTAATGAAATATAAAAGGTAAATTGTAAAAAAAGATAAGAAAATAATATAATTATGCTGGATGCCAAAAATATGTGAGTAGGTTGTATTTTTGCATTTTCCTCATGAATACTCATAGTTGAAAATTTTCGCATCTAATAAGCTTAACAGCATGATAAAATTGTAATGATTTTAAATAAATAAGCATGGACTGAAGCAAACATTTAGAGGTCTGTCGAAAGTAGATCTTATGATATAGATAAGTATTCGATTTACTGTTTTAACAAGTAAGCTATTTATTATAAATCCACTGTTTTTTTTTCACTTTGTTTATCGTTCCATCAGTATCATACTACTCTTTAGTAAATCCGTTTTTAACATTAAAATGTCTTTGACAGATTACTTCTTAATATGTTTAAATGTAAGACGGATAGCAGTACCTTTCAAACAACCCTGTGCTCGATGCATAGGGTTGTTCTTTCTCCTTAACCTTTGAAAGCTGAAATTTGATTAGAATATTCAAATTCTATTTCCTAAACTGACAGCGTAATCAAAATGGACTGATCGTTCGTCACGCGCCTTAGATGCAAATGAACAGTGAAATACTAATATTAAAGTCATTTACGATTCCAACAATTAAGCAAATAATATTGCCGTGTTTCAGAATGAATTGGACATAAATCTACATTTTGTGCCGAGTTTGAGGGTGCATATTTTGATCAGTTGGCAACATCATAGATAGTCTACCGATACTTATATTTTATCGGTGGGTTTGGACGACAGGACAGTGTTCAGTGATAATTGGTTATATTTGATTATAATAAAATTGTATTGAGTAATGTAACTTAATTTATATAAATCGCACTCGACTTTCATTCCTAAAGTCGTGGGTTCAAACCCCACCACGCACCTCTGGATTATTACAGATAAATTTATGAGCGCTTTAAAACACGTGCTTTAACGGTGAAGGCAAACATCGTGAGGAAACCGGCATGTTCTGAGACTTATAAAGAGTTTAGTAGTAAGGACATGCGACATTCTCCAACCCGCACTTGGCCAGCGTGGTGAATTAGGGCCTCTCTCTCGCCAAGAGAGAAGTCCCTGTGTCCCAGCAGTGGGAACGCTAATAGGGTGATGATGATGAATTTATTAAAATTTTAAATTTAAATATTTCCGGACTAATCAGATCACACAGCATCACCTAACCCCAAACTAAGCAGAGCTTGTACTATGGGTGTTAGGTGACTGATAAACCTACAACATAGATATTTTTTTTTGTAAATACGTACTTATGATACATTGAAAACACCCAGACCCGAAACCAGAAATTTTATATCGTACAAAATCTGATCCCCCGGCGGGAATCGAACCCGCAACCTCTTGCGGCTCCACCCACCGAGCCACAGAGGTCGTCCTCACAAAAACCCACACAAATAAAGATTCCACTCCTTACTAACTAAATTCTGCAAATATTTATTTATTTATTTATACTTTGTGCACAAAAAACAATGTACAGAGGAGGACTTAATGCTAGAAGCATTCTATACCAGTCATCCTGGGCGTGCAAGAAAATATAAAACTTATTAAACATCATAAAAATTGAATGGCTTCTCGTAGAAAAATAATGAATCATAATTGTTACATTTTAGAGAGATCGAAACATAATTAACTTATGTTTTTAACCTGTCATTATAAAACACTTTTCAATTACTATGCAAATTATTAATAGAATAGTTTAATTAAATAAATAGAGACAATGAAGTCCCTCGCTTGTGACAAGGTGCATATTAAAATTCCCACGCGAATGTATTTTAATCCATTATCAACTGACCTGTTCACCCTTAATACTGTCTCTATGAAAATTTAATAAGTATATAAGATTACAAAGCTATTATGTTATTATTGGATGGACTACTTTACTACATAACGTACAGCTATTGCAACGTACAATTGACATCAGAACAACGAGCTAAATCAAACATAATAATATTCAACAACATTCTAACTATTAAGTAGGTATAGAAAACAGTAAGTCGGCGTATTCGGAAAATTTGTCAACAAAAATTCGTCGAGAACAATTCGCCGAAAATACAATTCGTCAAAAACACAAATTAACTTGCGAC
Organism: Gymnoscelis rufifasciata; assembly: GCA_929108375.1. Taxonomy (NCBI): domain Eukaryota; kingdom Metazoa; phylum Arthropoda; class Insecta; order Lepidoptera; family Geometridae; genus Gymnoscelis; species Gymnoscelis rufifasciata. The sequence continues at coordinate 2,892,290 of OV815320.1, forward strand.
AGGAATTTTTTTAGAATAGAGTTTTTATATAAAAACCCAGGTGCTAGCGGGCCGTGGCAAAGGTCGCCGAAGCGCCAGTAAGCCTGCTCAGGGGTTAAGTTAAAATGTGTTTTCGGCGAATTCTTCTTGAAGAATGGATTTTGACAAATTAATGTTCTACCTTCAAACTTTGGCTTTTATGAATTCAGCCAATGTCCTTCCTTCTTTATTTTATCACTTTGTACCTTAAGGCAATTTTTCACCACATAGATGTTAATCAGTTAATGGTTAAAATAACGAGCTATCAAGTCCTAACAACTGTCATATAACTGTCATAATTAACTTACCAAGATTCAATTGAATTTCGTAAAATTGGAGACTGCGCTTCAAGCGTCAGTTTGCTAGTGTCAAGTTAAATAAAATTAAAAAGTGAAAAATATTACTCAGTTGATCGCCATTTTCCTCTATATATTACATTGACAAATTTACTCAGAGATGGAGAAATAGGCACATAATTTACATAAATTTGACATATTACATTTTAACCCTTCGTACTCGTCTTGTTCAAAACAGACGTTCGTAGGCGGTTGGTACCCGTGCGAACCTTGCGTAGGTAGAGAATCGGCTAATATTAATTTACGTAACTTCCTATTTAGTTAGCCAATTCAATTGCATTTGGAGTTACAGTAATTGAGTCAATGTTTTATGTAAATGCTGTATTTTACTGCTAATATTGTTTGATTAAGGCTCACCCAATGTTAATAAATAATTGTTAGATGATCTCTAATTTTAATCCCATAGTATACTAGGCTTTTGTTACGGATGCTACAAAAACATTAGAAAAATTAAATAATTGTATATTAGCAAACCTAGCAAGAACAAGTAAATTATTATGTAAATAAATTTATGATAACATGTATAGATCTATATATAGTTAAATAATTTATTTTTATTAGCATTCTTGACCGAGCAATATACCCGTCTATCATAAAAATAAACGGTCCATAAAAACAAGTAGGAGAAAACAGATAAGACAAGATAACGGTAGTCCAGCTTCGAGCCTTTTCAAACAACTAATTAAAATCTCACCAAATTTTCCTCCATTCAACTATTCAGGCCAATCAACCCAAAGTTTCCATAGATAAGCCTGCCCTGAGATAAGCTACCTTCCATCCCAACTAATATGGCAACATTTCTGTCTCCCACCGTGGAGCATTAGCCCACTATCGTATCCTTTGGGATACGTTTGAAATGCAAATTTCGATGCTCAGGTATATTAGTAGTCGGTTTATTGGTTTCGTATAGCGCTATGTATTATATAAAGCTGGCTGTGAATAAATTGCCGATCTGCCGAGCTTATCTCGACCGTATCCCTTTGGATAAGAGTTGCATTTGCGTTTAAGGCAGTGGTCTATTTTGGATTAATACTGCTTCGGTAACCTTCGTGTTAAAAAGCCTGTATCGAAGTCGGTTCCTTGTAAAATTTTATGTGTTGGTACAGATATTGATAGCTATGAATAACCTTTTACCCATCTTTTACCTAAAAATGATGTCTGATCACTATCCAGCCTTAATTCTTCTATGAAAAGTATTTATAATTAGGAACTATTATTTAAAATTGGCCTTAATTAAATTAAGGCCTAATCTCTCTCGCCAAGAGAGAAGTCCCAGTGTCTCAGCAGTGGGAACGTTGATAGGGTGATGATGATGATGATGATTTAAAATTAACTTCTTAGAAAACTCTGTTTTAGTCTTCATTTTGGATTGCATATCGACCATTTAAATACTATTCAACTTTAGTTTTGCCTTGTATTAAACTCATGATGGACATTTTGAAGTTTATTATGTGATCTTGATAAATAATATTTTGACAACGTCACAACACGAAGTTTTGGAAAATATATCCACAAACACAAAAATCTACATGAATATCATCATCCATCATCATCATCATCCTCACCCTATTAACGTTCCTCCTGCTGGGACACAGGGACTTCTCTCTTGAATATAACCTTAACAAATAGATCAAACTTATTCGAACTTTGAAGTTTATATAAGTAAGTTTTTAAGTAAGCGCACATTTATAGAAGAAAAATCCAAATGTGCATGGCTGGGTTTGAAGCTACGACCTTCGCAATGAAAGTCGAGTGTGCAACATGGCTTTTTTAGACACACCAATAGATAAAGATATGAAGCTGTGCTACGTATAGTACCAATGGCTCCATATTCGGAATATTTTTGTCTTTTGCATGTTTTGATAACATTTCTTTGTAATGTTATTTCCTATTTTGTCATGATAGCTTTAGTAATTTTATATATTTTTTCTATAATTGGAAACTTATAATTGGCCATATCTGTGTTTGCGACTGAATGGTACATTTGCAATTAATAATATTTTAGTTTCAAATTTAGATTAGCGGTTAGTGTTTCCAAATTTTTTTAAATAAATAAATATTTTATCAAAATTGTATTGAATTTCTTTGTGAAGTGTTTTTATTTAAGCCAAATTGATCTAGATATTTTTTGACATTGCATAACACGGCATCAACCACGTGAAAGTTATAATATGGAAATAAGGAAGTGCATTTTACAAAAACCTGTAAAATAAGTTTTCAGAGATGCAATGTTCAGTAAAATTTTATGGTGGTTTCTTGTGAACTAAAAGCTTTCTATGCTTGGTTTACTTTGGATTACATGCATAAAGAGAATTTATTTAAATTCTGTTTTGATGTCTTATAAAACGTGAAACTCAATTTTGCTCGACATATATCAGGGAGCAATTTTCACAGTTATGCTCTGATAAGGAATTCGATATTTTAATTTAAAGTCAGTATTTTTTTTGGTTTCTTACGGATTCGTCATACGTATCATAACCACGAAAATAGACTTCTGAATGCCAATTGTACAAAAATCGCGGACAAAATTATTTAATGTCAAAATTAAAGATACTTGCTTTTATAAATATTTAAAAATCGTTAAAATTATCATCATAAGCACGAGGGTAAAGATGTTCACCAAATCTTTTTAAAAATTGCCTCTAGGGAATATTATACAAAAGAAAAGGAGGATTATTTTATGTATATGTAGGATTATAACTATACAATTAATATATATTTATTAATGTTTTATAAAAATTGTTACTCTATAGTCTCTTAAAGACCAATCAACATTCATACGGCATCTTAAGGCTTGGCTGAAAATTATTGCCTAATTTTAATTGGAAAAGTATTTCTTATTTCCTCTTTTATCAAAGTCCTTGTTTTCAATTAACTATAGCGTTATTAAATAAACCATTATTAAGATAAAAAAAGCACCGTAGCCATAATACTCTTATATACAAGTAATAAAATAAAAGGTTTCCTCTCCTTTCAATACTTAGGATAAAGATATCTCAACTTGTATAATTATAATTTAGAATAGTTTAATTTAACTACGATCTTTGATATTTGATTAAAGAAGTTAAGGATGAATCATTCTTATGTAACGTTGCTTTAGTTTAAAATTAAGTTCTTACCATGGTATTTTAACTCTGAAAATTCAATTCAAATTGTTGGTAATTCAACTAAATAAAGAGAACGGGGCTAGCAATGTTCTTCTAAATTTAATAATAAATCTAAATTTAAAATTTGATACCCCACTGCAGATTTTCGGTTTTCCTTCCCCACTCTCACCCCCATAACTTATAACGGCACAACACATTTTCATGAAACATGTCTAAGAACACCCGCGCCAAACCATTCATACAAAAAAACTAAATTGAAATCGCTCCATCCGATCGGGAGCTATGATGTCCCAGACAGACAGACACACAGTCAGACACGTCAAACTTACAACACCTATCTTTTTTGGTCGAGGGTTAAAAATGGCTACTGTAAGACTAGATCCTCACAACACAGACTCCTTTCTCGTAACTTGGACCACGTATACAGTAAGCGCTAGAAACGGCTATAATTCATCAAGGAGAGATAACACAGCCGTGACTTGTGACATGCGCTTATTACATTACGTATTATATTACTGGTAAGGGCGCATTCACAAGGAAAGATGGTCCAATGTGTTAGGGGATGTTTTGTTGAGGATGTGCAGTACATATTGCTTCAATGTGATGTGCAAAAGCGTTAAAGTCCAAAAAAAATGTCATCATCATCACCCTATTAACGTTCCCACTGCTGGGATACAATGACTTCTGTGCGGGTTGGTGAATATCAAACATGTCATGTCCTTCAAAGTCCTGGAATTTTAATTGGATATTTTTTTGGAGGTTTTGTCTGTTCACGTCCGTAAGTGGTAACACTCTGAATCCTTACACGTGACCTCCGGGTGGTGCTAAGAACAGTGTCTGGTGGTAGGCTTTGACTGCGGCTTGTCACCACCCTCCGGGCAGATCCATTGCGTGAAGCGATTTTTCCGTGTTTCGTAATGTGGTCCACACCTTATAGGTCTTCATGCTCCATCTTAGACCACATCGTCACTTTACATCCGGTGTGATTGTGGTCAAATAAAAGCTTATCCAGCAAAAAAAAAATTCATTCACAATTACTCACTGACCTAAAAGACATCGATTCTATATTCTATGTATACCTACTTGAGTAACCCTCTAAGTTAATCCCTTCTAACCAGCGCCGGTACGTCTACAAGTTTCCTTTGAAATGAAATGAAATGAAATGAAATGATATTTATTTGCCAGAATATAGGTTGTACAGGTTCTTGAGTTTACAGTAATGATCTCTATATTCGACTAGGTAAGTCGTGCAAATGTTTTAGTTAATTAATAGGTATGTGTCTATTTAATTCAAAATTAAAATTAAGCTAACATGTCACAATATGTCATAAATGTAGTCAAATTAAAGTAAATAGCAATACATTCATAAAAAATAATAATAAGTCAAATCATAATTAATTATTCATATATCAACGAATTACATGCAAATTTGTATTTAAAATATTCTTCCATGCAATAAAAACATGAGTCACATAGAAAATTATACATTTTGATATTAAATTCAGTATCGTGAAGTTGCCTAAGTTTATTTGGTAGCTTATTATATATCTTAACTGCCATCGCGTAACAGTTCTTGCCTTCTTCTTTGTGTGTGCTTACATCTGATCTTAGGTGTTCCGTTTATAATAACATCCCATTTCGACATTCATGTAACTTGGGGATGCAATTAAATTGATGAATGTTTATGAATTTGAGAATTTGTGACAGGTCCCATTTAGCTTGATGCCTGCTCAGTATTATAACATGTGTTTTGTTACAAGACGGGCAATTTACAAGATGTAATTACCTTTTAGGTGTTTCATTTATTTTGATGAAGGTGCTATTTCTTGGAGTGCCTTTCTGTTTATTGGGCGTTGGGACTCCTTTTTCAAACATCATTTTCATCGTCATTTTGGTATTTGATATTTCGATTGCTGTTCAAGTTTATTTACGTTTTCAAATTTAAGCGAAATTATTGTTTGTATACCTACTAGATGGGCGGATGATTTGGTAAAGTTTGCGGGTTCACGGTGGATGCAGCGACTTCGTTTGCAACTGAAATAGCAACAGATCTTTGAGGGAGGCCTATATGCAGCAGTGGACATCCTACGGCTGAAATGATGATTATGATAGTTTGAATATAAACAAACCGATTAAACATATATGTATGACGTTTGCCTAACCGGGATAGGTATATATTTTTCTACCTCTTCTTTCACATTTCTCATCCCAACGACTGATTTGCGATAAATGTAAATAAATCAATTGACGAAATTATAACTTGGCTCTAAGTTCATAATTTCACAAGATAATAAATAAAGTCCAATTCAACAAGTTATCTGTATTCTATATTATGAATAAAATAATAAATATCGCTGGATATTGGACAATCACACGACACAGCACAATGTAAGCAAAGCTATTGTTATGGGCCCAGATATCTGATTATTTATGTTCTCAGATAAAAGATACCAGAGAACCTGCTACTTTGTATTTACTGTAAACGAAAATTGTTTTATTTTATTTATGCAATCTAAAGAACATACGTTATATTGTTAACTTATAATGTGTCACGAATGAATATAATATAATTTGACGATTGCTTTTTTTAAAAGTTGTGGTGTTCCCACCTTGCGGCCCTGGGCAAAAACCAGCGCCCTGTCACAGAACTCCTAATGGTTCCTGTGAGGCTGTGACAGATGCATTTACGCTGAGCCAGATACCCTTAATTGCACAAATTATTTCGCGTAAGTTCAAGTAGTATTTAATGAAAATTAGTTTAGTAAGTAGGTACTCTGATTTATATGTTTTTTGTGTAATAATAAATGTTTTTCTTTATTCATGTATCAAAAGAAATAACAGCAATTATTCAATTTAATATAATTTAAAGAAATTACTTTTTCCAGCCCAACTCCTAACCTAACCTGTATTTGAGCGTTCAAATTCATGTCTATCTTTATTAAAATAAAAGTACTGTTTATAGGTAGTATAATATCTTATATATCCCTCTACCATTGTCATCTTGTCAATGTCATTAAAAAGATAATTTTCATGCCATTCTAACCTCCCGTCACGTTTTAAAGTCTTATCATATGAACCATCTCCGAAATCATTTCCTACGCGTTAACTAAGGCGGGTTATCGTCCAGATCTATAAACAAAAAGGCCTTATTCCCATCAATCACAGTTCACTCGCCCATTAAAATTGTCTTTCCATATTAGTTTTCTAGGAGATTTGTTTCGCCTTTACGCGTTTGACACTCTGGAGTGTTAAGTGTCTGGTGGAATTTAAGATGATTTTTATAAAATGTATTGAACTGATGTTACTTAAACGCTGAGATCCTTTCTTTGTTCTGGGTCAGAATATCACGAACATTTAGTTGGATATAAATTAGTAATTTTAAAACTTTACCATTTCAATCATATTTTTGCTGTACTGAAAATGTTACTGATATTTTGTAAAAAATGGGTCATTTATCCACGTTGTCCTTTATAAAATTTCTTAAGAAACTTATTTTAACAATTCAAAGTAGTTTTGAGTCATAAAAAGGCATGTTATAGAAAAATTTTATACGAACTCGTAAAAAGACTCGGAGAGATATTGCTAAGTTATTATGTGTATACTACCTTAATAGAACAGCGTCGAAATGCCGCCAAAACATTGTTCGTACCGTATGTTTCACATTTTGATAGTGTAGATCACAGCTAAAATGACTTTAAATTGCATTTCGCAAAGAATAAGGACTGACGTTTACAAAAGTAACTTCAAGCAATTACTTGATACGTATACATTCGGTTTAGAATCATTAATCGAGCATTACATTTTCATTAAAAAACAACAACTTATTTATACTCAAAAATAATCTAACCCTTTTTGAGTCCCTTGGGTTTAAAATCAAGTGTCTATCCGGTACGGGCATACTATTGGATAGATCCGTTAAATTATAACGAAAGGCGGAGCTTCCTCTAATTAAAAAACATAGATCGTTATCACCCTCCGAATACTCGTAGTTGGTTTCCGGCAAAATCGTACAAAAATCATTAAGTGTTTTAATTCTTTTGTTTTGATGGGAGTATGTGGTCGCGCATTATAATGCCTTAACGAAATTGTTTATTGTGTTATTAAAATAATTAAGTCATACACGTAGTCCGCTATCTCTTTAATTACTTAGATGGGTGGAATAACTTATCAGCAAGTTATGAGCCTATTATGTTCAGAGATTGCATAGGTACTTTGAGTTTTATGATTAATGTTATATTTACTGGGCTTATTAAGAAATGTTAATTCAAAGCTCATAATGTAAATCATGTTTTCGAGGATAATACTACTGAAGTAAGGTTATAATTTAAAAAGAACACTATCGTTCTTAGAGTTAAACCTCTTCATTTTTATCTCTTAGAGTACAAATAAGATAATCGTTATCAAAAAAAATACAATACAAATGATACTAAAACTTAAATGGAAATAAAGCTGGAAAAAATTACGTTATTACACCACTCATTACGATTTTATTTCAAAAAACATGTTCTTCCAGAAAACCTTTTAATAGCAAAGAAGTATAACAAAAGCCGATATGGGTGACATTGTGTGTAAACCAAATAATGTTAAAGTTTTACTAGTTGATAACTTATTAAAGCCACGAGCAAGTCAAAGTCAAAGTCAGAACGTTTATTTCCTTAGAAAAGAAAAGCAATTCTCGTAAACTCGAACCTTTCACATATTTTCCGTTTGAAGCGAATCGCTAAGTATATTAAGATTAAGATCTACTATAAAGCACATGCAAGAAGCAAATTGTCAGGCAAGATCATCCATCTTAACAAATTATTTCTAACGGTGACCGGCATTTCTGATCGAATTAGAACAAAAACATCACTAATGATAACCACTTGAGATCTATTCACACGTTCCATTACCTGGAAGTAACCTTTCGTAGCAAGATCTTCGGCGCCAATCTTATTATACCCATCCCTGTCATCATCGCCGTGTTCTATATCTTCTTCTCTTTCGTTATTACCCTTTGCGGCATGGAGTTTGAATTAAGCAATTATGGTTAATTTCGAATCTACCCATATTATGGTCGAAGTTGTTCGGTGATGTGTTATTTCGTATCATAATTTGTGTGAAGGCGTCCGCGTGAGCAGCTGTAAATTATATAGGAACCGGATGAAAATGTATTTTTTTTTATTTTATATGTTATTGGACTACTTAGTTCGACTGTTACGCCGCGTTAGGAAATAGATTATGATGGAATTCAATGGTTTGTTGCAATCTATACGAGTTTTACTGCCTCAGTAGAAAGTGGGCATTAGTGGCTATTCACAACATACTCAAACCCAAAGCTAAGACCAATATGACATTAGAGCCCATGACGTCATTTTAGTTAGGCCTAAGCATGTTCTGAATTGCCACTGTTGTCTCTTGTTCTGAGTAATGTCTAACTGTTGAAGTGAGAATGGTACAGCAATATTATTTTTATTCCTACTTCTCTTTATTCGTTCTATTTTCTTACATTTTAAGGCCAGCCGTTTGGTTTCATAAAGTTATTGTAGCAATATTATGATATAATATAATTGTAAACTTAAATAGTTATATAATTATATAATTGTTGTTAATCATAATCTAAGTGCTGATAATCAATCACAAGAAGCGAAAACCATTTTCTAATATAAATAAAATTAAAAATTTAATTAGTTCACTGCCAAAACATATTTTTACTTTTTGTTTTATTGAACTTACTTTTTCGATTCGAATGAAGGCCGCAAAATGGCGTCCAACTGAGTAACATCTTTTACACTTTATAATTAAATTGAATTGAACTTACTATTAAACTTTTCCTGTTGCTAACTTAACGTATCTTATTTTCTTTTCAGATGCTTCCTAGATTCGGGACTTTTAATTAACAAGGTAAGAATTCTAACTAAGAATTTATTATTACAGATAAATGTAGAACTCCAAAAACAACAATTTTATCATCTGCCGTTTGAGTAGCCCGTCAAATTATTTAACAAAATTAAACCAAACAATTTTAACAAGTAAGAAAACATTTTCGGAATACTTCTTAACATGCTAACGACTTATAAAGTTTAACTTGTAAACGAGCGATGTACAATCAAAGTAGCAGAAAACGCTCTGAACAAATGGAAATGAATATAGGCTGTCAAAAACTTTTGATAAAATACTTTTAACGGTTTCAGTAGGGGTGAAGAAACTTGTAAGTAAGATTTTAGGTTTGATTTCTGCTGTACTAAGCGCAATAATTGGAGACAATGTCAATCATCAGTATGGTTACTAATACAGAATTCACAAACGAATTTAATATAGATGGAAAGTTGATGTATGAATTTTAATAAGACGATGTGATTTATTATGATTTTTTTTAATATGATGACCGACCCCACGTGATTTGGGATAAGGTGAGGAAGATGATGATGGAAAGTTGATGTCAGAGAATAGTTATAGCAGTAGCCAAACGCATTTATCTATAAAAGTTGTTGTGAGCATGCTAAATACACAATAAATAGCTTACGGAACAGACATTTCACTGCTTCAGTGGCGGGCGAGAGTCCAGTTGCGGTGCGAGAGGATTCGATTCCCGCCGAGGGTGAAAGTGTTTGTATGTTCTGAAAGCACTTTCTCCTCGGTCTGGGTGTTTAATATGTTGTATAATAAAAAAATATCTATACATGTAAGCCTATTATATTATGAAATATATCAGATATCTAGTACCCGAAACACAAGCTTAGAGCTTACCACGGGGCTATTATAGATGTTGTTGCGTGAATTGTCTGGAGATATTTATTTATTTATAAATGTATAGATTAAATGAGTTGGAGGTTTTTCTGTTCACGTCCGTAAGTGGTAACCCTCTGAATCCTTAAACGTGACCTCCGGGTGGTGCTAAGAACAGTCTCTGGTGGTAGGCTTCGGCCGCGGCTTGTCACCACCCTCCAGGCTGGGCCAGTGTGTGAAACGATTTTTTCGTGTTTCGTAATGGTCCGGAGAAGCCATCTACGAAGCCAACCTTCTAGGTCTGATCTTAGACCACATCGTCACTTTACATCAGGTGAGATTGTGGTCAAATGAAGACTTATCAAGAATAAAAAATAAAAACAAAGATGGACTATTATTCTAAATTTATTTTGAAGTAAAAAAAATGCAGTTGAAGTCGTCACCAAGTACCAGCTTAATTTTACAAAAATCACGTTTGTTGTATGGCAGCCACCTAATGTATTTATTGTGTTTCAAAATTACGGTTCGCGAGATACAACCTGGTGACAGAGAGACAATCGACGGAATCTCAGTAATAGTCTTCCGTTTTACCCTTTGTTTACGGAACCATAAAAATGCCCCGCAGTGGTAATGATGATGGCTTTCAGTTTCAGCTTAAGTAATTATAATTCATAAATTATTTAATTCCACAATATTTACATTTTATTTGAAAATTACAATAATAGAAGGCCAGTATCGATTTCCGCAGTAATGAGAGGGAATATAGCCTGCATTTTCTGTTCAAAATCAACATGCAAGCACAATTAAAATTGATACCAGCACTGTATCGTAATTATTGCAATATAAATGTTTTTCCGAATATTTGTGGCGTATGGTGGAAACGGTATTATTTTATTAAATTCTGCATTTATTTCATTATAGCTGATGAATTTATTATATGAACTTAATATGCTGTATTCATCGAATAATATATTATTTAAGTTATGCTGAAATTATTATAATATTCAGATTAGTAAATTTTAACTTAAGCACGCTATTTAACGCTAAATTAAAAAAAAACAGTCTTGCTTATTTGAAGAAGAGTTTTCTTGTCCTTTATTTTTCCTATTTTTTATGTTTATTAATGTGTGTGTGTTATATTTCCGAATAAGTTAAAGAATATAACAGTTTTTTTCAATACAAGGTTTTGTCTTTAATACACAGTCAAATAATATAATTTTAGCGAAAATTTCACATAAATATAGTCTCATTGCTTCCTCATTGGATAAGGTTTTAGGTAACACTCATATTATTAATGGGAAAGTGTTTGTGTATCTGTGTTTGTCCGTTTTTTCACAGCAAAATGGCTCAACCGATAAGCCTGATATTTGGTAGAGTGATCGATTATACCTACATTGGATAATGACTAATTTTGACCGCGGGCACTGTTAGTTAAAATATTCCCCTTAAGATTATATTTTGAAAATCATCAAATAGAACATAATATCTATTTTAAAATACCATCCGCAAAAATGTCATCGCACATTAATTAACATTTCTATGCAAACAAAAACAGTGACAGTTGTCATGTTGACAGCTTAAGTCAGTTCTTGAAACGAATTTGACTGAGCTTGTTAGTTCTCGTTTCTTCGAATATTAATCCATACGAGATGAACTGACAACTGTCGCCTGGTTTAAATTAATTTGGGTTAAACTATACGCCCACTGCTGGTTGCAAAAAAAATGATATATTGCTAGTACACATGGCGTTGAATAAAAAATGTTTTGTTCGGTTAAGTTTTTTCTGGCTGTTGGGAAATTTAATTTTAATAAAAGGGTCGTGTCTAAATATGTACATTATACATATTATGTCGTATAACTACATGGAATCTCGGGTCGTAAATAAATAAACTATTTTGGGATATTAACCGTCACATTTTGGACTAAGGTTCGTTTGCGATAAAAGGCTGTTCAATTACGGCTCAAGCGGCTTAAGCTCTTTTAAGACTTTAAAATTATTTCTCCATCATCATTTAAATATTTATTTTGAGCACTATAAAATCTACAAATATCTACATAAGTAAGGTGGGGATACACATGCAAGTAACTTGCCTACTTGCATGGCAGCTACTGGCATGTATATACCAGCTGCCGCTGGCACGTGCATGTAGCTGTCATGATGCTGAAACAACTTATTTTTTTGCTATAAAATAGTATAAAATATTATTATATGGCTTATAGCATTCTTCGATAAATAGGCTTTTTAGTAATAATTCCTGACACAGGGCGTCCAAAAAAATAATCAAACAAACTCTACAACTAAATAATATTAGTAGAAATACACAATAAAATTGATACTGAAATACAAGCTCCGCGCATTCTACGAAGCAAGAAGTTTCCGTATGCTTGTCTAACCATAAAAAAGTGTATCTTTGTAGGTCAGTTTCTTGAAATAGGACTTTGCGCTTGAAGCGACAATTTGCCAGTGTCAAGTTAAATAAAATGAGAAATTGTAAAAGATGTTTCTCAGTTGAACGCTATTTTGCGTATAAATAAAATTATAAAGTGCAATACTAGATGTTACTCAGCTCAACGCCATTTTGCGTCTCTCTCTGTAGGTCTAGGTCAAAATAACTTGACTTACGACTGTCAGAAAATCGTGCCCACGATACCATCACCAGAGAGCAATCGATAAGAAACCCGAAAGTGAATGCTTATATTACATTTCAATTACCATATAAAATGTTGAACAAGACGGACCAAGTCCGATTCGATAATCATCTAATCAGTGATCATTCAATAACTTTTATTTCAAGCCAATTTATCTTCACCGTTCGAATCTGAGCCTTTACTAGTAGAATTAAGGATATTTTTGAGGGTAAGGTTTCTGAAACTTCAAATCGAATTGCGCTATCATAGGACCTTCTTAGTTTAAATTGACATAAGATTTTTGTCACTTCACAGGATTTTGGAGCTTAGTGAGTTAATTATAACGTATACGATGGTTTGCGGAAATTATAACTCTTCTGACTTTTCTTTTAAATAAAGGTTTTTAGCTGAAAACAGTAGACAATTATTTAATAACCTATCTGATAATATACTTTCTTACGTATATAGTCAACATCAATCATAAATCATCGCAGTCGTAGTCACCAAGTTTAATTCCTTAGAAGCACAGGGCATACATGGGCAGGTAAACTTAAAGTGAAAAAAGTTAAATGAAATAAAGCATTTTGATATCAAAAATATCAAGGAAATAACATTATCTTGTCAGTTCGCTTCAATTTTTAACACTGAGTTTAGAAGCGAATAGAAAAACACAGCTGTATCAGTTTTAACAATTTTGAAGTTATTACAATTTCGCTTATACAAGATATTGGTAAGTACATAATTATAAATTTAACATAGCAATAACAAGTCGGTATGTAACATTCAAATTATTTTGCCGCATCCCAATAATCGCAGTGATATGATTGGTGAGAATGAACGAATACTAGCTGCACTTGACTAAGATAAGTTTAGTTTTGACTTACGAATAATAATAAGAAACATGTACCTAGACTTCGGGCTATTTGAATTAAATTGTGCTTATCTCTCCGTAGCTTCAATAAAACTTATTAGCTAACAAAGACATTTCGTGAAACATAAAGAAAACTCGATTTAGGTTGTCCTAATTGTTCAAATAATACAATGGGATTTTTAGGTACATTTACCGATTTAGTTTTTATTTCTGTCGTCAGTTTTTTATGCTACTTTGTTTTTTTTTTATTTTGAAATAGTAATACGAAAGGTACAATTCAAATTTTAATTTGAACTGAATTACTGTAGAGAAAAAACAAAAAAAAAATATCATTATTCTATGTATAATTTATTCTGTGTGAATTAGAGATAAGAAAATTTAAAATTACAGTAAATAACTATTAACCTACATAAGTAATTATTATCACTCTCAAAGTGTTGCCAGATCGAATGTGTTGCCCAACAAATACATAATTTTTAAACAAAACATTTAAATCCTTAAAAACACATTTTAAATTAGAATACTTCACATCATGATCCTGCAATTAACCATCCAAGTGATCATTAAGACGTAAAAATAAAACGATACAACTAGCAATTTAAAACATATTAAGTATATCGATAAAACAAAAAGAAATCCAAATCCATAAACACGATTACCCGATGTATATATAAAAAGTTTATTGCTTAATTACGTACATCTGTTATATCGACTGACACGATTTATAATGCTTTGTCCTGCAATAAAGTTTTGCGGTCACAAAAAACGTACAAAACTAAAGCAGATAATGAATTAAACAACATAATAAGATAGTCACGGACACCTGCTTGAGTGATATCTTCATTAAGATGAGATAGGTCGACAGGTGGTAGGATCCGAATCGCGGTGAATACAGTTGCCTTGATCCTTTTACGATAGCCCGATCTGATCCTAAATTCTATAGCATTCGTTGAATAATTTCTATTCTGTTTCGACTGTAAACTAAAAGATATCGCAAAGTTTTCAAATTTCATCATTTGTTTTCGCTTTTTGGGAGTTAGAAAGAGCGCCTTCTGTCGCTTAATACGTTCGCGCGAACAATTCGTTTTCTCGGACTGGGTTATTTGTCACACAAATACCTTTATGTAATTTCATACATACCTACATGTTTATACATTATTGCTATTCCTCTAAAAAGTATACTAATACATGACAGAACGTGTTGTGGAGTCATGTTTTCACATTATGCTAAAATGTTATGTATCATTAGCATAAGCATGTATTTACAAAAAAAAAATGTATCTATGTAGTATATCAGTCACCTAACACCCATAGTACCAGTTCTGCTTAGTTTGGGGTAAGGTGATGTTGTGTGAGTAGTCCGGATATATTTATTAATTTATATTTATCAAATCACCTTACTACAAAAGAATATTTTATTGTAAAAATTGTGTGCATTTCCATTGGGTCATAAAATGTAACATAGGTTACAACAATTGTTTCCATTTCGGACATACACTACAAATAAAAACTATAGTACAGGAACCTACTATAATCTTAACAGCTACATATAAAAGATAATAATTTGTCATAGATTTACTTATAATGAATTAAACTTAAAGAGCAAAATAGTCACGAGCTTGAGTGATATCTTCATTATGATGAGAAAGGTCGACAGGTGTTAGGACCTGAATCGCGGTTGAATATAGTTGCCTTGATCCTTTTACGATAGCCCGAGCTGATACTAAATTCTATAGCATTCATTGAATAAGATTATATTCAGTTTCGACGATAAACTTCTGATTTTAAGGCTTTATTGAATAACTACGAATTATGAATATAAAATGAATTTATTTACAATAATTTTAACATTATTTTTCCGATTAATCTAATTTTTTTGGGATATAGGTTAGTTATGTATACAAATGTTTATATACATAACTGTATATAAATAGCTTTGAATTACTTGTCAGTGTTTGGAGTAACTACCTTACCGCGGGCAAAATCAATAAAAATCAGGCAACGTCGCAGGGTGCAAGTAAGTAACAAATAAAATAGTAATTAAATATATTTTAACTGAGAGCTTAGTGAAATTAAATTTGTTTAAATTAGAAAAACGGTTATCTCGTTGTTTTTGCATTCGGCTGTAACAGCAAAAATAAATCGTAACCTAAAACTTCAACAGTTTATTTTCTTAAAACAATGTTCCTCGGGTTACCAGCTCTCAGCTCTTTAGAAAGCGGGTTGTTTACAAAGTCACGATGCTGGTAATTATTTCGCTGTGTCGACGGCATCCCGGGGCGCGATTGGCGGGAAACTCGCAAGATGGCTGACCCATTCGTCAAGCGAAGGTGAGACATCTGTTTTAACATGTCGGACAGGCAGTTTATATGTGTTCTCTTTTTAAAAAGTTCTTTTTTTAAATACGTTCTATCAATTAGAATAGGTAATTTTTTTTAACTATCGTCATTTCCAAGACTATTGTACGTTCTAAAGAAATTTAGTTGAAATGTAAATCAGAGGTCAATGAATGTTTTATTTTTATTTATAATAGCACCAAAGCAATGAAGCTATATATTTTTTTAAAAAGCGTCTGTTGATTTTGCAAACATTTTTTTGTACACTAATTATATTTTATAAATTCAGTCTTTATACACAAATTTACATATTGGGCATTTGTTTCAGTTGTTTTAACAAAATTCAGAATCTTTAAACTACTAAAAGTCTTAAAATATGTTTGGAATATAAAACTACAATATCTTTAAAAAAATATCTGAATTCTTGAGCTTCTGATGGTTTTTCGATCCAGTAGATTATCTTGAAAAAACCCTGTAAAGAAGTCCAACGGCGAGTCTGTATCAGCTAATTCAAATACGATGTCCGTCTTTGCCGTGGATTTTCTGTGGAATACTTAAAAAAATAAAATCTCGTAGTTAGATTTTTCTGTTTCCTATATTATAACCTAAATAAAATATTCGTGTTGTTGTGACAAATAAAGATTTTTCATTTAATTTTAAAATTGTAGAAATTCAATTTTTACATATTGGGCAAAAAATCTTTATTTGTCACAACAACACGAATATATATTTAGGTTATAATATAGGAAACAGAAAAATCTAACTAAACTATTAAACCAAAAAAATAAGAATAACTAACTTATTGAGCAAAATTATTTTGTCATAAAAGAGTCAACTCAGCTTATGCTATTTAATCAGCTAATATTAAGTTTATCAAATCAAATAAAAAAAACGTTTATTTCCTTAGACGCCTAGGCATACATGGACATGGAAATACTTCTTAGCGGAATGAATACTGGACATGGTGAATATTCTAGTTATTCGGTGACATAAATAATATTCCAGTATTATTTGTATATTTGTAAGCGCAGTAAATAGAAAAAAAAAACTTTGTTGTACAATCAATGCATACCGAGTAGCTTACTGGACAAGTTATCTTTATGGTGCGATTATATTCAAAACAAAATAGAGTCGTAAAATAAAATTAAAATGCTTCTTACCGAAACTCCGCACGACACGTTGTTCTTTCCTCTTATATCGAAGACGATAATATATCACCACATTAATATCCGCGATGTGCATTTTTTTTTGTAGTTTTCGTTGCAGTTAATATAACTAAAGCTCACCTAAGCGCTTTATTTTATTGAGTAGTTTTTTTTATTGGGCGGGAAGAATACCGGACGACGTCGAATAAAGGGGTTACATTTCAATTAAAACCACTAGACTAAATATAAAACGAACTTAAAAACTATAAATGTAATAAAACCAATAGATTTTAGCCAAATTTTACTACACATAAACTTTTTATAGACCACTTTATTGTTTAGGCCAAAAATTTACACAATAAAAACCATCCACGCACGGTCAAAATAAAAAACGTATAAAGAATGCAGCAGATGCTACAAACAATTAATTGTATATAAAAGCAACGTCTCTATTAAAGGAAACCATTTCTCCGATTTTGACGTGTTATAAATTTTTGTATGCTTTTTGTGGTCCGTCTGGTGCAAGGAGGTTTAATGTACGAAGCTTCGGCCGGCCGACCGTGTAGGTCGTATATGTAGAACTTTTGAAATTCGAATTCTTGGGTTTGGGTGGCTGGGAAGGGAGACCTCAGTTGTGTTTGAGACGCGGTGTGGCGCGGTCGTGTTGTGTGTGGATTTGGAACTTGTGATCGGAATCTTGTTTGGTGGAGTGGTTATTGAGTGTTGTGTTTTCGGGGATTTATTGTTGGAAACTTTTTGAGTGGATGTTGCTTTGTTTGTTTAATCGGTGAGTGTTTTTGTGTTATTCGGTTAAAGGTTAGGTTTTCTTGTTGGGTTTATTGAATGTATGTATTGGTTTTAAACTTAGGTAGTTTTGTTATTGATGGATATTTGTTTTAGATACACAGTTATATCGTCGTTTTAAATTTTGAGTCTGCTATTATTTTATCTGCTAGTGGCTGGTTATTCAATAAATTCTAAGCTATTATTCATTTTATGTATAGGTATTACAGAGTTGTGGTATAATATGAGCTCTAGATACTTTTTCAGTTTTGATTTTGGATTCAGTATTGTGATATTTTGATTAAATAACTAAATTCTAAACTAATTCATTACACACGTTTCTAAATGCGCCAAAGTATAAACTTGAATCTTATTCACAAACGAAATGATTTTATTATTTTACCCAACATTATAATGTCATTAAGTCTGACAAGACATTAACCTTATCATTTTTTTTAAACGCCATTAACAAATTCTCCGACAGATGGTCAAATGCATCCCTAACGTATCATTGTGCCATATATTTTCATACCGTTCAAAATCAACAAATAACACCAGCCAAAACCCTCTATCGTACCCTTAATTCAATTAATATAAAGATCAATATTGCACAGATATTTCTAAAAGAAACCGAATAGTTTTGATATAATAGAGCGATTTGTGCAGGTTTTTTTTTGCCAAAGAAATTATTGGACAATGCGAATACATCCCTGCCCATGTTATGAATTCAAAAGATTGAGCATACAATGGTTATAAATATTATTTCTTATAGAAAATTTGACAATGTGGGTATAGGAGTTAGTTAAGATCTGCCCTTAAGCTAAATGTCAAATAAAGACAGCAAAATTCATAGGGTCGAGGAAAGTAAATATTGAATAAAACATGATTCGTTTGGGGTACTGAGTATTTTGATTAAATTGCGAGGAATCCAAAAAATAATTTAATATTCTGTTGATATAAAGCTGCAAAAACTATGTGATGTCTGCATTTAATTATTTTTCGAATAAAAAGACCGCGAATTTATTATTAATTAACTTTTATCGTTTTTTTTCATTAGTGTCTATCAGAATTTGTGTCATGAACCCAAAATTTTTAAGGTTTAAACTTTTTTTATCAAAGTTTCCAATTAGTCTGATTTTTACCATTTTTCTTTCAATTGCATTCCTTGTTAAATATTAAAAGTGGTATAAGGAATTATAAAGCAAAAACTTGTATACTCGACGTACAATCGGAGGAAAAAAACACATTAAAGAAATGATTCTGACGTTAGTAGTTTGAGATTCCTTATAATTAAAACGCTTTTATTTTTATTGTTTGGGAATAATTTATTAATTTAAATAAATATTTAATTAAAAATAATTACAACTATTTATATAAAACTAGCGGCCCGCCCCGGCGTCGCACGGGTATAAAATTTTCCCGGAAATTTTCCGAATTTTGCTCGCCGTAAAAACCATCCTATCTCTCAAGTTGGATCGAACTGCACATGGTGTGCGAATTTTATTATAATCGGTTAAGTGGTTTAGGAGTCCCTTGAGGACAAACATTGTGACACGAGATTTATATATATTAAGATATGTTTTTATTTAAAAAAAATTGATTTGATTTACCAGTCATAATCCGTAAAAAAGACAATTATTTTTTACTCCTCCTTTCCTATATACCCTTTTTAATGCTTAGCTTAGTAAATTTAAAACCTCGTCAAAAATCGCGTCATTAAAAATCTCTATTATATTTTATTATTTTACAAATTACCACAATTACTTTATAACCCAGGCTAAAGGTTAAATGCTCACTAAAATTATTACGACGACTATTCTTCTACTACACCTCCAGGGAAGGTCCAGAGCCTTTCAACATTTTCAACACATGTTCGCTAATGAGTTAAACTTTGAGAATCGATTCCGAGTAATAAAGCAAGCGGTAGCTAAACAGTTTTAATACTTGCGAGTAGTTCATAAATGTTTATGTTCTCTGAGGGGAACGTTTCTTGTTTTAGGGTTCTGTAAAGTTTTTACAGTAGCAGCAGTTTTAACAGATTTTACCGCGGAAAAATATAATTACTCCCTGCAAAAGTAGGCGATCTGGTGGCCAAATTATTAGTCAAAGAAAAGCCGTATTGGCTAAGTGGGAGCACACTTGCCTTTCATTCGAAGGTCGTGGGTTCAAAAACCGCCGCATTAATAGTTAATAGCTAACTAATACAAGTTAATAAGTTTCCTTAATAAATTTGCTAGTTATACAATCATCTTAAAAGTTACAAAATACACCAAGTTGTTCCCGAAATAGGACTGTTTTATCAAGGCAATCATACAAACTATAGTTTTAAATCATTTTGTATCTAAGTAATATTAATATTAATTCAAATACAAATTTGACATAAAAATAAAACTAAGCCTAATTGTCAGAGTTTAGTTAAGTAAATAATTGCAAAATTAAAGTAAAATATAACTATTAGTCCTCATAAGGTTTTCATATTTATATTTTAGTTAAAATAATTGATTATTGTATATTCTAGCATTGTGCATGACAAACTTGACAATGCCTCTTTACAGCTGCTTCTACGTACATTGACAAAGCGACTGTTCAGCTGCACTATTAATTGATTATTTGAATTAGTTTTTAATAATAAGCTATAAAATAATTTCTTGGCGTAACTAAGTCTTCTTTAATGTCCTAAAAGTTAATTCAATTAATTGAATTGAAACTCATCAAGTGCCGTCGACACGCACTTGCCCGTTTTTTGTGGCAAATCGTAAACCGTTCAGTAGTTTTCTGCCATATGCTTGGCGCCATGGGACTTAAGATAATAATGTAAAGCGCCGTAAGATAAACAAAAAGTCTTGTAACGTGTTCAAAATAATTATTGTAAATAGTTTCGAAAATTTATAAAATCAAACAATGGAAATAAATAATATTGTATTTTGCATTTAACATTTTTTTTTTAACATTCGAAAGCGCAAAGTTCATATTTTGTAGAATCTATCTAGAAATAAAAAAAAAAGTACTATAGGATCTCTAGCCTGAACTTAAATTTAAATATATAATATTTAAATCAGACTTATAGAAGGTTAGTAGAACGTTTGATAAAAAATGTTTTTTATAAACCCTAAGGTGTTTAGGTAATAATATTTGAATAAAAGCTTTTTACCCTGTATTATAGTCGCAAAATAAACATAAATTCGGCTTTTTATGTTTTTTAAGTAGCTAATTAAATTATATTAGACAGAAATAGGCAGATTTTATATAAAATAAAATTTTATAGCGCTCGTTAATGGTTTTTATATATAAAAAAAACCAATAACGAGCGCTAATTGGTTTTAAACAGTACCTATAATTATAAATTATTAAAAATGGTATAAAAATGTACAAAACCATTATGTTTTTATATGTAGTTCTAGTTAGAAAATGATCTAATAAGAGTGATTTACGATAATCAGAGTATTAATATTTTTTTCGTGCTTATTTCTGTATAAAAACTACCTCATTCATTTATTAAAAGATAAAGTGCTTACAACTAATTATTTTAGACAGCGCGACAGCGTAGTTTTATGCTGAAGTATAATAATTGTACTGACTTTTTTAAACTCACCTTCCTTGCATTTTTTATAATGAAGCAACGAAATAAAGGATAAAATTCATTTGGAAAGATAAAATTATTTTAAAGGTATTAATTACTTAACTTTAAAAGAATTTTTACTTTCCTAGTAAATTCTTAGTATATCTAATATATGAAATTTCTATGTTACAATGTTAGTTACCGTACACCCCCGAAACGGCTTTACCGATTTTTACCAAATTTTATATGTGTATTCAATAGGCCTGAGAATCGACTACAATTAATATTTTTCATTTTGCAAAACAACGTTTGCTGGGGTTAGCTAGTAATCCATACATTTATTCACTTTTGTAATGCTTTGTATTTTAAAATATTTGTATTAATGTTAAAAATATCTTTAGTAATACGTGAAGCATACATTTTATATTTTTTATGGGAATGAGTAAATTGACACATTCATTCCCACATTTAAAGGTAATGTTGAGAAGTATATAATTTTTTTTTTAGTTTAGTTATTCATAGTTGAATCGAGACCACTGATTGAGCACTAGTAATATCAAAGTTATATGGGTTATGGTGTTCAATGACGACCTTTGATACTACTTTGTAATACAAAAAAAAACATATCTTAAAATTGATTGACTATTTTTTTCCGACATGCTACCATTTTTAATTTTTTTATGGTTAAGTACTGTTTCGCCGACATTTTAAAATATATTTGAAAGTAAACCTTTCATCAAGTAAGTCTGAGAAATTTTAAATGGATCATCTACTTGTACATCGATTTAAGTCGTAAAGAACTTAAGTAAATTCATTTTAGTATAAATGGAAACTTTATCAAACATGTCAATAAAATCGTTGTTTAAAATACTATGAATGAAACTACTTTCTGTTCTGTTCAAAATAATTTACGACAATGACACGAGACGTCAGTTTGTACAAAAGTTAAATTAAAATGCCACTGTTGGTCCCAGTCCAAGTCAGAGCAGTCGTAAAATACTAGCAATAAGAATAAAATGCTTAAGTTATCTGTTTTGTATCGGATACGGCGCTATTGTGTTTGTATACAGAATCACAATGATTGCCACTTCAGGTTAAATAACTTAAACTCATACATAAAACCGGTTCTTTATCAAAAGCCGAACATGAGAGGAAACCTATTCATTTTCAATTTCAAGGTAATCCATACAAATATTATTAATGCGAAATTAACTCTGTCTGTTTCTCTTTCACGGAAAAACTACAAACCCGACAATAATGAAATTTGGTATACAGATTCTATAAAGCCTGTGAAAGGACTTAGGCTACTTTTTACCGAGGAAAAATTTAATTCTGAGGTAAAATCCATTATAACGCAGGGCACTACACAACATGTACACAATAAAGCCATAAAGGATCTATTTTGTCGGTTCTCATCTATACAGATGAAAATATACGATGGTTTCTTAATCGCGTGTTTAACATCACATGCAAACTTAACAGCCCATGTTTGTTCTGATAAAACCTTTATTGAACTTCTGTCCGTAAATATCACAGTCAGACTCAACACCCTATATTTCATGTTTTCGAAACCGGTGGTGCGTCCACACTACGCTAATTTAAAATCTCATCAATCATGTTGTATAAGAAACGCAATTTAGCGGCATAAGCCGGGTCTTCTACCTGCGTTGAAAGAGCTAGAAAAAAAAGGTGACAATGACGACGCTGAGAATAAAGTAGAGACATCTCTATTTATGAAGTTGATTTTACAACGAAGGTCTAAAAGAATCAATTTGTTCCTGGAAATTCTCAAGAGCCTGGGGATAAAAGTTAAATGCGATTATTATCTACTGCTTGTATATTTTATGTCTTCATCAACGCTTTATATTTCGCCGACCGTGTAGATTCCGGTTTATTTATTACCTTTGCTTGTGTTTTGCTGACGGTATTTGAACAAAGAACTTTAATATGATTGTGATAATTGTGACAAAGCTTAAATATTGATATTTTAACTTTAGTTAATTTTCTGTAATTCCTTTTCTCTTATTGTTGTTGTTTTTTTTTATCATGTTGATATGTTCCAATTATGTGTGTTACAATTTTCGGCAGACTTAAGTAAATAAATGAAAAATATAAAACATTTTAGAGAGGTGCTTAATTTTTTGAGGTATTATTTTATACTTAACTATTTTTATAAGGTTCAACGATGAAGGTTATTATTACTATTACTTCAATAGCACATAAGTTGTAATTGCAGATAGTCTTCAAAACTACTCAATTCATTCGTTGGAATGAAGCAATGAGATACCATAACTTTGAAACGGCTCATTGGTCTCCACTCTCCATATCACATTCCTTTATTTGTATTTGACTATAATTCACATAATCTCTGATCTAGATGGCTTTCGAGTCAACGCTTGACAACTCATTCCTTAATTCTTCAACCGATAAAGTGTGAACTGGGGTGAATTTTCATCGGTACATATAACTCCATGACTTCTTGGAAAAAACGATGCTATCAGGTTTTTCGCTTTTGTGTCGGCACTAACGAAGGACCGTTTGGGTACCTGTTTATTTTTTTCTGTCGCATCCTCCTGTACGTCATTGGGCACCCACATGTTATGCGCAAGGGAGACAGCCGATTACGAAGGCAACTGATCGCTGTCAACGGGAGTTTTGTTACCGCAATAAATCGTCAATTGTCAACGATCAATTTATCTGCTATCCCGACGACATAAGGTCGTTTTTATGCCCCCACAGCGGCAAATAAACTCGTGGCAGCGTCATAACTCTAATCAGTTTTGTGACATTTCAATTCGTCTTTCAATGTCACAAGAGATCGGATCAATTCTTCGGACGCTTTATGCTGCTCCAGTTTGTTTGTTATTCTATAAACTTTATCAGGTCACGCTTATCTGTTTGAAATACCTTAAGCGGTGCATCGGAAATTAAAAAAATAAATGATAAATGCTACTATCTTTATAATCCGGCTCCCGTCCGTTGTCCCTACACATATGTCGCTCAGTTAACGCTCTTTTGTATACCGTATCAAAATTAAGATAATGGATAATGTCCGACGAAATTTCTACTTTATTATTAGCCTCGTACCTCTACAGCTGTCGTGTTTTGTTATTTTTTGTGAAGTGGGCAGTGGCCGACCGTTATAGATCGCAGGCCCATAATAATAATGAGCTTAGAAATTGGTAATGACTATATAACTCTGATAGGTGTACGCGCCTCGGTGTAATTTTGAATTATGGCTCCATATCCTTCATCTATTTTATGAGTCGGAACGATATCGAATAAATTATTTGGTATTTTTGTTTAAACTTCAACATTCTGTTTTGTATTCTCTAGAGCGTTACCAATGGGTTTACTGAATTGTTATTTTTGTTGAAAGACGACGTGAAACGAACAGTTGGCATATGTCATAACAGCATAATATCTGTTGGCTTGTTAGTTTTCATATTCACAGTACTATGTAGTTTGTTCATCGAATTTCATTTGTTTAATTGAGCATCCAAATATTTGGCCTGATTCTGTCGATGTCGTTAGTTGTTCCCGTTCTGTCAATACGTCCACTAATAAAGGACAATATATAGTGTTACCTCTATGTTTGCGATATCGGGACTTATTTACGAGCGTTTAGGAGCTAGAGTCGCTTATTTTGGGGAGGAATAAATTGTAGGTGGAATTCGGCTGTGCAATTGGCAGGTCGTAATCAATAGAACGAGAGCTCAATAATGTTGCTAATTTGGGCCGTCACGCGATCTATTATACCGGCAATTAGTGCGTGTACATAACGTCACTTGAATCTGCCGTTTGTTTTATGTACTTGTAGCTTACTTCCCTTGTTAATTAAACAAACGCATGGTAATTTAAGCCGTGTTGGCTAAGTGGGAGGACACTCGAATTTCATTCCGAAGGTCGTGGGTTCAAACCCCGCCACGCACCTCTGGATTTTTCTTCTTGAGAAATTTATGTGCGCTTTAAACACGTGCTTTAACGGTGAAAGCAAACATCGTGAGGAAACCGGCATGTTCTGAGAACTTTAAAAGAGTTTGAAGGACATGTGACATTCACCAACCCGCACTTGGCCAGCGTGGTGAATTAAGGCCTAATCTCTCTCGTCAAGAGAGAAGTCCCTGTGTCCCATGATGATGATGATGATGGTAATTTACCTTGTCAGTTTGGTCTAATTATATTTACGGATTGTGCTTTGTTGCTGTGAAAGTAGATATTTTGCCTTATGGCATACCACAACGTTAAAATCAATGCTGTTTTATGACTGCGTTACAAGGTTTACTGTCAATTTTATAGGAATCAAGCTCTTTCACTGCTGACCACATTACATTAACTACGGTATTCCAGCGAGTATTGTTTGTGTGTAACTGCACTTCGATTTGTTGGATCCTGATATTAAATTCTCAGTTGACTCAACTATTTGAACTCGTTTAGCTCTGGATATTTTTGTAACGTTGGATAAAATTTATTCCTTTTTAAATAAAGAGACATCGCGTCATTATTTGCCAGAATTTCGAAGCTTACCATTCAAATGCCAACTAAATTAGTTTTCTTAATTTAGCCATGTAGGTTTGATAGCAGTGGAGAGCACGTGACTGCAGTCTCCACTTAAACCAACAATAAATCGTCTACAAACGGACGAGCAGTTTCACAATAAATATCCGATCTAACACCGTCTTCCTGCCCACGCCCATAATTTACAGAGAATTATTGGTATAAATTAAATAAACATTTCACGTGAGACATTTACAATGAATTTCCAAGTCACCGCGAAAATATTTCTAGAAATTCTCCTGAAGATAATTGGACGAACGTATAAGAAGATAAATTTTGCCGCTAACGGATTGAGTAATACTAAAAGCAGAAATCAAACCATTACCTGTTAATGGTGCTCATAAAAACACCACATCCGACGTCATAAATATTGCAATAATTTCTAAAGCAAAGGTATACTTAGTGTTTGATTATTATAGCTGTAAAACACTCGATAGACTTGGGTGGGTGTTAAATCGCTTTCTTGATTCTCTTAAGCCTGAACAAGCAGATGCGATAAAAAGCGAGATTTTACGATACGAGAATATTTAAAGCATTGTTCATCTTGGGTGGTCATGTAACTGGCTTGACGTGATCTTGGTCCAATAAACACTAGACGTGTGTTTTGCCGGCTGACTCTGTGTTTATTTTCTAATCATAGAGAAACCAAAATATTCTATTCTCGTACAGTTTGATGTAATCTAAAACAACTTAAAGCACCCTTACAAAAAGATCCATTTAGCTGGAAGTGTCTCACTCAAAGTTATTTTGTTTTTCAACGTGTAGACATAATATTTCATCTCGGAGACATCTGTCAAGTAGAACGAGATCAGCTCCGTTGTCGTCATTGGTATTAATTTCCTCTGGCTCTCGTTTATATTGACTGTGATTGGATTATTTCTGAAAGGCCTTTTTACTTTTCAAGTTTCCGATGTTCGTTCCCTTGGATATTTTATTTTAAATTTGTTTACACCGTCAAATCACAAGTCCGAATTTAGAAAGTTTTTTTCTTCAAGATTAAGCTTGTTATCAATACTGGAGTTGTTGATGCATGCAACAGAGATAAATATTTGACATTAGTCATTTGTTCTTACAACATTGTATTTGTTTTCAAATAAATCATTTGTCAAGGCGTTGATGAGATATTGTATTACCAAAGAGCAAATAGTTAACAAAGCAAAATTTATAAGGTTGCTTTTTATAACGCGATGAATTGTTTGGGAAACACTTAAAGACCGTATATCCTGAGGGTCTTAATCCTTTACAAAAAGTGACAGGAAGGACCGACGTTGGAGTGTCATACATTTTGATGCCATTGTTTTTGCGAGCACTTGTTATTGTTCCCGCAAAAACGGCTGCCTTAGCTGCCACCAGTTTTTGCCAGCACGACAAGTTACCTCGATACTTAAATTCGTTCTGAATAATTACTTAATTGCCTGTCTTGTTTTATGCCGACGGTTTATTTACGAGAACAAAGTTTGCAAGTCTTGGCGACACAATTAAAAGTATCTAATTGAAGTACTTGCTCAAAGTTTCAGTAAATTGCAAATTAAAACATAAATCAGTCTGGTGGAATTGCGTTACACCTAACTCCGAGAAAAAGTTGGTTGTAATTGGCTCTTACCAGAATCAGGGGAGAATTAGACGGATCTTCGGGAATAACTTTTCATAATCTTAAAGGAATATGTCAAGGGACGAAACAGCAAAATGAACTGTCAACTGGGACGTCCAAATCCAATTTATTGTTCGGCTTACAAACGCGAGGATTCAAATTAACCTTCCCTCCGTTCCTTTTTGCGGCTGCGTCGGGATTGTGTAGACTTTACTCGGCTTTTATGCCATGATACCGGTTATTAAGATTCATTTTTACTTGCTTCCCGTAATTAATAACTGAGATGAGTTTTGTGACGAGGCTTTCTTGTTTTCTGTAAGCGTTTTTGTCGTTGAAATTGACCCCGGAGATAAATACACTTTTATAAACATACAAACGACCATTCAGAGTGGTCACTTTTTGCTCATCTTTAAAGATTTGCTCACTTTTTTTAAAACACCAACGGCGCTCATAAGAAATAATTCCAATTAATATTCCTCATAAAATGAAATCAGAAGGCTCAGCGAATGGTTGTTTTAGAGGTAATTTAAATCGAATTACTAGTTGGGATGATTTAAAATAGTAACGCGTATAAAGTACTTTTCACTATTACCGCTGAAAAAAATGTTTATTACCTTACAACACAAAAAAAATAAAGATTTTATCATCAACTCCTTAGTCACTTTATGTACATCTTTTTAATACGAGCTTGTTGTAATCCTTGAAACATTGACACCAGTCGAATAACCATGACTCGTAGAAAAACAACTAATCAATCAATCGTAAGCCCCACTAAAGAAATCAGACTGAAAGAAGGAAATGCGTTGACAAACGACAGAGTAATTGTTCAGGATAATGGGGTAGACAAAGATTCGGGAAAAAACCGTTCCGCAGAAACGTTTGCGTAGAACTGACGAGATGGAGACAAATGGAAGCTAACTTCCTGATGTTTCCTTGATTGAGATATTGGAGGCAGTTTGTTCAAGATCTTCGGGGTGATTTCAGGCGATTTAATGGCTTAAAGGTGATCAGTGATCACGTAATGAGCTAAACGGTTTCTTTCTTAAAGTTTATTTTAACGTCTCACTGAGCTATCAGACATTTTTTATAGTAGTGATTTTAATATCATACTGTTATTATTATAGAATTTCATTTAAGAAACAGGTCCTTGTGTTTTTGTCAAAGCAAAAAACACTCAAGACAATCCTAAATAATCAAATAGGAAACCTTTCCTTTTAAAATACCAAAATATACTCGTATCTATAACATTTTGACAAAGACATCAAAAAATCTCAATACAAAAGAAACAAACCCATACAGCAGATGCAAAAACCAGAGCCGCGTCTTAATTTCAATGAGACGCCAACCAGAGATTGCATTCGAAACCAACATTCGCTGCCATTAATTATATTCAGCTCGCCAGGTGCACACTTATCAAAACTTTTTTCAATTCAAAACTCCACGGAGGTCCCAATTTTTCTTTCTCTGTATGACCCAAAGAAAAGTCTAAAAACTAAAATTTACGACTTTCGCCGCAAGAAAACCCAGAATTCCCTGTTTCTTTATAGATATCGCATACCGTAGATGAAGATTCTTACAACGCCGTATTTACTGCTGATAGGTAATTCTTTCACTTTTACCCCGCTCATTTTTAAGGAACATTCTTCTTTCGATTTAATCAACAGATCGGGTCGTAAACACTTTATTCTAAAGTTCAATTGAATATAAGCTTCAAATTCCATTGAATTATAAATTATGGTATTGAATTATAAGTCCCCAAACTACAAAACTTCAGAGTCGTAAATTTTGTTTTCACGGTATGATTTAAACTATTGAAGTAGATAATTACTCCGCAGTGGGATGCAAAGGGCTTTAATCAAAACTTTATATGGGTAAAATATAAGTTTATTTGTATTTCATAACTACTTGAAAGATATGTAACTTTGTTTCAATTGAATAATAAGTACCTAATATTTACAACGTAGATATGTAAAAACACCAAAGTTTTAGGTGATAAAATGTTGCATAAGGCAATAACGAAGCAATCATTAACCAACGAAGTAGCACTAAACATAACTTTTCTTAAGACCTTAAACATATTAATAAATATATGCGACCATATCTCCTTTATAAGTGTTTCTCGTAATTTGAAGATTCAATTTAACGGTGTCTTTGACTTAAAATGTAACTAGTCTGCCTACGTATTTTAATTATTATGTATAATATCACGGGAACCTCGGCATTATAGACTACAAATCAAACAGCATTTTGCCTCGTTCAATTTCATCATCTTACACACCGATGTTCCTGTCAACAACTTCATTTTTTGTTGTAACCGAATCACGGAGTCTATCAAACTGTACGTGCGTTAAGAATCTGTCTGAAAACACTATTTTATTCTGTGATACATCCCGTAGGCGATGTGGTTTGATGTCGTAATCAAGAACTGGAAAATGTTCACGTTTTTTGTTAC
This sequence comes from Gymnoscelis rufifasciata, assembly GCA_929108375.1. Lineage (NCBI taxonomy): Eukaryota > Metazoa > Arthropoda > Insecta > Lepidoptera > Geometridae > Gymnoscelis > Gymnoscelis rufifasciata. Next base: position 2,922,401 of record OV815320.1, read on the forward strand.
TTCAGTATTGGTTTTTGGGTAAAAAAGCGCTTTTATTTGGCTTTTAGAGGGCGCGTGCTTTGGAGTTTTTGGTTAAGGTCACGACTTTTGACTGGTAAAAAAATACGTTTACTTTAACAAAAAATGTTTGTTATTAAACTAATCCATCATCATCATCAGATGTAACATTTACAAAGTGATCGTTTGGCATTGTATCAATTTATAAAGCCAATTTCGCCTACATCATTTAAACTTTCAGACATCACCAATTTAACCATTTTCGTGTTTGCTTTAATTGACAAGTGGACACGCTTCTCACTTGTCAGATTCACAAAGCCGTTAGTCAAGGGTTTTGTGACTCGCTTACAGATATCAAAGGCACTTGCATTGTGTTTTATTTTGTGCTGCTTCTGGCACAATGCAAAGTTACAGAAGCACTACTTTGTGTATTCCTTTGTTCTGCAAAGATTGCTTAACAGTTAACTTTGAGTTGAACGGATCATTGTATCATAAAGATTAAATTCTTCAATATTGGAGTTGTAGTTCAACTCTTAGACAATTCGTTTAGGTATGTTAACACAATGCTGTTTGAATTGTCCAACAACATTTATTAATCTTTTATCAACAAACTATTCAAGATAAAGATAATAAATCTGTACGGAAATTATAACAATATCCTATGATTTTTTTGTTTTTCAATTATGTATTTCAATTTAGTGTAAACATTCAATTTAAATTACTTCTTAATACACTAATGTAGTTGGGGTCATTTTAATCTTATTGATTTAACATGAATTATTTTAACTGTATAAAATCCTAATTTTATAACCTAAATATCTGCATGTGTCGTTGATATCTTTGTCCAATACCATTATAAACCATTGATGTTGCCGAGTTGTCATGACGCTAAGTTATGGAGGATTAGGGCCGCAATTAGGTTTTGTGATGTGTGTCAGGAATCAGGACTCGTGGGTGGCTTCGATAAATAAGGTTAGTTTATAGAAAGTGTAGGAGTAACTTGAGTCTGGGTATCTCAAACACTGGGACCATCGTTTTATAGTGTCGATATTGATGAGATTGTATTTTGCGTTTTGAGATTGCATTTTTACTGGTACATAAACAAGGTATAACGCTATAATAACAAAGGAAAAATATTGCATGATAATGTTTACGACAAGTTGGATGATTATATTAAGATTTTATTGCGGCAAAAGTTATTCGTTGGCTTAGATAAATAAATCTTATGGACTTATTATCTTAAGTAAATTATGATCCTTAACTGCCGATTATGATTCAGGTTTCATTATTATCATCATCATTTTTTAATTGCGAATTATGTGGTTTCCTATTCCACATAGGTATAGCTACTTATTAATTATTTCTTCTGCAAAGGAAAATTCAGTTCTAAGTTCAGCAAAAATGTATGGTATTTATTTAAACTTTAAAAGACAAGGTGTGCAAAAAGCACGGTCCACTCAGCGATAAAGGCAGAGCAATAAAAACACAGCGCACCCAACCGTAACCAATTACCGATAAATGTGCCAATTTACCTGAAACAAACAGAATTCACTCATCAATAAATTAAAAAGGAAAGATGAGGCTTGAACGCCGAGTTTGCTTTTTCACTCACCTTTTTTACTGCGGCGAATGGTTGAGATTAAATGTGTATGTATTAATAGTGGGCTTATTGGTTTTAACTTTACTGTTATGATTTAATGCCTGATAAATTCATTCTTTATAATATACTTCGGCTTTATTATTATTTTTCCAAAGGCTACATGGCTGTGTAACTGGTATCCGATATATGATATTCTTTACTTATTATAATAATATAGATATTCTTATTGCATTATAAATATATGGTCTCGACGAAATAAGCTTGGTATAACGTACAAGCACTGAAATACTATTGAGTGGAAATCATTTTAATAGCCGTAAAAGGGATCTAATCTTAGCTAAAATCTAACTAATGGTCGCTCATAAGCCAAAATTAGGAGCTAAGTTTGAAAAGTCTGTGGTCAGTGTTTAATAAAAACATTGCGGTGCCAACAATAATAGCTTTATCCTTTTTTAATGTTTTTTGAGCCTTTATTTTATGTATTTATAATACCTATCGCGTTCTTCTTATCTGTTCGAACTATATGTCAAAATAAAATATTATTAGAAAATTCCTCAAAAAGGCTTGGTATTTGCAGAATGCATAAAAAAATCTAAACGGCTTATTTAATCAATTACTGTCAAACCTAACCATTACCAAATAATCTTACAATTGCATTCTCCAACAAAATCATTACGCAAATCATCTAATCAGTGAAATCCAACCATTCACAGTTCTATTCCGCCTCCGATATCGCCCCCGCCAGTCACGTAGGTCTTGTAAATTGGCCCGTAGGAATTCCTAATTAAGACTGTGTTTTTAGACTTGAGTCGGGTCTTGACGTTTCCTAGTTTCGCGCACACGCCGCTGACAGTTGACGGCAACGGGGGGGTCGCCTGGTACACTCTGTAGATTGAGACGTTATTTGCTAAGTTGTTGGAAACCTGTCGTACGGATCAATAAATTGTTCCTGCATGAAATGTCAATACATTTTAATGGTTGTGATGCTTTATGTAGCTAAATGAGAGATTGTGAGCCTTCTTATTTTATATGATTGTATTGTCAAGGACTGAGAAATCTTTGGATATATATAATTATTTGATGTTATCTTATACTCATGTGCCTTCTAGATGTATGTGATCCATCTTCGTCCACATCGACACTTACCATCAGGAGAGATTGTAGACAAACATAGATCTTATAAAAATAAATTATGGAAAAGATATTGATCAGACACACTTTAGAAAAACAAAAAAGTTCAACGCAAACAACATAGCCTATCCGATTTTTTGTGTCCGTTCAAATACAAAATCTTAATTATACACATTGTTACATTCGCTTTAATAATATATTCCAATAAAGAAACACAAATAAAGTGTTCTAGATAATATCCCGATCTTAAAAGATCCTTGAAAATGTTGCAAAGCTGCGTGCACAAGACAAGTTGAAGATACATCCCTTAGCTTAACATTTCCAAACACTCAAGTATTTCCCAGTTACAATGCCATTAAGCGTTTTAAACTCCAAATTGTTGCCAGTTTCAAAACCAGCTCCGAACTTCATCTCCTCAAAGACATTAAGAACTCCTTGCTAGAAACAAGCATTACTGGTAATAGGGATCCGTAGAGCGCCTGGAGCTAACTCAAGTCAGTTGTCATAACGCGTACGTGGTTCGATTTGAATTTGAGAATGCATTCCGGTAGAAATTAGGTTCCTTATAGTCGAAGAGGTAGACTAAGGTGCGATTTAATTTGCAGGGGGTGAATGATTGTGACTTTAAGCGGGGTAGGCTGACAATCTTTACATAATAATTATTAATATGTCAAAGCGATTTTGATCAAAGCTTCAGATTCATATTATTTTGGCATATAGCTTATATATAGCCAGTGGAGATAGTAAGTCAACTTAGTATTGATCTCGTTTCTTGTCACCCATAACTTATATAAGTAGTTAGTTTTCATTTTTGTTGTCTTTTAAATTGTTGACGTCTTTTGTGAATAACCCTTCGAAAGTAGATTTTGTAGAGAGTAAAAGGTTCTAAGGATACTTCCACAATTCATAAATTATAAAAAACTATATACCTAAATGTTATATATCATCAGTTTGGTACTGAATCAGAAATTAGTGAACGCAATATCTTCAATAATATCGATTTAAATTGACGTTCCAATAACCTCCAACCTCTATGTCAAAGATCAAAGACGAACTATCAAATTGAATGTTTTCGAATTCTCAAAGTTCATATCCTGTAACATTGTATCAAAATCGTCACTGACTCTGCGACTCCTTCAAGTTTGTGTTTGCTCGTGTTAATTTAAGTTGCGAAGCTGGTATTGGATTGTTGGGTTGAATATTAATGGCTTATTGAATTTTGTTCCTTGTTGACGTTATGTGAAGTTTGAGAGTTGCAGCACAATAACTGGTGACTAGTCATATTAAGAGAACTTGGATAAGTATTGTTTTCAATATGAACATGGGTCATGAACAAGCTTAGGAGACCAATTTTTGTCTTAGAGAAATCTTAAAAAATTTCAGACTGTCTCTGGTGGTAGGTTTGCCAGTGCGTGAAACGTTTTTTTCGAGTTTCGTAATGTGGTCCGGAAAAGCCTTCTCTACCTTCTAGGTCTTCATGCTTCATCTTAGACCATGATTACTTTACATCAGGTGAGATTGTGGTCAAATGAGGACTTATCTAGCATAAAAAAAAAGACAACTGGAACTGTGAATAAAACACCGACATCGTCGTGACGAGAATAATGTTAAATGATGAGTTTAATCTTCTGTGATAAATTTGCTCATACATTTGATGAGTAGGTACAATAAAATAAATAAATTTATTAATATTTCCGGACAATCCACACACCAACATCTAGCCCCGTGGTAAGCTCTAAGCTTGTGTTACGGGAACAAGACATAAGATATACTTACGCAATATAACAGACATACATAATACAGATATATTTTATTATATATATTAAACACCCAGACCAAGGAAATAGACTAGATGACTAACCCCCGTAGATATATTTTACTATACATATTAAACACCCAGACCAAGGAAATAGACTAGATGACTAACCCCCGTATTCATAAAAATCTTTCACTTTTTATATCAGGTTTATATACGTATAATAGACGTTCTATGAATAAAATTCAAATAAAAAATAAACGTTATGCATAAAACTGTTTTTCTGTTTTTATTTAATCACAATTGTTGTTATGGTAATTATAAAATTATTCATACATATATCTACAACATAGCATTCAACATTGTCTATATCTTTCATTTAATTGTCAAAAGGTTTTTACGTCATAATATCTTCAATAAGACTCTACTTCAGTTCGGTAAAGCACCTAACTGCATGCTTCTTATTTAAGTTTCAAACGAGAAAGTACCTCATAAACTGAACTACTAAAACGGTTATAAAGAATTTATTATGACCACGGCTGGAACCAACTATAAAATCATAAGAGCTGAACTTTCAGAATAGTATAATGCATAATTAGGATTTAGTCGCCCAGTCTTTGGGTTTAAGAGGTCACGAAATTATAAAGGTAGGTTTATACTTCGTTTGGCTAAGAAATTGAATAATTGTATTCAGAATCTCCGGCCATTTAAGAAGAAATAGAGACTAGGATTGGTTTCACTTCTATGTGTCTAAGGAATTCCGTCAATATTTCGATTATATTCGAACATAAAATAAATTAATTAATTAATATTTCTGGACAATCCACACAGCAACATTTATCCCTGTGGTAAACTCAAAGCTTGTGTTACGGGTACTAGACATCTAATATACATAATATAGATACACTTTTAGATATTTATTACTGCCCATAGAACATACAAACACTTGACCCCTTGGCGGGAATCGAACCCGCTACCTCTTGCGCCACAAGCAGGCCTTAGCCCACCGCGCCACTGAGGCAGAAACTTAACCTATTCTTTATTGTTTTTAATTATGTATTCACGAGCTTTCTACCCCACAAGTATGTCTGCCTTTATGGATTTTCTGTGCAATAACTTCCACCTTAACATAAGCCTAAGTTACTCCTTAAAACAGCAGCGTTCTGCCAGTGAGTCCCTTCAAATTCCTTTCAAGCGTTTGTACTGCCCGTTTCAGAGATCACAGATCTGTCGGAAACTGACAGACTGACTGTTGTAGTATGAAACGGTTATAACTATTTCTACAGGATTTACGACTTAGCAGTCGCTGTGACTGTAATCTAAATACAAAAAAACATTTCATTACTACCGTTTTGTCAAAACATCAAACAACGAACACACAACAGTCATGTTTATGAACACGCTTCAAAATAATCATAGAGAATGGGGTTGCCACCACAACGAGAGTTTATTAGACAAAAAGCGTTCCAGCGTCCACTCTACTAAATGTACAAGAGAGTTGGAAACAGACATTTTATTAAATTCACAGGCGCCAGTTCGGTCCACTCGAGGCCTGTATCACTTCTGACTTGCAAGAAATACCTCAATTACTTAAAATAATGGAATTATACTAATGGAATTTGAGATAAAGGCTACTGTCTCAGTTTTGAGGAATGTTTTTAATGTTCTTTATGGATAAATGTTGAAATTCAAATTTTATTATTGTGTTCAATAAGTGTTAATAATTTAAAATTGTATTTTTTTTAATGGTTTTCTAGTGAAATGATTATTTCTTATGAAATTCATATAATTTAAAATCTCTCGTAACTTCTAAGCAATCAATAATATGCCAACAAATGTTTATGGCATATTATTGATCACCCATATACATCCATACTTATTTTTTTCTTACAAAACGAATTCTATTTGAATCAATTGGTTACGAAGATTTATGATACTATTCTTACAACTGGTAGATGATATTTCGTGAATTTTAAGCTCATGATAATGTTGTATGTTTTATTGTATGTTCTGCACGTTTTCCTTGGTCTGGGTGTATGCGACTATGCGTACAGTAAAAATATCTAATTATAATTCTGATAGACTGTTGAAAATTGTCTTTTAAAGTTAGAATACAACTAATTACTTAGCTATCCAGTGACCAGTCCGCTTGTTATATTCGGCTTATTCTGTGACCATTGCCGAGCTGACATCAGTATTTATGTTGTCAATAAAACTGAGAGGAGCCTGTATACATGAATGGGAATAGCATAGATGCTCAGGTTTTAGGTGGGTTTCGTTGAAACTAGCGCAGAGCGATGCAGTTTCACAAAACGAAATGTTTGCTTTTAAACTGTTTGTATAATTTGTGAAATCGTTATAGGTAGCTACTTGGATTTGTGTTGGGATGGTAATTGCAGCTTTTTTCGGGGATTGGAATTTTTGAAAATAGAAGTTTAATTTACCCGTAAACTGGTTTAGTGCCAGCAGTGCTGCGCTTTTGAAAGGTTCATTATTGTATGTTTAATAAAATGATGCATCGTTTTTTTACCTTAATATTCATGTGGCATGTTAATAGTGTAATAGGGAATCAATTTAAATGTTTTTTTTTATAATTAGTCAATTGCCTTTATATTATTATAGACATATTTTTAGTAATAGAAAATCTGTTGTCTAGTTAGACATACATATATTAATTAGCACACAATGTTTTATGCCGTTTTGTTTTAATCTAAAAGTACATATTTATCATATCAACCTTCATAATTTATCCCTTTCACTGCGCACTGGCGATATCATAACGTATTCAAATATTTATATTTCAACGAAACATGACTATTTTAAAGTTAACAACCAGTTATGAACGTTATTTGAACCCCAGACAGGTAAAGCACATCAAAGTACCCGCCTTATTTTCTTTGATGTGAAGGAACGCGAAAGAAAAATGGTAGGTAATACTAATACTCTTTGCGCAATTTTCTGAAATGTATTGTTATTCCAACGGAAATTATTCGAGAACAATGATCAGAGGCAAGAATTGAGTGATTATCTTAAAAGTATTGTTGTGAAGGTTCAATAACTGGAATAAGTAATTTTGTGTGTAGCGATTTTGTCTATATTTTTTAAATATTGACCATGAAGCTTTTGGTATGTTTTGCTGTCAAGAATTAAAAAGTTGAACACAACTTTATTCTGCCATATCACGTTACTAGATCTACCCGCGGGAGCCACGTATTTTCCCGCAGTATAAAGCTTATATCTTATAGCTTTTCTCGATAAATAGGCTATCTTACAGTGAAATAATTATTCAAATCAGACCATTAGTTCCTGAGATTAACGCGTTTAAGCGAAGAAACATAGTCTTTAGCTTAATAATATTAGTTTAATAAAGGTACAGCATAAAATTAAGATACAAGATACAAAATCATTTATTTCCATTGTTTGGTTTTACAAAACTTAGACACGTCAAAATAAATTACAAATTAAAGATTTTTAAGACAAGTTTTAATGTATTTTTCTTGCTTTGTTAATTTAATTGTTTTATAATGTATTTAAGGCCTGTCACAGCGTTATGCGGGCGGGGGCGCGTTTTGATACAAATGTGCTACGTCGGTCGTGGGGCATCGCTTTTGAACGTCATAAAATCGCGCCCGCGACCGCTTATTGCAACGTCAGGCCTAATTGGATAAACTACGCACTTAAAGAAAGCTCCTTTTATTGCAATCACTAAATTCATTTAAACTTATCCTCGACAAAAATTCCGTATAAATTTAAAAACGAGGAAATCTTCCAATAAATTTCGCCAGCGCGAATCAACGTTGAACTCAATATGCGTCGTGACTTCTTGCCAAGACTTGCCTCTAGAGTTTTATATAGGTACGACACTAACACACAGACTTAACGACTTGAGTCAAACATCCGTTTTTATTATCGCTCCGGGATCCAGCGTTTTCAAACAAACGTTTATGGGTCGGTTATGGTTTTCGTTACGTTATTGGTTAGGAATTATGTTATATCATTGGTTTTGCTGACTTTGTAATCTTACGATCTATTGTTGAATACAAAAAGTATTTATCTTAAAAGTGAAATTCAGAATTAATATCTATCTTTCATATTTTTTTATATTGTTATCTTTTTTTAAATTTGTTTTAAAAATTTGTTATCATAAGTGCCCTACAATAAAATAAATTACTTAAAATTATAAGACCAGCACTTAGATAATAAAAATGAATTACACGTATCTTTAATTTTACTTGCAAACGTAACATCAAGAGGATACAAGTTAAGCGTGGCGTAACGATTTCGTACGATTAGTACTAAATTTATACGCCACAAGTCCCTTTTCTGAACATGTTCTATATATATATTGGCACTTTCTTATTACGTTGATAACGCGAAAAAATGGCCAGAGTAGGTATTCTGTTTAGTCTGGTCTTATATAAATACTGAACGTAATTTTTCACCTTTTTATGTAGTCATCATCCAATTGTGTGTTAAAAACTTTTAACATACAATTGACAATTCATATAATTTTCAAAGTGTTAAGAAAATTATATTATGAATCTTTTGTGCTACCATATTATACTTTAGCCATCGATTAGTTTGGCTGGTGTTGTGTTATAAAATTAGTGAATGAATAATTGTATAGCATAAGTAATCGAAACCTTCTGTTAAAAATAATAGCAATCATAACCTCGAAAACTACTGAACGGATACTTCTGCGGTTTCTGCATTAGGAACATAATAAAAAAATTGGGATTTCTGTATTCGGTACGGTAATATTTAAACCTAGCATGCGCAATGGACGGTCTTATTGATTAAAGCAATTTCTTTCAGACAACCTTTGTATGGAATAGGTAAAGATTAAAGAGGACGCTTTTCGCAATCCGAGCCAAGCCGAAACGAGCTATTTTGAAAATATGACTATGTTACGTCAAAATTATGGCCGTAGTTTTTCCTAAAAAGGATTTTCATGTTAGCTTCTCACTGGCAAACAGCTAGCGCAGAAGTCGTGTCGTCAATATGAAATAACGAGCTTCAATGGCATTCGCTTGGTACAAGCCTTGGCAGACTCTCCTTGCCAAGTGTCGCTGTGAAACGGATACGAATGAGTGTACACTCAATGATAAAAGGGGCTGAGCATAGACTCAACCATTAATTCTGTAGAGCCAAGAGGTTTGTGCAGTACTACTATGGTCTTGCTGTGTAGAAATTGTTAAATAAACGTTTAAAACAAGACGTATCTATACAAATCGTTCCTAGTAATTTTATTCACAAAAATTATGTTCTGATTTTATAATTTCCATTTGTAACTCTATTTATAATTCAATTTGAATTGAATTTTCCACGAGCTACCGAGTTGAAGAGTTAAATAAAATGTTACCCTATGCCAAAATGCGCAAGTAAGTAGTTCTTCTTTTAATATCTGTTCACCCGTCGCTGTTTGTGCTTTTCTGGTGTAGGTAGGCCTATGTCTGTAACGAAAATGCGAAGGTTTGTAGTCTTTATCCCCGTTGGTTTGTAACTCGTTATGCCGTATGATCGTAAAGTTTTATTCTCTAAATTGTTTTATAAATTCCATGAGTTAACAGTTCGAGTCCCGGTAGATACATGTTATGTTTTGTAACTTCAAAAAATATATAACGCCACAAATTACTGGTAGGTATTTAAAAAATAAAATGGAACTTTATCATTGTGAGCTTACCTTCATCAATGACAGTGAATATATTTTAGGAGACAATATTTTTCTTAGTTAAATATTCGCTAGTAATGTAGGTTAAATAGAGGTTCTACGATTTTCTATTTTAATCTTGCCCGGCTGACATGACATGACATGAGTAGGTCCCGTTTTTGTGTTACGAATCGAATCTGATTTGATAATAGAGTTCACACAAGCATAAAATTTTGTCGGATCTTAAAACTGATTGCTCGTTCGAACTCTAGCATCGAAATACGGTTTTTGCCACTGAATTTTGATGCCAGAGCTAGCTAGATGCCATCCGGATCCTACGAAAATCAGATTCGACAGAGAAAGACACGATTCCACGTGAACGCAGTGTTACCAGCTTTGCATAGTTCCTAAAATTTTTTAGTTTAGCAGGATGGTCATTCCGTTTGGCCGAACTACTTCTCTTGGTGATTATACCTACTTGGAACAGTCCCCATGTTTTGTACTATCGAAAAATTGGGTTACAATGTTAGTGTGACGTGAAAAGTAATGTATGGGCGGGAATTGGAGTGTTTTCCTCTATTTTTGGCGAGCAAATTGAAGGCATGTGATGTTGAAGTGGGTCAGGATGCGATAATATTCTTCTTTTAGTCATTGATTAGATTGCAAGTATTTTGTGACGCTTCGTCGTAGGCTTGGGTGAGCTTATATATATAATTATATATCAGGTACCTAATGCAGATAATTTATTCATTCAAACGTATAAACTACTGTTCTGAATCCTTTTCCTAAAGCCTTTTAAGTTAGATTCGAATCTAGAAACATTATTTTTGGTAAATATATAATATTATTAATTATAATAATTAAGAACACTTTATTGCACAGGAAAATAAAGACTTGTACAAAAGGTGGGCTTAATGCCAAGGCATTTTCTACCGGCCAACCTCAAACAGGTTTAAGATAAGAAATTGGCACGCAAGAACTAATGATTTTATTTTTAAATTAAAAATGTTGTTTAGGACCTATGCAAAGAAAATTTATGCAGACATAATATATCAATTCCTTACGAAAACATGATAACGCAACAAGGTGTTTCATACGTATTTAATATAACCAAAACCGCTTAGTTACATAAGTTTTTAAATTGGTTTTTGTTTTAATTCAATCATCAATAATGGGTATGTATGATAAAAGTATCAGTTAAGTCATTAATGCTCAATGTAAAGTCTTACGCCCGTATTAATAAACCAAACTCAACCGCAACTTCAATCTTGAGTGCGCATTTGTAACGTCAAATATATACAATCGACGTTATTAAATGTTCACTTAAGATCGATCTAAGAGTTAAGTTTTGTTTATTAACACCTGCCTTAAACCACATCCCCAGCAAATATCTTGACAAGATCACAAGAAAACTTCGGAAGCCATAAACCGCAGATCATAATACAATCCGACAAGAAATCGATGAGTACACACAGTAAGCCCCTAAGAGGGTCCAGCTTGTTTACATGTTTGCTATGGTGTTAGCCAGGGCTCGCCTAATGGGCCCGGCGGTGCTCTTGTTCCCGGGAGCTGGTGTACAAGTAGGCAACGCTTTTAAGAAAGCTAATGAATAGATTTGGATTGGAACTTTAGAAAAGTTGTTTCAAGGTTGTGTGAGTTTTTGACGAATGGATTCATTTTTATAAAGTTTTGATGACACGGAAAGTTTTTATCGATTGTTACACAGATATAAATACCTACTCGTTTTATCAGAAAATATGTGTTATTTTTTCTACAAACTCATAAATCTATAAATTATTTAGTGTACACAAAGACACATATTTATAATATGTACAATAAACATCATGCACCTAAAAGCGAGCTTAACCTTAAAAGAGTTTATATGGTATATATTTTTTTTAAAGATTAAGCCCTAAAATTAACTATGTAATTTATTTTTAAAAGGTTTTTTTTTTAATTCTTTAAAAAAAAACTAAGTATGACCATAGTATGATTGAAGACGCGACGCGCGAGCTCATATAAAAGGCTCTCGCGGTTCCCTGATGATGGTTTCTTCCTGAGCTTCGTAAGCTCCGTTTTCAAAATGAATACTACAATTTGTTTTAAAAAAAGAACTCAGAAATGACTCTCTACCATAATCTTTTAAAGCGTAGTTGAAACACGCTCATCCCAAAAACAGCTCTGCCTACACAAAAGCACAGCCCTCAACCGACTACAGTCAACACAACCATTAGCCTGCTAAACGCAAGCAATAACACTCAGGCGGGTTACGCCGGGTTAGCACTTTACAAAGGCCCAGGACCACCAACGGCGGGCCTTTGATGACCCATTGACCTTGTGGAGTGCTCAGATAACAGATGAGTCAACGATACAGAGATAGAGTACGTAATGTTTGGTAACCCAGTAGGGCTTTGGGGGATGATAATGGCGTCTTGTGTGTGTGTGATTAGGAATTGTCTTTTGCTAAAATTGATATTATTTTGTGAACTCATGTTCTTTAATAACTGAGTGTTTTGTTCTTCACGTGTCCAAACTTTTTTTATTTACCCATATTTTTATTTGCTGGTCTCTGCTAAGGTCTCATCTTTCTCACGCCATCTCAAACATGAGCGTAAAAAATAAATGTATGTTTTCTCCTTTTATAAACGATTTAGAGCTTGATTTTGTCTAATTTCTATTCCATATATAAAAAAAAGTTAAGTTTTGAATTATTCAAGTGATCAGACCTCTTGTATTAGAATTTAACTATCAACCCTTAGATAAAATATAATTCCGTTAACGATTTCAAGTGCGGCTACACTTGTACAAACAATGCAGACTCACACGTACACAATTCAAATTAATAGCAGCATTTAACCAGCTCTCCTTATTTAATAAGTTCAAGTTGTGCCAAAATAGCTTTTTAATATACACCTCAAATACACACAAACCTTTCACAAGAGCTTATCATCCCAATAATTGAAAGTCAATAACCATCGGTTCATTTACTACCGTATTTGTCTTAACATAATACCATTAATCCTGCGTGTTCTTGATCTGTTAATTAGCTGCCTCTTATGAAGATTTGCTCACCACATTCGGGTAAATCGCAATGCTACATTAAACCCTATTTCTACTACTATAAGTTTGATTATTAAGTTTTATAGTTTGCCCAACTAGCTGCGAAGTGAAACTGAAACATGTAATTTGGCAAGTATTTCGTTGGGATTGGAACATACATACCTAGGTATTTGTTTGATATCACGTCTGTGGGTGTTTCAAGCGAGATTTCGTACTAGTTTCACGCCTAGAGGCTTTGGTAAATTGTTTAGTGAACAATGTTAATGTAACTGAAAACACTTCCTTTGTGAATGCTGTGTGTATGGTAACGCTGAATTTTGTGTAAAGCTCAGTTTGGAATATTCTGAAAACTAATGTGGTGGTACATTTAATTAGTAATAAAGAACATATAATTCTGTACATTACCGGAAATTTAAACAGGAAACTAGATTATGATCGGTGGTTCCTCAATTAAAATATGGGTCGGGGTAATCTAACATGAATTTAATGGTTTCTGTGTTTTCCGATATCTGGACGCTGATGGAAGCGTCTTTATTAGTGAAAATCATAGTATGATGGCTGTTTGATATTATAGTGGTATTCAAATTAATGCTTTTGCCTTTTCTTCCTATTATGCTCCAACTGTTAGTGCAATATGCTACTACTGCTCATTAAAAATTGTTTAAAAGCAAAATCTAATCTGAAACACAGATTTTATTTGAAATATTTTGGATATAGGTAAGTTATTCCTATCCAGCTGTGGAATAGGAATTACCTAGTGCCTGTGTTTCTAATTAACCTTCCATGCATTTGTACATCAGAAGCGACAGGTATCCTTGTTCTCATCGTCACAAGAAACCATTTAATTCGCTGTCTGTTTTGCAACAGAATTAATTGTTTAATCTTAGATTACAATCCTGAGTTGTGTTTGTTCGCAAATAGGTACAGTGTTTACTTAATTACTAATCTTGTTTACTTTCATTTTGAGATGTTTGATTTTGGTAATACATTTTAGTATAACAGGTTTATTTACTTTATATTAATCCAAAAACATGTTTCTTATTCTTTCTAAGCTTGTTAAGCAAAAAATACCTGCAATTAAAGCCAGCAAGATAAGAACACATAATTTCTTAATTTTTTTGTAAGCTTTACTTTAGTTTGATGCTTCAAAAAACCTAAGAAAATGAGTTGAAAGGATAAAGAAAACATGACACCTGGTCAAGATACAAATTCATTTATTTCCATTGTTTGGTTTTACAAATCGTAGAAACATAAAAATAAAGTAGGTAAGCTTTCCAAAATATACACTACCCGCAATGATTCAGAAGTGCAACATCGGACTATCTGAACGTAACATTATAATTCATAAATGTTTTCAGACAAGTGACTTAAATAGTCAAATACAATATCATCGTCTGATAAATCCATACTTTCCCATCAATCGCGTTAGTACAATTAACATTTGGCATGTCCTCAACGTCAGAACAGACATCATCACAATGCTAAGGGCTCTTCAGAACTAACGAAGCCATTCTGTAGGTATCGTGTGAATTTATCGCGAGAGCTATTGACATGGATTGTTGATGATTGTATGCGGGCCTCTGGAGTTGGACATAAAAAACTTATAGTGATATCAAGGCTTAGGCTTTTAACTGGTTATAACTGGCTATGAATTTCAAATGAAACAATTTAGGTCTATATGCAACGGAATTATAAATTTGTGGTTTCGAGAAGAGTTATTAACAGTTTGTTGATAATTGTATGCGGGCCTACGAATAAGACATTCAAAATGAATAGTTATCTCAAGGTTTAGGCTTTTAACTGGTTATAACTGGCTGATAATTTCAAATGAAACAATTTAGGTATATGCAACGGAATTATAAAGTTATTTTATCGCGAAGAGCATGGATTGTTGATGATTGTATGCGGGCATCTGAAGTTGGACGTAAAAAACTTATAGTGATAAGGCTTATTCTTTTGTGGTCGGTTATGTCGGCTGTGAGTTTCAAATGAAACAAGCATGGTATGAAATCAAACAAAGATGTTTTCAGAATTACTTGTTCCTAAATAATCTGTTGTATTTTTGACATTTTATGCAATCCTAGTAAGTACGTGTATATATATAGATATATAAATTCGTCTAGAATAATTATGAAATATGAATAATCATATTTATTTTTTACTAGCGGCCCATATTTATTTTTTACTAGCGGCCCGACCCGGCTTCGTATGGGTAAAAAAGTTCCCGGCAATTATTCGATTTTTTCTCACCTTTTAAACCTTCCCTAGACCTCCACAAACATTTCAAGACTAAGATAAGATAAAGCCGTTCAGCCTTTCTCGAGTTTTAATCAGACTAACGAACAACAATTCATTTATATTTATATAGATTTCCACAAATCGCGACCTGAAGTCGATAAAAAAATGGGTCAACGAATTGAAAGTCAACAAAGTATGTCACGTGGAATTTCTTTGAATAGGCATTTAAAAATTATTTTTCGTTTTTTTCGAGTATGGTATCTTAAAATTACAATGCATAATACCCACTCATAACAAGATGCCATTCAAAACCACGCATCAAACGTTTTTACAGAGTTTGTATGTCTTTGCAATTATGCATGCGTAAGCCGTACGTAAGATTGCTGGGGCGGAGGTCAACAGGCGTTGGATAGCTCTCTGGATGAACGGATAATATATTGAGTGCCGGCTTGGCATACAAAGTAGGATTTCAAGATTTCAAGTACCGTTGTTTTTTGAGCTGTGCGAGAGTAAGTAAGAGATAAGCTAGTTTTGTGCTATGAGATATTGAAGTCTAAATTCGATGGTCTGAAACATTTATGGTTAAACAACAATTTTATGCTACGGCGTTGCCATTGTTTTATGAATTGAAAAGTGACACTCACTGTGACACTCGCTGACGACCTCTGTGGCTCGGTGGGCGAACGTCCGCCTGAGGTGCAGGAAGTTGCGGGTTCGATTTCCACAGGGGGGCCAGATTTTGTACGATCTTCAATTTCTGGTTTCGGGTCTGGGTGGATTTTTGCTACATCACTACTAGAACATTGTCATAAGATCTTGAACGAAGCAAGTTGAAATTCACACTCTTTACCCATCTCACAAAGATAAGGTCCTTTTTAGCATTACTTTAACAGCTGTTTACGTCACATAAATAATGTAATATAAATGCAAATGGCCGTACTATTGCTACTTATATTCAGAACGTTTGAACTTGCACTTTATTTTATATGAGCCTTCAAATACTCGTCTTGCATTCCAGTAGACCCGATGTTGCCTTGTGCTTGCGAAAGCGGATGTGAGTTGAAGCATTTTGTGATGTCCATCACTTTAAAAATTGCCTTTACTGTTAATATTGTATCAATAACTATGCACTATACGTATATTAGATCATATTTTTTAATTACTTGTACTTTTCCATGCTTGAACATAAACTTGATGTTTTCAATGTGTCAATTTTGATATTGAAATTGCATAAAACTAGAAAAACATTAAAGGACGAACGGAAGTGAGCCAAATTTTTACGGGACAAATAGGGCATAACACAGAATGTATTGTTTAGATAAAAAAAAACTCTTCCTTCGCGACAAATCATGCCAATTTTAATCAATTAAAGTCAAAATTTAGGCCTCACAGTATTAATGAGCAATATACAGTCAATTATAACTTGATTTGTAGCACACCTTTTAAGTTTAAAATACATCTCGTAGGCTGCAAAATTTCAATTTGCAATCAATAATCTCAGACTCAAACCTAGTTCTCATAAACCAAGCCGGACCAAACGCAGAACCTCGTAGTTCAATACAAAATACCATTACTTAGTCGGTATCAAGATCATGCAAAACATGAATTTATATTCCTCTCATTTATACATTCGTACATCAGAGTATAATATCAAGAAACGAACTTTAAACTTTCGAAATGCTCTCGACAGACAGACAGCTGAGTGTGATAGCGATGAAATACCGGAACAGGTAACGAGGAATGGCTAGGATTGAAGAAGTATTTCATTATTCTAATGTAATGAATAGTTTTATGGTACTTACTTAAAATTCCTATGCGAAATATTATGACATAGTGACTCAATACTAGATAACAGCTATTATCATTAAAAAGCAGTTATTTAAGTAAATAACTTAAATTTGGACACAACTTAACCACCATGTCTTGTGTTGTAATTTTATTGAAGGTTGATATTTGTTTCAACTTAATCATATCATATTTTAAGTATATTCAATGTGCCGTATATAACGTTTTAGATTTAAGATATCTGTAAGTTATGTGTGTGTTTTTTATAAATAAATATCTATTTTTTTACTACTTAAAAACTATTTATTAATAGACAGATACCAGTCACTTTCAGATTATTAATATAATTAATAATGCATAGGAAATTTGAGATTTAAACAGATTTAAAATGAAGATTCAACCAGCTATTCCACTTCAACTATGTAGACGTGCTAGGAACGGTTCCAATTGAACGTGATAAAAAATAAATTAAAATAAGCACAGATGATATCGAGCCGGGTTCCGCAGCCATTGTAGTTACATCGGTAGGAGCGACTAATTGCGGACTCTTTGTTATACAAAATGAGGTGTTAGCTTTTCTATTAGGGAATTTCGAAATAGATATTCTTTGGCGATGTAATAGGTTATTCTTATTGGAGGATGATGACCCTGGATAAAGATATGAGTGTCAAAAATTAACAAGTGTTTTGTTTAGGGTATTGACCAATTAAATGTATTGTTTAGGGATTCACCAATCGAATTGTATTAACTACAAAATTGTTAAAACTATTAAAACTGTGTTGTTCTATTCGCTTTTCAGTATAAAACATAGAAGCAAACTGTCAAGACAACGTTATTTCCTTGATTATTTTTAAGTTGACCTGTACATGTTTGTAAATAAACGTTTTTGAAAGTTAAGCATAAGCATTTTTACTAATGTTTTTTTTTATTGTTACAGATAATAAAGAAGAACACTGCGTATGGCCGAAAAATCTCACAAAAGTCCAAATAGAGCGTCTTCGTACGCCGTATGGACCTACCAGCATGTCCAGGAAAAAATAAAAAACGGCCTGTCAGGTAAAAAAAACGATGCAACAAAACCTGTCGTAGGACATGACACAGAAAGAAAAGCTACTGAAGAAAATGATAGACAAGTTATAGCGGAGGATGGCAATCAGGTTATAGCAGAGGATGATCAAATTGTAGAGGAAGATGAAGTTAGAAAGAACGTGTGGAGCGATGATGAACTATACATAGCAGAAATAAGAACCAATGTGCGAGGGAGACGTGATACTAGTGTAGACAGTGAGGTTGTGAATAGTGTAAGTGTAGATAGCGAGATGTGGGAGTTAGACGCGGACATTTCGGAGTGTGACTGCCTGGGTCCGCCGCCGGAGTTCCTGCTGCCGCCGCCGCCGCGACCGCCGTTCTTACATTCGGAGTACTACTGTGGGGATGATCCGATACCGGATCTGGAGACTTGTGACATGGAACCAGTAAGTTATTTGATATTTCTAAGATTTATAAACATAATCTCATTCACTAAGAGGTAACTGTACATGGGTAATGCGACAGTCACCACAACCTTTCGATTTGTAGTAACCACGGAGGGAGAGGGTTAATAAAATACTTTTGTCCATGAGTTTAACTAAAAACAAATCATTTTTTTTGTGACCTCCGGGTGGTGCTAAGAACAGTTTCTGGTGGTAGGTAGGCTTCGGCCGCGGCTTGTCACCACCCTCCGGGCTGGGCCAGTGCGTGACGCGATTTTTTCGTGTTTCGTAATGTGGTCCGGAGAAGCCATCTTCTAGGCCTTCATGCTCCATCTTAGACCACATCTTCACTTTACATCAGGTGAGATTGTGGTCAAATGAAGGCTGAAGGAAGAAAAAAAAAAAAAAAAGGTTCTGCGTAATATTCTTCAGATTTTTTTTAGAGAAATACGTTGCACAAAATATTTTAATATCAATACGATCTTGTGGATCCTCATTTATCGTGGCTAGGTATCATAATTATTAATTAACACACATCTCAAATCTAAACTATTGTACTTAAAACATGATTGTATGAATAACACATTTCTACTGATATTACTGAATGCTTATAAGAATTTCGAAATAAAAATACTTATTTAACTAGATGGTCATTAAAATGACAAACTGCATTTGACCGCTACAGCCTATAAAGATAATCATATCTCATAACATCTTCACGCGTGTGGGCAGTTCCAACTAAGCTATTTAAAAATTCAAGCTTCGCCTAAAACATGTCAATGGATTAGTAGATTATGGTACGTTTTCTGAATAAATAACATTCACGTCTCAATCATCCAATTCAAATGTTGATATCGAGGCTGATCTATGCACGTGGCTGGCATGCATCGCATTCACTTGGTGGGTGTTTGGTTTGCTTGAATTTGAACTTTGAGGTTCTCGTTACAGCGGTTGGGATATTACGGACGTTTTATAATTGGCTTTCAGTTTTTGATTGGTTTGTGGATTTTCGAGGTATTTTCAAAAAGATTAATCTAAGTTCTACTGATGGTGTAGTAAGTAAATGAAAATGTAACGGGTCCTAAACATAAAAATATTTTTAGTATCATCAGACTGATCAAAGAGAGAATGTAATGACATTAATAACATATAAATTAAATTATAATCTCGGTCATTCAAAAGATTTTTTTTTAAATGATACCTTTGATCACAATCTATAGATTTAAATTAGAACTAGATATCTATCTAATATAACAAACAAAGTTATCTCTGGACTTCATAATTTTGGCAACACAGTTCTGTCTAATCCTTTATTATAAGATGAGCACACAATGTATTTTCGACATATTTGACAACGCCATTAATATACCGGTGACAGTTTTCTGTCGACATGTAATCTGAGATTCCCTAAAACGTTAGCTTTATTAATCTATTCCAAGCATCTGCTAATAAAGCGGAGATTAACTCCAAGACTCTCGCCTGACTCACTATCGTAATCCAAACTAAACATTAATTTAACATAAGAATTTGACACAGCTCAAGCTTCACATTATTTTACACATACATATTATTTTGTTGCATAGATTGACGGCGAGTCACTTTTTATTGACACTAAATTTGAATCATAATCATCATCATCACCATTTTTATGTTCCCACTGCCGGGACAGAGACTTCTCTCTTGACGAGTGGGTTTTTTTTAACATAAAAATATTTTGACACTTTTCACAAATTTGCAAAAACAAAATGAAACGTTGAACTACTGCGATAGTTTTAAAACTGTGTTGCAGTGTCAGCGCCCTCCTCCAAACAAAGTTTACAATATACCTTGTGAGAGGCATCAAACAATCTAAACTAAGTATTTAAAATTGAAGTTAAATAAACATAAAAAGCAGCTTAGATTAGGTCTTAATTTACCACGCTGGGCAAATGCGGGTTGGTGAATGTCACATGGCCTTCAAATTCTTTTTTAAAGTTATCAGTACATGCTGCACAAAAAAATTTAAAAAATCTAGAGGTACATGGCGGAGTTGCAACCCACGACCTTTTGAAAACATCGAATGTTCTCCCACTTAGCCAACACGGCTTTTTTACTGCCAAATTAGAATACTACTTCGAAACTATGGGTAAGGTCAAATTCATGTGATTTATATTGATGTTCTACTCACTATTTCTATCTATTATTATAATAACCTAAAAGTACACATAACTATTACCGACCCTTTAATATTTTACGCTACCGGTGTGAAAATTGCGTCTAAAACATAAAAATAAAATGAAACATTCAAATGATTACTCACCAAAAATTAAGTAGCAATCACCTGTTCAATAAATTCAAAATAATGAGTCATTTTAAAATGAAAATTCCACATTCCATTACTAAATTTGTTGTATTTATGAATCGAGAATAAATTAAGTTCATATGATTCCAAGCGCGATTGAAAATATGACCTTTGACTCGAAAGTAATCTGTATTGCTATAAAATGTCAAAAAACTATTGAAATGAAAATGTATGGAAGTCGGAGATGTAAGGTCACTTCTATGTTATGGCTTATTTTTGTATGAATGCATTTTGTAAAATAAAATATAACCCAATATATGTATGCCTTATCTGTAAAAGTTTCTGTTTGTTAAAAACAGTTAACTTAATTAATACGAGTTACGAGAATTGATACAAATATAATATGACTGAATACCCGTGAGCATCCCTGTTTACGTTCCCACTGCTGGGACACATGGACTTCTCCCTTGACGAGAGAGATAAGGCCTTAATTCACCACGCTGGTATAATATTAATACCCGTATTTCTAAGAAATAGTAATATTGTAGGTCCTTTCTTAAGAAATATTTACGAAAACGACAAAGTTACTCAGGGGTAGAGCTTGAGAAGTTAGGTCTTGACATTTAGGGCGTGGAGTGTTAGAAACTCAGCTATACATGAGTTCTGATAACTTTTTAACAGTGTGAGTCCTTTTGTGTCGCTTTTAACAAAAAATGTAGTATAATGATCTAGAGTTATTTCAAGTACTTCGATTTCTATTTACCTTTTTTTTATTATTTAAGATTACCAACAATAAATAATTAATGTTTGTTTAAGTTAACTTAAGTTTTTGTTGGCAAAAATGGTAGTATAATTATTGCTCATAGTATGCCTACTAAGGTGGTCTAATAGGCAACGCAATACAATGTAAGATCACCATTTATTACAGTTTTAAGAATCTGTTCCATTTAGCACCAATTTACGAAATTAACATTCAATTCCCAAAGAATATCTAATTCAAAATCTTTATATAAAATTCCTATCGACTTTTTCATTCCTTAATGTAACACAAGTATACATAGCTTAGCTTATCGTTTAGAACCCCTTTAAAGAAGAAAGAGTTTTTTCTATATACGGTCAAAATGGTCATTATACGACTCGTCTGTGAGTGAAGCCTAAGCAATGAACAAACAAACTGCACCTTTTATCGTGGTAAGCAAACACGGTCTTACGTCTATGACTCTCGGCTTATGTTTTTACGAAACCGTCATATTTCCTACTTTGTTTACCTTTGTGCCCGTTTTGAAAAGATAACTGTTCAGTTGGATGTTGGATTAAGCTTTACAAAAGCGTATATGACATCAAACAGTTACAGGCTTCGCTCAGCTCAGACGATGCTGAATTTATTCCACAACATAAATTTATCAGATACAACTAAGATTACATTTTTAATTTTTTTTTACACAAATACAATCTAGCCCCGTTGGCAGCTCTAAGCTTGTGTAACGGGAACTAGATTTCTGATAACATATAAAGCACCCAGACCAAGGAGAAAAGTGCTTGCAGAACGTACAAACACTTGACCCCTAGGCGGGAATCGAACCCCTCTTGCGCTGCAAGCGGACCCTGGCCCACCGCGCCACTGAGGCAGTCCTTTGATATCGTAAATGGTGAAGTATGAAACTAGAACTTATTGGAGTATAGAGTAGGCCTCAGAACCTAGGCGTGAATCTACCCCTCACCGTAAGCTGACACTTCCGCTGAGGCAGTCGAAAACAATATTCACCTTCAAAGTAAGAGAGAATCTCTATCTAACGGGTATTTTAAATATATTTTTTTTACTAAGTTTAATTTAATAACTTTCAATCGCTGTATTTTTAGTTATAATGTGATATATGACAACAATAATAGTAATAGCTTGAGATATATCTATAAATTCATCTATGGTACAGTTTCCTACAAAACGTTGCAACTAATTTTCTCACAGGTGTTATAGTTAACCTCAAATCTTTGGACAAACATGACAAGCGAGGTAGAGCAAGCTTTTAAGTAAATTTGCCATGTAAAGAGAAAGCATACGTTTCAACAAATGTTTGTTCAAGATGGACACATGGAGAATGATTCAGATATTTTGGATTAGGTTGTTTAATTTGTCCTATTGTACAAAGATTATATCATAAAATCTCAAGATGCTCTGATTTAAAAGCTCCTGTTTAGTCACGTGAAGACAATTCATTTAATAGAATCGATAAATTTGCAACGTCCAGGCTAAAATAGAAAATCTAAATCATAGTAACTATTTAAATAATCTTGGATTTAATCAATATTAAAGGCCTGTTTCACAATGTAAACAGCCAATGGTTATAATATAGTTAAAACTTATACTAGAGAGATGTAATAAACAACAGACTTAAAACGGGTAACAACGGGTGTTTATGATACGATCATGGCGCTTGTAACAGCGTAAAAATGTCGGGAAACTCAAAAATCGTTCCTCAAACGCAAAAAGCTTTCCGTCAATGGAACGCTCTTCCTCAAATCATACGAAACGCTAAATCGCTTCCCATCTTCAAAAAACTGCTTCACGAACACTTATTTTTATCTATTTAATAGTTTATTTGTATTATTATTCTTTATTTTATTTTTTTAGTATCGCTCCTATTAGGATATAGTTTAGGATTTATGTAAGTTTATTTTAAAGTTAACTTTATCTGAAAATAGTGTTACAATAGTTTATTTGGTATTTATTTATTCTCCTTGTTATAATATCTTCTTTAAGTTACGCCACTGTCAATGTCGTTATATTTTGTGTGTGTCCATCCAAAGGTTGCTTGGAAGAGATCGCTCACAGCGATAAGGCCGCCCTTTGTACTCCAATGTATTGTCTTGTTATTGTTTGCTGTTTGTATTTTATTTGTGACTTGTGGTGTACAATAAAGAGTTATCTATCTATCTTACCGTTAACTCATATTATGTAACCCGTTAAAAGTTTTCAATCTTCATCAGAATACAGATAAGCTCTGTCTATATTCAGAACTACTTTAACATGTAAATTATTTGTAGTTGTCATCTGAAACAAACTTAACTAGCACCGTCAGATCACTGTCTAATTTACCTACCATCTTGAGAATTTGATATGAAGTTGAATTATATCTGTTTATTAATTAAAAGTTCTATCTAAATGACAGATAAGTTGAAGCCAGATGCTGGTAACTTAATAACTTTGACTTAACTTTCAGTAAAGTTGTAATGCCCTCACATTATGATGACAGAGATAAATTATTAACTACCTCCAACCTTATAAGTAAAAGCGTCGACTTGAAGTTTGTATTCTTGCGAATATTTAATTGTTTTGACAAGTTTGAAATAAATAATTCAGTTAATTCGTTTGTTTTAACTTAGTTTGTATTTTAAGTTTGATAAAACTTTAATTATGCGTATTGTTTTTGAACTGTTAGCTATATGATTTTACGGGTGTCTGAATCCAAAACTTTATTAAAAGAAAAAGTTCTGTGATCTATAATATAAAAATGAATCGCAAAATGTGTTGGTAAGCGCATAACTCAACAACGCCTGGACCAATTTGGCCAAATCTTTTTTTAAAATGTTCGTTGAAGTTCAAGGATGGTTTTTACGGCGAGAAAAATTAGAATTATTGCTGGAAAAACCCTAAGAATAGCCCTTTTCTTTTTCCCATACAAATGATTTGTAACTAAAACGTAGTCAATTTGAGCTTTATTGCTATGGTATAAAGTTCATATTAAATTACAAGCACTCACTGTTGTCTAAGCAATGTAGGTGTGTTCCTAACGTCAAAGATCATATCTATCAAAAGTATATAAAATTTTCATGTCACAATGTTAGTTACCGTACTCCTCCGAAACTGCTTTACCGATTTTTACCAAATTTTATATGCTTATACAGGTCTGGAGAATCAGCTACTATCAATTTTTCATTTTGCAAAACAACGTTTGCTGGGGTCAGCTAGTTTATAATAAAATTTAACAAACAATTTAGCGACACTTAGTTTTTCGGTAATTGATGAAAAAGAACATATAACAGTCTTAGATTTAATATCACCTCATCTAAATAATAGGTACCTAAATATATAAAAACCAAAAAAGTAAGGTAAGATATCTAATTCAATTTCAAGGAATCGATCCCGCTACCTCTTAAGCCCTATAATATATATGCAAATCAACAGTCTATAATTTTATGAGCTTTTTACAGCCTTCTGATCACCATCCATAACCACCTTATAAACTCTAAAAAGGAATAAAAATCCGCAAACTTATATCCTCAATAAACAAGTCTGATTAAGTTGTCATCCGTTTATAAGCCTCAACACCTTTTCATAGGAAAACTCAGTAGGTGTTCCAAAGACCCTGTGATTCACGTTCTGAGAAATGATGCGGTGGAGGTGCCAGTAGTGTGTGGTTTTGTTTGCGGCTCAAATTCTTTTGCGGTTCAGTACAATACATGTTTATTTGACGATTTTATTATAGGTTTTATGCTGAAGTGTGTTGGAGAATAAGTTAGAAGTTATTTTTAATTTTACGTAAAGTACATACCTAGTATATGTAAAAAAAAAATGTATCAGTTTTTTTGGCACTTTGCCCTTGAGATGGATGTTTATTTTATTATTATATTTAAAATCTAGGTATGTGTATTATCATAAGTTTCTCAGATGTTTAGTACCCGCAACACAAGCTTAGAACTAACTACGGGGCTAGATATAGATATGACCATGTAAAACAAGAGTTCATAAGCATCTCGCTAGGAAATTTATCACTTATTGCTACTTATAGCAACCGAAATAACAAAATTTTTAATGATTTTTAATGAGTTATAAACCTTAATTTGCATTATTATGAGATTTTCTACGAGATGTCGTTACTCGATAATACAAAGTGCAGAAAAAAATCGACCTCGTGATGACGCGTTGGTGTTATTGGTAGCGCGTCGAGGTGCTATCCTGGAGATGCATGTTCGAATCCTGAAGGATGTGTCTTATTCTTGTTCAGCATAAAATTTAATAAACAAAATAACTTAATATAAAAATATGGACGATTTTATAAGAAATCACTGTTAAAATATTAATATAGTAATATTTTCGTCGTTGATCACGTGACGCAAAACGCTACATTTTAAAATGGCGTTAGTATACCGGACTGTGACGTAACTAAGTAGTACAAAACTGTGTGTCCTACACCGTCTAAAGCAGATTACCGACACGTGACGTCACATCTTGAAGGATACCGATTTCCGCGCACTTTTGGCAACTAGAAATTCATTATTGAACATTTAATATTAGGTCCTTACATATGAAATTGGCGTTTTTCGTACTGGCCACTTTAATCACAAATTTCTCCTCTTTGGTAAGGAATTCCAAATTCAAATTTGTACAGCTATAGACTCATGTATTTGTGCTTCGATGATCGTCATTCATTTGTTTTTTTTCTTCTGTTTTTTTCTGTTTGCGTCACTCATTTTACAAAATGGAAAACTTAAAATATCGCATTATTTACGAGTACGAGTTCCGCCGTGGCACTAGTGCTGCGGAAACAACTCGAAGGGTGAATGATGTGTATGGCGGTCGTGTTGCAAAAGAAAACACAGTTCGTTTTTGGTTCCAACGTTTTCGTTCTGGAAATTTCGACTTGCAGAACAAGCCCCGTGGACGGCCTGAGACTCAAGTTGATAATGAAGAATTGAAGGCTATTGTGGAAGCGGATCCATCGCAAACCACGTCCGAGTTAGCTGCAGGCTGCGGTGTTAGTGATAAAACTGTTTTAATTCACTTGAAGCAAATTGGGAAGATTAAAAAGCTTGAAAGGTGGGTACCTCACGAATTGACTGAAGCAAACCGGCAAACGCGCGTCGACTGCTGCGTTACATTACTAAACCGGCACAATAATGAAGGTATTTTAAACCGAATCATTACCTGTGATGAAAAATGGGTTCTTTACGATAATCGGAAGCGCTCAGCGCAATGGTTGGATCCTGGCCAGCCAGCCAAATCCTGCCCCAAGCGAAAATTAACCCCAAAAAAGTTACTTGTAAGCGTTTGGTGGACTAGTGCCGGTATTGTTCATTACAGTTTTCTCAAATCTGGCCAGACTATTACGGCTGATGTCTATTGTCAGCAATTGCAAACCATGATGGAAAAGCTAGCGGCTAAACAACCTAGGCTGGTCAATCGCTCCACGCCACTGCTGCTTCACGACAACGCTAGACCACACACTGCGCAACAGACGGCTACTAAATTAGAAGAGCTTCAATTGGAAAGTCTAAGACATCCTCCGTACTCCCCGGACCTTGCTCCAACAGATTACCATTTTTTTCGAAATTTGGATAACTTCTTGCAAGGGAAAAAATTCAACTCCGATGGGGCAGTCCAAATCGCCTTCAAAGATTTTATTGATTCCCGTCCGACTGGTTTTTTTAGTAAAGGGATCAATGAACTACCTATAAGATGGCAAAAGTGCATAGAAAATAATGGTTCATACTTTGATTAATTAAATATATTATATTAAAAAATATTCGACTTTTTGTTCCTCCCATACAAAACGCCAATTTCATATGTAAGGACCTAATATAATCATAATGCATTGTTTTTTACCGAAATATCATTAAGGTATGTTTATAATATAATAAGAATCAATTAAATTTTTTTTTTAATTAGTCGGCTATTTACCGCTAACAACTTTTTTATTGAATACCCGTATTAATATTAAAGTGATTTTGTTGGTTGTTTAAAGGTTTTACTTGATGATTGTTAAATGAAAGTGAAGTGGTATTGATGTTATAAATATATAGTGAAGTAATAGATGTAGTGAATAATATAGTGAAAACCTCTGTACAATCCAATTATAATGTGTTGTAATATCTCATTATGTGAATTGTAATTCTTTTGAGATAATAAAGTTCTTAAAACCGAACAATTCCATTTTTGTATAAAATCATCTTTCGCAGCTTATATAGAAATTCATGACTTACGAACACAAAAGGCAGGTAGGTGTCAATATCGTGCTAACAAGTTAATCTACCTCCCGTTGGCCGACCACATCCTGTTTGTTGAAAATTTTCTGGTGGTCTGAGGTACTAATTAATTGTGAATCGATTGAGACCTTGGCGTTTTTATCGTAATATCTTAGTTAGTGTTTTTGTTTTTGGTGATTCAGGAACATGATGATATACGATATTTTTTTGCTTTTTTGCATTTCTTAAAATATATTTATATACTATAGATGATGGTGTTAAAATGTGAGGCAGTATGTGATTGCTACCTGATATTTTTTTACAACATTACGGGCTCTGGTCAATGTTTTGAGCACGTGTATCAAAATCTGTACTAAAAGCCAGAAAAATAATGAAGTAAATATAAAAAGTAAAAAATATGGTTATAGTTTTTTTGGTGGATTTACTCACGAATTTAACATTTTTTTTATTTATTTTACGTTTGGGTTTTATATACCCAGTCCCGTCTTTAAAATGAATAATGTAACTCACTCAAAGTAAAATACTCATTAAAATCGTCATCAGAACTTATTAAAATTGATATCATAAGAATCTTGTTTCATTTCTATGAACTCTATACATAAAAAAAAAACAAAATATCAAATAGCAAAAAGTTTAATACTTACACTTACACTCTCAGATCTCACAAATGACCGTATTCACTTTCAAACCCGAAACGTCTGACTTACATAACACGGCGAAAACACAATCCTTATCCAACATTTTTATAGTAAATAAACTCTATTTTTACTGAAAATACTTACGCTTATTCAACACAAGAAAGAAAACCTTTTGTCTGCGTGGGTTGGATGCTTTTGTTGTCCTTTGAAGTGGTCAGAATTCTCCTGTTTGATGAATACAATAAAAAGCACAGTTCTTTGTAATGTTTAAAAATAAAACAGGCGGTCATCGACATAAACACTCTTGAGCGTAGTTTTTTGTACAAAGAGATAGGATCGATGTTAAATGAGCCAATAAGGCTGTACTTGCCAATTTAACATTAAGAATGATGGCAATTTGCGTTCACAAGTCATTAAAAATAAGAGTTTTTGCGATATTTTTGTGTGCGAAACTTTATTTATATGTTGAGTACTATTAGTAGTCGTTTTACGTAGAAATTGGTGCTGTTACACTTTGTAATATTGGAAATACTTGAGTTTAAGTTTATAAAAATCCTTTGAATAGGAATAGAACGTGAAGAGTATTTGCCACTAAGAATAATTTGAAGATTAATTTATATAAATAAATATTCACACAATCCACACAACAACATCTAACCCCGTGGTAAGCTCTAAGCTTGTGTTACGGGTACTAGACTATATACTTAATATAATAGATAAATAGATATGTTTTATTATACATATAAAACACCCAGACCAAGGAGAATGTGATTACAGAACATACAAACACTTGACCCCTCGGCGGTTACTTCTAATAAAACATGCTCTGTGAAAAACGCAAATAAATGCCATACTTGCATTAACATCATCATCAATCACAATGCAAAACAGAATACAAAATAAATCTAAAATCCCTGCAATTATTTCCTTTCAAGAAAAACCCAATCCACACTCTACAGGTACGGCGATAAAGATCTAAACGCATCCGAAGCCCTCAAAAAGGTACGTCGATTTGTCAAAAGATGGCACTATCTGAACTGAGATCCGTCATCGGTAGGGGACAATTTATTGAGCATATCTCACGGTGGGCTATCACGAGATCTCCTTGGATACAATATTTAAAGTGGTAGTGAGGGGAAAAAAATGAAACGAGTTTGATCTTGAACTAAGTAAAGTAAGTTATAAAAGTTATTTAACTTGTTAATTTTAAACGGCATAGTAAAGTGAATTTGAAATAGTTGTCTAGTGAGATTATCTATATCTATTTTAATATATATCGATAATAATACTGAAATTATTTTACTAAAGTTTTATGAAAGTAAGACAGAAAATACATGGTATTATATTTACCAACTACAAAGCTTATTTTTTATTAGATTCAATTATTAATCTACCTTATAAAGTAGTCTACGTCGACAACATCCGAAATGACCAAGTAATTTGAAAATAAATAAATCAATGAAACAATGCTATTTAAGTTTTTTCATATGTCTTTTTAGATGGGTGACATTCTTCATTGTGAGACAAAACCTTTTTTGAAACTAAATGAAGAATTTGGATGTAATGCCTTTCGTATTTATTAGCTCTTTCTGTTGATGTCGATTATTAAGGCGTACACAAAAAA
The DNA here is from genome assembly GCA_929108375.1 of Gymnoscelis rufifasciata. Lineage (NCBI taxonomy): Eukaryota > Metazoa > Arthropoda > Insecta > Lepidoptera > Geometridae > Gymnoscelis > Gymnoscelis rufifasciata. Next base: position 2,952,614 of record OV815320.1, read on the forward strand.
ACAAAGACTCAAGACTCACCCAAATATCCCATCACTAAGTAGCTTCCCGCCTCAGTTTATCGCGCTGTCTATCTCGAGACGGTAGCCGATTTGTCAATGCCCGTCCTTAATTAATAAAGGGGACTGCCATCGAAAAAATATTGAATAAAAGCTTAATTAATTTGGTACCAGTGAAGGGTATTTGGGAGCTGGTATATTTCATGTTGAAGTACGTAATCTATTAAATCTGTATTCTGAATACTCTGAATAAAATATAACTTTGAAATTTCATTCACTTTTGCATTTGATTCATCAACATTTTCATCATTTCAGCTGTAGTACGTCCACTGCTGAAAAAATATTTATTTATAACTCAATATTCATGTAGGTAGGTACCTACTGAAAACAGATTGACTGTTATTTTGCTGGGAAATATATAAAATATGAAGAGCGAATACGGAACACGTATGCCAGGAAAAATGCTGGGAAATTAGAAAATCTAAAGATCGAACATCCGCGTAGCCCCTAATTTTACTGCGGTAAAAATAAGCCTTCGTGTTATTCTGATATGAAAGTTATATATTGTGATGTGTTATCAAAGGCCTTCCAGTAGTGTTACGTGAAAGAGAAACAAACTCACTTACTTAAATCCTCCCAAACTTTCGCGTAGATAAATAATAATACTAAAATAATAATAAATTTTATAAAAATATTAACAAAATTCACTTTTAACTATAGGTTTAAAAACGTTTAAAGTAGGTATGGAATACATGAGCCTGAACTAGGGTAATCCTCTATCTCAGGCTAAAAGACATAAACAATAGGCTAGATAACTAAACTAATAAGCAGTGTTTATGAAAACATCAATATAACAAAAAAAATTGTGACTAATATAAATAACCTAGGTAAGTAATAAATATAAACATGCTGTGCAGCTGAGTTTGCATAAAATAGAATGTGGGTTAGTAGAGTATAATAAAAGTAGGATGACTATTTCCCAACTTGTGATGCATTTAATAATTATATTAAACAAGCTTTCACACCGCGACTACACTCATAGTAGATTAATAAAACTCTAAATTATGATTATCGCAAAACTTCGCGGGCCAACCGCAGAATTTTCGGAAATTAATAAAGTTGAAGAAAAGGGGGCCTGGAATTAATAATTCAATTAACCAACACTTTACCTAACGTCTACTTTGATGATGCTAAAAGTTTGCATGTTCTTCGAGTTTTCTTACCTTCACTTTCGGAAAGCATGGTAATTTATATCTATACTAATATTATAAAGCTGAAGAGTTTGTTTGTTTGATTGTTTGTTTGTTTGTTTGTTTGAACGCGCTAATCTCCGAAACTACTGGTTCGAATTGAATAATTCTTTTTGTGTTGGATAGTCCAGTTATCAAGGAAGGCTATAGGCTATATAACATCACGCTACGAACAATAGGAGCAAAGATATAGTGGTAAATGTGTAAAAAACGGGAGAAATTATTTCATCTTTGAAGCCTTCCGTTGCGTGCGCCGTGAAAACGGTTCAAGATACACAAAAAATATGTATTAAAGAATAATAGCTCTTTTAATGATCTAAAAAACAGCCCGCAATAGTATATGTCTATCTTTTAAGAATAACTCACAAAAACCGTTTTTATGGTACCTAATTTGGTCGAAATAATTTGTTTAAGTTGTATCAACATAATAATATTAATCTTTAGCAAATAAATATGCTGTTGGTTAAGAGTACTTCATTGTGAATAAAATTGTCTTTGACATAACTTAATTTCAACAAAAAACTTTAAAAATTAGCGGGTTTTTTTTTACCCGTGCGACGCCGGGGCGGGCTGCTAGTAAACTAATAGAGGGTATAGATAAAGTTAATGTTTATATACCTCTATAGCAGAATCAGTGATGCTAAGAATATTTTTACTGATTCATCATCATCATTATCATCTTCCTGACCTTATCCCACATTACGTGGGGTCGGCACAACATGTTTTCTGCTTCAATTTCCCTCTATCACCCGTCATCTGATTCTGCTGTATAAATAAATAAATATATCCGGACAATCCACACAACAACATCTAGCCCCGTGGTAAGCTCTAAGCTTGTGTTACGGGTACTAGACATAGTACTTTATCTATATCCCATTATTAAGGGCAAGTACAATAAGATATTACGGTTATGATCCTTAGGGCCTGGTCCAAGATCTCCGGGTAAAATAGCCAATGGTTAAAATATTGAGTTATCGAGTCAACTGCTAGACGCAGCCGACGACATTCTTGAAAAATCCCCCAAATATTTTTTAAAGTACAAAACTCAGCCAAACTAACTCCTTTCTAATTATAATAAAACAATATTACTCAAACCATAGTACAACCTCAGCTTACTTGTATTTAGTTAAACCTTCAACCAAAATAAACACACAAAACTTAAACGGTCTAATGGAGAGACCTCCTCCATTTTTGAAGTCGGGTTAAACTACAGAAATAGGAACCACGGCAGATGACTATTCATAAACGTAGGCCCAAAAACAAACAAAATACTTCAGTTGAATTATGCATCCCATACGTTATTGTCAGCTAATTTCCATACCAAATATAATAGTGGGAGGGGCGGATACAAAAATATGCATATTTATAAACTAAAATTGCTCTATCACTGCTCACAATTAGATAAACAAGTTTAGAGACAAAGAATGACGTGGTATGATGTGAAGCGTTCTGAGTGGGTTCTAACAAGGGTTCTATGAATTCTTTATTGTATTTTTACATCTTGTTATAGAATAAACATTGATAGAAAAAACTTAAACAAAACAAAAGGGGGAGATGAAAATTATATATATATTTTTTTTTATGCTGGATAAGCCCTTATTTGACTACAATCTCACCTGATGTAAAGTGACGATGTGGGCTAAGATGGGGCATGAAGACCTAGAAGGTAGATGACTTCTCCGGGCCACAATACAAAACACGAAAAAATCGCTTCACGCATTGGCCCAGCCCGGAGGGTGGTGACAAGCCGCGACCGAAGCTTACCACCAGAGACTGTTCTTAGCACCAACCGGAGGTCACGTGTAAGGATTCAGAGGGTTACCACTTACGGACGTGAACAGACAAAACCTCCAAAATAATACTGCATGCTTTATTTTAAATGAAATCATTTTATAATCAAAGGCAATCCACACTACCTATAGTTAAAAGTGAAGTTACGACATAATCAAATGAGTTACGTACGTAAGAAATGTTTCCTTTTTTTCTAACGTGACAACGCGATGTGTGAGCCTTCCGGCCTATTACATAAAAACTTTTCAGTAGCGACAGCAACAGCAAAGCGACTACGCGATTGGTTGCAAATTGTTTCTAGCCTTTTTCTGATCTGTTTCAACCAATCGCGTAGCGGTCGCTGCCGCTTTGCCGTTGCTGTCGCTACTGAAAAGATTTACGTAATAGACTGACGGGTACATCGTTGCAGCGCGCAAGTATTCGGGCGATGACGATGATTGGCGTGAGACAAGATAGATAGATAGATAGATAACTCTTTATAGTACACCACAAATAAAATACAAACTGCAAACAATAACAAGACAATACACTGGAGTACAAAGGGCGGCCTTATCGCTGTGAGCGATCTCTTCCAGGCAACCTTTGGATGGACAGGAAATAAATAGAACGACATAGACAGTGGCGTAACGTAAAGAATATATAAAAGGAAAATAAATAAATACCAAATAACCTATTCAAAACTACAAAAACGACAATTACGTCACTTTAGAATGACCAACAACACGATACAAATCTTGGTCCGCTAATGGAGAGAAATCGCGAACACCCGATGATTTTATTCGTCAGCTGATGTAGTCCCACCATTAGAAAAAATAATTTATAATTATGTACTCCACAGATTGATCTAACCTCTTTCCGAGTCTTTTACGTGTTTTATATAAGTAAATAGATAAGTCACATTAAACACATTAATTTTACCTTTTGTCTCGGGGTCTAGCCAACTAATTCAGTTATAGTTTTAATTTTTTAGCGTACAGTCTGCCTCGCTAACTGGTAACCTATCTGCATTGGTAGTTTGTATGTATAAAGGCATAAAAAACATTTCACTAAGTACTTTTAAATTAAAAACAACTACTTACTCCAAAAAATACCAACTTAAAGCTCAGGGTTGTTACGAGCAATACCTTAAACAAAACAGTTGATTGTAAAATAATATCACGAATCGCGAAACAAGACTTAAAAAATAAAATGGAAACAAAAATCTCACGATAACATAAGGATATATTGAAATAGAACATTATAACTTTACCTAGACAAAAATATATATATTCTACGCTAAACTGATGTCTATGCTACAGAAGTCATTGTGAATTGATAGGTACCATTTTGTCCAAAGATTTACGAGGCTAAATAAACCACTTCGTTAAAGTACTAAGCACACCGAGAGCTTTCTACGGTGGTCCTCAGATCCAGCAATCAGATCGCATTTTATGTGGTTCATAAATTCGTATGACACTGTTTACAAAGACCGCAGCCATAAATCTTTGGTGCAACGTGAGAGATTGCTCTCGGTGTACTAAGAGCTTTGTGAAGAAATTAAATTTAAATTCGTAGATTTTTGTGATTTAAAGTACTGTTTCGTTTTTTTGGATATTTTTGTATAACTTATATTTTATTCGTTGTAAACGAAAAATTAATTACAACACAATGAAAAACGATAGTCGTAAATTTTTATTGACAAAATTTACTATTATGCGTATTACAATTTACAGTAATATTGTATAAACTATTAGATTAAAACACTGTTGTTGTCCAAATTTATTCAACCAAATTTATCATATTATTTGGTTCTGGTAACTTATCCAATATTTACATTATTACAAATGTACGTTCAATTGCGTAATGTATTATTCATTAAGTAATTAATGTGATTAAATTAGCATATAAATATTTTAGTGACTGAATTGACGAGGGCAGTCATGTAATATTCAGCTTGTTAGTTTACCCCTTTGACTCTGCCTGTGTTTATTTCTCGCAATGAGAATATACATCATAAGGAATTAATTATATTTTTCAGTTTATATCAACAACAACCAAACAAGTAGAAACAAAGATCTTATTATAATCCAATCGATAGGATCCGGGTCGAATCAGAAATGAGAAAATACGTAGAAGAACACGTTTCACCGAAATAGCCAACTGGATTAGCTTTTTGAAGTGACAGTGGGCAGGCCATGTTTTTTTTTTTTTTTTTTTTTTTTTTTTTTTTATGATCGATAAGCCTTCATTTGACCACAATCTCACCTGATGTAAAGTGACGATGTGGTCTAAGATGGGACATGAAGACCTAGAAGGTGGCTTCTCCGGGCCACATTACGAAACACGAAAAAATCGCTTCACGCACTGGCCCAGCCCGGAGGGTGGTGACAAGCCGCGGCCGAAGCCTACCACCAGAGACTGTTCTTAGCACCACCCGGAGGTCACGTGTAAGGATTCAGAGGGTAGAGGGTAGGGGTAGAGGGTTTGTATCTCGCAGAATAAATGTTTATGGGCAAAAAGTTCTAGAATGGACCACGGACCTGCAAGCGCAGCGTGAGACGTCCATCAACTAGATGGACAAATGACCTGGAGAAGGCCACGGGCTCACGGTAGATGCAGGCGTCTGCCAGCCGAAATTACTAAAAATCTTTGATAGAGATTTCTGTCCTGCGTAGACGACATATTATGGTTGAAATGAACGATGATGATTAAATCCAAAAACCTTTTATCGGTTTGACCTTTAATATTTTAGAGCCCCTCATTTTGCCCCCAATTTATAAAGGTCGTTTAGGCACAAAGCTTTTTTAACTTCCTCCATTACACCCTACTCGTAAGTGGATATATTATTTTTTCTCTAAAAAGGTAAGGTGCTGGGCTCACGTATGGCTAATAAGCCTATTTACTGTAACTTTGTTTTGTTATTTTCCGGGATAGTTCGTTCGGTAAAAGTGAATCAATGGGGAATTGGCTTTTGTGTGATATAGAGTATTGGAGAAAGACCCAAGGATTTTGTTGCTTGGAACGCTTCCGAAAATATAGTATGATACTTACTTACTTAGTTGAAACGTTCAATTGGATAGGATTAAAAGATTTTTTTGGAATTAGAACTGAAATAACTCTAAATGTAATTTGTTAGAGTGCTTGAAATAAAAAAACCTCTTAAACAACAGTCCCAATAAAGAATATTCAAAGATTCAAAGGTACAGAAACAGACAAATAAAGATTTTTCTAATAATAATAAACATTTTAGAAATGGAAATAAAAAAGTATTATTTACGACATAAACATAAAATATATAGTTTGCCACATACAGTTAAAATTGAAATAAGAGGTTATCATATGTAAATACTAGACAAACTAAGTACTTAACAAATTATTTGACGTACCTATTATTGGTTTCAACTCGGCAATTTCAACGTTTTGTTCTCTTCCGATAAAAATATATATTCGTAAAGTTCATATTTTATGATTTTTAGTAAAAGTTTGATTTAAAAAGCATAGTGTTTACGTAAGGCTTCACTGATCCCTATATTAAAGTCAGCCATTCTTCCATTCTACAAAAAAGTTACCATTCACGTCGATGGCACAATTAACTTTACACCTTTAAATTTACTTCCAACTTTAATTTACTTTAAATTACAAGCACACATTGCTTTTTCAAATATTATTTCAAACCTTATCGCGAAGTCTGTTGGTTTAATTTCCCTTGTTTGTGTCTCAATAAGAATTGTACCCGAGTGGCTTGCACGCAACAATAATTGCTGCAATTTCGAAAAATAATTAGAATTTAGGGACGCACCTCCACCGCACTATAACCCCTCGAACGTACCCGACCCGAATAGCAATTATGACAATATGGCGTTATATATAACAAAGGAAATGAAAAACACATCAATTTCACGCGACACATTAAAATTGGGCAAACGTGAGTTGGGGCTTAAAAAGTAATATGTATTTTATCATGATGGGCTATTATTTTGTTGGGAATTTAGTCAATGATGAAGAAAAATAAACTACCTCCCATATATACCTATATTACATGTTTGTTTAATGTAACAATAGAACTCATTTAATTATGAAAATAAATTTGACTTTAATAAAATATATACTATTCCTTTTTTTTTATTTGTCTTCAGGTATATGTTTTCAGGAGTAATTCGTCCTTATTTTGGGGAGTTTTCGATCTTCTATATCTGTATTTCTGATAGTACTTAAATTATGAATTATATCAGAACGGGTCAATCTTATGATACTCGTAAGTAAACAGTTATAAGTTTTTTTTTATGTTACCATAATGGCCTGTTTCACCATCTCCTAAATATAAAAATTAGACATTGGTTAAAATATAGCTATTTCGCTCACTAACTTGTAGCCGGTTCAAATCCCGCCGAGGGTCAAGAGCTTGTATCACTTTCTCGTGTTTAATATGTATAAAAGAAAAAACTATGTACCTAGAGGTATTATTTTTAAGTATATCAGATGTCTAGGTCCAGCAACACAAGCTTAGAGCTTACCACGGGGCTAGATTTTGTTGTGTGGATTGTCCGGAAATATATTTGATATATGTGGAAATATATGTGGTGTACAATAAAGTGTTTTCTATTCCATATTTTTTTTTATATCAAATAATTTAGTGAATTAGTAAGTTTGTGATTGTTTTAATAAATAATATTATTTCTTTCCTTGCAGAAGATAGACGCGTACAACCACAGTGGGCCTTCTCTACAAACATCAGCGGTCATCGCTTTGGCCTCGATCATCCTTCTCATCGGGATCTTTATCGGGGGCATCTTAGTTTGGAAGTAAGTCATTTATTTAAGTAAACCAGCTTTCTTGGATTGAAATCTTTTAGAATTCTTGGAAATAAAGTATTTTCCGGAGTTAAAGTAGCCTAATAATTTATTCACGTTTAATCACAAAACACCATTGAAGGATCAGACGAAAACTTACATCAACCATTTGAAACGCGTTTAATGAAAATAAATTCTCTTAAGTAACAAGCAATATCAAAAGAAAGCCTTTAAAAGTTGCTAAACCACATTTTCCCCAAAATAAAACTTCAAATACCCAAACCTAACTAACAAGTTCCTTTACGTTTTCTATAATATAAAAATAAATTGCAAAATGTGTTAGTAAGCGCGTAACTTAACAACGCCTGACCAATCTGGCCAATTCTTATTTTGAAATGTTCGTAGAAATCCAAGGATGGATTTTACTGAATATGAAATTTGAATTGAACAAATCTTTCTGTCTTATATATGCTGACCTGCCCACACTCACCTGGGTGAATAAAGTCTACTAAAAGTGTTCTTACTGCACCTGGGTGTATAAACGCTGTTATACTGTCCCTTATATCTTTTAAAATCCGTGCGAAGCCAGGGCGGGTTGCTAGTTTCTCTATATAAGCCGTCAGCTACATGACCGCACAATTATAATTCCCCCTCATATACATACATACATACGCGCCAGTTACACTCGCCATTGTGACGAGGCGTGAAGTGCGAGAGACGTTTTAATCGGCGATCTAACCGTCTTCACGTCGTTTTGACTGTTACTTGAATAGTGTTGTGGAATGGGTTAGAAGTTTATTCGAAGAAGGGAGGATAAATTAAAATAAATAAATAATGCCTTCACTTTAGTCAAGTTACATTCGAGTAGGACTCGAATAAAACAGAGATTTTGAGTTTGTTTTGTAAGTCACACATGTGAGATTAACTCCCTATTTCACAATCGCTGAGTAAAATTCGACAATGTTTAAAATATAGAGCTATTTCGTTGTATCAAATGTATCGAAACGAGATAGCTCAACTAACCATTGAGTATTATACTCAGATCTGTGTGAAATAAGCCCATAGCTAATAAATTTTTTATTTATAAAAGTTGTCAAATTGCGAATAAAATAAATTACAGACTGAAGCATAATACATGACTTTTTCCAGCAGTGATATACAACAGGTTAAACAAAAATAAATTTGATAAGTACCTATGCACTGGGCTCATACTAAATCTATGGTTTCGTGTACACATTTAAACTTATTTAAACTTTTTACAATGCAACAAAAACAAAAAAAAATTGTTAAACAAAAAAAATACAGTCAGACAACAGAGTCTCAGTCCAGGTTCCCGTTTAACCCTTTGGTTACGGAACCCTTTAAAATAACATACCTTAATCTTTTGCCAAAATGTATTTTTTCAGTCGCCAGGAAGTAAATAAAATGTGGGAATACAACTAAAACTGTATCTATAAATGCCGTTGCAATGATCCGAGAAAGTTGATTGGAACCGTCACCATTCCGGACTTAATCCTGGCTCAATTGAGCACCAAATCTGTGTCTAAGCTTCTAAATGAAGTTGTTCGTGAAATCGGTTGGATTTTATATTTTCAAATTTAGTTTACACATTTTGATTGGCTTTTTAACACAGGTTTTTGTCAAATACTATAATATTTACAGATTAAACAATCTAGACAAATTAATTTAGCTACAATACAGCAAGATCTAACTTTTACAGTTCTGGGAATATTTCGTTTTCTTGACTGACCCATTATTTTTGCAACCGAATGTATCATACATTCGGTTTCAAAAATAATGGGAAATGGACAGAACTTTGAACGTTGATTTATTTATTTTAAATTAATATCTCTACTTTAAGATTAAGATTAAGTATTATAAATTAGTAGTAAAACAAAAAAAAATATCTTTATTTTGGAGTTATGTGGATGATATCATATGCATAGCCATAGCCGTCTTTAGCTACCAAACAAAAATGATAAAAATTAAAATGTATCTAATAAAAACTATCCTATACTTCAAACTCTGCCTAACCGAAAATATAAAGATAATCGCTTCGTCTCTCCGTTCGAACCAACCCGTTGAAATAATTAGAGGTGTCACAATACAGCCGTCACCATGCTACAGACAGTTTGATAGACAGACAGACAGCCTTGATAAGTAGCCGACCGGATTTATATTCTGTTAATAAGATGTTTAACGGGTTGTATTGACGCGTGAAAATACTGCGGCTTAAAATTAGATTAATTTATCTTATCGTGATACAGAAATGAAATTTTGTTAATCATTTGAAATTAATCCTTTCATATAGGTTCCTATTTGGTTCGCCTTTTGAAAGATGACAGTGCATGATGGCGATACAGACATGAATGAAATAAAAGAAATGAATGAATGATTGAATGCATTCATTCAATCTTTCTTTTCCGGGCGTGTATGCAACTATTTTGATCTTGAACCTAGCTTTTCACGGCACGGCGATGCTAGTGATTCTTGTTGTCCGTGTTTTATAGATATTCCCGCAGAATACCTTATTTTCCCGCGGTAAAAAGTATCCTGTAGCCTCGTTAAATAGGTTATCTTACAGTGAAATAATTATATATATTAGAACTTTCAGCTTTAGAAGATTAGTATCTATACTAATATTAAAAGCTGAAGAGTTTGTTTGTTTGTTTGTTTGAACGCGCTAATCTCCGAAACTACTGGTTCGAATTGAATAATTATTTTTGTGTTGGATAGCCCGGTTATCGAGGAAGGCTATAGGCTATATAACATCACGCTACGACCAATAGGAGCAAAGACATAGTGGTAAATGTGTAAAAAACGGGAGAAATTGTTCATCTTTGAAGCCTTCCGTTGCGTGCGCCGTGAAAACGGTTCAAGATACACAAAAAATATGTATTAAAGAATAATAGCTCTTTTAATGATCTAAAAAACAGTCCGCGATAGTATATGTCTATCTTTTAAGATTAACTCACAAAAACCGTTTTTATGGTACCTAATTTGGTCGAAATAATTTGTTAAAGTTGTATCAACATAATAATATTAATCTTTATTCAAATAAATATGTTGTTGGTTATGAGTACTTCATCCATTATAACGCGGGTAGCACCGCAGGGCACAGCTAGTAGATATATAATACAAAAAATGTTTATCATAAATCATAAAATTCTATATAATTATTATTTTAAACTAGGGTCAAATTCATGTTGTGTTCCATGAAGTGATATACAAAAATCTAATCTCTCATGATCTGCGATACGTAGAAAACATTTTTTTAAGCCTTGTAGAGAACTTTATAAATTAAATTCGAGAATGCTTTTATATCTAAACTTAGAAAAGTTACTTTACCTATTTTACGTGGAAAATTAGCTATGAATATTTATAAACTTTGCAGGAAGCTGGCTTCAATTATCCAATGTCTTTAATAATTAAAGGTTTTTCTTGCAAAACAAGTTTAATATAAATTTTTAAAGATTAGACTAAAGAGATATAAGATTGAACTTATTTATCAAAGAGTAGCCCCATTTAGACAAACTTTATGACACTTTTTATCTATGAATATTAACTACCTAGATTTTAGCTTAAATGACTGTTTACTTCAAAGTAACAATGATAATTTTTAACAAATGCACCATCTTCACTTAAATTTTAAATAAATTACATACATACATCAAATTTCAACTTACCACATAGTAAATTATATATTTGATTTACCAATTACTACGTCTCGACCATCCTAAGGTCAAGAGGTACACGTAAACGCATGGACAACTCCGCACAAAGGCGGTCTGATTGGAGTTCTGCCTCGCTGGTCACCGCCCAAATATACCCCCTTTATTAGCCCCAACTGCCCCAAGTAACAACGTCATAGACAATAGAATTAGTTTACCACTCTGGGTAGAGTTTCGACAACTTTCCGGCATCAAAAGCTTTCGGCAAACAAATTGTTTAGAGTTTTAGTTTGGGTTTTATTTTTATGTTAGTTTCGATTAAATTGAATTTTAGCAGGAATGTGGATTATTTCACGGAGATTATAATGGAGGAATTTCCAAATACCGGTTAAGTGTTAGTCAAAGTAATAGAATATAACACTCAAGTGTAGTAATTTTGCAATTTTTTGTTTAGATTTATATCAAGCTTTGAATAAACCTCGATAATTTCACAATTTTTATATCAGGTTCAAATGAAACTTAATTGTTATCCTAATCTCTAACAAAAAACATAATTTTGTTAATATCTAGCGTAAATAAAGTCGTTTACTGAAACCTCAAAAACAAACAAACGTACACGGTGGAAGTGTTATTTTTAATATGACACTAAATGTCAGTCTGGTACAAACGGAATCGAAACTAGACGTATTTTATTGCAGAGGCTATTGTTTGTTGCCGTGATATCGGATACAATACAAAGGTTTCAAATAAAGCATATAAAATATTTGCATAAATGCTCTGGATACATTTCAAAATTGATAAGAATGAAAACCATTGAATTTCCCATCAACAAGTTAATTAAGTTCCATTTATGGCGAAACATTAGAGGCCGTGTTGGCTACAACGAGCACACCCGACTTTCATTCTGAAGTTCGTGGGTTCAAACCCCGCATATCGCACCTTTGGATTTTTCTCCTTGATAAATATATGTGCGCTTTAAACACGTGCTGTAACGGTGAAGGCAAACATCGTGAGGAAACCGGCATGGCTTATGGCATGTTCTGACAACTTTAAAGAGTTTGAAGGACATGTAACATTCACAAACCTGCACTTGGGCAGCGTGTTGAATTAAGGCATTCTCTCTCCCCAAGAGAGAAGTCCCTGTGTTCCAGCAGTGGGAACATTAATAAAGTGACAATGATGATTAGCGGGCGAGGATTATTAATAGGGTGACAATGATGATTAGCGGGCGAGGATTCGTGTCGCGTTGGCGCGCTGAAATAATCGTGAACTGGTAAACGCAATGTTTATGTCGACGTTAGCGGACAGATTTGTGTTGCGTTGCGCGCTACAAGATTTTTGTGATGTATGCAATACGAGTAGTATTTCAGCCACGCTCACATCGCGTTGACACGAATATTGGTCGTAGGCCGCTGATGCCGCTTTATTAAACACCAATGTGACCAAAAAGGAATAAGTTTGATGCTTCTAAGATAACCGAGCTTTGGTTAAAGTAAAATATTTTGAAAATTGTAGGTATATTCAGTATCGGAAAGAGTTAAAACCATAGCCCCGGCCTTTACCACTGCTGGATCATACCTATGTATGTCCTTGGAAACACCTTTTAAAATCTCTAAACTGAATCAGACACAATATAAGACAAATATACATTATCTTTCTTTTAGATTATTATTATAAATAAACTTTTGGGGTATGTTTAGATTGGCAATATTATGTCTCGTATCAAAAACCCTGAAATTTTGGGTCCAAGTCATTTTGGGTAGAAAAAAGTAACCTTTTTCATATTGGATCGAGGTTTGAATGTTTTACCAATACTGGTCGTAGAAGCCATATCATTATACCAGAATATGTATATGGGGACATTTTGTATTTGGTTGGAAATGAATGACCAATTGACAGCTGAATGGAATTGGATACATTATAATCTGATTTAAAATGATAAAATCGAATGACTAACTTAGCTATGCAAATAGATTAAAATATTTTTTCATTCTCATAATTTTTTACATTCACCTCACAAAATAAGAAGGTTGATCCTGAAAAAAATCTGCCAGTTTTATTCCGTTTAGAGTGCAAAAATCGACTTCAACATCTAATAAAATTTCTGGGCTGCTGCAGATTAATTCATGGTGACATAGGATCAGTCAGCAAGCATACCCTTTCGAATAAAACAACTTTGAGAGAGATAACGCGTAACAAACATACAAAAATAAGACATTCAATCAAATTCAGAACCTTCAATTTTTTTTAGTCTCTATAAATTGGTACTTGAGCAGTAATCGAACCGCTAACCATTGCGCTGCAAACAAACCTTCACCCTCTGCGTCTCTAAGCAGAAAAACCATAAATCGATTCAGCTTTTTACCTTTATTTTCGAATCACAATCCTTAAATCTTAAAACAATATGGTGGCACGTTGCGCGTGTTTATGGCCCGTAAATCATCTGAAATGTCAATACAACATAGCTAAATCGGCCCCCCCGCTGCTTTGCTTCCTTCACTTAATCTCGGTAAAGATAGCATTACTTGCTCAACTTGTGTTTACTTGGCTCTTACTTGATTTATAGGAGTAGTTATTGATTATCTTGAATTTATAGTTTAGCTAGTATTTCATTGCGGCTTTGTCAATGCTATACTTAGGTATTGCTACTGGGATGAGAAATATTCTGATTGTTAATAAGTTAATGGGTTGTAGGATTGCGTCACTTTGCTTTAAACCAAATATAAGCTGTAGTCAATATTTTTGTCTTGATATTTGGGTGTTCGACGGGTGGGCGTGATTTTGCGCAGCTATCTCCCTATTTTGTAAATAACTTTATTAGTTCAAAGAATATCAGCTTAACTCTCCTTTACAATATTAAGTATAGCTTCATAGTTTAATAATTCGTGAATGATCATTTCTTCTGGTTTATTTGGAAGCCTGCCAAAATGGGTCAAGGCGAATAAAAGCGTTGGCACAAGAATAAGGCCAATAGAGATCATCTGTAATCTTATTAGGTGATGAGACCAATTCAATATAAGGGCCAATAAATCAGATATTCGATTGATGAAGCAAAAAAGTCGTGAGGACTGTCAATATTCTGATTAGATGGATTAATCTTATTTCTTGATTCTCACGCCACGCAATTGCTACAAGGCCTATTAAAAGCGATAATACCTAACTGGTTGAAAAGTATTAGGATTTTGTAGTATTTTAAAGTTGTTTTTTTAAATACATTTAACGCCATTGCCTTATGGTGCGACTACATCAGCTTTAGTCCCGTTGGCTAATATTATCGTGAACGGGTATACGCGATGTTGTTGACTACATTGGCGGACAAAGATTTATGTTGCGATACGCGCAAATAGATTCTGAAGTGACGTAATTGTAGCCAGGAACACGCCAAACATCCTCTTCGCTCGAATACTTCGCGTTGCAACGATGGACCCGGCCACACTCATCGAGTTGACACAAATATTCGCCGTAGACCGCTAATGACGCATCATTAGCGCAGAGCAACTGCCTGCATCTGTTTCCAGTTGTTTGGGTAAAATAATACCAACTTCCGGCTTTGACTAATTCTTCCAGTTATGTTCGTAGCAACTCATAGGCAGTAATTGACGATCGGTTGTCTCCATACGAGATTTTTTTCAGCAATCGCAGCAGTCTGTTCCACGTGCTATATTACGAATTCATTGCAATCAGCAACAAAATCAGCTGGTTGACTAAGTCAGTGTTTCGTTCCAGCTATCTCATTATTTCAAATACTGAACTGACGCTGTTGAAACAAGAGAGAAGAGTTCGTTATTCTAAGCTTGAAACTGTTTCATGTTACCATAATGAAAGTGATTATAATTATCAGCAATAAAACAAAAGAAGGCCGATCGTTATGCAGCAAAAAAACAAGTTAACAGCGCAAAACATCAGGAACGATCCCATAAATAAAGCCGAGACAAATTCACATGTCCTGCTCAACTCATTGTAACAGATTAACGACCAAAAAACTAAGACATCAAAACAGGCAGACCGAATAATTGCCCTCAACAATAGAGTTGTCAGTTGCAAAAACTTTTGCTTTAGCACACTCATCCACCTCATTATATCGGCGCATGACTAATTATACCGAAATTACCGGCCGTTTCCCGCTGTGCTCCTATTGGCTAGTTTAAAATTGAACAGCCAATCAGCGGCGAGGGCGGGCCGCCGCGCCGCCGGCGCACGAACTAGCACATTTCGCGCGGAATGTCAGCTGTAATATGAATATTCAGATACACTGTTTGTTTTATTTTGATGGGAAATTTAGCAGCGGAAATGTGCCATCTGGCTATGTATATATTTTATGGTCGCAAGTTTTTAGGGCCAAAATTGCAAAAGAGCTCGTTTATAGACTTGTAGAGTTAATCCGTTTCGGTAGCTTCACATAAAAACACTTTTATCGTAACGGGAGAATAAAAACTCGGGAAGTTTTATAAAAAGATTCTTTTTTCGCATAAAATACACATAACTTTTATTTTAAAACGTTCGCACAGCTCCACAAAGGCGTCCATTACAAAATCAGACTTGAAAAACTCTTGTAAACTTGAAAAAGCCTGTATAAAACCAACCCCTCAACACCATTGCGGAACAATACACTATTTACCTCGGTCTTTGTTTCATTGAGAGTCTAACCGCAGTATAAATAGCAGTTTGTACAGGACTCTTGAAACTACAGCTGAGAAGCAGCTTCTGTGAGAACGCCACGACTTTGGAACCGTTAACTTTCCGAGTAGTAGCACAATTTTTAGTACTTACACACGGCTAAAACAGAACTGAAGAGGCCATTATTTTAAGCAATATACTCGCTAGACCGATAAACTTGCATGAATTCAGATGCCACTCAGATTATGTAAATAATTGTATTTTTTATAGATTTCAATTGATCCAGATCTAGATAAATTCTATCTGGTTTTGTTCCAAATTCTCCAGCAATTAACAATATCAATGCGTCACTTTATACAACGAATCTAATTATGCATGTTTGAGTTCTTTAAGTATTGACTATCAACGAACACATTTTTGGTATAAATATATTATTCCTATTTAAATCCCTACTGCTGGGATACAGAGACCTCTCTCTTGACGAGAGATATTATTAATTAAACTCGCTGGCCAAGTGCGGGTCGGTAAACGTCACATGTTCTTCAAACTCTTTAAAGTTCTCAGAACTTTCCTTGGTTTCCTCACAATATTTTCCTTCACTGTTAAAGCACGTGTTGAAAATGGTGCTTGGCGGGATTCGTAACTACGTACTTCAGAATGAAAGTCGAGTGTGCTACATAGTCAGCGCGGCTCAGCAATTTTGGTATAAATATTGCGTAAAACCCCGCCAAAGCACACAAATTCAGTAGTCGTTGATCGTATCTACTTGTTTGAAATACTTTAAGCAATAAAAGGAGATCATTATCCGAGAACGAGTCAACCATACCCAACTAATATCGGGTATGTAGGTACCAATCCGTGCGTGCCAACTAAAGTACGAAGAAGGAATGAAGATATTATGCAAATAATGTGATTGTATGCAGATTTGTAATAAGCTAGGGCCATGGAATACGGACTACTGAATTTTGAATATCTCACTGCGGTAAAGAAATTGGGACAGGGAATTTTGGACAGGTTTTTATTGACAACTAGTGGCCCGCCCCGGCTTTGCACGGGTTTTTATTCAGTTTTTTTCCGGTAATTATTTGATTTTTTCTCGCCTTTTAAACCTTCCCTAGACCTCCACGAACATTTCTAGACTATGATAAGATAAATCCGTTCAGCCGTTCTCGAGTTTTAATCAGGCTAACGAACAACAATTCATTTTTATTTATATAGATATTACAAATTCAAATTATAACTAGTTTTGGGAGCTCTTTTTTTCATATTCATATCCATTTATTCATAAAACAATTCTATAATCGTATTTGAAATAATAACAATGATAATGTTAATTGAATTGATATTAAATTACATTGAAACTTTTAACATCACAGAGTCTTTAATACATCATAGGAAAGCCAACTTACAGTGTCGGAAATTTATTATAAAAAAGTCATGGAACTATGCAAATAGTCTTTTTTACAGTATGATTGTTAAGTGGCAATCGTTGTAAAAATCAGTTGATTTGGATAAATAGTAACTTATTTTTATTTGTGTTGGATTGATAGATGATTCTTGAGGGGGTGATTTAAGAGGGTTGTAAGTTGTTTAACAAATAAATATGGGCTATGAATGAACATATTTTGTAAGTATTTAAGGAGTTTATTTTTACAATTTCAAATATCAAATCAATACAATTTTGTAAAATTAATCAGGAATAAAATATTTTCAATTCTTGTCAGCGTCTGAACAAAGTCAAATAAGTGATAATGATAAAAGATATTATTTTAGCTGAATCTAATATTTTGAATAAAATGCGATGTATTACAACATCAATAAAATAAAAATGAAAAAAGCTAATTTTATATAAGGAACTAGTATGGTTAAAAAAATGTATTTCAAAACGCGTTGCATAAATCCTGCTTCCTTAATATTATTGTATAGTGACCTATTGAGCAAGCATCATGGTATGTAATCCCCGTTCAATTCGCTTACCATAATTAGAAAGACAATGGGAGCTTAATAAAGACGTAGCCCATAAACTGATTTGGATCTGATAACATTAGCAGTTATTGTTGGTTCGTCGTGAGACAATCTTTAGGAGGATTTTATAAAATACAAGCAAATCGCCACAGATAATATTCAAAGTAGTGTAATTAAAATATTTATGGAACTTGTTCGAAGGCTAAAAAGTGTTTTTGATTTGATTACTTGGTTTTTGCTATACCGTACTTTTCTACGTTTTCGATTTATAACTCGTGTTGAAGAGGTTGGTTGAGATTTTACTTAAATTGACTATGGCTTGGTCATAAAAGAAAATAATTATATACAATTAAACTTGAAGCTTAATAATTAGAAAAAGTGTTTGAATTATAACCAAGATATATATAATGTTATCAGAGCTGTTATATATAACCGCTCTGATTGCGATAGTAACTACAGTATAGTTTTCAGCAAACACCAAGAACCTCAACATTAGATAATCTTTAACAGAAAGGCATTTATTTTAGGCATTTTTAATGCGGGATTGTGAATAGCGTTTGCATCTCCTAATTAAATGACTAGTATTAAGCTGGGTTATGTACTTTGACTTGGAAATTAAGTCATGTTTGGACTTCTTCCAAGGCAGTATAAGTAGCTCATTTTATTGCTAGAGAATTGGGGCATTCGGGCTGTAAGAAGGAATGCTTCCAAGTAATGACAAATTCAGTTCTTATTTCCTTACATACTGGTCCAACTTTTGGTCTATTTGGTTCATCTATGTCGTGACACGCTTATTAAAACAGGCATGATATATTCATCATCATTTTGCACGAAAAGCAGTTTTATGGAGCTTATTTTAAACCTATGCAACGCTTATCATGTTATCAAGTTGGATTAGAACCCTGTAGTTTGAGTGAGTGATCAGTCAGCCATAGCTAAAAGGGAAAATTAGCTATAGTTTTTAGAAACTATAGCTCATTTTCCCCCACTCATTTCGCTCACTATAGCAAAGAAGTGATTAGTCACTTCTTTGCTATAGTGAGCGAGGCGAACGTATACGATAAAATTATTTCCTTGCAATTTTGACGTTTCTAAGATTTGGACGATTCAAACAATGAAACTAAATGATTTTACATCTTCTATCGTCAAAAAAACACCAACATCATAATCTGCAGTAAACTTATTTATGTTATAACAAGTTGAGAAATATCAATACAGCTTACACGCTTACTCGAGAGTTTTCACCGACAAAATATTATCTTAGTCGAAGTAATGTTTATATTCTTGAGAGCTGCCGATGTGTTTCGCCGCGAAGTTTCCAGAAACTTCGATTCGTATCAGAACTTTTCAGACTGGATAATAGTGCATCATAGTTTGGAGTTTATACTGCACTTTTAAATTGTAGCTTTTTTTATGTTCACTTTCTATGTATTATATTTATAGCGTTTTAAGTTTTTGAAGTTTCTTTGTAGGTTTATAAAAACGGGATGTTTACCATTTTTTTAATATTATTTAATAGAACATTGATAGGTAATTATTTTGAAAATAATGTGTGCAGACTGCGGAGCTGTAAAATCTGGAATTTATTTTTGCTACAATCGTGCTACTTCTCTTTTATAGAGAACCCGTCACAAATTTTCATGGGTAAAAAAATACTAAAAATAATTTAAAGACCACATTGATAAACTAAAATTAATTGAGGAGGGAGGGAGGGGCTTTGTCCAGCACTCCTGAAATGATTATTATAAAAATAATCAATTCTATTTTATTAGATTATCAAAGCATTAGCATAATGGTTCACATAAACTAATTTATCCCGACTAATCACACTTATAAAACTCTCAAATCTAGAGTCAGCAATAATAGTTCAATTTATTCCATTTTACTCTCAAAACTGATAGTAAAACTATAATCAAAGTAGAGTTACCGTAACTCTATCCGCCACCCTTAAACCTTTTAAACTAGGTAAAGTTTCGGGTATCTTATGTATTCCGGTTTCACTTCCCCTCCTATTTGCTTGATTGGATTTCCAAGAACTAAAATTACGAGTTCAATTTAATTCGCCATCTATATAAGTAATTGATAGAAAGTTTCTAACGTTTACGGTAAACAAGGACTATTCCTGTTTGTAACTGAGATGGGACCGTTCGAGGAGTAGTGAAAGAGATTGGAGAAGGTATGAACAGGCGGCAAATTTTGCAGTTGTCTATGGAGTCTAAAACGAGAATATAACGCCCATTGACATCAAAATGAAAATTTTCTATCATTCTAATTTTTTATGTTAAATTAGGTACACGCGTAAGGTATTTTAAATGGTAGATCTGGATCACGGAGTTGTATCTTACTCTGTTGAATCTGATTTTTTGTAGGATCTGGGCAACGGTATTAACCGATCATAAAACCGCATACATGCTCTTGCGAACTCTGGATCCTACAATATATCATATTTTACAGAGTAAACAACAACTCCGTGTGAAAACAGCGTTATTTATTGAACATAGTTTCCTTTGTAAGTATTTTATGTTTTTACAAATTGATAAACCCCACTTATGTATAGGTTGAAACAAATATTCAAAATTTGTGTGGAAAAAATTAAGACGAAATAATAATATTATAAATTAAATAGATTCGATTTGTAATTACCTACTTAATTATCACTACATAGTATTAAACAAAGTCGCTTTCTCTGTCCCTATGTCCCTTTGTATGCTTAAATCTTTAAAACTACGCAACGGATTTTGATGCAGTTTTTTTTAATAGATAGAGTTATTCAAGAGTAAGGTTTATATGTATAGTCAAAGTCAAAGTCAAAACGTTTATTTCCTTAGAAGCACATAGCCTACATGGACAGGTCAACTTAAAATTAATAAAACTAAATTGCTTAAATAACAAATATCAAGGAAATAACATTGTCTTGACAGTTCGCTTCAATGTTTTATACTGAGTTGAGAAGCGAATAGAACAATAACATCCATTAAATAGTGGAGAAGTACTACTGTTATTTTTGAGGTTTCTAATGTGATGTCGTAAATAATTACATTTTTTCCGCTTACATTGCAAACGCAGGCTGAACCCTACGAGTTTTATCAAAATAATGTACTAAGTATTGTACACATTGAAAAGGCCTACAGAAAAGTCCGTAATGGTGTATGTCTATCTCAACCCACAATAACTTTTTTTATACAAAATCATTTATTTTTATTGTTTGGTTTTATAAAACTGAGACACGTCAAAAATAAGATACAAAAAACAAAAAAAAAATCATCACAGTTGCTTAAAGATAAATAGGAAATAAATTTATCGTATTTGGTCGCTTCGCTTTTTTTATACTAGAGCAAAGAAGCTATTAGAAACTCAAGCTCATTATTTTACCAAATGCGTTTACAGGTCTGAAAATCGGCTACTGTCTATTTTTCATTTTGCAAAACAACGTTTGCTGGGATCAGCTAGTAATTTTATAAAACTGATGTTTTATAACAAAAATGAATTTTGTTTTTACGTTTTCAAATAATGAAACATCAACCTCTTCCTCATATTTATTGCTCCCCAAGCCCTTAATCAACTTACTTTGGATTACGGAACTTGAAATTAGGGTTTACGTCTATAGCTTTTGGGTTCGCAACTAGTTACATCAAATTGAAATTCATAATTGCAACAACTTACGAATTAATTGAAATGTATTGAATGAGGGTTGCCGTATGTATATTTGACAGTGATTGACAGCTCTGTCAAAACCTAGTCAAAATATGGTGTAAGCAAAGAGAATCATCTTTCCTCATATATATTTATAAAAATGAATAGCTGTTCGTTAGTCTCACTAAAACTAGAGAGCGGCTGAACGGATTTATCTTATCTTAGTCTTGATATGTTCTAGGGAGGTCTAGGGAAGGTTTCAAAGGCGAGAAAAAAATCGATTTTTTTACCCGTGCGAAGCCGGGGCGGGCAGGTAGTATAGATATAGAAGTAATTTTATTTAACTCGACACTGTCAAATTGTCGCTTCAAGCGAAAAGTCCAATTACAAGAAATTAAAAGAGAATATAAATCACTACGTTTAGGTATAAGTTTAAATATTATTTTTTTTTATAATAAAATCTTGGTAATCGATTTGCGCAATAGCAAAGGTAAAATAATTATATGTAACAAAAATAGGCATAACTAATAAAATTTCATACATACATCAGCTTTTAGGGAGATGTCGAACAAATTAGTTATATTATCAGTAATTTTTAGGGTTCCGTAACTGAATGGCAAAAAACGGACCCTTATCGATTCATCATGTCCGTATACCACATAATATCGTAAACTGCTATTGACCTTTCATTTATAAAATTTTTAAGGCAATAAGTGTATAAAATGTTGAAATATCCAGAACCCTTGGTGTATGAGTCCATCTTATACTTATCTATTTATTTAATGTAAGAAGTTAGATAACATTTATTTTCGGCATAGGAGTTATTTTCATTTATCATGTCAGATATTAAAATAATTATATTTACTTTAGTTCCTCCAAACTCTCAACGTTTTAGCGGTTCTGATCAAAGGCTCCCGGAAATCCTCCGATTAATTTCGATTAAAATACCTATCCCAAATTCCTGATCTCATCAGGAACGACGCTGTCAATAATTGATTTAAAATAATACTTAGTGTAAGATTTATCGCTTTAGTAAAACGAGAAATTCATCTCTTTATAATTACTAAAAAAGATTATTAAAGCAGTTTTAGCTAAGTGGGAACAGACTCGAGAACGGTCTAACCCGCCGCGCAAGTAACTTTTAATTCCTGAGAATTTATTAAAAAAAAATATACCTTTTCAAAATTGTTCTGGTTTGGAAATAAGCAATAAGCTCTGAAGTTTATGTTTTTTACTGTAAATTTGACAAAATAGCGAAAAATACATGTTCCATTAGTTAAATACATTATTATTCTCCGACTGTAACTAGTATTTTGTGAATTTTGTGAAAGCAATAAGCATTTTTTTTTATTTTATTTGTATTGATTTCTTCACTAGGTGGTGTCACGCAGTGTTACCCGCGTTACAATGGGTTTTTCCGCGGGATGTCATTTTTTTTTAGTAAAAATAGCCGATGTCATTTCTCAGAGAATCTGTGTAATAATTTTAATTAAAAAGGTTCTGTCGTTTTTGCGTGAAAGAGAAACGGAAGACGGAGTTACTTTAGCATTAATAATATTAGTTTGAATATGGATAAACACCTTACCTCGGTCATTACCAGCTATTAATTAACCCGATATGTATTTAGTAGGTAGGTACAATCAATTTCAACCACAACCCACTAATGTTCCATCTTAATCAAGTAAACTTACAAGGGTTGAACCTTTGTCCTGTCGACGGCATGTAATGTAATCCTCTCGTCAAAACGACGCGTGCTCGTCAGTTGGACGCGTTGAGCATCTCGTGTTTTGACACCCAGATTTCTGTATAACGTGTTGGTTATTAGGTTCCATCGTGGAATTGCAATGGTTTCAGATGAATCTTTCTAAACATTTTATCAATATTTTGACTTAAAACCGTCAATTCATGGCATGTTACCCGTTTTAAGTCATAATAAGATTTTTAAAGTTAGAATATATTTATTACAGTCATAAGATAATTTCAACATTTATTGTTGATGCATGTACCTCATATAAATAACTTTTTAAGGAACCTCATTTAATTCCAAAGCGAATTGTAAAAACTATAAGAAAGCATTTTGTACAGAGTTTGCAATATATTTTCATAAAAACATTTTATTGATTTAAAAAGTGAAATTAATTCTCATTTTATGTATGTCACTCTATATTAACAACGCGAGCAAAACTTCTTTCTTTTTCCTCTCATTTTTATCAACCAATAAATACTGCATGACATTTACAAGGCAACATTTATGATGCTTCCGTTTTCTCCCTCGAAATCCATCGCCTTCTTGACGCGTATTGCCACCTTCAAAGCCCGACACCCTACACCACTGGCGCCACCAAGCGGATTTTCAGTGAAGCGAGCCGTATTGGGTGTTGTATTAATTAGAACACCCCAACGCTTACCTTTGTGGTAAAATATTGAAAATTAATATGTTATTGTTTTCCTGTCTGAGTGTTACTTTCTGAGGCTTCGTGCGTGTCAGATTTTGTTTGTGGTAATTGAAACGTTGAGGTAAACAGATTATTCCTCTTAGATAAATCAGCTTAAGTCGATATTTTGTTATATTAATAAGATAATGCGTACCCATAGAACTGTTATGTTTCTGATAATATATATTTGAACTAATCTTTGAAGATTTGTCTCGTCCAAGACTAAATTTAACCAATGCCCACGAATTTCTTCATACTCTTTTGAGCATAAGGTTATATTATTCATGTTATGCAGAAATCTTACAATATTTATTGTTGTAAATAACTAAAAATTTATTCAATCAATCAAAAATGCAATTATAAAAGTAACCACCATGTTCTCTGATATAAAAATATTCATACGAGACCGCACCCGTCAAACGAATCAAATTTAACCAAATTGTTACAAACCACATCAGGTCCACTTTACCATGTCCTAATTATAACACGTTAAACATCAACAAAAGTATCGACAACTGTCAATCAATCTCACGGCCCGTCTCTAGTGATTAGTGACACGCCACTTGTCTTGTTCTATCGATATCGATGTCGAGTAACCCGATATCTGTGGTTATCGACAAAATGCACCGTCGTGGCGTATTTGGCGCGGACCTGATGTTCGTGGTTTATTTTGTAAGGCACCGTGTCTTATCAATATTTTTTATGATTCGATGTGGCAATGTAGTTAATATTTGAATTATAAAATAATAATAATTTTATTGTAGGATTAATTTATTCTATAAATATTTAAATCCTAAACGAAACCGTGAATCATACCATAGCTTTTAAGCTTTAAAGGCTAAAATTCTTATTTACTTTACACATTTATTTATTTATTTCTACATAAAGAAGAATAAGAACTCCTTCGTAAGAACGAGTCTATATGAATCGAGGGAACATTAGGTCTCAAACGCTCAAACCGTCGCAGATTCAATTTTGCCTATAAGACCAGAGCAAAACCAATCAAAATAATAAAAAGCAAAATACAAATATGGTTATTATAAACTTTTTTGTATGTTTTTATAAAAAGTAAAAATGCCGAATATGCTACCTTGATACAAAAATTATCAGATCACAATAGTTTTTAACGTTTAATAAATTTCCCATCCAATAACTTATTTTTAAAGTCAACCATAACTAATTACCAAAACCAGAAAATGATAAAACAATTCGATTAGACCAACGACTATAATAAATAAATATCTCGGATTCTATCGACACAGAAACAATCTACGAATAAAATCAAATCGTTATTATTTACAAGAAAAGTTCTGTGGCATCCGTCCGTCAGTATTAAGTTGATTTATCTTATTAGCTTCATCGACAAGTTTTCTCGTCTCTATGGAGTGGAAAGGTCGTAAGTCAGCGCGGGCGCGTTGGATTAGGAAGTTTATTATCTATACTCAAATCTCTAAACTCTTTGAAATTGGAAGGATAGTTTTATCTTTAAGAATGAGATAATAGATTTGGTGATGCTTGTACATGTAGTTGCTGGGGCTGTGGTCAAATAGAGTATTGGCCTTTGAAAATACTCATATTTTTAATAGAATAAAACAGTATAGGTACTTTACTGTTTTATATAAAATATTAATATAGTGTGATGACTTTTATATCTAGATGTAAAATAAATTTTCTACATATCGTATGGGTAAACCACTGAAAATCAGGGTTGGAGCGCGCTCTTGCACATGATGACCGCAAAGGTTTAACTCTATCAAGTTACGCGCCGAGTAAAGACCGTTGACACCGCGCTAATCTTGACATTTTGACTTGACTTTGCTTTGTATTCGCTGTGGCGGCATGGTGTACACGAGCACTTACTGTGAAGGTCTAGGCTCTACTTTAACTTTGATAACAAAACTTTATTGGATACTAAATTTAAGATATACCAACTGACCAAATAAACATACCAATCTTAAATAATAGCATCTCGTCAGTAAGGTGTGGGTAATGTTCTAACTTTATGGAGTTCAGTAAGGTTGGACTTTACAGCCGGTTTGAAAGCGTATAAAGAATTTCACGTAATAAAACCGCACAGCAATTCGATTAAAGTTAACACGCTATCAGGAATCACGGCAAAGGCCAATCTTTGGCGTCGCTAGTGCCCGCATCTGGGCTAGGTTGGTCGTAAGTTGCCGGTGGGTGGTCGGGTTAACGGATGTCGGTGTGTCCTTTACCTCTGTGCTAGGGACCTTTCGCACTTGTACAAGTCTAGAGTCAATGTCATAGTAAATATATACCAATTGTAGATTACAAGTAGGTCTGAAAATTGCCAGGAACAAGACAAAAAGTCAAGTTCCTTCATTTCCGTTTTGGACATATCACTGTAACTGAGAATTCAAATCTTAATGTATTTAGCGCGTATGTATACCTTGCACAGATGGTCATATTAGTTTGGGCCAGCTCAGATAAGGAGTTCGATTCGCGATCATCATTTAATAAATTGTATTAATATGCAAAACGTCATATATCCACAATTTTTTTATTTCATTTCAGAAATTTAATCAATTTATTTTTCTCTAGATTATTATCTCAAAATAATCCATCACTTCAAGGCTATGTTAAGGGTAGAGTGACCCCATAACATAGTTCAGGTTATAACATCCTGTGGCGAATATAATAAAAATCTGCCAATCTGCGGTCTCTATTCAAAAAAGCGTTCGGCCACTATTCCACTTCCTATATGGCCAACCCAATGCCATTTCGGGGACCCAAGATATAGGCCCCTTACCTGACGCCTACGTCTTCAAAGGTCGTGCGAACTACATTTTATAGTGTCTCTTGATTTTTAAACCTATTGCGCTAAAATCCTTTCTTTTAGCTCACTTTATGTGAAGGGCGACTTACTTGGGATTGGGTCGTATTTTCTATCCTATTGTTAACAACAGTTTTATTAGATACTTACTTTGGATGACTTGCGAATTTTAAACCTGTGCTGAACTTCTGTAAGTATTTGAATAGATGTAGGCACGGAAGAAATACTACGTTTTGTTGTTTGTCTTATGAATAAATTGAAGATTTTTTTAGAAATAATCTAAACACTGGCCCCAAAAGCAAAATAGACATGCCATCCATTAAGGGTTTGATTATATAATTTATAAAACTAACACTATAATGACTTTAAAAGACTTTCATTTTCTATTATTTTAGACATTATATGACGCCAATTTAGTTTTGTAGTCAATAGCCACTATTACTAACTCTTATTAATTAAAAAATACAAATACGTTAGGTTAGAGAGAATCCCGAAGCATTTGCTTAGTTAAGTATCGAGACAATTGATTTGCCCCGTTCCGGTTTGAGTACTATAATAATTGGTGCTCAATTGAGAATGTTTTGGTGCTCATGCTCAATTCATATGTGCTTCAAAAAATAGGTGCACAAACCCGAATACTTTGTAATATCAATCCCGCACTACCTCCATACACGATCCATCTAATTGAAAATCTTTTTTTACATATCAAATAACCAACACATCCGCAATCTTACACCAATTATATCGATACCTCATAATTACCAGTCAAATAATGAATTCGGCTACCTGCCTTGGATCCACCTTGGATCCCTTAATCTTAGTTATTACGAACATCTGCGCCCAAGTGGCCGTGCATAATGATTTTATAATAAAGATATTTCAAAATCAGGCATCACGGACTTATGAATAGGTATCTATTATTTATTACCAGGGATCCATTCAAGCGCTTTTGAGGTAAGGTACCTAGTTAGGGATGCTTGGTTGAATATTAAGTTGCGTGTTTTGTGATATTTCGGGCTGGATTGTAATCAAGGATTTGCTTTTGAAATATCAATTTTGCGGTGAAACTAAAAGGGACTTCATTTGAAATCCATTTTTACTGACATATTTCAATAGAAATGGGTTTGAAAATATGTTCTTTTCATTCTGTAAAAATACTATAAAAGTTGTAAAACTAATCAAAAAATCCAAAAAGGGACTTCGTTTGAAATCCAATTTCACATATTTTAAATAGAAATGGGTTTGAAAATATGTTCTATTAATTCTGCAAAAATACTATAAAAGTTGTAGTTGTATACTATAAAAATTTCGTGATGCAATATTTTGGAGCATTTAGTAAAAAATATATATAGCAAATAGTAGTATTATTACTTTTAACACGTTCTGAATCAACGAACGTTGCACTTTTAACATTATGCAGTATTTACTAACGTTTTGTAAAGCCTCCAGCGGATACAATACTTCCAACTCGTGTACTTGTGTGTGTACTTGTACTTCCAATTCGTGGCAAAAATTAATATTAACCTCACTCCTAAATCGTTATAAATATTTCTGATAATGATAGCTGCATTAAAATCCATTGATTAGTTCTAAAATACTGAAAAATTATGTTGTCGTCTGATCTTTGAGAAAACGAACGAAATCAGAAACGATTTAATATTATTCAACGCAAAAGAAAAAAATTGAGGATTATCTCGTATTAAAAATCATTAAGATTTTATCTCTGTTCTTCCCCAGACACAAGCGGAAAGTCACGAACCTCCTACCTTCAAAATCCTCGGCCCACCAGACCAGCCAGTCGGGGTCTGCCAGACGCGCCCCGCCGCCCGCGCCGCTGTATGAAGACCTGCAGGACCTGCCGAGGAGACCGCCGCTACCTCATCGCCCTGAAATCGAACCACAACTGGAGGTGAGTTTTCAAAATAGCATTCAAGATATTACTAGGAAGTTCTTTACGAGCACAATATTAGCCGTAGAACTATGTCTCCCTTTCCAATGATGAATGATATCGGTTGCAAACTAATTGCACATACAACATACAAAAGGAGTCGAGCAGCTCCTTTGACCAAGTTATTTGTCTATCTATTGTTGTTGAAACTACTACTTGGCTTCCGATTTTAGACTACTCAGCCCCTATAATATTATTACGCGCGTTATAATAAAAATTAATTGTTTGCTAGGCCCCAAACCCCAAAAATGTAGCCTTTATTTCTATTAACTTAACATTTTGTTAAGCCTAAATAAAAAAAATGGTTAATCGTGATATATAACACCTAAGAATGTGGCTTTTTCATCAATACGTTATTTACGATAGTTACTTTGTGGTCAAAATATAATATTTGTTGTAGGTACATATTACATTTTACCCCCGTTATAATATTAATAGTATAATGAAACAGACTAAATAAGCCTTATTTTTCATAATAAACACTTCTCTCGCTCTCTGAATATTTAAATCCAAGCCGTGCGATCACGTGAAAAGCCAAAAGCACTCGCCGCAACTTTGTACACTACAAGTTTTACTTATCTCCGTTCTTGTTCCTAGTCTACGTACAGGCGACGACAAAAACGATACAAGATACAGAATCATTGAATAATAATAACAATGAAAACATTTATTTTGTGCCACAAAAGAACAACTTAAAATCAAGAATATTCGAGCAGCTTAGAGCTGCCAAAGACTGGTATTCTATGTAAGGGGACATGAGTATGCAGCGACTGGGAATAATAACAAATTGTATATATTCAAAAGTTATGGCAATTCTCCGATTTTACAAATCATAGAAACGTCAAAAATTTGAAACGAACCTTCAATCGACAGTTAAGGGGTTTTGCGAACCGTCTTTTTAACCGTATGAATGATTATTACTCCATTGAGATAATTTCTAAACAAGGACTTCTAAAATTTTACAATTAAGAAGAATATGCTCAATTCTTCGACAGTTTTTTCTACCTCAGAAGCATTTCTCCTTGAACGGATTTAAATTAGAGCTTTATAAATTTTCCAACTAAATCCTAGCTGGTGCCGGCAAATAATTGCCATGTTAATTTCAGATGAATTAATTAAGACGATATTTTCAATAAATTTGTAAGCCTTTTGTAAAAAAAAACAATTGTTCCATCAAAGAAGTTGCATATTATGTAATTTCATTTCAATTATACAAATTTTCAATACGTTATTTTTTATCGGAAATTGATATCAGTATCTGCAATATTCATTTCATTTTCATTCAATCTGTTGTTGTTCTTTGGGACAAAAACCTTTCACAAAACCAGCTATGAATCACTAAATTAACATTACAAAAATCGGTGACCCAATTTATCATTACAAAAACGCTTATGTTATGGAAATTGGAAAATTTTCCATAAATTTAAGTTTTCTTGCCAAATTAAAAAGTTTCTACAGCAAAGTCGTTAAAGGGATTTAGTTTCAGATTGTGTCTTAAGCTTTTTCTCGGGAACTGTACTTAACAAGTGTAGCCAAGCCTTTAAGTCCTTTAATTATTTCGCTGTGCTGATTGTATAAGTATATTATTACCAAGTTTAACGCTCATCTCTTTTTTGTTTGTAGTTAGTCTAGACTTTATTTACTTTTGTTCCATCTCTAATTGATTTTATAATTTGTGGCAAGTTGAAAGTCAAGGGTTAATGTTTTGTTTAGCTTTAAAACAATGGCAAAGTCCTAAAAGTTCTTGAGATAAATTGAGAGAGCGCCGTTTAACCTCAATTTTTGATTTCTTAGGAACGAATTTTCAATCCATCAAGTGACGTTGGCTTTTATCTAAATTATAATGTTTTAGATGCTTTTAAAAGAGCGATTATTAATATAAATATCGATCACTTTATAGGCATTGATAGGAAATATACTTATCCTATATCGTATCTTAATCATTATTCACTATCGTATCTCTCTGAATTCTTACTAATAACTTACATAATTATAACAAATGCCAATCCATAAAAAACTTGGAACATATTTATATTCTATAGCATTTGTGGTTGCAGTACACAAGAGCATTAAGTATACGAGTAAATAAATTCATGATATGTTTCTTTATTACAGATGGTAGAAACGAAGCGACAGAACTGCCCTGGACGCGTTTTCGTCTGTGGTTCTGGAGGCACGTGGCGAGGTGGAAACACCTGCGGTGGAGACGCCTGTGGAGCCCCACTTTACGAGGAACTACCCCACAGATCTGACGACAGTCTCCACAGTGACGACCACTTCGCAGAAGACGAGCTCAGCCTCGTCGGAGAAGCAGCACCGTGTCGGACATGTTCCAAACCACAAGCCCCCCACTCTTTGCCACACCGCCCAAGACAGCAAAGACTAGACCGAAGACCCAAGTCCTTGGACCGGCGACGAGCGCATCAAAGAATGCCGCGGCACATCCACCCACCAGATCCGTCGGAATTCCACGAAGGAGTACTCCTAGACGCATTGCTCAGACTATACCCACAAGTGGGAACAGTCGGCGCACGGTCCCAAGCCCCTGTTCAGATGGGAGGCGCCTGGCCTGGAGGTGAGCTTCCTGGAATAGCCTGCTGGCGAGGACCACGAGCTTCTCCCAAACCCCCCAGTGGAGATTCCTCCTTCGGCTCAGATTCGGGCTACAGCAACAACACGTGCGGAACCTGCGGGACCCGAGCATCTTCCAGACATAGGTTATCCGCCGAAATCCCGATGTCATGAACGGTCACCGGATTGTGCCATTACAGTTGCCTTTTGCACTTGGTAGTCATTTCTACGGCCTAAGCGGGCTCATTTGCCCCGGGTTGATGGAGCGATATGTTACTGTCGAATATGCATGAACCTTAATGAATCCTCGTAGAGACATCTTCTTAGAACTAAATGACTGTCGCTTAAGAGAATTCGTTCCTATTTAATGGGACGTAAGGGCGATAATTATGTAGCTTTTCCTTGGCGAGATTCAGTTATAGGCACTACTATCTTGTGATATTCTATAACTAGTGGATTTTTTCGATACTGGAACGTTTGATTGTAATTATTTCCGATAACTTTCAGAGTTATTTTCATTAGATGAATAGATCTATTATTTTGTACAAATATTGTGACCATATTTTTAAGTAGTTATAGAAACTTTTCGTCCTAGTAAGTTATTTTGAACTAGTCCTTTAAATAATCACAGAGTTTGTGAATTACAGAATTGGTTTTGTAAAAAGCGTTTGTAAAATTTTGTTTTTTGAGTGTAGATAGTGTACAAAATTAGTTAAATGAATTTATTTAAGATAGTAAGTTGAATTTTATAATCATATCATTATACCCACGGTTCATAAATTAAGACTATCATGAAATTTTTTTCTACATTGTCCTACTACAAGAAATGTCAATGCATTATTACTTCTTAGTGGTGCAATACGCACTTTAAACCTAATTTATTGAAGATAAAGTACACTTTTTACACATTTTTGTGACATAGGTAGAAAAAGCTTTTGTTTATAGACACTAAATTATTCCTTCCATCACAAATTATGAAATATATCTCTTACTATAATAATTATGTTGTTTGTACCTACGATGATGATTAATTTATTATATCGGTTTCCATTAAAACTGACACTAATGTATAAAACTCTGGGCAAAAGGTCCGATTAATAATTATGAAAAGCACAATAAAATTAAAAATAAATACATTTTTAAGAAAATAATTTTGTTTTTATTTTCCTAATTTAAATGTAAAATTAATTAGCAGCTATAAAATTCGTCTACGGGTATTTGGGGTTGTTTCAAAATCGGAGATGAACAATGGCCGATAATGCCTAAGGCATTATGGACTGCAGGCCATAAAAAATAAACAAGCTTTTATTTTTATAAATAATCTGAATGACGGAAATATTTTAAGGGACTTTTATAAAATTATTCCGTAACTTAGATTATTTTAAGAATACATCTAGTATTTCTTTTTTCAAAAATCATCAGGTTTCGTGTGATTTGTGCTAAATTTATGCGTCATTGTCACCACTTTGAAACTTTGATGTTCTGTTTATCTCGGCACTTTCTTATTACATTGAAGCGAAATAGGTGTCTAGCATTATTGGAGTGGAGTTCAAATTGACTAAACAGAATACCAATTTTTTATGGAGTCATCATGCCTATTTTAATGGAGCATAGAAGCGGCCTGCAAAACTTGTAAATATGTTGTTAAATTGAAAGTTGAAAGAAAGTTTCAATAGCAGCGGACAAACTTTAGAGCATTGAGTTGTTTGTGCCTATTAGATCGTTGATCCTTTTTAACCCCCGACCAAAAAAGAGGGGTGTTATAAGTTTGACGTGTCTGTCTGTCTGTCTGTGTGTCTGTCAGTCTGTCTGTCTGTCTTTCTGGGACATCATAGCTCCCGACCAGATGGAGCGTTTTCAATTTAGTTTTTTTTTTGTATGAAAGGTAAGTTTGGCGCGAGTGTTCTTAGACATGCTTCATGAAAATCGGTAAAGCCGTTTAAAAGTTATGGGGGTGGGAGTGGGGAAGAAAAACTGTTTTTCAAAAGAAAGCGCATCGCGTGCACATTGCAAAATATTATGGTGTTTTACTTTTAAGAAAATCAAGGCATTGGAAACAGGGGTTTTTCTTAAATTTTAAATTTAGATTTATTGCCTATTGGTATTTTTCATTTCATCAAACAGCGATACGATTTTGTGTACAGCTAACGCATCACAAGATACCACATTATGTATGTACCTTATTAAAAATAGCACAGAGGCACAGACAAAGGAACAAACCTTTACTAGCTTATTGATGAATACGCTATTTAGCTGTTGACAAAATAAATAAATATTCCCGGACTACTCACCATCACAAGCATCATCAAACTACGAGAAAGCAGACTACTATAATGGGTGTTAGATGACTGATATGATATACTACATACCTAGATATTTTTTTTGTAAATACATACATTATGATACATAGAAAACACCCAGATCCGAAACCAGAAACTGTTGATCGTACAAAATTTGGTCCCCCGGCGGGAATCGAATCCGCAACCTCCTCCTCAATAAAATAAAGTCAACAACATCGGTTCACTTGCTTCGCCGTTCCGTAAACGGACATCTAAAATATCCGGCCCACTACTCCAACCAACCTCTTTCATAAATCCTTTATTCATAAATAAAGAATTTATTCGTATAATGCTCCAAAATTAAATATACAAAATAAGCTGTCTGCTTGTACAGTCTGCGACAGATACATGCGCGTCACTTTGTCAATGCTCGCGATACATTTGTAAATGTCCGGAGTAGATGGCGCTTCGTGCTAACTTGAATTAGATCCTGCATTTTGAAATTAGGTGGAATTAAAAAATAAACTGGCTAGTCAATGAGATTGTAGCTGTATGAAGGAAATCTCTAGCTATTATTATAAGAGTAGTGTTTATGAGAGACACTAAAGTAACAGTTGGTTGAAGTGAATAAATAAATAAAATAAAGATTTCCGGACAATCCACACAACATTATCTAGGCCCGTGGTAGGCTATAAGCGGTATTATATAAGCTTGAGTTACAGGTACTGGACAAAAATAAACTTAATATAATACATATATAAATATGTTATTTTTTATTTTACATATGAAGCACCCAAGGAGAAAATGATTGCAGAATATACAAACACTTGACAGCTTGGCAGAATTGAATCCGCTCCATCGAGCGTCACTCACCGCGCCACTGAGGCAGTCAAATAATAATATTGTTATGTTAAAATGTATGTTTGGACGCTCTAATATATTAGATGAATGGTACGATTTGAAAAAAAAAAAACACCAGTTACGTATACGAGATGGATATAGCTTTGCTGTCGAATACCAGCAATAGTCTGTACATTTTGCCTCGAAAACTGGCATAAAATTTGTCATAGAGGTAATAGATTAATAATAGCATTTTATAGGAAAATGATAACTCACCAGCAGCATGCTAATTTTATCTATTGAATATTCCAACAACATGGAAACGTACGAAACGCGAGCTGTACCTACGCGCCTCGATCGAAGGTTACACGAAGGATACAGGCAGTTTCGACTGTGGCGCAGTGACGAACGGTCGACGTGTAATTTTTTAACCAAGATCTGCCCTATTTTGTTTGTAAAATATGTAAGAGTTCTTATTTAATGAGACGAGCAGAATATATTTTGCGATTTATTTTTATTAGGATTTCTATTCGCATATTTTATGGTTTAAAATTGATACGTGTAATAAAATAGTCAAAAACAATTATTTTTTGGTCGAAAACTCATAAGATTTGTCCTAAACTTAATAAAAATTCCGAAATGTTATTAAGTTTAAAATATATATTTTTTTATTTAGTCAAAAAATGCAATCAATTATATACTTCTAATTCAATTAATTAAAACTTTCTATTCCTTCTACAAAGTATTTTATGGGTATAAAAAGTCCAGGTACCGCGCGGCTGTAAGTATTTATTTCCTGGCCGAGTTCAAATACTGTAAAGATAATATTACCGTGGCGTGTTACCGTGGTCTTGGTTAGCCAAGAGTGGAAATATCACCCGTTAGCTTGAACTTGACACACTACCACGTGTCTAGAATATAAATGTATGTGGTAGTGTGTCAAGTCAAGTTCATGCTAACGGGTGATATTTCCACTCTTGGCTAACCAAGACGGTAACACGCCAGGGAAATATTATCTATACAGTATTTGAACTCGGCCAGGATATATAAATAACCATGGAATCCAAAATGGAAATGATAAATTTCTTTTAATGAAACTAACTACTTGTATATGCTTTACACATACAGATATGTACTAGTACTAGTTGTCGTACTTTGCTACATATGAATATGTATCTACACGATAATATAATCCATAGAAATATTATAAATGCGTAACTAACTCTGCCAGACTAGTCCTCTTTCATGCTAAAACTACCGAACTGATTTATTTATTTAAGTAATAACAGTTTTCGCAGCCTGTTCTTTTGATTTTAGTTTAGGTCATAATATTGTTAAATCTATGTAATTATTTTATTCAACTAAAATTCTAAAGAGAAGAAATAAAATCAAAGCATTGTGTTGTATTATGTTTTTTGTTCTTGCAATATTGAAATATACAATAATAATTGTTATATCTACCTTATAACATACTTACATTAATGTTCTCATACCAGTATATTAACGGCGTCAGAGAAAAGAGGGGACTCTTCTAATAGAGGTTATTATAACTTACCAGAAGAGCTCCCAAACCTAGTTATAATTTGAACTTGTAACATTGTCAATAAATATTTTTGTATTTTGTATTTTTTGTTCTATTTTGTCATACACATCTTCCAAATTAATATTTTTTTTTTTTATGTAGGCTAGGTTTATCTATGCCTTCATTTGACCACAATCTCACCTGATGTAAAGTGACGATGTGGTCTAAAATGGGGCATGAAGACCTAGAAGGTAGATGGCTTCTCCAATCTATTAATTTTTTTCGCCGACATTACCTGAAATCTTGCAATCTCTTTCACTTCAAGGCAGCAGTCGCACCTAAGATAGGATCTTTTATTATTGCCACAGAATATTAAATCACTGGAAAGGAAGTCAGAAAAAAAATCAGGAAATGAGAATGTGTACTTGAATGGTAACACTGTCGTATAAAAGGTAAAATAAATTGGTATTCCTTTCAAATTCTGCTGAGGTGGCGATTTATGATGTCAGTGTTGCCAAGTTGGGTTTCCGAATATTTTCTTTTAATATTTTGAAAATTTTTATTTTTAATTATTCGTTAGATTTCTTCATGATTAAAAAAAAAGAAAATATTATATATATATCCGGACAATCCACACACAACAACATCTAGCCCCATGGTAAGCTCTATGCTTATTTTTGGGTACTAGATATACAGCTGATAAACTTTAGATATGCATACACAGATATTTTTACTATACATAATAAACACCCAGACCAAACTAAGCTTACATTTTGGATACTAAGTACTTTGTTTTAATTTATGTATAATTCGAACATGATGGCGAAAAACGAAATAAAGTAAGCTTTTTTTAAATGCAAGTGCATTGTAAGCCCCAAACAAAAATGATTAGAGTTTTTTTGACTGTTTTCACTTTGTTATGCTCATGATGTGTTTACCTCTTTTAGCTGCTAAATGGATATTATGAAGAAGCAAGCCTTTCTTTTACGGAAAGAAGTTATGACAGCAATACATTAATTTAATTGTTCGTAAGTATTGATCGTAAGCTCTTAGCTTGAATTACGGATATAAGACATCTGTTATACCGCAATAGATCATCATAATCATAAAATCATAAATGTTTATTTCACATAACAATGTTACAAGTACAGAGTAATCTACAGATGAGACGTGGTACAGAGATGGCATTTACATAACAGAAAGTATAGATACCCAAACTAGGAAAATCCTGTATTATGGCATATCTATCCCTTCCTCCGGTTCACAAGTATAAGTTACACAAATTTTCAGTATATGTATTACTTCTATGTATTCTTTCTTATATTATATGTATACAGTAATAAAGCATCATTGTGCTATGATAATTATTTCTTAAACTATTAATTAATATTCATAAGCAAAGAAAATGGACTACATAAATGAATGAAATAAAGATTTTGGAATAATAAAAATATGAATGTGAATATGTGTGTGTGTGTGAGTGTGTGTGTGTGTGTGAGTGTGTGTGTGCGTGTGTGATATTTTTATAATACATATTAAACACTCAAACCAAGGAGAAAGTGCACACAGAAGATACAAACACTCGTACCTTCGCCCACTACACCACTGTACAATTATTTCACTTTTTTGTAATTTAAATTAATGTTAATATATTTAAGATAATTTTAATGCGCCAATTTTCATAATGTCTTAAATGTTCATCTTAGTCTAAATATAACTTTTCAATAACGAAATACCATATTAATTAAATTATCCTAAACGAATCTCATCCAGTATCTCAAGATCATCTTGCAAATATTAATAAGTCGTCTAAAGCCGTCTGATTTATTCGCTCAACGCAGTGCCGTATTTCAGACAGACAGACAGACTTCGTTATGAATTATGTTGTCAGCGGGACATACCTAATGTGCATGCTAATTACGACTAAAGCTTCTTTGTCGGCCGGATTTGGATGTTTTTGTACTGAGTATGGGGATATTACTGCAGTATTCTTAAGCCATTAGGGTAGACAGTAACTTTCTGTTAACAGAGAATATTCATAAAAATATGTCACTTTTACATAATAATTATGTCTTCATTTTCCATTAAGCCATCTACCTTCCAGGTCTTCGTGCCCCATCCCATCATAGACCACATCGTCACTTTACATCATGTGAGATTTTGGTCTAATGAAGGCTAATCTTGCATAAAAAAACGTATTATTATTGGCTAAAGGAGGTTAATAGAGCGTTTGATAAGAAACGTTATTCATAAACGTAAATAAGGGCTAAATTTGTTTAATAAAGTTCTTTAAAAGGGTTTTGTCCTTGTTTAACATTAGTCCTTGTCGCATAGTGTGGATTATTGTGTGTTTAAGCTAATTAAGTTATACATATTAGCCACAAATAGTTTTTATGAATACCCACTTGAACGTCCAGTGGTACTGTAGTGCCACAAAAATTTATGCCGACTTACGTCCATGGTACTAGAGTGCCACACGAGTTTTTGGTTTTTTTATTTCGGATTTTCTTTATTTTCTAATAAGACAAGTTGCTAGTGTCAATGTCAGATGTCATTGTCAATAATTATTCTACTAAATTCTAATTAGAAAAACCCATACCTGGCAACAAAAATTATGAAAAAAAAATTATTTTGTTAATAATGTGAGAGAAATTTTCCGCCATTTTCCTATTTTTCGCAAGTTAATTTCTTTATGATTTACTTGTGATATCTGTATTAAAATTAAATATGTTATTGAAAAAACTAGACTCAAACTCCGTTAAAACGGTACCAAAATAATAATTAAATGTTTAGAGGAAGTATTTTAAATAAATTTATCAAAATAGGTTTCCAAATCAGTCTAAAAATGCTACCATCCTATTTTTGATAATTTTTTAGTAAATGAAGATGTAGGTACGATGATTCATATTATTATTCAAGTTTATATAATTATAATAAAGAAAATAAATACATTTTTGGTTTTGAAATAGGTTTAGTACTTTTTATGTGATAAATAGTTTTAACGGAAAAAACACGGCGTTTTTCACGATCGGCGCGCGTAACGCGCGCTGGGACGTTAGTCCCTAGTTACGCCGCGGGCGCTGGACGTTAGAGTGGATACGAGGGTATGTTAGTCACAATACAAGTATGAAGAAAAGAGGTTCCTAGTTCTTAGAAGTAAGCAGTTTTATCTTGGACAATACAGGTCACGAATGCCATATACCCTAATATTTTTTTTTAGATTGTTTTGGTGTCGTTAATTGACTTATTCGGTAATGGAGATTGACGAAGACATTATTATTAGTTTTGTGACTAATTTGTGTGATGTCACGGGCACGCACCGCATTTTTTGTTTATAAATGCCGGATTTGGATGCGGGCGGCGCGCATAGTGGACACAGTGCTATGTAAAATCATACAAAACAAACTAAAATCCGTGCCGTGCGCGCGGTGCAACCGTCGCGTCGCGGGACAATGGACGCGCACCTTTAATAAATATAGTTTTGGTTGGGAACAGTTAGTTTGTACTAAATGTGAAAATTTTTAATATTTGATTTTAGGGCATTAAATATATCGTGATTTTATTTATTTTAAAATTAGATTTGTAATTAGCAATGACAATGTGAACACAGCATGGAGTACACTTAAAACCAGTGGAAAATGAAGGATGCCTCTGCCAGAGCCTCCGTCGTTCTTCATAATGGGGATACCAAGAGCTGGTTCCAAAACTTACAGAAAATTTGATAAAATCAGTTTATTAATCATGGAAACACACACACATGTTGTTTCGAAGCGATGCGTTTTGGAAATTTGCGAAGGAATATAAAAATAGTTACTTTTAGATGATTCAGTTTCACTATGATATTATGAGAAACACCTCCATTTACGTTCCCACTGCTGGGACTCAGGGACTTCTCTCTTGACGAGAGAGATTTAATTAAGGCCTTAATTCACCACGCTGGCCAAATGGGGGTTGGTGAATGTCACGTGTCCTTCACACTCTTTAAAGTTTTCAGACGATGCCAGTTTCGTCAAGATGTTTGCCTTCACCGTTAAATCACGTGTCATCAATCAGCGCACATAAATTTCTCAAGAAGAAAAATCCAGAGGTGCGTGGCGGGGCACGCTGCTATAGTGAAAGTGACTTCAAACTTAAGCAATTTAATAATATCTGAGGACAAAATTAATTAATTAATTTTATAAATCTACTAGCTAACCAAACAAACTAGCTAGCAAACGTTGTTTTGCAGAATGAAAAATAGATAGTAGCCGATTCTCAGATCTACTGAATACGCATATAAAATTTCATAATAATTGGTTTAGCCGTTTCAGGGGAAGTACGGTAACTAAAATTGTGACATGAAAATTTTATATATTAGATATCACAATTAAACTCGATATACAGTAATACAAATTCATTCATTATTACTCAACAAATATATATAATTAGTGGCAAACCACTATGACCTTCTTCGTAGGATACGACGAATGAATAGCCAGCCTTAACCGGAAGTGCGGTAAAATAGGTACGAAATTGACCGTTTGCGCAAAAACTTACACTTGGCTTGGCGCATAATCTTCAAAACGCCGAGACGGCGGGATTTTATGAGAATTTCTGCTGATCTCTCGAATTGAATACTTAAAATTTCCATGCAAAGTAGCTAATTTGTTCCTCATAATGAAGTTTCTCACAAAGTTTCACTTAAAACTCACTTCTTTCAGTACTTTTAGAGTCAGTATTACTTACTCTTACTTTACCAAAGCTTAATAGTTTAAGGATTTGCGTCGGTGGAGTAGCAGAGAACTTTCACTAGCTTTAAGAACAGCTCGCGGTATGAAACGCCTCAACACCTCAAGATTCGATTCCCAGGAGTTTTGATGAGTTTTAAAAACTTAAACAAATAACTTTCTTAATGTACATAAACATCGAATTTCGATTGCAAGAAAAGAGCCACTGATTGGACCCCGCAAACCAGCCGACCTCGTGGAAGGCCCAGGACGAGATGATGGGCTGAGCTGGACTCTCACCTGAGCGCATGGCCTGACACCGCGTTGAATCGCGAAGAGTGGAAGAAGGGAAGGGAGGCCTTTGCCCTGCAGTGGGACAGTGCTGGCTCAATAATAAAATATATAAATAATAATAAATAAAATAAAAATAATAAATTAGAAAAAAATAGGATTACAAGTTGTTTCTACAATATCTAAATCCCTATTTGGTATCAAGATAATTCGAAAACTAGTTCGAAAACTTTGAAATTATCTTTTTGAAAGACGTCCAACGCTGCGCTTCATTCTATTTCCTAAATAATATAAATAATCTGTAAATGTATCAATTAATTTTCTTCTAGCTGTATGTACCTTATATGTTTATTTGAACACCTTGCAAATAAAATATATTTTGTTTAAAAAACAAAAAAATTAATTAATTCCCGTATTCTACTCGTATTCCGCTATTTTGAGCTAGATTTTGTTACTGACTTGCAATGAAGAGCTCACGAATATAAACTGGTGTTTGGTATGTTCGGTCGAAAACATCAAATAGAACGTGAAGCTATAATTCTTCTCTGGGCTCTTCCTGTGCCCGCCGGTAACGCCCGTTTGATTGATAGTGCGAAACTTGCTGCAATATTTTTCAGTCAAGTTATGAAAAAACCTCTTTCATTCGAGGATTTGTATAGAATTGTTATATTTTGTTAGAAAATGTATAAACATTTATGAACAACACATTTTTAATTTATGAAAAATAAGGTCAATACGCATCCATAAGCTTTGCTTGCAGGTTATGGAAGCGTTTTAATATTTTTCTTCATTAATTAAAAATAGTTTAAGCTTTAAGTGAGGTTTCAAATCAAAATTATAAATTGAATATTTATCAACAACAAGCAGTTACAAGTACATATGTTTAGCTGTTTGTAACGGTTAAAAATTTTACATTATTCAAATCAAATCAAATCAAAAAGTTTATTTGTATCTAAAAAAACATTATACATATTTGACGGCGCGCGCCAGTGGCGCCGGATGACCGAATGAGAGCGAGACCGATATCGGGTTTGCTCTAGTGAAGCTCCGTATCTGTGGTGGCGGGGCGGCCATGTTGGTTTTGGCACTTGTCAAAACTTGTCAGAACGGAATGGTCGCTTGCGCACCAAGTCCACGGCGAATCACTAAAATTCGGTGTAATCCTATTTGATTTCGATTATAATCAAATCTAGAATTGATCAGGGTAGTCTAGTTTATCTATCAGTGATATTATTTCGTGTTAATTTGTGTTGCAAGAAAATTAAATTGAAACCTGTTATACCTGGTGTTGTGATTTAGCTCATTGCCCTAAAAACCTACGACGCCTGACCCAGAGAGGCCTCCTGTTCCGACATCAGAAGTGGGATCTATGGGGCAACCAAATGAGCGATATCAACAACAAATGGATGAATCCTCTGCCACAAAATTACTTAGCAACATGGAAGCGTTATTGTCTCGTGTGCTATCGATGTCGCAGAATGCAACCGTGAGTAATACTCCTACGAAGCTATTGGAATTCAATCCTGATGACTTGGATGCCGACATAGACGGCTAGTGTAACGTGTCTGATCTGATTATAAAAGGAAAACGGCTAGATGGTGTGGATTTGCTTGTCGCGCTTACAAGTGCATTAAAAGGACGTGCCGCCGCGTGCCTTACTAGGCTGAATTTGAACGAACAGACTTGGGATGTGGTTAAACAAACTTTAATCGCAAGGTTCTCCAAACCCAAACTGTATCAGGATTATTTTGATGATATATTGCGTTTTGAAATTGGATTTAAGGAGTCAGCATCCTAAGCCGCTATGCGTTTGTGAATTTTACTGAGCGCATACCCAAATTAGAAATGATCGAAGAGATTATAACGGGGCTCGTAATATCAGTGCTATGCGCCGAGAGTTGAATGCTCATACAATCACAACCAGGGCTCAAGTCTTTAGAACACTTGGTGGAATATCGCTAACGCGACGGTTTGACGGCAGTGATAAACAAGAACCGGAAATTAAACGCTCTCGTATTTGGAATGAAAGATTTAATGGTGACAACTATTGTGGCCTTGCGGGTCACGGGCCGACTGCCGAAAACGACAACGGGATGACGCTGCTCCTTCTAGCAGGCTGCAGCAATCTTCAGGATCAACTCGACTTCTGGAGGGGTCACCATCAGTGTCCTGCTACACATGTGGAAGGCCACATAGCTTCTGCGTGTCCGGACGGAAAGAGCGGTGATGGGGCCGCGGTCGGAGTCGTCAGTCTGTGTGAACATCGACCTTCGGGCGGGGCAGTGGGAGCATCCGGTGAGCGCGTTCCTTTTTTTTATTTGATAGCGGATCATCTTGTTCAGTTACTGTCAGTTTTTTTGGCGCCGGGTCCTTAAAGATACTATGCCAAAATGCACTGACGATCCAAAGGAACAAACGACAAAATGTGCAACCGCCAAAACTTTCAGTTGGGACTATTGTCAAAACTTGAAAGAGCTCAAA
The DNA here is from genome assembly GCA_929108375.1 of Gymnoscelis rufifasciata. Taxonomy (NCBI): domain Eukaryota; kingdom Metazoa; phylum Arthropoda; class Insecta; order Lepidoptera; family Geometridae; genus Gymnoscelis; species Gymnoscelis rufifasciata. The sequence continues at coordinate 2,996,174 of OV815320.1, forward strand.
TCTTCTAGCGTCAAAATGTGCAATGACTAAAATGTAACGGTAACAAAAAGTCTAAACGCGCCATAGAAAGAACAAGTCAATGACAAAATGTGCAATAGCAAATATAACAACACCTACTTGCATTGTTATTTATTTTATTAATTATTTAAATTGTATGGTAAAACAAACTTTTACTTCCTAGAAATGAATAAGTAGATATAGTTATATAATATTATATCCCATCTGTAACACGGATGAATAGCGAAGCAACATGGACTCCAGGTGGTGGTTAAATGATGCTTGTTGTACACAAAGCGTACCTAGTAGGAAAACACTTCCAAAAATCATCCTAGGTAATTTATTTATAAAAATACTGTACTGTATTAAATTTCTAGTTGCTTCAGTTCAAATATTTGTCCATTGCAGTTTCCGTCACATTACTTTTCAAACCTTGCACATCAAGTCCATGAAACATTATAGTATAATGATAATTCCAACATTTGCTCTTTATGCAAAATGCACATTCTGACGCTGGAGCATTTCATCGCAGATACATTCATGGCATTTGCTCATTTTGTCGTTGAGAATTACACATTTTGTCGTTTGTTCCTTTGGACCGTCAGTACATTTTGGCATAGTATCTTTAAGGACCCGACGCCGTTTTTTTTCGGGTGCTGTGTGCAATGATCTAGTTTGTCTTAGCGGTATAGGTGGGGATAATATTGAGTCTTCTTCTTTAGGTGCCACTTCATTACTGAAGGTTGGCAGTCAGCTCCTAAAAATAATATTGAGTGCACGTCTCAGATCCTTAGTGAGGTGGCGATTGATCAAATAATAACGATTTTGCTTTTTCACATTGTGCCTAATAGCAGCATTGCTGTGCCTGCTATTATTGGTAGGGACATTTTGGAGAAAGGCATTAGTGTTAACCTTGATAATGATACCTTGTCATTCAATTATAAACAAACTTCACATTTTTGTGACTTGGCTGCGGGAAAACAATTTACAGATGTAGATACAGATTTGCAGGGGAAGGAAAAAGAGGCACTTGTGACACTGTTGAATAAATACGCCGATCACTTTATCGAAGGTATACCTACAAATCGAGTCAAAACGGGGGAGCTTAAGACAGACTTAATCAACACAAAGTTGTTCAGCGTTGTCCTTATAGCTAGTCAGCTCCTAGAATCTGGGGTCATTCGAGAAGGTTCCTCTCCTTTTGCAGGCCCTATGCTCCTGGTGATAGGGAGGGACAATTCAGAGAGTTATGGCGCGGTCCTTGTGCGGAAGAGGGGGGGGTCTCCCTCATGTCGTGGAGTACTTCGGCCGACGTACGACCGAAGTAGAATCTCGGTATCACTCGTGTGGGTTGGGGGTTGCTTTCGTACTTGCGGTTGAACACTTCAGGTATTGTCTGTACGGACGACGGTTTCATATACTGACTGCAATTCGCTTAGAGCGTCGAGGTCTAGGGTCGGTTTAACTGCTCGAGTGCGCCTGTGGTGGGCGTTTTTACAGGCCTGCGACTTTGACATAATTTGCCGTGAGGGTCGCGGAGTGGAGCGCGCTGATTGTTTCTCTCGAAATCTGCAACCCCAAGCGGACGCTCCAAAACCGGTCACTGCAGAGGCTAAAATTGTTCAGTTTGTCGAGTTACATCAAGGTTGGTTATCGGTTGAACAAAAGCGTGATATTGAAGGGATTTGACCACAAAATTCAACGACGATGAATTACCCGAAAATGTAGCGCATACTTATGATGTGACTATATACTGTATGTGTGTGTGTGTGTACTTATGACTTATGATGTGTGTGATGGTATTCTCTATAGAAAAGTTGTTCGAAATAAAGTAGTGTCATGGTTGCCAGTAGTACCGCGTTCATTGATTTGGACATTAATAAATCACGTTCACAATGAGATACAGTATTTAGGCAAAGATAAAACTCTCGACAAATTATACGAACAGTATTGGTTCCCGCAAATGTCGAAATGCGTACGTAAGTTTATCGATTCTTGTATAGTTTGCAAGTCATCAAAAGGCTCACCTGGTGCTCAACCTGTTCAATTACATCCGATACTCAAGGTTTCCGTGCCCTGGCACACTATTCACATTGACTTTACGGGACAGTTGAGCGGGAAGAGCGACCGAAAGGAATAAATACTGCTCGGTAATAATTGACGGCTTTACCAAGTACGTGTTCCTAGAACATACTATGTCTATTGATGCAGAAAGTGCAATTAAAGCATTGCAAAAGGCTGTTCCCCTTTTCGAAGCGGCTAAACGAATTATAGTAGATCAAGGGAGGTGTTACGTTAGCTCCGAATTCAAAGACTTCTGTGCTAGGCATAAAATTGAGCTCCATTTTATTGCTACAGCTTGCTTACGGTAATAGAAAATGATGGTAATAAAACTGGCGTGACGAATTAGGCAATGTTCAGCTTGCAATTAGCGGCACCGGGTCAGCTGTTACTAAATACACACCCACGGAATTGATGTTTAGGATTCGAGCTCAATCATTAGGCATATCTGGCTTGGACCCTGTATCACAAAACTTACCAGCTCGATTAGAACTCGATGTTATTAGGGAGGACGCCTTAAATAATATTAAACGGGCTGCAGCATCTGAAATAGAACGCTTTAATCGCAGACGTTCAATCGTGAGTCCGTTTTCTGAAGGGGATTTCGTGTTTATTAAAAATAGCGAGCATAGTCAAACTTAACTGGATAGAAAATTTAAGGGACCGTTTATTATAACCGCTGTTCTTGAAAACGACAGCTATTAGCTAAAGGGCTTAAATAATTCTTCGCGCTCCTACAAATACGCACGTGAGGGCTTGCGCACAGTGCCTGCTGGGCACGAAGTTTTACTGGAAGTTTCAACTAGTCTAATGAGTGAAGGGGAGACCGTGACGGCGCCGATAGATGTAGATGGTAGTGATAGCCTTCAAGTAGACAGTAGTTATGATAGATTATCTAGAAACTGCGCGTGCTCTGATACCATTTCTGTAAGCCGCTCTGATACACTAACGGCGGGTTCGGATACTGATAGTGTATACTCTGATCCTGAGACGATTGAAGTACAGTGTGAAGTCGAATTTACTATATACTGAATAAGATGGTCCGCAGTCTTAGGTATGATCATTTTGATTTGTGTAATACCTATACTTTGTGTGTGATGATTGTGAAGTTGGTCGAAAGGACAGTGCTGTTGTTACCAGAGTCTGGTCAACGATGCACTCGTCCGGTCCAAACTTGTTGAGTGAAATGGTTGATGGAGAGTGTCGTCCGGGCCAAAGAGTATTTGGTTGAAGGGATGCACGTCTTCATTCTCGTGAGTGGTCGAAGGGACAGTACCGTCCGGTCCATGCTATACTTTTTACTAAGTTATCGCTGGTCGAAGGGACACACTCGTCCGGTCCACACGATGGGTGGTCGAAGGGACAGTGTCGTCCGGTCCATGCAATACTTTTAACTAAGTTATCGCTGGTCGAAGGGACACACTCGTCCGGTCCACATAATTCTGTGTGCATTGAGCTGTTGAAAGAATAGTGTCGTCCGGTCCATGCTCCGCTTTTCATTAAGTTATTGCTGGTCGAAAGGACACACTCATTCAGTCACGAGTAATAGTCGAAACATTAAATGAGATGAGATCTAGGAACCTTTAGGCTTGTCAGGCTGGAGGAGCGGATATCTAGGTCATGGTTGTTGTCTTGTTTCAAGACCAATTGCTGAAATGCGCCCGAGGACGGTCGATAGTCAGTATGGCCGTGACGGCGCGCGCCAGTGGCGCCGGATGACCGAATGAGAGCGAGACCGATATCGGGTTTGCTCTAGTGAAGCTCCGTATCTGTGGTGGCGGGGCGGCCATGTTGGTTTTGGCACTTGTCAAAACTTGTCAGAACGGAATGGTCGCTTGCGCACCAAGTCCACGGCGAATCACTAAAATTCGGTGTAATCCTATTTGATTTCGATTATAATCAAATCTAGAATTGATCAGGGTAGTCTAGTTTATCTATCAGTGATATTATTTCGTGTTAATTTGTGTTGCAAGAAAATTAAATTGAAACCTGTTATACCTGGTGTTGTGATTTAGCTCATTGCCCTAAAAACCTACGACGCCTGACCCAGAGAGGCCTCCTGTTCCGACATATTCAATAAATGGAAAAATAAAAACCAAACAACAAAAACAAAAATACATTAATAAATATGAAATATAAATTATTCAGATACAAAAGGGTCCCAGCTCAGCTTTTGCAGGTTTTATTAACCCTAACATGGTATTTTACAATTGAAGTCTTTCGGTAGTTTAAGAAAACATTGAATTTTTAGACAAACTTCATCCTAATTATCATGGCCATGATACAGCTGGACACAGAATAAGGGAGTTTCACAATTTGTGTGCCTAATTCTTAGTTCGGTAGAGGATATCACGGTCCGGTGGCTTCACAGTACTGATGGTTGTGTCAATATAATGTACCTTTTTTGTTCAATAGCTGTACTGTTAAGCCCAAATATAACCATGATAAGCTATAAATCAAGTATTATTGAACCAAGTTCAACTATTGACACATGTCAATTTGATTTCAGGAAAACGCGCTAATCCTGTTCTGGTCGCGTTTATGGCGAATAGTAAATTCAGCGTTTAATTGTGCCCAAAGTTGCAGCGCGTTCTAAGACGAGTGCGCTTAGGAAAGTACCCAGCTCGAATGCAGTCCGAACAGGGAATGCAATTTGTAAAGGACGATCTCAAAATTCAGTGAACACTCACAACGATCCGGTGAGCGCTCTAACCTATAAATACTCCGTGGAATATTCTAGAAGCATGTGGAGGAAAAATTTAATAAAATAACAAAGAATCTCTTCTAAGATCCGCTAAGCTTTTTACTTTGGATAGAAAATGCTTAGGGAATATTTAAATTCACCGTAGTTGGCTCACTACCTTACCTTTTTTTAAACCTAATAAATAAAGTTATAATATTAAATTATGGTTTTTTTCTCCGTGTTTTTTTTTTTAGTAAATTTCCAATAAAACTTATGTTAAATATCGGAAAACTCAAAAACCGTCAAATCATGGTATGTTACCCGTTTTAAATCATAGTTATGTTAAAATGTTATAATTAAGTAAAAAATGAAACAAAATCGATCATCATCATCACCATTTCTCTTATTTATCTTTTTGATAAATTACCAAGAACATTATTTCAAATGTTAAGTAGTTATTAAGTATCTTTGGAATACAAAATATTTACCATGAAATTCTCATTCTATGAAATACCTCTGTTTAAACTGTAATGTTGCATTTATGTTTTCAATCAAAATAGTAAATGATATTCAAATTGAAACAGTTCATTTGCTATTCAGACATGATCAGAGATATAATTATTTTGAGTAATATTTGAGAATTTCGGGTAATATGAACCTTCTCAAAATTCAGGGGCGGTTTACTAAATTCACCTGAGTTTATTCACCTAGGTGCATTAAGTCTACTATTTTGGTAAACTTTATTCACCCAGGTCACCTTGAATCAAACAAATAAACCACCCCATAGACATCTTAAAGCTAAAATTAGCATTCAGAATAACCCTCTTTGATTAAGCATTTTATTTTAATTTTAGCACTAAATGTCTTAGCATTTACGATCTTTGTCACCCTTTGTAAACGAAAGCGGCAGAAGTCCTTTCCTTTGATATAAGCTATTATTAGAACTGTGTTATAAAAGGTGTTTGACTAAGACTTAAGTAATATGATTTGGCGAGACGGTTTTAAAGTCTCTGGTATCTGAAGTTTGTTCTTTAAAACTCTCGATTGTGACCTATTTCGCTTAGTAACAAGCAAAAAATATATAACCCGATGGCGGCTTAACATATTTGGGAATTTTTACTGTCTATTAAGTGATGATCGTTGAAACGCAACTTTAAATCGATAAACCTAGATCCTAAACGGTGAATCGGATCGATGGATGAGAATGAATTGTTTAATACCTATTCAACGATATCCCACATGACAGATTTAATTATTTAATATTTTATCCCCCGACAAAAAAGGGGTGTTATAAGTTCGACGTGTCTGTCTGTGTGTCTGTCTGTCTGTCTGAGACATCATAGCTCCGAAAGGGATAAAGCGATTTCAATTTAGTTTTTTTTTGTATGTTTATGGTGAGTTTCACGCGAGTGTTCTTAGACATGTTTGATGAAAATCGGATAACCCGTTTCTAAGTTATGAGAGTAAAAAAAAGAGGAAGGAAAACCGAATTTCTGCAAAAATACTCGAGTGGGGTCTCAAATGAAAGCGCATCACGTGCACATTACAAAATAGTTATACTTTTTACTTTTAGGGGCACTATGGTTTTGGAATGGGGGGTTTCTTAAATTGTAAATTTATATTACAAAATGGCGTCCAGTCGTCGTCCATATTGAATTTTCACTAACGTCATGTCTTTAGTAACACTTGCCGGACAAAGAGAAATTGATCAACGTATGAATACCAAAAATCAGATCAGGCGTGGTTTGCATATTGCTACAAAGGAACATACAAACATGCATAGACTGATAAACACATTATCACTCCTTTGCGACGCGCAGTCGGTTAAAAAGTATTCCTTTTAGTTTCAGTTTCCATGACTTTTAATACTCGCCTAGGCCTTTTTTTTAACAACTACGCAAAAATATGTTTCAAGTGTGAATGAAGTAACGAAACCTCCCTTATTGTGGGTGTTTAGTGGTCAGTTGTAGTTTAAGGGATTTTTTTGAATAGAGAGAAAGCTGTATTTTTATTTGTGGTGGCGAACGTTATTAAACACAATATTTATCAGCTGGATTGTTAAAAACATTATAATTAAAATCGAAAAATCTTCGAACAACATAATATGTTCACCTGGTGCGTGCCATATCGGCTTTATTATACCATATCACACACGCCAGGACACTAATTCAGCCCCGATTTAAAAAATGACTATAAACGCGATCAGGTTAAGCTAAACTCCTTTTAATCTCCTAATTGAGATCAAACTGACATTAAGTTGTAATTTTTCTATAGTTGATCTTAGTTCAACAAAATGTTTTGTAGCATAAAATGGCGAAATTGGGCGTTTAGTGTGCCGTGATCGAGTTCCGTTCGAGGTTAGCAGTAATATCCGTTAATAACACTACCTAATAGGTGAAATGAAGACTATTTACGATTTAATTGAAGTGGAATAGTTTTTGCTCTGTGGTCGATGAGAAATAGGTCATTTTTTAGGGAGTCAAATCGCTTGGCTATGGCGTTCGTGTCTGGCTATTTCAACGACAACTGCGAACTCCGCTGATTTCAATCTGATGCGAATGCAATGCGTTGCGGCTGATTCTCGTGGGAGATTTTTTAGGCTCTTTTTTTGGGCTGTGGAGAACAAAATAGGAACTGTAGGTAGGTCGAAAAAGGAGTCCTTATAATTTTGCCTAGCCTGTACGCCCGTAAGTAATTTTAGTCTATTGTGTAGTGTATGAATAATAATTATAAGAAATTGAGGGCACAAAGTATAATAATAAAATATGTTAAAAAAATATTTTTGGCCATTAGGATAAATAAAAATAAATAAATATTTCCGGACAATCCACACAACAACATCTAGCCCCGTGGTAAGCTCTTAGCTTTTGTTACGGGTACTAACCATCTGATATACTTAATATAATATACATACATACATAGATATTTTTTATTATACATATTGAACACCAAGACCAAGGAGTAAGATTGACAATCCTACTAATATTATTGACGAGAAAATTTGTGAGGATGTGATTAAGTGTATGTTTGTTGCTCTTTCACGCAAAATCTACTAATTTGATTTTGATGAAACTTCACAACAATATAGCTTAGGTAGGTACATATCGTTTTACCTAAAAATACCACTTTTCGCGAGCATAGCCCGATTTGAGCCAAATTTGGCATGGAAATAGATGTTTTCCCAGTAATAGACAATGGCTACTATTTACCACGGGAAAATACAATACAATACAAACATTCTTTATTGCAACACCACAATATAGGAACGTACATAGGAGATACATATTTAATACAGTGACACAATGGGCGACCTTATCACTAATAGCGATCTCTTCCAGGCAACCTTTGGATGGATCAGAAATTTGATAATAAGAGAGAGCAGTGGCGTTTACACAGATTTATAATTAAAAAAAATTATAAATATAAAATGAGTAGGTTTATGTACTACAAAAAATAAACACAGTAGGAGTGTGTAGTAATGAACACCATTTGTGTATACATACTATTGATAAATATTAAGTGAAGTTGAAAGAAAATGACTATAAACCTTTTTTTTGAAAATTGTTACAAATTGAGCTTTTTTATATTTATTGGCAGAGAATTCCATAACTTTATTGCACGCACTGTAAAGCAAGAGTTTGAAGAGTGAAAAGAATGATTTGGGGTCTTTAGTTGGAGAGTATCGACTGATCGCAAAGAGCGGGTGTGAGACTGAAAATGTATTATAACGCAGAAAAAGTCGCAAGCGGGTAGCTAGTTTATTACAAAATACTCAAAAAAAATCGTGAGATTGGGCATTACATCTTCACTGGGCATGCACACGAGTAAGTTACAACATACAACTACAATTTCAATATATTAGGTCCTTACATATGAAATTGGCGTTTTGTATGGGAGGAACAAAAAGTCGAATATTTTTTAATATAATATATTTAATTAATCAAAGTATGAACCATTATTTTCTATGCACTTTTGCCATCTTATAGGTAGTTCATTGATCCCTTTACTAAAAAAACCAGTCGGACGGGAATCAATAAAATCTTTGAAGGCGATTTGGACTGCCCCATCGGAGTTGAATTTTTTCCCTTGCAAGAAGTTATCCAAATTTCGAAAAAAATGGTAATCTGTTGGAGCAAGGTCCGGGGAGTACGGAGGATGTCTTAGACTTTCCAATTGAAGCTCTTCTAATTTAGTAGCCGTCTGTTGCGCAGTGTGTGGTCTAGCGTTGTCGTGAAGCAGCAGTGGCGTGGAGCGATTGACCAGCCTAGGTTGTTTAGCCGCTAGCTTTTCCATCATGGTTTGCAATTGCTGACAATAGACATCAAAAGTCAAAAGTAATGAACAATACCGGCACTAGTCCACCAAACGCTTACAAGTAACTTTTTTGGGGTTAATTTTCGCTTGGGGCAGGATTTGGCTGGCTGGCCAGGATCCAACCATTGCGCTGAGCGCTTCCGATTATCGTAAAGAACCCATTTTTCATCACAGGTAATGATTCGGTTTAAAATACCTTCATTATTGTGCCGGTTTAGTAATGTAACGCAGCAGTCGACGCGCGTTTGCCGGTTTGCTTCAGTCAATTCGTGAGGTACCCACCTTTCAAGCTTTTTAATCTTCCCAATTTGCTTCAAGTGAATTAAAACAGTTTTATCACTAACACCGCAGCCTGCAGCTAACTCGGACGTGGTTTGCGATGGATCCGCTTCCACAATAGCCTTCAACTCTTCATTATCAACTTGAGTCTCAGGCCGTCCACGGGGCTTGTTCTGCAAGTCGAAATTTCCAGAACGAAAACGTTGGAACCAAAAACGAACTGTGTTTTCTTTTGCAACACGACCGCCATACACATCATTCACCCTTCGAGTTGTTTCCGCAGCACTAGTGCCACGGCGGAACTCGTACTCGTAAATAATGCGATATTTTAAGTTTTCCATTTTGTAAAATGAGTGACGCAAACAGAAAAAAACAGAAGAAAAAAAACAAATGAATGACGATCATCGAAGCACAAATACATGAGTCTATAGCTGTACAAATTTGAATTTGGAATTCCTTACCAAAGAGGAGAAATTTGTGATTAAAGTGGCCAGTACGAAAAACGCCAATTTCATATGTAAGGACCTAATAATTCAAGAAAAAACACATTGTAACAGGTCACGAACTAGCATACAGACAACAAAGCCTCGGCAGCTGCCAATGCATTTATTATAATAATTAAACATAATTGCGTTAAATTATACAATACATTGAAATTATACGGTTTCGTATCCCGTTAGAGTGAGGGGATGGAGTTGGGATGGGGCAAAAAGCCGGAGTTTCTGACCGGCTACTGACTCCGGCCGACGACGAGAGATGAGCTTTCACATCTAATTCTAATATATGATAGGGAGGTATTTGACCAGCATTGGGACACCACAGGCTTAAAATTTCATTTGATAAGTATGATAGAGAGAGATACACAGTACACATATATTATATACTACAGTATATACTACACCTACAGTTTGCATTAAAGAAAATACACAAAAATACGTTTTATTTAAGTGCAAAAAGATGCAGTCAAAGCAATCACCCACCAAGTACCTACTGGCCTCGCGCAACGTTGCTTAACTTAATAAAAAAGACTTATGGGATTAAATATTTATTTCTTATCGTAATGTGGGATAAGGACAAGAGAATGATGATGTGTTTTTAGTATTTGTTATAAAAGCGGCAACAGAAATAAATTATCTCTCAATTAATTTTTGAGAGACTTCCTATCTATCACGGTTCTTGAAATACTGCCTGGTGACAGAAAGACAGACAGACGACGAAGTCTCAGTAACTGGGTCCCATTTTACCCAAATCGTAAAGAACCCTAAAACATATTTTCTTATGGGCGCTTATTACACTATAAAAGAAACAAAAAAAAACACTTGGTAAAAGTAGATTTTTTAAATTTAATCAAAATACTTAAACAAAAAAGTCGGATAAAAAACCCTGCTCATCTACCCAACCCTACTCGTAGGGCAGTTAGTGGGCGGGTAAAAACTGTCAAGTGAATACAATAATTAGCGGTTTGGTATGACTGGCACTGAGAAACGGGGGATTGAGTTGTTTTAATTGGAGTTGATGGCTCAATTAGCCAGGGCGGCGTTCTTTCCCGCGAGGGTTAAGATGCTATCTGTAAACTGCCTTGTATGATGGTTTGTTACTGATGATTGTTCAATTAATGCATCAAATAAATAATGCTGGATATTTTAGAGATGACAGGATGAACTTAAGGCTCACTTAACATCTTAGTATGGAAACACACTTAAACGAAATTACGCGACCACATCGCACTAAGCGATCGCACTAAGCGATTCTCATCCACCTTCATCAATCGCATCACAAAAAGTCAAGTCATCAAGTTTGGCTGTACTGCTGATACTTCCCAGTACGTAACTAAAATTTGAGTATCTTCTAGCTTATCACTGAACATCTGATGAAGTTGTAGTCAAAGCTCAATCATATTAAATTGACGGACGGATTTATTGGTTCAATTATCGATGGAAGTAAGTCAAACCAATAAGTAATATGAATAAGTAAAATGATGGGATCCCATCATCAGATTTTGACAGTGTGACAATGGAACCACTCAGCAAGCATACCCTTCCGAAAAAAACAAGAATTCTCAAATTCGATATAGGTACTTACAACTTGAGGAGATATCGCGTATCAAACATAAAAACCAAAAAGTCACTCAGTCGAATTGAAAACCTCCTCCTTATCTGTAGTATAGAAAAATAACATTTAATTTTTATGACGCTTTTAATTTACGTTTTAAGGAATCCATCGTATTCTACACCCACGACGCCATTTTGCAAGTCCTCCTGGAAAACATGTAACGTTAGGTTCAATACTGCAAACAGTGAGGAGTCAAGTCACAACAATGTTGTTAACAAGACGCGGGATGTTTGTTCCAATCGGCCGCTGACATTGTCGACAAATTGTGGCAGCTGCGCGTGGCGACGAAAATACCCCGGCTAGAGATGGGACAGCAAGCAATTTACTGTTGTAGGTATCAACCTTATCGATGAAACTCATTAGGTGTACATGTCTGTTTCGCCATCAGCGTGTAAATTTAGAAAATGGTTAAAATGTTTAGCTTTTTCGCTCAGTCACATGTTACAAAGCGAGATAGCTTTAGACATTAACCACTAACACTAACCATTGACACACCATTGTTTCGTTTACTCGGATTTTGTGAAATAAGTGTAAAAAAAATATCGATATATTTTGATACAGATACTTTTCAAATATAATTTATTCCATTAGCCAAACGCGAAATTTTGTTTTGCGATCGAGTCTGCCATATTTAAGGTTAATTAACTAAAGGGATTCCTAACAAAGTCATCGTCATTAATATTTCAAGTTCTTGGCTGGTTGAAATCCAGCTATTAGAATTTTGTCTCCCTTAGTCATTTTTAGTTATTTTGTTTAGAGGCTATTTGCAACTAGGGTAAAACAGCGAAATACTATAAAAATGCGGTCTATTTTGTATATTGACCAACGCATCAGACCAATGAAACGTGAGTGTACCATAACTCTACTTAACACAAATACATGTCTTAAAGATAAACTGTAACACTTCAATCGTAAATATATTATCGAATTTTTTATCTACGTCCCAACCCTACATATCCAGAATGACATACCGACATTAAACCAGAGATTATAACCGCAATAATCATAACTCAATTAAATCTTTTTATTTATGAGACTCGTAAAATCAGCAAATGTAGGCTTAGGAATTGGCCTCGACTTAGGGTTTAAATTATGAGCTAGATTATGATCTGAATTACTTGTTTTAGTGCTAAGTTTACTTTTATGACCTTGCTCTTGTGAAAAGAAGTATTTATTTATTTATTTATTAAGAAAGGACACCCAACACAAGTTAACACAAGATACAAACATAAAATAAACATGACTTAAAGGATTAAATGCGATGTGTTCTCGTAATAACAGGGCATCACATCGAGTACAATATAAAATGGCAACAGACAGTTAAAATAACATTAGCACAAAATAAAATAAGCAGTGGACAAAGAACAAAAGAAAAGAAATTTAAAACTATTATTATATACACAATATTATTAATAAAACATATAAATTTTAACAAAAGGAAACAAAAATTAAAATCTTCATTCATACACAGAAAAGTAAGTAAAAATTAGACAAAGAGGTTAAACTTTTTATAAAATTAAGTATTCATCATAATTACAAATTAAGAAAAAGTGGGGGAAAGGTTTTAAATATTTAGGGCTATATTATCTTGCTCGGAAATTGCTTGTTGCTTCAGTTACGTGCTATTTAAACATAATCATTTTAATTAAATATTTTTGTATACATCCAAAATGATATTCTGTTCCAACCGCGAGATAAAATCTTCGGTCTGGCTGTTTATAATATATCTATGTATGTTTTCTAAGTACATCAGATGTCTTAGTACCCGTACCATAATTTTTGAATTTACCACGAGGCTAGGTGTTGTTGTGTTGTGGACTGATTCTTCCTGTTTTAACATTTTATCGAGCACGAAAATGATTATTAATTATGTATCTTGTAAATATATTGTGTACAATTTTTTAGGACTAGGTTGGTGATAAAATCTTTATACAAGGTGTCACAAAAATGGGATTAAGATAGGCGGTACGAAGTTTTTTGGGTCAGCTAGTACTTCATAAGTACGTTATATAATTTACTAAATATACAACTTCAACTTCACTAACTCACACTCATGACATACTAACATACAAAAAGTCTAGAGCAATTTCAGAGACACAAATAGCATAATATATTATAACTTGGAAGTTTCACAACTTCCAAGTTATTTTACCGACGCAGCTGACGAACTAGAAGAAAGTAAGCGAAGGCCTTTTAATAAAACTGAGTCCAATTTTGATTAAAGGTCGAATAGAACAACAAAGAGAAATATTCCAAGGACTTCGAACACTTCAAACGCAGAAATGTAAAGAAATGGTTAGGGTTCGTTCAGACGGTGTTATACCTATTCTTGACAGCGAAAACCTCTTGTATTGTACGAGAATAATATTTAATACCACTGTCAAGTCAAATAGTAGGTACGAATCAAAAATTAAATGGTGGTATAATATATGTTTTCTTTCTATTTTTCTTCTTATTTTGCAACCTATATAATCAAGCCTGTAGGAAATAAAAAATGTATGGGCGGGATGTTGAGGTATTTTTAAAGTGACTTATTATTTTTTTCAATCTAAGCACACTTAATTTTGTTGTATTAGTACAATAATAAAATTCAAGATTAAAATAATTTCAGCAAACAATGTATCTTTTTAAGGACGGAGTCGTAAGACGTGCCGCTTAGATTCAATGAGCAAAACAAAAGATTTGCTAATACAAACGTTAAGGCGTTAAATTTAGAAATTAACAGCATTTATCTTATCAATACTTTTTGTATCATTTGGCTAAGTAAAAATGATTGAATTATATAATTTTTCTTAATCTATTGATCAGAGGGTCAATATGGCAGGCTCCTAAAGTTCCGTCAAGACCAATTCACCATTGTACTGCGGAAAAATCCTATTGTCTAAAAGTACGTGAGCAGAATCCTGCGCCAAATGGCCTGAAATTATTATTTCTCGGCAATTTTTTCATTCCTTCATTACGTGGATGATGAATTTTTAGGACAAAGGATTCACTGGATGTGCCTTTTTTGAGAAAGTTGTGAGAGTGAGTTTTTCAGTCTACTTCATTACAAGATAGCCAGTTGAACACAAACATAGAACTCATGAACACATTTTCTAACTCTTTTGTAATGATTGGCTTGTCTGTGCCGCGTTCTTTACGTTTTGCAGTAGGTAGATAATTGGATATTTATATAAATTAATATTGTGTGACTTTTAATTTTCAATATTGAATGTTGTTTTTTAATTAAAGCAATGATAATGGATTTATTAAATATAATTATATATGTATGTAATTTTTAAGACAAAACCTTTATACGAACAAAATAAGAACTCCAAAATTGTAATATCTACTTCTCAACTCAAAAACATTGAAACAAACTGTCAAGACAATGTTATTTCCTTGATAATATATATTTTTTTAATTTAGTTTTATTTACATTAAGTTGACCTGTCCACGTATGCCCTGTAAAATGTATGTTTCCTTAGAATACTAAGGAAATATACATTTTGACTACTACTTTGAAACCTGACCGTAGTTATCAATAAAGAATCTTGAATGATTAAAATTAATCTATTTGAATTGTGTGGCCTTTTAACATTAACTTATTTAAAAGTTTTCAGAAAAATTAAAAAAAAAACTTTTATAATTTAATTTAATTATCATCTATTCAATAGTTTGAAGGTTATATAACAAACATACATACAAAATTTAGAACTCTTCCCCAACTTGAATTGTAGAACTCATTTGCTTCGCTCATAACATAATCTATATATATAAAAATGAATTGTTGTTCGTTAGTCTGATTAAAACTCGAGAACGGCTTAACGGATTTATCTTATCTTAGTCTTGAAATGTTCGTGGAGGTCTAGGGAAGGTTAAAAAGACGAGAAAAAATCGAATAATTGCCGGGATTTTTTTTTATAATTACCCGTGCGAAGCCGGGGAGGGCCGCTAGTGTTCAATAAAGATTACGTTACATTTGTTATCTGTAACTGTATGTCAGTAATGACAACTATTTTTTTTTATTTAAAAAATCACAAGATTACGAACAGTGAATATTATTTCTTTCTTTAATAAAAAATATTATATTCGCTTCAACAACTAATATAATATTTAATAACTGAAGGTTACGTTATTTCTGCATGTGAATTACGATTGGTCTTGCTGTATGGGTACTTAGATTCCTCAATTCTCTCATCTCAACTCATTGATTAAAAATATTATATTTAAAGTATACGTCGTAAGAAACAAATTTAAAATAAATTGGATTTAGACAAATATCATCCCTTATAGGATAATGATATTTGTCCACAATCTCACCTGATGAAATGGGGGCACCTAGGAAATGTTGAAGTATAGATTATCTAGAAGGTAGTTATTCACTCTTGCCTCTACCAGATATTGTTGCATCCAGCAATATTACATTCACTTCCAGCGAACAGACATCCGTGGTCTTCCCACTTCTATTTAACTTCCTTATTGCCACCGATCATCATTACCATTTATTTGCGAACCTTCAGATTCATAATTTAGTTTTATTTACTTACCATAATGATGGTTTATTTTATTACCTAATTTCATATCATTTGGAATTGTGTAGGAGGATTTCGTATCTTATATATCATCAAGCCTCTTCATGCGCGCAATTAAATTTGATTTTTTTCTTTAAACCTATAATACTAAATTAATTTTATAGCTATACTTAATTTACTGTAATGTTAGTATTTATGGCAGAGCGAGATTCCTCTAACACAGGTATTTTTTTTATTTAAAAGAGGATCTCAAACCTTGTAACTGTAAACTGTACATTAAGTTGCTGAATAAATAAATTTGTATTGTATTGTATTGTATATAAAGACTATGACTGTCTATTACACTTAACTATCCAACTGGATATAGAGTTTCAAATTATCATCATCACCCTATTAACGTTCTGCTGGGACACAGGGACTTCTCTCTTGGCGAGAGAGATTAGGCCTTAATTCACCACGCCGGCCGAGTGCGGGTTGGTGAATGTCACATTTGAACATAATTGTTTCAAATATTAGGTCCTTACATATGAAATTGGCGTTTTTCGTACTGGTTACTTTAATCACAAATTTCTCCTCTTTGGTAAGGAATTCCAAATTCAAATTTGTACAGCTATAGACTCATGTATTTGTGCTTCGATGATCGTCATTCATTTGTTTTTTTTCTTCTGTTTTTTTCTGTTTGCGTCACTCATTTTACAAAATGGAAAACTTAAAATATCGCATTATTTACGAGTACGAGTTCCGCCGTGGCACTAGTGCTGCGGAAACAACTCGAAGGGTGAATGATGTGTATGGCGGTCGTGTTGCAAAAGAAAACACAGTTCGTTTTTGGTTCCAACGTTTTCGTTCTGGAAATTTCGACTTGCAGAACAAGCCCCGTGGACGGCCTGAGACTCAAGTTGATAATGAAGAGTTGAAGGCTATTGTGGAAGCGGATCCATCGCAAACCACGTCCGAGTTAGCTGCAGGCTGCGGTGTTAGTGATAAAACTGTTTTAATTCACTTGAAGCAAATTGGGAAGATTAAAAAGCTTGAAAGGTGGGTACCTCACGAATTGACTGAAGCAAACCGGCAAACGCGCGTCGACTGCTGCGTTACATTACTAAACCGGCACAATAATGAAGGTATTTTAAACCGAATCATTACCTGTGATGAAAAATGGGTTCTTTACGATAATCGGAAGCGCTCAGCGCAATGGTTGGATCCTGGCCAGCCAGCCAAATCCTGCCCCAAGCGAAAATTAACCCCAAAAAAGTTACTTGTAAGCGTTTGGTGGACTAGTGCCGGTATTGTTCATTACAGTTTTCTCAAATCTGGCCAGACTATTACGGCTGATGTCTATTGTCAGCAATTGCAAACCATGATGGAAAAGCTAGCGGCTAAACAACCTAGGCTGGTCAATCGCTCCACGCCACTGCTGCTTCACGACAACGCTAGACCACACACTGCGCAACAGACGGCTACTAAATTAGAAGAGCTTCAATTGGAAAGTCTAAGACATCCTCCGTACTCCCCGGACCTTGCTCCAACAGATTACCATTTTTTTCGAAATTTGGATAACTTCTTGCAAGGGAAAAAATTCAACTCCGATGGGGCAGTCCAAATCGCCTTCAAAGATTTTATTGATTCCCGTCCGACTGGTTTTTTTAGTAAAGGGATCAATGAACTACCTATAAGATGGCAAAAGTGCATAGAAAATAATGGTTCATACTTTGATTAATTAAATATATTATATTAAAAAATATTCGACTTTTTGTTCCTCCCATACAAAACGCCAATTTCATATGTAAGGACCTAATATAAAGTGAATAATATATTGCTTGATATCAACAGGGGTATTCGTTTCTGGATATCTATACTACGATCTATTATAAACTTTGAAACTATCATGGTGATCAAAACTATTTAGAAATAGAACGGGATATTTACCATGATTGATTGTCTTTCGAGTTTCCCGATATTCTAGTGAACATGGGTTTTAGAACTCTCTAATTGGAGGAAAAATCAACACAGTTACAAATCAATAAGCGATACTTTGTTTTTTATTACAATTCGAATTGACGCTAAATTTAATTATGGGGTTCAGATAACTACGATAACGATTCAGTTTTGTCTGTTCACGTCCGTAAGTGGTAACCCTCTGAATCCTTACACGTGACCTCCGGGTGGTGCTAAGAACAGTCTCTGGTGGTAGGCTTCGGCCACGGCTTGTCACCACCCTCCGGGCTGGGCCAGTGCGTGAAGCGATATTTTCCTGTTTCCTGAAGGCTTATCAAAAATAATAAAAAAAAAAAAGAAACAGTTTGATTAAATTTTTCTTAACAAATTGTTAACTTCAATAACAGAACTATTTTTGAACAAACAATTGATTGTACACTCGAGGCATAGAATAACAAATTACTCTCAGGGGAAGTGAAAGCGACCATCCGCTACAGGGCTAACTATGTCTAATCACGCGGACTGACCTGGGATGAAGTGACGCATAATTATTATGACCCCGACAGAAGAATACCTATGACAAAACTAAAGATATTTAAATGCTAGAAGTTATGGAAAGGGCTCTGCTTGTGTTTTCTCTACGTGATCGAATGAGAAATGAGGTGATACGAAGAAGAAATCGGGTCACCGACAGCGAATTAGCTCACTAAAGTGGCATGGGCAGGCCATGTAGCACGTAGAACAGATGGCCGTTGTGGCCGAAAAGTTCTCGAATGGAGACCACGAATCGGCAAACGCAGAGTAGGACGTCCACGAACTACATGGTGAAGGTAGCGGGCTCGCGGTGGTTAAAAGCTGCTACCGACCGAAGTGACTGGAAATCTTAGAGGGAGGCCTATTTCCAGCAGTGGACGTCCTACGGCTGAAATGATGATGATGAAAGATATTGACGTGACAACGTCTTATAAATTGGTTTGCCGGGTGACACTTCAAGAAACTGCGTTACACTCCGCTCACGTTATGCTCTTACAATGAGAGCGAGTGAGAGGCACGCGTCCCTTCCACTCGGGCATGGTTAGCCCGCCTAAGAGCCAGAGAGACAGACATAAAAAGTGAAAGGCACGCGTCCCTTCCACTCGAGCACAGTTAGCCCGCCTAAGAGCGAGAGAGACAGAGCGAGAGAGAGAGAGTGAGAGAGATAGGCATACACACCGGTTCATGTCTTGCGCTTCTATTTCGCTTAGGCGCCTGCATACAAGTTTACACGTTAATTTATAATCAAGTTTACTATACGAATGAATATTCACATTAAAATTATTTTACCACTCAAAGTCGTTGTCACGTAAAACTTTCGCCAGTATACTGACTTTACAGGCAACCAATTTTTTTTCTAGCCAATAGTTGAACAGTAATACAAACATTTACCAATAGACTGGGCGTTAAAGACAAAGCTTAGACTGATGTCGCCAAAACACTTTGCATGGTCCCTCAAGTTAAAAGCAAGTGAAGAGGCTTCTGGAATAACAGGGTAAGTTTGTAATAAAACGAATTAATCTATAAATAAAAGCGAAACCACTTTTTTTCAGAAACAGAGCTTGCTTCAGTGGCGCGGCGAGCCAAGGTCCGCTTGCGTTTCTTTCTGTGTACAATTTTTTTTTATTCTCACGAGGTAGCATTTAAGTTGAAACACTTAGCAAATAAGCGGCTTAAACGGACTTTTGTGAAATCATAATTTAGGTGAACAAAGTCCAGAACGCCTGGAGCTATTTTAAAATTTTATAATTTTTTTTATTGTCTCCGTTCTGGAAAACAAAATCAAAATTGGAAAGTTAATAAAAAAAAACATTTACCGAACAGTTTTAGCTGCGGGGTGCTGCTAGTATTCAAGTCATGGTTTTTTTTTATCGAATCTCCGAATTACTTGAGCTAAGTTTATAAATTGCTTTGCTGTTCTGTAAGGCGAAAAGACAGGTAGGTATTTATAATTTTTTTTCTTTTTCAAACCTTCACCATCATCATCATCTTTAGTGGCGCGGTGGGCGAGAGTCCGCTTGTGGCGCAAGAGGTAGCGGGTTCGATTCTCGCCGAGGGGTCAAGTATTTGTATGTTCTGCAAGCACTTTCTCCTTGGTCTGGGTGTTTAATATGTATAATAAAAAAATATCTATGTACGTATGTAAGTATGTATATTATATTAAGTATATCAGATGTCTAGTACCCGTAACACAAGCTAAGAGCTTACCACGGGGCTAGATGTTGTTGTGTGGAGTCTCAGGAAATATTTATATTTGTTTATTATTTATCAGCATCATCATGGGAAATGTAGGACATACCACGGACTGGTGAGTTTATCTTAGATCAAGATGAACTCATTAGTCCGTTTCCTTCAAGGTCTTCATGCTCCATCTTAGACCACATCGTCACTTTACATCAGGTGAGATTGTGGTCAAATGAAGGCTTAGCTAACATAAAAAAAAAGAATAAAGTAGTAGCACCTTCATGTTAGAAACCTTTTATCCCCCTTAACGCAAACAAAGTCTTCGCTTCACATATTAATATAGACCCCCAGTTTAGCGGTAAGAGCCATACTACTTATACAAGCAAAGAGGAAGTGTGCCAATATTCCATTGTCATTTTAACCAATAACCCGATGTAAGCGTCTTATACAAACTTTGCTGCCACCATGTTTACGATAAGCTTAATTTAGATCACGGGCCGCAGTTACACTGAATGTTGTTTTTAAGATATTTCTTTTTCTGCCTTGACTTGACTTTTTGGAGGTTTTTCTGTTCACGTCCGTAAGTGGTAACCCTCTTAATCCTTAGACGTGACCTCCGGGTGGTACTAAGAACAGTCTCTGGTGGTAGGCTTCGGTCGCGGCTTGTCACCATCCTCCGGGCTGGGCCAGTGCGTGAAGCGATTTTTTCGTGTTTCGTAATGTGGCCCGGAGAAGCCTAATCTATCTACCTTTTAGGTCTTCATGCCCCATCAAGTGACGATGTGATCTAAGATCACATATCTAAGATCACATCGTCACATTACATCAGGTGAGTTTATGGTCAAATGTAGGCTTATCAAACATAAAAAAGACTTTTGTCCATAGCTACATAAAGAGCTAACATTACCCATTTATTATTGACAACTAAAACTATGTATTTAACACTATTTAGATTTATGACGGGATATTTACCATGATTGTCTTTCGTGTTTCCAGAAATATTGGGCGTTACATGCACTATGATCACGGTTAACAGAAGCTGCAGCGATTGTATTGTATTGATAACCGTGATAGTTTCAAGATGATATGTATTTAACTCTCAAAACTAATGCGTAATACGCTACTCAGTTTGAATACGAGTTTTACTCAGCCTGTAAACTTGTCCAATGCCTCTCCTACGACACTCCAAAATGGCGATGCAGAACACTGGCTAAGGGTAGCAGGGCTATAAATTCTCTAGCATGAGCCTTACCCAAATTTATAAACAAAAGAAACCGAATCCAAATCGATTATTCGTTCTCGACAAAAAAGGGGGACAGGGACCACAACAGCCGCCGGAAAAATAATTGTTTATTTGCTCCGGTGTCTCATCTTAATAAAGCATATTTACCGATCCTCACATTTAGCAAACATAACTTCCTCTAGCGCTTGCTCTAATAAGGCCTTTTATCGAGAGCACAAAAGTAAATCATTAAACATTGGCCTACGGTTTAACTTCAGCCGTGCTAATTAATTCGTAGCGTTTTTCGTTTATTTGTTCCCAAAACATTATTCCTCGTAATAATTTAAGTCGAAAAGCTTTTAAATGGATTTTGGTACAATAAATCGTTTATTCCTTGTAAATGTCTATATCCTGTTGTGTCTCGTTATTTGAAGGATGTTGTTGTTATAATGGGGAAGTTGTTTTAAAAGCTACAATTCGTTAAGTTGTTTTGTTTTTCAGACGGTAATGGGACAGTTTTGAGTGATGTAAGTACTTAGGGACTAATGGATGAATTAATTTAGCTGCAATTGGTAATGAGCTTTTGATGTGAGAAGTTTGAGTATTTATTTGACTAGGATAAGGATACAGATGTTAATTAATTGTTTAAAAAATGTTAATCTGTTTCCTTAAGATAAAATAAATAAAATTGATAAGTTTGAGATACACTCATCTACACTTCCGTGTCCGTGTACGTTTTTACACATTTTGCAATAAAAAAATGAAATAAAAATAAAATGTTACTGTGTTATGTTATGTTACTTATCAAATAAATGAGCTAATGGTTCGTTCATCGTTTTCTTGTCCAGAAAGACACAGCACTAACATTACTTTGAGTCGCTAGTTTTAAACCTCAATCAATATATAGGTACCTTATCTGTATAAAAACAATACAATATTGCTGTACAACCCAAACTACAACATTTAGCCCCGTGGTATGCTCAAAGCTTGTGTTACAGAAATTAGACATCTGATAAATACTTTAGTACAACTATAGACATAATATATACTTAGATATTTTTGAATATACATTATATCATTTAACATATTTAAAAAAAAATAATTCGTTTTCCGACTTACCCCATTGACTGCCTGCTGGCTCGTCCAAAGGAAGTTCTTTATGTGTTGGTCACTCACAGCTTCCACAATTTTTTCGCTTACAGCACACACAAACATTGGAATTTCACAGGTGCTTGTTTTGGAGTGAACTTCTCGATTGGTGTATGAGTACAAAGTACAAGACACAGGAAGGACTTTAGTATGATACGTACGTTAAGAATAGCAAGTGAAGCCGCAGGCACGCGTATGAGTTATCGTGTGTGGTCTACAAGGCAGCTCTCAAAGGACTATCTATCACCTTCTCGTAGCAAACAAAAAAAGCGCGTCGTACCCACAATTAGAAATAAAACAGTAAGCAACTATCATGATCTACCCTCAAAATTGTGTGTTCTTGATATTGACATGTTACCAGCATAGAAAATGAGAGTTTAGTCATCGGAAACGGTGATTGAATTCAATTATTATTATAATTAAGTACCCTACCTAAGTTATTAGTTATTTTAAAAACTGAGGATGGCTGAGGCAAAACTTGTAGTCCACAAACAGTACAATGCTTTTTAAATTAAATTAAAAAAATAATTATTTTTGTGTGGATTAATAAATGAATTCTGTCTATAGTTGGAAGTAAATTTGTGAAATTGTGGATAAAATTAAATATTTCATAATGAATATTTTAAAAAAATATATTCAAAAAGTAGTGGGAAGTACGGAAAAACGGAAGTAGAAATGTATATCGAAAGAGAATTGTCAGAAACCATTCGACGCCGTTAATTTACCGGAAAAAAAGAAGAAGAAGCACAAAGCCGTTATTCCAAATTTGCTGGTTTCAATAATAATCATAATAAACATAATCCATACACATTCGCAGCACGTTACTGCCGTGTAGCACAGGATATGGCATGTAAAATATTACCTCATATACCTAATATTTTTATTATACTGTCCGCCCGCAGCTTTGCCCGCGTAATAATGGATTTACCGCGGTAAAAGAAGCTTTTGTTATTGAATAGTAAACAGCTATTATGTCCGGTATTATGTTCATAATGGGGCTTTGCTCGCAAGAGGTGGCATCAGTGTTATATAATATACAGGGTGTCCCACGGGCGTGCCACATGGAGGAGAAGTACCTTACATATTGAAGGTAAAGCTTTTAACTGAAATAATATTTTATTTTATTATTAAAAAAAAGGTGCTGCGTTCTCACGTCAGGCGCAGGACAGAGCTAAATGGCTGGATGGCCCCCCATTTTTCATTTATCATCCTAGCCTTAAAAGATTTTTGAAAACTGGTTTATCTGAATTATTGGTGAACTGTGTTGTTTGCCTGTCTAAATTAAAAATAAGTTCATTCAATTTATTTTTCACTAAACTCTCAAACGTCCAGCCGCGAAACTTACACACCGCTCAAACGTCCACGTCGCCGCGTAAACGTTTTTGGCGCCGCGAGCGCGTCCCATTTTTTACATAAATGGGCATATCTTCCTAACTGCTACACCTACGCTCAAAATAAAAATACCACAAAAAAGCTAAAACTATACGCAATCAATAAATTTATAGATTTAAGTATTAAATGAATCATAAGGGTCTCAAAAAAAATCCTAATCTTGAAAAAGTAGCTTAAAAATTCATAATTTTTTTCTGGAATGGATTTCATTGGTTTTAATTGTAGTTCTTCCTAAAAATGCATATATATTATTAAACTAGATGATACAAGCTATGTTTTGATACCAATTAATCACTACCTTTCCTTTCAATAACTACCAGAATAAACCAAAACAAACCACCTCTTGCGTAGCAACTGTGGTGGCTCGGCGGCGAAACACAACAAACAAATCTAAAATACTCGGTTGTTTCATTATATTTTGTTTGTAGGAGTTTATTGAATTAAGTTTTATTAATTGTGTCTCCATTACAAGTATTACTTCTTGAAAATATTCATGGATAACTTCAAAAACACGATTATAAACATGAAAAAGAAGCTTGAAATTCATAAAATTTTTCATTCTTCCTGGATTTCATAGGTTTTATTTGTAGTTCTTCCAAAAATACATATATATTATTAAACTAGATGATACAAGCTATTTATTGATACCAATTAGTCACTACCTTCCCTTTCAATAATAACCAGAAAAAAACAAGACAAACCTCCTCTTGCTGTCACTACTGTGGGGGCCCGGCGGCGAAATCCAACAAACAAATCTAAAAATCTCGGTTGTTTCATTATATTTTGATCGTAAGAGTTAATTAAAATATGTTTTATGAATGTTGTCTCCATTAAAAGTAATTATTTCTTTAGAATTCACTGAATCACTTCACACACATGATTATCAACCCGGCATGCAACAATAACAATGGTCATTGATGTCGAACAAAAATTTTTTCGTAAATATTATTTTATCGGACAAAGTTTAATCGTAAACAATCTTATAGAATGATTCTTGAGGATTACTTTGATATATTACACTAAGTAAATAGGGCAAATACAACAATAATAATTGCATTTTAAAACACTCGCGCGTGACTCACAATGTAAACAAACAAGTCCAAAGATAACAAATTTTTTTTCTCAAAGTTTTTGTTGCCAGGTATGGTTTTATTGAATCGGAATAGATCCGAAATTTATTTAGGCTCCATCTAATAACAATCGTGGGCAACTTTGACGCATTTTACCGAAATAATAACGAAAAAGTCTACTAGGTGGAGCTAGGTTTCTCTAGTCACCTGGACGTTTGACGCTATATTTTCTTAGGCTGATAAAGCCACCTGGACGTTTGAGTCGCTAATGGTACGAATCGAAAGGCGGTATCGTATTTTATTTTTAAGGAACGGTTTAGCTAAAATAAAAGAAAGACAATGACATTTTACAAACATTTAATATTATTTCGGTTTTCTTACAATTAATTAATCTAGTTCAGTAAATGCTCAAAATGTCCATTCTGTTGTTGAAGGATTAAGATATTGGTTGCCTATTTTAACTCAATATGTTCGTTTAGTTTCACAGACCGCTCCAAGCCACGACACGAAGAATTTCTGAGGTAGGCCTATGTCTAGTGGTCGAAGATTGGAAATAAAACATTGTTGACGACGCGCACGCTGCTTAAAAATATAATGATTTATTTTTAATTTAACATTTTATGGTCCTTTGTTCAAAGTAGCTTTAATTATTTTGTACAAAAAACCACCACCACCATTTTTATTTATAAAAATGATGCAAACGCATTTCGAACCACCTGAATATAGCGGCGAGGCACATTTTGCGGGCAACCCCGAACGCGCCTCACTTCACTGGAAAAAACTGGGCTCACAGCCGTCGACGTCGACCGGCTCGCCCGCCGCCATATTCCACAAAATTTCGAAATCTGTTGCATTTTAACGTGAAACCTTTCTTTTACTCATTACCTCGTGCTCCAGTGACCTCCATCCTCAACACACATATTCTAAAATGTTCCTAAATAATATAGTAACAAACATGACCCAGTGTGGGTACAGCAACATATATTAAGTTTGAGCAACAAAAAAAAGTACACAACTTAAGATGATATACTAAAACCCCCGTCAGCTCTTACATCATTATTTTAGTACTGTATTGACCCGTTCACCGTTGAAACGTATTCGTTCAAATCGTCCCCCCGGGAACGCGTTACAATGCCGGGGAAATTAAATTCGCTCATCGATAATTCTGTGTGCGCTATACAGTGATGTACGGGAATTGAGTGTTAGCTCCTGTTAGTTATAGCGAATACGTGGATCTTATATTGTATTCTCGTTTACTGAAGGCAATAAATGTTCGTCGTTTATGAAAGTATTTTGGTAGAAATAGTGTCAACATTTTCTCTTTATTTATGTTACAGAATGCCGCCTTAACAGATGATACCATCATCATCAACATCATCATCATCCTGCCCTTGTCCCACACTATGTTGGGTCGGCACAACATGTGTTTTTTTCATTTCCCTCTATCACCCGTCATCTCAACACTCACTCCTTGCGTATACATATTTTCTTTTACACAGTTTATCAATCTTTTCTTTGGCCTCCCTGTTCCCACATCGAGATTTGATCATAGAACACTTTTTGTTTGTAATCATTTACTCTGTTGATTGACTAGAGTTTCATCACTGGCCGCCGAATCACATTTTTTTCAAAATGGCGGTCGAGTAGGTATGCCAAAGATGTTCGATGCTCTTTTAAATTAGATTTTATTTAATAATTGATTGTTATTTATTGATTAAATCGAATTCCCTTTTAAAAGTAACACTTATTTGTATTTAGAAATAGAATTCTTAAACGTGAGCATTACGTGGACATTAAAAAATATTTTCATCCTTTTAATCGAGTCATAAATCGACTGTTAAATCGAGTGGAGTCGAGAGTGATTTGACATTATTTATTAGTTGAATTTTATTACAGGTGCTCTGATAATATTATTAGTATGTACTAAAACAGACGTAATTATGAAGTATATCAATAAATGACTAATTATTAGTCTCCTCTGAATCCGAGTTTAGGGCTAAGGCAAACACTGGGATACTCGATTGATAAATAAAACTTACTATTCTAAAAAAAATCTTTCCCCTTCAAGTAACAAAATATTCTTTCCTTACTAAAATTCTATAGCAAAATTCACTCGCTTTGTTCAAAACACTTACCATTTTGAATCGAGTACGAAAAATAATAGGAATGAAGGAAACCTTTGTGTTGCTATCGTGATCTTAAGCTAACCTACTTTGAGACAAAGGAACCAAGGTGTCAGGAGAAAACGCATCTACTAATGGAGAGTGGAAAACATCTGTGACCCGAGCATGGAACTGGTTTCAAAGATTTGCTGCTTATAATGAAACTTCTGAAGTTTAGCTTAACGCCATCTCGCCACAGCGTTGCCCGTGAATTATGTATTTTCCCGCGAGAACGTCGTGTTTTTAGGTAAAAAGTATCTTTTGCGATGAACTAGCAATCTAACAATGAAAATAATTTTCAAATCGGACCGGTAGTCTCTGTTTTAGTTCAAACAAACAAACAAACTCTACAGCTTTAGAATATTAGTATATATTTATAAAAAAAATTGATACTTATTGTTTTTAGCTTTTGTCTTCTTAAACTTATGCAAAGGAGTGTTCACAAGGGTTCTGGAAATCATTTCGCCCACGATTTCGAATATCGTAGAGGCGCGACTAACGCCTTTATAATTTTTTATTGTATTCTGTAATAGTTCTTGAGACAATCTGATAATGGAGCAGAAATAATTATTAATAGAAGTCACATTTATTGTTTTAAAATCTTTATGTTATTGTAGATGAACCTGTGGTTCGAAACAAGTATGCAATTCAAATGCATAATCAGTATAAGCTACTTGTTTGTTTCAGTTAGGTCGCAGCGTCTTCATTATCATCCAAATGTCCACTGCCATAGAGATATTTTCATTATTAAATTATTCTTAGTGTGAAACTCAAATACCTTATTAACAAACATGCCGTAAAGTTTACTTCTATAGGTATCTATTTAACCGACTCAGTGGCGCAGTTGGTGAATATGCACTTGCAACGCAAGGGGTAGCGGATTCGATTCCCGCCGAGTCATCAACGTTTTTGTCTATAAAAAATAACAACAACGTCAACATATTACATTATCACGAAAAATAGCAAGACTCGTAAAAATAAATTTCGTAGCTTATAAATTTCCTAGAAAAATAATCAATATGCGATTGTTGTTATTCTCCTGTGACATTATATAATATTTAATGGCTTACAGTAAATATAACAAAAAGGTTTAAATAAATATAATTTCCCAATCTCAGCCGCTTTGCATCAAACCATAACATAACGAATCTAATCTAGTATGGATAGCGCAAAACTGAACTGGATTTTAGAATGCACGCCTTTGTGCATTCAAAAATCCAACAGCAGCTCTTGATAAAGCCTTTTGTTTGGCAAGCTAGCGAACACAGAGTTCAAAATGGAGCTAAGAGTATTAATATATTGCCTTCATGTTCGGCAGTTAGCGGCGTGGCGGTGGCGTGGCGCTTATCTACAGTAAACCGGTGCGGCGGCGGTGCGGTGGCAGCATTGTGTCCCAAAGCGCTTATACAGCAGAGTAACTATGCGTCTTACTGTAGATACCTACGCGCCGGCTGCTACCCCACTGCTCTTGACTTTTTGCCTTATCTTTGCTTTGGCGGTGGCGTCCCGGCAGCGGGCTTAACTCGGCGCTTATCTACATTAAACCGGTGCGGCTGCGGCGCGGTGTCGGTGTCATCGTGTGCATGACCGCAGATACTTAGATAGCAGAGTAATCTTAATATATATATAAATCTCGTGTCACAATGTTTGTCCTCAATGGACTCCTAAACCACTTAACCGATTATAATAAAATTCGCACACCGTGTGCAGTTCGATCCAACTTGAAAGATAGGATGGTTTTTACGGCGAGAAAAAATCGAATAATTTCCGGGAAAATTTTATACCCGTGCGACGCCGGGGCGGGCCGCTAGTATTGTTATATTTTAGTTTATTTGTAAAGTAACAATGTGGAGATGTTAACTTTTATTTGAAAGTCTTCGACCACAGAGGTTCAAGTAAAGCATCATGTCAGGTTTCGTTTTGCGAATAGAAAACAATTTTTAAATTTGGCTAGGTAATGTTCACTGGATTATAGAACGTCAATATGCTTTTGGTTTGGTGTTGGTACCCATTGGGTTGAGTGCCCATGGCGCGCTCTTGCCATTAAGAACAACTTTTATGCTTTACAGTTTCGTTAAAACTGAATATAGCAGAAATTAAGAAAAATATGACCCTACTGCGACTTAACATTTTTGAGATCATTTTGGGGTCTATAACGTTTTATGCAACTTTAAATCGACATAGATCCTCGGTTAGTCGGATCGGTCGAGAATACTATCAATGTTTTTAAATACCATTTAAACTGTACCTGTACATTTTTACAAAATGGCGTCCAGTAGTCGCCATTTTGAATAACGCCTCGATGTATTTTTTTGTGGCAGTGGTATTGTATACTACATGTTTCATAATGACGTGGTCCGGAGAAGGTCGTCATGCCCCATCTTAGACCACATCCATATAAGCCACATCAAATGACAAAAACAACTAGATTTAAAAAAAAATATTTGTTTAAGAAACACCCCAATTCCAATGCCTTAATTTCCTTAAAAGTAAAACACCATAATATTTTGTAATGTGCACGTGATGCGCTTTCATTTGATACTTCACTCGAGTATATTTGCAGATTTTAGGTTTTCCTTCTCCACTCTAAACAAATTAAAATCTGAAATCCAAAGAAAACTAAATTATAATCGCTCCATCCGTTCGGGAGCTATGATGTCCCCAGACAGACAGACAGACACGTCAAACTTATAACACACCTGTCGGGGGTTAATAATGAATTATGACAAGTTATTTAAACATTAAGCCTTTCCCGTGTATTCAAAATGCCGTCACTCCAATCAACAGTTGCGTTCTTTGTCTGTGGTTTTCACGTGACCGGCTTCAAAATGTATACGGCCTTTGTAACATTGACTTGCGCACTGTGCACAGTGAACCGAGGTTCAGACAAAAGCAGCGATTTTTTATAGAAAACAGGTGACAGGTTCCGACTAGGACAAAAGAGTCCACATGTTTCGTGAATACCTAAATTTTTAGGTACATTATAATATGTATATATCTCGCTGGTTACAACTTTGTCTATTTCCTAGGTTTGTCGGTTATTGGAAGACAGCGTCGGTATAAAAAAATATCTGTAAATTTCGCTCTTAATACAAAATGTTTTAAAATTGGAGTATAAAGCAAAAGGGGTATGAGACATTATGACGATGCTAAGATTATCCGCACGCCTCTAGCGGCGAAATTTAGAAACTGTCTAAGAACGACACTTTGTTTATTATCCGATTTGTATTTATTATTTGTTTTCCCTGACGTATTGTAACGAAAACTGTCAATGTGTCGTTCTTAGACAGCTTCACATTTTGACGCTAGTTGGAATCTTGGCATCGCCAATAAAATATTTAGGATTTAAATGAAAGAATAAAAAAAATCAATTAACATTATGGTCTCTGTTTTATTATTGTTTATTTTTATAATAATAAATGTTAGGTTTTACTTAAATTAATACACCGCATGGTCTCCAATTCAATTTAATAGCATCACTCACAAAAAAAATTACACATTAAAGTTTTTATTTTACAATCAGAATCTAAAAATCGTAGAAAAAATAAATACTCGCTATAGGAAAAACTTTTGAAACCATTCCGATTGTTATAACATTTTGGATTTGTCTAGTATTAAAACTCCTTTTATATTTTCTTCATTTAAAGGTATCTCCTGAATTAGTAAAGAACTGCGAGATAGAAATATATCCATTTTGAATGAAAATATCTGCTTTCTATAAAACTGCGTCCCACGCTGAAAACAAAGGGGATTGGGAAAAAAGATGTGCCGAGCCGTGAGATTCGAACCCACATTCAGTAACAGCATTCTGTAATTTAGTCCATCCAATCAGTCGGTGCATGCCGTGAACAGGACTAGTGAATAATTTTAGAGTGAGAACCGCTAGAATTTTTTATTCCTATCATTTTGGGGAGTAAATCCATTTATATTAAAGGTTCACTTTAACCGCCGACTTTAATCGGAGGTTTTTTTTCAATGTAAATTTAGATTATTGTAATGTGAAATTGTATAAATAGATAAGTATAATAATTTGTATGGAAATATTGAGACAGGCTGATTTTTATGTCAAGAATAATAATTCGCGGGATGGAAATACATGTTCTCAGAAAACGTTATTTAGTATGTAATTGTATGTGTGTTTTATATTCTATTCTAGATACTATTGAATTATATAATTTTTTTTTTTTTTTTTTTGATTATTGATAAGCCTTCATTTGACCACAATCTCACCTGATGTAAAGTGAAGATGTGGTCTAAGATGGAGCATGAAGGCCTAGAAGATGGCTTCTCCGGGCCACATTACGAAACACGAAAAAATCGCTTCACGCACTGGCCCAGCCCGGAGGGTGGTGACAAGCCGCGGCCGAAGCCTCCCACCAGAGACTGTTCTAATTAAAAACAACTTAATTCAATTAAAAACAGCGTACAAAGGACGGCATTATCGCTATAAGCGATCTCTTCCAGGCACCCTAGTAGCTTCAATTACAATTTCAATTTCTAAAATTATTTCAATAGGTATGAAGACTAAATAAAAAATAGGTTATCTGTTTAGTCCGTTCAGAAATGATTGATATCTTTTTTTTGCTTTGACAATTTAATAACGAAGTGCTAAAATATGAGGCACAAAGTTTCGGAGAGAGCTTGAGACATACACATTTAGTATAATTTGCTCAAATACATTACGTCACGGTTATAATTTTTTAAAGAACACAGTCACACACTTATTTATATACCACTCAGCAAATGATGATATTCTACTCTTTTCTAAACATCGATTAACTTAATAAGTCACAGAGAAAATTACTCGTTACGAACATAAATGTTCTTATAATTGCTTAATTTGGATTAATGCTTAAAATATCTAATGCCTGTTACAATATATATAAACATATTTTAAACTGAATGAATGACTGTATCAAATGTTAACCACAACGATAAATACACATACCTACATACAAAAAAAGTACTTAAGACACTTTTTCTGAATCATAAAAATGTTCTTATACATTGGCGCAACTTAGAGTTTGGCGCAAGTATTCTTAGACATGTTTCATGAAAATCGGTTCTGCCGTTTAAAAGTTATGGGGTGAGAGTGGGGTAGGAAAACCGAAAATCTGCAAATATACTCGAGTGGGGTATCAAATGAAAGCGCATCGCGTGCACATTAAAAAATATTATGGTGTTTTACTTTTAAGGAAATTAAGGCATTGGAATCAGGGGTTTTTCTTAAACTTTAAATTTAGATTTATATGCTGGATAAGCCTTCATTTGACCACAATCTCACCTGATGTAAAGGGACGATGTGGTCTACGATGGGGCATGAAGACCTAGAAGGTAGATGGAATATATTGTTCCATAATATCATAAATGGGAAACTGTATGGGGGTGTCTGTTTGTTTGTCCGTGTTATTTTTGACGTTTCTAAGATTTGTAAAACCTAACATTGGAAATAAATGATTTTGTATCTTGAATCTCGTCTTTCACGGCAATCGTCGAAAACAGCTGAAATCATCGATTAGACGGAAATTTGGTTTTAGTGAAGGTTTATACATAGGCTTAGCATAAAGGCTGCTCTTAACCGAGTGAAAATAAGTCGTCAACGCAACAAGAAAGGTGTTCTACATTTCTGGCTGCACCGAAGGTCTAACCTGGTGCGCCAATTTCACGCCGCTGTTAACTAATATTGGAAACATCTTTTGAGATACAGCTCTAATACATATATACTAGCTGTGCCCCGCGGTGCTACCCGCGTTATAATGGATGAAGTACTCTTAAACATATTTATTTGAATAAAGATTAATATTATTATTTTGATACAACTTAAACAAATTATTTCGACCAAATTAGGTACCATAAAAACGGTTTTTGTGAGTTAATCTTAAAAGATAGACATATACTATCGCGAACTGTTTTCTAGATCATTAAAAGAGCTATTATTCTTAAATACATATTTTTTGTGTATCTTGAATCGTTTTCACGGCGCACGCAACGGAAAGCTTCAAAGATGAAATAATTTCTCCCGTTTTTTACACATTTACCACTATATCTTTGCTCCTATTGGTCGTAGCGTGATTTTATAGCCTATTGCCTTCATCGATAACTGGACTATCCAACACAAAAAGAATTATTCAATTCGAACCAGTAGTTTCGGAGATTAGCGCGTTCAATCAAACAAACAAACAAACTCTTCAGCTTTATAATATTAGTATAGATTTACATAATGTGGGATAAGGGCAAGATAATGATGAATGATGAAAGTAGCCTCTGTGTTCATTCAGAATACAAAATGTATGTATCATACCTATTATGTAGTCAGACGTTAGAAACTGCGTTAGAGAGAGCATGACAGAAAGACATACATAACTGAAAAAAACTTTATCGTTTAAAATTTATATACGAAAATAAATAAATATTATCGGACTAATCACACAGCATCACCTAACCCCAAACTAAGCAAAGCTTGTATTATGGGTGTTAGGTGACTGATATACTACATACTCATATTGATACATTTTCTTTTGTAAATATATACATATTTATTAAACATAGAAAACACCCAGACTCAAAACGTGAAATTGTGGTCGTACAAAATCTAATCCCGAACTAGAAAGAAGAGGAAGATAAAAGAGGAGAAGATACTTCAAACATCATAATAGAGACCCAAACCGACCTCACCAGCCAATGTTACCCCCTAATAAACAAAGAACAAGGCACACCCACCAAACAGCAGTTTACCCATTACTAAATTGATGATGAATTAAATAAGGACAAAAAAAATACGTTAATGGATCTAAGCAATAAATTAGTCGATCAATTCCAAACATCGATTTACTAAATTACTTCCACAGAAATAACTCATAACTGCTATAAATGTTATCGTAATTGCATAATTTGGACTAACGCTCAAAATATATACAAACAAATGAACACTGACCGAATGACTGTAACAAACGTAAAGTTGTCTTTACCTTAATAAATCGTTGATAGTAATAGGTACAGT
Organism: Gymnoscelis rufifasciata; assembly: GCA_929108375.1. Taxonomy (NCBI): domain Eukaryota; kingdom Metazoa; phylum Arthropoda; class Insecta; order Lepidoptera; family Geometridae; genus Gymnoscelis; species Gymnoscelis rufifasciata. The sequence continues at coordinate 3,030,284 of OV815320.1, forward strand.
TGCAAGCATTTTACATACGTTAGTTTAGAATTTATACAAGCTATTAGTTTTCCTCAAAATTTTGTTAAAAAATAAAATAAATAAAAACCTATAAATTGACGTCGTGAAGCCTGTTGGCTAAGTGAAAGCACACTTAACTGTCATTCCGAAGGTTGTGGGTTCAAAAAACAAGCGCACTTCTTGTATTTCTTCTTAAAAAAATGTATGTGAGATTTTGACACGTGCCTTACGGCAAACGTCGTGAGGAAACCGGCATGTTCTGAGAACTTTGAAATGTTAAAAAGACATGTGACATTTACCAAAACCTTTTTAGCTCTCTCAATAAGAAAGAACTCCCTGTGTCCCAGAAGTGAGAACTAATAATGTATAACCTATATTGATTGCTAAGCTAGTCTTTTCTATTTTAGTCAAGTCTATAATAGAATATTATTGAAAAGCTTAGTAATAAAATAATTGTTTTTTAAACAAACATATCCAGGGCAAACTTTAATGTAATGTCGTATTTTAATCATTAAGTACTCGATGTAGTCACCGTTTTTGATGTTTTTATTATAAAGAACCATTACTGCTTCATTCGTCACCGAGCGAACACAACACTTAAAACTTATCATCATTATCATTCAGTTTTATTCAATATGAAAGTGGTCAAAGTTACAACTCCGGAATATCTGTCAAGAGATATAATGGACGAGGAATTTCTCCAGGCTTTTCGTTTTCATCACCGACTTCAGTACTTTTTAGGAACCAGTAGAATTAATGCTAAAGATAGATTTGTGACTCCACCGTCTACTCCCCAGAAAGTCTATACGATATTCTGTGTCCTATCAGCGTTATCCCTAGTATCAATAATATTCTCTAAAATGTATAAGAATTTCGACGAGACAACACCAATCAATAAAGTTCTAACTTATAGCAATCTCTTCGCATTAATTGTTCCATGTACATGTAACGTAATGCACGTCCGATTTTTGAACAACAATAAGAATGTGGAGTTTTTGGTGGAATTGCAAAAATCTGACCGTATTTTACAACAGAACACTTTAAAGTCATTATCTTCATTACTTCTTGCAACCATTATCTTTCCTTTAACATGGTTGTTTATTGTTATAGGTTTTCTTTTGATAACATTATTTTCTCAAATAGGATTAGATGGTATTTTGTTTTTGGGCCCTATATACCTTATATTTACTTTGATGCTTGAAATAGGAAATCATTCTATTATTGTTAGTTATTTCTGGCTGAGAATTGTCTACACAAACTGTTTGATAGAGAAACACTTGGTAGAAAAACCCTTGATTATAAAAAAGCCATCGCTCTGTAGAACACGAATGTACGTTCGCTATCATGTTGAACATGGTGTTAATACCTTCGGAAATACTAACCTTTGCTTATATTTGAGAGAGTTGTTTGTAAGTTTTGAAAAATATCAAGGTCTATATAGGTTTCAGGTAAGTTTCAGGTAATATATACCAATATAATATTTGTTTTAAATTGGACAAAATTTTAAACGAATTTTGGTTTCAGTTGTTTATTTTCTGCACGCAAACAGTATTATCAAGTGTACTATCGTTCGGATTGGTATTGGGTACCATACCGAATAAGGTAAGTACATAATGAATATATCATCCATTACAACAATTTTCCATAAGTTCCTCATATTTACCATTTCATGATACATATTTCTCATATTTTTGTGAGACTTGTGTTTGTGTCTGCCTTAGAACTTTAATCAATAAAAAAGCCAAACCCTCGCCATGTTACTGTACTTGCACAGTTTTTTTAATTGCTTTTTTGAATTGTTTGGCACATTTCAATAGTTTAAGTTGGTACAGACAAATTTCAAACTCATTTATTTTTATTAGGTGTTCCCCGATATATGTACTAGGACCTTTTTTATTTAAATTATATATTCATGAATATAAATATCTCATAAACTTTACTATATAATTAAGAAGTTATAGGAAATTGACGTTAATAATTTCGTGAACTTGTTTTTACAGGAAAACTTATTCATAGAAGCGTTTAAATACGCCGTGCAAACGATTGTACAGGTCGGGATGTCTGTCTCGCTCGCAATACGATATGATTTGTTTTTTAGCGAACTGAAGAAGACCAAACGGCTATGTGTCAGCGTGATGGCAAGGCACACAGAAGGTAAAGCATGCCGGTTTATTATCTTTAAAAGTTTATGACAATTTTGTATGTAGCCCCCATTCATCCACAAGGTTAAGGAGATAGAGTACAACACGTGGAGCACAGGCGCAAAATATATTTTTGCTATAACTCTGAGAAAACCTAAAGTAAAGTAAAATTTCGCTGTTTAGATTAATTATATTTTCTACCTCTAGAGCTTTAAATTAACAAAATTGGCAAATAACAAAAAAGCAGTAGAACCTAAGATAAACGACAAAACGACTTTTGAAAACATGCGATATGAGTCTTCCATTAAATCGACTATAACATTATTTAATTTTACTTTGACAGTTTTTTTACTTGGCCATTAGGTTTTTTAAATTTTTTACTAAATCCTTCCAATTTTTTAAGAACACTCACATCGTTTGGAGTAAAATATTTAGAAACTGAGTTGACTTCAATGACTGCCAAGCCTTATACATGTAATTTAATCATGATAAATTCAAAGTAACATATCCGGCGACTTGAATGTTGTTTTAAATACAATCGGTTGAAGATGTTTTCTACTTGCCGACAATACATACATAAATCATATTAATAAAAGCATTGATTCTATCATTACGCCGCTAGAGGTGCTACGTGAGTTCTGTTCAAGAAAAGTACGCTGCTTATTAAACCTAGTTTCGGCTTTGCACGGATACAAAAACCTTCCTCTTGAATCTATATACCTGTACTGAAAACTTCACAAAGTTTCGTTCTGTTAAGAGTACTAGAGAACTGATATACATATTAACCTTAAATATGTATTAACCCTCCGAATCCTTACACGTGACCTCCGGGTGGTGCTAAGAACAGTCTCTGGTGGTAGGGTTCGGCCGCGGCTTGTCACCGCCCTCCGGGCTGGGCCAGTGCGTGATACGATTTTTTCGTGTTTCGTAATGTGGTCCGGAGAAGCCATCTACCTTCTTGGTCTTCATGCTCCATCTTAGACCACATCGTCACTTTAGATCAGGTGAGATTGTGGTCAAATTAAGGCTTATTCAAAGTAAATAATAAATAATAAACATATTTAACACCCAGGACCAAGGAGGAAGTAATCTATCTATCCAAATCACTTTACTTATAGGGGTGCTTAAACACAAATACTATGTACTATACCTTCCTTTAAACTTGTGTTTTTTTTGTTAATAAAAAAATAATTTTATTTTTATGATTGTATTTGTTTCACAGGTCCCCTTAGAGATAAAGCACGGCGTCTACTGAAGTTGATAGAGGAGACTCCACCGCGGTTCTCTGTCTACGACATGTGGGAGATGAACGCAACCACTTTTATATCGATGTTGGGTCTTATAACTAGCTTCATAGTTACGGTATTGCAATTCGCGTTCTTATAAACTTAAATTATTTCGTTTTTAAATTTAACGCAGTTACAGTAGATATTCATTTAGAAAACGGGATTTACTCACGTAAACTGTGAGGATATTATATATGTATAATGACTTTTCTTCTCCTTACGAAGGAATTTCCTTACGCTGAGTTTACGTGAGTAAACCCCGTTTTCGAAATGATTAATTAATAGTGATGTGTAATTTCTTCGATCATCATAACCTAATTCGGCATTTTAAATTCCGACTCGTGGTAAAATGCAATTAAATATTTTTCATTGAGCTTCTGTTTGTCTTTATGATCAGAAAATAATCAATTTCTATATAACTTATGTTCAATAAGTAAAAGGTAAAATTTCTAGGTCAGCGCATCGTAAGAATTGTACTTTACAAATCGAAATCTATTATTATGACCGTTGTACATTTAATAATTAAGTACTGAATATCTTATGATAGCTGATAGCTTTAAAAAGTAATTAAAAGTACTTTCGAATATTTTAGCATAAATAAATCTAGAATTAGACAGAGCTATTTTCTAATTTAGGCATTTTAAGATGACGGTACTAAACTGTTAAAATATTTTGTGGAGAAATTTGTTTTATTTTTTATCTTACGTCAGAAATAATGATGATGAGTGTACCAACATATACATTAAAATATATGTTATAATCATGAGTCATATTAAAAGCCCCACGCAGAAGTTTTCAAAAGTGTGATTTATTGCGTCTCCTTAGAACATAAATTCCACTGGCGACAAGGATATCCTCCGCATCCGAACAATTAAAAGTACAAGTTAGAAGCTCTGTCATGTGCATGCCTCGTCGTAAAGTAGACAAGATTATTAGTAAAACGCTTTTAGCTGGGAACATTTTCAAGCCACGATGAATATATGTAGTTAAGGTTTATGATAAGGTATTGTGTGTTTAAGAATGTAGTATATTGATGAAATATACAATAAATTTAGTTTTTGGCTTAGGAATGTTATCATGGTTATTTTTAATTCTTAATTATGTACAAATTTGTATACAAGTGCTTAAATGTTTTTCATTCAACAGCCACAGTCTGTACAAAAAAATATTAAAAAAAATATAAGTACGGCTGATTTTTGAGTCACGTTTATCATCGGCAGTGACAGCACAGCATCTGTATGGAAATGCTGAGCGTAATCAGCGCTGACAATATCGGTTGGCTTTATTCTAGAAGGTTTCTGTAACGTCCATGCAGATTTATTTTTATTATTGGGAATATATTTGTGCGGTATTTTTGTGACGCACATGTCAACCTGAGATGCGGTAAAGGGTGGAAGGCGGCTAAAACTTTTTGCGAAGGTGTGATGATCCAAAAAGAGATTACCGAAAGGAACAGACCGGCCAAGGCTTCAAACGAATAAATAAAATACTCGCGCAAAGACAAGTGATTTGATGAGTTTAGAATAGTATAAAAAAAAAACTTTATTACCAGACAAAGACAAAATAAAATAAGAAATTAAAACTAAACCTAGAATGCGTAATGAGTTTAGTGTAATACAACAATTTATAGGTACCTAATTTTAACACAAAAATTAACAATTTAGTTTACTAAATTAAACACAAAAATTAACAGTTTAAAAAAACATTACGCCATGTTGTTCATTGGCGGTCCGTTACTATTAAAACTGGGCATTATTTGGTATGCTGCTATAAATTGAGCTACAGAAAACTCCGACAGTAACAAATGTATAACCTCCTCGCATTCCAACAAACGCTAACTTTCGCATAAAGCCGTATGTCTTGATACTTGTTTCCACATCGCTTTAATATCTCGCTAAGTGCCTGTCTGTACTTAGCGAACTTGCAAAGTTCTTCTACATGTACTTTCAATATTTTCACACAGAAATCATGAGCTTGTAAGAGTTTTGAGTACAGTTTGAATATACATTTTTAACCCCCACGCAAAAAGAGGGTTGTTATAAGTTTGACGTATCTGTTTGTATCATCATATCTCCCGAAAGAATGAAGCGATTTCAATTTAGTTTTTTGTATGAATTGGGAATTCTGTTCGAGTGTTCTTAGACATGTTTGATGCAAATCAGTTGACCGTTTATAAGTTACGAGGTACAAGTGGGGAAGTAACTGAATATCTGCAAATATAACTCGAGTGGAAATTGTTATCTCGTCTCAAATGCACATGCACATTACAAAAATGTATGACATTTTACTAACGAAAAGTAAGGAAATCGAAGCTTTTTAAATTAAAAAAGTAGCCATATATTTTCCGGAGAGTTTTTACGATACCGAAGCAACCCGTGAGATAGATATTACCGACTTCTTTAAGCTTAATTTATACGGTAGGCATAGCAAGTAGCATGAAACTGCCACAATAAGTGAAATATGTGCGCTCATGTTAATGTTTATCTTTATTTAAAAAAACAAGTTCTTAGATCTGGGTGCAAAGGACCGACCACAACAACCGGTTTCCATTAACCAGCAGTTCAAAATTAATTTCATACATTTAGTTAAACGCGGCGCACGCGTATGGTCCATGAAGCCCACTCTCTATAATTAAATTGAGGGTACATACTCTTCACTCTTTTTCTGCCAACAGTCTCAATTTGATTGTCTCAGTCCACTATGACCGACTGCTCCAGCAACGAAGCTAACAAGAACGATGGTGGCGTATTGCGAGAGCAGCTACTCAACATAAGGACCCATTACCACGACCACTCTGTCAAGACGACTAAGAATACTAATATACTCTTACTCCTCAGTGACTGCCTCAGTGGCGCGGTGGGCGTGAGTCCGCTTGCGGCGCAAGAGGTAGCGGGTTCGATTCCCGCCTAGGGGTCAAGTGTTTGTATGTTCTGCAAGCACTTTCTCCTTGGTCTGGGTGTTTAATATAAAAAATATCTATGTATGTATGTATATTATATTAAGTATATCAGATGTCTAGTACCCGTAACACAAGCTAAGAGCTTACCACGGGGCTAGATGTTTATGTGTGGATTGTCCGGAAATATTTATTTATTTATTTTTATTTTATTTTATTCTTAACAGCTTTCTTAATAGCCTCTGCCTAAAAGCAAATGAAGCACCACCTCGAAAATAAGAATTCTCAAATCTTCTTAGATCTTAAATAGAAATGTACAGTGCACCTGTATATCTCTATTTTCTTTTATAACCGCCAACGTTTGTTCAAACGGCCAATTCACCAGCCAGCGAACTGAACAATGCTACTGCGGGCTGGCTCTGAATCGACTGAGGCGAGAACGCGGTGCTTTCATAGGACACTGAAAGAAAATGGAAAACCCAGAGAGGTTTTTCATTGGGAGAGAAATTGCTTTCCGTAAATAAAAGGCAACAAAGTTTATATACCCATCAATTTTATAAGCGATTCGCACGCGATTTCTCCGTGTTCTAACGAATTTCGTAGAAGTTATACAATACAATACTCATTATTGAACTCAACATACAATAAAACACAAAAAGATAAAATTGTACAAAAATTGTGAATCAATGGGCGGCCTTATCGCTTATAGCGATCTCTTCCAGGCAGCCTTGGTAGGTCACAGATCATAAAGCACAAATAAGACGCGAGTAGCGAATTACCTATGTGGTTAAGTCTGTTTTGTGGCGAGTATGGCAATGCCTATTTAAAGTAAAGTTATAGTTATTTTAAGTCTATTAAAGCCCAGTACGAAGGAAAAGACCTGTGGCACTCGGAGACTAAAGCCTAGCTTTTTTTATAAACTTATGCAATTATAGAAGTGAACCTTCTTTAGAATCGTTGTGATATAAACCGGATGCAACGGAAAAAACGACAGGCAAGCCAATCTTAAACGCTAACAAGGTTAAGCAACGTTGCGCGACGCCAGTACTTGGATGGGTGACCGCCCTTCCAAAATCTATTTGCACTGTATTTTTTTTTGTTTTTTTTTCTTGTTCATCTCATTTTTTTTTCGTTTCACTTCTATCGTGTGTGAGTCGCACACACACCACACATAAATAACTTATAAAATTGTTATTTATGTTATTTAGGGAGTTTTTTTTCTTTGTTATTAAATCAAGATACACTTAGAGCGTGGTGACAAAGAATCAGATTACCCACGCGCAGTAACGCCGATACAACCAATGCCACCTAAAGGCGGGTTGCTGAACTACAGAGACAATCGTGATATTTCAAAAAGTATTTAAAAGTTCTGCTACTTATCGATAGATGGAAAAACTAAAAAAAGTATCACAGTGTTAGGTTTTTATACGTTACGGAATTTCTGGATTCGGTCTCCACGCTCAAGGCCCGTGATAGAAGCTATGCAAAAGCTTAACAAACCACTTAAATAATGAGAGGCATCTATTTGGACGATCTGTGACAGCTAAGTGTCAGAGGGTGATAGATCAATCGTAATTTATAATTTTCTAATTATAATCTCATACTTATATATTTTTTTTACTATAGAACATTTATCTGGAACCTTTGGAAAAGTTCTCCACGGCAGTTTATCAGTAGAGAGAGAGAGAGAGAAAAAGTTTCCATTATGAGTCTATTACAGTCTAGTAGTTAACAGCAAAACCCCAGTGAATTTCAGAAACCCTCATAAATAAATAATAAATAAATATTTCCGGACAATCTACACAACAACATCTAGCCCCGTGGTAAGCTCTAAGCTTGTGTTACGGGTACTAAATATAGATAGATAGATAACTCTTTATTGTACACCACAAATAAAATACAAACTGCAAACAATAACAAGACAATACATTGGAGTACAAAGGGCAGCCTTATCGCTGTGAGCGATCTCTTCCAGGCAACCTTTGGATGGACAGGAAAGAAATAGAACGACATAGACAGTGGCGTAATGTAAAGAAGATATAAAAGGAAAATAAATAAATACCAAATAAACTATTCAAAACTATTTTCAAATAAAATTAACTTAAAAATAAAAATAAACTTACATAATTCATAAACTATATCCTAATAAGAGCGATACTAAAAAATAAATAGATGTATAAATAAAGAATAATAATAGACTATATGATAGATAAAAATAAGTGTTCGTGGAGCAGTTTTTTGAAGATGGTAAGCGATTTAGCGTTTCGTATGGTTTGAGGGAGCTCGTTCCATTGTCGGATAGCTTGATTAATGAATGATTTTTCATAGAATGTTGTAGTGTGTAAAGGAGTTTTAAGAAGAAGGGATTGAGAAGAGCGAAGTGAGAGCGAGTGGGAGTCTGAAAGGAATTGAAAGTGGTATTTGAGATAGCTAGGAGTGGAAGGATGAAAAATAATACAGTATAAGAGAGACAGAAGGTGAGTATTCCTGCGAAGGCGAATTGGTAACCACTTGAGCTTAATGCGAAATTCGGACACATGATCATATTTGCGCAAACCAAATATGAATCTTATACAGAAATTCTGGAGCCGCTCAAGTTTGTTGACTGGTTTTCTGTAAAATCCGGATAGCACACATCAGCGTAATCGAGAGATAAATATCAGATATACTAAATATAATATACCTTCATAAATACATTTTTTTATTATAAATATAAAACACCCAACCAAGGAGCAAAGTGTTTTGCAGAATATACAAACAATTCGCTCATCTCAAGCTACAAAGTTCTCAGTTCTATTAATCTCAAGTTTTAATAACTTGTCTGTGCCACGCCAATAGGAAATAAAATGTCCAACTTTAGTGGAAATATACGGAATTACTTACTTCCGTTTTCAAGAACCGCTTTGTCATATTTACACACGTTGTACGGATACAGTTTTAGTGTTCCGTATTTGACTTTGTGGAGAGCGTCTTCAAATCAGGTTGCTATGTTGCATACTACAAATACCTACCACAGGTACTTGTGAAAGTTTTATATAATTTTTTTGGGAATATTTTGTCGGGAAATTGTTAAAGTATATTATTGCAAAATGGCCGTTGTAATAAAAGTATTTGTGGGGCCCTCCATACTTTACACTCAAACTTACAATTCTTTTTTTATCATTATGTATATATATGGATAAGTCTTTCAAAACTTAATAGTTTCCCATCGCGTAACGAATAACTTAAAAATGTTTTATTTAAATTGCAGTATTTTCCCACCAAACACTTTGTGTAGACAATTTCAGCTGACAAAATATAAAACCAAATTATTTTTTATATGTCGAATAATGTTAAATCATACGAAAATCTAACATTGGAGCGGGTATTATTCGTAACCACTTGCTATATTATGGTTTTATGAGACCTCTAAATAATACAGTCATTCAGTCAAAGCAGGTATATTATTTATTAATTTATTCCAAGCCATTAGATATTTTAATCATTAATCCAAATTAAGCAATTATAAGAACGTTTGTGACAGTTATGCGTAATTTTTGTGTAATAAGGTAATTTGCAGTTGTTCGACTAATTTAATTATTATGGAGCCATCAAATGAACGTTTAATAAATAAATATATCTAGGCAATCCATACAAGGACATCTAGCCCCGTCATAAGCTTGTGTTGCGGGTACTAGACATCTGAAATAATTAGTTTAATAAACATACAAACACCACAAACACCCAGACCAAGGAGAAAGTGCATGCAGAACATACAAACACTTGACCTTCGGAATGGAGCCCGCTACCTCTTGCACCGCAAGCTTAATAACACAAATGTTACAGAAGCTAAATAAATACATTTCGAACAGATTTTATTCGAAAAATAAGAAATAAATATCTCCGGACTAATCACACAGCATCACCTAACCCCAAACTTAGCAGAGCTTGTACTATGGGTGCTAGGTGTCTGCTGTACTACACAAAGCCACATCTTTGTTACTACCAAGTTCATATTCCCCATTTTCCGCCAACAGTCTCCGAAAGAGGCAACTCCTTGCAAACGACAAACGTTTATAAATCCTATGTTTGTGTACGTGCTAGGGTCCAGTTTTACTTAACTCGTAAATTGTAGCAGGGCCCAACACGTCCTGGTGCCAAAATGCCAAAACTACGAGAATGTTCCAGAAGACACATGAGCGAATATTGGATTTTGTTTGTGCGATACTTTTTAGGTTACGAGCTGAAAAATTGATTCGAACGGGGAAGATTGGAAACTTTTTGGGTTATTGATTGGCGATACATGAACGTGCGAATATGCATCGTGGGTGATTCGAATAGGGAATTCGTCACAATGTGACGGGTTCTGGGTCAAGTTTGTGGCCCGGAGAAGCCATCTACCTTCTAGGTCTTCATGCCCCATCTGAGACCACATCGTCACTTTGTATCAGATGTGATTGTAGTCAAATGAACAGGCAAGGCTTATCTAGAATAAAAAAGGGGTGTAGGTATTTGTTTGATGATTAGCCACTTTTAGCCGAAACAAGATCTTGACGGGTTATGTTGCTCAATGCCGACCTTCGTTTTTTTTTATTTATTCCATCCATATGGATGTGGTATTCTATCTTAACTTTATAAATAAATTTTTACAAGTTTTAGATCTAAAGAACTTTGATAGCTATGAAAGTGTCGAAACATGCCATTCTTGGTACAAAAACCGTTGAACCTTTTTCAGAATTACTTACAATTTCAGAACTTTTAGATTCTGTTGACTTTAGTAAAGGGTTTAATCCAAAGTCAATAATTGTACACGCTTTCAAGATTAATTGTCTTAACATACTGACTGGAAGAATGACGAAATAATGAGTTTTAATACGAATAAATCATAATGTTCATTCTTTATGTTAGATACGGAACCTTATCGGGTAATAATACCCTTTGTTTCCTTATGTTAACTGGCTAGACAATACTGAAGTTGAAATGTCTATAAAAAATATAAATTAAATTCAAAAGCTTAGAATGGAATTGGTACCTAATTTTAACCTGAATGCTGCCAATATTATAAGAAAACTTCATTTCTCCTGACAGCATTGGCACTGGTTACGCAGAGTTATTCTGTAACTTTTTCACATGTTATACAAAATATTTTATTAATATAATATGCTATAATCTTATTGGGAAAGAGACAATTTTTAATATTTGCCAACGTCTACTTATAAATTATAATATTTAAAAAGTTTATGCTTTGCAAAAGTATAATTAGGAAATGAATAATTAAGGGTCTTTATTAGGTAATAATTTGCGAACTAATGTACGAAGTCGTGAATAAGTTTACTAAATGCAAACAACTCACTTGACTTGACTGCTTCAGTGGCGCGGTGGGCGTGAGTCCGATTGCGGCGCAAGAGGTAGCGGGTTCGATTCCCGCCGAGGGTGAAAGTGTTTGTATGTTCTGCAAGCACATTCTCCTTGGTCTGGGTGTTTAATATATATAATAAAAAAAATATATACCTAATTTTAACCTACGACCAACAGTCGTTAGTGGCAACTCGTGGTAGGGTTAATGAATGCTGTCAATATTATAATATTATTTGAATGATTAGAGTAAAATAGTGAATAAATTAATTTAAATGATTACCTGGTAGTAACTTTATTATCCCAGCTGCAAGGAATAGGACCGCGGAGTGCGGCGGGTCGAAAGTGAGGTGTCGCGAATGAAGAGGGCCTCGGATTACGGATCCGTTCGTGAGTCGAATTTTGAATTTTATTCAGCTGCGGATTCTTCTGGTTTATGTGTACTGGCGACATTGTTCTGAAAATGAGTTATTTTTTTAATTTTGGTTACTATTAATCACAGTCTTAGTTAGGACACCAGGTAGGAACGAAGTTCCTTCGGCCAATGTAGAAACGACACAATTTGTAAAAAAAAATCTTGCTCAATTTTATGTATGTTTTCTTGATTTTTCTCTTAAATTTTGCTGATTAGTTTTTTTTTGTGTGTCACACACACACACAAATAAGCACATACCACCACACACACACACATTTGACCCGCAAAACAGCAAGAAAAATAACCTAGAAATCTTTACAAAGATCTTAGTATGTACACACAATATTAACCAATGTAAAATATTTTATATTTCTAGTGAACTGAACTCCGAACTCCAACTGACTCCATATTCAAGGCCAGATTGAAACGCTGGCTCATAAAACAGACATTTTATCACTATAACGAGTTTATTAATGGAAATGATTTAAAAAATTAATTTCAATTTACATTATTATTATTTAATCTATTATTTCAATTTATTTGACATAGATTAAAATAATACATTGTTGACATTCGTATCCATTGTTAATAGTAATTTTAAATTGACATTATTTATATTTCTTGTTGCTACAATTGTTAATGTATTTCAGATTTTGACATTTAATAATAATTATGACATTAATTATTTTGTTTTGAATAAGTTGTGGCATTGGGAAACCACGTTAAAAACCATATTGTGACTTATAATTTATATTATCAATAAATGACTATTATGACTTTTATGACTATTAATATTAGGTCCTTACATATGAAATTGGCGTTTTGTATGGGAGGAACAAAAAGTCGAATATTTTTTAATATAATATATTTAATTAATCAAAGTATGAACCATTATTTTCTATGCACTTTTGCCATCTTATAGGTAGTTCATTGATCCCTTTACTAAAAAAACCAGTCGGACGGGAATCAATAAAATCTTTGAAGGCGATTTGGACTGCCCCATCGGAGTTGAATTTTTTCCCTTGCAAGAAGTTATCCAAATTTCGAAAAAAATGGTAATCTGTTGGAGCAAGGTCCGGGGAGTACGGAGGATGTCTTAGACTTTCCAATTGAAGCTCTTCTAATTTAGTAGCCGTCTGTTGCGCAGTGTGTGGTCTAGCGTTGTCGTGAAGCAGCAGTGGCGTGGAGCGATTGACCAGCCTAGGTTGTTTAGCCGCTAGCTTTTCCATCATGGTTTGCAATTGCTGACAATAGACATCAGCCGTAATAGTCTGGCCAGATTTGAGAAAACTGTAATGAACAATACCGGCACTAGTCCACCAAACGCTTACAAGTAACTTTTTTGGGGTTAATTTTCGCTTGGGGCAGGATTTGGCTGGCTGGCCAGGATCCAACCATTGCGCTGAGCGCTTCCGATTATCGTAAAGAACCCATTTTTCATCACAGGTAATGATTCGGTTTAAAATACCTTCATTATTGTGCCGGTTTAGTAATGTAACGCAGCAGTCGACGCGCGTTTGCCGGTTTGCTTCAGTCAATTCGTGAGGTACCCACCTTTCAAGCTTTTTAATCTTCCCAATTTGCTTCAAGTGAATTAAAACAGTTTTATCACTAACACCGCAGCCTGCAGCTAACTCGGACGTGGTTTGCGATGGATCCGCTTCCACAATAGCCTTCAACTCTTCATTATCAACTTGAGTCTCAGGCCGTCCACGGGGCTTGTTCTGCAAGTCGAAATTTCCAGAACGAAAACGTTGGAACCAAAAACGAACTGTGTTTTCTTTTGCAACACGACCGCCATACACATCATTCACCCTTCGAGTTGTTTCCGCAGCACTAGTGCCACGGCGGAACTCGTACTCGTAAATAATGCGATATTTTAAGTTTTCCATTTTGTAAAATGAGTGACGCAAACAGAAAAAAACAGAAGAAAAAAAACAAATGAATGACGATCATCGAAGCACAAATACATGAGTCTATAGCTGTACAAATTTGAATTTGGAATTCCTTACCAAAGAGGAGAAATTTGTGATTAAAGTGGCCAGTACGAAAAACGCCAATTTCATATGTAAGGACCTAATATTAAGAACTAAAAAGAAAGAAGGAGTAAGAGAAAGGTAATAAACACTACTCGCTTGTATACGACTGTCGCGCCTATGCACGTCTCATTTAACGGTTTTATTCCACGGACTTTTTCTTATGGTTTTATCCATTTTATATATTAAAGTATCACACTTTTTTCTGTTCAGACGCCCAGCAAAATCCCTATCTTCTCCAAACCTACCGTAAGGAACATCGTTCCAAAAAATAAACATATATAGTTTCTCGTCTGCCGCGTCCTATACTACTGTAGATTTTATTTGGGTAGCTGATTTATTAGGGAAATGGTGATAAGCATGCGTGATTCCGGCGGGCTCTGTTTTACGCCGGGTTAAAGTGAGCTTTATCCCTGATTTTTCACAAATATTTTATTTGCCTTGTGAATACCAGATGTAGTGTACTTGTGGCAACACCTGTGTGGAATGGAACGTTTGTTTTTTTTTATATTAAACTAGTTGGTCCAGAAAATGTTTCTTTGTCAAATTATCATCATCAACAACATAATAACGTTCCCACTTCTGAGACACAGGGACTTCTCTCGCGACGAGAGAGATTAGGCCTTAACTCACCACGCTGGCAAAGTGCGGGTTGGTGAATGTCACTTGTTCTTGAAACTCTTTGAAGTTCTCAGAACATGACGGTTTTCTCACGATGTTTTATCAACACCATTTAGAAGAAGAATCCAGAGGTGTGCGGTGAGGTTTGAACCCGTGACCTTCGGAATAAAAGTCAAGTACGCTCCCAAAAAGCCAACACGGCTTTTAGTCAAATAGTAGTATTTGAAATCTATTGCATTATGTGTCAAATGCAACAGAGATGCTGTATATCACCCAGGGCTGTGGAGTAATAAAGGGTCGTAGAGGATCTTACAAAAGTACCTACTTGAATAAATTTGATACACGCAGCCATAACTTAAAGAGGAGAGATACAATTACTAGTTTGCATTTATAATTAAAGGTTACTTGCCTCCGTATTCATAAAAACACTTTTAAATCAAACTTATAGGAGGTTAATATATCGTTTGGTAAAAAAGTTATTCATAAACCTAGATTAGTGTCAAATCTGTTTAAAAGAAGTTCAAAAAGCTTGTCACCCTTGTATACTCTGTAATAGTCGCATAGCCGTAAATAACCTTATTGTGTGTTTTAGCTAAATCAGTTTTATTAGCCAGAAAGTGCTCGTATAAACAACATGTCAATGTCACGAATACACAATTTTGAGGGTAGATCATGATATTTACTATTTGTTTTTAGTGAAATTGTGGGTAGAACACTCATTTTAGATTTGTCACGAGAAGGCTACATCAGTCCGTCGCGAGCCGCCACATTGTATACTCCGAAATCGCATCAGCGCGCGCGCGCGGTTTCACTCGCTATTTTCTCAACGTAATAAATACAACAGTTCTTTCTCCGTTTTTATTTGTGTTCCCATACACCAATCGTGTAGATCACTCCGAGTCACTGTGTGGAACTCGAATGTTAGCCGGAAGCTAGCCGGATACTCCTGGAGACCATCTTGGACCATCAGCGTGCAGTTTTTGAGGTAAGTCGGTCCACTAAATCACATTCCACTAAAAAGTTACATTAATAATAAATTAACATAATTTTGATGAGTATTAAATAGACCTATAATGCACCTAGAGTTCCGTGTACACACATTAAGCATTAAAAACAAAACATAAGAATGTAAAAAAAAGACTTCATGTTTTTACAATAATAAGCCTTTCTAAAACATAAAAACAAATTTAGGATATTCATTTCAACCTATAAAGGTTGAAACTCTATATTGGGTTTTGATTCTGTGACAAATAAACATTTTTTTCTTTCTTTCTTTGTATATTCTAAAATTGTGTAAATAAAATTAGGACGAAGAAACTTAGCTTACTAGCGAAATGCGAGACTCGAACTCAAGTCTGACTAACAGTAAATATAATAAAGTGGTTTGTAATGAGAACATTTGAATATATTATAATTTAAGCGAATACTCTAATTTATAAAATGAATAAGATTATAAACACGAAGGTTTGTGAGGATGTAAGTAAGTGGGTATGTGTGAAAATTCACAATATCAGAATAACACGTAGGCTAATTAACTATAACGAGGTCATGAATGGGAATGAATTAAAATAATAATTAACTCTTGACATTCGTTATCATTGTTGATGATAGTTATGACAATTTGACATTATTTATATTTCGTGTACTCGTAGTTGTAAGTTAGACATTATTTTAATTGTTTATATGAATTATTAATGTCTTTCAGATTTTGACATCTATGAATAATTGTAATATTAGTTATTATTATATTTTGAAAAAGTTGTGGCATTGGGCAACCACGTTAAAACCCCTACTATTACTTAATATCTATATTATCAATAAATGACTATTAAGACTCTTATTTATATCGCGAGAAAATACGTAATTTCGCAAAAAAAAACATTTAAACATCACAGAGTGCAGCTTGTCTTATATAAAAACTGTAAAGTCGAATGAGTTATTTTAATTCCGTTGCATACGACATCCGCGCTGGTGCAAGTTTACGACCCTCGGGGGGTCGTCGCAGTAATGTCTCGGCGAGGGCTCTAAAACACCACTTCAGCAAACCTGGGGCGGTAACAACGTGCTTTTTACTGCCTCTCAGACTAAATACGATATTAATGTTACACTGTTAGCGGGACACGAATGGGTGTGAATAGGATTTTATAAGGGCTAGTTTATTGCGACTGTTTGCAATGGCACTATGGTAATTGGAATATTTAAAAATAACAGTTTCACTATTTTGTTTTTTCAAGCAGCCGTGCTAGAACATCCATGCTACATTGTTGCTTAGTTCCACATTGACAGGCAATAATTCTTAATGACCAGGACTGATATTCTCATGATATAATAGCTACCTTATATGACAAGCATTTTTTTATATTGTAAATGTTACACTTATATTAGTTACCTTTATAATAAGAACTCCAAAATTGTAATAACTGATAAAGCTGTGTTGTTCTAATCGCTTCTCAACTCAGTATAAAACATTGACGCGAACTGTAAAGACAATGTTTTTTACTTGATATTTTTTGTATAAACAATTTAGTTTTATTTATTACTAGTGGCCCGCTCCGGCTTCGCACGGGTTTTTATTCAATTTTTTTTCCCAGGAATTATTCGATTTTTTCTCGCCTTTTAAACTTTCCCTAGACATCCACGAACATTTCAAGACTATGATAAGATAAATCCGTTCAGCCGTTCTCGAGTTTTAATCAGACTAACAAACAACAATTCATTTTTATTTTTATAGATAAGTTGACCTGACCATGTAGGCCATGTGCTTCTAAGGAAATAAACGTTTTGACTTTGACTTATATATAATAAATGCGACAGTAACTCTGTCTGTTCCTCTTTCACGCTAAAGCTACTGAACCGATTTAAATGAAATTTGGTACATACATAGATTCTCTAGATACTGAGAAAGGACATAGATTACATAAATAAAATTACATTCCGCGGAAAAATCCATTATACTCGTAACACGGCACTACGTCGTGTTATGTTACTGTGGAAACTTTATTGGTTTATGTTTAGTCTAAGTTTATTATTTTTATGTATTGTGTACTGTTTGTTTCCCTAATACAACAAAAACAAAAAAACAAAACAAAAATACATATTTGTTGGAAACAAATTTGTTTTACTTTCTGCCCCAATAATTTATCACTTTGAAGCAGCGATGTGGCGTGGTTGTGGTATATTATCTTAATATATTTACCCCGTAATTATATTTTGTAACTGATTTCAATCGCTTTGACCCTCTATTTGAACATCTGAATCGTATCTACTGCAAGGTAAATGCGTACCTTGCAGTAGATACGAGTATATTCTCGTATGTACTTATGTATGTACGGAGCTCGTTCTAAAAGTGCACTTAGCGGCATTACACATGCAAATCCGATCGTCATCTGCTCGCTGTAATCGCATTACGACCGTGTCCGGACAATGGGAGCGGAATCCGCTAAACAGTAGACTATACACTAGTCTATTATCTCTATAATTCATCATCATCATCATCATCACCCTATTAACGTTCCCACTGCTGGGACACAGGGACTTCTCTCTTGACGAGAGAGATTAGGCCTTAATTCACCACGCTGGCCAAGTGCGGGTTGGTGAATGTCACATGTCCTTCATACTCTTTTAAAGTTCTCAGAACATGCCAGTTTCCTCACGATGGTATGGTTTCTATAATTATGTAACTAAATATGTGGGTAAGCCTTAGAACTTTTTAAACCCAATGTAGATAAGTATTATACATAAATGCGAGTGACTGCTTCTGTGGCGCGGTGGGCGAAAATCCGCTAGCGGTACCAGTGGTGGCGGGTTCGATTTGCACCGAGGGGTCAAGTGTTTGTATGTTCTGCAAGCACTTTCTTCTAGGTCTGGGTGTTTTTTATGTAAAAAAATACTATATATGTATGTTCATTATATTCAGTATATCAGATGTCTAGTACCCGTAATACAAGCTCAGAGCTTACCTCGGGGATATAATGTTGTTGTGTCGATTGTCTGGAATTATTAATTTTATTTAAATAATTAACAAAGCAACATCTCATTTATTTTATTTATTTATTTATTTATTTAGTTGCATCAACAAGATAAGCATTAATACATTCAAGAATCACGCACTATGATAATTATTACAAATACACAAATGCTACCTTAATAATAGACACAAACTGAGAACAATTAACAACATGCAAAATAATCAATTATTATTAAAAATTAAAAATATAATAAAATTAAGTATTGCTATTATTAATCAATTGAAGAATCTATACAAAAAATATAAATATCCTAAAAAAATCAATTAAAATTAAATTAAAATAGGCAAAGTTAAATAAAATGTTAAAAAAAAAACAAAAATCTAAATTGTAAAATATAAAACTAGAAAAGGATAAAAAAGAGAAATAAGAAATACAGTTAACAAATTTATCAGGTCAGAATTGAATCTGTATTAAATTTAAAATGATACAGGCGTCCGGAGAATATATCGATTTCATTACCAGAAGCTGAGTGTTTCTTGTCGGTGTCGCTCGTGTCGGAGTTGTGTATACCATTATAAAATTTAAAAATTCTGTTCATGGGAGAAAAGTGACCAATTTTAGTACGTGAGGTATACCTGACAAAAGGATTGTATCTATTCCTTCTAGGTAAAGTTCTAGGTACAGAAATGTTAATTTGTGACAAGAGGTAGGCCGCATCAGTCAAGCCATTAATTTCGTCTCGTTGTTGTAAGCAAGTGCGGGGACTAATAGGGTAGATAACTAAAATAAACAATCTTAACCGTTATTACGATTTTATACAAAAAAAAACTTTTAAACGATAAATTAATACGTTACATTGAAGTTTGGAGTCACAAGCCCCCACACAGGAACTTAGATGCAATATATCTTTAAGGGTCAGGGACCACTATCGCTATCTATTCGCTTCTCAACTCAAAAAAACATTGAAGCGAACTGTCAAGACAATGTTATTTCCTTGATATTTGTTATTTAAGCAATTTAGTTTTATTAATTTTAAGTTGACCTGTCCATGTAGGCTATGTGCTTCTAAGGAAATAAACGTTTTGACTTTGACTTTGACCACAACAATCGCCGGAAACTATATTTTTCCTCTGGTTGAGACACCAGAACAATATGATCTGGGGGCACGGCAGTGCCCCCACCAAGTCGAGCAAAAAAGCGGCACGGCCGTACCATCCTTTTCTCGAAGCAATTCAGGCCATTTTCGACCCCCTGTAACTTCGTTGTGGATAAAACTAGAAGACTGAAATTTTCAGTAACCATGCAGGATTGTAAAGACACGGTATATTTCAAATTTCATTCAATTTGAACCAGTATTTTAAGAATTATAACGGGTCAAATTTCGTAATTTTGTCACTCACTGACTGACTCACCGATCATCAAAATTCTAAAGCACTTCTAGCAGACCTAGAAGCTTCAAATTTGGAATATAAGTAGTATTTGGTGTATGAATCAAGGAAAAACTAAAAAATCTTAGAAAAAACCGGTATAGAGGGCGCTGTCGTACCTTTTCTCGAAGCAATTCAGGCCATTTTCGACCCCCTGTAACTTCGATGTGGATAAAACTAGAAGACTGAAATTTTCAGTAACAATGCAGGCATTGTAAAGACACGGTATATTTCAAATTTAATTCAATTTGAACCAGTATTTTAAGAATTATTACGGGTCAAATTTCCTTATTTTGTCACTCATTGACTCATCGATCATCAAAATTCTAAGGCACTTCTAGCAGACCTAGAAGCTTCAAATTTGGAATATAAGTAGTGTTTGGTGTATGAATCAAGGAAAAACTAAAAAATCTAGAAAATACCGGTATAGAGGGCGCTGTCGCAACGCCACGTATATACGAAATATGTAGGTACTAAAGTAATAACAATGCGAAATATAAATAAATCCAATCTAGACCGGCAAAAAGAAAATTATATGGACATATATACAATAAGTAGAAGGTACCTAAAAGGAAAAAGTAGAACTGTCTACAAAATACAAAAAGAAATGAGATCCCATCAAAAACAATACTTGTCAAAAAAACCAAGTCGCGCAACTCAGTTGTTCTGCGGTAAAAAGTTGTGAGATCCAAGTAAATCCAAGTCTTCAAATTTCGTCTCAAAATTCTTTAATGTTTTATATAAATATATTGAGACTTGGCCATCGCACTAAATAATTGAATTTACACGTGTTTTCAGGCGATTGAATTAACACGTGTTTTCAGGCGATGGCCAAGTCTTAATATATTAATATAAAACATTAAAGAATTTTGAGACGAAATTTGAAGACTTGGATTTACTTGGATCTCACAACTTTTTACCGCAGAACAACTGAGTTGCGCGACTTGGTTTTTTTGACAAGTATTGTTTTTGATGGGATAAAGTTTTCCGGTTATCGCTTTTTGTAAACTCAACTTCAGTAAGGGCCTGCTCTATTAATAAGTCCCATCTATTGAACAAATAGTAATAATATTTAACCTGGACATCAAAAATAAAAAATGAAAATTATTATAATTTTTTTTTTGAAGTGAATGTTCTATAGAATCGTAGTGATTTCAAACCGGATGCAAAAAGATGAAACGGAAATGGTAAGAGACACAAATACAATGCTTTATTTAAATTTCTTTGCGCGATACTTCGTAGTCTCAACTACGCTAAGGTATTGCTGTATTTTATGTATATTATTTTGTAACATACTTTATGTAATATGCTTTATTGAAGTTATTTATATAATCCAAATAATTACAGATATATGTTTGTTTCTCTTATCATTTTAGCAGATGCGTTCATTTACCCTTTTTTCTATTCGATATATATCATAATTATAGTTCGTAAGTAGTAGACTCCAATCGTGCGTCGTAGCTGACACACACATACTTTTTTTTTATTCTTCTTATTCTTTCGTCGATTTACTGAAGTTTCACTTCTATCGTGTGTGAATCGCACACACACCATTTTATATTTTTATGTTCGATAAGTCTTCATTTGACCACAACCTCACCTGATGTAAAGTGACGATGTGGTCTTAGATGGGACATGAAGAATTAGAAGGTAGATGGCTTCTCCGGGCCACATTACGAAACACGAAAAAATCGCTTCACGCACTGGCCCAGCCCGGAGGGTGGTGACAAGCCGCGGCCGAAGCCTACCACCAGAGACTGTTCTTAGGACCACCCGGAGGTCACGTGTAAGGATTCAGAGGGTTACCACTTACGGACGTGAACAGACAAAACCTCCAAAATACACACCAATTCTTAGGATATGGAATGAAAAGTGTACTGTCTGTTCTATTCGTCCATTTCAAGCATTATCGGATGTTAATGAAGGCAATTTAAAACTTTATTGTATGCTTTTGATCGAGTCGCGGTTTGAGCCGATACAGTCCCACCATGAGTTTGGTGTTTTTCACGTGGAATATGCTTTCAGATTCATCCGCTTATATTATCTGATAATGGAAAAGCAATCTGTACGTGGATAGTTACGTAATGGTTTAAGTTTTTGGCATACAATGGAGTTAATTATTCTCTCATTATTGGATTTTTGGTGAGAACTCCTCATTATTACAAAACCACGTGGAAATATTATATTTCGCGGTAATGAGTAGCCTGTGTTAATCGGAACTATTAAACTGTGTTTATTTCGAATAATAGTCGATTCCGTTTAACCTAATATTATTATTATTATTAAGAATACTATTAGGCACTAAGCCCACCTTTTTGTACACGGTTCAACTTTGTGCAAATAAAGTGTTTAAATAAAGAATTAAATAAAATACTTTACTGCACAAGAAAATAGAGACTTGTCCAAAGGTGTAAAAATTTTATATTATTGTCATGTACCCGTAACACAAGCTTAGAGCTTACCACGGGGCTATGTTGTTGTGAGGATTTTCCGGAAATATTTATTTATTTATCACTATGACAAAAAATCCGGGCCCGCGTAACGCAGCGTCAGGCCTGAGATTCATACATAAACAGTGTAATAAAAGACAAGTACTATATACACGAAACAAACAAGGCCCACAAGAAAATTAGCAAGCTTTTCAAAATGGCCGCGCATAACCGTTAGAAAATAATCAATCGGGCTTCCACATCCGAAAACACTTCAACCCTTCCATTAAGCGGCAGTCTAATAAAAAGCACACACTCCTAGATTTGAATATGCATTAGGGATAAGGCTTTGTTTATACGGAAACCATTACATTGCTTTCGACTTGGTACAAAAACGAATAACCTACAATCTATGTATTATCTGTAGGCTGACTTATATAATTGTAGAATCACGTAATAAGTTTATTGTAGAATCGTATGCATTTTTTTTTGTGAATTTTGTAATTTTCCTTCATTAAAACTAACCAAAATTACTCCATTTCAGATTTTAAATGATTTCAGTTATATGTTAGTGAAAAATCCATCTCAATCGATCCATCCAGAGATTAGCCAAAATAAACAGGCAAAAGAAATCAGTGTATCCTCATAGCAAAAAGAAGTTGTTTGAATGTGAAAACAGAAAAAAAAACTCTTCTTATTTATTTGTGTAATTTAAATAAAATTAAATAGATATATAATATAATATTAGTATGTAGTATCATAAATCCTCCTCATTACCTCCCTCATTGTAAAATTAAATAAACTTCCTGCAATTTTAACAAGCAAATTCGAGCTGTATCGGTTAATCTCGTATTTCTACGTATTTCCTATTAGGAACAAAATTCTTAAGTTACAATCTTAATTATTAAATAATAATGCTACTTTGGTACTATCCTACTTTTATAACCAGTATATTCGCGAAAGGCGCCACATTATGTGTAAAGTTTTATTGACCTACCACGCAAAAACTTCTGAATGGATTTAGGTGAAACTTAACAATATCATGTGAAACTTCCCAATTAAATATCTTATAATATATCTAAATAACGATAGCCTACAAATTATTAAAATAATGCGGCTGAACCCGCGAGGAGTAGCTAGTATATAATATAAGGCGGCTTGGCGAGGTCAGACAAGCTGACACACGTGCTAGGTCCCTCTGTCTACAACCGACTCCCGGCACATTGTCGCAGCGCCTAGCTTAAACTCCCTCAGATATTAACTAAAAGTATGGCTCATTGAAAAGGCGTTCTATAAGGTCGAGGAATTTCTCGAAAACAAACTGTAAACTTATTATGTACATACAAAAAATTACATCTGTTGTATTTTAAATTATTTGTGTTGATTTTTATTTTATTTTAATTGTGACATTTTTTATTTTTAATATTTATTTATTAGTATAGTTAACTACTAAATTTAAGTCTGTATAATTTGTTATTATATAATTTTAAAAGTGACTTGTAAACATGATTTTTACCAATAAATTGACTATCTGACTAAAGATACAAGTATTAATTTACCTAAAAGGTTTAGGCTGGAAACAGTGCTCGACCGACTGTAAGCGCTGACTGACGTTCTGACCAAATACGCGCGTACCGTAAGCGTAGCTGTATGCGTGTATAGACTAGCATTTATGTCAGCGCTGACGGTCGGGTCCAGCTGTTTTCAGCCTTAAAGCAACGTTTATTCCACAAATGTGTATTTCCCTTAATAAGAACGGAACGGAAAAAGGGACGGCATAAGAGGTTCTATTAATGTGAGTGTTATTGTGACGCTACAAGTAAATTGGACTTTTGTAGCAGTCATGTCATTAAAGGTTTACCCTTATTTAGGGTAAAGAAGATAGGATTTGGGTCCCCAAGATGGGTAATCTTGCTTGGGCAAAACGTGTAATTTTTAGGTTATTACTTGGACATTGTGTGTAACGTTTTTGCGTCCGAAATGTCTCAATGCCATAGGAAAGTTTTTAAACCAGTGTTTGCTATCGGAGTATATGAGCACAGAATCAATTAATTACATAGTGAAAATTATGTTTAAGCGGCCAATACTTTTTTAGTGCTCGCATAATTTTTTGTGATAAATTTGCGGTCAGTAATATTTCTCAGTCATTTTAGAAAATGGATAGACTAATGTAGGATTCACAACAAACGGTGCGCATCGGAGCGCACCTAAAAGTTCGTGAAGAATATTGTATTTTAACGACAGTTCCTGAGGTATTTGTATCACAACACAATCGTCGATCGCGCGATGTGAATCGGCGCTGGCCGGTGCGCGGCGGTGGCGGTAATAACGACTTTATGAGCTGTCAATAAAATCCTATCAAAAACAATACTTGTCAAAAAAACCAAGTCGCGCAACTCAGTTGTTCTGCGGTAAAAAGTTGTAAGATCCAAGTAAATCCAAGTCTTCAAATTTCGTCTCAAAATTCTTTAATGTTTTATATAAATATATTAAGACTTGGCCATCGCCTGAAAACACGTGTTAATTCAATTATTTAGTGCGATGGCCAAGTCTCAATATATTTATATAAAACATTAAAGAATTTTGAGACGAAATTTGAAGACTGAGAGGTACGACAGCGCCCTCTATAACGGTTTTTTCTAGATTTTTTAGTTTTTCCTTGATTCATACACCAAACACTACTTATATTCCAAATTTGAAGCTTCTAGGTCTGCTAGAAGTGCCTTAGAATTTTGATGATCGGTGAGTCAGTCAGTCAGTGAGTGAGTGACAAAATTACGAAATTTGACCCGTTATAATTCTTAAAATACTGGTTCAAATTGAATGAAATTTGAAATATACAGTGTCTTTACAATCCTGCATGGTTACTGAAAATTTCAGTCTTCTAGTTTTATCCACAACGAAGTTACAGGGGGTCGAAAATGGCCTGAATTGCTTCGAGAAAAGGATGGTACGGCCCTGCCGCTTTTTTGCTCGACTTGGTGGGGGCACTGCCGTGCCCCCAGATACAATTTTGCTGACGGTTTTCTAAGTGCGCACCCTGCACCGCTCAGATACACGGCCCAGTCACTCTAAAAAGGGGTTGAAAAATGGACTTCGCGAATATGTTTACCACAGCTGGCTCAAACGATCTAGACCATCGTTTGAGCCAGCTGTGGTAAACATACCTACTTCCAAAACATTAAAAGAATACATCAAAATTAATATATTTTAATATATATACATGCGCAATACAAATCCTTATTTTCATTATATGATTCCTAAGGTTTTGTATTTAATTTTGAAGTTGTATATATCTCTCTCTCTCTCTCTCTGTTGTTGAAGGGGTTAAGCAAGTCTGTAAGCATTGGTCTGCAATAAATATATTATCTATCTATCTATCTATCGAAGTGGTCTTATGACTTCGGTTTACAACTTTTTGAAAGATAATATTGTGCTTGAAAAACTACTTTAATTGTCATTATGATTTATTTGAATAGCCACTAGATTAAGACAAAGTGTTGTAATAAATTAAGAACATCACGTTGAATTAGTACCTGGGGGCGAATTAGATTATGTATTAGATATTTATATACAGTTCCAAATTGTGAATTAAATAAAGTTTATAAATTATGAAAATCACGCTATATTTAGAATAGAATAGAATAGAAAAACTTTTACCAGTACACATAAACAGACACAGTTAAAAGTACCTACAATGGACACAGATGGACATATTTCCATATTCCTCGCATCTTACAAGTCTTTTAGTTTATTTAACCCTTGTCCTTTAGTAGATATCTACGGCTAAAATGATGAGTACGATGATAATATTTAGATGTAATTTAATTATTCTCTAAACTACGAAAACCATCACATTTTGTTTTGTTTACAGCTTATAATATCGTAAACAAACCACATAATAAAAACGAGGTTGGTTAACGCCAGGTTTAGTTTCCAAGTTTTAGAGTAAACTAAATATAACTACAAAGTCTTCTCAGCAGACTTCCAAACTGCCTACATAAGCTTGCAAGCCGACACACCGTTTCGCACCAAACAAAAAGTTCACTCACTTGCCAGTAAAAGGGGTGAACGGCCAGAACCGGAATTCCCGAAAGCCTTCGGATTTGCATCGAAAATGAGTGGAAACCATAGACTGAAAAACAAGGATTTTATCTACTTAGCGTGTTGCAGTGCAACGAATTTAATATTACGGCGGTGTAGTAGACTATACCAAAAGTGTTGCTAATTTCTAGTGAGTAACGAATCTACGTATTATAGAACAAATACTGTATTATATCATACTAGCTGTGCCCTGCGGTGCTACCCGCGTTATAATGGATGAAGTACTCTTAACCAACTACATATTTATTTGAATAAACATTAATATTATTATGTTGATACAACTTAAACAAATTATTTCGACCAAATTAGGTACCATAAAAACGGTTTTTGTGAGTTAATCTTAAAAGATAGACATATACTATCGCGGACTGTTTTTTAGATCATTAAAAGAGCTATTATTCTTTAATACATATTTTTTGTGTATCTTGAACCGTTTTCACGGCGCACGCAACGGAAGGCTTCAAAGATGAACAATTTCTCCCGTTTTTTACACATTTACCACTATATCTTTGCTTCTATTGGTCGTAGCGTGATGTTATATAGCCTATAGCCTTCCTCGATAACTGGACTACCCAACACAAAAAGAATTATTCAATTCGAACCAGTAGTTTCGGAGATTAGCGCGTTCAAACAAACAAACAAACTCTCCAGCTTTATATATTAGTATAGATGTGCTAATACATATATTTGTAAGCTCAATGAGCTTTAGTAATTAAGGTCAGACTGAAAGACAAGGATTTTAATAACATAGCGTGTTTAGTGCAACATTTGGGATTTTATTGTGGTGTGGTGAAGTAAGCGTAAGGCGCTCATACGGTTCTATACTCTACACGGTTGATATATAAAAAAAAATATGTACGTCATTTAGATTATATTAAAATGTTTTATTTTTTCATGTTTTTGATGTGCAATGTGCGATTTGTACTAAATTTATGTGTCACAAGCCCCCACTCCAGAAGTTTGACTCTCTATAATAGCACTTTCTTATTAAATTGATAAAGCGAAAAATAGGTGTCCGGCCTGGGCCAGTGCGTGAAGCGATTTTTTCGTGTTTCGTAATGTGGTCCGGAGAAGCCATCTACCTTCTAGGTCTTCATGCTCCATCTTAGACCACATCGTCACTTTACATCAGCTGAGATTGTGGTCAAATGAAGACGGACGAAACAGAATACCTAGTTTTTTATTTAGTCATCATACATATTTGTATCTATTGGTACATACCAGGGTAGTTCAGTCAGCTGTGGACTTGCATAGGTCGGTGTCCTATTTAACTATTTTTTACTAGATCCTATAAGAAAGATGATAGCCCAGCCATTTGTAATAATTAAAAGATATATACATAAGAAAGACCAGAATGATGGCCAAAGATTTTATTTCGTTAGTAGCTGCAGTGGTGGTGGTGACATTATAATGCAGCTGTGTTGAAAAAGTTTTCCAATATTTGACTTGTTCAACAAGAGATATATTATGTAGCTTCCATCTTTCATCCGTCATCTAACGAAAAGTATTCAATGTATTTTTGTTGTTTTAAAATGGAATAATTACCAACTTCAGAGGGGTTAATCTGGCTTGAATCCTAAACTGCTGAATATTTATTGCTTGAACGAGGTAGACGTAGAAAATGTATCCACTTTGCCTATAAACTTTGCCACGTCCCTAACTTTCGTAGATCGAAGGCCAACTCTGCTTTAAAATGTGCTAATTTCCCTTTAAGCTTTCAAAGTGAACATTTCAGTTTGAGAGGCAATTTGTTAGAAAATGTTTTAGAAGACTGATGCTCTCAGTAAAATCAAAGTTTATTCATCAATTTTCTACCCAGAAACGCTGCTGCTTAAGCTTTAAAAGGTGGTATTATGATAATCTGGATTGAAGGCTAAAATTGTTATATGGTACAGCTTATAGATTATATATAAAAAGCCGTGTTGGCTAAGTGGGAGGACACTCGACTTTCATTCCGAAGGTCGTGGGTTCAAACACTGCCACGCACCTCTGGACTTTTCTTCTTGAGAAATTTATGTGCGCTTGCACGTGCTTTAACGGTGAAGGCAAACATCGTGAGGTGAACCTTTAAAAAAAATAGTTTGAAGGACATGTGAAATCAACCAGCTCGTGGCCAGTGTGGTGAATTATGGTCTCATCTCGTATACTACCTTTTCACACCCTTGTTGTCTGTCCGTTATAGATTTTCCGCGGCATATAACTTTACCGCAGTTAAAAATAGCCTTTCTTTATAAATAGGCTAATTTAACAGTTAATTAATTATTCATATCGGACGAGTGGTTCCTGAGATAAGCGCGATCAAACAAACTCTTTTTGATAATATAAGTTTAAGATTTGGTTTGAGTTAGGTTTTTTATTATAGCATAGTGTATAAATCCCCTACAAAATGTTGAACTAAAATTCTTGAAAGTTTTTAACCCCTTATATACAATAAGGCAATACGTATTACCACAGGTGAATTTTGATTTGATTTGTAAAATTCGGTCAAAATGTTTCAAATATTCTGTTGAAAAGGCCAAAATTAGGAAAATAGGGAATTTTGGGAAAAAATAAAGGATATAGCTACTTTTCCCCCTATGTTTTGACTTGGTGACAATCTGGCTTGCGAACAAAATATAAAATAACGAAACTATCGTAAATAAAGTATGAGATGGACTCATACACCAAGGGTTCCATGTAATTAAATAGTTTAAAAACTTACTGTAATAAAGCGAATGAAAAAATCATGTGATCGAAATAATAACATTGTATTTTAAATTTACAAAATTAATATAGGCTCGTGAAATCGTTTTGATTAAAAATCTTAAAAGACTATTTAAGTGTTATTTTAGGAACGTTTTATTGATTTAATTAGAATTGTTGATTTTCTGTAAGTGTTTTTAGCAGTTATTTGTTGCGTAAAACTTATGTACACAAT
The DNA here is from genome assembly GCA_929108375.1 of Gymnoscelis rufifasciata. Lineage (NCBI taxonomy): Eukaryota > Metazoa > Arthropoda > Insecta > Lepidoptera > Geometridae > Gymnoscelis > Gymnoscelis rufifasciata. The sequence goes on from OV815320.1 coordinate 3,059,858, forward strand.
TCTTAAGTTTCGGAAAAATGTGTCTGTTCCGGATAGACAGACATGACGAATCCATAAGAGTTACGTTTTTTTTTTGCAATTACGTTACGGAATCCAAAAAAGTCGAATCATTGCCTAAACAATTTTAGTCTGAAAGTTCAAAATTAACATAATTAAATGGTAAAATTTAATCCGGGGAGCACAGAAACCTTATCTCGTAATCTTCTACCCCTATTTACAAATATCGACTTCCTATTCCGTTCAGCGCGTGACACAAAACACTACCTTTCGATATATCGGGCCTAATAACTAGTGAGGGGGTAAATACATTTTTGAATATAATTTTTAACTGAATATATATATATTTTAAAGTTGAAAGAAGAAAAACTAGATTCTTGTTATAAGTGAGTAAATCCCGTTTTTAAAATAGTTAATGCTCCTCACGACATCTTTGAAAATCGAATACCTAGTTAAAAAAGTTAAAAAAAGTTTATATACCTATTTGTAACAAAACGTTTTTTTAACAAACCTACTTCTCGAATCTTTTTTCTCAATAAGAACAACACAAGCATTATTATGATTTAAAATTGTGTTATTTAGTTGTTTTTGAGTCGGATGACAGTTTATTTGCAGAAAAGCATTTTTTCCGTATCTTCAGTTATATCAATATCATCATCTTTCATCATACCTTACACATGTTAGTACACACACGTTACAGTGTTAGTAGTCTTACACTAGTTAAAATATCATTTTACACCAATTTAGGTTTTAATATGTCAGATAGGATCTAACAAACCAAGTATTGATTTAAATTTTTCTCATCGGTTGAAAATTAGAATAAAATGGAATAGAAAAAGTTTTATTTATCTCACTTTCGCACTTTCTCTGTAAGTAGGCTGGGTATATATAATGTATAAAAAAAATATGTATGTAAGTACTATGTATATTATATTAAGTATATCAGATGTCTAGTACCCGTTATACATGATTAGAGCTTACCAATAGGCTAGATGTTGTTGTGTGGATGAAATATTTATTTTTTAGCAAAATATTATTTGTTAACAAATTCAGACGTAAATTGGTTTTCACTCAGCATAATGCTGTAGAAGGTCAGGAAGCTGATTTTCATTGGTTTCAGTGTAAAGCGCAAGGCGGCACTAGAGCGAGACAGTTCCCACAATGCATATAATATTATAATTAAAGATAAATAGAATGCGTTGCTTAAAATCTTTTGTATCGCTTACATTTATATAGTTTAACTAGTCGACCCGACAGACGTTGTCCTGTCCCACGTCTCAAAAAACAATATCCAGTTGACCGTATTGTGAATCTAAACCATTCCCAGATCCCCTTGAACACACACAAAAAATGTCATCCAAATCGGTCCAGTCGTTCAGTGACATACACACTCACAGAAGAATTATATATATAAAGATATGCAATAAAGAAAAAAAATTACAAAAAGACATAATGATTACATTTTTATAGTTTATTAATTTTCAGTTCAATACAAAATCATTACAAGATATTTTTTCGGCCCTAATGCGATGATAAATGTTTATTTATTGAAACAAATTTATAATATTTAAATGAAACAGTAAAAAATAAAATCACCGATATAAAAAAATATGAATCAATAATAATTTACACATTTCATTCAAAAATGAAACAATTTTATAAGAGAATACCAAAATCGAGTTATATAATGAATCCCGCACATTGATAATTAAAAAAATACTTTTAGTGTTTTTAAATCCTAATCCCCGAATATACAACTCAGTGCATATAACAGAACCTCCTTAGCACCCAGATCTGCTAATAACAGTATCGTAAAGCTATAGAATTTCGGCTACCTCACCCTTTGTTTTACACAAGGGATGAAGGGAGGGCTAGGGAGTTACTGCCAGCGTTTATCTGTTATGACCCTTGCAATCTGGAGGGTGGGTTTATGACAGTAATCTATGTCTGCAACAGGGTAGGCCTCGAAATGCCTTGCTTAAGCAGATGGTGACTTTTTAGTTTTGTGTGCTGGTTGTAAATTATTCTTTGTTGTCTTATTTAGGTTTTATTTAAGTAATTCATATATTGCTTGATTTTTATTAATTTTTGAAGTGAAACTTCTATAGAATCGTAGTGATTTCAAACCGGAAGCAAAAAGATGAAACGGAAATGGTAAGAGACACAAATACAATGCTTTATTTAAATTTCTTTGAGCGATACTTCGTAGTTGAGACTACGAAGTATCGCGCAAAGATTGCTGTATTTTATTTATATTATTTTGTAACATACTTTATGTAATACGCTTTATTGAACTAATAAATAATCCGAATAATTACAGATATATGCTTGTTTCTCTTATCATTTTAGCAGATGCGTTCATTTACCCTTTTTTTCTATTCGATATATATCATAATAATAGTTCGTAAGTAGTAGACTCCAATCGTGCGTCGTAGCTGACACACACACACTTTTTTTTATTCTTCTTATTCTTTCGTCGATTTACTGAAGTTTCACTTCTATCGTGTGTGAATCGCACACACACCTTTTTTTTTTTTTTTTTTTGAATGTGTACTAGATTCTCATTTTTACTTTTGTCTTTACGATTAAATTCTAGTCTTCGTTTCATTCGAGATATTAGGGTTTATATGACTGACCTGTTATTTTTGGAAACGAGTGTAGTGGCAGCCGACTGAACTATGAAACACAGTGGTCTTCAGCCCTTTTCCTTGGTCTGGGTGTTAAATAGGTATAATACAATATCTATTACCTGTCTAGTACCGATGTCTAGTACCCGTAACATAAGCTTAGAGCTAACCACGGGGCTAAATGATGTGTGGATTGTCCGTAAACGTCTTTTAATTTAATTTTAGATGATTGCTTATTTGACGTGTGCTAGTTAAGGTACTTACTACCTATGCCAATACTATGACATATAAAAAAAATGCATCTCTTTTCCCCTGAAATAGATCCGTTAAATTTTAGGAGCGCGGAAAATAACCCGTTAAATTGTGAACAGAAAGTCCCTGTGGATAGTAAGGACATTATAGGAGGTCCAGTAGCGGTATAACGTCATACCGGAAGTGTTCGCCTCGTTGTTAGTACATAAGTGGTAATATACACCATAACGGGGTTCTGATAGAAAATATTATAGGATATACCCTAAATTTGACTTAAAGATTAACGAATATTATATTTGTTACACAATATATTATATTTCTTTATATTAGTAAATTATTCAGTTTTATGTGTGGTATGTAATAGACTAAATCTTAATAGGCAATGTTGTCTATAATAGGGCGTATACAAAAAGGCTTCGAATAGAACATATTATAGGGTACAAGTTTCATAAATATAACTTACTAGTAGTGCAAAGCGACTGTTCAGTTGCACTATTAATTAATTATTTTAGTTCGTTTTTAGATAATAATGTTTATATTTATTTACTGACGTAACTTAGTGTTCTTAAATGTCCCATAAGTTAAATAAATGAATTGAATTGAGTGCCCCCGGGTGTAACCCGCGTTGTAATGGATTTTCCCGCGAAATGTCATTTTCCCACGGTAAAAGTAGCCTATTTCTTTTTTTTATGCTCTAGAGAATCTGTGCACCTAATTTCATTTAAATCGGTTACTTAAGAGGAACAGACAGACGGAGCTACATTCGTATTTATAATATTAGTATGGATAGATTAGCGAAAATGTTTTTGTTAGACAAAGATTTCTGTATGTTTGTAAATTATTCAGTTTTTTTTATGTTTGTTTTCATGAAATGTTGTATGACACTCTGTCACTGAGTCTGGCAATACCCACTTGACTTATACGGGGACCGCCGCTTAATATATGGCATCCGTGGATTCTTAAATAGATATATTTGTACTAAAATTTTAAAGAACATAGCATAAAACATAAAGGTAGCATCAAGGTAAAGATAAATGTAATGAAGTAGAGGCTAGTTTCCGGTTTAGCATTAGATAATAGTTATTTATATTATGTAAAAACCACCGTCCATTTTGTAATTTTACTCTCCATCCACGGCTGTCTGGAAGAATTTGCTTTAAGCAATAAGACCACCTATGACGCATTCTAGGTTTAGTTTATATTTTCTTATTGTTTCTTGAATGTGTAATAAATTATTTTATATCTATCTATCTATAAAGAGAACCATCCATACATCAATAGTTATCCCCAAGTTAGCCTTAAGCTTGTATATTATGTCTATCTATTTCCATGCAACAATATAATATAGGTACCTATCGTTTTATCAGAAATAAAGTCAGGAATAAAATCATCTATAAAGTTTTGGCTCAATCACTTCGCTACATCAGCCATTTTTTCCGGCAGAGGCTATTTATAAGTAGACATTTTTATAGGTGGTATTTATTTTTTGCTTCTATTAAGATTTCCCCCTTATTCACTCCCTTACAAACTTAATTCAGAGTTCAAAGAAAAGTAAAATTACAGGAAGACCCTAAATATCACAATTTTTGCACCAAATTAAGGGTTGAAGCTAAAAAATGCAAAGGGTACGTATTCGGAGGGTAAGAATAGCATGATTAAGGAAATGCCTGTGTTTCAGTTATTTTATCTGCAGATGCTTATCTTTTCGCGAAAAATGAAGCAGTAAATGCTTGACAAAGAAAATGTATTTTTATATCATGACGAAACCTTGTCGGCATTCCTGCGAACTGGGTTTTGTGAAATGACAAATGTTTTATTAATAAGGAACAAAATTCTTGTGTGACTCGCTTACACGTGAATTTTTATGTACGTAAATTTTTCGAGAGCTTGTGTTGAAAATTCTTTTGTGGGAGTAACAAATTCTGGTTTAGTATATAGTCCGTTGCCTGATTTTATGCTCACTGTATGCGGCTTACTTACTGCGACCTCAACGGGCATCTGTTCTGTTCTGCCACTTGAACAAACTAATCCGCTTAACGGATTATCATGCCTAGTTCGGTCTCGATAAATGCCATTTATTATCCTAAATATTTTTAACACCTTGTCCGCATAATATAATTATTAAATAATAATAATATGACCTCAGATCAAGAAACTCTTTGCTTTGTCGTGATGTGTTATCTCGCTATTGTTTTAAGGTATTTTTTTCACCTTGGTACATCATTAAAGATTTTGTAAGGATCCTATCATTTTTGAAATTAAAATATAGCCTATGCTACTCGGTGTAGCAGTACGGGTTACCTGCGCCATTCCAAAACACGTTTTGTAGAATTCATGTGCATTTATGTATACTCAAGATTTTAAATTGCAGTAATAAGAAGTCAACATGTCATTGTATTATACAAGTTAATATGTGTAGGAACTGTGGAAACATGTATGCCCTTTAACTTCCAAAATAAGATAAAGGCCAGATACAAAATGCAAACTTCCACCGTTTTTTTTTTTATGATCGATAAGCCTTCATTTGACCACAATCGCACCTGATGTAAAGTGATGATGTGGTCTAAGATGTAGCATGAAGACCAAAATATTGTTTCTCCGGACCACATTACGAAACACGAAAAAATCGCTTCACGCACTGGCCCAGCCCGGAGGGTGGTGACAAGCCGCGGCCGAAGCCTTCCACCAGAGACTGTTCTTAGCACCACCCGGAGGTCACGTGTAAGGATTCAGAGGGTTACCACTTACGGACGTGAACAGACAAAACCTCCATACGTATATTGGTATAAACAAGATCTAATTAGTAGTTTTTTTTTAATACTTCATAAACGTAAATCGCTATTAACCTTTCGTTGAGTGGTTAGTACTTGGGCGACCGCTCCGACTGCAAGTTTTTGCACAATTATTTATTTAAATGTTTGTTTTAAATGAAGAGATCCCTCACAGAGCCTGGATGAGATCACGAATATCGAAAAGGCCGTCCTTTGTCTTGTTACTGTTTGCGGTAGGTATGTATTTTATTTTTTGGTGTACAATAAAGAGTTATCTATCTTATTAGAAATAGAAAATTCTTTATTACACACAAAAATATTAAATTATTAAAAGTAAAATTAAACCTAGCATGCATAATGGGCGGTCTTATTTCTTTCAGAAAACCTTTGTATGGAAATAATTGAAATCTGGAAGTTTGTGGTATTATTTCAATTTTAGTTTATAAACTATTGAAATACATTGCACCCATGATGTATAAATCCATCTCATCCTCATCATCATCACCCTATTAACGTTCCCACTGCTGGGACACAGGGACTTCTCTCTTGACGAGAGAGATTAAGCCTTAATTCACCACGCTGGCCAAGTGCGGGATGGTGAATGTCACATGTCCTTCAAACTCTTTTTTGAAGTTCTCAGAACATGCCGGTTTCCTCACGATGTTTGCCTTCACCGTTAAAGCACGTGTTTAAAGCGCACATAAATTTCTCAAGAAAAATCCAGAGGTGCGTGGCGGGGTTTGAACCCACGACCTTCGGAATGAAAGTCGACTGTCCTCCCACTTAGCCAACACGGCTATTGCCAACACGGCTATTCATCCTCATCATATTATTGTAATTTTCAAATTATGTACAATGTAAATAATTTATGAATTATTATTATTATTATACGTTTATTTCAGATTAAGTACATTCAATAAATATAAAATTAAAAAACTCACAAAACTTAAAAATATACGAGAACATAAAATTTAACATGACTAGGGATAGACAACATAAAAAATACCTATTTATTTTCTAAATCAAGATAAAAAAGCAGTTTCTCAAAGTTTTTACACCTTTTGTTGGAGTCTTAAATCAGCATAGCTACCTTCATCAAGTTGTTTGAGCTAGTTACACTGTTACCGCTAACTTCCTCAAACTTTTGTCGCATTGCCGACAAACTGAAGTCTAATATTCATTCTTCAACAGTTTTTTTCTCTGGGTGACAAATAAAACAAGTTTAGTGCTTGTTTTTGAAATTGTTCAGTGCTTTAAATGTCATGCTTATGTCAATATATTTTTAACCCCCGACCAAAAAAGAGGGGTGCTATAATTTGACGTGTCTGTCTGTCTGTCTGTCTGGGACATCATAGCTCCCGAACGGATGGAGCGATTTCAATTTAGTTTTTTTTTGTATGAAAGGTGAGTTTAGCCCGGGTGTTATTAGACATGTTTCATGAGAATTGGTTTAGCCGTTTAAAAGTTATGGGGGTGGGAGTGGGGAAGGAAAACCGAAAATCTGCAAATATACTCGAGTGGGGTATCAAATGAAAGAGCATCGCGTCCACATTACTAAACATTATGTTGTTTTACTTTTAAGGGAATTACGACATTGGAATCTGGGGTTTTTCTTAAATATTAAATTTAGATTTGTTTTTATGAGATATAAATCCATGTTTGTCTACAATCTCACCTGATGGAAAGTGTCTATGTGGACGAAGATGGAAGGAAATAATGTATCTAGAAGGTACTAACTATTCACGCTTGTCTTGAAGACACTCAGGTTGTAGTAATTAGGAAATACAGCAGCAGGGGGCGAATTTCAGACCTTTGCCGTGCAAATTGTAAAGGTGGATGGTAGTTAGAGTTTTATCCGTAATTTAATTTAAAACTTTATTATGTATGTGTGCGTTTGTTTCTGTATTTGATTTTTTTGTAATGTGCTTTTGTGTCCAAAATAAATGTTTTTCTATTACTATTTTAAGTCTAGACTAATATTGGTCGCTCGGTGGGCGAGGGTAGCGGGTTCGATTCCCGCCGGGCGATCAACCGTTGTATGTTATGCAAGCACTTTCTCCTTGGTCTTGATGTTTAAATATTTATAATAAAAATATCTATTTAAGTGTGTCTATTATATTAAGTATATCAGATGTATAGAAACACAAGCTAAGTGATTGCTACGGGGCTAGATGTTGTGTAGATTGTCCGGAAATATATTTTACTAGCGATCCACCCCCGATTCGCACCTACTTGACCGTATTGTTAATCTAAACCATTCTCGAACCCACTTAAACACACTAAAACATTTCATCAAAATCGGTCCAGAGTCCAGCCGTTTAGGAGTTCAATGACTAACACACGTACAGACGACTTATATATATATATATAATAGAGATTTATTTATTTTTATTAGCTTTAGCTGAAGAGTTTGTTTGTTAGAGCGTGCTTATCTCAGGAACTACAATTCCGATATTAAGGGCCCTCGCACACTGAGCCACTAGTCGCCGCCACCAAACGCGACCACCAGTGGTTCACTCAGACCACTTTATGACCACTAGTCGCTGCCACCAGTGGCTGCCACTGGTGGCGGCGTCCAGCCTCTAGTGGCTGTGGCAGTTGCCGCAAGAGTCTCGACAGAGGCGAACTTGTGTTTGTTAAAATAGACGCACTTTTTATTTCGTTATTGTGCGTGCATTCAGTACAGTCCGCTGCTAGAACAAAAGTGACTTGGGATTGGGACGGGGCGCGTGGGCGTGGAAAGAAGGCGGCGACTGTGGCCGTGTGTGCGCGCGAGTCGAGCCACAAAACGCGGCCACTAGTAGCGAGCGTGGTCAACTCCCGCAGCTTGTGGCTCGGACGCGGCCACTCAAACGCTCGGTGTGCGCCGATGCTGTATAAAATGTATGGCGAAGCGCGTCCGCAGCTTGTGGCGGCCACTAGTGGCTACAGTGTGGCCGCCACTAGTGGCTCAGTGTGCAAGGTCTCTAATAATTCCCTTTCTCTGTTAGGTATGTAGCCTATTTACCTAACGAGGAAGGCTATATAGGTAAGCTTTTTTGAAAATGCGTTAAGTTCCGGTGTAAAGCTAGTATTATTATAAAAAGGTAGTATTTCCGATTGTAATGTTTTCTTTAAAGTGACTTTGGGCAATTTATAATGCAGATGGGCAATGTTACCCTGAGTTTATGTTGCATAGTAATGTTAATTTATGTTTTTGTTGTATCTAATTGTGATTGTGACAAAATAAATGATTCTTATTCTTATATTATGTCCTAAAGATAAACTAAAGTCTTGAATATGTCTAGCCGCGATTACATACATTGTAAAAGAATTGGACCTAGAGAATCCGAATCTTATAGTTTTCTGATGACTTTAGAAAACTATAAGAAGATCCAGAAGTGGTATTGATAATTAATGATGACTTATAATAGTACTTACAGAGGCCAACATTTACAAAATAAAAGTCATGGTTAATTTAAGGAAATGTTTTTTTTAACTTCTATCAAGAATATCTACAAACTCACTTAACTTAAACTAACTTGATCAAAAAGCATTATTTTCTTTGGAAATTTATATTATTTTCCATTTGCCCTTTCAAAGGCTTTGAAGTGGTTCCTTGCAAAGGATTCCACCTACCCGGGCAAAGAGTTATGGCTTAAAAATAGATTAAACCGCTACTTACAGTGAGTACTACTCGGCTGGTTAACTCTGCATAGTTTCGCGTTTGGGGCTATACGCAATTTGTTTTGGTGAGTATAACTTCTGTAAAGTTATTTCACAAATTTTTTTTATTGAATTCAAACTTGAGCGAATTCGAGTGAATTAACATGCAACTTTCTAGGAGTGAACCTCGCAATAGCAATTTAAAAGAAAACACCCACTCAGTTAAACTAGTGAAGTTGAATTTCAATTGAAATGGATTTCAAGTTAATTTAGAACCTTTGTATCGCTTTTTTCGGATTCACTCACGCCAAGAAACGTTTTTAATAAAAATAGGTATTCAAGAATTTATGTCAAAGTCAAAAAATCTAGTTCCTTAGAAACACATGGCCTACGTGGACAGGTCAACTTAAAATTAATAAAAACTAAATTGTTTAAACAAAAAATATCCAGGAAATAACATTGTCTTGACAGTTCGCTTCAATGTTTTATACTGACTTGAGTTGAGAAACGAATAGAACAACACAGCTTTATCAGTTATTACAATTTTCTAACAAGTAACAAGTCACGTACACTTGTGTGTGTGAGTTGTTACTCCCATAGTTATGTGTACTGTGTGTACGACAATTGTAACAAGCACTGTGATTCCTTCAAAAACATAAATTGTATATATAAGTTTTTTCATAATTGGTAGGTATATATTAAGAGTTGTGAATGGCCCGGCCCGCACCAGACAATATTTTGAAACACCATCATAATTATTCATTTGTCACGGTCATGATCGCGGGCCCGCAATAATATTTAAAAAGACTAATATATAATATTATAATTAGTAACTATGAAATTGGTCGTGCTTTATATGAATGATCCAGCTGCTTGATTGAGCAATGTCACGCTAAGACGCGATCGGTAAGGAAATTGCTTTAAGAATACCCTTTGTGTTTTTATTTTTATTTCCTGCAGTAGAAATTTGCAAGCGATTTTCAAAGATAATGATAACATGGAATATCAGTGCATCGGTAGAAAAGTATTTCATATAACTCACGTAATTAAATGTTTCCGTTTGAATCTCACAGTCAAATACTAGTTATATTCCACCATAGTTCCATAGGAACCATAGTTTTTATTTTACTAAGCATTCCCATAGAACTCTATGGGGCCATTGAATATAGATTGCTGATCGATGTTTATACCATGTGCTTTGTGACTTTGACTTAGGAGTACTATCTAACTAACAGAAATCGCCAAAATCTTCTGCCATACATTTCGGTAACGGTGCGGTGCTACAGAAGGTAAAGATTTGTCTCGTGTTGCTCACTACAAGATTCTGAAATGACTTAACTGTAGCCAACATCGTCTCGACCACACACATCGCGTGGACATGAATATACGTAGGCCGCTTATATAGCCACGCCATAAAACACTTAGTTTTTTTTGTGGTTCACACAAATCCATATTACTCTTAATTACAACTAAAAACAATTAAACAATTTCCTATGTCTAGCAATGGACATCTTTAGATCGGAATTATGAATATTTGAAGAAAATGAATAATAATTTTGCATGATATCACATTAATCCACGGAACATTAAAATAGCAGCAGCTGCATGCAATTGTATACATTATACATTAATTAATAGTAAAAAGCCATACATTTTCAATATTTAATGTATTTTATTATAACATTTCGAACAATAAAGGGCCGTATTATGTTAAGCTTTTTTAATAATAAAATAACTTTCATCCGCGGCGTTCTCCACATTAAACTGGATTTCCACGGATAAACTTTTGAACGGTTAATCCTTCAGTTATTTTAGTTGCAGTAAAAAAGTTAACGCGTTTTCTTTTCAAAATCGTTTGAGTTGATTAGAAGTGATACCTTATCATATCACTTACACTTAGACAAACTACACACAGCATAGAGGTTCTTTCGAAAAAGTTATAGGTAGTTTATGAGCTTCATTTTTGAAGCGGAATACTTAATTCACATGATGTAATTCACCCAGGTGCATTTAGTGCACTTTTAGTAGACTTTATTCACCCAATTGTTTTCAGGTGCATTAGCAGCTTTTTTAGTAGACTTTTTCACGCAGGTGACAAAGCGCATAATATCAAGCACAGTATTTTTAGAAAATAAAATAGGGAAAATAGAAAAAAAAAAGTTTAAAGTTTTAAGTTAAAAAAAAAAATTAAAGTAAAATATTAACTACTACTGTTAAAATAGGAGTATCTTGCTCCATCCCCCAAACGCTTTATTTTATCTACTTGTTTGTTTAAATATCAGTTATTCCAAATCTATAGCTTATTAAGGTATAACTGAGACTTCGTCGTCTGTCACCGGGCTTTATCTCAAGTAGCGTGATAGATAGAGAGTCGAAATTTTAAGGAAATATTTCTGTTGGCGCTATGACAATGAATACTAAGAGTACTTAGTAAAAAACACAGATATGAGGACTTACATACAACAACGCGACTTTAATTAAGTTAAGCATAGCCAGGTCAGTATTTGGATGGGTGCTCTGACGGCATCTAATTACACTAATAAAAAGTGTTGTGTAAATATTTAATTGCAATTTTTTTTATGGTATATATGCATGCATCTAATTACACTAATAAAAAGTGTTGTGTAAATATTTAATTGCAATTTTTTTTATGGTATATATGCCTTCATTTGCTACTACAATCCACCCGATGCAAAGCGATGATGTGGTCCAAGGTGGGGCATGAAGAATTAGAAGGTATATCAACTGGGTGTATAAACTAAACACGAAACCCTAGGTGTACTATGAGGATATCTCATATTTTTTAACCATATTTATTTTGTGGAAGTATCGCGCGAGTCTCAATTTGATTTGCTCGTATATTTTACCATGGAGCCTCGATATTGAGTTCCAAACTCAATAAGACAAAGCAGATGTTACTTGTTTATGTCATAAAGTTGGAGAGGAAGGGTTGCGCTCTCTTCAAGCTATAAAGTATCGGTGATTATTTGTGCTTTAACGGTGAAGGCAATACATCGTGAGGAAACCGGATGTTCTGAGAACCTCAAAGAGTTTGATGGACATGTGACATTCACCAACCCGCATTTGGCCAGCAGCGTGGTGAATTAAGGCCTAATCTCTCTCTCCTCTCTCGTCAAGAGAGAACTCCCTGTGTCCCAGCAGTGGGATATAAATAGGGGTGTTTCTGATGAATTATTTGTTAACAAAATACGCCGATTTGTGAAAACGACAAGTGTGAGATAAGCGAGGCATTTGTTTAATTCAACTGTTCTCTCTTTGTATAGATTCTTAGTAAAACCACAAAATATTTTTATAATGCTGTTAAATTATGTTTCTAAATTGTGCTGTTTTATAAAGTTCTTCCAAGGCTTTTTCTTTCTAGGGCAAATACATTAAACAGCGAACCATTTTTATCTATTTGCTTAGGTAAGAGGATACACTATACAATTAATAGATATTTCATGAATTTTATCATTTTCTGATTATTATTGTTAATTTATAATTATGATGATAATATGATTGCGATGCAAGAGGTAGCTGGTTCGATTCCCGCCGAGGGTGACAGTGTTTGTAAATGCAAGCACTTTCTCCTTTGTCTGGGAGTTTAATATGTATAATAAAATATATATAGGTATTTATGTATGCCTAATAAATTAAATTCAGATATCTAGTACCCGTAACACAAGCTTAGAGCTTACCACGGGGCTAGATGTTGTTGTGTGAATTGTCTGGAAATATTGAATATTAATTTTTAGGTATCACGTCAGCCGCAGAAATGGGTATTCCGTTTATGCTGACAAATTTATCCATGCCCTACTTATTTTAAGTTTTGGTTTAATCTATTTTTAATTTAATTTATGTATGCAAATATATGATTTCTTATCGTACTAAAAAGCTAGTCCAACATATTCAGTGGTCCACAATCTCTCTGCTATGATATGTCACGGAAACTATAATATTCCAATAGATGTTCAATTCCCGCGCTGCGACTTCGAGCGGAATTCGCATCCATTATGCAATATTAAATGTGCTCCAGGATTCTGCTCCTTAGTGGCTTAGCACACCTCTCTAGTGTTATGAGCAGTTTGCAGTTAGTAATATAGTTCTACATAAAGAACATAATATTAAAAATGAAATTTAAAGTAAGTTAGATTTATTGTTGGTTGTCTCCACATTCTACCCATGACGACTTAACCCAATTTTTCCATCTTATGCCCATTTTTGTTCCTTAGTCAACCCACAATAAAAAAAATATTTAGTTCCATACTCAACCCCAAAAACATTCCTATCCTAACCCATTGTAAGCCACTGGAAAATATGACTCTTGTGTACGCGTAAAAAAATTAAGTTAATCGATGCTACAAGGGTATTTTAGTTAATCAAAAGAAAGGGGTCAGACCTAGGATGATCTCCGTAGATTTCGGAGCCTATATATTAAAATAAATATAATTATAATTATAAAGTATTCTAAATGTATACTTAATGCACCTGGGTGAATTAACTATTTTATTGTATCATTGTATTTGACAAGCTTTGTTTTTTTTAGTTTCACGAAAATTGACTCATTTCGATTGAGTCTCATATTTTTATTTAGATTTTCTGTTTGATTATTGTTTTGTTTCAATTAAGAAAAGCTTTTCAAATATCTAATTTTTCTTTATAATTACAAAGTACACTTCTTGTCATTAAGCTATCTGATTTTATCTGATTTCTACAAAGAATCAATCGAAATCCTACAAACAATCAATCAAACCAGGCTATTGAAGATAATATTTACCAATATAAGACTAAAATAGTTATTATAACAGGAAATAAGACGTAACCGCTGGCTTAAATAATAGATAGAAAACCGTAAAACAAACCTAAACTATAAAATACAAGTCCAAATAAAATGTACAAAGTTAAATTTATGGCAAAATATAGTGCTATGATGAAATCGACGTAAAACGGAAACGGAAACAACATTGAAAAACACGTAAAGTTTAAGAACCTCTTTTAGGCATTATCACCCCTCTTTTTTGGTCGGGGGTTAAAAATGAAGTTGGGCAGGACACTTGGCGAGACGAATTGATAATAGGTGGAGTAACGCAATCACTGAGTTAAGACCCTACTAGATCTTATTTGAAAAGGTTTCGATTGGTTATACAGAAATACGAAAACCATTATAACATAAAACGTTAATATAAAATAATCCGAAGTATTCCTCATATAACGGACGTGATCTCAACATTGAATGTGAGGAATACTGTGATTTTTTAGAATTTTACAATAAAAATCGTAAATTGTAAACGAAACTGCAGGATTATCCACCATTTCCGGGAAACCCTATATATTATATACTAGAGGTAAATTGGTCCAGGCGTTATTCAGTTTGGTTATAACCAACGAGATACTTGTAAATTTTTACTAAATATTTAAATTTTCGGTAATTATTGGTTAATGCGCTTACCAACGAGTTACTTGTAAATTTTTACTAAATATTTAAATTTTCGGTAATTATTTTTAAATTTTTTTCAAATATTCGTCGTTAGTTAAGTCCAAAGATAAATCGAATAATTGCCGCATATTTTAAAAAACTTACCTACCTGTGTGAAGCCGGGGCGGGCCTCTAGTTTATAATAAAAATAAATACAAACATAGTTATGATAAGAGTATATTTACTTGCAGCTAATCAACTAATAATGTAAAATGAATGAGGTACTAACCAATAAATCTACCTTGGGCCGGCTAATTTTTCCTAGTCAAACGGTACGCTTCATTTTTCTTTTTAAAAACAAAAATAAGAGCTTCTTATAAGGTAATGAAGACTGGAAAATTTTAAAATGAATTAGAGCTGAAAAACTGGGAAAATATTCCACATTCCTCAGCACAAAGGCTCCTGTCAAAACTAACGGCAAGCAAAAAACATTCTCATTTTTACTGTTCGAGGACGTTAATTCTGTTATGAAAGAACGCAGAAACAGTCTTCGAAAATTTGGCAGAAGACAGGATAATGCTCACTGAAATATGTTAGCAGTATTGTTATTTTATGGCCGTGCCGTGCCTGTAAGCCCCGGGAGTCAGTTTAACTGAAATTTGTGTTAGCCACAACAATTTTTGCGGTACTGATTTATGAGTATTTATTGTACCTATTTTTTTTATTAATATTAACTAATTCACTAAAGTACCTTTTGTAAATTCATCATTATCACCACTGCTGGGACACAGCGGCTTCTCTCTTGGTGAGATTAGGCCTTAATTCAGCACCCTGGCGAAGAACGGGTTGGAGAATGCCCTTTAAACTTTTTAAAGTTCTCACAACATGCCCGTTTCCTCACGAGGTTTGCCTTCAACGTTAAAGGACGTGTTTTAAAGCGCATTTACATTTGTCAAGAAGTAAAATCCAGCGGTGCGTGGCGGGGTTTGAACCCACCACTTTCAGCATTAAAGTCGAGTGTGCACCACTTAGCCAACTCGGCTTTTGTACATTTTTAATTAAAAATTTAAGTTGTTGTTAATAAGTATTTTTTGGTGTGTATTATTAAAGGTGTACTATATATCTCGGGTGTTGAAATCAATAAATATTATTATTTTTATTTTTACTTGGAATTAGGTTTTAGGTATTTTATTTGTTATTTTATTGGAAAACCGTAGATATAATTGAAACTATGTACCTTTATACAAACCTGACCTGTAACCTATGTTATCAATACAGAATCTTGAATCTCGAATCTAGGTTTTTACTTGGAAATAAGTTTTAATTAGGTTTAAATGCATTAACATAATTATGATGCCTACATAGAAAAGCTTCCAGCCTCATGCTGAAACACATAATAAATACCTATAGGTATATGTTTTGTTTTGAACTGTTATCACAAGCGCATAGCTTAGATGACGTTCCATGTATGAAGGTAGTGTAGCTTTATTAACGTTCTTTGTTTATCTTAATAATGTAAATAAAATATTCTTAAATCTAAATGGGAAATTACTTGAAAATCCAATGGCTGTGGTAACTGTGTTTTACAGAAATGTAACAACTTTATAATAGTGTGTCTATTAGGAATACAATATCACATTCCCGCCCATGACTGCCTCAGTGGGGGCCGTGGGGAAGGACCGCTTTCGGTACGATGGGTAGCGGGTTCGATTCCCGCCGAGGGGTCAAGTGTTTGTATGTGTTTGTATTCTCCTTGGTACCAAGGAGAATATGCTTATATTTTTACTAGCTGTGCCCCGCGGTGTTACCCGCGTTATAATGGATTATCCCGCGGAATGACGTTTTCCCGCGGTAAAAAGTAGCCTATGTTATTTTTCAGGCTCTAGAGATTCTGTGTACCAAATTTCATTCAAATCGGTTCAGTAGTTTTCGCGTGAAAGAGTAACAAACATCCATACATACAAACTTTCGCCTTTATAATAGTAGTAGGATTATACATATTATGAATAATAATAATATCTATGTATGTATGTCTAACATATTAAGTACCTATATGAGGTGTCTAGTACCCCTAACATAAGCTTAGAGCTTACCACGGGGCTAGATGTTGTGTGGTTTGTCCAGAAGTATTTATATATTAACTTTAATACAAATACTTTAATTTTGTTTAGCTCTGACTATTTGTACAGTTTTACCAAACAGTTTCCGTAACTGCAGTAAATTCAGATTGTTTCTGAGCTCCCGTCTGCATCTTATAAAATTCTTTAACGGCAACTCTAACTATCGTAAAAACTTTGCCAACTTCCAACTGAAAAATACTGAAAACTCAATTTTTCCAGCCATTTCACGTTCCGTACTTACGTTATTTTTAAAAATGCAAATCACACGGGATAAAGGAAGGCGTAGTATGGAGCGTAATGCTATTACACGCGGCCATTTTGTTAATGCAGATGCATGATGCCCCTTGCACGTAGGTTTGCAGCAGGGAGCTATGGAATACCGACGTTTTATGTAATGACTAAGTAGTTAAGCCTGAAAGTGAACTGCTATGTTACTTGAAAATCCAATCGCTGTAAAGTGACGATGGTAAACCCTGAGTCTGTGTTACAGATAGTTGACAACCTTATACCGAATAGTGAGACTATTAGGTATAAAAGAAGTCACATTTCTGTTCCATGAAAAGTGGCGCCGTGGACCGATTGAGGCGCGGGAGGTAGCGGGTTAGATAGATGGATAACTCTTTATTTAACACCACAAAAATAATACAAATAGTAAACAGTAACAAGCCAATACAACGGAGTACAAAAGCGGCCTTATCGCTGTGAGCGATCTCATCCAGGCAGCCTTTGGATAGACAGGAAAGAACTAGAATGACGTAGACATGATAAACAGGTTGTTGTAGTTTTAGGCATGTTAAGTTTCCACTGCAGTTTTAATTAATTTGATCAAGAATATTTTTTAGTTAATTTTGTTATCCACTAAGTACAGTGAGTCATGATTTTGCAAAAAATGTTTGCAAAACAACGTTTGCTGGGGTCAGCTAGTTTTTAAATAATATTAATAAAATTAATTTCAATTGATATGTGTAAGCATTAAAACATTTGCATGCCATTTTATTGGTAAAGTATGTGAAATCTTATATGAAACTATTGTACTATACTTTTGGCAAATAAATACATTTAATTTCAATTTTAAGGCGAGGTCGAAATGTGACCATATTTTTTATCAAAATACTTTTATATTTTATGCAGAAAAAATTAAGACACATCCGTAACCTTCGCGCACAGGATTCGAACCTTCAAAGTGAGTTTTATCACTTCTTAAAAACATTAAAATTTTAAATACTTTTGTTTTATCTCCACATTTTCATTTTCTTTCCAGCCAGCTCAAAAATACGTAAAAGTGCCATTTAAAAATCATAAAATTAAACTTCTTACAAGACTCTTTTCTAGTTAAAATACCCTATGCCTACATAACTGAGTGTTCCTGCAACACAAGCCTCATGGAAATAAAATGCTTTTGAATTAATTCCTATGGTTCCCTGAATAATTTATGGCGGATTATCAGACTAGCTGTTTTACCAGGACCGCCAGTTAGCATATTCCGATAATGGTCTATTATACTTTTGCAATGGTAAATTTTAATGGATGTCGTTTAGTATTTAACGTTGCGGTACTTTTACTTTAAAGAGCTTTACCAACGTCGGTCGTCCTTGTCTGTGTTTTTTTGAATTTTACCGAGACAATAGTATCACACATAATATTGTTTCGTGCTCAAAGGTAGATTAATTATTAGTAGTAGATTAATATTAAGGTGTACCAACGTACTAAAGTACACGCACAGGTTATGATCTACGATCACTATCAAATATTATAGTCAAATATTGTTTAATAGTCAAATAATATAGTATTTATAGTCGAGTGTAGTCGCATTATATCAATTAAATTAATTTCAACTGTTATGTGTAAGCAATAAAACATTTGCATTTCAATGGTAAAGTATGTGAAACCGTATATGAAACAAAACATCTAATATTGTACCATACTTTTAAATACATTTGGGAGGTTTTTTCTGTTCACGTCCGTAAGTGTTAACCCCTGTGATTCCTTACACGTGACCTCCGGGTGGTGCTAAGAACAGTCTCTGTTAGTTTCCATGAACACTTAAACCGTAGTATCATTAAAACATTAAACCAAATTCTATTCAGATTTGATATTGGTACTATTTTAATATAATTGGAATTTCTATCGCAACGCCAATATATGTATTAGATTCTCAAGAATCTAAATATTAATATTTAGATTAGATTCTTGACGTTGATCAAAGTCAAACTGTAACATAAATTTTACCAAGCATCCAAGTCCTATATAATGTCGGCAAATATTACAAAAGTAATTAATTACACAAAACATTACAAACCCCATTGTCCTTAGCCCTCACATACATAACTGACATTTACGAAGTGAAGAATGGGCCTCTTTCTAAACGTCATAAATTGCCCATTCACGCCCTTGGACAAAAGATTGGGTATCTAACCCTTGTATTAATTAATTTAAGCCTTATCTAGTTCACAGTCCAGTGCTCTATTGTCCAGGATATCGTGCCCTGCAGGCTTTTAGCTCATAGAGTAGATGGACAGTTTTTAGTTCAGAACAGACTCAATTCGAATCTCATTCAGTTCAGTTCTTGGGATTTTAAGCTCACAAGTTTAAAAGAGCTTCATCGAAAAACGAGGTTAGCTATTCGACGCGTATATTTGTTTGATTTTGGAACGAAGTTCCTTATCGCGCGTTGTGAAAGGGGGCTAGACGGAAAAAAATCTTACGAAAAGTTGTCACGACACTTTTTGCTATAGTAAGCTATTGTGAGCTAAAATTTAAATTTTGAAATGAAGGCCATTGAAATAATAGCTATTTGGAGCGACAATGCGTTGACGGAAACGGAACAGACACTGTACGCTCGACGCACAAACGCATCATCGTTTAGGTGTGAAAGGATGGATGTTTTATTATATATTTGTTTGTTTTGGCGTTTCGCGACCGATAATACGTGACGCATCTTCCGTCAGATATGTACCGACCCTAAGTAACGAATACAGAAACGTCAGTCGTCCAGCAGCGGTATAACGACATTTGTAAGGTCGTTGGGCGCACATGATGAATATGGTGCAGTACAATACAATACAAAAACGTTTTATTGAACACGACACAGGAACATATCCCCGTAAAATTAAATAAAAAAAAACAAATGCCAAAATTAACTAAGGCAATTAGGCTTTTGTCCCAGCAGAGGGTGCAGTCAGGTTGCGGATGATGATAACGAACTAAGATTAAGTTAATAAGATCTTTATGCCATAAACAGTTTTGTCGAATTTTAATTGATATATTTAATAATTTTGAATTTATGGTTTTGTCACACATGGGAAAACAGCCAAAAACGAGACATTAGCAACGTCAATATACATAATATTGTCGCAATTAGCTTATGTGAGTCCCGATTTCAAAATGAGTGGTCTCATAACGTATGTGTCGATTCGTTTTACAGTTCAACAACAGTTACTAGCGACATCTAGTTACAAAGTCCAAAGTTTAATTTCTGCATTCCAGTTTCATATTTGCTTGTCTATTCTATGCATGAATCTGTGATATATTTGATGAATACAAATACAACAGCCGTTCATGTTCCACGTACCTACACTACATGGTATCAATTCCATTTGGCAGCGCCTTTAGGTCAGCAAGTTTGAATGGGCTTAGGTCCACAGTTGATTGAGGTTTGATTACAGAACCTTTGACGATAGACATCTTATAATGTTTCGTGTGTTAGGATGTGGCTCATCAACAGTTATAGATGGATAAGCTATACCGAATCATGTAAACCTAAGTTAGGGTGAAAGCATTGAAAACTTTTCAACTGTTATCAATTATTAAAGTGATGATTCCTTCTTGAAAGATTATGTAATATTTTATGGGAAAATTATTATGAACAAAAAAGTATTTTTTTTAAATAACTTGAATTAAATTTATAAGTTAAATTTGATATACCAAAACCAAATAAATGTGAAAAATATTATAAAACTGCATTATATTTGGTTCAGCTTAACGCGATATAATTTCGGACAAACACATACCCGTACATACTCGTACAAGTCAAACTGAGAACTTCCTTTTTGAAGTTGGTTAAAAATCATACGTATTGAGCAATATGTGATAGTAATAGAGATTAGAAGATTTGAATTTGAAGTACCAAATAAATAAACAATAACTCCAGATAATATAAAAAGTACATAATAAATGAAAATGTTTATCGTCAAAGTTCCAAGAAATATATTTTTTTAAATTCATTACATTGCTTTTCATAAAATCGTAAAAATGTAATTGCTTTTCCAGGAAAATATAAATAAAATGGCGTCCTTCGTGGAAAACCCATAAAAGTGTTTAACATTCGAGGATTTTTAACATAAACCTTCAAACCTTCATTCAGGAGGACTGAACAATAAAGTATTATCATAATTTTAAATTTAAATTGCAAATAAACATAAAATATTCCTCCATAAAGCTTAGTCCGCATCAGTGGAGAAAATATTTCAAGTGAAAATATCTTCATCGACTTTATAGCAGGAATTCCATTTTTCGGTTTTTCTTTTAAGTTTGTAAGGAATTGATGAAAGAAATGTTTGAAGGAGTTGATGAATTAACAGACGGAACGACATTTTCCCGCAGTTAAAAGTAGGCTAAGCTAGGTTCAGCCGTTTTGCCGTGAAATACGGACAAACAAACAGACACAATGCAATTTCCTATTTTTATACAACG
This sequence comes from Gymnoscelis rufifasciata, assembly GCA_929108375.1. Lineage (NCBI taxonomy): Eukaryota > Metazoa > Arthropoda > Insecta > Lepidoptera > Geometridae > Gymnoscelis > Gymnoscelis rufifasciata. The sequence continues at coordinate 3,081,378 of OV815320.1, forward strand.
TACAAATTTAATTTTCTTCGACCTTTAAAGAAACTACCTAGTAGTTTCTTTAAAGGTAATTTCTGAATCTACTGACACAATTTAAATGAAATTTTGTACATTCTCCAATAGGATACTTAATGGTTTTTCACGGCGGGAACACGTGTCATATCGCGGAAAAAGTCATTTATTTATTTATTTATTTGGCATTTTTTCCGTGAACCTTGTATTTTCAAAGTCACATAAAATACCTAATAGCATAAAATGTTTACCCACAATATTTCATATTTTTATAAATTAGTCAGAAGAACGTAGATAAGGAAAATATTTATCATTTTACTTAAACAGGATCTCATACTGAAATGAATACTTAAAATGAACGTTTATCCCGTTACGCTACGGCCGGTTTACGTCGGGGATTAAATTATGTCAAGATGTCTTGAGAAAATAAATAAAAATAATATAATTTTGAAGAGGTCCTTAAATTATGTAGGTTAAGACTTAGCGACTTTCCTACTTTCCAGTCGCTCACCTCACTTTTAGCATTTTGATCTCGGTAGTAAAATGTCACATGAATTTGACATGTAATTACAAGAAAGGTTTTGCTATCAGTTACTACCACCATTAAGTCAAAACTAGGAAAGCATAATGGCGTTATCTAGCATAAAAAAAAGAGTATAGAAAATTTAAACCGTGCGTTGTATTTTGCAACTTCACTTATTATTTGATCAAATCTTGTCACGGTTATGAAGGTTGTCCAAACAAATATACGTTCAATAAAAAGCACTTATTCAGACTTATCTGTACAAAAAACTAAGCAAAATACGAGCTACACCGAGACCCTGCTTTGTGAATCAATTCACGCATTTAGTTCACTCCAGTTTTTCTTGAACTTGCTAACAATGGACGTGACGGGGACACACGGATGACGAGGATGAGTGAATTATTTTAAGGTGTACAAGGATTGTAGCTCATTTAAAGGTAGATTAATGTTACTTGTCCATGACCTGAAAGCTTGCCGTTTCAAACTTTTTATAACACTATCGGAAAAAATGCTGGTACACCGGACTTATCTTTATATATATAATTCTTCTGTGTGTATGTCACTGAACTTCTCAAACGACTGGACCGATTTTCATGAAATTTTTGTGTGTGTTCAAGGACATCTAGGAATGGTTTAGATTAAAAAAAAAAAAACTTGTGGGAAGCCGGGGCGGGCTACTAGTACTCACATATAGAGACGATTCACTTACTTCATCATCATTACCGGGTGGTAACGTTTGGGAACGTTAATAGGGTTATTAACATTCCCACTGCTGGGACACAGAGACAACTCTCTTGATGAGAAAGATTTGGCCTTAATTCACCACGCTGGCCAAGTGCGGGTTAATGAATGTCACATCTCCTTCAAACTTTTTTAAATTCTCAGAACATGCCAGTTTCCTCAGAATTTTTGCCTTCACTGTTAAAGCACGTGTTTTGCGTTTGTGTTCACTTGTTTAATTTGATGAAAGAATCATCATGATTTCGGCCAGGGAACGTCCAGGCGTCCTTCAAAATATTCGGCTGGTCCAAATGCTGGTTGGTGGGTGTGTTCGTGGAGTTGCTAAGCGTCGGTCAATGAGTTTAACTTGTTTTTTTAGGAGTGTTAAATTAGTTAAGGTTTTGCCGACTTGTCACTATGTCATCTTTTCCTAACGAAATTATGTATAACAGTTGTCTTTGATTTCGTTTAACTTTCAACGCATAATTTATGGTTTATCTAATATATAAAATTCTCGTGTCACAGTTTTCGTTGCCATACTCCTCCGAAACGGCTTTACCGATTTTTACCAAATTTTATATACGTATTCAGTAGGTCTGAGAATCAGCTACAATCTATTTTTCATTTAGCAAAAAAAAGGCTTGCCGGGGTCAGCTAGTTAAATATAAAGTTTCAATTTAAAACTATCTTTTTGGGCTATATGTCTCCAGTTTTGATCGGCCAACAAACAGTCAATGTTGGCGTTCTACAACTTGTTACAAGCCGAGCTCGTCCGAATCTTAGCCAACGAATGGGTTCCGTGGCATCGTAATAATAAATGATCCTGTAGCATCTATTTATAACTTATTAATTCCTAATTTGCATATTTATAAGTTAATATTTTATTATTTAATTACTTACATAATTTCGTCTCCTTAAGTCCTTATCTTTTTAATAAGTTTACCATTGTATGGAGATACAGGATTTTTCATAATATTTAAAGTGATGAAACCCCGTTAATTCTTTACAAATATTACCTAAACAAATTTAAATAAGATTATTTCAAAGTCTGCTTTTTATATGAATGTCGGTAAATAAGAAATCAACGTAAAATTGAGATCTTTGATCCAATTTATCATCTAGTAAACTTTTTCAATATATACCATCATCATCATCACCCTATTAACGATCCCAATGCTGGGACACAGGGACTTCTCTCTTGGCGAGAGAGATTAGGCCTTAATTCACCACGCTGGCCAAGTGCGGGTTGGTGAATGTCACATGTCCTTCAAACTCTTTAAAGTTCTCAGAACATGCCGGTTTCCTCATGATGTTTGCCTTCGCCGTTAAAGCTCGTGTTTTAAGCGCACATAAATTTCTCAAGAAGAAAAATCCAGAGGTGCGTGGCGGGGTTTGAACCCACGACCTTCGGAATGAAAGTCAAGTGTCCTCCCAGTAAGCAACACGGCAATATAATACCAATTCACATAAAACTGAATTAAATAACCGAAGAAAAAAACAGATACCTATGTATATGTATATATGTAGTTGGAACCAAATTACACATATTCTGCTTCGTAAGAAGCTGCAGTGTGATATCAGACACGTGTGAAGGTTATGAACGCTGACAGCGAGGGTAACTCAATGTCGCACTAACATAATATAGACGAATACTGTGTTAACAATGTCTCTTGAAAAAAATAGCGGACAAAATGTAGACTGCTTGGGACGGAATCTGCTTCAACACAAAATCAAAAACAAGACTAACAAATAATGATTGTAAAGTTTCAATACAAAAATGAGCTAGAGTTTCTAATCGCTTCTTTGCTCTAGTGTAAAAAAGCGAAGCGACCAGATACCATAAATTTAATTCCTACTTATCTTTAAGCACCTATGATTATTATTTTTTTTGTTTTTTTGTAATTTATTTTGACGCGTCTAAGTTTTGTAAAACCAAACAATGGAAATAAATGATTTTGTATCTTGTATCTAGACCCAATCATCTTCTTGCTTAGATTCTAACTTAAAATCTCTCAATATGTTTAAAATTAATGAAGGTCTCGTCCACTGCCAATAGTATATAACATTGTATATACAACAAGATTCCCAAAATATTGCAACGGTTGTTAATCACTAACTATAAAAAAAAACCTTTTTTAAGGATTTATAAAATATCGGATTACCTTGACGACAAAACTGCTTAGGACGGAATCGTCTCCAACTACAAATAAAAAGACAACAAATAATAATTGTTTAGAGTTTCTAATCGCTATTTTGTTCTAGTGTAAAATAGCAAAGCAACCATATTAATAAATTTATTTTCTATTTTTCATTAGGACATTTTGTCATGTTATTTGTGTTTATAAAACAGTTTTGACGTTTTTTGATTTGTAAAATCGAACAATAAAAATAAATGATTCTGTATCTTGTGACAAGCCTATAGCATTAAAAACAATAATAAATGATGATGATACCCGCATATTCTGTCTTTATTTCAAACTGTCGATTATATCAATTCTTTAACTATGCCTACTTATACCTACCTACACATGCCAAGATAAACCAACTATAAAGTTGAACTATAAGATGTTAACTGTGCGTGATATGTACTTACGTTCGGTTTACTATTCACTTTTCACAAAAATCTTTTCCATGGATTATGGCCACCCGAAGGGCTCACGTGATCACCGTTAGGTAGACACAGTCACGCAACATTTATCTGCTTCTGTTCTTTTCTGAGAAATGAAGAGGTTTTTCTTTTTGTAATTTTTGAAGTAAAATCTTGTTTCGTGAGAATAATCTTGAGATTTCAGTCTTTGATCGAGTCTCCTCTGACAAATGCGAGTAACTCGAATATTTCTGTATTCTTATTTTGAAATGTCTGAGTTTGACTTGAAAGACGCATTATAGAATTTCGTGTAGAAAATGTTTCTTTAATCTTACAGTACGAGTAGTTATTTTCAAATGAAATTTCGTCATAAAATCGGTTTGCTAAACCTTCGCCACTTGGAGGTCAATATAAAAAGCGGAAGGCTACTGAGGCCCATTTTGCGAGCGAGAGGCCCTCAATCATATCCGGCATAATTTCCTAATAAGTCCCAAATGGGTAATGCCCGCAAAATTGGGTCCCTTCCGTAATTGGTGACTTACCTAAATGATAATTGGGTACATTATAATAGTGAAGTATGGGTATTTGCTAAACTTACGTTTTTTTATCGGGAAATCTTGCAAATCAGAAAGTATATTTTATAAAAATACATTTTTTGTTGGTAGGGACTATTTACCCGACTGCCCTTTAAGGAGGGTTGTGTTATTCGGGTGTATGCAAAATTTAAATAGCCTCAAACTATCCGTGTTTCCCTCTATCTCTAAACAATTTGAGCTTCATCATCATCACCCTTTAAATGTTCCCACTGCTGGGACACAGGGACTTCTCTCTTGGCGAGAGAGATTAGGCCTTAATTCACCACTGGCTGGCCAAGTGCGGGTTGGCGAAAGTCACATGTCCTTCAAACTCTTTTAAGTTATCAGAACATGCCGGTTTCCTAACGATGTTTGCCTTCACCGTTAAAGCACGTGTTTGAACGCACATAAATTTCTCAAGGAGAAAAATCCAGTGGTGCGTAGCGGGGTTTGAGCCCACGACCTTCGGAATGAAAGTCGAGTCTCCTCCCACTTAGCCAACCGATTTTCATGAATCATGTCTAAGAACTCCAACCAAACTAAACCAAAACAAACCAAACTCACCTTTCATACAAAAAAACTAAATTGAAATCGCTCCATCCGTTCGGGAGCTATGATGTAACACACAGACAGACACGTAAAACTTATAACACCCTTTTTTTTTTGGTCGGGGGTTAAAAAATAGGTATTATGTTGATTCCGTCTGTTAGCCCATCAAAAACACTGGACTACTATTTTTTTGTTTTGTCAATTTAATAAGTAAGTGACAAGACATAGCATCAAAGTTCCTTAAATTTTCGTTTGAAAAAAAAAGCTAAAATCTATATAGAGGTATTTATAAAAATGAATTGCTGTGCATTAGTCTCACTAAAACTGTAGAACGGCTGAACGGATTTATCTTTGTCTTGAAATGTTCGTGGAGGTCTAGGGAAGGCTGAAAATTCGTGAAAAATTTGAATAATTGCCGGGTTTATTTTTAAATAAGAACCCGTACAAAGCCTTGGCGGCCCGCTAAGTATGGTTATAATTTTACAGACTGCGCCCGGTAAAAAACCGTGCTACATGCCGAAAGACGTTTGAGTATTATTAACCTAACAAAAATACCTAAACACACATCCATACAATATTTAAATTCAGTAAGATAAATAAATAAATAAATATTTCCAGACAATCCACACAACAACATCTAGCCCCGTGGTAAGCTCTTAGCTTGTGTTACGGGTACTAGACATCTGATATACTTAATATAATATACATACAAACATAGATATTTTTTTATTATACAATATTAAACACCCAGACCAAAGAGAAAAGTGCTTGCAGAACATACAAACACTTTTACCCTCGGCGGGAATCGAACCCGCTACCTCGTGCGCCGCAAGAGGACTCTCGCCCACCGCGACACTGAGGCAGTCAAGATGTTGAGATATGGAAGCATTTGTAGCTTATTCACTACTTAAACTAATTTTTTTAAAATTTTTATTTTAGCCGAAAACTCCACTACACGAGTAATTTAATTGAAAAAGTTTTGTGTTCTGTACTTAGTTTAGCAGAGGTTTAGCGGGTCACAAAAAGTTCGCATATTTGAAAGGATTTCGTCGAAATTAGTTTCCTGAACTATAATTATGAAACGACAAAAACTAAATCCCAATGCAAATAGAAAGGGATTTTGTGGTTTCACTGCATGGGTATATATTTTTATTATTTAAGTTATATTTATATATAGAAAGATCCAAAAACGGCCAAACCTTCGATATTATATTGACGACCTCTGTGGCTCGATTGGCAAAGGTCCACCTGAGGCACAAGAGGTTGCGGGTTCGATTTCCGCCGGGGGATCAAATTTAGTACGATCTACAATTTCTGGTTTCGGGTCTGGGTGTTTACTATGCATCATAAGAATTTATTAATAAAAAAAAACTATCTATATAATGTTTCAAACACCATAGTACAAGAAGCTCTGCTTAGCTTCGGGTGAGCTGATGCTGTGTGATTAGTCCGGAAATATTTATTATTTATTATATGTTATTAAAAGTCTTAAAAATGCCACCTTATTTTATTAACCCTCCAAATAATGCCAAATCGTCAAAGACTTGGTAAAACTAGAAGTTCCATCATTGATTCTGCGAAGTTCTTTAAATGAACTAACTTAATATGAAAAAGGAATTAAGGTTTAATATTTTGATCGACTACCATTAATTAATATAATTAATGTTAATTAAGAATACTTACATCAAGTGAGCTGTATGTTTTTAAGAGTATTTTTTTTTTAAATACCAGATAAATATAAAGCGAAAACAACCAACAATGGCAGAAAATAATATTATTATAGAATAATTTTTGAAGATACCTCCATATTACCATTCAAATGAAAAAAATATGCCATTAATAATATAAAAATATGTATCATGGTCTCCAGTTTGGTAGTTCGTTATAATGTTAGTGTACTCCCGTACTTTAACATTACATATACATATACACTTACGTTTTGTTATCATAACTCCTATTCTTATACGTATACTCGTATTTGCTCGTTAATTTGCTATAACACACAATTCAGGCCTTGTTACAACAAGATAAGCAACAGTGAATATCTTATTTTAAACTTATATCTAAAAGATATAGAGGCACTATTTAATGTTGAATAACGTTTTTATCAAATTCCTAAACTCGTATAAGCTATATTTTCAAGAAGTGAAATATTTATAATAATGAATACAAGCGGTATACTTCAACGAACCATAACTATAAATAATAATATTTATTCGTTTTAGAACAATTAGCTATTAGACTAAGATATTAATAGGAATCAGGGTAGTTCATCTTTTTGATCAAGAAAGCCCTCCTGCCTTTTGTTCCAACAGAATGTCTACGGCGTAGAACCAGCGCTACGTTTCGTAGAAGGTCTACGGAAACGTAGACCTTGCATAGAATGGTATCAGCCAAGGCCAGTCAATCGAGTCGACTTACCGTAGATTTGTAGAATTGTATGAAAAATATTGAGTCCGGTACTAATTTCGCAGGATATAATAAATAAATAAATAAATATTTCCGGACAATCTACACAACAACATCTAGCCCCGTGGTAAGCTCTAAGCTTGTGTTACGGGTACTAGATATCTGATATACTTAATATAATATACATACATATATTGATATTTTTATTATACATATTAAACACCCAGACCAAGGAGAAAAGTGCTTGCAGAACATACAAACAATTTTACCCTCGGCGGGAATCGAACCCGCTACCTCTTGCTCTGTAAGCGGACATTCGCCCACCGCGCCACCGTTGCAGTCAAAATAATAAAAGAAGTTTATGATTGATATTGTTGTTGCAAATGTTACAAAATATTATGACAAATTTAATATCTTAGAAATAATCATAAACATGATAAAGTAAGCCGAAAAATCAAAGAGCAGTAGATTTATCAGAGACAATTTAACCGAAAGTACATAAATGAATCGTGAAAGCACACAAACCGAATTACAAAACTTAATCAATCAAAGTTGTAATGGAAATAAGAACCATTATTCCGTGAACAAACGTATTTACTTTCAGATAAAGTGATAATTTGAAACGCATAACTTTTTAAAATACAGGATGAATATATTTAGAACATTTACAAAGTAGATAAGCTACAAGCTAAAGTTTTGTTACTCGTGAGATGAATTGTTTTTTTTTAGTTCAGCAAAATTTAAGAGCGATATATTGGTGTTGTTTCTTCACGATATTTCGATATAAATAAATGTGTACCTCATCTACTCATTATATTCTTAAAGATATTTACGTAAACATACCAACCTTTTATTATATCTACTTGTGTGTTCTATTTAACAAATAGAAATATGACATTAATCAAAATTATAGACTCCTTCACCAATCTCAAGAACTATTTAATAAAATTCTCCTGAACAGAACCGTCACCCTGGTGATAGGCCGGGGTTCAAATGTGTGCAATCTTCATTTCAGCCTAACCACACAATACATCCATCAGTGTATATCACCAAATGCATAATGTTTTACAATTAAATCCATAAACGATAAAAGAAAGAAAGAAAGAAAAATATTTACACAAAAACTTACAATTAAAAACACTTAAAAAAACAAAATACTTCTTTCGAGCCGAAGTAAAAAACCTCTCGAATATAATTAAACATTGTAAATTCAAAATCAATTTGCAATTCCACATCAGCCTGTAGTTAAATTTCAGACGAAGTAATCCCCGCGAATGAATCGTTTCTGTGCGATTTGTGAAATTGAAAATCGTACAACTTTGCGATTCGAATCGCCGGTTTCCGAAATTGCTCCGTTCAGCTCATCAGCGATACAAACAATAAAACAATTAATGTCTGATTTCCTGGAAAATTAAGAAGTGAATTTATGGTTTATTATTTGTAATACTTTATCGTCATCGGTATCTTTTAAATCGACGGACGTACATTGCTGGACATACATCGCTGGCTTCCATTGTTGACTTCCCGTTTTTTTGGTTGAAACTAAAATATATTTTTACTTTCAACCAAAAAAATTATGCTAAATATGATAATTATGATATAGACTGATACCCCAATGATTTAAGCACTAACTGTATATAAATTAAAAAAAAAAAGAGAAGAGCTGTCACTCATCAATGGAGACAACCAAAGTTGCTTAACTTTATAAATGTGAGATTGTGGTTTACGATTTTTCTTAATTTTAGGTCAAAATCTCTTTCAGAATGGCACACTTGGTTAGGGCATATAATAAATAAATAGATATTTCTATTATATAATATTATTTTCTGCAATATTTGGTTAGTCTTGACGATTTGGCAGCAAATTTAAGGGCAAGATTTAAAAGTTGACATAGGAACGTTCAGACACATAGACATGACGAATAAGGGTTCCGTTTTTTCCATATGGCTACGGAACTCTAAAAACATCCAAATCGCAAAAACATCCAGTCACTGCTTTGTCCAACACATCCATCCAACGCGTTGGATCACGTTCCATTCTTCGCTTGCCGATCCACATTCGATTCTATTATTCTATTAGATAGCCTTTCAGCCCCAAACACCTACGTGACATTATGTCACAGTGGATAGACAGAAAGGAAAAGTTTTTAATGTAACATTATTCTACGTAACAACAAACTTTTTGACTCTCAAAACTTACGCGCGTTACACTACTTTAATTATAAAACGGGTTTTACTTACGTTTAATTTTTTTTTTCTTTTTTTCGGACTACTTACACAGCATCACCTAACCCCAAACTAAGCAGAGCTTGTACTATGAGTGTTAGGTGACTGATATACTACATAGATACATTTTTTTTAGTAAATACATATATATTATACATAGAAAATACCCAGACCCAGAATTGTTACGAAATTGCGACATACATTGCGATCAATCATTTAATTTCAAAAGAATCGAGCCCGCTACCTATCAAAAGCTTTATTAAATGTGTTTCTGTTTATAAAGTAATCATTCAACATCATCATCATCATCTTCCCGACCGACGTGGGGTCGGCACAACAAGTTTTCTGCTTCCATTTCCCTCTATCACCCGACATCACAACACCCACCTTTTTCAAAGTTATCATTCAACATTTACCTTATAATGGTGTTTCCTCATTATAGGTATAAATAATAATAATATTTATTCAGAAAATCATTTAAAGTTAAAGTTTACCAAAATCCTTAAAATTAAATTAGAACTATGATTCATTTATTTTGCCTGAACTAAGAGAATCCTGTTTTTCAGGCATACGTTGTTAAAATTTCCAATGAATGTATGTACCTACTAACTACTCTAATATAGTTTGTGTTGACTAGTTTTGTGTATGCAAGCAAATAAAATATAAATATATATACTGAATTAAGAAACTCAAGATAACAAATCTTTTCTAAACCGGTTCAAAATGTTTTGTTGCATTCCAAATCCACCTAAATAAACGTTATCTGCAATATAAATACCATAAAAACAAAAGGAAATAAGGGATAATTTGGAACCATAACACATGGCATTTGACACAAAAGGGTGAAAAAGGATGCAAAAAGGGCGTAAATGAACATTCTTCTAGTTAACAAGGGTGGGCTATTAATTTGGGGTGGATTTACGTCGTGAGTTGAATTTGTTTTAAGGAATCATTTGGGTGCGAGCTTGCGGTGGATCCCTTTATTTGTTTGCCAAACAAAGTTCTTTTATGTCACCAAAATTAATTGTATGTAGCTTTTATTTTTAAAGAAAGATTATTGATAATAATAATTGATAAAACGTATTACGTATAACGTAAGTATTTTAAATTTGATCGAAAAATGAAGTAAAATAATAAGACAATCTAAACTATGTTCTTGAATCGACTCTTTTAATTTATTGGACACAATAAATTTGTATGTAATTATTTAAAATAATAATTCTTAGTAGCCTAAAGTCTAAGTACCTATATGGAACCATATATTTAGTACTAAACCCGCTCCCAGCTACTTGGTTCTTTAGTTGTATTTAAAATGGATTTCCACTAAGTAACGCCTGAATTTATCAATTTTAGCCTAAGCTCAGTTAAAATGTCACTTTATTAAATAGGTTTTATCAGTTTATATCTATAAATCTAAATAATAGTACGTACCTTATTATTTCAATTTCTGTTTTTTATTTATTTAAAGTGACTGTTGTATCAATATTTGACATGTAAATATGAATTTATTATGATTATCAATAAAATGACTATCTGACTATTATGATAATAGTCTGAAACCGAATGGTATTTATACCTAAGGACCATTACCAACCATTATAAGGTCATTTACCTTGAATGATTACTTTGAAAGAGGTGGGTGTTGAGATGTCGGGTGATAGAGGAAAATGGAAGCAGAAAACATTATGATGAATTTGAACTATTATGATAATAGTCAGATAGTCATTTTATTGATAATCATAATAAATTCATAAATACATTACCTGGTCGAAACACTGCCTTTGAAACTCCATACCTTGTCAAGTATAAGAAAACTGCAAGAATAGGTTGTTTATAAGTAACTGAAGATGCTATAATACTATATATTTCCCTTTTATGTATAACAAAAATTCCACCTTTCTTCAGCATAGCCATTACGGCTTAGTACGAAAGGAGCACGACATAAGTTTCCCGGTAATAAACAAAACAAGGCGTAACCACCAATTACAATGAATGTTGCGAACCCAACCAAACAGTGTAGGCATTAAAAACAATGGCTTCCGACATTAGCTGGCCGGATGTCACAATGAACTGAGCTTGCTCATTCTTTTACCGGTAAAAAAATATAATAAACCTTTATTTGGTTGTTTTAGCATGCATCAATAGGGTAGATGACTAAAAAACTATACTAAATCCGTCATAAAGTTTATTAAAAAAAAATTACGCAATTTTTTTTTATTGACCTCGCAAACGAAAAATCAAGGCGATACATTACATTGGTGTTTTGCGTGTCGTTACGTTAGCATGCGAATCGTAGGTGCAGTATTTATGGACGTGCTAACAAAAGGAATAAACGGAATACCTATTCTTTATGTAGTTATTGTGAAGTCATAATTTTCCAAAGCCCGCGCTAAGCTGAATGGTTTTATTCATTCGATATTTTGCCAAAAATTATACCCACTGTCGTATTTCTTGGTAATCTATCGTTACCATTGTTACAAAATGGTGTAACACACAGATTCCGTCTGCGTAAGATACCGGAAAACACAACTGGCGAAACAGAGTCCGTAATTACACAGAACGATAGTTCCACGAGCGCGTTGAATGCTAACCCGCGCGGGTCGGTAATTGTAAATGCACCCTAGTATGGATTTTTGAATTTGGATTCAAGAATCGGGATTCGATTTGGAATAAGAGTTTTAAATGGAATAAGTACTTTTTGCTCACATTACGTACCTACTTACCGATTTCGATTATAATCGAACGAGTGGGAAACTAGATAACAGAAATCGATTACAATACGTAGATGTCGTTCGATTTCACTGTCGCATTCATTCACACTTTTAGGTACTCCACCAATCTTCTTGAATTTTTGCATACATTTTGTTAAGTAGTTTATCAGTGAATATAGGATACCTACCATAAAGGTATTTCGATAAAACGTGTTATACCCGTGAGATTTAAGATGAACAACACATTTTTTTTTAATTTGATAGTAACGCCGCAAGTTAAAGTACATTATGTAACGATACAAAATGTTTAACCTTCAAAAACCCTACGGGTTACAGTTGTAAAGGCTGAATCATATTTTCATTGCATAAACTTTATTTTGAGTAGAAAGTTGTAACCACAATATTTAATTCCAGGCTTTAAGGGTTAAACTGCAGTTAAGCTAGAGTTAGGAACTAACCTGAACTTCAAGAGTTGCTTTGATAAAGTTACAGAATATTATTACAAGACGGGATTAGACGCTGTTTCGGTTTAGAAGTTTAGCTTAACGATCGTCGCATGTGCTACCGCAGTCTTCCAATCTCATTATATAGTTCCTAGTACATTTTCACCAACCAGCACTTGGCCAGCGCGGTGAATAGTCAAGAGAAAAATCCCTGTGTACCAGCATGGGGAACCTAAATAGGTCTGCGGTGGGTACATTTTGTCCTTCTAAGATTATTATCATAAATATACCTTCACATAGGGCTAAAGCAAGCGTACCACAACCCATACAACAAAATAACGCAGCGACAAAGCAGCCACTTGTTACACTTAGGGCCAAAACACACGTATCACAACTACAAGACAAAACAACGCAACCACATCGCAGCGACAAATCAACCACATCACAACGACAACGCAAAAACGTGGTACGTTTGGGGTTAAATACATTGCATTTAATACTACTGCATATAATACGTTATGCGTTCATTTAAAAAGAAATGTTATAGACTCACCTCAAAACTCCATCCAACCACCACAACCACCACTATAGACCACACACTTAACCAACCAACCACTTTAGATTACTTGTCATCATCATCATCATCATCCCGCCCCTGTCCCACACTATGAGGGGTCGGCACAACATGTGTTTTTCCTCCATTTTCCTCTATCACCCGTCATCTCAACACTCACTCCTTTCTATATATATCTAATCTGTGCTTACACATATCTTCTTTTACACAGTCCATCCATCTTTTCTTTGGCCTCCCTCTTCCCACATATCCTTAGATTATTTAGATTGCTTGTCGAAATAAAATAAAAACTATTTGTAGTGATATAACCGTTAACCACCGTTCAACGGTTTTCCGTCTCGTTAGTCTACGGCGTCTTAACGTAATTCAACGAAATAAGTAAAGTGTGTGGCAAGGGTCGTCACAATAATGCACAGTAATTCTATTACTGTCTCCTGCATGTTCGTACATTACTATGCCTTTAAGTGAGGTGAGATCTACAGGGTGATGAAACAAGTCCTTCAATCTGCAACATCCTTTAAATGAAATGAGTTGATTCATTGCAAGAATACAATTTAATACATGGCGCATCTAAAAAGTTAAATTCTAGGCCTTCATGCTCCATCTTAGACCACATCGTCACTTTGCATCAGGTGAGATTGTAGTCAAATGAAGGCTTATCAATAATAATAAAAAAAAATCAAGGTATTCAGCCTACAAGTAGGCGCGGAGATATTAAATATATATTTTTTAACATGTTATGATTTTTATATTTACTATACGCTATAAAACACTTTTCGAGCCACCACCTTCATACATTTGTCTTTGAAATATATATCCATTTAATTCTTTAAATGGTTCTGGCAACTGGTAAACTACACTTACAATACTAAAACACTTTATTGTACACCAAAACAAAACAATACTACTTTACTAAATTTCTCTAATAATAAATTTAAATTTGAGGAAGAAGAACAAAGGGCGGCCTCGTATCGCAGGTTATAAATAGGATGGAAAAAAGAGATTTGTAAATACATATTAGACAGGGGTGTACTAACATTGATATTATCAATTAATCTTATCAGTTTTTAAAAGCCTATTTAGGTGCAAACATAAGCTAACATTGTTTTGCAAATAAACACTCTACACTTTACCAATTTACAATAGGGTATTTAAATAAAAGGATGGACATGGTGGATGCCGACCTGCGAGAGCTCAGGGTTGGGAACTGGTCAGAGCTAGCGCAGGATAGAGACCGTTGAAAGTCTCTCATTTCGGATGCCTATTTTATTTTATTTTATTTTATTTTATTTTATTTTATTTTATTTTATTTTATTTTATTTTATTTTATTTTATTTTATTTTATTTTATTTTATTTTATTTTATTTTATTTTATTTTATTTTATTTTATTTTATTTTATTTTATTTTATTTTATTTTATTTTATTTTATTTTATTTTATTTTATTTTATTTTATTTTATTTTATTTTATTTTATTTTATTTTATTTTATTTGGAAAACAAACAGTTTTATTAAACTTATTACTAACACTAAATAAAAATACCTATGAACCATTTATATGTTTTCGCATAGCGAATCTATAAAAAAAACCTGTCAAACACTCTAACAATCAAAAAGAAAAAAGGTAACAAAGAAATTATAAAATGAAAACAATATCGTACATCTGCTTATAAAGAAGAAAAAAATAAAATAAATAAATAATTTATAGAAAAAAGCTGATACAATACAAACGTTATGTGTGAAATGATGTTACTTGAAAACAAAAATTAAAACTCAATAAAATGTGAAAAAAAAATATAACAGTATTATATTATAAAATATGTTATATAATATAACATGGACTGATTTATGAGTCAACAGACTCAAACCAGCGTTTACATAGAGTCATACCGACCTTGCG
The DNA here is from genome assembly GCA_929108375.1 of Gymnoscelis rufifasciata. NCBI lineage: Eukaryota > Metazoa > Arthropoda > Insecta > Lepidoptera > Geometridae > Gymnoscelis > Gymnoscelis rufifasciata. The sequence continues at coordinate 3,096,593 of OV815320.1, forward strand.
GGCTCCGGTGTCAAACAAATCGATGTCAGGTATATCTGCCAAAGTATTAAATATAGCAGAAGCTCTATAAAAAAATGAATTTTGGCGATAATTTGAAAAACAAAAGGGCGTGTCTAAATGCACGTGATGCCTTGAGGGTCTATTTGGAACTTTTAACTTTATGTTTCCTAATAGTTGAGGTGAATCAACATCACTTCGCGCGATTTTGCTTAATAATACCACATCTGCAATTTTACGTCTCTCAGTTAGAGGTAAAATATGGTGCCTTTTACATTTAGCAAAATAATTCTCGTCAAAACAGTTACATTTGTATTGAAGAAATCGCAAGAACCGTCGCTGAATTGATTCTATCCTATCAATATAGACATCATACCGAGGGTTCCATACCTGGGAACAATACTCTAGAATGCTTCGCACATAAGTACAATACAAAATTTTAATTACCTTAATAGATGAGAACTGAGAGCTGCTACGGATAACGAAACCTAGGGCTTTATTGGCTTTTTTTATTATAGTATCGATATGCTTATCATATATCAGTTTGCTATCCTGTATAACACCCAAATCTCGCATCTCATCCACGATCTGCGACTGCGATTCCGTTATAAGTCGCGACGATACGCTGGCAGAATAATCGCTCGTTCGTGGTGATTACCCGAAGGTGATAGAATTGTAACTATTCCTCGCTCGTGGAGACGCCCCCCCCCCCCCCCCTAAGCCACATCCAATCCAAAAAAAAACAATGACCCCAATTCAATTATCCACCTGACAAATCAAACAGAACACACTGTATAATACAGTGAGCTCTTAATTAAGGGCTGTCACACATGAAGAGCGGCACTTAAGGCGGATGGGGAAGAGGCGGAGACAACGACAAGGCGCTATTAGATTGCGGACAGAATGAGGTGAAATAGCACCCCTGATTTATGTAGAGATTCCGGAAAGGAAAATGTTGAGGCACCTGGATCTTCTACTTAATGCAATCTGTGGAGTAGAATACGTTTTGACTAGCTTTGATTCCAACGATTGTTCATTTGATATATGCATTTTCTAGCTGGAATGTGATTTTTTGTGCAAGTAGTAATATTTCACATTATAAACGTGAAAATTCATAATTCATTGTGTAAATCCTAAAGTACTAATTACATTAAAGAGTTAAATTATGAATTTTCGCTTCGCACAAAAAATCACATTCTAGCTAGAATGTGATTTTTTGTACAAGTAGTAATATTTCACATTATAAACGCGAAAATTCATAATTCATTGTGTAAATCCTAAAGTACTAATTACATTAAAGAGTTAAAACTTTAGATGACTTGAGAACTTATTATGCTCATTATGAAATTTCGTGCATAGATTATCCTAAGCTTGGGAAGTAACATAATATGTGACTTCGAAAATCTATTATTAGGGTGACACAGCAGGTCATTAAGATTTGGTGCACTACATATTCTTTAGAGAAATAACATAGGTTACATTAAGCCCTGGTAAATATGTAATATTCTTTTTATTTTATTTTTCTTAACATCTTTGATATTGAACACTATGCTATGTTTCTGTTATGTTTTATGTAAGTTGTAAGTAGTTAATTTTTTTTTGTAAATAGAGTGCTCTCACGCTCTGGTAAACCAGCGTTACAGTAGATTAGTCTGCTGTAGCATAATTCTGAGTGGAGGCCATTTTTTGTTACAATCTGTGAACTAAACAATTTATGTTCTCAGTGGCGCGGTGGGCGAGACAGCTTGTGGCGCAAGAGGTAGCGGGTTCGATTCCCGCCGAGGGGTCAAGTGTTTGTATGTTCTGCAAGCACTTTCTCCTTGGTCTGGGTGTTTAATATGTATAATAAATAATATCTATGTACGTATGTATATAATATTAAGTATATCAGATGTCTAGTACCCGTAACACAAGCTAAGAGCTTACCACGGGGCTAGATGTTGTTGTGTGGATTGTCAGGAAATATTTATTTTATGTGTAATATGTCATTTTATTGCTATTTATAATAGACACGATGGCTGAATTGTAAAATCGGTTGTCCGTATGTTAGCTTGTCCAAAAATAATTGTCACCTATTTTTTGCTTTATCAATTTAATGATAATGAAAAATTAAAAATATTTAAAAAAAAAATCTAAGGTGAAGAGCATCACAGTTCCGGAGAGAGACTTATGACTGTAAATTTTAGTACAAATTACAAACAAGCGTTAAGTTAAACTTCAATACACTGTAACGTCTCGATTTTTCAAGAAAAATAAAAAATACGTGTATATTTTTTTTATTAAGTATCAATATTACGGAATAACTCTTGTCTTATATTCCTACATAAATTTTATGTTTGATAGGCCTTCATTTGCCTACAATCTCAACTAATGTAAAGTGACGATGTGGTTTAAGATGGGGCATGAAGACCTAGAAGGTAGATGGCTTCTCCGGGCCACATTACGAAACACGGAAAAATCGCTTCACGCACTGGCCCAGCCCGGAGGGTGGTGACAAGCCGCGGCCAAAGGGTTACAACCAGAGACTGTTCTTAGCACCACCCGGAGGTCACGTGTAAGGAGGTTTAGGATTCAGAGGGTTACCACTTACGGACGGAAACAGAAAAAAACCTCCAAAAATTATATTTATTTTTTAGTCATCTACCCTACTGTGCGATAATCTATACTAATATTATAAAGAGGAAAGGTTTGATTTTTTTGTTTGTTTGTTTGTCTCGAATAGGCTCAGAAACTACTGCACCGATTTAAAAAATTCTTTCACCATTCGAAAGCTACACTATCCCTGAGTGACATAGGCTATATTTAGTTTTGAAAAATAATATGATTTCTTACCAAACTCCGATAATGTAACCCATGGTGAAAAAAAAGAACCCAAAATCTTTCTTTAATCGCGAATGCTGCGAAAACTATTGAATATATAACAAAGTGATGTATTACAACTTTGTAGAACTTATTATTATCTACAAAAAACGTCATTACATAATATCTCTAACTATTATAGTTTTGTGATAATAAGCGATTTTTTTGAAAAAATAAACCTAAATCTTTCTTTAATCGCGAATGCTGCGAAAACTATTGAATATATAACAAAATGATGTATTACAACGTTATAGAACTTATCATTATCTACAAAAAACGTTTTTACATCATATCTCTAACTATTATAGTTTTGTGACAATAAGCGATTTTTTATATTAAAAATTATAATACCACTGTTTGAAAAGGCTCTTTATTTGTATCTTGGTATTAATCCTTAACAAAATAATTTATTATGTAAGATTGCTTTAAAACCTTTATATAACTTTTTGAATTATTAGATTCTGACATTCCATTCAAAAGATATCACGAGTTATTTTTTTTTTAAAATAACCGCGGCGGCGGTCGGTCGGCTCTCTACTGAATGGTCGTGTGCGGAAATAAAAAAATTGTCGCTTGATAATATTTTGTCGCTTAGTTAGTAGTTAATAATTCGTTAACAGGTAACTAATCCCATTCAAAAAGTTATTTTCAGAACTAAACCCTAGCATAGCATAGATATTGTACATTATCGTCGGTTGCAGGTTCAAATTCAAATTCAAAATCGTTTATTGCATTCATGTGTACAATTTTGGTCCTAAAATTAATTAGCGCTTACAACATGAACGTTCAATTGGGTTAACCACCAAAACAGTACAGTTTTTTTAAGTTTTTTTCTGCTCTTTCGAATAGCATAATAATAGAATACTAGCTTTAAAAAAATACAGTTACGCTACACATTTTAACTGTGAATTTGCAGACTTCTGTCGAAATTATGTTGTAACTGAGTAGGTATGTGATCCATTTACATAAGTCGAATTGTTGTATTCCTATCCTTTGACCAAAGAAAGTTAAGTTGGTGTATGTATCTTGGCAAGCCAGCATTGCTCTTACACTAATTCTTAGCTTGAACGAAATATTATAACCCACCAACCAACAAAAATTATATACACCAATATAAAACCAACTTTCTTTAAAAAACTAACGTTACACTAATTGACCCGAACCAAGTTTATGTTTGTTGTCGGTTACACCAATTTGAGCATTGCAATCAATAGTATGTTTTCTCTTACCTTAATCTTCTTAAAAATAAAAAATCTAAATTTAAAATATAAGAAAAACCCCCGATTCGAATCCTTCAATTTCCTTTGATACCCCACTCGAGATTTTTACAGATTTTCGGTTTTCCTTCCCCACTCTAACCCCCACAATTTTTAAACGGCACAACCGATTTTCATGAAACATGTCTAAGAGCACTCGCGCCAGACTCACCTTTTAAACAAAAAAAAAACTAAGTTGAAATCGCGTCATCCGTTCGGGAGCTATGATGTCCCAGACAGATACACATCAAACATATGACACCCCTCTTTTTTTGTCGGGGGTTAAAAATGAATCGCTAAATGTGTTGCTAAGCGCATAACTCAACAACGCCTATACCAATTTAGCCAATTTATTTTTTTAAATGTTTGTTGGAGTTTAAGGATGGTTTTTAAGGAGAGAAAAATTCGAATAATTTTGAAACAATTTTGAATAATTACCCGTGCAAAGCCGGGGCGTGCCGCTAGTTAATAATAAAACAACACCTATTTCTTATATAAGCTCGAGAATGATCTAATGTATCACCTTTATGAATAAAAGTCATACCCCGTGGTTATCCTATTTAAATATGTAGATGGCTATAAAACTATTTCAAGTCCAGCTCAACTCGTGCTAACAGGATTAGTGGCCGATAAAATAGAAAAATCTACATAAAGTCTCCCATTCAAGGGGCGATAAACGTAGACAGCTTTTTATTTTTTAAATGGTATGAAAAAGGTTTCTGTGAATGAGCATTTCAGTTCGCTTATCAATTACCCGTTCACCGATGCGTGGAAAAATTCACTAGCGACACGACTTTTTATAATCATTTTGCTGTTTTAACAAACATTTATTGAATATTAAATTATGATAAGTTTAAAACTAAAATATATTGTGACAGTATTATATGGATATTTCATTTTTGGTTTATAAATTGGTGTCCAATAAAGTGTATTAAATATTTTAAATATTATATACACTTTATTGGACACATATATATAAATAAATATTTCGAGAAATTTCACACAACAACATCTAGCCCCGTGGTAAGCTTTAAGCTTGTGTAACGGGTACTAGATATCTGATATACTTATTATAATAGTCATACATCTATAGCTATTTTTTATTGTACATATTAAACACCCAGACCAAGGAGATCGTGCTTGCAGAACATACAAACACTTTCACCCTCGGCGGGAATCGAACCCGTTATTTAGGCTCCTCAAAACTGTGTTAAATATCGCCTAATCCATAATCCGCTTTATCGAAACACTTCGCGGTATAAACCGCAAAGAGATTTTAAATCGAACTTTAATGCAATTTAAAGATGCGACGGCCTCATTAAAGGCAATTCCGACTCGCCTGCCGCTGACATCTCGATTTGCATCGCTCTGACGCGGACAGTGCAGGGGTGCACTCAGGGATGCTCCTCTGAGAACGGTTGTCACGACCCTAAACCATTTTCAACCCCATAACTCTGAGAGTTTTACACTTCATCTGATCTAAATCGAATTCTAACCAAAAATATTAATATATCCAGGCAATACACACAACAACATCAAGACCCTTGGTAAGCTCTTATCATGTCTTACGGGTACTAGATATATTTCATATGATACACATTATAAATGTATAGACATTTTGTATTTTTAGTTATACATATTTAACACCCAGACTAAGGAGAATGTGTTTTCAGAACATACAAACACTTGACTCCACAACTTGAATTGAACCCGCTACCACTAGCGTACTATCGGACCTTCGCCCACCTTGCCACTGAGGCATATGGATCTGGAAAGGTCGAATCGAATTTAGACATTGTATTATGTACAAGTCCAATATCAGATAATTTCTTAATTGCACACCAATACTTACAGACTTTCTTAAAAGTAACAATTAATAGCCAATTACTAGATGTATAATCGGCGACCTTGTCGCAAAAATCAGTTTCTTCCAGACTACCTTTGGATGCATAGGATCTGCTAGGAACACACGGATAATTGAGACTCATTTAATATTAAGATCTTTTATAAACTACATTATGTTGAACCAAATGAATTATGATTGTGATTATGACCTTAATTTTAACTCCCTGATCATATTTTAAAGGGTTCGGATCGGATTCGGAGCAGTACGGAAAGTGCTGCCTGACGGTATACAGGCATGATTTTAATCATATCTCTAAGACGAAATGTAAATGCATTTGCAAAACAAGACAATGTTCTTCAATGGTATTGCTGAAACCATCCCTGTGCACTGCTATCTCTAATTTATCTAGTCTCGGCTGACTTATTAATCTAGAGCTTTGAAGGCACTGGATAGCTTTCATAGCTCGTGACGTTAATTACTGTCAAAGTTTACTTTAGTTTCTCTGTTCTGCGAAGAAGTAACAAAATGCTGTTGATGCAACCCGGTGTTGCCTTTGTGCCGAAAGCTAAAGGAAATGAACTTGCTTCAGTCAAACACAAGCTTTGACGCTGCTGTGTGGATATTCAAGGATTATTTATTTATTTAAATGCGAGTTGCCACGGCTTACCCTAGGGGTAAAAAGTTACAGTCTTAAATAAATTTGATAAGTATTAGATGGACTTATGCTACCGAGGGTTCCGTGTACCTACAGTTTAAAAAAAATTAGCAAACATAAAACAAAAATAAGTAAAGCCGACTAATTACAAAAGTTCTAAAAGATGCAGTTGGACCGATCGCAGTATTTGGTATTGTATTCAAAGAAAACTGTCCATCTTCAGGTTAGTTTCTCTTGGTCGTGTCACTACAGAAACTACATTGGAGAAAAATAAATATTTCCGGACAATCCACACAACAACATCTTGCCCCGTGGTAAGCTTGTGTTACCGGTACAAAACATCTGATATGCTTAATATAATATACATACGTATTTAGATATTTTTGTACTATACATATTAAACACCAAGACCAAGGAAAAAGTGAGATATCATTTTAATCAAACTTTGATTTGGCTTTAACAATTATATAGGCAGTGTTTAATAACAAGCTATTTGTATTTGTCACAATCGATGGCGCTATTCAAAATACAACTAGAAATATTTTATCTATTGATATAATCTTATATATAAAATTCTCGTGTCACAGTTTTCGTTCCCGCACTCCTCCGAAACGGTTTGACCGATACTCATGATATTTTGTGAGCATATTGAGTGGGTCTGAGAATCGGCCAACATCTATTTTTCATTTTGCAAAACAACGTTTGCTGGGGTCAGCTAGTTATATATAAGTTTCGCCCGGTTTATTAACAAAGGAAACTTTTTGTCGTGGTATATTTTAAATTAGGGCACAGTGAGAAACTAGCCTTACTTACATTGTAAAGACGAATTTTACATAAACCGAGCCACCACGCTGGGCATCACCTGTAGGCACTTACTTAAGTTTATACGATTCCTCGTAAATTAATAAATAAATTGGGTAAGGGATCGTGGTCGCGCCCTTAAATTAGCGCTACAATATGTACGGGGTACCAGTTGGTCAATGAATAAACATAGGAACTTGGAACTGCTTTGGGAGTTTGTTAAAGTCCTAGCCTTTATGACTAGCTTATTAGTTCTGCTTGATTTAATTATAAAGTGTCAGGCCAGTTATGTGAGAAGAGGTAGGCCGAAGATGGATATACTGTGTGAAAGATGACATGTGTAAGAAAGATGTGAGTGTTTAGAAGGCGGGTGAAAAAGGGAAGTGGAAGAAGAAAACATATTGTGCTGACCCCACGTAATGTGGGATAAGGTCAGGAAGATGATGAAAGTGTGTGGCCAGTTGTGGTAGTTTTCTACTGTTGTAGTAGTAATTGACCGGTGACCGGTAGATAGGTGTTAGTAGGTTTTTGGGGATACGCTGCGAATATCGTACTTAAACCCCTTTCTCACGAGTTTAGCCTGATCGTATCGCCTTTTGGCTCCTGAAATACAGTTTTTAACTTGTTCGGGAGCCTATGGAACCATTGTTTTGATACTGTACCTCATTTTATGTCAAATAAAGAATTTTTACTTTACTTTTTTACTTTTTACTTTTATTTATATGTTTAGTTTGCCCACTAACAAGAAAATACACTTAAATTAACTACACTACAAAACAACTCAACTAGGTATATGTTAATTTTCATTAAAGAAGCACTAAAACATAGAGGTAAATATTCTGTACTTTAATAAGCTCTTTCATTGTATTTTCTTGTTGGTGGTTCTAATAAACAAATAAATAAAGTTATAGAATAGAGTTAGTTGCGCGATCCGATCAGGCTAAACTCGTTTTACCTCCTAATTTAGATCAAATCGTTATTTTTCAATGGGCGAACTAGTTTCAATCAAACTCGATTTGTGGCATAAAATGTGGATTGAAAAGCGTCAAGAAAATATATTTGTCGTAAATAAAATAACTTTGCAGTCTTGTTGCCGGAGACGTAAAAGGTGGACGCAAGACACTTCTAGTTTGTATGCCCATCCCTTACAAACTACTGCCATCTCACCTGCCAAGTGTGGTAAGTCTATGCTCAGAGACGAGATGCTCGGGAAATGAGATGCTGCAGACTAACCGGTATTTACCAACCCTTTTTCAATATGCTGAGGCTTTTATCATCATCATCATCATCACCCTATCAACGTTCCCACTGCTGGGACACAGGGACTTCTCTCTTGACGAGAGAGATTAGGCCTTAATTCACCACGCTGGCCAAGTGCGGGTTGGTGAATGTCACATGTCCTTCAAACTGTTTAAAGTTCTCAGAACATGCCGGTTTCCTCACGATGTTTTCCTTCACCGTTAAAGCGCGTGTTTAAAGCGCACATAAATTTCTCAAGAAGAAAAATCCAGAGGTGCGTGGCGGGGTTCGAACCCACGACCTTCGGATTGAAAGTCGAGTGTCCTTCCACTTAGCCAACACGGAGGCTTTTATGAGGAAGGCCTATCACCAGCAGCGGAGCCCTACGTCTGAAATGACGGTCAATTTACAAACGTGGTCAAATTCCAGCCTACCCTAAAATTAAACATTCTCACAATATTCAGGACGTCATAACACTAACCAAAGTCACTAAATGGTAACATAAAAGATAATTTAAATTGCACCATTTTAGGCGTAATGTGTCTTTTACAGTGAATGTTAAATTTAATGGGCAGTGCGTTATAGTGATATTAATTTTGATAGTTTGGGCTACGGATGTCCCTACAGGATGGAATATTGAGCAGATTACGTTAGCAATGAATGTTTAAAGTAAATTGTAAAGGCGTGGACAGGTGTTTGAATTCCGCGTCTCTCATGTTTCAAATTAACCTAAAAAATCGAAATACTTCAAGCCTTTGACGTAATGACTGTCTAAGTGGCGCAGTGCACGAAGGTGCAATTGCGTAAATGGGTTCGATTCCCGCCTAGGGCGACGATATTAAAACGTGGCTAGATTTTGTTTGGGTTGTATAGAAATATATTTAATCTATAAAAACACGAAAAAGTAAGTATACATACTCGACTTTCATTCCGAAGGTCGTTCTAAACCGGCCTGTGGATTTTTCTTGTATAAAATTATTGTGAATTTTTAAACTTTCACGGTAAAGGCAAACATCGATCGTGAGGAAAGCGGCATGTTCGAAAACTTTGAAGAATGAATGAAATAATTTATTGAAGAGTTTGAAGGACATGTGACATTCACCAACCAGGAATTAAGGCCTTATCAATATTATAAAGTAGTCTATCTGTCCTAGGAGTGCGAACGTAAACATGGGTGCTTGTGTATACATTATTTTAAATTTTGGAGGTTTTGTCTGTTCACGTCCGTAAGCGGTAACCCTCTGCGTCGCATCATTACACGTGACCTCCGGGTGGTGCTAAGAGCAGTCTCTGGTGGGAGGCTTCGGCCGCGGCTTGTCACCACCCTCCGGGCTAGGCCAGTGCGTGAAGTGATTTTTTCGTGTTTCGTAATGTGGTCCGGAGAAACCATCTACCTTCTTGGTCTTCATGCCCCATCTTAGACCACATCGTCATTTTATATCAGGTGAGACTGTGGTCAAATGAAGGCTTAATCAGATTAAAAAAAAAAAAAAATCCCCGTCTGTTCTGTCTTCCTAATATCTATATTTTATGGAATTAATAAATTTAAAAACTACTGAACGGATCATTATACTACTTTCTGCAATGACTAGAGTTATTCCAGAGGAATGTTTTTCCTATTCTAACAGAGCCGTAACGGGCCAGCCTATTATGTAAGTTTTTACATTATCGATTTTACCCAAATGTTTTCGAAAATACTTTTTATTTAAGTTTGAAGAAGCTATAATTATCATAAAAACGTATAAAATTTCAATTACACTGAGATACATAATTGAACATCTAGGTCGTCAATTATTCCTATAAGCGTTAGTAGGTGAGTATTAATCTTACATTTTTAAGATTTATCTGTTACAGTGTTCCTCTTTCGGAGTTCTGAGTTGTCTACGAATCTACTTTCCGTTCCATACCGTTCTATACCGTTTGAACCATCGTATTTACAAGAGTCTTGCAAAAAACTTAATAAACTTAACGCTCCAATACTGAATATGCAAACAAAGACTGGTTCCGTATTCCCGCCACGTAGGTAGGGCGCCCTTTACAAATCTAAATGTCCGTAAGCTGAATTAAAATTCCGTATGCGGAACATTTTACCGATTGTCTACACAAAATATCCTTAATTATGTCGGCCGTCCTGCTCTTTTGAATGGGTTTAAAGGAGAAGAGAGAGCGATTGACGTCGGTAATTAATCCTACTACTATTATAAAGGCGAAAGTTTGTAAGTATGGATGTATGGATGTTTGTTACTCTTTCACGTAAAAACTACTGAACCGATTTAAATGAAATTTGGTACATAGAATCTCTAGAGCCTGAAAAATAACATAGGCTACTTTTTACCGCGGGAAAACGTCATTCCGCGGGAAAATCATTATAACGCGGGTAACACCGCGGGGCACAGCTAGTATTTCATAAATAAAAACAGGAATAAAAAAATAAAAGTCGTGTTTAATAATTAGTAAGTGTTAATTAAATTGACACAACAGGTCGATAAAAAATTTGGCAAAGGACTAAAAAGCCGTTAAATTAAGATCAATAACGTATTTTTGAATAAAGAAATAAATAAAAATAAGAATAATAAAGATGAAAATTATTTTGTAAAGAAAAATATTCATAGATTGTTTTTTAAAAAATACATCTATTTTGTCTTTTATCTTGCAAACTAAAAATCAAGACGATGAAGTACATAACAAGCCCCCCAACTCCAAAACTTTGATGCTGATTATCTTGGATTTTATTATAGGTATTTATTTATATAGTACATATAAATACCTGTATAGTACCTATATAGATATAGTGAAAAATTGGTGCCCAGTATTTTTGGCCACGTAATGTATTTTGTGAACAGACGGAAATGAACAGAATATCTTTTTTTTATGTAGCAATATTTTTATTTTATTTGTTCTAGATAACCCTTCATTTGGCCACAATCTCACCTGATGTAAAGTGACGATGTGGTCTAAGATAGGGCATGAAGACATAGAAGGTAGATGGCTTCTTCGGACCACATTACGTAACACGGAAAAATAATCCCTATTATCAAATTCCTTGTACATAGAAACGAGATTCAATTCAAAGCATTTACCTTGGTAAGTAGAAAATATAATGTTTTAACATTATGTTCGGATTATAAGTTGTATAACAGTACAAGCTGTAAATTATACAAAATATAACCTGTTAATAAGCCGACGAAACAAAAAGTTCTTCCATTCAGTTTTCATAGTGTAAACTGAGTAACAACTAACTAAAAACAGTGTTTTACATCCCTAGGTTCAAATCCTGTTACCGGTTAACTTTTTGCACTTTTTTGCCCACAACTTGCGCCTCGCTATACACTCAAACGTAATGAATGTAGGCGATGAAGCTGGAATTTTAATCATTACCAAACGACATTAGGTCTGACAATCATAAGCCTGTTATTTTGCCTTCTGTTTAAGTTAATTTATAATTATTGTTATGTTTGTGACTGCTAAGTCTGCGTGGAATTAGTGAAAATGTGCTCGTTGGGTAATAACATTTTTAATTTAAGTTACTAATTTTGTTCTTTCATAGTAATAAGTGCTTTATTATAAATTATTTAAGAGTCAGTTTATCATAAATATAAATATATATATATGTCGGAGGCAGTTATGAGTCGAGTTGATTGTTGTTTACATGCATAGCAAATAATATTATCTGTTTACATTTTGATTGCTTGTAAAAATCATAATTCAATTTATTTTGATTTGTTACATTTTTGAATTCATTAATAAAGGTCATTTAATTTATTAAGTTAAAAATACTGTGAAGTACGTAACGACCAATCAGAGCAGAGCACGTCGCTCGAGTGGGGTCGAGGCGCCATCTTTACTTAAGAGTGGCTGACAGTATTTTTGGGAACATTACTTAGTGAGACACCAACGGATCGAGTTGGATCGTTGGGTGTATTCGTTGTTTAGAAGTGAGATTGGTGCCTTGAACTCGCTGCTCGGTTGTTACAGTGCATTTTATTTGAAACATTTGTAAATAGACAAATTGTCGATTAAATTCTTATAAAACAGTGACTATTGTGTTTTGTGCTCGCATTTCACCCTGATGACGCCCACTAAACACGTTACCGCTTATGACGATCTCGTTAGGAATAACGATTCTCCGACATCAGAAGTGGGATCGGTGCAGGCACAAAACGTGAAAGAGCAGCTATCGGCGAACTATCGGTGACGTGCACTATTCGAAGCGCAACAATTCAGCATGAGGCTTCTCGTGAAGGCGCTTTCCAACCCACTCAAGCACGAGGACAAGGACATCACGCTGCCTACATTTCAGCCAGACGAGGCAGAAAGCGACGCGCGGGCCTGGTTGGCGACGGCTGACATCTGCTTATTGGATCAAAGTCAAAGTCAAAGTCAAAACGTTTATTTCCTTAGAAGCCTATGCTTACATGGACAGGTCAACTTAAATCTAATTTAAATAAAAACTAAGAATAATCAAGGAAATAACAAAGTCTTGACAGTTCGCTTCAATTTTTTACACTGAGTTGAGAAGCGAATAGAACAACTCAGCTTCCATCTCTTATGTTGTTATTATAACAATATTGGTGTACAACATGGTTACTTATACATTTAACATTTACAAACAAATGCTAGTCAAACATGCACATAACAGAAAAAAAAAACTAAATTTAGCTATTTTGTCCATCCTAGTGGAACCGAGCTACATCTGACCAAGCATTATCGTCTTTGATATAGTCCTCTGTAGAATAATAGGCTTTTTTCAAAAGACATTTTTTAATTAAAAACGTAAACTTTCGAATGGGTAGGTCAGTTATAAACTGCGGAAGTTTATTATAAAAACGGACACAATTGCCCATAAAAGATTTCCCCACCTTACGTAATCTAAATGTAGGGATATGTAGTTTATTCTTATTTCTAGTATTAACATTATGGAAATCACTCTTTTTAAGAAAATCTTGCTTATTTTTGTGTGTGTACAGCAAATTCTCATAAATATATTGTGAAGCAACAGTCATAATATTTATTTCCTTAAATTTATCTCGTAAGGAGTCGCGTGGTTTCATTTTATAGATTGAACGCACCGCTCTTTTCTGAAGAACAAAGATAGTTTGGATATCAGCTGCCGTTCCCCATAGCAAGATACCGTATGACATGACACTATGGAAGTAACTAAAATAAACAAGTCTCGCGGTGGCCTCATCAGTAATATGCCGCATAGTCCGAACTGCATAAGCTGCTGAACTAAGTCGACTCGCAAGAGCATTAATTTGAGGTTTCCATTGAAGTTTTGAATCAATATGTAGCCCTAGAAACACTGTTGAGTCAACAAGATCAAGCTTTTCATTATCTAATATTATTTTTATAGGACGTTCTCTGACAGTTGGTAATTTAAAATTAATACATTTAGTTTTTTTCGCGTTTAGTAGCAGATTATTAACAGTAAACCAATTCAGTACGCGAGACAAAGAATTATTTACGTCGTCATAGTTATCTTTATTTCTATCTACCTTAAAAATTAGAGAGGTGTCATCCGCAAATAAAACTATGTCACAAAGGTCCTTGGCATAAAAAGGAAGATCATTTACATATACTAAAAATAAGAACGGTCCTAGAATCGATCCTTGCGGCACGCCTAATTCTATTTTTGAGCCCGTGGATCTTTCAGTTCCAACTTGTACTATTTGAATTCTATTTGTCAGATATGACTGGAGAAGGTCTAATGCTTTACTGCAAATACCGTAATGTTTTAATTTATTTAATAACGTAACGTGACTTACACAGTCAAAAGCCTTGGAGAGATCACAAAATACACCGATAGCGTTTTGTGATTTATCCCAGGCCCCTAAGACGTGTTTTAGTAGTAATGCACCTGCATCATTAGTGGATCTACCTTTGGTGAAGCCAAACTGGTTATTATGTAATAATTTGTTAAAATTAAAATGTTCAGTAAGTTGATTTAAGATAATTTTTTCAAATATTTTACTCATGACAGGAAGCACTGATATAGGCCTATAATTGGCAGGGTCATTATGACTGCCAGATTTAAAAAGAGGGACAAGCTTACCATGTTTCATGAGATCAGGAAATAAACCCACCTCAATACACTTATTGAAAATATGAGCTAGATAAGGTGCAATTTCGTTAATGATGTTACCCAGCATTTTTGTTGATATGTTCCAAAGGTCCTCAGTATTTTTTATGTTAAGGGACTTGTATGTTTTTACAATATCGTCAGTGTCAACGTAACTGAAATCGAAACCATCTACACATTTATCAACAGATGATTCTAATAAATCTACAGCCTTTTCGGCGGAGGAGTTTAATGAATGGGTTACAGTTTTAGAAATGTTACAAAAAAACTTATCGAAGGCATTCGCTACCTCTTTATTTTTAGTTAGAACGGTGTCATTGATTTTTAATATAATATCTTTTTTTTGTGGCTTTGACCTTCCAGTCTCATTATTTATAATATTCCAGGTAGCTTTAGGTTTATTAGTAGAACACGTTATTTTGTTTCTAAGAAAGAGAGATTTAGCGGTATTGCATACTTGTTTAAACAGCTTCGAATATGTATTTACGTAGGAAAGAAAAGAATCGTTATGAAACATCGATCCCCTGTCAGAATAGAGTTCGTATAGTTTATTCCTGCTTTTAAAAATGCCTGGCGTAGCCCAGTCAGTGAAACTAACTTTTTCTCTAACCTTACAAAATTTAATCTTAAATATTTCATCGTGTGCCCTTGCAATTATTTCGGAAAGCGAAGTAAATAGATCATTAGGGTCATCAATATAAGGTAATGAGACAAGATTATATGCTATTTTACTTTGGAAAATAGAGATGCGCTCCTTTGTTATAGGCCTGTAACTAAATTCCACTAACTTATTTATAGAATTGGTATAGGGGAACTTAACACTTTGTCCATAATGATCTGAATTCAAATGTTGTATTACTGATTTACTAATTGGAGATTTATTACTGAAAATATTATCTATACAAGTGGTGGTAGTAGAAGTTACTCTAGTTGGTTCATTAAAAATGTTATGCATACTAAAACATTTGAATAAGTTAAGTAGTCTATCAGCTAGAGGATTTTGTAAGATATCTATATTGAAATCACCACAGACAATCAGATACTTGTTGCAGGTAAACATTTTAAGAAGTACTTCTTCCATAGTAGATTCAAAAATTTCCTGGTTTACACTCGGAGGACGATAAACGCATAAGATTAAATGCCGCTCCAGTTCCACACAAGACAGTTCAATATTTCTCTCAATACTTAACCTAACTATGTCTTTACGCTCTTTATATTTAAGATTGTTTTTGACAAATATTAATGATCCACCGCGGATGGCGGTGCTCCTTTTATAACAACTAGCACAACAATAATTACCATAAAAAGGTAGCAGCTGATTATTTAGAATCCAGTGTTCTGTTATGCACATAATGTCAACTTTAAAAAAATTTAAAAATAATTCTAATTCTAAAACTTTGCTGGATAAGCCTTGTATGTTTTGATGTACTATATGTAATTCTAATTGCTTTTCCATTGTCGAAGAAGTCAGTTTAAATTAATATTATCTGACATTGAAATAACTTTGCCCTCATTAGTAAAATTACTAACTACTAGTACAGGCTCGTCCGGTAACTTCGTTATACTTTCTATAACTGGATCAAAAATATTATATGCTAACAATTTAGCAAGAGTTAATTTACATTTTTTACTAAGGTACATAGTATCTTTAGTCATAAAGCAATTACTAATAAAATTATTAGTTTCGAAAAATAAAACGTCACTATGACGACATGTCAGATTATACATAAGCAAATTGCTATTATATATCAGTTGATTTTGCTTTTCACTCAATGACTTTGAGTACGGAAGAGCACAAAGAATTAGTTTGCCCAGGCCACATTGTATCTTATTTAGCAAAATTTCAACTAATTTAATTATTTCAGAACGTTTTAAGTTTACGTTACTTAATTGAACTATAAGGCTTGTATTGCTGTCCAAACTAGAGTCACCATTAATAAGGCTTGTCATTGTACTGATACTACAATCAGCAAAACAATTATTAAAAACATTTTGCGTTAGGAGGTCATTCAATAGCATCGCAGCATACAGCCGACCAGATGATAATCAGCAAACAACTACGACCCCTGATCGCTCCAAAACAGCCGTTGCTACGAAGTTCCCTGTGATTTGCTACAAGTGTGGAGTTGAGGGTCACGTCACATCGCGTTGCACAACGCGCGCAGCCTACTGCCGCTACCAGTACTGTCAAGAGAGAGGACGTGTGCGGTATGAAACCTATCTTCGGTACAATTGCACAATTCGGTGAGCAGTTTTCATTTTGTTTTGATTCCGGGGATGATTGGTCATTAATTAAAGAAAGTATCTCTGGCAGACTTGTTGGTACATTGCAAAATGCAATTGTTACTTTAATTAGTGTAGGAAAGACTAGTGCGTGTTGTCGAGAAGCTAGATGGCCTCGATGTTTACATGTTGATGAAGTCTTTTTTTTTCGCGAGCTTCGTCATAACATTTAATGGTAGTTGCGACTAGGTCTACTTTGAGATCCCGATGTATGTCTGCATTTCTTATGTACCACGGAGCGTTTACGATACTCCGAAGTGCCTTATTTTAAAATCGTTAGACAATCTGGATATTGCTCTGTTTGGTACTGCCCCAAAGCTAAATACCGAACGTCCATATTGGCACTAAGACTTGCTTATATAGCAGTAGTTTATTGTTCACTGATAACGCAGAGTGTTTTCCAAGTAACCAGTACATCTTCTTATAGCGAAGCCCTAATTCTTCACATATCTTCTTGACATGAGCTTTCCAGCGAAGCTTTGCATCTAATGACATACCTTAGTTTGGTCTTTTATTTGTGAAGTAAATGTGGACTGACCTTGACTCATTTAATTTAATTCGCCATTTCTGTGTCCAGTTCAAAACAGTGTTCACTGCTTTTTGTACCTTTTCTGCCGCTTTTGCATGAGTGACTCCAGTAGCTGTTATTATGGCTGTATCATCAGCAAATGTGGCAATGATATTGTTTTCTAAATCTGGAATATCTGCAGTATAAAGTAAGTACAAGACGAGGACACTTACCTTGTGGCACTCCAGCTTCAATTTTTTTTAGATCTGTGTAAGCGTCATCTTAACGAACTCTAATCTCATTCTTTGTGTAGATAA
The DNA here is from genome assembly GCA_929108375.1 of Gymnoscelis rufifasciata. Lineage (NCBI taxonomy): Eukaryota > Metazoa > Arthropoda > Insecta > Lepidoptera > Geometridae > Gymnoscelis > Gymnoscelis rufifasciata. The sequence goes on from OV815320.1 coordinate 3,114,433, forward strand.
GTCTCTAATAACAATATCAGCAAATTGCTTTGGGAATATAATTCGTATTTTATGTAAAAGACCTTTAAGAAGACCTTAAAGAAGACTATTGTCTTCTGTGCAGACTTTTCTTTCTTCAAAAGTATTTTGTATTATTTTCGTTATCCTTTGTACTTGGTCTAAGGTGGAGTGTTTTGCCTGAAAACCAAATTGAAAGTCCGGGATCAACTTTTAATGGGGTTAATGGGTCTGTTGAGAAAAAGCTTTTCAAATAGTTTGGGCATAATTAGTAAAAGAGAAATAGGTGTGTATGATGTTTTTTCATGTTCTGGTTTTCCCGGCTTTGGAAACATAATGACTTCAGCAACTTTCCACCTGGTACATATTTAAGCCTAAATGCCGCGTTTATGAGTGTAGTAAGCTTTAATATGGCCTTTCTATTAAGATTTTTTTAATTATTTACCAGTGGTTAGATCATACTCCGGAGTTTTCTTAAGGTCAAGCATTTTTATTTCTCTTTGTACTTCTTTTGGCGTTACTCGTTGTATTTCCAGTTCTTCACAAGATTTATTTTGCTCACTATTCATAGCCCAAAATCCATCAGATTTTTTAGTGGGAGCAATATGCATAGTTGGCTTCTTTAGGCTCTTCGTGGCTTTTCAGAGTGAATAGTCTGTTTTTCGAGCATTGTTAAGTTAGCTTAAGTTAGTTTTCATATTTTCATCATGGAAGATTTTATTATCCTTCTGAGTCTCTTTGTAAGATTATTAAAACGTGATTTTTCTTGTGGACACCTAGTTTGTTGCCATTTCTTCCTTTTTTTGAAGTAAAAACATCCTTATCTCCATCGAGTACTGGTAACCTCTCGGTCTTCTGTTTTTTTAAGGGAGTATTATTCCATGCGCTTTGTTGGATGTTTGTTATAAAATGTCTTAAGTCTTCGTCGAATTGGTCTCGACTCTTCAATGCTTTAGTTCAACAACAGAGTCCAAGTCAGACTTGAAACTCTCCCAGTCAGTGTTTTTGTTTACAAAAATATCAGGTATAAAGGTCAAAATACCATTATTTTGACCTTTGGGTTATTATGGGTGAGTGATCTGAACTCATATCGAAGCCTTCCTCTATGTAGGTACATGAAGTTGGATGATACATTTTTATAAACAAAAAAAAAAATAATAATAATAATAATAATTAGGTCCGGTATCTCACAATGCATCTCTTTAGATGTGTATTATGACAAATATTAGCTAGATTAACTCTTAGCAGTCTTGACGCTAGTAGTGAAGGTCATGGCGCGATGTTCCTCCAAATACCTGATACAAAGCTACATCCAGTCGAATATTATAGCAAACGCGCAGCACATGCAGAGTCCCGATGCCACTCCCTCAGTCATTATGTCCCAACCGAATTGGATCCATTCCTGTAGAATGCATTCATACTATGTTTCTTTTGATTATGTGTCGAGGTAGTATAACGGCGAGTTGGCCTATATGTTATGGCGAGGTGGCCAAAATTGTAACGGCGAGTTGGCCGATATGTTATGGCGAGGTGGCCAAAATTGTAACGGCGAGTTGGCCGATATGTTATGGCGAGGTGGCCAAAATTGTAACGGCGAGGAGGCCAATTTGTAACGGCGTGGTGGCCAATTAGAAACGGCGAGGTGGCCGATATGCAATGGCGAGGTGGCCAATTTGCAAAGGCGAGGTGGCCAATTTGCAAACGCGAGGTGGCCAACGTTGGAGGGCGAGGTGGCCAAATGTAAAAGAGGGCCTGTTTTGATTCGATGGATTTTACTTTTTACATTTTGTTTGAGGCTAACATCATGAAACTTTTCTATAAAGGCAGTTGAAGTTATTTGGTCAGGAGTGGCCGAACGTTACTAAAATGTTTGGTTTTTTTTGACAGATGATGCGCGGCCTTCATTATCACACGAGGGCGTGTGATATGTCAGGATGGCTGTGTCGGAGGCAGTTATGAGTCGAGTTGATTGTTGTTTACATGCATAGCAAATAATATTATCTGTTTACATTTTGATTGCTTGTAAAAATCATAATTCAATTTATTTTGATTTGTTACATTTTTGAATTCATTAATAAAGGTAATTTAATTTATTAAGTTAAAAATACTGTGAAGTACGTAACGACCAATCAGAGCAGAGCACGTCGCTCGAGTGGGGTCGAGGCGCCATCTTTACTTAAGAGTGGCTGACAGTATTTTTGGGAACATTACTTAGTGAGACACCAACGGATCGAGTTGGATCGTTGGGTGTATTCGTTGTTTAGAAGTGAGATTGGTGCCTTGAACTCGCTGCTCGGTTGTTACAGTGCATTTTATTTGAAACATTTGTAAATAGACAAATTGTCGATTAAATTCTTATAAAACAGTGACTATTGTGTTTTGTGCTCGCATTTCACCCTGATGACGCCCACTAAACACGTTACCGCTTATGACGATCTCGTTAGGAATAACGATTCTCCGACATATATATATGTCGGCTTATATAGTAATATGTCGGCTTCGTCCTAAAAGTTCTTAGATTAAAAATGTAATCATTGGTCGAATTAAATTCTACCGTCAACACCTTTACCGTTCTCCTATATCTTATAAACTACTTACTCAACGTCTACATATTGCAAATTTCAGCAATTGAACCCGTACAAAGTCGAGGCGGATTACATAATGCGTACTGTGCCAAAATGTATTGAAAAATTAAAAATCTTTAAATCATAGTGAAATATCTCATTTGTAATTTATATACATTTGATACTCGTGATTTTTCAAAAGTTATGTATAATGTTGCTGTAAAAGCCCGAACTACGGTATATCGCACGTCGTGCGGTAATCGGCGTCGCACGGGTAAAAAAAGGTCCCGGCAATTTTTTTCCTTATTTGCTCACCGTTTAGACCTACCCTGGACTACGACAAACATTTTAAAACCAAAATCAGCTCAATCGGCCCAGCCGTTCTCGAGTTTTAATCAGACTAACGAACAACAATTCATTTTTATTTATATAGAGGTAGATAGAAGATAGATGAGGAGGACTTTGTCGCTCAGCGACCACATCGTCCGACAAGACAACAATAACAATTCACTACAAATACCAAATACAGATAAAGGAAAAACACGCACACAACTTATCTAAACCTAGATAAACTATTTAATAAGTAATTGTATTTAATCAGACGTAGGAGTAAGAATTTATGAAAATAAAACATTTATTTTCGGAATTTTACTATAAGAATTTGGTTAATGCTAGGTGTGCCATTGACAGTCGGTAAAATTTGATAAAAACACTCAACTGTCTATACTTTTTATATAAAACAAGACCAGGATTTGTGGTGATTCGGCGGCCGCTGCCGCATTAGGCTTGCACTTATTTTTCACAAACAAACATAACTAACATATTAGCTATTTTCCGGACAATCTACACAACAACATCTAACCCCGTGGTAAGCTCTAAGCTTGTGTTACGGGTACTAGATATCTGATATACTTAATATAATATACATACATAAATAGATATTTTTTTATTATACATATTAAACACCCAGACCAAGGAGAAAAGTGCTTGCAGAACATTCAAACAATTTTACCCTCGGCGGGAATTGAACCCGCTACCTCTTGCTCTGCAAGCGGATATTCGCCCACCGCGCCACCGAGGCAGCTGCAAAAAGTAATTACATTTTCTTTACCATATCTAATTAAACGAAATTTTAAACTTTGTATTTAGACTTATCACGTAATAGTATTTATTTCCTAAATAATAAAAAATTAAAGTAGATAGTACAATTATTTTCTCACACACACAATAGGATCGGTGCTTAACGATCTTAAAAAATACATTTTTAACGTGCTTACGTTCATAATTTGTTTGTAACATTTATCATAAAAGCATATTCATTAAAAAATAAACCTAAAACTTACCGAGTTAATGTTTGTAAAAGTGCGAATCGCAAAATCACTCGGGCTTTTACCACTAAGAGTTGGTAGGTTACGCTGGCAAATCCTAGGTATACCCATACTTCTTACTTTCACAGTAACATATACCAGTAATATTGCCAAATAGTAAATCATTTTATATCAAATTTATCCTACAGCAAGAAAATGAAGAAACACAAATAAATAAACAAAACGGTTAGGTGCCAAGTGTGATTGAAAAGTCTAAACCGATAAGCGGGAGTGCATTAAGTGAATTTGCACATTAATCTTCCAACCCAGTGAAACGTTCACGATACGAGAGCTGCGAAACTTGGAAGAGGTATTTGAATAATCTTATATATTAAATTCACTATATAAATTTGCTTTTTTTTTTTTTATGCTCGATAAGTCTTCATTTGACCACTATCGCACCTGATGAAGATGACTAAAGTGACGATGTGGTCTAAGATGGGACATGAAGACCTAGAAGGTAGATAGCTTCTCCGGGCCACATTACGAAACACGAAAAAATCGCTTCACGCACTGGCTCAGCCCGGAGGGTGGTGACAAGCCGCGGTCGAAGCCCCCCAGTGACTGTCTATGTCTAATCTAACATCTCTTTCTCAGAAAATAATCTTATAAAATATATTTTTTTTTAATCTGTCAGTACTGAAAATATTATCTAACCACATAATTGCAAGACCTAGGGTCTTGTTCAAATATGTAATCACTGTAAACTTATATTCATGCAAATAAAAATATTTAATTTCAGTTTAATAACTTTTTATCTGTAAAATATTAGTACACGCAGATGGACTCGCTTGATTATAGGCATAGACTAATTACCTCGAGAGACTTAGAGGTTATTAGTCTATGATTATAGGTAACTGGACTTGAGCCTGCCTTTTATACATTTATGTACTTCGATACCCGTATTCACTACCCATATTACTACCAGTAGTAACATGGGTATCTTTATTACCCGTGTAATAAGTGATCTGATTGTAAGACGGGAAATTTTTATTCTCCATTACTAATACCCATTATCTTGGTTCTAACTTACTTCTTCTTATGATTACCTTGACATAATAGATGAAACAATACGTGAATACTGCTAGTAATTAACTTATTAATAGTGATGTGATTTGCTAAGCAAAGCTTAAACTCAAATGCCAAATACCAGACACGCATAAACAATGAAGAGCGTTTCATGATCCGTAATCTAAACTTTATGAATCTAAGTACTTCTTCGTAATTTCTGGTAGCCTGGTACTTCTAATACAGGTACGGCTTTTTTTAACTGACTGCCGCCGTCGTAATACGTGACGTAGGTATTATTCACGAACTTACAACGAGCGAATGAATTCGATTCCCGCTGAGGGTTTTTTTTGAAGAAAATGAAATGAAATGATTTTATTTGCAAGAATACAAAATAATTAATACATGTCGGATCTTAAAAAGTAAAAGGCAATGTATTCAGCCTACAAGTAGGCGTGCAACTGTTAAATCAAAATATAATTAATTTTTATTACATGTTATATATAATATATTTAAAATTATAATTCTCAGGAACTATCAAGTTTTGTACAACAATATCTAATTGTTGATTTTCAGTTATAATACCCGCGACCTTACGACTTTTCTGTAAAAAATCGCCCATAGTAACTTATTAAAATTGCCACATCCAAAATAATACTTACCATCCAAAAGCAAGAAGTTACGAGTAAAGTCTTAGGAAAAGTTGGCAAAACCCGCTCGTTCATAAGTCACCGCCTACGATATTGGAACGGGGAAGTACTGCTCACGTAAACTTAAATCACGCTGCAGCCAAGTACATACATTTTAGGGTTAAATTGAACATATATTCTCATCTTCCAACAGGGTTAACATGGATTTGCTAGATTTTATGGCATTCTACGTTATTCAGCGATATTTTGGACGCGGTATTATTACGGCCTATAAAAACTTTTTACTTACAAAGGCTGATAATTATAAAAGATTTAGATTTTTCTACCAAACAATAATTAAACTAAAACAGTTGCAAATAGACACAAAGCTTAAAATATTACTGAAAAACTGGCTCTGTATCAGAATGTGCTAGACTACTTAACTAGCATGCTAACCATGTATGTTATAATAGCTCTGCACCTATATCCTGTTTGTCTAGATGCGAAAGTCAAAAGATCACAAAGTGAACTGTGGTTCTTTTCGTGCAGTTTTTAACCCCCGACAAAAAAAGAGGGGTGTTATAAGTTTGACGTGTCTGCCTGTCTGTCTGTCTGTTCCACCATAGCTCCCGAACGGATGGAGCGATTTAGTTTTTTTTGTATGAAAGGTGAGTTTGGCCCGGGTGTTCTTAGACATGTTTCATGAAAATCGGTTGAGTTGTTTACAAGTTATGGGGGTGAGAGTGGGGAAGGAAAACAGAAAATCTGCAAATATACTAGTGTGGGGTATCAAATGAAAGCGCATCGCGTCCACATTACATAATATTATGTTGTTTTACATTAAAGGAAATGAAGGCATTGGAATCGGGGGTTTTTCTTAAATTTTAAATTTAGATTTATTATAAAATTAATTATTAAAACTCGTGATTATTTGAAAGTTTAAATAAATAATGCTTTGAACGGAGACATTACAATTAGTGTAGGTACAAAACTTTCAATAATAATGGGTTCACAGTGGATGCATTTCATCCAAATGCAATAACTGAAAATTTGGGAGACAGGCCGGTGTCGACCACAAATGGAGTAAACCAATTTCTTGAAACACTAGAAGAAGTTACAAATGTTAATTAAAGGTTAAACCACTGTTTATTGGTGATTATTTTTTTTTTTTTTGTTTGGGGTCTCAGTGTTTTCTATGTATCATTATGTATGTATTTAAAAAAAAAATGTATTGTATCTATCTAATATATCAGTCACCTAACACCCATAGTACAAGCTCTGCTTAGTTTGTGGTTAGGAGACGCTGTGTGAGTAGTCCGGAAAAAATTTTTAATAATAAATGTGATAGGTTTGTTTGACTGATAAGGAAACCATTAAAAAAAAATTATTAAGTAAGTAACTAACGAAAAAAATGGATAAACGCGAAAATATTGGTACAGATTCACTTTAAAGACTTTTTTTCGACAAATGGGCTTCCAAATCGAAAAATAGTAGATCAAAAAATACTCGACATAAACCCATCTTTCGAACCCCTTCCGGTATACCAATGTTAAAACACCATGTATTCACGACTAGCTGTGCCCTGCGGTGCTACCCGCGTTATAATGGATGAAGTACTCTTAACCAACAACATAATTATTTATTTGAATAAAGATTAATATTATTATGTTGATACAACTTAAACAAATTATTTCGACCAAATTAGGTACCATAAAAACGGTTTTTGTGAGTTAATCTTAAAAGATAGACATATACTATCGCGGACTGTTTTTTACCACTATATCTTTGCTCCTATTGGTCGTAGCGTGATGTTATATAGCCTATAGCCTTCCTCGATAACTGGACTATCCAACACAAAAAGAATTATTCAATTCGAACCAGTAGTTTCGGAGATTATTGCGTTCAAACAAACAAACAAACTCTTCAGCTTTATATATTAAAGTATAGATTGATGATGATTTCTTGCAATTTAATCAATCTGTTGTACATTAATTCGAAAACACTGTGAAAATGTACCCCATCGTAAATCTCTCAAGTTATTCTAGCTAAACAAGAATGTGTACATAACGTAGTACGGTTTTCAGTTAAATTTAGAGATTTCGCGTCGTAATTGAGTTTCTCGGAATCTTTGTTTATTAAACAGAACGGTAATCCTAAACGCGTGTAATTAATCAAACTTTCTGAGAATGCGAATCACAAAATACTGGTAGGTACCCTTTCTCGGTACTTTTGAGGTTTTTGGTTTTACGTAGCGTGAGTAATTACGCTTTTTAATACACAAATATTTCAGGATAATCCACACAACAACACCTAGCCTCGCGGTAATCTCTGAGCTTATGATACGGGTACTAGACATCTGATATACTTAATATTTTATAGATATAATAGATCCATCATAATGAATTAGAACAGTAAAAATTGGTTGGTATTTTATACATGTATTCGGATTCATTATTTTAAATAATTTACAACACAAAATAGAACAATATTATCATCATCTTATACTAGTCCACTGCTAGACAAAGGTCTCTCCTAATGAGTGCCATAGTGCCCTAGTATTGATTTAGCGTATTATATCGATTTTGTCGCATTTCATGATATAAGTATATGATAGATTGTTACATGCAGGGCTAAAACTGGATAAAAAAAATCCTTCAGAAAGATCTTAGACGTAATTATGCATATTATACAAAAAATATATATACGGTCGAATTGAGAAACCTCCTCCTTTTTTGAAGTCGGTTAAAAAAACACTATCAGACGACTGTGTAATAAATTATGCGGTAGGTTTTTTTTATCCAGTTTTAGCCCAGCATGTAACAATCTATCATAATACTAATATAATGAAATGCGACAAAATCGATATAATACGCTAATGTATAAAATACCAACCAATTTTTACTGTTTATAAATTTTATGCAGAAAAAGAATAAGACACATCCGTAACTTTCGCACGCACAGGACGAAACCTGCCTCTCTGGGATAGCGCCCCAGCGCGCTCTTTTTCTGCATAAAATTTATAAATAGTTTCACCTACAACGTGAGGTTTATCACTTATTAAAAATATTTAACAATTTTTACTGTTCTAATTCATTATGATTATTTTATTTAACAATTTGAGAACTTATAATTGCACACTTGCGACCAAGCAGATAGTAATAAAAATGTCAGTATAAATCTTAACTGACCGGTACGTGATCAGGAAATTCTCTCCCAACCAAAATCAAATACCAGATGTAATGAAAATATTATGTTTTGGCTGAACAGTCGCCTTATCGTCCGGCCGCACGCACGACACCGAAATCGAAATGAAAATATAACCCCAAAGTCAACAAACCACAAAATTAGTTTTATCCGAAAATAGTAAGAAAAAGCAACAGAGAGGGCAAATAGAATGGACTCGGGGGATTCGCGTTTCGGACTTCATACTTGACACTCAGGAAATACTTAATGAATAATTTGAAAGTACCTACACAACGACGGGTATTTAAATAATAATAATGTGTTATGTAGTGTGTAATTGTATATTTAAGTATTAAATTTTTGTTTTTATGATAATGTGAATTTAATTTTTTGTGTATTTTCAATTTGTTTGTATTACGGATCCCTGTTGTCTGAATAAATGAATTATATTATAATTATTTAGATTTTTGAACGAAACTCGATTTTTGAATACAGTGAAAGGTACCTTCACTGTATTATATAACGTAGTGCCTGTTTCAGAATCTCCAATTAAAGTTAGGCAATGGTTAAAATATAAAGCTTTTTCTTTCAGTCACTTGTGACAGATCGAGATAGCTCTTGACTAATTTAACAATTGACACGTTTAAATAACTTATCTAACCATTTAATTGTGCAGTCTGGTGGTTGGAATAGCGAGTTTGTTTTAGTTTGGGCAATCACCAAATACCTCAAGCTATAAAATATATGGTCATCAAATGAGATGACAGTAGCAGGAATCTAAGAGCTGTGAAGCTCGCTCCTTTGTCATCTGAATTTGACGCGCAGGCCAGCTGAGGTGACATGGCCGCTAAAGCAGCTTTTAAAACCGGCTTTAAGGTTTCTGGGGCGTCTGGTGACCTGTGATCTAGTTTTCGCTTCGGTTTTTTTACACAATCTTTTATAACATCATTTATGATAAGCTTTAGTGCATAACCAGATTTGAAAACTACAAAAAATAAATGAGTGTTTATTTATAAGAATTTGATTTTAGTGCAGTGCCTCTGATGTGATGTTCACGTTGACTGTGCCGTCTATTTTGAGAAATTTTCTGGCACGTCCATCTGTTTCAATGAAGCCATTAAAGACCTCATATGTGACGTCCATAAACAATAAAAAGAATACGATGAGACATTGTCGTTTTCGCCAATTTATTTAATTGTTCATTCTTACGTCCCTAGAAAATCAAAGTTCTAACTCCCAAGTCCAGCCCAGGAAACGCGATTCAGTTATCTTCGGCCAATGCATTACATGTAATGCACGGACAGTCAACGTGTTAAGACGTGTGCGTAATATTATATATATTTATATTTTAGGTAATATTATAATATAATGTATACTTTAGATAGATTTACTTTACGACATCAAGTCTTGAGTCATAGTCATAAGTCGACTATGATGAGTTGCTATTTTGACGAGTTGACCCCAAAGTCGAGTTGCTATTTTGACGAGTTTACCAAAAGCACTGTTTTTAGACGAGTTCTCCCTCAAGAAAATTTTCGGACGAGTTGACTCATATGACTTGTTGGTCTTTAGACGAGTTAACAAAAAAGACTAGCAGCAATTTTTACGAGTTAACCCCAAAGACGTAATAGCCCTATATTTGAACCTTTGTCTAATTTCTCAAATAAATGATTTGACTTTGACTTTGACTTTGAATTTTACTCGGAGATGATGAGGCGCTAAGTGTTACTTGGGACAAAGATTTATGGATTTATGTGGATTGTCCATCAATATTTCCTGATTTTATTCAAATAGTGTTGAATCCCTTTGTATATAATATAAGCCAAGCTTTTATGAAATCATTGTTTAATATTAATCTTTAATATAAAAATGAATCGTAAAATGTGTTGGTAAGGGCATAACTCAACAACGCCTGGACCAATATGGCCAATTTTTTCTTTTAATGTTGGTAGAAGTCCAAGGATGGTTTTTACGGCGGAAAAAAAACAAATTATTGCCGGGAAGATAATTACCCGTGCGAAGCCAGGGCGTGCCGCTAGTACTTTATAAAATTAAGTATCATTCAAGAAAATACCTAATTGCATTATAAAACAATACAACGCTCAAACTCAAATGAAAAGTCGCCATTTTGATAATTTGCACGATAACAAAACATTTTCAAAGCGTGTCTAATTTCAACGCCAGCCCAATTAGCATAGGGGTCTTTACGACCCTTCCTTTGGTAATACGAGTTTGGAACGAGTATGGATGAAGTGTGATTGCAGGGTAAATTTGACCCGTCTGGAGTACGTGAAAATAGGAACGGCGGCGTACCCTTTACCAAATATGAGATTTTACAGTCTGAGAAACTTCGAATTAAGTTTTCATGGTATTTGGAGTTTGAGATTGAGTAATTGGTTTTGTTGAATAGTTAGTTTTAGTTGAGTGTTTACGCCCAAAACGTAAAACGACTAATTAAATAAGAATCTAGTCTGCAGTAGTCTCTAATAACTTGAACTACTTGTAAACTCTTATGGTGACAGTTGAAAATCAATGTTTGCTCCATGAGCAACTTTACGCCGTGCTGTAGCCTTTTTGTTTTACTGCAACGCAAACATGCGCTAATCGTGTTAACTTAATCTAATTTTAAGTTAATAATGTATCCATTTGTTTTTGCTCGATTATTGTATGTGTGTGATTGGATTTACAATATAACGTTTCATCGAACTCCCATAGCACAAACTCTGCTTAGTTTGGGGTTAGGTGATGCTGTGTCGGGAAATATTTATTTATTTATAATTGGAATAAAAGTAAAGAAGCCAAATAGGACTTGTTTAAATATCCAAACCAAAACACAAGATGTTTAGGTATTTAAAAAAAGTTGGATCCTTCTTAAAACTTTTTCACCGTAGTTTAAAAGATTTGTAAAAGTTTCAACATCTTCGCTCGAAGATCGATCAGCCACTCGAGCGTATCACGATCTATTTGAAACTACTCACTTTGAAGTTTCGCATGTGAATTTATTTTGCAACAAGTCATTTTGGGATACGCTTTTGTGGCAACATATTGATTTCAGGTGGGTTTTGTATGGATTTTATTGTTACAGATTACCAATATTTCGGATTATATTATTATAACAGCTAAAGTGAGTTCTCTCTTGACGAGAGAGATTAATTCACTACGCTGCTGGCGAAATGCGGGTTGGTGAATGCCACATGTCCTTCAAACTCTTTAAAGTGCTCTCAGAACATGCCGTTTCTCTCACGATGTTTGCCTTCACCGTTAAAGCACGTGTTTTAAAGCGCACATACATTTTTCAAAAAGAAAAATCCAGAGGTGCGTGGCGGGGTTTGAACCCACGACCTTCGGAATGAAAGTCGAGTGTGCTCCCACTTACCCAACACGGCTTTTTTTACGAAATGTTAACTTTACTTTAATTAAAGTATGTAGGTACATTTAGTAAAAAGAAAAATATTGAAATTTGTTCATTTCGTAAAATTAAAGTACCTACATTATGTACATTTCGTTAAAGAAAGTTACTTTAATAGGTTTAAAGTAAAACCTTATCAGTAAATTAATTCATCATGACAAGATTAAGTATACATTGTATGCTTAATAGGTACTCAAATAAATGTACAATGTAATACAATGTATACCTAATAGGTACTAAATGTATACTTAATAAGTATACAATGTATACTTAATAAGTATATAATGTATACTTAATAGGTACTCAAATAAATTATATTTTTATTCTCTCAGACCTGAAACTATATTATTGAGGCGCGAACGCGGTTATAAACCTCAGACAACAAAAATGACAGAGCCTTTATTTTTTCAACCTAGATAGCCTACAATATTCACAAGGAATTGAATAAATGACTAAAAAAAATATATTGTCCATCATTAGGTAGGATTACTTAAAAAAAATTACACAGTTATTTTTTTTCTTGCAAGCGAAAAATCAAGACTTACCGCGTGTCGTCATGCTTTCGAGCAAAAGTTTAAGTACTATTTCGTCTCGATAGGTTAAGTAATATTATATTTTTTAATACTTTTTCTATAGGTGGAAACTTGTAATTGGCCGTCTCTGTGTTTGTAACTGACTGTTACATTTGCAAGCTTTTATATAAGTTTTTCATAATTTATACTAGCTGTTAGTTTTCCCAAAATTTTGTAAATAAATAAATAAAATTTATAAATGTCTACGTCAAAAACTTTGATGCTCTTTATCTTGCCAATTTCTTATTTAATTTATAAAACTTAAATTTAACTTAAGTTTTACTTTTCAGCGATACACACAGCAAACAGACGAACTAGACATAATACCAATTTTTTATGTAGTCATACCTATTAGAAATAGATTCAAACAAAACGATTTCATTACCAAATAAATTTATAAAATAAATTCTGGTCACACGATGTCAATGTCAATGTTGTAATTAAATCACGGGAAATCATGTTTTCGTTTTACTTTTCAGCGATAGCACTTAAAGCAAGCTATCTGATAAGTTTTTGCAAATAGTTTAAATTTAAACAGTAATCTATACAATAATATGAATTAAATTCCCCGCCGCATCTGCCTGTCTTCCTGTCTTTATGTTCGGGATAAAATCTAAAACTACTGAACGGCTCTTCATGCGGTTTTCTGCAATAGGTAGAGTGATTTCAAGAGGCTAAGTTAGAGTAAGAGTAATTAGTAATAAATTGAGTTAGGAGACCCCAGCAAACGTTGTTTTGCAGAATGAAAAATAGATGTTGGCCGATTCCCAGACCTACTCAATATGCTCACAAAATTTCATGAGAATCGATCAAGCCGTTTCGGAGGAGTATGGCAACGAAAACTGTGACACGAGAATTTTATATATTACTTGTAAAAGAAGGAGCACTTATTATGTATGTCTATTGTATTCTAGAATTTAAGAAATGTATGGTGTTACCTTTGTTAGTAGTCCTTAAATAAATAAATAAATATTAGATAAGAAGATAATGTATAAGATTACTAAGTGATTATTTATTGAAACTGTTATGAACAGACTTGTAACGTTATGTTTTATACTTAGTTTTATTTAGTACTAGCGGCACGCCACGTAATTATTTTCCCGGCCTTTAATTTGTTTTTTTTCTCGCCGTAAAAACCATCCTTGAATTCCAACGAACATTTAAAGCAAAATTAACCAATTTTTTTTTATTTGTCCAGATCCAGGCGTTTTTGAGTTATGCGCTTAGCAACATTATGCGATTCATTTTTATAAATAAGAAGATGTTAGTAAATTCTTTGCTATGCCCTATACACAGGGTCCTTAAACGTTTATTTTATTGCAATTAAGAAACTGAAACTGATTCAGGAGGAAGCTTTTCGTATACGAGTAAGTAAGTCCGTTACGGGGCTAATTGTCACAAGAAGTACACAACAAACAATAAATATAGCAGAAACGCCATCTGTCTCTAGTTTCCCGAACTTTTTCTGGTGGCGTCACAGTTTCACGGCTATTCCGTTTTACTTAGGTTTTCATACAACACAGCTCAGAAGAAAACAGAGATAAAAACTTCGAAGTGATTTGTACAGATGGCGCTACTTTTCATATTTTGTTTACATGTTCCTACTCATTTAAAGCCATGTTGTTATAATGCAGAATAGTTTAAAAAATATCTAGAAAATATTATTTCACTTACCAGAGAGATCACAGGTTTCCGTAGTCAAATGGTAAAAAATAGATCCCTTATGTATTCGTCGTGTCTGTATATCTGTCCGTCACAGCTTCTTTTTTCCGAAACTATTAAAACTATAATACAATATAAAGTGTATAAAATTATTATTTTTCAACTGGAAATGTTTTCGCGAGAGACACTTCCACTGTAATAACATGTGTCGCCCCTTTAACTTCATAAAATAACTCAAAAAATAGGCTAAACAAAACAACTAAAAAAAACATGATGACTTTAACTTTGCAGTTTAAAGCACTTATTAACAATAAAAACATTAAATTTTATCTATTTATTTACTACATACATACTTAATTATTAACCTACTTACAAACAAACACTAAACCAGTCAAAATCGTAAATAAAACAGCGGGCCCAATAGTATTCCCTGTGCTACAACTATCTTCAGTGTTGTTGAAAGTTATGAAGTTTGTATCTTGAAGTCCGTAGCTTTCGATTGCTGAGTCAAGTTTCACTGCGTCTGACTTCTTCAAGTGTGGAGATCGGGTCATCTTCCAGATCTCATCTGAAAAGAGATAATTTAATAGTTTAGAAATTAATGGCTTAAGAAGAAAAGATTATTCATTAGCTTTATTAAAATTTATATTTAAGTATTTCATTAGGAGCGCCAAGAATTTGGTCGTTCCCAGGGTCCTAGGTTTGTATCATACGCGTTTTTTTTTAATTTTTTTTTTGTCACTTTTGTGATTTGTTTTAAACATGTAACAACTTATTTACTATGGTTTTAAAAAACAACCTCAGTATTTAGATCTTTACTAGTAACATCTTACGCCGTAGATCACTCATTAAACAGGCTCATTAGTAGACGTTCGGTCTACTAATGGCCCTTGACGTAATGTCAGTTTTGAAGAGGTCAACAAGTCCCGCTTACTAAATTTGTTATAAGAATAACAAACCTCGTAGATGGCTAATACCCAATCTATCTACTGTACAAATGACAAGGAAATAATGTTTTTGTCCGTAAAACTAATCACGAACAATCAATTAGAGGCATCATCGTGGTTTTTCGATACAATGATCTCTGGCGTCATTGAACCAGAAAATTACCGAATGAAACTCACTGTGGAACGAAATCATTCTGTCAAACCCATGTTAGACGACCAGTTAAATATAATTTACGTAACATAAGGTAGTATGTATTTTATTTGATTATAAAAAATCTTCAGAATGCCTTACACTTTTTTAATTCTATTCTATTCTATTTCAATATAATCTTACCGTGCCTCTGCACTCTAAATCAACTCAACCAATTATTTTGAAAATTGCTTATATGATAGATGACATACCTATACAGTTAGGGGTAAGCATAAGGAAATTTTACCTTCAGCTCGAACAAACGCGATATGTGTTTTCGACAAACGGTTTTTCAAATTCATGCGAGTGAAGAGAAAGTTAGTTAGTCCTTAGCAATACTTACAAGTACTGGAATCCCCGTCTGAATTGTTGTAGCAGGCAAACACAACCGCATAGTGTTCATATTTGATGTCCAGAAAAGAATATGTTTCAGTTTTGTTATCTGAAAAGTTTAAGTGTCTGAAATCACTCAATCAATCAATTGATCAATTACAGAGATACCAGAGGTTACCAGTAATGACAAAGGTTGGTTCTTGGGATGACGTAGGGACAATCCATTAAATAATTTAAAAGACATGACGTTGGTGAAGCATAGAAAAATCATTTTAGCTTTCTTTTAAAATTTTCCGATCCGGCTGTTTATAATGTAGGTACATATAATATATTTTTAGTTGCGTAACAACAATCCCAAAAAAGTTCAACTCATTGGTCATAAATCGTAAAATAATTACAAAATCGTATAAAGTCGATTCCGCTGTCTGTCTGTACCTACGAGTACATTATGTGTTTATAGATATATTCCACTACGCAACCGATTTTGATGCAGTTTGAAGGATTTGGGACAAAGATCTAATATTCAATTGTGTAATAATTGACGACCTCAGTAGGCGCAAGAGGTTCGATAAATCTAAAATTTCTGGTTACGGGTCTGGGTTATTTCTATGTGTCATAATAAAATATTTACAAAAAAAAAATATCTATAAATTATATCAGTCACCTAACATCCATAGAGGTCTGCTTAGTTTGGGGTTAGGAGATGCTGCGTGATTAGTCCGAAAATTATTATTCATTAATTATAATTACCATTATAAGTAACTTGCAACAGATCACCGGTGGTGTTACTCTTGGGATCAGGTACCAATGCCACGGATCCATTGTAGAAGCTGGCCGTGTGGTTGGTGACCCATTTGATGGAGACGTCCAAGGTGTTCTGGTGGTCGAAGATCACCATCGCGCAGTCTCCCTGGACTTGCAAGTCGGTGGCCACGGCAGAAAGGTACCAGGTTCCGTCCATCTGAAATGAAAGGATATTGTTATTCTAATCTAATAATATCCGTATTAATATTAGGAATGCCAAAGCTGGTGCCACCAAATCTACCAATGATAGTCGGCACACCTTTTGTGAACATAATCTTTTTAACAAACATTTACTATCCTAAACAGAAAAGTTAAATCTATAATTTTAAATATCTTACACCGAACTCTACCGGGCAACCATAGACGTAAAACAATAAGCTCAAGTAGATACAATACAAGACGTATTCAAACAAGATTGTGACCAAAATCAAAATTGAAACTAAACGCCTACTAAACTAATTTCCTATACAACCTACTATGTACCCAAAACTTATAATACAAAGCCTATAGCTTACTTGTTCTAAGCACTTACTTCTTTCCAATCCAATTCCCTCGACACCACATTAGGGCACGTTTCGTTCCTCAGCACGCCTTCAACGCAAACCGCAAGTCCTACAATCAACCCCGCAGACCACATCTTGCCGACCACTCGGACCAAGTGAACCGTACCGGAAGGAATTTCTACCTTTATTCGCGTTTTTGTCCGGTTTCTTTTCGTCTGGAGATGTCACGAGAGCTCGAGTTTTTGGCTCAATTATGTAAATGTTCCATTCATTACAATCAAGGTTACTGTTTTCTTGATGAGTAAGTATTGTTAGTTTGCGGTTCAATATACATTTATTTCTTTAAGTTTCTTTTCCATTTGCTTAGTTTTAAAAAATGAGTCATGCCTAAGTTTTGTAAAAAATATTTCTTAATATGTCTATCAAACATGCGCTACCATTTCCTTTTGAGATAACTTGTCCAACAACACATCTGTCGGACATTTCCCTACAAAGATACCTAAAGATAAAGATAAGATAAAAATATCTGATAAAAGATTCACTTTATATCTGATATTTCCTTTTCTAATATTTGTGGAGGAACACGAATCTAAATCTGCCTTATATCAAGACAACTTAAAACACTGATGAAGCTAATATAATGATATAATAGAAAAAAATGTTTAAGTTTATTTGCGTGATTTTAGTGCTCACCTGTGTGACTAACAGTCAGATTATACAATTCGGATCATGTCCCGATGTGGAGACTATGAGATATTTTGATTTGGAACGTGTAAGTTACAAAGGTTGTTTTATATTATGTTGGTTTTTACTTATACTTACCTCTCGAAGAGTCCTGTCTTTATGTAGACCCAACAAAGAGAAGGAAAATGTTATTGTATTTTTTATTGATTTAATTTATGTGTGTAAAATCTATAGCAATGTATCTTCTTTACTTATTCAATGGATCTGCTTCAACATAAATGCGGCATTACGAAACTGCTGAATTAATTAATAGATAACTTTCATTAGAAATCGGTCCTATAATTTAACTCTTATAACTATGATATTGACTATTGTTATAAGATTTCAAAGATTGGTTTTGGACTGGAATTACTTTATATTGTTCCCTATAAAGCTAAACATAATGTATGTTTTAGCTGTAGCAAACTTGATTCTCAATTTATTGTCTCTATATAAAATTCTCGTGTCACAGTTTTCGTTGCCATACTCCTCCGAAACGGCTTGACTGATTCTCCTGAAATTTTGTGAGCATATTGAGTAGGTCTGAGAATCGGCCAACATCTATTTTTGATTCTGCAAAACAACGTTTTCTGGGGTCAGCTAGTGTCTCTATATTATTCCTTATTCTTATTCAATCCTGTCCAGTTTTTAGGTCAATGGTACGAGATCTCTCGTTTCCCAACCTGGTACGAAGACTACGGCGCGTGCGCATACAAACGCGTGCAGTACTGCGGGCGGAGGATAGAGATAGAACATGTGTATGTGCGAGACAGCATACAGTATGTGCTGCACGTGAATAGCACCTACAGTCCCGGGGATGAGGCTGTGTTTGTTATACAGGAGAGTAATGTTGGTCAGTATTTTATAATGATATGACATGCATCTTTTTTGTAAATGTTAAATTTAAATTTATAATAGTTACTTATAAATAAGAACTCAAAAATTGTAAAGACTGAGAATGATAAAGCTGTGTTGTTCTATTCGCTTCTCAACTCAGTATAAAACATTGAAGCGAACTGTCAAGACTATGTTATTTCCTTGATAAATTTTTGTATAAACAGTTTAGTTTTATTAATTTTAAGCCGACGACGTCCATGTTAATGGAAATTAGAAAATAAATGTTTTGACTTTATTAATAATCTCGCTCTCTCTCTGAAGTAATCTACTCATTGTTTTGTTATTTTCTATGACTAGAAATAGAAGTGAGGAAGTTGTTTTTCTGACTACCTACTTGGCCACACGTACAAAACACAGTCTCCTAACCATATACTTACTTAATTGCCATTTGCGGTGTATCGTTAGGTGTAAGTGAGAACAGACAGTCTACTATGACAGAGACGAAAGTCTGGTCACTTCGTTTCCGTACATTTTCACACAGAACCCAATTTTTCAGATAAATTGTTAAACTTGTTTCAGACCCCGTGGGTATACCGCTAAGCGTGATCTCTACCGATTACGACAATTACGCTGTAGTGTACGGCTGCAAAAATCAAACCATGGGTGATATGGACTTGAGATACAGTAAGTTCATAGCGGACCTTTCCTCTCTACGATGCCCATATTTTTTTTAATAATTAAGGATTTTAACTAAATCTCCTATACATTTTATTGATAGATGTTGAAATAATATTACACTACACTAAGATACATTTAACCAACAACAGTTAATAGAGCCAACCTTCGTGTCTCCGTAATAATAACAAATCAATAATATTGTGGTTTTAAACGTCTATTAACAACCTTCTAGTCCTTGGAAATCAATCATTACCTTCAGCCTTTTTCATCAGATAGAACCTGCACAAGCAGGTCAATTTTACATAAAAAAACTGTAATTCGCATCTATCATTACCATCACTATTTAGATTTATAACGGGATATTTACCACGATTGATTGTCTTTCGAGTTTCCCGATATTTCGACACAGTTACATGCGCCATGATCACGGTTGAGTTCACAGTTATATGCGCCATGATCACGGTTGAGTTCAACCGTGATCATGGCGCATATAACTGTGCCGAAATGTCGGGAACCTCGAAAGACAATCAATCATGGTAAATATCCCGTTATAAATCTAAATAGTATTGATAACCATAATAGTTTCAAAAGATATATCATTACCTTCAATAAATTGACATTATAGCTACTAAGAGACTGCGTGCCCACTATGTATTACAAGTATTCGATGTTTTTCAGTGTCAGCGTGGATCTTATCCCGAGAATCCACCATCTCCCAAGACACTTTGACGAAGGCTCAAGTGGAGTTGAACTCTATTCCGTTCGCGAGCGTTGCGTACTTAGAGAAGGTGGAACAGAGACCAGAGCAGTGTCAGTATTACTGGACCGCGCATGTACAAGCTGTGGATTCCCAGACGGGAGAATAAAGTGGAGTTAATCTTGTATTTTGTTTATTTTACCCTCCCATTTTATTGTATGTGTATTAAGACCTAATCTCTCTTGCCAAGAGAGAAGTCCCTGTGTCCCAGCTGTGGGAACGTTAATAGAATGATGATGATGATGATGTATATATATGTAAAGTTTTTTTTAACGGATTTTATTCAGTTTTTGAGCAATAAGACCATCTATTACGCATGCTATGTTTGACTTTCTTTTTTTTTTTTTGATTTGATGTGTGTTAATAAAATATTTTCTTAATTCATATAAAAATTAATACCATCCATGCCATCACACAAATAAGCTAACAAAGGTGTTCATTTTCTGTATAATGATGGAAAAATACAGAAATCCTGTGTTCTGCGCAGAAAGTTAAAAATAACCGCATACATTGTAACACTGCAATTGCCGGTCGAGGGGACAAATTGGATAATTATCCTGTGATGTCCCTGGTCACTCCTTGTCCTTATCCTGCCGGGTACGGTCACCATGTTCCTGTACTTGTTCTGTCTGCTGATCAGCAGTACACATTGCCAGAATGTGAGCTCGATGTACACCTTGGTTGGGGACTGCCCGGATTTTAAGCTGCAAGAGAATTTGGATGGGACTCGAGTGAGTGTAAACTTTATTACGATTTAAATATGATCACGATTTTAACTCTCGATAATGAACTCATAAAGTTTCAGTTTCTTGTAATTTTCCATTTTTGTCGTCATAATAGTTATAAGTTTTAGTTTAAGATTGTTTTCCTCATTTTGTGACGCAAAATAAAAACTATTATTATTATTTTTTTTTTTTAATTGGACTTTGCGCTTGAAGCGACAATTTGCCAGTGTCGAGTTCAATAAAAATATAAAGTGAAAAAAATGTTACTCAGTTGAACGCCATTTTGCGTCACCCCTCATAAAGTTTTCAAATCAGAATAATGATGAATGACATAATGTTGTTCCTAAAATTTATTGTAATTGACATTTAATTTGGACTTTAAACTTTTTATTGCTTTGATTTATTGATTTGCATATTAAAGTATCATAGCATTCTACATGAAGGACTAAATATTGTAGTTATTTTGTTTTAATAAGTTAATAATTAACTATTTTATTCTTTTGTTACTACTTGTTCAATAACTTTAGTTGACACATATACATAATATACTTAATATGGTTGTCCTTTTTAAGGTAGGAGCTTTTTCGACCTCAACACTGCACTCGCTGTTGCATATGTTGATAATAATTTCCTTTCTTGTCTAGTTTTCAGGTATCTGGTACAACACAGCCAGCTACGCGAGCGACAACAGGACAATCAACGACTGCACAGTCTTCGAGTTCCAAGAGGACAATATGGGGTTTACCCTAAAGGAGACTTTTGTAGACACTGACCCCAATATGCCCGGTGGCAACAGAACTCAGAAATCTTACCTGGCAAGGGTTGATCCTACGTTTGATGCGGAGAATAGGGGGAAGTTTGTTGTTAGCTTTGAAAATGGGGGTAAGTGTATATTTTTGTATTATTTTTGCATGTTTACACTTGACTTGGTCAAAGTTGCTGGCTCAAGGGCTATTAGCAACCGATCGGAATAATTGATCGTCTTTGAGTGATTGAGGGGCTTGTGTCTTGTTGTGGTCGTCAATAGCTGAAATGATGATGATGATTTTACAACTGTAAGATGTTTATTGCTGAACCTGAGTAGAATAGAATAGATTTATTTATTAAAAAAATTCAATTGTTTTTATTTTATTAAAAAGTCACACAGTGAAATATACTAAGTAAAATGGTATAATATGTCTGATTGTGTACTAAAAAGGTATAACCTCAATACTATGCTGCCTTTTACATTGTGTACATTGTGTTTTTATAAAATTAATGATTTTTTTTATTATAGACTAGCTGTGCCCTGCGGTGCTACCCGCGTTATAATGGATGAAGTACTCTTAACCAACAACATAATTATTTATTTGAATAAAGATTAATATTATTATGTTGATACAACTTAAACAAATTATTTCGACCAAATTAGGTACCATAAAAACGGTTTTTGTGAGTTAATCTTAAAAGATAGACATATACTATTGCGGACTGTTTTTTAGATCATTAAAAGAGCCATTATTCTTTAATACATATTTTTTGTGTATCTTGAACCGTTTTCACGGCACACGCAACGGAAGGCTTCAAAGATGAACAATTTCTCCCGTTTTTTACACATTTACCACTATATCTTTGGTCCTATTGATCTTAGCGTGATGTTATATAGCCTATAGCCTTCCTCGATAACTGGACTATCCAACACAAAAAGAATTATTCAATTCGAACCAGTAGTTTCGGAGATTAGCGCGTTCAAACAAACAAACTCTTCAGCTTTATAATATTAGTATAGATTTAACTTTGACATCGTAAAAAATATATTTTAAATTAATTTCAATTGTTATGTGTAAGCATTTTAACATTTGCATGCCATTTTACTGGTATGTGAAACCTTATAATAAACTAAACATCTATTATTGTACTATACTTTTGGCAAATAAATACATTTCATTTCATTTCCTTTTTCAGGCCAACGCTGTTTTTTATGTGTATTCTTTTAGTTCCTAATGCTCAGTTTGTGTTTTGGTTTCTTCTATTTATCAACTCTTAAGATAAGGGGGTCAAATAATTTAACTGTTTTTATGGTAGAGGTATGCATACCTTGAGCGTTTTTTTTTTTTAAATCCGGTATTTGGTTTGGGATTAAAGTCTGGGACAATTAAGTAAAAGTTTTAAAACCTGATTGGCTAAGCAAAAGACCAAAATTAAAAGTTATAGCCGTGTTGGCTAAGTGGGAGGACACTCGACTTTCATTCCGAAGGTCGTGGGCTCAAACCCCGACACGCACCTCTGGATTTTTCTTCTTGAGAAATTTATGTGCGCTTTAAACACGTGATTTAACGGTGAAGGCAAACATCGTGAGGAAACCGGCATGTTCTGATAACTTTAAAAGAGTTTGAAGGGCATGTGGCATTCACCAACCCGCACTTGGCCAGCGTGGTGAATTAAGGCCTAATCTCTCTCGTCAAGAGAGAAGTCCCTGTGTCCCAGCAGTGGGAACGTTAGTAGGGTGATGATGATGATGATGATGATGAAAAGTTTTAATCGATTATAGGAACTATATACTTGTTTTCAGAGAATGTCCTACAATTTCCAATATATGTTCTGACGACGGATTACGACGACTTTTCAATATTGTTTACTTGCAAAAACATGGGCCGGAAGATGAAAATGCACTACAGTAAGTAAATAAATCATGTACTTCATTAAATTTGGCAGATTTTGTAATCTATATAACATTGACTTATCTAGCATTTGAATTAAATAATAATTTGCTTGTTTGACAGGCAGAATGTAATGAAATTAAATTGACATAGAGACGCAAAATGGCGTTCATCTGAGTAACATCTTTTTCACTTAATAATATTTTAATTTAACTTGACACTGTCAAACTGCCGTTTCAAGCGCAGACTCCAAGTAAGATTCCTTATAAGGAATTGAATTGAATTGAAGATTGACATAAAATAAGATCTTTTTTACCTACATTTGAGCAAATATGTATATAAATGATTTCTATTTCTAAAGTTATTATAATTAACGTGGAGGATAAACGCGGAAATAAATTCGAAATATTCATGGAACCAAATATTATTACTCATAAAGCTTTTTTACTCCTATATTATACTAACCCCTGTTAATTAAGTCTATTATTATTTCTAAGCTTTCGCATGTCATAGGATGCATCGGTATTCGCAAGTTTCCAAACATCTCATAACAATAAAATAAAGAAATATTTCCGGACAATCCACACAACAACACCTAGCACCGTGGTAAGCTCTTAGCTTGTGTTACGGGTACTAACATCTGATATACATAATATAATAGACATACATAAATAGATATTTCCAAGAAGAAAGTGCTTGCAGAACATACAAACACTTGACTCCTGGGCGGGAACAATGAGACCTATAATATCATAATGAAATCGGACACGGAAAATAACTGTTTTCAGTTGAAATTACTATCTCGATTATCAAATCATCCTCTTGCTATCTTTATAAGCTTCCGTTTCATTACACCCAAAATTTGTCAATTCTTATTTGTAAATCGATAAGATAATCGCAATAATTGCTTTATTTTATTAATGGATCTTCCGCGGAATGATATTTAATAAAAAGTAGCCTATGTACTATTTCAGGCTCTAAAGAATCTAAGTACACAATTCAATCTAATCGGTTCAGATGTTTTAGCATGAAAGAGGAACAGACAAAGTTACTTTCGCATTTATCATATTAGTGTGGATAAAGAAATAAGAAGATAAGGGATAAGCTTTTACAAAATAGATAATACGTTCAAAACGCGACTGGGAATAACTGTACCAACTGGATAATAATAAAAATAAATAGATAAATATTTTGGAATAATCCACACAACACCATCTAGCCCTAAGAAAGTTCGAAGCTTGTAACTCGGGTACTATACATCTGATTTACTTAATATAATAGACAAAAATAAATACATAGATATTTTTTACTATGCATAGTTATCACCCAGATTAAGGAGAAAGAGCTTGCAAAATATACACACGCACACATACACACACACTTGGCCCCTCGCCGGGAATCGAACCGCGCCCGCTACCTCTTGCGCTGCAAGCGAACTTTCGTCCGCACCACTAAAGATGTCAAACAATCAATCCATATATAAAACATCTCATACCTATTGCATTTTAAATCTCCTATTACGAAAAATCTATCAATACTTAGTATCAAGTAATAACTTTTTTTGAATTTTCAGTGTTTTCCTGGATCCTAACTCGTAGCAAAGACAAGCTCGAAGGAGACCGACTAAAGAAAATCGAGAACTCTCTAACCAAGTTCCCAGAACTGAAGCAACAGCGTCCATCCTTCGTGTTCAGGGACTTCAGCGAGGCGAACTGCGCTTTCAACATCAAGCAAGAGGTCGGCGCGTTCTCAACGAGTTTCTGGAAATGACAATTACTGAATCTCGGCATGGTTGCTGATATGTTAACCTTGGCTTATTCTTACATTGAGTAAATAATTACAACAAACTTTATTGATTTGCCTTATATTTATTAACCCCGACAATAAAAGAGGGGTGTTATAAGTTAGACGTTTATTTAAAACGGGGGGTTTTTAAATTGTAAATTAAGGTAATCTTAATATATATAAATCTCGTGTCACAATGTTTGTCCTCAATGGACTCCTAAACCACTTAACCGATTATAATAAAATTCGCACACCATGTGCAGTTCGATCCAACTTGAGAGATAGGATGGTTTTTACGGCGAGAAAAATTCGAATAATTTCCGGGAAAATTTTATACCCGTGCGACGCCGGGGCGGGCCGCTCGTTATATTATAGATTATGATTAGATTGATTCTTCTTCTTCTTAGTCGGTCACTCTTGACAGAGTGGTCGTGGTAATGGGACTAACATTTTAGCGATAAAATAAGTTCTATAACAGCTGGTTATAAGTTCAATTAAACACCAATAGCGATAGCACGTCCTAAATAATAGTGATAGAGCACGCTATAACTCTCTTATAGTCCGAATTAGGCACCGGCGTTAGCACTTAAAAGTTCTACAGCAGCTCGTGTTAACTGCAATAGTGGTAAATTAGTGATGTAATAGTGCTACTATATAGATTTTTCTTATCAATGGCTCTAATAATGATATACAGCGTCACCTTATATAGCTTAAAGTGTTGTAAAAGAGGTTTTTATTACCAAAGGTTCTATTAAAGATGTAAAGTGTCACCTTATATCGCTTAAAGTGTTGCAAAAGCGGTTTTTATTACCAAAGGTTGTATTAAAGATATAAAGTGTCACCTTATATCGCTTAAAGTGTTGCAAAAGCGGTTTTTGTTACCAAAAGTTCAATTAAAGATAGAAAGTGTCACCTTATATCGCTTAAAGTGTTACAAAAGCTGTTATATTAAAAATGTTATATTAAAGTATAAAATATTACTTAGAGTAGGTAGTGAAAATAACTCTTAGCGTTGCAGCAGTGTAATGTTTATGCGGGTTGTTAAATTGTTTTGACGATGTATGAATTCAGTAATGACGGTAAGTAAATATACCTTTTTAAGTAATAATACAGTGAAATACTATTGCGGTTGAAAGTTTTCTGTTATTATGCATACTATTTTTCATCTCAATTTTCAAGCCCCTTAAAAATAAGGGGTTTTGAGAAATTTAAATTGCGAAAAAAAAAATATTGTCGCGGTATTATTTGTTTTTTTTTTTAAATTGTGTTTATAATGCTTGTTTGTTTTGTAAATGGGTTTACTAAAGTTGATTTATCTTGCACTGTGGGAAAATAAAACATTAAAAGTAACTTTATTGACATATAATTTCAAGCATTTTTAGGTTATATTCGTAAACAAATATGGCGTTTTCGTTTAAACACAGGGCTAACTCCAAAAGGGATAATTATTACTTCTGTAGAACTGATAAATTTTAAACGGAGTTATAAAATGACTTGCTAGCACCTTTGTTTGTAAAACAACGTCGATTAGAGCTGTAACATGTATCGTTGACACTAGCTGTGTCCTGCGGTGCTACCCGCGTTATAATGGATGAAGTACTCTTAACCAACAACATATTTATTTGAATAAAGATTAATATTATTATTTTATTGAATTGTAAATAAATAAATAAATAAAATAAATAAATGTTGATACAACTTAAACAAATGATTTCGACCAAATTAGGTACCATAAAAACGGTTTTTGTGAGTTAATCTTAAAAGATAGACACATACTATCGCGGACTGTTTTTTAGATCATTAAAAGAGCTATTATTCTTTAATACATATTTTTCGTGTATCTTGAACCGTTTTCACGGCGCACGCAACGGAAGGCTTCAAAGATAAACAATTTCTCCCGTTTTTTACACATTTACCACTATATCTTTGCTCCTATTGGTCATAGCGTGATGTTATATAGCCTATAGCCTTCCTCGATAACTGGACTATCCAACACAAAAAGAATTATTCAATTCGAACCAGTAGTTTCGGAGATTAGCGCGTTCAAACAAACAAACAAACAAACAAACAAACAAACTCTTCAGCTTTATATATTAGTATAGATGATTTTTTTTTATATTTGGGTTCCTTGGTAAAATAGGTAAACCGTTGATTTTATGAAAAAAAGTTTTTAAGTTTGTTACTTCTTCAGTAGGTACATAAGATTATTAAAGAAGTACTTAGATGTTTCGTAGGGACATACTTATTTTGCTACATAGTCAACTATGTATTTAAATGAATATGATCGAATCCTTCATAAAATATTGTTTTATTTGCTTATAGGAATATAGATATTGACTACAACGCGATCATTAAGTATACCAGCAACAGAGCGACGACGAATTGGACGAGCTGCTCGAGCCGCGCGACAAGTTTACATCTGGAACGTAAGTATTTCGTCTCCATTTGTTTAATACTTACCCATAGCGAGAATAGTTTATACCTACACCAAATGTTGTTAGTTACGAATTATTGTAACTAGGTAATTTCGTGTCCTTGTTATACGTGAAGTGTAGGTATTTAACTAAGAGGTCACCTCTTAACTGACTTAATTCGTAACTGACAATTAAGTAGGTAATCTATAGACTGCTTTACTAAAATAAAGTTAATGTTATTGTTTCAACATACGGTACTTCCATACCTCAAGAGTATTGGAGTTCCTTAGCGTGCATTGTAAAACGAAATAATATTGACACTTATGAAGCAGCGGATAAAGAAGTTTCCATTATGCTAATGCAAAGCGTTACAGAAGAAGAGACAAGCTTCGTTCCAAGAAACAAAGAAAATACCCTGAAATCATTAGACCTAAACACAGCTTATGAGTTCACTAAAGGAGGTAGACAAAATAACGAGTTGAGAGAGTATATTTTGCAATCAAAATGAAGAATCAATGACGACGGAAGTTCGTAATGTAATAGATATAAAATATGTAATAAAAATATAATTCATATATATTTTTTCTTCTGAATATTGTTATTTACAATATTTTGGTGTACGGAACTCTCTTCATTATTATGCGATCGGTTAGGATGAAAGTGATTTTTAACATTTAAAATTATTATTATCACTAATGCAGTATAATTTAGAGCTCTTAGACCTATAAAAGCTGTATTAGAAATTCTTTTACTTCTAGAGACAAATAATCTTGTTAAACAGCTTAAGGTGATAGAGTAGGGTCATATACATCTAGAACATTTTAAGAGTTAATGATATTCACACAAGCACTCTTATAGAGCTAGCTTCATGCTGCTTTTATAGCACCTCAAGAAAGAACTAAAATAGCTATATAGTGATTTAACAGAGAACGTTATCTCCCTTATATCACTGCACTATTAAGAGTTATAAGAATTAGTTTGATAACCCTTAAATAGCTTTAGGAGTTTCTTATAGCCACTTTAAAACTGTAAGCGAGGCTTAGCACTAAAAGGTCAAAATAATACTTTTATAGAGCAATAGTGTGAGCAAGTGCTAATAGGCACTCCAAAAGAACCTTAAGTGTTAAAATAAACCTAAAGCTGCAACAATCAAATGCAAAGTGGTCGTTTAAAGCACCTTTATATAGCTTTAAGCTGTAACATATTTTTATATATCTATTAAATCACCTTACTATCGCCAGTGATATAACATATCATCTTATGTCCGTAGTATGACCTAAAACTATTGTTTTATGTCTTATATAGCAACTATATCACTAAAGGCTCTAAGTTTAGACGCTGTTATCGCTACTTTGCTTGTTGGGGGGTCCTTATAATGGGTTGCTGCTCTTGCAATCCGCCGCCATTTTCCCAGTTAGTTGCGTTGCGGGATTAGATTGATCATCATCATCATCATCACCCTATTAACGTTCCCACTGCTGGGACATAGGGACTTCTCTCTTTGACGAGAGAGATTAGGCCTTAATTCACCACGCTGGCCAAGTGCGGGTTGGTGAATGTCACATGCCCTTCAAACTCTTTTTAAAGTTCTCAGAACATGCCGGTTTCCTCACGATGTTTGCCTTCACCGTTAAAGCACGTGTTTAAAGCGCATATAAATTCTCAAGAAGTAAAATCCAGAGGTGCGTGGCGGGGTTTGAACCCACGACCTTCGGAATGAAAGTCGAGTGTTCTCCCACTTAGCCAACACGGCTTTTTAGATTGATACACGCTGCTAATGTCGTTTCCCGCGGTATTGTACGTGTTTTAATGAATCCGTGGCATGACATATTTTTAAGCGATTAAAAGGAGCCTATGTCAGTCTCGTATCCTCACTTTCCTGGTCACGTATGCCGCCGAGGGGAGGTGGCTATCGAGCGACTTGTGGTCCAGGGGAAGGTAGAGGGCACCAGGCCACGAGGAAGATCCCCTATGAGATGGACCGACCAGATCAAAGCGGCGATAAATGGCTCATCATCACTGCATGAATGCACCAGGACGGCGGCCATCAGAGAAGAGTGGCGGCGTGTTGTGAAGCTTGCCACCAACACCTGAAATGATGACCACGACCACTCTGTCAAGAGTGCAACCGAAGAAGAAGAAGATGTCCTATTTCAAGTTTTAATCTATCACCATATAAAATTTCAGGTAGACACACTCATACACTTTCCCATATAAAATATTAGTATGGATCTACATAATATACACTACAATACAATACAAAAAAATTAGATTGCAACACCACGTATAGGAACATACATAGGATATACATATTACATACAGTGACACAATGGGCGACCTTATCACTAATAGCGATCTCTTCCAGGCAACCTTTGGATGATACATATAATTTTATTTAATATATTGTTCAAATAAACTTCACTTACTGTCACTGCTTTATCTGAGAACTCGTCGTGTATCTCCAGGCTATATCCCAAGTCCCAAGAATAAACATAATGCCACAAATAAATAAATTATGATTAGAAATATTTCTTTCAAAGCAACTTTGCGCCAGGTGAGTGAGTGATGGGTGACCGATATGACTGCATCGTTTTGGCACCTTAAAAAAATTGTTTGTAACTACTTCTGTGTTTTGTTATTGCAAAATTTGTATGAACTGTACACGGTACGCATAGGTGTACTGTTAGGGCCATTTTTTCGGAAAAAAGGCCTCATTTTTTTTAGCCTTATCTAAACTCTAGGTCATGTTAAGCCTCATATCAGTTTATTTAATTTTTTTAAACGCTAATTACATATGCAACCTACTAGAGGATCGCCGACGCAGCAGAGCCATCGACCTGCATCGGACAACGGATGTGCAGACGCAGCATTGACGTCAATCACTCGAAATATAAAGCAATTGTCTTCGTGCCCCGCACTTCTGATTCACACTTAGAATTAGTCGTATCTAGTATAGTAAGATATAAGAAATTACTTTGTAATTTTTATCTTTTAAATTAAAGTTATTAAAATCAGTTTCGGTTTTTTTTCGGACCTCCGATTGTCGCTAACGTATTTCTTTTGAGAGAAGTTAAAAAAATGTTATTAAAATTTCAATTCCGGTTTGTTGAGTGATTATTTATTGATACTTCATGAGATAGGTTTTACTTTAGTTATTACTTCTCAAGGTATCCAGTTAAAATAAAAAATATTAGTTTATGGCTATCATTCACGAGAAAATTGAATCTACATATTTGCACTTTGAACTGATTTTTTTTCGACAAATGTGCTTCCAAACTAAAAAGTTGTAGAACAAAATATGTTGGCCCTTCACCCCCTTTCCGCAGTATAAACCATAAAGGAAACACCTTGAACCTATAATGTTAACAAATAATGCTTACGGTGCAAGATGTAGCGGGTTCGATTCCTGCTGAGGTCAAGTGTTTTTGTTTGTTCTGCAAGCACTGTCTCATCTTGGTCTGGGTGAAATAAAAAAAATATCCATCTATGTTATGTCTATTATATTAAGTATAGATGTCTAGTACCAATAACACAAGCTTAGAGCTTACCACGGGGCTAAATGTTGTTGTGTGGATTATGCGGATATATTGTTATCTATCTATACAAATAAAAATGAATTGTTGTTCGTTAGTCTGATTAAAACTCGAGAACGGCTGAACGGATTTATCTTATCATAGTCTTGAAATGTTCGTGGAGGTCTAGGGAAGGTTTAAACGGCGAGAAAACATCGAATAATTGCCGGGAAAAAAATTGAATAAAATTCCGTGCGAAGCCGGGGCGGGCCACTAGTTATTAATAATATCTAGTGATACAAATCCCCTCCTTGCGCGAGTCCTACGGGCATACTTTTCAATTCATTTTATAATATAGTAGTAGTAGGTATGTATGTACTAAAAATGAAAAAACGATATTTTTATGAAAATGTTTAATTTGTTAACCATAATCAGACAACGTCAACAATAATATCAACATTACAATTTATCGCATAATAACAATTTATTCGGCTCACCAATTGAAACTAATCTATGCTAATTTCTACTTTTTGGAATGTCTCAAGTTATTCAATCATAAATACATAATACTTTGGGGTTTCTAAATAGAAAACAAATTACTTTGAGGTTTGTTAATGTTAGACAACCACTGGTTCTAGTACCCAGATAAACTTATCATATATGCTGTCACGTTCTTGAAAGATTTGCAAATTAAATTTTAATTAAGGTCCTTAAGTTAAAAAAACTAGGGAAATGCGTCCAAAGCCGATGGGTTTAAAGTGTAGGTAACTAAATATGTTATAAAAAATAGGCCGTGTACGTTTCGTAGTAGCTACAGTTTTACTATTTTGACCAATAATGTACACATTGTAATGACAATTCTAGAATGTTTATTCACTGGAGAAGGTAACTCTGTTCTATACTGGGATTGCTAGAAAGATTCTCTACTGCTTCTTCGCTGGAGAAGGTTCGGTGATCACGGTAGTGCTGGTAAACTTGCAAGCTTCTTCAGAGAAATCGGTGTGGACGAACTTGGTGGCATCAATTTCCTTTTCATTGTCCTTTAGGAACTTGTCCGCGGCAACTTTGGCCTCTCCTTCCAGCTTCTTGCTTCTGGCCAGTACCCATAAGGAGTCTGAAATAGAAGAAAAAGGACGTTATTTTTGTACATATTTATGATATTTTGACGCAATTTCGTGTGCCATGGTAACTAATGGTAACTTAATGGAGGAAGTGAGTTTATAACAAGTTAACAAAAAATATTATTTGTAATGGTACCATCGATGGCACGATGGCAAACAAATATTGCCACAGAACCATTGAAGGTACTATGGTACCACGGTGAACGAACGGTTGGATATGGTGACAGGTAAACAAACGGTTTGACAACACCCTTTGGTTAATTGAAAAGAAGATTGTTAATGATTTTATATTTCATTATTTCAAACCCTTTCTTTTTAACTTCAATAAAAGATTAAGAGGGGTATTTAGCCAGTGATTTTATCGGTTGGTCGGCGTACCAAGGGCTGAATTAATTTTTAAACATGTCACCGTAGCCGAAGACGGCAAGGAGTCAGAAAATCATTATTAATTAGAAAATAAAACAAATTGATAAAATAAGCACAATTAAATCTCAATAATACGAGTACTTTTTATAAGTCTATGACTTTCTTTTATTTGTGACAAACTATAAATTACCCTTTTTAATGATAATGATAAAGAAAGTTTTATTCATGAAACATCTGCATTACAAAACTATGTTAAAAATACTAAATTAAAAATAAAAACACAGAAATGTAAAACATTTTACTTCTGAACGTTTTCTCAGTAGATGGATTGTAATAAATATGCCATGTTATTATCTAAAAGCTGTTGCTTTTAAGTTCCACTGTCATTTGATAGAACGGCCTTTGCCTTTATCTCTAATGTTACCTAGTTTTAAGAACTTCCGTGAACAGTAGCGAGAGCGAGATCTGGAGCGGATTCGGATCGTCCATAACGCAGCGCGTCGTCCGCGAGCTAACGGACAAAATAACTCGGCTAATTTATTTCAGGTGTCTAAATTTATGCTTTAACCAAACAGTACAGTTACCTAACATAGCAGCGGAAAAGCCACCTTTGGTAGTAATACCACTCTTCAACTCCCATCGACTTACTGTCAAACCTTCAACTCGTTATGGTGCAACATCAACGGACAAAGTGACCCGCGATTTAGCTCATTAGCTAAATTCATCGTTAATTGTTAATTACAAGATCCTGAAGTGACGTGATTGTAGCCACGTCCACGCCAAACATGGTCTTTGTCTGAATGCCTCTCGTTGCAACGATGTAGCCGGCACCACAATATCGCGACACATTGACACGAAAAGTCACCATAGCCCGCGAATGTAGCAACATGAAAAGGTGCTAAAAATGTCTAAAAAAGTTTAAATTCTTGCATAGCCTAGCGTACCTGAATGAGCCTTGGTTTTCTCGTCGTATTTGCACGCGTGGGCAATACTGTAACCGCTGTAGTCTGTAGCGATGATGTTCAAAGGAGCAGCCCTTGTTTTATCTGAAAATAAACCGTTTCTTTAAATTCTTCGTTGCATTAACAGTATTAATATGCTTTTTATTATCAATTTGTTTTGTTTTGTTAAGAGCTGTTTTTTTTTTATTTAGTCCTGGCGTGATTCTTTACATTATTTCGTATATTGAGTTCACTTTTAGAAGTATTAATTTCATTTGTACGATAATAATTAAATAGCTTTTTAAAGAAAATGAAACAATCGTTGAAGAATTATAGTTATGGTCTGTAAGCACTTTCTCTTTAGTCTATGTGTTTAATATACATAATAAAAAATATATGTATATTAATGCATGTCTGTTATATTAAGTATATCAGATGTCTAGTACCCGTAACATAAGCTTAGAGCTTACCAACGGGTCAAAATGTTGTGTGAATTGTCCGGAAATATTTATTTTATATATTTAGATACACCCGAAGGTTATCCACAGTTTACTTCTACTATTTTATAACAATTTGGAATCGATATCTTCGATGCCAAATAACATTGATAATAGTCATAAATACTTACCTATCGACACATATACTTAGATAAACATGTTCGATATGAAAATAGATAATACATTACGTTTATAAAATTATCTTTAGCCTTACCTTGCCTTCCCTTACCTAGACCTTAATGAACTCGGTAGTCGAGAACAGGTGTACTGATTTCATTTATTAATTAGTCTTATCGAAATCGATAAAGAAGATATAATTATTTCCGAGAAATATTTTATAGCTAGCAAATTTTAAAAGGTTTTTCATGTTCGAATTGTTCGTTATGTAAACATTTAATAATTTTGTTTAAGAACCAAAGAAGAGCGAGATATCCTAGCTCAATACACGAGTATTATACATACTGAAAAGTAGACTTGATACAACTGAATTATAAACTTTATGTTACTGATATAAAATAATTATGTTTAATTTATTAGAGTCTGTGTCATTTGCGTTTTTTTTCTAAATCATATTTTTGACAAGCTGACCCGGTCTGGCTCGAATGTTTAAGCCTTCCTCTTAACTCACTCAACGTTAGCTTAGCTGGAAATCGCATTAAGATCCTTTCAGTAGATTTGAGTTTAACCAAACATAAAGACAGACATTACGCGGTGAGGGACTTAAATTTACTATAAATGAATTGAGATATGCGGAGTTCTAGCCTAAAATGACTATTAAACTTTATAACAACAACTAGTTTAGTCGTCGCTCGTGATGTTTTGTGTTCCAAGGTCTCGTCTGAAAATCAGCGCACCTCCGCGCTCTAAGTGTGGGGTTGCATTATGCTGAGACGGGGCCTTTTGACACATCACAAAATTATGTGTTAAGTATTTGTTGTTTTTCTTTGTTTTATTGTATTTTGTGTTGTGATGTGTCAATAAATGTTTCTCTTTCTAGTTTATATCACACAAATATCCATTGCGTTGCCCGCTCTTGACATTCTCCCGGGTAAAAAGTAACTCAGTTATTTGGAATTTTATAAACATCACAATTATATTTTTTCACCACTATACATAAAGAATATGGATCAGTACTATTGGGACATGTTTAACACACAGTCATAATGACAAATCACAATTTATATGAACAACAAAGAAAATGTTATTTTTTCACCTCTTTACATAAAGATTATAGATCAGCGCCATTTTAAACACAGAGTCATAATGATTTTTTTTGTTGGTAATAAAATATTATCGAATGTTCAGTGACTTTTTAATGCTAATAACCGATAAAATACAGATAAATGGTTTTCCACCTATGCTAAAAATCGTATACAATTGAATATTGTCAAAAAACTAATTTTACTTATTATTGTCCCATTTTTGTACTATAATCTAAGTTTAATTTAATAATGTTCTCTGTTATATATTTATAAACAAATAAATATTTTTATTTCTTTCTTTCTTTCTTCTTAATGTGAATCAAACCTTTCAAATTCATAGTTTGCATGCTACTTAATAGTTTTGTTTGCATAAATCAATTTGAACACCTTGTCAACTTTGCTACATATGAAACATAATAATATTATGATGATTCTAACTGATCAATGGTGTTTACAGAAATTCTTTTTTTTGACTACTCTAGACGCTAATAAAACTACTTTGACTCTGACCTGCATGACCCAGTATTTTATTAAAAACAAAGCTTAATTGATTAAAAGCCCCAGAGAGGTGAAAATCTTAGTAGCAGTTTCCAAAATACAGATTTGGATAACAATACTAATATTAAAAAGCTAAAGAGTTTATTTGATTGAAAGCGTTAATCTAAGGAACTTCTGGTCCGATTTGAAAAACTCTTTCATTATTTGATAGCCTATTTATCGAGAAAGACTATAGTCCTTTTTACCTCGAAAAAATCCATCAAATATAGGCAACGACGTGGCATGAAAACCTTGTATGCTTATTATGTACTTACAAGAAAAACGCCTAAAAGGTTTTATATTAGTAGATAGTATTAGTTTAAACTAGTAGTATTAGTAAGGATTTAATGACAAAACATTCCAAACAGGCGCGTAACTTTTAATTCCTTGGCCTACGTGTTGAATAGTCTGTAGGTACAGTTAACTACTAATTTAATGATGACACTAATAACTTCTATTTTATGACACGTTATTTTTTAATTTAATAATAAACAAACAAACAATAGTCAGTAAATTTTGACTTAATTTACCGAATATTGTATAAGTTAGTGGCGCGGTGGGCTTGTTTGTATGTTCTGCAAGCACTTTCTCTTTGGTGTTTAATTTTTGTATAATAAAAAATATCTATTAATAGTATATATAATATAGTATATATATGTCTTGAACTCATCAGATGGCTTCTCTGGACCACATTAAAAATCACGAAAAAATCGTTTCAGACACTGGCCCAGCCCGGAGGGTGGTTAGATGTTGTTGCGTAGATTGTCCCGATAAATATTTTTTTGGGACAATATTTCATCAGTTTCTTTTATTGTTAACTGTACCTATACCTATATATATATATGCATTTATTGGGTAAGTCCAGCAAATTACCCAATGATGCAGCCTGCTCATTTCCACTGAAAGTTTCTTCACCACATCACGAATAATTACCTCCAAAGTTCAAAGTGACGAGCAATTTCGCAGCGTTGTTGGCGTCATCAGCGAACTTAGCAGTTCCCTCGATGACTGCCTGCACCCCATCCACCACGTGGCTGTTCTTGACCTTGATGACGTCACCAGCCAGGGTGTACTCCGCGGTGCCGCATTTCCCACCTTTCTCTTGAGGGTTGGGGAACTTCTGGATCTCATACCAGAGGCCTTGGTACTGGGGACAAGATAGATAGATAGATAACACTTGATTGCACACCACACAAAAACACAAAAAAATAAACATAGACTTAGCATAATCATTATGTTGGAGTACGATGGGCGGCCTTATCGCTATGAGCTATCTCTTCCAGGCAACCTTTGGATGGACAGGATCAAGAGTAACAAAAAAGACAGTGGTGTAATAGGAAGATAAGCAAGATAGATTATTTTATATAATTTATTCATAGAAGAAGCGAATTTGTGAACGTTTTTAATATGTTGTATGTAAATTATGTTATTTATCTTATAATATAAGAATGAATAGCAAAATGTGTAACAAAATGTAACACGCAGTACGACCGATTCGTATTGTTAACACTTAAAATGTATTTTTATGTATGTTGTAGTTCAGTACCTAGTGATGTGTCGACTCGGAAAAATGTAACTCAAGTCAACAACTTCGCTTAAATAATAAAAAAATGGAACAGACCAATAAAATTTAAGAAGATCTGTTAGAACTATGACTTTGGCGAATTTCTTCTTAGTTAACAAATTATTCATTAGCCGAGTAAATTGCAATGTCGGCTTTCGTACTCAAAATACACGAATTGGTCGAGCTACTAAGCTGTAAGTACAAAGAACGAAATATAAACTATAAGCTCTGGCTAAAAATACAGATAGTAAGTAGGTATTTTACATATTTTGTAATATTTAGGCAATTCTTAACCGCGGCTTCGTAGTACTACCACGGCCACAAATATTAAATAAATAAATTGCCAATAGAACTAAACCTCTTGTGGTCGTTTTGTACCACGGACGTAAAAAGCTATGAATGTTTGTGGTACTTTTTTTTATTATGCTAGAATAGCCTTCATTTGACCACAAAAACGCACCTGATGTAAGGTGACGATGTGTTCTAAGATGGGGCATGAAGACCTAGAAGGCTTCTCCGGACCACATTACGAAACACGAAAAAATCGTTTTATGCACAGGCCCAGCCCGGAGGGTGGTGACAAGTAATTAGGAACATATTAGTTTGCAAAAATGTATGTATATGTAAAGCTGGTCATATTTATCTGTATCATTATTACATCAAAATAAATGACTATAGTAATAATTATCAGTTTGAATTGATCGATGATACAAGAAAATAACATATTTCATTATTTTTATGGCTCTATAGATAATTTAGAAAATACTTTCAATGTGAGTAATTTAGCAATTATTTGTCTTTATCAACGATTTGTTCACTAATCCTATAATCTTGAGGAATTTTTAATGCACAAATAAACATCGAAAATGATGTCATTAAAAGTAAGGATGTTTGTTTATTTAAACATATTAATATAACCTATCTATAACTTTTAGGTCGGGGAATGAGTATTATCTATATATCATTATATTTTAATTCAGTACAATTATTAACCTCCGACCAAAAAAGAAGGCTGTTATAAGTTTGACGTGTCTGTCTGTCTGTCTGCTTTCTTATAAGGAAATTAAGGCATTTGAATCGGGGTTTTTTCTTAAATTTCAAATTAAGATTTATGCTAATGTTACCCTAACGTGTACATCTTGCGATCGCACATTTGTCGCTAGAATTAGGTACATAAGCCACATAAGATCTAAACATTGCTAAAAAAGTTCACTGTAGCCGAAATCGGCTAGGTGTATATATGTTTTATAATGTGTATTAAAAATAATATATCTATTATAAAGTATTCATAATATAATCAGTATCTCATTATACAAGCTGTGATTTTTTTTCACTTAACATTTTATTTTTATTTAACTTGACACTGGCAAAATGACGCTTCGCCAAATATAAGAAACTGATTTCGCCGAGTTTCACAACGCGAAAACACGGCGAATAAAAAAGCGGGCTACGAGACAAGCGTTGTGGCGCTCGATGCCCGCCAGACGCCCCGCTCGACGCCACGCGTGTCCTTAAACGAGGCCTTAGACCTTCACGGTCAATGATTAGTGATTTACTCTATTAGTCGAGTCATCGATCAATCGCCTTTTGTTGATCAAAGCAAGTAAAGTGGAAAATTAGTTTGGTTATTGAGTTAAATTGCACTTTTGATAGCAAATTGCGATGCAGCGGATCCGAGATCAATTGAATAATGTTTTTTGTACAAATATTTACTAAAATTAGTGTGAGTCATAAAAAAAACATTATTAGAACTAGATAACATACGATAAAGTCCATGAATATGGAACATTGATTTGATAATATAATTGTGTATGTCATTTTTTATTTTTCAAGCCGGATGTAGATATAAGAATACTAAATAATCAATGAAATACTTTATGAATAATAAAGTGTAAGAAGACTAAACTTTAGATAGTTATTTATACCAAAATTACTTCAATGGTTCGGGTAAAATTATAATATAAATACTCCGCTACATACTTTGTAACAGGGCTGCAATAAAACTATGTCATAGCTTAACTTTAATTGCAGCTTTTTATAGTTACCCTAAGGCTCGGCGACTGACCACACCCGCAGGTAGTCAGCCGTAGTCGGTGGCTCGTTTGCGTCGAGCCTAAGACTTTTTAATAAATTTATAAAAAAGAAAATTGAATTGACTTATAACTACTTACAATATATAGCTTATGTGGTGGAACTTAATATTTGTTTACCTATCCGATGATGATTATGGTTTAATTTTTCGATCTGTTAAACCTTTATATTATAATTAAGCGAAATCTCAAATTGGATACAAAACATGCCGCAATAGCCCATATCGATCGATAAACTATCGATATCTTATCGATAGAAATGATAATCGGTACAAAACATGATAAAAGAAAACTGCAGAAGCTATAAAAATATTTGAGGTTACTCTAGAAACATTTAGCTATTACCATCGGGTAATACTTTTGTAGGGAGAATAATTATTGGTCACCTATTTTTTTTACAATAGATTACGAATAAAACATATAAACCTACCTACTGATCGAAATATATCGAAACGGAAAATTACCGGCCGCGCAGATAAGCTCAAGCGACCGGTGACTAGGGATGTAGAGAGAGGAACTTCTAGACGATACGCGCCGAGTCTAGAAGTACTGCCCTCTGAAGCTGACCCTTGATTCAGCTTCTTCATATTACTAGCTGACCCCAAGCAAACGATGTTTTGCAAAATGAAAAATAGATAGTAGACGATTCTCAGACCTTCTGAATAGTCATTTAAAATTAATTGGTAAAAATCGGTAAAGCCGTATCGGAAGAGTACCTACGGTAACTATTATTGTGACACTGAAATTTGATAAATACCCAGTCTAGTAACGTTATTTATAAAATACTAGTAGTGCCCCGCGGTGTTACCCGCGTTTAAATTTATTGTCCCGCGGAATTACATATTTTCCCGGGATAAAAAGTATCCTATGTTACTTCGAATACCTCCAAGAATATGTGTACAAAGTTTCATGATGATCGGTTGAGTAGTTTTCGCGTGAAAGCGTCACAAACAAACTAACATTCACATTTATAATAGTATAGGATTCATCTTAAGTTTATATTATTACTTGCTTTAACCGCGTAATAAGGGATTTTGTCGCGGTAAAAAGCAGCTTTGTAATTTACTGGGAAAGCAGCTATGTTCGTCCCAAATTTAATCTAAATCGGGCTTCACTCGCAATAATTGATTTTCCCGCGAAAACTGATATTTTACCGCGGTAAAAAGTAGCCTATATGGTATTCTGATGTATAAGCTATATTGTGGTAAAGTTTCATTCAAATCCATTCAGTAGTTTTTACGTGAAAGAGTAACAAACATCCATACATCCATACATCCATACTTACAAACTTTCGCCTTTTTAATAGTAGTAGGATAGTATGACTTTGAGACTACACAATACTTAAGAAATACTTAATGCTATATACATACTTTTAAATAAAGATATTGTAATTAATTTTATTTTACGTACTTAATAATCACCAGGATTAAGGAAAAATAACTTGGAGAATATACAAAATAAATACTGCTCCTAAGGCTGGGATCGGACCCGTCACAACTGCGCTGCACCTTCGCTCACTGCGCCGCTGAGGCCGTCAAAACAAATTTTAATCATGTCACTCATACCAAACATTCATCTTATCTCTTATCTTTTGAATAAGAATATATGAAAATGTTCTTAGTAAAACAAACAACTAAATTGTAAAACTATTTGTATATAAGTTGTTCAATTCGCTTCTCAACTCAGTATAAAAAATTTAAGCGAACTGCCAAGACAATGTTATTGCCTAGATATTTTTGTTGAAAAATTTAGTTTTATTAATTTGAAATTGACCTGTCCATGTATGCCCTGTGCTTCTGAAGAATTAAACCTTTGACTTTGATATACTTACAGCTGTCACATTGAAATTCTCCACCGGCTTCAAGTTGGGGCACGCGCCATCATGGGCCACCTCCGCCATCGCAGCCGCCGCAAACACCACGAAGATAAACTGCAGCATCGTTGATTATCTCAGCTCGGCTATCAGATGAGAACTGATAGTTTTCAGGCACCACCCCGCCTTTTATAGTAGCGTCCCGGCGCAGAGGTCACGGTCGAGATTCAATTTTCGAATTGGATGTTGATGGTTTTATTTTGTGATTGGTTCTAGAGGGTTCTGTACTAGTGTTTCAGGTTAGTTGGAATAATGGCCGTTTTATAGCATATTTATGTCTATGGGCAATTTTCGGATGTCTACTATTAGTATATAAATGTCAGATCCTCAAAAGCATTTTCAGCAATAGGTGTTTAATAAATAATGCGTTTAAAATGATATGACTAGAAAGATGTGGATTACGTTTCCAACTGGATCTCAGGGAAACTATGAATGATATGCTGTTGTGCTTTACCGATATGAATATAAATAAGACCAGTAAACATAATTATATACTTATATTTGCAAAATTCAATGTTTGCAAATAACTTGTTCGCTCTCCATAAAAGTATTTTCATAATAGAACAGTCTTATTCAAGATCAAGACTTCGTTAAAACTGAATTATTTTTTACGCATCAGCCCTCAGATCCGATCCGATGACGTTTAATTTGTCGTTTAACATAAAAATTGGTCACAGATGATCTGTGTCCCTGAATTTCTTATGGAATAATATAATAACCGTTCATCCGGAAAATATCTATTATAACTATCAAAAAATTTACCTACTTATTGGGCATAAAAAACTAAAATAACGTTTTTGTAAAGAATCCAATCTGGTAAGACTGTTTATCGGTCATTTTATCGT
The DNA here is from genome assembly GCA_929108375.1 of Gymnoscelis rufifasciata. NCBI lineage: Eukaryota > Metazoa > Arthropoda > Insecta > Lepidoptera > Geometridae > Gymnoscelis > Gymnoscelis rufifasciata. The sequence goes on from OV815320.1 coordinate 3,156,707, forward strand.
GATATAACTTATGGGTTTGAAATAAAATTGAAAAAAAAAAACAACCTAAAGCTAGAAACATCAACAATATTTAATATATTATGATATAATTTTCGATATACCTATATTATACTTTAATGTGGACAGTTTCAGAAGTGAGGACAATATTAAAATGTCTTCCATGAAATATACTTAATTTTGAATGTACAACATTGCACTTGGTAAAAGCTTTACGTATGTAGGTACAATGAATAGGGTCTATAAAACCGTCTCGCTTCACAATAGGGTCTCATAATATAATGATCAATTGAGACATGTACCTACAGTAAGTACTCACGGTTGGTATGGAAACATGTCATCATCAAATGACCACACCCAAAGACTCGACGGGTTTTTGCGATAGAGTAGACTGGGGCGATTAGGGTCGCTTTTTTAAGAACTCAACATTAGTTAGAATTTATATAATATGTAATAAAAAATGAATGGCTAAATGTGTTGGTAAACGCATAACTCAACAACGAATGGACCAATTTGGCCAATTTTTTTATTTTTTGTCCAAGGATTGTTTTAACGGCGAGGAAAATTCGAATATGATATTGGAATTACCCGTGCGAAGTTAAGGCAGACCACTAGTTAAGAATAAAAATAATTAGTCTATAAATTACATAATAAAGCCGCCCATTACGCATTTTGTATTTAGAATTAAGTCCATTTTTGTATTGTTTTATCTGGGTTTGTAATAAAGAGTTAGGTATATTATTATTATTATCTATACCTAATAATTATTATTTATTATAAATGGACGTTTTTCCCTATCAATGTCAGCATTTATTTTTTGCATTGTTTTTCACAAGCATGACATTAAATCCATTCTTCTGATGGCTTTTTCACATTATTTGTATATAAATAACTAGCAGCCCGCCCCGGCGTCGCACGGGTAAAAAAAAATCCCGGTAATTTTTAAAGTTTTTTGTTGAAATTAGGTTATGTCAAAGACAATTTTATTCAAAATGAAGTACTCTTAACCAACAGCATATTTATTTGAATAAAGATTAATATTATTATGTTGATACAACTTAAGCAAATTATTTCGACCAAATTAGGTACCATAAAAACGGTTTTTGTGAGTTAATCTTAAAAGATAGACATATACTATCGCGGACTGTTTTTTAGATCATTAAAAGAGCTATTATTATTTACTACATATTTTTTGTGTATCTTGAACCGTTTTCACGGCGCACGCAACGGAAGGCTTCAAAGATGAACAATTTCTCCCGTTTTTTGCACATTTACCACTATATCTTTGCTCCTATTGGTCGTAGCGTGATGTTATATAGCCTATATCCTTCCTCGATAACTGGACTATCCAATACAAAAAGAATTATTCAATTCGAACCAGTAGTTTCGGAGATTAGCGCGTTCAAACAAACAAACAAACAATCAAACAAACAAACTCTTCAGCTTTATAATATTAGTATAGATTTTCCAGGTTGTTTTAAAATTCCGAGAATTATATTGCATTTTTACCAACCAAATCAGATGAAATTCTAAAACCACGACACTTTACGTGCAGAAAACGAGCTGTTCAAACACCGGAAAAAGGTATATTAGGTTACTAACTTTTCTATTAACAAGGTAATTCAAAAGTTTATGTATGTTTTACTCTGTGGACAAAGCCATGTTTTCCGCATGTTTTTTTTAATCTTTGCGCTTTTGTATTACACCAGATTACATAATGTATGTAACCTATACCTTTTCCAAGGTAAGAAAAAGCCCTAATACATTCATTTAAAAAGTTTTAATTCTTAAAATATGATCCGAATTGCCCCAGTTGGTGAGAACCTAGCTATTAGCCCCATATTGAAAACATAATTATAAATATAAAAATATCATAAAAATCGTGAATGTTTTCTAGAAATATACCCTTTTCTCTTTGTGATAAGACAATAAAGTTCAAAATAACTAAATTCTGAGAATTACCAAAGACATGAAAAGCGCCTTTTTAAGCTGCGCACCGAAATTGTAGATCACATAAGAAACGACACAACTTTGAGATCATCACTGACAATATTATAATCAACAGGACAAATGGAAATAATTCTTAAGTTGAAAGTAGGAAAGGGTTAAAAAATTACCTGTCGCTTTTGATCCTAATCAACAGCTTTATTAAAATATTTCAAAATTGCTTATTTTTATCCCATTCAATTTAAACAGATGGCTTCGAGAAAGCAAAGTGAAAATAAAAGGCTATCTACCTGAGGAAATGGACCAATTGTTCTAAAGAGTTTTTTATCAAGGACTGCGTTGAAAGGAATTCAGAACGGGGTTTGTTGAGATGAATTATCTTCTATATTTACCACTATAAGTACTCGTATTTTTGTGGAATACAATAGGCCAAAAACAAAACTTTATCTAATAAATCGCACTAAATAATTGAATTTACACGTGTTTTCAACCGATGGCCAAGTCTTAATATATTTTTAAAAAACATTAAAGAATTATAATATTGATATGCGTCACTATAAGACTGAATAAATTAATAACCGACTTGGTATTACATGGATCTCACAACTTTTTACGGCAGAACAACTGAGTTGCGCGACTTGGTTTTTTTGACAAGTATTGTTTTTGATGGGATACTTATTTTGAGTTGGTGAGACAAAAATTGATATTATTATGTTTAGTCTGTCTTTAAATAATCTAAGTGACGCATTTTTTGTTAAGTCCTCTACAATATTTGGCTTCACCATACTAAAGTAAGTGAATAGAATAGAAAACAGTTAATTGTACACCACACACAGATAAAAAATAAACTTAACAAAAAACTTATTTTTATTAAAAACAGGGTACAATGGGTAAAAAGGCCTAATCGCTATGAGTGAATATAATTATAATGATAACGCGCACTGACCTACATAGATATGGACATATTTTATTTACCACACACAAAATAATAATATAAACACAAAATAAATATACATTACATTTAAAACCTGTGCGTTAATCCACAGTTTATATATATTGCGTGTGCATTATATAAATGAATATATAATATATATAAAATATTATGTATTTTATATATATCTATAATATAAAAATGAATCGCAAAATGTGTTGGTAAGCGCATAACTCAACAACGCCTGGACCAATTTGGCCAAAACTTTTTTTAAAATGTTCGTTGAAGTTCAAGGATGGTTTTTACGGCGAGAAAAATTAGAATTATTGCTGGAAAAACCCTAAAAATAGCCCTTTTCTATTAAAACGTAGTCAATTTGAGCTTTATTGCTATGGTATAAAGTTCATATTAAATTACAAGCACTCACTGTTGTCTAAGCAATGTAGGTGTGTTCCTAACGTCAAAGATCATATCTATCAAAAGTATATACAATTTTCATGTCACAATGTTAGTTACCGTACTCCTCCGAAACTGCTTTACCGATTTTTACCAAATTTTATATGCGTATACAGTAGGTCTGGAGAATCAGCTACTATCAATTTTTCATTTTGCAAAACAACGTTTGCTTGGGTCAGCTAGTTATATATAAAAAAAATATTGCGTTTCCTATACTATGTAGTTACGAGAAATCTCCCTTAACAATCCGCCTAGCTATTATATATAAGTAGTACTTTATGACATTATAATTATACTAACAAAATAAACATTGGATCATAAAAGGTGACCTATGTTAGGTTCGAACAATTGAATCCATTTCGGACGTGCGATTCTCACATTGCCCTGCACCACGCAGCGTAGCGCGTGAATGCGTGTTCCAACTTTGCTTGTAAGTATCTCCGTTTGTATAGAACACACGCACATTCCCAGACACAGTAAATGCATCCACGCGCGATCAGCGAAGAAACATGCATCCCGCGCGTGGGTGAAGGCATGCCACACCGAGTCCAAAGTGCCGTGCGTGATTTAGGAAGGGACTGACGTGTCTTTCAAAATGGATAGCATAGAATAAAATGAGTCATAGACAGCGTTCGTGAGTGCATAAACCCGTACGATGGTGCAGATCTGCATTCTCGCAATACGCGCGTAGATGCGTCGACACGCATCATGTAGCGTGATGCGTGGTAGTGTGATTGATATTCGCCTTAAGTTTTGTTAATTTAGCTAATGTAGCACCGTAGCTATTTATCTGCATTAATTAAAATAACCGAAAATGATTACAGTTTGAACGAATTTCTAGGTTTTTAATTATCAAACTGCATGGGATATTTTTTTGATTTTTCTTATGATTGTTACAATCGATCCTGTCACCCCGTTTAGGCTTGACGTTGGGTTCTGGGACTGTTATAGACAATAGCCAAAGGGATGCGGGCTCGTTGAAATTTCAGAGGTTAAATTTTTTTTTAATGAGGACGATAGGCGAGCTACTACTACTAAATAGATAAACAGACTTGGCAAAATCCTCGTGCCCGCGATGTATACATGCCTTTTTAAACCAAACTAAGTTGAACTCTATGACGGAGAGGTTCTAAGGCACAAATCCTACTACTATTATAAAGTATATTCTCTATAGTATACTCTTTCACGTAAAAACTACTGAATGGATTTGAATGAAACTTTACCACAATATAGCTTATACATCAGAATACCATATAGGCTCCTTTTTACCGCGGTAAAATATTAGTTTTCGCGGGAAAATCAATTATTGCGAGTGAAGCCCGATTTAGATTAAATTTGGCACGAACATAGCTGCTTTCCCAGTAAATTACAAAGCTGCTTTTTACCGCGACAAAATCCCTTATTACGCGGTTAAAGCAAGTAATAATATAAACTTAAGATGAATCCTATACTATTATAAATGTGAATGTTAGTTTGTTTGTGACGCTTTCACGCGAAAACTACTTAACCGATCATCAAAAAACTTTGTACACATATTTTTGGAGGTATTAGAAGTAACATAGGATACTTATTATCCCGGGAAAATATGTAATTCCGCGGGACAATACATTTAAACGCGGGTAACACCGCGGGGCACTACTAGTGATAAATATAATGACGTAGAAAACAATAAAATACAATATAACAATCGTATGATGATGATAGTGCACTATGTCTACAGAATACAGCATAGTAACAAGAGATTTAACCAATTGAGCGTCCCGCCAAATTATTGAATAATCACATCCTTTAAACTTTCCGTTGTTGTCTGTGACTGAATCTGCCGAATCCATTTTGGTTCTTGTTGGTATCCGAAGTGTATTATGCAATCACCGGTTATACCTACCGCTAATATTTTTGGTTCATTTTCAGTAGAGCTTCTATGTCTTCATGTCCCATCTTAGAACACATCGTCACTTTACCTCAGGTGAGATTGTGGTCAAATGAAGGCTTTAAATCTATTGATCAGATCCTTCATGGATCTACTGAGACTTTTTTCCCAGTAGATACTTCCAGCAATATACTGAATCTAATTGCGAGGGTTTTTGGTCCGTTTTTAGTAGATCCATTGGCCAGATCCATGATGGATATAGTAAAGTAAAGTAAAAGTATCTTTATTGCATAAATACATGTGGTTATAGGTGTTAAATAAATTACATAGAACAATGTATATTACCAATACATGGCGTGCAATGTCAATGTTACATAGTTATTGAATTTAATTATAATTGATATCATTATCATCATCATAGAAAACTAATTATAAATAAAAAATGACAAAATCATTGCAAATTATGAACATAAAAAAAAATTTTCGTCCATAAATTCTTTTAAACTATAATAACATTTGTCAGACAATAGATTCCTTAACCTATTTTTAAATAACGAAAGTGGTAATGCTCTTAATTATGCTCTCCGGTAATTTGTTGTACCTCTACACAAATGGAACAGAACAAGCTTTTTCGCATCATTGAAGTCTTACAATCTTTACTGTTTGCACTTTATATTTATCTCGTTTACTCCTGTTCTTTTCAGAAAGAAGAAATAGATTCTGATTAATCTTTACAAATGTTACAGTTTCGCAGATATACAACGAGGGGACAGTTAAAATTTTGCGTTTGATGAAGTATGGTTTGCAGGAAATTTTAATGCCCATTAGATCAAGTGTTGAATGGATCTACTGGAAGGTCCAGGATGTCTTGTGTTGGCGGGACACGCTAGACTTTCCAACTGTTTGATTTTATAAAATAATATTCTTCTTCTTCTTCGTTTGCACTCTTGACAGAGTGGTCGTGATCATCATTTCAGGTGTGGGTGGCAAGCTTCACAACACGCCGCCACTCTTCTCTGATGGCCGCCGTCCTGGTGCATTCATGCAGTGATGATGAGCCACTTATCGCCGCTTTTATCTGGTCGGTCCATCTCATAGGGGATCTTCCTCGTGGCCTGGTGCCCTCCACCAATGTGGTGCACCATGTGGTGGAGCATGGTGGTGGTGTTAAAATAATATTACAAACTGACTATTTACAATGCGGTCGTTCTTGCTCTGGGATATTAAGGATGTTCTGTTAGAATAACTGTAGCTAAATCTAAATTTAAAATTTACCAATAACCCCCCATTTCAATGCCTTAATTTCCTCAAAAGTAAAAAACCATAATATTTTACAATGTGGACGCGATGCGCTTTCATTTGAGACCCCAATCGAGTATATTTTCAGATTCTCTGTATTCCTACCCCTCTCTCACCTACATAACTTTTAAACGGCACAACCGATTTTCATAAAACATGTCTTAGAACACTCGCACCAAACTCACCTTTCATACAAAAAATTATAACACCCCTCTTTTTTGGTCGGGGGTTAAAAAGGTATTGAAATGAAATGAAATACAATATCTTTATGTGCATGAATATAGATTTAACAATCCGTTGGATTTTATGGATATTAATTATGTGTATACTTATTCGACCTCTTGGCGTGGTATTCTAAGAAAGAAGGCATCACCTTATAATAATACATAGCTGGACATCTTCTTACCCGAAACTAAACTAGCCCGGGTGATTGATAGCGGATTTAGGTACTTAAATTTTATAAATAAATAAATATTCCCGGCCAATTTACACAACAACATTAGCAACGTGGAAAACTCTAAGCTTTTGTTACAGGTACTTGTGTAGTATATCTGATGATATACTTTATATAATAGACATACGAATACAGTATTAATAATTTTTATTATATATATTAAACCCTCAGATCAAGGAGACAGTGTTTGTATGTTCTACCAACGCAAGAGGTAGTGGGTTCGATTCCCTAGGAGGGCCTAGGGAATCAAACCCACTACCTCTTGCGCCGCAAGCGGGCCTTAGACGACCGCGCCACTGAGGCAGTCAGTCAGTTTTGTATATACATAGGTACAATATGAGTCCTAGAAAAATCCCAGCTTTATCAGAATTAGTTTTTGTAATCATCAATTTGTACATCGTTCCCCTTGTAAATAAATAACTCAGATCAACATCAAATCAGAGATGCCCTCTGATGGTTATTTCTATACAAGGCAATGGAGAAATAGTTAAAAAGTCGTCCTTAGAAAATGTATTTTAATTTCTGCTCTACCTAAACACTTCACCATATCAAATGGTTATCTTAATCACATTATTATCAACTCTAAATAAGTAGCTACTTACCTAATTGAATAACAAATCACGACTTTGATTCAGCACTGATATCTTTTTAAATATACTACAAGTTTCTACACAAAACTAACGGTTTATTCAATTATTTTAAAGAAATAGTTCATAATTGAGTAACAATTACATTGAAGAATAAATGATTATTAAAAAGCTGTGAGAACCTAAACAGAGGCCGCAATTTAGAAAAGCTACATAGCTCAAATCACAGAATGCCAAAATATCATAAAAGATTATCAAGAACGATAAGGAATTTATATAAATGCAATAATTTGTGATAACAGGGCATTTCATCACTTTAGCCTTTGTATAGTGGGTGAAAATGAAAATGATCTGAAAATGTACAAGTTTGTTATAAGTTTGTTTGGTGTGATTGGTGTAAGTGTGGCACAGATATTACAGGAAGGACAATGTGATGCGAATATTGCTTTGCAGGCAGACTTCTTACCCAGCGACGTAAGTTACTTAAACATAAGTAAGCTCGTTTATGCTTTCGACTATGATAGCACCATAATATAGGTATCTTTAGCTACGATATGAGGTCTAAGATTCTTTATTTCTCATAGGAAAATAATTTCACTTACATGAGAAAACAATATTAACACTTAAAATTATCCATCTTCAGGCTTGTACACATACACTTATAATAATCAATCACGAATACTAATTACTCAATACTATAAAATTTAAATAAGGGTAGTGAAAAAAACATTTTGTGACAAACTAAGTAGTAAACAATGGCATGGAACAAAGGCCAGTCGGTACGATATAAACAATAGAAACATCTTTAAATGATGGACACTGTATAAACTGTAATTATTTACTGTAGCAATATATACCGACATTGTATATATTGTAATTCTAATTAAGGGAACGGAGATCTATAATAAATCTCTTTATGATATCTCGCCTACAAGTGTTTTGTGCATTATCCCCCTGCTTAAGCAGCCCCCCAGCATCCCAAGGTCTAGGAGGACAAGGAGTAGGATCTTCAGTGTTTTGAACTATAATATTTAATAAATTCGATTAAATTTTCCATTTCCACCCATGATACAGGATGTTCGGAAGTACGTTAAACATACGAAAATGAGGGTGTTGTTGGGATAGCCTGATAACCAGCCCAAAAGATTTTAGCTTAAGATTATTATTTTTAATTCATTTTTATTTAAATATTCTGGAATTTTTCGCTCTTGTACCTTTTTAAGTGGCGCGCTGTCGTGAGGCGAATATCATAGGTATGTAGGTAGGTACTTCCGCTTGGAACCGGGAGATTTAATCTGACGTGAAAATAAGTGTGAGTGTCAAAATACGATGTCCCGCGTCGGGCGCTGGCCCAAAATAATTAACTATCTTGTAAACGAATAGACTGCGACTATCTAACTATTTCCGAGGTATTTTTTTTATTTTTAGCAGACTATCCAGAGACCTAAAACTCTAAAGTAGAGAACATACCTAATTGACTCCATATACATAATTATAATTATTTATTCTTAAAATGTTTTTATATTTTATTTTTACAATCTTAGGGAATCTATTTAATACAAGAATATTAAATAACAAACATGCGCACTACACAAAAAATAAAATTTTTAGCTAAAATTTGTTTTTCTAAATTGAATAAACAAATGAGAAGCCAACAAATATACAAAACAAACTAAGCATCGCCACAGATTATATAGGTAATATACAAATAATGGTATCGCTTAAAAATAAGTTAAGAAACAAATGTTTAATTTATTTCCGTTATTTATTGGTTAGCGCCAGCGCTTTATTACATAAATCTTATTGTTTAATTGTAATATAAGTATACGCCCTTATCGATAGCGATGACGTATAAAAAGATTGTATGATAATGATTAAAAAAAAAAAACAATCTGAAAGCTATACAAACAGCTTGATAACTCTTAAGGTATGTGGGATATTGGCAAAGGAAAGAAACTCAGTTCACTTTAATCTAGTTTATTATTTAACCAAATGTTACAGAGCACACCGCACCGTTCGTCAGTTACCGCCATTCTATCTCCCGTCCCTTTCCCCCGCACCTCTCTCTCATCCTATGCGTTTCATTACACATACACATTAATATTCCCACAAGTTCGGCCGTCCTGACTGTGTCTGCCCACAGACACCCGTTGTTAACAATAATTATACAGAATAACATTACAAAGAAATATGTATGCACAGTGGCATTTGAAACAATACAATATTACACCTTATTTGCCAAACTTAAAATCTCTAAAGTGCATAGAACGTTAAGGGCATAATCATTAGAACGACTTTCATATCAAATAGTTAAATAAGAGAAAAAAAAAATATAACAAGTCAGGTATCAATTTTCGTTCATCACAATGCGAAACAGGTACCATATTAAGTACGGCATATAACATGACAATAAAAACAGAATTAAGTAACAACATGGTAAGTATTATCCCCCTATACCTACATAAAACATATAAAATTATAGCAAGAAGATATAAGTCAATGACCTTTTTATCTATTATGTGACATCTTATCAAATCTACAGTAAGTAAAGTAACACTGAAAAAACTTTAGGTTTATAAATTGAGAAATAAAAAATTAAATTCAGTTTCTATATCCTATGTTAAAGAATGCGGCAATATCCATGAGTGAAGAATCACAACACTCATACATTCATCATCATTCATTCAAATCCAAATTTACACAAAACAAATATTAATAAAATTTACTTAGTCGGCTTCTGGCCACGGCTTCATGTGGTCAGCTGCAGTGCTTGTTTTCTGTGGTCCATCGGTGTTGATGCTTACTTTTTGGACGTCATACCTGTCATTTCTCTTTACTTTTGTAACCATATATGGTCCTAAGTACTTTTGCTTCAATTTGAGGCCTGGACCGAATTGAGTGCGTTTTATTGCTACCCAGTCTCCTTCCGCGTATCTTCTGCTCGCTTTTCGTTTTCTGTTATAATTTCGCATATTTTCTTCTTGTACATGTAGTATTTGCTGTTTAGCGCGTTCTCTAAGCTCATCTCTGTTTTGAATATAACTGTCTCTTTCTTCCTGCTGTAGTAGTTCATAGATTTCCAAATCTTCCTTTATTTTCATTTTTCTTCCTATTAGAAGCTCAAATGGTGTAGTGTTTACACTGCGTTGAAATGTGCTATTTAGTGCTTTCTGCACTCTTCCGACGTGTCTATACCACAGTGTGGAGTTTTCTAAGCATAGCTTCGTTAAAACTGGAATAATTGTTCGGTGAACTCTTTCTATTTGCCCGTTTCCTCGTGGTATCCCTGTAGTGATGTGTAACAATTCTATTCCTTCATCTTCACAGTATTTCGTGAACTCGTTACTTGTGAAAGCAGTACCTCTGTCTGTGATGATCCTCTGTGGGTTACCAAACGTCTGCTGATGTATTTCCAGTTTGTTTAGGGCTTCTCTTGTAGATGTAGTTTTCGTTGGAAATAGCCAAACAAACTTCGTAAATGCATAAATCATGGTGAGTATGTAATTATATTGTTTTTGCGTAGCCATCATTGGTCCTACATGATCTAAATGGAGTGTATGCAGCGGCTTGTCCTCTTTTTCAATGGGCTGCAGAAAACCTTCCTGCTTTCCAAGCTTCCTGTTTGCCAGTAGGCATGGTACACATGTTGCTATATATTCATCAATTTTTTTCATTAAGTTTTCTATATAAAAATCTTTGTTTACCATCTCCATAGTTTTTTTTCTACCAAAATGACCATTCTCATGAGCTCTTCTTATTATCTCCATTTCCATTTTCTGTGGAATAATTAAACGTTGATCAGGCCCTCGGTATAGTAAGCCTTGACTTAGAGTGAAGTCTTTGTAAGGTCCATTTTTCAGTATCTCTATGATTGCTTTCAATCCATCGTCAGTTTCTTGAGCGCGTTTTATATCATCGTGTAAGCTTGATGTTATGACCATGGATACTAGACTCGGTGGATTTCTGCTTAACGCATCGGCGTGTTTCATCTTAGACCCTTCTCGGTGTTTCACTTCAAATTCATAATCCTGGAGTAACATTATCCATCTCGCAACTCTTGTTGACATAGCCAAATCTTTTTTATTTAAGGTCAGTTCAAATGCTCTGCAATCAGTGATAATAGTAAATTTCTTACCATGCAGGTAGTGGCGAAATTTCCTTACCCCTTCAATCACCGCTAAAGCCTCCAGCTCATAGCTACTATATCTGCTCTCGGCATCTGATGTTTTTCTGCTCATATAATAGACTGGATGGAGTTCTCCGTCATTGTCCTTTTGCATTAAAATAGCTGAATATGCTATTTGCGAAGCATCAGTATGTAATTCTGTAATTGCATGTGAGTCATATATTTTTAAGACAGGCTTCGTAGATAATTTCTCCTTTAGCATCATGAAAGCTGCCCGTTGCTCATTGTTAAATGTGAAATTTGCATCTTTTTTCATCAAGTCTGTCAGTGGACGTGCTAACATTGCATAGTTAAGAATAAATTTTCTGAAATAAGAGCTCAATCCAAGGAAACTTTGTAGCTGCTTCTGATTTCTAGGCTCAGGGAATTTCATGACTGCCTCAGTCTTCCCTGGCGATGGCGTTACTACTCCTTCTTGGATGACATGGCCTAGGTATTCAATTCTTGAAGTAATCAACTGTGCTTTTTTCCAATTTATTTCCAATCCATACTCAGAGGCAATTGTCAACACTTTCTTTAGTTTGGTCAGTCCTTCTTGTTCGTCTTTCGCTGGAATCAAAATGTCATCGATAAATATTATGATAGAGCCATCTGATAATAGTTCTCGGAATATGATTGTAATAAATCTCATAAAGAGATTAGGACATATAGATAATCCCATGGGTGCTTTTTTAAATTCATATTGAGAATTATGTGTTACAAAGGATGTATACTTCATAGATTCCTCACTCACTTTTACATGGAAAAATCCATTCTTCAGATCAAGAACACTAAAATTATTTGCACCGCTCAGCTTATCAATACAATCATCAATTAGTGGCAATGGGAAAAGATCTTTTACTATTTTTTTATTTAATTTCCTATAGTCTATACATACTCGTAGCGAACCATCTTTTTTACGCACCAGAACTAAGGGACTAGCATATTCTGAAGTACTCACTTGTATAATTCCTTTGTCCAACCATTCAACTACCTGTTGCTCTATTTCCTGCTGTTCCTTCGGCGATACTCTTCGTGGACGCTGCACGACCGGAACGTCATCCTTCACAATTATTTTCATTTCTATTGGAGCTTCTTTGACCTGGTTAGGTCTGTAAGCTTGGACCAGCTGTTGCACCTCCTCTCGTAAAATTGGGTCCTTGATGTGATCTGTAGAAGGCACACACATTCCGTCATATTCACCCAACATACAATCCAACCATTCGTCATCTCGCGGTCGAAACCATACACTACTTCCACTCATAAACATTGTCACATTCTTTAAAAAGTCGTTTCCAAGTATAATTTTATAAGGCATACAACTTTTAGGCACTACATAAAACAATACCTCATCGTAAACACGTTCATCTATGATTAATGACGTCGTAATTGTCCCAATAGATTTAACTTTAGCACCGCCTAGGCCGTATAAGGTTATGTCCATGTTTTTACCGCACTGCCGCGCACTACAATCATGACAGAACTCATCCGTCACTAGATTTACATCACTGCCTGAATCAATTAATCCGTCCGTCGTTTTATTGTCCATTTTTATCGATTTTACCGGTTTTAACTTCGTTCGTTCGTTGTTGTATTTACGATTACGATGTTGTTGTGACGTTACCCCGTATGCCGTGAAGTTTGCGTCGTCTGACGTACGGCCAATCCTAGCGTCGCCTGTGCACAACTCGGACGCCATCTTGCCGCCGGAACCAATCACCGCGCTCGGATCTCGTGCACCAATGCCAGACCCGGAAATAGCATCATTCCGCGCGTTGTTCACGTTGTTCGATACGAAGAAAACTCCGTCGTGAAGTTGGTCGCTCTGAACATCGTTGCTGGTGGCGCCGCTGTCGGAGTGTGTCGAAGTCGTATTGAAAAATGATTGTCTGCCGGAACCGGAACCAGATGTAGTGGATGTATTCCGAATGGCACCCGATGTCGATGCTCGCGCTCTGTCGGGCTTGTTCGGCTCCATCTTTGGGATATCACGTGATGGCGTCGTTTTCTTATCAGGACATTCCATTGAAATATGGCCGTGATTATTACAATTGAAACATTTTCGGCCTCGTTTCGGACATGCTGATGAGAGATGATTTATTTCCCCACAGTTATAGCAGCGTTTCGTCGTATACTGTCGCTCGCCACCGGATGAAAGACGCGCTTCAAATCTTGGTTTTCTCAATTCTCCACTTTGACTCTTTCTTAGATTATTTTTGTAAGCTTCGTATAATTTAAACTTCTCCTTCAGCTCGGAGTAAGTGGAGGCACCGTAGAGTAGGGTTTTATTAATTTCGACGTCGATAATACCGTCGATTATATACTGGATTGCTACGTAATCGGCTAGTTTGCCCCGTTTTCCTAGCTCCTTCATTTCTAGCATATAAGCGTAGCATGTCTCGTCTTTACGTTTCTTTCTCTGCGTCATCAATTCGTGTATTTCTTTCGTGTTCGTCGTGTCTGGGAATTCTTTGAGAATAGCGGCCTTTAACTCGTCGTAGGTTTTGAAAGGTTTCTCCGTGCGTAACCACATGGCAGCGGTACCTGATAAACTTCGTCTTGCAATCAGTAATTTTTGTTGTGGTGTAAGGCCAAATATTTCGGCGTTGTCGTCGACATCTTGCGTCCATTTTGATGCGGAGTAGGTTTTGTCTGTGCCGGTGAACTTCGAGATTGCGTCGTCGATGAGTAAGAGATTAAATGATTGCTTATCCGTCATTGCGTCGTCTGCGTCTTCGTTTTCTTCGTCGTAAAATTCACTATCGTTCTCGTCGTTATTTATTTCGAGGCTACTCGAAAGTCGGCGTGCACAGTCTGCCCACCTTTCCGGCGTGGTCACTCTCGAGGTTAGGTTAGTTCCTCTTCGTTTCATGTAGATTCTTCTGTTTTCCTTTGCCAATCCCGGACGAGCCCCCAGATTGTGGGATATTGGCAAAGGAAAGAAACTCAGTTCACTTTAATCTAGTTTATTATTTAACCAAATGTTACAGAGCACACCGCACCGTTCGTCAGTTACCGCCATTCTATCTCCCGTCCCTTTCCCCCGCACCTCTCTCTCATCCTATGCGTTTCATTACACATACACATTAATATTCCCACAGGTATATAAAATAACTGTGTTAGTCATCAATATTTTGGCTATGGGATCTCTACTACTGGACTTAGGCCTTTCTAAATAACTTAAACCCACTTAGTGTTGAACCACCCACCACGTTGGTCTTATTCGGGTTCGTGAGTGAATCAGCTTCGTTCGGTGTCCGGAAACGGATACCTCGGGCCGGTCGCTCATTCCAGAAATCCCCAAGCATCCCCTGTGAAGGGATTTTTATTAATCCCCTTCGATCGGTGGCAAGGGCCGGTGAGCTTAGCTTGAATCTTTAGAATGACGTTTGATACCCCTTATCCCTTTTTTATGCTAGATAAGCCTTCATTTGACCACAATCTCACCCGATGAAAAGTGACGATGTGGTCTAAGATAGGGCATGAAGACCTAGAAGGTAGACCTAGTACCTATAGTGGTAGTAGGTCCTATCTAACTGTGTAAATACATTGAATTAATCGCACGGCTTAAAAATTTGATATAACGAACCTAGCTTGGGGTTTTACTAACGAAGGATTAAACAAAGGCATAAATAACGTAGACGTGTATCGGAAATAAGATAAAGTTATCGATAACAAACATATATTAGTAGTTTGCTCCGAACTGAGAACTCGCATATACCTAATTGTAAGGTAGGTGTGACCACATGAAATCTTTAGGAGATTTTTCTCATGATTAATTATATTTATAAGTTATTCCCAGTGACACTTACAGTTTATACGAATCTAATGACATCTCTCAAGCAAAAATCCATCGATCCATTCAAGCTGTAGAACGTGCCAAACAATTATACACATAACCTCGATAAACATAACCCTTTTTCTGGAGCAGTTGGGTTAAAATAACTGTGATTACAACATGTATTCAGTGTAAAAATTGAATTGAACTGACAAGATATTGCATTATGTGGGCAACTAAAACCGCAGAAATTGTATCCTACAGGTTCATTGACCCCTCTTGGTTTATTGCGTATGTTTGTTGTCCCACTCACCGTATTAATTTTTTAGTTAAATTAAGCTTAAGTTGACCTGACCATGTATGTGTTTCTAAGGAAATAAACGTTTTTACTTTGACTTTTAATCAAAGCTGTATCATGGCGTTTGCAACAGTGCAAAATAAATACATACCATGATACACTGGCGCTGTCGCCAGCGTCAAATTATATCTGGAAACTCCATAACCCTCTATTCATAGCATGTTACCCGTTTTAAGTACTAATAAAGTCTGCATAGTTAGTTGTGATAATGATATCGTTAAAATAGCCCAGAAATATTAACTTTTGGTCTGATCTATTAAACGCTATTCGGAGATCTTAGCTCGTTAATCTCGCTCGATCAGTAAACGCCTAATTCCTAGATAACAGGTTTTGGAGTATTATGTATTAGTATAATTAACTTCAGTGTAGTATATTTTGTCATAACCATAGGCAATATACTACTAATATATTACTAGGGCTCTCTTTAAAATGTATAAGTTTTATTTAGTAATATTAAAAATATTGTTAGTTGTTTTTGCAACAGAAGGTCAGGTTTTGCAAGAAGGACAATGTGGATATGTGCCTTTAAGTGGACTTTTTCGATTAAATGATGTAAGGTTTTTTTAACTTCACTAATATAAGTTTATTATTATCGGACTGTGCGCTTCAAAAATATATTTTGGCTTGTAACGGTTTCTAATATTTTGTTCAAACGACAGCTATTTGTAAGAGTGAGTAAGCTTAGTGGATGGTTAAAATGTAGAGGTATCTCGCTCTGACGTGGAGTAAATCCACGTCAGTTGATTTGATAGCTCAATATTTTAAAAACATTTTTTTTACTATAAAAATCTCTTTGCATTCTGCAAGTAAACTAAATCTAAGTTAACTGACAACTGACAGAGATTGACCGAGATTTCTCTATATTTTATCCATTGACTAAGTTTATACGGAGACTGTGAAACAAGACCTAATTCTATGATATTATCCATTGACTAATTTTACACGGAGATTGTGTAACTGACCCTGTTTATGGGAACATATTGACAAGTTGGTTTAGAGATTTTAATACGACTATGTTTTATGAAATCATCCGTATCTGGAACTCTGAAAGTCTTGGATTTTATTATGTAAATACAAATTCTCGCACACGAGTTCCGTAACCAAAGGGTAAAACGAAAGGTAATAAATAATAGTTATGGTTAATAGTTATGGGGTTATGGGATTTTTATAAAGATAAGCGACAATCCGCCAGGCCAGTACTTAGATAGGTGACCGCTCAAAAAGCATGTTTTTACGCTCAATAAAAAAAAATACGTATTTTTCATTGCTTATGTGTGTAAACTGTACATGAGTTAGTACTGTATAACTGTACAGTGTAGTATAAGTCTATTCATTCTTAACAGATTAATTTGCTTATGCTAAGTATTAGAGTACACATAAAAATGTACCCTATCCCTTAGTTCATAGGAACATGGCACGAAATCAGAAGCGCACACTCATTCCCCGGAGACTGTTCCACGATCGAGTTCATCAGCAATGAGGATGAGAGCCTCAGGGTTGTGAAGAGGACGACCAGGGAGAACTTCTACCATGAGTATGAGGGAGGGGTGGGTGTGGGGGCGAATCCTGCGCAGCTATCTCTGAATATAGCCTCGCTTTCGGATAATCGTGAGTATCAGATCAAATTGTAATGTTGTATTTTAAACCTTACTTAAGTTTGATTCTAAAAGAAGTTTAACAATAGAAAAAAAAAACCGATTTGTAGCATGAAAAATTAAATATTGATCCCCCCATCTCGGAAAGAGATATCTGAGCGCCACCGGCTGTTTTATGGTTAAAGTAAATTTGAGTTTAGAACGAAGATTGGGCTTTATTAGAACTAAGGATTAGGACTAAGGATTAGGACTAATAAAGCGCACTAAAAACTAAGGATTAGGACTAAGGATTAGGACTAATAAAGCGCACTCTTCGTTCTAAACTCAAATTTACTTTAACCATAAAACAGCGGTGGCGCTCAGATATCTGTTTCCTGGGGATGAAAATTGGATGGGGGGATCAATATTTTATTTTTCATGCTACAAATCGTTTTTTTTTGTTATATAGCCTAACATCGGTGTTTGATGTTATATAGCCTATAGCCTTCCTCGATAACTGGACTATCCAACACAAAAGGAATTATTCAATTCGAACCAGTAGTTTCGGAGATTAGCGCGTTCAAACAAACAAACTCTTCAGCTTTATAATATTATTAGTATATTAGTATAGATAGATAACATAGGTCATGTACAAAGTCTGTTTTCTGTCTGTTTGTGTCTGTTAGGTCTGTTTTTACAGATAAGTGTTTTATTTTCACTTTTTGTTACAATGATAGTGATGAATGTTTATCAATGTATTATATAGTATTATAAACTGTGTAGTTATTCTTGACGTAATCATATTTTTATCTATGGCATTGTAAATTTGATTAAGTATTTCGTTTTCAGCTATCGACTTTTGGATAATACACACTGACTATTCAATTTACGCGCTCGCGTATGGATGTGAAAATGTAGGCACCACGCATAGAAATGGTAAGTTAAAAAATTCACATCTTAAAAACAAAATATACTCTTCTAATCTTATATATACCATGTATATCGGCCAGGGTGGAGAATCGGACAACATCTATTTTTCATCCCCATAAATGTTAAGGGTGGTCCTACACTATATTTTTTTTCTTTTGATACAGCAAACAAAAATACTTACAGCCCTACAATTTCACCCCTCCACGATTTGTATCTAGGTGATACGAAGTTCACCGGGTCAGCTATTAGTCTTATAATATAAATACTGACCCGGCTATCCTTGTTGGACAACGCAATATGACTACTGTCAGTTGCCATGGATACCAATAAATAAACAATAATTTCGTAAATGCTTGATTTTTCCACTTTAGATCCTTCAACAATCTCATTATAATGATGAGTGATGCGGTTTTGTTTGTTTCGTTCACAGAGTTTTTTTTTTATATTTTGTTTTATATCCGTTAAGACGTTAATTCAACTTTCTAATTTTATATTGTATTTTCTTTGTAAGTTTTTATTTTCCAACATATAAATAAAAATCTCTTTTATTTCTCGTGAATCCGTTGCAAAATAGAGGTATATGGCAAAACGTTTCTCATTATTACTCTACCTATAGATGAAAACTGCATGAAGATACGCTGTGTCGGTTTTGAATATGTCCCGAATATAAAGACAGATAGACGCGATAAATATTATGTATAGATAAATATGCAAAAATCAGTTTTGATTAGATTTGTATTAGAAGTATGATACTTACTTGGCATGAGTTTAAAGAACATTTTATTAATTTTCAATCTGATAGCAATAATTTAGTAAACCAAAAAAAAAATTTTAATTTCGAGAAAAGTATAACAATCTGCAGTCTCAAGAAGTTGCAAGTTTGAAAATCGCCGATGAAAACTACTCAAAAATGTATTAAACTGTTCCGAAACATTTATTCGTCATCTGTGTAATGTTGCTGTGTATTACAATTCCAGCAATATTACTTCACTCAATTTTGTCATAATTTTAGTTGCATTTATTTATTGGAGATACCAAAAACAAAATGTATAACTAAATTCAACACAAGCTTCTTAAACTTATAAAATTTTCTCACGAATAAAAAACATAATATCAAAAATAACAATGTGAACAAAAATAAAACCGTAACATAAACTAATATAATACAAATTCATAGTAACTACCTATTTATATTAATTATGTCACATAACTCAATAATTTGAATAGATACAAAACAAAATAAATTAACAGAAAAAATCATGGCCATGTCTGTTTTTTAACGACACGTGTTTCATTTATTTTTCCGCGGGAAAGTAGAATAAATACGCAAAAAAATAAATGGGCTATCTAACAGTGAAATAATTATTAATATCGGACAAGTCGTTCCTGATATAAGCGCGTTCAAACAACCAAACGAACTTTACAGCTTTATAATATTCGTATAGAGGCATAGATATATATAGTAGACTAGTCGAACCGACAGACGTTGTCCTGTCCCACGTCTCAAAAAACAATATCCAGTTGACCGTATTGTGAATCTAAACCATTCCCAGTTCCCCTTGAACACACACAAAACATTTCATCAAAATCGGTCCAGTCGTTTGAGAGAAGTTCAGTGACATACACACTCACAGAAGCATTATATATATAAAGATTTGCATATTGTTGCTGAACTATATTTATTTAACCCTTTACAGTATACATCTGGATGCTCGGTAGAGCGCCCGAGTACCCGAACCTCTGGATCGAGCTGAACTTGAACACTATTCTGCAGAACCTGCTCAGCATCAGCACTGAGGACCTTCAATCCGTCAGTCATACTGATGATGCGTGCTACCGTCTCCCGGTCATACCGCCGGGTGAATCCGTGATACTACCTGGACGGTGTAACGAGAATATAACTGGAGTAGCTAATTTTAATGCTGGGAATGTAAGTCATTATTTATTTCATACAGTTTATGCCAAATGCCGATTCAAATTCAAGATATGGTGGTCGGAATTTCTCACTTTTCTCGATCTTATTAGCCTGCCACCAGTTGTCTTAGACGGTGTACAGTACGCGTTACCAACTGTTAACCCATTCTGCATGCAAATCTGGGTTCCCAGTTAGCGTCGCATCTGTACATACGTTTACCAATTCTGTCAAAAAGTAAGAAAGAAAAGTTTATTTGCCATAAACAAAAATGTAATCAAGTTAAAATCCGGCAGTAAAAAATATTGTGGAAGAGCGGACTCACACCTCAGCGCTGAGCTTA
This sequence comes from Gymnoscelis rufifasciata, assembly GCA_929108375.1. Lineage (NCBI taxonomy): Eukaryota > Metazoa > Arthropoda > Insecta > Lepidoptera > Geometridae > Gymnoscelis > Gymnoscelis rufifasciata. Next base: position 3,177,308 of record OV815320.1, read on the forward strand.
AAAATGATTCTTTTTCATTAAAAACGAATAAAAATGATCGACGATTTATTATATTACTGGAGTAGCTGGTTTTTAATGCTCGAAATGTAAAAGCTAGGGGAGAGCTCTATATGCTCGAATATAGTTAAAGGAAGTTGACTATTGATGTATATATTATTAGGTTAAAAGAAACTTATTGAAGACACGAACCACAACCACAGGACAATACAACGCAACCACGTCGCAAAGACATCGCACCTATATCGCAACGACAACGTGGGTGCGTTGTCGTATCACTACGATAACGCAACCACATGAATGATGCAAGATGAATGTATTGTCATTTTAGCAATATTAATAATCAATGATATCAAATATTTCAGTTCTTGGGAGTCTGGCATCAAATAAAGAGCTACTACTCCCCCAATGTGGTGGGCACTTGCAGCCGGGCCCAGTACAGCGACGGAGGAGACAGGGTCAATGTCCTGAACAGTCAGATTATCAACAATGCCCTTTTCACTATTGAAGGGCACGCGACTGTCACCAGTGAGGATGGGAGTGGAGAACTTACTGTAGTCTTGGAAGTTGTACCTGGACGTAAGGATTCACTAAATTTATAATAAATAAATAAATATTTCCGGACTAACCACACAGCATCACCTAACCCCAAACTAAGCAGAGCTTGGCTACTATGGGTGTTATGTGGCTGATATACTACATAGATATTTTTTTTTGTAAATGCATTCTTATAATACGTAGATAACACCCAGACCCGAAACCAGAAATTGTAGATCGTACAAAATCTGGCTCCCAGCGGGAATAGAACCCGCAACCTATTGCTCCTCAGGCGGACCTTCGCCTACCGAGTACAGAGGTCGTCATACTACTTAGTATTATTTTAGGCTCGTTGATATAAAAGGGATGTGGAAGTTTCTGTATATTGCTTGGAATTATGTAAATTTTAATACCTAAATTTTATAAAATATTGCTTAGTATTTTGAGAACATTTGTCGGGCAAGACATCATTATTGCACAATAATGTCTTGATTAAGAAATTTAAAAAAAAGGAAAGTTACGTATACTAACGAAGATAATCTTACTTATTATGTATGTAATGTATGTGTAAGTTTCAAAGTAAGACATCACCTATGATATAATTTTAATGATAATTATTAATTGACATACCTTTAATAGATAATTATTCAAGTAGACTCAAACTCTTTTCAGTGCTCCAACGGAGTGCACATTCATGTTGACTTAAGCTAGTTTTAAGACCTTTTACTGTGTAAATGTATGTGTAAGCTAAATTAAAAATGAATAGTTTTATGGGCTTGTTTGGGTATCACCATAAATCGTTTGTCACACAAGGCGCTTGGACTCGCTATTAAAAAAAACAACTCACAGTGCTGCTGCAAGGGTGTTTATCTATGGTGGTTTTCTAAACCTTGCATATAAAAAAACTGAAAAAAATTTATAAATAAAATATTGCGCTTGGACTTGTTATGCATAATTGCATTCAGTATAGTTTTTAAAAACTCTTTTTACTCTTTTTTATAGTATTCGCAGAAGAAAAATTGCTGATCCTTGGCACAGACTACAATGAGTGGGCAGTCTCATACACTTGTCAGAATGTGAATGAGGACTCCAGACAGAGTAAGTATCTTACGTCTTTGTAAAAAATAACCGACTTCAAATAGGCATGATAACTACATGAAAAAAGGGATATGATAATTAATCCGGACAAAAATACTGGTCACCTATTTTGCTTTATCAATTAATTTAAGCTCACCGAAATGCCATTTTATGATATCAGTGTTTTTTTAGTCTACTGCTTTTATAAAGTTATTATTACTACAATGTTTTATTTAATTAATACATTTTTGACATATATTTATTTACACGCTACGTAGTTTAATGAATTGTCTCGCAGGGCCTTAAGCCTTCCTTGATAAGTGAGTTATCCAAAACTAAAATAATGATTCAGATCGGACCACTAGGCCCTAGGTACGGTTTATAAACATACTTCCCATGCTGGATTGTGACTGTATGTCATTTGTTATGCTAGTTCTGTGTTCCTATTTGTGAAGGTCTTTAATTGGCTTCTTATTATTATATCCCATTTTGAATTCTTTGTTATAAGCTGTTGGTTTTCCATTTAAATAAATAAATAAATGTTTGAGTGTGAACACACTGTAATATGACAACATTTTCTTACACGCGCCTCTTTCAGTTTTCAGCTGGGTCCTCAGTCGGAACAGGCAGATCACTCCAGAAGTCCAGTCACAGGTGGACGAAGTGATCGGCTCCTACATAGATCTCAACCACATATACTATCAGGACACAGACCAGACCGATGAAGGCTGCTTCTACGTTCCGGACCGGACCGATCCTAATGAACCACTGGTCTTTGGGGGTCAATGTGATCTGAGCATTCCAGTTGTTACTGGTTTCCGGGCTGAAGATGTAAGCTTTTGCGACTATGTCCGTCTGTGAAGGCGGTTTTCTATCAAAACCAATTTAGCCACTCATTCAGTCACTTCGCATGGTCGTACTTACAATGACAAAGGACATTATACATACAAACAAACGGGTTAAACACAAGATACTTATTATTCATAAAAAAAATATGATGGATGTTTGGTGTTAAATTTCACCCCATTATCCGCTCCTTATTTTGAATTTATATTTATTTTGTCACGATAAAATTCTAAGATCATTTTATTTGACCCTTTTGGCAGGTAAGAGTCTCTTGAACGGCCTGTTTCAGAGATATACAGAATTGTTTAATTAATATATAGCAAATGATCTTCAGACGACGCATTCATTTCACCTATTCAATCGGTTGAGAGGGTGACAAAATTCTTTTATTGCGGATTAAGTGGATTGTCACGAGCAGACGATGAAGTTTAATCATCATCATCATCACCCTATTAACGTTCCAACTGCTGGGACACAGGGACTTCTCTCTTTGTGAGAGAGGTTAGACCTTAATTCACCAAATTGGCCAAGTGCGGGTTGGTGAATGTCACATGTCCTTCAAACTCTTTAAAGTTCTCAGAACATGCCGGTTTCCTCGCGATGTTTTGCCTTCACCGTTAAAGCACGCGTTTTAAAGCGCACATACATTTTTCAATATATCCAATTCTTTCTTTTTTAAATTTTAAATTTAGGTTATGGAAATAAATAATTAAATAAAATAAGTTCATAAATAAATACGTTTCGCAGTACATGGGACTCTGGCACGAAATCGAGAAATACCCGACCGCCTTCCAATTCGGAGAGTGCAGTAACGCGTACTACTCCTTGTGGGAAAGTGGTGTGGATGTTCTGAACACGCAGGTGTTTGGAGAAGCACTGCTGTCTATCCGAGGATCCGCGGTCCCGGTGGACGACGGGAAGCTGGTTGTGTCGTTCCCGATTGAGGGCACTAATTGTGAGTAAATTGATTTTTTTTACGAACTTTATTCATGGTTTATTTTTTGTACTTTTACCCAACTGCGCGACGCTTTTGTGGTATGTTTGTATGTTCCGTTGAAGCATTATACAGACCAAACGCCTGAGCTGATTTTTATGATTCATACGTCGATCGATTCCTCTTAGTCCGGCGAGTATCACTAAATCTATTTATTAGCAACCTGTTTACGTTCCCACTGCTGGGACACAGGGTCTTCTCTCTTGACTGGAGAGATTAAGCCTTAATTCACCACGCTGGCCCAGTGCCACTTCAAACCCTTCAAACTCTTTAAAGTTCCGACACACGACCTTCTGAATGAAAGTCGAGTGTCCTCGCACTTAGCCAATACGCCTGTTAAATACGGAGGCCAAATTCTAGTGTTAGTATAAATTCAATATCGTGACTACTGGATGCCATTTTGAAAAATAAAAAATTAACGTCATCAAACTATGTCATGTGGGATAACGTTGAATTTTGAAAAAATACTAAAAATGAATTTTAAATACTAATGAATTTTTAGTATTTTTCCAAAATTGTTCGATCCGACTGACTTTTTAGGATTTATATGGATATAAAGTAGCGTAATAACCATTTTCACATAATATTTATAGACAGTAAAAATTTCCAAAAAAGTTAAGTAGCAGTCGGGTTATACCTATTTATTCTTAATTTCGGTTTATTTTAATCCAGTTTTTCAAAGGTCAAATAAGGACATAAAAACTTTTTGTTTGATGTCGTGATCTTATTTAAAAAATGACGAAATTTGAAGTTTCCGTTTGTACCTTACGTGGAGCTATTAAACATTTGTATTTTTAAAAAAGGAAAATAGTGACTATTTGGAATTCGGCAGATACTTTTGAGCTATCTCACTCTGATCATAATACAATTTAAATAATGTTTCCTATGATTTTCAGGCATTTTCGCAAAGTATATAATCCTATAATCTTAAAATATGTTTATAACTGTTTTTATTACAGTGACTACTACTTCTGACTACTGGGTTCTCAGGACCGACTACGAATCCTTCGCTCTTGTTTATTCTTGCACGAACATCAATGATTACCAGCAACAAGGTGAGCAAAATATTCATTTGTAAAAAGTTTTTGTTTCTGAATCGAACCTCATTATTGTGAGAAAGTATTTCAAAAGCAGGTTTGCTTGCACTTTTATTTATATACTAACCTCCTTTGAGTTCCACATCAAGTTGTGGTCCTAAAAAAAAAAGGTTTGCATTCCACATTCAAAAACAAAATTTTTGTATATCATTCAATACTTAAATTCGGATTTAGAACATTGTCTAATTTATTATTTAAGACATTGTGAAATAAATGCTATTTTGTTCTTTTTGCTTGCTTAAATAATTTGAAAATAATTTTATGTTACCGCAAATTAATAATTAATAATTTAAAATAAAGACCTAACAGTGTGTAAGTAATAGAATAAAAATCTCAGTTCCTGCGTTACAATTGCGTACACCTTCTTACTTTTTAAATTATCATATAACAAAAGATTTAATAAGATCTAAATCACTGCATTTTTTATTGAAAATATTATGTCCAGCCAGCAAATAATAGTTTCTGTTTACGTTTTGATTGATTTTAAATATCATAATTTATTTTATATTGATTTGTTACATTTTTGAATTAATTAATAACCGTCATTTGATTTATTAAGATAATAATACTATGTAGCACGTAGCGACCAATCAGAGCAGAGCACCTCGCTCGAGTGGGGTCGAGCCGCCATCTTTACTTCAGAGTGGCTGACAGTATTTTCGGGACATTACTTAGTGAGACACCAACGGATCGAGTTGGATCGTTGGGTGTATTCGTTGTATAAAAGTGAGATTGGTGCCTTGAACTCGCTGCTCGGTTTTCACTGTGCATTTTATTTGCCACGTTTGTAAATAGACATAAAGTCGATTAAATTCTTGTAAAACTGTGAATATTGTCAGTCGTTCATTTTGTGGTATAGTTATCAACCGACGAAATAAATACGCATAACTTTTTACTGAGTGGTCCGATTTAGATAATTATTATATTATATTTATAATTTAGGGATATATATGATAATAAAAAAAAATATACATAACTCTTTATTACACACCAAGTTAAAACAATACAAAAATGGACTTAATGCTAAATACAAAATGCGTAAAATATTACCTATTGGTAATTGTTTTTAAAGAGTACTCCCCTCCTATATTAATATATACGCATCCACAGTAACATTCTGGAAGCTCAGCCGTAACAAGCAGCTCTCACAAGACGCTATCACCGAGATCAACCAAGCCATCAGTCAGATCAACGTGTTGGAGCAACAGTACTTCCTCCCGACAGACCAGAGCGAGGCGGCCTGCTTCTACTACCCCGAACCGCAGCCTGGCGTACCTGTGGTCTTTCCTGGCACTTGTGAGGCTGATGTGCCCGTGATTGCTAACTTCGATTTGGAAGGAGTAAGTAAATTCACGGAATCCTGCTAATTTATATTTATAGGTTATGTTTACGAAAAATCACGTGCTACGTGAGCTAGCGAAATGGACGTGTCGCGTGATGATGAGTCTATATAGGAATAGTGTGTTGTTGTGTTAATTCTAAGATTTACCAAGTAAAAAGTCGGATTTGCCAGACTATTCGGACTTTGCAATTATTGGTTAGTTAGCCCTTATTTGCTTATTCCACAAAATCCGAGTAAACTAAGCAATTATTAGTGTATGTGAATAATTGTCAAAAGTTAGTTATGTCAATAGCTATCTCGCTTTGTCACATGTGACTTAGGTCTATATTTTAAACATTGTCTTATTTTTCTCAGAGATGTGGAATCAGGCTCTAACAGTTATAAAATATTAGAATTTATTCAAGCTTTTACAGTTACACGTGCATCATCTTGAGATCTCTATAATTTAACAATTTCAAAAGCAATAAATACACGTCTCTTTCCCAGTTTGAAGGCACATGGTACGAAGTACAGGCATACCCCAAGGACCCTCAAGAAGGTCACTGTACGGACCACCATTTCTCCCCCGGCACCGGGACCGCGGCCCTCCACTTCGTATCCTCCAGCGTTGATGACCAGCTCTTGACTTCCACCAATGGACAGCTTACTTTGTACCCCAATCAGAACGGCGGAAGGTTTACATTGTCTTTTGTTACGGGTGGCACAAGTGAGTCCCACATCATGCATAAAAAGGGCTTATTTCACAAACTCTGAATAGATTTCGATACAATAGATTAATGGACTGGATATAGGGGGCCTATACGAATGTGTCAGTCAAGCAGCTGTCAGGGTGTAATTGGAGACGAGTTGTGAAGCGTATCACAAGTGGAAACTTGCAATGATGACCACTCTGGCAAGAGTGTACACTCGATTAAAAAGAGAAATAGATTATGCAATATTCTATAAAAAAAATTACCCACCACGTCTGCCATTGTACGCATGGATGTGCTTTTTTCTACACAAATTAAGAAAGTTTCAACCTAAATTTTATCACTTTGTAAAAATATAAAGAATATGCAATTATCTTTTTATCTTTATCAATGGATAGTTATTATGCTAAGAGATGGCTCTATATTCTAACCAAGGTCTAATTTTACTCGGACTTGGTAAAACAGGCCCTAATGCTAGTATAATTTATTGATGTATTAAGTTACAATAGATTACATTCCAAAAATAACATTAATGTTAGACGTGTCTATAATATTGGTAGTCTTTGGCATTATTGTATATTATGCAACTAGTGAACAATGATATTTCTTAAGCCCCGAGCCTGTTTTTTCTGTAACAAGCCGCAAAGCTAGTCCCATTTATTATTTATTTATTATTTTATTGTTTTGGATTTGATGAAAAACGAGCCGAATCTATAGCTAAAAGTTTTTTTTGCCACTTTCTTTTATACCATGCTATAAATGATATGGGAGTATATTACGTGTAATTAATAAGTATTATCTTTTATCCTAAAATAACTGTATAAATAAATTATTTTCCAGCCATCTCTATCCCGTACTACGTCATAGACACGGATTACTCGGACTATGCTTTGGTGTACAGCTGCATAGATCAAGAAGACTCTGACTTTAGAGGAAGTAAGTTTTCATTGTATTTTATTGATATAATTATCTCTGTTTAGTAACTAACAAGAGCTAGCATGCTTATCCTAAAAACCAACCAGATGTAGTCTGAAAACCAGCATTTATTAGCCCTACCTAGGTGCAAAGCGATATTAAGCTGAGATTAGGTAGTTACTCCTTTTAGGTACACGACAGCTTGGGGCAGCAAACAATGTTCTTTTTTATTTCTTTGTGTATAGCTGCTTTTGATGTCTTTACATTACGTGTTCTTTATCGTTTTTATATTGATGTTTCCTGCGCTGTATTTTTTGTGCCAAATATAAAAATTAATATTTGTCTATATCGATGAAAAAGTTTATTAACCATTTTGGTACAACATTGATTTTGTCAGCGGCAGTTAATTGTATGTATTTACGAGAAGAAAGAATACTTTTAAAAAAATATCTGAATATAAATTCAATATTCTGTTTGCTCTAACAAAATCTATGCTGTAGAGAAAAGTGGCGCGCTGTCGTGAGGCGAATATCATCTGCCACACCGCCGACACATGACGACCACGACCGCTCTATCAAGAACGTAACGGAAAAGAATATGCTTGATTTATGCAACCTACAGAAAAGAAAAGAGTGACTTCTTGGTTCTAGCTTGGGCGATAATTTATAAATGCAATTTAGCTCCATCAATGTGGAGACTTTTTGCTCGCTCAATTAATTATGGAAATAAGATCTTTGGTCTTTTTTCACGTGACAAACTTGTAATTTGTTTCAGTTTGGGCATGGAAACTAAGCAGAAATAAACAGCTGTCCAACAACGGGATCACCCAGATCAACAACATTATTGCCTCAAACCCCACAAACACATTACGCAATGATTACTTCGAGCCAGTTGACCAGACTGATGATGCTTGCTTCTACTTCCCTGACCTGGCTCCTGGCGAACCTGTAATACTGCCAGGACAGTGTGATACTGATGTGCCTTATGTCAGGGATTTTAATGTTTCTGCTGTAAGATTGTTTTGATGTTTTTTTTTATTACAGACAGTTTCATTGTTGATTTTGAAAATGTTAAGAATTATTTGAAATGTGGTGCTTCAAGCCTACCATCATTTCAACCATACCAAGTTCACTGCTGGACGTAGGACTCTCTCATAAATTTCTAGTTTGATATTATGATTAGAAATTGTCTGTATACTGAGACCCTACCCCGAGAACCCGTGGCCGTCGCCAAGTTAATCGTCTTCTAGACTACTAGGACAATATTAAGATAAATAGGCTTAGAGTTTATCTACGGAAGCGAATGAATGTTGTCTACGGATCTCCTAAATGTAGAGCAAATTGAGCAAGAGACTTTGAGGTCAAAAGATTCAAAAGTGGTGGTTTCAAGTGGTGGTAGTTACTGTCCAAATCGTTCCTCAAAGAGATGAGCGAATGAATTGTTTAAAGACAAGCTAGTCGTTACACAGAAATTTCTATAAATATGACTCAAGAAAAATATATATTTTTCAGTATCAAGGCCGTTGGCGTCTCATCGAAAGCTATCCTTACCAAACAGGCAACAGCCAATGCAATCAAGCCACCTACGAGGTACAAGCTAATGGTAACATTGTGCTGCACACCAACGAAGTGGTAAACCAAGATCTAGTGGAATTGGACATCGTAGCTACACTGACCAATAATCCTAATGATGGCATACTCAACGTCGTTTACCCTAATAGTAAGCATCTGTGAATACTTCAACATTTTTATATTTTGCCAATATTTCTGCGTCGACTATCAGAGTAATATCACCATAGCTAAGCCGCCCTTCCTTCGTCGGGTAATCTCGAGTGAGTAGGTATTCTGCCAGCGTATCGTCGCGAGCGCCTTGCGGAATCGCTGAGTCCACAGCGACCCTTAATGCAATTTCACAATTCGCCACTTGCACGATTTGCACGCATTCACCACTTGTAGCTCGCCGCGATATCATCGTCGTGTGGACACCTGCTAAGATAATGTATAGAAATACGTGGCACGACGATGACATTGACACCATTTCCTCGCTCGTGTAGACGGTCCCTTAGCTATTATTGCAGCTGAATCATTCAATGATTATTTGCTGTCTTAATTGAAAAGGGGCCAATTCTCATCATGCTTGGCCAAGCACTGAATTGGAAGGCATTTTCCAAAAATACGCTTTTGCCCAAATGTTGGTAAAATCAACTTGTTTTGAATGGATAGTAATTATTAACCTAGACAAGTTTTGGTCTGGTAGCAAAATAAAACCATTTATGATATGACAACTCGGTTAACTATTTATGCCTAAAAAAAAATCATTGAACTGTTCTACAAAGTTCCAATATTTTGCAGCTCCTGAATCCACGTTCCCGATATACATTCTGGACACCGATTACGACTCCTATTCTTTGGTTTATGGCTGCATAAATATTAACAATCAACAAAGAAGAGGTAAGTAAATAAATCATTGACTTCACTTCTACCATTAACGATACATTTAAATGGTCGCACATTGAAAACAAATGGCATTATTTTAAAATGAATAGTTTAACTCGCACAGGAAACGCTTCTGGAATTATTTTAAAGTACGCACCGATATGGAGTGGAATTCTCTGCCGAAGTCTGTTTTTCCGAATACATACAACCCGACCACTCTTAAGATCCGGCTAAATAGGCTTTTTCTGGCTAAACTTGTTACATCGTTGACCTCGTCTCTGCCTTATGGCTAAACTAAACTGTAGTCTAAAGAAAAAAATATTATCTGAATAATTGTTGTTACCTCCATACTTATCATAGTATTCCCTCACAGTGTTCAGTTTCAAACTGAGTCGTGATACATCACTGAGCCCAGCCGCCGTCACCGCTATTGAAGCCGTCACCAACAACGTATTGGTCCTCAATGACCGCTACTACCAGATCACGGACCATTCTGATGCTGCGTGTTTCTATTACCCGGTCCCTGGCGTTGGTCCCACCGTATTCAGAGGGCAATGTGACCAGAACATACCTGTGGTCACTGGTTTTAGAACTGACCTCGTAAGTAACAGCAAAATCCTAAGTTGTTCTCTAAAATAACCATTTCAAAGAAGCAATTACCGATATGGAGCTCCGTTTTTTTAACGTTTTTTGAAGCGATTTCAATTAAGTTTATTTTGTATGCCAGGTTAGTTTTGCGCGAGTGTTCATAGACATGTTTGATGAAAATTGGTTGACCAGTTTAAAAGTTATGAGGTAAAAGTGGGGAAGTAAAACCGAAAATCTGCAAATGCACTGCAGTGGGGTCTCAAATGAAAGCGCATCACGTGTGCACATTACAACAGTTAAAACAGAGTTTTTTAAAGCTTCGGTTATTTATGGCGCGGTTCCAACTCATTATCTGTCGACGTTCCTGAATGAGCAGTTTTGGCCGCAAGAGGTCAGGTTTCGACGGTTCATCATTCACCTACACTGCAAGGCGACACCGCCATAACAGATAATCCACGATACTTTAGTATATAAGATTTCTAATGTTTTTAATAAGTGATAAACTTCACTTTGCAGGTTAAACTATTTTTATAAATACTCACTCGATAATACAAAGTGCAAAAAAATTTCGACCTATCACGTGATGACGCGTTGGTGTAATTGGTCTATCACGTCAGGGTGCAATCCTGGAGATGCAGGTTCGAATCCTGTGCGCGAAGGTTACGGATGTGTCTTAATTTTTTCTGCATAAAAATATTTTATAAGATTTCTGTTTTTAGGTATGTTAGTCTGTTAGGTATATGTTTATATGTGAAATACATGGTTTATAATTATTGTTATTAAACTTTATTGTTGTATTTTTAGTACATGGGCTTGTGGCATGCTGTTGAATCATACCCAATGCCTTTCCAAGACGGTACTTGCCACAATGCTGAATACACTCTGCGCGAAGATTTGCAGCACGTAGAAGTGTTCAACACACAAGTCATCGAGCAGACCTTAGATACCATAACTGGGTACGCTGAACCCATTCCATCTGAAGATGGAAGTGCTAAGTTACTGGTCACCTTCCCTTCATTAGGAGCATTTGGTAAGGAACTGAATTTTACATGATTGTCCTTGTCCTATTTATATTTTTAGTAATCCGGGTCTGTTTCTACACAGTGCGACAGGGTATTGCATCGGAGAGCTAAATTAAATTATTTTTTACTAAGATTTTTTGTAATGTCAAAAAATTTTGTTGTTAACTTAACCCGTAGACTCGCAGAGTGATAATCATACAAGGTTGAGAAATGTTTGCATAAGGACTCGTTATTCCTAGCTTTACTATATTCTTATGAAGCCTCAGATTATTTGCGTGGTTAATATTGTTCGTTTGGTCCCGAAATAAATTATTATTCAATGACATAATCGGTTTAAATCACAATGTCAAACTTTTATCCTACATTAAGCATAATCTTAATACTTTTTAACTTCTAAACTTTTTATGTGTAATTTCTAACGTTTTACACAAAATAAATAAATTGTAGGCAGGGGTGTACAATATTTTACATAAAAATTGTCTCAAATGTGTTGCTAAGCGCATAACTCAACAACGCCTGGACCAATTTTTCCAATTTTTTTTAATGTTTGTTCAAGGATGGTTTTTAGAGCGAGAAAAATTTGAATGATTTCCATGATTTTTTTATTAATAAAAACCCGTGCGAAGCTGGGGCGGCCCGCTAGTTTTTATATATATAATTCTTCTGTGAGTGTGTATGTCACTGAACGTCGCTCAAACGACTGGACCGATTTTGATGAAATTTTTTGTGTGTGTTCAAGGGGATCTGGGAATGGTTTAGATTCACAATACGGTCAACTGGATATTGTTTTTTGAGACGTGGGACAGGACAACGTCTGTCGGGTCGACTAGTATTAAATAAAACAATCATGATCATGATGACCTTATGATAATTTTGTACACAGTTCCGCCATCTCCCTACTGGGTGCTGTCAACTGACTACGAGACATATGCACTTGTGTATTCATGTCAAGACTTAGAAGATGGGGAACACAGAACAGGTTAGTATTTTGTGATTCCAATACTCTGAAAATAATAGCGATATTTATTTATTTGTTGCTATTCCCCTGCCGTGTTCCTTCTTAAAAGCCGTGTTGGTAAGCACACTCGACTTTCTCTCGACTCTAATTCCGAAGATCGTGGGTTCAAACCCTGCCACGCATCTCTGGATTTTCATATTACGCGAGCATAGCCGCGGGCGGGCAGCCAGTGATTCATATTTTTTATATATCTGGGACAACATAGCTCCCAAACGGATGAAGCGATTTCAATTCAATTTATTTTTTGTATAAAGGTGAGTTTCGCGTGAGTGTTCTTAGACATGTTTGATGAAAATCGATTGACCCGTTTAAAAGTTATTAGGGTTTCCTTTTACCCTGGGGGTGGGTGGGGAAGGAAAACCGAAAATCTGCAAATATACTCGATTGGGGTCTCAAATGAAAGCGAATCACGTGCACATTACAAAATAGTATGACTTTATACTTTTATGGGAACAAAAGTTCTAGGATCAAAGGATTTAATTAAATTAAAATTTTATATATATTGCTTTGTTTTATTTCCTCTTATATAGTAATAATCTGCCAATTATTTCAGTGTCAAGTTGGAAGCTGAGTAGAACCAAGACCTTACCTGCTAGCGCTGCCACAACAATCCAGGGGATTGTGAACTCCATTCCGGTGCTGGACGACCGTTATTTCATTGACAGAGATCAGACGGTCGATGGCTGTTTCTACTTCCCCACCCCTGAGCCTGGAGTACCTGTCGTTTTCCCTGGACAGTGCGATGCTGGTATCAGCGTTGTACAAAACTTCGATATCTCACGGGTGAGTCAATAAAAATGTAATTTTTTCAATTCAAATATGCACCCAGGTAAATTAATGATACCGGCCCGATGTGTCTCGTCGTTTCCGGCCAGCATCCGAAATAACAGCGTTGTGTTGTTAAATTTCACCAAAATCGGCTCCCTTTTTTTAATCAATAGCTTGCCTTATGTGAATCAATAGGTATGCAAATGCCAAAAAATTGACGTTCAATAGTTGTATTTATATTACTAAAAATAAAACTTAAGAGCGAAAAAAATAATATAATTTGACGGTTTTTTGAGTTTACCGATATTTCATGGTAGAATTCCCGTTTCACATTTTAATAAATTAAAAATTATGATAATTTAATAAGTTTATATTACTTGTTAGAAGCTATTGATTATCCTAAATGTTTTGTTTTAAATTAAATATTCCTTTATAAATATCAATTTATAATAATTTTACTAAAGGCCTGAGTCTGCGCGAAAGCTTTGGCTATTTTTCAAAATGGTGATGGAGCACCTGTGCTATTATTAGGGGTCCAAATATATCCCCACGAACCCTTTCTACAGTTCTCTGGAGTATGGCACGAAGTTGCTGCTTATCCGAACATCCATCAAACAGGAGACTGCGTGCGCCATGACTTCACCATCGCTGCGACCACCAACGCCCTCGGCGTGGACTCCTACAACGTCATCTCTCAGTCTCTTGGCCTCAGCCAGGGAGTTCTACAGCCCGCTTTTAATGATAATTCTGCTAGATTCACTATCACCTACACTCAGGATGGTCAAGGTAATTGTTTTTCCCAATTTCGTTGCTATTTTTCTACTGCAGCCAAAACTCTTAGTGGTAATCGCATCATTGAAGTCAGAGGGTAGCGAATGTGCTGCGGCTAAACGGCCGATTTCAAGCTTCAGAAAACTCTTCGTGGTCATCGAAGCAAGAAAAATATGGTTGTATATAACATGTAAAAGCCTCGCGCGGGAGGTGATCGAGGGTAGAAAGCGCGCTGCGTCAGCGACCTTGATTTAGAGAAGTTCTTTGATAGAGTCCAAATGTTATCATTTGGACATTTTTGCGCCTGCAGTTTATAAGATATTTAGTTAATGCAATAAAGATCCTAAGTCCTTTCTATTCTCTCTTTCAGTTTATCAAATTCCTTTCTGGATAATCGACACGGATTATGACAACTACGCAATAGCTTATGCTTGCGAGAATAATGGAAATGATTTCAGAGGCAGTAAGTATTTAATAAATAATCCATAAAGGTGCGGCTACGTCAGCGGGCGAAGATTCGTGTGAAAAAGTCATCGTGAAGGGGGTATATGCAATATTCTTGTCTCCATAAGCGGGCAAAGATTTGAATCGCGTTGCAAGCTACGAGTTTCTGAAGTGTCGTAATTGTAGCCAAGCTCACGTCAAACATCGTCTCCGCCCAAATATTTTGCGTTGCAACGATGATCCCGTCCACACACATCGCATTGACAAAAATGTTCGCCGCAGATCGCTAATGTAACAATTAGCAAAATTTTAAATATCGAATATATAATATAATAATTACAATAAAAACTAAAAATCAAACAATACTGACATAAGTTTTTTACCTATTTCCACTTTTGCTAAGCTTAAGTATAATTTAAGACGAAAGATAATCTTTATAGAGACACAGTTGCAATAACTGATAAAATATTTTTTTAGTTTGGAGCTGGAAACTTAGTAGAACAAGGCAACTGCGACCTGAAGATAGCATTGCTATCAACAACGCTATAGCAGACATAGACGTCCTCAATGACGATTATTTCGAACCCGTAGAGCAGGGTGACGATGCTTGCTTCTACTACCCCGAACCCACCCCGGGATCGCCGCCTCTCTTCCCCGGCTCTTGTGGCAATGTTGCTCCGATTTCACCCTTCAATGCGACTGCCGTAAGTGGAATACATATTTTTGAGCTTGTGTTTTAGTTAATCAATACATATTTTATAATTATAAGCGAAGAAATATTTATTAATGATGAAATAATTAAACTGATGAAATAGGGTCCCAAAATATACAGTAAATTAAAGGACCAAATAACGTGTCATAAGTAAGTGATCACATATCTTTTGTTCCTCGGTGTGTTAATGATCTTTTTTTTGACTAATTAAAACTTCATTTAAAATTAATACTTTGGTAAATTTGATACATCTGACGCGACATGCTGTTAGATGTTTTGGACGGTGAATTTGATCACCTACTTTTGCTGTTAACTGTAACATTACCATTTGGTAGATATTCTAGTCGCACCATACTGTTTATCTAACTCACGATTGCTTTATATATATATCGACCATTGTCTAATTTGTGTTCCTAATTGTGTAAGCCGTGTTGGCTAAGTGGGAGGACACTCGACTTTCATTCCGAAGGTCGTAGGTTCAAACCCTGCCACGCACCTCTGGATTTTTCTTCTTGAGAAATTTATGTGCGCTTTAAACACGTGATTTAACGGTGAAGGCAAACATCGTGAGGAAACCGGCATGTTCTTAGAACTTTAAAGAGTTTGAAGGACATGTGACATTCACCAACCCGCACTTGGCCAGCGCGGTGAATTAAGGTCTAATCTCTCTCTACAAGAGAGAAGTCCCTGTGTCCCAGCAGTGGGAACGTTAATAGGGTGATGATGATGATTGTCTAATTTTATTCTTAGATGTTGTAACGGGACCTAAGTGTATTTTTTTTGAAGTGAAACTTCTTTAGAATCGTTGTGATTTCAGTCCGGATGCAACGGAAATACGTCAGGTAAGCCAATCATAAACGCTAACAAGGTTAAGCAACTTTCCGGAACGCCAGTACTTGGATGGGTGACCGCCCGAACAAAATCTTTTTGCACAGTATTTTTTTTTATTCATCTCATTCTTTTGTCGGTTTACTGAAGTTTCACTTCTACCGTGTGTGAATCGCACACACACCTTTTTTTTATTAATATTAATTGTTATAATGTCTTACTGTTAATTTACAGTATCTTGGCATGTGGCGTGCCATTGAATCGTACCCATCTTTCTCTCAAGTCGGCACGTGCAGCGACGCGACCTACACCCTCGAGGATGGAGTTGTAGTTGTCTACAACACTGAAGTCGTCGGTGACTCCCTAAGCACCATTTATGGCACAGCTGAGTTGGCTGCCGACGGCACCGGCAGGCTTTACGTGCAATTCCCTAACAGTAAGTTTTATTTTCAAATATAAGGGGGAGATTCGTACTTTCGAACATCAATACAATACGAAAACGCATAGTTACAAAAATTACATATTAGGAAGAAGTAAATAGGGCAGCCTAATCTATAGCCTAGCCTATGAGTGACCTTTTCCAGGCAACCTGAGAATGGAAGAGAGAGAATTGGAAATACAAATTACATCGTTTAAGAGAAACCTCGCCGGTCCGTGACATCACCAACCCGCATATTTTGAGGGAAAACTATATTAGAGGCCTATATGTATGGTCTATGTATTTAGACCTCTGATAATAATAATAAATCATATTTATTTCAGGGTTTTGAGGCCTCTGCATACACCTTAGAGACTATCATACATTTAAATATAAATCTTATATACTAAAATAACACAGTGTTAGCATCTGTGGCGTGACGAGCTCTGTGGCTCGGTGGGCGAACGTCCGCCTGAGGCGCAGAAGGTTGCGGGTTCGATTCCCGATCTACAATCTCTGGTTTCGGGTCTGGGTGGTTTCTATGTATCATATGTATGTATTTACAAAAAAACTGTATCTAAGTAGTATATCAGTCACCTAACACCCATAGTACAAGCTCGGCTTAGTTTAGGGTTAGGTGATGCTGTATGAGTAGTCCGGAAATATTTATTTTTATTTATTTTAGTGTTAGCATCATTGCGTCAAATGTCATGGTGGAGTCCCTTTGCAGTGTTGGAAACCGATAAACCGCCGAAACTTGTCGCCTTTCGGCCGAAACTGCTGACTAGAAATATTAATATTAATATTTTTAGCATCAAATTATAAAATGGCTCTTCAACGAAATAATATTTTTTTTAAATGAAGCATATATTTATGATCAAGTTTTATTTCCGTTTCAGCTCCAGTTATTGAATATTTGGTTCTGGACACGGATTATGATACGTACGCTCTGGTGTACAGCTGTGTGAACAATGGTGACGGCAGAAACGGTAAGTATTTATGCATGTTACTGTACCTTTTGAGAGTGTTGAGATGACGGGTGATAGAGGGAAATGGAGGCATAAAACATGTTGTGCCGACCCTACATTATGTGGGATAAGGTCAGGAAGATGGTAACTTTTGTGAATAATAATGTACGTACCTACCTATCTAAATTGTTTCCATATTAAACAAACCGTTATCAGAAGTTGTTAAGATGGCAGTCATTCACCAACCTTGGGCACCTTGGTCAATTAAGGCCTAATCTTTCTCGTGAAGAAATCTCTGTGTCCCAGGAGTGGGAACGTAAATATAGTGGTGCTTGTGTACAATACAATACTCTTTATTGAAACACAAAAATATAATACAAAAGAACAATGCTTAAGAACTAAAATACATTAAATAATAGTGTAATAATGGGCGGCCTTATCACTAAAAGTGATCTCTTCCAGACAACCTTTGGATGGACTGGAGAAAAACTAAAAACGACGGATGTTGCAAATTGCTAAAATAATAAAAAGATGATTGTTGAATAATAACTAAGCATTACATATTAAATAAAAACTTACATAATAAATCTAATATACAAAAATAATACAATAAAATAATAATAATACAGTGTACCTATGTATTTCTGGTTTCGGGTCTGGGTGTTTTCTATGCATCATTATGTATGTATTTACAAAAAAAAAATGTATCTTTGTAGTATATCAGTCACCTAAACACCCATAGTACAAGCTCTGCTTAGTTTGGGGTTAGGTAATGCTGTGTGAGTAGTCCGGAAATATTTATTATTATTATTTTTTTTTTTTTCTTCCAGTGTTCAGTTGGAAGCTTGGTCGCGCGAACACTCTTCCAGAATCCGCTCTCACGTCCATCAGCAACACCATGGACTCCGTCGACGTTCTGGACCAGAGATACTTCGAGCTCGAGGACCGGACTCCTGAAGGATGTTTCTACTTCCCGGAACCTGAGGATGATAAACCTGTGGTGTTCAGAGGACAGTGCGACCAGAATGTCCCGGTTCAAGCTAACTTCAATCCTAGCTTGGTAAGAAGTAACACAGTTATATTATTATTTAGGAGGTTTTGTCTGTTCACGTCCGTAAGTGGTAACCCTCTGAATCCTTACACGTGACCTCCGGGTGGTGCTAAGAACAGTCTCTGGTGGTAGGCTTCGGCCGCGGTCTGTCACTACCCTCCGGGCTGGGCCAGTGCGTGAAGCGATTTTTTCGTGTTTCGTAATGTGGTCCGGAGAAGCCATCTTCTAGGCCTTCATGCTCCATCTTAGACCACATCGTCACTTTACATCAGGTGAGATTGTGGTCAAAAGAAGGCCTATCCAGCATAAAAAAAAAAATTAGACTACCTCTGTGGCTCGGTGGGCTAAAGTCCGCATGAGAAGCAAGAGGTTGCGGTCGATTCCCGCGGGGGGACCAGTTTTGTACTATCTACAATTTCTGGTCTCAGGTCTGGGTGTTTTCTATATATCATATTATGTATGTTTACAAAAAAAAATGTATCTATGTAGTATATCAGTCACCTAGCAGTGCTAGGTAGGTGCTAGGTAGTATTATGGGTGCTAGGCTAGCACCCATAATACAACTAGCTCTGCTTAGTTTGGGGTTAGGTGATGCTGTGTCATTAGTCAGTTATTTATTATTCTGTTAAAACTAGGTTGGATAACCTTCTTATGAATAAACGTTTAAAAACCGCCTTCAACAACATAAAAGTATTAAATAACTAGCGGCACGCCCCGGCTTTGCACGGGTAATTATTCAAAATTGTTTCAAAATTATTCGAATTTTTCTCGCCGTAAAAACCATCCACTCCAACGAACATTTAAAAAAATAAATTGGCTAAATTGGTATAGGCGTTGTTGAGTTATGCGTTTAGCAACACATTTTGCGATTCATTTTTAACCCCCGACAAAAAAGAGGGGTGTCATATGTTTGACGTGTCTGTCTGTCTGGCACATCATAGCTCCCGAACGGATGAAGCGATTTCAACTTATTTTTTTTTGTTTAAAAGGTGAGTCTGGCGCGAGTGCTCTTAGACATGTTTCATGAAAATCGGTTGTGCCGTTTAAAAATTGTGGGGGTTAGAGTGGGGAGGGAAAGCGAAAATCTGCAAAAACTCGAGTATCAAATGAAAGCGCATTGCGTGCACATTACACATTAATATGGTGTTTTACTTTTAAGGAAATTGAAGGATTCGCGTCGGGGGTTTATCTTATATTTTAAATTTAGATTTATTATTTATGAGAAGATTAAGGTAAGAGAAAACATACTATTGATTGCAATCTTCAATTTGGTGTAACCGACAACAAACATAAACTTGGTTCGGGTAAATTTGTGTAACGTTAGTTTTTTGAAGAAAGTTGGTTTTATATTGGTGTATAATTTTTCGTTCAAGCTAAGAATTAGTGTAAGAGCAATGCTGGTTTGCCAAGATACATACACCAACTTAACCTTCTTCGGTCATAGGAATACAACAATTCGACTTATGTAAATGGATCACATACCTACTCAGTTACAACATAATTTCGACGGAAGTCTGCAAAATTTACAGTTAAAATGTGTAGCGTAACTGTATTTTTTTAAAGTTAAAATTATATTATTATGCTATTGGAAAGAGCAGAAAAAACTAAAAAAACTGTATACTCAACTTATTTTACATGTTTTGGTGGTTAACCCAATTGAACTGCCAACCGACGATATGTACAATATCTATGCTATAATGGTAGGGTTTAGTTCTGAAAATAACTTTTTGAATGGGATTAGTTACCTGTAAGCGACAAAATATTATCAAGCGACAATTTTTTTATTTCCGCACACGACCATTCAGTAGGGAGCCGACCCCGCGCGGCAGATTATTTCGTGATCTTAACCCCCCTCCCGTACCTTCGTGCCCGAGTGACGCCTGCCACTCCACAACGCATAGTGTCACAAAACTATAATAGTTAGAGATATGATGTAACGACGTTTTTTGTAGATGATGATAAGTTCTACAAAGTTGTAATACATCACTTAGTTATATATTCAATAGTTTTCGCAGCATTCGCGATTAAAGAAAGATTTTAGGTTTATTTTTTCATAAAAATCGGTTATTGTCACAAAACTATAATAGTTAGAGATGTGATGTAATGACGTTTATTGTAGATAATGATAAGGTCTACAAAGTTGTAATACATTACTTTGTTATATATTCAATAGTTTTCGCAGCATTCGCGATTAAAGAAAGATTTTAGGTTTATTTTTTCATAAAAATCGGTTATTGTCACAAAACTATAATAGTTAGAGATATGATGTAACAACGTTTTTTGTAGATAATGATAAGTTCTACAAAGTTGTAATACATCACTTTGTTATATATTCAATAGTTTTCGCAGAATTCGCGATTAAAGAAAGATTTTGGGTTCTGTTTTTTTCACCATGGGTTACATTATCGGAGTTTGGTAAGGACACATATTATTTTTGAAAACGAAATATAGCCTATGTCACTCAGGGATAGTGTAGCTTTCAAATGGTGAAAGAATTTTTTAAATCGGTGCAGTAGTTTCAGAGCCTATTCGAGACAAACAAACAAACAAACAAACAAACAAACAAACAAAAAATCAAACCTTTCCTCTTTATAATATTAGTATAGATTAATAAAGTCTATCTATTTATAATTATTTTATGATGTAGTTACAGTTATTGTTTGGAGTCGGTGTCAGCCTGAGAACAACATACACCAAAAAATCGTCACCGACTCCATATTGAACATTAAGTTGTG
The DNA here is from genome assembly GCA_929108375.1 of Gymnoscelis rufifasciata. Taxonomy (NCBI): domain Eukaryota; kingdom Metazoa; phylum Arthropoda; class Insecta; order Lepidoptera; family Geometridae; genus Gymnoscelis; species Gymnoscelis rufifasciata. Next base: position 3,198,560 of record OV815320.1, read on the forward strand.
TGTTGTTGAAGGCGGTTTATCAAAAGAACCTTATATTTAAATTTTACTTTCGAGTGTCTTTAATAAGTTGGTCTGTTAATTACAGGTACAGTATTTTTATTAGCTATAGGATAGGTAAGTATGGATACAGGTTAATCCATAATAATATAACAATAAAATAAAATAAATAAATAAATAAACCCAAACAGAAATTTCTTCCCTATCTTCATTTTTCTTGATAACTCGAGAAGTAAAAATGTTTAAAACACGCCGATTTGAAAACCTTCTCTCTCTTAAAGTCCGTTAAACTAAAATGCTCGAAAATGGACAAATCACAAAAAGTAAATAAAATATCAAATAAACACGTGAGATTCGAACTTAGGGTTCGACAAAATGAGGTCATTTTCTTAACTTCAGTATTGCTTTACCAATTGTTATACAACATAAATAGGGCCAAATTGAAATAATTTTAAAAATAATCATCGAAATCGGTTCTCTCAAGTAGTTCTGCTCCAAAATGTCATTTGACTTACTGCCTTAGTGGCGCGGTGGGCGAAGGTCCGCTTGCGGTGCAACAGGTAGCGGGTTCGATTCCCGCCGAGGGTTAAAGTGCTTGTATGTTCTGCAACACTCCTTTTTCCTTTGTCTGGGTGTTCAATATGTATAAATAAATATCTATATTTGTTTGTCTTTTATATGAAGTATATCTGATGTTTAGTACCCGTATAACAAGCTTAGAGCTTACCACGGGGACCACTTGCACTAGATGTTGTGGATTGTCCGGCAATATTTATTAATTTTATATTTATTTATTTTAATTCCCTACAGTACGTTGGAACCTGGTACAGCATACAATCCTACCCCGCGCTCTTCCAAGACGGCACCTGCGCTCAGGCTGAATACGACATAGATGCTTCTGGAACCTTCACAGTAGTGAATACTCAGGTGAAAGACCAGGTCCTGGATATCCAGACTGGCACAGCTACTGTGCTGGACAATGCGAAGCTGGAGGTCACCTTCAATGTCAATGGAATTGACAGTACGTATTAATTATTAAAAATATATCGAAGGCAGATCGGCAGTGTTAAAAAAATCGTATATAATATTTAATACGACCTCTGTGGCTCGGTGGGCGAACGTCCGCTTGAAGCGCAGGGGTTTGCGGGTTTGATTCCCGCCGGGGGACCAGATTTTGTACGATCTACAATTTCTGGTTTCGGATCTGGGTGTTTTCTATTTATCATATGTATGTATTTACAAAAAAAAAATTATCTATGTAGTACACACAGTTTTAGCAAACTTTCGCAGACGCCATCGTTCGAATCTAATTGTGAAACTTACTGTTAATATCCAAAAAACGATTTTTTTATTTTTTTTTTATTTTGAGTATATTAGTCACCTACAATACCTAATACCTACACCCATAGTACAAGCTCTGCTTAGTTTGGGGTTAGGTGGTACTGTATGAGTAGTCCGGAAACATTTATTTATTTATATAATAGCCTACTAGAATCACAATTTTTTGCTCTCTCTTCTTCTCTTACTACAGTCAACGTAATTTTGCACACTTATCGGGTATTATCACTGCACCCTCGATATTTAGTATACATAATCTTGGTTGGATTACAAGCCTAAAAAATTATGGATGCACTACAAAAATTCGTTGGAAGAACTGACTTTTTTCGAAGCTCAAAAGTTTTTTTGAATAAAATATTTTATTAATAATGGCCAATGAAATCAAACAAAAACTGTATTTAACTTTTTCTCTATTGGTTCTTCTTATTTTACTTTATTCATTTTATCCAAAGATAACGCTGCTGATGCGAGAATAACGGTGTTCCCGGTGTTCCCGGTGTTCCCGGTGTTCCCGGTATGGAGCTATTTTACCTGGGAACCCCGTTGTTTCCGCCAGCGCCCAAAAGGCTATTAGTTAAATATTTTTATCGACGAGGAAAAACATAACTGTAACGTTTAAGTTTATGTTTCATGGCTTCAATTTATGGTCACCCTGTGAGATGTTATTTGTTAACTGCGTGTTGCTGTTTTGTAAATTATATTTATGTAAGTCTTTTGTTTTAGTTACTTCTGACTATTGGGTTTTGGCAACTGACTATGATACATTCTCTTTCGTTTACTCTTGCACGAACCTCGACGACGAATACAAACAAGGTAACATTTTTATCTACATGTTTTCATGGTCTTAATGATGATAAAATCAAAGTAATAATTTCTTTATTGACACAAAAATTATAATAATAAAGATATAGTCCCATAGGCTCCCAAACTAGTAAAAACTGTTCTTCATTTCAAAATACCAGCAGATGGCGCTCAACAATCAAAGGGATACAAAGTTTTTAGTTTAATTGTTTTAATTGTAAGTTTTGTTTTGATTGAAAGAAGGTGGTCAGATAATAAATTGTATTATGTGAATTTAACAAAACTACACGGAAACTAAAACACGGAAAGCCGTGTTGGCTAAGTGGGAGGACACTCGACTTTCATTCCGAAGGTCGTGGGTTCAAACCCCGCCACGCACCTCTGGATTTTTCTTCTTGAGAAATTTATGTGCGCTTTAAACACGTGCTTTAACGGTGAAGGCAAACATCGTGAGGAAACCGGCATGTTCTGAGAACTTTAAAGAGTTTGAAGGACATGTGACATTCACCAACCCGCACTTGGCCAGCGTGGTGAATTAAGGCCTAATCTCTCTCGCCAAGAGGGAAGTCCCTGTGTCCCAGCAGTGGGAACGTTAATAGGGTGATGATGATGACACGGAAACTAATAGAGCATCATCCCGATAAACCTTTATTTATTTCCATAGAAATTTATCACGACATGGTTTTTTTTCCCACTGGTATACCTATCAATCAGCTTTTTTTTCAGTAAATATTGTCATATCTAGTACGTTATTTCTTATTATTTCATAACGAAACTTTGAATCTCACTCTTCAACCGTAGAATGACCATGATATTCAAAAGCCACTCCTCCAGACTAACCGTCAAATTTATTTTGTCTTGTACACATACTATTTCATATTATGTATTACAAAGTTTAGTTATTTCATTCTGCAGCTCTTTGTAGGTGAATTGATAAGCGGATGAAGCGATTTTCAATTTAGTTTTTTTTTGTAAGAAAGGTGTAAGAAAAGTGTAAGGGGCGTGTGAGTTTAGACATGATTCATGAAAATCGGTTGTGCCGTTAAAAAGTTATTGGGATGAGAGTGGGGAAGGAAAACCGAAAATTTGGAATTATACTCGCGAGTAGGGAATGAAATGAAAGCGTATCGCGCGCATATTACAAAATATTATGGTGTTTTATTTTAAAGGAAATAAAAGCACTGGAACTAGGAGTTTTTCTAAAATTAGAATTTAGATTATCTACTCGTGAAAACAAGTAATTAGCTTACTGTCGTTATTAACTTACTATTCTGTTGTGTTGTGTTTAGCTGTTTGTTTTCCTTATAATTAAATCTATACATAAAATTATTGTAATTTGAATCAAAGTCAAAGTCAAAACGTTTATTTCCTTAGAAGCACATAGCCTACATGGACAGGTCAACTTAAAATTAATAAAACTAAATTGCTTAAATAACAAATATCAAGGAAATAACATTGTCTTGACAGTTTGCTTCAATGTTTTATACTGAGTTGAGAAGCGAATAGAACAACACAGCTTTATCAGTTATAACAATTTTGTAGTTATCATAATATTCACCCTCCCAACAGTAACCAGCTGGAAACTGAGCAAGACCCAAAACTTACCCGCTGCAGCGGAACCCATCATCAACAACATTATCAACAGCGTCCAGGTTTTACAAGAGCGGTACTTTGTGGAAGAGAACCACAGTGAAGAGGGCTGCTTCTTCTATCCCAACAATAACGGCGGAGACGTTATACTGAACGGGGAGTGCGTGCCTGATGCTCAAGTGCCAGCTGTCACCGGGTTCAATGCTCAATTGGTATGTAATAAATCTAAATTTAAAATTTAAGAAGAACCCCCGATTCCAATGCCTTAATTTCCTTAAAAGTAAAACACCATAATATTCAGTAATGTGCACGCCATGCTCTTTTATTTGATACCACACTCGAGTATATTTGCAGATTTTCGGTTTTCCTTCCCCACTCTCACCCCCATAACTTATGAACGGCACAACCGATTTTCATGAAACATGTCTAAGAACACTCGCGCCAAACTCACCTTTCATACAAAAAACTAAATTGACATCGCTCCATCCGTTCGAGAGCTATGATAGACACTGACAGAGACGTCAAACTTATAACACCCCTCTTTTTTGGTCGGGGGTTAAAAACTCTATAAAACGGCTTAATACTTTAAGACATTAGCTTGTTTAACCAAACAAGCAAAAACTCCGCTTTATTAGGCGACCTCTGTGGCTCGGTAGGCGAAGGTCCGCCTGAGGCGCAGGAGTCTGCCAGTTCGATTCCCGCCAGGAGACCATATTTTTTGCGATCTACAATTTCTGGTAGTAGAAAACACCCAGACCCGAAGGTCTGGGTGTTTTCTATGTATTATAATGTATGTATTTACAAAAAATATATATCTATGTAGTATATCCGTCACCTAACACCCATAGTACAAGCTCTGCTTAGTTTGGGGTTAGGTGATGCTGTGTGAGTACTGTGAGTAGTCCAGAAATATTTATTTATTTATTATTATTCGTGCGACCATCATTCAATTAATGTGAAACTAACTTTCCTGTTTGATTGAATGCAAAACTTTTTAATCTCATTGCCAAGTGCAGCCGTGGTGGTTATTTCCTTAATTTAAGTTTATTTAGTTAATTCTCACGGTAACTGGGACCACGAGAAAAAAGTGGCCCTATTTCCTCATACATTAAGATTCGAATTATTTTAACACTGTATGCAAAGATAGATAGATAGATAATATCTTTATTGCACACCAATGCTCGTTTTGCTCCATTGTTATTTTTTAAATTAGTCTGTAATTTAAAAAATAACAATCAATATCCACATTTGTTCTACAATCGGCGGCCTTTTGGCTAAAAGGCCGCCGATTGCCTTTTACTAGGCAATCTTTGGATGGATAGGATCTGCTAGAAACAAGAAATGCATGGTACAAAAACTTCGTCCACAACTCAAAATCTTGGGCTAACTTTTTTATGAATACTATTTTATATTGCAGTTTTCGGGTACTTGGCATGAAGTGTCACGTTTCCCTCACGGTTTCCAAGAAGGCGAGTGTGCCACATCCACCTTCAACTCAGCCGCTGGTGGCATCAACCTTGTTCAGACCATTGTCGATGATGAGCATCTGGGGACCACAGCCATCTCTGCCACGCTGGATGCCAACGGGCGAGGTGTCATCTACACCGCCGGCGATAATGGTAATATCTGAAAAAAATAATGAAAATATTTTAATTTAACAAAGAATTTCATTGTTAGTAATTAACTAGGGAACTCCTAAACTAGGCAAAGAGTGTAAATTATGAAATTAGCAGATCAGATAATGCGGACTAACCAAACTAAACTTAAAACATTTCATATAATTAATTTAAAGACAAACATTTACCCCCGTATTCATAAAAACTTTTCACTTTTAAGAATAAATATCAGTCTTATAAAAGGTAAATACAAAGTTAGATAAAAAAGGTTATCCATAAACCTAAACTAGTCCTTACTCTTTAATCAAAGCTTTCGAACCTTGTTTATCTATATAATAGTCGCAAAATAAGGCATAAATTAGGCTTGTTGTGGGTTTTAGCCAATTCAGTTATATTCGCCAGATAAAGCAGTTTTTCTGAATACGAACCGTTCTAAAAAAAAAGAAAACATTAATGAGTTAGTAAACGTAATTTCTGTTCACATATTTATGTTGATAACAACTGGTTCCCTGAACGCACTGTGTTGAATGCACATGTGTTTGAATAACGATGTAGAATTGTTTAACTTCTGACAACAATTGGGATTTTTATTTTCAAACGTTACCGCTGGCAACGTTTGGGAAGTTCCTTTATATCTGATTGTCACTTCTTCTTCTTCACCCTAATAATAACGTTCCCACTGCTGGGACACAGGGAATTTAATGAAATTTTGAATTTGTCTGACATTTTTATCCTTATTTATTTTTTCTTGATTCAATTTCTGTGTATATTTGACATCCTATTGTAAAACCTGTGTTAACTTTTTTAAATTATTTTACCACACTATGTTATTATTAATGTTTATTTTCATTTGTTGCAACCTAACTTGACTGCTAGCTCTTCGAAGGTTCCAACGGAAGACCAGCGCAGGCTTCACAGCCCGCATTATGCTGAGTTGGGACCTTTTTGGAACTAGATACATTTAAATATTCTGTAATCCTTAGATCAATAAAATTTAACTGTCACTATTTCCTTGCATGTATTTTTATGTATTTAATTCTGAATAAATGATTTTGTATTGTATTGTATTGTAATTCGCTCTTGACGAGAGAGATTAGGCCTTAATTCACCACAACTGATTGTCACAACTGGTGATAACTGGGATTTTTACTTTTACTTTCGTGACCACTGTCAGCATCACTGGCAAAAATTGATAATATATTCTCGTTTGTTGCCAGTAAACTAATAAGGTCACAAAGTAACAACATACGATATGCAATTTAAGTTGAAGGTTAGGTAAAGCGTAGATTAATATAAACATAATAATATAAATACAAGATTCAATAAAAAAAAAGTTTCGCAGAATAACTAATTATCATCATCATCATCATCACCCTATTAACGTTCCCACTGCTGGGACACAGGGACTTCTCTCTTGACGAGAGAGATTAGGCCTTAATTCACCACGCTGGCCAAGTGCGGGTTGGTGAATGTCAATCAATGTCACATGTCCTTCAAACTCTTTTAAAGTTCTCAGAACATGCCGGTTTCCTCACGATGTTTGCCTTCACCGTTAAAGCACGTTATGTTACGTTAAACTAATTATGTCTCACATTTATTTCAAACTAGTTCTACAGAAGTTTTTACTGAGCGAATAATCTATTTGATCCTTTTTTCACAGTACCTGTTGATGCATTATATATTTTGAGCACCGACTACTCAGACTACGCACTCGTCTACGGATGTCGGGAGAACAATGAAACCAGTAAACAAAGTAAGCTTTAATTATGTCCACTATTTTACCAAATCTCTGCTTCCTAGTTTCATTACTAGCAACATTACTATATACTAAAACATAATAATTAGTCCGTCATTTAAATTACATAGAAAAATTACTTAAAAAAATTGTAACCTAATTTTTTTTTCTTGCAACCGAAAAATCAAGACGATACAGATCATTTAAGTGTCGCGTGCCTTCGAGCAAAATGTACTAAATGTATACGTCATAAGCCCCCACTCCGGAGCTTTAATGCTTTTATGTATGTCTTGGAATTTTCTTATTAAATTCATAAAGCAAATAAAGGTGTTTAGTATTTTTGGACAGGCTAACAGATGGAAACAGACTACCATTTTTTTCTGTACCGAGTCATCATGCCTATTCCCATAGTTTTCAGTTGGAAACTTGCAAGATCTCGAAGCGGATTCTCAGCTACTTCCAACACTTTAATCAACAATATCGTCTCTGAGAACATTGACCTCTTTGAGAATTACTATGACGTCACTGAACAGACAAATGATGCTTGCTTCTATTATCCTGAGTACGAGACACTTCCTCCTGAAATTGAGTTGCCTGGTCCCTGTGATGACAGGATTAGTGGAATCGCGAACTTCAATGCTGCAGAAGTAAGTGTTGTTAATTTTAAAGTTTCACTATGGAAGATAAACTTTGGCAGTAATTTATTGGACACAAACATAAAAACAAGGTTAAATACAAACAGTGGAGTAGGTACATACAAACATGGCGATATATAAACTAAAACTAAATAGCATACTTTGCATTCAATGAGTTCTGACTCGGCCTGCTCGGAATGTAGTCGATCACTTGCATACTTTAATATTATCAATAGCAACAAACGCAACTTTCGTACATACAGATTCGTTGCAGTCATTAATAATAAGACAAAAATACAAAAAAAGGATCATATAGGATTTTATGTACCCACGAAATATGTATATGCACGCAGACGACCTCCGCTCTTTGCCATACCAACGGCAAGAACTAAGTTATGGAGCAAGTCTCCTTTTCAACGGGCTCTACGCACTCTCAATAGCTTCTGCAGTGCGCGCGAGGATGTTGACTTGTTTGTAATATCAGAAAAAAAATTTAATAGTGCTGTGTCCCAGTACATAGATCAAATAAGCAGAGTCAATTAGAATTGAGCAATATATTTGAAACTATGTAATTTAATTTATATGTACCCATTATTTTCCATTGTCGCATTAGTTTTACTGTAATGGCAATGTAAAAGTGTAAATAAATAAATAAATAAATAAAAATCTTTTTACATTGTCCGACTTCACAATTTAATGGTAATGGTAACCAAAATTTTATGTTGTAATAATACAACGTTTAAATTTTGGTTAAGAAAAAAATTTCAGTTTACGTAAATCTACATCTTGTTCTTATTGTGCCTCTCTATAACTGAAAGTCAGGTTTGAAACTTACTAAAATTCATAATCCATTTGTAAATATTGGTATAACATCATCATCGTCAATACCCTTCTAACGTTCCCACTGCTGGGACACAACGACTTCTCTCTTGCCTGGAAGAGATTAGGCCTTACTTCACCACGCTGGCCAAGGGCGAGTCGGTAAATATCACATATCTTTCAAACTCTTCAAAGTTCTCAGATCATGCCCGTTTCCTCACGATGTTTGCCTTCACCATTAAAGCACATGGCATAACATATACTAACCAAATCCCACCACAGTACACAGGGCTCTGGATGGAAATCGAGCGGTACCCCCAACCGAATCAGATCGGAACATGCGACCGCGCCTACTACTCGGCCGGAGAAGAAAACGTGAACGTTCGCAACTCACTAGTTTACGAGAACTCTATCAGAGAGCAACTGGGAACTGCTGTACCCGCTGCCGATAACTCGGGTCTCCTGGATGTGACTTTTGAAGTTAATGGAGGTGAGCTTAGTGATCATCCGTAACTGCCGACTGCCTCAGTGGCGTGGTCGGCGAAAATCCGCTTGCGGCGCAAGAGGTAGCGGGTTCGATTCTGTTATAAATAAATCTTTAATATCTGTTATAAATAAAAATGAATTGTTGTTCGTTAGTCTCATTAAAACTCGAGAAAAGCTGAACGGATTTATCTTATCATAGTCTTAAAACGTTCGTGGAGGTCTAGGGAAGGTTTAAAATGCGAGAAAAAAACGAATAATTGCCGGGAAAAAAATTGAATAAAACCCGTGCGAAGCCGGGGCGGACCACTAGTCTGTTATAAAAATATCTATAAATGTATGTCTTATATATTAAGTGTATTCGACGTTCCAGTACCCGTAACACACTTACAGCTTACCACGGGGTTATAATATTTATGTTGTTGTGTGGATTGTCCGGAAATATTTTTATTTAACTCGCTAGTGTATGAGAACTCTATCAGAGAACAACATAATAAAAACAAGTATAAATATGACATATTATATTTTAAATTTATCTTTTATTTTTCAGTTATTGTGAACTCAAATTACTACGTTCTTGCTACTGATTACATAAACTACGCTTTGGTGTACAGCTGTCGAAATACTGTGGTCAATGGAGAAGAAAAAAGTGTTGGTGAGTTACGGCTGTCACATCATGTTTTTACACTTTGCCCAAATGGAAGGAGTCACTTTTAGCAATAAGGCCGCCGATGTTACCACATACTGTTCTTATTTAGTTTGTTAGAAATTGTATTCAATCTTACTATGCACAAAATGTGTTTTATACCCATTTTCCTATGCCATCCGTCATCTCAACAATAATCACAATTGACGACCTCTATGGCTCGGGCGAAGGTCCGCTTAAGACGCAAGAGGTTCCTCCGGGTTCGATTCCCGCTGTGGGACCAGATTTTGTACAATAAGCAATTTTCAAATGAAATAAGTAAAACTCCTATTTCAGTTAGCAGTTGGAAACTAAGCAGACAACCAACACTCATTCCCGAAGCCGAAATAGCAATAAACAACGCCATCGCACAAACCCGAGGACTGAATCAGGACTACTATCAACCGACCAGTCAGTCTGAAGAAGACTGTTTCTACATTCCTGAAGTAGATGAAAATAGTGCGCCGCTATTCAGAGGGCAGTGTGAAGCTGTCAGTGGTGTCGCTAACTTGAATGTCAATGAGGTAAATTTTACGAATATAATCTCTGGTTCTTCTGTGATTTTTTTAAGTCGCAGGAAGAAACTAGATGAGGGTTCTTCTCTGTTTATTCTTTCATGATATAAATATAATTTGGGATCAAAATGTGGCCATCTTGATGCTTTGGGCAAAGGCGAAACCAATATGCTCAGTTAGGTTAAAAAAAATCTAGTCTGATTAACTGCCCCACCAGTAAACAGGCAAGGCATGCATTAGACATGCAAATTAAGCAAGGTATATCTTGACTTTCTCTGGTTACTCATTACAGAGCGGTCATGTCGTAAGTTAACATTTAATAGAATCTTGCCAGAAAGGGTCCAAATTATCTAGTTCCACAAAGTAGCGCCTGAATATATTCTTTATTTTAAGCTAGCTGACCGCCCCCGGCTTGCCTGCGTAATAATAATTTTTTGCATGGTAAATAGAAGTTTTCGTCTATTACTCGGCAAACAGAAGAAGTAAGTAGAAGTGGTAAGAATCCATGTCAATTTCACTCAAATCGAACTTTGCTTGCAATACTAGTATTTTCCCGTAAAAAACGGCATTTAACCGGGGTAAAAATAAAGCTATGAATTATTCTTATATGTAAGCTATATTATTGTAAAGTTTCATCAAAATCCATCCAGTAGTTTGTGTGAAAGAGCAACCAACACACACATCCTCACAATCTTTCGCGTTTATTATATTATTAAGATGCCTGTAATTTGTGTATTCCAGTTCTCTGGCTGGTGGCATGAACTGCAACGTTATCCAATTGACGAGAGTATCGGACAATGCATCAGTTCACAATATACTACGTCCGGAGCTGGATTCCAAGTCGTGGACACTTCGGTGTCTGGTGGCGAAGCCACTATAGTCACCGGCACTGTGACCGTGTCCAGCGATGGAAGGCTCACAAGGGTTCTTAGCAATGGAGTTACTCAGGGTTCGTTATTTTCTCCTGTACTTCTTCCTTTGTACAAAAATACTAATGTTTTGTTTCCAAATGGGTATAATCTTGATAATGTAGCTTTAAGTTGAGATTTATATTTTATTATGTTTCATGATGCATATTTCCCCATGATAATTAAAGAAACTAGTGTAAATTTTTCTTTATTTTTCAGAAATTGTCGTTCTAGCAACGGATAATTACAATTATGCCCTTCTGTACTCCTGCGAGGATGTCACTGTAAATGGAGAACCATATAGAAAAGGTAAAGATACATATTATAAATATGTTAACCTGTACATAATATTATTATAAATTAAAGACCCCGCCGCGTCTGTTAGTCTTTATGTTCGGGATTATCTCAAAAACATCAAAAGTAATCTTCATGCAATTTCCAGTTACAGGTATATTAATTCAAGAGGAAATTTGCTGTTTATAATTTGTTTAAGACGGTAAAAATAAGTTGAAATATGTCAAAATTATTGTAGGAAATACGGAAATATGAAGCAAATACTTCGAAAGATTTGATTATCTAAAGGTTTCCATGGCAACTGACGGTAGCAAAACGGTGGTAGACGGTTGAGAAATTTATGTGCGCTTTAAGCACGTGCTTTAACGGTGAAGGCAAACATCGTGAGGAAACCGGCATGTTCTGATAACTTTAAAAGAGTTTGAAGGACATGTGACATTCACCAACCCGCACTTGGCCAGCGTGGTGAATTAAGGCCTAATCTCTCTCGTCAAGAGAGAAGTCCCTGTGTCCCAGCAGTGGGAACGTTAATAGGGTGATGATGATGATGATGATGACGGTAGCATTCACATCGCATTGCGTATAATAATGGCAAAACAACGAGTCAGTTAATTAAATATATGTATAATAATCTTAAAAATAATGCATTCATCATCATCATCATCTTCCTGACCTTATCCCATTATGAGCTTAAATTACTCTTCCGTGGTGTTAAAACAAAACTAAGATCAATTTGATGCATCATGCCACGACGGAGGTTATTTATTATTTACGTCGTCAATATTAATTAATAACTTTTTATTTTAGTATGGAGTGCTAAACACAGCAAAACTCGAGAGCTTGCTTCCGTCAACGTTGCTGTGATCGATGAAATCATCGAAAATAGTGATGTCCTATACCCACAGTTCTACCAAGAGGTCGACCAGTTTGACCAAGCTTGCTTCCACTACCCTGAGGCTCAGGAGACCGTCATTCTGCCTGGACAGTGTGATGATGATATTCAAGTGGTTCAGGACTTTGATGTTGCAGCGGTAAGATTTAGATACCCCCTCGTCTTACAATGTTGCCATTGTATAAAATGTTGCCCTCAAAATTCAGGTTGCATTTATAATAATAACTAACTTTACACTCCACGGCGTTGTCCATGTTATTCCCGCGGGAACATCGTATTTGACCGGTAAAAGTAGCCTATCTAACAGTGAAAGTATTATTTAAATCAGACAGTAAATCCTTAGATTAAATATTAGTAGTTTATTATTCATAGGCCTCTTTCATTACGTCCAAGTCAAGTCAAAGTCAAAACACTTATTTTCGTAGATCCCAAGTAACCTGCTTTATGAGTATGCATTCTCACTTAGACTATTTTGTTACTGAGCAAGACCTTATATATAGATAGTCACTGTTTAGTTATAAGTAAATATAAAGAAAAAATATTTCCGGGTAATCCACACAACACCATCTAACCCCGTGGTAAGCTCTAAGCTTGTGTTCATCATCACCCTATAAACGTTCCCACTGCTGGGACACTGGGACTTCTCTCTAAGCAAGAGAGATTAGGCCTTAATTCACCACGCTGGCCAAGTGCGGGTTGGTTGGCCAAAGCTTGTGTTACGGGTACTAAACATCTGATACATTTTTATTAAACTTATTTAACACCCAACCAAGGAGATAGATTTTGTAGAAATACAAACGCTGTACCCTTCGCCAATGAGGCAGTCAATACTCGGAGATGGTGAGATACAATTAAACTTATTTTATTAGAAAAAACTCTCACTGAAGAAATTGGCTGGTCCAAAAAAATCTTCAAATTAGTTTAATTAATTTGTTAATCAATGTTATAATTGTATTGAATGTGCTAAAAATGTTCTAATATATTTATTCTCCAGTACCAAGGCACGTGGTACCAACTCGAACGCTACCCTCAAGTTCACGAAGACCCATCAGCCACTTGTATCGGCGCGCGGTACATCCCCGGGGAAGAAGGGGTCTCAGTCCTGAACTGGCAAGTCGTTGATGGAGAGCTCCTCACGATTGAAGGGCTTGCTGTGCTGGCGTCTGACGATGGCAGTGCCAAGTTGGATGTGTCGCTACCTGTGGAAGGCACGAGTGGTAAGTTTGCAGAGTTTTCAGATTGATACTTACTGTCAATTATTCAGACGTCATAACTAGCAGATAGACAGTATCAGAGGATTGGACTTAAATAGCTAGTAGACTAAAAAATAATAAGTATTACACTAAAAAATAATAACCTTACACGTGACCTCCGGGTGGTGCAAGAACAGTCTCTGGTGGTAGGCTTCGGCCACGGCTTGTCACCACCCTCCGGGCTGGGCCATTGCGTAAAGCGATTTTACGTGTTTCGAATGTGGTCCGGAGAAGCCATCTATCTACCTTCTAGGTTTTCATGCTCCATCTTATACCACATCGTCACTTTACATCAGGTGAGATTGTGGTCAAATAAAGACTTATCCAGCATAAAAATAAAAAAATAAACAGAACGGCATTTAAATTATTAAAGAAAATTGTACACGATTTTTTTATTTTTTGGTATAAACGAAAAATACACAATGCATTGAAGGTTCGCGTGGCGTAACGATATCGCTCGATTTACACTGACTGGTCACAAGTGGAGGCTTGTTACTTGAGCTCTATATCTAGGGAATATTTTATTAAATTGATAAAGTGAAAATATATGTCCAGCATTTTTGGACGGGCTAAAAGACGGACTAATCAGAATAAATAATATAACTAATATAGGCGAGATGACTATAAGGTAGGTATAGCCATCTCGCCTATATTGTTGAAAAACTATGGATGATTGACGACGTTGACAAGAAATACTAGACCGATCCTAGGCTATGGCGTACCTAGTACCGGCGGGCTAGGCGGGGCAGTGCCCCGGGGTTCCCAAAGTCTTCAAACCCTATTATTGAAATAACGATAACTTTGACTTTGAAGTTGCTTACAAAGCAAAAGTACAGTTTTAATCTTAATTTATATCTAGAATCAGAGAAAATGTTCCTACATTTTAGTTTAAGATCAAAAATCGTAGAGCGGTAACCATTCAGTATATTCAGTCGTCACAACATATGATTTTCTTCCATTTCCCTCTATCACCAGTCATCTCAGGATATAGTAATTTTGAAAAAACTGTGGGTTATAGTAAGAATAGCGAACTGGTAAAACACCACAACGATTGTCTCGCCTAGCTACATCCTTGGCCTATTCCATTTTATTTCCATACTCTTGTATAATGATTAATTATAAACAAGCTTATCGTGTGCGGATTTTTATTTATTTAGTTAGGACTAGTCTAAAATGTAAGATCTCAATAAAAAGAACTTTTATTTTTCCGCAGAAACTGTATCGACGTCACTCTACGTGCTGGACACAGATTATGAAAATTACTCACTGGTGTACTCTTGTACTAACGTCAATCCATTCCAACGGTCAAGTAAGTATATTGCCAACTTTTATAATTCCAGCTTCAGCCAGTAATTCCAAGCAAACTGATATAGATTTTTTCCAAAAACTCTAGGAAATTGGGCTATTGTTAAATATAATTGATTTAAAATAATTATGTATACCTATGATGTATGTGTGTACTCTCCTTTCAGTCGGCGCTTGGAAACTCAGTCGCGAGCGCAGTCTATCTGCCTCTAGCAACATAGCGATCACCGCCGTGATGAATCGACAAGAGGAGCTCGACGCGCGGTACTTCCTCTCAGTGCAACATGGCGACAGTTGCCCCGAGCCCAGTGCCAGTGCAGCTGTCACCGCCAGTGTACTGTTACTGCTGTCCTGTATTATAGCACAGCTGTTGTAGATAAGCTAGAGAATAATTGTTGATTGTTGAGATTAAATTAATTTATTTATATGTACTACCCTTTTGTTCTTACGTTGATGTACCCATTGTTTGTTTCCTTTAATATTGGCAAAGCAAGTTGGCATACAATATTTGCTAAAAGAATACAGAACGCCTCTAGCATCACAGCTATTGATGAATCGACGAGAGGAGCTCGCACAGCTGTTGTAGATAGTCATAAACTCAACGATTTGGGAATGATTATCTCCCTCTAACATGGAGAATACAGAAAGCATAATGTGGATAGGTCTTCAAAAATGATATTGAGGATTCTAGAATTATTTTTTTCTAAACTGAATAGTTTGCGCGAGAAACACCTCAAAAGGGGTAGAATGTTTCCCCGTGCATGGTTGACCGCTCTGGTTTTTGCTCGATTGTTCTAAGTGTGTGGTTTACAAATAAACACTTCATCTATCTATCTGGCAAGGCGCAAGGAACCCTAGGTATGAGGCCATCTAATACTTTTCAAGTTCATTATTTAAATATTTTGTTTCAGTAAACCTATAAAGATCTGTCCTTATTACATTGATATTATTCTTAACATAAAAAACACCCTATTAGAGACAAATAATGATGTTTGTTATAGATTATAGGTAATGTTCAACTAGAATTCATAGTAAAATATAGATGTTTATGGTTGACAACTATTTCGCAATCATTATAATGCAAAGTAACAAAACTATAAAAATTACAATAAACGTCATAAAAATTATATACTTAAAAACAGATAATAGTGATGAATGGGCGGTCTCATTTCGATAAGTGAACTCTTTCAGGCAACGTATGGATGTACTATAATTGATTTCTAGTAATCAAATTAATTAGCTGTAAACAATAAGGATCCTGTTAAAGCGCATTTGTTAGATATGTCTAAATCATTCGACTATGTAAGGCATAGAGCTGTTGAGCAAATGAATAATAACTTATTTTATCCTACAGTCAACAATGTCTTAGATGAAAAATATTTTCAATTAAGAGGAAATTGCTCTCTGATCTCTCTCTGTTTTAAATACATCGTATCCAACTATTCAAATGGTCAAGGTATTAAACAAACAGGTATGGTTCTTTTTTTCATGCTAAGGGAAGAATTTTGAACTTTTTGGACAAGAGTTTGCAACTATCCTTACCTACCTATAACGTTTAAATTATCATGGTTTTTAATAATTTTATTATCCGTATCTATCTGCTCCATCAATCGTTTAGAGAAAAAATCGACTATAAACATATAAGTATGGGGCCAAAAAGTAAATATCAGAATAGTGAAAAAAAAATGGGGGAAAAAAGGAACGGGAATTAAAATACTAGAGAAAATAAATTTTGCCGAGTAAAAGTCATCCTTACGCCTTTTTTTCTTTTATCTTGTAGGTATCTAGTGCTGCATCTGTTAACACTCGAATTATTAATTTGAATAGCAAACCAAGGAACAGTAATTTCCCCGTGTTCATGTAATATCAATAATAAATAAAAATATTATTTTCTAAAATTATTATGGCTATTTTAAACTGACCTGTATAATGATAACAAACAACTTGACAAATAAATAAGAAACTTAATCTAATTCATCCTTTAAAACAATCTATTAGTTTCGATCTTAACTCGGCCGGTTAAGCCGCGTCGGCATGGAAAGGACAAGGTAATTAAAAAATATATTATAACTAGCTGACCCGGCGAACTTTGTTCCGCCTTAGACGCCATAAATGAGCAGATTCTTGATTTTATTAAGTTATTTTAAATAATTTTCTTATTTTCCGCGCAATTTCCTTAATTTTTTCTTTCATAAGAACCTTCTCCTGATAATAATGAACAGAACAAAAAAGAATTAGCGAAATCGGTCCAGCCGTTCAGGCGTGATGCCGTGACCAAGGGAAATAATAATAATAAATCATTTATTTCAGGCATCTAAGGCCCATATAAACATATACCTTATAGACTAACATACATAAAAAATATAAATCTTATAAACTAAAGTGTCATCATCGTGGATCATCTGTTACGGCGGTGTCGCCTTGCAGTGTAGGCGACCGATGAACCGTCCATAATATAATAATATCCGAAATAGGGATCCATTTTTATATATATAGATGAGAAAAGCCTAGTGCATCTGTGTACCAAATTTCAGTGTCCCGAAATGTTTCTACCAAGTTTCATCGAACTTAAACAATACCTAATGCAAAAAAACAAATATTTGTGATATCAATAACTCCCACACAATAAATAGAAATAGAAAAAACATATATTTCGGTCACAACAGCACATTACAAATGCATTCAACATACCGCTTATCTGAGCGCCATTAATTAACCAATATGAAATTGCCTATATAACTCCCTTATTAAAACTCTGTTGTTATCTAATTTATGGAATATATGTTAATAATTACATTTTCTGAGGTAAAATAAGTTACTACTGCTGGAAAATCCATATACCTGAAGAATACTATTATTTGCACCCCTATTTACGTTCCCACTGCTGGGACACAGGGACTTCTCTTTGACAAGAGAGATTAAGCCTTTATTCATGTGAATGTCACAAGTTCTTCAAATTTCTCTGAACATGCCGGTTTCCTCACGACTTTTGCCTTCTCCGCATTATACGGTTCGCGGCGGGGTTTAAACCCACGACTTTCGGAATGAAAGTCGAGGGTTCTCCCACTTATCCAACACGGCTTAAATGGCTGGAAGAAGACTATAATTTCTTGAGCATTGCGGTTACAAAGTTAACGTTTGCAACCACGCCGTGGTTAAAGCAAGTATCTGCCTGATAAATAAATATATATTCAAAATTAGTGCTTTGTAAATATGTTTATTTATTGTTCCATTTGATACAGAACCCTAAAGGCCAATAACAACCAGTTTCAAATGATAATTCCGTCTTATGCAAATCCGTTTATTTGTGATTCTGAACTTGACCAGTCAAGCCGTTTCGTCATGGGATGCGTAAGGTTAGTAACTAAGTATATAACTGTGCACTCTTACAAAATAATAATATAACTAAAACAATAAAATCGCCAAGCCATGAAATGTAACCTGAAATCTGAATAATATTCTGATTTCAGGGTTACACATACTGTGTTCTGTGTCTTCAGAAATCTGAGCAATATCACGCAATATTCAGATTTCTGTGTACGTAACAGATATTAATAATTATTTAGCATAATTATTTAGATTTATAACGGGATATTTACCATGATTGATTTTCTTTCAAGTTTGCCGATTTTTCGCCACAGTTATAAATAAATAAATAAATATTTCCGAACAACTCACACAGCATCATCTAACCCCAAACTAAGCAAAGCTTGTACTATGGGTGTTAGGTGTCCGATATACTACATAGATAATTTTTTTTTTGTAAATACATACATATGATACACAGAAAACACCCAGATCCGAAACCAGAAATTGTAGATCGTACAAAATCTGGTCCCTTGGCGGGAATCGAACCCGCAACCTCCTGCGCCTCAGGCGGCCGTTCGCCCACCGACCCACAGAGGTCGTCAGTCACTTAAAAAAATGGAAATAGTGTTGATAACAATGATAGTTTCAGAAGTTCCATTGCATATATGATCATAGAGACATGTTTAACATTGTTGCCATAAGGCATCTTAGTTGAAGCCATATTTTTATGAAAAATCGCCATAATTTTAAACGCACAGATGTAAATGGGCTGATGGATCACGTTCCCAGTTGTTGGCAATGGTGAGAGCTATGCGTCGAGGCGTATTCTACAATAATAACAAACCTCCCTAACCTAATTAAAAGTAAATCATCGTAACCCGAAGCAGGATTTTTAATACTTAATTTAATCTTGTTAAATATTTATTTTTATAAAATAAACCAAATTGAGATTTAATTTTCCCATCCGTGACCCTTGTCGTCAACAACTGGCAACAAATGGGATTTTCTTCCCGTTTATCGCTAGTGGTAACGGATAGGGCGAAACAACAACGACAACTGGAAAAAAATACCCTTAACATCAAGAACAGATTCTGTTTTTTTGAAAAATCTGCCCTCATTATTTGTAGAATTCATTGAATAATTAATTCTCACAACGCTCTGAAAATCAAAAATATTTAAACAAAACTTATATTCAAGCCACCTTCTGAAATATATTTACTGTGTCGTTTCAGAGTCACCTACTTATTAATCCTTCTCGCGGCAGCAGGCGAATTGGAGGGACGTTTTTGGTGGGATGATGATACTTATGGCTATCCCAAGAACTATAAACTGAAAGGTAAGGAAATCAGTTCAGTTTCTTGTAATTGGACTTTGCGTTTGAAGCGACAATTCGCCAGTATCGAGTTAAATAAAATTATAAAGTGAAAAGATGTTACTCAGTTGAACGCCACTTTTTTCGAAGGAAATCATGATAAATAATGAATGTCGGGTCAAATTAACAGGCCACACTTAACATTTGGTCGTAGTGAGGAGGTAACATTCTAAATCGAACGACGAGAAGTGAATGAGTTTGTTGGTATTAAGCTTTTAATTTAATTTTCACAGAAAAAAAACCTGGATCATCAATCTTTTTTCAAAGTCCAATTTTTTTTTCGAATTCGTATCCCATATGCCGAAAAACAAATCTTTAAAAGTGTGAATTTTTTCGTGAGTCGAAAAGTTTTCGGCAGACTAAAATTTTTTTTTCATTGGATAACTTGAGAGGTATTGATTGAAGTAATAACTATTTCATTTATTATTATAGTAATAACCACTAAAGGCCCCAGTATACCATGGCCCATGCAGGCTATCGCCTTTGTGTCCGGGGGGTGATGGTTGTGTATGATGGCGGACAATTGTCAATCGTGGCGCGCAATCGGGGAGTCGTCGGTTTTTTGGGCACACTTCAAAGGAATCGTGGCGTAGCGTGGCCTGTGGTGTTTACACAATCGGCCATTGTTTAGTTCAGATCATTGTTTTGTTCAGCATCCACTATTGCCTCTTTCTTTTTAATAACTAAGGAGAAGGTAAACACTTCTGTAATACTTGTATATACAAATAAATAGCCGCAGTCGTAATTTCTTCGACGTCCATCGCAAGTGGTTTGCCAGGCAGCAATGAGCCATGCGCCATTGTGTGAACACCAAGTGATCGTGGCCTACAATTGTGCATTGCAAAGCGTGGCCCATCATAGGCCACTGTGTACTGGACCCTTAATAAAACGGTGGTCAAAGATTACTTCTTCCAGGGGTTAAAAATATAAATCAACTGATATGTTGGTTACCTGAAAGAAATCGATTTCAGGGATAAGGTCACCTGTTGAATATGCAATTCGTTATTTATAACTAATCTGTAATGTATAATGATAAATTGAGAAACATCCCTAGTATTGATAATTAATGAATGTGTAGCGATGGGCAATAACGTGTTTTGCCAATACCTATTTTCAACCATGACAGCAAACAACACCTTGAGAATGACGTCAAGATGTTAAATCAGGAATTTTGATTAAATTACAATTTATTATTTTCAAGGATTTATAAGCCAAAACAAACAATTAAATTCCCTTATTTGATCATTATGGTAGCCTTATTTGATAACAGACGGAGCGACATTTGACTACGTGGTGGTAGGCGCGGGCGCCGCCGGAAGCGCAGCAGCCGCCCGACTGTCGCTCGCGGGCCACAGCGTGTTGCTGGTCGAAGCTGGCGGCGACCCTCCCGCCGCTGCCAAGGTGAGCTAAGTCTAAGTCGAAAGTCAAAGTCAAAACATTTATTTCCTCAGAAGCACAGGGCATACAATACAATGCAATACAAAACACTTTATTGTACACACAAGGAAATAGAATACACGTAGAAAAATGTACAATGGGCGGCCATATCGCTAAAAAGCGATCTTTTCCACGCGAGTTGTAACTATTATAAATTTAACATTTAGAAAAATAATGCTTGTCCTAGTTAAACAAGTAGCTCTTAGCTTCTCTGGCTATCAGATATCTTATTTAACGACTCAGCAAGAGGGGTGTTATAAGTTTGACAACTCTGTGTTTGGCATCATAGCTGACGAACTGATGAAGCGATTTAAATTTAGTTTAATCGTATGAAATTTGTGTTTTGCGCGAGTGTTCTTAGACATGTTTCACGAAATCGGTTGACCCGTTTGAAAGTGGGGGAGAAAAACCGACTAACTGCAAATAAATACCCGAGTGGAAATGAAAACGCATCACGTGCACATTACAAAATAGTATGATTTATTACTTTTAAAGTACACATCCTTAGTTGTGAAATAAATAATAATAATAATATTTATTTTTACTCAAGTATTGATCCACCGAGGCAAATTATTGAACATTGGCTCACGCGGCAATTCTGAGCCGCTGTGCGAAGCAACGATAAACTAAAAGTAATATTCGTTCATCATTTAGATTATTTCAAGAATAATTACATATTTTTCGTCGTTAGTCGTCAAATTAAATTTATTAACCTTGACCTTTAAAACATGTTTTTATTATAGGCTGTTGTTTGTGTTACTATGTTTATGCGAAATGCTGTGATCACCTCTTTATTTTAATACGTAGGTATCAATAATAATAAATTTACTATTTTATTTAAATGTTTACCAAATATGATGTAATATTCAATTGAGTTATGGTCACATAATTAAATTCCTCTTTGAAAGCCAGACCAGGCATGCGTTGTTGTCAACTAAGAAGTTAAAGATTCAAGATTCTTTATTGATAACATAGGTTACAGTTCAGGTTTGTATAAAGGTACATAGTTTCAATTATATCTACGTTTTTCCAATATAATAACAAATAACATTAAATATTGGTTATTAAATAAGTCATGAATGTCAATTAATTTATAAAAACTGTAAAAATAAAAAATTACAACTTTGTTAACTCAGTTATGGACCGATTTCCAAGGTTCCAAGGAATATTTAATAAATCAATCTAAAGCCGTGTTGGCTAAGTAGGAGCACACTCGACTTTCATTCTGAAAATCGTGGGTTCAAACACGGCCACGCACCTCTAAATTTTTTCCTTGAAACAAATATGTGCGCTTTAAAACATGTGCTTTAACGGTGAAGGCAAACATCGTGAGGAAACCGGCATGTTCTGAGAACTTTGAAGAGTTTGAAGGGCATGTGGAAGTATAATTTTTCGTCCAAATTATCGATATCTTTTGGAGTTTACTCCTTAAGAAACGATTGGAGTTACAAGGCCCGGTACGGAAATTTTATGAGGAGTAAAATCAAGTGTAACACGAAAAGTTGAGGCGTTACGTAGAAAGAGACAAACATATATATCTGTAGGATTGAACGTGTAAAAGAATGAGATGGAATACATTACACAGCGTATCTCATTCTCGGGGTTTCCTATTTGCGCGATACTTCGTAGTCTCACTATATTTTATTTATATTATTTTGTAACATACTTTATGTAATACGCTTAATTGAAGTAATATAAATAATCCGAATAATTACAGATATATGTTTGTTTCTCTTATCATTTTAGCAGATGCGTTCATTTACCCTTTTTTTCTATTCGATATATATCATAATTATCGTTCGTAAGGAGTAAACTCCAATCGTGCGTCGTAGCTGACACACACACACTTTTTTTTATTTATTTGACGTACAAATCTTGATATTGGTTTTATCTGAAACATTCTGTACTTTTTAATTAGTTTAAACAATACAGGAGCAAAATATTGTTTAATATTACAGTAAAATGTGTCAGATATTCTAGTAAAACTATGAGGGGCCACTGGACCTCGCTTCTTTACCTATGTAACAAAAAGCCACCTCAGTACTTAAAGGTCAAAGTCACGACAAAACAGTAACCACATAATAATGATTTACAATAATATTTTTAAAATGCTATTTATGTATTTTATTTTATTTATAGGTGCCAGCTGGAGTTACGAGCATGATAGGAACCAAATATGACTGGGCGTACCAAACAACATCAAACAATAAGTCGTGTCTATCTAGCCCCTGCCAGTTTTATCGAGGCAAATGCCTTGGAGGATCCACAAGTATTAACCATATGCTTTACACGAGAGGTAATCGAGTAGACTATGAATATGACCTACCTGGATGGACCTGGAATGACATTAAACCTTATTTACTCCGGTACGAAGGTCTAAAATCGCTTGATAGACTACCTGAATCGTCGAAACAGTTTCACAATACATCAGGATTAATGAAACTCTCTTGGATGGATGACAGCAAAAGTCCATGGCATTCGAAAATAATAGACGCATACAGACACTTAAACTTTCCACAGAATGATGATGTGAATGGTCTATCTCAAGTAGGAGTTGGAATTATACCAGCTTATGTTCATAATGGAGAGCGAATGAGCACCGCTCGCGCGTATTTAGCTCGATCCGATGTTCAACGTAATTTGAAAGTTGCTAAACACACTCTTTGTGCTGGAGTCATCATAGAGAACAGCACTGCTATAGGTGTCAAACTAATACAAAAAGACAAAATAAAACACATCTATGCAAGAATTGAAATTATTTTATGCGCTGGTGCCATCGGTACTCCTCAAATATTGATGCTTTCCGGAATAGGTCCCGCGGAACATCTAAGAGACAAAAGGATTCCGTTGCAAGCTGACCTTCCAGTTGGTGATACAATGCTTGAGCATATTCACCCAGCACTTTTTGTGCAAGTTGACAAAAGTACTGGGCTATTTGGAGACTTAGCTTCATTAGCAAGAAGGGCAATGGACGTTTCAGAATATGCAACTGATAAAAAAGGCCCACTGTCTTCGATAGGCTTAGTTGATATAGGGGTATTTGCCAACACTAGTTGCTATAATACGAAAACAAAGCTGTTAGAAAATGGGGCAGGTTGTGATATTCCTAACCTTCAAATTGTGCATACTTACATTGACAGTTATTTGTTTATCATAGGAGAAGCTCTTCTCACGAATTTTAGTTCTCCACAAATCTTTAGTCAGCTATCTGCTGCAAGTGAGGAATACGGTATCATTTTAATTTCTCCAATAACGCTTACCCCTTATTCGCAAGGTAAAATCCGTCTAGCAAATAAAGATCCGTTTAGTTATCCAATAATAAGTCCGAATTTTTTAGACGACGAACGTGATTTAGATCAATGTTTACGTGCCATATCCATAATCGAAGATTTAGTAGAAACTGCGGCCTTTAAACAAAACGGAGCAAAGATTGTGAAGCTACGATTGGGTTGCCCTGACTATGGCAAAGATAGAGAAGGGTACTGGAAGTGTTATACAAGACATCTTATAGGGTCTGGATTGCACGCTGTTGGCACAGCAGCTTTGGGTACCGTATTAGATGAAAGATTGCGTGTTCGTGGAGTATCTCGCTTAAGAGTAGCAGATCTGAGCGCTTTGCCTAAAATACCCAAAGGCAGTACAGAAGCCATTGCCATTGCACTTGGAGAAAGAGTAGTGGATTTTGTTCTTGAAGAAAATAGACATGATGACTTCTAATTTACCTATTTAATTATAAGATATAATTATTAATTCAACGACAGAAATGTCCTAGTATTGTACATCCTTTCGATGATAAAACCTTTTTTTTTTCAATAAAATTTTCAGTTTGCAATTTAATTTTCAGTATTTCGGTATTTCAATGTAAGTTTTAATTTTATTTTTGTGAGATAGACTTTTCTTTTTATTTGTTTAATAACACTATATGTACACTTAAGCATTTTATGTTTATAGCACCGTTTTTAGGTTTATTTATTTTTTTTATTTTCTCTTATGACTTTCTTATGACCCAGTTTTCATCTCTTATGTTGTTATTATAATAATATATAACAATTTATTTTTTAAATTATCATGGCTTTTAGCAATATTATGATTTAAAACGGGTAACATGCCATGATTACCATGATACCATGAGTTGTTTCCGTGATCATGGCGCTTGCAACAGCGTCGAAATATCGGAAAACTCAAAAACCGTCAAATCATGGTATGTTACCCGTTTTAAATCATAATAATATATAACAAGAAAACAACATTCAATATTTAATATTAAATTAGTCATACAATGTTAATTCATTTATAGATCTAAATAAGTACTGTTTCTAGCAATGTTTCTAACATTGCTCAATAAGCCATTTCTTAAGTTTTATTTTATAAAATTTTGCAGACCATATTTTCAATTTTAATTTTTTTACGGACCACGCATTTAATAATCTTTAAAGTTTGCAACCTAGTTTAATAAATAAACAACCTCAATCGTGGCCGGCAAAGTTTTATTTTTAGTTATTATTTTGTTCCGCAACTAACTGTGCTGGAGAGGGCTATTCTCGTGATTCCTTTAGGCGATGTTTAAATAAGGAGATAGTAGAAGAACTCGGGTAGGTCTATTACGTAAAACTTTGCAGTAGCGACAGCAACAGCAAAGCGATAGCGACCGCTACGCGATTGGTTGTAAATCGTTTCTGATCTGTTTCATTCAACCAATCGCGTAGCGGACGCTGTTGCTTTGCTGTTGCTGTCACTACTGCAAAGTTTTACGTAATAGACCTACCCGAGTTCTTCTACTATCTCCTCATTTAAACTGCAGTCTCTGGTGGTAGGCTTCGGCCGCGGCTTGTCACCACCCTCCGGGCTGGGCCAGTGCGTGAAGCGATTTTTTCGTGTTTCGTAATGTGGTCCGGAGAAGCCATCTTCTAGGTATTCATGTCCCATCTTAGAACACATCGTCACTTTACATCAGGTGAGATTGAGGTCAAATGAAGGCTTATCAAACATAAAAAAAAAAAAACTGCTACTGCAAAATTTTACATAATAGACCAAGGGATCACCAACATAGCCAAGCGGATTAGCTCCTTGCAGTGGCAGTCGGCCGGCCATATCTCTCGTCCACCGGCTGGTCGCTGGAGGCGAAAAGTTTTCGAATAGATACCGCGGAACCTAGACGGGCGATGTTTACTTTGAGTTTGGCTTATGTCCAGCAGTGGACGTCCGATATTCCTTGTGTTTCACATATGAAAAGCCTTAAACGAATGTAACTCTGCACTGAAATAAATTTATAATGTTAAGAAACAATAGATTTCAATATTTAAATAAATAAATAAATATTTCCAGACAATCCACACAATAACATCTAGCCCCGTGGTAAGCTCTAAGCTTGTGTTACGGGTACTTGATATCTGATATACTTAATATAATAGTCATTACATATATAGATATTTTTACTAAACATATAAAACACCCAGACCAAGGAAAAAGTGCTTAAGTTAAATAACTTTAATGCATGAAAATAAAATTATTGTTGCAGCTGCATAGACATACATATGTACAAACATAAATATGCATATTAACTATTGATTAGTCGTATAATTCATTCAATTATATACATACGATTACGTATATTCTATACATAACGAATATTAAAAACAAACGGTAAATAATGAATATAAAAAAATTGGTAAGTTTTTTTGATCAACATATCGCGTTTATATCTATAGCAGGCAGCAATGACAGATAAAAGAAAAAAAAGGGTGACGTGTCCGTCCGGGACATCCTATCTCCCAAACGAATGAAGCGATATGATGAAAATCAGTTGATCCGTTTAAAAGTTATGAGGGTAAAGTTGGGAAGAAAAATCGAAAATCTGCAAATATACTCGAGCTTATTACAAAATAGTATTGACTTTTTACTTTTAGGGGAACTAAAGTTCTAGATCAGCGGGTTTTTTTAATTGTAAATTTAGATTATTAACAAACAGCTCCGCAGACAGCGTTTACACATTGGCGTTTTATTAGACTGGACTAGAATATACAAATAGATAGCAAGGATATCATCATCATAATGCACACATGTATGGAACGTCTTTAGGCCTAATTAGAACGAAAAGACGTTTTGAAATTTCCCGAACGCTGCCCATCCGAGTTGGATTCGGCGATTGACCTCCTTCTCAGAGTTGGACTTACCCAATTGGACCGTCTGTCCTAGGTACGAGTAGCTTCAGTTAAAATTATGTACGTGTATGGTACTGAAAAAATACATAATTCTAATGAGACTTGCCATAAGCTTGTAAGATTAGGTAATAATATCTCCGGACAATCCACACAACAACTGGCCCACTGGTAAGCTCTAAGCAAGGAGACAAAGGAGAAAGTGCTTGCAGAACCTACAAACACTTTACCCCTCGGCGGGAATCGAACCCGAAACCTCTTGCGCCGCAAGCGGACCGTCGCCCACCGCGCCACTGACGCTTTCAAAAATAATACAAGGTTATACACATTTTCGTTAATATTCCTTCGATTGGATTCTAAAAGGAATGTTTTATTCTCCGCTGAGGGACGAAGGGAGCAGATCCTTGCTGGTAATTTTTGCAAGCAAAGCCGCATGCGAATATCTGATTTCGGAATATGAAACATGTATACAGTTGTATAAATAATGAAAATATTGTAATTTAATGTTTATTTTTCAAGTTGTTTAAATAATAATACGGTTCTGTCGTAAGACCAGCATTTTTTTTTAGCAAATATGTGTGTCATTTTTAAGCCTCCTGTCAGAATGGACAAGTTATGGTTAGTACATTTTAATAACTATATATTACTAGTTATCCCAAAAGCAAACAGACACGAAGATAATCTGTTCTTAGTGACCTACAATCGATATCTTAATATGTATCAATAGTGTATCTACCTAAGTTGTATCGTTTATTTTTCAAAAAGTCTGTTTATTAAATTTCCGAGCTTAGTGCAATTTGTTTTAAAATGTTTGAATGTCTACCTGAAACATTTATAATTTTCGAGATATTTGATAAAAAGTATATTTTTTTAAGCTTTTGCATCTTTTTTGCACAAGACCCCGGTGGTTCACGACCCTGCATTTTTTACATGTTATAGTTCGGCCGTTCAGAGAATGCGTTTGACACCTATCAGTTAGTCACGACTAGTGATGGGCAACATAACACTGAGTTCGTTACCGTTCCTCCAAAATGAAGCCGCGTTATTTTTTAGATTATTTTCGTTTTATATTGGCGGAATCATTTAAATTTATAAATTTTAGTATTTAAGTGGAAACCAAAAAAGGTAATATTAATATAATAAAATTATTTTATTTATTCTTTGTTACAAAGTTACAATCTGTATTTCTATTGAATAAAGTATAATTTATTAAATTAAGTAAATTGTACGCCAGTTCCAAGTTACATCGCCTATTTGATCACGACCTGTCAGAAACGCAATCTCTAAGCAGCCAGACTAGATTAGATTTTATATACGTACTTACTAATATTTTATTTTATCAAGTATATTACAGGAGTACGTAAATAAACCTAAATGTTAATTTGTACTATGAAATAAAATACTTTTTTTAAATATCAGTAACTTGTATTATAAACTCTGCACGATGATTCATCTCCCATCACTAGGTAGTTCGGCATGCCCATTAAGTATTACAATCATAGCTATTGTCTGTACTAATAAGAAATTCAGGACTTCATAGGCGTGATTTTTCTGACATCTGTCAGGAACGCATTCTCTGAACGGCTGAACTATAATATGGGATCATCAAAGAACATTTTTGCGTTGGTTTCAGCCACCCAGCAAAAATGGCAAATTAAGCGTTTCGTTTACCAGACTATTACTTTTTCCAGTATTTTCTACCTCATCACCCTGATTCTGGTTTTACACAAACTGGAAGGATTTCTATGTTTGGGTGAATATCCAGAGAACACTTTTCTAAAGGGTAAGGCAAAAACAATCTAGTGATGTAAATGTAAGTTTGTCTGGACTCGAAAGCGACCAAATGTAGTGCCTAATCAATTTTTATAAAATCTGATTTGACTCAAATCAGTCAGTAGTCACCTGAGAAACTGGAGCCTCCTCGATCGCTATCCGACTATTTAACTACTAATTATTTAAAGTAATCTCTTATTAATTTTATTTTCTATGTAATGTGTTGTATTGAATAAGTTTAGTTTGTTTTGTTATAATTCTTTTAAGTTTAAGTATTTTGTTACCTTACTAGAGTGACATTATTAACTTTGTGACAAAGCTCTATAAACAAAGAAAAAAAAGGCAAAACTAAATTATTTTATTTCACATTGTTAATAAAAAAATATAATTATAATTAATTAATAGCAATCGATGTACGTAGAGTAAGTCTTTTACGCTAAAACAACAAGGTAATTAAACTTTACAATGGCTCAGTTTATCAGAACAGCGTCAAAGTTACTTTTTACATCAGAAAAGCCGCACTTTTCGCGTGAAAATGTACGTGTGTGTCGTTGCACATGTTAAGCCAAAGTGGTAAGCCAGTGATAGAAATTCAACGAGTATACTATAAGATAGATTATCTATTTAGAGTCGGTGTCAGCCAAATATATGTATGTCTATTATATTATAATATCAGATGTCTAGTACCCGTAACACAAGCTTTGAGCTTACCACGGGGCCTAGATGTTGTTGTGTGGATTGTCCAGCTAAAAATATTTATTTATATTTCTTATAAGTAATACATTTTTAAGACACAATTTTAAGAGACGATTTAACCTCCTTAGCCTTTAAGTCTAGAAGTTCACAGAACCGATAGTAATGTTTAGTCAATTCAAAACTAGATTTTGGTACATTTGTTTACTATCTCCAAAACTGTCAAAAATCGTAGAACATACATGGGGTCATCGATGCACAAGAACCTCCCCCAACATCTATTTAATATAAATTCTTATATGAAATTAATCATCATGTAAAATAATTTAGGTACTTCATTGGTATTGCTACTAGGAAAATGTAAAGTAAATAAATAAATATATCCGGACTACTCACACAGCATCACCTGACGCCAAACTAAGCAGAGCTTGTACTACGGGTGACTGTTATACTACATAGATACATTTTTTTGTAAATACATACAATATGATACCTAGAAAACACCCAGACCCGAAACCAGGGTCATGTCCAAAAATCAAAATACTAAGTAATCAGTGTAATTGCCAACAGACGGTGACACATTCGACTATGTTGTGGTAGGCGCGGGGCCTGCTGGGTGCGCTGCAGCCTCCCGGCTCTCTCTCGCTGGACACCAGGTGCTGCTGGTCGAAAAAGGTGGTAATCCTCCCGAATTATCCAAGGTATACCTGATTTTATTCGGTCACCAATGATTTCTTTTGAAGCGGCCATCGTAGCCTATCACGGTCACGTATCTTCTGTTCTAGGGTACGGACTACTGTTGTGGGGGAATTCAGTGGACGTTGAAAGAGTATTTAGGGTACAAAAAAGATGTCTGAGGGTTATTAACAGGTCTTGGTTCCGTGATAGTTGCAAGCCTCTCTTCAAAAAATGCAACATATTACCCCTGGCGTGTATGTATATTAGAGAGCTATGCCTTTTCGTTAAATCTCACCCAAGTTTGTTTATAAAGCGGAGTGAGGTTATAACACGACAGAAAAGGCATAAATTTAAAAATTTGCTGTACAAACCACAATGCAATAGGGATTTATATAAAAGAAATGTTTATAACATGTGCATATTAATTTATAATAAATTACCCGAATCATTAAAACAATTGAATGGATTTATTTTTAAGAACAGATTATGTAGTTGGTTGCTTGACAAATGTTTCTATAATGTGAATGAGTATTTGAATTATGATGATAAATGTATGTAATTTTTTATTATGACATCATTAATATAATTTTGACAAAATATTTGCACGCCTGCTTGCAGGCTGAATACAGTGACATAAACTATTATTTTAGATCTGACATGTATTATTAATTATGTATTCTCGCAAATAAACGATTTCATTTCATTTCATTATTATATACTTATCGTTTTAGCTGATAGAAGTCATAACTGGATTTCTGATCTGGTATTATAAAGGCTCGAGTCCCGGGTTAGCTTCTGTTACTGAATGCGTTTTATTCTTTGCAAACATTGCGTCTTATTCATTACATTAAATGTTAGACACTGTAGATAGGCAGGTTCATAATATTTTCGTAATTTAAATAAAGTTAAGATAAATAGCAATATCTACTACTGGTGGGTCGTTGACTATATTTGCGTAAACGAAACGAAACCGTTTTTTATAATCGGTCAACCGGTTGAAAAAACGGTCGACGTTTAACTGGTTCGTTCGTTCGTAGTTCAACGAGTGAACCGGTTGAATGTCGCGACAGTTTTTTCAACTGGTTCAACCAGTTGAAAAAAACGAAACGAAAATCAGTCGACGGACAACCAGTCTGGTTGTCCGTCGACTGATTTTCGTTAACTGTCTTAAGGAACTATGCGTTAAATTAAGTTCGTAGTTACATTGAAAAGATAACTGAACGTAAGTAATTCATCTATCGTTGTTTTTAATCATCGTGGTTTATTTAATTTAGTATGTTTGAGTGAGCAGTTGAATAGAATTAAGAATCTAGACAACAAAAAGAACTTTCACTATAACAGAAGTAATACTTTCGTGCCAAACAAAAAGGCGTTGACCTCACGTGTCACGTCAATTAGACAAACTAATTATTTGACACGAAAACTAACAAACCTGTGCCCAATTAACCTGTTTTTTCGGTCAGTTTGGCTCAAGCGCTAAGCTTAGACCCGGAATGAACAAACATACATACATCTCTTACGCTCTCAAACAACTGAGCGACGGACATCTCACTCGCTCGCATACCGCGATTTACCTCGCGCTTCGCTCGCGGCTAATAAGTTAAAAAAATTAAGCTCGTTAATTTTCGGGTGGTCTTCGTGTCGTTGTCGGTCGTGTATGTAGTTGAATCTGTCTTTGTGTTTCGTTCGTTTGCGTTGCGTTTATCGTTGACGTTGAATGAAAAAACCTGTTCGTAGAAAAAACTACTTTTGCCGTAATAAGAAAACAGTCGACACGTTGTCTGTAGAAAAACAGTTAAAAAAAACGGTTCGTCGATTCAACGCTCACTACTAATATCTACTATTAAAATCAAAAAATCAGATAAAATACAAAAAATTAACATTATTTCAGATACCTGGTGCAGAACCGATCTTAATAGGCAGCCCATTTGACTGGAAGTACAAAACAATCAGCAATAACAAATCATGTCTATCAATGCCCTGTAAATTCTTCCGCGGCAAATGTCTTGGAGGATCCAGCACTATCAACTACATGATTTACTCACGAGGGAACCCTTTAGACTTCCAATACAACCTCCCTGGGTGGACCTGGAACGAATTAAAACCTTATTTCCTCCGTTCCGAAGGTCTACAATCGCTTAATAAATTACCTGAGACGTCGAAACAGTATCACAATACATCAGGATTTATGAACATCACAATCATGGATGACAGTGATAGTCCTTGGCACCCGAGACTTTTAGATAGTTACAAACATTTAGGTATTCCACAGAATGATGATCTCAATGGAGCTTCTCAGATAGGCGTGGGAACCGTGCCAGTTTACGTGTACAACGGCGAGCGCATGAGTGCAGCTCGCGGGTATCTTACGCGGGATGACGTAAAACGTAATTTAAAAGTTGCCAAAGGCACACTTTGTATTGGAGTGATCATAAAAAAATTTGTTGCAAAAGGAGTTAAACTAATACAAGTACCTGGAAAAACTATTAAAGTATATGCTAGACGAGAGGTCATATTGAGCGCCGGGGCCGTAGGTACGCCTCAGATACTAATGCTGTCAGGAATCGGCCCTGCGGATCATTTAAGAGAAAAAAATATTCCGTTGGTAGCAGACTTACCGGTGGGAGATTCTTTGATAGACCATTTTTCTGCTGTTATGTTTGGATTGGTTGACAAAAGTAGTGGAATAGTTGGAGACTTATCTTCTTTAGCAGGCATAGGCGTCGATGTTACAGATTATATAGTTCAAAATAAGGGCTTATTTTCAACAGTAGGTTTATCTGATTTAACTTTGTTTGTCAATACAAGTTGCTACAACAGCAAAACAAAGGTTTTAGAAAATGGTCCGGGTTGCGACGTGCCAAACCTACAAATCGTGCATGTTTATATAAATCAGTATTTCTTAACCATCGGAAAACCTTTCATGCAGTATATACTAAATCCTTCACGAGCCGTTGCTGACCAATTAGCCGCTGCAAGTGCTAAATACGGTATAATTCTGTTTGTTCCTTTAATATTGAATCCATATTCACGTGGTAAGATACGTCTAGCAAGTGCAGACCCAACCGAAAGTCCAGAAATAACACCAAACTTTCTGTCAGACTACCGAGATATTACCCAAAATTTGGAAGCGATATCTATCATCGAAGATTTATTTGAAACCAAGGTCTTTCGTGATAAAGGTGCACAACTTTTAAAATTAAAATTGGATTGCCCAGACTATGATTTGGATAAGGCAGGATATTGGGAATGTTACATCAGACACGTCACTAATTCGGGATTGCATGCAGTGGGAACAGCCGCGATTGGAACCGTATTGGATGAGAAATTGCGCGTTTTTAATATATCTTGTCTAAGAGTGGCTGATCTCAGCGTATTTCGTATAATACCAAAAGGCAATACGGAAGCTTCTGCCTTAGTAGCAGGAGAAAGAGTAGTTGACTTTATAATGGAAGATTATCGGGTGTAAACACATTTTGTAGGTATTATTCTGTAATATTATAAAAATAACTAGCTGACCCCAGCAAACGTTGTTTTGCAATATATATTTTTTTTAATGAAAAATAGATGTTGGCCGATTCTCATAGATACCGGATAAGCACAAAAAATTTCATCAATATCGGTCAAGCCGTTTCGGAGGAGTTCGATTACGCACCCCGTGACAGAAGAATTTTATATATTAGAAGATTAAAGATTCCCACTAGCCATATTATTTATAAATAAATCTTGCCACATTTTTTTATAAATACTCTAATAGGATTATTAACTTACATTTTCTGTACCTTTTTTAACCCCCGACCAATAAAGGGGTGTTATAAGTTTGACGTGTCTGTCTGTCTGGGACATCATAGCTCCCGAACGGATGGAGCGATTTTAATTTAGTATTGAGTGAGAGAGAGAGAGAGTAGAGAGTGATCTTAGACATGTTTCATGAAAATTGGTTGTGCCGTTCAAAAGTTATGGGGGGAGTGGGAAAGGAAATCCGAAAATCTCCATAAATACTCGAGTGGGATATCAAATGAAAGCGCATCGCGTGCACATTCCAAATATTATGGTGTTTTACTTTTAAGGAAATTAAGGCATTGAAATCGGGGGTTTTACTTAAATTTTAAATTTAGATTTTATTACACAATTTTTAATTTAATTATAAATATTTGGTATGTAATAAGTATGTATAGGCTAAGCCTAGATAAAAGTTGCCATGTCCCAACGGGGCTCATGTAAGGGTATAATAAAATTTAACACCTAAATTGTCACCACACGCAATGTACCAAGATATTTTGTGATTACCTAGGTACTGTATAATGTGTGTGAATCAATAAATGTTTTTCTTTCTTTCTTTTTTCTTTCACCACATGAAACAATAAATAAATTAATATTAATATTAGGAAATTATTGTCATAATTAAAATATTTGAGAAGCTTATTTAAGTTAGCTCTCATGACATTTGCTTTGTAAATATTTGCTTCATTACTATCAATATGGCTTGACTAAAAGGCGTACTCTCTGACTTGGCGCGTATCGCCAGGAATTTCCTCTCTCTGCAGAGTCTGCGGCCATAATCACCGGTCGCTTGAGCCTATTGAGGTGATTCTCAGATTTTTTTAAATTTTTATTTAACGTGTTTTATGCTGTATATAATTAAAGAGAATAATAATATCGTCGGCTTATTGCAAGAAGTCATTAACCGACAAATCCAAAAGTGTGGCAAAATCAGTTTTAAACTTTTTATGACTTTAAGAGCCCATATCATCAAAACTACGGCAGTTATCAATATAATTTAAACGCCAATATATAGTGATATTTAATTATTATATAAACAGCTGAAATCAGTCTAAATTTAATCATGGCAATTTTTTTAAAAGCTAAAAATGCAAAGATAATGATTTCTTGCGATAAAAAGTTTTGACTAAACTGGAGTTAAGTATTTCTGCAACAAAGTTATTAGTGGCCTCTTTCAAGTAATAAAAGACAAAATAATCTTAAAATAACGTCTTTTATTACTAAAAACTTAAGGAATTACCTTGCTTGTTCATAAAAACTTAATAAAATAACTAAAATGGCCACAGAAATCAATCAATCAGGACATATTGATATTTCGGTAACTGTCACCTCATCGCTTCCTTTTTTCCCATCAACTTCAGACCACAGGTAGGTTCGCTAGGTTTAGGAGCCTTGGGTGGTTGTTCAACTTTTTTGCAACACGTAAACAACATAAATCTTCGATTGCTTTATCGTTAATATTCGTATTAATAAAAATAGAAATACCTACTTAACTATTTAATGTAGAATTTGAAACCAAGATAGATTAGCTCATTTCTCAAATTGTAACGAATTAAACAAGTTGGTATTGAAACTTTAAATAGGTACCTAACTGGGTAGTAATAATCATCTATTAATGAGAAAAGTATATTCAATGTAATTATTACTACCAGTTTTGAATTGCATCTCATAGCTCTAAAATCATAAGTGTCTAAGTTTTGTAAAACCAAACTATGGAAATAAATGATTTTGTATCTTGTATCTCATAAAACTCGCCGGCAACTTATAAGTAAACAAGCATTACATGTTGGCTTAAATGTATGTGTGCAAAAGTCATTACATGCATTTTCCTGTATAATTTTACAATAACAAAAATCACTAATAAAACAATACATCATTCAGGCGATTTCAGTCTTGTATTAAGTTGTTTGCCATGTTTCGGCAAAAGTAATTAATGTGTATAAAATGAATTCTATAAAAACGTTACTCGTTTTGATAGAAATCATTATAAACCGTTAGTATTTTTTTTCCCAAATATGATATTAATTAATTATTATGATACGTCAAAACTAGTTAAGTGCAAATAATGAATTCAAGCAAAACTTAATCCACGGTTTGTAAACGTAAAAGCATTTTTAAAATGTTGATATGTCACATAAATGAATTATGTATGAAAATAAAAATGACAATTGTGTTTTGTTTTCTTTTGGTAAAATATATTACCTAATGTAAGTTAATGAATTTTATGAAACCAGATTGACCAAAAATGCAGTTATTGACTTTATTACCAAGCCATAACTTCTAAGTTTGAAGAGCTACAAATTAGTGAGTTTTACCAAAATGTAGAGCTCATCGAGACGAACTCATTGGTGTATTTAACGCAGTTAGTGACTTCTTGCGACTAATGACTTCTTGCAGTAAGCCGACGATATAGCCTTTTTATTTATTTCTTACTTGATAAAAAGTTTGCGAATTTGTTTTTTAGTAGTAGGCATGGTGTTAGATTACAATGTCATTAATTACACTTGTTTATTTTTATGAGGTTTTGAAACTATTCTCATAATAAAATAAATATTTCCGGACAATCCACAAAACAAATCTAGCGCTGTAGTGAGCTCTAAGCCTAAGTTGCGGGTACTAGACATCTGATAAACTTAAAATAAGTACTAAGTACACATACATTAAATGTAGGTATAGATATTCATATACTTATTAAACACCCAGACCGAGGCAACCGAGGAGAATACAAACACTTGACTCCTCGGCAGGAATCATGCCGGAGTTTCGCCCATCGCGGCACTGAGGCCTTTTATTCTGTGATTATGTTCTTTTTTTTGTCCAGTAGGTATTATAATTTTATTACATGATTATGTTTTATTTGGCGTTAAACAATTAAATACAAACTTGCACAATTAATTTTACATATTGTAAAAATGAATCTTTGTTCAATCTTAATATACATAAATCTCGTGTCACAATGTTTGTCCTCAATTGCCTCAATGGACTCCTAAACCACTTAACCGATTATAATAAAATTCGCACACCATGTGCAGTTCGATCCAACTTGAGAGATAGGATGGTTTTTACGGCGAGAAAAATTCGAATAATTTCCGGAAAAATTTTATACCTATCCGTGCAACGCCGGGGCGGGCCGCTAGTAGCTTACTAAAAAATATCTGATTAGTTAGCTAGAAGATATAAAATTAAATGATGGGGACAGAATCTTCAAAATCAACAAAAATACCTAACGTCAAAAATGAGCTAGAAACTCTAACTAGCTACATTCAACTTTACTACTGTGCTTAAATAACCACGTAGTAATTTATTATTCTACTAGCTGACCCGGCCACACGTTGCTGTGGCTAAAGTTTTTGTTAAATTACATTATAAACAATCTAAGAGGAACGATAAGTGAACATCAGTGACGGAGTCTTTTTCACACAGATGGTATTTGTAAAAAAATAATGTTGATCTATTTATTTGACTTTCTACTACTATAATAACCCTCTAATACAATGAAATTATTTACGAACAAAGATGAAAATTGAAACAATGATAATAATAACAATCAATGCAATGCATGTCGTGTTACTATTTAGCTGAACTAATTTAGGCTTTGATGAACGTAAAACAATGATAATAAAATAAAAAAAATTATGTACTTCAACCTCATGTCAGAAATTTCAGAAAAAAATGATTGAAAACTAAGTTGAATATAGAATTTTCGAGACATAGACAATAGCTCAAAGAGTTTATAACCACCACGTATGAATAGCATATCAAGAAAAATCATAGACAACCTATAAAATGATTATTGAACTTTCGAGACATAGACAATAGCTCAAAGAGTATTTTACCACCACGTATGAATAGCTTATCAAGAAAAATCATAGACAACCTATAAAAAGACATTTATTTTACACTTTTGTTAACCTGTAGATAATAATAACAGACAAATAATTAGCAATAAAATTAAAATTCGACTATAATTTGAGATTTAAACTATCCTATCTCTCAAGTTGGATCGAACTGCATATGGTGTGCGAATTTTATTATAATCGGTTAAGTGGTTTAGGAGTCCATTGAGGACAAACATTGCGACACGAGATTTATATATATTAAGAAGAAGGATATGATCACGTCAAAAACTACGATCGGAAAAGGAGGTTCTTCAGCCCGCGCCGCGCCGTCGGCGCGGCGTGGCGCGGTGTACCGATTTTTAGTTTGTTTTTAGCTAAATCACCCAGTTCCTATGACGCTGACTGCTGATTTTAGCAGCAGTGATAGGGACTTCCCGAGAAGTACACGGATTTGCTCTGGGACGCAAAATTGCCTTGAAAGCGATGTTACTCAGAACATCGTTTTCACTTTATAATTTTATTTATCTCGACACTGGCAAATTGTCGCTTCAAGCGCAGAGTCTAATCTACTAGAAACTAAACTGAACTGAGAAGTACACGCTTTTTAAAAATGTTTATATCCGTCAAATATTTTATGCAATATATTATGCACTTATTTGCATGAAGAAAGCTCAAAATGCAGATCATATTAAAAATTTAATATTGTAGGCCCAGTAGGTATGTATAAAGAACGGAAATTGTATAGCTTCTTAAAATAATGTTGTTTATTTTTAAAGGCGGGAAGACATTTTTATTTTTTTGCGCAAAAATTTGTAGTCACCTGACCCTTTGAGAAAGTTGTTAGGTGCGTTTCTCTCACCCTAACTGTCAGTGTCACAAAATGACATGTCAATAGTAAAAAAATATTTCGTGATTTCTTGAACTGAAAAGTTGAAGTCAAGTTGATTCAATTGTACTTTTTGATAACATTATTCACTATTTTCATAAATGTTTTGCGCTCATATAATAGTATTATTGCCGTGACAGAACTTTATGACAGAATAGTTTTGAAATAATACATACTTACCAACCAAGTAATATAAAAAATACGGAATGGCTGAAGCTGCAGAAATTAGAACTCCCACAGAAGAAGAAATAAAAGCCGCTGATGTCTTCAAGGGCGAGGCAAATGAGTTCTTCAAGAGTAAGTATCATACTCTGCTAAGTTCCTAAAAATTCACACATGTTATTAACTTGTAATGTATGAGAGATAACCTAAAAATTTCAGAGCAAATCTATTATCGGGCCATCGAGTTGTATACAGAGGCGATAAAAAAGAACCCCACAAATGCTGTGTATTACGCTAACCGGAGTATTTCCAACCTACGTCTTGAGAATTTTGGGTATGCATTGAATGATGCTTCAAAGGCGATTGAACTGGATAGGTCCTATACAAAGGCTTACTACAGACGTGCTGCGGCTCATATGTCTCTAGGAAAATATAAACTAGCCTTAAAAGATTTCGAATATGTAAGTATTATTTTGTTGATTTTTTTAATAATAAGTATTGATCATTATCTTTCTATAGAATGATCTGCTTATGAGTGTTATGTATGTTATCTTACTATGCCTCTTCCCTCCTCCTTCCCTTCCCAGCCAAACCCTTTAATGCAGCATAGTCAGACACTAATAATAGACCGCACCATCCAGTTATTTTCCTCTCCATCCAAAGGTTGTCTGGAAGAAATTGCTCTAAGCAATAAGGCCACCCCCTAAACGCATGTTGTATTAAGCATTAAGTCCATTTTTGTATTGTTGTATCTTGGTGTGTAATAAAGAGTTATAGTTATTATTATAGACACTATTCAAAACCCTACCCAAAATGTTTATCTATTTTATTTTATTATAATTCCTAATATCAAATGTGTAAATTCTACCTACGCTAAGTTATATGATATCAATTTATTTTAAACCTCAGATGTCTCTATTGACATACAATGATAAAATATTCTTAAAATTTTCTGTATTGCCAGGTAACAAAAGCGAGACCAAATGACCAAGATGCCAAACTCAAGTACAATGAATGCAATAAAATAGTGAAGAGGATTGCATTTGAGGCGGCAATAGCGGTAGAACAAAAAACTGTCAACATAGCAGACTCTATTAATTTGGATGCTATGAGTAAGTATTGTTATGTTTTGAGGTAGAACCCTCTGTTGTTATTAAATGCCTATGTATACTGTACATCTGATCTAATCAGATTATTGTCAAAAAGTATTATTACACTTGACAACTTCAATGGCTCAGTGGGCCAAGGTCCCCCTAAGACGCAAGAGGTTACAGGTTCTATTTCCGCCGAGGGACCAGATTTAGTACAATCTACAATTTCTGATTTTGAGTTGCTATATTCTATGTATCATAATTTATTTATGTACAAAAAACAAATATCTATGTAGTATATCAGTCACCTAACATAGTCCAAGCTCCCATAGTGCTAAGGGTTATGAGTTATGACATGTAATGATGTGTGATTAGTCCCGAAATGTTTATTTATTTATTACAAAAAGATAAATACCTACTTTATATCAAGGTCGTTGGAGTAGTAAGTTGCCATTTCAACTTTTTTTTTTTATTTTTTATTATTTATTATTTATTGATTAATTGGTTTTAAATATTCGGAATCTGAGAACATAGTGAGTTTGCACATCCTGGAAAAAATGTAGTACTTAACAGTTAATTAGGAGTTTTCTGTTATGAATATATTTCAGAGAAAGATCTAATACAAGTTTAGAGCTTATTTTGGGCTCAGATGTTGCTGTATTCATTTATTTTCAACCATTACTTTTCAAGCCTCAATATTAAAATACTGATGTATTTAGGTATATCCCAATGATTTGCATTTAAAATTAAGGTTGAACTGAATGTTCTCTGTGCAAGTACAAATCAAAACCATGTCTTAAACACTTATTTATAGCACTTGTTTATATAAATGAATAATAGATTACTATCAGAGTGATTTACTAATATCATTGCTGATTATGATAATCTATATCTGCATATCACTGGGGCTAGTAGTACAATTTGTTTTGCTTCTTTATAAT
The DNA here is from genome assembly GCA_929108375.1 of Gymnoscelis rufifasciata. Taxonomy (NCBI): domain Eukaryota; kingdom Metazoa; phylum Arthropoda; class Insecta; order Lepidoptera; family Geometridae; genus Gymnoscelis; species Gymnoscelis rufifasciata. Next base: position 3,239,548 of record OV815320.1, read on the forward strand.
GGTGCTTTGTCTTAACAAAATTTTCTGTAGAAAAACTGTGGTAAACAAGAACACTAAAGTAGAAGGTAAAACAAGTTGCACTATATTAATGAAATCAATGATTAACTTTTAGATTTCAAACTGCACAAATGCATGGGACCTTTTTAAAATAAATGAGTAATACATTTTTCTGTAATTGAAATTAAAATAGCAGTAAGTTATTGTAAAAACAATAAGCACTGTGATTCAGTCTAAACTTAGTTAAAATTATAATAACTACATTATGATTAGTCACTTATATTATAACACCTATGCCATTATTTTTTAACTATTGTTTCAATCCGGTTTATCTTATATATATAAAAATGAATCCCTATTTCCCTTGGTCACGGCATCACGCCTGAACGGCTGTACCGATTTCGCTAATTCTTTTTTTGTTCTGTTCGTTATTATCAGGAGAAGGTTCTTATGAAAGAAAAAATTAAGGAAATTGCGCGGAAAATTAGAAAATGTAAAATTACTTAACCACCATATAAAATTATTTAACTTTTTTAATGTAACCTTAAGACATTTGACATAGAATTGACTAAATGCGTGCTGCAAATATAGTCAAAGAGGATGAAAAAAAAAATTACGTTAAAAACGGATTTTTCTGTCAATCTTATTTTATTGATAAACAATACATTTAAAATAATTAATTTAAAGGATCTAAGAAAACTGATTTTCTTAGTTCACATGACGGTTACTTTAGAGCCATCAGGCCTAATATTAAAAGTTCAATTTAATATGGAATTTTGGTAAGTTTGGATAGACTAACATACACGTTGGCGTGTATGGCGGAACAAAGTTCGCCGGGTCAGCTAGTATCTTTATAAGGAATGTTTATAATATTGTTATACTAACCGAAACCATCTGATATTTTTAGCCATAGAAGATGAATATGAAGGGCCGCAGTTAGAAAATGGCAAAGTCACTTTAGAATTTGTCAAAAATCTAATGGAGCATTTTAAGGACCAGAAAAAACTACATAAAAAATGTGCTTACAAGGTAACTTCATTTATAAGTTTTCATTCCACTCAAACAAGATTTACTCCGGCAAATAAAGGTTGGTATAGTAGTATTCTATTTCAAGTCAAGAGTCTTCATCGAAGGAAATCGCGTATTTACTTTGTGTGTAGTACTTTAACCCTCTCAATCATAATTCATAATACAAAGTATGCATATATAAGTTAAAAATAGTTATGTCTCTTTCATACAAACACTCGGGGGTTCTGACATTTTTGTATGGAGCCTGGAATACTAACTGGTCCGCTAAATTGAAAAAAAAACGTGATCTTGCGGCCAGTGATAAAACTTCAATAAAAGTGATAAATGTCAATCGCCAGAACGTGTAACGGTCGACGCTGGCGTGCCTAGAAAATGTATTAACATTATGTTAAAACATTTCTGCTTCTTGACTGCTTCAGTGGCGCGGTGGGCGAGGGTCCGCCTGCGGCGCAAGAGGTAGCGGGTTCGATTCCCGCCGAGGGTGAAAGTGTTTGTATGTTCTGCAAGCACGATCTCCTTGGTCTGGTTGTTGAATATGTATAATAAAAAATATCTATATATGTATGACTATTATAATTAAGTATATCAGATATCTAGTACCCGTAACACAAGCTTAGAGCTTACCACGGGGCTAGATGTTGTTGTGTAAAATGTCTGGAAATATTTATTTATTTATTTTAATTAATTCTGATATTAGTTATTATTATGTTCTGAAAAAGTTGTGGCATCGGGCAACCACGTTAAAACCCATATTTTGACTTATAATCTCTATTATCAATAAATTACTAGATATTATTATTATTCACAGATACTCATCGACGTAAAAGCCTACCTCCAAACGGTCCCATCACTTGTGGACATCACAGTACCTCCAACCGGAAAGTTCACAGTCTGCGGAGATATCCATGGACAGTACTATGACCTCATGAACATATTCGAGATGAACGGCCTACCTTCAGAGACCAACCCGTACCTGTTCAATGGGGACTTCGTGGACCGGGGCTCTTTCAGTGTTGAATGTATCTTTGTGCTGTTCAGTTTTAAGCTGCTGTTTCCCAATCACTTCTATATGTCAAGAGGTAAGTGAATATTTTATATTAAAATGTCATAAATATAGTCATAGGTTGTCTAGTGTCTATTTCTGGTTACCAGTCTATACAATTTGTAAAAAAAAAAAATCTTTAACTTATTGTTACGCAATGTCCTTTTAAATGATTTTATGCCAAACCTTTACATAGCTAGCCTTAGACTTAGCCACCTTAGACCTTTGTGTGTCCTAACACATCATCTCCTAAGATGATAAATATTTTAGTATATTACAAGCGATACAGTCGCGCATCATTTCGACTTTATAATACATTCAAATATCGGCACTCTTGGCTTCTATACAAATCTTGATACATGCGTTATCTAGGTAGATGTCTGTTGAGCTAGCCACCCGCGCCATTAGTAAGCTAATAGATGATGTCAATTTCTAGTCATACCTAAATCCGCAGCTCAACTGTAATCGGTACGCTAAATATATAACAGGAAAAATAAGTTCAAAACGGTAAATCCCTAAATGTAGGAAATATGAATTGTTGACTCGACTCGAGGATCGAAAACGAATGGACTGCTTATCAAAAATAAATAATACACACATCCGTGTCAGTACTCATCTTAAAAATCCGTTCATACGGAAAATTTTTATTAATATACATTAATTTCGAGTAGCGTAAACGGTTAGAGTGAGAGAGGAGACGGCTGTCCACCTCTGTCATGAGAAATACCTGAGAGGTGGGGAAACCAGACAAACGCACCGTAAAGCGTAATGTATCGATTTACCCCATACCATAAGAAGTATTCACTTCTAAAATACAAAAAGGATAAGGAGTTAAAAAAATTAAAACTGCAACATTAAATTATGAAACAAACTTATATTAGAAAACATACAACTGACTGCGACTTAATATTATTTGGGAATTTTTACTGTCTATAATCTATTTTTTTTATTTCTTCTTTAGCCTATATTGTCCCACTGCTGGGCAAAGGCCTCCCCCTACTCCCTCCAACTATCCATGTCCAGAGCTGTTTGCCACCAACTTTCCCAAAAGTCCTGAAGGTGGTCTCGCCAACGTTGTCGTGGCCGACCTCGCTTGCTTCCTTAATCTTATATGTGAGAATATTTTTTACATAACTTTAAAGCGAATAGATCCTAAACGGTCAGGCGGATCGAAAAATGTTGATTTAACTAAAAAATACTTTTATATACCTATTCAACGACACCCAATTGACATATTTTCTCCAAGGTCATTGCATAATTAGAATTAATCCACTTAGATTTAAATTAATAGGTATTATAAATATTGTAAGACCTTTTTGGAAATAAAACTTTTTTTTATTTTTATTTTCACAATACTAGTTAGTCGTCCGTATTGAATGTTCACTAACGTCATGTCATAGGTTCCTGAAACCTATTAAACGTGTGAATCATAAAAATCGTCCCAGGCGTTGGATCTGTAAAGTGCTTCAAAGGAGCATACAAACATACATATTATCATGTATAAGAACGTTTATTAATCTCAAAAGAATTTACGTAATTCACTTAATGAGAATACTTTATACTTATAATTAATTATTATAGAACAGTCGTTACCGTTGGCAGTTAATTTAAGATTTATTATAAATACAATATAAACCTTAATTTAATAGACTACTATATAGATATTATCACCCCTTTGCGTCGCATAGTCGGTTAAATAAAGATAAAGAAAGTTGAATTCATATAACTTATCACATTACATTATTTTATTATCTTTTCCACACCTAGTTGTATCCTTATAATTATTTCGGTTTTCATCATTTTATTTTAATTTTCTGTATTTTAAATTTAACAAATAACATTAAGTAGTTTTAAGATTTAACGCGCACTGAAACATTGTTACCAACCATCACCGGTTGGCAGGTAGAAAATGCTTAGGCATTAAGCCTACCTTTTTGTACACAATTCAACTTTGTGCAAATAAAGTGCTTAAATAAATAATAATAATACATCTGTTAAATAAACTTTTCTAGGTAACCACGAGTCTGTAGACATGAACCGCATGTACGGCTTCCGAGGCGAGGTGACGTCCAAGTTCTCATCACAAATGGCGGACCTGTTCACGGAGGTGTACAACTGGCTTCCTCTGGCACACTGCATCAACAGGCGCGTGCTGGTGATGCACGGGGGGCTCTTCAGCAAGGACGACGTAACCCTCGAGGACATCCAGAACGTGCACAGGAATAAACAGCCCCCGGAAGATGGTGAGACAAGTTTCTGCACTAGTCACTTTTTATGCTAAATAAGCCTTCATTTGACCACAATCTCACCTGATGTTAAGTGGCGATGTGGTCTAAGATGGGGCATGAAGACCTAGAAGATGGCTTCTCCATGCCACAATACGAAACACGAAAAATCGTTTCACGCACTGGCCCAGCCCGGAGGGTGGTGACAAGCCGCGGCCAAAGCCTACCACCAGAGACTGTTCTTTGCACCACCCGGAGGTCACGTGTAAGGATTCAGAGGGTTACCACTGAAGGACGTGAACAGACAAACCTCCAAAACTTGGCTTTAAGAAACTGTTTTTAGTTATTTTAATGAATCCCCCGAAAAAAAGAGGGGTGTTATAAGTTTAACGTGTCGTGTCTGTTAGCTGCGTGTCTGTCTGTCTGGGTCATCATAGCTCCCGAACGAATGGAGCGATTTCAATTTAGTTTTTCTTTGTATGAAAGGTGTGTTTTGTGCGAGTGTTTTTAGACATGTTTATTGAAAATCGGTTGATCCGTTTAAAGTTATGATGGTAAAAGTGGGGAAGAAAACCCGATAATCTGCAAACATGTATACTCGAGTGGGGTTCTCAAATGAAAGCACATTACATAATAGTATGGCTTTTTACTTTAAAGGGAACTAAAGCTCTAAAATCAAGGTTATTTATTAATTTTAAATTTAGATTCTTAGCTAACTAGCTTTTAGTGCGAAGGTGACTCTTATGTAGTGAGCAAAGTCAAAGTCAAAACGTTTATTTCCTTAGAAGCCTATGCTTACATGGACAGGTCAACTTAAATCTAATTTAAATAAAAACTAAGAATAATCAAGGAAATAACATAGTCTTGACAGTTCGCTTCAATTTTTTACACTGAGTTGAGAAGCGAATAGAACAACTCAGCTTCCATCTCTTATGTTGTTATTATAACAATATTGGTGTACAACATGGTTACTTATACATTTAACATTTACAAACAAATGCTAGTCAAACATGCACATAACAGAAAAAAAAACTAAATTTAGCTATTTTGTCCAACCTAGTGGAACCGAGCTATATCTGGCCAAGCATTATCGTCTTTGATATAGTCCTCTGTAGAATAATAGGCTTTTTTCAAAAGACATTTTTTAATTAAAAACTTAAACTTTCGAATGGGTAGGTCAGTTATAAACTGCGGAAGTTTATTATAAAAACGGACACAATTGCCCATAAAAGATTTCCCCACCTTACGTAATCTAAATGTAGGGATATGTAGTTTATTCTTATTTCTAGTATTAACATTATGGAAATCACTCTTTTTTAGAAAATCTTGCTTATTTTTGTGTGTGTACAGCAAATTCTCATAAATATATTGTGAAGCAACAGTCATAATATTTATTTCCTTAAATTTATCTCGTAAGGAGTCGCGTGGTTTCATTTTATAGATTGAACGCACCGCTCTTTTCTGAAGAACAAAGATAGTTTGGATATCAGCTGCCGTTCCCCATAGCAAGATACCGTATGACATGACACTATGGAAGTAACTAAAATAAACAAGTCTCGCGGTGGCTTCATCAGTAATATGCCGCATAGTCCGAACTGCATAAGCTGCTGAACTAAGTCGACTCGCAAGAGCATTAATTTGAGGTTTCCATTGAAGTTTTGAATCAATATGTAGCCCTAGAAACACTGTTGAGTCAACAAGATCAAGCTTTTCATTATCTAATATTATTTTTATAGGACGTTCTCTGACAGTTGGTAATTTAAAATTAATACATTTAGTTTTTTTCGCGTTTAGTAGCAGATTATTAACAGTAAACCAATTCAGTACGCGAGACAAAGAATTATTTACGTCGTCATAGTTATCTTTATTTCTATCTACCTTAAAAATTAGAGAGGTGTCATCCGCAAATAAAACTATGTCACAAAGGTCCTTGGCATAAAAAGGAAGATCATTTACATATACTAAAAATAAGAACGGTCCTAGAATCGATCCTTGCGGCACGCCTAATTCTATTTTTGAGCCCGTGGATCTTTCAGTTCCAACTTGTACTATTTGAATTCTATTTGTCAGATATGACTGGAGAAGGTCTAATGCTTTACTGCAAATACCGTAATGTTTTAATTTATTTAATAACGTAACGTGACTTACACAGTCAAAAGCCTTGGAGAGATCACAAAATACACCGATAGCGTTTTGTGATTTATCCCAGGCCCCTAAGACGTGTTTTAGTAGTAATGCACCTGCATCATTAGTGGATCTACCTTTGGTGAAGCCAAACTGGTTATTATGTAATAATTTGTTAAAATTAAAATGTTCAGTAAGTTGATTTAAGATAATTTTTTCAAATATTTTACTCATGACAGGAAGCACTGATATAGGCCTATAATTGGCAGGGTCATTATGACTGCCAGATTTAAAAAGAGGGACAAGCTTACCATGTTTCATGAGATCAGGAAATAAACCCACCTCAATACACTTATTGAAAATATGAGCTAGATAAGGTGCAATTTCGTTAATGATGTTACCCAGCATTTTTGTTGATATGTTCCAAAGGTCCTCAGTATTTTTTATGTTAAGGGACTTGTATGTTTTTACAATATCGTCAGTGTCAACGTAACTGAAATCGAAACCATCTACACATTTATCAACAGATGATTCTAATAAATCTACAGCCTTTTCGGCGGAGGAGTTTAATGAATGGGTTACAGTTTTAGAAATGTTACAAAAAAACTTATCGAAGGCATTCGCTACCTCTTTATTTCTAGTTAGAACGGTGTCATTGATTTTTAATATAATATCTTTTTTTTGTGGCTTTGACCTTCCAGTCTCATTATTTATAATATTCCAGGTAGCTTTAGGTTTATTAGTAGAACACGTTATTTTGTTTCTAAGAAAGAGAGATTTAGCGGTATTGCATACTTGTTTAAACAGCTTCGAATATGTATTTACGTAGGAAAGAAAAGAGTCGTTATGTAACATCGATCCCCTGTCAGAATAGAGTTCGTATAGTTTATTCCTGCTTTTAAAAATGCCTGGCGTAGCCCAGTCAGTGAAACTAACTTTTTCTCTAACCTTACAAAATTTAATCTTAAATATTTCATCGTGTGCCCTTGCAATTATTTCGGAAAGCGAAGTAAATAGATCATTAGGGTTATCAATATAAGGTAATGAGACAAGATTATATGCTATTTTACTTTGGAAAATAGAGATGCGCTCCTTTGTAATAGGCCTGTAACTAAATTCCACTAACTTATTTATAGAATTGGTATAGGGGAACTTAACACTTTGTCCATAATGATCTGAATTCAAATGTTGTATTACTGATTTACTAATTGGAGATTTATTACTGAAAATATTATCTATACAAGTGGCGGTAGTAGAAGTTACTCTAGTTGGTTCATTAAAAATGTTATGCATACTAAAACATTTGAATAAGTTAAGTAGTCTATCAGCTAGAGGATTTTGTAAGATATCTATATTGAAATCACCACAGACAATCAGATACTTGTTGCAGGTAAACATTTTAAGAAGTACTTCTTCCATAGTAGATTCAAAAATTTCCTGGTTTACACTCGGAGGACGATAAACGCATAAGATTAAATGCCGCTCCAGTTCCACACAAGACAGTTCAATATTTCTCTCAATACTTAACCTAACTATGTCTTTACGCTCTTTATATTTAAGATTGTTTTTGACAAATATTAATGATCCACCGCGGATGGCGGTGCTCCTTTTATAACAACTAGCACAACAATAATTACCATAAAAAGGTAGCAGCTGATTATTTAGAATCCAGTGTTCTGTTATGCACATAATGTCAACTTTAAAAAAATTTAAAAATAATTCTAATTCTAAAACTTTGCTGGATAAGCCTTGTATGTTTTGATGTACTATATGTAATTCTAATTGCTTTTCCATTGTCGAAGAAGTCAGTTTAAATTAATATTATCTGACATTGAAATAACTTTGCCCTCATTTAGCGTTTGATTGATCCCGTTTTATTAATTATTCTTATATAACTCAACCAATTCATAATAGATGGCGCTAGTACAACATCGACATGTACGGTATCAAAAGCGTTGAAACATTTTTGTCGTTTGAGTAAAAATCTATATGTTCTACGAAGATGGTGAGACAAGATTCCGAACTAGTCATGAGGCTTTGAGAATCAGTTTTTGGTTGTTTTTATTGAGTTTACTATCTTCGAGAATGAAGACGACATATGCATTTAGTGAGAGTTTGATTTGTGACGTTTTATTCATCAGAGGTTTCGTTCTGTCTGGCCCTTTTTGGTGGTACAGAGAGGGGTTTCGAAGCAGGGCCTTATTACCTTGGCTTCATTTCGGAGGTCGTTACCCTCTGGTCACGAGGTTTTGCAGTCCTGAAGTGTGCTGAGGGCTTCTTTTAGACGTTTTATTAATTATTCATTATATAACTCAACAAAAGTTGCATATCTTGGTCATATCTAACGACATGACCGTTATCAACTGCTGCAAACAATTATGATGGGGGAAATACCAGGCAAGAAGGCTGTTGGTAGAAGGAAAACTTCCTGGCTGCGTAACATCTGGCAATGGACAGGCATAAAGAAGGCAGACGACCTATTCAGGCTAGGCTAGCCCTGGATAAGGAAAAGCCGACCTTCAGAGAGGCACTATAAGAAGAAGAAGAAGATAACTGACCCGATTCATAATAGATGGCGCTATAAGACCGCCATGTACGGTATCAAATGCGTTAAATGATTATTGTTTTTAGTCATCTACCATCTACTACTAGTTTATAACAATCCGATCGCTAAAAAAAGGTGTGTGTGCGATTCACACACGGTAGAAGTGAAACTTCAGTAAATCTACAAAAGAATGAGATGAATAAAAAAAATACTGTGCAAAAAGATTTTGTTCGGGCGGTCACCCATCCATTCAGGCGTTCCGGAAAGTTGCTTAACCTTGTTAGCGTTTAAGATGGGCTTACCTGACGTATTTCCGTTGCATCCGGTCTGAAATCACAACAATTCTAAAGAAGTTTCACTTCAAAAATATACAGAATGGTAACCGGTTTTATTTGTTTTCAGGTATAATGTGCGAGCTGCTATGGTCGGACCCGCAGCACATGTCGGGGCGCGCGCCGTCCAAGCGCGGCGTGGGCTGCCAGTTCGGGCCGGACGTGACCAGCGCCTTCCTCGCCAAGAACAACCTCGAGTATATCATACGCAGTCACGAGGTGGGCATCTCGCGCGTAATCCTCACTAAATATTAATAATAATCATAATCATTTATTTCAGGCATCTAAGGCCTTAATAAATATTTCCGAACTACTCACACAGCATCACCTGACCCCAAACTAAGCAGAGCTTGTACATATAATACATAGAAAACACCCAGACCCGAAACCAGAAATTGAAGATCGTACAAAATCTGGTCACCCGGCGGAAATCGAACCCGTAACCTCCTGCGCCTCAGGTAGACGTTCGCCCACTGAGCCACGGAGGTCGTCAAAAATATATCAATATACATAGACTAACATACATAATAATATAAATCTTATAAACTAAAGTGTCAGAATCGTGAATCATCTGTTACGGCTGTTAAATCTTAATATTATGACTTAAAACGGGTAACGCACCATGATTTGACGGTGTTTGTGTTTTCCGTCATTTTATTTTATGCTGCCCGTTTAACGTCATAATATTGATAAAAACCATGATAATTTGAAAAGCTATATAAAATCCTAAATTAGTGATAAGCCTCACTTATAGGTTTCTCAAAAAATGGGCTGAAACGTAAATACTTTTTCTTCACATTGCATAATTTGTGACGTTCTTATATGTGGGACAAGTGTTAACGATTAATCTTACATACATAAGTTACTATTTAAGTTTATAATATGTATTTTTATTTATATGCAGGTAAAGAACGAAGGTTACGAAGTCATGCACGACGGCAAATGCATCACAGTTTTCTCCGCACCGAACTATTGGTATGTTGGATTATTCATCTATCTATACTAATGATAGCCGTGTTGGCTAAGTGGGAGAACACTCCACTTCCATTCTGAAGGTTTATAACACATTGCTAATTAGATTTAACAGACAGCGAGGACAATATTTCATACCATATTTATAAATCTTAATATATATAAATCTCGTGTCACAATGTTTGTCCTCAATGGACTCCTAAACCACTTAACCGATTATAATAAAATTCGCACACCATGTGCAGTTCGACCCAACTTGAGAGATAGGATGGTTTTTACGCCGAGAAAAAATCTAATAATTTCCGGGAAAATTTTATACCCGTGCGACGCCGGGGCGGGCCTCTAGTTATTAATAAATTAATGTTCGGTTCCGGACAATCCATACAAACACATATAAATAATCTATCTATCTATATAAATAAAAATGAATTGTTGTTCGTTGGTCTGATTAAAACTCGAGAACGGCTGAACGGATTTATCTTATCTTAGTCTTGAAATGTTCGTGGAGGTCTAGGGAAGGTTTAAAAGGCGAGAAAAATCGAATAATTGCCGGGAACTTTTTTTACCCGTGCGACGCCAGGGCGGGCCGCTAGTAAAAAATAAAAATCGTTTATTTCAGACATACAAGTACATATTTGAAGAAATTAAAAATTAAAAACTATACACACAATTAATTTAAATGAGAGTAAAATGTAACCGATTAGTTAAGAAAATAAGTACCCACACTAATCACCCTCTGCACAAGACACCTCCACATAGCCCCGTGGTAAGCTCCAAGCTTGTGTTACGGGTACTAGACATCTGATATACTTAAATAATAGCCGAGCAAGTAATCGTTTTTTTACTAAACATATTAAACACGCATACCCAGGAGAAGGCGCTTGCAGAATATACATACATTTGCCCCCTCGGATTCTAACTCCTGTACTATACTATACTACTATTATAGCTTTTCTAATTATAATGTTTTGTTTCAGTGACACCATGGGTAACTTAGGCGCATTTATCACAATGAACGGAGCGGACCTTAAACCAAACTTCACAACTTACGAAGCCATGGTGAGTTAGTTTAAGACATTGTAGCTAGTAGCAGATTATTCTTAAAATAGAGAAGTTTACGGAATCAATGTAGGACAAGATACAATATATTACAATAAAGATCTATAATTGGGTAGTAGAAGAATAGTATTTGTTTTTTTTTTTTTCTTGTAAACGAAAAATCAAGACGTTACAGTGCATTGGAGTTTCGCGTGACGTAACGCCTTTGCGCGATTTGTACAAAATTTCAAAGTCACTAGCCCCCTAGCCTAAAAAGAGGGGTGTTATAAGTTTGACGTGTCTGTCTGTCTATCTGTATGTCTGTGTGTCTGTCTGTGGCATCATAGCTCCCAAACGGATGGAGCGATTTCAATTTAGTTTTTTATGTATGAAAGGTGAGTCTGGCACGAGTGTTCTTAGACATGTTTCTTGAAAATCGGTTGTGCCGTTCAAAAGTTATGGGGGTGAGAGTGGGGAAGGAAAACGAAAATCTGCAAATATACTAGTGTGGGGTATCAAATGAAAACGCATTGCGTCCACATTACATAATAGAGGTATTATGTTGTTTTACATTTAAGGAAATTAAGGCATTGGAATAGGGAGTTTACCTTAAGTTTTATAATTAGATTTTTTTCTTTTCGAATTCACATCAATTTGTTGTTGGAGCAGATTCCGTCCCAAGCACTTTTGGCTTCAAGGCACTCGCATTATGTTATTATAATATGCTGCAGCTTATACAGTTGCATAATATACTATTATATTTCTTTCCGCAGCCCCACCCGAACGTGAAACCAATGGCGTACGCGAATTCCCTATTCAACCTACTTTGCCAGTGACAGTCTAAAGGTACTTGCAATCTTAGCTCATTATCCACAGTTATTCGTTTTACGGACTATTATAGGTCAATTCTTTGCACAATAAGTCTGTTAAAGTTAGTGGCGATACCGTGAAATGGTTATTTTATATTAATCGATTCTAATTTCATTTGGTAACTTAATAGATTCTTAGCCCTCATTATCGCAGGGTTTATTTTAATATTTGTTTTTTTTTAATCACTTGAACGGTGTTTTATAGCCTATTATGAAGACCAGATAAACACATAATGTCAAAGTCAAAGTCAAACCTATGCTTACATGAACAGGTCAACTTAAAGCTAATTAAAATAAAAACTAAGAATAATCAAGGAAATAATATTGTCATGACAGTTCGCTTCAATTTTTTACACTGAGTTGAGAAGCGAATAGAACAACTCAGCTTCCATCTCTTATGTTGTTATTATAACAATATTGGTGTACAACATGGTTATCACTTTTATACATTTTACAAACAAATGCTAGTGCAAATATGTTTTTTTATTATGAAAACATTAAAATAATTTTATCTATGTCATAATGTGACAGCAAAATAGTATCTAATTTTAATCGTAGGTGGTTAAAGTGATGAGATCAGTAAATCATTTAAAATATTTTAATAACTTAAAGCTCTATGCCTGAAGTCGTCACGGAGTCGTCACTGACGTAATAGACCTAAAACATAACCCGCCGGTTCCATTCTTCGTCCAAATATTCCTTAGTTTAGAATATGACTAAGTTTAGACAAATGCAATAAGTCATACAACCGTATGTATTGGGGCCGATTTCGTCGCAGGATTCTCCCGAAGACTACTCACTAGATAATTATTTAATACTGAACACTTAAATATATGTTCTAATGGTGCACGGTCTATTTAAAATAAGTACATAATGAAAACACTGAGACCTTATTTTATGAGAAGGTAGAGGTATATAATAGTGCAACGATCTTGATATTAAGATATGTACCTACCAAAACGAAAAATACTCTAATAACTTCTTATTTTAACTATCATCACAAAATATAATAAATATCAATAAAATGTGTTTTATAATATAACAATTGTTTAATAAATAATGTGGTAAAAATAAAGACGCTTTTTTTGCAAATAATACAATTTCTAAAATTATTCAGAATCCTATGGCTATTGATATTATATCAATACAAGTATAGGAATCTTAGAAGACAATATTGATGTGAAAAATTACCTCTTAGAAGGCGTAGTCTGAATATGATTTATATATCTATTGGGGCCTTTTCTTAAAATATATATATACCTAATAATAATTATATGTATTAAGTCTATTATGAAAACCTGGAAATGATAATGATATATGCATAAATATATATAATATATTATATGTATATTATAGTATGATTTTTAGTATATAAATTTTGTAATTTTATAAATAAATACTTCAGTTTATTTCTTATTGTAATAGGCTTACCAGTGAAATTGTAATAGACATTATTATAAGCAATAATTAAAATAAACCTAGTAGGTATTAAGCCTGATAGTCTATTTAAGAAGTGATTTTAATAACTATTTAAAACAGTCGAACAAAAGGCCCCTATTTTTTAAGTACAATATATTTATTTTTAACTTATTAAGTGCGTTATCTTTATGCATTTTTCTGGCGTTGTAAGTTAATTATGTATTTAAAGTAAAAATAACGTTGATAACCAGTTTTAATAAATACCGATTATTTCAGTTACCACATAAAGCACCTGTATATTTCAATTAAAGACAAATGCATTTATTTAATCATAAATTAGTATCTTACCGATTGAAAACAAAATAGTGGCAATGTTATTTTTTTTACAAAATATTTCTAGTATTATTTATTTATTCCCTTTTCGAATATAATAAGCACCATTATACAAACTTATAATAATAAAATACAATACATCTGAATTATGAAATATATTTCCGTATATAATTAATTTAAATATCAAAGGAACCTGATGTACTATTTCAAATACAGTAATTTCTTTATTTTAGTTGTATTTTTTCATAAAATTTGTTAATTTTTTATTTTCTTCAATGAACTTAGCCTTAATCGACCAAAACGCATCTTAATGTACATAAACACTGTCGTAGACAAAGCTTAGCATAAGATCTTATAGCGGTGATACACTAGACATTTCTCGCGAACATTTTCATGCATTCTTACCTACTTACGCCCTAACGGCGCGTATCTAATTCTCACTGCGTGTAGACATTATAACCGTTAACATTTTGTTGCTAATTGCGTTCACTCTTTGTTAAAAGGATCCCACCTCCTCGCATCTGTTTTGCGCGCAAATGTTACACGCAAAATCAAGCTGTAACAAATCATTGATAATCTCGTTGTACAGTTACAAGAAGGTTACAAGGAATCGCTCTAGTCTATCACCATCTTTAAGAGTTTCTACAAACTTGGTGGTCCCTGATAATTACTCGTATAATTTCTAAGTCACGGCCATTTTACTTTTGTTGTAATCACTCTAAAATAAACATAGGATATGTATATTATGATGAACGTGGCAATAAATAGCGCCAGAAAGTTCGGCAGGCATTTTTTTCTTAAATATTTATTTGGTCATTGGTGCGAATTCTTAAAGCTTAGCTCGAGGGCTAATAAATAGGTGAAATGTAATGTAATGTGAAATAATAAGTGAAGAAAACGTTATCTACTAAAATGCGGTGTAAATTTCAAATATATTTTTAACTAATCTAACTATCATGCTTTTATATGGACGCGTTCCTTCTCTTTACCTGTTCTACGGTAGAAAAGAAAGGAAATCGCCGTGCTAAGCCCTCTGGTTGCTAAATCACTTTCATCATACTTATAAAGCCAAATAATCAGAGACCACCGTTTATTATAATGCTCAAAAGCAAACTGTTTATTAATAAACTAGATTTGTTCTGTGTGTGATGATGAGTGTGTATTCGTAGAAATTAATATTTCTGGACTATGCACTAAAACCAATCACCACATGTGCCCGGGTTTTATTGAATAATTTTGCGAATGTTGAAAGAACGAAGAGCCCACAATATCTATATTGAATTGTATTATATAGAATAATATAAACAGAACGAACAGTCATCCACACCACCGACCGAAGAGAAGTCCCTGTGTCCCAGCAGTGGGAACATTAATAGGGTGATGATAATTTGCTCTAAGAACGAGTCGTCGTCATAGCTATTGTAACAACCTACAGTTAAAACGATTAGTTTTTTTATTAAAACAAAACAATAATTTACAAGCGCCTTTCAGACTAAAGGTATGATATTTCTTTTAAAATGAATTTAGACTTAAATGTACCTAAGCCTGGTGCCTTTTTTAAGAAAGTTTAATTCTTAAAATATGTATGCGGAATTTGACTCCTAATTAAATAGCGCTAAAGCATTAGTACACAGGTAACGACTGGTCAGGAATTTCGATAATTTCTAATTGCGTCACAGTGCCTAGTTTATTAATAAATATGTTGTAGACGTTAAAATGTTAATTACTAAGTAATGAGTGAATTTAGATGTGTTGGAGTGGAATGGGCTCGGCTGTTGGTTTGATTGCCAAGCATATCAGAATGTAGATAGGGTTTGGTGGTGAACTTAATAAAATTGTTAAATTTTAAAAAACCGGTGTTTCATTTGTGTAATGTTGTATCAGCTGTCTTAAGGTAGTTTCGAACGCATACCTGCTTGCCTTAAGGTCAGCTCACACAAAGACGCGAGGCGGTGCGCATTCTTCAACCCCTCGGATGCTTCCATACAAAATGTATTTATGCCCGAATCGGAATGATTAAAAGAACATAAACATACCTAGGAATACTTGTGAACATTGAAGTGTGCTCCTGACAGAGAGAGATACGAAATATAATTTTATTTACTACAGAAATAGAAGTTTCATTCTAAGAATTTAAAGTATCTTCAAGTATCTTCTGTTTTATATGACTCTTATTCCTTCTATTCCTAAGTCTTGGCTAGTCTAGCTAATTGTAGAGTAAATCTGTCTGTCCCACTATCTGTTTGTTTTTTGCCATTGCCGAATTTTAAGGACTGCGGGAATAGTTGTAATGTGGTGGAAATAAGTAAAGTTAAGTTTATTCAAAAATATTTGTATAATTTGATTTATCTAGGTAGTTACAAACGATAGCTCGTGTTCTTAAATCGAAGTATATTAATGCTTATCAATTCAAAAACTAACAAACATCAATACTTACAGTATAAAGTCGTGAGTACCTAGAGAGATATTATATGGTCCATTGTGCTTGTACAAAACTGTATTACAGCTGGACTATCGTGTTGCTCCGCATAATGGTAGGTGTATGTTTATTTATGCATTTATTATTTATACGTCGTGGTCGTCGGTTCAAAGCCCGCCACGCACCTCTGGATTTTTCTTCTTGAGAAATTAATGTGCGCTTTACGTGTTTAAACACGTGCTTTAACGGTGAAGGCAAACATCGTGAGGAAACCGGCATGGTCTGAGAACTAAAGAGTTTGAAGGACATGTGACATTCACCAACCCGCACTTGGCCACCGTGGTGAATTAAGGCCTAATCTCTCTCGTCAAGACAGAAGTCCCTGTGTCCCAACAGTGGGAACGTAAATAGGGTAATGATGAGGCATAATTTGTAATAATGTACTCCCGTTTCAAAATTATCAAATCAAAAAAGATTTTTTCTTCCATAATTCGTCCAAAATTATTCAGCGGTTGCGGAGTTAAGAGGGTATAAGAATAGAGTTTTCAGTGAAGATCTCGTTTATTTCGACAAAAAAAAACAAGATTTACATTTTATTTACTAAAATTGTGAAAAATATACAAAAATTGAGGTATGTTCGTCTACTACCACTGCAAATACTTATTACTAATTCTAAGATGGGACGAGCTGCGATAGAATTTTGACAACTGTCTTTTTGTCCATCTTGCATTTTGGGTAGAGGGCCTCGCAGTCGGTGTCTGCCAGACCACCCGCGGTTACCGCTTCGTAGACGGTTGTTCCAGACAACATGCGACGTACTAGGGAATTACTGCAAAAAATATAAGATATTATATATTTGTAAGCCGCCATTCATGTTCCTAAGTCTCTTAGGGATAACACCGCCGATTGGGCGAGTGGGCTCACTGCATGAAGGTTAGAACATTTCATACATCATCACATCATACATGGTACATCATAGCTACCGAACGGATGGAGCGATTTTAATTTAGTTTTTTAAAAGTTATGAGTGTAAAAGTTGGGAAGGAAAACCGAAAATATGCAAATATACTCGAGTCTCAAATGAAAGCGCATGACGTGCACATTACAAAATCATCATCATCACCATATCAACGTTCCCACTGCTGGGACACAGGGACTTCTCTCTTGGCGAGAGAGATTAGGCCTTAATTCACCACGCAGGCCAAGTGCGGGTTGGTGAATGTCACATGCCCTGAAAACTCTTTAAAGATCTCAGAACATGCCGGTTTCCTCACGATGTTTGCCTTCACCGTTAGAGCACGTGTTTAAAGCGCACATAAATTTCTCAAGAAGAAAAATCCAGAGGTGCGAAGGCGGGGTTTGAACCCACGACCTTCGGAATGAAAGTCGAGTGACCTCCCACTTAGCCAACACGGTTTACATTACATTACAAAATAGTATGATTTATTTTAAGGGAACTAAAATCGGGGTTTTTTTTAATTTTAAATTTAGATTATACCTTGATAATGAGGAGAGGGTTGCATCAAAATCCGTCGCGTTTCCAGTGACAACGTTTTCATTCGCGTTCTGGACGTAAGAGCAGGTCAGCCGCTGCATACACGAGGCCGAGTCGATGTTGTATCGACTCAATGTGTCGTCCAGCTTATGCATCCAGTCTGATATCTGACTGAAGTCTGTTTCCACGCCTGATGAATGAAGAAAATATTAAATTGTTGAAGAAATACGCACTAAAAATTACTATTTGTTTATATTGTGACTATTATTATGCTTCTCTAGTGTGTTTCCTTTAATAAATAAATATTTCCAGACAATGCACACAACATCTAGCCCCGTGGTTAGCTCTAAGCTTGTGTTACGGGTACTAGATATCTGATATACTTAATATAATAGTCATACATATATATAGATATTTTTTATTATACATATTAAACACCCAGACCAAGGAAAAAGTGCTTGCAGAACATACAAACACTTTCACCCTCGGCGGGAATCGAACCCGCTACCTCTTGCGCCGCAAGCGGACCCTCGCCCACCGCGCCACTGAAGCAGTCTTTGTTTATGGAGTGTCTGGTAGGAGGACGGCATCGTAGGTGAAGTCTAGCAATGGGTGACGTGATAAATAATGTTACTTGTTCCAAATAATATATTTTGCTTTATAATTAAAAAGATATTATTCTACAGACCTTTACTGACTCATATCTACCAAAGTCATCACTACCCAAATTCCATTAGTCGCTCTTCTTACCTGTGTTGGGGACACGCATAGAGAAACATATTTTTTTTACTAGAAGGATCATTCGCACGGGCTGAGACGGGCGCGGCCGTGAGTGTGTGTTTCTTGGCCTATTCATATACACAATGACAGAGCAACTGAGACTGAAAATTCATTGTTGAAATTATTTACTTATTTCAGTTTAAATCGAACATTCTAATTGCGCATACGCGCGGACATTCTGAACGCGAGAGACGTCTGCTCTGAATACATTAAATGTAAATTGGTAGTTCAAATTATGATCTACACTCAACGCGCCCGCCGCCGTCGCCACTCTGAATAAGTACTTAGATGAGCATTCAGAATTGCAATCATTTTAATTTTTCAATCTGCTCTTATTTCTCGTATTTAAATATTCAGCTAAACTATTTTGTAACCCCCGACCAAAAAAGAGGGGTGTTATGAGTTTGACGTGTCTGTCTGTCTGTCTGTCTCCGTCTGCTCCCGAACGGATGGAGAGATTTCAATTTAGTTTTTTTTTTTGTACGAAAGGTGAGTTTGGCTGGGTGTTCTTAGACATGTTTCATGAAAATCGGTTGAGGCGTTTAAAAGTTATGGGGGTGAGAGTGGGGAAGGAAAACCGAAAATCTGCAAATATGAAAGAGCATCGCGTGCACATTACTAAATATTATGATGTTTTACTTTTAAGTAAATTAAGGCAATGGAATCGGGGTTTTTCTTAAATTTTATATTTAGATTTATTTGTTGTTTTTACTTCGTCCATATCCCCCGCCATAGCTGTAGGATAGCGCGTGGATGAGTTTCGGCAGGATGACCACCGCTCCGAAGCCGAGGATGGAACCGATGAGCACTCCTCCGAGGTCGATCTTCACCGGCCCGTAGAGACCTGGCGCTGTGCTGCCGTAGCCTCCCTGGAATTAGAAAGGAGATTTATCTTGAAAAGTTTATCACTCGCTTTTGTAAATAACACTAAAAGACGTAAATTATCCTAAGTTGGTCCAAGCAACAGTCTTCTTGTCATTCAACTAGTAAATGATAAGAATTTGTAGCTTACTCGTGTTAATTGATTTGTAATATTTAACTCTATTTCTACCTGAGAGAGGCTTCCTTTCACTTTTTTCGCTTAAACGATTGAAATTGAACATAGTACAATAAAATTGTACTATGTTCAATTTACATTGCCGCCCATTGTACATTTTGTTTCCTACGTGTTGTTGTATTTTGTTTCCCTGTGTGTGCAATAAAGTGTTTTGTATTGTATTAATGTACAATCCCAATAAGTACTGGTTCAATAAGCTACTGGCTATCCCATCTTGGTTCAGGGCTCGCGTTTAATTCAACTAGTATTTTTATTATTTACCAATATTTTTAGGACAACAAACAATTACACTATTAACGTTAGACAACTAATATTAACTTAAGACGATTATATACTATGTGTAATCGGCACCGAAGTCCACGTATTAAATTAGTATTTTGTGATAATTTGACAGTCGCTATCATACCTTGTTTTGCTGGAGTTGCTACAAAATAATAAGAACAACGTGGCCGTAATCGTATTTAGAACGCAATGGTGCCGTTTAACTCGCACATTTTGTTAAGCAAATTTTACGCGAGTTGAGTTGAGTTATTTTAAGCGTAGGTACTATGTCTTACCTCAACAATACTAAAGTCGTTAATGCCAGCTCCAAACCGCTGCGTCTTATCAATGCGCTCCCAGGAATGACCCGCGGTTCCCCGTTGGTCTCCCTATGGGGTTTCATTACTGTTAATCCCAAGTTTTATCTAGTATTTAGATAAATTTATG
Source organism: Gymnoscelis rufifasciata (assembly GCA_929108375.1). Taxonomy (NCBI): domain Eukaryota; kingdom Metazoa; phylum Arthropoda; class Insecta; order Lepidoptera; family Geometridae; genus Gymnoscelis; species Gymnoscelis rufifasciata. The sequence goes on from OV815320.1 coordinate 3,259,932, forward strand.
TACCCTGTTCCACATCATATTTACCAGACAATTCACTGGTAGAGAGTCAAGAACTGAGGTTAACGGTGCAAGATAGAGTGGCGGAGAACCTCCTAAGTGTGCAGTGCAGCTAGAGGTATGAAATTGAAACAGTCCTATACCTAGCAATATGTTACCTCTTACATTGAAATATCGGTAGTAGCACTAGCACACCAAACAAAGATAAAGATTTTCCCCACCTCGTCTCAACAGATTTCATCCACATGCTGTTGTCATAATTCGTGGCGGTCCATGTCCCATTATTGCAGTGTCCGCTTACTAGTATCTCGATTAAGCAGCAGTGCGCAGTATTAGGTGCTTAGTGATTGCTGATGATGCCCCTGATTGATTAGGATTAGCACAGTAACAGACCTAGTGTACTACATAAAATCAAGAGATTTGCTACTTACACTTGCCAAAAAAATCCCTTCATCCGCAGCATATCGTTTTTTACAATGTTTAACACAGTCCTACCTGCCCAGTACCCCCATAAGCAGTGATGCCGAAACGCTGGGTTCTCTCCGGCTGGCTGTCCCGGTCCCGTTCTTCTCTGCTCTTCTCTATTCTTGCGCTGGGTTCCGCTAGCTGGTCTTCTGTTCGGTAGCTCGGCTGGAAGCCCCTGAAATCCAGACTATAGACTGTTTGTAGCTTTCGATCAAGGCCATGTTTTTGCGGAAACCCGTTCTAAATACTTGAAAGTAATTAGAAATATTTTGCTTTCCATGTTCCTTAATGCTGTCGAGTCTATTTGGATATCAACAGTGTTTACGTTGCTTACAAATTGTAGTTTCCGAATCCCTAGTATTAACTTTAAATGCCATTATTTATTGAAAAAACCGTGATCCTAATTAAACGCCATCACGATCAAAGTTCTATCCAAGTGGATAAGTATCTAAGGCAGCAATTTTGAACCCATCGAAACGAGACTATGCATTAGCTGGTTCGGTGCACTGGAAGTCGCATTCAAATCATTAACAATTTAAACTTACCCATCACGCCCATACTCCGCGCACACCCCGCAAATGACCACTAGAACCCCGGCTACCTTCAACATGGTGGAAAAAACACTGGTCTCTTCCTCGTCCGTATTATGCTTTATACAACGCGTTCCGACAGTTACCCCAAAACAATCGTATGTGGAAACCAAGCTTGCCTGCATTCTATTGTTACGCAACGCTTTTACTGTGACAAAAGATGTGGGTTTTGTGGTGCTAGATGCTATCGAAGGGGGAAGGAAATGTTTGCTCTATATTCCGGTGATTATGTAGTTCAGAACATTGGGGATGCTGTCTTGCTAATGACAAAGTGGGGTTTTATGTAAGGTACTGAAATGTTTTTGCCTCTAATCGAAATTACTGGAAATCTAACAGGGTGGCTTATGTCCAGCAAGATTATAAGATACAAAATTGCATGTCCACACAGCAGTGTACGTCCTACAGCTGATAACATGATGATGATGACTGTAATGTTAAGGAGATGTTGGTTCTATTTAATATATCGCGGTGTTTGTAACCATAGTAGATGCTTTAAACAGCTGTATTAATTCTGGATTTTTTTTTATTGTGGGCATATCGGGTACTAATCAATCAGCCAACGTCTATTTTTCATACCCCAGAATATGGCAAAACAGGACACTCGACTTTAATTCCGAAGATCGTGGGTTCAAACCCCGCCACGCACCTCTGGATTTTGAAGGCAAGTGAAGGCAAACATCGTGAGGAAACCAGCATGTTCTTGACTGTCGCACTTGACCAGCGTGGTAAATTTAGGCCTAATCTCTCTCGTCAAGAGAGAGAAGTCCCTGTGTACCAGCAGTGGGAACGTAAATAGGGTGATGATGATGAGGTATGCAAAGCGCCATAGTAAAAGCATGGGCAGCGTCCGCCGCGCGGCAGTCACTCCCGCGTTGCTGACGCGTAGTTTGGCCGAAGCCTTATAAAAACAACTAAGGTCTTGTTGTTCTAGGCTCTTAGGCTACAAACAATTTGATCTTTGATTTCAAACGAAATATTAGTTAATAGGTAGGTAATGATTAAATAATAATACATGTATTTACACACTTAACAGAATGAATGTCTTCAATACAGTTGCGCATAAAGATCCAACCATCGCTTCATTACTTGTGGGTTGAATCACAAATACATTTTTTGTCTCTTGAATCTACAGACTAGTTAGCTACTTATATACTACTAGCGGCACGCCCCGGCTTTGCACGGGTAATAATTATTCAAATTGTTTCAAAATTATTCGAATTTTTCTCGCCGTAAAAACCATCCTTAAACTACAACGAATATTTAAAAAAATAAATTGGCTAAATTGGTATAGGCGTTGTTGAGTTATGCGCTTAGCAACACATTTTGCGATTCATTTTTAACCCCCGACAAAAAAAGAGGGGTGTCATTGTTTGACGTGTCTATCTGTCTGGGACATCATAGCTCCCGAACGGATGAAGCGATTTCAACTTAGTTTTTTTTGTTTAAAAGGTGAGTTTGGCGCGAGTGCTCTTAGACGTGTTTCATGAAAATCGGTTGTGCCGTTTAATAATTGTGGGGGTTAGAGTGGGGAAGGGAACCCGAAAATCTGCAAAAATCGCATTGCGTGAACATTACACATTATTATGGTGTTTTACTTTTAAGGAAATTGAAGGATTCGAATCGGGGGTTTTTATTATATTTTTAATTTAGATTTATTATTTATAAGAAGATTAAGGTAAGAGAAAACATACTATTGATTGCAATTCTCAAATTGGTGTAACCGACAACAAACATAAACTTGGTTCGGGTCAATTGGTGTAACGTTAGTTTTTTGAAGAAATTTGGTTTTATATTGGTGTATGTGTGGTTATAATTTTTCGTTCAAGCTAAGAATTAGTGTAAGAGCAATGCTGGTTTGCCAAGATACATACACCAACTTAACCTTCTTCGGTCATAGGAATACAACAATTCGACTTATGTAAATGGATCACATACCTACTCAGTTACAACATAATTTCGACGGAAGTCTGCAAAATTCACAGTTAAAATGTGTAGCGTAACTGTATTTTTTTAAAGTTAGAATTCTATTATTATGCTATTCGAAAGAGCAGAAAAAAACTAAAAAAAACTGTATAGGTACTCAACTTTTTTACGTGTTTTGGTGGTTAACCCAATTGAACCTGCAACCGACGATATAATACAATATCTATGCTATATGCTAGGGTTTAGTTCTGAAAATAACTTTTTGAATGGGATTAGTTACCTGTTAACGAATTATTGACTACTAACTAAGCGACAAAATATTATCAAGCGACAATTTTTTTATTTCCGCACACGACCATTCAGTAGGGAGCCGACCCCGCGCGGCAGATTATTTCGTGATCTTAACCCCGCTTATTGTCACAAAACTATAATAGTTAGAGATATGATGTCAGGACGTTTTTTGTAGATAATGATAAGTTCTACAAAGTTGTAATACATCACTTTTTTATTTATTCATTAGTTTTCGCAGCATTCGCGATTAAAGAAAGATTTAAGGTTTAATTTTTCAAAAAAATCGCTTATTGTTACAAAACTATAATAGTTAGAGATATGATGTGACGACGTTTTTTGTAGATAATGATAAGTTCTACAAAGTTGTAATACATCACTTTGTTATATATTCAATAGTTTTCGCAGCATTCGCGATTAAAGAAAGATTTTAGGTTCTTTTTTTTCACCTTGGGTTACATTATCGGAGTTTGGTAAGGAATCATATTATTTTTGAAAACGAAATATAGCCTATGTCACTCAGGGATAGTGTAGCTTTCGAATGGTGAAAGAATTTTTTAAATCGGTGCAGTAGTTTCAGAGCCTATTCGAGACAAACAAACAAACAAACAAAAAATCAAACCTTTCCTCTTTATAATATTATAAGTATATAAGTATAAGTATAGATAATATAATTATACGTAAACAATGGGGCAGGCACTAGGTTTTTTCCATACAAATTTCTCAATAGTTTTGTGGAAGATAAAAGACCACCATGCAATATTTAGGCAGTTGACGGAGCAAGTACCGACATTGTCATTTTGTGCTCAGCAAGATAGTATCTAGAGCGGAATAATAACATTGTTTGTCTGTTTCGTGCATTCCAAATACCTTCTTAATTGCGAACTGTACCGATTAGAAAATATATGCAAAAATTGTTTTCCAAGTTTTTTCTTATTTTTTTCCTTTTTAACCCCCGACTAAAAAAGAGGGGTGTTATAAGTTTGTCAGTCGGTCTGTCTGTCTGGGACATCATAGCCCCCGAATTTAGTTTTTTTTTGTATGAAAGGTGAGTCTGGCGCAAGTGTTCTTAGACATGTTTCATGGAAATCGATTTTGCCATTTAAAAGTTATGGGGGTGAGAGTAGGGAAGGAAACTGAAAATCTGAAAATATACTCGAGTGGGGTATCAAATGAAAGCGCATCGCTTGCCCATTACAAATTTTCTTAAATTTTAAATTTAGATCTAATGCATCAAGTGCCAATTCACCAGAATTATTTGGTCATATTTTACACGTTCATATTCCAGGCAGGCCTTAAATCTTCTTGCAGATTAGCTTTAATAAACAAACATCCATAAAAAAGGCAAAACAAAAAGCAAAGCAAAAGCAAAGCCGCAATGGTTTCCTGTAAGAGAACGCTCACAGCGATAAGACCGCCCTTTGTAGGTACTCCAATGTCTTGTTATTGTTTGTTGTTTAAAAACATCATGTTAAAAATAGTCAATTTTTGATGATTAAGTTTCACTATTAAATATATTAGAAAAAGTCTTTCTATTAGGAAATATGCACGAGACTTCAAAATGGATTCACCGAAATTTATAAAAGTAAATGATAACAGATAACAATCTCATAAAACAAGCTCTATTATGTGCGACAAGTGTGAAAAAGCTACAAATTGTCATAGCGTAGAGCTAAGAACATTGTAGAAGAGAAGGCAGAAATAAAAAACATTTTTATATTGTTTACCTGGTCACATTAGATTGTTCCAAATTTAAATATCTTTGGTTATAGTTTACTAGATTTCTGCTTCAAAGCGTTTAGGTACCCCCATGAATTACCAGTGTAAAATTTACGTTAAAATTAAAAACTCCCGATTCCTATATTTTAGTTTCCTGCCTAAGTAAAAAAACATTTTATTTTGTAATGTGCACGTGATGCGCTTACTTTTGATACCCCATTCAAACTAAGAACTCGGGAACGGATGGAGCGATTTAAATTTTATTCATATGAAAGGTGAGTTTTGCGCTGAGTGTTCGTAGACATGTTTGATGAAAATCGGTTGACCCGTTTAAAAGTTATGAGGGTAAAAGTGGGGAAGGAAAACCGAAAATCTGCAAATAAACTCGAGTGGGGTATTTTTAAATTGTAAATTTAGATTATTAACTCTACAACCATCTTTCAGATCGCAATCTCCTTCACTCCACAGTACCAGTGACAATATGCGGAAAATACGTCGTCATGCACATTGAATTTCCACACTATTTCTACAAACGCACCGTAAAAATTACGACAAACGTGTCAAAACCACGGCGGAAACACTATTCCTCAATTAGCTGGAATTATGGTAGTTTTTTTAAAATGCTGAAGGGTTACTTGGTGCTGTTAGGCTTGGTGGTTGTGGGGTGTGAGAGGCAGAGCAGATTGTTTTCTTTCAACTTTGAGGATAGGGATATAACTGTGAGTATCTTTTTATTTATTACTAGCGGCCCGCCCGGCGTCGCACGGGTAAAAAAAGTTCCCGGCAATTTTTCCTTATTTGCTCACCGTTTAGACCTACCCTGGCTACGACAAACATTATAAAACTAAAATCAGCTCAATCGGCCCAGCCGTTCTCGAGTTTTAATCAGACTAACGAACAATAATTCATTTTTATTTATATAGATTTAGAAATAACAATAAAAGGCTTTGCCGCTCAGAGACCACATCGCCTTATCGGGAAACAGAGTATTATCTGATCTTAATGATTTACCTCGCTTTTTAAATGATAAACCTCACTTGGTTAATCTATTTCCCGCGTGCGATGGTTACGGATGTAACCTAATTTAGGAATGCAGCCATTTGGTCTGGTATAATTTCTAGCGAGATAGCCCTTGACATATATCTATTTATATTTATATTACTAACCAGTGATACGATTATATATTAAAATGAAATGGCGTTCAACTGAGTAACATTTATATTATTTATTTATTTTTTAGTAAGCTGACGCTTCAAGCGCAGAGCCCCACAAGAAATTAAATTAAAATGAATTGATACGTATTACAATACAATACAAAACTTACTTTATTGCACACACAGGGAAACAAAATACAACAACACGTAGGTAACAAAATGTGCAATGGGCGGCCTTATCGCTAAAAATCGATCTCTGCCAGGCCTTTGGATGGAAAATAACTTTAATAAAAAAATAATTAGTAGGCAGAGGTGTACAATATTAAATAAAATAATTAAGATTATAATTACTCCATATGACAAATATAAATATGTATATGCGTACACAAATAAAATAAAAAATAAATATATATACATTTTAAAGGATTTAAGTATTATTTTATTAAGGTATTATTGACATATCTAGGCATAGCTTATTTTACTCGGACTTTGTGAAATAAGCCCTTAACATAGGATCCTTCTGCAGGGTCTGTGCGTTCATGCGTGAAGCTACAAAGCATATTCCTAGACTTGGCATTGGGTAGTTAAATAAAATGTAGTCGCAGTATTTTCTAAAAATTTTGTTTATCGAGTTTCGGACAAAAAATGAATCAAATATCATTCAATTAGCGACAGATAATTATATATATGAGAACACTGAAAATCACATCTGCCATTTCACATTTGCCATATATCTGGCTTCAAATGAGGGTAGCAGATTTGCGCAAAGTAGCTCCCTTATGCGAATTAGTCAACTAAACCTATATTAGATAAAATGTTGTTAGCATTCGTTTGTCCTTGTCACTCACTTTGAAATGTGTGTATGTCAGAAAGAGTGTAAATTCATGCAAATTTTAGGCGAATTAGTCAACTAAACCTATATTAGATAAAATGTCGTTAGCATTCGTTTGTCCTTGTCACTCACTTTGAGATTTGTGTATGTCAGAAAGAGACTAAATTCATGCTATCTAAATTAGCAAGAATTTAGCTTTGCTATTTATTTTGTATGAGACGGTAATATTGTTCTTACTATATTCTCCTAATCATAAGCAGGTACCTACCTACTCTATAAGGGGACTGATCTATATGTAACTATTTACTAATATGTTTGTGCTATATAATAGTATAAACTTTTAAATTAGTTGTTTTGCAAATACCGGTCTTTAATTGGATTTCTTTTCAGGTAGATCTCGATTTTTCAATTCCTTTCATCTCTATTCCTATCAAGCAATCATCTTCTACGAGTATTACGGTAAGCTATAAGTATTACATATAAAATTGGTTAGTGGCTATTAATATGTGTATTAGATACTTACAGCATCTATCTATATATTAGATAAGTAATATGTTTGATATCCGAATGAAATAAAATAAATAATTAAAAAATAAGCTATTTATCCAGGTTTTCCCAGAAACGGTGGATAATCCAGCAAACTTTTATAGCAGAGAAATCTTAACAAATGTGATGAAACATAAAAAAAAAAATTGTTTGTCGCGGACTGCTGGAAAATTTTTTTTTTTCATTTAGTGGCCCAAGCACCTCTTCGCTACACGCACGTTCAGGATTATCCACCATATCTGGGACATCCCATATAACTTAACATTTTGCAAGATAAGTTTAAAGACAATCAATTTAGTACCTAGTTCTTGTACTATATTTAATAATTATCCCACTTATTTTCTTCCAAAAAATCTATTGTATATATTTTTAAACCAGGTTGGACCCTAATGTTTTATTAAAATCGTAACTTTTGCTCTCAGGAGCTGCCAACAATAAACATAAACCCAGCGTCTCTGGCTCTCGGCGGGGCGGTTCTGCTGGGAACCACGGTGCTGCTGCCTCTGATGATGAAGGGCTTCTTCCAACCTGAGGAGACTGGATACGGGAGATATTCACGATGTAACTATGCTAACTATGCTTAGTTAAAGTAAATAAATAAATAAATATTTCCAGACAATTCACACAACAACATCTAGCCCCGTGGTAAGCTCTAAACTTGTGTTACTGGTACTAGATATCTGATATACTTAATATAATAGTCATACATATATAGATATTTTTTATTATACATATTAAACACCCAAACCAAGGAGAAAGTGCTTGCAGAACGTACAAACACTTTCACCCTCGGCGGAAATCGAACCCGCTACCTCTTGCGCCGCAAGCGGACCCTCGCCCACCGCGCCACTGAAGCAGTCAAAGTAGTTAGTTAAAAGATTGTTGCTCTCCAACTTTTCCTTTAGGCGCTGTACACTTAATATTGCAATTGCCAAGTCGCCTGCCAAGCGGTGCCAAATTATTATGTTTTACTTACGCCTACAGTGGATTTATAACAGCCAAAACGAATTACCTAGTATCTTATTCGTTCTCTCTTCGGCTGTAAATACCTTGTTAGTAGAGGCATCCATTATAGCCTTAACATGATGAAGGAACGTTGCCATGCCCGCCTCGCTTTGCAGGCGCGTTGCGAGGGCGGTATAAGATGTTACGTACACGTCACAAAATCAGAGTTAACTAAGCAATGGTTAGGTATGTTAATGAATAAGTGTCAAATATTAATAATGTAAAGATATATCTCGCTTTGTCACATGTGACTGAGCGACGAGTGACAAAATAGCTCTTTATTTAACTATTGTCTAACTTTACTCGGAGAAGGTGAAACAGACTCTTAATCCTGTATGATTTTGCTGCAACAATTAAGAAAAAGTTTATATCTGTTCAATTTATTATTGTTTTGAAATGATTTTTAAATGTCTAAGTTACATTAATATCGATCAAAAATCAAGTAATGATTTGAATGATGCATTACTTAATCTCCCTATAAAGTAAATCGTTACCATCACGTAAAAGAATAAATGTTTATTTTGGCAACGCGTACTTCCCAGCCAAACAACAAATCACCTACAAGGACCGCAACAGGCCGATTTAAACAACGGCACGCATCTCTTCCTCGTCTTCATGACAGACGTGCAAGACTTCTTACAAGGCTTCACAGGCGGGTCGGGGATCCCTGCATCTGCCCGAACGTACTGAGTCTCCACATGAATGAAGTTCTTTCTCTTCCTAGGCGCTAAGTCAAAGCAACCGAACGGCGGCGTATATTCTATATCCCACGTCGCATTACTGGATAGAGAGCTGAGAGAATCCTCGTGGCAAATGCAGTCGGGCTCTTTGAACGCTGGACAGCTATCGATAACTTTATCAATTGCGCTTAAATCGTTGCAGAAGACATCCATGTAAGCGCATTTGCATATATCTTCAACAGCTTCGGCTAATGCTCTGCGGATTTCGGCGTCCCTCTGTCGCTTCAGTTTGACCATCTTTCTTGCTTCTACTTTGGCACGCTCTTCGGGACTTCGCTTCTTGATGATTTTGAAAACTAGCGGATCGCAGTCGACGTAAGGGTCTTCGTTTTGACCAATTTCTGTGAGGTCTTTGAGGGGGTTTACCTGTAAAGAACTTTACATTGACTTAATTTGCATAGATAGCATGCGTAATATCATCCACCACCATTAGTTTATGAAATTTTATAAGACTTATATTTTGGAGCTATACACAAACATATTGTGAAACAATAAAATGAGAGCTTACTAATGGATTCTCCGAGAATATTAAGTTTCAGACCTAATAATGATTATTTTCGTAATACAAATGATTACCTAATATCATGTCAGCATATCTCATTCAATATCGACCATCATTCTTACTTTCAATTTGGTCAAATAGTGGTATTTCTTGGTGGAAGAAGTAGCCAGTTTACCTGAATCGTGTAAACATCTCCCTTCCTCTGCACTTTCAGAGCAGGCTTCGGTACCAAAGGCTCGTCAGGCTCAGAGTCCCCTGCAGCGGCCGCTGTACTGCCCTTCCTGTTCTTCTTCTTCTTGTTCTTATCCTTCTCCATGCCCCGAGCGCATTTGAAGGTCATTAGCTTCGCGACGCTCTTGCCTACAAGACCGGGTTGCCAACCTTTGCGGGTCTAGAGGAAAAATAAACATGTTAAGTACCAGTACGCGTCACTAATTATGTAACCAACACTCTCTGCATAAACGACCAAGACCATACCAAATAATATAGCTCATTGTATGTACATACTATAGACATGAGTTCCCATAGGTTTCTGACAGCAAGCAGCATGCTTTATAGCATAAATATAAATAGCAAATATGGGATTTTTATACTAATAGTGGTTTCAACAAATTTATAAAGTGTTTTCAAGGATTATAAATGAGCACAAACTTTCAATAATGCAAACGATGCAAATTTCAATTGAGGCCTTGAGGGATATTCAGCTGACATTCAATAAACACAAAGAGAATAAGATAGTCAAAAGTAACATACTAATATTACCTACTAAAGCAAAAGTTTCTATGGATGTTCGGATATAGGAAGGTACTTAGTTCATTACTCTTGAAAGCTCAATCAGAGAAACTCAGAGACATAGACTTATAATCTGGGATAATTAATAATAAAACCAATAATATAATACAAGGCTAATTATTCCCGTGAAGCAATTCAATAAATAATAATTAATAGTCATTTATTGATAATATTATTAAACGTCAGAATTACATTTTGGTTACACTGGTTTTTTAGTACTTATAATGTCAAAACATGAAGGCATGTTCTGAGAACTTTAAAGAGTTTGAAGGACATGAGACATTCACCAACCCGCACTTGGCCAGCGTGGTGAATTAAGGCCTAATCTCTCTCGCTTAGAGAGAAGTCCCTGTGTCCCAGCAGTGGAAACGTTAATAGGATGATGATGATGATGATGAATGTCAAAACAAATAAAGCGCTTCTAGTATACTGCCTTCGTTAGCATGAGGGCAGTCAATTTTGGAGAATTGACTTACTGCCCAATTGCTAACAACGGCAGTGTAATTAACTATACCTCTAGTTTATCTTACCCTCATACCAGGAACATCAGTAGCTGTCCACAACCAGCCCATTTCGGCTGGAACAGGCATACCCGGCTTCAAATAGGTACATGCCTTATGTCCTATTGTTACACCTAAAATGGTAATATCATACTTCTGTATTATAATAAATATTACGTAGTTAAATACTGCGTTTATTTAAGTGTCTTAAAAAACTTTTATTAATTTATTTGTGACTTAAAGTTATATTATGAAAACATTTTTTTTATACTAAGCATATAAGATTAAACTTAATGAATTATGTTTTATAACGTAGTTTCTTTAACCCCCTTCTAATTCGTTCATAAAATTAATTCCAATCCTTATTTATTTTAACACCATACAATTCTTAAATTTTTTAACCCCCGACCAAAAAAGAGGGGTGTTATAAGTTTGACGTGTCTGTCTGTCTGTCTGTCTGTTCCACCATAGCTACCGAACGGATGGAGCGATTTCAATTTAGTTTTTTTTTGTATGAAAGGTGAGTTTGGCCCGGGTGTTCTTAGACATGTATTATGAAAATCGGTTGAGCCGTTAAAAAGTTATGGGGGTGAGAGTGGGGAAGGAAAACAGAAAATCTGCAATTATACTAGTGTGGGGTATCAAATGAAAGCGCATCGCGTCCACATTACATAATATTATGTTGTTTTACATTTAAGGAAATGAAGGCATTAGAATCGGGGGGTTTTACTTAAATTTAAATTTAGATTTATGTCAACATAATATTCCATTATCAGTCAATTATAAACTTACGACGATGATGATGGAAATGAATACCATAATTCGTTTATAAGACATTAGCGACAATTTAACTCTTTGAACCTAAAGGAACCTAAAGTGATGACATTTCAAGGCAAAAATATAGCATTTCCAAAAAATGAGCAAAATGAGCTTTTGTCTGGTTTGTCTGTTCACGTCCGTAAGTGGTAACCCTCTGAATCCTTACACGTGACCTCCGGGTAGTGCTAAGAACAGGCTTCGGCCTCGGCTTGTCACCACCCTCCGGGCTGGGCCAGTGTGAAGCGATTTTTTCGTGTTTCGTAATGTGGTCCGGAGAAGCCATCTTCTAGGCCTTCATGCTCCATCTCTCCATCAGGTGAGATTGTGGTCAATTGAAGCCTTATCAATAATAAAAAAATATATTTATATCCTTTTAACCCTTACCTGGATGCATGTCCCCAAACGTGTAATTGTACTTTGTAGAGTTCTTCTTTTTCTTCTTACTCTCATTTTCTTCCTCGTTTTCATTATTTGTTGCCATTTTCAGATCACCACAAAAATATTTATACTATTCGCACAAACGTTTGAGTATCTGAAATTTCGATAGGAACCTTTTTAACCTTTTAGTTTTTAATTGAAATCAATGTAATTTTTCCTTTTGAACATTTCGCAACATTATTTATCATAAACGAAGGCCCTCACGAGTGTATGTATTTTCGTGCATTTTTAACATGGTAATACATCATAAAAATTTTCATTTTAATAACACAATATATCAAAACAATCGTTAAAAGTAAAAAAATCATATTATTTTGTAAAGTGCAAGTAACGCGCTTTTACTTGAGACCCCACTCGAGTATATTATGCAGATTTTCGGTTTTTCTTCTCATCATATATTTTTAAACGGGTTAACCGATTTTCATCAAGCATTTATCATCGTAACACATAATTATGATCATTCATACAAAAAATAAATATTTAATTGGGGTTTTGTATTCACATCCATAATAGACTAGTTCTTAACACCTCTAGAGTTCAAAAAACAGGTAGTATTTACAGTCATTGTGTAAACGAAAATTGCGACCGCTATTTATTTATCTAATAAGTTCTACCAAACAGACCCAACTCATACGACGAGAGGTTTCTTCGTTATCAAAATAAAATCAATCTTAAAATAACTGAAACTACAAATAATGTAATGTTATCTTTTATTATTTACTAGCTGACCCCAGCAAACGTTGTTTTGCAAAATGAAAAATTGATAGTAGCTGATTCTCCAGACCTACTGTATACGCATATAAAATTTGGTAAAAATCGGTAAAGCAGCTTCGGAGGAGTACGGTAACTAACATTGTGACATGAAAATTTTATATACTTTTGATAGATATGATCTTTGACGTTAGGAACACACCTACATTGCTTAGACAACAGTGAGTGCTTGTAATTTAATATGAACTTTATACCATAGCAATAAAGCTCAAATTGACTACGTTTTAGTTACAAATCATTTGTATGGGAAAAAGAAAAGGGCTATTTTTAGGGTTTTTCCAGCAATAATTCTAATTTTTCTCGCCGTAAAAACCATCCTTGAACTTCAACGAACATTTTAAAAAAAGATTTGGCCAAATTGGTCCAGGCGTTGTTGAGTTATGCGCTTACCAACACATTTTGCGATTCATTTTTATATTATAGATTTATTAACCCCCGACCAAAAAAGAGGAGGTACAAGTTTGACGTGTCAGTCTGTCTGGGACATCATAGCTCCCGAACGGATGTAGCGATTTCAATTTAGTTTTTTTTGTATGAAAGGTGAGTTTGGCTTGGGTGTTATTGGACGTGTTTCATGAAAACCGGTTGAGCCGTTTAAAAGTTATGGGGGTTAGAGTGGGGAAGGAAAATTGAAAATCTGTAAATATACTCGAGTGGGGTATCAAGTAAAAGAGCATCGCGTGCACATTACTAAATATTATGGTGTTTCTCTTTTAAGGAAATGAAGACATTGGAATCGGGAGTTTTTTTCAAATTTTAAATTTAGTTTTATATTTAATTGAATTTTATCACTTCGACACATATTATTATATTGACTGCCAACACGATCCTAACACGATTGATGTCTGTAGATGTAAGCCTAGGATCAGTGTGATATCAGTACTGGTTTCTGTCTGGTGCCTAAGAGGATATAGCCTGCTCTAGTATTTAAACCTAGTTATGAATAATAATATTAAAAGAAGTTCTTAAAATTAAAAGTAAAACAAAAAGTTTTATTTATTTGTGTATTTGATGGTCAATACAATGTACCGGGCTACAAAATAAAATTACGGTGTCTATCAAGATCTCTTTTCTTTGTATAGGTCCTGTATCGCCATCTTATGAGATCCACAGCACCCTTTACCCATCAAAGATTTCAGTCTTTGTTCCTTGTCGCAACATCTCGTCTCCGTGTCCACATTGAACTTGTTGATGCATCTGTAGTCGTGGCCCTTCTCATTTTTCATGTACTGTTTGATAGCCTTCTTTATCCTTTCGTACTCTTTGGAACAACAAACTTTACCAGCGTCTGTATAGCTTGGTGGGAGTGGAGGTAGAACAGCATTTTTGTACATCCTAGCAAAGCCATCAGGTACCGAACAGGGTCGTCCCAGCACAGGGCAGGGGCCTAGCTGTATAGGCGGTAGACCGTATGGTAGAGGCTCAGCTTCTTCTTCATCCTCTTCTAATTTTTCTTCATCATCTTGCATCAACACGGGGCAGTTTACTTTATGGTGATACATGGGGCAGTAAGGTTTATGAGCTTTCCTTGCCTGTTTATTTCCTATCTCTGTGATACAGTCGCAATCAAATGTATTGCATGGTGGTTTTGGCTTTACTGGATCGCATTTGCAGTCTTTGTCGTCAGGAATCTGTGTACACGTGTATACTGCCTGAGTTATTCCTTTATCATCAAAGTTCATATATTGTTGGTCGTAAAATTCTTTATTTGGTTTCGTGACATGTGGTCTATCATTTGGATTTTGGGTTGTACATTCTGAAAGATTTTTAGTTTTACAACCACAACCCTGATTAAAACTCGTGGTTGGTTGTTTTATTTCGCTATTGTAATGCTCCTGCACATTTCCAACAATATAATCATTTCTGAAAACGCAATCCATTACGTAGCCTACCGTTGTTTTGCTTCCCTTTGGGGTAGCACCGGTTCCGAAGAGTTTCTGCTTCCTTTCCTCACAGGTCTCGCCGGCCTGAACCATGCCACCGCATCCTGTGCAATCAACTTTGTTCAAATACTGTTGTGTTGGGCAGCTGCTTCTGTGATACCTGTCATCTTTACAGCAGCAACTACCGCATATTTTTTTGGTAACATTTTCATCTTTATTTCCTTTAACTTGACCAGCAGCCTTTGCTTTATAAGTACTCATAGAACGAATGTAGGTTTTAACTTTTTGTGCTAGTTTGCAGTTGGTGTTACCACAAGGACCTCTGATGTCACCCATTCTAATTGTGTCTATTGCTTGCTGCTTTCCTTTCGCTTTTGGGAATAATGGACCACCATGAGCATTATCGTCATCACCCTTAGGTTCACAAGGATCAACTTCAGTGCATATTTCAATTTTCTGCCTTGCTGCCGCTTGGATATCAGGATCTTCGAGTGTAGTTGTTTCATAAAGACTTCCAACCATCGTGAAATTAGGGTCATCGCCTTCAATTTGCTTACATTGAAACATACTTCCAGCTTTATCAGTTCTGAATACAAACGAATCTGGATCCGTAAGTAATTGTTGAAATTCGGTGGTTATACTGTCTCCCAGTGGACTTATACGTAATATGAAAGAGATTTCTCCACATTGAGCACAGCAGCATTCTGCCATTAATGGGATATTTTGTTTTATAGATAAAGGATCATATAGCTTTCGTGGATTCGAACATTCTTTTAGCATAATGTAGAATTGTGTATCCCATTGCATGGTGCCCTGTCCAACGAATATTTGTTCTTCTTTCTCATCATCATTCCAAACTTCTATTTCTAGAGGGAATTTGGCTAGTATCATAAGAACTGTGTCTGGATAAGAAGGGAATAAATATGATTTACCGACTCTGATAGTTCTTGTATATTTCCTTCTTCCGTCACCATCGCATTCTACAATGTCGTCTTTGCGTTCTTCTTTGGTCATTTGACCTTCTTTTATGATGAACTGAACTTTAGGGCCAAATTTCACTTTTATGATAAGGTTCTTATTGGCATTGCTTATTGCTTCCTCGCCGGTTACGAATACCGACACTTTGTCAACAAATATTTCGATCAGGTACAATTGCTCCATGACCTGCCGAGTTCAACATCTGTCAGTATTTGCTTCACTTTATCACATCAGTTTCTTGCTCACAAAGCACAAAATATTCTGTTTAATAAACTCCTATGGAAACCGTTTAAAATCATTTAAGAACTTTAAAAATGGAAAGTTATGGGTGTTTTCAACAAAGGGGGATTTCTTTATTCCTAAGCCCTGTATTTACCAAAGTTGATTATCAACAGACACTAAAAAAAACTTAAGGTATATACCTATATAGGACAAGACTAGAAGGAGTAGGAAAGACTCAATTATAGGCTGCTACCTATTATAACAACTTGTGCATGCCTAACCTGATAAAATTATTCAGAAAATACTTACTTAACTACTTTTAATAATGGACCCTGTCCCAAATGGATTATTGCATAACTGTGGACACTGAGAATTTTATTTTGTAACCCTGAAAACTAAATTTTTTCCATGACCTCTCTCATTGAACTGCCATGATGACAACCAATGTCACGCTGGTCTAAAGTTCAAAGAAAGAATATCTTTTTTTATTAAAGTTTGGTTATAATTTTTTTTCATGTAACTACAAACAGCTTGTGGAGTTTTTATTTGTTTCATAATGAAACTTCTGCTGTGTCCACAGAAGTACGTAACGACTTTTAACTTTTTTAAGCGACTTATGATTTTGCGTTCACATAAAACGTAGTGTTTATATACTCTCTGTTAACATAATAGCGACTTAGCAGGTGGGACACGGATTTTTCCACTTTTTGTGTATCAAATGTCTGGTTCTGATTTTTTTTTAAAGTATCTTTTTATTTTCGGATTTTTTTATAAGTGGATTGGTAAAAAAAACATATTCAAAAGCTGGTCATTAAACAGGTTTTATTCTACAAATACATTAGCCACGTGCGCCGAGTTTCGCTAATAGTTTACTATCTTTTCTTTTGTTTCTAGTGTTGGAAAACACCGAGATCAGCGCTGATGCTGTGATAGGCTTCACCAAGGAGTTGTTCACCGATGGGCGCGGGCTGAAAGGATGTGCGCTTCGGATGGCTTGCTGGAGTGCCAGTCAGCAGTATAATCCACCTCAGGCCTTGACTCGACTTGCTAGGTAATATTAAATAAATAAAAATTCAATTTATTCGCTTTGTAAAGCTTACATGCTAAATTATTACAATAACAATACAGCAAACTAAGTAAACTAAACACAACGAAATGGTCGCTGACTCAGCATTGTGTTGATTACCAGCAGGCTAGTAACCAACGCTGATCTTCCGTCAGCTCCATTTTCTCACAGTATAATTTATTCTGTTTCAAATCCTACTACTATTATAAAGGCGAAAGTTTGTAAGTATGGATGTATGGATGTTTGTTACTCTTTCACGTAAAAACTACTGAATGGATTTGAATGAAACTTGGTACACAGAATCTCTAGAGCCTGAAAAATAACATAGGCTACTTTTTCCATTATAACGCGGGTAACACCGCGGGGCACAGCTAGTATTAAATAAATAATAACCGTGAAAAAAAGGGATATTCCAGCGAATTTTTCTTTCATCATTTGCAAAACCAACTTGAAAAACTGATTGAGAACGGATTTTGACCATTCTATTTCAATTTAAAAGCAGCTGGTCCTTTTTAAATTTGTAAATAAACTGTCGAGAAGTTCTTATCCGAATATAACTTCTTCAATATTAAATGTTATGTTTTTGCCTTTAAGTTTAGTTGTATCGGTGCAATGCTTTCTTTTACAGCAACAAGCTAATATCGCCGATAGTGAACACCACCGCGATCGAAGACGCAGTGTTGTCTGGAAGAAACGGCCGTGACTGCGAGAGCTACTCACCCTGCCCGATAAAAAAGCACCATCTGCCGGGACTTATCGACAAAATAGCAGAGTTTACTAAAACTTTTTAAGAAGTAGTAAATTAAATTCAATTTGCTTGTTCTATGAGTTAGAAAGTTTGTAGAATGTATTTATTCTTTTGTCTTTTGTATAAACCACGTTCAATAAGATTGGATAAAAAAATCGTGTAGGTATCTCAAGGTCACTGGTAACCACGAAATTGCTAAGCAAATGCTGATTAAGGCATGGTTCTAAATAGTCTATATGACTAAAATAAAAACAAATTACTCTAGTCCATTAAAAGTTCGCGAGACAGCACATTCGTACGTTTTGTAATGAACTTACCTATACGTCACAATCCCCTATACAACAATATACAAGTATTTACAGACTTACAGCTGGGTATCTCGAATTCCGAGGTGAACTTACTATTGGCGATGCAAAGATTATCCGCACGCCTCTAGCGGCGAAATTTAGAAACTGTCTAAGAACGACACTTTGTTTGTTTTTATCTGATTTGTATTTATTATTTATGTTTTTCCCTGACATTAATTGTAACGAAAACTGTCAAAGTGTCGTTCTTAGACAGCTTCACAATTTTGACACTAGAGGCGCTAGTTAGAATCTTTGCATCGCCAATAATGACTGGACTACTACTTCGGATCTTTGATGATAAAATGTGCCAAGACATAGAACATCTTGGTAAATTTTATTGAACTAATAAAGCGAAAAATATGTGTCCAATATTTTTGGACGGGCAAACAGGCGGACTTATTTGTATGTAGACATCTCGCCTATTTTCGCTTTGAAGGAAATTAACTATGTCAATAAAAGTAGCGTTTATAATTAACCGGCCTTTTATTTATAATTATTTAACATTATCTAATCATCACATGAACATTTAAACATATTATCTCTCTGTAGTTTACTGGCGTATTCCAAGGGTGTAAAACTTAGAATATCCTTCCTTTTCGGATCTGACCCGCTCTTCAATAGAAATCTCACGACTTCTGGGCAATTGTATAGAACAGCCTGAAAAGAATTTAACAATTGTATTGTTAATTTCTAAATTAAAATGCTGGTAAGATTTGGATGAACGGAAAATAGAATACTTTTACTCCCGATCAGTCGCAGGGCAAATGGAAATATGTGAAACTTAGGCAAGTAAAACATCTGCATCTAAACAATAGTCCTGAAGTTTAAATTTTTTCGTTTAATAATTTTGACTGAAACATAAATAATGTCGCTTGATTATGCATAAATATTATAAGAACAGTTAAATATCAAGCTTCAAGCATTGTAAAATTCGCAAAGGCGTCTGAAACAGTTCGTTCGCCATGTCTAGATCCGTGCCATCTTGATTTGAGACTAGCCAGTCAGTTGATAGAGGCCTCTTTGACAGCGGTCGTCAACATTATCTTACACCTAAAAATGAGCTTTAAGCTTTATGTAGCTTTATGTGTGTAAAGTTTGTAACCTTATGTAATGGCGTCTGGAACAATTCGTCCGCCATGTCTAGATCCGCGCCCGCCATCTTGAGACTAGTCAGTCGGTTGATAGAGGCCTCTTTGACAGCGTTCGTCAACATTTCCGTGAGCGCGTGGTTGTCGGCGCTGGTGAGGTGGGCCCCGCAGCGCATGAGGAGTTTTATGATACCGCTGTTATTGTTGTAAACCGCTGTCATTAGTGGACATTCACCTGAACTGAAAATAAAAAAAAATATATTTTCGGACAATCCAAACAACTAGCCCCGTGGTAAGCTCTATGCTTACATACATACATATTTTTCGAACGAAGTTCTATCCTTGTTAAGCGATAAGGATCCGGGTGTCCCTTGACACCTCTCAAGTTTTTTTAGTAAACATATTACACACCTCAGGAGAAAGTGCATGCAGAATATACAAACACTTGACCCCTTGTCGGGAATCGAACCCGCTACATCTTGCCCGCAAGCGGACCCTCGCCCACCGCGCCACTGAGGCAGTCTCAGCAGGCAAATTACAGGGCGTTAAACAGTGGCTAACTGACTGTGGGAGACTTGAGCCCAGTACCCTGTATATTCCATGGCTGGCATTTCAACGATCATGGACTGTTTCTTTTTTCCTTGGATTTTTTTGTTTCAAAATTAATCATAATTTCGTAGTGAAATGTAATTATCAATAATAGTTCATTTATATTCCTTCGCAACATTTCCAAAAACGCGTTTCTTGGCCGAAATAAGAAGTGACGACTTAAAAAAACAACTTGAATATTTAAACGTAGCTTTAGACGTTAGTAGAACAGGTGAACATCCAAAGCCACACAGGTAGAAATCATAACCCTCCAAAAAATGAAATGAAAGGCAAAAAGGATTTTGCCGTAGTCGCGTAAAAAATAAATAGATATATACAGTTGAATCGAGCAGAGACAGACAAACACCTGGGAGACCTTGTAGTCATAATTACCCTATTAACATCCCACTGCTGTGACACGGGGACTTCTATCTTGGCGAGAGAGATTAGGCCTTAATTCACCACGCTGGCCACGTACGGGTTGGTGAATATCACATACGTTTCAAACTCTTTAAAGTTCTCAGAACATGCCGGTTTCCTCACGATGTTTGCCTTAACCGTTAAAGCACCAGACCTTGTAGTGTTACCTGGTTTTGATATGAACATTAGCGCCGCTCTTCAACAGTAACTCTACAATGACAATGTTCCCTTTAAGCACGGCCTCGTGTAATGGCGTCTTTCCTTGCGAACATTGGCAGTTTATGTCAGCGCCCATTTCTGAAAACAAAATTGTATTTACATATTAAAAGATAAATAAATAAATATTATAACAGCAATAAAGGCTATTTTATTTTATTTATTTATAAATAAATATTACCGGACAATCCATACAACAATATCTAGCCCCGTGGTAAGCTCTAAGCTTGTATTACGGGTACTAGACATCTGATATACTTAATATACTCATCATATTTTATATAATAAATATTAAGCACCCAGACCAAGGAGAAAGTGCTTGCAGAAAATACAAACACTTGACCCCGCGACGGGAAATGAGACAGTCGCTTATATCGCGCAAATTTGGCAGCTTTTTAGCGATAAGGCCGCCTATTGTACATTTGTTTTGTACGCGTTGTTGTATATATATTTCTCTGTGTGTATAAAAAAGTGTTTTTGTATTGTTTGGCCGACGTCTGTATTTACCAAGGAGCTTCTTCACGACAGCTAGGTCACCGCGCTCGATGCCGTACAGCAGCAATGAAGAAGTGACCTTCGCAGCCACGTCCGTCAGCACTTTGGGGGACTGGATGTTTAGGGTCGTGCCTAGGGCCTCTTTAAGGGAGCCGTCCTGAAACCACCATGTTAGAAGCACTATTGTAGTGTAGTTACTCGGGGCTTCACTCGATAATACAAAGTGCAGAAAAAATTCGACCTATCAAGTAATTGCGCGTTGGTGTAATTGGAAGCGCGCCGGGGCGCTATCCCGGAGATGCAGGTTCTAATCTTTTTCAGTATAAAATTTAAAAATTATTGTAGTGTCCTAATCGCTGTCTAATGTCATTTGATAATCTGCTGCTAGGGTTAATTCAAGGAATTTATAACCACAGGAAGCGATATACTGTCATTCTCGCCCTCTAGCCGACAACCGGGAAATTTGACCTCGGTAAACGATGCATATGTCTCAGTTGCAATCGACGATTCGAAGAATTCACAACGTCGAAAAATTACGAAATGTGCAGTGCTAATGTGTAAAAACTACAGCAATCGAACACCTGCTGTTTCCTTTCACCCGTAAGTACGAATTTATAATGTATTAGCGCTTTATTTTATGTTAAATCAATAAAATAATAACAAATTTGAAAAATAATACGCCTAAAATGAAAAGACTTACATTTTAATGAATATTTTACAGTAAACCTGTCCTACTTAAATCTGACGGATTATGCCATTCACTCACGCCATTTTTACTTCGTTCTTCGTTCAATATTGACGGGGCCTTATCGATTAACAATATCGATATGAAAGAAATTCTTCATACAAAGATAAGGGGGTAAAAAGTATCACGTAAGAGGTACCAAGAGTGTAGGAAACTGTTTACTTTCGAGCGAATGGAGTGAGTATGGAAGTATTATAATCGTAACAAAATGAGATTGAGGATTGATTCTCTATGGTAAAACGAGTCCGAAAAAATCAAATGCTTTACTTTCTGTATATGCGTGCGCCTGTTTTCCTTCGTTCGCACTAGAGCCTAAAAAAAAAAAAAAAAAAAACCACTGAACCGAATTTGATGAAATTTTGTATTGGGGGTAATGTTGTAAATATCTAGGACAGTTTTTGTTTCGTATTTTATATTACTTGATAATTTAAGCTACCTGTGATATTCAATATTATAAGGAAATATTCGGTATAATTATTATTTACGTACTTTTTATTTTTGTAGTATTGACTGTACGAAATCAAACGTTTTATTTATAACTTTTATAGATTCCCGACCGATCCAGCAAGAAAAAGAAAGTGGGTAAAAGCGGTTCGGAGCCACCAAACATGGATCCCAACAAAGCATCATAGAATATGCAGTCTGCATTTCACGATAAATTGTTTTAATGCCACTAAACAAAGAAAACTGCACAAAGATGCTATTCCTACATAGGCTACTTTTTCTACCGGTATTCCCACGGGAACGGGAACTAGGCGGATGAAACCGCGGGGCACTGCCAGTTAGTACTAAAATCTTCGCTTTTTAGATGAATGGTAAGAAAAATAAATAAACAACTTAAATAAGTTCTTGTTTTATTTCAAAACAAAAACAAAAGTAGTTACAAATGATACCCTCTACGGATCCACGTAAAATATACAAGTAGGTAAAAACCTAGAAAGTATTAAACTTATTGGTGCCCCCTTACCTACACTGGGTACTGGTATATAATCACTTGTAAAACTTGTCCAAATTATGCTTATTAATGTTTTACTTAGTTAATTACTTCTTCTTCACTAAATCGCAGTACCCCCTACCTTGAAAATTTAATTCATTCATTAGTTCGTTCATATCGATAATCAACTTAGGGCATCCCTAGTTTTGACTAGTTTTGAAAGCAATATCACTCGATAAAATAAAGAAGGTCATCAGTGTTCTTTGGAAAATAGAAAGCGAAATATTTTCAACACGAAAGAGAGCGAGACACACAATTCGTTCGTATTTGGTCGGATAATAACCTCACCCCCCGCTAATGTTGGTCGAACGAGTTTTCATAGTATCTTCAGCTCATTTCGCTTTCTGTGGTTATAAATTCCTTGGGTTAATTCCACGAAGGGCACGTATATTTTCAGGAGAAACCATAGCAAAAGGATATATAAGACAAATCATTAATTTTTATTTATTATTTCATCTATTTAGTATATTTAGGAGCAGGGACGCGGTCTTATTTTGCGCGCTCTAATACAATAATGTCCGATCACCTTTCTCTTCTTTTAAAGGTACATTATGTGAATATCTATATTAATAAAAATGAATTGTTGTTCGTTAGTCTGATTAAAACTCGAGAACGGCTGGGACGATTGAGCTGATTTTGGTTTTAAAATGTTTGTCGTAGTTCAGGGTAGGTCTAAACGGTGAGCAAATAAAGAAAAATTGCCAGGAACTTTTTTACCCGTGCGACGCCGGGGCGGGTCGCTAGTAAATAATATAATTTTACCTGAATATCTAATGATGCTATGCTAGTCAGTTCTCCTCGGATATTTTTCCCCATCATCTGTAAACGAAAAATAACTAATCACGAGCTGACCCGGCAAACATTGTTTTGCCATTTACATTAACACAATCCCACAAAAGCTCTCAATTCCACTCCTCCTACTCCCACTTATACGCCCACCCGCTGGGACTCTTTCTCTAATTAGTCATTTCAAATCCCGAACGAACGCAAAAATATAGGAAACACATCATATACCATGTGACTTGGTCTCTTCAAACCCATGGTCACGTCTTCCGCCAGCTCGAGAGACCAAGAGGTACAAGCTCTCAAGAGAGAGAGAGTTCGAGAGATGAGAGTTCGAGAGATCAAAACAATATTTTCACTTCCTTACCTCAGTCTTTTCCTTGTAAGTCAGTTCGCTTTTCGCAAGTA
Source organism: Gymnoscelis rufifasciata (assembly GCA_929108375.1). Taxonomy (NCBI): domain Eukaryota; kingdom Metazoa; phylum Arthropoda; class Insecta; order Lepidoptera; family Geometridae; genus Gymnoscelis; species Gymnoscelis rufifasciata. The sequence goes on from OV815320.1 coordinate 3,283,994, forward strand.
CATAGGAGAGTTTCGTCAGCGCGGCTTCCGGGGTCATATCTGAACCGGAAACCACTCCATATTTAGCTAGGATCTGGAAACAGACATTTATACGTGTAAATGTATATTTTATACGTATTGTATATATTATAAAAAAGGGTTATTTAATCTTTTCGCTTCAATTGCACCTTTTTAACCCCCGACCGAAAAAGAGAGGTGTAAATATAAAACATTATAAACTAACATATACAGGCTTTAAATCGTAAATGGCATTGTATTCAGCCTTGCAGGTTTGCTTGCAAACTGAATTAATCCAAACTTATCCTAAGACAGATATTCATTAAAATTTAATAAGCGTTGAATTTTTTGTTAAAATCAATACGTTTCAGGCATCTACAACTTAATCTTATCTTCTAGTTATCCTATGATACAACGACAATTAGATTCCTAGAGTCGCAGACTTTCCATACAATTTCTAATTTGTCACTCACTATTTTATAGTCTATACTCTATTTTAGATAACATACCCCTAACTTTTTTTTGTCCCTAAAGATCACTTTGACACTTGTGTCTGTCGTAACGTGACAATTCGCGCTAAATAAATAGAATTTAAGATGCTTAAAAATGGCGTTCAACTGAGTAACATCATAACCACTTTATAATTTTATTTAACTCGACACTGGCAAATTGTCGCGTCAAGCGCAAAGTCCAATTACAAGAAACTGAACTGAACTGTCTATTTTGAATAAGAAGGTTATTTTTTAGTTTAAGTTTATAAAGCTGTTGTTTGTCAATTTGTAAGTGCTGTGCATGCCTATAATTATAGTCAATGTCAATGCTTTAATTATAGTTAATTAAGTTAAGTAATAGTATGTGTGATGTTGGCTTGCCCTGATAAATAAATAAATAAACATTTACTCGACACTATAATTGTATTTGCTATATTATGAAAACAATTCATGTGGTCTACGCCTCGCTCTGCTTGCTCACTACTATGTAGGTTATGGCTGAAAATCAACGTTAGCTCGCCTTGAGCATGTTCCACGTTGAGCCTCGACCATTTGACGTACTGCAGCACACACAATGTGCAACTGTCCATTTTTTTGCAACATATATTCTCTGTATATATATATATATATATATTGTAACTGTTTTATTTTGTATTACTTTATCTTTGTGTGTCTGTAGTCGGAAATAAATAAATAAATATTTCCGGACTAATCACACAACATCACCTAACCCCAAACTAAGCAGAACTTGTACTATGGGTGTTAGGTGACTGATATACTACATAGATACATTTTTTTTTTGTAAATACATACATATTATACATAGAAAATACCCAGACCCGAAACCAGAAATTGCAGATCGTACAAAATCTGGTCCCGCGGCGGGAATCGAACCCGCAACCTCCTGCGCCTCAGGCGGGCTTTCGCCCACCGAGCCACAGAGGTCGTAAAATGTTTTTATTATTATTATTATTTAAAGAGTTAAACCTGTCCAGTCTCATACAGAGCAGAGACGCCACCAGAGCTGCACTGCGTGATGATGACGATGATGACGCCCCTGCTGACCGCTTCTTCGATGATGCGGAACACATCCTCGCGGTTCGAGGGGATGTTCCCGGCACCATAGCTCTCCAGCACCACACCTGAACATAAATCGAAATTTAAAATTTAAGAAAAACCCCCGATTCCAATGCCTTCATTTCCTTTTCTATAAAACAACATTATATTATGTTATGTGGACGCGATGCGCTTTCATTTGATACCCCACTGTAGTATATTTGCAGGTTTTCTGCTTTCCTTCCCCACTCTCACCCCCATAACTTTTAAACGGCTCAACCGATTTTCATTAATCATGTCTAAGAACACCCGGGCTAAACTCACCTTTCATATAAAAAAAATTAAATTGAAATCGCACCATCCGTTCGGGAGCTATGATGGAACAGACAGACAGACAGACACGTCAAACTTATAACACCCCTCTTTTTTGGTCGGGGTTTAAAAATAGAGTTCTCTCAACAAACAGATACCGATGTAGATCATTACTTCACCGCTCCAACACCGGCTCAGACTACAATGACACGTCGAATGAAGTAAAGGACCTACTCGAGTAGATCAAGCATATGTGGAAGTTGAGATGTGTCGTACTTTATGGATAGTGCATACTAATAGGGTCGGTAGATGACAAAATATTTGTCAGTCGTTTATTATAAAAAAATAAGGTGTGTGTGCGATTCACACAGGATATAATGAAATGTTTAAAAAAAAAAAAAAAAAAGGTATATCTAAGTAGTAGGTATCTACTTAGATATAGTTAGGTCAACATTATCACGTTCGAGTTTGCTTTACCTTGCGTGACATGCATCAGGATGAGCTTAAACAATTAGCAATATGCCTTTGCTATGAGAACAACTGAGGTCTTACACACCGTTTAGCAAAGTGCATAAAACATCATGCATCTACTTTGTCTGTGTTTAATATGTAGAATAAAAAATATCTATATATCTATGACTATTATATTAAGTACTAGCGGCACGCCCCGGCTTTGCACGGGTAATTATTCAAAATTGTTTCAAAATGATTCGAATTTTTCTCGCCGTAAAAACCATCCACTCCAACGAACATTTAAAAAAATAAATTGGCTAAATTGGTATAGGCGTTGTTGAGTTATGCGCTTAGCAACACATTTTGCGATTCATTTTTAACCCCCGACAAAAAAGAGGGGTGTCATATGTTTGACGTGTCTGTCTGTCTGGGACATCATAGCTCCCGAACGGATGAAGCGATTTCAACTTAGTTTTTTTTGTTTAAAAGGTGAGTCTGGCGCGAGTGCTCTTAGACATGTTTCATGAAAATCGGTTGTGCCGTTTAAAAATTGTGGGGGTTAGAGTGGGGAAGGAAAACCGAAAATCTGCAAAAACTCGAGTATCAAATGAAAGCGCATTGCGTGCACATTACACATTATTATGGTGTTTTACTTTTAAGGAAATTGAAGGATTTGAATCGGGGGTTTTTCTTATATTTTAAATTTAGATTTATTATTTATAAGAAGATTAAGGTAAGAGAAAACATACTATTGATTGCAATCTTCAATTTGGTGTAACCGACAACAAACATAAACTTGGTTCGGGTCAATTTGTGTAACGTTAGTTTTTTGAAGAAAGTTGGTTTTATATTGGTGTATAATTTTTCGTTCAAGCTAAGAATTAGTGTAAGAGCAATGCTGGTTTGTCAAGATACATTTGTCAAGATAAGTTAGTGTAACTTAACCTTCTTCGGTCATAGGAATACAACAATTCGACTTATGTAAATGGATCACCATACCTACTCAGTTACAACATAATTTCGACGGAAGTCTGCAAAATTTACAGTTAAAATGTGTAGCGTAACTGTATTTTTTTAAAATTAGAATTTTATTATTATGCTCTTCGAAAGAGCAGAAAAAAACTAAAAAAACTGTATACTCAACTTATTTTACGTGTTTTGGTGGTTAACCCAATTGAACTGCCAACCGACGATATTATGTACAATATCTATGCTATAATGGTAGGGTTTAGTTTTGAAAATAACTTTTTGAATGGGATTAGTTACCTGTTAACGAATTATTAACAACTAACTAAGCGACAAAATATTATCAAGCGACAATTTTTTTATTTCCGCACACGACCATTCAGTAGGGAGCCGATCGCGCGGCAGATAATTTTGTGATCTTAATCCCCCTCCCGTACCTTCGTGCCCGAGTGACGCCTGCCACTCCACAACGAAAACTCAACTTAGTGTCACAAAACTATAATAGTTAGAGATATGATGTAACAACGTTCTTTGTAGATAATGATAAGTTCTACAAAGTTGTAATACATCACTTAGTTATATATTCAATAGTTTTCGCAGCATTCGCGATTAAAGAAAGATTTTAGGTTTATTTTTTCATAAAAATCGGTTATTGTCACAAAACTATAATAGTTAGAGATATGATGTAACGACGTTTATTGTAGATAATGATAAGGTCTACAAAGTTGTAATACATCACTTTGTTATATATTCAATAGTTTTCGCAGCATTCGCGATTAAAGAAAGATTTTAGGTTTATTTTTTCATAAAAATCGGTTATTGTCACAAAACTATAATAGTTAGAGATATGATGTAACGACGTTTATTGTAGATAATAATAAGGTCTACAAAGTTGTAATACATCACTTTGTTATATATTCAATAGTTTTCGCAGCATTCGCGATTAAAGAAAGATTTTGGGTTCTTTTTTTTCACCATGGGTTACATTATCGGAGTTTGGTAAGGAATCATATTATTTTTGAAAACTAAATATAGCCTATGTCACTCAGGGATAGTGTAGCTTTCGAATGGTGAAAGATTTTTTTAAATCGGTGCAGTAGTTTCAGAGCCTATTCGAGACAAACAAACAAAAAATCAAACCTTTCCTCTTTATAATATTAGTATAGATATCAGATATCTAGTACCCGTAACACAAGCTTAGAGCTTACCACGGGACTAGATGTTGTTGTGTGTAATGTCTGGAAATATTTATTTATTTTATAAACCCCACTTATACGAGTAGATTGAAACAAATATTCTAAATTTGTGTAGATATAAAATTAAGACGAAGAAACGTAGCTTACTAGCGAGATGCAGGAATCGAACCCACGTCTTCCATTATACGCATGGACGTGCTGACCGCCACACCAACCTCGCCACTAAGTCGTCGTTTCAATTTCTTCTACACTTGCAACTACGTGTTACGCCTCGTACTAGCGACATCTAGTAGAACATTCTAACACCAACCTCGCCACTACCACAGAATACATAATAGTACAAGTACCACTACGTCGTCGTTTCAATTTCTTCTACACTTGCTACTACGAGTTACACCTCGTACTAGCGACATCTAGTAGAACATTCTAACACCAACCTAGCCACTACCACAGAATACATAATAGTACAAGTACCACTACGTCGTCGTTTCAATTTCTTCTACACTTGCTACTACGAGTTACACCTCGTACTAGCGACATCTAGTAGAACATTCTAACACCAACCTAGCCACTACCACAGAATACATAATAGTACAAGTACCACTACGTCGTCGTTTCAATTTCTTCTACACTTGCTACTACGAGTTACACCTCGTACTAGCGACATCTAGTAGAACATTCTAACACCAACCTCGCCACTAAGTCGTCGTTTCAATTTCTTCTACACTTGCTAGGTACCTACTACGCGTTACGCCTCGTACTAGCGACATCTAGTAGAACATCCTAGGACTATTCTAAAGTGAAAATTAATTTCTAGTACCTACTGATTAACGTGATAGTTTTGTCTTATCTATGTTAGGGCTTAATGACTATCTAAATTATATCTATGAATCGTTCATTGTTATAATAAAATTATACAACGGTTTAAAGTACGGCGAATGGACTTTAAAATAATACACTTGTTTTCAAGAAGAGAAAACAAACTATACGTAACAATTAAATATCGTAATTATCGTAGTCTTGTGACTATTGTGGTTGCGGCAGAATACCAGCGTTCACTGTGAACACCAGTGGACATACCTAGAGCTGAGCCGTTGCCCTTTTACTGCTGTAGCACACACGTACCTGTTCACTCTGTGTTTTTATATATGTATAAATATGTTTCGTAATTTAAAAATGTATGTTGATTTTGAGTCTTTATTATTATTGTGTGTGTTTCTGTAGTAAATAAAATTATGTCTATCTATTTACTAAATGTATTATTCAAATATCATCTGTCCATGTGGTAAAAAAGTACAAGTAGGTTTTACCTTCAATGGGAGGCGAGCAGAAGGCCTGCAGCACAGCAGTGCTGATGCTGGGGAAGAAACGCAGCAGTCCCACGTTCTTCGACATACTGGCTGTTAAGCTGAACTTCTCTATCACGTTCGGCTTAAAGATGGCCGCCTTGTTCACTTCTAAGTCTAGACCGACTTCTACAAGAGGAACACAGTTCGGCGAGTCGAACGCGTAGAGATGCGTGGCGGAGATTTTTCGGGTCCTGAAAGAGTGTTTACCAATAGATAGCTATAAAAATCAACTTTTGTAGTAGGTTTTGTCTGTTCAAGTTTCGTCCGTAAGTGGTAACCCTCTGAATCCTTGCACGTGACCTCCGGGTGGTGCTAAGAACAGTCTCCGGTGGTAGGCTTCGGCCGCGGCTTGTCACCACCCTCCGGGCTGGGCCAGTGCGTGAAGCGATTTTTCGTGTTTCGTAATGTGGTCCGGAGAAGCCATCTACCTTCTAGGTCTTCATGTCCCATCTTAGACCACGTCGTCACTTTACATCAGGTGAGATTGTGGTCAAATGAAGGCTTAAAATAATGATACTAAATGATTGAAAAGAGAGGCTTCTAACTATGCCGTGTAATGTATGTTCCTTTGTAGCACTACACACATAACGCCCGGGTCGATTTTCATGATTCAAGCGTCGATCGATTCCTCTTAGTCCGACAAGTATCACTTAAGTCATGAATACAGTAAATATTTAATATAGCGAATACTGCACGCCAATATGTTAAAATAAAAAAAGTCAATTAAATATGTCGCGTATTGTCATTGTTTTTGCAAACCGCTTAGCAATCGCTCTGGCAAACGCGAAACTGTAACTAAGCATACATAAAGTTAATTATTAAAAAAATCTGATTATTTACTACTTTCAATATTTGTCTCCGGTATCTACTATAATCTAATTAGCCCACGACCAAAAAAGAGGGGTGTTATAAGTTTGACATGTCTGTCTGTCAGTGACATCACAGCTCATAAATTTTAAATAGGTAATTATTTTTTTTTAATGAAAGGTGTATTTTGCTCGAGTGTTCTTAGATAATAATGAAAATTGAAAGTAGGGAAGAAGAATTGAATAGCTGTAATTATACTCCAGTAAGCTCTCAAATGAAAGCGCGCACATTAAAAAATAATATTAATCCTATGAAATAAAGTTTTGGATCCGGTTTTTTTTTATTTATATTATGTAACAATCTTTGATTCGAATACCTATTTCCTCTGAAGAGTCGGCTGCTAAAGTAGATAGTGACCTCGGGAATGTTCAGAGTCCCAGCGATTAGCAGAGACGAAACGAAGTTGTCGACACCGTCACTCCGCGGCTCGAAGATCGGTATCTATTGCGTACACATTTAAACAAAATAGAAAAGAAAATAATACGGGTACTTCATATCTGATATACTCAATATAATAGACATACATATATAAATGTATTTTTATTATACATGTAAAAACCTAAACCAAGGAGAAGTGCACTTACGCAGTCCTAATTAAACTTCCAAACTTTACTCCAAGCATAGAATAATAAATTACTACGTAACTCCGAGATAAAAGGGATACCTAACCTAATATTTTAATGGTAAATGTTAAAAACATGCTTTATATAATACTTATAGGATTAAGTATTATATATAGTTATACTTAGATCAAATTGGGAATTTGAATAAGGAAAATACTGGACAACTATTTTTGCTTTATCAATTAAATAAGGAAATGCCAAGATGTAGAGAGCATCAGAGTTTCAGAGTTCTTGTCACGTAAACATTTAGTAGGTACCTAAACCGTTGATCGAAAGCATTACGTCTTGCGAAACTTCAATGCACTGTACCATCTTCATTCTTTGTATGCGAGAAAAAAACTATGGGTAAAATTTTTAAGAAACCAAATTATACACTTACTTTTAATATTACTTTTTGGAGTTTACTCTTTAAGAAACGATTTGAGTTATAAGGCCCGGTACGGAAATTTTATGAGGAGTAAAATCAAAAAGTGTAACACGAAAAGTTGAGGCGTTACGTAGAAAGAGACAAACATATATATCTGTAGGATTGAACGTGTAAAAGAATGAGATGGAATACATTACACAGCGTATCTCATTCTCGGGGTCTCCTCTCTGCGCGATACTTCGTAGTTGAGACTACGAAGTATCGAACTACGAAGTATCGCGCAAAGTGGTATTGCTGTATTTTATTTATATTATTTTGTAACATACTTTATGTAATACGCTTTATTGAAGTAATATAAATAATCCGAATAATTACAGATATATTATGTTTGTTTCTCTAATCATTTTAGCAGATGCGTTCATTTACCCTTTTCTTCTATTCGATATATATCATAATTATAGTTCGTAAGGAGTAAACTCCAATCGTGTGTCGTAGCTGACACACATACACTTTTTTTTGTCATCTATCCTATTTTCAACACAATACCTGAGATCCAGTCAGCACAACCCCTTTGCCAATGTTCTCGAACATGAAGGATAGCGCGGATGCTGTGTAGCACAGAGTATCAGTGCCGTGGAGAACCACGAACCCGTCATAGGCTTCGTAGTAAAACTGAAATACATATAAACATTTGAGTTCCGTAGATCAGCGAAAGATAGATTTACTATATTAATTAAATTAAAGAAAAGGTATATTAACATGCTTAAGAAAAAAAATTAAAGCAAGCTTTTATTTGGTAACTACTTGATGCTAACATACTATCTTTATAAAAAATAGAGACATCTCATCTCATTCAGACGATAGCACATCTGCACCCGATGCCGTCCCCGCGCCTATATATAATTCTTCTGTGAGTGTGTATGTCACTGAACTTCTCTCAAACGACTGGACCGATTTTGATGAAATTTTTTGTGTGTGTTCAAGGGGATCTGGGAAAGGTTTAGATTCTAATTTTGAATAAAAATTTTATATATTTATTTACACACATACACATACATATAGGCTGGTACATTGCTAGTTACGAAGAACATTACAAGGTAGTTTTAGTTATATTATGTAGATAAGTATTCTATTAGGTACATTTAACATTATTATTGCTGTGTTTACTGTATCTACACAATGTCAACCTTAACTGTTAGCACAAAATATCACAATGACGCGGTTTGCTGTTAGAAATCTCTTTTAGGGTTCAGCTCACCCTTTGTAAATTGTGTTTATTGTATGATCTTATTGTTTAACTGTGTTTTTGTGTGTATTCAATTATTATTACATTATTAGTAAGGAATAGCTAGGTAAATAGCGACGCGGAGGGAAACGCGGCAGGGCGGCACGGCGGCGCGTGTGTACAGTGGATCGGTGCGGCGGCGGGAGCACGGCGGCGCGGCTCGGCAGTGGAATCGTGTGCAGCAAGCCTTATAATATTACATGCTCGATGGAGTTATTGCCTGTATTTTTTTTTGTGGCTAGTAGATCACAGTTTTTATAAAATTAATGATTTCTTTCATTTAACTTTGACATCGTTAATGAAATTAATGAAATTAATTTCAATTGTTATGGTGGAAGCATTTAAACATTTGTATGCCATTTTACTGGTTAAGTTTGTGAGTGAAACCTTATATCAAACTAAACATCTATTATTGTAGGTACCATACATTTGGCAAATAAATACATTTCATTTCAATTAAAACATAATTACTAAGGCTACCTTCCATCTCCTTTATTTGATCATTATTGTTAACGCCGGAAGTGACTTGCAATATTGTTTGTAAAAATGTTTATGCTTTTAAAACGTATAAAATAATCCCATAATTACCTGAATATCTTTAGCGATCCGAACCCAATCCGCCTCAGTCATGTTTGATGAGTCCAGAAGCGTTTCATATTCGAAAATTTTGTAACATATCCTCCAATTAACATCCTTAGTTTCTAAAAAAAAACGTTCAAACATTTTTGTAAAAGAGTTGTCATAATGTGTGTACATCTATTAGAAAAAAATGGTTTTGGGATAGAGGGCACTTGTACAAACAATAATAACATCTGTTAAGCACATTAAAGAGTGAAACCTTTTTTTTTAATTTGAGCTGGCACACCATTGTCACAAAGGTTCAATCCTCATTCAACAAAAGTAACAACCTTTTTGGACTCAGCTCTACGCAAATAAAAAAAAAGGTTCGGCAAACTCAACGCGCGGCAGAGTTTCTCCCAGAGCGGCATATCGTTGAGCTGCGGGAATTGCCGCATTCTGTTTTTGTCACATTCTTGGTCACACTCTCTAATAGATCCTAAGATAAGTATATATGGTAGAGTTCATAAATGTCGTATAGATGATAAGTGTTGTAAAGATCTTCATCATCAGCACCCTATTAACGTTCCCACTGCTGGGACACAGGGACTTCTCTCTTGACGAGAGAGATTAGGCCTTAATTCACCACGCTGGCCAAGTGCGGGTTGGTGAATGTCACATGTCCTTCAAACTCTTTTAAAGTTCTCAGAACATGCCGGTTTCCTCACGATGTTTGCCTTCACCGTTAAAGCACGTGTTTAAAGCGCACATAAATTTCTCAAGAAGAAAAATCCAGAGGTGCGTGGCGGGGTTTGAACCCACGACCTTCGGAATGAAAGTCGAGTGTCCTCCCACTTAGCCAACACGGGTTTTTACCGTAAAGATCTTACTCGGAAGGATGAGGAAGGACTTGTCGAAGCCGGGATCGTCTGCGCTCCTCTTCTCCCACAGCGGCAAGTCGTGTAGCTGCCGGAATTGACGCATTCTGCTCTCGAACACATTCTTCTTGGGACTCAAATCTGGGTACAATAAGATATAAGATATTTACTAGTTGACCCGACAGACGTTGTCCTGTCCCACGTCTCAAAAAACAATATCCAGTTGACCGTATTGTGAACCTAAACCATTCCCAGATCCCCATGAACACACACAAAAAATTTCATCAAAATCGGTCCAGTCGTTTGAGAGAAGTTCAGTGACATACAAACTCACAGAAGAATTATATATATAAAGATGAATAAATAATGCCGGACAATCCACACAGCAACATCTAGCCCCGTGGTTAGCTCTAAGCTTGTGTTACGGGTACTAGACATCCGATATACCTACTCAATATAAAAAATATCTCTATACCGCATAACTTATATAGATATTTTGACTAGGTATACATATTAAACACTTTAATATGATAATATCCAATCATAAGTAACTATTTTAATGATTATAAACGGTTTCAGATTATTTCTAAACTAAACATTCATACATTATTTATTGCACACAAATATACATATACAAAATTTGATAACTTTACCAGAATGTACAAACTATGTACTAACTAATGTTATATAATCTCTACAATCGATTACTTGTCGGAAAATAACAAACATTTCATTCCGATAACGATTTCATTAGCTATCCAATTATTTTCTTCAAGCCATTTCATTAATTTCTCCATAACATTTCTCCATAACGCGATTTATTATACTACTAGCGGCCCGCCCCGGCGTCGCACGGGTATAAAATTTTCCCGGAAATTATTCGAATTTTCCTCGCCGTAAAAACCATCCTATCTCTCAAGTTGGATCGAACTGCACATGGTGTGCGAATTTTATTATAATCGGTTAAGTGGTTAAGGAGTCCATTGAGGACAAACATTGTGACACGAGATTTATATATATTAAGATAAAACTAACAATTATTTTCAAATGCAAGCTACTTTTACCGCGAGAAAATATGTAGTCGTAGCACCGCGGCCACTGCTAGTAATTAATATAACTCAACCAAAATGATGTTTTTTTTGTAAAAAATCTATTGTCTTGTTTGATAAATGAAATGCAGATATCCAATAGAATAGAATCTAATATGTTTAATATTTCCAGATTGCACATGTGTACGTGTACATATTGGTTGTTATAAGGTAATTTCGTTCTAGCATGCTTCACCATCTGGTTTGCTAATTAAATACATTTTGACTTAAAAATAAAATAAAATAATTACAAAATAATTTTCAATCAGATAATTGCCACTCAAAAGAAAAAATAAATACTAAAAAAAATATAAACCGCTTACGAACTGAAAAGTAAAGCTAGTTAATTTTAAAAGTGCTTTGTGGGAAAAACTTGCGGCATAATATGAAATTACCCGACGGCAAAACGAGAATACACTATAATCTATATAAATAAAAATGAATTGTTGTTCGTTAGTCTGATTAAAACTCGAGAACGGCTGAACGGATTTATCTTATCATAGTCTTGAAAAGGTCTAGGGAAGGTATAAAAGGCTAGAAAAAATCGAATATTAGCCGGGAAAAAAAATTGAATAAAAACCCGTGCGAAGCCGGAGCGGGCCACTAGTTCAATATAATAATCCAATTTCAGCGTATTAATGCGAACTTATAATGTGTGTCTATCTGCCCTCTGGTGTGTTGTACGGAATCAATTCTATGTATACATGTATATAGGAGTTTATTTCTATCAACAAGAACTTGAAATACCTACTCCAGCCTAAGATATGAAATGTTTGTAAACAAATGTTCACACAGTAACTGTGCCATGTATATTAAAACTATCTAGCGATTTAGTTTTTAATATGATAAATATTGTTTTTTATCTTTAACTATCGTATTATGAAATTTATAAAGTGTTAAGATAATAAAACTTTTAACGACTTGTAACATGCTGTAGTTTATACATCCCACTGTCTGTATTTCTATCTCTAAGTTCGGCATTAACTCGAAAAGGTTTCTTCTCTACATATTGGCTCGAGATATCATTTTATAATGACTTCTGAATTAGTTAAATTCATTAAAATCATTTTGTTGTTTCAGTTTCGTTGCATTTCCTATTGTATTTTCATAAATTTTAGTTAGACATTATTTTCCGGACTAATAATATTTCCGGACATTTACATTGACATTGACACATAGAGTGTCAATGTCAATGTTAATGTCCGGAAGGACGTTTTGAATTTAGCCCTAAAGAGAAGTCTACAAATTTCGAAGTCAGACTCCCATTTTATATTTTTTTGTTATTTTAGAATAGAAACGGTTTCTACATGAGTAATCATATAATTGTTAATACTTTTAATAAATTAATTATAATTATAATTTTATTAAGCCTGGAGGAGGGCGATGAAGAAACTCCGCAGTTGTAAAACTTTTGTAACTTCATCGTACTACCATGTAACTATAACACTATCTTTGTACACTGATTAATAAATTACTTTTTACTTTTTTTTTATGAGTCGTGACCAAGGCATACGAAGATTTCGTGCAGAGGGGTTACGCAAAGAGAGCGAGTGTACTTGTATCTCTTTCCTACAAAGGCAAAAGGCGTATCCTTTGTCCTTGTCCTTATCTATTTTACAATGGAATAGAAAGGAAAACGCCGTGCTAAGCCAGCTAGAATGCAATCTTGGTAAATTTCGTAAAAGTATTTTTAACACTTTTACAGCAACTTATGTTGTACCTAATTGGAATATAATAATATAAACAAATAAATATGTCTGGACAAGCCATACAACAACATCTAGCCTCGTGGTAAATGAATAAATAAATGAATAAATAAATAAATACATTCTACTTATATTAAACACCCAGATCAGTGAAAAAGTGCTTGCAGGACTTTCAAACTTGATCCTAGGCGGGAATCGAACCCGCTACCTCTTGCGTCGCAAGCGGTACCAGCGCGCCACACAGGCACTCATATAAAATAGAGAATCGTATAGGTATTTCTTAGCTTAAAATTTGATTCCTTCGTTATTTGAAATATTTATCGTGACCGAGAAATTTGAGTGACATTAAGCTTATAAATGAGTATGATAACATTATTGACGAAGTACTCTTATCAATAAAAGCGGTAGATACAGACTTATCTTACCAGTAATGTCAATACACAAGATCACACGGAACACGCTTATGAAATAAAGCAATTCACTTGTTTGTATATATATAACTAGCTGAATGTCCGTATGTAGCTAGTATGTCCACAATTGTTGGAACTTATGTTACATTTTAAGACCAAATGTAAATGCACACAATTTTACAATAAAAATATTCTTATTCTTATTCTGACCCCAGCAAACGTTGTTTTGCAAAGAAAAACTCCCGATTCCAATGCCTTTATTTCCTTAAAAGTAAAACACCATATTATTTTGTAATGTGCACACGATGCGCTTTCATTTGATACCCCATAATATATACTCGAGAATATTAGCAGATTTTCGGTTATCCTTTAAAATTAATTAAAATCGCGTCATCCGTTCGGGAACTATGATGTCCCAGACAGACAGACACGTCAAACTTATAACACCCCTCTTTTTTGGTCGGGGGTTAAAAATGTAAAATATAGTAGCCGATTCTCAGACCTACTGAATACGCATATAAAATTTAGTAAAGCCGCTTCGGAGGAGTACGGTAACTAACATTGTGACATGGATATTGTATATATTATATGTATCTATAATATCCGACGAGTTTGTGAGTTTGACTAATGGTCCGATTTTTATCATTATTTCACTGTTAGATAGCCTTTTTATAAAGGAAGGCACAAACAAGGGCAACGCTGTGACGTTTAAAGCTAGTTTTAGTTATTGTAAATAAAAAGAGCATCGAACATCGTTGGCATACCTACTCGACCGCCATTTTGAAAAAAATGTGATTCGGAGGCCAGTGATGAAGCTCATGTCAATCAACAGAGTAAATGATTACAAAAAAAGTGTTCTATGATCAAATCTGCTAAGTTATACGGTTTCTGATATAATTGGGTCTAAAAACTATAGAAAAAATGTGTCCCCTGAGCTATGTTCTACTTTACTTTATTTTTCTTTTTTCTGACCCGAAAACCCTGTCTGACTGTTATGTTTTTTTTTCTGATCTCAGAAACCGTATCACTTATGATACTTGATCATATAATAATAATATATCGGCCCTAATACTGAGACTTCGTAGTCTGTCTGTTCGTCTGTCGGCTGTATCTCAACCGAGATACATAGAGAAAAGACATTTTGAGGAATGATGTATTTTTCTTTTTAACTAACTAACTAAAAACACAATAAATCCATCCCATCTTAGACCACATCGTCACTTTACATCAGGTGAGATTGTGGTCAAGTGAAGGCTTATCTAACATTAAAAAGATATATAATTATTTATGGGATCTCAACAGCGATATACAACAAACGTGATTTTAATAAACTTAAACGACATTGTGCCAGATCAGTACAAAGTCAAATATTTACTTTCTTAGAAGCACAGGGCATACATGGACAGGTCAATTTATAATTATTAAAACTAAATGGTTTAAACTAAAATTATCAAGGAAATAACATGGTCTTGACAGTTCGCTTCAATGTTTTATACTGAGTTGAGAAGCGAATAGAACAACACAGCTTTATCAGTTCAATTTTGTAGTTATTACAATTTCTTTACCGTTTCAACATCATCAATCACTGACGTGATAGTAACACAATAAACCAGCGCAAATTTTCGCGTAATTTTCTCGTTGTTTCAAGGTAAACAGGGTTTACACTCTCTTATCACCTTCTGAGCTACTGCATAACAAGTAAATTCCACCATATACAAGGTTTATTTATTTATTTATAAATCACATTAAATTACAGATGTAAAAATAAATAAATATAATAAATACATATTTGCGGACTAAGCAGAGCTTGTACTATGGGTAACCTAGTAGTGGTTAGGTGACTGATATACTACATAGATAATTTTTTTTTGTAAATACATTCCTAAGACACATAGAAAACACCCAGACCCGAAACCAGAAATTGTAGATATTACAAAATCCGGTCCCCCGGCGGGAATCGAGCCCGCAACCTCTTGCGCCTCAGGCGAACCTTCGCCCACCGAGCCACAGAGGTCGTCAATGTATGAGAGTTACTTATACATCTATACTAATATTATAAAGCTGAAGAGTTTGTTTGTTTGTTTGATTGTTTGTTTGTTTGAACGCGCTAATCTCAGAAACTACTGGTTCGAATTGAATAATTCTTTTTGTGCTGGATAGTCGAGTTATCGAGGAAGGCTATAGGCTATATAACATCACGCTACGACCAATAGGAGCAAAGATATAGTGGTAAATGTGTAAAAAACGGGAGAAATTGTTCATCTTTGAAGCCTTCCGTTGCGTGCGCCGTGAAAACGGTTCAAGATACACAAAAAATATGTATTAAAGAATAATAGCTCTTTCAATGATCTAAAAAACAGTCCGCGATAGTATATGTCTATCTTTTAAGATTAACTCACAAAAACCGTTTTTATGGTACCTAATTTGGTCGAAATAATTTGTTTAAGTTGTATCAACATAATAATATTAATCTTTATTCAAATAAATATGTTGTTGGTTAAGAGTACTTCATCCATTATAACGCGGGTAGCACCGCAGGGCACAGCTAGTTTATTTATAACTAGTGGCCCGCCCCGGCTTCGCACGGGTTTTTATTCAATGTTTTTCCCGACAATTATTCGAATTTTTCTCACCTTTTAAACCTTTCCTAGACCTACACGAACATTTCAAGACTATGATAAGATAAATCCGTTCAGCCGTTCTCGAGTTTTAATCAGACTAACGAACAACAATTCATTTTTATTTATATAGATGTGTTTTAAGTATTTATTGTCGAAGCGGCAATACAGATACATTATCCCTCAAATGACAACTTTCTATCTATCACAGTTCTTGAGATACAGCTTGGTGACAGACAAACAGACGAAGAAGTCTCAGTAATTGGGTACTGTTGTACCCTTTGCGTACGGAACCCTAAAAAACAACTCCTATACTCACCTACTCATTTAAAAGTCATAACAGGTTGTTAAGCATTGTTCAAGAGAAATCTTTGGGGATACCTATTGTCAGCTAATTTGATAGAATACCTCTCTGGTTTAGGATGAGATTAAACTCTTTCTTAGGATCTACAAGCCCAAAAACGAAATATTGTAAACAGTGTTGGATAACATAATTACCGAGGAAGGCTATTGGATAATTTTATCAAAAGGTTAAGCAGGAAAATACATTATTATTGTTGGAAGTTTCATCTTTCTGTTTACATTTCGCGTCATCGAGTCGCGGAATATTATGTTAGTAGGAAGGAGAACGCCACGCACCTCTGGATTTTCTTCTTGAAATATGTATGTGCGCTTTTTAACACGTGCTTTAACGGTGAAGGCAAATATCGTGAGGAAACCGGCAT
This sequence comes from Gymnoscelis rufifasciata, assembly GCA_929108375.1. NCBI lineage: Eukaryota > Metazoa > Arthropoda > Insecta > Lepidoptera > Geometridae > Gymnoscelis > Gymnoscelis rufifasciata. Next base: position 3,300,939 of record OV815320.1, read on the forward strand.
GTTCTGAGAACTTTAGTTTGAAGGACATGACTGTGACATTCAACAACCCGCATTTGGCCAGCGTAGTGAATTAAGGCCTGAATTCCTCTCGCCAAGAGAGAAGTCCCTGTGTCCCAGCAGTGGGAACGTTAATAGGGTGAAGAGGAGGAGGTAGGGGAAAGTCGCCACCCTTAGGACGCGGGGCACATACGTACAGTATAACAGACAAAATAAACGGCACATAAACACGCTTCTACATGTATCTGCATAGAAATACTGGAGTGAAAATTTAACAGCTAAAACGCTAATAGTTAATATTCAATCAAGTGAATGCAGTTATGAAAAAAACCTTGTTACGTTTAGCAGTTTTGAGTATATAGGTTTCAATGTAACAAGCAAATCGACGCTGGAAATTTGAAATGTCGTAAGGGACAAACCTACGCTATACAGGAGAGCAAAAAAACAAAGTCACAACTTTGTCATTTTTTTCCTATTAAGATGCTTTTTAGACAGAATGATTTAAAATTAATTGATTCATAGCTAAATATAATTTTAACCTCGTTAAACACAATAGTTTAAAAGATGATGTCATTACACTTTGACATTTAGGAAGAGGTGTCCTCTCCATCCAAAGGTTGTCTGGAAGAAATTGCTCTAAGCAATAAGGCCGCCCATTACGCATTTTTGTATTTAGCTTTAAGTCCAAAGTCAAAGTCAAAGTCAAAACGTTTATTTCCTTAGAAGCACATAGCCTACATGGACAGGTCAACTTAAAATTAATAAAACTAAATTGCTTAAATAACAAATATCAAGGAAATAACATTGTCTTGACAGTTCGCTTCAATGTTTTATACTGAGTTGAGAAGCGAATAGAACAACACAGCTATATCAGTTATTACAATTTTGTAGTTATTACAATTTTGGAGTTCTTATTTATAGGTAACTATTATAAGTTTAACATTTACAATAAAAAAAAAATGTTTGTCATATAAGGAAGCTAAACATGAGCATATCAGTCCTGGTCAACCAGAATTATTAGAGCCTGTTACTGTGGAACTAAGCAACATCTATCCAAGCTGCATCATCCTTTATATAATCATTTATTGAGTAATACGCTTTTTGTATTGTGATATCCTGGTGTGTAATAAAGAGTTTTATTATTATTATTATCATTATTATTTAGGTGTCCCTTACACATGGATATTTTTGAAGAGGTGTCCATTACGACGTTAAAATGTTTTTTATAACCTTAGCTAATGAAAAAAAATATGTCGTAGCTACCCGAGCCTTGTTCATGTTTTATGTTGTACTGTTAAGAAATTGTATAGGAAAATGTAGTGATCTTAAACAATAATGAAATATTTTTTTTTTAAATAGTTTCGTTAATGAAGCCTCATTACGAAACCTAAGTAGATTAAGGATGTAGATCATGAAAAACACATATTAACAGATTAGTTGTACTTTTTACTGACAAAATTTTGTGGATTCGTAATTTTGTGTATGCGTATGAAACATACAGTTACTTCGATTTACGACTTTGCTAAAAGCTACATAAACAAAACTTGACCCATACGACTCAAAATTTTACTACAATTTCACTTACGACAAAACAATTTGACTTCATACTTCTTTATTTGAAGATTTATCAAAATTTTAAAAATACAGATTGATAGAGTACAAAATTTCCAGTTGAATGGTATAAAAATGTCCCTTACGACAAAATGTCCCTTGCGACATTTCAAATTTCCAGCGTCGAAATGTATAATTAAGTACCTAGTTTCTTTCAATTCAAATTAGTAAAAATGATCCCATTCAAAAACTGTATAGATCATATTTAGAAATATCAATAAGTAAACTATGGATGAACGATTCTACCGACTTTAGCAGGTTTTTTAATTATCCTGTATGAATCAACCCCATGGCATACTAAAGTATCCCACCTACGTACCCCACCCCTTTACCCCGTAAAGTATCCCATCTTATCTAAGCAAAATAACCTGTTAACCTTGTAACATAATAGTTTCGATTTTTTTTATAACTAACCACAGTAAATTTGTTACACCTAACAAAACTAGATAAATTCGACAATAATAAACGGGGCTCATGTAATATATAAAACTTAACACCTAAATTGTAACCACATGAAACAACGAATAAATGAGTATGAATATGAATAATTCATCAAGTAAAAATATAAAAAGTTAAAGGGACCTACGAAGGGTTCCGACTTTCCCCTCTGTACCTAAATAACTATTTCGATGGGTTTACTTACATCCTTCTGAATTGTCTAGCATTCCAATTGTCCCACCGGTGTAAAGAACCAGAACTTTCCGTTCATTGCTCCTGAAATTCACCAAACTGCCCTTCCTGTCCTCCATAACACTTCTATTCGCTTGTGCGCCATTTTTGTTGAGACTTTCTTCATATTCCTGATATTTCCCATTACTAGTGACCTCCTTGTAAGTAAATACAGGTTGTAAACTATTTTGAAGTTTGTTTGCCGACATCTGTGACTTTGACACTAAGATAAATAAAGAAACCTTTTTAAAATTTAGAATAGAACCTATTTTTAAACTGTTTTTAGTTTTAAATCGCGAAAGCCGGCAAGAACACAATGTTTATTCTGCCACACGTTCGTTCCAAGTTTGAAGTGCGGGCGTACTGAAAATAACGCGGAAGTGAAACACGTGTCTATTAACCTAGTCAATGAAAATACTGCACAGATTGGTGACATAGTTACTATGTAGCTCAATATGTGGGTCAATGATCTTGGAAATGGATTCCAGCACATTGGATTCGAACATTTTCTTATTTTCGTCATGTAATAAAATCAAAAATGTTTTTTTTACAAGGCTTGAGTTCGATAAAACTTAAATATTTTAAAATAACTCTATTAACTATAGATTTTGCAAGCTTTTTTAAAAAGTACTTATTATTAATTATCAGTTACAGTTTGCTTTCTTTTAATTACAAATCTTAAATACTGTAGTCCAATAAAATTGCAGCCGAAAAACTGATAGTCAAAAATGAAGTTTTTTAAAACTAAGTACATTAATATTAAACCAAGTTCTTACACCAAATAAAGTATAAACAAGAAAAAAAAATCTAAATTTAATGATATTGATTGTCAAATCTAAGATTGTTACATACACATGGCACCGACTCAAAATTACTTGGGTATACCTTTATTAGTGTAAGAACTTGATTAATATTTTTAATAAAACAACTTTTTTTTTCTTTTGAGTGGCTATATTCTACTGATTTACATACACATGCACTTTCCCATTTATAATATTAGTAAGGATTGAGTTATATGTTATAATTATAACTCGGGCCGCGGGCAACGGTATAAGAATTTTGCTCACGTGGGTGCAATAATTTTTAACCCCGTGTTAGTTTGACGACGTAGTAGTTTGACGTGTCTGTCTGTCTGGGACATCATAGCTCCCGAACGGATGGAGCGATTTTAATTCAGTTTTGTACCTATGAAAGGTGAGTCTGGCGCAAGTGTTTCATGAAAATCGGTTGTGCCGTTTAAAAGTTACGGGGGTTAGAGTGGGGAAGGAAAACCGAAAATCTGCAAATATACTCAAGTGGGGTATTATTTCCGTATGAAAAATTAAAAAAAAAAAGGTGTCTGTGCGATTCACACACGATAGAAGTGAAACTACAGTAAATCGACAAAAGAATGAGATGCATAAAAAAAGAAACCAAAAAAAATATATATACTGTACTAAAAGATTTTGTTCGGGCGGTCACCCATCCAAGTACTGGCGTCGCGCAACGTTGCTTAACCTTGTTAGCGTTTAAGATTGGCTTTACTGTCGCATTTCCGTTGGATCCGGTTTGAAATCACAACGATACTAAAGAAGTTTCACTTCTAGTTTATTCTACTAATATTACCTCTATAATCGCGGAAGTTTGTATAAATGTAATTGTGTATGTTGCTCTTTCACGCAATAACTACTGGATGAATTTTGATGAAACTTTATAATAATATAGCTTACATATCAGAATAACACATAGCCTACTTTTCACCGCGGTAAAATACCGTTTTTCGCGGCGAAAAACAAATTGTTGCGACTAGAGTCAGATTTGAGTCAAATTTGGCATGAAAATAGTTGTTTACCCAGTAAAGAATTTGGCTACTTTTTATAGGGGGTAAATTTATTATTATTCGGGCAAAACCGCTGGCGGACAGCTAGTAATATTATAAAACACTAGACGCACCACTGGATTTTCTACTTGAAAAATATATGACATGTGCGCTTTAAAACACGTGCTTTAACTTATATGGCTCCAGTATGCTCTGAGAACTCTAAAGAGTTTGAAGGACATGTGACATTCACCAACCCGCACTTGGCCAGAGTGGTAAATTAAGGTGTAATCTCTCTCGCCAAGAGAGAAGTCCCTGTGACCCAGCAGTGGGCACGTTAATAGGGTGATGATGATGATGCGACATTACACTATTAGCGCCTGATATGAATTGCTAAGCAATACTAGAGGTATTTTAACAAATACTAACTTATCAGGGGCTCAAATTTTTATCAAGGTTTGGTCAGCAATTTGTAAAAACAATAAATCTACATACTATGTAAAATGCACAGATATGTAGAAATTTATATTGAACTTTTTTAAAAAATCTTAAAATAATGAGCTTGCGTTTTATCATTTGCAATAGGCGCAATTATTGTGCAAGACATTAATTAATTAATTGCATCTCATTAAATAACTATTACTTAACTTTCATTCATTAATTCTATAAATCATCGAATCATTAAGCCAACCTCAGTCATCATCATCATCGTCAAATGCCGTGTAGCATACTCGACTTTCATACCGAAGGTCGTGGGTTCAAACCCCGCCACGCACCTCTAGGTTTTTCATGAAAATTTTATGTGCACTTTAAACACGTGATTTAACGGTGAAGATAATCGTGAGGAGACCGGCATGTTTGACTTTGATGAGTTTGAAGGACATGTGACATTTACCAACCCGCACTTAGCCAGCGTGGTGAATGAAGGCCTAATTTCTCTTGTTAAGAGAGAAGTCCTTGGGTCCCAGCGGTGGGAGCATAAATAGGGGTGCTTATGATGATCGTCAAATGTTGGATAAAAGGTTATTCTTGAAACCAGGTGCAAATACTAGAAATAAGAAATAGCATTTTCCCAAAAAAAGTACCTACAAGGTGTAAATTATAAATATTTAAAACTATAGGTGTCTTTAAAACTAACTAAGTTCACCTTTGTTTAGGTAAGTATATCACACAATCTCCTTTCAATAAAAAAAAACTCGTGTTAAAAATACGCTGTGATAACCTAATTTTTTGTGAGTTTTTTGTAATTTCTTGACGCTACACATATATTTCCAGCTACGTCCGTCATCGCAAACAATGTCGCGGGGTGAAGCTAGTTATTAGTGTCTGTATTTATAAAAGCAGTCAATTGTAAAATCGGTCAGTTGTGGTTGCTTTCTCGGTCAGTTTCGTGTTCCGAGATCTGTGGTCTGTGCAGTCCTTAGTCTGAAGTCGGGACCCGTAGTCAAGTGTTGTGTTTCAAAAAGGAATAATGGTAATTGATTACTGACCCATTAATACAAAATTAAACAATAATATGTTTTAATTTTTAATTATGTGGCCAGTGGGTAAATAAACTCAAAAAAAATAATTTAAATTTATTATTTTAATATAAAAACTGTAGCTTGCAAGTTATTCCAAAATATAAATTTGAAAATAATTTATATAATCTGTCCAGTATTCTCTAATTATAAATCATAAATTTATCTTTTACGTACTATAAGTAGGTAGTTTTTTGTTAAAAATTTACATGCTCTACAATTTTTTTTATATGCGTAAATAATGTATTTACGATTGTTATTGAAGGAATGTCATAAGACCAAAATCAACCATAAGTAGCTAATTTCACAAGATAACGAATAGGTATTTAAACTTTTCCGACGTAGACTTCTGGCATTAAATGTCTTCCAAAAATATTAATAGGAATTCAACGCCTATTTTTATGTATCACCTCAGAAAACCTCTGAATGATGTGTTTTAACCCCCGACCAAAAAAGAGGGGTATTATAAGTTTGACGTGTCTGTCTGTCTGTCTGGGACATCATAGCTCCCGAACGGATGGAGCGATTTCAATTTAGGTTTTTTTTGTATGAAAGGTGAGTTTGGCGTGAGTGTTCTTAGACATGTTTCATGAAAATCGGTTGTGCCATTTAAAAGTTATGGGGGTGAGAGTGGGGAAGGAAAACCGAAGAACTGCAATTAAATCAAATGAAAGCGCATCGCGTGCACATTACTAAATATTATGGTGTTTTACTTTTAAGGAAATTAAGGCATTGGAAGCGGGGGTTTTTCTTTAATTTGGAATTTAGATTTATTACTTATATGAAAGGTGGTGCTTGCTTGACGGTTTAATAGTTCTCGACTACCTCATATAATTTATTTATTTAAAGAAAAATTAATAAAACGCATCAATCCTTTTTAACCCCCGTCAAAAAAGAGGGGTGTTATAAGTTTGACGTCTCTATCTGTGGGTCTGTCTGGTATATCATAGCTCCCAAACGGATGAAGCGATTTCAATTTAGTATTTGCTTTTGTATGAAAGGTGATTGCGCGTGATTGTTCTTAGACATGTTTGATGAAAATCTGTTGACCCGTTTGAATGTTATGAGGGTAAAAGTGGGAAGGAAAACCGAAAATCTGCAAATATACTTGAGTGGGGTTTCAAATGAAAGCGCATCACGTGCATGTTACAAAATAGTATGACTTTTTACTTTTACGCTATGGATGTACTATAATGTGTTTTTTAAAAGCAAAAAACGAGTTATGTCTAGCAGTGGACGTTGTACGCCTGGAATGATATGAATGATCAATTATATTTTTTAAACAATAGTCAATTTTTCAATCTTTGTTTTTTGACGTATCCAGACCATGTCAAGGATTGAATGGTAATAAATGTGAACATATTGCATTTTTATATTTTTGCTTGTGTATTAGGTATGCCAGATGAATAATAAAAATAGTCCGTCATATAATTTAAAAAAAATTACAAGTAAGTATTTTTTCCTTCTTTTAGTGGACAACTTACGGTTAAACAAAAGATGAGGATAATTATAGATAAAAAAAAAATTAGGCTACAGCTTTTTGTACCATATTGCTATTATCTATCAAAAACATATTTCGCCGGTTTTTTTGGCAACTTTTTTTAACGATGATAAATTTGGATCATTCGACCTCATGTAATTACTTTATTGTAATTTTATTACGTCCTTGATAATTTGATAAGCTAACAAAAAAAGTACAAACCAAGGTTATTTTCTCACTTATCTTATTTAAAAAATGTCCTGCAAAACAAATGCTTACAAGGGCTTAAAAAAAACATCGCCTTTTGACACTACAAGATAATATTTGCACGTGTAGACTGATTAAAATGTTTATTAGTTAATTTTGCCCTTGTAAATAGTGGAACATGTTTTTTTGTAAGTTATTTCAATTGTTCGCGGTTGAATTCGAGAAATATTTGCGCCCAACTGTCATTTGTTGTGCTACGTTCTACAGAACAGTTCTACAGTTCTGGTAAATCCGTAAAGGCATATTGCATTTGTTAAAAAAAAAAATTGTGTAGTTGAATGTGTTTGCGTTTGTTGACAAAGTCGTATCTATTCGAACACTTATAATATTCACTTGAGGTTGTCTAAAACTACTCTTATGGTTTCTGATGTTTGATGTCTCTTATGGTGTCTGAAAATTATTATTAAAGCTATGGAAACTTGCTGAATGATTAGGCGTTACTGCGGTGATAATGGCGTTGAGGGTCCTAATCAGAACTATTTTTTTCAGAGCTTTTCTCCTTGGTCTGGGTGTTTAATATGTATAGTAAAAATATCTATTTAAATATTAAGTATTTCGGATATCTAGTACCCGTAACACAAGCTTAGAGCTTACTATGGGGCTAGATGTTGTTGTGTAGATTGTCCGGAAATATTTATTTATTTACTTTATTTATTTATTTATTTTATTTAAAAAAAACTATTATTTAAATAAATCAAAATACATCTAATAAACCACCTATTTACTTGTATGTGTACATTTATTATTTTTAACTTTCGTAATCAAGACCTGAAAAATAAAAAAATCTGTACGCTCTCTTCGAAAAACACAAAACAACGTACATTCTAACTGTTTTTGAAGCTAACTTTTAGCAGACAACAATATAAAGGCGAAAGTTTGTAAGTATGGATGTATGGATGTTTGTTACTCTTTCACGCGAAAACTACTGAACCGATTTAAATGTAATTTGGTACACAGAATCTCTAGAGCCTGAAAAATAACATAGGCTACTTTTTCCCGCGGGAAAACGTCATTCCGCGGGAAAATACATTATAACGCGGGTAACACCGCGGGGCACAGCTAGTCATTATTATATAGTAGCTACCTATTATTTTATAAACTGGATATTGTAACTGCAACGGAGTGCACGGTGTATTATTTTGACGACCTCTGTAGCGAGGTGGGCGAAAGTCCGCCTGAGGCGCAGGAGGTTGCGGGTTCGATTCCAGCCGCGGGGCCAAATTACGATCTACAATTTCTGTTTGCGGGTCTGTGTGTTTTCTATGTAATATATGTATGTATTTACAAAAAAAATGTATCTATGTTGTATATCCACTACACCCATAGTACATAGCTTTACATAGCTTTGCTTAGTTTGGGGTTAAGTGATGCTGTGTGATGTAATGAGTCCGGAAATAATTATTATATTTAATACTATTATTTATACACGATTATCGAACAGAACCCTAAATACATAACAGTTCACTTCCCTTTATTTATGTGAAAATCACTTAGCCAAAAGTACCTATTCTTTATCGTCCAAAGGAGTTCGAGATCCAAGGAATGCTGGCGCCCGTGTTTACGCCGATGCTGGCTTCGGGGGCTATCAACTATGACGTCATACCTGAGTACATGAAGTATCTAGTCACCAGCAACATAAAGGGCATCTTAGGTAAACATTTTGATCTATTAACTATTTGTTGATCTAATAAAATGCTCCTGGAAGAATATGTTTTGGCAAACGTGTTCATTTCCGAAGCTTAGAACTGCATATTGACTGCCTCAGTGCCTCAGTTCATGGTCTGGGTGTTCAGTATGTACCTATAGTAAAAAAAATCTATGTATGTATGTATGTCTATTAAGTATATCATATGTCTAGTACCCGTAACACAAGCTTAGAGCATAAATTGTTGTGTGGCTAGATATTGTTGTGTGGATTGTCCGCAAATATGTTTATTTTGATCTATATGCAAAACAATATCCTTCAAGTGCAAGCCCTTTAACCGCAACGAAAACGCATAAACACTTACATTCATTATATTAACAAATAAATATGTTTACAGTTGGCGGGACCACAGGAGAAGCAGCCCTGTTAAACTTGGAGGAGAGAAAGAAACTGCTAGCAGCGTGGATGGAGGTGGCTGCTCCGAGTGGAGTCAAGGTCATCTCTCAAGTGGGTGGGGCGCCCTTGCCCGATGTTCTGCAACTGGTCAGTCACTAGAAATGTAACTCTTGGTGGATTAGTCATCCTTAGGATATTAAACTCTTGGCTTGGATGAGAGTGCTGGAGGTGTGGATGGAGGTCGCTCCGAGTGAAGTCAAGGTCATCTCAGCAGTCGTTCGATTACCTAAATACATTTTCTGATTGTTTATTCTGTCCCCGCCACTTATGTAGACGATTACAATTATTCGCAGGCAAAATACTCAGCGGAGGTGAAAGCTGACGCCATCATGACTCTACCAGAACTGTACTTCAAGCCGAGGAGTGCGGAGCAGCTGCTGGCGTACCTCGAGCTGGTCTCCGGAGCCGCGCCCGCCATGCCCCTCGTCTACTACCACTTCCCCATGATGACAGGAGTCGATGGTAATTAGCTTCAACCTAGATCTCAGCAGTTACATTAACTATAGCAGTAAGTTTGCAAATATTGTAGACATTACAAGGATAACCAAAAGTTAACGCAGAAAAGAACTGCGCTACGAGCAACATTTCCAAAAAGAACCCTCAAAGAAGCGATTATTCTCATGTCAATCTTATCCCTTTCATAATCATCCCCATATTGCTATCTGTGCAAATATTTGTGAAACAGTCACTCTCTGCTCTACATTACTTAACAAACAGACTTTGTAGTAAGCGTCTAATTCTGACGGAAAGAAGAGATAATCTTCGCTCCTAAGTTTCAATTTTAAGCTGGTCCATATATAGAGAGAGAACCCATCTCTATCACAGTAAAATACCATAACTTTCCATCGGGATCAATGCTATAAGTTATGATGACTTATGATATTTTTGAACGTAATTACTGGTTATTATGTAAGCGTATTTCAAAATATTTGTCACTATCTTAATAATCATTATACATATTTCAGTTAACATGCGCGAGTTCTGGAAGCTGGCTAAAGGAAGGCTGCCAGCATTCAAAGGCATGAAAGCTGACCTTCCGGTGGCCATGCAGTTGGCTGATCTCCTCGACATTGACCAAAGGATATTCATCGCTAACCATGTAAGCCATGGAGAAATTGATTGATTATTTAAAGAGCATGTGACATTCGCCAATCCGCACTGAGCCAGCGTGTCCCTGTGTCCCAGCAGTGGAAACGTAAATAAGGGTGCTGATGTAAACCAAATGCGTCTCGTAAAGTAAAATGCATCTTGCGGCCGGCGTCTCACTGCGAACCTTAAAATATGTGTGAGTGCTCGAAATATTTGTGAGAACTTAAAATATCGTCAACGCCACGTACGTTTCGGTGAGAAAGGACCCTTATTCTTCCAATTGCTGGGGGAACCAAACCCGTGTACCAGATTTTGTACCCTCTATATTTTCTGGTTATGGGCCTGATTCTATTATTTTGTATGCAGTTACAAAATAAGTAGATAGAAAAATTAAATCTCATTTATCAAAACATAAATACGAATATTTAGTTTTAATGACTTCGTGTGAAAAGTAAAAAAATATTTTATTATATTTACGTTTTTTCACATTTAAAAATCTTATTAGGTAATTTTGATAAATTGATTTATTGTGAAAAGTAAAAAAATATATATTAATACAATATTTTAATAGTATAGAATTCGATTTTTTTATATATTAACCTGTTTTTTAAAGGCATTTTCATAAGCATATTTATTTACCATTCTACCAGCATTTAGCAACAGCTGCATTCATGGGTCACAGCTCAAGCATAGCGACTGTGAACAACATCTTCCCGTCGACTGTGAGCAGACTGCTTTCCTACGTGAGGACCGGAGACGTCGATGCCGCCAGGGCTCTGCAGGAGAAGCTCAATGACCTGGTGAACAAGCTGGGTGCTTATGGTGAGTTTCTTAAGGGTTAAGGGCATAAACATAGACATAGTCTATTTGCTACCAAAACAAACAATCAAACACAGATAGAACGGTAAATTAATGTAACGTACAAAGCCGAATAATTATATGATGATTCCTGTGATTTTAGATTTTATTAAAATAATTGACTATTTATCAATATAACATAATTATTCAATAATATACTTTTGTTTTAATTTAAACTTCTAAACACTACAAGCGGGTTTCCAAAACTATTTGAAGTAATTTTTTGTACCGGATACCGGGATCAGTGGATAAAAATATTTAATCATTTTTTCATTGGAAACCGATCCCGGTATCGGTGGAGAAAACTTGGCGGTATCAGTGGACAATAAATTCTGATCCCGGGATCGGTGGACACAAACCCCTTGGAAGGCTTTTATCTATGAAACCGTTAATAATCTAAATTTTAAAATTAAGAAAGCCAAATTCCAATGCCTTATTTTCCTTAAATGCAAAAAAAAACATATTATTTTGTGATGTGCACGTGATGCGCCTGCATTTTAGACCCCACTCGATTATATTAGCAGATATTCGGTTCTTCTTCTCCACTTTCCTCCTCATAACTTTTAAACGGCCCAACCGATTTTCATCGAACTTGTCTAAGCAGACTCGCGCATAAGTCACCTTTCATATAAAACAAAACTTAATTGAAATTGCTTCATCCGTTCGGGAGCTATGATGCCACGCCCAGACATACAGTACAGACACGTCTAACTTATAACACCCGTCTTTGTTCGGGTTTTTGGTCGGAGGTTAAAAATAGCTATCTAATCAGTGGTCACACAAAGCGCTGTATCAGTTATTAGTATAGTACCCTTTTAAAAAGTCACAAGCAATTTGTTGTGTTTTCAGGTGATTTCGTGCCAACAATGAAGGCGGCTATGGAGATCCAAACTGGCATTAAAATGGGGCCTCCAAGGAAACCACTGACGGCTTTGACAGAGCACCAGAACAGCAAACTACAATACGACCTCGAAAACATACACTTTATTAATAACTGACGAACAGAATACATTTAGGGCGTTTTCGACATGCTTAAATATTGTTATTTTTTTCTGTTATAGTTGAAAATTGTTTTTATAAATTTCGAGAATATAAATCTTGGAGTAAATTTGATTTTATAAATTAATTCAATGTTGTATTTTATTTATTAGCTACTTTCCGCCTCAGATAGAAAAAGCCTTTCTTCCACACTTAAATCTAACGGATTTCTCTCTTGGTAGGTCCTACTAAATAATAAGTAACTACTCGATAACTCAGCTTTTGGATTAATTATCGACTAACTAACTATTGTGAATGTTTATTTATTTGTATTTTAAGTTTAATTTGTATAAAAAAAATTCAACTTCAATACTAATAATAATAAAACACACAACTTACAAAATTTATAACTTTATAGATGAAACTAACTTTGCGAATCGTATCAGAGTGATTCAGAGCATTCAATACTTACAACTATAAAAATGAAACTGGCTTTGCAAAGTGTATCGGAGTGATTCACAGCATTAAATATTTATAACTTTATAAATGGAACTGGCTTTGCAAATTGTATCGGAGTGATTCACAGCATTCAATACTTACAACTTTATCAATGAAACTGCCTTTGCAAAGTGTATCGGAGTGATTCCCGGTGACTCATTCTAATCAACACAAGTAAAGTAACAACTAGTCTAGACGCGTGAGGCAAACGAACCGGACGCTCTGTTTATAACGCAATTTATTTTACTTTGGCAGTTCAAAGGTTCTTCATATTGTTTAGAACAAGATTAAAACACCACATAGTAGAAACCACAAAACAGGTAAGTAATTGGTGAGGTTAAGTTTATCTAAAAACTATGTTTCTTATGAAAAGTACTTCAAATAAATGTCATTTAAAAAGTGAATAAGTACATCGCAAAATGTTATTATAGCCAGTTTCCGCATCTCTCAGAGATTCTCTCATCTCAGAGTTAAATTTCACAATGGCAAAATATTCGTATAGCTTAATCGCATAATGACAAAGCGAGATAGCTCTTGACAAAGGGTTATAAAAATATGTTATTTTTAACTAACAGCACTTAAGTGTAAATTGCAATGGGGTTTTCTGCAATAGGTAAGGGCCTAATCCACATTCGAGGGAATCTCTGCGATGTATGTATGTGATGATATCGTTGCTCGGTGGGCGAAGGTTCGCCTGACGGTACGTTCACACGGAGACACGATTTGCCGAATCTTATTTTCATCGGATCTGGAAAAACCGAATGTTGTATTCACACAGCACATCTTGCTTGGCCGTATCCGACGGCCTCGTATCGGGATCTCGTGTGAACTCACCATCCGGCTTTTATTAGCAAGAGCGCGCACAGTTCCTCAGTTCCACCCCTCCTTCCCAGCTTGTGCGACGCATTCGGTTTCAAGATCCGACAAAAAACCGAATCTACCCCTGCGTGTATCGTATGAACGCATGTGTTGAATGCCCTATACCACTGCATCGGATCTGCATTTTGCAGTATCGCCGGATCGGTTTGTAGTCGCAAAATCGGATGTCAACTTCAGCAAGATTCGGTTTTTTTGTCGTGTCTTGAAACCGAATGCATGTGTGAACTCCATCATTGAAATACTTATGCCACTAAACCGAATCCTGCAAAAACCCGATTCGTTAGAGAAACACTCGACGCCGTGTGAACGTACCGTGAGGCGCAAGAGGTTGCGGGTTCGATTCCCGCCGGGGGGCCAGATTTTGTACGTTCCATAATTTCTGGTTTTGGGTCTGGGTTTTTTCTTTGTAGGTACCATAAGTATGAATTTACAAAAAAATATATATGTATTTATTTATGTAGTATATCAGTCACCTAACACCCATAGTACCTACCAGTTCTGCTTAGTTTGGGTTTAGGTAGGTAATGCTGTGTGATTGATAACTGATTAGTCCAGATTTGGCCAGACACTTAGCATGACATGTGTCTCCTAAACTATATAAAATCGGGGAACATAATATGGGGGTTAAATCGATTGGTATTTACGTCACCTAGCTCCCAGCTTTTGTTGATCCGTCGACCGTGTTACACCGTGTATATACTTAATATAATAGACATAAAATAAATAAATATTTCCGAACAATCCACTATGCAACATCTCGTCCCGTGGTAAGCTCTAAGCTTGTGTTACAGGTACGAGACATCTGATATACTTAATTTAATAGACATACATAGATTTTTTTTATTATACATATTAAACATTTGGTCTGGGGCCAAGGTGGAAGTGCTTGCAGAACATACAAACACTTGACCCCTGCGGGAATCGAACCCAACTACCTTCTGCGCCGCTAGCGGACCTTCCCCACAGCGTCACTGAGGCAGTCATAACAGATAATAAACCGCTAGAACATAAAAACGCCGAAATCACCAAATTCAGATTATCTGATAATGATTTATAAATAGAATATGGTAATTGTATTGTAATTCCTTTGATCGCTGTAGGATAGATTCGGAATTTGGCAGATTCGCTACTCGACAGATGAATTCGGCAGCTATACGGCAGAAAATAAACACAAGTGCACAATATGTAGAGGTATACTGATCAATACAAAAGCTATTGGTTAATATTGCACAATGCATTAGATTGAATACCATATAATTCAAAACGCATGAACCAACCATATCAAGTAACGACGTATTTCCGAGGTTTTTTTAGGCTTAACAAAGTTTTTTCAGTATGGCATACATTAATTACATATTTTTTTTATTTATTTTGCCTTTTTACTCAAAGGCCAAATACCAGGAATGCATAATCCATGAAGATGTTTTGCGTGAACCGTAACCTTGATAAATCTTCGTACTTCTCTACCTATCAATCGTTTCTGCTATCATGGTACTTGATATTTAATGCCTTTATTAATTCAAACAGAATTTCTAGGACGAGTGGTACCCGATATTTAACTATAACTACAAAACATACAACAAACTTATACTAATATTATAAAGTAGAGTTTGTTAGATCGCGCTAATCTAATAACAAAATGTTATTATAATTGTACCGTGTAGTGATAGCGTATCATTAAATACACAAGCAAGTTTAACTTACGTAGTAATTGGAACGAACTTCCTTACGTAGGTGGTAGGCTTGGAGGAGATAGGGATTTTGCTGCGCGACCGAACTGAAAAAAATGTGATTGTAAAACCGTAAGAAAAAGTCCGTGAAATAAAACCGTTAAATAAAACGTGCGCAGGCGCGACAGTCATATACACAAGCGAGTAGAGTATAACACCTCATTATCCTTCTTTCTTTAAATACGTATGTATTAGTTTATTTAGTACATTGGTGTGTGTACATACTAAAATCTTTGTAAGGTTTTCTAGGTTATCTTTCTTGCTGTTTTGAGGGTCATACGGAAAAATTGAAAAAAAACTACGAAACTTTATAGAGATTATGTGTGTCTGTGTGCGTGTGAGTGTGAGTGTGAGTGTATATTTCTTTTTAAATACTGAATTTCCTACATACTTTCCTGTACTTACTTATAAAAAACTAATCAGCAAAATTTAAGAGAAAAATCAAGAAAACCTACATAAAATTGAGCACGATTTTTTTTTACAAATTGTGTCGTTTCTATATTAGCCGAAGGTACTCAATTCCTACCTAAAAAAAAAAGTGGTGCCCCCCGACACCACTTTTTTTTTAATTCTATGATATAGCTAATAGTCGGGTTAATTTAATAGGCCACATTTGATATTTACATGTAGGGAGGCGACCCATTCTGAATCTGAATCGAACAAACTGAACTGAATGATTTTTTTGCTTAAAAATATTTATAGATCGTATACAACTACTGCAAGTTAGTTTCAAACAATTCTTGATCTAAAAATATATTATTTTAAAGGATTCACTAGTCAAAATAATTACTAAAATTTCCTTATTTTATCATTAATATATTCATATTCATGTTTAATATTCACATTTCATATTAAACAATAAAATTTAAAAAAAAAATTGACAATATTTTGTTCTCCGTTACAAGGTTAGGCCGTTGAATTTTGATGTACTGTTAAATGAAAAGTTGAGTCAATTTAATAGGTATCTTTCTATTAGACCTATTAGATTGACTCCACTTAAGTTTCTCATAATATGAGAAACTTAAGTGGAGTCAATCAATGAGATATTATCTCATCATGAATGACCATATAAAAATTATTTGAAGTTAATATAAGTAGTATAAGTTATTAAAATCATTATCATTTAAAGTATTTTAATATTTTTTTTCAGATTGAATGAACACAGCAGACCTGCGCAAGATGGAACACTGCGCAACAAGTACATCAAAATCTAATCAACCAAAATCATGTAACTCTGAAAAGAACAATTCAGAATCAGAACAATCTCTAACAGCAGGATTTAAGTCATTATCTTTAGAAGACAAATTGCAAAATGATGATGAAGCAATAAATCAAGTAGAATCAAAAATTGCTTCATTAAATATTTTAGAAAATAAACCATTATCTGGGGGACATTCAGCAGCATCGTCATCATCATTATTAGAGGATAAATTGCCAAATAATGTACCAGTTGATCAAAAAGTAACAGAAGACAG
Organism: Gymnoscelis rufifasciata; assembly: GCA_929108375.1. Lineage (NCBI taxonomy): Eukaryota > Metazoa > Arthropoda > Insecta > Lepidoptera > Geometridae > Gymnoscelis > Gymnoscelis rufifasciata. Next base: position 3,317,889 of record OV815320.1, read on the forward strand.
CAACTTTCCAAAAAATAAAAAAGCCAAAGTCGAAGAACAAAGTAAATTTGATGCCGATATACTTGAAAAACTTGCGAATTTGTATGCTAAATATAGTTTTGAACATGAAGATGATGATGACGAAGAATGGGAAATTTATGAATCAGACCAAGAACACGACAGTTCCGGATCCAGCAGTCCAAAGATGATCGGAATTGTAGCAAAGTTAAAAATTATCCATAATTTAGACTTTGACTTTGTTACAAGTACCCAACCCAAAACGAATAGTAAGAAATCTAATAAAAATAATTCTGAACAAAAATTCAACGTTGCGCGTGGTGAAACAACCAACAAATTAGATGAATCCAAAAAACAACAAAATACTTTGATTGACGATAAACAGCGTTTGTTTAGTATTTTTAAAAGTGTTAAAAACGCCATAAAATGCGGAAATTTAATAGATTTAAAGGAACTTATAATAACAATTAACAAGACTTTTAATAAAAACTTACTATGTTTGCTGTATTCTGATAACGACAACCCAATTAGAGATACACACTTAATAACTCTTGCTTGCAAGTACAGAAAACCAGAATTGTTTTACTATTTGCTGTACGAAACAGACATATTACAATATTTGCCAAATGAAGGTTCCGTGGTAGAAAAATCATACACACAAGCTTTTTCTGAAACAATATTATCACAAAACTTTGAAATGATGGAAAGTTTGTATGATTACTTGTGTGGTGATATTCACTGGCCCGTTTCTAAAAAGAAATCAATGGCTCATGTTATTAATAATCTTAATCTTATAAAAAAAATACTTAAGGAATCGCAAATCTACTGTGAAAAACATTCGAAAGAGCCCAAATTACCAGTAGCCCTGTACTGCCTTGTAAAATACAATGACTTTCAACTTAAACTTTATGAACAACTTCAAAGTTTAGACATACGTGTCAATAAAAATGATTCTAATGCCGAAATTCAAAAGAATGAAGTTAAAGCGATTATAAACCTAATTGGAATTGTATTCAAGGTTTATAATGATGCAGTAAATGTTAAGGAAGTGGATAGTGATTTTTATAATTACTATTTATTTGGAATGCTACATCGTAAATTAGATTCTAGTATCGCCTTACTAATTCTTAATAATTTTCACTTACTTAAAAAAAATCTAGAGTTGCCAAAAAATGCATATCATGACATCGAATGTGCATTGTACTATTTTCTTTATATAGCAAGTGATAATTGGAGTCTTTATTTACGAAGAAACAAGATCAAAGAAAAAGAGCTAAAGAACACATATAATTTAGATGTTCCAGCTGACGGTACCCGTTTTTTAAATCAACCTATAATATTTTATAAATGGAATGAATTTAAGAAATCAATATCAAAATTTGTTAGCATTCTAGATAGTATTAATATCGATGAAAACATGAGGCATAAAATTCCAAAAGAAGAAATTAATACTTTGTCATTGCTACCGTATATCAGAGATGATTATTCACTCAAAAAAATGCTGAATTATATGAAAATTTTATCTAAATTAGACTTTGAGCACGACAAAGAGCGCAGTTCCATTGTAGTGCAACGTGTTATTCAGGTCCTTGGAGAATTTGTTAAGCATAGTGCAACTCTTGATACAGTCCATTTGTCTAAAACCACAAGAGCGATTTTACAAGAGGAAATTCCCAAAAGTGTAGTAAAGATTTTGGAAGATCTAAGAGACTCCTCTCTTTCACGTGCAAGAGATGGTGCACTACTTCGACGAATTGTAGTAGAACAGGATGAACCCATGCTATTTGAATATATGATCGCTGATCTGTTTGAAATCAAAAACGCTATCAAAGAAGTTATACATCTTTATAAGCCCATCTTAGAGAAAAGTATATACAAATCCGCTATAAGACTATTGGTTGATGCAGAGGAGATACTAGACAACGATGACAATGAAGAGGAGTGGGCAGAACTGTTTGGAGTTCCTATACCTGCATCAGGGTTTGTTAGTGCAAATATTACACATTTACGAGAAATGAGAGAAATTGCAAACAGGAAAAATATAATTACCGCAGCAAAAAAGACACCAAAATATACTCCAAATATACTACTAAAGCTCGAAGAAATGGAAAAACATAATACTGCTTGGCTATCTCTAAAATCTGATTTAACAAGTATTATAGATATAAATTCTGAACCTGATTATCCAAATAACGAAAGCATTAAAAATATAAAACAAAATTTAGAAAATGAAATAATTAAATCTCAAAACAACACAGATAAAACGTCAAAACCTAACACTAAAGACCTAAAACTTATTTTAACCAAAACCAAATCTAAACTTAACTCTATTCGTGATTTTACAAATGACTGGGATGATATCATAAATGTATTAAAATTTTTTGTTGAAGATATAGGTATTTTTGAGAATAATCCTATGGAAATAAAACACAGTTGGATAACAAGTGCAATGGATATATGTAAAAGATCACGCCCGGATGCTGATGGGATATGTGAGGTTAAGAGATTGACAAGGTGGTTAGAAGACGAAGCACAGAATTACAATAAACAAGCCGTATCTCCAAATCCACACAAGTACGAGTATACTGCTCTTAAAACTCTAGCAGTTAAACTAAAACAAAAAAACTTTTTGACAAACTCTGAATCCGACTTTTTACTGAAAAATATAAGCTTTATTTGCCATTGTACAGAAACAGCATCGAAACGTTGTGACTATTGTCATATATTGCAAAAGATAAAAAATAATGATACACTAACTGTTCTGGAGCATAGAAAAATATTGTCCCTGAATTTGAACGAACTATGCAAGACTACGTTGGAAAATCTCGTTATAGGTTTCAAGAGAAAGAATAATATTCTAGAATGCTTGCTGAACAGAGCTCAGCTCCTCAACAAGTTGTTGGGTGACTGCAGGGACCAAAAACAATTGGTACATAAATACAAGTGTGACGATTTTTTTAGATATGTTTTAGAATTTTTGATATGCGATGTTATGAATGCCTTTATGGAAGGATGGTTACAAGAGTTAGCAAACGTGAGATTTAGTCAAATTCTATCAGATTATCCACTACGTAATGTCATAGAGCACGGCAACCCGCTGCTTGAGGTAGTGGGTTCCTTTCTTGATCCAGATGACTTTCCAAATGCCTTAATATCATTTGCATTGAACTTTTTAGAAGACGAAACGTATTTGAAGGATTTATATATGCTATTGATAGAAGACGTTGATCGCCAAAGTGTTAGAAATTCTACGAATTTAACACCGGAGCAATTAGAATTGACCAATAATTTCAAAGGATGTGGTAGTTGGGAAATCTATATTAAATTATTGCCAGCAAAAAAGTAGCCTCACGTCAGAATCAGAAATGTAACGTACAGCGGCTGAGATGATGATGATAAATAAATAGTATTGGTTGGCTCACATTTTGTACTTTTATATTCTATTGTTTTTAAATAAAAATAAATTACATTGCAAATTGATTTTCTTTTATACGTTATACCGAACTTTAAATGTTATTTAAATTATTTAAAATACTTTATTTGCACAAAATAAAATTATGTACCTACAAAATGATTTTTAACAATAAGTAAAGTTTTAACAAAATTCAACCGATAGCAAAATTATTGAACCGGCCGAAAACTTTTAAATTTGAATAAAATTATTACGAGTTAAGCTGGTCTGAATTTTGAACGAACAACAGATTGAAAAAAAGCTATAAAACTTAACTTCTACAACTTGATTTGCGTACTTAGCGCGTATTTTGTATTGAGAACTGCTAGTTTTTTTCGCAGTAAATTTATCTTCTCATTTGTTGGGGGGTCGAGAGCGTGTCGGGAGCTTCCAACGTTAATATCATTAACCACCGCCATGGCCATCTTTCCGAATGTCACGTAATCTCCTGAAAATAAAACACAGGTAATTATTAGAAAAAGAAAAGTTATGTTCCTTTTCTTTTTCTCAAAGCACAGGATGGCTGAAGCAATGACACTATTTGTAATCTTATAAAATTAACAATATCATAAAAACAAAAATTTAATAAAAATACAATTAAATTACAATTCTCGTAAAAAATGTACAATTAACATAAGACAACTTTTTTTATAAAATACTACGAGACATTGTCCTCTGTGTGTTAATGCCCCTAAATATAAATAATATGTATAACGTCAGCGGTCAGTTAAATCTATAGCTAGCCATGTCGAGGTACCCAATCTTCGCAGATGTACCGATAATACCCACCCCAATTCGCGGGTTACTATTATATATTACCAGCGCGGGACCAGATTTTGTACGATCTACAATTTCTGATTTCGGGTCTTGTATGTATTTACAAAAATGAATTTTTGTAGTATATCAGACACCTAACCCCCAAGTAGTACAAGCTTGTACAATAGTACAAGCTTTGTAGTTTGGGGTTAGGTGATGCTGTGTGAGTAGTCCGGAAATATTTTTTTATTAATACTAGTGGCCCGCCCCGGCTTCGCACGGGTTTTTATTTAATTTTTCTTCCCGGCAATTATTCGATTTTTTTTTCGCCTTTTAAACCTTCCCTAGACCACCACGAACATTTCAAGACTATGATAAGATAAATCCGTTCAGCCGGTTCCAACTTCATACAAACTTTCTAAACACGAGCCTACCTATCATATCCATTCATCGAAGCACACGCGGAGCACACAGGCAGTAGCGAGAGTGCCGCAGTGGCAAACAAATGGTTTTTCGGTCAAGGTAGCTCTTTGTCAAGGTTGTGGATGTGCTCCGGACTAGTTTTTAGTCGGGAAATCTATACATTTATTTTATATTGTCATATAAATAATGACATGTAAATGTGTGTGGCAGTGCTGTGCTCAACACCCAGACGGACGGCACTGAAAACCAGCGCTGTGTAGGCACAGCACATCCTGTGTGTCGACCCATTTGTGTACTATAATCTAAGTTTAATTTAATAATGTTCTGTGTTATATTTTTGTACACAAATATATATTTTTCTTTATTTCTTGAAATATTAAGAAATTATTCAGTGTGTAAGTATAAGTAATATTTTCTTAAAGATGTTTATAAAAATTCTGCGACATTTCCCTTAATAAGGTATATATCATCCTGACGGCCTTGTTGAAGGCAGCTGATAAATAAATAAAAAAAAACAGATGGGGCGTGTTAATTTTATAACTGCTCTAATCTTTGTTAAGTTTAATTAATAAGCTAGGTTCTTTTTAATATGACGAGTAGCACAATATTGTGTATAGATAGCATTACCGGGGCTGTAGTGACATCACCGGTACTACCATGTATGTACTACTGACGAGCTAGAGTTTATACAGTACTTGCCTAATGAAGATATAGCGTCAACGCGTTCGTTCAGTTCGATCTGTTTCATACGAGCTTGGTCCAGGTTCCCGTTTCGCACAGCTGTAGCGATGTCCACCAACAGTCGCGGGTATATGCTGGATACAGCTGACATGCTCGAGTTTATGCCCATTAACACGTTCGATGACATGGTTGTCTGAAATAATTACTTTCAATATTATGTACTATGAGTTAATAGTGCTAAGAAGCTCTATAAAAGGGGGAACCCTAAAAAAGGGAGGAGTGTATTATTGATGATGATGACATGTCCACATAATCTTTGTGATATTACGGATAAAAACTAAATCAATCAATCAATCGTTAACCCTGCATTTTCCAAGCTAACTTAAACGGTCGAATTGAGATTTAAATTATCAAATCAAATTTATATTTTTTATTTAAATGAATTTATTACAATACATTATTAGGAGAAAATTATGAACTGGAGGGTGGTGACAAGTCACGGCCGAAGTCTACCACCAGAGACTGTTCATAGCACCACCCGGAGGTCGAGTGTAAGGATTCAGTGGGTTAAGTGGGATTCAGTTACGGACGTGAACAGAAAAAAAACTCCTTTTGCAAGTTTTCCATCATTTAAGTAGAATTTTTTATAATGCTATCTGAGAAGGCGTCCCTAACTCTTTAGAACCCTACTCTACTCCCTCTAAAACTCTAGATCTTGATGTAACTCACATGGCTGGTCATGAACAGATGGTGGTTCTTCTGCAGCAGTCCCGAAGACAGCAGCGAAAGCGCAGTCCCGAAGTCGCACTTCATGCCTCTGAACGACGGAATATTGGCTATGGCCGCCTTGACAAACTGCTTCGCGTTTACTGCAACATAACATAACATTTAAATAAGGGTCTAAGGCTTCCCGCTCATTGAAGTCAAGTCATCATTTTAGACGTAGGACGTCCACTGCACTCCGCTAATTCTAATCTTATTGTGAGACGGTTTGCCAATCAACAGACAGACAGACACGTCAAACTGATATCACCCCTCTTTTCGGTTGGGGATTAAAAACGATGTTAATAGTATATTACCATAGTATTAAACACGTGCTTTATCGGTGAAGGCAAACCTCGTGAGGAAACCGGCATGTTCTGAGAACTAAAAAGAGTTTGAAGGAGATGTGACATTCACCAACCCGCACTCAGCGTGGTGAATAGGCCTAATCTCTCTCGCTTAGAGAGAAGTCCCTGTGTCCCAGCAGTGGGAACGTTAATAGGGTGATGATGATGGTATGGGATGGACACAGATCATAAAGCACGAATAAGACGGATGGAAGGATTTGCGACTTAAGAAGAATGATGGTTTAGTATACTCACTATTGACGCCGCTCATGCTCGGATGGTGGTAGTATAGTATGGGGACACGGGGGGCAGCATCAGCTACCCTCTTGAGGTACAGCACGTTCTCTGCGTCACTCTTCGGCTTGAAGTACAGTTCCGGAAGGGACAAGATGGCGTCAGTTCCCTCGTTCTCCGCAAATGCCGCCTTAGCAAGTAAACAGATTTATGAACGACTAGAAGCCCGCCTGCGGCTCAGCCCAAGTTATTATAAATTTAGCCGCATTTGTCCTTTACTGGGATAACAGCTATGTCCGTACCAAATTTGACGTAATCCGGGCTTTGTATGGAATAATTGAATTTACCCCCAAAAAGCGGTAATTTACCGAGCAGAATAGCCTATGTGTTATTCTGATATGTGAGATATTATTGTGAAGTTTCATCAAAAATCCATTCAATAGTTTAGGCGTGAGAGAACAACAACACACCCTCATACACTTGCTTACATCGTCACAAACTTATAAAATTACCTAATTAAATAGGAGTTATCAAAGAAATAGGCAACACTAACAAACTATTTTGTTTAAAAAAATTATGTTTGAAGCCTCACTGTCACATATTATAAGTATGTATTTAAAATGTATATATGTGGTATATCAGTCACCTAACACCCAAAACTCAAGCTCTGCTTAGTTGGGGTAAGGTGATGCTGTGTGAATGGGTCCGGAAATATTTATTTATTATTCTAGGTTTAGTTTTAATTTCCTATTGTTTCTTTGTTTGGTGTATAATAAAGTATTTTCTATCTATATCATTATAATTTTTGAAGTTGAGTTTTAACTCCAAGTAAAATATTATGTGGAACACCAAAAAATATTGTTTTTCTTTTGCTGTTTACAGAACACGATCTAATTCCAAGTTTAAATGATATAGTTCTTATAGTTTTGGACAAAAGTGGCTGTGAAATGGACGCATAGACAGAAAGACATGACGACTCTATTTTCTTCCGTTTTTTGGCTATTTGGCTACGGAACCCTCAAAAGTACCAGCACTTACTATAGATAATAAATGGGCAAATATATTTGCCCATTTATTCCCATTCATAAACATGGACCCTGAGTTATCATTTAAATATGGTCAAACGGTCGATTGTAGATAAAAAAAGGAAAATAATAATTATAATAAATAAACTTAATAACGTGAAAAAAAATTCAATGGCGTGAAAGGCTAACATTGAATACTAGCGGCACGCATCGGCTTCGCACGTATAATATTTTTTTTCGTAATATATATATATATTTTTTAATAAAAACTATCCAATGTTACTTCTAATACCTTCAAGAGTATATGTGCAAAGTTTAATGATGATCGGTTAAGTAGTTTTTGCGTGAAAGCGTAACAAACAAACTTACATTCGCATTTATAATATTAGTATAATCTTACAAGTTCCAAGACATCAGGCAGGTTCTGCCCGCCGACCTGCATCACGACCCTGAGTCCTCGGCTCTTCCCTTCCTTCATCCATGACGTCAGCAGAGACTTCCGTTCTTCCAGCGTCAGGGACGGACCCTCGCCTGATGTGCCAGCCACTGGAATAAAACTAATTTATTCATAAATTCTTTATTGTACACAAAAAGGATACATTAAGGTTTATTAACAATAGTCATGCACAAAGGCGAGCTTAACCCTATAAGAGTTTTCTTACAGCAAACCTGTGGTGATGAAGAAATTTGAAACAAATAAGAGTAGGTAGAGATGCAGTGTACATACAAGTTAGAAATAGAGATTAAAATAGAAAAAAAAGGCTTAAATTACAAAAACAATTTTTAAGTTAAAAATACTATATACCAAGTTAGAATGTAGTTAATTAATTCGTTAATTAATAGTATATTTCCACCCCTATTAACGCTCCTACTGCTGGGACACAGGGACTTCTGCCTGAGAGATCACGCTGAGTGCGGGTTGGTAAATTCAAGTCGTTCAAACTCTTCAAACTTCTCAGAACATGCCGGTTTCCTCACGATATTTGCCTTGACCGTTAAAGCACGTGTTTAAAATGCACATACATTTTCAGAGAAGAAAAATCCAAAGGCGCGGCGGAGGTTTGAACCCACGACCCTCGGAATGAAAATCGAGTGCGCTCCCACTTAGCCAACACGGCTTTTTTATCAGTTCAGCTTTTTTATTAAATTCGTAACAGAGTATATTATAATGAATTAATGTAGTTACTCAACTCTGTTGTCTGTAATTCCGCCGAATATCCAATAAGTGTTTTATGAATTTTCCTTCGCAAACGGGGTATTTTCCGAGCGTAAAAAGAATAACCTTCCTCGATAAATAGGCTATCCAACAGTGAAATAATTATTCATATCGGACCAGTAGTTCCAGAGATTAGCAAACAAACAAACAAACCCTTCAGCTTTATAATATTCGTTACGAGTTGGTATTCGGGTTTTGTTGTCCTATCAAAAAGTAATGGCGATAATGAAGAATAAGTTGCATTGTTACTTGTAAAATATTTTTTTAAGACCTTGTAAATTCAATTTGTCCATAAAATCTTTTTAGTATTACATCATAATTATAATGTGATAACATATCTAGCTTGCGTGCGACTTTAGAACGGAAATAGAATTCCACTTATGCAGAATGCTGTCAGCATATTAATATTAGGTCCTTACATTATGAAATTGGCGTTTTGTATGGGAGGAACAAAAAGTCGAATATTTTTTAATATAATATATTTAATTAATCAAAGTATGAACCATTATTTTCTATGCACTTTTGCCATCTTATAGGTAGTTCATTGATCCCTTTACTAAAAAAACCAGTCGGACGGGAATCAATAAAATCTTTGAAGGCGATTTGGACTGCCCCATCGGAGTTGAATTTTTTCCCTTGCAAGAAGTTATCCAAATTTCGAAAAAAATGGTAATCTGTTGGAGCAAGGTCCGGGGAGTACGGAGGATGTCTTAGACTTTCCAATTGAAGCTCTTCTAATTTAGTAGCCGTCTGTTGCGCAGTGTGTGGTCTAGCGTTGTCGTGAAGCAGCAGTGGCGTGGAGCGATTGAACAGCCTAGGTTGTTTAGCCGCTAGCTTTTCCATCATGGTTTGCAATTGCTGACAATAGACATCAGCCGTAATAGTCTGGCCAGATTTGAGAAAACTGTAATGAACAATACCGGCACTAGTCCACCAAACGCTTACAAGTAACTTTTTTGGGGTTAATTTTCGCTTGGGGCAGGATTTGGCTGGCTGGCCAGGATCCAACCATTGCGCTGAGCGCTTCCGATTATCGTAAAGAACCCATTTTTCATCACAGGTAATGATTCGGTTTAAAATACCTTCATTATTGTGCCGGTTTAGTAATGTAACGCAGCAGTCGACGCGCGTTTGCCGGTTTGCTTCAGTCAATTCGTGAGGTACCCACCTTTCAAGCTTTTTAATCTTCCCAATTTGCTTCAAGTGAATTAAAACAGTTTTATCACTAACACCGCAGCCTGCAGCTAACTCGGACGTGGTTTGCGATGGATCCGCTTCCACAATAGCCTTCAACTCTTCATTATCAACTTGAGTCTCAGGCCGTCCACGGGGCTTGTTCTGCAAGTCGAAATTTCCAGAACGAAAACGTTGGAACCAAAAACGAACTGTGTTTTCTTTTGCAACACGACCGCCATACACATCATTCACCCTTCGAGTTGTTTCCGCAGCACTAGTGCCACGGCGGAACTCGTACTCGTAAATAATGCGATATTTTAAGTTTTCCATTTTAAATAAAAAAAAAAAAATAAAATAAAATAATTTTTATTTTGCGTCACAAAATGAGGAAAACAATCTTAAACTAAAACTTATAACTATTATGACGACAAAAATGGTCACTACTCGGTGTAATTAATTGTATTTTGTAAAATGAGTGACGCAAACAGAAAAAAACAGAAGAAAAAAAACAAATGAATGACGATCATCGAAGCACAAATACACGAGTCTATAGCTGTACAAATTTGAATTTGGAATTCCTTACCAAAGAGGAGAAATTTGTGATTAAAGTGGCCAGTACGAAAAACGCCAATTTCATATGTAAGGACCTAATATTAGGACTTTGTTCACTATCTCCGATCGAGTCGAGCCTAAAGTAGCTAATAGTCAACATAAAGAGGCTGTCTTGCTCAGATACAAAATAAAATCTAAGTGAGACAGCATAAAATAACAATATAAATTTTTTATCCGTTTTCTGAGCTTATAAATTAATTTCCTAATTGACGTTTTTGATATTATTAATGGCATATTTCACAAAATCTGAATAAACTCATCAAAGTTTAGTTATGTCAATTTTACGTATCAATGGTTAGGTATTTCGAGATATACTTAAATGGCGTTCAAGGAGGGCGCAAAATGGCGTTCAACTGAGTAACATCTTTTTCGCTTTACAATTTTATTTAACTCGACACTGGCAAATTGTAGCTTCAAGCGCAGAGTCCAATTAAAAGAAACTGAACTGAGTAACATCTTTTTCACTTTATTTTATTTAACTTGACACTGGCAAACTGACGCGTGACGCTTCAAGCGCAGAGTCCAATATAAGAAATTGAATTGAATTAGGTGCGTCGAGAGCTATCTCGCTTTGTTACAATGACTGAACGAAATAGCTCTATATTTTAACCATTGTCTGATTTTTTTTCGGAGATGATGTAATAAGCCCTTATTCGTCATAATCTACTGGGAATTTACTCGGAGAGGATGAGGTCTTGGTCAACTTTAACTTTGACCAACAGATTTTGTGTTCATATTATATAAATTTAAATGTTTGTGTTTCTGCTAGTTATTATTAGTATTTTATTTTATTTGGACATGTAATATACCTTGACGAAATACAATTCTTATATATAAATAAACTTGACATGCCTTATATAACGCCCCGTGTTATAACTGGTAAATAAATGAATATGAATATAATATACATATATGAGTTCCCGAGGATAGACTTTGATGGAAAAATAACTAAGTGATTGGTTTGGTTTCGTTATCTCCAAATTTTAGGAAGTTAGGAGGTTTTGTCTGTTTACGTCCGTAAGTGGTAACCCTCTGAATCCTTACACGTGACCTCCGGGTGGTGCTAAGAACAGTCTCTGGTGGTAGGCTTCGGCCGCGGCTTGTCACCACCCTCCGGGCTGGGCCAGTGCGTGAAGCGATTTTTTCGTGTTTCGTAATGTGGTCCGGAGAAGCCATCTACCTTCTAGGTCTTCATGTCCCATATTAGACCACATCGTCACTTTACATCAGGTGAGATTGTGGTCAAATGAAGGCTTATCGAGGATAAAAAAAAAAAGTTAGATGGCTTAAATAAGATTATATCTACCTCTAAGTCCGTCATTAAGATAATAAAAAAAAATACTCTTATACAGTACTGTATAACTTAGTATTTTAACATTGAATTGATAAAGCGAAAGATCCTCCTCCTCCGCGCGTCGATTTCCTCATTGCTGAGGGTCGTGATACTCTATTTGTGGCATGATCTTCATTCGCGAAAGAAATGTGTCCAATATTTTTGGACGGGCTATCAAACAGAATACCTATATTTTTTCTTCATGCGTATTAACAGATAATTGATCCATTGCTTATATCGCGCCTGATACTTCTTTAGAGCCCATGGTTTGTATTTAGGGGAGGGAGGAAGGGGGTCGTATCTGCTACTAACCGAGCACACCATCAACGGAGTTCCTCCTCAGATGCTCCGCATAGGCCGGAATCACGGACACGTTTAGTTTGCCGTCACTGTCGAATGGCGTGTACACGGCCGGATAGAGTCCCTCTAACGCTCTCTGGAAGATCATAGAAAAATATGGTTACACAACATGCAATTATACGTTTTATTGATGAAACTTGCATAATTCTCAGATCAAAGTCAAAGTCAAAACGTTTATTTCCTTAGAAGCACATAGCCTACATGGACAGGTCAACTTAAAATTAATAAAACAAAATTGCTTAAATAACAAATATCAAGGAAACAACATTGTCTTGACAGTTCGCTTCAATGTTTTATACTGAGTTGAGAAGCGAATAGAACAACACAGCTTTATTACAATTTTGTAGTAATTACAATTTTGGAGTTCTTATTTATATCAAGTCAAAAAGATCAACAAGTTCATAGAAATTCAGCAACCGACTGATTGACAGTTACTGATTAAGAGCCAAAAACAAACGCAACAGTTTGAAAAGCACTAGCGCGTAGCATTTGTAAGAGGGTTTTAGAAGACAAATTTCATTAAAGTGAAATGAAAATTTTATTGTAAAATATTCACAATTATTGATAATTTTCAAAACTTTTCGTACATACATAAACAACTTGGTTTTTATGTTTGAAAAGTACGTTTTGCGCAAAACACCCGTTAAGGCCCTTAAAAAAGATAGCATCGGTCGTCCAGCTAAAAATCTATACATTAGCAGGCCGCACCTGGATGCGTGTTGGCTAAGTGGGAGGACACTCGACTTTCATTCCGAAGGTCGTGGGTTCAAACCCCGCCACGCACCTCTAGATTTTTCTTCTTGAGAAATTTATGTGCGCTTTAAACACGTGCTCAACGGTGAAGGCAAACATCGTGAGGAAACCGGCATGTTCTGAAAACTTTAAAAGAGTTTGAAGGACATGTGACATTCACCAACCCGCACTTGGCCAGCGTGGTGAATTAAGGCCTAATCTCTCACGTCAAGAGAGAAGTCCCTGTGTCCCAGCAGTGGGAACGTTTATTGGGTGATGATGACCTGGATGCGATTGGCGCAAGACCGTAGAAAGTATTCTTAAGTTGCAGTTTGAATCGCGCGCGGTCTGACACAAAAAATCAAATTAATGAACGTGTTGAGACTACTAGGTACTTACTGCTTTTACTACCTGTTACCTTAATTTAAACAATTCAAGGGTGTTTAGCGCGTGTTTATTATAATAACCGTCACGCGTAGACAACGATAGATTGGTAATTCAACCAATGTTGACCACAAGGTCTTCACAAGTATGTCAGCATTGACACGGGTCAGTCGACTAGTTCGTAGAATTATTGATTCTATGTTAGTTTCTCCATCACCACGATTACCTACTTGAGATGAGCTGGACAAGAGACAGTTAAAACACGAATCAATTAGTTTTGTGATCCTAAACAGTATCCTAGCGTATCTTATTAGCATTGCGAATGGTGCTGTCGACTGTCCCAAATTACTAGAGCAAATCTCAATGTCAAGTTACGAAAAGGTAATCTATATATTGTGAATCTATTAGCGTCCCGCCCCGGTTTCGCACGGGTAATTTTTCAAAATTGTTTTCCAAGATATAATTCGAATTTTTCTCGTAAAAAAATTGGAAAATTGGACCAGGCGTTGTTAAGTTATGGCCTTTATTACCAACAAATTTTGCGATTCATTTTTATATTATAGATAGAAGATATATAAATCAGAACAAATTACATACAATATGAATATTTTTATAATAATATTATACAGAAGAGTTAGTACTTTTAGTATCCTAAAGATAATATTGGGAAATAATCGGTTTTTCACTTTGACTGATAGGTATTTTGGAGACAGACTTGCCAGCGAGCAAACTTATTTCTACCCTATTATATCTTATTTGTCTACTGAGCACGTACCTCATCCTTTGTCAGAATATAACCAACAGCAACATTAGCTATTGCGAAAATAAACACAAGTTTCAACATGGTATCTTTCACTCACTATGATCACTATATTTCACAATAATTCACTTTTTCCACTTGTTGACAATATTAAGAATCTATTGTGTTTACTCTTAAATAGTTAAAACGTACATAAATGATGAAAATATCGTTTTAAGACCCGATTTCACCATTGGCTATAAACGCGATCAGATCAGGTTATTGACATTTTTCTAAGGTTGAACTAGGTTCAATAAAACACGATTTGTAACATAAAATGGTGAAAATGGGGTAAAAACTTTTTACGTTAACAATAATTGTTTGGTGTCGAGTAAAATAAATATTGTTGGTCTTTAACTCGGAACTAAGCAGAGCTATACAACGGTTTAAGATAGTTTCTGTTATCTATGTGACTGCCTCAGTGGCGCGGCGGGCGGAGATCCGCTTGCGGTGCAAGAGGTAGCGGGTTCGATTCCCGCCGAGGGGTCAAGTGTTTGTATGTTCTGCAAGCATTTTCTCCTTTGTCTTGTTGTTTAGTATGTATAATAAAAAATATCTATCTATGTATGTCTATTATATTAAGTATATCAGACGTCTAGTACCCGTTACACAAGCTTATTAGCTTACCACGGGGCTAGATGTTGTTGTGTGGATTGTTCAGCAATATTTTATTTATTTATTTATTTAATATTCCTACAAGTCAAAAATACAATTAATCTTACATTATAATTAATTATAGGTAATACTTTCGTAAAATAATCGTCAGAGCCGTATTCGCAAACAGACATCTACTTCCACCCTAAAAAGTCTACAATTCAGAAACTAAAGTATTTGTAAAAAAAAACAAAGCGTCTTCCTAACTATTATCGCTACTTTATGCTATCGTTTCTTGACACTAATTTACTTCTAAGTGGCTTATTTACTTCTACTGGCTATACCAAAAAATATATGGCTGCATTAGCAATTTATTTTATACAATTATTAAACAATTTACCTTGGTTGGTCACCTTGGTTCGTTTGCCTTGTCTGTTTTCTGTTTTTATATAAAATGTCTTTTCAATGGTGTATTTTTATGTGTGAGTTTTATCAGAAGTCTAATAAACGCAGAGCTTACACAGGGCGAGATTGTTGCTTTGTGTGTTGACCAACAATATTTATGAATTCATATTTACGCGCTCACCCATTAACTTCTTTTAAATTTTTAGCTTTACGAAAAAAACATTAAAAAAAGCAAAGTTGTTTTTTACCAATTTTTTCAACAGTAAAAAAAATAAACAAAAACCTATCGCTCGCGCTACCACATTACGTACATTTCGACATTACGTACATTTCGGAACAAAAAAACTCAAATACACTGTCACACATAAATACTCGTATGTATTAGAAATATTTATCACTTTTATGTCTAGTTAATCGTAAGCACGTCTTCACAGCTCAAGTATTTCAACAATCTGTGACGCGAGACGAAGGAAAGGTCACAAACACCTTTTACTTACAAGACACACGTTACTTAAAGAGCTACACAATCACGTGATTATTTTAAATGCGAACTCTTTTGCTACTAAGCACATAATTTTTTTTCTTAACAGTTCCGGTATACATTTTATTGAAGTTATTTATAATTACTAGGGATATTTAGGCTAGCAAACAGATTTAACGCCAGTTGAATTATAAACAAAATCTGGAGTATTTAGTAGTTCAATAAAACATTTAGCGTTCAATTCAGTATAACAAATCTCGAAACTTGTTTGGAAACATGTCGTACAAAATTTTCTTAGTCATTGTATTTTATTTATACGGTTCACTCACGGTTGTTTTAATTTAAGTCTAATTTCGACGGGACATTAAATATTATTAAAACAAAAGAATGTAAAATTTCTACAGATAAGGAATTCTCATAGGATAAATAGACGATCCCATTTCCCATTGCTACCTGCACGGCATTTTCAGGGTTCTTTACCCAAAGGGTAAAAAAGGGTGCGAAACCCTAAAATGCTTCATAAAATAAAATTCGAAAAAACTAGGATCACACTTTGCAATTCAGAAACCTCAAACACAACATAAAGCATTAATCCATTATACGTATAATGTACTTTGTATAAGTGACATCTTCACTCGATTAACAATAATCTAAATTTAAAATTAAAAAAATACCCGATTCCAAAACTTTAGTTCTCCCAAAATAAATGAGTCATACTATTCTTTTGCAACGTGCTTGTGATGTGCGATACAAAAAACACCAAATTGAAATCGCTTCGTCCGTTCGGGAGCCACAGACACGTCAAACTTATATCATCCTCTTTTTGCGAAGTTTGCTCAAAAGGGACTAAAATCAAATTTACTAACCACACTTAAATCTTCGCCTGGCATCTGGTCACTTAGGTCTCTTTTTTGGACCATGTTTCTCGAGGAGCCAAGGAGTTTGGAGCTGCATTTTTTGAAAGCTTTTTCCTGTATTAGGTTCCAGCACCCAGAGAAGTTCACGAAGAGCGTTTTCTCGATCACATTTTTGTTCGTAAGAAACACTTTGTAATTTAATTTATACATAAAAAGGAATAAACTAATAATTTATCTTTGAGATCATTGACAATTTCTTTATTTATTCGTTTATTTATTTCGTTTGAGCACACAAATAAGATCGTGTCAAGATTGCGCGGGTTGCATAAAAACTAAACTCCTTTCTTATTAAGAAAAAATCTAACGTGCGTTCTTAGAGCAACGAGGTTCAAAGTACTGGTTGAACTGGGCGGAAGCCAAGGTTCGTGCTACGGTCAATGAAGCGAGTACCTAATTAAACTGTTGTCTTGCCAAAATGTACTATACTTTCTTTAAATGTAGAGCTGACTGAAATTAGGTGATCCTTAGTCTCAAATCTATCATTTCATCAGTAGCATTTTCTTCTAGATAAATAACCATTTTATAATGAGCATCAGGTGTTTCGAGCGCTTTCCTAGAGTAATAGACACTTACCTGACCGGCCCGTGCCGAACACCGAATGAGGATTTGGCACCACCATAACCTTAAAGATGGTCATATTGGTGGGTTATGTTATGATCTAAACTCCTTCCTTATGTTAAAGGGAGACCTAGCCTAGCAGAGGATGTTCCATTGCCGAAAATATGACATGAAAGTTTTATTGATGCTTATAAAAAAATAACAATAACTTGAAACCGTGTGAAGGTAAACATTGTGAGGAATCCGGCATGTTCGGAAATCTTTAAAGAGTTTGAAGGACATGTGACATTTACCAACCCGCACTTGGCCAACGTGGTGGCTTAAGGCCTTACCTTTATCGCCAAGAGAGAATTCCTGTGTCCCAGCAGTAGGAACGTTAAGGTGATGATGATAATGATGAAAAAATAAAACCTTATTGAGGTAAACTCAGACAAAAAGTTGTGAATACTTTAATTATTATAATTATAAAAAAGTCAGTCGAATTAGAGCCTCTTCCTTTTAAGAAATCACTTGGCGAGTTTCAGTTGCTTCAGTTTATTCTTCAGCCTCAGCTTGGCTTCAGCTGATAGAGGTTTGTGTGGGAGAGAAGGAGGTCCCATGTTCAGTCCTGTGACTATTTCCATCCCCGCCTTCATGGTGGGGACCCAGGCACCTGAAACAACCGACATGTTAAAATATTATTACGATATTGTTTTTATTCTAAATGTGTTATCTTGGGTTCTAAAAATTAGGAAATACATAAATATTGATGGACAAGTATCAAAGCAACATCTTGCCCTGCTGAAGCGTTTGTCCACACAAAACGACTTTGATCGATAGCGACTTATGATTTTGCGTCCACATTGCATACAGCTGTTAAGTATCAGCAATTTATTTTACCATTGCGTGCACTTAACTTTATTTAATTAGTTATGTATAGATCACAAGAAAAAACAATTAACACCGTTGTCTGCTACGAAATTAAACAAAAGACATACTATATACTATAGTCTGTATTATTTTTGTGTGTGTTTCTGTAGTAAATAAAATTATGTCTATGTCTACATAAGTCGCCGACTTGACAATTCGCTTTTTAAATCGCTGTAACAATATAATACACCTGACATAGTTACTGATACATAGGGATAGGTAATCGCGCTTATCTGCGAAACGAAAATATTTACGGGTGAAATGTACTTGGTAACTACGTATTCTAACTTTTCCCCGAAATATAGTAGTCTATTACTGAAGCCGCAAGTGAAGTCAAGGAGTAAGAAATCAATCTAGTCCCACAGCAGCAGATATGTGCTTCTACAGCCCGCCTACTATGCCCGCCGAGAGCATAGTACTCAGACGAAGACACGAGCTGGTATCAAGGTTTAAAATAAATAAATATTTCGGGACTAGTAACACTGCATTACCCAACCCCAAACTAAGCAGAGCTTGTACTCGTAATAAGGGTGTTACGTAACTGATATACATAGATACATTTATTTTTGTAAATACATACTTATGTTATGATACACGAAAACACCCAGACTAGAAACCAAAAATTGTAGATCGTACAAAACCTGGTCCTCCGGCGATAATCGAATCCGCAACCTGTTGCTCCTCAGGCGTACCTTCGCCCACCGAGCCACAGAGGACTTCGTGTAAAAAAAAAAGTTGTGTGTGCGATTCACACACGAGAGAAGTGAAACTTCAGTAAATAGACAAAAGAATAAGAAGAATAAAAAAAAAAAACAAAAAAAAATACTTAAGATTTTGTTCGGGCGGTCACCCATCCAAGTACTGGCGTCGCGCACAGGCTGCTTAACCTTTTTAGCGTTTAAGATTGGCTTACCCGACAGGTAAGCCAATCTTATTTCCATTTCCGTTTCATCCGGTTTCAAATCACAACGATTCTATAGAAGTTTCACTTCAATAAAAATTAGGTCTAAGAAATCCACGGTTACCCTCAGCTGTATGTGCTTCTATAGCCAGACTGAGTGTGTTCTGGAGCTGCCTGGCAGTTGCTATGTCTCCCTTCGCGACGGCATCCAGGACGCTCTGAGCTAATCGAGGGAACAGACTGTATGTGGTCCCGATGCCCGAGGTAATGCCGAGCAAGGCAGCTGGAGCGAGCAACTGGAAACGAAGGTTAAATATAAATGAAATAACACTTATTTGGGTCTGTAGTCGTTTTATAATGGGTCATGTATCGTTCAAGGGATTTGGACTGCATCGCACCTCGTGATAAAACAAGACAAAAAAAAAGTGTGTACGATTTACACACGATACAAGTGAAACTTCAGTAAATCGACAAAAGAATGAGATAAAAAAAAACAAAAATAAATACTGTGCAAAAAGATTTTGTTCGGGCGGTCACCCATCCAAGTACTGGCGTCGCGCAAAGTTGCTTAACCTTGTTAGCGTTTAAGATTGGCTGACCTGTCGCATCCGGTTTGAAATCACAACGATTCTAAAGAAGTTTCACTTCAAAAGGAAAAAACATTTTGTGACAGGAAAATTATTTTGTATTCATGGACTTTATTATTACTGTGTAGTATGAATGAATACTATAAGTATGAGTAGTTTAAAAAAAAAGATAAAACTTATACTTGGTTGCCTAATTTAAAAATATTAACGATCATAAACGATTTCACAAGATAATTATTTTGATTGGGAGAACAAACAAACGTGTTAATTTTTTTTTCTTGTAGGAATCTTGTATTTCAATTATACAATATTAAAGCTCTTTGAATAGACTGCCTCAGTGGCGTGGTGGGCGAGAGTCCGCTTGCGGCGCAAGAGGTAGCGGGTTCGATTCCCGCCAAGGGGTCAAGTGTTTGTATGTCCTGCAAGCACTTTCTCCTTGGTCTGGGTGTTTAATATGTATAATAAAAAATATCTATGTACGTTATGTATATTATATTTAGTATATCAGATGTCTAGTACTCGTAACACAAGCTAAGAGCTTACCACGGGGCTAGATCTTGTTGTGTGGATTGTCCGGAAATATTTATTTATTTATTTATGATTTATAGACGAATTTCATATTTTATTACTAGAGACCATAACCTTCATATAGTTGGTAATTTAATTATAGAAACCCATGAATGACCCTCACTCCGTTACTCTATCTATTTATTAGGTCCTTACATATGAAATTGGCGTTTTTCGTACTGGCCACTTTAATCACAAATTTCTCCTCTTTGGTAAGGAATTCCAAATTCAAATTTGTACAGCTATAGACTCATGTATTTGTGCTTCGATGATCGTCATTCATTTGTTTTTTTTCTTCTGTTTTTTTTCTGTTTGCGTCACTCATTTTACAAAATGGTAAACTTAAAATATCGCATTATTTACGAGTACGAGTTCCGCCGTGGCACTAGTGCTGCGGAAACAACTCGAAGGGTGAATAATGTGTATGGCGGTCGTGTTGCAAAAGAAAACACAGTTCGTTTTTGGTTCCAACGTTTTCGTTCTGGAAATTTCGACTTGCAGAACAAGCCCCGTGGACGGCCTGAGACTCAAGTTGATAATGAAGAGTTGAAGGCTATTGTGGAAGCGGATCCATCGCAAACCACGTCCGAGTTAGCTGCAGGCTGCGGTGTTAGTGATAAAACTGTTTTAATTCACTTGAAGCAAATTGGGAAGATTAA
This sequence comes from Gymnoscelis rufifasciata, assembly GCA_929108375.1. Taxonomy (NCBI): domain Eukaryota; kingdom Metazoa; phylum Arthropoda; class Insecta; order Lepidoptera; family Geometridae; genus Gymnoscelis; species Gymnoscelis rufifasciata. Next base: position 3,338,755 of record OV815320.1, read on the forward strand.
AAAGCTTGAAAGGTGGGTACCTCACGAATTGACTGAAGCAAACCGGCAAACGCGCGTCGACTGCTGCGTTACATTACTAAACCGGCACAATAATGAAGGTATTTTAAACCGAATCATTACCTGTGATGAAAAATGGGTTCTTTACGATAATCGGAAGCGCTCAGCGCAATGGTTGGATCCTGGCCAGCCAGCCAAATCCTGCCCCAAGCGAAAATTAACCCCAAAAAAGTTACTTGTAAGCGTTTGGTGGACTAGTGCCGGTATTGTTCATTACAGTTTTCTCAAATCTGGCCAGACTATTACGGCTGATGTCTATTGTCAGCAATTGCAAACCATGATGGAAAAGCTAGCGGCTAAACAACCTAGGCTGGTCAATCGCTCCACGCCACTGCTGCTTCACGACAACGCTAGACCACACACTGCGCAACAGACGGCTACTAAATTAGAAGAGCTTCAATTGGAAAGTCTAAGACATCCTCCGTACTCCCCGGACCTTGCTCCAACAGATTACCATTTTTTTCGAAATTTGGATAACTTCTTGCAAGGGAAAAAATTCAACTCCGATGGGGCAGTCCAAATCGCCTTCAAAGATTTTATTGATTCCCGTCCGACTGGTTTTTTTAGTAAAGGGATCAATGAACTACCTATAAGATGGCAAAAGTGCATAGAAAATAATGGTTCATACTTTGATTAATTAAATATATTATATTAAAAAATATTCGACTTTTTGTTCCTCCCATACAAAACGCCAATTTCATATGTAAGGACCTAATATTTGATGCAAAAACATTTTTTTTAAGTTGATACAATAATCATTTTATAAAAATCAAGGGCTTTGATCACCGTGTCAGCTCCAAGGAATATCTCCTGGCCTTCCTCCAAGTTTCGAAGCGTCTGTACCGCTTCACTCAGATCGTTGCTCGTGAACTTCAGACCCTTAAAGTTGGGGATGCGCGCTGTAGCCTCCTTCACGAATGCCGGCATGTTCACTGGAATTATAGAAACAAATTATAACAAAGGGGCTTTCAAATCCTTCAAATGCTTCCATCGTGTGCTAAAGTAATCTAAGCCGATGTGTCAAAAATGTACGGATGTGACGTAAATCCTACATTTATCTTTCCCTGCTTGTGGAAGATATCGAGATAAGAGTATCTCCACGTCTTTTGTTCTTGTCCTTGAATACGCTCAAAGCAGAAAGTACTAGTCAGGACTCTGAGAGTCTAGAGAGAGAATTTACCTTCAACCTTGCTCATGTGGGGGATGTGGTAGTACAGAAGTGGAAGCTTCGGAGCCGCCTTCGCCACCAGCTCTATATTGTCCACCAGCGTCGTCACTGATCCTGGCTTGAAGTACAGCTCGGGTAGAGACAGGAGAGAGTCCACTCCAGCTGTCTGGCAATACGCGGCCTAGAAAGGGCAAGAAACCTTTATAACCTTTTTTGATAACCATAGCTTGAAAATTGATCACGATAGACTGAAAAAGTTGGTGAGTGTCTCTGAATATCTATGTTATCTTTGTAATTTAACGGTCAAACATTTTGGAGGGATTTAGTAAAACATCCTCTAAACCTAATGTACATACGCTTTACATAGTTTTTTTTAGCGATTTTCAAGTTTAATTTTAGGCTAACTATCCATTTTTACAAGAAAAAGGGTAGTTCGCTGTTTGTTGACAGTTCTAGACTACTATATTATTACCTATATTCTGTGTTATATATTCCTAATTAAACTCAACTCATTAAATTAAACTCTAAACAATCCAATGTTTCCAATGTTGACTTATAAATACAGGCGAATATTCTGTTTACCACGTAACGTCTCTTATCATTTTCATGATAACCAGCCGTGTTTGTTTAACGTAAATTTGTGTACAAAGAGATTGTCTACCTACCTAAAAGTTAAATTAAATAACGAAAATGTAAAATTAAGCTCGACTTGCGGGGGGCACTGACGTTTAGCGGATTACACCTGGTATCTAGTCAAAACGGTTCGTCTGCTTGACCAATGAAATTACTGTAATAACCCGCGAGAATTTAATTGACCAATTCAGTATATAGCTTTATGCAAATCTCAAAAGTTCATTCGCTTCATATCGTTTGCAAGGCTTCGCGTAAAGATAAGATAGACTAGCTTTTACGCCATGGCGTCGGCCATTTTTTATAGAATTTCTCGAGAGAACGACGTTTTTTCGTAAAGTAAGGTAAAATCGGTAAAGAGACTATCTAACAATGAAATTATTATTCAAATTGGACCAGAACTTCCTGAGATTAGCGCGTTCAAACAAACAAACAAACAAACTCTAAACCTTTTATAATATTAAATAAAAATAAAATATATAAATAAATATTGCCGGACAATCCACACAACAACAAATAGCCCCGTGGTAAGCTATTATGCTTGTGTTACGGGTACTAGACATCTGATATCTATATAAATAAAAATTAATTGTTGTTCGTTAGTCTGATTAAAACTCGAGAACGGCTGAACGGATTTATATTATCATAGTCTTGAAACGTTCGTGGAGGTCTAGGGAAGGTTTAAAAGGCGAGAATTTTTTTTTAATAAAAATCCGTGCGAAGCCGGGGCGGGCCGCTAGTACTTAATATAATAGAAATACATTTAACACCCAAACCAACGAGAAAATAGTAATAATAAATATTAGTTTATGTAGATAATGACTCCTACCAAATCCAAAACATCACCCAATGGGCCGCCGCCGACCTGCACCATGATGTGGAGCCCGGTAGCCTTCTTCTGCGCCACCCAGGCATCAGCTATTTTTTTCCTATCCTGCAACGATAGGGACATGTTCTCGCCGGTCGTGCCACCCACTAAAACAACGAAAATTCTCAATTTAATATATTGACGGAATAATAATAATACCTAATAATAAAAGCCTTTATTCAGACACTGATTGACACATTGGTAACTAAACCTACTGACTCAGTTGAGTCTATGACACCGATAACATTGTCTGTTTGCCCCGCTCTGGCAAAGGCCTCCTCCATATTTTTCCAGTCTGTTCTGTTTAATGCTTTCCGTGACCATGTTCTCCCTGCTACAGTCTATAATTCGTCTTCCCACCTTCTGAGTTGTCTGCCTGACAGAATAATATTGCCTTCCAATTCCTCCCTTGAGCGCTGCAAGACCCGGCTAAGAGAATCTCCCTTGGTTTGGTTAAGACACCAGAAAATGGACGGCAGCGTCTTCGTTCGTTCGTTAAGTTTTGAACAGCAAGGAAAAGTGGGCATTTTGAAGATGCGTAGCTTAATAAAATCTCGTTAGCTGTAGGGGAGCCCGCTAAAATATTTATTTCTTATTGTGTTTTAGTATTTGTTGTCAATACTTTCACAGAAATACATCGTCCCTCAAAATAACAACTCTTTATCCATCAAGGTATTAAGGTTCTTGGGATCTCTCTTTTTAGCTAAACCCTTAATATTATTCAAGTTCATGTTACACATGTACAATGAACTCAGGTACTATTACATCATACCTGGCTATAATTATCAGAATTACTTTAATCGAACTTACCTAAAACAGACTGGATTCCATTATCAGCTAGGTATTTGGCGTAAGCAGGGATGGCAGCGTAGTTCACACTCAAATCCTCATTTAGAGGAGTGAAGACTGGGGGCATAAGACCACGCGCTGTGAAGAACACCTGTAATAAAGGTAAGGTTTAAAGCCTGAAATATACGTAGGTATATTAACGCTACGGAAGCTAGAAAAGCCTTCATTTGACCACAATCTCACCTGATGTTAAGTGACAATGTGGTCTAAGATGGAGCATGAAGACCTAGAAGGCTTCTCCGGGCCACATTACATAACAGGAAAAAATCGTGACAAGCCGCGGCCGAAGCCTACCACCAGAGACTGTTCTTGGCACCACCCAGAGGTCACGTGTAAGGATTCAGAGGGTTAACACTTACGGACTGGACTTGTTATGTTATATCTGTGGTAATACTTTATTTGGTTTTAATAAATTTTTGATTGATTGATTGGTAACACTGCAGGCTTTGTGGCCCTGAAAGCGTTTCAAACGAGTTTGTATCGCGTTGTACGATGATTTGCGAATGTGAGCTACGTGCCACATGCATCATTGATGCTACCAACATCAATCATTTTTAGAGTTCCGTAGCCAAATGGCAAACAACAGAACCCTTATGAATGCGTCATGTATTTAGGTATGTCCGTCCGTATTGTCACAGACACTATCTTCCGAAACTTAAAGAACTTTAAAATTGGAAAGTTGATGTACTATGTGGACCGTACTAAGATTTTCACACAACACACACAAATTTAAATTATGTAGTTCATTATTATTATTATTAATAATAATAATGATGGCATAACAAAGATGGCAGAACGAATTGCACCGATTCCTAACCGACTGGATGACGGTTCCTATGGAAAGAGATGCCTGGAGACCCCATTCTCTCCAGGCATCTCTTTCTTTCCATAGCAACCGTCATCCAGGAGGCCTTTGCCCAGCAGTGGGATGATACCGGCTCATAATATGTAAGTAAGTAGTTCATAATTTATATATTTTTTATACATATACCCTGAATTTAATGCCGCACTGAGAGTTCTTATACTTTATATAAACAAATTTAAGTAATTTACCATTCTTTCCAAGTTTACGTTTTTGTTATTACTATCTTCACATGTACAAGTCCAATACAACATCAAAATAATTGCACCAAATCGAAATGAATCGAAAGCACTGTATTTGATTTATTAAATTTAAATAATATTTGCGCAAAATTCAAAAGTTCTAACTATAAATGACACATAATTGCCACTTCACTTACCATGTTTATAATAACAGCGACCGCGTTATACACACTCTATCGGGAGACTGGGTGGAAAACAGTTATTCTCCTTTTTATATTGTAGTTTAATTATTGTTTTCATTGATAACACTCGAGATATTATTTATTTACTTAACAGAAGTTTAAATTCTGCTCTTTATCACATCTCGGCGGTGTTATCTCAAACTACCTACATACATGTTGCTAAAAACAAGAAATTAAAATAATCGAGTGGGTAAGTACTTAGGGACATTGTAATAATAAACAGTGTAATAACACGTTAATATTATCCATACAGTATTCCAGCACAAGTGCAGTAGAACTACTTTAACCCTAGATTCATAAACATATGTGCGGGTAACACTAATAATAAACATTAGTCTCACAGACGAACATATTCAGGTATGGTTAATTATGACTTTTTAAATAAAATAAAACAAATAAATAATTGTATTATTTAACTTCTTTATTAAGTTATTTAAAAATTATGAGACTAACCAAAAATATGTTTTTTCTGAACAATACAGACTGATTAGGCCACGGTGGTCCATACACATGACAGTTTTGCAGTGGTTAGATTGATACCACGTCATTCGACGCTTTTTGTAATCACAGAAGTTACAAATCTTTTTTTGAGTTCCACTTGGACCTGGCGTATCCCTGGAAGGCGTTTCATTCAAAACTTCGGCTATCTTCCATTTTAGGCATCACCTCAAAGTTGGCATTTCGCGACGCTTACGTTACCACGGTTCGGTCATTTTCTCTGAAACATCTTTCATGAAAGACCTTCTGTTTGCTGGTTTTTTACCTTGTTTTACAATATTTTGTACGTTAACAACATACGAGTTTATGATTTTCATATTGAGCATGCCATAAAAGTAGCAAAGTGACTATTTTTGTGTTTTTCTGCTACAAGATATACCACTACTCATTTGATCGAAGGTGTCAGGGCCTTTAAACCAATTCTAGAACTTTATTATGTCTGGCTTTCCAGAAGAAGCAACAGTACCATTGCCATGAATGGTAGAAAGCAAGAGAACGTTTTAGAAACTGAGAAAACTGCTGTCGTGAGCTGATCGGTTGTTCATCATCTTGAGTCTCTTTACCATCGGAATCGGACGGAATTTCTTCTTCAATTTTGACGTAATCCTCGATGCCGCTCAAGCCCGCATCTCCTCGATGAGTTGAGTCATCGTCAGAATCGGATAAACAATTCAAATAATGCTCTATTAGACGGTCTTGACGTCCATTTCTAAAATAAAATAATTTGATGAGAAATGCGGATATTTACATGTAAATTCACACAATGTAACAAAATAAAATGTACTTGAATAATCATGAGCAATTTAAAATAGTATTACAAACTTACCGTTTACTTCATCAAACAACAAATCTTCAAAATTGTGCTTCTAAAATTGCAACCGTACTCGTCAATTCTTACTCCATTCATAATCATTAGTCCCTCAGACGAATAAAACTCTCTAACTCCTCAAGAACACTTCACTGCGAGTAAAATCCACTCGCGATACATATTGTCGTATGACCTAGGAAGGTACTTGAGAAGTCAACTTTCTATCTCTTTCGCTCTAAAACTTAGAATCATTTTTACGTTTCTCGCGTTCTGTAAGACGAATGTTTATGAATCTAGGGTTAATGGTGTTTTTAACGCGCACGCGCATTTAATGCCAAAATTGGGTTACACCAGTCACAATTACAGAAAAATCATGTCACTGTAGCCGAAATCGTCTAGAAGGATATCATCAACATCATCAACACAGTACTCCAACTCAGCGGAGACTTGAAAATAAATGCCATAGCCGCGCGGTACCTGCGATACTGATCTAGGTGGCCACCAAAACCATTTGAAATACATCTGCCTAGTTTGTCTTTTTGAAGTGAAACTTCTTTAGAATCTTTGTGATTTGAAACCGGATGCAACGGAAATGGAAATAAGATTGGCTTACCTGTCGGGTAAGCCAATCTTAAACGCTAACAAGGTTAAGCAACTTTGCGCGACGCCAGTACTTGGATGGGTGACCGCCCGAACAAAATCTTTTTGCATAGTTTTTTTTTTATTCTTTTTATTCTTTTGTCGATTTACTGAAGTTACACTTCTATCGTGTGTGAATCGCACACACACCTTTTTTTAAATTAACCGATTAAATACTTTGTACAAGGAATACAAAGTGTATCTACAATAAAATGCATGTAGTTTTTATTTTTTGTTTAAATTCAAAAACTATGTTTAAGATGTATTTCAGACTAAACTTATGTTATATATATAAACTTGTGTTTTCTATGTATCATATGTATGTATTTACAAAAAAAAAAGTATCTATGTAGTATATCAGTCACATATCAACCATAGTACAAGCTCTGCTTAGTTTGGGGTTAGGTGATGCTGTGTGAGTAGTCCGGAAATATTTATTTATTTTATTTATATTATAAAATGTTATTAACCCTAGATCACTAACCATTCGTAAAAAATACGACGCTTACCTCGCACATTTTGTGTTTCGTTAAGGTCCCCACCACCGCGATCCCACCCACTTCCAGTACCTTCCTAATTCGCTGCATTAGTGACCCGAAAGTATTCATTGCGGATGCACGCTACTTAGTTTCCGATATATTGCCTGATCGTCGTAAAAAATACGAAAGGTTAGTAGCTATGTAACTTTTTTCAAGGTTGTGCATTTATTTGTTTATATATTTTTTCCTATAATTACTATAGGAACGTATTATTTTTCTGTTATAATAAGACGTAATAATTACTGTAGATTATTATATCATTAATATATCACTATTTTTAGTGTAACTTTTAATGTTTTGTTGTTTTTTTTTACATAATGCGTGGTGAATTAAGGCCTAATCTCTCTCGTCAAGAGAGAAGTCCCTGTGTCCCAGCAGTGGGAACGTTAATAGGGTGATGATGATGAAGCAAGAAATCCCCAAAGAAATGGCGAATTCCAGAACAAGACCAGTAGGCACTCGGTGTTCGGATTTGACAAAGAATTGACGTTGCTGTCATATAAACCGAAGTCCAATAAGGTTGTTTACCTTCTATCTACCACACATGATCAGCCTGTCATCAATATCGACTCGATAAAACCAGAAGTTATTGAATTTTACAATTCTACAAAAGGTGCCGGTGATACCGTGGACCAGATGTGCTCAATTATGAGTACCAGCCGCAAGACCAATCGATGGCCGCTGTGCTTGTATTACGACATACTAAATCTGTCTTTAGTAAATGCTTATGTCATCTACGTCTCCAATGCGATCAGAAACGGTAGAAAACCGATGCAAAAGAAGGCTTTTTGCATTTGAAATGGCAGAAGACATCATGAAACCTTGGCTGAGAGAGAGATATTTAACTGAAACTTTGCCACGAAATTTGAAGCAAAGCATCGCGGAGATCTTAAAGATTGATGACCCTCTGGAAGGACCTATTCAAGACGTTCCCAAAACTCGCAAAACATGCAGCTACTGCCCTGCAAAAAAACGTCGTATGAGGACAACCTTCTGCAAGAGCTGCAAAAAAACAAATTTTCAGGGAGCATATTGTTGCTAAGTGCAATCATTGTTCAATGTAGGTTATGTCTAAAACATTTATTGTTAATTTGATTATAAGAAAACGAAGACTTCTAATCAAGGTCATTTCATGTCATAAATGAAGTTGATCATATAAAAAATTAAGTTTTAATCCGTCGTAAAATTTACGAATGGTTAGTGATAACGTTACTCGAAATTAAGGTTAGTGAGCTAGGGTTAAAAAATGAAAAAATTACTGCGAAAATTGCTATCGAATAATATTTCGCCTAGACTAGTAAATTCATGAAAACTAATAAACGCACTTTCAATACTTTATCAACGTGTTGTATCACATTTTATTCAACTAAAAACCACACAAGACCTGCATGTGTGGTTTAACTATTACTCCCTCTGAATGGAAGCAATTTGAAAATTTTATTTATTGAATTCGTAAAAACTTTTATTTCTATAATGTTGTACCCGCGTTATAGGTATCTAAGAGTAGTCCGAGGTATTCTTCATTAGTTTTTGTTTGTTGAGATACTATTATTTTTTAAGAGGCCTAAGCGCCGATAGATGTTTACATAATTTTTCGATCTTTGGAGTTTAAAAACGTTTTTAAAAGAACTCTAAAAACCTAAGACTGTTAATTTCGCTGTCAATTGTCGTCTAATTTGTCAAAACAAACATACCAAATAAAAGAAGAAGAAAAAACCATATAGCCAGACATGGACGCCATCAAATAAAAGAAGAAGAAGGTTATTCCCTTCTCTTTCCCTCTCCACCCACTCCACACTCGAATACTCGATGTTGTTGTTTGTTGTTCTTTCTGTCTGATTTTCTTTCAATTCAATGTTGAATTTAGTCTATGAATTGGTTTGTTAGTTTTGTTTTGTTTTTATTTTGTAGTCAAAACATTGTCTGGAACGAATTTGGTTGGATTAGATGAAAGTGCATAAAATTTGTGTTATTATTATGATCGAATCTCATAAATAAATAATTTTTACACAAATGGCTAACAGAACTAGTGAACTGAGCATGCACGATTTAGATGTCAAGTTCTTTGAGTTGATGCAGAACGAACAGAATGCAGAAGAGGCTGCCAACTTTATTTTCGAGAGTCTTTGTGAGGATGTGACTCTAGGCAATATTTTCGAGTTCCACCATGGAATGAAGACCGGTCTCACGGAGCTTCTGGAAGGAGAGGAAGAAGAAGATGACTACAAGATAGTGAACTCTTCGGAATGCGATGTTTTTGGCTTGTCTGTGCTGAAGAAGACATCTGACTGCAATTGCTCTTGTCCTAACTGCGAGCGGCCTGTGTCGGCAACGAGGTTCGCCCCTCATCTTGAGAAATGCATGGGTAAGTTAACTGTAACCTAAAATGACCCCTTCAATTGGTAACATTATTGTGAGCTGCTAATAGTTAGTTTCCTGCTAGTTCTATCATTATATAAGAATTGATAAAACAAACAATTTAATAGACTTTCCTTTATACACAACAAAAACAGCATGAATTGATGTTATAACAATATTCAGGACAAAAAGTCCTACAGTATATTTATCCCTTGCATTACCACCTAATATACCCAAAGACTGCTGAAGGCATTCCATTTCAACAGTGAAAATAACCAACATTTTAACCTATATAGTAAGAGAAATTATCTTTCCAGGTATGGGCCGCAACAGCTCCCGGATAGCCTCCCGGCGCATAGCATCAAACAGCAGAGAGCCAACTTCTTATGCAGGACTACTTAGCGATGATGAGGATGATGCTGACTGGGCGGGAGGACCCCTTCCATCTGAGCGAAGGAAGCGGAAGATCAAGACCAGTAACAACAAGAAACAGACTAAAGTACACAAGTAAGAAAAATATTCAAAATAACAATTCTTCTTTCCCGAATTCTCCTATGAGTTGTAAAATATTGAGACCACATCTTGACTCCAAACATGAACCTAAAAATAATAAAAGTACTACAATCAGTTTCTCTAGATGAACACCACATTGTCTAATTGTTAATTCTACTTTAGAATTTATAACAATAAATCATTTTCACAAACATAAAATTTTTCTTTTGTTATTTATGAGATACAAAATATGTTTCAGGACAGCCCAGCGCTCAGGAGGCAATAATTCTGAAGATCGCAAGGGTCGCAACACAACAATTGAAGAAAACGTTGGTATATCCATTGAAGAAGCCGGATCTCCTCCTGATTCCAGTCCATCATCGTCGTGCTCATCATCTAGTCGGAAGAGGGACCGCCATCGCAAACCTAAAAAGAAGAACCTTGAGTCTAATGGGAGAGACTGATGTATGTAGAAAGTTCAGGAATATAAACCTTTAGGGAGCTTCTATAGCTAAGAGGGTTATTTCTTCATTGAAGAACTGATTTTGTAGTAAGAATTCAATTCAAAGTCATTACAACTAAGGGAAATTGGATTTAGAGCATTTCCTGGTAGTCAATCCTAACTTTTTTTTTTTATTCTGCGGCTTGGTCTGTTATAATATAAGAATAGTCCAATTATCTGCCTGATTTCTGAATCCATGTCATATATCAAGAGTCTTTTCCAATTGCCTCTTGGTTTTTTTCTGTGTGTACATATACAGAAAAAAACCAAGTCCTTGTTCCAATTACAAAATTGATATTTCTTTTAAATGTCCTCAATCTTTTACCACAAAACCAGTGTCAAAAATGTAAGACCTCTAAACCAAGCTGTTTGGTGTAAACATTTAACTTGGATTAACTAATTTGATAAATGCTTTGTTAGCAAAGAATTGCCTTTATGAAATTTTTATGCAAACCAAAATAGTTAGGCTTTTAGTTTGGAGTATCTATGTAGTCCAAATAAATCGATCTCCTTGTATGTAGTTTCTAAAACTGCATCTTTAAGAAATAAGATTTTTGCTATATTTAAAACAATATTGCTTGAGGTACCTCAAATTATGATTAATTTCCTATGAACATTAAAATAGTTTACTTTAAGTAAATCGGTTTTTAGCAACTATATTAGTTTGTGCCATCTATGACTTCTACTCAAATTTACTATGACTATCTGTATTCAATATAATGATTATCTTATCAAACTAAAAAATATTAAAATCAATTGTAGAACATGTATTTAAACACTTTTTAATGTATAGACTGATGTAAAATATAGATAGTAAAAATGAATAAAATTATATAGCAGCCTATATGGTGTTTTAAATAATTAACCCTCCACTGATCCTGGGTCCTCAAAAAGGTCTGAAATAATGACATTATATTCAACTTCGAATATATGAAGCTAGGTTTTGCTCAGAATGAATGTTTAACGCTGTGCTTGCCGATACAAGGTCTTCATTAACCGATACGTGGCGATGTCTAATTTTGCAAACTTATAACTGTGGCGTTGAACAAAATTACCGTGACACGGTTCCCGAGCCAAGCGCCATACGATTAGATGACACGGCTTCTTTGCCTTCAGCTATGTGGAAAAGAACGTGTGACTATACAATTATTTACAGCCCCTAGGGGTATCATAATACAGACTTGCCCACTATCACTTAACGCATTGGTCTGCGTTTCGTACACAAAGGATAAAACGGGGCCCTATTACTGGGACACCCGTGCCACTGGACCCACGTGTCTCTTTTGTTCTTGGACAAAGATTAAATTGGCTGTCAAATGTACGTAGGTAGTCATCATCATTATTTCTGATCACTAGGGTTCTCCTTTCACAGGCTATGAATTGTTACATACATTCTTGTATAAATGCCTTTAAGTTCAATTATTTTAAACGGGGCTCTGAATTGGCCCTGATTTTTTTGCTAGCCTAGCTTAATAAAGTGTAAGTACTTACCTTTAAAACTTTTAGAAATGTAGAATACCTAAGCTTTTGTCACAGAATAGGGTTTTTAACCCCCCGACAAAAAAGAGGGGTGTTATAAGTCTGACGTGTCTGTCTCCCAAACTGATAAAGCGATTTCAATTTAGTTTTTTGGTATGAAAGGTGAGTTTCTCGTGAGTGTTCTTAGAAATGTTTGATGAAAATCGGTTGACCCGTTTAAGAGGCCTATTACAAAAAAACGCGAAATTGCTCGGTTTCATCGTCCAAATTTTATGTTTTTCGTTCGTTGTTTGAAATTAAAATTACTTGTTTATAATAGTTCGTTTTCTCCACTAGAATAATAATAGAACAAATTTTAGATAACTTATTCGTTTATTTTATAATAAATATTCTCCCGATACATGTTTATCGAAAAACGCTCGGAGACCTGTTTTGGGACCTCTAATTTGTAGATTCTATTGAATATAGACCATCCAAATATTTTTTTTACTGTTACTTATATCCTATACTTCAATAATGATAGAATACATTTTCATTATATGCTTTTTAAGTAAAGAAAAAAAAAGCAGAAATAAATTCAATATCGACCGAAAAGGCTTCAAAACAAACCCCAATATCTCCGAAGTTCTAAGTCAATTTGACATCATACTTATACCAAAATAATTGTCAACCTTTGCTTAAGCTACAATATTAATTTTAATTTTTAAATCGGTGTTTTCAATTTTTTATGAATTAAATAAAAGAACTATATAGGTATTTCATTGCGCCGGCGATCTGCCCTCAGTACTAGCCATGGGCAATAACATGTTTTGCCAATAACATAACAGTAGCAGCTATTCAACACCAATAGCTGCTTTTCAAAGCTGCTATTTTCAATACCAGCTATTTGAAGGTATATTAGGCAAGGCATTATCATGAAAAAGCTGGTATTGAATGTTGCTGGTTCTCTCATATTTAAGCCTACTCGAAAGAAGGTAAAATGGCAGAAAAGCATACGTTATAATAAAATTAAACACAGGTTATTTATAAATGCCGAAACAAATAACGATCCAAAGATATTTACAATATTATAAAATATACCATTATTATACCATTTCTTTGTAAATATGTTTAGCTATGGCAACGTAAAGCTCACCTGAATTTTTTCAAACACAATACGGACGGAAGTTTTAAACACTGGCAAACTAAGTAACAAATTACGTATACACATAGCACTTTGTTTTTCCACGCAAACAACACAACACAAATTAACAGTTATAAGCTGAGGTCTTAGAGAAAAGCAATATTTAGAAATAAAAATAAACATTTTTGATATGTTTACTTCTACAATATACTCAGAAAAATAGTTATAGCTAACAAGGCTACGTTATATTTACATTATCTTTAGATCTAAATCAAATAGTCCAAAACGATCACTATAATAAACGACAAAGGTCAAAATTGTTTTTCAAGTTCACATTGCCACTTATTTTAGATTATTTGCAATTATTTTGCTTGTCTAGCACGAAAGTAACGTATGATTGGTACGGAAGCTATCACGCACACGCACGTAAACATAAAAAAAAACAAGTATTTTTAGTACTTATCAAAAAAAATAATTTGTCTATTAAATTAAGCTAAACAAATCTGAACTTTATTCTCATAGACTTAGAGACGAAATAATCTTGCTTAACCGCCAGCGCTACCACTAAACAAAACACACAATAATACGGCTTCTTTCTTCCGGTTTCTGGAAAAACATTCTTAAAATAGTTTTCTAAATTCAAGTTTTAATAATAATATACTTAATAATAAAGCCCGTTTATTTACAACTGTTAATAAATATTAGTACAAAGTTCACTTAAAGTGAAAATTTAAAAATTAATATCTTTAAAAGAATGTAAATGAGAACACTAACTATAGCTAATTAAATATATTCCAGTTTAAGCAGTCTTATAATTTTGAATTTATTTAAAAAAAAAACAAACATTTAGCGTAATTTAATTAGACTACAAAATTTTAACAATTAAATCGAATGAATACCTTTTTTATTTCGTCGATCACGTTGGTCTATCATTAGATTCCAATTTAGTTTCTATTCTAATTGGAATCGCAATGCAAACGCCATCTATTTCAAATTAATTTTTATGGTTCCTTACCGTAATTTGCTGAGGGATGCTGTATTTTGTTGCCACTCTATTAACAAAAACTAAAAACACTTATAATAAAATATATAAGGGGCTCCCACATAACAATGCTTGCACATTAAAATTTTTTTTTTACTTATTTCTTATTTTGATTGCAAAATGTGTTTAAGGTACCGGAACTCTAGGTAGATATAATGAGTCCATCTCATACTTATTAAATGTATTTACGCAAAACAACATAGCATGGCATTAGAATACGTCTATTTGTTTTCATGTATTTACATATTTAAATTCAAATTAACCCATAATACTAAAATAAAGGGTAACCTTTGAACTCTTTTCTGTAAAAGTTCTAAAAGTAGCTTAGAGACATCAGGAATGCGGCCATAATCGCCGATTTGCCCTTTATTTGCAAAAATGCCCTCTATTGATTTGTAGTGGTAGCTTTTGTACGAAAGAAATGATAGAATGGTATCTCAGTGAAATAGTTAATTATAAAATACATAGATGTCAGTGAAAAGTTTCAAGGAATGGTAGAAAGAAAAATATAATGAATTTAACGAACCATGCATGTCAAGTTCAATCCTTTTTGGGACCTAAAACTAAACTATATGTGTTTAAACATTGCATAAACTTTGAGAATATTTACGCTCTTTGAATTTTTACTTTGACTCTTTGAGCTCATCCATAAAAGCTAGCAAGTTTTAGCCATTTTGATAAGAACGGACGCGCGGGATGCGGACGTTTCGTCATGTTTTGGTTGTATTGTTCTATGGCTCAGGTGGTTATGAGAATTTACGTATGTACTATGAGGTTCAATAATTAAGTAAGTACCTACTTCTATAAATTATGTATCTAGTACATATGATCGCGTCAGACAGACGCGATCATATAGATACTAGACATTTTAAATTGTTAACATATTAAATAAATAAATATTTTTTATTCCATTCAAACATGCATCCATTAATTCTTACAACCATGCACTCATACATTAATATATTCAATCATACAACCATGCATCCATGCACTCATCTCATCCATAAAAATATGCACCCATTTATCCATAAGTATATCAAGTACCATACTACGTTCCTCACCTTCAGTCAATATTGTAAAGTAAAACGATAGCTGCTATCGTTTTAGCAGTCAATATTTGAATAACCTATAAGAAGTGATTGTAATAGCAGCTATCACGCCTTAGAACCAGAGTATTCCCTGCAAAACGATAGCTGCTTTCGTTTTAACAGTCCGTATTATAAAAACCATAAACTGCTTCGCTTCCAATAACGTTTGTGATATAATAACGAGCTATTACCGATTCACTGCCGTTATTAATAATAACAAGTTATTCAAAATCACCGGTTATACGACAGTAATACAATAACGAGCAATCACTGATTCACTGCCGATAACCTGCATATATTAATAATAACGTGTTATTCAAAATCACCGGTTTTTCTTAAAACCGAAAACGCAAAAGCTGCTATTGTGCCAATAGCTGCTATTATAACCTGATACTGTTAATAACGCTCACCGCTACTCAGTACTGCGCGAGCGCTTGTCGAGGGCGGACCTATGTCAGTTGATTTCGCGCCCTTTGTCTCGTGTTGATACTGTCGATTGCCGTATAAACGCTATTAGTGTGCGTGCGTATGCTACGACCGAAATATTTTGATCGTTGTAATGTAAGTATTTACGTTCGTATATTATTATATTTCAATTAGTATTATGTTCCTACTAGTTAACTCATTAAAGTTATTTTTATTGTAGCTGAGCTTTATTACAAGTCAGAATGGGGAAAAATAAATATAAATATCAATGCGTCACTAAAGAAGAAATATTCTATGTCTGGAGAAAGCAAGAGAAGCAAGGTAAGGTATTATTTAAATATAATATGTAGTATATAGTAATATGTAGGTTAACACTTGATTTTTTATTATTATGTTTACTTTCGTGTTTTTTTAAACGACCAATTTTATAATGAACTATGTGAACATACCCATCTCTCCAAAACAAAGATTCGATCTGGTTATCGTTTCAGACTAAATCGATGTTTACGAAATTGGGGTTAATCTCAAGACCAACATGGCTGATTTTTTTATTCAAAATTTTGATCATGGGTATATCGTTTCCGACTAAATCGAGGGTGTAGATTACGAATTTGATGTTATGCTTAAAATTTAAATGGCGGTTTATTATATTATTATAAATTTTAATTTTTGACAGGAATATAAAAATATTTCTTTAATTCTACATACCTAACGGATTTTTTTTAAATTTTGTTTAGGGAATCAATTCTTTTTATCTTATTAAAATCAATGTTTATATTAAATCTTGTCTATTATTTCTAATCTTCACAACACTTTTTTTTATTAATCATTAATGATTAATTATTATTTTAGAATGAAAAAAACGAGGTAATCCAGACAATATTGTCGCTTCAACATCAAGCAACCTCGCCGGAACGATGGACATGGTGAGAGAATTATTATAATAATGAATTTAAATTAGTGGTGGAGAGAACTCATTACGTTTTTATGTCTGTAATGTCTGTTAATATCTGTGTCATGAGAGAGAGAGAAAGATGAGCAGATCACCTTTTAAAGCTGAAAATAGCTAATCCAAAAAAATATCACTTTTAGAGCGACCTGTTCATGAACTAAATAATTAACGTATATATATCCCTATTAGCTATTTGTTTATTTTCAGGATCCTGACAAAGATAACACACGCTCTGAAACAAATATAAATTATAAATCCGATGAATCTCAAAATAATTTCATGGTAGAAGTAGATGAAACCCTTGCTTCATGTGATGAAAATATGGTGAGTGCGTTTATGAAATGCTCTTTGTACATACTTAAAAAAATTGATAAAGTGTTTATAATGTTTTTTTTTGTTCATAGATTGATTAGATTCAGACATTCAAGGAAGAAGAATAATTGACATTGTTACGGCATCAACATTTGCAAGAATATGTAAAAGACGGCCTAACCATAATTCTGCTCCTCTTGTTAAAACTATTTTATCTAATTATAATCTAGACAATGTTACTTCCATCAAACATGGTAGGGACAACGAGTCTATAGCATTGGAACAATTAAGTAAACAAGAAAACATTGAAATAGAAAAATGTGGTCTATTTATTGACCCAGATCATTGTTATTTGGGGGCTTCACCTGATGGTTTATACAGTGAGGGTCTTATTGAAGTTAAATGTCCTATTTCAGCTTTCGGAATAGACTTTGACACGGCCCTTCGAACAAAAAAAAAAAAAAGGTTTTAAATTAAATAACTCACGCGTAACAATAAATCAAAATCATGACTGGTTTTATCAAATCCAAGGTCAGCTTCACATAGCAAATAGAAATATGTGTATACTTGCCATATGGACTGGCCCAGATCATCCAGTAAAATTGATAAAAATCAACAAAGACGAACAATTTTGGAATTTAAATATGTTACCTAAGTTGCAAGCTTTTTATGAAAAATGTGTACTACCTGAAATTATCGATTCGAGGATAGCTCGATCAATGCCGTTGCGGGAAATATTTTTGTAATTATATGATAAATGACTATACTCAAATAAATAATTATTAGTTACATTTGTATGTTTTATTTATATAAACAGGTTACGACCGTGAAATCCATCCACCGAACTCCATTCTAAGAAAACTTAAATTACGGTGGATCAAGATCATTTAGACACCTACTCAACGCAATATCATGGCGCGAGCGAGACAGAAAGTAGCGCTCGCGTAGCTCGCCGCTCGTTCGGTACGTAAATACCTAAATTAGCGTAACATCGAAATGTAAGAGGGCTCTTAAAAGTTATGAGGGTAAAAGTGGGGAAGAAAACCGAAAATCTGCAAATATACTCGAGTGGGGTCTCAAAGGAAAGCGCATCACGTGCACATTACAAAATAATAACTTTTTTCTTTTAAGGTAACTAAGGTCTGGAATCGGGGTTTTTTTTTAATTGAAAATTTACATTATAACTACAAAAGTTGGAAACGCACAGAAAAGTCGATATGCCCAGCAAATAGTATAATTATCGGCGCGTTATTGTGCATATTATGGGCCCTAGGCCAAATACAAGTGCTATCAATACGTCAATAGGTACTAGGTATTTGTAAAGCCTTTCTTTTACGTATCAGGTATCTCCTCCTTTCCATATTCGATCTCGTAATAAAATCTCGGCCATAGCATTTTTATGTAACTACATAGCTCGTTATGAGACTCTTTATTATACTCGTATAGTATGGAAATAAAATTTGTTTTAATTTTTTATTTAATACAATGAACAGCGTACTTAATGATGGTTCACTGTCACATTTATCTAAATTAGATGAAATAAAATTACAGTCTAGCTAAAATAATGTACTCCCTCCTCTCTTAGGTTAAATAAACAATTAAACATTCCATCAAAGCGCATTATAATTATAAATGTTAGAATATAATTTATTGTTTTGAGTTTTTCTTGCATACATATACACCAAGTTTTCATAATTTAGTATGAAAACTATGTACGTTCTTTTCGTTTTATACTGATAGTTATATTAAGACAAAAGGATAATTACTCAGTACTCCTCACGCTAAGCCAGATCTCAGCTGCCAAGTGTTTCTAAACCGTTAGGAATACATCCATTAAAACAAAAAAATAAAAGAATAATTCATTATTTAATTGGCATAATAGTAACTGTATTATTGAAATATTTACATTTATAATAAAGATATCACATAAAAACACACCTCACAATGTAAAAAAGCTATGCTCATCGAAATGTAAGTACCCAAAAATTAAGTACGTACCTCTTTGGAATGAGTTAACGAAAGTTAGACATTAGTTAAAATGTAACAGAATTCGTAGTTAGTTAACGTTTCAAGCACTTCATTAAATAGGTTTAATATTAGGTTAGAAGTCATTTATACATTTCTGTGCTAAAATAACGTAGCAGGTTTCACTATGCAGACTAAATTATTAAAATATTTTGAGTCCCACATTAAAGTAGTATTTAAAAAGTAATAATCTGCCGCAACTTCAGTTAACATAATCAGCACTAAAATTATAACGTTCATTCAGAAACCAACGTTAAAAAAACAACAAATAAAAGTAAAAGAGAGATGAATACAAATTCGTAACATACACATAATACATAATAACATTTTTTTTTGTCAACAGTAATGCTAACACGTGTATAACATTTCAAAGTGTATTTCTGTTTGTATTTTGAAGTTGAAGCAAAATGTCGCCTCGTACATAATAAATATGTGTTTCCTATCATAGCTTTTACTCCTATGGTTGAATTAATTATGTACAGAAAGCACCTTAAAGGACAACAAAACTTTTCTATCAGATACTTCGAGAATATTAATTTCTGAAGCAACTAAAATAATACACGTAATCGTATAATTCCTACGGCCAGTTGCAATAACATTCCTTAAATTTTAAAGTCGATTAGGCTAGAATCTACCATTAAATTCATTAAAATAAGTTTTCTTTAGCCTTAAAAACTTTAAAATCTAAAGCTTTTGTAACTAAACGATAGTACGTTCCACTATTGTAATGAATCCATAAATTAAATACTGATTTGTGTAGACAGATCGGCTCCATTTGGTGTAAAATGCTGATAGATCTTGATTATATTTCTAGAAGCAATTTTTCATCTAGTACCTCCTCTATAGAAGATGATGGGTCTATTTAAGGGTCATATGTAGAGTCGCGTACCTACAGACATTGTGAGGCCCACGTCACTCATGCTATAAAAAAATATCCTCACATCAAACTCTATACTTTATGCTCAGGAGCGAAACATGCGTAACGAATTTTATGAACCTTTTGCGATACATTTATCCCAATGTCTGTATTCAGCAGACAATATTCTCACATGTCTGCAATCAAACCAAAGAATCATCAATATAGAGGAGCCATAAGATCTTTATACCTACAAAACAATTTAGACTAAAATGATCACTATACTTGCGACTGACCAGCGTAAAGTTAACATAAATTATTGCTAATTCACTTTCACTCCTATACCAACTAGGCCACTGGTAAGTTCGATGCGAAATCGAAAAATAATGCCATCCATCACTATAAAAGTCCCACAAGTGTATACCAACAATCTTGTATTCAGGTCTCGGTCCGTAAACTACAGAAATTGCAGTTTTTACTGAAAAAGTTAAACTCAAATTGAAAATTATGTACTTTCTCTTGTCTCAGTAATTGGTGTGCGTAACCTAGGAGGTGTGAGGGCCAGTCGCTTTGTGCTAGCGTGAATAAGCCGTTAATGGGCGCTTATGATAGATTCTCGACCTTGGCCGACGCCTATGTATTTCACTGAAAACAAAAAAAAATATGTTAAAAAACGTATTGCTGGGCAAACATAACATGCTGGAGATATGGTAGCTGATTTGTATATAAATATCTATTCATCAATTTTTCCTAATTTGCTTACCGTTTAGACCTACCCTGGACTACGACAAACATTTTAA
Organism: Gymnoscelis rufifasciata; assembly: GCA_929108375.1. Lineage (NCBI taxonomy): Eukaryota > Metazoa > Arthropoda > Insecta > Lepidoptera > Geometridae > Gymnoscelis > Gymnoscelis rufifasciata. The sequence goes on from OV815320.1 coordinate 3,359,552, forward strand.
AACCAAAATCAGCTCAATCGGCCCAGCCGTTCTAGAGTTTTAATCAGACTAACGAACAACAATTCATTTTTATTTATATAGATTTATTTTATTTATTAAACTTTAACTAAGCTTACCAGGTATCTGTAGGTACTCCTCAATGACGTTGATGTAGTGTCGCGCCTGCTCCGGCAGGTCGGCCAGCTCCCGCACGTTCTCCACGCTGCTTTGCCAGCCGGGAATGGTCACGTATTCCACCTGCAAATCATTGGGAATTGTATGTATGCTAGCCCAACCCACACTTGGCCAGCGCGGTGAATTACGGCCTAATCTCTCTCGTCAAGAGAGAAGTCCCTGAGTCCCAGCAGTGGGGACTTTTTCATGTTAGATAAGCCCTCATTTGACCACAAACTCATCTGATGTAAAGTGACTATCTGGTCTAAGATGGGGTATGAAGACATAGAAGGTAGATGGCTTTTCCGGACCACATTACGAACCACGAAAAATCGTTTCACGCACTGGCCCAGCCCGGAGGGTGGTGACAAGCCGCGGCCGAAGCCTACCACCAGAGACTGTTCTTAGCACCACCCGGAGATCACGTGTAAGTATTCAGAGGGTCAACACTTACGGACGTGACCAGAAAAAAACTCCGAAAGACGTAAATAGGGTGATGATGATGAAGAGCTTAACGTTCGGATTTATAAGACTTTACTGTGATCATAAATTCTCACCTCAACAGCGGTAAGCTCCGACATCGATGAAGGGAAGTAGTCGATCTTCTTCCCATTCAGTTTGTAAGCGACGCCGATCTTGATCTCTGGGAACGTGTCGAGGATGTCCAACTTGGTGAGACAGACTCTGTAACCAATGTTGTATTGTTAGAAAAAACATAACACAAGTACATTTTAAACAAAAAACAACCGACTTTTAGTTTGGAAAATATGAATTAATTTTGTGTATAACTCGGGTCTCCTCGGAACTACAAAATTGAGACTACATACAGATAAAGCTGTCTTGTTCTATTCGCTTCTCAACTCAGTATAAGACATTTAAGCGAACTGCCCCTGAACCTGTTAATGCTATTTCCTTGATAAGTTAAAAAAATAGTTTTATTAATTTTAAGTTGACCTGTCCTGTATAGGCAAAATCAAAACGTATATTTATTATTTTAATTTATTTTTCATAGTTTGTAATTTGATTTCATAAGGTAGATTGTAAATGGTGATTTATTTTATTTAAGTGGAAATAAATGAATTATTATTATTATTTCCTAGTAGGAAATAAACGTTTTGACTTTGACTTTGGTCAATTCAGATATAAATACCTATAGTCGTTATATTACACTGAAGAGTTTTTTTGTTTGAACGCGCTAATCCCAGGTACTTCTGATATGATTTGTAAAATTATTTCATTAATAGATAGCTCATTTAAAGAGGAAGATTATAGGCTACTTTCTACCACGGGAAAACACGTTGTTCCCGCGGGTAAATCCAAAAACACGGGCAACGCCATGTAGAGCTAGCAAAAAGCAGCTAGTATGGTTATAGTAAGAAGTATATAATAGAATAGAATAGAAAATCTTGATTTGTTTCTCCAACATATATAACAACATACATAATTTTAGTTAAAAATAAAAAAAACACTACAGAAACAAAATGGTTGCCACTCAGCATGTGCTGAAGTTGCTCAGGGAGTAGCTACAGCGCTGATTTTTTAGTGGTACCTTATTGACGGCGCGAGTCTGACTGACACTACATACACTTATGTCAGACTTTATTGCACATTTAAAATTAAAAAAAAAATAACACATGCATGAATACATAAATAAAAATATTAACAAAGTTACAAAAAAACTACTTAAGTATGAACACAAAAAATAATAATAATATAATGATAAAAAGAATAAAACCCCAAATCGACCTTTAAATTGAAAGAAGTAGTGTACATACGATGTATATCCGTTGACGATGGACGTGTACCGCACCACGACGAGGTCGAGCCAGCCGCAGCGACGCACCCGTTTCGTCGTGACGCCGATTTCGTGACCACGCTTTTGGAGGATTTTACCGTTGTCCTAGAACAAAATATATTTTCATCATCATCATCACCCTATTAACGCTCCCACTGCTGGGACACAGGGACTTCTCTCTTGACGAGAGAGATTAGGCCTTAATTCACCACGCTGGCCAAGTGCGGGTTGGTGAATGTCACATGTCCTTCAAACTCTTTTAAAGTTCTCAGAACATGCCGGTTTCCTCACGATGTTTGCCTTCACCGTTAAAGCGCGTGTTTAAAGCGCACATAAATTTCTCAAGAAGAAAAATCCAGAGATCCGTGGCGGGGTTTGAACCCACGACCTTCGGAATGAAAGTCGAGTGTCCCTCCCACTTAGCCAACACGGCTTTTAAATATATTTTATTTATATATTAATAACTAGCTAACCTCAACAAACGTTGTTTTACAAAATGAAAAATAGATTGTAGCTAGGATTCTCAAACATACTGAATATGCAAATAAAATTGCTTAATAATTGGTTAAGCCGTTTCAGAGGAGTACGGTAACTAACATTGTGACATTGAAATTTTATATATAAAAAGATATTACCGGACAATCCGCACAACAATATCTAGCCCTATTCTATTTATTATACATATTACCGACCCAGACCGCGGAGAAAGTGCTTGCAGAACATACGAATACTTGAATCCTGGGCGGTAATCGAACCTGCTACCTTATACGCTGCAAGCGTGCCTACGCCCACCGCGCCACTGAGGCAGTCACACAGGCGCACGCACACACACACACACCCACACAAACAGGCGCACGCGCACACACACACACACACACACACACACACACACAGAAACACGTACGTCAAGCAGCTCTGTGGGGAAGGGTCCATCGCCGACGCGCGTAGTGTAGGCCTTCACGACGCCGAGCACGTCGCCGATCACGTTCGGGGGCAGCCCCAGACCGGTGCAGACGCCGCCGATGCTGCAGTTTGATGACGTCACATACGGGTAGGTACCTGAAATTTAACAAACATAATTAATAAGAACTCACCCAACAGCATAATCTACATACCTACGTGTAACGGTTGAATCGATTCTTGGTAAATTTTACACGGTTTATTTAGTAGACATTCATTATATATTCTTCAAGACAAGATTGATAAGGTTCCTTCTAGATCTAAGTGATTCACCTTCGTCCACTTCGACACTTGTCATCAGGTGAGATTGTGGAGAAACATAGATCCATCACTCATAAAATAAAAAAAGAAACACAAAAATCTAAGGTTCCACTTTACAGTACACCTACATAGTGTTTCCTGCAGGATTGGAAAAATATTTTTGAGGTTTCCTGTAGAAAGTTGTTATGAATGGTTCAATTAAGGGAATTTCTCAGATTTCATATATTTTTAATCAAAACTAAATCAGGTAACGTTACTGCGCAGGCTTTGTGTAATGCTTACTGCAAGTGTTTCTATAACATTCGACACGCCTTTTTGTTTAGGATCGTGGTATTGTTACATTTTGTCTGACAAAATATGGATCTATGGAAATTAAAATGTTTAAATCGAACTGCAACTACCAAAGTCAATAGCAACAGCATAGCAACACCTTCCTGCCTCTGCGCAGCGCCTTGAGCAGGGTGGCGCCGGTGTCCTTCACCAGAGGGCGCACCTTGTCCGCGCACTAGCGGTACAAACATCCTTCAGTGCCTTTTAGTGGAACGTGGTGTCAATATGGACTTACCAAAGTCAATATCCAGCATAGCAACACCTTTCTGCCTCTGCGCAGCGCCTTGAGCAGGGTGGCGCCGGTGTCCTTCACCAGAGGGCGCACCTTGTCCGCGCACTAGCGGTACAAACATCCTTCAGTGCCTTTTAGTGGAACGTGGTGTCAATATGGACTTACCAAAGTCAATATCCAGCATAGCAACACCTTTCTGCCTCTGCGCAGCGCCTTGAGCAGGGTGGTGACGGTGTCCTTTACCAGAGGGCGCACCTTGTCCGCGCACTAGCGGTACAAACATCCTTCAGTGCCTTTTAGTGGAACGTGGTGTCAATATGGACTTACCAAAGTCAATATCCAGCATAGCAACACCTTTCTGCCTCTGCGCAGCGCCTTGAGCAGGGTGGTGACGGTGTCCTTTACCAGAGGGCGCACCTTGTCCGCGCACTAGCGGTACAAACATCCTTCAGTGCCTTTTAGTGGAACGTGGTGTCAATATGGACTTACCAAAGTCAATATCCAGCATAGCAACACCTTCCTGCATCTGCGCAGCGCCTTGAGCAGGGTGGTGACGGTGTCCTTCACCAGAGGGTGCACCTTGTCCGCGCACTAGCGGTACAAACATCCTTCATTGCCTTGTAGTGGAACGTGGTGTCAATATGGGCTTACCAAAGTCAATATCCAGCATAGCAACACCTTCCTGCATCTGCGCAGCACCTTGAGCAGGGTAGTGACGGTGTCCTTCACCAGAGGGCGCACCTTGTCCGCGCACTAGCGGTACAAACCCACTTCAGTGCCTTGTAGTGGAACGTAGTGTCAATATGGGCTTACCAAAGTCAATTCTATATGTGGAAACTTTTAATTGGCCTTAAGTGTGCACCTATGTGCAGATATTTGTTTTTACTACCTTAATGTTAGCTGTAAGTTTTCCTAAGATCTTTAAATAAATAAATAAATATCCAGCATAGCAACACCTTCCTGCCTCTGCGCAGCGCCTTGAGCAGGGTGGTAACGGTTTCCATCACCAGAGGGCGCACCTTGTCTGCGCACTAGCGGTACAAACATCCTTCAGTGCCTTGTAGTGGAACGTGGTGTCAAAATGGACTTACCAAAGTCAATATCCAGCATAGCAACACCTTCCTGCCTCTGCGCAGCGCCTTGAGCAGGGTGGTAACGGTTTCCATCACCAGAGGGCGCACCTTGTCTGCGCACTAGCGGTACAAACATCCTTCAGTGCCTTGTAGTGGAACGTGGTGTCAAAATGGACTTACCAAAGTCAATATCCAGCATAGCAACACCTTCCTGCATCTGCGCAGCGCCTTGAGCAGGGTGGTGACGGTGTCCTTCACCAGAGGGCGCACTAGCAGTACAAACATCCTTCAGTGCCTTTTAGTGGAACGTAGTGTCAATATCTCGCAGAAATGTGAGCTTCGGTTCATTTATGGTGCGGGTTCCAACTCAACATCTGTCGACGTTCCTGAGTGAGCAGTTTTGGCCGCAAGGGGTCAAGTTTCGACGGTTCATCGGTCGCCTACACTGCAAGGCGACACCGCCGTAACAGATGATCCACGATGCTGACACTTTAGTTTAGTTTAGTTTATAAGATTTATATTTTTATGTATGTTAGTCTATAAGGTATATGTTTATATGGGCCTTAGATGCCTGAAATAAATGATTTATTATTATTATTATTATTAATATGGACTTACCAAAGTCAATATCCAGCATAGCAGCGTTGGCGCCCTCGACCAACACCTTCTTGCCGCTGCGCAGCGCCTTGTCCAGGTAGGTGACGGTGTCCTTCACCAGAGGGCGCACCTTGTCCGCGTACTCGCGGTACAGGCCGACTTCGGCCTCGATGTTCACGTCCAGCGATGGGAACATTCGCTTGTAGCTCTCTGCTAGGGTGCGGAATCTGAAAATAACATCATCATCATCATCACCCTATTAACGTTCCCACTGCTGGGACACAGGGACTTCTCTCTTGGCGAGAGAGATTAGGCCTTAATTCACCACGCTGGCCAAGTGCGGGTTGGTGAATGTCACAATGCCCTTCAAACTCTTTAAAGTTCGTAGAACATGCCGGTTTCCTCACGATGTTTGCCTTCGCCGTTTAAGCACGTGTTTAAAGCGCATAAAATTTTCTCATGTAATCATTATATGTTTCGGCTATATCAGCGGTAGAAGAACGCGGCTCACCGACATTGCCAAACGGATTAGCTTCATGAAGTGGCAGTGAGCCGGCCATATTGCTCGCAGAACAGATGGATCACGGACTGGCAATATTCGGCTTATGTCCAGCAGTTCCTACAGCTGATATGATGATATATTTCGTGACTATTCACTCCACATAATCTAACCCGAAGCAGAGATTATATAATGACAGCTATTATAATCAAAGTGGCATTTATTTATGAAGAGCATCCTTTAGAAACAATGTTGTATGAAGTTCGAAGGTCGTGTGCGTGGAAAATATATTTAAAGCATGCAAATTAATTAATATTCCCTAGAATAATATTTTAACATATTTATCATGTTACAGTTGTGTGGTTTGCAAATTCTTTAGACCTATAGTTTTATTTAATGTCGCGATCTCCATTAGAGAACCTTAACACTATGCCATGTTCTACGCATTGTATAGCCTGCCCGTTGCCACTCAACGCACTTATCCGGTTGACTAAGTCGGTAACCCTCGTTATCTTTATTATCTCGTCATTCGATCTCGCAGAGAGTCCCCGAGTCCCCGAGCATAAAGTCAGATAGTGCCTATACTACAAGTAAGTAAATTATTTAGGTACTTGCACACAAAAAACATTCACACATTATAAATACAAAAAAAAAGCCTGACCTTCATCATAATTATACAAATAAAACATAATTAAATATAATGAACGTGTGTGTTGCAGTGGTAGTGGTACCACTGCACAGTAGTAAGAACAGTAGTTAGCTTCATCATCATTTCAGCCGTAGGACGTCCACTGCTGCAGATAGGCCTCCCTCAAAGATCTCCAGTTACTTCGGCTGGCAGTGGCCTGCATCCACCGTGAGCCCGCAGCCTTCACCAGTAGTGCCAGTAGTTAGCTTACTTTAGGTTTTTAATTGATAAGCCCCAGTTTAGTTTGAATTATTAAATTAAATTAAATTTTTCGTCCTATTTTTTCCTACACAAATTTAGAATATTAGTTAGCTTACTTTTCCTCGAAGACTGAGAAGTCCCCTAGTAGGTCTCCCATTCGCATGCCGATTCTGGAGGCTTTGGAGGAGTAGGTCGGGCCGATGCCCTTCTTGGTTGTGCCAAGGGAGTTTTTGCCCTTTTCCTGTTCTTGAAGACCGTCAACCTGTTAAAAATAAAACACCTTAAATTATTACATAAAAATCTAATCAAAGCACGCAAATCTACATCTCGCGTGTCTCGTTAACCGTGAACTCCAAGGCTGTGGTGGAATACATCCGAACCAAGACCGAAAGGGCCTAAAGGGGTCAAGTTTCGACGGTTCATCGGTCGCCTACACTGACAACCGCCGTGACATATGATACCATGATACGGACATGATGATATTTTAATATGTTAGATTTATATTTGTATGTATGTTAGTCTGTAAGGTTTATGTTAATATGGGCCTTAAATCAATGATTTATTATTATTTGATATTATTATTATTATTGAAAACATTATCTCGGCTTATTTGAAATTGTTTGTAAAATAATTTTATACATTGTAACAAAATTATACTTCACAACGAAAACTGACTTCGTGAAATTTACCAAAATTAATTAAAATTACCCAAAATTTCGCGTGATATCACAAAAGTACATAAGTAAATAATATTATAGAGATTTTCTACCTGCTGATGTACATCGAAGACCAAATGCGCTCTGTCGGAGATGATCAGTCTTCCTTCCCAGTCGGTCATGCCCTTCTCTTCGTTCTTTCTCAGCTCTTCGAAGAGACCAGGTAGGTGGATGACCACGCCATTTCCTGCAAACATCAGATGAAAATAGTAACAATATTTTAAATATTTATAATGGAACATAAGTAGATTGATTAGGTCCCGTTTTACGCTTTTGGTACAAACCCTAAAAATAAATATGAGCAAAGAGGTGACCGGAATGAATAAATATTTCCGGACAATCTACACAACAACATCCCCGTGGTAAGCTCTAAAGCTTGTGTTACGGGTACTAGACATCTGATATACTTAATGTATAAATGTTAAAATTAATATGATAGACATATAGATACATATATGGATATGATTTTATTATTACACATATAAAACACCCGGAAACTTTGGAACGGCTTAACTTTATAAAAATCACGTTATTTGTATGTTCCCTTCAAATATTTATTTATCACTAGAGGGCCGCCCGGCTTCGCACCGGTTTTTATTTAAAAAAAAAAAGATAAAATAAAGTTTTAGTGAGACTTACGAACAGCGATTCATCTATACTAATATTATAAAGCTGAAGAGTTTGTTTGTTTGATTGTTTGTTTGTTTGTTTGTTTGTTTGAACGCGCTAATCTCCGAAACTACTGGTTCGATTTGAAAAATTCTTTTTGTGTTGGATAGTCCAGTTATCGAGGAAGGCTATAGGCTATATAACATCACGCTACGACCAATAGGAGCAAAGATATAGTGGTAAATGTGTAAAAAACGGGAGAAATTGTTCATCTTTGAAGCCTTCCGTTGCGTGCGCCGTGAAAACGGTTCAAGATACACAATAAATATGTATTAAAGAATAATAGCTCTTTTAATGATCTAAAAAACAGTCCGCGATAGTATATGTCTATCTTTTAAGATTAACTTACAAAAACCGTTTTTATGGTACCTAATTTGGTCGAAATAATTTGTTTAAGTTGTATCAAAATAATAATATTAATCTTTATTCAAATAAATATGTTGTTGGTTAAGAGTACTTCATCCATTATAACGCGGGTAGCACCGCAAGGCACAGCTAGTTTTTACATATATTGATGTGTATTTGTAGCGGAAACAGAAATACATTTTCCGTCCGAAATTCCACTGTCGATCTATCATGGTTCTGAGTTACAGTCTGCTAACAGACAAACCAACAAGAAAACTGACCATAGGGTCAGAAGCATAGAAGCTATATTTTTGTGAAGTTTCATCAAAATCCAAACAGTAGTTTTTGCGTGCAAGGGCAACAAACACACGTACATCCTAACAAACTTTCGCGTCTAACGCCTAATAATATACACGCGAAACTTTCACAAAAATATAGCTTACATACCAGAATAACACATAGGACACTATTTACCGCGGTAAAATACCGCTTTTCGTGTCTACACAATTTTTGAATACAATTATTGCGAACAAAGCTCGATTTGAGTCAAATTTGGCATAGACATAGCCGTTTTCCCTGTAAAGGAAAATAGCTACTCTTACCCGCGGGAAAATGTATGATTACGTGGGCCAGCAGCTAGTAATGTAGAAATTCCTTATGTAAACATTCCACACTACAATACATTGTAATCATTGCAGCGTGGGAGTAACATTACCCTGCAATGCCATTGAAACAACCTTAGGCAGTAAGAAAAGCCATTACGCTATATGAAGACAGATTGTAAATACCCACACTGATGTAGTTTGTTTGACCGATAACAGTTATGCAACCTTGGACGGTCGCCAGGTAATCTGGTTATCGTGCACGTTGATTTAATCTAAATTAACAATTTATAATAACCCCCGATTCCAGAACCTTAGTTCTCTTAAAAGTAAAAAGTCATACTATTTTGTAATGTGCACGTGATGCGCTTTCATTTGAAACCCCACTCGAGTATGTTTCCAGTTTCAGTTTGCCTTCTAGTACGGCTTGTTAGCTTGAATTACGGTCCCATCCGGCAGAAAGCATGAAACTTGGCATACATGTAGCTTTTATATATGTGCTTCAATTTCGATAGAGAAACACGCTGGGAAATGACTCCCCCCCCCCGTTCCCCCCCATTTTATCTCCCTCATTTTGATTTTTTTCATTTTTTACAAAAACGGTAGGAGTGATGAGTTTACTTTTCAAAGACCAAATAATTGACGATAATTTACCTACAAAACGATACCACATTTATAGTTATAAGACTAATAGTTTTTTAATAAAGCCGTCATTATAATGTGAACTTATGAAAAAATTAATATTTTTTTTCCTTTTTTCTTCACTTAATGCTAAATGAAAGGTGTTGTGATAAAATTGACAAAAGGGTTAAAAACTGTATACATTAAGCTACAAAACGATACATAACAAATTATTGTAGAAGGTTTGGTTCCCGAGTTACAGCTCACGGCGTCTGGCTCAACGAAATAACTCCTTTTTTGCGTCTGTACAATATGTTTACGGGACCTGTTCCGAAGCAAGAAAGCTTATCCTTATAGGTATAAGTACAGTCCCCTGCAGCTAAATGTATACAGGCTAGTATGGCGGACACCGCGCCTATGAGAAATTAGCTCATCATGGTCTCTCAGTATCTTATAATCGAGTCTTACAATGCTCAAAACAAGTTTCTGATGCTGCATGTAAAATTTATAAAGACGAAGGAGTTGTTTCCCCACCAGCTTTGCAGTCGGATGTTTTCTGTACAGCTGCTTTTGACAACATTGATTACAACCCGTCATCTGTGACAGCAGAAGGTGCCCTTCACGGAACATCCATCAGTATTGTTCAGCATCATGATCTAGGCTCAAAAATAATACGTCGCCGTACGCTTCCTATATCTGAGACCAGTCCCTCTTCATCACTTCGGGTAAAAAGTTTACCTTCTTTTTACTTAAAACCCCTTAGACCTGCAAACGGCCCTAAACTGGAGCGTGGCCATCGTATTTCAAGACTAAGATATGCCCAGAACCACGTAAATTGGAGTATTGAAGATTGGTCGAAAGTTATGTTCTCCGACGAATCAAAATTTATGCTCTACAAGCACGATGGAAGACACAGAGTGTATAGAAGACCAGGGGAAAGATTCAAGCAAGCATGCATCGAAGAAAAAGTAGCCTACGGTGGTGGGTCTGTACTTGTGTGGGCCGGAATTTCCTCTGAAAGTCGCACAGAGCTGGTGATCATAGAAAACGGCTCTTTAAATAGCGTAAGATATGTGGAAGAAATCCTCAACGAACACGTTGGTCCATTTATGGTAAATTTGGGTGAGGATGCTATATTTATGCATGACAATGCCCGACCTCATACAGGTAGGATTGTGAATGACTACCTTCAAGAGATGAACATTACTTGTATGGAGTGGCCAGCGCGCAGCCCGAATATCAACCCGATCGAGCATGCTTGGGACGAGCTAGGGTGATGCGTAAAACAACGAAACCCTCCCCCAATCACGCGGAGAGAGATTAACGGGAGAATATTCCCCAAAATCGTATAAGGAACTTGGTGTACAGCATGCCAAACCGCGTAAACGCAGTAATGGAAGCACGAGGAGGTAATACAAAGTATTGAAATTCAAGAAAATCGTCATAAAGTTCAAAAATTTCATGTTTCCTATTTTTGTTTTAAGGAGAGATCAGCAGTTTTTTTTCTTTATGTAATTTTGTGTAAATAAAATGTATGGTGACTCATATTTTTTTAACTTTCATTTAAGGAGTATTAAATTGTCTTATAATTTTCACTGATTGAACTGGTTGTTTTATTAAGTTACTTGAATCCTAGTACAGTCCCCTGCAGCTAAATGTATCCAGGGTATGTATGGCAATAGGCGCGGTGTCCGCCATACTAGCCTGTATACATTTAGCTGCAGGGGACTGTACTTATACCTATAAGGATAAGCTTTCTTGCTTCGGAACAGGTCCCGTAAACATATTGTACAGACGCAAAAAAGGAGTTATTTCGTTGAGCCAGACGCCGTGAGCTGTAACTCGGGAACCAAACCTTCTACAATAATTTGTTATGTATCGTTTTGTAGCTTAATGTATACAGTTTTTAACCCTTTTGTCAATTTTATCACAACACCTTTCATTTAGCAGTAAGTGAAGAAAAAAGGAAAAAAAATATTAATTTTTTCATAAGTTCACATTATAATGACGGCTTTATTAAAAAACTATTAGTCTTATAACTATAAATGTGGTATCGTTTTGTAGGTAAATTATCGTCAATTATTTGGTCTTTGAAAAGTAAACTCATCACTCCTACCGTTTTTGTAAAAAATGAAAAAAATCAAAATGAGGGAGATAAAATGGGGGGGAACGGGGGGGGAGTCATTTCCCAGCGTGTTTCTCTATCGAAATTGAAGCACATATATAAAAGCTACATGTATGCCAAGTTTCATGCTTTCTGCCAGATGGGACCGATATTCACATATTTTTTAGCTAACAAGCCGTACTATTCCCCACTTTTACCCCCATAACATTTAAACGGGTCAACTAATTTTCATCAAATAAGTCTAAGAACACTCACCTTTCATACAAAAACAAACTGAATTGAAATCGCTTCATCAGGAGCTATGATGTCCCAGACAGACAGACATACCCACAGACAGACGTCAAACTTATTTTACTTTTGCTACTTTTTTTGTCGGGGGTTACAAACATACTAAAATTCAGCCTCTACAACGGACCAGCAACATTTTATGTAAGACATCCAGTCATCTGTTGGAGGAGTGTGTTGAATTTAAGAGAGATAGGCAAGCTCTTGAACTGGCCTTCGGCTTGAATAGTTGGGACACAGGAATCTTTCATAAAGTTTTATCACATCCAAACTCCAAAGCAGCTGCCGAACTGTTCAAAGCCGTAAGCCGATTCAGGCAATAATAGTTGTACATAATTATAATTGTTTAATAATAGATACTTAAGTAATATAGCAGACACCCAAATATCTATCTGTAAATATCTTTGTTAGCCGATAGGACTGACTTGTAATTAATTATAAAAGTCTTGTAAATAAATAAGAATAAAAAAAAAAAAAAAGACATCCAGTCGCGTAATAGTTTCTTAAATTCGCGTAATGCAGAGTTCGAGCCATTTCATGTTTATAGCATGCACACATTTAAGAAATACTAGCGGCCTGCCCCGTCTCCGTACGAGTAATTTTTACCTTACTCGTTTTCCAATTATTCGTAATTTTCTCGCCGGAAAAAAACAAAAAACAACATGACTTCTACAAACTTTTCTAATCCTACGTGATATTAAACATTGCGTAATAAAGTGTCCCTGGCTCAGCATAATGTTTTTGCCATAGGTCCCGAAGGAGCACTATGACAGAGCGCTGGTTTTCAGTCAAATCATCAAATCACCGGGATTTCGTTACGAATCGTTGCTAACACGCTGCGATTCTGTTACGAGTCGTGACGATACGCTCATGAAGACGACCCCTTAGTAGCAAGTAGCCCAACAAAAGGTTATTTTCAAAATATATTTTTACCTTGAAAATCAACAATTCAATTTGCAAATTTGTTGGGAAGACTATAAAATACATAGAACATCTGCCAATCGATAAATTATGTTTGTAATGGTTGGAAATAGCAATTGCTGTGTGTATTAAAATACTTGGATGTGAACCAAACTATGTATATTTAATTATCACCATAAATAATTACTAAGTATTAATAATTTATTTACCATTTCTACATGAAAATGCCATGTTTAATAAATTCCCCTCAAAAAACTTTTCATGGAAACTAAAAGAGCTATATAATTGAAACTTTAAATTTGTAATAAGCCCCCTTTGGACATCATATCCTGTGAATTTGGTACATTTTTAACCCCCGACCAAAAAAGAGGGGTGTTATAAGTTTGACGTGTCTGTCTGTCTGTCCGTCTGTCTGTCTGTCTGTCTGTCTGTCTGTGTCACCATAGCTCCCGAACGGATGGAGCGATTTCAATTTAGTTTTTTTTGTATGCAAGGTGAGTCTTGCGCGAGTGTTCTTAGCCATGTTTCATGAAAATCGGTTGGGCCGTTTAAAAGTTATGGGGGTGAGAGTGGGAAAGCAAAACCGAAAATCTGCAAATATACTAGTGTGGGGTATCAAATGAAAACGCATCGCGTCCACATTACATAATATTATGTTGTTTTATATTTAAGGAAATTAAGGCACTGGAATCGGGGGTTTTTCTTAAATTTTAAATTTAGATTTTATGTATATACAATTCCAAGTTATGAAGGTTTAATAAAAGGTAGGTAGAGCCCGTAAGCTTCGCTTGCTCATCTTGGCGTAGGTACCCATTAAGATAGACATTGTTGGATAATTCTATGTTGATTATTAATTATTGTGGTTATATTTTTAGTAATTATGTTTTAGACCAAATAATTGAAGTTTGCTTATGTTTTTTCGTGAAAAATATCGCGGTTATAGGTAGACTGGAAATACCATTTAAGTTTTAATTTTTCTTGTAAGTAATTTCGATCAAAATTCTTTCGTCTTTAATTGCTGTCTTTTTAACCCCCGACCAAAAAGAGGGGTGTTTAAGTTTGACGTGTCTGTCTGTCTGTGTGTCTGTCTAACTGTGTGTCTGTCTGTCTGTCTGTGGCACCATAGCTCCCAAACGGATGGAGCGATTTCAATTTAGTTTTTTTTTGTATGAAAGGTGAGTCTGGCCCGGGTGTGTTTCATGAAAAAAGTTTAAATGTTATGGTGAGAATGGGTAAGAAAAACCGAAAATCTGCAAATAAAAGTAAAAGTGTGAAGTGTGTGAAGTGTGGGGTATCAAATGAAATCGCATACATTACATAATATTATGTTGTTTTACGTTTAAGGAAATTTAGGAATTGGAATCGGGGGTTTTTCTTAAATTTTAAATTTAGATTTATTTTAGCATTGAATTAGAAGTTGATTATTCAATCTTGCCAAAAAGTATTATCCTACTACTATTATAAAGGCGAAAGTTTGTAAGTATGGATGTATGGATGTTTGTTACTCTTTCACGTAAAAACTACTGAATGGATTTGAATGAAACTTTACCACAATATAGCTTATACATCAGAATAACATATAGGCTACTTTTTACCGCGGTAAAATATCAGTTTTCGCGGGAAAATCAATTATTGCGAGTGAAGCCCGATTTAGATTAAATTTGGCAAGAACATAGCTGTTTTCCCAGTAAATTACAAAGCTGCTTATTACCGCGACAAAATCCCTTACTACGCGGTTAAAGCAAGTAATAATATAAACTTAAGATAATTCCTATACTATTATAAATGTGAATGTTAGTTTGTTTGTGACGCTTTCACGCGAAAACTACTCAACCGATCATCATGAAACTTTGTACACATATTCTTGGAGGTATTAGATGTAACATAGGATACTTTTTATCCCGGGAAAATATGTAATTCCGCGGGACAATACATTTAAACGCGGGTAACACCGCGGGGCACTACTAGTCAAACATAATTTTGTCTGATGTAACTAAAATGTATAAAATGTAAATGTTTATTATTATTTCATACTAGCAACGCCTTGGGGTGTTACCCTAGTTGCGGGAAAAAATTATATCTCTGTAATGGATTTTCTCACGGAATTACATATTTTCACGGAATAAGCCTGTCCTATTCCAAGTTAAAATCTATCACCATTTAAAATTTATACACAAAAAAAAATTATTATATAACCAAATGCTGAACACTATGTGACAAATAGCGGACTTGTCGCTAAAGAGCGATCTCTACCAGACAAGATATATTTTTATCCATGTAATTATTATTACCTTTATAAGTACTATGTTTTAAGAAATAATTATCAAATATATTTCTAAAATAATGATATCTTAAATACTTATTTGGAACCAAATATTTAGTACTCATTCCGCACCCAACTTCTTACTGGCAAGATTCTATAAAACTATCCGGCAACTGCACCGCCGCCCGTGTTAAACACGTGCTTTAACGGTGAAGGCAAACATCGTGAGGAAACCGGCATGTTCTGACAACTTAAAAAAAAAGAGTTTGAAGGACATGTGACATTCACCAACCCGCACTTGGCCAGCGTGGTGAATTAAGGCCTAATCTCTCTCGTCAAGAGAGAAGTCCCTGTGTCCCAGCAGTGGGAACGTTAATAGGGTGATGATGATGATGATGAATATTGCCATGGAGAACTTGGGTAATTAGCACTCATTATTAGGTTCCATAATGCCCGCTTTCCACTGCGAGCGGAACGGACCCATTACGGACTCCGCTATACTCGTAACGATGGTTTTCATACATGTGCTTCCATCAAAGCGGAGCGGAGTGAGCGAGTTGAAAGAGCCACATAAGAGGTTAGCGAGTTGAGCGAGTTCAGTTTTCGTTTTCAGTGGAAGGCGAAATAAATAATTTTTAAAAACTCTTTCTTAGTGGAAGGGCAAAACAATTAGACATAGACATAGACATAGACATAATTTTATTTACTACAGAAACACACACAAAAATAATACAGACTTAGAAACAACTTACATTTTTAAATTACGAAACATTTTTAAGTAGGTATATATAAAAACACAGAGTGAGCAGGTACGTGTGTGCTACAGCAGTAAAAGGGCAACGGCTCAGCTCTAGGTATGTCCACTGGTGTTAACAGTGAACGCTGGTATTCTGCCGCAACCACAATAGTCACAAGACTTTGCGGGAATATATCACAAAATTTAATAAATAAGTTGGTGCAATAATAATAAATTAAATTTGTCTTCTGAGGACACTAGTCTCTAAAGAGACTGGGCAACAGAGATTGAACACCTATCATGACATGATATAAAACAAATAAATAAAAGTCCTATAAAATATAAAAAATAAAATTATCTCAATAAATAAATAAATTAATTTTATGAATTTGATTATGTATTTAATAATTAAAATATAATTTAATTGATTACCTAATGATGAAATACTGTTTAATACATTTGACATGCTGACTAGCTTGTAAACAGTGCGTTGGTATCGGGCAAACCAGATTTTTGTCTCTGTAAAATATAAGCCTTAAATTTATTCTTGAAATTAAATCTAGATTTTACATCACGAAGTGGTGGAGGTATATTATTCCAACATTTGGTTGCCCGATACCGAAAACTACCCCTAAATGCGACAGTTTTAACCGTGCTGTAATGCAGCAGGTCTCTAGTAGGTCTGGTACTGTATTTACTCCGCGTCCTGTCTAGTTTTAAATATAAATATTCAGGTAGCCCTGTTTTCATTACATTATGAACGAGAACAGCCATATGCAGCTGTCTACGTGAGTTCATGTTTAGAGTATTAGCATTATTCAGGTACGGAGTTATGTGTGTACGAGGAGGAATGTTAAAGCAGAACCTACAACACGCGTTTTGTATCCGTTGTACTAACCGAGCCGTCTTAGCTAATAAGCGTGGCCCGTAAACCACATCGCCATAATTGAGTTTAGAGAGTATAAGAGCTTCACAGAGTTTAACACGAATTTCTTCTTTTAAATATTTACGAATTTTATATAGGACTCTCAACCGGTAGAAGCAAGATTTGACTAGACTTAATACATGAGTTTCAAATCGTAGCTGATGATCTAATACAAGACCCAGATTACGAGCTTCGTAAACTCTACCAATTTTCGTGCCAAGGATACAAATGTCAAGCGGAACTTGATCCATTTGTGAGATTTGACGTTTTGATCCAAACACCATAAATTTTGACTTATCTGGATTCAGAACAAGTGAGTTATTAAGTGACCATACTGCTATATGATTGAGATCATCGTTAAGCTTTTTAACTTCAGTTAATGTATTTTCAGGCCTTACGGATAGATATAACTGCACATCGTCGGCATACAAGTGAAATTTAGAGTGTTTTATGCCCCAGCATAGATCAGCACTGTAAATTATAAAGAGTAATGGTCCGAGTATGGATCCCTGGGGGACTCCTCGATTAACTTGTCTTTGAGTTGATTTTACCTGTAAACCATTAGCTCGATTGAACTGGACAAACTGAGATCTGTCACTTAAATAACTTTGAAACCATTGAATAGTACTGGAGTCAATACCATAGTATGACAGTTTTGAGACCAATAAGGAGGCATCAATTGAATCAAATGCCCTTGAAAAGTCTAGAAGAACCAAAAAGGAACACTTAGACTCATTTTGCGCTGTTAAAATATTATCAATAACATCCAACATGGCTGTTGTAGTACCTCTACCCTTTCGGAAGCCTGATTGAACATCTGGCAAAATCCTATGCTTTTCTATATAACCACTGAGTTGATTGTAAACAACTCTTTCTAATATCTTAGACAATGTGGGAAGTATACTTATTGGCCTAAGGTCTTTGATCTCAGTAGGATTAGGAACCTTTGGGATTGGGCTTATTATACTAGTTTTCCAAAGACTTGGAAACGTAGAGGTTACTATAGACGTGTTAATAATGTTGGTGATATAAGGTAAAGTATGTGGTAATGTTAACAAAATCATATCTATTGACAAACCGTCAACACCAATAGCGTTTGTTTTAATTGAGCAAATAATCTTGGCAATCTCTTGTTCGCTGACTGGTTGTAAAGAAAAGCTAATGTTGTTATTATACCTATGTGTATCAAAAAATTGCTTTGCTGTTGAAACCGTAAAGTTACCTCCAGGTATGTTTAAAAAATGGCTGTTAATTTCTTCAGGACAGTTAAAATTATCAGGAAGACACCGATCTTTGTCATAATCAGATAAAACATCCTGTTTCATGTTTTTCCAGAGCTTTTTCTCATTTTTTATTTCAGAATTAATTTTAAAATCATAATATGCCTGCTTTTCACTGTAAATACTCTGTTTAACGAATGATTTAAGCTCTTTGTAATAATCCTTGTCCGCGCCTAGATTAGTATGGCGATATTTATCATGCGCCTCTTCCCTAGTACTAATCATTACTTTTACAGTATCAGTTATCCAAGGCAGCGGTTTATATTTTATAACAATTTTCTTATAGGGAGCATGCTTGTTAAAAAGATCTGTAACCGTGTTCGTGAATGCATCAACCATTGCATCTACTGAGTCAGAATATGCAATTGTGTGCCAGTCAGCTTTTTCGAGATCCACATTAAAGTTACTTAAGTCTATGCTTTTAAGTGGTCTATAGACTTTTGTTTTAGGCGGGTTATAGATTTTTTTCAAATTAAGTGTAGCAGAAATGTATGAATGACCCAAGGAGGCCGTAATATTATTAACTGTACAGTTCTTGATAGGACAATCAGTACAAATTAGGTCAATTAGTGTCTCACTACTTGCCGTAAAGTGTGTAGGTGTTTCTACTACTTGTGATAAGCCAGTGTACATTAAAAACTGATTAAATTTTTGAGTCATACTGTTATTCGGTTCCAATAGATTTACATTAAAGTCTCCCATAATAACTACACTATCAAAACTAGAGAGCTGTACTACCGATTCAGTTAAAGCATCAAGGAAAGTATCAATATTAACCCATTGTGGGCGGTATGCTGTTCCTATTGCAATATGTGATTTATTTGTTTTTATCGATATCCACATCTGCTCAATTTCTGCTGTAGGGTATTTAATTGTTCGAGCTATAACTGAATTTTTTACATAAAATCCTACACCACCGCCCCTCCCGTTACGCATGTGCGTTGGACGTGGTGTTCCCCGAAATTTATATCCTGGAATAGCAGGTGCTCTTCCTTCATCACCTTTACGCAACCACGTTTCATTAACTGCTACAATATCGTTACTAAATTTGTCCATGGCTATTATAAAGTCATTATGTTCAGTACATAAGGAACCAGCATTATAAAGACCTAACGTAATGAAGTTTTTTTTAGAACCCATATTGTATAATTTTATTTATTTCCATACTCTTTTTATAGTTACAATTATATGATTTTTGTAGTTTAAGTGAAGTTACCAGTAAATAATTATGGTATTGAAGTGTAGTTAGAAATTTCACTGTATGTAAAAGCTTTAATATATGTATAAATAAAACAATATAATGTCTAAAAAACATAATAATAATAATAAAAGTGTCAGTCATATGTGGTTTTATTATAAAATATGATAAAAAGTATTTGGGGGGAAACTGCAGTATTCCTAAATGTCTTAAATTGAAAGCTGTAGCCCACACGCAACCTGTAATAACAAAAATAAATATATCAATACACGAATGAATGTAAATACTACTTAAGAATATTAGGAGCACAAACTGCTGCTTCACCAAAAACCCGAACAAGGTCAGACTCCGAGCGTATCCGGTGCCGCGGGGAATCCTCGGTCATATGCTGGCGAGCGAATACCTTGCCATCTTTGGACCATACAAATCTCCATTTGAGGCGGGTTCCTATCTCCCTCGCTTTAGCTAAGAGTTGTCTATTCTCACGGGTCAGCCGTTCGTTAATATAAAAACGGCGAGGCTCGCCATTCAGCCCAATATCTGCAGTAGTTACACCACGTCGCGTGCGAGCCGCTCGAAGAAGATCCTCTTTTACCACTCGACGCACAAATTTGACAACAATAGGTCTGACCCGCGGGCGACCAGTGATATCGTCACGGACTGGTCCTATTCTATTAGCGCTAACTATATCGTTTTCACTCAGTTTGACTCCCAACTTCTGTCCCAGCGTCGTAACAACATGAAGGATCGATTCACCACTCCCCTCCGGCACGCCCACTATATCCACATCATTGACTAGAGCTTGCTGCTCTGACTCTTTAATATAGTTTTGGAGCGTTTGGAGCGAATCACGGAGTTGGTTATTTTCCGACTTCAGGTTATCGATAACGTGATTTTTTTCGGCCATGGACGTTTTCAGTAATTCCAACTGCGTTTGAATGGAACCCAGTGATGATTGAAACCCCTTTAGTTGCTCCTGGATGATACCAACCACAGACTCAGCAATGCATTTCGAGATTTCATTTTTGATGAGCGTCAGTAAATTTTCATTGTGGCAACATTCTTCTGTATCCGCAGACGAACGAGTAGGTTTACGAATGGTAATATTACTGAATTCATGATCGCTCTCACACTGAGTCACATTTTGTGCAGCTCGAACCGGCGTATTGCTATTATCAGTTTTACGATCCTTATTCCTACATTCTTGACATCTCCACGACTCTTTTTGTAATGATTTCATAGCGTTGTAATTCCGTAGAGCAACATTTGCGCATTCCAAATCATAGCAGCCGCCACATGAGGAACACTTCAAATATTCTTTAATTGTGATTAAATTCAAGCAGCCAGAACATGCATTTTTCTTATAATTACTCATATTAGACGTAGTAATATTATGTAAATAAAAAAAAATTACAATAAAAGAAGCAAAAAGATATTTCCTCTCAGGTGGATTCGAACCCGGGCGCGCTACGTACGCAACTGTCTATCAGCGATGTAGAGGAACCACACCACCGTGTCTTATGCGAAGTTTGTCGAATTAAGCTATCATGTGCGTCGTAAATTTTTTCGCCAAAATAATAAGAAGGAGGTAGATCAGTAATTAATTTCCAATTGTTATTGTTTCTTCTGAGTCTTACGTTCCTTCTTTCGCTTATTTCCGATGAATTAAAAGTAAAGATAGCTTCAACTGTGCACCAAACAAATTGCTATTATGTTGCCCGAGTTTTAATTTATATTTGTTTCACAACCACTCACTTTTTACTAGGTTTTTTGAATTTATTATTAAGAGCAAATATAAACCACGACTGGTTCTCACAAAGTCTTACGACTACCAATTTATCATTTCAAACTACGTTCCGGTTGACTATTTCTTGCTCATTTCACTTACGCAGTGGAAGGCGGGCATAAAGGTATTTAGAATCAATTTCCGCAAAGCAACGCCTGGATCTATCAATTAAAATGATATCTATCCATAGTAGGCATTTCATTTCTGAAATTGGGGCAATGTTCGGTCGTGATAATGGTTGTCAAGTACCAAATGACAGATAATGTCTAAGTTTTAATACACGCAATACCGTAAAATAAAATTATTGTTTATTTGTTAGCCATGCTGTCCCTTTTCTCTAATACCTTAGTTAAATCTTTCTGTTTCAGCTAACAGAGGATATTTTAATTAAACAAGAAAATAATCATTTGAATACTATATCTCACCTATCTAGGTCAAATTCAAATTCAAAATTCAAAAAATCTTTTTTGGGAACAGTAATTATATGGTATACCGGCGATGATTTTACAAGTAATATTTCAAAATCACGTCTTATCCATTTGCTATGGAAGATAATCCTACCTTCTTCAAATCACTTAATTTTTTAGGGTTCCGTACCCTAAGGGTAGAACGGGACAATATTACTGAGGCTCCGTCGTCTATCTGTGTGTCCGTCTGTCACCAGGCTGTATCTCAAGAACCGTGATAGAGTTTAAATTTTGAAGGATGATGTATTATTTTTGCCGCTAAACATCTTTTTTTTTCATTGAAAATGTGTATTTTAACTTTACCCGGAACCCTCGGTGTATAAGTCCATCACAAACTTATCAAATTTATTATTAATTCAAGTACCCCGAGAATTATTATAGCTCTAAGCATATAATCTTAATAGCTCCTTGACCAATTATTCATATGTATTTTATGTTACGAGCACTGTATAACAATAATAATTATTATAAATATGTACTTTATAATAATTATTGTTTTGTAACAAATTATTTTACAGAAAATTATACGAATAAAATTAGTTAAAAATTGCCCCCAGTAAATTCAAATCATTCTAGTCACTTTTACAGTCGATTTATAAGAAGGTAGTATGGTTTATTTTTTATTATAAGTATTCGTCGTAAGATACTGAAGTATTTTATTTTATTTTTATTTTATTTTATTCGGAAAACAAACAGTTTTTCTTACTAACTAAATAACAATACAAACTTAACTACGAACCATTTACATGTTTCCACATAGCGTGACTAAAAAACAAAAAAAAACACAAATCACTTACTTATAACTAAATTTGAAAATAAAACAAAGTATTAAAAACGGAGAACTGAAAAAAAAAACACAAATAATAATAGAAAAAGAGAATCGGCAAAATAATAAATTACTAACAATTAACAGATTCAAACCAGCGTTTTGTCAATAAGCTACTGACTCTGCTGGCTTTTGTATCAAACAAGTCGATATCGGGTATATCAGTAAAAGCATTAAATGAAGAAGAGGCTCTGCAAAAGTACGAGTTTTGTCTATAATTTGTATAGCAAAAAGGGGTTTCCAGTCCAATAGGATGTCTAACGGGTCTACTAGGAATTCTCAATCTAATTTTATTTAAAAGTTCCGAAGAGTCAACATCACTTTGAGCAATCTTGCACAAAAACGATAGGTCAGCTATTTTCCGCCTTTCTACTAATGGAAGTAGGTGATGTTTTTTACATTTAGCCATGTAGGTTTCATCATAAATATTACATTTATACTGTAAATATCTCAAAAACCTACGCTGAATGGATTCAATTCTATCAATGTAGATATCATATAGAGGGTTCCATACCTGTGAACAATATTCAAGAATACTGCGCACATATGCACAATATAAAACTTTAATCACTTTAATACTAGAAAACTGAGAACTGGCACGGATAACAAAACCAAGGGCTTTATTGGCTTTTTTAATAATAGCATCAATGTGTTTGTCATAAATCAATTTTCTGTCTTGGATTATACCTAAATCCCTTATCTCATCTACTACTAGCAAAGGCGTACCCCTCAAGGTATAAGAGTAGCAGATGGGCTTTAAGCTGCGAGTGAATGTGATAGTAAAACACTTGGACACATTGAGATCAAGTTTATTCACTTGACAATAGCGTTCAAATTTATCCAAATCCCTTTGTAAGCGAAGACAGTCATCAATGTTTGAAATTTTAGTAAAAATCTTCATGTCATCAGCATATAATAAGAAGTGAGAGGTTTCAAAGCAATATCTAATATCATTGATAAATATTGTGAAAAGTAGCGGACCTAGGAGGGATCCTTGGGGAACTCCAGAAGGGATCGTTACCCACATAGAACTTGAGGAAAACCCCTTTAACACAACAGCTTGCGACCTATTTTCAATGTATGAGGCAAACCATCGCAACAAATTACCATGTATCCCCGCTTTTAAAAGTTTCTGCAAGAGCATTCGGTGATCAATCCTGTCAAACGCTTTACTGTAATCAGTAAAAACAGCATCAACTTGACCGCCATTATCCATACTACAAGAAGCATAATCAGCGAACGACAGCAGATTTGAAGTAGTCGAGCGCTTCTTCAAAAATCCATGTTGTTCAGGAATAAAGGTATTGGAAAGCGTAGAGTACACAGCTGTATAAACTACTCTTTCAAGAACCTTTGAGAATATGCATAGTTTGGAGATGGGCCTATAATTCTTAACATCATTTTTAACCCCGCTTTTATGGATAGGAGATATAAACGCATTCTTCCATAGTTTAGGAACAACGCCTTCAATTAATGAGCGTTTAAAAATCAACGTTAATGGAGTAGTTAAACCCTCCGCACACCTAACAATAAATAAAGAGGTAATTCCATCTGGGCCCGCACCCTTAGCAACATCAAGCGACCGTAGTAATTTAAGTATGGTAGAGAAATCAACTTCAATGTTACTGATTGAACAAGGATGATCAAACTCCATTCCATAATTTCCAGCTTCAATGTCAGTGGCGGCTTTTAATTGGGACCGCTTTTGAAAGTTTGAGTAAAAATAATCTGAAAAAAGATTACAAATTTCTTCACCAGTGTTCGCCGACTGTCCATTGTAGAATAATAAAGATGGCACAGAAGAATTACTCTTTTTTAAAGAATTAAACACCAAAAATGCTTAGGGTGTTGTATAATAGAATTCTCGATATTAAAAATATAATCCTGGTAGCATTGATTCTCTAAATTTTTGACTCTAATTAGTATATAATTATACTTCATGTATAATTATATACTAATTAGTATATAATTATACTTCAGTATCTTATGACTAGTACAAGTATTTTTTTTAATGCTAGATAAGCCTTAATTTGACCACAAATTCATCTGATGTAAAGTGACGATGTGATCTAAGATGTGGCATGAAAACCTAGAAGGTAGGCTTCTACGGACGACATTACGAAACACGAAAAAATCGTCGCAGTCGGGTATGTTTTACTTAATTTCGGCTTGTCTTAAGTGAAAATTCACCTGAAAGTTACTCGAACGTACCTTATTCTAAGCCTTGATGGCCCTTAAATCTAGATTCAAAAAGTCATATTCATTCAAATATGAAGGACTAGCTGCCCGCCCGCGGCTGTTCCCGCGTAATAATAAATTATCCCGCGCTAAAAGTAGCTTTATATAATTAATTGTAAAACAGCTATGTCCATGCTAAATTTGACTCAAATCGGGCTTTGCAGGCACTGAACTCAAGAAAGCCAAGTTCAAGTATCTGGGCCACTGGGTCTCCGAGACTCTCAGATGACCTAGACATAGAAAGGGAGCGCAGGGCATTATCGGTAAGGGCAAATATGTTGGCCGTTATGCAACCGATGCAGTAGAGCAGTTAAATTAAAAGTTTGTTTCGAGCGTACTGCCAATCCTTCTATACATGCAGTCTGTGGGTTAACAACACGCAGAAATGCTGGAATGCCCTGCGCGTCCAGTATAATAACGCGTTCAGAGTGCTACTGGGACTGCCCCGCTTCTGTAGCGCCTCCGGGATGTTTGCAGAGTTCCGCGTTGATGATTTTTACGCAATCATCCGCAACAGAACAGCGTCCCTGATGCGCCGGGTAAGGGGCGGCACCAGTAGCTATCTGAACGTTATAGCTGGCAGGCTGGACACGGACAGCGCTTTTATGAAGCACTGGACGCACATTCATAATGGCATGCGTCCGTAAACGTGTTCTTCCTATTCAATAAAAACAAAAAAAAAAGTATTTTTAGTTGTAAATTACGTATCTACATTAACTTTTAACTCTCTATGGCTGTAACATGTGAAGCTGAATTATATAAATTGAATTGAATTTTAACGTGAAAGAACAGCAAGCACACTCGTCTACTTACATCATCAAAAACTTTCGCGTTTATAATATTTAAGCAATTTCTTGTTATTGGACTCTGCGCGTGAAGCGTCAGTTTGCCAGTGTCGAGTTAAATATACCTCTCTAATAATAAAGTGGAAAAAAAGTTACTCAGTTAAACGCCATTTTGCGTTTCCGTTTATGGTACCTCAAGTATATTTTGCTTATTTAAACTACTTTTACTTGGTAGGCTAGGTACTTGAGTTTTTTTTTGTATGAAAGGTGAGTTTTCCCGGGTGTTCTTAGACATGTTTCATGAAAATCGGTTGAGCCGTTCAAATGTTATGAGGGTGGAGAGTGGGGAAGGAAAACTGAAAATCTGCAAATATACTCAAGTGGGGTATCAAATGAAAGAGCATCGCGTGCCTTAATATTATGGTAATATACATATTATACTTAATATTATGGTATTTTTCTCATAAGGAAATTAAGGCATTAGAATCGGGGGTTTTTCCTAATTTTAAATTTAGATTTATGGATATTAAACGTTACCTTCGGCCTCAGTTAAGCATAAGCCCGCGACCTTCATGTTCAGGTTAAGCAAATTATTACCGTAAAGTAATCGTTATTGTAAACTATAAATGCCCCTAGCTTGTACCGTTTCATACCAGGCACAGATGGGACAGCAACATTTATGGAAGGTCGCGCTAGCGCCACGCTAATCCGAAATATTTTCAGAAACATTCGCATTATAAAGAAAATTTAATATAATATAGTTCAATTAATAATAATAAATACTTTATAATAATTATTGTTTGGTAACAAATTATATAACAGAAATTGAAAGGGATAAAATTACTTAACAACGTTTTTGGTCGCTTTATAGTATTAAGTTTTTATTTATTTTTTGGGACGTTTTTCGGCAAAAATGTTTAACGTCTCGTCCCACTTCGTGCGTTGCTGACTCGTAGGGTTGGCTGAAGCCTTTATAGGCATTGACACATTCAAAAGGTCATGATTCAATTAGGCGGACAGCATGGCACTGTGCTTGCTTTCTCATTATGACAGTAATTATTTATAACTATACTAAACATCTCTCCCAGTTTCAACATGGCGACTACTGGACGCTAATTTGTAAAAAATAAAAAAAATCAAGTCTACAAACTATCACTTATGGGGGCCATCGTTGAAAAGGTATTTAAAAATATTACGATCCGTCCGTAATATTTTTAAATACCTATTCAACAACAACATACGGTTAAGGATGTATATCGATTTAAAGTTCCGAAACAACCATTCTATCGAATGCTTATAGACTTAATAGATAAAAGTTACCTAAAATTATTTTTTATGTTTTATTTTAAAAATACTTATCGGTGCTATTGGAGGATTAAACCTAACATCTTTACGTAAAATATAGAGTTTTCTTCCATTCATAATTTAGGTTAAATAATATTTTCTATCATAATAGAAGTCAGTCGTGTTATATTTTTTTTTAAATTTTAGTATAAAAACTGAGGTGCGCTAGCGCAATACACGTGGAAACATTTAATATCTCGCAGTAACGAGCAACGTTTTACAGGCATTACGCTCAAGGTCATTGCGGTGAATGAGAATTTTCCGGATTGGGAGTTATTAGCGGAAATATTATTTTCTTGCTATCGCTGACTGAACTTTTCGATGTTGTTTTTGTATAGGTATAATAACATTGTATTATCAATTCGTGACCTTAATTTATTTATTCACAAGCAGAACGTTTTACGCATAATAATTTATAAATTTGATATGGATGGACTTATACTACAACTAGGGTTCCGTGTATAGTTTATAAACATTTTGCAATAAAAAAAATAACAATATTTTAACTATTTTCAACAATTTTTTTAAAAGTACAAAAAGCCCGTTATACTGTTTGGGTAAAACGGGCTTTTTGTAACCCTAAAACTGCATCTCTTACGGAGCGAAAGGCCTTCTTTTTCTGTTCCATCTTGATTCGAAGGCATAGGAATAGGAAAAAAATAGCCTTAAATAAAATTTCAACATTACAACTGGTGTGGAAACAGTATGATGTAAAAATATGAGAGATGCTGAACTTCGTTATTAAAAAAAAAGAATCATCAAAATCAGTCGCTATCAAGACAAGGACATCCTTTTTTTTTTATTTAAAAAATATAACTTTCGTAGGTACTTCATTTGATTATACATAAAAGGTGACAAGAACAGGATGTTTTCGACCATCATAGGTGAAATAACTGTGGCTAGATTCGCTTTAAATCGGTTCACACCGCCGCAAAGATAACAGGGGCAGTCGATACATCGGTCACGAGTACGTACATTCAACAGCAAAAGTAACTGATAAAAATAAACGTTTAAAACGTTGGCATTGACGACCTCTGTAGCTCGGTGGGCCAAGGTCCGGCGCGGCTGAGGCGCAAGAGGGTTCGATTCCAGCCGGGGGTCCAGATTTTGTAAGATTTGTAATTTCTGGTTTCGGGTCTTGGTGTTTACTATGTATTACAAAGTAAGTATTTACAAAAAAAGAAATGTATCTATGTAGTATGTAGTATATCAGTCACCTAACACCCATAGTACAAGCTCTGCTTAGTTTGGGGTAAGGTGATGCTGAGATGATTAAGATTAGTCCAGAAATATTTATTTATTACAGCTGACACCAGAAAACGTTGTTTTGCAATATGAAAAATAGATGTTGGCCGATTCTCAGACCTTACTCAATATGCTCACAAAATTTCATGTGAATCAGTCAAGCCGTTTTAGAGGAGTACGGGAATGAACATTGTGACACAATAATTTTATATATAAGATTATTTATAAAACATCTTCTATCGTGACGTGCCAGATGTCACAAGTTATACCAAAGTGTCTGTTCTAAATGAAGTTCTAATTATTCAAAAGTATAATCATAATTTCACCGAGGGACGAAATAAAAGTAATCGCATACTTAATAATAAATGACAATCGTCACTAAATTGACTTAGTTTAGTGTTTATATTATTTTGGGAACCTATTTCATCAGTTTCTTTTGCTGGTGACTGTACCTACAATAGTTCATTATCTCGTATTGTATTAGTCACTTACTGCCTGCTGGTCATGATAATCACGTCACTACCTAACGTGTGGAATGGTCCAATAAATAACTAAGATCAAATTCCAGCGATCGAAAACATAAAATGTAGTAAATTATTTTCATGTTTAAATTGGTATTTTACGAAGTTGTATTTAATTTTTAAATTTCTAGATTAAACATTTAAAAAACCTTTTCCTTCTAAAACTTTAGTTCCCTTAAAAGTATAAAGTCATACAATTTTGTAACGTGTACGTGATGCGCTTTGATTTGACACCCCACTCGAGTATTTTTGCAGATTTTCGGTTATTTTTCCCCAATTTACCCTTGATCAACTTTTAAAAGCGCCAACCGATTTTCATCAAACATGTCTAAGAACTCTCGCGCGAAACAAGCCTTTCATACAAAAAAACTAAATTGAAATCGCTTCATCCGTTCGGGAGCTATAATGCCACAAATAGACAGACAGGCACGTCAAACTTATAACACCTCTCTCTTTTTTCTTCGGGGGTTAATAAATGCTAGAGAAAAGGTCGAATTAGACTAACACTATACAGTATAGACTGTGTGCTCGATAAACTCGTGAGGGCAAAGGCCTGTTAGAGACTTCCTGCGTTCCTGAAAGACGCCCTGTTAGGGTCTTTGAAAACTAGTAGTTAGGATTATCAACTCAAACAGTTAGAAGTTTAAGTGATTCTCCGATTTCTTATTTTATTTTGTGCCAAATAAATATTTCTTTGTATTTTTATCAATCCGCTCTTATAGTGTACAATAGGGTAGACGACTAAAACAACTAATTAGTCCGTCAATAATTGATACTTTGCGACGTGTTGAAGTGTCGTAAGGCTTTCGTGTTACATTTGCACATCACAAGTACAGTACCTACCTACACCTAGTATCCTGGCATTTCCTTTTAAAATTAAACATGCGAAAATTGGTGCCCTGTATTTGTGGACTAACCAAAATACCTATTTTTTAAGTAGTTATCATGTCTATTTTGCTTACCTATAATAGAGGTACATTTCGGGTTGAGAATGCCGCTGGGTAGGAGGTGGAAGTCGAACTCCTTGCCCTCGACGACGACTGTGTGTCCAGCGTTGTTGCCGCCCTACAAATAAATAAGTACATTTTAGGGTCAAAGCGCCTATTGTGCCAATCGCACCATATAATCAACGTTGACGCTAAGCGCATATCGACTGTTTACTGGCAAAAGGTCCTATATAATTTTCCCCAACTTTTCAGGAGGGACAAAAATGTGTTTTATATCAGTCTGAGGTGCGAAGTGGATATAAAAAAAAATACGTCATTTATAATTTTAGACACTTTATTGAATGTAATGTTTATCATTTTTATATCTTTAATGCAGTCATCTCGGTGCAACTTAGGACTTATTGCACGAAAATTCCGTACACAATAGGACATATTGAACCTAAGTAATATGTACTATCTAATACTATAACAAAAAATATAACATTTCTGGTAACCAAATATCTGATAGTATTTCTTGCAATTCAGATTAACAAATTATATAAAAATCGAATAGGTAAACTTAACAAATATTTAACATACAAATTAAAACATTTAATTGGTGAAGGCAATAGGAACTTAAGCAGTATTATTGTATGGCACATTATCGTAAAAGGAATGACAGTCCCTAGGAATAACAGCTTTCAAATCTTGCAGATGTTGCCATTTAGTTTTAGAAATTTTACATCTCTCCGTAAACATTGGTGGGTACTCATGAATTACGTTAATTTTTTTAGGTCGCTGACGTAACGCAATCCAATCATTTGAAAAGTCAGTTTTGACCGTTATGATTCCTTCAGGATTATAAAAAATTACTTTGATATCAGTGACACACGGATCGGTTACAAATCGACCAGGTCTCAATGAAGAATATCTGAGGCCTTCTGATCCTGAGTAATCTTTGAAAAAAGTATACAGTAATTCTTCAGCTTCATAACGCGATGGAGAATGCCTGGCTTCTTTGGTTAAAGTCACGTAATCGCTGGGTAACTTTATTTCGCGGTTCTTGAGTTTGCGCTCTATGCACGCGTGTACAGAATCGACCTCCATTTGTGTGTGGCCGACCTCTAAAAATTTTTGGAAGACTTTGATCCCTGTAAGCATACTGAAATTCAATAGTGCGTTGGCCAAAATGTTGTTCCTATTCTGCGCTGTACAGCCATCGGAGTAAACAACGATAGGTGTCTTTTCTTCAGTGACACAATAATTGTGTAAGTAATCTAACAAGCAAGATACGAAAGTTGATGCTACTAATTGGTTGCATTGATCCTCAGAAAACCAATAACACTTAACGTGTTTAGATGTAACATTCATGATGGTTTGATTGTGGCAAGCTAATTTAGTTTTGAAGTAGAAGGCATTAGCTAATGTGAACGGTGCTAATTTCACTGCTTGAAAATCCATTTGAATCAAAATTAGTTCACCCTTTTCTGCTTTTTCCTTATCCTGTGCTTTTTCTTGTCGCGCTCTGTTTTTTTTGTCAACATGTAGATTGTATTCAGTATCTGACAAATTTCCTGTCTCGTGACTAGAACATGTATTACACTTATCTTTTTTAACGCAGAATAGCGATAGGTTTTGCCTGTCGAAAACTTCACAAAACTTCTTGAAACTAAATACTTCAAACCTTTTCTCTTCAGCGTGGACTTTGTATAGCTTGTAAACGTCATTTTTTGACGAAAACATTGGTTCTAAATAAAGTTTAGAAGAATTTTTGCGTGCATAATGAGATGGCATTTTAGGCAGTGAATCAAAGAAAAGTTTTAAACTTGTAGTGCGTTCTAGATTTGACGTACGTCTGCTGGTCCTGTGGTTAGGATCACTTGTAGTTGGGTTTGGAATGCTATAAGTACTTTTTTTCACCCACAGCTGCATCATTCGATATCCGATCCCCAGAGTGTTTAAAAACATTTCTCTGCATACTTGTAAATTTCCTTCCTGACATCCGTTGTTTAGCCTATATTCCAAAGTAGAATCCCGCC
Source organism: Gymnoscelis rufifasciata (assembly GCA_929108375.1). NCBI lineage: Eukaryota > Metazoa > Arthropoda > Insecta > Lepidoptera > Geometridae > Gymnoscelis > Gymnoscelis rufifasciata. Next base: position 3,391,204 of record OV815320.1, read on the forward strand.
TAGATTTTTCATTTGTAACCGTGTTTTTTTTCGTAGCTATTTGCGTGACCTGTGCACATACAAAAGCCTTCCTTTCTTTCCAATCAATAGACCAGAAATGTTCAAATATTTCTTTCCTCTGTTCTTCTGTAAACTTGTCACAGTGTCTATATTTAGATTTTTTACAAACTTCACTTTTACATGTTTCTTTCAAATGACGGCCCTGTTTTGGTTTGTTTTGAATAACTTTATCAGACTCTCTGGTAAACCCCAAATATGGTTTTCCTTCCATTCTCAGCTTTTTATTTACGTTACGCTTCCATTGATCCGGTTCTGCAATTTTCTTTCTTTTTCGTCCTTCGTCCATATTATGATTGTTAGGATCTTCGTCTATGACATGTAGTGGTTGCTCAGTGGTACTTGCACTTGATAACTCAGGGTGATAAATATTTTCATGTGCATTTATTTGGGAGCCTTCGCATTGCAATATTTCTTGAGCGGAACTACTAGTACCAGCAGCGTCCTGACTTTCATTGCCAGCAAAAACAGAAGTAGATATTTCATCTACAGTTGCGTCTCTGCAAACTTCGTCAAGCATAGTGTAGTTACCGAAAGAATTGATTTCTTGAAACGTGTTTAAGGATGCGTTGAAATCTAAAACAGATTAATAAAATAAAATAGTTTTCAAACTCTTCTTGATCAAAATATTCAAATAATAGCAAAGGCAGTTCATCAGCATTATTTTTGGATAACAAACCCTGATTTTCAAGAATGGGATCTAATGATGAGAAACATGCATCATTGTGGATTAAATCTAGGTCTTCAGGTAAGATTAGATCCTCATTTTGAACATTTACTGACTTCTGGATCAAAATTTGTTGTGTTTTCAGGGAATCCCCTTCTAATACCATCAGTGTAGTTGTCTCACTCTCTTCAATTTGGTTAATGATTTTTAACTGAAATAATAAACATTAACTGTAGGAACTTTAATTTATGTTTTAGGTGAAAAAGGGGTTACAGTACAATACAGGTCACATCTACCTACTTAAACCCTAAAACTACTAGGAATGTAAATAACAAGCTAAGCTTGTACGCAGGATAGTCTAAATACCTACTTTCTCCTACCTAGGTACACAGATAAAAATAGCAGGTATTAAATTGTTAAGTACGTTAGAGTTAAGGTGCAATGATAAATAAAGAAGGAAGGTAGGCAAGTAGGCTTGTAGGTACCTCTTACATACCCCCAACTTAAGTACATAACTTAGATAGGTAGAATGTAAGTAGGTATTTGGTATGTACAGAATAATAGTAGAAGATACCTCATGATAGATCTAGTACAGAAGAAAGTAAGTACCTAGTAAGGTGTAAAATAGATTAGGCAGGTAGATAGTTACCTGCTGCCTGTCATCTGGCTGATTTTCTTTATTGGTCTCATTTTCTTCTGTCCCCCCAGCATTATTTAAAATCAGTGCAACTAACTGCTTGCCGCGAGTATTGCGTGACATGGCTCTCTGTAAGAAAAGAATAAAATGTACGTATTGTAGACATTTATGGAATAAAAGTAGGTAAAAACCGGTAAACTTATAACATTTGTTAGAAGTAATTAGTCCTATCTGATCATATTTTCGTCTTAAAAGTAAGTTCTAATTAGTCCTATCTTATCATATTTTCTAAACTACGATATTAATATTATTATAAAAGTTATCTTACCTTTGTTTGATTTCCGATGAAGTAAAATATAGTTATCTATTACTCGTATTCATCACAATCACATTCCACGAACGATAAACTTCAGTTTTCTTCATATACTCACGAGCACTACAAACACTGCACGAAAAACAAGTGAGAACTGGAAGATAGTACTTGTTGCTTCTTACTTCAAAAAGGGCGCTGATAGGATTTTATGTTTGACGTTGATTTTAGCGCGAATTTCAAGTAAACCAATACCAGCTTAAAATCTCCTCTGATCAAGGAAATCAGATAGGATTGATTGCAGTAATAATCCGAAAACCCAAAAAAATTAGATAGGACCTATTGCCAGTAAACAGTCGATATTAGGTATAAACAGCTTAACTCTATCCTAGACGCAACGTCACCACCGCCATACGAAATCCATACCAATATAAATGCGAAAGTTACTCTCGACTGTGTGTTCCTCTTTCATGCAAAAACTAATGAGCCGTAAATTAAATTTCGTACACAGATTCTCTGGAGCCCTAGAAAGGACATAGGCTACTTTTCACTGCAGGAAAATGACAAAAACCCCATTATAACGCGGGTAACATCGAGGCACACACATATATTGAAACTAGTATTAAATATGTAAGCACACTATAACTAAACAAATAAACACAGTATTGGATTATTATGAACATAATTGTCACTTTACACATATCAAGTTATTTGTCATAAGAAGGTTTACAAGGATATCTTTAAGTATACATACATGCAACAATATATGCAACTTTTTCAAACATAATCATTAAATGTGCTTAAAAGATTTGTTTCAAAAGACTACCATTCCACAAAAAAAAAAGAAATTATGAATTTTAAGTTTTCTATTCATAATTATCAGTAATTGACTATCACTATTTTAATTTGAGACATGATACAAATTTATTTTATATTTACTTTTTAAGATTTAACTATGTTGAATCTACCTTATTGTAAACCTAAATAAAACACTACACATTTATAGGAGGATATCTATGTAAAGCTAGTATAAATAAATAAAATATAAATATTTCCTGACAATCCACATCCACACAACAACATCTAGTCCCGTGGTAAGTTCTAAGCTTGTGTTACGGGTACAAAACATCTAATATACTTAATATAATAGACATACATACATAGATAATTTTTATTATACATACTAAACACCCAGAACAAGGAGAAAGTGCCTGCAGAACATATGTACACAATTTGAAACATTAACAGCGACTAATTTGCATGTAAATTATTTAAGTCATGGCTCAATACAATCTTATTCCTACATTTAAAACAAGAAACAATTCTATTTTTTTCTACTAGTCTTTCATTCTATACATTATGTTCTACTGAATTATGTTTGTTAAATCCCACAGCAAGTCACTAAAGTGACATGCAATAACAGCAAATTACAATGTACTTTACGGACTTATCAATAAAACCACTTCAGATTGCTATCATAAAATCTATTATTAAGGAAATGATCTTGAAAGCCAAGGTTTTTACTGATATGAATCATGCATCTTTTTGATAAAAATCATAATATAGCTAAAAGATATTATACCAAACGGATTATATTGGATTAATGGTAATAAATAATAATCTATGTTATACATCAATCTTTACATAGGATTAGGTAAATGAAAGAGGAATATTTATTATGTGTATGTGTTTGTTTGTGTGCGCGAAGATAGGGTGGGTTGCTTATATGTATAGATTTAATTGAAATATTTGAGCCATGTAAGCTTACATCTTAATTTTAGACGTATAGCTCAGCCAGAGATGTTGAATACACTGACCGTGACAGTCAATGGCCCAGACCTTGGCAACTATCCACCGTGAACACTCTCACAAGGTCTATTTACATCATAGTAGTAATAATACAGAGAAAATTGTGTTTATTGTTGGAATATCTATTGTTTTTTATTTTTTATAGTTATGTAATAGAATGGCTGTCACAGCAAACACAACCCAAGAGCCATTTTATATTCTTAGTTTTTATTTAAATTAGCTTTTAGTTGACCTGTCCATGTATGCGTAAGCATCTAAGGAGCAATGAAGTTTTACTCATGCCACTTTTACTTATAATGTATTAAAAAGTTTTTGCTTGCCCTTAGTAGTAGTTATGTGTATTTTTGAGTTTGTTTGTTTTTTTACCAAAACAGAACTTATAAGTCTAATAGAACCCATCCAATTTTCAAAATCCATTCTCAGGCTTAGCTTCCTATTCAAGTTGCGTGAACTTAGGGATATCAGAGAAGTCACATGCATAATATTCAAATGCATCCTTTAAATACCTAATTACAAGTAGGTAATACTTGTAATTAGGTATTTAAAGGATGCAGGATAGAGTACTTGCAGTGTAATAAATAGTGTTTGATGTCTCAATAAATAACAAATCAGTATCAAAATCACATGATCAGAGAAAAAATCTAAATTGCGTAATCACAACGGAAGATTTACGCAAGACATCAGACTCGGACGGTTTTCCCGCTTCTTGGCAATTCTATTGAGTTGGCACAAATCTGAGCAATCACATTTCCTAAAAACATTGTTACTTCGCATGTTTTCAAACAAATCTTGGCTTGATGCCAGCAACGAAAGGTTATCGCGTGCTGTTTTCCGAGATAGATAGTGAATCTTAACGCTGTTAATAACTAAATAAAATAAAACTAAGCTATTAAAATTTCATTCGTTTCTTCGAAAATCTAACCTCAAAATGTTGGTAAACATTGATTATTGCGATACGATATGCTAGCAATTTGTAGTAGGTATGTAAAATGATGTCAATGTACGGAACCTACAAGAAAATACGTAAACCAGTAATTGTCTGAAAGAACAGACACAGTTATGAAAGAATCAAACCTGGCAGCGGCACACGATATCAGAGTCCACAGCCAAAAGATCAACCACTTTTCCTTTTCCTTCGTCTCCCCACTGAGCACCCAGAACCACAGTTACTTTGTTTTCAATTTTAGATTTTTTATTTGGACACAAACACTCGCCGTTGGCGTCATATTCCAGCTTTGAAGCCATAATTTCGTAGGATTTGTCGCACTCCTAAAAATTTTATACGAAAATGAACGTGAGAGCGAATGCGCGCGCCGTTTCTGATTCGCTGGAGCAAAGCAAAAAGGTGACGGGGTTACCATAGCCAACCATCTAATCTAGCTTGGTTGGAAAACAATTTTTTTGAAGTGAAACTTCTAATAGAATCGTAGTGATTTCAAACCGGAAGCAAAAAGATGAAACGGAAATGGTAAGAGACACAAATACAATGCTTTATTTAAATTTCTTTGAGCGATACTTCGTAGTTAAGACTACGAAGTATCGCGCAAAGAGGTATTGCTGTATATTATTTATATTATTTTGTAACATACTTTATGTAATACGCTTTATTGAAGTAATATAAATAATCCGAATAATTACAGATATATGTTTGTTTCTCTTATCATTTTAGCAGATTATGCGTTCATTTACCCTTTTTTTCTATTCGATATATATCATAATAATAGTTCGTAAGTAGTAGACTCCAATCGTGCGTCGTAGCTGACACACACACACTTTTTTTTCATTCTTCTTATTCTTTCGTCGATTTACTGAAGTTTCACTTCTATCGTGTGTGAATCGCACACACACCTTTTTTTTTTTTTTTACCCGACTGAAGAGTTTTAAGGATAACTTTTTGAAGTGAAACTTCTTTAGAATCGTTGTGATTTGAAACCGGATGCAACGGAACGGAAATGGAAATAAGATTGGCTTACCTGTCGGGTAAGCCAATCTTAAACGCTAACAAGGTTAAGCAACTGTGCGCGACGCCAGTACTTGGATGGGTGACCGCCCGAACAAAATCTTTTTGCATAGTTTTTTTTTTTTTTTTGTTTTTGAAGTGAAACTTCTTTAAAATCGTAGTGATTTCAAACCGGATGCAAAAAGATGAAACGGAAATGGTAAGAGACACAAATACAATGCTTTATATTCTTTATACTTTAAATTTCTTGTATCGCGCAAAGAGGTATTGCTGTATTTTATTTATATTATTTTGTAACATACTTTATGTAATACGCTTTATTGAAGTAATATAAATAATCCGAATAATTACAGATATATGTTTGTTTCTCTTATCATTTAAGCAGATGCGTTCATTTACCCTTTTTTTCTATTCGATATATATCATAATTATAGTTCGTAAGTAGTAGACTCCAATCGTGCGTCGTAGCTGACACACACACACTTTTTTTTTATTTTTCTTATTCTTTCGTCGATTTACTGAAGTTTCACTTCTATCGTGTATGAATCGCACACACACCTTTTTTTTTTAATTCTTATGTTTTTGTCGATTTACTGAAGTTTCACTTCTATCGTGTGTGAATCGCACACACACCTTTTTTTTATTTTATGCTGGATAAGCCTTCATTTGACCACAATCTCACCTGATGTAAAGTGACGATGTGGTCTAAGATGGGACATGAAGACCTAGAAGGTAGATGGCTTCTCCGGACCACATTACGAAACATGAAAAAATCGCTTCACGCACTGGCCCAACCCGGAGGGTGGTGACAAGCCGCGGCCGGTGCCTACCACCAGACACTGTTCTTAGCACCACCCGGAGGACTTTTTATAGGAGGTTAAACCGCTTCGTTACTTACCTTACGCGTTACGGTACATCGACAGTAGCAACTTGGCATCATAGATATTAAATAAATCCGAAACCAAAAGAGCTAAACCTCGTATGGCCTTCTAGTACCATGGACGTAAGTCTGGGTACAATTTTGTGGCACTAAAGTGCCAGAGGACGTTCAAGTGGATATATATCATAATTATCGTTCGTAAGGAGTAAACTCCAATCGTGCGTCGTAGCTGACACACACACACTATTTTATTTTTTATTTTATTGCATTATTGCCGATTGTAATCTTTTAGTTTACATTTTGATGTTAGCAATATACTCAATAATTTATTGGTAAAGGCGTATAGATGCGCCTCTTCAGAGGATGCTGGTTACTACTAGCTTTAAAACAATAGAATTTTAGACATAATATAGGGAGAATATTATTAATAGTAACATTTTTTTTAGCTGTCACAAATTAAAACAATTGTTTCTAGAGTTGATATTTGTATCGAATTTACTCTTCAAAAGAAAATTATATGTCAAATTATATGTCAAAGTCAAGTGTCGTGACTTTTGATTGTTTATAGTACCAGTGTTTCCTAGTGTAACTGGCGCTAGCGCACATTTAGGGCACAACTATTTAAAAAATGCGACCATTGATTGTTTTATAATATTTATTTAGGGAAACGTTAATCCAACAAAGAATGTCACCCAAGACATACGAATGTTCTTTCGCCGTTGACAGCGATATAACAAGTTAAGGTCGCTAAGAGTCGCTATTGAGTATAGAAATTTTTTGATATTATTTTATTTATTGAAAATACTATATAAGTTTATTTTTCAAATCCCTTCATCATGCATTTGTTCCATCCAACAAATAAAAGTTGAATATCCTATAATAATGAAACTGCTCTGTTAGTTAACTTAGTAGGCGAGGCTTCGTTCAACGTTCAACGTTTATTTATGTGCATATAAAACATTACAGTGAGACAACTAAGTACACTTAGACTTATTGCTGATAGAGCAAAAGTTTCTTTATAGGGAAGCTTACATACCTACTTCACTTTAAAAGAAAGAGTTAAGGTTGACCTAACCTTGTTTTTTTTATTTATTACATAAGCCTACCGTAAGATAAAAACACGATCAACAGCTATAAATTTCTCTGCACTTTGTATTATCCAGAGAATCTCGTACGTAGAATGACATCTTGTAGAAAAAGTAGAATAGTCCTTGGATTTTCTACGAGATGTCGTTACTCGGGGCTTCACTCGATAATACAAAGTGCAGAGAAATTTATAGCTGTTGATCGTGTTTTTAACTTATGGTAGGCTAAGTGTAGAGAAATTTTAAAAAAGTAGCTTTATGTTTTCGTTTGTCTAGTCTTTATTATACCCGACTATAACTTATCAGATTAACTAGATCTTTGCAGCTGGTAACATTTCAAATGTCAACAGTGTACGAGGCAGCCAATCGGTGATTGCCTGAAATTACCGACCGATAGTGTGTGACTGTGACAAACAGTCTTTCATTTCTTTCTTGGGATGAATGAATGTAAATTTAGGTATAACGATTTTCTATTTTGATTTGATTAATTGAGTGCTGATATTGATTCTACCTACAGGTTCAGTGAATTTAGAAGTTTGGACGGACTGTGGTGGTGACATACATAATATTATTCTTGAAATAAAAAATATTGTGCTCTATTGGAGTGTTACTGTGACCGAGCCTATCAAAAAAGAAAAGACTCGACAGGTAGGCGACTGCCGAAATGAAAACCTTCGCGCACTTTTTGACTGTTTACTTGTATATAATCACAATAAGTGGTGATAAAGAGGCAGAAGAAGAGATGCACAGGAAGAGAGTTATTGAGCAGTTGACAAGAACGCGTACTGTTTTGATAGACGATTATCACTTGGTCACAAGGCAGATAGCCACCGATGTTTTTATGTACAGGAGTTACCGCACTGTCTCTGTTGTGTTCTACCCTATTATGAGGGATGTTGTTGATGCCCGTTTTACATTCCAGTCAGAGGAGCTACATTTGAATACGATTGGTAGGTTTTTGCATCCATTCTGCTAATTTAATAATGCTAATATAAGAGATAAGATAATCGTAATCATAGCATGAATATTGAATTGATAACCAAAACTAACTGGACTGTTTGATAGATTAATATTGCTAACATCCATAATCTATACTTATATTAAAGAGCTAAAAAGTTTTTTCTTTTTTAATTGTTTGTTTGAACGCGCGTTATCTCAGTAACTACAGTCCAATTTGAATAATTCTTCCGCTCTAAGAAAGCCTATTAATCCAGAAAGGCTATAGGCTACTTCTTACCAAGGGAATATGTTGTTCTCAAGGAATAATCCTTAGAACACAGGTGACGCCGTAGCGAGGAATGCTAGTTGATTGATACATTTCTTTTGGAATCTATTCAAAATAACATCCATTCTTCTGCACTCTTGTTTCTGTTGTCTGGCTTCAATCATCTTAATCATCACACATTCATATCATATAAATAATAACCTTTATATATATAATTCTTCTGTGACTGAACTTCTCTCAAACAACTGGAAATTTTTTGTGTGTTCAAGGGGATCTGGGAATGGATTAGCTTAAAAAAAAAACCCGTGTGAAGCCGGGGCGGGCCACTAGTCTTATATATAAAAATGAATTGCAAAATGTGTTGCTAAGCGCATAACTCAACAACGCCTGGTCCAATTTGGCCAATTATTTTTTTAAATGTTTCTTTGGGAGTTCAAGGATGGTTTTTATGGCAATAAAAATTTTAATAATTACCCGTGCGAAGCCAGGGCAAGCCGCTAGTAATAGAGATATTCCTTATTGATATTCTTAAGCAGCTCTCAGCTGCTCAAATATTATGCTAAGCGTTTACCTTTTTTGCTGCCGAAATTTTATTGTACATTTCATAGTTTTAAGTTGCTGTGGCACAAAATAAGTGTTTTATTATTATTATTAACTTATAGAAATAAATAGTTGAAACTTTTTATTTAATTTTACAGTAAAATGCATATTTTCATAAAAGCATTTTTTGTTGATAATGTCATGACTAAAACTTTTAAAAGTACCTCTATGACCTCCAAGCAACAAGTCGCGAAATAGGTATTTGTGAATAACTGATTTTGGTGACCTTTTGCCCTAAGTATATAATTTTTAAGACGGAACAATATCAATATAGAGGTAGATTTATGACATTTTCATCACAACATTGTCATTTAAGGTATACCTTCACAAATGACGTCCGTTGTGATGTCCCCCAAAAAATAGTCATCATCACCCTATTAACGTTCCCACTGCTGGGACACAGGGACAGGACCAGAGAGATTAGGCCCTTATTCACCAGGCTGGCCAAGTGCGGGTTGGTGAATGTCACATGCCCTCACGATGTTTGCCTTCCCGGTTGAAGCAAGTGTTTAAAGCGCATATAATTATCAAGAAGAAAAATCCAGAGGTGCGTGGCGGGGTTTGAACCCACAACCTTCGGAATGAAAGTCGAGTGTCCTCCCACTTAGCCGACACGGCGTTTTTAAATAATACAAACCGTAAATATCAACATGATTGATAATTGATTGACGTTAAATCATACAAATGTGGACCAATCCAAGGAATTATATCCTGTAATAAGTAAATAATACAGTGATCAATGATCAATCATGTTGATATTTACGGTTTGTATTGTTCCCACAGATGGGGATTAAAAATGTCTAAAAATACTGAATTTCATGGGGAAGGATGAGTTGTTTTTGTGTGGATTATAATTATATTTCTGACACAGCCTCAAATATTGTTTTTCACAGGATCCTGCAGTCCCCAAGAAGTGATAATAAACCTCAAACATGGGTCATACCCGGTCGTCAACCCGGACGGCTACTCGTTCCCGGTAAACTTCATAGACAGCGAGTTCCGGGAGCCGATCCACACGTTGGAACTGCTATCTGATGGCGTGAACCAGAGCTATACCATACAGAACCCGATACCGGGTAACTGGTATGCACTGGTTTACATCAAATGGGAGGATCCTAGGACGCAGAAGGTGGAACAACAAGGTGTGTAAAGGATAATTAGATATCTATCTATCTATATAAATAAAAATGAATTGTTGTTCGTTAGTCTGATTAAAACTCGAGAACGGCTGAACGGATTTATCTTACCATAGTCTTGAAATGTTCGTGGAGGTCTAGGGAAGGTTTAAAAGGCGAGAAAAACTGGAATAATTTCCGGGAAAAAAATTAAATAAAAACCCGTGCGAAGCCGGGGCGGGCCACTAGTAAAAAATATATTCCCCACAATCCACACAACAACATCTAGCCCCGTGGTAAGATCCAAGCTTGTGTTACTGGTACTAGATATCTCATATGCTTAATATCATACATAAATATATAAATAAATATGTCATCTGTATGTCATACATAAATATATATTACTGTATAAATATTATTTAAAAAATATATATAATAAACACAAATCTCAACATTATTGCTATCTTATGAGACCAGGCAAAATATTCTCGCTGCATATAAAAAAAATCAATAAAAGATTCAACTAAACCTCAGCTGAGTATTATACATAGTATGGTTGGTACCACAAAACAATAGAGATTTATAGATTGTCCCCAAATAGACATCACATGACAGAGTCCTGCCCATTGAATAGCTTCTAAACAGGCCTGACCTCTTTAACTTCCTGTTAGGTTTGTTAGTTGGGGCATTATTCAATTGCGTCGCATTACGGCGCGAGTACCATTACGGACTGCGTTGGCGGATCGTACGTTTCAATTGCGAGAGCAAAATTACATGAACTGTAATGATTGGGATAATTTAGATTGCTGGCCAATCTTATATATAAAAACTAGTGGCCCGCCCCGGCTAAGCACGGTTTTTTTTTTTCCATTCTTAGATCCCCTTGAACACACAAAAAATTTCATCAAAATCAGTCGTTTGAGAGAAGTTCAGTGACATACACACTCACAGAAGAATTATATATATAAAGATGAATCGCAAAATGTGTAGCTAAGCTCATTACTCAACAACGCCTGGACCAATTTTTCAAATTTTTTTTTAATTGTTCGTTGGAGTTTAAGGGTAATTTTTACGGATTTTAAAATTCGATTAATTGCCGGATTTTTGAATTACCCGTACAAAGCCAGGGCGAGCCGCTGGTATTAAATAAAAAATAAGAAATTTTAGCCGTTAATCAACATAAAACATTCAAACTAACGTTCCGAGCACCCCTATTAAAGTTCCCACTGCTGGGACACAGGGACTTCTCTATTTATGAGAGAGATAAGGCCTTAATTTACCAAGCTGGCTAAGTGCAGGTTGGTCGATGTTACATGTCCTTCAAACTCTGCTAAGCTCTCAGAACATGCCGGTTTCTTCTATTTACAGATTACACTATTTTAATGGGGAAAATTCAGAACACGTTCGCTTTCAAAAAATAAGTTTGTATGTAGATTAATATACTAAATAGAAACTATTTTTTCCCTCATATTATGTCGACATATTATTGTATGAGTTGAAAGAAACTTAATAGAAACAAAACTACGAGTATCTTTTAATGAGATTTTACAGACTACAGACTGTAACTAAAGTTTCAGTCAGTATGGGAAGTTCTGAAAATATAAGACGTAGGAAGATTGCATTCACACATTTAAAATAAAACTTGTACATTGCTTGAAAGTTTGCACTGCTTTTATTTAGATATGGATTGTGTAGGTCATATGCACAAAGATTTACTGCGAAAGATAATGTTTAAAATAAATAAAACGCTTTGTTTTCATATCCTGAAAGTTATTTATGTAGTTAGTTGTTTATCGGTTGGCAACTATAGTGCATACCTTTCGTTCTTGTTTAAAACTGTGACGGCAAGATATTGCCTCATGCCTTAGCTTCTCTTATGCTATTAGCATATAATAAATAAATAATTTGTCTATTTATTTATTATAATACTAGCGGCCCGTCCCGGCGTCGCACGGGTATAAAATTTTCCCGGAAATTATTCGAATTGTCCTCGCCGTAAAAACCATACAGACAAATAATTAACAATAAATTAAAATTGCGACTATAATTTGAGATTTAAACTATCCTATCTCTCAAGTTGGATCGAACTGCACATGGTGTGCGGATTTTATTATAATCGGTTAAGTGGTGGACACGAGATTTATATATATTAAGATTTTTTTTTCCAGGTTTAGTAGCAGACTGCCAAACAATTTTGTATACAGATCTACAAATCCGCAGAGCGGATGAGATAGAACTAATAGACTGCTATAGCAGCATCACTGTGGACTACACAGAACTGCCTGTCTACTTCAAATGCATGTCCGTAGACAGCGTTGCCCCAATCACACTCAATCTTAGCATAGGAAACGCGACGGGGCAGAACGAGATATCATTCAAAGTACAATCTCTGTCCCTACCAACCAGCGATAATAATTTAATTAATTGCGCCTTTGACCCAACGGTCAGCTCCGTCCAAAGTATAGTGTTCTACCCACACCCCAATGCCTGGCATTACATTTACATAGACAATGTTATCGGAAACGCTTCCATAATAGCCGACTGCGAATCTTATTACCCGAAAGCTAATGAGGAAATTGACAATCATACGGTTCTAGACCTTATGAGAGACGATAAAGGAAGATTTTTCACTTTCGACTATGGATTACCTACCACGGACCTTCAAGACGCGACGAGTCTTGTGAATATATCCTCCGGGGAAGTTAAGTCGTTGCGATTCAAAGTGAATCAGTTTTTGGATATAGGAGGGACTATAGCAATCGAAGCTAGTCTGTTGATGAGTATAAAATACTACATGGGATATAGGAGGACCAGCAGTAATGCCCTGTTAGCGTTTACGGAGAACAATCAGTTTTTTAAGGTTGTTATTTGCATGGATATTGAGCATGCGAGTTTACCGTTAGAGAATGGACGGTGTAAATACAATGACAAGGAGAAATCGGCATTATTTGTGTTGAACAGTACGGATTCGGAGTCGATTTATGACAAAGTGCTGATACCTTATCCTGAGAGCGGGGCGTGGTATTTGAGTTTGAGGCTGTTCTGTGATGATGTGGTGTGTCCTTGCCGCACTTCGGATAATGGGACAAAGTACTATGTAGACGTGGACGGCTTAGAAAAGGAGTTGGAGGTTGAAGGTCAGTACAATATACATACTATATTTATATCATACTTATTAATTATGAATGAATTAATTAATCCTAATCCTAATATATATATATATATATATATATATATATATATATATATATAATATTATAAATGTGAATGTAAGTTTGTTTGTTACGCTTTCACGCGAAAACTACTGAACCGATTTAAATAAAATTTGGTACACAGAATCTCTAGAGCCTGAAAAATAACATAGGCTTACTTACTTCTTTTTACCGCGGGAAAACGTCATTCTGCGGGAAAATCCATTATAACGCGGGTAACACCACGGGGCGCTGCTTGTATATATATATTTATATATATAATATTATAAATGCGAATGTAAGTTTGTTTGTTACGCATTCACGTTTACGTACGTTACAAAAACTACTTAACCGATCATCATGAAACTTTGCACATATACTCTTGAAGGTATTAGAAGTAACATAGTATACTTTTTATTAAAAAAAAATAAAAAAAAATGAAAATAATAATTACCCGTTCGAAGTCGGGGCGTGCCGCTAGTACCTAGTAATTTTATGTTTCAACTGCGGGAAAAATCCTACTAGCCAGATTTTTTGCATACACTTTTTAAACGGTGTTCTAATGAAGATGGCGAAAATTAAAATTGATATCGTTCCCTCTTAAAAAAGTTATAAGGTCAAAAGGTCACGAAAAATCAGTATTTCGGAAATATCAGAAATTCATTGAAGTCTTTATAAAAAATGTGTGTCGTAACATTATCTACAAAAAATGCCGGATGCATTTTCAGTAGGTTTAACCGTTTTTAGAGCAGATGAGTAGAGAGGAATGCTATTATAAATGTAAAAAATCACTTTCCTGAGATATGGTAGTATACCTTACAAATTACTTTTTGCAGTGAATAAATAGCAAAAAAAAAAGGAATAAATACAAAAATATATTCAACTCTAAGTTTAATCTTCTTAAGTGCACATTACATACACACATACGTATATTTGACGTTATCAAACACGCACATAAGATTGAATTCTAACTCACTATGAGTTTGGTTTATAAAAATGGACCTCAGTGCGCAAATTACCATACTACTCCAGATCATTGTTCACAAGTTCATTATATTTCGATTCAGCAGAATAAACTTAAATTCTTTACTAATTAAAAAAGTATCCGAATTAGGTCCGAGTTTTCTAGATCCACATTCCTCGGGTTGAAATCGCGCTTAGCATGCTATGCGAAATGTCCAGCAAAATTGATTTACCATTATTTAATGAAATGATTGCATTTATACCGTACGCATTCAAAACATCTCACGTATAACATGCGCCTATACTATGCGGCTTTGCTTGGGTGTTACCCTGCATAAGTAGCTAAGGTTAATTATAATTAAACACTGCAACTGTACTATGCTAGAACTAATATGCCTCGGTTTGATTCTTCGCACTGTATTGAAAAACATAGACCGGAATAGATTGGAGTGAGTTTAGATTCAGTGCGTCAAATAATCTGGATTGCGAAGCGGATTGGAAGTAAAAAACATCAGTTCTTGACTATTTAATTCTCAAGACTAACGCGAGTTACTATTTGTTTAAAAAAAGGCGCTCGAGCTCTCTGGAGAGACTCTGCCGCTTCCCTGATGATGATACCTTCTTGAGGGGAATTGCAACGTCGCCATGTCATAATTTCGTAACAATTACACGTGAGTAAAACCCGTTTTTTGGTATGAAAAAATAAGTTCGAAATGAAATTAATGTTCGTGACTATTTTACTAATTCGACTAATAAAAGATTAACGATTCCACGTATAAATTGGGACGATGTACAACGATTTCGTTCCAACCTGAACCGATAAGGGAATTAAAAATAAATAAATAAATATTCCGGACAATCCATCCAACAACATCTAGCCCTGTGGTAAGCTTTAAGCTTGTGTTATGAGTACTAGACATCTGATATACTTAATACAATAGACATACATACATAGATATTTTATAACATCCATATTAAACACCCAGACCAAGAAAATGCTTGCAGAATGTTCTTGACTATTTAATTTGACTAATAAAAGATTAACGATTCCACGTATAATTGTGACGATGTCCAACGATTTTGTTCTAAACTGTTAAGAAAAATGCGTGAACGTAGAAAAATAAATTATTTGTTGAACCAAATTTATCTTTTAGTGTTCGTCTGACCCAAACTAAATTTATCGGTGAGTAAAGTAGATGAGTTCATTTTATATTGTGTTTACATTATTATGTACCGTGTTATGATTTTTTTATAACAAACTGTTGTGTATGCAAGTTGGCCTCATTTGAATAATTGATAAGAATGGGTTCGAAGTAGGTATACGAGAAAAATCTCTTGCAGTCGTTTAAAATTTAACATGAAAAAGCAAAAAAAATAATTGCATAAAATATCTATAATATAATTGCATATATTTTAATATCAAAGCGCCTTATGATCATCAGATTTTTTTTAATAGCCAAAACGTTGTTAATAGGCACTTCAGGAAGTAAATGTATTTTAATATGAATAGCTTTCTTACGCTTAATAGGTACATAAGCCACCATAGGGCTTATGTACCTATTACGCGTAAGATTTAGATATATTTAGATAGTCAGCTGCATTATTTCTCTATATATATGGGGGCGCCTAAGGAAGTTGAGTTTGCAAAAAGTGAGGACCAGCAAGTATGCTCATATTCGTTTAGCTGAGACAGCAGAGTTAAATCAAAAACATAAGTTTCTAGATACATTCGAATGTTTTATTTCTCGTAACTTTCAAATGGCTTTACCGGTTTTTAAGAAGCTTAGCTACCAGCCGGGGACTACTGCAGCCGCCGTCAAAATCATTTATTTATTTTATTTACAACATACATAACTATGAAATTTTCATCCAAGATGTTATATATGGCACATGTAACTAATAATAAATACATTAAACTATAAGTTCAGTTAAAGTGATTTTCATTGTTATGAATTAATCTAAAAACTTATGTTTTTTATTTTCTCTGCTGTCTCAGCTAAACGAATTTGATAATATTAGTCTGTCATCACATTTTGCAAACTCAACTTTTTTTAGGACCTACATACTATAATAGGCCAATACAATTATTGTTCTACATTTTTGACATCACATTTAGATTTCACTTTAGCTGATGTTAGTAAACACTGGATTGATTGTCTGATTGTAATTATAATAATGTCATTAATACTGTGAGGATGCGGTTTTCGCTTTGAATGACGTGGCTCGTGTTACATTTTTGCATGCTGTTATCTATACTAATATTATAAAGATGAAGAGTTTGTTTGAACGCGCTAATCTCCGAAACTACTGGTTCGAATTGAATAATTCTTTTTGTGTTGGATAGTGCAGTTATCGAGGAAGGCTATAGGCTATATAACATCACGCTACGACCAATAGGAGCAAAGATATAGTGGTAAATGTGTAAAAAACGGGAGAAATTGTTCATCTTTGAAGCCTTCCGTTGCGTGCGCCGTGAAAACGGTTCAAGATACACAAAAAATATGTATTAAAGAATAATAGCTCTTTTAATGATCTAAAGAACAGTCCGCAATAGTATATGTCTATCTTTTAAGATTAACTCACAAAAATCGTTTTTATGGTACCTAATTTGGTCGAAATAATTTGTTTAAGTTGTATCTACATAATTAATCTTTATTCAAATAAATATGTTGTTGGTTAAGAGTACTTCATCCATTATAACGCGGGTAGCACCGCAGGGCACAGCTAGTGTTCTTTATAACTTACTAGCTATCCGACTTCGCATGTTAAGACTTGAAACGGGTATACCATGATTTGTCAGTATTTGAGTTTTCCGATATTTCGACGTTGTTGCAAGCGCCAATGATCACGGAAACAACACCAATCATGGTATGTTACCCGTTTTATGTCTTAATATTGTTAAAATCCATGATAATTTCACAAAATAACAATTTTTATTTCGAAAAATTATATACTAACTGGAATCACTCAATGTATTTCCGAAAAATCTGTTGATAAGCTTAAAAGAAGTAAGCAAGATGGTGGAATGAACTTCATACTAAGATAAGATTCAGTTTACAGCACAAAATCTTATTACAAATATGAGATGGACTTATAGACTAAGGAATCCGTGTAGTATTTAAAAAAATAAGCTGATTGAAATAACAAAATTAAAACAAATAATATTGTCCAAAAGTTGTGGTCAGACTGGTCACCCGTCCAAGAACTGACCGCGAAGGCAATTAACTTTATTAATGAACGATAAATTTAATATTTCTGACGTATTAAAAAAAAACTAAGTACTTAGTACCTACGTACTATAGTATGTTGGTCAAACCAATTAACTGTGGAAGTTTGAGTTTAATGTAAAAAATATTATTGTGTTTCAGTTGCATGCTTGCTAAGCATGTACCCGAATGTATTGTGTTTTTTTTTTATATTTATGTGTGAAACCCCATATGCGGTTCCTAGAATATATTACAAAGTTTTAACAGTAAATATAGTCTTATAGTTTTGTAAAAAGTGGCTGTAACTTACGGACGGACAGACAGTCTGACAGACATGATTAATCCATTAGGATCTTTGCCCTAAAAAGATCGAATACCGAGTGAAAGCCACATCCAATAAACTATAAAATTCAGGGATTAAGTATAGTCGGTTAAATCTTAAAACTTCATAAGTAACATTATTTGAAAGTATAAAGTTTTCGTTGGTAACATTTTTATCGATTGTTTGTTTGTTAGTACTAATATTTGTTTTAATAGAGGAGAAATTATCACGAAAACATTAAAATACTATGATTTTGTAATATGTAATTAGTACCTATCTTTTTTCCTGTTTGATATAATTGTTTCAGTATTGAATTAAATGAAGTTGAAGTTACGCGCACTGAAAATCGTTAAACTTTAGTAAAAAAAACGTTTTGTGAGGCCAGCATTTTATACTTATTTTTACACTTAGCTTTTCACGGTTTTGCCTTTAATGATTTTGCCGCGGGATAGATATGCAGATTTCAGCAATACATAATAAAATTGAATAATTATAATTTGCACCCATGCAATATCGGAGGTAGCTTTTTGGTATGTAAAAAAACTCTGTAAAAAAAACGGAAAATACCAGAATTAGAGTGACATCACTTACTAGTTATTTTTCTACTTATTCCTACTAAAGGAGGTAGGAGTGCGTCTAACTAGTCTGCCATCTTGGATGTTTCGCCATGTTGGATTTAAAATATTTTCTTATATTCTGCTAACTTTACATTATCATCCAAAGTAAACGTGTATACAAGCAGCGAATAGTTTGAAAATGTCTGTTTCAAAATTGAGTGTCAAGTTTTCACTCAACAAACTTTTATGGGGTCTTTTAAGACAAGGTGGTCAGTCGTTGAAGCGACACGAAAACGAAAACAAGCGACACAAAATCGAAAAAAAAGAACGATGTCTCATGTCTTGTTTTTGTCTCACATGAGCCAAATTAAATCAAAACAAATACACTTTTCATTTTAAATGAAAATATTAAAATTAAATGAATATCTATAATTAAATAATATATATAATTGTAAATGTATGTCACTGAACTTCTCTCAAACGACTGGACCGGTTTTGATGAAATTTTATGTGTGTGTTCAAGGGGATCTATCTGGGAATGGTTAAGATTCACAATACGGTCAACTGTATATTGTTTTTTGAGACGTGGGACAGGACAACGTCTGTCGGGTCGACTAGTGATATATAAAATTCCAGGGGTTTCGTGGAACAACACCCACGTCGGTACAACGGAGTGCAACGCCACCGTGGTGCTGTCAGTGTCGTCCACGTCCTGCATCAGCGGGCGCTGCAGCAACCACGGCAGCTGCATGCTGAACACCTTCGGCGGGCTGGTCATGTCCTTCTGCTCCTGCTCGGCCGGATACGGAGGTGACTACTAGTAATTTCTATATCTAATATATAAAATTCTCGTGTCACAGTTTTCGTTGCCATACTCCTCCGAAACGGCTTGACCGATTTTGATGAAAATTTTGTGAGCATATTGAGTAGGTCTGAGAATCGGCTACTATCTATTTCTTCGTAGTCGTAACCTCATGACTGAGGGACGTGACTATGGCGTCTCATCAGCTTCGTCACCACTTCTCTCCATCGACTCCGGTCCTGAGCCAACTGTATCTACTACCTATTTATCATTTTGCAAAAAAAAGTTTGCTGGGGTCAGCTAGTATCCTATAGAAATTTCGCCCTAATAGCTTTATTATTTATAATTTAGTCACAAACTAACACAATTTAAATTTGATTCGAATTGATAATGTAATATTTAAAACATATATTACTCACGTAAATTCTGACAATATTATGTGTATACCCGACGTTTCTGTTCCATTCATGAGGAACTCTCAAAAACCTCTCACTGAGTCGATAACGTTCGGAATAGTTTATAGTGTAGTCAAAACAATAATTTACAACCTTTTAATTACTGCTTTTCTTTTTCAGGTTGGGACTGCTCAGACGATTCAAGAATGGACAGCCAAGCGCAAATGCTTCTATCCATACTGCTCCTAACCCTCAGCAATCTCCTGTTCTTCTTCTCCATATACGTAGCATCGATACGACTCTACTACACAGAAGCTATGATGTACGCCTTCACTATGATATTCTCAACGTTCTACCACGCGTGCGATGCGCCCGCGCAGATCTCCTACTGCATAGTCAGAGGGAACATCTTACAATTCGGCGATTTCTACTGCGGCATCATGTCTTTCTGGGTCACGTTACTCGCCATGAGCATTATAAACGAGAAATTACGGTCGTCGCTCCAACTCATAGGGGCTATTATCATAGCTTTATTGACTACATGGAATATGCACTCATTCGTGTCCTTCTTACTGCCAGTAGCTGTAGGTATAGTTGCGTTATCCTTATCCTGGGTATGGGATTACCGCAAGAACCGCAAGATGCGGTATCCTAGGAGTTATTATACGAGACACATGCCGTTCGGGCTTGTTTTGGTGTCCGTAGGCTTGATATGTTACGCGTTCTTGCAGACTGAGCAGAATTATAAGGTAGTGCATTCGATATGGCATATGATTATTGCTGTTAGTGTAGTTTTCTTATTGCCAGATGTGAAGAGAGACAATGCTCATCCATTTGCCCCAACCCCTGGCTGTTGTAAGATTCCCTTCGGCTTTTGTAAGTTTTTCAAAAGGTGCAGAACTCCTATTGCTGAGGATTAGAGTTACCATTTCGTTAACGAAAGAACTAAGGACTAACGCATCCTGTATTTTGTATTTTTTAATTGTTGATGTTACTCAGACCAAAGAAATTCCCTTATATTAAAATAATATTAGATTAATAGATAAACACATGTAGATAATAGTTAATGTTCTTTTGATATTAATTAAAACGTGCCGTATCCATTAGGACATGCCGTATCCATTAGGAACTAACGTCCTATAAAGTTTGACACGAATTTAGAAAAAAATGCATTTAAATGGGAATCAAAACTTTGCTAGTTTTGCCTTTTGTTAAACAAAAGTGATAATAATTAACAATAGTCGATATGCAGAACTAATTTATTGATGGTGCAATTAGTATTTAAGATTAAAGTTTCTATGAAGTGTTTTCAGGCTAGTCAATATACAAATTTACAAAAAAAAGTTTTGCAATTAAATAAATCAAATTACAAATTATGTTCAAATTATTATTAAGGGGGATTGTTTTGCGTGAAAAAGGTGCACAATATGTTAGATACATTAGGTACAAAAAGTAACCATTTTCGTATCTGAAACGTTCCGTTTTAATAGTTTCAATTTCATTCCAAATGATACCTTCAAACTTCTCATCGTATTAAAGTCTACAGTTACTCCTAGTTTTGCGATGAATCAAATTAATGAACAGTTGAATCATAACAATTCATATTGATGTAATGTAAGAATAATAATAATTATCTGTTGTCCCAGCTCTCTATCTCTAAATTTATTAACACTATCCATTCTAATATTATAAATGCGAAAGTAACTCTGTCTGTTCCTCTGTCACGCAGGCTTCTTTTAACCGCGGGTAATGTTATTCCGCGGTAAAATTCATTTTAACGCGGGTAACACCGAGGGGTACTACTAGAATCTAATAAATTAGGCAACTATTTACTCTATTACTTATAAATATGTTAAACATTTTTGTTCCTACAACTATACAAATACAATCCTTTTTACGTTTTTTACAAATCAACCCCACTTATAGGTTGAAACTAATATTCCAAATTTATTATATTTAAATTTAAGCTACGTTACTTCGTCGTATTTTTGTACACAAATTTGGAATATACAAATACACATTGCATAGATAGAAGAAACGTAAAGGCAGCTTACAAATTACGTAGACTTTGTAGAATTATTATATTAACATAACTATACATATTTGCCATTGTTTTGAAAATGCTCTAAATTCTCCTAAAAACTTTGCATTTAAACTTTGACGCATTCCTAATATGTGATTTTGCGTTAGCCATTTTATATACTGTTTATTATTGTAGAATTTATAACATTCTTAAAGAAAAGTGTTAAGACTAAGTGAATGTTAACTACTTACATACATTTTATATCATTTCAGTGGATAAAAATGTATTATTTCAATAAAATTGTGCCTTAAAATGTCCACTGGTTGTAATTATCAATTAACTGTTATTGTTTTGTCATTGTCATAATAAAAATAGGTATAATATTGTACTATAGTTATGGAACAGTTGATATTACAAAAATGATTTGTGTAAATATTATAGCACTATTAAATTACCTTTGTGTGGAATTTTGTAGAATATACATATTTATTGTTGTCAATTCGTAAATATGATTGATAAAAGATATATCGCAAGACTTTGTTGTTTTACTTATTAAATTTTATGTATACAACTGTTATATTAGGCCTTGAAACTGTTAGCGCTGTTTAGCCCAATGCAACAGTAATATCTATATTTTGTAATAGTTGTAGTACCAAATTAATGGCAAGTCATTTAATTGGCAAGGAAGTATAAAAAATAAATTGAAAATTTGAATCCAGTTTAATAAGTATGTTTAAGTACATCAGTCTAATACAATCCACCAAAAATTAGACCTAAATGAAGTGCACATCACAGTAGGATTATGCATAAATGCTAAGTCCTTAGAAGAAGCATGTTACTTTTTTGTTTAAAAAATAAGCATTATTTTATGATATAACAATTTGTTTATTTTGTACAAAGATTGTATGATGCATGAAAGAATAAAACAAACTTACATTTTAACCTCTTCAAGATTGCTCAAAGAGTACTGGTAAAATCCTTATCGCAGTAAGTCCATCAATAATGTGAATTTAATTAGATTTTTGGCACAGCTGTTCATTTTGGAACTGTATGCTGTATGTGTGTGCTGCTTTTCACATAAACTTTGTTTTAATTCCTTACATAAAATAAATTAATTCTTAACATAAACAATGTGAAAGTTTGTATAGTTTTATGGTAGTATAATATTTTATAATTATTGAAATATGAAACATGGTTTAATTTTGTATTCATCAAATTTAGTAAAGAAAAACTTTAATTAATAGATTTATATATAATTTTCACTTAAATTTATAGTAAACATATATCACCTGATGCCAGCAACACCATATAACATCTGCCTCTGCAACTGATCTGCATCAAGAGTACCATTAATACTTTGGCAGTCTTTATTGAAAACACTGTATGCTGAAACCTCTCCCTCTTTCTTAGGCCTTGTTCTTGTATTCAAGTATATGCCAATGAGAACAGACAGAGTAAAGAAAACTGCACCAAACTGGATCATTATAAAATACATAAATAAACTAATCCATATAACAGTGTATAGGGTCCATTTAACAGTAAAGTATGTCCAGGATTCTTGGTTAGGCTCAGCAAAGGATTCTAGCTCACTAGTTTCCGAGGCAACATCACTAGGTTCTTCAGGTTGAAAAAGAATGGTTTTTGTCTTCACCGGTACTGGCTCAGCTTCCATCTGAAATATATTAATAATTTGGTAAGAATGGTAATCATGGTTTCCGCGAAGAGTGGAAGAAGGGAAGGGAGGCTTTTGCCCTGCAGTGGGACAATAGAGGCTAAATAATAATATATATAATAATATAATAAGAATGGTAACAAAGTTCTATTTATTCTCTGTTCACTAGATAATGATTAGCTGAGAATTCTAATTTATTTATTAACTCCTTGACCCTCACCTCAGGTAATAAGGTCAGGTAAGCGGTAACCGGTTACCGCTTGGGGATTAACGAGTTAACAATACTCAGTCTCAGATTTCACATAAGATTGAAAATAAAATGAAAAAAATTCTTGTAATTGTTTTACTGTTTTTTTTTGCAGAGCATCGCACATCCAAAGAAGAAGGTAAGGTTAAATAAAAATAAATAAATAAGTTTCTGGACTTATACAGCATCAACTAACGCCAAACTAAGCAGAGCTTGTACTATGGGTGTTTAGGTGACTGATATACTACATTGATACATTTTTTTTTGTAAAAACACCCAGATTCAAAACCAGAAATAAGATTGAGTTGGAACATAGATGTGTTTTCTCACAATAAGTCACAAATTGGAAATTAGTAAATACATACCAGTAGGACTTCATCCTCGGCTTTTTCTTTGTTCATGTTTTTAAACACACTCGGTACTAAGAAATTGACAAGCTTCTCTTTAGTGTCTCGAAATTTCTGTTTTGTGTTTTCAACAAATTCCTTTCGTCGGCGTAATGCTCTGTATTCTTTCAGTTTCGCCTCCATTCGTTGTCAATAACCAGAAGTAGAATTGTATATAAATATGCCTGCAATGTTACAAATGCTTGGAAGCGGTATGAAATACAAGGTAAATAGTTTCGTGTACCAAAGAACCTTTTTAATACAATTCTACGGGCTCAATCTTCAATGCTCTTATATTTTGAGCGGATACGTTGGTAAATCTTTTGAGTTAACATTTAATACGAGAAAAAAACAAATAGTACACGCAAGCAAAACTGAAATCAACAACAACAAACCTTTCTTTCAGCCGACTGACTGACAGTTGTGTAAATCAGCTGGTCAATGTTATGTAGATGTCAAAGTCAGCGTATTTTATGTCAAGTAACCAGTTTTTGTTTCTTGCAATTTTATTTGCGTTGACTTCCTTTCTTCGCTGGCAGCACTGAATCACCCGCGAAAAGCGATCGATACAATGCTGTTTACAAAATGAACAGAAACTACTGAATAAAATTACAAATGGAACACCAGTCTGATATGGGTGCTTATGGAGAAAATCCAAACGTTCAAAACAATGCAAATTATATTACCATCATCCCAGTGGAATATTCACGACGAGGTTATTCAATTCAAGCAGAATATCAATACACGTAAGACTATTTTTTTAAATAATATTATTACAAAATATTAACTTTAGTAATCTATGAAAAAAATTGGGTACCTAACGAGTTTATTTAATAATTAATTATTTCTTGTTTTTATTTTCATTGTAAAGCTTGCCGTGATTATAATATAATCGACATCTGTATGTACATATACTTTCTATTACTTACCTATATAAATAAATTATTTTAACTTCACAAAAATAGATGATGTTGCTTTGTTTTATTCTGATGACAGTCGTTTACCTTGAGGGTGTAATAAACAGACACTTACAAGATGTATATTTTCAAAACAGCACTTACCCAATTTGTAATATTACGAATGTTTGTTAGCATTCTTAATATTACAAATTGGGTAAGTGCTGTTTTGAAAATATACATCTTTTACACTAGAAGTCGGTAAATGTTTTGGTCAAATAACTTTATAAGAAATGTGATTTACCCAAAATTACATTCATCTACTACGAGTATTTCTCTATATATACGAGTATTACTCCAGGACCCGGGAGGAGTACTATAGCGTTCAAAGCCAGAAGCTGCAAGCGGAAGTGAACGCGCACCTGTACTCGGTGTCTCAGAGACTCCCGCACCTGTCGTACAGTCCGCTCGGGCGGCACAATGAGTGGGACAAGCACGACCCCCACAAACCCTTGCAACCGGACTCTAAGGAGAGCAACAGCTCGGACTCCTTGGAGAAAAGTGTCATGGGTAAGTCACGGGAAATTAGAAATAGTCTTCTTTTGACTGCCTCGGTGGCGCGGTGGGCGAATGTCTGCTTGCAGAGCAAGAGGTAGCGGGTTCGATTCCCGCCGAGGGTAAAATTGTTTGTATGTTTTGCAAACACTTTTCTCCTTGGTCTGGGTGTTTAATATGCATAATAAAAAATATCTATATATGTACCTATGTATAATATAATAAGTATATCAGATATCTAGTACCCGTAACACAAGCTTAGAGCTTACCACGGGGCTAGATGTTGTTGTGTATATTGTCCGGAAATATTTATTTATTTTTATTCTTTAGCATTATACAACTCACAATGTTTCTCTCTCTATCTCACAAACACATAACTCTATCTAGACAATTCAGCTACAATGTCTTTTAGTTTTATATAGCGACCCTCAACACTATCAATAACCTGCGGCGTCTGTGAGACACTGAATAAGAACGCACTTATACTCGGTGTCTCAGACACTCTCATCTGTCGTACAGTCCACTGTACAGATGCACAGTTAACAAAAAAACAAAACTTTTCAGGTTCAAATCTGAGCAGCTGCTCCAATCAGACCGCGTCTAGCAGCTTAGTAGCCAGTTCTTTTAGCACCGCTGAACCAATCACAAGTGGTGGGAGCTCTTCCAGCGCCATCTCTCCGCCTTTGCCTGGTAAGATGTGGTACTTTCAGATATACGATGGGCGTCGACTAGATTAAACCAATCTTGCAGTGTAACAATCACTGCAATATCATACGCGTGCTAATGTCGGAAAGTAATTTCAGCTTCGGCCATACCTTTGCGACCAAAGTGGTGATACGATGCCGTCTGCCGCCCGGTAGACGCTACCCAATGTATCACATACTCTTTGCATAGCACAAAGCGAATCGTTTCTAGGCAAAAATGTCCCGCGTTGCGTTCCGCTTCCCGCGTTGCGTTAGCTGAAGCGTAGGTTTGGCCATAAGATACCTTAGCTGCATATCGACATCGAACAATAAAATACGGTGTGCTAGGCGCCATATTTTTTTTATATAAATCTGTAATGTCCTTCCCAGGATCATCAGGCAGCACAGCATCATCATCATCCACCTCAGCGCCTCCAGTCACCTGTGTGTACCTCATGTCGCGCACCGCCGTGATGGTGGAAATGTCCTCGGAGGAGGTGCCGTCCTGCGTGAGCGCGCACCGGTTCCTGGGTGCGGTGCTGGCTACTGAGGAGCTGGGGCTGACGCAGCCGACTGCCAGGAGTCTGGCGAACAATGTCTTTGCTCTTTGGATGTGCAGTCCTTTGCTAGGTATGTTCTGGAACCATGGCTATAGCGATACTCACAAAAGGTTATCTTTAAAATTGGTTTAAAAAAAAATTGCGTAAGCTTTTGAACACCTAATATTTTTACAGGAATATTTGGTTTCTTCCAGAGATCCAACTGAAGCCGCACCATTGTCCGTGGCGCATTTGGGCGAGCTGGCAGACGCTCCTATCCCGTTACGGTCACGCGTCGTCGGCGAGACGATCAAGGGACCAGCCCGTGCTGAGGCTGCAGCGGAACATCTTCTTCCCTAAGCATCTTGAGGAGGGGATTAAGTGAGTTTTGCTAGGAAATATAGATTGTAGTCAACTGAAGGCTTTAATAGCTCCTCGCTTTAATTTATTTGAGAAGGTAAAAGGCTGTATCTGATATCGATTATAAATATTAATTCCAACTTCCAGAGACTCCCGTATCCAAGAGCTTCTTTACGAGGAAGCGCGACACAACGTGGTGACCGGACGATACCCGCTCGAGGGCGCGCAGGCCGTCATGCTGGGCGGGCTCCAAGCCAGGATCCAGCTGGGTCCTTTCGACCCGCACAGACACACTGCCAAATTCTTCAGGTACCACAACCTGGTTAGATATCCGCTCGAGGGTGCACAGGCCTTCATGCTGGGTGGGCTCCAAGCCAGTATCCAGCAGAGTCCATTTGACACGCACAGACCAATTATAAGAAATTGAATTGATACCCGCTCGAAGGAGCGCAGGTGGTAACACTGGGCGGGCTCCAAGGGAAGGACCCTTGGACCCGCACTTACACACTCTTAAATTTTTCAGATAATAGGGGAAATAGGTAGTGAGTGAGGTGTTCTAAGTGAATTTCTTTAAATTGACACCATCAGTGGAATTATTTCAGTCATTGGTGATCCATACTGTTGGGTAATTGAACTTTTTTTATAGATTTTCAGTTATTCGGTTTGGACGCAATCTGCATTCATCCACCGTAAACCTATTGGGCTGCCTTTGCGATCTGCGTTCTCCATTCCAGATTTTTTCGTCTCAATCAGTTTTCCCTTCAGCCGTAATATGTCCACTGCTAGATCAACATTATAATGGGGTGTTACCGTACTCGCCATGCTGGGCAAGCGGGTTGGAAAGCGCAATATTCGTTGCTATCTTAGAAGACCCTGGTCTTCTAGTTAGTTGACGTTCTCAAGGGAGGAGATTTCTATACTATACTAGCGGCCCGCCCCGGCGTCGCACGGGTATAAAGTTTTCCCGGAAATTATTCGATTTTTTCTCGCCGTAAAAACCATCCTATCTCTCAAGTTGGATCCAACTGCACATGGTGTGCGAATTTTATTATAATCGGTTAAGTGGTTTAGGAGTCCATTGAGGACAAACATTGTGACACGAGATTTATATATATTAAGACTAGCTGACCCCAGCAATCGTTGTTTTGCAAAAAATTTTTTTTTTTTTTTCAAAATGTAAAATGGATTTTGGCTGATTCTCCATAGATACCGGATAAGCACAAAAAAAATATCAATATAGGTCAAGCCGTTTCGAAGGAGTTCGATTACGCACCCCGTGACAGAAGAATTTTATATATTAGATTTTGTCTATTTACTTATTACAGGGAGAATCAAGACAAATACCTACCGCTCCACGCCCGCTCCGGCCGCTGGGCACAACTGCTACCAGCGGGCCGCAAAGGCAGCCCCGAGGCGATGTTGTTCGAGCAGGCCCAGCGGCCGCCCGCCGCGCCGCCCAGGAAGCTGCGCCACAAGTACCTGTCCCACGTGCGCACGCTGCCTACTTACGGGTAAGTTTAACGGGTAGAACTAGGCGTAAAAGAAATAAAAAAAAGGTGTGTGTGCGATTCACACATGATAGAAGTGAAACTTCAAATCGACAAAAGAATGAGATGAAATAAAAAAAAAAAAAAAAAAATACTGTGCAAAAAGATTTTGTTCGGGCGGTCACCCATCCAAGTACTGGCGTCGCGCAACGTTGCTTAACCTTGTTAGCGTTTAAGACTGGCTTACCTGTCGTTTTTCCGTTGCATCCGTTTTGAAATCACAACGATTCTAAAGAAGTTTCACTTCAATAAATATGTTTGTGTTCTAAGGTCTCGTCTGAAAATCAGCGCACCTCCGAGCTTTAAGTGTGGGGTTGCAATTATGCTGAGGCCTTTTGGCACATCTCACAATTTTTTAACCTATATTTGTTGTTTTGCTTTGTTTTGTTGTTTTGATTTGACAATAAATGTTTTACTCTCTCTCTCTCTCTCTCTCTCCCTCTCAATCTCAAATGTTACCTACCTGACAATCCAAACAACAACATCTAGCCCCGTGGTAAGCTCTAAGCTTGTGTTGCGGGTACCAGACATCTGATATACTACATGTATAGATGTTTTAGAAAGAAAGAAATAATCCTCACATATGAAAAAAGAATAGAATAGAAAACACTTTTTTTTTCACCTCACAAATAAAGAATAAAGTTTACAAAAACTCAGGCCCATAGCGTATTTTTAGAGACGTCACTACGCGTAATTAAACATCTTCAACTAATTCTATTTTATTCTATACAAGCTTCCTCTAAGACAGCTTATCTCTCTCTAATGCTTAATATGTGGTTTCCGATGTATTCATTTATAATGTATAGATTTTCGTTGACATAAGAATATAATTAATTGGTACTTGATTGTAATGACTTATTATTATTTTTTATAATATATATTATGAATGTATTGCTATTTTTCTTTAATTTTTTAATTTGACTACATTTATGACATATTGTGACATGTTAGCTTAATTTTAATTTTATTTTTAAATAAATAGTTCAAGACATATTCATTAACTAAAATATAAGCACGTCTTATCTAGTCGAATATAGAGATCATTACTGCAATCTCATGAACCTGTACAACTAAATAAATATCATTTCAGATTAAGCTACTGAAATGAACTATTGTTTTTATTTTAAGCGTCTCACATCACCGCGTTATCCTTTTTTTATAGCTTTTCTCGCAATAACAACGAATTCCCGCGGTAAATAGTAGCCTATAGTCATCATCGATAAACGGGATGTCGAACACTTATAATTGTTCTTGTCTCAGGAACTTCCGGTCCGATTTGAAAATCCAAAAACCACGTGTAATATCGAACACTAAGAATTTTTTTTAAAAAGCCGTCTTGGCCAAGTGGGAGTACACTCCGTTTCATTCCGAAGGTCGTGGGTTCAAAACCCGCCACGCGCCTCTGGATTTTTCTTCTTTAAAATTGTATGTGCGCTTTAAAACACGTGCTTTAACGGTGAAGGCAAAACATCGTGAGGAAACCTACATGTTCTGATAGCTTTAAAAGAGTTTGAAGGACATGCGTCATTCACCCGCACTTAGCCAGCGTGGTGAATTAAAGCCTAATCTCTCTCGCCAAGAGATCAGTCCCTGTGTCCCAGCTGTGGGAATGTCAATAGGGTGATGATGATGATGAAGAATTTTTCTTGTCTCGGGAACTTCCGATCCTATTCGAAAATCCAAAAACCACGGGCAATGTTCCAGGGCGGCGTTCTTCCAGGGTCAGATTGAGCAGCCAGTGCGCAGCCTGACCAGCCTGCTCACTCACGAGGACATCCCGGTGCTGGTGGCCGTCAACTCCAATGGGGTCTACGTCATTGATGACACTGAGAGTGTAAGTTCTTCAGTGGCCAGCTGGCCAGGCTGGGCCAGTGCGTGAAGCGATTTTTTCGTGTTTCGTAATGTGGCCCGGAGAAGCCACCTTCTAGGTCTTCATGTCCCATCTTAGACCACATCGTCACTTTACATCAGGTGAGATTGTGGTCAAATGAAGGCTTATCGATCATAAAAAAAAAAGTGGACAAGATCAGATTGAGTACAGGCGGACCTTCGCCCACCGAGCCACAGAGGTCGTCGAACGATTTATAATTATGAGCGAAGCGTGATTGAACAATCAACAACAATAGGTCTGTCTGGGACATCGTAGCTCCCGATATTTTTTTCGTGTTTCGATATGTGGTCCGGAGAAGCCATCTACCTTCGAGGTCTTCATGCCCCATCTTAGACCACATCGTCACTTTACATCAGGTGAGATTGTGGTCAATTGAAGGCTTCTGTAACATTAAAAAAAAACCGCTAATAACACGCTCGCAATAAACGGTTTAAATCGGCCCTCATTCTTCTAACTTTTTTCTTCCCAGACGGTGCTCTTAGGACTTGCCTATGAGGAGCTATCTTGGGACATCGGGCTGCCTTCTGACGTGAACGAGGACTGTCTCCCGTGCCTGTTCCTCCAGTTCATGGTGGTGGAAAATGGACTGAGGGTCTCCAAGATCTTGCAGGTAAGTGTGTTAAACTGCAACTTTTTCCAACTGTTTTATGTATTATCGTTAAGGGAAGGTCTGTCATTAAGCATAAAAACCCTATTTACGTTCCCACTGCTGGGACACTGGGCTAAATAAGAGTACACTTCCAAAGGTGGGTTAAGGCTATAACGGCAAAGACAAACATCATGAGGAAACTGGCATGTTTTGAGAACTTTGAAGAGTTTGAAGGACATGCGACATTCACCAACCCACATATCGCGTGGTCAATTAAGTCCTATCATCATCATCTTCCTGACCTTATCCCACATTACGTGGGGTCGGCACAACATGTTTTCTCCTTCCATTTCCCTCTATCACCCGTCATCTCAACACTCACCTCTTTCTTACACATATCATCTTTCACACAGTCCATCCATCTTTTCTTCGGCCTACCTCTTCTCACATATCCATCTACATTCATATCTAACGCTCTTCTCGTTACATGACTTTCATCTCTTCTCATGACATGTCCATACCACGCTAATCTATTCCCTCTCAACTTATCCGTAACTGGTGCTACTTTCAAACTGCCTCTTACATACTCATTCCTTATTTTGTCCATTCTAGTTACTCCACACATCCATCTTAACATCCTCATCTCTGCTACATGGATTTTCCTTTCATCCGTCCCTTTCACTGCCCAACACAATTAAGTCCTATATAATACAAAAACACTTTATTGCGCACACATGGAAATAAAATACAACAACACGCAAGAAAACAAATGTATAATGGGCGGCCTTATCGCTAAAAAGAGATCTCTTCCAGGCAACCTTTAGATGAAAAAAAAAAACTCATCTCTCTCATCAAGAGAGAAGTCCTATGTCCCAGCAGTGGCAACGTAAATAGGAGTGCTTATGTGAGAAGCACCTGCTTTGGTGTAGATTAAAGGGAGATATGTTTCCAGGTGTTCTCCAAACAAGCTATAATGATGGATACCTTAATAGAGCACTTCGCCGGCGAATACAGGAAGCGACTAGGACAGGAGACGCCGAGCGACCACGCGAACTACGGTGATTATCACTCAGGTAGGCTAGTATTATTATGGTCTTGTCAGATTGCATTTACTCGGCTTTTTATATAAACCGGTATTAAATGAAGCGCACGGGCCTAGGCCAAGTGAGCTCCATTGGGTCGAGTTTCACTAGGAAACTCAGTTTGCAGGAATTTGCGAACAATTCTGCAGGTGTTCAAAATTACGGCTTTTTGAAGTAGACTATTATATATTTTTTGGTAAATCTAACGAATCTATGGAATTAAAATATTATTATTCGTTCGTAGTATTATGAAGCATTATTTTATTTGAACACTCAAATTATTATGATCGTTTTCACCAACGGTTTCCAAAATGGCTTCCAACATTCTGACATAGGTCTCGTCCGCCATTTTGAAAAAAAAAACTTGATTTTACGGTCAGCGATGAAACCCATGTCAATTGATTGAGCAAATGCTTTTGTAAAAAGTGTTAATGAACCGAATTTGTAACGCGTTCGGTTTCTGAGATATTTCGGTTTAAAAAGTAATTTAAAAAAATGTCCCTTTAGAAGTATCTCACGAAGATATAAGAAGTAATTATAAGACTCAGAAAACCTACGAAGTAGAGATTTGATAAAGTCAGTATGAAGCATAAACAGGCCTTCATGCTCCATCTTAGACCACATCGTTACTTTACATCAGGTGAGATTGTGGTCAAATGAAGGCTTATCAATAATAATAAAAAAAAAAAAAAAAACAACTGGTACTTTTAATTATTTTTCCTTATTACATAAAGTTTATACCTATATCCTTAACATAAAAACTATTTGTTCTTAACAGATTCCGGCAGCATATCCCTACCGCCTCTAACCCGACCAGACTCCCCCCAACGGCGCCTCGCCAACAAGTTCTCCCGGCTGGCGCTGGCCACACACGACGGCAGGGGGAACCTGCTGGGCGGAGCTGGAGACTGGAGCAGCAGCATCCACCACCCGCAGCCTAGCTGGATCCTGCCCAAGCACTGACCCTAACTAATTGTGATGCGAGCAGGCGCAGCGAGCGTGCTACTGCCAAGAGTAGAACCCTACCAGCCGCCGTTACGGTCGGTTTACATAAAAGCTATGTATAGTCATGGTATTTGTATGTAGGCTATGTGCTTCTGAGGAAATAAACGTTTTGACTTTGACTTAATTTTTTTTAAATTGCTTTTTTAACATGATTATTTCTATGATTTACTTCAAAATTGTAACTGATAAAGCTATAGATGTTGTTCTATTAGCTTCTCAACTCAGTATAAAAAAATTAAGCAAACTGTCAAGATAATGTTATTTCCTTATTTTTAAATTAGGCAATTTCTGTAAACCTCTCATTACACGTACTTAAGAGTATTTTATCAGAAGTATAATCAATAGATACCTATAATTCATTCATAGGTCTAAAATTGAGTTAAACGCGATTCCCTTTTTAGTAAAATTTTTCTTACTCTAAACTTGCAGATTCTGTAAATTTTTGATTAACATAATTATATGTAGGTATAAATTGTATATACTCCTTGTTACGATATTGTGTTGTTTAATTGAATGCCTTTTGGATTTAATTCGGGCCATCCCTTTGGGTGAGTCGATTAAAACCAATAGTGGTCTTTTAAGTTTTGGTGTTAAAACAATAAATGAAATTTCTACATCAAATGTACATATAGATAGATTTATAGTTTTAATGTGTAAATTGTGATATGTGACGCGAATAATAGTGATTTATTGAAACGTCTTAAGTAATGGAAGAAAAAAAATTAAATATCTAACCTATAATTCATGTGTTTTTCTAATATTTCCGTAACAGAATCTTGATAGGTCAAAATAACACTATAGACCAAAGATTTAAGTCCTAGGTTATGTCTGATTATAATTGTTTTACATGGAAACAAACGTAACTAAAAATGGAGAAAAACTCTTCCGTCTCCTTCGTAATTTGAAGGTTCTAATCTATTTCGTTTTTTTTAACCCCCGACCAAAAAAGAGGGGTGTTATAAGTTTGACGTGTGTCTGTTTGTGTGTCTGTCTATCTGTCTGGGACATCATAGCTCCCGAACGGATGCGATGGAGCGATTTAAATTTAGTTTTTTTTTTGTATGAAAGGTGAGTTTGGCGCGAGTGTTCTTAGACATGTTTCATGAAAATCGGTTGTGTCGATTAAAAGTTATGGGGTGAGAGTGGGGAGGAACCGAAAATCTGCAAATATACTCGAGTGGGGTATTAAATGAAAGCGCATCGCGTGCACATTACTAAATATTATGGTGTTTTACTTTTAAGTTAAAAATTAAGTCATACGAATCGGGGGTTTTTCTTAAATTTTAAATTTAGATTATTCCAATGAGCGAGTCATGGTAAAGGCGCATCTCGGATTTCTTTCCCGCTTCGCAGTCGCAGAATTAAACAAGGAGGAAATCACTATCAAACACAAAGTTTATAAATACTTTGGATTTCCCCAAAAAAGCTTTTTTTTTTTTTATTATTGATAAGCCTTCATTTGACCACAATCTCACCTGATGTAAAGTCACGATGTGGTCTAAGATGGAGCATGAAGGCCTAGAAGATGGCTTCTCCGGACCACATTACGAAACACGAAAAAATCGCTTCACGCACTGGCCCAGCCCGGAGGGTGGTAACAAGCCGCGGCCGAAGCCTACCACCAGAGACTGTTCTTAGCACCACCCGGAAAGCGGTGTTAAGACGTCACTATACGAATAATAATGTATCACTATTATAGAACTAATT
Source organism: Gymnoscelis rufifasciata (assembly GCA_929108375.1). NCBI lineage: Eukaryota > Metazoa > Arthropoda > Insecta > Lepidoptera > Geometridae > Gymnoscelis > Gymnoscelis rufifasciata. The sequence goes on from OV815320.1 coordinate 3,426,167, forward strand.
TGGTACCTCTTTGGGAAAATATTTGGCGTCGTTTGTATAGCTTTTCACGACACAGCGTTGCACGTGTTGTATGGATTTTCCCTCAGAAACATCGTTGGAGACGCGCGAGAAAACCCTGCGCCTTCGATACCACAGGGCCGCCTTGCGGATTAACAGATGGGTAAAAATAATAAGGATGGAAGGGAAAGCGTGCACTGACCTGCAAGCGAAGGACTTCTAGCCAGGTTCCACGTTCCTTGCGGGGGTGGGGCAGCCCAGCAACTCAGGGAGCCCTCAAGCACTTCCACACTGACAACACACACGGCTATTTCGTCTCGAATAAACTGAGCGGTAGAAGACCAATATTACGTCCAAGATCACAATGATGTAAAATAATGATGTGTATATATTTATTGGTGTAGTTATAGTATTTAGATTAATTTGTTTTACCTATTCTATTTTTTTTCTATCTGACCTATCATTATGATGTGTACATTGTCAACCCACTCTTTTTTACTCGTCTCTTGTATGTCGAGGTCCGCTGTAAGAAAACTCTTTTAGGGTTAAGCTCACCTTTTGTACATTTTGGCTAGTTATAAACTTTTCGTATGTGTATTTTTGTGTTTGCAATAAAAATTTATGAATTTATGTAACGGCGAAATCAAACAGCGGAATTATTATGTTCCATATGGCGGGAAATTGAAGATGAAAATCGATCACGCAATCGATGAGCGTCACGTCACGCGACAGCCGAACGGTCAAGGCTGTGTCCTTCAGTCGCCATTTTCCTTTCCTTCTCGCGCCAGCGCATGACAGTGACACTGGCACGCTTATGTCAGGGATAGGAGAAATTGGATAGGATTATGGATAGGTGGCGTTACCAATCGTATTTTCCCGCGGCTAACGTAATCCATCGTCGATAAATAAGCTATCGAACACTGCAAGAATTTTTTAAATTGGACCAGTAATTTCTGAGATTTGTGCGTACCTACAAGCAAACAATCAAAAACAAACCCTTCAGCTTTCAAATATGTAGATATCATAGCACTATTTATGATAATACAATACACTTTATTGAACACCAATTTACAAAACAAAAAATTATCAAAAAATCAAATAATATTGAATATATAATATTTCCGGACTACTCACACAGCATCACCTAACCCCAAACTAAGCATAGCTTTAGCTTGTACTATGGGTGTAAGGTGGCTGATATAACTACTGATACGTTTTTTTTTGTAAATACATAATATATATGATACATAGATAACACCCAGACCCGAAACCAGAAATTGTAGATCGTACAAAATCTGGCTTCCCTGCGGAAATCGAACCACAGAGGTTGTCAGTAAAGTCAAAATGCCATTTAATAGTGTCACAATGGGCGACCTTATCACTAAAAGTGATCTCAACCAGACAACCTTCGGGTGGACTGGTATAAATGATTAGAGACGGAAGAGGCAAAATTGGTAATAACAAAAGTCAAGAGATAAGAAAGAAAATAATTTAAATTTATTAAATAAATACATAAACATATCGAATAAAAACAATACGTAATGATACGTAGTGGTCGGACTTTATTGAGCCTGCTTTCTATGGCTTCTATAATTTTGCCGGTTAAAATCTCTGAGCAAGGGATGCTTGTCCAGGATATCCATGAGAGCCTTGAATCTTGGTCCAGAGAGATCTTTATGTCGCGTGAGACGGACTTCTAAAGTGTGCACCTGGAAGGCCAACTCCGCACTGAAAATAAAAACAATCTTTCAATTAATTAATCATAACGCAATCTTTGGGATTTCATCTCCTGTGCTACTTAGAAAATGTGTTCTAGCAAGATAATGTATGGTATGTAGGTATTCATTCTGCAAAGAGTTTAGTAAAGAAATTGTCTATCGTGTTTATTGCAAAGCCGTACACCCGCGGTCTATACTATCCTAGGCTGTTTGCCGATTCGCGCTCTCGATTCGAGACATTTTCGCGAGTTTCACTACAGATATGACGTTAGTGAAAATTAAATATGGCAACTTCTGGAAGCCATTTTGTAAAATAAAAAAAATTAAAGACAACAAATTATGTCATGGTACGTTGAATAGGTATTTAAAAAATCATTTTAAGTTTTCTTATAAACATTTTTGATCAGATTGGCCGTTTAGAATATTGATTTAAAAATGCGACACTACCGTTCTCACGTAATAGGCTTTAAAGTAAAAATACCCAAAAAAGTTAAGTCGCAGTAGGGTTAAATTTTTCTTAATATATTATGATTGTTTCTTTATTGTTCTTATGTACAGTATGCGTCTCTAACTGGTATAACCCTCTTGCAGTAGTAGTTTCTATGCAAAATGGGGTACCAGTTAGCGACGCATACTGTACTGTACATAGTTGTGAATTGTGTTATGTACCTACTGAAATATAAGATGTGTTGAAATGTTGTTTTACCTCAAAGTAAAATAAGCGGACTCCTTATCTGGTGTCAGGATGAACTGGTTGGCTAGATACCACAGCCTCTTCGCTTTGTACTCGCTGTTCAGCTGTAATCATTTTAAATAATATGCCTGTATTAAAACTAGTTCTAACTAGGGTAAAGTCGCTTTCTCTGTAGCTGTTCGCTATACGGAGGCTCACACTTATTAATAAGTCGCCCGTTGGGACAATCACTTGATTGTCCGAATTATTTCAAATCCAGGCTTCTGGTGCTTCAGTGTCAGCCACGACATTTTACCGATTTCCTTTTATTTTATTCCACTCGTCATAATCATCATTATTCTCTGCCTGACATTACTTTCTGCTAGTGTCTAACGAAACTACAAGAAACTATGAGATATGCCTTTGTCCAGATTTTCTACAGCTCAAATTATGATGATGATGTTAACTAAACACACTCACCACCACGTTATGAATCAGCATGGTGGATATATTTCCATCATCATCATCATCACCCTATTAACGTTCCCACTGCTGGGAACAGGGACTTCTCTCTGTGCGAGAGAGATTAGGCCTTAATTCACCACGCTGGCCAAGTCCGGGTTGGTAAATGTCACATGTCCTTCAAACTCTTTAAAGTTCTAGAACAAGCCAGTTTCCTCACGATGTTAGCCTTCACCGTTAAAGCATGTGTTTAAAACGCACATACATTTATCATGAAGAAAAAACAACCAGAGGTGCGTGGCGGGGTTTTAGCCCACGACCTTCGGAATTAAAATTGAGTACCCTCCCACTTAGCCAACACGGCTTTTTTGGCTGGATATATTTTGAGTGAGGCCTGATACCAGCATGACTGAATCTGAAAGGACAAATTAAAAACAAATGATTTCCAATACCTTTTCAAACCTCTCGTGGACAATATTCTGCCGCGCCAGCTGCCTGTTCTTGAAGTCGTTGATGCACTGGTCGCGCAGCAGCGTGGCCTCCTTGACGGCCAGCGCCGCCAGCGCGCGCCCGGCGCCCAGCATGCGCGCCAGGTACGGCGCCAGCGGATCTATCTCCGCCTCCTTCTCGCGCTCCGAGATCTGGGCTTTCAGTAGCTCCTGTGTTCAGTAATGATGGTGGTCACTCGAAATCTTAATATATATTAATCTCGTGTCACAATGTTTGTCCTCAATGGACTCCTAAACCACTACGATTATACCACCACAACCACAAACCGATTATAATAAAATTCGCACACCATGTGCAGTTCGATCCAACTTGAGAGATAAAAACCATCCTGTTTTTACGGAGAGAAAAATTCGAATAATTTCCGGGAAAATTTTATACCCGTGCGACGCCGGGGCGGGCCGCTAGTATTTAGATAAATAATACTTTATTGTATTACCACAAAATAATAGACAGTACACATTGATAAAATGAAAAGAGTTATTGTATCTTGCTTGTTTAGGATGTTTCTATCATGCACCCTGTTTAGCTTGGTTAGGTTCTTTATAATGAAGTTATAGATTAATTCAATTAAATTCCTTATTTTTGAAAATTTTTGAACTTGAAGCGCTTCTGTTTGCCAGTGTCAAATTAATATAACGTGCACGTATGTAGAAGTGAAAAAGACGCCCCAAATTAAATGCCAATTTGCGTCCCGAACGTATAGATCATTAAAATTAACATATTATTACACAGTAAATTCATCCATCTTACCTTACTTACCTTAGAATAGAATAGAAAATTCTTTGTTACACGCTAATTAACTTAAAAGTAAGGTAACATTTAAACCTAGCATGCGTAATGGGCGGTCCTAATGTTTGGACGTCTAACATTTAAAGCTACGAGACGTAAAGCTTTGAAAATCTGCTAGTTCATAATAAAAATGTCGCTTATCTTTTTCTTCATACTACTTATAGGGTCAATAAGGTATCTTGTAACTTGATTACTACTGTGTATTGTGTGATGAAGCCGTGTTAGCTAAGTGGGAGGACACTCGACTTTCATTCCAAAGGCCGTGGGTTCAAACCACGCCACGCACCTCTAGATTTTTCTTCCTGAGACATTTACGTGCGCTTTTAACACGTGCTTTAACGGTAAAGGCGAACAGCGTGCGGAAACCGGCGTGTTCTGAGAACTTTAAAGAGTTTGAAGGACATGTGAAATTCACCAACCCACACTTGGCCAGCGAGGTGAATTAAGGCCTAATCTCTCTCGCCTAGAGAGAAAAGTCCCTGTGTCCCAGCAGTGGGAACGTGACCTCCGGGTGGTGCTAAGAACAGTCTCTGGTGGTAGGCTTCGGCCGCGGCTTGTCACCACCCTCCGGGCTGAGCCAGTGCGAGAAGCGATTTTTTCGTGTTTCGTAATGTGGTCCGGAGAAGCCATCTTCTAGGCCTTCATGCTCCATCTTAGACCACATCGGCACTATACATTAGGTGAGATTGTGGTCAAATGAAGGTTTATCAATAATAAAAAAAAAGAAAAAAAAGGGTAATGATGATGATTGTATTCCTTGTTCACATTACCTGTTCCTTCCATCCCTTCCTCGCGGCCTCGTTCCTAGCCGTGTCATACAGTGCCACAATGAGCGAAGGCTCCACACACTCCCTGTGCCGGTGTCTGAGGTACTCGTTAACGTCGGTTTCGCGATCCCTGATCTGCTTGTTGGTGCTGTACTCCCACGCCATGTTGTCGCAGAGGCCGTAGTACACGTCTAGTGGACGTGGGCTTCTAGCGTTTGGGTCTGCCTGAAATGTATCACATATTTTTAAAATATACCACTATTATAATTAATTTTATTGTTTCTGTCGTGGGTTCAAACCCCACCACGCACCTCTGAATTTTTCTTATTAAGAAATTTATGTGCGCTTTAAACACGGGCTTTAACGGTGAAGGCATACATCGTGAGGAAACCGGCTTGTTCTGAGAACTTTAAAGAGTTTGAATGACATGTGACATTCATCAACCCGCACTTGGCCAGCGTGGTGAATTAAGGCCTAATCTCTCTTGCCAAGAGAGAAGTCCCTGTGTCCCAGAAGCAGAAGTGGGAACGTTAATAGGGTGATGATTAATATTATTTATTTATTTAACTTTATTTGATAAACTTCGTACAAAAAGGTGGGCTTAATTAATTATCATAGATACTTACGATATACCCGGAAGTTTTATCCGGATAGAACAATATCTTCCCGCCGGTTTCAGCTAAGTTCGGCTTGATATAAAATCTGGTATCATTCGTGACAAAATTGTAGGCATAGTGGTAAAACAGTTCTATCGTATTATCTTGGAGTTGAAACATTTTCTTCCAGACGTCCTTCTCTGCCGGTACATCGTGGTTTCTGCTGAAGGTTTCTACAATAGTTTTAACTGTCCTCTTTGGTTCGGCCTTTGTTCCTTCTGTGTATGTGATTATACGGGATTCCAGCCTGAAACACATTATTTTATGTATTTTTTTTTTACACTAATTCTCAACAGTAAAACTTGACTTACCTTCTATAACGCCCTGTGTTATTTATAATAATTGATGAAATCAATAAATTGAATAATTTTTTATATACTCAGCGTTATTTTGTTATCTCAAACTAAACCAACCTTGTACGATGTGCTTATGAGTATGGACTTGTAAACAATACATAATTTTTAATTTATTTTATATACATACTAGCTGACCCCAGCAAACGTTGTATTGCAAAACGAATAATAGATAGTAGCCGATTCTCAGACCTACTGCGAGAGACCATACGCATACGATGTGCTTATGAGTATGGACTTGTAAACAATACATAATTTTTAATTTATTTTATATACATACTAGCCCAGAAAACGTTGTTTTGTAAAATGGAAAATAGATAGTAGCCGATTCTCAGACCTACTGAATACTAATATAAAATTTTGTAAAAATCGGTAAAGCCGTTTCGGAGGAGTACGGTACTAATTTTGCACACCTATCGGGTATTATTACTGCACCCTCGCTAAGAAGGTTAATATTAAATAAACACCTGTCGTTTCTGTCAGTATAGAACTCGGCAAAAGAGAGCGGCGTGCAGACTATCCGAGTGAGGTGATCCAGTCTTGCGTAGTAGTTGAACTCCATCGTACGCTTGCCCTCCACGGTCATGAGCGGGGCGTCCAGAGAATATGTGTGTTCTGAGGATAAACAAGATCAAATAAAATCTAAATTAGAATTTAATAAACCGCCGATTTAAAAATCTTTTTTTTATTAATTTTTGAAGTGAAACTTCTTTAGAATCGTTGTGATTTCAAACCGGATGCAACGGTAAAAACAACAGGTAAGAGACACAAATGCAATAGTCGCCTGTAATTAGTGAGCCAGAGCGAGAGAGCAGATGTCGGTGTGTATGTATATTCACGCTGTTTAATACTTGCTTGTATTTGAGCATTTAACGTGTGTTAGTGTATGTGAAAACTGCGTGAGCTAATGCTACTGTACACTGTATGCGGCTGCGTATTACAGCTTTTCAGTAAGATGTCAGCGTGGTGTGTTATAAAATATTATATATAATGTTAAATCAAATATAAAATATCTTTTAAAATGAATCATTTTTAATATATACTTTCATTTTTAAACAATTAAACTTTGTAAATATCCTGCCCTTCTTATATATATTCATCTCATTCTTTTGTCGATTTACTGAAGTTTCACTTTTATCGTTTGTGAATCGCGCACACACACCTTTTTTTATCATATGGGCCTACTTTTGACTACAGTGTAGCAAGAAGGCAGAGACGACGTCAACGATTTAGCAAGTTACCCAGAAAAAGCCTATTCACTCTGATTTTGAAGGTGGTCGGGTTGTATTTAATGGGAAAAACAGACTTCGGGAGAGAACTCCACTCCTTAGCGGTGCGCTCTGTAAAAGACCTATGACTTTTTACTTATAAATAAATCATACAAAATACAAGATTCTATTTAACTAGCATTCTCCGACGCGCACTTGGCCAGCGTGGTGAATTATCTCTCGCTAATAGACTTTTTTTATTTTTTTTATTGTTGATTGAAGCTTTCATTTGTCCACAATCTCACCTGATGTAAAGTGAAGATGTGGTCTAAGATGGAGCATGAAGGCCTAGTAGATGGCTTCTCCGGACCACATTACGAAACACGAAAAAATCGCTTCACGCACTGGCCCAGCCTGGAGGGTCGTGACAAGCCAAGCAGATAAAATCCCTGTGTCCCAGCAGTGGGAACATAGGGGTGTTTATGATATTAAAATATTTTTTTGGTATTTATTTATTCTCCTTGCTAAATCTTCTTTACGTTACGCCACTTTCTATGTCGTTCTATTTATTTGCTGTCCATCCAAAGGTGGCCTGGAAGAGATCGCTCACAGTACACAATGTATTGTCTTGTTATTGTTTGCAGTTTGTATTTTATTTTTGGTGTACAATAAAGAGTTATCTATCTATCTAAAATAGCAATGTAGGTAAAGTATGTTTGAGTTTTCTTGTAACTTCATTTACTAGAAGTCAGGGTAGGTCGCTTGTACTTACTAATTAAATGTTCCTTTCTTCCCGTTTTGAATATTTCTCTTATTTCATTCGCTACATGATCTAGCTTCATCGATATCATTTTATCTTGTCTGTGCTCATACCACTCATAACTGAAACAGAATAATACAAGTACATTCAGCATGCTAGTCTTCTTAACTATCTCCATTTATATAAAATAATCAATAATTATGAAATTTGACATAACTTCTTCTACTTCATATCTAAAATTTTCATAATCTTTTACGCAAACGCGCGAAATAGATTGCGAAATTGTGGGTGTGCGAGGATGTTTGTTGCTTTCACTCGAAAACTACTGAATGGTTTTTGTGTACATTAAAATAACTTACATATCATTATGATACCGCGGTTAATACTACTTTTCGCGGGTAAATCAATTGTTGCAAGCAAAGCCAGCTTTAATCTAATTAGGCATGGATATAGCTGTAGCCCAACCAAATAACCCTTCGTCTGTTACAAAAGAACAAAACCGACATTTTACCGAGGAAAATCTATTAATACGCGGAGAGAGCCGCGGGCGGAAACCTAGTTTTACATAATTTGGGTCCTTTTTGGGAAATTCTATATGAGCTATAGGTACCTACTTATGTTGTTTTTTAGATATACTCAGGGTTATGTGTACGCCTTGTTTAATTATTATTGTACCTCTATATATGTACATACGTGCACTATACAAAATATGGCCACGTTTCTGCAGCTAGAAAAAAGAATACCTAAACATCTACTATTTCCGATTAACGATTATTAGCCTATCTTTATTCAGCTTTAGCCAATTTTATTTTTAACTTTATGAAGAGTAACTCACGTGATTAAAGGCACGGTTAGGGCGTAGTCCTCAAAGATTTTAATCCGTTTCACGATCCCGTCCCGTTCGGAGTACGGAGCGAATTTCTCTAGTAGAACCTTCTTGTAATGGATCACTTTGTGGCTTCCAGGATAGCGTTGATCTTTTTCTGTAGAAACGAAATATAATATAGATATAAATAAAATAAATAGTTACTTAATATTTTTATTTTTATTAATAAATATTTTCGGACAATCCACACAACAAAATCTAGCCCCGTGGTAAGCTCTTGTCTTAATATAAGATATACCTACATTATAAATAGATATTTTTTAATATACATATTAAACACCTAGATCAAGGAGAAAGTGCTTGCAGAACATACAAACACTTGACCCCTCGGCGGTAATCGAACCCGCTACCTTTTGCGCCGCAAGGGGACCTTTTCCCACCGCGCCACTGACGCAGTTCTTTATCTGAGTTTATAAAGATGAAGATACTGAAAATACTGTATCTCTATATCGGTTACAGAAATAATAACAGTCATAATAATGTCTGTCACAGATAAAGAATAAAATTAAAATATTGCCAGACAGTCAACACAGCCATACATTTAACCCCGTGGTAAAATCCACGCACGATGGACCACCTTTGAGTCTAGGTGCGGAAAATCAGGGCTCCCTAACTAACTAACCCCGTGGTAATATCTTAGCTTATGTTACGGATACTATTATAGATGCTATAGACATTAGATGCTATAACTATGATTGGCATTAGGTTCATAGCGCTCATGTAGAACCGGAGGGGTTCTACATGAGCGCTATAAACCTGGAATAGGGATATATTTGTCTGGCAGTTTGACGAGTTTGGCAGAAACAAAAAAGTAGCTTTAAATCTTATTATATTCTTTTCTACTTCTATTTCTAGTTCCTTATCCCGTATTCATAAAAACTTAAAACTCCTATTTCTGGCTAGTATATCTGACTAAGCTAAAAAACAAAATAAGCCTCTTTATGCCATATTTTGCGACTATTATAGAGATAAACAAGGGTAACAAGGTATAATCATAAAGTAAATGTTACCGTCAGCACTGATTTCCAACTTCTCGACCCAGCTCTCCGGCATATCAAAGTGCCCCTCGGTCTCCTTCGCCGTCCGCCTGTCCCCGTGGTCGACGCCGACCATCACGCGACGAGAGAATGGCTCCCCGGCCAGAAGGTGCTCCCAGCAGCTGATCTCGCTGAGGTCGTAGTTCAGGGAACCTGGACCATCCACCATCGGTTGTATGTTCACCTACACAAATTTGGACAAAATATTTCTTTGAAATGTGAAATAAGTGGAATCAATAATTAATGGTGGTGTGTGTTTTTAATGATCTTGGCAGGAACGTTGGAAATGGAAATTAAGGTGTTTGTTTTTTTGTGCAATAAAGCTTCATAAAAAAACAACCCATGTATGAAACCATTTAACCGCCAAATTGTACTTGTTACTTTGCGTTTAACGAGAACGTAGTAATTTATTATTCAATGGTGATAAGTCACTTCTTCTAAAGATCAACTTGTCTATGGGGGTAACCAAGACGCGCGTCGTTATTCTGTGTTCTATTGTTCTCACGTAGTAGTTCTCATTGTTATAAACACTCTCGATGCTGTGGTACTGCTTGGCATCCACAGGGTAGGCCAGCCCCTGGGCGGGCTCAATGAAGAAGGGCGCCTCCACCTCCATCTGCCCCGGCAGGATGAGAACCCAGGAGTGGGTGCGCCAGCCGTGGATCTCGTCTGGGGGTGGCATCTCGTACAACTGCAAGAAAAACATCATCAGCCTGTAATTGTCCACTGCTGGCGATTAGTTGTGACTTAACATTATGGATTTATGATATTTTATGAACATTAACTCTTTCCCGTTGCTGTTTCGCCTATTTCGTTTAATTTTGAGAGTAAACATTTGTAGAGTTATTTGTAGATTCCTCGGGCAAGTATGTTTTATTGACATTACAGGTAGCTTCGTTCTCCGTATTGTCATTTAAAGAACTATGTGTACGTTAGCAACATTTTCAATATAAGTTGAGTAGATAATGTGGATTAACTTTCACAATTATCAAATTCGTTCCGGTCTACGTTTCTATATAAGCTACTAACGCAATGAGGCCAGTCTTTGATATATTTAGGCTAAAAAGGTTTTTTATATCTAAGAAATATTTTGATAAGTGATTGTATCTCTTTATGGATTACACGACATTCAAATGGCATGATGAAAATGTCTGTACCTAAAAAGTGTTGATGATTGATGAGTGAAGATGATAATTTGTGCTAATACGGATGCTCATACAGCGATCTTCCTCTGCCTCTCAGCCTCAGTCTTGTCTATCGCTGCCTGTTCCTTGTCTGCTGCTTTCTGAGCCATCCTCGTGACGTGTTTGGAAGTCAGGTCTGGCAGCGGCACCAGTCGATACCTTGGCTCCTCTTCGGGGGGAGGCGGTTCCTCTATCACCTGAAATGGAGAATTGGAGTTCTCGTTAGCGCTTCGATTTTGATTTGACTTATCAGTTGCTTCTACCACAAATGTTTTAGTTTTAAGGAGGTTTCATAATACTACTAAATAACTGTATGTGTACCACCTACCTTATTATATTTTTATTTCTCTTTTATACATTAAAGTTTTTACTTTAGTTAGTTATTGTGTTAGGTGTAGCTAGGTGTACCCGTAATAAGTGGTTATAAAACATGACTGTTTTAATTTGTAAGATTTCTGTATAAATCCTATAACGTGACTGGCGGAAGTTCATAGTAAAGTAAATTTAGTGGTGTTTTTTGTAGTGCAATAATTAAACATTGTAACTAAATCTACAAAATTGTTAAATCATTCGAAGAGCGAGATTTCCTAACACAGGTATTTTCTTTACCTAAAAAGAAACCTCAATCACTGTAAATGATGAACACAATCCTGCTTTGTATGGCAGACTTCGCCGTAAAAATACGGCGAAGTCTGCCATACAAAGCAGGATTGTGTTCATCATCGTTGTATCGGACGTCCGCAACACAATGGTAAAGAAAACCAAAATGTAACGGCTTTTCTGTCGAAGGCGTAACTCTCCGACTCAGGTGCTGGCGGGAAGATGTCAATGATACTCCAGATCTTCTCAACACAGATTTATTATCTGTTCACAATCACGACTACTTATATTCAAGTCACTACTGCTATTTATTCTTCGCTCTTCGAGATATTTTCACTTGTTCACTTGTTCGTATCCAAATACTGAATGCCTAATACTCGGAACACAGCCCGCGTATTTATATCAAAACATAAGGTTCTAGAAATATCTATAAATAACTCGAAGTCCTTTAAAAACGTAAACAACCAAAACTATTGCGTATTCTGTGCCTATTCCCGAATAAACGTAAACAAATAAACTATTACCTATTCTATGCTTATTCCAGAATACGCGGGTACAAAGGTCTGTCCGCGACTACTATTAGCTAATCTGTGGCACAGTGCACATCTCTATACGTATAAATGCTACGTCTTATTCCGCGTACGATTTTAAACCTTAACTAAGTAAATATAAGATCGTCGTCGCTAACATTCTCCCCCCTAGTGCGCGTTGCAGACAAGCACTCCATCATTCCGTAGCGACGATGAGTTACTCTTCCAGATGCTGCGTTTCCGTTTCTTCCAATTGGCAAGACAGTTCAGGTTAGTTACTTTCGGAACTGCATAACTTTCTAAATTTGGCTCATAAGACGCCAACCTATGTTTCTTCCTTTGGGTTTCCAGTGGAGTACTGACGTTCTTCATTCTCTGTGGCAAGCTCTTTTTAATCACTCTGTCATTTGCTGTAGTCTTCATTGATTGTGCTTGCCTTTTCCGTATATTTTTAATGTCGGAAGACTTCAAGTCATTCCGCTCATAGTCCATAGCGTGTGCAGGCACCGGGATCAGAAGTTTCTTCCTCGTTCCGGAATTCACCTCCGCACTTATTTCGTTTTTATCGGAAGTCTCTTCAACAAATTTATTTTTAATTTTCTTATTAATCTCGTTCAAAATTTCCGGTTTTATTTCTTCTTTATCGTTTTCTTTAAAATCGGCGTTCTTTGAGTTTATCAATTTCTCATGCAAGACTGGGATTTCTTTTTCCTCTTCTTGAAAATAACAATGATATACAATGCCGTTCTCTTTGCCTTTACTTTCCTCAGAATTTTCATGTTGCGATGACTGTGCTGGTTGAACCGGCTCCAAGTGCAACATTGTGTGATGCCTTCTCTTGCATTTATTGCAAGTCTGTCCTTTGCAATCCAATATTCTATGGCCTCGTCGCAGGCACATGAAACATAAATGGCTTTGTTTTACTATTTGCCATCTTTCATCAATTGTGGCTTCCTTAAACTGCTTACATTCAGTAAGCCGATGATGCTCTTCACAAATAATGCAGTATTTATTTATTCTCCCAGGGGTTGCTGCACTTGTAGAAATATTGTCTACTTCTTCCAAGGCATTTCTCTGATTTTGTGTGCCATTATTTTTCATTCTCATAAAATCTGGTGGAGCAAACTCGCTACATAAGTTTGCTTCATTTTCTAAGAATATCTTTATCTTAGTCAATTGTGGCAAATCTTTATCCACACTTCTTGCAAAATCTAGCCATCGGAAGCGAAGTATGGGTGGTAATTTATCTAAGATTGCTTGACTCACTTCTGGCGAATGTAGATAATGGATCTTCTCCAAAGCGGTTATCGTCGTAACTGCGTTCTCCACGTGGCTCGCAAATATGCAGATTTCCCTCGGTGAGTCTCCAATCTTCGGCAGCTCCTTTATTCGTTGCAGCTCCGACAACACAATGTAGTCCGGTCTTCCAAATCTTCTTTCCAGAGAGACGACGATATCGTTAGGATCAGAAGCAGCGAACAGCAAACTCCTGACTGCGTTCTTAGCCTCTCCCTTTATGGCATTCCTCAAACGAGCCATATTCTGCACAGCAGTGCAAAGCGATGCACTCTCATCGTATGCTCTCTTAAAGGGAAGCCATTCTTCATAATTTCCATGAAAGTCTGGAAGTTTCCAGCTTTCTGAGTTGAAGACCGTTGCAGACTGTGCCTTGGTAGACAGAATGGTGTCGACAAGTTTCTGAATTTCTTTGATAACTTGAACTTGCACAGGAGCTTCAGCATGTTGAATCTCAGCTTGGAGTTCTTTCTTTTCACTAGTTTGGTCCAGTTGTGGTTTCGGTTCTTTCTTTAATTTAGTGGATGTTTTAACCCATTGTTCTATCCGTAATGATTTTTCATCATCCAATTCATCATCTTCAGATTCAATTTCGGATGGACAGTAGGATGATGCCCTGCTTCCTTGAATTAATGCTGCACTTATAGCAGCTTCTTCCTTAGCTTTGGCTATAGCAATATTAACAGCTTCAGTATTAGCAATAGCTTCGGCGTAAGCTTTTGCTTCCTTTAGAGCAGCTTCAGCATTGGCTTTACTCAGAGCAGCTTCAGCATTGGCTATTTTCAGAGCTGCATCATTCTTTGCTCTAACTAATGCGGCTTCTTCTTCAAGCTTAATTATATGGGCTTTCAATTTCTCTTGCTCGATTTCGTGAAGAGTAGACGATCTTGATTTTCTTGATGATGCTCTTGACGACTGCGACGCACGAACATATGTTGCTGAAGACGCTGACGGTGGAACAGTGACTGTTCCTCCAATGTTCTCCAACTTTTCATCTGCAGCAGGACGCAACATTTCTGAAGAACTACCCGGTGGAAATCCTTTTCCTCCAATGTTCTTCTTTCTCATCTGCGCCGACCACCTTATTTCTCCTGGTTGCTCAGGATAATCATACAAATCCGCTGCCGTGGACGGTACTTCTGTCCTAGAAGTTCCAATTGGCATCGGGACTGTGGATTCAGTCGGCACAGTCAAATGTGTAGACGTAGACTGTTCAGCTTGTTCCTCCGTATGAGGAACAGCAGTTCTGAAGTATCCCATAGGCATCGTGCGAAATATCACTTCACACTTCCTCAATCTCTTATTCCCGATCCGGCTCGAAGGACCAAAAAACTGTATCGGACGTCCGCAACACAATGGTAAAGAAAACCAAAATGTAACGGCTTTTCTGTCGAAGGCGTAACTCTCCGACTCAGGTGCTGGCGGGAAGATGTCAATGATACTCCAGATCTTCTCAACACAGATTTATTATCTGTTCATAATCACGACTACTTATATTCAAGTCACTACTGCTATTTATTCTTCGCTCTTCGAGATATTTTCACTTGTTCACTTGTTCGTATCCAAATACTGAATGCCTAATACTCGGAACACAGCCCGCGTATTTATATCAAAACATAAGGTTCTAGAAATATCTATAAATAACTCGAAGTCCTTTAAAAACGTAAACAACCAAAACTATTGCGTATTCTGTGCCTATTCCCGAATAAACGTAAACAAATAAACTATTACCTATTCTATGCTTATTCCAGAATACGCGGGTACAAAGGTCTGTCCGCGACTACTATTAGCTAATCTGTGGCACAGTGCACATCTCTATACGTATAAATGCTACGTCTTATTCCGCGTACGATTTTAAACCTTAACTAAGTAAATATAAGATCGTCGTCGCTAACAATCGTGGTTTCCGATATAATTACCTAATGAAAATAAATTACATTGGTTACAACTAAAGAACGTTATGATTTAAAACAAAACGGGTTTTTGAGTTTTCCGATATTTCGACGCTGTTGCAAGCGCCATGATCACGGAAACAACCAACGTTTTAAATCATAATATTGTTAAAAACCATGATAATTTAAAAGTTATAACTAAGGAATGCTATTAAACTGGAATAACGTTGATAACTTATAGATACTAAAGTCCCTCTCATCATCATCATCATCATCACCCAATTAACGTTCCCACTGCTGGGACACAGGGACTTCTCTCTTGACGAGAGAGAGAGATTAGGTCTTAATTCACCACGCTGGCCAAGTGCGGGTTGATGAATGTCACATGCCCTTCAAACTCTTTTAAAGTTTTCAGAACATGCCGGTTTCCTTACGATGTTTGCCTTCACCGTTAAAGCACGTGTTTAAAGCGCACATAAATTTCTCAAGAAGAAAAATCCAGAGGTGCGTGGCGGGGTTTGAACCCACGACCATCGGAATGAAAAACGAGTGTCCTCCCACTTAGCCAACACGGCTTTTTCCTTCCCTCTGATACTAATGTATCCATTCCAGTCCAGTCTATCTCACCTCTGTCTCATCTGGAATATCCGGACAAACGGTGCGGTATCGGATATTCATGCAGACGTCCCGCTCCGCGCAGCCGGCGACGACAAACGCGTCGTAGCCGCTACCTATGAGCCACGACACGGCGACGTGGGCCATCTCGAACGGGTTCGCCTTGCGACGGATCAGCGCTGTGTATGGCGACATGAGGCGTTCTGGCTGAAAAGGGAGTTTACGTTTAAAAAAGGGTTGGTCTAATATCTTTACTAAAATTGTTAACCAAGCTAAGAAATAAACCTTTTTCTTCTTATTTTTGAACTGCTTATAAACCCAGCCAATGTAACTAACTTTGAACTTTGACTTGACTTGACCTTTACAAAGTCAACAGAAACCTACGTTTCAAATATATCGAACTATTTTAGTGTATTTTTTTTGGCTTTTTGTTTATTTTCAATATACCGTTTGGCCATAATTAAATGATTTTTGGGTTGGAAAATTTGGGTGTGGACAGGTAGACTCCATTGAGCAACGTATCTGTAGGTTTGTAATACATTGCCATAATATTTCTTCGGTCCAGTGCAAGGATTTGCCATTTTTTAAAGACGATTTATGTTTTAAGACGACCTGACCTAGTAGATTGCTATGTCTGATAACTCTGTCTTTATATTTTAAGCAATAGTTATTACAAAAAGTATAAGGGACGCTATTTCAATCCTCTGATGTCGTCTGACTGTCAAATATCTGAAAATAACGACAGATACAATCGACATCAACCAATTGAAAAAATTACAAACAGACGTAATTAGTAGGTAATTAATAGTACGGAGTGCTGCTTTAATTACGGAATGCGTATTATTGGTATTAAAAAGCTACGGCCAAACCTGCGCGACCAAAGCGACTGCGAAAACGAGCGTCGGCCGCGCGGCAGACGCTCCCTCTTCTCATGCTGCCTATGCTTTACTATGGCCCTCTGCCTACCACGCGACCACAAAGCGGGACGTTTTTTGGCATAATATGTCCCGCGTTGTAGCCGCTCCCGCTTCGCATACGCTTCCCGCGTTGCTGCGCGTAGGTTTGGCAGAAGCCTTAAGATTGGTCAAAGTAGTCTATCGGTGATAAAAATAAAGAAGCTCAATGGTCAACAAGGTTTTTGCATCCACAATTTTCCAGATAAAAGTCATATCAATAAAATACATTTCTGAAAAGGCACTGATATCATAAGCGCCATCTTTGTTTTCCTCAGAATTATCATGAAAGTAGCGAGAACCTGTGCTTTGAAAGCTCTAATAGTTCTTTGGAAACGACAACAGATGGCACTTTTCTTAATATTAAGATTATAAAATTATTCGCAAATAAATTTGTAATCGCAGTATGAATAAAAAACATTTCATTGAGTCATTGTATTATGGTAAGGATACGTTTGTTATGATTTAAAACGGGTAACATACCATGATTTGACGGTTTTTGAGTTTTGCGATATTTCCGTTTTAAATCATAGGTAATATTGTTAAAACCACGATAATTTAAAAAGATATAAGGATACGTTTGTATCCTTTCAAATAATTTCCATCTTCCATCGAATATCATCATTAATAATTTCAGCCGACTGGAAAAGGGTTTTCTTATATGTGAGCTAATAAAAATTAAATCCAGCAATGGTAATCTATGGATTGGCATACTACCCTTTCCACGTGGATATTTAATTTTTCCAATTCGTTTTCGCCCCGTTTCTATTGCGAGAACGTTAGAACGAGGTTTGTTTTGAACTTTATTACCTAGCGAACTGATAATAATTTTGACCGTAATTAAAACAAGTAATTGATGCAATTCCGAAGGTCGTGGGTTCAAACCCCTCCACGCACCTCTGGATTTTTCTTGAGAAATTTATGTGCGCTTTAAACACGTGCTTTAACGGTGAAGGCAAACATCGTGAGGTAACCGGCATGTTCTGAGAACTTAAAAAAAAAGTGTTTGAAGGACATGTGACATTCACCAACCCGCACTTGGCCAGCGTGGTGAATTAAGGCCTAATAAGTCCCTGTGACCCAGCAGTGGGAACGTTAATAGGGTGATGATGATGATGATGAATTGACGCAAAGTAAAAGTCGCAAAATGATTCTAAATTATCATGACTTTTATATTGGCGATGCAAAGATTATCCGCACGCCTCTAGCGGCGAAATTTAGAAACTGTCTAAGAACTACACTTTGTTTACATCTATCTGATTTGTATTTATTATTTATGTTTTGCTCTGACATTAATTGTAACGAAATCTATCAAAGTGTCGTTCTTAGACAGCATCACTATTTTGACTCAAGAGGCGCTAGTTAGAATCTTTTCATCGCCAATAAATATGAATTCACGTTTTGACTTAGATACATTAGCGCCCTCATGTGTCAAATTCATGAACACAAAACGATAAATTCTCACTACATTACTACTTACTATAACTCAATACAATACCAACCTATTAATTCAAAAGTAGACTAAACCGTCTAACCTATCAAAACAAACGTAAAAAGAGAACTTTCCCGCCTTTCCGCAGCCACAGATTCATAAATAAAAGGTATTGTGCGAGTTATTTATTCTGTGGCGCGGGGTGGCGCCCCACACCCCACAAATTGAATCTAAAGTTGGCGAAAACAAGCCTGGCCAACTTTCTGCCGCTACTTTCACTTTTCAGTGGAAACTTAACACTTTCTCTGTTCAATTTTCTTTGTGCATTTTGTTAAAGGGAATGTAGAGCTGAATTAATTTAAGGACCTGTTGTAGTGGTGGTTGATTCTCTTTCTATCTGTAGGTTGTGGATTCGCGCTTCTCAAGCAACCTGCTACCTCTTTCGTTGCTGGCGTTTTTCCCGCTGCGCCACTGAACTGATATAGCTACTCTGAGAAACATAAATATTACAACCACGCACAGACATCAACAACTTTAGTCATGCGTTTCTTGAGTCTAGGTTTTTATAGAGGCTTAATAACTATTGATGTGGCATCATCAAATCAGCCTTAGGATGTCAGTATTGACATATACAATTTGTATTATAATAAAATTTAAACAAACAAACAATTTGGTTATAAACTTGTAACAAATAAACAATTTCGTTATAAATTTTTATCAAAAATTATGACTAAAAATCACAATTGAGGATGAAGGGATAAGCTAAACAGTCATCAGGGTTTTCTAGTACAGGAATTGTGGAACCAGAATCAGATATAACCAGGGAAATAACGTTGTTTTTTGGTCAACATGTTAGTGCTTATTAGAGTGATGTATTTTTGTATTCTAAAATCTTACTTATTCCATTAAAACCAAGTACTAAGACCACCAAACGTGCAGGTATGCTGGACTCTATGACGGCGTTCATCGGGCGGAATCCTCGAGATGATCTAGTCACACTCAGATATAATATTAAATTCCGGTCTAACATCGCGATTGAATCAAAGAAATATATGACGATCAACAGCAATCTAATTTTAATAAACTTTTTTATTGTTCTATGCCTTGGCTTGCCTGCTGTGGTTCTCATATCAAGTTTAAAACATCCAAAGGTGCGGCAAGAGGCAAGTATGGTCCGAAATTCAAGGCGAGCTAGTTTATATAATATTCAGCGCAAAGCTCGCAGGCGACCGCAGCGTCCGAGTACGAATTAGAGCGCCACGTAGTAGGTACGGCTCGCGCTTGACCGAGCGTTATTCGTACGAACAAGACGGACTAGTGATGTGGTAGTGATGCTGTCGTATCGATATCGATATAGTGTATACCGGGTGCTCCATAAGTCTTATAAAATGTGATTTTTCAATTCTCAAAAAGGAAAATAGCGCATGCTTTAGTAGAGGACCGGTGTTATCTGGAAATTTAGTACCCACCCATGCTGCATTTTGACTGTGCGAATTATGTTTTTGGAGTTTACTCCTTAAGAAACGATTTGAGTTATAAGGCCCGGTACGGAAATTTTATGAGGAGTAAAATCAAAAAGTGTAAGACGAAAAGTTGAAGCGTTACGTAGAAAGAGACAAACATATTATATCTGTAGGATTGAACGTGTATAAGAATGAGATGGAATACATTACACAGCGTATCTCATTCTCGGGGTCTCCTCTTTGCGCGATACTTCGTAGTCTTTTGCGCGATACTTCGTAGTTGAGACTACGAAGTATCGCGCAAAAGACTAATACTATACCTACTTCAAAAGGTATAGTAAAATCAATATTAGCTTTAATAATCTATAAAATCTCTCCACGTAAATAGGAACATAGTAGATAAAAACAATTATAGTAAGTATGATGTAACAAATACAACAGGAAGAAAAGAGTTACTAATCTATTAATACTAAGTTCTATTCTCTCGAAAAAAGAAACGATTAGAAACAACGGCGCTTTTGATTCATATACATATGATATAACAAAGCAGGCGTTTTTTGGACGCCATCTTCGTTTTAATTACCTATAGCTAAGGGCTCAGTAGTATAATTTTCACTTTCGTCAACTGTTCCATTTTTCTTTATCTGCTGTCATGTAATTAAAATGTAATATCATCTCTATACATGTACGTGCTTATTATAATGTTAATGGTCAGGTACTTTGCATTCCCTAAATGATATAAAAATCTATATTTAATTGTCTAATGTATTAAATACAAGCTATAATTCAATCACGCTACGAAAGGACTCACGCTTGACCAAGCGTTATTCGGATGTACAAGACAGATTAGTGATGTACCATGAGTTATCGTAGCAATATCGATTAATTAATTGACATAGAAGATTTTCAAAATTAGGGGACTTTAGAACAAATTTTCTTTCACGAGGTTGAACATTTACCATTATATTCGAACCTCTTGAATTACTTTCTATTGCTTAAAACTTATAAAATCCAATGAGTACTTTTAAGATCATAGCAAATATGCCATTATGTTTTGCTAAAACATGCTTAGACCATTAGAATATCCATTAAAAGCAGGAAAAGAGAAACAACAAAGTTAGTTTTATTATAAAACCTTACGCAATAAAACACCAACAAACCAAAATATGGCGAATAAAACTGTGCAACAGGTCAGCGTATGGTGATTTAATGATACGCCACAATGTTTTAACTTCCTTTTCATTGTTTGAGTGGCAACCTTTTATATATTGTGTCAACGAACACTTTGTTTTGATATATTGATTCAGTTTTTGGCCGTGAAACCACAAAGATGGACGTTTCATCATTATCAATATTAAATACCGCCTCTTTTTTTTAATTTATATCTTGAGGCATGAAATTTAAGCAAGTTAATTCCTATGCACTCTTGTCATTAAAACAGCTCTACAAAACCAAGATAGATACCTGACATCTATCTTGGTTTTGTAGGGTTAATAGAAAAAAAAAGTACTAAAAGTTACCAAGCGTCATTTAGATAGAAAAAGTTCAAATTCAAAGTTCTTTACTTGCAACATAGGTATGTCAAATTGTATGTCAATTAAGGAATAATAGTGTTTTTATAATGTATTTAATAGATAACGTTGTGTTTTTGTTCAACCTTAATGCTGCAATGCAAATGTACAAAGGTTAATTTAAAGAAAAAAATTAACACGTAGAAACATACATAACAGTTTAGTAGTAAATTGTATATACAATATAAAACATTTTATTGTGCACCAACACAAAATAATAAAGGGCGACCTTATCGCTTAAGAGCGATCTCTTAAAGGAAGACGTTAAAATTACGACAAACTATATAATACATATTTATAGAATGAATGGGTTATATATACATTAAATAAACATTTGTTAGCGATGTTATCTCATAGAATTGTTTAATTTACACGTTCTATATCAATCAAAAGATATTTTTTCATAGAAAAATATGATCATTATGATCAGAATTCGTATAAAAACTCAGAACAAAGGAGTTGTTAGTTATGAGATAAATGTTCTCGTAACCATATCTAAAAGTTAAGTTCAACAAAGAAATATTTCACTTAACAAATTCTGAAGAAGTCAGGCTAAAAGTTTATGATTTCGATTAAATCTTTATGATTTCATACACAAATTCGGAAGAAAAAGAGGTTGGAAAAATAATGTGTTGTGCGCATATAACGAATATGTAGATTTGAGAGTACAAAATGTGTATACCAGCAAAACGCAAGCGTAGACTTTTAGTGTACGCATATACTATGCGTTGCACATCGATATCGATGCAAGACACTCGACTCGCGAGTATCGATTCGGGCAGTGGTCCGGCCGCGGGGGTGGCTCGCGACGACGCGTACTGCCGCCACTCATGCGAGGCCGTGCTGTGCCTCTAATTGAAAGCGCTGCGACAATTTTCATCGATATCGATGAAAATATATTTTTATTTTTGCGCAAAATTTTGCATCCTCTGTTGCCGTTGCCAGTGACATGTAGATTTTCTAGGGGGATAAGAATAACTTACCGCGATAAACGCTTTTGACTGATTTTAGAGTAGACTGTAATTAAATCTTGGAAGTTAAATTAAACCCTGTTTCCGAATAAGCTAAAATTATGGACTCGTTTCAAACATATCTCTGAAGAAGAAGAGAAGCTTTGGTAAAGGAGCTGCTAACAAAAAAATAAACAGGCAACATTGCAACAAGATTTTTGCAACAAACAGACTTTTCATTATACTAGAGTATTAGGTAAAAGTTTTATTAGAGGTCTAGAAAGACCCCCTGATATTTTATCCAAGGACACCTGGTAAATTAACCTTTATACATTATGGAGCTCAAACTCTTCGTTGCAATCAAAGGTTTGTATTCATTGCGGCACTAAGCCGAGTGAACTGGTATCTTTAGTAAATACAATTAGTAAATACCTAATTAAATTTATAATCTTAACAAAGTGTCATCTATGGATAAAGAATCACCAGTACATGTCTAATTGCAACCTTTTAAAACTGTTCTTAAAAACGTTTTTTTTCTTATGTTTACTTTTTTTTTGTGTACAAGTGTGAAATTAGTCAAGACACTTTGCAAGCCTGTACTAATCTTACTGAACAGGGTAAATTATAACGCAGTAAAGCGGTCCTAGTAAAAAAGTTGTTAAAAAGTTGAATAAAAACTTTTTTAACTTTATCTCATCTAAGGAAGAGATGCATACATATTGAATGAACTTTAAAACTATATTGAATTAGTAATAAACCAACAATCCTCAAACAGATCAGAGTTTATAAAGCAAATAAATCTACTTAACTTAAGTAAGTAACATCGCAGCTATTTTTTTTATTGAACGCAAATAAAATCTACGGTAAAGGTAAAACACGCGTCCCATCTAAAATACTTAACACATTAGGTAGTCTTAGCGAGTCGCCTGGCTGTTGAATTTTTTATCGACAAATAAAAATAAATTCACGAGACCAACCGCAGCGCGAATGGGAGCTCTCCAAGAACGGCAGTCCGCGCGAGTGATTTGCGCCACCCGCTGCCGCGCGGTCGCGACGCGGGCTAGTGATGAGGTACAGCTGGTAGAATAAATTCATCGAAATCGATGATTTTTGTTTTCATTTTTGGATTCGGAATGCGTAGTTATAATCATTTGTTTATGCGAGTACCTAGTATAGAAGAAAACAACAATAATGTATTGTTTGATTACCGATATGTAAATAGGTAGCGAAATGATACTTTGATGAGGGCATAGTTTGTTTAGCTTTTCTATGTGATAGGTTAGTTGCTCGTCGATCACATCAATAGGCACTGAGGCCAATCGGCATTGTCAAGCACGTGTCGTGTGCAATCTTCAGCTCTGTCTTGCTCCCAGGGAGCAAACAAAGGAGTGTTATTGTCACGCGGCGCCGCCCCCCGTGTCCGTGGCGACGGCCGGCCGGGCACCGCGGATCGATATCGCTCGAGATCTCGGCCTACGCCTCGCCGGCCATTTGCCTACCTCGACGCCTCAGGCTCGTGTGTACATAACCCGCCACCCACCACCCGATACCCCCAGATTACCGCCTACAAAGCAAACTTCATTGGTACGTAGTACGTGCATGCAATATGCGCAAGGAGGCCGAATTGCGACTCCGCTGCCCGGCCAGATTGCTTTGATATTCGAGAACCTGTAGTTACGGGTATGTAGGCCAGGTCATTGCGTCTCCGGGCTGCTAAAACTATGCCTAGCTCACAGCAGGCTCGCAGGCTTGTGTAATCGAAAACCATTTACAATAAGCCCACACCGTCTGGGTGGTTTATGATCGAGCTGGCCATTGCGATATAGAATCTTCTTATGAATTAAGCAATGTGTTAAGCGATATGGACACAAACATTAATCTTAGCATGAAGCAACACCTATATCCTTTTAAACAAAGAAGTTGGTAGCAAAAAGTAATTTAGTACACATAGCATCAGAAATCACAGTAGCTTCAGACACTAACACAGCTTATAAAATGATAAGCATGATACAAAAGTATCGACAATGTTACTTACTGAGGTAATGAGATGGATTAAGGGTAAAGTAGATAAGCTCTTCGTATTAATTACAGAAAATAGTAAAAAAATACAGAATCTATTTGTAAAAGTGAGCTATAACTTCATAGAAACGTTGACCTAATTAGTGCATGTGTGAGTTGCAGTAAACCAATACTGACACAGCTTACCTTATAATTTATACAAGGAACAAACACATCACTGATTCACTCGCTCAGTAATAATGACTTTTATAAAATATTACCTTAGAATAACTTTATCGAAAACTAAAGTAGCAAGTCGCTTTATTATAATAACAAAAAAATATTCTCCGTTTTGTCTGGACGCTTATTTATTTTAGTAGTTGCTGTTACTATACGCAGGTATTAAGCAGTGAAAAGGCTTAAAAATAATCACTATACAACACGTACAATAAAATCCACGAACATAAATACCTATATAGAATCAATTCTATATATAGGTCCTTACATATGAAATTGGCGTTTTGTATGGGAGGAACAAAAAGTCGAATATTTTTTAATATAATATATTTAATTAATCAAAGTATGAACCATTATTTTCTATGCACTTTTGCCATCTTATAGGTAGTTCATTGATCCCTTTACTAAAAAAACCAGTCGGACGGGAATCAATAAAATCTTTGAAGGCGATTTGGACTGCCCCATCGGAGTTGAATTTTTTCCCTTGCAAGAAGTTATCCAAATTTCGAAAAAAATGGTAATCTGTTGGAGCAAGGTCCGGGGAGTACGGAGGATGTCTTAGACTTTCCAATTGAAGCTCTTCTAATTTAGTAGCCGTCTGTTGCGCAGTGTGTGGTCTAGCGTTGTCGTGAAGCAGCAGTGGCGTGGAGCGATTGACCAGCCTAGGTTGTTTAGCCGCTAGCTTTTCCATCATGGTTTGCAATTGCTGACAATAGACATCAGCCGTAATAGTCTGGCCAGATTTGAGAAAACTGTAATGAACAATACCGGCACTAGTCCACCAAACGCTTACAAGTAACTTTTTTGGGGTTAATTTTCGCTTGGGGCAGGATTTGGCTGGCTGGCCAGGATCCAACCATTGCGCTGAGCGCTTCCGATTATCGTAAAGAACCCATTTTTCATCACAGGTAATGATTCGGTTTAAAATACCTTAATTATTGTGCCGGTTTAGTAATGTAACGCAGCAGTCGACGCGCGTTTGCCGGTTTGCTTCAGTCAATTTGTGAGGTACCCACCTTTCAAGCTTTTTAATCTTCCCAATTTGCTTCAAGTGAATTAAAACAGTTTTATCACTAACACCGCAGCCTGCAGCTAACTCGGACGTGGTTTGCGATGGATCCGCTTCCACAATAGCCTTCAACTCTTCATTATCAACTTGAGTCTCAGGCCGTCCACGGGGCTTGTTCTGCAAGTCGAAATTTCCAGAACGAAAACGTTGGAACCAAAAACGAACTGTGTTTTCTTTTGCAACACGACCGCCATACACATCATTCACCCTTCGAGTTGTTTCCGCAGCACTAGTGCCACGGCGGAACTCGTACTCGTAAATAATGCGATATTTTAAGTTTTCCATTTTGTAAAATGAGTGACGCAAACAGAAAAAAACAGAAGAAAAAAAACAAATGAATGACGATCATCGAAGCACAAATACATGAGTCTATAGCTGTACAAATTTGAATTTGGAATTCCTTACCAAAGAGGAGAAATTTGTGATTAAAGTGGCCAGTACGAAAAACGCCAATTTCATATGTAAGGACCTAATATTATATTTACATAAAAAGATAAAACCTTAAAAGCTAAATTTTACAGGCTTTTAACCCTAGCTTCATTTCAATAACATGAAGATACCAGATCTTAAAAACATATCTCACAGAAAGTGACATTAAGGCAAACTTGTACTACCGCCTTCGCCTCCCTTACTAATAAAAGAGGGAAAGTTCATATTTGCATGAGGACTTCGCGCGTCCCCAACTTTCTCGAAGTTTGCACAATTGCACTGACGAATCAACTTTGTTCTAAGGCTTTTTATATAGGGCCTCTTTAATGGAGTATGATTTTATGGCTGGCTGCTAACAACCCTGACGTTTTTAAATAAAATCATGAGAATAGTGATTTGCTTAATGTGGTAATATTATTAACTAACCTCAAAGTAAGTGTATAACATTTTATTTTGGTACATAACCTACCAATTGTAATATATGAAGCTTTTATGGATTGATAGAATGTGTAAAGTAAATTTACAGGTCTAGCCTATTACAATAAAAAAACATGGGTGTAATATAAGTGTATGTACTTTGTAATAGAAAGAAATGTAGGAAAACAAAAATTCCCATCTCATTTAAAATCAAACGAACAAGCTCTAGCACAATTAATTAAACACGAGTAGCTACATCATTACGCCATAAGTCGGCCTCCGAGGATTAACGAGTACACCCTACATAATAAATAGATCGAAAAACAAACAATAAAGAACTGAATGAAATGAGCGAGAACGGCTAGTGAATGTGAATGAGCAGCGCGTCAGGAGGCCTCCTGGCCGGGTAGATTCGGGAATATTTTAGCGTATTTCAATAAAGGCGCGACATCTTTAATCTAGGGATCGGGCAGGGGCATAAATCTTGCAAGTACAGGACTGGCCAGGGTCTGAGGGAGTTTTGAATCATTTAGCGGAGCGGCCGCGCGACTTCCGTCCGGCACGTGCGGCGTGGGGGTGGCACAGAATGCGCCGCAGTTAGTATGGCAGCGCCACCCGCGCGCCGAGCGCGTCTGTCTTGTCGAGACAAAGGGGCGCTAGGGATGGGATGCGGGATAGATTCTTCGAAACTTTTCGATAATGTTTATTGATATGGGTAGATTAATTACAATTAACTATTTGTATTATTTATCAATAACCGTTGCATTAGATACATTTTAGAGCTTTCTTTATTTATTTTTAAAACTTAGGCAAGTACTTTAAGTAGTTAACCTGTTAACAAATCGTTAAATCTTACAAGCTTTAACTATGTGTTCCACTATCAGTCATTTAAAAAAAATGTGTGATATGTTATATATTATGATAATTTTACTGTAGAGAATTACAATTTCAACATTAAAAATCCTTCATGAATTACAATGAGATATCGATATCGAAATTATAAAAATGATGCTGACGTTGTAGGGCTTTTGTTTGATAAGGAATGTAAATGTAAATTATGTTAGAAAATACAGATATATTTAACCTAAAATAATTATATTTAATGAATGATATTTGTATAAATCTTGAGGATCCTTTATTTTATTGATAATAAAAATCCTTGCTCGACCCCGTACAAAATTTGGACAATTTGTCCCATCTCTATCATACGACGTCCGAGCCGCCTCTAATTTGAATTCACGGAGACTCCGCGACGCGTCCGCCGCGTCGGCCGCGCCCGACTTAATGAATCGCGAGGGGGTTGAGGGGGCGCCCACAGGGAGCCAGGGGGCGGCGGGGGTGATCGGACGGCCACCGCATCCTCCGCGCGGATAAGTGACGCCCGTGTTGCTCAGTACATAGGTACGCCTTATGTATCTCAGCACATAGCGGCCGGCCTGTACCTACGTAACGCTCGCCAAATTTATGTCCCGCACATGTCTAGAGACCGCGGTGTACCTTCAGAGGGATTTTGCGTGTTTACGTACAAACCGGGCGCGCTGAAGATATTCGAGACGGAATTTCTCTGACCCTTATTGATGAGGTAGCCGGCCGGATGAGGCCGGGCTTCGCTAATCCTGTCCTCGAGCATACGAGCACATTCAATTTGATTCCAAATAACTTCATTATATTCATGGAATTTGCAGAGCACATTGAGCAAAACGGCGCATTTAGTTAAGGTTAATCGAGGTGAAGGGTTTTGGATAAAATAAATGCAAATGAGCCTTAGAACGGTAGAGGAGCCCCGAGCGAAACCGCCGCTTTGTCCGAATCGAAGTCGACTGTAAACAAAAACTTGCTAATGGGCAATTATGCAAATAGCGGGCTCGTGATGACCAATCAAAACGCAGTAAATTATTCAAGAGATCCGATACCGCGATGCCGTTTCCATTTCAATGCTGTAGCTCAATCGTTGTTTGCTACTTATTTAACATCTTCTTAACCGACTTCAAAAGAGGATTCTTAATTCAACTAGTGTAATATTTTTATGTTTGATATCCCAAGACTCCCCACTCTCCACAAAAAATCTCTAGAAACATTTTGTTTAAAATTCTTCATAATTATTATTTTTATATTTCTATTAAACACTACCATGCTAAGTACTTGATGTGAGCTATTCTTGGTTTAAGTTATTTAACATTATAGAATATGTAGTAGCTACAAACCTCAAATGACTACACAACGTCTACATTTCTTAAACAGGATATTCATGAATCCTTATTATTTGAATGCTGGGAATTTAATTGATTTAAAAAAAACTTAAATATTAACCATATTGAAATTCTCCATGAAAAAAAACACTATCTCTCACATTATCAAATGAAAGTTTAAGGTTTGATGATGATTTAAAATTATTCATTGTTGAGCCATAAGTATGCGCCACGCAATTTAACTTCTACTGTCAGTTGTCAGATCTTATAAACAAAACATTCCAAAACAATGCTTCATTTTTTCCAACTAAAATCAGGGTATATATATATATATATATTGGTGGTTACTGGTTATTATGTATATTATCGTTCTTATGATTATAAAAACTTCGATTCCAGTTTCATTCAAAGATTTTGTCGCTTTTGTTTTTTTTGTGATGGCGCTCATAAAAACCATTTTATATCAACAAACTTAGTTACCTTTTATTTTAATATTCTATTATCTCACTCGAATCGATAAACACACGCAGAATCCATACGAACGACCCATCGAGTACTAATTAAAATATATTGTGTACCACCCTACGGTCAAGCCCTGCGGCCGCGGGTGAGCGTGGGAGACGTTCGCAATCTCGCATCCGCTCGAGTCCGGCATTATCATCGATAATCACGCGATATCGATTGATGACGTGCGCACCGCCCTAATTTGACGCGGGGATCGGAATTAGAAGTCGCGGACAAAGAGCGTCACGTGTAGCGAACTTACGAGTCGTCCTTATTGCTATCTTTATATGTATAATTCTTCTGTGAGTGTGTATGTCACTGAACTTCTCTCAAACGACTGGACCGATTTTGATGAAATTGTGGGTGTTTAAGTGGGTTCGAGAATGGTCTAGATTCACAATACGGTCAACTAGGTGCGAAACGGGGGCGCACCGCTAGTATTTTAATAATACTTTTTGTTCTTATATCGTTTCACATTTTGGTGTATCAAATTAACTAGTGAAATTCCAATTGTTTCAGCGTTAAACCTAAGTTGCTTACCCCTAATCTACATCGTTGGAACCTAACGAAGCTTATCCTTATCTAGTCGTAGCATGGAGAATGTATTTTCCAAGCTCATCTGTATTTTCGTCCGAACAGTCATTAGCGTCTCTAAACCAAATCTTATTTGTGGTTATATCAACTTATGCCCAGCCAGAGCAACAAAAACGGATGGTTAAAAATGTTATGTTCGTGACACGTACAGAAGATTTATATATATATAAAGATAATAAACTATGAAGGTTTTTTCTATTCACGTCCGTGAGTGTTAACCCTCTGAATCCTAACACGTGACCTCCGGGTGGTGCTAAGAACAGTCTCTGGTGGCTTCGGCCGCGGCTTGTCACCACCCTCCGGGCTGGGCCAGTGCGTGAAACGAGTTTTTCGTGTTCGTAATGTGGTCATCTTCTAGATCTTCATGCCCCATCTTAGACCACATCGTCACTTTACAACAGGTGAGATTGTGGTCAAATGAAGGAAAAGAATTACTTTTTTGTAATAAACTAAGATAAATGAGTTACCAACGCACTTTCGCCTTGGTCTGGGTGTTTAATATGTATAGTAAAAAATATCTATATAATGTATGTCTATCATATTAAGTATGACAGATGTCTAGTACCCATAACACAAGCTTTAGAGCTTACCACGGGGCTAGATGTTGTTGTGTGGATTGTCCGGAAATATTTATTTATTTTATAAAGTTATAATCATGTTCCTTCAATATTGTTGACCTGGTCATGTATACATATGCGTCTAAGTAAATAAACGTTTTGACTTTGACTTTGAATAAGTATTATTAATACGAGAGAAAAAGTAATAAACTAATCTATGGATATTATAAATTTTATGCAGAAAAAGAATAAGACACATCCGTAACTTTCGCACGCACAGGATTCACCTACAAAGTGAGGTTTGTCACTTATTAAAAATATTTAATAATCTATGGATATTTTATTTTCTTTCAGCTCACTTACGTATTTCTGAAGAACTTAATAAAATATACGAATGAAACGAAACAAAACACTCTTTGATAAATAAGAATATCTTAGAGCGGCAAAGAACAAAAGAATATTGAAATAATTTATGTATTATTATTCCTAAAAACGTACGTTAAACCAAATTATGGTAATTTGATGGTTTTTGTTTTTTTTTTTTGCTGTTGCAAGGCGCCATGATCATAGAAACAACTGAATTGTTTTTGTCTTTGGTATGTTACCCGTTTTAATATTATATTGTTACAACCCATACTATTGTTAAAACCAATTAAAATAGACAATTAAAAAAAAATTAAATTATCAAAAACTTTTACGTTTCGTATAATTTTCAAAAGCAACATGTAGGTAATCTTTTTTACTTATCTTACCCACTTCCCTAATCTCATTCCATCCCCGCGATACCTCTAATTGGCGCAGCTGACTGTACCATCAAATATTTCTCAGAGCGCTTTACGCGCGATTTTATGGTCATTCCGGCTTACAATGCGCCCGCGGGGAGGCACGTCGATACATTCATTACCGATAGAAATGGCCCCTCTCTATAGCGCACTGTTGTGTAATCTATGGACTATCCACCCAAACATTTTGTATGAAAATCTTCTTCGCAAGTTTTCGTTGTTGATAAACAGGGTTCCGTAGTAATTCAGCAGAAAACTGGACCCTTATGGATTGGTCATGTCTGTCTGGCCGTGCGTATGTCACAGCCACTTATTTCCGAAACTATGAGAACTAACTGTTGAGACTTGGTGATTAGATGTATTCTTTGAACCGCATTAAGATTTTGACACAAGAATAGGAAAAAAAAACAATAAATTTTGGGGCGTTCACAAAAATTGCTATTTTATTGAACAAAAACACTGTCGATATGTCTTTAAACTCGGTACCATAGGGTATTACATTGATAAAATTACTTACTCGTAAGTTACAGTTTTAAAATTACTTACTCATAGGTGACCTTGTTTAAATGTATGTTCGTTAGAGCTCCTCCACCGATAGACGAGCAATGCTCAATTCCAAATAGATACAAAGCCTTCTTGTGTTACAAAAAAAACGGAGCACCTAGCATCCAGATAATCTATTTGAAAAGGGCAGCGGACGAGCGGACGAGCAGACGAACGGACGAGCGGACGAACGGACAATATAGCGGTAAGCACACTTGTTGCCTTCCCCGAGGGCTGTTATCTAACAAAACATCCATTTTCATCCGGCTAGGTTCACCCTTCGTTTTGTCGATGCTAAGTTCTGCTTTTACGGAGTTTGTTGTTTATTGAAAACTGATTTCTGATGAAGTTTTTAGGGATATAGTAATTTCATCGTCATCATAATGTTGGCACGTTTATTGTCATTCATCATTTCCGTTAGAAGATATTCACACAGTTCGTTCAGTAAAAATTGACAAAAAAAGTTAATATATATTTATATTTTATATAAATTATTGTTTAAATTCTTAATTTCAGCTTGTTTGATTGTAATAAATAACTTAGGACCCTTGTATAGCCATCTTTTGAAACATTCGTGCTACATCATTAGATTATCAAAATATCACGAGCCATATTATGGTGATCATACAAAAGCTTATAAATATGTTTTTATTTTTCATCAAAACTATGCAATCCTAACTTATTTGTTTGTAACCTTTTCACGTTTTATCAACTCAACCTTTCATCCCGATAATACTTTATGTATACTCGATTACCATTTTGCATAATATTTATTAAAAAGGAATAAATTGTTCTTTATTATTATCTGAAATGTGCTTTAAGACACGGCACGGCCAAAATCTATACTAATAAGCTAACAAGCTGTTTGTTTGTTTGAAGGCCTTAATCTGAAGAACTACTCGTCTGAGTTGATAAATTATTTTAGTGTTAGATAGCCCATTTATCGGGGAAGGCATTTTACTGCGGGAAAATCCACTGTCAAAAAACACTGTCACGCTGCGCGGTGGAGTGTAAAGATACTATAACATTGACATAATCTGATCATCTACTGATTACGAATGTTCTCCAAAGCTTTTAAAATAGCACGTTTACAGATAGCGTTTACCTTTTGAAACTCAAGGGACCAATTATAATTATCTTAGAAAATTACCATGGAATGAGTAGACCCCAACTAGTTATGCCTGTAATACCAAACTAGTTCGGTATAATTAGATATAACCGTACTTTGAAGCCTTCAATTGGACTAATTGGCCGCGGTCAGTTTGTAGGTTCGATTCCTGTGGGATTTTGGATATTTACCGGGTTTCGGCACCAAAAGATCTTGACGGGAAAACCACTTGGCCAGCGTAGTGAATAGAGGTTTAACTTCTCTTGTCAAGAAAGAAGTTATGGGAAGGGAATTGACAATGTTCGGTAACATTGAAAGAAAATGATCAAGAAAACGTAACTTATTCGAAGTACAGCTTCTGAAGTTTTTATGGTTCTCCAAATTTTTGGCTAAGTACTGTGCCAGGTGCGTTGGACAGGACCTGGTGGAGGCTATCGACGAAATGAGATACGAGAAGATGTTGTGTCTGTTATGGTTGACCAAGTTCAGTTCAATCTTAAGTTTAGTCAGACGGTATTTTGACACACTTTACAGACCCTATCAGAGTATTGAAAAACTGACCTATAAGCATTAAATTTATACTAAAACTCTAGAACTAAAACAATAATAATCGAAAATTGGAAAGTGAAGTGTCACAGTACCTGCGCCCGCGCTTCGTGACGCGCGTCTAAGGGAGGGGGAGGGGGGAAGGTACAGGATGTGGTCACGCACATTTGCGATCGTATCGCGTCGGGACCGCGAGAAAACGCGCCGTGCGTGGTACCGCTACGCCCCGTAGGGATTGACACATCCGATAGGTTGATGATCGATATCGATAAATTATTATTTTCGGCTGTCTCATGGTGTTGCGTATTTTCCACACTTAAAACAAAATTAACGGTGTTTTTATTGATCTTTACGTCTGCGGCGCTGGAAGAGGTACGTTTGTTTTCATACAAAAGCGTTGGTACCGTGAAAGCGCCCTTAGACTTGTCAATACAGGTGTAGGATATCTCCGCTTCTGTTTGCTTTTAGAAGACCGGACTATCCAAGTTTATTTAGCAAAAGCGCGTGAGCTACTTCGACAGGGGAAGTAAGATAAGAACAACTATCAAGTCAGGAAATAAATAAATCTACATAGAGACTGGCAAACCCTAAAGGAAGGCAACTTTACAAGGCTATAAGAAACTTAAATCTGGATTGTCTATCGACTGGTGAACCCACATACTGGCCAACAGACAAAGCCAGGAAACCAGACCTAATGGACTTCTTTGTCACAAATAATCTCCCAAGAAACAACATGTGTGTAGAGCAAAAAATTGACCTCTCATCCGACCACACACCTGTCATCCTGAACATTCAATGCAACGTCATATTACAAGAAGCAACACCGAAAATACACAACCGGCAAACAAACTGGGAAACATATCGGAATAAATTAACGTCCTTAATAGATCTCAAAATTTCTTTAAAAACAACAACAGATTTAGAACTAGCTGTTGAAAAACTTAATAGGATTATACACACAGCGGCTTTTGAATCAACCCCCCAGCGTAAAACTCTGACCCCGAAAGAACATATCTATCCGACCTATATTAAAGATAAAATTAACGATAGGCGACAGCTACGCAAAATATGGCATCAGACAAGTCATCCTAGAGATAAAAAGAAATTCAACAAGTCTTCTCGAGAGCTTAAACAACTAATCAGTGACCTACAAAATCAGGAACTTCAAAAATACCTTAAAGGCCTCTCTCCAAACAGCGATACCAATTATTCACTGTGGAAAGCAACTTCAAAACTTAAACGACCCAAAACACGAAAAACACCAGTAAAAACAAAAAATGGAAATTGGGCGCGTTCTGATAAAGAAAAAGCAAAAGAATTCGCCACACACTTGCATACCGTATTCCAACCTTTACCCAGCAGCAACAAACACCATGACAAAGAAGTTAAACAATACCTAAACGCGCCTACACAAATGTGCCAGCCACTAAAAATGACAAATCCTAAAGAATTGACAAGGCAGATTCAAAATCTCGACTGCAGTAAAGCCCCAGGATATGACCAAATAGACGCAACTCTTCTTCAAAACCTTCCAAATAAAGGAATTTTGTATCTAGTGTATATTTTCAATGCATGTCTCAGATTATTGACCTTCCCAAGCCAGTGGAAAATAGCTCAGGTTGTTATGATCCCAAAACCTGGAAAACCAACTGAAGAATTGACCGCATACCGACCTATAAGTTTGCTACCCATAATTGGCAAGCTATTCGAGAAAATATTACTGTCACGAATGAGAAAATATCTTCCAGATATTGTACCAAATCACCAATTTGGGTTCAGAGAAGGGCACGGCACAATAGAACAAACTCACCGACTAGTAGACACAATTTATAGAGCTCTCGAGGACAAAAAGTATTGTTCCGCAATCTTCCTTGACATTAGTCAGGCATTCGACAAAGTGTGGCACGAAGGGCTTTTATATAAAATAAAACAGACTTTACCACACAGCTTTTTCTCCCTGGTCAAATCATACCTCCAAAACAGATGCTTTGAGGTGAAAATTAATGACGAAGTATCCAAAATGCACACCATCAACTCAGGAGTTCCCCAGGGAAGTATTCTGGGACCAATATTATACCTGATCTTCACTGCAGACCTACCAACCGCTGACAAAGTAACGACGACTGCAACATACGCTGACGATACTGCGATCCTCTCAGTACACGACAACCCAGAACAAGCATCAACTAACCTACAAACACATCTCACTCAAGTAGAAGATTGGCTTAATCTATGGCGCATCAAAGCCAATTCTGATAAATCGGTTCACGTAACGTACACTCTAAGAAGGGATACCTGCCCTCCTGTCAAACTATATGACAAGCTGGTTCCACAGGCAGAAAGCGCTAAATACCTGGGAATACACTTAGACCGTAGACTGACCTGGCAAAAGCACATCTGGACGAAAAGAAAACAACTTGACTGTAAAATCAGGAATATGAACTGGTTGATAGGACGAAAGTCGCAACTGACTGACCAAAGTAAATTGACAGTATACAAATGTATCATCAAGCCGATATGGACATACGGAATCCAGTTATGGGGCTCAGCTAGCCAAAGTAACATAGACATACTGGAAAGATTCCAGAGCAAAACAATCAGGACAATGTTGGGTATACCACGCCACGTGAGCAACAAATACATGTACATGGACATAAAAGTACCAACGGTGAAAGAAGAATTGGAAAACTTAAGCAAGAGATATCAACAGAGACTGGACGGACATAACAATGAGCTTGCTGCCCAGCTTATGGGATCCGGCAGCATCCTCTTCTCCAGATTGAAGCGACACGGTATCTCCAACCTAGGAACGAGATACACTCAGAAGGACTGAGAGCTGGGTCACTGGACCTGACTCTCTTACAAACAATCGAAATAACATTGACAAACCAGAAGATTGGATTATTGAACCAAAAGTTCAGATAAGCAGATTACAAAAAAAAAAAAAAAAAAAAAAAAACATAGAGACTTATATAACAGAGATAACGCAGAGCATATTGCGCATTTTATCGATATCGATATAGTGCAGTGGATAGTGGCTGCAGATGTGCGGTCGACTGCGGAGACACGTCGCTCCCGCGGACCGCGACCGCGTGCGAGAGCCTTTACACCACACAGACGAAATAGAGACATGGAGCGTATTGCGCAATTTATCGATATCTATATAGTGCAGTTGACAGCAGTGGATGTGCGATCGAGTGCAGAAATTCGTCACTCCCGCGGTCCGGGACCGTGTGCATGATGGCTCAATGGTCTGCTCTGTGCTCTGAGCCCTGCTCTGTGGTGCAATGGCTTACACCACTCAGTCGTAATATTGACAGAGGATATTGCGCATTTCATCGATATCGATATAGTGCAGTGGACAGCGGCTGCGGATGTGCGGTCGAGTGCGGAGACACGTCGCTCCCGCGGGCCGCGACCGCGTGCGTGAGCCATTACACCGCACAGTCAACAGACAGCTAGCTGATGTGCTCTAAGTACTCATCATCATAAGCTCGTTTTCACTTACAATACACAGAGGTTCGCCGATCAAATCGGTCCTTTAGAAATCCTAAAACACTCAGTGCTAAGCGGTTACAAGAGCAGCGCTTATTAACAACTTTTTTTTTTTATTAATAATTAGCCTTCATTTGACCACAATCTCACCTGATGTAAAGTGACGATGTGGTCTACGACGGAGCATGAAGGCCTAGAAGATGGCTTCTCCGGACCACATTACGAAACACGAAAAAATCGCTTCACGCACTGGCCCAGCCTCGAGGGTGGTGACAAGCCGCGGCCGAAGCCTACCACCAGAGACTGTTCTTAGCACCACCCGGAGGTCACGTGTAAGAATTCAGAGGGTTATCACTTAGTTAGTTAGTTAGTTAGGGGGGCCCTGTTTTTCCGCACTTAGACTCAAAGGTGGTCCATTGTGCGTGGATTGGGGTGCTAGTGTAACCAGCCCAACTCCGACCAAAAGCGCAGAAGTTTCCTGGGGTCTTCGCAGGCTTCTCGGAGTGACCTTGGGTTCTTAAGGATTTCACGTCGCTGTGCTGTTACTCCCTCACATTCCAGGATGACGTGGGCAGCTGTTTCGTCTTTGTTGAGGCATCCTCTGCAGAGTGAACTGTCTGTGGATCCCATGTTATAGAGGTGTTTGTTGAGGGTGATGTGTCCTGTGATAGTTCCTATCAGGACTCGAAGGTCCGTTCTTTTAAGGTTTAATAGGCGTTTGGATTGCCTTGAGTTAAGGTCTGGCATTGCTGTTCTTGCCTGTCGGCAGTCTGTTAGATTATGCCAGCGATCGTTCAGGGTTATCACTTACGGACGTGAACAGACAAAACCTCCAAAACAACATAGTTAAATGACTTGTTCAAGACAGTAGCAGCTTGATGAATGAAAAGATAATAAGAGCTGATTTGTCAGAAAAAGTATTTGACGTTATTTGCATACGATTTACGGTGTAATTAGCTTAAGCACCCCTATGCTTAAGCTAATAGCTTGTTCACTCTTTGTTGAAATACTCAGCCCTGTGCGCATCACCAAACTCACGCAAAAGCTCGACGAATTCCAAATCGAAATTTCATAGAATATAGCAGCGCAGCAAGCTTTGGAGGCTGTCTTTATAAAACATACCAGCTGTATCAAATAAGCTGTTCGTTCTTTTATTGCAATGCCGCGATGCACCTGGCGCGCTCGTAACTACAGCGCGGGGCGAGACTGCTAATTTTTCACGGAAATTCTTAGACGGAACGAAAAACAACTCCCTACCTTTTGGTATTACCTGTATCTTGTCTTCGTGGGTATTTTCCAAGAAAATAGGCCACAAAAAGCAAGAAAAGCTGTCGCCATGATTAAATCGGTCGGACATGCCCTCTCTCAAACACACACGGAACGTTGACATAGACGCACAGGGCCAACTGGATAGGTCAACTTAAAGTTTATTGAAATAAAACCTAAGAATAATCAAGGAAATAACATTGTGTTGTCAGTTCAATAAAGAGTTATCTATCTATAAGTAATCATCACAGAATCTTTAGGCTTTCAGGTACCAAGTAGACATCTCTGAGTCCTAACGCTGTTTTAAGCGGGTGTGGGCGCGGTTTAATATCAAACACGTACCAAAGTGAAACGTAGCACGTGTATGAGAACAGGCCTAAGAGATGTCTAGTACTCTACCTACGTCCTACCTACTTAATACGAGCTCTACGTGCATAAATATATAAGCGATTCGATATTAGAGTATAATATTATACATACAACATGTATGGTACTACAAATTGATCAATATTGCCTTCCTTGGGGGACAAGCGGAAGATGAATCAGAAATCATTAGAAGAAGCCAACATCTTAATTATGTCAGAATGATTTGACTATGGCGGACGGATAGGTTTGAGGTGAATTTGTATTTTAATTCAAGTTAATACCTACTTGTTTTCATGTAGGTAGTTATTGAAACGTAACTTATATGCTTCCAGGAATAAAACCGCCACTTTTTCTAAATTTAGCTAACTTCTAAAAACATAGGAACGCTACTCTCCAACACTCAAACACTCATTAACAAGCCAAATTAAATCGCCAGTCAAAATATTCGGCAAACTAACGCCTGCGAAATTAAAAAATAATTACAAAAAACTTCCGAGAAAATTCCCTGAAAAAATTCACATCGTCTCGTGGACGTCGGCGTCGTGTCGCATATTTTTTAACCGTTGCGCTGCCACCCCACATCCTGGGGGTGGCAGTAACCCCGGGGCCTGGGTGGGTTAATTAGTCGCGAACGCGGTCCGACGGCACTCCATCTAAGTTGTTTCCTTCTTTATTTGCCCACTTGATACAAATGTGGGTTTTGTCGTGCGAGATGGGTTTTCATCGAGAGCTTTCAAAGATCCGCTAATTAATCTGGGAGTCAATATCGATTTTGTCAGGTCTTTGAAGCTTTGGCTGGAGAAATAATTGCGTGTTTGTTGTTGCGAATCAAACGGAACTCGTAAAAAAACATGAGGTATCCCAAAACTAACTATAATCCTGATTGTCACTCATCGTTGCTTAATTTATTAATAAAACATAAAATATTATAAAAGTTTATTTAATTTTTAGAGTAGCGATACCATTTACTCGTAAATGTTAACTTCGTTATTTACACAAGGGAGTTCATAAAAAGTTATCAAAGCTTTACAACAAATTACCAGCGGCCAACTCAAGCGCTGGTGATTCTCTCAAGTTTGTCTTGGAAAGGGAGCGGGCAGTAGTTCCATCGATGCTTATAATTCAGTCAAACGTCGTTTATTACATAGAGCGGGAGTTGCGAGGGCTATTCTCGGCGAAGAAATAACAAGTGTTATTTTAATGAAAATACTTTGGCCTTGCGAGTTTACTAACGCTAATTTTTACTTTCACGCACGAAAACAGAACTGTCTCTGGGTAAAATATAGCCTAAAACTAATCTTATTTTTTAAGTTTTATAATAATAATCAACCGCCCATTACGCTTTCTCGGTATCGTATTTCTTTTCTTATTGTCTTTGTTCTTTGTTTGGTGTGTAATAAAGTATTTTCTATCTAACTATCTATAAACTAGGTAATTATATATAAAGTAACAAGTTAGAAGGACCATCTTGATTGAAAATGTAGAAGCAGTAACTACGGCCAGGAATTAACAACTGTATTTAACAGCCACGAAAATATCATCAATTATCCCGCGATAACCTCGGCGAGAATGAGAGTCGACTCGAACGGCAAACTAGGAGTGGTGAGCGCAAGGACGGTTAGCGAGCTTTCGGCGCGTTCGCCCCGCGGGGTCGACCGGACCCACGCTAATGAAGGTGAATATCTTCAAAGCGGTCTGTTGGACCCGTCGCCGGCGGTCATGCTGAATCTTTAAACGGGTCGCGCGAGGGGTTGGAAACTAAATTTTGTTTGACCCGCGGCCGGACTCGTGTTTGTGAGATTGGTTGATTATTGTGGATAGTGTTTGGGTCTTTGCGAGAGTTTTGAGATAATTTGTATCTAGATTATTCACAGTTTCATATATATCATAAAGAAACATGGCATTGTAAAGAAATCATTTTAGGTTGACTTATGCACAAACCTTAAATTATACAGAGAAGTATCTATTATTTGTTATATAATAGTGTCGTGTATTATTAGTGACAGTATCTATTATTTGTATATATTTTTTTTTATTAAAAAACAATAGAGTTTTTTAATATGTATAATAAAATCTATATAATTACCTATGTGTGTTTATAATATTAATGTCAGATGTTTAGTACCAACACACAAGCCTAGAGCTTACCACGGGGCAAGATGTTGTTGTGTGGATTGCCCGGAAATATTTATTTATAGCGAATTTAGCCAGTCGGCACCGGCAGGCCGGTTTTGCATGTTTTTCTTCGGTTAGTAGCACAGAGTACTTTTTAATTGGTTAGTAGCGGGTATTGATTAAGGATTAATTTAAGCTCCTTTAATCAGATATCTTGTTCAGCTATCTGCAAATTAAATCTAAAGAGCAAAAGCTTGAAACCGAAGAAGTTTTGTCCACAACATGCCTCAATCGTAAACGGGATCACAATGCCTCTGTACGTCCATTACGCTAGGTATCCGCGTTCCTTTAGCAGAGCTTGAGGAATGGAATCGAGATCTCCTGCCTCCCCGGGGCCATTGGAACGGGAGGGGCCATTGCAACGAGAGGGGCCAAAGCAACGCGCAGCTGACGCGAGTGTACCAAGCCGTAATCTACGCGAGTACAAGACGCAACCGATTACGCTGACATTCCAGTGCTGAAATTGATAGTTTCGAATTTCGAATCAAATTTGGAATCGTTTTTTTGTTTTTCCAGTCGTTGATTGACAGTGACAGACTATTAACAGACTATAAACCACAGATATTTTGTTTTACTTTAAAGATTTTCGACCAGTCATTTTTGTTTTACGTGTCACCAGAGATTGAGAAATCCATGACAAATTCAGATTTCCTATAGTGTCGTGTATTATTAGTGACAGTATATATTTTTTAGTATAGAATAGTAACTTACAAAGTTTTTCAAACATTTTCTTAAAGTAACGCAAGATCACCGTACCACGGTGATAACCAGTTCTCATTAATCAAGGGGTTACTAAGAAAATGTTGTCTATATTTCCCAACAAAAGAGTCCAACTAATATGAAAAGATGATGACGGTTGTCTTACTGCAAACTCTACTATGGCAAGCCATCTCAAGATAACGTTCAGTTGTCCCAAGCTACGGGCAGGTGCATTGATTTCTGGCCTATCCAGTTCAATTAGAGGTTCTATACACACTGTTTTAGTAAAAGCAATATCTTGTTCCTTTGACATTAGGTATCCACTATGCTGTGTTCGCCTTAGCTGCTATACACTATGTTTACAACGTTTCCATACTTTCGTTATTTTTTAAGAAGCTGTGTTGGCTATTTGGCAGGACACTCGACTTTCATTTCGAAGGTCGTAAGTTCTTACCTCGCCAGGCACCTCTGGAATTGAATCATACTTCTTTCTTATCTTGAATTTTACTTCTTGAGAAACTTATGTGTGCTTTAAATACGTGCTTTAGCGGTGGAGATCCAACATCGTGAGGGAACCGGCTTATTCTGAGAAGTTTAAAGAGTTTGAAGGACATGTGACATTCACCAACCCGCACCTGGCCAACGTGGTGAATTAAGGCCTAAACTTTCTCGCCAATGTGCAGTGGGAACGTTCCCACTGCACACAGGCTAAGGTGATGATGATGATGATACCTTTTTTTTCGTTTTTCTCAGGTTACAGAAAATAGGCATTTCATTTTCGTAGAAAGAATATTTTAAAGGAAGAGACGTTTTAATTAATATTTTTGTCTTGTTCGTATTTTGAATGTGGAAGGCGAGGCGATATCGTTTTACAAACGACAGCAACCTTTTTTCGCATTTCAAATATCGTATCGTTCCGCGTTCGAATTCTAAGGATATTCTTTAATAAGCCTGCTACATAACGTACCATAGATCACAAAGCTCTAGAGAACGCGTGACAGTGACAGTGACAGTACCGAGTATCGGCGAGTATCCAGGGGTCTAACCTCTTCGATGTCCGCCGCGAACCCGCGCGCTCTAATTAATACGGGGGCGCCCCCACCGCCCGCTGGTCAAAGAGCATTACGTGAATTGATAAGAGCCGATGGGACTAACATTTGCCCGAATTAAGAAATTCGGTGGTGAAAGGTTTTGTTTACAGTTGAATGAAGGATGACTGTAAGAAGACATTTTAGAAAGTAAAAAATATTGTTAGATGGCTGAAGTTTTTGTTTAACCGCTTCGAAGCTTTTGATTTTTAATCAGTAGACAATAAAACTTAACTCTGACTACTTTGAATACCCACGTGTATCTCTGTGGCAAGTCTCGAACGAATGGTCTCATTAGAACGCGATTATTTTTCTATGGAGAATTTGTTTTCGAGTGGAAGTTTATTTAAAACTAGCGGCTCGCCCCGGCGTAGCACGGGTAAAAAAAGTTCCCGGCAATTTTTCCTTATTTGCTTACCGTTTAGACCTACCCTGGACTAAGACAAACATTTTAAAACCAACATTAGCTCAATCGGCCCATCCGTTCTCGAGTTTTAATCAGACTAACGAACAACAGTTCATTTTTATTTATATAGATTAATCATGAAAGCCATATATAATATATGGAGTTAATATATATATATATATAATATGTAAAAACTATCAATTAACGATTAAATATCGCACTTTAATGCTTGTGTATAATATTAGCTTCGCAGAACTATTACTTCAAGAGAATCAATTTTATTATAGGGCAAAAATTTAAGATAAAACTTGCTAGGTACCTGGATTTTCAATTTTGTCATATGGTTGTCATTATTTTGGATGGTACTAACATTCAAAGTATGACAACCGATACAGATCAATAACAGATCCACTTTTCATTAAATATTATTAGTTTATTATTTATTTGCGTGGTGTACAATAAAGTGTTTTCTATTCTATAATATGTATGTAGATGATATAGATAGATATAGATAGATAGATATGATATGATATAGATAGATGTATGTCCTGTCCATGTAAGCATAGGCTTCTAAGGAAATAAACGTTTTGACTTTGACTTTGACTTTGAATATTCTAAGTATAACTATAACTCCCCATCTGTCCTTTCCTCTTTGCTCTTTGGATCGCGAATACGCCGGCGGGTATGGAAAAGAACATCCATGGCCCGTGTAAGACTGCTCGTAAACTCCCGACATATCGCCGCGCCGTTCCTGCGTACTCGGCGAAACGAGTCCCTTTACGGAATAACGCCACGGACTCGCAGTTATGTAGGACCCTGACTTTGAGGGGATAAACTGTAGTCTTCGGTGAGCATTTTGCAATTATTTCGAATGCATTGGTCATGCTTATTTCAAAGAAAGCTATATTTTTCCGGTACCAAAAAGGTTCAGAAATATTTTATGAAGCATTGCATGAAAGAAATAATAGTCATCTATGTATGTTAGTTCTATCCAAAAGTATGTCAAAAGTTCCAAGTTGTTTAAAACTACTGTTATTTTATTAGAAGAACGTAGTAGGGAGAACGTAGTAGTAATAGACTTTACCGCGGTAAAAAGTAGCCTATGTTTTATTCTGTATATAAGCTACATTTTTGTGAAGTTTCATCAAAATCCCTTCAGTAGTTTTTGCGTGACAGATGAACAAACACGCGAGCGAAGGTTACGAATGCGTCTTAATCTTTTTCTGCATAAAAAAATAAAATGACACCAAACTTGTGTGTAAGTATTCAAATTTTTTTCAAACTACTATTATTTAACCAATACTCGTTGAATTGTTTATAATTATTTAA
The DNA here is from genome assembly GCA_929108375.1 of Gymnoscelis rufifasciata. Taxonomy (NCBI): domain Eukaryota; kingdom Metazoa; phylum Arthropoda; class Insecta; order Lepidoptera; family Geometridae; genus Gymnoscelis; species Gymnoscelis rufifasciata. The sequence goes on from OV815320.1 coordinate 3,470,266, forward strand.
TTAGATTGACACTTACCTACTAACGCCTAGAATAATAATAATAATATATGTAAAACATGAATGTATCTCATTGAAAGTGAACTTTTATTCGTTTTATGAGAAAATAAAGCTTCTTCAAACCTAGAAAGAAAGAAAGAAACAAATAAAATCTTTATTTTAATAATTGTGTATGCTATGAGCTAATGTTACCAATGATTAGGTATCAACAATTTTATCGCGAACATACAATAATAGTAGTGTAATTATATGACCATTCAAGGTCATATAATTACACATTAAAATTATTTACAACAAAATTATTATACCTTTATACCAAAGTATTCTTTTAGGTTATAGTGAACTCTATTAAGTAGCCAGCCTTAATGATTGTAGTAGGATTGTACACCCAAGTCGAGGCTCACGTAACAGTAACGCAGCTACGTGGCTCGCGGCTCCTCGGCCCCAATTAACGAGTAATCACATCCCCCGAATCGGGCACGTCTCCTAGCTGGGGATTATTATGTTTACAGGGGATCGGATGAGAATGATGATGAGATGAAAAAGCTTGTTTATAAATAATCATTATGTTACTAATGAATATCTTGACATGTACACAATTAATATGTAAACATAGATCATGAAATGGAAAAAAATGGAACCCATTTTCAAATTTAAAATCTTGTATCGTTGGTATTCAAATAAGGCAGGTGATATGTACTTCATTATTCTTACTACATACATAAGGTTGGTAGGTAACAAAGTTAAGAAAATTAATCAGTTACAGGATGAGAAATAGATATGCCTAAATCTGCCTGTAGCTAGATAACCTAAAAAATTGAAATAAGGCGGTATATAATTCTATTATAATTTGTTATAATGATAATCACCCTTGATTTAAAAAATATATATATCTCCAGAAATTCGAATTCCTACACGTTAATATGTAGTTATATCGTATGTATAGATAGATAGATAATAAAATTATTTATTACACACACCAATAAACATAAATACAAAATTATTAATAGTAAAATTAAACCTAGCATGCGTAAAGGGCGGTCTTATTGCTTAAAGCAGACCTTTGTATAATGTCAGTAGAAAGTTACTTTACCGAAGAAGTTTAATTTATCCATACGGCATATGGCAATCAATAATTCTATTAGAGATTATTTATCTCAGTTTACATACTGAATTCTACGTTTCTGCGACAATGTTTACAATTACTCTGTAGGTACTGTACATAGCGTGACGATACATCTCGCATTCCTTTTGGCGCCCAACGTGTGACAAAACGGCTCGCACCGCCACCGCTTGACCCAAGCGTTCCTATCCAAAAGGTCGCGGCGGAATAAAATTGATGAGGGTTATTTACGTGCACTTGTCCTCTAGAACGCTGATCGATATATAGAGCGAGCCCCGAGGGCACGTCAATTTGGCCTCCGCCTCGTCAGCTAAATTATCCCGACATCTTTAAATGGAGTTTCGCGGCCCTCGCGTTTTTGGTCCCCTGGTGTTTCTGTGAGGTCTTTACGACGGCTCGGACTTTCAGAGCGCGTCCCGAATCCCCCGGCGCCGCGCACGCCACCTGGTGCCCGGCTTTTTGCTATTTCACTAACATTACACCGACATAAATGGAATTCGAAAGCATTCGCCCCGACGATCTCGAGCGCACGGACTGAAACGGTAAAAGATTCTAGATAAAGATGCATCTTAAACTAGATGGGATCATAAAACGTCGCTTGCTTAAACAAACCGGAAAGTCATCACGTCTTTAATGGCAGAGGCAAGACATCGAAGACGCTCACTGAAGTTATTCGAATACCATGTAAAAACCCGGCAATGAGCGCTTGCATTAACAAGTATGTAGGTACCATAATATGATTTTCATGAACACTAGGAATGCGATCCTAGTTTCTAAGAACATCATCCGCGTTATGAGCCGAGATGTTATCATCAGAGTAGCTAGGATAATTAAGTTAACGCACCGTCTACAGCTAGCGGCCAGCGGCAATAATCCCACCCTCCTCGGGCGGTCGGCCATGCACACGCCACCTTAATGACTTACCCGCGTCGTTGGCCGAGCAACGCCGCCCGTTTCGAACACACAGACGCGGCTATGCATCGCCGAATATCTTGGAGCTTTCGCAACGGGCGGGTTATCAACGAGCAACACGCCAGCGTAATCACCAGCGGCGGTGACCGTCCGCGCGTAAATTACGTTGCTCGACCGGCGGAACTCGAGCCGCAGGCCTCGGCCCACAGCCCAGCCCCGGAGCTCCCCTTACACTGGGCAGTCGGTAACCTACGCGTCCTTCGCTAATGCCCGCTTAGGTAGCCCCGGAGCGCGCTCGCAAACACAATCGTGTGCCTTTTATAGCCCCCTTCTAGGATAGGGACGGCTTCAACGTTGTCACTGATTGATTGGATGTGTTTTGAGACACCGGCATCTGCTTATACGTATTGCGATCGGATCGACGCCCACGATAACACTACATTTGGCGTCACTGGACAATTATAATAGCTGTAGGTACGTTAAGCTTTAGAATCCTAGTCGCATGTAATAGGATAAGTTTATCTTCTTGCATGTGACTACGAGAACTTAACTACCTCGCCTACGTCTGAAAGGCAACTTACTGATAACTACACAATAATGTCATACTGCGCAATTTCGTAAAGGAGGAGTTGGCTAATTAAATATCCAGCACCTTATAGAATTTAGTCTTTGTTAGAGGCGACCCTCTCGGAAAAAATAACAAATCGTCTCTCTGTTTGCTCCATAGAAAAATCAGCACAGCTTTGTGCTGAAAATCCCTAACTTAATAGAGTCGAAGCGAACGAGCCCGAACGTGCTTAACCAACCTTATTAAATTACTGGCTCGTCGCGTCCCGCATTATCTTGCGACACCGCTGCGTTCCCGCCAAATCCAATATCCGCACGCGTAATAACAATCGCGACCGTCTATCGGGCCCGCGTAAATTATGCACGACTTTCGCAAACACGATCTTACCCTGAGCCGATGTAAATCCAACCTTATTTCATGTTCTGTAAGAGTCATGTGGTTCGCAGGTTGTCGTGTGTCCGCGAACGGTCGCCGACGACGCCGCCGTGCTAATGGCTTGGACCCCCCTCCCCCCGCCCGAAGCAAAGCACACGTACAGAAATAAGGGAAAGCTTCGCGCCTAATTGTGTACAGGGATAGTTGAATACAAATTGTGGTGAATAATCGATGAGCTTCTTTTATTTTTGTTTCTCTTTTGATGGCAAGGCGTAGTGTAGGTACCCTACTGTGACTTTAGAAGCAAACATCTTCAATTAGTGGGCTTAGTCCGATCTAGGATCAAATGCGAGCAATTAATTCCGCAAATCTATTGTGATGTTAATTTGCCAATTAGTAGGTTAGATAGATTAAGGACATTAGGAGAAGCCTATGCTAAGCAGTAAACGGGTAAGTACCTACCTACTCACAATTAATGTTATAGATTTGTATAAATGATTATGACGATTTATGTCAGTAAATTAACTTTTTAAAATGTCTACTTCCTACCAATCAACAGAAGGACATACACATTGTTTTTTAATTTCGGAATGCTTACCAACATGATGTAAAATAAAAAAAACAGATTACAATTTCAAAGAGGTTCCAATTTCGCATCTAGCGCGTGCTTTTCCCGCGTTCACTCTCCAAGTTTTTTTTTCAGCGCACAAAGGCAAACGAGGAGGGTTTTCTTACTTCTTTTCTCGCGTCCGCGGCGAGGCTAGAGTCTTGAAATCATTCTACCAGAATGGCCTGCAGCGTTTTCGAATACGATTCGATTCGACATGAAATGTAAAGGGAAGTTTGACGTGCTTATAAAATTGCATAAATCTTGTTAGCGATTGCTGAACTGAGTCTAATAACTATACTACAGATAAACTCACACAGCTTGTTTAGAATATGTACTACATTTTTTATTTTAAACACAAATTATATAAAAATATTCAACTTATGTGAGTTGGTGGAACACACAGACAGGCAAGCTTACTAAGGATGCGTTTACATAATGATCCGGACAAAATCACTAGGAAAATGTCTCATATTTAGAAAACTAATTAGACCAGTCAAAAGATTTATAGTTTGAAAAGCAACGGACCGTCATTGGTAGCAGCTATAACTCTTTTTTTACCAATTTTCGTCGTAACAATTTGACCGTCAAATACAGAAATATATATATAATAATAAATAAATATCGTACTAACATGACCCGTGTCGGCGGGCTCGCAAAATTCTATCGATTAGCGGTCTCTAGGCAAAACGATGAATTCTTATTTTGAAAACCGGACATCAGTTCAGGAACTAACGCCGGTCTTGCAAAATAAGTGCTGTGCTGTTATAGAACAAATTATCGATAATCCCGGCGCGCGGCGTTCAGAAGACGCCCTGTCGGCGGGCGCGGTTCACCCACATCGTTCGCATGAGCTTGCGATATAATTCACATGGCTAGTGTGCGCCGTACACGCGCAATTTCAGTAGGGCTGCCAACTTGTATAACTATTATTGGCAATGAGATAGATAACGTAAATTGGATTTTGCATAGACTAAAGTCAAAAAGTGTTTTTCAGCAAGAAGTTCTCTTCAACCAGTATTAACTGATTTTCAGTAATCAATTAAGTTCGCTGTAAGCTGTTATACCTGTATAAATTGCATTTTTTTCTACTTTGGAGGGAGATAATAGAAAAAGATAGATAGAAATAGATAATATATCAGTTATATTGTGTGTCTGTAATGTAAGTTTAATAAAATGTAAATCCGTTTTAGCCTTAAGACATTAATTCTTTTGTAATAAAAATAAAAATAAAAAAATAATAACTGGACTGATCAAATAACCTTATAATGACAAATCATTCTAATTATTTCTAAAATAACTTCTGTATATATTTAATAAAAAAACCGGATAGAACTGAATACAAAACTGATATTTATCTTACTTTATTGAATGACTGTATACGACACCGATTTAAATAATAGTATAAATGTTTAATTCTAGTGATGTAGCGACAAGTACAGAAATAATTATTATTCTCTTCATTATTTTCGCGGCAGCCCTATCAGCTATGTGCCGGGGACGCGGGCGGCGCCTTGACAGCAGCGCCGTTAATTCCTGAGCGCTCCTCGCGGGCGATTGACAACGCGCTCGGAATTTATCGACGCGCACACTCGCCGCTCGCTGCTTGCTAGTGCTGCGTTAAGCTACTCGTGTATCGATGATTCTAAAACATCGACTGACAGCCTCAGCCGGCGAAGGCACATACATTTTTCAAGAAGAAAAATCCAGAGGTACTTTTTTGAACCCAAAAACCTCGAAATTAAAGTCTAGTGTCCCACTTAGCCAACACGGCTTTAATTAAGTGTATTATGTTATAAGATATACCAGATGTCTAGTTCTAGTAACATAAGTCTAGAGCTATTTTATTTTTATTTTTTTTATGCTAGATAAGCCTTTATTTGACCACAATCTCACCTGATGTAAAGTGACGATGTGGTCTAAGATGGCACATGAAGACCTAGAAGGTAGATGGCTTCTCCGGGCCACATTACGAAACACGAAAAAATCGCTTCACGCACTGCCATGGAGCGAGATGTTGCTGTGTGGATTTTCCAAGAGGATTTATTTAATATTATTATTTTATCGAGAGCAATGTCCATTGTCCACTAGATCCAGTACGGATTGTTCAGATTCGCAAGAGTATCGATTTCATGTCATAAGAGCAAACATGTTCTTTGTTCAAAATTAAATAGGAAACATTTTTACGTATTGAAATGCTTTAAATGCGTTGTTTATTTTACTATTAAAGTTATGCAAAGACATTAAATAAATACTTTACTTTCATAAAATAAATAAGTAGTTAATGATTACTTATAGGCACAACGGTTTACACTGTTATCTATAATATAAAAATGAATCGCAAAATGTGTTGGTAAGCGCATAACTCAACAACGCCTGGACCAATTTGGCCAAATCTTTTTTTAAAATGTTCGTTGAAGTTCAAGGATGGTTTTTACGGCGAGAAAAATTAGAATTATTGCTGGAAAAACCCTAAAAAGAGCCCTTAGTTTTAGTTACAAATCATTTGTATGGGAAAAAGAAATCCCATACAAGTCAATTTGAGCTTTATTGCTATGGTATAAAGTTCATATTAAATTACAAGCACTCACTGTTGTCTAAGCAATGTAGGTGTGTTCCTAACGTCAAAGATCATATCTATCAAAAGTATTTAAATTTTCATGTCACAATGTTAGTTACCGTACTCCTCCGAAACTGCTTTACCGATTTTTACCAAATTTTATATGCGTATACAGTAGGTCTGGAGAATCAGCTACCTACTATCAATTTTTCATTTTGCAAAACAACGTTTGCTGGGGTCAGCTAGTTTATAATAAATGTGTCGTACTATTCACGCAACTATCACTTTCTTACCCATTGCTTAAGCTTGTCTACTTTATACCTGTTTTTTTTTTAATTATCAATTACCTAATAAATTGATAATCTCTGAAAATCATCAACGCCCCTTGAAATGTATAATAAAACACAAGAACTTTTAGTTAATTAATTAACTGACGGTGCCTGAAATAAAACAAAAAAAAACAAAAATCGTTTATTTAGACAGGAACATGTAAATTTACAACCAGTTCGAACAATGGTGTCTGCGAAAGTTTGCAAGACTGTGTTGCAGACTTGAAATTGACCTACGATTCGTATTATTTACCAGTAAAATATCAATTGCAGAAATAAAAACCCGACACCCACAAAAACCCATGCTCACTTTAAATGCAGATTTATAGAACAAAAATTAAACAATCGATACAAAATTAAACAGATAACGTGTACCCCATCACTACAAGTGTCTGCTGCGCTCAGTTACTGTCTAGCTAGTACATGGTACTTATGTATTCCGTTGTACATAGGGGCTCGCCTTTTAGGTCTAACGGAGCGTCAGCTTGTTCGGTCTTCAGCTGTTCTGATGCCGAATATTGTTTAGATATATTCACAGCTTCTTCATCATCATCACCCTATCAACACTCCCACTGCTGGGACACAGGGACCTTTCACTTGACGAGAGAGATTAGGCCTTAATTCACCGCGCTGGCCCAGTGCGGGTTGGTAAATGAAAACTTGAAACTCTTTTAAGTTCTCAGAACATGCCGGTTTCCTCATGATGTTTACCTTCACCGTTAAAGCACGTGTTTAAAGCGCACATACATTTCTCAAGAAGAAAAATCCAGAGGTGCGTTGCGGGGTTTAAACCTACGACCTTCGGAATTAAAGTCGTGTTTCCCCCCACTTAGCTAACACGACTTCTTACTCTTACCTCTTCTTATTTTAAAATACTTATGATATTGTTAGACAACCTGATTGTGTAAGTGGTCAAACTGGCGTAGGAATTTAAGGTCTTTGTAGGAAAAGACCGTATATTACGTTCACAAGTTACGTTGTGGTCCGGAGAAGCCATGTTCCTTCTAGGTCTTCATCAAGTGAGATTGTGGTCAAAAAAGGCTTATCCAGCAAAAAAAAAAACAAGCATTTCAACCCGCCAGCGGGCTCGCGTATTTCGCGAACAAGTGAAAAAATATGTTTTTTTAGTTATTCATACTAAAAAAAAGTTTTCTTAAATAGGCCTTGGCTTCAAGCAATAATATTAATTAATTTAATTCCGTTTTAATATCATTTGTACCGTTTTAATTTTTTGGTGTGTAGTATAGTGTTATATTTTTATATTATCCTCTAAATTTCAAAGCAATTTCTTCCAGTCAACCATTGGATGTTTCATATTCAGTTTATAAGCTTCTGTTTTGTACGGAATTATAAAATTAAATAAATCTAAATTTAAAATTTAAGAAAAGCCCCCGATTCCAACGCCATAATTTCCTTAAACGTAAAACAACATAATATAATATTATGTAATGTGGACGCGATGCCATTTCATTTGATACCCCACACTAGTATATTTGAAGATTTTCGGTTTTCCTTACCCACTCTTACCCCCATAACTTTTAAACGGCACAACCGATTTTCATGAAACATGTCTAAGAACACTCGCGCCAGACTCACCTTTCATACAAAAAAAACTAAATTGAAATCGCTCCATCCGTTCGGGAGCTATGGTGCCACAGACAGACAGACAGACACACAGACAGACAGACACGTCAAACTTATAACACCCCTCTTTTTTGGTCGGGGGTTAATGAAAACTAACCTACACAAAAGACTTGCACAACATAGACAATAGAAGATAGACCCTTTCAATCAACCAAAAAGATTAATCAAACAGCTAAAGTAGAAAGTAAACATAATACACATTGTCTTCTCTTTATTTATATTTATAGGCATTTATAGTTTGTATGGTCAGCAAAGTCCATAGCGCATTTAGAGACTGAACAGCAGGATGACCGTTATAAATACACCCAAATTGAATCTCAAACGTCTTTTCCTCACGTCCACCCTTCTAACTCAGATGTGCCCTTAGGAGCAGCGCAGATTAAGGGCTTTTCTCCGCGGGCATTTATGAATAACTAAATTAAGATAAACAGTTTTATGTAGGTATAGTTTGAAAAATATCACATTAGTTTGTTTGAATTCGTTTTATTCTGGCTTTGTCCAGTTTGGTATGGATTTCCCGAAGAAATTTGTTTTTTTTCCTGGTATTCTATTTCTGATATATAGTTCCTAAGATTACCCCCACATACTCACAATTCGCAAAGTTGACCTCTAAGAAAATACTAGATTTTCACTCCACGGCGTTGCCCGTATTTTATATATTTACCGCGGTAACTAAGTATTTTCTCGTGGTAAAAAAGCCTTCCTCGATAAATATCTAACTATCTATCAGTGAAATTTTTTTTCTTATCGAACCAGTAGTTCCACAGCTTAGTGCGTTCAAACAAACAAAAAATCAAGCAAACACTTCAGCCTTCTAATATTAGTATAGATTAGGCCAATTTTATTATAAACTCATTTACTTTCACATATCCCAAAGTTTTTTTTTTAATTTTTGCATTGATTAACCCCAAAGATATCCCGTCTCTATATTACTTCTCTCTTGATTTAATCAATATACCTACCGTGTGCGATTTCATTCTAACAATTGCTCCCAACTCTAGACAGCGATTGATTAAAAAAGTTTTTACTGCTATTCTTATGCACTTCATGGTTATTGGTCGACGGGTAAACTTTTAACCGGAATCAAAAAAAGAGGAGGTTCTTGTTCCGACGTGAATATTTAGTTTATTATCTAAAAAAGCTGGTGGTTCTGTGATGCTCCCATTTAAACGTATCGGGAGTCGATCCAGTACTTTTTCTAACTTCAAGATTACTGCCAAAATACTACCAAATATACTGCCAAAATAATGTTTAAGAGGTCCCAAGTCTGCGCAGGCCCTATAGTACACCAACAATGTCAACAGATAAGGCCACCGTCCACTAAACAGTAAACACGTCGCGTGGACGCAGCGTTTCCGCTCCAATAACTCGGGCGCACCCTGCGAATTATCACCGATTTACGTCTGTTTTGCCGTATTACTTCCGAGGCGGTGCCCACACATTTGTTTATGAGCGTGATCCTTGTCTTTGTAATGGCAAACTTCATTGACCGTAGTTAAAATATCTATGTATGTATGTCTATTTTAAGTATATTAGATGTCCAGTATCCGTAACACAAGCCTACTACGGGGCTAGATGTTGTTGCGTTGATTGTTCAGAAATATATATCATTTAAAAATTTCTACACTTAAAAATTTGTACTCTAACTTTATCAAAGAACTCCAAGTTAATTTTCAGAATTATTTTTGACGTGATAATAACATAATTTGTTCAGATATTTAATACTATTTCTTCTTAAACATGGCGCATTGACAAGCCAATAAGCTCAATATATTTCCCTGAGTCTAGAATCTTTCCTTAGTACAAACAAATCTTTGTCACAATAAGATGACAACCATTATAAGTGTACATAAATGTACGTAAACGCACAAATAGGTACGCTCACCGGACAGTGGGGAAGGGCTCCTTGTATCAGTGTAGGTGAATCTGAATACAAATGAAGACATTAGGGTAGCCGCGCGGTTGCCGCTCGTTAGCCGTCCCACGGATGTCAGAGCTGACTGGAAACGTCAACGTGGGTGTACGCGCCCACGGTTCAGTTGGTGAGCGGCTTAGTAACGAAAACAAGTGACGTTAGCACGAATTACGATAGGTGCACCTTGGTTGGTAAGGTACAACACATTCAAGTATTTTTTTAGCCATAGCACTTTCTCCTTGGTCTGGGTGTTTAATATGTATTATGAAAAGATCTACTAGCTGACCCCAGCAAACGTTGTTGTGCAAAATGAAAAATAGATGTTGGCCGATTCTCAGACCTACTCAATATGCTCACAAAATTTTATGAGAATCAGTCAAGCCGTTTCAGATGAGTACGGGAACGAACATTGTGACACGAGAATTTTATATATAAGATTTATGTCTATTACATTAAGTACCGATATCAGACGTGTCTAGTACATGTTACACAAGCTTAGAGCATACCACCGGGCTAGATGTTGTCGTGTGGATTGTCCGGAAATATTCGTTTTTTATTTATACATAATAATACGCGCAAAGCTCATAAAATAAAGCCCGTGAATAGATAAATCACAAATTAATATTTTTACTGGACAATTTACAGAACAATATCAAGCGTCGTCGTCGTGGTGAGCTGTATACTTGTGTCAAGACACTGCACTGATATTAGTCAAACGCATAGTGAACGTATCTGTTTTTACTATGAGTACATACTTAACACGCAGACCAAGGCAGGAACACTAGTCCCTCAACAGTAATATAACCTTCTACCACTTGCACCACAAGCGGACTTTCGCCCATTGTCGCCCAACTTTTTAGACGATTAAAGCTAAACTAAAGCTACTTATCGACCTTGCAAGTCCACCGCTCGAGCATTATTCGACCGCGGCAAACCTACGAGTATGTTTTGCCTTGCCAAGGTTAAAATTGCCGCGCGGCACAGTATCCATACAGCTACCACGCGACTCAATGCTCAACCTTCGTTGGTTTGACACGTGTGGTCAATACGAGTATACAGCTTAAAAACAACTATGTTATGTCACTATTACCTTGCCGCGATATTTCGATACGCAGCGTAATGCCAACAAACCTAATTACATATCTACAGAAATAACCGATCGGAATCCACTTGTTCAGCAACTTTAGTCGTCGAGTATACCTGAAGTACGGGGTCACTTCAGCCCACCCACGGGTCACGATCACGAGGTACGCCCACGCGGTTCGCGCCTTTCTCGTGGAAAATGCCGGAAATAATTCGAAATAGTGGTTTATTTTTACAGCCTAGGTAGATGACAGTGGTTATATAAACTATCAGGTTATACCTTTGCTCGCGCTATTTGCAGAGTCGTTTATCGTAAATACTTCTAGAATAGTGTTTTTTTTGGCATTAAGAAAAGGTTCTTTCCGTACATTCTTCCGCACCTATTATGTACGCAACGTGTTTGCAATGCATATGTCAAGAACATTGGTTGAGTAGATAAAGCTTGAAGATGTGACATAATTATTTAAGTGTAGATATTTTAGTTAATTTCTAAATTTAATTTTGATTTTAGAATCACGTTGACAATCGGCGCTGACGGCGCAGCGCGTATCAATCTGTATGGAAAAATTCAGCGCTGTCTACGGTCAGCGCGGTTAGCGTTTTTCTAAAGGGTTTCCATAGCGAACATACATACAGATTGATACGCGCCGATTCGTCAGCGCCGATGGCCAGCGTGACACGGAAATCCGCTTTACATTAATCAAGTCAAACTCGATTTGTTACAAATTATTTCTTTAGGTAAGTGTGGCGTGGTGGCTGCTGTACTATGCAAACGAAGTAGTATTTAAACTTATGTTTGTGTGTATTCTACATTTAAATTAAATATGTCTAATACATCCAGTATCACAGTGTATTTATACGCCCGTTGTTATACCAGTAGCACGTTGACCGCTGCTCTCTTTAGAGCGCAGGAATCACCCTTACGGCATGTGCTCGTGCTGTTGTCAAGCTTCTTCTTATTGGCGCTCAACGTGGTACCACTTAGTTAGATTTAAACAACTATAGCTGACGTTTTTTCATACATTTGATACTCAGTTAGACGATATCAGAGGAGAAATATTGATCCTTGGTGATAAAAATGGGAAATCATTGCGTTGGTTAATAATTGGCACCCAACCAACAATAAGTGGTACCTATGGATACAAGTGACCTTTATATGTAAAAAGTCCATTCGATAAAGAGCCCATTCGCCAAAAATAGCGTAAAATAAATAACGTAACTCAAGATAACATTGAAAATGAAAAACATTCGGTTATAAAACACGACGATCAAGTTACATTGAAATAAGAAAAACTTAAATAAATGAAGCAGCACTGAAACCCCTTATATGTGTGGTTTGATTTCTAAAACTATAATGCAGAAGATTTTTTTTTAAATTATTATTATGTTAGATTGTCTAGTATATCCAGTAGAACTGTTTATCCACGTTCGCCCCGATCTTCCCGGCAAGTAATACAAGTAGCGCGCTGACCGCTACTCTCGTTAGAGCGCAGGAAGCAACCTTACGGCAACAGTACGTGCCACTATTGACAAGCTTCTTATTGCAGCCCAACGTGGTACTATACCTTAAACATTTATTTACATACTGGATTTAAAGTAGAACATCGTGTGACGTAGTTTTTATACATGCGACAGAACTATAGATATCAGAGGAGAAAAATGGGTCATAAATGGTAATTCATTGCGTTGATCAAAAAATGGCACCCAACGTGTTACAAGTTGTAACTTGTGAAGTTTTTTTAAACTTCGAGGCATTTCATATATTGGTTAGTTCTAAAACGAACTGCTTTTGAATATATCGAGGAAGGCTGTCAACTTAATTTCACCGGAAAATTTCCTTGTCCCATGTAAAATCGTTAAAAACAAGCACGACCATACAACTTCAAACCAAAATAAGTTGCACATCTGAATTGCACTTCACCAGATTAATACTTTTCGGGGAAAGAATATTCGACTTACGAAAACCAACACTAAATGGCTAATATAAAATTGATATCGAAGAATACCAAAACATTTAACGTACATACCTACGAGTTAAAAAAAAACCTACAGTTTCACAAGACACAAAAGCCAGACAGTGGCCCATAAACAGACGTGCCTCAGACCTACTTGCATAATATTTCCTGCTCAACTTTGACCCAGTTCGGCTAGCGGCAACTTTTACGTCCAACTTTTACGGGGGAACTTTGTTTAAACTGTGATCGGAGTTTTTTTTGTATATTCAGAGAGTACTTCTTCTATAGTAATGTCTTACCCCCGTATTCATAAATATATTTAGGTAACTTTTTATTTTAGGCTTAATAGGAGTTTAATAGAACGTTTGATTAAAAACCTTTATTTTAAACCTAAATATGTTTTTCTCTGTTTGCGTAATTTTAAGATTTTAATTTTAATAATAATAAATAATAATGTTATTTTATTATGATTTAATTTTAATATATAATAGATTTTAGTCGCAAAATAAGGCATAATTATTATGTGTTTTAGCTTATTCAGTTATACAATAGGAATTTTCTGGAATACGTGTGAAAGTGAGGTCTAAAGTATCCATATTCTATTTTGTACTGTTTGTAAGAAAAATGCCAGGGAAAAATCATAATAGTAAGGTCGACAGAACGATTTTGTCAGTTTAGGCAGAGTTTATATAACACTCGTTTTACAATAGACAAAATTGAGGTACAGCTATAAAATAGATATTTGACTGGATAGAATAACTTCTATAACAAGATATAACAACGTCAGCAACTGATAAGCTTGTTATAGGGGTCGCTGCAGGGAAGGATATCAAGGGATTATTTTTGCCCAGTGCTCGTACAAATACCCCCGAGTGCTGAGTCATTTCTACCAAAGAGAACACGACAATGAGGTTGCAAGTCCCTCAAACTTAGAAACTATTTACTTGCATCCTCTTTAAATGCAAGAACATTTCATGAAAAATCTAATAAAAAAAACTTTCACATTTATAAAGGATTTCTTATGATATCTTTTTTATGTTTTTTCTAATTCATAAGCTAACTTATTCTTTGAGTACCAACTTGTTGTATTTAATGACGATACAAAACAGTGATCGACAAATATGGTTATATATATTTTTTGTTAATTCTAGAAATGCGTTTGTAAACTTATAAGGATTCTAGTCAATAGAATCCTTATTTGTTCAGTTCCTCGCAATATCTGTGGTGGGGGGTAGTAGGTAGTGACGTTCGCGTGCAACCACCAGCTAATTATTATAAATTCAAAAATAGGTTAATTGACGCTCTATCTGCCTAATTTACTACCTCAGTGGCACGTTGGGCGAAGGTCTGATGGGGTGCAAGAGGTAGCAGGTTCGATTCTCGCCAAGGGTTCATGTGGTGTATGTTCTGCAAGCACTTTCTCCTTAGTCTGGGTGTTTAATATGTATTATACAAAATATCGATGTATGTATGTCTACGTATATCAGATGTAGACATCTGATATACGTAGACACTGTAGTACCTGTAACACAAGCATAGAGCTCACCACGGGGCTAGATGTTTTTGTGTGGATTATCCGGAAATATTTATTTATCTTCTTAAGAATTCTTCTAGAAATCCGTCCGTGGTAGGTTAAGTCCGGTAGAATCCTTATTTGTACAGTTCCTCGCAATATCTCTGTGGCGGTGGAGGCAGTAATGAGCGGACGTGCACCCGCCATCAATTTACATTAACGATTCGCAGAAACATCCGCTGGCCACGCGAAAAAAGACGGGACGGGGTGTATTTTGAACAAGAAAGGGGTTAAGTTTACAATATTTGATACTAATATCCGACACAACGCGTAGCTACACCAAACTCATTTAATCATACAGAGCATCGTAAGTACACGCTCATATATCAATCAAACATTTATTAAAAACCAAAGAATATATTACATAATTAACGCATTCATATGGGGTACTAGCACCAGTTATTTTTTGTTTGAACTATCTTTTTTTTCAAGATTATACTAAATTTCTTTTTTTTTATTTAGTTTGCTTAATCTATTTTATTATAAGTAAACTTCTACTGACGTAGCTAGAGATTCTATAGAATTTTATAGAACAAAGGATTTTATAGAAATAAATGCCTTGACTTTGAATGGATTTCAGCAAAGTAACGCCTAATTCTATCAATTATCGGTTATTTGTTACTGAAAATCCACGTTTGTTTAGTAGAATCCTTATTTGTTCAGTTCCTCGCAATATCTCCGCGGAGGTAGGTATCTATGGTGGAGGCAGTAGGTAATGAGCGGACGCGTGCGCCCTCCATCAATTTACATTAACGATTCGCAGAAACATCCGCTGGCCGCGCGCAAAAGCCGGGAGGGGTGTATTAAGAATGATCGAAGGGGGCTAGTTAAGTTTTGAGGAATTCGCGAAAGATCCCACTCAAAGTCAAAGTCAAAACGTTTATTTCCTTAGAAGCACATAGCCTACATGTACAGGTCAAACTTAAAATTAATAAAACTAAATTGCTTAAATAACAAATATCAAGGAAATAACATTGTCTTGACAGTTCGCTTCAATGTTTTATACTGAGTTGAGTTACTAATGTGGCCGTCGGATTAAAAAAAATTATATGTTGTTCCTCCTTGAGATTCGGACAAAAATGCATTCTCATGTTTGTAAGATATCATCCAGTTAATGTCAAAATATAAATAAGACATTGAAAAATCACGTAAGCCAATAGTGCACTTGAAAAAAATGTGGTCAATCGATTATGTATGAAAAGCAAAGAAGTACGTAGCTTGTAATTCCTTTTGCTAATTGGACACACTCGCTTCATTTAAATAGCCCGTTTATATGTATGTACGTTTTCGAAATTAAATATATTGCATAGTTATTCTCAAAGCTGGACATAAATTACCTAGATACATATAATATTTAAAGGCCACCGAAAACAAAATGTTTAAGTATGAACCACCTAATTTATATTCAAATCCAGGTTTTCTGGAAGTCAAATGATTAATAGATTAAAAATAACACTGGTAAGATTGTAGACAAAGAAAGATCTGTTGTTCCTAAAAAATGAGGTGTTCATTAATTCTTATGAATTTCTAATAAAATTGATGTACCATGAAGAGTACAACAAATCCCAATACAATATTGACGAATTTACCTTAGACATAAAAACAATTTAAGCCATGAAAAAGTAAAATTTAAAATATACTCCTTAATCCATCCCTGAGCTGAAATAAAGCTAAACACGGGTCCTCCGAGCGCTCCTTTAATCCTGCGAGGGCAAAACACCCATATACACGAATATACGCCGTATACAAAGAAAAACTCGGGGAATATGCAAAAGGACGTTTGTTGGTATATAAACCGTGCCCCTATTATAAGATACGTCAACGAATCGACAACGGACATTTTCTTTAATATATTTTCTTAACGTTTGACATTGAATGTTAGGATTTTTATGAAAGAAAGTCTCTGTGACGACAATATAAATAAATATTTTTGGACAATCCACACAACAACATTTGATCTAGCTCAGCTTGTGTTGAGGGTACTAAGATATCTGATATACTTAATATAAAAGACTTTAAAAATATTAAGTTTTACTATAAAACTTAGAATATGTGTATTAACTGATGACTTAGGCAAATCACTTACGGGTACGTAAAGCGATTATCAAAATATTAATCAAATAAGGACAAACAGTTCAATTGACAAGATTCATACCCTAAACGTTTTGATGTAAAATGTAGCTAAGATGAGAGAAATAGATCATAGCGTGCATTGTCAAAGAGTTATCAGATGTTATGTAGAGGTAGAGCATATTATGATACTAAACGCCCCCAACTCTACAAGCATCTTACTTCGCTATCACAAACTTAACTATATGTCATCTTTGCCAAAATATGAGACTTCTACGTATGCTTTCCTTAATTAGTGGTTTTCGAAACAATAGTACCTTTTTCACTATGCAGGTGGCACCTATAAAAAAGGTTTTTGGGACTATTGTCTGTTTTATGTCGTGTTTCTCGTGACTGTGCCTATCTATTCTTTACCCCTAGGCCTACATATAGTCAACTTAACCTATATTAGATAAGAATTCGTTTGACATTTATGGATGTTCGAAAAAGTCAAAATGCATGCTAACTTGAACAGCTTTGCTATCTTATTCAAAGCGAGCAATTAAGAAGTAGTAAAGATTTCTATTTTTGTGTAAGTATCTCAACACTACTGTGCTTATGAAGCTCTGACGTGGACGCTGGTAAACTGCGACAAACCAAACGCAGTAGCCATTAACAAGAAACTGAACTATCTAATTTATCTATTTTGCATAAAAAGGAGAATGTCTTTCTTTCTTTCAAAGTTACTCTTCAGTACAATTAAATATCAAACCAATGACTTGATAGCAGATATTAGCGATCGGCACATGCTGGGGCTCACAAGTCGCAAAGTACAGTCATCAAGAAAAGATTATCGTCATTGTAAATCGGTGCCGTTGCCCGGAAGGGGAGGAGGGGGGCGTCCGGCGTCAATTAGACGCGGGTGCAAGGGGGACCACCCCCCGTGCATCGCGTATCCAAAGGCTTTGCCCGGAAATTCGAGAAGATGTAGTTAGCAGCCATAGTTGCTTTGAAATAGCGAATACGGCGCTTACTGGCCAATTTTAATAGTCTTATACTGAGCCTAACATGCCTATGTTTTCCATTCTCGGTTATTTTAAGTCGTCAATAAATATATTAAAAGTTTTTATAGTTAGAAAAGTTTGTTAAGTCCTTTCATTACATATTGATTGTTATTTTTAAGTTAGTCTGTAAGCATTCGTGTGCAATAAAGATATCTTTCTACATTTGAAACAGATAATTAAATTTGTATTGCTTTGCATCAACAGCTATTCCGCTTATTATAAACTCGGTGCCTCTAATTATTGCCTGGTGGGTGAAGAAATTGGAAAATTGTATTAGGTCTATAAAATGTGTATGTTTGGGTGTATTTCTGTGTTTTAATTATGTTTAAAGGCAAGAAGTTTTATTTTACCCGACTGATTCCTCTTAGTACGGGGAGTGTCACTAAAGACATGACGCTACGTTAGTGAAAATTCAACATGGCGACTACTGGACGCCATTTTGTAAAAAAACATAAAGAAAATGAAAGTAAACAAAGTATGTCATGTGGGGTATCGTTGAATAGGTATTTAAAAAATATTATTTCATTCAATATTTTTCAACTTGGCTGACCGTTTAGGATCTACATCAAATCAAAGTTGCGTAGGACTTAATAGGCTTAAGACTGTAAAAAATCCCAAAAATGTTAATTCGGTCGGATAATGTTTTTTTTTTAATTTCAGCTTGTTTGTAGGTATACCTTTAACAGTCATCTAACGCCTATATAAAGCAAGCATAGCTTGTCAGGTTGAGGGCATCTAACTATACGTTACTAGCTGACCCCCGCAAACGTTGTTTTTCAAAATGAAAATTTCATGTTGGCCGATTCTCAGACCTACTTAATATGCTCACAAAATTTGATCAAAATCGGTCAAGCCGTTTCGGAGGAGTATGGCAACGAAAACTGTGACACGAGAATTTTATATATTAGAAGATGTAGCCTTTGAAATAGGGACTTATGTACCAATAGCAAATATATAGAAAAGTATTGCTGGATATTACTACACAGCAACATTTAGCCCGTCGTTAGCTCTACGCTTATGTTACAAGTACTAGACATCTGATATACTTAATACTAATATACAGGATCATCATCAACACCCTATTAACGTTCCCACGGCTGGGACACAGGGACTTCTCTCTTGACGAGAGAGATTAGGCCTTATTTCACCACGCTCTGGCCAAGTGCGGTTTGGTGAATGTCACATGTCCTTCCAACTGTTCAAAGTTCTCAGAACATGCCGGTTTCCTTACGATAAATAAATATAAATAAATAAATAAGACAGTTCTGATAATATAAGACATACGAAGATCTGTTTTTAGGAACCGTGCTCTTGTTAATTTTCCTAAACTTGCAGGTTTTTTACAATTTCTGGAAAACCCTGCATAATCAATTAAAAAAAATTTCTTTTCATAAAAATGGTTATAATTTTACAGGCTTTCAAAGTTCACATAAATAGAGGGAGCATGACGTCATATTGTAACAGTTTGTTAGATTAATAAAACTC
The DNA here is from genome assembly GCA_929108375.1 of Gymnoscelis rufifasciata. NCBI lineage: Eukaryota > Metazoa > Arthropoda > Insecta > Lepidoptera > Geometridae > Gymnoscelis > Gymnoscelis rufifasciata. The sequence continues at coordinate 3,489,505 of OV815320.1, forward strand.
GGTTTCAGATAGAAATTACCTGTTTTTCGATTAAGACAATTTTATTCGTAGATTTTTTTTATTTTCATCCGAGTACAGGATGCTAAGATTCAAAAGTAGTAAACATTCTTCGTGACTGTATTTATTGCTGAAAACTGCATTAAAAAGGGCGTTGAGTAATCGTCATTCGTCATTCTATACTTGGCAAGGAAGCATTAGAAATAGGTACCTATAAATAAATATAGGATTCTTAGGGATCTATCAAAACATACTTGTTATGCATCAATCGCCAATCAGGGCGACATTTCAATAGCAAATCGGTATAGAAGTATTTTCCTCCAACAAAATATCTATATATATAATCTATTCTATATGTTCTATACTCCAGGTTACGCCGTTACCCGCCAGGGGGCCGGTTTCAGGGTCCTTCATTGGTGCCCGTAAATCAATATCGGCCCTTAATTAGTGCGTTCGTAACGTGGGCTTTTCTCCCCTCGAGGAGTCGCGTTTTACGAACGTTTCCGGCCTTTTTTGCCGAAAAAGATGTTTGTGGCAGTAAATTTTCTAACACAAATTACAAAAAAGAAAAATAGCATGACCGCGGGGTGAATAACTTGATATTGTACTGATAGAAATAATTTGAGGTTACAAAAACAGTGCCCTATAAAAGGCGCTGTCAACAGGAACGGGTCTCTCATTCCACATCGAGTCTTCGCGCTGGAAGGATCTCTCTCTCTTGTGTGCATTGGTATCGTTTAGATTCAGTGTCCATTCGCTATTTTTGTGTCGGTTTGATCATAATCTTTTTTTTTCTGTAAAATTACCTTTAAGGTTAATAAATGTTGTTTTTTTTTAAATCATTTTGCTTTTGATTCCTAAAATCAGAAGTGGGATACTTCTCATTGTCCACATTCATTCTGACTAGTTTCAAGTTTTACAAACTCAGTTTTTGAAGATTTTAATATTGTGCTTTGTTTACATTTTCTAACAAAGGTGCATCGTTGCACCGTTATTGTCTTTGTGTTTTCAAGGAAATGAGGACGAGCCGCACCCGGTCTCGTCAAGGACGGCGCTCAATAAGGCTGTGGCGCTCGCGGTCCCGGGCGTCTCGTGGCCGGCGCTCTCGCAGCCACGCGGGCGGCTTAGGCGCATCTCCGGACAGCCGGCGCTCGCGGGACGGGCGCTCTGGTGGAGCTGCCCACTGCCGACGCTCGCTGGACGGGCGCTCTGGTGGAGCTGCCGACTGCCGGCGCTCGCTGGACGGGCGCTCTGGTGGAGCTGCCGACTGCCGGCGCTCGCGGGACGGGCGCTCTGGTGAAGCTGCCGATTAGCAGCGCTCGCTGGACGGGCGCTCTGGTGGAGCTGCCGACTGCCGGCGCTCGCTGGACGGGCGCTCTGGTGGAGCTGCCGACTGCCGTCACTCGCTTGTCGGGCACTCAGGCGTATCTCCGGGCTGCCGCTCTCGTGATGGGCGTTTCCGAGGGCCCTCGCGCTGCCGTTCTCGCTGCCAGCAGCCACAGAGCGCATGGCACCGCCACTGCGGCGATCGCCGATTGCGCAGCCCACTGCGCAGTCGCTCCCGTGACAGGCGCACACGTCGCCGCTCGCAAGCCGGGCGGTCTCCGGAACCATCTCGTAATCAACAAGACAGGTATCGCAGAGCAATTGTAAGTCTTTTGTAAAAGTGTTTTGTCACGTTTAGAGGCATTAGGTCGTACTCATCATTATTATGTGTCAAACTTTGATCCAAGTATACATGATGGCGCTTGGTTTGAAGAGGTAGACAGGGCTAAATCGATTAACGTATGTGACTACCGGGAATGTTTATCTCGAATAGGCTAGATCATGGCTTAGTGAATGGGTGTCCAACGATAGGTCGTGGACTAACTTCAAAGAAGATTTCAAACCTTTGTGTTTAAAAAAAAAAGTAGACTCAGCAAACATTATCTTTGAGGTTATGTCCACGAACTCTGATAAATTCCAGACATATGCGGAGTTTGCGCGTAAGTCATTGCTTCGCTTACGTATAGTTCGGTGTCTCAGCGATGATCTTACGAGGGACATTATATTGAGAGATATTACGGACTCCCCCCGTGATATAACTGCCATTAATGCTAACCTAAAACCGAACGACTTGGTTAATTATCTATCAAGTTTTATTAAGCCAGGTAAAAGTACCACTACTCACATTCGCACGAATGTCCAAGCGAATGCAAATAACCAATCATAAAATACAGGGTTTTATGAAATCTTTTAATGCAGATAAAAAATAATAAATGCTATTTGTGTAGTGAGGCAGGACATAGGCAAGCTACTAAGAGTTTAAAATTGAACACTGAGTAACCTTCAGTCGCCAAGCCTAATAGGAGCTCTAATCTAATATATAAAATTCTCGTGTCGCAGTTTTCGTTGCCGTGCTCCTCCGGCTTGACTGATTTTGATGAAATTTTTGAGCTTGTCCGGTGTCTATGAAAACGATCCGGCATCTATTTTTCATTTTCAGCCATCATTTGTCAGCTAGTAAATAAATAAATAAAATAAATTCAGTTCGGATAAAAATAAAATAAAAATAACTACTTTTGTTCCACCCCACCAAACAAACGCAGTGATATAGTGGTAGGAGTTGTTCAAGGTATTCCCATCGACATATTGATCGACAGTGGCAGATGGCACCTGCGTGTCACTAATCTCCTCTGCTGTGGTTAACCACTTCTCCTGCCCCAAGAAAATAACAAACTGTTAGATTAAGGGGGTAAGTGAGTCTATTACCAAAATAAACTCGTATGTAACTCTTACTATCGAACTAGACAATATTTCGCTAGAGGTAGATCTTTTAGCTGTACCGAGCGAATGTATGAACGCACCCATTAATATAGGGATCGATGTACTGAACAGGGAAGGTGTGACATATATACGAACTAAAGACTCTCAATATATTACTCGCGATTCAAGTACATCATCGTTGTTGAATCCGACACAAAGCTAGTAATCAACACAGATTTGGTAGGTGTCAATCTATCCCCGTTAAATATACTCTGAACACATGATTTCGGGTACTGCTATGTCAACTGTCAAAATGGGTTTTATGCACATCCACCTAAATAGCAATGTCCCTGTATGTTATCGATCCTAAAAGATGTCCCATAGTGAAAAATTAAAAGTAAGGGATATAGTTGAGGATCTATTGTCAAAAGGGATCGAACGTGAATCGGATAGATAACTCTTTATTGTACACCACAAATTCAAATTCCAAACAATAACAAGACAATTCATTGGAGTACAAAGGGCGGCCTTATCGCTGTGAGCGATCTCTTCCAGGCACTATCATTGGAGTCACCCTACTCAAGTTCAGTGCTTTTGGTTGAAAAGACGGATGGCTCCGATCGTATGTGTTGATTTTCGTGCGCGCTCAACAAGATTACAGTTAATTATAGGTATCCCTTATCTTTAATTGACGACCACATAGATAGACTCGGAAAGGTTAAGTATTTTACCACATTTGTTATGGCAACAGGTTTCCATCAAATACGCCTTGATGATGTATCCATCCCACTTACGAGGTTTGTCACTAGTGAATCGCACTATTAATTTTTGAAGATGACGTATGGGCTTACTAATGCGCCTATTGTTTACCAACGCATCATAAGAACTACTTTACGTAATTTTATAAATTCAGGACAAGTCCTTGTGTACTGTACATAGAAAATTGCCTTATTTTGTCTGATACAATCAATGAGGGTTTGCTATCTTTAAGGGAAGTTTTAGCCACTTTAACTAAAGCAGGGTTCTCAATTAATCTAAAGAAGTGCTCATTTATGTGTACTAAAATAGAGTACCTAGGGCGTGTTATATCTAATGGGGAGGTTCAACCGTCGCCTGATAAGGTTAAGGCGCTTGTAAATTCTAGTCCCCCACAAAGCGTCAAGCAAGTACGCCAGTTCTTTTTTTTTTTTTTTTTTTTTATTATTGGTAAGCCTTCATTTGACCACAATCTCACCTGATGTAAAGTGAAGATGTGGTCTAAGATGGAGCATAAAGGCCTAGAAGATGGCTTCTCCGGACCACATTACGAAACACGAAAAAATCGCTTCACGCACTGGCCCAGCCCGGAGGGTGGTGACAAGCCGCGGCCGAAGCCTACCACCAGAGACTGTTCTTAGCACCGAGCTTAGCACCACCCGGAGGTCACGTGTAAGGATTCAGAGGGTTACCACTTACGGACGTGAAAAGCCAAAACCTCCAAAAGTTCCTAGTTCTTGGGATTAGCAGGGTACTTTATAAAGTACGTTCCGAATTACTCCCTAAAAACAGCACGTATAGCTAACTTGACACGTAAGGAAGTAACTTTTAATTAGTGAACTGAACAGGAAGAAGTTAGACTGGGTATCATACAAAGGTTAACTAGTGCTCCTGTTTTGAATACATTTGATCCTACTTTGAAAACAGGTACATAACAAAAACAAAAGTCCATACAGACGCTAGTAGCTTAGGCTATGGGCTATTTTGATGCAGATACCTGACGATGGTTCTAAGCGGGTAATTGCTTACTACAAGCCAGGTGACCAAGGCTGCTAAACCGCGATATCATTCATACGAGCTTGAGACCCTGGCTATGGTCAAGGCTCTTTGACATTTCAGACAATTCTTGGTTGGCAATAAATTTACTGTTGTCACAGGCTGTAATGCCCTTAAGGCTACTCAGACGAAAAAAGGAGTTGCCTCCGTGTGGCAAGATTGTGGAAGTACTTGCAAGATTTTTATTTCAATATCACATACAGAAAGGGTGCCAAGTTGCCACATGCAGATTATCTTAGCCGTAACCCATGTAGTTCGGTAAATAACATTGATAGACCGTAACTGGGCTCAGATAGCGCAAGCTGGGGATGACGAAACGCGTAACATGATTCAGGCCTTAGAGCGGGGGGAATTAGATCCTTCTCGATATGTACTACAAAACGATGTGTTGTACTTTCGGTATGTACCTGTAGGAGAAGAAGCAAGACTGCTTTGTTACATTTCTAAAGGTCAGTGCTTGAGCTTTCTCCGCGTATTTGATGATGCACATTGTCATTTTGGTAATGTACGCTAGATCTTATCTTGAGACATTTTTGGTATAAGAACTTTTGTAAAAAAAAAAAAAAAATATAGGTCACTGTATATCATGTATTGCACACAAGAGGGCCCCTAGAGCTCCTCTTCAACCCATCTCATCATGGACAAGGCCCGACGTCCCCTTGACACGCTTCATATTGATGCACTGGGACCGTTACCTGAATCGAAAGGCTTAAACATGTTAAGTTAGTTGTGGATGGGTTCAGCAAGTACTGTGAATGCTACACCTGCTATTAAAAAGTTAGTGCGGGATGTTACTCCTGAACCTCGATTGTCGAATCGTGAGGCTAAGAGAGAAATTGCAAGACAAAGGACGGCCGAACAGTTGTTGAATAATCAGGCGTCGATGGACGCTCGTGTTAATCGGGACAAACGTCCCCTTCGTGTGTTTCAGGAAGGCAATCTGGTGTTCGTGATCAAGTATGCTCAGTCGAGGAGCAATCTGGATCACGGCATGCGCGGCCCGTATCGAGTGATCAGAGTGTTGGCTCATGATCGCTATGAGTTAAGACTGCTGTCTGGGTCGTACGGGACGACGTCACTCGCCGCTGTACAACATATGGTTCGGTGGCAGGGCGAGTGGACTCCCGTGTCATGCGCCGCCTTCTTGAGGGGTACGTGCAGCCCTGGGTTGTTGGATTCTTCAAGGCAGCGTGGCGGTGATTGATTCGGGTACAGCCCTGGGTCACCGACGCAATTCCAGCAATTGATTCGGGTACAGCCCTGGGTTGCGGGAGTCTTGAAGATGTGTTACGGTGATTGATTCGGGTACAGCCCTGGGTCACTGTAACGTTTCCAGTAATTGATTCGGGCTGTTTCGGGTCCTGGGTTACTGAAGGTAGCGCTATTCTGGCGGCCCCAGCAGCGTGACCACTTTTAGTAGATTTCTACTTTTTTGGTAGATTTGAGGCAAAGAGAACGATGATTTAGTAGTGCGATATCGTTTAGTAGATTTTGGTAGAAAATTGGTATTTTACGAACATTCTAATGAATGGGTCGTCCATTATACAATTTTTTGTATCCAGACCTAAAAACCGAACTTTATACTTTTTTGTCACTGAAGCTGGCAATACAGGACGACGAAAAATCTGTTTCAGGGGATTTCCCATAACTTAAGCAAACAAAACGTTAGGAAATCGCTATCTCTGTCAGTCATTAGATTTGTATGCGCTAAACAAAGATACACATTCTTTGTTTTTCGTTTTTTCATTTAGAAACAGAATCAAGACTGATGATCGTAACAGATTCTGTAACAAAAATGTTTGTGCAATCTTACATGCCAAAGAAGGTTAAAAAACGCTAGAGATTGCAAAAATTTTAAACTTGAAGCATCCATGCTACAAGTCATGAAAAATTACAAAAATATATAAAAATATAAAAAAATATTATGATTATGACGATAAATAAATAAAAATACTAGATTTTGTTCATATTATGTATTATTTTAACCACCTAGATGTGATAGATATTAAAGGAAGAATTTATGTAGAATTATAAATAGAACTTGGTAGATTTTGGTAGATTTGAGCCTCGTTTTTGGTAGATCGACTGATGAAAAAGTGGTCACACTGGGCCCCAGGATAGTGTCTACGATGGCCATGGAAGCTGGTCGGCTTTGCAAACCGACCAGTCGTTGTGTCGAGTACGTACACAGCGTGATATATTTGGCATGTAATTGGTGACGGTTATTCTGTACTGGTACAACTCTATATCGTTCCTCCTAGGTTAATGCTTGCTTGAACCATGACTTTTATTATAAAAGTGTAACCTACTCCTAACCTAACATGAATAACACACTAAAACAATAATTCGTCATATGTGGCTGTAGTGCCTTTTATAAATCGCAGTTTTATTAATTACAGCTACATGATAATGATGACCCAGAGCAGCACAGTCGGGCCCCGAGACACCTGACGTGAGCGATCGAACACCGGAGCCGCCTGCCCTGTTGGACCATAGCGTACCAGGGCCTTCACGAGGTCTAGACATGCCTAGTCTGGACATACACGAGGAATAAAGTCTGTCGAGACGCCAGACGTTGCCAGGAAAGCCGTGATAGAAATAATTTGAGGTTACAAAAACAGTGCCCTATAAAAGGCGCTGTCAACAGGAACGGGTCTCTCATTCCACATCGAGTCTTCGCGCTGGAAGGATCTCTCTCTCTTGTGTGCATTGGTATCGTTTAGATTCAGTGTCCATTCGCTATTTTTGTGTCGGTTTGATCATAATCTTTTGTTTTCTGTAAAATTACCTTTAAGGTTAATAAATGTTGTTTTTTTTTAAATCATTTTGCTTTTGATTCCTAAAAGTACTATAATATGATAAATTAGAACAATCATTAACAATCGCTATCAGAGTAATGCGCTTTCTAGTAGGCCTGCAAATCGAAATGTCGTGGAACAAGAATATGTTTGCCTGGTTCGTGCCATCCACACCTATTTTGCTCCATATACCAATTTTGAAACACCTTGTAAATTGGTACGTTCTTATTAAAATCATTTTGTTCCATTCTCGTGCACCTAAAGTCCCATCGGTATCGGTACAGAAGGTGTATCCTGTCTCACTCAGACTATTCTGTAACTGAGACATGCTCATAACCGCTGATTGCTACTTGGCATTTTACTCGGAGATGTTGAAAGATGTCCTTAGTGTTTATTATCCGGCTGTTGCCATTATCGCAGCATTATTCATTATCTCAGCTGGTTCGCATCCCTACCGTTATCCTTGAGAGTTTTTAATTATCCCAGCGCGGCCGCGGTTGACACCTCGCCGGAGCGACGCGGGGTTTTGCGATACGTTTTATTTTATTGCATCTTTTTCCGTTGGAATGGTTTTGTAAAGATAGGTTTTTTATAAACTATAGATGATTGTTTGTCCACAACCTCACCTGATGGTATGTGTCGATGTGGACAAGGATAGTCGAAAAAGCGGCTCAAAAAACTTTTAAGTGCCTGCATGTATTATATAAGACCAGCAATATTCATTTAACTTTGCATTTTCGGAATTATGATCTTAAGAAAAGGGGAAAACCCAATTAAAATCAAATGACAACGCTTGGAAAGCGTTAGGTTCCAAATAATAAAGAATCATCGAAGTCCGTTCACGCACGCTGCAATAACAATATTGAAAATCAATAAATAATCTCAATTTTTTGTATATTATACATTTTCATATCTACATATACTGTAGACTATCAGGTACTAGAAATCGCATTTTACCCTTCCAAATTTATAGGGTCTTAGTGGTGCCCCGCGGGGTTACCCGTGTTACAATAGATTTACCCGCGGAATTACATTATCCCGCGGTAAAAGTACCTTATGTCCTTTCTCAGGCTCTAGAGAATCTGTTTACCAAGTTTCATTCAAATCGGTTCAGTAGTTTTTGCGTGAAAGAGGATAAGATAGACAGAGTTACTTTCACATTTACAATACTGTAGTATTAGATGATGTTTGTGTGTACAACTGAATATTTATTTTCCTACTATCTTGTTTATGCCTTAGTTAATTTCATTTGACTCTAAAAACTTCAAATAAACAAGATAACTTCGTTCTCGATATTTCTCTGAAAACGCAAATGGAATTGTTCAGCACACATCTCAGAATTAGCGAGAAAATTCCCCATTCCCATTCTGGAACGGTAGCGGACGTAGGGGTATTTGCATCCGTTGGAAGAAAGGAGAAAAGAGCATGGGGTGCACACCCCTCCACACCCCTTCGGACAACCCCCATGTTACTTATCCACCTCTGAAGTAAAATAGAAGAGCAAGATTGAGGGTTCCGCCAAAGCTAGGCGACTGAAACGCGGGAAGAAGTACGCGACTCGAGGTGTCTCCAACGCGGGACATCTTTGCCTGAAAACGTTTTGCTTTGTGGTCGCGTAAAGCCATAAAAGTCAAAAGTCAAAAGTCAAAACGTTTATTACCTTAGAAGCACATAGCCTGGACAGGTCAACTTAAAATTAATAAAACTAAATTGCTTAATAACTTTTTAAATTATCATGGTTTTTAACAATACTATGATCATGGCGCTTGCAACAGCGTCGAAATATCGGAAAACTCAAAAACCGACAAATCATGGTATGTTACCCGTTTTAAATCATAAATTGCTTAAACAAAAAATATCAAGGAAATAACATTGTCTTGACAGTTCTCTTCAATGTTTTATACTGAGTTGAGAAGCGAATAGAACAACACAGCTTTATCAGTTATTACAATTGTGTAGTTATTACAATTTTGGAGTTCTTATATAGGTTCTTATAGGTAACTATTATAAGTTTAAAATTTACAATAAAAAAATGCTTGTCATAGTAGGTAGTCATTGTGCATAGTAATGTATTGGTACATAATGTATTGGTATTGGTTCTTTGCAGTCGCTTTGGTCGCGCTGGCTTGGCCAAAGCTTTAGGTTTCATACGGATTGTTGAGCTTTTTCGATGGAAAGTTTTGATAGATTTTTGATGGTTATGTATTTTTGTTAGAGAACAAATATTTTAACTCAGCATACTTAATTTATTCAGATCATAACGTTTAAACAAACGATGAAATTTTAAGTAATTTGGAAAAGATTAAGAAACATTTGATGAGAATAGAGAAACGCAAAACCCACATTATACCTACTTAATAAGTACCCCCTTGTTAGCGACGACGATCTTATATTTACTTAGTTAAGGTTTAAAATCGTACGCGGAATAAGACGTAGCATTTATACGTATAGAGATGTGCACTGTGCCACAGATTAGCTAATAGTAGTCGCGGACAGACCTTTGTACCCGCGTATTCTGGAATAAGTATAGAATAAGTTATAGTTTATTGTTTGTTTACGTTTATTCGGGAATAGGCACAGAATAAGCAATAGTTTTGGTTGTTTACGTTTTAAAAGGACTTCGAGTTATTTATAGATATTTCTAGAACCTTATGTTTTGATATAAATACGCGGACTGTGTTCCGAGTATAATGCATTCAGTATTTGGATACGAACAAGTGAACAAGTGAAAATATCTCGAAGAGCGAAGAATAAATAGCAGTAGTGACTTGAATATAAGTAGTCGTGATTGTGAACAGATAATAAATCTGTGTTGAGAAGATCTGGAGTATCATTGACATCTTCCCGCCAGCACCTGAGTCGGAGAGTTACGCCTTCGACAGAAAAGCCGTTACATTTTGGTTTCCTCTACCATTGTGTTGCGGACGTCCGATACAGTTTTTGGTCCTTCGAGCCGGATCGGGAATAAGAGATTGAGGAAGTGTGAAGTGAAATTTCGCACGATGCCTATGGGATACTTCAGAACTGCTGTTCCTCATACGGAGGAACAAGCTGAACAGTCTACGTCTACGCATTTGACTGTGCCGACTGAATCCACCGTCCCGATGCCAATTGGAACTTCTAGGACAGAAGTACCGTCCACGGCAGCGGATTTGTATGAATATCCTGAGCGACCAGGAGAAATAAGGTGGTCGGCGCAGATGAGAAAGAAGAACATTGGAGGAAAAGGATTTCCACCGGGTAGTTCTTCAGAAATGTTGTGTCCTACTGCAGATGAAAAGTTGGAGAACATTGGAGGGGCAGTCACTGTTCCACCGTCAGCGTCTTCATCAAAACGATCATCAAGATCCATGAGGATATCACATCGAGAATCCGCTCAGAAAAAGATGGAAAAATTAAAGGCTAAAATTGCCAGACTTGAAGTTGAAGCCGCTCTAGCCAAAGCAAAGGAAGAAGCTGCAGCACTTGCGGCGAGACTTGTCCAGAGGAGCTTCGCTTCATCAGATATTGAATCTGAAGATGATGAATTGGATGATGAAAAATCATTACGGATAGAACAATGGGTTAAAACATCCACTAAATTAAAGAAAGAACCGAAACCACAAACGGACCAAACTAGTGAAAAGAAAGTACTAAAAGCCGAGATTCTACATGCTGAAGCTCCTGTGCAAGTTCAAGTTATCAAAGAAATTCAGAAACTTGTCGACACCATTCTTTCTACCAAGGCACACCAAGGTACAACGGTCTTCAATTCAGAAAGCTGGAATCTTCCAGAATTTCATGGAAATTATGAAGAATGGCTTCCCTTTAAGAGAGCATACGATGAGAGTGCATCGCTATGTACTGCTGTGCAAAATATGGCTCGTTTGAGGAATGCCATAAAGGGAGAGGCTAAGAACGCAGTCAGGAGTTTGCTGTTCGCTGCGTCGGATCCTAAAGATATCGTCGTCTCTTTAGAAAGAAGGTTTGGAAGACCGGACTACATTGTGTTGTCGGAGCTGCAACGAATAAAGGAGCTGCCGAAGATTGGAGATTCCCCCAAGGACATATGCATCTTTGCGAGTCATGTCGAGAACGCCGTAACGACCATAACGGCCTTGGAGAGGACACATTATCTACATTCGCCTGAGGTTAGTCGTGCAATCTTAGATAAATTACCACTCATTCTTCGTTTTCGTTGGCTAGATTTTGCGAGAAGTGTGGCTAAAGATTTGCCACAATTAACTAAGTTAAAACTATTCTTAGAAAATGAAGCAAACTTATGTAGCGAGTTTGCTCCGCCAGAATTTATAAGAAAAAAATCTAGCGATTCCCGATATCAAATAAATGCTCTGGAAGAAGTTGACAACGTTTTGACAAATACTGCACAACCTTTGAAAAAATGAAAAGAAAATGCAGTAATTGTGAAGAGGAGCACTGGCTTACGGAATGTAAGAAGTTCAAAGAAGCCACAAATAATAATCGATGGCAAATAGTAAGGAAACATCGTTTATGCTTTATGTGTCTGCGACGAGGTCACAGAATTGTGGACTGCAAAGGACAAGCTTGCAAAAAATGCAAGAGGAGGCATCACACAATGTTGCACTTGGAGCCGGTTCAACCAGCACCGTCATCGCAACATGAAAATTCTGAGGAAAGTAAAGGCAAAGAGAACGGCATTGTATATCATTGTTATTTTCAAGAAGAGGAAAAAGAAATCCCAGTCTTGCATGAGAAATTGATAAACTCAAAGAACGCCGATTTTAAAGAAAACGATAAAGAAGAAATAAAACCGGAAATTTTGAACGAGATTAATAAGGAAATTAAAAATAAATTTGTTGAAGAGACTTCCGATAAAAACGAAATAAGTGCGGAGGTGAATTCCGGAACGAGGAAGAAACTTCTGATCCCGGTGCCTGCACACGCTATGGACTATGAGCGGAATGACTTGAAGTCTTCCGACATTAAAAATATACGGAAAAGGCAAGCACAATCAATAAATACTACAGCAAATGACAGAGTGATTAAAAAGAGCTTGCCACAGAGAATGAAGAACGTCAGTACTCCACTGGAAACCCAAAGGAAGAAACATAGGTTGGCGTCTTATGAGCCAAATTTAGAAAGTTATGCAGTTCCGAAAGTAACTAACCTGAACTGTCTTGCCAATTGGAAGAAACGGAAACGCAGCATCTGGAAGAGAAACTCATCGTCGCTACGGAATGATGGAGTGCTTGTCTGCAACGCGCACTAGGGGGGAGAATGTTAGCGACGACGATCTTATATTTACTTAGTTAAGGTTTAAAATCGTACACGGAATAAGACGTAGCATTTATACGTATAGAGATGTGCACTGTGCCACAGATTAGCTAATAGTAGTCGCGGACAGACCTTTGTACCCGCGTATTCTGGAATAAGTATAGAATAAGTTATAGTTTATTGTTTGTTTACGTTTATTCGGGAATAGGCACAGAATAAGCAATAGTTTTGGTTGTTTACGTTTTAAAAGGACTTCGAGTTATTTATAGATATTTCTAGAACCTTATGTTTTGATATAAATACGCGGACTGTGTTCCGAGTATAATGCATTTTTGACAAAGTCTGGCACAACGGCTTGATTTTCAAGCTGTTTAAACTTGGATTGCCAGACCGTCTTGTACTCATCTTACGAGACTACTTGTCAAACCGCAGCTTCCGCTACCGCGTGGAGGGCACTCTCTCAGAACCCAAACCCATCCGAGCCGGGGTCCCCCAAGGATCGGTCCTCGCCCCCCTCCTTTTTACGCTGTACACCAGCGACATACCCACTACCCATCAGGTAGAACTCGCCCTATTCGCAGACGACACAGCCTTGTACGCGTCCGACACCAACTCAACGCGAGTCTGTATAAGGCTGCAGTCTGCGCTAGACTCCCTAGCAGACTGGTTTAGGAAATGGCGCATCGAGGTGAACCCAACGAAGAGTGCAGCAGTGTACTTCTCGCGGGGTTATCCCAAACCCAAGCCCATTCGTCTCTTTGGTCAACCCATCCCATGGGTAAAGTCGGCCCGCTATCTAGGCGTCTACCTAGACAAACGTCTTAACTTCAAGACCCACATTAAAACTGTTTGCAATCGAGCTAAGTTCGTACTTAGTCGGCTCAACAATCTCCTTAAATCGTCAAGTAAAATGTCCCTTAGAAATAAGGTGACACTTTACAAAGCGGTTATTCGCCCCATCATGACCTACTCATCTGTAGCGTTCGGGCACTCGCCCAACGTAAAATCCATCCAGATAGTACAAAATAGATTCCTGCGCAAAGCCACTGGTTGTCCGTGGTACGTCCGCAACAAAGATCTCCACAGAGATCTTAAGCTCGAATCGATTGCCTATATCATAAAAGAGGCCGCTGAGCGTCACTATGAAACGGCAATCGAGCACCCGAACCCACTCATACATAACATACCTCAGTATGACATCGACCCTCCTCCCACGAGTTCTCTCCTCCGTCGACCGAGACACGTTCTCGGTGACCCGCTAGACCCCATCTCAGCCGCTAACCCGGAGTTAGCATCCCCCAGTCCCGATTTAGAAAATAACATACAAACTAAAAACCGGACCCGCCGGCGGGGCCGAAGAATCCCTATTTCCGCCCGTAGGTGTAATTTTACACCCGGGCGCAATAATCCATAGTCCTCTTATATACTGGCAACAGCCCAAGCCGAGGTCCGTTCCTAAGTGGAGCCCTTGTGCGTGTTGCCCCAACCTAACTTTTGGGGCGCCGCCCTAACGGAACACCGATGCTAACGCGTCGGGTTCGGTTAGGACGCCGCCTTGGTTGAGACGCCCTCTGCGTCCGCCACAGTCCGGTAACGCTGTCATGGCCATCTGCGGTCAACAGCATAAAATGTCCATTCGAAAAAAAAAAAAAAAGAGTATAATGCATTCAGTATTTGGATACGAACAAGTGAACAAGTGAAAATATCTCGAAGAGCGAAGAATAAATAGCAGTAGTGACTTGAATATAAGTAGTCGTGATTGTGAACAGATAATAAATCTGTGTTGAGAAGATCTGGAGTATCATTGACATCTTCCCGCCAGCACCTGAGTCGGAGAGTTACGCCTTCGACAGAAAAGCCGTTACATTTTAGTTTCCTCTACCATTGTGTTGCGGACGTCCGATACACCCCTTGTCTATTTGTTTTTAAGATATATTCTAAGTACCGCACATGTTAAAACTTTTTTTATTTTATGATATGTGATCTTTATTTGACCACAATCTCATCTGATGTAAAGTGACGATGTGGTCTAAGATGGGGCATGAAGACCAAGAAGGTAGAATGGCAGGTAGGTACATGTTAAAACTAATTAAATTCATAGTAAACACTACTTTACATAAACTTTTTACACAATATGCTATCTATACGTTCACTGTACTTGCGTGCATGACAAGGACAGGAATATGAGTCCTATTCGTTGGACTTGGTAGCTTAAACTAAGGTAGCACTAGAGTCCTTTCTGAACTCCGTGCTAGAGCCAGTAAAGGGTTCTACCTAGGATAAGCAGTAACGCAGTGTTCCGTAGCATAATGAGGTCACAGCGCGGTAACTCCGCCGCGCCGGCTGAAGTAGCCCAGTTAGAGCACCCAGCCGAATAGCACCTGCACAAATGTCCTGTCAATGTTTTCGGGAGGAATACAAACTTATTTTCGTTAATACAAATTTATTCTTACGTTTATGATTACGAACAGCACTAACAAAATAACAGCTTAGTATAAGCTAGAGCAGACGTAATTTAAGATACAGATAAAAATAACTAGATATGTAATATAGCACCTGCCAAAAACATTTATGGTAACCCTTTATAGGTGTTGTCAGTGATAGTTCAGGTGCTATTCGACTGGGTGCTGTAAATGGAGTTAGACAGGGGCTTTTCGCCCATGTGCTGGAAGTAAACTATGGCAGGTGCTATTCGCGTAGGTGCTATTCACCTGGGTGCAGTAACTACTGCCGCCGGCTGCAAAGCGCACACCGCGCACTGCGGTCGTTCTCAAGTAGACGCCAGTGTGCGCTGGGTTATAGTGCAGCCTGGTGTTAATACCATGTAGCTATTGCAATCAGATGCTATCATAGTTCAGAAATGCAAAACACAGTTTCTTCTTTGTCACTTAGATTTAGACTTAGAAGTGTAATTTTGATTTGTTTTCAACCAAATGTCTATCGAATATACAAAGAGAAGTTTGTTTAATTTATCTCAGATCACGATATAACCTAAGACTTCCTTAGTGTGCAGTGCAGGTGCAGTAACGATTAAATACCTAAGATACTCGTACCTAGGGTGTGATTCCAACTACAGAATCAGAGTATAAATGTCATGCACTGAGTTGAATATGGCAGTTACATATACACAAGCTGTGAAATCTATTATCATAGCTACAACCGTAATTCCCAATTTATTTATTAAATAAATGCCTTCACTCCAATAGCAAGTGAACACGTAATCGGCCCCAGGAGAGCAGGTGAAAGCGCGCTGTTTACGACTACCGGCGAGATCGCTCATGATAATAAACTGAACTGTAAATAAGTCATTTCATCTCAATCATCTCTAAGTTCTGTTCGGTACGGTTCTGTGCAGTGGGTTAGATGAGTTAAAATCAGTTAAAACTTGAGGTAGCGGGTTCGATTCCCGCAGCCCCTCGACGGAGAGAGACTTGAGAACAAGAGCCGCTGTCTCTTTCTTGTAATTTTTAGGTTCGTTCCCGAGAAAAAGGGGGATGGGTGGAAATGTTATGGGAACAGACCAACCGTGGTTTTATATTTTTCTGGTGTCTTAGCAAAACGAATCCGAGCATATTTGCCGGTCCTCTCATTTAGCAAACTCAACTTCTTTTAGGGCCTGCTCCACAACACTGTTTAGTTTCTGTAGTATCTATGGTACACAAATGTATGTCTTTGTCTATTAGCTATGTTGCTGACGCTGTATAAATCTGACAGGCGAATTCAGAGATACAAACAGGGATTGGTTACCATGGCAACGAGACGGCGCGACCTACTTAATCCAGCGTCCGGGCTATTCGGGCCTCGACTATGTTGATGTGCTAATACCAAGTTAAATATAAATGTTATACATAACTCCGATATCATCTTCGTGACCTTTTAATTTTATACTCCATTTAGGTAGATATACCTATCTGTCCAAAAACCAGTACTAGTTGGAGGGACGACTTCTTGAAGGCCGCGGTCTCATGGAGGATGCTGACAGTTTCCAACGATATTACTGGAAATCTTTGCTATGTGTGTATAATTTATCCTACTGCCCACTGCTGAACAAATAAAATAAAATATTTTGAATAACTCAGAAAATCAGAAAACGTCTCATAGTCGGAGTCTCGCCCGTCCTGGCGTGTTTTTGTAGATGCCAATAATGAAGAAAGCAATCCCATCTGAAGGCCCCGTCTGTGTGACAGACGAACACGCACTGCCCATTTGCCTAATGATTAATTATAAAAGTAGAAAGCTAAAAAAAAACGAAAAAAAAAGGTGTGTGTGCGATTCACACACGATAGAAGTGAAACTTCAGTAAATAGACGAAAGAATAAGAAGAATAAAAAAAAAGTGTGTGTGTGTCAGCTACGACGCACGATTGGAGTCTACTACTTACGAACTATAATTATGATATATATCGAATAGAAAAAAAGGGTAAATGAACGCAAAGGAAACAAACATATATCTGTAATTATTCGGATTATTTATATTACTTCAATAAAGCGTATTACATAAAGTATGTTACAAAATAATATAAATAAAATACAGCAATACCTATTTGCGCGATACTTCGTAGTCTCAACTACGAAGTATCGCGCAAAGAAATTTAAATAAAGCATTGTATTTGTGTCTCTTACCATTTCCGTTTCATCTTTTTGCATCCGGTTTGAAATCACTACGATTCTATAGAAGTTTCACTTCAAAAATACCATCTGCACCACGACACCAAACGCCCGCTTAAAAGCCCGCACCACGCCGCATCACGCCCTCAACACGCCCGCACAACGCCCTCAACGCCAGCACCACTTCTCTTCACACCTTTATAATTTTTACAATCTGACAATCTGACGCGAGATCAACATTTTACCCCATTAAAAGAGTGTTTAGCGAAGTTTCCACTATAAATGTTTTCTTGTGGTAAAAAATGGCCTTCACTGTGCATCTATTTATTTTTACATTGTTATTGATTTTTGCAAGTTTATATAAATCCTTCCAAGAGAGAAAATGCCTTATAATCAGATATTTCCCGTCCGTGTTTTTGTAGATTCCAATAATGAAGAAGACAAGTCCGTGTGACAGACGGACACGCACTACCCATTTGCTTAATGATTCATTTCAGGCCGGGTACGCGGGTGAGTGCTGAAAAATTTACGGATTCTGAGCGATCAAAACGGAGAGAATGTACAGATATCTGGATAAGCTAATTAGTCCATTAATGAGATACTTTGAATGAAAATGTGTTGAAACAAGATAAAATATTAAGAAATGAGTCATTCCCGAGCTTAAGCCACCGAGCGGCCGAGTGAGTGAGACACTAAGCCCCAATCATTTACATCATTTTATGCAAAAAATCGAGTTTTATTGGACCATGTTTAACCGTCAAAAAATGACAATTTAATTTCAGTTAAGCGGTAAACCGCCGGTATTGATAGTATTCTTGCACGCCCAAGATGACTGGTAGAGAATGCTTCTAGCATTAAGTCCTCCTCTGTATATTGTTTTCTGTGCACAAAGTATAAATAAATAAATAAATAAACCGAGTTAAGGCTGATCTGATCGCGTTTATGCGACCACACAATGGTGAAATCGAGGCTTTTCTCTTGGATTTGTGTTAAACCCACTTAAATTTGTATCCATATTTTCTCCACTATTGATATTAAACCGTTCCATCAGAAATTCAGATTTCAGCAAAGTCCTCCAAGCATCCCGTGCAGCTAGGAATATTCGAGACGCAGTGATTACAGTGCGAACATCTCATAAATACACAGACACAGGTATAGTATATGGTATATATAGTAGGTATATAAGCCTCAGTCGAGGGTAAGACGAGCGTCCGCTGCGGGCGGCTTTGTGCGGCTCTCAAATTACGCCCGCGTCAGGTTCAGGGGAGAGGCGTTTTCGCAAATCTTTCGTATAATTAGGCATGTATAAGTAAGTATAATATAACCATTTTTTTATGTATGCGGCCCGCCCCGGCGTCGCTCGGGTAAAAGAAGTTCCCGGCAATTTTTCCTTATTTGCTCACCGTTTAGACCTACCCTGGACTACGACAAACATTTTAAAACCAAAATCAGCTCAATCGGCCCAGCCGTTCTCGAGTTTTAATCAGACTAACGAACAACAATTAATTTTTATTTAAATAGATTTGTTTTATTAGTTTTTGGTTTGTGACATTTTTTATTTATGATTGTTTTTATTTTGTATAGTTGATTAATTTGTTAATTTTTAATGATTTTAAACTTATGGTAACAGACTTTTTTGACAGAATGTCAAAAAAGTCCTTATTGCATTGGGTTTTTCCTGTAAAAATAGGGTAAGATAATATAAATAAATAACACAATTTGGCCAGCGAAGTTCTAGGGTAACCGTACCCGTACCCAAAGGGTAAAATCTCTATAGCTGAGACTTCACCGTCTGACTGTCTGTCAGATACCAGGCTGTATCTCATGAACCGCGATAGCTAGAAAGTTGAAATTTTGTTGCCGCTAACTAACAATCAGGTAGATATTATTTACATACAACAGTCGTGATTTTTTCCGAAGATTAGTAACGTTGCGCTAGGCCAGTACTTGGAAAGGGGAAAGCTCTGACTACTTCTTTTATTAAAAATATATATTACATAATTATACTATACTGTTAATTTTGATTATTTTTTATTGAAAAAAGTGTATAAACTGTACAGGTGAAGTACGAGTGAATCGCATAATTTTAAATTTTTTTTTCGTTACGTGGCATAGCTAATAAATTTCTATGTAACCGGTGATATTCTTTGCCGACTTACTATATCTATACCATCTATATTTATAGATAGAATAAAGGAATGGTTAATATGTCAATAATACGTGTCGATGGTTAACTAAGTCAAATCAATGTCAAAAAAATAATAAAAATGTAAATCTATTTGTCTAAATTTTAACAATTGTCTAATTTTACTCGGAGATGCTAAGGCATGAAATAAAACACAACCACTATATGAATAGCATTTATAATATTCATTACTGGTGTCCTTGTTTAGAACAAATATGTATAAAGAAATCGCTTCTGCTCGTGCCGCGGCCGCAGCCCACGGGGTGGGAGCGGCAGGTGGCTGTATTTTGGTCGACCGCGCGCCGACTAGCTGTCGCCGCTCGCTTCAGCTTATGTAACGGGCACATAGCCTTATATACCCGCTTATATACCCGCAGGTTTCAGTACATAACCGGACTTCACGGCTAGAGGGTATTGGCAAGTATATTGTTAGTACCGTCAGCTATTGGAGCAAAAGTTCTTTGAGTTATGGGTAACAAGGTTCAATGAGAATATATTAATATGGTATACGTGAATGCCTGACTGTTGTGTAGGTCCTAGATATTCTAATGAAAGAAAGGGTATTGAAGTGTAGCTTTCAGGTTATGTCTAGTAAGACAGATAGTTTGAAGGTTTTGAATAGTGATGTAACAGGTTCCATTTGAGAAATCTCACGTAAAAAATAACGGAAGAATAAAGCTTCGGCGAACCTGCGGCTGCGAAACTGGATGCTTTAAGATTTTTTTACAGAATTTCTTCTATTTGTTTAGTGCCACTATCTTTTCGTTTCTTTTATTTCCTGTTCATCCTAAGGTTGCCCGGAAGAGATCGCTCATAGCGATAAAGCGGTTTTTAAATTAATAAAAGTTTTATTTTTCAAGTTTATTTTAATTTGTGTGATTTACAGTAAAGGGTTTTTAGTCTAATCTATACGGGGTTCACTCGCACCTATATACGTTTAATTATGTACATGGGTAGATGAGAGATGTGATCAGTTCACGGAGCATATAACGTCGAGAGAGAGCCACTTTCCGCGCGAGTCCACGTTGCTATAATACCAAGTTTAGCTCGAGAGACACACGGGGTTTTAGTTCCTCGCACAACGTTGATATCTTAAATAGATAGATGACTACATAAAATAATGGGTATTATGTTTAGTCTGTCTGTTAGCCCGTCCAAAAATACTAAGCAGTTATTTGTGCTCTATCAAATTAATAAGAAACTGCAGAGATATAGCATCAAAGTCCGGAATGGGGGTTTGTTACTGCGAAATTTAGCACAATTAGCATGAAAGAGTTACTTCGTGCGAAACTTCAATACACTGTTAGACTGTTACCTACATCTTGATTTTTCATATGCAAGAAAAAAAAATAGGTGTAATCTTTTTTATAATCTAAATAACGGACGTATTATTTTTTTTTTAGTCATCTACCCTGTTGGGTATCTGCTTAAGCTTAGCTCTAAGACACTTTATTTAAGCTCAACGAATAATATGGATAATTAAATTTTATTTGTTTTATTTTTTGTGCCACTGTTGGGTAGATGATGTCATTAGATCATGAAGCGCAATTCGAGCCATTTGTCGCCAAATAAATAAATTTATATTCAGTTTAGCAATTATTTTCACTTCTTAATGATATGTGATTTTTGTAACCATTGTTTTGTTTTGGTGTACACCAAGTCTTTTTGTATTGTGTTGTTTAGCTCTAATGAGACACACAGTATTATCGTTTGACACACAATATAGATACTTGCTCATGGGCATATTATGTCGCACAACTTTTGAGTTTCTTCGAGTTCCTGTTGAAACCTGATTTACCAAACCACCTTCAATTTGGACCTAATATTTATCCCATTTGGCTTATGTATGATCAGGTTCCAGCGTTTAAGTATTCCATAATACTGGCGATCAATGGAATTATTTAATAATATAATCATTTCTATTGATTGTCTATTTCGTGGAATTATATTAATCAATTTGTTTTGGTAACAAAATTGGGCAAAACATTGTAATCATTGTTATTGTTAAGCACCTGTAAACTAGCATTTTTCTCTGTAAATTACTGAAAAATATAATTAGTTCCACAAATACTTCTTAATTATTTGATATGTGTACCAATTTAGGGTAGATCATATCTCCAGCGTACGAAGCTAGTCTGCTACAAGCATATTATTACGTTTCGAAGTCCACGTGGCTAAAATACCTAGTTACTTGTGACACACGGATGTTCTATTCAACAAACAAAGAGAGCCAATATAAAAACACATACCTACTGTACAGTTAAAGAATTTGTTAGCATTACTAATTTAATTGGCTCACCATTGTATTTGTTAGTATTTATTTCTTTATTTAATTTATCTGTTGGTGCTTCTAATAAAATAAAATAAATGAATATTAACCATGATTGATTATGGATAACCATGATATTTTCAAAAGTTATTAAATAAATGAAATTAAATGAAAAGTATTTTACTGTTTTAGCTTTTAGCTTTACTGCGGAAATCCATAATTTGTAGATATAAACAACTAAATTTAGATTTCATGGCTGTTTATTCATTATTATGTTGTATTTTGAGTACTATCTTGTTTTTTGTGCACCAGTAGGTATATTAGTCGATAATTAATAAACCCTTAATAGTTTCCCTAATAAAATAAATAGTTGAAGTTTATTAATATTGCTTATTTAATATATATCTGAATAGAATAAGAACATTCAATGCTTTTGCGTAAGTACAATAAAATTAACAGTATTAAAATGAATTTGGTACATAAACAAACAACAACACAGTGGACAGCTTAAACAGACAGACACAACAAAAAAAACATAAAACCACAAATAGATAATTAGCTGCAAGGCTGTGCTGCCATGTACCAAATATTTTTTTTCAATTATTTCTGATTTGGTTATTTACCAATCTCAATTAAGCTTTCTAGTGTTATATTGACTTGTTACTAGGTATTTGTAAGTTTTTGGTTTTCCATTATATAAATAAATATCCTACATTTGTCTACTGCTAAAATGCGAGATATCTCCCCCGTCTGTACGTAGGTACTGTGCCCCAATACTGCAATCTGCAAAACCAGAATCCGCATCTACATAAGCAACTGCGAAACTCCTGACCATTTCCGCTGATCTGAGCAATCTTTCTAAATAGGTATCATACCGCGTTCTAAGCTCACCTTTTAGTTCATTCCAATAATTAGTTAAAGATATTTATTTAAATTATACATCTATGAATTCTTTTTTCGTGCAAACGAAAAATCAAGACGCGAAGCGTGGTGTAACGCTAAATTCATTCATTAATTACGTCAAAACCCCCACTTCGGAACTTTGATGCTCTAGACAATACAAACAGCTTACCACGGGGCTAGATGTTATTATGTGGATTCTCCGGATTTTTTTTCTCTTGCATTGCAGTCGGACTTGTCGGGAAATATATATTTTTTTCTCTTCTTCCGCAGACGGACTTTCGCCCCCCGCGCCACCGAGGCAGTCGAGATAAGTCATATAATACGCTGCAGATGCAATATCAGCGGATATCTGAGCAGGTCGCGTTGGCCTTTACGTCCCGGGATGTCCTCCGTTAGACGCTGCCAACCGCAGGCTAAGACAGCGCACAGATTAGACACGGTAGCGAGAAGCGTTTTCCTCATCAACGGATGCAAATTGAGCGGATATCTGAGCAAGTTTATTTATCTGAGCAGGTCGGCGTCATTCTTTACGTCACGGGATGTCCTCCGACCGCAGACCGAGGCAGCGAACATGTAAGACGCAGAAGCGAGAAGTAGCTTTGTCTGTTCATCATAGAAAGTTTTTGCGTGTTTCGACTTCAAATCTATGAAAAACTGGCATGAGGCTTCTGACCAGGACAGTAGCGTCGCTGTTTGTATGCGGACTAAACACACGAATTTTTTTGAACAGCGTTAAACCAAATTTCAGTGTTGTGCTCGCCTATTATAGGCACATGTTCCATAGTTAATAGTATTTACAATGTGTACTTAATTGTTTTTTGTTATATGTGCTGTTGGTGGTGCCTTAAATAAATAAATAAATAAATTTGGTAAAGATCCCTGCCCTGGTTTGTGTGCAGTGCCGTTGCTAATCTATTTTTATTCATCGAAACCTTAAATCGAAAGTGGGTTAAAACTACAGACCAACAATTTATGGGCACCGGTACGTACCTACGTCATGATTGTGTATGTAGATTTTAAAAGATTTTTGTGCAGAGAGGCATTCCTTATAAAATTCAAAATATAATCATCCAATATTTTTGCGTCCAAATTCCCAATTTTATTAATCAAAGCCTCTAGCAGAATTCTAAGAACTCCCGAACGCCACAAAAGCACAGGATGTCTGAAGAGGAAATGAACTTGTGTGCTGCAAACTTGCAAACTAAATACGCTACGCTTATGACAGACACCATTACATCGTCCGAGGCCTTACGTCGTCATCAGAGAAGCACGTATTCTAAGCTCGAGCAGTGGAGCTCGCGCTCTGAGTCCTATGTACTATGTACCTTGTATATATGTATATTCACATGCTTTGTCCAAACCGCGATGGCGGTGCTTTCAGTGGCAATTTGAGATGTGAGCGCTAGTGGTTTTTTAGTGATTTAACTTTATTTACGTTGGTAAGATTTAATAAAACTGTTTCTAATAATGTGAGATGTGACTTTGACTAATGTATGACTATGATTTAATTTCCTTTATTAAAGCTCATTGAACATTTTTATTTTAATAGTTTGTTTTATGAAACTTTGAATGGACATTATCTAATATGGCTTTTGTAGACTTTAGACTCATTCAGTTTATTAATAAATTTAGGTTGGTATTAAGTTAAACAAATATTAAAACTCGGGCCAAGAATCACGCAAACTGTATATATTCCCTGTATAATGTTTTTAGTATTCCGAAAATCCTCTAAATATACCTACCTACTATATCATCAAATATTATAACCACCATCACCCGTAGACTGATTGCTACTCATCCTCCCCAAGCTCATCATAATACAACAATCACGTTATTACAAACTCTTTATACAACAACGTTAAAGATTACATTTCTATACAACTGAAAACTAACTACACCGAGTGAGCGGGGGGTGGGGTTACTACGGCACTCACAGTTTCATTCATAACTTTTTACAACTTTATCTGAGGCAATAGCTTCTACATATTTATGTGTTTGTGACTGTGGCGGGGCAAAGATTATGGTGCAGACGAGATATTTGATGTACCTAAACATTTTTAGCTTGCTTAGCAAATCTTGTTGCTATTGTTTTGTGTACCTAGTACAGTTTAGGCTGATTTTAGTGTCACGCTAACCATAGGCGCTTAGAGTTTGGCGCGTTGGGCAATCTGTATCGAAATACTGTCAGCGCTGACATCTTTAAGCTAATGGTTACGCTAAACGTTTACGTGCAGACGGTTGGTGTTATTTTAAAAGGCTTCTTAGCTTAGCTTAGCAGATTGCTACACGCGGAGCTCTCAGCGCCGATCAGGTGACACTGAAATCAGCCTTAAAAGATTTGTAGTTTGTTCGTATAATTAATTATACGTTCGATATAAATGTCTAACTTGATGAATGACGAGATGAGACGACATGTTTTCCATATAAACGGAGTTACTTACAAGCAACGCATTCACGCGCTACGCTCCGTGGTGCGGGGCAATGTGAGAATCGCGTAAACAGTGTCCTATTGCCCTCGATAACCACATTACAACAATAAAAAAATTTTTTTGAAGGGGTGTGTCCTGTAATTTGAGCGAGCAAAACCAACAAAAAAGAGCTTGATATTATGCTCTTGTTGCTTTTTACTCGCTCGAGAGCTTTTAACAAGACGTTTCATTCCTTTTTTTAATAGTAAAAACATTAGCTTTATCTTTCAAGGGTTTTAGAAGTAAACGCCTTCAATGAAAGCCTCCTCTGCAAAATCATCTTTGGCAACATGGCACCCACACATGCGCAGTGGGCACGGAAGTGACGTAGTTAGACACACATTTATAAATTGAAATAAAGTTTGTTTTAGTTGAGCAATGGGCATGAATGAAAGCGAGAGGGGCGACTTTGAAAACGATTGTTATCGTGATAAGCAACTTTCGTTGGGCGAAGAACTGAAACTTTACCGTTTTCGGTTTCTATGCGCTTTTGTAGATATATCTTTCCTGTCTTTCTGTACATATTAACAAGCTGAAATTAGGAAAAAATAATCCGACTGTGGTTTAACTTTTTTGGGATGATGGATTTAATGGATATTCCCACGGTATTACATTTTTTCGCGGTAAAAAATAGCCTTTGTACTTATTTTATGATTGTGTGCTTGAGAGGTGATTATTATTATTAATAAGCCTTCATTTGACCACAATCTCACCTGATGTAAAGTGAAGATGTGGTCTAAGATGGAGCATGAAGGCCTAGAAGATGGCTTCTCCGGACCACATTACGAAACACGAAAAAATCGCTTCACGCACTGGCCCAGCCCGGAGGGTGGTGACAAGCCGCGGCCCAAGCCTACCACCAGAGACTGTTCTTAGCACCACCCGGAGGTCACGTGTACGGATTCAAAGGGTTACCACTTACGGACGTGAACAGACAAAACCTGCAAAACATTTGATTAAAATCGGTTCAGTAGATCCAGAGATTACCCCCTACAACCTCACAAACTCTACCTCTTTATAATATTAGTATAGGTTATCTCTTAGTTATGAATAGCCATGCAACTTTTTCGTAGCTATTACTAAGAGCCGTATAGTGGACCGGTAAGAAAAAGCCGTGTTGGCTAAGTGGGAGGACACTCGACTTTAATTCCGAAGGTCGTGGGTTCAAACCCCGCCACGCACCTTTGGATTTTTCTTCTTAAGAAATTTATGTTCGCTTTAAACACGTGCTTTAACGGTGAAGGCAAACATCGTGAGGAAACCGGCATGTTCTGAGAACTTTAAACAGTTTGAAGGATAATGTGCCCGCACTTGGCCAGCGTGGTGAATTAAGTCCTAATCTCTCTCGTCAAGAGAGAAGCCCCTGTGTCCCAGCAGTGGGAACGTTAATAGGGTGATGATGATGAAGAATTAGGCTTTGACGACGCGGTGGCGGTGCGGCGGTGGTGTTTGTGTCCAGTCGAGCATTGCGGCGGCGGCGCGGTGGTGACATGGTGTGCGCTACGATCACTCGGTTTTATTTTTATTCGGTGAATGTATAACTTACCTAGGCATATTCACAGCGGTAACTATTACCATAGACTAATTATACAATTAGTCTATGATATTACTTAGAGCCGTAAAATATAAATTTTATAAATTAGCCGTAAAATTTAAATATTATTATATTATAAGTGAAGGTTTTGTGAACTTTGCACGCAACCCACTGTATTACTAAGCATGTTATTGTTGAATTTTCTTATCAATATGAAATGTATGACTGCTTCAATTTAAAGCAGGTACATTAGTGTACTAAACGAAAGTGAATGATATTGTATTAGGAAAACTTATCACTGAATTAAATTAGAGTTGAGCAGGATATCTGGCGGGACGAAATGAAGATTCTTACCTTGAATAGGAATGATGACTACATAAAACAAAGGAAATTTTATTTAGTCCTGTTAACCTATCCAAAAATATTATACACCTCTTTGTCGCATTACAAATTAAATTAAAAAATCCAAGATCAATGTTACGGACTATTGGGCTTGTGGTGTTCAAATTTAGAACAAATCGCACGAAACACTTTAATGGATTCTTCAACTATTCAGTTGTTCGGCGGTTATTATTTTTTATAGTATTTTGTTTGCCTAGCGTCAGAAGTGTAGTTTCACGCTCCAATAATTCGACTATAAACTAACAATTAGAAAGTATTTTTTAACCCCCGACTAATAAAGAGGGGTGTTGTAATATAAGTTTGACGTGTCTGTCTGTGTGTATGTCTGTCTGTCTGTATGGGATATCATAGCTCCAGATCGGATAAAGCATTTTTCATATTTTTTTTTTGTGAAAGGTGAGTCTGGCGCGATTGTTCTTAGACATGTATCATAAAAATCGGTTATGCCGTTTAAAAGTTATGTAGGTGAGAGTGGGAAGAAAAACCAAAAATCTGCAAATTTACTCGAGTGGGGTGTCAAATGAAAGCGCATCGCGTGCACATTGTTAAATATTTTAGTTTTACTTTTAAGGAAATTAAACATTAGAATCCAGGTTTTTTTTTAAATTTTAAATTTAGATTTATATCCGAGCAACCCGTATATTCCATCGCACTATTTACTGGTAAAAATACGACTAGCTACGTCCAACATGATTCCCATGATAATAAAAACATTTAAAAGAGCCGGTATTGCTATTTCTTTGCAATAATTTAATTTTCTTTACAAGCACAAGCATTTCAGGCTCGTCCGGCCCGGGGCGGTGCGCACAACACGTGGACTCGAGCTACATGGGTCGAGTAAAGGTGGGGAACCACTGCGGCGCACGGGGTAATAGCGCACTTAGTATTAAGAATAACTAATTTATGTCATGTTCTGAGAACTTTAAAAAGTTTGAAGGACATGTGACATTCACCAACCCGCACATGGCCAGCGCGGTGAATAAGGGCCTTATCTCTTTCGTAAAGAGAGAAGTCCCTGTGTCCCGTGTCCCAGCAGTGGGATCTCTCCCTGTGTCCCAGCAGTGGGAACATGAATAAGATCATGATGAACTAATTTATTAATACTCTTATATTTTATGCAATACTTTCCTCGATTTTTAATAAATGATTGTGTGATTGACTTGTCATGCGCCCACCTTTAGAACTTCCGGTTTATATGCCAATTATAAAACACCTTGTTTGTATAATCTAAAATATTATATGGAGGCGATTTCACTGATTGACGCAGCATCGACGTGAACTATTCAAGCGATAAGAAAGTGCCTGTCGCGATTCGTCCGCCCCGGCTTCGCACGGGTAATTATTCAAAATGGCGGCAATAATTAGATTTTTCTCGCCGTAAAAACCATCCTTGGACTTATACAAACATTTAAAAAGACTTGGCCAAATTTGTTCAAGTGTTTTCCAGATTATGCGCTTACCAACACATTTTGAGATTCATTCTTTTAATATAGAAGATTATATCTAGGTTTTGTTCAGTTTTGTAACCATCGTAACTGTTATTATTGTATGTGTATTCAATCAAGTACACCCAATATGAATGTAGTTGCTAAGACAGTTTGTACACCGCGGTTGAATACGACCTTCACTCGCCATTTTGTTTCAGTTTCAGCCTCCGACAGATCCGCGTGCCCGTCACGTGACCGACGCTCGCGGCACTCGGGAGAGGGGGCGAGACACAATCCGCGTTTATACCTAACTGATATTATGTTTATACCTAACTGTTATTTATATCTATCTAATCCATCTAGCGACCTGCCTCTGATTCGCATAACAAATAATTCATAAAAAAAAACAAACCTTTTTAATCAATCTACATATTTATTGCTGAAAACAGCATTTAAACTAACCTAAAACATATAGGTAAAAAGACAGCGAAAGGTTCTTTATTTTTAACCACCGACCCAAAAAGAGGTGTATTCAAAGTTTGACTTGTCTGTCTGTCTGTCTGTCAACATAGCTCCTGGACGGATGAAGCGATTTAATTTTTTTGTATGAAAGGTTACATAATATGCGCGAGTGTTCTTAGACAAGTTATTGGTGGAGAAGAAGAAACCCACAAATATACTCGAGTGGGGCCTCAAATGGAAGTGCATCACGTGTACAATTAATTTTTTACTTTTAAGAAAACTAAAGTTTTTTTTATTTAAAATTTAGATTATTTATCAATCTACATTATTTATTACTAAAAATTCTATTGAAACCCATTAAGTTCTTTAAAAAATAAAAGTGTAAAAAATAAAAGTTTATTTTGGACACACTTCAATTGCATTGAGAGGTGATGTTACAAAACACAACAACATTTGTTAGCTATGGTTTGAAGTTTCTACACAGCCTTTAAAACTTAATGTAAAAAATAATGTCTTTACATATTAATTAATAAGAATAGGTTCTTCATAACTTCATAAATTCTTTATTTTATACACAAAAAGGATACATTAAGGTTTAGTAACAATGGTCATGTACAAAGGGGATCTTAACACTTTATGAGTTTTCTCTTCAAAATGGCGGCAATAGAGTATGTATGTTAGAGTTCTTGTTAAGGAACGTATTATTGAAATACATTTATTAAATAAAATGTGTTTAAAACCCTTCGAACGAGCACGTCTCACACTTAACCATTTTTAAATTTCTCATAACGCACAGGAGCATATAACCTGTCCTCTATTTGTGATAATTTATGATCTGTGTAAGTATAATTACTAATTAGTGGTACTAAAAATAAGGTTGTAATCCAATCCCTATATGGACTGGCCACAACACCTGGTAGAAAGATAGCAGGTGGAGTAAAGAACTCCTTGAATGGCGTAATGGCCTCCAAGAAACAGGTTTAGGGTAGATTCTTGTCAGTTTAATAGATTCTCGTCGGGTAAATAGATGCTGATGTGGCGCACGAAGGACGTGGAAATAGCTTAGAGCCTTCGACATAATGAGGACCACCGCGAATGAATTCGCCGCCAGAGGCGCTGGCGTAGCGTGCGCGAATAGTCAAACTATACTGATATTATAAAGCTAAAGAGTTTGTATGTTTGTTTAAATGCGCTTATCTCTGGAACTAGTGGACCGATTTGATAAAATCTTTTAGTGTTAGATAGCTCATTTATTGAGAAGGCTATATATGTTATATATCATTACACTAATAATAATAGGAGCGGAGCACTTAATGAAGAAAGTTTCCAAATCTGTTTGTTAACCGACTTCAAAAAAAAGGAGGTTTCTCAATTCGACCGTATATATATATTTTTTTTTTGTATGTCCGCGGATAACTTTGTCGGTTATGAACCGATTTTGATTATTCTTTTTTTGTTGGAAAGGGAGTATCCCATGGGTGGTCCCATGGTAAGGAAACCTAGATCTGGTGGTGGAATCCTGAAGAAAATGAGGGAAACTCTTGAAAATATTATCTGTCCGACTTGTGTGTTCCTTAATATTATTCAATATAATGAATTTTAAAGCCCTTTTATTAATGAGGGTCTGGTGTTGATCTGATGATGGAGGGAAAGGCGGTCGAGGGAACTCCTCAACGATTTACAGCAAGTACTTTGTGTTTGGGCTTGATTAACTTTTATAACTGAGACCGTTCATCTAAATGGGTTTTGACTGATATTAGGGGTCTGATGATGAAAATGAAGGTCAGTCAAAGGAACTCTATAAGGTATATTTTAGTAGAGTAATCACTAAAAATCGTGAAATAAAACTTTTTTGCCAAAAATTAAACCAACTTCAAAAGACAAACTGAAAAGTACAAAATAAATTAACTTTACAAATCATTTCGAAATTATAAGTGATAATTAAAAGAAACATAAACAATTAAATAATTAATCAAAATTATTAAATACTTAATTATTTAATTGTTTATGTTTCTTTTGCAATAATTTGTATGTCAGCTACTTATGATTTGTCAGAGAGCACTCACTATATGAACATATAAAACATAACAGAGTAGGTACACTAAGACGTTCTATGATAAACAAAATGAATGATACAATAATTAAATAATTAAACCAAAGCAGATTATTTACAAACACTTATAAAACTATTTAGAGCCAATTATTAATAAACATAGGTCAAGAGCGGCGCGTTGGCGGGGCTGTAGCGGGCTTTATGCGGCGCGTATCTACAGCAGAAGATTTATCGAAGGATACCGCGGATAGTCAAACTCTGTGTAGGAGGTCCAGCAACAAGATAGATTAATAAGTTAAAGCTCACGTCACAACGGTTGCAAGCCAACAAACGATTCCAACTTACCAAAATGACTGTTAGTCTAAAAATGAGGAGCTATGTTATATGTGAGTATTGGGAATTCGAAGGAATGTCGAGCATTTGACGTTCTACGGCTTAATTGATAATCAGGGTCTGGTAATATAGTTTTGAGTTGTAAATTTTTTTTGCTTCTTTTTTGTGTGTTCGTATCTATTTTTGTAATAATTGTTAGTGAATATTGATTTTTAAAATGTAATTGATATAAATTATTTCATAGAAAATAAATATATAGTTTTTGTTGAAATACAATGCTGAGTAAGGACAAAGTTTAAGTACACGAGTGACCAAAGCCGCGCGATTTTCACAACACGGCAAGCAAGCCTTGTCTAAAGGAGGTAGGTACATACATGAGTTTGTAGTCAGTAGATATTAGTAGACATATGTATATTAGGCATTGTATACGCGGCGCCCTTGCTGAGGTGAGCGACAATTAGCGTCGCGCGGTCATTCCCCGGCGGCGCTGGCGCGGTGTCAACGATTCCGATCATCCTGTAGATAGCGGCCGGACGCGACGCCCGCGCGCTAATGCTAGGGCTACCACAAGCGCTAAAAAACTTGAGAGGTGTCAAGGGACACCCGGATGGAATTAAGTTATAGTGCGTACTTGCTAAAAATACAAAAGCAATTATTATTATCTGTAATAATCTCTACTTACCTAACTCCATCAGCAATATCCGGAACTTGTGCAGAAACACTGTCAGGATCCATAATTATTATTTTTTATTTACAAAAAACCTGTATACCTACACTCAACAAAAACAATCGTCGCGACACCACACTGCGAAATAGAAATGAAAATATCTGGCTTGCTTTCTATAAGAGAGAGAGAGACAGACAGAGAAACATGCGACGCTGCACAGCATACAATAGCTTACTAGAATAGACTTAAAGTATTGGCCAAATTGGTCTAGGCTTTGTTGAGTTATGTGCTTACCAACACATTTTGCGACTCATTTTTATATTATAGATAGGTAGGTACCTACTTCGAAATATAAATGCACCTACACCTAACGCATGATAAACCACAGAAAGGCAAGTGATATTACAATCCGCTTGTATCAAAAAGTAAGTACGTAACCTCCACCCGCAATACAGTTGAAATAGAATATGCACAAACAGAGCAAAATGTTGCAAACGTCTGTTTTGTGAAATGTTAACAGGGATGAAAAACAGTTGGTGCTAGATTAGCGGACAAAGGGAGACGGTACTTTGAATGTACCTAGTATAATACGTTAATTTACCTCTGACAAGCGGACATTTAATATTTACCCGCAAAATTTCGCTATTACTTTGATATGTCGGTAAAAAATGCCAAAAAGAGTGACTCCAAAAAAAATACAATACTACAAAAACAATAGATAAGTACACAACATTCAAATAAAAACCAAAATAGACATGGGTAGCCTTACCGCTAAATCTCTTCCAGGCAACCTTTATTGCGATCAGTTGCATTGTGACCACTTTGCTGAACAGACGATTTCTACTGAGTGCATTAGTTTGTGGAAATGTTTCAACTGTAAAAAAAACTGTTATATAACGAAAATGAACAGCCCCTTTGATAGGAGTAGTAGGACGGCTCGCACGCCGCCCTCCACCCCGCGCCCCGCCGCGCCGGCGCCTGCGCCCCCTGATAAGTTGGAAGTCATCTCAACGCCCGAAATCCAGAACTGGATGTCATCTATAGACCAGTGCCTGAACGAAGTGTGCGCTATTGCAACAGACGGAGGAAAACTTAATACAGACCATAAACTACGCATAAGTAGTCTGTGTAGAAAAGTTAACCACGGCGTTTCTATGATGGCAGTGCAGTACCAGTCCCTTAAAACTAAAGCTATTAGAGCACACGACGCTGTCAACAGCCTTGAGGAGCAAGTCGCAATATCGGAACAACTAAAGGATATTAAACAACGCGTGTCAGCTAAAGAAACATCTGCTCTGAGTCCTTCTACTTTTGCCGACATGGTTAAAAAGGACTCAAAAAGTTTTGTTAAGCCGTTGAACCTAAGCTCTGTAGCCATTTACCCCAATGACAAACAGAAAACCAGTGACGAAACAAAACCATAGTCCAACAAATAATTCGGCCGCAAGAGATGAAACTACAAGTTAGAGCTCTAAGAAAAACAAGGAACGGTGGAGTTATTATAAGCACCCGGGACGATATTGAGATGTTGAAGAATCTTACGCAGATCACGAACTCTGGCCTCTCAGTTGACGAGCCTTACAAGCGTAGACCTCGACTAGTCGTCTTAGGGGTGCCCACAGCTATGCAGGATAAAGATTTTTTCATGTGCCTGTATAAACAAAATTTGGCCAATACAACAGAAGACCTATCCTTAGAAAAGTTTCTGTCAGTCGTGAAAATCAGCCATAAATCAGGCAGGAAAGATTCTGATTCCTGTAATTTCATTATTGAAGTTTCTGCAGATATTCTGAGAGCTCTAATTACTAACGAAAGGGTTTTTATTAATTGGTCTTCTTGTCCTATCAGAGACTTTACACTCGTAACCAGATGCTATAAATGCCAACAGTACGGTCACGCGGCCAAGACATGCAGGGAGACCATATACACTTGCGGCCACTGTGGTGACCAAGGCCACACCGTGAAGGAATGTACTAGAAAGGGGGATGATCCAAAATGTGCCACATGTCATCGCTTTAAGAAACCATGTGGACACGCCACTGGTTCTACAGAATGTCCAGCAAAAACATTGGCGGAAACTAGATATATTAATTCCATAGATTACGGGACTAAAAAAAAATAGAATCAGTGACTTGGTTCCTATAACAATTATTACGTAATAGTGCAACAGTTACTAACACAGTTTTACCTACTAACCCACATTCTAGTTTTTGCAAACTCAGCTGCACAGCACGTTTATATTTATTAATTAACTAGGTTATTTTAATTAGTAACAAAATTTTTTGTTATACTGATGTTTTTAGAAATACTGCTTATTAGTTTATTTATCTAGCCTATTGTTTATGTCTTTTAGCCTGAGATACAGGATTACCCTAGTTCAGGCTTATGTATGCCATACCTATTTTAAACGTTTTTATACCTATAGTTATAAGTGAATTTTGTTAATATTTGAATAAAATTTATTTTTTTATTTATTGCTGGAAAATCCTTCTAGTAAAATCAATCCCCCTTGTATCGTCGACATATTTAAGCTGTTTTATTAATTTATTTAAATGTAATATTTTTATAAGAGCGCGACAACCCTAATAGATCAGAAATAAAAACGCGCGATAAAAAATCGTCGAAACTGGCGGCGCGACCTATAGACAAATTAATCAGAATACTGCCTTAGCCCATTATTAATTGTCCAGTTAGGTTTCAACACAAAAATAGTAGCTTAGTGAGATATTAAAGAAAAAAGAAGGGAAAATACATTAAACCTTTCAAAACAAGATAACTAAATAAATACATTTTTGAAGTATGAGGGTAGTCATAATGCACCTAAGGTTCCGAGTACAGTTTAAACACATTTTGCGATAAAAAAATGAAAATATTGTTTAAAGTGCGAAAAAATGCAGCTGGAGCGGTCACCCATCCAAGTACTGGCCTCGCGCAACGTCGCTTAACTTATAAAAGTCTCGTTTTTTTGTATGGGATATATGAATTAATTTATCTCATATATGAATTTATTGATGATTTTAGTATTTGTTGTTACAGCGACATTATAAATACATAATCCCTCAACATTTCAGCTCTCTATCTGTACAAAGTACAATGTATTTAGAGCGAAGGTACGCGCAAGAGCTAGTTCACTTCCTATAGCTCAGCAATAGTACCCATGTGTAATACGTGATGTTTATTGTTAAACGCGATTTTTAGGTTCCTTTCCTTTTTTAGAGTATATCTTCACTTAGCAATCGAGTGGTTACCAGGAATCGCGTAATACGTCCCAAACTCATTACAGTAATATAGGTATAGGTATTAATATACGCGTTTAACCTTCAAGCGGTCGCGCGGCGTCTATTCGACCGCACTCGAGACATTTTCGTTAATAATATCGTTATTTCTTGTCGTTTGGATTTTCGTTCCTCATAAGCCTGTCGTTGTGAGCCTATCTACGTGCCTTTTAAAATACATAAGTAGATCACATATATTGCAAATGTGGCGCAGCGTTTGCAGTACTCAACGCAACTGATAGTGACGGCTACATACCTAACGGTGTCGTGCTTGTATGGTATAAATCGAAATTTAAAATTTAAGATAAACCCCCGATTTCAATGCTTTAATTACCTTAAATGTAAAACAATATAATATTATGTAATGTGGACGCGATGCGCTTTCATTTGATACTCCACACTAGTATATTTGCAGATTTTCCGTTTTCCTTCCCCACTCTCACCCCCATAACTTTTAAACGGCTCAACCGATTTTCATGAAACATGTCTAACAACAACCGGGCCAAAGTCACCTTTCATACGAAAAAACTAAATTGAAATCGCTCCATCCGTTCGGGAGCTATGATGTCACAGACAGACAGACACGTCAAACTTATAACACCCCTCTTTTTTGATCGGGGGTTAAAAATACAAACAGTGTTTGTGTTTTTTTTTTGTGTATAATTACTATTCTATTCTATTGATACAATAATCAAAGTATGTCTGAATATGTAAAATATAATTTTATATCAATGCGTGTTTTACTCCCTGTAGTATCCCATAGGTCTTATAGGTTACGCGCGACTCTTGCCTTTGCAAAAGGCCGCGCGACCGCTCGAAGGTTAATCTGACTGATAATTTAACTAGAGAATTTAGCAATTTTATTCTTTGCTAGAGATAACAGCCTAAATTAAAACAGCACCACTATAGCCCAGATACCAGAGAATATTTAAGATATACAAATAACAGTTTATTATGTAGCGAGGGCTCTACCCTGCGATCTCCCATGGCCAAAATGATGTTGATGATCTTACAGTCCGGTTTCGTGTTTGTAAACGTGGTGCGTTTTGGCTGCCGTTCAAACAGAGTACCGCGAATCGGCGCTTTTCGTCAGCGGAGATAATTTCCATCGATAATGACACCTGTGTGAGCGACGACGTAAACAGTATCGTGTCAGGGCAATGAACTGGTAAAAAGTATATAAATTCTATTATTCATATCGTACAATAGATATAAATATAAGTAAATGTTATACATTTTATACGAGTACTCACTAATTCTAATTCTAAGTAGAGGAACTGAGATCTGCACTGACATCTCACCTAGGAGTGTTTTGTGCATTATGTCATTAATTTAATAATGAACCTTAAAGATAATCCTAAGTTAATGTTGTAATGTCCCAACGGAGCTCATGTCTGGGGATAAAATGAATGTAACACCTATATGTAACCTTTATTCCACAACTGTCTATGTCGTTCCATTTCATTCCTGTCCAGTCCATCCAAAGGTTGCCTGAAAGAGATCACTCATAGCGATAAGGTTTACTCCGATGTATTGTCTTGTTGCTGTTTACTGTTCTTGGGATGTTTGTGGTGTGCAATAAAGAGTTATCTATCTATCTTATGCAACTACATGAAACAACAAATAATAAAAGATTAAGATAAAAGATAAAGATAAAGATTACGATTAAGTCTACACACGGCTATTTCACAAAACAAGAATCGCAAAGGTTTTGATGCTCTCTCTGTAAGTTAACAATGAATAGACCACATCAACTTTTCCGATCAGTCGGTTAAGCACGGCGTGTGTTGTCAGGGTGGAGAAGAACCGCTGTCCATGTAGAATAGATTTCTGTCTATATATTATATACTTATTGTCTCCTGATATCAATTTTATAATGTCTACTGTATTTCTAAAACTTCTGTTGTAATGGTTAAATTGCTTCGTATCGTTATAATTGTGTTGTTACTTTACTAATGTATTTTGATATATTTAAGTAAGAAATAAAATAAACGTTGAAATAAAAAAAAGAAAGTTTTGAACTATGTCATAGAGAGGAGTTTACATGTTTCTAGGCAAACGTAATTTTATATTTTTTTGACATTTCAGAGTAGACACGGTTTATCCATAATTCGAGACCAAGACAAACTTAGATTTCTTGCGGCGCGGCGGCCGGCGGCGCCAGTAATTGCGCGAAAGGGTACTATGAAGCCCTAAAATATCTCCAGTTATTTAGACAGGAAACGGCCTCCGCCGTTTACCTGTAGGTTCTACTATTATCATCTAGGTATCCAATAAAACTAACTCATCACCTTATTTTTTATTTAAGAACGTAGCTAGACTCGAGCTGATCTTGTTTTAAGGCTCGAACTTAGGTATCGGCTCTTATATAATACAACGTTTGTAAACCATATAAGATATCTTAACTGTCAAAGCTGTTTAAGTTTATGAGAAAGTCTGCCGAGCGAATATAACTCAGGTAAGTTTACATAAAATAAAGCGTCAACAAAAACTAGCCTGACGCAAACAAATTACCGACGCGAGAGTAGCTCAATATTAAAATAGCAAGCATCGCAGCACATAATGCCGTAAAAGGCGCGCATAGCCCTGCCAATTCCGCGAGCGGCAAAATTGGTGCACTCCCATCGCGCATGTGGCATCGTATAAAACTTTATACGGCGCGCCTCGATATCAGATAGCGGCTAAATTTATCCCGAGGATGCAGGCGGCCTCATAAAAATCGCGGCTCGCTTGATTACAAAGGGCGCGGTTTACGGCGTCTCGCGTGCCGGCGGGCGCCGCGCCGACGACAAGAGGGTAGTTTTTCACTCCCCCCCTCCACATAAATAAGTGATCACTCCCCCCCAGCGGGCCCGCTCGTAAACTAAGCGCAGATAGCGAGAGGACTTAATGGCTGATCGGATTTTGATTAGCGCGGGCCGGCGACGCAGCCCGCACCCGAATTTGAATAGATAAGTGGTTGCCGAGGCCCGGCCGCGTACCCCGCGACCGTAATTTACATACTTACTGGCTTTCGGCGCATAGAGGGTGCCAACTTATACGGCGCGGAGGCCGATAAACTTGAAATAAAGCTTCGGTCATCGATTCGGTCGCTGCGAGTGGTTTTTTACAGAAGTCTGCTATCGGCGCGGCGGTCATCGCTGGGATTAATCGTTGCTAACGGCCGGTGGACAAAGGCAAAGTTTGGTGTACATTTGACAGCGCTGCGGGCGCGGGGAAAACTACAGGGTATTGGCGATGCGGTACTTTATAAATATAGTTAAATTTTGCAGCATTCAACTGCAAAACCAAGTATTCATTTTATAGATAACAGTATAGGTAAAACAAAAACAATATTTTCGGTATAGCTGGTGGCTGGTGACAACTGGTTACGAAAAACATCGTTAATTTTCGAGTAATCAGTATCTTCTTATCATTCAAACAAATCAAATGCATGCAATGAATAGAAGGTGCCTTTAATTTTCCCTTTATCCTTGCCGTACCTCTTTTGCAACGGAGCTTTATATATATCTATATATATTTCTTGTTCATTTGGACAATTTCATAAAGTGGTCGAATTTCATGAAATATAGTAGTATAGTATATTGTCCATCATGATCATGCTATTTTACCCGTCAAATCAAGTCAACAGTTTCAAGTTTCAAGTCTTAATAAGATTTTTTGACATAAGAATCTATTGGAATCGATTGAGTTTAATTTGGATTTAAAAATATTGAAACTGGAACAACTGGCGTAGTGTCGGAATTCAATAAAAAAATCTAAAAATCTATTCCCACTTACATTCACCCACACCCATCACTGGCATAGTTACTCAGGGGTGCCCAACGCGAACTGTGCTTTATCTGGCAAACGAGGGGCCCGCAGTTTGGAATCCCTGGCTTACTCGTGTCTCTCGAGCTGTGCAGTTGGGCACCAAAAATAATTTCTGCTATAAATAAATACATATATGAGCATCTGTGCTTTAATTGTGTGTTATGTTATGTATAAGTAAGCAGATACGTATAAGAAATAAAGTCATACTTATATATTTTTAATAGCAACATTTATTCCAACTTAGTTCCTCCGTCGTAGTTGCCTTTCTTTATGTTTACGATAATTTTGAAACAAAGGACAGATTTGAGAGAAGAATGATTCAAGGACAATTCATATAAATTAATATGGTTTATTAATTTATATTAACTGCACCCGTGCGATGTTTGAGCTGACCTACCACGAGTTGCTACTTACGACTGTTGGAGATTACAACAAATGCATATGACAGAATTGTCGTAACTAAATTTTATCTACTTATATCTGTCAAATGTATGGGATTACAACATGGTGTTATAACAACAGTCGTAAGTGGCATTTCTTGGTAGAAATCTTTGAGAATTGTAAAGTTTTACATACTATGGATGTTAGTGCAGTTCAGGTAAAGCTCAGTAGTTTATGGGTTCGATTCTGATACAAATAATTACATTTCACTCTTCCCTAAATTGATAATGGACAATATAGATAGTATGTATTTGATTTTGGTACGTGTGGTAACCACTAGTCCATTATAATATTCCATAATTTTGAAATCCATAAAATATATTTAAAAACTCTCTCTGATGTGATACTTTTACTGTTTGCATTATTTTGGTGGTGTACAAAAAAGTTTTCTATCAAAGTCAAAACATTTATTTCCATAAATAATTGTTTTAAATATACCATCTCCATGCTAACTTTTGCCGTATATCTTCACTGAACTTCTCTCAAACGACTGGACCGATTTTGATGAATTTTTTTTGTGCGTGTTCAGGGGGATCTGGGAATGGTTTAGATTCACAATACGGTCAACTGGATATTGTTTTTTGAGACGTGGGACAGGACAACGTCTGTCGGGTCGACTAGTCTATATATAAAATTATCGTGTCACAATGTATGTACGTTCCCGTACTCCTCCGAAACGGCTTGACTTGAAATTTTTTGAGCATATTGAGTAGGTCTGAGAATCGGCCAACATCTATTTTTCAATTTGCAAAACAAAGTTTGCTGTAGTATATAAATATAATGTAATACAAATATATATATAATATATACCATACAAACAGTCGAATTACTCAAAGAAAGAAAACTTCTGCTACAAAAAGATAAAAATAAAGAGACACGTAAAGAAATCACAGAACTGAGTAAAAAAATTAACAAAAACATAAGAGAAGACAGAAAACGGAAAAGGTTTGACACCTTCCAATATCATATAAAGAAAACAGGAGCAGTAAAAAAAGCTTTCACAGAATTAGAAAAGACAAAAAATTGGATGCCTAATATGAAGAATAAACTAGGAAAATCTACAAGTAAAAGAATTGAAATACTAAAAACTGCTACGGAATATTACAAAGAGCTATATAGAAGTAAAAACAAGAAAACTTCTTACACATTAAGCGATCACATGCAGGATACTGACCCTATACCACTTATATTAAATGAAGAAACGGAAAATGCTATTACAACACAGAAATTAGGAAAAGCACCTGGACCAGACCACATAACTAATGAACTTCTTAGAATACTAACTCCAGTGATTGTTCCGAAACTAACCGATATATTCAACGAAATTGTTAGAACTGAAATGATTCCCAAAGATTGGACAAAATCAACGATTGTGTTGTTGCACAAAAAAGGAGACAGAGGAGACATTGGCAATTATAGACCGATTAGTTTAATGTCTAATATTTACAAAATATTTTCAAAAATACTACTCGCCAGACTTACTACCACCCTTGATGAAAATCAGCCAAAGGAACAAGCTGGATTTCGGAGAAATTTTTCGACCATTGACCATATCCACGTCCTGAGACAAATACTACAGAAATATGGTGAATACAATAAACAGTACTATATTTGTTTTGTAGACTTCACTAAAGCTTTTGACTCATTGGAACACTTCTATATTTGGGAATCTTTAGAACAACAAGCAGTCCATATAAAGTACATACAGCTGCTGAAAGCTGTATACGGGAAAAGTACAGCACAAATAAAATTAGAAACGACAGGTGATGAGTTCCCTGTTGAAAGAGGTGTCAGACAAGGTGACCCAATTTCACCAAAATTATTTTCAGCTGTTTTAGAGACCATCTTTAGAAAATTAGGATGGGAAGGCTTAGGACTTAACGTGAATGGGGAAATTCTAAGTCATCTGAGATTTGCAGACGATTTATTAGTGTTTTCCGAATGCCCAAGGACCTTGGAAATAATGTTACAACAGTTATCAGACGAAAGTGCTAGGGCAGGTCTCACAATGAATATAAACAAAACAAAAGTAATGAGCAATTCAATACAAAAACAGGATCTAAAAATTAATAAACAAAAATTGGAATATGTAGATGAATACATTTACTTAGGACAATTAGTATCAAACACAAAAAGCATGGAAAAAGAAATTGATAGAAGAATAGCAAACACTTGGAAGAGATTTTGGTCACTAAGCGAAATAATGAAAAACAGAGAGATGCCTATGTCTGAAAAACGCAAAGTGTTTAATACTTGCATATTGCCGTGTTTAACATATGGTTGTCAGAGTTGGGCTCTAACTCAACAACAAGAAAAGAAAATAAATGTTTGTCAGAATGGAATAGAAAGAAGCGTTCTAGGAGTCAAAAGAAGTGACAAAGTACAGTTAGCAAAGATCAAAGGGAAGACTAAGTTCCAAAAGGTCCAAACCACCTACAGGAAATTGAAATGGCGTTGGACAGGTCACATGCTACGAGACACGAAGGATAAATGGACTAAAATAATAACTGAGTGGTACCCGAGAGAAGGTAAAAGAAGTAGAGGAAGACAGGCAATGAGATGGGAAGATGATCTGAAGAAAGTAGCTGGTCCATATTGGTTACGTACAGCAAAGGACAGAGACACTTGGAAAGCCTTAGAGGAGGCCTTTGTCGAAAGACAAGCTGTTAAAAAGATTAAGAGAACAATTACAGACATAGGGAAATAGCTTAGGTTAATTTATATTTAATTTTAGTTATTATCTTGTAAGTTATGTTAACAGCAATAAAGGCTTATTTTATTTTTATTTTTATAAATATAATGTAAGTATGTGGTTTATTATATGATATGTATGTAATAAAAAGTATCTCATGTTTATTTATAATTTTCATGTAGGTATATAGCTAAAATCCTGTTATATTGTATTTAATTTGTATTAAATTTACAAAAACTCGTATCTCCATTATAATTTGCTACTCCGGTCTTATTCGTGCTTTATGATTTGTTTCCATTCCAAGGTTGCCTGGAAGAGATCAGCAATAAGGCCGCCCATTGATTAAAAATGTTTGTACATTTTTATCTTTTTTGTGTTTTATTGTATGTTGTGTTCAATAAAGAGTATTGTTTTGTATATACAGGGTATGCTCAGAAATGTCAAAATATCGATTAATCAAAGAAACTCTAAATCCAAAACTCAATACTTTTTTAAATACCACCAAGAATATTTATTTAGCTAGAACATAACTTTGCAGACAATATACAATACGTATTCAATCATCATCATAAGAACAATCTTTACACATCGCAAAGTGCTTAGCATGAGTCCGTTCACAAAATATGCAAGTCAGAGCAGACGACCAGAGAAAAGAAAAAAAACGAGGTTCGAACGGAGCCGCGAATATTAAACAGTTAGATAGTGGAAGTGCCCGCGAGGATATTACTAGACGCGGCCGTAAAACTGTATGACAGTGCAGAGATGTAAGAAGGGAGAACTACGGGGGCAAGCGAAACGTCATAGTTTAAAGGGAGACGCGATATTAAAAAGCATAGCAAACCTATGTAGTCAACAATAATTTACAAACTAGTAATCAATACCATAGATTATGATAATACTAAGAATTTACAGCAATCGAAAAGAGCGTTGAGTCGGCAATGCAGTTTTTAACTTTCATTGTATTGAAATAAATATTTTTTTT
Source organism: Gymnoscelis rufifasciata (assembly GCA_929108375.1). Taxonomy (NCBI): domain Eukaryota; kingdom Metazoa; phylum Arthropoda; class Insecta; order Lepidoptera; family Geometridae; genus Gymnoscelis; species Gymnoscelis rufifasciata. The sequence continues at coordinate 3,532,605 of OV815320.1, forward strand.
ATGATAGGTATTGAAACCATTTAGAATATCGCTGACTTAGTGGTCGCGAGTGAGGGAGGTAAAACTGTATAACAGAACATAGGTGGAAGAAGGGTGATATTTGTTGGGCCAAACGATAAATAAGCGAGATTTTAAAGAAAAATATCCCATCCAAAACAAGACACCAGCCCGCTATAGAATGTTGCCCCCACCTCCTTCCGTGACGCTATAGGACCTCGCCAAGGGAAACTAATCAAAATATAGAAAGCAGCGACCACGTTCCAACCTGCCTGCGAATATGGCCAGTAGGTATTGTCGAACTTGATGTGAATTCATAATCGAAGCTCTAGTTGAGTCGACGTTCTACAGCTGAATAGAAAAATAGAGAGAGAGAGAGAAATCATTTATTAACAAAGTCCACCGTCGCAGCCGCATCCTCGATCCACCACTGGCGTGCGACCGTCAGTTGGCGTTCCCTGTTTAAAAGGCCATCAAAGAGCCGTCCACATAAAACGAGTGACATTTTACATTCGGCGCAGTTTACGGCGCGGCCAGGAATGAGACACGTAATGAGGAAGGCCTGGTGCCGCTGAGATAGGTGACTTGTTAATTCTCCGAGCACTTACTAACGGTATTTTATATAAATATTTAAGCAAGCGATAAGGGGGACGAAATATACATAATATTGCAATGTCATCGACGCATCTCCCTACGCGACAAGTGACACTTCTTTTGCCTTTTCAAGGCCGCCAGTCAGTCACTTTGCATCACCTCGCCTCGCAATATGGCCCGCCCAGCTCCGTTTGAGTTTTTTATGATCCCATTCACAACATCCTGCACTTACGTCCGACGTCGGATCTCGATATGGACAAACAAATCTGCCCCGGGGTAAGCTTTTGGCAGAAACCAATGCAAAATTCAACTGCAGTTGGCTAAAACGGTCAGTCAAACTAAAACATTTCTATCTAAAATCTAGTCCCTATGTATTTGTAGCGGCTAGGTGGCTACAGTATTTGGTCGTCGTCTCTCCCCGGTCGTTATAGATGCACTCATGTATTAATACTGTAATCAAGTTGTTATATAAAGAATGTATTATGGAACCTGAAGTTATTGATCTTAAGAAGACATAGGTAATTACATAATCCTTACAATGGTGACCCCGACGTGATATATCGTTATATCGCTGCCCATACAGCCGATAGCATATAACAAAATATCACTTCAGCTTTAAAATACGTACTCGATTGATTCACGTAATATCACCTGTCCACATGAAACGAGTGTCATTTTACATTCGGTTCTGTAAACGGCGTGGCCAGGAATGAGACACGTAGTTAATGGGGGAAAGTATAAACTGAAGATGTTCAAGTAGAGATAAGACAGTAAATGAACATTGCATTAGATTATGTATTATAAAAAATACCTATGTATGAATGTCTCTTACATTAAGTATATCATATGGCTAGTAGCCGTAACAGAAGCTTAAAGCTTACCGCGGGGCTAGATGTTGTTTTGTGGATTGTCGAGCAATATTTATTTATTTTAATACAAGAACCAACCTGCTCCGAGTGAGCTCTATGCACAATTCTTGAACCTCTAACAACTGATTGAAATAAAATATTAGATAGGTAACCTACAAGTCCTACAACCAACAACGACCTGTTCAACTTATATATGTTTCAAACCTTAGTTCCTATGAAATTATAAATTCCTAAAACCTGTTTCAGCGTCACTATTACAACTCATCTTAGCGTATAAAGATGAGTCAAAATCCCTTCGGTCCACACAAGGTAATTGTGTTTATTATGTATAATGTTTATTGCAGCTGTTTATAGAGCACAAGATTTTAACTATTCCTTCGTTATATTTATTTGAATTATTAGTTTTATTCGTTAGAAAATATCCACATCCTTTCCCATGCATGTCTGAAAACCGAAAATCTGCAAATATACTCGAATCATACATCGAGTGAAAGCGCATCGCGTGCACATTACAAAATGTTATTGTTATTTACTTTTAAGGAAATTAAGGTATTGGTAATCAGGGGTTTTTCTTTCATTTTAAATTTTGATTTATTTATTTTATTTATTCATTTTGCAAAACAACGTTTGCTGGGGTCAGCTAGTTGATAATATAATTCTGTAACATCTGTGTGACCTTACATGATGTAAGTGTTCAAGCAAATAAATTATCTTTATCTATGTAGAATCTATGATAAGATATTATTATGAGTTTGTAAGATTCTGAGCTTGTGACGTTGTCGGGGGTCATATATCTGAATCTACTGAACCGATTCGAATTAAATTAGATACACAGATTATCTAAAGCTTCAGAAGTGTTATAGGCTATTTAATTTAGTAGTTTTATCGCGGGAAAATATGAGATACTGCGGGATAATCCATTAAACGCGGGTAACACCGCGGGTTCATCATCATCACCTTATTAACGTTCCCACTGCTGGGACACAGGGACTTCTCTCTTGGCGAGAGAGATTAGGCCTTAATTCACCACGCTGGCCAACTGCGGGTTGGTGAATGTCACATGCCCTTCAAACTTTTATAAAGTTCTCAGAACATGCCGGTTTCCTCACGATGTTTGCCTTCACCGTTAAAGCACGTGTTTAGAGCGCACATAAATTTCTCAAGAAGAAAAATCCAGAGGTGCGTGGCGGGGTTTGAACCCACGACCTTCGGAATGAAAGTCGAGTGTCCTCCCACTTAGCCAACGCGGCTTTTTTTCCACTCACCGCGGGTTACTGCTAGTGATTGTATAAGTATGTTTAGGTAGGTACTAACAAATGCTTACTCTCTCTTCTCTCTCAAAATCAAAATCAAAATCAAATCATTTATTTGCAAACATGGGTTGTAGGTTGTAAACAATTAAAAAAAAGGATACAGCACCGAACATGTTTTACCTAGAGCTAAGGCATGCAAAATTATATAATATAAATGTAGAAATAGTATTTACTTATTTAATTAGTTAATTTTTGTATTCAAGTCAATCAGAAATTCGTTTATATCATAATAGCATTTAGATGTCAAGAAGGTGTTCAGTTTTTTTTTAAACAATGTCAATGGCAATGATTTTATATTATTCGGCAGTTTCACGTTTTCTCAATTTAGCTTTATATTAAATACAAAATCGAATTGCTTCACGTAATTTTGTTACACGCAAAATTCACCACAGTTCATAATCAAATACTACCAGCGTATTTGGATTGTATTGTATAAATAGATTCTGATAATAATACTACTGGTTACCTTTGTGACAAAAGGACATGAAATAAATATGGCATTTCGTGGTAGCGAATACTATTGAATATTGGAAAATAACGGGGATTGTTGTATTCTGAAAATCGCGTGCGATTTTTTTTTTGTAATAATGAAACTTTAACAAAGAGTTACTTTAGAGTTACGTTAGAGATAATTTACACAGACTGGTAAGAAATGATAGCTTAAGAGCTTAAAATAAGGAATTGATTTGTTTTTGTTAAGTTTTAAGGTAACATACAAAAAATCTTTAAAAGTTCTCAGAACATGCCGGTTTCCTCACGATGTTTTGCCTTCACCATTAAAGCACGTGTTTAAAGCGCACATAAATTTCTCAAGAAGAACCCACGACGTTTGAAGGGCATGTGACATTCACCAACCTGCACTTGGCCAGCGTGGTAAATTAAGGCCTAATCTGGATTATCTATGTATGTATCTATGGATTATCTATGGATTATCTATGTATCACGTCCGCCACAGAAATGGTTCTTACGGAAGACCAGCGTGGGTTGTACTGCATATACTTCCCGCTTATGCTGAGTAAGGTCCATTTTGCAGTGCTGAAGACAAATTATTTGTTTAACTATAATTATAAGTTGTATAAACTTAGTTGATGTAATTTGTGTTTAGCTGCAAATAAATGATTTCTATTCTATTCTATCTCTCTCGTCAAAGAGAGAAGTCCCTGTGACCCAGCAGTGGGACCGTTAATAGGGTGATGATGATGATAAATTTCTGTGTAAGTTAGTAAAGTATGTTTATTTGCACACAACTTAAGAACTGTGTCGACTTGTTTATGCAATCCTGTTTCTGAAGAGAATTAAAAATAAGTTCTACTAGAATCACGAGGCGACGCTATATCTTACTAATATTATAAACGCGAGAGTTTGTGAGAATATTAGCGTGTTTGTGGCTCTTTCACGCAAAAACTACTAAATTGATTTTATGAATCTTCAGTGATCGTTCACGTTGGAACGCGCGGGCGCGGGCGCGGGCGCGGGCGCGGGTGCAGGCGCAGGCGCGGGCGCGGGCGCGGGCGCGGGCGCAGGCGCAGGCGCGGGCGCGGGCGCAGGCGCAGGCGCAGGCGCGGGCGCGGGCGCGGGCGCAGGCGCAGGCGCGGGCGCGGGCGCGGGTGCGGGCGCGGGCGCGGGTGCGGGCGCGGGGATTTGGCGAACTCATGTTCACATTGGCTGCCAGGCGTTTAGCTCACAAATCAGAATAACACAATTAATCAATTATTGCAAGCAATTAGGGATGGGAATCCTTTCCGAAAAATATAGATTTTTAGATCAAATTCGAATCGTGACCTGACGAATCGACGAAATAAATCAATTTTATTAAAAACAATCCAAAATATTATTATTAACAATTATTTTTATTTCCATATCTAAATAAAAGATCAGGTAGAAAACAAGGCAAGGCAAAGTTTAAACCAAAACAGAAAAAATCTAATGTCGATTTTCAAGGGTGATGTATCGATCCAATGAATAGATCCAATAACTACATATCAATTAAAAAAATCGATATTTTAGGCTCGAAAAATCGATTTTTCGATTAATTGATCTCAGATCGCCTTCCCTACAAGCAATGCCCGATTTGGTTAAAATTTGGCACAGATATAGCTTTTTCCCCAGTTAAGGACAGTAGTTACTTTTTGCCGCGACTTTTAACAGCTAGTTTTTAATATGAATAGTTTTAAAAGTAATTGGACGATTTGATTTAAGAATGTACTTGTTAAACTATAGTTTTGTTCATTCCAGGTAATGCGAAATACTTTATTCTGCCAATAAATAGGTATGGTCCAAGTAGCGTCATACGTTTTATAGTATATTTTACTGGCGCTAAACCTTGGCCGAAAAATACTGCATTTTTTGTCTTATTTATAAAATTACCATAGTTTCAATTAGCTTTTATGTTTTCCTCGGATCACACATGTGGCTGGTACCCCGAAAATACTCTTTATTAGTATATTGGATGAATTGTCGCTCTGTTATTGTGACTTATAATTTATAGTATCAATAAATTACTATTATTATTATTGGATATATATAAAAAAATAAATGAGTGCAATTTTTTTTCAAAACTTGTTTACAGATAGATAACACTGAATATAATGATGTTAAAATTTAGGTTAAAATTGACGGAGTCCATATCTAAGAATTTACCTACACCATGAAATTTTCAAGATAGTTTAATGATAATACTTGGCGTCACGTATAAAATATTATCTAAGCTACATGTAGAAAGAATAACTAATTATTAGTCTTTAAGGGTGACGTGCTCACAGAAACCCTGTTTAAATAAATAAAGATTTAAAAAAAGACGTGTGGGACTAGGAAACTGCCGCGGTAAAGCTATTGCATAGCATTTTTTATCAACTTATGCAATTATATATTTATTTTATTTATGCAGTATTTTTTTCTGGATAATTTCAAGCAATGCAACCAAATGGCGGGTTGCTGAACTAAAGAGACAAGCGTGATATTTCAAATGTTATTAAAATTCTGCTATTTATCGATAGATGGAAAAACTAAAAAAGTATCAGCGCCCCCACTCCGACCAGCACAGCGGTGATACTGTTAGGTGTGTTAGGTTTTTTTCGTTACAGAATTGCTGGATTCGGTCTCCATGCTCAGAATAGAAGCTTAAAAAGCAATAGCTTAAAAAGCTACATGAAGTAGTATTTTATTTACCTGTTTACCATAAGCAGTGAATAATAAATTACTACCATAAGTATGGGTAGCTAAAACATAAATAACAGTATCGTCTTTAATAATAAATAAATATTTCCGGACTACTAACACAGCATAACCTTACCCCAAACTAAGCAGAGCTTGTACTATGGGTGTGTTAGGTGACTGATATACTACAAAGATAAATTGTTTTTGTAAATACATACAATTATGATACATAGAAGACACCCAGACCCGAAACCAGAAATTGTAGATCGTACAAAATCCCCCGGCGGGAATCGAACCCGCAACTAATAATTAAAGAATCAAATAAATTTGGACAAATTTAGTTGCGCACATCATAAAATGAAAAATTATTCGATGTGATAACAAAATACTCACTTTATGAATAAGTATAAGTGAATATTTTTTTTTATTTCACATATAAAACACCCATAGCTCTTCCATCTAAATCTGAACGAATTTAGCTCAGATTCTCAGCTAACCTAGTCTCATGGTGCTGCGTTTATAAATAAGCCGGTTTGTTTTAGAGTTCCGCATGCATGTCCATAAACTGTTAACTTGGTCTCGAAAATGATCCTCGTTTTAACTAACTCTTCAACTACCAGACTTAAATAAAAGAAAAATATATTTTTAATTATTTAAGATTAAAGACTTATTTATGCGTTATTTTGCTACTATTATAGAGATATAGAACGGGTTTTATTGAAAACTTTTTTTATCAAACGTTCTATTTATCTATAAGTCTGATATAAAAGTGAAATATTTTTATAAATACGGGGAAAGTAATTATCTATGCATCAGAATTTGTTTTCCGTAAACAGATTTTGATGATAATTTTCATATGAAAGCTTGCAAAGTAATTTATTTTTAAATTAAACTTACATATTTTACCTTCTTTTTATCGGAATCGGTCCTATACTTTTCTGGTTTAAACGTTATCCAAATCTTTCAAACTTAAAGTCAGTTGATTATTTTTAATTTTACTGCTTCATGTTTCTGCCTAATCTATTGGTTATGTACGATTACATCCCCTTATTATTTTATTTTCCACTAAAATCCGTTCTGCCGTTTCACCGTTACATAAAACATTCTCACAAAATATTAATAATAAACTCATATAAAAGTAATTGGACAAACAGAAAGTCAATTGCCATAAAATCATAGCGAAATGGACAATTACAGAATACTAGATATCCCAATATGTTTACTGGGAAAGTGCGCAGCTACCAATTATCTCAGCGAGTTTCATATCTATCGGCGATTATCTCATTACCCAGCAACGGATGTCCAATATGAGGCTTCAGTTTGCGAATAAAATGCGTGCATAGATCGGAAACCCGTTTTACTTACACTACAAAAAGGACTCCTAGGAGAAATATTGTCGTGAGCTGTATAAAATAAGATGTCTTCTCTGATTGATTAAGAAAACCAAGAAAATACCCGTTTGCCAAAAGCTCTTCGAAACGAGCGAGCCCTGTTTTTTTATACTTTTTGTGAAGATTATTTTTTATTTAATATCTGTATTTATTGTACTGTTGTATCTTTATTTATTTATTGTATCTTCGGCAGCTCAAAGCTGCTCGAATATTATGCTGAGCGTTTACCTTTTTTGTTGCCTTTATTTTATTGTACTGTTCATAGTTTTAAGTTTTACTTTGTGGCACAAAATAAATATTTTATTACTATTACTATTGTATTGACTTGCCTATGTTATGTGATGTATCGAAATGGTTAACAAAATAAATGAAAAAGATGTTTTTTAATACAAATACTATAATAAGGCTTTTATAAAAGAAAATACATTTGTAAATGAATAAATAAATGAAAGCCAAGTGTCGAATCTCTGAATATAAAAAATCTAATCTTTGGCTAGTGCATGCTAGTCCATACAGGAGATGCTGAAACTAGGTCATGAATTTGCTAAATGTGAATATTCTCCGCATAATTGAATGCTTATAGAAGATCGAAAATAAGTCAATTTGCGCTTTTATAATTTTACATGTAATCTCTTTCATCATCATCATCATCTTCCTGACCTTATCCCACATTACGTGGGGTCGGCACAACATGTTTTCTCCTTCCATTTCCCTCTATCACCCGTCATCTCAACACTCACCTCCTTCTTACACATATCATCTCTTTCACACAGTCCATCTAATCATGTAATTCTCTTTGTAAATTTATAAATATTTTTTTTGACAGTTACTAAACTAAACCCCATTTGCAATTTCACATCCATGCACCCAACTTTTACCACCGCCGCCATTATCCGCAGATTAGCGAGCAGTCAGTATACCCATCTCAGCAGATGTCCTTTCTGACTTACGCAACTAAATTTACGCTTTGCCGAGCAGAGGTCCAAGCACTAACGTTACTCACTCACACCCATGCAATTTGTATGGCCCGCTGGACCGTCTCCAAGCGGCCTTCCCCGCCCCCCACGCGCGTCTCGAGCCCGGGCCGGGGGGGGCTGCGTCACTAGTGGTCACAGCTCTAGATGTGACACGCTATGGTAGAATCGAAGCCAGTGTAAGTTGGCATCGGGATTAGCTTGGCGGCATCGTGTTTTGGGTATACTGGTCGGGTCAGGTAAGGCTGGCTTGTAGTGTATTAGGGAGGGTAGGCATGGCGGCGGCGTGTGGGTGAGACGTTTACGGTCGGATCGCCGAAACGATGACCACGGCTTCGGCGAGTTTACGGATATTCAAATTTTGCGAGGATATGTCGTTCGGCAAATACATTTTTTACCAAGTGTAAGGCAAGTTTTTTTAGCTAACAGATAGACTGTTATATCCGTTATATTTATACATTTAACCACATTGAGCCAATTAGACGCTATCAAAGGATAATTTCAAAGTATTAAACTTCATCTTTACTCAGAATTATAATTATAGGTTTTTATTTAGTTTTACCTGTTCTAATGTTCCATAAAACTGATAATACTCAAGTTCTGAAACTTAAATTGGCACAATTTCCAAATTTACCTACAAAGCCTTTTGTCAATCGCTTTAATGAACTGATAACTTCTTGTGGCAGATAACGAGCTGGAAGGTGACAATATAATCTAACCACGCAAAGTTTAGGCTCCAATAATTATTTTATTCATATGATTCGTCTCGACGCGACTACAACTTTTAAGTACAACTCTTGTTACTTAAAAGTGTCTAATAAAAGCTTGTTTCAAAAAATATAAATATAATTTTTAATTGACAGTTATGCCTATTTTTACCCAGTTTATTATTTACTCCATTATCATCTTTAATAGTTCTTTAGCACTCTATCGACCGACATTTCGTTTTTATCCTCAAATTCGTCCTTAGGCATGGGCACAGCACACGCAGTGCCGCGTAGTCGCCGCGGTCTGGGCTCGCGTCGCCAATTAATTACGGACGGTGGCCATCTTGTCCCCCGCCGGCCGCCGCGCGCAACTGACAATAATTGTCGAATCTCGCCTTTACTGACAATTTTACAGTATTTTACTGAAGAAAATCCCAACTAATATTGAAATGCGAAGTAAGTTTGTTTTACCTATTCATACAATACAATACTCTTTATTGAAACACAATTTAACAATGCTAAATAACTAAAATATATGAAATTATAGTGTAGCAATGGGCGATGTTTATAGTTTACTGTACAATGTTAAATAAAACTCATAACATTTTTAACAGCAACGGAAAATAATTGTCGAATTTCTCCTTTACTGACAATATTTTAGGATTAACTGAAGAAAATATTAAATGCTTAAGATCTGATACTAGTAGTTGGGCTTTTCACCGGCAAATAAAAATTTTAGTCGCAAAATAAAACTTGCTATTCTACTTCCAATAATTTAATATTTGGATTCATAATCATAACAGATTAAGTGGTACGTTCGTAGGTTTTGCATGAATCCTATCTTTACTCATCATCAATTAAAAAACCGTCAGTTTTTTTGGCCAGGATAAAAACAATATTATATATTTTTATAAACTACTGAACTGATCTTTATGAGTTTCCAGCAATGGGTAGAGTGATTATTGAGGAAGGTTTTTGGACCCGTGCAAAGCCGGAACGGGTTAGCTAGTGTTAAGATAAAATAAGAGTAACTATTATTTTCTTCCATCATCACCGATTTCAAAATGTCCCTTCTTGATAATTTTGCAGCAAATTTGATTTAATACCTTCATTCGAAAATAAGGCATTTTTCCCTAAAACTAATAACCTTGACTTAAATAAATTAGCTTATCTTAGCCTCAGCTTGTAGTTTCATAAAAATGCTTAAGAATTAATAAGAAGACCCAACAAAAGATGGAAATGCCGAAAGTTTAATCAAACCCTAACCCAAACAAAGCGCTTGACCACATTTTGGAGGCCCAGCCCAGGGCCAGACAGAACTATGTTATTCCAACTTAGTTCGCAACTGGTTCCAACTTTGCGTTACATCTCCACGGAGACAGCTAATTTCACTAAAATCTGAATATTTGACTTGATAATCCCCATAAGCATTGTTGATTGTAGCAACGGCCAAACCTGCGCGACCAAAGCGTCTACGAATAGAAGCCGGAGCGTCTGCCGCGCGGCGAATGCTACCTATAATTTACTATGGCTCTTTGCACACCTACGCGACCACAAAGCGGGACTTGTTCAGGCAAAAATGTCCCGCGTCGCGTCCCACTTCCAGCCCTGCCGACGACGCGTAGGTCTGGCCGAGACCTAAATCTTTTAGATATAATGCTGCGTTCATTCGTCTACACCAAATACTTAAACATTTATCCGAAATGAGCATGAGAGAGCATGAGCAGTTTCTTTATTATGATCTATAGAAATAAATTAAATTAAAGAAAAAAATAACAATTATTACTCGACTGCGAAGGGAAATGTTTCTCGAGAGTATATAAATACGAGTTGCTCTTTGGACGAGCTGGCAATTATTTAAAGTTTGAATTAAAATTACCTAATAATAAAAAATTTCCATGTCACATTGTTAGTTACCGTCCTCCTCTAAAACGGCTTTACAGATTTTTACCAATGCGTGTTTAGTAGGTCTGAGAATCGGCTTAAAGAAGTATTATAGCTCCCTTTTACCTTTTAGAAATGTCAAATATCCGCGAAGAAATCTAACCATTCAAAGCTGTCAAGATGTCAACTCGTTATGAATAAAGTCAAAATATTTAGATTTAGAAAACGTTTCGTTCGTTATTTTATTTTTGAAGATTTGTAAAACCAAACAATGGAAGTGAATGATTTTGTATCTTGTATTATATATATATATATATATCTTGTTCTACAGCTTTGTACTCTAGGTATTAGGCCGTGAACGCTAGGTTAGAAAATGGCTTACTACAACCATTACTTTTAGTGCTACGGAGATTACGGGCGTAGTACGAAACCTAGGAAGGATTATCTATTGAAATCTGTTCACAACTTTGAATATTATCTATCTGTTTGGCCCACGTTTAGCTACGTGAAACTCGTGAAATAAATTTTATATCTGGACAATCCACACAGAAACATCTAGCCCCATGGTAAGCTCTAAGCTTGTGTTACGGGTACTAGACATCTGATATATTAATACATCATATATATATTGATAGAAATAATTTGAGGTTACAAAAACAGTGCCCTATAAAAGGCGCTGTCAACAGGAACGGGCCTCTCATTCCACATCGAGTCTTCGCGCTGAAAGGACCTCTCTCTCTTGTGTGCATTGGTATCGTTCAGATTCAGTGTCCATTCGTTATTTTTGTGTCGGTTTGATCATAATCTTTTGTTTTCTGTAAAATTACCTTTAAGGTTAATAAATGTTGTTTTTTTTTAAATCATTTTGCTTTTGATTCCTAAAATCAGAAGTGGGATTGTTCTCATTGTCCACATTCATTCTGACTAGTTTCAAGTTTCACAAACTCAGTTTTTGAAGATTTTAATTTTGTGCTTTGTTTACATTTTCTAACAAAGGTGCATCGTTGCACCGTTATTGTCTTTGTGTTTTCAAGGAAATGAGGACGAGCCGCACCCGGTCTCGTCAAGGACGGCGCTTAATGAGGCCGTGGCGCTCGCGGTCCCGGGCGTCTCGTGGCCGGCGCTCTCGCAGCCACACGGGCGGCTTAGGCGCATCTCCGGACAGCCGGCGCTCGCGGGACGGGCGCTCTGGTGAAGCTGCCGATTAGCAGCGCTCGCTGGACGGGCGCTCTGGTGGAGCTGCCGACTGCCGGCGCTCGCTGGACGGGCGCTCTGGCGGAGCTGCCGACTGCCGGCGCTCGCTGGACGGGCGCTCTGGTGGAGCTGCCGACTGCCGGCGCTCGCTGGACGGGCGCTCTGGTGGAGCTGCCGACTGCCGGCGCTCGCTGGACGGGCGCTCTGGTGGAGCTGCCGACTGCCGGCGCTCGCTGGACGGGCGCTCTGGTGGAGCTGCCGACTGCCGGCGCTCGCTGGACGGGCGCTCTGGTGGAGCTGCCGACTGCCGTCACTCGCTTGTCGGGCGCTCAGGCGTATCTCCGGGCTGCCGCTCTCGTGATGGGCGTTTCCGAGGGCCCTCGCGCTGCCGTTCTCGCTGCCAGCAGCCACAGAGCGCATGGCACCGCCACTGCGGCGATCGCCGATTGCGCAGCCCACTGCGCAGTCGCTCCCGTGACAGGCGCACACGTCGCCGCTCGCAAGCCGGGCGGTCTCCGGAACCATCTCGTAATCAACAAGACAGGTATCGCAGAGCAATTGTAAGTCTTTTGTAAAAGTGTTTTGTCACGTTTAGAGCCATTAGGTCGTACTCATCATTATTATGTGTCAAACTTTGATCCAAGTATACCATGATGGCGCTTGGTTTGAAGAGGTAGACAGGGCTAAATCGATTAACGTATGTGACTACCGGGAATGTTTATCTCGAATAGGCTAGATCATGGCTTAGTGAATGGGTGTCCAACGATAGGTCGTGGACTAACTTCAAAGAAGATTTCAAACCTTTGTGTTTAAAAAAAAAAAGTAGACTCAGCAAACATTATCTTTGAGGTTATGTCCACGAACTCTGATAAATTCCAGACATATGCGGAGTTTGCGCGTAAGTCATTGCTTCGCTTACGTATAGTTCGGTGTCTCAGCGATGATCTTACGAGTATATAACTGCCATTAATGCTAACCTAAAACCGAACGACTTGGTTAATTATCTATCAAGTTTTATTAAGCCAGGTAAAAGTACCACTACTCACATTCGCACGAATGTCCAAGGGAATGCAAATAGCCATCATAAAATACAGGGTTATAAGAAATCTTTTAATACAGATAAAAAATAATAAATGCTATTGTATTATGCTATTTGTGTAGTGAGGCAGGACATAGGCAAGCTACTAAGAGTTTAAAATTGAACACTGAGTAACCTTCAGTTGCCAAGCCTAATAGGAGCCCTAATCTAATGTATAAAATTCTCGTGTCGCAGTTTTCGTTGCCGTGCTCCTCCGGCTTGACTGATTTTGATGAAATTTTTGAGCTTGTCCGGTGTCTATGAAAACGATCCGGCATCTATTTTTCATTTTCAGACATCATTTGTCAGCTAGTAAATCATATATATGTGCCTTTTGCAAAAACCTGGCCACGAATGAATGAAAAACAGTGCGTTGCTAAACAGCGAGCAGAGGCCAGTTCGGATAAAAATAAAATAAAAATAACTACTTTTGTTCCACCCCACCAAACAAACGCAGTGATATCGTGGTAGGAGTTGTCCAATGTGTTCCCATCGACATATTGATCGACAGTGGTGCCATCTGCGTGTCACTAATCTCTTCTGCTGTGGTTAACCACTTCTCCTGCCCCAAGAAAATAACAAACTGTTATATTAAGGGGGCAAGTGAGTCTATTACCAAAATAAACTCGTATGTAACTCTTACTATCGAACTAGACAATATTTCGCTAGAGGTAGATCTTTTAGCTGTACCGAGCGAATGTATGAACGCACCCATTAATATAGGGACCGATGTACTGTAGACGCATTCTGTAAACTCATTTCGATCCTTACTAAGCTGAATCCGCGGTGAGTTTAAAGTTTTGTATTCTGTAAAACTCGATAGCGCCTGTAGCGCCTCAGTGACGAGCGTTCGAAGTGAGCTCGGTCACTTGAGTGATTTCGAGTTCGGATTCGATTTTATACAGAATGCGTCTGCTGAACAGGGAAGGTGTGACATCGAACTAAAGACTCTCAATGTATTACTCGCGATTCAAGTACATCATCGTTGTTGAATCCGACACAAAGCTAGTAATCAACACAGATTTGGTAGGTGTCAATCTATCCCCGTTAAATATACTCTGAACACATGATTTCGGGTACTGCTATGTCAACTGTCAAAATGGGTTTTATGCACATCCACCTAAATAGCAATGTCCCTGTATGTTATCGACCCTAAAAGATATCCCTTATCTTTAATTGACGACCACATAGATAAACTTGGAAAGGTTAAGTATTTTACCACACTTGTTATGGCAACAGGTTTCCATCAAATCCGCCTTGATGATGTATCCATCCCACTTACGGGGTTTGTCACTAGTGAATCGCACTATTAATTTTTGAAGATGACGTATGGACTTACTAATGCGCCAATTGTTTACCAACGCATCATAAGAACTACTTTACGTGATTTTATAAATTCAGGAAAAGTCCTTGTGTACTGTACATAGACGATTGCCTTATTTTGTCTGATACAAGCAATGAGAGTTTGCAATCTTTAAGGGAAGTTTTAGCCACTTTAACTAAAGCAGGGTTCTCAATAAATCTAAAGAAGTGCTCATTTATGTGTACCAAAATAGAGTACCTAGGGCGTGTTATATCTAATGGGGAGGTTCAACCGTCGCCTGATAAGGTTATGGCGCTTGTAAATTCTAGTCCCCCACAAAGTTTCAAGCAAGTACGCCAGTTCTTGGGATTAGCAGGGTACTTTATAAAGTACATTGCGAATTACTCCCTAAAAACAGCACGTATAGCTAACTTGACTCGTAAGGAAGTAACTTTTAATTGGGGAACTGAGCACGAAGAAGTAAGACAGGGTATCATACAAGGGTTAACTAGTGCTCCTGTTTTGAACACATTTGATCCTACTTTGAAAACAGGTCCATAACAAAAACAAAAGTCCATATAGACGCTAGTAGCTTAGGCTATGGGCTATTTTGATGCAGATACCTGACGATGGTTCTAAGCGGGTAATTGCTTACTACAGCCAGGTGAAAAAGGCTGCTGAGCCGCGATATCATTCATACGAGCTTGAGACCCTGGCTATGGTCAAGGCTCTTAGACATTTCAGACAATACTTGGTTGGCAATAAATTTACTGTTGTCACAGACTGTAATGCCCTTAAGGCTACTCAGACAAAAAAAAAGAGTTGCTCCCTCGTGTGGCAAGATGGTGGATGTACTTACAAGATTTTTATTTCGTTATCACATACAGAAAGGGCGCCATGTTGCCACATGCAGATGATCTTAGCTGTTACCCATGTAGTTCGGTAAATAACATTGACAGACCGTAAATGGGCTCAGATAGCGCAAGCTGGGGATGACGAAACGCGTAACATGATTCAGGCGCTAGAGCGGGGGGAGTTAGATCCTTCTCGATATGTACTACAAAACGATGTGTTGTACTTTCGGTATGTACCTGTAGGAGAAGAAGCAAGACTGCTTTGTTACATTCCTAAATAATAATAATTGTTGTTTTGTTTGTCAGTGCTTGAGATAGATCTCATCTTGAGACATTTTTGGTTCCCTGGTATAAGAGCTTTTGTAAAAAAAAAAAAAAAAAATATATAGGTCACTGTATATTATGTATTGCACACAAGAGGGCCCCTAGAGCTCCTCTTCAACCCATCTCATCATGGACAAGGCCCGACGTCCCCTTGACACGCTTCATATTGATGCACTGGGACCGTTACCTGAATCGAAAGGCTTAAACATGTTATTTTAGTTGTGGATGGGTTCAGCAAGTACTGTGAATGCTACACCTGCTATTAAAAAGTTAGTGCGGGATGTTACTCCTGAACCTCGATTGTCGAATCGTGAGGCTAAGAGAGAAATTGCAAGACAAAGGACGGCCGAACAGTTGTTGAATAATCAGGCGTCGATGGACGCTCGTGTTAATCGGGACAAACGTCCCCTTCGTGTGTTTCAGGAAGGCAATTTGGTGTTCGTGATCAAGTATGCTCAGTCGAGGAGCAATCTGGATCACGGCATGCGCGGCCCGTATCGAGTGATCAGAGTGCTGGCTCATGATCGCTATGAGTTGAGACTGCTGTCTGGGTCGTACGGGACGACGTCACTCGCCGCTGTACAACATATGGTTCGGTGGCAGGGCGAGTGGACTCCCGAGTCATGCGCCGCCTTCTTTAGGGGTACGTGCAGCTCTGGGTTGTTGGAGTCTTCAAGGCAGCGTGGCGGTGATTGATTCGGGTACAGCCCTGGGTCACCGACGCGATTCCGGTAATTGATTCGGGTACAGCCCTGGGTTGCTGGAGTCTTGAAGATGTGTTACAGTGATTGATTCGGGTATAGCCCTGGGTCACTGTAACGTTTCCAGTAATTGACTCGGATCGTTTCGGGTCCTGGGTTACTGAAGGTAGCGCTATTCTGGCGGCCCCAGGATAGTGTCTACGATGGCCATGGAAGCTGGTCGGCTTTGCAAACCGACCAGTCGTTGTGTCGAGTGCGTACACAGCGTGATATATTTGGCATGTAATTGGTGACGGTTATTCTGTACTGGTACAACTCTATATCGTTCCTTCTAGGTTAATGCTTGCTTGAACCATGACTTTTATTATAAAAGTGTAACCTACTCCTAACCTAACATGAATAACACACTAAAACAATAATTCGTCATATGTGGCTGTAATGCCTTTTATAAATCGCAGTTTTATTAATTACAGCTACATGATAATGATGACCCAGAGCAGCACAGTCGGGCCCCGAGACACCTGACGTGAGCGACCGAACACCGGAGCCGCCTGCCCTGTTGGACCATAGCGTACCAGGGCCTTCACGAGGTCTAGACATGCCTAGTCTGGACATACACGAGGAATAAAGTCTGTCGAGACGCCAGACGTTGCCAGGAAAGCCGTGATAGAAATAATTTGAGGTTACAAAAACAGTGCCCTATAAAAGGCGCTGTCAACAGGAACGGGCCTCTCATTCCACATCGAGTCTTCGCGCTGAAAGGACCTCTCTCTCTTGTGTGCATTGGTATCGTTCAGATTCAGTGTCCATTCGTTATTTTTGTGTCGGTTTGATCATAATCTTTTGTTTTCTGTAAAATTACCTTTAAGGTTAATAAATGTTGTTTTTTTTTAAATCATTTTGCTTTTGATTCCTAAAAATATATATAGTATTCATATTAAACACCCAGTCAATCTTAATTTTTAACATATTTACTAAAGCACCTATTAAACCACTATTCTTCCCGCAAAGCAACATGTTTTAAAAACCGAAACTCAACATCCCGCCAAACCTAGCAACATTATGGGTGTTGCTAGGTTTGGCAACCCAAAATAAATATTTTATTGATAACATATTTTAAATGTGGAATTTCATCTCACTACAGCCCTATAATAACCCATAGCAACATGAATAAAAGAATAGATATTTAAAATTCCCGACAAACCAAGCCAAACAAATGCGGAATCTAACAAAAGCAATAGGTATGTCTTATTTCAAATGTGGAGTACCATCTGACTAAAGAGCAGCAAGCCGCTATCTCAGCTGTCGCGTTCCTAATCCAAAAACGTTAGTAACTGACCCGCACAGTAACATGTTACAATAAAAGTCTCCAAATTTAAAACTCTCGCTAAACCAAAAAAAAACAATGAGGAATAGCCATAAAGCATAAAGCAAATTAAATATTCATTATTTCAAATGTGGAATACCATCTAACTAAAGCGCAGTAAGCCGCTATCTCAGCATTCGCATTCCTAACTCGTCACTTCGCGAAATGCCCCATATTAGCGGACCGCTGACTAATATGCACTGCAGGTGGCTTGTTGACGTGGTTCTATTCATGCCTTGGCTTTTAATTGAAATATATAAATGATGACCTGTGACGTGGTGGGCGATAGTTCGCCTCAGATTGCGAGTTCGATTCCCGCAAGTCACAGGATTTTCTACAATTTCAGGGCCAAGGTGTTTTCAATAAATCTTAGGTATGTATTTACAAAAAAAAATATCTATGTAGTAAATCCATCACCTATCACCATTAAGTACAAGCTGATAAGTTTCAAATAAGTGATGTAATAAAAAAAAATCTATGTATGTATGTCTATTATATTAAGTATATCAGATGTCTTGTAGGTACCCGTAACACAAGCTTAGAGCTTACCACGGGGCTAATTGTTGTTGTGTGGATTGTCAGGTATATTTTTTTTATTAAGTGGATACTGTGTCCTATTGAAATATTAGTGCGTCCGAATATATTTACTATTTTCAATATTTCTAGAATTATCAAACATTAACCACACACTAACCAGAGCCTGTACTATCGGTTGTTGTGTCACTGGTTGTTTTACGTCATACCAGAAAATATAAGTAGGTATTTGATATTTCTATAAGTGTATTTCTATCATATTATTTATTCAGTTAATTTAACTCACCAGCTTCAAATGTCATAAACCACGGTACCACAGCCACCCAACAGTACTTAATAGCAGGGTTCGCACAATCGTACTAAATCCGGCGCTTTATAGAGCTGGCAGCCCTGGGCTTAAATAACGCGACGACTTGACAACCCTACTGTCCGTGTATTTCGTGTTTGTTTATGAGGTGAGAGTTTCGGCTTAAAGTGAATTAGCTACACGTGCCCAGGTTTCTTATTTTATAAATCGAATGTTTACATATTTCATAAACAGAATTCTGCTCGAAATGTGAGTTAGGCGGACTTATCCTCTTCTTTTACAAAAGGGTATTCACAAATATATAAGTATATAAATACACTTTTATAAAATATATATTATTTAATTATAGTAAAGTTAGTTTAAAAGTTAGAAGGTAAAAATAGTTTGAATTATTAAAAAAATTAAAAAGTACACGCGCGCGTTCATGTCTTTTCGAAAGGAAATATCGTAAATTGTAAGGGTTTTCATGATTGCATTCTGAAGTCACGATTTAAAAAAAAACATGTTGCTAAAATCTGTCTTTCATTATTGGAAACAAAATATGTAGTGCTCAAATAAAATGTTCTCTAAGAGCCATGGAAAAGCCAGAACTACGAACAGCCAGAAGCACGAACAGTAAAAAGAAGTTATGCGCTTTAAGCGTGGCAGCCCCATTTTAATAAAAACTGCGCAACGTACTTTTAAACGATTTCCTTTTACCGAACCGCGACATTAAAACGAACAAAATATACCTGGACAATACACATAGCAAGTAGTCCCGTCGTAAGATCTAATCAGATCATTGGTTACTCAGAGGGCATCGAACTCGCTACCTCTAGCGTCTCGTATTTGACCTCTGTGCCACTGAAATAAATGTCTTCATTAAGTAATATTGCACCAACTTTATTCTTAATTTTCTTTGGGTAAAGAAATGTCAAACGACTGCCGATGTCCACGAAAAACTTCAGAAAACCTAGTTAACTTTTATCTTGATCTGTTTTTCATGTGGCTGCTACGTAATTATGCCCCGCTCTACCCATAGCCAACCCACAGAATAAAAAGCAGTAGAGATTCGCGCCACAGATTATAGAGCAGTAGACATCCGTGACACAGAATAAATAGCAGCAGACATCCACGCCACAGACTAAATAGCAGTCCTGTTGCCATGACAACGTGACGCACCGCGGGGTTTCCGGGATCTCCGCTTATTAGCTGCTGAATAAACTCTCAGCTTTTAATGAAAACGCTTTACAATTCATTACACAAAGAACTCCTTGGATATTTTGTTGCGTTGAGACTATTTGCTCGCTTGCTTTTAGCACAAAAGTTAGTGTTAATCTCAAGTATCAAAGCTACATTTTAACTTAAGTTTTTTAAAATTATCTTCGATACTTTCAATGATTTTCACTAAAAAGTTCCGTAACATAGAAGTAGGTACGATCAAAAACAAACGAGAAAGAATTTAAAAAGTAGACTAAAAAATACTGTAAACTTTTCCCGTCCATACTTCTTGCTTAATTATCGCCGGCAGTGAAAAATAAAGAAAAAAGAACGTCGCGTTTTCCAAACTTAAAAACGACAGAAAAGAGATGTTTCGCGCCCCCCGAGTCGCGAGGGAGGTGGGGCTATACGTGCCGTGACAAAAAAAACCCTCGCTGACCCGGGTCCAGCAAGCAGGCCAGAGACCGAGAAGTACAGGTGATAACAAGCGCAGCGATAAGCGACGCGGGAAATATTATAAGCCCTACTAGATTTAAGTCACAAATACAACTTCTATATTATTATTTGTCTTAAGTTTCTTTATTGAACAATAATGCATTTATTTTATTTGTATAGTCAGACTGTGAGTAACTTTAAAAGACAGTTGACAGTTCTCAGTTAGCAAAGTCCGGGGAAGGATAATCATAGTATTAACCTGGAAAATATTAAGTAAAATACAAAGCATGCCGTAAAATTTATATGACTTTCACTAAAAATAATACGTACTTATTTTTAGTGAAAGTCGTGAAAAAATAAAATTTTCTGTATCTTTAGGTATATAGGTGATATGAAAACGAACCGCCTGACGATTCCAAATACCTTAAAATAATAAGTATGATAAACAAATAATTTTGACAACGTCTTTGTTTTTTTCTATAACCGAATTAAAGACTGTATTAAAAATCGGTTAAAATGTCTTACTTTCGCAATACCCGCTCCGCTTTTGCTCATGGAGATACCTTAATGCTCCCAGGCACACCCCGTCTCCCCTTTGCTTGCCTTGCTCGACCGTGCTCAAAGGAACACACACGTTCTAATTTCGAATCGAATGATCCTGGACTATCGATCCGTTCGTTATAGAACATGAATAGATTCTCGAAACTTCTCGAACAATGGAATACCTATCTAAAGGTCAGTGACCAGTCTGGTCTATACTTATTATAAAGCTGAATAGTTTGGTTCAACGGAAATGCTCCGAAAGTAGAAGACATAATTTTCTGTACAAAGTTTATAGGTACCTACTTCTTATAACACAATAAGCATGATGACTATAAAAGATATTATTTTAACAGAATAATATTTAGTGTCCGCGTCTCTTAACCCTGAAAAAAATTTTTTTGTTCTATCAATTTGATATGAAAGTGCAAAGATATAGATAGCATCAAAACCTCCGGTGATGATGCTTGTTAGTAGGAAATTTAGTGCTAATCGCAAGACAACTATAACTATATAAAACTGTAAGATAACTATTCTTATTAAATAAATAAATTATTAATTAATTAATTATTAAGACAGCGTTACGTCACGAAACTTCAATACACTGTGAAGTCTCGATTTTTGATATAATCTTAATAACGGACTAATTATAATTTTTACTCTCACAATACGTCGCGAAATTAAGTGTGTCTTCTTGTGGGAATCTCCAAAATACGGAGAGGAAGGAGAGATTAAAACAAAGAAGTACTTAGGTTATTAAGTTCAAAATCATAGTTGATCGACGACCTCTGTGGATTGGTGGTGGTGGTGGTTGATTAATAGGCAGAGGCACAGGAGGTTGCGGGTTCGATTCTCGCCTGGGACCAGATTTTGTACGCTCTACAATTTCTGGTTTCGGGTCTGGGTGTTTTCTATGTATCGTATATATGTATTTTAACAAAAAAAATGTATCTATCTATATAGTATATCAGTCACCTAACACCCATAGTATAAGCTCTGCTTAGTTTGGGGTTAGGTGATGCTGTGTGAGTACCTAGTCCGGAAATATTTATTTATTTATAGTAAAACAAGGGTTTTATAATTTCTATATAAATAAAAATGAATTGTTGTTCGTAAGTCTGATTAAAACTCGAGAACGGCTCAACGGATTTATCTTATCTTAGTCTTGAAATGTTCGTGGAGGTCTAGGGAAGGTTTAAAAGGCGAGAAAAAATCGAATAATTGCAGGGAACTTTTTTTACCCGTGCGACGCCGGGGCGGGCCGCTAGTTTAAAATAAATTCTCATGTTACTTTATGGTTTTATTTTTATCTCGCTGGATTATCATCTGTTTTTAACATCAATGGGATTTTTAAAGTACAAAAAAAAACACATCTGGTTATTGACTCAGCACAATGTAATTCCGAACCTAACAGAGCTATGAGTGCTTGGTAAACTGATAAAATACATTAAAAAATTCTTACAGCTTAAACTACTTTATAGATATTTAACAATAATGTCTTCCACTTAGTCATGCGTTAAAACACTATGG
Organism: Gymnoscelis rufifasciata; assembly: GCA_929108375.1. Classification (NCBI taxonomy): domain Eukaryota; kingdom Metazoa; phylum Arthropoda; class Insecta; order Lepidoptera; family Geometridae; genus Gymnoscelis; species Gymnoscelis rufifasciata. The sequence continues at coordinate 3,554,856 of OV815320.1, forward strand.
GCTTATTTCACATAAACAAAATAAAAATAAACAAAACTAAGTTTCCATAAAATGTTAAAAATCTTATTATTTGTAATGTGCACGTGATGCCCTTTCATTTGCAGATTGGAAATACCCACTCTATATTTGCAGATATTGGGTTCTTAATCCCCACTTTCACTCATTATAACTTTTAAACGGCACAACCGATTTCATTAAACCATGTCTAGCTAACTATTGTGGCTCAGCGACCCAAAGTAGGTCTTGGCCTCCGACTTCCACCGGTCCCAATCCTGCGCTAGCTCTGACCAATTCTCAACCCCTAGCTCTCGTGAAAAAACAAACATGTCTAAGCGCAAAATGTTTAAACCATTGTTTAAATTTACTCAGATATGGTAAAACAAGCCCATAGACCAAAATTATGATCTCTATATTTTTTATTTCGGTATAACTATCGACAGTGTCAACATGTCTTCCTTTTATAAAGTACTCCCGTCATAAAAAGGAAACCACTCGACGTCCGGACCGTGGAAGTAACTCGTAAAATATGTGGGTCAGATATTGTTTTTATGTACGCAGTGGCTTCGGTCCGATAGTTTGGCGCGAAATTGATCCGTGGTGGATGAAATAAAGCGATATATCCAACGCGGTTATGGTACCCTGGTACTGATCTTGATCATTTTAGTGATAACATGCTTAGCTCGTCGTTATAATTAACCCAGCGGCTAAAAATCTTGCAATTACAATTGCTTGTTTCACCATCTCCGAGTGAAATAAGAGAATGGGTAATTGTTAAATTGACTTTTTCGCTCAGTTACACATGTGACAAGTGTTTCAACGGTAAAATGAAAATATTAACGGCAAGTTTATGTGATGATGATGATGTCCTCCGTGTCGTATCCGACAAAGGCGAACCTGGACTGTTTTAGTGTTGTCTATTGTGAGAATCGACTGGCCCCGAATGTGGCAGGCGAATCCAAATTTGGTTTAAAGGACTTTGTCGCAGGGCGCACAGTGCAGTTGGTTGGCCACTGCCATCATAGGTGTAAGTGTAGGAAGGCTTTGACAGGTATTTTTGCGTCAAGGTCTTCTAAACGACGTTCTTCAAAGTATATGTAGTAGGTATACCACGACGGTTTTTAAGCTTACCGACGCGACGTTTCGACGCTATTTTTACGCCATGACGACGACCAGGATTCGGGAGAACTGACGCTTCAGCAACGCGGGAAGCGGGAGCGTCTGAGACTCGGGACATTTTTAACTGAAAACGTCCCGCTTTGTGGTCGCGGAGGTGTGCTAACAGCCATAGTAAAGCATAGGTAGGTAGTTCCGCGAGGTAGACGGTCCCGAAATAATTACAATCGGATAGCGCGCTCAAGCAAATAAACAAACTCTTGAAGTTAACTGTAAAAGTAAAAAAGTACACGTAAAATAATAAATGATGACATCTTTTGATCAGACAGTTTTAAAAAATATCACTAAAATATCAAATAGGGCAGCTGACTACAAAAATATTAGTCCCACATTTTGATTATTAAAAAATTTTAAACCTATATTTTAATTTTCTAGCAAAAGAAAACTTCAACTGCCTTAAAGTTTCTTTTATACTAAATTTATACGCCAAAAGCCTCACTTCAAAACTTTGATGCTATACATATATATCTTGGAACTTATTAAATTGATAAAACGAAAAATGGATGTTAAGTATATAGAAAACAGCTTGACAAGCCGTCTCAGTCAAACTTTCCTCAATAAGATAGACTTATAAAGTCAAGAGCCGACTCCATCAAATCAACTTCATCAAGCGAGAAACCATTAACAAAGTTACCGACCGCTCAACAGGTCCCTAGTATTCCTTTCAATATCTGCAAAACTTTCCCTACCCTTAAATCGACCACTTTCATCTGACCCTTCCATTCTCAACAACATTTCAACCCTGTAAAAGAAGTTAAAGCTCAGTGTAAACTGGGGCTTCTTTGCCGTGTTGTTATTGTCATTGGCTGTTCGGGGAGTTTGAGTTTTATTCGAATGGAACAAGAGCTGTAATGAGATGATGAGGGAATGGCAGTATTCAGGAGTTGAGACGTTTTACGTTACAAAGGTTTATATAGATGTTACAAGGAGATCAGCTGGCAGTAACGATTGTGTACATTTGTGGATTACACCTTATTTGGGACGCTTATCATCCTCCGTTTTAGGATATTGAACTTTATTGAATTATACTTAAAAGATCTAGAGTTTTCTCGGAATATTCAACCGGCTCGGTTCTCTGTTAATCCTCTGACAGGTATAACCTGAAAATATTGATTTAGGACACTAAAATTGGCGATTCTGTCTAGTCTGTCTGGCGAGTCTGATTTTGATTGTTTTCAGTGTAAAAATATGTATTTCCCTAAATAATATGTGATATACTTACCAGGATTTGATTCATCTTTTAGTACTTAAGTATCATAGTCCATGATATAGGTAATTAAATTACCAAATAGAGAAGGACTCAGATGCCTACCTATGTATCCAACCCCATATAAATAAAAGTCAAATTATACTGGAATTTGAATCTCAAATCTCTTTTAAACCACTATAGCACTATTATAAATGGGCCGATTCTCTTGTTTTCAAATATGAAGGAACAGTTTTAAGCTATTCCTCGAATGAGTGTTTTTGTCTTATAGCTCCTCTACACTACTCGCGAAGTTGAACGATGGTAGTCGAGCACGGTGATGTAGAGGCATCTCGGCTTACTGCGTTCTCGGTTTTTGCGCCCAAGTTGTACAAAGTGCGTTCATGAGGTCTGAGTTGTCCTGTCTTGTCTAAATCTGCCGACTTTAGTACTGTTTCAAACGCAGAGATGACAGTGATTAAAGCACATTTTTTAATCAATATTTATCTAATTTGTTTTTTTTTTTTAATATTCGTAAAACTTTATGATTTAATGAAAAATAGTAAAGAAAAGAAAGTTTTGTTCTAATAAGACTAAACAAAAAAAACCTTTACATTTCAAATTGCGTCTGGTATTTCCAAAATGTATAAGTTATTGTAAATTAGAAAGCGAGGTTCTGAAGTTCCTTTGAGGGAAAGTTTCATCTTTCATCTAGACAGAGTAGATGCTTGCCCAGGTGAGCGCTACGTTTTTGCATCATCGCTCCACATTATTCTAGCAGATGGAATGGCGTTTCATCCACCTCCTCACAAAATCTGCAGGTTTCACAGGCTTATTTCATAGTCCTAACCTTAACAAGTGCTTCTTAAGGCGGCAGTGTCCGGTTAGGGCTCTTGTTATTAATGGATGGCTTAGTATAGGCCTCCGGTCTACGGTGTATAAAAGTCATTTCTTATAGAAATAACAAAACAACTATAAAAGAAGACTACAGAAGTAAGCGTCAACGCTGGTATTAAACGTTGATTTAGGCAGATAAATCAGAAAATCGTTTAAATCCCCGCTTTATTCAACGTTCTGCACATAAAACCTAACCTAACCCAACTCCCTTTGACTTTGACGGTGTCATCAACCCAATGCTCATTTGAATCAAACATCACTCCGCCGACAATGCGAAACCGCGGAAAAAAACCGCTCGTCCATTATAAATAAGTACGATTTCCATACAAAACGAGATAAGTTAAGGTTACACGGTGCGTTGATGGGCGCAAAGTCACGACCGCGCGCCCACCAAGGTTCCCGACGCGTCACTTTGCACGATAATGCAGCTATTGATTGACAGTAGGTACCTAACTTACCTACCTATTCTTATACAAGGTGTTTCAAAATTGGTATATAGAGCGAAAAGGGCAAAAATCAATTATTGCGAGCAAGGGCCGATTTGACAAGGACAAACGATACTTTTTACCTTGGAAAAATCTAATATAACGCCGGCAAAGCTGGTGCAAAATATACTCGTAACAAGAAATCTTGTTAGAACAGGGGGTTCTTACTAGGCAGCGAAAACGCGGTACGCGTGAGTCACCGCGCTGACGACCAGACAAAGATAAAACGGTTAGAACTAGTCGTGAAGTTACAGACACACATAATACTTGTTGTTTAACCCGTTGAAAAAATATTTTTAATAACAATTCGTGTAATATCTCAGCTCTGCGCAGATAGCGCCAAAGAGTAAGCATCTCTTAAAACATAAACAACTGAAAAATCCCAAAAAATGGCAACTCAGGCAGAAGAATCGAATTTCTTAACTACACAGAATCAAGTCCACTGGCGCCACCAGACCTGCACCTATTTATTTCCTTGTGTCATATTAGTCTGTCTGCCATCCTCTATTAACACTGCACAGTATTTAGACCTATATAGCTATTGTTGGGTATCAGTAAAACATAACTCTGCTTAAATAAGTATCTGCAATTCACCAGAAATTGATCTATTCTATACCTACATCTTTCTCGGGACATAATGTTTTCCTATTCATTTATAAGTAATTTTGAATTCAATTTACATAAACGTAATTTTTATTCATAATTTTTTTATGAATGATGGTATTTTTGGGTAATTAATTAATTATGAAAACCTACTGCAATTGAATTTTAGTTAGTTACTTTGTCGCTGTTGGTATGTTAATCTTACTGTTATGACCATGTAATTGTATACTACAATAAATAAAATTACTCTATCCTCGAGGTAAAACTATAACACCCGACCAAAAACATAAGGCGCAATACTAACAAACTTCTGGACTTGTCTTTACAGCGCAGAGCCCTAAAACTATTCCCTTTCTAAAAAGACCACGTTCCTCAAAACACGAGCAATAATGCCAAAGGTCCGCGTTATGAAATACTGGTCGAGATAATTGCAGCGTGCGCCCGCGCCTACGCCACACGTGGCGCGGACTATATCCGTGAGCGGTCTAATGACAGTCCGCCATTTTGAGTTGCGGTCAGACTGTGCGCGATTTATTATCGACATTTTTATTTATTTATTTATCTTACCGTATTTTTACAGGAAAACCCCAATGCAATAAGGAAGAATGTCAAAAGTTTGTTACATAAATTTAAAATCATTATAAATTGACAAATTAAAACTATCACAAATAAAAAACAATCATAAATAAATAATGTCACAAATAAAAACTAATAAAAATATTATTCTTATAATCTTAGGAGAACTTATGACTAGTCACATTATGGTATAAACTTTATAATACTTATAGGCAAATTACAAGATCCCATAAATGACGTACAGTATAATAACAAAGAGGAACTAACATACATGCGCACTATTCTTAACTAGAAACATAAAAGTTATTTACTAATAATTATCTGAATAATATATTAAATCTTAAAAATAAAAAATAAACACATAGCGCGATAATAATCAACTAGGCTGCAATTCAGTGTAAACAGAGTTAAAATGTTGGTGTTAAAATGCAGGACTAGACCCGAGTTTATCGCTTCTATCTCTTTTTTATATATATTTTTGGTTTGAATGGTAGCTCAATCATCACTAATAAGGTGACTAATTGGTATAAAACGTAACTAATTGGTATATAACTAAATTGTATTTAACGGCGACAATAAAGACGGCAAAAAACACAAGTGGACATTAAACTAGTTTTAGAATTTACGGTTTATGTAATCTGATTAAACATTTAAATACGAGAAGATGAATGACAATGTGGAATTAAATCTAAAAACATTTAGTGAATAAAGACCAAATATATTATGTACAATCTACAAGTCAACATAAGCACCCCTATTTACGTTGCCATTACTAGGACACAGGAACTTCTCTCTTGACGAGAGAGATTAGGCCACCAAGCTGGCAAAGTGCGGGTTAGTCAATGTCACATTTCCTTCAAACTCTTCCAAGTTCTCAGAACATACAGGTTTCCTCACGATGTTTTGCCTTCAACGTTAAAGCACGTGTTTAAAGCGCACATACATTTTTACAGAATTTCTGTTAATTTTCAATACAATAACTGTATATCCGCAAATAGAGCTTTTATAAAAATTAACAATATTTCGTTCCTCATATTTCACATGGCAGCGCCAGAAACAAGCTAGAGGGCATGGTTATGGTAAATGTATAAATGTATATGTTCGTAAAAATCCAGCATACCTAGTATAAACTCTTTGTGTTATTTCGTTTTGTATAAAATACCACAATATTTTATTTGATATTTTAAACAGGTGCCATTATGCAATTACAGAATTGTACAATTTCATCCCATGTTAGACATGATAGGCATTATGAGTATATAAAAATAGGTATTCTGTTTTGTCTGTCTGATAGTCCGTCGAAAATAATAGGAACCTTTTTTTCGCTTTATAAATTTTTAATAAGAAAGTGAAAGAAATATCAAGAAAGTTCCGAATTGGGGGCTTTTGGCTTATAAATTTATTACAAATCGCACGTCATACCAAACTTAAATGACAGTGCATTATCAACATCGATTTTTCGTTTGCAAGACATAACCCAAAATAAATCTCAATCTTATTGATGGACTTTTATATTTTTAGTCATAGACTATATTTTAGTAATTAATGTACATAATCTAAAGTTCGTAATGTTTAATAGCTTTAACGCTGTCACAACGCACAAACCCTCCCGCAGCCATCTGCAAACCGTTTGCACCAAAAAATATGTCGCAGGATCGCAGCTGCATTGGCCGAGACGCGGAAGCCGGCGCTAATGGCCGCACATCACAGAATCAGGCTTGCACAATATTACCGTGGCGCGGTATTACTGGTACCGGTATTACCGCGGAATATATGACGTAACATAAAATCTGGTAGAATACGAGCTAGACTTTTGCCTCGGCGCGGCGGGGTGCTCACTGCTCATTCGAGATTGTGGTGGAATAAAATTTCTGCTCGAGTAGTTTTGGATTCAATTTTCTTAGTCTAAGAGGTGGATTCTAAAACTCAGCCAAAAGCTGAAATCAATATTTCTCGCTCTTAACAGAACCAACGTCTTTTGGTGAAATATTTAAGTTAATGCCGTGGTGCAGATTAATGGAGGTTACATGCAAGGCGCTTCAAATACTTACAAAACTATGAGGTAGTCAACATCGGGTAATAAAAGCCCTTTGTTTGAAATCAATTATGATTTTTATTATGTAATTAAAAAATATCCTTATATTAAAATATCTATTATGCCGGGCTTTTTATCTCTCGATATGGTACAGTTAATAGCAAAAGAAACTCATGAAATAGCGTCCAAAAATAATTAATTCAAAAAATTAAGTATACCTTAGGTATAACTATTGTAGTTTATTGGCAGTAAAGGAACAAATAATGTGTCAAAAGTAAGTGATTACATTCATTTCGAACTTCGGTGTAATTATCACTTATTAAAACTTCATTTAGAATTGACTGTACATCCGCTATAGATTAGAATAAATAGTCAATATCGTAAAAGTAGTAGTTTCTATGCAAAAGGGGGTACTAGTTAGCGACGCATACTGTACCTATGTAACCCAACAGTTCCTAAATAAGCATAGTTGTTCCATAATCACTCGATTATCCATCGCGACTTCACTAAACCATTCCCGGATTTAATAGCGTTCCGTAAATTAGCCGATAATTTCCCGGATTCGCCCTAATCCCGGAGCATTTCTGAGAACAGCGCGACTGTTCCACTATGTAGCTGTATTTATCTACCTATATATGTAGCTGTATGTAGCCCGCGGGATTCCCGGATTGCGGGTAGCGGCCAAATTGCCTGGTAACAGCCTCTGTATGCTAACTGTAAGTATATCTGAGTATATTCTTGGATATGTGTACTACTGCTCCTTAATGCGGAACTGACCTGATTTTTTACAAAGTTTTGGCGATTTCTACTTATGCGCAAATAAATACTTCTAAATAAATATAATACTTCTTTATGCTTATAGAAAATTAAAATTCAAGACCTCTATTTCCATCAAAACCTAAGGTTCCTCTGGATATGTAACAAGTAAACAAATTAAAAAATTAAATTTAAATTTGAGTAAAACCCCCGATTCCAATGCTTTAATTTCCTTAAAAGTAAAACACCATAATATTCTGTAATATGCACGCAATGCGCTTTCATTTGATGCCCAACTCAAGTATATTTGCAGATTTTCGGTTTTCCTTCCCCACTCACACCCCCCCTATACTTTTAAACGGCACAACCCATTTTCAAAAAACATATTTAAAACAATCGCGCAAAACACACATTACTTAGAAAAAGAAACTAAATTGAAATCGCTTCGTCCGTTCGGGAGCTACGATGTCCCAGACAGACAGACAGACACGTCAAACTTATAACCCTCTTTTTTGGTCGGGGGTTAAAAATAGATTGAAGTAGACTAAGACTTAGATAAATATGAAACAAAAGAGTGATATATTTTGACCACTTTGGGCGCATACAATACTATGTATAATGATTCTAACTGTGATATAAGCAGTTTGGTGATATAAGCAGCAGCAGCATTCGGTTTTATTTTTGCGATTATTTTGACTACTCTAGAGGCCTATATCAACTTGAGGCTGACGGTAACTACTCGTTGGTTTGTACCATCTGGCTGTAACAAATAGTCGAGCACCTCGTTCTGCTTCAAGAAAATGTTCAACAACGTGAGATTAAAAGCACAGTAATACTCTTGCATTCAATCTTTCGTTTGCGACATGTAGGTACTCGTATATTTACTTATCGGCAGATATTGAGACATCACATCGCACACGATAAAATTTCATAACAAATTATTTAATTTCAACCGACTAAGCGTATCCAAAATGATTCATAAGCACATACGAATACGAGGAAACAATTAAAGTATAATATATATCATGTTATCTCGAAGTCCGAACCAGAATGGAGTTCGCAACCTCGCGATAACGAAAGCGCCCGGGACGGCACGTATTGAATCAGTACTCGGTGATAAAAACCGGTGAGTGTCGATTTACGTGATCCAGGACGAAATTTCGGCGTAACCGTCATATTTGCATAACTGGTTTCTTACATAAAACTCGTAAGAAAGCACTTGTAGAAAAGCACCGAGATCACAATGACAGAAGTCTGAAAACGGAGCAATTATATTGGTCGGAGGATAGTTTACGGGACAATAGGTACATATCAAAATGTAAATGGTTCATAGAAATATAATTTAGTGTTAGTAAAAAGTTTATTAAAACTGTATGTTTTCCAATAAAAATTGAATAAAGCTGGTTGCATTCCCGCCGAAGTGTCTGCACCGCGCACATACTCCCTGATCTGGGTTGTGGTAATATGTATGTATAATAAAAAAAATCGATGTATGCATGCCTATTATTTTAAATATTTCAGATGTCTAATACCCGTAACACAAAGTTATAACATACCACGAGACTAGATGTTGTTGTGTTGATTGTCCAGCAATATTTATTTTTATGTATACGTCCGTTATAATTATATGTAATTCATAATATTAACAATATTTATTTTATGTATACGTCCATTATAATTCATAATAGATACATAGAAAACACCTCGATCTCTTTATCTCTGACAATAAGTGCTTTCCGAACATACAAAAAGCAAAACGATCTCGCGACCTGATTTTATTTTGCTGCGTGGATAGTCCAGCAATATTATTTATTTACTAGTGGCCCGCCCCGGCTTCACACGGGTTTTTATTAAAAAAAAAATCCCGGCAAGTATTAAGATTTTTTCTCGCCTTTTAAACCTTTCCTAGACCTCCACGAACATTTCAAGACTATGATAAGATAAATCCGTTCAGCCGTTCTCGAGTTTTAATCAGACTAACGAACAACAATTCATTTTTATATATATAGATGCATCTCCTGTGCTGTAGGACTGCGTTCTACTTTTTTACCCGACTGCGCGACGCAAAGGAGCGGTAATATGTGTTATCAGTCTAAGTATGTTCCCTTATCGCATTAAGCGGACCGAACGCCCGGGGCCGGTATTTATGATTCATACGTCGATCGATTCCTCATATTCCGGCGGTTGTCTCTAAAGCCATGACGTCAGTGCAAATTCAATATGGCGACTACTGCACGGCATTTTATAAATAAAAAATACACAAAATATGTCATTTATCGTTGAATAGGTTACATTTTTAGTTTTCTTACATCATTTTTCGATCTGGCTGACCGTTTAGGATCTATACCGAATGAAAGAAACAACCATCCTCATTCAAATTTCCCAAAAAAAGTTAAGTCACAGTTGGGTTGTTTTTTCTTAATTTCAGCTTAAATAATTTAGAATTAGAAACTAAAACCTTTTTACTACTCATACATTGTTAATAACTCTTAGAACTGCGTATCGTACCGCCTCGGAGCAGACCTCTCAGTCTAAGGGAAAGCTCTCCATCCGAATAGGTAATAGAAAGCTTGGACTGACGCAGCTATTGTATTTCTTGGTCAAAGATTTCATGGAAACAGCTAGCAACTTTGCTATACTCGTAGCTGATCTCACAACTACAGCGGATACTGGGCAAGATTTTAAGCGCCCAATATTATACAAGGTGTTTCCTTAACAACACTACAGAATAATAAATTACTACGACTACACTATCCATAGACAGGTTTGCTACGGTTGCTACCGACCTACCGACCGACTAATTAGAAATGGTTCAATCAAGTGGTTTTTGATAAATTAATGATTGATTAATTGCCTGAGGCGCAAGAGTACTACAATTTCTGGTTTCGGGTCTGGGTGTTTTCTAGGTATCATAAGTATGTTATGTATTTACATATTTACAAAAATAATGTATATATGTAGTAAATCAGTCGCCTAACACCCATTGTACAAGCTCTGCTTAGTTTGCAGTTAGGTGTTGCTGTGTGATTAATTAGTCCGGAATGATTTATTTATTTAAATGATATAAATATGTGTGGTTCTAACTATTTTTAAAAGTGTCTTTCATTTTATTATAAATTTATGAAAAGTGCTGCCACACCGATAATGTATTGTATCGGTGTCTGAATTTATCTGATATCTAGAGGTATTGTCAAAAATAAAAATTCATACAGGTTACATTTCCAAAATAAACAAAACACGGTGAATATATGATTTTCTAAGCAGAATTTATCAATCTCGTATACTTTACAGATAAGAATTCAGTGGCAAGTAGGTATTCACACACACACACACACACAGTTACACTACTGTTGGCGACATTCTCATAGCTATGCAGCGCGTGTTGCGCCCGCGCATCGGCTCGCGAGGTCACCGCGGGCGTATGTACATTCTCTTATCATCAGCATCATCGTAATCATGCTTAAGCAACCTTAAGCCTTAAATACGTGACTGACTTAGCAATATACATACATATTTTATTATTTTTATCGATAATGAACTAATTAGCAATATAATTAAATGTATGGTTGGTTTTATCAGTACTACACATACCTGCTTTAATTTTATTTTTATTTATTAATCTGTGTAAAGATCCATCCACAGGTTGCCTGGAAGAGATCGCTATATAAGGTCGCCCATTGTGTCACTGTATGTAATATGTATCTCCTATGTATGTTCCTATATTGTAGTGTTGCGATAAAGAGTTTTTGTATTGTATTGTATTGTTGAGCTACAGGTAGAGCAGTGAAATTTTAATATATTGAATGATAAAATAAAACTAGAGTTATTTTTAACGTTTTCGGAGCTGATAATAATGTTTGGTCTTCAAAGTTGAGAATTATTATTGCTCATAGGTCAACACTAGAAAGTGATTACAACAATGATTATTGTAACGAATACCTAGGATTGCAATTGCAATGTGTTGGTACATATGCCAGATTTAAAGATTCTCGAACTCTGCACGCCTTATCAGAAAATTAGGGAATGCAATCCTGAATCGAGATCGATATCGCATATTCGAGATTGTACATATCTCATCTAATTAATAAAAAATGTAAAGTGCGGTTGAAAACGGTGAACCATTTTTGTTTGGGATAATGAGATGAATTAAAATAAATTAACTGAAATATTAAGTCTTTTACCCGACTGCGCAACGCAAAAGAGTGGTAATGAGTTTAACAGTCTAATGTAGGTATCTATCAAAACAAAAAGCATAACTCAATGAGATTAAAAAGTAGTTAGGTAAAAAACAAATCTAATAACATCTAATAACAGTTGTAATGTCTGCCTCAGTGGTGTGTTGGGCGACAGTCCGCGAGCAGGAGGTACCGGGTTCTTTCTCCTTAGTCTGGGTGTATAATATGTATCGTAAAATATATCTACATTATGTATGTCTATTTTATTAAGTATATCAGATGTCTAGTACCCGTAACACAAGTTTAGACCTTGCCACGGTGGTGTTGTTGTGTGGATTGTCCGGAAATATTTATTTATTTATTTGTATAAAAAATATTTAATGTACCCAGCTGCTGAGAATGACTCAGTGCAAACGAGTGAAAAATGCAAAATTCTCCCCTTTGTTTCTCCACAATCAAATAAATCCATTGCTTTTATGACTGACCACTGCCGCCCAATCCCGTTAATCTCGATCGGGATCTCGTCATATTATGCTATGGGATTGATCCCGAAAAATTATACGAATAGGATCCGGCGCGATCGGAATTGTATTCCTTAAAGGAAATAAATATAATAATTCAGCAGTTTTTATATTTGACAATAGTTAGTATTTTTATAAATTTACAAATAGGTTTACAACATTGTTACCAACCATAACAGGTTGGCAGGTAGAAAATGCCTATGCATTAAGCCCACCTTTTTGTACACCGTTTTACGTTTAAAAAATAAAGTGTTAAAACACTTTATTTTTTAAACGTATAAATAAAATAAATAAATTGGTATAATATATCATAGTATTCTGATGACTTCTGCAAATCATCTCTTTCGACCATATACATGTTTTTTATGCAAATTTTACTTCGAAATAAAATAATTATATGAAATTAAGGTCTGATTAGATGTGACAAGATTTGGGACAAACCTTTGCCAGCAACCACCGCAGCCTGAATAAAAAAAAAGATCTGATTAGGTAATATAATAAGGTTATTATGGTTATCAGAAACGTGCCTCAAACTGAGTCGCGAGGTATCGTCTCCCCACGTGAGCGCTACACGTGTTTCGCGACAGTTACGTGATTTTACAATGCTTAGTTATTCCTTTATCGTCATCGCAGGCACCGCTGATGGTCTGCATTTGTACTTGATCTGGGAGTTCTCATATATCTGCGACCAACAACTGTTTTGAATCCTAGATATTCCCTGACGCAGAAATCTTTGAGACATATGCTTGACATTGCCTTTGGTCAAACAAGTTTCGTTGTCATGGCGACGATATAACGTTGCCATGACATCAAACTTGTTTTGCCTATAAATGCCGAAAATTGTGCTACCTGGTTCTCTCCCATCTACCTACCTACTCGCCACTTTTATTCGTGCTGTTTGTTCGGTTTGTAGCATAATTAGGAAAATAAATAATTGTTATTTATTTATTTATATATTTATTATTTATTTATATCAAGGATTTGAAATAGTTTCCTGCGACATCAACATCATCATTTGCTTACATATTGTGCGATAAGCACATCATTTATTATTATTGGTGGTCGATGTTTGATATTATCTCACTGTTTGAGCAAAATTGAGAAATAAAAATCAGCTCTAAATAAGTATATGAACAAGTTCAGGTATTATATTATCAAGGTTCAGGGTAGATCCAGACTTCTGTGTTTGAGCATTTCAAAGTTCATCACAAAGTGAAGGTTAAATTAAAATGAGGTAATCATACAAAAATAACGATCCCTCAGCGGAAATCCAACCAGCCGCCCCTCGCACCGCAAACATACATACATTTGTCCACAACACCAACCAACAACATTCAAAACAAGATAACATAACTCACCCACAAGAATTCGATACCCGCTAAATATCGCATCTGATATCATACTATACTGCTATTGTGGACCAAACCCCGCCTAAATACATGCAATAACTTGTGCACTTGTGGACACAAGCCATGGGCACGTAAGTAGGTATTTACGATATGGGCGCTGCTCTAGCGCGTATGTGCAATGTAAGGCAACCGATTGATAACAGATCATGGACATTCGCGTGCACGATAATGATTACATTACGTAATTACGGTTCAATAGCACCCGGTAACACAAAGTGGCTTGGCCGCGATGTTTCATGAACAAGTTTAGTTGCATATTTTATTGCAGTATATCAATTTTCTATTTAAGTAACCTTGGTAACCAAATACAAATAAAGTATCTTCTGTAAAAAGCCAACTTTTTACGAGCAGATCCCGTCCAACACCGCCCTACATTCAACGATCAGAATTTTTTGACAATCTGGATCAATAGCTCTAGAATGGCTAGAGAGATAAATATAGGAAAAATATAAGTATAATTTCATTATTAGGGGCGTTAAAAACTATTCAAAAATGTAACCAGAAATGTTGATACTGAATACTTGTTTGTAAATGACTAAGCAGCTGAATGATTCCACAGAACAAAGTCGATAGTAAATTATTAACAAGCACACAATTTAAGCCCAAAAAGTCTCGACAAAATTCCCCGCAAAGTTAATAACGAAGAGTCCAATTAAGGCCAGGAATGACTCGCTCTCACGCGATCGCGACACCGCCATAAGCAATTGTTTTTTTTTCTCGCGGATCTCAACCCTTCATCCTACGTTCATCTTAAGTTCCCACGAATATCCGCCGTATTCAACTATTCATCTAGTTATTCTAGTAGGTAATAGTTGCTTTGTGGACCGGTGCGTGCAAAAAATGGACAGACTTCGGCACCCTTTTACGGCGGCCATCACTGGCGCGCTGCGCGTTCGTGAACATTCGTGTCAGCTCGGTAATTGTCGTTTACGTCGGCAAAGTCTCCAGGAATGGGCGCTTTTGAAATCCATTGGCTATTTTAATCGATCTACTTTAATTAGATCGAACGAGACTGCTACTGCTTATCGAAGCATACATATCAATTCAGAAGATTTTCTTTTGCTTTGAATTTGTGTTGTTTGGAACGCGGAACACTTGTCCGTCTGACCGCTCCATGACTGATAGAGCCCTAGTAAGACAAAAAGATAATTTTCATACAGATAGAGTTTTTATACAATCGATGCCGACAAGTAGGCGTGTTTGGTACAGAATCGAGTGAGTCACCTCGAGTCGAGTAATCGAGTCTTCGGTCGATTATCTCCGCGATTAATTACTTCCGTCCGCGGTGCTTCGCCCTGGGTCCTTCGCAGCTCTACTTTCAACTCATTTATCAGTATACTAAATGGTGTTGAGAAAAATCTTATAGCTCGTAAGCACTTACTTGTTCAAAAATGAAATAATTATTTTTAGCGTTCAAACATGCAAAATCTATCAATTTATCAATATCCAATATCTACTGTTCAAATCAAAAATAAATTGGTAGTAAGAAACAAAATAACTTTAATATTTACTTTTGGAAACCAACATAAAATTAAACTTAAATAGCTTAATGCCGAGTAATTTAAGTAAGTAATTCATTATTGCATATTTATAACATAGTAGTAATATAAAAGTAGAGGATTAGCTTAATCAACTTAATACATAGAAAAAGGGTAAAAAAAATCTCCTGTCACCTTTTAAAAACCCCACTAAATAGAACTTCCTTTTAAACAATCTCAGGTAGCCTTACGATTACGCAGCCGTAAAGCACCCATCCCTAAGAAGGGCTTTTACCTAAACTTTACCCATCCGCACTACTTTACCTCCTTTATTCCTAACCGTACTACCACTGCATCCTAATCTGAACTATTATTATAAAGCTGAAGAATAAGTTCGATAATTTGTTCTCGCTTATCTCAAGAACTATTATTATTATTAACTAAGGAGTACCTACAGGGCAAAGCTGACAATATTTAGGTAAGACGGTAACTAGGTAGATGAATGTCTGAGGGTTAGACGCCCTCATCGTATCGTAACTTCCTTTTATAGCACAGTTTCTATGGCCACCATCCAGTTCTTTCAAAATATTGCTCAGTTAAGCGATTGAGTGTATAGTGTATACGCAAACGATCAGAAGTTTTAGTTCTTCAATTAAAACACGGTAAACACAATAACAGCTACCTAACCTCTCTCGGCGAAACGAGCACTCTGCATTATATGCGATTAGAACCGCTCTTCGCTTGATCCCTATTCCACGAACATCATTATCCAAATTCGTAAATATATAATAAGAAAGGGACCGCCGCGCCGGTCAGCCGCTCAATGGTCGCGAGGGTTCTGTACCTGATGACGCGGGCTTAGCACCGCGGAAAGACAAAAAATCGGCCAAGCGTGAGTCAGTGGTGGTGTTTTATGGGCCTCTAGCGAAATTTATTGGATAATGTAGGTTTAGGTTATAACTTAGCAATATTTTCTATATGCAAAGTGGATTAACTTGTGGAAATGGATGTGGGCATGCCGTTGAGAACAGATGGCTTCTGGGGTCGAAAATTCAACGAATCTGCATGGCTAATTGGCTGGTTATACCGAACCAACTGAAGATCTATAAAAGAGGCCGAAATATATAGAAATTACAAAAAATATATAATTTCTACCACATGTGGGTAGCATGATTATGACAAGCACTTCAAGTAAAAATGAATCACCAAACCATCCATTTTTTTTTTCATAACATTCAAAATTCGAATATGTCCTTGTAGGTGAATGGTTTGACATAGTGATTTAAACATTTACATAGTGATTAAACGAACAATATCAATCACACAAATAATCGGAATCTTAGTTTAACCAAGATATAGATAAAGTCAACTAGTAACTCTCATTTTAAGTTGATTCTATGTTACTTCCCCTCGGTACAAACGCTCTACAATGAAGAACCAGGACGTCGCGCCGTCATACTCAAATACTTCGCGATTGCGGAGTACAACAGAAACAAGAAATTCCTATAATAGCTTTCTTATTACTATATCCTATTTTGAATTAATTGTTAAAGGTTGTTGGTTTTTCCATGTAAATAAATAAATAAGAAATAGATAGGTTCACTGTCACTTCAAGGACCCCCACATTCGAAAGGAAGCGGCGGCGTCCCTGATTTATGCGCCGCGGCGCCGGGGGCGGTTGTGTAACGTGTACCGCGTTCCCGGAAACGGGACCCGTGCCCCACGCGATACGCTCCCATTCTTTCTCTTTTTGGGGACGCAAGACGCGGTGGACTTAGTACCGATGTGCTAACGAATAATGTTCTTTCGCAAAATAGATGAACAATCATTTCATTTCATTTATTTCTTAAACAATTTACATTGTGTCGGAAAATTATACTTAAATTAGAAATAGATACTAGGTAATCAATCAATTTAAATTTAAAATATAAGAAAAACCCCCGATTTCAATGCTTTAATTTCCTAAAAAGTAAAACACCATAATATTATGTAATGTGCATGCGATGCGCTTTCATAATGATACCGCGCTCAAGTATATTTGCAGATTTTAAGTTTTGCTTCCCCACTCTCACCCCTATAACTTTTAAACGGCACAACCGATTTTCATGAAACATGTTGCGCCAAACTCATCTTTTATACAAAAAAACTAAATTGAAATCGCTCCACGTTCGGGAGCTATGTTGTCCCAGACAGACACGTCAAACTTATAACACCCCTCTTTTTTGGTCAGGGGTTAAAAATTAAATTACACACAACCATTATTCGTGCATAATCACAAGGACATACAAACATATTAATTGCAACAAAACAGTTATACCTAAGTAATTAGAAACACATTACAAACAATCCATTATAATATATTAATATAATCTTTTTAAGTCAGCATGAATGCATAAGGTTATTGTGCTTTTAACGAGAACGATGGAATTTTAAGACATGGTAGGTAAGGTAGGTACTTATATAAGGATTATGCATATGTATATTCATATTTGTTCAGTAGAGAAGGTCAGGAATAACTTCAGGTTCAAAAATACATACTTTATATTACCAATATCAATACATGAGTGCAGCTCACGAGCGGGAGAGAGACGGCTGACGATACCGTGAACAAAACCTATGGGTCAGCCCAAATACTGTAGGTACTTGTATCCTGTATTTAGTACTCAATTGGGTCCTATTAAACATTAGCTGCAGCCCGCAGCTATGCCCGAGTTCAATTCCAATTGTAATTCCCGTTGGGCATTGAAATTTTCGGTATAAAATATAACCTATGTCCTAATTCAAATAGTGTTCAAAGTATGAATAAGACATTACCAATTCAACTATCATCTAAAGAGGTTCAGCCGTCAATGTTTATAATATGTTTTAGTAAGGCGGCCTCTAGACCTACAATAACATTGTACAATACTTTTATTGTACAATAAGATTGAAAGGCGCTTTGATCCAAACGACCAATTATATTGCACAACAATACGAACAGCACAATGTTTTCGCGTTCAGTCGGAGAATAGTATTGATCCCGTGTGCACCGTGCGAAAAACATGGTGCAATAAAAATTAAACTCGCTCAAACTTTCGGCCAATCATTGTGCAATCTTCAATATTAACCCTAAACGGTCAATTAAATTGCACAATTCGCAATATTGTGCAATTTAATTGACCGTTTAGAGGCCGCCTAAGGTGTGCCTACCTAGCCATCTGTATAATAAGATTGAGGGTAATAAACCAACTTTGATTTTAGAACCAGATTTACAGTTCAGTTCTTATTAATGGCATCGCGCTTACTGCGACTTGTGAGTGTCATTCAGTTACTTGAAAGTTTTATTTAATATTTTTGCTGTTTGACTTTGACAATACTCGACTTGCAGTCAAACTATTTCTGACATAATATTAAAAATAATACTTCATTAGAATGACGCGTTGATATTCGAACTCTTTCCAAATTCATAATCTAAAACCTCCATGCTCCAACCACAGACAATTCCCGTTCGAAATTTGAAAGACGCGCGCTGGCGGGTCACCGTTGCCGCGTTGTCGTGTCGCAATTAGCGGGATGGAACGATGGAAGCTAATGGAAGGCACATATGTCCGGCGGAGGACGCGAACCGCCGCCGCCCTATTAATAGCCCAGCGGCTGATAATCAATATTCGCAGCCCCAGACCGAAGGAGCCGGGGTCCATGGTCCATGCTTGGGTAGCTTTTAGCTTTAATTTTTTATTATTGAAGTGAAACTTCTTTAGAATCGTTGTGATTTCAAACCGGATGCAACGGAAAAAACGACAAGTAAGCCAATAAACGCTAACAAGGTTAAGCAACGTTGCGCGACGCCAGTACTTGGATGGGTGACCGCCCGAACAAAATCTTTTTGAACAGTTTTTTTTTTGTTTATTTACTTATCTCATTCTTTTGTCGATTTACTGAAGTTTCACTTCTATCGTGTGTGAAACTTTTTTTTTTACAATAATCTTACAACACTGAGATTCGTGTTTTAAACAGAAATTGCAGAGTTGCTCTACTGATGTACAGTGTCATAGACCTAGAAGGAACCTACTTATTCGCGTCTCAGTTTTTATAATAGCACTAATTTAAACCTTAAGTAAACAGGTATTTTTTGTAAAGGATAAATAGATATGGGAGAGGATAAATACTTTTCAAGAGACCCAATTTGTTATGATATTTACTTTAAGTGTTCCATTGAGATCAGTTCACTTTTTGATGTACATAATGACTGTGTCCATCCGAATTGCTACTAAGTTAGTTTATAGTGCTAATCTTAGCTGGTGATTTTCCTTTTGATAAATAAATCATACTAATCATACTTACTTACCAATATTATAAATGCGAATGTAAGTTTGTATGTTACGCTTTCACGCAAAAACTACTAAACCGATCATCATGAAACTTTGCACATATACTCTTGAAGGTATTAAAAGTAACATAGGATACTTTTTATCGCGGGAAAATATGTAATTCCGCGGGAAAATCCATTTAAACGCGGGTAACACCGCAGGTCTCGGCTAGTAAATAATAATATCAACAGATTTGATACATAGCCGGCGACAGCGTCCCAATGAGTAGGGCACTTAAAGATGTCCCAAGTAGCCACAGTCTCCAATTTTCTAAGCACCAAGTTGCACAAGTGTGCGTACGAAGCTCACGAGTGAGGTTTTTAATAAATTTCGCCGGCTGAAGTAACGCCACGGGGGGTGGCGACGCGACGCGGGGCGCTTGGCGTAAGTCATCGCGGCGTCATTCCAGCACATGTGCCAAATACCCGCACTGTCTATAGGATCCTTAACAAAAGCTTTAGTTGAGAGCGATTGTTTTATGGATACTTTGGTTAGAATGCATTGGAAACGCGCAGGTCGAGGTAGGATTGTAAGTTTTTGAATAGTTCAATAAATAGTGCTAAAACACGTTCGATTTACAATATAGAGAGATGGTACGACTGAATACAGGTAATATGCCATGATTTGACTATTTTTACGAGTCAGGGCGGATTTTTCCAATGTTAGAATAAAGTGAATAAATCAAATGCCCAATGTCCATAAATGCATAAGCGTCTAAGGCAATATACGTTTTGACTTTGACTTTGAATTGACGATCGCTGTGGCTCGGTGGGCGAAGGTCCACCTGAGGCTCAAGAGGTGACGGGTTCGATTTCCATCGGGGCCCAGATTTTTTACGATCTAAAATTTCTGGTTATAGGTCTGGGTGTTGTCTATGATATTTGTATGTATGTATTTATTTAAAAATCTTTGTAGTATATCAGTCCCCTAATACCCATAGTACAAGCTGTGCTTAGTTTGGGGTTAGGTGATGTTGTGCGAAAACTGTGATAGGTCCGGAAATTTTTAAAATTTTTGATTTGATTAAATATAAGACGGCAACTTGAAGTTGTAAGCGGAGTACGTTTAACCAAACTTTGCTCCTTTGCAGTATTTTCACAGTTTTCACGGTATATTTTCAAAAGTAGGGCTCCGACACGCCCAAGCCCTCAAAATGGCGGCCATCAATCGGCCGGCGACACGTCCGCGGCATCGCCTTTTATTACTTTTGTATTATTTCTATATTTTCCTCGGCCCTGCGAGATGTGCTATCCGTTTGAAGGATCGACTATCAGAAACGTTGGCTCAAGATGTCACTTCCCTAAAAAAACTGAGGACGTGAAGGGGTCGAGGAAAATGTAAGAGAAATTTCACGAAATAAGTAACACCGTTTTGTAAATTTAAGTCTATAAGTTATGTATATGGAAATTTTTCGTTAAATTAATGTATATAAGTGTAAACAAACTTTAACAAAGCATTGGTTAGGTAGTTCTAATAATGTCAGGCATAACGTTGCGTTGCTTTCTTTTTATCTTCGTAATTTTATTGTTTTTAATTAATTTAGTAATTTCTGTGTTGATAAGCAACACATTTTTTTTTATTTTTGTGTTATTTATATGTGAAATTGTTATTTGTACGTATTGTCATAAGTTGTTCTTGTTAATCTTAAATTAATTTTTTTTAAAAAAAAACAATTTTAGCTTAAACGGCCATGCCATTGTTTCGTTATCGTCACACTGATATGTATATTTTGTAATGTGCGTGTGCATTTGAGACTCGAATATATTTGCAGATATTCTGTTCTTCTTCCCCACTTTTACCCTCACAACTTTTAAACGGGTCAACATATTTTTATCAAACATGACCAAGAACACTGGCGTGACTAAATTGAATCGCTTCATCCGTTCGGGAGCTATGATGCCACAGACATACAGACACGTCAAACTTATAACACCCCTCTTTTTGCGTTAGGGATTAATAAATGACAGGTAATGTGATAAATACTAACTAAAATCTTGCTATTCTCATTAAAAGAACACCCAAAAACTACCTCAAGTTCCAATTTCAAAGTAAGAAAGGCTCACGTCCACATCGGCTTCGGACTAATCGCTCACGAATTCATCAATTGTGAAAAAAATAAGGGTCGCGTTTTGTTTCTAACGCACGCACGGTCCCCACGGCCAAGCGTTGAATTAGACAAGTTGCGCGGCAGTTGTAAATAGATTGGGGTGGAATAAAAAAACACGAACTTTAATTCTGAATACTGACTAGGTACTCGGGTTTTTATGAACCCTTTATACCAGATTTTCAATGAAAAACATAACTGCCATAACTGGGTATTTGATAGTTTCCAGCTCCGCCAAAATAGTAAAACTAATAATTATCTAAGTTTTTAAGAACTTTGATACAAGATTTACAATGAAAAACATAACTGAGTATTTTTTAGTTTTTAGCGCAGCCAAAATCGTATGGCTAAAACATTTCATATAGAATTTGCGAGCGCTGTAGATGCGCGGAGACATTTCGACAAAGAGTGAACGAAATAGTCAATGAAATGTTAGGCGCAAAAAATGCTGATTCGCAGTGAGCATTACGCCGAACAGTGCACCGAGTTACAAAACAATGTTACAATAAAATACATAGAATTGCTTCAGAATAGCACAATTACCCGAACGCTCGTATACCCATACCGTATCGGACCAACCGCGTCGTGCACTGAATGAATGTATAGGTAGATACAGTCAACAGCAAGAGTAGGCGATCAAAATCAAAGTTTCAAAACTCTAGCGTGACCAGATGTAACAAGATATACCAAAGTGTCACTTCTAAATTAAGTTTTAATTAGCAAAAGTAAATGATGATAATATTACCGAGGGTCGAATTAAATGCAATCACTCACTTATAACACGTTATTTGTACCTTTACTCCTATCAAACTACAGTAGTCAGTAAATTATGATCTAACTTACCTTAATAATATTTTGGCACCCTATTTCATCAGTTTCTTTTGCTGTTGACTGTACAAAGAAATGTTCTAGCCATCACATTTACCAGACAGCACATGGTAATCTATTCGGCATTACCAATCAGCAGCGTCGCGTCGCCGCGGCGTCGTCGGTCGTCGGACATATCGTACCGACCGTCGCGCAGGTATTGTTTCCGCTATCGCGCCCGCGTACCTGCGTCTTCATTATCCTTCATAATTCTTATCCTTCTACCTGGGCAATGTAACACGGCGTTTTAGGGCTCCGTGGTGCCCAAAGGGTAAACGCCAGTCGGCCTATTAGACAGTAAGACACCGAGTTCGCCTATATGAGAGTAACCACACTGTTTCTTATGATCTGTCAGTGGTAGCAAGACATTTTTCACAACTAGGAAATTGTTTCTGTTGCCACTATAACAACAAATATAGGTACTATAACTATTCCAATTAATTTAAAAATTACAATTGGAACATTAGAGGTACACCAACGCTTAACCATAGGATTGCAATCACAGCATGCTTAACTACCTACGTAAAATATCGCTTATGAACGCGTTGTGAAGAATTGGATAGGCGACCCAAATCTTTTTACGCATTTCCAAAACGTTTTTCTTTATAATTTATGAAACTATCATGGTCATCATACTATTTAGATTTATAACGACATACCTATTTACTTACTAATTAATACTTTCTTACTTCTTTACTAATTTACCTATATTTAGCAAACAAAATGCATAAACCCCCGGAACCCTGGCTGCAAAACATCAGCTCGCACACCCGCAGTTATTTTTTATATTCGCGGGCGACACCGCGGCGCGGACGCGACGTTGCCGCTGTTACTAATTACCATGCGCGCGGCGTTGTCGGCGCGTCACCCGCGGGCCGAATGCAGATGCACAGCTGATTCATTTCAAGGGCATGCGCTGGACATGCGCTTTGTTGCAGGTAATGAGCCGATAACAAGGTGCCCCGGGCTTCCTATACTCATAGGTAAGCATTACAAAAATAATCGAGCTCTTAGATAGTCCCTAGCCATATTTAGTTAGTTCTAAATACGCCTCTAATTTACGTTTTATTAATCAGTTTAATGATCTTAAATGAATTGAATTATTGTTATCTTTTATTTTAAGTTTCTAAACGATATTCATAAAATTGGTTTAATAATGTTGTTCATTATGTATCATAATTTTATTCTTTGATGAATAAGTATAGGTAGGAAGTTTTGTATAAAACAAAAATAATATCTGTTTAGTTATATCATAGACTAATTACCTCAGTCTATGGTTATATTAAGAATTGTAAATTAAACATAAGATCTATACATTAAAAGTGATGATTATATTGTTAATTGCTGGCTGCGTCGTCACGGCAGTTAAGGTTCGGTCACCAATACATTTGACCCTGAAAACTATAAAATACTATTTCTCCAAAAGATCGCGGAACAGTGAGTACTATCTACGTACCATAGTCACAAAGTACGACCTATGGGTACAATGAACCGCGTACTCCACGGCACCTTTGCCCCAAGACAACACCTTTGGCACTAAACTGCTGCATCGTCCGGAACAAAAAGCCTACCACGGCGGCCACAAATAAACCAGGAAATATCTACGCTATTGGTATTTGTATAACTTTGCGGGTCTGTCACGACGAGACGTGAACATGCATCCCATTGGAGGCGATTCGATACGCACGCTGCCTTCTAACCGCGTCGCAAGCCATACACACCAATAGATGTACTATACAAAGATTTAAATTGGCCTTAACCGTACCCCGCGCCATGTTGCTGCCACTTAAAAGGAGCTTGAAAGGAACACTTGAATAGCTCTTGAATATTACTATTGATACACAATAATACGGTATTATTTATCATTTACGTAGGAGTGAAAGAGATGACAAAATCTTCGGAATTTCTAAGTATGCTGGTTGATGTTACAACAAAATTAATTCTTGGTCTTTCCAGATCTGATTCTCAGATTTTGCAACGAAGCAGTATCGTGTATGTTTACTCAGATTAACTTAAATAATTACAAAGCTACGATCGACGTCAAAAGCCATGTGAATGAATACAATGAATATTATGAAAACAAGAATACAAGTCTCGGCCGGAACCCCTGGCTGTAGAGAAATATATATTTTGTTTAGAATTATTATCTTTCCAGTCTAGAAATAAATAACATCCCAATATTATCACAACGTATCCTACAGCTTCAAAATGACACGACGAACCCTACTTATCTATCTATATCTAAGTGTTTGTATGTATGCTGTATTGATTAGTGCTTTTCATGTTTCTGTATTGTGCTGTTGTGTCCAAAATAAATGTTTTTCAATTGTATTATATTTCTAACCCTTAAGGTTTCACGCACCTACAACGCTTATTGTCTTGTTCGATCGAATGTAATCCTGACTGCCTGTGACATAGCATGCTACGACAGGTAATTACCACTATCGTATTGCATCGTATAGCATAATGTAACAGGACGAATGTCTAACGCTTTCACGAACGAGCGACGCGCCTACGTAGTAGCAGCTCGTACAAGCTACGACACAGCGACAATGAGCACGAATGTCGTAGCTTGTACGAGCTGCTACTACGTTGGGTTATAATTATAAGTTATGAACGCTATCGTATCGTATAGCATAGCCAACAACTGGACGAAAACCTAAAGCTTTCACAAGGGACGCACCTACAGCGCTCATTGTCGCTTTCCGGGAAACAGCCCGCGATTACTGTGTGTCTTGTCGGTCGAATATAATCCTTACTGCTTTTGTGTTGTACCGCGACTGCGACGGGCTATTTGTCGCTTACTTAAAACTTATAGCATAGTATAGTAGCACATACACTTATAGTTAATTATGTAAATACTTTCCTTGATTTATAATAAATTATTGATTGATAAATGCTATTATTGATGAGTGAGTTTCGGTGGTTTTTTTTAATTCATAATTAACATTAAAAACTAGGTACCTTTCTTTAACCGTTATTTATTTAGTTTTTGTATTGTTCGATAAATGGCGCTTAGAGGGCATCGCCAGTTAACTGACCAGTTGGTACCAGGTCGTAATAGTTATATGTTTAGGTACATACATCAAATTGATTATCTATGTGAAACCTTTAGAGATTTCGTAGTTTGTTATTAGTTATTACACTATAAAAAAGTACTAACCTCCTTAGATATTTTTATTATAAACTAGCTGACTCGTTCCTGCTTTGCACGAATGATAAAACCCTTCTCTCACTTTACTTATTGCTAAAAACCACGTTAAGAGCCATTCAGAAGAGCCATTTTTGAGTTTATACCGAGCATTAAAGAGAGAGAGAGACGCGGTGCACGACAAAATTTATAATTATGAATAGATAGAAAACACAGAGGCCTCAGAACATTAATTCCTAGCCCAAAGGAACATTAGCGGGAATCGAACCCAGTCGTTGCCCCTTGCACCGCCACTGCTTCTGAGCTTCGCCCACTGCAATGAAGCGCAGACAACTACTACTACCTACTATACTAATTCATGATGTGCAAGCAAACAAAATAGTCATCAAATACTAGTTAGTTTATAATTGTTCCACCCTTCACATATCGAGCCCCCAATAATTCTAGAAGCGACCATAGAACATAAACAACATGGAAGGTGGTGTTGCTATCGTCCACTGCACTGTAGCAGACAACTACTACTACCTACTAATTCTTGACGTGCAAGCAAACAAAATAATCATCAAATACTAGTTAGTTTATAATTGTTCCACCCTTCACATATCGAGCCCTCAATAATTCTAGAAGCGACCATAGAACAGAAACAACATGGAAGGTGGTGTTGCTATCGTCCACTGCACTGTAGCAGACAACTACTACTACCTACTAATTCTTGACGTGCAAGCAAACAAAATAGTCATCAAATACTAGTTTATAATTGTTCCACGCTTCACATAACGAGCCCTCAATAATTGTAGAAGCGAACATAGAACAGAAACAACACGGAGGGTGGTGTTGCTATCGTTGCTTTGTCCGCCCGTCCGTGCGTCCGTTGTAAATCTTATCTCCGCGTAAAAACTAATTTGAGGGACGCGGCGACTGCCATTGTTGTAATCGGAGCATTACATGGTATGGTTAGAACATGTTTCATACAACATTCTGTTGTAACACAGATTTTGAGTGCTAAAACGTATTTGGTATTAATTGACTTTCTGGGTGCTATCGGGTAATAATTAGAAGGAGTGGACTATGTACTATTGGATGTTACCTACCTACTCTCGAATTACGGGAATAATAAGCTAACTATGGGGACGCACCTGCTGCTTGCTGATGATGTTGGATCAAAAAAACAAATAAAATTCCTACTTAGAACAAATCTAAATTTAAAATTTAAGAAAAACCCCCGATTCCAATGCCTTAATTTCCTTACAAAAAAACACCATAATATTTAGTAATGTGCACGCGATGCGCTTTCATTTGATACCCCACTCGAGTATATTTGCAGATATTTGGTTTTCCTTCCCCACTCTCACCCCCATAACTTTTAAATGGCTCGACCGATTTTCATGAAACATGTCTAACACCCGCAACAAATTCACCTTTCTTACAAAAAAAACTAAATACTGAAATCGCTCCATCCGTTCGGGAGCTATGATGTCCCAGACAGACAGACAGACACGTCAAACTTATAACACCCCTCTATTTTGGTCGGGGATTGAAAATTCAAATAGATTCACAAAAAAAAATGTTTGATTATTTATCAATATTTTACTGCCAAGCCAAATTCACTAATTCATTAATTTCACTTTAGACACAACAAAATACGAGACAATAAGTTAAATATGAGATAAAACAATAAAAAAAATAACAATTCAATTTTGACTAAATTTGTCGGAAATTGTTCTGTTTGGTTATGTCCAGAAAGATAAAGGAGCGCGCATCGCATCGGTGGGAACAAGCAGACAATGCGTTTGCGCAGCCAAATTTCAAGGAAATCGCGTATTTACGTATGCACCCATAATTCATTTGGAGTCCTCATTATCATGATAATTACAAACCCAGAGTTTACAACGCAAAATTCTATTGTATTTTAATGTTAAAATTACATAAATGATTATAATTTATTTTATGAAATCATATCCGGAGATCAAGGTTGTGGTAGTATTTACTGCGTAGAAAGTTTTATTGGAATATAATTAGGTAGTTATTATAACTTATTAAGAGAAGAGAGGTTTTTAGTTGTCTTTTGTAAGGACGGGAATTCATGGTAAATAAATAGCAGATCAGATTTATTCTAAAATTATTGCAATACACAGTTTTCTTATCGAGTTGTAATATTTTTAGGCCCACAAAATAATAATTTATCTACTGATTGTAGAATCATACTAAACTAATATTTATTTATATATTATTTTTTATTTCCGGTTTACTCAGACAGCATCACCTAACCCCAAACTAAGCAGAGCTTGTAATATGGGTGTTAGGTGACGGATATACTACATATTAAGATTATTTTTTTTGTAAATACACATACTTATGATACATAGAAAACACCCAGACCCGAAACCAGAAATTGTAGATCGTACAAAATCTTGCCCGCCTCAGGCGGATATATAATATTATCCCACGCAAGTTACAAAGGGAAGTTCAAGTGCGACAACCTAACTAACAGACAGACAACCGCACACAGTAACTTTCATTATCATTATATTAGTAGGGATAATGATACTTACATAATAAACAAAACCATAATACTTTTGATATTTTTTAGTACCTACCAAATTGATGGTCACGTCAATGAGTATTTGATTGTTGTTCCCCGAAAGGCAGGGTGTAATCTGAGCCACTCAGATTATGGCACAGGGAGTCGTAATCGGATGTTCTTGCATAGCAATGGAATGACGTGTCCATGGGTTCATGTTCTATGGTATACCACCGAAGGTAAGGATGACTTGAGTTCCATTTTTGAACAGACTCAAATGATTTTTTTATTAGTCTTCTGGCGATGAGCGATGGAACTAAAATGTACTTTTCGAAAACTGGCGAATTCCAAAGAACAGCGCCAAATTTGAATTTAAAATCCCGGGAGTTTTTTTAAGCACAGTAGGTAAACTGTTATTTGCTTGAAACAGAAGAGCCAATACAAACAAAAAGTACCTTTTGGAAATTTTGTGATTTAATTTCTTTTATTTTATTTTATTTTATTTTTGCCACGTGAATGTTGAAGCTCCACCTGCAACCTCCATATGACATTATTATTTTGTTTTGTACAGTTTGTGCTTTTGTAAAGTTATCCGAGATTTCGAGCCCCACAAACATTACAATATCTAAATACCTACCCATCAACTATTATTATCAAAGTAACAGTTAAAATTTTAATTAAAGGACAATGAGGATTCAAACTTCGAAAACGGAGCACTTCCTTACTTGGGGAGTTTTTTCGTAGTCTAAAACAACAATGTTCATCCACCCTTTTCTTAAATCAAATCTACAATCTTAACTAGTTGAATGAAGTAGCCATCTTTAACTGTAACTTGAGACGCGTATGTGCGTTTTTGCCTTTCATAGAAATAGAACAATTGTTTCAAATGACAAGCGCTCGCGTGACCCTTCCGCACTATTCCTGTTTGCGAAGTCGCGCTTTCAAACGGTCTTAATGCTACAAAGGATCGTAATTGGGCTTGGATGCTTTGTTTATTTCTCAGAATGTTCTAGAATTAAGAACACTAAGCTTTCTAGAGTATTTTGGTATATTGTCCATGATTTAAATTCAGTACGCTAAATTTTGTGTTAGGTTTATTCGTTAAATTGGCTTTTTTTTTAAATAACGTGAACACTACATTAATATTATTTTCCTCTTCAACTTATAACACTTTATTACATTGATACAATATTTTTTTATTATACAATATTGGCTTTTATCATATACTAGCGGCCCGCCCCGGCGTCGCACGGGTAAAAAAAGTTCCCGGCAATTTTTCCTTATTTGCTCACCGTTTAAACCTACCCTGGACTTTTAAAACCAAAATCAGCTCAATCGGCCCATCCGTTCTCGAGTTTTAATCAAACTAACGAACAACAATTCATTTTTATTTATAAAGAAGATTGTTTCTGATATGTATGTAATTTTTATATGGACACTGAACCAGATTTTTAAATAAATTAATATCCCTAGACAATCCGCAAGAAGGACGAATTTGTCCATAAAAAAATTAAGAAGCCGAAAAAACACAATGTGGAGATGTATTCGTCACTTTAACATCACATACGCCGATAATCGGCGTATGTGATGTTAAAGTGAATGATAAAAGAACAAATCCAATAAAACTAATTAATTTCTTAAACGTTTAACAATATTGCAGTTGAGCTGCTTTCGAGGTACGGATCCTCTGAGATTCAGTCTCTGATTAGTTCAGTAGGATCCGTAAACTTGACTGTATGCAAAATATGACTCGTATACTTGATGCAATTAAACCTAGTTTAGTTTTAGTGTAGTATAGATCGTCTATAAGTCATAGTATTAGCGGTAAGATGTACTTATCTTTAGCAATTTTTTACAATAATAAATCTAAATTTAAAATTTAAGTTGAACCCCCGATGCCAATGCCTTAATTTCCTTAAAAGTAATACACCATAATATTTAGTAATGTGCACCCGCTGCTCTTTCATTTGATACCCCACTCGAGTATATTTGCAGATTTTCGGTTTTCCTTCCCCACTCGCACCCCCATAACTTTTAAACGGCTTAACCGATTTTCATGAAACATGTCTAAGAACATCCGGGCCAAACTCACCTTTTATACAAAAACAAAATAAATTGTCATTAACACCAACCATTCATTGTGAGGAAATCGGCATGTTCTGAGAACTTTAAAGAGTTTGAAGGACATGTGACATTCACAAACCCGCACTTGGCCAGCGTGGTGAATTAAGGCCTAATCTCTCTCGTCAAGAGAGAAGTCCCTTTGTACCTGCAGTGGGAACGTTAATAGTTAATGATGAAGAATATTTCATTATAAAGTGAACCATTACTTGGGTATAGTAAGAAAAACCCTACTAATATCATAAACGCGAAAGTTTGATCTATGTATGTATCTATCTATGCATGTGTGTATATAATATTAAGTATATCAGATGTCTAGTACCCGTAACACAAGCTAAGAGCTTACCACGGGGCTAGATGTTGTTGTGTGGATTGTCCGGAAATATTTATTTATTATTTTATATTATTTGATGTTTGTGTTTGTTGCTATTGCACGCAGAAACTACTGAATCTGGATGAAACTTCACAATAATATAGTTTTATTTACATATACAGGCTACTTTTTTACCGCTTAAATATCAACTTTCGCATGAAAATAATTATTGCAAGCAAAGCTCGATTTGTATCAAATTAGGCACGAACACAGCTGTCTGCTCATTCAACTACAAAAGCTACTATTTAATCTAATCCTAATCTATTATTACGTGATCAACGCCGCCGGCGTACAACTAGTATTCAATCATCAAAACTACCCAGAAATAGTGTTAATACCACTGTCTACTTATAAAAAACCCAACAACTGTTAAAAATGTCCCTTTGTTAACCCATTTCCCGTCCCTTAACCCCGCTTTGTGCGAACCATAAAATAGAGTGGAACAGACAAAACGCATATACGCGTACTCCTGTAACTGTGCAACTTGTTGCGTCCCCTCCGCTGCTAGCTACGAACGAGCAACAACCTAATTAATATTGCTTTACGAGCTTTTGTTTAGTTCATTCACAGACACACTTATCAGAAATCATATAAATCTAAATAGTGCTGATAGAACCGGGATAGTTCCAAAAGTTAAACGTCATCTTAAACAATTGTGCTTTTGCGTTCTTGTTTGTTCTATGCAGCAAAATATAGTTTTCTAGCACCCCGCGGTGTTACCCGCTTTTAATGGATATACCCGCGGCATTACACGTCGAAACAATATCATATAGACCGTCGAGGATGACATTTACTCTCCACTATGTAGGTCTCTTGTGCAGAGAGTGATAACTGAAGGACACTTTTTCCTAGATTGATCGCTCGCACAGGCCAGTATCTGTCTATGTTTATGTTATTTTATGATCATACTAATTTAATTTATGAACCTGTGTCTGAAATAAAAGATTTTATTTTTTTTTTGTTTTTTTTTGTTCATCTCATTCTATTGTCGATTTACTGAAGTTTCACTTCTATCGTGTGTGAATCGCACACACACCTTTTTTTTCCTGTATCCATTGAATAAGATAATGCAAAGATCATCAGAGTTCCGGAGTGGCGACTTGTGACGTATAATTTAGTACATTTTGCTCTTCAATGTTAAGAACGTTTACATAAAAAAAAATATGGTATTTATTAAAGTAATCCAAAGGACGGATTATATTTTAAGGACATCTGTTCAACCCTATTTATGTTAGTAGACAACAAATATTACTTTGTAACCTAATAACTGATTTAAATCTGCTATCATTATTCTAATATGATCGATATGACATGCCGGCTAGACTGTCAATATATTATTAACGTTTGGAATTTAATATATGGATATATTTCCGTTCGTGTTCTACCCAGACTTCCAATCCTTCTACGGTAGATCAAGTACAACAGGAGTATATTTCGAGGTAAATACTTGTTTTATTCGGCTTTCATTTGTCAATAATAAAGCGACATGTAGCCCTGCCACGAGTTGCAACAGGCGATTGTTGAAGATTACAACATGTAATCTATTTTACAGATAAATTTAAAAGTTTAGTCGAGAAAAATCTGTCTACTGCATAGGATTACAACATGTTGTAATCACCATTGTCGTTAGTGTCAACTCGGGCTAGGGCTACATTTATCAATAATAAAACGACATGGATATTACACAAGAAGAACTGATGTTTTGAAATGTCAACTAGAATTGTCAAAGTCAAAGGTTTATTTCGTAAGGAGCACAGTTAAGTTGACCTGTCCATGTATTAAATTAATTTAATAAAATTAGAAACCTATCTTTGTAATATTATTAAATTTAACTGGTTCGAACAATCAATAAAATAAAGGTTTTCGATTCAAATTTGACTATTGAGAAAACAGGAAAATATAGGAATAACATAAGTACGAATAACAAGTATCTTTAAAAGCATATTAATATTTACGAGATCTTGATAAAAATCATCTATGGAAAATTATCAAAACGAGTTAGAAGGAAACATTTCAGAGAGAAAACCTCCATTGACAACACACAAGGAAAATAAAATAACTTTCAATATTTACTAAATACTACTTAAACATAAATGATTGAATGCGTTGAAAGGTCTCGCTTCAGCATATGCAAATCCAACTGTAGGTGGAATTGCGCTGGTTTTCAGACGAGACAAAAAACCTTACGAGCGACAAACACAAAACTGTACGGCAAAATAAACTACCCAACTGCGCAACGCAAAGGAGTGTGTTCCTGAACGAGCAGTTTTGGCCGCAAGGGGTCAAGTTTCGTCGGTTCATCGGTCGCCTACACTGCAAGGCGACACCGCCGTAATAGATGATCCACGATGCTGACACTTTAGTTTATAAGATTTATATTTTATATGTATGTTAGTCTATAAGGTAATAAGGTATTATGCCTTAGATGCCTGAAATAAATGATTTATTATTTATTATTATTATTATTAAATGTATTGAACAGCCTATGTATGTATGTTCCTTTGTCCCACTATACAGACCAAACGCCACCGACCTGGCCCGACCGATTTCTATGATTCATACGTCAATAGATTCGTCTTAGTACGGCGAGTGTCACTAAAGACATGGAGTAAGTGAAAATTCAACATGGCGATTACTGGACGCCAAGTTGTAAAAATAAAAAAAGGTTTGTCAACCTAACCAACTAGTATGTCATGTGGGGTATTCTTGAAGAGGTTTTTAAAAAATCATTTATAGTTTTCTGACAACATTTTGAGATAGACCGACTGACCGCTTAGGATGTACATAATGTCGATTTAAAGTTGAGTAACAACCATATAGATAGTAAACATTCCCAATAAAAGACAAGTCGCGATCCGGTTATATATATTTTTTTAAATTTCAGCTTGTTATTGAATAAATACCAGAGGTATTTATTAAGGTGAACCCTTTTTCTAGTATCATAATAACAATCAATTATTAAACAATAGTTAAAAACTATATTAAAAAAATATAAACTTTCAGGGGTTAAAAAATAAAAATTAACGGATTTGAGGCTAAACGTGATTAGTTAAGGCTAAAAAAATCTTAATCGAAAAGTTGTAGACATCTGCCTTCTAGGTCTTCATGCCCCATCTTAGACCAACCACATCGTCACTTTACATCAGGTGAGATTGTCGTCAAATGAAGGCTTATCTAGCATAAAAAATAAATATATGTTCGCCTGGTACGCCATGTCATTCCGCGGGAAAATCCATTATAACGCGGGTAACACCGCGGGGGCCTACTAGTTTAAGAATAAGTATAGACTCTCATACATTATAGAGTGGCAGTTAAGTGCGGGCGGCGAATACACGGCCGGCGACTGGTGTCACGCCCGATTGAAGGTTGCAGGGTTGGGCCGCATTATCTATGCGTCAGACGCAGACGTGTGACCTCGCGTCGCCGCGCCGCGCCGCGGCTAGGGTTGCACGCTCATTATGCGCTCTCATTTTTGTTTCCGTTGATTAAACGTTAATATAATTACTTATAAGGAACCAATTCGTGGAAGGAATGGGAGGAGGCTTTAGCTCAGCGGTGGGATAAAACGGCTTGTAACAATAATACCTTACACATATTTTTATACAAAGTCCCTGTGTCCCAGCAGTGTATACGTTAATAGGGTGTGACGATGGTGATGCTCAATACAAGTTTTGTACACACAATTCTTTATAAACGACGAAATAAACAGCGCACGGTAGGTACCTAAAATACCTACCTAGTTAACATAAAAGGTACTTGCTGACTATAATCACCTTCACTTTATAATGAACTAGCTGTCCAACCGCGACGGTTAAAAGTGGCTTTTATTATTTACTGGGAAAACAATGTACGTGAAAATTTAATCCATATCGGCCTATGCTCGCAATAATTGATTTTTCCGCGAAACATGTTATTTTACCGTAGTAAGCCTTTGTGGCATTCTGATATGTAAACTATATTATTGTAAAGATTCATGAAAACCTATTTAGTAGATCTCTTATTATACGTCCTGACAAACTCTGGCGTTTATAATATTATAAGGATTATGCTCATTCGGACCGAGAATAGTCTTCCATAAAAAGTGAGATGTGCGGTGATCGTGCGTAGACTCGCCATATAACTGACTTATCTAAAATTTCTCAAACTACCTAATACTTTCGAAATGCTTTGATATAAGTAAACAAAATGAATGACATAATGTATTGAGTCTAAAATTCACTGATAAACACATTTCCGGCAGGCCTTTCTTCAAACCTTCTATCAAACCATCGACAGCTGAGAATTAAGAAAAAAATGCCAAAAGAATTATGCGCCAAAAAAACGCACGCGGCAACCCTACCGCGCCGCGACCGTCCCTGCACTCGCGGTGTCGCGATAACAATTACAGAGAAAACTTATTGTGTTGTTTACCGGCGCCCGCGACGTCCCAAAACCAACCTTATTATAGCGACATAAAGTCGCGGATCCATCGGCTTCGACCACCGCACATCCGCTTCGTACATATCGAATGGACTTGGGTGATTTTCGAGGAACGCATTAGGGCGCTTGTGGGCGATCGGTTACTGTTACTGCAACGGGTCCGTACCAATACCAATGGCTAGTTTTTACGACTTTTGGCAAGGATTTTGATTTCTGCGCTAAGGAGCTGGGAAATTATTACCCGTTTTATAGTACTATGAAAATGTACCGTTAAGTCCTAGTTAAGTTAGTGTCAGTAAATAATCATAAACATTTGCTTTTATTCGTCCAGCGAGTATGCCCGGTCAAACGTTTCAACCGTGTGACGTCATATTTCGAAATAGATAGAAGCTACCTATAAGTACCTATTTATATAGAAATTATGTAACTATTTTCCTGGAAATGGGATGTGAAACGGCAAAATTCGTCATCTAGATACAAAAAAAGCGCAACGATAAATCTGCAGTTTGCATTATTTGTTGTAGGTAGACACCTTGCAGTTTTTTCTAGTGAACCGAATGTAACCTTGGACCAAAGCGGGCAATGCACCCGATAACACCGCAAGACCACAGCGGCCGTGACGCAGTGCTTTATAATCTGTCCATTACGGCTATATGCGTGTAGCTGTACCTATAGCTTCTGTTTGCGCGGACCATTTTACATATCGAATGTGTCGAATACGCGTAAGTACTTTGGCTGACTGGGTTTTGATTTTAGAACGTTGAATGATGTGAATGCTTACAATCTTATTATATCGGCCTAAAAAATTATAAAATGACATAATATAAGTACCTAGGTATACAAGATTGCTATTATGTACATAATGTATACATATGTATATAGGCCGCCTTATTATGCCGGTTTTTGCCATATTATGCTTTGCTCAGTGTATTCGACACAAATCTTTATAGTGCAAATCTCAATTCTATACTTTGACTGACTCAGTGGCGCGGCGGATGACGGTTCGCTTGCGGCGCAAAAGGTAGCGGGTTCAATTCCCGCCGAGGGGTCAAGTTTGTAAGTAAAAGACTAGACTTGATACTTAGATAGAGTTAGCTTAAAGAAGAGGTGTTATGCTTATATATGATAGGACCTAGTCTTGTGCACGCAAAATGGCGCCCGTTTTGACGTCGCAGGTTTTTTTTTGTATTTTAACATAATTTCCACTGGTGTATCGACAGATTCATATTAACAACGTATCTTTCTTTCAAAATCTTTTTTCTTTTTAAAAGTGAAATTTCATATGCGCAGTATACATCTAGCTTAGTCTATGCGCAGCTTTAATCCTTGGCATCGAGCTCAGCCTCTCGGATGTAAAAATTCTCGGCGCGTCACGGAGCAGCCGCTGCCGACTCCGCCTAATGAGGGGGTAATAGACACGAGCTATCGACGCGACTGACTGAGAAAGCTTAGAAAAATTACAAGTAAAAAAGTTTTTTTAACTTAGAAAAATGTGAAGTTTTTTTTCTGGGAATGCGGTATTCCCAGAAAAAAAACTTCACATTTTGCTAAGTTAAAAAAACTTGACTTGGCATTGGCTATTTGAATATCATAATCAGTAATCCAATTGCCTGTTCTGATATAATAATGCAATGTCTTTTCTAGAGAGGAAAAACACAAAATGTAAAATTTAACAACCTTCCACAAGCCAATTTTTGAAATGTTTAATACCTTTCTGACTTAAATTCTTTCCATACAATTGATTTAAGCGATAAGACCGCCCATTACGCATGCATGTTACTAATTATATTTTTTTATTTATATTCATTTGTGTTATAAAAAAAAACTATTCTATTTTAAAACAAAAAGACGGCTGGTAAAATGTTATAACTATTTTCAGCCCAATGTCGTCCCACGTGCTCGGCGTGGGGTTCGAACCCATGCCCTTCGGATTGAAAGTCGAGTGTTCTCCCATGAAGCCAACACAGCTTTCCTTTACGATAGTCAATAATTTCCAATTTCCTCTACCCTAGGAATAATTCGCATAGGGCTGAAATTGGTCGAGACATTAATAACACTATTATAAAAGTCATGTCAAAACTCCCCGTCGATCCGACCACTACGATTTTTTTTATCCAGGGTCAAATGTTTTCCTGAAAACGGGTAAGTTTTATAGTAAAAAGGGGAAGACAAAGTTGTAGATCAACTTATTCTCTACAAAAGTAGTACTAACGACACTTTAAGAAATAAACTTTAAAGTATGAGAAGGTCTCAATTGTCAGCTCTATGCGAATTATTAATATGTTAAAGCCTTTTTCTTTATTTCGACCCGGGTACTAAATAGAAGAGAACTACATTACTATTCTCACGTTAGTCACGTAGGTCCTGATCATTCTGTCAATCTTCAGTTATTTCTATAAGTGAGGCTGCTTTATAGACATAACTGAAGATTGACAGAATAATCAGGACATATAAGTAAACCTACCAGAGTCGTATTACTCTGTCTGTATATACATAGAAGAGATAATTACAAGACTGTCCTAGCGGTGTTTTTACTATAATATACACTTATAATTAGTATAGCAGGGTGTTTAGTTTCTGAGTAGCGCGGGTCGCGGGAGGGCCGGCGTCGGGTGTCGCGCCGATAACAACATCAGCAAGGACTTGCCTCTAAAATCCTTTGGATATGGTATAAATAATCTTAGAGTAAGACTTTTCTTAATAAAAAAAAATATAAAATATTTCCGGAGAATTCACACAACAACATCTAGCCCCGTAGTAACCTCTGAGCTTGTGTTACGAATGATACATAATTTAAGTATTATAACTTTTCATTTCCAAAAATATCCTTAATTACCTAAATTCACTACGTACTTTAACGGTGAACGCAATCCTCGTGAGGAAACCGGCATGTTCTGAGAACACTGAAGAGTTTTGAAGGACACGTGACATTCACCAACCTGTACTTGGCCAGCGTGGTGAATTAAGGCCTAATTTTATTTCGTCAAGAGAAAAGTTCCTGTGTCCCAGCAGAGAGAACGTTAATTGGGGTCCTTATGCAGAACCTACCTCAGGTATAACTGTTACAAAACCCGCCTACCAACCAACTTCCATACGCGATAACACTACTAAGCTTCAATGTCAATAGTAAATTCCTTTAATGTGGTTACAGAAAACAAACTATGTTTTTTATTATTAAAATATCATAATAAACAATACTAAAGACATCAACGCGCAAAAAATTTTAAAATAATAAAAATCTCGCTTTAAAATATTCAACGACTCAACATTGATCAGTTGATATAACTTCACCAGTACAAGCTTATCAATTAAAAAATACTAAACACAAATTACAATCAGGCGCGGCACAAAATTACTAAGGGCTTATTTCAAAAAAATCCGAGTAAATTAAACAATAGTTAGATAAGTGTCAATAGTTGAAGAGCTATCTCGCTTTGACACATGTGACTGAGTGAAATAGCTCTATACTTTACCATTGTATAATTTTACTCGGAGATGGTGCAGCAGGCCCTAATTCTATTAGTCACGGGTGCATTGTTATTGGCCGCCTTTGTCAGGTAGTTGAGTAATAAGGGATAAGAATCGCTACTATGATAGGAGCCCTTTGGATTGGCCACTCACGTTGTAAAAGGCTTATCTAGAGAACAAGTCATTTTGTAGAAATATCTGGAACTATTGAAATAGAGCTTAACTGAAATATTTTAATCCCTCGTGACCCGGGAAGCTCGCGTGATTTGTATTTTAGCGCGGTAAATAGTAATCTAAAGCATTCCTCGGTAACTGTAACGGCTCCCTATCATTCAACTTATTTGTAGAACTAGACCAGTTGGCTGGCTTCTGAGATAAACGCGCGTTATACCTTACAGCTCTCCATGATTAGCTGTCTTGATATAGATTATAAAATTTACAATATTGCATCAATAACAACTAAAATTAATTTAGAAATCAGAAAGTGACGGTAACATTGACGCATTTGAGGGCTTAAGCTCAACAATTGTAAAGTTCAAACGCAAAGCGAACTAGACACTTTTTATTAGATCTTATGTACTATTGAACGGCTTTTTATGAAGATTTCATTGCTGCTATAAAAGGAATCAGCGTAATAAAAGGAAGTTTTATGTATTATTTGCACCCGTGGAGAAGCGGGTCATTATTATCTACATGATACTTGTTCATTAACTGATAAGATAACTTATTCTGCATACAAACCACTACTGCAAGGGGATTGCCAGTTAGCGACGCAAACTGCATGAGAGAGAGGTACCGCGCTTCCCACTCGATTCCAAAACCACGCGATTCAGTGACTTAACTTGCCCTTAAACTCAAGTTATTCTAGAATGTATGATGGTCTAGACCAGGTTTTGCCTCAGCTTTATGTTGCTACGATGCACGTCGCGTAGCAACGCTGGTTTTCAGGCAAAACCGTCGGGTGAGTGATGGCACGGTATTGAAATGGTGTTCAAGAATAATATGCCGCCTCCACACGTTACCCGGTCCGCAACATAGCCCGAAATACTGAGCAGGCGAGGCACCGTAAATCGCGAGTGGCCGCGCCACGGGCTTTGCCTCACATCCACATACATACATACACGTCTCCGTACACACACGGCTGTATACATACACGTATACAGCCGCACAACGAGCCTTTGTAAGTACGGCATACTCAATCAATACCTACACCTTTGTATAGTCTTTGTGAAGGCAATGACTCCGTTAATAATTGAAAGTGTTTGAATCAATGCAAAATTGACGAAATACTTTACAATCGTTCGTGTAATGTGTTATATGCTGAACTGATTTATGATAATTTGGAAATAACAATAGCATATGCATAAAATATTGATAAACACCGAGAAAACATATTCAAATGTAGGTACTACCCTCAAACTCGCACAGCGATGATCATAACACGGGGGTGGTGATATGTTTTGAATATTTTATAGAAAACATTATTTTCTGCCATTTTTGGTTATTACCAAGTCTTTACGATTTGGCGATAAATTTGAGGGTGAATTAGTGTAACATTGATGACACATGAACATTTACTGTAACATTTATCAGTTTAAAGATAGTTTTGGTTGCGCTTATAACAGGCCCAGAATAATAAATTAAAAATAAGTTTGTACCTACTACAAATTTTAATAATTTTCAAAGTAATGGATAGCCTATGTCAGCCACCATGGGAAACTATAAGCTACTTAATAAAACAAACCCTGTCATTTTATCAAGAAAAACAATCATAATATGCAAATTTGGCTGGCATTTATATATAGACAACATTTGAAACCTCTTTATAACTACACTGTGCATGCATACGCAGCACCACAGATAACCAAAGAACACAACAATTAGGAAGTAAATGGCCAACCTACAAAACCAAACACAAGCTTTCATCCGAACGAATGCATCCCTACTTTCTCTCGAAACTACGCCGGTCAACAAAGCGCCCGCCAACTTTACGATATTTCACCTAAAGAAACATCAACTGGTTTCGATTTAGTATGCAATAACGATTTTATATGCAGTAAAATCAGGCTCACTGTGTGTTAGTGCTAACGAGCTTCTATTGGCTTGGGACATTAACAAGCTAAGCTTTTTAACTGCTGATTAACTTACTAAAATTCATTAAGCCGTTAGTACCTACTATTTATTGTGGGAACACAAAGACCAAGAATCATTGGGACCTCCCCGAGAAGGACTGAAATGGTGGGAA
This sequence comes from Gymnoscelis rufifasciata, assembly GCA_929108375.1. NCBI lineage: Eukaryota > Metazoa > Arthropoda > Insecta > Lepidoptera > Geometridae > Gymnoscelis > Gymnoscelis rufifasciata. The sequence continues at coordinate 3,595,768 of OV815320.1, forward strand.
CATATATTTTAAACCGCAAACATTATAATTTACATAGCATTATAATTTACTTGGTACAGGCAGCAACCCATCTTTCTTTATACTTAGTAAGTAGGTACTTAGATTTTACTTAAACATTTTTTGACAGTCTCTAAATAAACAAAAATGTCCGAAAACTAATTGCATTTAAGAAAAAGAGGTTTAGTTGTCAATTATCTGAAAATACTATGTCGCACGTATGTATGTCAATTAGATATAGACATAAAACCCTTCCTTCTGAATCACACTATACATTGCTGCAAACTGCATTAAAATCCGTTTACTAGTCTTAGATTTAAGCGGACAGACAGCGGAAACCACATTATAAACTACAAAAACATATTCAAATGAGTTAAATATACATCTAACAATTGTAAAACGCTACGAAACGCCTACGACCGTAGCCCGTCTACGAAAAACCGTAGCACACAAAGGCTTTCTTTTCAAATGTATTTTCACGGTATTTCTTTAGTAAGATTGCAAATATTTTCTAAAGCAGTTAATACACATTGAAAAGTTTTTGCCGCCAGCGTAGACTGTAACGTAGCGGTATTCTGGTAGCAGTCGTGGCTTATCAGCTCATGAGATATTTATTGACTTGTAGGTACATTATAATCAGCCTAGATGTTGCTAAGGGACCGAGTAATCTATTTTTTGTTACACTGCGTGCTTCCGTAAAGTAATACAGCTGCTACGCTAGGAATTGCTACTATGTAAATTATTATTTTAAAACCAAGAAATGTCTCAGTGTTTTGTTTGTAAACAAAGATTTCTTGAGCATCATGTAACTGAATAAAGATTTATCTGTAACTACTACCTAAAATGTTCTTTTATTTCTTAGGAATCTATGAAATAATATCCAAGAGCTCACGTATAATTTATTACATGTCCGCGAAATCCGCGAAACAACTTACCTACACCAAAACTAAAGTCGCCGGCAAAGTTTCCGTTTTTTTTATTAATTACCCGCGCCGCAGTATAGGTGTTTACGTATCCAGGGGTGGTAAGATGGCGGGGGGCGGCGGGGGGCGCGGGGGGGCCGCTCGGACACAAAGGAGAGGGCCGGCCGCGGCCCGCGAGCGTTATCACCCGCGGCCGCGGCAGAACGGCGCGACGCGCGAACACCGCCGGTCGACACTGCGTCAATGCGAACGCACTCTCGCGCTTACGAGACAGTGCTGAGTTTATCGGACAAGTGACTGTGACTGTTTTGTGGGCGAAACGGACGGACTGTTGTCAACTTTGAACGAGTACGGGACAGCTCGCAAGTAAGTTTCGTGCTCTTTGTTTTGGTGTGTTTTAGAGTGAAAGGTGGGAATTCCTTGTTATTGTTTAGGTTGCTTAAATTTTCATAGTTAAAGATGGTATTTCATAGTAACTAACATACCGACAATCGACATAAAGTTTTATGGAAATTTTGATGTTTTCACTGGGAAAAAGTCTTACTTGTTTTTAAAACTCTACTCTGAATTGCAATAGATCCGACTTGAATTTTGCAAATTTAGCATAAATATTAATGTGGTTGCAACAACGACCTATAAAAATACCTGAAATTTATTTAAGAACTTTTTAATTTAAGTAAACCTAAATTACTAGGTGTTCAAACCTTAATCACGTACGAGTCAGAACCAAGATCACTTTCGGTCAATAACGAACGTTTTTCGTAAAATATTAAATAGATAATACCTAGCAACAACATTTTAATTTTTTTACTATTCATTCAAAGTATTTCAAAGTACCTGCCTAGATAAGTATGTAATTTTTTTAGTTATCACTTACTAATAACAATAAAGTCTTGTTTACGAGAATAGGATCTTCTCAAATATTAAATAATTCGGCTTACTGACATTAAAAACGCTTTTTTACATTAAATAATAAATTATTGTCACAAAGAAATAGTAACCGGCATAGTTTTAAGAACATTTATTTTGCTATATGATATTTATTATAATGATTAAGGTTATTTTGTGAAGAAAAACAATTGTTTATATAACCTTAATTTATTTTATTTTTATGTTTATATAACCTACCTACAAAAATTTTAAATTTAACTCGTTTCTAGTTCCTATGAGAATAAATAATAAGTTCAAAACGCCATTTAAGCCCAAAAAAATGTTAATTCTCACCCTCAATATATTAAATTATTTTAAAGTAAGTTATAAATAAACACTTTTAATAAATATAGTTTATAATTTTATCCTCACGTTTAACTTTTCACCAGTAATAATCGTTCCTTTAAATGCACTCGAATATTCTGATATTCCTGTACCTCAAATGGGTTAAATCAATGCAAACAAAAACGCATCCAATATGTTTTTACGATAAAATTTTCCTCGCTACACGTCACGCCACCTAGCGGCGACCGGCGCAGTGCGTAACCGCGCGCAAGGTCACGGGGCCAACGACCCACCAACTTTTGCCGCCTCTGGTTGTCGTAGGTCATAATTTTATGTCTTCTTTTTGTTTATCTTTTCGCAACTTTATAGCTTCCCGCGCGTTTTATAGTCAACTTGAGGTTTCCGAGGATTTGGATAATAGGTTCGAGTTTTCAGCGTTGCAATAGATATCGTTTGCAGTGAGCAGGCAAGTTCGTGACATTGTTGCGTCGCGTCATTGTTTGGGTTGGACGTGTTTACAATGAATGTTAGTAATACTATTCGAAAATTGAATAGTTTCTGTATCGATGGATCGCCCAAAACTAGTTAAAGCATTTATCTACAATGAATGCTTTCTCTAATTATGGCTTTCAATAGATCGATAAGGCATCTCCAGGGACAAGAAGTACCTACCTACCCATACCTACTGCTATATTAGGATAATTAATCAATGCCTCATGCGATACGCGCAGGATAATGAGACGAAGGGAAGGCATCTTCTGCTGATTTATCCACGTTTGGAACACCGACAAGATGAGATTTCGATTGGCAAGTACTCGCGTAGAATTCAACTAACCGCGATTTCAATTTGTTACAGAAAGCGAGGTGCGAAGATGGCCACCAAGGGCAAGCGCCCAATGAGGGCGCTGACGCCCGGAGACAAGATAGAGGCGATCCAGCGCGTCAACGACGGCGAGTCCAAGGCGTCCGTGGCGCGCGACATCGGCGTGCCCGAGTCCACGCTGCGCGGCTGGTGCAAGAACGAGGACAAGCTGCGCTACATGACCTCGCGCCTCTCCTCGCCCGACACCGACAAGAGCAACGACGAGCCCGCCGACAAGCGCGCGCGCACCGAGTCTCCCGTCGCGCCCTCGCCGCCGCCCACCACCGGGCTTGACCTCAGCGCGCCCGCGCCGCCACCCGAGGCGCCCGTCGAGCTCACCACGCGCCGTGCCGAGCCACCCCCGGCGCCCGCACGCCGCCCCGACCCCGGCGCGAGCGTGTCCATGTCCGCCATCAGCCCGCTGTCCGGGCTCGCTCACCTGCCGCCGCTGCCGCACTCGCACCTCGGCCTCAGCTTCAACGAGATCGCGACCAACCTCTCCCTGCTCGCGCAGCTCAACCCCGCGCTGTCCACGCTGTCCGCGCAGCCCGCCAGCCGCGCGCTGCGCTCCGTGCGCTCGCCGAAGCCGGCGCACAACGGCGCCGCCGAGTCCAAGCACCGCAGCAAGTCGCACCACGCGGACCCCTACCGGCACGCGTCGAAGGCGCACCACCACGCGGCCGGCGCGCCCGTCGACGACACGCTGTGGTACTGGCTGAAGACGCAGCAGGCGATGCTCGACCTGACCGCGCAGACGCCGCCGCACCCGCTCGCGCTCGGCAAGCCGGCCGAGCCTAGCGCGCCGCCGAAGCCCGCGCCCCAGGCGGTCGCGCCGCTGTCCTCGCACCTCGACTACAATCGCAACTCGTGGCTGTGGCAGTACTACAAGCAGTTCGGCGGTGCGACGCCGATGCCGGAGGACAAGCACAAGCCGGCCGCGCCGGTGCCCGCGCCGACGCCGAAGGACAAGAGCGCGGAGAACATCCTGTACTCGCAGCTGACGCGCGGCAAGGGTGAGGAGGAGCGCGCGGCGGTGGTGAGCCCGCTGGCGCTCGTGCAGACGCCGCCGCGGGGCGCGGAGGCCGAGCCGCGCCTGGAGCAGCCGCCCGCGCCCAGCCCGGGGCCCGAGAGCCGCGAGCCGCGCGCGCCGCCCGGCGAGCGCGCGCACTCCAAGGCGCGCACGGTGCTGGACAGCCTGCTGTTCGAGGGCGAGCAGGGAGCGGCGGGGGACGCGCGGGGCGGAGGCGGGGGCTCGGCGGAGGGCGCGGCGGAGGCGCTGGCGCACGGCGACAGGTTCCTGGCGTGGCTGGAGGCGAGCGGCGACCCGGCCGTGACGCGCATGCACCTGCACCAGCTGCGCGCGCTGCTGCACAACCTGCGCGCGCGCCGCCCTAAGCCGCACAAGTAGGCGCGCCCCCAGCACTACAGGGATACTTCAATTATGTACATAGTAACGTCATCGCCAGTAAGCGTTCACTTGTGATATGTGTAGCCAAATCTGCGTAATTTCTTTGTTCTAAAAGAAAAGCTATGCATTATTTTTATTTCGTCTAGGCTTAGAGTTAGCCCGCTGCGTGCGAGCCCGTCGCCGGCTGTTCGTCTCCGAGGTGTAATATTGTATGTACAATGAGTACTTTGATGTTGAGATGTTACTTTTCCGATGCACATGAACTGTTAACTGTTTAGAGTAAGTAGGACCTCTGTATGTTGCCATTCGTCGAACATTCCTAGTTGTACCCTTTATAGTTTATAGTTGGATTCCCTAAGTTCTACCTCAAGTCAAAACTAATGCTAAGTCAGTTGGCGTCCTTCCGGGGTTCTTGTTGATGGTCGCGGGCGGAGTGGGTGCAGGGGAGCACGATACCAAATAAAAGGGACGCGTATGTCGTTGTGCCAATCGTATGAACAAGGTAATATTGTTAAGATTATAGATGAATCTATTGCGTTAGCGCTAGGCACTCGTTGCGTACTTGTTTTCTATTGCTCAGTATTTTATATGTCGACGATTAATCGATATCTGGAATTGTATTATACGTTAAAATTAACAGTTAAGAACACTGTGATCAAAATTATAAATTATTGAGAGATTATTAATATTGTAAGTACATTCCTAAATAATAGAGAACTTAATGTTTTAGGAGATTGTCCAATTGTTGGTGAAGGTGTAACGTTTCGAGTTGATTATGACTCTACTTTTACTCATAAGAAATTCTAGATACATTAAAGAAATATGTCATTCCCACTAATAGATAGAACATAATTAATTTGCATTTTTAAAATAAGCTGAGAAACTATTTGAGATGATATTTTGTACAAAATTAAAATTGAGATGTTTGTATTGTATAAAGAAAATGATGATTCTCTTATCACGGTTTGTGATCTCGAAATGTTGAACAATTAAACTTAATTAAACCTTTAAATTATCTGGTTTCATTTGAATTCATATTTAATACCTACGACCTACCCTACCTAAATACCTACTTAAGATAAGGTTTAGTAAGGCGCGAAAGCGCGACAAACAGACACAATCAGTTACTTTTGCATTAATAATATTTGTAAGGAAAAGGTAATGGTAAGTTTGAATATGTACTTATATCTATACTTATTAAAAATTAAAATCGCCTACCGCTACTATCTATCTTTATGTTCGTAAGAATTTTAAAAACTACTGAACGTGTCTATACGTTGTTTTCAGCAATATGTAAAGTGATTCATGAGGAAGGTTTTGCATCCGATCTAAGCCGTAACGGGCCAGCTATTAAGAACTAATAACAAACATTTACAGATTATCACTGTCAAAGTTAGGTTAGCATGCTAGTATGCATAATACTTCGCATGCACATTTTAGTTCACATCACCAACAGTTAAATAAAATATCGTTAAGAATATTCATCAGAGGTAAGTAAGTGTTTTCAACATGTTTAAATACCTATAAACACCGTAATGGTCCGTAGGTACGTTGATATAAAACATATAGCGGTTGGCAGGTAGAAAATGCCTTAGCATTAAAGACCACCTTTTGTACAACTCTTTATTTATATTGTGCAATAAAGTATTCTTAATAATAATAATAATAGCGGCATCTAGCGATGAGTAGAATATCTTACTTTCAATATACTGAGAAATCGCGAAAAAAACAACAAGAAAGAGAGGTAGGTAGTAAACTTATTATACTAGGTACTCACGTGCAGCAGCGGCTTCGACAGGGGCTCGTACTCGAAATAATCCGCTACTAAGGCAGCTATTCCTTCCCAGGTGGCCGTATCGCCAAAGGCTAGCTTTGTAGGACGGACTGAAGTGCACACCATTTTCTAAAACAGATTTATTTCGATTTTGGATTCGATGGAGACGTAGATGTGAACAATTACCGTTCGTTAAATAGCGAAATGAATGCGGGATTATGTAACTAGTTCGCGGACTAAGTTAAATGCTGCAAATCGGTCAAGCTGCTTGCGAATGGGCTGACAAACAATGACTGGTAGTGACATCTACGGAAACGTGTTAGTAAATATCCACATTTGTTTATTTAAGGCAATCATAGATGGCGCTAAGATGCTACACTAGCTACCTGAAATAAAATTTACCTGCAGCCCACACTCGTTAGGCGCTTGCAGTAGCAACGGTTTCCTTGGCTTAAAATGAAACAAATACTGTCGCCGAAAATTCTCTGCATAAGCCAACAAAAGCCTTTCTTTAGACGAATTGGTGTAATAACTCTCAGGGAAACACGTGCGAGTTTCAAACACTGGCTCTTCGATCTTCGGCCAGCATAAGTTAACCACACCATTCTCGTAAATAGCATTGTTTAAAGACTCTAAAGTCAATGGTTCTTCAACAGTCTTCAAGCCAAATATCTTTGTTGGGATTTCCAAGAATTCTCCCACTTCGGTTGGACGATCGAATATTTCGCTGGGAACATTTTCATTTACTTCAACCACGGTGTCTAGAGGCTCAGATTCAGGTTTTACAGTAAAGTTTTCGGAAGAAGTCTTTGTACTCATGTTCTACAACATAGAAACGCGAAACGACATTGTAAAGAAATAAACCTCTTCGTAGTTTCAGTTTATTTCAAGATGTTGTTGTTGTCATAGCGACGAATTATGACTGTTTGTGTCTGCTTTATAGCAACTAAACAAGCTTTTTCGAATAAATCAAGAACGAAAGAAAAAATATCTTAGTAGGTATACCTACAAATTATAAAATTGTCGCTTCAATTACAAGAAACTGAACTGAACTGAATACAAATCAGACGTTTGGACGTTGTGTATGTTTCGCGGCTGGACGTTTGAGCAGAGAGTATATAAGCACTACGTTTTTGTTTTTTGGTTTGAGTAGATAAACAAACAAAGTGTCGTTCTTAGACAGTTTCTAAATTTCGCCGCTAGAGGCGTGCGGATAATCTTTGCATTTTAGAGGATCTATCTATGGTAAGAATAGAGTGAGCCTATTGAATTGCGAACATTAGAAACGTCTAAGAACAACGTTTGCGCAGTGAGCATTCGCAGTCGTGGATCGAGCGCATCGCGCTGACTGTCAAAAGTATAGTGATGGGATGCAATCGATTGTAGTCGATGTTTTAAAAAAAATATATGTTAGTTGGGAGTAGGGTTTTTCTTCGATAATTTATATAAGATAAAAAAAACTTACTACTATGTAACACCTAAATTAAGCACACCTTTTGGATCTTCGTACCGTACCTACAGTTCAATTATTTATATTCTTGTGGTTACATTTATAATAATAATAAATGTAACCACTTGAAACAACCAGAAAATGATTATTTAAATGGTAGAACTATCATTATAATTGGGTAAATTACTAGATTTTTTATGTAATGAACCAGAGAACAAGTAAATAACACAATGAGTTTGTAACTAATTACCTAACAGAGAACCTAATTAATGTAATTTATCGATAGCTTTTTCCCCATCGGCACGCCCCATCTCTACCTGTCATTCAATTTTTTTCGTTTGTCTATGATAGCTGTCCACGTTCTGCACAATGAAGTTTTAGTGATACGCGCGCTCTGTTTACTATAGATACTCTAAGCTTTGCATCGCTTATTAGAGAGCTAGGACCATTGACAATCATAGATGTATATTTCTATTCAACACATACATAGGATATAAATCCATTGTTTAAAGTTGTTCTTTATCAGTTCTATTGGAATGATACCGAGCTGATTAAATCCAAATGCATCATAAGATCTCTTCAAGGTATTGAGTAACACATTTTTATGTTATTTACTTGTTTCCTGTTATTATTTTAATAAAAATATTTGGTAAATATAATATGGTCATATTTTTAGAAAAATAAATAATAATTATAGGTATGCTGTTTACACAGTTTACATAATCAAAATCATTTATTTTTTGTTCAATTTGGTTGCATAGTAGAGATAATCCTGATATGAACCCCGTTGGGACATTACAACCATAAGTTTACTTTACTATACCGTACTTACATACATAAAATAATAGACATATATTTTGGGTTAAAACATAAAAATTTGTTATGTAACGTTAGTGTATAGTTAGGAATTTAAAATTATGGACCTGGAGAGGCTATGTCTAAACAGTAGAAGTTGGTAGTGACGGATAAACTACAACATGAGAAAATTTTTATTGTTTTCATGGTTTTTACAAACATTTGGTTAATTTAAACGTACACCCTGTAAGGTAAGGGTAAGATAAATACAATCATAATTATGTACTTCGCATTGAGCATTCAGTGGATCAACATTAAGCGCGTATCCGTACGCGCTTAAGTCACTGTCAGTCGTCATTGTGAATGTCAAGCCAAAGCCACCAGCTGATTTTAAACGAACACAGTGATTGAAATACAGTCAAGTCAGTTCGTTTCAAGAAATAATTTCCCATTTTTGTACCACCCTAGTTACATTTTAAGCACTTAGACTTAATAAAGACTTAGATATTATATTAAGTGTAAGAGAGTTGCGTTATTAATATTTGCACTCATTAATTGAGAAAAACATTGTTATATGTTTCGACAGCAGTAGCCTGTGTGCAGAGTGATAGTGTCCTTGGATTACGACAAATCTAAGGAAAATCAATTATTTTTTGTTCTACGTCGTCGCTACACGCGTTGTTTGGTTTATCAGCTACACTAAACCAAAGGTCGATTATTAGAAAATGGGCAACAAATCGTCGCTTTTGTTGAGAGAGGAGGAAATAGCTCAATTGCAAGACGAAACTGGATGTGAGTACACAGTATATTGTCATTGTTGTGAAATATTGAGTCTTGTAAAGATACATGAAGTAACAATTCGCTGTAAAGATTTGATTGCGTGTGTGATGTGTTTAGAGAACCCCAACAATTGGTAGATTCTAGAAAAGTCAAGAAATATATTATTTTAGTTTAGAATAGTTAATAACAGACTTTGTCTTGCATCATTAGTACCTTCATAAAGACTTCCATGGTCATCCTTTATCAGCATAAAATTAAATTGTTGTGGAATATTTTATAGTACTTACTGACTTTTAATATTTATCGTTAGGATTAATATTTAATGTCTTTTTTTGTTAGTATTTCTTACTTAATATAAAAAAAAACATTATATTGAATTGTATTCTTTATCAGCTATCTGATTGTATCTCTTGAGTGTGTATAATTGTTGAACTTATGGAGTGATACTTACTCTGAGACTATAGAAATGGACATTGTACATGATGGATTTTAAAGTTATGTCATAAACTATATTTTTCAGTTACACCTAACCAAATTGAGCGTCTTTACTCCCGGTTTACATCATTGGATAAGAATGACTGCGGAACACTCGCCCGAGAAGATTTCCTTCGCATCCCCGAGCTAGCCATCAATCCTCTGAGTGAGAGGATTGTGCATTCATTCTTTGCTGAGAGCCATGATGATAGAGTCAACTTTCTGCAGTTCATGAGAGTACTGGCACACTTCAGGCCAATCCGGAAGAATAGAGAAAACAAATTGAACAGCAGAGATGATAAGTTAAGGTGTAAGTAATCAGCAACATGACACAATGGGACACCTCGGAGTCAAAGTGGGGGAAATCGCGACCCAGCTAACTACCAATCTAAATCTGCAACATGATCTTTTTTATTATTTATTATACTATTTTCAACCCCATTGTTGCATGTGTTTTACACAACTTCAGTAAATTACAAAACCTTCCTTTTGAATTACGCTTATCATTTGCTGAAAACTGCATTGAAATCTGTTGAGGACTTCAAAAGATCTAGGCAAACAGACAGCAGAAACAACTACATTTTATTATCCTAGTAAAGATTGTGTAATATCCCTTTTTATTTGTCATTTGAAACTTACTGATGTAGTGAAGAAAAATTTATTTTTCAGTTGCATTTTCCATGTATGACCTGGACAGTGATGGCAAGATTTCCAGGGATGAGCTTCTGGCTATCCTGCACATGATGGTTGGAGCCAATATCAGGTAATTTACAATCTTGAATTACATATTTTTATCACAGCCACAATTTAAGGGAATATACATGCATCTTTATGCCTCTTAAAGGTTATATAATAAACATAACATACTCAAAAGTGTTATACTGTTTCAACTTAAGCTTTTTAATATAAATTGAAGTGCCCATTAATTGGTATGTTAGCCGAGAGCGCGACCTCGCCTAGGTGTAGCTTGACTTGCTGTTGTAAGATTGACTCTTGTTTTATAGCGAGCCGAAAGTAAATATGATGACAGTCCTTTCCAAGTTAATCCATCTCGTCAAAGCGATGTTAATTCAGCTAATAACAGCGAGGATCTCAGCCGATTTTTCTTCCTACTGCTTTGGTTTCCTATGTTTTATTAAATCCAAGATAGACAGAAACGTTAAATAGGAAAGACCTGACGATAATGAAAGCATGTGCTAAAATTGGTATAAAGATAACTTGATCAGCATTTTATCTATCTTTCCTATCCGAAGGAAATGGTTATGATTTTCAAAATAATCATAACCATTAAATAAGAAAATAGCAGAACAATATTTGCTGGTTCATTTGATATTAGGTTTAGAATTAAGGGATCTGATATCACCGAGATTTCTCATAAGTGAATAAATAATAATATTAATAAATCATTTATTTCAGGCATCTAAGGCCCATATAAACATATACCTTATAGACTAACATACATAAAAATATAAATCCTAAAAAGCACGACAGAAGGGGTTAATGCGCACATGCCTTAGCTGGCCTCGATTTGCCAGTCCTTTATGTATCGGATTCGGTGTTTTAGAGATTATCATTTCCTATGGTGCGGACAAGCCGATTCAACTGTCTTTTTTTTAGTATCTTCTGTCAGTCAGGTCAGATATTAATAAAGACTATTCGTATTCTAGTGAGGAGCAGCTAACCAGCATCGCCGAGCGCACCATAGTCGAAGCGGACGCGAACAACGACCAGATGATATCCTTCGACGAGTTCTGTAATGCGCTGGAACGCACAGACATCGAGCAGAAGATGTCCATCCGATTCCTGAACTGACCCTCGACCTCGTGAACCGATTACATCAAATACATTCTTATGGTGGTGTTGGGGGCGTTGGTTTACGGCATGTATATGAAGAAAGAGACTTAAGTGTTGTGTTAACTTTATTTTTAAGCTAAGTTAGTATACAATGCACTTATATCTATTTTTATGAGAACCTAGCTTTCACTTTGACTGTATGAATTGATGTAATTTTTCCTAAGGATAAGCCTATATATCTTTCTCGATAAATAGGCTGTCTGCTACCTAACTACTTAAGGATTTTTTATAATCTATCCAATTGTTTTTGAGACAGGGATGGGGTTCAAACAAACAAGCAAAATACTTTTTAGATTTATCTTAAAATAATATTGTTAAGAGGAAATATTTGATTGTTTGCATTGAGTAGGCTCTCGAAATGCTAAACCGATTTAAAAATTATTTCACTGTCGTATAGTCAATTTATCGAGGAAGGTTATAGGTAACTGTTACCGCAGGAAAACGAGGAAAACGCCTTGGCGTGAAAAGCTAGAATAAAAAAATATTAATTTATTTCCATATTATATATAAAATTCTCGTGTCACAGTTTTCGTTTCCATAGTCCTCCGAAACGGCTTGACCGATTTTAACCAAATTTTATATGCGTATTCAGTAGGTCTGAGAATCGGCTACTATCTATTTTTCATTTAGCTAAACAAAGTTTGCTGGGGTCAGCTAGTAATATCTAATACAATAACGGCTACCAGTAAAAAATATAAACTATCCACAATTTTTATTGTGTATTTCCAAAATTATACATGTAGGGTAGGTAGCACACCTGTCACACGAATAGATGTTATCTGTGAAAGTAATTGGTAATTAATTACATTGTTGTTGATGAAGTATTTGAATTATTACTGCAAAATAAGTATGGTTTTATTATTTATTGTTATTATCAAACTATTAATAAATAAATTCGGTAAGTATGAAATGGACTAATACACCTAGGGTTGCTTAACTTTATAAAATCACAAACGGCGCCCCATTTAATATTTTATGTATTTGTTATTATCGTAGCAACAGAAATACGTTTTCTTTAAAAATTTCAGCTCTCTATTTATCACGGTTCTTGAAATGACAAACTGGAGACAGACGAAGTCTTAGTAATATGGTCCCGTTTCACCCTTTGTGTACCGAATTAACCTTATTACTAACCATTGACATTACTTAATATTGATTGAATTATCCAAAGACTAACGGTTAAAGTGTATTAAAATGTAGAATTAATTAAAGTGTGATATCTAATGAGTTATTTGATGAAGTAGCACAGCATTTTAGGACAAAATCTTGGACGAAAATTCGCCCCAATTAGGAAATATGTGACAAAACTTTAATGTGATAAGGTCATAGCACATATGTAGTCAGTAGACTATTATTAATTAGCCTATTCTTTCTAGTGCTCCTCATCTTAAGAATTTGAGAGAAGAATTGATTTGAATCCGTGAACTGGGTCTCCGGAGACAGAATGATTTAGATTCGGCGATAATATAAAAAAATATTAACGAGTTGCGTTGTTGTAATATTATAACATCACCTCTCAATTTAAGCAAATGCCACCGATTCATGTCATTTTAGGAAGTCACGTCGGGAAAAAGAGGCATTATTTAAAAAAAAACACTCATGATGGTTTTCTGTAGATTTAATATTATGAATACTATTAATAGTTAAGATCCGGCTGTATCTAATCAAATTTTTGTTTGGCAACCTAGTAGATGTATCCTCCTTATCAAAAGTATACTTAATACTAATAAATTAGTATTAGGTCAATATATCTGAAACATCGGTGCATTTTAACAAGAATTTATAAAATAGTGCATTCCTAATTTTCTGGTTATTTATTTGTTGTCTTGTGTATGGTGTTGTGTTATCAAGTTTGATAACATTTAGATCAGGGGATTTATGTTTTTATTGTTGTAGATACTAGTTAGCTAGTTAATATATTTCCTATAAATAATTAATTGTTTATCATTTTTATCCAGTCTTTATCCATCGATAGCTGTTATCTATAAACTTTCTAAACCCACCTCACTCCCTCCTTTAAGGGTGATGTGTGAAAAATACCTAAATATTTAAATAAATATTGCCTGACAATCCCTACAGCAACATCTAGCTCCGTGGTAAGCACTAAGCTTGTTGTATGTACTAGACATCTAATAAACTTATAAAAATATACATACATAGTAAAGGTATAGATATTTGTTATTATACATATTAAACACCCTGACCAAGGGAAAAGTGTCTGCAGAACACATACAAAAACGGACCCCTCGGCGGGAATTGAACCTTGCACCGCAAGCGAATCTTCGGCCACCGAGTTACTGAGGAACTGAGTATAAAAGAAGTACACAGTACCTACCTACTTACCGTCAACTGGGAGTTTAACGGGAAAATGAGATTTGCCATCCATCCGGCGGGTTTGAAGTAGCGAGATAGCATTTCTAATAAATTGTGTGTTGCAAGACATGCGAGTCAAATGGAATCCGTAAGAACTATGCTCAGTAGGTACTCACTTTGGTATAAATTTGCTATGTAACTCCGCTCCATTCGCTCATCAACTGGAAGATTGCCGTTACGAGTAGCTCAAGAAACTTGTACCTACCTACGGAGCCAAAGATGTCATATTCATGTGCGGACACCGGCCTAGACGGATGACGAAACCTCTAAGAGGTTCCACTCTGATTATTTTCAATCACTGATATCATCACCAACTCTGCTAACAGTGTAGATGAAAAAAATAAAACATGACCGTCATTTATGTTAAAAAATAAATGTTTTTTCCTTTTTAATGACAAAAAATCAAGGTGATATTTCAATGACTTACGCGTGACGTAACGCTAGCTTGCGATTTGTACAAAATTTTTACGTCAAAAGCCCTCACTCCGGAACGTTGATGCTCTAGACCTGGGCACTTTCTTATTTTAATTGATAGCGAATAAATCTAAATTTAAAATTTAAGAAAAACCCCCTAATCCAATGCCATTATTTCCTAAAACGTAAAACAACATAATATTATGTAATAGGAAGGGCTGCGATTTCATTTGATACCCCACACTAGTATATTTGCAGATTTTCAAACCCACTCTCACCCCCATAACTTTTAAACGGCACAACCGATTTTCATGAAACATGTCTAAGCGCTCGTTCAGACACGGCGGGTACCGCGCGATTATAGAATCGCATGGAAATCGCGCGGGTCTTATTTATATGAGTTAGTTAGTAATCGTTCAGACATAACCGCGCGGTTAAGGCGCCTGTATGGGCCAACGGCCTTGAGGATTCGGGCGGAGTCAAAATTATTCCCCGCGCAACCGCATACTCCCCGCTACATTATTACGACGCAGAGCGCGGCCTGCGCTCTCGGCAAGCGGTCACGCGTGCCGGGTCCTCGCGAGTCGCGACGCCGTAAATAAGGACTTTCCAACTACATCATTATTACGCTAAAACTATTCTACCTAGAGATTTATGCGTTTGTGCTTATGTTATTTTCTTTTTAATTTAAAATGTATTGTTAAAATTAATTATATATTATTATTAGATATTAATGAACCTTAATTTTTAAACTATTTTAGTGTATTTTCTTGTTGGTGGTTCTAATATAACAAATAAATAAATAAATAATAAGTATGTTTTTTTAACTAGGTTTTCTTTACTTACTAAGTACCAACCTAATAATAAGATCCTAAGCCAATCCTGCCCGGGTAGGCTAGTTACCTATACAATGTGTATTTTCGAAGCTTGATCAAACGCGGATTTGCGGAATTTGCGGATACATGACAAAAATTAATCGATAAATATCAGATTTTTTTTTATGTAAACTATTTAAAAAAGTCGATTTAATATTTTTTTATGAGAACTAGGTACTTCATCTGGTGTTTTCTTCGTTTCTGTTTGAGTAAACGGTGTATTTTATTCAAAGTAGGCTCATTAAAGCTATATAGTTAGATAGTTTACCTAGCTATGAAAATTAAAAGAAAATACAATTTCGGTACAAAAGCCTATTAAAACTTTTTTTTTGTAGAAATTTAACAAAAAAATAGATATTTATTTTATTTTTAATCTGTAACTTTTATACTGGATTATTGAGGTATACTTTTTTGCATGTCATATTAAACTTCATAATTTATACAACAAATCTCTTCTAAAACGTAAGGGTTTTAATTTTATGATTAATGTCTGGTTTTTGCTTGAAGGCCAATCGTCTGATAGAATCTAGGTAGTATCTGCAATATTCATAATGTCATAGGATTAAAAAATCGGGCATAAAGACGAGTACAATTTCAGATTTTTGGTCAGTCACTAAGTTTTCGTGGTATTTTGCTTTTCCTTTTAAGTTTCAGGTAGATAGTATAAAATTATTTGAAATGCTACGCGACTGACACTGTTGGTATCCATAGATACTCTGGTGGGTAGCCCACGTACCAAAAAGGTTAATTAAACTCTTTTTGCTGTCATGTTATTAGCCATTCGAATTAGGTACTTTCTGCCTTGTACATAGATCAACAGACAGCAAATTATGCAATGAAACAAGGCAAGATAAGATGAAACGGAACGAAGCCTTTGCCCAAAAGTGGGATATTAACGGTGGATAATGATAAGATTAAGTAATACAACACTTTAAGTTATTAGGTACTATCAATTAATTTATTGATTGTTCAAAATGCCAACCATTTTCCTCAATGCATATCGTTGCAAGTAAACCCACGTTCAGTTCACAAGTTCTTTTTAGTACATCGCGATCGTTTCTTATTTCATTCGCTGGCGTGATTCATGGTGACGCTCCAGCTCACTTCACCACAATCGTGCGTGATCATTTTAATGCAACTTAAGATACATAATTTGTTGTCTGTTGATATTTGGCACTACAAGGCAGAAAGTACCTAATTAAAATGGCTAATAACATGACAACGAAAAAAGGTAGACCCATACTCTTTGTAGAATTTGTAGAATAATAATAATATAACTCTTTATTACAAACCAAGATAAAACAATACAAAAATGGACTTGCATAATACAAAATGCATAATGGGCGGCCTTATTGCTTAAAGCAATTTCTTCCAGACAACCTTTGAAAAATATTATGAAGTTTAATAAATAATGCAAAAAAGTTTAAAAATTATAGATCAACAACAAAATAAAAAAAAATTTTGGTAAATTTCTACAAAAAAAAATTTAGCGGGCTCTTGTACCAAAATTGTATTTTGTTTTGAATTTTCTTAATTAGGTAAACTATCTAGCTTAGAGTGTTAGATATGTGTGTTGATGGATATGTGGGAAGAGGTAGGTCAAAGAAAATATTGATGGACTGTTTGAAGGATGGCATGCGTAAGAACAAAAATGACTGACAAAAATGTTTCTAAGATAATTACTTTTTAAATTGTACAATAATTAGTTTTATGACTTTGAATTTTTGCTTACTATGATGATTACTGATGTTATAAATGTTTAATGAAATTAATTTAAAGTTAATAATTATAAAAATTTATTTAGTACTGTATTTTGTTAGATTTTTATTATTTTAGTTTATTAAAAATAATAATGCCAATTTTATAATTGCATGCCTGGACAGGTAAAATACATTGATCCATGTAAAATTTAAGCCATAACAACGCTGTAACATGTATTTACGCAATAAATTAATTTTGAACTTTGATGGAAGGAATGAGTGTTGAGATGACGAGTGACAGAGGAAAATGGAAGGAAGAAAGATGTTGCGTCGACCCCACGTAATATGGGATAAGGGCTGATGATGATGATGATGTAAACTATCTAGCTTTCAAATGAGCCTACTTTGAATAAAATACACCATTTACTCAAACAGAAACGAATAAAAAACCATACGAAGTAGGAAATTGCCCGAAAGTAACACTTAACAATCACGAGATACCACAAACAGACCATGTTAGGTATTTAGGATTACACCTGGACAAGCAGCTCACGTGGAAAACACACATATTTACCAAACGCAAACAGCTGGGGCTACAAATAAGAAAACTTTACTGGTTAATAGGTCGCCGATCACAACTTTCTCTTAATAACAAACTTCTCCTGTACAAGACAATACTAAAACCAATCTGGACGTATGGGATCCAATTGTGGGGTACAGCCTCACATTCTAACATTGAAATACTACAAAGATTCCAGAACAAAATGTTAAGGATGATAACCAATGCACCCTGGTATGTCACAAATGAACAGCTACACCACGACCTACAAGTCAACACAGTTAAACAAGAAATCTATAATTATACAAAGATCTACAAGAAACGGATTTCAAACCACCCCAACCCTTTAGCGAAGCCACTTATGGACGATACCCAGACAAAACGTAGACTTAAACGGAAAATACCGCAGGACACACTCAAGATGAACAATAAGAAGTAAAGTAGGATGTGACAAAGGTCACATACCGAGCACGACACAGCATAACCAACCAAACATAACTATTAATGTTCCAGCAAGGCAACAGATTGTAGTAAACAAAGGAATAAAAAAAAAAAAAAAAATACGAAGTAGTTTTCATAAAAAAATATTGGCTTTTTTTTTAAATAGCCAACATATAATTTTTTTATCCTATATTTATCCATAAATGTATGTCGTGTATCCGCATTTAGTTTGATCAAGGTTCGAAAATACACATTGTATATACTTTGTTTGTATCATCTACCTAGTAATAATAATAATAATAAAACTAAACTCTTTATTACACACCATATCACAATACAAAAAGGGACTTAAAGCTAAATACAAAAATGCGTAATGGGCGGCCTTATTGCTTAGAGCAATTTCTTCCAGACAACCTTAGGATGGAGAGGATAATGCACTGCAAATAACTCGACGGTGCGGTGACATAAAATATATATAACAATTAATTCATTATTTAATTTTTAATTATATTTATACTAGTCTGTGCTAGTTATAAATAAAAAATATTTCCAGACAATTCACGCAACAACATTTTAGTCCCGTGGTAAGCTCTAAGCTTGTGTTACGGGTAGGTACTAGATATTTGATATACTTAATATAATATACATACATTTAAAGATATTTTTTAATTATGCATATTAAATACCCAGACCAAGGAGAAAAGTGCTTGCAGAACATACAAACACTTTTACCCTCGGCGGGAATCGAACCCGCTACCTTTTGCTCTGCAAGCGGACATTCGCACACCACGCCTACGAGGCACTCAGAGTCAGAGTTAGTTAACTAGGTAACCCTTATAAAAAAAAAACAACTTTTTCATAAGTGTTTTTTTTTGTTTATAAATATTAATAGGTACTTATTATATTAGCTTGGTACTTAATTTACTAGTTGGTAGGTAGTAAGTATAATCATTACTTATTTATTACTAACTTTTATTCCTGCTAATTGCTTACTGAACTTGTCCAACGAATATACAAAAGTCCGAGCTCAAATACCTATTTTTAAAATATAAAACTAAACAACAGAGTCCATGCGCAAACAATAATCGTTATACGGTTACATCGAAAAATGCATTTGGACCGATGACGAAGACGCGCGACACAACCTCCCCGTCCGATAGTCTGAGCCACACTGCCGCCCGTCGCCCCCGCACAGACCCGGTCGTTCCATTTCATACCGAAAACATAAAATAATTATTTGTAGTCGTATAAATCATTTGTTTTAATTTTCAAACGTACAGTTTGTGTGGAATACTTTGACAAATATTTAAGTTAAAGAAAAATACTCAAACTCAATACCGTTTAAAAGATATATCCAAATTTCGGATAAAAAATGCCTTACTTTGAATATTTTTTTTATTAAGTAATAATGAAGATACAATAATTTCAAACGTTCAAGTTGTAATTTAATATCTATTTTGCAACATATATTTTTTTTATACATATTTATTCACTCATAAAGTAGATATATCAATTTGAAAAAGTCGCGTTAGCGCATACAACCACCTTAATCAAGCCGCGCGGTTACCGCAACCCAACCGCCAGAAAATAGAATCGCGCTGCTCCCGCGCGTTTCTATTACTATGGAGTCTTTACTTCGCGTTCAGTTGCGTTGCGGATACCGCGCGGTGAGCACGTCACTGTTCGTGAGTTCGCGCCGGTGACACGCTTGGCCTCAAATGCGTTTCAGAGCATGAAATATCTTGCCTGATCAGTTCAATTAGTTCATCAAAAGATTTTATTGACATTCTCAAATAGTCAAAAAATTTGTTATCATACATTCTTAATTTGGGATATAATGTTACGAACTGACCATGTATACTAGTCGGTCACGTAATATTGGATGCACCCAATACCGCCTTTTTCTTTTCTTATTTTTAAGGAGCAGCCACAGTAAACACACTTCTTCGTCGACCTCCATTTTGAAACTGACGCTAACCCGCACGAAATCGCATACTAACCGCGCGTGTCTGAATAGGTTCACAATTTTGCGGTTTGAAACCGCGCGATTCGTAAACGCACGATTCCCGCATGTCTGAACGAGCGCTAAGAACACTCGCGCCAGACTCACCTTTCATACAAAAAACTAAACTAAATTGAAATCGCTCCATCCGTTCGGGAGCTATGGTGCCACAGACAGACAGACACACAGACAGACAGACACGTCAAACTTATAACACCCCTCTTTTTTGGTCGGGGGTTAAAAAGGTGTCCAGTATTTTTGAGCGGTCTAACAGGAGCTATATGTATATATTTATCATGCCTATTGAATAAAGGCAAAACAGATGCAATCATAGATTGAAATTTATCTATGTGGTTCCAAGAAACTCCTTACTGACTTCATAGGGCTTCTTAAACAAAACTACCTAACTATTTGTTTGTAATATTTTTTGTTTGAATCTCTTTGATCTAAATGATGCTAAGCTCACCATATATCGATGTTTAAATTAAACACTGATAATTAATTATAAATCAAATGTATTTCTGATAAATGAAGATATTTGACAATTTAATAAACATTATTCCATTATTTTAAACATACAAAATATAACTTAGAACTTAATACATAACGTCGATATATCTGAATCCTTCTCCATAACATGACATGAGTTTTAACCGACCAAAAACATCAGACCAGCACTGTTTTTTTTTTAAAAGAATTAAATCCAAGTTATCTTAGGCCTGACGCTGTGTTACGGCGCGGATCCGTTGTCATACAAATGTCGCGTCGCTGATGCGTCACGGGGCCCGCGATAGATCACATTTGTACGTGTTTGACATAAAACCACGCTCGTTTAGGTTGATTTCAGTGTCACGCTGAGAACTCAGCGCGTGGCAATTTGGACATACTGTCGGCGTTTTTGTAAAAGGTCGCTATAGCATCCATACAGATTGCTACGCGCTGATCCGCCGGCCGATGGTCAGCGTGACACTGAAATCAGCCTTACAGATGTGAGCGCCAATGAAAAATATTGGACTTTTAGAGTAAAATCGAGAACACGAAAGAGGCATTTATAAACGTGTCAGAGAAAGAGATGACATTATTTTCGTGATTTCTAGATACGGCGGTATTCCGCAACGAGTTGTTAAGATTTTATTTTAAGGAGAGAGATTTGAAGTCTCGTACGTTCATACATTATATCGCACGCGATATCAGGTACACTTGCAGACGCCACTTTATGTAGCCATAGCTACATGCTTATCAAAGAGGCAGGAAGTGTTCTTTCACAGCGTTGCTTTCAATCACTATTTTATCGAATAAAGCATAATTTACGTTTGTCAATTATTAATAGGTGCGCGAAATTCGGAGAAAACTATTCGATAACAAAACGCAATAATTACATATTTTTTATAATTTTATTCCGATATCTCTTCGATGATTATAAATTTATAAATTTTGTATGATTGATTTGAAACATCCAAAAAAAATCTGTAAAGTTGCAAGATTACCTACTATTATACTAATAAAAACTACTAAGTACCAAAGTAGCATTAGTAGTGGCTTCTGTAATATTGCATCTTTATTCCTCGAATAAGTCGGTGCGATTCTCAAAGAATAAAATTATCGAATACGATTCTTTAAAGATCTATGGTACTGACAAATGAATGCTATTCCAACTCATGTCATGTGGTGACGGTATTTAAGATAATTCTCTGCCTAAGCAGTGGAAGAGACTGCTAGCTTCTTCAGATGCTCCATGAATACCTGCAGGGACACGTCATCTGTCAAAACCGGAGCACCACCGTCCTGTGAAAATAAAATTATTATTATAACGGACTGTTGGTAATTTTATGCCACACCGAAGAAAATGAACTTAATCCCCATACCTGAATAAATAACAAATATGAATTTGAAACATAAAATGCATTAACATAAATTTATGCAAGCCCCGATTGTAAATATTAAATATATACCTTTCTCTTCACATACACATAATGATGAAAATTAAATATTTCATAGTTTTAACAAGTTTTTACGTAGGCAATGTATGTATGGACATTCCTCTTGTATCAATTTATCTATTGCTGAAAACTGCAAATGTCAAATTTAAAAACCAAAATCTGTCGAAATCTGTCGAGTCCTTCAAAAGAAGCCAACATACGAACGTATAACATACGTAAATAAATATATAATTAAGTGTCGTTTGATGAATGATAGTGAAATGACATACACATCCAAAATAAGCTTCATCATAAAAACAGGCAGCATTATGACTTTTTACAAATGTAAAAATATATTAGGCTTAACAGTCATGCCATAGAGACTCTTTTTTTATTAAAGCATTAAGTTAGTATATCGAGTATGCGTTAGTAACCCAACACCAGGATTTGTGTAGAAAATATAAAAAAAACACTACCGCTGATGGTATCGGCATCGCCTGGTTTTCGCCAAACAACGATGAAACAAAAAAAAATAAAAATCAGTTTCACACCATGCTAATAATATCATCGAATAACTTAGTAACCATGTTTGGATGTAGACTTTTTAGAGCTTATTAAGTAAATACTATATATTTGAAAACTATCATAAATATAGATACCAGACAGTATTTACTCAATAATCCACTACATGGTCAGTTGAATCACGCCATGCGGTTTTAGATTACTTAAACTATAATAAAAAGAACATGACAACTGAAAAGTATCGAAATATTAATTGACAATGACAAATCAAGTAAAATATAACGAAAATTAGCAAAGTCTAAGTCGCTAGACGATAGAAATACAATCATTAACTCACCCCGCCATACGCGTACATGTTGTTATGCGTCTGCGATGGATTCACCTTCGATAACAGGAAACGAGCCTGCAACAATGCAATCATGTTTGTGATAAGGCATAAAAAGGAAATAAAATTAAACACAATATTTTACCCTGCCTGACTCCAATAAACCTGCGTACATACGATAAGTCCTATTAAAACATTTTTTTTAAGTCATTAAATGTATTTTTGCTTTGCAACAATATGATATAAAATTTGCCACTGTAGTATAACCAAACGTAAGTTCGTTTAAGACTATTTAGGCGCATAAGTGCTACATCGAACGCTTTATCAGAAATAAGAAAACATCGCCAACGGAATAATCACCGGTGTATCGAGTGGTAAGGCAACAAGTGTCGCCGTCTATAGTAAAATGAAAGCAAAAAAATTAGTAGTAAAATCAGTGACAACCCAATATGTGTTGACTTTACCTCGGTTACAATGTAAACTAGTGGTCAAGTAGCGATAACGATGTGGTGCCGCGCTTTCATTGCCACCGTCGCATTAACATGTACGTTTGACACAATCGTACAGGCCCACAGTCCAAACAAGATAAAAGGTCCCAGTCCCAATAAAAGTAACTTTTAAAAGGTCTGCTGTAGTCAGTGACTAGTCCATAAACGGTCATGATGATCTGAACATATCTCCCTAGAGAATAAATTATATTATATATTTTTTTATTGGTTTCAAAATGGGGTTCTTGGTTTAATTGAAAAATAATTTCAGATATAATATGTGTGTTGATTCTGAATGGTGTGCAAAAGGAAGACTTGGACGTGAACACATTAAGAAAACTACAACGACACAATGTAAACATAGAGGACATGAACAATGAGTAAGTTTGTAACTCTCTTTATGCAAGTGCAGAATAAATTTGAGCTCTTATAGTTCAGTTTAGGCCACTAAAAACCGTATCAATCGTGGTTATAATTCATCATCATCATCTTCCTGACCTTATCCCACATTACGTGGGGTCAGCACAACATGTTTTCTGCTTCCATTTCCCTCTATCACCCGTCATCTCAACACTCACCTCTTTCTTACACATGTCATCTTTCACACAGTCCATCCATTTCTTTCGGCCTACCTCTTCTCACATATCCATTTACATTCATATTTACTGTTAAAATTATGTAATAAATAAGGAGTAAGAGAAAAACTGCATAGGTGCACTTAAAAACACAAATACAATTGTGATTTCCGCAGGATAAATGAATCTTCTTTCAAGTACAGGTTGTTTGACGCACCCATAGTCGAGAATAACGACGTATACGTGGTGATATAAGTGACAAATTGATAATACTGTATCAATGTGTTTTTTTACGTAGGAATAACAATGCGTTTTCTTTACTAAAACACAATAATAATTCATAATACAAGATGAATTCATAATTTTAGAGACCTACGTCAGGAATGCCTGTCTTTGACGGGCCAAAAAAAAACTGAAACCGATAACGCAGCTCTTTTACTGCTTTCACCAGAATTAAGTAAGTGAACTTATATGAGAGGTAAGGGATAATAATTAGTCATCTGCACTAACACAATTTTTAACATTTTTTAAGGTACAGATCAAAAAAGAGCAAAGCCAATTGATTCACTTTTACAAAATGTGCTAATCAAGTTTTTATACAATTCTCAGAAAGATAATCCCAAATTTGATATAGAAAGGAAACTCAGATCAGACACGCCAAGTATCGATAATATTTTGAACAAGATAAATAAAACAGTACAACGTGTACGTAATATTGACGAACTAACAACACCAACGACCACAACTGCGCAGAACAAAAGAGAAAAAAAATTGGACTACATCAACAAAATTGTAGAAAATTTTCTTAGCATGAAAAAGCCAACAACTACGACTAGACCTTCCACATCTCTTTTGAATTATGAATTTTTTGCACAAAAAATAAAAGATTTGATGTTAAATAAAAACCAATCATCGTCAATAAAACTTAAGATACGCGAAAAAAACGAGGATCTAAACAAGATTAATAATGATTCATTATTATATATAATGGAAAATTTACATGTTTCTCCTCTTCAATTGTTTGGAGCTGCAGTAAAAAAGGTTGATAACAATGATAGGAAAATATCCAAAGACCAAAATAAACTATCTCAAATGAATGATTTAAATACAGAAGCAAGACAGTGGTTAAACGTTATTACAAGTACGGCAATAAATAATAAGTCAGAAAAAAGTCAAACGAACAACTTAAGTAATTTATCAGATGACATTATTAAGAAAATATCTGATACTAAAGACCTAAACGTTCTAAAGGGAACGGAATTTACAATGACTACTTCGGCACCAAAGTTACAAAGTGATGAAAAACAATTAACTGAGAAGATGAAACGTATCTCGAATAACACAGAATCCAAATTTTTAAGAGATTTAAAAGATACGATGACTTCAACCACAGAACCAAATCTAAGGAATAATGCTAATATAAATACGCAACTTCATACTGACCTATCCGAAACTACCTTAATACGGCAAATTACAGATAATTTAAAATTAGAAATATTACGAGATTTACACAAGTTAAGCACCACACCAGAATCTCAAGTTCCAACAACACAGAATATTACAAGAGTCGCACCACTATTATCAGTCGATTTAATAAAAGAAATATCTGAACAAGTAAAAGCGAAAGTTCTCGAAGATTTACATAAATCAATGGTAATGACTACTACGACGGCCACAACAGCCATATGTACACAGACAGGTATGAAAAATTATAAAAAAATATATATATATAATTTAACAAACAGTTTAAAAAAGCATCGTTCAAAGAAGTTAAAGAAACCCGAATTTCGCGTAATAACGTATAGTATACGTTATTGTTAATAAATATTTCGTTATTAGAGTTTGGGGAAAGCGAGTAGGCTGATTTAAAGATCCCGGTTATTATTTTTATTAGTGAATGGTACAAATTTTGTTGGTGGAATAAATATAAAGTAACTTAATTTTACATTCCAGCACTACAAGAACCATCTCATCAAGAAAAAATAAAGTCTCAATCTGAAAACAAAACGGATAACGTCCTTGCAGAGTTAATGGAAATGGTGCGCGATTACAAATCAATTAAACACTCGGCGTTGTATACAACAGAACTGTACGAACTTCCCACTTTGCATGACGTCACAAATGACGCAATCAACTCATGGACACAGAGCCATCCTCTAGCTATGACACCAATCATTTTACATCAACGCTATCCAGTCAACGACGAACAAAATGTACTAGAGACACCAACAGTGACAGTCCAATCACATCATCGAGACCCGTACGTTAGACCTTTTCATCTAATACATGAAAACATACCTTCATCACAAGCAATGAAAATAAACGTCCGCCAGAAAAACCATCCCAAAATGATGCAAAACAGCTTTTATAATTTAAGAGAAAACTTCCAGGTGCCGCCATTAACGATCCAAACCAACTCCGCCGAAATTCAACCCCTAAGCTTACCATCATTGCATTCATTCGTGTATCAGAATATCGTAGTTTCCACCAAACGTCTTCCACAAATAGTCAGAAATGATATTTCGCGAAATGCATACTCTTTCATAACCCACCGGCAACCGACCATTCATAACTATAAACCTGTGCAACATATATCAAAGACAGAACCACACAGACCGCGTCACAACAGCTATGCTCTAAATAGAAATGAAATGAGAACCGCTGATTACGAACGGCCAGGTAAATATTACGATATATTGACTAGGCGCACACCGAGCAGACACGAGGACTACACACACTCTTATTATAATGACCATAAGAAGGAAAGATACCACGAGAAGCTTGAGAAGTCTGATGGTTATGGTCGGCCGCATATGGTACATTACAGAGAGCATGGAAAGGATTTGGAGTTAAGTACGGTGAAAGTATCATCAAGGCTACAGATACCGCTAAACAGAGGTCCGAGGAAATATGAGTCTCATTTCAAGAACTTTATGAAAACACAGCAAAAAGTGAATGATATGTTGAAGAGAATACTGGCGACTAAAACCGCTTACGCTGCTGAAGAAGATAGAAGTGTAGAAACAGCACGATAATATATTACTTTGATTTTAGTCGATTGAATCCTGTCGTAGTAGATTTTTTATCCATAAATACCTATTTTTGTAAAATATTGCGAGTGTTGGATTGGGTAATGATTTATCATAATAAAAATAAACTTAGTGCCTTTTTCACAATCTATGAGTAACATTTGATCAATGGTTATAATAAAGAGCTGTCAAGTCAACTGACTGGCTTAAACCCTATTAGTATTCCTATGTATAATTTTGTTTCATCGCAACTCAAAATACATAACTCAAAAAACAGTCAAAATATAATTATTATATTGAATGAATTAATAAAACGAGTTAACTTCGGCGGGAGCGACTTTTCCTACTTTTTTATGAAAATGTGATATTTCCGTGGAAAAACCATAAAATGCAGGCGACGCGAGCTTGACGCTGCTATATAACTATAAAAAACTTTAAATTATAAAAAACTTAGGTGCCCCAGCTCTTTTGCCTCAAGGCCCTTGTAACACCTAGCTACGCCACTGCGTTCAGAACTTTAATCTCAACCTAATTGAACAAACCCGGCGCCATCTTAGAAAATCTACCTGAGAAAAGACAAATATTGTCCACATTTGTGTCTCATAAGGTTATTAAACCATAAGAAAACTTGGCATTAAGAATTTGACCCATTGCTATATCGTTAAAATGAATGTGTGTCTGAGTATATAAATAAAATATGTAAATAAATATTTCCGGACAATCCACACAACAACATCTAGCCCCGTGGTAAGCTCTAAGCTTGTGTTACGGGTACTAGACATCTGATATACTTAATATAATAGGCGTACATCTTTATATACAGTAGAATTCATTTATAACGACTTCGCTTATAACAACTAACCGGTTTTAGCGACGATAATCTTTACTCAAGTTAGGTTTCGTAGTTAGGTACTAAGAAAATATAATCGTTTAGTGCGACTCCGGTTTAAGCGACCAACTGCTTATAGCGACCATTATTTTATGATATTACGTCCGGTTAAAACGACACACGCGCAATGTTTTCTTTACCTACGCACTCGCAACTCGCCTCGTGCGCTTCACCTCCTTATTGGCGCGCGTTAATCAAAGTTCGTGTTTGTCACCTGTTATGACAAGTTCATAAAGCCCGATAAAATGAGTTCAGTGAAGCGAAAGTGATTTACAATTGAAAAAAAAAGAGCAATATTACATCGATTGGAAGCCGGTGAATCCGTCTAGTATCAGTAGTCCGATGATTTAGGCCGATGATCGGACTGATGAGACTTTTTAGTCTCATCAGTTCGATGATGCTGATCAATACAGATCATTGGACTTCTGAGCCTTTTAGTCCGGTATTTACACATTTCGACTTTCCCAAAAAAAGAAATGTTCTTAACTTCATTAACTTCAGTTTATTTTTTCCTACATGCTAAATATAAAGCTGTTTTATACAAAAAAATAGGTATTCCTATTTTTCCACCAGTTAACTGCATCTGAGTTTCTTTAATAAACTTATCTTTTTCTATGTTCCCTTTGCTTCTTCCAGAAATGGATTTTCCAAATCTTTTCATCTGTTCGGCTTTTAAAATCGCGAGGGTGTCATCATCTTTTAAAATGTTTAATATTTGCAACATACTAGGATTTTTGTTAATTAGACCATTGATCGTAAAATTCCACGCTTCGACCACATTATTTGTTCGATGACGTTCCGAAAATACGCACCATTTGTCGATAAAATTAGCCTTCATCCATTGTTTTTGGAAATAAGTTTTAAATTTTGTAATTTTATCATCATGAGAAGGCATTTCGTTTGACATAATATATTGCCAACCATTGTTTATTTCGTGTATTGGCAGCAATGGCAGAACAGAACACAAACTAACGATACGCCTGTAATTCCTCGATTTCAAGTCAATTGATTTTGCTTTTCGGTCCAAAGCATTTCGGAAATGATAGTAACAACCATTTATATTCACATTTTTAAATATTTTCAATAACGCTTTTATGGCAGAATTCTCATAGTCAACATGAATATCTTTTGGTTCCCACTCTGGAAGCTGTGATTTTATTAATTGAAATGCTAAAGTGTATGCCTTCACACTTTTGTGTGACATAAACATATATGTCAAGGGAATTACATTAGTACTTTCTTTGCCACTGCCCAAGTCTCCGTGTATGCTGTATAGTTGTGGAAATGGTACAGGAGATGCTTTGAAGGTGCCATCCATAAAAAAACGTTTTATGGATTTCATTTGTGATTGTGCATATTGACTACAAAATACTATTTTTATTGTGCCATCGTAGTAATCTGCCAATAAAAAATCTTTAAATTGTGAGGGTACCTCAACTTCATCATAACTATTGGGACGTATCGTATTGACTTTTGCCGTCAATCGTATTTTTCGATAGATAGTCATTTTTTTCTGATCGAAAGTAGGGATAGGTTGTGATGACGCTAAGTCTAACCCTGATTCTGCAATAGCCAATCTAAATTTTCTATAGACTCTCGGAGCAGCTTCCGTTCCTTGGGCAGCCTTCTCGACATATTTGTTAAGTAATATGTCAATTTCATTCCGAGTTTTATCCAGTTTGCAGGTGTGCTTACCGCTAACTTTTTTAATTTGGTCTTCATTCTAAAATATATAAAGGACATAGTTAATGCTACGCATTATGCTCGGGGTTTCTCTACGGGATCGAATCAGAAATGAGGAGATCCGTAGAAGAACGAGGGTCACCGACATAGCCAAACGGATTAGCTCTTTGAAGTGGCAGTGGGCAGGCCACATAGCACGTAGAACAGATGGCCGTTGGGGCCGAAAAGTTCTCGAATGGAGACCACGGATCGGCAAGCGCAGCGTCGGACGACCACCAACAAGATGGACAGATGACTTAGTCAAACTTGCTGGCTCTCGGTGGATGCAAGTGGCGACCGATCGGAATGATTGGTCGTCTTTGAGGGAGGCTTATGTCCAGCAGTGGGCGTCTAATGGCTGACATGATGATGATGATGATAGTTAATGAACGTTTCACCAGTATCTCAAAATATATAACAGATACTTTACTTACTTCTGATAAGGTCACATATCCTTTGCATTTAAGATTTACATTTTTATATTCTTTGCATCGCCAACAACTACCATCTTTATAAACAGCATTTCTGTAGAATTGGTATCCGCCAAACAGTAAAACTCTTCCACGCCCACGTTTTAATATTTCAAAATCATTGTCAGTCATTTTAAATTTATTAAAATACAATAGGAAAAGCAATAGTCCAAACACACTGAAAGCTTCAATGACATTGTCGTATAACCAAGTTTGAAAATCGAACATAAAATTAAAATAAATGACTTGAGAGCAAGGAAGTTTGAAATCTCAAGTGTCTAAAGAGGTATCTCAAGTGGATTCTTCAAAAAGTTATCCGATAAAGTTATTATACACAAGTACATACATGACTGGTGGAAAATGAAAATAGGAATAGCTATTTTTTTGTATAAAATAGCTTTATATTTAGCATGTAGGAAAAAATAAACTGAAGTTAATGAAGTTAAGAACATTTCTTTTTTTGGGAAAGTCGAAATGTGTAAATACCGAACTAAAAGGCTCAGAAGTCCAATGATCTGTATTGATCAGCATCATCGAACTGATGAGACTAAAAAGTCTCATCAGTCCGGCCATCGGACTAGATTATAGGATTACTGATACTAGACCGGTGAATCAAATATAAACCCTCGCAAAGGAGTTTGGTGTATCTCATTCTACAATATCCACAATAAAAACGAATAAAGATAAGATTGAGCCGATATTTTAATGCCAATGTTTTGAAATGCACACGTGTAAGGTCGTCTACTCATGAGTAGGTGGATAAGGCATTGTTGTCAAACTTCAGCGCGACCGGGGAATAACTGGTAATGGACCCTTGCTACAAGCTAATTTGTAATGTTTAAGAACTATCAAAATAAATCATTTGTGATTTCTATGAAATGTTTTATTTAACTAAATAGGAAAACCAAAATTATATTATAATTATATGTAAGTATTCGTAAGTTATGTATGTACAAGTTAAGTTAAGTCCTTAAGAAATAATCCGTCCGTTTTGTGCGTCGTCCGGTTAGTACGACATAGTATCGCCGGTCCCTTGAAAGTCGTTATATCCGGATTCTACTGTATATACAATTCTTCTGTGAGTGTGTATGTCACTGAACTTCTCTCAAACGACTGGACCGATTTTGATGAAATTTTTTGTGTGTGTTCAAGGGGATCTGGGAAAAGTTTATATTAAAAAAAATATTTAAAACCCGTGCGAAGCCGGGGCGGGCCACTAGTATATAGATATATTTTTATTATACATATTAAACACCCAAGGAGAAAGTGCTTGCAGAACATACAAACACTTTCACCATAGGCGGGAATCGAACCCGCTACCTCTTGCGGCGCAATCGGACTGTCGCCCACCGCGCCACTAAGGCAGTCAAATAATATAAGTATGTTACCTGCGAGCCTCCATGCTCGGTGTCGATATACCGCGGCACGGGGAAGCGGCTCTGCAGGATCTCCTGCGCGTCATCTATCGGCGCTTGCAGCAGCTGGGCGAAGTATGTTACCTGCGAGCCTCCATGCTCGGTGTCGATATACCGCGGCACGGGGAAGCGGCTCTGCAGGATCTCCTGCGCGTCATCTATCGGCGCTTGCAGCAGCTGGGCGAAGCTCTCGTACTCCTGCATGTCTTGGTAGCGGAGCGCGCGCCACTGGGCTATCGTCTGGGGATAAAACACGCCATATTAGTTATGGTTAAGACTGACAGAGATCAAGTAAGAGATAGGATCTATCAAACGTTATTTTCATAAATTTGAAAGTCAGATGCTTACCGAGGATTCAAAATCGATCGATATTTTTTATTGATTTACGGATTATATGGCTTTTGCTGTAGGAACAATGGTTGGTCTTACAGTTAATCTCATCATTTTTATTCTCCTATAATAAAATTAATGATTATATATCTCCTATAATAAAAGAATAAATTAATATTTCCGGACAATCGACACAACAACATCAAGCCCCGTGGTAATCTCTAATCGTTGGAATTCCGTTTAACCGAACTTAATAAATTTTTAGGCTTATTTTTAGGTTTATTTTTAGCAACCATCGCTCCGGAGGCCCTAAGTATGGGATCAACTGCATCATGATGCTGCAGAAGTCCTCTGCAGCTGATCTACTACCTACTAGCGGTATATAACGTTGACTAATACCTCGCCGTGGTAGATGAGGATCTGGAAGAAGGTGTCCATGAGCAGGATCCGGTCCGGCTGGATGGAGGAGGTGTCCAGCAGCACGGGTTCAGGGGGTCCGCCGAAGCTGTAGGAGTACAGGATCGGCTGGATCATGATGAGGGACTGCGTCAGGTCTTCGCGCATCAGCATGTGCCTGGAAAATTAAGGAATCATCATCATCCTGCCCTTATCCCACATTACGTGGGGTCGGCACAACATGTTTTCTCCTTCCATTTCCCTCTATCACCTGTCATCTCTACACTCACCTCTTTCTTACACATATCATCTTTCACACAGTCCATCCTCATGGAAAATTAAGGATTATTAAACCAGCGAACTTTCGGAATTCGCGATATAAGCACCGTTCAAACATTTCCGGGTACCTATACAAATATTATTAAGCTAAACAGTTTTTAAGCACACTGTTTAATCACTTAAAAGGTATCAGAGATAGAACAGAATGGTGTCGACTATTAGTTCGGAATACATAATATATATGTGTGCCTGAAAATGTCTGGATAGCCCTTCAAGTGACTACCGACGATTCAGTTGTGTTGATGATTCACGTATAAGAACACATCATCATTCTTCATTTTATAATAACATGACTAAGAGTCGGAGCGTAAATAATTGGCCAAATAAACGCGTGTATGTAGCGTTCAATAGGCCAACCTAGATGGTTCCGACTATTATAATACCTATTGGCGATGCAAAGATTCTAACTAGCGCCTCTAGAGTCAAATTGTGAAGCTGTCTAAGAACGACACTTTGACAGTTTTCGTTACAATTAACGTCAGGGAAAAAAATAAATAATAAATACAAATCGGACATAAACAAACAAAGTGTCGTTCTTAGACAGTTTCTAAATTTCGCCGCTAGAGGCGTGCGGATAATCTTAGCATCGCCAATACAGCTCCACCATTTAAGATGTCAAAACGTTATATGTATAAAACACTTTACCTATAGAAAGTAGTCTCATCGGGCGAATTATTGAACACTTGTAGGAACTGCGAGCGGCGGAGATGGTACATGAACTGTGGGTACAGACTGAAGTTCTCCGAAAGCCGAAAACTGTTTGGATCGTCTTTGCTGTACTCGCCGAACTTCTGGCACTGTGGACGAATTAAGTAATTATTAATAATTAGTGACAGATATAGGATGAGTGCAACAGTAATACACCGGCCCGACGGTACTCGCAAGGTTTCGAACACGAACAGTCGCTACCGGGTATTTTTTACCCATTTTCACTTACTTCAAATCCCTAGGAATCTTGACTTTACCGTGCCTGGTTATATACCAAGTAGCTTTGTACGTCCGGCAGAACCAAGAAACCTATGCGACGCTAGGGAACTCGCACGCTTACGCTACGCGCAGCCGAGTTATTAAATTAAATTAAAATTAAATAATAAAAAAAATTAAATACTATCAGCGAGCAAGTACATGAACGAGTGTGTACATGCTCGCTCTCGTTTACCTCGCGAGAGCCAACGAGACCCTTTGACTTGGGCGCAAAAAACCGACAAGCCACCGAGAGCGACCGAGACGAGAACGAGAGAGCGAGACGAGAGCGCCCTGTACACACTCGGTCTCGCCCGGTCTCGGGGTGTCTCGGCGCGTGTGTACAGCCGCCATAAGAATTTGTAACATGTTGATAGCAATAAAATAACTATGAACTATTGTTTAAAAACGTCACAAGCTAATTTCGTGCCCTGTGCGGTATGGACGTATAAAATGGATTCGCATGTCGATTTTTATATAGGTTTAAGAGATTTAACAATTTTTTTTTGCATTTTATAAAGTAAATAAAAATTTGATGGAAAACAATACAACTAAATCAAAATGCTAAATCACCAGTTTCAGACCAAATGGAATATTGTTGTTTTCCAATGACATCGATTAATTTAAAATAGTATTTTATGATGAAATATCATATTATATTTAACGACTAATTTGAAAACAATAGATAAAAACAAAAACTCTAGGAGAATAAAAATCTTGCCGTCGACTCGACATTAACTAATATGGCCGCCTGGGACGAAGTGAACAAAAGCCGTTTCAAAATTAGCTTTTGTAATCATTTATAATATGTGTTTAATATTAATATTTTTTTTTATTAAATAAAACACATCACCACCCTTCTCCTGGTCGACCCCGGTCGAGATATGGTACAGGTTGATGTGACACCCCACTGCAGGAGACAAGACACTACTGCCTACGCACTCACCAGTCGTATGAGCATCCTGTCAAGCCAGCGCAGCACATCGGGCGAGTCCTCGAGCTCGGCGCGGTACACCACCAGCCGGGCCATCACCACAGCGCCAGCTTCTTGATCGAATCCAGCAGATATATGGTGCAGGTGCGTTGATGCGTCACCCCAACTGCAAGAGATGATCTATGTTGAAATATAATGCAAAAACTTAATGTACATACAACACTAGACACTTGACATAACTCAGAGTTGTATGGGGATAGTAGATGCGCTGCAAAGTCGGACGCTGGAGCGGCGCCGTTCGGTACACGGCTAAGGCTGGTTACTCTCCTAATCCTACTAATATTTCAAACGCGAAAGTATGTGAGGATGTAAGGATGTAATTAAGTGTGTTCGTTGCTTTTTCATACAAAAACTACTAAATTGAATTAGATGAAACTTTATAATAATACAGTTTACACATATAACGCATGTCTAAGCGTTATTTATGCATTTACGCTTTTTACCGCATTTAGCTGGAAAACTTTTACGAGCGAAGCCCGACTTCAATAAAATTTGATGCAGACATTGCTGTTGTCCCAGTTAAGGACAAAAGCTTCTTGTTACCGTGGAAAAATCTAAGCTAGTTCTCTCTACTTTAACGGCGCTGAAACGCGTTAAGATCCACCGTTAAGACCACCTTATTAGTTCTGATATATGAGGGCTGAGAACGTGACTTACTTCCGAGCAATAGTGGTGACCCTGACGCGGCGCTGACCACTCGAGTGCTGGTACTGCGTGATAAGCTGGACGGAGCCGCGCCCACCTTGAGGTACAGTCGCGTGCTGATTAACCACCTAGGAATGCCAAACAAGAGACAATTCAAGTGAATTCTACTGAAAATTGGTTGATTTTATCTTATTTAGAATATCATAAACGTGACAGTTAGTGAGGATGTATGTAAGTGCTTTCATATCAGAATAACACATACCTAGGCTACTTTTGACCGCGAGAAATACCACATCATGCGGGAATATCAACTATTGCGAACGAAGCCCGATTTGGATCAAAAGGGTTCGAACATTTTTGTATGGAGCCTTGTATGGAGAAATAAAGTAAAGTAGAACATATCTTTTTTCTATAGTTTTTAGACCGAAACATCTCAGAAACCGTATCACTTACTTAGGAGATTTGATCATAGAACACTTTTGTTTGTAATCATTTACTCTGTCGATTGACATGAGTTTCATCACTGGCCGCCGAATCAATTTTTTTTTCTTCAAAATTGCGGTCGAGTATGTATGCCAACGATGTTCGATGCTCTTTGGCATGGACATAGCTGTTTTCTCAGTAATGGGCATAAGCTTCTTTTTACCGCGTGAAAACTATTAATAAATAAAAAAAAACTTTGTTTTCTTGATGACATTTAAATATGCACAAGATAAATAGACAGGTACACAGAATATTGAAAGTTTTTTGGTTGGACTTACCTCAAAGAATATTGCCATAGTAGTGCTAGGTTCGAAAGTGCACATTTTCCATTGACATGTGTTACCCATACCCACTTCTTGATCAGACACATTAGGCCCTTTCTGGTTTAGAGACACGCATGAGCCAATTGCACCAGAAACTGTAAAAAATGCATTCATTTAGTGCTTGATCACATACAAAATTTTTCAATGTTTCTAATAGTTATTCTGCTATTCCAGAGGGATATAAATCCAACAAAACATAAACGTTTACAATCGGTTTAGCCTTTCTCTGGTTATAAGTTCCGTAATGCACTGGTCTGTCCTGGTCGTAATGTTTCAATATATTACTCGAAAATTACAAATTAATAAGATTTTTCTTAAAGTAGTTTCATTAAAGCCCCAAAGTTATAAATTGATTTTAGCATAAGTACCGGCCACTTATTAGCTAAGATTATGCTAAAAATAAAGACAAAACTTTTTTGTTAACAAAGTTGGTAATCCAAAAAATATCTAAGAAGTTGAATATCTCCAAATCTAATCTACACATACATGTTTCACGATTTAGGGGGTGAAATCGGTGCACACAAAACCTCTCCCATCACCACTTTCATTTTGGACTACATGAAAAAATCACCTTGTTCAAACATATAGATACAGATGTCAAACAAATACTTACTTTTCAATTCTCTACTGCATTTGACTTCCAAAGTACCATTAAATGCCATCTTGTAATCCCCTTTCTGGTCTTTCGCAAAGACCCTCTGGAATGTTTGCTTGAACAGAGATGAGTTGAAAGAGTCACCCATCACCATGTGGCCACTGAAACAGACAAAAGAGATGTATATTTTCTTACAAGAACACAATATAAATTTGTCATTAAAAGTATTTTTGGGCTAGTAAACTTCTTTAGTGGCTTGTGTAATTTTTGGGTTAAATGTAAAGCTCGCGTCAGGTCGTCAGATGGACACGTGACCATATCGAAAATTATTCAGGTAGAGGCATAGAGCAATTAGTTTAAATTATTCCTTAAACATTAAAAATATTCAAAAATACACAACAATAATACTCAAGTTTTTATTTCTACCAGCACTCACAAAGTGCAACCAATGGTTTTTTTTTAATTAAAGTACTTACCCAGTAGAATTGCAGCACTGCTTCATCTCCATCAAACCAGTCTGATCTAAGGCACATGAGTAAATATCAATACCATGTCCATTGGTAGCAGATCTAAATGCCAAAGCTTCATAATGCTTGATTGCCTTCTTCATGAACTTAGCATTATCCTTATGGATGTCATGATGAGACCGGATTGGCTGCTTAAGCTCATCATTGACAACCTGACCTGGGCCTTGAGAACAAGGTCCTCCAAGGAACATCATGATTCTACCTCCGGTGTTGGGATAAGTCACTTCTAAAAGACCAACAGCCAGTGAAAGGGCAACACCGCTACTACGAAGAGGCCTCTTTCCCACGCCTTGAGGCCAGGGATCTCTGCCTAATTCACCAAGCAAGTCAGTAAGCGCCATGTCACATTGTTTGACTGGTTGCAAGAAACGATGGGCTGGTGGGGTAGGAGTTGGTTGCCCTGGGCGCTGTTGAGGGTTTGGAGCATTAACCCTACCAATGCCTAGCTGCTCTTGGATTTGCTTTGCTGTTAAGTCTTTGGTTCCTTTGAACACAAAGCACTTAGATATTCCATCTGTGCCTGTAAAAAAATATAATTTAAAATTTGAACAAGTAGCAACATAATATATGTTGGATTGAACACTAGGTAAGCATTTAGAGGATAGTTTTGCAGATGGACAACACAGTAATACTACAAAATATTTATAGTCATTGCATCATTTTGTGGATGTGGACAAGCAAATTAAAATAATCATACCTAATTCATGAATCTGAACCATCCGGCCAAATGTGATGAGGCCAACTAGCGCATTTTGAGGCATCAGACTTAGAGAGGTTTGGAGAGAATCTTTCAATGCTCCTAATTCTTCCTCATCCATACAAGTATCCACTACTAATAGGTATATAGGAGGCATAGTCTGAGCCCTGGTGATTGTATACTCTATGGTAGAGAAGTTGGGTATCAATTCTGCAGGCTGGTGTTGTTCCGATATAGCAGCATACTGTGGTGGAAACTGAAAATAATACAGTAATAACAATACCAACGTTTGATAATACTTACATATTTTAAACAACATAATATCAGCAGTTTGTTTAATTAGTCATAAGCAAATAAGTAAAAGGAAGCCAAGGTTATCAAGACGTATATTTGAGTATTTAATGACATGTAAGCAACTACGGTAGGAATTGTTAGTAAATTGATGAATTAGGTACTCACTGGATTTCTCTGGAAGCAGAAGTTGCAGACCCATAATTTGGCTCTGTAATCAACCTGGCACATAGGATTTAATATTGCCCGGCATGTATTGCGTGTACATAGCACAGGCTCGTACTGGATAGGCGGCAGGTCTGGCCTTTCCTTCAGCGGCTGGTATAGGCAAGCCAGCGGCACTACAAGCCTTGTCGTCTCGATTCGGCTTGAAGGCCACACATTCCAGGTGAACCGCACCCCGTCTCTGTCCTCATTTTGCTGTATGAAATCCTCGTAAGTAGTCATAGCGCCGATCTACAATAAAAACTTGGTAAAACACGAGCGAATAAGATTTTCTTTCATAACCGTGTCACGCTGTTTTTAACCATACCAAGAAGATAAACGGATACTATACGACCCCCACACCAGTTTTAACACCTTGAACCACTACGAATTCATTCAGAAAACGAATATTTATTTAGATTTAATATTTTGTTCCCAGACGGGAGGGCTGGCTGATTTGGCAATTGTCAGAATCCATAGACAAATCAGCTGTCACTGGGCCACGTCATTTTTACATAAGCGCAAATATTTATTCCGAAAAAAAAAATAACATAACATGAAAATCAAATAAATCATGAATTATTAATTATGTATCATTGTTTAAATTGTGTATATTTTGTATAATATATAAAATTAGACATACTCCTCCGCTTAAATATTGTCTATAGAATGCCATAGACTATGGATGAAAATGCAGCGTCTCTGTCTTTGGTCGACGTTCCTATGCACGCATTTCTCCTTATTTGGGTAACTTTGTAAGTGAGGGATAAATATAATTACGATATAAAATAGTTTTTTAAACTGTATTAAAATTAACTAAAATGTTTTTAAATCAGGCAAAAGCCTTATCCTCATTTCCTGCAAGAAAAAGAAAAGCATTTTTTTCAAATCACAGTAATAAACATAAACGCTATGCATTAGAATTTTGTTGTCGTCTGTATTGGAACGTAAATTGAATGAAATATTTTTTTTTATTTTTAGGACATAGTAAATTATTTCAAATATGGTCATTATTCGTAAAATAATCAACATTTTATCATAAAATCTCAATTAAAAAATAGGAGCAACTGTTATTAAAATAAATGAAATGTCATTGCTTAGTTTCAAATGCAGGAACTTTATGCCAAAAAGTGCGACTGCGCACTGGCCAAATTAGTAGTGTGAAAGAAAATGGCGATCAGCGAAAGGCGTCCGGAGCTAACGTGATGAAAAACATTGATATAAGCTCAATTACATAGTGTTTTAGTTATAAATTGTGTCAGATGTAGAATAATTAAGTGTTAATGAATAGTGATTGTGTATAAAAATGGCTGCGAATATGTACAGAGTCGGCGGTAAGTTGTAGTAATTGGTTATTTTTGTTGTAGCTTCGCCGGTTCACCGCCAGCCGACTAGCGGTGCTTTGCTTTGATTGTCGTACCTTCATTAGTTACCAACTTTAATTAGTTCAATAATAACATAGTCCTAATCAATAGTTTATATAGTTATTCATGGGTCCAATGTTAGTATTCTGTTGGCGGGATAGTACTTAATAAAATCTTGACCAAATTTTGTGAAATAGGACATTAGCATTTGCATCTAGGTATCATTGTATCGGCTTGCGTATCTGCGTTCGGGTGGTTACACATGAAACGCTTCGATTAAGCATGATCATCTAAGATAATTTTACGTTGTTTCATGCGATTTCTTCGGTTTTGACGTAAGATTTTAGGTTATCTTCAATGTTGTCAAAATATTTTGATTCGAATATTCGCTGATTTGTAAGGTTTGGTGATGCTTATGTTGTGCCTAGGCTCAAAAACTGTATTATTATTAGAATTAAATTTGAATTGAAGGATTTTCGTAAGATTATTGAAAGAATGTCCTTTTGTGTGATTGTTGAATAATTGTAGAGAGGCACCTTGTGCGGCGCGCTCCGCGGCTGTGGTCGCGTCGAATGCTAATTAGGTTCTTCCTCATATATAACTTCCTATCAACATAGATCCCATTCAACATACAGTTAGCTTTTGTAACAAATTGTATAATTTGCTTATCAATAACAATATTTTGTTACATCTTATTTGAAAACAAATAAATTAGGTACCAAATTAAGCTGACCAAGTAGGTATTTACTAGCTAAGTATTATTGAGAGGAAAATTAGTAATTTATCAATTATAGGTAATATTACAACCTGTGTATAAATACTTTTTCCTAAGACTTGTTACTAAATTAGGTTCCTAGTGTGCTATTTATTATATTATATTAACCACTAAACATCTTCATAATTTCTGACATGTTGACCAAAAGTAATGTAAGCTCTGTAGAGATTCTTATTTACTTACTTTCACACATTCCATATGCTCAGTATTAATCTTTGTCATAGGTAAAGCTATGACAAAGATTATTTACTTAATCAAATATAAAAGATAATTTTTTTAATTCTGTTCTTAGAAATTGTTTATTGGATTATGACATTTATGATTTTATCTATAAAAAAGATCTAACTAATCCTTCAGTATATATTCAGGTTTGTAGTAGAATGTTCAAAGCTATTCAGAATTAGTTTGTGGTGGTTTTCATTATACTTACCATATTATTTATTGTATCTATTTAATTTAACAATTTCGAAATAAGTGCACAGGCATTTATTACAAAATAAATCAATTTATTCAATATTTACAAATAAAAACATGAGTTGCCTTGATTTAGTGCTGTAATGGTTATGTGTTGCTGTATTGATTTAGGAAACAAAATTCCAAGTGTAATTATTACTATTGCATGTTGAAAGAACAAGTCTTACAGAATTAATAAAAGCCACTGAGCAGTTTTATTTCTTAACATAACCTTCAGTTATGTGAAAGTATAGAGTTCAATGACCTATTAGCTTAGTGTACTTACCTAACCATCCACTATATATTATAAATGTTACCATTTGGTGTTTTATAAATGAGATAAAGTAATCTAAATTAACACAATTCCTATTTTTTTTTTTTTTTCTCAGTGTTTAAGTAGTTATATGTGTACCTACTTCACTTGAAAATATTTTATTTTATTCCGCTCAGAAGCAAAGTCAATTATTAATATTGCTAAATTTGTCATCAAAGTTAGAAGTAAGCGAACCTAAAGTACTTAATGATCTCTAAATTAGGACTACCTATGTAAACTAAATCTCCTGATGACTTAAAAAACCAAGGTATGGTGAAATTAAAATCATACACTATATACGTCCTAAAAAATTGTTTTATTATGTGCCAGGAATTTGTTAGTCCAAGTTTAAATAATATTAATAAAAACAGGCTACTTTATATCCTATTATCATTTTCAGTTTGTGGGATCAGAATTTTAAAATCAATGAATATGATAATATACATTGTTGTTTTGTCATTTTTGGAACACTATATTTACTGCGTCTTATTTCTTCTTTATACCTAAACAGACTTTGATATAACTAACAATAACTATATTCAATATGATAATGAACATGATTGTCTCCTTGCCTACCTATATGAGTTCTATAAATAGAGTAAAAGTAATATAAAAAATATTAATTTTCCTCAAAACTAAGGATATCAAGTGAAATGGCTTGATGTGTAGATGTTTATGGAATCACATTTGACCACTTAACCAAATATCTGTTCAGCTGGGGAGAGTGTAAGTTGAACAGCCAAATGTTTTGAAATACACTCAAGTGTTCTCATCTCATGATTGTGCCCTTCCATAAGTACCAAATGTGATAAAATAGCTTAACTTAGGTTTATTTTTATTTCAGGAATGTACTTGACTTTGACTTTTTGATTATATATCCATATCATAGTTATCTGTATTAACTAGAGACTAGGATTTGATAAAATTATTATTTTATTAATGTATGGCTCACTAATAACAAACCTGACCAATTTAGCGGCGGAAGAAAGTCGTGAGGAAAACCGCGGGCTAGTTGACGGCAGACAGTAGCTTGACGAGTTATCTTTTCGGAATTAGCTGGCCCGTTCCGTCTTTGCGAGGATACAAAAACCTTTCTCTTAAATTATTCGGCTTATTGCTGAAAACTGCATAAAGATTCGTTTTTTAAGTTTATCCCGAACATAAAGACAGACAAACGCGGCACGGCAAGGGATAAAAAAAATCTGTAAA
The DNA here is from genome assembly GCA_929108375.1 of Gymnoscelis rufifasciata. Lineage (NCBI taxonomy): Eukaryota > Metazoa > Arthropoda > Insecta > Lepidoptera > Geometridae > Gymnoscelis > Gymnoscelis rufifasciata. Next base: position 3,637,919 of record OV815320.1, read on the forward strand.
ACTTTCCCTCTCTCGATAAATAAGCTCTCCAACACCTTACCCTAACCAAAAAAAAAAAAAAAAAACAAATTATAAGTAACTGTTTTATAATATGAGGACTACCACAATGGCGCGGCTGAAGGTCCGTTTGCGGCGCAGTATGTAGCTGGTTCGATTCTCGCCGAGGGGTCAATTGTCCATATGCTCTGCAAGCACTTTCGTGTTTAATATGTATAATAAAAAATATCTATGTATGTATGTCTATTATTATTAAGTATATCAGAATGTCTAGTACCCGTAACACAAGCCTAGAGCTTACCACGGGGATAGGTGTTGTGTGGATTGTCCAGCAATATTAATTTAAGTACATATCAATAAGAGAGCATTGTCACAGTGGCTTCATCGGGATTTTTATGTCTGTGACGTAACATCGCCAGGTAGACAAAGATATCGATCAACTTTTGACGTCGTCGCGACGCGTAAGTACCTATACGGCTGGCTAACGACCATGAAACTCTTGAAAAATCTCTGCAGCTCCAATATTACCCACAAGTTTGCCGCCCAGCGACTATGCTTGCGTTCAATTTGATATTCCTGCTATTACTTTCGCATTTAAGAATATTCCAAGCTTAATACCAATGAAAATAAAATTAACATGCAAAAACAAAATTAATACCTTACAAAATTACAAATTAATCATTAAAGTCATCCCACCAGAGTGATACCTATAACAACAAGACGTCAAGATGAACGGATATCTGTCAAGCAATACGTATTTGAGATTAACCTTTTAATTTCGACATAGTAAAGACGTAAATCTAATCGCACAAATTAGGACTAAAAGAATGATGTTTTGTTTCAGTTACAGTATGTTTTTATCACTAAGCACCGAATGCACGTTACTATTCTGCGACCTCATTTCTGTCTAACTCTAGGTTTCGTCTGTTGTAGCGAGATCTCAACAAGGTTAAAAACATCTATTATAGAACGCATAGATAAAACAAATCGGATTAATGAAACATTCAGTGTCCATTTGAAGTAATGAAACACAATGGATGTATTCTATTGTGTTTTTCTGTGGATATTACAAAGGCTAACCTATTAGAAGGCTAGTTTATCTTTCGACTTGCTTTTTCTCGCGACCACGCTTGCTTATGTCAGTCAGTATAACAAGTAAGCAAAAGTATACCCAGAGATTACGCGTTCTTTGTACTTTTGACTAGTCTAGTAATTAATCGATTAGGTTTATTACGGCAATGACTTATTTCACAAAATCCGAGTAAACTAAGCAAATTTTGGTTAGTGCTGTCGATAAATACGTTTCAATGCCGTGCGCTATCTCGCTTTGTCACTTGCTACTTAGCGAAATAGCTCTATATTAGGGTTCCGTGAAGCGTACAACGGGACCCTATTGCTGAGACTTCTGACTGTCACAAGGCTGTTTCTCAAGAACTAGAGAGCTAGAGAGTTGAAATTTTGAGGGATGATATATTTATGTTGCCGACATAACAACAAATACTAGAAACATATATAATCTTAATATATATAAATCTCGTGTCACAATGTTTGTCCTCAATGGACTCCTAAACCACTTAACCGATTATAATAAAATTCGCACACCATGTGCAGTTCGATCCAACTTGAGATATAGGATGGTTTTTACGGCGAGAAAAATTCGAATAATTTCCGGGAAAATTTTATACCCGTGCGAGGCCGGGGCGGGCCACTAGTAAATACATATTTATTGGGGGTTCCCATACAACAAACGTGATTTTTATTACAATGTTAACGAACGTTGCGCGATGCGAGTATTTGGATGGGAGACCGCCCCGTCTGAATCTTTTTGCACTGTAAAGAGGATACCTATTTTTTTTATTGCAAAGTGTATGAATTATACACGGAGCCCTAAGTGTAGTTTAAGTCCATCTCATACTTTTCAAATTTATTTTAACCATTGTATAATTTTACTCGGCGATGGCGAAATAGGACCTTAACAACTAATCCAAAGTCAATCAACCCCATCCCCCATACTTCTAATCCTCTTCGATGTTTTTGAACCCATGATATAACAGGAGATAGAATATATAAATACACTTTAAATTTCACCCACAACACATACTTCGTGTTGTGCGAGAAATTTATAAATTAACCATGTTAAATAAATATTTGTCCAATATAGAGCGCTGCGTTCAGCGCCACTACAAAATCTATCTAAAAGTGCGGACCAGCGGCAGGCTTAAAATATATTTTTTTTTTATCAGTAGGGTCCTATAAACAGACTGCAATAGAAACTGACTATATACTAGGTACTTATAACAAATTGTAGAGGCGTTATTACCGTAACACATATTTACTTTTGACATGTTTAGAATAATTTGTTAACGAGTAGTAAAGCATATTACTCTATAAACTCGTAGATGATTAGCTTTTCACGCCAAAGCGTTGCCTGTGTTTATGGGACGACATGTTTTTCGGTAAAAAGTAGCCTTCTTCGTTAAATAGGATATCAAACAATGGAATTATTATACAACTAGCGGCCCGCCCCGGCTTCGCACGGGTAATTATAAAAAAAAACCGGCAATAATTCTATTTTTTCTCGCCTTTTAAACCTTCCCTAGACCACCACGAACATTTCAAGACTAAGATAAGATAAATCCGTTTAGCCGTTCTCGAGTTTTAATCAGACTAACGAACAACAATTCATTTTTATTTATATAGATTGGACAAGTAGTTCCTGAGATAAGCGCATTCAAACAAACAAATAAACATTTATATTATTATATTTATAATAATAGTTCCTATAGATTATATAAATGATCATCCTGTCTACACAGATGTCGCTGAGTTCCACTGGGACAGGACATATTCTCGCGCACATGATATTTTAACGAATTCTATATTATTTTCTAAATTCGGTAGATTTCTTTCCATTTTATTACGAAACCATTTTAATCATAATGCACGAGAATTGACCCCTCACAGCAAGCACAGACAATAATATATTATTATTATAGAAACAAACATAAATACTGACTTTTAGATATATCGATATTCGTTTTAACATCAAAAGGGCGAGAAATCTACTTGTCTAGTACTGATATGCTTATGTTACCATCACTCCCTTGCAATTACAAGCATTTGTTTGTAAATTTTAAATCTATGTTGTATAAATATGAACAAGATAAAACCTGTGTTCTACTGGCTCCTCAACATCAGTGCTTAAAAATTTAAGCGATCGGTCGAGACATTTACTTATTATATTTATTTTACTTGGTGCCTATTTCACTATCTCTGAGTAAATTAATCAATGGTTAAAATAAAGAGCAATTAGATAGTTCTACGTTATTATAACCATTGACTTGTTTTACACGCAGATTGTAAAGCAGGCATTTAGACTATAATCTATATAAATAATAAATGAATTGTTGTTCGTTAGTCTGATTAAAACTCGAGAACGGCTGAACGGATTTATCTTATCATAGTCTTGAAATGTTCGTGGAGGTCTAGGGAAGGTTTAAAAGGCGAGAAAAAATCGAATAATTGCCGGAAAAAAAAATTGAATAAAAACCCGTGCGAAGCCGGGGCGGGCCGCTAGTATATAATAATAATAATTGAGTTAAATTATTATTTAGTAAATTTGTTTGACATTTCTAAGAATGACCTGTGTATTTATAGATTTAAAATGTTTTGACTTTAACTTGACTTTGACTATGGTTTATTTATTTCGTAATTACTAGAAAAATGCATAGGAATTTAAACAATCGGTTCATTGTGCTCTTGTCTCTGTACTGACTTATAATACCGGGTGGCCCATAAGTCCTTTGAAATGTAAAAAAAACATATAAAAAAAACTAATTACAATATGATAAAGGTTTTTATTTTGAAGTAATTCTAATAAAATGGGAATTATTTTTTGAAAATTACATCATCTAAATGTAATCCGTTACAATCGCGGCACTCCTGTAAGCGACGTCTAAAATTGTCCATCACTGCGCGGCAAGTAAGTTCTGTAATGCTTGCCATTTCTCGTCGAATATTTTCTTTCAAGACAACGATTGACCGCGGGTTGGTTTCATACACTTTACTCTTAAGATAACCCCATAAGAAAAAGTCCATTGGGGTCAGATCCGGACTACGTGGTGGCCAGGCAATATCTCCTCTTCTAGAGATCACTTTACTAGGGAAAAGTTGACGGACGACGGGCATAGCGGTGTTAGAGGTATGGGCAGTTGCTCCATCCTGTTGAAACCAGGTCCGCGTATTGAAGCCTGAAAAATTCTGCAACTCTGGTGTAAAAAAGTTCTCGATCATTGCCACATAGCGCTGCGAAGTAACAGTAACCGCGCGACCTCTGCTATCCTCAAAAAAGTAAGGGCCTATGATGCCATGCGCTGACATAGCCGCCCAAACTGTCACTTTAGGGCTATGTAAGGGCCTTTCATGTTTGCGATTTGGATTTTCGCAACTCCAGTAGCGACAATTCTGCTTGTTGACATGACCGTTGATGTGGAAGTGAGCCTCATCAGAGAATAACACGTTATTAAACGATGTAAAGCGGTCGAACATTTCATTTGCAAAATTTAGTCTGTGCGTAGGGTCAGTATCTTTTAATTCCTGTACTAATTGAATCTTGTAAGGGTGAAGAAGTAAATCTTTCTTTAAAATCCGCTGTAATGATGTTCTGGCTAAGTTTAATGCACTGGAACGCTTACGAGTAGACTGGGTAGGATTTTCACGAATTGACTGTTTCACTACATCGATGGTTTCTTCCGTGCGTGATGTCCTTGGTCGACCTGACCGTTTTTTATCCAACGTAGAACCGCTCTCCTCGAACTTATTAACCCAATTCTTAATCGTTTGAACACTTGGAGTGTCGTTAAAGTTGCGTAAATTGTGATGTTCTCGAAATTTACGCCGCGCAACGGTAGCAGAATCATTGTTGCGATAAAACTCGCGCACACAAAAAGCACGGTCCGCACCGGTGAAACGCTCCATGGCGACTGAATTCCGAAAGACCGTTGGTGCTTCCCGCGTACCCCGCGCGCCATTCCTGCACACCGTTTGAATTTTATTCGAAATTTAAATTTCAAAGGACTTATGGGCCACCCTGTATGATATAATATTGAAGAATACTAAAAAGAAAACGTATTTGTTCGTAATAAAGAGCTGATGTTTATCTCACCGGTAATTCTGAACGTAATCCCATATCTACACATGACACGTTTTAGTCAATATATATTTATTTACCATCGTCAGCTCTCCCCCTACCATAAATAAGTAATATCTACTCCATTCACAGCTATGTAGGGGCTTCCTAGGGGTTCGAACTCGAAGTGTGTGACTCCAGCTTCTGAAACAATCGAATATCAGCGGATTTTCTCTGCTGCACCGCCTCGTTCCCGCCATAAACTTGTGTCTTATGATTCTGTATTACCTTCTTCTTTCTCTAACTAAGTAAAACATTAAGATGTATGATTTATAGCTAAAATTGTAAGAGCTAGAGCAAAGGTTTTTTTTTTTTATGAGCGATAAGCTTTCATTTGACCACAATCTCACCTGATGTAAAGTGACGATGTGGTCTAAGATGGGACATGAAGACCTAGAAGGTGGCTTCTCCGGGCCACATTACGAAACACGAATAAATCGCTTCACGCACTGGCCCAGCCCGGCGGGTGGTGACAAGCCGCGGCCGAAGCCTACCACCAGAGACTGTTCTTAGCACCACCCGGAGGTCACGTGTAAGGATTCAGAGGGTTACCACTTAGGGACGTGAACAGACAAAACCTCCTAAAATGTCTAAAGGTTAGACCTAGCGATGTTCCTTCGAAAGTCTTAATCATCGCGTCCTTCCACAATTCACAGTTCATGGCCGCACCATTCACACAGATTTTTTTACTTCTTCATAACAGTTCTATATGCGTTTAACACAACCGAGCTCACGTCACACAAAACCGCACATCAATTTTTTGTTTTAATTAAGTATGCTGATGTGTTATGCATATAAGTTAAAGCCTTCGCCTTCACGGCTAATAGCTAACGGTCAAAAAACGGATAACATTTACCTGTTCTGTGGCCTTAGCCCTTTATCCACGAACGCATAACAAAAGAAATGGCGTGCAGCCGTGGCAACTTTAAACCCGCTAAAGATCGAATTCAATCATTCTACGCACTCACTCATGACGTGTCCAGGCTAAATTTACTATACACTTACTTATTGATACGTTCCAAAAATAAACTTGGCAAAACTGAACGGGCGTTAACATTGCTATCAGCCGAATGTAGTCGAAACCGAGCCATGCATAATTGTAATTGTTTAATGTTTCCTTCTTAACATAATTCGGACTTGTTTAATAAAATAAATATAATATGCCTACAACTTATGTTTGAATATTTATGTTAAATATTAAGTGATATCTTCCAACTTCTTCAAAAACTTCTTCACACCCATATTCATTTTTAATCCAAAGTATGTGTGAAAGGAACAGACATCACTTTGTAACAGGCTTCACCGTTTCTACTTATTCTTCGTAACTACTTATTACAATGAAATAAACATTAACTTTGTCTCTGTATCAAAATCAATACAAACAGATTTTCTTTGAACGGCATGTTATCACAATTCTCGGTAAATTATCTGTTATCTTCCTTTCCTTTTCGGAAGTTCTGAGTAATGTAACAAAAGCTCAGAAATCTACTAAAATGTATATGTACTTAGAAATGATGTAGGTAAAACCATATTACAAAATATACCTACAAAATCACAAATGATACTCTTACGATGCGAAACACGATACTTATAAAAAAATGCTTTATTTCAAACAGCACAATAGTCCATATTTATACGAGAAAATAAAATTAAAATAAAAACACGAATAACAAAAAATAATTTGAGCGCAATTCACTAGATCACCCTCGACACGAAACATTTCCAGAGAGGTAAAGTTATGAAGAGCTAAAGTGAAAAAATCATAAAATGTTACTTAACAAACATCTCAAACGATAAGCAAACACTACTTAACATATAACTTTTTAAATTACCATGTCTTTAACAATATTATTAAACTAAAAAACCGTCAAATCATGGCCTGTTACCCGTTTGAAGTCATAATACTACTTAACATAATTTTTGAAAATATACAACTAGCATCCACGCTCTCTGAGCTCTAGAATATACGAATACAAATCCCAGTACGATGTAACCCACGCCACGCACACTCGTCAATAGCGGAGAACCCTGCGAACGTATTGGCCAGCAACATCTACAATACTTACCGTGCCAGCGAACCAAATATTATTACTTCCTGTCTGTAGGGCAAGTGTCGCTATGCTTGCAAGGGGGATCCTTTGAAACGAACCCTATTTTATATCTTCTGTTTATTAGGAAAGTTACAGATAATCTAGCTATCACATATTTACTGTCTTGTATGTTATCTTAAATTAAAACTACTTTTAATATAATATAATTCATATTTAGTTTGTCCTAAACCTACCTAGAGCAAATCTAGCCATAGATAAATAATACAACATCCTATAGTTCCTAATACATTTTATAGTCCGTTAATAACCAGGGCTCTGTTACGTAGTCAAATGAAATGGAAGTAACTTGCAGAGTTAATTTAAGACCTCGGAAAGGATTATAATTTTAAATGGTTGAAATGAAATAAATAGTGGCCGTTAGCTAATTCCATTTTGAACCGACCAAAAAAGAGGGATGTTATTATAACTTTGAAGTGTTTGTCTGTGTGTCTGACTGTCTGTCTGGGAGATCATAGCTCCCGAACGTAGGGAGCGATTTTCAGTTTATTTTTTTGTATGAAAGGTGAGTTTGGTGCGAGCGTTCGTAGACATGTTTGATGAAAATCGGTTGTGCCGTTTAAAAGTTATGGGGGGTGAGAGTGGGGAAGGAAAACTGAAATCCTGCAAATATACTCGAGTGGGGTATCAAATTAAACCGCATCGCGTACACATTACAAAATATTATGGTGTTTTAATTTTAAGGAAATTAAGGCATTGTAATCGGGGGTTATCTTTAATTTTAAATTTAGATTTATTATAGGAATCTTTGAAAAAATTTCACTGCCATACAGAACGAATGTTCGAAATCATATAAACTCTTCTGTTTTCTTAACAATATTTGCATAATTCGAACGTTTTAAAATGATTGGTTAACTAGATTTTCACGTAGGGGCGTTGCTTTTGTTTTATGGATTTTCCCGCGATAAAAAGTGTACTACAATAAAACGAGCTATCTAACACTGGATTTTTTTTAAATCGTAATTGTATTTCTTTATATTAGCGCGTTCAAATAAACAAACTCTTTAGCTTTATAATGTTAGTATTTATATTGATACAGCCCTCTATTTTAAACGATGAACTACACAAGTATAAGATAAAAAAATAAGTATGTTTTAATTTCAATTATAGTCTAGACGAGAAGGTTTTTAAAATCTAATGAAACCCAGGTTGTCATTAACAAGAAAACTTGTACCACGGAACGCATTCCCAATCTCGAATTGTAGTTTAAAACTGCCAAGCACGGGTATGGAAAGTCTCATAAATATAACATCTATGGTGAGGCAAAGCAAAAGTAATTAAAATTCCTATTCTCATAAGTTTTGTTGCGCAACGCTTACACCTATTATTATGTCTATTTCGCTTGAATTACTTTTCATATTAGTTACATTCCTACTACTCAACCATGGCGCAAATGAAAATATGAAGTTTAATTACTACGTTGGCCTGATAGCTTCCTGCAGACAGCAAAAGAAACAACATATTCTTTAAATAACTAAAACTAGATATCTACGAGTATAATTTATCCTAGCCGACCCATTCTAAATCAGTGCAAATGTTTAATTTGTGCTCTTCATTCTAAAAAATACTTTCTAGTAATTTGTTTAATAATGGTACCGGAAAACAAAGCTAGTGTCTAAGATAAATGTCCATTCCAAATCGGCTCACAAACAACATGGAAGGCTCTAAACATGTCATTATAAGCGCGGCTATTTACTTGCCTAACGGTAAAAAGCACAATTAGGTAGTGGAGTTGTTGGTACGGTATGGTTACATTTTGTCTAGTCTCCACTGAGCCGGCGTCTCGACGCGTTCAATATGACAATATCTAGATCAAGGAAACATAAATGAATAAAAATAAACCCCCCTATCCAATATAGTCTACCAAAATTATGCACGTGTGAGCAATAGATACAAATTTTAACAAACTTCGAATAAAATAATGATGCTGTGTAGTGTTGTTTTTGAGCTTACACAGTTATCAACTGCAGTATTTAACTTAGTCGAAATTGTCCCGTTCTAAGGATTTTTAATACGGTTACGTAATAAGTTAATTAACCCCCGACCAAAAAAGAGGGGTGTTATAAATAAATAAATAAATATTTCCAGACATTTCACACAACAACATCTAGCCCCGTGGTAAGCTCTAAAAGTTTGTGTTACGGGTACTAGATATCTGATATACTTAATATAATAGTCATACATATATAGATATTTTTTATTATACATATTAAACACCCAGACCAAGGAGATCGTGCTTGCAGAACATACAAACACTTTCACCCTCGGCGGGAATCGAACCCGCTACCTCTTGCGCCGCAAGCGGACCCTCGCCCACCGTTATAGGTTTGACGTGTCTGTCTGTTCCATCATAGCTCCCGAACGGATGGAGCGATTTCAATTTTTTTTTTTTTTATGAAAGGTGAGTTTGGCCCGGTTGTTAAAAGTTATGGGGGGTGTGAGTGGGGAAGGAAAACTGAAATCCTGCAAATATACTCGAGTGGGGTATCAAATCAAAGCGCATCGCGTCCACATTACAGATTATTATGTTGTTTTACATTTAAGGAAATGAAGGCATTGGAATCGGGGGTTTTTCTTAAATTTTAAATTTAGATTTATTAAGTTAGATCTTTCTCACAACAGGACAACTTTGTACTTTAGGACCTATATTTTAAGTAACTTAACTCTACAATAAGCATGATGTATACATAAAAAAATTGTATTCTGTTTAATCCGTCAGTTAGCCTGTCCAAAAATACTGGACACTTTTTTTTTGCTTTATCAAGTCATTCAGAAAGTGCCAAGATATAGAGCCATCAAAGTTCCGGCGTGGGGGCTTGTGTCGTATAGATTTAGCACAATAGCACATTTTACTCAAAAGCATTTCGTCACGCAAAACTTAAATGCACTGTACCGTCTTGATTTTAAGTTTGCAAGAAAAAAGAAAAAATATTGGCATTTTTTTCAGTAAACTATACGACTCATTAATTATTATTTCTTATTCATCTAACCTATACTCTATATAAAACCTAGATTCGGCTTCACAAACACAGTCATTCTGTTGTACCTAGGAAGTGTCATGTTGTAGATTGTTCCGCACGGGCTACCCGGAATAGGATGCACAGTTCACTTGCCATTGGTGAATATGCACCAAACAAAACGCTTATCGATTGGAGCTTGCAAGTCGCAACGCGGGCGATGCTTTTGTTTCGGCGCATGTTATTGTGCACACTTGTACACTGCTTTAATTTCTCCGTGCACAGCTTACACTTCGACTACAGAAATTGTGAAGATGTTTTGACGAAAGCTTATTATTAAGTTGTAATAACTTCGCTAGGATTTATTAAGGGAAATTTACGAACTTTTGGAAAACACCAGTTAGGCAGGAGAAACATTATCAAGGCGCTGCAGTAGAGCGGCTCGCAACCGCTTGCTATCCCTAGTTAACAACGCTACGCTTTTGTTTTGATCTTCTGGACGTAAACAGATCCGTGTAATAAGTTGTACCGTTCTATGTGTGTTTTTTTGTCTGATGAAAAGTTAAATTATCTTGAAATAAGTTCAGCCGCTCAAAATGTCGCATATACGCAATATGAACAACACAACAGGTTATACACGCTTGGAATTAAGATATTATGAAAAACCTTTTAATCAAATCTTCACAAGAAGTCGTACATGTTAATTATTTAATATCGGTAGGTATGTACTCTCTCTACGCAATATTAACCCATCTTAGTTTTGTGATGCTTCGGACTGCAAGGAGACAGATGCCGTACGTGTCCTCTTTTGTAAAGGTTTGGATAGATAGATGCAGATCTAGCCGAACTCACAACAAAAACTTTAAAACAATCATATTAACGCGAATTTAATTTATCTAATGTGCATTCCTCTTGTCCACAGACTGCGTCTATTTCGAGACGTCGTCGACGTCTCCGTACCAAATCCGGCGGATAGAGGAACTGAACAAGACACCGTCGGGAAATGTGGAAGCAAAAGTCATGTGCTTTTACAGGCGGCGGGACCTACCAAACCCTCTTATACAATTAGCTGATAAGCATCAAAGTAAGTACTAAATTTTACGCCTACGTACGTTACTTATCTACGTACGAAATTTGAAGTTTTTATATCATTCGTAAGCTGATTTCATCTCTGACGGTCGCTACCATAGATAGATAGACATTACGAAAGTCTTCAAAGGTCTAGACCAGCGCGAAGTAATCACGCACTGGTCCAGTTCGAAGGTAACAGGCTTCTATCGAAGCGTACTTCCAGAGACCACCACGGACATGAGTCAATTTGTTAGGTTAGAGAGCGCTCGAACTTACCTCCGATAACAGTGCTATTCGTTTTGGTTTTTGTTGAGTTAGGTTTACAGTTAATCTCTTGTCCGTAGTAATGTTATCATTTGTATCTCATACACGCGAAATGGTTATACGTAGAGTTTTTGATATAACGGTGGTTTACGATTACGAAACATTGGATTATAAAAGCTCACTGCGAAACCATCAAGATATAAATTTGTAATCTCTTATGAATTGAGTCATCTCATTATCATTATAGTATTATATTCTTCTTCTTCGTACATAAACTAACCTATGTATCATTGTGAACTCGTACAAAAACAATCCGTAAAACTGGTTTAATAGGTATTGAGAAATGGTCTGGCCATTGCAAATTTAATGTTAACGGTTAAACACTCGAAGTGCTAAAGAATAATGTGTTCAATATTCCGCGTCACGTGTAGTGGCGTGTGTTTGATACCATTCTATTTATAGCCTTATCCTATGTCTGTTACCAGAGTTACTCTGCGGGTGTCTCAAGCCTCTCATTTATGAAATCGTCTAGCGAAATTAGCCGATTTTTGTATTACTAATTTGAGATGAGCTTTGCACGCTTTTGTTGAATTTTCTCGCGGTAAATTATTCCTGTTTGTTCTCATTATTATCCTAGCTCAGTTCAAATTCCATTTAAACTGAGTTCTCCACCTGATCCCTGAACTAAGTCCTGATTTTATCGACAACTTACAAATGACTCGCAAACATTATCCTCTATTTATATACGGGGTAGATAAAGATTGTGCTTTACTGATAAAATTATCGTGAGTCCTAAAATTATCCGTCTTTGTGGTGAACTATGAGTTTGGCAATGTCATCGGAATCCTTTTTTTATATATTTCCAAACCCTTGATATCTAGAGGGAGAGCGCTGTAGTTTTATCAATTAAAAAACCTTACTAAGGATTCTTCCATTAGCTTCGTACCTTTAAATGTCAATCATACCCTCACCTTGAAAATCCCTAACGTTATAGCTAGCGAAACGTTTAAGTACTCTGAAACAGGAATCTTTACGAGGACAATGCTCGAAATCGTAAAGTCACTTCGGAATCGATACCCAGCGTGGCGATAAAGTGAGCAGCGAAGCAAGTGCTCACGCGATACTGCCTTAGCTCATTGCCTTCTACAGTCCTTGGACAACACGACAATTTGTAACCTTCAAAACTGTGCCATACGTTTTTTTGTAAATATTCCATGGCCACTGATAACGATGGAAACTATCGATAATTTAGGCTGCCTGTCAACCAACAGCCATTCTTAGATATCTTCCTATTGATCAATAGAGTTGTATTAAGAGGTGATATGCAACGCGAAGTTTTATTAACCCCCGACTAAAAAAGAGGGGTGTTATAAGTTTGACGTGTCTGTCTGTCTGTGTGTCTGTCTGGGACATCATAGCTCCCGAACGGATGGAGCGATGTCAATTTCGTTTTTTTGTATGAAAGGTGAGTTTGGCGCGAGTGTTCTTAGACATGTTTCATGGAAATCGGTTGTGCCGTTTAAAAGTTGTGGTGGTGAGAGTGGGGTACTTTTAAGGAAATTAAACGAATGCTTTAATTTCCTTAAAAGTAAAACACCATAATATTTTGTTATATGGACGCGATGCGCTTTCATTTGATACCCCACTCAAGTATATTTGCAGATTTTCGATTTTCCTACCAATCGGGGGTTTTTCTTAAATTTTACATTCATATTTATTGTTTGAAGGCAACCGAAACCTCATCTGCGTTACCTCGATTTTTTAACGTTTCTGACCGTTATTTAATTTAAAATAGGCATTGATTTTTTAAAACTGCATTAACGGTTAAGTGTGATATCATAGTGATATCAAAATTTAATAAAAGAGACCTTTGGTTTTAACACACCCCTTTATAAAACGAGATAGACCGGCTTGCCTTACCAACATCGTGGTATAGCTCAAGTATTTCACTGAAATTGTACGCCTTAACGCATTGCACCTGCCATCATGAGTTGCCTCATAATGTGCCAGAAATTTCACTGGGATTTATAACGAAGTGAACAGATGCTTAGAAAACTTAAATACAAAAAAGACTTCTCTTGCATTGCATTCACGTCTCCTTTCTTTCTTAAACCTATGTAAGACTATCTCCTAGTACTGCCTTGAGTAGACACTTTAATTAACAGTAAGTACGTAATACTGGAAATATCTTGAGCTTGTACACTGTACAGAAAACAAGATCAAAGAAAAAAAAAAAATATTTTTGCTTAATAAGACATAATGCCAACTGTACTTTGAACAATAGGTTTGTGATTAAAAATTACGAGTGGTCCCACTCGTCCAACGAAATAAACAAGAAAAAACGAATCAGGTAACTGGGACCGCGGTCCTAGTTTTGTAGTGGGCCCAGTCGCCTGTATCCTCACGGACACGTGTACCAATTTAAACATCCTAACCATTCCATTTTAGACAAAAAAACTCGCATAATGCCATTGAATTTAAATTGTATGATGTGCTATTATCGTTTACACAAAACTGAATTAGCAAAATTACGGTACCAACACTCAATTTCTTTAATATTTGCTAGATTTTTATCTTGCAGCGTTACTCAACTAATACAAGTTTGCCCAAATTAATGTTTTTGTTTTATTTACACTTTTGGGTCCAATATTATTGACCTCGTTTCATGTTTATTCTACGGCAATAAGGTTAAAGTGAACATTGATTAGAAAAAAGTTTACATCCATTCATGTGTCGGTATTGTGGAGCGTCCCATATTATTGACATTTAAAAGTTAACACATGAACTTTCCTCGTTAATCACTCCTGTTCGTGATAACGACATGAAAATGCGCACAGTTATATTTTTTAATTTATTGCGATAAGATTTTATTTTATGTGACGAGATAGCGATTAATAAGTATTGGTGATACTATGACAATTACCTCTTATTTCACTCTAGAACTTGCAATTTTTCTAAATTCAGGTTAGCTTTGTGTCTGAAGATAGGTGTCTAAGATTTAATTTCATTAAAATATGAAGACAGTTAGAAGGACATGTGACATTCACCAACACGCACTTGGCCAGTATGGTGAATTAAGGCAGAATCTCTCTTGTCGTGAGGAAAGTTAAAGTAAATAAGAGTGCTTATGCTTCATAAATACACTAGCTGCCCGCCCGTTGCTTTGCCCGCGTAAAAATCAACTTTCCTGCTTTAAAAAGTAGCTTTTCTCCTTTACTGGGAAAACCGCCATGACAAATTTGACCCAAATCAGGATTTGCTCGCAATAATTGTAAGACGCAATTATAGCCAAAAGCGCTATTTTAAAAAGTAACCTTTGTGTTATTCTGATACTAAGTAAGCTATATTAAAGAGGCGTGTTATCAAAATCCATCCAGTGGATTTTTGCGAGAAAGAACAACAAACATATTTACAACCTTACATCCTTACAAAGTTTCGCGTTTATAATATTAGTATGATGTGTAAACACAGAGATATACTCAATGCTATCAAGCTAGTCGTATTATAGTTTCCTTGGTCAGCCGCAATGCCGCAAGACCTATATCTGTTAGGACTCTCTTCACTGCCTTACTTTCGCCCAATGAATCTTCAGCCATTCCTGTGGCTTTGCTTTAAATAGATTTTAATATAAATTTTGGTTTGGATAACATAAGACTACTTCTTCGTGTTGTGGAGATAGCCTTCAGTTAACGAGGTTTCCCGCGATTCAAAGTATCCAGTCCATTCCTGGGACTCGAACAACCTTGTTTAGTTAAAAAATCGGCTTAATTAAAAAAGAAAGCGTATTATATCTAAATTTAAAATTTAAGAAAAACCCCCTCTTCTAATGCCTTTATTTCCTTAAACGTAAAACAACATAATATTTTGTAATGTGGACGCGATGCGCTTTCATTCGATACCCCACACGAGTATATTTGCACATTTTCGGTTTTCCTTCCCCACTCTCACCCTCATAACTTTTAAACGGCAAAACCGATTTTCATGAAACATGTATATGAACACTCGCGCCAAACTCACCTTTCACACAAAAAAAAACTAAATTTAAATCGCTCAGACACGACAAACTTATAATACCCCTTTTTTTTGGTCGGGGGTTAAAAATAGATTTCGTTTTATGACATGATCACATAGTCCATTGTTTAAATGTTCAAAGTCAAAGTCGAAACGTTTATTTCCTTAGAAGCACATGGCATACATGGACAGGTCAACTTAAAATTAATAAAACTAAATTGTTTAAATAAAAAATATAAAGGAAATAACATTGTCTTGACAGTTCGCTTCAATGTTTTATACTGAGTTCAGAAGCGAATAGAACAACACAGCTTTATCAGTTATTACAATTTTGTAGTTATAACAATTTTGAAGTTCTTATTTCAAAGTTTTTCGAGGCGAGAACAAAACATTAAACTATAATACTTTCGTCTAAACTCATATTATAATATTGAAGAGTTTGTTTGTTTGAACGTGCTAATGTAGGACCATTAGGGTCCTAATTGAAAAAAAAAATCGGCGTTCAATGGCAATCAAGATAAACTATCGAGAAAGGCTATATGCTACTTTTTACCGCAAGAAAATCCAAAAACACGGGTAACGCCTTGGCGTTTAAAGCATATACAATATAAAATACAATATGTACTCGTTATTGAACACAAAATATATAAAATGTACAAAAATATATAATATCTATGTGGCAATTCAGAAAATCAGTCGACAAACCACTAGACGAATTATATTCGTTTCTAATTAAACCCAGTACATTAATCTCATCGACTTTCATTATACGACCCTCAGCGCTACCTGAATAGCGTTATGTGCTCCAACTTGCTACTCTAAATGATTAGGAATTGTATATGTTTGCTCGCTCCTGTATTCATGTGGCTCCATTTTGTTTGCGTCATTCTACGGGAGTTTTAAACGCGGTTTGCTGCTGGTTAGCGGTTGACGCTTTAAATTACCTTTGGATGAATTTAAATGAAGTCTTATTCAGTCAAATTTATTCTAGGTTATCAATATCATTGACTATACAGATTCTTTTTGGTTGTTCGATTTTACAGTATCCTTATATTTTTTACTTAAGATTGTTTTCGTGGATCTCGTAACACTATTGAAACAATATTTATGTGGGTAGGAACTTGATTTTTCTACCAAGCGTGTCAAATGTCCGAAAACACCTATACTATATTATCATAATGTGGTTTGTCCGGAAATATTTATTTAATATTTGAACTTTGTCGAATGGTGCATCTAAAGTTCCAGAACATTCTAGAAGTAGGACCAAGGACAGGTCAAGCAATATTAAGCGGTGTCATAAAGACGTTACGTAAACGTCTGAAGCCGGGCGCGCCAGCTAGCGGGAACGCGCCCCCGGCCGCGTGGTAATGACCCTTGCGGCGTTGTGGTAAGCAATCCGCTTACCACACAGACTGCACTCGAAGGGTCAACTATGAAGATTTATAGTAGTGACATGGTCATACCAACAATCTGTTTGTACGATATAAAAGATACTTAAAGCTAAAAATACTCTATAGTATAAAAATATATTTTAACTAGCCTTTCACATCGCTGCGTTACCCGTGTTATGGATTTTCCTGCGGGAACAAAGTATTTTACTACGGTAAAATAGCCTATTGCCTTTCTGAGATTAGTGCTTATAAGCAAATAATCAAACGAACTCCTCAACTTTATAATGTGAGACTGAGTATAGAGTAATGAATGTGTAAATTACGTTATGAATTACACTTCTATCATACGCTGAAGTATGTAATTAGTAATATTACATACTTCAGCGCAATTAATATTAATTATAGCTATTAAACCCCTTAAATATATTTTCCACTAGTGGCATGCCCCGGCTTCGCACGGGTTTTTATTCAATTTTTTTTCCCGGCAATTATTCGATTTTTTCTCGCCTTTTAAACCTTCCCTAGACCTCCACGAACATTTCAAGACTATGATAAGATAAATCCGTTCAGCCGTTCTCGAGTTTTAATCAGACTAACGAACAACAATTCATTTTATTTATATAGATTAACGGAAAATACGCAAAACCACCTGTAGAAACAATCTTAAAAGAAAATCGTAAGATAATACTAAAATGATACCTAATAAAAACGCTCCATTCAGAAATTCAGCGCTCTACATACCTCAACGCGCCCGGTGGTCAGGGGCTGGCGACGACTCGGTCGAGTTTTTAGACCATTACCGACGCCCGCACTGGCTCGCACAGGATTAGTGGCTCAATTTGTTGTATGTTTAATTTGTAAACAACTATACTTTCATTCATTCCATTTAAAAAAAAGCTCATGATAATTTATTTTGCAAAATTTGTTTTTACTACTCGATACTCTATCACTCTCTCACACATCTCATTAAAGATTCAAATCATTTTTAGCATTCGTCGATGCTAAAAAAGAAGTCTATATCTCCCACCATCGTAAACAAATTCACGATCAGAGACAGACCACACCTGAATACAGAACACGAATCTCACATAGCAACACCGATGATTGGGGCGTCTATGTAAAGTTCGGGCTTCGGGACAAAGATCGTGTGTTAATTCGGACCGCGTAGACTAGGGGGCGCGGGCGGCCGGGGTTAGTAAACATAATCATGGCCTCCTCCCGACGTACAATTCAGTAGCTAAATGGGAATGAAGAGTTGCCCGGCCCGCCTCACACTCCAGCCACTATCTGCCGACTGAGCGACACCCACTCGTCTTACCGCATGCTAAAATCCACAAAACATAACAGTTTTTATGCATTACAAACTCGGGTTCATTTTTTAAATCGCTGGATTTTCCATTAGTAATTCTGCAATTCAACATATCCTTTGTATATGCTCATATCTTTAAGAATTTTACTTTTTTGCGCGATAAAAACAGAGAGACATCAATACTCCGTGACTTGTATTCTAAACTCCTTAATTGGATGCCTGCCCCCGCCCCCCGTCTAACCCCCTTGTATCGACCGTGGCGCTCTCATCTCTCAGGTACACGCAACACTTATCCCGGTTTTAATTGTCGCCACGCGCCGATGACCCTACTCTACCCGCCACAACCATAGATAGTAGATACAATCAATACTAAAAGTGCCTCGCGGTCTTGCCCGCGTTATTATCGATTTTTCCGCGGTAAACACTTTTAGAGAATATTGTACCAAATTTTATTTAAATCAATTCAGTAGATCCATAGATTACCCTCTACAACGTCACAAACTTCATCCATGTTATCCGTAGACTTAATAATATATTTCATTTGCATTTGATAATGCATTGAAAACGGTTGATAAGGAAAATGTGGATTTTTAGCATGTTCTTATCGTTTTTGTTTCCCGCGATGTTTGTATATTTTTATATGTTCCTCTTTCAATGTGTTGTTTTGCTATTTGTTTATTGTAAATGCTGAAATCCGTCTGTTCTTTCAACGTAATCAACACGAAATCACAGAAATTACAAGTGCTTGAAGTCTCCAATATTTTAAAATCACCCCTCTGTTGGTAGAAAGTGTTGTCTATGTTAGAATAAATTATTATTCTATCATAAGTAGGATTTTTATATTACCAGTAACCTAGGTTCTTCTAAGAAATCTGAATGGTACATTCAGATGTTCTTAAATTAGTACACTATACAAGTTGTTTCAAAATTGTTATAAAAAGCAAAAGGAGTTCGAAAGGTGGGCTCATAACGAGTTGTTTTGTTTCTACGATTTTTAGTTTGGAAGCTCAAAAATAAAGTTTTTAGTGTAAATCTGTATAACGGCGTCAGAGCATAGAGGGGAATCTTATTATATTATAACTTACCAGAAGTTCTCCAAAACCTTGTTATAATTTGAATTTTGTAAGATTGTCAATAAAGATTTTTGTATATTATTGCTCCTGTAGTTCATTATTTATCGTTCAGATACCTAACAATCGTCTAATAAGGAGTATAAAGTTAAATCTATCGACTCCTAAACTCACATCATAATAAAAATATATTTTTCTACACTATAATTAAATACCCCATATTTAATGGGTAAATAGGGTTTGTAAGAAACTTCGGCAAGTATAGTGATAGCTGAGCTGTTTCTAAATTAAGTTAATTGGGTTCGAAAATATAATCTGGAGTAATTCAAACTGCTGCTTTTACTGCAAACTTGTATCTTTCTTGGGTAAAATTATAATGCAGGTAACGCCGCGAAGCACTGCTAGTTTATTTTTATCACATCGAAATCGTTTTTCACGGAAGCGTGTAACTAACACCATAATATTGAAATGAAATGAAATTTATTTATTGCTTGAAATATGGTTTACATAGGTGTCAGGTTATTTATACAGTTCTACATACTTCCTCAATTCAGATTTGACATGCAATTTCAATTATAATTAACGAAAAAAAAAAAATATAAATAATAGAATGTCAAATATTTAGGAAGTTAATTTAAATTACGATTTAATATTATGTCTAATGTCTAGTATTTAAATGATCTTTTACATTGTAATACGATTTGTCAATAAGCTATTTCTTAATTTTTGGTACAAATTTATTGAATGATTATAATACTATTCAATGCACCTATCTTAAATTAGAATGATACAAAAGTACATATTTTACGAAATTGAACCCCCAATGGGGCGCTTTAGGAGTCCAGTCTAATATAAGTTAGGTGCATTATAAATAGTATTATATAATTGTGAATACATTATCTCCTAAATAAGACACTGGTCGGAAGAAAAATTTGTAAGGACTTGACAGTCTTGAACTATTTATTCAGATTAACGAGACGAGCTTCGGGAATTTACAATACCATCACTTGAAGGGCTAATATTGGTTTAGGGGATTCCAAAAGCTAAATTTATGATACACAAATGAAAAAGAGCTACAAGCCAAATCGCCACCATAAGTGCAATTTTGCATGAAAGTAGAATTATGGAAGGGTATGAGTTACTAATTAGTTATGATGGGTGGGTTGGATCACAAACAAATTTAATTGAGTATTTTCGTATCCCCTAATGATCGTTGTTCAATTTCGTTATCTCCGCAAAAAGCGGTTTTACATTTATACAAAATCTGCTTATTCATCATTATATTAATATCCTCTTTGTTGCATCTAGATAATCATATCCAAATATCAATGGAACCATATTAAGCGTAGGTACTCTATAGAAGCCATTTTTCGCCCATGACACAGTTAGTTTGGCCGTGGAACTTTCCTCAAATAATGTCAAAAGAAGACCTTATGTCCATAAGACGAAAAATAACAACAGTCGAGTTATAAAAACAATTTATTTGTCTAACGTAGCTAAGTAGGTACTTATACCTTCTATCCAAATTGTTCATCATACTATTTACGCTAGTTTAGTTTTTGATACGACATCAGCACTTTGGCGTGGTAATAAAATGCGAACACTCCAATCCATGTGCTAGTCTGACGTAACTAAGAATACTATACGTGTGTTTGTTTACGGGTTCGTTTGCCTTACACTTGCACATAGGCGTGATATTTCGCACTTTCTTCTAAGCGTTGACACAAACATTAGACATTAATATTATTTCGGCCTCGTCTTATATCACTTAAATTTAAACGTGGTAAATGACACTATCTCCTACTTGGAAGTTTCCAGATATGGAATAATAATACACAAAACACTGTTTTCACGCATTAAACACGGTTCCCATGGAGGTCCTAATGAAAAGCACAAACAAGTTCATGCTCCACTGCCTCACACCGCATCGGTGCACGGCGGCGGCGTGCTGAGGTCTGGTGACGTCACCAGCGGCAGGTCGGCACCGGCACGGTATCGCGCCGAGTAGCTGCGCGCGGGCACGTGGTCTCGCGGAGGCCTCGGGCGCATCGAAAGTGAGACTACCGCGGTGGAGGGGACACGAGTTCAACGAACTCTACGCATCCGACTTATCCGCACTTGAACAAGACCGTCGCATTGTTTTAACATTCCAGAATATCCTTCCATTTCTACCTATCGTAACGCTCCTAATTTCTCCAATATTATCCCCGATCCCAATTTCGATACTGTCGCCGATGTTCAGTCAGCCGTTTTAGCAGATGCTGGCGTAACATATAACAATAGCGGGCTATCATTAGCGAGGCTAGTTATCGACGTGGAAGCGCCCGATTCGTTGTAATAGTATAACTTACGTATCTACATAATAATACTTAGATCGCTAAAGCCATTGTCAACGTTAATGTACATACCTATTCATTTATAGTACACGCATAATAATGAACTGAGTTTATCCGTAGTCTACCCAGATACAATTCTTGCAATTATCTGGCGGAAGTGAGCAGGTGAAGCGAGTATCCGTTTCGCCGCTCTGCTGGCTACGGTCATACGGCACAAAAGTTTCGCGATGACAACGTTTCCTAGGAGGTGAAAATATAATTACGTTGATACCTTCTTCCCGATGAATAGCAAACGTCCGGTCCCTTCGTAGATACTCTCGAGCTGTTTCCTGTACCTATTCGTTGTATAATACTGCCAAATTGATATTTATTATGCTTAAAATACCTCCTATAGTTGATAAAACTAAATACAATGGATTGTTTCCATATTATTAAACCTTGTCTTATTGATCCATCAATTTCACGCGATGCTCTGTTGCCTATTTTGAACTTAGCATAGATTGCGTTTCCTATTATTTAAATTTGCTACAATTTTCTAATTAAAGCTAGTTTTAATATTGCTGCTTCGTAGAACCAAGGCCATGTTGAGGCTCTAAAGGTGTTAGGATTAAATCGTCAGCGTTTTCTACTTAATTTAGTATGCATACCTGAACTTGCTCTTACATTTTATTCTTGTTATGTTAGCGCACGGGAAAATAATTTCTTAAGATACTTATCTTAAACTTGCTTGCTCATGATTATGTAGCGTTTCCTAGACTATAAAATTATAAGCACAGTCTATAATTATTAATGTCTATTATCTTATAAATTTGATGAATATGTATTGATGCTAAAATTAGTTTACGAGCTCACCTTCTTTGTATACATTAGGTCAAACATCATAGTAAATTCATTCAGCGTCTGGCCGATTGATTTCAAGCATCTACATTACGTGCACACATAGGCTCCTTGAAAATATCAAATCAACCAAGTGCTTTTCTGGTCTACTTCCAAATTTCAACCAGCTACCTGTTGATTTATCTCATCCTTATTTTACATCATATTTTATTTTTACAATGTCCCGCTAACTCAAATGTGGCTAAAGCTTGGCTTGTGTACGCTAAGTTGGCCAGATCCGATAGAACCCTGTTAAAGTGAGCCGACATCGTGTCATTAGAGGGCGTGAATATTTAAGTAGAGACGGCGAGAGCGGCCCGCGGTTTACTCCCATTCCCGCTCGGGTTATAGGACGGTTGGGATTACCTCCTCATTGAATTAATTCTGTTTGTTGATGAAAAAGGCGCACCAGTCTAAGCGTTTTTAGGATAATGGTACAATTTCATGTAAGCCGAATTTACGGGTAGGGGCTTGGATTTTTACAGTAACCTTATAATGTAAATTTCTCTTAATCGTCAGTAGGTTGGTTTTACACAAGCAAATATAATGACGACCTCTGTGGCTCGGTAGGCGAAAGCCCGCCTGAGGCGCAGGAGGTTGCGGATTCAATTCCCGCCGTGGGACCAGATTTTGTACAATCTGCAATTTCTGGTTTCGGGTTTGGGTTATTTCTATGTATAATATTTTAAGTATTTACAAAAAAAAATGTATCATGTAGTATATCAGTCACCTAACACCCATAGTACAAGCTCTGCTTAGTTTGGGGTAAGGTGATGCTGTGTAAATTTAGTCCGAAAATATATATTAATATTATACCATTGAAATGATTAATAAATAATTAAACATCATGCATCTAGTGGTCAGCACAATAGAAACCATATGTGAGCCTGTAAAGAATTATGAAACGAGATTGATGATTATCATCTTATATTCGATGGTTCGTATGCCGGTTTGCGATTGCGTTACGCAATCAAGAGGGGTCATTCGGTCCGCGCCCAAAAGTCGCACCCGCGAAGTAGAGAACAGTCATATCCTATCGATTTGTTAAGATGGCGTTCGCGGGTGGCCGGGGGTGGGGCGGTGTGAGGATGTGAGGGTGATGCGGGGACGAGGGTGGCCACAGCCTCCTGCGGCGCAACGTGCAGCCTCGCTTGCACCTGCCGAGCGCGCCGTTGCCACCGCGACACACTAGCGACATCTCACATACCTAATGAAACCTTGCTCCGTACACACTACGTACATCCCAATTTCTTTTACTACTATGTAAAGTAGTTACGACCGATAAAAAACCATGCCCAGGATTTACTACATTGTAGAGCACATGGTACTCCCACTGGCACAGTTCACGCACTTGTTGATACATCATAAGATATTTTACGTCATAGAATTCATAACATTTAACGCTCCAAGGTTCCGCTCAATGTGAACAGCAAAACAAATAATGAAAGCCGCAGAACATAATAGTACTCAATCATATACCCGTTAGACTCTAGCATTACATCATTATAAGCTTAATCCAAAGTCCGAACATTGCCATAGGTCGGGCGAAAATAAAATCTGAAGAGTTGCTCAGTATATTCGCTCCTCTAGAGACGAGACAAGAGTTCGCCGTGAAGCGAACCCTTCATGACTAGACCGCCCGGGTCTCCCGTGGCCGGCGCTCTTCAAGGTCGGAACAGATTCGCTGCTGCCCTCGTGACATACTTTTGCAAAACTATTTCAGACTTCGCTCTTAAAAATAATAAACTATAAATTTCTCCATAAAAAAACTTTAACTTGAAACATTCGTAGAACCTCTCTAGGCGTTTATTGATCATTTCGCTGCTTATGCAAACTAACTCGCCTCACTAAAGCGATATTAACCCTAGGTTTGCAATATGTTGGTGCTTAAGTTTCTTGACGGAATTCCAATCTTAACACACCATAGTTCAGAGGTGTTCCCTAAGTCCCGATGACGATGATGATGATGGATATCAAACAAACTATTGTGCTAGGTCGGAAATATAGCATTACGATTCAGGAACTCTATTTATCTAGTAATGCTACTAAGCGAACATCCAATCCAAGGCGAGCACACCCCAACGCTATCCAAACAAGGAACGGTGCGTTTCTACGGACAAAAGAAATGTACATTAGAATTTCTTTGTTTTTTTTTAGGTATCTAGTTCTGAAACGGTGCAATTTTTTTCGCATGAGCGCGGTTCTAATATGTAATATTAGCAATTAAATTTAATTTAATTTAAATGTACGTATTTAAGAGATCTGCACTTAACTCATATGCTAAGAAAAAAAACTCGTCTACTAACTATTGACAAGCTTAATTCAATCGAAGAGGTGATGATTTGTTTTCGACGTATTTCATTTGTGTTCTTCTTATAAACGAGACACAAATTAAATATTCTTAGGTGTAGTATAAACCCAGCATTTCATAATACAAAACATTGTCGTAGGTCAGGTTGTATACTGCTTAAGCATCGTAAGTTCCACCACTCCAAACTCCAGCTGGGTCTTGCTTACCCAAACAAACCCACGGCATACGAAAGCAGCGCGGGGGAGCTGTACTAACTTGTCGATATCCCCGACTTGCCGAGTCCCGCCAGTAGCGTCGAGACGCAAGGTCGCAGACTCACTCTGACACACATTTTCACCATTTTCTACATTGTTTATTTAAAACATTATGAAAATCGAACAATGAACAGGTGTTTACGTGGAACTGGCTGGAAGGCTGAATTCTGGTGCATAAATTAATTGCCTTAAAAATTATAGTAGGAATTTCATGTTCATGGATAAGCAAGGCTAAATTGAACATTGGTTACTATGAAAATCTGTACGCCGCGGTAAGAGTTTCCTAATAGTTAATTATACGATTGCATTCGGGTCACAGACTTGTCAAGAACTTTATTTTATATTTCGTACATGGATTAGATAATTTCGAAAATGACTGAATTGATCGTTATTGCATACTTCTCCTAAGATTATTATCGTTATTTGAGTAGAATCAGTAAGCGAGATTATACTTAGCTTATTAATCAATCAAAGGAGTAAACAGTATGGTTAGTGCATCATGATGATCACTTAACCGCGACAGCATTTTATGATAGTAGCCAACATCCGAGACAATGGCCGTTTGATGCTTGAATGGAATTTACGAAGCAATTTATATCATTTTGTGATTACCCCACAAATAAACCATTTTAGCTAAGTGGGAATTATGTGGTTTGATGCTGTTGTTTATGTGCATTCGCAATTATTATTTTATGATTTGTTTGTTTAATCCCTCACTTTTCTTTCTTCTTTTACTTCGAAGCAAAAAACGCGACCCGTAGGCCAACGTGAATGCTAGTAAACCCAGTTTAGCCTATTAATTTTGACAACGGGTTTTCTCACGTAAACGAGTTCGTTTTGAAAGCCAGTTTAGCCTATTTCACTTTAGTCGTGGGTTTAGTGGACCCATGCTAGATCTACATGAGCGCGTGTAAAAACCTCAGCGTTTGCTTCAACCCCTTTCCGCCAATACCAATCCATTGTACCCACGGAAATAGTAACGCAAGTTTTTTAGTTTTAGTTGATTGGTGATTTCACCGTTTTTCATTCCGTTAAATAACGGAGGCTTTGCCCTCCTAAATAGGAGGGCAAAGCAAAGAAATGTTTTATGACAGAATATTTTACGAAATTGATTCCACATTTCGATTTATTTTATGATAATGATGAGGAGGTGTGTGAAAACACGTGTTTATCTCTCTTATTTTGAACTGTCTAAAAACCAAAGATACTCTTCTAGATGAAGATGTAGTAAAAGGTTTTACAGTATAATTTTGCAGAAAAAATATTCTAGTGAACAAAAACTTAGATTTTGATCTGATGATCAAAATCGCAGGTGATGTGATGTGAAAAATTTAAGTTATTACTTGATGATGTTTATGATGTAATTTTTTATTTATGAAGGATTTGACATTTTCTGTTTACTCTTTTAAAATTATAATTTATGTTACTGAAACGAGATGCACAAAACTTTATTTTAGGCATTTTTGTATTTTGCAAAATGTTTTATTACTTTATTTTAAATCAAAAACAGGTGGGTACCTTGATAACTATACAAATATTTTTCACCACTACAATTAAGGGTTAAGATTAGTTCTCAACCTCCTAAAATCGTAGCGTAGTCAAAATGGTTAGTATGTCGGAAGTTCATATTGACATTTTACAGTTGTCTCAAAACCTATTATGTGTTCACTTTAGACATTTCTGTCTATCAATCAGAAATGCTCGAGACTTCCATTAAGTGGTCGAATTTCATTATGTGGACGAGTATATCCCATAATGCCATGACATATACTAAAAAAGTTCATTTCTTCCAGTGGCCCAGTCAGAAGACTCTCCGGTCGCAATGAAACTCAAAAAAATATGCCTAAAAACGCCTGTTGGCGAGGAGCAAGCCGCACAAGCAGTCCTCGACACAGCGTTAGGTAAGTTCTTATCAATCAATAGACTAGATGTATCACAAGGCAAAGATCAACGGTGGCAGGGCAATGGGGAACCTTAATAATCTACCATAAAAAATGTACTTGTAACTTAATGTAATTTGGTCTTAAAGTCTCGGAATTATCAGGGGCAGGGTGATGGGGTAACCCTGCCACCTGCCTGCCTTAGATGAATGCCTCGTGATACACTTTGTATACAAGCGATGTATATCATTTATAAACAATGCTCATTATGTATAGTACACTCATTTTGTAATTAGTTTTTTGATAATATCTCCTTTCCAACACATTTAACGATTAAAAATAGTGTCATTCTTTCATATATATTGAAATTACAGACGATAGAGACAGATAGAAAAGAGATTTATTAATATTTTTTCAATGGTGGTAAACTTGAAATTCTAAAAAAGAACACATCAAAATCTTAAAAAATTGCCAAGTTGCAAAACTCCAGGAAAATTTTCACGGTAAATAGCTATTTTCGAACCAAATGAATGTACTTATATACGATTAAAAAAAAAACAGGCACGAAATAAAAAATATATTCTTTACAAATGTGATAAATTACGGAAAAAATATTATTTGTGATATCACTTTTGTAACGAAATTTACCGGTTGACTTTAGAAACTTTTTTTTATATTGTTGTTTTTATAGTTTACATTCATAAATTATATCATAACGGGTATTTACCGTGTTCGAGCGATTTGATATTTAAGGGTGAACGCATTGTCTCGCGTGTATCGTAAATCTATTTTCAACATTTTATTGAAAATTACGGTAATGGTAAAAAGTATTCATTAACATTGATAGCTCGGCGAGCCGGCCGGCCGTCGCTGCTTGATTGAATTGTGCTTTTATTTCCCATCACGCCACGCATCGAGGCTCTGATGTCATCGATATAATTGCGACAGTCACTTCATTACCTTTCCATAAAACGACATTTCAGAAATAAGCTTTTACACCGACATGCGGCCGTCAATCGATTTGTAGAAACTTTATGGCGTCGTTATCATTTTACGTATTGTTCGGCATTTAATGCTCTACCTCAATGTCAAGTTTACTGTTAACAATCTTTCTCTCGGGGCATGGTCTATGCTTTGTCTTGATCTCCATGGCTGCGGCTAACCACAGCTCTGTATGCATGGCGTGTTACATCACAGTTCTCTGTGTGCAGTGCAGACTCATAGAGCGGCGTGCATGTACTGTAGAGGGTAGACATTCGTGAACAGGTCGTTAATGTACAACGTGGATCTGTTGTATGGTACGCGGGTGGAATAACCTATAATTAGATGCGCGTACACCAATCCTAAGCCGTGAAACTCGTAGATGTCTCGTTTATTCTACATCCGTTGACACTTTTGATGCTAACTACTCACTTTTATCGGACTGCGAGCATTGAACGTTGACTTAGCTAACGTTAATACTGTTATGTATGAATCCCTTTGACAACAAATATAAACTAACATATTTGTGTTTAGAACATACATATATGTTCTTAATCAATAAGCATTTTTACCGTTATCTTAAATGTTATTGTCGAAACATTCACGTAGACAGTTTTGTAGACCTCTTTAAGAGATGAGTCTATTTCTGCGGTAATATAGTTAAAGAAGCACTTCTTATTTTTTATTTTCGATATATTTTTGAAAATACATGTACTTATAGCAAAACTTGAATGATAAAGGAATACTTGTGTAGTAAACAATGGATCACTACCGACTACCATAGTAATATTTATGATCGATTTGAAGCGGACGTTACCTTGATTTATTAGAATAATATAAAGCCTAGAACTAGGCATCGTCATGAAGAGGGTGGGGAGTTGATGGGGTGGAGCCCGCGAATCGCAGGTGTTGTTGATAAGTGAGGCCTGTCATTGTGTTGCATCGGCGAACGTACGTGAGAACCGGCGGCGGTGAGGTTGGTGTTTATAGGACAGTAGGAGTCCGTCGGCGTCGTGCAGATTCGGGTGCGGGTGGCGGCGCGCGGGGGGCGGCTGCGTTTCTCCGGCATGCGTGTCGGGCCACTGCAGCACTCCTCCATGGCCGGTAATTTGATTGGGCCCGAGCTGTCACCTATGCGCCGCAGTCGCCCGGCCGTCGCTCGCCGGCTATCGATTAGAGCCCCGTCCCCTGCCCCCTGCCGCCCGCGAACCGGATCTCGTCACGCCGCCATTGTATACCCGCGACGCTTAAACGCATTCGTTTCTCCCGATGCGAAAACGACGCATTCCTTCCGCGCGCCCTCCTGCCCCGCACCGGCCGGCCGCCGCGCCGCGCCGAGCGCCGCCACGCAGGACACGCCGCGCGCCGGCCGACCCTTGCAACGCTCTAGCCGACCTGCTACCTTACATTTAACAATCTAAATAGCGCCGATCATTATGATCCCAATCAACAAACGCTCTCATAATATCTCGCCGCCATTGCATTATTTATCACTCAATTCCATTCGTAATGACGTTTTTACGTTTACTCTCGAGTTTCCTGCGTCATCATGGTCATGCAAATACAGCTCTATTGTTTACGACATAGGGTTTCTTATATATTAGCTTGCGCAAAAGGGAAACAAAAGTACGGCTAAATATTTATTATCTAAATATTCAGACAGATTGCGTAGTTTTACTACACGGCGGCGGCGGCCGTTTGCTGGAGTAGGGACACCGACACGTTACTCTAAAGCTACCGGCAGCACCAATTCTTGCGCAATTTGCATTCCGAGTCCAGTGGCTGAACTGTCTCCAAACACGATAATGTTCCAAACATGATCAAAATTAAGTGTTTTATTTATCTTTTCATCCTTACAACTAAACAAACACAGTATATTTCGTATAGCCAAGCTTTGACGTCTCACTATTCAAAATTGTTAAATTCTTTAAACTTTATAATGTTTAAGTGAACAGAAAAACGAAAGCGTATCGCTGCTACAAAAACAAACAGTAGATAAAAATAAAAAGCACAAACAGAGAATCTAACAATGCCAATAGAACGTTTGTTTAGCCTCGGCAATGCAAGGGCTGTTGCAAAAAAAAATGTATCCAAAAATTGCGACACGTCAACAGGTAGAGCACAGCTGTCAACAAAAATATGCGCCGGGAAGCTCTGCATATTCCCCTCGTAGCGCCGTGTAAACCAGGGAAACGGTACTAGTCATGTCATGAATACCGGTGGAGTGTGAAAACAGGGTCGGGTACAAGGCAGAGTCAATGGGGCTGCTCTACGAACTGATCTGTGAGGGTCAAGTACTGAAGGGTAGCATATTAGAAATTTGGTCGCATTTAATTGTAAAGTTTATTTGTTAGTGCGTCTAAATGATACTTTATGTACATTCAATACCTTTGTGCAAGTTGCCGGTAGGCTTTTATAACTTCGAGGTCGCTTGGGCTTCGATACGCAAGACAGTACATACACAAACACATGATTTTTTTCTAAGACGAAATAAATAAACATTTCAGGACAAGTACGAGTACTTGGTCAACGAAAACGGCCTAGCGCAAAAAAAGGTGTACAAATTTATTGAAGACCGAAAGAGAGATTATATCAGAAATAATTTGTAGGGGTTTTTATACCTATATATAAGGTAAAACCTTTTTTTAAATAAATACATATGTAGTAAGTAAATACATATGTTCCTATGCATATTACTGAGACTTCGTCGTCTGTCTGTCTGTCTGTCTGTCTGTCTGTCACCAGGCTGTATCTTATGAACCTTGATAGAGAGTTGAAATTTTGAGGCATGTTGTATTTCTGTTGCCGCTATAAGAACAAATACTTCTAAATTTAAAATTTAAGATAACCTCCGATCTCAATGCCTTAATTTCCTTAAAAGTAAAACACCATAATATCTAGTAATGTGCACGCGATGCTCTTTCATTTGATACCCCACTTGAGTATATTTGCAGATTTTCGTTTTCCTTCCCCACACTCACCCCCATTACTTTTAAACGGCTCAACCGATTTTCATGAAATGATGATTTTCATGGTGAGTTTGGCCCGCGTGTTCTTAGATGTTTCATACAAAAAAAAAACTAAATTGAAATCGCTCCATCCGTTCGGGAGCTACGATGTCCCAGACCGACAGACACGTCAAACTTATAACACCCCTCATATTTAGTGGGGAGTTAAAAACATAATAAATAAACGTGATTTTATGTAATTAAGCAACGTTGCGCAATGCGATGACCCTCTGACTTGATGTTCTTGCAAACAACTATTTTTTTTTTAATTTTTTTTTTTTTTATTACAAAATTTGATTAAACTGTACACGGAAACCTTAGTGTGGTATGAGTCTATCTCATATTTATCAAATATATTTTGTGTACATATTTTCTGAAAACTTTAAGAGTACTTGTCAAGACTTTTTTAAAAGATTTAATTTACTAGTTAGTCTAGTTGTTTCTAAATACTTATCCTTAAACTCATCGAGACGAATGACAAGAGCCCAAACTCGATGGCGTTACGGCTATTATAATCGAACCTTCCAGCTCCTTCATCAGATCAGCTCTACCTATGCATTATTGACATGGGATGCTTGTAAATTTTCATCGAAATTGAAAACCAGTAAAGGTGTCAATTTGCAAAATTTTATTACAAATAAAAATTATTAGAGCTTAAGCTGGCTACCTACCTTAGATAAGTAACCCGAGCCACTTTTTGCTCTTCACAGAGCGAATGCGGCATACATCGAAAACAACTTTTTTTACACCTAATTGTTCATGCAAGATTATTTGTATTTGACTTATGCCAATGTCTAAAGTTGTCTGAATTTCGCGGTATGTCACATGTCGGTCTTCCTCAATCAGCTTAAGCACAGCATTTTCATCTAAATTTGATTACAAACAAACATTATAAATATAAAAGCTTGTAACAACCACAATTTCAGAAAATATAAAACCCAACTGGTTTTTTTTTTAAATATGTGGCACCCATATCATCAAAAAAAACGTTTGATTTATTTTTATCAAGTTAAGCGACGTTACTTTGCGCGATGCCAGTTTCTTGAATAAGTGACCGCTCCGTCTGCTAAGCCTTGCATTTTTTATTTATAGACTAGACTACTAGAAACCTTTAACCTTATACCGAGACTTCATAAAAATGTTGGGGAAAGAGAAAGTGACTTTTTTTTGTATAAGTAATTCTTCTTAGTATTCGATGAGTTACTTACTGAAATCTCACCCATTTCTTTACACACATTTCAGCATGTAGTTTTTTTTTGTTACATGAACTGATTTTTCGATTGTTTTTACGAAAGTCGTAGCTTACATGGAGGGTAGTTAAATTAAAATTCAACTAATTGAATTTTAATAGTTCCAGTAGTTCTCGAGTTATAATATTAACTTGAGAAAGAGAAATCTTAAAAAATATACCATTATCATTTTACTAGAAATAGGTTGATATTTATTTAAGTTAATTTGTTTTACCTCCTCCCACGCAAAGAAGAACTAGAAAATAAGTGTTATAAAGGTAGAGTTCTTGTATCTCTCTGCACCATATAAGTCATTACACCCTTAGTGCTCATGTCGCGCTAGATAAGTTAAAGACTCGTCCCGCAGCGGCGGTGAACGTGTTAAGTTACGTAACGTGGGTTGTTTGATTTGCCATTTTGATACGTTGGCGTTATATACTATGAAACATGAAACAAAAAAACATGAACATGTAAATGATTTTTTTAATCATGATAAGTATAAGTATGAGATAGACTCATACCACACCTAGGGCTCCGTGTACAGTATTTACACATATTGCTATAACAAGTCTTAATTAAAAATTTAAGAAAAACCCCTGATCCAATGCCTTACTTTTTCTTTAAAAGTTAAACACCATAATAATTTGTAATGTGCGCGCGATGCTCTTTCATTTGATACCCCACTCGAGTATATTTGCAGATTTTCTGTTTTCCTTCCCCACTCTGAGCCCCATAACTTTTAAACGGCAAAACCGATTTTCATGAAACATGTCTAAGAACACTCGCGCCAGACTCACCTTTTATACAAAAAAAACTAAATTGAAATCGCGCCATCCGTTCAGAAGCTATGGTGCCACAGACAGACAGACACGTCAAACTTATAACACCCCTCTTTTTTGGTCGGGGGTTAAAAAATCACCAACAAAAGTTATTTTAAAAGTGAAAATATTCAGTCGGAGCGGTCGCCCATCAAAGTACTGACCTGGCAGCAGCGTTGCTTAACATTATATATTGGGTGCCCGAAGATAGCTTAAAACCTTTAAGGGTTATGTATCCTCAGCTCAAAGCGAACCTCTAAGAAACTATTAAGTCATTAGACGTCCGGTTTGCGAATTGCCACTCATGTTTTTATTTACTCGTGTTCTGGGTTAACACTAAATATCATCATCACACTATTAACATTCCCACTGCTGGGACACAGGGACTTCTCCCTTGGCGAGAGAGATTAGGCCTTCATTCACCACGCTGCAGCGCTGCTTACATTCATTACACTGCTTATGCTGTTGTTATTCGATTCGTCTTTAACCGGGTTTTCTTGGGGTCGATACCACTGACACTGACTGAGAAGAGACTGCTTAATGTATGAAAATAATGTCTATATGACTACTCCTTTGCTTCCCGCACCCGATTAGAATTAAAGGCCCTTGGTAGGGACATAGATCTTTTTTCTATAATCCACTCTTAGGCGTAATTAATAAATAAGCTGCTTTTTCTATTTATATTTTTATGCTTTACGGATTCTTATGTTTTTATGGTTGTCATTAAAAACGAGAAGTAAAATTCTGTTGTTGTTATAATTTTACTAGTTGAGGTAAATTTGTTAGCAGTTATGATAAGTCTATCATATTATTTTATTCCACTTGTCTACACTGAGAAAATATTATTTTAACAAAGGACCTTTTTGGCTCGGTTACAATCATATCGGTCATTTTTAAGTAAGACTTATCTAAAAATTTATAAGCGAACTTGGCATAGAGTAGACTTGTGTACATTGTTATATTTTCTCGGCTGATAACAAATAAGACATTAGTAATTTTCAATTAACTTAATTTGTAAATTATAACACTTTCAAACTTGATTCAAAACTACCAAGAGAATTAATTTAAATTTAATAAGCATACTGTTGTTTTTAAACAAGTATTTAAATTGTTTATTTTTACACACCATCTGATTTATTTATACACGAGTTGAAATTATTTAACTTGAGTCAAGCTACTTATTTCCGTTTAAATAAGTAAATTTAATCGGTTGGTCCTAGCAAATGACCATAGTCAATAGTAACCGGCTAGTGTCATTTATATATAATCGAGTACCTCCCGGCTGTTTTGTACCGATTTACTCGGTAGAAAACACCCGAGACAATTGCTTAAAAATAACTGTGCGCTCAGTTACAAATACAAAGATGATTGGTTTCGTTCGGCTCATCACATCACTCTTCCTTCGACTCGCGCCCGTGACGTATGGCGTGGCGTGATCCATGTGGCAGTAAAGTAATATTCGTCTACTACCACATGGGTCACTCCGTACCTGTATGAAATATTACTGTGATATTTTAAAGTGCAGTGCAGTTTCAAATACGTTGCAAACTAGGTACGGAAAATAATGGATGAGGAGGTCCGAAATTTATTAACTGCTTGGAATCTCGAGTCTTACATCGAAGTGTTTTAAAGGTCAGTACAACTTTCATTGTTTTCTTGTCATAGCCTGCATGATAAGTTTGGTTACATACATCAAAGAATTAACTTCCTTTCTGTGTTGTTGCTCGTACTTTCTTTATTGTGTACTTACTGGCGGCTCCACACTCTTGGAAAACAAACGGCATACAGCGAACATAGCCATGAATGCTGAACGGATCATGCTTCATATTTTGAGTACAGGTACGCCTTGATTAAGTTATGGGCTACTTTTTATTCCATTAATCAGTTCCCATGTGATATAAATAAATGTTAAATGTTTCCGACTGATATTGGTATCGTTGTGCCTATAGATTGTTTAAATTAATGAATGTACACTTTTATTTCATTTAAGTGCAATAAAAGTGTACATACATAACAAAATAAAACCTTATATCTAAATTTAAAACATGATCAGTACAATAGATGACCTTATCGCTGTTGGTGTAATGTTAGTGGAGCAGAAACAGTTAAATCAAAGTGTTTGTTTAGTAGTTTAAGAAAAAGCACCTCACAGTTATATTAAAGTTTTTTTTTTTTTTTTTTTTTTATGATCGATAAGCCTTCGTTTGACCACAATCTCACCTGATGTAAAGTGACGACGTGGTCTAAGATGGGACATGAAGACCTAGAAGGTGGATTCTCCGGGCCACATTACGAAACACGAAAAAACACATATACGTTATTTTCAGACTAAGATTATGATTTTGTTTTCAGCTGGAAAAGGAGTTTGAAGCTATGATATGATATGCTGGCACATATACAGACATTTATAAGAGCTTTCCTCCTCTAAAAGAAAAAAAAATAAACTGGCCAAGAAGAAAAATAGCAATCACAACAAGGACACAACTTCTCCGTTTGCAAGATTGTAAGTAAAATCCCTTTAAAATCTTGAAATCGTTGCCTGTCCGTCTGTTTGTAACAACTCTGCAGTGCTAAGAAATGCTTTTTGTTTCAGCACCAGAAGAGAGCTCCAACATTGCCTGCATGCTGTTGATCCCGACACTTCTGGCTATATCAAGTGTGCGTCTGAAAAACGGCCCGAAAAAAGTGTACTACGGCGAGACTACCTACTTTTTATTTAATTAATTCGCTGTAGGTATATTTCTTAGGGAGTTATTCAGTGTGTACTATAGGTTAACTTTTACGTCTTATACTACATAATATTCATGTACCCAGGTGATCATTGATTTTGTTAAAGTTAAAACCAATGCCCAGTTTAATCCTTAACCTGTCCAAAATTGTCTCCACCTAATTTGAACCTTGTGCATAACATTTGTTTTCATAACTATAGTAGATTTGTATAATTTTGATTACATTGTAATATTATATGAAACTGCTCAATAATAAATCAGTATTAATTAAATAGTTTTTTGATTTGTATTGTAATAAATTTCCAAAGAACCCCACGATCTTTTACAGCAATTCTATTCGGTAACTATAGCCACTTTATAGCAATGCTCTCAGCAACATTAAATTCTAAACTAATTCAGTAGGTAAGTAAGTATTATTTATTAAATAGTTACAGCAATGTTATTCAGTTCACGTAAACAATTCATTCGTTACATAGACGTAAGTACCTACATACTGTATTATTAAAAAAAATTAATTACTTATTAGTAAAATATCTGAAAGTACTTGTTTAGGTACTTTTATTATTTTATTAATATCTAATTAAATAGATTTTATTCATAATACAGTAAGAATGTATATCTATCTATGTAACAATTGAATTATTTACGAGTACTGAATAACATTGCTGTAACTACCCAATAAACTAGCTGTATTTACCGAGTGACATTGCAGAGGCTACCGAGTGAACGGTTGTAGTTACCCAATAAATTGGCTGAGACAACCGAGTAACATTGCAGCAGCTACCGAGTGAACCGTTTGTAGTTACCCAATAAATTGGCTGAGACAACCGAGTAACATTGCAGCAGCTACCGAGTAAACCGGTTGTAGTTACCCAATAAATTGGCTGAGACAACCGAGTAACATTGCAGCAGCTACCGAGTAAACCGGTTGTAGTTACCCAATAAATTGGCTGAGACAACCGAGTAACATTGCAGCAGCTACCGAGTAAACCGGTTGTAGTTACCCAATAAATTGGCTGATACAACCGAGTAACATTGCAGCAGCTTCCGAGTAAACCGGTTGTAGTTACCCAACTTTACTCTGTTGTTACTAATGTAGGCAACTGTGTTATTATTGCTGAAATATTTTTAACCAACCTTAACGGTTAATATTTAACAAGCAATGATAGCAAAGTTGACGTATTTGTTTTTAAGCTACCAACTTTGCAGGTGCTATATTGACAAACATGCTGGGTTATTTTCTACAGTATTTCGTTTATTTTTAACCCACACGTTTTTTGAGTGTATGATTAAGGTAACGGAATTATAAGGATATTATTGCATTAATGCTAATTAATGTTAATTTTGCTTATTAGACTATTCAAAGATTTCCTAAGAAAAACATTATAATAAATAACTGTTGTGTTAGACCAGCTGTCGCTCTCAACTTCGCTCGCCTAGTCCCATCTATGTTCCAGCACATACGTAAAGCTTAATAGCACATACATAAAGCTATTAAACACTTTAGAGGTTTATAGTTCGCTCCTTTGTTCCGTATGAATTGAGTTAGAAGAACCTGTTATTTTGATGCTACAAACAGACAGAAAGTATACACATCTATATTAAAACACATATACATGTATGTAGACATTATACATTGGATAATATTTATAGTTCCGAATTAAGCAACTAACAGAAGCTTTGGTACATTATGGATAGCACAATAATGTACCAAAGCTTCTGTTTTCTGTCGGATTGTCCGGCAATATTTATTATTTACTAGCGGCCCGCCCCGGCGTCGCACGGGTAAAAAAATGTTTCCGTCAATTTTTCCTTATTTGCTCACCATTTAGACCTACCCTAGACTGCGACAAACATTTTAAAACCAAAATCAGCTCAATCGGCCCATCCGTTCTCGAGTTCTAATCAGACTAACGAACAACAATTCATTTTTGTTTAAATAGATTTATAATAAACTAACTCTTAATACCTATCTTCGAGATAAACACAAAGGATCTTCGTTCTTTGTGAGGAAAAAGGTTCTAATTAAGTACCTGTAATCGTTTACAAAAATATACCAAGCTTTATGCTGTTCAACTTAGCGTCATTGACCCCTATGAAAGGAAGCGTCGCTCGTGGCTTAGGTGCCTTCATCGGCCGCGCGCATGCCTGTTTCTGAGGTCGTGCCCGACGCTCTTGCTTTCCGATGGAAATCATTTCAATTAAAGGAGGGTTCACTATTTTTACTGTTCAGTGTAAACCTGTCCCCGACCTTCGCATTCAGTACCCACATAGCATACAGACAGGTCGTCAGATAATGTTGAGACTTTAGACCGCATCTTACCGGCCGCCGCTGTTGTCACTGCGGTGTTTCGCGGGCGGGCAGATTTATTTGGACGTACCCCTTCGGGGGTGCGGGACGGGCGCACCACCCACCGCGCCACCTCCACACATTTGACTGGATCAATAAGTAAGCAAAGGATGCCCGAGCAGAAAAACCATACACCCGACCACCCCAAGGGGGCATACGTAACCGACACCCCCCACTAAAGGGGGTGGGAGAACTCCACAGATTGCCATTTTCTCTTTGCCTACGCTTTAATTAGTTGCGTAGTAACGCATGTATATCCTTAATCCCTGTTATTAAATTGTCGAGGCGACCCTGTCCACCCAATCATGGGTGAGACAAAACTTCTTTATTTTCCCCACACACGTTCAAATGTTACGAACGAATTTTTGTTACACCAATACACAAATGATTATTCTTATCACTATCAAACATGTTGCCCCAACATAAGTTTATTAACCTGCGTAGAGACAATCTTCTAAAAATTATACTGGATGCCACCTAGGATAACAGATAAGATAAAAAACTGGCGCAGATAATTTCGGTAAACTAAAGATCGCCAGGTAAGTAAACTTATCAAACACAAATCATGTAAGAACAACGTCCATTCATCGCTTCTGTAAATTAGCTCGTACAGTCCAATCGTAACGCACCATCTTCCAAAGTCCAGTTAAAACCGTTATGTCAGGTACTAGATACCTTCTAGATTTCTAAATTATCTAGTTGAAGTAAACCTGTTTGAGACTCACCATTGGTTCTTAGCAGTGCTATTAAAGAGTAGCCATCTCACCAGCCAAGATTATGTAACTATTAAAATCCTTTTAAAAGTTTTATAGCGTATAATTTTTATTATTTTGAAACCATTTTTCCGCTTTACTAATACGTTAAAGGAACGGACAGCGACTATAAAATGTGTAAAGGTAACAATGAGCTGAAACTAAAACTTGGACTTAAAATTAAACCGACAATTAAAGTTTTTACTCTAAATAAGGTCTTAAGCCAAAACTCCACTTTCGACTTCTGTAACCATTGCTAGTACAATGGTCGTGGAACTGATGAGTAGCATGAATATCATAACTGTTCTGTATTCATTCGTGTTGCATGTTGCGTCGTCATTCCGCATTCCATTTACTTTTCTAGGAATGTTATGACACCAAAGTACCTTTATCTTATTGATGCGAAAATATTCCTTGTCTTATAATTTTTTTATTTTGCTATAACAATGATAGGTTCCATGCTCATTGGAAATCAAATCCTATATTCGAATCTACCAGACAAGTATTCGAATAAAATGTTTTAAAATCCGCCTTGGAATGCTCTTCCTAGTTTCCCTTTCTGCAGAAAAACTGAGGTAAACCATTATCAAAACACCTGAACCTGGCTCCATCACAACACTTAATAAGCTCTTTTTAATAGCTACAGCCCCTAAGTCTCTTAATTGGTATTACCAGATTGCTTACTAATTTCCCTCGATCGGATAGCAAATTGCTTGGAGCAAAGAAGAGGTTCAGCGTAAAAGCTGTGATTTTTACGAGCGCTTCGCCAGCTCACGAATCTCTCGATATCGGCTCGAGTGCGGGCTTCTTTCTTCGCGATGGCAATCGAAATAATTATCATAAAGTAAATCCCCCGCATTTCGGCCGCCCCCGGGCCGGGGCGTCGCGGTAAATGGCGGGCCCTCGACGTCGCGACGCTCTAGTGATGTCTATCGTAGCGCTATATTCTATCGATAAACCTGACTTGAGGTGATCTCAATACAAAACTAATAACACATATTGAAATAAAAATAAACCATTCCAAGTACTGACCACGCTCAATGTTGTTTAACATAAATGAAAGGTCAGTTGCGGTTTACGATTTATGACGTAAAAAACCACTACTTACTAGATCTCGTTCAAACCAATTTTTGGTAGAAGTTTTAATATAATTCATTATTATATATTTTATAATTATCTTATTTCAAAAGTTACAGGGGGCAACACTTATTACCACTTTGGAAGTATCTCTCGCGCAAACTATTCCGTTTAGAAAAATATAATATAACACAACACCTTTTCATAAATACCACTCACGTTTATGAAAAAAAAATGTATGGGCTCCCCATACATTTTTTTTCATATTTATATATTCCCCATAATTTATTGTTTTTTTTCTATTTTTGTGTGCAAATCTTAATACGGTTGACAGAATATATCTACTTACTAAGTTTCAATTGTAGTATAGTTCTTAAAGTTTCGGAAAAAAGTGGTTGCCATACGGACAGACAGACAGTCATGACGAATCCATAAGGGTTCCGTTTTTTGCCATTGGGGCTACAGAACCCTAAAAATATGTTTTAAACAAAAACTATTGTGTCATGTTTTTTTTTAATTGTTTTGGTAAAAAGCATTGTTTTCTGAAAACAACAATGACAAAGCTTGCCAGCTCTAGCAAGTGAGCCCACTAAATTTATTCAACCGGAACGTATGTTGATTCCACAAACACCCAGATTTGTAACAAAAGCTCGATGTGCCAACCGTTTTCCATACCTCGAAAAAGTATCGATGTTAAAAGTGTAGGTATCGGGTACGCCACGAAACAACACACAAACTTGGAGCTTGCGGGGCGGGGGAGCTCAACAATCGTATTTTCAGTTTTTGTCTGCTCGCCTCTTCTCATTTCAATATTGCCAATGGAATTAAATTCTCCAGCTTGTTTTAATGTCTCTCTCCCCTTTTTGCTCAAGACTCTTTTAATCTTGTGATGGTTTTAAAGCTGATGCTACACGGAGCAATCAATAAACATGAGCATCGTTGTGTAATAATCACACCTCTTATCCTTGCTTTAGAATTAAAACTCCGGTGAAATAAATGTATTTAGTCTGATGACTAAACCTGCTGACTACTGATGATGGCTCCGACCGGATTGATCCTGTGATCGAATAAGGTGGATTGAGTTTAACTTTTTTTATCAGATAAATGTATGCACTAAATATGGTTTGTAATATGTATTATACGTATTTTAATAACATCTATCATATCTAGCCATTTCTATTCGTTGCTGTGTTACTGTTCATTAGAGGAAGACAAGCAAATTGCTTCCATTGTTATAGTATGTACAAGTTCCTTACTAGCTCACGCAGAGGTCAAGTTTCTTATAGCGGGGTAGAGAGCCCCCCCTCCTGTTTACCTATTCGATATCTAACAAAATCACTGGCCATACAATACCGGATGCCAATCTCAATGTATCGAGTAGAATAGAGGTCAGTACATATTTTTGTAACAGACATAAAACGCATGTTGTTTGTTTCTTTGTTCTTATCTTGTCTATTTATATCTTTGTTTCTTTCAAAAATATGATTGCAATATGATTAAGATTCAATATAATTAACATTCAATTCAGTTAAAAACAATCTACCTAATCGAGAGAATCACCATCGATTCCTTGAGTTTTCTCAGTTGTGAGGTTGTCAATTAAATTTAAATGTCATTCAAATTAAACATAATGCAATGTAAAAAATATAAAAATGCAGTTTTATCTTTACTCAGCTGGCAGCGACAGGTGTAAGCGTTATGTGACTGTATAAAGAAATTGAATTGGGTTACCAAGGCTGATAACCAATCGAGAAACTCGCGATTTTATAAATGACAATAATAAAAGGCATTTGCCCTCTACTCTGTTTTACTGAGCGACGGGCATTTTGGAGTGGCTCAGCGTGGGATCGCACGTATACGACGCGTGTCGCAATGGCGGTCAGCACATCGCCACATAAAACCATAAGTTGACGCGGGCTCGTTTCGCAACGCACCTGCCCCGACCGGGTGTGGCTGCTGCCTGCACCCCAACAATGCTATACTACTACTTTCCATTCCGATACCATTCTACAAACCCCGCTCAAATTCAGCCATAAACATCTTTTACAATCTGTTAACCTCCTTGCTGAATTTAACATCTCTCAAGGCTGTAAAGGGTTTTATTGCAGAAATAATCAACTCCCGAGTTGAGCTAAGTGACCTAAGTCCTGTACCACACAACGAGACCATGTTTCCGCTGTTACGTAAAAGTACTCGCTTGACCACCTAGGCTACCTTTGCGGGACGAGATGATTTGTTGTGAAACCATAATGTTGATTGATTGCAAGTCTTGAGTCGTAACAAGGTCCTTTTTTTTGAAAATGTGTATCAAATTGCGTTTAGTCGCTCAATAAAATCCGAACATAATTAGACATTAAAATTTGTTATAAATAGTTAAAAATAATTATAATATCTTTAATATTAATTATTTTCCTATAAGGAAAAATATTGCTTACTCATATAAATCTAATAAAGTTACTTAAT
The DNA here is from genome assembly GCA_929108375.1 of Gymnoscelis rufifasciata. Classification (NCBI taxonomy): domain Eukaryota; kingdom Metazoa; phylum Arthropoda; class Insecta; order Lepidoptera; family Geometridae; genus Gymnoscelis; species Gymnoscelis rufifasciata. The sequence goes on from OV815320.1 coordinate 3,680,349, forward strand.
ACCTACATGCTACCCGAAGTCCTTGGTAGAGCCCATGTACAAACGAATACAAAGAAGGAACCAGCTACGTACTTTGCTAAGAATTAAATATCACCGAGCACACGTGCTGGCTTTTGTATTTTATCTCATGAAGAAAATATCCCCAAATAGACTATATACAATCATACCTGGGGCTTGTGACAAAACAGCTGCCACGTGGCCCTGGCACACAACGGCTTTTTATTCCGACCCCATGTTGACAATGCAGCTTCGTTCAAATCATACGAGTATTTAACGGCAATTTTATAAGCTGTTCAATTTACTAATAATGGTTCATTGCCTCGTCCGATGAGTTGCGCAGGACCACAGGTTTTATGAAGGACTAGCTGTGCTCCGCGGTGCTACCCGCGTTATAATGGATGAACCAACAACATATTTATTTGAATAAAGATTAATATTATTATGTTGATACAACTTAAACAAATTATTTCGACCAAATTAGGTACCATAAAAACGGTTTTTGTGAGTTAATCTTAAAAGATAGACATATACTATCGCGGACTGTTTTTTAGATCATTAAAAGAGCTATTATTCTTTAATACATATTTTTTGTGTATCTTGAACCGTTTTCACGGCGCACGCAACGGAAGCTTCAAAGATGAAATAATTTCTCCCGTTTTTTACACATTTACCACTATATCTTTGCTCCTATTGGTCGTAGCGTGATGTTATATAGCCTATAGCCTTCCTCGATAACTGGACTATCCAACACAAAAATAATTATTCAATTCGAACCAGTAGTTTCGGAGATTAGCGCGTTCAAACAAACAAACAAACTCTTCAGCTTTATAATATTAGTATAGATTAATTTCGTTTTGAGTAGATTTGTTGTGTATTATAATGAGCATAATCATCATCGTAGGATGTCTACTGTCACTATTGGATAAAGAACTTTCTCATAAATCACCGAGTTCCAAACGGGCTACGGGCGTATTCGTACGCCCTGTGGTGTCTACATGCCTTTTTGTCCTGAAATTCTTATCCTAGCTTAATGTTATAAATGCAAAAGTATTTACACTTCTTATTATATTATTATTATTCTATCTGTCGCGCTTTAACGTCAGCACTACATAAACTATTTTCCTAAATTGAACTTGTCACAGTGGGCAATCTTACAACTTTTACTGAGCTCCACACTGACGTTTAATACTGAAATCATACAAAACTAATATATTCTCCTTTATCATAATGGTTTATCAGTCGGAGAAGACAAGCTGCAAGGCCTAGATGAACGAATGTGAGGACCCAACCAACCATAAACCTCTTACAGCCTTAGTAACCTATCTCATTAGGACGGCATAAAGACGTCGTCGGCTACGTATCCAAGCAATTAATATTGAAATGGATGGTTGCCAAATCGTCACCACAAGTGTTAGGTTAGGTACCATCCCTTTCAATATTAGTAAATAGTCGGCGACGTCACCCTACAGCAGAGCACTAACACAAATGCTCGCATGTTTTACCACCTTACTCATTACATGTTTCGATTATTTCCAGTAACTGGAATGGAGGAGGAATCTACGGAGCTGCCCGGCACAGACGGCCTCGCGCCGAAGCAGCGGCACCAAGCCAAGCACCGCGAGCTGTTCCTCTCGCGGCACGTGGAAACGTTGCCGGCGACCCACATACGCGGCAAGTGCACCGTCACGCTACTCAACGAGACGGAGTCGCTGCTCAGCTATCTCAATAAGGATGTGAGTATGTACCGAACACACGGGAAACTGACCACGGACTACTTAGGCTGTTCGAAATGCTTGCAACTTCTCCCGTGCGCGTTGTAGAACCTGGCCAAGGGATACTAAACAGATTTTAGTCCCAGCGTCTTAGAGCACTGTATAAAATATTGCGAACATAAAACCACCTAACAAGCGTGGATGAGGGTGTCGGCGTTTGAATCTCTTCCTGTGGGAGCCCAGCCAAGGGCAACTAGGCCGCAGCGTCTATGGCGAGTATGGTAGCGCCCCATTGTGATTAGGTCTGTAAGGCAGGCTCAAGTCCAGCAATGAAGATTCTCCAAAGTTAAAGAGAGAAAGAGCTATTGGTCTAGCGCTAAATCCTCAGCGCTGAAGCGTTAACACGATGTTCATCATGTTATTTTTGATAGGACTCAACTATCCGAAATAAGTCTATATACTTTTTTTTCTTTCATTTAATCCGAAAGAGGGGGTGTTATGAATTCTAGGATTTAGTCTGTCTGGTTTTTTTTTATTGAAGTTGAATTACGCGCGAGTATTCTTTGACATATTTGATGAAAATCGGTAGTGGGGAAGAATATCCGAATGTGTGCAAATATACTCGAGTGGGGTATCAAATGAAAGTGCATCACGTGCACATTACAAAATACTATGATAATTTAAGAGATCTAGAAGGTTTTGAAATCGATTATTTTTTTATTATAAATTTATATTATAATAAATGTATCTACTACATACTTTGTATGTATGTTGCTGTGCGGTACGGTGTAGCTAGACCGCACTAACCTGCTGAATGTTGGTTAGATAAATACAAAACTTTTTTTTTCCTCTAACTATTTACAAATGTACAATACACTATTTACAGTAAAGTAATATTATTATGCTTCTTGTGTTGAGAGTGGGCTATCCACCAAAGTTAATCAGGGTGCATTACAAAAGGTAATGCAGTTATAGAATTAGCAATGGGTCATCAAACGCGTCCACAGTTAATAGCTCAACTTAGCTCTGCCTAACAAAATTATGTATAATTTTCTTCCGAGCATAAAAACCCAATATCGAGTACGTTAGCCAACACAGTAATAATTAATTAAAACTTCGCTATTCATTAGTTTCAAGGTCATAATAACCATATTGGCCATAATCACGTCACTCTCACGCCATATAATATCTTGTAGTTTCCTGTTGCCAGCGCTGCATAGAATTACTGATAAATAAGAAGAAGCAGGGCTTGTTCTACTAACTGAAATCTTAAAAAAAAATTTGGTCGCGATTGACCAGCACATTTTTTTTCATTTTTAATAATTTATGATATTATCTATCTAACTAATGAAACTAATTGTATGTTTTCTTTTGTTTCAGGACGCATTTTTTTATTGTTTAGTATTTGATCCTTCACAAAAGACTTTATTAGCAGATAAGGGAGAAATCAGAGTTGGAAGTAGATATCAGACTGATGTAACTAATTTATTAAAAGAAGGTACGTGCCCTGCTGAAGTGCGCAACGATAGTGATGTTCAGAGTGCAGTGAATGTGGAACGTATTGTTGTAGGGGAGGAAGACCCTCGGAACAGTGAGGAGTTGGAGACGCTGGTGTGGACGCCGGAACACGGTCTCACGGACCGGCAGATTGACCAGTTCCTGGTGGTCTCGCGCTCCGTGGGCACCTTCGCGAGGGCGTTGGACTGCTCCTCCAGTGTCAAGCAGCCCTCTCTTCATATGTCCGCTGCTGCCGCCAGTCGGGACATCACCTTGGTATGTCACTTTTTTTATTTACATTACATAGGCCATAGAAAGATACAAAATCAGTTATTTCCATTTTTTTACTTAACAAATCTTTAACATTAACATAGCTTTACATGAACCTTCCTTATGTGTTTGTCCCCTAGTAGCCTTGCCAGATTACACAGCCGTCAAGAGATGTGAATCATTTTGTCATTACAAAGACCGTAACCACAATTTAAAGTATCACGCCCAGTGCCAGTGGGCCACGTTGTAGCTTAATAAATCATTGCTTGCCTCAGGTTGAGGCATGTGTGACATGCATGTACTATGTTTAATATGTTTTTTTGTTTCGGTCACTAAAGATAAGTGATGTTTATATGAGATAAAAAGGCATTTTTCATCACCCTTAAGTAAAGTGTTGAGCAGGTAATTAGTATTTCAAGAGCGTACTGCCTCACTTAGGCTTATATGTATCTGAGCAAGAATCGTAATAGTGAGTCACTCAATACTACGCTCTCTGATTACCTTCTTGGGACTTGGAGATGGTCAAACAGATATGGATTCATAATAATTATATAAATAATATCGGGAGAATAAAGTCAACAAAAATAAAAACAAGTAATAGCATTGGCATTTAGCATGGCATTGGCATCAATAATAGGAATCCATACTCACGTTTATTTAAACTTTGCTTTCACTTTAACAAATGGCGGTTACCCTTGAACAGTTTATGTATAGTAATTATTTCATGTGTTCAATAAACAATCGATGGGCGACCTATGCTTTATATAACTGCCTATGTATTGTGTAGTCTATAATCAAGACGGACGCTGAACGATTACGGAATGCTTTGAAATTAAGACAATATTTAACTCTTTAGTCTCCAAATAGTCTTGTGTCTAATATTTCCATTTATGTTTCTACCAGTAATAAATCAAATACTCGCAAAAGAAAATGATCTTGAGTTATTTGTATGAGATTTATAGAATGTAAAATTGTCTTGTGTCAGCAGTGGTGTGGCTTATATAATTTTTATAAGATTTTTAGGTCAATGTGACATTTTTTCATTTAATATTTGTGAACATCATAACTCCCAATTATACATATAAATATCCCAACTGTATATATAAATATACCTAATAGAAAGTAACGATTTGGGTGCCAGGTGCAAATCACAATTGTATCTAACTTAAGTGGTATTACATATTGTTAAAATTCTATCATTTATTCATCATAATGCATCACTGTTATACATTAAGCTAAACACATTTATATTTTTTGTGTAGAAAATAAAAAAATATAAATTTTAGACTAATGTAATAACCACGTTGGTAGAATGTTGGTGTGCCAGAACCGCGTTCTGTGTTCGCCAAGAGATTCGTGGGGTCTCTAGGATAGAGTTTGAAATTTCCCATCCTCACCTGCTGGTGCTGGTTATGCTTAGAGTATAAGGATGTTAGTTTAAGATTATTTAACTAGTCTAGAGTATAATTGTTTGTTGCTCCGAATAAAGAAAAATAAAATAAATTAATAAATGTGTACTGTATTGTAATTCTCAATTCCATTTCCAGTTCCACGCCATGGACACACTGCACAAATCCGGGTACAGCATAGAGACCGCGCTGTCGTCCCTCGTGCCCGCCTCAGGTCCAGTTCTCTGTCGAGACGAGATGGAAGAGTGGTCGGCGTCGGAAGCCAATCTCTTCGAGGAAGCCCTTGACAAATACGGCAAGGACTTTGCCGATATACGGCAGGACTTTGTAAGTAACTTTAAATGTTTTGTGCGAGTTAATATTAATTTTAGCTCAAACAATTGTTTGTTTGTTTGTCCGTATAAATCGTTATGCCGGCTGTACACACGCGCCGAGACCCTCTCGGCGAATGTCTCGGCCGAGAGGGGTCTCGTCGAGAGCATGCCTGTACACACGCGTTCTATCTAACATTTGAACTGAAGACTCACGCGACAATGGACGTAGAAATTGCTGCTGCTATTTGTGTTTGTGCCATGAGCTATTATAATTTTTTTAACATTTACTATAAAAATAAAATTCGTAAACCATGAAGAAACAAGAAAAAAATTAATTTAATAAATTAAATGAAAATTAAATTAAAAAAAATATTAAATACTATTAGCGAGCAAGTAAATGAACGAGTGTGTACATGCTCGCTCTCGTTTACCTCGCGAGAGCCAACGAGACCCTTTGACTCGGGCGCAAAAAACCGACAAGCCACCGAGAGCGACTGAGACGAGAACGAGACAGCGAGACGAGACGAGAGCGCCCTGTACACACGCGCGTTCGGCCTGTCTCGGGGTGTCTCGGCGCGTGTGTACAGCCAGCATTATATTATCGCAAAAACTACTGAGATATTCGTTTTCAGTTGTAGAAAGACTGATTCAAGAAAATTATTCAAGAACTTTTCTCCTTGGTCTTGGTGTTTAATATTGTATAATAAAAAAATCTATGTATGTATGTATATTATATTAAGTATATCAGATGTCTAGTACCCGTAACACAAGCTAAGAGCTTACCACGGTGCTAGATCTTGTTGTGTGGATTGTCTGTTTTTTTTTTTTTATCCTGGTTTTATCTATGTATTATAAGTATGTATTTAAAAAAAATGTATCTATGTAGTATATCAGTCACCTCACTCCCATAGTACAAGCTCTGCTTAGTTTGGGTTTAGGTGATGCTGTGTAATTAGTCCAAAAGTATATATTTATTTTATAAATATGTAGTGTGATTTCCACCCGTGTGAGGCCAGAACGGGTCGCTAGTGATTTATACGCGAGATTATTGTAGTGATAATCAAAACTTTCGCTATCGGTTTTCTGAAAAAAAAAATCCGGAAAAAGGCTAATATGTCAATCGCAATGTGTGGCTATTTCAATTATTTTAATTAAAACCACAAAAATATGTGTTACCATACATGTTACAAATCATGTTAAAAATAAAATTCAACTATAAAGCAACTTCTCGCAAAATTTGGAGTACAATAACAATAAGAAATCAAAATTTGCACGTTAAAAGTGTAATAAGAAATCAACATAGAGGTTGATCTTATTGTATTCTCTGTGTTGATTTCTTTGCCAAAAAAATTAGCGAGATGTTTTCTTAAATGTGATTCTTATTGGATTATATACACATAAACACATTTGTGAGAAAAACTACTTTTGCATTTCACTAAATTAAAAAAAAAACATTTTCTTTGATGAAAGTAACATAAATGTTAATTTAATAACATTGCAAATATGACGGTGCACTGGTTGAGTTTTTCCGCATTTCAGATTCAAATAGGATTTGTTCCATAAGTATTTGGACTGATGCCAAGTTCCACAATAATAAAATCACTTTATAAATAGATAACCTATGAAACAGGTTCATTATGAAATTGGTTAACCCTAATCAGTATTGAAAGCTCGTGCGTACAAATGAAATTACGCTAATGGTTTTGTTTTTTCGAGAATTACTCAAAATGGCTGTAAATAAACTTAATAACATTTCTATTTGTACATTACTATAGGGAATTTCACAGTTTAGAAAGGGTCAAATTCGTAAGATATTTTGTTTACTAAAGACTCCTCATTATTCTTTAAAATCCAACAATTCTGACAAAAACGTAGTATGAAATTATTGCAACATATTTAGTACTAATTCCGAACAAACTTTTCCCTGGAAAGATTCTACTAAATGAAAACGCACAGTACTGCCTCCTACACATGCATGCAACAAGAGAAGGTAGGTAGGTGTCGAACTGTAGCTTACTAACTCCTGGTTAAATTCTAATAACTTACGCGTCCTATTTGTTGCAGTTGCCTTGGAAAACGCTAAAGAACCTCGTCGAATACTACTACATGTGGAAGACGACGGACCGCTACGTGCAGCAGAAGCGCGTGAAGGCAGTCGAGGCGGAGTCCAAGCTGAAACAAGTGTACATTCCCAACTAGTGAGTGTTTGTACCGAAAATACCATATTTTGTGCACCTAGCTGTTACACTAGCACTTCTACTACTAGATCAATTATTAATATGACTGCCTCAGTGGTGGGTTCGATTCCCGAGGGGCCAAGTGTTTGTGTGTTCTACAAGCACTTTCTGCTTGGTCTGGGTGTTTAGTATATCATGTAATAAACAAAATAAATGAAGTAGGTAGGGCTATATTAAGTATATCAGATGTCTAGTACCCGTTACACAAGCTTAATGCTTACCACATGGCTAGATGTTGTTATGTGGATTGTCCGGAAATATTAATAATGTATTTTTTATCATTTGTTATTTGTTTGGCCGTAAAATTAGAGGATATTTTTTATGATTAACTTTACTTTTAAGAATCTGTTTACAATACAATCTTGGTGTTTAAGTCAAAGTCAAAACGTTTATTTCCTTAGAAGCACAGGGCATACATGGACAGGTCAACTTAAAATTTATTAAATTTATTTTTATTTTGTTAATAAATATATCACGGAAATAACATTTGTCTTGACAGTTTGTATCATAGTATGTGGCTTCTTTCCCTCGTTGAACTTGATTAATTTTTTCTAAAGCTGTATTATCCACATCCACCATACATAGTCCTCGGTCCTCGGCCATATTATCAATCCATACATTTTCTAGATATTTTGATGACTAAGCCCCTAATCTTCTTATCAATTAGATCAGTCGAGTGCTAAGTAACCAATAATCAAGTTTCTAAATAAGTTATGTTTTACTTAAATTAAAATGAGTATTGGGTCTTACAAATTACCCACATTATTTATTTATTTCAAATACATGGAGCTCTATCATTACAGGTTTACCCTAATTCAATATTCATTTAATTCAACGAAAATATTAATTAAAATTAGGCATAAAATTTAAGATAAAATAAACATCAAAACATTTTAAATACTTAATTCAAACACACAAAGTTAATTTATAAAATAAAAACAAAACAAATTAAATTATGTCAAAGAAATCTACACATAACATGAAATTAATGTCACACCTTTAACGAGTTCGCTCATGCGACTATGAAATATGTCAACCCTCTCGACTACCAGATTTAGTGTGATTAAATTGAGATAATTTTATGTAAAAGCCTATCTCACGTATAGCCGTGGGCGGTAACGATATAAATAGACTCAATCAATATCTCTTTAGAGCTTGGCTTAGCGTTTTTTACTCCGTCATTCTGATCTTAATTAGACATTGAAAAAGTGTATGTTGAACCTAAGGGCTAGGTTGCTATGTGGACTAGTCTCTATTCTAGTAATCTAAAAGTAACGGCGCTAAGCCATACTAGCTAACTTCAGCAATTACTAGGCAGATTAAATTAAATATTCTAGTATTGGACTAAGAATGGGCAATGCTTAGAAAAATTAATTCAAGATACAAGATACAAAATCATTTATTTCCATAGTTTGGTTTTACAAAACTTAGACATGTCAAAATAAATTACAAAAAAACAAAAAAAAATAATCATAAGTGCTTAAAGATAAGTAGGAAATAAATTTATGGTATCTGGTCGCTTCGCTTTTTTTACACTAGAGCAAAGAAGCGATTAGAAACTCTAGCTCATTTTTGTATTGAAACTTTACAATCATTATTTGTTAGTCTTGTTTTTTAACCCCCGACCAAAAAAGAGGGGTGTTATAAGTTTGACGTGTCTGTCTGTCTGTCTGTCTGTCTGTCTTTGTGTCTGTCTGTCTGTCTGTCTGTGTCACCATAGCTCCCGAACGGATGGAGCGATTTCAATTTAGTTTTTTTTGTATGAAAGGTGAGTCTGGCGCGAGTGTTCTTAGACATGTTTCATGAAAATCGGTTGTGCCGTTTAAAAGTTATGGGGGTGAGAGTGGGTAAGGAAAACCGAAAATCTGCAAATATACTAGTGTGGGGTATCAAATGAAAGCGCATCGCGTCCAAATTACATAATATTATGTTGTTTTACGTTTAAGGAAATTATGGCATTAGAATCGGGGGTTTTTCTTAAATTTTAAATTTAGATTTATGATTTTGTGTTGGAGCCGATTCCGTCCTAAGCAGTTTTGTCCTCAAGGTAATCCGATATCTTAATATATATAAATCTCGTGTCACAATGTTTGTCCTCAATGGACTCATAAACCACTTAACCGATTATAATAAAATTCGCACACCGTGTGCAGTTCGATCCAACTTGAGAGATAGGATAGTTTAAATCTCAAATTATAGTCGCAATTCTAATTTATTGCTAATTATTTGTCTGTTATTATCTACAGGTCAACAAAAGTGTAAAATAAAATAAATGTCTTTTTATAGGTTGTCTATGATTTTTCTTGATAAGTTATTCATATGTGGTGGTAATACTCATTGTCTATTGTCTATGTCTCAAAAGTTCAATATTCATTTTATAGGTTGTCTATCATTTTTCTTGATAAGCTATTCATAATGTGATGGTTATATACTCTTTGAGCTTCTGTCTATGTCTCGAAAGTTCAATATTCAACATAGTTTTTCTGACATGAGTTTGAAGTACTTATTTATTTTATTTTTTTTTTGTTAAAAGCGTCCGTGAAATAGCGGAGATTATCTATATTCTATATAAATAAAAATGAATTGTTGTTCGTTAGTCTGATTAAAACTCGAGAACGGCTGGGACGATTGAGCTGATTTTGGTTTTAAAATGTTTGTCGTAGTCCAGGGTCCTAAACGGTGAGCAAATAAGGAAAAATTGCCGGGAACTTTTTTTACCCGTGCGACGCCGGGGCGGGCCGCTAGTATTATAATAAGCTTTTTTACAAAGATTGTTTTTTACAATTTTCTTAAATTTAGTAATTGACAACTGTTGCAATTCTTTGGGAATCTTGTTGTAGAAGCGTATACATTGCCCTTTGAATGATACATTAACCTTATGCAGCCTAGTGGTGGGCAAAGCGAGTTTATATTTATTTCTTGTATTTACATTGTGTTTATCACTATTTTTTGTAAACAAATTAATATTTTTATGCGTATACATAATCATCATCATCACCCTATTAACGTTCCCACTGCTGGGACACAGGGACTTCTCTCTTGGCGAGAGAGATTAGGCCTTAATTCACCACGCTGGCCAAGTGCGGGTTGGTGAATGTCACATGTCCTTCAAACTCTTTAAAGTTCTCAGAACATGCCGGTTTCTTCACGATGTTTGCCTTCACCGTTAAAGCACGTGCTTAAAGCGCACATAAATTTCTCAAGAAGAAAAATCCAGAGGTGCGTGGCGGGGTTTGAACCCACGACCTTCGGAATGAAAGTCGAGTGTCCTCCCACTTAGCCAACACGGCTTATATATAATGGCTTCATAAATATATTGACAAATTACGGTCAATATGTTAATTTCTTTGAATTTATCACGTAGCGAATCTCGGGGACCCATATTATAGATAGCACGAACAGCCCTTTTCTGCAGTACAAATATGGTATTTATGCGTCCTACTCCAGCACTCCCCCACAGCAAAATACCGTATGACATAATGCTATGGAAGTAACTAAAGTAGACCAGTCTAGATGTTGCAATATCGGTTAAAACTCTAATTTTTTTGACTGCGAAAGCAGCAGAACTGAGCCTTTTCGACAATTTATCTATATGAGGGTCCCATTGAAGCTTGCTATCTAAAGTTATACCTAGAAATACAGTATTTTCAACGAGCTCTAAATTGTCGCCCTTTATTTTAATATCTACAGAACATTGTTTTTTTAGAAATTAGTTTTTATCATAAGAAAATACTGGCATTAATAATTACTTGCCCTTAATGCCAGCACTCTCAATAAGAAGCAAATGTTGATAATTAATCTACCCTAAAATTTTCTTTAAAAAGAAATATCTATCTTTGGACCGACTTATTTAATAAAGCTCAACTGTATGTTCGATCTTAGGATACAATACGATCTTAGGATATTTTGACATTTTAAATGTGCATTCAAGATCGAACTTAGATTTGAGTTTGATTTATTAATATGAGTCTAAATAATGTCCATCTTTGAAGTGATTGACTAATCAATATTAAATAAATAAAATAATATAAAAATCGTTTATTTTAGACATACAAGTCCAAATTTGAAGAAATTAAAAATTATACACACAAATAATTTAAAAGAGAGTAAAATGTGCAAAGACCTATTAGTTAAGGAAAAAAGACACCTCCACAGTGTAGAATAAATATTAATAATACTTTATTTGTCTATTCACCTTGTTCTTATAACCAAACTATTTAAAATAACAGCGTTATCTGTGTGATAATCTTGAAAATCCTCTCTTACAAGCGTTATCGTTACAGCAACAAGCCTAACCCAGCACTCATCACAAGCAACAACAATAGCGGGAGCAAAACGCCGGCCGTGCTCAACGGCGGCACGAACGGCACATCGGCCATGTCCGCCGCTATGCTATGCGCGTCTTGTCAAGGTAAATAAATGAATCTACACTTTATTATTGGCGATGCAAAGATTATCCGCACGCCTCTAGCGGCGAAATTTAGAAACTGTCTAAGAACGACACTTTGTTTATGTTTTTCCCTGACGTTAATTGTAACGAAAACTGTCAAAGTGTCGTTCTTAGACAGCTTCACATTTTGACACTAGAGGCGCTAGTTAGAATCTTTGCATCGCCAATAAAACTAAAGAGTTTGTTCATTAATTTTGTTTGAATCTGCTTACTTCAGAATTTACTGGTCCAATTTAAATAAACTCACTGTTATCAGCTTATTTATCAAGAAGGCCATGGGCCACCTTTTACCGCGGAAAATTAAGTAGTTCCCGCGGGGAAAATCTATAAAGCCCAGGCAACGCCTAAGCGTGTAAAACTCTTACTCTATATACCGCCGTATTATTATAATAAATTGAGTAATAACTGGATTTTACGAGTAATAAACTTCGTTTGCCTGTGTGAATTTCCAGAGAAAAATATATCTCGTCCGCACTTCAAACTATGTACTAAATATCATGAAGTTCAATTTATACAAAACGTGAAGAAGCAATAAAGGAAAGAGCCTATTAAGTTTTTTACGTTACAAACTAACATATTTGTTTATTTGTCACCTTCCAAATCTTATGTACTTATTGTGGAGATTCTGCATACCTACTTACTTTTAACGTAATTAAAAAAATAACAATTGTTTTCAGGGACGAGCTCAAACCAGTGGTACACATGGGGACCGCAGCATTTACAGTACAGATTATGCGGTTCATGTTGGCAATACTGGAAAAAATATGGTGGCCTGAAAGTTAGCGATGTAAGTGGTTTTCACTCTATTTATTCATGCACAACATAATGTATTACCTACTTGCTTAATACCTCATTTTCAAACAGTTCAAATCTTATCTCAATGTCGATTGAGTGCAAAGTGTACACAATCAACATTGAGAAGTATTGGTCATACCGTCTCAAAGCATATATGTGAATGGCTACCACATAATAAGTTTCAATGGCTTTACAAATATGGAATATGTTTACGAGAGAGTTTTGCCCTTTCGTTACTCGACTTTGGATCTAGGTTACTAAGCCCATTAATATATAAATATGTAGTTGTTTACACTTTTCAATTATCTCTATTTATATTCACTTTTGATTAGGAGTTCATGATTGATGAATTTATTCTCAGTCTGCCTCAGTGCAAGCACTTTCTATTTGGTCTAGGTGTTTTGTATGTATAATACAAAAATATAATGTTAAGTTTATCAGAATTTATTATGTTAATTTTCCGGAAATATTAATATATTTTTATTATTTATCCTTAGACTGCCGGCGTGTTCGGCGAGACAGAGGTAGAAGCAGTAAAAGGGCCACGCGGCGAGGGCGAGGAGTCTGCGCTGTCCGTGTCACATCGCCCGCATCGCTGCACGGTGCTCAACTGCGCTAAGGTAACGCATATGAAGACTATTCTAATTCCATCTAATTATTCTACCAGCCGCAGATCAGGCTCATTCACGTATTCATATATTACTTCAACTTAAATACTTTTGATTCTTTTCACATAAGCTTTTAAATGCATTTCTGTAAAGTAATGTATGCAATATCTCCTCAAAAAAAAACAAGCTAAGATATGGGTCATCAAAGTTCTGTTGGAGAGTGGGGGCTTGACCCCACTCAAGGCTTGTTCGCCAAGACAGAGTTTGGATTATTTATTAATTTTTTGGAGTTTTGGATTATTATGCAGTGAACGCAAGAAAACGTTAGTAAATAGGAGCCCATTTTTTTTAAATAATCTAAACGGCGCACTAATTTTTTTTTGTTATCTATCGACTACTGTATAAAACCGGATTACCTTATAACGGATTCGTTTTATCTTCATTTATATAGCATACTAAGTCGACCCGACAGACGTTGCCCTGTCCCACGTCTCAAAAAACAATATCCAGTTGACCGTATTGTGAATCTAAACCATTCCCGGATCCCCGTGAACACACAAAAAAATTTCATCAAAATCGGTCCAGTCGTTTGAGAGAAATTCAGTGACATACACACTCACAGAAGAATTGTATATATAGCATATAGCAGTTGTATAATGTAGTATTTGTGCAGGAGTTCAAGCTGCGCGCGCACCTGGCGCGGCACGTGGCCACGGCGCACGGCGCGGGCGGCGAGGGCGCGCGGCCCGTGATGAAGACGCGCGCCGCCTTCTACCTGCGCGCCTCGCCCTTCACGCGCCTGGCGCGCCGCCTCGCGCGCGCGCTGCGCCGCCCCAGGCACTTCGCGCGCGCGCCCTTCTCGCCCATCAACCTGCAGCAGGTCAAGCACGAGTGTGAGTACCGCTTGCCCTTCTTATACTACCTTCTTACGTCCCGATTTATTATGCTACATAAACAATAAATATTGAAATGAAAATTTGTTCACTTACAAATATACTGTAGGCCCAGTACCCTATGATTATTGTAACATTGCTATCTGCTACTTTAGCTCAGCTTCGAAAATAGTTAGAATGTACGTCGTTTTGTGATTTTCGTAAAACTCGTATAGATCTTTTGATTATGACAAGTATGGCAACACCTCAATATGATGTAACGGTGCTCAAAAGAGGCTCAAGTCCAGTAGTAAACATAAATGGCTGAAAAAAGAAATAAAATATGGGTCCATCACCACGCTCGTCAAATGCGACAACGTGCCAGAGCTGAGTCTCGTTCGTTGTTCGGCAGGGTATAATGAAGTCCGTAAATAATGTGCATTGGTACCTGTGCAGGTTCCGTGGCGATGGCGGGCAACCTGGGCGGCGCGGAGCTGCGCGGCAGCGGCGGCGTGGCGCGCGTGCGCGGCGCCGTGTCGGGCGTGGCGGCGCGGCTGGCGGCGGCGCGCGGCTCGCCGCTGCCCGCGCGCGCGCACGACTGGCTCACGCTCACGCCCAAGGACCGCATGCCGCTGCCCAACCACGTCGCCTTCCCCAAGCCGCCCAAGGCGCCAGGTGAGTGCTCCGCGCGCTGTACCTCTACTGCACAGGAAGCTGCAGCCTTGGAATGCCGTTTGCCGCAGTCGACGTTGCCTCTGCATTTGGCAATTTGACGCGTACTTCTCGGATCTAAGTCTGCAACTCTAACTTCGATCGCCAAGTGTGCGCATCTTGCGAACAGAGTTAGTTGAGCAACGCTATTGACTGACTTCCAGACCGAGGACTGTGCTATATCCATTGTTATATACTGTCTAATGTAAGGTTAGAAAAAGTATACTAAAGAGACCAGTAAAGTCCTCGGGAAGATGATTTTCTTCAACCATTCTCATGACATTTTAATCTTCAACAAAGTAGTTTTTAAAACATCTGACCGTTTAACATTTCACTTAGTTGTACTACTGGTCAGTTTATCGACAACATCCTTCTCAATACATTTTATGATTGTACTAGTAGTAGTATTAGTGAAACCAGTAGTGGTAATTTAATGCGAAACTTTGTGAAGGTAATTAATTTGTTTGTGTGTAGACGGCAGCCTGATGTACGAGCGCGTGGTGTCGCGCGCGGAGATGGAGGCGCGCCGCGCGGCCGAGGCGGCGCCCGCGCCCGCGCCCAACGCGCTCAAGCGCCGCGCCTACGACGACATCAACGGGCTCGACAGTTAGTACACACAACCTTATTTTACCACACGTCAAATACATCTGCAACATACCTACCCCAGTAGCCCTGTACACAAATTCTATAGGTAGCCCTGTACACAAATTCTATAAGTACTCATAAAACTCGAATTCACTTGAGTGGCCATTGAAAGTATTTATTTGACAGGTGAGTTTATTTATTAGGATAATTTGAGAATTTCTGTATAGAAAACCACACGCCACAGAATTGCTCGTGTTTTTGGATTTTACCGCGGTAAAATTTAGCCTTTATACACTTCCTGTGCTATTAAACACTGAAATATTTTTTTATCCAATGGGACTATTATTTCCTAAGATTAGCGCGTTCAAACAAACAAACTTCTTCAGCTTAAAATAGTATATTATAGTATACATTCCACTTTAGCAGTAGCTTAGTAAGGTTCGAGATGCGTTTATAGAATGTATCTACTGTTTTAATAGAAAAACGTTTAAATAACGTTGGGAGTTAGTATAGTAGTTAGTATATAACGGTTCGCTTTTTCTACTGACTATGATCACATTAACTTGTATTTATATTGTAAAAAGTTGAACACGGGCTGTAAACTATAACGGTCCGTTTATAAAACGACATTTTATATTCTATGATGATTTATATAAAAGAACGAAAAACTCATTATCATCAAGCATTTGCACACATGTACATATTAACATTATCTGTAGGTAGTGCTTTTTTTAGGATCCTGTAATTTTATGGTTTGGTTAGGTTTGATTATTAAACTTTGATCCCTTAAAACACTTATGATTTTATATAGTTTTGCAAACTTTATGACTAATAAATACACTATAGTAGATTTACTAATTATATACATATTATTTATCAAAATATTATAAGTTGAAAAATAACAACTACATATCCACAAAATAACATCAAATTTTGCCTCTTTAGGCAGATGGCGAACAAGGAAACACAAACGAAAACACAAGAAATTGACGCCAATGCAAACAAATATTTTATAAAAAAAATCTGGTTAGTTCTGGAAATCCCAGTAGATAGGAGTCGTAGCTAGTTGAGACCCATTCTCTCTCATTTTTATTATATTACTAAAACACATTATCTTCTTTCTGTGCTTTCAATTGGATAACAGCTCCAGGTATGTGTGACATGGTATAATGTAATTTATTATTCTATGGTATATTGTTCCCACAGCTTGACCACTTGCAAATAGTTACCGCAAGCGACAATAGTTATTCATTACAATTATTTATATAACCACAAAAAACTACTATTACTATGAAATTACTATGAAAAGCTTGTTGGTTTTTAAATAAAAATTACCCTCATTAAGGGCTGATCGAACGTCAGTTAAACTTCATTACATCACACAAACTATTTTAATTAACTTGTTTTAATTAAATTATTTACAAATAAACAATTTCATGATAAACATCGTTTATATTTAGCTACTGTTAATAGAACAAAATAAAGATGCTTTTGTGCAGTAGTTTGGGTCTTGCACTGCACTTTACAATCAAGAAAACCTCACAAGGAACATATGAACGGGAAAAATGCAACATTATTGTTATGTTTCAGGAGGCGGCGCAGCCCGCAGCACGGCGCCGCCGCCGGCCAAGCGGCCCAACAAGCACCCGGCGCCGATGCAGCGGCCCTCGCGCGAGCAGTACGCGGCCATGTGCGCCCGCGCGCAGGCCACCGGCCAGCCGCTGCCGGCGCATGTCTTCACACACGTCAGTACCATACATAACACATTCATTTCCTGATTTACAGTGCCTAACGCAGCGCAGACAGGTTTATTACCAGCCGAAATCCACGCTGGACGCCACGTCCAGTGGCCATCCCGAAATTAAATTAAACTCGTGCTTTTTCGAGTCTGTGATAAAACTGGCGTAATAGGTATTTCGTGCATTAGAACCCGCTTTTCAATTTATTACATTAGTACCATGAGTTTCCACCGTTATGAGAGGTCTACTTCCTCTCGGCAGGCATGGATAGTTCTTTACACGGGTGGATATATATACATACATATAAACCATCCTTTAAATTATGTCTATTATTGCTGAAAACTGAATTATTTATATGTTACTGAATTAGTGTATGCTTAAAAGATTGCGGAAGCGACTTTATGTTATATTTGCTAGAAGAAGATGCATGACCCCGAATTCTCATTTGTGTGATAAATTGATAATTAAATGATTTGTTTCACTTGTAGGTGAACGGCAAACCGACAAACATAAGCGGTCGTGGCGGGCGCCGCCATGTCATCTCGTGGATGGACGCACCTGATGATTTGTACTTCAGAGCCACTGAAGCCGCTAAGTAAGCATTGTTTCAATTATTGCTTACTTCTATGGTAATATATCTTGTAGGTACAAGAAATATCAGGGACAGTAACGTTGTTTCAGTGTGTTTCAGAAAGAGCTATCAAGGAAACTTTCAGAATTACCACATGATTTTCTCACAGATGATGAAAACATTGTACTTAATGCTGATGAAAACAAATACAATCTTTCAAATAAAAGTGCAAAATCTATGGCAGATTTTTGTGCTTAGATTCTTAGATAGAACTTCACTATATTAGTACACACATTATCTAAATATTACACTGAAGAGTAGCGCTGTATTCGTGTACAGTATTGCATCGTGAGTCCCAGAGCGGCGTTGGAATAAATTTAATTTAGAAATTCTATGTCGACATGACTCCTGCAGACCGTCACTCCGTGTGTCCAACAGTCAACTGAATGTCGTATCTTTCCATAGAAACGCGCGACGGAGCCTGAGCTGCGGGTCGCTGCGGCGCGGCGCGCGCGCCCCGTGGCGGGCGATGCGGGGGGCGGCGGGCGCGGGGGCGGCGGGCGCGGCGGGCGCGGGGGCGGCGGGCGCCGGGGGCGGCAAGGCTGCGGCGCCGGCGGCCGGCGCGCCCACGCCGCCCATGCACCTGGTGATCCTGGACTGACCGCCGCCGCGCCCCTACACCATGGCGGCGCTCCTCGGCTCCCAGTGACGTGTAAATACCGCGCGCCCGAGAACTTGTACTTTTTCGTAATCGAATCGCCGAGAATGGATTCTGTAGATAATATTTTAACTATATTGTTCTTATGTGGTTTGATCTGGCGTCGAGCAAAATAATGTATTTGATACATAAAACGATATGTAAGTCTATTTCATTCGGAGATTCATTGTAGGATAATTTACAATTTTTTTCATAAATAAAGCACAAATTGAAATACTGTGATGTTTCATTTAACGAAAAGCTCATATATGCTAGTTCAGACCTCAGCCCTCAGAGATGTGCGTGGTAGCTGTATCTGATATCCATCTATCATTCTCCAGTTGCATTTTCAAATCCATCAATCAACTTTTGCTTGTAGGAAAATGCCCTGATTGCTAGTTATATATATATGTGATTATAATCACTAAAGCTGGTTACTAATCACACAATGATAAATCATTACCATATTCACCACAGCTAGTTTTAGCCAAGTACCGGGCATAGGCTTTTCATAGTTCTTGTCATGGATGAGGAAGCGGGTTGAATAGGACCGTGGGCTACCCGTTCACTCTGACGTCACACGACGTTATTATGAAAGCAGGACTAACTCCAAGCCAAATTTAGGGTCTGGGTGTTTTCTATGTATCTGAGTTTGGGGTTAGGTGTGCTTAGTCCCGAGATAAAAAAATATAGAATTGAGCCGATTTTCTAATCGTTTCTATCTACTACTAATTATCAGTTTGTTGGTTATGTCAGTTAAACATACATTTATTTACTACCAACAAAATCTTAATAGCACTTTGATCACTCCGAATCTACTGCTTCAGCCACTTTAACAGAGAAGATTGTTTCATAGCTGGTGATAAAATATAACGGAAAATAAGTGTATAATAGTAACTGTAGTATTAGTAAGAATAAGAATAAAAAACATTGCTTAAAGTTATTACAAAAAAGAACTAAAAACGTAACATAGCTAATAAGGTACAATTAAATTTATAAAATCAATTATTAATTCTCTTAATCTAATCTCTCTTAATCTCTCTTTGCCTAAAGTGGGATAATCTCAGCTTGATGCCGACAAGCTGTTTAACTTGTGCGGCGCTGATTTTCAGAGAATCACATACGACTGATTGATGTTGCATTAGGTTATGTTTAATATATATCATCTTTCTTTTTTGCTAGCTAATATTTACTTTTATTCACTTATTACAACACGGGTCTATAAACTTTTTCAAACTTAATCATAATTTGGTAGAACATAGTACATATTTGATTAAATAAATCTGCGCAAGGTATTTATTACTTTTGTGTGTGAACTTTTTAATTAAAGAACTAGGACCTAAGTACTGCAATCGATATATATCATATATTATTAATAGGTTAAGTGTTTTCAAAATAGAAGTAGTAACAAAATTAAAAATGTTTTGGTATTTATATATTTATTTTATTTTTATTTACTTGTTATTTAATATTGAAATTGTTATTAAATATAGTATAATAGTAGCAAGTTATTAACGCCAACATTACTTGATTTTTAATTTAAAGGAAGTCGAAAGTTTGCAGACTGCCGCTCTATTAGATTTTTTTTATAAATTGTATTACGTAGCTGGTAACGAATCAGTTAGTTACCAAAGTTGCTAAAGCGGAATTTGCTTATGAAAATCTCATCACTGCACATATCATTATAGGATAATGAAGCAGCCTGTTCATTTTTATTAAACACTCAGTGGTTGCAGTTGGCGGTCATCTGCGCACACTGAACACACTAAAACAGTAATGAACAGCAACTGCATACCATGGCAGCTGGATCGCCACTAATCAACCATATTATTTTTAACTTAAATGAAAAGTTAACGATCGGTCATTTGTTAAATTTGCCAACATAACAAAAAAGACTGAAAATATTGTAGGTTTTGTTTGTTAGATATGAATAATTTGTCTTTAAAATAAATATAATAATTAATCAGACTAACGAACAACAATTCATTTTTATTTATAAGTATAGATTTATCTCGAGATTACGTCAATACATCTGATTTGGCCCAGACGTTTGCTCAAGACATCCACGGTATATTACTTATGGATAAAATAAAATACATAATTTGGAAAAGTTATATTTATTCGAGTACATAACTACATCTTATTATAAATGGATAATATAACTATTTTCCGTAAGATAAATATGATTCAAGAGGAGACGTGCTTTCGCGTCTTAATAAGCGCTATCACATAATTCGAAGTCTGTGGTATAATAATGTTTGCATATAAAAATATTTGCTATAATGATCGAATTTAGGAGTGACCACAATCTTACAATCCACTTTAGAAGTTTATAAAAGCAAGCAAGATATTCGACAACCCTATCATAGCTTTACATTCTTTAAAAATACATTAAAACTACTATTCATAAAAAAATAGTTAGCAAATAAATACAATCATTACACGATTGTCAAACTTCGATAGAATTGTCGAAAAATGGCACTATTATGTACTTTTATCCTTAACAAAACGTAAATATTATTCAAATTATAAGAAAAAGTAACATAACACAAACGAGAAAGAAGAAAGATTGATACGAATAAATAATATAACGCAAATAATATGAAGTACATTAGAAAATTTATAATAGCATCAAGAATACGCAAATCATCAAGATTCTTAGAATAACTAGTTCCACTATTGCCGTCTTTCTATAAATACATACGTATTCTGTGACTTTTATCAATAATTAAATATTGAACTCTTTCGTTTTGTAACATAACGTTATTTTCTTTAAGGTACTTTACAGCGATACCTTTCTTTACATTACTTACTATATGAAATGCGTAAACCTAAGACTATAAAAAACAAAAATCATGGTATACAAATAAAAGATCACTCCCAAAGTCAACTCGACGCAATGATGTTCTATAAATGTACCCAAAGTTTAAATTGAGCAGATGTATTACAACTACTTTACATTAGTCAACTATGTTGCCTGAAACATTCATCGTAGGCCTCCGATTAAACATGCTATATTATACAGTTCCGCCGTAAATGATACATCAAAAGTCAGTCCCTTAGCGCCACTAACTGTCCTTATAATACATAATCCATCGCTTCAACTAAATTGCAGTAAAACTACCACTACACTGTAATCTCAAGCCTAGGGCGCCGGCCCGGCGACGAACCAACATCGACGGGTCAACCAGACGCCCATCATCAATAAACAAAATAAAATACTCGTTATAAAAATACTGTACAATTATAATAATTATATTGAAGGTAATAAACTTTTACACGTAAACCTTAAACTTTTAACGCTCTGAGAACTACTCCGCGCTCAATACACCCTTCTCATTATATACAATGTCTATTTTTACATGTTACGTAAACACACATCAAAATTTGATCCCAAAACTGTAGTCTTTACCTCGTTTTATTTTCTAAATTAAATAATGAGATCGAACATAAACATGGAACTGCCAATGATCGAGGAACAGTGTTCAGATATATTCAGATATTTATGTCGTAATCATAGTACAAAAATACAGTACCTACGTTTCTATAAATTTGGACGAAGCCAGAATTGTTCTGATTCATGAAACATTTTCATTATACTTTCAAGTTCAAGGCACTGATTGTCAACAATTGATAACCGTCTTTGTTTATTAGTTCATCTTATATTCTTACCCTAAAATAATAGCCAATATTAAAATAGTTTGCAGTACAAATATTTCGTAAGAAAATACACACAGGACTCAGCATACATAGTCTATACTAAAATATAATATTTCAGTGTAATATACATTCTTGTAAATAGATTTCGCGTGGAAACCGCAATTTATACAAATATACTTGATCTTGTATGCAAAATATACTTTCTATCGAATAAACACCGTATTTAGCACGATTGGAAAACTGGATAGGTGGGATGTAAATATTGGACGGGATCGCGCGTCGTTTCATTGGAATGTGACGCGCTCCGCATGACGTTTGATGCTGATTGTGAGTGCGTGGTCTACAACTATATGTTACAGTGTCTTGCAAACATCCGTGCAAGGGGAACGTGCTCAGTCTCGCGTCAGACTTGCGCCAGCGCCGTCCTCATTAATCAGTGCTTCGACAGGTTGAGGGGCAAATCTGAAAATAATGAGTAAATAATAATTATTATAAAGCTATGATAAAGGGGAACGAACACGTTTGATACTAGTCCCCGACCTTTCCATTCTCCCGACATTTCTTGGACATTATTTTTTTTGAACATTGTTTTTTTTTATTTATATCCGTTTAACATATATCCTATTTTCGAGGATTTGAGTTCACTAGGTTTGTTTTGCACAGACATTCATTTAAATAAACGAGACATGGCTAGATATGATCATTAGTGATTATTCTACGGCCGAATTGCTGTTTTATTGTCAAAATAAGAGTCATGTGAATCCTCACCCGATGTAGGTTCATCCTTGGGTATGTGGTCGGTGAGCAACGGCAGCGCAAGAGGCGCCCAAGGGCTCGGCGCAGGCGCCGGCGGCACGTACTGCATCCACAGCGGCGGCGGCGCGCGGTACAGCCCCGGCAGGTAGCCGTACCCGTACCCGTACACGTACGGCACCTCCGCGCCGGCCCAGCGCGGGAACCCGCCCCCGGCTCCCGCGCCGGCGCCGTACCTGTACCGGGACGGCTCCGGGCTCGGGCTCGGCGCCGGCGACGGCACGCTGCACGGAGACGAGGGCGGCGGCGGCGCCGGCGGCTCCTCGCCCATGCTCAGCAGCGAGTGGATGCTGTAGCTGCTAACGTGCTTGGCAGGCTTCGCGGGCGCCGGGCCCGGCTTCGGCGGCGCGTGGCTCGGGCCCGGCGGCGCGGGGTACGACTGCGTGGAGAGCGGCGGCGCGGGCTGCGGCGCCGAGCGCGCGCGCCGCTTGCTGCCGTCCTCGAGGCTGACGCGCTCCAGCTCGCGGAGGATGCGCTTGCGCGGCGACACGATGGCGTGCTCCTGGCGGCAGTGCGCGAGCTTGGCGTTGACGGGCGCGGGCGGCGCGCGCTCCGCCAGCCGCGCGACGGCGCGCGCGAGCAGTTTGCGGCGCAGGCGCGGCCGCGTCTTGCGGTACACGCGCAGCTGCCGGTACTGGTGCTTCTTCAGTTTCATGCGGTAGTAGAGTTCGCGGTCGTCGGGCGGTTCGTCGTCCGCGTCGCCGTTGCGGTGGCCGTTGAGCGCGGGCGGCGCCGGCTCGAAGGGCCGCCTGCGGCGCGCGCGGCTGACGGCCTGGATGTGCGCCGTGGTGAGCGTGGCGGGACGGCAGTAGTAGAGCGCGAGCTCCTTGGAGAGGTTCTTGCGCGGCGCCTGCTGCTTCCAGCAGTGGTCGCGCTGCCAGGGCGAGGAGTGCAGGCTGCTGTTGTCATCGGAGACGGAGAGCGGCGGCGGCGCGGGCGGCGTGCCGGGCGGCGGCGCGCCGGCGGGCGGCCAGAACGTCTTGCGCGGCACGGACACCCAGCCGCCGCCGCCGCCGCCGCCCTCTCGCGCGCACCCGCGGACCAGCTCCAGGATGAATTTTCCATCTAAAACAACGACAAATTCGAAATAAATATTTTATTTCCCCTTTTACTATTCGGTTTTGGAGGTTTTTCTGTTCACGTCCGTAAGTGTTAACCCACTGAACCCTTACACGTGACCTCCGGGTGGTGCTATTAACAGACCCTGGTGGTAGGCTTCGGCCGCGGCTTGTCACCACACTCCGGACTGGGCCAGTGCGTAAAACGATTTTTTTGTTTACCTTCTAGGTCTTCATGCCCCATCTTAGACCAAATCGTCACGTTACATCAGGTCAGAATGTGGTCAAATAAAGGCTTATCTAATCTAGCATTAAAAAATGGTTTTTACGTCATCCGTCTATGCGATGGATGTCATTATTTTCTTACAAAAGAGAAATATTTTTAATACGATATTTTTGTTCGTAAGTTGTCAAAGAAATAAATAAAATAAGAGCAACTGAACTGCATGGAGTGAAGTAAGGAAATGCACAATAAAGTTTAAAATTATACGAATTTTAAAGTACCCTAGGATTTAAAAGCACAAATTCTAATTAACGAGAATGGTCTTCATTAAAACGTTTGTAATTCCAATGCAAATCTCTATTATAGATCTTATCAGTTTGTAATGCCTGTGCATAATATATGGAATTGTATAAAAATGCAATAAATTATATACTTAATGATGATCGAATTATATAAAACTAAGTAGTGCCCGCGGTGTTACCCGGGTTATAATTATTTTTCCCGCGTAATTACACTTTCCCACTGTTTAAAGTATTTAAATCGGTTCAGTAGTTTTCACGTGATAGCGTAACAAACAAACTTACATTCACATTTACATACTTGTACAATTATATTAAGTAGGGATACAAAATTCTAACATTTACAAATGATTATTTCCTTATTTACCTAAAAACTTATTCCAAATAACTAACTAGCTGTTCACGCCACAGCGTTGTCCGTGTTTCATGGATTTTCCCGCGGTAATTGGTAAAAAAAAAACTTTAAAACGGACCAGTACCTAGATTCTGAGATTAACGTGTTCCAACGAACTAACAAAGCTAAATCCTATTGAAATTAATAGCAATAGATATAATAAATAAAGCAGGAGTAAATAAATAAATAAATATTGTCGGACAATCCACACAGCAACATCGAGCCTGTTGTAAGCGTGTGTTACGGGTACTACACATCTGATAAACTTAATATAATACATGTACATATATAGATGTTTATTACACATTATATGATGGATCCAACAGAGCACCCAACTCAATCTGATCTTGTTCATGTCATGTAGCCCGTGGAATAGTTAATCCTTCGTCTCGGCGTGGCTAATACCGTGTCCAACAAGAAAGCCTCAACAACAACGCAAAGCAAAATGAGCAAACATTAAACATTCCAAAGCCATCACTAATTAAAATATTATTGAATCCATACCTATACTATAAATGCTAACGTAACTCCGTTTGTTCCTCTTTCAGGCAAAATCTACTGATTCAATTTAAAATTAATTTGATACACAGATTTTCTAGAGCCTGAGCAAACACTAGGCTACTTTTAACCGTGGGAAAATGTAATTTCGTTCGAAAATCCACTGTCACGCGGTTAACACCGTATGGTGCACATATAATATGGTATGTATAGGATATTACACAATTGTAATGTTAATACAGTTGCGAATGCAACCATCCATATATTAAAAACGTGAAAGTTTTTGAGGAAGTAAGTAATGGAGTGAGTTATGATGTTTGTTGCACTCTCATAAAGTATATATATACTGAATGGATTTTTTTGAAACTTCACAATAATATAGCTTATATATTAGATTAGCACTTATGCTACTATTAACGCAGTCAAATACCACTTTCGCGGGTAAATAAATTAATGCGAGGAAAGCTTGATTTGGTTCAAATTAGACACAGATATGGCTGGCTTTCGATAAAAGACAAAATCTATAATATTAAATTGTAGTACTTTCTTTTGCAAGCAAGTGTTCTCGTGAAATGAAGAATTTATTACCTACTATATGTATGTTTATTTTGTAAAGAAAATTATATAAGCACCTACACTGATGGCTTTAAGAAAACAGTAGGGAAAGTATGCGTTGCTAACTGGTAACCTCCTTGCAATAGTCCTTGTAGTAGGTTTGTATGCAGAATGGGTTACCAGTACCAGTCAGTGACACATACTGTACCTACTTACATTATTCTTCATGATAATCTTATCATTCCTTTGTCCATAAATCTTAATTCATGTATGTAATCTGATATGCTGTAGGAGTTAGTGACTAAGCAGAAATAGCAGGTTCAATAATCCTTAGAAATAGATCTGATTATCCATGTGTTAAAGTGCAGTGTAATGTAATACAACTCCCAACACAATGAATAAATCATTGCTTTAAGGAATATTTGTTTAAGTAGGTAGTGACAAAACCACAGTAATATTATCTTTAGTATTACCGTGACATAACAATTAACTCGTTAATCCCCAAGCGGTAGCCGGTTACCGCTTACCTGACCTTATTACCTGAGGTGAGGGTCAAGGAGTTAAATATAAAATGGGTTTTTACTATAGATTAAAATTTGTGTACTTTCATAAGTAAAAAGTTATTCACCCAATAATGAAGGTACATAAATTTGAACTGAATTTAGATGATAGCTGTAGTAGCGTCTGTAGCATATTTGTATTTTCAAACTGATCAATGTCCATCAATATGTACATACAATATATTCATACCTGTGTATATATATACATATGTACAAACAGTGATTAAAAATTAAACTTCAGTGCATCTTTTAATCACTTGGAAAAATTATATTAAATACAAAATATTTACCTAGTACTACTAATTCCGCACAACTTATACAATATTACCTACATGGTTTTGTTTGTTGATATTACTTATCACTGAATTTTATACAATAGGGACGAAATGAAATCAATCATTTGTATTAAAATGAAAACTGCTATTCAAAGCTCATAATGATAGCAATAAGAAACAAGTTGATAATTTGACCTTTGACTAGAACATGATTATTTAAATTAGCTACAATCTCATAATTTAAGTACAAATTACTATGTAGGTACATACTTATGTGTATTCCATTGAGAGCTACTAATTGTTATTATCTACTTGTTTGACTAAGATAATTAATAAGTATTTAAATAACCACTTGCACTTTGTGTGCTTATACTTAGTAGTATTTGTATTCAGAATGTGCTGGGTTATCAATGGATGAAGCAAGTCACCACTTACAACAATAGCATTGTTTCAATACATGGGTCATAGCTTAATATAATCTTATGGTGTTTCCTCAACACCTACATAATGTAGTGTAATATTCAATATGTATCCATATCCACACAGCATTGAACAACAAATTGAGCTGAGCTTGAATTATGGATGTTATAATTGGTACTACATTTTTGGTTTCATAATTTTTTGCGACATTCATTCAATAAACTGCCAATGAAAAGGCAAAAGTAATTATGGAATAAACATAATAAACTTAAGTAAATTAAATATTAACTCCTTGACCCTCACCTCAGGTAATAAGGTCAGGTAAGCGGTAACCGGTTACCGCTTGGGGATTAACGAGTTAAGTAAGAGTACTAGATCAGTCCTTTAGTCCAGAAGTGGACTATTACAGGATGATGAACCAAAATTATTACATTGAAAATTAGTACAGTAGAACAGCTACTAGTATTATAAATTACATTACTTGGAACTACCAGCTGATGTCAAACTTATAATACTATAAACAATGTTTCATTCCCATTTGTTTATTTAAATATTCAAATGTTATGTGTCTATATATCTATATATATCTGACAAAAGAATAACTTAATAAAACAGCATCAACTCAACTTAGGATTCTAATTACAAAATAATTAATTTATTTCTATCTTGATTCATATTAAAAAAGTCAGGTAATTCTATTTAAATTCAATAATTACACAAGGTTTATTTATTTTGTTTATTATAAATCCTGAGTAATTATTTTAATAGTTAACAATAGCATGTTTCTTGGTCATAATATTGAAATGAATCATGTTGATTAAACTAGTTTACGGTACAGTGCTCACAACTCCTTACGAAACCCACAACAATAGCTCAGAGGCTGTGCTCAGACAATTGGCATCAGCAGTCCAATGCTTATGTATGCTTATCAGAGCATGAATGACTTTCTAGTTTTTCTACCATAGTGAAAGAGCTTGTTTTCCCTACTTCCTTAGCCTCCAGAAGGCATCAACTATCCTAAACATCTAAATAGGAATGCAATAAGATACTGACCTTTGAAGAACTTGAGCCTTCCACCAGTTGCATTGAGGGAGTTGTGGACTGTTGCATCTTCAGACACTGCCTTACTGCTGCTGTTACCATTCACGCCATGTCTTCTGTCTACTTCCTCTGTCATTTTGGTACATGTTGTCAGAGTTGTGTTTGTTCCTTCCTGTATATGCATTTCATTTCAGAGGGCTCATACGGCACACGAGCTAAAGATCAGTTCGTTTCTTCTCGCCATGTCGAACACAAATTCCGGAACGAGACATCAACCACTCGCGGATACCTACAGGAGTGCGACCTATCCGATCCAGTCCTCATCCTAAGGCCACCTGCGGATCGCGAGCTCTTTGGAAGCTATCATAAATACACATTACCGACACGGTGACTACCGAATTGAGCTACTAATTTGATATTATGTTTCCGTGGTTGCACTTTTGGTTGGACACTTTGTAATCAGACTACACAACTAAACCTCGACACCAAATTCCCGATGATAATCGGGCCCACGGTAGAACTCGATAAAAAGCTGTTCGTTTTTCAGCACATAGTTCATTCACACCCAGCAAGCAGCAGCATCCATTTTGATTCGTTCAAAAATCAACGATTCGTTTCCAATCCTTCCAAATGGAATTCATAATTTTTTGACGAAAATTGGTTTCTATAATTTTCTAATCTGTGGGTAAACACGTAGTAGAATATTCGTTTGAATACAGTACCATCTACCGTTGAGTAGCAATAACACTGAAGTAATATCACAAGTAATAGATGGCGCTAATGCAAATACTACTATTATGTATTTTTCTGACAAAATTAAATAATGATGCAGTTTTATTACCACGAATATTTCTTAACTAGCGGATATATCTTAACTACACACTACTACTAAACTATTTTGATCATATCTGTAAATATTATTATTTATATTAGTGTCTTTTCCTATATTATCTGGGGGCACGGCAGTGCCCCCACCAAGTCGAGCAAAAAAGCGGCACGGCCGGGCCGTACCATCCTTTTCTCGAAGCAATTCAGGCCATTTTCGACCCCCTGTAACTTCGTTGTGGATAAAACTATAAGACTGAAATTTTCAGTAACCATGCAGGATTGTAAAATGTACACGGTATATTTCAAATTTCATTCAATTTGAACCAGTATTTTAAGAATTATAACGGGTCAAATTTCGTAATTTTGTCACTCACTCACTGACTGACTGACTGACTGACTCACCGATCATCAAAATTCTAAGGCACTTCTAGCAGACCTAGAAGCTTCAAATTTGGAATCTAGGTACCTAGTGTTTGGTGTATGAATCAAGGAAAAACTAAAAAATCTAGAAAAAACCGGTATAGAGGGCGCTGTTGTACCTTTTCTCGAAGCAATTCAGGCCATTTTCGACCCCCTGTAACTTCGTTGTGGATAAAACTAGAAGACTGAAATTTTCAGTAACCATGCAGGCATTGTAAAGCACGGTATATTTCAAATTTCATTCAATTTGAACCAGTATTTTAAGAATTATAACGGGTCAAATTTCGTAATTTTGTCACTCATTGACTCACCGATCATCAAAATTCTAAGGCACTTCTAGCAGACCTAGAAGCTTCAAATTTGGAATATAAGTAGGTAGTGTTTGGTGTATGAATGAATCAAGGAAAAACTAAAAAATCTAGAAAAGACCGGTATAGAGGGCGCTGTCGCAACGCCACGTACGTATATACGAAATATGTACTATCGTAATAACAATGCGAAATATAAATAAATCCAATCTAGACCGGCAAAAAGAAAATTATATGGACATAATATACAATAAGTAGAAGGTACCGAAAAGGAAAAAAGTAGAACTGTCTACAAAATACAAAAAGAAATGAGATCCCATCAAAAACAATACTTGTCAAAAAAACCAAGTCGCGCAACTCAGTTGTTCTGCGGTGAAAAGTTGTGAGATCCAAGTAAATCCAAGTCTTCAAATTTCGTCTCAAAATTCTTTAATGTTTTATATAAATATATTGAGACTTGGCCATCGCACTAAATAATTGAATTTACACGTGTTTTCAGGCGATTGAATTAACACGTGTTTTCAGGCGATGGCCAAGTCTTAATATATTTATATAAAACATTAAAGAATTTTGAGACGAAATTTGAAGACTTGGATTTACTTGGATCTCACAACTTTTTACCGCAGAACAACTGAGTTGCGCGACTTGGTTTTTTTGACAAGTATTGTTTTTGATGGGATCCTATATTAACTTCTAGCAAGGCAAGTTTGGATAAAGGGCTAATGAAATATCTATTTCGTATTATCATTATATTAGTATTATTATGTATTAGGATTATTCACAGTAGAAACAAAAAAAAAAAATTATCAAAGAGTGCTTCTTTCATCATTAGGAGTTTGTCCTAATCCTTTGGCAACTTCACTTATGCATAGCCACTGGCCATCAGTGCCTTCTCTCCATAAGCTGACTCTGTTGTCTCCTCCAGACACAGCCAGGATGTTTCCAGTTAAAGACCAGCTGACACTCCATACAACATCATCAAATGTGTTCAGTATTGTTGGTGTCCAAGACATGTTGTCGTCACTTGTCCAAATGACTACTCTTTTGTCTTGAGAGCAACTGGCAATCATAGAACGCTGGAGCCCAAAAGAAGGGGCCCATGCAACATCTCTAACCCAGTCCATATGCATCTCAAGCTTATTTTCTTCAACCCATTGATCACCTTGCTCCTTCCAAATCTAAAATAAACATACACATCATCACATTACAATTATAGCAGGATTATTAATACAAAAACAAATAATAAATGCCTTGATATTTAATAACGCAATGCCAGATCAGATCTAGACATATGTACTTACCTTTATCAAATTATCACATCCACCAGTAACTATCCTTCTTGGAGCCTCTTTATTGCTCAGCGGGTCAAGGTTCAAATCAGCAGATATAGCTGGGCACCAGCTTACAGAGTTGACGCCGATAGCATGTGCTCCAGGTATCTTCTTCACATCCCAGTTGCCTGTTTCCTGCACATAAGTGATGATGGAAATGGAACCATCTGAGCTGCAGCATGCGAGGATAAGGCCGTAATCAGCCGGGGCCCATGCAACGGAATTCACAGAGCTCTCGTGACCTGTGTATTCGTACAGTTTCGTCCATTCGCCGGCTTCTTTCCATATAATAACTTTCCTGTCATAAGAACACGATGCCAGAAGGTTGCCGTACTTCGGGTGAGCCCAGGCAATCTGCCACACGGGCCCAAAGTGCCCTTTCAAGTCAGCAGCAAGTGTTTGTGTTCCGCTCTTGACATCGTAAATCTTGACGGAGTGATCAGATGAACAAGTGGCTAACCTCAATCCATAGTAGTCCAATTCGGCATCGTGTATCATATCTTCATGGCCTGTGTCGATTGTATTTAGAACGGTAATCATTTTGGATGATTTCACAGACCGTATTCACAAAATCAACCGCAAATGCAAACTGCTGGCTGCAAAGCAACGTAAACGTCATTTGACACACGTCAGTAAAAGGAATTGTCATGTCAAGTTGAGCGATAACTCAGTCAGACTAACTCAGAAACAGAATATTAGTACTAAATGTATTCATTCACTCCCTCACGTGATTCCGCGCCGCGCCGGCCCGCGCCGCGCCGCTGACCAAAACAGAGGGGTGTTCTAAATAATTTTGACGTGTCTGTCTGTCTATCTGGGACATCATAGCTCCCGAACGGATGGAACGATTTTAATTTGTTTTTTTTTGGAGTTTTAACTCCTTAAGAAACGATTTGAGTTATAAGGCTCGGTACGGAAATTTTATGAGGAGTAAAATCAAAAGTGTAACACGAAAAGTGAGCGTTACGTAGAAAGAGACAAACATTATATATCTGTAGGATTGAACGTATAAAAGAATGAGATGGAATACATTACACAGCGTATCTCATTTCTCATAATTATTGCTTGTAAAAAGGTTCCATGACGGCATTTAAAAATAAAAAGGTTGTATGCTGTTCTTACGATATTTAAAAATAAAGAAGGTTCTTTCACTTTTTGAAAACAGAAAACGTGGCTGTATGCAATTTAGATCACTTGGCCTTATGGTCAAGTGACTTTTGCCTGCTTATGACAAATAAAAATAAAAGTTTCATCTACTGTTATATTTCTGAAGTGAAACGCAAAAATATTCCATAGCCATTACATTTATATATATACACATAGAGCATATTATGCATAATATCGTTATTTTACGAGTATGGTCGGTTATAAATATAATCAATGTTTATGATGTATCGGTCACAAGCTATAAGCACACTGTCTTAATACTTCTGGGAAATCTAATAAATGACGTGCGCAAGTTCATTCGGTTATATTTACTTGCCATTTTTAGTTCAGCACTCTGATATTATTAAAATCAATAGTCAACTATTAAATTAAGTACTTAATCATATAAAGCAAGCATGATTTGTTGCTCAGGGACATTCACACAGATAATAAAATCAGTTAATCATAAATTGTCTATTGGAATTTACTCCTTATGAAACGATTTGAGTTATAAGGCCCGGTACGGAAATTTTATGAGGAGTAAAATCAAAAAGTGTAACACGAAAAGTTGAGGTGTTACGTAGAAAGAGACAAACATATATATCTGTAGGATTGAACGTGTAAAAGAATGAGATGGAATACATTGCACAACAGCGTATCTCATTCTCGGGGTCTCCTCTTTGCGCGATACTTCGTAGTCTCGCTGTATTTTATTTATATTATTTTGTAACATACTTTATGTAATACGCTTTAATGAAGTAATATAAATAATCTGAATAATTACAGATATTATGTTTGTTTCTCATAACATTTTAGCAGATGCGTTCATTTACCCTTTTTTTCTATTCGATATATATCATAATAATTATCGTTCGTAAGGAGTAAACTCCAATCGTGCGTCGTAGCTGACACACACACACTTTTTTTTGTTATGAAAGGTGAGTGTAGCGCGAGTGTTCTTGGACATGTTTCATGAAAATCGCTTGTGCCGTTTAAAAGTTATGGGGGTGAGAGTTTGAAAGGAAAACTATTAAATGAAAGCGCATCGCGTGCACATTTCATAATATTATGTTGTTTAAGAAAATGAAGGCATTGGAATCGGGGGTTTTTTTTTATTTAGATTCATTATATTATATTATTATTATGTATTATTAGATGAAAATTGGAAAATTATAAAACATACTCTACGTTTAGATGAGAAGCGTTCAACACGCATAAAATATATGTATTTCCCTTTTTAAATTGGGGTTTTATGAGTATAAAAGAGGGTTTTATGAAAAACGTCATTCATATACTTAAATAAGAGCCATATCTGTTTATTAAGTTCTATAAGGTTATTGATTTAGAGACAAAGGGGCCAGTTTGGTTATAGGCTACATAACTACTTTTGTAATTATGTATTAAATTAAATCTATTTTTTAGAGATTCCATGAAAAAAAGAAACGATTACGACTATAAAGTCACGGCGCTGTCATCTGTCAAGCATGACACATTGCACTCCTTGCAGTCATTATGTTGTCTGTCATTGTCAATCAAACGAAGAAATCTGAAATTCCTTACCTCAAAGATCTAACTAAATTATTTTTTCTCTTTTTAGAATTATGATTGCTTGAATCCACATAAAATGGCTGAAAACCGAAACGGAATATTTAACAGTGTACTACATTTCTTGCAACAGGATTATCGCGGAATAAATGTGTGTAATTCCTACTCTGTTAACGGTAACACTCGAGATGCTTCAATACAAACATTGTTTTCTTCTTACAGGTAGCGATTTACGCTTTAGCGAGTGCGGGTTTAGCCGTATCTATACATAGAATCCGTCCAGTAAGTATAATAAGATTTATATGATAACTACCTAGCACCATTACATAACTAAACATTTCTAATATTTACCAGGTGAGCAAGTTCTCAAAAGCAAGCAAAGTTCCTGAGCATTTCATAAGAAATCACCAACCGTTGAAAGGGGTGTATGCTGGGATCCAACATGACCCGCTTCGAGTTTTAGTGAACCATCAATCACCAATCTTCTTACCACTTTGGCATTCAAGCAAGCCACCTCTACCAGTCAAGGTTATGCAGTTTTAAAGTAAACCAATGACTACTCTGAGATTTGTATTTTTGTTATAAATATTTTATAATTTCCACAGCTTTGGGGTGTTGAGCTAGTGAGTGCAAATGCAGTCAATTGGTTGGAAATTGTGGCAAAGGGTCATAAAATAACATTAAAGCCAATTGCTAAAGAAAAAGATGACCTAGTATCTACAGTGACCTTACATTTACCTCAACTCCAGGTAATTATGATAAATAATATAATTCTATAGAATATTCTATTCTATACATTAAGAGGTAGGTACCACTATTGTATTAAATTATTTATAAAATGTTTCAGGGTAAGAAATATGAAACCATTGACATTGCACAAAAACTAGTAGAACTTGGGTTTGCAAAGGCAGCCATCCCTAAAGGCATCCAGAAGAAAACATTTGAGGCTGAAATTGCTCCAAAAATCCTTTCAGCTGAGGCAAAAGCTAAATCCTTCAGAAATGGAATTTGGTCTGATAAACCTGTACCTGTATATGTGACTCTTGGGAACAAGATATCCCAAAGAGCAGCTGAGATTCTGATGATAACTTTTTACAAACTTATGGGAATTCTTGGATTTGCATCGAAAATTGTGTACTTAAGAGCAAAGCAAGCTATTCTCTTACGACTAAAGAGCAGAGCTGCTGTACCAGCTACTAATAAAGTACAGGCAAGCTAAAAGCATTTTGATAGTGTATGTTAATTACTGTTATAACTTAGTTTAGGTTTGTGTCTATCATGATGGGACAATAAAATAATTTGGTGTTTAACTGACAAGACTATATACTAAATGTAAAAATATTCTTTGAACTGTAAATATAAAACTGTTGGCAAATAAAGATTTTTATAGTAAACATTCAACCATTTTGTTTTAAATTTTTTAAATAAATAAGAACATTGTATAAAAGCGCTGTTTATTCAAATTAAATAGTTATTTTACAATAAAATATATATAATCTTAATTAAAAATATGTAGCAAATGAAATAATACAGCTAAATAATAAAATACTCCATAAAACCATTTTTTGAAATAATGTAACACCAATTAATTTGCCCTAAAATATTTTTTTTTATATTAAAAACTAAAATGTACAAAAGAAAATTTAACAGAAAGAAATACTGTTGAACTACCATTTTATTTTCTACATGCTTAAAATTACTGTTGCGGATATAAAAATAGAAAAGCCAAGTCTTCCCTTACTACCATGGATGCACCTTTACAACATGGGTAAAAAAATACTGTTATGTGGATAGTGAGTTATAGAATTATACTACTTCAGTAGAAAAGAAAAAAATACTTCCAAATAGTGTTACAACCTTTCTGTACTTGCATTATACATTCTAACAAGAAATCAAATGTGTCAGTTTACAATCACATATAGTCTTCATTTCACAATAAAAATAATAAAAATCGTTTACTTGAACAATTTAAGAAAAGGACAGGTTTTTCATTCAGGTGAATATACTTATATATATGTTGAATAATGAAGAGTGAAATCTTCTGGCAAGAATTAATTCTATTGTGCCATCTAGATCACAAACCTGTAGAAATCAGCTACCAATTACAAGATACAGTAGATATTAGCTACCAATTACAAAATACATGAACATCTAGTGACACCACAAATAAAAAGCTTAATACATAGGGTTGTCCATTTAAATGACCTGATTAACAAAAAAACTGGTCTATTTATAAAATTTTGTATCTGTACATCAGACAATTTCAGATTATGAATTTATTGAACTATGTTTGTTTTCATGCTGCCAATCATGATATGTATTCAAGCTTCTATTGTTGAATTTTTTTGTAAATAAAGCAAAATATATTTTCCTTACATGTCTATTATTTACGATTGATAAAATGATAATTCAGCACAGGTTTGTTTCAGCTAGTTTAGTTACAAATGGTGCAAGTCGGATTTGGAAAGTTGTATGTGGTTACTGAAAGATTGGTCATTGGATAAGGTTGCGGTGTAGTTCGGTTATGGCATGTCGGTAGGTCGAGCAGGCGACCTGCGTCAGAGTAAAGA
Source organism: Gymnoscelis rufifasciata (assembly GCA_929108375.1). NCBI lineage: Eukaryota > Metazoa > Arthropoda > Insecta > Lepidoptera > Geometridae > Gymnoscelis > Gymnoscelis rufifasciata. The sequence continues at coordinate 3,716,760 of OV815320.1, forward strand.
GCAGCGCGAGAGCCAAGACGGCGGCTTGCGTTGCGTGTCGTTGGCGCGAAGCTGGTGCGCGCCCGGCCGGCTTTGGGGATTGCTGGCTTCCTGAAACACGATATTGGTAATATTTGTCTCTTAATGTCTGGAAAATGGTGCTGCCACACTTTATTTTAAATCTCTACTAATATAATTAAGCTAATGAGTTTATTTGTGCCAAATATTATTTCAAACATAGATAAATGTAGGTAACTACAAAAAAATACGAAATCAAGAAATTTATTTCCATGAAATCCTAGGGATCCTCTGGCTATGTCAGATGAAGTTACCATATAAAAATAGATTTAAAGGTATAAAATAAACTAAAAATCAGCTAAGAAATGGAAATCAAATTGTCACGATCAAATACGAGACACGCCTTGTAGCCTTGTAACAATTGTAAATTATTGATGAAGTACTAACACAAGTCACTCATGTTATTTCAGCAACTTATAGACGATTAACCACAAGCCATGCTAAGCAATACACTTCTCAAAACTATAAATAACACACGTATTAAAATTTCGCATTATTTAATGCGAGCAATAACAAGGCACCAAATACAATATATATATATAATATACACAGAAGGGTTCAAGTATATGCTCATATATTTATGAACGCGACTGTACATTATTTGCGAGAACTACGTCTACTTTTAACACTTGATTAAAAATACGGTTGTTACTCGTATATGTTCCTGGGACCATATCTCTACAATAAAATCAATAAATCTATTAAATTACATAAACTTAAAAACCATGAACTAAAAACTACAATTAAGCACCATCTTATGAGCCTGAACTATGATCAAACAGAAAATTTGCTGAAAGTGGTATCATAGTGTACAATTCTTTTATATACACATCCCGTGCATCTCGGATTGTATTAATGTAAATTACACTATGTACGTTTATGGTCTCTAGTTAAGAAACATAACTGTATTAAATGTCAACATTGTCTAATGTAATTTATTATGCATTGTATCTAATCTCTAGATTTGTATCTATTATTAGCGGCTGAAAATTGGGAGAGAAGGGAGAGGGAGGAAATATATATATATGTATTAGGGCATGCAATTATCGAAACTTTTCGATAATCGATAATTCGATATTTATCGCTCTATTTATCGATAAATATCGATAATTATCGGTTTTGGTAAAGGAAAAATATCTTTACGTTTCGGCTGCTCTATTTATCCAATCTGTATTTAATTTTTGTATTACCTACTATTAATCTATCTATATCGTTATATACTACTCAAAACAAAATAAGGTCCACCACGAATTTTCCCATTTTTTATTTTTTGGATCGGATTTTTTGCTTCGATTGTTATAAATTTAATAAAACAATGTTTTTTAAATTAAATGAAATAAATTTTAATGCAATTAGACATTATCACTTTTTATGGCTGTTTACACCTGACAATAAATAGCATTAAATTGTAGACTAAAGCACAGCTAACTTGTTTATTTATTTTTTAATATCGGGTATGTCCTCCCCTCTTCGAAACATATTCTTGAAGCCTCGATGGCATGCTCTCAATAAGATGGCGGATGTTTTCAAGTGATATCTCCTCCCAGCACCTTTTCAGCAATTGAATCAACTCTTGCTGGCTGTGGACATCCTCTTCAGCTGCACGGACTCGGCGTTTTAATTGGTCCCAAAGGTCGCAGGCCATGCCATAAGTTGAATATTGGCTTCCTCCAGGACAGAGATAGTCGCCCGGGCTGTGTGCGGTCGTGCATTATCCTGCATCAGGGTGAAACCGTCCACCGCTCGTTGTGAAAATGGGATCACATATGGCCTGACAACCCGTTCGATCTAACTCTGAGACGTCACAGTGCCCTCATTCAGAAAAACAAGGTCAGTTTTACCTTGTAAGCTGATCCCGCCCCAGACCATGACATTGGGACCACCATATCTGTCACGTTCGTGAATGCAAGGATCGGTAAATCTTTCTCCGCTTCTTCTCCGCATACGTCGATCGTCACTAAAATACTTCACCTTACACTCATCCGTAAAAAGCACCTCACGCCATTCCTCCATACCCCATTCAAGATGTTGACGTGCAAACCGTAATCGATTTGCACGATGAGCCCAGTCTAGTCAGTTTAGTGCGGGTTACAGGCCTTTGTAAATGTTGCTGGTCTTCGTGCAAACTATTCCTAATGGTGTGGTCGCTGACAAGGGTACCAGTAGTCCGGCGTAATCGGTTTTGTAATGCCCGCGCTGTCACGTTACGATCACGTCGTGCAGTAAGTCCACCACGTACCACAATCATCATATAGTCGTTGAAAGTCGACCACGTACCGGTCTTTCTGAGCGGTGGTAGCTCGAATTCTTCCAGAGCCACGACGCCGGGATACACTCCCGGTCACCTGATACCGGTTCCAAAGGTTTTATATAGCCCTTCGCGAACATCCCAGCTGTAAGGCCACGGAACTTTGCGATTGCCCAGCCTCTACCATCGTTACGGCCGTGGTAGCAGAAGCATTGTTCAAATGGCGGCGAATTCTTGGCATTTTACGTAAAAAATATCAAATTACACGTTTAACTTCCGAGAACAACCGTAGTTGTCAGTAGACTTGAGTAAACTAATCTGGGATCAAAATAAAAAATAAACCAAAATTCTACCTACTTCACGTTAAGTGGAACATAAAAATTTTTTACCATACCGTCAACACTAATATCCCTAGTACTTCACTATTATCGTTAACGCAACACTTGAGAACAATATGCAATCATAAAAAAATATTTTCGTCGCGAGGTTCAGCAAAAAATAGTCTCGAAACAAAATTACTCGGGTGGCCCTTATTTTGTTTTGAGTAGTACTAGTATAGTATAAATCCTTCCATCATCGAACTTTGCCTGAATCACACACAACGAAAATTCAAATTCAAACCATTCAACCAAAGCCATAAACACAGGTAAGCTTGCTTGCGCGGCATTTGCGCGGGCAATTTTAAACACTCGCGATTGAGGCGCCGTGATGGGAATGGTTTTGATGATTATTTAAGAAATTATTTTTTATCGATATTTTATCGTTTTTTTTTCGATAATTATCGCCGACATAAATGAGCCGATTACCGATAATTTATCGATTATCGATTATCGGTTTGCATGCCCTAATATGTATATATATATTTAAATATTAGGTCCTTACATATGAAATTGGCGTTTTTCGTACTGGCCACTTTAATCACAAATTTCTCCTCTTTGGTAAGGAATTCCAAATTCAAATTTAATAATAATAAATAATATAAAAAAAATTTCGACTTGCAGAACAAGCCCCGTGGACGGCCTGAGACTCAAGTTGATAATGAAGAGTTGAAGGCTATTGTGGAAGCGGATCCATCGCAAACCACGTCCGAGTTAGCTGCAGGCTGCGGTGTTAGTGATAAAACTGTTTTAATTCACTTGAAGCAAATTGGGAAGATTAAAAAGCTTGAAAGGTGGGTACCTCACGAATTGACTGAAGCAAACCGGCAAACGCGCGTCGACTGCTGCGTTACATTACTAAACCGGCACAATAATGAAGGTATTTTAAACCGAATCATTACCTGTGATGAAAAATGGGTTCTTTACGATAATCGGAAGCGCTCAGCGCAATGGTTGGATCCTGGCCAGCCAGCCAAATCCTGCCCCAAGCGAAAATTAACCCCAAAAAAGTTACTTGTAAGCGTTTGGTGGACTAGTGCCGGTATTGTTCATTACAGTTTTCTCAAATCTGGCCAGACTATTACGGCTGATGTCTATTGTCAGCAATTGCAAACCATGATGGAAAAGCTAGCGGCTAAACAACCTAGGCTGGTCAATCGCTCCACGCCACTGCTGCTTCACGACAACGCTAGACCACACACTGCGCAACAGACGGCTACTAAATTAGAAGAGCTTCAATTGGAAAGTCTAAGACATCCTCCGTACTCCCCGGACCTTGCTCCAACAGATTACCATTTTTTTCGAAATTTGGATAACTTCTTGCAAGGGAAAAAATTCAACTCCGATGGGGCAGTCCAAATCGCCTTCAAAGATTTTATTGATTCCCGTCCGACTGGTTTTTTTAGTAAAGGGATCAATGAACTACCTATAAGATGGCAAAAGTGCATAGAAAATAATGGTTCATACTTTGATTAATTAAATATATTATATTAAAAAATATTCGACTTTTTGTTCCTCCCATACAAAACGCCAATTTCATATGTAAGGACCTAATATATAAACATATATATATGTTTACAAATGTGAACCTAATTTAATACTTGTTATTTTAACTGTTTGTTTTTCTTTTTCACAAAAATATAGGTACCATAAAAATTCATTTCCCTTATTGTTTTTTAGTTTTTAGGATAATCTGATTGTAAATACTGTTTTCCTGTGCTAAGCCGAGGCAGAGCTTTTTTCATTGTGTCTAATCACAAGTTATTGAAATAACTTAGTTAGAACAAGAAGAAGCATTGCATACGGGGTTATTACAGACAGGGTGTGTATTATGTTCAACTGTGTAAACACTTAAGAACTAATGTAATTATAAACTTTAAAGGGCATAATTTCACTATTTGTAAAACCTTATTTTTTCTTTGTGAATAAATACATTTTTATTTTTTTATTTATTTATTTATAATTATATGACGGCCTAAGTGCCTGTATATATGTATATGTGGCACAATAGTTCATAGACAGGACCAATAAATTTGTTCCCGTATTTCGGCGCTAATTGCAAAGATAACTCACAAATCGTAAAGTTATGAAACCTCAATGTTTATGAATACTTTTTGCTTCTATTTCTTAGTGTACAAAGCAGGTTAAATGAATAAAAATTGTCCGTTGCCTAGATTATTTAAAATTTTGTTCCCTTTTTTTTTATTTTATCATGCAAACGAAAAATCAAGTAGTTACAGTGCAATTTACCTACTTTCGCGGTATGTAAAGTTTTCGTGCGATTTGTACTAAATTTCGCAGTCACAAGCCCCCACTCATTAGATGCTCTATCTATTTACCTCTTCTTCTCATTAATCGATAGAGTAACCTCATATTACAAACCCGTCATAAGAATGAGTCGCTTGTTAATGATTTACTGTTACTTGACACCAATCTAAATATATTTATTGACAGTATTACCATATTTACGAAAAGAACTCTCGCCGATCTGTCATCAGAGTTCGCAAGTTAATTGAAATTCATAATTTTATTTATTATCAATCTATTAAAATTTACAATTAATGGATTTATTTATTGTTTAATTGCTATTTTTAAAATTAACGGAAATATTTGTTATGAAGTAATTGTAGTTATTTGATATTATAAGGAAATTATGTAAATAAATTCATTGTCTGCGATAATTACTCGTATAAATCACGTTATGTTTACATGTTTTGGAACTCACAATTTTTTGTAATTTTTCCTTATTGTATTGGGATTCTCCTGTAATAACAGAGTTAGATAATGTGATGTAAATTAATAAATAAAATAATATAATTAAACTCAATCTAGGCTAAGAAGTGACATGTTTTATATTTTAATAATGTCTTGATTGATTTCTGTTTTGCAGACTATTTAATTAATAAATAAGATTATAGGACGTATCATAACGTATCTTGGTGTGAACATCGATCAAAATATTTCATTTAAAGCGCACATTAGTCTTCTCTCGGCACGTGTAAGAAAGGTTATATTTATAATGAAAAACATAAGGTATGCAGCAAGTTATGATATTCTTAAACTAGTTTACTATGCACTGTGCCAATCCCTTATTACTTACTGCATAACTTGCTGGGGAAGTGCTGCTAAGACCGTTATTATTCAGGTCGAAAGAGCTCAACGTTCTGTTTTAAAGGTAATGCTCAGAAAGCCCTTCCGATATGCTACCAGAGAACTCTACAAGGAAGCCGATGTGCTCACAGTTCGACAACTCTACATAATGAAAACTACCCTCTCCGTTCACAAATCGTTTTTACTGTCCGCAGACTACCAGCTTATTTCTCAAAGGAGAGTCTACAGACTCATCACACCGACCACAAATTCGATCTTCGCCAAAAAAACAGGCAGTTTTATTAAGACTCACATCTACAACAATGTGGCTAAAAAATGAAATATAAAAAACAAAAGCGTTACTGAGGTCAAGCGCCTTGTGCAAACCTGGTTAACCACTCTATCCTATGATAAAACTGAGGAAATCCTGCAATTCAGACATTAAGTCTCATACTTTAATTACCTATTATTATTATACAGATGTATTGTATTGAATAATATTATAACTAAAATATATACATACTATATATATATATATATATTATATATACTATATATATTATATTTATATTATACCTACATAAATATAATTACCTATAAGTATTTAAGATTTTGTGAGTAATAAATTATATCTACATAATTATTAATACTATTATACACAACACATACATTTTTTCTTTTTAGTCTACCAGTTATCATTATTATTTACAGTTGAAATCACAGGAAGTATCCTATAACTCAACCTGCAAAAATGTACAGGCTTCTTCGATACAGGCTTAGCCTAGTGAAGAAGTCACCAGATATACAGTCTGCTCTAAAAGTTATCTGCAAATAACTGAAGGACACCTTACGTCTATTAGTTTTATTTCAAAGTGTGTTTAGAATATAAGTCTGAATGTTTTTTTTTGCTGAAATAAATATATATTTTTTTTTTTTTTGTTTAACAGACGGACTAAACAGAATATTTTTTTTTTTACATTTCATGTAATCACATCATTATTGTCTATTGTGAAATAACTAAAAATTTAAAAGAACTCAGCTATATTTTTTTATTGTTTCTTATCTGACCTTATTTTCTTACGTTTGACAGTCAGTTAAGAGAGAGAATGGACGAGGCGATATTAATAGTAGATTTAAGTTATGGCGTTCTTAATATAGTTATAAAACAAACTTTGCCATTATCACTTACTTAACTCTTATCGACTTATCGGGCGAATCATTAAAAACTAAAGCTATTCGAATAAACCTGACATAAATGTAGCATTTACTGTTTTTTTTCATATTTTCTTGACATCGTCGTATAGATAGAAAGATAACTCTATAATGGACGATCATATGAACAGTAATATGGGCTAACAATTTATTTTCTTGTACTCATTGACAAATTGATACTGCATGTTTTTTAAACGACAAAGTACGATTGATTTTCATGTTTAATGAGGATGAATGATTCTGTTTATGCAGGAATATATATAATGTAGCAGGAAATAGTTAGCAAACTAAATAAACAAGCACACAACACGAATTACCTTCTGTTTTCGACAAGTCAGCCATGAAACAAGATAAAATACGTGTGGTTAGAAAACAATAGGTACGTATCCCGGTACTAAGTAGTCTACTGTTTTGTGTGAGTAAGTAACTGAATACTTTGTAATATTAAGTAAATAAATAAAAAATAAATATTTCCGGACAATCCACACAACAACATCTAGCCCCGTGGTAAGCTAAGCTTGTGTTACAGGTACTAGACATCTGATATACTTAATATAATAGACATACATACATAGCTATTTTTATTATACATATTAAACGCAAAGACAAGACAAAAAAGAAGAAAGTGCTTGCAGAACATACAAACACTTGACCCCTCGGCGGAAATCGAACCCGCTACTAATACATTGATGAATCATAATAATTGATAATGTTCATATTCACAAACAAATAAGTTCTGATTTTGCATTTAGACATTTTTTAAATAATATTGACTTCATAACTTTTTTTGAAGTACCAATAGCTTTATTAAATTACTAATCGTCAAGCTAGACTATCAGATAATAATTAGGAGATAAAAGCTAGTTAAACTTTTTTTTATTTGGATTTATCTATCCATAGTATTTTATCAATAAATCAAATAGATTTAGACTAATACTGATTTTAGTATATCAACTTATATTTAGTTTGTAAACTTTCGAAAAATCAATTTGTAAACTCAACTAGGTAGGGTTGATATTTACCTGTTTCTTCTCCATCTTTGCTTTAATATCTTTCGCCAGAGTAAAAAAAGCTCCATCTACATTTACTGCATCTTTCGCTGAAGTCTCTACAAATTTAATCTGATATTCTACAGCTAATTGTTCTCCTCTCTCTTTTGAAACCTGAAAAAAATTAGACCTCATTATATTGATTATTGCAAAAAAATAAATACTATTAGACAATCCACACAACAACATCTAGCCCTGTAGTAAGCTCTCAGCTTGTTATATGGGTACTAGACATCAGATATACTTTATAATAAATTAATATTATATGAAATAACCTTGTGACATATCACAGCCATGCCAAATTACTTCACACCCTGTCATACTATAAAATAAACATAAAAGTATACACACACATAGCATAAGAAAAATATGTAGACATATTTGCAGTTATATTGGTAATGTAGTGATGTATTAAATGAAGTTGTAGCAGTAAAGAGGATGTCATTAAAATTGGCCTAAAATAGGTGAGTAGGTGAAACTACTTATGTGACCATACATAGATAGTTTACATTCCAAATAGGCTCAATTGGTGTAAGAGTTGTAGATCACAACAGTATAACAACAATGCATGTTTTATGAAAAAAACTATCTAAACAGAACACAAAGAGCACTGTCTCTTCTTGTAGATGTTAGTTTCTAACATACTTAATTAAGTAAGTATTATATTTATATTGTACTAGCGACACCCCACTGTATTGCCTGCGTTTACCCCTCCAACCCATCAATATCTGTGGTTAAGTAAAGTGGCAGACACATTACTTTTTCTTTTCATAAATCTACAGAAATTTACATTTATGCTATCAGTTATTCATTTCAATACATAAGAAATAAAAGTTAATTTGCAAGCAAGTTCAACACAGAAAATAAACCTAGTTTAATCACTTATTAAAAATCATTAAAACAGAAAATAAAGTTTCTTACCTGTCTTATAGATTCTAAATCACATTTATTGCCAAGTATCATTTTTTCAACATCAGCACTAGCGTTTTCTTCGATGTTTCTAATCCAGTTCTTAATGTTCTCAAAGCTCTTTTCATTTGTCACATCGTAAACCAGCATAATGCCCATTGAACCGCGATAGTAAGCTGTTGTGATTGTACGGAACCTTTCTTGACCGGCTGTATCCCTAGAAACAGTTAAATTAGGATGGTGAGTCAAGATTGATAAGAGAAAAAGAACATGATTACAGGGGAACAAAGCACTGATGAGTCATCAATGCTGAGGCTCTAACTCAGCTGCAGATTAGCATAGCTAGCAGCTTTTGAAGCTTTCATATATCTAAATACATTTTGATTAATTTTAAGTTAAGGCACAGTTTTATTAATGTTATTATAACTTGAATTTTATTTTATTTTTACAAAAGAAGCAAATATAATTTAATAGTCTATCTACCTTAATAGGTGTACAAATAGCAGACAAGAGATGTTTTAAACCTAGAGCTTACCATATTTGCAGCTTCACTTTCTTTCCATCAAGTTCTATCGTTCTTATTTTGAAGTCGATACCTGAAAACGGACACTAGTTAAGTGAACTCTCGAGTTAATTAAAATTAGTGTGTATGATGTCATGAACTCTATGAGTTAATTTATCCGATAAGGGACGATTATCGAGGTGCCGCGCCCTTGGCGTTAGAAAGACCAAGCGGCACAAATCAGGGCAAAAAAATCACAATGAACAAAGATCAAAAATCCTGTTCCATGACATTAGGTCTTACAAAAAATTATCTCCTGACAATAACCTTTGCTTGTATGAGTAGAATCACTTACCAATTGTTGATATAAATGAAATGTTGAAAGCATCTTCTGAGAATCTAAACAATATTGATGTTTTTCCCACTCCAGAATCACCAATGAGAAGTAATTTAAATAAACAATCGTAAGTTTTTGCCATTTTTTACAACAGTGATTACGTTCTACTCGCAAGTCTTCATTTCATTTACTTTTTTTTTACAAAACTTGACTTTGAGTAATCACTAGTGATGTGTCGTTAAGTGTCATAGTAGAGTATTTGTCATGTCACGCGATCGGTCGTTCGATCGTGTCGTCTGGTACGGACCTCATCGGTCATGCTTGTGGGCTTAGTTGCTGGGTCGTTGAGTCTGTGGTTTAGTAGTAACCTATCAATCCAATCAAAAATTCAACGTAGTGATTATATACTCTCTGTTCACTACCTACGTTTGCAACACTGTATGTGCTCTGTGCTGCGTCTTCTGTGTTTGTTGTTGTTTTCGTGTACGTTCGTTTCTAAAACAGCGGAATAATTATTGTAAAGAAATTATTATTAGATTGCCGATGAAAAAGTAAAGTTTATATTCTCAACACCACAATGTTTTATCATGTAAGAACTGAATTTGCTATTTTTGTAAAGAAGGTGATCAGGATCAGCAACAAAAACCAAAATAATGTTTCTTTTACAGATATCTTTAGAACACGAGATATTACTACATCCTCGGTATTTCGGCCCGCAACTTCTAGATACCGTAAAACAGAAATTATATACTGAAGTCGAAGGAACGTGTACCGGCAAGTATGTAGATAAACATTGCATTTAGGTTAACTGCAACTTACCAAATTCCTGACTGAAACATATTTTTCAGATATGGTTTCGTAATAGCAGTTACAACAATAGACAGTATTGGTGCTGGCTTGATAATGCCAGGGCAAGGATTTGTTGTATATCCTGTGAAATACAAGGCTATTGTTTTTAGGCCATTCAAAGGAGAAGTCCTGGATGCTATTGTTACGCAAGTTAATAAGGTACTCTGAACACTATACCTTTTGTTTGGGCTTCTTTTCCTTTGCCCATTTATCATAATATAATGATTGGGAAAAAAAATAATTCTCAAAAAGCTAAGTACTCATCTAAAGTTCTAAACAATAGCTATTTGTGTGATGGATGAGCACAAATCTCTTCCATAAAGAAATGACTGTGACTAACTAGATATGTTCAAAGTTTAGACAGCACTTAGTTAAAGACTCTTAACTTAAAAAAAAAAAAAAAAAATAAATAAAAAAAACTAATAACTAACTTAGTGCTGTAATATCTTGATTTTTAATGCTCAAAGTTAAATATATTTTTACAGGTTGGCATGTTTGCTCAAATAGGACCTCTTAGTTGCTTCATATCACATCATGTAAGTAACAAACAAATCTTGTTAATTTATTTATGTTCAGCTTAAACAAACCATCGGCATAGAGTAGAAAAAACTCAATTACAAATTTTATTTTATTTTTTCAAATCAGACTAGTATTCTAATATGCTAGAGCTAATCAACAATAATTAACTTAATATTTTTAGTCCATCCCCGCTGATATGGAATTCTGCCCAAATGTAAATCCTCCTTGCTACAAAAGCAAACAGGAAGATAATGTTATACAGGAAGAGGATGTCATCAGATTAAAGATTGTAGGAACAAGAGTTGATGCAACAGGAATTGTAAGTAATATTTTTATAGTAAATACTACTATAGATCTCATTATTATTGCTAGCTATGATTATTTCTTAATTTAAATGCCGATGATATATGAAAATAAACCTCCATTTACTCGATATCAGAGGAGTCCCTAGTGCTTATTCAAATTTTAAAAATAATTGCCGTTGGTTTTGGTATTTTTCTGTATTAAACCGTTATTAAAGGTACATTACATTGAGGCATCAGGCCCATGATCCTTATGAGACATTAAAGCTATAAATAGTCACAAGTTTTTACAATGCCTCTATTCAGCAGCAACAAAATGGTATTTTTAAATTAATTATCTTCACATTCAATTTATTTGTATTTTAGGTTAATTTTACAATGCCCCTGTACAGCAGCTTCATTTATTAATTATTATAAAGCTGCGTACGAACAGTGCGTTCCTGTGTTACGCGTAGTCTGGGTACGCAGTCCACGAGTACATTGGATAACTTGTCCATTTTGCCGTCCAAATACAGCGTCCCTGCGAGTGCGCGTCCGCTTTGACGCGCGGCCAAATACCGACAGATAGCGGCTAGCTGGCACGCGTGCCCCCTGAGTGTACGCGTAGCTTCTAGCACAGACATGGCGTTCCAGGACACGCGTAACCGACTTCGCGTACCAATGTACGCGCAGTCCGTACGCAGCTTGACATTATTTTTTGTATCACTTTCTTTATTTTAAGTTTGACAATGATAATTTTTAACTTTTGAAATATAACTTTTTGAAACTATCATGGTTATCAATATTATTTAGACTTATAACGGGATATTTACCATGATTGATTGTCTTTTAACCGTGATCATGGTGCATGTAACTGTGCCGAAATATCGGGAAACTCGAAAGACAATCAATCATGGTAAATATCCCGTTATAAGTCTAAATAATAATGATAATTTTTAGTAATTTTTTTCTATACTTTCATATCCACTGTAACTGCCCTCAGCGTAAGCAGCGATGATACGTCCCAGCCTAAGTTAACTAACGTCGTATCTGTGACTTGCAGAATGCTTATTTTAAATACTAATATAGTACTAAGTATAATAGATTTAAAGAAGTCAAGCGTACAGACTGTTACCTACGACGAATAAATTACCAATATACCGATTTTTCTTTTCTTATAATATTATTTTTTGCTTTCAGTTTGCAATTGGAACACTGATGGATGATTATTTGGGATTAGTGACACAGTAAAGATTTATTTATAAAAATATAAATTAAGGATAAAATAAATAATGATATGAAGTATTCAGTCTTTTCTTGTAAGGGTGGGTGGTCTTGGGTAAGTGTAAAAAATAATATACAGTGGATATGTTTTTTTAAAAAACTTGATTTATTACCCTTATTTTTAGGAAATATCACATGTTGTTTAGATTAAATTGAATGAGCTCTAACAGTAGTGGCATTTTGTAGTACTCTGCAATAGTCTTGAATGTTGTGAGTTGTGTTTGGACTTCCTTGGCTGACACCATTAGTGAGAAGTCGCCGGCGCAGTCGCAGACCAATGAAAGGTTCTCCCGTTTAACCTGTAGGAGAAAAAGTGGTTACAAACTACGACAAAGATTATTATAAGGTATAGACACACTTGATAGCATAGACGAGTCGGGCGCAAACTCTAACCGGCTAGCGGCCGCCTGGGTCTACGTACCTAGCCTATTTATTTATACTTTAATTCCTAACTAACAAGGATTTTAATGTCTTTTTTTAATTTCTTATCAGCAGCAGCGCATAGATGTCATTTTTAAGGGGGCTCTGGTTCTCCGCACTTGGACTCAAAATCATTGTGTGTAACCAGCCCTGACCAAAAGCACCAGAATTTTCTTCACAGGCTTCTCGGTGTGTGACATGTGGTGTGGACTAACTAAGGGTAGGCTTTAAAAAATAATTTAGCGGTTGGTTGTTCTGCTACGAGTAAATGGTCTAGTGTTACATTTCGGTGAATATTGCTAACCTGATGACACCGGCTGCAGACGAGATCCTGAAGCGTGTAAGTCATGGTTCGCCGGTTCATAGTCTCTATCAGTCGCCACTCCAATTCTTGATTGTCATACGCAGTGCCGCAAGTTGGGCATACGCATACAGGTCTGAAAATAGAGATAAATATAAAATAAATAAAATATTTCTAGACTCCAGAGATATTCACACAACATCACCTAACCCCAAACTAAGCAGAGCTTGTACTATGGGTGATAAGGTGATTATACTACATAGATACTTTTTTTATGTAAATACATACTTAGGATACATAGAAAGACCCAGACCCGAAGCCAGGAATTGTAGATCGTACAAAATCTGGTCGCCCACCGAGCCACAGGGGTTATCAAAACAGATGTTATTATTTTTCTTCTTTGCTCAGACTGGTTCAATCATACTAGCATAGGTTCTGATAAAATTAAGATCTCAGTCTTACTAACAATTTTTTTGAGGTTTCATGTCGGAACGCCGTATCTGCCGTTCGCCTTTGGCTTCTATGTGCAACTGTTTTTTTCAAGTCGCTTAAAACAACAACAGTTCTCAATGAGGGCAACCGCGATTGAATTCGCCGCCAGGTGCTCTGATAACGCGCGTGAGGTTCGAAACGCTAATTAACTGAATTGTTTCTCCGTAAAAACCGCAACGTACGTAACCATTAATGCGAGTTAAATAATTTCTGAATACGGACTGAACTAAAGTAGGGCGCAATGGAGAGCAATGAATCACATAATTCAAATATGTCATTAACACGTTGTTTTATGTGTCGTTACATAGGTCGAGCTCGCAGCAGTGGTTGCACAACTTTAAGATTATTCCATATAACTGCTAAATTCACCTTGTCAAGTTACAGTTATGTGTCACTTACACATTGTTTTGTGTGTCGGTCGTGTCGCGGCAGAGGTCCAGGTCGCGGCAGTGGTTGCACACCTTGCAGATGACCTCGGACAGCACGCATGTGTTGCACGGCTCGCGCCATTCCGCATTGCTGCTGAATTCACCGACGCCGATCAGCCGGAGTAAGTTGCGACGGAGTAATGTAACCTGGAATATATTTAATAATGGTTTTACATCATATACATTCGTTAATTAGATTATTATGATAGTTGCACGGCAGAATGTACTATTTTAATTCTGTCACAGAAATGTTTAAGCGTAAAATTTCATACAAACCTCCTCGTCCAACGTAGAGTCCAAAGACAGAACTTTGCAGACGGCGTTAACGTAAAGCAGGGCGGGTGTGACGTCACCAGCGAACACCTCCGCTTTCAGTCCTGGCTGTGCGCCGATATCGGACGCTTTTAATAATGGCATTTTAGTGTTTATCTTTTCTGTGACTCTGTAAGGAGAAGGTTGGATTTAAAAGCAGATAAATAAAAATTAAAAATAAATAATTCCAGACAATCCATTCAACAACATCTAGCCCCGTGGTCAGTTTGTGTTTCGGATACCAAATACCTGATATAATTAATATAATAGTCGTAATATTTTGTCGATTTACTGAAGTTTCACTTCAATCGTGTGTGAATCGCACACACACCTTTTTATTTTAAATATACATATGAAACACCCATACCTGAGAGAAAGTGCTTGCAGAACATACAAACACTTCACCCCTCGGCGGGAATCGAACACGCTATGTTCTGTGCTGCAACCTTCGCTGATCTTCACCCACCGCGTCACTGAGGCAGTCATTTAAAGAAGAAAGAAGCCTGCCCACCCGTGTAATTTAAACGCAACGGGCGTTTTTCGTTAAGAGAGAGAGAGAGAGAGAGAGAGAGAGATTAAAGAGTTTGACGGACATGTGACATTCACCAACCCGCGCTTGGCCAGCGTGGTGAATTAAGGCCTAATCTCTCTCCTCAAGAGAGAAGTCCCTGTGTCCCAGCAGTGGGAACGTTAATAGGGTGATGATGATGAATACCGAGTCAAAGGATTTATGTGAAGCTGGCTTTACTGAGATGCTGAGTAAATTGCTTGGGGCAGGAAGTTAGGCAGGTGCCACTGGAGCAGTACTCACTGGAATAGTTTCTGCGATATCTCGCCCGCGAGCAGCGCGCTGAGCCGGGACGGCTGCGTGTACGCGGCGCTCAGGAAGCCGGCGATCGCGACTGCGAATTGTTCCTTCACTGCGCCCGGCAGGAAGTTCGCGAGGTTCCACTTCATCGTTACCGAGCCTTCCTGCAAATTGTTTAACCGTCAGACCAGTTTAACGATCTCAGGATTAATTTAGTTAATGAATAATTATAGAGCTATCAAGGCAACTGACAGTGACCGAGATTGCTCTATAATTTAACTATAGAATAGTTTACTTGGAGATTGTAAAATCAGCCCTAAAACGGCAGGTGACAAGAAAATGCATGCTTCGTACTACGTTTTCAATAATTTAGGCGTCGGTTCCAAATGCGCTTACGCGAAATGTAAATAATCATATTTACATTTCGCGTAGAATCTATTCAAAAGATATTAGTTTACGAGTGAAATTACAAAGTTTGTAAAAGAGAAAAACGGATGCGCATTTGTATCGCCTTTTGTGTGAGTAATTTCTACCAGTACTAAACTTACTTCTTCTCCATTCTCTTCAGATGCAGGTGGGAGCTGGGACGATCCAACTTCCGTTAAGCCTTCTGGTAGTTTACCCTGTAATAATGAATCAGTTATAACATAGCATTGAAATTTTTGCAAACTGAAATGTTAACTACTAAAATATAATCTTCAAAAGTATAAGATTAAAGTATTCAGATTTAATACCTGAATGCCCGCGAAGTTAGCCTCATCCAGCCACAGCAGGTAAGCCCAGCACTGCTTGTATCTGATGTCGATGCCGTGGAACAACTCCTTGTTCCGTATACTCTGCACTACGAACTCTACGTAACCTGTCACAAAAATATTAATTTGGATTATTTCAATGTGGATAGTATTTTAAAACTTAAGTGTAAGATTTCTTAGACAAATTATTATTTTTTGGTTTTAACTAAAAATTTTGAATGAATTTGATATGAAAAAAATTGAATGCATTCAATATTCGAATTGATTTAAATATTTTGATAGGACGATCTTTATTGAAATTAAATACTGGCAAATATTATTTAACCTTTTCTACTCAAACAATTATTATCTCATCTGCATATTAATTGCCCTCATTATCATCATATATACAGATCGCGCGGCGAGAGTTTGACTTTGACCTTCGGGTGGAGGGGATTACTGCGCATGGGTACTGTCACGCACACAATACTTTCAGCCAATCAGAGCACCGCGTGCGCCTACACACCCGCCCCGCACCCCGCTAATTGCCCGTTGATACCCAATTTCTGATTTGCGCAATAACGGTCAAAGCCAAACTCTTATCGCGCTAGCTGTACTAACTTTAACGCCAGGATTATCCAATTTAAACTTTCTCGATAAACTGAAATAATGGAAGTGGCTGATCCGTCACGCTCTGAGGTAAAGGCTCGATCGGGTGAAGTGGGACCTGGCCGATGACGGAGTCAAAACGGCCAAGTTGAAGTGGCAATGGGTCGGACACACCACGAGAATGCACCCCGTGATGGACTCATGGCGTAACTCTTGTCCTTTAGCCCACTGGATCTTCGAGTCCTTTGGCGTGTCCCACTGCTGGCATACATAAGGCCTTTTATTATTGATAAGCCTGCATTTGACCACAATCTCACCTGATGTAAAGTGAAGATGTGGTCTAAGATGGAGCATGAAGACCTAGAAGATGGCTTCTCCGGACCACATTACGAACCACGAAAAAATCGCTTCACGCACTGGCCCAGCCCGGAGGGTGGTGACAAGCCGCGGCCGAAGCCTACCACCAGAGACTGTTCTTAGCACCACCCGGAGGTCACGTGTAAGGATTCAGAGGGTTACCACTTACGGACGTGAACAGACAAATCCTCCAAACGGGCTCGAACGGGTGAAGTGGGTATGGTCGATTTCGGAGTAAAAACCAGACAATTCAATTTCAATTTCAAGTGGCAATGTGCAGACACACCACGAGAATGCACCCGAGAGATGGACTTACGGCGTTTCTCCCTGGATCTCTTTGAGTCCTTTGGCGTGTCCCACTGCTGGGATACATAAGTCCAATGTGATACCAACCGATTCCATCCATGACAGAGTTCTTCTTAGTGCAGAGGAGGATCTTGTTGAAGTCCGCGTACACGATCACGGAGCCGAGCCGCTTGAACTCCGCGACCAGCATCAGGAACAGCTTCTTCATGAGGTTGTACAGCGTTCTTCGTAGTGCCGGGTCGTATAGTAGGGAGGTCGGAGTCTTTAACCATCTGCGAAATTGTAAATTAAAATTATATGATATAAACAAAATTGGAGCGTTGTTTATAAAATTAAAACTTTTCAAACGCATTTCATTGATCTTTACTACTTTTTTTTCCAACATCGCTGTTTTTTTTTTAATAATTTTAACCATGTTATTATACCAATTAAAGTGTACCCAAGAAACCATGACCTGGCGCCAAACAACCCAGGATCAAAAAACACAAATTATCGAACTATAAGAAACCACATTAAATCTAACTTTATAATTATAACATAAACATGGCACCGACTCAAGATTACTTGGGTAAACTTTCATAAGTGTAAGAACTTAGTTTTTTTTTTTAATTTACAAAAAAACAAAGAATAAGTTACAATAACCTATATGTGCATGCTTTTTTCTTAAAAATACTGAGATTTAACAACTGACCGGTAGAAATGTGAGATCTGATAGTCAGCGAAAACGTTCTTGTATTGTGTGACGTCACGCAGCCACGACGCGATCATCGTGCGCAGGATTTTGAACGCGCCGCTACATTGCGCCGTTTCGTCGTAGTTTACTGACGCGTTTGTTCCTGCAATATAAAACATGATTATTCGAACTATTCCTATATTGTACACATATGTTGCAATAATTAACAATATTAAATTTAAAAAACCCACTAAGTAGCCTCTGGTCAAATTTATCAATGAATTGTCATTTAACCATTATTCAACTTCTTTTGGGTATATTTGTAAATATTTACTCATAATATCTTTTAAATAGTTAAATTCTGCGCTTGGTAACCAAGCATGTATGGATGGTATGGATTGACCATAAAGGAAAAAAAAACGTTAACTCTGACCTGTGTTAGCCATGACATCTTGTATGTTTGTATGCTGCGCGCCGAAAGAGGTCGCTGCACTTGTTCCTTCCATCTAAAGAATAAAATAAAAACTTATAAATAATATCAAGGTTGGTTGTGGTCATGCGCAAATACTTCTGTGTCAATCAATATTGTTTAAATGTGATTTTAATATCAATAATACTAATATTATAAGAATAAGAATAATTTATTTTGTCACAATCACAATAAGATACGACAAATACATAAATCAACATAAAGTTAGAACTATATAAAGAAAAAAAACTAAATCTAAATCGTTTTACACGTCCGGGAGTAAAGATGCCACAGCCAGATACATACAAACACGTCAAACGTATAACACCCCTCTTTTTGCGTCGGGCGGTTAGAAATAGACAGTATTGTATACCTGTAAAATCTGTGGCGCTTGCTGTAAAGCGCAGTCAAACGTATAACACCCCTCTTTTTGCGTCGGGCGGTTAGAAATAGACAGTATTGTATACCTGTAAAATCTGTGGCGCTTGCTGTAAAGCGCAGTCAAACGTATAACACCCCTCTTTTTGCGTCGGGCGGTTAGAAATAGACAGTATTGTATACCTGTAAAATCTGTGGCGCTTGCAGTTAAGCGCAGTAAAACGTATAACACACCTCTTTTTGCGTCGGGCTGTTAGAAAGAAATAGACAGTATTGTTTGTATACCTGTAAAATCTGTGGCGCTTGCAGTAAAGCGCAGACCGCTAACGCATCGCTCTCCAGTTCAACGCAGACACTGTTGTAAGCACCTTGCGCGTTATGACTGCAGCCTGATAACTCTTCTACCTCGCTTACTAGCCTAAAATTACATTAAACACACATTGCAGGGTTAATCATGAGTTTTGGTCATGGGAGGTCCGAAAATATAAAACACACAAATCTGGTTTTAAGAGAAGTGTCATCGATTACAGCAAAATGAAAAATTGCATTGACACTTTTTAAATATCTTGTACTTAGGTCGAAAATCCAAGCCGTTTTTTGTTAAATAAGATTTTACTGTAGCCTGAGCTGGACTACCATCCCTTAACGGATTATCCATTATTTACGATACACTCGGTATTTATTTATAGATATTGTGGTATATAATAACATCGGATTAGGTTTAAAAATATACAGTTGAATCATTTCAACCTTAATTTGTGAATTTGCCGTATATAGGTACTTTTATCCCCAACATCATTTCAAAAGGTAAAAGGGTAACAACAAGTTCTTGCTCGTCCTTAAATAAATCAGTAATTTAGGAGATTATATTACAAAAAAATTACGTGGTTTTTCCTAATTGTTACCTATTATCGTCAGTTTCCCTTCCTCCTAGGTCAGGCCGCTCTAGACTGGAGCACCACAGCACAAAGTTGTGTTTGGTTAAATGTCGTGCGTAGAACAGATCTGCTCCGAACAAAGTGGGGTCCGACGGCATGTTCCCTAGAGGCACGTGGAAGTATCTAGAAATGAAGAATAGTTATTATTGAGCTATAATACAATAGGGAAATTTAGCTATACACATGTTTAAAGGAAATATTTATAAACCGCGTCGTCACATATAATAATTTAAGACGCATGGATGTTTTTTTTTTTATGATAGATAAGCCTTCATTTGAACACAATCTCACCAGATGTAAAGTGACGATGTGGTCTAAGATGGAGCATTAAGACCTAGAAGGCTTCTCCGGACCACATTACGAAACACGAAAAAATCGCTTCACGCACTGGCCCAGCCCGGAGGGTGGTGACAAGCAGCACCACCCGGAGGTCACGTGTAAGGATTCAGAGGGTTACCACTTACGAACGTGAACAGACCAAACCTCCTATGTCTACTATCTACGGACGTTTTTAAATCAAACGACATAAAATCTATTCAATAGCTGTCAGGCAACCAGGCAGGAGCGCAATCCAAATGATAGACGGTGTGGACGTGATGCGCGTGATCCCTAATGCAACACCCTGGAGTCATCACGATTCAATTATAGAACAAAGACTCC
This sequence comes from Gymnoscelis rufifasciata, assembly GCA_929108375.1. Taxonomy (NCBI): domain Eukaryota; kingdom Metazoa; phylum Arthropoda; class Insecta; order Lepidoptera; family Geometridae; genus Gymnoscelis; species Gymnoscelis rufifasciata. Next base: position 3,737,356 of record OV815320.1, read on the forward strand.
TAATTTCATCCATATATTGACAGATTGAGCTTCAAGAAGCGGTTGGCTCTCAAAAGTTTCACATTTTCTTGTAAAAATAGCTAAAGTTGCTCCAAGCCGAATTTTTCTTGATTTATGAAATTGTAATAATTTCCGCATTTAATAAGAAAAGGTAATTTTCCTGTATTCTTTTAACGAGTTGCCATGTGTTGTGTTTTGAGTGGAGTTGCAACTAAGTTTTATATCAATTCCGAAGGCCAGCAAATTTTTCGTAAGTTCAAGAAATTGGAATACTTATAAGGTTTTGGGCCCTGCCCGGAGATAGCTACACCACTGTCTCCAGTGCCCTCGGATATCATTTTATAACATGTAAAGACAGTAAGATAAACTTAAGATATCTTTACCTGCATTGTTCAATAGTTAGCTGCAGAACAGACTCCAGATTCAGGTAATGGCGGACGATGGCGCGCGCGCCGATCCTCTGCCACTCCAGCGTGTTGTACAGGGTCTCCACATCGCGGACGTGGAGAGGGACCAGCGGAAACTCAGCTAAGCCTACGGAGCAAGAATTAAATATACTTACAAACAAGTAAATTCAAAGTAAAAGTGTGCGCGTCGAGGGACGCAAGGCAAGTAACATGAAATAACTTGGCTGAATGCCAAACTGCGACCCTCTATGAATCAAACACCAACCGTAGCCGTGTATTATACGAGTCGTACATTACCTAGATCAAATATCTATTTATTTTTTAGTTTAGGTATATTAAAAAAAATTTAAATTTCATAAAGTAGTAAATATGTAGTATAGCTAGGCTGATTGATAAGAGCGATTTCTCTCAGCACAAGCAAACTTTCTTGCTTAAAAGGAGAAATCAAAACCCTGTACCTACTACACCACCAGTATGAGAAACGCAATATTTTTTTTATTTATAGGTGGCTGGCGTTAGTAAAATGGTTCAAGCTCTAGCTCACGCTGACATAAATGCGTTTTTGTCGTGTAGTGTAGGTAGGTAGTACACCGCTTGGTATATGGTGGCGCCGTTATGCGTTACGTGAAAAATATGTTAACCCTCTTGTATAAGGAAAAAATCAAAACAAGCTTTTATAACAGTTCCTATGGCCACCTTCCAGTTCTTTCACCAGATCAGCTGTTTGTCTCTGTAACATTAAATTGTCACGTTTTTGACATTCTCTATTTCTGCAAGGCGCGCTGCACTCCGCGCCACATGTTGCCCAACTTTGTCTCTATTAGCTCAATATGTAACTCACCAGGCATCAGCGCGAGTAAGGCATGCGGCGAGAGCGAGGTCTGCAGCGCTATGGCGGTTTGCCCGCTGCGCTCCTCCTTGTTTTTTTGCAGGGGTTGCTGCACTCCGCGCCACACGTTGCTCAACTCCGTGTCTATTAGCTCAATATGAAACTCACCGGGCATCAGCGCGAGTAAGGCATGCAGCACCATAGCGGTGTGCCCGCTGCGTTCCTCCTTGTATTGCTGCAAGGCGCGCTGCACTCCGCGCCACACGTTGCTCAACTCCGTGTATATTAGCTCTCAAGTAAGGCATAGAGTGGGGTTGCAGCGCTATGGCGGTGTGCCCGCTGCGCTCCTCCTTGTATTGCTGCAAGGCACGCTGCACTCCGCGCCACACGTTGCTCAACTCCGTGTCTATTACCTCAATATGTAACTCACCAGGCATCAGCGCGAGTAAGGCATGCGGCGAGAGCGAGGTCTGCAGCGCTATGGCGGTGTGCCCGCTGCGCTCCTCCTTGTATTTCTGCAAGGCGCGCTGCACTCCGCGCCACACGTTGCTCAACTCCGTGTCTATTAGCTCAATGTGAAACTCACCAGGCATCAGCGCGAGTAAGGCATGCGGCGAGAGCGAGGTCTGCAGCGCTATGGCGGTGTGCCCGCTGCGCTCCTCCTTGTATTTCTGCAAGGCGCGCTGCACTCCGCGCCACACGTTGCTCAACTCCGTGTCTATTAGCTCAATGTGAAACTCACCAGGCATCAGCGCGAGTAAGGCATGCGGCGAGAGCGAGGTCTGCAGCGCTATGGCGGTGTGCCCGCTGCGCTCCTCCTTGTATTTCTGCAAGGCGCGCTGCACTCCGCGCCACACGTTGCGCGGCTCCGTCTCTACTAACACTTCCCATGTGAACTCTGTGGCGGGTAGTGTGGTTTCTTCTGAACCGAGGTTGATTCTGTAATATTATGATTATCAAAAATGCTGGACTTTTCACTATTCACCTAAAGCCGAACTAAAAAGAGCTCGGAATTAGCTGACTGAAAGCTAAAAGATATTTTTTTTATAAATGAATAGTAGCATAGTCAAAGTTATGGTTGTAGGCCAAAATTTTAATCTTCTAAATTTCTAAAATGTCTGGTTATCTGGTTAGGTGTTCTTCAATATATCATAATTTATTGAAATAAGCATTTATTGAATGCTGAGCTGAGTTTGAAGTTAAATGATGCAGTGTGAATAATCCCGAAATATAAGATTTTAACTTTATTTAAAATACAATACTCTTTATAACACAACATTACAAGGAAAAACAAAAAAGAGAAAAATGTACAAAATTGTGAATCAATGGACGGCATACTTACAAGTTTAATACCGACAAGAATGAGACATGTAACATAATTACAAAACGGAGTGTATGAATCCAAATATTATTAAATATTTATTTTTGATTATTTAAATTTAAGATGCTTATTACAAGTCAATAGGTACACAGGACTATCGAATATTAATGTGTAAAATGATTCATGGATATACATATTTTTAATTAGTGTCCGGATCAATGAACACAAACTATCAAAATTTAATCGCGTCGAGAATTAATTAATTGAAAACATCCTCCTTTTGTTTCGTCGGTTGAGAAGAGACTTACTTGGCAGTTCTCTCGGCGGCGTACAGCGTGTTCATGTTAGGCACTTGGTTCGTCTTTACCGTGTCGAGTACGAAGATGTAGCCCTTCTTAGTGGGTCCCAGTATAAACGCCCACATACTCCGACTAGAGTTTAAGGCTGAATGTTGGTATAGGAATATGTGCTTTAATGGCGATATTCCGTCCTGCAAAAAATACTTATCTCCTTATTTTTAATGAATAAATACAGTTAGCGTTTTTTTTGAGAATTGTGTTCAATGAAAAGGTTCATCTATTAAATTAAATAAGTTAAGGTTCTTGATTTTTCTAGTAGATGTCGTTAGTCCCAAAAAAAGTCACTATCGGGTTTATTATTTTCTTGATTTCAACTTGTTTGTAAATTATGTAATAAAATGCGATTGATATTACCTGTTTTTGTAAGTAAGGTTGATGTGCAACACTTTTGAATACCAGCTGATTCAGTGTAAACGTATCCGTATTTGAGCCTACTTGTATCATCCTGAAACAAAGTTATTTTAATCAACCCTCAGTTTACCATAACATACATAAGCACGTTAACGTTCCCACTGCTGGGACACGGAGACTTCTCTCTTGACGAGAGAGATTAGGCTCTTAAGCTGCGTATCGATTATGCGCTCCAAGAGATCGAACATTGGCGCGCGAAATGGAACGCCATTTTGGTACGCGCGCCAATGTGTTCGTTGGAGCGCCCGAACGCGAAGCGGTCCGTTCTGTCGGCTGTCGGTTTTTTACAACGCATCAGTCGCAGCGCGCGCGCCAATTGAGACGGACATGTTGTATTTCGGAGGTTTTGTCTGTTCACGTCCGTAAGTGGTAACCCTCTGAATCCTTACACGTGACCTCCGGGTGGTGCTAAGAACAGTCTCTGGTGGTAGGCTTCGGCCGCGGCTTGTCACCACCCTCCGGGCTGGGCCAGTGCGTGAAGCGATTTTTTCGTGTTTCGTAATGTGGTCCGGAGAAGCCATCTACCTTCTAGGTCTTCATGCTCCATCTTAGACCACATCGTCACTTTACATCAGGTGAGATTGTGGTCAAATGAAGGCTTATCTATCATAAAAAAAAGAGTATTTTTTTTGTGTTTGTGCGCTCCCATTATGGATAACCAAAGTTGATTTTGGCTCACCTTTAGCTCTATCAAGTTTCTCAAGTCATAGAAATCTTCTGTCGACATTCTTGTGAAGTTTTTTATTGTGTCTTCTACCACTTCGAACTGCATATCTCTGATAAGTGTCACTACTGTCACTATGTCCATACTGCATTCTTTGGAGCGCTCGCCAATGTTCGATCTCTTGGAGCGCATAATCGATACGCAGCTTTACTCACCACGCTGGCCAATTACGGGTTGGTGAATGTCAGATACTAACTTGATAAAAATTAACTGTATTGCAATATTGCAAAGAAATTGTTATACAGGAAAGTTTACTACATCTATTTACGAATAAAGTTTATATTTAATTATTCGCATGGTGGGCGAATGTCCGCTTGCAGAGCAAGAGGTAGCGGGTTCGATTCCCGCCGAGGGTAAAATTGTTTGTATGTTCTGCAAGCACTTTTCTCCTTGGTCTGGGTGTTTAATATGTATAATAAAAATATCTATATATGTATGTATATTATATTAAGTATATCAGATATCTAGTACCCGTAACACAAGCTTTGAGGTTACCACGGGGCTAGATGTTGTTGTGTAGATTGTCCGGAAATATTATTTATTTATTTACCTCCTTGCTTCAGTTTGGTCAACCGCACAAATGCATCCGAGTTGTGTGAGAACTCTGAATTCTAAACTCATCTGTGTTTCGTAGATTCCTTCGATTTCTGGTGCGGATAGTTCTCCCATTAGTTCCCTGTGGAATTATTACATTCTTACAACATACACATTTGTTCATTTAATTATAAAGAGGTGGCAGGTGATTAAAATAATTTGTATGTTTTATCTGCACTCGAAATATACCTTCTTATGCGAAATAGATAGCATAGCTGTCTAAGTAAGCATGAATTTTGTCTCTCTCTCTAACATACACAAATACCAAACTGAGAGCGTGAGAACTGAGAGAGAGAGACAAGCGAAAGCTCACAACATTTTTATCTAATATGGGTCTAGTTGATATTTCGCACAATGAGGTTAGTCTTTTTATGTTCGTAAAAATATTGCTGACTTTCGCGAAACTTGTCTTTTCATTTATGTCCAGATCAGTGTTTAACATGGTAAGGGAAGTTGGTTGAAAGTTAGTTTAATAAAAATAAAAATTAGATAAGTTAGGAGAAAAGTAAGCAATAAAGATAGAGATCTACCCTATTTTGTATTTTTAAAAGTTATCCATAGCTCAGCCTAGTTGTAAGAAACCTATTCACTGTTTTATAAGTTGTTGAATAAACTATTATTATTATCTATCAGGGTTCTTGAGACAAAGCCTGGTGACAAACAGACGATGAACTCTCAGCGATAGGGTCCCGTTTTACCCTTTGGGTACGGAACCCTAAAAAGATTGCTGATAGAGATAACCTAAAATTTTCGAATTTTGCTCGCTCGCTGGGTCCTTTCTTCACGTGGAACATGAGACTTAGAGCTCCCGCAGACTTCCAATTTCTAGTTGGCCGACTAAATTGCACAGCATACCAATAGAACAGTAACTTAATGATAGCGCGCACATCTTATCCAACTAAGTCGTCCAACTAACTTGGACAGCGATCTACTTACTCCTGATGTTCCCTATAGAGAGTCTCGGGCACAGAGTACTGGTACAGATGCAAGGCGGGGTGCGCTCGCGGCAGCAGCCGGCTGCACTTGCGCCAGTACGGGCCGGAGTCGCCCGCTCGCTGGGACCGCTGGTTCACGTAGAATATGCGAGGCACTGATAACTTTATCTGGTGGAGTTCCGTGCCGACTAACGCCCAGAGGCGGAAAAGTCCTGGCTCGTTGGTTTCTGCAACCTATGAAATAAAAATAAGTTAAGAATTAGTTGTTTCAATAATTTATTCTTATAGCAGAAAATGTTTTGAAATTTTGACCGATAAAGAGGGGTGTTATAAGTTTGATGTGTGTGTTTGTCTGTGGCATCATAGCTCACGAACGGATGAAGCGATTACGATTTCGTTTTTTTTCTGTATGATAGGTGGGTTTTGCACGAGTGTTCTCTTACATGTTGATGAAAATCGGCTGAGTTGTTCATAAAGATATTCAACGTTATGGGGGATGAAAGTGTGGGAAAATAACCCAATATCTGCAAATATACTCGTGTGGGGTCTCACATGAAAACGCATCACGTGCACATTACAAAATAATACGTTTTTAACTTATATTCAAAATAAGATATTCGAATCGGGGTTTTTATTATAATTTTAAATTTAGATTATTGATGATATTAATATTCAATAAAATGTACCTATCTCTTTTTTTTTAAACATAATTATATTATTAGGTTAAAACCATTAAATTGATATAGGCACAAGAATTCGCATATTCACGCTATACCTGTATAATTTGCCATGGAGTATTGAGCAATGTCCTCTGAGCCCGTCTGATGAACCCGCCGAGAGTGTTGGTGGAGGAGCCGATGGCGCGGGGTGCTGGGATCGGGTCATTATCAATTCTGCCTAAAATTAACACGAAAACACCATGTTAAAACATAGAGACTATCTTCGAAGAGATAGCTAGAAAGGTATATTTTTTAAAAAGATAAAAAAGGGCTCTCAACATATTTGATGCAAATTTAAAACACGCGAACTAAAAATACAATGCTTTTCCTGTGCTTTTTCTGGGCAAACTTGCTCCATCGTTGACCTCGTCTCTGCCTTCTTGCTAGACTGTAGTCAAAAGTAAGCCCTTATGATAATAAAAAAAAAATACACGGATAATTCAGAACCTTCTTTATTTAAAGCCGGTTCAAATGAGAAATTCCGAAAAAGATGAGCGAAAACTAAACAAAACAATCACCAATTTCCAAAAATATAAGCCGAATGTGAGAAACATCTCCTTTTTTGTAGTCGGTTAAACTTAAATGCTCAAAAACACTTAAACAATAAAAAACAAATCACATAAAGTAATCAATAAATAAAAATGATACACGTGAGATTCGAACCTAGGACTCCGGGATCGCCTAATTCGGTATGAAATGAGGACATTATTTTAATATAAGTAGAGAACTATTTTACCGATTGTTATAATATTAATAGCCGTGTGGCTGATATATCAGTATTCGTTTATAGATTATGGATTCATGGTTATGGAGTTCGACAATTTCTGATATCCTAATATCGAAATCTAAACTGGTATAGTAATACAATTCTGATTCGTTTGATTGGCAAGATTCAAGATTCTTTATTGATAACATAGGTTACAGGTCAGGTTTGTATATTAAACAGCAATAAATATATTTTATTTCATTTGTTTAAATATTAGGTCCTTACATATGAAATTGGCGTTTTGTATGGGAGGAACAAAAAGTCGAATATTTTTTAATATAATATATTTAATTAATCAAAGTATGAACCATTATTTTCTATGCACTTTTGCCATCTTATAGGTAGTTCATTGATCCCTTTACTAAAAAAACCAGTCGGACGGGAATCAATAAAATCTTTGAAGGCGATTTGGACTGCCCCATCGGAGTTGAATTTTTTCCCTTGCAAGAAGTTATCCAAATTTCGAAAAAAATGGTAATCTGTTGGAGCAAGGTCCGGGGAGTACGGAGGATGTCTTAGACTTTCCAATTGAAGCTCTTCTAATTTAGTAGCCGTCTGTTGCGCAGTGTGTGGTCTAGCGTTGTCGTGAAGCAGCAGTGGCGTGGAGCGATTGACCAGCCTAGGTTGTTTAGCCGCTAGCTTTTCCATCATGGTTTGCAATTGCTGACAATAGACATCAGCCGTAATAGTCTGGCCAGATTTGAGAAAACTGTAATGAACAATACCGGCACTAGTCCACCAAACGCTTACAAGTAACTTTTTTGGGGTTAATTTTCGCTTGGGGCAGGATTTGGCTGGCTGGCCAGGATCCAACCATTGCGCTGAGCGCTTCCGATTATCGTAAAGAACCCATTTTTCATCACAGGTAATGATTCGGTTTAAAATACCTTCATTATTGTGCCGGTTTAGTAATGTAACGCAGCAGTCGACGCGCGTTTGCCGGTTTGCTTCAGTCAATTCGTGAGGTACCCACCTTTCAAGCTTTTTAATCTTCCCAATTTGCTTCAAGTGAATTAAAACAGTTTTATCACTAACACCGCAGCCTGCAGCTAACTCGGACGTGGTTTGCGATGGATCCGCTTCCACAATAGCCTTCAACTTTTCATTATCAACTTGAGTCTCAGGCCGTCCACGGGGCTTGTTCTGCAAGTCGAAATTTCCAGAACGAAAACGTTGGAACCAAAAACGAACTGTGTTTTCTTTTGCAACACGACCGCCATACACATCATTCACCCTTCGAGTTGTTTCCGCAGCACTAGTGCCACGGCGGAACTCGTACTCGTAAATAATGCGATATTTTAAGTTTTCCATTTTGTAAAATGAGTGACGCAAACAGAAAAAAACAGAAGATAAAAAACAAATGAATGACGATCATCGAAGCACAAATACATGAGTCTATAGCTGTACAAATTTGAATTTGGAATTCCTTACCAAAGAGGAGAAATTTGTGATTAAAGTGGCCAGTACGAAAAACGCCAATTTCATATGTAAGGACCTAATATTATAATATTACTAAACTAATATATTCACATTAACTAATAGTCATAAAAATATCGGTACTAAAGATAGTATCTTTAAAAAGAGGGTATCTTTAAAAATTCAAAAAGAAGCAACTTAAAAGTAACAGCTTTCATTAGAAAACTTATCGAAATCGGTCCACAGAGATCAAAATTCTGAGGTAACAAATATAATAAAAGTAAAACAATATATTTAAAAATCTAGATCAAGAAATGCGATAATAACTTACCTTTTTTGTTGCGGCTCCTGTACCCTCGCTGTTCCATTTGCCAAAGCCATTTCTTCTTTTGAAAAAGTATCCACTGCTTTCTTTCTTCCTGTAAATCAGAAAACATATAAAATAAATAAATATTTCCGGACTAATCACTCAGCATCACCTAACCCCAAACTAAGCGGAGCTTTGGGTGTTAGGTGACAGATATACAGATACATTTTTTTTGTTTTATTTACATACTTATGATACATAGAAAACACCCAGACCCGAAACCAGAAATTGTAGATCGTACAAAATCTGATCCCCGGCGGGAATCGAACCCACAACCTCTTGCGCCTCAGGCGGCTCTCGCCAACCGAGCCACAGAGGTCGGTAAATAAAATAAAGATGAACGTAAACAGTGTTATGCTTTATAATTGAGATCGCATAGCTTCAGCAAATTTTATATAGTTAAGGATCTAGGACTAAAAATTTGTAAGCGATTAAATTATAAGAAAATGTGTTCATAATTCAAAACCCTACAATTTACTTATCAACAGCGGTTTCTTCTGTAATAAATATATTCACTTCAGTTTGTCTTGGTAAAGAGTAAATATGTTCAGAAAACTGAAATATAATGAAACGAACTTACTTTCAGCCTGTACAACATATCGTTATGTTAGGTTAGGTTAGGTATGGCTGTTCTCGACTCTTAGAAGAGGCATAGGCATTGTTATAATTTATTCTAAATCCATTGCATCAAAATATGTGATTATACTAATAAAACTCTTTTATTTACCAGAACAAATCATGGCCACAGCTTAGAAAGAATAAAAGGATTTACAAGTTATTAAAATCTGAATATTTTTTAAATGTTGTGTAGTTCTAAGTGCAAATTATTAGAATTAATATGTTAAATTCACTAACTGAATTGTTTTTATACTATAGTATACTTCTATCAACTTTTATTAAGCCTAGTGACTAGTATTAGTAACTATTGGTTCATATTATCTTGATATGCAAGCTGCGTTAAAACATTACAACTAAGTCTTTGAGGTGAGGCTAATCCAGCTGTAGATCAAAAACAAAATCATCAATAAATTTAAGTTTATAATTTAAGATAAACCCCCGAATCCAATGCCTTAATTTCCTTATTAGTAGAACACCATAATATTTAGTAGTTAGGGCACGCGATGCGCTTTCATTTGATACCCCACTCGAGTATATTTGCAGATTTTCGGTTTTCCTTCCCCACTCTCACACACATGCGCTTCTATCCAAGATGTCAGTGTAGATCTTAATTCCTCCATTTAAATAAGATCTGTTATTCAGATAGAGCAATTAATGGGGTCCGATCATTGTGAAATCAGTTATGTGCTGCGAATCATCAAAGACAAAAATAATCAAACCCCAATGGCTGTATTCATTTTATAATTTTCCTAACAAACTCTGATTTAACTTGTTGCCTACACAATTCAGAAACACCATCGGTTTCTTTCCACAAATAACAGTTTGTTGACGAAAACTATTGAGGTGAATCATGCCAAAGATACGAAAAATCTGCTGTTCAAAGTCGGCCATTTGTAATGCTAAAAAGTTTTCAAAAGGGTCTACCTGTTCTAAATTTAGCACGCATGCAACATAGGTTCTAGCCTAGCATTCCGATTATACATGACTTTTTTCCAAGCAAGCATTTCGATAGTATATACTTAATCATAACTAAAAGCATCTTGCATATCACCGAAAAAGATTATAATTATTCGGTTCATAAAATATATTTTCACATTTATATGCGATAGATAATAAAGTAGAAGAGTTTGATTTTAGAACGCGCTAATATCAGTAACTACTGGTCCGTTTTAAAAAGTTCTTTTAGCGTTCGATAGCCAGCGTGGTGAATTAAGGCCTAATCTCTCTCGTCAAGAGATAAATCCCTGTGTCCCAGCAGTGAGAACGTTAATAGGGCGATATAATACTAAACCTTCATCATCATCATCCTGCCCTTGTCCCACACTATGTGGGGTCTGCACAACATGTGTTTTTCTTCCATTTCCCTCTATCACCCGTCATCTCAGCACTCACTCCTTTCTTACACATATCTTCTTTCAGACAGTCCATCCATCTTTTCTTTGGCCTCCCTCTTCCCACATATCCATCCACTTTCATATCTAACGCTCTTCTCGTAACATGACTTTCGTTCCTTATGATAATACTATACCTTGGTGGTCCCAAAAGGAGGTGGCGGTCCCAACGCGTCCCTCCAATGCGTGGCTTGCGGCGGTGGCGAGTCTTGGCGTTTGCGCTTCGTCGTGTGCACTATCGGGCGGATCACTGGCGTTCCTGAGTTCTCTTTGCCGATGTCTTCCATGTCCATCTCCTACATACATACATACAAGGGTTTCAAAATTTGTATATAAAGCGGAAGGGGTTAAAAGGGCTTATGACGGTTTTTATTTTCTGAGACACAAATTCATAAATCCTGTTTTGTTTAATATCATTTTAATAAATCTAAATTTAAAATTTATGAAAAACCCCCGATTCCGATGCCTTCATTTCCTTAAATGTAAAACAACATAATATTATGTAATGTGGACGACGCGATGCGCTTTCATTTGATACCCCACACTAGTATTGTATCGGACGTCCGCAACACAATGCTAGAGGAAACCAAAATGTAACGGCTTTTCTGTCGAAGGCGTAACTCTCCGACTCAGGTGCTGGCGGGAAGATGACAATGATACTCCAGATCTTCTCAACACAGATTTATTATCTGTTCACGACTACTTATATTCAAGTCACTACTGCTATGTATTCTTCGCTCTTCGAGATATTTTCACTTGTTCACTTGTTCGTATCCAAATACTGAATGCCTAATACTCGGAACACAGTCCGCGTATTTATATCAAAACATAAGGTTCTAGAAATATCTATAAATAACTCGAAGTCCTTTTAAAACGTAAACAACCAAAACTATTGCTTATTCTGTGCCTATTCCCGAATAAACGTAAACAAACAATAAACTATAACTTATTCTATACCCATTCCAGAATACGCGGGTACAAAGGTCTGTCCGCGACTACTATTAGCTAATCTGTGGCACAGTGCACATCTCTATACGTATAAATGCTACGTCTTATTCCGCGTACGATTTTAAACCTTAACTAAGTAAATATAAGATCGTCGTCGCTAACATTCTCCCCCCTAGTGCGCGTTGCAGACAAGCACTCCATCATTCCGTAGCGACGATGAGTTTCTCTTCCAGATGCTGCGTTTCCGTTTCTTCCAATTGGCAAGACAGTTCAGGTTAGTTACTTTCGGAACTGCATAACTTTCTAAATTTGGCTCATAAGACGCCAACCTATGTTTCTTTCTTTGGGTTTCCAGTGGAGTACTGACGTTCTTCATTCTCTGTGGCAAGCTCTTTTTAATCACTCTGTCATTTGCTGTAGTCTTCATTGATTGTGCTTGCCTTTTCCGTATATTTTTAATGTCGGAAGACTTCAAGTCATTCCGCTCATAGTCCATAGCGTGTGCAGGCACCGGGATCAGAAGTTTCTTCTTCGTTCCGGAATTCACCTCCGCACTTTTTTCGTTTTTATCGGAAATCTCTTCAACAAATTTATTTTCAATTTCCTTATTAATCTCGTTCAAAGTTTCCGGTTTTATTTCTTCTTTATCGTGTTCTTTAAAATCGGCGTTCTTTGACTTTATCAATTCCTCATGTACGGCTGGGATTTCTTTTTCCTCTTCTTGAAAATAACAATGATTCACAATTCTAACTGGTGCATGTGTTCCACCGTGGAAGCCGTGCAGCACCCATCCTAGGCTTGTCAGTGATGCAACAGGTTCTTCTCGTTTTCCTTTAAGGATCTTTCTTGACACTATGAGATCCCAATTATCCTGTCCTATCAGAAGCGCTGGACGATTGCTCTCATAGATCAGTTCACTCTTCAAATTTCTTAGATGACCGCACTTTTCTATAGTGTTCATATCGATGCACTGCGATGACAGTTTTAAATCATCGATTGTTCGAACTCCTTTCAATGTTCGTTTATCTTTTCTGTGAACTCCTTTTATCTTTAAGTCGATTGATGGGAAGCTTTTCTTCTCTACAAGTTTGCCACCAACCGTTTCCAATTTCAATGACTCTTCTTTCCCATTGACACCAATGCGACTGGCTACATTTTTGTCTAAAAGAGTCACTGTGGATCCTTCATCCATCAGTGCTAAAACACGAGCTTTTCCTTTTGGTCCAAAAATGTCTACTGGAATCATTTTCAGAAATACCTTTTCTCTGTCTGCCGTCGCGTATACGGATGTCATTACGTTCACGTTTGCTTCTTTACTGTCTGCAGAACATGATTCGTTGGATGTTTTATGTTGCGTTGACGGTGCTGGTTGTACCGGCTCCAAGTGCAACATTGTGTGATGCCTCCTCTTGCATTTTTTGCAAGCTTGTCCTTTGCAGTCCACAATTCTGTGACCTCGTCGCAGACACATAAAGCATAAACGATGTTTCCTTACTATTTGCCATCGATCATTATTTGTGGCTTCTTTGAACTTCTTACATTCCGTAAGCCAGTGCTCCTCTTCACAATGACTGCATTTTCTTTTTATCTTTCCAAAGGTTGCAGTATTTGTCAAAACGTTGTCAACTTCTTCCAGAGCATTTATTCGATATCGGGAATCACTAGATCTTTTTCTTATTAATTCTGGCGGAGCAAACTCGCTACATAAGTTTGCTTCATTTTCTAAGAATAGTTTTAACTTAGTTAATTGTGGCAAATCTTTAGCCACACTTCTTGCAAAATCTAGCCATCGGAAGCGAAGTATGGGTGGTAATTTTTCTAAGATTGCTTGACTCACTTCTGGCGAATGTAGATAATGGATCTTCTCCAAAGCGGTTATCGTCGTAACTGCGTTCTCCACGTGGCTCGCAAATATGCAGATTTCCCTCGGTGAGTCTCCAATCTTCGGCAGCTCCTTTATTCGTTGCAGCTCCGACAACACAATGTAGTCCGGTCTTCCAAATCTTCTTTCCAGAGATACGACGATATCGTTAGGATCAGAAGCAGCGAACAGCAAACTCCTGACTGCGTTCTTAGCCTCTCCCTTTATGGCATTCCTCAAACGAGTCATATTCTGCACAGCAGTGCAAAGCGATGCACTCTCATCGTATGCTCTCTTAAAGGGAAGCCATTCTTCATAATTTCCATGAAATTCTGGAAGATTCCAGCTTTCTGAGTTGAAGACCGTTGTAGAATGTGCCTTGGTAGACAGAATGGTGTCGACTAGTTTCTGAATTTCTTTGATAACTTGAACTTGCACAGGAGCTTCAGCATGTTGAATCTCGGCTTGGAGTTCTTTCTTTTCACTAGTTTGGTCCATTTTTGGCTTCGGTTCTTTCTTTTATTTAGTGGATGTTTTAACCCATTGTTCTATCCGTAATGATTTTTCATCATCCAAGTCATCATTTTCAGATATAATTTCGGATGGACAGTAGGATGATGCCCTGCTTCCTTGAGCAATTTCTGCTGCACTTATAGCAGCTTCTTCCTTAGCTTTGGCTATAGCAATATTAACAGCTTCAGTATTAGCAATAGCTTCGGCGTAAGCTTTTGCTTCCTTTAGAGCAGCTTCAGCATTGGCTTTACTCAGAGCAGCTTCAGCATTGGCTATTTTCAGAGCTGCATCATTCTTTGCTCTAACTAATGCGGCTTCTTCTTCAAGCTTTATTATATGGGCTTTCAATTTCTCTTGCTCGATTTCGCGAAGAGTAGACGATCTTGATTTTCTTGATGATGCTCTTGAAGACTGCGACACACGAACATAGGTTGCTGAAGACGCTGACGGTGGAACAGTGACTGCCCCTCCAATGTTCTCCAACTTTTCATCTGCAGCAGGACACAACATTTCTGAAGAACTACCCGGTGGAAATCCTTTTCCTCCAATGTTCTTCTTTCTCATCTGCGCCGACCACCTTATTTCTCCTGGTCGCTCAGGATATTCATACAAATACGCTGCCGTGGACGGTACTTCTATCCTAGAAGTTCCAATTGGCAACGGGAGGGTGGATTCAGTCGGCACAGTCAAATGCGTAGACGTAGACTGTTCAGCTTGTTCCTCCGTATGAGGGACAGCCGTTCTGAAGTATCCCATAGGCATTGTGCGAAATATCACTTCACACTTCCTCAATCTCTTATTCCCGCATCCGGCTCGAAGGACCAAAAACTGTATCGGACGTCCGCAACACAATGGTAGAGGAAACCAAAATGTAACGGCTTTTCTGTCGAAGGCGTAACTCTCCGACTCAGGTGCTGGCGGGAAGATGACAATGATACTCCAGATCTTCTCAACACAGATTTATTATCTGTTCACAATCACGACTACTTATATTCAAGTCACTACTGCTATGTATTCTTCGCTCTTCGAGATATTTTCACTTGTTCACTTGTTCGTATCCAAATACTGAATGCCTAATACTCGGAACACAGTCCGCGTATTTATATCAAAACATAAGGTTCTAGAAATATCTATAAATAACTCGAAGTCCTTTTAAAACGTAAACAACCAAAACTATTGCTTATTCTGTGCCTATTCCCGAATAAACGTAAACAAACAATAAACTATAACTTATTCTATACCCATTCCAGAATACGCGGGTACAAAGGTCTGTCCGCGACTACTATTAGCTAATCTGTGGCACAGTGCACATCTCTATACGTATAAATGCTACGTCTTATTCCGCGTACGATTTTAAACCTTAACTAAGTAAATATAAGATCGTCGTCGCTAACAAGTATATTTGCAGATTTTCTGTTTTCCTTCCCCACTCTCACCCCCATAACTTTTAAACGGCTCAACAGATTTTCATGAAACATATCTAAGAACACCCGGGCCAATCTTACCTTTCATAAAAAATTGAAATAGCTCCATCCGTTCGGGAGCTATGATGTAACAGACAGACAGACACGTCAAACTTATAACACCCCACTTTTTGGTCGGGGGTTAATAATCACTTATAAAACCGTAGTCAAGGAATTACACTTCGCACCAGTCTTAGACACTGGTGCGAAGTGTCTTGCGTCCAAAATGATCGGGATCGGGATCTCTTCTTCTCGTGTCAGATCGCCATTTAGAATGTTTTCTTACCAATCCTTTGCCATGTCCATTCTGTTCTTCACTCTCTTCCTCCCGCTGCCTGATCTCCTTAGGCTGCGCCGTGAACATATCCGTGATCTTCCTAGTTTTGAACTTGTCGGTCTTAGCCAGCATCTTCTTGTGTAGCCAGTCGGGGTACTGACATCTCGGCACTGGGTTGTCCAACTGAAATAAATATATTATAAAAATCGAAATAGAAACCAGTCAAGAAACATGATTCAGCTTCCAAATTCATTGAACGCGTAGAGAAATATCCAATTTATGTACATTTCCAAGTTAATTTATATGTGAACTGGTATCAAATTCGTGTACGAGGTCATCCAAACATTAGCTTCGGTGTTGGAACATCATAAACAAAGCGCGAAGCTAGTAAGCTTACCAAATTAGCGGCTGCCGAGAACCGTAAAACCTGGTCACGACAATACTGTTTAAAGTTGCTTTGATTATTTTGCTATGTAATGTACATACTTCATTTACTCCTTTTTTTACAAATCAGGATAAAACATGCCTTTATTCTATTAAAATTATAAAGCTAAAGAGTTTGTTTGCTTGAACGCGCTAATCTAAGGAAAAAACAACAGGTCCAATTCGAAAAAAAACACGTTTCGATAGCTTATTTATCAAGGAAGGCTATTTTACCGCGGGATAATTCTCTGCTCCTGCGAGAAATTCCATAAAACACGGTCAACGCCGTGGAGCGTAAAGCTAGTATGTACATCATATGGGTCAACTTACGCCATGCATAGCCGCGGGTATAGTAATTATCTTCTGTATTATTCGATCAGGCGTTCTATGTAGTACGCCCAGTCGAGCACGTCCCTAATGTCGATGTCCTCAGTGATGCTGTTGTCTTTGAGCCACCTTCAAACTTAAATTAGGAACCTATAGTTCAACTTACGCCTTGCATAGCCGCGGGTATAGTAATAATCTTCTGTATAGCGCCGCTCAGCCGTTCGATGTAGTACGCCCAGTCGAGCACGTCCCTTATGTCGATGTCCTCAGTGATGCTGTTGTCTTTGAGCCACCTTCAAACTTAAATTAGGAACCTATAGTTCAACTTACGCCTTGCATAGCCGCGGGTATAGTAATAATCTTCTGTATAGCGCCGCTCAGCCGTTCGATGTAGTACGCCCAGTCGAGCACGTCCCTAATGTCGATGTCCTCAGTGATGCTGTTGTCTTTGAGCCACCTTCAAACTTAAATTAGGAACCTATAGTTCAACTTACGCCTTGCATAGCCGCGGGTATAGTAATAATCTTCTGTATAGCGCCGCTCAGCCGTTCGATGTAGTACGCCCAGTCGAGCACGTCCCTAATGTCGATGTCCTCAGTGATGCTGTTGTCTTTGAGCCACCTTCAAACTTAAATTAGGAGCATATAGTTCAACTTACGCCTTGCATAGTCGCGGGTATAGTAATAATCTTCTGTATAGCGCCGCTCAGCCGTTCGATGTAGTACGCCCAGTCGAGCACGTCCCTAATGTCGATGTCTTCAGTGATGCTGTTGTCTTTGAGCCACCTTCAAACTTAAATTAGGAACCTATAGTTCAACTTACGCCTTGCATAGCCGCGGGTATAGTAATAATCTTCTGTATAGCGCCGCTCAGCCGTTCGATGGAGTACGCCCAGTCGAGCACGTCCCTAATGTCAATGTCCTCAGTGATGCTGTTGTCTTTGAGCCACCTTCAAACTTAAATTAGGAACCTATAGTTCAACTTACGCCTTGCATAGCCGCGGGTATAGTAATAATCTTCTGTATAGCGCCGCTCAGCCGTTCGATGTAGTACGCCCAGTCGAGCACGTCCCTAATGTCGATGTCTTCAGTGATGCTGTTGTCTTTGAGCCACCTTCAAACTTAAATTAGGAACCTATAGTTCAACTTACGCCTTGCATAGCCGCGGGTATAGTAATAATCTTCTGTATAGCGCCGCTCAGCCGTTCGATGTAGTACGCCCAGTCGAGCACGTCCCTAATGTCGATGTCCTCAGTGATGCTGTTGTCTTTGAGCCAGCGGCGCAAGTGGTGGCGCTTCACCGCATCCGGGGACTGGAAGATGGCGAGAGGTATGGCGCGTTCTGTTACCGGCGCGCCTTCGGGCTTGCGGGATATTATGAACCTGAGAAAAGTAGGTTGATTTGAGAAACGTTGAAATAATAAGGTTAAGGATTATCTTTTTTTTAGGAATGTCATCAATGTTAATAATAATAATAAATCATTTATTTTCTCACAAAATATTACATTGTTTTATGCCTTATATCTATGTTACTATGAGATAACATATTACATACTATACATCTAATTTGTGAGAGACTGGTGCCAATGGTAGGCTAAAAGCTTCTGTTACTGGTCGCCAGGACCCACTCCACGGATTCACAAGGTGTTCTTTAATTAATTGGGACAGTCTAAAATATGTAAATCAAAATAAAAAGTGGTCTACCATAACCTAAAACTTATCAAATTACTCGAAAAATGTGCCAAATTTTACCAATTTGATGGCTTTAAATGGTACCTCATTTATATCTAATAGCAATATTCAAATAAATATATAAGATGTTTATAGTAGGACTATTAACTAAAGGGGATCTGGGAAACAGGCACTGCGTTGCAAATATAACAGTGACTAGCTAAAACAAATGTTTAAAAAGATATTCACTGTATAGGTACACATACTACATACGTAGTGCGCATTTTCCCACCTACCAATGAAAAAGTCACAGCACTAAGTCTATAAACAGCAGAATCCTCATAAACTAAGTACTGGTCGCCATGTTTGCGATAAAACTTAAAGCACGTTTGGGCAACTGACCGTAAAATAGTCAAGATCGCAGTATAAATATACATATCAGCTGTATCTATATAATCTTATTAAATTTGTAACTGTTCCGTTCCAGTTAAATTTTATTTTTTGTTTATTATTTAATTTATTCTTTAATTTGTAGCTTCATAACATTGACATTTGATAATATTTGCATACCTGCTTGCGGGTTGAATACAACTACATATATTGACATGTTTGAAAAATTGTATTCTGCAAATAAACATTTGATTTGATTTATGTATCCGGTTACCTGCAAGCCAAACCCGCATCCTTCACCATCTGATCCCCCAGGAACTCAGCCAGCCGCTTCGCCGTGGATATAGAAGTGGACTTCTGCCCCCCATAGTCTTCTAGCTTCTTCGACATAGAGCGGTTCTCGGAGATCAGCTCGAATAGCTCCGAGTCGGGCATGTTGGAACCTAGCGTACATAATTGAGATTGTATTAATGTATATTTCAACGATCATTGATATCACATATGGACATAAAAATGTGGGAACATCGAATATTCTGTGAGCGCTCTGAATTATATATATAACATAATTCAAGACAGGAAAAGTTTGTAAAATTGTTGTACAATTTAAGTTTTATTTTAGTTCCTTCTACAAAATGGTTGGATAAAAGGAATAACATATTTTTCATATACAAAACGCCTTCAAAACAGCCAAATACATAATGAAAATAACTGAAAAAGACTAATCACGGTAAAGTAAATTTTTATAAATAAATAATTTTGTGATTTATGGCTAACGCCTCATTCAACTGTGGTGCTCACTTGTGAATAGCCCTCATTGTTGTGCGGAGAAACGTAGAATTGAACAACTTAGAGTCGTATAATGAACATTTTTGATAAATCAAAAAATAGAACGTTACCTTTACTATACAAAACATCCAGCCAGTAATCAGCAACTTTAGCGACTGCGCCGTAACAGCTTTTCAGGTCGTTGCCTTTGAGGAAGGCTTCGAACACGGACGACTGGAAAATCTTGATCAGTTGTAGCTCACCACGGCGTTTTACTTCGAAACCTGGGGCAAAATTTATTTTGTAAATTTAAGTAATAAATCTTAATTTAAAATTTAAGAAAAAACTGCAAATATACTAGTGTGGGGTATCAAATGAAAGAGCATCGCGTCCACACTACATAATTATTACATATGTTGTTTTACATTTAAGGAAATGAAAGCATTGAAATCGGGGTTCAATGCTTTGATTTCCTATTTTCATGAAACATATCTAAGAACACCCGGGTCAAACTCGCCTTTTATACAAAAAAAAACTAAATTGAAATCGCTCCATCCGTTCGGGAGCTATGATGTAACAGACAGACAGACACGTCAAACTTATAACACCCCTTTTTTTGGTCGGGGGGTTAAAAACATTGATTTTTAAGTGCCAATCTTAAATGGAAAGGTTACAACAAAAATATTTTAGTTTTTCTTCGTAGGAAAATCAACAGCTTTAATTAACAATTAATCTAGGAGCAACAGAAAGCTAATTAATTGATGTTCGCAGATAGGAAAGTCGTAAAATAGATATGAAAGGGATTCCTTTAAGACAAAAAAAAATCTGGAAGAAATCAAGGAGACGAATTGCTTTTGGTGGCAAGTTAAGAGGTTAGCTAATTACCCTGCATCGCTATACCAATCTGCCGTAGTCTTTTTCCATACAAACTTTCAAATATTCGTACTTTACCTTTTAATTCCGCGAGTGACCCGTCAAAGTTAAACACAGCGTATCTCTTCTTCAACCTTTTCCCTTCTTCTTTGGATGCTGGCAGCACCATAGCTAGGTACGGACCATCCACTTCGAAGAATATGGAGTTTTCAGCGCGTTGCTCATACTTCTTGGTCTCGGGGTCTGTTAGCTCGAAGTACTGCTCGTTTGTGAAGTGATCCTGAGCAAAATAGAACCGCTTAGTATGAGGTATACTAGTTAAACTTATACTTTAACTTATTATCCACTTTATGTAATAAAAAGGACCATGATAAAAATAAAAATGAATATAAATTTGACGACCTCTGTGGCTCGGTGGGCGAACGTCCGCCTGAGGCGAAGGAGGTTGCGGGTTCGATTCCCGCCGGGGGACCAGATTTTGTACGATCTACAATTTCTGGTTTCGGGTCTGGGTGTTTTCTATGTATCATATTATGTATGAATTTACAAGAAAAAATGTATCTTTGTAGTATATCAGTCACCTAACACCAATAGTACAAGCTCTGCTTAGTTTGGGGTAAGGTGATGGTGTGAGTAGTCCGGAAATATAACAAAATAAATATAAATATAAAATAAAAATATATATTAATATTCATAAAGATGCGATCACCCATCCGAGCTGCGGCCGTGCGGAGGATGGACCTCTTAATATAAATTTGGTAAGTATAAGATAGACTCGGAACTATTAGCGTTCCGTTGTAAAAATTATACAAATTTTCCAAGAAAAAAAAACTAATCACACTTAGAACGAAAACGATCTATAATGTCTGGTTTCTGGTCTGGGTGTTTTCTATGTATTATTAATTTATTTATTTATTTAAACACTTTATTTGCACAAAGTTGAATTGTGTACGAAAAGGTGGGCTTAATGCCTAGGCATTTTCTACCTGCCAACCTGTGATGGTTGGTAACAATGTTTCCGTGCGCGTTATATCTTAAAACTACTTAATGTTATTTATAAAAAAGTATGTATTAAAAAAATAATATCTATGTAGTATCAGTCGCCTATACCATAACACCCATAGTACTAAGCAGAATAAACTAGCACATAAACTAAGCAGAGCTTTGCTTTGTTTGGGGTTAGCAGATGCTGTGATTAGGATTAGCACCGGAAATATTTATTTATTAAATACTAGCGGCCCGCCCCGGCGTCGCACGGGTAAAAAAAGTTCCCGGCAATTTTCCTTATTTGCTCACCGTTTAGACCTATCCTGGACTACGACAAACATTTTAAAACCAAAATCAGCTCAATCGGCCCAGGCGTTCTCGAGTTTTAATTAGACTAACGAACAACAATTCATTTTTATTTATATAGATAATTACACAAAGTACAGTCACCATTCCAAGTACCTGGCCTCGCTCAACATCGCTAACTTTATAAAAATCGAGTTTGTTGTATAGGAGTCCCCTTTTATTTGTATTTATATGTTGTCATAGCGACAAGAGATAATACATCATCCCTCAATTATTCAACTCTCTATCTATTTCGGTTCTTGAGATCAATCTATTACAGTCTGCCAACAGACGGACAAACAAACCACGAACATTCAGTAATAGTTTCCCGTTTTACCCTTTGGGTAGTGAATCCTAAAAACGTTTGTTATATGGGAGCCCCCTTAACTTAATTTAATATTTATTTCAACTGCCAAGATTGACTTGTGTTAGTGATAATACTGTACCTTATGTAGTACCTGTTATTGTATGTCCGAAATATTAGGTCCTTACATATGAAATTGGCGTTTTGTATGGGAGGAACAAAAAGTCGAATATTTTTTAATATAATATATTTAATTAATCAAAGTATGAACCATTATTTTCTATGCACTTTTGCCATCTTATAGGTAGTTCATTGATCCCTTTACTAAAAAAACCAGTCGGACGGGAATCAATAAAATCTTTGAAGGCGATTTGGACTGCCCCATCGGAGTTGAATTTTTTCCCTTGCAAGAAGTTATCCAAATTTCGAAAAAAATGGTAATCTGTTGGAGCAAGGTCCGGGGAGTACGGAGGATGTCTTAGACTTTCCAATTGAAGCTCTTCTAATTTAGTAGCCGTCTGTTGCGCAGTGTGTGGTCTAGCGTTGTCGTGAAGCAGCAGTGGCGTGGAGCGATTGACCAGCCTAGGTTGTTTAGCCGCTAGCTTTTCCATCATGGTTTGCAATTGCTGACAATAGACATCAGCCGTAATAGTCTGGCCAGATTTGAGAAAACTGTAATGAACAATACCGGCACTAGTCCACCAAACGCTTACAAGTAACTTTTTTGGGGTTAATTTTCGCTTGGGGCAGGATTTGGCTGGCTGGCCAGGATCCAACCATTGCGCTGAGCGCTTCCGATTATCGTAAAGAACCCATTTTTCATCACAGGTAATGATTCGGTTTAAAATACCTTCATTATTGTGCCGGTTTAGTAATGTAACGCAGCAGTCGACGCGCGTTTGCCGGTTTGCTTCAGTCAATTCGTGAGGTACCCACCTTTCAAGCTTTTTAATCTTCCCAATTTGCTTCAAGTGAATTAAAACAGTTTTATCACTAACACCGCAGCCTGCAGCTAACTCGGACGTGGTTTGCGATGGATCCGCTTCCACAATAGCCTTCAACTCTTCATTATCAACTTGAGTCTCAGGCCGTCCACGGGGCTTGTTCTGCAAGTCGAAATTTCCAGAACGAAAACGTTGGAACCAAAAACGAACTGTGTTTTCTTTTGCAACACGACCGCCATACACATCATTCACCCTTCGAGTTGTTTGCGCAGCACTAGTGCCACGGCGGAACTCGTACTCGTAAATAATGCGATATTTTAAGTTTTCCATTTTGTAAAATGAGTGACGCAAACAGAAAAAAACAGAAGAAAAAAAACAAATGAATGACGATCATCGAAGCACAAATACATGAGTCTATAGCTGTACAAATTTGAATTTGGAATTCCTTACCAAAGAGGAGAAATTTGTGATTAAAGTGGCCAGTACGAAAAACGCCAATTTCATATGTAAGGACCTAATAGATAAAATTGTTGAAATCTATTCTACATTTTAAGATCTTATGTATATGCAACACAATTTTACAATAAAGTTTTTTATTCTTATTCTGACGAGTATTGGCAAACCCCGACTCAATATGATTACAAATAATGATGGAGGCCTATGTGCTCTGCAGTGGAGGAACTAAGGCTGAAATTATTACTTACTTTGACCATAGAGTTAAGAACAGCGTTTGGGAACGAGACATTTATTTTCTTCTTCTTCGCATGCGTTGTATGAACTGTCACGTTTTCAGGGAACGAAGCTGGCAGGACACACCAGATACCTGAAAATAAATAAATAAAAATAAATATTTCCGGACAATCTACACAACAACATCTAGATCCGTGATAAGCTCTATGCTTGTGTTACGGGTACCAGATATCTGATATACTTAATATAATATACATACATATATAGATATTTTTACTATACATATTAAATACCCATACCAAGGAGAAAAGTGCTTGCAGAACATACAAACAATTTTACCCTCTCTCTTGCTCTGCAAGCGGACATTCGCCCACCGCGGCAAAATAGGCTTCAATTTGAGATGTAAAATCGGAAGTTACTAGAAAGGAGGATGGATGATTAAGAGAAAGTTTGATACAGGGTGAAAAAACAGGTTGTCTCCAAAATGGAGTGCGTGTGATGTCGCAGCTCATGAATCGGCTATAGAAGTCCTAGGACACATCAGATGTGTACTATTCAGTTACGTTGGCTTAAAGTACTGTGATTCTTAAAGCCAACAAACAATTTGAAAATAGTGTTTTGAGTCGCGTGATCAAGGCCGAAAATATTACATTTATAATTATGATATTTTATAAAACTTTACAATATTGTTTTGAACACTGTGTTATTTATTTCGGTTTAAAAAGTATTTACTAGTAATCTTGTAACAATTTCTTACAATTTTAATGATACTACCCTATTAAGACAAACGTGAAAAATGCAGATTACGTAAACAATTACACAAACTTGAGCTTCATACTCAAAATACAGTTTCATTTTTATT
The DNA here is from genome assembly GCA_929108375.1 of Gymnoscelis rufifasciata. NCBI lineage: Eukaryota > Metazoa > Arthropoda > Insecta > Lepidoptera > Geometridae > Gymnoscelis > Gymnoscelis rufifasciata. The sequence continues at coordinate 3,761,855 of OV815320.1, forward strand.
TTATTGCACTTCGCCGAAGCTTTCAATTTCCTTATAAACAAATATGTTACCATCAGTATCCAACTCAAGCGGCCGCCCGACTTGCTCGATTATCTCCCTCGCCTTCATGATGATGTTTGCGCCCGTGTAGCAGACGATACCGGCCATTTCCATGCTGTGCCAGCGTGCACTGAACAAACAGACATTATTATATAAAGAAAGCAGAATTTTAAAAGCACTGAAAGCTGTTCTTAAAGTTTAAAATTAGAACTATTTTTATTAGAGCCAATTTTTTTTTATGATAAGTCTTTATTTGAGCACAATCTCCCCTGATGTTAAGTCATTATGGTCGATATGGTCTAAGATGGGGCATGAAGACTTGAAGGTTTCTCTATTATATAGTAATAATTTGACATCTATTTAACTTGTAAGTGTACATGTTTTTATTTTGATATGCCTTAAAACAAGACCTGTTAAATCAAAAAATTCTGTCTATCAATCATGACATTTAGAGTATACCCTTTAGGGAGGGATATGGGGTTTCAAACAATGAAGGCGCAAAGTATCCCCTGCCGAGCAACGAACGAGACTGGCAGACCCAGTAACCACTTCAGCACTTCAATAGCAACAGTTATCTATCATTTTATTTAAAAATTTTAGAAAAAATCATCTTTGTAAAAAAGCTTAATATGAAATATCGGATTCCAATGACGACAAAACCGCTTGGAACGGAATCTGCTCCAACAAACAATTAAAAACAAAGACTAACCAACAACAATTACCATTGTAAAGTTTCGGAACTAAATTGAGTTTCTAATCGCTTCATTGCTAAAACAGCGAAGCAACCAGATACGATAAAATTGTTGTCTATTTGTCTTAAAGTACCTACGAGTATGTTTAATTTTTTTGTGTTTTTGTATTTTTAACCCCCGACCAAAAAAGAAGGGTGTTATAAGTTTGACGTGTCTGTCTGTCTGTTCCATCATAGCTCCCGAACGGATGGAGCGATTTGAATTTAGTTTTTTTTGTATGAAAGGTGAGTTTGGCCCGTGTGTTCTTAGACATGTTTCATGAAAGTCGGTTGAGCCGTTTAAAAGTTATGGGGGTGAGAGTGGGGAAGGAAAACAGAAAATCTGCAAATATACTAGTGTGGGGTATCAAATGAAAGCGCATCGCGTCCACATTACATAATATTATGTTGTTTTACATTTAAGGAAATGAAGGCATTAGATTCGGGGGTTTTTCTTAAATTTTAAATTTAGATTTATATCTTTGAGGTTTCTAAGATTTGTATAAAACAAACAATGGGAAATAAATGAATTCTAGATCCCGCATTTGACCAGCTTGGTGGATATGGTCGAACACCCTTATTTTGAGCGCATGTCTAGTGTACGGCCCATGGCCGAAAATATGACAAGAATTGATACATGATATTAATTAATTAATTTAGCATTTTCTGTAGAATTGTTTTCTTTTCTAACATAAAATCTTATATTATTTGTTAGAACTTACTAGATTCATAAGTAGTAACTAGTTTCAATTTCAAAATTATTTTGTTTATTAAATGGCATGCTGTGCCTCAAAGGGCTTCCAACGGAAGTTCAGCGTTGTCTTGTTACATACAAGTCAACAATTGCTGAGCTGGAAGCCTATTTATATGTATTGTGTGGCTCAAATAAAATTTGTTTTGATTTTCATGTCATAAGGAAGGAGGTTTCCAAGATACAGACTGTGCCTAGTTTGGAAACCATAGTTTATACCACTTTAGTTTATAAGATTTATATTTTTTATGTATGTTAGTCTATAAGGTATATGTTTATATGGGCCTTAGATGCCTGAAATAAATGAATTATTATTATTATTATCGAAGAGGTTTATCTTTTCTCAGCCGTAAGACTGGTATTAAATGTATTTACGGGTATATATACCAAGTAAATACAGCGTGTTTTGTGTTTTAATTTACTGGTGTGGATGATGGGTCTATGCCCATGAACTTCCTCACAATTCTGCACGTATTAAGAATAGCAGCCTTTTGCAAGGTGATATACAGAGATGAATGTAGCCCTAATAGCTCCATACTGCGATGTAGGTGTTTAGGTATCACTCCTGTAGGAGACAGAACGATCGGTTTGAAGTAGACTTTTTCTTGTCTCCATATTCTTGTTACTTCATCTTTCAGATCAATAATATTTGGATTTTTTTTTTTTTTTTATTATTGATAAGCCTTCATTTGACCACAATCATGATGATGGAGCATGAAGGCCTAGAAGATGGCTTCTCCGGGCCACATTACGAAACACGAAAAAATCGCTTCACGCACTGGCCCAGCCCGGAGGGTGGTGACAAGCCGCGGCCGAAGCCTACCACCAGAGACTGTTCTTAGCACCACCCGGAGGTCACGTGTAAGGATTCAGAGGGTTACCACTTACGGACGTGAACAGACAAAACCTCCTATACCTAAAATACACCTAAAATTTTCTCTGCTAAGGTTTTTTGTATGTTGTGTGTGTTGGGTATATTATTATTGCATTAGGATTTTTTGTATCACTGTGATTGTACGTTTTTGTATACATACCCCCTCCTCATGACATATCCGTAGAAGGAGTTGAGGATACACTTGTGCGCCAGTTGCAGCGAGTCGTACAGCACCTCTCTGCTCTTGGCCGACTTGACCTCCGCCGCGTCGCCGCTCGCCACCGCCTGGGACACCTGTGCCTTAGCTTGCTTGTTTAACGCTTTATATTCGTAGCGGCGATCTCTGCAAAAGTGAATTTGTTTTCAAATATGTTTAAAGAATAAATAAATACTTCCGGACAATCTACACAACTACATCTAGCCCCGTGATAAGCTCTAAGCTTGTGTTACGGGTACTAGATATCTGATATACTTAATATAATATACATACATATATAGATATAGATATTTTTATTATAATATATACTAGCGGCCCGCTCCGGCTTCGCACGGGTAATTATTAATTAAAATCCCGGTAATTATTGGATATTTTCTCGCCTTTTAAACCTTCCCTAGACCTCCACGAACATTTCAAGACTAAGATAAGATAAATCCGTTCAGCCGTTCTCGAGTTTTAATCAGACTAACGAACAACATTCATTTTTATTTATATAGATATTAAACACACAGACCAAGGAGAAAAGTTCTTATTATTTATTTAATTTTGGGAAAACTAACAGCTAGGTGACTAAATACTAAACACAGTGTTTCCACAGATTAAAGAAAAAGATACTAGTTAAATACAACACTCGAATAAGGAAAAAGACAGCACATTTTGTTTAAAATACAAACTAAGTTACATTTAATGCTTAAGCAAAGAAAAAACTACTCAACCAGCGTTTAAGACGCTAGGTTGAGGTCATAACATTATTTTATTTATTTGGGAAACAAAAGCTTATAACTAAATGAATAAATATAGATAAAGTGGCTTGACTAAAGCTATAAACAGTGGAAACTGTTTATAGCATGTAGATATAAATTGGTATTATATACTATAAATAAAATTCCTCGCCGCGTCTGTATGTTCGCCATAATCACAATAAAACTACTGGTTGTCACGCGGCTTTCATTTCAGCAATAACTATAGTGATTCAAGAGGAAGGTATATACATAAATTTTACTCTCGTCGGGGCGGTTGTTGGTTAGTAATTGTTACAGAGTTTATTTGTTCTCTCTTACTGACTTAAACATGTATCAGAACATAATCGCTTGTAAAGTTTTGGTGAGTTATTTAATACTGTCCACTAATTTTGTAAAACATCATAGAATTCATAGTTTTTTTATAAATTGGCGATGAAAAGATTATCCGCACGCCTCTAGCGGCGAAATTTAGAAACTGTCTAAGAACGACACTTTCTTTGTTTACATCTGATTTGTATTTATTATTTATGTTTTGTCTATGAATGAGACTAACACCTTATGTTAGCGAAATCCCAGTATACAAACCTGAATGCTCTAACAGTGTCGACGTAAAATGAGTTCTCTTTCTGACATATCGTCGTCGTTCTGACCTCAGTCCGCGTCACTTTGGTCTTCTTGTACGCGACTCGGCAGTAGTCCGCGAGACGTTTCTTCTCGTACGCTGCCTGCGAATGATATAAACTTTAGAACTCGGTTCAGCCGTTGTTGAACTTAAGCAAAGAACTTAACTGAAAGAGTTTAACTACAATGTCTTTAGACAAAAAGTTCATCTGGCAATTCAAAAAAAGTGTCTAGTCGTTATTGTTACGGCCCTACGTTTTTAATATGTCAGTCAGTCGGTCCGCGTCTCCTTTTATATATATGTATACAAGAAGGTTTGACAGGAATGAAACCCTGCATCAGTTTGTATATTTTTCACACTGTTATTCAATGTTTTTTACATTTATTTTGGTATTCCTGACGGAGACCAATCGTTAAACTATAACACTATACAAATCGGTTCAGCCTTTCTCTAGATATAAGTGGTATAACACACACGCGACTTTGTTTTATATATAAGATGAACTTGCATAAAATGTACAAATATCAACCAATTGTTGATAACTGTTTTGAACAAGCGATCCTCTTTGTAGCTGTCCATGTTTTTTTTTTATTATGCTTGATAAGCCTTCATTTGACCACAATCTCACCTGATGTTAAGCGACGATGTGGTCTAAGATGGAGCATGAATACCTAGAAGGTAGATGGCTTCTCCGGGCCACATTACGAAACACGAAATAATCGCTTCAAGCACTGGCCCAGCCCGGAGGGTGGTGACAAGCCGCGGCCGTTATGTCCGTGCTTCTAAGGAAATAAACTTCTTCATAAGACATAAGACTATTGGTATAACTAAATTTGAGAATGACGAATACCTGGTCCTCTTTAGGTAATGCATGAAAAGCTCTCTGCGGCCCGCCGGGGTGAAGCGGGGGGAACTTTTCCGTCTCCAGCTGTTGCTGTATTCTCTGGTATTCACTTCTTGTCGCTGGCACTGTGAACGGAACAATTATATGTTATCAATGTTATTTACAATTGCATATCTTGGACATCCAATTAGACATAGACCTCCATCTACTATAATCCAAAATATTGGTTGGGAGCTTATTAAATAATAAAAAAGGTGTATGTGCGATTCACACACGATAGAAGTGAAACTTCAGTTAATCGACAAAAGAATGAGATGAATAAAAAAAAAAAAAAGATTTTGTTCGGGCGGTCACCCATCCAAGTACTGGCGTCGCGCAACGTTGCCAACCTTGTTAGCGTTTAAGATTCGCTTACCTGTCGTTTTTTCCGTTGCATCCGGTTTGAAATCACAACAATTCTAAAGAAGTTTTAATTCAATGAATAAATATTGCTGGACAATCCACACTACAACATCATACCCAGTGGTAAGCTCTATGCTGGTGTTACAGGTACAAGACATCTGATATACATATAATAATAGACATACATACACAGTTTTTTTTACTATACATACCTACATAGAAAAAGTGCTTGCAGAACATACAAATACTTGACCCCCCATACTTCTTGGTCGTCGGTTGGGGTCCCAAATGATAGCTCATCCCATGAACATTACAAAATAATATGAATTTTTACTTTTAAGGAATTTAAGGTTTTGGGTTCGGGGTTTTTCTTTAATTTTGGAGGTTTGTCTGTTCTCGTGTGTAAGTGGTAACCCTCTGAATCCTTACACGTGACCTCCGGGTGGTGCTAAGAACAGTCTCTGGTGGTAGGCTTCGGCCGCGGCTTGTCACCACCCTCCGGGCTGGGCCAGTGCGTGAAGCGATTTTTTTGTGTTTCGTAATGTGGTCTGGAGAAACCTTCTAGGTCTTCATGTCCTATCTTAGACTACATCGTCACTTTACATCAGGTGAAATTGTGGTCAAATGAAGACTTATCGTTTATCGTGCATAAAAAAAAAGTGTGTGTGTGTCAGCTACGACGCACGATTGGAGTTTACTCCTTACGAACGATAATTATGATATATATCGAATAGAAAAAAAGGGTAAATTAACGCATCTGCTAAAATGATAAGAGAAATAAACATATAGCTGTAATTATTCGGATTATTTATATTACTTCAATAAAGCGTATTACATAAAGTATGTTACAAAATAATATAAATAAAATACAGTGACACTACGAAGTATCGCGCAAAGAGGAGACCCCGAGAATGAGATACGCTGTGTAATGTATTCCATCTTATTCTTTTACACGTTCAATCCTACAGATATATATATGTTTGTCTCTTTCTACGTAACGCCTCAACTTTTCGTGTTACACTTGATTTTACTCCTCATAAAATTTCCGTACCGGGCCTTATAACTCAAATCGTTTCTTAAGGAGTAAACTCCAAAAAATTATTTACATTAGTCTATTACTGTCATACAATGTTATTTAACAGGGTGTTAGTTGTGGCACCAAAACGAAAACTTACAGTAATCCCCCCTCCACATCCACTCCATATGCCGCTGGCAGGCCGCGCCGGGCCGGTTGTAGTCGCACACCGCGCACACGCTGGCGGTCACCATAGCCGACGGTTGCAATCTGAAACAACGTCCTCGTCATCACCCTATTAACGCTCCCACTGCTGGGACACAGGGACTTCTCTCTTGACGAGAGAGATTAGGCCTTAATTCACCACGCTGGCCAATTGCGGGTTGGTGAATGTCACATGCCCTTCACACTCTTTCAAAGTTCTCAGAACATGCCGGTTTCCTCACGATGTTTGCCTTCACCGTTAAAGCACGTGTTTACAGAAACAAGGCATTGTTGAATTATTAAATTTTGAAAAAGTTGTGGCATTAGGCAACCACGTTAAAACCCATATTGGGACTTATAATCTATATTATCAATAAATTACTATTATGACTATTTTTATTATTATTATCACTATTATGACTACTGGATACCAGCTTTTGGATATTTTGTGCTACTACTATACAATAAATTTGATAAGTAGATATGAGATGGACTCTTACTACACCTAGGGTTCCGTGTATAGTATACATGTTACAACAAAATATTTTTTTTAATGTAATTAATCAAAATTTAAAATTAAACGATTTGAGTTATAAGGCCCGGTACGGAAATTTTATGGGGAGTAAAATCAAGTGTTAACAAAAGTTGAAGCGTTACGTAGAAAGAGACAAACATATATCTGTAGGATTCAACGTGTAAAAGAATGAGTTGGAATACCGTCGAAACGTCTCGTTCGAAATAAGAACTTTAACGCATTTTGATTGGTTGTTTGTTGTGTCTCTGGAATGCGAGTTACCATTTTTGACATTCGAATACGCGTTCGAAAAAGTATTCGTCTAGCATTCACTTAGAATTTCTCAGTGAGTAGAGGTGAGAGTGCAAAGTTATTCAGTAAAATCATCAATATTTACAAAAAAAATTTGGCCGGACGTTTCTTTTTCACTTGGATATCGTCTTACAAAGATAGCTTTTACGTTTTTGTGCAGGGAACTAAAACAATTGACGAATTTATGGTCCTCTCAACGCGTTTCGTTGGAACATATAATAAGTACCTTCTGTTATTTATTAATTAAAATATTAAAAAGAAGCTATAGTTTCGACACCTAATTAATTTCTTCATTGCAGTATTTAAGAATGATATTTTAATTCAAAGTGAAAGAATCAATCATCCTAAAATTGGATTTGTATAAATTGAACACAATTATTATTTTTGTAACATACTTTATGTAATACGCTTTAATGAAGTAATATAAACAATCCGAATAATAACAGATATATGTTTGTTTCTCTCATCATTTTAGCGGATGCGTTCATGTACCCTTTTTTTCTATTCGATGTACATAATATCATAATATCGTTCGTAAGTAGTAAACTCCAATCTTGCGTCGTAGCTGACACACATACACAACACACACTTTTTTTTTAAATGTAAAACAACGTAATATTATGTAATGTGGATGTGGCTTTCATTTGATACCCCACACTAGTATATTTGCAGATTTTCGGTTTACCTTCCCCACTCTCACCCCCATAACTTTTAAACGGCTCAACCGATTTTCATGAAATATGTCTAAGAATACCCGTGCCAAACTCACCTTTCATGCAAAAAAAACTAAATTGAAATCGCTCCATCAGTTCGGGAGCTATGATGTCCCAGACAGACAGACAGACAGACTCGTCAAACTTAAAACACCCCTCTCTTTTGGTCGGGGGTTAAAAAGATGCAGTTAGAGCGATGACCCATCCAAGAACTGGCAAACTTTTAAAAACTAAAAAAATAACAAATCGTTTTATGGGAGTCCCCTTATTGCAAAATGTGCATTAATTGTACCCAGAACCCTAAGTGTATTACGAATCTATCTCATACTTATCAAATTTATAACACACCCTTACAATATTCTACCTTCCAGACGAATTGGTGACCAACTTTTTAGAGCTCACCTTTTGTACATTTTGGCTTAGTTATAAACTTTTTTATAAGTATTTTTGTGTGTGCAATAAAAAATTATGAAATTTATGAGATGTGCACGGAGATAACGCAAACCTCTACAAATCCTCCTCGTCACCAATTCCTTCACCTCTCACAATCATAGACATACTTCAACGTACCTGTTAGTAAGTATAATGTTCGGGTACATAGCACCAACATCCAAGTGGTAGATCAGTGGATTCTCATCCCTCCTCGGATGGTCGTGCATGTGCTGAAGTTTCGCTTTGATCTCCGCGCAGACCTCTTCAAAGTTGGTCACCAGTTCCAACGGCACTCCCTCTTCTACTTCGATCGCGTGGCGCATCGTCTTCTCAATGTTGTCCATCAGTTGTTGTACAGCAGATGGCACTATTTTGAACTTGCACTTGATGTCTGCTCTGAATACGCCTAGAAATAAAATACTTTGGTCTTAATTGATAGGTAGAAAAAAAAAATGGTTGCCTTTTTTGGTTACACACACCACACAAAGCAACAATGCAATAAGAAAATAAAAACTAAACCTAGAATACGTAATGGGCGGTCTTATTGCTCAAAGCAATTTCTTCCGGATCTCCGTGGATGGAGAGAAAATTACAAAAATTTTGGGTATTTGCATCGGTTTTTTTATTTCCCATACGTTAAGAAAGAAAAGTAGTAAATATTAAAAAAAAAAAAAATATTTCTTCTATAATTTTGAAAAACCTTGTAAATGCATATGTAAGCTGCAATGCCTTTAACTAAAAATGGTTTGCTGAATGCACTAACCTGATTCCAACGCCTCCACATGTCCGCCGACATATGTCTCAGTTTCCATCACATGTCCGTCATTAGTCAACTTATTGAGCTCTTCAACTTGCTTGTTCGGGAATATAATGTTCGCGTGGAACGCTTGCACCATGAGCAGTGACTCGCAGAGTGTGCCAGAACCTTTACGGAGCACCTGATAAATAAAACTAATTGAAAATGTGACGACCAATGATTAGATGAGTTAAAAAGATTGGATTGTGTATCGTATTCACATAACACAGATACAATTATATGTTACCTGTCATTGGCTCCTGAACTACCAGTTTTAAACTCTTCGGGAACTTATGGGACTATAATCTTTGTTTAATGGTTTTTTTTAATGTCATTAGAGAATTTTTTACTTTACCTACTAATATTATAAACGTTAGTGAGGATATAATATGTGTGTGTTTGTTGCTTTTTCACGCAATAACTGCTTAATCGATTTTTATGAAAATTAACAATAATATAGCTTACATATCATAACAACTACGTTGACTGGTAGAGATCACTTTTAGTGATAAGGCCGCCCATTCATCATCATTCTAGGCCTTCATGCTCCATCTTAGACCACATCTTCACTTTATATCAGGTGAGATTGTGGTCAAATGAAGGCTTATCAACAATAAAAAAAAATAAAAAAAAACATCATCATCATCACCCTATTAACGTTCCCACTGCTGGGACACAGGGACTTCTCTCTTGACGAGAGAGATAAGGCCTTAATTCACCACGCTGGCCAAGTGCGGGTTGGTGAATGTCACATGTCCTTCAAACTCTTTTTTTTAAAGTTCTCAGAACATGCCGGTTTCCTCACGATGTTTGCCTTCACCGTTAAAGCACGTGTTTAAAGCGCACATAAATTTCTCAAGAAGAAAAATCCAGAGGTGTGTGGCGGGGTTTGAACCCACGACCTTCGGAATGAAAGTCGAGTGTCCTCCCACTTAGCCAATACGGCTTCAACACGGCCGCCCATTGTGACACTATATGTATATTTTTTTTTTTTGTAAATATTCTTGTTTTCTAAATTGGTGTTCAATTAAGTGTATTGTATTGTATCTCAGTTTTCTAGTACCCGTAACGACGTACCACGGGGCTAGATGTGGTTATGTGGTTTGTCCGGAAATATTTATTTATTTATACGTACTTCATCAGGCTCCAGTGGAATGATGGTGCACAGAGCGAATATGAAGGGATGCACGTATTTCATGTACAAATAGTACGTGGCCACCGCATCTGACACAGAGTAGTTTGACAGGACCTGTAATATAAATTCTTTTTTTAACACTGTTTAAAAAAAAACATTTTCAACATCAACTTTATGTACTAATATATATATATATATATATACATATATAGTATAATAGTAGCAAGGTTCGGGATCATTTTTTTAGTAAAATAAATAAATACCTATAATCACTACTAGACTTTTGGGCCGTTTTAATACAAACGGAGTAGGTCTCGGAATTAATAAATAATCATCACCTTTATGCTACCTAAATCCTAAATTTCTGATCAAAATATTTTAGACATATTAGTGTGGGTAACATATTTTGTTATAAAAAAAAATTACGTAGGTTTAAGTTATATCTAATTATTAGTATTATATATTGTTTTTATAAATGTTTATTATTGTATGTTTTTGTGTTATCGAAATATAAAGAAAATTTTTTTATATTTCGATAACACAAAAACAGTCGTCCGCAGTTTTAGCAATGCGCCGTTCGCGTCGTGTAAATGAGTACTTAAATGATGTTATGTGAATTGTACATCTCGATTCATACCTGTGGCTGCTCTGCCGCCATTCTGCACATATCCTCGGGGTCCAACTCCACGGGGTCATACCGCAGCTTGGCTTTAGCGACGGCCTTCAGCCCCTGCGAGCCGACGGGCAAGTACGAGTCACGTTTTACCCAACTGTAATAAGAAAAATAAACTTTATGATAAACTAGAAGTCGAGGATACCATCTACGATATTGTGTTGCCCCCTATCTCCCTTGTGGTCACCGTAGAACCAAGGAAAATAGAACTAACCAAAGATAGCCAAGACTGCCTCAGTGGCGCGGTGGGCGAAGGTCCGCTTGCGACGCATAAGGTAGCGGGATCGATACCCCACGGGGGTCCAAGTGTTTGTGTTTGTATAGTCTGCAAGCACTTTCTTATTGGTCGAAGTGTTAAATATGTATAGTAAAAAAATATCTACAGTATGTCTATTATATTAAGTATATCAGATGACTAGTTGCACAACACAATCTGAGATCTTACTACGGGGATAGATGTTTTTGTGTGGATAGTCCGGAATAATTAATGATTGATTAAAAAATATATATTTAAGGGGCAGCGCCTTCTTGGAGTACAACATCAAATACTTTGCAACCCGCCTACCATGCGTGGCGAATATTGCAATACATGGGGTATGATGATAAATAAAGGCGGGGTCTTTATGATCTATCATCATGTTTAATATTTACCACAAGCAGTCCATATGCATGGCAGGTCGACAGGCGTAAGTGCCGTCTCGCAACGCCATTTTGGAAAAGCCGATCTCCTGTTTCATGTCCAGGCCTAGGATCGCTGCCCGAGCTTCCACGAACGGCCAGTCGAAGAAATCACCTTTAAACAATATAAATTTTACCACATTTTACCACGTTTGCGGGAAAATCCATTAAATGCGGGAAATCATTTACCGTTGTAAGTGACGAAAATATGCGGCTTGACATCCATGATATGGTCGAAGAACTTCTGAAGAAGAGCCAGCTCGTTCTCCTCATTGAAAACTATGAATTGTCTGAAATAAAGTTTACATTATGTATGTCAAATTCACAATATCAAAGAAGACAATATTTCAGACATTTTTGAGGCCGATATTTTCGAAAGACCTTATCTAACGACATTTCAATACAATTTTATTAGTTAACTAGAAGAGGTTTTAAGAAAAGGCAAAGGCCTTTTCATAGGGATGAATTAGATAATCCTAAAACTATTTTTGATGTTTACCTTTATTATATTCATGTTGTTGTTACTTACCCTTCAAACTCCGGTTTAGGTGTATACTCAAAATCCTCAACATCGACAGATATAATCTCCCTATTAGTTATCAAGTACCCCTGAGCGTCGATCATGTACGATATCATCATAATCTGATCTGTTTGCGAGTCTGGAAACTTTAACGGCAGCTTTGTCGTCTCAATATCGAATGCGAGAACGATCGGGTCAGGCCGTTCGATAATGTCGTCTCGCTTTGTGAATAGAGGTGTGTCGGTGCCTCTGCTTTTGATGGTGTACCAGGAACCGCAGAAGATCTCCATGTCGATTGATACTCTGACGTGGTACGGGACATCATGTTCTCTGAAAAAGGTTTTTATAATGCATGCCTCAGTGGTGCTTTGGGCGAAGGTCCGCTAGGTAGCGGGTTCGATTCAGGTCCAGAAGTCAAATTTTTGTATGTTCTGCAATCCTCTGCAAGGAGAAAATCCTTGGTCTGGGTATTTCATATGTAAAATAAAAATATCTGTATGTGTATGTCTATTATATGTATTAATATTTGTGTAGAAAAGGAATAAGATCCTGTAACTGACTTGATGAATAGAATCGTAAATCCAGGTTAGAATCCTACATTCTGCTTAAGTTACCAGATGTGTCTGATTTATTTTTCTAAACAAATTAAAATAGTTGAAACTTATTGAAGTTTAAATCCTAAAGATTTCCAAATTAACAATTAAAAGGAAATATAGAATAAATACTAATCACTCACCTAATATCCAAGATATTTTCCAAATGATCGGTGGTCTTCTTAGCATGTTCTATTGCAGCAGCACTAGTAAGTGCGTTGGTGAGCATTTCTGCATAAATAGCATCTTTTTTCTCCCTCTCTTTGTTTTTGTTCACGGCCGTCAGGAGTTCCCTTCTCACTTTCATCATCTCGTTTTGAGTCATGAATGATAACTTAATGTACCTCTGTTTGATTCCTGATAAATGGTTCAGCTGGAAAAGTTACAGAGTGAAAGTTGGTAAAGATACAGTTGACAACATTATCTCAAATTAAATATATGTTATATTAAAAATTATATTTATACATATGTTTAAAGAATTAAAAGCTCATTTGTCGAAAAAAAATCTTTATGTAGCATATCATAAACACCTTGTACATATACATGTATTTAAAGAGTAGTATATATGTCTCATGAGAATAACAAGATTGGTAAATTTTCATAGAATTCTAAACGAGAGAAAAAGTTTATAATTTCACTTCCACATTTAAGATTTTCCAAATTATATAAATCTACATAGTCACTTAGTAAAATTTTAAACTATGTAATTTATTCAATAGTATAGGCCGCCTCATAAAGAACATTACACCAACATTTAATTTGAATAATATAAGGTAAATTTTTATTTTAAGTTGTTACAGCTTACCAAATCGAGGTCTTCTCTTTGCACAATTTCTATTTTATTCAACGTCCCCACAAATTTCTTTGACAAGTACTGTATGACCTCCTGCTCACACTCCCTGCGTGCAAGGATCATGAAGTAAGGTAGGAACATCAATGAGACCTTAAACCGAGAACCATCCATTTCAATGAAATAATAGTCCATGGCTGCTACTAGCCTTTTATCTTCGTCTAATATTTCAGTCTGGAAAAGAGGAATGTTATTTAGTTTCACTAAATTTCAGTTTTAGTTTCTTTATTGAAATCATAACTTAACATATGGGTTATATTTAAGGACCCAGTGTATAGGATATGGCAAAATTTATTTAGATATTAATCAAAACTAAGTACACATTAGAACAGTACAAAATATAGATCAATTAAAAGTTCTGGATATAAATATCTATCTTTAAATGAGATCTATAATCTTAAATGAGACTGATCTTACATATGATCTTACATATGCAACTGAGGACACCGCAGTAAACACAACAAAAACAGCAGTTTGCAATATTTTCTACTATAGGTGTCAGAGAATATTAGAATAAGGTACTCACAACATGCATGTTCAACAGGTAACCAGTTCTTTCTTTCGCGTCGCGCACCCTTTCGAAGCCGTACTTAGAATCAATTCTATCATTTTCCAGAGCCACACGAATACGAGTCTCAGATGAGTCTTCCCTGAAGTAATAAAATAAAAGTAAAAAATATATATTCTAACTAACACTTTAACGACCTTTTTCCAAACTTTTTGCACATACCTTGCACCTGCTGCATTGCCTGGCTCATTTCGGTTATTATTCTCTCGGTCTGGCCTATATTTTCCAGTGTTTTGATAAACCATTTTACATAATATTTGTCTAAAACTCAAAAAGAAAATATTTTGTAGAGACGAAACTCGACTGTCAAAAACATATGGTCAGCAACTGTCAAATTTCGCGCCTTTTTGTAAAGATTGATTCAAGGATTCGATTCGACGCCATTCACCAAAAATAATCAGAAGAAAAAAAATATATATTAAACAATAATTTTTTTATCATATAAGTTTTGCTCTGCTTTCATTAACATGAATAGTATTGAATTAATGTTCTCGTAAATTTTAGGTCATAAGGTATACACTATACAGAACAAAAATAATTGATGGGCTCTGGCAGGAACCTTTAATTAATTTAGTTAGGGCTGAAAAAGCGGAATAAAATTTGATTTACATCTTCCCCATTAAAAATATATATTATACCTTAAACCAAAATCATCTAGCTTCGTCAAAAAAAAATGCATTTAAAAAGTTTAGAAAAAAATTGTTTGTTTTCTGGAAATTAATTCAGGTACCTTTTTTCAGGTTTCAGTTCGATTCCCAGAAAAAAGAACTCTTTTCTCTCTTGTTCGATTTGATAAGATTTAAAAAGTTTTGGAGGATTTTTATTTTTAGTCTGCATTCTCAATCATTCAATTTATAATCTACTTGATTTGTTTTGTTTTGCCAATTTGATTTGCCATCAAAAAACCGTAGCTCGTGAAAGTACACATGTGATATAATCTACCTTCTAATATTTAGTTAAAAGTAAAATATATTAAAATGGAGAGTTCGAGAGACGACAGCACGTTTTCTGATATATTCTTGTATAACAATTCAAGCTACACTAAAAAAGGCGATGTGAGTTTAAGCGAACACCTTGCTGACTTTGAGAGAATGAAGATTTCAGCCCTCACAAACGCGGCTATTATCAGCCCTCAAGTGAAAGAAGTAACTATTGGACCCAACAGTCCGTTAAAGAAAGAATTGGTCTTGGAAGAACCACCTATAGAAAAGGAGGTCATAGAAGAAGATTCTCTCCTAGAAGACAAACTTAGCCAAGACTTACGACATACACTCATCAGAAAAGAGTTTGAGAGTGAGCTTCACGAAGCATATGCTAAAATCTTTAAAAGCCTCTATGAAAACATGGTGGTGAAGCGAACAGAAAGTTTAGAAAGATGCCACAAAATTCAAATAGAAAAATGTAAGAGTAAGTTATTTCAATCGAATAAGTTACAGCTCCTTAGAGAAATACAAGCTAATGATAATTGCTTTATATTGGAAAAGGCTAAACAAGATCAACAAAAAAGCCAAATGCTTCACCAACAGAGAATAGAAAATATGAATAGAATATTAGAAGAACAAAATAGAGCAGCAGCAATTCTAGATAGTCACAGTAAGATTTTTATCTGCTATAAGGATATTGAAACTATACTGAGTACACATCTGTATGCTAAACCAATTTATAATAAATATGTGGCTTCAATAAACTCAGTTGTAACAAATATAGGTCTGATCATGGATTTGTGTAATTCTAATCAAGCTACTGATAAAGAAGTAACACAAGCAGAAGTGTTACTAACTAATCTCTACAATATCAGATCAAAGCTTCTAAATGACATAAATGAATTAAAGCAAGAGGTAGAACATAAAAAACTTAAAGAAGAGGAAGCCTTAAAGCAACAGCAATTAGAAAAGAAGAAAGCTGAAGAACTAAAAGCCCAGGAATTAGCTGAAACTCAGAAAGCAACTGCTGAAGTAACCAAAAAAAAAACTTCTATTTTTTATTCATCCAAAAACTACAGTTATTACCAAGAACTGGCTTCATTTTTAGAAATATATGAGGGACAATATAAAGAGTTGCTTGAAAATGTGAATCAAAAGAAGTTTAGATTTGACTGTCAAAAAGCAGTAAACACACCTGTGAATGCCCTTTCCTCAGTCAGCGGACATCACATAAGGGACAAGTATGATAAATTGTCCAAGCTGTTGAAAGGTGAAAGGGTTCAAGTGCAAGACACTTATGTGACTGCTACACAACACCCTCAGGGCCTTGCCTACTGCACTGCACTCCTTGCCAAAAAGATAGTAAGACAAGGAGATCTACTAGTATCCAGTAACCCAGAAGCAGCTTTTCCTTTGGCTGCATTGACAGTAGCTCTATGGGCACAATTCCCTGAATTAGGCAAACTATTAGAAGCATACTTCCACAGATTTTGTCCTTATCTAGTACCTATGTTCTTACCTAAAAAACAGGGACAGACAGACAAAGAGTTTTATCTCTCAAGGGGATACACATACAGTGATGATGGTGTTGTAGAAAAGCAAGATAAGTTTTTAAAGAGGATCTCTGGTATATTCCGACTAAGATGTGCTATTTGGATAACCTCAACTCCGAAGTTTATGAGTACTCCTAACCCACATGGCTTACAGTATGGCTGGCAATGGCTAGCATCATTCATAAACTTGAAACCAGAACCTGACATATCTGCTACACTGATCCATGACTTCTTCTCAGTGTGTGGCTCTGAGTTTCATAAACATTATGGGAAGCAGTTTTTGAAAGTCATTAAACTAATAAATTTTCAGTATTTAGCTGTTCTTCAGAATATTGATGAGGGTGGTCCGAAGACAAGACTTGAAGTTTTTCTACAAAATGTGTTGAGCACAGGATGTATTCCACCACCCACAGGGCTGTTGAGTGCTAATACTTGGTGAATTTTGATTAAATAAGCTATAGTTCAATAAGATAGTACATAAGGCATGTAATGTAGCTCTTGACTTCAGTTCTCATTGTTAATTGAAAGCTGTTTAATATTTTTATATTTTTAAATGAAAACCTAGAAAAAATGGGACAGGTAAATAATGTACAACCAATTATTAATAAATTTAATGGTGTGCTATGAAATTATATAATTGATTCTGACCTAATGTGTTTTATATTGAGATTTCCTCAAGATACAGGATTTAAAGATTAGTTTATTAGCTTCTAACACACTGAAGCTGTAAGTCATGGATAGTCGTGCCATGTTTGATGGGTATATTTGTTGTTTTTTTAGAAGGGCGATTTGTGATAAATACAATAATATGATTCGTCATGTACAACCACAACAAACCATGTAAATAACCCTTGGTTCTAAATCTTATTGAATTCCTTCCACTCAACAATAGATGTCGTCACTAAAATAAAACTAGTTGCGTATTTACTCTGTGGTAACAAAATGACGGGTTTTGTATTGCCAACAACCATAATTTGTGAAATTATCTCTAATACTTAAATACAATTCTGCCATATCTAAGAACAAAACGTTATATTTAATATTAGGTAGGACAGGTTCTAAACCTCCTAATATTAAATATATATATATTTATAGATAGACGATTTCGATAAGATATAATTAAAACTTCGTATTAATAACGAGTGGTCAGTGGAATTTACTAAAATCAATGGGAATAATGTCTTGTTAGTAATTTCAAACATTAATAGGGGGTAACACAGACGTCAATTGTCATGTCAAACAAAAACACTGCGAAAACATGGCTGAAAATCGATAATATTGTGTTGCACAAACACAATTCTATTTCGCATCTTGTATTTTACAATGTCTCATAGTTTTACAGTTTTCTGTTTGCATTTGATTATGTGTACTTAATAATCGGCTAGTCTTAAAATAGTTTAGTCATGATGTTGGGAACTAATGACAACATATTCATGGCGAGGTACTCAGCCTTCAACCCCTATCGCCTGTGGTACAGAGATATGGGTTTCCAGACTCCTATAGGAGCTGGAGACGCCTTATCGAAGAGTCTCTACTGTGGCATGAAACCAACCTTCTGCTGGCAGTCCACAGACCCGAATACTCCTACTGGAGGCATCTTCAATCTTGAGTTTTCGCCGGATGGGTAAGATTTATTTACATGATAACAAGTTCGTTGTTGAAATCTCTTTGTTGTTGATAATCATTTTTTTTTAAACACCGAAATACTAGGAAATTAAAGTCAAGGATAATGCTCTTGGTATAAAAAACGACATTGAATTTAAAATTACTTCCTGTTAAACATGAAAGAAAGTTACCCATACTCCCAAGTTTTACTATTAAATAGTATTCTACTCTAACATGATCATCTTCTTCCTGTCCTTATTCCACATTGTCGGCACAACATGTATTTTGCTTCCATTTCCCGTAGAATACTTATAATTCTTCTCAAACATAAAGAAAATGTAAATTTTGTAAAAGAATGCTGATAGTTTATTGAAAGATTAATGCCTAAGCATGGGTAAATATAACGATGTGAGAGTAAGCTGAATGGTGCATAATTTTGTTCTTCATCAGACATTATTACCTAGCCATGCTCAAGCCTCTTGTCTACTCTTGTTTTTAAAACCATTTATCCTGGAAAAAAACCTCTAATATCTTGGAAAAGTACCTTTATCACTTTCATGTCTCTAAACTTCTAATAATTATCAAAAATTATCACTAGCATATTAAGATAACTTGCAAAATGCAACAGTTTATTTGATTAACTGGTTTTTTTTTTTCAGTTCATTGTTAGTAGCAGCTTGTGAAAAAAGAACCATCCAGATTTTTGACCCTATAAACCATAATAGAATACATTGTATGGTTGGTGCACATATGGATTGTATTAACTGTGTAAAGTAAGTTTCATTTATTATAAAAACTTCATATATTGTGGCTTGTCACCACCCTCTGGGCTGGGCCAGTGTGTGAAACTATTTTTTCGTGTTTCGTAATGTGGTCTGCCTGCACTTTACATCGGTTGAGATTGTAGTCAAATAAAGGCTTTTGTTTATTTTTTATTAGCCTTTGTTGTCCCACTGCTGGGCAAAGGTTGTCACCTGACATATGGTAGCAGGTTAAAATTAAATTGTATTATGCAGCCCTGTGAGCATGCTATTAATGAAGAGAACATAACAATGAAAGTGATACTACCCGACACATATTAACATAAAATCTGTTCATAGTAAAAAACTAAATACATAATGCAGATATAACTTATGCTTTGTTTGTGGTTAGGTGATAATGTTTGATTAGTCTGGAGATTTAAATTTATTTATTTATAACTTCCAAAAAAAAAAGAAGAGTTTTTTTCAAATTGCTTGTACTCTTGCAAGTCCTATAAAATTATCACTGTTTCAGATTTTTAGATAGCCGAATGTTTGCAACTTGCTCAGATGACACTACAATAGCCCTGTGGGATATTCGAAACCTCAATAAGAAAATATGTTCACTAGTAGGCCACTCCAAATGGGTGAAGAACATTGAATTCTCTCAAAAGGACAAACTTCTAGTTAGTTCAGGGTTGGATGGCAGCATTTACACCTGGGATATAAATTCGTATACAAGACATAATTTACTTTACCAAAGGTTTGTGATATTTTTTGTGTGGTTCTGTAGTATGCAAATAACTATTGTACTTGTACAAAACAACAACTGATAGACAAAGAGGGACAATCCTCAAATGTCATTATTTCAAGGGCATCATTGCAAAGTGCCGTATAATTTGATCAGATTTTGATTTTTTGCCATTGCATACCCGCTTACTGTCTTCCGTTCAGAAGTTATAACTTATTACAAAAGGGCATAACAGCCCTTTTGATATAAGTTATAACTTCTAACTATCTTTTTAAAAAAAAATAGAAATACAAAAGTATAAATTGGAGTATTGTAAAAGTCCTATAATAAATAGACGTAAACTAACATAGGCCTCTATCAAAATTCGTTATCGTTATAACAAAGAGTCGTAAGGTTACGAATGTATCATGCATAAAATTTAAAAATAGTTTAACCTGCAAAGTGTGGTTTATCACTTATTAAAAATCATTAAATTTAAGGAGTTGTTTGTGCTTACAAGTAAATTAAAATTCTACATTTAATTATTATTTATTTTATAAGCATTTCTCAGAGGATGCTTTTCTTTATTTAGGGGTTTCTGTAAGAGGGGGGTTATTATAAAAATATTTTTGTCGGCCTGTGGGGTTGCTACTTTTGTCCCCTGAACTCCATCTTGGAAACAGTGGTATGGTGCTAGGGGCTTTGCATTTTATCTCGAAAACTAAGAACTCATTGTAATAAACAGAAAATAAAAAGGTTACCAACTATTATAATATGATAATATGTATGATAAAAATATCTATATATGTATGTATATTATATTAAGTATATCAGATATCTAGTCCCCGTAACACAAGCTTAGAGCTTACCACGGGCTAGATGTTGTTGTGTAGATTGTCCGGAAATATTTATTTATATTTATTTATTTTATTTATTTATTTTATTTATTTATTTTATAAATTATTGAACAAGTTTTCTTTTTGGTATAGTTATAATTTTAATCGTACATTACAAAGAGATCAAGAAGTAATTGAAAAAAATAGCGTTAATAAAAATTAACTAGAAAAGTTAATTCTATAAACTAAAAAAAAATCGGTTACGCATCTTTGTTTTGTCGGAATACCCATATTCGTCAGTCTGGTCCACCATTTTGTTTAAAGTTAAAAGTAAGGAAGAAAAAACTTTAAAAATTGTATACACGTTATGATGCCCTCGATTTAATTATTAACATCTCTCTGCAGTATTATCCACATTTTAATATTTTCCCTGCAGAAAGATATATTTTATGATAATACAGATATCACTAAGTATATTACCAATTAAGAGTATTAAGAGTTCCAGACTAATCTGTTCACTAATCAGGTGTTTTGGTGTGAAAGAGTAACAAACATTAATCTCAAGAAATGTCAGAAATGTTGTATATTAAGTACTTGCTTATCATAGCTTTTTGTTTTGAAATCATTTATAAGCAGGTTTATATGTGTTTGCAGAGTAATTCACACTACAAGCCTTATGAGATGCAGACTATCACCAGATGCAAATCAAATGATATTGTCAACAACCGGTGGACTGATTATACTGATACATGACTTGAATTTGGCCACACTTGGAGTTGACCTATTGGGATTCAAGGTATACAGGATATAATTTGAAAATGATTACTTTTCCTCATTTTAGTTTTATATGACAATTGGTTTGTTTTCGAACTCCTAAGTTTTAATGTCTTCCATCTGAATCCGACTTGCAACTAATACCAGGTTTTTTAAAGCAATGCGGTTTTACGAAGTTAATTAACATAATGAAATGCAGGCTGTGCTTAATGAGCTCCGAAAACACTTGCTCAATGCAAAAATACACTTGTCGTTTTAAGCCTCATCATTATATACTTACTACTTTACTTACTTAGTTGCATAATATACTCGTAGCAACCACTTTGCGCTTCTAACATGAGCAATCATTATTTAACTCCTTCAGCCCAATCTATACCGGCTGATGCAAGTTAGCCAACAGCTGATACCCATAGCGGCGAAATACAACTACCTGTTCGACGCGGACAGGAAGGAAAATCGGGTGGAGTTTGTGTCCGATTTCCCGGGCGGTAATGACGCCGAGGTCGTCAGCTCGTTACAGGTTTGTTTATTATTACATTTTCATACATATTTTTTAGCTTTAAAGAGGATTTAAAGGGAAGGTCTTGAAAGTAAGACATTTCAATTATTTCCTTCCTTAAAATTTTATTTTAATCGCATTTAACTCGAAAACGGTGTTATTTTCCTTGGCACATCGTCTCTTACCATCACGTTAGATTGGGGTCAAACAAAACTCTAGTTAAATAAAAAAACCAAAGGTGTAAATTCTCTGCTGCACTTTAGAATTCTGGAAGAGTTAATTCGTTTCTGAAATCGATATAGACAAGTACTAGATAAGTTGTAGGCAATCTAGCCAATTAAACCTTTCTTACTTACACAGGAATTTTATGTAATTATTCCTGTGAACTGTCAGCAATTGTTTTAAAATGTTCACAGATACATCCTCAAGGCTGGACAGCATTGAGTAGGAATATAAGTCACGATGATAGATCTGAGGTGAGAAATAAATAAATATTTATTCTGTTTCTTTAAACAGTATATTATTATAGTATATTGAATTAAAAGTTAAGTAAAAATTTAGGTAAATATATATTAATGAGTTCTTCAATATTTCGGCGTTGTTGCAAGCATAATAATTACGATGAAACTATTTATGTTTATTATTAAACGTAACCTGAATAAGTTTTAACTATTGTTGAAGCAGTATTTTTTTTTAATAATAACATTATCAAAAAGTGGAAAAGTTCCAATATATACGTAAATTATCGGTTTATCGTTTAGGTTCATAAATAAACCTTTCATAATATTAGCCTATAAGAATCACCAATGTTTTTAAATTAATTAATTAAAGCGTTTATTCTAGTGGACGTGCATTCATGACATCCAGCCCATGAACAGCGCGGAGGAGGCCGAGAAGAGCACCCGCGACCGGTCGCCGTCGCCGCCGCCGAGCCGCCGGCCGCGCCGCGCGAAGCCCAACCGCGCCGCCGCGCCTTACAGACGCTCCCCGTACGTAGTCTATAGCACATATTTTATTTTATTTTAATCGGAAAACAAACAGTTTTATTATACTTATTACTAACACTAAATTATAAAACTTTTTTGCCAAAAATTAAACCAACTTCAAACGAGAAACTGAAAAGTACAAAATAAATTAACTTTACACTATTACAACGCGACCTCAAAATTATTAAATACTTAATTATTTAATTGTCTATGTTTCTTTTAATTATCACTTAATCATGTCGAAATGATTGGTAAAGTTAATTTATTTTGTACTTTTCAGTTTCTCGTTTGAAGTTGGTTTAATTTTTGGCAAAAAAGTTTTATTTCACGATTTTTAGTGATTACTCTACTAAAATAAACCTTATAGAGTTCCTTTGACTGTCCTTCATTTTCATCATCAGACCCCTAATATCAGTCAAAACCCATTTAGATGAACGGTCTCAGTAATATAAGTTAATCAAGCCCAAACACAAATTACTTGCTGTAAATCGTTGAGGAGTTCCCTCGACCGCCTTTCCCTCCATCATCAGATCAACACCAGACCCTCATTAATAAAACGGTTTTAAAATTCATTAGGTATATTGAATAATATTAAGTAACACACAAGTCGGAAAGACAATATTTTCAAGAGTTTCCCTCAATTTCTTCAGGATTCCACCACCAGATTCAGGTTTCCTTACAATGGGACCACCCTTGGGATACTCCCTTCCCAACAAAAAAAGAATAATCAAAATCGGTTCATAACCGACAAAGTTATCCGCGGACATACAAAAAAAAAAAAAAAAATATGCGGTCGAATTGAGAAACCTCCTTTTTTTTGAAGTTGGTTAAAAATACCTATGAACCATTTACATGTTTTCGCATAGCGATATGGTCTATAACAGTACACATAGACTATAACAGTACACATAATCTATAATAAATAGTACACGACGTAGTATATAACTGTTCACTTAGTATATAACTGTACACATCCAGCCTTCAACAGCTCTAGCAGAGGCAGAGAAGAGCGAGCGAATAAACTCGAAAACTACTGAACAAATCTTATGCACTTTTCTGCAATAAGTAGAGTATTCAAAAGGAAGGTTTTTAACCGTACAAAGCCGGAACGGGCCTAATTATGTATAATTTGATTTACGAATCGGGGCCTATCGTTAGTTAAGTATAAAAATGTTCTTTCAGAGCAAGACTAAGGAGAAGTCCACGCTTCACAAGCCGCGAACAATTAGAACGCGAGCCCAGACGCAGCTCGCGTCTGCAAGGGAACCAACCCGAGCGCGCACGCGACGAGAGCCCTAGAGGGAGACGGCGAGAGAGCCCGGGGCTCCTACTATCCCTTGAGAGGGATAGTGACCCCGTGCCCGGCCCGAGCAATGTGCCGTCGGGGGATGGAGCTATTAATAACGTTAATGCTGCGGCTGATGTCGCGGCCGTTACTATTGGCAGGGTATGTTGTTGATTAATGTTTCATTGTGCTTGTGTAAGGTCATAGGTTACTCCTTACGTCGGGAAAATATATAATTCCGCGAGAAAATCCATAATAATGGTGGTTTTTGAAATAAGCGCATTCAAGCAAATACTTCAGCTCTATAAAGTTTAGCAAGTATAGATACATACATACTCTGTGGCTTGGTGGGTGAAGGTCCGCGTGAGGCGCAAGAGGTTGCGGGTTCGATTCCCACCGGTGGACCTGATTTTGCACGATATACCATTTCTGGTTTCTGGTCTGGGTTTTTTCTATCATAATTATGTATTTAAAAAATATATATAAGCATGTATCAGTCACCTAACATCCATAGTACAAGCTCTGCTTAATTTGGGGTTAGGTGATGCTGTGTGAGTAGTCCGGAAATATTAATTTATTTATGCATAAATTTTATTAAATGTATAGCATTTTTCTTTCAGGGTATGCAAAATGATTTATGGGAGGCTAGTATTTCAATCAAACAACAAAGGATATTACAAGACTTAGTAAGAAGGTGAGTCGAAATAATCAAAATTTAATACAAATTGAAATCCATACGGAAGTTATGAGGCCACAGACAGAAAGACAGGTCAAACTTATATAACACCGTCATTTTGCGTCGGGGGTTATTAAGATTAATTAAGTAAAGCAAGAGGCCACGTTTAAGCAGTTAAATAAGAGTGCAGAAAACGCTTACAACTTAATAGCAAGTGGGAACTTTAACTTACTCGCGTAGCTTAGATTTCTTTGTGACATTTTGTATTGTTCAGTTCAGTTTCTTGTAATTGGACTTTGCGCTTGAAGCGACAATTTGCCAGTGTCGAGTCAATAAAATTATAAAGTGAATAAAATGTTACTGAGTTGAACACCATTTTTCGTTGTCCAAAAGTATTCTTGTATTGTTCAGTTCAGTTCTTATTATTGGCATCGCGCTTGCCATATGCTACGACTTTCCAGTGTCATTCAGTTACTTGAAAGATTAGTAAGCTATACAAAAAAAATATCGGTAATCAGAATGCAGAAACATAAAGTTGACCAACCAGATTAAGCGAGAAATAAAAAAATCGAACATAACATACTATAATGACTATCTACAATCAAACAAAATAAATTTCTAAATAAGAGTTTATATAACAATAATATACAAATAATATTTACAACTTGATATCATTACTCATTTTGTATTGTCACTTTGGACTTGAGCTGTCAATACCTATAGATTACCCATGAAAAGAGTTGAATCAACGTATTTCACTTTCAAAACTAACGCGAAGCGAGAGTGGCACTACCGCTTCCCTGATGAAAATTCCTTCTTGAGGGGAATAGAAACGTCTTGAGGATAGGTATATATAATATCGTCTCAGTTTACGTAAGTAAACCCCGTTTTCAACATAAATTTAATCAATATTTACGTTTATTTTAGTCAACATGGTATTCAGTAAAGCTTTAACTTCGACTATACTACAACTGCGCTCCAATATTACCGCATCCAACGCATTCGATTATCTGCTTAAGGTTATAAGTAGGTTAGTAGGTAGCGTTGCTCCGATCCTTCGGGGAGCGGAGTGGAATAAAGCTGAGACTGCTCCTTTTTTAACCCCCGACAAAAAAAGAGGGGTGTTATAAGTTTGACGTGTCTGTCTGTCTGTCTGTCTGTCTGTCTGTCTGTCTGTCTGTCTGTCTGTCTGTCAGTCTGTCTGTGTCACCATAGCTCCCGAACGGATGGAGCGATTTCAATTTAGTTTTTTTTGTATGAAAGGTGAGTCTTGCGCGAGTGTTCTTAGACATGTTTCATGAAAATCGGTTGGGCCGTTTAAAAGTTATGGGGGTGAGAGTGGGGAAGCAAAACCGAAAATCTGCAAATATACTAGTGTGGGGTATCAAATGAAAACGCATCGCGTCCACATTACATAATATTATGTTGTTTTACATTTAAGGAAATTAAGGCATTGGAATCGGGGGTTTTTCTTAAATTTCAAATTAAGATTTATTGGTACATGGCAGCACAGCCTGGCAGCTTATTATCTGTTTATGGTTGTTATGTTTTTTTTTTGTGTCTGTCTGTTTTTGCAGTCTTCTGTGATGTTGTTTGTTATGTATATATTTTATTACATTAAATCTGAAAAAAAAATGTTAATATATTGTAATGCTAAGTTTGTCCAGGGGGTCGATGAGACGTAGCTTCAACATGCAGCGGATAACGGGCATCAACACGGGCATCACCCCGCCACCGCCCCGGCCGAGGCTCAACCAGCCCTTTAACCCTGCTCTTGACAGGTAACGTTCAGATTATATCTAATTTAATTTACTGTTGTAGGGTGCCACCCTATCCGCCACCTTTAATTTATTCTCTGTGCCGATTATTCGATTACTCGGGCGCGGTTCGGTCGGACAGTTAGTCATGCACTAGCCGGGAGACTATGCGCGTCGCTTGATTTTGATATCGCGAACCTAAATCTAAGTTTAATGAATAAAAGTGAATATGTGTTAACTAAAACCGACTTTAAATGACTTCACGTCCTACACTGTATATATTATTTTGGGACCCTATTTCATCAGTTTCTTTTGCTGTTGACTGTACGTACTGCAACTACTTCTCGCCTGTTCTACAATATCACTATACTTAAGAGACTTAAGTGGCTTTAACTGGTAAACTTATCGGAATGCTTTTGTTAATTTGTACAATTTAGGTAGCTTTTATATTCGTATTAATGTGTGGCACACGCGTTCTATTACATTACCATTTTATTTATTTAAGATTGGGTCTATCGTTCTTCCAACTTATTATATTTGAGGATGTCTAAGAGAAACTTTGTCGGGTATAAGAAAGGGTGCTTTGCTTATATGGAAACCTCTGGATCTTTTTAGTTGATGCCACAAGCATAATCTGAAATTTTAGCGTTGTTAAAAGCCAAAGGAATTAATATAGGGCTTGTTATTTATTGTTTATAATACGTTTATAAATCATAAATGATTTGACGCCCGCAGCAACCCTGACAGGCCTGCCGCGGCCGCTGCCATTCCCTTGAACCCAGTCTATGTCAGGTCAGTACCAGAAGTAAACCTTAGCATGTGAATAGTAGACCTATTTAAATTGTTTTGCCACGTTTTGAACACGTATATATTAAACATTTACCCATAGGTAGGTAGGAGGTAAGCTAAAAATAAGTATTAAATGTCCTTTTTTTTTTCATTTCCTCTTGTATTTCGTATAGTAACGTACTAGATTTACGCCTCGCATTTCTGTCCCCAGATCTCTAAATGCCCTATTCGCGGAAAAAGCCTTTAATAAATCCTAGCCTTTTTCTCTGTTCGGTGTCTTTAAGGTTCTGATTAATAGGAATGAATGTAAGCATTGTACAAGTGATTCTGTACTACCATAACGTTCAACCCTCTAGAGAGCCAGTTATAATTTGTGTTTTCTCATAACGAGCGTCTTGCTAAACATTTTCATAACAACTCTCATTACTACACTTATTATTATTACTTTTAATTTTGATATTCGGACAATAATTCGGTGTCGGGCATGTGCTTTGTCGTAAATATGCTGACAGCTGCATGCAGACAGTTGTATGTAAATGTAACAAATAGTAGACATATAGGTACTTTCTAACCCCCGACCAAAATGAGGGGTGTTATAAGTTTGACGTGTCTGTCTGTCTGACTTGGACATCATAGCTCCCGAACGGATGGAGCCATTTCAATTTATTTTTATTTTGTATGAAAGGTGAGTTTGGCACTGGGTGTTCTTAGACATGTTTCATGAAAATCGGTTGAGCCGTTTAAAAGTTATGGGAGTGAAAGTCGGGAAGGAAAACAGAAAATCTGCACGACAAACTTATAACACCCCTATTTTTTGGTCGGGGGTTAAAAATCAGTTTGGTATCAGTGGGTAGACTGATTATTATAAATGTCATAACCAATTGTTGAATCATAGATATTGTTCCATCCATCCACAGGCCATCATTGTCTGGCATGACCCCGGACCGACTCACTCCAGAGGAAAGGATGAAAATGGCGGAGAACAAGAAACACATCATTCAAAACCGGGACCGACTGCTTTATTATATAGAGGAAACTAACCAGGGGAAAGGATTTATTAAGGTATGTATGTGTGGCCAAAGCGAGGCCATTAATATATTTAATTAGTTTACACTTAACCTCCGGTTGGCGCTAAGTTACTGACTGGCTTTGGGCGTGCTTATCACCACTACCCAGCCTGTTTCATTAGTTCTAATTAGCTTTCTGTCTAAACTTTCTTGCTATTACATGCTTATTACAGAAGCTAACATCATTACTTACTTTTTGGTGAAATCAAAAGATTAAAAATTTCCCTTGAACTTGCTATGGACCTAGCGTTGTTCGTTTTGTTAACCATTGCAGAAATTGTTTAAAACGTTATCTTTAGCTAATTATAAAAATCGTCGCGTCAGTCGGTATGTTGGCCATAATCTTAAAAACTACTTAACATTATGCGGCTTTATCCGATGGATAGATTGATTCATGAAATAATTATTATGTGCACCCAAGCGAACTCTGTATTAAAATATTTCAACTTTTACAGGAACTGTGCTACTCCGCAGACGGGCGCATAGTCTGCTCCCCATTCGGTAAAGGCATCCGCCTGCTCGCTCTAAATGAGAACTGCAGCGAAATACCCAGCGTCATCCAAGACTTTGACGGGCCGGCGCCCATGTTCGAAATAGGACAGAGCCTCGGCTACCACTCTGATCTCGTCGTTTGTGCTAAGTTTAACCCACGCTTCCATACACTCGTCTCTGGCTGTTTGGAAGGCAAAATAGTCTGGTATCAACCTTACAGTGGAGAATTGAACTAATAAATGCTAGGACTTATGAAGTCGTTTTATTTAACTATACCGACTTGATGTATTTATATTCAAACACTGTTGTTGCCTCGAACTCTTGTACCCTGAAGTTACAGCACAGAAGCGTTTAGTCGCCCGAAAAGGATAGTGATTTTAATATACAATTGCTTATTGATTTGTTTGTTTGTATTATACATTATATATTTTTGGTAATTTTTATAAATTAGAAACGATTAAAGCAGTAAAAAAATAAGTGCATAGGAAAAAGCCCACTGGAGTTCCGCATGATAACGCCTGAAATACTATTTGAATGACTGATAATTAAGGGCTCGCTTGACAGTTGGTACAGCATTATTTCATCTGCCTTATCACATGGACTAGTTTCAAACAAAACTGATAAGTTTAGTCTGCATAAAAACGTCTTCGGTAGCGTAATATATACTTAGATAAGTTGCGTTGAATATGGTTGGCGGTTTGACCGCTACAATAATCAATCTGAATATTATGATTGTTAAAACAACTCAAAAACAGTTTGTAGGTGTATAATTCAACAAGCTCAAAATATCTACAAAATAAACTCAGTACCTATACGATTGATTTAGGTAAAAGTTGGGTACATATAAATCAAACATGGCCGCCCTCTTTGAGCTTGGCGATTAAGGTGTCGACGTCGGGCACGATGGAGCCGGCCTGTCGCACGGGGGGGTCCTCCACTGAGACGACCTTGATGCGAGGTGCCAGGTCCACTCCCAGGTCCTTCGCTGTGACCTTCTTGAGTGGCTTCTTCTTGGCTTTCTGTAAAAAAGGCAGCTTGTGAGAGAATCTAGGAGGATATATAAATAAATAAATAAATATTTCCGGACTACTCACACAGCATCACCTAACCCCAAACTAAGCAGAGCTTGTACTATGGGTGTTAGGTGACTGATATACTACATAGATACATTTTTTTTTTGTAAATACATTCATATGATACATAGAAAACACCCAGACCCGAAACCAGAAATTGTAGATCGTACAAAATCTGGTCTCCCGGCGGGAATCGAACCCGCAACCTCCTGCGCCTCAAGCGGACGTTCGCCCACTGAGCCACAGAGGTCGTCAATGCCAAATGTTAGTGATTAGCTTTAGCAATTTGTGCCTTTGAACACATTCATAGAAACATTGCATGTAGAACAAACACTGGTGGAAGGTAGTAGGTACGTTGATAAATACGACTTGTGCATCAATGAATTCGCGATACATGCAGGTTAACACGGTGTAAGTACAAAGTATTGCTAGCAATCCAGTGGATAAAAGGACCCGCGACCCGTCCACCCACTGGCTTCACCCACCGGTAAGCACCTGTAGAAATGTGTTGAATGGATATCTTACCATGATATTAGGCAGGGTGGCATATCTAGGCTCGTTTAGTCGCAGATCCGCGCTGATAACAGCTGGCAACTTCACCTTCACTACTTCCAAACCGCCGTCGATTTCGCGTGTGATTGTGAGACCTGCGTCTGATTTCTCTACCTGAAAGTGTAAGTTAATAAGTGATGTAACAGTGTGAATCTGTTTTTTAAAGGTTTTTGTCTTACTAGTTGGTACTGATGGTACCCATCAGTTTAAGTCTGACGTGTCGACATTGTGTGATGTGGCGATACTAGGGCACACTATACATTACACTTACAGTATAAACAAGGATTATGGTATTAATGCCCCAATATACAGGTTTTTGTCTTACTAGTTGGTACTGATGGTACCCATCAGTTTTAATCTGACGTGTCGACATAATTGTGTGATGTGGCGATACTAGGGCACACTATACATGGGTCTAGCATTACAGTATAAACAAGGATTATGGTATTAATGCCCTAATATACTTTCATTTTTTATATTTTAAAGTTTAACTGTGGTATACACTGTGTGTGGACTACTGTCGGCTATAGAGATGTCAATTTACTACCATATAGGTAACAGGTTAAAGGTTTACCTTGGAGGCGAAAGTGCCCTGAGGCCAGTCCAGCAGCGCTGCTGTCATTTGTGCAGTTTGGTTGGAGTCGTCATCAATGGCCTAAAATGTAACAAGGAATAAAATATGAATCATAATATTATGTGTCCATAGTTACTTGTTTTATGCAAAAGGGTATACTGGTTAGCAATGCATACTGTCCATCCTTAAGATGACTTTCAATGGCGGAGAAGGCCAAATTTGAAGTGAATGATGGTGATGATTGTGGCGGACAAATGTTGTCCGTTATGTCTATAAACACAAGTTGCAGAGGATATTTTTGTAATAATTATAATCTTATAAATTATATACAATACATACCATTTAGATATCCCCTACAAATGGCATGTAAAACATATATATAGTTAATATTATAATACATAACTATGGGTTCAAAATATAGAAAACAAGGTTTTCCATGGTAAATACTAAAATGCTGTTTATTATATTTTTGTTTTGTATTGTTTGTTTTTTGTTTACCAGCAAGGTATAGTGGTATGAATATTGTTAACTATGATTCTGCTTCTACGGTTATAATCTGAGCAGTGTAAAAATTAAAAACCCATATCTCAATAGTTTCAGGTTATACTTATTAGATAAAGTGACAATCAATTATTTATTACTAACCTGTTTACCCACAATAACAACATCCACTTTCTCATCCTGAGACAGTTTAGCGAGGATCTTTGCAACATGAAGGGGCTGTAGTGTTTCATACTCTGCCCCAGCAACCTCAACATGGATGGCACGGTCTGCTCCCATAGCCAAAGCTGTTCTGAGAGTTTCCTGAAATGTATTCACACTATAGATTCTATATAAAACAAGTGATGTAAATAGACTTCTGTCATATTTATATATGAACAAGCTAAGTTATGGGCATAGTTATTGACTATAAACTTATGTTTAGAAAGAAAGGAAATATAGGCCTTTTAAACACTTCTATCTCAGTAACCTAATATACCCGATGCCTTCATCCCACCTTAATGACAATGTACACTATATATTTTTGTTTTGTATATATGTAATACAAGTATTTCCATACTTAACAGAAGGTCTCCAATATTGTTGTGCAAAATTGTAAACACTGTTAATGAAAATAAACATTTTGTATTTGTAATTTGCACACTTCTTTCTGTAGGTATAAAAAGGAGAATTATAAATTATTGCAACATTAAATATTTATACTTTTTAATGCAAAATAAGTTAAATTTATTAGGTACATTTGTTATATGTACCAAAATGTAACTTATTTCATTAATAAATGCTGTAAAATTTGTTAGATAAGTGAGTTTTAAAGTTACCTGTGCCTGAGTGGGGCCACATGACACAGCAATGACTTCACTGGCTAGTTTCTTCTCCTTCATCCTCACTGCCTCTTCCACGGCGATCTCATCAAAAGGATTCATGGAGTGCTTCACCCCATCTGTGACTACACCGCTCTTGTCTGGCTTGACGCGAACCTAGTTATAAGATTTAATTCAGCATTTGTTTCTAAAGCACATTGCTTGACATAATGTTACATGACCAAGTTTTAATTCCAACTCGAATTTCAAATTTAAAATTGTGAGTGAGGTACTAGTAGCATAAAATATTTGTCGAGTTCAAGGGTGGTTACTGATAATGATAAGATGGATAAGAATAAAATCTAATTGTTGTATGTAAGAATAATCTTACATAGCTCACTTAATGTCGAAGATTAATGCAAAAGTGTTAAAGACAATTGAGAATTTAATTTTACAAAAAGAAAACAGAAAAGTAACCTTTGCACTCATTGGTTCTAGCTCACCTTTACTGCGTAATCGATCACTCTCTTAACTCCAACAAGTACGCGAGACATTTTACTTTCTTAAACACTTGATTTATAAAGTAGGTATTAACTAATTAATTTACAAGATTTTTTAAATTTTTAATAAAAACAAATGAAGTCAAACAGCTGAGGACGAAGTCCAACTTCAAATTGAATGAAAGAAAGAATGAACGAAACAAGCCAACTAAGCTCAAAAATCTTTCAAACGTCAAAAATTGCTAGTGTTGTAACTTCCCATCCCGATCCCATGAATTAACGTGTCTGGGAAGTTCAATTTGTAGTCCAATTCAAATTTCAAATGCCTACCTCTGCCTTCTGCCTGCCTGAAAGCTGATTTACTATTCTTCTCGGTACCTTGCATAGAAATTCTTTATTATATTTTCGCGCCACGCCGCACAGCCAAATAATTTAGCATAACTTGCAATCTTGATTTCGTCTAAAGAAGCCTATTGCTCATTTTACTTTATTTGTCCCAAAGCCAGGAGGGCTTTGGGACAAATAAAGTAACCTTTACCACCATTCCTGGTACCCTTAACCACCATTCCTGGTACGCATCAATTTTGTCTCCAACTTTATTATGACAAAGCTTTCATTCATGATCGACTTCTCCGTTGAGTGCTTACAGATACTGCCATTTAATTTAAATTTTTATTATTTTGTTACTATTAATATGACCTTTATTTGTTCACATCACGAACAATCAATACGTAAGTATTGATTAATCATGGTTATACTTTATGTTATATTTATTGATACAGTAAATCGGTTCAAAGTCAAAATGTTTATTTCCATAAACACACATAGGGCATACATGGATATATCAACTTAATGGATGATAGGTTGATGGATAGGTCAACTTAAATAAAAATGAAGACTAATCAATGAAATAACATTGTCTTTTTAGTTCGTTTAAATATTTTACACTGAGTTGAGAAGCGAATAGAACAACTCAGCTTTCATCTCTAATGTTGTAATTATAACAATATGGTGTACAACATAGTTACCACCTAAACTGGTTAACTGTATATGCCACCGAATTCTATCTTATTAAGACTACGAAAATTAAAAACATAATTAATTATTATATTTATTTGTCTTAATTCACTAAAACACACCAATAGATATACATAGGTACTCTTACAAATGAATATTTCACAGAATTGACTGAACTAAAACTTGAATTCTTTGTATTTCTTGGCCTGCTTGGATTCTGTATTCTGTTGCCGTTTTCTTTTATTCTGTAACAAAAGAGTTTTTATAAGAATCAGAACATAATAATTTTCTCTGGCCGCGCCATTAACAATAGTCATCAACCGTTTTTTATGAAACAATATACAAAAAAGCGACGGCAACTTAGTATGCTTATTGAATACCTTCTGTCGCGCGACGTGGTCCGCCAACATGTCAGACAGGTCCTCCTGCGCCTTGCCGGGGCGCTGCTCGCGCAGATGCCGCTCGTAGCGCGCCGCCACGGCCTCGGGCTCCAGCTCCAGCTCTGACGGGTCGAGGGCCACCTCTACGCCGCCGCTGCGGGCTTCCACGCCCTCGCTGGTCGCGCCCGCTGGGGGCATGCTTCGTTTGCCTGGGATTCAATTAATGGAATTAATATTGAGGTATAATCCATATGTATTTATTTACCTTCGTGGCCTTATCCTACAACAGGTGAGGTCGGTTAAACGATGTATTCAGTTACACAGACTGAGAGCCAAATTAGTGAAAAAATATTATGTACAACTGTCTCATTCCGGAGAAACAACTGGAGCTAACCTAGGTGTAAAACTTAAAACTACTTTAACTGCGAGAAAATATATAGTTTAACGGGGAAAGCCATGAAAACGTGGGTAACATAAGTACAGAAACTGTTCTCTAAAAAGCCGAAAATCATACCTGGATTAGCCGCGTTGATGTCGTAAACGTGCGTTGACGCCATCATACCAGCGGTAAGGCCGACGCGCCGCTCTGGCAGCACTTGGTACAAAGCCGGAGTGTCCCCTCTGAAACATAATGTCACTTGAGACCTATGATAAAATAACTGTACCAAGAATACCATAATATTATGGCCACATCATTTGACAACTAGGCTACATAAATTAATAATGTATTAATTCGTCATCACACTTGGGTAGGAAGGTGATGTATTTATGATTATTTTATTGTTTAATAAATAAGGGGAGGTTCAAGTGTAATAGTTTAGGCGAGCACAGGTGTTAAAATGTTCCCCATCACTCCCCGAGGGCGCCGTAGAACCCGGCCAAGGAAACTAACCAGAATAGATGAGATGCGCAGCAGCATTTCGCAGATTCATTTTGGAATATAACGTAATGTAATACGCTCGCAAACCCACTTGCCAGGTGTGGTGAGTTAGGTAAAGACCCTTAAATGATGTTCGTCTATAGATATTCTATAAATCCAGTAGGGCAGTAGTGAATTATACAGCTAAAAGCAATGAATGACTCAATCGAATCAACGGGCGCAGTCAGTAGGTTTCATACCCTTCCACGTCGCTCTCGTTCTTTTTCTTCCTGAGCTCGATGGTGTCCGGCGTCTCCATGCCGGGCGGCACGGAGCTGATGCCGAGCGGCGTGACCAGGCCTTCGCCCGGCGTCGCCACGCCGGCCGCCACGTCACCTTCTGTGGCCTTCTCGCCTTCTTCCTCAGATTCCTCTGCAAAGTACAAAATATATTGTATAAATGTCTCATTTTAATTAGATTTAATAGCTGAGCTGAGCAGCTATCGACATTAATGGATATTCTAATGGCTTCTCTACTTTAATGTATCTGTTGCCACTGTTTAAATAAATTGAATGGATGGATCTTTCTGCAGATGACCGAAGATTATTTATAATTCTTTATGATTTTACATATATTCTTTAAGACTAAGTGGTGAACCTCACTTTAGTGTTAACTATTTAAATTTGTGTAGAATAAGGCGAATGTGGGTTCAAATCTACTAAAAGTAAAGGGTTAAGACTTATTGTTTTTCTATACAAATAGAAATAGGTCCACCTAAAGCGAGGTTCACCACTTTAAAAACATCATAGGAATATAAATAATATTTAATCCCTATTAAAATATTTATACATATTAATAGCAAGTAAATTGTTTTTTTTTTTCGCGTTTATTAGAATTTGACAATAACGCCAAACATTTTCTATAATCTTACCGTCTTCTGATTCCTCTTCAGATTCAGACTCCAGCTCTCCCCACATGGTCCTGTCGATATCCTGGTCTTCATTATCCTGTAAACACGAATTATTTTATTAATTAGAATTTTAACAATAAAATACAAAGAGAGACAGAGTCAGTTGATGTCCTTTGAGAGGCCCTTTATACAGTGTACAGTGTTTGTTGCTCTTTAACGCAAAAAGTATGGAATGGATTTTCATGAAACTTCACAATAATTATAAATATTTCCGGACAATCCACACAACAAGATCTAGCCCCGTGGTAAGCTCTTAGCTTGTGTTACGGGTTCTAGACATCTGATATACTTAATATAATATACATACGTACATAGATATTTTTTATTATACATATTAAACACCCAGACCAAGGAGAAAGTGCTTGCAGAACATACAAACACTTGACCCCTTGGCGGGAATCGAACCCGCTACCTCTTGCGCCGCAAGCGGACTTTCGCCCACCGCGCCACTGAGGCAGTCATAATATATCTTACATATCAGAATACCACATGGGTGGTATTAATTACCGCGGGAAAATACAATTATTACGAGCAAAGTCCGATTGGGTCAAATTTGGTACCGACAAAGCTGTTTTCCCAGTAAAGGACAAAAGCTCCTTTAAGCCGCGGTAAAATATTAAAGGATACAAAAACCCCAAGCAGCGCACGATGCGATAAATAGCGCGCGCAAACAAGGCCAGCTCTCTTTTGCCTGCGAACCGTCGTCGAAGAAACATCTCTCTGCCCGTTTGGCCTGTCATTTTTCGGTGTCATATCATTTGTGTCGTGTAAATTCAGTGTAGATTCTCTTGTTGTAATTTTGTTATTTTGAGGTTAGTTTTTATTTTTAGTTTTGTAATAAATTGTTTTTTATACTAAAGTTTTGAGAATTATACGAGTATATATTAATAGCAAAGCCGCGGGCGGGCAGCTACCATACTATAATATATGTTTGTTTCTTACATCTTGCCCACTGCTCTGGTGCCCGAACACATCCCCATACAACGGTTTCCCCGTCTCATCAACTGGAGGTTTGCCCCAGCCGCCCGCGTGGTAGCCAAACGCGCAGCCGTCGGGGATGGGCGCGTTGAGGCCGGGGATCTTGAGGTTGGGGTACGACGGCGGGGGCCCGTAGCGCTGCTGGGCGATCAGCCATGGAGGTGGCACCTGTGTCAAGACATGTCACATTTTAGACTATAAGTTGGAAGACATTGTTTATATCATTACCAGTTCACGACATAGCATTGCCCGTGTTTTTTAAGCACTTAAATAAAGCATTATTGTTATTTATTTATTTTATATATTTACAATTCAATACAACAGGTTATTTTTTTTGCCCTAATGCGTATTATAACCTTAGGTGGGTTATGTAAAATTAGGAGAATAAAAAACATTGAACTTTCATCTTTCCCTCATCCTCTTCAAAAGATAGATTTTTAATATATATGAAACAAATAGATAACCGGCTTTACACTGAAGAAAAAAACAAAATCGAAGGCTCCACTCCACCCCTCCGTGTCGTGTAGTAATATGGTAATATGTATTTTTATTGTAGTAATAGGTGAATTTAAATTGCGCCTAGCGATAAACACAGTTAATCATCATAAAGTTAACCTAAGTTAAGAAACCAAAAACGGGCCATGTCAGTCGCATGGGCACTGAAAAATGGACAAAGATCTGTACGCCATGGCAGCCAGACGGTGCCCGACGTAGAGGTCGGCCGCGGAAGCGATGGCGAGACGACCTCGATGCGTTTGACCGCGAGTGGTGGCATTCTGCACAGGACCGGGACACTTGGAGGGATATGGGGGAGGCATTTGCCCTGCAGTGGGAATCTATAGGCTAATGAAAAAAAAAAAAGTTAAAGAAACGGACCTTATGCGAGCCAGGGCCTACTGGCATACCAAGCGCGGTGCGCAGCTCCTCCGTGAGATCGCCCGGCTTCTTCTCCCGCAGTCGCGTCTCGAACTCCTTCCCCTCGTAGTATAAGTCGCCGTGGATCGTCATACGTGGTTTTGTTTGCCATCTGACAAATTAAATTATGAATTAGCCTGTGCAAAAAGGCATAAGTCTGGTAGGCATAAGGGGTTGCGGTTTTATTTTTTATTTGTTGTAAATGGCTATAGTGTCACTGCAGCCTTAAAGGCTTATTGTGATTGCCACAAAAGGGTAAGGTATCTTAGAAACGAAATTGATCCAACTTAAAAAGCCTTGAAACTGTCTGGTGTCAAAGTAAGCAGTTTTATGATCGCGAACATAATCGGCTCGACGTTGGCGACACTTGCACACTTCAATATAATCCAAATCGCTGCTTCCAATTGATTTTATTTATTTAAGAGCAAAATTTCAAGATCGGCATGCGCAACAACAAACTACGCTCGAGGAAGTTCTAATGTTGGTCCATGATTTCGTTTCTTTAATTAAGTTAGTTCATAGATATGTGTTATATTATGATTATCTATGAATTAATATTATTACCAGCCAATGAACTAGGTACTCAGCCGTTTGTAAACTTATAGATTAGGTTGGTTGTTAGGAAGACTAATCCAAGTAGTTAGTTACGTACCAGATTAGGTGAAACCTGCATTAGGCAGGTAATTACTCAAAGTAATAAACATCTTTAAGAATACATACAGCGCGAAATGCTAATGATATGCGTTGTCGAAAATGTAATAGGACTTACCATTTGTGCAGTGGTTAGGAGTTGTCTTTAGTATCTAGCCTGTTAGGGATAAAAATAAGAATCTTGGCCAGTTGTTACACTGAAGCCATAATGTGATCGTAAATAAATAGAGTTCAACTCAATATAACAATATCACATGGATGGATGGATGTTTTACTAACTCGAGAAGTAAGGTAGGATTCAGTTTACGAACTTGAGTATAGGCAGCAGCGGTAGCGATGTTATTTTATGCCTACTTAGGGCCTGTTTCACAATCTACGGGTTAAATAGACAATGGTTGAAATAATCTAGTCAACTGACAACTATTAGTGACTGACTGATAGAGATTACTCGATAGTTTAACCATTGACTATTTTTCTAGGAGATAGTGAAACACACCCTTAGTATACACATACAAACATTCTGACTGCGTAAACATAAGATTATGGTTATGTTTTATTATTCAATTGACTACTTATTTGTTTATCTGAATATAAAATAGAGCTTAAAATATCAGGCTTTAGTTACCTACTAAGGTAGAAACTAAAGTCTGATAACTAACTAGCGTGACCAGTGTGGTGAATTAATAGCGTTAACGGCAATTTTAATATGACAATATAAAAAATAAAATTTTTAATGCAATTTTTTTAGGAATATGTTTGACTTTATTGCCAGACTATTACTACATTAAGTGTATGGAGGTATAATGGTGAAAAACTCGTTTCATTATCGTAATAACTTATCATCATCATCACCCTATTAACGTTCCCACTGCTGGGACACAGGGACTTCTCTCTTGACGAGAGAGATTAGGCCTTAATTCACCACGCTGGCCAAGTGCGGGTTGGTTGTAATAACTTATATAGTTTGAAAAATAATTTCTCATAGGTTATTACCTAAATCATCAACATGTTCAAGTAACTATTTTCCAAAGTTTGTAATTGATTAGTTGAGTCAGTATTTTTATACTGATTCTGAAGAAATTAAGAAAACTTCTAGATTTAGATTACGATAACTTATCTTCTAAGGCCTAATCTCTCTCTGTCAAGACAGAAGTTACTGTGCGGGAACGTAAGGATAAAAATGGGTGCTTGTCCTAAAGTTTGATAAAGCCTATTTGATAGTTATGAATGATAGTGAGATAGAGCGGGCACAGGCGTTCCCATCTTTTTCCGTAGTATCAGGCCAAGAGAAACACAGTCCAGTAGTCTACAATCTTAGACTCAAGAAGAAGAGATCCTATGAGATATAGAGTAGAGATATATGAAAATGTAAACTTACTTGAAGAAGGCATCGTGGAGTTTCTGGTAATCAATATCAATCTTTCCTAGTTTGGGTCGCGCCCGTTCCCTCATCTTCGCCTTTAGCGTCTTCGTCTCCTCTTTGTCTTGGAGGGAAGCTCTCATTTCCATTATGCCTGTCTTCTTGATGAAGTCCGGGAGATCAAAGGGAGGCTTTTCAATACCTCTTTTACCTTGGAGATACTGAAACAAAGTTGGGTTTACATATATTTTACATAAATATAATTATAAGTTATGTATATATTGTTCTAATTCAATCTCTAAGTATTAGTCCATTGAATTCGTACATTTGGCTTCATACAAACTTGCATTTCTTAGAGAACACAATTTTAATTTTTTTCTGTGTAGGGTTTGTGAAATCTGAGCTAATAAATAAAATGAAGAGTTTGTTTGGCTGAACGTTCTAGTCGCAGGAACAAAAGACTGGGTGATTTTAATTCAACCAGTGGTAGATTAAACAATATCTAGAAAGAGTTTCAGGGCCTGCTACTTATTCTTTATCCTTCACTATCTCCGAGCAAGTTAGACAGTAGTTAAAGTATAGAACTATTTTGCAGTCAGTGACATAAATAATTTTATTTTTTTTTTTTATGCTAGATAAGCCTTCAGTTAACCATAATCACAACTGATGTAAAGTGACGTGTGGTCTAAGATGAAGCATGAAGACCTTGAAGGTCTTAGATGGCTTCTCCGGACCACATTACGAAACACGAAAAATCGTTTCACGCACTGGCCCAGCCCGGAGGGTGGTGACAAGCCGCGACAAGCAAGACATAAACCCTTAGTGTACTTTAAACTCGCGGTAAAATCCATCTATAGACACGAGTTAGGATAATGCCACTTACCTTTCTCTTGTAGCACCAATGCCTCGGTACTTGTACTGTATTCCTGTGAGCTTTCAGTTGGACTAGTAGCTTGGGATCCTTGGCTGTGACGTCATACATCTCCACCACATCGGGCCGAGAAACAAGCTGTTTTAGCTCAGCAACAGACAATCGAGAGAGCTTTTTAAGCTTGCGTTTTGAAAGGCGATCCTTTTCGTCGGCGGCATTTTTCTGAAATAAAAATGATATTCGAAATTCGTAAGCTATGTCTTGCGATAGCTGGGAGAGTCACATCTTGCCT
This sequence comes from Gymnoscelis rufifasciata, assembly GCA_929108375.1. Lineage (NCBI taxonomy): Eukaryota > Metazoa > Arthropoda > Insecta > Lepidoptera > Geometridae > Gymnoscelis > Gymnoscelis rufifasciata. Next base: position 3,803,085 of record OV815320.1, read on the forward strand.
AAGAATGCATTAAACTGAAAATAATTTAAGGACAGTTGAATAACCTATCCAAATAGACAAGATATGATAAGATAGAGCATTATTAAGTATAATTTTTGTATAATTTATATGTTTTGTATATACCATTATTATTGTTAAATTTACGTATTTAAATGTGTTTGCTTTTATGCTTTTGTAGCAAATAAACAATGTCTAAGATATTTAAAACAACAAATAATTTAGTTTGGTAGGTAATTGCAATTTAGTCAACTAAAATATATTTAAAGATATGAAGAGAATATAAGCTTTAATCTAATTATAAACCCGACGCAAAAGGGGTGACACCTAGTCACCCCTTTTGCGTTTTGATGTGTACAATGTTCACAAACTTTAATATTGATAGCATATAAACTATTTAACATATATATTAATTGAAAAAAATAACTATTTCTCACCTCCACAGCTTCGTCATCAGCAGCAAACTGGTCCGTGACCTTCTCAACCGGTTTCGTAGAGCTCTTTATCTCTTTATTCTCCTCTTTGATTTCCTCCTTCTTCTCAGTGATCTTGAATGATTCCAGGATGCGGTGGAACTGGCGGTACATCGGCTCTAACTCGTGGAACTGTATGCTTTCCTGGACATACCTGAAAATTGATTAACATTAATTATTAGGACCTCTAAAATCGTTTTAATTATCTATCCACTTAACTCCGCATGGATGAAAACTGCACATATAAACATTGTGAATCTTTTTCATAAAACTGAATGAAAATTCGTTCCAAACAGTTCCAACAGCAATAACTGAATATGAGAATGCAATGTTCATAAAAGATGTCTAGGACATTGAATTAATTGATGATGATTAGGATAAACCATTGTGATGTTAATGGAACTTTTTTATATTTGGATGTACTTTTTACATGTGATGTTCTTTCTTGCTTGTATTTAGAGCACAGTACTATAGTAAAATATATTTTAAACTAAATAAGCTTAATTCTACCTTAATATCATGTTATGTAACCTAGTTGAGAAAATACTAGTGTAATTTAAAATTTTATATTAATCCAAAAATAAATATATTTTTGTAAAAAACTTAGATATACACTTACTCAATCTCAGCTTCTTTGGAATTCTCTTTATCACTAGAACTATCGGCTTTTCCCTTAGTTTTCTCAGGAACTTTTTCTGGTTCACCTAAAGATGCTTGCTTCTTCTTCAACTCTTCCCTCTTCTTGTGTTTGGCTTCCTTCTTTTTCTTCTTCTTTCTCTTATTCTTGTTTGCTTTATTTGCGAATGTCTAAAAAATGTAATGGAAAAAATAATAATTCCAAGAAACAGTCAGTGGCACAATAATAATAATAAATAGTGTTTATTTAAGTTTTACACAAAGTTCTAAAGCATTCAATAAAAAACAAAGTGTCATTATTAGGCACTTTTTCTAAACCTGCATTGATTAGGTACCTACATAAATGCATACAAGTCCAATTTAGTGATGAAAAGTGGTTTTTTATAATCACAATTTAAACATCATCATCATCATTTATCATCACCCTATTAACATTCCCACTGCTGGGACACAGGGACTTCTCTCTTGACGATAGAGGTAAGAAATTGAAATTGAAATAAGGCATTAATTCACCACAATAAAAACACAATTCACAATTTAAACATTTTTACATAATTATATAAATAGCCCTATACCAAATATGCATGCAAGATATAAATAAAATGTTTGTAGAAGACTTGTTAAGTTTTGTGTATGTTTTACCTCCTGCTTAGATATAACTGGTGGTTGAGGAGCATCAGGAATGTTATCATCATCTGAATCACCATCATCCTCCTCTGCATCATACTCTGTACTGATCACAGGGGCTGGGGGAGCTTCTGGCTCAGTTTCTTCCTCTGAAAATCATATTATTTTTACATTTTCATATGTACAGCGTATGGCATGTGTTTTATGGCTTTTCCACACAAACAAAGTATCTTCTAGCGGTAAAATAGGCTAAAGCCTTTCCCAAAAAATAGGCTAAAAAATGGACTAGTAGTTCCTGAGATTGGCACTTTCAAGCAAACTGTTGTGTATTTGACATTTGATTATAAATTAGAATATGTGGGTACATAAATTAAATGCTTAGTTTTTGTATGAACTCGAAATGGTGTATATCTTTTACAAACAAACAAACTCTTCAGCTTTAAAATATTAGTTCAGATTAAAGATTCCAAAAGTCATTCTGAAGTAAAAATATTTAGTAGTTACCTTTTTCCTCTTCACCATCTTCACCCAAAGCTGCTTGTCTCTGGTCCTTGTAAGCAAGGGCCTCCTCAAGAGCTTTAGGTAACACTACTCCTCCTGCAGGCATCATCTTATTCCTAAACTCTTCAGGTGTGTCAATTTTCATAGTCAACAGCGATGGCAGACCTGATGGTGGATTCTGCATTGATGGAGGGCCCATCTCATCATCTCCTTCTTCTTGTACTTCCTCACCCTCATCCTCGTGTTCATCCCAGCCTGGAGGCCCATCATGGCTCTGCCTGCCCCAACCAGGCGGACCTTGACCATCACCCCACATAGGAGGCATGTTTGGGGGCGGACCCATTCCTGGAGGACCCATATCCATGCCTTGGTTGTAATTTCCCTTCATGTTGGGTCCACCTCGCATCATGTTAGGTTGCATTCTTGGAGGGCCCATAGGTGGGCCCATACCCATTCCAGGAGGTCCCATGCCAGGGGGACCCATTCCAGGTGGGCCAATATTCATATTGCCCATCATGCCTGGAGGTCCCATGCCAGGAGGTGGACCCATTCCAGGTGGCATGTTTTGCATATTTGGAGGCCCTGGTGGCATGTTAGGAGGCCCTGGTGGCATGTTAGGAGGCAAATTCTGCATGTTAGGAGGTCCTGGTGGCATATTTTGCATACTTAGTGGTCCTTGAGGCGGCATATTTTGTATGTTTGGGGGGCCGGGAGGCATATTTGGCGGCCCTGGAGGCATGTTTTGCATGTTAGGCGGCCCTGGAGGCATATTCATATTTGGAGGGCCCATATTAGGAGGCATATTCGGCGGGCCACCAGTAGAGCTGACTGGTGGCATGGTACCTGGCGGTCCCATGGGCATTCCTTGGCCCATAGCGCCCGGCGGCGGAGGCATTGGAGCAAAGCTTGGCATTCCAGGTGGCGGTGGCGCCATAGATCCATTGTTACTGGTCATTGGACCCGTCCCGGGGGGGCCGTCCATTATTTAAACAGTAAGGAACTTTTTTTTAGTGATTATTCCAATTTTAGAAACAATTCAACAAAACAACACACCAAACAATTAGATAGGTTATTTTGACACTGACATGACATAGATAGAATAGAACCGTACCAAACCGAAAAGATTTGCTTGCCAACAATTTGCTTCTTTTTTTAATTATTTTCTTCCTCTTTGGGTTTATGGCTTTCTTGCTTATTTCTTTTTCTATTTCGATGGCGACCGTTATTGTTATTTCGCCGTCATTATTCTGGATTAAAGCAATGTCACATCATTGACATTTGACAAGAGTTTACTCATAGTACCTACTTTTGTCATGTCAACTTGAATTGAATTGTCAAATAAACATTTTGATAGAAAAAATAAATGCGATAAACATTTCATAACCATTGAAACGTCCAGCCGCGAAACTTACATTGATGATTACATTGAAAACTTACGTGTTAAATATCTGTTTGAGTCACGTAAGGTCATACAGGTCTAAGAAAGTGAAATTAATTAATTTCACTGTTCGTTAAAATGGCAGAAATTGGTGAAAAGTATAATACAAAATGTCCTGGTGTCAAACGTCTAATGAGAGAAGCCTTGGAATTGGCTGAAGCAACGGAGGAATATTGCGCAAGGCCCCTAGAAGACAACTTATTCGAATGGCATTTCACAGTCCAAGGACCTAAAGGTACCGATTTCGAAGGGGGAATCTATCACGGCAGAATACTGCTGCCTAAAGAATATCCTATGCACCCGCCTCACATCATTCTTCTTACACCAAATGGCAGATTTGAGGTAAACAAAAAAATTTGTTTATCAATATCAGGCCATCATCCTGAAACATGGCAACCTTCATGGTCTATTAGGACGGCTCTGCTGGCGCTCATCGCATTTATGCCTACACCCGCCGAAGGCACCATCGGATCCCTTGATTACACACCTGAAGAGCGTAAGGTACTGGCTAAGAAATCTAGGACATGGACATGTACTCAATGTGGAGAGATAGCCTCATTGCTGTCTTCCACTGCAGCTAAGCCAATTACTGAAGAGGAAAAGACAGTTTTAAATCAGATTGCCTTCAAAGGGGAAGAACAGGCTCCAAAACCACCAGAGGAACCAGTCCAAGAAGTGCAGACTCAGGTTTTAGAGTCAGCAGAACCTAGCAATGGTTTCTTGGATCAAGTAACAGAAATACTTGTAGCACTGCTTGTTGGAGCCATTGGAATATTCATCTACAGGCGTTGGAGCCATTTCACTGCTTCTGACACTGAGTTGTAAAACTATTTCCATTATCATGGAATTACTGTACCTACTGTTTACATTACCATTGATGTGATGTGTGTTCTTGTTAGAATTTGATGTAAAATTTATTTTGTTTGGCAATAATATACTTTAATCAAATTTAATTATTCAGTGTGTGCTATAACAATTATTTATCTGGGTTTACTTTTTTCTAATGAAATAACATATTCACTAATTTATGTATTTTGTTTCACACATTGATATATCTGTTATCATTATCAGTGTAAAATTTTGCTGCTTTTTTGCTTTCTAACAGTGTAGACCTATAGTCCAACCTTTATCATAGAATATTATGTCCTTAATTCATATTCCATTACCTACATACTTATCTCTTAACTCCTTGACCCTCACCTCAGGTAATAAGGTCAGGTAAGCGGTAACCGGTTACCGCTTGGGGATTAACGAGTTAAATCTATTGGCACACAAAATCTATAGAGATAATTTTGTCTGCATCTTCATTACTATAATAAATGTAAGTGTATCTAATAGAATAATAAGTTTTATGTTTAGTTTATGTGATAATGTAATTATAGTAGATATCATTACATAATTCAAATTTTTTAGATGACTAACTACCTATGTAATTTTAATTAGAGCCTACATTCCATCTCTAAAACAAAACAGTTTTATGTGACAATCACTGAGTACCTAAGCATCAACCAACAGGCACAAAATATAATGAACTGTTTGACTGTACATACATTAAACTCTATTTAATATTAAGATATTTATGTATCAATATTTCTGTAATAAATGTTAATTTGAATATTACTGTTTCAATTAATCACCACCCTGACTGATCTAGAGAGAAAAACACTTTAAACATAGTTTATATTTTTTATTCAGAAATAATTAAAATTACAATACAACTAGAGAGTAGTTATTAGCTAGGTACTTTTACCAAGTTTTCTGTTGTAATGGTGTCAATTGCCTACCACCAGTGTCAAAGGTGCTGGGTGCATATTGTATACAAGGGCTTATAGATTGTATCAGAATTCAGGCATGGCTTAAAATTTTGGTTTTCTTCTCAATCTGCTTAGTAGAATTTCCCAAAAAACATTTCCAAAGTCATTCCTTAAGATTAACATTAAAAATCACTTAAATCAAATCAGCAACATTCATTGGCATCTCGTCAATCTGTGTGGAGTAGTACTGTTCAATATCTCTGAGAATCCTGATGTCATCAGATTTCACAAAGTTTATCGCAACACCCTTGCGTCCGAATCTACCTGACCTGCCAATTCTGTGAATGTACAACTCACGGTTGTTGGGCAGGTCATAGTTGATGACCAATGACACTTGCTGTACATCAATACCTCTTGCCCACACATCTGTTGTGATGAGAACACGACTGAAATGAAACAAAAAATATTTAGAAAAATTGACTTATGTAAAACATTATTACAAGGGCATGAAAATATCACACTTAATTACACTTTAATTTTACTTTACTACATTACTACAAATTATTAGAAAGTCTTACCTTTGTCCAGAACGAAACTCTTTCATAATATTATCTCTCTCCTTCTGGGGCATATCACCATGCATGGAACTGACTGTAAAGTTTGCTTCCTGCATCTTCTGAGTCAACCAATCAACTTTCCTCTTAGTATTACAGAATATGACTGCTTGTGTGATGGTCAGTGTATCATACAAGTCACATAATGTGTCAAACTTCCATTCTTCACGCTCCACAGCCACAAAGAACTGTTTGATGCCTTCCAGTGTCAACTCATCACTGTAAAGAATAATATAATTAAATAACATTGAAATATTTACTACAAATCAAGTTTGTATGTTATTTACTTACCGCTTCACAAGAATTCTGATAGGATCTGTCATAAATTTTGAGGTCATCTCAAGAATCTCATGAGGCAAAGTAGCAGAAATGAGGCACACTTGTGTCGCAGGGGGCAGGTATCTGTATACATCATAGATCTGTTCTTTGAAGCCTTTGTTCAACATCTCGTCAGCTTCATCAAGCACCAGCATTTTAATAGATCTAGTTCGTAACACACGTCTACGGATCATATCTGCAAGATGACATTAAGATAACCAATGGAAATGCATAAAAACAGTTCAATTCTTGGGACAGTTAATGTTGTTTTAACTTACCAAATACTCTTCCAGGGGTGCCAGAAACAACATGCTGGCCATAATCCAACTTCCTGATATCTTCTCCGAGATTTGTTCCTCCAATGCAAGCATGACACTGAACATTCATGAAATCTCCCAATGCCAGAATTACCTTCTGGATCTGAGTAGCCAACTCGCGGGTTGGGGAAAGAATCAGTACTTGAGTCTCACGTAATGTTGTGTCCAAAGACTGAAGAATTGAGATGGAGAAAGTTGCAGTCTTTCCTGTACCAGACTGAGCTTGTGCGATTACGTCTCGGCCTTTCACAATAGGCAAGATACTGCGTTGTTGAATTGCTGACGGTTTCTCGAATCCTGAAAATGTGAAAGTTTTTAATGTTGCAATTGGTTGTGTTTGAGTCATGTTCGCGTACAGACAATTAGTACATGAAGTTCTAAACACAAACAAATACAACTCACCGTAAGTGTATATTCCTCGCAGTAACTCGTCTCGCAATCCCATAGAATCGAAAGTAGGAATTACTTCCACATCCTCGCTTGTATCAAATTCGACATTTGAGAGATCTTCTGATATTATTTTTCGATTGAACGATACTTCTGAGGAAGTCATCTTTGCAGTTATCTTACAACACGATCAGATGCAAATGTAAAAAATCTTCTCAATTGTTTCAAATTATTTAGAAGAAAATGAGGTTGCTTGCATTTCTAAAATGACCGAACCAACGCAAGTCGCAAACAAATCTCAACAGTACATTTTTTTTCTCTTTCAGAAGCCAGCGTTCCTATATATGAGACAGAGAAAAAAGATTCCAGTCCAAATGATAAAATCAATATGGCGGCCTGTCATAGACAAACTAAATCTGATTGTCTATACTTTTATTAACATATCACAACACAACACTGCTCAAAATCGTGAAGGATGAAAGGACTCGGCGACTCACCTGCCAAATCGGAGTTTATTTGCCTACAGCCTAAAACAAATACTTTCTTGCTACAACAATTTTATTTGTGCAAATTGGATCGAAAACATCTGTTATATTCTAATTAATAATTTAAGTACCAACCTATTTTTTCTTTTTAACTACTGGACCTAACTCGGATGCAAAATGATACTTTTTAATAAAAGGGGTTCCGACAATTTTGTATCGAGCCTGCCATACCTATAATAAAAATATGTACTAATCTAGTCCGCTATTTAAAAAAATATTTGATTTTTGTCAGTGTCTGCAATTAAGTAAGATTAAGAAAAAAGAGGGGTGTTATAAGTTTGACGTATCTATCTGTGGCATCATAGCTCCCGAGCGGATCAAGCGATTTCAATTTAGATTTTTTTCTATAAAAGGTTTGCGCGAGTGTTTTTAGACATGCTTGATGAAAATCAGTTGACCCGTTAAAATGTTATGAGGGTAAAAGTTTTTAAAGGAAGAAAGGTAAAAGTGGGGGAAGGAAAACAGAAAATCTCAAATTTACTCGAGTAAGTATATTTGAGATTTTCTGTTAAAAGTCTAAAAGGTCTCTCAAATCTCTCAAAAAAAAGGAGGGTCTCAAAAAAGGGAACTTTTAAAGGAACTAGAGTTCTGGAATCGGGTTTTTTGTTTAATTTTTACATTAGATTATTACAGATTTGGTTCTATAACGTTTTTTGTTTGTTAGCATTTACTTAATCAATTGACATGGGTTTCATAAAATCACTTTGACGGAAGAGTTTCCAACCTTTTGACATACCTACGATTGGCAAAATGACGTTCAACTGAGTAACATTATTTTTGAAGTGAAACTTCTTTAGAATCGTTGTGATTTCAAACCGGATGCAACGGGAAAAACGACAGGTAAGCCAAGCTTAAACGCTAACAAGGTTAAGCAACGTTGCGCGACGCCAGTACTTGGATGGGTGACCGCCCGAACAAAATCTTTTTGCACAGTATTTTTTTTATTTATCTCATTCTTTTGTAGATTTATTGAAGTTTCACTTCTAACGTGTGTGAATCGCACACACACCTTTTTTTTATTATAATTTTATTTAACTCGACACTGACAAATTGTTACTTCAAGCGCAAAGTCCAAAAATAACAAAAATTGCAAGAAACTGAACTGAACTGACATACCTATTCGATGTCAAAAGGTTGGAAACTCTTTCTGAAGACCAGAATATCTACCAATGCTACTAATGATTGTAATAATTTGGTTGAAGTAGTATTATAGCGTCTTGTTATTATTTGTCATCATAGGGTATATTTGGGCAGTTGTCTAGGAAGTTGTTTGCAGGGAAATTACGTGTCCTACAACTTCTTACTTGTTTATCACTTCACATTGATGTAAAATATATTTTTTTAATTGATAACTGAACTAATAAAAAATATATTTATTTCGACTGCTAAACTTAAATAGGATTTATAATAATTTAATCAAAAAAAAGGTGTGTGTGCGATTCACACACGGTAGAAGTGAAACTTCAGTAAATCGATAAAAGAATGAGATGAATAAAAAAAAATACTGTGCAACAAGATTTTGTTCGGGCGGTCACCCATCCAAGTGCTGGCGTTCCGGAAAGTTGCTTAACCTTGTTAGCGTTTAAGATAGGCTTACCTGACGTATTTCCGTTGCATCCGGTCTGAAATCACAACGATTCTAAAGAAGTTTCACTTCAATAAAAACATGGTCTGACGTGTCTGTCTACTCAGTAGTCAGTATTCAAAGTGAAAATTTGTAACGTTGTCCTACTCTTTGGTACTGATACAATTGTTATTTGAAAAGATATTAATGTCCAAAATATTAATTCAACCTAGTTATAAGGTACTCAGAGTCGAAAATAAAAAATTTCATAAACACGTGCCGTGGCGTGAATAGTTAGTATTACATATAGCTAAAATAAAACACATCTTAGGTACATATATTGTTTATTTGGCATTCAATTAATGGGGTAAAATTCCATACATAATGTAACAAAAACAGTACATCAAAAAGATGAAAATATTTGGACAATTTCAGTCTATTTAGGCAGCATATTGTGTGGTTATTAGCCTTGTCATAATGTAGTTTAAATAATGCTGAACAATAAAATTATTCTAAATTAACTTACATTAATTATTTAAAAATCATCATGTTAACCATATTAACACCATGACTTAGTTACCTACTTGAGATTGATAAATCTTTTTATGCTTTGTAGATATTTATTTCTCTTTACATTATACCATAGTCAAAGTGGAAATTTCCATCATACAAGTAATCATGATAAATTTAAATTCTTTCCATAATTCATATGCCAAATAAGTTTAAATCAGCTCTTAAATATTCGTTACCTTTACTATGTAGGTACCTACAAGAATTTCACGTTATTGAGAGTATTATTATTTATCTAATTATGTTTATTTACAATTTAATGACAAAAACGCATGAAAAATAATTGTCAATTGAGGGGACGAATCAAGTCTTTGGTTTACAAACTATGTACAATATGAATAAAACGTAAAAGGTGGATAATTATATAAATAAATCTTACCGATTATTGCTCATTTAACACAAAATATGGCATCTAAATAAATAATACTCATTATGAGATCAGAAACTCAAGCTAAGCAATCTGATATAAAAGCACCAAGTTAATTTATGTAAGAACATAAAACTAACATACGAAAAATTATGATAAGACCATGGCTAATAGTCCGGTCAATTTAGACATTCGAAGTTACATAAAGTCCCAACAAGCTGAATTTCAGTGAAATTGTTTAAAACATAATTATAAACAATGCCTAGAAGTTCCCCATCATTCCCATGTGAGGAAAAATTTTTATTCAAGGTCAAAGGTTACAATAATGAGTTTATCGCGATTTTCAGCAAAACGGTAAGTTTTATCATAAAAGTACTTGAGACAAAATTATAGATCATAAAATGATCTAAAAAAAAGTATGCATACTTTTTTTCTTACGAGCCACCGTTTCTGAGATAATAACAATTCAATAAGTATAAATCTAAATTTAAAATTTTAGAAAATCCCCCGATTCCAATGTTTTATTTTCCTTAAAAGTAAAACACCATAATATTTAGTAATGTTCACGCGATGCTCTTTCATTTGATACCCCACTCGAGTATATTTGCAGATTTTCGGATTTTTTGTCTGTCTTTCTGTCTGGGACATCATAGCTCCCGAACGGATGGAGCGATTTTAATTTTTTGTATGAAAGGTGAGTTTGGCCTGGGTCTTCTTAGACATGTTTTATGAAAATCGGTTGAGCCGTTTAAAAGTTATGGGGGTAAGAGTGGGGGAAGGAAAACCGAAAATCTGCAAATATACTCGAGTGGTATCAAATGAAAGAGTATCGCGTGAACATTACTAAATATTATGGTGTTTTACTTTTAAGGAAAATAAAACATTGGAATCGGAGGATTTTCTAAAATTTTAAATTTAGATTTATTCTTATTGAATCGTTATTATCTTAGAAACGGTGGCTCGTAAGAAAAAAAGTATGCATACATTTTTTATAGATCATTTTATGATCTATAATTTTGTCTCAGGTACTTTTATGATAAAACTTACCGTTTTGCTGAAAATCGCGATAAACTCATTATTGTAACCTTTGACCTTGAATAAAAATTTTTCCTCACATGGGAATGATGGGGAACTTCTAGGCATTGTTTATAATTATGTTTTAAACAATTTCACTGAAATTCAGCTTGTTGGGACTTTATGTAACTTCACTCTCATTTTTTGGTCTAAATTGACCGGACTATAAGGCCTAATTGAACATTGATTTAATGATCAATTTTAAACCTTACATAAAGTTATTTAGCACGCATGTATAGTCTAAAATAATGACCACACGAATTTTCGCTTAAGAATACTGATGCAAAATTTAATGGCACCCTTACCATAAGTCTTATTATAATTTATGTATGTATGCCAACCAAGGATTACAAAAATTAAGAACTGTGCGATCCTTAACGTCTTAGTATACAATATTCGAATATATTTTTACTATAAAATATTGAGACATAACATTGTGCAATATAGTATAATATGCAATAGAGGATATACATAATATTCAAACAATCACTAATTATTTGCAGTCACAATAAATTTGCACAAACGCTCACTGAGCAACAATAATATGCTTGCTGATAGCCATAACTATTTTAAACTTTGTAATAATATGTTTTTACAAGAGATTCTTAAACATTTCAGCAGCTTTGTCAGCAAGACCAGGAATATACAAGGCACAAAACAAGTAAGGGCAGTGTTTCTATGATATATCTTTATGAAGAGGAATTCTAACATCGATTAACTGTGAGAAAATGTATAATAATGCATCTTATTGTGATTATTTTAGTTCGAATTATTCCTTTTGCTCTCGACAAGCGAATTAGCATGTTGCATACAGCACAGTACATTAGAATGATCAGAATGTTTTATTAACTAGCCGATTTTATCATTATGATAAACATTAGGATACGAGTATGTAAGATATAAGTGTTTTACATATGACTTGGTAATTCACAGGAAGTCTACTAAACATCAAACGTACAAAAATACGTTATGGGATACTGAAGCAAAAAATACGTAACAGATTTAAATAGCTTCCAAGAAATATCATTTAAACTCGCGTGACATTATTCAACTTCTTGTAAATTACCAACACTTGAACAATTAAAGAAGTGGGGAAAGAAGATTGATTAATTTAATACTATCTAAATCAACACCACAATTTTAACACTTAGCTCAATAGGGCCACAGATCTCAATCGCTGGATTGCAGTTTTGTTTTAATCCAACAACAACTGATAAAAAAACGAAGAAAAATACATCAATAAATCGGGATGTAAAAATTAAAAATGAATTTCAAAATCTGTCCAGCGAATTTAAAATGAGAGATCAGTGGTGAACTGATAAAAAAACGAAGAAAAATACATCAATAAATCGGGATGTAAAAATTAAAAATGAATTTCAAAATCTGTCCAGCGAATTTAAAATGAGAGATCAGTGGTGTGTTAATTAATTCTAGTAAGAGTTCAGATTTAGGTAAACTCGTAAAGTGTATTTTCATTTCAACACCGACCGGCCGCTTGTGTTAATGATAATACGATCTCTGGCCGGTGGAGAAAATGTTATAATAAAATTTAGAATATGTATACCATAATACTGTCTTATTTTCATTGCTATGTCCCAACTAATGGCAGTACTTCACGGCTTTTATATTGGAAACACAGATAAGTAATGTTTTCATTATAAATGCTTCTGTTGTTTTGTTGTGTATTAATTAATTTTATTACCGGTAGGTAAACGACCAAACGGAAAAATAGTCCGATAGGTCGGGTACCGCAGTAGCGAAAGTACGATCTAATAATGCTATCGATACATCTAAGTAAGATTAAGAATAATATATTTATTATTGTAAGATATATTTTAATAGCTAAGGAGGGCAAAGTTAATGTAGGCCAGCTTACATCACGCTGATCCTTCGTCAGGGGTTAATTTAACCCAACTGAAGCCTAGAACAAGGGTTGATGAAATAACCATTGAAAGCAATCATTTCGTTATAGAGCTAGAATTTTTTTTTATACGGCCAAATAGTAATTGACGAGTTTTGTACATATACAATAGCGATTTATATTTTAAATTTCGGCGTTATTTTAATACATACTAAAGATTTACTGTTGCCAAAAGTTGACAAGTCAGTAAAAAAACCATGTAACACTTTCTTTTCTTTTTAAAATGTGCATAATCTCCAGTTATCATAAACTTTGCCCATCCTTGCTTAATCTAGCTCAATCTATAAATCTGCCTTAGATACACGCATGGTGATAATTAATATATTAGATTCTAAAGGTATACATTTCATGAAGAATATCAGTGCTATTACAATTACATTAACGGTAGATAACATTTTATAGGGACACAGCTGAAGTATAATAGAACAGGAATATATTTTAACAATTTCTTACGGAATATTCTGAGCTATATTGTGAGCTAATAAAGTCTATTGTTCGTTGCTTCCCCGTCTTCTGGCAAATAAATCGTCCATTCCGACACTCAACCGATCACTGTCCTGTTTGCTTCGAAGTAAATGGTGATTTCTTATAAATAATAAAATAAATACTTCACTTGACGCTATCATTCGAGCCTAATGCTAATGCAAAGAGGTTTTTACCTACTATCAAAATTTACTTCCTAATCCAACAAACAACCACGAACCGCATCGCGAGATTTCTCCAAATACGCATATTTTACAGGAGAACTACAACCGTGTTATATTATACGTAAACCAATTACAAATGAACACATTCGAACCAAATTCAAACAATGAGCAAATTCTCAATTGAGACCCTTTGGTTAATTTAATGTGCAAAAATCGAAAACATTACATTTAAATGACAAAATGAGCTTTACAATTCAACTCACAAACGCGTAGACGTACAAAATGAGTTTCCCTATACTAAAACTCTATGTTGAAACATAACACGGCTCTCTCGCGTCCAACTAGACTTAACATATCAACCGCAATACACTACTCGCCTATCAACTCGTGAGACAAAATAATTTCGAGCTATTATTCTTACTCGTACCTTCTTATTTATGTGGCAAGACTCGATCGAAAATACCCTGTATTTTGATATCAACATTTCGATGTATTGAAATCGTATCTAATTTAAATGGAAATTGTTTTCTATTAGACGTTCAGGAAAGCTTCATCTAGACGTTCATATTAAACTTCCGTCCTCCATTCGAATTCATCGAATTCTGTTATATTTTTAACCCCCGACCATGAAAGAGGGGTGTTATAAGTTTGACGTGTCTCTCTGTCTGTCTGTCTGGGACACCATAGCTCCCGAACGAACGGAGCGATTTCAATTTAGATTTTTTTGTATGAAAGGGAAGTTTGGCCCGGCTGTTCTTAGACAAATCGGTTGAGCCGTTTAGAAGTTATGGGGGTGAGAGTGGGGAAGGAAAACCGAAAATCTGCAAATATACTACTCGAGGGGGGGTATCAAGTGAAAGAGCATCGCGTGCACATCACTAAATATTATGGTGTTTTACGTTAAAGAAAATTAAGGCATTGGCATCGGGGGTTTTTCCTTAATTTTAAATTTAGATTTATTTAATAATTGATCATAGTAACCCACTTTCCATCTATTACATAGATATGCAAACTATGCAATACATGGGATTAGAAACCATCACATTAGATGGTTCCTAATTTCTATTTTTGCCTAGTTTGAAAGTCTCGACATAGTTTTCTTGAAGTCAAGATCCAGAAACGCATTTCATTACGCCCCGTTAGAAATATATTTTGAGAAACAATTTCGCTACTCAACGTCTCAAATAACAAGGATGATCTGAAATTTAATATGCGTTCTGGTACTAAGCAATAAAAATCCTTTGAGGATACGTCATATATGTCGTATAACGATAACATCGAAATTCTGATATTCGAATACACTTTAAGATTCAATTGAAGACAAAACTATCAAAATAAATTCGATCAAGTCTCAGCTAGATATAATCAAAAGTACTTGAGCAGTATTTATTTTAGAAAACGGGAAAAATTCAGGTAAAGCGGCCATTGTTGTTACGTTGTGTTGTTATATTACGTACCTGTTTAAGTTCCATAGTAAAAAGGGTCTTTGTAACTATTTTGAAAACATTTATAAAGTTTACTTGAATAATTTCCACTTTCTAAAATGCATACCGTGCCTGACGGTTTTATATTCTTAAAACAATGTCATTTATCATCTCGCATTCGTTATCTTTAGTTAGAACAATCTGAAAAGTACCAAGTACTGGTAGGTGGCAATCATATATATCGAATGCGATGTCAATGTCAAAGAAGCGAGAACACTCTTTTTTTTTTAGATGCAGTTACGTGCCAGATTCAAACTCTGAATCATATTCTTACGGAAGAGAGAATCGCTGTTATAGATGCAGCAGTTCGTACCAGATTCCATACCTATACCCTAAACCTTAAAGCCGGGAGATTCTAGAATCTTTACGCATTACTGACACGAGGCATGAGACCTCATTCTAGCCATCGCTGATAGATCATTATCATCAGACTTAGGGCCTCGTTCATTATCTCCGACTAAAGTCCTCAGTAGTCAATCAGTAGTTAAGTATAGAGCTATCCTGCTCACTTAACCAATAGCCAGAGAGAGACAGAATACTCTATGAGTGTTGATAGTGACTTCACACTTGGAAATTGTGAACAAGGTCCTTTTATTATGGTGTTTTGCCACCACAGCTAAGCTGTACTATGTTGCGATGGATGCGTTGATATTATGTGATTGGTGGGTATCAAACGCATCCATAGTAACGTAGCGTAGCCTACCTCTGGTGCATAAGCACCTTCAGGCTAGTAACCGCAGTTTCAGAGTCTGTGAATCTAGCAACGCATTGGTTCGCAGTTATAGTGCAGACGTGTTGAGAGAGCGGCGAGTTTAGTGACCCCTGACGTGGAAGCATTGGCACTAGGCGCGGTGGGCGGAGGGTCACGAGGCGGGCTCGGGCGCCACGGCCGGCGACACCGGCCCGCGCACCGCCTCGATGTAGTCCTTGATCAGCGTCGCGATTTGATATGCCTGTGGAGAATAATGTGTTACTGAACTTGCGAAGATGAATTTCACATACACACTTAATACCCTTATTTGAAATAGGAGATAATACTGCAATGTTCTGGCGCCAGATTGCACCACTTATAGTATGGCTAAATGGTGATTTCCTCAAGCGTCATAAAGACCTATTGGGTTGCGAAGCTTAGGTTTAAAGAAACAAAATTTTTTGGGTATATAAACCATTTCATCAGCGGGAAGACTTAATTATGATTAAATATGTAGCTCTTGCTTCGAAAGGTATTTTTTCCTTTTTATTAATATTAGTCTAATGCTAGGCTACTTTGTAGCGCCAAAAGGGTTGCAAGGTTACCTGGTCCGTGGAGAGCACTAGTTTGGCGTGCTTGGTGTCGGATCTGGTGACGAGCAGCAGCGCCCTGGGCGCGGGCGACACGGCCAGCAGCTGGTCGTGGTCGTGCGACACCAGCGCAACCCGCGACCCGCGCCGCAGCAGCGTCAGGCCGCGCGCGTCCACGCCTAGCCACAGGACGCGCGGCCAATTGGAAGTGAACGATTGCTGGAAAATAGTTGATTATGATATGTCCTGATGCTAATATTTTGTCAAAGACAAATTTATGTACGTACTTACTTTAGAAGAAAAGCGATACGTCTTATATATTTTTTTGTTTGAATGTTATGATGCCATCTGAGGCGGCACCTCAAACTTTACGTCTGTTTGTGTTATGATTACTACACACATGAAGGAAGATGTCTCGAAAAGGTAAAGTCTAACCCTTTGAGTTTGCCGTTTCGAGACATTATCCCATAACAGATAAAATTGCCGCTGCGTTCAATATGACGTCTCCCGCATATGTTCCGGCACGCTGCCAAGAGATGGCGCAGATTTAGGCACATCATCATCGAATATACCATACGCTCGTTGCATCGCACGGCAGAAGAAGAATATAGCTCGTATACTCACCATGACGTCGAATATAGTGGCGCGAGTCAGCGGCCAGGAGGACGCTAGTGTTAGCGCACGTTGCATCGCAGCGTGCGGGGGCGTGCCCCGTAGAGCCAGGTGGTGTAAGCGCACGGCGGGCGCGGGCGCGGGCAGCGCGAGCCGAGCGGGGAGGACCGCGCTCGCGGCCGCCGCGCACTCGGCGCCGCCAGAGCATTCGCCTTGAACTACTTGCGCGTGGAGTGCGGCTAGCATCACCTGCCACGTGGGATAGAGGTTAACAACTAAGACAATTGGTATAACTTTTTGAATTATCATGGTTTTTAACAATATTATGATTTAAAACGGGTAACATACCATTGACGGTTTTTGAGTTTTCCGATATTTCGACGCTGTTGCAAGCGCCATGAAACTCAAAAACCGTCAAATCATGGTATGTTACCCGTTTTAAATCATAATAAGACAATTGGGATATCGGATAACGCACTTTGATTTGATAATAACTAGAAACTCTGGTTACAACTAGATAAGTTAACGTTGATGTGAAACGCTCTTGCGAATAGCCGCTACAGTACTAGATAATATCGCGCCTAGTGCCTTGCACTACAATAAATAATATCCGAGTTTTTGATTCAGAATGAAACAGTTAAACAAAGTTTGATGTGTTATGTTATTATTGTCAGTTTCAAAAAGGTTTTTATGCTTTTTAAATAAGGTTTGTGGGGTATTCTAGATCTATAGAACGGACTTTCGGACTTCTTTCAATTATTGACATTACTTACAGCCTCTTCAGTCTCAATGGGCAGACGGTCGTGGCGCACGGAGTGCAGCACTTGGTAGTACAGCAGCTCCATTTCAGCCGCGCAGTTCGTTTGCAGGGGCCGCTCGCCCAGGAACAACCTCTTCTTGAACACCAGCCTATACAAAACACAATATCTAACTTGTGCACAAAAAAATGGCATCGTTTTGCAAGACTGTATACTTGCTGCTGGTACCTAACTCATTTGATAACGGTTTGGCATAGGCCAATTGAATCCATCCATTTGAACTGATCTGATGCCCGGAGGCAACGTCGCCATGGCGTCCTAATGACGACCTCTGTGGCTCGGTGGACAAAGGTCCGACTGAGGCGCAGGAGGTTGCGGGTTCGATTCGAACAGATTTTGTACGATCTACAATTTCTGGTTTCGGGTCTGGGTGTTTTCAATGTATCATAATGTATGTATCAACAAAAAAAAAAGTATCTATATAGTATATCAGTCACCTAACATTCACAGTACAAGCTCTGCTTAGTTTGGGGTTAAGTGATGCTGTGTGATTAATCCGGAAATATTTATTTATTGACTATGACAGCCGCTATAATTTGTCACAAGGCTAATATAGTCGTAGCTGAACAGTCATAAAAAAAATTTAATTAAATGTTGCGCGATGAGGCACAACATTAAATGAAATTTGTTTTATATCCAGCAGCAACATTTTGCCGATCGAACGCAAGTGTGATGTTACCTGCAAGCCGCAGCAGTGGCGGGCGCCTTTTCCCATCGCGCCAGCACGTCGCCGACTCGCTCAGTGCCCGCTAAAGCACGCTCGCCCGCGCCCGCGGTCGTTCCGCTCGCCGCTCCGCCCGTGTGTGCGCACACCTCGTACAACGCATAACCTGGGTGGAATAACATTTATATGAATACCAGTGGGCGCCAACGGCTTCGTACGCGTGGAGTTTGTTGTTTAGCTAGATAGTACCTAAACTAATAGGTGCATTATTAGTATAGCCTCCACACCATATAGAGAACATTATTTTTAACCCCCGACTAAAAATGAGGGGTGTCATAAGTTTGACGTGTCTTTCTGTCTGTCTGTCTGTCTGGGACATCATAACTCCCGAGTGGATGGAGCGATCAATTTTGCTTTTTGTATAAAAGGTGAGTCTGCCGTTTCACGAAAATCGGTTGTGCCGTTTAAAAATTATGGGGGTGAGAGTGGGAAAGGAAAACCTAATATCTGCAAATATACTAGTGTGGGGTATCAAATGAAAGCGCATCGAGCCCACATTACATAATATTTAGTTGTTTTTTTCATTTAAGGAAATTAAGACAATGAAATCGGGGGTTTTTCTTAAATTTTAAATTTAGATTTATTAAATATCAGGTCTCTTACATAAAAAACATGAAACTTACATACACATTTCTCTCACACCTGTTTCACTTTTACCCCAAAAAAATAGTGTAGTTCTTATCTAATGTCTACCACCCTATAAAAACTACCTGACAACTTATGGTGCAGGCACGGGTTTAAGCACTGGATTTTGCATCTTAATTCGTTTTTATAAGGTGTATTGTTAGTGTGTATAATATAGCTTTTAATTTTTATAGTTTGATGTTCGCACATTAGATGGAAGTTGATCAAGTTTCTAGGTATTATAGTTGCAGAGTATGAGCAGCGGACAAGTAGGGCTATAAGAACAGTCTCTGGTGGGAGGCTTCGGCCGCGGCTTGTCACCATCCTCCGGGCTGGGCCAGTGCGTGAAGCGATTTTTTCGTGTTTCGTAATGTGGTCCGGAGAAGCCATCTTCTAGGCCTTCTTGCTCCATCTTAGACCACATCGTCACTTTACATCAGGTGAGATTGTGGTCAAATGAAGGCTTATCTTATAATATAAAAATGAATCGCAAAAAAAAATGTGTTGGTAAGCGCATAACTCAACAACGCCTGGACCAATTTGGCCAAATCTTTTTTTAAAATGTTCGTTGAAGTTCAAGGATGGTTTTTACGGCGAGAAAAATTAGAATTATTGCTGGAAAAACCCTAAAAATAGCCCTTTTCTTTTTCCCATACAAATGACTTGTAACTAAAACATAGTCAATTTGAGCTTTATTGCTATGGTATAAAGTTCATATTAAATTACAAGCACTCACTGTTGTCTAAGCAATGTAGGTGTGTTCCTAACGTCAAAGATCATATCTATCAAAAGTATATAAAATTTTCATGTCACAATGTTAGTTACCGTACTCCTCCGAAACTGCTTTACCGATTTTTACCAAATTTTATATGCGTATACAGTAGGTCTGGAGAATCAGCTACTATCAATTTTTCATTTTGCAAAACAACGTTTGCTGGGGTCAGCTAGTCAATAATAAAAAAAAACTCTGTGCCACGAGTGCGGAACACATCAGTTACCTGAGGCAGAGTGGTTAAGGCCGATCTTCTCGCGCAGCATGGTGACGAGGTGGTCGGCGGTGGCGGCCGGGCCGAACACCAGGCCGTGTTGCTTGCCGTCCAGCAGCAGCACTCGGACGTGCAGGGGTCGCCTCGCGGCCGCGCACAGTACCTCCTCGCGAGAAGGCGCCGCCAGTCGTCGCGGGACTTGGGCTATACTCAGCGCCACCTGGTGGATTGAAAAGTTGATTATGAAGAGGTTTGAAAAATTTTAAAGCAGCAAAATGTAGTTGAATTTATTTTTAACCCTCGACCAAAAAAGAGGGGTGTTATAAGTTTGACGTGTCTGTCTGTCTGTGGCATCATAGCTCACGATCGGATGGAGCGATTTCAATTTAGTTTTTTTTTGTATGAAAGGTGAGTTTGGCCCGGGTGTTCTTAGACATGTTTCATGAAAACCGGTTGAGCCGTTCAAAAGTTATGGGGGTGAGAGTGGGGAAGGAAAAATATGTATCTAAATATAAAAGGAAAACAACAAATCTGCAATTATACTCGAGTGGGCTATCAAATGAAAGAGCATCGCGTGCCCTAACTACTAAATATTATGGTGTTTTACTTATAAGGAAATTAAGGCATTGTAATCGGGGGTTTTTCTTAAATTTTAAATTTAGATTTATTAATAAATTTATATGAAAATTAAGTAGGTAGTTGAGTTGAACACATATTACGCTTGCTGTGGCTACCTTTAATTAAGAAAACAGTAGAACATAAATATTCTGTAATTTAATTTTAAGTTTATTGTGTATTTTCTTGTTGGTGGTCCCAATAAACAAATAAATAAATGTTTAAGCGGGACCGGTCTAGGTAGTTATTGAAGTCAGTATAGTGTGGGTTATGGTAGCTGAGTGTCGCCTTGGCTCAGCGAGATGATAACATAAACAAATGTTATTCCACTCAGTCCCTCTGTTAGTCCGTCTTAAATACTGGACACATATTTTTTTCTACAACAATTAAATAAAAAAGTACGAAAATAAAGCGCATAACATTCTGAAGTGAACGTCACCGTACAGTATAAATCGTACGTGACGTTACGTTAAAATTTAATGGAATAATCTAGATGAGGGAATAATAATTATTTTTAAACCGACTTTCAGCGAAAAAAGGTGGTTATCAATTCGTCGCGTATGTTTTCTTAGTCGGCGGTGGTACCTGCTCAGCGCGGCGCGCGAACTTGCCCTCCTCGCCCTGGTGCAGCGCCGTGCCGCGGTAGCGCAGGTGCGCGAGCAGCAGGCGCCGCAGCGGCTTCACGGGCGGCAGCGCCGCGCCCACCGCGCAGCACAGCAGCGCCCAGTGCCGCGCCGACACGCGCGACGACGGCTCCGGGTGCTCCGTCGTCTGAAACAAACAATTAGATAAAGATAAACGATATTTATTTTTCTACCATACAATAATACAAACAAAAAAAAAACTTGTAAATATACACAAAAATTTAAATATTATTTAGTAGAAAAACTGGTACGTTGCTTAGACATGCAGCTATGTCATACATGACCACAATTTTGAGCGCAATATAAGTAGCGTAAAAAAATAATTTATTTGCACATAACACTAGAAACTTTTAATAAAAACGGTTACAATGTAACACTAATCATAAATTGTTTGGAAATCTGGTGATACATGTCAGATGTGATTTTATGATATAAATAAATAAATATTTCCGGACTACTCACACAGCATCACCTAACCCCAAACTAAACAGAGCTTGTACTATGGGTGTTAGGTGACAGATATACTACATAGATACATATTGTTTTGTAAATACTTACATATGATACATGGAAAACACCCAGACCCGAAACCAGAAATTGTAGCTATGTCATACATGACCACAATTTTGAGCGCAATGTAAGTAGCGTAAAAATTAATAAATTTGCACATAACATAAGAACTATGTAGAAATAACATAATTAAGAAACTTTAAATAAACACGGTTACAATGTAACACAAATCATAGATTGTTTGGAAATCTGGTGATACATGTCAGATGTGATTTTATGATATGTTGCAAAATGGTCACCACTCAGCTTTGTGCTGTAACAAATTAAACTTTAACAGCGCTTTTCTTCCGTAGCTACTGCAAGGACACTGCGTACAAGCGCACATTAACTTAAAATAAATCACAATCACACTAAAGTACTTTAAATAGAATCATCATCGTCACCCTATTAACGTTCCCACTGCTGGGACACAGGGACTTCTCTCTTGACGAGAGAGATTAGACCTTAATTCACCACGCTGGCCAAGTGCGGGTTGGTAAATGTCACATGTCGTTCAAACTGTTTAAAGTTCTCAGAACATGCTGGTTTCCTCACGATGTTTCCTTCACCGTTGAAGCATAATAATAATAATAATATATAATATATCGTTTATTTCAAAAGGCCTTAACAGTAACAGTACATTGTTTAGTTTAGACCTAGTTTCTTATTCTTAGTTTCAACCCCTCGCTCTAACTAAGTTCGATACTTGTAATGTAGACGTAATAATAATTAATAGTAATTTATGTGTTTAAAGCGCACATAAATTTCTCAAGAAGAAAAATCCAGTAAGAAGAAAAATTATTAGATTTTCAATATGAAATTTCCCACTAGACGTTACCTGCTTGATGAGCTGCATATAGAGCTCGGTGAGCAGCGTGTCCTTCTGCAGACAGCGCTGCAGCAGCGCTTGCGCCAGCGCCACGCGGTCGTCGGCCTCAGACTCGTTGCTGGCCGTGCTGTTGTTGTTGGCGAGGTTGCTGCTGCTGCTGTGAGCGCTGCCGCCCGTGCTGCCGCTGTCGCTCGTCGACAGGCCCGCGTGCGACATTATGTCCTGAACAAACAAATAAAACATTACTACAAATACATGTTAAACCCTGACGTGATCATGGCGTATAAAATGGCGTCAAGGTATCGCAAAGTTTATATCAGTATCAAACCAGGAATCCCTTTTAGCTTTCGCCTTAGCTCTCGGCGGCCATGTCCAGTGCTTCTTCCTTCGCCTTCTTATAATTGAATACCTTGAATATCTGCATGGCGGCCACTTCCTCGGCCTCGTTGAGCCGCGTCAGCGAGTGCGGCAGCGAGCGAGCCCACGTCCAGTACCCCGCCGGGAACCCCTTGTAGCTTTCCCCCTGGCTCTCGGCGGCCATGTCCAGTCGCACCTTCTCCAGTCGGTGCTTGCTCAGCCTGAATACAAATAAAAAATAAAATAGGTTTTCTGCCAAAAGGGGATGGAGTTCCTGGCACAAAAGTTCTCTAGGTACATTGACGTCCGCCTGAATATTTTCATTATTTTTCAAACTGAATTTTTTCTTTTTTAGTTGTGTTGGACTAACCGACAGTTTTAATTTTTTAGAAATTTTGTGGAGTAACTCTTACATAGACGGTCCGCTGAATATAAAAACAGCGAATTGACCAGATTTAACTCGTTCATTAAACCTTTGAACCTTGTAAATATCATACCAAAACCGGCGGAATTCATCAGGTCACAAACCTCCTCAAAGTATTCCTCAGGAAGTTGCCCGTAGACCCCTCAGCGGGTCGCCTCAACATGCCACTGTCGACTAAAGCGCGGCGTGCGCTCTTCAACGCGCCGGCTAGCCGCGAGCGCTCGGAGGCGGGCGCGGCGCGCCGCGGCGGCTCGTCCGCCAGACCGTTGGCGAGGATAGGGCTGTACGCGGCCATTAGCCAGGCGGCCTCGTTCTTTTGTGCTGATTCTAGGACGATGCACCTGTGGGATAGACAATAAAGCTTTATAATATATAATTCTTCTGTGAGTGTGTATGTCACTGAACTTCTCACAAACGACTGGACCGATTTTGATGAATTTTTTTTGTGTGTGTTCAAGGGGATCTGGGAATGGTTTAGATTCACAATACTGATTACAATACATACACTGGATATTGTTTTTTGAGACGTGGGACAGAACAACGTCTGTCGGGTCGACTAGTAATAACAATATAACTCTTTATTACACACCAAGATTCAAAACAATACAAAAGGGACTTGAAGATTAATACAAAATTCGACATACGGCCTAATAAAATGAATTCACTTCAAGTACAGAAAACATGGATTGTAAGAGTAAATAGACTAAGACAATTTCGATCATGACATAAGATATATGTTGCCGCTATGTTGCTCAACAGGAGGCGGAATTCATATTTCCCCAGCTCCAAATCAGTTTCTTAATTTTCATAATATGAAATTGTCATGCGATAATAATGCAAAATCAAATTTAAATTGCGACATTTGATTACAGACAAAGATGGTGCAGGTGAAATTAAAATTAAGATTGTAAACAATATGTCCTCATGTGTCGGTATATATGCTCTCCGGCTGATAGCTTTACTCGATAGTAATGTTTAAGCAGGAAATGCTTTAAATTCAACATCATAAACATTACCTGTGACCGTCATGTTGCCCGTGATGCGTCAAGCTGATCGTCAGTCCGTTGTCAACGGGGTCCATGAGCAGCGCCGCTATGTTTGTGTACGGGTATTCCGCCAGAACTGCTTTGTCTGTCGGCCGCACTAACACCACACCTTCGGAACCCACGCCGAGCAACACATTGGGACCTATGAGATAAATACATTGCTTTTTAATAACTATGGGAAAGAAATTGAACAGCGCTGTGGCTTGACTCGCTCAATCACAGCATAACGCTGAATGATCACCTTTTTGTCACATTCATTATTGGTTTTTGTTTACTTTAAGGTATATTTGGTTTTGATTCTGTGACAAATAAACATGTCTTTCTTTCTTTCAAATTTTTTGAAGATAACGGCAATTTAAATATTTTAAATACATACACAACAACCAAAACCTCCTTCCTGCTTAAACGCAATGGGATGCCAACCGACAATAACGAGCTTATCCGTTAGGCTATATCAAGACTATCGACTTATTTAAACCACGTACCATGAGCCCAATATCCTTTATATGTGACCGGGAACAGGGTGACCCCGTACAGAGGGTACTGCATAACGCAGGACAAGTAAAGAGCCTTGGCAGTCAACTCAACGCGGCCCGCGCCGTATTGTCTGTGCGCTTGAGCTAGGATATTTGCCTGAGATAAAAACAAAATAAACATTTATTACGCAGATTTAGTAAAAGTTTATTATAAAACACGGCCACAAAAACATGACGGATTCCGCTCGACATCCTAATGCACTAGCAGTCTAATTCCGTAGCCAATTAATCGCGGGTAATATATTTATTGCACAACAAAAGACAAATTTGAGTAGGATCTACTCAACTACAAGATGGTAGAGAGCATTAGTTTCCTTACAAACGCTAACTTTGGTCACTCTGTTGCTAAGTTGTCAGCAGAGGGATCGCCAGATTTTTAAATTTAAATATGTATTAAATATTTCCGGACTACTCACAGCATTACCTAACCCCAAACTAAGCAGAGCTTGTACTATGGGTGTTAGGTGACTGATATACGACATAGATATATATATATATATATATATATATATTTTTGTAAATACATACATATGATACATAGAAAACATCCAGACCCGAAACCAGAAATTATAGATCGTACAAAATCTGGTCCCCTGGCGGGAATCGAACCCGCAACCTCCTGCGCCTCTGGCGGACGTTCGCCCACCGATCCACAGAGGTCGTCGTTTTGGATATCAAATGCTATTTCTGGTGGAAACTTGCCATGAACATCGATCTATGGTTGTCAAAGACTGTCAATGTAATAATTTTTTTGTAAAAAGAAACTCGGTCCACTCACCCACTGGTTGTTGGGGCGGGCGCGCGCTATCCGCTGCGGCAGGAACTGCTCGGGCTGCGCGTAGTAGGCGCGCGTGTGCGGCGGCGGCGGCGACGGCGGCGGCTCGCCCAGCGACACCTGCGCCTGCAGCCCCGCTAGTTGGAGAGCCACCTTTTCCGATACTGGGAACTCGTCCATCTAAAGAGAACAGTCCCGATTAGATCTTGAGATAAATCTAAATGTAAATTTAATAAAAACACCCGATTCCAATGCCTTAATTTCCTTTAACGTAAAACACTATAATATTTAGTAATGCGATACGCTTTCTTTTGATACCCCACTCGAGTATATTTGCAGATTTTTGGTTTTCCTTCCCCACTCTAACCCCCATAACTTTAAAACAGCACAACCGATTTTCATGAAACATATAACGTCTAAGAAAACTCGCGCCAGACTCACCTTTCATACAAAAAAAACTAAATCGCTCCATGCGTTCGGGAGCTATAATGTCATAGACAGACAGACACGTCAAACTTATAATACCCCTCTTTTTTGGTCGGGGGTAAAAAAGCGGTCTAGTAATCAAGCGTTGCGCGTTCATAACACACATACAATGCCTGCGTCCTCAGGCGGACGTTTTGCTAGACTTCATCTATAATAAAGTCTTTTTGGTCGCATAGAAGCATAACAAAAATTATAATGAGCAGATGTCATGTATTCGTAAATAGACCATTATCATGATATTCTGGAGAAAATTTCAGTGAGTGGACATAATACAATTTTGTGCTACAGATTTTCGGAGAAAAACACATACCTAGTAAACGTATACTTACTTTAACGACGCTGTGCACAGCCTGCGCGTACAGCAGCGCCACCTCGACAGGGTCGTGCGGCAGCTCGCGGCCGCCGCGGAATAGACGTCGCTTGAACACGAAGCGGTTGTCCGCTGACCCAGTGCCGGGACCTTGTTGCCTGGACAGAGTTCATTCGTTTTAGTTTGCAATACATCGTTGCCTTACGAAGCCGTTCGTCATGTGTGTGTTTTTACGATAATGGGAAACATAATGTTCATTCAAGATCAAATGTCACCCTCCACCCATGCGTTTTACCATAATCTTAAAAACGCAAGTTCATGACAAAATCATTAATAGAGTTAAATTATGTAATTTTAAACGCTGCATAGTTTAGAATAACAGCAAATTAGCAGGGACCACCTGACAAGTTGTGATTTTAAAGAAAAAAATCTGACACGAAGTGATTATGTTTACTTACATTTCCCAAGCAGCAATAACATCATACAGATACTGCGTAGCGCGAACGTGCTCCTCCTTATTACCGCGTTGCTGGTACACCGCCCAGCCAGCGCGTGCATTTGGGGAGAGGCCCAGTTTGTCCGCTAGCCGGGCCGCGGCCGCCGCCGCTGTGTCCGCTGGGTGGACGTCTATGGCCTTAGTGCGTCCGTCGAGGAAGAAGAAACGACACACTATTGTGCCAAGACGTCGCATTGCCTGAGAGAACAGACATAAATAAATATTTAGGACATTGTTTAATCGTCTTCGTCCGTCGTATGTTTTCGCCCACTGCTGAAAATGCGTGGTAAGGTAAATTTGAACGCAAACAGAATTTTTTATTTTTATCCGATGAATGGTTACATAATTAGTAACTTATGTATTCGTGTCAAAGCGATGTGTATGGCCGGGAACGTTGCTTTGTAACCTTCGACGCAAAAAATATATTTTTAGATTATTGTTTATGATGTTTTTAGCGCGCCTTTTTAGCGATCCTTTTATTCATTTGAATTTAAGACAATATTGAGGACATTATTTATTAATTTGGTAAGTGAATGACTCACAGCGATCTCCACAGTGCTGGGCGGCAGATGCCTGGGCGCGGCACCTCTGCAGTTGTCCAAGCACCACTGGGCGCAGTGTGCGGCGCGGGGCGCGTGCGGCGCCGCCGAGGGCCGCGCGCGCGCCCGCAGCCACGCGGTGTAGTAGCGCGCGAGGCCGCGGGACGGCTGCCATGCGACTGCGCACAGGCAGAGGACCAGCCATACTCGCTCCGCCCATTCTTCTACTGGGCAGTCGTTTATCTGCGGCCAATAACAAGTTCTCATCATCATTCTCCTGCCCTTATCCCAAATTAAGTGGGGTCGGCACAACATGTTTTTTCCTTCCATTTTCCTCTGTCACTCGTCATCTCAACACTCACTCCTTTCTTACACATGTCATCCTTTACACAGTCCATCCATCTTTTCTTTGGTCTACCTCTTCCCACATATCCATCAACATACATATCTAACACTCTTTTAGTCACATGACATTCATCCCTTCTCATAATATGTCCATGCCAATAAGAAGTTCTATAAGAACAATTAGACTTAACAGAAGTATTTCTAATTAAATTGTGCAGTGTTCAAAAACTCTTTTCCTTGATGTCCCCAACAGCGAATATGTTGATAATTTAGGTGTAATAATATACATTCGGGGTGATTGTCATCTCGTTATTTACTCTATTTCTTTGTGATACCTTTCCCAAATAAACAAAGTTAATTTGTTCATTTCGGATATTTGTATCGAGGCCGTGTACATTATACTACGAAACCGTGCGTGTGTAACCATTGTAGATTTGCTTAAGTAATAAGCAAAGATTTTGTATTACAACATCTTTTGTAATAATTACAATATCTCATTATGAGTCTTTTCATCTTTTAGTTTTCATCTACTAGCATGTATATATATAGAAATCCAGATTTAAATTAGAGACATATGCGAGTCTATCCAAAGTTCCGTAAACCCCACCTAATAACCAGCACATAGACAATATTTGATGCACTGACCTGTCTCACACACTGGACCAATATTTCATCCCGCAGCTCTTCTCGCTCCAGCCCCTTCGAGATCAGGGATTGTATCACCTGCGTCTCCTTTTCCGCGCCGAGTTCGCCGCGCATGTAGCGGCATAGTTCCTGAAATATTACTTTGAATAAGTATCGATATCTCTAAGGAAATTGTAGAATATGGGATCAAAGAATCTTCAATTCAATTCTTTATTTGCTTACATGTACTCACTCATGTAGCTTAAGATATTGTACAGTCACTTATGTCAATATGTACATGCACCCCGAAGGAGCACTGCGAATGGGTTGACGTCTTTAATCCAACTTATACACATAAAGTGAATCCTCGCAGTTTTCCTAATATTATTTTTATTATAGCAGTTCTGTTGGCCGGTGTATCATGAAGAAATACATATATATCGTAATTACGTACACTTTTTTATCATAGCGTAGAAAAATAGTATAAAAACGTAAAAAACAATACTAAAAAAGTGTAAACCTCTTTACGTACGGCGACGAACACTGTGTGGAGACGTAAATAGTCCAGTCAAAATAGGCATAAAATATGGTAAATTTATAATAATTACCATGGAGCTGAAAATGTAGGTATAACTAGTATTTACCCGGAAGATGTTGACAGCGGCGGTGACGCTCTCCGGGTCGTGCAGCTGTAGATGCGAGGTGGGGATATTGTTGCCCTTGTGGTAAGTGATCATCTCCTCCTTCGGCAGTAGGTCCATTGACTTGCTTTTACGCGTCAGTGTCGCCATTATTGTGCCTGGGAATGATATTGACTGTTATGGAAGGTTGTTGTTAATTTTCAAGTATGTAAATAGAATCAGTCAACAAAATTAGATAGATTGAAAATTCTTATTGACACACCAAACAAGGAAGAATCAGTACGATAAAATAATAGCCAAGAATGCGTAATAGGAGATCTTATTGCTCATAGCAATTTCATACGGCAATTTCAATTTGTCACCACCCCTTCAAGCTGGGCCCGATTTTTTCGTGTTTCGTAATTTCACTTTACATCAGGTAAGATTGTGGTCAAATGAAGGTTAATATAGCATAAAAAAATTGCATTACTATTGTGATCTGTGATATGAGATAATATTAGACTTACCTTCCGGCGACCTCGGGTGATCGTTGAAGTACATCTTGGCGAACTCTGCAAGGTCATTGGTCGCGTCCGCAGGGGGAGTAGTAGGGGGGACCGCGGAGGCGGGGGGCGAGGCAGCCTCCATCTGTCTGAGCTGACGTTCTACGCGCTCCTTGCGGCGGGCATTGCGGTCTGTACTCTGTGAAAAGAAAATTAGTTAAAATTTGTCGGAGGATATAATATAATATCATCACAGTTTACGCGAGTTACCCGAGTGACCCGTTTTCAAAATGAAAATTTGTAGGTAAATTGTATTTAGATATAAATCTAAATTTAAAATTTAAGAAAAACCCCCGATTCCAATCCCTTAATTTCCTTAAACGTAAAACAACATAATAGACGCGATGCGCTTTCATTTGATACCCCACACGAGTATATTTGCAGATTTTCTGTTTTCCTTCCCCACTCTCACCCCCATATTTTTTTAACGGCTCAACCGATTTCCATAAAACATAGACATGTTCAGAACGCTCAACGAAGAACACTCGCGCCAGACTCACCTTTCAAACAAAATTGAAATCGCTCCATCCGTTCGGGAGCTAATGGTGACACAGACAGACAGACATACAGACACGTCAAACTTATAACACCCCTCTTTTTTGGTCGGGGGTTAAAAAATGTTGGATTTATTGAAATATTTAAATTAACCCCAGTTAGGGTCAGGTTAGGCGCGACCCAACCCCACTCCTTGATAATAAATAAATAAATATATTTTGGACTATTGGTGTTGGCACCTTAGGTATATGATTGTAAATTAAAAACCACGACCGAGCGTGGTGCCAAAGCAGCAGCAACAGGCGAGTATTTATCCAGACATTGTTATGTTTTTCATATAAAACAGTGCATGTAGTGAGTGTGCTTACTGTAGCGTCTCCATTGATTGATCTGGAGCCAACCTCAGAAGGCATCGTTTGCGGAGACATTAACTCTTTTATCTTTTATAATAATAATACACCTAGCCGATTTCGGCTACAGTAACCTTAGCAATGTCTACTTCTTATGTGACTATATATTTTTTTTTTTATTTATTGAAAAGCTTCATTTGACCACAATCACACCTGATGTAAAGTGACGATGTGGTCTAAGATGGAGCATGAAGGCCTAGAAGATGGCTTCCCCGGAACACATTACGAAACACGAAAAAATCGCTTCACGCACTGGCCCAGCCCGGAGGGTGCTGACAAGCCGCGGCCGAAGCCTACCACCAGAGACTGTTCGTAACACCACCCGGAGGTCACGTGTAAGGATTCAGAGGGTTACCACTTACGGACGTGAACAGACAAAACCTCCAAATAATGTACCCAAATCAATTAATAGAGTAAGTTAGGTGGTTGTACTTACTGTAGGCTCTCCATTAATGGGCGGAGGACTGACGCACGTGTCCATGGGTATCGGCGGCGGCGGGCCAGCCTTCTCCCTCGTCACAATCACCTCTGAGGGCATGGTTTGCGTAGGGACTGACTCGACCGGCTTGTGCGCAAATCTGTGTAAAATAACATTTTATTAATAAACAAAATTATAGATCTCTACAAGCCCTGTATCAGGAGGTGGGCGTTAATACAAAGCAAGATGTAATTAAAGCAAAATAAATATGATATAAAAAAATAAATGTGTTCGTAAAGATTTAAAAAATATATTGAAATTCCTTTTCCTGTAAAATTTGGTGGACTGCATTTACTAGGTTTTGATTTTGGTCAGCCGAGCTTTCCGACCTAGTTCTGTGTTCTCGACACCAACATACAGTTGCTTCGTATGTTGTATTTTAGAATCTATACATTAGCTCAAAACTTACCACGCGACGTAGAAAAATATTTGTTTATGCAGCCTCGATTTATTCTGTTCGAGCATTAACCTAGTCAAGCAGTGACTACCTAATAAATTCTTTAATAGCCACGTAGGTATTTAGATTTCTTTTTGTTTTTCGTAGTGTTCACCATTTTGGGTTTACACTTAATTTTAAGCATTATGTATTATAAACCTGAAAATCTTTAATTAGCTCTCTGGAATTATACTAGCTTGAATTGTATTGTATCAGCTGTTGATTTTCCAATAAATCAATAATTAAAAATTCATCACATACCCATTAGCATTATTGTTATCAGGCGGCGGCGATATCACGTCCGCGTTGGGGCGCGGAATCACCGACTCGTAGATCGGCTCCTTGCCTTTCACAATGGACAGCTTGCCGTTCCCGATAACGCCATTCGTTAGCTCAGGCGGTGTTGTTTCTGTGAAACAAATGGGGTTTGAGTTTGGTAAGACGGAATTAATTACAGCTGCATCTTTCTTTCAGGACTATCACTAACGACGCCGGTGAGTTGACAGCGCATGCAGACGGGGTATAAAATAGAAAACTCTCACCCCCGTATTCATAAATAAATTTCACTTTTTATTTAAGGCTCATAGGAACTTAATAGAATGTTTGATTCATAATTTGTGCCAAATCTGTTTGATAACAGTTCAATAAGAGTTTTCCCTTTTTTATTTAATTCTATTATAGTCGCAAAAAAGGCATAATTAGACTTATTGTGTGTTGTAGTTAATTCGAAGAGGTTTTATAAATACGAGGGTTAATTTAATAATGTCATACTTTTAAAAACATGCGCAGGGTTATTTTGACTCGAGACTAGTTTATGTAGCACAACTGGCATATAATTAATGATGGGTCTCAAAATAAAGAGTCGGTTTTTATAAGACTAGAAGGCGACTTCATGATAATATCGGGCGATGATTTTAAGTCGATGTCGCAACGGGTAATAGTCGCCTTTTCCGTGGATTCGACTACTCAATTGTTATTCATAACTTAAGTGAGTCCAAACCATTAAGGACTATGCTGAAGTCTAGAAAAGTTTATTTCTTTAATACTACATATAACCTATATATATATTACTAGCTGTGCCTTAATGGATTTTCCTGAGGAATTACATATTTTCCCTCAATAAAAAGTAGCCTATGTGTTATTCTGATATGTAAGCTATATTAATGTGAAGTTTCATGAAAATCCATTTAGTAATTTTTCGTGAAAGAGCAACAAACACTTACATCCTCACAACCTTACGCGTTTATATAAATAATATTAGTTGTTTTTTTACCTTTGATAGGCTGTGGCGGTGGCGGCGGCGGCGGCGGGCCCGCGGGCTCCGGCAGGATGCAGGGCGGGGGCGGGAACACCGGCGACGTCATATCCGCCGGCTGCAGCGGCGGCGGCGGCGGAGGTAGGATTAGAGACGACGTCATACTGTCTCCGTTTATGGACCCGTTCATTGATGACGTCATCGCCTCGGTCATTGACGTTCTGGGAACAGAGTTGGAAAACGGGGTGAATAAAAACTAACCAATAAATAATACAATAAAATAAGAGGTAGGTACAATGTATAATGTATTAAAATATTTTGAAAGCTCTCTTTGAAAGAACTCTGCTCTCAATTACCTATCTTAAATGTTGTTCTTTTTTTTTAATAATTGTTGTTTAATTTTTTACAAAAAATGTGTGGTTAATTAGAGGTACATAAGTGCATCAACAGGCCAAAACCTCGTTGTCATCAAATAAATTTAAGTTTTCAATAGTTTTCTTTCTTACCTCATCGCACTATTCATAGAACCTGTCATATTCTCATTCATGGAAGTTCTCATGGCACCGTTTATGGACGTCGACATAATTCCATTCATTGACGTCGACATTCCATTGATTGACGTCGACATATTCTCATTCACAGAATGCTTCATAGCTCCATTGATTGACGTGGTCATTCCATTCATTGACGGCGACATGGCCCCGTTGATTGACGTCGACATGGGTCCGTTAGCGGGCTGCATGATCGACGTGAGGGGGAGGGAGGACGGCGGCGCGGGGGGAATCGCGTCAGAGTCTGCGCCGTCAGGCTTGCGCTGGGCTTCTTTGTGGGCTTTGCTTAGCTCGTCTATTTCGGTAGCCAGCACGTGTTCCAGCTGAAATTGAATATGTTAAATTAATAATACAGTCCGCGTTAGAATGTTGGCTACATGTCCTCCCGCTGCGCTGGCGCCGTAGATAGCCTAGGGCAGGTAGAGCCTTGCAATACAGCACTCGCTAAACTTCCTGCCAAGCTTGGCGAATAATGGCAAACCTTCCATTAGTTTACCAGTTAACCACCCTACGTAAATCAATGTATTAATATTAAAGCCTTTTTTTTATGCTGGATAAGCCTTCATTTGACCACAATCTCACCTGATGTAAAGTGACGATGTGGTCTAAGATGGAGCATGAAGACCTAGAAGGTATATAGATGGCTTCTCCGGACCACATTACGAAACACGAAAAAATCGCTTCACGCAATCGCCCAGTCCGGAGGGTGGTGACAAGACGCGGCCGAAGCCTTCCACCAGAGACTGTTCTTAGCACCACCCGTAGGGGTCACGTGTAAGGATTCAGAGGGTTGCCACTTACGGACGTGAACAGACAAAACCTCCAAAAGCCTTCAACACTACATACATTACGAGTGCTTGATGCAAGATTGTCCCAAGTTAAAGGACAAATGAATACATACCTCTTGGTGCAGGTCGTCGGCCAGTCTCTCCATGGAGTCCCCGATCTCGGCTATGGTCGGCTGGTGGGCGTCGGGCTCGCCGTCGGGCGCGCCGCGCTGCGTGGGCACGTCCGCGAGGAAGTCGAACAGGTTGTCCAAGTTGATGGACTCGGCGCGCGCCGCGGGACAAGACAGGCCTCTGAGCTGGTCCGCCATTGTTTCCAGTTCCACTCGCTCTTGATTCGCTTTCTCCGCCAGACTAGGGATTTAAAAATAAAGAGTCAGTCAGATATATTCCTAAATTGCCATAGATATTTGGGGGCGACGTTTTGACAAGCACACTCATGTATACCTCTACATTTTGCTGCAACAATGTATTTCCTGTACTAGAACGTAGTTTTAGGAAGTGCGCGCTCCTTCCAGCCGCGTCACGCCGCTTGCAGAACTAACCTGTTCCTTTCCTCCCTGAGCTTGATCTCCTGGTTGACCCTCTTCATCTCCCTTAACGCAGCGGCCACCTCCCTCGCGAAGGCACCCCGCAAGTGTCTCTGTAGCGTTAGAGCGGCCCTACGTAGTCTTAGGAAGTGCGCGCGCTCCTTCCAACCGCGCCACGCCGCTTGTAGCACCACGGCAGCGTTGCGCCAGACCACGTACTGACGGCGTTTCACGTTGCCTTTGTACCACTGTTGGAGGAACAATGTTTTTTATTTTGCTATTAGCAACATGCATGCGAGAAAGGTCACTAGGAAACTCCCGACTCCGAAATTCTGTTAAATTTGATTTAACTATTTATAAA
The DNA here is from genome assembly GCA_929108375.1 of Gymnoscelis rufifasciata. Classification (NCBI taxonomy): domain Eukaryota; kingdom Metazoa; phylum Arthropoda; class Insecta; order Lepidoptera; family Geometridae; genus Gymnoscelis; species Gymnoscelis rufifasciata. The sequence continues at coordinate 3,838,423 of OV815320.1, forward strand.
CTCAGACAAGTAAATCTAAAAAAGGTTTCTTAAAATATATTCAAGAGTAATCGATTCTAGTAGATATTTTGATTTTTAAAATGCATTTACAGGCCATTTTCGTGTCATTTGCGTCTATGAGAGTTTAAAGCCTACTATTTTGCATTAGCGATGAAAAGATTTGCCTCTAAAGATTAGAGAAGTCAATTATTCAGTGGTTATAAATTCGAGAGCAAAATAACTTAAGTATCCCATATTAAAATCCTGTAAATAGTTCAAAGCATACCTTCTGAATGCGCAGAGCCGAACACTGGATCAACCCCGTCCGCTTGGCCTCAAGTGGCGCGTGCACAGACGAACGCATAAATATTTTCGTCCGCCCGATTTGCCAGTCGTTGAGCGGCGAATTCACCAACGACGTTATTGCTCTGTAAATGTTTATTTTCATTTTGTACACAAATTATTACGGCGAACCTTAAATAACTCTCACTGTTATTATATGATTACCCCCATATTCATAATAACTCCTTTTTTTAGTTAATATAACCGATTTAGCTAAAACGCATAATAAGGCTATTTACGCCTATTTTGCGACTATTATAGAGATTAACAAGAGTAAAAAGCTTTTGATGGTCCTGTTATTAAACAGATTTGACACTAATTAAGGTTTATAAATAACGTTTTTGTTAAATAATCTACTAACCTCCTTAAGTCTGATATAAAAAGTAATATATTTTTATGAGCACGGGGGTTAGTAGATAAGTAAATAAGGCATATTTTTGGTATATAAGATTTTAAGGTCTAATATACTTACGCAACATCAGGGTTTGTGGGCCGAGGGTGGGGTAGAAGACATCTGTATCGCGCTTGGAATTGAGGTGTTGGGAGATGAACTGGATACCCATCTCGGCGGATTCTCACTAAAATACGATACACACTTTAGACCATATTATCCAAGTTATAACAGTATTGTAACCACTATTTTTTTATTCAACATGAACTCAAATCTCTTACGGTCAGCTTACAAACGGCTTGTTCATTAAAAAATAAACCTTCTTTTAAGGCGGTCATAATTTATAAGAACCTTTCCTCCATTAAGCGGGGTTAGGACAGCACTGAATAAACATAGTTACAGTTTTACGTACCTATTTCGTTCATCCCCAGATACCGTAGTTGCTCGAGCACTAGCTGATCGTTGAATTTGCCAGCCTCCTTCATATCGTTAGGTTTTATACAGCGCACGTACCTAAGCAAATTATTTTTGTTATTTAAAAAAAATATATACGCAGAAAAGTATTAAGTTAAGATGCATCCGTAACCTTCAAAAGCAAAGTGAGATTTATCATTTATTAAAAATCATTAAGATTTGTCATCTATGCCTTTTTGTTTGCTTTCACCATCATTTTTTCAACAATGATGCTAAGGGCCTGTGATATTTTGGTTAAAATGAAATACTCACATCGCCTATCTATAGTATACGAGCCAGGGTTACACACTCTATCAGCTAGGTTTAGCTTGGTATCTTTTCCAAGCTTTTTCTTTTCATTTTTTTAGATACCAATCAACAGCGATTTAACAAGAAAGTATTTTTTCTAGATACGACGAAGATAAGACGTTACAGAAAGCGAAGTACAATTTTCTTCCAATATCATAATGTAGCCAAAAGATGTAATCTTTTTAGTGAACGCCAACAAGAGTGTGTATGACGCCTAAATACTACTAACATTTCCCCTTTACAACAATTGTTACTCAATCGTATGTGTGTTATGTAATGTAGGTGTCACTAATGGGAGAAGAGGTGTCATGCCTTTAACGAAAGCATTAAGATAAGACTACTGTTGCCATTAGAACAAGAACATTATCCTGATACATTGAAACTAGACCATGACATACTTTTTATAACATACAGGTACAAGTAACTATATTGCAAGTACATAGCTTTTAACTAGTTAATTTACGTTTAGCTAGTAAATTTTAAATAAAAAGAATATGTCCGTCATTACGATTAATGAATAAAACTTTTTTGCCAAAAATTAAACCAACTTCAAAACGGAAACTGAAAAGTAAAAATAAATTAACTTTACAAATCATTTCGACATTATGACGATAATTAAAAGAAACATAAACAATTTAATAATTCAGTATTTAATAATTTTGAAGTCGGTGCCAAGTAAAGTGTAAGAGTATGGAAGGTGAGTTTGGCGCGAGTGTTTTAAGACATGTTTCATGAAAATCGGTTGTGCCGTTCGGAAGTTATGTGGGTGAGAGTGGGGAAGGAAAACCGAAAATCTGCAAATATAGTCAAATAAAAGCGCATCGCGTGCACATTACAAAATGTTATGGTGTTATACTTTTAAGGAAATTAGAAGCATTGGAATTGGGGTTTTTTTCTTAAATTTTAGATTTATAATAAATCTAGTTGCTATTGAACTTACCACACATCCGTCGCTTGCAGCATATCGACTAGCGACTGCAGCTGACACCGGAACGTGTCGACCACAGTGGGCCGGCCTTTCGACGTGCCGCGCTGTGTTGTGTTCATAGAGTTCGGACTTGAAAGCGTCATATCCTGCAATAGTATACATTTCAAGTATCTCTAATTTTGGCGTTCCGAGCAGATTGTATCTTCGCAAATAGACAGACAGGTTATATAAGAAAAAATAACACTAACAGTGCGAGTTATGTAAAGAATTAGAGATAAAGGTGTAAAGTCCTTGTCTAAGTCAAATCACAATTTTGGCAACTGTCGCGGCGTCTTATCACGGCCTTTGGTTTGGCGTCCTGTCGCGGCGACTAAACGAGGAGTTTAATTATCGGCCAAAGCCTGTCGTCACTTCTAGTCGCAGTGTTGATAGTATCGAATATGCGGTACGTGATAAAATTGATGAAGATGGCGTCCAAACATTGTACATACAATAGTCTCCACCACAGACATACATCTACCTAGATAACGCAAGTATCATGATTTGTAACGGAACCAAGCGTGCTAACTTTTGCTTGTATTATGAAGTCGAAGTGATGCGCGACAATATCGCATGTTCCGATATTTATCGTCTCCTTTCACACAAAGATCAGATCAAACGTCCAATGCAAACGCGGCAACGTAATGCTGCAACAACGGACGCGGTGGTCTGAAGTTAGCGGCAACCAAACTCGACGCTTAGTCGGTGTTCGGATCGGACAAGCGAAGTACATGTTTTGCGTTATCCAGCTAGACGTATGTCTATGGTCTCCACATATAAATTTGAAAAATTGTATTCTGCAAATAAACATTTCATAACATTGACTGCTTCAGTGGCGCGGTGGACGAGGGTCCGCTTGCGGCGCAAGAGGTAGCGGGTTCGATTCCCGCCGAGGGTGAAAGTGTTTGTATGTTCTGCAAGCACTTTCTCCTTGGTCTGAGTGTTTAATATTTATAATAAAAAATATCTATATATTATGTATGACTATTATATTAAGTACATATATCAGATATCTAGTACCCGTAACACCAGCTTATAGCTTACCACGGGGCTAGATGTTGTTGTGTGCATTGTCTGGAAATATTTATTATTTATTTGATTTGATTTGAAAAATTGCAGTATATCACTCACATGTCCAGGCGGCGCCAAATCCTGCACGTAATCCGCCAGCTCCCTCACAAACGGGTTGGCAGACCGGCTCAGGTGGTCTATAAACGCATCCTGCTGCGTGTCCCTATTCTTGTCCACGAAGCCCTGAACGCTGTAAGACACCGTGCCCGCGTAGTGCTGGACTCCAAACTCTTCTTCCCATTTTCTACGGGATCCTTTTACGAAGCTCTGGTGCTCGCCGAACTCGCCTTGAATGTTTGTGAGGTACGCACCGTCGCAGCCCTGAGAGTAAATATAATATTTGGAAAGGATATTAATAGAATTGTATATATTATTTAATTGACCATAAACAGTGACTATATGAAGCGATGCTGTTAAGAAGTAGACCAGCTTTTGCGCAGGTTTTCATTGCTGTCAGTGTATCTGCATCTTAGTAACTTTAATTCACTGTTAGGCATGCATATTTTTTAAGGATTTGTAGAGATTGTTAATATATTTACTGAATGATGCGTCTAACAGATTATGCATTATGTTCTATTCAACCATAACTCACTTAAACTCTTGTTACAGTTATTCAAAACACCATTCAGTGAAATTAGTTGGTTACCTTTGGCATATGACACTGTTCACTCAGCAATTTCAGCAGACTTCTGGGCGGTTTCTCGAGCAGTTCCAAGCAAGCGGCGTTATCCGTAAACGGAATCTGGTTGTAGACAATGCCTTCTTGACGATACTGAAATAAAAACACACAACACATACAAAGCTGCCCGTAAAAGCAAAAATGCAATTCATCGTGATTTAGGATAAATGTAGGATAAACATCGGCGCGTGGCTGCCTGGTTTTCTTTGTCTGGAAGTAATTGCTTTTAGCAATAACACCGCCCATTACGCATTCTAGGCTAAGTTTTTATTTTATTATTGTATTGTTTCTTTCTTCGGTGTGTAATCAAGTATTTTCTTATACCTTTACGCTACAAGAGAAAAATATTTGGTTCTATATAATATCTCCTACTTACAATCTCCTGCTCCAAAGCGAACACGTAGTTATTGAAGAACATGTGCAGCTTCTCGTTCGCGTAGTTGATGCAGAGCTGCTCCAGCGAGTTGGAGGCGAAGTTCTCGAAGCCGAAGATGTCGAGGACGCCCATGGCCCGCGGGGCCTCCCGCCCGGGCGCGGAGCAGCTGTTCACGTGGCGGACCAGCCACGCGAACGTGCGGGAGTACAGTGCGCGAGCCATCGCGTGACGATTTTCTCGAGCCTGAGGGGAATATGTATGAAATATGTGTATGTGTGAATAATATAAAAGAATCGAATTTTTTATATTATTTGCCCAATTCGCAGGCTTACTGCTAGGCAAATCGTTCCTCATTTAAATAAATGGCGCTGAATGATAAATATAAATTATATTTCCTGACAATCCACACAACATCTAGCCCCGTGGTAAACTCCAAGCTTGTGTTACGCTAGCACCCGTAACACAAGCTTAGAGTTTACCACGTTTATAAAGATAAAGATAAAGAAAAGTTTATTATGAAACATCTGCATTACAAGACTATGTTAAAAATACTAAATTAAAAATAAAAACACATTATTATTATTTTATATCGGATATACCTAAATAATAGACATACATACATACATATTTTTACTACACATATATTAGGTCCTTACATATGAAATTGGCGTTTTGTATGGGAGGAACAAAAAGTCGAATATTTTTTAATATAATATATTTAATTAATCAAAGTATGAACCATTATTTTCTATGCACTTTTGCCATCTTATAGGTAGTTCATTGATCCCTTTACTAAAAAAACCAGTCGGACGGGAATCAATAAAATCTTTGAAGGCGATTTGGACTGCCCCATCGGAGTTGAATTTTTTCCCTTGCAAGAAGTTATCCAAATTTCGAAAAAAATGGTAATCTGTTGGAGCAAGGTCCGGGGAGTACGGAGGATGTCTTAGACTTTCCAATTGAAGCTCTTCTAATTTAGTAGCCGTCTGTTGCGCAGTGTGTGGTCTAGCGTTGTCGTGAAGCAGCAGTGGCGTGGAGCGATTGACCAGCCTAGGTTGTTTAGCCGCTAGCTTTTCCATCATGGTTTGCAATTGCTGACAATAGACATCAGCCGTAATAGTCTGGCCAGATTTGAGAAAACTGTAATGAACAATACCGGCACTAGTCCACCAAACGCTTACAAGTAACTTTTTTGGGGTTAATTTTCGCTTGGGGCAGGATTTGGCTGGCTGGCCAGGATCCAACCATTGCGCTGAGCGCTTCCGATTATCGTAAAGAACCCATTTTTCATCACAGGTAATGATTCGGTTTAAAATACCTTCATTATTGTGCCGGTTTAGTAATGTAACGCAGCAGTCGACGCGCGTTTGCCGGTTTGCTTCAGTCAATTCGTGAGGTACCCACCTTTCAAGCTTTTTAATCTTCCCAATTTGCTTCAAGTGAATTAAAACAGTTTTATCACTAACACCGCAGCCTGCAGCTAACTCGGACGTGGTTTGCGATGGATCCGCTTCCACAATAGCCTTCAACTCTTCATTATCAACTTGAGTCTCAGGCCGTCCACGGGGCTTGTTCTGCAAGTCGAAATTTCCAGAACGAAAACGTTGGAACCAAAAACGAACTGTGTTTTCTTTTGCAACACGACCGCCATACACATCATTCACCCTTCGAGTTGTTTCCGCAGCACTAGTGCCACGGCGGAACTCGTACTCGTAAATAATGCGATATTTTAAGTTTTCCATTTTGTAAAATGAGTGACGCAAACAGAAAAAAAACAGAAGAAAAAAAACAAATGAATGACGATCATCGAAGCACAAATACATGAGTCTATAGCTGTACAAATTTGAATTTGGAATTCCTTACCAAAGAGGAGAAATTTGTGATTAAAGTGGCCAGTACGAAAAACGCCAATTTCATATGTAAGGACCTAATATAACACCTAAACCCAGGAGAAAGTGCTTGCAGAACATACAAGTGCTTCGCCCCTTGGCGGGAATCGAACCCACTACGTCATGGATCACAAGCAGACCTTTGCCCACTAAGCCAGTAAAAATTGTTACATTCCACCATCTAATGATATGTTTAAGGGACTATTTTGTCTCGCCGGGCGTGTAACGGAGACGGAACCCACGACAATAAGCCATCGCGTGCCTGTAGGCGCATTCTGTAAACTCACTTCGATCCTCACTAAGCTGAATCCGCGGTGAATCGAGTTTTACTGAATACAAAACTGTTAAATCACCGCGGATTCAGCTTAGTAAGGATCGAAGTGAGTTTACAGAATGCGCCTACTGTTCTCGCGAGCCCGAGGGGATATTAACACATTAGATGTGCTTACAGTAGCTTCTGGTTTATGGGTTTTTTGTTTCACTTCGCGTGTTCAGAGCTTCATTATAGCATTGGTCTTTATTATCAGTTCATTATAGTTTTTCTGATCTATTCCAGTGAAGATGACTATTATGACGAAAAGGGGCATATCCCAAACGTAAAGTCGACTACATTTGAACGAATGAGCACGGCAAATGTGTTCTACAATTCAAGTTAACGCAAAATGCTCATGAAAAAAATTTTACATGCAATAACAATAACGTTTGAACCTTTGAAATTAAGAAGTATGCAGAAATTATGAATAAAAATTTTAAGGTTACTCAACAAAATCGGTTCACGATTTTTTTAAATATTTAAACATTCTAAAAAACTGATTATAACAAAAATCCACAGATAAATAAGTACCTGCGCCTCATTGACAATCCAATCATTACAAAAGTGGTAAACATTGTGTTCATGCATTTTTATGCAATAGTATGTTTTGTTATATTTTATGATCCTGCGTGCGAAGTTCCTAATGCGTCGGACGCGTCTTAATCTTTTTCTGTATATAAACATAAAATAGTTTAACCTAATAAGTGAGGTCTATTATTTATTAAAAATCATTATGAGTTCATGAGTCCCGCGTTTGAGGCGGAAGCTAGTTATTTTTTTAACCGACTTTTAACGAAATAAGGAGGTTATAAATTCATCGCGTGTTTTTTTTATGTAACTCACCTCAGGCAACCTGAGAGGTATGTCCGTGACATTTCCGCGCACGTTGATCTGCCTCTCTAGGAGCACTTTGTGCGTGGTGGCCGGCGGTAGCCCAAGCAGGTTAGACAGCGCGTCCACCGCATCTGCGTCTTCGGGCGCCAGCGTCGTCCTCTCGCCGTCTACGTCCTAAAACAACCACAAGCGATGAGAAATGCACTGAAATATTGAAGGTTTTGTTCAATTTTAGTCAGTTAAGGAAATGCTATTAGCTGCTTTTTATTATATTTTCTTTTGTAATACCCTCCGCTGCTCCTCATCCTCAAAGTTCAGGTAATTAGATACAAAAACATTTATTTCCATTGTTTGATTTTACAAATCTCAAAAAAACACTAAAATAACGGACATAGTTATTTCGCTTTGCTTTTTTTAGACTAGAGCAAAGAAGCGATTAGAACCTCATTTTTGTTCTGAAACTATACAATGATTTTTGTTATCTTTTTTTTTATTTGCTGTTGTGCAGACTCCGTCCCAAGCAGTTTTGTCGTCCAGGTAATCCGATATCTTAAATTAGCTGTTTTACAATATTTTTACATGAAGTCATTGGCAACTGTTGCAATTCTGTTTAAATCAAATTGAAGTAAATTTAAAATTGAAAAAAAAAACAAATTCCAGAACATGAGTTCCCTTAAAAGTAAAAAGTCATACTATTTTGTAATGCGCACGTGATGCGCTTTCATTTGAGACCCCACTAGAGTATATTTGCAGATTTTCGGTTATCCTTCCCACTTTTACCCTCATAACTTTTAAACGGGTCAACCGATTTTCATCAAACATGTCTAAGGACACTCGCACACATGTCTCTCGACAGACAGACAGATACGTGAAACTTAAAACACCCCTCTTTTTTGTCGGGGGTTGAAAAGCGTCTGAAAAATTGTTTTCGACGAATTTTCCGCAAATCGTTGAAAAGACATGTACAAACCTGGAACTGTATATTCCCCAGCCAGAGCACCGCAGAGAGCACCTTGAACAGCCCCTCGCACATATGCGGCGGCACCTGCAGCACCGTCAGCGCCAGCTGCAACGCCTCCAGCTTGCCCTGCTCGCCGCCACGTCCCTTTCGCGCTTCTTCGTCCTCGGGGTTCAGGTATTTGAAGTGGACGCCTTCTTTGAGGCGTAGAGTGTTGCTGAGCTCTGCATTGTGCTGTAATGGATAAGCAACTAAATAAATAAATATTTCCGGACAATCCACACAACAATAACTAGACTCTGATTCTGTTATACTCATACTTCGTTCATCTAATTGAAAAATATTAATGCTTTAAAGATATAGTTTACTTTATTAAATGCACTTACACCAAGAACTGTGGTGCGGTGTTAGAAAATTTCGCCAGATAGTCTATTAGCACAATGTCTTAAAAACGAGCCACATCACCATTTAGCGTTCAAATCACTCGAGTTAACGGTATTCCAAGGATGCAATTCTACATCACGCAGAGACCTTTTGGTTCAATGCGTGCATTTGAGGTTTCTATTACAGACTGATTTTTTATGATTCATACGTCGATCGATTCTTCTTAGTCCGGCGAGTGACATGACGTCTGTCAAAACTCAATATGGCGACTACTGGACGCCATTTTGTAAATATAAAAAGAAAATAAAGTCAACAAACTACATCATGTCATGTGGAGTATAGTTGAACAGGTATTTAAAAAAAAAAATTAGTTTTCTTACAACATTTTTTGATTCGGCTGACCGTTTAGGATCCATATCAACTTAAAGTCGCGTAACAACCATTATCACTTAATAGGCTATAAGACTGTAAAAGTTCCCAAAAGTAGTCGCAGTAGATACTATATATATAGCAGGGATATATATTTTTTTAAATTTCAGCATGTGAATTTTACTCTGAAGACCAATAATATCTTTAGAAACTCACCTTTGCTCCTTCCACGAGCTGATAAAACACGTGGTAATTCGTCTCCCTGGGCGCAGGACCGGTTATTCTAGCTCGTTCTAGCAGGAAATCCCTCAGTACAGCGCCTTTGATGCCCCCTCGGTGGTCCAATCGCACTTCAACGAATTTGCCGAACCGTGACGAGTTGTCATTGCGTACTGTTTTCGCATTACCTACAAATCACAAAAATAAATTATAACAGAATAATGCTGAGTCGCCGACCTTTTTGTGTTATCTGTGTTTTTATTTAGTATTTTAAGTGTAGTTTTGCAATGCTGATATAACACGAATAAAATTTTCTCTTAAACTTTTCTTTTTTTTCTTATAGTTGGTAACTTGATAAGAAAAGACTTGTTAAGATTTCTGTCAGGTAAGTTATGCGCTGCGTGGCTCCGATTTTGATTAACCGTTGGTTAAGGTGCTTTTCATCGACTCTGTGATCGAATACATAAGAATATCTTTACCATTCGATTACTACTCAATGGACAATTGACACAGTATCTCAAACTTAGCACTGAGATACAGAAAGAGGGACTGAGAGTTGGGTTACTGGACCTAACTCTCTAGAAAACACTTGACATTGCATATCAAAACAGACAATTGGATTATTGAACATGACATTCTGATAGCCAAAACGCAGAATACAAAATTAAAAAAAAAACTACTCAATGGAACCTGTCTCACTATTCCTGCCCTGTAGCAGCTAACCAAGACTGATGTTTTGCAATGCACCTATTTGATTTTTTAAGGAATGAGTTATTATTTACTATAATAGCATTCATCTCATCTTAACGTCAACCGTATCATTCAAATCTCCATTTCTAGGTTGCGTTTCTGAGAGCCCGGTACGTTGCACGAACACTACTTTCCCTCACCCAGCAATTTTCCCACGGCTGCTGTCAGTTTTCATGTCGTAGGTCAAAAGCACCTTCTCGTCCTAGCGGCAATTAAATGCAGAATGCCAGTCCAGCTATGAAATCGCCAAGCTCTAAATTTGTTACTAGTCATTGGCAATTAGGTACTCGTATATTTTACGTCGGATAGCGAAACATTACCGAAACAAAGTCTGTTGTGTTTATATATTTTCGACTATGTTTCGTTTACTCTAATACGCAACACCAATGTGACAAAAAAAAAGCGTAATTAGTATATGATATTACTAGTTGCACTTTATTCAACATTCATTATAAACCGAAATACACACGATATTTTTAGAATAGAGTGTTCTGTTGTTAATGGAAAGAAGGCACCTATTTCTTTGTTCCGTATCATGGCCAAGTCCTGGCTTGGGGTAGTATACTTTAGATGGCGTTCATTCAAAGATGGTCCAATTGCCTGGCTGTGTTCAATTGGACCATCATTAAATGTAAACAATTAAGAAAAAGCAAAACTAACTTACCAAACGCTTCTAAAACAGTATTAGCTTCCAAGATCTGCTGCTCCGCCCAAGACGCGGTGCCCCCAGCCGCGCAGAGATATTGCAGGATGAGTTTCGTGGTCTCCGTCTTACCAGCACCACTTTCTCCTGATATTACAACCGACTGGTTCTTCTCACCGTTCTGTAATAATGGTATACATGGAATAAAACTAGGATCGAGAGACCCCAAGTAGCCAGATATTTTAGGAATGCAACGATTTTGTCACCCGTTGACCGTTGACCTTTTGTTGTGTTTTGGTGTAAGTACAATAAAGTGTTTTTGTATTGTATTGATTTTGCCCTATCACTTGATTATTTACACAGGCGCGGTGAAGAAATAAACTAACGTGAAAAGTATATTTTAATATATAAATAAATAAAAATAGGCTATGCTTCATACGTGTCATGACAAAACAAGAAATCATTTCATTTCGTCCTAAAATATTCCGCAAAGTTAATAATAATTTGAAGAAAGAACATAGAATGACGGTCTGGAAATTCCAAAAACATACCAACTGCATATTATTGCACCGCGTATACGTTGCCGTCGGAGCGGCGGCTTGGGGTAATTCTCGTTTTGATTACCATATTACAGTAAAACCTTAAAATAAAAATAATCCCTGTGATATTTCTCGAATGTGATATTATGTATAAAGTTCTATCCTGAAAATCAGTGTTGCCCTGGACAACGTGCAGGGCAGCATAATGCTGAGGTTAGATTCTGTACACAATACAGAAACATCCCTTCGTATTACTTAATTACTTTTGTATTGTACTACATATAATTACTACTGAATATTTGATGTCTATATTATTATTGTATTTCTTTTTTATTTTTATTTTAAGCTGTAATCTGATATTTTTGATGTTATTTTTAATCGGTTCTGTGTTTTATTTATTGAATGTTATTTTCTGTTTTGCCTGTGTCTATTGTACTTATAACTGTGCCTTTTTATGTGTACTGAATAAATATTTTTCTATTTCTATTTTATTTTACTATCAAAAGCGTACGGTGTGCTAGGAATTCAGGACAAAGATGACGAAAGGGAGATGTAAGTACAGACATTAATATAAAAATACTAGCTGACCCTTGGCAAACCTTTTTTTTTTGCAAAATAAAAAATAGATAGTAGCCGATTCTTAGACCTATACTGAATACGTATATAAAATTGCATCAAAATTGGTCAAGCCGTTTCGGAGGAGCATGGCAACGAAAACTGTGACACGAGAATTTTATATATTAGATATTTGCATTCATTTCTTTTTTCGTTATTCAATCGCATGGACTAATTACTCATCCCTGAAGATTAATTTTAGATTTTCCGAGAAACGCTGATCGGTGTTAGGTAGATCTTGAGTCACAATCTGATTCACGTAACGACCGCACCGGTTTTTTTTTAAAACATGCGGTTAATCCAAGTGAAGTTAATATTTAAAAGATAACGTAATTGACAATGATGAGCTTACAACTAGGGGAAGTCGTAAGCATCAGTTTCAATAACCAGATAATGTTAGCTAATTAGTTTTAGGCCGGAAGCAATAACAAGAATCATTGTTGTCGTACTGAAATGTCTACTTGTAATGTTAATTAAATTAATGAGAGAGTTTTATATTCAAGTTTCGATGTTCTGTTAAGGTGTATGTTTAAAGATTCCCACATTCCCTATTACTATAACAGTTATATTTGCTTTCTGTTGAATTTACACAATTCGCGCGGGAAGATATCGAAAATAAATAAATATATAATAATAGCATTTTTTTTGATAATTTAAATGACGGAATTAATTTGGACTTATAAATGTATTTTTCATCTACTCTATTATTAGGAAGCACATGTTAGATAAATAGTTTTCAATGTTTTATTTCATAATAAACTTACATTTATTATTTTATATATGAAATGAGAACGAAACCAAGTCACAGTCGATCGGACGTGAACAATCTTCTTACCTGCAGAGAGCTATACGCAGACTCGGCTAGCGCAAACACATGGGGCGATAGAGAACCAAATGCTTTCCCTCTGTAGTTCTGCATAACCTCCTGTGAACAGAAAACATATTTTAATAAAAAGAAAATATAAGTAAAAGAATATGCTCGTTGCTATCGACTGACCTATTATAATTTTGCTACAAACTCGCAGCTTTGCCAGCTTAATAAAAAAAATCCCGCCGTAAACATAATTGGAAAAAAACTGCTATGTCCATGCCAAATTTGACTAATATTGGGATTTGCACGTAATTATTTTATTTTCCGTAAATAATAGCCTTTGTGTGATTCTGATATGTAGGCCATATTATTGTGAAGTTTCATCAAAATCCATCCAGCAGTTTTTTTTGCGTGAAAGAGCAACAAACACACACACTTATACATACATCCTAACAACTTTCGCGTTAATTTATATCATAATATTTCTATTATACACGTATCAATTTATAAAATATAATATTGCCTATTTCACCATCTCCGAGTTAATTAATGAACGTTAAAAATATAGAGTAATCTTTGTCCGACAGTGACTGACAGTTAAAAATCAACAAATATTTTATGTTAAAGAATAGATTTAAAATAATATTAATATAATCTTAGACTGTTGGAAAATCAGTAATTTTAGCTTAATTAACCCCCGACCAAAAAAGAGGGAGTGTCATAAGTTTGACGTGTCTGTCTGTCTGACTGTTACATCATAGCTCCCGAACGGATGGAGCGATTTTAATTTAGTTTTTTTTTTGTATGAAAGGTGAGTTTGTGTGCACGTGATGCGCTTTCATTTGAGACCCCGTTCGAGTTCGAGTATTATTTGCAGATTTTCGGTTTTCTTCCTCAAATTTACCCTCATAACTTTTAAACGGATCAACCGGTTTTCACTAAACATGTCTAAGAACACTCGCGCAAAACTCACTTTTCATACAAAAAAACTTAATTGAAATCAGACACGTCATACTTATAATAACACACCTATTTTTGTGTCGGGGGTTTATAACTGGAATTACAATAAAAATGTGTACCTAACACAATCAATAGAGATACTAATCGCAGGCCCATGTTAAATACACACATCGACGCATAGTTTACTAAAAGAACAATGTAACATAAATAGTTTCTTATCTTAGAAAGGAAGTGACGTTACGAAAGTGAAAAGTTATTGTGATCGAGACGAGAGATAGTAAGAAGTGTTAATATTGCAAAGGCAATCAACAGGAACACTTTTACCGGGCGTCAAATTAGTTTTTACAACATTAGCATATAAGGAAGAGGTGTAGATTTTATGAATATCGTCGATGTTATCAAAATGCATGAATCGTATTGAGGTTTTAATGTGTAAACGGGTTTATTATCCGTCAGCTAAGCCGTGTTGGCTAAGTGGGAGGACACTCGACTTTCATTCCGAAGGTCGTGGGTTCAAACCCCGCCACGCACCTCTGGATTTTTCTTCTTGAGAAATTTATGTGCGCTTTAAACACGTGCTTTAACGGTGAAGGCAAACATCGTGAGGAAACCGGCATGTTCTGAGAACTTTAAAAGAGTTTGAAGGACATGTGACATTCACCAACCCGCACTTGGCCAGCGTGGTGAATTAAGGCCTAATCTCTCTCGTCAAGAGAGAAGTCCCTGTGTCCCAGCAGTGGGAACGTTAATAGGGTGATGATGATGATCCGTCAGCTATGGTATGAACGTAATTTTCTTTTCATACTATTTACGACAATTTACAATAGGCTTATCCGATTCTAAACGTATAAGCATATATACGTAGGTGGATAAAAAGTATGAAATATTTTCTTTCACTATAGCAAAATGATTAAGGAAAGTAATAGGCTTCTTACCGTGGGGAATTATTGATATATTAAAATACGATTAAAAAAGATTAAAAAAAACTTAAAAAAAGTAGCGTCGCGGCGTAAATTCTAATTTATATATATTTACCCTGATAGCTAGAGTTAAAATTTTAAGGGATGATGAATTTCTGATGGCGCAATAGCAACAAATATTTTTTTTTAATTTTTTTATAATAAATAAATATTAAGGGTGCCCATACAACAGATGTGATTTTAATAAAGTTAAGCAACGTTGCGCCAGTAGGTCACTTATTTATACCCACTCTGACCGCAACTTTATGCACTTCAAAAAAACTATTTTATTTTACTTTTTTTTTTTAAGATTTTTTAATTGCAAAATGTGTATTAAATGGAACCCTAGGTGTAGTATGAGTCTATCTCATACTTATCAAATTTATTTACAGCTAGCTTTAAAAGTGAAAAAGATGAAATGGATCATCGTTATAAAGAAAAACAACATATTGCAAACAATGACCAAGTCCAGATATTTTTCTACAGCTTTTACACTATTACGGTCCAATTTTTCGCTCGCACTCGTATAAAACTTCATTAACTCTGAGGGTGTTTGGGGATTTATGCCGCTGCTAGTAAAATGAAAAAATATTGTCTTCTATACCTCTTCACTAGTTACCTTCTCTCTCTTAAACTAGTCATAGTTTACATTTATAGTTACCTACTCTTTTCATTATTTCGGGTACCTTAGAATTGCAAAGCACATGATGCTTTTTCTTTATAAAGTAAAATGTATTTTTAAACATGTAATTCGATTTGAAGCCTACACACCCTTGCCACAACCTCCTTAGTTTTAGAGTTTGTCGGAAGTAGGTGCTAGTTATACATTCGAGACAAAAGGAGTGAAACAGCCCTGTGTAACCAAACGGCTTTTCGAACATTTTGTCTTATTATCATTCACACTTTTTTATTTTTAATATGTATGTGCAAAGAGAAACAGAGGTTAATACTCTCGATAGCGACAATCATACAAGGTTCCTAATACTTTCATTGTAAAGCTTTATGCGTTTTTTGTCGATGATGTTTTAAATGAGATTTATAGAATGAGTAAAATACACTTACCATAGAGTAGCATCCTAGTTCCTTGTATGGATTTACTGCGACTAGAATGGATCCCGTGTATGTCTGCGTAAAATATGCTAAGGAAATAATTACTTATAACGGCACTATGGAAACACAACAAGTAATTAAAATACCAAACTATAAATCATTAATAAAATCATCATTCAATCAGTAGTATCAGGTATAAAATACATATATGATATAATATTTCTTGAAAGAGCGTCTTTAAAGTTATGTGAAGAGTCGATCAAGGTCATTTCTAAATATACATAGACATAGATAATCTTCTAATATATTCAATTTCCATGTCACAATATTAGTTACCGAACTCCTCCGAAACGGCTTAACCGATTATTATGAAATTTTTTATACATTTTCAGTAGGTCTGAGAATCGGGTACTATCTATTTTTCATTCTGCAAAACAACGTATGCTGGGGCCAGCTAGTAGTTATTTAGATTTAAAGACTTACGCACGCAAAAAATAATATGAAATTATTTTAATTACATATATGTATTTGTATTTTAACTTATAACCTGTACAGCAGCTTGATTTATTTATAATTATGACATGTTTTCATTATATATTTTTATTACTTTCTTTGTTTTAAGTTTTACGCCTGTTGACGGGAGAGATTAGGCCTTGATTCACCAAGCTGTACCATTCTGTATTCTGTGACGCTGGCCAATTCCTTTAAAGATAAAGATAAAGATAAAGAAAAGTTTATTATGAAACATCTGCATTACAAAACTATATATACTTTAATGTCTGCCACATACATACCACCCACACCATTATAACACGTGACTGGAAGCAGGTGCCAATAAAACGAGTATTGCAAAAGGATACATAAACCAGATCGTGAGCGTATCTCCGCTTCAGGTTGTCCCTGATGGCCTCCTCCGTGATCTGCGGCATCAGCGTCATGTCGGGCACGCCGGGGCCCTCGTCATTCTCTTTTTCCTCCATTTTGTCTGTAACAAAAAAGACACAGGTTAGTTTCGAGTTATAAAGCTACGAGGGTTAGTTTGTAAAAATCTTAGAGCCGCATTTATGAGAGTAATTCTTACAGTCTTGGTTTGTAGGTGATAACGCTTGGAGATATATGTGCTGGTTTTGGGAAAACGTATCTAACGAAACAATTTTAAGATTAATATCAAGCATTGAACATTTTTTTTAGAGAGTATATAATTATTCAATTATCATAATAATATTATCCTAATTCTTATATAATATATATAAATCTCGAGTCACAATGTTTGTCCTCAATGGACTCCTAAACCACTTAACCGATTATAATAAAATTCGCACACCATGTGCAGTTCGATCCAACTTGAGAGATAGGATGGTTTTTACGGCGAGAAAAGTTCGAATAATTTCCGGGAAAATGTTATACCCGTGCGACGCTAGTAATATTATAAATGCGAATGTAAGTTTGTTTGTTACGCTTTCACGCGAAAACTACTGAACCAATTTAAATGAAATATGGTACACAGAATCTCTAGAGCCTGAAAAATAACATAGGCTACTTTTAACCGCGGGAAAACGTCATTCCACGGGAAAATCCATTATAACGCGGGTAACACCGCGGGGCACAGCTAGTATTAAATACTTTGAGTTGCTTATATAACATAATTAAGAAAATTGAACTCAATATATTATAAACTAAATTGTTGACCAAACCTAGTTTTCTGATGAAAAGGTAGAATAATGTAAGAATTTATAATAGAAAATAATTTACAGGAATCTATTGAGGAAAATGATCCTTGTATTCTTCGTGACTAGAATAGTATTAGCGCGTGGCTGACTCGCCGCTAATTTTATTATAATGCCACTTTAAGCTTCAAGACTTACTGACAGTATTATTTCTACGCTGTCTAGACTAAATGTAATAAAGGAAAGGGTTATAGGATCAAGATCTTGCAGTGCTTTAGAACTTATCCTCACAAAGGCTGTTAAAAAGTGTCGTATAAACACAAAATTCTGCTACATGCGGACTTGAAACACAACCACAAAACTTTAGAATTTTAGACCACATCGGGGAACTTATGTCGAAACAAATACGAAACTTGAAGGGACAACAGATAAGACTATATCTCGGGAGCAACTGAAAATTAAATCGGAGGTGATATTTACTTGAGACCAGTCGAGCGCGCAAGATGTCAACCTATCTCACGCCTACTCCATATCACGACCGACGCCAGAATCAATTCGTTAGCGTCAAGTCGTAAGCAACGAAGCTTTATGGCGCTACCGACACAAAACAACTCAAACTCAATGTTTGTATAACTTTCCACAAATGTACACTCAGTTGCTTTGATTCGACACCCTCATCGACATGTTTTCATAGAAGCGTGAACGCAAATACCGTAATATCATTACGTCAATAAAGCTCAGAACACCCCTCAAGGGACACGATGTCTCAAAATCGCATGTCTGAAGGGATATCCTGATATTACGAGTGAAAAGTAACATTCATAAAGTTGTTTATTTGTAGACTGTGGTCTCGTAGAAATAACAAGACATAAACAAGGATGGAAAAGATACGAAACATATTCTGGTTAGCTATTATGTGAATCATAATCACTTGTTGCATGAAATGATAAGGGAGACTGAGGTCGGACATAAAATGGAATATCCATTTACATCGATCTTAGGTTAACTTGCACCACCCCAAGGCACCCTAAATACATTTTATCGTGTTGATCGATTGATAACAGTTATTACTGTTCATAATTCCCGCAGAAATTGCTTTGCTACGTTGGTGAAATAAGTCAGTTTTATTTATAAGATTTCTTGGAAAAATATTTGTAAAGAAAGGAAGGTAAATTACGAAATATACTTGGAAAGTAAATCAAAAATTCACGCCATTTTGAGTTAAAAGCTGGATATAGAAAAGTTTTCTATAAATCCGTTGCTGGATAATTCGTAAATTCATCGTTAATTTTATTGAAAACGGCTTTTCTCTTATAAAAGTTGCGCTAAGTCATTGCAGAACATACCTACTCATAAACCCAATGGATTCGCTGTACGAAACCACACCGAATTGTCCGATAGTAAAACATCAAAGGAATTCTACCGGTGGCAAACAGGTATTTTTGCAACATTTGGCATTGAGTAAGCTTGAATGAAACTTACCCTTGAAACAGCAGAGGTTACCACAGTTCAGATCGGCAAGTTATCGAGCGGAAATGTCACTTGTGGATAACAACGTCATGTCGCGCCCTTCCCGCTATTTACTATATATCAACATTCGCACAGATTCGCGTTCGAGGTAGACAAAAAATACAAATATATCAGCTGCACTATAAATAAAAGTGAGAAGAAGAATATTATCATAATGAGCCAAACTATAGCTGTCCTCTCTTCTTGATCAGTATCAAACTAATAAAAATAATGGTTTTTGCCGTCCTATAACTGAAAATATGTAATATTTTCGACAGAGTAACATAGGCCTCCTGTTGTGTCGATTGAAAGAAGTTTGCTACCAGTGAACTAGTAGCTTTCTGAAAGCCCTTGGGAAAGCTCAACATTGCGTTCGACGATCCAAGTATCTATTTAAAACCAAGTCCTGCCCAATCTTAACTACTTGCTATACGGCAGCCAAATCATATTTCAACGAGTTAATCCGAATGGTTATAATACCATTCTGATAACTAAGTACTATAGTTACCTGGAGTATGTAAGCACTAACGCAAAAGTCGAGGGTAAAGTTCGAAGTTGTTTGCGCTGCTTAGCTTAGAACTCCTAATGAAAATCTTCATTGAAGCTTGTAATTAAGTTTAGCTAAATTGACTTTCTCGAGACGAATTACTTTCAGAATGAGATTCATATTTTAGTATGATTTATTACAATAAGTAAAACACAAAACATAAGTGCGATAAAAAAATCGGCCAAGGCTAAACATATTAATCTTCTAAAAGGATGCTATTATCACTGTCCTAGATATTCAAATTTTACAATAACAATAGGGTAGAAGAGTAAAAAAAATGATTAGTCAGTCATTAAGATTATTTAGAAAGATTGTACTTAATTAATTTGTACTAAATTTGTATGTCACAAGCCCCCACCCCTTAAAATTTTAATGTGCTTTCTTATTGAATAGATAAAGCAAAAAATAGGTGTACAGTATTTTGAGACGGGCTAATTAAGTCTATTCTATTAAGATTTAGAATGTTATTGAGCTTTAGCTTTCTAAAATGATTGGAACAATAAATTTTTTTTTATGTACGATAGATCTTTGTTTGTTCACAATCTCACCTGATGGTAAGTGTCGATGTGGACGAGGATGGATCACAAAGATCTAGAAGGTACCTATTCACTCTTGACTTGAAGATACTCAGATTGTAGGTATCAGGAAACACAGCAGCAGGGAGCGAATTCCAAATCCTTGCACTGCGAACTATGAAGGTGGATGAGAATCGCTTGGTACGAGTGGATGGAATATTCACTAAGTAAGGTTGGTAATTAGCTGTGCTTCTGCTTGTCCTGGAGTGGAAGGGAGATGGTGGAATCAGGTCATGAATCCTGTGAACATTCTCCGAATTGTAACCTGTAAGAAATAAAAAGACAGGAAACCTTGCGCCGGTTATTTATATTAGATGCTTTGCTAATTTCGACCTCTATATTATAAATCATGTGCAAGCATAAAAATAATGCACCGATAAAAACAAAGGGCTTATCAAATCAGACAATCTTGTCATACCTATTCATCAAGCCGGTTATGGTCTGACGCGACAATAGCCGACCAGTTTATTGAATTAAAATCGTATGTGTTTTCTATTGAACAGCCCACAGCTTAGAGTCCAAGGCGCCACGTCTGTCCACTAATGCTATTATACCAAGCGGATGAATTAAAGCCAACAACTTATAAGTGGACTTCCGTGGCTCTCAAAGCATGCGACAGTATCCGAACACATTTTACAATTTATGGCCGTTTTGAGTTTAAAGCTAAGACAATTAAGTACAATTTTAAATGGCAGATTAGATTACAGTAAATATTAAAGCGCTTAAAATAACCTTTAAGAAAGTTGTGGGGATATTATGTCATTTACACCCAATGCATTTGGAGTCATTTTGTTGTTTCGAGTTTGAATGGATGTGTCAAATACCCTAACGCTCACCAGAGCTGGAAATAATTCAATGGTGAGTTGACATTTTTATATCAGGGGTGCGTTAACAGATAGCCTTTGTTTGATAGGGGAGAAAAGTTCAATTATTAATCGAATTAAAACGTGTCAGAGTGTAAGCTACGATTTAATTATCGCCAATTCTGTCATTAGTCATGTGTCCGGGAAAGATATGATTAATAGTTGGTCGTTTAAAAAAGCCCCATTATCTGGTTTGAAAACATCAGTTATAAAAGCGTAATGCGAATTTCTCGGAATAAGCCGAGCGTAGGCGTAGCTCGATAAGAAAATCCAGGATCGCCAGTAAAAAGGGACTAACAAGGTCGCTCGGAGGGTGCGCGTGGGAGTCAAGTAAAAGTACGCAGTCCCGGGAGCAATTGCCAATCTAGTCTTTTATTCTGCACTCATGAGTCCCTAAGGGACATAATATAACGGCTTTGGAGATCAGGGATTATTATGTTTATATGCTTGTTTCTTTTAACAATGTAAATAGATAAGACGCTTCAAGAACAAGCGATACCTCTTTACCATAAAAATATGGTTATTACGCGCTAGATACAGAATAATAGTAAATTTTTATGATCTAAATATAGTTTAACCACCGATTTACAGCAAACAGATCCATATCTATTGAATATCAAAACCAGTATTCAATATTATGGGAGGTTTACTCGTACCATGTTCTTGCGACATTGATGCATAGACTTGGTCACCTGTATTGTAACTTAGAAGCTTCAAGATCGTATATTATGTCGAAGACGCTTTACGATTATTTGTGATATTTCAGTCAGAAATATCTTTGCTAGTTTTCAACCAGTTAATATTGAATTTAACTTGGCAATACTGGAATGGAAGTTAAGATCTTTGTTACGCCTAATAGGTACAAAGGTATCTTACGGCACGTGTATTGATTGCGTCGTTCCTCAACTGACAGAAATATTATCAACGCTCCATCAATTTCTGAACGCATGAACTAACAAATAAGATATTGAATTTTTATATTTGTAATGACGGCAATCGAACAGACGTCTATACTATTTTAAAGTGTATGTCCTTAGAAAGGCAGGGAGGCATGACCGAATGCACTGAACCCCGACCACTTGGGGTCAACCAGGTGAACCCTTCTCAGAGTCAATCAAATGAGTTTCTAACATAATTTACATTATTCTCATAGACATTATTTAGAGCGTATAAAAGCTAAATACTGACTTCGTTTACAAAATGCTCACAATCCGGTAAAAGTTGTTGAATCAATATCAACCTGATTCCATTCTAGACGTCAGACGGGTTTGACCTAATTAAAAGTAATGCCAAAGCCATGGCATTCCTTTGAGCCTGGATAGACTTGTAATGAGTAATCTGAATGCAGATTCAAAGGAACATTCTGATGAGACTTGCTAATCGTTAGTCTACTGACTATTCAGTCAAGACTAGAATAGTAATTAAGCATTCTAGCGAATCTGGAGTTCAGTTAGTTATTGTAAATTTATTTGTATTATTAGGAGATTTTGAAGGGCAACGGACTCATAACCAGGTTTTTTTACTATTGAATAAAAAAAATCTGCTTATTTTTCGTAGGCGTAAAAATTATAAGATTCAATTTATTTACTGATTGTGACTTAATAGGTTTAAATGAATAACGGTAGAGTCGTATAAAACAAAGCTTCCTTCGTTACTTCACGTTCAGCGTTCACACGGCGGGAAACGACCGTGGCGGCCCTTAATCTGCGTCCAATCATTACAATGATAGAACAAAGAAATTACCTTCAAGTTATCTTTATGCATGTTTACAGCCATTCATACATGAGTGGTGAAGACGGACAAAAGGAACTGTCAGTAATTATAGCATAGGCATAAGCCTGAAGAAGAATACGTAGTTTTCGTTTTCATTTATATAAACATAAATATTTCCGGACTAATCACACAGCGTGATCTAACCCCAAACATAAGCAGAACTTGTACTATGGGTGGTGGTGAGTGATATTCAAAATAGATTATATTTTTTTGTAAATACATACATATTAAACCCAGACCACAAACCAGAAATTGCAGATCGTACAAAATCTGGTCCCGCGGCGGGAATCAAACCCTCAACTTCCTGAGCCTCAGGCGGGCTTGGCCCACCGAGCCACAGAGGTAGTCAAATATCAACTTTATTTAACAAATAATCAGTTTTTTTTATTGGGTTCAGCAAACTTTATAAACGCTGAAACGATCTACATTTCCTCTGTAAACAAGGCTATATCAACACTTCATTGCTTTCATCTCGTCCTTTGAACGTCTAAAGCGTGCGCGCGCAAAATGAGAAGCCTGTCTCTACCTAGGCCTAAGTGGAAGGGTGCATTCCTTTGCCTAATGCGGAATACAATGGTCTCAGGGATCATATGAAAGTTATTAAGGCTTTCGGATTCTTGGTTTCGTCAACAAAAACACTGTGTCTTCAGCGGAGAATCGATAATGCGACGGAATTGGTACCGAGTTGGACGTGGATAGAATAAGTTTAAGTTTATGGAAATATGTGAAAAGGAGGATGACGGAACTTCGCGTGAGCTAAAGAGTTGAACTTATTTTGCATTTCTTGGCAGGGCATATAGTTTAGTGGCTTTCTACAATAGTTTTACAGTAGTGTTATTCGTTCAATATGTATTAAAAGCGATGATGAGATTTTATTACACACTAGTTTTACAAGCCATGGCGTTACCTGTGGATTTTGTTTCTTTTTTTTTATGTTCGATAAGCTTTCATTTGACCATAATCTCACCTGATGTAATGTGACGATGTGGTCTAAGATGGGACATAAAGACCTAGAAGGTAGATGGCTTCTCCGGGCCACATTACGAAACACGAAAAAAGAGCTTCACGCGCTGGCCCAGCCCGGAGGGTGGTGACAAGCCGCGGCCGAAGCCTACCACCAGAGACTGTTCTTAGCACCACCCGGAGGTCACGTGTAAGGATTCAGAGGTTTACCACTTACGGACGTGAACAGACAAAACCTCCAAATTTCCTGCGGTAAAAAGCAGCCTTGGTTATGTAACACGGAAAATAAATCTAATCTGACCAGTACTTCCTCTAATGAACGCGTTCAAACAAACAATCAGCTTTATAATATTAGTATCGATAATCCTAACTAATAAAATTCGAAAGTACCCCATATCGGTCCGTTGCTCGTTAACGCAATTACTATTGAATTGTTTTAAATAAAATTTGAAACACAAATTGTCTAGAGCCTGAGTCTCTAAATGGCACAAAAAATATCTTTGAACCGCCTAAATACAATATTTACGACTACAACTAAAGCGTGGGTAACAAACACCGCATCACATAATTCTACAAAACTATTATCATAAACCCCGAAAACAATAAAGTCGACTCATTGTTTACAAGCAGCTTTACTTTAGTCTTTCTTCTTAAATTAGTACCAAACCGTAGCAATCTTTTTACAATTACCAATTAAGTGCGTAAGACTGACGACTTCAGTCGACATGAATAATCTGTTAAACGCTTTGCTTTCAAAATAAACAACGCGGAAGGTACTGCGGTGCGTCCCCTACTATAAAAATGTTCATAAGTAATATATATTAATAATAAATATTTCCGGACAATCCACACAACAACATCTAGCCCCTTGGTAAGCTTTATGCTTGTGTCACGGGTACTAGACATCTGATATACTTAATATAACATATATTTTTTTAATAAAATTATGTCTATTAAATCATTTTGTTATGTCGAATTTGTTTGGTATGTAAGTTGGAAGATATTGAAAACAAGTTTGAGAAGCTAAATGGGCCTTTTATCATGGGCATGAATATTCTTTTTGCGGGAAAATTCATTGAAACGCGGCAATTTCTATGCTTATATTACAACAGTAATCGCAGGACGCAGCTTGTTTATTATAAATAGAGGAGAAGGTGGTAATATGGCCCCCCAATTAGTTTTTTAAATATAATTTAAAAAAGATACGATATTTTAAGAGTCAGTTCAAATCAAAAGATACCTTACCTAATTGGGTAATAGGAATTATGTTTCAAATAAAAACATAGGTAACAGTTTTCACAAATTTTAATATTTTTGAAATTAGTCTAAAAGTAAAGAAATACGAAACGTGTGGTAAATATGCCCCCCTGGGGGCCATATTAAATGTATGATAATTAGCGACAGAAATCGCAGACATAATAATCGCCTTCTGCTCCAGCACAATCATTATGTGCCCACATTTCACAGCTTTGACACTTTACCCATATTTCCCCTATAGCGTCATTAGAAAATAGGGCATTACATTAGTTTGCACTGCTTGGACAGCCAGTTTCATTTTATCGGTATTCCATTGTTGTCTCTTTCTTTTTGGCTTCGGAAAAATAAATTAATTCGAGGCATCTGAATACAACGAAATACTTTTAGATATATAATGCACATTGTGATATTTTTTTATTAAAATGTCACTACTCATACTCATACATTTAATATGGCCCCCAGGGGCCATAATACCAGCAATATTAGGGGGCCATATTAAAAGCAAGCGCTTATTTTAAACAATTAACGACAATCTCAAAAACAATACAAATATTTAGATTTTACCTTCGAAATATTAAAGATGGGTTACTATCCTTTCTCCTCAATGCAATCAGACCACTCAAAACACGGTTCTAGCTAACGTTTATTAGATTTATTGCGGGAGAAAATTCTTTTGAAACAACGTGTTGACAAACACCTTTGACAAAATGTCGCACTACGAGCACAGCATCGCTCTCGGTTGACTTTAAATTTGCGGTAGCATGTATTCGTCTTAATGCATGTAGTAATACATACATGGCGCTTCCCGATGTTGAGATACGATAGGGGGCCATATAACCAACGGGGGCCATATTACCACCTTCTCCTCTACTAGCGGCGCCCCGCGGTGTGAGTCGCAATATAATGGATTATCATATTTAAATTTCAGGCAATTCTGTTAAGCCGTTTTGCCGTGGACACAAACACTTTCCCATCCAATATTAGTATTGACGTAATTTACATATTTCCAACATAATTAATTAACACCTACCTTTCACTCATTCGAAATAATTCAAAACACAAATCAAAGTAGTTCAGACGATAAAATGTCGAGAACACTTCTAGAACTCGTGTTAAGGGCTTCATACCTACTCATACCAGGTATTATCGGTCCCTAGAGGTGGATTAGCTTCTGTTTATATCGGTTTACGCTAAGCCGCCTTCAAGAATGAATGGGGCTTAATTGAAGAGAAAATAACATGTAGCAATAACAACTAATAAATCACTTCTAACTTGACATCATGAGATATAACTATTTTTATGATTACATATTACTCATGGTGTAATATACAATTTCATTTAATAAGTTTTCAGTATTTTACACCGATTATAATCTTAACGCCTCTAAGAACCTATAAATCAGATATTATCGCGTACTTTACATGTATAATAAAAATCACTATAGAGCTCCCACGCCAAGCGCCATGGTAATTTATAACCAAAAGGCACAGTGTAGAGAATAAAATAAAAATCTCATTTTAGAAAACCGGTAAAATAGATCGAAATACAAAAGTGCGACACGAAGTATAGTAAGGCTGAGAAACTTAAAAGGTTACTTCACCCATGTCAACTGGCTTTAAGTCTGTACTGGATATCCGATATTATAAGCATAAGATTTTTATTTGCTTGTTTGGTCGAAGGCGTTATACTTGGAAACTTTGTTGTAACTCATTATAAAAGGTTTGTTTAGGATAGCCCATTGTCATGGAAGGCTGTAGGATTTACGGCTTTAACAGGCAACGCGATGGCGTGATAAGTTAGTCTCTGATAAACTCAACTATTATACTCAACAGCAGGAGCTGTGAGTATATAGTTAAAAAATGACACAAATAGTTTAAAATAATGTGTACTTGCACATAATATCTTCTATTCGTATTTATAATTTATGTCAAGAAGATTGTAGAGGTTAACTTATAATGATAATTACCTCGTAAAAGATCCAAGGTTCCAAGACAATCTACATAATATTCATATTCCACCTCCAGAATTTGTAATATCTCGCGGTATTTCGATTCCTTTGAATCTAAATTCCAGCGAATACGCGACAGGAACGCTTCTCGGGATTACACGTGGCTACAGGCAAGAATTTATGAATTATTCTCCGACACAGCTGTGCTCTACTTACAAAGAAATCAAGTAAAATTCCACGAACATTCAGAACGAAATCAAATACTTCCGAAGAAGTTCGAGAAACCCGAACACCCGCGTTCGGGTTGTTGATAACGAAAGGTGAGTGTGGGTGTCCCGTGGGATGAAACCATCGGTGTAAGCTAATTAATATAAATGAGATGAGGAAACAACAAATTGGAGTAGACAAAGAGTTCACAAACATCATAATATGTCATCATCATATCAGCCAAACTATGGCATCAAGGTGTCCTATCATTCTTATCCTGAGCGTATTTGTTACCATTTCTTTCCATAAATATGTCGTTTAAGATATTCATGTTTCAAACGTTAAAATAAAATGCAATGAGCTAAAACAGCCGAAGCGCTATCTTTCCAAGAAGTGCTCAATCTTTATTGTACGGCTCATAGCTATCCGAATCATATGAACATGGAAAACAATGGAATATGAAATCCGTTCTAATCTAAGCAATGTTTCGTATCAATAATAAAACAACATACACAACATAACTATGTAATAACTAGAATATGTTGAGGCAAACAGCCCAAGGCAAACCCGGGCCTTTATGAAGTGCTGTAATGTAATAAAGGCGTACCGAATCGGTTCTAAATGAAATATCGACCAGCAATCTTATAAACGACATGGCACTGGTGTTGTGGCAAATGGGAGGTTTGTGTAGTTATTCAGTTTGCCATCATGGTCCAAATTAATTTAAAAGTCAGACTCCTTCGTGTTAGTGATGTTTGTTAGGCGTTGTCGTATATTAAAAATTTTGGACGTTATGACATGGTAATATCAGTAAATATTAATGGGAAAAGGTCACATATTTTGGCAGAGATGTTATGTTTATGATTGTGAATTAACTGGTAGAGTTGCGGACTTGTAGAGTTATCATAATCTTCGCTATACATGACATCTGATAACTTTTTGACAATGCACGCCATGTAGTCTTGCTCTCGTCTAGACTACATTTTACAAATGTATTTGTGGGGATAATATTGTCTTGAAAGGTGTTGTTTGTTTTTTAACAGATACGGTAAGATGGTAATAATATCACAATTCTCATTTTCCATAATGAGTTAGAAAGTTTTCAGAATACGCGAGTTCCTAAACGCCAAGTTCTTAACCCTAAATACGTCGACTTAACGAGAACATCAGATTTGAGCTCAAAATAACCAGTCTAGATTAAAATTAAGGTCAGGTAACGTGATGCAGTCTGTGATCTAGTTTGGAATATCTCTTTTAATTTTTCACGCTGTTAGCCTGACCTGGATGCGGAGGAAATAAAAAATTAAGAGGCGCAAACAGTTTGCACTTTGAAAATTTGGTGTTGCTCTTTTGGGAATCTTGTTATGACGGTTTGCTGGTATTCAGCGCGAATATTAACGGGGAACGTTCACAGGTACCTGACACAGGGACTTCCCTCTTGACGAGAGAAATTAGGCCGTAATTCACCACACTGGCCAAGTGCGGGTTGGTGAACTGATACTGGATACTGTCGGCTAAACGAATGATACTATATAGTATATACCTACTTGATACATTTTGTCAGATACATATGATAGATAGTGAAACACAAAAACATGTTACTTAGTTAGAAATATAAAAAAAAAATCTATTATTTTTTTTTATTTTACCCGATTTATATGTAGTACCTTATTTTAACATATACACCAAACTTTACTTTTGTTGGTATAAGATGATTTAATTTACGACAATATTGTTAAATTCTATAGTTTTGCTCTAGTGCAATTTAGCTCCAACAGGTATACTACAAGTTTATTTAGTACATAGTTGTCTAACTAAGCATGGCTGTCTAATGCAAGTTTTCTGAGGTCAAAACAGTGAAACTCAAAGCTTGGAGGATTCCTATACTCATATACTTACGTTCTGTGTTTTCCTTCGGGCAGGTTTCCGAGTCGGTGGACTTATCTCGGCCATGACAACATTCGCCTGACCCTATCCATCTCCTTTGATTGACCATGTACTGATATTT
The DNA here is from genome assembly GCA_929108375.1 of Gymnoscelis rufifasciata. Classification (NCBI taxonomy): domain Eukaryota; kingdom Metazoa; phylum Arthropoda; class Insecta; order Lepidoptera; family Geometridae; genus Gymnoscelis; species Gymnoscelis rufifasciata. The sequence goes on from OV815320.1 coordinate 3,867,600, forward strand.
TACTTTACTATGATATTTCGCGGTTGAACCGCGGTAATATTCGCAATGTAAATAACTACTGTTATAAAATGCTATGTAAAACTTAGTGCAAAAATAATGTATATATAATTTACAAAACTTGAAGCGACAATTCACCTGTGTCGAGTTAAATAAAATTATAAAGGAAAAAGATGTTAATTACTCAGTTGAACGCCATTTTCCCGTATCAAAATCAAACTTGTTTTTGGGATGGCATTTCTTTGAATGACACGCCAGAGAGTATATAATCACAACGTTTTAGTTAATAGTATACAGTTGCTTTTTAAGGATTTAAATTTCGAACGTACAAATCTCCTCTACCAATCTTCTACACAGATAAAAAAAATGTCGCTGGTTTATATTTTCTATGATTTGAGTGAAATTCAAAAACGGAAGATTGGAGGCATCAAAGATTAAGGACCTATTTCACGATTTCAGAATTAAAGAAGAAGAAGAACATTTATTGTAAAAAAACTGTAATATTATTAAAATTAGACATTGATGAAAAAAAGAGCTATCAAGGTATCAAGGACAACTGTCGGTTATTGCTCTATACCTCTATAGTTTAATGAGAGATGATAATAGTAAAAACAAAATTTCTTCATCTGAGGTTTTTATTATTTTTTTCCCCGAGTTAAAACTCGCTTTGGTACATTTACAGCAAAAAGTGTAAGTAGCTATTAAATAGGGAGGTATCCAGTGTCATTTAGATAAAGAAAAGTGTCAACGTATTTATCAATGACTAGCTGTGCCCCGCGGTGTTACCCGCGTTATAATGGATTTTCCTGCGGAATGACGTTTTCCCGCGGTAAAAAGTAGCCTATGTTATTTTTCAGGCTCTAGAGATTCTGTGTACTTGTGTACCAAATTTCATTTAAATCGGTTCAGTAGTTTTTACGTGAAAGAGTAACAAACATCCATACTTACAAACTTTCGCCTTTATAATAGTAGTAGGATTCTTGAAAACGAAAAATGAAGACGATACAGTGCTTTGAAGTTTGGCGTGACGTCATGCTTTTGAAAATTATGCGTACGACGCATTTCAACACGATTTCAAGCCCCCACTCCGGGACTTTGATGCATTTTTTTTTCATATCATTAAACCCTTGACCAAAAAGAGTCAGTCTGTCTGGGACATCATAGTTCCATAGTTCATCCATAGTTCATAGTTGTAGTAATATTTAGTAAAGTGCCCGCGATGCGCTTTCATTCGCAGTACTTTATTTAATATATTTTTACTTTCCCCACTCGAGTATATTTGCAGATTTTCTGTTTTCCTTCCCCACTCTCACCCCCATAACTTTTAAACTGTCTGATTTTCATGAAACATGTCTAAGAACACCAGAGCCAAACTCACCTTTCATAAAAAAAAAAAAAAATTGAAATCGCGCCATCCGTTCGGGAGCTATGATGTAACAGACAGACAGACACGTCAAACTTATAACACCCCTCTTTTTTGGTCGGGGGTTAAAAAAGCGAAAAATAGATGGTGTGTGTAGTATCATAAAATATTTATAAATAAATAAGTAAATAAATATAAATTTTTGTTCCTAGCAGATCCTATCCATCCAAAGGTTGTCTAGAAGAGATCGCTTTTAGCGATAAGGCTGCCTATTGATTATTATTTTTAAGTTAGTCTGTATGCATTGGTGTGCAACAAAGACCTATTCCCATCTGTTGTCCAATACCATAAAAAGGATAAACCCTACGAATAGGGTACCTACGGATAGAAATACCACACACTGTCCCTGTGCCAAGTTAATCACACAAAGGGATTGAGCGAATATTGGCTTTCTGATTGCAATTTCGGTATTATTGGACTTGCTTGTTTCCACTATCGCCAGTAGACAGCTTAATTGTTTTACATTTTGAAAATGTGTTTGAATTATGATTGAGTATGTTGAATTTTAGTGCTATTTGAAATTGCATACAGATTCTATATAATTAGAAGACACTTTAGAAGTTTAATTTAACCAACTAACTCAAGAACAATCAACTCATGATTGCGGATTACTCAAACTACTGAACCAATTCCTATAAATAAATATTTTGGACTAATCACACAGCATCCACTAAACCCCAAACAAAGCAGAGCTTGTAATGTGTGTTAGGTGACTGATTTACTTTGAGATATTTTTTTGGTAGAAACATACACATGTCGCGAAAGTAGAAATTGTAGATTGTACAATAACTGGTCTAGCGGGCGGGAATCGAACCCGTAACCTCTTGCGCCTTAGGCGGATCTTCGCCCACCGAACTACAGGGGTCGTCATAATGAATTATGAAATTCAATGGGACCGATATCAATAATAAATTGTAAATAAAACCGTTAATGGACAAATAAGCTCTGTATCAACCAACATAATAAAACCGAGTCGAACTTAGAATCCCGTTTTTCTTTGAAGTCGGTAAAAAGTGGAAAGTTTCTCGTGAATTTAATGGATTTCAAAGCTTTTCCCGGATGGCAATACTTGCACTTTCGGAAATAGCAATATCCTTCTAAATTCCGCCGTGGCAGTGGATATCTGGGGCGGGCTAATGGAACTACTTTACGACAGGAATTGGAATGGGACTCGGGAATACGTCTTTTACAGACATGCTCAGCTCATTTTGTGCATATCGATAGCGGCGGCGGTACTTGTAATTGTTAAGCAAAAAAATTAAGCATACGCCAAACCTGCGCGACTAAAACGCGACTGCGAAACGAGAGCGTCTGCCACGCGGCGGACGCTACTCATGCTTTGCTATGGCCCTTTGCACACTTACGCGCCAACAAAGAGGGACGTTTACAGGCAAAAAAGTTCTCGCGTTGTAGCAGTCACTTTCGCTACTGATGCGTAGGTTTGATCGTAACTTACACGTAAAGGATTAATTACCGCTTATATAATACATTGTACATCAAATATGTTACATTGTATTTTTTTATTTCATTAGTAGGTACTTCAACTTAACGAGAGATTGTATCACCCTTATTTACGTTCCCTGTGCTGGGACACAAGGACTCCTCTCTTGACTTGTATTGAATAAATTAGTAGAGAAATAAAATAGAATTATGCGTTATTACTATACTATTATACATTATCCAGTTGAAACCAGTTATTATATACCTCTAGTATGTGCCCAATAACTTGGTCCTGCATTTTTTTGTGTTAGATAATACGGAATAATTATGTCTGTAGTGTGTATTAATTTAAAAAAAGGTAAGTTCCCCATAAAGCGTTTATTTAAAACATTCAAACATCTGTATAGTCTGTTTGCCGGTATCGTTTGCGTGCGGGCCTTGTAATCTATCTCCTGTTATCTAATAACCGTAAAACGTGACGCGTGCCACCGGCAGAGATTCTTCAATATGCTACCGACTGTATTGATGTAGGTATAGGGTGAACAGGATCATAAAACTTAAATGCATGCTTTGACAACCTACTCGGGTATATTTGCAGATATTCCAAGAACAATCGCGCAAAATTCACCTTTTAAACACAAAAGTTAAAATGAAATCGTTTCATCCGCTCGGGAGCTGAGATGGCACAGACAGACAGACACGTCAAACTTATAACATAGATTACAACATATAATTTGTGTCGGGGGTTAAAAGTAATAAATCTAGACGACAAGAAATTTAAAGTGCACATACATTTTTAAAGAAGAAAAATCCAGAGGTGCGTGGCGGTGTTCAATCCCACGACCATCGGAATTAAATTCTAGTGTGCTCCCACGTATCAAACACGGCTGGCACATTATAATCCAGTTTACAGGACAAACTTCTATTGGATTATTTACTTTCAAGCATTTAATTATTTTACCGGTTCCGGAAGATATTCCAGACAATGTTGTAAAAGCCGCTTTATGTCACTAATTAAATTGCTCAGCGACCGCAAGCTAAATTAAGCTTCAACATAGAAAACGTTTAGAATAGACCTTGTAGATCTAGAGGACTAAAGCAATCCACAAGGCACAAGTTTATAATGAGGATTATGGCGTGTATATCAATTTTAAAAAGCTCGTACCAAATAAATCAATGCAAACGTAAAAAAAACCTGAATATAGAATTTTATAAAAATCAATGCGTAGATATCCTACTACTATTATAAAGGCGAAAGTTTGTAAGTATGGATGTATGGATGTTTGTTACTCTTTCACGTAAAAACTACTGAACCGATTTAAATGAAATTTGGTACACAGAATCTCTAGAGCCTGAAAAATAACATAGGCTACTTTTTACCGCGGGAAAACGTCATTCCGCGGGAAAATCCATTATAACGCGGGTAACACCGCGGGGCACAGCTAGTATTTTTATACGAGCGAAAGGACGTTGGATACTTAAATTTTACCGAGAGAAGCTAAGCTGAGAGACGGAGAGATATGTAAATTAGACATTGTGATTTTTGAACGAGAATAGTAATAATCATAGATCTGGTACTCGTAACACAAGCGGAGAGCTTAACCACAGGGCTAGATGTTGTTGTGTGGATTGACCGGAAACATGTACTTAATCATTATTTCTATTTATCATTTGCAGTTTGTGTGCATTACTTTCCTGCAAAACAGAAGTAGCAACGCAATCTATAATATTAAAGACAACATCTCTTTATTTATAAAATAACCAAATACTTTAATAACCCATTTTTCCAAATGGAATGGAAAATACGTTCTTTACGCGTATTCTAATTTTGAGCATCGCATATACGTACTTTTAGAACATTGAAATATTTTTAACCCGACTTCAAAAAAAGAATCTATGTTAATGCATTAAGTTTTTTATAGTATTTACTTGGCACAGACCTCAAAATTATTAAATACTTAATTATTCAATTGATGTTTCTTTTAATTAATCACTTATAAAGTCGAAATTTAATTATAAGATTAGCATAAGTACATACACATATTTAAGGATTAGATATAATTTTATAAGTCCAGAGGCTAAACTCTATAGAATAAGTAAAAATATGTAATCTCATTATAAATGAACTGTAATAGTTTTTATGAGAAATAAATATCTTTGAACCTAAATTATTTGTAGAAGATAATTTATTTTTTACTTTTTAGTTTCCATTTTGAAGTTGCTATTCGCTTCTCAACTCAGTATAAAACATTGAAGCGAACTGTCAAGACATTGTTATTTCCTTGATATCTTTTGTTTAAACAATTTAGTTTTATTAATTTTAATTTAAGTTGACCTGTCCATGTGCTTCTAAGGAAATAAACGTTTTTGACTTTGACTTTTTATTTTGGCCTAAAAAATTATGTAATAATTTTAACAAATTTATAAATGAGCAAATAAGGGAACAGATTCTCTTGTCTGTTGTGAGTAATGTTAAATAAGCATTGATCCATACTGACGAGATAAGCTGTATAAGATGGATACAGATACAGCATACCTGCAGTGCAGGTGAATACAGGCGTGTTAGTTAATAGCGTGTAAAACTGGAGCCTCGGTTATAGCCGTTTTGCGTGAAGTAGGTTACAGGCGATGTTCCTCTACCGTTTACGTTTTACGAGTATGTTTTACTCTGACTTCTTTAATGTTCCAACCCTTGTTTTGAACTGACGGTTTAGAGCCTGCTGTAATACTAAACATGTATTTAACCAAGTACGTTTCTGTTTTGTTACTTTTAGGAGAGTTTACTTGTAAAATATTGTTTATTTTTACCTTATTACTTCAATAAAATGATTGTAAACAGAACGCAACTTTATTTATACAAAGTTTTAAAAAAACTTTTCAATAACAGACATATAACTAACTTATTCATTATATAAGAGCATTTTTTAACTTCATAATAATATAAACTACTCTACTTTATCCAATAAGTGAATTTCCAGAAGTTATAGTTTCAATCTTTACTTTTACTCTGTACTGATCGTAGAACTTGGCCTCTCCTTACTTTTTTTTTTGAACAAATTCGCATGCATTCGCTTAAAACAAAAAAAATGGACCTGTAAAGGAGTAATGAAAAAAATTAATACCAAGGTAATAATTTATGTGCTCAACATACAATATTTATGGTCTTACGGCGCACCCTGTATAACAGCGCACTATTGGGCTATTACAGGCTAATCGTGCGGTTGCGGCCGGCACACCCTACAACCCATAATTTGGGCTTAAAACTGGGATTACATTTCGTCACGTTCACGCGCTTAACGAGAACGGATGTTCTTTTAATGTGATATATGCTTTGAATTTTTTTACTTTGTGGTTTGACGGTTTATTGATGAGGCGTCGACATTATGTTTATTTAAGACTTTATTCGTACATATATGGAATATCGGTTTAAATAATCTTTATTTCTCAAAGAACATAGAAACCACTCAGATTATAAACATTTTAGTACCTACTTATCTACATACAGAATAAGCATGTTCTCATTAATCGCTGTTTGCTCACCCTGTTATCTGGATATCTTGAACGAATTCAAAACAGTGGATCAAGGAAAACAAAAACAATAGTTCACAGATCTATGCAACCTTACTTTGAATATAGTCTTAGGTATAACAGTGTATTTTATTTGAGTACCTTCCCAGGTTTTCGGCAGTTTTGTAATAAAAGTGTGGAACAGACTTTTGCAAGAACAGCGACTCAACATCTGCGCGCCTGTTATTCTTGGGGTTGAGTCTAATTTACATAAAGGAGATAGCTCTCTAGAAATTAAATTTTATGTTCCTAATTGTTTGCGATTATAGCGGCGCTTGTACAATGAAAGTCAGGAGACTATACTTACACATTACAAATACATTTAATAATTATTTTGTACATTTATTCCGTAGCTTTGCCTGCAGTAATTAGATTTTCGGAAAGAAAATATATTTTGCGTTAATACGAGTGAGTCTGTATAATATTTATAGTCTTCCTTATTAAATGGGCATTCCAACAACCAACATGAAACATTATCAGATTTCATCAGATTAATAATTAAAATATAGATAGATAAATAGCACCCAGAACCGAAACCAGAATTTGTTGAATTTCCAAATCCCCGTCGAGGTCTGAGCCACCCACTTGGGTGTCATAGGTCAATACAATAACACCTAAATAAACGGAACCTATAGAAAGGCTGATACGAAATAAGCTTTATTCAAACCAAGAATCTAGTAAGTGTTTAGATTGTCTGCAACAGAATTATGTTGTATAGATAGTATTTGTTTTATCTCTGGGCGAATACCGTGCAGAGAAAAAGTACTTTGATCCTCATATCTACTTACGAAGCTTATCCCAACTAATAATATAAATGGGAAAGTAAGATTGTTCGTAACTTTTTTATTTCCAGTTTTATTAAATAAATCATTCTCAAATTATAAAAAAACACATAGTAGATAGAAGGGAGTACTGAAAAAGACGTAGGGGTCCTCAAAAATAACTATTCCCGTACATATAACGAGAAACCTATGAACTAATTCTAGCGGGCGAAATTCACCGGTAAAAGCTAGTGTTGCATACATAACCCTAATACATGAATAAAACCGAGACCATAACTAAATCAACAAGAAGGTTACTCCAATTAGGTATTTGTGCACATTCTTTGAACAGATGACAGAGCTACTTATAGCAATTGCAGATTAGATTAACCCAGTTCCAACGACAAATAAAACTAGATCACACATGTAAAAATTCTACGCCTTACATCCTCACGCTTAGCAAAATTGTCCTTAGATAGTTTACATCCGTGGACTTTATTACATCGTTTTAGGGTTTCAATTTGTATGATTAGTGTGGGTTTATTGTTGTAGGAAATTGCGTTGGTGTTCGCAGATTGAATAAAGCATTTAACCCGTGACTTGCATACTTGGAGAATAGGCAGGTCTGTTAACTAGCAAGGTGGGTTGTCTGTTTAAGATTTTTTATTGAATTTTTATTTAACACGATTTCACTGTGACAAATTAAATTAATCTAGAGCCACACTTGCCAACAGATAAGTTATAAGAAGTAACAAAAGAAGTATAAATATATATTAACCAGCTGGCCCGTTCCGGTTTTGTTAGTTTAGTTTATCTTTCTTTTTAGTTTTCCTTGCACTGCACAATGAATCGTTAAGTAGTTATTGAGATTATTCCGAAGATAAAAACAGACAGACACGGCAGGAGGCTTTAATTTATAATATTTATGTATAAATAACCATTTTGGTGCCATCAAGTAGGATTTGACAAATAATCGTTATTGATAACTAGCGGCCCGTCCCGGCTTCGCACGGGTAATTATTCGGAATTGTTTTCCCAGTAATTATTCGAATTATTCACGACGTAAAAACCATCCTTGAACACCAACGCACATTTAAAAAAAATGGCCAATGGTCCAGGCGTTGTAGAGTTATGAGCTTAGCAACACATTTTGCGATTCATTATATATAAGATTCTTTATATATAAGATTTATCAAGAAAGTTCTGAGAGCGCAGTAAAGTACCATAATATTCCCGTGCAAAAATCATAAAACCCAAAGCAAAGCCATGGCGTGAAGCGCTAGTTCGACATCAAAGTTAACAAGTTCATTAACCTCACCTTGTAAACATTGGAATATCAAAATAAATGCCAAGAAAAATTATAGCAACCCTTTGGCAAAAATGCGGTCTGTTCGGCCTAGCATTGTTCACCGCAGACAAAGCTCAAAGCACAGTCACAGGCGAACGAACGATGACTATAGCACAAGTCTGCACGGCTTGGCTAGACGCAGTCATTTTGCTCTCGCTGGTTGAGGCCCCCTGTAGAAAAGTATGGTTACCACTCTGTAGTAAATCTACATATATGGAGCGAAGTTAGTTGGATACTGGGACAAATTCAATGATATCGTCAAATTGAAACGAGCGTCTAGCGGTATTCGAAAGTATCAATTTACAAGTTATAAAAACAGGCACAGGCGACCGAATGATGACTATAGCATAAGACTGTTGCTTGAGGCGCTCAGTGGATATGTGTGGTTACTACACTGTAGGGAATCATTATGAAGCGAAGTTGTGTTGAGGCAATTGTCATTGTGCATCATCTTGATATGAGCGTCTGGAGGTACTGAAAATCAAAGCGATTAAAGGTTTCAAAGGTAAGCTCACAGCACTATAGCACAAGACTGCCAGGCATAATTTTTGAATATCCTAGGCGCTCAAAGAAATATGAAACAATTAGTAGTAAGTTATTAAAGATAATTTTCAATCATATGAGGATTGGGACTCTGTATGCAAATAGCTTTCAAGTTTTTCATTATATTTGACCCTTACTAGACGCTGACTCCGTTTGCCTTATCCGCTGTATAATAATTATTTACAGTATGATAATACTAAAGTATTGCTCAGTGCATATTATATAAATCTCGTGTCACAATGTTTGTCCTCAATGGACTCCTAAACCACTTAACCGATTATAATAAAATTCGCACACCATGTGCAGTTCGATCCAACTTGAGAGATAGGATAGTTTAAATCTCAAATTATAGTCGCAATTTTAATTTATTGCTAATTATTTGTCTGTTATTATTTGACAGTCACAATTATCTGTTAACTCCTAATCTATATATATAAATATAAAAATGAATTGTTGTTCGTTAGTCTGATTAAAACTCGAGAACGGCTGGGCCCATTGGGCTGATTTTAGTTTTAAAATGTTTGTCGTAGTCCAGGATAGGTCTAAACGGTGAGTTAAGAAGGAAAAATTGCCGGGAACTTTTTTTACCCGTGCTACGCCGGGGCGGGCCGCTAGTGTTATTATAAATAAATAGATTTGATAGAGGTATGAGATAGACTAAACCTGGGGTTCCGTTTGCAGTTTATACACATTTAGCAATAATTTAAAAAATTAAATAACACCAACCGACGACGACTGTAGTTTGATTACAATTACGAAAGCGGCTTAATTCGATGCGAAAAAAAAATTATGTAGAAAGATGCAATCATAGCGGTCACTTATCCCAGTAAATTTGTTGTTTGGGAGCCCCTTATATATTTATTAATTATGTCTTTTAACTAAATACATCATCCCTCAAATTTTCACTTTCTATCACGGTTTTTGAGATACAGCCTGGTGACAGACAGACGACGAAGTCTTAGTAATAGGGTCCCGTTTAACCCCGTAATGACCATATAAACAGGTAATGTTGGCGCTACCTACCTCCACACAGCGCCGCTAGACATTTCCACGTTTCCAAGTCTTACGGCGTCTGGTCTCAGCATTGCGCTCGACAACACTGCGGTTATACGAGTGTGCTACTCTGAGTGCACTGTTTGAATATTTAATGATGTCGGGACAAATATTTTGCTTTGTTTTTGTATTTTTACCCACTTAAATTAAACTCGATTATGCAGGGGCATTATAATCGGACTGATTCGATATACCCAGATTGCGCACCATCACCGATTAAGCATACCGTGCACCAACTTAACATGATAAATAAATAAATACTACGGGATAATCTACACAGCAAGCCACATCTTACTCCGTGGTAAGGTCTTGGCTTGTGTTCCACGTAACTCTACACTTGACTACTTACAACAGCTTGATCGATTTTGATGAGAAACATCAATAGAAAAAATCACATCCAAGTCGAGTCAACTGTTTCAGTACCGGTTTTTACACAGCGCAACCTAACTTAGATTCATACTACCACAACATTTTCTCATTCCAGAATTATTTAGTAAATAAAGGTCTTAGGGCTTCAATACTAAAAGTCTATAAAAATCACCATTCATTAAACTATTCTACGTCTATTGCAACAAGATCATGTTACCAAAACAATTACATTAAACTCTCAAACAACCCACATAAACTCAGGAACTGTAATTTATAGTTTGGTAATCAGGAGTAACATTTATTGGCTATAAATTCTGCCAGAACACTGTCGAAGCGATGTTTAAACTATTACGAAACATGTAAGTGCATCATCTCGTCTCAAAACACCAGATGAAACTTTATCTTGCACACACACAGATATTGATAAGTGTGGATTGATGGCTACTGTTGTTCGAGTTGAGATTATGTTATCAAGAAAGTAAAATGCTAACAAAAACAACGGTAGATTGCAGATAACTCGAGAAATACCGACTGATCCCTATCAAATTTAAAAGGACTGTTTAGATTGGGTTATAATTTGCTAAAGGAGAAACATATCTGAGGTAAACATGACAACAACATACTACGCTTATATATGTATATAAATGTTATGTAAGTATGTAGTATATTATGTGATATGTATGTAATTAAAGTATTTGATATAAATTTTCATTAGGTATACAACTAAAATCCTCTAATTTTGTATTACGTTTATTAATACCAATATCTTTATGAACAGAGTCCATCCCAAGGTTGCCTGGAAGACAACGCTATCAGCGGTAAAGTAGGTATCATTGATTTTCAAATATTGTATTTTGTGTTTTTTTGTAATGTTGTGTTCAATAAAAAGTTTTATATTGGATTGTATGCATCGAATAATTACCTAATATAGTTAATTCACTTGCTACAATACACAAACTTTTAATTAGTTATTTATAAATTCAAGACAGACAGTGTTTCCCTAAGGAGATAAGAATATGATCGAAGCACTGCACTACGGGCATACTACATACATACATTACATTACATTACTACATTCTTTGTGGTTTGCATTTTATTGAGTTCTGGTTTTGAAGTTATTTCCCCCTATATTATATCGCCTTTAAACATACAAAGCATACAAAAGCTTAAATAATCTTTTTAAATTATCATGGTTATTAATAACATTAACACTTAAACCAAATCATGGTAAGTTATAAGTTTTTTTTTCAAATTTTTGCTTTCATTGGATATCGCATAACGTAACATGTTTTTTTTCTACCTATGTGTGAGCTATGATGACCCATGCCGAAATGCCAAAGAAAGCCACCCAACCAAATCCTAAACGATTGAGCAGAAATATCCCAGAATGTGAGAATTCACCCCTATACTGCATCGAACGGGGTCAACCACTCCCGTCCCAGAAACGGCCTAGAAACCCAATTACCGCATATTCGAGTTATTCCGAATGCACTTAATATAGACTCCGAGTTTCAACTCTCTCGAGCACTGTGCCAAGTCGATAGAAGTCAAGTGATGAGACGAGGCAATCCGAGATTCTACACTCGATGGACCATTGACATGGGCGAATTAAACCTAAGACTATTGAAATGCTTTCAGACTGGCTACATATAAATAAACATAAATATAAGCATGTACAACGGGTACTTTACGTCTAATACACAAACACAGACCAAGAAAAAATACTTGCAGAACATAAAAACAATGATATTACGGCGGGAATAGAACCCGTTAGCATGCTGCGGCAACGCTTACCAATCAATTAATTAAAAGCTCTTGCGTTAAATAATACATTCGAACAGCCGTTGACGATTATCCGTAACTTGATTAATCTACTAGAAAATTATTCGATTTACGATTCGTATTATTTACCGGTGACATCCACACTACAGTAAAATCGAGTTCGGAATACAAGATACAAAATCATTTATTTCCATTGTTTGGTTTTACAAAACAGATTTCAAATAGATTCTAATAGATTTCAAATCGTCCACTAATGATATAGTTTTCCATAACACATAGATATGCCTCCTTACAAATGAATTTACTGACTCCCGTACGTTATTGAGTATGATTGCCGTCAATAAATTTATTAAAAAATATATTTTTTTGTAAAACCAGTAAGTTGTGGTGTGAAATTAATAATGACTTGAAACTGCAATCTCTGCATTATTTTTGCTATATCAGGACAGTATTCTGATATTTTTCCGCCTCGTAACTGTTATTATGACATAAGAATTACAAGTTATTAACAAACTGTGCAGTTATGACAATTTTGTAAAACCAGTAAGTTGTGGTTACTGCTATATTCACACTTTACGTCACCAGGTTATTTTGTCAACATAAATGTGCACTTAAAAGCAATATTCATTATGTGTAACGTGCTTATAAAATGTTGGTTCTCGCTGATGTGACACAATTATTAAACTAAGGCACGGCGAAATGACGTAATTGTTTGCAGCCAGTAGACATAACAAATAATTTACTTACTTACACTACACTGTTTGAATGCATATGCATACCTCTCTCTCTCTCTCTCTCTCTCTAGTCGGTTCCTCAGGTATGAGGATCGTGGTCAGCATCGGATAATCTGTCACCACCAGGTTCTGTCCATAGCATATCTGACAGTGTCGTAGAATTTGGAGGACGATGGAACCTTCATCTCATCTGTCCATCGAGTTGGTTTCCCTTCGGTGTTACCAACGATAATCAGTTTTTCCAAACTCTCATCGCCTACCAATATATGATACCATATGCGTACCTAGTTTGTTTAAATCGGATCATAAAATGTCTGTGATCAATTCATTTTAAAAAAAAGCCGTGTTGGCTAAGTGGGAGGACACTCGACTTTCATTCCGAAGGTCGTGGGTTCAAACCCCGCCACGCACCTCTGGATTTTTCTTGAGAAATTTATGTGCGCTTTAAACACGTGCTTTAACGGTGAAGGCAAACATCGTGAGGAAACCGGCATGTTCTGAGAACTTCAAAAAAAGAGTTTGAAGGACATGTGACATTCACCAACCCGCTCTTGGCCAGCGTGGTGAATTAAGGCCTAATCTCTCTCGTCAAGAGAGAAGTCCCTGTGTCCCAGCAGTGGGAACGTTAATAGGGTGATGATGATGATGAATTCATTTTAGAGTACCTAGTATACGACAGGTTCCTAAGGCGCAAACGGTGTTAAGATAAAAATGTTCAAGTGTTAATTTTATGAAAAATATGATATCAGTTCAACTGAGAATAATATCTTAACATCATAAATGTCTAGGCGCTTGTTATATTCAGTATTGCATAAATTAAAAACTCTAGTAGTGCCCGGCAGTGTTACCTGCTTTAATGGATTTTCCCGTAAAAGTAAGGTGATAGTAGCGTATGTCCTTTTCCAGGATCTAGAGTATCTGTGTACCAAATTTAATTTAAATCGGTTCAGTAGTTTTCGCGTAAAAGAGGAACAGACAGACAGAGTTATTTTCGCATTCATAATATTTGTATTGTAAAAAGTGTTTTTTTTTTCATTATTTTCTACAATAAATGAAATTAGTTGCAAAACAGCACCACTAAATTCAAAATTATAAGTATTACGTTATGAAACATGCGATGACGTGCAAACTATCTACTTCGAACAGGGTGTGAAATTGTAGCCAGTTTACACTGTACTACTAGGACCCGGTTTGAGGTGTTATTGATTCATAATTATGGGTTGTTTGCAAACACTGTCCGAGATATGGAGTTGGATCAGGTGGTCATTGGGAAATTCAAAGTTGACTGTCACTTGTTATATCTTAGGATTTAACGCAATTAGCAGTTCGTATTAGGATAGTTCACTGAACTGAATTAATTGCAGAAAAATATTTGTTATCTTTACAAATATTTTTGTGCAACTATTTCACTGTTATAATAGCTAAAGCCAAAATATACTCGTATAATTATGGTTGTAGAATTTCTACACACTAGTACAGTCCACAGCAAACGTAACCGATGAAATAGGGCCCCTAATTATTATAAACAGTAAACTAAGACAAAACTTACGGACTACCATATTTAGATTATACCTCTATGAAAAATGAAAATTGTAACCGTATTTTTATTTTTTCTTGCAAACGAAAGATCAAGACTTTACAGTGCATTAAGGTTTCGCGTGACGTAAAGCTCTCGAGCGATTTGTTCTAAATTCCGTATTCACAAGCCCCCACTCCGGAAATTTGATTCTCTATATCTACATCTACTCACTCTCTTATAAAATTATTTAGTCAAAAAATACATTTTTTTGATGCGTTTTTAGGCGGACTAAACAGAATACCATTTATTGATGTAGTCATCATGCCTGATGACTGTTGATTCCTTATATATCAAAGCCATCCTAGTTGTAGTACAACACGGTACCACCCTACAAATCCCAATCCACATAAAGCTAGGAACAGTTTCAAAGGGGCTGTTTATGCACCGCAAAGGAAGCATGCCACTGCGCTATCAAAGCGTGTCCCAGTTCAACCTGTCGCGTGCCGCGGTTGTGAGCAAAAAGGGTTGTAGACGTTCTAAGACTTTGTCATTTTAATCTAACAAATAAAAAAAAAATCTCTTATTTTTATTTTTTCAAGTGCATAAAAAATAATTAAATTAATAGCCTCGAATATGGACTACATACATATTTGTACAAATTGTTTGTGTAACTTCAACTAAAGTAGCATCAACATAAAGTAAGCTTTTATTGTTGAAAGCTGTGTCGGCTAAGTTGACACGTTGCACACTCGCCTTTTATAACATAGCAAAGCAACATTGATTAATAGCTGCAGTGGATAGTCTTGCTTGGCTTGTTATCCTTTGCCCCTCGGAGGATTGATGACCTGGTTGTGGCTAGCTCAGCCCGGATTCAGCTGTTTACACTGGGACTATTGGTAATTACGAGTATACCGAAACAACGGATTCATCATTATACGTTGTTGGGATAGCAAAAGCTTACAAACATATATAAGCACCCCTATTTACGTTCCCACACCTGTGTTACAGGGACTTCTCTCTTGACGAGAGAAATTAGAATAGGAATAAAAATAATAAAATAATTTATTTGCAACAATGACATAAATATCACGATGATAAAGAGAATAAGAAAAAATACATCATTGCAAAATGGTCTCTGACTCAGCATTTGTTGGCTGCAAACAAGTTCGCAACCAACGCTGGTCTTCCGTCAGAGCCTATATTGGACCACGCTGGCCAAGTGCGGGTTAGCCAACACGGCTTCTTTTCGGCTCTCGCGATAATATAAATAAATAAATATAAATATTTCCAGACAATGCACACAACAACATCTAGCCCCGTGGTAAGATATAAGCTTGTGTTACGGGTACTAGATATCTGATATACTTAATATAATAGTCATACTAATATAGATATTTTTTATTATAAATATTATATATATTAAATATTAAACACCCAGACCAAGGAGAAAGTGCTTGCAGAACATACAAACATTTTCACCCTCGGCGGGAATCGAACCCGCTACCTCTTGCGCCGCAAGCGGACCCTCACCCACCGCGCCACTGAAGCAGTTTATTTTATTTTAACATGAACTATTTATATTATTTTAGAGTAGACTCGAGTAGTATTTCAGTATTCAATTTATTAATCATTGATATTAGTGGGAAAAGAAATCAGAGGTTAGAAACTATAAGAACAATGTCATAAAATATCCTATAGGTTATAATGGGTACAGTAGAAATTTTCTCTGTGTCAAACAAAAGTATCTAACCTTACAATCTATTCCCACAATTATTATAATAGTTTTCTGATCGGGATAACATACAATTTGCAGATATATCAAATATAGAAATTAGCATTGTATAGTGTATATCTAAGGTTCTATTATGGTTCGCGCAAAAAAAAAATTAAATGCCGCTTTTGATTGCTGAATGAGTCTCATTAGGGGTCCATGGAAAGTTTCTGAGTTTTGTATAGATTGTGTTTCGCGTTTAAAACTTTATGGTCTTACGTATCTATACTGATAGTATAAAGCTACAGAGATTGTTTGAACATTATTTATTTGAACGCGCTAATCTGAACTACTGGTCCGAATTGAAGAATATGTATTTCAGCTATTTATATCCCATATAACTAGGAACTCATACATTGTTCCCACAGGATAATCCAAAATCTTTTGGGATAATCCAAAGCTAGTATAAAATGTTCTCAGTTTTAGACTTACATTTCTGCCAAATGTCTACAAAATGGCACACAATTCCGCCAATATCATCCTGGTCATAGAGAGACCCCTTCTGGGGTAAAAGCTGATTTATTTTCGTTTTTGAACTAGAATAGAATAGAATTTTTATTTACGTCAAAAACACACATCTATACTAATATATAAAGCTGAAGAGTTTGTTTGTTTGTTTGTTTGTTTGAACGCGCTAATCTCCGAAACTACTGGTTCGAATTGAATAATTCTTTTTGTGTTGGATAGTCGAGTTATCGAGGAAGGCTATAGGCTATATAACATCACGCTACGACCAATAGGAGCAAAGATATAGTGGTAAATGTGTAAAAAACGGGAGAAATTGTTCATCTTTGAAGCCTTCCGTTGCGTGCGCCGTGAAAACGGTTCAAGATACACAAAAAATATGTATTAAAGAATAATAGCTCTTTTAATGATCTAAAAAACAGTCCGCGATAGTATATGTCTATCTTTTAAGATTAACTCACAAAAACCGTTTTTATGGTACCTAATTTGGTCGAAATAATTTGTTTGTATCAACATAATAATATTAATCTTTATTCAAATAAATATGTTGTTGGTTAAGAGTACTTCATCCATTATAACGCGGGTAGCACCGCAGGGCACAGCTAGTTATAAAATAAAATAATAATAAATAAATAAAATTATTTACATAAAAGCAGTTTAACAAAAATACTAAAGTAAATATTATAATATTTAAACGTAAATCGCATCGTTTCCACTCAGCATAATGCTGTAGAAGCACAGGGAGCTGGCTACGGCGCTGGTTTTCAGTGGTACCGTACGGCGCAAGGCGGCCCTAAAGCGCGGCGAGGCAGTCTAACTAACATAATTTCTGAATAACAGCACAACCCTTCATAGCTTAAGACAGATAGGCCGTTAAGCAGTCAGAAAGGCATCAGGAGTACGTAGAATCTGGGGCGCTCTCAAGAGGCGAGCTAGGCGGTTTTACGGTTACTGAACCCGCGCATGCTGAGCATGAGCCCTTCACGAGGGCCCTTGAAGCTCCTCATCGGGTTAGTGCTGCAGTCTTTTGAACTTTTAGCTTGACGAATCTGTATTGTGTGATATATTGAGGGAAGGATGGCAGATTAGGTTTACCAGGGATCTAGAAATTTTGCATACTTTGGAAGTGCATTTTGATTAAAAACTCAGTAGATGGTATAGTTTAGAAGTTATAATATAAAGGGGAAAGTATATGTTTCTGTTTACTTGTCCATCTTTTACGGCAAAACGGCTGGACCTATTTACCTGAAAATTTAAATGATGATAGATTATAACTTGGAATAGGGTATGGGCTGTTTTGGCTTCATAGGACGGATAATATTAACAATATGATATTGATACGATTTTCTATCCAGTTCCATTCGGTTCTGAAAAAATGCGTTTCTTCTGTGCCTATATATTATCTATCTGTACCGGCTGAAATGTTAGCCAGCACTCAGGAGTCACGCACAAACGGACAGACCCGTGTGTTTATGTAAATGTGGCTTGCATGGTGCCGCACAGCTGGTTGATAAACGGAAAGCAATTTGGTATGTTTATGTTCCGTTTTATAGACGTCTACGGAATACAAAGTCTGCGTTTCTGTTTGTATGGGGCTTTGGGCATTGATGATGTTTCTTGTTGTACTAGTACAAATATATTGCACTTTTTCCTTGGTCTGGGTGTTTAATATGTATTATAAAAATATCTATATATGTATGACTATTCTGCCGTCCTTATCATAAGTGCAATAACTCGAGTTTTGGGCCAAACAGAGTTATATACATATTCGTGATCAGTAAAATAAGATCTACGTTTTCTTCTTTGACAGTTTTTACGTATCTATTACCATTCCCGTTTTTTTCTTAAGCATAACCGCAATATATTAGGGATTTGGTCTTGTTTTACTTATCAAGAGTGAAATAACTTGAGTTATGGCAAGTTAACCTAAAATAATTCATTGAATTACTAACGATAACTGCAATAAGTATGGTTATGATGGAACGAAACTGTGTCTGGACGAAGCCAAGAAGACATCATTTCTGCATTCAGATCCTTTTTAACCCCCGAAAAAAGAGGGGTGTTATAAGTTTGACGTTTCTGTCTGTCTGTCTTTGTGTCTGTCTGTCTGTCTGTTTGGGACATCATAGATCCCGAACGGATTAAGCGATTTCAATTTAATATGAAAGAAAGAAATTAATTTAATGGAAGATTAAAATTTTTGTATGAAAGGTGAGTGTGGCGCGAGTTTTCTTAGACATGTTTCATGAAAATCGGTTGTGCCGTTTAAAAGCTATGGAGGTTAGAGTGGGGAAGGAAAACCGAAAGTCTGCAAATATACTCGAGTGGAGTATCAAATGAAAGCGCTTTGCGTGCACATAACAAAATATTATGGTGTTTTACTTTAATGAAATTAAGGCTTTGAAATCGGGGGTTTTTTATATTTGAAATTTAATTTATTAGTACATAAAGTTGACGCAAAACATATAGTCTTATGAGTTGATAACTGTTCGGCTCAGAATAAAAACTGGGCGTTTATGTGTTTTTTGGTAGACATAAATAGCAATCTGATTGCTGCTGATGAATCTTCAGTAAAGTACTTTTAGCCTGGACACACCTTTATTTCCTCTGATCATTGTCACCACCAAGTCGAATTGTCACTTAAAAAAAAAAGTTTACGACTTTGATGACTTCATAGATTCTGTGAAAATGTCAAACTAAAAAAAACACCGTTAAAGTCATGACAGTGTCTGATTTTTATGACTATGAAGATTTTTCATCTCAGCTTAAAATAACACGGAAACACGGTACCTACCAAGAGTTTATTTAAAACTAGCGGGCCGCCCAGGCTTCGCACGGGTTTTTATTGAATTTTTTTCCCCGGCAACTATTCGATTTTTTCTCGCCTTTTAAACCTTCCCTAGACTTCCACGAACATTTTAAGACAAAGATAAGATAAATCCGTTCAGCCGTTCTTGAGTTTTAGTCAGACTAACGAACAGCAATTCATTTTTATTTATATACTAGCTGACCCCAGCAAACGTTGTTTTGCAAAATGAAAAATTGATAGTAGCTGATTCTCCAGACCTACTGTATATTATATTGTATTATATTATAATAGGTATTTATATGTTATTTTTATGAGTATCTATATATTTATTTATATGTGGAGTAATATGTAAGTCTATAGTATAAAATATTTGGATATAATTTTTTTGTTGTATTACTATTATTAATTACTATTATTATTTTTAATTTTATTTCTACTAGTATTCCACAAACACAGTAGCACACGTTTACACTTCCGCAGCGGCCACTTTCCGGAATTACAATGACCATTGTCTATTGTGACTCGTATGGTGTGTACGCGCCTTTAGTATGATGCGTGCGTGCATCATTTTCATTACCTAATTGATTGCAATCGGCTGACAATGGGGTTATGCGATCTATGTACATATACAGTGTCATTCATACATATTTACAATGTGCTAAAGGCAATAAAAGTCAGAAATCAATAGAGGTATGTGTAAGCCGTCTTGGCTAAGTGGGAGCACACTCGACTTTTATTCCGAAGGTCGTGGGTTCAATCCCCGCCACGCACCTCTGGCTTTATCGTCTTGAAAAATGTATGTTTTTGAAGGACAAGTGACATTCACCAACCCGCACTTGGCCAGCGTGGTGAATTAAGGCCTAATCTCTGTCGTCAAGAGAGAAGTCTCGGTGTCCCAGCTGTGGTAACGTTAATAGGGTGATGATGATGATGATAAGGCGAGGTCCGAGTAGGTACTAGAAGTGTAAATATGGTTAAACTGACACTTTTAATCGAACTACTAAATGTCTTCACTGGTCTCGTTCTTATCAGTTCAAATCATCAGTAACTGGTCTCCTTCTACACCGTTCAATTCATCAGATCGCTTACATCTACCACAGATTATATAATTTTGTTACTAATACTACATGTACTATGAATCGTGCTCCATTTAAACCACTTCATGTCTTTGCCTAGAGCTTAACGGATAAAACTGCAGGCAATGCAATGGCACGATACATAAAAAAATTTATTGATGAAATCAGAAAGTACTTACATCTAAATGATAAAAGGGCCTTTCTCTACTAACAGGAAAATCATAGTCCAAGCATTTTTTTTTAGTTTGGCTATATTTATGCATAGCTATATTTATTAAAACACATAATATAAAACCTGTTATTTAAGGAGTCAAGCTTAATCAATATTTAGAATCATAATTATTTCATAAATTCGGTCTAAAGGCCACTAAAAACAGTCCTCTGTTATGTCCTTAATGTATAATGTCACAATAGACAATGGTCATTGTAATTCCGGAAAGTGGCCGCTGCGGAAGTGTAAACGTGTGCTACTGTGTTTGTGGAATACTAGTAGAGCTTTAGTGCTTTCGGATCTTGATGATATCATTCCGAGGTGGAAATAAATATCAACATTATCATTTCAGCCATTAGACGCCCACTGCTGGACATTAGCAAATTCCGAACGGTCGCTACTTGCATACACCGTGAGCCAGCAAGTTTGACCACCAACAAGATGGACAGATGACTTGGTCAAACTTGCTGAAATAAATATGAATCGCGTACATTGATAGAATTATCTTTTAATCGGTGTTCCAAAATGACGGTAATTCAAATTCTCGGTTAATCGAATGCTGGCTGACTGATATTTAATATTATATACACTTGCAATTTCGGAATTACATTCAATACAAATAATAGAAATTATCAAATCTTTTCATAACTTTATGTTAGATTTAAATAAAATAATGATATTCCGAAATATTCTCAGGTCAGGAAGGCAATTAACACTCACTATTACGAAACATATAAATAACGAATTCGTTCGTTAAGAACCTAGTCGGTAGTTTTTCCGCATTTTTGCGAATTGTTTTAAGCATAAGCACAAGAATAGCCCTCTGATGGCCAATTGTTGAACAACCTCAGACAAAATCATTTAATAACGAAAAAAATCGAGGAAAATCTACCGGCTAAGGTTATTATATCAATTCGTTATAATATCATGACACGCGAGAATTGCCTTCATGATACCTATATCATCAATGGCCGACGAAAACGTTTGCTATTCAAGTTCAGTAACAATATTGAACTTGACGGGTACCGTACAATGGCTGCCTCTCAGTTGTTATTCCTTGGGACCAATGCCAAACCATTGATCAGATTGCTGCTGGGTTGCCTATTGTTGTGCGACAACTACTAGACATCATATTTGGTATTTATATTTATCTACCTTATTATAAATAGTACTGTTGAAATGCACCAAGGCTCAATAAATTTTAAATGTATGAGATGGACTCATAATACACAAAGGGTTCCGTCTACAGTTTGTACACATTTTGCAATTAAATAAATAGATAGATAGATAACTCTTTATAGTACACCACAAATAAAATACAAACTGCAAACAACAATAAACAATAAATTACAAAAGAGAACACAATGTGTGCTAACAACTTCTAGTGACTACCTCAAATATAATTTTTACCAGACTGCGAGAGGCAAAGGAGTGGTAATATCAATCTATGTATGTTTGTATGAGACCAAATGCTAGGGCCGATTTTCATTAAATCATAGGTCGATCAATTCCTTTTAGTTCGGAGTGTCACTAAATAAATGTCATTAGTGATCATTCAATATGGCGACTAAGGCACGCAATTTTGTTAAAATAAGTCAACAAAATATTTCATGTGGGGTATTATTGAAAAGGTAACGATAAAAATATTTTTAGTTTTACTTCAACATTTTTCGATCCGACTGAGATCTATATAGATCTTAAACGATTTAAAGTTGCGTAACAACCATTCTCACTTAATAGGCTTATAGACACAAAAAAACCCAATACGCTAAGTAGCAGTCGCGTGATATTTTTTCTGAATTACAGCTTGCTACTTATAGAGCGAAGGGGTGTAAGTGAATTGATATCTTTTTTTTCATGCTTGATAAGCCTTCATTTATTATTCGTAAATGAATGATAAATGAATATAATAATTATTATTGTCATTTGACCACAACATAAAAAACAAAAAGACAAAACCTCCAAAATAATAACCTCCAAATATCTTGGAAAAGGCTGCGGTGAATGCAGGTCGCTACCAATCCTAATATCCGAAAACCATTTACGGACGCCTATATCCAGCAAAGAACGTCCTATGGCTGAAATGATGATGAATAACGACTTATTATATATTATCGATACTAATATTAGAGAGCTGAAGAGTGTTTTTAATTGTTTGTTTTAACACGCTAATCTCAGGAATTGCGGTCCGATTTTAATAATCATTTCACTGTTAGATAGCCTATTAATCGAGGAAGGCTCTAAGCACATTTTTACCGAGGAAAAATAAGTCGTTTTCGCGAGAAAATCAATAATACACGGGCAACGCTGTGGCGTGAAAAGCCAATGTGTAATAAAACCTATATCTCAATTGGTCTGAGGTGGTGAAAGGAGGCGGGAGTTGATTTGACAGGTTTATTTTGAGGCAGGTGCCTCCCCCGTCAATACGCACCTGTCGTTGATTGTTATTTGATATTCGTCACGGTCTCCTCATCGTATCATCTGAAACAAATTATAAACATTTTACTTTAAATGATCATGCTGGAGTTTCATACGGGTTTCATAAAAAGGTCTTACTGTAAAATAAAATGGAATTTAGAATTTTTCTTTGGTCCCCAATGTTGTTTTCGTAGTATAAAAGTTAAGTTTTTATATTTATATTTAGATAAAATAATTGATTATTGTTTCTAGCATTGTGTATGACAAATTTGAGCAGACCTCTTTACAGCTGCTTCTACATACTTTGACAAAGCGACTGTTCAGCTACTTAAATTAATTGATTATTATAATTCCATCATCACCCTATTAACGTTCCTACTGCTGGGACACTCTTGACGAGAAAGATTAGGCCTTAATTCACCACGCTGGCCAAGCGCGGGTTGGTGAATGTCACATGTCCTTCATACTATTTTAAAGTTCTCAGAACATGCCGGTTCCCTCACGATGTTTGCCTTCACCGTTAAAGCACGTGTTTAAAGCGAACATAAATTTCTCAAGAAGGAAAATTCAGAGGTGAGTAGCGGGGTTTGAACCCACGACCTTCGGAATGAAAGTCGAGGCATATGAGGAATATGGCAGTTACAATAAAGATTCAAGAATCAAAACCATTTATTTCCATTGTTTGGTTTTACAAATCTTAGAAATGTCAAATATTATCGTTTCACCATCGTTCTTTAATTCGGCCATGGGACTACAGCTGAAGATAGAGTCCAATGCAGATTGGTGGATGATAAATTATAGAGCAAAATTAAATCTAAAGTAAGTAAATAAAATTATTAAATTAAATATTATTAAATTATAAATTATTATTAAATCTAAATGAATGTATTATATCGGTCATTTAGGTAATTATGTATTCTAAAGTACAAACTCGGCGTAGCAATATATGACTAATAGGAAGATGGGTTGCGTTAGTTAGATAGGGGGTTTCATAATAATTCACTTCGCGAATTCATATAAATGTGTATAAACTTTTGTTATTATTTTAATTATAAATTAATTTCATAATGATCGTGGACACTTATGATGGTGCGGCTAGATGCTACTAACGGGCGAGGATTCGTGTCGCGTTAGCGAGCTAAAATCATCGTAAACGGGTTAAACGCCATGTTTTTGTCTACTTATCGGTTAAATGTTTATATCGCGTTGCGAATCGCGACAACATTCAGAAGTGATATGTAATTGTGGCCACGCCCTAGCCAACTATAATCGTTTTCGCCCGAATATTTCGCGTTGCAACGATGTACCCGGCCACAAACATCGCGTTGACAGGAATATTTGTCGTAGGCCGCTGTAGCCGCACCATTACATGTAGGGTATACAACTTTAATTATCAGGACTTTAGGTAGATATTTAAATAAGACCAAGCCGGGTTAGCGGGAAACTCACATTTGAATTCTTGGTTAGTCAAAGTTAGGTTCACGCACTAATATTTTAGGAGTCATAAGCGGATGCGTGCACTCAATATTCGGTATGCACGATTGAGTCACTGCATCTATTAAAAGTTCGTTACACAGTTATTATGTTATTAAGTGAAATATTATAATGTTTATTTTTGGCGAGCGTACCGGAAAATAGCGGGCGGGTATCACGGGCAAAACCAATTCAGATAGGTACTTTAAAATTGTTTGTTCGATAAATATACTTGACCATTTGGTTCATGCAGTATTTATGCAATTAATTCTTCAATATAATTCATAAGTTATACACACCACAAACGTCCACATTTCATAAAATAAAATCTTCTAATGAGTTTGTCTGTAAGCTGCTGTTCCAACAGCTAAAATGTGCATTATGATTATGTCAGTCAGAAAATACAGACTTAAAGCAGTAGGTTTTTCAGCGGAAATAAAAACGGATGGAGGTATTTCCGTTGCACAATTTTAGAGCTTTCGCCACAGAACTGCACCGGCCCTAAAATACGGGCACATAGACGACATGGAACTCATATCAAATCAATTTTAAAAATGGAACCCGTATTGAGAAAAGCATAGCATAACTTTGACCACGTGAGACTTCAAGTAAGCGGCTTTCTCAGAACACCTATTTTTTATACGTGATGAATTGATGATAGATCTATTCTTGTCCACAATCTCACCTGATGGTAAGCGTCTATATAGACGAAGATGGATCACATAGATCTAGAAGTTTCTTAAAATAGTGGAACATGCTGTTTCTATCAGTCTTTCCATTCCGATAAAAAGAGGATATCTTCAAGATAGCAAAAAGGTCAAGACGAGAGTACATAATGTACCTTCATGTTCCATCATTATCATCACTCAACCTCAGGTGAATTAGTGGTCGAAGTATCATTTCATTCATAAATAATCTAAACATAAAAGGGAAAAAAACCGATTCCATAACCTTAAATAGTTATTAGTTAACCTTTCATACAAAAAAATAAATAAATTGAAATCGCCTCATCCGTTCGGGTGATTTAATGATACAGACAGACATACACGTCAAACTTACAGCACCGCTCTTTTTTGGTGGGGGGTCAAAAATAATGGTATTCCCCACTCTCCTCTCTGTCTTAGAAATAGAACAAATAAAACTAAGAATGTTCCCCATTAAAAATTGCAGTATATCTAAGTTTATTTATGTCAAGTCTCCTAATAATAAACAGGTCTCCCCCAACTCATTAAGCTTTCATTGGGCAGTCTCATTAAAGCTAGCAATGAGCAATTTCCGCCTGATACTAGGGTGCACTCTTGGCACGCGAGTTGGTCCACCCTATACCTTGTACGAAACTTACTAAATTTAACAAACTTTAAATGTGCTAAGTCAAATTCAGACATAATGATGATAACAATATGGAATAAAAAACTTGCTCTTCCTATTTTAATGGAGGTACAACTTCAACGTACAATTATTGTATTTTCTCATATTGTGATTTAATGCAATAGCTTCTGATTATTATAGGTACTTAACTTGTACATATTTATTTAAAAACCTTATCAACTTAGATAAATATGAAACATTACAAGTGAGGTATCTTTACACTTTATGTGCACACAATATTTTGATGATTTAAAATTTTAATTGCTTATAAAACAATTTGGTTTTATGCTTTTCGGATTACTTTGACAATTCTAAGGCACTTATATCAATTAAACGCTAACTGATCCTGAAAACTAGTATCTTACTAGCCTGAGCATTACAAATCCAAATTGAGGCCAAATCTGTTTATTCAAGTAGGTACTACAAACTCTAAAAACGAAAGTTATGATGTAATTTGCATATAAGTTACGATAAATACAATATTTAAGAATCTACAGATAATTACAAAGTACCCAAGTCAAATAAGCCAATCCCAGGATGATTCAAATGTATTCAGGTAACTTGGAACAAATCCAACAAAATTATTAGGGGTCAACTACCTTTTCACTACACATTCAGCATTTCCATAAACACGCGAATAACGACAAGCCAACCCAGCTTTAAGTAATTTACCTTAAACAGGAGCTGAATTCACTTCAAAGGTTTATCGAAGTAAATAACCTGTTGTACACATTTGGATCTTAGCTGTTTTACAGACATAATAGATAGTACAGTTAAGTACATAAATTAGCTTTGCCCGAGCTGCATTTTATCGTGGGTTTAATACTCGAAATCTTGTCACTCACCTAAATAAAAAAAAGGTGTGTGTGCGATTCACACACGATAGAAGTGAAGCTTCAGTAAATCGACAAAAGAAAAAGAATGAAAAAAAAACAAAAAAAAAATACTATGCAAAAAGATTTTGTTCGGGCGGTCACCCATCCAAGTACTGGCGACGCGCAAAGTTGCTTAACCTTGTTAACGTTTAAGATTGGCTTACCCGACAGGTAAGCCAATCTTATTTCCATTTCCGTTGCATCCGGTTTCAAATCACAACGATTCTAAAGAAGTTTCACTTCAAAAATATTGTTTTAAAAAAATGGGTTAAACGAAACTCATTAAAACGGTGATCCAAAAGCACGAAACTATATTACTCACAAATATATTAGATACTAGCTCTTCATGTTACGGCTTTGCCTGTGTTTTTGAAATTTCCCTCGGGAACATCGTATATTTGGTGACAGTGAAATATTTTTTTTAATCAGACTTGTAGTCCCTGAGATTAGTGCGATCAACAAACTCTTTACATGAAATATTGCATACAGTGTAGTCTAAAACTCACTACAGAGCTAGCAATATCTCATAAAATAGAACCACAAAGTCTACCTTTTCGGGATGCTCAGGGTATATGCTGTCAGCGTATGCTTAGCGCGTTTATAAATATATTAAGCCAATGATGCTTTTAAAATGTGTCCATTGTTTGTAAAATAACAGACAACATTCAAAGCAGTAATAGACCATTTAACAGTTTTCACACACTTCCAATAGCTTGAGAGCTATGGCTATGAATGGGGCTCCACAATTAGTACTTGTGAGATGTAACACATTGTACCACCGTTATGTGAAATGTATGTGAGAAATACAAACATTTCCTCTAGGGTTTTAATTTTTTTTTTAGTTTCTCTAGGGTTGGTGGAAACTTGCATGATTAAATGCTACTGAATATTCTACTTATAGTTTTTGAATAACAAACTGCCTATAACTTACCCTTATATTTTTAAGATCTGTATAGCTATGTTAGAGCAAGCACGGCTCATAGTTGCAAATCTTTCGGAAATGCTATAATACTTCATCGGGACGAAATCTATCCCTCACATAGCCTTGACGCGGCTACAGGTAGCTACAGTATTTGGGCTGACGCGTAGGTACGTTTAGTGCAATGTGTCGGTCGTCAGTCGTCTCTCCCCGCTCCCCCCTCACCGCTCGTTAGGTGCACTCATGTATTGATATTATAATCAAGTGAAAAAGTAAAGTATGTATTATGGATCTTGAAGTTATTCCTGACCTTTTCGCCTTCCATAAGAAGATATAAATCTATAATCCTTACAACCTGATTTGTTTTTTAAGTTATGAACGACGACGAATTATCAGGAGCTTTGTAGATCATTTGCTGCGAACCTGACCATTACTAGTACAGTAAAGATAGGCAATCTATAAACAATCATGATTAGGGCAGGCGAAGTCGGATGGAACAAGGTACTTGCATTCGTGTCCTCACGCGATCTCACTTTACAGTTTACACGAACTCTTTTGTACTATCTACGTATATCTACTATCCACGTTAAAACACACCTATAATCAACGCCCATGGGTTAGGTTCGTACATAATGTAATTATTATATTCGTGACATGATGACAAAATCTGGCTAATGATGTCATGCTGATAGTATGTTTTAGCTGGAGTTTAGGCTGCGTTCCCACTTCTGTTGTGCTAATACCTTCAACTAGCTGGGTACTACTAACTGAACAAATTCATCCACACACGCTTAACGAAAACAATAGCCAGCAAAAAGCCTACCATTATCAACTCAGATACTATTTTAGATCTTTACTAGCCTCTACCAGCGGCTTCGCCTGCTTAGTAATAGATTTATCCGGAGTTTTTTTCCGTTACTAAAACAAGAACAATGTACGCGTTAAATTTGATCGAAATCGGGCTGCGCTAGCAATAATGGATTTACCACGAACGCGAAATGTGGTATTTTACCGCGGTTAAAAGTGGCCTATGTGTTATATCAATATTACTGTGAAGTTTCATAAAAATCTATTTTGTCGTTTTTGCGTGAAAAACCAACAAACACAGTTACATCCGCACAAACCTGCGCATTCATAATATTAGTAGAATCCATACTTATTACAAATTTCTGTATTTATTCCTAAATATTATGCAATCTAGGCGAGTTCCCCTAATATTTTCTACATAAACCTGACAGTTTAAGGCTTGTCTTTAAATAATTTTCGTTACGAAAAATTAGGGCGTGTTCGCACCCTCTCCCTCAAAGACCTACGTGACTGCTTACAATAAAATTTACAACTACTAGTACAGTCATTTTGAACTAAAATGTCTGTAAATCAAAGTTAAGTACGTTAGTTTATTAATGTTATTGACTGAACTAACAGATAACTTCGAAAAGGTCAAACTAAATCTATATTTATTGACTTAAATCTATGTATGATTGATTATTTATATATTTATAATAAAAATATCTA
This sequence comes from Gymnoscelis rufifasciata, assembly GCA_929108375.1. NCBI lineage: Eukaryota > Metazoa > Arthropoda > Insecta > Lepidoptera > Geometridae > Gymnoscelis > Gymnoscelis rufifasciata. Next base: position 3,897,036 of record OV815320.1, read on the forward strand.
TATATGTATGACTATAATATTAAGTATATCAGATATCTATTACCCGTAACATAAGCTTATAGCTTACCACGGGGCTAGATGTTGTTGTGTGCATTGTCTGGAAATATTTATTTTATTTATTTATTTAATGATTACTAAAGTAAGTCGATGGGTGACTGATTCCTTACTCATGCAAGTACCTACTTCTTAACATATTCTACATACAAACCACTACTGCAAGGGTGATACCAGTTAGCACCGCATACTGTACATAGCACAAGTCAAAGTAAGTTTAAGTAACAAACTAAAAAAACCAAAACACCCATAAAATATGCAATCAATTATTCTGCGCTTATTTTACCCAAAATACCCACATGGTCGTAAAATAGTTGATTATCATTATACAAATTACTTATCTCTATAGTCACTTTTTTGATGAATTCTTACAATATCAAACCATTCCATTAAGGGTAACACAGGACACATGGTAAGAAATATGTCTACTTAAATTTATTTTGTTATTCCTATAGTTCAACTGAAAGTTTTGATTGGTGACAGATAACTCAAGCTGATATTCGTAATCATAACGTTCGTATCGTAACGTTTCAACACTCTCCATATGTGTAATGTAAATCCTTTATTATGTACTAGCAGCCCGCCCCGGCGTCGCACGGGTAAAAAAAAATCCCGGTAATTTTTAAAGTTTTTTGTTGAAATTAAGTTATGTCAAAGACAATTTTATTCACAATGAAGTACTCTTAACCAACAGCATATTTATTTGAATAAAGATTAATATTATTATGTTGATACAACTTAAACAAATTATTTCGACCAAATTAGGTACCATATAAACGGTTTTTGTGTGTTAATCTTAAAAGATAGACATATACTATCGCGGACTGTTTTTTAGATCATTAAAAGAGCTATTATTCTTTAATACGTATTTTTTGTGTATCTTGAACCATTTTCACGGCGCACGCAACGGAAGGCTTCAAAGAAGAACAATTTCTCCCGTTTTTTACACATTTACCACTATATCTTTGCTCCTATTGGTCGTAGCGTGATGTTCTATAGCCTTTAACCTTCCTCGATAACTGGACTATCCAACACAAAAAGAATTATTCAATTCAAACCAGTAGTTTCGGAGATTAGCGCGTTCAAACAAACAAACAAACAATCAAACAAACAAACTCTTCAGCTTTATAATATTAGTATAGATGTATGTAGTCATCCGATTAAATTGACACAAAGCTGTCCAAAAATATATTTCCGGTTCCCTTTTCAAGCTGCATTCCTAAGATGACTGACAACCTCTCGCTCGGGAAGTTTCGCCCGAAGCACACGAGATTGCGGGTTCCTTAATTGATATCGTTTCACCCTAGTGATTAATAATTGATTGTTAACAACAAAATAATCAGGGTTAAATCTGTTCTCGTATGTTACCCAAGAACTAAACTGAACTGACATCTGATTACGATGAAAATGAACATAAACAATTGCAATCCAAACACTTGACCATTTAAACTGCGGTGTTAGCTTTTTGAAAAACACATAAAACAAACAATAAAAAACCAAAGCGTAATTCATAGCCACGTTTCCCCGATCCAGACACTACACCACTCGACCATGAAGCATAAAAACCCAATAAACGGTATCATACAAGCCATTTGATGTAACAATTATCTGTATAATGGCATCTACCAGTAGTAATAATTACCAGTCTGTCCGTAGAGGTATGAAGCACTTAATGTAATGGAATTATTGAAGTCGTGTGATGGATCGCGTGTGGCTCTCGCGAGTAATGGCACGTTTTCTGAGGAGGCAGGGTCGGAAGTAGTTTTAAAGTCTTTCTAATGGTAAGTCTTAAATGTGTCGAGTATTGCTGCTTTTACCTAAATGTTCTCATCCATTTACAACCTCCGTGCTAAGACCCAGAATTTTTAGCATTTAGCAAAGGAAAAGGGGTAAATCCTCTTGGATATTGTTTCTTTATGTAGGAGCGATAATGCCGAACTTTTACCAGCTAAACCCACCACTGTGCTCCCAACACAGCACCCTTTGCTGAGCCAACAGGATCCTGTTCATTCTTCCACGACTCAGCAGAGCATAGGAATATGCAACCCTGAATTTATGTCTACCTGGTCTCATAATGGAGTATACCCCATTCTATTTCATGAAGTCCTCCTGAGACAACTTTTGTCATTCTCTACGTAATGAACGTACGTTCGTAAACAATACTGGATTATACCTCTATATGGGATTAAACCTAGGGAGCATTAGTATACCTCTATAATACATAATATCACTTTACAAAACTTAGGAGAGAAACACTACTAATTTTGATAACGGCTTTACTCACGTCTGTTATGACGACATTACTTAATTAATATGTTTCAGAAAGAAATATTATATGTACCTACTAACTTTCCGCCTTATAGTTTTGGTCGCGTGTAGTAAAGAGTGCAGTAGTAATTTTACTTGGAAAACTTCATACAAAATATTATACAATGCTGTGTGTTTAAGGTTAATACGTAATAGAGCGATATAATATGATAGTGTTACGTAATTCTGATTTAATAATATTCATGGGGATTTGAGTAAGTATTCGAGGATAATGAGGATAGTTTCAATATTTTCTTCGGATTTTATCATTGAGCGCAGACAAAAAACGTTAAATACTCTATCAGAATGTATTCGTAATCAAGTAAAAGTAAATAATTAAAATTTATAATTTTGTCCGCCGCCATGATTAAAAATGCTAGCCATAAATAGTCAGCATTTGACAGAAGCTGGTTTTCTCCACTTCCGTGCCCGTAAGTATGTTTTTTTTTGCTTTTTATTATGTTTGTTTACATAACAGACTTGTCGACCCCAGGGTTCAAACCTCACGTATTTTTAAATTTTTATTTTTTTTGTTTTAAATTTTTTAATTTTTATGACTTAAAAAAAGAAATATTACTTAAACGGCGTCTATGTTTGCTTATGCTTTAGTTTCAAGTTATCTCCAATAAAATAATATCAAATAGTTTCGCCAAAGGTTGCGCCCATGGGAGAAGATACCCGCGGCCCGAGTATACTCAATAATTTATTCATATCCAAACTAAATGTCGGTTGATTTTTTAAAAGAGAAATAGCATACTTATTTTATAACTTAAAATATAAAAATAAACTTTGTACGTTCTTACTATGCACGTTTTTACACAATTTAGCCGTACAGCGCCTCATTTAAAATATATACTATGTTTTATTTGTTTACATAAAAAACAGGTCTCTAAAGAGTGGTTCATTTAAATTGACGACAAGAAACCCAAGATTCCAATGTTAATTCATAAGCGATGCGGTAGATCATTTGCCTATATGCATAATAAGCATGTTATTAAAACTAGAGTGACCATAACACTTTACAGATTTCACTGGTTTCACTTTATTTAAATTTAAAATGGCCATAAAACACACTTTGTGAAAGATATATTACGAACTGCTGTGACATATGGTAATGCCCTTGTTCTTATTTGAACTAAAATGCTTACGCAACGTTCTTCTGATTTTAAGTGCTCATCAAATACCATAGTCAATATAGGAAAGACGGACTCTTCGCCTCATTTATCTCTATGCTGTACGCATGGCTGTACCATTAAATCAAATTAATGGATAAAACCTGTCTCCAAAAAGTTTGATATAAGACATCTAATGGACAAATTATATTAAAATACAAATAATATAAAATATCTGTATGTCCTATTCTTTCGCTCTTATCTGAGTGTTCAGGTTAATTCGGTCAAACAAACCTACCAGCTAGCTTTTAATAAAATTATTAAAGCATTGGTGACAAATAAACGATGTAAGTACTAATTATATATAATAATATTCTTTTAAAACAAATGATTGATCACAATAATTTAATTAACCTAAGTAATACGAACATTTATAGCATGAAAAACAAGAGTGACAGACAAAAAGGTACCAGGGCTGTATAAACGAGAGTAGGTACTCGAAGTTGTTTGCACATTCGTCCTTGATGTCCTTCAGCGCTGTTCAACGGGCAAACGTAATTGGGACGTGAGCAAAGCTTTGTCGGAATACAAACGAACAAAATGTTTAAGCTTTGTCTCCTTCAATAAATTAGTATTTAACATTTTATAGGGGTTGTCATCAATTTCATCGGATGAAGACGAGTCTATATCGCTACTGTAAGACAATAAAGCACAGTATGAAATTGTGGTATTTAATATCAAAGCGTCAACTAAGGATGTAGCTTATCTCTGGTACTTTTAACCACGCTGAGAAATGTTAGGAGGTAAGAAACTAAAAATATGCGGCAAGTTGAGAACCACTGCATTTTTTAGGTCGCTTAAAGCTTCAAGGTACAGTTCATTATTTTTTATATTAATCCAAAGTAGTAGTCTAAGTGTTCAAACAATCTGTACAAACAACGCTTTCAAATTTATCGTCAAAGTGTTTGCATGCTACCTTTGACAGCTTTGTTTGCACAGATAATTTTGAATACTGAGCCACTGATCGGACCCCGCATACCAGACGACCTCGTGGAAGACCCAGGACGAGCGGGACGAGCTGGACTCTCACCTGAGAGATGGCCCGACACCGCGTCGAATCGCGAAGAGTGGAAGAAGGGAAGGAAGGCCTTTGCCCTGTAGTGGGCCAGTGCAGGCTAAATAATAATAAAATAACATTGCCAGCTTAGCTAAATAAATATGAAACAACAGAAGTGAGATAGTTCGACCACTTTGGTCGCATGATTATTACTGCTTACATAATTTTGGTAAAATGCTTTTCAGATTCACTCCTCGCAGTGTTTTATTAATGAATGATGTTTTACCTTCATCATACATCATTAGCAAGCCTTGACACTATTGCAGCGATTGATGCTGTGTGCCTTGAAAGTCTATAATTGCTACCGTATCAATCGTTCAATGGTCGCGGTACTATCAGCTAACATGCCCTACTTCTAACACGGATGGAAAGGACCAAGTAAACAAAGGAGTAGGAAATTGAAATGAGACCGTTTTTCAATAATATATTAATATAACATTATGACTTAAAACTGGTATAGTTCACCACATCGATTTCGATGACAGGCGACCTTTGTGTATTTGTGACTGGCCAGACCAAACTTTGATTACTCCCTGCAGCATGTTTGTTGAGTTATAGGTGTAGGAGGGCTTTGGTCTTCTTGGCGCTCACCCAACTTTACCAAGATAAAATATTGTTAAAAAAACATGATAATTTAAAAAGTTATTTTTAAATAAAGGGTTAGAAAACTTAAATATATCTAGAAACTGTAAGGGCAAAATTCGCGTTCCCCTAGTAAATAGCTTAGGGATTAAATATGATCTCTTAAGAGAATAACGAATCCCTATCAACATTTAGGCAACATTCATGAACAATCCCTTAACAACTAACAGTTGGCATAATTTATGAAAAATTTCCTTTGGAATAATTTATGGAAAATGATTCTTCGTATGAGCTCGATCTCACCTGATGGTAAGTGACGTTGTGGTGTATGATGAAAGGATTACAATGGCTTAAAAGGATGACAGCTTCGGACTTCCCTATGATCAGGAAAAATATCGTCGTGCTATTTTTATTTAATATATCTGGTATATAACTAACTATAAATGGCAATATGAAACAGGAAAACCGTAATACATCGTTAACCGTGATAACATTAAATATGTTGCAATTAGTTTTAAATCACCATTGTTATATTATTAGGTACATTACAGGAAAATGTGAACCATGTATCTTTCTAGACTAGAAACCTGCATTCTAGTCTAGAATTATACATGGTTCACCTTAGCGTAATTCTAGTCATGATTAATAAAGTTCGCTGTTGAATTCATGGAATACAGGAACTTATGGTACATAAAATCGACTTATTCAGAGACATAAGATAGATGTGGTATGCAGCAGCAAGATGTTGACTAGGAATCACAGCATATGTACTGAAATGATTGGTTACTAACAATTATTCATCCGAACTAACATTATATTTGTAAAGTATGAGGTATACTTGGATTCGGTGAACAGTTAATCTATATAAATAAAAATGAATTGTTGTTCGTTAGTCTGATTAAAGCTCGAGAACGGCTGGGCCGATTAGTAGTAGTCCAGGGTAGGTCTAAACGGTGAGCAAATAAGGAAAAATTGCCGGGAACTTTTTTTACCCGTGCGACGCCGGAGCGGGCCGCTTGTTTGAAATAAAATGAAACAAACATTTGTAAAAAATAATATATGCTTTTACGGCGATCACCCATCCAAGTGCTGACCTTGGGCAACTTTATAAAAATCACCTACCTATGTTGTATTGGAGCACCCTTATATTATTTATTATGTGTTTTTTGTAATTGTTCTAGCGGCAACCGAAGTCTCATTTATAGGGTCCCGTTTTGCGCTTTGGTTACGGAACACCACAAAAATGCTATGACCATCCATTTACTTGTAGGTTCATTACCTACGTTTTTTTTTGGAATTCGCTTAACTACATTTCAAGACGAGACCATCTTCGTCTGCCCTGATCTCGCGGTCTTAACCTCATCATTCGCCAAGCTCAAAACATACGATCAGAATTAATTTGACCAGATTTTCTACGAGCTTTGCCTATACCTATTGCATCAAGCAAATCTCCTTGGCCGATTCTTCGTATCCCCCATAGCTAACTCGTAGGTTACATATTGGTTTAATTAGGTATTTTTCTGTGCAAACATTGCCCACGTGCGGCGTCGAGGGGGTTACGATTTCGGTCACGGGTTCATCAACCTAATCATATTGCTTGGGTTTGATGTTGATAATTTAGATGAGATGAAATTACCTATTTATGAGTCATCGACTTTGCTTTTGAGTTTACAAAGAAAGCGTTTTAAGTGTAATGTCTTATTTTGGGGCAAACCCACATTATCGTGTCTATGGCAAATAACAGCTGATGTAAATAATCGCCGTGGGCTTAAATTGTTAACAAGTGCACTGGCAGGTCTTCGCAACCTTATACATAATGTATAAGTTAATCATTCTATGCGTCATGGAGTTTGTTATGGGTAGATGTTAGAAAGCCGTGTTGGCTAAGTGGGAGGACACTCGACTTTCATTCGAAGGTCGTGGGTTCAAAGTTCAAACCCCGCCAATGCCCCGACATGTGACATTCACCAACTCGCTCTTAGCCAGCGTGGTGAATTAAGAAATAATCTCTCTCGCTAAGAGAGTGTCTCTGTGTCACAGCAGTGGGAACGTTAAAAGGGTGATGCTGATGATGAGATTTTAGAAGACTTTTGACCATAAAAAGTTTGACATCTTTATATATATAATTCTTCTGTGAGTGTGTATGTCACTGAACTTTTTTTGTTTTGGAGGTTTTGTCTGTTCACGTCCGTAAGTGGTAACCCTCTGAATCCTTACACGTGACCTCCGGGTGGTGCTAAGAACAGTCTCTGGTGGTAGGCTTCGGCCGCGGCTTGTCACCACCCTCCGGGCTGGGCCAGTGCGTGAAGCGATTTTTCGTGTTTCGTAATGTGGCCCGGAGAAGCCACCTTCTAGGTCTTCATGTCCCATCTTAGACCACATCGTCACTTTACATCAGGTGAGATTGTGGTCAAATGAAGGCTTATCGAATATAAAAAAAAAAAAAAAAAAAAAACTTCTCTCGAACGACTGGACCGATTTTGATGAAATTTTTTGTGTGTGTTCAAGGGGATCTGGGAATGGTTTAGATTCACAATTTTGTAAAAAAAAAATTTTAATTAAAGACGTGTAGACAGGACAACGTCTGTCGGGTCCGCTAGTTAAGTATATAGCTGTATCTAACTTTATATTAATCTCTATTTTAAACTTTGACATTTTGGTATTTTTTTTTAATATTTTTCAAACTGGTTGTGTACTATTTGTATTAAAAATTTGTTAATTACGAACTGTTTTTAGCCCTGTTTTTCGTGTAAACTTGGCCATATGCAGGGATGCGTAAAAATAAAGTTTATAGGGTAATTTACGCCCAATCTCGGTTTATGGTCGAGCGCACAAACATCCGAAAGTTCTAACTCCAAGCACCTGTAGTAACTCGAATTGTTTGTGAGTGGGTTCGAACAATCGTAAACGGACTTATCTTTAAATTATTATTATTTAAAGGCGTATAAATTATCATAGCGCTGACAGCGCCTTCACTTGTGTCATAAGTTAAATATGTAATTAAGTTGATTTTGTTATTGAAATCAATGAAGGTATTCCTTTTAGCAAATTTGCGTGAGAAAATGGACGCAAAATTAAAACCAGTTAATGTAGGAGAATATTTGATTGAATTAATCTAATTTTTACTTCAAAACGACCACTAGCTTATGTTTATTACAGTAAATAGGAACAATCAATTACTTTAGTAATTCATACGTAACTCGAATAGAGTTTTAAAATCAGGTTTATGCTATAATTTTTCATAAAACCACATAAACGTACCTAAGTAATTTAGTATGAAAAACTAACTAATTATTAACATCGAGCAAAAATTAAAGTTTCAGGCACCAGAGAATCGTAAAGCATGAGTAAACAGGCTTACATTGTATACATTCAATTATCTCTAGTTGTAACGAGTTGAAAATAATAGCTTCACATAACAGATTTTGTTTAACTTTTATAATACTTCACTCAGCACTCCTGCTTACGATGCCGCTAACACGCCGCCGTTTGGGTTTATTCATAACTAAGTACTAATGTATGTTGTTATGTACCAACAGCGCGGCGGCGCGCAGGTACAGTGGAATGGTGCGGCGGCGGCGCGGTGGAGACTTCATGTGCAGGAACGCTTACAAAGATTTGATTCAAAAGAACAAATATTCTCAAAGAATAACGATTCTCTTGTTAGCTTTAACGCCTTTTGTAGCAAATCAGATAGAACAAAGTTTGTTCCGTATGACTGCAGCTCAGTACAAAAATTCCTGTTATTTTAGTTTCCAGTCGAACGGTTAGCTGGTATTTATGATATTTCTAATTATTTTGCAATTTATGGTTAAGTTTGTAGATCAAATACAAAAGTTAGGTGTTTTTAATAGAAAAATATCGGTGTAAACGAAGGGATAAACCCAACTAATACTTCGCAGAATCGCCTCAAGTCATTAAGTAGGTTCCTTTTGACAAAATGCCTTTGAGCATGACTCAAAATTAATCTCTATGGTAGACATATTATTATATTTACCTGACCAAAAGGGAAATTAATTATTTTTGAGCTCAATATTCAGTTCAATCGCTTGACAGCACATCACACACGACACATCTTAAACAGGGTGCTTACTACTTGCGGTAATTCATATATTAATATCAATATGCACACAGATTTCTACTTAGATAAATATGTAGTTATATCTAATTAGTTTTTTTTTTCAAATCTCTGCGTATTCGCAAGTTAACCGTGATCATGTCTACATATCGGCTAACTAATCGTTTAAATCATAACAATTTACCGCTTCTAAACAACTTAAACTAAGTTTCAATACGAAATCAATGTTCTAAAGTAAGAGCAAGTCAAGACAACAGTATGGTTACACGGTCCAGAATGTTTTTAATTTAATTTAGTCTCACAGAGATATTTTAACATATTAATTATATAGTATGATGTTGTTATTTATATTATTGACTTCGTCGAATTGCTAGTTGACAATTAAAAATGTTATTATGTTACATTGTAGCGAAAAATATGATTGTCTGCCCATTCCACTGCTGGGACACAGGAACTTCTTTCTTGACGAGAGATTAGGCCTTAATTCACGACGCTGGCCAAGTGCTGGTTGGTGAATGTTCAAAGTTCTAACATTCCGGTATCCTCACGATGTTTGCCTTCATCGTTACAGCTCGTGATGCTTATGATTATTAATTTATTACTCAAATAGATATTGACAGAATGTATAAAATCATAAAATCTTAACGCCATAACAGAAAGAGAGTCAAAATGTCCAATTTGTATAAATTTGATTAACCCCCGACCAAAAAAAAGGGTTATATAAGTTTGACGTGTCTGTCTGTCTATCTGTGTGTCTGTCTGTCTGGGACATCATAGCTTCCGAACGGCTGGAGCGATTTCAATTTCATTTTTGTATGAAAGGTGAGTTTGGCGCGAGTGTTCTTCGACATGTTTGCGAAATGAAAGCGCATCGCGTGCACATTACAAAATATTATGGTGTTTCACTTTTAAAGAAATTAAGGAATTGGCATCGGGAGTATAACTAAAACTTACAATGTATTGTTTGTATTATACAGATCGAGTAAGTAATGAGATGATAAGTAATAATAATAACTTAGGTCGCATTGAACTAAATGTTACGCATACCAGGACCTGTCGCATGTGTTATTCTCATACACATTTACACCAGGAAATACCTAACTGATGATAAGGCTGTCAGTTACTTATATGTCATTATTATTAAATGTCATTATTGCACTGTGACATTAATTTATGTAAGGAATATTTTATTTGCAAATAGTGATTGGGAATATATTAATCTTGCGATTTTATTTTCATAATCGTACCTATCTAAGGTACGATTATGAATATAAAATTGCAAAATTATAAGATGAAGAGAAATTATATTAGAACTAGATATCAGTAACATTCAACATTATAAAAAAATAATGAGATGGAGTCATACTATAATACCTAGGGTTCCGTGTAAAGTTTAATACATTTTTTGCATTTTTTTTTTTTTTAATAATTTTATTTCGTACTAGCGGCCCGCCCCGGCGTCGCACGGGTAAAAAAAGGCCCAGCCTTTCTCGAGTTTTAATCAGACTAACGAACAACAATTCATTTTTATTTATATAGATTTGTTGTTATAGTGAAATGAAATACATTCTTCTTGGTACCACAAACAACAGCACAATAGTTATAGTGGCAACGTTACACATCTTGCCAAAAAAATTCAACTCTCTTGCTATCACGGTTCTCGACGTACAGTACAACCTGGTGACAGACGTACAGACGGGCAGATACGAAGTCACAGCAATTGCGTCCCTTTTTACCCTTTGGGTACGGAACTCTAAAAAGGGATATTTACTCCTAATTACTCGTTAGGTACTTAATCGGTAATGTGTAGTAGACTCATACTTATCATTATAATTTATTTTTATTAACCAATATTCATTTGACCGGAACGAGCTACGTTAACAATGTGCCAACCCAACGCGCACACCTATTATATTAAATGGATTCTTGAAAGAGCACTAACAAGGAGATATATTAACGATAACATACATATTGTATGTATTAATATGAATCTTTCAAACTTATCCCTACTTTTAATAAAGCATAGAAAATTGGGAACATAGACCTACTGCTAAAGTTATAAAAGCTGTATTGCTCTAGAGGATCTGTGTGCCAAATTTCATGTAAATCGCTTCAGTAGTTTTTGCGTGAAAGAAGAACAGACAGGCAGATATAATTACTTTCGCATTAATAATATTAATAAAAAGGAAAATTCAAACAAACCTAAAAAGTGAGGTTTATCACTTATTAGAAATCATTCATATTTAATAATAGTATGAATTAACTTCATTATAAAATGTATTCTAATACGTATGTCTAAAACAAAGTTACAAGGATATACGAATATTTATTACAGCATTGCAAAGGAATAAGAACAGTCTTCGTATGTCAGAATCACTAGAAATGTCCACGCCGTTATTTAAAAAGGAAATTATAGTCGTCGTGTCCTATTTTAGATGCGATGCATTTATTTATTCTTTGGGCGTACGATAAATAACACGCAACGAGCGACGGGACATCCGATTTTATTTTTATATGCTTGAGGTTAACACACGGCCGAAATGGTCGGGTCAGTCCACACTGATAAATTTTACCTTTCTCAAAAGCAATAATCTAAATATAAAATAAAAAAATAACCCATGATTCCAGAATATTAGTTCCCTTAAAAGTAAAAGTTCATATTATTTTGTAATGTGCATGTGATGCGCTTTCATTTGAGTCACCACTCGAGTATATTTGCGATTTTCGGTTTTCCTTCCCCACTTTTACTCTCATAACTTTTAAACGAGTCAACGGATTTACATCAAACATGGTCTAAGAATACTCAAGCAAAACTCAACATCCATACAAAAATAAATCAGAAATCCGTTCAGGAGCTATGATGCCACAGACAGACAGACAGACACGTCAAACTTATAACACCCTTCTTCATGCGACGGGGGTTAAAAATACGAATATGATACGGAAAATCCAGACATATGTACAATAATACAATATGTGATATTATTTATTTATTATTATATTAACAGTAACAATATATTTAAGCAGCAAACTAGGTAATTATTTACATTAATCTTACATTGAGCGGTGCAAAAGATTAGGTACCTACTTAGAAACGCATGAACAGTCTACTTAAAACATTTGCATATGTCACCCCACACTATCTTTATACAGTCTTTATATAAATAAATCTTCATATAAATAAATATATTACCCTCATGTAAATAAATCTAAAATAGTAATAGTCATTGAACTCCTCCAAATTTTTTGTGTGTTTTTAAGTGGGTTCGAGAATGGTTTAGATTCACAATACGGTCAACCAGGTGCGAAGCGGGGGCGGACCGCTAGTAATTATATAGCTTTCTGGTTGATCTACATATTTCATTGTTCTGCATTACGAAAAATGCACACGTGTAATGCCCGCATATTGCTGTGATATTTAGTAGAACCGACCACACGCGCCGTGCGTCAGGAATTACGCCCTCTACAGCTAATGACACCAACCCAGTCATTAAGGACTTAGCTGAGAACATGAGCTAGGACAAATATAAATTTGAAAGGTATGAGATGGACTCATACTACAACAAGGGTTCCGTGTACAGTTAAAGACACTTTTGCAATTAAAAAAAATACAATTGAGTAAGACACCATTTTTTTTTAAAGTGCAAAAAGATTCATCCAAAGCGGTCACCCATCCAAGTTCTGGCATCGCGAAACGTTGCTTAACCTCGTAAAAATGACGTTTGTTGTATGGGAGCCCCATTAAATATTAACAGAATTACATCATCCCTTAAAAAATGTAACTCTCTAGCTATCACGGTTTTTGTGATGCCAGACAGACAGACGACGAAGTCTCAGCAATACGGGTGACGCTTTGTATTGAGTCTCTTTTAAAGTATGTATAATATCTGGTATATTGTGTTAGGAGATCTCGCCCTACCTTGGTACTCAAACAATATTTTTAAATGTTTACAAAACGTAGTATTTTAAGTAGTTAAAAGTTTAAAATACGTTTTGATAATATTCAATAATTTAGTCTACGTACCAAGGAAGAGGGACAAGAAATTAGCTTTGTAAAAAAAAGCCTGTTTGTCGATAATAATCAAGTTGACAGGTGTGCGGCGCGCATATTTTTTTCGCGTACGCTTGAGGAAAAGCGCTTCGCCAATTTCGAGCGACCTTTACTTCGTCTTTAAATGGTAGTTATTATCGATATTTTTTGTAGCGCTGAGCTTGATCATTTGTTTTTAAGTTTCAATTTACTTAATACGCAATTAATTTTATTAATCAAAAATGTTATTTAACATGCAGAATTCTTCTACTTCAATAACGGCCAATTTATTACACGACGCTGTAAACTAACGAACTATGCTATCTTTCACACAAAAACAGATTTCTACAGTAAGTTTTTTCAGAGTTTCCCTAAAATTATTCAGACCATTTATATTAAATGATCTTCAATTTAAACCCTCTGAATGTCTTTTGAACTGATTATTAAATAGAAAACTATAGAAACCAGTCGCAGCGCTTATATTTTTGATTGAATAAATCGACCGCAATTTTTGCGAAATTATCTAAATTACCCCAACCACAAAACAACTCAATAACAAGCAGCTTCTCGCCTCAAAAAAAGATTGAAGGCCACAAATAACCAACCTTCTTTGTATCGATAAGAAGGAGCATTACGAAAAAAAAGGCAAAAACTAAGGCGCGTGCACACCTGTTGTGGAACAGATAATACACATCTGCCGCTAATGAATATTGAACGATCTCCGGTAATTTGCGATTTGTAGATAGCCAACTTAAATACTGAGTAGAGTTACTCACTTGAATGGAACTAGTTGGAGCTGATACGGATCTAATCGGAGATCTTTAGGTCCTCCACTCTATAGAAACATTCACTGGACAGATAAATTGTAGAATATTTCCCGCTGTTGTTTATTTGTAAGTTACGGTACCTACGGTAAATATATAGTTTCGGTCCGAGACTCGTCTACGTGGCTGTCTGGATATTCCAGTCTTAAACCTAGGTGCGCTTAGGGGTTTCTTTTGATAATACTTTTAAGGTATGGTTGACGCTACGCCTACAAAGACTACTCGTTAAGCAAGGGTTTAAAAGTTTTTAAGTACAAATATGTGCCGCTTGAGAACAATAGAGAATGTTTTGTTAATTTAATAAGAGTTTTCTAATTACTTTTTTTTCCACACATCATTTTACCCCGTTACGGGTACTAGACATCTGATATACTTAATATAATAGACATAATAGAATATATATATTTTAACTATACATATTATTAAACACCCAGACAAAGGAAAAAGTGCTTGCAAAACATACAAACACTTGAACCCTGAACGGGAATCAAACCCGCTACCTCTTGAACAGCAAGCGGAGTTTCGCCCACCGTGCCACTGAGGCAGGATATAATGATTTATTTATTCTGTTACACACTAATTTACCCAGAAATATACCTCCACTAAGAATAAAGTTTATCGCAGGCAATTTTACGAGCTTTCCAAGCTCATTAACTATCAAAGATAGAATACAATGCAGGCCCTACGGCGAACCATAGCTTTGAATTATCCGGATATATCAGTAATTCTCTTGGCACAGTGACCGGTAGACCTCAGGTCATATCGTGGTAGACCGTGGACCGTCCGTTATGGGCAAAACTGCGATGTTATCTTACTGACAGATATTTTGTAACCACTGGGCATGCATTCTGTGTTGCATTACTACACAGAATGCATGTCACGATTTACATGGCACGTTCGGAGAATAGATTGTAACTGTGTTATCAGGTATATATTTAATACATACATACACTTTTGATGATCCCACTACACGGGGATTTCTCTCTTGACGAGAGAGATTAGGTCATAATTCATCACGCTGGCCGAGTGCGGGTTGTTGAATGACACTGATTGAGCATAATATTTCAATGCTTAGCTAACTGCTTAATACTATAGCAACCATACATCTAGCAAAATGATTGTAAATCTATGAGAGGAACAGCATATTTTATTATTTATAAAATTGGACCTATCAAACAAAACTTTTATGTTTTTTACAAAGCGATAAACCCCACTTAAAGGTTAAAACTAATATTCTAAATTTGTGTATAAAAAATTAAGACGAAGTAATCCGCACCGTACCCGAACTCACTTCTTCCATTATACATTACTTCGTCTTAATTTTTTTTCTCTACACAAAATTAGAATATTATTATTAAACAATGTACATATTTAAACAGTAGATTTATATTATATCTTTCAATGCAATCGCTTGTAAAAGCTCGGAGCTCTTTTTTAAGCAGTGTTTTTCTATATTTATCAATCTGTTTTTGGGCCGAAAAGAATGTACATGTAATTTGGTATAGTTTGGTATGTAATTTGCAGATTGCTTTAGACGAATTATAGAAAAACATAAGCTGCCTGTGAGCCTAGCTTGTTAGTTACAATACAAAAACTATAAGAAAGTGTGATATAATAGATTAGAAACGCTATGACTTCTCACAGTTTTTAAATCAGTACGGGCGAGATACTCGTTATATGTAGAATAAATTATGATGATTGATGTTACCAGTTCAGGAGGTCAAACAACCTATCCATAAACGTTACTGACGCATTGTCAGTCTAATGGTCACTTTTACCTTAGATTCCTAATCTGTTCATTTAAAAGGATTATCCTGCTTTAAATAGCTTATAACCTCACTCGATAAATGAAAAATAAATAGGTAGGCAGGTATTGAACATTTTTAATACCGATCCATACCATGACGCCCAGTACCCGTAACACAAGCTAAGAGCTTACCACGGGGATAGATGTGAGTAATGTGCGGAAATATTTATTGGAATTAATATTTATAACATAACTTTCAAGCACCTATTCAGCTATTTGTACCTGTTCGTAAAGACAAGAATGTGTATATTATCCTTTTAGGTTTTCTTCATTAAATTTCATCAAACATAGTGCCCGATGTTGAGTTGTCGTACGTAGTGTTATTGCGCTAGCATTTGTTTTT
Organism: Gymnoscelis rufifasciata; assembly: GCA_929108375.1. Lineage (NCBI taxonomy): Eukaryota > Metazoa > Arthropoda > Insecta > Lepidoptera > Geometridae > Gymnoscelis > Gymnoscelis rufifasciata. The sequence continues at coordinate 3,913,290 of OV815320.1, forward strand.
ATCTGGGAAAGTTGAAACTTTTGTTTTATTGACGCTGACGCAAATTTAAATAAGAATTTCGGAATTACTTTTTTTCTGTTGACATACTATTCGAGATTTATATAAGTTACTAGCTGACCCCAGCAAACGTTGTTTTGCAAAACTTTTTTTTTTTTTTCAAAATGAAAAATCGATGTTGGCCGATTCTCATAGATAGCGGATAAGCACAAAAAATTTCATCAATATCGGTCAAGCCGTTTCGGAGGAGTTCGATTACGCACCCCGTGACAGAAGAATTTTATTTATTAGATAGTTTTCTTTACTCCGTTTTGTCAAAAGCCTATGCAATAATCTTGGTAAGTTAGAGCAGGCAATTTTTACTTACTTAATTTAATCAATGTTTTCAAAATCTGATTAGGCAAACTCGGTAACGCAATACAAGTGACGAAGTGTCTTCGAACCCAAGACGTGTGTATTTACACATCGCACAAGCAACATTACTCAAACTGTAATGACAGTTTCTCGGAAGTTGAGCGCCGGATCTGTGAATAGTGACGCATTAAAGTTTTTAGTGCGGTGAGGTCACCGTGTGTAAACTCGAAAGGAGGTTTTCAAGTTGAGTAAGTTCTGAGTAACAGCTGGTACCGACATGCTAAAGCGAAAGTGTGTTAGTAACTTTATCAGGGAACACAGAACAACAAGAATCATCGTTACGCATCAGTCATAGCTATATTATGATTGTGATGAGATAAACGTGTGTGACATCGACGTATTTAAGAATAATTTCATGGAAAATGTATTAATAATTCAATCTTTGATAAAGTTCTAGATAATAAAGTACAGGCATCAAGGCACTAATGTTGAGACTAAGTGAACGTGAATGTTGAACTAAGTGATGGTTTATGAAAAAGTGGGTTACGTTGGTATAATTTTAGTTGAACCAAGCACGTTTTAAGCCTTTACCTATTGATAGATTAACAGCAATCAAATGCCTTCCTAGCTGATTCGTTACGAGCATAAAAATAAAGTGTAGATAAATTGCGTGCGTAGTAAAGACTTGTTTTTGGCTAAAGAAGACTGGTCAGGCGACCAAACTACCAAATCTTTCGAGCCCATACGTAAGGTATAACAGAATGTGTGTATAATAATATTAATTAGGGGTTTTGTTAAATTAATAATTAATTAATAAATGTGCAAACATGATAGCAGCTATAGCTAAGTAGTAAAGTAGGTAGAAACGTACCTATCTAAGGTAGGTTTCTGTTGAATGACTTATTATAGTCAAACTATACACAGAAGAAGGTATGTCTATTTATTGATAATAAAGAACTGCACTCATTTTGAAAGTAGACCAGTACCTACCTAACTATTTCTTCGTAATTAGGTAGATTCCCACTAATCCTTAGTCATTAGTGTAACCTTGCTGGGTAAGTCAAGGATCCAGATAAGAGGGCTTCCACGGCGGATGCCGAAGTCATGACTCATCGTGATCTTGGTCCCGTAACGTCTGTCGTGTTACTAAACAAGTTTGATGACGAATGTTAGCTCGATTTCGCAGGTTGATGGGACTTAGTAGGTTAGGTAGGACAATGACGCTTCTTTTAGAACGAAGTTTATTTGGTAACAGTTTCATTTAGAAACGATAGGACGAAAATTGTTTGAGAAGTGTTTTTTCAGTGCAGTACAGGTCTACTCTATTATTATATGAGTGCTACATAGATAGGTACCTACTTTGTTTTTAAAATGTTTTATTTTGAAAGTAGGTACATACCTACCTATAACATTCTGTGCTTATAATAGATACATTCTAACTTTCCAAACTTTGTGTGCCTTTATTTACCCGTTATTTATATAGGTATGTGAGATACCTAACCTGTTAAAAAATTAAAGATATAGGTACCTATTTATAAAAGATCGGACATTTCCGGTTAAAATCTTAGTTATGGAGATTTTGGCACACATTACGAAAATAGGTACGAGGTACGTACCTACCTATTTTCTGTCAAAGGCTAACAGTAAAAATGGTACCTACTGCAACAAAGTCGTAACATTTAAAAGATTGAAAATTTGTATTTTTAAAAATTTTTTTTCTTTTATAAACTTATTATTGTAACTTAGAACATTTCAAGTAGGTACTTATACTGTACATACCTACAACTAACACTTCTCAGGGTATTTAGAATTATATCTCAAAAACAAGCTACTAGATTAGGAATTTTTTTTGTACTAATTATGACTATCTATGCCATAAGACCCTCCAAACAAATCAATTTAAAACTAAGTGGTTAGGAAAAATTAAGGGTTACTTAAGTAAGCTTAAACACAGACGATAAACTAATACAGCTGTGCGAGTGATAAGAACCCTGGAATTGGGCTGGGACTGTACCGACGTGGAATGCGAATCGGTTTTATCCTGCGCAGGACGAACGAACTTACTAGGTACGTAACATAGGTACAAATAGTTAGGTTTGTAACATACAATTCCAAAACTACGGGTAAATTAGACTAAAGTACGTGTATACAGTAACACTGCAAATATTATTTTACCCCAGTGCAATAAAACGCAACAAACAATCGCCCAGGCGACAGCCCTTTCGCAAAATTTACGAGGGCTGCGCCCGACGACAGAGGGCCATGTTATTGTGCTTTTGGGGGCGCTGTGGCGCTCTGGGGAAAAAACACAACATTTACCACACGTAGTAGCATATAAATAAATTTACTTTAATCAATAATGAACAACTTTTCATTTATACATACCCACAAGGCAAATAAAATCTCGAGATGAGTAGGTATTGATCACATGTATACAAATCACAAGATATCAAAACCAGATAAATTTCACCACATGGAAATAAAAGGTAAAATTGATAGTTTTTACACAGAACTACTTAGTTTTATGATATTTTCATTCAAATACACAATAACATCATTTTCGCGCAAAAGCACATGCGTACTCCCTCAACGCAACCCGCTAACTGACTGAATGAATGAAAACAATAATAGAATGAACATGGAGTGTTACCGCCGCAGTGCATGAATGAGTCAGTGAAAGGCTAAAAAAAGAATGAGATTTCTGTTTTGATTCGTTACTACTAGCTCTATCTATCGGCCAGTGGAATACTATTTATGTGCGCCACAGACATAGAATACTTTTTAAGCCACAGATAATATCTGTTATATTAAAACTGTTTCAGTGCATAGTCGACATAGCTAGTCTGTTGTCAACCAACAGTCCACACTAGCTCAGTGGCTAACTTCATTGTATTGATCTGTCATGCTAGTTTTGTGATTTTTTCTTCTGTCATTCATTCTGTTACGTCAAAAATGGAGGAGGAACGTCTTTTCGATGAAAGGGTTTCTATTCGGGAATCAGCTCGTCCTCTTAAAAAATACGGGAGCACTTGCAATCACATGAAAAGGAACGAGGAATATATCAAGCATGTGATGTGTAAAGGCGATACCTTGCAAGGGCTTGCCCTCAAATATGGTGTAACTGTAAGTGGTAACTACTTCGCACTAAAAGTGAATTTTCAGTTTACTTTTGCTTGTAGTCGTGTTTGTTTGGTAATAAAATGTGTTGTTCGATTATCGTAGATGGAGAAAATAAGGAGAGCGAATAGACTATTCGCTTCGGACAGTTTGTTTTTGAGGGAATATTTGTTGATTCCTGTCACCAAAGAATCTCCATTCTACGAGAATGGGGAGCGAGTAACGGAGCCAGCGCCGCCGAGCCACCGCGCCTCGATAGGCGGCATGCCCACGACGAGAGAGTTCTCGCCAGGCAGTCCGGATGAGAAGAAAACCTTTGATGAGTTCCTCAGTAGACTGGACTCATCATTAGCTGACATCAAAAAACATGTTGAGAAGACGAAAGAGAGTAGCGAGTGAGTACCGCTTTATTTATAACAATACAAAACAACAATAGGTATTTAGATTTGTGCAAGCATAAAAGTTCAAGCATAAAGTCCCAAAAGTTGAGTTTATGTGTCCTACTGTTTCTCTCCGTAGATCTATGCTGAGCATCTTAATAAATATTAGATGATTTAAAATCAATAACAATCTGCAAAGTCTAACTAAAACTAATAGGGAACAGTGTGATTTATGGCTTGAACAGGTTAACCAAAATTAATATAGCCCAAAAAATCCACAATAGGTTAAATCATATTTTAATGGTTATAAAACTGTAAATGCCTTTAAATTGTAACTAGGGCTTGAAGCGAAAAGTAAACTAAATGATCAGGCAGACCTCCAATTGGTAACTTTTATTTGAACTCAGATAAGGCATGTAGGTATTTGTACAGTTATGAAATTTTCCAGAGGTTATCAGACTGACAAAATAAATATGATAACGCTTAGTTGGAGTTCTGATATTTAAATAATCCAATATTATTCACATTATGTAACCTACATTCTCAATTCATATAGTTTGTGATTTTTCACTGTATGCTAAAATGAGAACATACTTGACTTGTATTAAAAATGCATAATAATCTTAATCCCTTGAATTGCTATCAAGTGTCCCCTTAATAATATTTTTCATATTTATACATGGAATATGTACATTGAAGTCAGTTCTGCTATCTTATGCTGAGATATTTCAGTTATTGGATGCAATGTAGTTGGTATGGTAGAATTAAATAATGATAATTTTGAATTATTATTTAATGAAATAAAATTGTTTGTGCCAATTTCTGTTGACATAACAAACAACATTTATCTAATCATACTGTTAGTATGATACAGATGTCTACAGATACAAGGTAATTTCTAGACACAAAAATATGCTGCTAACCCCAAGCTGGGGATAGCCAGACTGTATTGTTTGAGCTTCTATTAGGATATATAACTATCTCGAGAAAAAAATGAAAATAGTTATAGTTCTAAAAACTATAGGGTCATGTAGTTCAGGGTTAAAGTTTTAACTCGTTAATCCCCAAGCGGTAGCCGGTTACCGCTTACCTGACCTTATTACCTGAAGTAAGGGTCAAGGAGTTAATTAATTCATGATTGAAATAAATTGGGACAGTGTGATTACAAGTTTACAGAGAAATACCCATAATATAATAAGGTGGCTCTCATGCAACAAACTTGATTTTCATAAAGTTAAGCACCATAGCACAAAGGCTCATTCTGGGATTTTTAAATTTTTTTAAGTTTATACGCATTTTTCAACAATATGTATAAACTAAAAAATATTCAAAATGCAAAAAATATTTGTTGCACCTAGCATTCCATGTATAGTTTATACACATTTTTCAACAATATGTATAAATTAGACAAGGAATAATTATAGGTGTAGTATGTATGAGTCCATCTTATACTTATTTTTTTTAACTGGTATAACTAGATCTGTTGCTAGATCTTTCTAGCCTTAGATTTTAACAATAACTACTATAATCCAGCCTATTTTGCAAGCTTCCTTACATGCACAAAACTTGATGCAATACATTAATAATGAGTGCCATAGGCAGCCTAATCGCTAACTACCAATCTCTTCCAGGCACAGTGTTAACCTTATAAATAACTTAATAGTATCAATATACATAGTCATTATTGCTACATTCTAATTACCTTTGATAATAGGTACTCATCAAATATTGGTTTACAAGGTGCAATATAAGTTATTGCAGCAAGATAAGACTTGATGATATCAGCTTATTGCTATTACTGATTGTACAGACTGGTACATGGTTATTGTATTTAAGGAATTTATGTAACAAATAAAAATATTAGTTTTAATTATAGTATTATCGCCATGAAGTGACATTGATATAGAATAACTTGACCACAATATTACTTAAGTTTATCATAATTGATAGTTTCATATGTTACGGAAATCCATTCTAAGTACTAAATATTTGGTTCCAGTAAAGCATTAATTCTGTACACACCATTTATCATGATTTTATTATGATTTTTTAAAATGTTATCATGATTATCGCAATATGAATTTAATATGAATTTGACTGCTTCAGTGGCGCGGTGGGCGAGGGTCCGCTTGCGGCGCAAGGGGTAGCGGGTTCGATTCCCGCCGAGGGTGAAAGTGTTTGTATGTTCTGCAAGCACTTTCTCCTTGGTCTGGGTGTTTAATATGTATAATAAAAAATATCTATATATGTATGACTATTATAATAATTCTTTAATAATTCTTTATTGCGCACACAATTATAAAACAAACATAACAATATTTAATTATTTATATTATTTATTTATTTAATGATTTGGTTAAGTTCCTCAGTAAGTTAATCTGTAAAAAAAAACCGTACCGGCAATGATGGTTACAAGTACTAAAAAATGTAGTAACATCTTACTCAAATTATTAGGAATATGCTTTACCTACTAGATTGATATAACAATCTACATAATATAATGTTATCAAAGTAGGTATCTGAGTTACCTCGTATTAATTATCGTAAAATTTGTTAGCATTTGAAAATTAAATTATCCATAATGGAACTCGAAATATGTGTTTATATATCGTCTTCATTAACAACTTTCGATATTCATTAATTAAACTTACTTATAATAAACTAGCTGTGCCCTGCGGTACTACCCGCGTTATAATGGATGAAGTACTCACCAACAACATATTTATTTGAATAAAGATTAATATTATTATGTTGATACAACTTAAACAAATTATTTCGACCAAATTAGGTACCATAAAATCGGTTTTTGTGAGTTAATCTTAAAAGATAGACCTAAAGGACTGTTTTTTAGATCATTAAAAGAGCTATTATTCTTTAATACATATTTTTTGTGTATCTTGAACCGTTTTCACGGCGCACGCAACGGAAGGCTTCAAAGATGAACAATTTCTCCCGTTTTTTACACATTTACCACTATATCTTTGCTCCTATTGGTCGTAGCCTGATGTTTTATAGCCTATAGCCTTCCTCGATAACTGGACTATCCAACACAAAAAGATTATTCAATTCGAACCAGTAGTTTCGGAGATTAGCGCGTTCAAACAAACAAACAAACAAACTCTTCAGCTTTATAATATTAGTATAGATAAAATACAGATTGATAATCGAGATCTAGACGATTTAAGCAGTTGCTGTTGATAATAATTAAAAATGTATACTCTGTAATCCATACTAATATTATAGATGTGAAAGTAATTCTGTCTGTTCCTCTTTCACGCTGAAAATACTAAGCCAATTTAAATGAAATTTGTACACAGATTCTCTACACCCTGAGAAAGGACATAGGCTACTTTTTACCGTAGTAATTCCATTATAACGCGGGTTACACCGCGGTGCACTACTAGTATCAAATATATGTAATATAATAAAAAATATGAATTATATTATCTAAAGAAAATAATATACCGAAATAAAATTTATTATTTTGAATTATCCTACTAATATAAACGCGAAAGTTAGTAAGGATGTAAGTGTTTTTGTTAGTATTTCACGCAAAAACTACTTAATACATAGATTTATTGAAATCTTTCAATTATTTAGCATAGATACATATGAGAATGACATACCGCGGTTAAATATGTCTTATCTTCCACGAGAAAATCGATTATTATATCGGTGAATAAATGGTCACATATTTATAATACGACTAATCAATTGATCTCACAACAGCATTCAACCCCAAACTATTACGCAGATTATCTATAGTACAGTACTATGGATAATCCATGCACGTCACTAACTGGTAACCAATTACTGCATACAAACCACTAGGTACTGCAAATGGTTACCAGTAAGCGACGGATACTATACATGCTCTGTATTAGCACTAATAAATTTTATGGATCCTAGGTGTCAGAGACATCTTTTAAATATTTTGACTGCCTCAGTGGCGCGATGGGTGACGCAAGATGTAGCGGGTTCGATTCCCGCCCAAGAAGTTTTTGTATGTTCTGCAAGCACTTGCTCTTTGATCCGGGTTTTTTCTAAATATAATAAAATATCTATGTATGTTTGTCTATTATATTAAGTACTAGTGCCCCGCCCCGGCTTCGCACGGGTTATTATTCAATTTTTTTCCCGGCAATTATTCGATTTTTTCTCGCCTTTTAAACCTTCCCTAGAGCTCCACGAACATTTCAAGACTATGATAAGATAAATCCGTTCAGCCGTTCTCGAGTTTTAATCAGACTAACGAACAACAATTCATTTTTATTTATATAGCATACCCGTAACACAAGCTTAGAACTTACCACAGGGCTGGATGTTGTTGTGTGGATTGTCCGGAAATATGGATTTATTTATTTTAAATACCAAGACCGGTTGATGACATAACGGCAGGGAGCTAGTTAAGAAACCGAGAATTCTTAACTAGATTTTGTCATATGCCAATTTCATCATCTCTGTTAACTTCCAAGCTCCTCATCCTCATAAAAACAGCGCGAGTCGTGTGATCTGAGCTAACCAAGGTCAGCAGACGCATTCTGTAAAAAATCGAATCCGAACTCGAAATCACTCAAGTGACCGAGCTCACTTCGAACGCTCGTCACTGAGGCGCTACAGGCGCTATCGAGTTTTACAGAATACAAAACTGTTAAATCACCACGGATTCAGCTTAGTAAGGATCGAAGTGAGTTTACAGAATGCGCCCACAGACCACAGATGCGCGGCGAGTTGCAAGCCGAAGTATAACGGCACTTTCTATACCAGTCACATGATGTTTTTATGGGCTGCACAAAGAATTAGCTGCAATGAAAACAGTTAGTGTTAAAAGACCTTGAATATTCTCCTCTCGCTTAAATCTTTGAATAACAATGTATAGATGTTAACTTGCGCTAAGTAAAAGAGAATTTGCTCAAATTAAATATGCATTTATTTGCCAAAAGCATGGTCGGTACAAAACGGATTCGTTTTCTGATATTAGGTTTCAATATTAAACAGCAATGTATAGATTTTAACTTGCGCTGAGTAGACGAGACGTTTGCTCAATGAAATATGATTTTTTTTGTTAATATGGTAGGGACAAAACGGATATTTAGTCTGTTATAAGATTTCCAATACTTACCAGTATGTGTGTGTGTTAGTCAAGTAAATAATGTGGAACCCATTAAATACATCATGAGATTTATTATTAAAAATAAATATGATATCTGTTGGATTCAGATATAACCAACTCATGAATCGAACACTATAATAACTGTGAATAACTACTGAATGGGTTTTATCGATCATTCATAATTTACGTCAATTATGGTTCATGTGAATTCCACCGCAAATAGTGCGTTCGACATTAATTAGTAATTACTTACCTTATAAAATTATTCGAATTGCTATTCAGAGCTTTAAATAATTCCGCTATAGCATGAATACAAAGCTTTGATAAAAAAAATAGGTTTAGGGAATAAAGATTTGTGTTTAAAACTAGCTTTTGATTGATGCCTATGCCCATTTTTCAGGGTTCCTTACCCAAAGGGTAAAACGGGGACTTATTGCCGGGCCATGATAGCTAAAGAGTTGTAATTTGTGGAATGATCTATTTCTGTTGCCGCTATAACAACCAATACTAAAATCCATAAAATATTAACACCTAAAAATATATTGTAAAAAGTGTATATGGAACCCTATAGTAGTATGGTTCTATCTAATAGTTATCAAATCCATACTTATATTATTAATGCGAATGTTACTCTGTCTTTCTGTTCCTCTTTTACGCAAAACCTACTAAAAGGATTTAAATGACATTTGGCACACAGATTCTCTAGAGCCTGAGACATAGGCACTTTTTACCACGAGAAAATCCATTAAAATGCGGGTAACAATACGGGACACTACTAGTTCATTATAATTTATTTAGTTCATCAAGGTAGCAGCATTTGTCATAACGGTCATGTTTCTGTATCGAGTAATACTGACACATTGACCACAAGTGTTTGCTTCAGATAAATTTGCAAATTGGACTGGTTTATAAGCATCATGCTGGCATGCCAGTCCATTCGTGTGCTAAACCGAGATACTGTTGTTAGATCATTCTTATGCAATAACACTTTTGCCGAACGGTCATCGCATCATAAATGTTCCACATTTTATGATTGAACGTCTGTGAAAATATGTTTCGTGACGTAATATGTAATATGGTACTATTTTTTATGTGTTTTGAATTTGGCATATGCATTTTTAGATTATAACTAGCTGACCACAGTGAACGTTGTTTTGCAAAATTAGAAATCGATAGTAGCCGATTCTCAGACCTACTGAATACGCATATAAATCGGTAAAGCTATTTCGGAGAAGTACGGTAACTAACATTGTGACATAGACATTTTATATATTAGATATCCGTCCAGCAGGGGTTAACTGTTTGTATGTTCTGCACACTTTCTCCTTGGTCTGGGTGTATAATATGTATAGTATAATAATAATATAAAATATCTATGTATGTATGTCTATGATTTTCTGCCTCAGTGGCGCGGTGGGCGAGAGTCCGCTGGCGGCGCAAGAGGTAGCGGGTTCGATTCCCGCCGAGGGGTCAAGTGTTTGTATGTTCTGCAAGCACTTTCTCCTTGGTCTGTAGTATATCAGAATTGGAAGTATATCAGATGTCTAGTACCCGTAACACAAGCTAAGAGCTTACCACATGGCTAGATGTTGTTGTGTGAATTGTCCGGAAATATTTATTTATTTATATTAAGTATATCAGATGTCTATTACCCGTAACACAAGCTTAGAGCTTACCACGAGGCTGTGATGTTGTTGTGTGTGTGTTTTTTAAATTTATTTAGGTCCGGGACATTAGCTTTTTTAATCCCCTCAATGTCTGAGTTGAGTGAGCTTATGAAGTAGGTTAATTTAATTGCTGAATTCGAAATCTACCAGAACTATGGACATACCTAATCATTGCAAAGTTCTTAGTTAGGAATACAAAATACAAATACAAAAATTATTTACAGCCACACCACAATATATGGGACCTTACATAGGAGATACATATTACATAAAATGGACGGCCTTATCACTAATAGCCTAGGGCTTATCTCTTCCAATTAATAGTGCAATATTTTTTTTTAAATGATCTGTTTAACATGTTCTTATGATACTTTACGCTAATAGTCTTGTGCATCACTGTTATACCCAAAACAGTTCAAAGTATGTATTATCACTTCATTATAACCGCCGCAACTCGGGTCATCGGCCGCGACGCTGTTATCAGCATTACCAGTGGACATTGTAAACGACCCCCGTCTTGCGAGTGAACATTATTTGCTCTAAAGCGACCGTGCTTATTGCGTATTAAGATATAGAGCGATTTTTGCAATGTGAAGATGTGCGGTCGGCGATGCGAGAGGCCAGTACTTGGATGGGTGCACCCAGTTTTTAAATTTTAAAACTTAAAAAATATATAAATACAAGGAACTGTCTTATTAATATATCAAACCTCTATGAGTATTATAAATGGAAGAAGCAGAACAAGACAGTGATGAATAGGCGTGATAGAGGCTTCTCTGACGAAAGCACAGCTAGAGCTGTGTGTTCATATCCACTCAAGAATAACAACAATAAAGAATAAAAGGACGCTTGAATAAAGAAACTCGCGAATGAAGGCCCTCCTACTCGGTGACAAGTCATTTTAGTGCCCTAATGGTACCCGAGACGCCACAATGGGTAACTTCCTTCCACTCGCCAGCCCTGAAATGAACCTTAATCCTCGAACATAAAACATTTAATCCTCCAACGATACGTGTAAATAAGTGTTTGCAGAGCGGCAGAAGTGATGTTATGAAAATACATTTTGGATTTCTTTGTTCTGTGAGTTGATTCTGGCTGGATTTTTGGCGTGAATGGCTTATTACACGTTTATGAGACATTCATGACGCGTTCTTTTAGCGGCTTAATTACTGTTGATATATTAAACAAGACGTGAGGCCATACAGGGTACAAATTGTTTTTGTGAAATGAGTTTACAATGACGACAAGTATATCTATTTATTAGAAAATTAAAAGGAAAACAACTTTGTTTATGTTTGTTTGGACTAAGAGTAAAAGCAAATGTACTCGAGTCATTGCGTCCTTGATCGGTCACACCATACAAGAAGTCATGTACTTACGTGAAATGTTAGAAACATGCAAGTGCAATGAAACTATGAATACGCAATAGACTTCGATCGATTCTGGTCTCACAATATTGAAATTGTCTAACACTTAACGTTTCTTTCATAATTTTAAGGTGACGACATAAAAGAGCATTTCGTAAGCATTTCTTCACGCATTTCTTAGTAATGTATTTGTCACTGTATAATGATACGAATCGTAAATTTCCTAGTAAAGTAATTAACTTACGTAAAATGATCAACGGCTGCTTAATTTTTTTCAGGTAATTGACCAATTTACGACTTTTTTCTCTATTTTAAGTAAAATGGTCTTTTGCCGTGAAAGACTGACAAACAAATAATCTTAAACCCATTAATGCTATTAGTACTTCTGGATAATAATGCCCACGAAAACATTCAAACGAGTGAGCATTTCGTTGTACTGTGTAGTCCCGGCACCTACGCGACACCTGCGCACGCGCAAAAATTAACAAATCATGGAGCGGCTTCCTGTTCCAGTGCCGTTGCGTTGTTTATAGTGAACAGCATTTCCAGCGCAAATTCACAATAGTAAACATTTATATACTCTCCTTTTTATCTTAATATTTCATCACAATTAGGTTAATTCACACATAAGCTTCTGTGTCGGTATTGTGCCGGTAACTGTGTCAGAACATTCGCTTCAATTATTTCAGTGAATCATGCTATATAATTAATTCATCCGTAAGACATCCACCGGACATAACTCAGTCGAGTGGCTTACATGCGCTGAGCCATCTTATACTATGATATCCTACTTATATCCTCCATTTGCAACCCTGCGAGTGCTAAATTATATATATTTTAACGAGCATTATTGTAGTGTTACAATTTCTTATCTATGAGGGAAGCCTGGAGCTGTGACCGTCCTATGCCAAAAATCATTATGATGATAATGTATGATATCACTGTAATAATTTAATTAAATACGAATGTTTTAGTGTGTGCGTGTGATTGATAAACGTTGAAACGACTGAATGGATTTAACTGATAATTCAAATAGGACTTAGGACTTGGAATACACACTTCCACCCACTTAGAATACATTCCAGAAAATACGAAAAAAAACACTGGGAGATCTAATTTAATTTAAATTCTTGGGAAGAGGGAGGCAAAAGAAAAGATGGATGGACTGTGTGAAAGAAGATATGTGTAAGAAAGGAGCGAGTGTTGAGATGACGGGTGATAGAGGGAAATGGTGTGGGACAAGGGCAGGATGATGATGATGACTCGATCTAATTTTATTTAGATCGAGGACTCAGCCGTGGCTGGCTATGAAACACTAGCTTTGATGCCCGTGGAAACAACGTATTTTCCCTCGGTAAAATGTTGCCTTTAGCCTTCCTCGATAAATGGGCTATCTGACATTGAAATAATTTTTAAAATCAGACCAGTAAGTAGTACGTAGTAGTCCTGTGATTAACAAACTCTTCAGCTTTATAATATTAGTAAAGATAATATTATATTTACACCATAATCTAGAAATATGACATTTTGTAAGTTTGCATTTTGTAATTACTGATCCGATTCCGAAAATTCATTTACAAATGTGTACATATTGTTTACGTTATCATTAGGTAAGTATCATCAAATGCTTTTATAATCATGCCGGTAATTAAGTAATCTAGTTTAGTACTATAATTTCAATAGACATGCTATTGCGTTCCTGATAGCAACACCGACAAACCTTTTATACATTCATTGTAAAAAGTGGGATTTACTCACGTAATGAACTAGAGTTGATAAACTATCGACGTTTCGGACTTCGGAAGTCAAGAGAAGGCCTTCATCGGGAGCAGTTCGCGCTCGCGAACTGGAAGGATCCGCTTTTTACAATGAATTTTTTCGTGTTACGTAATGTGGTCCGGAGGAGCCATCTACCTTCTAGGTCTTCATGCCCCATCTTAGACCACATCACTTCATACCAGATTGGTGGGTTCATAACAGATGAAGGCTTACCTAGCATAAAAAAATGAATAGTGTAACTCACGATGACTTTGTAAGTGAAATACCTTATACCGTTTAAAAAAAGGTATGAAAATAATAAGTAACTGATTAATGTATGACTAATATACTAAAAATGTAAAGTTTATCATTTAGAAAACATAAAATGCACACTCGACACCAGTGAGCAGTTAGTAAGTTTTTTCTCTTTCTTTTGTAACTTTAATTATATACAAGAGCGAGGCCCTCTAACACAAGTTTTTAAGCTTAAATTAGGGTCTTTACTACAGAAATCACTTCATGTAATTTGTTACAGAAATAAAGATTATTTTAAATTTTTAACATAAAAAGATGAATTATACCCGAATCAATGATTACGAATGCAGTTGCCTTAGTTTATCTAACTATTGTACAACGTGGAAGCTTGCCAAATCGAAAGGTCTTCCGTTGAAATAAGTTTTGCTTGTAAGACTGTGCCAAATGTGGTGTTTATGTAGGCCAATAAAGTGCAACTTGCATATCTTGACATTTATTCCGATGGAACACATACCTACGCATGAATTAGAGGAATTTTATTACATTTTTTAAGTGCTTGGTCAGGGCATACATACATCTATCTATATAAATAAAAATGAATTGTTGTTCGTTAGTCTGATTAAAACTCGAGAATCGCTGAGCTGATTTTGGTTTTAAAATGTTTGTCGTAGTCCAGGGTAGGTCTAAACGGTGAGCAAATAAGGAAAAATTGCCGGGAACTTTTTATACCCGTGCGACGCCGGGGCGGGCCGCTAGTAATAAAAGTATATCTATATACATATATGTATGCAAAATATGTATGTGGCTTGTAGCCTGTACGCTCTGAGCGAAGTGATCCTGCAGCCGAATCTTAGCCTATTACTAATACTAAGCCTGTAAAGAAATTAAATAATCTCTGACGTTTTAGAAAATAACTACTGCCTTAGTAGAAACTGTGTTGAGTCTGTGAAACGTTTAAAATAGGCCTTCAACACTACTAGTAACAATAAGTTAATACTCACAGTGGATTAGCACCATTAGATGGGATTTGATTAGCCTAGGACTCAATTTGTAATTAAATCTTAATTGGTCGGCCGAGAAAAATGAATTTCGAGAAAGTAGTTTTAAGTATACCACATTATCTAACTTATATTATAATATATAACTAAAGAATGTTCCCCCTTTGCAGTTATAGGCTTGTGCTCTAATACCACTTTATGACGTCATCAGTTTTATGCCTCTGTTTTGTGTAGGTGCAGGTATGACGTCAAACATATGGGTTATTTGTGTGCCTGCTTTTAGGTGCGCCTATAGAGGTATATATATTTTATAAATTCTTTTAATAAAGTGACTTTGCCCCCGTATTGATGTATAGCCGTTTTCTACACACAAATACATAATTCCTCAAAATTTCAACTCTGTAGCTATCACGGTTCTTCAGATACAGCCTGGTGACGACAGACAGACAGACGACGAAGTAATAGGGTCCCATTTTGCCGTTTGGGTACGGAACCCTAAAAATAACTCATTATAGCTTTACTTTTGAAAAAGTATGTCGGTAATTTATAATTTTGTATTCCTTAGTCTATTTTTGATGAGTTTTCTTACAGAGTTCAAAGAAATATAATTATTTATTTGTGTTATATTTATAGGAAGCACTCATTGCGAATTTTTGAACGTGATTGATTATATAAACTTGTCAGTTAATTCTACGTGATGTAACTATGTTGATCTTTGCAATCTATTTTAGTATATTAAAAACACTGAATTTATTCATCTAAGATTGGTATCGTCTTATAAAAGTGCTTTATTAAACGGATAGGAGTGAGTAGTGGAGTTATAATGATATAAGGTTATTATTATTATTGTAAGTTATTACTATTGGAAGGTAAAAGTTATTTCGTTTTTAGATCCAATCTGTGACAAAAATGTAATGGGATGCCGTCTTATCTTGAACACATTTACTAATGTACAGTTTAGCACTACAAAAAAAAAAGACACACATACATACGTGTTTTGTATATTCTGGCTAAGTTATCAAATTTTGTATGTGTATTTTTAATAAAGAATTTATGAGTATAATTATTATTATGAAAAAAACTTGTACTGTTTACTACAATGTTAACTACAATCATCTTAATATATATAAATCTCGTGTCACAATGTTTGTCCTCAATGGACTCCTAAACCACTTAACCGATTATAATAAAATTCGCACACCATGTGCAGTTCGATCCAACTTGAGAGATAGGATGGTTTTTACGACGTGAAAAATTTGAATAATTTCCGGGAAAATTTTATATCCGTGCGACGCCGGGGCGGGCCGCTAGTATCATTATAAAATCGGTAGTATGTATCTAGTATCATAACATTCATAACTATCATAACTTGCATAATTATACAATTCCTAGAGAATCTAAATTTAAAATTAAGGAAACCCGATTTCTAAACTTTAGTTTCCTTAAAAGTAAATACTCAAATTATTTTGTAATGTGTACGTGATACGCTTTCATTTGATACCCCTTTCGAGTATATTTGTAAATTTTCGGTTTTCCTTCCCCACTTTCTCCCCCATAGCTTTTAAACGTGTACCGTTTTCATTAAACATGTTTAAGATAACTCAGGCAAATCACATTTTTCGTGAAAAAGAAAATTGAAATCGCTTCATCCGCTCGTGAGCTACGATGCTACAGACAGACAGACACGTCAAACTTATATACCACCCCTCTTTCTTGGACGGGGGTTGAAAACAAATCGTTCCTTTCTTTGAAAACTAAAAGTCTAATAAAGCTTTAGTTCCTATGAACCTGTGTTATGAAATACACATCATCGGAAATTTTACTTCACATCTCAATTTTTTTTGGTATTTATTTATTTATAAAACACACATAACTTATGTACAGATACATGTTAATGGTAATAAGTTATGTCTGTATTGTGTTTTAGTTAGAAAGTAAAACTGTTTTTTAACTAATAAAATAAAATACCTTAAACCTAAAACGTTATATATTGCACATTGTATGTATATACTTAAAATAAAATTAAATAAAACATTATATACAAATCACAAGTACTAATAAACTTCTATGTAGGATAACTATAAGAGATCATTTTCCACAATTAACCAGTAGACTTCATCATCATCATCATCATCATCATCCTGCCCTTGTCCCACACTATGTGGGGTCGGCACAACATGTGTTTTTCTTCCATTTCCCTCTATCACCCGTCATCTCAGCACTCACTCCTAACCAGTAGACTTATTGAAATTAAATCTTAACGGCTCTTAGTGACTTTTTGACTTGACTTTGCTTCAAAGCAAGTCAAGTCAAAAAGTTTGAGCACTAGCCCTCGTATTGGTGTATACACCAACTGAACTTGAACTATAGTTCAATCCGACCACGTTAAACCGTAACTGTATTTTAATCCTGTTATCATTCGTTTAGTTGTCACCGGATCGCGTGCCCTATAAACAGGATCGCCCTATCTTTTGTGCTGTGACACTTGTTCTATACGGCAACGTAAACTTTAGCCATGGACTTGGCTGTATGACAATGACAGGCATGAAAGAAACACCATAATAAAGTATATCTAATTGTTTCTTATGAATAACCTGTTCCTGAGATGTTGGTTAAAGGTATAATTTTACAATAAATAATGAAATTCATAAACATTACATACATATATATTCCGTATTTTTTTCGACTGGATATGTCTCTGAACTCTGGAATGGACATTATCCATATACAAGGTATTAAACCTAAATCATTAAATGAATCCTGATCCATTCATTAAATGAATGGATTCTTATAATAAATCAGTAGAGTTTTATTTACAATTAATAAAACCGAAAATACCTGAAAAACTTATTTTTATTTATGATTTTGAATTCGCTTGAATTAAAAATTTACACAATTAAACATTTTATGAATAAATACCGACGTTACTTATTAACTTTTTACGGAATCTATCATAAACTCGCATTTTTTATATTTTTGCTTTCATGGTGTAAATACCCTATTCTGAAACCAATTATTAATCCGATGTAAGGGGTTAAACATTTCATAGCACATAGCGCTTCATCATCATCAGCCTATATTCGTCCACTGCTGGAAATAGGCCTCCCCTAATGAACGCCATAGCGCCCTGTTCTCGGCTTGACGCATCTAGCATCTGCCTGCAGTCTTTCGCGGGTCGTCATTCCACCTGGCCGGAGGGCGTCCCACACTACGTTTGCCGAGTCGCGGTCTCCACTCCAGACCACGTATACCCCAACGGTTATCAGTTCTTTGCACGATATGACCTGCCCTCTGCCACTTCAGTTTGCCAATCCTATGAGCTAAAATACAATACTCTTTATTGAACACAACACAATAGAACACAAAAAAAGATTAAAATGTACAAAAATTGTGTATCAATGGGCGGCCTTATCGCTGATTATGAGGGAACTCTTCCAGGCAACCTTGGGATGGACACAAATTATACGAATAATAGCTATGTCATAAATAAATAAAATAAATTAATATTTCCGGACTACTCACACAGCATCACCTAATCCCAAACTAAGCAGAGCTTGTACTATGGGTGTTAGATGACTGATATACTACACAGATACATTTTTTTTTGTAAACACATGTCATGTATGGTAACTTTGGTTCTCTGTCGTATCGCTTATTGTTATCTTAACATTTCCAGATTCGTAAAAGAGCTCGAGGACGGCTACGTCAGACACAGGCCAACAGCACGCCTGCGGCAGTCAGCGTCGATGGGAGCCTCCACGTCCACCTACAACGAGATCATACCCCCGCCGCTGCCACCGCCACCCGCCCTAACGCAAGGCAGGCGGGTCGACACGTCGCTGCGCCGGCTGGAGAGGACGCACGACGACCTGTTCCAGTTGTAGCGGCCGAGACAGCGCAGGTAACGTTATACACGTGAGCAATGCCGCTGGGACGCAAGGCAGGCGGGTACATTTGGGAGATTGAGTTTATCACGCCACTTATATTAAAATAAATAATTATTGCTGGACAATCTACACAATAACATCTAGCCCCGTGGTAAGCTCTGAGCTTGTGTTACGGGTACTAGACATCTGATATACTTTATATAATAGACATACTTAAATAGATTCTGTTTATTATACGTACACCCAGACCAAGGAGAAAGTGCTTGCAGTACATACAAACACTTGACCCCTCGGCGGAAATCCACCGCGCCACTGAGGTAGTAAAAAAAAATTTAATCTTAATGTTATTTTCAGATATGCGCGACTTCAATAAATGCTTTGCTGCTGTGAACTCCGAGGCACACGGTCAATCGTGCGATATTTATCACGGTATTGCGACATTGACGGAACGGACGGTGAGACTTCTCAATTGGACCCTAGTTACAAGTGTTACTATGCTATTACATGTTTCATAATAAGTCCTAACACTATGCCAGTTAACGAAAGTGAATATTATACTTAGCTAATCATAATAATATAATGTAATAATACAAATTTTGTATATCAAATATAAAGGTATCGACCGATAACCTTGTTATTAAACGATTTAATTATATTATAAACTAAAACGTATATAGGTATTCCTTTTGATTAGATGTATTATTTACTACGTATTTTCTTTTTAAGTCTGTTTCACAATATCCAATAAACCTGCTACTTCATGCGCCTTAAGCATGTCGCCCACCACGCCACGCAGTCAGCAGAGGCAGCTTAAATTCCCAAAAGAATTAAGTAATAGTTGGGTCATCTTTATCTTAATTTCAGCTTGTAGCTAAGTTTGCTCGGAGATGGTGAAATTGGCCCTTAGTGTTACGAGAATAAGGTGGTTAGATAATAGAAAAGTTAATGGAATTTTAGAACAAGATTTTTAATTGAACAATGGAAGTAACTGTTATTGTCTTAGCCGTGTTGGCTAAGTGGGAGGACACTCGACTTTGATTTCGAAGGTCGTGGATACAAACCTCTGAATTTTTCTTCTAGAAAAATTTATTTATTTATTACTTAAAATACTTAATTTGAACAAAAAGGTGGGCTTAATGTATGTGCGCTTTAAAGACGTGCTTTAACGGTGAAGGCAAACATCATGAGGAAACCGGCATGATCTGAGAACTTAAAAGAGTTTCAAGTTTTAATTTACCAACCCGCAATTGGCCAGCGTGGTGAATTAATGCCTAATCTCTGTCGTCAAGAGAGAAGTCCGTGTGTCCCAGCAGTGGGAACGTTGGTAGGGTGTTGTTAATGATGATTGTTTTTAGATTGTATGCAAGTATGTATTTCTGTTTCTTTGTGGCCGCCCGTAGCCCCGTAAACCTATTCTCTTTCGGGACTTATTGCTTATATTGTGAAACAGTTCTTAACGAAAACGAAACTCAAACAATACTATGTATACATGTATGTGAAAAACACTTTTTCTTAATAAGCAACAATGCTGCTATAGAAAATTAATATTTTCATTAATATTGAAGTACCTACAATAATAAATATTACCTCCAATAGTCAGCTGATTTAATCATGGCATCTATAATCTGTTAAAATATTATACATAATTTATATAATAATAATGGCACTAATGTATAGATGTTGAGCTTATAAATGTTAAATGTATAAAATTTTGTTATAAGTACATATTGTGTTATGAATAGTATTCCCTATAAATACTATTCATAACACAATATATAAAGTAAATATATAAAGTGAAACTCAGCGCCATAAGCATAGACAGTAAATATTTCCTTTTTTTTGGTTTATGGCATTTGTGACCTCTATGGTCAAGAAACTCTTCTCTCGTTTTGAAGGACTTGTCATAGATCAAACTGCTAACCTAGAATCAAAAAACGATATTCCTCTCTGTTTACTGTCTACGCTAGTGCTGAACTCTGGCGCGAGCAAATAGCAGTAATATCCCCTATTAATTGCAGATATTTCCATTTACCAACGAAATATTTTATCTTAAATTATTCACGTTAACTAAATATCAACTTATTGCTTCGAAGTCTCTTAAAATGCAAATTATATGTAACCTTTCGTATTTCTTGTAAGTTATTGTGATACACATATATATCAGCACATATGAAATATAATCACATTATGTAGTCACAAATATGTAAATAATATAATTATGTAGACAAAATGTCCCATAGTTTTAACAGTCATGTTACAAATTCATGTTATTAGTTATCACAAATATTATTGGAGCATAATATTTCTTAATATATTATGTGTTATGTCATCTCGAGTTATAAGAAAAATTGCGTGCCTTTTAGATAAAGAGAATCGGTTTCCGTTTCTTTTAAAAATATACTAATATAATATACTAATAAATTATAAAATATACTTAATATTTTCATCATGGAAATTATTTATTTTTGCTTTTTAGTTAAACTATAGCAGTCATCAGCAAAACGAAGAATATGGGAATGGGCAAAACAAAATCTGATTATTGGAGATTACTCGGAAAACTCTGAATTGATCCTTATTAAATTAAAATGGCCTTAATTTAGAGAAACTAGCTTATAGTTTGTTTTTTGTAGTTATTTATTTAACTTTTGTTCGATTTTGACCTTTTTTCGTGAACGGAATCCGATGTTTATATTTAAATTTGACTTGACTAGGAATTGTTGCCGTTTAAATTGAAAAAGGATCGGTTTAATAGTTCTTGAGCTTACTTCATAATGCGTAATTGGTGCATTTAAGACAGATGTTAAAATTTACTTGTTAGTCCCATTCTGTTTATATTTTCAGATTGAAAATAGTCCAGTCGAAATAAGAATTAAATGGGAATCATTCATATAGACCTGAAAAATGGTAGATAAATTAAACACACACATAAATTAAAATAATTATCTTATGTTATACATTGTTTCACCTTATTTTGACTGGTTTAAAAGGATAGTTTTTATTCAGCGTTCATATCTAAATAAACATGCATGGATATTCGTGTTGTTTAGAAATCAACATTAAAATTAAGATTGTTATTTGATATAGGCAGCTGTCCAATTTGACATTTTTTATAATCTTGATGATCTATACTGATATTATAAAACTGAAAAGTTTGTTTTTGAACGCGTTAATCTTAAGAACTACTGTTCCGTTTAAAAAATTGTTTCAGTGTTTGAAAACTTATTTATCGGAAGTCTATAGGCTGCTTTTTACCGCTGTAAAATACGATGTTTTGCGGGAAAATAAAAATACAAGAGCGACGCTGTAGCGAGTACAGCTAGGCTTTATATACAGGGTCGATTTCCCTAGTTATTTGTCCACTTTGTAAATGCAATCTATACGTTTTTTTGAGGTTTTTAAACTCACGAATTCTCAGTTGTTGAACTACTGGTGCTATGTTTCCGTTTCTTTGACATACACCTTTTCAGTCGTAGGATTTTCTAGATTTTTAAGTTTCAGTTAAAGCCTTATGTCAATTTCCAAATCTTAGATTTGGCGCTTGCAATAGCGGAAGGGATTAAATATTGGGAACTTATTAACAGCCAACTGTTTAATTTTTAATACACTTTGAATTTAATGTGACTTGTTGCTCTTATATCGATCTTATTGGACCTAGAGCAATTTGTGTGTGCCGATATAATGGCGGGTGGCAAAATAGTCTCAAATCAATTTTGGTATATCAGTTATTACTTACGTAAATTGTGTGATATGTTAATGTGCAATATTATGTGTTCAGAACTACCGAAGCGACTTCAGGGAAGTGCGCGGTCTGGTAAGAAACTCTCTGTTATGGGACAGAAACGTAGGATATATTCAAAATATACATAAAATCGTATCAATTTATGTGAGTAATAACCGTTTTCAAAAGTATTGTAAGTTTTATTAACTAAATTAATTTGGCATGATTTGACTGTTTTTGAGCTTTTCAATATTTCGACGCTGTTGCAACAACATTATAAAGACATAAACTGATTGAGGGTAGTTCAAAAACTGTCAAATCATGGTATGGTTCAGAGTTTTAATATCGTTAAAAACTATAAATAAATTTGAACACTAAATTATTTCATATAAGTTAATAAGTCCAAGATCTAAATTAAATTATCACCAATATTGAAAAGGTATGTGTTAATAAACCGTTAGAAATCAACTTAGTTTAAGTTATTAATCTGTATGTGATATCGTGTCTATAACTGTTATTGTAATATAGTTGTATGTTATTAAGCCTGTTAGACTGGAGGGGACCAAATAATTGTCAACCTATAGGTAGATTTATATTTTTAGGTAGACATTTTTTTTTCCACAAAAATCATTTATTTTTTGTGTCACGGTTAATTTTTTTTCCAAATTGTAATAAACCTTTTTGTAAGTGAAGTGCATTGGTAAATGTTAAAGTACCTAGTACGTAGTAAAGACCTTTAAATTTTGTGTTGATAAGAAAAGGCTCCTAAAGAATATTGAATGAACCCGTTCAAATTACGTTAACAATTTATAAAACGGTTCAAAGAAGTCCGTCATTTATATTATTTAAAAAAAATATACACACATTTTTTCTTTTTTCTTGCAAACGAACAATCAATATAATACAGTGCATTGGTTTCTGCTGTTTTGTACTATATTTATAATTAAAAAACCACACTTCGTAAATTAGATGTACTTCATCTTGGCACTTTATTATTAAATTGATACAGCGAAAAATAGGTGTCCAATATTTTAGGATAAGCTAACAGACGAACTAAACAGAAAACCTATTTCTTTATGTAGACAGCATGCCTATTGCCGTATGTGTTGAAGCTACTTATCAAACAGTTACATATTTAAGAACTATTTTTGTCTTTTTGAATAATTAACTAAAAAAGCTTAATGCAGGTATTATATTCAGTTGGCAATATTGGTCACCTCATGTCTAAATAGGATGTAGGTTTATCTAGATGTAAGATATATGCGAACAATCATTATATGTTGCGACTTCAAGCCTTTACTTTTGTAAATTATTCACTTTGTTTATTTATGCTAGGTGAGCTTTATTAAATATTTTATTACCCGTTTCATTAGTGTTTAATTATTTTACCTAACAATAAAGTTTAAATTCTTGAGAAATGCCAAAACAGTTTTTTGAAGAAAGAATATTAATATTCTTCTACCTAGCTCAGTAATTAATCTTTTTGTATTAGTTTTTGTATTGATTATTGCGCTACTCAAAGTAAAGCGATCAAAAATTAGCGGGTAAGCAGCAAATATAAGCGATCAGCATTGGTATTAAAAATAAAATCGACGTAATTCGTAATTTACATAAATCCGGGGGTAGTATTTTTTTTCTATTGAGCATCATCATCACCCTATTAAACCCACCACTTGCTTGGACACAGGGACTTCTCTCTTGACGAGAGAGATTTGGACTTAATTCACCACGCTGGCCAATTGCGGGTTGGAGAATGTCATATGTCCTTGAAACTCTTTAAAGTTGGAGGTTTTGTCTGTTCACGTTCGTAAGTGGTAACCCTCTGAATCCTTACACGTGACCTCCGGGTGGTGCTAAGAACAGTCTCTGGTGAGGCTTCGGCCGCGGCTTGTCACCACCCTCTGGGCTGGGCCAGTGCGTGAAGCGATTTTTTCGTGTTTCGTAATGTGGTCCGGAGAAGCCATCTACCTTCTAGGTCTTCATGCTCCATCTTAGACCACATCGTCACTTTACATCAGGTGAGATTGTGGTCAAATGAAGGCCTATCTATCATAAAAAAAAAAGTCCTTCGGAATGATAGTCGAGTGTGCTCCCACTTAGCCAAAACGGCTTTTATTGAGCCTCAGAAAAAGCGAACTATGTGATTTGAAAATTTCAGCTTAATCTAAATTGTTAGATCTAGGGAGCATGTGTGGTTTTTTTACATCGAACGTAATCGTTAATATTCTCGGCAGTAATGTGGGTGACATGTTGTTTGAAGCAATTTAGAGGTTTAGGACAATACCTACTTAGAGGTACTAAAGTAATACACAAAAATCAATAGTAAAAAATGTATTTGTAAATAAAAATATATTGTACCCGATTTAACATAAAATATAATTCGTATAATTCTTACGTTAATTATTTACATTCAACGTATTTACAATGTTTTTATAAAATTGTGATGTTAGATTTGGTATAGCCGATTATCAACTTTGTGCGAAAACAGTCAACTAAAACAAACCCCTTTATGCATAATAGCCAGACAGCCATAACAATCAAAATTCGTTTGTCTATAACGATCACTTTACTTTGGTTTTAAAGTGATTAACCCCATTTTAACTAAAACGGCCTTAATTAGTATTATGCATTATAGGACCTATAAAGATGTTAGAAAAAGATACTTTCATGTTTCAATAAAAGATTTAAACCCTTGTATTTACTTAACTCATTTTAATTGTCGATTCTCTACTGTGAGTGCATAGGATTTAAATCTCTGTTTTCATCCAAGACATTTAGGTAAAGCTAATCTCCAAAACCAGACAAAATCTTAAAATAAATTATAGCCATAGTTCACTTTAATGTGTTTCGTTGTTACTACTTATGATTTATTATTTTGTACATTAAATAAATACAAATAAGTAGGTAACAATAACTATTTATAACGAATTTTATTCGTTGAAGGATTCTATTCTAACATATTTTGGGGACAATATTATATACACGTTATATTTATATTTGGAAATAAGTTTTTTCTGTACAAAATAAAAGTAATGATCAATGTGTAACCGAAGATGAGATCTGAAAAAAAACTTTAGCTAGATATAACATTAAAAGTTAATACGAGTGTGTAAAATGTCGGACGCTGTTAATATATCTCACTCTGGTATTTTAAAAATTTTACGACGACAACACAATGATAGAGCAAGTAAGTTATCTAATAATGTTAATTGTATGTAATAATGTTCGTCGTATAGTATTCTTAAGACTCTCCTGAAATGTCTCAGTTTTCCAGATCACACGGTTTATTAGCATATCTGAGATAGGCCGGCCATAAGATAATGGCGTCCGACCTTACACTATTTCTTTGAAACTTTTTTGAAAATACCTATACGTATTTTTTTGGTGGGATGTCAAAATTTAAATCTAGCTTTACACACTTTGATTATATTGTGATGCGTTTGTTGGTAACAATGCCTTTTAATGTCGATATTAAGTACAATCTAGTCCTTAACAAATAATTAAATATGGGTACATTCTGTATTTCATATCACATTCAGTTTAAACTATTATCGTCCTATAAAGAAGATAAACACCTCAAGATTAAAGTTAAGACAGTATTGTAAGGTAAAAAATCGCAGAAAATTGTCTATTTACATTTAGAACAATTGGGTACAAATTCGTTATCAAATATGTATGTACATTAAGCGCCCCTGTTTTTATTAACCTAATAATTTGGGAGGCTGCCTAAGTGGGGGCTTCTTCTATTTGGTCATGTATTGTGCTAGAGGGGAGAGTTCTGTTTAATAGAAAATCCAGATCGTTGGATATCTTGTTGAGCATGCGGTCCGTGTCCGGGGAGTCGTACGCTTTGTTCCACTCCCTGTTGACTTGCTCGATGTCGGTCTTGTCGGTGACTTCGATGGACGGGAGGGAGGTGGACGTGTATTCTGACTTGCTCTTTTTTAGGCAGCTTTTGACGGGCGGGGAGGGGATGCGGGAGACGTCCGGGTTGGATTGGACGCAGATGGTGCAGTTTTCCTTGGAGGTGTCGAAGTGTTTGTCGTAGGGTTCGAAGTCTACGGAGCAGGTGAGGAGGGGGGTGTGGGGTTTGGGCGGGGGGGTGTTCAGTACGCCTAGTTCGAGGCAGACGCGCGCCATGTACTCGGGCTGGGCGGTCGGCTGCGGGATGAGGTCGCAGACGGCGTGGGTCACGTGGTGCTCGTAGTGGTGCGGACTGATCATGGAGTCTTTGTATTCCACGCAGCGCACGATGTCGGCTCGGCTGTCTGGATTAGACTGTCTTCTGGAAAGATAGATGTAGTTGATGTTAGTTTGGTTTATAGTCTTAATTATAACAGCTTTAAGTAGTAGAAATCAGTCTCACTCTCTTTGAATACTACTGGGCTAAGTTGAGCACGTGGAAGTAATCTTAAGCGTTAAAAACACATTTCATGGTACCCGTCCCTGACGATACACGCAACGTATTGATTATAGCTAATGTATATTCTCTTTACACGCCAAGACCGGGAAAAACTCGGGTATGTAACTTTTATTAATTTGTTTAGACACGTGTTCGAAGCATCCGGATTTTCGGCTCACGCGGTTGCCCTGACAGCCTCGACACGGAACCCCTGACTCGAAATTGTGTAGACTGCCCAAATCTAGCAAATGTCGTTAAAATTCGCCTTTGTTCATCAGCTTTTGAATGTAATGGGGCTTCAGTGGGCTGTACCTGTTGATCCTGGCAGGGCTCTCGAGGCCGGGCGCGCGCCAGTAGGAGGTGAGAGGCGACACGGGCGACGACGAGCTCTCGAGGCCTCCTCGGCTCTCCACTTCACCACCTTGCTTTATGTACACTGGGGAACAAAATAATTTATAAATACTTATATTAAACCAAATATTTAGTACTAATTCCGCAGACACTTTTGTTTGGAAAGATTCTACGAAATGAACACGTATTCTCCCGCCCACTCGAACACAATTCAATTATCAATAATTGAATTATGTTAGGATAATTATTATCCTCGATCAGAAAGTAATTAATTCCGTAGGTAGGTCTTAAAATACTGATTTTGTTTTTGTAGGGCGAGATAAGGCAACATAAACGACGTTTGGCGTATCTATTAGATACCCCACACGTATGTATGTACATATGTACAGTTTTAAAATATTATGTATTATTATTATTAAGAATTCTTTATTGCGTAAGAAAAAAAAAGAGTTGTACAAAAGGTGGGCTTAATGCCAAGGCATTTTCTACCTGCCAACCTCAAACAGGTTTAAGATAATAAGTTGGCGCGTAAGAATGTACAAAAATAGCTTAATCTAAAGAGATAAATATCTAGCTTAGCCAGGTCTAGGTTTTTCTAAGCTACTTCAAACTGGCAAAATGTGTGCCCCCCCACACATTCACACTTCTAACTTAAGGGAATTATAAAACTGAAAAAAATATGAAAGATTTATACTTATATGCAAGTAAAAAAGACATATAAATAAGATCTAGTAAAAAGTTTTTTGTTAATACGTCATAAACAGTAATCTACCTTATGTTCCTACCTACTTCACGTATAAAGTTAAGCGACGTTAAACGAAGTCAGTGCCTACTTGGATGTGTGACCGCTCTGACAGCAACTTTTTGCACTAGGTACATGTTTTTGTTTTGTATTAAAGTGTTTCTTTTAATGACAATAAGTGTATAAACAATTAAAGTACACGGCGCACCCTTGGCGTACGAGACAATCTTAAACTTTAAAAATGTATTTATAATTCTTAACAACAACAGCAAAGCAATGTTATAAAATTATCAGTTCGTAAGCGCAGCCAGAATTTGTCATTTCAACAACCGCCGGGCTGGACTTACTCAAAGTCAAAACGTTTTTTTCCTTAGAAGCAAAGGTCATACATGGACAGGACAAGTCAATTTAAAATTTATAAACTAATTTCTAAAACAATAATTATCAAGGAAATAACATGAATATTTCACTTCACTTCGAATATTTTATATTGAATAGAGAAGCGAATAAATCACAGCTTTATCAGTTTTTACAATTTTGTATTTATTAGAATTTAGGAGCTTGTACTAAGTTGTGAATAAATGTAAACTAAGGTACTGCCTCAGTGGCGCGGTGAACGACGGTCCACTTCCGGTGCAAGAGTTTGATTCCCGCCGAGTGTTAAGTATTTGTATGTTCTGCAATGACTTTTTTCTCCTCGGTCTATCTAATATGTGTGTTTAATATGTCTAATAAAAGATATCTATATCGCTTATATTAGAGATCGCTTTAAGCGATAAGGCCGCCGATTGTACTACAAATGTGGCTACTGATTGTTATTTTTAAGTTAGTCTGTAAGTGCAATAAAGATATTATCTATCTATCTATACATGTATGTCTATTATTTTAAGTATATCAGATGTCTAATACCCGCTTAGAGTTTACCACGGGGCTAGATGTTGTGTGGATTGTCCGGAAATATTTATGTACATTAAATACTTACTGCTCAGTATAGCTTATTATAGTGGATGGATATGTGGGAAGAGGGAGGTCAAAGAAAAGATGGATGGACTGTGTGAAAGAAGATATGTGTAAGAAAGGAGTGAGTGCTGAGATGACGGGTGATAGAGGGAAGTGGAGGAGGATATTTGTATCCATGTTGTACACCAATATTGTTATTATAACAACATAAGAGATGAAAGCTGGGTTGTTCTATTCGCTTCTCAACTCAGTGTAAAAAATTGAAGCGAACTGTCAAGACAATGTTATTTCCTTGATTATTCTTAGTTTTTATTTAAATTAGCTTTAAGTTGACCTGCGGCCATGTATGCCTAGGCGTCTAAGGAAATAAACGTTTTGACTTTGACTTTGAACACATGTTGTGCCGACCCCACATAGTGTGGGACAAGGGCAGGATGATGATGATGACTTACAGCTCAGTGAAGTGTCCCCGGCGGGTGACTCCTGCCAGTCCTTACTGGAGGGGAGGCTGAGCACTCTCCGCGCTGACTGAAGGCACTCCTCGTCTCGGATCACGTAGCATATGATCATCGCTACACCCTGGAAAAGATTGACATGTGTAAGAGTTAGATTAGCTTATTAAATAAGACTTTAATGAAATATTATAAAACAAAGGCACGACAATAGGAATAGAGAATATGCACGTATTTTTTTACTGTAATAATCGTTTCTGCTAGTTGTTACATTACCAAAAATATATATGTGATAAATGTATTTGTTGTTTTAGACCAAAAATAGTCTAAAAAAAACAAACGAAAATCACTCTTCTTTTTGGGCGACTTAAACGCGCCATTTTGAAGAGCGTGACATGTGAGGAAAGTAACGAAGTGCTTGGTTGATAACATTACTGAAAAGGAGGCGCGAAATGGCGTTCAAATGAGTAACATCTTTTGTCACTTTATAATTTAATCTAACTTGACACTGGCGAACGCTGATCCAGCGCAGAGTCCAATTAAAAGAAATTTAATTGAATTGAAAATTACTATAGGTTGATAATATCTGTTTATTTAAGTAGACTTTGACGTATAGATATGTTTCACTATAAAATTATGATAAATTAAAAAAAAATAATTATTAATTACGTTTTTGAAACAATAAAGAAAACCAAAAAAATAAATAAACAGTCCATTTTAAAGTCTTGTACATGTTCCCCATAATGAGGAAGATGTAAATCAAATTTTATTCCCCTTTTTCAACCCTAACAAAAACTTTAAGCAATAATAAGACTAACTGTGAAAAAATTGTGTTGATATCTCAAAAATTGAATTATTTATAGGCAAATGAATATGGGAACGCGCGAAAACTGATTGCGCCCGTCGAGTAATGGCTGTGACGTCACGTCGCCGGTTGTATTGCCGCGCCGGCCGCCGCGCCGGCGCGCGCGGGCGGTTGCTTAGCTCTGTAAACTAACTTTCGTTCATTTCGATACATTGTAATTTTTTTAAGAATGGTATGCCAACCAATCACCCAACATGGAACCAGGATTTTCACGTGGACAATCAAATAATCTTCCGAAAGTCGATTTACTTATGGTTGCGGATTATTTCACAAACCATGCTAAGTATATTATTGCAGAAATCCAAGGGCCGTTATTTCATTTGAGACCAAATGATACTTATTTCTTAAGTACCTAATTAATTAGGTATTCGTTAGTATCGTTAAGTATTAAGTTTTAGTTTTATAATACTGATAGGATAGGACATAAGGCAATGAAATATACGTGAGTAGGACTTATCAAAAAACCTGGTTTAGTCTAGGATAAGGTTACGTGTATATTGATATTTATATTTCAGTGTCAGTTCCTACTAGTCTATCAGTGCTATCAGTTTGCTGTGGGTTATCGATAAAAAATAATACCCATAATAAATCTGGGGCTCTATACCTATCTGTAACGCTCGACTCAGATTCGTATTTTCAAAAATGCGGCTAGCGTTATACTGAAGTTTTCTTTTTACAGAGCTGGACGCGATAGTTATGGAGATAATGCTGTAGAGGTGTAGTCTTTTCACCTGAATGTTCAGGTGAAAAGTACACCTGCAGTGCACGGTAAAAGCAAGGGTAACACCTGAACACAAAGTTAAGCTACAGCATATCATTGTACATTTGTTTGTGATGAAGTTACGAATAAAATTTAAAATGGAATGTGAAGGTCGTGCAGCAAGCAAAGGAGGATGCAAACATACAATGGCGTTGGTTATGTGGTTACATAGACGTAGTGGAGCCCGCTTGTACAGAAGTAGCGTGTTATTGGGTGAAACCAAAACTATCGCAAGTTGGATCGCAGCAAAAATTTATTAAATCCAAAGATATGAGAAATACGACGCAGCCCATTCCTCAACAGCACCTTTGACGCCTAATGACACACCCAACGAACGTTTTCTACAGTCAGTAATAAAAAAAACAATGGAGCTGGGTACAGATTCTCAGATTATGACCTACTTTCGTCCAACTGCAGATGTATAAAATATAAAAAATATATAAATTAAGTAGATTTAAACTGAAAAGCCGGTTTCCTCACGATGTTTGACATACTCTATAAACTTAACATTTAGTAAAGTAAAAAATATATAGGTAGGTATTTCATATAAAGGTACTCGAATTAAAATGATCTTCGCAACAATGTCGACTGGTTTTTGCAGAACACTTTCTCCCTTCTCATCAGTTTACAACACTTATTTCTCGGCTTTTTGTCGTTGGGCACATGATAAAAGTATTTTTCTGGAGTGCTAACCGTTGTATTCGTACATAAGGGTACTTTATAATATCTGTAAGGTATTTTTTTCTCCATAATTCCAAAAATATCAATGAAAACTCAAAATTACTGCACGATTTGTTAGCGCGCGGCGGACCTAACCGGCGATGTGACGTCACGCGCTGAGCGGTCGGGTTCGCGCGGATTTTAAT
The DNA here is from genome assembly GCA_929108375.1 of Gymnoscelis rufifasciata. Taxonomy (NCBI): domain Eukaryota; kingdom Metazoa; phylum Arthropoda; class Insecta; order Lepidoptera; family Geometridae; genus Gymnoscelis; species Gymnoscelis rufifasciata. The sequence continues at coordinate 3,945,299 of OV815320.1, forward strand.
AACATCCAACTTTGAATATTCATAGAAAATTCAGTTTTTAAGATATCAAAAAAATTCTTTCACTTATATTTTTGAAATTTTTTGTTTGATTTTTATACATTATAAAATAATCACACTCATCTAGCTCATTGTTATTTAAACTTCCTGAAGCATCAGGATTTAAAACAGTCACGGCTGAAGGGGCAAGTCCAGTACGTTCGTAAATACCTAAGAACTACAAAATTTTAATAACTACAAAATTGTAATGTAAAAGTAAAAATTTCTTTATTGACATAAACAAATGTTTAAACAAAGATATAGACCCATAGGCATAGGTAATAACTGATATAGCTGTGTTGTTCTATTCGCTTCTCAACTCAGTATAAAACATTGAAGCGAACTGTCAAGACAATGTCATTTCCTTGATATTTTTTGTTTAAGCAATTTATTTTTATTAATTTTATGTTGACCTGTCCATGTAGGCTATGTGCTTCTAAGGAAATAAACGTTTAGACTTTGACTTTGTTTAGTATATTCTAAACCAAACATATAGTGAATTAAATGCAAGAGCACTTACATTGGCTAGGGCTGCGGCAGACAAGGCAGCGACGTGCGCGACCCGCCGCTCGCCGGGCTGCGCGTACGCCACGCCGGCCGCCTGCGCCGCCGTCGTCGTCAGCAGCAGCACCAGCGAGTGCCGCACCACGCGCCCTCTGGAACAACAAACATTTAAAATTTATTGGAACGAAGTTCCTTATCGCGCGTTGTGAAAGGGGGCTAGACGGAAAAAAATCTTACGAAAAGTTGTCACGACACGACACACATCTTTTGATAAGCTGTTGCTTAATTTCGCGCATCACGTCATCGACTCCGTGGCGCAACGCAGGTAAAATGCAGTTATTTTTAGTTCAAATTACATTTGAAAAAAATAAAATTTTATTACAATTCCTTCACTAATTAATCGAAAGGAACTTCGTTCCATCCGGGTGTCCCTTGACACCTCTCAAGTTTTTTTGTTTTGCATTCCTTGGAAATAGTATTAGTACATGTTCTCATCTTCTCGAGTCATTAGGTTTTTACTACGGAACAATAAAACAAGAGGAAAGAGATGACGTTCAGTTGACAAACAGTTAATAATAATATTATATGTAGAGCTAGTATCTATTTTCGGAGATGGTGTTGGTTTTCGTATAAAAGGATCATCTTTTTTTAAAACGCGGCGAGTTATGTTAGGTAGATTGATACGCGGTATCAATGTAAAACCAAATACGCCAATTTATAAAACATTGTTCGATTCACTTCGAACACCTCAGCAGCATCAGCGATTTGTCTTATGTAGGTCGCACGGTTACTACGTTGATCCAAGCGAATCTACGTAAGACAGTGCACAAGCAGCGTTCATCGTGTTAATTACGTATAAGCAATAAATCTATTGTCAAGTGATTTCGGTTCTATTATTCAGCATCAAGGAAGTTGCTAGCGCGATTTCCTACAAACATAAAAAAGAAGTCTTTATTCTAGTACAGTATTTAGTTAACATACATGTTTCTATTACCTATCACGTCACAACTTCATACAGTATGTATACTTGTAGTACCTGTCCTTCAGGAAGTTCCTCCTCTCGGCGGGGACCTTGTGTGTGATGGTCCTCAGTCGCAGCGCGGCACACAGCGCTAGGGCGAGGCACAGCAGCGCGAGCAGCGCGCAGCCGCCGGCGCAGACCGCCGCGGCCGCCGCGCCGAGCTGCAGCGGCGCGCCGCCCCACAGCCGCGCCGTCAGCCACGCCAGTGTGCACACGCCTACCACAAGGACTGTGGATATACGTATACAACATATATAAGGAGTCTAAAAAGATATCATTTAATTTTGTGGATTTTACTGAAACTATAACGCTCGTATTTATTTAAAAACTGCAATTTCTAAGGACTGTGGATATAGGTATACAAAATATATAAGGAGTCTAAAAGATATCATTTAATTTTGTGGATTTGACTGAAACTCTAACGCTCGTATTTATTTAAAAACTGCAATTTCTAAGGACTGTGGATATAGGTATACAAAATATATAAGGAGTCTAAAAGATATCATTGAATTTTGTGGATTTGACTTAAACTATAACGCTCGTATTTATTTAAAAACTGCAATTTCTAAGGACTGTGGATATAGGTATACACCATATATATAAGGAGTCTAAATAAGATATAATTGAATTTTGTGGATTTGACTGAAACTATAACGCTCGTATTTATTTAAAAACTGCAATTTCTGGCTAATAACTGAATCAGCTGAACAAGGACTGTGGATATAGGTATACAACATATATATAAGGAGTCTAAATAAGATATAATTGAATTTTGTGGATTTGACTGAAACTATAACGCTCGTATTTATTTAAAAACTGCAATTTCTGGCTAATAACTGAATCAGCTGAACAAGGACTGTGGATATAGGTATACAACATATATAATGGAGTCTAAATAAGATATAATTGAATTTTGTGGATTTAACTGAAACCCTAACGCTCGTATTTATTTAAAAATTGCAATTAATGGCTAATAACTGAATCAGCTAAAACACACAATAAGCCTATTTGTGCCTTATTTTTCGACTATAAATGAGATAAACAAAGATGATTGGCTTTTTTTGAACTGTTATTAAACAGATTGTCACTTATTTAGGATTATGAATAACGTTTTTTTATTAAAAGTTATATTAACATACTATAAGTCTGACATAAAAAGTGAAATTATAATACGTGGGTATATAAACATAGAGTAACTTAAAATATCGATCAACACACATATTGTCACTATTATCAATTCAAAAATAGAAATAAAAAGTCCACAGACAACGTCACGCAGTGCTATCCCTCTGACACTAAGAACAAGGAACCTCTTTTTCTCTTCTTCTCTGTCATGGTTGCTTTGTAAGCTGAAGGCCACCTATAAGTGACGTATAAATATCAATCTTACCTGCTAGCAATCCAACTGAAGGTCCCTTTTGCGCCCGGCCCGCTAGTTCCGCTTGCAAGATTAAGGGTTGTGCGCACAAAGCTGCGCAACCTGCGCACCAGCACGCTGCGCAAACCCAGCCCAAGGTGCCCGGACACGCTTCCTCCTAGTCGTGGAGAAGAAAAAAACGTTGTAGGATTTTTACAAGGAAGACTATAATAGTATGTGAAGGCAGATTACTCGATCCTAGGATTAGATTAGGGCCTGTGTTGAATAATGAATGAAATTAAATGAAATGAATGAATTCTCTCTGGTCTGGTGCCTCTGTGGCAACATTATTTGGTAAAATATATTACCTATGGACTTCGCCGCCTTTTCCATTTTCAAGAATACATTAATTTTGCTTCACTAAGCCGTGTTGGCTTAGTGGGAGCACACTCGACTTTCATTCCGAAGGGCGTGGGTTCAAGCCCCGCCACGCACCTCAAGATTTTTCTTCTTGAAAATGTATGTGCGCTTTAAAACACGTACGGTAAGGCAAACATCGTGAGGAAACCGGCATGTTCTGAGAATTTTAAAAAGTTTGAAGGATATGTGACATTCGCTAACCCGCACTTGGACAGCATGGTGAATTAAGGCCTAATCTTTCTCGCCAAGAGAGAAGTCCCTGTGTCCCAGCAGTGGGAACTTTAATAGGGTGATGATGATGATGATAGCAGATAGTAGCCGGTGTTCGGGCTTTCAACGCGCTTCACTGCTCAGTTTGCCTTTTTTGGCAACAAAAAATATCCTTTATATAACTACTACTTGTATCAACCTGTCGTGTATCACACTCCAGTAACGTTAGCATGGCCGCAGAATGCGTGCCGGCCGTCGCAGCCTTCAGCAGAACCGGTAGCCGAGCTCGTCTGCCGGGGACCAAGGCCAGGAGTTGCAGCGCGGCGGCCGCCAGGCACATTGCTCCTCCGAGACTGGCGGTTATCTTCACTACGCCGCGGAGGTCTTTCTCTGCGTCAGTCTGTAGTGAAGATAATTTATTGATACATTACTTGTAATCTTTTCCATATGGAGACAATTTTATCATGTGCAATATAAGATCGTACGTACTCCAACCTTATTTTTGTATATAACCCCGTCCGCCCAAAGTTTACGCTTCTACAGATGATTTCTGCCTACGTTTTGCTTTATCATTGGATGAGAAATGGAAAGCCACTTTCATTTATTTTACTTTCCCTCCACAGATCCTCTGATCTTTCCAAACAACAGATGAAGTCGGACTTCCTTGCACAGCACTGAGCGATATAAATAAAAATTAAAAAGTAGGTATGAGGCGACTCACGAAGTTTTTTTACTTGTATGCTTGATATTCTGGTAGGCTTAAACAAGGTGCGGACACAACACAATAGTTTCTAAACTATTGCTAACCAGATGAACATTACCACGTGACGAAGGTGACAAATTAGGCTTTATAATATTGCTGGATCGAAGTCAAAGTCAAAGTCAAAACGTTTATTTCCTTAGAAGCCTATGCTTACATGGACAGCTTCGGCTAGTCTAAATACTAGGAACAATCCAATTTTCAGACTATATTGCTTACCAAAGTGGAGCGTGCTACAGTGAAGAGTGCGAAGGTGCCCAGTCCGCGACACCGGCAACTGACATAGGTAGCCTCAGTCACTCGGACCTCGCACGCCTTCGTACTCCAGGATCTGGGCTCAGCAGAGGTACGGAGACCACAGGCCAATTTGGATGCTGAGGAGTTATAAACATTCTTATTGAAGGTGATTCTATGCTGGCAATATATCAGTACGTATTTTTGAGGTTTTATAGTTCATACATCCCATAAAACCAATTGCACGTTGCCGTAAAGCACTTTGTTAATAGCATGCAGCATAACGCAGATCAAGCAGAAAAAGATGCATTTTGGAACGTCCACGCGATGTGAATTTATGGCTGGCTCGCCGTATTTATGTTGACAAACTCAACATTATTTGGATATTGAACATAACATCCCTAGCAAATTTGTCGCTTTATTGACATCTAATAGGTTATGGACTATATGCACATGGTAATCTTCTGATTAAGGGATGAAAGTCATGCGAGGAGAAGAGAAGAGCGTTAAGATGATGGGTGACAGAGGAAAATTTATGAAAATACCGCCCTAGGTGATGTAGGATAAAGCCAGGAAAGTGAATGATGATTCTTTTACATTAGGTTCTCTATTTGCTACTCACCAATAGCACTATAGTTGTTGACATGTGTAAAGACAAGCTTGACTCCGTGCTGCAAGGCGGTGTCCACGCCGGGCCCACTGGCCGTCAACTGGACCTGCTGCGAGGCAATCAGGTACTCCAGCTCGCGACCGGTCCTGGAAGACGTTTGGCTACAAGGGGGTGAATAGAAAGCAAAATAAAAGTTATAGCAAAAATAATAAGGGCATGAATTAATGCCTAAGTACAGTAAATAACGCAACTGATGTAAGCATAGGTATTTAATTTAGATAATTCTAATTTAAACGTGAATATTTCTAAGTCGCTGTGCTGTGTAAATAATAAAGTGTACAAATCACATAGGCTACTTTTTACTTTAAAAAAACGCATTTCGCGGAAAAATACAATTATTAAGAGCAACGCCCGATTTCAGTCAAATTTGGCATGGACATAGCTGTTTTCCCAGTTATAGAAAAAAAGCTACTTTTTACCTTGGGAAATATCTGGCGCGTTCAGGTAGTGTTAGATAATTTTAGAATTATTATATTTCGCAGCTTAACATTTGTCATAATTTGTATTTTGCACCAAGGCCCCAAGTATGGCCTTAGTGCATACTTGTTGATAATTTAACATATAATTGAAGTTACTTATTGTATTTGTCTTTAAAACATATAATTGTATAAACTTGCAAGCATACAAAAAAAAAACTAAAAAATAAAACTCTAATACTACGAGGCTTCAAATTATATTTTGTAGATAAAATCCATAAGCACCTGTATTAAAAAGTTATTCCCGTAGTGACCAACTACAAGTCACAACTTACTTGAATTCAATAGATCTTCTCAACGAAGGCAACCTAGCGCCCAAATTGTGATACAGCACAGCCACAATGGAAGCATTTCCAGTTCTAGCAACTAGTTCCACTCCAGCGGACGCTAAGTTCCATTCTTCGAGTCCACCGTGAGTTTGGAAGTCGAAATGCGCTTCCTCGTCGCGCGGGGATTTCGCTTTGATTGTGAACTCGTGGTAGTGGTGGTCGAGGTTTCCCTTCATGCCTGCTGTGTCTGCTATTGCGTTTTGTAGGTCGTATATTTTCTGAAACGAAGTTTATTTAGTTATTTGCCTGATAGTAGTGTGGTGGTTATTTTGTGTAAAATATGTCGTCTTAGGGGCCCGTTAATTCAGGAGTCCAATAGGGTAGATGATCAAAAAAATATAATTAGCTCCATGGATCTTTCCGGGTTGGCAAAGACAAATAAAAATGAGCCTTAATCATATTTCACTGTCTTGATCAAAGATAATATAAATCACCACGTTTTGTCTTAATGTGATGGTCTCACAGCTAGTCCAAACATCCAATACTAAATTTATAAGTATCGTAGCTATCAAAGATACCTCACCTCTTCGTCTAAAAAAGCATCAGGATGCCTCAACAACGAGTCAAAGATCTTCAGTAGATGGTCCGCGCTCTCCAGCCTGTCTTTCTGCTGGCCCGCAGCTGACAGAAGGTAGTACAGCATTTCTCTGGAGTGGTGAAGAGGTAGGGTGCCTTCGCCCGGGTGGGATGGCAATGACCGGAGCACTGCGCCGTATTGGCGAGCCATTGTGGAAACGTTTTGCCATGAGTAGCCGTATGATATTTCAGTGAACTGGAAAATAAACAATGTCTGAATTTAGGTCTCTGTCTTTCTGGATAGCCGCGCAGCAGATAGCCGCAGCCTCGCTAGGCAGCCTTAGACTTATGTCTGGCGAGGCTGCTTGGTCAGTCAATTCAAGATATTATAGACGAACTGCAAATAAATAACTTTCAACATCGAGCTGTACTGGCGTTATATCCTTTACTGTAGGATTCAACTTAGCCTACTTATTATTCTAGGTTGAGATATATGTATTTTTCACATTTCAGCCTTAGCTTGGGATAATAAACTAATCATTTAGTCCATAAAGCTAAAGATTTTGTTTGTCTACGCGCTATAATCAGGACAAATTTGAAAAAATATTTCATCAAACAATTAATTTTATTGTTTGGACAGCATATTTCATAGTAAAACTTTATGCTGTTACCCATTGTATTTTTTTAATTTTTCAAAAAGGCATCAACTCCATGTAAAGTACAAGTTTTTTTCAAATGTGTGCAATTTTAAGTTTGCTTAAATCGATGACATGGTTCCTAACAAAGAATCATACTACTTATATTTTCAAAACTTCCCTCCCATAGTGACCGAAACTTTTGTTACATATTTTACCTGTTCATGGATGTCCTTTAGCGAATCGGCGATGCAGCCCGAAAAATCTGGTTGCATCCATTTCACGCCACGTTGAATAGTTTTTGGTTCACAAAATCTAAAAAAAAATATAACATTAGTTACACGATTTGAAATAAATTGGTAACTACTTAATTTATATATATTAAAATCAATTAATTTAAAAGAGTTTCTGAGCACAATTTTGTTTCGACTGAAGCAGTGTCATTTGACTTTTAACTTATCCATTTGGCCACTCTTCTTTGCGTAGATATTTCACATATACACAGGTTTGCTCTAGCGATAAGGTCGCCCACTGTAGGTTTATAATTCTGTCTTTTACTAGTATTTTGAGTACCTACTTTATGGCAGTAAAACTTATTGATAATTTAGTATCAAATACCTACAAATATTCGGGGTTTGTGTATATTTTTTAAGTTACTTAAACTTGATATTATAAAGTATCTAATCTATCATAGCTCTTTATGCTTATTTTGCCGTACAAAATCCGGGTCATATTTTTTTTAAGAACATTGTTTTGTGCAGCCTTAGGTCAGTGTGTAGACACTGATTTATCTTATTTTATTTTTACCATATTCTAGCTACTGAGCCTTACCTGGTAGTTTCCCCATAATGCCCGGGCGGACAGTTGTTCGACGCGTACGCCCCAGGCGCAGTTTTCTTCCACTTCAGCCCGTGGGAGACTTCGGGCGCGCAGGCCTCGTCAGCCGGTCCCAGGGCCCACATCGTCACTCCCTTAGAGTTGGTCCCAGCGATTGACGACACTTGGCATCTGAACTCTCCTGATTTCTGTTTGGAAAATTGAGTGCTTCGTCAGTTTGGTCTAAAGATAATTTGTAAAGTATTTCTGAAGATATTGGTAGATAAGCTGACGCTGACTAACTGATATGCATGTATAGACTTTCTAGCATTTGTCTTAGGTCCATCGTATACAATTGTAAGAATAAGTCTACAATAAATGACAATATTTGAATATACCCAAGTCATTAAACTGTGCACATACAGCAGGCTACAAGATTATTTTCAATATGTCAACCAAACAAGGAGTATTCTCAGAGACACCCTTTCAACCCAGCTACCAGAAGGGCATATAGGTTCCAGAGTTTTTGTCCAGACGCTAGACGCAGTAGGAAATTCTATACTTAGTGGAAAATAGGGTGGCTTCTTTCAGATAAACTACTTGGTAAAAAAGTAACATACTATCATAACATATTAATCACAAAATATGGAGGCAGAGTATACCTGCACATTGAATAGTTTCAAGACGCTGCCAGCGGGGTACAAATCCTCCCAGACTTCACGTCCAGGCACCAGAGGAAGAAGCGTCTTCTCGCGCGCCCAGCTGAAGCCTAGGACACCGTGAGCTCGACTCGCCCCGGCCAAGCAGTTGATGCTAACGTTGTCACCCTGGAAATAACGTTATAAAATTATACAAATAGTCGCGATCTCCATGTGCTATTAAAGAGAAATGGAACAATGCTGCCTATCAATCAAATAACTTCGGGTACCAGTTGACTGAGGTTGCAAGTCATAACCGACCAAAGTAATTGGAAATCTCGAAAAGAGCCCGAATCCCTTATGGTACTTATCTAAAACAATTTTTATTTTGGTTTGGAGGTCCATATTATTTTTTTGACTGTCAGAGTGACATAAACAGCTTCAACCCAAGGAAAGTGTAAGGTTTCTATAGTCATAACTTGCTGGCAATGGCTTCAGCCGTACTTTTAACACTCAGTTATATCATGTAGAGCGTTCACGTGAGCACTTACGCTAAGGAATCACACAATTTTCTTTCAACTAGACTTAATATTTATCAATAGTATGTTTAATTTGTGTTCATTACTACACACTCCTACTGTGTTTATTTTCTGTACTACATAAACCTACTCAATTTTTTTTTTTTATAAATCTTTGTAAACGCCACTGCTCTCTCTTATTATCAAATTTCTGATCCACGCAAAGGTTGCCTGGAAGAGATCGCTATTAGTGATAATGTTGCCCATTGTGTCACTGTATTAAATATGTATCTCCTATGTATGTTCCTATATTGTGGCGCAAGAGCGGGTTCGATTCCCGCCGAGGGGTCAAGTGTTCGTATGTTCTGCAAGCACTCTCTCCTTGGTCTGGTGTGTGTCTTGGTGTGTAATATGTATAATAAAAAATATCTATGTACGTATGTATATTATATTAAGTATATCAGATGTCTAGTACCCGTAACACAAGCTAAGAGCTTACCACGGGGCTAGATGTTTTGTGTGGATTGTCAGGAAATATTTATTATTTATTTGTTTATTGTATTGTAATAGAACAGTACCTTCTCAATAGTCAAGGTGGAAGGCACCAGGCTTATCCCAGGCGGTTTCAGCACAGACAGCCTCAGCGCACGGCACCTCCTCCGTCCTCCGTCGTCAGCAGAACAGGACCACTTTCCACTGTCCATGGCATTGGCTTCAGACACGCCGAGGACCGACATGCGTCTGTGTAAGCCGTCCTCTGGCACTGTGCGGGCCCAGATATCTCTGAAGAAAGATAAGTTAATTAACGGGTTTTAAGAAAAAAAACATAAGAGATTGAAATGTGAGAGATTGAATGTGAATTTTAACGGTGAAGGCAAAAACCGGTATGTTCTGAGAACTTTAAAAGAGTTTGAAGGGCATGTGACATTCACCAACCCGCACTTGGCCAGCGTGGTGAATTAAGGCCTAATCTCTCTCGTCAAGAGAGAAGTCCCTGTGTCCCAGCAGTGGGAACGTTAATAGGGTGATGATGATGATGATGATGATTGAAATGTATTGATAAAAATGTATTGATGTTATTGAATGTAATCTTAGGTTATATTATTATAATTTCTCCTATTTTGTCTCCTTTGTTTTGCATGCACTTTTTCTATACCCGGTTAATTCCAATTTGTAATATGTAGGTCTCCCGCAATACAGGCTTGCCTCGTGCGGGGACCGCTGCTAAGTGAAATTGTAATGCGTGAGATGATAAATAAATATTTTTGTATTTTTTGTATTTGTATTAATATGTGTGCTGACTCGTATTATTTAACAAGTTGGTGTGAACATTGTAATGGTAAACCTATATTCCTACTGATCGTTATAGTAATAAAGAAATACGTTTATTTAACTTAGTTGAAATTAAATAACTGAGTTGATTCATTCTTACAAAACCCTCACAAGAACACCAAATCGTCGAAGACTTGGTAAAATAACCAGAAGAAAAATACCAGAAAATATTTTATTACGCAAGGAGGCGACATACTGGCTGTAGACATAATCAGGTTTACGATTTTTATTTCATCATAGGCTGACTGTTGCCGGCTATACTTCTATTTGAAGCTATTTCTACCTTTTTCACATTATTTATTCATACCTACCTATATGGGTAAGGAATCAGAATAAATAACACGATATATGCTCATGTAATATATTCCCTTGGAACTGCTCTTAGAATCTATTCTTCAAATGGTAATACGCGGCATGGAGGACGCAAGTAAACTGGTTTAATAGAGCCATATACCGGGCTCTTTATTGCAGGTTTCCCGTTTCCCAACCATTCACTTCTCGAGAAAAGTGAACAATAAAAATTCAGTACGGATTTTTCCTATTTTTTGCTGTGACGTGAGCAAGTTTCATCTGTGCTCATTGAGTTAACAAACACACTAGGTAACGAAAAGCTGGCGGTATAATCATTTGTATGTGTCGTTTACAGCTTATTCTGGTACTGCTGAATGCGAATAAAAGATAAGAACTGTAGCTGGATTAGAATTTGTTGCATGGAATTGTAGCTAGTGAGCAAATATTTCACTTCATTTAATATTAGCCAGTTTTCGACATTTTTGAACATCCCTGATGCGACCAACAAAGAAGCTGTTTGTAACAAATCATCTCATGGTACATTGTCGTGATTTTGACAGTAATAGGTAATTATTATAATATTTTTTTAATAAGTTTTTTTTTGGATAATTATTAATTTCCTTCCAATAAATTATTTCTAAAAAAACTAGACTTTTTGATTGTGTAGTCCACTTGTAGTACATAATGTTAAGTATTTTTTTTTGTTTGTCTGTGTTGGAACTTAGTCTTGATAACTGCTCTCCTCAGGTGAAATGTATTTTTATTGTTTTCAAGGTCGATATTATTTTTCTTTACAGGGTGTAAAGAAAAATAATCATGTTCTACCTCTCTGTAGGTCTGTCTCTGTAAGAGATCGAATGTATACTGATTTTAACGTAAAACTTATAGAATTAGGTGAAGATCATAGTGTACTATCAGATCCATTAGGCGAGGCCGCTAAGGCTCTCTATTCAATGTCAAAGTCAAAGTCAAAACGTTTATTTCCTTAGAAGCCTATGCTTACATGGACAATGGTTTTAGATGTTCTTAAATATTCATTAGTATTAGCCTAAACGGAGCTGGCATATTCATTGTATGAATTTAAGCTCCTAATAATTGTTTTGAATAAAAAAACTAAAACCCTTACTACTTCCAAGTTTTTAGTTATTTATACTAATATCAAGATTTTGTTTGTTTGTTTGGTTGAACGAGCTAATCCCAGAAACTACTCGTCGGATTTGATAAAATATTTTAAGATACCCCTGATGATGCGGCGTGAAAAGCAAGTCATTTATATAAAATCAAATCAATTTTGGATATTAATAAATATATTTTCACTCAGTTATTGTTGTTAGCCTAATTACAAATTAGTGAAACCACGCACTCATTATAGGGGCCTAGTGACCCGTTAATTAAAGTAGATAAAACACACTGCAGCATCACCGATATTTAATAACCAAATCATATTAAATCATTACAAACACCGCTGATTTTGCAATAAGCCGGATTATAGTTAAATCCGTATTTTAAGCGTAGACTAATTATTACAACATTGTTCAACATTAGCGCTCCAGCGGTACAGGGCTTATCTAGCCACGTGGCTAAGCTCTAAGCTCTAAGCTTGTGTTACGGGTACTAGACATCTCACTGAATATAATACACATACATACATATATATTTTATTATACATATTAAACATCCAGACCTAGGAGAAAGTGCTTGCAGAACATACAAACACCTGACCCCTCGGCGGGAATAGAAACTGCTATCTCTTGCGCCGCAAGCGGACCTTCCCACCGCGCCACTAAGTCAATCAAAATAATTATCAAAATTTAAATAATTTATTATGCTAAATAAGCCTTCATTTGATCACAATCTCACCTGATGTAAAGTGACGATGTGGTCTAAGATGGGCATGAAGACCTAGAAGGTAGATGGCTTCTCCGGACCACATTACGAAAACACGAAAAAATCGTTTCACTGCCCAGTCTGGAGGGTGGTGACAAGCCACGGCTAAAGCCACTGTTCTTAGCATCATCATAGTGTAAGGAGGGTTAACATTTACAGATGTTAACAGAAAAAACCTACAAAATAAACAGCATATTTATTATGTTGGAGTGTCACTTCTATGCTCATTACACATGGTAGGCTTATTACAGGGATAAGCCCTAGCTGCCAGCTGTTAGCACCTATTACAAACAAGACGAAAATGCTAGACTTCGCTTAGTACAAGCGCCACGACACCCACTAACAAATGAGAAAAACATGTGATAAACTCACAATACGCTGAAGAGTTGTTTCATTGTTTGTTTGTTTTCGTGGTAATATTAGGTCCGCTTTGAATAATTATTTTACTGTTTGATACCTATTTATCGAGGAAGGATAAAGGCTACTTTTATCGCGTGAAAATACATCGTGCCTGCGGGAAAAAACGGGCAACGCCCTGCCATAAAAAAGGCGATTTTCCTTAAAACTTTTTCGATTAAAACTAGCCCTGAGATAAACAAACAGGCCAAAATAAAATAAAATGATATTTACAAAGAAACACTTTATTGCACATACAGGGAAACAAAATACAACAACACGTAGGAAACAAAATGTACAATGGGCGGCCTTATCGCTAAAAAGCGATCTCTTCCAGGCAACAATTACACAACAACAACAGGTATTTAATATTAAATTTGATTTTCCTTGTCTTCAACCATCATTGAAATTTTGTATGAAAACTTGAATATAAAATTGGTATCTTTTGAATATTAGAATTACCATAAGAAATTAATTTGACTGCCTTAGTGGCGTGGTGGGCGGAGGTCCGTTTGCGGTGCAAGAGGTAGCGGGTTCGATTCCCGCCGAGGGGCTAGTGTTTGAATGTTTGGCAGGCACTTATCCCTTGGTCAAGGTGTTTTATATGTATAGAAGAAAATATCTATACATTTATGTACATGTGTGATTTTTGTCCGGCAATATTTATTTATTATTTTATTTATTTATTAGAATATAACCGTATAAAATATTAAATAATATTCGTTATGTATTTCCCTCAGACGTTGAATTCGAGGTATAAATAAAATATTGCCTACACATGTAAGAATTCGCGAAATTATTTTAACAGATACTAAAATTCTTATTTCCTCTTTGATATTATTGCCTGTAATTTCGTTTCAAAGAAACTTTGTTCTTTATTCAGTGAAAATATAATCAAATACAATGATAATAGATCTAAGGCGGTGCGAGTTTCATCAAAAAAAACATTGTATATTTTAGGACTTCTCAGAATCATTCTGTAGGTTACAATGTTGTTTTGAATATTTGATTTTGAAGTACAGCAAAACCAAGGGTACCAATCTGAATTTGTCTGACACAGGCAAACGTATTTAACGCTCATTGAAGTAGCAAATTTGAAAGCAAAATAGCAAAAAAAGCTTTTAATTAACAAAATTGATGGATTCAGTATTCACCTGAGTTTATTCACCCAGGTGCATTATGTATACTTTTAGTAGACTTTATTCTCCTAGGTAGAAAACACCTTGGTGCATTAAAACTGTTTAAGTAGACTTTATTCACCAAACTCAGGTGAATTAAGTAAGAGTAACCGCCCCAAATTGGTGCCTAGAACCTGAGATAAATGATGAAACGACATTTCAAAACATGCGCTAAGAGTGTTCCATTAAATCAGCTATTACTTTTTTAGTTTCGCATTGACAATTTCTTTATTTGGCCATTAGGTTTTGTCGATTATTCACTAAATCCTCACACATTTTCGTGAAGATCGGAGGTAAGATGACTCACAGCGCTTACACAATAATTGGCAGGGTTTTAGAACAGATGGCCGAAGGACCCCGACACGGCAAAAGCGTAGGACGAAAATTATAAAACGTACTAGAAATACTAGAAGATACAACAATGAAGGAAAGCTCTGTGGCTCGGTGGGCGAACGTCCGCCTGAGGCACAGGAGGTTGCGAGTTCGATTCCCGCCGGGAGACCAGATTTTGTACGGTCTACAATTTCTGGTTTCGGGTCTAGGTGTTTTCTATGTATCATATATATGTATTTACAAAAAAAAATGTATCTATGTAGCTTATCAGTCACCCACCCATAGTACAAGCTCTGCTTAGTTTGGGGTTAGGTGATGCTGTGTGAGTAGTCCGGAAATATTTATATTTATTTTATTTAAAACAAGAAATTCTTAACAAGATTGGTCAAACCTGGTAGTTCCGTTGAAGTTGACCTTGACCCCATCCTTGTACCAGTTGAAGGCTATGTTGGGGGACCCATACGCCATACAGCTCAGGATAAACTCTGACCCCTCCCATACTTCCGGACGCTGGTTTACGATCAGATTCTGTGGAAGATGACAAGTAACATTTAAAACTGTATCACAATAATAATGTACAAAAATCGCATTTTGAAAATACCTATATGTAATATAATATGTAACTAGTAGTGATTACCGGTTTTACACGCGTTATAATATTTTTTCCCGCAAAATGACATATTTTTCCGGGTTAGAAAGTAGCCTATGTCCTATTCCAATTTATAATCTTTCACAATTTCAGGCAAATCGGTTCAGCTGTATTGGCGTGAACGCCGGACAAACAAACAGACACACACCAACAGATTGTATATTGTATCGTGGTATTCTCTCTTGGCGAATGAGATTACGCCTTAATTCACCACGCTGGCCAAGTGGGGGTTGGTGAATGTCACTTGTACTTCAAACTCTTAAAGTTTTTTAAAATTTAAAAGAACCCCCGATTCCAGAATATTAGTTTCCTTAAAATTAAAATGTCATATTATTTTGTAATGTGCACGAGATGCGCTATCATTTGCGATCCCACTCGAGCATATTTGCAGATTTTCGGGTTTCCTTCCCCATTTTTACGCTCATAATTTTTAAAAGGTTCAACTGATTTTCATCAAACATGTCAGTCGCGCGAAACTCACCCTTCATATAAAACAAACAAATTGAAATCGCTCCATCCGTTCGGGAGCTACGATGTCACAGACAGACAGACACGTCAAACTTATAACACCCCTCTTTTTTTGTAGGGGGTTAAAAAATAAACAAACTACAAATACTGTGGTAATTAAGTGAAAAAATAATTTAGTTTCGTATATTTTGTTAATGTCAAATTGATCTGAATAAAGCCTATTATTATAATTAAACAACACCCGATAACCGCGTCTGGCGTCGCGCGTCGGCGGTCGAGCTCACACCACACCCGCTGCGCAGATAGATGATAGATTCGTTTTAAGGGACGATATATTCAAGAGATAAGTAAAAAGTGTATAGTTTTATGTGAATCTGTCCTGAGTAATAAATTAAATATGTATTTGTGTAGATTGTTAAAAAAAAAGCAAAAATACTTTACGACATCTCGTTCAGCTTGCGAACTCTTATGGTGACAGCTGAAAATCAATGTTTGCTCCATGAGCAACTTTACGCTGAGCTGTGGCATTTTTGTTTTACTGCAACGCACACATGCGCTAATCATGTTAGTTAACTTATCTAATCTTAAGTTAATAATATACCTATCCATTTGTTTTTGCCCGATTGTTGTTTGTGTGATTGGAGTTACAAATAAACGCTTCATCTATCTATCTAAAGTTAACAAAATAAAGACCGTCTAAGCAACAAAAGCAAGCCAACAGTATGAATAAAACACAAATGATGATGCGAGCATAAGTCGCTTTAGTTGACAGCCTCGGATCGTACGTTAGCAGTCTCTTTGACATTCAAATGGAGCTTCAACAATGGCTTAAAGAAGAAATTGCATGTTTCTTTGTAGGTAAGTGGTTATAGTGGGTGTATTCCCGCCGCTCGATTCCCGCTGGGGGGCCAGGGCCAGGTTTTGTACGATGTACAATTTGTAGATTCGGGTCTGGGTGTTTTTTGTCTAATATGTATCTATTAACGAAAAAAAATTGGTTGCCTGTAAAGTCGGTATACGGGCGAAAGTTTTACGTGACAACGACTTTGAGTGGTAAAATAATTTTAATATGCAGGCGCCTAAGCGAAATAGAAGCGCAAGACATGAACCGGTGTGTATGCCTATCTCTCTCACTCTCTCTCTCTCGCTCTGTCTCTCTCGCTCTTAGGCGGGCTAACTGTGCTCGAGTGGAAGGGACGCGTGCCTCTCACTCGCTCTCATTGTGAGCGCATAACGTGAGCGGAGCGTTACGCAGTTTCTTGAAGTGTCACCCGGCAAACCAATTTATAAGACGTTGTCACGTCAAAAAAGTACAAGCTCTGCTTAGATTAGGGCTTGGGGTTGCTGTGTGATGAGTCCGGAAATATTGATTTATTGACCGGCCTGTCTGATATTATACTTTAGCTATATTGATTCATTTTGTATTTACGTATTTTGAGTAGTCTAGAGATCAACAAAGTTATATAATGAGAACACAATACAAATTACTTTAGTTTAATATAATTACCTAATTAATTAAAAGTCCTTATTAGTCAACAAGATACTTAAAAAATAAAAATTGAAATAAAAAGTTGTTCGCTAACAAATACACCTCAAGCCCAATAAACTATGATTTTTATAACATTGTTATCTTCTCCTAGTAAGCTTCAAACAGAGTTGGAATGTACGTTGTTTTGTGATTTTCGTAGACGCGTACATATTTTTTTTAATTTAACAGGTTTTGTTTGAAGACATGAATAAAGAAAAAAACACACTTACAAGTTAAATAGATGGTGTATTAGATTTTTTTATATATTTTATAATTTTCGAGAAATCTGTTCTGAATTTAAAATATATCTGATTAGGACCCGTTAAATATCTATATGAAAATACCTATTAACAACTGACTTGAAGTTATTGATTGTCTTTTACGCATACCTATTTGAAGATTACTCAAAAACTTCTTGAATAGAACTAAAATAATAATGTAACAATGATATTATTTTTGTTCACAATATTTACCTCGCTATTCCCAACAAAAACAACAACCACTAAATATCCTAACAAAATAGAATCACCAACACAAAAGCCGTCAATTCTAATAATTCGGTTCGTGACTTCCCTTATCTCTCGAACGGTCATCGCGGCCAGCGTTCGTGCTGAAGACCAGGGAAATCTAATCAAGTATTCCCTGTCTTACTCGTTACCACGAAGGCACACGTAAGTGCTAACGTGTTCATTCCCAGTTAGGCAGATTCACGTAGATTACTCATTCAGACGAGCTTCGTGTTATTTAATTAATGTCTGCTGACGCAATTAGTACCGGCTGATGTTTGAATTGCGTTTTATGCTAGTTTTGCCTTTTGCTAGCAAATGAGGTTTGAATTGTTTATAAACAATAAGTAAATCTCTGTTTTCTTTTAATTAAGATTTTAATTATTTAACGTAACTAGTGAAACGTCGTTTGAATTCAGATTTCAACAATAAGAAACTTCAAAGGAGGCGATTCGAGATACAAAGCAATTTTTTTTCATCCTTCGTTGATATCTGGATTCTTTAGGTTACTTATAACTGTTTGCTAAATCATCATCTCATCTCATAGCTTATCGCGCTCTTCTGTAAAAGCATTTTATGTTTTTTTTGGCTAGTGATTGAGCGAATGTGTAGGGGGGCGTCCATTAATCATGCTCCAAAGAGGGGGGGGGGGGGGGTGTTGACATAAAATCACGAAATATATTCCAGGTCGAGTAAGATATCACGTGTATTTATTTTTTAGAAGCGACATGTGACCATTATTTCTAAACATGTCTTTAATTTTGGTATAAAATAAGATTATACTTGCATTATAAGATAATCAGTACATACTTTAAAATACACGTGATGTTGGGTGGGTTAATCTTAAACCTAAAACATATCACCAAGTGGGAGGGATGTTTCCAAAAGGAAAATATAAAACCGAATGCAGTGCGTACTTATTTGACAATGCGAATGGCCAGTTAAACTAACTGCAAAGTGCTATAAAAACTATACAGGTAATAAGTAGTAAAAAATACTGGCACATCGCCAAGAAAACTATCGCTAGAATATTCTAGAACATTCGTATTTCAAATAATTAAAGTTTCAGGTCGTTATTGGAAGCCGGTTCCCATCCCACAATGAGAAAGCGGAACTGCACCGCTAGATGTCGGTATTTGTGATTGCTTAATGAGTTATGCCTAGGGGGAGACTTTCATGAAGGTTTATGAGGTCTAGTCGTTTAGCTGTGATTGGGAAGTTTGCGAAACGATTTAGCTCTTTTAGGTGCTCTGATTTGTGAACTTCATTAACCCCCGACCAAAAAAGAGGGGTGTTATAAGTTTGACGTGTCTGTCTGTCTGTCTGTCTGTCTGTCTGTCTGTCTGTGGCACCGTAGCTCCCGAACGGATGGAGCGATTTCAACTTAGTTGTTTTTGTATGAAAGGTGAGTCTGGCGCGAGTGTTCTTAGACATGTTTAATGAAAATCGGTTGAGCCGTTTAAAAGTTATAGGGGTGAGAGTGGGTAAGGAAAACCGAAAATCTGCAAATATACTAGTGTGGGGTATCAAATGAAATCGCATCGCATTGTTTTACGTTTAAGGAAATAAGGCATTGGAATCGGGGGTTTTTCTTAAATTTTAAATTTATATTTATTTTATTTTGATTACTTCGATTATTCAACGACAAGAAGTTCAAATAACTTTTTTTGGAGTTAACTCCATAAGAAACGATTTGAGTTATATGGCCCGGTACGGAAATTTTATGAGGAGTAAAATCAAGTGTAACACGAAAAGTTGAGGCGTTACATAGAAAGAGACAAACATATATATCTGTAGGATTGAACGTGTAAAAGAATGAGATGGAATACATTACACAGCGTATCTCATTCTCGGGGTCTCCTCTTTGCGCGATACTTCGTAGTCTCACTGTATTTTATTTATATTATTTTGTAACATACTCTATGTAATACGCTTTATTGAAGTAATATAAATAATCCGAATAATTACAGATATATGTTTGTTTCTCTTATCCTTCTCTTAACCCTTTTTTTCTATTCGATATAATATCATAATTATCGTTCGTAAGGAGTAAACTCCAATCGTGCGTCGTAGCTGACACACACACTCTTTTTTTTTTAACTTATTTTAATTTTTTAGATACCTTATTCTTTAGACTAATATTATAGGATATCGGATGTGTGATAACGCGATAAAGTTTATTTTTTAATGGGATTATAGCAAAAATTTAAATATTTCAGGCACAGCACCACCCAACTCCAAACTAAGTACAGCTTGTATTATGGCTGGTAGTTAACGAATATAATACATTTTTATCACGTAGATAATTTTTTTTGTAACTACATAAATTAAGATACATTGGAAAGTAGACATTTAAAATACCGCTAGAACATTCACATATTAAATAATTAAAGTTTCAGGACGTTATTGGACGCCGGTTCCCATCCCACAATTAGAAGGCGGAAATTCACCGCTAGCTGTCGGTATTTGTAATTGCTTAATGACTCTGAGTTATGCCTGGAGGCGTCTGACTTTCATGAAGGTTTATGAAGTCTAGTCGTTTAAGCTGTGCTCGGAAAGTCCGTGAAACGATTTAGGTGCTGAGATTTATTTACCTCGTAATGTTTCTCAAATTTGTTTTATTTCAATTGAACTGTTAAAGTCTTGAATAAATACAATACCTAATTACCATTTTTTATTGTTGGTGGTTATGCAAACATCAAACAACAGTACAAACAAACCAAACCATGAACAAAAGTGTCAAATCCGCCTGTCAATTTGCAAAATACGGAAACAACAACATAAAAAGCTAACGATAATTAAATTTCAGTAAAATCGTATATAAAACCAGTGAATAGCCATTATTCCTCAACAAAAGAGTTTATTTCAGCTGTCACGTCAGTGGAAAATACGAAAAGTTGAACGAAAAATGAAAAAATTGATTAAAAATTCAAAGCCCCGAATCGACTTAGTGCGCGCCGCCGCGGCGGAAACGCTTTGTTCTACATTTTACCATGAAATAGGTAGCAGGTTTTCGGTATTTTTAAAGCATTTTCTACGTAGCTACCGAAATGATTCGCTGAAAACTTTTTTAGATCGTTTCCATTTATTGGATGGGTTTATGAAATGATCCACCACCGGGATAGGCTCGGGAATCACGGAATTTCCCTCTTTTATGGATTTATCAGCTTGAATAAAGTATGACCATGTGAAAATGTACTACTTGATCCCCGGGATTAAACATTTTATCATATATTATATCTGCTTTCTGAATTTAGCTCAATGATCGACCCATTTTGTAACTTAACTATGTTGGTACAGACTGAGTACCCTACATTAAATGAAATAAGTATACTAAGTAATATGGTATTGATTTGTTTTTTGCATAACAGATGGAATCACTTAATAATAGCGTTAATAGCACTAATAATAGCGGATAATATTGTTTAAATGAAAGCGCTAATTAAACTAATACTAAGAACTAGGATTATTCTTATAAATCTTTTAATGCCGCATAGTCCATTTACTAAGAAAGGTAACTTCTTTACTACAGGAAAAATTTAAACAGAACTTGTTTATTTATTTATTTAAATGGAAAACCGACAGTTTATAACAAAGGATTCAAAATATTATATAATAATAAGAAGGCAATTAAAGTTGTTATTCACTTTACGTGGTAAAATTCAACTAACGCGGACAAATATCGTATAAATACCGTATAGCTGTGAAAGAAAACTTACTGTATAAATATTTATCAAAGATAGTAAAAGCTTTTCATCTTAAAATAAATCCGTAAAATACTTTAACTGAAGTTGAGCGAAGCGGATGCAAATCGCAAACATTTTTGCGTGATGGAGCACTTAAAACTATCTTGACTGCTCCAAAGTTAGACGCGGATTTATCAAAGTAAAGCACTTTAATTAACATTTTATTATAGATGTTTATGTTGATTGAAATTATCTCTATAGGGGTCTGTTTCACCATCTCCGATTTAAATAAATAATAAATAAATCCGGACAATCCACACAACATCTAGCCCCTTGGTAAAAAATATAAAATTTCGTATAATACAAGATTTACACGTCAAATTCAAGTAAGCTCTAAGCTTATTTGCGCACTGATAAATAACGTAAAACATTATACTTATAATTAGGAATTCCTACAAATTGGAACCAGCAATTGCAAATCATATAGAATGTGGCCAATATTGTGTGAGTTAGGTAAAGAAAATCTGTAAAATAGATATTTTATTATTATTATTATTATAATACGATATCCCGAAAAATGCGGTTTAAAACAAATCCGCCTGGAAAAAACCATAACAGAAAGTAATAAGACCAACTGATTTATATTTTTTTATGACATAGATATATTTTTTTATTGCCTGGCTGTATAAATCTTACTTACGTCAGTTAAGACAATTCCAATAACTGACAAATAACTTTCATCGTAGAACTGTTTTATTTTATTGCGAATTTTATGAACCTATAGGTTGTAACTATAAAATTATTGTAGCTAGATATAAATTGTTAAACTAGCTTCCAATGCAGAAATAACTAGGAGATACTCTTCATTTGATGTGTGAATATGTATTTTGTGTGTTTCAATGATCATGTGGATACCGTAAAGTATTTATGCTCATTTTCACCAACGGTTCCTGATAAAATATAGGTCTCATTAAATCTTTATGGATCCGAAATTTTAGTACGGACCCCGGACAAACTATTCTGAAAAAAAGTGATTTCTAACGCCAGTTAGTGATTAATATTATAAACAAAATTTGGGTTCTTTACACTTTTGTCTGCTAGCTTTTACTCTGTCGTTTGACATGCGTTTCATCACTGGCCGCCAACGTGTCAATCAATCAATTAGGTTTTTTTTCAAAATGGCGAACGAGTGAGTATTTTAAAATGTTGGAATCTCTTTCAGACGAGGAATTCTTATTTAGGTTGACACATTTGTGAAAACGGGCATTTTTATCTAATCCATATTATAATTTATTATTTGAACTATAGAACAAGGTTACGAGAACTATTATATAATATTAAGTGACAATAAACTCACAAAAGTAAATCCTCAACTCCCTAACCAAATTGCGTCCGGATAGCATCTTCAAAAAACTGGCAAAGTTTCACAAGATTACTTTCCTAATTCTGCTATTAACCAGACAAATTCCTTCAGAGGCCGGCACTTTTTGTACCTTCCGATAGAGCCATAAAATCAGCAATTGAAAAGCGTTTTATGAGTATGAACAGAATTCGAAATCTGATTAATTATTAAATAAAAAATAAATATAGATATCCAATCCAATCAACAAAACAACACCCCCCCCCCCAAAAAAAAACTATCCCTGTGGTAAGCCTGTAAGCTCGTGTTACGGGTACAAGACATCTGATATTCTTAATATGATAGACTTAATTAGTTAGATATATTTTTATTACACATTTTAAACACCCAGACTAAGGAGAATTTACGGATATTTTGTGCTATTAAGTGAATACAAACGGGCATTGGCGTAAAATGTTGCCGCTCTTAAGCGACAAGTGAAGAATAGATATAAGCTAGAAGATGGGCAGCATTGTCTATTGCTCAAATACACTATACAGCGCCAATAAATATAAAAACAATTAAAATAGTTCGAAAATTTTTGTATAGAGCCTGACATACCTACTAAGTCCGCCATTTTGAAAAAAACGTATAACATAGCTCAGGGGACAGATTTTTTCTATAGTTTTTAGACCTAAATATCTCAGAAAACGTATCACTTAGGATATTTGATCATAGAACAATTTTTGTTTGTAATCATTTACTATGTCTATTGACATGAGTTTCATCACTGGCCGCCGAATCACATTTTTTTCAAAATGGCGGTCGAGTAGTTATGCCAACGATGTTCGATGCTATTTAACTATATTATAATAAAAAACCGACATCTTATAAAATTCCATGGTAGCTCTCGATTTCTCTGGGATCCCATTCTCTCTGGGATTTTGACATGGAAATATTGGGATCACTCAGCAAACATAAATATCATCGCGTAACAAATATACAAAAAAAAATTATGTGCGCCCAAAGTGGGTCAAAATATCTCACGTATTTTGTTTTATATTTATCCAAGCTGACGAAGTGTATAAAGCTTTAAAATTAATCGTCTAAAGAGTCTATTAAAAGAGTTTGCATGCTTACTTTGATAGCTTTGTTTGCACAGATAATTTTAAACACTTTGTCAGCATTGATAAATGTGAAACAATAGAAGTGAGCTATTTTGTCCACTTTGGGCACATACAATATTATGATAAATCTAACAACGTATATAAATTTTGGTTTGTGTCTTTTTAGTATTGAGTATAATAATTACTTTTATTTAATGGTAACAGGGCTGTCATAGCCGGCAAACGGCTTAAAGCCCAAAATTTGTAATTTTTTAATCTTATTCCGTTTTTTTTGACTACTCTAGACGCCTATATTGACGCTGTCTGTACAACAGTTATTTAATACACATCTCAGGCCGTGTTTTGGGGCTAGATTTTACTTGTTGTTTGTCTAGTAATGTTACAATACAATACAAAAACGCTTTATTTTACACAACACAGGAACATGAACACGTAAAACAAAATAAAAACAAGTGGTGCAATGGGCGGCCTTATCGCTAAAAAGCGATCTCTTCCAGGCAACCTTAGGATGGAAAATACTTTACCTAAAATAGAAAGAAGGCCAAGGTGTACAATATTATAAAAAAACAATATCATTATCATACAGATATCTAATATTCTATTTCCAGATACTAGTGGAGTGACTCGAGTGGAGTTTCGAGTGACACGAAAATCAAACCACATACATGTTTACTATGCCTACCAGCCTAGTTATATCAAAGCATAATATTTGCTGCCATACATCATAATTAAGTCAATATCAAATCAGCAGGAACTTTCTTCATTAAAACAAATGTGCACACTCCTAACTTATCACTTCACGGTTATAACAGACTCAATCAAGAGAAAACTTCTCGGGGGTAAGAAATTACGCTATTTTTCCTCTCAACTCAGAAATATGGTCAGTGGAAGTTTAATTGTTTGAAATGTGATTCTTTTACTGAATAGAAGTGAACTTTTATGGGAAAGGTTGATAAAGGAAGGTGTGGAGGGCTTTCCGGTTTATGGTATGACTGTTTGTTTGGGGAGTTTTTTGATTATCTGATGGGGATTGTTGGAAGTTATCAAGTTTATGATTGCAGAATTTAATTTAACAATGGAAATTGAATGGAACAGTTTTTAAATTTGTATTTGCTCAACTTTTATTTTAGATAAACAATAAGCGCAAACCAGTACTAAAAAAATAAATAAATAAGTACTATTCAAACAAAAAAATATCGTAATGTAATATTATACTTAAAATTAATCAATAATTTTAGGAAATTATGCAGTTCATATAGTTAGTTAAGAAAATATTTCGATGAATATAGTATTTGTACGATCTATCAAGATAACTTATGAGAGTTTGTCTCAATTTCCGTTTTGGCCATTTTTGTTTGTCTACTGACATAGCTAATAAACAAAAAATTATTAAAATTATACATAGATTAGAAACTTTTGCAAAATAGTTGAGAATATGTATTTATATTTAAATATTGTACGACAACTGCAACTATAAAGAAATATTTTTTTAAATAATTATGAAAGAGAAACTAGTTTTTTACTGTTATACCTCAAAGTAAAAAAACTCGTTTCTTCTTTGTATTAATTAAAAAAAAAACATTTTTAAAATAAAAACAATAAAGTCAAACTCATTCCATGTTTAATTGCATTAAAAATGTACTGACCTTATTGTCATAATTATTTAAAACCTACTTTAAAATGCTGCGCGACAGCACTTTTTACACTGTCACGATTTCTGTATAAAACTCGCGCACTTGCCTTAAACGCTCTTAAATTAATCTAAGCTTTCTTACTTTTTCTTATTTTGAGAAATTATAAAACATTTCATATAGTTTGTTCATTTCATATAATAATGAAGGAAATAACGAGGTATCTGAAACTCTTTGTTTGTTTAGAATTGTTTAATCTATCTACATTAAACATCTTTATGTTTTTGAAGTATACCCGCATTTATCATACTTTGTTCAGTGAAATCATGTCTCAAGGGTCTCTGAATACGAAACTTTGTGATTACGAGTAAATAGAAAATAACATATCTCGTATCCATCCAAAAACTTACCAACTAAACATATCTGATATTTTGGAATTTGATAGTTCCTTCTTTCGACAATCCACACAACAACAAATAGCCCCGTGGTAAGCTCAAAGTTTGTGTTACGGGTACTAACTACTTAATATAACCTTATTTTCAGTTATACTTTAATGTCATCATCATCATCATCATCATCACCCTATTAACGTTCCCACTGCTGGGACACAGGGACTTCTCTCTTGACGAGAGAGATTAGGCCTTAATTCACCACGCTGGCCAAGTGCGGGTTGGTGAATGTCACATGTCCTTCAAACTGTTTTAAAGTTCTCAGAACATGCCGGTTTCCTCACGATGTTTGCCTTCACCGTTAAAGCACGTGTTTAAAGCGCACATAAATTTCTCAAGAAGAAAAATCCAGAGGTGCGTGGCGGGGTTTGAACCCACGACCTTCGGAATGAAAGTCGAGTGTCCTCCCACTTAGCCAACACGGCTTGTTAATGTCATAATACTTGAGTATACTTGATAATTTTTTTTAATTAAATATTTAATCTGATAATTTAATTAAAATACATTATAACTTGACAATGTTAACTTGATAATGTTATACTAATGCACTAGTTTACCATTGTAATTATTATATAAAACTAGCTGACAGCAGCAAACGTAGTTTTGCAAAATGAAAGTAGCCGATTCTCAGACCTACTGAATATCAAATAAAATTTGGTAAAAATCGTAAAAGCCGTTTCGGAGGAGTACGGTAACTGACATTGTGTCATTGTTTTGTATAACGAATAAAAATTCTATAAGCATATCAGATATCTAGTAGGTACCCGTATCACAAGCTTAGAGCTTACCACGGGGCTAGATGTTGTTGTGGGAATCGTCTGGATTTTTTTTTTATTATTATTCTATTCTATTCCATAATAGGCATACATGAATATATATGTTTTATTATACAAATTATACACCAATACCAAGGTGTAAGTGCTTGCAGAACATACTAACATTTGACCCATCGGCGGAAATAGAACCCAGAACCTCTTGCACCCATATCTCTTTCATAACAAGGTGTATACTCACATGTAAACTAAGAGCTGGCTGTTTATGGAAGTGTAGTGTTGCCGGCAGCAGCCTCAGTCTGTCAGATCTCGTTCTAGTAGCTGCTAGACTTGCCAGAGCAGACTTGAGGAGTTCACCCTCCTTCTTAGAGCCCCATATCCGAAGCCAAACGGTCCGTGCTCCGTTCGACTCCACAGAACTGAAATTTATTTGAAACTTTACATCGGGAAATATGAAGGGCTTGTGTTACCACCTCCAAGGAAAGTTAGACAATGGTAAAAATATAGAGCTATTCCGCTAAGTCATTATGTAACAAAGGGAGATACTTCTTGACATAACATTGTTTAATTTACTCGGATTTCGTGATATAAATTCGATTGAAAATATAAATGTGATGAGTAAACATGTGTAGTGAAATCTTCTTTGATAAGAATAATATAAAGTGGTGGGTGGTATGCTTTTTTTATTTATTTAACCTTAAAAAGAACATGTATACTCAAACAACGAATATAGCAACAAATAACCACTAAGGTTTAAACTAGTGCTATTATACAAAAAACTCAGACGAAATCTGTTACCTAAGGCTGTTTGTTACCAGTTAATCTGTAGAGAGGCTATTGAAACCTTTTAATCATTCAAGTAGGCCTATACATAAAGCTATCCTACTATCAGCCGAGCTATCAGCGCCGATGGTCAGCGTTACTCAAAAAAACCGTCTCAGATTTTTTACCTACTCAACATCTGTTAATGCTTGTCAATGTTTTCAGTGATAGACTGATTCAAGAGGAATAGGTTAGTATTAATTAAGTCAATGATAACTGTTTATTAACCCAATAAAATGAAACAACAAAAAATCTAATTCTTCGTTTTGTACAACAATGTGTTTTCGTGTGAGAAAAATAATCATTTGACTAATATTTTAACATAGGGCTAGTTGAAATAACCCAAAAATTTTCTTACCTTTTTCTTCTTACTCTCAGAAATTAAACAATCTGGACAGTGAATTCGATTTAATTCAAATTCCCTGTCGAAATGAAGATGACTTAGTTTATATTCAAACTTGAATGGGGTAACATACCATGATTTAACGGATTTTTACTTTTCCGATATTTCAGTTTATCATTCAACTGATTGCCATCAGTTTATATCGTGATCAAGGCGCTTGCAACTGCGTCGTTTCAAGTTTGAATATTGGTAAGATCCATGAAAATTTAAAAAGTTATAACTTACCTTATGTTCAAAATTTCAATTTCTCCGTCCAAAGTGATGTTCGAAGCCTTCAGATAGCTCGTTAACTGAAACGGTCGGTTAGAGTCAGTTCGTGATATTCGAATTTAATGATATCGACGTTCAGTTCCTTTTAAATCTTCCACTCTTGCAATATGTGCTAATGTCTTATACGGTGGTTTTATTTGAAGATATTTTTATCGTCAGATATACTCGTAGCTATCCGTAAGTAGCAGACTAATAATTATTTAAATTTTGAAGATTGATGTATTCTTCTGTAAGCTCAAAAAAAAACTTGAGTAAAATAAGCATTTCTAAATACGTTCCCACTGCTGGGACACAGGGAATTCTCCCATGACGAAGAAAAGATATGATGAGATAAAGCCACAATCACACGCTGGCCAAGTGCGGATTGGTGATTGTCCCATGTCCTTCAAACTCTTGAAATTCTCAGAAAATGCAGGTTTCCCCGCGATGTTTACCTTCACAATTAAAGGAAGTGTTTAAAAACCACATACATTTTACAAGAAAATAAATTCCAGAGGGGTGTGTGTCCAAACACCTCTGGAGTTTATCTTCTTCGGAATGAAAGTCAAATGAGCTCCCACTAAGCCAGCACTTTTTGACTATATGAGCCTATTACACCATCTCCGATGTAAATAAGTCAAAACACAGCTATCAAGACAACTGACACCAAGATTGCTCTTTATTTTACTCGTTAACTAATTTAATTGGGAGCTGATGAAATTAGCCCTTATTATAATAAATTAATTAAGTTACTTAATGTTTAATTAACTTTTTTTAATTAATATACTCTATGTTATACCTGCTTAATTACTTCTTGGGATATGTTGGTGTTTGGTTGATCGACAACCTGAAGTCTAGTTTCATATCTGGCTGACGCTGAAAAAAAATTGGAACGATATTTGAAGTGTTTTAGCTAATAGTTAAATAGTCTAATGCTCATGTATTTTGTCGGTATATTTAGAAGATAGATCAATATTTTTTTTTATTAACACCAAGCAAAGAAACAATACAATATGAAAATACAAACTAACCTAGAATGCGTAATGGGCGGTCTTATTGTTCAAAGCAATTTCTTCGAGTCAACCGTAGATGAAGAGAACAATTATAAAAGGTAATGGATGGTGGTTTTAACATAACTTTTTGTTTATTTCATTTGAGAATGATAAGCCCCACCGCACATGCCCGAGGGTTCGCATCGGACGTCACGAGCCGCGTGCGAGTGTCAGTGATAGAAACCTACTAGCGCCAATCTCCGTATTTGCTCTCACGCGTCGAAGTGTCCACCATGTCAATGCGACATCGCCGCAGTATCGTGAACAAGTGCGAGTGTGGGCATGTGCGGTGGGGCTAATGATGTATGTCTACTCTATTGAACTATTGATTATTGAGTAATTAATAGTTATAATTCTGATATTTCCATTTTACTTTAGACATTTCTTTTTATTTTGTATGTTTTTGTTAAATTATACTATTTGTACTATATCTTTAAATTATTTGCATGCTTTAGATATAAACAAAACATATATGGACCTGACAAACTACTGAATATCTTTTGTTATATACACTCGGTTCCAAAAATAGCGGGTCAGTCACATAAACCCGAATATCTCCCGAACTACGTATGCTGTCCAAATGAAATGGAGAATGCTTAATTGAAAATTTAATGGTTAAAAAAAAAAAACAAAAACAAAATGTAAAGTAATTAGCACTTACTTTACATCACGAAATTATAATAAAGTTATTTTTATTTATTTCTATTATTTTGAATCCGAGTGTAATAACTTTTTTTAGCAAATAATTTATTTTGTTCTAATAGTTAACCATTATATAGGGAAAACTTACACGAGTCAGTATCTTTCGGATTGCAGTCACACGCGGTCCCAGTTTTGCACGCTTCGAAGCACTCTTCAATACCACATTCTGAAATAAAAACAAAAGAGTTATTTAGCATTTTTCTTCACCGATTTTGATTTTGAGCATAATATATATTAATGAAAAAAAAAAAAAACAAAAAAAAAAAATACGTTCGTGTTCATACCTAACATAGAGGTATATGTATTACCTGGTATTATTATATGTATCATTATATGTATGATATATTAACGTTGTTGCATGTGCCATGATCACGGCATACAATGATTGTCTTTCCGATTATTTACGGTTATTTACGAAACGGTCTACCCTCTTTCTGTGTCATTTATTGCGAGGTTGACAAATACTAGTGTTGTTACCCGTTACTAATAAATTACAGATTGATTGATAGTTGTTTTTAGGAATTTCAAACGTAGCGTCGTAAGGCAGGATTCAATGACACTAATATAATATAACATAAAGAACTTTGTACCAACCTGAATTATTATGTTTTACACTATTACATTAGTCGTGTCCTGGCGTGTGACCAGTGATACACTTTTAAGATCTTTACAAAACCGCACTACAAGATTCCACGTACCAGACAATAGAAGCCATCCGTCACGATTAGGTTCAAAGACAATTAGTTTATGCCGTGCTCATGCTGCTTGAAATATCAGAATACTCAAAAACCGAAAATTCATAGTTTGGTACCCGTTTTAAGTAATATATTGTTAAATAAAATGATATTTTTACAAAACTCCTAAAAATGCATCTACATTTTAGTACTTCTCACAAAAAAACTTATGCTCTATGATACCAAAAATCTACTAGAAATCTATACAACAAGCTTGACAACAAGGCATATGCTGAATAAAACTTTTTTGCCAAAAATTAAACCAACTTCAAAAGAGAAACTGAAAAGTACAAAATAAATTAACTTTACAAATCATTTCGACATTATAAGTGATAATTAAAAGAAACATATACAATTAAATAATTAAGTATTTAATAATTTTTAAGTCGGTGCCAAGTAAATACTACAAAAAACTTAATGCAGTAACAAATACATTTTTACCTACACTATACACAATATGATATACGATTTTTAGTGATTACTCTACTAAAATATACCTTATAGAGTTCCTTTGACTGTCCTTCATTTTCATCATCAGACCCCTAATATCAGTCAAAATCCATTTAGATGAACGGTCTCAGTAATATAAGTTAATCAAGCTCAAACACAAAGTACTTGCTGTAAATCGTTGAGGACTTCCCTCGACCGCCTTTCCCTCCATCATCAGATCAACACCAGACCCTCATTAATAAAACAGCTTTAAAATTCATTATATTGAATAATATTAAGGAACACACAAGTCGGAATGATAAAATTTTCAAGAGTTTCTCACAATTTCTTCAGGATTCCACCACCAGATCCAGGTTTCCTTACAATGGGACCACCCTTGGGATACTCCCTTTACAACAAAAAAAGAATAATCAAAATCGGTTCATAAACGACAAAGTTATCCGCGGACATACATAAAAAAAAAATATATATATACGGTCGAATTGAGAAACCTCTTTTTTTTTGAAGTCGGTTAAAAAGAAACAGAAATATAGCTTTCGTGGTTCGAGTTGCCCACAGAATGATAAAATTTGTTGTTACTATACTTGATACTTTACTGTCGATAAAGCCACGGCCAAGATGTTTTTTTAAAGGTTTATTTATCTATTACACAAAACGTTTATCTTAAAATCTAATAACACAAATATTTTTTCAACTAGTGCTGTGCTATCTATAAATTTCTGTCGCAAGTTCTCTCTTTGCCTGTAACATTATAGAGTCACAGAAGAATAAATTATTTATTATGGGAATCAACTTATACACTAAATAGTTACATACGAAAGTTAAAAAAAAATATCCTGTCAGTTTCGGCTAAGAAAGTAATGTTTTAATTAATATTTAATGTTTTGACGTATCTCATTTAGTCTGACATAGTTGTTAAGGCCTTCAGATAAAAGGCAGAGAGTATAATCACTACGTTTTATTAAAGGTACCATCAGGTTTGAACAAAATCCGAAATTTTCGCTATTTATACCAAAGAGTTTCCTGTTTTCCACTAAATTAGCTTTATTAAAAGCGAGCAAGAACTTGCTACCTGCTGTTTTTATCAGAAATTGTTATCAATAAATAAAATTAATTACTTACTTTGTTACGACTTCGTAATGACTTCGTGGAAAAACAATGAATTCGTAAATGATTTAATTATATTTCATTTTTATGGAAATTAAAAATTAAAATGTAGTTCCAATCTTGTTAATTATATTTGATAATGTTACAGATAAGAAATTTATATTACGGAAATTCTGGTAAAATATTTTAATGACGTTAACAAGGAGGCTACCGACCGATAACCGATAAATGAGCTTTTATATTTAGAATAAAAATAGCTCAACTCGAAGAGAATATAAATGACTTTGGCTCATCTTGACGCGATCACCAAATAAAGATGGCGGGCTAAAAGAAGGAGAAAAATAAGAACTTATTTTTCTGCGCCCGCAAAGATTTCATCTTTGGGCGTCCGGGAGTGCAGCCAAAGACTGTGTTTTGAATGAAATAGTTGATTCGACATAGTTATCAATCTCATAATAACGAGAGAAGTTAAGGGAGTTGAGTTACCAAGAAAAAAAAACATAACTCACGCCGAGAGAGCAACCAGCGTTGTAGCCGAGCAACACAACTACCTGAGCAACGTTCTCGCTCCCCGCGGCTCGCCAACTCGTTTCTACATTCTAGCTCTATTCTTTACTAGTTCATCATTGCCGGTGAAATGAAATGGAAAATAAAATGCTTTATTTGTCACAAAAACACGAATATACATTTAGGTTTTAATATAGTAGGAACAGAAAATCAAAGTACACTATAAAACAAAAAAAAAAACAAAAAATTACATATATTATTATTTGACTGCTTCAGTGGCGCAGTGGGCGAGGGTCCGCTTGCGGCGCAAGAGGTAGCGGGTTCGATTCCCGCCGAGGGTGAAAGTGTTTGTATGTTCTGCAAGCACGATCTCCTTGGTCTGGGTGTTTAATATTTATAATAAAAAATATCTATATTATGTATGACTATTATATTAAGTATATCAGATATCTAGTACCCGTTACACAAGCTTAGAGGTTACCACGGGGCTAGATGTTGTTGTGTGAATTGTCTGGAAATATTTATTTATTTTTACATAATTAACAAAATTGTGGTAAAAGGTGGGACTACAACGTAACTTTAAAAATCCTATGAAGAAATTCTTTTTCTCAGGATTGAAGGCAGTGGCCTTAGATTTAGCAAAATAACCTGTATTTTTTGCTGAAACAGATAAAAGAAACATCTAATTACAACCGGTTTCGACTTTATACTCGTACTCGTTCAGGTTTTACTGAAACATAGAATTTCTTTATTGGATTTTTAAAGTTACAGTCTTCTTATATTCTCCTTTAGAGACTTTCGTAGCCGTTTCCGTTTGCACAGAAACTATGTACCTATGTTAAATATACTAACTACATAACAAAAAGTTTGTTTTGTTTTGTTTCTCACAGTTAACTCTCTTTATGGTATATTTGCATGTTATGCTGCATTACATATACCTTAAATTATATAATCTAAGTTTACTTTAGTTAGTTTTAGTTCTAAATTATTCGTGAAGTTCCTTATTTGCTGCTTCGGTATGAGCGAATACGTCTTAGTTGCATTTGGAAATTACTCAGCTGAGCGAATGCTATATATTTGTTGCATTTAAAGGTTATTAATGTAGGTACCTACTTTGTAAAGCCTTCGTTCGAGCAGGACTGCCCTTAAAGTCACTCAGGCATGGATGAGCAATTTTCTCCTTGATATGCCTCTCTATAGATTAACAATATGTCTAACTTGGTTATGTGTGTCAATCTAAAATATAATTATATATTTTATATAAAACTTACGATAAATAACTGTATTAATATAGTCATCACGTCACACGAGGACGTCTGGAAGAAATTTTATTGTTTTTAATTTGTTGGATTTGTCTGCATCCCAAATATAAGAATAAATAAAAAAATATATGTATAAATATTTCCGGGCAATCTTCTCTCTTCCTGGCAACCTTTGGATGCCTTTTGTTCTTTACTAGGACAACAGCTATCTATCATCAAATTTTATACAAATCGGGTATTCTAAATGTGATGTTCTTGTAATGTACCTACATAAGTATGTAATTCTTTTATGTTTCTTTACTCTTTTGGTAAGGAGTAATTAATTTTAATTGAGATGTAATTAATAATTAATTTTATATTATGTAGGTACCCTTGTAACCCTTGATTAGAGTGTTATAAAAATATTTTTAATAAAAAAATAATAAGCTTTTGGTGCGCTATGTTAGTAATCTGTACATGCATACATGTTTATTTATGTATTTGTTGTATTTTATTGAGATTGTGACAAAATAAATGATTATTATTATTAACATATTAAACGAGCATTGAAATTAACTAAGTTGAATTACATAAATATCTAGATAAATAGGTTAACAAGTACGTGCAGGTATCTGAACTAGGTTCTATGTGTAGGAAAATTCTAGAATTCACTCTTCATTCCACCCTTCCAGTCCCCTCATAACATTTCAAGTGGTACTGAGGTAAACAATTTGAAGGAACGTGCTTGCAGACCTGTTTGTACCTAAGGGTACCTTTCCACTTCATACAGTTTGAAGTGTTAAAATAATTGCAACGGTTCATTTGCAACTCAAATCTTGTATCGAAGTTATTTTCATGAGTGGACAAAGCCTTCCACCCGAAATTAGGATTACATTTTCATGGAAGTCACTTAATTAAAAATTAATTTTCTTCATTACTAAATACAAAAGTTGGTAACGCAATAAGGTAAGGACCATCCATTAATAAAAGCCGTGTTGGCTAAGTGGGAGGACACTCGAACTTCATTCCGAAGGTCGAAGGTTCAAACCCTGCCACGCACCTTTGGATTTTTCTTCTTGAGAAATGTATGTGTGCTTTAACGGTGAAGGCAGACATCGTGAGGAAACTGGTATGTTCAGAGAACATTAAAGAGTTTTGAAGGACATGCGACATTCACCAACCCGCACTTCGCCAGCGTGGTGAATTAAGGCTTTATCTATTTCGCCAAGAGAGAAGTCCCTGTGTCCCAGCGGTGAAACGTTAATAGGGTGATGATGATGATAAATCACGTGAGGCTTCAAAGGGGGAGGGGGTTTGACAAAATATCACGAAATATCAGCTAGTAAACATTTCAAGTGTATTTTTTTTTAGACCTTGAAGGTAGATGGCATTTTTCGTCCCAAATTATTTTTTGTCTAATGCGCTATTTTAGCTGTCAGTTTTCCCAATATTTAGTAATTCAAAAAAATTGTAAGTAAAATAAATACATTTCGAAACCGATAAGCGATATACAGTATGCAACCTTTCTGGCTGGAAATTTTTATCATGGTTAATTGCAGAATAATAAAATATTATACTTTAAACCTGTATTCTAAGCAAAAATTCAAGATACTTTGTATTTACTTAAATAAACGTGATGTTGGGTGCGCACCACATATCAATGTTAGGGTTAAAATATGCCTAAAATATGACGTGATTGAACGGCTCCTAAAAAGGAATGTTTTCTTAGCTCTTAGAGTAAATAACAGGTACTTAGCTAAAGGCTTAGTAAAGCAGTCAGATTCAGATAGAGTATTAATATCGAGAAAGGCTATATGCAATTTTTCGGTAAAAACCATAAAACACGGAGCTAGTATTTAGTAAAATAGTGCTTAAGGGCCCCTTATACCGCAAATGCTGTTTTTAAAATCAATATGAATCAGTCAAAAATTGACGTAAAATTTTGAAAAAAATATATGTTTCAGTTGAGGATCTTACAGAGTGCAATTCGCTTACATTTACACAATAAGATGAACTTCGCTCGATAGAAAAAAATACCAAAGTTGCCTCTTTTTAAAAAACATTTTCAATACTGTGCCTAAAATAATAAATTTATTGACCTTATTTTTACACCAATCTTTAGATAAATCATTTTTCTAGTGCAAATCGCTGAGGTGCGTGTTGTAGTATTATTTTCCTATTAATTATGCCTAAATACCTACAAACCCGCGAGCGGCGCGACGCCCGCGGGCTTCGTTAGTCGCGCGGTGGCGCTTACCGACGACGGACCTGTGCCAGTGCTCTTCCCGCCCGACGAGCGACGTGCGACGTGAAAAAAAAGGTGTGTGTGCGATTCACACACGACAGAAGTGAAACTACAACAATTAATAAAAACCGTAATTGGTTTTACAAGTACAAGGACAACTGCGCGACATTGCCGTCGCGACGGCAATGTCTATTTGGTATTTGGGCCGGGGAAAAAGAACCAGTCAAAGTCAAAGTATCTTTATTGCATTATTACATGTAGTTTAAATGGTAGGTATTATATAAGGTTTTGTATCAATATAATTTGCCCATTGGAGCGTGCAACATTTTGATTAACAACAATTTAATAATAAGAAATTTTTAATAATAATTGTATATAATTAAAAAATAAACATGTAAATAATTTTAATAAAAGAAAAAGAGATTTTTTTATCGCAAAACATTATTAATTTGCAATCAGGACCTAGCACTAGAACTCTAAATTACAATGAAATAAAAAAGCATTTTATTCCTCATATAAAATGTATTTTTTTTATAAATGAGAATAAATATTGTACATAACAATTATGTTTGTTTTCATTTTGTTGTTTGTATTCTTTACCAAAAATTCTTCAATCATAATTATCACCTCACTAATTCAAAAAGTTTAGTAAGAAAAATTATGTTTACATTCAATACCTACTACTTACAATAAACTTTCATTTCAATCAAATAAAAGAATATAGTCAATAAAATAATCAATATACTAAAAAAGTACAGTCAATAAAATTAAAATCACCGTAGCTACTGCATTATGCTGTATTGTGGCGTTCTTGCTGCCGACAAAGTTCGCCGGAGTTCATATCAAGTCGGCTCCCGCGTAACGCGCATGCAAGTCGACTGGGCGAGTAAAAAGCCTAAATCTTCGAAACAAGGTGGCCTTAAGAACTGGTATTTAAAGATGGAATGATAATATTGATGACGCTCAATGCTATTGTATGACTTTTTATTATAAGCGTAACTGTAGTATGCAGTTGTTGTTTTATTCACACAAATATAAGAGGTTACTTAAACGTTTGTAAAAAAAAAAATACTGAAAATCTGTTTTATAACAGTTCAATAAAAGTTTTTCTCCCTTGCTTATCTCTAAAATAGTAGCAAAATAAGGCATAAATAAAATAAATAAATAAACATTTCTGGACTACTCACACAGCATCACCTAACCCCAAACTAAGCAGAGCTTGTACCTCTATATTGGGTGACTGATATACTACATAGATACATTTTTTTTGTAAATACATACATATGATACATAGAAAAGACCCAGACCCGAAACCAGAAATTGTAGATCATACAAATCTAGTCTCCCGGCGGGAATCGAACCAGCAACCTCCTGCGCCTCAGGCGGCCGTTCGCCCACCGAGCCACCGAGTCGTCGTTAAATAAGTTTATTGTGTGTTTTATCGAATTCAGTACTATATATTACCCAGTAATAGCAGATTTTATGAATACGAGCGGCGATTTTTTATGGCTTTGAATTACTACGATGCGTAGCAACTTAGATTTTCTGACAAAACCTTTTGTTGAGTATGTACGCGGAGTTACATAATTATATTAAAAAACATAAAACTAAAAATTAATTAGCAAGCTTAATAACACGCCCACACAAAACAAAAACCAATGTACTTAGTAAGCATCCCAAGATCAACTCGGGTAAAATAACCCGCTATTTTTCAAATCTTGTACGTCAAAGGTTTTTAATCTTTTGCAAGTACTTGCCTAGCGAAGCAATCTAGGATTCACAGTCGCCGGTGCTGCCCGGAGCGCATTAGCCTGGTAAAACTATCTATGTAGTATTCTAACTTCATACAAACGGTCGAAACGCGAGCTATCCCTACGCGCCTCGGTCGAGGCACACGCGGGGCACTCAGGCAGTGCGACTGTGCCGTAGTGATAACTAATAACCGCCCGATTGTGTTTTATAAGAATAGGTTATTACAAGTTCTTAATTAACTTAAAATGAGAAATATATTGTGCAATCGTTTTTTACCTGAGCTTTATGTTCGAATGCGGATTTTTTATAATTAAGCATTCGTACAACTCAGTTTTAGTGATATTTTTCAGTCTCAAATTTAATGGATATTTTTTTTAGGTAATCTAGGAGATATTCGTTCGATTTTTAAGTTAAAGCTGCCCATAATAAATAACATTTTTATTGATCAGTTTTGATTCCATTTACAAATACGGTATTTTATTACGTTATATAAAATCACAAAATTAGATGGAAACTCCTACTAGGCAGATGCGAATAAAATGTAATAATGTACAACCCTATTGCATGTTTAGGATATAGATTTAAAAAAAAGTTGCTAACTAATAATAGATTTTATTTATTTATTTAGTTGCATCAACAAGATAAGCATTAATACATTCAAGAATCACGCACTATGATAATTATTACAAATACACAAAAATAATAGACACAAACTGAGAACAATAACAACATGCAAAATAATCAATTATTATTAAAAATTATAATATAATAAAATTAAGTATAGATTCTTCAATTGATTAATAATATCAATTGAAGAATCTATACATAAAATATAAATATCCTAAAAATAATCAATTAAAATTAAATTAAAATAGGCAAAATTAAATAAAATGTTAAAAAAAAAACAAAAATCTAAATTGTAAAATATAAAACTAGAAAAGGATAAAAAAGATAAATAAGAATTACAGTACGTTACGTTACGTTGCATTGAATTTTCGCGGGAAGTTATGCTTTCATGCGATATGTTCTAAATTTCGTAGTCTATAGCCCCCACGATAATAACTTTGATGCTATTTATCTTTGCACTTTCTTTTTAAATTGATAAATTAGAAAAAATACTGTCCAATATTTTTGGACGCCCGTCCATCAGACGGACTTATAAGAATACTATTTTTATGAATATTAGGTCCTTACATATGAAATTGGCGTTTTGTATGGGAGGAACAAAAAGTCGAATATTTTTTAATATAATATATTTAATTAATCAAAGTATGAACCATTATTTTCTATGCACTTTTGCCATCTTATAGGTAGTTCATTGATCCCTTTACTAAAAAAACCAGTCGGACGGGAATCAATAAAATCTTTGAAGGCGATTTGGACTGCCCCATCGGAGTTGAATTTTTTCCCTTGCAAGATGTTATCCAAATTTCGAAAAAAATGGTAATCTGTTGGAGCAAGGTCCGGGGAGTACGGAGGATGTCTTAGACTTTCCAATTGAAGCTCTTCTAATTTAGTAGCCGTCTGTTGCGCAGTGTGTGGTCTAGCGTTGTCGTGAAGCAGCAGTGGCGTGGAGCGATTGACCAGCCTAGGTTGTTTAGCCGCTAGCTTTTCCATCATGGTTTGCAATTGCTGACAATAGACATCAGCCGTAATAGTCTGGCCAGATTTGAGAAAACTGTAATGAACAATACCGGCACTAGTCCACCAAACGCTTACAAGTAACTTTTTTGGGGTTAATTTTCGCTTGGGGCAGGATTTGGCTGGCTGGCCAGGATCCAACCATTGCGCTGAGCGCTTCCGATTATCGTAAAGAACCCATTTTTCATCACAGGTAATGATTCGGTTTAAAATACCTTCATTATTGTGCCGGTTTAGTAATGTAACGCAGCAGTCGACGCGCGTTTGCCGGTTTGCTTCAGTCAATTCGTGAGGTACCCACCTTTCAAGCTTTTTAATCTTCCCAATTTGCTTCAAGTGAATTAAAACAGTTTTATCACTAACACCGCAGCCTGCAGCTAACTCGGACGTGGTTTGCGATGGATCCGCTTCCACAATAGCCTTCAACTCTTCATTATCAACTTGAGTCTCAGGCCGTCCACGGGGCTTGTTCTGCAAGTCGAAATTTCCAGAACGAAAACGTTGGAACCAAAAACGAACTGTGTTTTCTTTTGCAACACGACCGCCATACACATCATTCACCCTTCGAGTTGTTTCCGCAGCACTAGTGCCACGGCGGAACTCGTACTCGTAAATAATGCGATATTTTAAGTTTTCCATTTTGTAAAATGAGTGACGCAAACAGAAAAAAACAGAAGAAAAAAAACAAATGAATGACGATCATCGAAGCACAAATACATGAGTCTATAGCTGTACAAATTTGAATTTGGAATTCCTTACCAAAGAGGAGAAATTTGTGATTAAAGTGGCCAGTACGAAAAACGCCAATTTCATATGTAAGGACCTAATATATAGTCGTAGTGTTGTTATGTAGGTTATCAATAACATGGCTATTTGACGGTTCGGCAAAAACAGATCGTTTTGTTTTATTATATTACTAGCGGCCCGCCCCGGCGTCGCACGGGTATAAAATTTTTCCGGAAATTATTCGAATTTTTCTCGCCGTAAAAACCATTCTACTCTCAAGTTGGACCGAACTACAAATGGTGTGCGAATTTTATTATAATCGGTTAAGTGGTTTAGGAGTCCATTGAGGACAAACATTGTGACACGAGATTTATATATATTAAGATATATGAGTTATTATGTACAAGATCTACATATATACAGAAAATATGCACTTTCGTAAAATTACCTTTGTAATATTCTCATCACGTCCTGCCTCTGTTACTGAGTAGAATTCATAAAACGTTTGAATAATAAATATTTTTTCGAAAATAATCTTTTTTTACATTTTTATGAAATTTACAATATGCGTAGGTACAACATTTCAGCTCAATCATATACAAGGAAGTCGACCAAAAAATTTTATTACAGACAAAAACCGGGACTATCTGTCCCGGTTTTTGTCTGTAATAAAATCGTCTTTTATTTTTTTGAACTTAAGAACTAAATAAAAGCTTTTAAAAATAATGATAACTTTAACTCAACACAAAAGACGTAAAAGTACTTACCTGGAGAAGCGACCTGGTATTCACAGAGGTCGCCCGTGTAGCCCGGAGCGCATATACAGCTAACCGCGGCCGGGCCCATCTGTCTGTGAAAACATTTGTTTTATACGCAATTGAAACCTTCTGTCGGTAAACCGCTTTGGGTTATTGAGATTTTTTCTGAGAGGACTTCTTTTGATAATAAAATAAGATAAATTATTGCAAAAACCGAGCCAATCTCAACAACATAATACGCACACATTACCTATTTCATACATTATAAGGAATAGAATTTCAGATTTTTGTGGCTTTTTGATTAGTGATATATTTTACAAAACTTAAGACATGTAAAATATCGTTAAGGACATCTAGACCGAAAAATATGAGTTATTTAGTAAACAAACTTTTTTTAATTCAAAAAAAAAGGAAAGGAAAGACTTTTTAACGCGCTTTTTTATATCTGTTACAACAGAACTTTAAAGTATAAGTAAAGAAAAATTAAACAATTGAATAAAGATCTAACCTATATAAAAAAAGCGGTTTGTATAGTCTTTTCCATCTTTTTTTGGAATAAAAAAGTTAGAAAAAAGCCGATAATAACTGTAAGCTGTAGGCAAACTTCAAGTAAACTTTCTATCAAGTCAATAACTTTCCACGGCTTGGCTTAAGTTGCAAACAATTTTACTTCCGTCTTGACTATTATTTTCACTGTCGCAACAAAGTTTTACATAATTGATCACGAGAGTGCGCAATCAAGTTCTTTCCTTCGTCAAGTTGTGATTACGAATCCAAACACACAAATTTGAATAAAAAGATTTGAAGAAATTCACGGAAACAAAGACCGACCCGTAAAATTACTAAGACTACGAACGTATACAGGTAGGGTAAACTGGGGCAAGATGATATAACCTTCTACAAGCTTCAATGCAACTTAAAGTTCACAGAGTAAATTTGAATAAGTTTTATTTTCAGCCGCGATCTATCTTGAATCACATATGAACAATGCCTTTGGGTTACTGTTATGTTAGAAGTTAAGAAATGGTTTATCGACAAGTTTTAAAACGGTCATTTAAATACTGGACACGATAATTTAATTAGACATCATATTATATTGTAATTGGAATTCACTTAATATCAGTGGTGGATTTACCAGTAGGCTGAGTAGGCTCGAGCCTAGCGGGGCAGATTTTGGGGCCGGAAAATTTGGAGAACGATTTTATAATTTAACCTTATAGATATCAAAAATATTTTTCTATGACGGTTTTCTGATCTCTTGCAGATAGCAAAATTGTGCTCACGAATCAAAGACGAAAATTCAAATAAAAGAAATTCACGTAGACAAAGCCTAACCCATGAAATTACTAAAACTACGTATGAATATAGCTAGGGTAAGCTGGGTTGATGATAATATAACCTTGCGAAGCTCCAACTATTTCTACAAACTTCAATGCAACTCGAACACGTTCACAGAGTAATTCTGAAAAGGTCCCCTTATCAGCTGCGAACTGTCTTAAAGCTCGCATGGACCATTGTCCAAAGGCATTCCTTTGGGATACGCGGACCGTTTTACTGTAATACTATGTTCTGCATAGGAGTTCTGCATAGGATAAATATTTTCGAACTTGAGGTGTTTTATGAAGCAAAAGAATAAAACCTTCGTTTATTGCAAAGAGATTATATATGCTGAATCTCTTTGGTTTATTGTAAAACCGTTGCATGCAGTACCTAAACGTAGTTATTATATTCTCCTTGGTTGCATGTACCTAAATAGTCCCGTCTGAATATATATAAATCAGTCTTGAAAATATAAACACTGATTTGTGAGACGCAAAATGGCATTCAACTAGGTAATATCTTATTCACTTTATAATTTTATTTAACTCGACACTGGCAAATTGTCGCTTCAAGCGCAGAGTCCAATTACAAGAAACTGAACTGAACTGAGTGATGGTTTGTCAAATACCCTTTAGCCTTTCTCGAAAACAATGACTTTACAAAGAAAAATTTTGATAAGTGTGACCGTACTATACATATCCTACCTATTTTGCGATTTAAAACCAAAATAATTTAATTGCAAAAAGTCGCATCGGAGTAGTCACCCAACAAGTTCTAGTATCTCACGACGTTGCTTATGCAAAAAAAAAAGATGTTGTGCCCCTTCAATATTAAATTTGTAATATTAAACAAAAGAAATAAATGTATGTTGTATATATTATATTTGTATAGTTTATTAAATAAAGGAGTCGAAATTTTAGAAAACAACAAATTTTGTTGTTTCGTAAAATTTCGACTCCCTGTCTATCTCAGTTCTTGAGATATAGCCTGCTGACAGACAGACGATGAAGTCTTAGTAACAGGTGACCCATTTTACCCTTTCGGTACGGAACCCTAAAAAAGAACCTTCAAAGGTTCGAAATAAGTATGAAAAACACGCGAAGTAAAGACTTCAAAGAACACTACGAAGCAAAAATCCCATACGTACCTAGACAAGTTGCTAAAGGAAGGTTAGTATTGAAATTATGAGGACCGCGTTCTTTGCATAGTTTTGAACTCGGAAAAGCTTGCAGAATATGAATCAGGATGTTGCCGGGAGGTTTGTTGGTCCATTTATTGAATAACCCATTCCCTTAGTTAAATATCAAGTAAATGGACTAGAAATATGTATGTGCATATCTTTCAAATGGCTAGATCGATTTTCTTAAAACTTACTGTATCATGATGACTAACCTAGGACTTTGTATTTGATTCCCAACACGGGCACAATACATAAATAGATAAGAACACTTTTGACTAACCCATGGTGGGTTAGTTAGGGTTCAATCAAACAAAAGAAACAGAATCAAAATTGGTTCACCCATTATCGAGAAGAAGGAAGAAGGTGTAAGGGACCAGGGGGGCAATTCTCGAGCCTATGATATTATAACGCATTCGAAATATAACATCGAGTCGGAAGTTTTATTTATTTTTTACGAATTGTTTTAATAATAAGCAGAAGCAAATTGCTTCTGAAGGCCGATTGTGGAACAATCACAGACAAAACAATAGAAAACAATATATATATATATATTTTTGGATAATCTACACAACAACATCTAGCCACGTAAGCTTGTGTTACGGGTACTAGAATTAATATAAGAGACATACATATATAGATATTTTGTATGATACACAATAAACACCCAGACCCAGGAACAAGTGTTTGCAGAACAAACAAACACTTAACCCCTTGGCGGGAATCGAACCCGCTCCCTCTTGCACTGCAAGCAGGAGTTTGCCCACCGTGCCACTGAAAA
Source organism: Gymnoscelis rufifasciata (assembly GCA_929108375.1). Classification (NCBI taxonomy): domain Eukaryota; kingdom Metazoa; phylum Arthropoda; class Insecta; order Lepidoptera; family Geometridae; genus Gymnoscelis; species Gymnoscelis rufifasciata. The sequence goes on from OV815320.1 coordinate 3,989,679, forward strand.
GTCACATAATATCCTAAAAAAACGAAAATAATCTACCCACTTTAGGTTACATAACGAATTCCTTATAATATCATAGGCGCGAGAATTGCTTTTAAAAACAGCCGCCGGCAACATGGTTTTTTATTTGCTTTTAGACTCAGATATAAAGATTTGAGCATATTTGCCGGTCCTCACATTTTGCATACTCAAATAACTGTAGCGCCTCCTCTTACGTTGTTCGAACATCGAACTCTTTGATTAGTGACGCGTTATTGGACATAGACAAAAACCCTTTAAGGTTGATATTCGAACATCAAAATCTTTCATCAATCGGAGACGTTGGGATATCTAGAGCACAGACGTTGAGCATAGAGCTTTCTTGTCTATGCAAGCTTTTGAGACCGACAATAATTGTGAATGCCCGTTGGAATACTACTGTCATGCCATAATGGATTAGAAGCCTGCATACTTGAATAGTGCTATTCCATGTTTGGAATATTCGTAAAGCATAGATCTCCAATGCATTGAGCATTCAGAGCATAAACAGTATTGTATGGTATGTTCTGAATATTGAGACACATAGATACTACTATCATATTCTATATATTGTTATAATTATGATGAGCTGTGTGCCTCAGGTCCTAGTTTTCTAGCTTCATTAAAAGTCATTTATTGATAATATTACTATACGTCACAATTACATTTTGGTTACACTGGTTTATTAGTACTAATAATGTCAAAACAAATAAATTATCAAATTCAATTACAATAAGTCAATAACACATATGTCAAGTTTTAAATAATAAATAAATTACAAAACAAACGGAATGTTAATACAACAATGCAAGCAAATTAATTGGTATGTCAGCTACTTATGATTTGTCAGAGAGCATTCTATGAACGCATTATAGGTATAATATGACTGTTTTATGAGCCATCGTTTTAATCGTGCTTTGAATCTGGAAGTTTTATATACTGTCGCACCCATAACATAAGTTAATCTTTCATTTCCACGTAGTGCAAGCTTGGCTGTATGAGTTGAATAGTCTAGATCCTTATTAGTCTTTTTTTTCATTTAGGATCATTTATTTCATCAGAAACTAGCACGCCCGGCTTTGCTCAGATGGAAATCCTTCCTCTTTAATCATTTCACCGGTTGCAGGAAACCGCATAAAGATCCGTTTTGTGAATTTTAATTTATCCCGGGGAATTTTAATTGAATATGGGTATGTATGTAAGTATATAAAAATATTATTCTTTGCTGAAGGCTTCCTTGTTTGTTTGACTGGACGCAATTAAATCCTTTGATAGACAAACACTTATAACTTCTAAAAAAATCTTTAATACTTAGACTACACACCTACCTTTTACTTTTCTTTACAGGTTTCTTTACAAGGCTATCAAAACAGGTGTTTTTTTATTATAACTATTATTTTGGAAGTCAATTAATGTTTTCAATTATTCTATTATTTCAAGGAATAAAATACAAAAGACAAGGAGTCTTTTGTATTTCCATCGAATAATCACAAGCGATATTTCCGGACATCCATTCTATGCATATAACAATATTTAATGTGCTGTGATGAAATTCGCCAACTATAAAAGTTGGCGAATTTCATCACAGCGGTAAAATATGAATACCCTTTAACTTGGGTATTCATATTTTACCGCTGTGATGAAATTCGCCAACTTTTATACTGTCTCAGTAAACTGTAAAACCTTTTTTTTGTTGGCGTTCGGCCTAAGTAATTGGGGTATTTTGAGTAAAAAGGGGCAAAACATACATGGTGTGTTTGTCAGATCAACAACTCGGACCAATTGGGGTTCCAACGGCAACAAATGTTTTAACTCACTTTTTGTTGAAAGCTTACTCATAACTAGAGGGGGACTGCTGTTGTTTTTACGGCAACCTTTAGTCAGAGGTTGTACATTGTGTTTATAATTCTGAATGTTTATTTTCAAAGTTAAAGCTAATTGGATAACATTGTGGTAACAATTAGGCTCTTAATCTAATGTATTAATCTATTCAAATAAAATACTGTGGTGAAGTGAGCAAAATGGCGACATATGAAATATTATATTATTACATATTACATTTACTACACAGCATTTTATTCTGATTTTCTTTTAGATTTCGTACCGCAGTACGTAGTAATAGTTTTGTAATATAGTTTTATATTTTCTTAAATGAATATAAAAATATGAATATTAACATGGGTAATTTCCGTTCTTGATACCTACACAAAAATTGTAACGAACGGCTTGGTAGTTTTTGCTGTTGATTTTATATTTGATTATATCCAAGAAGTGTTGGCTAAGTGAGTGCACACTCGACTTTCATTCCGAAGGTCGTGGGTTCAAACCCCGCAGCGCACCTTTGGATTTTTCTTCATGTACCAAATATGTGCGCTTTATAGGGGCGCTAGGTCGGGTAACCTTCACGTGTGGCTATGGCTATCATTCCTTCAGAATCTAGATTAGGCGGGAAGGATAGCCCGCTTGCCCTGGTGCGTCCTGTTAAACCTGTCCAATAATATCTCCGGATTATTATTGGATAGGAACTAGTGACCTGACACGGTAGGGATCGGGGGTGGGTAGTTCAGTAAATTCTAGCGGGTCCTTGGGGTAGAGGGGTTATTAGAGGGGTTAAAATCAGGGATACATTAGAGTGTAGGTTAGTGAGGCTTCATAAGGGGACTGCTATGAATTTGGGGCTAATTTCAGGCAGGTTCGGCATCGGGGCCGGATAGGAAAGCTTCCCCACGTGTTTGTGCCGTGCGTGGCGACCCGTAAGCAGGAAGACGGAGTCCTGGAGTGTTGAGGAGTACATCGGGCCGGGTCAGTTGCCTGGTGACTTCAATACGCACTCTTTGGTCCCTATTTATGTGTAGACGGGAGGTCCCTGAATAGCCAACAGGGATCAATCGGCTGTGGGTGACGACTGCTAGGTACACTGATGAAGTATCCGCCAAATACGGATTCGGTTCGGGTCACTAGGCGAGGTTTCCTACTTGAAGGCGGACAGACAGCGTGGCGCGGAAGCCGAGGCGACTTCGGGGGTTGCTCTTGGCCACCGGGAACTTCGGTATTCTTCGCAACGTGATGTCTCGTCTTGCTGACATGTAAGGGACCTATATTCTCCGAGGTAGCCTTAGCGGACGTGTGCGGTAAGTGGCCGACGCACGCCGTTCCCCTAGTAGGGCTCTGTGATGGGTGAGGCCCGTCGGAGAATGAATATAAAAAACTTAACACCATGGCAACTTCAAGAGACACCCTTCTTAATTCTTCCGCTGCGTCTTCGGATGCGCGTAACTTTTCCTCGGCTGCGTCACTAGATGCGCCAACAACACTTCCCAGACCATCTACGTCCACGGCTGCGTCCTCGGATGCGCCAAGACGTGATTTAGTATCGACCGGATCCGACATCGGAGCGCCATCAACCAAGGCTGCGCCGAAGGAAACGGTCATCGAACTATCTGCCCTTAAAGCAGCAATCCCAGCAGCCGGGTCTAGCTGGAATCTTGTTCCTCCTCGAAAGAAGAAGAACAAGAAGAAAGCAAAGATGCCTCCTCAGCTGAACCCTGCAGCATCCCAAAAGGTGAAGACACAGGTGGGGAAGAAGACTGCTGACTGCAGGCCACAGCTCTCTAGAGCGGGACCTGTAGCCCCGCCCAGCGGGGCGCCGACGTCGGCGAAGCCTGAGGCAGAGCCGTCATTGTGCGTCAGTGGTCCGAAGCCTCGCCGATCATCTAAACCCAGAGGGAAGCGCGGTAGTAAGCCGGGAGCGGCAGCCCGCGCTGCAAACCAACACACCAACACAACACCAACCGCTCAACCAAAGAGCTCTAAACGGTCCCGGCCAGAGGACAGCACTACACCCACAGGTGATAGTAAGCGTCCGAAGCCGGGATCGTCACAGAAGAACAGAGCCTCTTATAGCCACGCAGCAGCACAAGTTCCTGTGAACGACCTGATGGTGGCGTTAACGGTTGAGCCTTACCAAGACCTCACCGAGGAGCAAGCCACGGAGATGCGTGAGAGGATGGAGGCCAGGTTTGTCAAGGAACTCCTTGACCCGATCACCACGGCCCAAACCTCCAAAGTCCGTTTCCGGGGCCGAGCACACCTTTACGATGGCGTCCTCAAGCTGTGGTGCGAGGACGACTATACGTTAGAGTGGCTCCAACGTATGGTCTCGCAACTTGAGTCGCCGGTCGCAGGAGCGAAAGTTGTCCTGAAAAGGCAAAAGGAGCTCCAGCGAAGAGTCCTGTGTGGCCTTTTCGTCCCAGTTCAGGGACAAGCGGACGACATACGCAGGATTCTGGCGGCTCATAACACCAATCTCAACATTAACTCGTGGAAACCGATCCGCGTCGAGCAACAGGTGCAGAAGGGCACGCCTGGAACACACCTGGTGCTCCGCGTTCCCGAGGCTGATGTTGAGAAGGCAAAGCTACAGGAGCGGCGCCTATACTGGCTCTTTGGGAACATCTACCTACGTCTCCTAGAGGAGGAAGATCCCAAAGAGCAGGAGGTTCAACCTCCAACTCAGGACCCTGGACCGGTAGTCGAAATCGTACCCACTCCTGGTCCCAGCTCCATCCCGACTACATCTCTGGCGTTCCGCAAATCCCAAAGGACGCCAGATAAGACGATAGTCCAGGGTCCCTCAACTCCCATGACTGAGGAGCGCTTTCTCGATGTGGAGGGGAGTGATGTCAGCGACAGCTGTCTTGACTCCTCCCCCCTCAAGCGCTCCTAGAACAGTCGTGCCAACTGCCCCTAAACCCATCCCCTTCCCCCTCCAAATACCTAACCCCACTACATCCCCTCCCCAAATCCCCAAATCCAAACTACCCAATCCCCAAAACCTACCAATACCAATCATTCAGGCAAACCTTCAACACAGCCTCACTGCCACTGCAACCCTACGCAGGGCACTGGAGGAAAGACCCGAAACTGTGGCTTTGATCCAAGAACCCTGGATCAGGAAAAGCCAAATATGTGGTCTCAAAACACCGGAAAGCCAACTTCTCCTGAACACCTCTGTAAGCAATCCTAGAACTTGCATTGTTGTTCCGAAGAACATTAGGACATTTCTTATAACCGAACTCTGTTCCAGAGACCTAACCGCTGCTAGACTATTTCTATCTCCCCAACATAACACACAACAAATAGTCATAGCATCAGCCTACCTACCTAGCGATGAAGCGATACCAACTCAGGAACTGATGTCACTCGTTGAATACTGCGAAAGGGAGAACGTGGAACTCATCGTTGGCACAGACTCCAATGCGCACCACACACTTTGGTGCAGCACCAAGAGTAACGACCGCGGAGAAGAACTGGTAAGCTACCTTGTAACTACAAATCTTCTACTCCTTAACAGGGGCTCGGAACCGACCTTTGTCACCTCTAGAGCCCAAACCATAATTGACTTAACACTTTGCACAGAACAGGTTTCAAGCTTCACCAAAGACTGGCACGTATCCAACGAGGCATCGTGCTCAGATCACAGATGGATAAGGTTTAACCTGGAGATGACAATCCCTCCACCACAACCCCGACGCTGTCCACGTAAGACTGACATAACAAAATATAACAAATTAGTTAAATCAGAACTTGACAGTTTAGGTGTTAACGCAAACATTCAAACAGTAGCTGAACTAGATAATTACACTAACCAGCTAACGCAAATTTTAACCCACAGCTATGAACAATCATGCCCACTTGTCGTGCCTTCACGAAAGCCAAAACGACAATGGTGGGGACCTGAACTGCAGAGACAACGAAGCAAAGTAAGGAAATTGTTCAACAGAGCCATGAACACCCGGACACAAGAAGACTGGGACAAATACCAATGCGCAAGGATTTCCTATAAAAAATGCATTCGTTTAATGAAAAAACAGTGCTGGAGGAAATTCTGTACCGCAATAGAAGATACCAGTCAGGCGGCCAGAGTCAGAGGTCTGCTAGCAAGAGACCTTGATCGTACACTCGGCAGCTTAAAAAAACCTGACAATACCCTTACAAAAACGGACACGGAAACGAGCGAGGTACTGATTAACACACACTTTCCTGGCTGTCAGGTAACTGACAACAACAAATGGGAAGAACATCAGGAGTACATCGCTGACGAACATGACTGGAACACAGCTCAAAATATGATAAACCACGAAAAGGTTACTTGGGCAATTAACAGTTTCCTCCCATACAAATCGCCAGGCTTAGACGGAGTCTTTCCGGGCATGTTAAGATGGTGCAATAAGGCACTGGCAGAACACCTAGTGCCTTTATTTAGGGCATGCATTGCCTATAAATATGTACCTCAAAAATGGAGAGAAGTCAAAGTAGTTTTTATACCAAAACCAGGAAGAGGTGACTACACTGAGCCTAAGTCTTATAGACCAATAAGCCTCACGTCATTTCTCCTGAAAACACTCGAAAGGCTATGTGACAGAGAGATACGTGAAAACACACTCAGCCTTATACCACTCCACCCTCAACAACACGCCTACAGTAAAGGCAAATCAACGGAATCCGCCCTACACCAAGTCGTATCCCGTATAGGTGCAGGATTGACGTCAAAGCAATCAACCCTCGGAGCATTTATAGATATTGAAGGAGCCTTTGACAAAACAAAATTCACCAGTATCAACAAAGCCCTGATCAACTACGGCGTTGAACCAACACTGGCTGAATGGATTAACAACATGCTCGTAAATAGAGCCATTCAAGTAACGATAAATAAAACAACCCGAGGCATAGTAGCGAGAGGATGCCCTCAAGGAGGCGTTTTATCCCCGCTACTTTGGAACATAGTAGCAGACGAGCTACTGAGAAAGCTCAACGGTCGAGGTCTTGTGACAGTAGGATATGCGGATGACCTCGCTATCCTGGCGACCGGATGCTTTGAAAGCATACTATGTGACCAAATCAGGAATGCCTTCAAAACCATTGAAAGCTGGTGCAAAGAACACGATCTATCGGTTAATCCAGCTAAAACAGAACTCATCATGTTCACCAACAAAAGGAAACTTGGGCACCTAAAATTGCCCCAGCTCTTCAACACAGAACTTCAACTAACTAACGAAGTCAAATACTTAGGGGTCATACTAGATAGCAAGCTTCTATGGAACAAGCATCTTGACTTCAAACTGAACAAAGCATGTTCTACATTTTACCAATGCAGGAGAATGCTAGGGAAAACATGGGGACTCTCCCCCAAGGTAACCAGATGGCTTTACACTGCCGTCGTAAGACCCACACTAACCTATGGAGCCATAGTATGGTGGATCAGAACAGAACTGAGCACAGCCAGAACGAAGCTGCAGCGCTTTCAAAGAATGATAGGCGCAGCCGTCACGGGCTGCATGAGAACAACACCGGCTGCTGCACTCGAAATTGCTCTCGAATTAGCGCCACTCGACCTACATATACAATTAGAGGCGACCATGTCAGCCCTTAGACTAAACAATCTTGGAATATGGGGAACCACCACAAGTCCACACGCACGTATACTTGAAAGGGCGCTGGAATACCAACCACTAATAGCAGCCCCGTGCGACCTCATGCTCAAGAAACCAATCCAAGACAAACTTTACCACATACAACTATCTGAAGGTCCTAAGGACGAATCAGGCATTGAGGAAGTGAGAATATACACCGACGGCTCTAAAACAAAGACCGGAACAGGTGCAGGGGCCCACTCACTAGACCTCAACATTAACATATCCATGACACTAGGCGAACACAGCTCTATATTCCAATGTGAATGTGCAGCAATAACAGAGGCGGCCAGGGCAATCATGAGAAGGAAGATAAATGGGTACCATATTAGAATTCTCTCAGACAGTGCCGCCACACTCACTGCCCTAATGGGCAGAGAGAGTAACTCTAAGCTAACATACGAATGCCACCTAGTGTTACAGGAGGCTTCCAAAAATAACACGATCACCCTTCAGTGGATCAAAGGTCACAGTGGATCATTCGGGAATGATGCAGCAGATGAACTAGCACGGCAAGGATCAGGAAGGAAAGCAGAAGGTCCGTCTCCGTTCCTGCCGCTGCCTTTCTCACAACTGCGCACCTGGATGAGAACTAGAATAAAAGACCTACACAACGATCGCTGGCATAATCTAACAGACTGCCGACAGGCAAGAACAGCAATGCCAGACCTTAACTCAAGGCAATCCAAACGCCTATTAAACCTTAAAAGAACGGACCTTCGAGTCCTGATAGGAACTATCACAGGACACATCACCCTCAACAAACACCTCTATAACATGGGATCCACAGACAGTTCACTCTGCAGAGGATGCCTCAACAAAGACGAAACAGCTGCCCACGTCATCCTGGAATGCGAGGGAGTAACAGCACAGCGACGTGAAATCCTTAAGAACCCAAGGTCACTCCGAGAAGCCTGCGAAGACCCCAGGAAACTTCTGCGCTTTTGGTCGGAGTTGGGCTGGTTACACTAGCACCCCAATCCACGCACAATGGACCACCTTTGAGTCTAAGTGCGGAAAAACAGGGCCCCCCTAACTAACTAACTAACTAACTATGTGCGCTTTATACACGTGCTTTAACGGTTAAGACAAACATCGTGAGGAAACCGGCATGTTCTGAAAACTTGGCAAAGTTTGAAGGACGTATAACATTGGCCAGAGTGGTGAATTAAGGCCCAATCTTTCTCATCAAGAGATGTTCCTGTGTCCCAGCAGTGGGAACGTAAAAATGGTTCGCTTCTCAACTCAGTGTAAAAAATTGAAGCGAACTGTCAAGACAATGTTATTTCCTTGATTATTCTTAGTTTTGATTTAAATTAGCGCTAATTGGTGCTTGTGAAGGCAGATTTTCCGCGCAGAAAGTTTGGATAGAATAATTTATTTGTTATAAAATATGTTAAATCAGAAACAAATTCCGTAATAAAAACGTATGCATAAAATATATAATTTTGACATTAACTTAAATATCCTTTCGTCAAAAATTGGGTAGTACTCTTTTTTGAAATGACAATAGCTCATTAGTTCCAAAGAAATATAAAATACAACGGGACCCCAAGCGCTATAAATAACTCGAGCAATATTTCATACATAAGAGGATATACCGACCGAACATAATGCTAAGAGTTATAAATCATTTTCCAAAGCAAACTTAATTTTCCCTTGTAATATCCGATAGTTTCCGCGCAAATAGACGCTGAACAGCGGATGTTTAAGTATCTTCTTACGAATGTCTGTAATTTCATAAGTTTGTTTGAAACGTGGAATTTGTTTCATTTTTCTATCTATACTATTACACTGGCCTGTAAAACATCATGGTCATGGTCATCATGGTTTATTTATGGTGCGGGTTCCAACTCAACATCTGTCGACGTAGGTACCTTTATAGCAAGCCTACGTACCTTTTTGGAGGTTTTGTCTGTTCACGTCCGTAAGTGGTAACCAACACCAGTGGTAAGAACAGTCTGGTAGGCTTTGGCCGCGGCTTGTCACCACCCTCCGGGCTGGGCTGGTGCGTGAAGCAATTTTTTCCAAGTCTTGTCAAACATTTTTCTCCAACTCAAAAATAACAAAGAAATTATCGTCGTGAACTCTTTCTGTGCAGTGAAATTCGCATAATTAAGCTGAAAGGAAGAAATCAGTGCGGTGACTAAACTTTGTTCATCTCCGGTTATTTGCTTACGCCCGGTTTTCATTTATCTTGTTGGTATAATTATTATTTTAACTAGCTGGCCCATTCCAGTTTTGCTTGGATGCCTAAACCTTTTACCTGAATTTACCTTCTATCTACCTCTTGCAGATAACTTCATAAAGTTCCTTTTAGTAGTTTTTGAGTTCAACCTGAACAAAAATACAGACAGACTCGGTGGGACTTTAATATGTTAGTAGTATAGTAATTTTTTGCCTACAGATTTTTCAGAAAGAACTCTCAGTTGAATCAACGAACTATTTTTGTTTTGTTTGAACGCATTTTGGCCATATTTTTTTATTTGAAAGCTGGTGTTTTCCCTTTACAGGAAGTTTTCCGTTTCCCGTTTGAGAAGAAACAGATAAGTAGTTCATGAGTTGTCTTCGATCCGTATTTGAAATAGGTAAATGTTATAAATACGTACTAATATATTTTACCTTAAATATAAATCAACTTGGCTGTTATAGGACATTGTATCCCTATAGGAGAAGACAAACCTCAGTTCCTCTATGGCTTATTTACAAGGCAGTGGCCGACATAATGTTTTATTACCGTTATGGCCGGATAACTGGCCGGCCTGCCGGTTAGGGTTCAATCGGATATGGCTCATCTTCGTCACATCCCTAGTTAACCCTAAAGAGACAGCCTACAGCAACACAAAACGTAACTCAAGTGGGTCGGAACGCCGTAGAATAATGTGCATTTAACTTGTAACGAGAGAAACTTCTCGGCAAATATTGAAAGGAATTCCGTCGTCGACCTCAGAATTCGTTATACAGAGGAAATTGCTCGACGTTCAAAACAGACCAATTGTTTGTTGTACAACAATATTTTTTGCTGCAACTTCGAGGCATCATTATTATCATTTTAAGTGCTGGTTTGTTAGTCTTAATTATAACTGTAAAGGGTTTAAATTTGGGCGTTAACGCGCGACGATCGCCGTTAGATGCAGGTTTTTCTTAAGATTTAAGGTTTAAATAAAGTAAACCGAAGAAATGTACTATGGTGTCATACACAGATATCGTTAAAAAATAAAAATTAATTAGTTAAAGCTGCCATTATAATTTATGATTCTAGTTATTATGACATACAGTTACGTTTCATAATAAACCAATGATTGGTAGTGTAATTTCCGGAAATAGTTGGGATGAAATAGTCAGTAATTTTCAGGTAGGGTTTATAATTAGTTCGTAAAACTTTCGTTTGCAGAATGTTAATACAAGCTTTTGATCATATTAATCCATTAGGTAGTAGGGGTTTCTTGATAATTTACTGCACGGGTTTCCGTTTCCCGGTAAATCTATTTAGATCGAGAGCGGAGCGTGCTTGTGATATTAACAGTAAGCTCCAATTTTTCATTGTTGGCGTCTTTTTTAACCCCCGACGCAAAAATTGGGGTGTTATAAGTTTGACTTGTCTGTCTGTTTGTCTGTGGCATCATAGCTCGCGAACGGATGAAGCGATTTCAATTTAGTTTATTTTTTTATGAAAGGTGATTTTCGAGGGGGTGTTTTGATACATGTTGATGAAAATCGGTTGGCCCGTTAAAAGTTATGAGGGTAAAAGTCGGGACGTAAAATCTAAAATCTGCAAATATACTCGAGTGGGGTCTCAAATTAAAGCGCATCACATGCACATTACAAAATAGCAAATCTGTGAAAATATTTCGAATATTTACTTTTATGAAAACTATTTATTGTTTTGGAATCAAGGTTTTTTTATTATTTTAAACTATTATAATAGGGTGTGTTATTTTGTTAAGACTATCAATCACACTTTGGAAAATGATTTAAAAACTAGTTCTATCCTATAGCTACCTTGTACTATTATGTATTCTGTGTAGCTGCTTATTTGTAGCTCGTAGACGTAGTAGCATGAATTTAACATAAGCTTAATATTGACATGAGTTTTAAACACGTTAATAATCAGCTTATTTCGAGCATGCTATATTCAACGTGCGGCGCGGGCTGAGAGTGGTTTTAAGTTTCGGCTAAACCTGCGTCCGAAGCGACTGCGAAGCGTGACCTTTCCCATGCTTTATTATCGCCCTATGCGACTTCAAATAAATAAATAAATAAAAATAAAACATTTTTGGAACTCTGTCACCTGTGGTAGCTTAAAGCTGTGTTACAGATGAACAAAAGCGATGAATTAAAGCGCGATGTTTCCATGCAAAAGTGTAACCGCGCCACAGTTTCTTCCCGTAAGTTTGGCCGTAGCTTTAGACGTTCTTTTTGACAAATATGCATAATTAATTGCATATAGAAAAAAAAGAACAATATATTACTTTATGACTGCCTCGGTGGCGCGGTGGGCGAATGTCCCCTTGCAGAGAAAGAGGTAGCGGGTTCGATTCCCGCCGAGGGTAAAATTGTTTGTATGGCCTGCAAGCACTTTTCTCCTTGGTCTGGGTGTTTAATATATATAATAAAAATATCTATATATGTATGTATATTATATTAAGTATATCAGATGTCTAGTACCCGTAACACAAGCTTAGAGCTTATCACGGGGCTAGATGTTGTTGTGTAGATTGTCCGGAAATATTTATTTATTTTATTTTATTTTATTTATGTTCTTTTATAAAGTGATAAACCCCACTTATAGGTTAGGTTCCATGCGTATAATGGAAGACGTGGGTTCGAGTCCCGCATCCCGCTAGTGAGCTACGCTACTTCGTCTTAATGTTTTATACACAAATTTAGAATATAAATGAACAGTGACAGTTTGAGGAGCACGTCTCATAAAGTACTAGTAATGCGAGCATCTGCTACAGACATAAAATTCTATTCTAAATACAAATATTTACCTACCGCGCCGCGTCACAAAAACCATCCAAAATATAGTTTACGGGTATGACACACCAACCCAAGTTATTGAAAATATTATCACAGTGACCCTAAAATCAATCTATGTAAAATTATTTCACTTTCAAAGTAATCGTGAGTTACACTATACATTTTAAAATCGGGATTTTATCATCATCATCATCATCATTTCAGCCGTAGGACGTCCACTGCTGAACATAGGACTCCCTCAAAGATCTCCAGTAATTTCGACTGGCAACGGCCTGCATCCACCGTGAAACCGCAGCCTTCACCAAATCGTAGTTGGTGGACGTCCAACGCTGCGCTTGCCAATCCGTGGTCTCCATTCAAGAACCAACGACCATCTGTTCTGCGTGCTGTATGGCCTGCCCACTGCCACTTCAAAGAGCCACTTCAATGTCGGCGACCCGCGTTGTTTTACGAATCTCCTCATTTCTGATTGGATCCAGTAGAGAAACTCCCGAGTTTTTGTTTTTTTTTTATTTATGAGACCAATAGTGAAATCGGGATTTACTTAAGTTTTTAGATTAGATTTTACTCCTTTCTTTCAACGTTTCGGACAATATTTTTATGATAACAACATAAGAGAAAGCTGGGCTGTTCTATTCGGTTCTAAACTCAGTGGAAAAAAATTGAAGCGAATTTTCAGGACAATGTTAGATATTTCCTTGATTATTCTTGATTTTTGTTTAAATTAGCTTTAAGTTGACCTGACCATCTATGCCCTCTGCGTCTAACGAAATAAACGTTTTGACTTTGAACATAATATCTCTGTAATATGCTGATGGAGCTAACCTGCAAGTGCCGCCATTTTTGCAAATGTTGGAGGTCCGAGGGCACTGGGGTCCGATGCCGCAGTCCTGACCGGAGTAACCCTCGAAACAGGAACAGAAGAATTCTCTGTGGACAAAAAAGGTTGATTAGGGATCGTTATAATTTCAAACTTGAGGCGGTGGATAGGGTACATGAATAATTTAATAATAATTAAGTCCATTACTAATAAAATTGCATTTTTCCATTTTTCTTGACAATAAAAAAAGCTCCAGTATTTTTGGACGGACTAAATAGATTACCTATTTTTTTATATAGTCATAAAAAATAATAATAAATAAAATACATACCTATTTAAACACCAAGGAGCAAGTGCTAGCAGAACATACAAACACTTGACCCCCGGCGGAATCGAACCCGCTATCTCTTGCGCCGCACGCGGATCCTCGACCACCGCGCCACTGAGACAGTTTTGTAATTACAACTGTCGTATCTTATAGTTTTTAATAGAAAGATAACATACCGAATAAAATATAGAATAAATTTACTGTGTGCATTTCTTTCAGTTTCCAAATTTATGAATGTTGTCATTGCCAAATTCCATCTAAATCTTGAACCATATAACTCAACGAAAACGTTAAAAGTCGCACTATTCTTTGGCTGCAGTCACAGACATAGCATATCACCTATATTTTAGTTGGAAATGGGTCATTTCATTCTGTGTGGTAGAATTCTATGTCAGCATTTCAATGGATGTCGTAGTCAATGGAAAATTGACGATACATTCAAGTACAAAGAGCTAAAATTCACGGAATAATTATGATGACAGTTATTTTTGTTATACAGGGTCATCGATTTTAGCAAAACGAAAAATTTTTTTATAACATTTAAAAAAACCTTGTACTTTTCTTGGATTTAAACACGGACTGTTTGAGAAATAATAAAACATTGTTTTTCAAGGACTTTATTTTAAGACCTTCCCGGTATGGTTCCCCTTTTGATATTTATTTTTGGGACGTAGAGCGAATTACATCTTAAAATACTACGACAGATATCTACAGGTATGGGAAGTTCCCATACTGACTTAAACTTTTGTTACACCCTCTAAAAGAATTATTCAAATAAATTGGCAGGGTAGACCTGTAGATATCTGTACGTATTTTAAGCTGTAATTTACTCTCCGTCCCAAAAATAAATATCAAAAGGGGAACCATACCAACCCGTTAAATAAACTTCACTGAACAAAAAGCAGGCTTATCCTAATACGTTGTTTGCTCTCAAATAAGATTCTTTCGATTTAATCTCACACATAATCTTTTAGGCGGCTCAATAATTTCGCAAGCAAATGGCTCACTGCCCTAATCACAGCTTTACCGCCCAATCGGCCTTTCACACTGAATTTTCACGCTCTATTGCCCGCCCTAATAGCTTCCCAAGGCTGCTGATAAATATCAACGAAAATCCCGAAACGTGACGAGATACCGTGATTTATCAATCACTTGTGTTGCATTATTTCTATGTAGCATATGTATGTATTTACAAAAAAAAATTATGTAGTATATCAGTCACCTTACACCCATTGTACAAGCTCTGCTTAGTTTGGAGTAAGGTGATGCTGTGTGAGTGGTCCGGAAATATTTATTTTATTTATTTATTTATTATCTTTTCTATGAAGTTATATGTCACTTAAGACAAATTTTATTCAATTATTCAAATTAGCTCTCAGCGGTTTGATGCAGCAAGTATGTTATAAGCAAAATTTTAATAATTTAATGGTTTAGCGGAGCTTGTTGGAGTTTTGTTTTACTTTGAATACAATTAATTATTTAGTTTACTTTAACAAACTCTTAGAATGTTCAAATTGAATGCAGTCGTTTTTAAGCAGAATTTTCATAAACTTTCTATACTACTAGAATAGTATAACCTTATGTAAATTAATAAAAATTGAGAAACTTTGCAATATTTAGCATCACGAATATTTTTCAAAAACACCAGTCCAACTTATTATAGTAAATATAATTATAAGTTAATATGTGAAAGCCATATTGACCGTATAATTGTTGTTGTTTGAAAATTGTTTTAATGCTAGGATTCATAATGCGCTGCTCTAAAGACTTCAAAAGAGATAAAACTCTGAAGATATTATGCTGCACATACAGGGTGTGGCGAAATGAGTGGATAATCCTTTACCCACGGTTGGGGGGCATCGCGACTGTTCGGAAAATGATAATTTGTATTCAGTAAAAGTGTCACGGTTTTCGAGTTATCAGGCATTTTTAATTTATTTTTAAAGTTAGACTTTACCCACTCTTTTAAGTACCAAATTTACAATACAAAGAATTTTCTCAGTCTGTTTTCTGAATAGCATTCCTCGATAGTGGTGCTATCAAATGTAAACTACCAATTTTGTACGATAGCCATAGTTTTTCCTATTTTTATTTTTGAACGCAAAATGTGTGTTTTCATTTTATTTTTATCTAACTTTGGTATCTCGTGGTGTAAAAAAAATGTATGGTGGCATGAGTGCCCAATTAATAAATAATTAGCCTATTTCATTAGGATCCCAAAATGATATAACATACGATATCTCTAGCTCTGAATTAAGAATAAGAATAAGAATAAGAAGACTTTATTGTAAAATTGTGTTGCATATACATAAGATCTTAAAATGTAGAATAGGTTTCAACAATTTTATCCATTTCGGACATACAATAACAGTAGTACATTAGGTACAGTTAAACTAATAAACTAACACAATAAACACGAATTAAACGAATTAAGTATATTTTAACCATAAACTTAACTTATAATCTTAATTCTCGAGATATTCCTTTAAACTATAATGGTTACAGGTTGTAAGCCACTTCTTTAATTTTACTTTAAATAAATTCACTTCTAACTTTTTTAATTCTGTTGATAAGTGGTTATAAACTTTAATAGCAGTTATAAACGTACTTTTGTAAAACATAGTATTATTTATCTGAGGAAGGCATAAGTTATACTTGTACTTATTTCTTAAAACAGTAGGTCGATTTGATTTAATTTCAAAAAAGTTTTTATTATGTTTCACAAATAAACAGAGTTCCAAAATGTATATATCAGTGAGCGTGAGTATATTATGCTCCTTAAAAATAAGACGCAGTGAGTCCATGCTATCTATATTATAAATTGCTCTTATACATTTTTTCTGCATTATAAACACAGAATGGATATCAACTGAATTTCCCCAAAAAATTATGCCATAACATAGTAGAGGGAAAACATGACCATAGTAAGCATTTTTGGCTATACCTTCTGATGATACATTTCTTAGTATAGATAGAGCATTGCAGTACTTAGCAATTTTATTATTAACTTTATTTATGTGCGTTTTCCAATTTAGGTTTGTATCTATATATATACCTAAAAAATTAATTTCATTAACTTCTTCTACCTTTAATCCTTGGTTTTATATATTTAGGTTAATTCTAGGTGTTTTATAATTTTTGAATCTGATGAATTTAGTTTTGTTAATATATACTTTTAAATTAAGTTCACCTAACCATCTTATCGTTCTTCCTAAGGTTTTGTTAATTTCTTGTTCAAAGGATTCTATAGTGTCATTTATTTGTGGAATGAAAATTGTTGCATCATCAGCGAACATGATGCAGAGGTGTTTTGTGATGTTGGGCAGGTTGTTTACTTAAAAAAAACTAATGATTTTAAGATGAGTTAGAAGCATTTTTTTAATTTACAAGATAATTTAAAATTAATAAATTTTAAAGCGAATAAACAGGGCAGCGGAGACCATAAGTCAAACGGGGCATGCCCGAAATGTTAAGCGATCGTTTATTAGAAGGTGCAGGGCATGCATTCGAGCTCACGGTGGGCAATTCGAACATTTATTGTAAATAAATTTAATAAATGTAATTTTGATGACTTTTTGTTTCATTTACACGCTCTCATACAGTTCCTTGTTGTAACATTGGTATTAATTATTGAAATTAAATAAATTTTAAATTATCTTGTAAATTAAAAAAATGCTTCTAACTCATCTTAAAATCATTAGTTTTTTTAATTCAGAGCTAGAGATATCGTATGTTATACCATTTTGGTATCCTAATGAAATAGGCTAATTATTTATTAATTGGGCACTCATGCCACCATACATTTTTTTTACACCACGAGATACCAAAGTTAGATAAAAATAAAATGAAAACACAAATTTTGCGTTCAAAAATAAAAATAGGAAAAACTATGGCTATCGTACAAAATTGGTAGTTTACATTTGATAGCACCACTATCTAGGAATGCTATTCAGAAAACAGACTGAAAAAATTCTTTGTATTGTAAATTTGGTACTTAAAAGAGTGGGTAAATTCTAACTTTAAAAAAAAATTAAAAATGCCTGATAACTCGAAAACCGTGACACTTTTACTGAATACAAATTATCATTTTCCGAACAGTCGCGATGCCCCCCAACCGTGGGTAAAGGATTATCCACTCATTACGCCACACCCTGTATATGTTAAAGTATTTTGGAGTATGCCTCGCCAGTCTGGAACCTTAATTACGAAAAATAGGTACATCAGACGAATCGAGCGCATACAAAAATAAATTTGTTAAATTCCTTTGTTTCCACCTAATTATTCCGTTTAAAACAGTACCTTTCGCTTTGTAAACATTTGCATCTTTAACCCTTAATGTGAGACGTAATGTCAGTAACATTAAATTTTTACTTAAAATTTCTTCTGGTCAAGTAGAGTCTTCTGATCTACTTGCTAAACTTAACTTTAAATGCTCCAAGCATGTCAGTTAGACACAATTCTAGACAAAAATCTGAATCTAAAATTTAAAAGTAAAACCCTCTATTACAATGCCTTCATTTCCTTAAATGTAAAACAAGATAATATTATGTAACGTGGACGCGATGCGCTTTCATTTGATACCCCACACTAGTATATTTGCAGATTTTCGGTTTTCCTTCCCCACTCTCACCCCCATAACTTTTAAACGGAGAACCGATTTTCATGAAACATGTCTAAGAACAACCGGGCCAAACTCACCTTTGCCACAAAAACTAAATTGAAATCGCTTCATCCGTTCGGGAGCTATGATGTCCCAGACACAACACGACAACAGACATTTATTTATGTATATAAATAAATATATAGTATATATTGCTAGTAAAGTATGTATGTTGTTTTATTTTTGTTTGTTTTGTTTAACGTCGTAATTTGTTAGGAATAGTGTCGGCCTTCCTTATATGTAAATAAATAAAAAACCATCTGTAATTTCCCTAAGTTAATTGTTATCAAGTGTAGACAGAAATATTGTCCTTTTACGGCATTCCTGCATCAATAAATCATGTTTAAAATAACATAAAAAATACACATAATTACCTACATTAGTATAGTGCGCAGTAGGGTAACTTAACAGTGACTACAATTTATTCTTATATCCACTCTAGTACTTCATTGACATTCAATTAATTGAATAAAAACAAAACAAACTGCCGCATACTTTTCACCAAATGCTAGTCATAATACTTCTTTGAGTTTACTGTTCTTCTGGAATAAAAAAAATGGGAAGATAAAAATTGTGTCTATGTAGGCATAAGCGTCTAAGGAAATAAACGTTTTGACTTTGACTTTGTGTTTACATTTGGGCCCTGCTCATTAAGGTACCTAAGAATCGGTTGAGAAACGCACCCTCTGGACGAAGACATAATATATATACGACATCGATTTCTTACATGCTGAAACAGTGACCTCCGCTTTGATCGATCAATAAAATGTTTTTTTTTTTCTATTATTATTGATGAGCCTTCATTTGACCACAATCTCACCTGATGTAAAGTGAAGATGTGGTCTAAGATGGAGCATGAAGGCCTAGAAGATGGCTTCTCCGGACCACATTACGAAACACGAAAAAATCGCTTCACGCACTGGCCCAGCCCGGAGGGTGACAAGCCGCGGCCGAAGCCTACCACCAGAGACTGTTCTTAGCACCACCCGGAGGTCACGTGTAAGGATTCAGAGGGTAACCACTTACGGACGTGACAGACAAAACCTCCAAAAAGGTTGTTATTCAACGAAAGCGGTTTAAGTATACATAATATTATTAATTTATTACTCTTACTTATCAAAAAAATTCCTGGTACTTACTGAAAGTCCTGCCTAGCGTAGCAGTGTCCAAGCAGCCGGCACTCGATGGCGCTGCAGGACTCGGGGCCCGGCAGGTCGCTCGGGCCTCGCATCGTGTACGTCACGTTGAACCCGAACACGTTCAGCAGCCCTAGGGCTCTCAGCTGCGTGCCTTCCAGCCGGCTCAGGGTCAGCTCTATCACTAGGACGGGACTCGTCACCTGTGGGCAAAGGAATTTAAACGTAAGATTATTTTTAACACTGTAATGTTAACAGGGAATTTAATACATTTAATTTATTCTGTGTCTTATGTACGAATGCACGGCGGCTTTTGACTAGTAATTTCTTTGGCGATGCTGGGGTTTATAATAGTAATGGTTAATCTTTTACGTTTCTTATTAACGGTTAATCTCTTGGTTTGTGCAACAGATACAGATATATTAGTTTGGTCTATATTTTCACGAAGATTCAATATTTTGTTATTATAAAATATAAAATAAGTATACCCAAGAAACTCTTAAATCAAAGAAAATATTGAAAAAATAATAAGCTCGGGCTAAATTATATTTGTTTATTGAAATTGAATATCCAAAACAAGATGAAACTAAACAAACACACATGTACGTAGATATGTATATTTATCAGCAACGGCTTCGTCATTAAATCTTGAAAATAATGTTTCAAATGTATCTGGCCTTTATTGCCCCTCTGTAGGGTAAAAGCCCACATATCCAAGTATCTTGGCCACCAATATAATTAAAAAGAAAATTAATTGCTTAATCCGATTCAGTAGCCACATCTGGGTCACATCGACAGCAGAACTCATATTTCCGTGTGCGTTCGCCCAGCAAAAAGTATCGGCTTTTCAGGAATCTAATGATGCAGATAATTAGTGCCCTATGCCGTGTAAATGTGCCCGAAATTTTAAATTTGTGCCTCCATAGGCTGCAGAGTTATTTATGAAAAACAGTTTTTGCTGGACGAACGTTCGCCCAGCAAAACTTTTTTTTTTAAAAGGGTTTAGCTGTATTTTTTATATGCAAAAAGATAGCTTAAGTACTCGTCTAAATGTGCCGTTAAAGCCAAATTTGTGCCTCTAAAGGTTTTTGAGATATTGAGTTTTTTGCTGGGCGAACGTTTGGGCGATTTCCATATCTCGGAAACGGCTGAACGCACAGTCATAATTTTTGTACCTACAGATACGGTATAATTTGTGCCTATTTGTGCCATAATTTTCATTATCGTGAGTAGCATGGTTCAGGAGCTATTATTGTTTTTCCTAGAAAACGGAAAAATGCTCTGGCTCTCGAATGACCAAATCCAAGGACTTCGCGTTAGTGCCGACTGGTACCCATTATATATTCACACGATCCTGTAAAGTTTCGCCGGCCTACTACTTATAATAGACGAGTTATTAACGATTTTGTCTTTTTTTTGAGGTTATCTTACTTAGGATACAAAAACTCTAGTTTCCTGTAAGCTGGCATATTACATTCTTCTACAATAATTAGTGCCCTATTTAAAGAATACGTATGCAAAAATTCATCTTTGTATACCCAATACTTTAGACAATAATGATAAAAAACATTTCGAAATATTTTTGGTCGATAACCATACCAAATTAGAATGAACATTAAAAAGCGGCCGTACGATACTTCAAGCTATCCTTCCTCGCTTGGTGGCGTTTCACGAGGTAACACGCGGTATAGATGCGTACAGAATTGTTAAGAAGAAAATAATATTTATGTTACGAAAAATATTATACATGAAATAAAATGTAAATTATTATGTTTTTAATAATCTTACTATTATAATAAATGGAAAAGTCTGTGTGAATGTTCGTAATAAGTAGGTAATCTTTGTTACTACTTAAGTTATTAAAATGAAATTTCGTAGGTAGGTAGGTAGTTTAGGACTTAGAATAGGACTAAATAGGCTATAATAAACGACGACCTCTGTGGCTCGGTGGGCGAAAAGCCCGCCTGAGGCGCAGGAGGTTGCGGGTTCGATTCCCGCCGCAGTACCAGATTTTGTACGATCTGCAGTTTCTGGTTTCGGGTCTGGGTATTTTCTATGTATAATAAGTATTTACAAAAAAAAATGTATCTATGTAGTATATCAGTCACCTAACACCCATAGTACAAGCGCTGCTTAGTTTGGGGTTAAGTGATGCTGTGTGATTAGTCCGGAAATAAAAAAAATAGGTTAAAATTTTCTGTGGGGTTAAATATGGTGGTAAAGTTTGTATGGAAAATATTTTTTCCTTCATTCGATTCACTCAAAACTCGGTTTATATGAACAATGGACTGAATAATTAAACACGTAGGTATGTTTAAACAAACCCTAGGGGGTGTGAAATAAATTAAAAAAAAAACTCTGATTCGCGGGCAAAGGTGCGGGGCGCACCTAGTAAACTATAATTTGTAATGTAGGTATTAGGTACTATAAATAAATTGTCCGGAGACAACGGCACATCGGTGACCTGTTGAGATAATAGATAATTCCACTTTTGTACTCAACGTTCTCTAAACACTAAATTAATCATGACGATTTAAGAAGGATAGCTTGAAGTATCGTACGGCCGCTTTTTAATGTTCATTCTAATTTGGTATGGTTATCGACCAAAAATATTTCGAAATGTTTTTTATCATTATTGTCTAAAGTATTGGGTATACAAAGATGAATTTTTGCATACGTATTCTTTAAATAGGGCACTAATTATTGTAGAAGAATGTAATATGCCAGCTTACAGGAAACTAGAGTTTTTGTATCCTAAGTAAGATAACCTCAAAAAAAAGACAAAATCGTTAATAACTCGTCTATTATATGTAGTAGGCCGGCGAAACTTTACAGGATCGTGTGAATATATAATGGGTACCAGTCGGCACTAACGCGAAGTCCTTGGATTTGGTCATTCGAGAGCCAGAGCATTTTTCCGTTTTCTAGGAAAAACAATAATAGCTCCTGAACCATGCTACTCACGATAATGAAAATTATGGCACAAATAGGCACAAATTATACCGTATCTGTAGGTACAAAAATTATGACTGTGCGTTCAGCCGTTTCCGGGATATGGAAATCGCCCAAACGTTCGCCCAGCAAAAAACTCAATATCTCAAAAACCTTTAGAGGCACAAATTTGGCTTTAACGGCACATTTAGACGAGTACTTAAGCTATCTTTTTGCATATAAAAAATACAGCTAAACCCTTTTTTTAAAAAAAGTTTTGCTGGGCGAACGTTCGTCCAGCAAAAACTGTTTTTCATAAATAACTCTGCAGCCTATGGAGGCACAAATTTAAAATTTCGGGCACATTTACACGGCATAGGGCACTAATTATCTGCATCATTAGATTCCTGAAAAGCCGATACTTTTTGCTGGGCGAACGCACACCATATTTCCCGCAAGCCCCATTAACCCCTAAAGTGTTCCAATATACCGAGCATTTGCCTAAAAACCCAAAGAAAATGCCTCATCGAATTATTTATTAAAACATTCTACGGAGTGGCGTTTACACAAGGTCCAAGCAGAATTTGGCACTTAGCCAACAACGAAATTGTAGTTTTTTCCCCTTTTGCCAAGTACAAGCCTGGAAAACTTTGTTGAAATAATATATTGTGAGAATCCTTTGAAAGTTATCCTTTGGAACTGTGGGAATGACCGTTATTTGGAGACGGAATAATGGGGCATTATGTTGAACGTCGCGTTATCTGGTTTAGTGTCAGCAAAGTGTTATTGTGCGGTCTTTTTCTTTACATGACGCTCTCCACTCAGTAGGCTCGATGGCTTCGAGTCAGGCAAGAATTTGTTATTCTATCAGTTTTATTCGAACTTCAAATATTACTGATAGAGCTTTTGTTTACTTTGTTATGATTATGATACAAGGATTATTTTTTGCATAGTTTGATTAACAAGATTTGGAATGGAAATAAATGCCGCAAAATAAAAATTTATGTAAGCACGTGCTACATAAAATGCAAAAAAAGAGAGAAATTATTTTCGATCTTTATTTAGGGGCTGCAAAAAAAAATGCAGTTGATTTCGGCTCTGCTCGGGATCTTAGGGGAATTTGTAAAGGCACTCAGTAGTACATGATACCTACGTGTAGTTGGATATTGTATGGATGCGTGTGGCAGTGCTGTGATATGACACTGTGATAGTCCATACGTAAGGAAGGTTTCATATTATTTTGTTTTCGATGATCACTCATTTTTAACGTTTTCCAAACATTTCTATATCATGAAAGAATGAAAGAAAGAAAGAAAGAAAGTAAGAAAATCTTTATTGTATAAATTGTGTATGCTATGAGCTGATGTTAACAATGACTAGGTATCAACAATTTTATCCGTCGCGGACATACAATAGTATTTAAATGTACACATTAAAATTTTACAACAAATAATGAAAGTCGAAAGATGAAAAATATATTTTATTAGGGTGCATTAACTCATAATTTTTTAGGTTAGGTATGTTACTGTAGACATTCTAAACAAAATAGTACCTACTTTAATATCCCTAACAACCAAACATATTGCAACCAGCTAGATTGATTGGATAGCCTGAGGCATCGAAACAGTTGCAATTCGTCTGCTCAATAGAGTTACGATGTTGTAAGCACACGCTTCGGGCAACATTCATTTTGAATTCAATGCATGGCACAATATAAAGACAATATCATTCCATATTTCGTTTATTTTTACTCCGAGGAAAATCTCGTCGATACGAGAGAACTCGTTTTACTTTTTTTGGTTTTTCTGTCATGGAGTATGGGGCAGCTTGTTTGATGCATTTGTATTGAAATTTTTACCCACGACGGAATTGAGACGGTATTTACCTACGTTGGAACGGAGGCGGTATTCTGCGGTTGGGGTGAGACGATGTTTGTTTGTGTTAGCAAACCAATGAAGTGGTGTTTTTTTTTATGTTTTTGTTTGCCATTTATCTCCAAAACCGCGTCCGATTTTAATGCGGTTTTCAGTCATGGGTTAGAGTTTGATTGGCGCATGTTCATAAATAGGTTTGACATGGAAACTAGACAGTTTAAGTGTAACGGATTTTCTTGTTTTTTTCTTTAAGTTCATAGCATAAATTCTTTAAGCAGCGCGTTTTTTTTTTATGCTGTATAAGCCTTCATTTGACCACAATCTCACCTGATGTAAAGTGACGGTGTGTAAGTGTGGTCTAAGATGGGACATGAAGACATAGAAGGTAGATGGCTTCTCCGGGCCACGTTACGAAACACGAAAAAATCGCTTCATGCACTGGCCCAGCCCGGAGGGTGGTGACAAGCCGCGGCCGAAGCCTCCCTCCAGAGACTGTTTCAAAAATATTTAATCCATTTTAGGTTAAAACAGGACCCCAGTACTTCGGTGAGACTTCGTCGTCTGTCTGTCAGTCTGTCACCAGACTGTATCTCATGAACCGTGATTGATAGAGAGTAGCAAATTTTGAGGGATGATTTATTTCTTTTGCCTCTATAAGAAAAATAATTAAAACACATCTTATATATAAAATTCTCGTGTCACAGTTTTCGTTCCCGTACTCCTCCGAAACGGCTTGAAAGATTCTCATGAAATTTTGTGAGCATATTTGAGTAGGTTTGAGAATCGGCCAACATCTATTTTTTATTTTGCAAATCAACGTTTGCTAGGGTCAGCTAGTAATAAATAAATATATAAGGGGCCTCCTATAGAACAAACAACAAAGTTATTATTGTGTGAAGTGTGATTCGGCGCGTTTCAATGCATAAAGAAACCTAAATAATGGACAATTAAAAAGAAAATGTATAAAATTACTTACAGATAAGTACTATTATAAAATCAACGACTTTCTTAATTACATATTTAAACTTTAATGTACTTTGTTGAACAGTTTCATGTGGTTCTTTAATTGCAATTTTATTGCTACTTGGCATAATAATTTAATATAAAATAGGGGTAATATGAGTTTGGCCCATGTGGTTCTTAGACATGTTACATGAAAATCGGTTGAGCCGTTTAAATGTTATGGGGGTGAGAGTGGTGAAGAAAAATCGAAAATCTGCAAATATACTAGTGCCCCACACTAGTTAAGTTAATTATCAAATGAAAGCGCATCGCGTCCACATTCCATAATATTATGTTGTTTTACATTTAAGGAAATGAAGGCATTGGAATCGGGGGTTTTTCTTAAATTTAAAATTTAGATTTATAATAAGTGATAAACCTCACTTTCGCTTTAATAATAAGCAAGAGCGCCATCGTTTCCATTGAATCTGAATTGCAATTTCAGCTATGGAAGTACCTCTAGAATAGTCCTTGGATCTTCTACGAGATGTCGTTACTCGGGGCTTCACTCGATAATACAAAGTGCAGAAGATTTTCGACCTATCACGTCGGGGCTCTATCCCGGAGTTGCAGGTTCGAATCCTGTGTGCGAAGGTTACGGACGTGTCTTAAGTTTTTCTGCATACAATTAAAAAATGTATACTTTTTTCTTGTCTCTCAATTTGCATACCGCCTTTGGCAAAACATGTTGAATCCTTATTTAAGTACATAATATAATTATATATACTCGTTACTACGTTCCCTGCAAAAAATTCGATAGAAAGTCAAAACATACATTCCAAGATTTTTATAAATTAAATTCACATTATACTAAACAGCGCCGTGTTAAATTACATCGACAAACTCCACCCGCTGTGACATCGTTAATTGAGTCAAATTAAACACACGTTAGCTGGAGTAAACAAGGTTGAGTTACTTCGTCGTTGTAAGAACTGGGGATGTGGGTATATGGGACGAGATAAATAGCAGGAATTTATTTGTGCAGAACCCTAGAACGTGTACTTTAAGCCTTAGGCGGTGGGCGTCTGAAAAGAAATTGTGTGGGAAATTGCCCTATGTATGTATTTAATTGCTGCTGTAAAGAAGATTGGTTAATTGGTGCAACCATTCATGGTTGTGATGATTTTCATTGATTGGATTCGTGTTGTGGCGAGAAATTATATTGAAAATGTCTTAAGTTTGTGTTCTTTGAGTAGCACCATCCATAAATCTTAATCTAAAATTTAAGACAAACCCCCGAAGCCAGTGCTTCAATTTCCTCAAAAGTAAAACAGCATAATATTTTGTAATACGCATGCGATGCGCTTTCATTTGATACCCCACTCGAGTTATATATAGTAGTAGTTAGTTGTTAGTAGATATTTGCAGATTTTCGGTTTTCCTTCCCCACTCTAACCCCCATAACTTTTAAACGGCACAGCCGATTTTCATGAAACATGTCTAAGAACACTCGCGCCAGACTCACCTTTCATACAAAACTAAATTAAATTGCTCTATCCGTTCGGGAGCTATGATGTCCCAGACAGACACACAGACAGACAGACAGACCGACAGGCACGTCAAACTTACTTCAGGCCTAGATGTTGTTGTGATGGATTGTCCTGAAATATTAATTTATTTATAGTTTTAAAAGTTATCCTACTACTATTATAAAGGCGAAAGTTTGTAAGTATGGATGTATGGATGTTTGTTACTCTTTCACGTAAAAACTACTGAACCGATTTAAATGAAATTTGGTACACAGAATCTCTAGAGCCTGAAAAATAACATAGGCTACTTTTTACCGCGGGAAAACGTCATTCCGCGGGAAAATCCATTATAACGCGGGTAACACCGCGGGGCACAGCTAGGAATATATATTTTATATTCAATGCTATGCTAAAGCTGTCATAAACAATGACTCGCATCTCCATCACAGCGGCAGCATCTCGCAATGTATCCTACTGTCAACTCCAAGTTCCAAAAAGCACATAATTGTGAAAGTTTGCCAAGTGGCTGCATAAATTATACGCGAGTGATAAAGGAGTAGGATGTATGGAATTTTTCACACTTTCAACGTTATTATGGCACGAGACTCGCTTAGTTTATTTGAAGTGAGAATTGCGCATTTTTTACTTGGAATTTAAAATTTTTATGATGAAGTTCTAAACACAACAAATTTCATGTATTAATAATAATAATAATAATTCTTTATTGCGCACACAATTATAACACAAACATAACAATAATTTTCTTAAAACTATGCGACAATTGGCGGTCTTATCGCTCAAGAGCGATCTCTACCAGACAACCTTGAATGTATTCATTAAACACAACAATTCTTTATATATATAAATCTTCTGTACGTGTGTTAACCATTGAACTCCTCCTAAACGGCTGCACCGATTTTGATGAAATTTTTTGTGTGTGTTTTGAGGGTTCGAGAATGATTTAGATTCACAATACGGTCAACTAGGTGCGAAGCGGGGGCGGACCGCTAGTTAATAGTTTTCTTTTGTTGTGTTTAGAACTTCACGAGTATTTTGTAGGAAAATTATACCTACTAAGTACTTAGTAAGGAGCTATAGAGAAAATCTGAGAAAGTTCTTAAGTTGTTTTTCTTCAGTTGTTATAGTTAAATACTTGGAATTTTTGGAGGTTTTGTCTGTTCACGTCCGTAAGTGGTAACCCTCTGAATCCTTACACGTGACCTCCGGGTGGTGCACAAACCAACTCTGGTGGTAGGCTTTGGCCGCGGCTTGTCACCACCCACCGGGCTGGGCCAGTGCGTGAAGCGATTTTTTCGTGTTTTGTAATGTGGCCCGGAGAGGCCATCATCTAGGTCTTCAAGACCCATCTTAGACCACGTCGTCACTTTACATCAGGTGAGATTGTGGTCAAATAAAGACTTAGCTCACATAAAAAAAAACTTGTTTAACAAAATATTTTTTAAAAATGGATATTTAAATTCGGTGCCGTGTTGGCTAAATGTGACATTCGAATTTCATTCCGATAGGTGGTGTTCTAACCCTCGCCACGAACCACTGGATTTTTGTTAATTAAAAAAATATTTGCGCTTAAAACACGTTCTTTAACGGTGGCACCATGAGGCAACAGGGATGTTCCGAGAGCTGTGAAGATTTTTAAGAACATTTGACATTCTCCAACCTACACTTGTCAGCGAGGTGAATTGTGTCCTGATCTCTCTCGTCCAGAGAGAAATCCCTATGTAGTAGCATAGAATAATAAATTAGGTAGTAGGAACGTATAAATATATGAAATAAATATTTCCGGACAATCTACACAACAACATCTAGCCCCGTGGTAAGCTCTAAGCTTGTGTTACGGGTACTATATAATACTTAATATAATATACATTTTTAAATAGATATTTTTATTATACATATTAAACACCCAGACCAAAGGTGTATGTGTATGTGTTTTGTATGTGCTTGCAGAACATACAAAAATTTAACCCTGCTGATGATGATTTAAATTCTACCTGTAATTATTTCCGTCCATGTATTTGTCAAAAAGCGCCAAAACTTCCTAAGATCGCTAGCCGTCCACAGTAGGTACAGTTGAAATAATGTTTTAGTAAAATTTCATATTTTTCGTTCGGAAACGCAACGGAAATTACAGACTTGCAATAAATCCCCGGAGCATAATTCAGCGTTTATTTCGAAACTATTGACGGCGCGGTGTAATGTTATTTTTTTGCCGAGTTGTGTTTCAAGCCGGCAACTTGTACAATTTGTTTTTGGTTTTCTACTCGTGTGGTTTACTTTTCGTTATTATTTTTCAGTTTAATCGTTTGCTCGCTTATGTTACGGAAGTTAAATTTGTTGATCTTTTAAAATACTTGTGCCTACATCGGCGACCCTTTATTTGAAGTATCTAACCAGCTCGCTATAGCCATCAGAGCGACATCATCATCTTAAGCACCCCTTTTTACGTTCCCATTGCTGGGACACAGGGACTTCTCTCTTGAAGAGTAAGATTAGTCCCTTATTCACCGGTTGGTAAATATCACATGTCCTACAAACCCTTCAATGTTCTCAGTTCATTTTGAGGTACTGAGTGTCAATTATAATATAATACTGTGCGTGATGTATTTTCCTCTATTTGAGAATCATAATGAAAAACTATACTGCATACTATATATACTTTATAATAAAGCTTATCTTTGAATTACTGTTTCTTCGTAAAAACTGTGATATTGACAGTTTTTTTTAAAAGACTTAAAAATAACGTTTTTCTGGGGGCACGGCAGTGCGAGTGTCACCAATTCGATACAAATTATTTCAAAACAATTCAGTTTTAAGTAAATAAAAGGGGCTACGTACCTTTATATTCATAAGATTATCGCCAATTTAACAATAATCTTTTAATTACACACAATATTGGAGCCAGATAATAGCTGTAAAACTGCTAAATATATCAAAAATTCAAATCCAAAAGCAAAACTGCGGGGATCGGTCCCGATGTAATATAAAGGGCTCACAAACGCAAACGTTTCAAAATTTCCTAATCTTCCCTCCCAAGTTGAAAACCGCAGCGATTACATACGTTGTTTAATACTTTGCAAGAATTGCGTACCTACTGTAGTGTGTATCTCTCCCAAACATTGCCTGTCTCGGGCATAGTTAGATTATTGTACCTTTGGAATTGCGTATAGTCGCTTATCTGTGCCTCGCATCCTGAGCCATTAGTATGGAGGATAGAGACGGCTGTAGGTAAATTTGTAAGGGCTCATATACCTATAATTCTATGTGATACTCCGGAACGTGAAGGCGCAGTGAGTTGAATAACTTCTGCTGTAAGTGAATACTATATCAAATATTTTTCTATTTTTAAGTACTTAGGTAGTTCTAAAGATATTTTCTATTAAAACGTATTTTCGGTTCGAGGTTATTTAGAAACGCTTGCCTCTGTCAACATGTAGGTATATATTTTATAACAAAGTTGGTATAGAGAACAAATAAATGATTTACCTAAACTTTAAAAAAAAAACTTAGTTACCTACGATATCATCAAGTTTATCCAAATTAGCCTTAAGGCGTCCGCTGTAATACTTAGGGCCTGTTTAACCATCTCTCGTGTAAAATAGTCAATAGTAAAAATAAATATTACAATTGTCCGGTAATATTTATTTATTTATTTACAAGTTCTCCCTCTGTATACAAATCTGCCGCACTCGAGTAAATTCTAAAATACCTTCTTCGGCTCCTCTACTTTATAGATTTGCAATAAAAAGATTTATCATTAAAACAGGTACTTAGGGGAAAAGGGAGTTTATGTGGAAAATGTAGTTGAATAACTTAACTGAGACGATAAACATAACTAGTTGCTAAATTACACTACGCAGACCTTCTTAGTCAAAGTTTTGATATTTTCTTTATTTTTGTTTATGACTTTTACTTTTACAATACTAATGAACATGTAAACTATAAGGTAGCTTTATGCGAGCATTGATGGTCGGATTAAGCCAATTAACGTGTGTATTCATCAAACATGTTTGTTCATACGTTTACGGGCCTAATCCTGATTAAGATTAGTTCTTTGATCCTAAAACTGAAAGGGTTTATTATATTTACTACTACTACTAAACTACTATTATTACTACTATTATTACTATTATTGGTACTATTATTTGCAATGTTTTATTAATAAGTCTAGTGGCCTGCTCCAGCTTTGCTCAGGTGAAATTGAGAACAAAAATAGATTTATCTCCCATAAAAAATGCTTCTTTGTACAGACGATTTTGAAAACCTTTTCAGCTGATATAAATATGGAAAAATAGAAGTGAGATAATTTGACCACTTTGAGCGTATACAATATCATGACGATTCGAACCTTATACCAATTTGGTATTATGTTTTTCAAATTATTTTGGCTACTCTTAAAGCTTAGTTAAATTTGACGCTGACTGTACAAATTACAAATACTGTAATTTGCTCAAGACTGTATTTAAATTCACTTAGGCAGGTAATTTTCAAAGTCAATATACACATAGAACATATTTTTTGCAAAAAGGTACAAATATAGAAAAAAAAACTCATCCTGTTTAAGTGAAGCAAGGACAACAACGTGCATATCCTATTCATGAATCTAAAAAGTAACTTATCTGAAAATAGTTTTACAGCAAAATAAATCCCAGAATATCATTATTACAGCGCGCAACACCGCGCATTATTCATATTGTCCCCGACATAATCAACTGTGAATTGTCCAAACTTCATAAAACGTACATTCCGTTATAACAAAAAAAAAACAAAAAAAGGCTATAAAACTAGAGAGCCAACTAAACCGCAAAAATGAAGTGGAGAACATAAAAGCGGTATTATACCTACTCGCTTGGCTCAAAATGCTCGTTAGTAGCCACACATGAATATTACAAGGAAATAAAAGCAGTAAGCATGAGATGCAAACATACCGAGGGTTCCGCGTTATTAGACGTAAAATAACAGCTAGTCCGTCATTTAAAAAATCTAATAAAAAATCCGCGACATAATGCTTTCGAGCAAAATGTACTAAATGTATAATACGTCACAAGGCCCCAACGGAATTTGATGCTCTATATCTTGGCATTTTCTTATTAAATTGATAAAGCAAGAAAAATTGTTTTGATTTTTGGCTGGGCTAACAGACTGACTGAATGCAGTAAGACATTGAAGTCCCGCACCGCTCAGTGTTTTTGTCAGCATAGAATAGTGAATAATCCAGATACCGTAAACGGTGTCGACAGTGACAGAGTTGGAGGTGGGTTTGAGGGGCTTACTTGATCACATTTTCCATCTGAATTAGCGCTTTCTATTTCCTCTAAAATGATCTCCATCATGGTTCATTCAAAAAATAATGTTCGTTAATGTTACAAGGTATGGATGACCTAAATATTTTCTTTGGTTTCGTTTTTTCTTCATTCGTTGAGACGTCAATGTCAATAGGAGCAGGATACGTCTTCCGCGGTCCATATCAAGCCAAAAACTGTTATTTTAGTTTTTCCCGTCGTTTGGTTTAGGCTAATTGGATAATTTTCTTTCAGAAACAGCATGAAAACTGTTAAGAGGTTGTAACAAATAATTGAAGTGCTGAAACCATGTAACTTTTAATTAATTTTTTTTAAGCAATCTTAAATAAAATAAAGCTTTTAGTAAACTTGCCGTTGGTGGCCGGGGCCGCACCATAGACATGGGGCCACGCCCTATATGATCCCGTTTATCTCTTTGAGTACAGAACCCTAAAAAACAGACACAGAACATGAACAGTATTATTTCTCTTCTGGTCACTAACGATGAAATAGTTGGCTTGTAACAGCTGCAGAGTTACATTGGAATAAACTCAAAGTGAAACGTTGTCGGCGTGAGCCTAGATAATGTTGACGTTTCAAATATTTGTCAAAACATATTGGAAACTAATCAACTATTCATAGAGGAAATATTCTTGCAACATTCACAACATGAATTCAATTTGTTCTGTGCCAAAAACATATTAATGTAGCTCTATGATTTTCACATTTCTATTGGTTAACATGAACAGGCCAATACTAATAAATTAAAATTATATAAAAAAGAGTATTTATTTACAAAAAATGAGGTTAAACACAGCTTTTATGGCCTTCGGCCGCGTTCGAAACTGGCGTCTCGTAACCAGGTACGGTAGAAGAAAAAATCTTCTTTTTACGATACTAGTTACGAAGCAATAGGTTTTTTTCCTTTCACGAAACTGGTTTCGACATAAGAAATCGTAATGAATTACAAGGCGGTACTTTATTTTCCTCATGCGTACCTAAGAAATCGACGCTGAAGTTAATGAATCAATTGTACTTAAACCAAATAACAGTTAGGCATTGTATAGAATTAATATCTCCATTTGCTTTTCAGTTTTAATTTTTTCATACTTGTTTGATTCCATTTTCAGCCATAAGTAGGTATTTTTAATTAAGGGCAGATTTTTAATCCATCGATGAAAGTATCTGCCAGAAAAATAGTTCTGCCATTTTTTTTCATATGAATCAAGAATTAGTTACCTAATAAAATGAAATCCCCTTTTTCCATTTTTACATATCTATTCGTATTAGAAAATCAAATACATTATAGCAGTTATGGATATTTTAAAGTCTCTTATTTTATAAAGAAATTAAAATATTAACATATCTAAAATGCAATAACTTCGCCTCACTTGCTGCAAAAGCTGTTTAAAATAGATATGTACATAGAAAATTCTTTATTACAAACACCAATAAACAAAACTACAAAATTATAAATAGTAAAATTAAACCTAGCATGCGTAATGGGCTGTCTTATTGTTTAAAGTTTCTTCCAGACAACCGTTGTATGGAAATAATTTAATTCAGGAAGGTTGTGGACGGCGGTGGTAAGCAAAATGAAACACAAAATTTACTAAAATAAAAACAAAAACTTACTCCAACTAATATAATTACTACTAATAATTGCCAATACTAAAAATGTGGAGTGCTAAAAAGTATACACATACAAGGTGTTTCAAATAAGGTATATATTCCGAAAAGGGGGTGAAGGGCACGCACCAGGTGAACATATTTTGTTCTACAACTTTTTGATTTGGAATTTGTCAAAAAAAATCTTTAAAGTGTAAATAATAATAAATAATAAATAAATAATAATAATAAATGATGATGTGGTCTAAGATGTGACATGAAGACCTAGAAGATGGCTTCTAAGGGCCATATTACGAAACACGAAAAAAACTCTTCACGTACTGGCCCAGCCCGGAGGGTGGTGACAAGCCGCGGCCGAAGCCTACCACCAGAGACTGTTCTTAGCACCACCCAGAGGTCACGTGTAAGGATTCAGAGGGTTACCACTTACGGACATGAACAGAAATACCTCCAATATATAAGGAATATCGCTATCGCTTTATACAATAGTTTGAAATTAGTATCGTACAATGTATACAAATTCTCTTCTCATCACCAGTTACGAAAACTTAACCGCGGTTTCGTAAGAGTACAAAAAAGTATTTAATCGCAACTGGTTTCGTACAAGTACAAAAAAGTTTTTAATCGCAACTGGTTACGAAGCTCCAGTTTCGTACGCGGCCGAAGGGCTTTTATGTCCTAAAAAGTTATATATGTAGGTGAAAGGTTTTGACATAGTGATTTTAAACAGATTATATCATTGAATAGTAATTCATTACGGGATTAAACCAACAATATCAATAACACAAATAATCTGAGGCTCAGTTTAACAAAGATATAGATAAAGTCAACTAGTAACTACGACAGCGTTTGCACAGAGCAGAAGCCAAAGAAAGAATGTTTCCCGGACTATTGGAACGGTACTTTAAATAGCAGTGCAACTCGTAAACAACCCCTCTACCTGCGGCCACCCGATTGGCTGTTAGACCGGTCGGCTGGCACAGACCGGTACCGGCCGCAGGTAAACATCGCGCGATCGAGTGGCGTGAGCGCCCCGCTCACGCCATCGGACATTTTAAGTTGATTCTATGCTACTACAAACGCACTACAATGAAGAACCAGGACGTCACGCCGTCATATATAAATTAGTTCTTAAGTATTTAAACAATACAACATAATAAAGACCTCTAATACAATGCGTCTTCTTGTTCTTAGTTAGTAAATAACTTGTAATTAGAATACTAATACAAAATCATGTAATTTTTATAAGACTAATGTAATGTTGAGAACATAAAAATATGTACATTCTCATCAAATTGATCCACCCTTTTTAAGTATTCCAAAAAAAAACAGTGTAAATTATGTTTACGAATTGAGCGTAAACATATTTTAGAGGTTAAAAATACGCGTATCCTCTCACCTAGTTTAGTTTACTGACGTTTGTGAATATGACACCTCGTCGTTACCCCATGTTTCATCCGCGTATCTCATCCTATTTTCTGCGATCTTTCATTTTAGGTGCTATAAATGCAAAGAGTTGGAGCAGTTTCCATCAGAACACGCCCGACAGGATTTGAATTCGGAAATTATGCTTAATGGACTTGGTGGGTAATGGGTATGGTCCATTTTTGATCTGTTTGTTTAAGCGTTGCTTCGTAGTTGAGAGCTTCGGAACAGATTTGCTGGAGAGTGCATTAATGGTGAGTCAGTTTATGGTTTTAGAGAGCTCTCTAAAACTATTTTTTTATGTATTGGAATATTTAATCCAGTCATTTCATCTTTTAACATTAACGAACATTACAATTTCGAGTTACAAATATTAGAGGTTACAGTAAAAAACATTAAGACTCTGATTTTAGTTCCAGGCGGAAATGGAACTAAAACTTTCGCATTTATTACTAATCACTATCGAAGATTTTAAAACCCCCAGCACCGGATAAGACACAGAACTGACGTAATTTTCAATCTTGTCACGAGCGTTGTTGAAATGCTGATTGTATAAATGTGCCGTTTGGCGAGCTGCCAGTGCGTTGCTATCTTGAACAGGACCTGTCGATAGGACACTCTGAGAGCTGGACAATCGGGATGGCGTTTTATGACAGCTCTTAAAATAATTCGATAATATCAGACCATTGAAGATTTTGTTAGGAAACTCGAACAAACTCGACCAAAATCATCGCGCTAAATGATCTGCAATCTGCAAGACTGTAATATTCTTTATTTTATTAACCCCCGACAAAAAAGAGGGGTGTTATAAGTTTGATGTGCCTGTCTGTCTATCTGTGTGTCTGTCTGTCTGTCTGGGACATCATGGCTCCCAAACGGATGAAGCAATTTCAATTTATTTATTTTTTGTATGAAAGGTGAGTTTTGCGCGAGTGTTCTTAGATATGTTTAATGAAAATCGGTTCATCCGTTTAAAAGTTATGACGGTAAAAGTGGCGAAGGAAAACCGAAAATCTGCAAATATACTCGAGTGGGGTCTCAAATGAAAGTCGCATCACGTGCACATTACAAAATAGTATTACTTTTTACTTTTGAGGGAACTAATGTCCTGGAATCGGTTTTTTTTTTAGTTGTAAATTTAGATTATAGTTACCTAGGAATATAGAATTCTAGAAATTAATCTTTTAGAACACAATACAATACGAAAATTTTCTAATATTGGATAATAGGCATGATGACTACCTAGATAAAAACGTTATTTACATATTCTGCTTTGTCTGTCTGTTAGCCCGTCCAAAAATAATAAAAAAAATTATGCTTTATCTATTGAGTAAGCAACAAACTTTCGGATTTGTCTTCTCGATCTTGTCACGAGCGTTGTTGAAATACTGCCAGTGCGTTGATATCTTGAACTGGACCTGTCGCGAGGACGCTCGACATGACACTGAGAGCTAGACAATCGGGATGGCGTTTAATGACAGCTCTTAAAATAATTCGATAATATCAGATCATTGAAGATTTTGTTAGAGAGTTTCAGCTGACGAAGACTGTAATATTGTTTATTTCGCTTCAGCCACTTTGGTAACTAACTGATTCGTAACCAGGTACGTAAAAATAATTTTGTTCGCTGATTTCTAATTAGTTACTTATAAACATTTATTTTCCGCTTTCGTTATATTTTAGAGCCAGCTATGAAAAAATACTTTTTGTTCGCTATTGTGACCGCTAGGAATTTTGTCATTTCATCTTTAAAGGTAAAAATACAATTCAAAATACTTTATTGTACACAACACAGGAACATAAACACGTAAAACAATAAACAAAATAAGTGGTACAATGAGCGGCCTTATCGCTAAAAACCGATCTCTTCCAGGTAACCTTAACAAACAACAAACGTTAAGTATAAAATTAATATCCATGAATTGATAACATTTGGTGTTTATGGGCGTTTATATAATTTTTAGTAAGATATATAATTTGAAGTTTTCTTACTTATCTGTTCAATCTAGCTTTAGTCCCTGTTCTAGGTTTTTTCTTGAAGGCTTCATTGGTTTCCAGTCTTAAAGAGCAGTATCACAATTTTGTATCTGTATTTTGTCGAGTTATGCTTTTGAGTTTCGATAAAGGGTGATAGACAAAGTCAAAGTCAACTTTTGACTAACCTCGAACTAAATATTAAATAATATAAAATTATTTAAAAAAAAATGCCAAAAAAAAAGCCGTGTTGGCTAAAGTGGGAGGACACTCGACTTTCATTCCGAAGGTCGTGGGTTCAAACCCCGCCACGCACCTCTGGATTTTTCTTCTTGAGAAATTTATGTGCGCTTTAAACACGTGCTTTAACGGTGAAGGCAAACATTGTGAGGAAACCGGCATGTTCTGAGAACTTTAAAAGAGTTTGAAGGGCATGTGAAATTCACCAACCCGCACTTGGCCAGCGTGGTGAATTAAGGCCTAATCTTTCTCGTCAAGAGAGAAGTCCCTGTGTCCCAGCAGTGGGAACGTTAATAGGGTGATGATGATGATGATGATGATGATGATAAAATTAATGATATTAAATAAGTTGATAAGTTTGAGATGGACTATAGTACACCTAGGGTTCCGTGTACTGTTTATACATTATTTCAACAAAAATCACAAAAAAGTAATAAAATATATTTATATGTGCAAAGTACATGTATTCAGGTTGGTCACAAATACTGGACGCGCGGACCTTTACTTTATTAAAATTACATTTGTTGTATGGGAGCCCTTTTAAACAGAAATACATCGTCCCTCAAAATTTAAGCTTTCTATTTGGTGACAGACGGACACACAGACGACGAAGACTTAGTAATTAGGACCCTTTATACCCTTTGGGTACGGAACCCTGAAAATATAGGTATTTGCATTAAATGTGTGATTTTCAGCAAAATACTCCATCGTTGGCAACTACTCAAACAATTCTCACATGAGTATATGCATAACCATGAGTTAACTTAAGTTTCGCTGTCATAAGTTATACAACGAAGATTTAAAATGTCTTGAAGCACCGAGCTTGATGTGCGCCAACAGTCAGTACTTTACATACGTCTGCTAATGCATTATGCTGCCTCATTAAGAAGTTACTCGCACTCTGCAAGCATGCAGTGGGTTGATGCCTCGAATGTAGTGTACTAACTTTACTGTTAAACCGTCAAAAAGTGAAGCGTAGTTAATTTTACCGCTATGTGTTTGTGAAATTCCAAACGGGTAGACTAAAAAAACATTGAAGTTTTGCCATTGGAAAGCTGGTTTTGTTGGTTGGTGAAAATAATTTGAAAGAATTTGGATTTGTTTCCTTAATAATATTATATATATATATTTATAAATGGCCGTCAATTTATATACCGTAACCGTAATTTATATACCGTAACTTTTAACAAACTTAATGATTTATTTTATCGAGAAGCAGTAAAATTTAACCACCCATTCTCAAGCCAATAGCGAACTTACTTTCGGCGTTTCATTTTAGAATTTATGAATTAACCAATAGTGCCTTCTCCCATACACCTCAAAGGCAGTCAAATAACAAATAGTTCAATACCACATCCACACTCCGACTTTACGTAACAAACTCACACCATAATATAAATCATTACAGCGAAGCCAAACTAATTAATTTCATAACTGCAAACCAACTCAAACTAACCGTGCAAACTAGTTCCAATTTATTTAGTTTAAGTTTGAGTTCTCGATGAAAGTACTGAATCCGTCTTAAAGTTGAATAAGCAAATTCTGAGATATCCAGCGGATTAAGATGTCAGGATTGTAAAACTCTATTGCTAATGTTGAATGCAATGGTAATGCGTTTTTCAAAAACAGGTTTAGGCAAAGCGTTTAAGCAAATTTTGCATGAAAATGACGAGGATAAAATCACATTCGCATAAAATACCTGCTTCATTTAAAAATATAATTTATGAACTTATTTATCTCATTGTGTCGAAAAAGATGAGATTAAACCAGTAGATACTTGGCATCATCATCACCCTATTAACGTTCCCACTGCTGGGACACAGGGACTTCTCTATTGGCGAGAGAGATTAGGCCTTAATTCACTACGCAGGACTAGTGCGGGTTGGTGAATGTCACATGTCCTTGAAACTCTTTTAAAGTTTTCAGAACATGCCGGTTTCCTCACGATTTTTGCCTTCACCGTTAAAGTACATTTTTCAAGAAGAATAATCCATAGGTGCGTTTACCCACGAACTTCGGTATGAAAGTCGAGTGTACTCCCACTTAGCCAACACGGCTATTTACAAACAACAAACAAAATACATTTATTTCCTAACAAATAACAAAAAAAATATATCTATTATTACATTTTGAATATAACATTCACTTACAACTATAACAAAAGATTAAATAAATAGATTTACTATTTAGCATATAATAATAATTATACTAGAGATTTTTATGACAAGCTTTGCATCCGTAGCTTCGCATTATTACGGGAGTTAGGGGTTTTCTCGATATTAAATAATTATTATGTTTACACGAATATTGTACATCTCTCTTTTCTGTATACAGTTATTTTTGTAATGTGTCCAATTCCTACATATTTTGGTGTCATTAAACAGGACTAAGTTTCAAATCAGCTTATAAAGGATCAATGTATTCTTATTGAAATCATCCCTTTATCAGCAAATTAAGGGATCGAGTAGATGACATTCAAAATAATTTGCCCGTAATTAGGTAATAGAAGAAAATGTAACACGCATTTATCAGTTTTTCTTGCAAACGAAAAATCAAGACGTTACACATTTGAGTTTCGCGAGATGTAACGTGCGATTTTTTTCATTTTGTCAAAATAAAAAAAATCAAGTCAACAAACTCTGGCATGTGGGGTGGTATCATTGAATATGTATTTAAACATAATTTTAAGTTTTTTTTTGTAATATCTTTCTACCCGACTGACAGATTAGAATCTAAAGATTTAATCAGATTAAAAGTTGCGTAACAACAATTGTCACTTAATAGGCTTTTAGAAGGAAATAATCCCAAAAAATCGCAGTCGGATTATATTGTTTAACCCCCGACCAAAAAAGTGTTATAAGTTTGACTTGTCTGTCTGTCTGTTGGTCTGTGTGTCTGTCTGTGGCATCATAGCTCCCGAACGGATGGAGTGATTTCAATTTAGTTTCGGAAAATCGGTTGAGCCGTTTAAAAGTTATGGGGGTGAGAGTGGGGAAGGGAAAACAGAAAATCTGCAAATATACTAGTGTGGGGTATCAAATGAAAGCGCATCGCGTCCACGTTACATAATAATATCTTGTTTTACATTTAAGGAAATGAAGGCATTGGAATCGGGGGTTTTTCTTAAATTTTAAATTTAGATTTATACTCAATTTCATCTTGTTTAAGTAGTCATCATGCAAGTTAAGGTATCGGAGAAACTCCGCACTAACTTGTAAATAATTAAGGTAAAGTAACCGTGCTAGGTCGACGAAGGAATTACCTCTTTAACTTGTTCGAAGTTGGGAAGGGAGGCCGTTTACTTTTACGCATCCATGAAGTAATAATTGTTGGGCATATCGTCCCAGTTTGGGCGCCAAGAACACACTTAACGAGCAAAAAGTTTTGTCGTTCATCTCTTTAGACAGGAATTAGGAAGGACAGAGTATAATTTAGCTACAAGTGGGGATGCGAATTAATTTCCTTTCTTCGAATTCAGGCGAATGAGAAATATATTTAAGACCATAGCGGGTAAAGATGGCAATATAATTAGATAAGTATGAGATGGACTCATACTAAACTTAGGGTTTCGTGT
The DNA here is from genome assembly GCA_929108375.1 of Gymnoscelis rufifasciata. Classification (NCBI taxonomy): domain Eukaryota; kingdom Metazoa; phylum Arthropoda; class Insecta; order Lepidoptera; family Geometridae; genus Gymnoscelis; species Gymnoscelis rufifasciata. The sequence continues at coordinate 4,030,511 of OV815320.1, forward strand.
AGTTTATAAACATTTTGCAATAAAAAAACAAAAGAAGTAAAAATAATATATACAAGTGCAAAAAGATGCAGTTCGAGCGGTCACCCATCCAAGTACTGGCTGCGCGCAACGTTGCTTCACCTAGTAAAAGTCACGTTTGTTGTGACCCAATATTTATTTATTAAGTGTTTATTTAGTATTTTTGTTGTGATAGCGGCAACAAAAATACATCATCCCTCAAAATGGCAACTCTCTATCGCGGTTCTTGAGAACTCCCTCCCTGGCGAAAGACAGACAGACAGATGACGATATCTATGTAAACATTAATGGGAATCGTGGATCGACTAGAACAGTCTTGGTTGTACATCAACCTGATGGTAGATTATTTGGATAAATCAGATTTTTGATGTTTGCTAGAATCTTACAAAGAAATACATGGTAATTAGGTACTTGAAGTTTTATTGTTAAATTAAATGATGTTAATGATACACTTGTCCTGACCTACTTTGGGCGTCAATAATATTAATCCGTTTTGTAATAGTGACCGCAAAATTTAATCGCTTTTCATGGATTCGCTGGCAAATCTGCTATGTATGCAGCTGATAAGTTCACAAATTTGACGTTAACTAATCTGTATTCCACTGATTAAAGTTATTTAAAGCAGACTCAGTGTTTTGAGACCCATCATTATACACCAATTGCATAATATACTGTTAACTGTGTCATTTAATGTCTTCTCTTTGAATTGAATCTATAAATAAAATAAATAAATAAATATTTCCAGACAATGCACACAACAACATCTAGCCCCGTGGCAAGCTATAAGCTTGTGTTACGGGTCCTAGATATCTGATATACTTAATATAATAGTCATACATAATATAATATAGATACTTTTTATTATAAATATTAAACACCCAGACCAAGGAGAAAGTGCTTGCAGAACATAACATTAACTAATCTGTATTCCACTGATTAAAGTTATTTAAAGCAGACTCAGTGTTTTGAGACCCATCATTATACACCAATCGCATAATATACTGTTAACTGTGTCATTTAATGTCTTCTCTTTGAATTGAATCTATAAATAAAATAAATAAATAAATATTTCCAGACAATGCACACAACAACATCTAGCCCCGTGGCAAGCTATAAGCTTGTGTTACGGGTCCTAGATATCTGATATACTTAATATAATAGTCATACATAATATAATATAGATACTTTTTATTATAAATATTAAACACCCAGACCAAGGAGAAAGTGCTTGCAGAACATACAAACACTTTCACCCTCGGCGGGAATCGAACCCGCTACCTCTTGCGCCGCAAGCGGACCCTCGCCCACCGCGCCACTGAAGCAGTCTAATATAATACTATAATTTTTAAAACTTTGGAACTTTGAACTTTGAAAGACTTTGAATTTTAAACCCGGCAAACTATTCCAGTAACGCCCTATAGTTATCAAAGATATGTCGATAGCTTAGAACCATGTTGACCCTGGGGCGGGCAAATTGGGAATAATTCGAAGGCACTGCGCATCCAATATTCAGCGGGTCTTGGCGCTGGTAAACTCTGCCTTAAGGGCCCCTTATACCGCAAATGCTGTTTTTAAAATCAATATGAATCAGTCAAAAATTGACGTAAAATTTTGATAAAAATATATGTTTCAGTTGAGGATCTTACAGAGTGCAATTCGCTTACATTTACACAATAAGATGAACTTCGCTCGATAGAAAAAAATACCAAAGTTGCCTCTTTTTAAAAAACATTTTCAATACTGTGCCTAAAAAAATAAATTTATTGACCTTATTTTTACACCAATCTTTAGATAAATCATTTTTCTAGTGCAAATCGCTGAGGTGCGTGTTTTAGTGTTATTTTCCTATTAATTATGCCTAAATACCTACAAACCCGCGAGCGGCGCGACGCCCGCGGGCTTCGTCAGTCGCGCGGTGGCGCTTACCGACGACGGACCTGTGCCAGTGCTCTTCCCGCCCGACGAGCGACGTGCGACGTGAAAAAAAAGGTGTGTGTGCGATTCACACACGCCAGAAGTGAAACTACAACAATTAATAAAAACCGTAATTGGTTTTACAAGTACAAGGACAACTGCGCGACATTGCCGTCGCGACGGCAATGTCTATTTAGTATTTGGGCCGGGAAAAAGAACTAGTCAAAGTCAAAGTATCTTTATTGCATTATTACATGTAGTTTAAATGGTAGGTATTATATAAGGTTTTGTATCAATGTAATTTGCCCATTGGAGCGTGCAACATTTTGATTAACAACCATTTAATAATAAGAAATTTTAAATAATAATTGTATATAATTAAAAAATAAACATGTCAATAATTTTATAAATCAGATTAAATAAAATAAAATATTAGTTAATGATTAAAAATAATTACACATTACATTTATTTACCAATGGTTTTGTCATTTAAATATTCGGCAACTGTATAATAACATTGTATAATAACAGTACATATCGAACGAATCGAAAAAGATGATGAATTTTGGAAATCAAAGATGGAATCAAAATTATCACACTTTTACCACCTGTCCAATGTCTGCTGCCAGAAATCGTCAACCCCAGACACACTCTTGGTTGCATCTATACGGAATCTGACACTTGAATGCGAATCCCGGTGGATTCGCAAAATCAAAATCCGAAAATAAAGAAAAAGAGATTTTTTTATCGCAAAACATTATTAATTTGCAATCAGGACCTAGCACTAGAACTCTAAATTACAATGAAATAAAAAAGCATTTTATTCCTCATATAAAATGTATTTTTTTTATAAATGAGAATAAATATACATAACAATTGTTTGTTTTCATTTTGTTGTTTGTATTCTTTACCACAAATGCTTCAATCATAATTATCACCTCACTAATTCAAAAAGTTTAGTAAGAAAAATTATGTATACATTCAATACCTACATACCTACTACAATAAACTTTCATTTCAATCAAATAAAAGAATATAGTCAATAAAATAATCAATATACTAAAAAAATACGGTCATTATTGACCGTATTTTTTTATAATTAAAATCACCGTAGCTACTGCATTATGCTGTATTGTGGCGTTCTTGCTGCCGACAAAGTTCGCCGGAGTTCATATCAAGTCGGCTCCCGCGTAACGCGCATGCAAGTCGACTGGGCGAGTAAAATGCCTAAATCTTCGAAACAAGGTGGCCTTAATGTATCGTGAGTGTAAATGTATGGTTATAGTAACGATCCGAATTAGTCTTGCTGGAAATGTGAACTTCAGTAAGGCTAGCAAAATATTAAGATAACTAGCTGTCCGCCTGCGGCTTTGCTCGTATAATTATAGATATTCTCGCGATAAAAAGAAGCATTTGTCCTTTACTAAGAAAACAGCTCTATGACCATTACAAATTTGATCCAAAACACGTCGCATTGATTTTCCTGTGAGAAATGGTATTTTACCACGGTTAAAAGTAGCCTATGTCTTATTCTAATATATAAACTAAATTATTGTAAGTTTCAACAAAATCCATTCAGTAGTTTTTGCGTGAAAGAGTTTCAAACACATTTACTATCCTCACACACGTTTGTGTTTATAAAATTTGTGGGATTGGTATATATCCTACCACCATAATTTCTCTCTTGAGTTATAGAATGCACCTACATTAAATAAAATATAAATAAAACATCGCTTAATACTAATACGTTACCAAACTTGGGCCTCTTTTTTGTGTTAACAGCAAAATGGGTAATTTCCACTGGCAGCCGTGTCAGAGATCGTAATATGCGATTCCAATTTCAACTAAAGAAATTGAAATACCTATCTTGCCAATACCATTTTCGAAACACAAAGGTGGTTCTACAAAAGACGAAGCTCAGTGCAGGATATCTGCGAAATGTCAATTTGGTGGTCAAGGAGTAGCGTTTCCATTGAAATTGAACTGTAAGCTGTCTGCCTTCGAAACTGTAAGCCACAGGCAAACACGACAAGTCATTTGGAATCTGAATCCTATTATAGAAGTTTACTGGAATTGCTTTGTTGGGAACACGTTTATTTATTTATTTATCAAACAAAATCAGCCCTTAGTATATCTTAAATAATTTTAATTTTAAATTTAATTTTAAGTTGTGGTCTTGCCACCCTCATGGGCCCTGACTGTAAATTTTTGTGTAGTAATAAATTTCTTTCTTTCTTTCTTAAAAACTAACTGGTAACGCCATCTATCCATAATCCTATCCAATTTCTCCTTTCCCTGACATAAGCGTGCTAGTGTCACTGTCAATGCGCTGGCGCGACAAGAAGAAGAAAAATGGCAACTGAAGAACAAGACTTGACCGTGGGCAGTCGCGTGGAGTGGACACTAATCGATAGCGTGATCGATTTTCATCTCCAATTTCCCGCCATATGGAACATTATAATTCCGCTGTTTGATTTCGCCGTAATATCATTGTGATCCTGGACGTAATATTTGGTCTTCTACCGCTCATTTTATGCGAGACGATATAGCCGTGTGTGGTGACAGTGTGGATGTGCTTGAGGGCGCCCTGAGTTGCTGGGCTGCCCCACCCCCGCAAGGAACGTGGAACCTGGCTGGAAGTCCTTCGCTTGCAGGTCAGTGCACGCTTTCCCTTCCATCCTTATTATTTTTACCCATCTGTTATTCCCCAAGGCGGCCCTGTGGTATCGAAGGCACAGGGTTCCCGCGCGTCTCCATAAGTGTGGTCCTATTCGAGACGGATTTGTCCCTAAAGTGTGGTTTCTCATTGAGACGGATTTATCCCCACATTACTCATTTATCAAGATACAAATTTGTGGTTCAAACGAACCTTAGATAACCTACATATAATTTATTTCCCCCGCATAGCTTGTTAGAATACCTAAGTTATTGGTCTAACAAGTTATATTTTCGCTGTATAATCGAATTACATTACGTGATTCGAGTGATTGACCTTTTTTGTCATTGAGACTAACCGCATCCAACACGCATCTATTGCAGTTGGACCTGGTCATATCATTATAACCCGCTGTTTTTATATTTAATGTTCCATAACTTTAACATTCTATGGTGTTTACGCATATACGTATTGATAAATTTACCGCAATTACGCAGTTTATAAGTTTTCTGTCTGCCTTCATAATTATTTAGCACTACCCCCTGCTTATTTGATAGAACACGCCATTTTTGCCCGGCACAGTACGAGTATCGCAACCGGTTTGCCGACGCAAGTATTGCCCCCCGCGCCCGCGTTAGATAGGTTATTACGCTTGTTATACGAACGCGCTGTAAATACGAATTTACTTCGTTATATTTTATATAACTATTATAACATAAGGCCTATCTTTCATTTCTTACGCACCGCAGTTAATTTATAATTTCTACAATGGCTAATACTAGGTCAAAAAACCCTATCGAAACAGATGATTCCCAGCTGTTAATATTGCAAGCTAAAAGGGAAGCTATCTTTGAGTTAATTCAAAACATGTATGATTCTTCTTCAAATATAGACGTAAGTGCTTCGAATAAGGAATCTTTTCTCTCTGAATGTGCTAATATTGATATTTTACGCAGTGAATTCTTAAAATTAATGGACGACTATAATTTACAGTTATTAAAGGTCGATCCAACCGCCGTACCAGATTATAAATGTATGGTTGCATTTGAGCAACTATACAGCCGCATAAAAAGATTGTATGATAAGCATTCTGTTCCGTCAGCTGTTATCAATACAACACAACCTTCTGTTGTTTTTAATAAATTGCCGCATAGGTTGCCACCTATTGAGTTAATCACTTTCGCAGGAGATATAAGGAAATGGCCTATATTTTACTCTTGTTTTAAGACCGCTGTACATGAGAATCCATCCCTCACCAATGCCGAGAAATTATATTATTTAGTTGGTAGGTTGACGGGTAAGGCCGAGTCAGTGTGTATAGGTATAACGCACTGTCCAGAAAATTACGAACTCATTTGGCAAACGCTTGTTGACAAATATGAAGATAAGCGAATGGTAGCAACTTCTTATTTAAATCAGCTGTTCGATTTCTCGCCTATAAGCACCGCATCTACAGAAAGCTTTGATTTGTTTCATGAACAATTTATCAACACAGTCCGCGCATTGAATAACTTAAAGATAGAAAGATTAGATGAGTTAATTCTAGTTCACATCGCTTTAAGAAAATTAGACCGTAGTACTGTTTACGCTTTTGAGTTGAGTTTAGGGTCCGATATACCTACATTTTATACACTCGAGTCATTCATAAAAAATCGCGCGAAGGTGTTCGAGCGAACGAGCTCCGCCCCCGCCCCCGCAGCGGGTCCAGGCCCGCGTAAAGGTACTCCGCGAACTCTTACAAAGCAAATTAATAATAATTTTAATAAAGGTGCACCGCAGCTACACGCTTACGTAAACACTTCACCCGCCGTTGCCGCCGCTGTTTCCGCGAATTCCGTGAATTCCCCAGATACCGCTGATAAATGTCTATGTACTAATATTGTTCATCATCATTTATTCAAATGCCCGCCGTTTCATAAAATGACCCCCATGGAACGTTTTAATTATGTTAAGGAAAATAATTCATGTATAAACTGCCTTAGCATAAAGCATAGGGTCGCTCTGTGTAAGTCAAACACGACTTGCCGCTCGTGTAAATCGCGACATCATAGTTTATTACATTTCGGGTCGAGAATCGAACCCGCACGCCATCCAAGCGTCTCCCAGGCTGCGACCGTCGCGCCGCCCGCGCAGTCGTTATCTCAGCCTGGGCGCTCGGACGTATCGCTGTGCGCGACCTCCATCGCTGCATCAAACCTGCCCGCGTCTCACTCCCCAGTACGGAACGAGCAATGTACCACGGTTTTACTAGCTACCGCTCAGGTCGTTGTTTACGATACTGACGGAGTTAAACATCATATCAGAGCCTTGTTAGATAGCGCGTCACAGTCTCATTTCATTACGAAAGATACTTGTGACCTGTTAAATATAAAAGTAAATCATGCCGGGAGTACAATAATAAAAGGTTTTGGAGGAACGCAAAACACAATAAATTCTAGTTCAATTGGCTTAGATTTTTATTCTCGTTTTAATAAAAATATTAAGTTTAATATTTCGCCGCTTGTTGTCGATCGCATTACTGACTCATTACCGAGTGCAGTTATAGATAAGAGATCCTTATCGCATTTACACGGGTTACCGCTAGCCGACGAGTTGTTTGGAGAACCTGGTGAAATAAATATGTTATTAGGCGCTCCGCTGTTTGCGCATTTGTTATTACCAAACGTCGCGCCCGACTTTACTCGCACCCCGCATTATTTACGTACAGTCTTAGGATGTGTCGTTATAGGTTCAGCGCCTACTTTATTTTCCCGCGAGGCTATGACCTGCTGTCTAGTGCAGGAGAATAGTCTAAAAAATGTACATGATCTCGTTCAGAAATTCTGGGAACTGGACGAGCTTCCTTCCGCTACCGCGCCAAGCGTTCTATGTTCCGCTGACATAGAATGTGAGGAATTTTATAAACATACTACAACCCGCGACCCCGCTTCCGGTAGATATACTGTAGGCCTACCGTTTAGTAAGGATGTTTTTTCTTTAGGCAAATCTTATGAAACCGCCCGACGACGCTTTCTGTGTCTCGAGAAGAAGTTAGAAGCTTCTTTAAGCCTAAGGTCCGCGTACGATGACGTCATTAAGGAATACTTGGATAAAAAATATATTTCACCCGCGCCTCCAGGTCTACCTAATGACTCATCGCCTATGTACGTTATACCGCACCACGGTGTTGTACGTAATGATAAGACGTCAACTCGTCTCCGCATAGTCCTAGATGCTAGCTGCAAAAGCAGTTCAGGAGTTTCGCTGAATAATATATTACATCACGGACCAAATTTACAGGGTGATCTTTTTAAGATTCTTTTAAATTTCCGTCTTTACGCTGTTGCCATGGCCGCTGATTGTCGTCAACAATTCTTACAGATTGCCGTCCGTGAGTGTGATCGCCGTTATCAATGTATACTGTACCGATTTAATCCGCAAGATCCGCTAACTCTTTATCAATTTAATCGTGTTTGTTTCGGGCTAGCCTCGTCTGTGTTCCATGCAATGCGCACTGTCAGACAGCTGGTCGTCGATGACGGTTCGCAGTACCCGCTCGCTGGAGATATAGCTAGCTCATCTTGCTATATGGATGACATTGTTTTCTCGGTAAATAACGAGACGGAAGCCGCTGACGCTGCTCAACAGCTGATAGCGTTGTTTAAGGGCGCGCAGTGGGATCTAGTAAAGTGGAATAGTAGTTCGCAGGCTGTGCTAGAAGGCATTCCTTCTACACACAAACTGTCCACTGAGGTTGAATTCGATAGATCAGTACAACACAAAATTCTAGGTCTTCGTTGGTGTACGGACGATGACTCATTTTATTTCAAAATTACCGCACCCGCAGATGAGAAATGCACTAAGCGTTCCATCCTTTCTACTATCGCTAGACTATGGGACATTATGGGTTTCGTAGCCCCAGCTGTCCTTTTTGCTAAATTACTCATAAAAGAGCTTTGGAGTTTAAATTTAGATTGGGATGATAGTCCTCCGCAACACATTATTAAAATGTGGTTACAATTCTGTACCGAGCTACCGGCGCTCAATGAGATGCGAGTGCCGCGCCATCTGGGTGTGTTTCCAGGATGCACTGTCACATTGGTTGGATTTTCTGACGCAAGTTCTGTCGCTTACGGTTGTGTAGTTTACTTACATGTCAGTTCGGACAACGGTAACACAGTTCGCTTGGTCTGTGCTAAGTCTAAGGTAGCACCGTCCAAACCAGTCACCATCGCTAGACTGGAGCTCTGTGGAATAGTCCTACTTTCTAGGTTGTTGCGCACGGTGCTAGACAATTACTCAGGTAAAATCCCTATACAAACATACGCGTTTACAGATTCCAAAGTAGCTTTGTATTGGATAAAAAGCTCACCGCATCGATGGCACACGTTTGTTGCCAACCGCGTGGTTCAGGTGACGGATAATATTCCGCCTGACCGCTTTTATCACGACGCAGGCACAGAGAATCCCGCAGATTGTCTGTCGCGTGGCCTTACGCCACGAAAATTAATGTTACATCCACTGTGGATGCACGGACCCCCCTGGATCGCGCTCGATCCATGCCAGTGGCCCCTCCGCTCCCTCGATGGCCAGCCTATTGAGGAGATGCCTGAGCAAAAGGTATTATCGCACGCTACGGTTTGTTTACCATCTAATGATTGCGTAATTTACGATCTCGCTTTACGCATTTCGTCGTGGACTAAACTAATGCGAATTCTTGTATATGTCTTTACGTTTGCTAAGTTATTGCAACGTAAAGGAACACCCGCAGTTACGGCTGACCAGCTTCAGTTTGTAGAGAATAAAATAATACTCGCCCTGCAAAGAAAATATTTTGCAGAAGAATTTAATAGCCTACAGAAAGATGAGTCATGCTCACGCGCTATTAATAAATTAAGGCCGTTTATAGACGAAAACGGACTTATCCGAGTAGGTGGTCGTCTTGTTAATTCAGGCTTGAATTACACAAATATTCACCCGCTGATTTTACCGCGCAGTGACCATATTGTCAACTTGCTAATTGATTATTATCATTTAAAATACCTACACGCAGGTCCGGAATTATTAATGTCACTTCTTAGACAAAGGTTTTGGATTTTATCCGCTCGCCGCCTCGTGAGACAAAGATTCCACTTGTGCAATAAATGCTTTAAAGTAAATCCGCGTCCAACTTACCCGCTCATGTCAGACCTACCTGAAAGTCGCGCTCGCCAAGCTGTAAAAGCGTTCGCACAAACAGGCTGCGATTACGCAGGACCTATCGCTTACACCCCAGTACGCCGTCGTGGAGTGCATGCTGAAAAGGCCTACATATGTTTATTCACTTGTCTGACCACTGGGGCCGTGCATATTGAAGTCACAACCGACCTTAGTACGCCTAGTTTCATAGCCGCTCTTAAACGTTTCCTCGCACGTCGAGGTCCTGTCCAAGTAATGTACTCAGACAATGCAACGAACTTTAAAGGCGCTGATGCCTATTTACGCGACTTATACAAATTCTTAAATAATGAATACCGCGAAAGTTTTAAAAGAGAGTTGGCTGACAGCCGCATTAGTTGGTTCTTTATAACTCCTAAGTCACCTCATAAGGGAGGGGCTTGGGAAAGTATGATTAAGGTAGTAAAAACGCATCTGCGCCGAGTAATCGGTCAGCAGATTCTTTCATATGAAGAGCTTTGCACTGTACTCACACAAGTTGAGTGTTTACTTAATTCGCGGCCGCTAACAGTGCTAAGTTCCGACCCCGCTGAGCCTACCGCACTTACACCTAGTCATTTTTTACATACCGCGCCGTTGTATTCTTTGCCCGCGCCTAACGTAGAACCTGAAAGCATCAGTCTACTGCAAAGGCATTCGCTACTGGATAAATTAGTTCAGTCATTTTGGCGAAGGTGGAGGATGGAATATCTACACAGTCTGCAGGCTAGACAAAAGTGGAATACAATTTCCACGCCTATCACTCCGGGTACTATTGCAGTCGTGATAGAAGATAACGTGCCTAGTTTAGCCTGGCCATTAGCCATCGTAGAAAAGGTTCATCCCTCTAAGGACGGAGTTATCCGTACGTGTACTATTAGAACCGCGAAAGGGGCAGTGTTGCTTCGGCCAACCGTTCGCATATGCCCGCTACCGCAACAATAAACATTGAAGATATATATTTAAGCCTTAGTTTTAAGTTCTTACGGTTTATTTATCAATACACGTAACACCGCTTCATTTAAGTAATTTTCCCGCAGTTTTATAAATTGTACCGCACATTATAATGATCCCGCATTCAGTTGTCCTTTTCAACCGCTGTTACTTATAATGAGTTCAGAGATATTAGGCTCATCCTAGTCTCTGCCATTCCGCTAGGGATATTAGAAATTTCTAGTCTCACTTACGATTGTGTCTTTATGCTGACACATCAAGGGGGGGAGGAAATGGTAACGCCATCTATCCATAATCCTATCCAATTTCTCCTTTCCCTGACATAAGCGTGCTAGTGTCACTGTCAATGCGCTGGCGCGACAAGAAGAAGAAAAATGGCAACTGAAGAACAAGACTTGACCGTGGGCAGTCGCGTGGAGTGGACACTAATCGATAGCGTGATCGATTTTCATCTCCAATTTCCCGCCATATGGAACATTATAATTCCGCTGTTTGATTTCGCCGTAATATCATTGTGATCCTGGACGTAATATTTGGTCTTCTACCGCTCATTTTATGCGAGACGATATAGCCGTGTGTGGTGACAGTGTGGATGTGCTTGAGGGCGCCCTGAGTTGCTGGGCTGCCCCACCCCCGCAAGGAACGTGGAACCTGGCTGGAAGTCCTTCGCTTGCAGGTCAGTGCACGCTTTCCCTTCCATCCTTATTATTTTTACCCATCTGTTATTCCCCAAGGCGGCCCTGTGGTATCGAAGGCACAGGGTTCCCGCGCGTCTCCACTAACATATAATTATGTCAGGCCAAAAACGGATTTACATTTAACAAAACTTACATAAACAGACTGTCAATTTATTTACTGTCATGTTCTTAGGATTAGATAGCTGTGTGCATAAATGGAATTAAAATTCAAAGTTATTGATTTACACATATCTATATCTATATTCAAACCCCGCCACGCACCTCTGGATTTTTCTTCTTGAGAAATTTATGTGCGCTTTAAACACGTGCTTTAACGGTGAAGGCAAACATCGTGAGGAAACCGGCATGTTCTGAGAACTTTAAAGAGTTTGAAGGGCATGTGACATTCACCAACCCGCACTTGGCCAGCGTGGTGAATTAAGGCCTAATCTCTCTCGTCAAGAGAGAAGTCCCTGTGTCCCAGCAGTGGGAACGTTAATAGGGTGATGATGATGATATCTATATTCATTTATTACTAGCTGACCCCCCAGCAAACGTTGTTTTGCAAAATGAAAAAAAGATGTTATGTAGGTATGCACACAAAATTTCATGAGAATCGGTAAAGCCGTTTCGGAGGAGTACGGGAACGATTATTGTGACACGAGAATTTAATATAAAAAATAAGAGAACCTTAGTGATAAAAATAAATTATTACATAAAACATAACAGTACCTACTCTCTGTATAATATGTTTGTGTATATTATTCGTAGCTAACATAAATTAAATTATACCGTAATATAAAATAAGAAACACATAGATAAACAAATAATTTGTCTTTAGCACTGCAAAATAAACCTTACTCAGCATAAGCGGTAAGTATTGTGTACAATCCACACTTGGTCTTTCAATTAAAAATATATATTTTACTTATCAAACCTGAGTATTATGTAAGTTGTAGCTTTAAGCCTTCCTTACCTACTGAGTTAATACTTTGTACCGACTGGAATTCTAAGTAATTATTTTTTAATCAATTTATTTAATTAGCTGCCGATTATCAGAAAATTTGTATATTACACCGGAAAAGAATAACTTATATCTTAAAGATTTTTAATAAGTGATAAATCTCACTTTTTAGATTAAACTATTTAAAAAAAGTTATGCAGATAAAGATTAAGACACATCCGTAACCTTCGCACACCTGTATCTCCGGGATAGCGCCCGACGTGGTGCCAATTACAACGACGCGTCAAATACAATAAAAAAAAATGTTTAACCTGAAAAGTGAGGTATATCACTTATTAAAATTTAATAATAAACAAGAGCGCCATCGATTCCATTGAATCTGAATTGCAATTTCAGCTATGGAAGTAGAATAGTCCTTCAATTTCCTACGAGATGTCGTTAGTCGGGGCTTCACTCGATATTGCAAAGTGGGTTTAAGAATGTATCTTAGGGCCAATTTTTCAATCCTCAGTTAAGTCGTCGAATAGCTATTTAGCGTATAAAATTATCTGTCTATTTATCGGGCGAATAAGTATTTTCAATTTTTCAATCGTCTATTAACTAAAGAATAACTATCAGTGGTTTTTCCAAACCAACTTCACACCATCTGTGTGCAAGCGAGATACACAGATACTGTATTTAACGTGTTAGTGAAGAATAGCAACAAAACAGTATTTGACAGTTCCGTCAGTTAATTCAAACCGTGCTATTTCTCATTTTAACAATATTTGATTTGTGTTCTTTTGCGAATTAAAAATAAATCAGAATATGGAATTATCCAAGAAACGCGAACGTGCAACAAATTTCAGTAGTTCGGAAGTACGTTTACTCACCGAATTGGTTACCAAATATCGGTCAGTAATCGAAAACAAAAAAACCGATGCCGTGACCAACAAAGACAAAGATGATGCTTGGACCAAAATAGCAACAACATTTAATGCTGCATCTAGTGAAACTGCAGTTCGCACGGCTAAAACATTAAAATTAAAGTACGAAGGCATAAAAAAATTAACAAAGAAAAAGATGACTGTCCATAGACAGGAGTTGTACAGAACTGGTGGCGGACCTTCTACTGCCCCCGATATCAATGATGTTGAAGATAAAGTGCTGGCAATATGTTCCAATATATCTGGACTAGATGCACGTAATGACAGTGATAATATTGCAAGTAGGTTGTGGATGTACTACATTATGTATACTTTTAACTTTTCTTCCTTTTATTTTTACCAGGATTTAACTAATGATTTTTCCAGATGTTCAACCAGTAAAGTGTCCAGATATCTTACCTATTAAAATATTACATACTATTGAAGATGAGATGGTGGAAGAACCCACTGGTATGTATGACTGTTTGTAATACAAATTCATACACTACTAAGTCCCAGCAATGCATACGTTTTGTAGCTTCTATTATTACTATTACATTCCCCTGAAGTTATTCCTGCTGTAGAAGCTGTGCGCCTCTGCTATTTCTATGGACAGTGGAAATAACTTTTAAGCCAAAAGCGGGACTACCCAACCAGCATACTCGTACAGTACGTAGTTTAGTCAATGCCAGTGTTCAAATATATTAATGTATTTTTTAATTTTATGCAGAAAAAGATTAAGACACATCCGCAACCTTCGCGCGCACAGGATTCGAACCTGCATCTCCGGGATAGCGGATTGCAATTTTTGCTCTGGAAGTAGAATAGTCCTTGGATTTTCTACGAGATATCGTTACTCGGGGCTTCACTCGATAATACAAAGGGCAAAAAAAAAATTCGGCCTATCACGTAATGGCGCGTTGGTGTTATCCCAGAGATGCAGGTTCGAATCCTGTGCGTGCGAAGGTTGCGGATGTATCTTAATCTTTTTCTGCATAAAATTTAAAAATAGTTTCACCTGCAAAGTTGAGGTTTATCACTTATTAAAAATCATTGAAATATTAAGGTATATTGTTTATTTATGTTTCAGATTTCAATGTTAATCAAGAAGCCTCTCAGTTGGATGAAACATTTAATTTCAAGTATAATAATAATGAAGATGAAAGAAAAGGTATATATATTGTTTTAGGTCAGGTCAGGTTAGGTAGGTCAAGAATTTGAAGCTTTTACTGCCTTTAGGGCATCAAAACCATGACTTTAGTTAGACATTACATTATATTATATTATGTACAGTTTGTTTATAATTATTAATTATACATGTTTGTCTGTTTGCTATTATTTTATACCAAGAATTTAACAATGTGATTTGAATCAGTTATTTTTCGCAGATTCACATAAAAAATGGAGCACATGGAACCCAAAATCCTTAAAGTCCAAAGTGTCACAGGTTCTAAAACCAAACAAAGCCAGTGTGACAGCAAAGTTGGATCAGTTAAGCGCAGCACGGTTAGAGTTGGTACAGCTTCAAATGGAAATAGCTAAAAAAGAGCATTCCTTTGTAGAGGAAGAACATATAAAAATGTTAAATCTTCGCAATGATGAAACTAGGAAGGAGCAAATACATCAACTGATGCTCAGCACAATGGAACAAAGCTTATCAAAAAAAAGTTAATGGGCCTTTCTTATTTTATGATAATGAAGATATAGAGCATTCTTTCTAAATAAAAATTCATTTGTAAAATTCATAAGTGTTTTATTTTACAAAATTAGCTTCCGAGTGATTCAAAATATTCTAGCATCGTATCCCTTGTGGTGCTTCTTCGTACCTCACTGTATTCAGCAAGTACCCCTGGAAATACTGGCTGGGGTGGTATCTGAACCTCAGGGTCTATCGGTGGATCACCTTCATTTCTCCTATGTGCTAAATTGTGTAATATAGCAGTGGCCACAATAATATCTTGGGCAAGAGGTATCTTACACCTCAATCCAATACAAAGCACTGGGAATCTTATCCCATGTGTTTAAATTATCAGGCCTCTCTCGTAAAGTTCGGGGTTTTCTCTCAGAAGGATGTAGATAATTAAGTATTTCTTGTTCTTCCTCGATTGCTAAGTCGTCAATTGCTTCAAACACATCCATTTATAACAAATCACGCGAAGAACCTTTGTCGTTTTACGGTTTTACCAAACAAAAATAAAACGAACGAAACTATACAACATAACCTAAACGTCAAACTTATCGGCGAGATAGAACCTTATCTGGTCCTTCAAGTAGCAGGTAACTTTATTCCTCTGATAGGGACCTTATTCGAAAGTTAACTTCTATCTGACCATTGAAAAACCATGAATATTGCTATTCGACGAATAAAGGCTATCTGACTGTTTATCTGACGATTGAAAAATCGGCCCTTAATTATTTATATTTAGTTGTCCATAAAATTTTGTAGACAAATAATTACACAGCTTATTTTATAAAAAAACTCCACACATCAACATCTAGCCCCGTGGTAGGCTCCAAGCTTGTGTTTCGAGGACATACATACATAGAATTATTTTTTATTATAACATCATAGTCTGCTAGAATTTGTATTAAAACTTGTCCTTTTAAAACGAATGCGGAATAATACTCAGAACGGAAATATAATCAAACCAAAAATGTCTTACCTTATTGACTCGCCTTAAATTCGGAGACATTTTAAAAATGACTTTTGTCTACGAAACCCCCGTTGTTATCCCTAATGTTAAAGGTGTTTGAAGAATCAGTCTCTAATTACAAGGCCACGTGGGAAATTTCCCGGAATCCGCTCCAATATCCGGGAAATTTAAATTTCTTTCGAGTTCTTAACAACCGTTGTCAGAAACCCGGAGCGTCCTTTTATTTTTTAATGAGCAGGTGAGATTGTGAAATTTTGAACCAGAAGGGAAAGATGGTTTTGTAAAATGCATTTTATGTCTGTAGAAATAAGTGTATGTCAGAGGAAAATGCAAGGAAAATACAATGTTGTACGACATCACGAGAAGTGTGGCATGAGAACAAGGAAGTCATGATCATGACGATCCGCACTATCTCGCAACCTTAGATCTCTTGAACATTAAAATGATTTTGGTTGTGAAAATTACGAATAAATTAAAAAATTAAAATGCACCAACCAAACATTACATGACGCATGCAAATTAAATGTTTCCTTAGTCACATAGTTGATGTCTCGTTTTAAGCGCTGAGCTATTGCTGACATCATGGCTTTGCGATTAAAATCTTTGAGTGATTCTGCATACCGAACGAACAATCGAAATAAACAATCTCTTAATAACTTACAACCTACTTGCAAATCTATATAAATAAAAATGAATTGTTGTTCGTTAGTCTGATTAAAACTCGAGAACGGCAGGGCCGATTGAGCTGATTTTGGTTTTAAAATGTTTGTCGTAGTCCAGGGTAGGTCTAAACGGTGAGAAAATCATAAGGAAAAATTGCCGGTAATTTTTTTTTTACCAGTGCGACGCCGGGGCGGGCCGCTAGTTATTAATACTAGTTAAATTGATTATCAAATGCAGCAGGTTTTGTCCGTTACCAACAGTGCAAGCGTCAGACATGAATGGAAGTCATAAATACAGCCCCTAACAACTGAATAAATAAATATTTCCGGACTAAACACGGTATCGCCTAAAAATAAAAAATAAGTTGTCTTTTCAGTCCAGGAATAACGATTCCCGGTACTGTACAAATGTTTATAGTAAGCCGTTTGCCAATGATATCCTTTGAACTTTATTGATCAAGTATAAATAGGCACTTAGAAAAACGGCGATCCGCTCTTAAAATTGTGTTCGATCGTCGGGAAAGCCCCCAATAAAGGGACAAGTTTATTACAGTGATTTGCGTCAAGTTGAAGAGCCCACCTACTCTATGCGCGGGACCAAAAAGGGGTGCGGGCTAAAAAAGGGTGCAGACCAAAAGGGGCCATGACCTAAAAGGGCTATGGGGAAAAACTTCATTAGGAAACACAGACAAAAGTATAAATATGTATGTAGTTCCGATAGAAACCGCAAATGGACAAATTTTTGGATAGGTACTTTTTATTTACTAAAATGTGTCACTGGTTACACAAAGAATGGTCACCTTCTAAGCTGCCGTAGATTCTATCAAAATATGATGTTTAATCATATTTTTACCTATTTATTCACAACAAATTTGGGAGTACTCAGATCGGGGTATTCCAATTCGATCACCAAGCCGAAGAGCTCCAAAGTTATTCCACAAAGAGCACCAATTCCTATCCACTACAAATTTCTGAGTAATCAGATCAGATCTTTGGTTCGTTAGTAATATTATACCTCTATAGTCGATATTATTCAGCTATTAAATCAGAGAATAAATGTTTTTCTTTATTGGAGTTTACTCCTTAAGAAACGATTTGAGTTATAAGGCCCGGTACCGAAATTTTATGGGGAGTAAAATCAAGTGTTAACAAAAGTTGAGGCGTTACGTAGAAAGAGACAAACAAATATATCTGTAGGATTCAACGTGTAAAAGAATGAGATGTAATACCGTCGAAACATCTCGTTCGAAATAAGAACTATAACACATTTTGATTGGTTGTTTGTTGTGTCTCTGGAATGCGAGTTACCATTTTTGACATTCGAATACGCGTTCGAAAAAGTATTGCTGGTAAAAAGGTTCCATGACGGCATTTAAAACTAAAAAGGTTGTATGCTGTTCTTACGATATTTAAAAATAAAGAAGGTTCTTTCACTTTTTGAAAACAGATCACGAGGCTGTATGCAATATAATATCACTTGGCTTTATGGTCAAGTGACTTTTGCCTGCTTATGACAAATAAAAAGAAACTTTCTATTAAGTTAAGAAATAATTAACTTAATATAATTATTTATATTAAGTTAATTAAGTTTCTTTTTATTAAGTTTCATCTACTGTTATATTTCTGAAGTGAAATGCAAAAATATTCCATAGCCATTACATTTATATTTAAACACATAGAGCATATTAAGCATAATATCGTTATTTTACGAGTATGGTCGGTTATAAATATAATCAATATTTATGATGTATCGGTCAAAAGCTAAGCACAACAAGCACACTGCGTGTGCGCAACGTGCGCAAGTTCATTCGGTTAAATTTACTTGCCATTTTTAGTTCAGCACTCTGATATTATTAAAATCAATAGGAGTAAACTCCAATCGTGCGTCGTAGCTGACACACACACACTTTTTTTTTGTTACTTTGGCATATTTATAAGATAAAATTAGTTTAATAGACGTTGATTATATTCTTGTTGTTCTATTATAACAATGTTTAATGAGTAAAACTAAAAAAACCGTGTGGGCTAACTGTGGAGAATTAAGGCCTAATCTGATCTGATGATTTGGTCTAGAGAAAAGTCCCTGTGTCCCAGCTGTGGGAACGTAAATAGGGGTTAATGTGTAAGTATAACTAGATATTTATAAGAGGAAGCTTATTTATTCTCCGTATTTTATTTTCATTTAACAAGTACGCGTGCCTAGCCAAATCTTCCAACTCGAATGGAATTACACTTTATAAGAGTATCTTTCTGTCAGTTAACATTAAACGTTGATATATTTTTATTTCACGACGTTGCTTCCGTAAGTGGCGTAAGATTGCGTACTTTCATAGCATGAAGATTCAAAGTCAAAGTCAAAACGTTTATTTCCTTAGAAGCACATAGCCTACATGGACAGGTCAACTTTAAAATTAATGAAACTAAATTGCTTAATCAAAAAATATCAAGATCGATTTATAAAGTGTTCGAATGAAGCTGGATTTAAATTATTTTATCAAGACACACCTACACGTAAATGCCTCTATTTGAGTGCTACGAATGGTATTAATATTCAGCAATTTTTGAAATTCTAGACTGCGGCCCCAAGATTAAACCCATTATCTTTTCATTAGCATAACAAGCGGGCGAAATTTGGGAATTTAGGAGATAAGCCCTGATTATATTCCGTATTCAAGATCACCTAAACACTTCAATTTATTTTTAACCCTACAGGGCTGAAATAAAGCTAGCACTAGACAATGGTAGTGCATAATGGAGCTGGAGAGGGTCCTAATGACCTGAGATGGTACACTTGGATTAGGGCGACTGAGAGCATCTGAGAGAGTGTTTGTGGTGGTGAAATGCCGCGTTTTACAAGTAGGTATGGTAAATAAAGCGAGCACTAGACGATGGAAGTGCATAATGGAGTGAGTCCTAAGTCCTAATGACCTGAGATGGCGGTAAACTTGGGTTAGAGCGCAGTTGAGAGCTTCTAAGTGAGTGTCTGTGGTGATGCGATGTCGCGTTTTTAGAAATATCAACATTTCTAAACTATTTACATAATATCATCCAATCCGAAACTAGAGCAGCAGCAAAGCCTATATTTGACGTCTTTTTTTGTTTAGCTCCATCCTATATGGTTTTATGTATAGTATAAAGTATAATTTTCTCGAAACAAGCTACTTAATTATATTTCCCACTAAAAGTTTCATCAGTTAATATCCCTGACGTATAAGTACCTTGATGATTCATGGAATTTTAAAAGTCTCTCTCAAATATCGCTTCGCTTATGACTATATAACCGTCCTACCCATGTAAGTAGCATCTGGGGGGCATTATCTGCTACCACTATAGAAATTGCTTTCCATTCAGCTTGTAATCATATATAAAAAGGAATGTGAAACATAGAACAAACAGATTAAAAGCCACAGAAGCACTATTATGATAGGTAAGTATACACCTTTATAAGTGGAAAATGTATCATGGCTTTTTTATTTTCAGTACGATACCGGTTTTATGACTTTGTGCTTGAAAACGTCTCTATTATTCTCTGTTAGAATACTTTTTTTTATTAATTATTATAGGGATTTTTTAAAAAGTTTTTTAAATTTGGTTATCATTTTGTCAAGAGCCAACAGGTAATAATTCTATTGGCCCGTCTACTAAATTACTAAACAACTGTAAGTAATTAAACTAGGTTCATTACTATAAAATGGATTTAATTAAATTCTTGTATTTCGGCTACGGGGTATTTCGGTTACCTATTTATAAACATTAAATTTATATCCGTGAAACAAAGGCTGCATATTTCAGATTGTACGTAGAACAATAGAAAACTCTGAAGTTTCAGAGTTCATGAATGCTAATCCCCGAGTGGGGTGCTCCAACGGACGCTTTTAAGGGCTGCGCGCAGGCCTTAAATTGGACCGGCTGATTAGAAAATATAGGCTTGTGGTCTTGCATCAAAATTAATCAGATATTGATCAAAAGACAACATAAAGTTTTAAAATTCGGTACTTATATAATGTGTTAAAACGTTATATTTTTTGGTAATATAGACGATCCTCCTATGCCTCTTTTCTCAAACAATCTCCGCCTTACTACAACAACAAAAACACATTTTATAATAAAGAAATAGTTTCAATAGATAACTGTTTCTAAACAACCGTCAGACACCTTGTCAATATCATATTCGTTTATGTTGTTTTATACATACTTATTTATGTATAACTCGCTGTTTCTGTAGGACGTAAAGTTCTGGACGTAAGCTTATATTATATAAGAAAATATAAATACACAAATGCACAAAAGCACTCTCTTATGAAAATAAATTCACAGATAACAAACATGAATAAAAAATGGGCCAAATGAGAATTTCCTATAAAAAATACTTCACCAAAAATATATATGATAGGTATTTAATTTTTAAACGATAAATGGTGTATTTTAAGGCTCAACTCACGAAATATATCTTATCACACCCCTGTCCAGAATAAAATTTCCAAACAGTCCCACGTCGCGTGTAAACTTTATGGAGCTACTGTTTAAAATATCTTCCGGCAACCTGTTTATCTCTGCTGGCAATTATTCTCCTTCAAAGTTTCTTCAAAATTATTTGTTTATATTTACAAGGAGCAGGAGTTTTGATGAAAATGCGGGGAATATTTGGACATTAATGTCTGGATGTTGAATTATTTTTGTGAAAAGGACAGCGCGACGTTTTGTTTTGTACAATGGAACGGTATATGGTGTTGTGATTGTCAAGTTAAAGTAACTCAAACAATACATTTACAAATATATTATTGATTATATTAAAAATGTAAGTTAAATTTTATAAAATTTGTAAAAAATAATCATGACATAAAGAAAACTACGCTTAATATTATGAATATTACTGTCATATTACTTATTGAATAGGAATATAACAATTTTAAAATTCAGGGCATTACCTGTATAATTTTAAAACTTAGATACTTACTGTACATTTCTGAATAAAAAAATGAAGTAAGAAAATCCAAGTTTCTATAACGAGCAGTTTTGTAATGTATGTACCATTTATATTACAATTAGGCCTAGGACCTAGGCATAATGCTGATTTTATTCTGAACAATTTAAATAAAACCTAACATCACCAATCGCCCGAAGAGCGTTTCGTGGGAAGTTAATTTATTCCATGAAATTTAAATAAATCCACGGGAATAAATCGAACTGTAAAATCTTTGAGAATTATTAAACCTCATTCACTGAAAGTCATTTCAAGCATCATTCATTTTGAATGCTTAATCAGAAATGCGAAAAGGTGTTTTAAGTTAGAATATTAGTTTTAATTAGATTATGTTTGACTGTGTAACAGTTTCAATCACGGTGTACAGAATGTAATTAATAGTTGCAAAGTAAATATTGTTTAAGGAAGTAGTGAGGAGTGATGAAATATTTGTAACCAGGACGTCGCGCCGTCATATTCACTAAAACGTTATTTTGAGCTCGACTTAGGCATACGTTAAATATAATAATAATAAAATTCGTTTATTTCCTCACACAAAGCTTAATGATAATGGATACAAGTAGGAATAGTAACATTTAATATAGGTTTGTGGGAGACTGGTGCCTAAGGTCAACCTGCATTACAGGTCACCAGATAGATAATACATTGAGCGGAATAATTCTGTAACGTTCTTTAAATAAAGATCCACCCGGTAACATAGCCTGCGTTGAATTTTCAAACATAAAAAATTGGTATTCTGTTTAGATTTTTTCGTGTTTCGTAATGTGGTCCGGAGAAGCCATCACCTTCTAGGTCTTTATACCCCAGCTTAGACCACATCGTCACTTTACATAAGGTGAGATTGTGGTCAAAAGAAGGCTTTTTGCAGTATTAAAGATATGTTTTTTTCTGTAAAAAAATGTTCAAAGATATGGACAACAATGTTCCGGACTGCGAAATTTTGTACAAATCTCACGAAACCTTTACATCTAAAAGATTTGAGCTGTGACCTTTATGCTACATTGTAACCGTGTCAATTTTAGGTTTATCTTATGTCATTTGATCTTAAGTTATGTGCAAATAAACATATTTTACTTAATTACTTACGTCACGCGAAACTTTAATGCACTGTAAGGTAAAATATGGTCAAGCAATAAAGACAATGTCAATACTTATTAATGAAACATCAAAACATCAAAATTATTTGACACTACCTTGTCTACGTGTACACTAACGCATATAAACACAAGACAAGATATGATTTTTCGTTGAAGATCTGACAGAAGAGAAGCTATAAATGTGGCTTCTCCTGTAATGCTGTAAGCCGTTCTGGCTAAGAGAGAGCACACTCAACTTTCATACCGAAGATCGTGGATTCAGACCGCGCCGCGCACATCTGTATTTTTCTTATAGAAATAATTATGTGCGCTTTAAACACATGCTTTAACGGTGAAGGCAAACATCATGAGGAAACCGGCATATTCTGGGAACTTTGAAGAGTTAAAAGACATGTGACATTCACCAAAATGCACTTGGCCAGCGTGGTGAATTAAGGCCTAGCCTCTCTCGCCAAGAGAGAAGTCCATGTGTCCCAAGCTTGTGGGCAAGCGTGTCTTATCAAGCTTCAGAGTGTTGATAATGTAATGTTTAGATTGTCTGACAAAAAACCCCTTTCAATAATTACGCCCTTATATAGTCAATCTTTGGGTGGTGATGTAAACACTCGGCCTCTGCTATTTTTAAATCTCCTTACGGATATCAATATGTATATGCTAAGCCACGTTTTAATTTCTAGTAACGATTTGGTTCAGTCGAATCAATATTCGTTTAAGATTATAATGAGTTCTGAGGATGACAGTGCCTATTATAATGTTATCGCGTTTTCTTAAATATTTCTTTGTAGCAAGCATTTATATAATAAAAGGACATTATAGGCCTGAAAATAATTTAGTTTATAAATAATATCTTACAATTATAGAACCAGAAATAGACATTTCTGGAAAATTTATAATATCAATGTCGTTTTTCCTTAAAACCTAATTTACTTCGAAAATTATTTTTGAAGGTAGGTAGCTTTTTGTCATAAAATGTTACGTAAACAACATGTTTATTACAAAATGGCGGGGCTTATGAAGGAGCCATAATATAAACTGAAATGAGATGGGGTGTCAATGTCAACTAAAGTGACAGAAAGGTTAATATTTTGTTTAAAAAAAACTTGAACGTAAGGAGTTTCTAATAGAAACTGTTTTGCTGCGATTGCGAATAAGAGCATTTTTTTGTGCACTAGATTTGAGAAATAATATTTTATTATAATCTTTGTAGTAAGAAAAAAATGATTTAGCTCAGTGGCTGTGGATAAAATAAAACACAAACATCTCATTATTTTAAACTAGTTTTGCCCCGCGGTGTTACCCGCGTTATAATGGATTTTTTCCACGGGTAAAAGTGGCCTTAATTATTTTATATTATTCTAAGGCTCTAGAAAATGTGTGTACCAAATTTAATTTGATTCGGTTCATAAGTTTCTGTTTGAAAGAGGAACATACAGACATTGTTACTTTATTATATACAACATTTACCTATAACATTTACTCCCTTATGCAAATTCGTCAACTAAACCTATATTATATACATATGTTGCTAGCGTTTGTCCTTCACTCAATTTGAGACTTGTGTATATCAGAAAGAGACAAAATTCAAGCTAATTTAGACATCTATCATCCTTACACGTTACCTCCGGGTGGTGCTAAGAACAGTCTCTGGTGGTAGGCTTCGGCCGCGGCTCGTCACCACCCTCCGGGCTGGGCCATTGCGTGAAGCGATTTTTTCTTGTTTCATAGTGTGGTCCAGAGAAGCCATCTACCTTCTACGTGCCCTATCTTAGACCACATCTTCAATTTACATCAGGTGAGATTGTAGTCAAATGTTTTTAAGTATAATAAATCTAAATTTAAAATTTAAGAAAAACCCCCGATTCCAATGCCTTAATTTCCTTAAATTTAAAACAACATAATATTATGTAATGTGGACGCGATGCGTTTTCATTTGATACCCCACACTAGTATATTTGCAGATTTTCGGTTTTGCTTCCCCACTCTCACCCCCATAACTTTTAAACGGCCCAACCGATTTTCATGAAACATGTCTAAGAACACTCGCGCAAGACTCACCTTTCATACAAAAAAAACTAAATTGAAATCGCTCCATCCAGTCGGGAGCTATGGTGACACAGACAGACAGACAGACAGACAGACAGACACGTCAAACTTATAACACCGCTCTTTTTTGGTCGGGGGTTAAAAAAAAAACTTTGCAATCTACATATTTTGCATAAGACGGTTATAATGGATATTTCCGACATCTAGTTATGTAATTAGCTCCAATATATATTTAGGTCTGAGAAGTAGCGCCGGGGACCCAAGTCCAGTCTTCAAACACTATTATTGAGTGCCAGAGGCGCGGTGGGCGAGGGTCCGCTTGCGACGCAAGAGGTAACGGGTTCGATGCCCGCTGAGGGGGTCAAGTGTTTGTATGTTCTGCAAGTACTTTCTGCTTGTCCATTTATTTATTTATTTATATCTACGTAATCTATTTAGGGGTTCCATTATAAATTTGCTCCGGGCACTTGGTGTCCTAGCTACCTGGCTACGCCACTGATTTAGACTATTCATATTAAAAAGAACAATTTAATTATCATTTTACAAAACCGCAGCTAAGGTACTTATATAATTAATGTATCTTGTTACACAAAATTATGCAAGCTTTAAATTATAATTTGAACACTACTCTTGACTATTTAATCATATTTCTTCCACACAGTCTAACAAAATAATATAGTAAACATATTATTTTGTTTAACTCTTTTTGCCATTATTCAAGTTAAAATTACGGAACCTAATCGTTATTCTCGTGCTAGTCGAAACTGTGTTACGAGTATGATTCCCGTCCCATACAAATACAGGTCATATTAGCGTGTACGAAAGCTTGTTCGTAAAACGTTCGTTGAAGTATAAAGCAAACTAAACATTATCAGCCGAACATGAATCTGCAATGGTCTATACGAAGCGTGCCTGGGACCTGTTGTAAAACCGTCTGATTCCTGAATATAAGTTGCCATGATTTATATTATGATCGTGGCCCGTTATAAATCTTCTAACATTACAATATTACATTTTAGATTCAGACACGAAAAGAAATTTGAAAATTTGAAACGAAATTTTTATAAATTATGTAACAACTTTTGTGAAATATGTTAGAGACTCCGATAGAATGATCACGGCAAATGGTTATAGGCTTGTGTCAGTTTCGGTATCTTAGACTCCATAAAAAAAATACTAAATAGGAAAACATGAAAAAATAATCAACATACATTACCTAAGGCTACATTAGTCCTACTACTATTATAAAGGCGAAAGTTTGTAAGTATGGATATATGGATGTATGGATGTTTGTTACTCTTTCACGCGAAAACTACTGAACCGATTTAAATGAAATTTGGTACACAGAATCTCTAGAGCCTGAAAAATAACATAGGCTACTTTTTACCGCGGGAAAACGTCATTCCGCGGGAAAATCCATTATAACGCGGGTAACACCGCGGGGCACAGCTAGTCTATAATATAAAAATGAATCGCAAAATGTGTTGGTAAGCGCATAACTCAACAACGCCTGGACCAATTTGGCCAAATCTTTTTTTAAAATGTTCGTTGAAGTTCAAGGATGGTTTTTACGGCGAGAAAAATTCGAATAATTGCCGGGAAAACGATTTTGAATAATTACCCGGGCGAAGCCGGGGCGCGCCGCTAGTTGATTATAAATCTAAATTTAAAATTTAAGAAAAACTCCCGATTCCAATGCCATAATTTCCTTAAACGTAAAACAACATAATATTATGTAATGTGTACGCGATGCGATTTCATTTGATACCCCACACTAGTATATTTACAGATTTTCGGCTTTCCTTACCCACTCTCACCCCCGTAACTTTTAAACGGCACAACCGATTTTCATGAAACATGTCTAAGAACACTCGCGCCAGACTCACCTTTCATACAAAAAAAAACTAAATTGAAATCGCTCCATTCGTTCGGTAGCTATGGTGCCACAGACAGACAGACAGACACACAGACTGACAGACAGACAGACAGACTGACAGACACGTCAAACTTATAACACCCCTCTTTTTTGGTCGGGGGTTAAAAATTGCAAAATCCTAAATACTAGATTGTGCACCAAAAACGGGCGTGCGGCATGTGGCACATGTCCAGCGTCCTTCGGCAATAATTAATTTATTGCTATATTCGAAATTTAAATTAACCGCACTCCTTTTTAGGGTGTCGTACAAGGGTGAAACGCGACCCTATAACTAAGACTTCGTGTGATGCTATAGATAGGAGCTGAAATTTTGCGGGAAGATGTATTTCTGTTGCCTCTATAACAAAATATACTAAAAACAAATAATAAGAAATATCTGAGGGATTTCTCACGCAAAAAAGTCATTTTATAAAGCTAAGCAAAGTTGCGCGCTGTCAGTACCTACTTGGATGAGTTTAACTGACAGTTTTTTTTCGAATCTTTCGTGTATTTTTATTTATAAACGTTTTTAATGACAACAAGTGTAAAGATTGTTAAATTACACGTATACATCTCATACTTTTCGACTTAATTTTTCTTCTGCCAATCACCGGAATGTGACATTGTACTCGGTTGGGTCCAGTCTAGATTAAATACTCATTCAAACATCAAGAAAAATGCGATTCAACTTTGGAACGAACACCGAAGTTAAATCGCATTATCACATGTCACTTTGAAATCGAGAACGAGAAGTATAAACTACATGCTCATTCGAATGTCAAATTCAAATCGCGACAGCGCAGGCATGGAATAAGAAATGAGCGTGTACTACGTAAACGGGCGTAGCAAGGGATACAGCTAGCTATCCACTGAAGCAGTTCTTTTCTGAAAAAAACATTTTCCCGGCAGTTATAAATCCGAATTGATTTATTTCTTAATTAAGTCTAGGTTCACAGTCAAAGAGCTATTCCATCAAAAACAATACTTGTCAAAAAAAACAAGTCTCGCAACTCAGTTGTTCTGCGGTAAAAAGTTGTGAAATCCATGTAATACCAAGTCGATTATTAATTTATTCAGTCTCTACTTAAGCGACTTTCTGTCTTAATAATAACTACCAGCAACGAATTTTCTTAAAGCCCTCTGACTTATGTACTTTTCTTACTTTAGTACATATTTCGTATATACGTGGCGTTGCGACAGCGCCCTCTATACCGGTATTTTCTAGATTTTTTAGTTTTTCCTTGATTTATACACCACACTACTTATATTCCAAATTCGAAGCTTCTAGGTCTGCTGGAAGTGCCTTAGAATTTTGATGATCGGTGAGTCAATGAGTGACAATATTAAGAAATTTGATCCGTTATAATTCTTAAAATACTGGTTCAAATTGAATGAAATTTAAAATATACCGTGTCTTTACAATCCCCCTGTAACTTCGTTGTGGATAAAGTTTTATCCACAACGAAGTTACAGGGGGTCGAAAATAGCCTGAATTGCTTCGAGAAAAGGATGGTGCAAGAAGATGAATAGCAAGGGCAACTTAGTTGTGCAGCGGATTTAAACTTGGGCAACTCATTTCTGTGCTCGTCTTCCAACCCCACCTGTTTACTACGCTTCTTCGCCCAACTTCCTCAATTTAGCTAATTATAAAATTTATGACGACCTAGTTCCTGAATTCCTCTTTTGTAGAAGATTGGAATTGCCTATGTGGCGCGGTGGGCGAGGGTCCGTTTGCGGCGCAAGAAATTCAGTTCGATTCCCGAGGTCTCAAGTGTCTAATATAGGTCTAGGTGTTCAATATGAAAAATAAAAAATATCTATGTATGTCTATTATATTAAGTATATCCGATGACTAGTACCCGTAACACAAGCTTAGAGATTACCACGGGGCTAGATGTTGTCTTGTGGATTGTGCGGCAATATTTATTTATTTCCAGTCTCACTCCATTGGAAATGCTGCCTAAACGGTCGTAGCACGGAATAAGACCCAGATGGGGTCCAGGTGAATAATGCATGTTGCAGCTCCATCCTCGGTGGACAGATAAACTTTCTATACACTTAGTGTCGCGGATAAGCGATGGCACCGTCTTAGAATTTGTAGATCGCGTTCGAGATTTTCCCGGCTTCGAATCGAATTCACGAGTATTTGAATAAAATTCTATTCGTTACTGTTTATTCTTCTTCGGACTCTTTTTTTTTATTTTTTGTATTGTTATAGAAGAAAAGTGTTTCAACTACCATTACAATTATTAAAACCTCATAATTAGGTCATCATGGGAACTTCATAATAAATCGTTTTGTAATTATTTGGCTATTTATATGAGAGTGTTTAATGTTGCCGAGTTCAACAGCGACACTCTGTACAGTACAAGCTAATAAAAAACAACATTATTAGGTCCTAAATCGTGTCCTTAACTAGGTAAATAGACGTTCAAAACGTATGTAATGAAGTCTACACGAAATTAATTCCTAATACTAAATGCCCTTGAATGTTATTTTGCTGCAGAATATTCCCAGGGCTATTTCTGTAACTGAGAGAATATCGAAAGCGGCGGAATCCTTGTACATTTTTGAGTGTTTTTACGTTCATAAAGTGGGCGTTTTTTGGGTCACTAATCCATCCCTATTAATAACAAACACCATTCGAGTATAAAATTCAAATTTTATAAAGAACACCGAAAAAAAAGTTAGTAAAAGCAAACCTTTTAAATGTGTTCTACAAAGATTCATCTAAGCAGTTTAAAAGACCGATTCCGTAACAAGCAATTAGTTGGATCGGGAAAGCATTTTAAAGGCGAGAGCAATTACTAACATCGAATTGCCTTATCGACTGCGCCAGTGCGGCCTATTACATTCACACATAAGTTACTTGCAGGCTGAACTGTTTTAACTAAGGAGTTATATAATAAATGTGTTACAATAATTTCGGGGTTTTTTTATAGATGTAAACAATGAAAACTTTACTGTCAAATTGTGTAGGCACATAAAGTTTTATGTTTTTACAAAGTGTTTATCACTTTGTAAAAACATAAATAATAGGTTGAAACTTCACCTTGTCGTTGCTTTTTCGTTTTCGTAGTAAGCTACATTTCTTTTTATACACAAATTTAGAGTACATAGTTAAAATTTAATATGAATTAGTTATCAACATGTTTATCCGAGATAGGACATAATAATGAGTTATATATACTGTTATTTATACAAAATATTTTAGATGTTAGATTATTTTTAGATTTTAAAGAAACATGGAATTCTAAGTGCATCTGGCACAAAATAAATCTAAACGATTTTCATAATTATGCATAAGCAAAATCAGAATAAATATACAAATGCGCAATCAGTTATACGAGTTATACCATTTAGGCGAGTGAAAACGTTGTAAGAAGGGTCAAAAGGACACTTTGTAGGGCAAATCCATAAGAAATAAACTTTCTTGTGTTATGGTAAAGTTATTCATCTGAAGACTTAAATATACTGACCGAACCTTCGAGAGCGCTGACCTATAAACGTCCACTTTGATCTACTGAAAGAAAAAGGACACGTTTAAATTGCGTAAGTAGGAACTCGTTTTGGCTTAGAGCTATGCGCATTGCGTATGGGAAGGCGAATCGTCTCTCTATCTCTCTCCATAAAAAAAACTCGTGAATTTGCGCGGTAAACATAAGTGTGTGGTACATAGTGTTTTTTTTTAATTCTCCCTGTCAGGTAATGGATATTGGTCAGGCAAAAGTCAGTTGATCAGCCATGTGGTCCATAGTTCATAAAGGAAGCCTTACGCTTCGTTCGCTCAAGTTATTCATCAAAAAAATGTATTTCAAATTATTGCATTGATACTAACTCCTACGAAATTATTTGAAGCAACTGGGCTAAATTATAGGATTTTGATTTTTGTCTTAAAAAATAATATTATTAAGCTAAAGAGTTTATTCGAACGCGCTAATCTCAGAAACAAGGATTCCGATTTGAATAATAATTGTTTTAAAAAATAATATTTCACTGTTAGATAGCCTATTTATCGAGGAAGGCTATACGACCGGCTAGGCTACTTTTTACCGGAAAATAAGTGGTTCCCGCGGCAAAATCCATAAAACACCATAGAACAAGATAATACCACAAAACATAATACTTTTCCTACACAACATATTTTTAACATTCATGCGACGCGACAAGATTCTGAAATCGCCCACTTTAGACAGCGCGTAATGTAAATTGCAATATTTATTCATTGAGAGTAGATTTATGAGATAATAAATCTGTGCGGCCATTTTCCAAGTCACTAACAGATACAAATAATGACAGTCGGATAAGACAATCTGTTTGATGAAAAACGGCTTCAAAATGAGAATCAAACATTTAAGTGCAAACTCTGCATTCTACGTTTGAATACATAACAATTTTTCATAACTTCAGATAGACTATCTATGGATTGAAAAAAACTAAGAAAATTGATTAAAAAATTCCTTTAAATAAGACATTGCTTCGTAAACCCAGTGAACACCTTCGCTCGAATAGGTATGTTTTGAATCTTTTATATTATTTATTTGTACTATGTCAGAGAGTCTTCTAATAATTAAATTACTACTTGGCTTTTTGAAATACGAAGTAAAATGTGCTCGGCTTTTTAAGATCATCAATGTATGCATTATATTCAAGTTGGAGACAATCTGGAAACAATTTATTGTGTTATGTTTTTCATAAAAAAACAAAGCACAATTCGAGTACGCATAGCGAGCGTGCCGCGGCTGTCTATTAAAAAGGAATGTATTTTCTAAAATCTCTAAAAAATCTTACTTATATTAAGCACAACTTCATACAGTAGGTATCAACAAAGATTATCATAACACTTATATTTTTCAATTCTTACCCCAATAAAAAATATTTTGGGTTTTTAAATCAAATGACCGAATTCAATTTATAATTAAGCGTCATAATAATTCTAAGCACAAAGATAAATATGGTAAAGCGAACACGCAGTTTATTCAAAACAATAACGACAGGACATTTTAATTAAATTTAATTATTTGTCTTAGGCATCTCATGAAACCTTCATGTACCTACCGCCTGGGGCGTGACAAGATCAAAGGAAATGCCGTCCCTATTAGCAGGGATTATAGAGCTTAGGGACATAGCGTTAACAAGATCTTTATTAAACAAAACATTTTTATATATATAAATTATTGTTAATGATACGTCAGCGTCATAATCATAGGTTAAGGAAGTCTACTCGACACTCGACACGTAAGCCCTTCGTTACAAATTTTCAGTTGATTTGTTTTCGTGCGCTTGTGTTCTCCGTGAATCTGTAGTTTTCTATTCATCAAACAATAGAATCAATTGTCGTGAAGCAATCTGTATAGACGCTGTAGAAATCTTTTAGAATAACGCTGACCGTTTCCGCGTTGACAGTTTTTGCATACGCACAGATTGCTGAGCTAAGTTCTCAGCGCCGATGCTCAGTGTGATACTAAAATCAACCTCATTGATTTTTTAAATGAGCGCGGGTAAGGCCATATCCAGTAAATTCAGGGGTAGGTGTTTATCTAGCAGTTTGTTAATTCTAAACATATAAAAAACTAACAAATAAAATTGATTTCAAAACACCAATATATGATAAATGAAATCGGGCCAAAAATATTCAGGACCACACGTTGATTTTCAGCAAAACTGTAAGTTTTATCACAAAACTAGTTCGGAAAACAATTTCGTTCAACAAAAAGATTACAAATTCTTTTTCATTAGAGCCACGGTTTCTGATAAAGATCCCCTACAATTACATCAAACCTAGCATAGAGATAATCCCTCCCAAAGATTGTATAAATGACTCGTCCCAAGGTAGACCTATTTAGGATCTCATTTACCCGTACCCGAGTCCGTTAATATTTCACACTATCCCTTCAATTATGCAGCTAAGACCGTAGAAGCTTCTAGACTACAGAGGGGATGATTACAGGGAATCATGTATTCAATTAGTTGAGGGAATTTTCTTTGAGCTCTAGAGAAGCTGTTCTGTTATGCACGCTAAAAACTGGTACAGAAAACTTTGCTTGATTTTAATTATATTATAAGTAAGTTTAGTAAGTTATGTTGGACTAGAATTTTTCATATTTTTTACGTACGCGAAGTGAAGCAAAATTAATGACCAAATACTTAATTACTTAAACTAAAGAATTGATGGATCCTCAAGAACTTACTAGCTGACGATGAAAACGATGTTTTACCTTTGATTAGGTATTCAGTAATAAAAATTCAACAGTAACAACGTGAGCTCGATGCCAAAATATTAAATAATCGTTTCTAAGGAAAGAAAGCGAATTTGTGGTTTATTATGTACTCCAAATATTTTATTTAATAATTACTCAACTTTTTAACCTTTCCCGGACTTTCTCAAATAATTTAAAAACCATTATTAGCCAAAATAGTCCCACCGTTCTCAAATTTTAGCGAGGAAAACACAGCTATTGGTTTAGTAGAAGAAGATAATATATGTTACAGCCTCGGGTAAAAGTCACATGACCATACATCCTCGTGTAAATGAAAACGGAAGACGTGGCTGAATGGTCAAGTGACTTTTGCCTGAGGAAAGGTAGGAGTAAATTGACCTAAGCCTGCCTACAGGACAAGAAGAAAATTATAATTAAACTAAAACATCTTCCGTTAAGTATTATTATATTTTATGCAAACATTGTTCTAAAAATAACAAATACATAAAATCCAATGTGGTCTAGTAGTTTAAAAGTTAAAGGGCGTAGATCTACGCCCTTTTTATTAATAGGTATCGAACACCCGATATTACAAAAAAACTATGCCTAGTAATTCACTGACGAATATTAGTAATGTGATAAATAAAAATGATACTAATTGACAACATGCTTTTTTGTAGTCGATTAAAAAACAAACCTTCTGCAAGCTCTGTGCATCGTGTAAGTGCCGTGTATTGTTTTGTCAAAAAAATATATATTACTAGTTGACCCCAGCAAACGATTGTTTTGCAAACATTTTTTTTTTTTCAAAATGAAAAATAGATGTTGGCCGATTCTCATAGATACCGGATAAGCACAAAAAAATTCATCAATATCGGTCAAGCCGTTTCGGAGGAGTTCGATTACGCACCCCGTGACAGAAGAATTTTATATATTAGATATTTCTTTTACTCGTATACCTACATAATTGCTTCGGTATTCTGTTTTTTACTTATTAACAAAATAATATTTTATTCATGGCTTTATATTTTATAAAGAAGTTAATTTCTTTATTTTTCCTTGTACGAATACAGTGAACTATGTTTATAGGTACCTATGTGTTTAAACTGGCCTACTAAATTATAGCGTTGCGGAACTGAGCAAGTAATTAATGCCTTCCTTAAAACAATTTGTGGGACAAAATTACAAAGTTTGAACGTCCGGTTTTTACCACCGGTTCAAACTTTGTAACTCGGTGTTAATTGTATTTCTGTTTGTTGATGGACAAAGTTCAAAGGCGCTTATGCTTACACAATGTCCCATCCGGCTTTCCGAGACCAGTATGCTTGATCGGCCCATGGATTTATCTGTGAGCAAGTCGGAGCACACTCGACTTTCATTCCGAAGGTCCTGGGATCAAACCTCGCGGCGCACCTCTGGTTTTTAAATGTATGTGCGCTTGGTTGGCATGGTATGGACATATTATAAGAAGGGATGAATGTCATGTGACGAAAAGAGTGTTAGATATGTGTGTTGATGGATATGTGGGAAGAGGTAGACCAAAGAAAAGATGGATGGACTGTGTAAAGGATGACATGTGTAAGAAAGGAGTGAGTGTTGAGATGACGAGTGACAGAGGAAAATGGAAGGAAAAAACATGTTGTGCCGACCCCACGTAATGTGGGATAAGGACAGGAGAATGATGATGTGCGCTTTAAGCACTTGCTTTAACGGTAAAGGCAAACATCGTGAGGAAGGCATGTTCTGAGAACCTTAAAGAGTCTGAAAGACATGTGACATTCACCAACCCGCACTTGGCCAGCTTGGTGAATTAAGGGGTAATCTCTCTCGTCATGAGAGAAGTCTGGATTTATTTTCCATTTTTAAAGGTGGCTGAATATGTTTATTTGTTTTGCTGAATACGCGGAAATCAATTAAGTTTAAATTAAGAACGATGTCTAGGCAGGATTTAAAAATAATATTATCTTCCACGAAACCGTTAACGAGGAAAGGTATATATATATTAGGAGCTTAAGGCGTAACAGCTAAAAAAACAGGCATGAAGTGATAATAATCACTGTTACCAGGAAACTGAAATAACAGTTACTATTCCACGACAGAAAATCAATTTAATGTCAGGCACAAGCTTTCCCTATATTCGCTTTTGGTAGTATATATTATTAGAAAGAGAAAGGGTTTGTGACGAATGTTATAGGGAGTTACCGTGGAACAATAAAAATATAGTACCTAACAGGGTGTTACTATGGAACAGTAGCAGTTTAGAAATAGGGCGTTAGTGTGGAACCTTAACAATTTAGTAACAGGTTGTTACTGATATGAGCGAATGAGAGCAGTCTTAAATAGACTGTGTGCTGTGCATTTTCCTCCCTATTCAAAGGTGTTCCGGAATAAATTGCTTTATGCAATAAGGCCGATCATTACGCATTTTGTATTTAGCTTTAAGTTCCTTTTTGTTGTGTTTTATCCTGGTGTGTAATAAATATTTATATTATATTATTATAGACTCGTTTAACGAATAATAAGTTTGAGAAATATCTCGAAAAACAAAAGCGCATTATTTTAGAATAAGCTGGAATTATCTGATGGCTACCTTGAATAATTGGTCTTCATTATATTCTTATTAAAACCTTAAATTTTTGTCTGCTAAGGACATCAAATTACACACCTACTTATCATTTTAATTTCATGAAGTCGTGGTCATTATTTCAAAAGTATTTCGATATCAGTTTAAAACCTTCTTACCACCACAATATTAGTTACGTTTGTATAATATTAGTCAATGACATACAAGAATGATTGAAATAATAACAGTGATAACTAGTGTAGTACATAATTTGATAATAGTTGCGTATGGAGGAATACACAATACTTTAGCAAGTTGAATTATTGAATTTATAATGTGGTCAAATTAGCAAGGTTATTAAAATTATACTTATTTGGACGCAATGGTCGTGTCTTCTTTGAATTATGTAAGTGATCTAATTAACTACTATATTTGTACATGTTTAAGGACCCTTACAACTCTACCGTTTTCCGTGCCATTTAGGTAAATATGTGACACTGGGGTGCGGAATAGTGTTTCAGCAAGTTGGAACTCGATTCACTTGAAATCGATTACACATTGCACCTGCTGCCAAAGTTACAATCGAATCGATTGATGCAAACTTAGTAGTGCACCTTAGATCATTTTCTTAAATCAAAATTACTGATTTTAAATCAGTATAAGTAACCCGCGGTATTAATCGCATTATAATGGATTTTCCGCAGAATAACATTAAAAAAACGTAAAAGTAGCAAAGTAAGTTGGTAGTAAAAAGCCTAATGATCTTTCTCAGGCTCAAGAGAATCTGAGTACCAAATTTTTTTTAATCGGTTCAGTAATTTTTGCGTGCAAAAGGAACACAGAGACAGACAATTATAAATGCGAATTTAAGCATTTCTAATTTTAGTATGGATTCTTTGAAACTAATGCGTTTTGATGTTTTTTTTTGAAGGTTATAGAATTTTTACCAAAACAATTCATATACAAAAATTATGACGTTGACGTTTCCTTTAGGCGGATTTCCGTGTCACGCTGACCATCATCGCTGATAGCTCAAAGAGACGCAAAATGGCGTTCAACTGAGTAACATCTTTTACACTTTATAATTTTATTTAATTCGACACTGGCAAATTGTCGCTTCAAGCTCAAAGTCCAATTACAAGAAACTGAACTGATAGCTCAAAGCGTAGCAATATAGAAAAACTGTATCGAAAAACTATCAGCGCTGACCGTAGTCGACGAAGAGCGGTCGGCGTTTTTCAAAAAGAGGTCTTTAGCGACCATACACATTGCTACGCGCCGAGCCGTCATCGCCGATGCTTAGCGTGACCTGGCAAGCAGCTTCACGACCACAACAATTTTCAATGGATGTGTTTCAAATTTAATCATTTCACAATTCTTAGATAAATGCCCAGAAAGGCAAAACGCAAGAAAAAAAAGAAACCTAAAAAATATATTATATAATCATCAAATGTAGAATTCGTTGATAACAAACAAACGATTTTGACCTGGATTTACGTAGTCTGTCATAACAATATATTATGCAACATTATACGCAGTGCGCGACAGTGTTGTGTATAAGTCGAGAATATTCCTTCGAGAACGTTCTCAGCAATTCCAAGGTGGATTTTATTTTCCTTTCGTAAAATGCACGTTAAATTTCTACAAATAACATATTTTATTGTCACATGTGGCTCAGCTATTGAGCGGAAATGTTTGTAACAATGTCTGTATCAATATCTGTGTTCGATTTTAAAATTAAAAAGTTATTCGTTAATAAACTAATGGAAACTTTGAATTGCTTAAAAAATAATTGAGCGCTATTTTAAATGTAACTCAGTACTCGAGGTATTAAATATAAATAAGTTTAATCACTCAAAACAAAATTCTTTTATATGATTAGAATGTAGATATCTGGTATTTTTGTTTTTCTGAAAAACATTATTTTTTATAGATATAATATTTTTTGGCGGAAAATTTAAGGGTAAAAGAAGAAGTAGATATCTTATATTTTATCTTATATTATATTTACTCTTTTAAATTAATTAAATTAATAATATTTCAGTACCTACCTACTAGGTATATGGTTTAATTGGAAGTAGTTAACCGTAAGGGAACCCTCATTTTGGTGAAAATTGAGACTTGTCTTCTATCTGCCCTGTAATATAAATATAAAATAATAAATTACAGTGTTGTAATATGCAAACAAGAACCACAATAAAAAATAATTAAAAACGGGATATAGTGACGTATTACTAGATTTCTTCTGTTAACGTTTCGGACAGCCAATAGTCAAGAGATCTCCTTCATCGGGCGGAGTGAGCGTTCTCGCGCGAGATCCGTTTACTTCCACTTCACGCGCGCAAAACTTACTCAAATTCAAATTCGTTTTTAGAACGAATAGAACTCAAGTTAACTTTGAAAGTGAGGCAACTACGTGCTGTTGTGCAAACAAGAACGATGCCTCATTGTAAAGAGTATTTTCACAAAAAAATCTGTTTTCTATGTTGCAACCAAGCCCCTCATGGTTACAGCGATTTTTGTAAAAAAAACAGTTTTAAATTTTGCTATAAAGAACCAAGCCAAATCATGATTATACAATAAAATATATATTTGCATGCATTTAAATAGTTTTGTGTCACAAAATATATTGCTATAAAATTATTAAAGGATATTATTTTAACATTTCAAATTGGCTAAGTTTAATTTCCAAAAAGATTCCATCTTTCGACCGTGCCTTGACACTTGGTTTGGGCTAAAAATGTTCATAGTTCAATGATGTCCAAATACAAGTCCTCATATTTTGTGTTAAAAATCCAATACAAAAAAGAACAGTGTTATAAATAACAGGTTCGTAAAAAGAGAGTTAATAACCATACATTTTAATATAGCGAGAATAAAGTCTTCTAAAATAGTGTACTTAATTCACGGGGAAAACCTGGGTGAATAAGGTCTACTAAAATAGTAGGCTTAATGCACCCGAATACACCTGGGTGAATAAAGTATACTAAAAGTATAGTTAATGCACTTGTGTGAATAAACTTATGTGAATTAAGTATACCATCCCGAATATTCGCCGTGGGCCGCTTATGTAGCAACAGCAATATCGATAAAGGGGACAATAGGTTTACCGCGGCCGATGCTGGCGAGATTGCAGAAACAAAAGACTGATGGGCCGTCATAAATTGTTTTCTGCTTCGATTTTATTACATCATCGAGATACAAGCTTATCCTTTGAACTGCACGACACGATATCGAAAACGATATCAGTGCTAAGCGGAATTGATGAGGTAATATAATGATTTCATAGGTATAATATTATATTATTCCTATATAGTTGATGAGGTATGTTATATTTAAGCAAGAGACTGAAATAGAGACAGATGGAAAAAAATCGTGAGAGAGAAAGTGTTTCTAAAGGGTGGTCACGACCCTCGATTGAGGAACACGAAGCTAGAATGAGGAGAAGGATATATATAAAATACTTATTTTTATGCAGTACATTCAGTACTCTACTCATATAAGTATTTTTGTAACTAGTAAGTTCCGCATAAACTTTTCTGCAGATTCCACTAAAGTAGGCAAGTAGACTTAAGTAAGCACTGTAAACACAACATGCAATGCAAGAAGAGAAGGTATCCGTGAAACTGTACTTCAAACTTAATTTACTTAAGAATGTCGGATTAATTCCTGTCGTATTTGTATATCGCCTAGATAGACGAGTAGAGCCTTAGTATAGCCAGTTACAATAAATGAATATTGCCGAACAATCCACACAGCAACATCTAGCCCGTGGTAAGCTCTAAGCCTGTGTTACGGGTACTATAAATCTGATATACCTAATATACACCCAAGATAAATTACTTGCAGAACATACAAATATAGGGTTAATACCTTTGGCGGAAATCGAACCTTGCTAACTGTTACGCCACAAGGGGACCCGCGCCCACCGCGCCTCTGACAGTCTTGGCAATAGATTTAGTTTTTAGGAATAAGTATAAATAATCATGAAATTCTTACAAATGAATAATATTTAAACTCCATTTAAGGAATAGTCACAATGGATGCGAATCCTCAAAATATTATAGGCGATTACCACGGTGAAATGTTACGGCAACGATTCCGCATTGAATAAAATACCAACTTGCTTATAAATCGCGACAATAAAGCTTTTACAATAGCACAAAAGCATTTACAGAGAAGAAACTCGTAGTCAACAACATCAAAGAAAAGTTGCCTTTATGACAAATGAATAGCGTTGTAAATGATTTGTATATGCCATGGCCTACGTGTTGATTGATTGCTTATCTTTTTAGCCTCAAGGGGCGAAGATTTATGTGAGAAAATGTCTTAGCAGAGACGTTTTGCCATAAATATTTCGTCCATGTCCTGTTGGAGATAGGTTTGCAAGACTTTATTATTCTTGCAACGGTTTTTTATCTCGATTTCCTTGTTTTTCGAAAGCATATATGTTCTGCGTAAAAAGTTGTGCCATTCGGTTCAAGTAAAAAATATGATCGAGTATTTTAAATTGCAGTTGCATTTAAAATTGGAAGCGGGAATTGGATTTTAACGTTTCATACTTGGAAATAACATGCGCTTGTACGAGGAGCCTATAAATGTTACCAGCATCCCTATTTTTATAAATAAAAGCTTTTCTCACGTCACAAATTCTGTGTATTCCGTAGCAACACAAGACTAGTAATGATAGTTCTAAATGTTTACAAAATTGGAGAACCTATTATCTACCATCTCCCTTATTTCTTCTTAAATTTTAGTATTCTTTGCCTTTGTTAGAACGATATAAGGCAAGTTTTTGTTGCTCCTCTTCGTGCTAGTTATTACTTCAGCCCCACAGGGGAATGCAGTCGTTGAATTTTAAACGGAAAACTTAAATAACAGGATACACAAGTTTTACAACCTTAATGAAACGTATTTCGCTAAAGTTTCTTTGCTGTTAATACATTTTATCTACTTTGAAACTTTTTGTTAATTTTCATTATATGTATAGGAAACATAAAATATATTATTAAAGTTTTAATTTAAACTAGAAACGAGACGAAGATTTATGATTACATAGGTATACCTACATAGTATATACCTCTATATGAAACATTAAATTATATTACGAAATGTAACGTAAGCACTAAATACATTAACCAATTCGACACAATAAAACAGAAAATATTATCAATTTAAATGGTAAGATAATTATTAAATTGTCTTAATCTCAACCTTACCTACGAGTATATTATTCAAACCTCTGTGCTAATTCCTCCTTGCGAGAAAAAAATACAACCTCTGTAGTCAAATATTGAAAAAAAAAACATTGTTTTGTTTATAAATACTTTTCCAGCATTACATTTCTGATTCTAAATTCAAATGCCATTAGATTTTAAGAGTTTATTAGAGTTGTAGAATTACAAATCGGATTAGAATCGAGTTCTAGAGTCTGACAAATCGAGGATCGAATTGAAGCAGAAATCCTGTCCCTTGGAGTTACTTGACTTTCAAATGCGGTTAAAAGTACATTCAATTTAGTATTCTGCCGGTGGCAGGTTAGTACTTCGACTGTTCTTATCTGTGGAACTTAAAGTTAGAGAGTGTGAAGCCATATATCTTAAAACAAGCAGAATTCCTAGAAGTCACGGCTACTTTTTCTTCCATCGTAATCTTTGTTAATTGACACCAAAGAACAAAAAATGTTGAGACCTTTCGAATCGATAATACTCGAGTCTCAGCTATCTATGGAATAAAAAACAATACTGCTTTTTCTTTGGCTTTATTGTGTGCCATTTAATCTTTTATATCAAAGATAGATATATCAAATTGATACAATTTAGAAAAAATACTAGCATTTTGGTAGGATTTTTTTCTTTAATAAGGCGATCTGATTGCTAAGGAGATTTGCTTCATGATCTATTTAGAGAAAAAAAATGATCGCCGAGATAGAATATTTATGAATATTTTCTGGCCTTCTACTTAACTACAAATACGTTATCAGATTATTCTTACCAAAAAAGGCGCAAAGCAACTTTAACTTCTTTTTAGTTAAGCATTGTCTAAGACATTATAGGTATGTGCGCGCACAGCTTCCGAACTACTGCATCCAATTCGATAATTCTTTCTATTTTCTGTTTGTTATTTTTAGGACAAGTTTTGTATAAAATTAAATCTATATAGGTACAAAGTGACACAAAAAATAGAGAGGATCAGCTAGTAGAATTTTATAGGTATACTTGCTTTTCGAGTTCATCTATGCTCTAACCATCTTCAATCTTAGGACTCCGAGCTCAAGAAAACATGCATAAAATATAACGAAAAAAAAAACAGCAAAGCAAAATGAGCACGAAATTATATCCCTCATTTGCATAAGTATGGAGTGGGTGGCGTCCCAGTTATCTCCTGATGATATTTTCTCTCCTTTTTATTTACGGGGTTATTATAAGTGGGAGCGGGAGGGAAAATTTAGGCAATCATTCATTGCACATGGCGGGTTTTGGGCTGTTATGCTAATTTTCCTTTGTCGTCGAAGAGGATTGTATTTGATATTGGAGTTGAATCAATATTTTATTAGGTGGAGGTCAGCCCTAAATCAGATTTGGGCTCTCGTAGTGATTGTTTTGTCTCAATTGGGTTAATGTGATTTTCCGGAAACTTCACGAAGGCAATTCTAGCGCCTATGATATAAATACAAACTTAACACATAACCTAAAATCGGCGATTTTTTACGGTTTTACAGATGAAAGCAACTAGCATCATTCTTCTGCGCAAGTAAAAATTATAAGGACTTCATTTAAATTGATAAAAAGATAGCAAGCATTCAAAGCCAGGAAACTGAAGTAATTAAAAAGTAGACTGAAGGTTGAATGTTAATTTAGAAAAAATATAAAAACTCTCCAGGCCTTTTCACCGAATAACTAAAACTATCCGTTATAACGATAATAATAAGGTGTACCAGTACCCACCTATTTTGATGTAACTCTACAAACTTGTTACGCGGCATTATGAATATACCGCGGTAAAAGTCTACACAATTCATTTATATAGGTACTAATCAAGAAACGAACTTACGAAAAAAAAATTGATTATCTGGTCTGTTTGCGCACGCTCCTATAATCAAAATAACGGAAAAATAGAAAACTGACAAATCATGGTATGATACACAGGTATCATAACTTGAAACTGTTCAAGTTTCAATTAAATGATCTTATGCTACATAGTACGTAGTGTAATATGCGCCCTCCTGGCGTCAATGATAGATCAATTCAAGTAAACAAATCCTCACAACCCGAATTATATTGCAATGTATAAATTTATTTTAAAATCATCACCCTTAGCAAATAACAGTTCCACTTTAAAATATCATATAAGTTCAAACGTAAATAACTCCAGGACCAACTACATTTCCCAGGAAGTTTTCACAAATAAGGGAGCTGGGTAATATGACAGCTCCATACAGAACTCACGATCTGACTAACAAAGTCACGAGGATTGATAGTCTACTCTACTTCCCGTCTCATTTTTCCAAGGAATACTTAATGCAATAGAAACGTACAGCGAATAAGGAAGTTTATAGTTTACCTTGTTAGGAACTACCGCCTGGTTTATTCGGATTTACAAGATAGGAAAGTTGAGTATTAACTTTAACCTGACCGCTGTTGTTTTACAAGGATTTAATCGTAATACTTTGAGCTGGTGATTTTA
Source organism: Gymnoscelis rufifasciata (assembly GCA_929108375.1). Classification (NCBI taxonomy): domain Eukaryota; kingdom Metazoa; phylum Arthropoda; class Insecta; order Lepidoptera; family Geometridae; genus Gymnoscelis; species Gymnoscelis rufifasciata. Next base: position 4,073,578 of record OV815320.1, read on the forward strand.
TTACAGGTGCCTTCAATTAGTGGGCGTTGTCAGTGATTGATCAATGACGTGAAAAGATACGGATACGATGTTGCTTCACAATAAGCGTTATGAACGAAACCTATACACCTACATAGCTCCGTATTATCCATGCCATTTTATACATAAAAATAAGGTACATCCTCCTTAGTAACATAGTATTGCTACTACCCTCGACCAAAAAAAGGGTGTTATAAGTTTGACGTGTCTGTGTGTCTGTATGTAAAGAAAGAAAGAAATATGTTTATTATTAACCACAATCATAAAAAACTACAACAACTTAGTATAACTTAAACTAATAATACTTTGGTAATGATTGAGGTTAAAGAACTAGGATACGGCTCAGCATAATGCTACGTGTCTTTGAGGTCAAGGACACGAAGCGCTGGTCTTCCGCTGTTTCTGTATTCGTGTATGTCTGTCTGGGACATCAAAGCTCCCGAACGGATGGAGAGATTTCAATTTAGGTTTTTTTTTGTATGAAAGGTGAGTTTGGCGCGAGTGTTATTAGACATGTTTCATGAAAATCGGTTGTGCCGTTTAATAGTTATGGGGGTTAGAGTCTGGAAAGGAAAACCGAAAATCTGCAAATATACTTGAGTGGGGTATCATATGAAAGCGCATCGCGTGCACATTACAAAATATTATGGTGTTTTACTTTTAAGGAAATTAAGGCATTGAAATCGGGGGTTTTTCTACAATTTTAAATTTAGATTTATTAATTCTAGTTTACGTGTGGCGTAGTCACACGTAATCTATTTATTATCACTCATATTAATTAGCAATTTATCATGAGAATAATTTCCACGCACCACTCTACCCATTATTTCACTGCACTAATAAACCCATATTTCATATCACCATAAATCATTTTTCCATTTACCATATTTCCTCAATATGCCACAAAATAAAACGGAATTAAGTACCGTAACATATTTTCAGATACTCGCACGCTTGAGCTACGAAACGGTTTTATTAAAACATCAAAATGCTCACGCGAAAGTCGAGCAGTCAACCCTAATTCGTGCGTTTAAAGGGTAGATTGATGGACAAAATTCAAATTACGCCCACGTACTCGTATTTGCTATAGGAAACGAATTATGAATTTTAACGGCAGTTATTTGAACCGAAGGAATCACGGCTTTTGATTTCAATACGAACTGTTTAGATTAAGTAAAACAGTTGTAATCACATTGTAAATGAACTGTTTGTAGTTTTAATAATAAAATACATATATTTGAACGTAAATGTAAATTCAATTGGTCTGTTGATATTATGTTTTAGACAGGTGATGAGTGCGAGAGGTGTTTCTATCTCTGTTCTGTTTATATTTAATAAACTCTGTTATTGATGAGATTCTGACAATGTGACCCTAATAGAATAAAAGGTACTTGAGATTGAAGCAATTTTGCAAATCTTCTGTTCAAGACATCTCATTCAAGAATGGTAGAAATAGGTATAACTTTTTAAATTATCATGGTTTTTAACAATATTATGATTTAAAAGGGTAACATACCATGATTTGACGGTAATATCGGAAAACTCAAAAACCGTCAAATCATGGTTTTAACACGTTTTAAATCATAATATTGGTAGAAATAGGGTTTAAAAATAACCGTTAATATTTAAAATTGTACAACGATTTTTTGGTATTAAAAATCAAGGCGTTACAGTGCATTGAAGTTTTACGTAAAGCTTATGTGCGTGTTGTACTAGATTTATACGACACTTCAAAACTTTGATACTCTATATCTTGGCACTTTCTTATTAAATTTAAGTTCTTCACGCCACGGCATAGTAAAAAATACCTTAAAGCCTTCCTCGAAAAATGGACTATTACAGTAAAACCTTAATGCACTGTTTCATCTTGACTTTTGGTTTGCAAGAAAAATGAGTTTTTTTTATAATCTTATTTTTTTTGTCATCATCCCCATTTCCGTAGCTGCCAAGCCGCTACAATGTTTTAATAACACGCTATTGAAGTTTTCAACACAACATCATCATCATTTCAGCTATTAGACGCCCACAGCTGGACATTAGCCTCCCCCAAAGACGATCAATTATTCTGATCGGTCGCTACTTGCATCCACCGTGACAAATACATAGGTACAAATATTTATTAAAGAATGCGCAACAATAAGAACAAGATTAAACAACGAGGAAACTCGAAGCAGAGGCCCTGTTATATAATATTTAGTCTTTTCGAAATCAGTAAAGGATCAGGAACTGTTTTATTCATAGCACCCTTGTTTTTCAGAGGGTTGAAACAGGGATTTGTTATATTGGTTTATGTAGATAATGCATCCTTCCAGAGGCTTTTAGGCAGCGTGGGCGGGAAAAATGGCATAAAATGTTTTAAACTTTCTCGATTTGTTAACATGAATATTTATGCTTCCATTTTAGGGTTCGGTTAAATGTGGGACGGTTTTGTGATGTTTATAAACATTACACATGCTATTGATAAAATACTCTTAAAGGAAATGGAAGCTAAATACAAAGAATACAATAATTGAATTCAATAAATAGTTTTTAACAGTATTTTAATGGGAATGAAATAGATCTATGATGTTTGTCTACAATCTCACTTGATGGTAAGTGGTGTAATGGGGGATAAGATCAGGACAATAATTAATGATAAAGACTTATTTTTATAATTTCTTATTTTATTTTGTAACTAGCAGTGCCTCGCAGCGTTATGCGTTATAATGGATTTCCTAGTGCTAAAAAGTATCCGACCTTAATTAAATATACTAGCACAATTAGTACATTTGACAGATTTCATGAAATTTATGTGCGCTTTAAAACACGTGCTTTAACGGTGAAGGCAAACATTGTGAGGAAACCGGCATGTTCGGAGAAATTTAAAGAGTTTGAAGAACATGTGACATTCACCAACCCGCATTTGGTCAGCGTGGTGTATTAAGGCCTAATCTAACTCTTCAAGAGAGATGTCCCTGTGTCCCAGCATTGGGAACGCTTATAGGGTGATGTGATGATGATAAACCATTGCTAAGTTTACTAAGATTTTGTAAACCAACCCTTAAACGGTAACAAACCGTTTTAAATAAAAAAAAAATAGTCACAAAAGTAACCTTATAATAGAAAATACAAAACAATGTAATGAAAAAGCCAATTTATTAATAAACTTTTATGAGCTGTTCATTTCCTGACCTATATAATTTAATTTGTGCGCCCTCTCCCGGACAAATCCCTTGTATTTTTGCGGAAGACAGCTAGAGAATAATAAAAAGTTACAATCTATCTTATATATAAAATTCTCGTGTCACAATGTTCGTTCTCGTACTCCTCCGAAGCGGCTTGACCGATTCTCATGAAATTTTGTGAGCATTATTGAGTAGGTCTGAGAATCGGCCAACATTCTATTTTTCATTTTGCAAAACAACGTTTGCTGGGGTCAGCTAGTATAATACCTCTATAGAAACGTTCACTCCTTTATGAGTAACACTTTTGCATGTAGGCCCTACGGGTTACACCTAAAAGCTAGGGGAGTGTGTGTTGATGTGTGCTCCATAGTGAATACTTTTTTATGAGTCTTTCTAAATTATTATTAAGGTTGGCTTTTTAATTCTTAGGAATCACGAAGGTTGTTTTAGCTACAATACTGTGTAATTTATTTATTTAATTATTATATTTGCTATAGTTTGAACGGCTAGGCCTTTTATGCAAATTATAATTAAAATGCATACATGCCTATTTATCTTTATAACAATTATCATTTCATTGAGTCAAATTAATTATAAACAAAAATTATAATTAGCTAAAATAATATCGACAAATAAACAAAGGAGTTGTAACATACAATCATTTGTTTAGGTGTTTAATATGTATAATAAAAATATCTATATGTATACCTATGCATGTCTATTAAAATTAAGTTAGCAGATGTCTAGTACCCGTTCCACAAGCTAAGAGCTTACCACGGGGCCAGATTTTGTTGTGTGAATTGTCCGTTTTTATTAATTTCATTTTATATATTTGCAAAACAATGAAAAATTGACAAGGGATACACTAGAATGCAGTACATGTAGTCAATTTGTAAGGAAGTTATATCTGTCAACCCTTTCATTATGAATTTATGAATATATCTCGTCAAACTTAATGTTAGAAGTAAAAGCTTTTTGAGAAGAAAGATAAGCGACAAAACAAAGATAATATATAAATCTACTTCATAATTAATTTATATTCTTCTTAATCGGGATAGGTCCAATTCGCCCCTCAAGTTGCCACGTAATATTTGAACAATAATTCAAACAGGTATTGAAGTAGATGTTAATAAATACTAGAACTTGTTTCTCCTTGAGTTTTCCGAAAAATGTTCGCAAAATTGTTACAAAAATAAGAAATGGTCACGTAATGTCTTCAGCGCCATCGAAATTTAGCAGTTGCCTTTGCTTGGCTTGTGTTTGCGTTTGTCTGAGAGCCATGAGATTAGGTATTTTCCACGTGCCTCCTGTTCTCCTATTAGTACTACCGTTAAAGAGGTTATGATAATTTTCAAACTTCAAACATACATAGATATTTCAGGACATATAAAGAATCGAACTCGTGTTATGATTCATATGAAAATTTGACTCTGACTGCGAAAAAGTCTTTAAAAAGCAGGCAAACCCGGTACTAAAATGCCCATATTTCTTGAACTATGTATGATAACTTTAAACAGGCACGATGACTACATAAAAAAATGTGTATTCTGTTTAGTCCGTCTGAAAGCCCGTCCAAAAATACTGGAAACTTTATTTTGGCTTTATCAATTTAATAAGTGACAAGAAAGTACCGAAGTATATATTTGCTTTTGACTTGTTTGTATTTAGTACTAAGAGGTCTCCCGCAATACAGTCTTGCCTCGTGCGGTAACGTGTGTTACAACTTCACTTAGCAGCGTGTGTTACAATTTCACTTAGCAACCAACAAATACAAAAATATTTATTGGTCAATAAATACTTTAGTATTTGTATTTTGTGTACAAATCGCAATAAAAGCTTTACGTTACGCGAAACAATTTTTTAGTCATCTATGTTTTTAATAATTATTACATGCAAGGATTTTTTTAACAAAATAAAAACGTCAAATCTTAGAAATCTCAAAGTTCTTTAATTTCATACACCAGGAAACTTCTTGTGTAACATTAATGTAACATGTTACATATGTTACATTAATTTAACATTAGAATGTAAAACAAGTCGTGGAACAGAGTGGCTCAGGGACGGCAGGAATGGAAAATGTTGGAGAAGGCGTTTGCCGACTGGCAAATAGATCTTCAAGGAATATGCAAGAACCAAATACGTTAAGTTGAGTTACTTTATTTAAGTATAGGTAAAACCATAATGTTAAGCGCTAGATTTAAGATATGCATAAAGGCAATTTTTGTTTTAATTTATGATTTACATAATATATAAATATTTCCGGACTACTCACACAGCATCACCTAACCCCAAACTAAGCAGAGCTTGTACTATGGGTGTTAGGTGACTGATATACTACATAGATAATTTTTTTTTTTGTAAATACATAAATATGATACATAGAAAACACCCAGATCCGAAACAGGAAATTGTAGATCGTATCAAATGTTACACTCAAAATTCTCCAACCATCCGCGGCAGGATTAACCGAATGTATGTATTAAGTAGGCAAGTTATCTGTTCCACTCAGCTCGCCAAAGTTGGTTAATTCTCAGTGAAATTACGGAAATTTCAAACTGGTCTCCATTTTGATGTCAACTTATGGTCGAAGTTTTGTCACAGTGGTCAGAACGAGGTCTAGGAATCACTGAACTTGAATTCATGTTCTTAAGTTTTGAATTCAGGGCTGATACCAGCGCTTTTTGCAACATGGAAGTAAGAAGTTTGGAGGTTTTTTTCTGTTCACGTCCGAAAGTGGTAACCCTCTGAATACTTACACGTGACCGTCCGGGTGGTGCTAAGAACAGTCTCTGGTGGTAGGCTTCGACCTCGGCTTGTCACCACCCTCCGGGCTGGGCCAGTGCGTGAAGCGATTTTTTCGTGTTTCGTAATGTGTCCGGAGAAGCCTACCTTCTAGGTCTTCATGTCCCATCTTAGACCACATCGTCACTTTACATCAGGTGAGATACTTACAATTATTTTTTCCGTAATCTTATCTGGTTTCCTAAATATTTTTCCTTGAATTATTTACACATAGAATATTTGCATGCTCTAAATAAGCAAAACATGTATGGAACTGTAACCACTGAACATCTTTGTAATTATATTGTAACCCATGTTTGCAAATAAACATTGTTCTTATTCTTAAAAGTAAGTTTGTATTTAATAATTTGATGCAAACCCAACTTACAGTGCCCCTCCATGCATGCGTGCATGTACATTAATTGGTCATCTTTGAGTGAGGCTTATGTTCAGCAGTGTGCATCCCACGGCTGAAATTACGATGATGATCAAAAAGATAAAGTGTGAATTAACAAAACTTACTTTCGCATTAATAATATCAGCTGGGAGAGCATTTATTATACTTATTAATTGCTTTCAAACAAAAATAATAAACACATTCATTAACAGTTTGTTAGCTGAATAAAATCCATTCACCATCCGGCTCCATTCAATCTGCCGGCAAATGGCTCAAAGCCCTGTAATTTTTAATTCCATATAAATAAATAATCCTGTTAATCTCTCGATTCATCTAAGGATAAAAAAACCATCCACAAATTTTCTCAGATGTCATTTCTTGATTAATACAGCCAATATCAAAAGTCCATAAATAAAAAAAGGGGATTTTTGCTGTTCCTCAAAGCATTCGCATTATTTCACTGAACGAGATCTCACATCTACAGGATCACAATTGAAGAGGCCATTTACCAAGATAACATCTTTGAATACAGAAAGCGATACCATAAAGTTAAGGAACTTTAGCCCCTGATCTCCACTAATAAGAGCCAAGTTCCCGTGAGAGATTTATGATGGCGAAGTAAGGGCCGGTACAGGCAATCGACTCCCTTAATGTCATTTCGTAAGATTCGGTATATTGGAAATTGATTAATGGAAATTTCGGATTGTTTACTAACAGATCGATGGAATTCGCAGTTTGTTCTTGTAGGCGTAGATTCTTAAATGTCTATAATTATAATATTATAACAGCATCATAATATGAACTGTTTTTATATCGTAGTTTCTCAACATCAGCTATTTAGAAAAAATCTTATATATAAAATTCTCGTGCCACAATGTTCGTTCCCGTACTCCTCCGAAGCGGCTTGACCGATTCTCGCGAAATTTTGTGAGCATAATGAGTAGGTCTTAGAATCGGCCAACATCTATTTTTCACTTTGCAAAACAACGTTTGCTGGAGTCAGCTAGTAAATTATAACTGTTAACATCATATTTGAATTATGGTGCAGCTACGGGTACATTAACGCGAAGATTCGTGTCGCGTTGGCGAGCTTAGATCATTGTGAACGGGTAACGCGATGTTCTTGTCTACAACATTAGTGGAACAGCATTTAAGTCGCGTTGCGCGCTACAAGATTCTGAAGTGTTGTAATTTTACAGTGACAACACATGTGAATGTGGTTACCCACGTCCACCAAACATCGTCTTGGCCACAATACTTCGCGCTGCCAACTTGTATCCGGCCACACACTTCGTGTTGACACGAATATTCGCCACATGCCACTGGTGTAGCCGCACCGTTATAAAACGTTAGCATGTCCGTCTTCAGAATTTCTACAAAAATCAAGTTGCTTCAGATTTTGCAGTCTTTAATATAAATATTCATTTCCTGCGGAAATTACGTACCTTTGTGCTATAAAAAGTACCTGATAGCAGCTGTGAAATCACTACAGTGGTTTCAAGGATTACTGCGTTGAAAAGAATCAAGTAGACTTTTCAGCTTGATTATATAAGTTTAAATTTGTGGGCATCCCCCATATCCAATCATTCAACATAAACTAACTAGCTTAGCAAACCTCTTGCAAAGTTTCCATATTTTCCTGAAACATATTAAATAAATTGGTCTTAAAGCCGCGAGAACTGAATCAGCTCAGTAATGAAGACTTAAAACATTTGAACCTATGTCCTAAGTTTTAATCGCCTCAGAACCATTCGGGTGGAAGAGTTAAACGCCCTCCGACTGGAACAGTCGTAAATCTGAACCGAACTGTGATAATGGACCGTTACCTTGGCATCTCCAATGTTTACACTAATATAATTCCTGTTTGTTGTACTAAGTTTGATCAAGAAACTAACAGACGACATCATAGAGTAGGAATTTCGCACATTGCCTTTGTTAATTAGTCTAAGAAAAAATCCTTTTCACTTGGTTGGTAGCTGAAAATCAGTGGTTGAACTTTGTGCAACACTCATCACTGAGCTGTAGACGCATTCTGTAAACTCATTTCGATCCTTACTAACCTGAATCCGCGGTGAGTTTCAAGTTTTGTATTCTGTAAAACTCGATAGCGCCTGTAGCGCCTCAGTGACGAGCGTTCGAAGTGAGCTCGGTCACTTGAGTGATTTCGAGTTCGGATTCGATTTTTTACAGAATGCGTCTGCTGGTGCCTTTTTGCTACACTGCTAGTTTTGTTTTTATATAGTGTTTTAGTTAAGGTCTTTTATTTCTTGTATTCGTTTATTATGAGTGTGTGTTTTTTGTGTGCAAAAAAAAAATTTACTTACGTACTAATTTACTTGGTACAACATTTTTTAATGCTTGTTAAGTCTTCATTTGACCACAATCTTACCACATGTAAAGTGAAGATGTGGTCTAAAATTGGGAATGAATACCTAGATGGATTCTTCGGACCACATTACGGTACGTTCACACGGCGTCGAGTGTTTCTCTAACGAATCGGTTTTTTGCAGGATTCGGTTTAGTGGCATAAGTATTTCAATGATGGAGTTCACACATGCATTCGGTTTCAAGACACGACAAAAAAACCGAATCTTGCTGAAGTTGACATCCGATTTTGCGACTACAAACCGATCCGGCGATACTGCAAAATGCAGATCCGATGCAGTGGTATAGGGCAATCAATACATGCGTTCATACGATACACGCAGGGGTAGATTCGGTTTTTTGTCGGATCTTGAAACCGAATGCGTCGCACAAGCTGGGAAGGAGGGGTGGAACTGAGGAACTGTGCGCGCTCTTGCTAATAAAAGCCGGATGGTGAGTTCACACGAGATCCCGATACGAGACCGTCGGATACGGCCAAGCAAGATGTGCTGTGTGAATACAACATTCGGTTTTTCCAGATCCGATGAAAATAAGATTCGGCAAATCGTGTCTCCGTGTGAACGTACCGTTACGAAACACGAAAAAATCAGTTTACTTACTGGTCCTGCCCGGAAGGTGGTGACAAGCCGGGTAAATAAACGTTTATTTTTCCAACGTTATTTAGTCTTACTGGTATACAAAACTAATCAAACAAAGACATTGGTTGCATTCGACCTACGCCAAAAATATGAAGTTTTCTGTCGTCATTTGTCGCTTGCGGTGGCATCACACAAAGTAACAATTTCGCCCGCTCGGCATGGCAAAACTGGTTACTTCGAACGCTCGGTCCACCACTCGCTATAATTTGAACCTAATTTAGTTTTATTTAATAACTAGCTGTGCCCTGCGGTGCTACCCGCGTTATAATGGATGAAGTACTCTTAACCAACAACATATTTATTTGAATAAAGATTAATATTCTTATGTTGATACAACTTAAACAAATTATTTCGACCAAATTAGGTACCATAAAAACGGGTTTTGTGAGTTAATCTTAAAAGATAGACATATACTATCGCGGACTGTTTTTTAGATCATTAAAAGAGCTATTATTCTTTAATACATATTTTTTGTGTATCTTGAACCGTTTTCACGGCGCACGCAACGGAAGGCTTCAAAGATGAACACTTTCTCCCGTTTTTTACACATTTACCACTATATCTTTGCTCCTATTGGTCGTAGCGTGATGTTATATAGCCTATAGCCTTCCTCGATAACTGGACTATCCAACACAAAAAGAATTATTCAATTCGAACCAGTAGTTTCGGAGATTAGCGCGTTCAAACAAACAAACAAACAAACAAACTCTTCAGCTTTATAATATTAGTATAGATATCCTAGATATTATTCTAAACAAATTGATATAAAAATGTACCGAACAGACTTTTACTAGACAGAGACTGTGGATTAATATAAATTGGCAATACAACAAATAGATTGGGTTGGCCTTAGGATGTCAAGATAACATTTCGACTACTTTTGATTTTGCCTAAAGCTCAAAGTGACTATTACAAAAAAAAATACAAAAATATTTATTGACAATTTTACAAGTTCAAATTATAACTAGATTTGGGAGCTCTTCTGGTAAGTTATAATAACCTGTATTAGAAGAGTCCCCTCTTTTCTCTGACGCCGTTATAGACTGGTATGAGAACGTTGTATATGTAAGTATGTTATAGATATTACAATTATTATTATACATATCAATATTACAAGAACAAAAAACATAATACAACACAGTGCTTTGATTTTATTTCTTCTCTTTAGAATTTTAAGTTGAATAAAATAATTATATAGATTTACTTAACAATATTATGACCTAAACTAAAATATCAGAAAAGTGACAAACAGTAAAATAAATTAGGTATAACACAAATTTATACAAACTACTAAAAACCATTTTAATTTCAAAAGGGTTTCTCTAATGTTAATAAAGTTAAAGTTAAGCTTTAATTGAACAAATATTAAACAGAATTTAGCACCACTTCAGGTTCATGAATAACGTTTTTTATCAAATGTTTCATTAACCTATTGTAAGCTAAATTAAAAGTAACATTTTTATGCAAATGGGTACAAATAAAAGTAAAATGTGTGTAAAACTTGATATAGAACTGGCTAATTTAATCAATCTAAACAAAAAACAAATAATATAAATGAAAATAGAGGTATCCTTTGCAATATTAATTTATCCAACAAATGTGAAAAGTTTTCTATTTTATTCCGTCAAATCTCTGTAACGGCTGGACCGTTTTGACGCGTTGTTATAATTACCTAATCTTTATATATATATAACTATTGGTTCCAACACAACTCACCTTAGATATAAATTTACTTTTACCGAATAAAGTTGTGTTGTCTTAAGTTTCTGAAATTGAAATGTGAATAAATTTGATAAGTATGAGATGCCCTTATACTGCACCTACACAATAATATATAAAAAAAAATTTCAGTGTCCATCCAAATACTGGCCTCGCGCAACGTTGTTAAACCTGATGAAAAACATGTTTGTATGGGAGCCCCCCATATATATTTATTGTGTATTTTCAGTATTTGTTGTTATATCGGCAATCAGTCGCTATATTTACTTACAAAAGTTATGAAACGCCATTTCAACATCCGGAAACTACAACTATTATTTACTACCATCGGAGTTATAGATAGTGCTGTCCTTGTGTTCTCGGGATGTCAGTGGGTTTGATACTAAAACAGTTTGAATGTTTGACCGGGAGTACTTTAGCCCATATTTTACCGGAGCCATCCTCTGTTATGGACGAACAGACCAACATTTATAGCGTGGCTGAATCATAAATTGTAGTTTAAAGCATGATTCAGTAAATTTAAATGGGAAACTGAAAATATTTACAGCTCGCGAATAGGAGATCTTGGGCGACTTATACCGTAGTCCGAGCAGCTCACGGTCCGAAACGATTTAAGTATTTTAGTTGATATGTGCGAATGAAAAGATTGTTTTTTTTTAAAGATAAGCATATGGCCCACATGCGTAGTGTCGCCGTCTTTCGGTAAAATGGATGATATTATTATTGATTAACTAGCGGCCCGCCCCGGCTTCGCACGGGTAATTATAAAAAAATATCCCGGCAATTATTCGATTTTTTCTCGCCTTTTAAACCTTCCCTAGACCTCCACGAACATTTCAAGACTAAGATTAGATAAATCCGTTCAGCCGTTCTCGAGTTTTAATCAGACTAACGAACAACAATTCATTTTATTTATATAGATTCAAAAATATCTATCTTTTTAAGCACTAACAACAGGCTTAATCTAAAAATATAAAAGTATGGCTACATTATCGGCCAACGGCGAATATACGTGTTAACCCGATGTGTGTGGCCGGGTATTCGGACGAGGACGATGTTTGGCGTAGGCGTAGCTACAATTATGACACTTTAGAATCTTGAAGCGCCCAACGCTACACGAACATGCTAATTTAGCCGCACATCACGTATACTGCATGCCATATAATGATATACATACAAAGTGCTGAACGTGTACTTACAAGAGAAAAATAGTGGCATAGTCAAAGTGTGTCAAAGCTAGTGATTTTTTGTTTAACGTTGATTCATAATACGGTACAGTACGGTAGTAGTATGTTATATACTATTTAATGCAAAAACAATTTTATCTATACAATCTATTAAGTTAAAATTATAATTGTCGAGCGGATGCTTGACAGTTTGCAAATCGGAATCGAATGATTTCCATTCAATTTCTTTCACGCAATTTATGTACAATACCGGTTCGTTTCCCGATTCACAGGAAATAGAAAATGGTGTGTTTATTTATAGTTGTGGGGCTCGCCATTGCAAAATAAATATGTCGCGCCAGTAAGGTTTATTAAAACGAGTTGCTAGCGAATAACTTTAGCCGCGCTAGTCCCGTCTTGCGCCAGAGAAAATTGAACGACTTGTTTAAACTTCCATAAATTTAATCTTACGTAATGTGTACAATGATTAATTATTTTGCTGAGTAGAGGTATGTTTGTTACACCGTCCTTATTACCATCCGCTTTCCGCTCAAACGGCAGGACCGGTTTGACTAAAAATGGCTGGTAATATACTTTGCTTATGATCTAGATTCTAGAAGCCCTGTTGGCTACGTGGCAGTACACTGGGCTTTCATTCCGTTTCATAACGTAGGTCGAGCGCTCTGTCGTGCCCGTACTTATCTGTCTGTCTGAGGCATCATAGTTCCCGAATTTTTGAAAGGATTTCAATTAGTTATTACACGTGCAAGTTTTCTTAGACATGTTGAATGAAAATCGGTTAAGGCGTTTAAAAGTTATAGGGGGTGAAAGAGGGGCGCACTTTATACCTACTTTTAGGGTGGTTTTGGTATCGTTTTTTTTTTAATGATAAATTTAGTTATAAAGGTGAATGCATTAGTAAGCGAGTAACACTGCAGGGCGTTGCTACTGCGTCTCGTTTGAATAATTAACCGTGCGAAGCCGGGGCAAACCGCTATTACAATACAAAAAAAAACTCGGTCAATTAAAACATTATAATTATTGATAAAGTTCTTTGAATCTACAGTACGAAGTTCAACAAATAAATAAAAACTTAGCTAAGAATAAGATAAGAACTCTTGATAGATAATCTGGTTGGTGGCTACTTCTACCCCGGGCTTTAATCTAGCTATTTCTCTACTCGCTGTGTTACCTACAAAGCCTTCTTATAGAATGTCCGAAAAGGACGAGAGTAGGAAGGCTTTAGCCTTTTGAAAACGGTAAGCTCCGAAGAATGCACACCGGCAAGGTAATACCTAAAGGTTTGACCGGATTTTCGCCAAGATTGGCTTAGGAACTGTATACGCTGTTTCTACAGTGTCCCCCACTTTATTCTGCCTAGATTCATTTCCCACCGTTGAGATAAAGATGAATTGGTTTAGCTTTTGTGTTTATCATGAACTATACTTTACACGACACGGCGTGGCATTGCCAATGTTTTTGGATTTTCCGGAAAAGATTTACGGTAAAAAGTAGCCTGTAGCAGCCGTCTTCCACCGGAGTCAGTACCAGGACCAAGTAGTTCATGAGATTAACGCATTCATAAAAACAAATTCTTCAGCTTTATAATATAAGTATAGTATATATAGTATATCAGATGTCTAGTACCCGTAACACAAGCTAAGAGCTTACCACGGCGCTAGATGTTGCTACGTTGATTGCCCGCATTTGGTTATTTATTTATTTATTATTGTTACAGATATACAAGACTGGCAAATAAAACACTTCGAACAAAAAACAATCATTTATCAAAAAGGTTGTGATACAAAAATGATCAAGGAAAGTCAATTTGTGATTTTCAACATACGCCTCTCAGCACCACGTTTCGTATCCGTATACGAAACTGCATTGAAAGGCGTATATTCAAAATCACTTTCACTATTCGTCTTAAGAATGGCTCAGAGTCGCTCAATGAGCTAAGGAGAGGGCTATGCTCAGATCTATTTATGAATGAGGAGATACGTAGGAAAACGCGGGTCGCCGACATTGCCAAACGGATAAGCTCTTTGAAGAGGCAGTATTTAGGCTATAAAGCACGCAGGACAGAAAGTCGTTGGGACTGAAAAGTTCTAGAATGGAGACCACGAGATCAGGATAGATGCAGGCTGCTACCAGCCGAAATCACTGGAAATTTTTGAGTTAGGTCTATGTCCACGTGGACGTTTTTCTGTATCCTTCTGTCTTTCTGATAATCATGCTGACAAACACACGTCCTTGAGTCAAGGCGATACGTTATTAACCATTCAATATGTACAAGGCTCTATAGATGAAAGCTCAATGATTATATTCACAAGGCTTGTGAACATTATCGATACAATAATGTTCCTATTGTGTGCATAACGCTCACCTAAGCGCTACTCATATTTATTATATAACAATTCAATGACATCACATAACAGGTCATTAACTAGCCGATATTAACCTTGTGTAAAGTATATTATCATCATCGTCATCTTAGACTTTGACTGTATTTCGTTACTAGGGTATTTTAGATACTTTTTTATATATCACTTTATTTGAAAGAAAGTTTGATTCATGTTACATCTCCATTACAAAACTATGCTAATAATACTAAATTAAAATAAAAACAAAATATTAATATGATAGACATTATGTACACATTTTTTTATTATACATATTAAACATCCGGACGAGATAAAGTGCTTATACCTTCTCATTCAAGTTTTTATGGTCGGATGCGGTTGAGCACCACCCTGATCACCGATCACCGAACTTTGTTCATGTTTTTAAATTATTAATTAATTTCTAATCAGATGATTAAGAACTCAGCACTCGTAGAGAAACCCAAAACATAGCCTGCTCCATAAACATGCCATTTATCTAAGAGTTAACGTCTACCGCTTAAAATGATAATGGCGACAAACTCTCCTTTTCGTGCCCGAATATATTGGGGGTTCTAATCGTATATAGAGTTAATGAAATAAAGACGTTTAATTAACCTAATTCCCGTCAACTTTGTAGACTAGTCAGAATCTTAGTAATCGTGGGAAAGCGACAAATTTGATTAGTTCACGAGAACTGTTATTGGAAAACAATACAGAGCGCAAACTTCGTTTGTTTGGACAGCGTAATGTCTGAGGAATTGAACTTCTAATCGAATTGAAGGCATGAGTAAATTTTGTTAGGGCACCTAAGACAAAATTAGGTTATCTTGTTTCTTGTATGCGTTTACTTATATTATGATCATAAATTTGAAAATAATGATATGTATTCATACTATATCTATGATTCTGTGTACAGTTTATACACATGTTGCAATAAAAAATGAGTAAAAAGTTTTTTTTAATAAGTGCAAAAAGATGGAGACAAAGCGGTCACCCATCCAAGTACTGGCCTCGCGGAACGTTGCTTAACCTTGTACAAATCACATTTTGTATGTTGTATGGGAGCACCTCTCAGCTGTAGGGCCCCGTTTTACCATTAGGGTACGGAAGCCAAAAAATAGTTTAGGTAACAAATTATTATTCAAGTGAGATTTGAGTAAATCTATGAAAGCGGTTGCGTATTTATATACTCAAGAAAATAATTTGAATTCAGTGTTTAAGTGGCTTTTTTTTTATTTTTTTATTATTGATAAGCCTTCATTTGACCACAATCTCACCTGATGTAAAGTGACGATGTGGTCTAAGATGGAGCATGAGGGCCTAGAAGATGGCTTCTCCGGACCACATTACGAAACACTGTCTGTTTAACTCATCAACGAGCAGCTTGAAGCGTTTAATTAATGAGCAGTTTTTCGCAAGTTCTTAATAATAATTTTCGTTTGTCTTTTTTAATTAATAACATTCCTTTTTTAATATTATGTTAGTATTATTTAGTCTCGATAGGTTAAGCAATATATATTTTTTTATACTTTTTCTATAAGTGGAAACTTATAATTAGCCGTCTCTGTGCTTGTAACTGACTATTACAGTTGCAAGCTTTTATATAAGTGTCTTAAAATTTATACTAGCTGTTAGTTTTCCCAAAATTTTGTAAATAAATAAATAAATAAACACGAAAAAATCGCTTCACGCACTGGCCCAGCCCGGAGGGTAAACGTAATTTCTAAATGAATTGTCTATCATGGTACGAGTACATGGCTATACGGCAGTTAGTGACGTTATTGTAGCCACGCCCATGCTTAACACCGTATTCGCCCGAATACTTCGCGTTGTAACGATGTACCCGCCCACACATCGCGTTGAGTCGAATATTCGCCGTAAGCCACAGCGACACCATTAATGTAGACAATATCATCGCGTTATTGTGTACATTAATGGTGTCGCGACCGACACGATGTTTTTCGCGACAACGCGATACGAATCTTCGGCCGCTAATGTAGGTTGTCGCACCATTATAGCTCAAAATTAAGCTTAGGTCTTATTTTTGGTGATATTATTTACCTATTATAAATATATATATAAAGGTCGAATATCCTCGGGTATCCCCGAGGATATTCGACCTTTCAGTAAATGGATCCCTTTTTAAACGTCCATTCTCTTTCACTCTTTCATTTTGATGATTAATCTTTTTATTATCACCAGTGCCTCTATATTTGATGGCTTAATTAGTCGGAAAATAAACATTTTATTTCTTACATTTACGTTTAAAGTCAACGTCGTTACTCGTTAGTGAAAATGTAACAAGATATTTTACTTATTAATTCTAGATTATTGAATATAAAATTTAAGAGCTGAAAATCGGTTGTAAATAAATTATTTCTAAATCTATACGAATATTATAAAGCTGAAGAATGTTTATTTGAACGCGTTCATCTCAGAAACAACTGGTCCGATTAGAACATTCATTAAAAAAAAGATGTAAATTAGTGATGAAATTTATCGCTTCGATAAATTTAGAAGCGAAACAATTTGTAAAAAAAATCGTGCTCATATTTATGTATTTTGTTTTTGTTGTATTTCTGTATCTATAATGTGAGTATTCGCCACTTGTTCTAAAGAGAGAAGAGATGAGAGAACGAAAAGAAAGAAGGTTAAAGAGAAAGGTATTATACACTTCTCGCTAGTGTATACGACTGTCGCGCCTGCGCACATCTCATTTAACGGTTTTAGTCCACGGACTTTTTCTTACGGTTTTACTATCAAAATCCCTATCTCCTCTAAGCCTGCCGTAAGGAACTTCGTTCCAAAAAATACATCGATACGTAGTGTGGTGTAAAAAGCTACAATAAAGCTGAAAATGTGTTTATTAAACTAGCTTGGCGAAAATTTAATTTACGTTGAGTTTTGTGTTCGTAATTTATTTGCAGTTTTGTGTTTTATTACAGGCATATTTAATAAAGTAAAAAAAAACATTTTTAGTTAACATTTTATTTTGTTTATTTCGCATGTTTGTTATGTTATTTGGGGAAACTAATAATTAGCATAAGCACTAATTGTTATTATACCTTTATCATTTAAAATATCTGAAAGTTTCCCTAGTATTAGGAACATATAATTCAATCGTTTCGGCGGAGTATGGTAACTAACATTGTGACAGGTGAATTTTATATATATTATAATCTATAACAAATTTTTAGAAGATCAAAGTTATGAATGTGTGAGAATAAAGAATATAAACCACACGTTAGATAATTCCAATACCCCAATTCCAGCCAGAGATATTTAAAATCTATTTGGAATAATTGCATAATTATTATCATCCACTCCGATCAAGTTCAGAGCTATCATCACACTTATTTTACTGAAGAATTGTTTACATTTTGATAACTGTTTGTAATTTGGGAATTCATTTTAAAATAAATATTCGTTAAGTTTGTTCAGTTGCAAATACACACTTGAAAATTATCAGTAAATTGGATTTAATTATTCAACGGGTTGCTGGTAATGCATTTAATATAATTCAACTTTGTAAAGCAATTCATAAATAATGGGAAATTCGTAGTAGTGGTTAATATAAGTTGAAAATAAAGTAGAATGTGCATGTGGAAGTCAGATTATATTATGCAGCTGTTTTTACAAAACTGTGATACGATCCTCAATATGGCAGTCCACGTTTAGCCGCATCGTACTAAGAATATAGTAGGTTAGGTTATGTTTTGTTTATGAAAAACCACACTTGAGGCGAGCGAGCGCCGGGAGCGGGTTACGGGAGTGGCTGCCGAAACGCCAGATCAAGTTAAAAGTATCTGTTTTATAAAAGTAAATGTATTAAAAACATATTCAATACATTTGCAGCGCCACGCCACGAGTGATAAGAATCGGAATTAAAACTATCAAACAGGCGGCTAATGTCTCGCTGTGATATATTATAGCTAGCCGTTGTTGTAAATAAGCATCACGATGGCCATGCTAATGAGCTAGATGAGTGTGATTTTTTTATAATGTATAAAAATCAAAAATAAAATCTCAAAAATATAAGTGAAAGAATTTTTTGATATCCTAAAAACTGAATTTTCTATGAATATTCAAAGTTGGATGTTATTAAAATCCGCGCGAACTCGACCGCTCAGCGCGTGACGTCACATCGCCGGTTATGTCCGCCGCGCGCTAACAAATCGTGCAGTAATTTTGAGATTTCATTGATATTTTTGGAATTATGGAGAAAAAAATACCATACAGATATTGTATAGTACCCTTATGTACGAATACAACGGTTAGCATTCCTAAAATACTTTTATGATGTGCCCAACGACAAAAAGCTGAGAAATAAGTGTTGTAAACTGATGAGAAGGGGGAAAGTGTTCTGCAAAAACCAGTCGTCATTGTTGATGAAGATCATTTTAATGCGAGTACCTACATATGAAATACCTACCTATAATTTTTTTTACATTAATAAATGTTTAGTTTATAGAGTATGTCAAAAATTAATTAACCTTAAAATTTTTTCATAACACTACACTGTGGACGTGGAGTCTCACAGGCTTCTATATGCACAAACATTTTTTTTGGGATTTTGATATAAGATCGCTATTAAACTGATTTAATATTAAAGTTATGTGATTTAGCAATAAAATAACGTGCTTATATAATCAACTTTTTTCAAGAATAATAGAAATTTAAAAAATCATAAATTATGGCACTTTTCAGTTTAAATCTACTTAATTTATATTTTTATCTACATCTGCAGTTGGACGAAAGAAGGTCATAATCTGAGATTCTATACCCAGCTCCATTGTTTTAATGACTGTAGAAAACGTTCGTTGGGTAGATATGTCATTAGGCGTCAAAGGTGCCGTTGAGGAACGGGGCTGCGTCGTATCTCTCATATCTTTGGTTTAATAAATTTTTGCTGCGATCCAACTTGCGATGGTTTTGGTTTCATCCAAGAACAGGATCACGCTACTTCTGTACAAGCGGGCACCTCACTACGTCTATGTAACCACATTACCAACGCCAATGTATGTTTGCATCCTCCTTTGCTTACTGCACAACCTTCACATTCCATTTTAAATTTTATTCTTAACTTCATTCAGAGATAATAGAGCCCCCGATTTATTATGGTTATTATTTTTTATCGATAACCCACAGCAATCTGACCGCACTAATAGACTAGTAGGAACTGACACTGACTAAACTATGACTGTGCCTACCTATGCATAAAATATCAATATACACGTAACCTTATCCTAGACTAAACCAGGTTTTTTGATAAGTCCTACTCGTACTTATCTTACGTGTATTTCATTGCCTTAAGTCCTATCACTCCATTATTATAAAACCAAAACTTATATTTAACGATTGCCATAAGTCCTATCACTCCATTATTATAAAACCAAAACTTATAAGTACTTAACGATACTTACGAATACCTAAGTAATTACTTAAGAAATAAGTATCATTTGGTCTCAAATGAAATAAAGGCCCTTAGGTAGGTAGGTACCTACTTTACCTAGATCCCTTCTCACTTTTATAATATTACTAGCGGCCCGCCCCAGCGTCGCAAGGGTATAAAATTTTCCCGGAAATTATTCGAATTAATCTCACCGTAAAAACCATCCTATCTCTCAAGTTGGATCGAACTGCACATGGTGTGCGAATTTTATTATAATCGGTTAAGTGGTTTAGGAGTCCATTGAGGACAAACATTGTGACACGAGATTTATATACTTATATTAAGATTAACCTACCTCCTACAAATAACGTAATGCAGAGGTAATTAATTAGATTAATATCTCGTTAAATGTAGGTATATTTACACTTACCTTGTAAGTTTTTGCCCTTGGATTTCTGCAATAATATACCTACTTAGCATGGTTTGTGAAATAATCCGCAACCATAAGTAAATCGACTTTCGGAACATTATTTGATTGTCCACGTGAAAATCCTGGTTCCATGTTGGGTGGTTGGTTGGTATACCATTCATAAAAAATTACAAATGTATCGAAATTAACAAAAGTAAGTTTACAGAGCTAAGCAACCGCCGCCCGCGCGCCGTCGTCGTTCGTCGGCGACAACACAACCGGCGACGTGACGTCACAGCCATTACTCGACGGGCGCAATCAGTTTTCGCGCGTTCCCATATTGATTTGCTTATAAATAATTCAATTTTTGAGATATCAACACAATTTTTTCACAGTTAGTCTTATTATTGCTTAAAGTTTTAGTTAGGGCTGAAAAAGGGGAATAAAATTTGATTTACATCTTCCTCATTGTTGAACAGCCGCAGTACAAAACGATGCTGTTTTACAAAACGAAAGCAAAATACATGTTGTGCTGAACACACATAATCTGGTACAAAGTCATACATGCAGATAACATGACTTCACCTTCCTTTGTTCACGTTAAACTAGGTACCTATACGACTAGTAAAAACAGTGTTGCCAGGTCTTTGTGCAAAGTCCATAAATCACAGCTCACAATATGAAAGAGGTGATAACAGCTGACAGCCAATTAATAACCAATAAAATTCCTGAATTTTCGCCCACGTAGAGGATCGACCACACGTTAATTAACAAGGGTAACGAGCTGCCGGGAACAATGAAGCCTGAAGCCAGTGTGAGGTAACCTCTGTGAAATGGAGTTTAGTGTACAAACTGTTACAAGTAACTGTATTATAACTTAAATTTTGGATTCAGAAGCTGCAATCACGATCTAATTTGTGCAAGGAATATCAAGGAATGTTTCTCTAGTGTATAGTCGACTTTGTAACATATTTTTTTGTGATTGGGGTAGTTTACCCACGCCATGTACAGGGCTTAATGTATCTTTTATATAAAAATTAATCGCTAAATGTATTATTGGTAACATAATTCAACAACGCCTAGACCAATTTGGTCACTTCTTTTATTTAGATGTACGTAGAAGTCCAAGGTAGGCTAGAAAAATATACTCATTGCCGGGAAAGCATTAAAAACAGCCCTTTTCTCGAAGCCGGGGCTGCTAGTTAGGACATAAAATTAGATTGATGATGTTTTATGAAAAGTTATATATTTAAAAACGAATTGTGACTAATATATGTTTTATCTCTTAAAATTTTACAGAATTGACTGAATGACAGAATAATAAATAAATATTTCCGGATATTCCACAAAACAAAATCTAGCCCGGTGGTAAGCTCTAAGCTTGTGTTACGGTTACTAGACATCTGATATACTTAATATAATAGACAAGCATATATAGATATTTTTTATTATACATATTTAAAACCAAGCAGAAAGTGCTTGCAGAGCATACTAACATTTCGCCCTACGGCGGGAATCGAATCCGCTACCTCTTTCGCCTTGCGAATCTAGTCTGAATAATTTAAGATTCATTACATAATCATTACATATTATTACATTTTGCACTAATATAAAGAAATCCTACATAGGTTTATACCTTAGAAAATCCGAGTATTACATTCTATTATGCACTTCATTGGGTATTTTAGTAGCTATAATCAGTTTCAATTCGTAAATTTGTTATGTGCAAATTATAATCAGCCCGAGGTAATTCAATTCCAAAATTGTATTTGACAAGTTCATATTCAAAACGAAAGCCGTTGCTCGCAAAACTAATGAGAAGGGAGGATTTATTACTAATATTTGCTTTATTTAAGCTAAGCTTAATAATCTAACTCAAAACTGAAATAGACGAATACCTAATTCTCTGTAGGTAATACCTATTTTTGTATTTCTTTTTTAATTATTTTGTAAAACGCTTTAGTACTATCAATACATTTTTTTTTATTTTCAGTATTGATCTTCTTTTACATTATTTACTATCCTTAATACTTATGATAAAGAGTTAGTGATATTGTATGGGTATATTTCCTGCATTTACTAATAAAATAAAAACTATATTTTGGTTATTCTGTTTATCAAAGAAGGCTACAGACAACGGATACCATTCAACGAAAACAGAAGAAAATTAACAAACACTCTCGTCTTCAACTTATGTAATTGAAAACGTTGAAATGCACTCTAAATTTACTTGAAAAGTGGTCAAACTTTTCTGGGACTGTGTGTATACTTTTGTGTCAAACTGTCAGTCAGTCTTTTTAATCGGCATACGATATTTTTACGATAAAAATTCATATTGAATTTTTATCAATTGTTAGCCGTTCGATAGTAGTTCTGTGAAAGATTTTGGTGTGAAAGGCTTTGAAACGCTCAAAAATTACATAAAGCTTTTAAAAATCGAAATAAGGACAGTACAGGAGTTAGATTCTGCTCACGATTTTTTTCCATGCATAAACAAAAGCTTAGCCTTTTATCTCAAGTGCGCCAAAGATTGCATATAGAATATCCAGAAAAATATTTTTAAGTCTACAAATAATGAAGATTTAAATTGTGATATTAAAAAATCATTGTATCGCGCATCATCTGACATCATTCGTTTTTTAAATGCCGGTTTACTCACGATGTTAACCTTTACCGTTAAAGCACGTGTTTAAAGCGTATTATTTTGTTGCCCATAGGTATCACAGTATACTAGTGCAATTTATGCATGAGAACTTTTATATCACGTTATTATTTTTTCGATCTTAATTTGCAAATTAAACCTATATTTAAGTGGATTCTTGGAAAAACCTAATAAGAAATACTAATATTTTACGTCTTAAAACAATGAAATAATGGAATGTGTTTATTTTATAAAGTAGTTACTACTTTATAAAATACGGCGGCTGGTACCTACTACCGTAGTACCAGATCTCTTCCAATCTTGCATTTCAGAATGAAGCTTCTGGATTGGCGATAGTTCCGAGCCATTCCATTTTAAGGTAGTGATATACTAAAATGCAGTTTAATTTTGTAACATAAGAACGAGCCGCTAGCCAGTTTGTCACAACCTAATTAAACAAAAAAAAAACAAGCTTCTCGACATATTGTTGATACTACGTGCGAGCGCGGGCGATTCTCGTAGGTATTTCAACATAGAGTGAAAATAATGTATATTCCGCTCGGGTGAAATAAGGTATAGTTCGTACATCAATTTCGATGAAGGCGACCTTTGCTTCACTTGCTGTTATGGGCTCCTATGTAACTGGCCAGACCAAACTTCTAAACACTCTGCGGCGTGTGTGTAGTATAGCTAACCCGCGGAATTGTAGGTGTTCTTGTAGGAGGGCTTAAGTTTATTTTACGGAATTAACGATATTTATTTAGAAGTAGTTAATGTTCACCCTCAGTGTACGTTATCAACGTTATGCCGAACAGTGTATCAACGCTTTATCCAGTAGTTTTTCACTCGAAACTGGGCTATGGGGACACGGCATTCAATCTGTCCCGGCGTGATTAAAGCGCCCATCAAAAGATAGGTTACGTTTTTCCTGCCGTACGTTTCACATGTCGAATAACCCTTTCAAAGCTTACAGGTTAAAAATGGGTGCAACTTTTGTTTACCGAAACGTTGGTACTGGTTTATATACATTTTATAAGAGTGAGATGAACTTGCACCGTATACACTCTTTGCAATAAAGAAAAATTTAAGTGCAAAGATTTAGTTGGAGCGATCACCCATCTAAGTACTAGCTGCACGCTGGTATTTAACCTCATAAAAATAATGTTTGTTGAATGGGAGACCCTTTATGTATTTCTTTATTATGATAAAAAGATATGGCCGTATTTGTTGCTATAGCGGTAGCAGATATACATCATCCCTCAAAATTACAATTCTCTATCTGCACGGTTCAGTTCAGTTCAGTTTCTTGTAATTGGACTTTGCGCTTGAAGCGACAATTTGCCAGTGTCGAGTTACATAAAATTATAAAGCGAAAAAGATGTTTACTCAGTTAAACGCCATTTTGCGTCTCGATAAAATCTGCACAGTTCTGAAGACTGCCTGGTGACAGACTGACAGATTGACAGACGACAAAGGCTCAGTAATAGGGTTCCATTTAACTCTTTGGATACGGGACCCTACAAATAATGAAACCCGTTTTAAGTCTCCATGTATCAAGATAAAACATATTCATAAAGTTCAGTCTCTATTATATGAACATTTTATCAGCATGACAGCAATTTTTTAAGCTTTAAGACCGATATAAGAATCAACTTTACTTTGACATACACAGTACAGTATTAAAAAGCTTATTAAAATTTTAGAGGTTATCTGGATAGATAACCTCTAAAATTTTATGCACGTTGAACGATTCAAACTTTTATAGAAAAAATACTTCATACTTTACAAAACTTCAACTAACATGCCAAAATTATAATGATTATCTACGGCAGGTTTATTCCATTTAAAATCGTTAACATCTCAGTTTTCTTTGAAAAGTAACTTGTATTTGGTGCCATCAGATATCATCATTAATTAAGCTCAAGGATGTCCACAGCTGGAGCCTAGGCGGGGCTTATACCCTATTCCAAAACTCAGAAATTGATCATTATGATACCCGTTTTAACACTCCCTATATAAAGATAAACCAAATTCATAAAATTCAGTGACTCTATTTTATGAACATTTTATCCACATAATATCAGCAATTATTTAAACTTTTTTTAAGACATACACTGTGTTTATAATAATAATCAATTCAACTTGTTGCACAGTAGTAGAATTTTAAAAGTTTTTTATAACTACACTTAAAGAAATTGGTTATTATTCTTATTTTTATTCTTGAATCTTTGTTCTCAATTTTTCACCCTTTGCAGCCTTTGTTTTGGTTTGTTTGTAGGATAATCCGCCTCTGTAAGAACGTCGGCCCTTTGCTACTAAATCATTAATACCTATATATACCCATTTTCCATGTAGAGATAGCTTAGTAAAATATTGAATAGTATGAAACATGCAAGTCACTGTTTTGACTCATCAAAGTCAGGACTGATTTCTTTTTCTTTAATTTTCAATATTTTGTGCCTGCCAAAATATTTTTAAACGTTTTTTAACTTTAAACTTTATAACGTTTGAGTGGTTATATCTATAATATACAAATCTGAGACAAGTATCCTTACTCGTATTGCTTAGAACTGTTGTAGATAACGATAAAGTTGTATTCTCATACATTTGACACGCGATTGACAAACTCAAATGTATGTCAATACAATTTTATTGTATTCTACAACAGTTGTAGGTAATGCTCAGTAGCCCTACCACGAGTTGCCACTTACGACTATTGGAGATAACAACATGTTTAATTCCCATGCATTTGACAGATTTTTCACAGCTAAAATGTTATCTTTATGGGTCAAATGTATGGGGTCACAACATGTAATCTTTAACAGACGTCAGTGGCAACTCGTGGCCCTACCATGAGTTGCTACAGAGTCAGGATAAAGAAAAAGAACAGTAAATTAATAAAATAACGTTATTGTAAAACACTTAAAATAGGTATTGGTTATGGTATACAAAATGTATTCGGCTAACACGGTATGTACAAGAACGCGGAAGTTTGAATTCTTTATGCTAACAGCTCCATAAAAAGTAAGTAAGGTCGTTGCTTCGTGAAAATCGTTGCTTTGGAGACTATTTTGAGGTTATACCAATACAATTTTGCGATAAAACATTTTATGATATTCGCTCGAACTCGTTAACGATAAGTTTAGTTTATACAAAAGTATTAGATAGATAGTTTAACTTCCAAATATTTATAATCATAAACATTTGATTAATATAGCTTATTTTGGAGAAATAATTATTAATACCAACCTAACCTAAAACGCTCACGAGAAGTGATCGCTTTATAGCGATAAGACCGAATTATGTAAAAAAAATTATCTTACTCGTTATTATGTGTGTTTGTTTCTGTGTGTACAATAAAAAGTTAATTGTATTATTTTATTATGTTTGTTCTATAAGACTTTTAAAACGTTCAAGTATTTGCATAATTTGTAAATACCTATGTACCTTTATATTTTGTTTGTGTCATATCTGTTGCATTGTCTCGTATATGCGAAAAATAAACGTTTTTCTATTTACGACTTTGAACTCTTATATGTTTAATATTTCAGTCTAAAATACCAGTTATTCAGAATAACTAGTTCCAGAAACCCGCGATTGTGTCACATTGCTAGTGGCTATTGAAAAATGCGATCGGATAGCAGCACTTCGCGCCCGGAGTGGAAAACGCGTCCATGCGTCAACCGCTAGATAATGATTCAATTTATGGTCCATTAAGTTCCATCCAATGAACTAGAGATCACACGTGATTGTGATTATTTGCTCACTGGACTTTCGTGAGGATACTTACAGGATGTATCTATATGTGTGAGTATACACGAGTATAATTTTTTTTTTAATATATTTATATTGAACAAACAACAAACCTGGGAGAGGGCGTTAATATATGCGACACAGTCTACAGACTAAATGCGTATATTATCGTAGTGTAGTTATAAGAAACTTAATGTTATTATTTTACAATAAAGGTACTATATTATATATACACATATTTCATCAAATATCCCGTCAAATAAAAGAAGGTGTTTTGTTTGTATTACGCGGACACTAAATATCTTATAAAACATTATTAGTGATGGTTGCTATTTATTATATAGAAATGTATATTAAGCACCCAAATTGGTTAACTTTACACAGATACTGTTTGTTTAACAGAATTTAATATCCTTACAAACAGTATAGTAAGATGTTATTGCAGTGAAGATAATGTTTGCAGAATAAATACGAAACTTCATAGAATTCGTTTTAATATTGAGATGTATTATTGAACTTTATGTAAGTGTACTCAGTTCAATGTTAATATTAAAATACGTTTCCAATTTTTCGATGGATTACAAACAAAAACACCGTTATACGATTATTTTATGCATTACACTAATAACTGTAAACACAAATAAAAATCCAGATTTAATTTATCTGTCGTAGCGCCTGGTTGTAGCACACTATCAAACAAGAAGCGTAGAGCTTCTACAGCTACGGCGTAGCACTTCTACGCTTGCACGAATAGTGTTGTCCTTACAATTCAAATTGTGACGATTTTTCACTATTGTTTTTCAAATATTTTAATTAAAATTTAAAATTATCATGAAGTATTATTATTATTCTAAATATTATTTAAGATACGTAACTTGACGAATTATCTATTCCTACAAATCTTTAAACCAATCGAATTCTCTGTGTTTGCTTTTTGTTTATTTTTAAGGATTTGAGCTAATTAACAATTAGATGTTAATTACCCTCTCTAGAACAAGGTCGAAGTACTACCCATTTAAACTTTAATTAAATTAGTAAACAACTTCTCATTGGTAATAACAGTTCGGCTATTAAGGTGCTTGACTCTCGTAATAGCACATTAGCAAAATTCTAATGAATTCACCTTATTCGCTTGACGTTCTAGTTAAGTTGGAGCGTGGGTGGGGTTCAAGTACTTAAGGGTGGTTTGAATTCATTTAGAAACTTGATAATGTGTTGCTTTTATTCAAAATATCACGTTACCATTTCATGTTTTGCTACACTATTCGATTTATGTACGTAAAAATACTTTATAAATTTTGTTAATTGTTAACGAAATTGTGTTGTTACTGATTACGTCCTGATAACTAGTTAAAACATTAATTATTAAAATGATCATTCAGTATAATCAAGTTTTAGTGGTCATAATAGTTTGCTTTCAAAATAACTGATAACTGTTATCAACAACTATAAAGCCGTTAAAACGTTGTTGAAATAAGTTGTTTCATAAACGCCCACCACTATTCTCCTAATATGAGAATAGTTTGTTCACAAACTTTACGAATACTATTTATGATCCTGTTTTATTAATTTATTTAAACACTTTATTTGTACAAAGTTGAATTGTGTACCAAAAGGTGGGCTTCATGCCTAAGCATTTTCTACTTGTTTTGTTGGTGCGTAGTTTGTTGTCTGTTTTAAAATTAAATAACCACTGTGTCCTACGTCGAATTTAACTAGTTGTCTCACATCAATTCTATTATTTATGCATATTTTCATGTTGGCCATATTATGATGAAAGTTTAATCGATTCACAAATACAAAGTCAAAACACTATAATTACTTATATATAATACTTAATTTCCGTTTGTGTAATTGCTCGTTAATTATCCATTACCTGTAACAAATAACATATAAATTAGGTAATTGGGTCAATACGTTAGTATATTAATATCAAGAAATAACTTAAATATATTTGTTTAAGGGTAGCTTTTAGCAGATAAAACCGGCAACCGGCAATAAATGGCTCATCATCACTGCATGAATGCACCAGGATGGCGGCTATCAGAGAACAATGGCGGCGTGTTGTAAAGCTTTCCACCAACACCCGAAATGATGATCACGACCACTCTGTCAAGAGTGTAACCGAGAAGAAGTAAGAAACCTTTAGCTGCTGTGTGAAGTGTCTGTGTGTCTGTCTGTTTGTTTGTCTGGGTCATCATAGCTGCCGAACGGATGGAGCGATTTTAATTTAGTTTTTTTTTTGTATGAAGGTGAGTTTGGCGCGAGTGTTCTAAGATATGTTTCATGAAAATCAGTTGTGCTGTTTAAAAGTTATGGGGGTGAGAGTAGGGAAGGAAAACCGATAATCTGCAAGTATACTCGAGTGGGGTATCAAATAAGAGAGGACTTTTAAGGAAATTAAAGCACTGAAATAGGAATTTCTCTTAAAATTAAAATTTAGTTTTATTAAAATAATGTCTTCTTAGTTTCATGTCATTATTTGTAAATGAACTTATAGGTGCTCAAGGAAGTTGAGTATGCAAAATGTGAGACCGGCAAATATGCTGAAATTGTAATATTATTGTATTAATTTAATTTCTGTTTATTTATTACAAGGATTGGTTAGTCAGAAGTGTTCTTAGCTATATTTTTTTTTATACACACCGGTTAAGTCATTTGTAACACATGAGGAGTGAAACTAATCAAAATTTATATATTTATATAAATTTTGATAGATACAGCCACTTTAATGAAATTCGGTTTAGCTTTGGCTACTGCTATTTGTCTTGCTTCTTTTGTTGAAATCTATATTATGTTATAAAATAAATGGACAAACAAATCCGCTGGCAACATCATAATCTGCAAGCTTTTCGGCTATGCACAGAAAAAATTCATTTCCAAACTATGCACAGAATGCGGTCCCCATAATTTCATCCCGATCTTATGATTGTCTTAAACACTTAAACTCAACCATAACAAACTCCTTAGTAGAATTAAGGTTTCTTTGGCTTTTTATAAGTGATTGTTTGATTTTTTAAATTAAATACAAACAGTTGGGTAGCACACGTAAGAGAAACGAGGAGCCAAGTTTAACACTTTGGCCATTGTAACATGAACATCGTAATCCTACGCGGCCACAGGCCAAACCTTCGTCTACATTGTATGCCAGCAGTGGCCGCACACCGACCAATATAGCCATCAGTGAGCTAAACATTTACTATTATTTAGACTCATGCCAAAAACAACATTGTAATATATATATATATAAATCATTTATTTCAGGCATCTAAGGCCCATATAAACATATACCTTACAGACTAACATACATAAAAATATAAATCTTATAAACTAAACTAAAGTGTTAGCATCGTGGATCATCTGTTACGGCGGTGTCGCCTTGCAGTGTAGGCGACCGATGAACCGTCGAAACTTGACCCCTTGCGGCCAAAACTGCTCACTCAGGAACGTCGACAGATGTTGAGTTGGAACCCGCACCATAAATGAACCGAAGCTCACATTTCTGCGAGATTCCAACCTTTCGACGCGAACCAAAAATGCAGTCTTGGTTCGGATGTATTCTACCACAGCCTCGGAGTTCACGGTGTGCGAGACACGTGAGATGTAGATTGGCGTGGTAGGTACTTCCGCTCGGAACACAGAGTTTCGGTCCGAGGGCCCAGTGCCGCACTGATTGCGGCCGTTAGGTTTACGGCACTTGCGAACAACCACGGTATAGCCCTCCGCGTCACATGGCGTCTTCCCAGAAGCCGGAGCAGGCGCAGCATTACGTGGTGGCCCACAAGGCTTCTTTGTCCTCTTCCGCCTTGGTTGCGGGCGCGGTGCAGGCGCGGCAGCAGCGGCGACGGACGCATAAGCGCGCGCGGGGGAGGAGAGGCAGGGCACGTGCGCATTTGTCGGTCTCTCACTCGACGGTGCGGGGATCGGCCGGAGGCTCGCGGCGGCGGCCGGCGACTCGTCCAAAACTGTCGTAATGACATCGCTACGAATTTTACATAGTTACGGTTATGTTATGGCACACTCCCGAGCCAAAACCGATCAGGCTCGTACAGAGACCGGGCCGGTGCTACAGCGCGTTAGCAGAATATCCCCTGACGATTAACCAGTAATTATGCAAAATGCCTCGCTTCGGCATTTACATAAACACACGGCTACAGGTTGAGCCAAAGTGAACATAACTATGCTAAATAATAAGGTTTGTTTTTGCATACATTTAGACCTTTTGCCGTTTTGTGGGTTTGCTTATCGTTGAGTGAATTATTTAGCATTGATTTATTCAGATGTTTTCGCATATTTTGTTGTTCTAGTTTAATCCTATTGTAGGATTTTGTTGTACAAACAGGACGTTACTTAAAAAATAAAAACAGACTTGTAAATTTCCCATAATACACATTTTTATCTTCTTAAGTACGAGTACATACATAAATCAATTATTTTGAAAAAGAATATCACTATAACGCATTGTTTGTTTTAAATAAATATCAGTATGATTCTTAAAAAACTCTCGAAGCAAATATTAATTACGGAATAAAAACGCGAATAAAATGCTCTAAGAATTCATTAAATAAACACAAACAGCGATTTGAATATAAAACATCTTAATTAACTGTAGTAAGTCTCCACCAAGAAATTTAATTACACAATGGCACTGAGTCTCGCTTTGCCTTTCGTTTTATAAACAGTTCCTCTTGAACGTTACTTGAAGACAATAAACCACTGGACTTTTATAAGGCAAATAAAATCTGAGATAGATTATGAAATCAAACATAAAAATAATATACCGTCCTCCAAAATGTATGTAAATCACTTAATAATTAAACTTTTAGAAAATGCAGAAAAAAAGTAGAAATAAAAATTATACAGTTTAGTAAATAAAGGCACATGAAAGCCATTTAAATGTCCGTTATTAACAGTTCCTAAATTAAAATGATTTAATATAAAAATTATCAAACATTTCCGGACAATTCACACAGTTACACTTAACCCTAAATTAAGAAGAGCTTGTACTTGCTTCTTGTAGGTGTAAGGTGACTGATATACTAATACTATAGAATAATAAATTACTACGCTAATCATTATACATATGATACATAGAAAACATCCAGACCCGAAAGCAGAAATTGTAGATCGTACAAAATAATCGAACCCACAAACTTTTGCGCCTCAGCTGGACCTTCGCCCACCAAGCCACAGAGGTTCAGAAGAGCTATATGGATTATTTAAATACTAGGGTAAATTGAATTACTGAGATAGCTGTTAAAATTTCAAATTGTCTAAAAGTTTTAAGATTCTCGGGGAAACTCCAAAGATTCAGTTCTTGTTGACTATTTAGGCCTTCTTAGAACATAGGACTAATTATATTGAGCATAGTTAATACTATTTAGTTCGAATTTCAATTTTTCATCACTCCGAAATTTGCATGATGACCTGACCTGAAGGGCATTGAAACAAAACAACACACTTATTTACCAACTTAAATAATTACTACTAAATTTACTATAACATTATGATGTATCCTTTGTCAACACTTCATATTCCCGATTCTAAAGTTTAGCTTAGTCGATATTTCACTAGGGGGATGTAACATGTCACAGATGTATTGGCGTATAGAAATAAATAACAAAAATTCTATATACCTTCTATATAGTTATATTTTGCCATAGAAACGGCGCTTAGTCAAATCATTCAAAATGCATCTCCGAAGTTGTCGATGTTCTAAACAATGGAATCCAATAGTTAACCGTTCATTGTTTTACAGAACGCAAAATGAATGAATGAGAAATTTATTAAATGGGAGAAATGGCTACATAACTTTGCCAATTTATTTGTTTGGAGTTCCGCGGTCGAGCGTCGCTAGGTAAGTTAGATTAGTTGGATCAGTAGGCGCATTCTGTAAACTCACTTCGATCCTTACTAAGCTGAATCCGCGGTGATTTAACAGTTTTGTATTCTGTAAAACTCGATAGCGCCTGTAGCGCCTCAGTGACGAGCGTTCGAAGTGAGCTCGGTCACTTGAGTGATTTCGAGTTC
Organism: Gymnoscelis rufifasciata; assembly: GCA_929108375.1. Classification (NCBI taxonomy): domain Eukaryota; kingdom Metazoa; phylum Arthropoda; class Insecta; order Lepidoptera; family Geometridae; genus Gymnoscelis; species Gymnoscelis rufifasciata. Next base: position 4,106,455 of record OV815320.1, read on the forward strand.
GGATTCGATTTTTTACAGAATGCGTCTGCTGGTCGCACACAGGTTTCATGTATAGATTTAGGATGAGAAGGTGCTAATGTGTAATTTCATTTTCAACTTTCTACAAGTCAACATTACAGCACCGATAAAAGGAAAGGAACAGTTTCCAGTTAACTTACAGTCACTATTATCTACATACCGGTATTATTTTAAACAGAAATGAGTACGTCATAAATTTTGTATTGGACTTATACATAGGTTTAAAATCGTTTTGAGCCTATGTCCTGTTAGAAGACTGCTAGGGTAAGCAAAGAATATTAGATAAAATAGAGTCAATAGGTGATAAAACCGTACCCGGATTTGTCTATTTATATCGGAGTCAAAGTCGATCAAGTTGCTGTGTAAGTTTCTAATATTACAAGTTATAGGAGTGGTAAGAAAAAAATTACCTTTAACGAGGTTGATGAAACTGTATTAAAATTTATAAGCAAGGAGTCAGGGGACTTTTGCTTTGATAATTATTACAATTTGTTGAATTTTAAATTAGTTAATTTAATTTGAATTTATATAATTAAAAATGTAAGATTACCCGAACGAAACTAGTCCGTTCAATATTGTTTAATATAAATAATGAACGTATTGTAAATTATAGATAGTTGGACATAAAATCATCATCTCGTATTCTCATTATACAGCGTAATATGCTCAATGGCTTTGCTTTTATATAATTCGGCAATGCTTTCCCCGCCAATAGTTCCTCCATCTATAACTCAACCCAAAGTTAACTATCGCCATTTTCATAACGAGGTTAATCGCTACCCTATTACCACAAGGAAAAGGCTCATAAATATAAAGCAAGAAGGCAATGACTGTCAACAGCAGGCTCTCACCACATTGTAATTATTACAGCTATTCGTGTCCTACGGGCCGTTGCTTCCACTTCCCGTTATATCAATCTGATAAGTCCTGAGGGGCGATGCGTGCTTTGTGTATGTGCTATGTGTGAGTTTATAATTCATCATCATCATCATGAGTCTTCTTCTAAAAATAAAATGGGTGAAGGGGGGAGGTAGACCATAACCGACCACGCTGCGGGTTGTGGTAGTACTAGAACCTTTTTCGTTGCTTGGCAGGGAGCACCACAAGGCGATAAGTTTTGCCTGGGTCTTAACTTGTGGCAAAACATCATGTTTGACACGTTTCACGAGTTTTGTGACGTCAAAATAAATGATGATTGAATTTGAATTTGAAACACCTTTGTCCCCGATGTGTCTAATCTGTGATGAACTCTACCTACATCTGAGACGAAAAATGGCTTGCAACTAACATCTTTTTCACTTTATTATTTGATTAACTGGCAAACTGAAGCTTCAAGCGCAAAGGCCAATTATTAGGAATTGAAAAATTTAACTCTATCTGCCACATCATTAACGGCGATGAAAATAGCCAGTTATTATCTTGTTACAGCTGATGATCTGCCCATTATAATATTAAGCCGAGAAGTAATATTTATTAAAGTTTTGGCACACCAAATGCATGCTCAATGTATTTTTAATGACATTTGTAGGCCTTATAAAGTTATAAATATTCACAATATTGTTTTAAAAAGACAATTTATTTTATGATTTAAGATCATTATTTTTGTTTAAATTTAATCTTAATTATTGACTTTGAGATTTTTTTATATATTTTTGCATATTAAGACAATATTGAGGACATTTATAATAATTTAGTTAGTAAATAAGAATTGTAATTAAGTTTATTGTCTTAAATATAAAATTTCCATGTCACAATGTTAGTTACCGTACTCGTCCGAAACGGCTTTACTGATTTTTACCAAATTTTATATGCGTATTCAGTTAGTCTAAGAATCGAATCTTCTTATATATAAAATTCTCGTGTCACAGTTTTCGTTCCCGTACTCCTCCGAAACGGCTTGACCGATTTTCATAAAATTTTGTGAGCATATTGAGTAGGTCTGAGAATCGGCCAACATCTATTTTTTATTTTGCAAAACAACGTCAGCTAGTAAATATATTAATTATTAATATATTCAGATACAATTTAAAATTGTGAATTGAGTAAATTTTATGAAATATGACAGCTGTTGAATATGTCGAAGTCCGTGATCATTGTGCTCCTATACTCAGCTTGGCGAAGCCTTTGATGTGATGTAATCAGTGTGTCTTTGATCCGTATAGTTCAAATGGAAACGCCTCACTCGTTTTAACTTTTCAGTGTCGTCTTACCCTTAAAGTGCCGTATTTGTAGCGTATTTTTGCAATAATGTGCTATGGAATTGTATAATAAGTGTAGATTTTACATGTAAAATAGTCAGATAGTCAGATAGTCAATTTATTGGTAAAAATCATGTTTACAAGTCACTTTTTAAATTATATAGTAACAAATTATACAGACTTACATTTAGTAGTTAACTATACTAATAAATAATATTAAAAATTAAAAAATGTCACAATTAAAATAAAATAAAAATCAACACAAATAATTTACAATACAACAGATGTAATTTTTTTGTATGTCATAATAAGTTTACAGTTTGTTTTCGAGAAATTCCTCGACCTTATAGAACGCCTTTTCAATGAGCCATACTTTTAATTTATGTCTGAAGGAGTTTAAGCTAGGCGCTGCGACAATATGCTCCGGGAGTCGGTTGTAGACAGAGGGACCTAGCACGTGTGTCAGCTTGTCTGACCTCGCCAGCCTGCGCCCTACCGAGGCGAGCTTGTGCGCTCCGCGGGTGTTGTAGCGCTGGCCGTGCCCATCGCCGCGTGTTGTGAAGCTTTCGTGATTCGCGCGTACATACACTGCGACCTGGTAGATAACTATTCCAGGCAGAGTAATTATCCCTAGCGACTTAAAAAGTGGTTCGGCCGGTGTATCCCATGGTACGCCTGCCATCACTCTCACAGCCCGTTTTTGCATACGGAAAACGCGCTCCCTATCAGCAGCGCGTCCCCATAATTCAGCTCCGTACTGTAAGAGCGAGTGAACTGTGGCAAAGTAGCATGTCCGTACAACATCGGCCGATACTGCGCCTTTTACTCTGCGTAGGGCATAACAGGCGCTACCTATTTTGGCACAAAGTTGGTCAATATGTGAGCTCCATGTCAATCCCCTGTCTATATAATAACCTAAAAATATAGTCGTCTGCGTTTGCTCGATAATTGTAGAACCCACTGTCACAGATAGGTTTCTTACTTGGCGCCCTGAGATTGAAAAATGCATGAAATGCGTTTTTTTGAGGTTCAGTACGAGCCCATTCCATTCGAACCACTGTGCGACCTGCCTGGCAGCGTCGTTCAGGTATTTTTCAAGCTGATCGATGGAAGGAGCTTTCACCACTACAGCCACGTCGTCAGCGTACATGTATACCTCGCCCAGCGTTACATGTTCGGGTAGGTCATTAAGCAGCAGGGAGAACAGTATATTCGACACGGACGAGCCCTGCGCCAACAAAAGGTTCTTACCAGTGTCACAGGCTCGATCAAGAAGGGGTTCTAAATGCGTCAAAAAGTCTATGGAACTGATTAATGGCGTTCTGTAAATACAAATAACTAAAATATTTAATTCTATAAGTTCTATAGCGGATACTTCGCAATATCGTTCTATGGACATTTCAGATAATTCACGACACTCGATTGCTTTTATACCATTTTTAATAAAAATACAAGAACCTCCGCGGTTGCTTACTGTTCTGCAAAAACATGATATTATACTAAGGTGTAGCCGTCCAAGTTTACACATTTTAAGTAAGGTTCCATTAAATGATGTTCAGTCAAAGCTAATACGTCGCACTCAAGTTCATCTCGCAGCAGCACTTCCAGTTCCCGGGACTTTTTGTGTAACGAACATATGTTTTGGTGGCACACAATAATTGATGTTCGCTCTTCGGGAATTGTCGTTCGTTGAGGGATGTTAACCTGAGGGGGTGTAGATGCTGGCGTCACCGTCGGTTCCCCGCTGCGCGCGGGGACGGTAGGGAAACCAATCCGCGAAGTGGATCCCAGGAGGCCAGGCGGTCGGAGTCGTCACTGTCTCGTATACGCATTCCGGCATCCCGATGACGAAGGAGGCATGTAGCTCGGAACGAATTTTTCGTTTCTCTACAGTGTACTTTGCTACAGTAATGGAGTTGAGAAAGTTTTGTACCTGTTTCTCGGTAGTATCTGGCTTGAAAGACCAGGCCTGAATAAATTTAGACCTTTCTGCGGCCATGATCTCGTTCCTGTTGATACCGGTTCCGGTGGTAACAGAGCGTTGAGATTTTTTTGATTTATTCCTTGCTTCTACAATCTTCCATTGACCGTCATCGTTCACATTATTGGACAAGACCTTTGTAGAAATAGGTGTCACGGATTCTCCCGCTTTGCCGGTTTTTGAGTTATCCAAGTTTTTAGTTAACGATACCGGTACTCCGGTATCTTGTTGATCACTCTTTTGCGGCGGCGAAATCGCATTAGCTGCGCATACATTGCTGCGTTTTTTCCCAGCATTGGCTAGTCCGGCGATGGCGAGCGATGCATGCGCGCGCGCAATGCGAACAGGTCGCCGCATCGTTTCGGCCGGAGTCGATGTCTTGGTACAGGGGGCCGGCGACAATGACTTGCGCATTGCATTCGACGATATTTTAGATATAATCGCCGATTGCTCGCTGATTCGCGTTTCTAGCGAGTCAATTTTACTCACTAGCGTCACTATTGTTTTTTGAAGATCGCGCACAATGTTATCGAGCGAAATTTTCGACATTTTATATTTTTAAATAATTTCCGAACGCGGAACAGTGTTTGTAGTGTCAGACGAACGACACGCGACGCGACAAAACTCATTAACATAGCATTAGGTAGGTGATACACATTTAATGACGCTTCGCTTCCCGTTTTATCAATCTAATGAGTCCTGAGGGTTGATGCTTGTTTTGTGTTCTTATAATATGAAATGCCAATTCCTGTTTTTTCTCTTAATATTCTAAGTAAAAGAAGTTCTATGATAAACTAACTATGATGACGATGAAAAGAAGTCAGTAGTGTATGTCAGTAACTACACCTGCGCAGTTATATAATGAGGTTTACAAGAATAACATTATCTAAAGGCTTCAGCACATCAAATGCAGGACAGGAGCTATTTGAATGGGGGCCTGCGATTATTGTGTTATTGTGCGCCTGTCTCCTGTCAAAGAGCAGAAGCCTTTAATGTGATGTCATCATTGTAGTTTCGATGAAAAAAATTCACATATTTTTGCTCAGTTTATTGTGCGGGATATTTGTAGCGTATTATTGACCTACAAAATTGGAAAAACTGACAAAGCTCTGTTGTAATATTCGCTTCTAAACTCAGCATAAAAATTGAAGGGAACTATCATGACAATGTTATTTCCTTGATAATTTTTGGTTAACAAAATTTAGTTTTATTAATTTTAAGTTGGCCTGCCTATGCATGCCCTGTGCTTGTAAGCAAATAAACGTTTCGACTTTGACTTTTGACTATTATCTGAATAACGTGTTATGATGGATACTAGAAATAAATCGACTTATCTTGTTATATTTGCTGCCTTTATCGATTTCCTTATTTTTATATAGATTACATGTTCTATCTATAAGTAGCGATAACCGTTTCCCTTCAGAAGGGTTGTATGCTCGTTGATGTATTGATCCCGGGCATCAATAGATCGTTCAAAGAAACATGATCGAGCAGGCACTGGCCACATTGTAATTATTAGAGCCGTTTGCGTGCTATGGCTCGTTGGCTTCCGGTCCCCGTTATATCAGTCTGATTAGTCCTGCGGGGCGATAGAGCATTGTTTATGTCCTTACCCGTTGTTGTCGTCGTTACCAGGTTCGCATGTCAGTCCGAGTACAAGAACAGAGTTCGAAGCGATCCCGTTGAAAAGAGGAGTTAGGCAGAGAGATGTGATATCTCCGAAACTGTTTACAGCCACTTTAGAGGGCTCTATATACAAACTACCAATACAAATATACACGTAAACTATGGGCTATAATAACAATAAAAAAATAAATAGATTATCTTTTATATCCTGATTATAACCGTGTACGAAGACAATATAAAACGAACTCTTACCCATTTAAAGGAAATTACTTGAACGTGAAGCCTGACACAGTAAAAGTTTTAAAAGTTCAAAAAGCTATATTCGTGTTAATGAATTATGGTTGAACTCGAAACAAGTTTAAAACTACAACCGTATCAAAAAAAGTTAAAAACCACTACTTGTAAATTTATAAGGTAAAGAAACTCTATGAAGTCGAGAAATAACTTTATTGCTATGGAAATTGGATCGCTGCAGTTAACTGCTCTGAGAAGCAACTGTTCGTAATTAGATGCCTGGCTTTGATGTTCGACTGAACGAAAGTAGCGTTGCACAAAATTGTGATGTTTCATATTAGACCGGCTATGTAACGTTATAATCGGGGTTCATGTGTTTGTATGTTTTACAAGCACTTTCTCTTTGATCTGGGTGTATAATACGTATAATAAAAAAATAAATGAATTATGAATTATAAATTATATATGTATGTCTATTATATTAAGTATATTATCAGATGACAAGTAACCGTAACACAAGCTTAGAACTTACCTTGGGGCTAGATGATGTAGTGTTGATTGTCAGGAAATAATATTTAATTTTTTAATTGAATGGATTTCATGGGAAAAGATATGTTTCTAAGTTAAAAAGGATCCTTTGTAAAAGTCATCTCTCTCATATAATTACGCAAGTTGCTTAAGCTTAGTTAGAACTATCGTTAGCTCTGTCCTAAGAAATTGGTATCAATAATGGAAAGTTAAGGTTTATACTTATCTTAACGGCAAGTCAAATTAAGAACTGGCGAGCCCATTAACTTGATAGTCATAGTCTATCGTTTACCATGGTAATATCTATCCGCGGTAAATCCATATCACCATATCCGGGTAACACAGTAAGTCTCGTACAAAATAACTTTTAACAACCTTATTGAACTGAAACATGTGTGTTTCAAAAAAAATAGAGGAGGAACGTCGTTGGACGTATTCTCTCAAAATACCTTTAAAACAACAACAAATCTGATTATAGCCGTAAGGCTGATCGCAGATAGAGAGATAAAAAAGAAAATATGTGTGTTTCAAACGACCTTGTTATTTGTTTTTTCCAACGAGGTTTTTGAGAATTTTGAGTATTTATTAAACAGAGTAGCACAAACTCCACATAAAGATGTAGGCCACACGGAACAACGATAAATAAATTACCCACGCTACTAGCCAATAGAAAATGTTCGATCGAACAAAATAAAACTATGAAAATATGACAATATAATTATGTTGTGTAGATTGTTTAAAAATATTTATTTATATAAAGTGTCTAAGTAAAAGCAAACCATTGATTTTCATAGGAGCACAGGGCATAGACAGGTCAACCTAAAAGCTATATAAACTAAAAGGTTCAATAAAAAAATTTAAATTATTATGGTGATCACATTGTCTTGATATTTCGCTTAATGTTTTTAACACAGAGCTGTGAAGTGAATAGAACAGCTATTATCAGTTTTTACAATTTTGGTGTTCTTTTGATGATACCATGAATGGATATTTTAGTATATAAGATTTATATTTGTATGTATGTTAGTCTGTAAGGTTTGTGTTTATATGGGCCTGGGATGCCTGAAATAAATGATTATTATTATATATTGGTACCAAGTATAAAAAAATTAAAAATTGTTTACCACCTTATTTTAAAAATTTACTACACAATGTTTGTCGCATGTAATATTGGAGTGTCTGTTGGTAAAATAAATGACCTGTTTTTACAAGATGCATTTGGATGTATGGTATTGATAGACTTTAATTGGTACAACAAAAACTACACCGAAAACACCAAAATTAAAATCACAAATAATACAAAATACGCGGTGAATAAAATGTATAATTTTTTATTTCTTTTGTTATAAAGTGTATAAATTACTCGGAATCTTCGACGTATGAGTACATCTAAAAACTATCGGTTTTAAAAAACTATGCAATATTTCGTTAGCATAAAAAAAACCGCGTGCAATTTTGTAGATTTTTTATAAGTAGAAATTATTGTACTATTTTAAGTGTATACATAGTTGAATTACGGGGAACTTTTGACGTATGAATCCATCCATAAATATATCCGGACTAATCAAACAGCATCACCTAACCCCAAAGTAAGCGGAGCTTGTACTATGGGTGTTGGGTGAAGTTGTGTAATAGTCTGCGGTTTTATTCACAGAGGCATCTAATAATCCTCGTGGATCAGCTCTGAATAAGCTCACATGTGACAGAACTACGCTTTAAATCCTAAAATCATGCAAATTCATTAATTTGTATTGAACGCGGTAAATAATAGAAACTGATACTGAGTTAACCTATTATAATTGTGGCTTTGAGGATTCCCACAATAGGACTCGTATTCTAAATAGAGTTTAGTAATTTAATTCGATATGTTTGTACTAAAAACATTGATCAAAGTGATCAACTGTCTGTGCCGCTTTAGTAAAAATGTTAAACAAATGAAAATTAGATAAACCATCCACACAGAAACATCTGGCCCCGTGTTAAGCTCTAAGCTTCAGTTTCGGGAACTAGACATCTGATATAACGCCCACCGCGCCACTGAGGCAGTTAATTACAATAACATATACCTATTGTTTTATGAAGATCGACTAACTAGATCAAGAAATATAACATCCCGAATAATTTAATCCCATTTCCTAGACGAGCAATAAACTTCTGACCTGGGTATAAAATTTAAAGTTTACTGCTTCTTCGAACTGTGATGAAATTTGATCAGCAAAGGAGACTGGCCAAAAGTTCACTATCGTTGTTTGCGAGACAAATCTCTATAAACGTTGCGCCAGCGGCGGATTGCAGCTCAATCAAAACTCCGCCACATCCGGTGACGCTCCCTTATATTGCAGTACACTCGACGGTAAAAATGTATAATAAAAAATGTCTATTAAATAAAAGGAGAAAGAGAGAGAAATACATTTATTAATCCACAAGTATTAGTATTAACAATTATCATTAAACTAGAAATAAACGATTCGAGCGCAATGTTTCCAACAGCGCTGGCATTGCCAGAATGACAGGCTTTCTTTCCGAGAGTGCCGTTCGACCAAGGGAAACTTAGTAAAGTTACAAGATACAAAATCATTTGTTTCCATTGGTTGGTTTTACAATGCTTAGAAATGTCAACATATAAACACAAACAAATAAATCATACATATAGAGCAAAGAAGCGATTAAAAACTCTAGCTGTTTATTGTTCTGATCTTTTACAATATTTATTTGTCAGTCTTTTTATATATTTTTAATTGTTGCAATTCTATGTGTATATACAAGATGTGCACCATCATTATTTTTCCAGCACAACCTCAAATTGCGCTCGCCAACACACCTACCTGCCTTGAATAGTATAATATTATGACGTTGAGTGTGTACGGGAGACTTAAGACCAGAAGTGGACGTTCTATGTTTGAAGAGCGTTGTGTACCAAAATGTTTGCCTCAGCTTGGTGTTGCTACAATAAGCTAGTATTGAATTTATTAATACGCGTTATAATTGTACAAGGATAAGTTTTGTTTCTACAAATTAAAGAGTTGCTCATTATATCTTATATCTTTTTCTGTCCTATGACACAAAAAAAACTTATATTTCGTTCTTTGTATATGGTATATAAATAATATATATATATACATATCATAGAAGCCGTGTTGGCTAAGTGGGAGGACACTCGACTTTCATTCCGAAGGTCGTGGGTTCAAACCCCGCCACGCACCTCTGGATTTTTCTTCTTGAGAAATTTATGTGCGCTATAAACACGTGCTTTAACGGTGAAGGCAACATCGTGAGGAAACCGGCATGTTCTGAGAACTCTAAAAGAGTTTGAAGGACATGTGACATTCACCAACCCGCACTTGGCCAGCGTGGTGAATTAAGGCCTAATCTCTCTCGTCAAGAGAGAAGTCCCTGTGTCCCAGCAGTGGGAACGTTAATAGGGTGATGATGATGATACATATCAAACTATCAGTTTTTGTCAACCAAGTCGGTGATACAATAAAACTATAACGTTGAATATCTCCAAAACTATAAAAAATCGGGAATCATACATGGGGGTTAAATCGATAGGTATTTAGGTCCCAGCTTTTGTTGATCCGTCGATCGTGTTACACCGTGTATAGTACCCGTAACTCAAGCTTATGGCTTACCACGGGGTTGTGTTGATGTGTAGAATTAAAAGAAATAATAATTATAATATATCGCATTATTATTAAACGTAAATGTAAACCACACTACTTCTTGCGACTGAAGCTGACAGTACACAAAAGCAAATATGAGGTCGATCGTCGACAAGCAATTCCTAGATTCCAGTTGTCTTCGCAGTTCTGCTAAGATACGGAAATGGATATGAACCCCCACTTTTAGTTTACGACGTCAGTTTTGGAGCTTATCCTTTAATCTTATCTTACTCAGGTTTATGTGGTAAGTTTTTATGATGGTTTAACTTCGACTGGTTTCGAAATGTATGTTGCTTATAGCGATATATTATGTATCGAGATTTAATGACAAGGTTAATAGCATAATAATAAATTACGTTAGTCTTTTTACATAGATTTTTTAAGGACTGTTTGCCTTTTTCATTTGAACTGTATTATTTTTTCCGCATTTAAGCATTAACATGCTTATATTTTTCTCAGTAGACAATTGACTATGTTTCACATTTTTATCGTATAAATTTATATTCTCCTTAAGACTTCCTCATTTACTATCAGTACTGCAGCATTAAAACAGTTAATTCATCGCAAAAATAATTTAAAAGTATTATTAGGTAAAAATATCTTAGGCCAAGTAGCACCAGTCCTTTTCGATGCAAATAGCTTACCCCAACTGAAAGATGTACTTATTCCTTTGTACACAGGGTCACGTGCATTTGATTGCCGTCTCTACAATTTCCTACGTCGATACATAAGGCTTACTGATTGCACCGTAGCGGGCATTCCAAACGCGAGTTATATTGTAATTCCTCACATCAGAGGTATCTGTTTGATCAAATACGTGCCACATTCCCTGACTCAATCAGATCGAGAATCGTATATCGAATAGGTTAGGAATTGGACTCGATTTTACATGCTTATCGATTTTACATGTTTATCGAGTAAGAAGGTTTTATGCATTTAACTCTGGTGAAGTTTTTAGTCAAAGATTGAGGAAGTGGTTTGCTTGAGTAAATTGAAAATGACTAAATTTATTGTAAGTTAAATGTTTATTATTATTATGTTTTCTGACTTATTATGAGAGAAAATCCTAATATCGATAGATTATTTTGCTAGAACACATTAGGATTAAAATTGCGTTAATCTATTACCATAAGGATGTTCTTTAGACCTACCACGAGTTGCCATTTACGACTGTTGGAGATTTTTCACAGCTTAAATTTTATCTTTATCTGTCAATGTATGAGATTACATGTGTAATCTCCAGCAGTCGTAAATGTCAACTCGTGGTACTAATTTGAAAAGAAAACACCTCATTGTGACTTCTTAATTAATCTTGAACATAAAAACAATATAAAAATAGCATAAAACTCAAAATAATGTTATAATTATTTAATGCAATATGTGTACCCCAACTGCAACACGTTCTTATTCCTTTGTACACAACGTCACGTGCAGTGCCTTCTCTACAATTTCCTAGGAATCGGACTCGATTCTAAGTGTCAATTGAGTTAGAAAGTTTTATACATTTAATTCTTGTGAAGTTAATAGACAAAGATCAAATTGGTCAAATTTGGAATTGGACAATATGTATATTAATCTACGATATAACTAAAACTATCTTAAGTACAAGATATTTGACTGCCTCAGTGGAGTGGTGTGCTGTCTTTTTCCTATTCGACTGTTTTATATAACTATTAATTTTTTCTTATATCTGTGGAAACTTATAATGAGCGGTTAGTTACACACTGTGTTTAGTATTTAGTTACCTAGCTGTTAGTTTTCCTAAAATTATAAAATAAAATAAAATAAATAAATAAAATAATAATTTTAGGGTTCTTTGCCCAAAGTGTAAACGTGGCCGTACTGAGAATTTGTCGTCTACCTCTCTGTCAGTCTATCTTCAGGCTGCATCTCAAGAACTGTGATATATGTTAAAGTGAAAATTTTGAGCCGTGAAATATTTATGTTGCCGTTATAGCATTATAAAAACATATAACTAATATTATAAGGGGGCTCCCAAACAAAAAACTAGTTTTTTTTATAAAGTTACGCGACGTTACGGCCGGTCAGCATTTGGGTGGGTGACCGCTCTTACTGCATCTTATTGCAATTAAAAAAATGTTTTATTGCAATTATGTTAATCCTGTTCACGGAACCCAAGGGTAGTCCTTGGGTTCCGTGAACAGGATTTATTGGTCAATCTCATACTTATATTTTTAGTCTTAGGCCCTCTGCTGACTACTTTTTACTACAGAAAGTTATTCACTTATTTTAAACCACACGCAGGTGGCAAAACCTGCCACCTGGTGTTTTGCCACCACCTGTTTATTATTATTATTATTAAAACCACAGAGCCTGCTGTTAAACCACGTTATAATTTGAGTAAAATCTAATGTAGCGTTAAAGCTTTACAACATAATACACCAATTTAATAATATTTATGTCTCCATACAGTATTGTGACTATTCAATGAATCCGAATAGTACTTACAATAAAAAGCTAGAAAACTCATTATTATCAATGAACCATTGCTTGAGCCTAGGCGGCAGTAAACCTACTTTATGATCACAATGAAACTGAACAGACAAACTCACCTTCCATTTGGAGCTTTAACAGCCTAGAAATTAGGGTTAAAACGCCAGCAAAAAGCGTAAAATGGAGTTTAGTTGCAGACTCATCAAAGGACGGTCTATTGGGCGATTTCTTTTTATAGTGTACGTTGACGCATTGCCCCGGGACGTTCAGCGTACACTTCCGATTCAGTTGTCCCATTAGAAAGTTTGAAGAGTTTCTTCATTTTATCTTTTGTAATTTTTTCGCTACTTAGTTTTACCTGTTTATGTTATCTCAGATTGTTTGTTTGTGTCGTTGTTAAAGTAAGCTAAAAAAGAAAAATATAATGTAATTCGCCGAATTAAATAATGTACATAAAAAAATCTACGTTGCTCGCAATAATTAATAATCCCTCGCGCGGGATTATCAATTATTGCGAGGAAAGCCCGATTTTGATCAAATTCTGAACGGAAATAGTTGCTTTCACAGCTAGTACCCTATAAAAGACCCGTCTACGGGCGATTGCTTTATAATGTGTACAATGACGCATTGCCTCGGGATGTTCAGTGTACACTTCCATGATTGCGATGTACCATTAGGAAGTTTGTTGAGTTGCTTTTGTCCTTTTTTTTCTACTTAACTTAGTATTACCTGTTTATGTCTGTATCCTGTCTCTCTTTGATTGTTTTGTTGTCAATGTTTTGCTATAATATTTAGCTCTACAGGGAAAATAATCAAATAAATCAGTATACTGTTTATAAATAACGTATAAAAAATTATTTATCTAATATATAAAATTCTCGTGTACCAGTTTTCGTTGCCATACTCCTCCGAAACTCAGAGAATAGGCCAACATCTATTTTTCATTTTGCAAAACAACATTTGCTGGGGTCAGCTAGTATTATATAAAATTGATATTGCTTGACAATCCAAACAGAATCATGGTATTAAATATAGTCGGAACAAAATATTGATGCTAATTTATTTTATAAATAATAGTGGCCCACGGTGTTGTTCGCGTTATAATGGATTTCCACACGTAAAATTAGTAGCCTACATCCATTCTCAGGCTCTTAGAGAAATTGTGTACCAAATTTTATTTAAATAGGTTCAGAAGTTTTGTCTTTTAAGAGGAGCAGACAGACATACAGAGTTATTTTCGCATTTAAATTATAAGTATTGATAAAAACAGTTGGGATCAATAAGCTGACCTAACATTTTTTTTTCTATGAAAATTTGTTCTTTTCAATAAATGTATTTAACGCGTTAAATGAGCATTAGATTGAACTTTCGAGGCTAAATTCAACCACTTTCAATTGCACAGTCAATAGAGCTCTAACTATGGCTCCAATGCTCAAATGGCAAAGTTAGAGCGCTACTAACTGGACTAACAATCAACATCGAAGATGCATTATGTATTTAAAAACTCTATCTAAGGGCAACAGAAAGTTTCCGAGCGTCGAGTAATAAACGAATAATTACAGAAGGCCGGCAGGCAGTGGAGGCGCGCAGTAAGTTATGACATCGTAAATTTGTCGGCTGTCACCGTCCTCGCTTGACACGCCGCCGGATTAGCCGGGTGCGGTGCAGCGGTGTATCGCTATAAAAATCTGATGAATTCAGTTCAAAATCAGAATAAATAATTATCATGTAGCCTGTTTCGCGTCAGAATTCTTTTGAGTGCGAGTAATAAACGAGTAATTACAGAAGGCCGGCCGGCGTGGAGGCGCGCAGTAAGTTATGACATCGTAAATTTGTCGGCTGTCACCGTCCTTGCTTGACAGGCCGCCGGATTAGCCGGGAGCGGTGGATCGGTGCATCGCAATAAAAGAGGATACACAATTTTAAATTCATAATCTATGAGCTATGTAGATTATGTAATATATCAGAAAATATTACATTATATTAAAGGAAAAGCATAAAATATCTCTCACAAGGGTTCGATTAAAAGTATGCGGTGGATTTATGATTTTATTATAATAAATATATACAATAAATATTTCCGGATAATCCACACAACTACATCTAGCCCCGTGGTGGTGGTCCGAGCTCTAAGCTTGTGTAAAGGGTACTAGACATCTGATATACCTAATTAATATAATTCACATACATACATAGATAATTTAGTTATTCATATTAAAACACAGACCACGGTGAAAGTGCTTGCATTAATACAGACACTTGACTTGGACCGCAACCTACGAATCTTGGAATCTAATTAATAAATTTTATGGAAATAATTCATAAATTTATATAATTTTATTTATTTTTATTGATTTAACAGTTTATCTGTATAATTAAATTCTTAAATCTTCTAAAGATTTAAGAATTTAGGTCTTATGGTAGCTTAACTAGGGCTTAACCACTTAAATAAAAAAATTGAGAAGCTAGATCATAAAATTATTACCCCTAGAAACCTACTTCCAGTCATAAATTTTCTAACGTCAATTTATTTTATTTACATATAAACTGTAAAACCATCCAAATTACTCCATATTACATAAGTTCGTATAGACCTTATTTACAAACTATCTCAGCTTCATCCATTCTTTAATTGAGTTCAGGGTATCAGTTCCCGGAACTAAAACCTATTAATTCAAGACCCTCAGAACAATGAAACGAGATTCACTACATCCAAATTCATTAGTGGAGCCTCTCTAAATATTCCCCTTTTAATTAGTTGCTGGCGAATTGCTTGATCATTGTTTTTGCCTTTTATCTGATACGCACATACACTACATATTAAATATTTAGAGGGTAAGTAAATTTAAAATTAAAAGGGATTACTTCTTAGAGTAAAAAGATCTATCTGATTGCACGTATTTACTAGCGCCATCTATGAAGAGGCATTTTAAGGTCCAGGAGGTTTTTTCTGTTCACGTCCGTAAGTGTTAACCCTCCGAATCCTTACACGTGACCTCCGGGTGGTGCTGAAAACAGTCTCTGGTGGTAGGCTTCGGCCGCGGCTTGTCACCGCCCTCCGGGCTGGGCCAGTGCGTGAAACGATTTTTTCGTGTTTCGTAATGTGGCCCGGAGAAGCCATCTACCTTCTAGGTCTTCATGCTCCATCTTAGACCACATCGTCACTTTACATCAGGTGTGGTTGTGGTCAAAGGAAGACTTTTCTAGCATAAAAAAAGGAATATTTATTTAAAGTAACATACGATTTTTCTGTTTTGTTGCTCACGTATTTTCTAATGAATTTCATTCTTGTTTCTCTTAATATAAGAGCCTCTTTGACCAATAAAATAAAAATAATAAAATGTTATTTTTAAATAACATTTTATTATTTTTATTTAATTTAAGGTTAACTAAATTCTTACAATAGTAATATGACATATTACTATTGTAAGAATTTTGTTAACTTTATTATACATTTTATATAACCACTATCTAGCACATGCCCATTATACACCTATTTTGGTTAAAGAAAATGACTCTTCGCTCTAACTATGTTAAAATAACACGAGGGCTCTTTCCTCCGGCTACAAATAACCTTTCAAATAAGTACAACCAGCACTAAGACTAAGGATTTAATTTTCCTAGAGATACGGCGAATTCATAGACATAAATATTAGGTAATCACTTTATAGAATACAACTATTTATAATTATACTATGATTTTAAAATAAATGAAATATAACTCTTAATTTAAAATTTAAAAAAAACCCCCGATTCCAATGTTTTTTTATGCTAATTACACAGACAGACAGACAGACACGTCAATCTTATACCACCCCTCTTTTTTTGTCGGTTAAAAATTAGAAGCTGAAAATCACTAATTAGACAACTGTTATCTAAATGTACCTGCGCATATTCAAGGCCATGCAAGTACCGTGTAAAAATAATATTACAGTCCAGGCTCGATTTTTGTTGTAGTTTATTAGGTTAATTAAAGTATATAGTAGAGTAATGTAAATAATATACAGCTAGTGTAGGTTAGCCTCAAGTTTAAGTCACCCGTAACTTCATTTCACTACGTTAAAGTACTCGTAAAACTCATCATTAGTTAAAATTATTTGACACTTTACTTGAGGGGGGTGAAAGAGAGCCTTATTATAATTGGACTCTGCGCTTAAACCGTGACAGTTAGCAAATCTAACTTTAATATAACATTCACATCATCAATCAACATCCGTATTCAGTATTAATTTATATAATCTTTAGTTTGCTTTGCATACACACAACTTAGACAAGTCAAACACACACTATAATAAAGTAATTTACTAATTACTTACATATGAAGTAATAAAGTTGTATAAAATTATTTTTCTGCTGTAAACGGGCATCGTCAATAGGAAAATATAATAGTATTACTTTATATTAAGTCAAAACCTTATTTCAAACTATACATCTATTATTGTACCATACTTCTGGCAAATAAATACATTTCATTTCATATCATCAAGATGTAAACATACATATATATAAATTTTATAAAATGTCATACCAAATAATTTCTAATAACAATATTTTTTATGTTACACTTACCTCTAAGACTTCGGTTAAGGTACAAAAAAATCTAAATTAAAAATTAAAAAAAAACAATTCCAATGCCTCAATTTCCTTAAACGTAAAACAACATAATATTATGTAATGTGGACGCGATGCGATTTCATTTGCTACCCCACACTAATATATTTGCAGATTTTCGGTTTTCCTTACCCACTCTCACCCCCATAACTTTTAAACGGCATAACCGATTTTCATGAAACATGTCTAAGAACACTCGCGCCAGACTCACCTTTCATACAAAAAAAAACAAAATTTAAATCGCTCCATCTGTTCACGTCAAACTTATAACACCCCTCTTTTTTGGTCGGTAAAATGACTTTTTTACAAGTAAGGCCTTTAAAGAATTCATCATCACCCTATTTATGTCCCCACTGCTGGGCACAGGGACTTTTCTCTTGACGAGATAGATTATGCAATTCACCACGATGGAGCTTGGCCAGTGTGGTGAATGGGCGGGATGGTATATTATATTACATTACTAAGTAAAAATAAAAATAACTAAAATAAACCATAAGTAAGTTAACCAAAGTTTATTTTTTTTGCTTTTTACTTTAAGTTCAACCAGCAAACATTAAACCATAACTGGATTTATCCAGAAATTTAAATTAATTAATTTACAATAATAGATGTTTAGTTTGAATTTAATATAATTTAATTTTTTTTTTTTTTTTTTAGAACTTTAGTTCTAAAACGATTTATTGGAACATTCTACAGCAGGTGCTATTATTCCATTTTAATAACTTTCAGGAACAGTATCCTAGTTCATGAAAGTGCTAAAATAATATATGATATGGTCAGCGGAACTTAGCCATATGTGGCTATATTGTTAAAGAGAAAAATTTACTACTTTTGTGCAAAGTTAGAGCAAAAATTTTATCTCAGAAGTCTTTAAAACTTTGCTTTTAACTAATTAATGGAGTATTCCGAAATTCTCGGATTGTTCGTATCTTCCCAGCTATGAATATTAGCATAGACATAACAAAGTAGCCTAGATTATCCTCTAACAACTTGCTCTTCAATACAGCGTCACTTGACCTGAGCTTCCGGACAGTTCTCAACAGTTCTCTTAAATGGCCGTGCTACGCTCTATTGGGGCCAATTTATCATTGCAGACAGGAATATTGTACTTAATTATCGGTTAAAACGGAAAGCGATACTCTTTGACGTCACTTTCCCACATGATGCCAATCTCATGAAATTATATAAGGGAACGTATACGCGTATTTTCAGGTCTTCTCTCCGCAGCCTTTTACATAAGGTAGTATATAATTTTGAACTCTTAACGGAAAAGGATGTTCTCAATTAATGTTTTTTGATTTTTTAAATTTGTTTGACCTTCGTAGTCCGATTTTGGTTATTATTTGAATTTTACTTTTCAACTTTTATTTGAGGTATATATATGTATACTGAAAAATTACCTCAATTTATACCGAATTCGGTTAAACCTGGGCAACTATGTTCGAAGATGGAATGTTTGGGAAGCTTTGTATAAAAAACATCACAAACCTGTAGCGCCAGCTAGTATTAAAAGTGCAACAAAAACCAAATAGAGGTATATTCAATTACGTTCGTGTCGAAAGGAATTTCACTCCGAGCTAGGATTTATTTTTATAATAAAACCAATTACCGGTGTATAATTAAAATAAAAAGTTAGTTTTCATTAGCCAGCCATCACACACAAGGCTCTCTCGTTTAAATTCCCAAAAATCCCTTATTAATCTAAAAAGCAAACAAAGGACACTTCATAGTTCACGTGGGACCTTTTAGAGTAAGTATCCCTTCGGAAATATAATATTAGTTTAGGATTTGGTAAGTGTACATGGACCGTTCAATTATGCTTTGCAGCGTTTTGGTTTATAATTAAATTCTTGAGGTCCGGCAAAATGCGTTATGCTGTTTATATAATAAGAAAACCTAAACCTTGAACCTTCATTTGACCAACAGCTGTAAAAACGTACGAAATATACCAATGTTGTCGAGACCAGATCAGAAAGATATTAAGAAAGTAATTCTCACTTGTTTTTGAAAAGGCTTAGTTTATAGTTTTCAGGCAACACTGTAGCATGGAGTTTTAGCATTGTAGCTCTGTAGCTGTAGCGTTTATCTTCGAACCCAAATTTATAAGATAAAGCGTTAAAAATATGCTTCCTATAATGTTCATCTATACTACGATGTGTTGAGTAAGGTATACTCAAGGTCAAGGGACTTCCAAGGTCAAAAGATAAAGGGTGTCTGTTTCTAGCTAATTATTAAAAAGAGAAGAATGTTTACAAGTTAATTAGGATGGAGGTACGAGCATTATTTGTCATTTTTAAATTTATAATAGTTACCTATAATCACAGATTAGATATATACAAATCTGTGCTATAATTAAAAAATCTAAAATTGTAAAACCTGATAAAACTGTGTTGTTCTATTCGCTTCTCATCTCAGTATAAACTATTGAAGCAAACTGTCAAGACAAAGTTATTTCCTTGATAACTTTTGTATAAACAATTTAGTTTTATAGATTTTAAGTTGACATGTCCATGTATGCCATGTGCTTCTATAAGGAAATAAATGTTTTCACTTAGACCATGTCTTTATGTATGTGCATATATTGCCATGGATAAACACAAGAAGAATTGAATGCCTTCGGCCGCGTTCGAAACTGGCGTCTCGTAACCAGGTACGGTAGAAGAAAAAATCTTCTTTTTACGATACTAGTTACGAAGCAATAGGTTTTTTTCCTTTCACGAAACTGGTTTCGACATAAGAAATCGTAATAAAGTAATGAATTACAAGGCGGTACTTTATTTTCCTCCCCTTAGGAAAAAAGGGTGAGAAGCCTAGGCCCATAACAGTAGGCCTCACCACATACAATAAAAAAATTCTCATCCTTAAAAACAAACACAAACTAACACAAGCCGAAACGTACATAAAAGAGGATTTCCCACAGAAAGTTCTTGAGCAACGCAGACAGCTACAGGAGCAGCTAAAAATGGAAAGAGCAAAAGGAAACGAGGCTTTTATAAAATACAACAAATTGGTTATCCGAGAGCCATCCTCTTTACGCAAGGGACCGAATATAGAAACGAACTCAAAAAAGCGACTACAACCATTTGACAACGGACCTAGTACCTGTAAAGACAGCAGTAGAGCTGCAAAGAAAAATAAAATGTACACTGAAAATAGAAATATTACACAATATCTGACGACATCGACAAGAGAAAACACCTAAGAACCATAGCAACTATAGCACCGCCCTATCCAGACACGACAAATCAAAACCAAAATAAATGAACCAGAAACATCCCAACACGGCTGGTCACCGCGGGAGCGCTATAGACCACAACCCTCCAGCTCAAGACAACTTAAAGAAAAGTCCATGTATGTTTATGAAGGTATGTATAAGTACCAACTTACAATGCAATTACACTCAACAGATCGTTAGCTGTTAGTCTAATGATAAGTTTTATAAACAAAACATACCTAATATATGAAATGACAAAATATTTAAAATAACATAATGGGACAAAATTGCTGAAGACTGCGGACACTGAAAGGATCTGGAGGAGGCCTGTACCCGATAGGGGTCCTAACTACTTACGAAAACAAAATTCAATCATATTTATTTTAGTTTTAAATTACAATTTTACTGCATGCAATTCATTTGATTATTATTTAAATTGAACTGATTTAATTTGAAATAAACTAAAAATGTATCTATCAAAAACACATGTAAAAATATTTTTATTAGTTATGGAATAAAAAGGCTTTTTTATTTTATTTTTATTTACTTTATTTTCCTCATGCGTACCTAAGAAATCGACGCTGAAGTTAATCAAATTGTACTTAAACCAAATAACAGTTAGGCATTGTATAAATAAATAAATAAATATTTAAATATTTCCAGACATTTCACACAACAACATCTAGCCGTGGTAAGCTCTAAGCTTGTGTTACGGGTACTAGATATCTGATATACTTAATATAATAGTCATACATATATAGATATTTTTTATTATACATATCAAACACCCAGACCAAGGAGATCGTGCTTGCAGAACATACAAACACTTTCACCCTCGGCGGGAATCGAACCCGCTACCTCTTGCGCCGCAAGCGGACCCTTGCCCACCGCGCCACTGAAGCAGTCAAATAGAAGTCAGTATAGAATTGATATCTCCATTTGCTTTTCAGTTTTAATTTTTTCATACTTGTTTGATTCCATTTTCGGCTAAGCCATAAGTAGGTATTTTTAATTAAGGGCAGATTTTTAATCCATCGATGAAAGTATCTGCCAGAAAAAATAGTTCTGCCATTTTTTTTTCATATGAATCAAGAATTAGTTACCTAATAAAATGAAATCCCCTTTTTCCATTTTTACATATCTATTCGTATTAGAAAATCAAATACATTATAGCAGTTATGGATATTTTAAAGTCTCTTATTTCATAAATAAATTAAAATATTAACGTATAAAAATGTTTAAAATAGATATGTTCATAGAAAATTCTTTATTACAAACACCAATAAACAAAACTACAAAATTATAAATAGTAAAATTAAACCTAGCATGCGTAATGGGCTGTCTTATTGTTTAAAGTTTCTTCCAGACAACCGTTGTATGGAAATAATTTAATTCAGGAAGGTTGTGGACGGCGCCGGCGGTGGTAAGCAAAATGAAACACAAAATTTACTAAAATAAAAACAAAAACTTACTCCAACTAATATAATTACTACTAATAATTGCCAATACTAAAAATGTGGAGTGCTAAAAAGTATACACATTTGTATGTGTTGTGTGTGTTTCAAATAAGGTATATACTCCGAAAAGGGGGTGAAGGGCACGCACCAGGCGAACATATTTTGTTCTACAACTTTTTGATTTGGAATTTGTCAAAAAAAATCTTTAAAGTGTAAATCTGTTGATCCAATTTTTTCGTGAACGACAGCCAACAACAAATATTTTAATTGGATACCTTGAGAGGTAATAACTAAAGTATCAACAAATAATCACAAAATAAACAGGGGTTAAAAATTTCATTTAATTTTACAACTTCTTCCATGTGTCAAAAAAAGGTTAATCAACTGTTATGAGGCTAAACACGACCTAGAGATTAGATTAGTTTTTTTTTTTTTTTTATGTTAGATAAGCCTTCATTTGACTACAATCTCACCTGATGTAAAGTGACGATGTGGTCTAAGATGTGACATGAAGACCTAGAAGATGGCTTCTAAGGGCCATATTACGAAACACGAAAAAAACGCTTCACGTACTGGCCCAGCCCGGAGGGTGGTGACAAGCCGCGGCCGAAGCCTACCACCAGAGACTGTTCTTAGCACCACCCAGAGGTCACGTGTAAGGATTCAGAGGGTTACCACTTACGGACATGAACAGAAATACCTCCAATATATAAGAAATGTCGCTATCGCTTTATACAATAGTTTGAAATTAGTATCGTACAAGGTATACAAATTCTTTGCTCATCACCAGTTACGAAAAGTTAACCGCGGTTTCGTAAGAGTACAAAAAAGTATTTAATCGCAACTGGTTTCGTACAAGTACAAAAACGTTTTTAATCGCAACTGGTTACGAAGCTCCAGTTTCGTACGCGGCCGAAGGGAATTGAATCTATTAATTCGCGGTTTACGTGTACAAAACTACGAAATAGCATAAGATTGCTAATTTCAAAGGATTGTAATGTTATATTTGGAATGTATTGACAACCAACCAGAGTAAGTTGGTTGTCAATACATTCATTATCGAGCAGCTTTGCTTTCGGTTCGCGGGCAACATCTTACAATATAAATCATTTACTTACAAGTCTGTGGTTGTGTTCTGTCTCCGCTCAAAAGTAACAAGACAGTAGATTTATTGGAATATTGTACAAGAAACAAGTCCATACGTCTGAACTGTCTGAAACGGATAGTATGCGACACTGACTAATGTTGCTTTTACGTGCACGTTTTAGGAAACCTGGGTTATCTAATATACTTACTTTATAAAACGTGGGTAAGAAAAAGAAATGTTGGAAATAACACTGCCAAATGTAGGCTCGCTACTTACTTATTGAATATTTGTAGTCATACCTACAAAAGAAAGTCTGTCATTTAAATCATTAAACAAAAATTACACATCTATTTTTACTGTCTTTTCGTCCCTTTTATTTCCTGTCCATCCCAAGGTTGCTGTAGGCGACGCGTAGTGTTTATAGTTTTAAGTTTTAATTTGATTTTTATTTCTTTAGTTTATGGTAAGAAACAAACCTTATTTTTTATCTGTAATTTAAAAAATGTAAATAAAGATACATATATGCTGTGGCGCGCGGGGCGACGATCGGTGAGGTACGCGGGAGGGGAAGTGTGCATGACGACGGCTCGCGCGAAGGTTCGTTTTCTCGCTCGCTATTGCTTTTTGGTACAAAACCTATGTTTTATTGGTACAACACCTACAGTTGCCTTAAGTAACAGTCACAGCGATAAGGCCGCCCTTTGTACCCTATTTTTAATTAAGTTAAAGTTTTTGTAAAGTTTATAAGTCCATGTAAGCATAGGCTTCTAAGGAAATAAACGTTTTGACTTTGACTTTATTATTAATTTGTGTGGTGTACAATAAAGTGTTTTGTATTCTATACTATCTATTTGTTTTTCTTGCAAATTCAAAACTATACCAGTACCTTGAAGTTTAGCGTGATGTTACGCTTTCCTGCGATTTGTTGCCAAAATGTATACGTCAATACCAGTACCCACTTCCAAACTTTGATGTTCTATATCTGGGTACTTTCATATTAAATTGATAAAGCGAAGAATAGGTCTCCAGTAATTTTTGGACAGGCTATTAGACAACCTAAGCAATTACATTAAATATAATAGCGACACCTACATAAAAGATAACACAACATGCTCATAAAATAATTTCGGTTTTTCTTTTCTAATAAATCTTTATCAGACTTATTCTCAGTTATTCATTTCCCACATAAATAGTAGCATAAAACCGCAAATAAATAACAGTTTTTGCAAGTTTTATGTGGTTACCTTTGTTTATGTATTATTTCATGCTCCATCTTAGACCACATCGTCACTTTACATCAGGTGAGATTGTGGTCAAATAAAAGCCAAACTATCATAAAAAAAAAACTTTTTAAATCTTGTTTTTGGCAATTTTTATTTTGTTTCGCATATTCATCTAAAACCTGTCCTGTAATCTTTTTTACCAATAATGATCAATAATCTTGAATCTTGACTCATTAATCCATTCATACTGTTCTATTTCTTTTTACATTCTTGTTTTTGACGTTTTTAGTTTGTTTCGCATATTTATCTAAAGTAAACTGAACGCAGACATTCTTGTAACACCTAAGTTATTCGACTAAGTTCTGCGTTAACGGAGCGTTAGCAGGTTAACTAAATGTAGGTTAGCTGTAAGTACAAGTTCTGCGTTAACGGAGCGTTAGCAGGTTAACTAAATGTAGGTTAGCTGTAAGTACCGCAGCTTCGCCATTACTTCTCCAGTCGCCCATTACTTAGTTCGGATGAGTTTAGTGGTGCTTACCACTGTTTGTGTAAGGGAGTGCACATGTTCAGCTTAATTGCTGCCATTTTAAATCAACAAATGATTGGGGCGTGTACATCGTTCGTTAAATGGTCGTTAGAGATTTTATAAGTAAGTATTCTATAAATAAGAACTCCAAAATTGTAATAACTACAAATTGTAATAACTGATAAAGCTGTGTTGTTCTATTCGCTTCTCAACTCAGTATAAAACATTGAAGCGAACTGTCAAGACAATGTTATTTCCTTGATATTTGTTATTTAGGCAATTTAGTTTTATTAATTTTAAGTTGACCTGTCCATGTAGGCTATGTGCTTCTAAGGAAATAAACGTTTTGACTTTGACTTTGACTTTGACTTTAGTGGTGGTTAAAATATGGACTCGTTGTAACTGGTTCTTTTATTAATTAATTTAGGTTTGTAAGTACAATGCGTTATGATTTTTGACTGCCTCAGTGGCGTGGTGGGCTATGGTCCGCTGGCGGAGCATTAGATAGCGGATTCGAGGCTTAAATTGTTTGCATTTTCTTGTTACTGTTGGTGTTTGATAGTAATAGTTAATTCAACAACTTATAAAACAGTGAAGGTTTCTTCAAACTATAATCATATTATAGTTTGAGTATATTATACTAAAAAATGTCTATGATATAATGTACAGGTTTGGAGGTTTTGTCTGTTCACGTCCATAAGTGTTAATCCTCTGAATCCTTACACGTGACCTCCGGGAGGTGCTAAGAACAGTCTCTGGTTTTAGGCTTCGGCCGCGGCTTATCACCACCCTTCGGGCTGGGCCAGTGCGTGAAACGATTTTTTCGTGTTTCGTAATGTGGCCCGGTGAAGCAGATGGCTTCTTACGAAACCTTATAGGTTTTCATGCTCCATCTTAGACCACATCGGTACATCAGGTGTGATAGTGGACGAATGAAGGAAATCTAGCATATAAAAAAACCAAGTACACGTGCTTCGTTCGAACTTACCACGGGGCTAAATGTTGTTGTGTGGATTATCCAGCAAAATTTATTTTATTTATTTACTTTACTCCTCTTGTGTTATGATTTTTTATGACGTAAATTAATTATTATGACATTTATCATTGACTTGATTTATTATTGCATGCTAGATATTACTAAGACATATGAACCTTATATATAATGATTATCACCTTTATACCATAATTGAAGCAACAAAGACATTATATTCTATTTTATTCTATAAATCTCTGAAATAAAGGAATTTGACGAATGTGCTCAAAATATCACAGTCACATGAAATTTATAAATGTTATACCCTTTTTACGGTTAAAAAGATAAATTTAACCGGAACAAAAACCGGTCATCGATCTATTCCGTAATTCCGATTGATCGGCCACTCGGTCGTGTTTTCATCGCAATCCTTTACCTTTTTAGGGCCAAATAAATGTTTCCTATCTTGAACATTCTAGCGATTGTACAGTCAACAGCAAAAGTAAGTGATCAAAATTTGTTTCAAACCATCTTTTAGTGTGACGAGGCAGATGTAACTTGTTATACCAAAGCCAATTACAAATGAAGTTTTATTAAGTAAAAAAAAAATTATCACACTAACACCGAGGATTGAATGTGACTAAATGTGATCACTTACTCATCATCATCATCATCCTGCCCTTGTCCCACACTATGTGGGGTCGGCACAACATGTGATCACTTACTAATGACACGTTATTAAATTTGTTCCTTTACTTCCATCAAACTACAATAATCCGTAACTTTTGACTAAGTTTTTACTACGAGTATATATATTATTTAGGGACCCTATTTCACCATTTCCTTTTGCTGTTTTGTTTGACTGTACCAACACATTTCACAAAGTATGTTGGAGACAATAAATATTGCAAACCCTTGTCAGTCGGGTCGCGGTGACTGTTCTGTACACTAACTTAATTGGTTTGGATAGTTGAATGATTTTTACTTAAGTCGTTACAAAGCAATTTTTCGCGTGAAAGAATTGTGTACGAGCGTAGCATATGCGTTTGATTTGTTAAGTCTTCGAAATATCATGTGATTATAATTTAGGGATTGAAAAGAGTTTTAATAGGTGTGTGGCATTCAAGAATTACCAGGTAATAACACATAGACCCCCTCCGTTATTTTTCTGTTAATATTAATATGAGGTTAAGCTAACAAATAGCAAAAAAACGAATAACTTAAGCTACTAATATGATAAACTAAAATTGGATGAGGGAGTGTGTAAGTAATTGTGTTTATTGCTCATTCTCGCAAGAACTACTAAACTTATTTTGATTAAACTTCACAATATTATAGGTATAGTAACCTAACCTATCCTACTTACATCATATTAGCGAAAGTTGCATGAGGATGTGTTAAATTAAGTAAGTGTTAAGATTTTGATTAAACTTCACAATTATATTAATTATAAAGTGAAATTATTGTTATTTGTAAGCTAACATATCAGAATAATTTCACTTTTCGCGGGAAAATACTTAAAAGCTAGGAAAGCAAATTGATCTGGGTCAAATTGTATGGACACAGCTGTTTTTGGAGTAGAGGACAAAAGCTTATTATTACCGTGGAAAATGTATTATCACGCAAAGCCGCGGAGGGCAGCCAGTGTAACAACAAAATGTGTTATTCATAACATATTTATATTCATATTCATTTATACATAAAACTATTATATAATCTTATTTGGAATAATTACAATGATATATTAACCTAACTAAACTCTTAAATTTAATTGATATTACATTACATTGAAACTTGATTACGTTATCGGAATAATTACCAATTTGTTTCTACTAAGTACATTATATTATAAAATAGATCCACTGAAATGTTTTGCAAACCCCAAAAGACCTGTGATCTTGGAGGCATCTGCATAGTTACTTTTATTCAGCGAATTCGTATTCTCTTGAGCCCGCTTCCAATATTTCGGCAAAACGAAATATGGAACGTATGATCGTAAAAGTTAAGAACCTTTTAGGTTCGGAAAAATAAAGTAGAAAAAGGTTAGCATTAAAATGCTAGTAAGTTGAAGCTCAATAAGATATTATCTTATCTTAGTTGTAATTCGGACAGCCATAAATACATATATAGTATCTACTTTTATTTTATTTATTATCTGTATACTATAAAATGCCGTGTTGGCTAAGTGGGAGGACACTCGACTCTCATTCCGGAGGTCGTGGGTTAAACCCCGCCACGCACCTCTGGATTTTTCTTTTTAAAACTGAATTTTACTGTGCTAAGAAATTATTATATACTATCTTTACTCGCCACGGTGTTGCCTGTGGTTTTGAATTTTCCCGGGGGATCAACGTATTTTCCCGCCGTAAATTATGTTGTATATTTAACGTGTTATAATATCTTAAAACGATATTATTCAAGCTTTTGAATAAGTCCGCGAAGTCAGTTCAACAAAACCGCGGTTTAATTACAAAGCAACCTCAAATAATTCTATGAAAAATTACAAATTCCCTAGACATTCATAATTATTTTTAATGTAGTTGGAAATATATATTTATATTTATTTTTTCCAAATTGGTCTTAATTAAACTTTATTAATGTAGCGGTGGGCGAGAGTCCGATTGCGGCGCAATAGGTAGCGGGTTCGATTCCCGCCGAGGGTGAATGTGTTTGTATGTTCTGCAAGCATTTTCTTCTTGGTCTGGGTGTATATTATGTATAATAAAAAATATTTATATATGTACGCCTATTATATTAGGTATATCAGATATCTAGTACCCGTAACACAAGCTCAGAGCATACCACGGGGGTAGATGTTGTTGTGTGAATTGTCTGGATATATTGACTTATTTATTTATATACAAAAGGACGGGACCGGAAAAAAGACAAATTAATTAAAGATCTAAACAAATCAGTCAACTTGTCTAAAGCCAGTACAAGCAACGAGCCTATTAGTTACGTTACTGAAACAGGACATACCTACTTTAAACATGTTTTTTTTCAATTTAATAAATCTTCTTAGTTTTAATCAAAAAAATTATCTAGAATTTCTAGAATTCATCATAAATAATAATTTGGCGTTAGCAGTGGCATCTGAGATCTGCGCTTCTTTTGTTACGAGTTTTCTAATGCTTCAAATATTCATATTCATATTCATTTATTTGTTGATAAATAAATGAATGGGGATACAATAACACTTGACTTGTCTTTATAATGCAAATACTAGGCCTTTCACGTTTTTTGTTTTTGTTGGTAGGTATTCAATTAAAAGGTAATAAAATCCGAAACGTAGTCTCAATTTTATTATTCATCTTATTTATTTATTATTATGGCACCACCAACAGCAATAGATATAACAAAAAAAAATGTAGTAGACATTTTTAATACTATTCTATGGAATATGCGCCTATAATAGGCGAGCACAACACTGAATCTTGAAGCCTACGATTACGTGGGAAACATTTTATGAAGTAAATTCAGAATATTTTTGAGTTCATAAAATCATTTCGCGCAAATTTGGCTCTTTTGAATTCTGAGCTTTAATTTTTAATTGATTGCAATAAAAAAAAATAATAATAATAAAATTCGTTATTGCATAAAAAGAAATGAAAAATCAAATTATATCTTTTAACTATGTGATAAATGGCGGTCTTATCACTTTGGGTAAAGAGTTAATGAAATCAAATATATGTAATAAATAAAATAATCCTAACTCTTACGTACGTAACTCTAAACGTCTGAGAGTAGTTATTCAGATTAATTTGTTAATAGCACACATGCCTCTGTACTTTCCAATAATTAAGAAATTAATGAAATCAAATATATGTAATAAATAAAATAATCCTAATTTCTTAATTATTGGAAAGTACAGAGGCATGTGTGCCATTAACAAATTAATCTGAATAATGTATGATGGATATAAGGTTATCTACTAAAAGTTAAAATTAATTAATTAATACTGAGAAGCGTAAAGAATAACCCCACGTACGTGGTGACAAATAAAATAATTAGTCCGTTAAATCTTACAAAGTTGTACCAAAATTTTTTATTTTTCTTGCAAACGAAAACTCGAGACGTGACACTGCATTGAAGTTAGTGTGCAGTAACGCTGTCGAGTGATTTGTACTAAATTTCGCAGTCACAAAAGTCCGCAGTACAGGTATTTGCTGCACTATATCTTTGCACTTTCTTGGTTTTCTTTTCCCGTCCGTAAGTGTTAACCCTCCGAATGACTTGACACGTGACTCCCAGTGGTGCTAAGAACAATCTCTGGTGGTAAGGCTTCGGCCGCGGCTTGTCACCACCCTCCGGACTGGACCAGTGAGTGAAACGATTTTTTCGTGATTCATAATGTTGTCCGGAGAAGGCATCTATCTTCTAGGTCTCCATGATGTCCTATCTTACACCACATCGTCACTTAACATCAGGTGAGATTGTGGACAAATGAAGTGAAATATAACAAAAAAAAATTGAGGAAGCAAAAAATGGTCCAGTATTTTTGGACGTGCAAAAAGACTAAACAGAATACACGTACCAGTATTTTATGCATATGTATTACCTTTCATCCTTTTTGTAGTTCTATTACGACACTTTTATTGTAATGTTGTTTTCCCAATACCCTTATGTCGATAAGGGATTAACATTATTCTCTTTCACGCTATTCCAATTAGCCCTGATATACGGCGCGCCATTGATGTTTTCGCTTTCTTTTTGCGTGAGTAATTCTGAGGTTTGTCTTTCTATTTGTATCAGATCTGTAGGCCGAAGGGAACATAAAAAGTTACAACAACGGTTTAGAAAGTTATGAAAAAAAATATTTAATCATCATCATCATTTTAGCTACTGCTACGCTAATTATCTCAGTATCAAGTTGTTGTTATTATTAAGGTGTTGTTGCTACTCGGTACGCTTGGCACACGGGTTGGCAAGGGTAGGTAGGGTTCATTATTTACATTAAACTTAATTAAAAAGCCATTAACGCTTTTTTTTAAACTTTATGTTAAGAATGTTCTTAATTTCATGCGTATTTTTTGCAAGTGCATCAAACATAACTTACATGATCTCCGTGTTCAAATGTTGATCTTTTTCAGATACCTACAGTTTTTAATAAACCATTAAATTAAGATACTCGTTAGACCTACCGTGAAGGTATTTATTTATTTAATCACTTATCGATATATGAGCTATGTTTGGGTAAAAAGTAAGAAAGTTAGATGCATTATTATAAGATACAGTGAAGGCTTTTTTCAACTTAAAATAAATAAACGGAAAATTATACATACCTACAAGAGAGCTTTTAGCATTGATAGTCCATGTTTTTTTAAGAACACATTTTTATCCACGTCTTTTGACGCCTTTGGTAACATAATGCATGTTATAAAAACACACACTTTAACAACCAATGGTAAGTATAAACAGGTTTTTATTTAAAGACAGAAGCATCTATCCTGCCGCGCCCTGATAATTCGGACCAGTTCAATCCGGATGACCGGGCAATATCGGAAGAACACAATCAAAAAGAACCGGAAACGAGTCCGGGCATAAATCACCGGTTAATTGGAAAGAGCTTGCGTAAAGTGAAGGACGATAATTGCTGAATTTACAGGTGGCTTTGAGGCTACTCGGGGGCGGTTCCCCGGTTCTTTATTGGTTCCTTGTTAGTTAAGTGCTTTTTGACACTACGACATTTTAGTTTACGGTTTCTGATTACTTTCTTGATTGATTTTCTGTTTAGATTATTTAATCGGATATGTAATTTATTAACAAAATTGACTGGTATAAAATAATTATTTTATTACAAAAGGGCAAGTGTATGATGTGTGTCTGTTGGTTTGTCAGAACCAATTATTAATAACGCACATTCTCTAGAGCCTGAAAATAGATAGGCTACTGTCATATTGCCGCAAAATCGGGAAAGAAGATTTTTTAAGAAAGATATGTAGCTGTAGCGAATTCGTAATCTTTGCGGGGTAAATTATGAAGGTAGATGAGAATCGCTAAGTACGAGTTGATGGATTATCCAATAAACATGGGCGTACGTCACGACTGCTTGTTCTGGAGTGAATGGAAGTTGCTGGAATCAGGTCAAAAATATAATTGAAACGTAAAAAGATTGAAAGACAGGAAACCTTGACGGCGCTTGAGATACTTAATTTTTATGTAGATAACAACTTTATTGTACACCATTTCTTACGAACTAAATTACAAACAAACAAGTTAAAAAAACAGTAAAACGCTACTAGTGGTACAAACGGCGACCTTATTTCGAGTTTGACATTGTGACGTCAGTAACCAAGTGTTTGGTTAACAAAATTACTGAAAGTTTGATAAAATCAGCTTATTACCATGGAAACCAATATACTTTGTCACATACTATTTCTTTCAAACTTACGAGGGTATGATATAACTAAATAAATAAAATAAATAAATATTTCCGGACTAATCACGCAGCATCACCTAACTCCAAACTAAGCAGAGCCCGTACTATGGGAGTTAGGTTAGGTTAGGTTCGTACTATGGGAGTTAGGTGACTGATATACCTACTACATAGTTTTTTATTTAAATTTAAATTTAAATTCCCGTGCATATAGCCTATTATCCGGTGATTTGTGCCCGGACTCGCAGCAGTGTTCTTTTTGATTGTGTTTTTCCGGTATTGCCTGGTCCGGTTTTCCGGTATTGGGTGGTTTGAATTGGTACAAATTATCAGGGTAGGATATGGGGGGATATATAGGATGTAAGGCACAGGAAGATTTGTTCTAAGGTACCAAGACATAGATAGCATTAGCGTTAGTTTAGACGTTTATTTAGAAAAAAATAAAAAATTGTTTTTACACATTAAAATAAATATTTGTTAGCTAGGATTCGAACCCGGACTTTTTGAAAAAATTCAAAAGTCACAATTTTTATTTAAATAGGTACCTATCTATTGTATAGCACAACATTTTATAAGAAACATGATGTTTTAAAATAAGCCAGTTTTTCATTTTGCTAAAATGACATTGTTCCTAAGAACAAATCTTCCTATATCTAATTTTTTCAGACCTTCCCATACTGACCGAAACTTTTGTTACAAAACGACTAAACTAACTATTCTAATTTATTTTAATTAAAATCTGTAATTTATTCGTAGAATTGATTAATAAAATAAAGCTTGTCTTTTCATCACTTTTAGGTAGTATGCAGCCAATGGGAGAATGTTACTTTACTTAATAAAAAACTACATTAACCATATTTTTTTCTCATGGAAGTTTTTTTGTCCTCAGTATAAAGTAGCTTAAATGAAATGAAGATTAATGATTTAGTAAACTAGATTCAAAGCATTGAACTCATGGAAACTAACAGTTGAATGAAATTAAATGTGAGCTTTTGTCTGATCTGTTAATTACCGACAAACAGTATTTTGCAAATCATTATATGCATACTATACGTAGATTAAAGTATAGGTATAGACTAAAGGTACAGTCTATGGTATAGGTGACGAATCATACTAATGTTTTAAACGCGAAATTTCGTGAGAAATTAAAAAAGTATGTGTGTTTGTTGCTGTTTCACGCAAAAACTAATGAAGGGATTTTGACAAAATTCCCATTAATATTTATAAAAAAAAAAAAAAAAATTGCTTGAATATCTGAACAGCACAGAGGTTACTTTTTACCTCGATAAAGTACCAGTTACCCCGAGATAATCAATTATGGCATGGCGAGTACGAGATTAAGCCCGATTTGGATCAAATTTAGCACGAACATAGCTGCTTTCCCAGTAAGTGGCAAAAGCTACTTATTTCTTGTAAGAACTGAGTTAAGAGTTTCGACATCTTAACCGACATAACAAAGGAGGTTCTACATTTGGCGTGTATTTCTAAAGTTCTTAATTATATCAATTGAAAGTGAAAGAAAGTGAAAGTGAAGTGCGAGGGTGAAAGTGTTTGTAAGTTCTGCAAGCACGATCTCCTTGGTCTGGGTGTTTGATATGTATAATAAAATATATCTATATATGTATGACTATTATATTAAGTATATCAGATATCTAGTACCCGTAACACAAGCTTAGAGCTTACCACGGGGCTAGATGTTGGTGTGTGAAATGTCTGGAAATATTTATTTATTTATTTTATTTATTATAATTTATATCCAAAACTATTTATTATTTATTTTATAAGAGGCGCGGGTACTGGCGTTAGAATGTTGCCTCCATCTCATCCCGTGGGTTCAACCATTTCTCAACGTTTTGGATATAAATTGATATATTTATATGAACTCAATAATTGAACCAAACTAAATTATCAGTAACCAGTTCAGTTTGTTACAACGATATGTTTTTTGTGAAAACGCAACCCATACACGTATCATATTTTGTTACCACGGTGTTTCATATTTATTAATCTTGAGTACGTCTTCTTCATACATATACACGGATTTATAATTTCAATATTGATTTCAGATTAAATTTATCACGAGCCTAGTCTACAAAATAAATTAAATGCAATAAGGTCTCGCGGGCCGGTTTTTTTAAAACCCGGTCTACTAAAGAGCCTTTTGATTCATAATTTGAGATTCTGCTACTGAAAAGTTGTAGAAGTATGTATTCCATTTTAGGACCACTAAAATATTTTTCTATTCAATATTGTATTTCTAATAAGATCCTTAATTAATTTAAATGAAATCAAAAATGGTTATAACAATTCTAAGTTTTCAAAGAAAACAACTTTAAAGTATTTTGGGGATGGAGTTTTTACAAAGGTCGTTTAATTTAAATAATTAATGCTTTGAACTTTTCTAAGACTTGCTTGAATTTTGCAGAAAGTGATCGTGTTTTCATAACAAAAAGCATATTTGGCTACATTATTGAATGATAATTGTTTTTTTTTTAAATTAAGATTAAGAATGGCTCAGCCTAACTCGGTTTAGTTGTATTCTGGCAAAATAACAAAAAGAGTATTTTTTTTACAGGAATATTAATCATCATCATCATCATCGTTTCAGCTGTAAGTCGTCCACTGCTGGACAATGGTTTCCCTCAAAGATCTCCAGTAAATTCGGCTGGCAGCGCCCTGCATCCACCGTGAGCCCGCAGCGTTCACCTGGTCTTCCGTTCATCTAGTTGGTGGACGTCCTACGCTGCGCTTTGTCGATCCGTGGTCTCTATTCTAGAAGTTTTTCAAGTGCTACATGAGCACGCTGAAGGTCGTTTGGGTCGTTTTCCTGCCACTGCCACTTCAAAGAGCTAGTCCGGTTGGCCATGTCGGCGACCCGCGTTCATTAAAGAATCTTCTCATTTCTGATATAAATATATCAAAAATAAAAAATTGATCGCAAAATATGTATATGTATGCGCATAACTCAACAACGCCTGGACCAATTTAACCTATTTTTTAACCCCCGACCAAAAAAGAGGGGTGTTATAAGTTTGACGTGTCTGTCTGTCTGTCTGTCTGTCTGTCTGTCTGTCTGTGTGTCTGTCTGTCTGTCTGTCTGTGTCACCATAGCTCCCGAACGGATGGAGCGATTTCAATTTAGTTTTTTTTGTATGAAAGGTGAGTCTTGCGCGAGTGTTCTTAGACATGTTTCATGAAAATCGGTTGAGCCGTTTAAAAGTTATGGGGGTGAGAGTGGGGAAGCAAAACCGAAAATCTGCAATTATACTAGTGTGGGGTATCAAATGAAAACGCATCGCGTCCACATTACATAATATTATGTTGTTTTACATTTAAGGAAATTAAGGCATTAGAATCGGGGGTTTTTCTTAAATTTTAAATTTAGATTTATTTTTAAATGTGTGTTGAAGTCTATGGATTGTTTTTAGGGCGAGGAAAAAATCTGATATGACATTTGAATAATTACCCGTAGGTAGATGTATAAAATTTCCATGTCACAATGTTAGTTACCGTACTCCTCCGAAACAAAATTTTATATGCGTATTCAGTAGGTCTGAGAATGGGCTACTATTTATTTTTAATTTTGCGTTAAGACAACGTTTGCTGGGGTCAGCTAGTATATTAGTACATATATTAATAGTAGTTCTAGCCGGTTTCTGAATCGTCGGTACATTTTGCTAGAATGCTATACATCTACAATTTATCAAAACCAGCGTTGCTTCGATCCCTCTCTCGGGGAGTGGAGTGGCATTAAGCTGAGACTGCTCCTTTTTTGGTACATGGCAGCACAGCCTGGCAGCTAATTATCTGTTTCTGGTTTTTCATGTTAATTTTCTTGTATCTGTTTGTTTATGCTGTCTACTGTGCTCCGTATGTTGTTTGTTAATGTACCAAAATAAATGTATTTCATATCATTTCAATTTGTAAATTAATAATTAGTAGGTACGCGTTAGGAATCAAACGGTATTTGGTTGTGAAATGTTCAAAATTCATATATTAGCCACAATTTGATTTTTAATGTAGTTGTCAAATACCACAAATGTATTAAATATAGCTTAAATTATGCCACAATATTTCATGTCAATGTTTAAATCGAAATTTAAACAGTTCTTAGTGCCAAAATGTTACTATGAAATACGTGACTTTTAAAATGATTAACTAATTTTAATTTTCTATTTTGAATGTAGAATTTATAAGGAATATTATTTAATGTTTTATTATAATTACAATGAATCTATTCTTTTATAAATTTCTGACATAAAATGGATTTTTTGCATGCTAATAAGTAGCACTTAATTGAGACTCATTTAACATTAATATCTTTTGTTAACTAAGTACATAATGTTAAAGCAAATAAATAATGATTATTGATTTTACATAAACATATTGTTAGATACTGGTGATTATGTCATGGTTTTGTAAATTACAATAGAAAATGAATGTGGCAATGTAGGCCATGTGCTTATAAGGAAATAAACGTTTTTTGACTTTGACAATACACTTGAATAATAGTTTAGCCAAAAAATGTAACAAGAAATCTGCTGTCTACCGTTAGTGGTTTAGAAAGTTGTATGAAAATAAGCATGTGTTTATTAAAATATTTATATTATTACTAGCAGTCCGCCCCCGCTTCGCACCATGTTGACCGCATTGTGTATCTAAACCATTCTCGAACCCACACCTGTGTGTTAAACACACACAAAAATTTCATCAAAATGGGTCCAGCCGTTTAGGAGGAGTTCAATGAATAACCCACGTACAGAAGATTTATATATATATATATAAAGATTTGACACAAAAATATAGAGTTTGTGCGTATTTATGTGTGACCTTGCCTTAAAAACAAGCTCTGCTAAATCTGCAACAACATTTAAAAAATTATTAAAATTTTACATCACAAAAAACTATAATAAATAAAATAGCATTAGAAAAAAAAAAAAAAAATAATAATATGCAACATAAATAAGTTCAATAGGTATTTAAATGAATTTAATGAATTATTGTCAAATTTGATAATGAAATGTACCTATACATGATAAAATTATTAAATATAGTCAGTAAATAATTATTTGCATGAGTAACTAAATTACATTAATGATAATCTTAAATTCAAACATTTTGTAAAATTTATAATCTATATTAAATTGAATAGTTTATTTTGTAAATTGAATGATTTATTATGTAAACTGAATAATTTATCTTGTAAATTATTTAATTTTGGTTTATTTTGTAAATTGTTTAATTGATTACCTACTTATTAAATCATCAAATGTAAAATCAAAAAATAAAATAAATTAATTACAATATTAATAAAAAAGTTAAATAAGTCAATAATATTATAGAAATATTATTTGTACAAAATTATAATTATAGGTATCTATTATATTCATAAAAACATTTAAACTACAAAATATTATTGAATCTCTACATATATAGTAACTTTTAAACTTCCTAAACACCCATTACCCGGACTGTGCACACTACACGCTGGCATTTGAAATTGCCGCATCCATTCCACTATTACTCCTTGGTACTATGCGTCGGATTCTGTTTGCTTCGTATGCCAGTTTTGAAACTACCCCCAAAATAAAATACAATTGTGGTTAACGTATTAAAGTAAATAGTGAAATTAATGATTTTTAGTGAAGTGTTTTAGTATGCATTTATGTTTATTTAAAATTGAGGATAATATTGTATTTTAATAAACCTGAAATTAGTGATGTCCCGAATGCTAATTAATTTTAATGTATAAAGTGTTCTCATTAAGTGAATTTTTTGTAAATTCTTTTGAGATAAATAAACGTTCTTAAACCTGAAAAACAACATCTGAAAAATTTGCATTAAAATTAAATAAAAAAATAGATAATTAAAACTTCGTCACGGCATTTTAGAAGTCAAATCTAGAGTAGGTACATATATATGTATACATACATATATACTATAGATAAATA
Source organism: Gymnoscelis rufifasciata (assembly GCA_929108375.1). Classification (NCBI taxonomy): domain Eukaryota; kingdom Metazoa; phylum Arthropoda; class Insecta; order Lepidoptera; family Geometridae; genus Gymnoscelis; species Gymnoscelis rufifasciata. Next base: position 4,144,574 of record OV815320.1, read on the forward strand.
TAACCTGTAAGGGAAATCCACTTAATTTTCTTTAAAACTATGTAAAAAATAATTATGAAATTCATATTTAAGCATTCCAGTCATGTTAATATTTATTCGAGCCGATCTGTTATTAAAATTTTCCCAATACACAACAAAATGAAAAAATCTTTTGCGTCCCCAAAACTCTATTGCAAAATCCAATTCAGCACTGAGCAAGCATACGCTCGCAAAGAAACGCAATCTTTTTTATGCCGGTTAGTTTCGCGTATGAAATAAGATTTTTTATCAAATCTCTGTTCAATCGGTACCGCTCATGGTTTTTACATGGGCGTGAGATAATTTCGTTATAAAGGTGAATTATTAATGATTCTTAGCCCCAATTTCACCAAAAAATCATTTCATTTCATTTCATTTCATTTCATTTCAATAATAATTAATACAGTAATAATATTATTTAAGTATATATTTTTTATAAGTGATTCTGTAATAGCACGCCAACTTGCATTTCATTACCTGTGATGGTTTGCAGGTAGAAAATGCCTTGGCATTAAGCCCACCTTTTGTACATTTTTTTTTTTGTTGTGCAATAAAGAATTAATAATAATAATCTCAGTTAGGCAGTAAAACGAGTTTAGCCTTATCTAACCGCTTTTATATCAAATCGTGGCTAAGTCATCTATTATTGGACTGGAATACATTTATATAATTATCGGGATCCATTTTAATGATCGTTCTAAAATAAAAGCGGACGGAAATGTAACCCTATCAAAAAAAAAAAAGTGAAAAATACCGACTTCAATTCACAAATGTTTAACCCGTAAAGTGTAGACACAATCTAATATATAAAATTCTTCTGTCACGGGGTGTGTAATCGAACTCCTCCGAAACGGCTTGACCGATTCTCATGAAATTTTGTGAGCATATTCAGTAGGTCTGAGAATCGGCCAACATCTAGTTTTCATTCTCAAAAAAAAAAAATGTTTGCAAAACAACATTTGCTGGGGTCAGCTAGTTATTAAATAATAATATACAAATGAATGCTTTATTTACCATTCTGAATAATGTTCATATTTAATGTATATTATTATCAGAATCAGTTTATATATAAATAAATAAATAATATATATTTCCGGACTAATTACACAGCATCACCTAACCCCAAACTAAGCAGAGCTTGTACTAATGGATGTTAGGCGACTGATATGCTACATGGATACATATTTTTTTGTAAATACATACTTATAATACATAGAAAACACACCCAAACTAGAGATCAGAAATTGTAGATCGCACGAAACCTGGTCCCCCGGCGGGAATCGAACCCAAGGTCTTCCGCCTAAGGCGGACCTTCGCCCACAGAGCTACAGAGGTCGCCAATCAATCAATCTTTAATTATAAGCATTTCTCGGAATACACCATCAGTAAACCCACGTATCCGCATCCGTATCCGTCTTTAACAAATCGACAACGGTCATCATAATTCCAGTTTACGTAAAATAGCTTCTCATTTAACACTTGTTACGGACGCGATCGATTGTGCCTAGAAACGGAACCCACGATTCACACGGATCAGCGCGTACTGACGTAAACTTGCCAAACCATTAAAAAAAGGTAGGTATTTTATTTAATCTAGTGTCTAGACGTCCGCCATAGTGATTACCGATTCTTGATCACTTTATTAACCGACTTCAAAAAAAAGAAGGTTTCTCAATTCGACCGTATATATATATTTTTTTAAATAGTTTATGTCCATCAGCCAGTTGGTTTACTTCCTTTTAAAACAATCAGAACAATTGAAAACAGTTTTGAGAGTGAAATATTTTAGAATCCCTTTTTGGTCTACTTCAAATGAAACATGATTAAGATATTTGTAAAGGAATGTTGATTTCTTATACAAAGAAAATAAAAATGTGAATAATAAATAGAAAGGCTTTGGATTCTTTAAATTATATTCTTACAAACTGGAGCAGTCTGTAAATATAATTTCAATTTGATTACTTTATTCTGAATATGTGCAAATGTTAAGAACATATTTGTAATATTCTTTATTTTTTCATTTAATATAGACATGTTTGTTATTGGAATCTGTAATATAAATATCAAAAAGATGCAAAAATAGCGAAAAGATGGCAAAGGCTTTGTAAATTACATTTCTTTGCATTTCTTTAAAAGTAATATTATATTTGGTACATTATTTATAATTTTTCTGAAATAGGTAACTAGATACGGTAATATAAATAAGTTAACGCGTGCCATAATATAAATAGAGATTCAATTTAAATCGAGTAAACTATTTTTAACCTCCCACTCCGACCCGAAGTTTCTGTCTGTCTGTGGCATCATCATAGCACCCGAACCAAAGGTAATAAACATTTTTTTTATATAAAAGGTGACTTTTAGAGAGTTCTTATACATGATTCATGAGAATCGATTGAGCCATTTAAAAGTTATGAGGAAATTAAATGAAATATCCGCATGTAAAATGTTCGTGTTTGTATGTTCTGCAAGCACTTTTGCTGGGTGATTAAAATGAATCTTAAATTAAAAAATAATAAATAAATCTTTATAATCTCTGTCTATTATATATATTATATACATAAGCTTAAAGCTTATCACGGGGTCAAACGTTGCTGTGTGGATTGACCAGCATTATTTATTTATTTAAATTTACCTACCGAGCTTTGGACACTCAACAAACTACACTTAACACATTACAAAGAGAAATTCCTCACTAGCCCTTCAAGTTTGCCTCACAAATGTCGTTCGATCACATTCGGACCTTCATTACCCTAAACCCTAAACTATAAAGGGAAAAGTTCAACCTATTCCGGGAAATGGTAATTTTACTTAACTTTTACGGTTATTGCAAATTAGGTCGTTAGGGCGTATAAGTTAATGATTATCGATCGAAGTGTGGACTTTATCGAACGCTTCACCGAATAGTAAAGATTACCTTATGGCAATGGATAGCCTGTTGGGAATTTAAATCACCGATTTCCTGCAATAAAGACTATTTTTATGGCTCATACTTTTTTCAGGGTTGTTTAACTGAGCTATTCGATTTAACTGTCTCGTACATTTGGATGTATGTTTGACGCAGGGTTCTGCTTTGTTTGGGAAACGGATATAAAATTATAAACGTCAGTTAAAATATCATTATTATTATTGTGATTGTTAACAACTAGAATAAATTAGACTACCGCTAAAATTAAAAATAAAAAGTTCCTAATTCGAATCATGTTTTTTTTTTTTTTTTTTTTTTTTTTTTATATTCGATAAGCCTTCATTTGACCACAATCTCACCTGATGTAAAGTGACGATGTGGTCTAAGATGGGACATGAAGACCTAGAAGGTGGCTTCTCCGGGCCACATTACGAAACACGAAAAATCGCTTCACGCACTGGCCTAGCCCGGAGGGTGGTGACAAGCCGCGGCCGAAGCCTACCACCAGAGACTGTTCTTAGCACCACCCGGAGGTCACGTGTAAGGATTCAGAGGGTTACCACTTACGGACGTGAACAGACAAAACCTCCATGTTGGAATATTTAAAAAAAAATTACCGAAAGTTTTCATTGCAATAATTTTATTTACAAATATTTGTCTACTAAAGTATTTTTATGTTTTATAATAATGTTCGATTCGCGGGTTTGTAGTGTATTGAATGCACTTTTTAACCCCCGACCAAAAAAGAGGGGTGTTATAAGTTTGACGTGTCTGTCTGTCTGTCTGTCTGTCTGTCTGTCTGTCTGTCTGTCTGTGTGTCTGTCTGTCTGTCTGTCTGTGTCACCATAGCTCCCGAACGGATGGAGTGATTTCAATTTAGTTTTTTTTGTATGAAAGGTGAGTCTTGCGCGAGTGTTCTTAGACATGTTTCATGAAAATCGGTTGGGCCGTTTAAAAGCTATGGGGGTGAAAGTGGAGAAGCAAAACCGAAAATCTGCAAATATACTAGTGTGGGGTATCAAATGAAAACGCATCGCGTCCACATTACATAATATTATGTTGTTTTACATTTAAGGTAATTAAGAACGTGGAATCGGGGGTTTTTCTTAAATTTTAAATTTAGATTTTTTTGACTAGGTATTTTCTATGTAATTAAAATATGAATGTGGTATTAAATTCATAGTATCAGATATCTTCTACCCGTAACACAAGCTTATAGAGCTAGCCACTGGGCTGTTGCTGTGTGTTATCCAGAAATATATCTTTGTATTTTTACATTTATATGTTATTATCACTAAATATTCACTCGCTCCTTTCACACAGGTTCACCTATTTCCAAGTAGATAAATCTCAATTGTCATCGCACGTCCGCATATTGCAATAAACAAAAATGATAAAAAGCACCATTTTTCAGCACCTGCTGTCTCTTGAGACTGATACGACCGAACTAGTTCCATGCATACAGTGCCCGTATCACGAACATCTGGAATTCTTTGTGACTTGATATATCTGCTCCATTTCTTAGGAATTTTTATTGGTGTTACAATTTCACTTCAGTTCACAGATACATAATTATGTATGTTCGATTGTGTTTCTATTGCAACACCAAACTGGTCTAGGTAGATGACTATCGTAGTTATCGTAGGTTGGTTGAAATAAAATAGGTTCCGAGGCCACCTATTATATTATGAAAGCGGAAAAAAAAGTCAGATGTATATTACGAGTACTATTCGACGGGCTAACAGATAGACTAAACAGAATACTTATAATTTTATGTAGTCATCATCATCATACGGTGAAGGTAAACATCGTGAGGAAACCGGCATGTTCTGAGAGCTTTAAAGAGCTTGAAGTACATGTGACATTCACCAACCCGCACTTGGCCAGCGTGGTGAACTAAGGCCTAATCTCTCTCGCCTAGAGAGAAGTCCCTGTGTCCCAGCAGTGGCAACGTTAATAGGGTGATGATGATGATGATGCCTATTCGCATAAAAACGGCTATAAAGCATGATTGACGCGTCTTGATTATATATCTTTATTCGAATTTAAAGAACTAGAAATTAGGTAGGCCTAAGGCTAAGCTAAGCTAGGTAGGTTGATCTTGACTTAGGCTTTGCAGAACAACCGAATGATGAAATAGCGTCGATCGTACTTCACTTTTTGCGTAATTGTAGCCCCTTTGCGTTCTAGAAATCGTGGCGGAGATAGGCGAAAACCCTTTAAGAGGGTCTACGTCTTAGCCGAGGCTATGTCAAAGCTGGCTAATACGCCTCATTACACAAGAACATTTGATTTCGTCTATGGCGTTCTGAAGCATTTGCTTGAAAGATACAACGAAATGTTCCGGGTAAATGGTCACCGCCGAACATAGTCAAGCATTTGCAAAAATTAATGATCGAGGAAATTAAACATAACTATTAGAGACAAAATTCGAATAACATACCTAGATTTTTACCAAAAAAAACTGATTATCTAATCAATGACCATAACTCGGGCCGCGGGCACCGGCATAAGAAAAAAAAAAAAAAAGCATTGTGGAATTTTATCCCATACTAATGGATAATAATACTCAACCTAATTAGTGACTCAGCAATCAATAGTATTTATCCGTGAATACTGAATAGGGTTGGGAAAAGCAACAATTCACGAAGAAATACTACTGATTGCTCGGAAGAAGTGGAAAAATATATCGGACATGCCTTAATGAATTTAACACACGGGCTCGCGTAGCCGTATCACTAACCATGGTGGTTTATCTTCTATGTATGTACTTACAGCTGTTTTCCGTCAAACAGAGTAAAATAATATTGATGGCAACACCGTCTTGTATATCTATAGTAATGTCATAAAGAGGTAAAGTTAAAGAGATTGTGAGAATGTTTTTGACGTTGTAGGGGGTATGTTTGTATCTACAGAACCGATTTGAATTAAATGTGGTACGCAGATTCTCTTAAGCTTGTGAAGGCATAACATACGCTACTTTTACCGCGAAAAAATATGTAATACCGCGGGAAAATTCATTAATATATATATATATATATATATATATATATATATATATATATATATATATATATGCAGTACCATGCGGATAACACCGCGTGGTACTGCCAGTTTAGAAATAAAACAAAAACGATCGAATGAAATGGTTACAACAAAACAAGTCTAATAATGTTTCGAGACGAAACTGGAGACGACCGACAGTAGTAATAACTTCAAATATGGGTAACGCTGTAAGCACCGTTTACTGCATACAAACGAAGAATCATACTCAATAAACATGACAAAGTTAATATGTCATGGACTATTAGATTCATATTTAAATACATTAATATTAAATAAATTATAACTTGGTGTAAATTTTAAATTATATTTATAATCTCCTCAATAGCGCGGCATCTTTGAGGCCTCGGTCTCGAATTTTGCGGGCAGCGGGGCGGCGGCGGCGGCGGCGCGGGAGCGGCAGGGTCTTATGCGTATCGTCATGCCGGCTGTACACATTCGCCGAGACCCTCTCGGCGAATGTCTCGGCCGAGAGGGGTCTCGTCGAGAGCATGCCTGTACACACGCGTTCTAACATTTGAACTGAAGACTCACGCGACAATGGACGTAGAAATTGCTGCTGCTATTTGTGTTTGTGCCATGAGCTATTATAATTTTTTTAAAATTTACTATAAAAATAAAATTCGTAAACCATTAAGAAATAAGAAAAAAAATAATTTTATTAAATTAAATTAAAATTAAATTAAAAAAATATTAAATACTATTAGCGAGCAAGTAAATGAACGAGTGTGTACATGCTCGCTCTCGTTTACCTCGCGAGAGCCAACGAGACCCTTTGACTCGGGCGCAAAAAACCGACAAGCCACCGAGAGCGACCGAGACGAGAACGAGACAGCGAGACGAGACGAGAGCGCCCTGTACACACGCGCGTTCGGCCTGTCTCGGGGTGTCTCGGCGCGTGTGTACAGCCAGCATCAAATGGACCGGGTCTCGAAAACAGCGGCGCGGGGGCGGGCAACGAGCGGTGCACTCCAGTCGAGCGGTGACCGTCCCGCGTTGCGCGTCTGCATTGTAGTATAGTGTTGTACTTTTTTTTTGTGACGTATCAAAATGTCCTCGGACGTGCAAGAGCAAATTATTTCGGCAATCTTTGAGAGGAGACCCATATGGAACAGCAAATCTTTGCTGTTCCATATGGGTCTTTGCTGTTCCAAATGTTTTATGGTTTCACATCTGTGAAACCATAAAAATAGAAGAATAATAAATCAATTAGGGGAAGAAATAAAAAACGAACTGAATATTGAAGGTAGAATTTATTTTCCTTGCCCTATAGTAGGGATCCACTTCTTCTTTTGCCCACAATAAATCGAGCGTTAGGAATACATTTGAATCAAAAAGATGTTGTCGCCGATTTTCAGACATTTCGTTTGCGAATGTCGACAACACAACCACGAACACAACACTACACCGCTACAGTGCCGCGCGATCTGCCCGCTGATTTCGAGAACAGGAATGCGTTGCCCGCCCCTCTCCCGCGCCGCCGCCGCCGCCGCCCCGCTGCCCGCAAAATTCGAGACCGAGGCCTTAGGCATACTTTCAATTAATTGACAACCTGAGTGTCCCCAAGACAAGAGTGAATAGGTACCTATGTGATATTTTGTCCACATTCTTACCATCAGGTGTGATTGTGGAGAAACATTGATCTATCATCCTTAAATAAAAAAAAATAGAAATATTTTTTCTGCATATTTAGGGGATAATGACCTTAAAAAGCATTCATATTGAGAGTAAGCTCGGCGGCATTAAGCGTTTCTTTCCCTAAAAGTTTAAGCTTCATCAACGCCCAAACGTATTCGATTGCGTTTGCGGAATTATGAGGACTAAGTTTTGATTTATATTGCTACAATATTTTTAAACGAATGGTTCGCTTCCTATGATTTTCATCGAAGATCTAAAATTAACCCGGAATCCCAAAAGCTTTCAAATATTTGTAATATTCTTCGATTAATATACTTATGAGAGCTCACGAATCAAATTTTGAACAAATTGGCCCAACCTGACATGCACACGATGGTTATGGTTCTTACAGTCTGTGGAGTAGGGGCTATGATTAGGTACGCCAAAAAATACTAACTTCAACATCGAGGGTTCGGCGAGATTAGGTACGCAAGGGCTTGTTTTATTATCTCCTAGTAAACTTAGTCATTTGTTCAAATATAGAACTATCTCGGTCAGTCAGTTACTTACTCAGTTGCCAGTTGACTTGAAAGCAAATATATTTTATCCAGTTACTAATATTACCCGGAGATTGTGGAAGCTCTAAGAGTACCACCACAATTCAACTTTGTGCAAATCATCATCTTCCTGATCTTATCCCACATTACACAATTCAACTTTGTGCAAATAAAGTGTTTATTTAAATAATTTAACTTTTGCCATAGTCGAAACCGGTCGGACATTACAGGTATTAAAATTATAACAAATAAAAATTACTCTAATAAAATAATTAATCTTATAAAAACAGACACTGTATTTTAGTAAGATATTTTTTTCTGTTTTGAGTTTTTTCAAGTGTGAACAGTCAAACACAACTGTTTTAGAAATTTAAAATTATTGAACAAATATATTAAAAACATACTTATATTATCATAAGTAATATTGTAATATAAAGTAATATTGATTGCATGGATTGATACAAGTACTACATATTTATAACAACAAAGTTCCGTGCAAAACTTTTATCCTGTTTAACTTTTACAACACAAAATAGATAAGGGAGCAATTGCCCCAGTTTCACTAACAATATCAATCTACGATCAATAAAATTGCTGTTACACCGGAAAGATAAGTTTCACTACATTTTAAAATAACTTCGTGCGATTTTTGAAAAAAAAACTCCATACTAATATTTAAACTAAATATATATGAAGTAACTATTTCTGTCTATTCCTCTTTTACGTAAAATATACTGAACCGATTCAAATGAAATTTGTAAACACAGAACCGGAAAAAGGACACTTTTTACCTGATTTGCCTGAAAACTCTTTACCGCGGGAAACCGGTAACAACGCGAGGCACTACTTTCGCGAGGTTTCTCAATTCGACCGTATATTATATATTTTTTTTTTATGTATTTATTTTTTATGGCTTCTAAATTATTAAATACTTAATTATTTAATTGTTTATGCTTCTTTTAATTAATCACTTTTAAAGACGAAATTATTTGTAGAAGTTAATTTATTTTTTGCTTTTTAGTAACGGTTTAGATTTTTTTTGTATTTTGTCAATTTTTTTTTACTAAAGAATTATTGCAATAATTATGCGATCACTTTTAGTGATAAGGCCGCCCAATGTTACACTTTTATCTTCATGTATCTTATTTCTTAAGCATTCTTTTTTGTATTGAAATATTATTTACATTTATAACGAGTTATTTGTTACGGGTTATGCTTATAAACATGATAGTTTCAAAAGTTATATTGTAATATTGGTGTTTCAATAAAGAGAATTGTATTGTATTCGTGGACTCTGTCAATGTTTGGAAGGGTTTGTCTGTCACATACTATGCAAAGTGTCTGTCTGTCACAAAATATGAATTTAAACTTTTTTCTTCTATGATCCTTTTATTTTATTTGTTGATTAGCATCACCAACACGACACCAAAATAAGGAAATATTTCCGGATAATCCACACAACAACATCTACTTCCGAGGTAAGCTATAAGCTTGTTTAACGGGTACTAAACATCTGATAAACTTAATAAAATGCTTAAAATTAAAGTACAGAATATTTCTCTTCTCGTGGTTTCTTAATTAAAAGTAGCAAATAGCAAGCGTAATATGTATGCAACTCAACTAAATTCATCTTACCTTCTCTATAATACTGTTCGTTAGTTTTGCGTGACGCCACCGTGCTATTAATACTAAATTTATACGTTTATACCCCCCACTCCGGAATTTTGATACCCTATATCTTGGCACTTTCTTATTAAATTATTAAAGCGAACAAGGGGCGTCCAGTATTAATGGGCACAGATGGACTTAACGGAATATTCTTTTTTAATGTAATTATCATGCCTACTAGTATCAGAATGCAGGTTTTGTGTAAAATTCTCATGCAAAACATTATAATATAGTAAATATAAAAACAGAGGTTACTGAGACATTTATCAAACAATTTTATAATCTAGTGTTTTTTTAGGTATCGTTGGTGAAAACGGGCATAAGTCTTTACGTCAGGCTAATGTATACTAGTAGACATTCTACTAAATAAAAGAGGTTTCTCAATCTTTTTTATCTATGTTAAACAATAATAAAATATTATGGTACATTTACTGTGAAGATTTGCGAGTCATATATACCTGATATTTTAGCATAATTTCATGCCCCATTACCGCTGGAACTGATATGCACATTAAATTGTGCCGAAATATCGGTAAACTCTTATTAAATCAAGCTCATTTCAATTATTTAACTATACTACCAGTATAATAATTACTCAAATTGGTAAATGTTCTGTTTTCAATGTAAATATTGTTGATGGTTTCAAAAATGTGGTTCAACTATTTCGACATACCTACCATATTGGGCAAATCATTTACCAAAAACAAAATGAACCATTTATTATTATTATTTTAAGCTCAATAAGCCTTCATTTGATCACAATTTTACCTAATGTTAAGTGACGATGTATTCTAAGATGGAGCATGATGACCTAGAAGGTTCGAGGGCTTCTCGGGGCCACACGACAAAATCTACTAGCTACAAAACTAGTTACTAAAATAATTATTACCCATTATAGTGCCTCATTTAGTAATAGTGTTGTATTAAATCTGCTATTACTTTAAAGCATTATAAAATAAAAAAACACTCAAGCAATAAAACTTTCTCATTGAAAATATATGTGCGCTTGAAACACGAGTTTGAAGGGATTGTGACCTACTCGCACTTGGCCAGCGTGGTGGTGCCTAATCTCTCTCGTTAAGAGAGAAGTCCCGTTTCCCGTTACGTAAATAGGGGTGCTTATGCTCGAAAACTAATTGACAATTTTAATTATTTTTTGTAACAGGTTATGTTATATTTACTTTTAAGCAGAGTACACATACTCGTAACGCTTAAATTAATAGTGATAAAATTAGTGAACATTACCCTCTTATGAAAAATTATAAACTTTCCAATATTATTAATTGTTAAATATGATTATGGTTTTTTTCTTTAGTATACATTTTATACATAAAACACGCAAGTATGACGCTAACAGGCGGTTTTAATATCCAACCACCGTAACAAAAATTTCTAGATCATACAATTATCTCCAAACGACGTTTTGACAATCGATCGACGAAGATCTTTAAGAAACTTGACTAAGAAAATCAAATTCCGGATTAAACTCTCAATAATTAAATCTAATTTAACATTTGCAGCCATTCGTGTAATAGAAGCTGTAAAGTTTGAAAACATTAAATCACAATCAAGTCACAAACAATGGACTTTGGAATTCGGTGAACGTTTGAGATGAATTGAGAAGGATTACTGAGTAACTTGATGGATGGCGCGGATTACCTGGTCGGGCCATTATCCGTATAATCCATATTCAAGAAACTTTTACAGGTATTTAAATTAGTTACCTTATCATCCCCTGAGGCGCTTTAGTCAGTGTCGGAACCAAAGGGAAACCAGTACTTGAAAGTGAATTATGATGACCTGACCGTATTATACTATACCGATTTGGAACTAAATTAAGATTTTTAAATTACAAACAATAAAGACGAAGAAGAAGAAGAAGAACAGTTATTGTAAAAAAACTGTGTACATAGATGGTGTGTTATAAAATTGTTTCAACAGTTTGCCCAATCTGAGCACACAATAATAACAACATGACAAAATTTTAACAATTATACACTCTAAAGTAACATTACAAATCATAGAATAAGAAAAACATATAAAACAATATTACTACTAACAAGTATTTAATATATTTATAAAATTAAGGTTTAACGGCGCGGCGGCGGCGCTTGTGTATAGTGGAGCGGTGCAGCGGCGGCGCAATGGCGGCGCGGTGGCGGTGTCATGTGCAGGAGTGCTATAACGTTTTCTTTGCAAATAAGATTTGAATAGAAGTTAACTTTAACTGTCACCTGATGGACAATATGCGTACCTACACAATTTCAACTCAATCGGAAGCCGAGAAGTCGTTCGATTTTAACTAGCAAGATTTGGTTATAGGCAAACTAACATCGGAACAGGTGAAACTAAATAAAAGCTTAAAAAATCTAGTATTCATAATTCAAAGGTTCCATTGACTTAAGCAATGTCTTATTTTCACGCTCAATTAGCAAACAATAGGAGTTTTTATAGTCGTGTTTGTGTCGAAAAAAAAACAAATAAATAACGCGAACAGCGCGGCACTTTGCACGAAGCAAGTTGAGAAAAACTAAGCAATCTGACTGTTATACTCGGAAAGTTGGAGAACTTTCTGTTGCTAACTTACCCCAATTTTCTATAAATAATGGCACGATTTTCGGCCGCTTACGTTCCGGTTCCCGTGCGATAGTTTTATTTTTCATTCTTTTAGCTAGGTCGTGAATATAAGAGTTGTTTCAAAAGTATAATAAGGTTTATATCTACTTATAGTGTAGATAAATTCCGAAGTAATATGGAAGTATCTGTACACAGTATAATGAAATCGCTTTTTTTAATTGACTTTCAAAGAAAATGGAGTTTCTCAATTCAACACGCATGTTCTTTTTTTGCTTTTTTTTTATGTTTCTTTTTCAGAACTTGATCTCCGTGGGCCGATTCCGATAATTCATTAAATAAAAGCTTTAAATCATATTGGTCCCATTAAATTTTTATAATAATCGTTTAAGTAATTCTCGATTTATATTTAAATATGTGTAATAAGCGGCTGAACCGATAAGCCTGAAATTTGGTATAGTAATGGGTTATACATTGAATTAAATCGCGGGTAACATCACTGGCACTGTTAGTAATTTATATGTATATTCCAAGCTGCTTTTTTTTTGTTAAAAATCTACTTATACGTTGCCCTATCAAGAGCTACCCTTTTTTGTTAAAAATATACTTATACGTAGCCCTATCAAATGTATGGGATAACATAATCCCATACATTTGACAGATAAAGCTATTGTGAAAAATCTGTAAAATGCATGGGATTACAACATGTTGTAATTTCCAATAGTAATAAGTGGCTACTCGTGGTAGGGCTAATGTACGTTTAAATATTCTAAACAACTAAACTGATTTTAATGCAGTTTTCAGCATCAGATTTACTATATTAATTATACCTATTATTACTAGTCTCATCTATATTGACTGCATCAGTGGCACGGTGGGCGAGAGTCCGCTTGCGGCGTAAGAGGTAGCGGGTTCGATTCCCGCCGAGGGGTCAAGTATTTGTATGTTCTGCAAGCACTTTCTCCTTGGTCTGGGTGTTTAATATGTATAATAAAAAATATATATGTATGTATGTATATTATATTGAGTACATCAGATGTCTAGTACCCGTAACACAAGCTAAGAGCTTACCACGGGGCTATGTTGTTGTGTGGATTGTCCGGAAATATTTATTTATGTATTTATATTTATATTCATAAAGTCAAGTTTTGTTTAAGATTTAATATAATTATATATAGGCATATAAAGCTAAATCGACTGTTTGGCTATAGAAATATTTGCGACTGTATTTCCAGTTTCGTGAGCATCCAAGTTGAAGTAATAGTGCCGACTCGTTTAGCTCCATTCGGTTCTGTAATTTATTGTTTATTGATAAGCGGTTCGAGCCAAGAGCTCTGAACTTCGAACTCAATCTTACATTACTTTATTTTCAATTGAGAAAAGCTAGGACTTCAGTACTTTAGTCTGCGTCTGCGTACTTTTAAGAAGCCTTCATGATTATAGAGTCAGACTCTTTCGATGGAATAATGCGATTAAATGCACATAACTCTTTCCGAGGCAGTTCAGTTCAGTTATCTCTTAAAAAGTATCTTCAACTGCACATAACTCTTTCTGAGGCAGTTCAGTTCAGTTCTCTATTTAATCATGTCTCTTAAAAGGAAGCATCATCAGCACCCTATTAACGTTTCCACTGCTGGGACACAGGGCCTTCTCTCTTGACGAGAGAGATTAGGCCTTAATTCACCACGCTGGCCAAGTGCGGTTGGTGAATGTCACGTCTTTCAAAGTCTTCAAAGTTCTCAGAATATGCCGGTTTCCTCTCGATGTTTGCCTTCACCGTTAAAGCACGTGTTTAAAGCGCACATAATTTTTTCTTGAAGAAAAATTCAGAGGTTTGCGGCGAGGTTTGAATCCACGACCTTCGGAATAAATGCCGAGTGCGCTCCCACTTAGCCAACACGGCTTATAAAAAGGTATTTATAAACTAAAGGTAGCTAAACGTAATTTTACCTTTCAGTAAAGTTCTATTTACGTAACTACAATTTATCAATTGTTCAAAATATAAGATGACATTATCTATACTAATATCATAAAGCTAAAGTGTTTGTTTGAATGCGCTAACCTGAGGGTTAGTGCACTACTTTTCCGATTTGAACAATTATTTCAGTGTTATATAACCCATTTATCGAGGTAGGCTTGTATATGTGTGGTTTTGTCTGTTCACGTCCGTATGTGGTAACCCTCTGAATCCTTACACGTGACCTCCGGGTGGTGCTAAGAACAGTCTCTGGTGGTAGGCTTCGGCCGCGGCTTGTCACCACCCTCCGGGCTGGGCCAGTGCGTGAAGCGATTTTTTCGTGTTTCGTAAGGCTGGGTCCACACTTGTATCATTTCGGTGTATCACGATCAGGCGTGGCGTATCGAGTATCCGTATCATAAGTATGGACGCTCATTTTATACTTTTATGTGATACTGTATCATTTCAGCGTATCAAATTTAACTTTACAAATATGGACGCTTCAAAAAGAAAATGTAACAACTAACTTCAAGAGTAACTAAGTCCATACAACCATAGACAACTTTGCAATGTTGGCTTTCGGTATATTTGGATTATTAATCGAATACAGTTAGCTACTACGATGTTTAAAATCGACAATCCCAAAGTGCTGTTTCTCTCGATCTCCTGTCAAATCATATTTGGGTCAGTGAGAAGTGAGTAATTTCGCGCATCGGATTTAATCAATTACCGTAGAATTTGCGAATAGCCGTAGAAACTGCTACGGCTACAGGGTTGCAGCCGTAGGCAGTGCATTGTGTAATATTTTGGCCTGAAAGCCGTAGAACACGGTAATTGCCGCAGCATTAAATATAAATAAAATAAATATTTCCGGACTACTCACACATCATCACCTAACCCCAAACTAGGCAGAGCTTGTACTATGGGTGTTAGGTGACGGATATACTACATAGATACATTTTTTTTTGTAAATACATACATATATGATACATAGAAAACACCCAGACCCGAAACCAGAAATTATAGATCGTACAAAATCTGGTCCCCCGGCGGGAATCGAACCCGCAACCTCCTGCGCCTCAGGCGGACGTTCGCCCACCGAGCCACAGAGGTCGTCGTTTGGCAGCACTGCATCAAGCATTCACGTCCAAACTTGTTCAATGCAAAGCGTATCCCCTTTGATGATCGCGGAAAAACCGACACAGGATGGTTCGGGGTGTATCACGATACAGTATCATGATACAGTATCATGATACAGTATCAAAATACGTCCATACTACCGTGATACGCGTATCGGATACGAGGTGTATCTTGATACGCGATCATTGGAGATCGGGTGCGGATCGGGCCGTATCGGATACGGCATGTATCATTAACGTGTATCAGTTTGCGTCCAAACTAGCGATCATGATACGCGCCGAGGATACGCGACGGGGATACGATACGCCGAAATGATACAAGTGTGGACCCAGCTTAATGTGGTCCGGAGAAGCCATCTACCTTCTAGGTCTTCATGCTCCTTCTTAGACCACATCGTCACTTTACATCTGGTGAGATTGTGATTAAATAAAGGCTTATCCAATATAAAAAAAAAAAGTATGTTAGGCTGGGTCCACACTTGTATCATTTCGGTGTATCACGATCAGGCGTGGCGTATCGAGTATCCGTATCATAAGTATGGACGCTCATTTTATACTTTTATGTGATACTGTATCATTTCAGCGTATCAACTTTAACTTTACAAATATGGACGCTTCAAAAAGAAAATGTAACAAGTAACTTCAAGAGTAACAAAGTCCATACAACCATAGACAACTTTGCAATGTTGGCTTTCGGTATATTTGGATTATTAATCGAATACAGTTAGCTACTCCGATGTTTAAAATCGACAATCCCAAAGTGCTGTTCCTCTCGATCTCCTGTCAAATCATATTTGGGTCAGTGAGAAGTGAGTAATTTCGCGCATCGGATTTAATCAATTACCGTAGAATTTGCGAATAGCCGTAGAAACTGCTACGGCTACAGGGTTGCAGCCGTAGGCAGTGCATTGTGTAATATTTTGGCCTGAAAGCCGTAGAACACTTTAATTGCCGCAGCATTAAATATAAATAAAATAAATATTTCCGGACTACTCACACATCATCACCTAACCCAAACTAAGCAGAGCTTGTACTATGGGTGTTAGGTGACGGATATACTACATAGATACATTTTTTTTGTAAATATATACATATATGATACATAGAAAACACCCAGACCCGAAACCAGAAATTATAGATCGTACAAAATCTGGTCCCCCGGCGGGAATCGAACCCGCAACCTCCTGCGCCTCTGGCGGACGTTCGCCCACCGAGCCACAGAGGTCGTCGTTTGGCAGCACTGCATCAAGCATTCACGTCCAAATTTGTTCAATGCAACGCGTATCCCCTTTGATGATCGCGGAAAAACCGACACAGGATGGTTCGGGGTGTATCACGTATCGTATCACGATACAGTATCATGATACAGTATCAAAATACGTCCATACTACCGTGATACGCGTATCGGATACGCGGTGTATCTTGATACGCGATCATTGGAGATCGGGGGCGGATCGGGCCGTATCGGATACGGCATGTATCATAAACGCGTATCAGCTTGCGTCCAAACTAGCGATCATGATACGCGCCGAGGATACGCGACTGAGATACGATACGCCGAAATGATACAAGTGTGGACCCAGCTTTAAGCTTTCAATTAATATTATTATAATTAATCTCTCCTTTTTTTAATCATCTCCGCCCGATGAGACGTGATAACATCAACCTATTTCTTCACCACAACACATAAATCCTGTAAGCTATCCAGAATTGGTTTACGTCTACATCATAAAAACTACTTTACTAACCAAACTTTGCACAAAATGACATAAATTTACGTGACGTTAAGAAATTTGAAAGTTTCGGAATAGCGGCGTCTACTTTCCAACCCAGTTAACCCATTGGCTTAAAAGCTAGTCAAACACGTTTGGGTAAAATTTACCAATGGTCAAGCGGTGGAATTTCGTCTGTCATCCAACTCAAAGTGCGGCCTTTGCTGTGTCGAATTGAGTCATTAATTCAGCGATGAAACCACAGTTTCAACGTGAACACATTATGTGCCTATTACTTGAGCACAGAAAGACATTTTTGAATAGTTTATGCCATCGACTACAATACTATTCTACGATACACATATTTTATATGGTAGTTTCTTCTAATCTATCTATATCTAGATAGATACACTTTATTTGGAGGGTGTACGACTTTATTATAAATATCTATATATATAGTTTATTTTATATAGTTTAGTTTTTGTTTTGTTTTGGTGTATAAAGAGTTATATTATAGTTACAATAAAGTCGCCCACCGCCGAGTCTGTCTGTCCCTATGTTAGCTATAACTTAAAACACTTTTTTTATTTTATTTTTTATAATTTCTTATTGCATCTGATAAAAGTGGCAGAGACATACATCGGACAGATAGACTGACTGCCAGATCGAGAGGGTTCCGTTTTTTGCTATATGGCTACGGAAGCCTTAAAACTAAGTGTGTAACTTACAATACCCATCTCTATTAGTACTTGTAGGTATTACTTTACTCTCATACATTTATTTTTGTTGGGTTTGTGAAGGCATTTTCATAATTTAATTTTAAAACTCCTAATTCATGCGAAAGGGCCTTATAAGCCTTTCCCCGAGTTTTATTTCCGGTTGCCAAAACAAAAACAAATGGAGTTATTAAAATATGTAAGCTTAAAAAAGCACTTAAACCTTCTGCATCAAACTCAGGCGAAAACATTTGCCAAAACTTTGTGTGGCATTGGATGAACATGGCAATTGCCCCAAAAACACACGCTTCGATAGAAAAAGGACTTTATGCACTGCAGAATAAAATTCAAAATAGCTCCTGCAATATTACCATACGCATTTTGTGATGATAAAGTTTTAAATACTCTAAGCTTCATCAACAGGGAATGCGATTCAAAGCTTATGTATTCCAACTAGATTGGTATAAGTGATCACATTTCTTCTCTCCCTAAGGTATTTTTTAAACGATAAAAATTAGCCTTATTTTCCTAGATTAGGATGAGATCTATTGAAACACGGATTTAGTCGCAAATAAATTATTTTCGCACTATCTCGTACTGACTACGTCGTCGTTACTTCGTCTTAATTTTTTTCTACACAAATTTAGAATAATAACTTGTACTAGTTACTTAGAAAGGGGGATGATGGCTTTAAAGGTTCTTAGTTGTTGTTATGTTTCACTGTTGGGTTGGTCCCTTGTTGTGGCTCTACCCCTGCTTCTTATGTCTCGTAGGTTGTCTTTTTAGGTACATACTTAAATATTGTTTTCATAAATTATTCTACGATTTTTTTTACATACTTCCTTTCATGAATAACTTTTGAAGTGAAACTTCTTTAGAATCGTTGTGATTTCAGACCGGATGCAACGGAAATACGTCAGGTAAGCCAATCTTAAATGCTAACAAGGTTAAGCAACTTTCCGGAACGCCAGTACTTGGTTGGGTGACCGCCCGTACAAAATCTTTTTGCACAGTATTTTTTTTATTCATCTCATTCTTTTGTCGATTTACTGAAGTTTCACTTCTACCGTGTGTGAATCGCACACACACCTTTTTATGTTTTTTTTTTTTTTATGATTGATAAGCCGTTATTATTCTTTTTAGAGTATTCTTTCTAGAGTAGTTATGTCATACCACAAGACATTCTCCGGTATAAAATCTCAATGCAGCCGTCGAGTTAAAGTTAAAGTTCCAGCAACAAAGTCTGCCTTTGCTAAGCGTTTTAAAAAGTTTTCCTTTCCCTTTATCTACCGTTGCGCCTTAAAGAACTGTAATCTGTCTTGTTCTCTTTATGGTGTCAAAGAAAAGATCAGGAAATGGCTTCTCACTCTAGATTACGACTCCACCGAAAAACTTTTAACTATCGTTAGATAATTTAAAAAACAATAATAATAATAATTTAACGTAAATTCAATTCCCAGCTTCCTAATTTATTCCCTTCCCTTTCCTTTATTGAGTGTTTTTCCTACATAAATATAAATTAATTAAATTGTATTGATGATGTTGAATGTAATCTTAGGTTATATTATTATAATTTCTCCTATTTTGTCTCCTTTGTTTTACATGCACTTTTTCTATACCCGGTTAATTCCAATTTGTAATAGGTCTCCCGCAATACAGGCTTGCCTCGTGCGGGGACCGCTGCTAAGTGAAATTGTAATGTGTGAGTTGTTAAATAAATATTTTTGTATTTTTTTGTATTTTGTATTTGACCACAATCTCACCTGATGAAATATGACGATGTGGTCTAAGATGGGCTTCTCAGGACTACATTACGAAACACGAAAATATCGCTCAATCTTTAGTCCTTTCTTCTAATAGGGACATCTTAGGACATTAATGCATACAAATATAGCTTTTCCAATTGCAGGGGTTTATTCAATTATTTACCTGTAGATTACACAACTACAGAAATTGCAATAATGCAAAAACTTACTCCAGTGTGAAATGGGCTTCAACTCAATTCTGCTCAGCACATCTCAGATTACATCCAACGAAAAATATCAAGACATTCTCGTCTAGAAATTCTAGAAGAATGCAAATTTTGCTGAAGACTTGAAATAAAACGTGGTAATGCAATTTGAACTTTATGTGTGGCAAAACAGGGCTGTAAATCGCAGATGGCGTCAGCAGTTGCGTTTGCTATTGATTTAAGCAGAATTGACGCGAGTATTCGCGAGCTCGCGTCCCGTTTGTCAAATGTTGTCTAAACAAGCTTTATTGGCGGTTGCATCGGGTGACTATAGTGTAGACCGAGGGACTATGGGTTATTATTAACGTCACACGTAAAAAATATATTTGAAAAGTATGAGATGGACTCAAACTATGCCTAGGGTGAAGGCAAACATAGTGACGGACGAACAGTGAAGGACATGTGACATTCACCAACCCGCACTTGGCCAGTGTGGTGAACTAAGGCCTTATCTCTCTCGCAAAGAGAGAAGTCCCTGTGTCCCAGCAGTGGGAAGGTTAATAGAGTGATGATGATGACACCTAGGGTTCCGTGAGCAGTTTATACACTATATGCAATAAAAAAAGCGTAAGATTTTATTGCCTAAAGATGAAGTCATCAGCGATTCAGCGATAACCCAAACTCAAGTACTGGACTAGCGCAACGTTCCTTAACTTTAAAAATAAAGTTTGATATTTGATTCAAAATTTCAAATAAAATATTTGTGTAGTATATCAGACACCTAACACCCATAGTACAAGCTCTGCTTAGTTTGTGTGATTAGTGCGGAGATATTTATTTTTATTTATTAGGTCCTTACATATGAAATTGGCGTTTTTCGTACTGGCCACTTTAATCACAAATTTCTCCTCTTTGGTAAGGAATTCCAAATTCAAATTTGTACAGCTATAGACTCATGTATTTGTGCTTCGATGATCGTCATTCATTTGTTTTTTTTCTTCTGTTTTTTTTCTGTTTGCGTCACTCATTTTACAAAATGGAAAACTTAAAATATCGCATTATTTACGAGTACGAGTTCCGCCGTGGCACTAGTGCTGCGGAAACAACTCGAAGGGTGAATGATGTGTATGGCGGTCGTGTTGCAAAAGAAAACACAGTTCGTTTTTGGTTCCAACGTTTTCGTTCTGGAAATTTCGACTTGCAGAACAAGCCCCGTGGACGGCCTGAGACTCAAGTTGATAATGAAGAGTTGAAGGCTATTGTGGAAGCGGATCCATCGCAAACCACGTCCGAGTTAGCTGCAGGCTGCGGTGTTAGTGATAAAACTGTTTTAATTCACTTGAAGCAAATTGGGAAGATTAAAAAGCTTGAAAGGTGGGTACCTCACGAATTGACTGAAGCAAACCGGCAAACGCGCGAACAAACTAAATTAGAAGAGCTTCAATTGGAAAGTCTAAGACATCCTCCGTACTCCCCGGACCTTGCTCCAACAGATTACCATTTTTTTCGAAATTTGGATAACTTCTTGCAAGGGAAAAAATTCAACTCCGATGGGGCAGTCCAAATCGCCTTCAAAGATTTTATTGATTCCCGTCCGACTGGTTTTTTTAGTAAAGGGATCAATGAACTACCTATAAGATGGCAAAAGTGCATAGAAAATAATGGTTCATACTTTGATTAATTAAATATATTATATTAAAAAATATTCGACTTTTTGTTCCTCCCATACAAAACGCCAATTTCATATGTAAGGACCTAATATTTATGTAGTGTGTGTAAAGCCGTGTTGGCTAAGTTGGAGGACACTCGACTTTCATTCCGAAGGTCGTGGGTTCAAACCAGCCACGCACCTCTGGATTTTCTTCTTCTTGAGAAATATATGTGCGCTTTAAACACGTGCTTTAACGGTGAAGGAAAACATCGTGAGGAAACTGGCATGTTCTGAGAACTTTAAAAGAGTGTGAAGGACATGTGACATTCACCAACCCGCACTTGGCATGCGTGGTGAATGAAGGCCTAATCTCTCTTGTCAAGAGAGAAGTCCCTGTGTCCCAGCAGTGGGAACATTGATAGGGTGATGATGATGATGATGATGATTTATGTAGTTTCTATTTTGTAATCATACCTACTTGAAACTTTTATCATATAAAAAACGTCATACGTCGCTTCCCATAAAAAGTCCATACTAAGATAACCAATTTAATATACTACGTTTAAACCTTTTATAGCTACAAGTAGGCTATGGAAGAGCATTGTCTCCTAATACAGGTAAATAGTACTTCAAAGGAGGCATCCAATAACGGATAATCTTTATGTATATAAATCTTCTGTACGTTCGAAGCGGGGGCGGACCGCTAGTGTTGTATATATTTGTGTTATAGATAGGTAACAATATTGCCTGTCTAAACTTACGGATACCTTAAGGAGTTAGACAATACGAATACATAAATAAACTTAAAAAATTGTGGGAATGACGGTATTAACGATGTATTTAGCTCCGAGTCTACATTGAGTGTGTCAAATGTGAGCCCTGTTACGATGGATGTGCCGAATAATTGAATCACGGGCGCGTGTGTCGCTTGTGGACTTTTATGGTGATACCAGTGTGTTTTTCAACTCGTTTCATATACATTAATGTTCGATTTTCTGTGCCTTTCAAAACCCAAATTAAAGTATGTTTATAAATGTTGTCGCAATTGATAGCGACAGTTTCTGAATGCTTATAATAAAAACAAAAAAAAACTAAAAAAACCTTTGATAGGGAATATGAAATAACCATGTTATAATGTTATATGCAATCCATACTTGACCAGCATAGTGAAATAAAGACTAATCCCTGCTTGTCTTGAGAGAGGTACCCTTGTCCCAGCTATGGGGAAAAAATAGGGGCGCTTATGATGATGATGATGACTTTATACTGCAATTACTATTAGGGCGGTTTCAATTTGAGCGTTTTGTAACTTACGGCTGCGATGTTGATGTTGTTGGCTCAATGGATTACGGACAAATTTTGTGTATGATATTTTTACCTAAATTAGGTTAAAATGATAGGTTGTTTCGATTGAGAAGCGATGAAAACCTTGTTTTTTGGCTAAAGTTGTATGTGAGACGGATCTCTCAAGATCCGTCTCGTATGCCTAAACATACCAGTGTTATGAGATCCGAGTGTTTTGACGTTCTGATGTGATCAAAATGGGGTATTTAGACAAACGTTCATTGTTAGATTTTTTTAATTTAGAATTAATATTTTGGGAAACTGACAGAACGTTCAAAAACACACTTTCCTAGTTCAAATAGAGCTCTCACTCGGTCATTGATCTTCACAAGCCTATAGTGCAGATTGTGACGCAATAGTCCGACACGTAAAAAATTATGCGAGCTACAGTGCAACGTTCTATTACTTATGCAACGTTCTATTACTTATATTACATTTATATAGAATTTTGCCTCCCATATTTGGCTATTAAAACACCCAATAATCCAAATATTTTCAATATACCTCTTAAATAGGCATGATGACTACATAAAAATATATGTAGGTATTCTGTTTAGTTTATGTTTCTATCGCTACGGTAAATTTTTATGAATTATGTTTTAAGACATATTTAGATTTTGACATTCATTGACATTGTGTATAATTTTAATTTTCATTATTGAATTATGTTTCTTAATGAAAACAATTATATTGTATTAATACGTGTCTTAGTCCGCATGCTAGCCGAAAATACTGGACGCCTATTTTTCAATTTACTAAATTGCCAAGGGAAAGTGCTAAGATAAAGACCATCAAAGTGTCGGAGAGGGGCGACGACGCCTGTGACGCATTAATTTTGTACAAATGGATTCAAGGCAAATTTTTTTTTAGTTTTCTACTAATTTGTTCCACCTTTTGCTGAAAACTTCGCTAGCATCCGTTGAGTAGCTTAAAGTTTTAATTCGACAAGGTCGATTAATCGTTCGATCGTAGATTTTCAAATACGACTCACAAAAATAGTGTAATTATTAAGAAAATACGGTTCATAACATTACTAAAATTGAAAAAAAACCTCTCAAATCTGTCCTTTTAGGTATATATTATTCACCCCTGTAAAACAAAAACTCTAAAGTTAAATTGAAAATTTATGGTATTAGACAAGGAGATCCCTATAAAGACCCCTATGCAAGAAGCCTCTTTACAAACACATTTGTTAATGAGTATTGCGGCAAACACTGAAGGCGTTGAGAGCCGTGTTAAATTTAATTAGAAGAATTTGGAGAACAAACACAGGGTTGAATTAAGAGGGGCTTAGGCCCTTATCTGTCTAGGAACACAACACGTGCTGTTGATGTTGTTATGGTTTTATCCAAATTGAGGAAAAAGGTGACTAGGGTTAATCGTGAAAAATATACTGACGACATGTTGTGACGATAGCTGATATAGAGGATAGGTAAATATTTTTCATAATTTGCCTATTCATACATCACTTCAGCCTTATAACCCCCTGCTGGACATAGGCCTCTCTCAAAAACTTCCAGTGACTTCGGTCGGCAGCAACCTGTAACCACTGCAAGCCTTCACCATCGGTCGTCCGTCCATCTACTTGGTGGACGTCCTACTCTGAGTTTGATGAGTCGTGGTCTCCATTTGAGAACTTTCCAGCCCCAACGGCCATCTGTTCTACGTGCTACATGGCCTGCCCATTGCCACATAAGCGAGCTAATTCGCTTGGATATGTCGGTTACCCGCGTTTTTCTACGTATCTCTTCGTTCCTAAATCGATCACGTAGAGTAACCCCGAGCATAGCCCTTTCCATAACTCGTTGAGTAACTCCTATTCATACATTGGTTGTCATTAGCGAGGGAAAGAAAAGTCTGGATGGAAATTGGGCAGGTCTACGCCAAGAAGGTGACTATCAGCTATTAAGAAATGAGAATAAGGAATAGAAATACAGGGTTTTTTTTTAATTGTAGATAAGCCTTCATTTGACCAAAATCTCGCCTGATGTAAATTGACAATGTGGTCTAAGATGGGGTATGAAGACCTAGAAGGTACATGGCTTCTCCGGTCCACATAACGAAACACGAAAAAATCGTTTCTCGCACTGGCCCAGCCCGGAAGGTGGTGACAAGCCGCGGCCGAAGCCTACCACAAGAGACTGTTCTTAGCACCACACAAAGGTCACGTGAAGGATTCAGAGGGCTAACACTGACTACTTTGACTTTAATATATCCAAATAATTATCTTGAAAAACACTAGTTGACATTAAAAGTAATCAGGCATAACGAGCATTTATTTAAAAAAACCGAGCCGCAAACACCATCATATTATTATTCAGACAAAATGGTTGCACAAAATTTTGTGTACTCTCCAATCTTTCAATATTTTCTGCCAACAATATAATACCTTCAGCCTTGATCAAAAATGTTCTTCGTCACGTTTAATCTAGCACCCAAGTTCAGTCCTGTTTCCGAAAATTTGAAATTTTCTTAGGCGTGCCAAATTAACTTTCCGAATTTCCATCCGAGCCCGAAGTTAAACTGGATATACGCATGATTATGTAATTCCTTCCAGATAAAGATGTAGGTGTATGGAATAAGATTATTGGATATCAGGGAGTGTTATTGCGTTATTTGATGCTATTTGTTCTTATACAAAGATAGAGTGTAAGTACATATTTTCGAGGCTGAAGAAAGAGTATTTTATACTTCTACCTACGTTTTTAAGGAACACAAGGGCATAGTGTCTTCCCCTGAAATAGAGACGGTAAGTAAAGTGTTTGACACGTTTTTTGTTTTACTCTACGTAGCAAAGTTATATATAATATTATTGCTAAGCCTTTATAATGGCCAGATTGTAAAAGTGATGTAGTAATTATATTTTTAATATACATCCTTAAAAAATACTACCTTCGTGTTATAGATATACCTCTATAGATGTAAAATCTCCGAGTTGTCGTTTTGCCGCATATTAAAGTGTGTAGGATAATCCCAGAGACTATTACGAAAGGGTTAGGTATCATTGATGTTTTTCAGAACTGATACAGGAAGTTGTTTATTTATGTAATCGTTTCTCAAATTATTTTAATTTTAAACGGAGGTTTTTTCTTAATATTTTGTAATGTAGACGCGATGCGCTTTTATTTGATACCCCACACTAGTACATTTGCAGATTTTCTGTTTTCCTTCCCCATAACTTTTGAACGGTTCAACCGATTTTCATGAAACATGTCTAAGAACACCCGGGCCAAACTCACCTTTCATACAAAAAACCTAAATTGAAATCGCTCCATCCGATCGGGAGCTATGATGCCAAAGACAGACAGACAGACACACAGACAGACAGACAGACACGTCAAACTTATAACACCCCTCTTTTTTGGTCGGGGGTTAAAAACATGTTTTACCGACACCACGTGAGGCAATATCATTGCCTTTTATGAGTGTAATTTACGTAATGACATCAAAATGGCCGCGACAAAATACGAAAATTAAAATAATTTGAGAAACGATTACATAAATAAACAACTTCCTGTATCAGTTCTGAAAAACATCAATGATACCTAACCCTTTCGTAATAGTCTCTGGGATTATCCTACACACTTTAATATGCGGCAAAACGACAACTCGGAGATTTTACATCTATAGAGGTATATCTATAACACGAAGGTAGTATTTTTTAAGGATGTATATTAAAAATATAATTACTACATCACTTTTACAATCTGGCCATTATAAAGGCTTAGCAATAATATTATATATAACTTTGCTACGTAGAGTAAAACAAAAAACGTGTCAAACACTTTACTTACCGTCTCTATTTCAGGGGAAGACACTATGCCCTTGTGTTCCTTAAAAACGCAGTTAAACTTTGCGCTTTTTTCGATGCAACAGCTTGTACGCTTGCTCCGTGTTTATTAAATGTTTTTGAGGTGTTTTAATTCATGAATACGATTGTGACTTGTATTGTATTAAAGCCAGTGAATCCCTACATCCAATGGTAGTTACGTGACGAAAATCTATCGAGTGGTTCCGCTAAAATAAGCAAAAACATATTTTAAAATTTGCAAACTCTCCGTAACTGACCTAGGACAACTCGCACGCAGCGCGCTTGCAACGGTCGACGCCGGGCGGTTGACCACGGTGACTCACTGCGCCCCTTTGTTCTCCGTACCTGTGTACTGCCTACTACGATTTGCGAACTATCCTACACTTGGATTCGAATAATATGAAGTGTTCCGCTTGTAATAACGACGTCGACGAAAAGGAAAGTTTCATTCGCTGTACAGTGACGGATTGTAATAAGTTATATCATATTCTATGCGCGGGCGGGAACAGCGCGGTTAGCGCAGATAAGAAACTATGGGTATGCCCGGAATGCCGTTGTTCTACTAAAAAAGGAGGAGACAATAGCTTAACACCAGTGGGAGCCTCTAAGAAAATGCGTGACCCGAACGTAACTCTTCGTAGAAAGATCCCTCCCGCTCCGGCTAGCCCAGAATTGCACCGTCCTTGTTGCGATACTAACGAACTCTCCTCTGAGATGCGTAGCCTGAAACTAGAAATGGCAATGCTTCGTGAACAGCTAACGAATGCTGCCTCACTTATAAGTCGTTATGAGTCTAAGCTGGAGAACTATGCTTTACAAATGACTGCACTAAACAAAAGGCTCGGGGAACTGGAAGTGGGTGAGGTAATAAGCACTACAATACCTAAAGTTAGTGAAATATCTTTCCCTTCTCCCCGCATTGTACAAAGAACTCAATCTAAGCCACTAGTAGTTTCGGAAAAAGTAGATGTCCAAGAAGTCAACCGCAAACCATCCACTATCGATAAGCCCACTCTCACCCGTAAAAGTACTGTGATGAATGAGAATGACAGTGGCAAGCGTGACGCGAAGTGGACAGAAGTAAGAAGACGAAAATCCCGGACACCGACATCATTGTGTGGTACAGCTGGACCTACAATTACGACATTAAAAGCAGTGGAAGCAGTCCGATTTTTTCATCTCTGGAATATGGCATCAAACACGGAAGAAGTGCTTCAATACCTGAAACAGCTATGCTCGACAGAGTCTTGCTCCGTCGAGGAACTGACGGCGAAAGGGAGCTATAGGTCTTACAAGATAGGGGTCCCGGCAGGTCTCTATGATTTATGCTACTCTATTGAGGTCTGGCCTATAAACGCCAGGATAAAACCTTGGATAAATTATAGGAAGCCTACAGTAGCTCCTGCTAGAATGAGTGCAGTCTCTACAACTCCACTTAGAGAACAGCAGCCATTTCGTGACCCGGAGTAAAGTGACCCCTATCCGATTGTTCTATCAGAATGTACGAGGACTTAAAACTAAACTTTCTATGTGGCGTAATAACATTGCCTTACTTGAACACCATATAATAGCTGCAACCGAAACATTCTTAGATGGTTCTGTGAATGATTCGGAGCTGGTTTGCGGAGATTGGAGTATTCTGCGACGCGATAGAAGTACCCCGTGCGGAGGAGTCCTACTTGCTGCGCGTGCGCCGCTTGTGCTGCGCCGTCGTTCGGATCTGGAGACCGAATGTGGTGAAGACCTGTGGGCGAGCTTCTCATGCCGCGGACGTTCCTATTATATCTGCGTTACATATATCAAACCAAGCGCATCGGACCAAGACTACATGCAATGGTTTAGTAAAATCGAAAGTTATATTATTAAGTTAAAAGGAATAATTATTGTATTAGGCGACATTAATTTACGGAGTGCTTCGCAAACTATTATAAATTATTATTGTTATTTTTTATCATACTCTAATCTCACAGACTATAATACAATACTTAATTTACATGGTAGCAAATTAGACGTTGTTTTGTTCCGTGAGTGCGCCGAGGTGCGTGAGGTGTTAGTCGCAGCTACCGAGGGTATAGTACCTATAGATGCATACCATCCGGCATTGGATATTGAGGTAAGGGTAGAAGTGGCTCATAGTTCTGACCATATGGAACCCAGCAACATTAATTCAGCCCGTGATTGGAATTTTAAAAAATGTGACTATACGCTACTGTTTAATCTGTTGGATGATATTGATTGGAGTTTCTTATATTTAACATATGACGTACGTACAGCCGTTGATAGTTTTTATAATTGTATTTACAGTATATTTGACAAATGCATGCCTAAGAAAAAACGCAATAAATCTATAATGAAGAGATATCCGGTATGGTTTACGCCTGATATTATACTAGACATCGGTCGAAAGGCAAAACTTCACGCTGCTTGGAAAAGTAATAATGCGGTAAATTCATATAAAGAGTTTGCTGATCTTAGATCTAATCTGAAGCTGCGTACAGCTTCTGCCTACACCTCCTATATGAAAAACTTAGAAAATAACATTTCAATCAATCCACGTGATTTTTGGCGACACATATCTAGTCTTAAAGCTAAAGGGGGCTTTGAACCGAATGTAACTTACAAAGGTGAGTCATACTCCGGGGTTAGAGCTTCTGAAGCTTTTGCTGACTATTTTGCTAGTGTGTTCCTACCTGACGTGCCGCGGCTAGATTTCAATCATTTTAATTATAATTTTGACATATGCAATAGTAGTAATTATGTGAATGTTTTTAATTTTACACTTACTGACATTGAAAATGGAATCAAGAAACTCAAATTTTCTAACTCTATTGGACCAGATGGGATTCCATCGAATGTTTTCAAACAGAGGGAATCCTCATTAGTATTGCCTTTGTTTCATATATTTAATTTAATCCTGAGGACTGGAGTATATCCACCGCAATGGAAAATCTCCCGAGTGACCCCTATACCTAAGACGTCTAACAAATTAGTGGTAGAGGAATATCGTCCCATAGCAATACTCTCGGCACCAGCTAAGATTTTTGAAAACATAATTCATAAGCTCATTTACAATCAGGTCGAAAAATATTTGTGCAATGCTCAACATGGATTTAGGAGTAAGAGGTCAGTGAATAGTAATTTACTAACAGTGACAGAGTTTATCTCTGCAAACCTTGACCGTGGACGGCAGGTGGATGTGCTCTATTTCGACTTCCGGAAAGCTTTTGATAGGATCAATAATGACATATTGTTGGAGAAGCTTAGTGGAATCGGTTTTGCGCCACACTTACTCCGAATGCTCGCGGACTATTTACGTGATCGCCAGCAGTATGTCAGACTTGGAATCTACGAGTCCAGACCCTATCACACACGCTCCGGAGTCAGCCAGGGTTCTGTTCTGGGACCCCTGCTGTTCCTTATAATGGTGAACGACTTGCCATCTTGTCTAACCTTTGCCAGAAGCCTTCTATATGCTGATGATCTAAAGCTTTATACGGACATACAAACTCCAGAGGATTGCGTAACTTTACAGCGAGACATTGATAACGTGTACCAATGGAGCATTAATAATAAAATGGAGTTCAATCCCGCTAAATGCACCGTAATGACCTTTGGTCGAATGAGGCAGCCAATTCACTTCAGCTACAACATCCATGGTGTTGTGATCAATAGGTCAACTGTGATGAAGGACTTGGGTGTTATATTTGATCAGAGGCTTTCGTTCCATGACCATATCAATATAGTGGCCAAAGAATCCTTCCGAAGGCTTGGTTTTGTACTTAGGAATGCTAGAGAATTTAAGAACGGCCACGTTATTAAACTTCTTTTCAGTTCACTAGTCAGAAGTAAGTTAGAGGCTAGTTCATGTGTTTGGAACCCTCACGAGGTCACTTACGCAATGCTATTGGAGAAAGTACAGAAAGCTTTTCTAAGATTTTTATATAAACATCAACTGGGTTATTATCCTTTTATGTACCCGACTAAATATTTGCAAGGATGTCTAGGTTATAATTCGTTAAAAACTAGAAGAGCTGTAGATCAGATTTCAACGATTTGTAAAATTTTCCGTGGTACCATTGACGCATCTGATCTGCTCAATGAGTCACTTTTACTCTTTGTTCCAAATAAATATCTCCGCGGAAGAAAGCATGACCTCTTTTTCCCACCCATGAGTCGTACTGTTGCGCGCGCTGCGTCTCCCGTGCCTCGCGCGCTCACGGCTCTCAATCAACTGCTCAAAACAAATCCGGACTGTGACATATTTTATGATAAATGGACTAAATTAATGATGACATGCCTTAGGCACTGTGAGATAGAGTGACATGTATTTTATTTGTGTAGATTGACATAATAATGTATTGTTTAATTATTGATTTGTTTTTTAAAGTGACATTATTGTATACTTAACTTTTATTATTATTATAATTTTTATTTATATCTTATTACGTTTTAAATGAATTTATTGTTATTTATTAGAAAATAGTTATTTTGCTTGAATCAATGCCTTTATGGTTTTTGTTTTAATTTGTATAATTGTGTCTTATTAATTACTGTAACTGGTGTAAGCCGTGGTGATTAAATAAATAAATAAATAAAGTAGGTAGAAGTATAAAATACTCTTTCTTCAGCCTCGAAAATATGTACTTACACTCTATCTTTGTATAAGAACAAATAGCATCAAATAACGCAATAACACTCCCTGATATCCAATAATCTTATTCCATACACCTACATCTTTATCTGGAAGGAATTACATAATCATGCGTATATCCAGTTTAACTTCGGGCTCGGATGGAAATTCGGAAAGTTAATTTGGCACGCCTAAGAAAATTTCAAATTTTCGGAAACAGGACTGAACTTGGGTGCTAGATTAAACGTGACGAAGAACATTTTTGATCAAGGCTGAAGGTATTATATTGTTGGCAGAAAATATTGAAAGATTGGAGAGTACACAAAATTTTGTGCAACCATTTTGTCTGAATAATAATATGATGGTGTTTGCGGCTCGGTTTTTTTAAATAAATGCTCGTTATGCCTGATTACTTTTAATGTCAACTAGTGTTTTTCAAGATAATTATTTGGATATATTAAAGTCAAAGTAGTCAGTGTTAGCCCTCTGAATCCTTCACGTGACCTTTGTGTGGTGCTAAGAACAGTCTCTTGTGGTAGGCTTCGGCCGCGGCTTGTCACCACCTTCCGGGCTGGGCCAGTGCGAGAAACGATTTTTTCGTGTTTCGTTATGTGGACCGGAGAAGCCATGTACCTTCTAGGTCTTCATACCCCATCTTAGACCACATTGTCAATTTACATCAGGCGAGATTTTGGTCAAATGAAGGCTTATCTACAATTAAAAAAAAACCCTGTATTTCTATTCCTTATTCTCATTTCTTAATAGCTGATAGTCACCTTCTTGGCGTAGACCTGCCCAATTTCCATCCAGACTTTTCTTTCCCTCGCTAATGACAACCAATGTATGAATAGGAGTTACTCAACGAGTTATGGAAAGGGCTATGCTCGGGGTTACTCTACGTGATCGATTTAGGAACGAAGAGATACGTAGAAAAACGCGGGTAACCGACATATCCAAGCGAATTAGCTCGCTTATGTGGCAATGGGCAGGCCATGTAGCACGTAGAACAGATGGCCGTTGGGGCTGGAAAGTTCTCGAATGGAGACCACGACTCATCAAACTCAGAGTAGGACGTCCACCAAGTAGATGGACGGACGACCGATGGTGAAGGCTTGCAGTGGTTACAGGTTGCTGCCGACCGAAGTCACTGGAAGTTTTTGAGAGAGGCCTATGTCCAGCAGGGGGTTATAAGGCTGAAGTGATGTATGAATAGGCAAATTATGAAAAATATTTACGTTATGTTTTTCAGAACTGATACAGGAAGTTGTTTATTTATGTAATCGTTTCTCAAATTATTTTAATTTTCGTATTTTGTCGCGGCCATTTTGATGTCATTACGTAAATTACACTCATAAAAGGCAATGATATTGCCTCACGTGGTGTCGGTAAAACATGTTTTTAACCCCCGACCAAAAAAGAGGGGTGTTATAAGTTTGACGTGTCTGTCTGTCTGTCTGTGTGTCTGTCTGTCTGTCTTTGGCATCATAGCTCCCGATCGGATGGAGCGATTTCAATTTAGGTTTTTTGTATGAAAGGTGAGTTTGGCCCGGGTGTTCTTAGACATGTTTCATGAAAATCGGTTGAACCGTTCAAAAGTTATGGGGAAGGAAAACAGAAAATCTGCAAATGTACTAGTGTGGGGTATCAAATAAAAGCGCATCGCGTCTACATTACAAAATATTAAGAAAAACCTCCGTTTATAATTAAACGGAGGTTTTTCTCATTTAAAAAAAAATCTGATCTGATTTTTTTACTAAGTACACGAGTACGTAGTAGTACGGCTTGTTAGCTTGAATTACGGTCCCATCCGGCAGAAAGCATGAAACTTGGCATACATGTAGCTTTTATATATGTGCTTCAATTTCGATAGAGAAACACGCTGGGAAATGACTCCCCCCCCCCGTTCCCCCCCATTTTATCTCCCTCATTTTGATTTTTTTCATTTTTTACAAAAACGGTAGGAGTGATGAGTTTACTTTTCAAAGACCAAATAATTGACGATAATTTACCTACAAAACGATACCACATTTATAGTTATAAGACTAATAGTTTTTTAATAAAGCCGTCATTATAATGTGAACTTATGAAAAAATTAATATTTTTTTTCCTTTTTTCTTCACTTAATGCTAAATGAAAGGTGTTGTGATAAAATTGTCAAAAGGGTTAAAAACTGTATACATTAAGCTACAAAACGATACATAACAAATTATTGTAGAAGGTTTGGTTCCCGAGTTACAGCTCACGGCGTCTGGCTCAACGAAATAACTCCTTTTTTGCGTCTGTACAATATGTTTACGGGACCTGTTCCGAAGCAAGAAAGCTTATCCTTATAGGTATAAGTACAGTCCCCTGCAGCTAAATGTATACAGGCTAGTATGGCGGACACCGCGCCTATGAGAAATTAGCTCATCATGGTCTCTCAGTATCTTATAATCGAGTCTTACAATGCTCAAAACAAGTTTCTGATTCTGCATGTAAAATTTATAAAGACGAAGGAGTTGTTTCCCCACCAGCTTTGCAGTCGGATGTTTTCTGTACAGCTGCTTTTGACAACATTGATTACAGCCCGTCATCTGTGACAGCAGAAGGTGCCCTTCACGGAACATCCATCAGTATTGTTCAGCATCATGATCTAGGCTCAAAAATAATACGTCGCCGTACGCTTCCTATATCTGAGACCAGTCCCTCTTCATCACTTCGGGTAAAAAGTTTACCTTCTTTTTACTTAAAACCCCTTAGACCTGCAAACGGCCCTAAACTGGAGCGTGGCCATCGTATTTCAAGACTAAGATATGCCCAGAACCACGTAAATTGGAGTATTGAAGATTGGTCGAAAGTTATGTTCTCCGACGAATCAAAATTTATGCTCTACAAGCACGATGGAAGACACAGAGTGTATAGAAGACCAGGGGAAAGATTCAAGCAAGCATGCATCGAAGAAAAAGTAGCCTACGGTGGTGGGTCTGTACTTGTGTGGGCCGGAATTTCCTCTGAAAGTCGCACAGAGCTGGTGATCATAGAAAACGGCTCTTTAAATAGCGTAAGATATGTGGAAGAAATCCTCAACGAACACGTTGGTCCATTTATGGTCAATTTGGGTGAGGATGCTATATTTATGCATGACAATGCCCGACCTCATACAGGTAGGATTGTGAATGACTACCTTCAAGAGATGAACATTACTTGTATGGAGTGGCCAGCGCGCAGCCCGAATATCAACCCGATCGAGCATGCTTGGGACGAGCTAGGGTGATGCGTAAAACAACGAAACCCTCCCCCAATCACGCGGAGAGAGATTAACGGGAGAATATTCCCCAAAATCGTATAAGGAACTTGGTGTACAGCATGCCAAACCGCGTAAACGCAGTAATGGAAGCACGAGGAGGTAATACAAAGTATTGAAATTCAAGAAAATCGTCATAAAGTTCAAAAATTTCATGTTTCCTATTTTTGTTTTAAGGAGAGATCAGCAGTTTTTTTTCTTTATGTAATTTTGTGTAAATAAAATGTATGGTGACTCATATTTTTTTAACTTTCATTTAAGGAGTATTAAATTGTCTTATAATTTTCACTGATTGAACTGGTTGTTTTATTAAGTTACTTGAATCCTAGTACAGTCCCCTGCAGCTAAATGTATCCAGGGTATGTATGGCAATAGGCGCGGTGTCCGCCATACTAGCCTGTATACATTTAGCTGCAGGGGACTGTACTTATACCTATAAGGATAAGCTTTCTTGCTTCGGAACAGGTCCCGTAAACATATTGTACAGACGCAAAAAAGGAGTTATTTCGTTGAGCCAGACGCCGTGAGCTGTAACTCGGGAACCAAACCTTCTACAATAATTTGTTATGTATCGTTTTGTAGCTTAATGTATATACAGTTTTTAACCCTTTTGTCAATTTTATCACAACACCTTTCATTTAGCAGTAAGTGAAGAAAAAAGGAAAAAAAATATTAATTTTTTCATAAGTTCACATTATAATGACGGCTTTATTAAAAAACTATTAGTCTTATAACTATAAATGTGGTATCGTTTTGTAGGTAAATTATCGTCAATTATTTGGTCTTTGAAAAGTAAACTCATCACTCCTACCGTTTTTGTAAAAAATGAAAAAAATCAAAATGAGGGAGATAAAATGGGGGGGAACGGGGGGGGGAGTCATTTCCCAGCGTGTTTCTCTATCGAAATTGAAGCACATATATAAAAGCTACATGTATGCCAAGTTT
The DNA here is from genome assembly GCA_929108375.1 of Gymnoscelis rufifasciata. Classification (NCBI taxonomy): domain Eukaryota; kingdom Metazoa; phylum Arthropoda; class Insecta; order Lepidoptera; family Geometridae; genus Gymnoscelis; species Gymnoscelis rufifasciata. The sequence continues at coordinate 4,180,118 of OV815320.1, forward strand.
CATGCTTTCTGCCAGATGGGACCGATATTCACATATTTTTTAGCTAACAAGCCGTACTAGTAGTAAATAAACTGAGCGATTAAATAAGGGATCCAATTAAGAAACTTATCCGAATTTCAAGAATCGTTTACTTAATTAAAAATAAAACGTGTTACATCATCAGACATTAGGCGAATTTAAACTGAAAATACTAACCTTTTTTTGGCCACTCTAATTCAATTCACTCTAATTTAGCTAGCCCGTCTTAATTTGACAGTAAAATGTGTTTACGTTTGGCGCGCTATTTATGTACCCGATAGAAACCAAATGCACCAGATTGCACATGTTACTCCACCGACCGTTTGTTGGCAGCCTTAAACCCGCAAATTGCATAGATGGGTACAGTCAGTGACAGATGTACCTACTACAGTTATCAATTAGGGGGATTTTGTGACACAAATGATAATTTGTCCATATTTAGAATAAGGATATCAACGATCAAATATTGTGCGTGTGGTTGGATTTATTTATTTTAACACCAAGACAAAGCTTCAAAAGTTATTTAAATGCGAATATTAAAGTATCTATATGGTTCTGAATACTATTTTGATTAAAAACCTTAGCATTAACCGGTGCAAAGCCTCTTATATGGGTAAATATTACTTTTATAATCTAGCAAAGACACAACACATACGCTCGCTTCTACTGCGCCATTAAAATTCATCGATCACGGGTTGAAATACCGCACCTTCAATTTCATCAACAAAATGGATGCCATCATTGGCAATATTGATACAAGAAGGGATAAAAAAAGGTGGAAACTTCCGATATATCGAAACTCTTTGAATTTAATATAATGTCTCAGCTGCACTGACGCCTGTCACGTAGAGAACATAAAAACCGGCAAGTGTGGATGTTTCGAATTTTAAGGAAGGAAAAGTTTGAAAAATCTGTCTTCTGGGGATCGATCTTTTTGTGCAATGTGAAGGTTAGGTCCCAGGAGTAATGAAACGGAAGTAAGGGCTCTCGTATTAAAATTAATTTATCGAATAGCTCTTGCAAGATTTATACAAAATTGACATGACATACCTGCGACGATGGAAGTGTCAGTTTGTAAGTTTTTCCTTTGCTCAATAAAATCTGTTTCCTAGATTTGAGAAGAATAGTCTTCTCAATTCTAGAAACATGAAAAAAAAATATAGAAATAAGTGTGCATCTAATTCCGCCGTAAAAGTGATAACATCAAATATATTCAGCAATGTGGGTTAGAGTTAGGAAGAGCCTGCTTACCGAGCCGTTGCGTAATAAAGGGATGCAGACAAACTGGTACCGTTACGCGTTACGTAACTAACAGGAGGGTGGACACATCTTCCCGTAAATAGAAGATAACACTTCGAAAAAAATACTCGTAGTGCAGTGACAGTAATAGAGTATAATCAGACAACTCAAATCTGAATATGCAACTTCCTTTTACCAAGCATGACAAGTAAGTACCGGTTAGCTGCAACAGTTGTCACTAATTTTTCAGTTTGTAGGCACTCCCATCCTAACTTATATTATAAACTACCGGCCACCCCGGCTTCGCACGGGTAATATTTTCCCACAATTAAATATTATTTGAATTTTTTTTATTATTGGCAATTATTTGTTTTTTTTCTTTTGCCAAATTGGTCCAGGCGTTGTTAAGTTATGCGCTTAGCAACAAATTTTGCGATTCATTGTTATATATAAGATGAGAAAGTTACTCTCTCTATCTCTCTCTCTCTGTATTTTTTTCGCGCAACAACAACGGAACTGAATTTTAATGAGTTTTATGTATATGTATGTGATAAACCTCACTTGTTAGTTTAAAATGTACATTTTTTTTTAATTTAAAGTAAAAGATTAAGACTAATTCTACGGAAAAATATTCTACGGACAGATTTAAAAGAAACTGGGTAGGTACTCAAACGTTTTTGTAGAGCTTTAGGACATAGGATACTTATCCGGGAAAATATTTGTACACTTAAACGCGAGCTACTAGTTTGTTATATTAGTAATTTAACTATATGCCGACTTCACAATAAAACAGCTGCCTTCAAGAATCTATGTATGCAAGTCTTGTAAAATATAAACAATTTAAGTTTACATAATATTCACGAAAGCTACTGTACAGAATAATTATAGTGAATTGTAATCTGATGTTATATAAATGAGTTTAAATAGTAAAATCTTGATTGCAAAATGCCATGGATTTTATACTGAAGCTGGTGCTTTTCATGCGAAAAATCTTCGATATTTGTTTTTCTTTATTCGGGGAAATTAATATTGACATCGTCAATGATTGCTGAATATTTGTTTTTCATAATGACATTTTTCCTTATTGAATACAAATATTTATTAAAGCTTATATGCATTTTTACAATTCCTGTATAGGTACATTTGTTACTAGATTATATTGTATTTATAAAATAGTTGTTTTTTTTTTCATCAAAAGCAAAAAAATAGACATTGTTATTACTAAAACTATAAATCACGGAGCATACAAAAACAATTATTGCATGTAAAATGTAAATTTTTAAAGGAGGGTTATTTCCAACCACTAAAATAATTCAGACCATAACGGGTACTACGTTTAGTTTGATAATTTATATAATGGATTATTTAAAAATAAAAGTATTAAATTAAAATCGTATTTAATCCACATATTAAAGGATAATCACCAAAGTATTTGCTTACACGTATAAAAGCTGATATTAAAGTCAACAATAATAATAAATAATTGCCCCAGTGTATCGCCACCTTCGAATGCTTGCTTTTCGAATGATTTTCTAGTACACCGTAAACTGTGAGGATGTAGACTACACCGAATAAGACCAAGACTTCTTATTCGGCTCGGGTCGATAAGTTGGAATCTCGCTATTAACTGAGCTGAGTTTCATTTGTGGTGCGTTGGACGCAACATCTGTCGACGTTCCTGAGTGAGCAGTTTTGGCCGAAAGGGGTCATGTTTCGACGGTTCATCGGTCGCCTACATTGCATGGGACACCGCCGTGACATTTGACTCCATTAGCTCAACCAGGAGTTGCCACTTACGACTGTTGGAAATGACAATATTTTGCGATACATTTGACAGATTGTTATTTATGAAAATCTGCCAAATGCATGGGATTACAATATGCTGTAATTCCATTCCTAAGTGGCAAGGACTATTATGACACTAATACAGTGTTATTCTAATATTTAAGATTTATCTGTAAGGTAGGTATATGGTCTTTTGGGCGTCTGATGCCTGAAATAAATGACTTTTCAAATTATTATCATAAAAGAATATTAAGTCTGGTTTGATTTAGTATCATGTATTTGCAAGTATAACGAAGTCCGAAGAAGCCATCTATCTTCTAGGTCACTTTACACCAGGTGAAATTGTAGTCAAAGGCTTATCGAGCACAAAAAAATATAGGTATATTATTATCACGAGTGTCGAGTATTATGTAGATAGGCAGACCTCTGCATTCCATATTTAATAAAGATTACGAGCTTCCCGAGTGGTTAGGGTCAGCTAGGCTTATCTGGGAACAGATGTTTTAATGCGTGGGTCTGTTTGATACGCTTTTTGTTTTAAAATGAACCACAGAAATATTTTAAAATAGAATTCCCTTTTAAGCTTTTGGTAATGGTAATGTTGGTTCATTTTAGTTTGTTGTTGATTAAAGGATTACATTGTTTTTTTTTAATACAGTATTTACACCTCTTTTTAACTGATATACAAATTTAATAACACAGTTATTGGGCAAATTTTTTTTTGTTATATTTACACAGTTTTGCTTTGAAATAATCTGAGATAAGAAATATTAGAAATACATTTGACTAACTAATTACTATTTGAATAGTATATTTTACGAGAACCCCGCTCGTATTCATAAAAACATTTTTTGAAAATATAACTGAATTGGCTAACACACACAATAAGCTAATATATGCCTTATTTTGCGACTATTACAGAGATAAGGGTAAAAGCTTCTTTTGAACTTTTACTAAACAGATGTAGCGCTAATGTAGGTTAATGAATAACGTTCTATAATTCAACTCTCCTCTATAAGTCTAATATAAAAAATGAAATATTTTTATGAATACGGAGGTATAGTTAGAACTGTGAACTTTAAAAATGCCTGCCCGATAAGGCGATGTGGTCACTCAGACAAATCCTTTTGTTGTGTTTTGTAAAAATAAACGTTAAAATAGCCATTGCTTCAAGAAGGTCATTGGGCAATCGAGAGTAATACTATTACAAAATATACTGTTACAAACTTAAACAGTTACAATCTCAAACCCTATGAATGCATATCTATACTTAATATATAAAGCTGAAGAGTTTGTTTGTTTGTTTGTTTTTTTGTTTGTTTGTTTGAACGCGCTAATCTCCGAAACTACTGGTTCGAATTGAATAATTCTTTTTGTGTTGGATAGTCCAGTTATCGAGGAAGGCTATAGGCTATATAACATCACGCTATGACCAATAGGAGCAAAGATATAGTGGTAAATGTGTAAAAAACGGGAGAAATTGTTTATCTTTGAAGCCTTCCGTTGCGTGCGCCGTGAAAACGGTTCAAGATACACAAAAAATATGTATTAAAGGATAATAGCTCTTTTAATGATCTAAAAAAGAGTCCGCGATAGTATATGTCTATCTTTTAAGATTAACTCACAAAAACCGTTTTTATGGTACCTAATTTGGTCGAAATATTTTGTTTAAGTTGTATCAACATAATAATATTAATCTTTATTCAAATAATTATGTTGTTGGTTAAGAGTACTTCATCCATTATAACGCGGGTAGCACCGCAGGACACAGCTAGTCGTTTATATAATACACTTCAAAGGTTTATTGTTTTACGATCCATCTAAACCAGGTCGGGGATGATTATGATAAATCTGGCCGACAATGGAGCCGCCGAGATAATAAAGTGCTTTGACCCTTAATCACCCGTGATGGATTACTAATAAGGACAAATCTAGTTAATATTGCTTAGCGTAATAGGCGAATTGAAGCATCTGTTGACAGAATTTCATAATTAAGATGCTTGATTTAATTAATGTTGTTTGGACTTGGGCTTTGTTACAAAACGCTTTCAAAATGATTGGACAACATAATGAAAAAGTGAAAAATTACCTACAAATTTATCGGCAATTTTATTTTCGTGTTTATGGCAATATCATAAGAATTAATTAAGACACATCCGCAACCTTCGCGCACAGGATTCGAACCTGCATCTCCGGGATAGCGCCCCGACATGATAGCCAATTCTGAATGTGAATTGGTGATTTTTTTCTCCATAAAATTTAATAATAGTTTAACCTGCAAAGTGAGGCAAAACATTGTGAGTAAACCGGCATGTTCTGATAACTTTAAAAGATTTTGAAGGACAAGGCATGTGTCATTCACCAACCCTCACTTAGCCAGCGTGGTCTGGAATTAAGGCCTAATCTCTCTCGTCAAGCGAGAAGTCCCTGTGTCCCAGCAGCGGGAACGTTAATAGGGTGATGATGATGTTATAATTTTTAAACTATCATGGTTATCAACACTGTTAAGATTTAAATACAAAAGTCATCCATTGTAATCCTGCTATAAATCTAAATAGTATTACAATACCTCCTACTATCATCATCACCTTACCATATTTGTGGCTGTACAGTATATGCCATAAGTAATTTACTGTTTACTTAATATACAAAAAACAGAATGAATTCCTAATACCATTATAATCATGTCAAAAAATTGATTAATTAAACAAAATCTAAATTTAAATTTAAGAAATACCTCCTATTCCAATGCCTTAATTTCCTTCAAAGTAAAACACTATATTTTGTAATGTGCACGCGATGCGCTTTCATTTGATACCCCACTCGAGTATATATGCAGATTTTCGGTTTTCCTTCCCCACTCTCACCCCCATAACTTTTAAACGGCACACCCGATTTTCATGAAACATGTCTAAGAACACACGCGCCAGACTCACCTTTCATACAAAAATTGAAAGCGCTCCCTCTGTTCGGGAGCTATGATGTCCCAGACAGACACGTCAAACTTATAACATTCCTCTTTATTGGTCGGGGGTTAATAATATAAATAAATAAATATTTCCGGACAATCCACACAACAACATCTAGCCCCGTGGTAAGCTCTTAGCTTGTGTTACGGGTACTAGACATCTGATATAGTTAATATAATATACATACATACATAGATATTTTTTATTATACATATTAAACACCCAGACCAAGGAGAAAGTGCTTGCAGAACATACAAACACTTGACCCCTCGGCGGGAATCGAACCCGCTACCTCTTGTGCCGCATGCGGACTCTCGCCCACCGCGCCACTGAGGCAGTCTATTATGTATAATATAATACATTGTAGTTACTTTTATATAAACGTTATGTGTCATCTACCAGCAAGTGTCAAAACTACATTTTAACCTAATTAACAATTAGTATTATAACGATGCTAGTGTGAATCCGACGCTGAGTTTTCCGATCTGTGGTCTCATTTTGAATAAGGGTGGTAAAAAACTATTAGTCATAAATAATAATTAATTTATTGGTAAAACATAAGTTTACAAGTCAAAAATACAATATAAAATATATGTCAATTCAAATAAAAATAAATTAAGTTTATGTCAATAGAATTAAAAACAGCAACATTAATTATATTTCAATGTCAAAAATGACATCTACGCTATAGAATGCCTGCTCGATAAGCCAGACCTTAAGTTTGTGCTTGAATGAGGCTAAGCTAGGCGCGGCGACTATAACTCAGGAAGTTTGTTATAGTTGGCAGGGCCCAGCATATATAATCTGCACAATATAAAAATAAGGCATTATGTATGGCAATTATGTAAGTGTAACTTAAAGTTTATTAAAAGAAATACGTCCGTACAATCCACACAACAACTTTTATCCCCGCGGTAAGCTTAGCCTTGTGTTCCGGGTACTACATATCTGAAATACTTAATATAATAGACATACATATATATAGATATTATACAGTTCATATTAAACACCCAGATGAAAGAGAAAGTGCTTGCAGAACATAACTTGCCTCCTCGGCCGGAATCGAACTCGCTACCTCCTTCGCCCATCGCGCCACTGTGACCACTGTGTTGTTAATGAGCCTTATTATTAGATAGAAAACTAAATATAACTAAATCAGAATTCTCGTTAATAATTAGCTTGCTTGAGATAATGAAGGAGCTTTGACCTTTATTGACCCGTGATGGATTGGTAATTAGGACAAATCTAATTAATATAGTCTAGCGACTTAGTAGATTGAGTCAGAATCTCAATTAAGTTCATTTCGATAGGATGAACAATGTTTTCTTATTTTTAAAGACGACAACTTCTTAATCTATAATATAAAATATAAAAAATGATCGCAAAATGTGTTGGTATAGGTCTGGTGGTATATTTGGTGAATTCTTTGTTTTTAATTGTTCGTCCAGATCGAAGGCTAAGGATAGTTTTCTACAGCGAGAATAATTCGAATAAAATATTTGAATTACCCGTGCGAAACCGGGGCGGGCCGCTAGTTTATAATAAAACAATTTATTTAATAAATCTAAATTTAAGAAAAGCCCCCGATTCTAATGCCTTAATTTCCTTACAAGTAATAATAACCATAATATTTAGTAATGAGCACGCGATGCGCTTTCATTTAATACCCCACTCGAGTATACTTGCAGATTTTCGGTTTTCCTTCCCCACTATTACCCCCATAACTTTAAAACGGCTCAACAGATTTTCATGAAACATGTCTAAGAACACCAACAACCGGCGAAACTCACCTTTCATACAAAAAAACCTAAATTGAAATAGCTACATCCGTTCGGGAGCTATGATGTCCCAGACAGACAGACAGACATACAGACATACAGACAGACAGATAGACAGACAGACACGTCAAAATTATAACACTCCTCATTCTTGGTCGGGGGTTAAAAACATATTATTACTTACACATAAATCATGGGTTTGTAATAATTGTAAGCTCAATAATGTAACGTAAATTTATGAAATAGACATTGGCATTAAGACTGTCTTGAAAGTTAAAAAAAAAAACTAATATTGAATAATATCATGTGCGACTTACATTTATGGAAGAGGTTTTTACACCTATCATGCTTACCTTAGTTTTGAATATTTTGCACTTATTCAATACAAATAATTTTAGTTCAATCGGTGAAATTTATATATTTTGGGGTTAAGTTCCAACAAAAATATTTGGCTTAATTTAACCAAAGATCACTATTTCATTTGCAGTATAATTGTGTTGAAATCACTAAGTTGTTTATGAATATATAATCCCATCAAAAACAATACTTGTCAAAAAAACCAAGTCGCGCAACTCAGTTGTTCTGCGGTAAAAAGTTGTGAGATCCAAGTAAATCCAAGTCTTCAAATTTCGTCTCAAAATTTTTTAATGTTTTATATAAATATATTAAGACTTGGCCATCGCCTGAAAACACGTGATAATGCAATCGCCTGAAAACAGGTGTAAATTCAGTTATTTAGTGCGATGGCCAAGTCTCAATATATTTATATTTTTTTACTTTTATCCACAACGAAGTTACAGGGGGTCGAAAATGGCCTGAATTGCTTCGAGAAAAGGTACGACAGCGCCCTCTATACCGTTTTTTTCTAGATTTTTTAGTTTTTCCTTGATTCATACACCAAACACTACTTATATTCCAAATTTGAAGCTTCTAGGTCTGCTAGAAGTGCCTTAGAATTTTGATGATCGGTGAGTCAGTCAGTCAGTCAGTCAGTGAGTGAGTGACAAAATTACGAAATTTGACCCGTTATAATTCTTAAAATACTGGTTCAAATTGAGTGAAATTTGAAATATACCGTGTCTTTACAAACCTGCATGGTTACTGAAAATTTCAGTCTTCTAGTTTTATCCACAAAGAAGTTACAGGGGGTCGGAAATGGCCTGAATTGCTTCGAGAAAAGGATGGTACGGCCGTGCCGCTTTTTTGCTCGACTTGGTGGATTTACGCCCTGGTATAATATATGTACATCATTATTATAATTGTGTAAAAATATCGACTTGCTGAAATATTTTTCTGTATGTATGTAATTCTTTCAAATTCCTAATTTAGGAGGTTAAATAATTGTTATATTATAAGTAGAAATCCTAGAAAATGTTACCAGTATTAGTTTGACGTGTCTGCCTGACTGACAGACGTTTGTCTGTGAGAACGAAGCTTTCAATTATTTTTTTCTCTTTTGATCAGTTTAGGTTTTTTTTTTGTGTGTGAAAGGTGAGCTTTACGCGAGTGTTTTCAGACATGTATGTTGAAAATCGGTTAACCCGTTTAAAAGTTAAAAGGGTAAAAGTGGGGTATAAAAACCGATAATCTGCAATTATACTCGAATGGGGTCACAAAATAGTAGGTATGACTTTTAAGAGAACTAAAGATTAAGAATCGAATCATTAGTTTCTCTTTAAAAAAAATTAAAAGATAGCTTATATACATAGAATATAGATTTGCTATAATAATAAATATTGTTTCAATGTTCAAAATTTCTTCTTCATCAACAATTTCTTAGCAAGATTCAATAATACTCAATATTGTATCGAGTTCGTTCCTCATTTTTGTGAACTCATGTTTCGTATTTTCTTGCCACGTCACCTGTCTGTATGTAAGTACACAACTTGTGTTGTATTGGGACTTATTTGACATGTATTAACTTTATCACATCGTGTAGGTATACCAATACTGTCATTCTGTATGTACTCTGACTTGCTCAAAGGTCGAAAACAAGCACATATTTCATATTTGTAACTCAATTTTCTTTAATATATATTATCATACGTGTGGCGTCCCATAAGTTTGAGTTATATGTAAAAAAAAAATAGTTTCAGTTCTAACTATGGGAAACCCCCAATTTTTTTTCCTTTTTTGTGTCATTATTTTACTGCGATCCAAAAATGAAAATAGTTCATTTTGATAAATGAGCTTAATAGTAGATAATTATAACAAATTATACACATCGTCAGAAGTCTAACTAAACATTGAATATTTCACAACCCACTTCCGCAAAAGTAGGTATAATTAAATTAAAAGATTTAGTAATAAGAAAGATTTAGTTAATTGCATGAATTCTAGGATGGTAGGTGCAGCTGCAGCATGCGGAGCCCCGCCCGCCTGCGAGGCCGGTGTGCGCCGGGCCTTATGCTCAGCGCGAGAACTTGCCGACCGCTCGTTCCGGATCCAGCCTTTCACTACCGAAGAAATTATTCGTTTGGTGATGACCCGCATCCCACCTAAAGTTTCAAAGGTTTCCCCTATATTTAATTATGTATACAACCTGTGTATTAGAGATGGTACCTTCCCAAGACCCATGAAAGTAAGTAAGGTCTCACCCTTATTCAAAGGTAAAGGAAAGAGAAGCAATATAGACGGGTACCGGCCAGTCTCCATAATATCAGCGATTGCAAAGGTTTTCGAGAATGGCCTAAGCTCCCGTCTTGTCGCATTTCTTTCTGAAACCAAAACTTTGTCCGATAGACAATATGCCTACCGCGAAGGTCGCTCTACCACTTCTCTCACGAGAGATGTGGTCGAAAAAATCGTCGCGGCTCGCGAATCTAAACGGCAGGTTGCAGTTATATGCTGCGACCTGTCAAAAGCCTTTGATGTGGCTGACCATAGAGTGTTAGCTGTGAAACTGCGCCACTATGGAATCGTCAATAGAGCGCATGAACTGCTGATGGACCTAATGAGAGACCGAACACAGATTGTTTTGGGTGGAGGTGGGGACACTATTTCCGATCCACTGACGTTGAGGATGGGAGTAGCCCAAGGATCCTCCGTATCGAATATATTGTTCTCGCTTTTGCTTAACGATCTGCCACAATACATCGACTCCGCGGAGGTCTACATGTACGCAGATGACGTAGCCGCAATCGTCACAGCGCACTCTGTGGATGAGCTAGAGACGAAATTAAATCGCACGGCCACATTGTTAGCCCAATGGTTTGCAATGAATGGGCTTGCTCTGAACCTAGACAAGACCCACTTCATCCATTTCTACTTCTCCGGCCGAGCACCGAGGTCACTAACGGTACTAGTAGAAGGTAACGCTGTCGAACAAGTCGATAAAACAATATTTTTAGGCTTCGAGCTGGATAGAGGGCTAAAATGGGACGGTCACATACAGAGGCTATGTGGTAAGCTTGGGGGTGCCTGCTAGTCGCTAAGCAGAATGTCACGAGTAGTGGCAACAGACACGGTACGCGCATGCTATTTTGCAACCGTGCAGTCACTACTTCAGTACGGCGCCGAGCTTTGTGCGCGCGCAGCCGACTGGCAGCGTGCGTTCAGGATGTAGAAACAGGCCGTACGCGCGATTGTAAGGATCCCCAGCGATCAGTCGGCAAGACCGCACTTTAGGAGGTTAGGAATACTAACACTTCCTTGCCTTCTAGTATATCAGGTAGCAGTTTACGTGAGACTTAATCTTGAAACGTACGCAACGCTGGGTGATTTACACAATTATCACACGCGTAAACGCGACCAGTTGGCCACGTTGACGCGCACTCTTAGGAAGTCTTCCAAGTTGACACATATAATGGGTACAACTGTTTATAACAAGATCCCGAAAACTGTAACTGAAGCAACAAGTCTTCCTTCATTTAAACACAAATTGAAGCACTGGCTTATTGAGCGAACCTTTTATTCCTATGAGGAATTCATAAATCGGTAATTATTTAATTCATAATGACATTTCTATAGTCCTAATGACTTTTGTATTATTTTATTGACATTTTTTATAATTTAATTGACATTTGTTAAATGATTTAATTTATTGTTTTACATTGTTAAGGTTTGACATTTTAAATTGTATTATTTCATTGACTGAGATAATATAATGTTATTTTTTTGTGATTATGTATTACAATTCAATACATAATATAAGACACAAGCTGACCCCAGCAAACGTTGTTTTGCAAAATTAAATATAGATAGTAGTCGATTCTTAGACCTACTGAATACGCATATAAAATTTGGCGGAAATCAGTGAAGCCGTTTTGGAGGAGTACGGTAACTAACATTGTGACATGGCAATATTATATATAAGATATTGTTAAGGATGAATACCAAAGTACAAAGGTTCAAGCAATGGTATTTTAATAAAAAAAAATTATATAAAAAATCGCTTATTGTCACAAAACTATAATAGTTAGAGAAATGATGTTTTTTGTAGATATTGATAAGTTCTACAAAATTGTATTTAATACATCACTTTGTTATATATTCAATAGTTTTCGCAACATTCGCGTTTTTTGTTTTTTTTTTCACCTTGGGTTACATTATCGGAGGTTTGGTAAAAAATCATTTTTTTTTTGAAAACTAAATATAGCCTATGTCACTCAGGGATAGTGTAGCTTTCGAATGGTGAAAGAATTTTTTAAATCGGTGCAGTAGTTTCAGAGCCTATTCGAGACAAACAAACAAACAAACAAAAAATCAAACCTTTCCTCTTTATAATATTAGTATAGATGACATGTAACAATTGTTATTAATAAATACTATTATGACTATTAAATCGATGTTATTCGTGGAAACCTCACTGTCCTCAGATTAAGATTACTAAAACCTAATTTCACCATCTACAAACCAAGTTTTATTAAACCAGGGTTAACCATTGAAAATTGAAAATTTAATGTCAATTTGATCTCAGTTGAGTGGTAAAACGAGTTTAACCTGATATATTCGCATTTATAGCCAATGGAGAATTCGAGACTAAATGAAATAATTTGTGAAAACATATTAGATATATAGGTACAAAGATTTAGTTGGTACATATATTTGGGTTTTAAATTCTGCAAAACAGTTAGATGTATGAGTATGGTTGGAGTATTTATGGGCCGACCCTTTTCGTTCGTTTGAAGGCTTCTAAAGAATTAAATCCCTTTGTGAATGTTTTATTTTGGTTATTTTTCTCCAAAAGGTTGGCTCGTTTCAATCTTGGGTCTAGATATTTGTTGTTCAAAAGTTTAATTACATCTAGTGTCTGAAATATCTGAAATTGATTATCTTAATATATATAAATTTCGTGTCACAATGTTTGTCCTCAATGGACTCCTAAACCACTTAACCGATTATAAATAATAAAATTCGCACACCATGTGCAGTTCGATCCAACTTGAGAGATAGGATAGTTTAAATCTCAAATTTTAGTCGCAAAAATCAAATAATTGCCGGGATTTTTTTTTAATAAAAACCCGTGCGAAGCCGAGGCGGGCCACTAGTAAAATTATAAAAATGCAAATTATAAAAAAAATCCTTTTTCGTCCCACATAATTATACCGATAGACCCGATATTATTAGTCCGCATTCATCCCGCATATCAAAGTGATTGAATTTACTCAATGTAGAATACATAATTCAAAAGCCACAAACACTAAAAGTTCATTTGCTAATGAAACAAAGAATAGGTAGGTACGTGCGAGTAAAAACTTTTTGATACGAAACTTTTCGAACCGAACTATATTCCGAAGCTGTTTAAATTTCGAAGGCGGAGAGAACCACTTCAAATGAAAATATGGAACGTGTTACATATTCCGAAAGTTCACCAAAAGTTTGGGTAAGTTAGAATATTTTGCGTGTAACGTGTATTCTGAGGCAATTTATTGTATTTGATATGAATTCGATGTGAGAAATAATTTATATTTTATTTTTCGTTTGTTCAGCTAAATTTATAGTACCTAGTGTAGAAGGTAGGTGCTATTAAAGGCCAATGTCACCATTCCCATTATAAAAACTGCTATAGTTTTGTTTCGATTGAGTTATAGACTCATCATCATCATCATGGATGGATGTAGGATGTCCACTGCTGGACATAGGCCTCCCTCAAAGACTTCCAGTAACTTCGGTCGAAAGCAGCCTTTAAACACCGCGAGCCCGCTACCTTCACGAGGTCGTCCGTCCATCTAGTTGGTGGACGTCCTACTCTGAGTTAGACTATCAGCGTCTTTTGCGATCAAATTTAATTATTTATTTTCATTCATATAAATATATTAATGATTTTACTATAATCCTCATCTTGTATGTAAAAAAATCTAAACATAGATCAAAGTATTTTCCCGCGTTAAAATATATAGCCTGTAATAAGCCTTCCTCAATAAATGGACTATTACACTAACACTTAAAGAATAATTCAAATTGCACCAGTAGTAATTGAGTAAACTCTCTTTACCTGTATTATAATAATATAGAGTGTTTCATGATTCATAATAATTTTGGCAAATATTTTACAAGCAAATTTTATTTCGTTCCTTAAGCATTATAGGCATTATAATGGTGATAATGGTAAAAACCATGATAATTTAAAATCTTATCATCATCATTTCCGGCAACGGCCATTGCCGATAGTACTCTCAAAGATTTCCAGTAATTTCGGCTGGCAAAACTTATCACTTATCACGCCAATTATATCCCGTCAAATCCAAACAATAAACCAGCGAAATTAATTGCAAGTATCTCCCATCAATTCCCAATCCAGCAATGACTTCACAGAGATGATATTGCCCGTAGCATTTTTTCCTGTCAGGAATGGCCGTGACAGGGGTCAGACCTCCGTCAGCTGACCGCTATTACGGCACAGGAAAGCAACTTCGCAATATGCACGAAATAAATACTGCGTTCAAAGTAACAAAGGGAAGAAATGGTATTTCTAATATGTCTGGGATCTGTGATGGCACAACAAGAACTTTTTAAAGATAAAGAAAGATGAAAAAGATTAAAGTTTTTTATTTTTTTATGAAACAATAATTGGTAAATTGGTAATTTATTCGTCGTAGGTCACATTCTGTACACTAGACTTCGTTTCAATCTATATAACTTAGTATTATATAATCGTAATTTATAAAGTATAAAAAATAAGCACTCTGCAAGTCACAGACAAGACGTAAAAAAAACCAGAAATGGTTGTAAATAGACATAAAGCGGTGTCTTATGTATTATTAAATAAAACGCAACTCTAAGTTCGATCTTGAGTGCGCATTTGAAATGAAACTCAAATATGTACTTATATTTGACGTTATTAAACATGCACTCATGATTGAACATAGAGTTGAATTTGATTTAATAATATGGGTTTAGTCACGCATATTTTACAATGAAATTGTATTATATTTTTTTACTATTCAGATTTATCAAGGGAAATTTACTATGATTGATTATGTTTCGAGTTTCTCGATATTTCAGCATGTACACTGACATACGCCATAATCACGGTTGAACTGAAGATGAAAAAAAAATAAATGAAGTTATATCATAATCTTTTACTTTTTAAGAAATATCAGGCATTCCGTTTGTATAAAAAAGTAGAAATTGTCTATAATCATTTTTTATTTAATGGACAATAGTTAGGTATTATGAAGTAATCGGTGGTTCACTGCTCTTATATCGGCTGTCAAAATGACATCCGATAAAACCACTCTGAAAATCTGTTTTCAAATTCAGTTTAAAAGTTGAGTTCAACAAGACAATGTTTGCAAATATCCAATAAAACTGCAAAATAGAGAAAACTTACCTCGCGAATTACCTATTATAATGGTTTTTCTAACAGTTAAATACAAAAGTTAAATGGTAAGTGGCGTATCCGCAAAAACCAAAACAATCCCGAGAGCGGATCTTTTGTTGATGAGGCGGTAAAGTTTTAGGATATTTCTCTATGTAATTTGGGCAGGGGACAAAAAGCTTTGTTGGCGGAACGACCAAGACAGACCTAGCATTTACTCTGAATTACTTTTATTAAGGTTTTAGGAATTCTACCCTTTTATGCTTGAAGAAAGTCACTTAGTCATAATGGTTTGATTATTATTTTTTTCTTAGGAAGTAATTCTAACAAATGGTGATTGCCACTATAGGAGTATCTCAGGTAGTTAATATTTTAAAATACCTTATTCATTAGAATTATCTAGTTTGGAATGAGAGTCACTAGCCTCAAGCCTTCCCTCAAGATGTATGTAAATTGTAAATATTTCATTTAAATATTTTAGCTCCTAAATTTCTTAATTTTCAATGCAATATTTAAGTTAATCTCTTTAACAGAGTTGACAATTATTCGACTTATCGTCACTGAGTCGATTCAAGCTTAGGGCTAAATGTTTTTAAGTTTTTTTTATGCTCGATAATTCTTCATTTGACCACAATCTCACCTGATGTAAAGTGACGATGTGGTCCAAGATGGGACATAAAGACCTGGAAGGTAGAAAGCTTCTCCGGACCACATTACGAAACACGAGAAAATCGCTTCACGCACTGGCCCAGCCGGAAGGGTGTGAACTGTCCAGTAATATTTATCAATACTTTTCAGAACTAGTGGTCAGATTTGAAAAATTATTTCAAAGTTCGATAGTCCATTTATAGAGGAAGGCTATAGGCTTCTTTTTACCACGGGCAAATAAAGTGGTTCCCTCGGAAAAATACAAAACACGGACAACGCCGTGGCTTATAAAGCTAGTTTACCTAGTTTATAATACGTAGTAGAAAGGTATGGACAAGTTCTATTATTATGCAAATATTTAAACCTAGATGAGAATCTACGTAGGATATGTAAAGTTCAGCCTTGGTTATAAATCCTGTCATAGCCTTTCTTCTTTTACGAGGGCGCACTAAAGTCACGATGCATAAATATAAAACTGTCGTAAGCGCAATCACCGCTAAGGTATTAATAAAATAAATTAGATCTAGTTTAGTGACTTGAGTAGGGTAGGGTAAAAGTCACCATTGTCTTATCCATGAGTGGTAAAATAATTGCCAATTTCTTAGTAGACGACTGATATTCCTAAATTTATTTGCGCACATTTTTTTGCCCTATAATCACAGTTTCTCGACCTTCCGGTGCCGGTGGTCGGTACTTATTCATATTGCTTGCTGTCATGGCTACCTTTAGAAAACACTAGAACATAATTGTCTACTTGTTTATTGTGCTTTTAAAATGTATTTTCTTGTTGGTGGTCCTAATAATATATAAATAAATATCTTAAAATATTTTATTTTATTTTATAATTTTAGGAGTAACTAAATACTAAACACAGTGTGTAACTAACGGCTAATTATAAGTTTCCACAGATAAAAATGATTGAATAAATCTGAGACGAGACGTACGTTATGGTAGGAATGTTACTCCAGCACTATGCCAAGCGTCGAAAGCACCTCTGAAGGACAAAAAGGATATTCTCGTAATTTTTTTTATGCTTGCTAAGCTTTCATTTGAGCAAAATCTCACCTGATGTAAAGTGACGATGTGGTCTAAGATGGGGCATGAAGACCTAGAAGGAAGATGGCTTCTCCGGACACATTACGAAACACGAAAAAACCGTTTCACTCACTCGCCCAGCCGGAGGTGGTGACAATTATTGGCTTGTACTGATCAAAATAGAACCAATTTTTTTTTTGTTCCAATTTCAAAAACATTTTCTTCCTTTTGTTGTTACCAGTTATACTGGTTTAACTTTTATAAGTAACCAAAGTAAGGATACGGCTGAGGTGTTAGCTCTATGTATTCCACCGTCGTATTAAGTGCACTTAGAGAGTGAGTTAGAACTTATGTTATACTTCTTTCAGCACGATCGAGTTTAAGGGTAACTGATAGGGAATCAGACTAGTAGCGAAGGATTGAGTTTTCGATTGAAATAATTTGGAATCCTGCTAATTCTTTGAAGTTAAAGATTGGTAATCACTTTGAAACAGTGATGTGTGAATATATTTTACTATTTTTACAGTGTTAAACCTCACTAATGTTGAACTAATTAAATTTGTTTAAAAAATTAGGCGCACATTACAAGTTTATATTAAAAAAACAAAATGTTACGAAAAATTATAAATTTAAATCTCATCTACTTAGAGGTATATTAAAAATATATAGTTTTTTCGTGTTTTAGGACTTTCTAAATTTATTTAAAATATTCGGAAGTTTTATTGAAATGACTTTACCACATAGCTGCATTCTGTTTTTTTAATTTATTACATAAGGTATATAGTCGTAAATTATTTTGTAAATATGTTGAATCCGCGAAATTTCAGCGAGTTAAATGCACGCGCTTGTAGCTGGACGAACTTGTTATGTCAACATTAAATTAGTTTTTATTAAACGAATGCCCAACTTCCTAAGGCGCAAAATTTTTCACATCTTTAATATACCTACAATAAGAAATAGCTTCAAATTTATCAAACTCTCACACAAAAGGTTGTTCTAATATAAATGAACTTATAAATTCTCCTCAGTCATCATTAACTCTCTAATAACGTTCGTTCCCACTGCTGGTACACAGGGACTTCTCTCTTGACGAGAGAGATTAGGCCTTAATCAACCACGATGGCCAAGTGCGGGTTGAAGACCTACTAACTTCTTCAACCCGCACTTGTCCATCGTGATGAATTCAAACTTTCAAACTCTTAAAAGTTCTCAGATCATGCCGGTTTCCTCACTATGTTTACCATCACCATTAAAGCACGTGTTAAAAGCGCATACATATTTCTAGACGAAAATCCGGAGGTGCGCGGCGAGGTTTGAACCCACGACCTTCGGAATGAGAATCGAGTGTGCTGCCACTTAGCTAACAAGGCTTTTATCCACAGTACTATCTAGAAATGTGAGTGCACGTATCAATGAATTACGAAGAACTGATTATGATTCGCGGCACAGACCGATCTGAGACCCGCGGAAAATTCTAATAGAGGCCCCACAATATAGTGAAACCAATTGAAACTATATAGCATTAAAGGAGCTTTCCGAAAATATGCTTTTTTTGCTATGATTTGATAGAATATGAAAACGAATAGACTTAGGGACTTCAATGAAGTTTTCATTTGGGTAAATATTATCGACAGTGAAAAACGTCGCTGTTTATTAAAAAATAAAGAGCTCCTAGGTCCAAGGCCTAAATATATTATTTTCTTTTGGTCAACTCTTAGCAGCAATTTCGTATTGGAGTTTACAATAATTTACTAAAATTTTTAAACCGTAATCTATAACATAAAGGAAATGTGAACTAAAATAAACGAGTTTCTAAAATCCCCACAATAATGGTTGAAAATGTGAGTGCACGTATCAATGAATTATGAAGAGCTGATTATGATTCACGGCACGGTCCGAGACCCGCGGGAAATGCTAATGGATCCACCACAATAGTAAAACCCCTTGAAACTCTTTAGTAAAAAAGGTATATGCGGTATATTTTACTATTGTAATGTATCTCTTAAAACATAAAATAATGTTTTAAATATTTTTAATAAGTGATAAACCTCACTTTGTAGGTGAAACTATTTATAGATTTTTATGCAGAAAGAGAATAAGACACATCCTACTCGGGGCTTCACTCGATAATACAAAGTGCAGAAGAATTTCGACCTATCTCGTAATGGCACGTTGGTGTAATTGGTAGCGCGCTGTGGCGTTATCACAGAGATGCAGGTTCGAATCCTGTGTGATGTGTCTTATTCTTTTTCTGCATAAAAATTTATAAATAAAATAATGTTGTTCTTTTACAGAAAATAATGCGTAACCTTCATCATCGCAAAAAAACTTAGAAAATACTTATTATTCAATTATGTTTCTTAGATGCGTTGCTCTGTCAAAGTTAATTATTAATAATAAAAATTTTCAACTCTGTAAACCAAGAATCTTTTTTGGAAGTTTTTTTTTGCCACTAAGCCAATCATAAAATTTACTACCTTGGTGATTTTGACACATACATATTGGACGATATGTCAACATACATATTTCTGGTTGGAAAATATTCAAAACTCGCTAATATGCGCACAAAAGTTTGCCCTAAAAATAATTGGACTACTAAATTCCCCACAATAATTTCTGGAAATGTGAGTGCACATATCAATGAATTATCAAGAGCTGGTTATCATTCACGGCACGGTCTGCTCTGAGAGCCACGGATAATGCTAATGGAGCTACCACAATAGTGAAACCTATTGAAACTCTTTATTAAAAAAGGTGCTTTCCGAAATGTATTATGTGGTCTGGTTTTGGATGTAATATAATAGCGTATGCTGTGGCTATATTAATGCGTTGCAAAAGTTTTTGACCACACCATTGAGTCATACAATATGACACACAAGCGCCATATAGGATTATTTTATTATAAAAATCAACGAAATTTTAAAACGTTTATTTTTAAAGGTAAAAGTAGCCTTCATATAGAGACATTAAATTGTGAGTGGAAAACGAGGTTTTCCATTTGCCGGATTTTGTGGATCGTAAAAAAGTATTATCAATTCAACAAAAGTTCCATTGAATCGGACCTTTCAGCCAGAATGTCCATCCAATAAACTAAGCGTTTCCGGATTGCACCCAAATCGCGAGTGACACTATTTCCAATGGCACACTGTCATCGCGTATAGCCCTGACACAGCTGAACGATGACAGCCGGGACGAAAAGCATAACATTACACGTGCTTAGGATTTTCATTCCAAAAAACGGGATTTACTCATGACATGTACTAGGGTTGACAAACCCGTTCCCGTTTTTTAGAATGAATATAATATATAAAATAAGAGTTTTGAGGTTCTAGGTTACGTTTACTATGTACGATATGTGTAGGTATATGTTTATGTTTATGGCAACAATTTAAAATTTAAATTTTGTTTTTGTTTAATGGCCACATTCAAACCTTCCTGTATGAGATCTCTTTAAAGTGGCTTCGCACTTTTGTCTTACAAAAAGAAACCAATGTATGATAAATACACATATTTGCATTTTAGGGTTCACAAATATACCTCTACAAGAAACAAAATGTTAAAAACTGCGTAGCAACTTCATTGCCTAAAATTTTACAAAATACACATTTTAAACACACATTTTATTCCTATACACCGAGTTTCAGTCGAATAAAAAGAAAGAAAGAAAAATATTGATTTGTGTGCAAAAATATAACAGAGAACATTATTAAATTAAAATAATTAAATAAATACTACTGTTTGAGTAGGATAATAACCAACACACCTGTCTCTCATACACAGCAGATGTGGTAAGATTTAATCTGAGTATAAAAACTTAACTTTTCTAAAGGTACACTAAGCATGTACGATGAATTTACGAAAATCAACATTCAAACTGACTCCACTTGTTTTTTGGTACGCACTGTAACACAGGGTGTTTAAATTTAATGAAATGTTTATTTATTTTATCTCACAATGGGTAACAATAACAACTTTAGTACTTAAAACTGAAAACAGTGTTTCAAACCGACATTGTGAGAGACTTATTCAGATTCAAATGAAACTGTAGGTCATCAGCTCCTCACCGAAAGCTTATGTTTTAGAATGAAGCTTGGTATTATTCTATCTCTATTATACTTTTTGAAGGTTTTTCTGTTCACGTCCGTAAGTGTTAACCCTCTGAATCCTTACACGTGACCTCCGGGTGGTGCTAAGAACAGTCTCTGGTGGTAGGCTTCGGCCGCGGCTTGTCACCACCCTCCGGGCTGGACCAGTGCGTGAAGCGATTTTTTCGGGTTTCGTAATGTGGCCCGGAGAGCCATCTACCTTCTAGGTCTTCATGCCCATCTTAGACCACATCGTCACTTTACATCAGGTGAGGTTGGTCAAATGAAGGCTAATCTCAGATAAAAAAAAAACTTTTTATAAATATTCTATACTTATTATAAATGAAAGCCCGCCGGCGCTGAATGTTCCTATATTCGAGATAAACTCAAAAACTACTGAACGGGTATTGATGGGGTATTAGCAATAGGTATAGTGGTTCAATTAGGTACTTTTTCAAAGCAGGAACGGGCAAGCTAGTCATATTTTAAAGTTGATAGTTTGTAAATTAGGATGTTTAAATGTTTATTGTTCCTTCAAGGAGTAAAGGAAGAAACCGTTTCACTGAAATGCGATACAGATTATCTCACCACACCTGCTTGATTTGTGTGGCCTGAACTCGCTGGCATTTCAGCCAAGTCAGTGAGCTAGCGTTTCTAGATACCCTAGATCTAGGCATTGCCACTAGTAAATATTTGATTTAAACTCGAACCGAACGTTTTACGCGTCAGTGTTTTTCAATGGCCTTAGGTACATAGAATACGTAACTGCTGCACGTGGCCAGTATTTCCAAACGGGTTTGTAACGCATTTGGTGTGGCGTTACGGTTAGTGAGTGATCAGCTGTAAGCATTAAATGTTTATTTTTGTGTTGGCACCAGATTGGTTTGGTATTTATGATTATTGTGTATCCGATATTGTGTGACAAGCTATCGACTTTTGGGATTGTGTAGCATAATGTGTAATGGAACGCAGCTGTCAACGAGCAACCCGTTGACAGCTGACGTTGAAGGGCCTCCCTCTCTTGATCACTGGCCAGGGACAAGAGCACACCGTTGCTCCGATAATTAATAATATTAATTATGTACTGTGAGAAAACATCAAAATAAAACCTAAGTAAATATCAACAAGTGTTTCAATACAAAACATTACATGGCGCAGACGAAAAAGAACCGAAGTTTCCAAGATTAAGTCGGATCACACAAGGTAACCTCAAGTGAAATAAGGCACATGGTCGAAGAACTACATATTACAAATAAATATTAATATTAAATATGAACAAAGAGGAACTGTGTGATAAAATGACGGCCGTGGAATACAGAAGGCCTCAAGCACTGAATTTAGAAGATCTGGAGAACTGCTGGCAGCAATGGCAGCGATTCAAGCGGTCATTTCGCACCTATATAATGGCGGCGGGCTTGGAAAGATTGGCAGAAGGAAGAAAAGCGGCAATTTTAATAAATTGCATCGGAGAGCATACAAGATAATAATTATTTTTGATAATTACTTCATGCCGAAGCAAAACGAAGTAATCAACACCTTCAAATTTAACCAAAGACATCAAGAAGAAGGGGAAACCTTTGATTATTTTTACTCTTCAATAAGAAGATTGGCAGAAAACTGCAACTTTGGTGATTTCAAGGACAGGATGCTGCGGGACAAAATTATAATGGGGGTTCGGGAACAGCGAATACAGCAAAAGTTGCTGGAAGTTAAAGATCTCTCATTGGACAAGACCATCGAGATCTGCAGGGCGGCTGAGCTGTCCAAAGGATTTATGAAGACCCTCAGCGGTTCCCCGGAGGTGCATGCAGTGCAGGCGAGAAATGTACAACAGCACCATACCACTAATAATAAAGCTAAGTATTTTAATACTATGAATAATCAAAATAGAGCCCGCAGTTCAGCAAAGTCGAATAATTATTTTAACAGATCATTTTACCATTGTAAAAAATGTAACTCCGAGCATGGGCCAAGGCAGTGTCCCGCATATGGCAAAACATGTTCTAATTGTAAGAGATTGAATCACTATAGTGTAGGTTGCACTTTTAATAAGAAAAGGGTGGATAATATTAATAATAATGACAGTGTTAATAGTGATAATAATGTTCATGAGTTATGACTAGTTTACTCAATCAATCTAGGTAACAATGAGTGGACAGAGTCCCTTAGAGTGGAAAACAAAAAAGTACATTTCAAATGTGACACAGGGGCTCAAATTAATGTGATCAGCTTAAGCGATCTTAACAAAATTGTCAATGATGATAATAATATTAAGATATCTGAGACAAAAACATTAATTGAAGTCTTCGGAGGTGGGAAATTACTTCCTTTAGGAAAAGTATCACTAAATATTTTTCCCAATATTAAAAATGTTAAAAGTTTTAAAATAGAGTTCATAATTGTGAGAGAAAAGGTCAAGCCAATTTTAGGGCTGTCCTCATTAATTCAATTAAATTTATTAAAGAACTCTAATATTAATACTATTAAAACTGATAATGTAAATGCTAATATTAAAGAAACAACAAAGAATGTTTTGATAAGTAATAATACTAATACTAAAGATATATTAATTACTAATTCATCCTTATTGGACAGTAAAGACTGTTTAATTAATAAAAACAATGAACTGTTTCAGGGTGTAGGCGAGTTTAAAACTCCGCTGAAGCTGCGCATTCGACCAGGAGTGGAGCCTGTGGTTAGACCACCGAGGCGGGTGCCGAACGCGCTCAAGACGCGCCTGGCGGACAAGCTGGCGGCTCTGGTGCGACATAAAGTCATTGCTAAGGTAGAGCACCCTGATAGTTTTGTCAGTAATCTTGTAATAATTGAAAAGAAAGACGGTTCCTTAAGAATCTGTCTGGACCCAAAGGATCTCAATCAGGTATTAATTAGAGAACATCATCTAATCCCAACTTTAGATGAGATTTTGCCTAGAATAAGTAACCGAAAGTCATCATCATCATCATCACCCTATTAACGTTCCCACTGCTGGGACACAGGGACTTCTCTCTTGACGAGAGAGATTAGGCCTTAATTCACCACGCTGGCCAAGTGCGGGTTGGTGAATGTCACATGCCCTTCAAACTCTTTGAAGTTCTCAGAACATGCCGGTTTCCTCACGATGTTTGCCTTCACCGTTAAAGCACGTGTTTAAAGCGCACATAAATTTCTCAAGAAGAAAAATCCAGAGGTGCGTGGCGGGGTTTGAACCCACGACCTTCGGAATTAAAGTCGAGTGTCCTCCCACTTTAGCCAACACGGCTACCGAAAGTATTTTTCTGTATTGGATTTGTCAGATGGATTTTATAATATTAAGCTTGATGAAAAATCTAGTAATTTGTGCACATTTAATAGCCCGTTTGGCTGCCATAAATTTTTAAGGCTCCCATTTGGGATCTCAGTGGCACCGGAAATCTTTCAGAAATACAGTGAGAGGGCTTTCGGGGACATTCCCGGTGTCATTGTCTACTGTGACGATTTATTAATATGTGGAGAAACTGAACAGGACCATGATGCAATATTAGAAAAAGTATTTAATAGAGCTAAAGAGCATAATGTTCGCTTCAACAAAAATAAATTCCAATATAAATTAAAACAAGTAAAGTATTTTGGTCATATTTTCTCAGAAAACGGTATGCAAATAGATCCAGACAGAGTTAGTGCTATTATTAATATGAAAAGTCCTAATAATAAGAAAGAACTTCAAATTTTTCTAGGTATGGTCAATTATTTAAGGAAATTTATACCACATTTAGCTAATATTGCATCACCCCTACAATTGTTACTAAAGAAAAATGTAGATTGGATCTGGACGGAAGTTCATGAAAAGGTGTATACTAATATTAAAATTAAAATAAGTCAAGCTCCCATATTACAAAATTTTGATGAAAAACTGCCCATAACCATCCAGTGTGATGCTTCTAAAGACGGGCTGGGCTGTTGTCTTCTTCAGAATGGGTAGCCGGTCTGTTTTGCATCTCGTAGTTTAACATCAGCGGAGCGTAATTTTTCACAAATTGAAAAAGAATTATTAAGTGTCATTTGGTCAACACGTAAATTCCACTATTATATATATGGTCGTAAAGTAACAGTATTAAATGATCACAAACCGTTGGAAAGTCTCTTAAAAAAGCACCTTCATGAAGTTCCATCACCCAGGTTACAAAGATTAAAACTTAAATTGTTAAGGTATGATATTGAATTTAAATACTTGCAAGGAAAATTCATGTATATTGCAGACCTTCTGTCACGCTCTTACCAAGACTGTCAGGATACTGATGAGTCCTACATGTACGAGGTCATACATTGTATAGGTATTTCTAAACATTTTGAATGCACGGAAGAACAGAAAATAAAATTAACAGATGAAAGTTCCAATGATCAGGAATTAGAAATATTAAGAAATTTCATTAAAGATGGTTGGCCTAATAATAATAAAAATATTCCTGATGGGTTACACAGTTATCACAAATTAAGAAATGAATTGACTGTTGATGAAAAATTGGTGTTTTTTAATAATAGATTAATTGTTCCTAAAAAGTTGAGACAATCATTTATTAAGACTTTGCATGAAGGTCACATTGGCATGGCAAAAATGAAACAGTTGGCAAGAAATTTATATTATTGGCCGCATATAGACTCACATATAGAAGAATATGTTAAGCGATGTTATCCATGTCAAACACATCATAATAATAATAATAAAGAGCCATTAATGCCCCACAACATACCTCGCTTACCCTTTTGTAAATTAGCTATTGACATTATGGATTTTAAAGCAAAGAATTACCTGGTAGTGTATGATTATTATTCTAAATGGCTAGATATTAAACTGATAACTAGTAAAAGCTCTAAATCCATAATTGATGTGTTAATTAGTATTTTTTCATACTTTGGCATACCAGCAGAAATAGTGTCTGATCATGTTCCTTTTGATTCAAAAGAATGTAAAGATTTTGCTTATGATTGGGGATTTAAATTCACATACACAAGCCCTAGGTATCCACAATCCAATGGTATGGCTGAAAGAGGTGTTCAGATTGCAAAACGAATGCTTTATAAATGCTCTGAAGATAAAACTGACTATAGATTAGCTTTGTTAAATTATAGGGCAGCACCCATAGCTGGTACTAATTTAACGCCTAGTGAACTGTTGATGAATAGAAATTTGAAGACTAAATTGTTAGTTCCTTCACAATATTTACAACCAAAACTTAATGTTCATGTGGAACAACAACTAAATAAAATTAGAGATAGTAATATAAAAAATTATAATAAGACAACTAGAAGTAAGAAACACTTTGTAGTCAGTCAACCCATCTGGTTCAAAAAAGATGTAAATAAGAATGTATGGTTACAAGGCAAAATTATAAGTGATAATGGAATGAGATCTTATAATTTAGTTGATAAGAACAATGTTAGATATACAAGAACATCATATCACATAAGATCAGCATGACTTGGTGTTCACCGGGCCAGCCAGCAGCTCCTTGACTGGTTGAATGTACAGCTTCTAATTGATTTGTTTGTTATATTGATTGCTAGTGTTAACTTAATTAAGTATAGCTATTGTGAGTTATTTTTTTTTCCCTGTTGGAAGGGGAAGGAAAAGCGATTAAAAGCATTGCATTTTAATTTAAGATCATTTAATGTAATTATAAAAACTTAGTAAGTTAATTAAGTATCCTAATTTGTTTATATAAACATAGCTTTCTAATTCTTTGTTTAAAAGGGGAAGATGTAGCATAATGTGTAATGGAACGCAGCTGTCAACGAGCAACCCGTTGACACTGGCCAGGGACAAGAGCACACCGTTGCTCCGATAATTAATAATATTAATTATGTACTGTGAGAAAACATCAAAATAAAACCTAAGTAAATATCAACAAGTGTTTCAATACAAAACATTACAGATTGTTTTATAGGTGCTACATGCGAGACAATATATCCATAATGTAATTTTAATTAAAAAAAAATTATGACATAAAACGTGTATTTTCCCATAATAAAAATTAATTATATTTTGACTTAACATTTGCACGCCTACAGTTACTTGTAGGCTGAATACTTTGACTTTTTACTTTTAAAGATTCGACATGTAATAATTATTTTGTATTCTTGCAAATAAATCATTTCATTTAATTTGACGGTTTTTGAGTTTTAAGTCACAATAATGTTAATAACCATGATAATACAAAAAGTTGTATTTTTAAATAATAATAATTATAAATCATTTATTTAACAACATATATTATATACAAATATAAATCTTAATTACTAAAATAAATAATGTAAGTATGATGGAGTCAAATGCCACAGCCATGTCATGTAATTTGTTTATGAAATAGTTTAACCTAAAAGGTGAGCTTCATCACTTATTAAAAATCATCAATATTTAATGTCATATAATATACTAACATCAGCCCCTACGGCAAACTTAAAACGGGTAACATACCATGATTAGACTGTTTTAGAGTTTTCCGATATTTCGACGTTGTTGCGAGTGCCATAATCGCGGAATAAACTAATTGTCTTTGCGGTAAGGCAGACGGTTAAATACAGACGAACCGGTCTACCGTCTTTCTGAGTTTTTATTACGAGGTTTACCAACACTAGTTTGAATATTTAAAGAACCATGATAATTTATGAAGTTATATAGCTAACTTATCTACATTATACCACGTAACTTTATCTGCTTTACAATTTTCCAACGCCAGGCTTAGGCCTTTCTTCATTGATTAAAATCACATCCCAATCTCTCTCGTCAAGAGAGTCCCTGTGTCTCAGCAGTGGGAACGTAAATAGTGCTAGTGAATACGGAGACTTTGCCATTACTCGCCACACTTGACAGGCGGGTGGGCGAACACTGTATATGATGTTAAAGTACAAGAAGAACTGGTTTATTTTTCCTTTATCAGCTACTAATGCTAAATGCGCAATCAAGTACAGACAAAATACTCAGAATTTAAGTTATCTGATTTTTTTTTTCTGCGAACATAAATATTTATCTAACACTCAGTAGAAACTTAAACACTAATAGTAACATGTCATTATCTTAAAATAGTATCTCCCAAATATCTATCACAATCAAGTAATTCTAAGCCGTTTATTGTGAATAAGAGCAAAAAGGCACCAGCTGAAATACCAAAAAGTGTTACACCAACCAACAGGCATAAAAAAAAACTTAACTAACTGACTTTCACAGCGCTCAAACCACGTAAAAAGTTAAAAGGGAACTTCAAACGTTTTAAAGTTAAACTGAAGGCTTTTTTACAGCAGTCACACTGGGATCCAGATGGCTTTGAGTTTTAAAATGTGTATCAGATTCGGTAGTGCCCATTGTGCACTGTCAATTCTTAGGTAATAAGTAGTGATATCGGGTGGGTCTCAGTTTATAATAAAATGTATTTTTAACCGCCGACCAAAAAGAGGGGTGTTATAAGTTTGACATGCCTGTCTGTGTGTCTGTCTGGGACATCATAGCTCCCGAACGGATGAAGCGATATCAATTTAGTTTTTTTTATGTTTTATATATTTTTTTATATAAAGTACAAAAGGCGGCCTTATCGCTTATGAGCGATTCATCATCTCTGCAATCTATATCTGAAATAATCCCAACAGCTATATATAATATAGCTATCGTAATCGTAATCATACAACAGCTATATATAATATAGTTACCGCATCAAATAAGTAAACAAAGCAGAGTGGTTTTTCAAGAAACATGAACGATCTGTATCGGGGGAAGGGGTGAAACAGAATTTGTAAACAAAGCGCGGCTGACTTGAAGCAGTCCATCCATCCCTTCGAATATTTAAAATATGACGTTTTATAATACAAGTCTGTCTACCCCTGGATCCCTGCTATTAATATTTAAGCTAAGTTGTCACAAAACCATTTTCTCCGTCCTCATAGAAGATAATATAATATGACTTCATTATCGCTGAAGATTACACTTAATAGGTTTTTTCTGTTTGGGCACTTCAAAAGGATAAAAATAACTAACTCTCAGGGAAGTGTGGAGAAATACGCTGATCATTTACCTCCTAGGGCTGCGAGATTTATAAAACGAGATTCTAAAGTTTCAAAGATAATCTCAAACTATAACGGATATGAAATTCAGGAATAATGTTGTATAAAATATTTGTTATCTAGTTTATGTAGTACACTGAAGTTGTAGTAGTTAGCTACAATTACTAGGTACGTCCACTTTTCTAACTAGAGAATAATTACCGCCTTACCACAATAACATCAACACGACTTAAACGCGCGTTTAACAGCTGTTTAGCAAACGTAAACCATTATTTCAAACAACTGTTTACGCTTTATTTACTCGTGTTTATTTTTTTTTTGTGGTAAAATCGTACGCTTTTAAATTAAACACCGATATTTTAATGTGGTTTTGAGAAATAAAAAAAATATATTGATTCAAGAGGAATGCTTATAATGCATAATTTGAACCAACACAGGCTCAAATTTCTTTTATGGTGGGGACCAATGGTACTTTTTAAGGTCATGTATGACCAGGATACGTAATTCGTAGGTAGATAGTAGTGAAATCTTAACCCATGTTGAATTATTTCAAATGAATTCAATCCACAATCTGTCGCGCACCTGTACTCATATTCACAGTGTTACACACACTATAGTGACACTTTAAGTACTGTATGCAATTATTTTAGGCCTGGGTGCGTAATACATGAGGGAATCTATTGTGTATCATAAAATGTGGTCCGGTGTTAACTTTTTCATAAGTTAATTTGGCATTAGGTATAAGCCATATAATTTTCCATCAGCTGATCAGACCAAAATGGTCAAACGACGGCTTATTTTCCGTAAAAAATAAAGGTTACTTTTTATTCCATTTCCGTATTGACAAATTATACCCCCAAGGGCCGAAACATGCCTATTATTTTCAAACAATGAAGAAAATATCGAAATCTATACGTAAAAATAAATCACGTAACCGCAGCTGCGTTGAAGACACACATTTATAACGGTTATTCTAAATGAAATACTATATCCATTAATACTAATGGATTCTATTTCCATTTACACAAATAAACAGCTTATCTATCACAATAAATCATAGAGATACAATGCCAACGACTTTATTGTTCGTGCCACACTGTTTTACCCGCATTATCCTAAATTACAGCACCATCGCATGAATAAATAAGATGAGGAAATGTAAATATACGAGATGAACTTACCTTAAGGAATTTTATTCTCGTTACGTTCTCTTCGGTGACAGTGAGAGCGTTTCGCTCACCCAACTTGTACGTTTCATCATAGTACATGTACTCAGTGAAGGTCAAACCGCTAGTGGTGTACTGCTGGGTGAAGTACAAAGATATGGTCCCGTTAGTGATGTCTTGCTCGATGATCCACTTGCACTTGATGGGGACGGGGAAGGGATTGGGGAAGTTAGGGGTCTGGATGACCCCGACGGGGCCCCGGAGGTGTCCCCCGCAGGTCTGGGGCCCCTGGTGCTCTCTGTCGTCGGAGTGAGCGAAATCCACTGCGATTGTGATTAGAGTGATGCTGAGTAGCCGGTGCATGGTTAGCCTGGAACAAGGAAATATTTTGTTATGAAGGTTTTAATATACCTATAGGTTATGATTTTAGAATCTTTGTTTTTCATTTTTTTTATAACACGTTTTTTGCTCGTGAAATGTCACGAGCGCCTTAAACGGACAGTCTTCGTTTGTTATAAATAAAAATAAATAAATAAAATATAATATGAGTAATACTTGTACTTACACAAGTACATACTGTGTGTTAACATGACTCGATTCTATGTGCAATTGTTTACTTACAAA
This sequence comes from Gymnoscelis rufifasciata, assembly GCA_929108375.1. Taxonomy (NCBI): domain Eukaryota; kingdom Metazoa; phylum Arthropoda; class Insecta; order Lepidoptera; family Geometridae; genus Gymnoscelis; species Gymnoscelis rufifasciata. Next base: position 4,211,258 of record OV815320.1, read on the forward strand.
AATCCCACAACGTAAAGCAACGTGATCAAATCCGATTACCGGAACAATAGTTTCATAGCTTTGTCTATATTCTACTCGCTACAAAATACATAGAGCCGATTGCTGATGGATAGTGCACAATAACAATAAAGCTATCCTAAACTCAATTCAGTATCCTGATGTCTACGCAACTGACCGTACTGCAGCCAAATACAAATATATAATATATAAAAAATATAAATTCAATAATCGAGCTAAAATTTTACATACGTAATGTGAAATATTTGTAAAAAAGTTATTTAAATTCTGTAAATATGAGTAAAAGTCTGACAGCCCTGTAAAACACGTGAAGCATTTTCCTATTTTTTTATTAGATAGACATCATTTGATGTACATTTTTATATACCCAAAAATGTACGCCGAATGCCGAAATCACTCAATTCAAGATTTTTTATTGATAACAAAGGTTTCTGAAAAATTGTTTGATTGAACACGCCTATCGGAACTGTTGAGATGACTACCTACGTATATAGTATATAGGCACCCCGAATTACGTTCCCACTTCTGGAACCTAAGGACTTCTCACATAACGAAAGAAGTCGCTTCTATGTACGAAAAAAATTAAAATTTGTTATAATCTATTCAAAATATAGAAATTATGGAGCGATTTTAAAGATGATTTCTTATATTATAAAACATGGGCAACACTGATGAGAGGGAATAGATTAGCGTGGTATGGACATGTCATGAGAAGAGATGAAAGTCATGTAACGAGAAGAGCGTTAGATATGAATGTAGATGGATATGTGAGAAGAGGTAGGCCGAAGAAAAGATGGATGGACTGTGTGAAAGATGATATGTGTAAGAAAGAGGTGAGTGTTGAGATGACGGGTGATAGAGGGAAATGGAAGGAGAAAACATGTTGTGCCGACCCCACGTAATGTGGGATAAGGTCAGGAAGATGATGATGGGCAACACTGATGAGTATATTATATAGCTACTCTATCATAAAAATATAGTCTCTATTCTAGAGGTATAAATATTATAATTAAAAGTCCCCCTCCGCGTCTGTTTGTCTTCTTCGGGATAAACTCAACTACTGAACGGATATTTATGATGTTTTATGCCAATGGTAGAGAGATTCAAGCCGAAGGTTTTCGCATCCGAGCAAAACCGGAACGGATCAGCTAGTAAGATTAAGTACTTGGCTCCGCGTCTTTGCTTATTAAGTTATGTCGTAGTTATTCTCAAGATACTGCTTGAATAAACATAGTCGCAATTAAAAAAGACGTTGAAACAAAAATAAAGCTAGAAAACAATGTCAGAGAGCTTCAATATTAAATACACGGATCATTTTCCAGAAAAGCAATATTATACTAAAACGGTAATATTAAAACAACAAATTGAAGTGGCTATTACGAAAACAGGTCTATTACGAGGAATTTGTCCATCTCTCTGCGACTAATTTGTCAGACCACCACTGTAATTGATGGACTACATTTGTCCGTAAAAAGTATCACTACGGGACAGTTTTTTGTCTGCCCTCTTTGTCGGGCTTTCAATTTGCTGTAAGGCTTGAAATCGCCTAAAAACGAAGGTAACCTTAGTATTTCAAATGTTTATGTTATTTCTTATGTAATCCTGTTTAAGGGTTAAAATGTATTGTCTACCAATAGTTATTATGGGAAGCTTATTACGTCTAGTTTTAATGACGTTTATTAACTAAATTGAAGGATGATTTCGGTACTTTACGATGGATGCAGTAGGTTACTTCCAACCGAAATAGCTGCTACAAAATGCATAGAATTTATTGTTAAAAATCAGAATCAGGCTCAAATTTTTTCAGCCTGATTCAGATTTTTATTTTAAAATATGCCATACGCCGTTGTAGTATGGTCCAAACTGACTTTACGAGTACCTAAATCTACTTATATACGTACTAGCTTACCGCCCGAGGCTTTGTTCGTGTAATCATAGAATTTCCCGCGGTAAACAGTAGTTCTCCTTTACTGAATCGGGGTTTGAAAGTGGTATTTTATCGATTGTAAAAAGTGGGCCTCTGTATTATTCTGATTGTCATCTATCTACTATTATAAAATTTCATCAAAATCCTTTTTATTAGTTTTTGCGAAAGCAAGAGCAATAAACTTAATTAAGTTTTTTTATTAGAAAATAAGCGTAACAGACAGTACAACAAGTAATAGACTATACAACTTTTCGCGGAAAAGTCCATTATTGCGAGTAAACCCTGAAATCGAATTTTTAATAACAGTCGCAGTCCAACATCTGTCTAACTGTCAAGTCCCAGCCTCAAAATCTGAATTATTTCCAGCTATCTATAGTATGTTAGTGTAATCCATCTAATTACGGACAATCACGAATCCAGATGCATCCTCAGCATTTAGCGTCATCCGATGCCAAACTAAGCGGAGCTTGAATTGGAAGCTGGAACTAGCAAATAGTCCACTGACTGAATAGGGCATTTCGTAATTTGCTGACTGTTGCTGTTAATAGACATGATAACTACATGAAAATGCATAAATAAATAAAATAAATATTTCCGGACAATCCACACAACAACATCTAGCCCTGTAGTAAGTTCTAAGCTTGTGATACGGGTACTAGACATCTTATATATACTTAATATAATAGACATAGTCATATATTTTTTATTTTACATATTAAACACCCAGGACCAGTTGTCCTTGTTTAAAATTTCTAAATAATACTTTGTTGCTTTAGGATTAATAGTGTGATTTGTAGTGATATTTATTTTAAGCCCTCTTTAACCCTAACTTATTCTACTCGACAAAGATATTAAATTTACTGGTGTATGGTAAATTATAACGCTATTCTCGTATAATTATTTTATATTAATAAATGACAGAGTTTCAGCAATTTTCCGTTTTTACGTATTTCAACTGTTTTTTTGTTCATTTAACATTTATGGAAGCTTTTTATTTGAACGAACAAATGAAAAAACGGAAGAATGTTTCCATTGTTTTAATTTAACCTTCATCGTTATTAACTTCAACATATAAAAGCAGTTTTTATTTAATAATTTTATAGTTATTTGGTAGAAACAATATAAGTATAAATAAAATAATTTCTGAAATTAAAATTGCAATATTTTACTAATATTGATGACTGGTCATAAATAAAGCTGCTTCAAGCTTCTTTTTGACCGTTGATTTATTTTAGGTAGTAGCCACTAAGAGTTTAAATTATATGAAATCCAAATTAAACAGTAACGACATACAGCTGAAGCGACAATGATGACTATATTTGCTTAGCGCTCCTGCAAACAATGCCGCCACCGCGCTTCCACCGCACCACTTCAATGTACACAACACACGCGCCGCCACAGAGCCGTCAAAGCCTAATTTTACCGGTCCACTCTATGACTGTTAGTAATACATTGATAGTAACGAACAACATTACATGTAACTTAGGGAAATAGTTAGGAATAAATAAAATGAAATTTCCAGGCAATCCATACATAATAACATTAGATCGGCGGTAAGCTCTCAGCTTGTGTTAAGGGTAGGTACTAGACATCTGATATACTTTATATAATAGACATATATACATAATATGGCTTTTTTATAATATTAATAACCCAGATTAAGGAAAAGTGCTTGCAGAACATACAAACACCTGACCCCTGACCCTGATTAAAGACACATTTTACATAAAATAATTACTTAATATTAAATACCTACAAGAATCATCCAAAACACCAAATAAATAACGCATTTCAGAGTGAATTAAAAAAAAATTCAATATAAATAAATTGAAAACAATTAAATGTAAGCAGAGACGCCAGGGGAAGCGCGGCGGCGACGCGGTGGTGGCGGGGTGGCGGCATCGTGTGTATAAGCGGTAATTGCGAAATGCCGTATTAATTAAATTGTCTAAGCACTAAATCATAAAACTAGAGCTATAATCTTGAATATTCTAATTTCAGCTCTGTCGACACAGCCACGGCCGGCTGCGGTCTCCCAAAATTAATTGGACATTCGCCGCCTGAGTCAACAAACTCAGCCTACCCGATTCATTATCACTGTATTTATTTTCACTATGGTTTTATAGGTCTTTATAGAAGTTTCCGTATCCGCATATATTTACTATTCCGCATATATTTATTATTTTGAAGATACATAATCTTCAAAATAATAAATATATGCCTTTACAAAATAAATATTATGTACTTATTAAGACTGCGTGTTTTGCAGTCTGTTGCTCCTTAAATAAAGTAACTAGATTATACCATTTTTAGGGTTTCATGCCCAAAAGGTCAAAAGGGACCCTGTTACTGAGACTTCGTTGTCTGTCACCAGGCTGACTTGAAATTTGAGGGATGATGCCCATATTTATCTTTCTATAATATACTAGCGGCCCGCCCCGGCGTCGCACGGGTATACAATTTTCCCGGAAATTATTCGAATTTTTCTCGCCGTAAAAACCATCCTATCTCTCAAGTTGGATCGAACTGCACATGGTGTGCGAATTTTATTATAATCGGTTAAGTGGTTTAGGAGTCCATTGAGGACAAACATTGTGACACGAGATTAATATATATTAAGATATTCTTCTTTAATTAATAAATTTATAAGGGGCTCCCATACGACAAACGTGATTTTCATAAAGTTAAACTATGCTTCGCGAGCCAGTACTTGCATGAGTGATCGCTGTAACTGCATCTTTTGGCACTTTTTATTGGTTTTAGGCGCATAAAGACAAATTAACAGTATTATACCAGAAAAGCTCCCAAACCTAGTTATAATTTGAACTTGTAATATTGTCAATAAATATTTTTGTATTTGTAATTGTATTTGTATACACACACTGTGTACCAACGTCAACGTGTTGGTGTGTTTTCAGTAAATACTCGCTACCCAAGATTAGGCTTACCTACATCTTCAACCAATATAAATTCCATGTATATGTACCTCAAACATTCCTTATTTCATAGAAAATACAAAACTCAGATCATAATCAGAAAACACGATGGAAAAAATGCAAACAAGAAAACTTTGAAGACATTTTTTGAGGTCGTTTTTAATGATTTGTATGTCGTAAAAAGACCGTTTCGCTTCAACTTTCCCATCGATTCAAATGATAATGTTTTACAAAAAAGTTCTATTAAGTCGTGCAAAAGTGAAACAAAGTTTTTATGGTAACGTTTGATGGAAACCACTTGGTATGCCGACATTTTAACGATCCAAAAACACATTTAGAAGTATGAATACATAAACCTATGAAGTCTTGCTTTTTTGAAATATCTTTGAATTTACTAAGTAATTATACCAATGGTTATTATTATAACAGGTATATATATATATATAATATATATAAATATATATTTCCGGACAATCCACACAACAACATCTAGCCCCGTGGTAAGCTCTTATAGCTTGTGTTACGGGTCCTAGATATCTGATATACTTAATATAATATACATACATACATAGATATTTATATATAAGCAATAACTGTGCGTATTTTAGGTCTTGAGACACATTCATAACGGTTTTTTGCTATAATATTAAAGCACTTGTAGCGGCTACAGGTAGCTACAGTATTTGGGCTGTCGCGTATGTTTAGTGCACGGTGTCGTCGGTCGCCTCTCCCCGCTCGTTAGGTGCACTCATACATTGATATTGTAATCAAGTGGAAATATAATAAGTGTACGGAACCTAAGGTTATTCCTGCCCTTGAAGATTAAAAATACATAATTCATACACACTTAAATAAAATCGCGCCGCCGTCATGCGGCCGACCTCGCCGTCCAAGCTTATTTTACCCGTCCACTATAAGGCTGCAAGTAAAACATTGATAGTTACGAAAAAAAAAACAAGTTTCATAGCTATGTAAAGTGAGGGAAAAGCGGCGGGAGCGCGGTGGCGGCGCGGCGGCGGCTTGTGTGTACAGTAGCGAGGCGTGGCGGAGGCGCGTTGGCGCCATCATGTGCAGGAAGTCTCTACTGAATGCATTTAACATTTAAACATTAACGATAGATACGTAACTGGTACTATTAGAATTTCTAGCCGGGCGCTTAATATTGACATCCTTTGAATGCCAAAAGCTAATTCTATAAATAGCAGGATAAACCCACGTATTATCTGACTCGTGTCATGAATGCTCACTTCAGCCAAACAACGTTCATCATAGCGAATTTCATTATAATGTCACATAGCCGTGTATGTATGTGCCGTAATATAATGAGATTCACGTCTAATTCCCGAATTTCATGCCGCGTTTCGTGTAATTTCATTTGATAACATTGGAGGCTTTCATTTACGTGTTTATTTTTGATATATTGAAGATGAATAAGGACTTCTTCGTGGTTGCAAATTACAAGTATAAATCCTATAACTTTCTTATTGTATTGCGGTAAACCGCTTTGATATCTATTGAGTAGTATCATTCATCCATATAAAAGTTCGATCTGAGATCTGATTTATTCAGTTTAACTATTTATAAAAAAAAATTGGTAGCCGCAAATAGGTTTGGAAGTTTAAGGCGCCTTGTGTCTATAGTACCATTAATTTGTACCATCAATGGTACAAGTGATACTACTATGTGTCCTTAGTACCATCAATGGTACTACCGATACTAGCACGTGTCGCTAGTACCATTGCATCGAAAACATACAAGAAAATACATAACGTCGAAGGGCGCTGTGTACCGCTCAGGTCGCCTTCGTTATCTTCAGTCATCAAGGGGTTGGAAAGTAATAGTACATTTTTAAATATAATTATTATCTTACATAAAATTCTCGTGTCACAATGCTCGTTCCCGTAATCCTTAAATTTTAATTAATTTTAAAATAAAATTAATAATTATAATATATTGATATTTTATTACATTTTTGGATGCCGAAAAAAGCACAGTGGTGTAGTTTTGGCGAGAGACATCAAACAACGAATTGTTGCGAAGCATGGAACGGTCAATTTAACAAGCGTTTTATGAGAAAACCTACCACAACATGCCAATTTCTAAAAGTTCTAAAAAGAGATGCTGCATACCATTGCGTAAATGCTTTGACAACAGAGCCACAAAACTCAAGATCAAAAGTAGTGATCGACCGCAACAATTACATTCAACATGTGCAAATGCAAATAATTCAAGGCGACATTACAGTCGCATTGTTTTTAGAAAAATTGCGTCGTTAGAAAATAAAAAAAATCTGATTTTTATTTTCACAAGTAAATACACAATTTAAATTACACTATAAATCTGAATCTAACTTAAAACCCCTTAGACCTGCAAACGGCACGGTTTATTATTTTTGATTTGTTTTTATTCACGAGTAAATACACGGTATAAACTAGTATCTTTTTCAACGGTACTAAGGACACATAGTAGTATCACTTGTACCATTGATGGTACTAATTAATGGTACTATAGACACAAGGCGGTTTAAGGGTATTTGAGCAAAACAGTAATTTTAAAAGTAAAACCTAACGATTTTTGCGTTGTTTATGCACAAAAGGTTTAGAAATTTAACAATAATTGTAGGAAACTTTACTGCCAGTTAAGAATATATTTCGATTTATATAGAATTTGTGCGTTCTATCAAGATAACTTATGATAGGTTTTCCTAATTTACCTTTCAGCTATCAGTTCCAGCCCTTATTTTGTATAAAAATACTGACAAAACGAATGATGAAAAAAAAGGTCATGAGATTAATCTATAGAATACAGCCTTGGGTAAACAGTAAGTAAAGTAAGTATATTTATGATTAAGGTATTTTACAACGAGATATTATTATGTGCGAATTATTGCAAAATTAATATATGTTCCTGAAAATATTGCATTAAAATTTTCATTTACGTTAGTGTCTTATTTTTTTAACACCATTGATGGCATATCAATTGACTCTGCGAAAAAATCTGCATTTCCATAATTATTGTAGAACGAAGTCTATATTATACATAAAATAACCTGATAAACTCATGACTAATTGACTCATGGGAGTCAAGCAGTCATGAGAATAGATAGATATAAAAACTATAATAAAGTATAATATAATAGTCAAATCAATAGATAAGGTTATTTTACGTAAAAAATACAGCCACCTTCCCACAATAACAAAGTTTACAAACAGATCAACGAATTGCCAAACATCCTGTCCATTTCTCCAGTCGGTACAACTCGGGTAGGTCGGTGAGACCGCTCTCCTGTTCCATCTCAATTAACGCTTGCTATTTGTATGGAGCTCGCGCGCTTGGCGTAAAGGCTCTTTAAAGATAGACTATACCACAGACAGACAAACATACCTAAACACAGCACGCGGTCAAACTTTTATAACCCCTTTTGCATCAGGTATTAATAAATGTCGAATCCCTCGTGTTAGCACAAATCAAACTTGTTCTCGCCAGTTTTATTGGTCGTATTTTAAGGCTTGTCACATAAATGTTTTAGAAAACATTTTGCCCGAACTTGGGCGTTAACGCGATGCGAGAACAGATAAAAATACTCGTCTTCATATTTACGGTCAACATTTCATATGAATAGGTACTTAACTTTTATTTCTTGACCTTTATAATGTAACGTTGGAACCTGTAGGACGCGGAAAATAATAACGTATTTTCTTTGAAGGCAGTTTTCTAGATCTTTTTACAATCGTGTCTGAGAAGTCAATGCAAGTTATTCATTGTACCAGTTCCATTGGATATAAATATGAGGATGTTCTTGAATTTTCAATGCCGTTTTTAATATTAATTCAACAAAAAACATATAAATTACCTTTGTTTTTAACTGAATTCAAACATTCGGTTTCCAACTTCTTCTTCTTCTTTTATTTGATGACGTCCGTGACTGGCTAAACTACGATAATAATAAAAGTCAATCATCATTCAAACATTCAAAATAGATTTTAACCGCTAAATTTAGTCCTTTTTGCCTAATTTTATGTAAAACCTATTTTTCTCGTATAGAATTCAGATTCTTGTAATGTTCTGAACTTGAGTACCTACCGATACTGAAAAAATCAAATTTAAAATTATATAAAAATAGACACATTTAGCCTTGTAGAAACTAACAATATATAATAATAAAACACTATGTTCTGGAAAATTCAAGAAACAAAATGAAAACTTGCGAAACCTCGCCTTACTGAGTGGCTAGGTTTATCAGCGCTTAGGGTAGAAAATCAAGACAAAAATGCCGCAGCACTTTGAAAGTCCCTCGGGATAGACTTTCCCGCTATCGTTCGTAACAGCTTTGTATCTCAGCACTGATTATTTCAACATTTATTTTTGTTGATCACTTTATAGTGCAACCGTGACTTTGATCCGTTAAATTAGTTTTTCAGGTAAAAGTAAACCTTTTTGTTTTTGATCATTTATTTATATAAACAGGATTTTGTGAAGATATAATATATATATTATATAGTTCTTAATTAAGGTTTAAAATAAGTAAATTCAATTTAAATACCGCACTTACTACAATGAGTATTTGATAATGTATAATAAAAAATATCTATACATATACATATGTATGTCTAGTACCCGTAATAAGTTAAAGCGCCACGGGGCTAAATGTTGTTGGGTGGATTGTCCGGAAATATTTATTTAAACTACAATTTTTACCACTTTATAGCTATCTAACCAAAATATTTTAGTCACGTTTGGACCACGTTGAACTATTGCTAGGAAATAAAACGACATACCATTCACGCGATTAAGCCAATCAGAATCACTTATCATTTGATATGAACGGTATGATAATTATGTTCTGTTGTTTTTTAGATTATCGCAAACATAATTACGTCCAAAAGCTGCGGAGCATTTAATTTTTAATATGTAGGTAGTACAAATAAGAGGGTTAGTTTATGTAAAACGACCTGACCGGGCAAACATTGTTTTGAATTATGTTTTTTTTAAAAGGTAAACACACTCCCAAACTCACTCCTACTCCCACACCAGCGCCCACTCTCTTGGACTATTATTAATTAGTCAGTTCAAATTATGAGCCCTCGCAAAATGTATTGACAGGCACTACAACCTCTTTCGGTTTCGTTCAGTTTTTCTGTAATAAAACCTTTTTAAACAGATAATTTAATATTCTACATAGTGTAACCAAAGTTTCGGTCAGTGTGAAAATATAAGACACGAAGATTTCATGTTCTAAATTTGTTTAGAAAAAATTAAGACGAATTAACGTAAAAACTTATATGAATAGTTGTTAGGAACCATGTCATCCATTTAGTAAAATGATTCTCTAGTTATGAGTGTTTTTTCGCATTTTGTTGTTATTTTTGTTATAATATAATATAAATAGATACACAAGTCGATGTTTACTATTTTTAATCCAAGTACCTGCACTATTAGCAATCCTGGAATGCCCTCTTTGAACCCCGAAGAGAATTCCTGTGGGCTCCGATGTCCACGGAAGCACAAAGGCTATATTTTGAATGGGTTAAATCAAGCGAACGCTTTGTTGGAACTTTTATTGAAACTTTCCCTGGAGGGAACGGACCCGGAACAGGTTTCCACTCAAAGGAAAATGTACATTAACCATAAATAAATATTTTTTAGAGGTCAATAATTTTTAACTTTTAAGGTTTGTAATACAAATAATTACATTTTCATATAGCAGAACTGAAAGAACTCAAAATAATATTACCAGACCATAATTAAATTAAATATTAAAACCCGTAGTACCGCCAACATAAACCGACAAATTTTCTTTAAACCACAGAGCGAAGTATTGCCAACTCGCAAAGATTTGGCACGGTAAAATGTCTCCCTAACCGCAGCCACAGAACATCCATTTTTATTATGATCTAAGTAGCCCTCCTCGTGGCTAATCCAGGATTATGGCCCTGCCTCGATTTGTAATCCCATCCTTGTTTTTGTTCAGGATTTTTCTTTTAAAACATTTTTATTGGCGCGGTGGCTATTGTTTATTCAGAGGGATTAGCGGGGGGATATTAATTATCCGATTGCTGACGGAGGAATATAATAAGGGTTTTTTAGCGTACATCCTAATCTACTGATATTACAAACGCGAGTTTTTGAGGATGTATAAGTGTGTGCGTGTGTGTTGTTGCCCTTTCACTCAAAAGTCTCGCAAAAGTTTATAAGTATAATAATATTTTTTTACAAGTCAGTCCCTCATACATACTATACATAGGTAAATAAAAAGAATCATTTTTTTAAGTTATCATTTAATTCATTAATATAAATATTAATAAAGAGAATTTGAATTCAGTTAGCAGTAATACTAATATCTGAATGCAGTGAACGTTACGCATGTAACACACTTTTTAAAATCTTAATATTTCTTAGCGTAAGTAGTATTTACTTACATTTACACGAAACAGTTCTATTTTATATGGTGTTTTTATAATCATTTATTAGATGGCTAAAACTTTCTCTTGAATCAATCTACCTATTGCTGAAAACTACATAAGCCTCCGTAAAATAGTTTTTGAGTTTATCGCGATCATAAATACCGACAGATCAGGATTATTTTAATTTTTAATAAGTATAGTACTTACTTGATTTATTCCGTATGCGTAAGACGTATTAACAGACTACGAAACAATACCCGTAAAACATTAAATCTCGACTAGAAACTCTTAAACCCTCTTAATTACAATATTCCAGCATTAAGCGGCGATCACCATCATACGCTGAAATACATTCTCATAACATCAGCCAGTAACAAAGATATGTTGTCGAGTGCAAAGTTCAACAAATAACCCGATCGCGGCACAGGGGAGCCCAGTGATCCATTACCTGAGCAAGGGATCCTCCCAGGGGATCCTACACTGTTGGATCAAATTCTCACTCTCTACTTTGCATACATTAAAGTAAAGATGAATTTGTAGCTCGGGGAGCGATGTAAACACGTAAGGCGTTTTACTTCTGATTAAAATGCTTAGAATTTCTGCTTCGATTGGTGGTAGTTTAGATTCGATAAGTGGAAATGTGAAAAAAAAAATAAGATACAGGTACACTGATAATTAAAATACAATACAAAAACATTTTATTGTACACCAAAACAAAACAAAATAAACACAAAAAATAACAATTAGTAGTTAAACAATTAGTACTGCCTTCAATACGAAGTAGTCTATTATCTCCAGGAAAGCCACTTCACAAAAACATGTTAATGTTTTTGTGAAGTTGCTTTCCTGTTTTTGTGAAGGTGCTGTAAGTGGAGATCAGATGCTATTGATACAGGTGCCATTCGGCTGGATAAACGAGTTTATAATAAACATTATCTGGAATACCTCAGCCATACCCAAACTAAATAATTTAGTCCAGAAACCAGAATATGGTTGATACCTTTGTAATACTTTGTCTCTCACTCACTTATAATTAATTTATTGGTCTGGAATAAAAAATCGTTATATGGATTTATGTAGCACTATAAATTGCCACTAACGACTGTTGGAGATTACAACATGTTGTAATCCCATACATTTGACAGGTAAAGATAAAATCTTAGTTGTGAAAAATCTGTCAAATGCATTACAACATGTTGTTACCTCCAATAGTCCTAAATGGCAACTTTATGGTAGGGCTACTGACATGCTATTTGACATTATTAATCGAGTCATCTCTAACGCCTCTAATTTGTAATCCTCAATGGATTACCAATCCGATATCACAACCCGTCATGCAAAACCCATCTCTAACTTTATAGAACAACAACAGTCTGCGAAGTTTCCAACAATCCCGTCTTCAGATATCTCGTTTGTATTCCAAAAGCAATTTTTGTCATATTTTATGCCAATGATAGCATATTGAATGGGGTAGCGCTGGGAAGTTTTCTGGTTGTGCCTATGATTAATTGTATTGCTTTCGGGTTGTTCGAACGTTTCGAAGTTACGGGACAAAAGGCTTACATGTAAAGGATTAAAATTTACACTTTCATAATGTTCAAAGTTTGTTAACAACCAAAGTTTTCTTCACAGGTAGTTTATAAGAAAGAGTAAGTGACTAATTAAATGATGACTTGTCTGATTGTTGAGTTTTCCAGACTCAGAGAGGCATTGGGGCACGTGACTTTTGACTTACGTCTTAGAAAAGTAATTTTTGTTAACTCTTTGAAGAGAACTTCAAAATAGTTTATGTTGTGCCTGCCTCCAAGTTAGGAGAAGATACACGGAAAAATTTACGTTGGTGTCTCCTGATTAAGGTACCAAAGTTAAGAATAGGCATGAAGACATCATAAAAAGAAGGTATTCTATATAGTCTGTCTGATAGCCCGATCAAAATTACTAGACACCTATATTTCGCTTTATCAACGTTCCGGAGAGGTGCTTGTGACTGCAAAAGCCTAACGTCAACGAAACATACAAAACTTTAGTGCAAAGAGTATCGTCTTCATTTTTCGTTAAAAGAAAAATTGGGCCCAATTTTTTCAATTATTCTAAATTATGTAACGGAATAATTGTTTATTTATTCATCTCCCTTGATATTTTCAGTGCCAAGGTATTATTTAACTAATTTACAAATTAAAAGTATGAAAGGTTACTTTTGAGAAGCGCGAAACGGATAATAAATCATTTTTGATGGTGTTTTAGCTTTTCAATATATCGATATTTCGGAATACTCAAAAACCCGCAAATCATGGTATATTACCCTTTTAACGTTTTTTTTAATAACAAATTAAATATGAACCATTATAGCGCTCACACCATTAGGGCTGATTTAAGTGTCACTCTTACCATCGCTGAGAGCTCGGCGTGTAGCTTTTTGTATGGACGGAGGGTAAGCGCTGACTACTTGAGATCAGCGCTTATAGCGATGATATGAGATATGATATGAAATATGTAGCTATCTATATTAAGTCTTCTTTTTTATTAATTTATTAAGTTCGTTAACCATTGTTCATATGATTTTTTGTAGTGCACACTTATAGTTATGTTGCTACATAGATCTTAGGTTTAGATATAAATAGTTTAGTCTTAAATGTTGTAATGTGTTTTGTGTGTCTGATAAATAAATAAGCCATAGAGCTACACGACGACCTCTCAGTCTCTAAGATCAGCCTAAGATATCACCTAATAAAGCTTTTTCTATCGCTCAAATACAAATATATAGTAGTATATATTCTGTGTCTCTGGTCTCAACGTTACTGCGGTACCTTTATCCCCTAAAATATGCTTTAAGCACTTTCAAATAAATGTTGACTTATAAAAGCTCAATCACAATAATTTATTTGCTGCTTCACGTGGTTGCAAAAAGGTAATATTGCTTCAATTCCTACACATGTCTTATAAATATGCATTCAAAATTAATACCAACTCTTATATCTACCTAATAAGTATTAATAAAAGTTAAAATGTACGCACAAACATTTCTAAAGATAACCTTCTTAATGTCTGATGACATTCTCTAAGTAAACCCGTAATACAGAAATATCTATTAAGCAGCGTTATCATATATGTACGTGTAAATATTTCGGGACTGCCTAATTTTATATTAACATGCAAATTAAGGCCTAAAACAGCTTTGAAATACGATTTGTACGCCCGGGTACGCGGTGTTACGAAGGTAATATCAACTTATACGTTATCTGTCAACTTATGCGTGTTCGCGACGCAGGCGACGTGGTAATTGAATATTTTGTACGTATATTATACGTGCCTTTTATATGGGTGTATGAAAGAATAATGTTAGAATTTAGGTATAATGGAACGTTTATCTATCTCAGCATTCGTTGTTCTGTCTTGTCTTAAATATTTTTTTTTTTTTACTACCAGCTTGTTCCGGCTTTATTCAGATGCGAAAACCTTCCTCTTAAATCACTTTAACATTTGCAAAAATCACGGTATTCGTAATGCATTCTTCTTTATTTACCATGAGTGGGTAAAATATAAAATACCTAAAAGTTAGGTTTTGCTGACAGGTATAAAGTTCATTAGCTATGGAATTCAAACGCAGTCAGAGGACCAAATAAATCGTTCGTTCTATACATATATATTTTTGAGCTAGATAAATGTAAAACAAAAAAATCGGAAATCGGGACTGACTTCTACATATGCGCGCGAGTGCTGTGGCGAAAAAACGACGAGGGAACGAGAAGCATTTACATAATATGCTGTTGATATTTTCAGGGATTTTTCTTATTAGTGAAAAAATAAAAACTTTGATTGCGACATTTGACAAGAGGCATTCAATCTTATTAGGTGGCACCATAGTCAGTGCCAACACAGTGCCTAATTTTTGCGGCTTTGAAAGTGTCGGCGGCGACTCTGATCAACGAGCAGTCTGTTGTACGGCCGGTTACTTACTGACTGGCAGGGACGTGTGTAGAGTAGAAGCCGATTTCATCCACACGACAATGTGAATAAAGACTAGATACTTATGTGGAACCTTCAGTGGAATGGGTTTCCGCAAAGTTACGTAAGAAACATCGTTGAGCTAACCCATAGTTTTACGCGACTACCTCAAATTAAAATAATCTTTTTTTTGTAGATTCTTGTAAGTTTGATTAAGTTAAATAGCAAATATGAAATATAAAAGGCATGTTTGTCTTACACGAAAAAATGCAGTACCTAAGTTAGTAAGTAAGTCTCATTTACTGTATAGATTTACAACGGGATATTTACCATGATTGATTGTCTTTTAACATTAAATTGTTTTGATAACCATGATAGTTTCAAAAGTTAAGTCTCAGATAAGTGAATTATAAATTCTTAAATAAGAATAAAGTTTATTAAACCAGAAACTATCAATAATAGTCTTCCAAGACTAGATATTCTACATCATACAAATGTGATCCAGGCAGGAATTAAACCCACTTCCCGTTTCTTCAGGCAATAATATTGTCAATACCATCAGACCATCATTATTCATAGCCCTGTGCTCCTCGACCTTTGCAAATACAAACTACTTGGGATACATTTCCGTACATGATATGCATTTGAACGATCTTCGTAAAAGCAATAGGTCCGATACCACTCAACCCAACTCTTCCTGATTAATTAACTTGGTTTCAGTTTACTCTCCACTTCGATTCCACCCACGCCTCACTTTTATTTTTCCTCACAAGTAAGATGACGTTTTGTTTTTAGGGTTCCGAACCTAAATGATCTGGATCCTGATACTACGACCTTTTTTGTCAGTCTATCCGTCTGTCACCAGACAGTATCTCAAGAACCGTGTAGATAGAGTCCGTCCAGTTATTTGCTGTGCATTATCCTCTCCACCCAAAGGTTGTCTGGAAGAAATTGCTCTAAGCAATAACGCCGCCCATTACGCATTTTTGTATTTAGTTTTAAGTCCCTTTTTGTATCGTGATATCCTGGTGTGTAATAAAGAGTTTATAGAGAGTTCATGTTTTGTGGGATGATGTATTTCTGTTGCTGCTGTAACATAAATATATAAGTATGTTATAAATGTTAAGCAACGGTCAGTGCCGTCGGTACTTTGATGAATGATCGCTCCGAATTTGCATTATTATTGAGTTTAATTTTATTCCAATTCGGCAACACGTTGTGTGCCTGGTTTGTACATCATTGCAACGCGATGTATTCGGGTAAAGAAGATGTAGGACGTGGGCGTGTGGCTACAATTACGTTACATAAGAATATTGTAGCGCGCAACGCGATACATCTTTGTCCGCTAATGTAGCTAAATCATTAAAAAAAATACAAACTTTTGGATTACACAGAACCCTCGGTGTATTAGTACATCTTATACTTATAGGATTTATTAGAAACAGGCGATGTCACCGTTAAATAGGAAAGAATAGCTCGTAAAATGGTAATCAAATATTGTTTGTCAATCCCAATACTCGTAGACATCATTCGAATAGGTTTCTTTTATTCATTCCCTAGAGTGAAGCTAAGCCTTTGAAGTGTTGTTTTATTATAGTATCGTATTTGTTTCAGAATAAATTAGTTTTAGTAAGTGCTCTTTGATATTTAATGGTAGCTTAACTACTTATGTGACACAGTGTGCAAAGGCCTGTTTTCCAATAAAATATTACCTACACAAATGCATATTCAAAAATAATTTGTGAGGACAATATTTTACATATTAACATATAAAAATATACGATGCAACATAAACCGGCGAAGGTAAATGTCGTGCCAAACTTTACTTGTAGCTTAATTTTGTGGTTTTTAATTAACGAGAAATAAATTGTTGGTTTAACCTCAACAGTATCATTCCCACTCATTTTGCTATAGAACTATTATAAGATTTCAATTTTAATATTAAAAGAATTTATGAATGATATAACATATTACTACCTCCTATAAGTTTGCTGTATTTTGCTTTTCGAGTTTTGGTCAGCTTGAGAATAGCTTACCAAAACCGAATAGCAAGCTTTTCTCAAGCTGACCGAACACCCAAACAGCAAAATACAGCTTGTGGTATGCTCAGGATTTATACAGCTTTCTAAAATTAATTAGAACGAGTAACCACTGATCAGTTCAGTGCGGTCAGGCCGATGCAGCCCTGCCCCGATTGCCTGCAAGATACGTAGTGGATACCGAGGTAGTTTGTACGTAGGATGTATGTTTACATTCAGGGATTACACCTATTCATTGCAAAAACACGTGTCTCGAAAAGAATGATGCATTTTGATACTAAAAAAATAGTGGTTTTCGCTTTAAGGTTCGTAAAAAAGCGTTAAACGGGAACATTTTACTAAGATTTCTGTCTGTCTGTTAATAGAGAGTTGTAATTTTAGCGGCCGATGTATTTCTCTTGCCGCTATAATAACGAATACTAAAACACATTATAAATAAATATATAAGAGAACTCCTATATACACATGATTTTTTTAGCTAAGCAACTTTGATGGGTGTAGACCCTAACTGAATCTTTATGTATTTCTTGTCTATTTTTTGATTTTTTATTGATGTATAAGCTGTACACGGAACCCTTATGAGTCCATCTTATGCTTATCTCAAAATTATTTGAATTAAATTGAAATATTATTGGGTTTCTTTTGCAAATACCTTTCACATTTGTGATTAAAAGCAACACAGCTTTCAATAACCTAATTGCTAAGACATCATCTATAAGTACTGTGATATTTTTTGATCAGTAGTCTTGTTAATCATATATACAAACTAATACGACATTAAAACAGAGTTAAACGCCTCATTGCCTTAGAATAATCTGTTGCCGCGGGGAGCAGTCGCTACAGAAGTGGCCGTTACTCGCTACTTGTGGTCGCTACGGGCCGCACAAACGCCGTTACACGCCACTGTCGCGCTACTGCATCCGCCTCGCTTAGCGGATTATAAAAAGTTGTGGCTTCCGAACACCGATGACTGTTACTCGCGTCTGAAACTTACAAAATCTTACAGGTGTAGTGGTATCGAGCGACCGCCACCGGAAGCTGTATTTGGTAGCCTGGAAGCGCCGAGCCTAAAGCTTAAATGATGACGAAACAATTCCTGCGCATTTTTCATCGACAACCCTATTAACGTTCCCACTTCAGGGACTTCTCTCTTGGCAAGAGAGATTAGGCCTTAATTCACCACGCTGGTGAAATGCGAGTTGGTGAATGCTTCAAATTATTGGAGCATCCAAAACATCGCACACAAAGATCAGAGCCCAAAACCATTTCAGGAATCATTCGCGGTCTATCGGCTGTTACCACGTATTACCATAATCTGGTGATAATGGAACGACTGAAACCAATTTTCCGCCACTCAATGATCCTTGTTTCATGAATTTTCCACTAATTATGAACACATTGAGTTGATACGCAAGTATTCAAACAATGCCTTCAAAGCGGTACCAATTAATTTTGTGAATGTGTCATAGAATTGGAATTATTTCATTACATAATATACATAAAGTCTTTACATAAGGTCTTTACTTGAGGTAGAAATTAACTGGTAATCTATTTCATTTATTTTATATTATTTGGAAATATGAAGGCTATGAAGGCTTATGTCAAGTTAGCTACTGGTATCGTCTTACAATTGAAGATATTTTGCAATATTTTGTAGAGCTTTATACATTTTTATGTATTTAATAAGTCAATCAAACAAACTTGGTACTGGTTGTAAAAATAATCAATGACTATAATATAATTTATAGGCATAACTACCATAAAATACCTTTCCATTCTTGGTGAAATCTACAAAACGTCGTTGTTGAGTTAAAAATAGTAGATTGTTAATATAATAGGGTAGTATATTAAAGTATCCATACTATGGCCTAATTCGTGCTTTATGTGTTCTTCCCAAGGTTGCCTGGAAGAGATGACCATCAGCGATAAGGCCGCCCATTCATTTATAATTTCTGTACTTTTTATCTTTTATGTGTTTAATTGTATGCTGTGTTCAATAAAAAGTTTTGTATTGTATTATATGGCTACAAGTTGAATAAAATACGTAACTGAAAGTTTCAGGTGAATAAATAATATTTCTTGAAAATACACTACTGTATCGCATCTCAAATTTGACTTAATCGCGTTTCATAACCTTACATTGAAAGCACCAAACAGCCACTTTATCCACCGATGGCCCGACTAACCCCATTATTAACGAGAAATAGATCCATAAAGACTATTTATTATGCCACCCATCGCACAAGTTGGAACCTTTTATCAGAAAAAATGCGCTGAAGTGGGCAACCCAAGGCCAGACCGGAAGTTCATTGCCGCACATCCGGCGAACTGCCTCGTCATCCCGTAGTTAACCGCATACATAAATTCACGTAGGATCTACGTGCAGGGTGACCCAGATATGCATGGAAATTCCTAGGTATAGTCAAGTTTCAGAATATATTTTGAGGTATTATTAGAATACCAATGATAATTAAGGTCCTAATTGTTGGCGTTATAATTGATCTAAACAGTAAACATAACCATAATAATTCACCACTCTGGCCAAGTGCGGGTTAGTGAATGTCACATGTCCTTCAAACTCTTCCAAGTTCTCTGAGTAACGTCTCATATTTATGAATGCCAAATTCAAGTTATGAGTAAGTATATGTATATTATGTATATTTATATTATTATTATGTATTTCTATTATGTAGTATGTTTATATGGTATATCTTATTTTTCTAGATTTGTTTTGATTTTAGACTTTGACTTTTAATACTAAACTATTTATGATGGAATTAAAATGTAGATTACCCCTAGTTTATAGAAACCCTAGTGTTTAGGTTTAACTAAAGTAATAGATAACAAAAACTAAACTTAATAAAATAATATTTGAAACCGATAAAATATGGGAAAATCTTAATTAGTAGTAGTTAGTGTTTATTTTTCTTAGCCTTACTAATTAATATTAATGATAAAAAATTTGATTCTAAAAATATATATTTAGAATCAAATTTTTGTTGTTGTTTCAAAAAGATAGATAGAATAACTTTGTGATATTTTACAAACGCAGGTTGAGAAAACATTTCTCAGTTTTTTTTAAATCACCAATGACTTATTCAGGAACACCTTATACAAGTTTTAATATTATGTATGAGTTGGTGACGAGGCTTTGCAAGTCACAAGTTGTTAAATACTTTGTTGGAACAGTCTAATGTTGTACAATGTGTTGTGATGATGATAAGTATTGCTACTGGGATACTATATTAGACATGCACTTGTCAGACCTTTTCAAAGAGTTAATATAGTTTTTTGTAGAAATAACCTATACAACACTTTATTTCAATAGTCGGAGTGTACATTCTCGGTGTTTGTAATCAATGGTTTAGTTACAATCTAAAACTATCGATTAAAAGCACCGAGGTATAGATTTTTGTATTAGATTTTATACTAAACTGACTACCGCCTAGCTTCGTCCGCGTAGTAATAGATTTATCCGCGGTTTCAGTTCAGTTCAGTTTTTTGTCATTAGACAAGCACAATTTGCCAGTGCGAGTGAAATAAAATTATAGAGTGAAAAAAATGTTACTCAGTTAAACGCCATTTTGCGTCTCTATATAAGTTTTTGTCCTTAACTGGGAGAACAGCAATGTCCATGTCTAATTCCCGCGATATTAGGCATTTTGACGACCTCTGTGGCTCGGTGGGCGAATGTCCGCCTGAGGCGCAGGAGTTTGCGGGTTCGATTCCTGCCGGGGGATCAGATTTTGTACGATCTACAATTTCTGGTTTCGGGTGTTTTCTATGTATCATTATGTATGTATTTACAAAAAATAAAGTATATATGTAGTATATCAGTCGCCTAACACCCATAGTACAAGCTCTGCTTAGTTTGGGGTTAGGTGATGCTGTGTGAGTAGTCCGGAAATATGTATTATTATATACCGCGATAAAAAGTGACCTATATATTATTCTGATATGTAGCTATATTACTGTGAAGTTTCATCATCATTCAGTAGTTTTTGCGTATGTTGCGTCACAGCAACTCAGTTTCGGCGCCTACAATGGACTTCGGGCGCGATCGGGCAGCCTCGGCTTAAATCGTGAATCGCAACGGCCGCGGCGCCCGCGCGCCCGCCCCTACCACAATCCTTCTCGGCGCTCGAGCCGAGCACACGTCCCTTGTTTATCCTAATACAAGTTATAAATTCAGTGATCGGAATTAGGTGAGCTAAAGGACCTAATTGGGACGAAAATGGAATACTTGTCGCAGTTAGCATATATATTTTAATGTATAATATTACGAACTAATTCAAATCATTTTTAACCATCCAACCCAACCAACCATCTTTTTAACCAAATGCAATCAAAATATAATTGAATTGCTCCATCCGTTCGGGAGCTATGATGTCCCAGACAGACAGATAGACAGACACACAGAAAGACAAAGACGTCAATTTTATAACACCTCTCTTTTTTGGTCAGGGGTTAAAACCCCGATAAATGCAAATACCCCTAATAATAATGACCTACTAGAATTAGAATTTAACATACAGTATTAAGGTATCAAAATAATAAATCTAAATTTAAAATTTAAGAAAAACCCCCGATTCCAATGCCTTAATTTCTTTAAATGTAAAACAACATAATATTATGTAAAGTGGACGCGATGCGTTTTCATTTGATACCCCACACTGATAGTATATTTGCAGATTTTCGGTTTTGCTTCCCCACTCTCACCCCCATAACTTTTAAACGGCCCAACCGATTTTCATGAAACATGTCTAAGAACACTCGCGCAAGACTCACCTTTCATACAAAAAAAAACTACATTGAAATCGCTCCATCCGTTCGGGAGCTATGGTGACACAGACAGACAGACAGACAGACAGACACGTCAAACTTATAACACCCCTCTTTTTTTGTCGGGGGTTAATAAATTCAAAGATTGATTACGCCACAGATAACTGTAACAAACAGTACAGTATAATATCAAATAAAGGACTATTATAGTTTCCGCTACTTTGCTCATTTATTTTTCGCCTAACAGCATCTAACGTCCAATAAAGGGCGTATGCTTATCTTACTTCTATTTGATTCAAAGTATACTGTATCTACAGAACACTGTAACTCGATACTTGATCTTGACCTAAGACGTAGTCTTTGACGTTTCCGTTTATCGAGTTGGTGGACGTCTTTTGATTTGTTTGTAGACTTGAGGACTCCAATACAGATCTCATTAGACATGTCCTTTTTATTTTTTCGTTATTCAACTTATGTATGCTCTCAAAGAGCATATGAAATAAATTGATTCTACCCTTTTTATTTCTGTGGTTCGCACAAATGATTCGCGTTTAGTGAAAGTGCTACCTTGTCACTTCCAAAATATTACCTTTCTTATTGACACGGTTTCACGAAAATGTTTCTCTCTAAATAAAGTCGATGCTTGCCTACTCTTTTCTACTTATTTCTTGAGTTTTTGTGATAAAACTGAGTAAATGGATATGATATTGATAAGTTTAGCACCTCCTTTATTCATAGAGAAACAACAAAACAATAAGTTAACTTTAAGCCTTAGAACTTAGTTAGATTATTTCTGTCATTTTGTATTCTTAAACTTTAGGGCTAAGTCAACGAACGATAAGCGGTGTCAATAGTTTTTTAAATGGAATAGAGACCTATATATATAAAGATAGAGAAAATTGTGCCAGCACAGCGCGTGCTCGCTATGCGCAAGCTTGAATGTAACTTCAGAATTACACATAATATAATTGTGTCTACTAGAATAATACAGAAGACAACAATATAATATTTCTCAACGAAGATATTCGTACAATAATGGCACAAAACGCAATCATTATGGCACGCGCTCCGCGCAGAAGAATGTTTTATAAAACGCGTTATGTTACAGCTACATCGTACGATCACAGGTAAATTTAGCCAGCTAGAAATTTATACAAAATATTTTTTTCTTTTAGGCTTTATGGATTCACTCAAAATCACTTAAAATGTTATAGAACGGGCTTTGCTCGGGGTTTCAAGCAAAGGAACGCGAAATATCTATTATTTTTATTAATTATGAATTACATAGACATTGTTAAAAGTAAAATTCAAGATTTACTTGATGCCAATCTTATCTGGGAAAGTTACTCGCCTTTCTCAAGCCAAATCTTATAATTTAAAAAATACTTACTTTATTGCACAAGAAAAATACAGAGTTGAACAAAAGGATTTTTAAGGCCAAGGCATTTTCTACCTATCTATATCTTGATTCAATACACGACCATAAATACGCATCTATATATCGTATCTCTAGGCAAACTATCGAATCCATTTATATCTGATTTTCTACTTTAAATTAAGATTTCGTTGAACCTTCATATTGACATTCATTTGAGTAATCTTCAAAAACCTTTATACAAACTTTCAATACCGTATAATCCAACCACCAGCGAAATGACAAGTTTCTGAGATTCCGTGATGAATCATTACTTGTATTAAAAAATTCGTTTTGCCTTACAGTTCGTTATAATGTTAAAAAAATATAATGTTAATATATTTTTGGACTGGCTTTCAATTTGGTGCCAAGCATCCATTTTTATGATTTTTTAGGATATTCACTACGATCCCACTGTCCCTCCCAACTCGTTAAATAGTGGAACTAGAAGTATGGTAGATGACTAAAAAATATAATAAACCATCATTAAAATTATTTAAAATTTAGTATTTTTGGACGCACTAAGCCTAAACAAAACACCTATTTATTATATAGTCATCATCGTGCCTATTCATATAGGCGCATACATGCAAATCAATAACAATAACATAACCCGCTGTCGCAGGTGCGTAGTATAGCACTCTAAAAGTTTGTAAGTAAACTGAACCAGCCATTCTAAGCAAATCTTCAACATTACATCATTCTAAATATTTAATGTAAAAACAAACATACCATTGAATAAGCCGAGTATTCTCGAGCGTGTGTGAAAAAAGTCCCGCTTTAAGTCTTTGTGCATAGCAAAGTAGAAAGTGATTGAAGCCGTATTGCCTCACTGGATTGATTGCCCTTCGAATATTTATTAAGGGTCTGATCGAATATTCGCTGTTTTTTCTGAATATTTGTTTAATGGATCTGTTGGGATTGGATCTTCGGTTAAAAGTTTTATTGAATTTCATGGTCGTTTGTAATGCAAATGTTATTCGTAATTGCAAAGTGTCTAGTCGAATTTGGACTAAAAGATTGCCTGTTTTAAAGGTTAATGTAAGAAGGCTAGAATACGGTTTTTAAGTTAAAAAAACCTGTTAAAATAATTAAATGGTATATTTTATGACATCAATATTTTATATTTATACAAATCAATGCCGGTGAGTAAATTTGAATTGATATTGTACTATTATATTTACTTAATTGAGCGTTGAGCGTATCCGTAATTGATATATGAAATTATACGGAAATTTATCATTGAGTTAAGTGTAACAAGAAACAAATTAAATATGATAAGCATTTATATTTAAAATCACAGAGAAACGTGAATGCTGATTTCTTAGGTTAATTATAACATGATTTTTTTCTTTAAACCTATAATATTAATTTAATTTTATAGCTATACTTAATTTACTCTAATGTTAGTATTTATGGCAGAGCGAGATTCCTCTAACACAGGTATTTATTTTACTTAAAAGAGGATCTCAAACCTTGTAACTGTAAACTGTACATTAAGTTGCTGAATAAATAATTTTGTATTTTTGTATTTTTTAATTATAGAAGATAAATCCATTTTTTTCTAATATTGCAAAACCTAGACGCAAAAAATGCTTACAAAAAACTAGTGTTATTAATGTTTGAAAAATAGACAAGCAGATGGCGAGACGGACAGTATGGAACAGACAAGGAGTGATTTTGTAATAATCTAATTTAATTAACCCGTCAGCATCATAAAATCATTATTTTAAAGACAATATTTAATAAAACTATCTCTATCTATCAACATTCTGGCGTTGTCGCGAAAATTACCACACACAAACTCAAAACACCAAGTTTTTATAATTTAATTCAACAAACTTCTAAGAAAGTTGCTCTAACTAGCACTTAGGAGATTAATGCCATCATCTTTATTCATATCACCAGATTTACCTTAGTTGGACAAATCACTCCGCAGTAACAGCGGGGACAACGAATCGTCGACCATTAATCTTTATCTACGTAGTTTGGTCACGAGCTGTTTACCATGGGCGGATTATACTGCACAATATTGTTGATAACTTGTTCATCTAGGGGTGGTTAAATTTACTGCTAAATCGTCAAGACTCGGTAAAAAACTAAACATTACAGAAAGTAATTTTTATCTTTTTTTGTGTTTTATTATGTTGTGTTAAAAAGTATTGTATTGTAATATTTTTTTTAAGAAAACTGAAACGCTTAATATACCAAGCTTATGATCTGGCAAAATAAACACCTAAGCTACTTGGAAAAGCGCAAAACATTTTTGTTGCTAAAAAATTTAAGGTAAACATTCATTGTGCCAATTGTTAAACAGAAAATGTATTTGAATTGTGATACCTCACAGGTGTTTTAATATTTGTGTAGAAAATGTATATCGACGCATCTCACAATAGGCATGATGACTACATAAAAATAGTATTCTGGAATAGTCCGTCTATTAGCCGTTCTAAAAATACTTAAAACCTATTTTTTGCTTTATCAATTTTTTAAGAAAGTGCAAAGATAATGATAGAGCATCAATTTTCCGGAAGGGGGCCGTTACGTAACGTTAAACTTTTATGCACTGTAATGTCCTGATATTTCGTTTCCAAAAAAAAAATACAATACGTGTACTTTTTTTTATACTATTTAAATAACGGACTAATTATTATTGATAAAATTATACATACTTAAATTACAAAAGGATCTCGTAGCTGTCGTAGCTACTCTACGAACTAGCTACGATGCTTCGTAGAGGCTCTACGTACCTTGCTACGGTGTCAGTTATTATAACGAGTTTGTATTTTTTCGCGACTTTACATAATACCATATATGAACCAACAGCGTACTAAACTTGCACTTGTTACGGTAAGGTTCATATTAGGTACGTATATACATATACATATTTATAAAAGTTTTCATCATGTCCGTTCTAAATTTGTTCATTTCAAAATACCGCTGAAGGAAAAAGTGCAAGCACCCGTGAGGAATACAGTAGACAGACTAAATTGAGTGCTCTTACCATGTAGCTATTATACGCAGGTCTGTTCTCAACTATGTATAACTACACTTTTTAAAAGTAGATGTCAAAGTTCACAGCGTAGGGGAGTTCTGAGGAACACGAAAAAACAATTTGGAATTCAATTTTCCAACGAAACGGTCGGAAAACTAGTGCAAATTACAAATGCAGTTTGTTTGTTTTTAATTTCGGTTTCAACTCGAACTCGATCACTTAGTTCACTCGCTGATGAATGAAAGCAATTTGAAATGAAATCGGCCAGTGTGAGTCGGATGCGTCCAAGACGAGTTCCATCAATATAATAAATTAACGCAATAATTTATAATGGACGGAACCTACTTAATATTTAATGAAGAATTTAAGCATTTACCTGTTGCCATTTTATTTCGAATCAACGGCAATAAATGTCCTTTTTTTGTCCTTACCTAATTTGTTTTATTCTGTTGTTGGTATTTGTTGTTAAGGAAAAAAAACTGTTAAATAATTAGAATAAACTGTCAAGATATTACGTTACATGAGATTTTTAGCCTTGATAAAGATAGCCTGTGTTTCTTATTGTGATTGTTATTTCAAATCATATTAAATTTCTATTCATAGGAATATAATAATACATAACTGTAAATATCTTTCTATGGGCCGATTTCGAGCAGAATTTTTGGCAAAACAGACTCGATCAATTCTAATGGAAATAAGCACTCATTTGTGTTAAGTATATTTACACAGATTATTTGTTTTTGTTACATTGCATTCGGCCACGGAACACGACACTATAAACACTGAACATTAAATTCAACAATATCCATAACATAAAAATACATCAAATTTATCGCGCTGAAAACAGACAGCCCTTAATCGCTCTTGTCAAGCAAAACTATGACACATTTAGTACTTCAATTACTGTCTCTTTTTGTCTTTGGTAATTTAAACTTGATTTGGATATCTCGCTCCAGCCGTCGAATATTTTTTTTGAGTAGCAAACAAATTCTAGGTCTGCGTCAGGCGTTTGTCTGATAAATGCCGTCTAGAATCCGTTTTTTACTTTTTGTTTGTAAAATAAAATAATAAAATTGTCTAAAATGTCAACTTACATTCCTAAAGCTTTTTATTAGAGTGGCTAGTAAATAAATCACAGTGTACTTAGTTATAAATAAGACATTATTTTAATTGTTTATATAAATTTGTTAATGTACTTATTTTAGATTTTGAAATTTAAATTAATTGTGTTATTAGTTATTATTATATTTTGGAAAAGTTGTGGCATTGGGCAACCACATTAAAACCCATATTGTGACTTATAATCTATGTTATCAATAAATTACTATTATGACTATTATTAGCTTTGTAGTCAACATTGTGTGTGTTTTTTATGGGATCAAATTACATTATCTTAGAGAATGAAATCAACAGTCATAACAAGATTGGCTGGGGTTGACAGGAAAATCACCAACAGCCTATCCGGTTATATCTTCGGCTTCAGTATGCATGCCACAAGGGAATTTAGCATGCAAGTTTAAATATTGGTAACGTAAATGAAGCACTTATTAAATTCATAGAGACATGATGTATTTCGTGGATGGAAGTTTGGCTAAGGTCACAGGCCCGATTCTTGAGCAATATAATAAAACTGAATTGTTTTCTTCTTTGATATTTTTACGTATGCAGATTTTTTGTATCAGATATTTATGTGTTTATTTCCCGACTGCCAAAGAAATTAGGGTAATGTTGTTGAATGTGTTTTTTTTTATTACAGCCGGTACGGCTTGACGGATTTTGATGTGCGAGGAGTTGTCAATAAGAATAAATCTTTTTTTTTGTTATTCGTGTTAGTGTCACCCTGGATTTTTGAAGTTTCTAGAAATTCAGAATTCAGTTATCTTTTTTTCAATAGCAATTGTTTTATCTTGTTTTATGTATGACGGAAACATAAAATCATTTCAGTAAATACTATTCTTGTAAAGAAATCCTAATAATATTTCACTATAGGCTGTACGTCCAAAACGCTAGTGTGTCACGAGGGTTGGCGCACCTAATCAAATTGTCGGTGCCAGAGCGAACGTAATCAGGACGCCATAAAGATAACAGGATGAGTGCAGCGCACATTACGCAGTATTAAGGTCGTTCATTACGCTGGCTGGAGTGGATCCAGCAATGTATGGCGTCCCAGCGATAGGATAAAGTAATAGAAAGTTGGGAAATGTTCCGGATGTAGATTTGTTATGAGACTTAGGAGAACTTAGGTAAATTTAGTATAGTTTATCTGCAGAAAAAAACCTTACTTTTTAACTAATTTTCAAAATAGCGAGGAGGTTCTAAATTTGACCTGGATAAATAGAATAAATAAACATTATAGAGTACAGGACGCGGCCTAATAATAGAATTATTCGCTTCATGAAACGATTTTATGTAGTAGTTTCAATGCGACCATTGAACTGAAATAGCTAAAACTCGTAATAAACAAAGCTTTGGATTAACATAAACTTATATTAGTTATAACAGCAAAATATGTTTTTTTTCTGGAAATTCCATTATATCCCTGGTATCCCGCCGAAGGACGAAACTAGTTTAGGCAGTGTCCTGCAGCGTAATACAACATTTATATGTATAATTCAATTCTGCATAGCTAATTACGGCTTGCATGCAGAAATTTTCTGAAAGCGTCGCATTTTCTGCGACAAAGTTCTCTAATTGTATTGCTAGAAGAAAGCCTTTGTCTAGTGCGCTCACATTTTCCTTCTGAGATTGCTTTGAGGCGCCTTTTTATGTCGGACACGTTACTCCTAATAATATTGCGAGAAGAACTATTCTCAAAATATTTTTATAAGTTTTATTCATACGACAAGAAGATTCTAACAAAAATCATGCGAAATACGAAGTGAGTAATATGCATTTTGATTTACAATGTAATTATAGTCCACTTCAAAACGGGAATGCTTTAAATGCAATGCGTTTTTATGTGTCACCTATTTTCATCCGTGAAAGGGCTTTGATGACTAGTTTTAACTGGCGAATACTTGAAGACTACATTTTAACGTAAAACGTAAAATATCAAGGGATTTATATTATTGTCTCTTTTATTAAGTGTATAAGAAGTCTAGAACCCGTATTTCAGAACTTACCACGGAGCTAAATGTGGTTGTGTAGATTGTGCAAAAATATGTATTTATGGTTCAAACGCTTTCAATATCAGAGAAAGGAAGGCCTATGTTGAACAACAGTGAACGTCCTACCGCCTAATGATAATAATGATAATGTCCGTGGATTGCTAGCTTACGAATAAATTGACACACATTTATGTTAGGTTATAATCTTCAAGCATCACAACATGTTGTCTCCAACCCACATAATCCTTACACACTTAAACGTAACTAATCAAGAGGAATTCCCGATGTCCCAATCATAATTAATCATAGGAGCAGCGTGACGCCCTAACGCCGGGGGCTAAGGTCCACATTACGTTAATTCTGGAATATTCCATAAATCATATAGATTAAAATATACGTCTGATGCCGACAGATGTGGTGGATGTGCTGTTTGGCACAATATGTCGTGAAAACATCTTAAGCTTTATGTCAAAAGCCGATTAAATTATTGGAAAGTACGATTTTTTAATACTCGCGGTTATGTTGTATTACAAGAATATCTATAAATGTATGTCTATTATATTAAGTACGAGCAGTCCGTCCCGGATACGGTTATCATCATTTTAAGAGTGCAGAAAACGATCTAAATTCTCTTGAAAAATATAATTAAATTAAATTAAATATATTTATATTTTAGCAAAAAAACATGAAGACTAATAATGGAAATACACTTCGTAATAAAACGACTACAATTAAAATTGAACTTAATAGTCCTTCAGATATTTGCAGATAACATAAAGAGAGAACCGTATATCAGGTGACTTCTTGACTAAGTCTATTTGCAGGTTGAATTATAGATGTGATCTTTGGTGGCAATCTCAATCACGGAGGAACTATTTTTATTATACTCATTCTTTGGTTACAAATGCAATAGTTATTCGTCTCTACTACTACTCAGATTAATAAACTCTTTGCCATTAAGTCATCCCGTTAGCCTATCTATTGCTTTTAGGATTTTTTTACAACTTATACATAGTTGATGATTTTGTAAGAATCCCTATTCTTTTTGAAAATAAAACAAAGCCTCTGTTAATCGGTGATAGTGTAGCTTTCCATTGGTGAAATCATTTTTCAAATCCGTTCAGTAATTTCAGAGCCTATTTATTACAAACAAACAAACAAATTTTATCTCTTTACAAGTATAATATTAGTACCTATAGACATATAGTCATTTTAAGAATGATGATGAGATATTAGATGTTTAGTACCCGTAACACAAGCTTAAAGATTACATAATATGGGCAAGATGTTGTGTGGTTTGTCCCGTAATATTTATTTTATTTTATTTATTTATTGGTCATCAAATAAATCAGAGCGATACGTCATGCATATAATTATTATAATATAATAACCGTTTTGATCTATAACATTATCCAACGCCTTTTTAAAATGATACGAGCAAAGTATGAGCACTTCACTTGTCTCAAAGGCGTATCTTATTTAACGCATAACTAGTGCTTAAGGCTGGTTTACGACCAAAGTTTTGACGCTAAAACATTATTAAACGATATAATGTTATGCAATGAAGGCTTTATGAAAGTAGTATCTTTACTCATACTTTTATCTTTCTAAACCTTCCTTTACTTTTAAGATATTCATATATTAATACGTGAATCGGGAACTTTGCTCTTTTGTTTAAGGAGACCGCGTGAATGGATAAACTTGAAATATGATACTATTTAGATTTATAACGGGATTTTTACCATGATTTATTGTTTTATAAATCTAAATAGTATTGATAACTATGATAGTTTCAAAAGTTAAAATATGATGTCAACTTAACATGTTCACTTAATATCAGTTTTTTTTGAGCAATTAATGTCGTAAGTTTGTAAACTACATTGGATAATAATGATAAAATGAATTAACGTATGGCATTTTGACCACTGGGCGACCGCTGAGCTCTTGAGAAATTGAGAAACAAAGTGCATGTAATAATATTTTTTTGTAGTAAGTATTTTTGGGGCCCGTGCTAAAATTTTTAATAATTTTATAAAATTTGTTTAGTATAGTTTTATTAACATGTTTTAATATTTAGCTTCAAGTAGACAATTTGTGTTAATTTTGTTACGCAAAATTATAATTGCTTTATGTTTCTATGTGGAAAAATATAATTGTTGTATTTATATATAATATAGTTATTAAGTCAAATTGTTTAATTTCCAAATAAAATAACATATTTTATTTTGAAGGGAAGGTAATATCTTTAAGTGGACGATCAGCGGCTAAGAAGAAAATGTCTTAATTCAAAATAGAAATAAAACAAATTGAAATGTTGTTTTGGTTTCAGTAATAAAGATAAAAGCTTAAAAGATAAGAAGGTGATGAGTAAACATTAAAACTAAACAAGCGGTAGTTTAGTTGTCGCCACAAAAATATCTTTATGATCTTCACGTCCTTCCGTTTCGTATTTCCTTAAAATGGGATACAAAGTGTTTTGTATTAACAACTATATGTAAAATAACGAAAATAGGTAAAAGACACATTAATGTCTAGAACAATATAAGGATAAGGATTACATAGGACCAGATCTAAGATGAATGGTCCCAGCTTAGTGGGCTGCACCAGAAGATATTTCGTCAGTGTATCAAAATGATGAAGCTGGTAGCTATTCAATGTTATCTAAGCACGTAACAAGCTTATCCGTTTAGCTGACTCGGTCGGTGCCTTTGTTCTCTTACGTATTTTTTACCCAATTACGGCGAAGTAAAATCATAATGTTGTAATTAAAGCCCTTTCATTTTAATTTCAGTCTCTATTTCCATAACGCATGCTAGGTTTAATTTTCTATGAATAATTTTGTATTATTGTATATTGGTGTGTTAATCTATCTATATATCTAACTAGTGTGTACAGTACACTACTTCTCAACCTACACATTACTTCATTACACATTCACTTAGTCCGCCACATTGAAGAGAAAATAATAGCTCATTTTAGCGCACCAACGCGACTCAAATCTTTGCATGCTAATGTAGCTAAATCACGACATAAAGTGATCCCAGACCTACTCTCCGCAATCTAAATCTAGAGCTTACGACTGCAGATCCATATAAACCAAGTCATATGCAAACATTATCTACCCAGCCAGCTTGCACGACCTTAATCCATTATGCACCTCAGTAGTACTTCGCAAATGCCGTCCGTAAGCTTTGAAAGAATCGCCCACTGTCTTCGTTCCAATTGTGAGATTGAATGATAACCATTTACAATCTCTTCTATTGTACAATCTCAAGATATTTGTACTACACTCGAGAGCAATGAATCCGGGTCACTCAAAGAATCCAAAAAATCTCGGAAAGTAAGAATGCTAGGTTAATGCAATAAATTGTATTTAATAGACAATTTAATACTCCTTAAATGAAAGTTAAAAAAATATGAGTACATTTTATTTACACAAAATTACATAAAGAAAAAAAACTGCTGATCTCTCCGTAAAACAAAAATACGAAACATGAAATTTTTTAACTTTATGACGACGATGACGATGACTTAATGACGATTTTCTTGAATTTCAATACTTCGTATTACCTCCTCGTGCTTCCATTACTGCGTTTACGCGGTTTTGCATGCTGTACACCAAGTACCTTATACGATTTTGGGGAATATTCTCCCATTCCTCTGTGAGAGCAATTTTTTGCATTAACCTAGCACACCAACGAAAACTAGATTTTTTGGATTCTTTGAGTGACCCGGATTCATAGCTCTCGAGTGTAGTTTAGCACGCCACGGCGCTGCCCGAGTTATTGGATTTTTTCAAGGGAACAACGTATTTTCCCGCGATTAAAGGTATCCTATAATCTGACCAGTAGTTTCTGAGATTAGCGCGTTCAAACACACTCTTCTTCTATATAATATTAGTATAGATTCTTCGATTATGTCTGCAGTGTTAATATTAAAATTGTGTTCAGGATCCATCTACTAAGCAGGTACATACATTCGGAGCAGGTTAACTATATCATAGGTACAAACAAAGAAACAAAAATTTACACTACGTCTTGGTGCGTTTTTTGATTTCAGAACCCAATCCGTTTTGTGTTGTTGATTAATAAACAAACTGAGGTGATAACAGAAAGACGGCAAAAACAACTGTAGAATGAATTAGTCAACTAATGTCTATATTGAAAAATATCGATGTTTAATAATGTCGAAAACCAATTAAGACATGGTATACTCGTAAAAACGCCACATCATATGAAGAAGTAACTTACTTATGTAATCGGACTCAAGTGAGATTCAACCTACATTAGATACTTCCATACCCGAATTCAAGCCACCCCATGACAGCTGTTTCGGTTTTGTTAATGTAAAAAGTTTTCTAATTTGAACTATAACCCCTTGGAAACATATGACCAAGTTTAATGCTTTAATTCTACGCATGTGTTACGGAAACCGCTAGATAATTAATCCACTAGAACGTATATTTTAATGGCTGTTCAAAAGTGAAAAGTTAGTTTAACCTTTTATCTTAATAAATTTGATAAGTATGAGACAGACCCGTACTACATCTAACCCGTGTACAATTTATGCATATTTAACAATAAAAAAACCTTTTTGGGTACAAAACCCAAATAATCATAGCGATTAAAAGATTAATTAATTTTAAATAAATAATGTGTGAGGATAATAATTTTTACTAAACTATTCTTCTAAGCCGTGTTGGCTAAGTGGGAGGACACTCGACTTTCATTCCGAAGGTCGTGGGTTCAAACCCCGCCACGCACCTCTGGATTTTTCTTCTAGAGAAATTTATGTGCGCTTTAAACACGTGCTTTAACGGTGAAGGCAAACATCGTGAGGAAACCGGCATGTTTTGAGAACTTTAAAAAAGAGTTTGAAGGACATGTGACATTCACCAACCCGCACTTGGCCAGCGTGGTGAATTAAGGCCTAATCTCTCTCGTCAAGAGAGAAGTCCCTGTGTCCCAGCAGTGGGAACGTTAATAGGGTGATGATGATGAAACTATTCTTCCGTATAATTATTTCTTCTTAAAAACTTTTATTGGAATTATAACCTATCGTACTTTTTATAGACTTTGCTGCATCAGGCTAATGATTGTTTTTTAAAAATACCTAGCTAACTGGCACAGGCATAGAACACAAATTTCGTGAGCTCAATAAAAACACAGTATGTATTTCAATTCACTTTAAAATTCACGATATCCATTGCCAATTTATGAACGCAATACGGTTCCGACTACCGGCTATAAACTGTGATGTATCACTGGCTCCGCGCAGATTCGTCCAGTCTTTTATGTGGCTGGCAATCACGTACAGAGTTACAAGAAAGTCAGCGGATATCGGTTGACCGATCGCGATTGGCTTTCGTAATGGATTGTTTACGAGATACCGATTGCAATCTGGCATTTTGTTGTTGATAGTTGAGCTTTTTCATTTTATGAGGATGCGCCAATGGAAGTCGAAGTTTGCAAAAAGTGAGAACCCCCGTAGCTTAAATTCGGTTAGCTGAGACAGCAGAGACAATAAAAAACTATGTGTGGTGACACAGTTTAATTATATTATGCGATAAATGTATGCTTTCACCGATTCCGCATTACTGGCTAGCTGAAACGTTGTTGAATTTAAAGCAGCAGTCAATAAACATTCCCGCGCCTTACCCCAGTTCCAACGATAACAAATATCTACAAAAATACTTTATAAAGACTTGGAAAATGTAAACTCAGTTAAAGTGTATGGAAACTCTTCTATTTTTTTTTATGCTTGATAAACCTCCATTTGACCACAATCTCACCTGATGTAAAGTGATGAAATATTTAATGAAAATTAAAGATACGGAAAATAATAATTATATGAATCTAACATACAAACAGCACATAAAATGTGTTAGTGAGAAACCAAATCAACGTGTACTTTCTTAGTAAAGTTCAATTGAATGCAACAATCAAATTTTTCGAAAAATTAGTCTAATATTTTATCATATTTTGTGCTCATTAAATAGAAAGTTCCACTGTAAAAACACTATTTACTGTTCTACTGAAAAGGATTTATTTAGGGACGTAAGTTATTAGATGTGAAAAAGCTATAAAGTTCTGCAATTTAGATGCAACTTATTAAACGTAATTGGTAAGTATTTTTATGAAATCCAGTTCCAGACATAGATAAGTGATATTCGGCAAGTTTGTAGCTATTTTATTTTGGTAAATATTGTTGTTTACCGTAGTGTAAGTTAACTTGAATAAAGCAACAAAACAAACCAGTCCCCAAGTTTTATAACCTCATCAAAGTGGAATAAATTGGATAAGTCTGAGATAGACTCGAACTGCACCTAGGGTTCCGTATACAGTTTATACAATTTTAAAATAAATGTTTATAAATGAAAAACGATGCAGTTATGCAAAGAAAGAAAGTTGAATATTTTATTGTTACACACACATACACAGTAGGCAGGTAATCACAAATAATCATAGTTAATTGTGTGTGAGGACCAGTGGAGTTTTGTCTCATCTTTATGTTACTACGATGCGCGATGAGGTGAAACGCTGGTTTTCAGGCAAAACCTTCGGTTGAGTGTAGGCACAGAATTACACAAGTGCGTTCATAGCGATCACTATCCAGTACTGACTACTCGCAGCTAAACTTTTAAAAAATCACGTTTATTCTATGAGAGCCACCTTAAATATTTATTTTTATGTGTTTTCAGTAATTGTTGCAGCAGCAAGAAAAATACACCATTTCCTCAATATTCCAACTCTCTATTTATCACGGTTCTTGAAGATACGACCTGGTGCTAGACGGATAGACTAACTGACGACGAAGTCTCAGTAATAGCGTCCCGTTTTACCCTTTTAGTACAGAACCCTAAAAATGGTTTGCCCCAAGACATATCGCCAAAGATGTTATCAGTTCTTCATACATTTAAACCGAGCGTTCTCCTAAATTGAATGATAAAATCCACCGTGTTATTTTATCATACGCCATTGCTATTCATGACGCCTCCATGCAATATGTGTCGTAAGACAAACTCGCTTTTGAAGTAACAGTTAGGTTAGGAGTATTTCTGAAGTGTAACTTAAGTGTCATCGTAATAAACTTATAATGTTTGTTAAGTTTTTTCGATTTATCCAACGAATATTAACTTTTTAAATTTTTGATGATATGTCACCGAAATATTTCGCTATTTCCAACTCTACTGAATTTAGTGCAGCTATTATGAAAGGCCCATGGATAATTTATGGCCTATGCGAGATTGCGAAAATTACTTAATTGGCCACCCAATTAAATATGACAATAATAATTAATACATAGGTACTGTTTCCTTTCTTATAACCTCATTTAATTAATAGTATAACTTACTTATCGAGAAATAATTAATGAACAACGGTACCGTTTAATATTATTCCTTTGTCTGAGTTTATTTTACATTATCCCTACAACTAGAGATTGGGTTTCACATTTAACATAAATAAATCAATATCTTGAATAGCTACATTTATGTCGATTTCTATAACTGAATTCAAATCCACTGAGTAGGTTTAATTGGGATATTCATTATGAAACACAAAGCCGTGTTAGCTAAGTGGGAGCAAATTCAACTTACATTCCCAAGATCGCGGGTTCAAGCTTCACCGCGCACCTCTGGTTTTTTTTCTAGAAAGATTTATGTATGCTTTAAACAGGTGCTTATATAGTGAAGGCAAACATCGTGAGCAAACCGGCATGTTCTGAGTATTTGCAAGAGTTTGAAGAACATGAGACATTCACCAACGAAGATACACGAGAAAACGTATTTAATGCATTTTTTTCACATCCGTACACGAATTAAAAATGAGAATATAGATTTCCGTTTAATTTTGTAATGGACCCAGTCTACTCTTTAGTAAGTAGTAGTAGTTATTAGGGCTCTTTAGCCCTAATGCTGCAAGAATGTTAAATCTGCCAACATCCCTTCAATGACGTTAGAATATAAAGTTATATTAATCATAATGTACACTTGGTTTCGATAAATTCTTGGTAGAATAAACATGGCGCTGAAATCTTTTATCCCTATTTATATATTTACAAAAATCCTTAATAGCAGCCAGAGCTGGTTGTTCATACAGGATTTCACATGTCACGTAAGCAGAGGCATGCATCGCATATGTCGCATAGAAACTTGGTTACATTCGGTATTTTGTCGGCACAAGGCAGTTGCAATAATCTAGACCCCACTAGATCTAGGACGTGACTACATGTCGCTCATTCCTATTCTATTTATTTATAACATGCCTCAAAATGAGGTCACGGATCTAATACGGAGAATACTCAGAATAGATTGAACGCTTATCTGGATTTTAACGGAAGCAATAATATGTTTTACGATTAATAAATGAACAGAATAATAGTAGTCAAAATCAATTACAAGCACAATACTTATGTTGATACGATGGTTTATTAGCGATATAAGTAGGTAATTTGACAATTATTTTAACAGGTTAGGGTTAAAACACACGTACTACAAACACCGACAAACTAATGATAAACAAACTTATAATTGTGGTTCGTTATTTTTGGGCCTTACTTTCTATCTTTGACAACAAAATTTAGCCGAAAATGAAGTCAATAAACTTTAAACCTCTATAATTTTCTTACTTAAATTTTGCCATTTAAAATCAAAAGTGGCTTCATGCATTTCATTGTAATTTTATCCTATGTAAATAAAGGTATTTTTAAACACCTAATTCTTATTATTATTATTCGTTTATTTCAGATAACATTCAATCCATAAAAAATTCAAAATACACAAAACTTAAAAATAAAATAAATTATATACTTATATAACGCGGAACTTTTTTAATTTTACTCGCGACATATTTGCAAAAGTTCAGAAAGTTAATAAGCGAAATTTGGCCGAATCCGTCCAGGGCGAGCAGGCTCTTTTCAATTTAATATCTATGAAAACTTCCTAACTTGAACGCAGGTGTGCAATATTATGCTATTAGTACAAGATATCTGAACCTTTACGATCGAATACTACCATCAACTGGATGCGGGTAGAATGAGAAAGAAGGTGTTATCACTTACAAAATAATAAGTACTTTGCCAAATAGCTATGATTATTATGGTTCTGTGAATAGCTCGTTTGTGAAGCGACTTTTAAGAGTTTTAGTTCAACAGTATTCATGGTTAAAAATTGCATCGAAATATCTGGAAACTCACAAATATACATAATATTTGGATACCATTATCCAAATATTATCATGTATTTAATCCAAATATTTACATTTAAAAGGCTTTATTCAATATTTCATAACAAATAATTGGTATTTTTTGACAGCGAATGGATTCCAGTCATTCCTTTTTAATTAAAAGCTGGTACCTCTGAAATAGCTCCCAATTAAATTGTATGTTTTATTTACAATCGCCCGTAGGTGTTTTGTGCATCTCAAATGGATTATTATCCAACTTTAATATAAAAGAAAACAATATAAATTTTACGACTATTTTCACGTTTGTAGTCTCAGCAAATTTTATGCTGCACTCATTTTAAGGGTTATATAGTTTTACAATTTCAGAAGCTATTTTTCCAAACATTTTTAAGACATTTTAAAATGAAGTCCAATTGACTAAACTTTATAGTACACCAAAAAGTATTTTATATCTGCACGGGTCAAATTATTATTAAATGATAAGCCCAGATAAATAAACCTGCATGGTAGGTTACCTTATCGCACAAAACCTCCACGTGCTAGCGTTAACTTCCCTTATCAATCGGAGCCGTAAAATCTCCGTGGGATTCGAATTACGAACATACGGAACTGGGCAAAGGGCTGATTTTATTTAGCTGATCGTCAATGCAATGCAGACTTTTCAGAAGATGGTCGTATTGGCTTCGAGTTGTCGCTTAGCCTTACATTTTACTGCTATAAATATTTGTATAATTATAATATCGAATTTGTCTAGTTACTTATGTACTTGATGAATTAATTTTTGATACTATAATATCGTGATAATATTTTTTTTGTCTAGGACATAGACATACAGCATTATTCATAATGTCATTTAGAGACGTAAAATGACCCTGAGAGAAACAAATGCAAGTGTTTCCGTTGAAATTTACATGAAAAAACAAATTCACCCACACATTTCGCATTCAAGCCTGTCGCATTGAATTGAAAACAAAGACAGTGATTTAACCTTGGCCTAGAATTCTAAGAAAATATCCTGTCCATTACAATTTATGCACTATTTATATTCCATTGTACCTACTCGTAAGATAGAAAGATATCAAATACTTTATTACACACCAAACAAAGAAACAATACAATAAAAAAATAACATAACTTAGAATGCGTAATGGGCGGTCTTATAATATATTAGCAATTATATGCCTTGGATAAAATTCTGAATTGATTCTGCAGATATGTTATTGAATCAGTTAATGAACAATTATTGTGTAAATAAACAAATGCAAGTATTTATTGAATTAACTATTTCAAGTTTCCTAGATTGCCAGGAAGAGATCGCTCATAGCCATAAGGTCGTCCTTTTTACACTGTTTTTCATTTAGTTAAGGTTTTTGTTAAGTTTATTTTTTATTTGTGTGGTGTACAATAAAGTTTTTTTCTAATCTTATCTATAATACTGTTTGAAAGCATTAGCTAAAGAGAAAACTGGCACATAACAAATTTAATTAAATGAGAATGACCTTCCTGTAAGCAAAATCACAGAGTTCAATTGGATAATTCGGTTGGTCTACTTGCGAAAGTGCATTTGTATCAATTACGTAATGATTGGTTGATTAAATATGAATCAGCATAAATTAATTTATGAAGAGATAATTATCCTTTTGACTCAAATTATGCATATAAAAACATGAATTGAACTTATTTAAAACTGAAATCATATTACTATTATTATAGTTAATTTTAAATCGTGTTTTCAAAGATCCTTTCTCGTTCGTAACTAAAATATCATAATATGATATCAATATTTCAAATCTTTGTCTTTGTGCTTAGTCAAAAACTATGTTTTAATTTGAAATTAAATAAGAAAGTACAAATACAAGATAAAGAGCATCTAAGAGCTTTTGACTGATAAATTAAATACAAAACGCACAAAAGCGATACGTCATGCCAAACTTCAATGCCAGTACATTGTGGTAAAATCAAAATCCGGGTACAATATTTTAAAATAAATTATATTTTTAATTCTTTTTAAAAGTTTTTTAGGAATGGCACCTAAAATTTAAAATAAAATACCCAAAAATATAAAGGAGTTACAATTGACAATGTTTAAGAACGAACTCCATAAACTTTTGACCACTAAATGTTATTATCACGTAAATGAATTTTTGACTGATAAATAAAATTATAATTCAAATTGAATTTAATTGAATCTGACATATAGATTGATTTTACTTATAATTCATTTTCCGTAATTTTATCTGTTTTTCTAAATATTTTCCTTGTTATTTACATAAAATATTTGCATACTCTAAATAAGCAAAACATGTATAGAACTGTAACAACTGAACATCTATTTGTAATTAAATTGTAACCCATGTTTGCAAATAAACATTATTCTTATTCTTCTTAAAATTCATCTACACTATTCGCTGCTGACTGCTTCAGTGGCGCGGTGGGCGAGGGTCCGCTTGCGGCGCAAGAGGTAGCAGGTTCGATTCCCGCTGGGTGTTCAATATGTATAATAAAAAATATCTATATATGTATGACTATTATATTAAAGTATATCAGATATCTAGTACCTGTAACACAAGCTTAGAGCTTACCACGGGGCTATATGTTGTTGTATGAATTGTCTGGAAATGTTTATTTATATATAGCTCGTATATACTATAGTCTGTAATATCTGATGTACTTAATATAATATACATACATACATTGATATTTTTAAATACACTTAAGAAAAACTCAGACAAGGAGAAAGTGATTGCAGATCATAATAATCATAAGTAATATAAATACAATTTTGAAGTGTATAAATTAACTCGCCTTAGTTTTTAAAGTGAACTCACCTTAAAAAATAAACACATTCTAACTTAACAGTCTGACTGCTCATGTTTCACCCATATCAGGGCAGTCCCATGTGAATGCTCCATTAGCCAAGGGCAGGTGTGAGATTTGGTAAAACCCTTTAATCCGGGGGCCTAGGGTCACTCATGTTTAGTATCTATAACCACTGATTAATGTTCCCACGGATTTATCGAAAAGGGTACACTAAATTACTTTCTATACATATAGTATATTTATATATTAAGTATAAAAATGATTGCTTCAATGAATAAATCAGGAAAATCTATGTTCAGGAAATAGTTTCGTACTCTGCATTTTACTTATAATTAGGCTTAACT
Source organism: Gymnoscelis rufifasciata (assembly GCA_929108375.1). NCBI lineage: Eukaryota > Metazoa > Arthropoda > Insecta > Lepidoptera > Geometridae > Gymnoscelis > Gymnoscelis rufifasciata. The sequence continues at coordinate 4,253,174 of OV815320.1, forward strand.
ATTTGTTACCCCAATGAATGTAATGAAACTTCAAAAAGTTGTCTTCGTGCTACATACTACGAGTGAAAACAAAAAAAAATGGCTTAGTGCGATAGTTGGCATCATGCTACTAAATACCTTAAAACCCTTAAAAATTCATTTTGAAAATTATCGTTGAGTTCTTGGGCATAATGTTAACACGCTTCTTCATAGTTAGATTTCATAGTTAGAATATAGCTGCTGCCCCAGTAAAGACCATATACTACTTTTTAACGCGGTAAAATCTATAAATCCCGCGGGTAAAACCGTGGGCGAAAAGCTAGTATAACATGAAAAAGCACATAAATGATATCAATGAAGAGTCTGAGCATCTGCTGGTGTAAATTTCAATAAAGGCTCATAGTCGTTTAATTTAAATCTACCCTATACCTATCATAATCAATTATAATTACTAAATCAAAGAGAATTTAATCAGGACTATACAAATTATTATGTAGTTCTACAATCGCTATTACCTCTTTGTAATTGGGTTCTATGCTTAGGTATTCACCCAGTGTGTATGAGAGGTATAATCAGAAATCAGACACAGGTCTAATTAAATCCATGAAATATTAATGATCCTCCACACAGGGTAACAGTTAAAGATTCATAATGCCTTTGAGATGTAGAATGACCGATGATTGATTAGATGTAGAATGATGATAATAATAATGCGAGGTAGGTTATTAATTATCTAAGGGTTTGTTTTTTAATCCCCTAACAATACCTCATAATAGGCATGATCAATACATAAAAAATAGGTATTATACCACTCTTTTTAACCCCCGACCAAAAAAGAGGGGTATTATAAGTTTGACGTGTCTGTCTGTCTGTCTGTCTGTCTGTGTCACCATAGCTCCCGAACGGATGGAGCGATTTCAATTTAGTTTTTTTTGTATGAAAGGTGAGTTTTGCGCGAGTGTTCGGTTGTGCCGTTTAAAAGTTATGGGGGTGAGAGTGGGGAAGCAAAACCGAAAACCTGCAAATATACTAGTGTGGGGTATCAAATAAAAACGCATCGCGTCCACATTACATAATATTATGTTGTTTTACATAAGGAAATTAAGGCATTGGGATCGGGGGTTTTTCTTAAATTTTAAATTTAGATTTATTTACACATCTCTTGTATGTCGAGGTCCGCTGTAAGAAAACTCTTTTAGGGTTAAGCTCACCTTTTGTACATTTTGGCTTAGTTATAAACTTTGCGTGTGCAATAAAAATTTATGAATTTATTATGAATTTTATAAAATATAGTACTCTGTGTAGTCTTAGCCTGTCCAAAAAAAATTCGACACTGCTTTACCAATTTAATAAGAAAGTATCTAGATATACTTAAAAGTGTGTATGTGTTCTGCAAGCACTTTCTCCTTGGTCTGGGTGTTCAATATGTATGATAAATATATCTATGTATGTAAGTTGACTAAGTGGCAGCACACAAAAAGAGGTGTTTTTACGTGATTTTATAAAGTTTAACAGTCAGTACTTGAATCGGTGACCGTTGTCTTTAAAATCTTTGCTTATGCACTTAAAAATAAATATTAAAAAAAACTAAAATCAATGAAACTGAAAAAAATCTAGGTATGAAAAATGTATGGTAACTCGTAGAGTTATGTGACCACCGACCGCCTTCACGCGTTGCGTTGTTGTTGCGTTGCAACGCAATATAAATTATCTTATATTTCTATCATATTTGAAGCCACTTTATTCTATCTGTTTATACAGCAACTGAAACCCGATGAATTTCAAAATTAAATAAGAACACTAATTGATCTTGTTGTGGAAATTCATCGGGTGGTGTTTATTATAATCATAATGGTCAGTAGTTGAATACCTTTGGTTTTTTTTATTTCCTCCGGATGGCTATGAACAGTCTCCGGCCGCGGCTTGTCACCACCCTCCGGGCTGGGCCAGTGCGTGAAGCGATTTTTTCGTGTTTCGTAATGTGGTCCGGAGAAGCCATCTACCTTCTAGGTCTTCATGTCCCATCTTAGACCACATTGTCACTTTACATCAGGTGAGATTGTGGTCAAATAAAGGCTTATCGAGCATAAAAAAAAATTTGATTTCAATGACATTAATTGAAATTTGTTAAATTAAACGGAACCAACAAATATTTTGAAAATAAGGAATTTAAGTGGTTAAGTGCAGACTCATTTATAATGTATATCATGTCTATTTTGTTAACTTTTTAGTACCTGGTACCTGTACTATAGTTTTTTATTTATATTGTATGTCCGAAATGGATAAAATTGTTGGAACTTATGTTAAATTTTAAGACCAAATGTAAATGCACACAATTTTACAATAAAAATATTCTTATTCTTATTCTAACCCTCCGTACATGAGTACGTCTCATGCTTTTCATATTTATAATATATATCAGTTGGTACAGTTGCTTTAAGCGATAAGACCACCCATTACGCATTTTGTATTTAGGCTTTTGTATTATTTCATCTTGGTGTGTAACAAAGAGTTAAATAATTCTAATTATCAAAGTTAATGTAACTAAAACGTTCTTAATATTATGGTTGATAAGGTTGTTAAAACCATCTTAGAAAATAGTCAAGCCTACCTGCCCATGGTAACTTCCTCTGGCAAACCCTCTGGCAAAAACTCCAATGCAGGTTGCATTGGACCAGCGACGTGGGTTTTCGTCCTACGCCCTTATTTTTAAGCGACGCCTATGTCTATGTATGTAGCAGTGGATTTCCCAAGGCCAAATGATGATGATAATTGTGATCTTTAAAATGGAATGTACATTTGTAAACTCGAGCGACACATTGAGTTTCTTGAAGAAGCTGCTATGAAAATACTTTGGTATCGCTGGTATCGCTGAATTGAATGAAGCATGAAGTTAGGTTTAATTAAGTTGAGGATGTTAGGATTTTAATTAAGTTTAATCTTCTATTTTCCAAGATATGTGATTGTTCGCATAGGATTGTTAGTGTCTAGAGACTTGTTCGATGTCAAGCGTGATATGCGCTGACTGCCTCAGTGGCGCGGTGGGCGAGAGTCCGCTTGCGGCGCAAGAGGTAGCGGGTTCGATTCCCGCCGTGGAGTCAAGTGTTTGTATGTTCTGCAAGCACTTTCTCCTTGGTCTGGGTGTTAAATATGTATAATAAAAAATATGTATGTATGTATGTATATTTTATTATGTATATCAGATGTCTCGTACCCGTAACACAAACTAAGAGCTTACCACGGGGCTAGATGTTGTTGTGTGGATTGTCCTATTATTCTATTTATTTATATATATTTTTAGCAAAACTTAATACTGAGATTTTTTCATTCGGAACCTTAGACATGAGTTTCCAGTATGAGTCTATATCATAGTTATCAATTTTATTAACTTCTTAAAATAAATATACCATAGATGGATGGTATGTTACCCGTTATAATCAGTAATATGGCTTAAACCAATGATAATTAAAAATGTATTTATTATTTTCGGTAAAAGTAAGCTTCATGTTAATCCACATCATAATATTATTTATGTTCCGAGTTAAAACTACTCACATGAGCGTGAAAAAGTACTTAACAAGTATTTATACATATTAATAAATACATTTTCGTGGTTATTTAAGTAACAAACGCACCGTAACTGTATTAATATAATTTAATTTTACATTTCGCGTTTAAAACACATTATTTGGATACAAATTTTGCTGATTAACAAAAACCAACCTTATATATGTATAAAATAAAGTCCAATTTATAGCAAATCCTAAATTACCCACTAACTAACAGCTTTCATTGCACCTTGTTAGCTCTGCCGTCAGTGACACTCGTAAATTGCGGTTCCAATAAAAACTCTACTTTTTATATTTTTGTGATGTAAAAAAATGTTATTCCGGCGTCCTGAACAAATATTTGTGTTTGGTCACGGTATAACAGAGCCCTATTTTTCCTTCCTAATCTGTAGAATAAAAGACACAAGGGAACAATCCAGGGAAGGAGTCAGGCCTTCGTCTCTGAATGCGGGGCGCTTCAGTCATTGTTTAAGTAATTATATCCTCTCGTCAGCGAAGCTTCGTCGGAAAATAAATGGAAGTAGTAATCTTCTGTTTTTACTCGACTGGAAAGAAGTAACCAGTGTTTGGATCATATGTAACTAAGTATTTTATAACTTTTTAGGGTGCTACAGCCAAATGGCAAAAAACGGAACCTATGAAGATTCGTTATGTCTGTCGTTATGTAGTTTTGTGTGAAAATCTTAATGAGGTGCACAGAATACACAAAAATACGAAGGTTCAACAATAAAGTTGTTATAGTTTTGGAGAAAAGTGGCTATGACATACGGACTTGTAAAAACTATTTTGTCTTTAAATTGAAAATTAAGGTATATATTGCTTATTCTTTTTTTATGGGAGATCGATCTATTTTTGTCTACAATCTCACCTGGTGGTAAGTGCCGATGTGGACTAAAATGTATCACATCATAAAAGGCTATTCACTTTTGACTTGAAGACACTCAGGTTGTAGTAATTATTAAATACAGCAGCTGGGAGCGAATGCTAGACTTTTGATGTGCGATATCTTTATTTATAGTTTCCGTCTTTATAAGTTAATTATTTGTTTAAATATATTTATTGTTGTACATTTTAATTTTACTGACTTAAGATGAGGATTATTTTTTGCCTTTTTAAGAATATTCTTTATAACACTATTAATATTAGAAATGCGTAACATGCTATTTAATTCTTCTGTCTGTCCCTCAGTCTGTAATATATTTACACTACAATCGCTAAAACTATCTGTTAAGATAAAAAAAATCTTTGAAAAATATTGTATAAAACCTTTTTGGAAATACCCATTCATACGAGAAGTTCTCTTACATCGTGAGAAATGTCAAGATCGAAAAGCTTGTCCGTAATAAATATTGCTGTATAAAGTAGGAATAAATTGATCCCTTATCTCCTACCCTCGGACCTTCTCACAGATAAAACTTTGGTTATTCAATAGTATGTATTTGTTTTTCGATTTCGCCGACTAATGAAGCAAGTTGGATCCTGGGCAAAGAACTTTGTCCATTTGGCAATAATGTCTTCGACAATTAATGAGGACGATTCAACGGACTTTTAGTTTCTTTTGTTTCTTCAGTTTGTTAATCTATTTGCTGCGAACATTTTCTATAAATACATGTACCTCTATTTCTTAACATTTATAATTCAGGAGGTTTTTGCTGTTTGCAATTAGGACTTGTGCGTAGGTAACTTCTTAGTTTTAAACCTTACCGCAACTTTTACAGGAGATTTATTTTATCTGTAACAAAATATTGAAAACTTCTTCTTAGACGGTCACGCTAATAGTCTAGTATATCAGATACTTGTAACAGAATAGTTAGTTAGTTAGTAGTTACTAGATAGTAGTAACAGAAGCGTAGCTTACCACGGGGCTAGATGTTGTTGTGTGGATTGTCCGGAAATATTGTTTTATTTTATTTTATATACTCTTGACAGAGTGCTATGGTGTTAGTTATGGGTGATATTTTTGTTAAGCTGTTCTTGTAATGCGCCGCCAGTGCTTCCTATTTACTGCGTTGTGAGAGCAGTCGGTCATGGTGGACTGAGTCAGAGAGTAGATGAGGTCCAACCGCCTTTTTTTAAGCTTCCATTTGACCACAATCTCACCTGATGTAAAGTGACGATGTGGTCTAAGATGGAGCATGAAGGCCTAGAAGATGGCTTCTCCAGACCACATTACGAAACACGAAAAAATCGCTTCACGCACTGGCACAGCCCGGTGGGTGGTGACAAGCCGCGGCCGAAGCCTACCACCAGAGACTGTTCTTAGCACCACCCGGAGGTCACGTGTAAGGATTCAGAGGGTTACCACTTACGGACGTGAACAGACAAAACCTCCAAAGCCTTGTTGGAGAGCGACCACGAGATCTTTTCCCCTTCATTCTGCCCTGTATCTCTAGCAGCTCCATAGAGTTCTTTTTTCTTACCACAAAGGTACCGTGTGCTCACTGTGCACCAAAGAACTTCAATATTCGTACTTGAACTATTTAATTAATGTATAAATAATAATAATATTTCCGGACTACTCACACAGCATCTCCTAACCCCAAACTAAGCAGAGCTTGTACTATGGGTGTTAGGTGACTGATATACTACATAGATAAATTTTTTTTAAATATTATATTTTTTTTCCTTAAGTCAATTGTATAAGTAATATCAATCGCTTTCTGAAAACCCATAGAACCCATTCAGTACCTGGTTTTATCCAACATACATACAAAAGTGGCACGGGACTATACAATTTAGGTATTGATTGTTGTTTACACAACAAGTACATGTTAAATTTTTACTGTAAAATATTGTTCCAATTTAACAGTATTAAATTAATATTAAGTCAAAGTCAAAACGTTTATTTCCTTAGAAGCCTATGCTTACATGTACCTATATTAAGGAAAATAACAACTTAAGGAAAATGATAGGGTATTATTTAAATGAATAGCTATGTCTGAAGCCAAATAAGCTCTACCTCCAAATGGATACCGTACGAGGAAATCAAATATTCACAAATCCTAAAATCCAATTATCTGTCTCCGACACGAGGCGACTCGGTATTATTTCATCATTGCCTCGACAGATTGTATTTGGATGGATTTATTAAATCCTTCATAAGTGAAATTGTTCTCCGAGCGATCATTTTTGGATTGGTGTTTGTTGATTGGATTTTACGGTTGATTATCCATTGATGTTATTTAAGTCAAAGGGAAAGATTTGAGCGTTGTTGTTTTAGGCATTAATTAGGTGGACCGGTGAAGTCTCAGTAATAAGGTATTTTTTTTACACTGTGGGTACAGAAGCCTTACAATCAGACTTATGTCTAAAACTCATCTAGAGTTTTTGTGTGAATTGTCTGGAAATATTTATTTATTTATTTAAACTTTTTTGTCCCTTGCCACTTTTACGAACCATTCCGTTTGGCCATGCCGTATCCCGCGTAGGTTTTTTTTATAATACACTTTTCTATTCTTCCCCCATGCTGCGTTAAACTACAACTTAATTATGAACTACAGTAGCAGTAGTGATAAGCCAACTACAGTATGCACATCATTAGATAATGTTTCGGTGTGCAAACGTTTGTCTTGTGAGAGTGCACTCATGTGTGCGACACCACTGGTGCGTGAAGTGCAATAGAGCTTTAAAGGCTGATAATGTAAGCTTGTATCGAACAATTTGATTGATCATTTAATATCTCAGATGCTCATATTATTACAAAAATGAATTACTATTTAATATAAAATTGCTATTCTATATATTGGTTATCATTATTAAATTTTTTAGGTAATGAGTATCTGCATTGTTGCAATATAGTATGCTTACGAATGCAAGGAACCATTGTTGATAATTAAAATCAAAGTATGGAAATAAAAGATGAAGATTATTATGATAACTGAATTTTTGGACGTTCACGCCAGATGAAAACGCTATGCACAGCAAAATATCACTAAATATATTTAAGATGGCCCCTAGGCGGGAATCGAACCCGGCTACCTCTTGCGACGCAAGCGGACCCTCGCCCACCGCGCCACTGAGGCAGTAAGATTTAACGAAAATAGTACCTACACTCTAACAAATCCGATATCTGGAACTTCTGTTACAGTGGAGTCAATAATGGAAACAATATAACATACAGCTACAAACTATTATAGCCTTTAAATAATATTATTTTATGTATCCGCAAAACGTAACTATTCGGCACCCTGTGGCCATATGTCAAAATAATGGCTAAACTTATTACATTATACGCTATTACCGTACCTAATATTACTTCATTAAGGTTACTTAATAGTGTAAATTCTATAGTTTGAATAGATAAGTAAAATTAAATAATTTAAAATCACAAAATTTCTGACAGCAGAAACACTTTTACCTAAACCTATATAAAAGTCCACTTTCAGAAGTATAAATTGCTATTTGAGCTTATAAATTGATGATTATAATGATTATAAAAATTTTAAAAATATACTTGTAATTTTAACTTGTAATTTTAAAAATATAATTTAAAAAATCTGTGATTATAAATATAGGAATATCATAGTGGATTAGAAATATAGGAAGTGATTGAAGCACACGTTATGCAAACTCAGATGTCTAGTACCCGTAACACAAGTTTAGAGCTTACCACGGGGCTAGATGTTTTTGTGTAGATTGTCCGGAAATATATATTATGTATATACGAGTATGTATCACAGATCAAGCACGTCTTTTGTTCTAAGACCACAATAATCTCAAGTACCTGGCATAATTGTAGCATCCAACGATGTTAAAGACGAAGAAATAGAATTGGAAATGACAGCAATACACATAAAGATTTGTTTTGTTTTAAGTAAAAATAATGCTCGTAAAATTAATAGATTCGTATCTAGAGCCCGGAATATTCTCCATGTCACCGTTAAAGCGAATGCCAAGAGATAAACTACGCATTTTGGTCGTTTGCGCGCTTCTCTGTGAAACAAAGACTCGGTCATGACTATCTGACGCTCGATCTCGGCCGCTACAGAAAGGATTATGCTACTGCTTTCAGCAGACGGTTTGCGAGCTAAATGAACTTCATTTTTATGGTAATTCCTGGCCATGACAGATAAAAGTCGTTGCGACCGTTTTGTCAGCCTATTTATGAATTATTTTGTTAGATGATGTTTGCCAAAAAGTGCTTACTATCTTAATATATATAAATCTCGTGTCACAATGTTTGTCCTCAATGGACTCCTAAACCACTTAACCGATCATAATAAAATTCGCACAACATGTGCAGTTCGATCCAACTTGAGAGATAGGATGGTTTTTACGGCGAGAAAAATTCGAATAATTTCCGGGAAAATTTTATACCCGTGCGACGCCGGGGCGGGCCGCTAGTACTATAACTAAATATGTATAGATGGTACGATTACCTACACTTACCCTACCTGTCACCCGCCCGTAGGTGGGTTATCCAGTATTCCTATTTTCAAGTGATGCAATAAAAACGTTTCCTTTCACGCTGAAATTGCACACTTATGATGACACGATCATTTTTTAAATGGTTTATCTATGTCAATAGGTATTCATACATTTTTAATTGCTATTCTTATACTTTTTGGCAATCGATAGCTAAAGAACATAACACAATCATTTCAATATGTCTAAAGTAGTCAGTTTGTTTTATTTTGATCTAATCGATTTGAAGAAAACGAGATTGAGTTTGAAACAAAAGTGATGACGCGCTCTTCTAATCAAGAAAGAAAACTAATTGTAATTTTATTTATTTTATTTTATTTTTACATTTTTAAGAAACTTACAGCTAGGCAAACAATATAAACAGACAAATAAAAAAGAACATGTCTTAACACAGAAGGCCAATTTAAAGCTTCCGTTTTTAGCATTAAATAATAAAACAAACACAGACGACAAACATAACTGTGTAAACTGTTACAGTAAAAAAAACTAATTTTAAGCCATACATTTTAGACAAAAAACTATAGAACATAAATAATAATGTAAGATGTGACCTTATAAGAATAAAAAACCAAAAATATCTAAAACGTTCCGTAAAGAATTTTTCAGTTAGCTCTTTTTTCAATTTAGAAGTACATAGTAGTATTGAACCAGTCAATATCTATTCGCCTGATTTCGCCAGTTTACTAATGACGTATTGAAACTATAAACTCTTTTAAGGCGTAAAATAGTATTGTCCTTATAAGCATAGCTTACTTAAGGGGTTATTTATTACCTGCGCAACTGGATCAACTAGACCTGATTAATAATCTTAATATACAATAAAAACTGCGTGTGTGTATAATGAGGGATCAGATAACTTTATTGGGGATTTAATTTAAAAAAGTGGCTTATTGATAAATGTTTTTATAGTTTAATTGAATTTTTTGAGTATAAATTGTAATTAGTAATATGTAACTAATGTATAATTTTAAATGAAAGCTAATATTAATGTAATGCACGTATTTCTATTAGATGAATAATGTATTTTTTAATTTTGTTTAAAAATAATTCCTGTATCATTATAATATAAATTAATAGATTCATACGCCTGTAAAGGCAGGTTTCGGTAGAGCAGAATTTCATAATAAGACCATTGTATTACCCGAAATTTATTGAATAAAAATATTTGAATTTGAATTTGGTCTGGGTGTTTAATATGTATATTAAAAATAACTATGTATGTATGTATATTATATTAAGTATATCAGATGTCTAGTACCCGTAACACAAGCTAAGAGCTTACCACGGGGCTAGATGTTGTTGTGAGGATTGTCCGGATATATTTATTTATATTTATTTATTTAATTTGATAGTCAGCCCACAAATCCTAGATACTTTACACAAGGCAGCCTATCTTGTACCTATGTGTTGTTGGCCCGCGCTATTATTTAATACGGCTGCAGAGGCACTTAAATCGCGATACAGCCACATTGTTACAGCGCTCCAAATGTTTAGTTGTTTGTTTTTTACAAGCCATTGCGCCACTTTCAACTGAATCCCTCCGAAGAATAGCGCTGCTTTACTGTGTAAATTAACCTATTGAAGTGGTTTTGAATTTCTTATGTTTCTTTGAGTTTTTTATGCGGTGTGGTTTTTTATGTTCTCGGAAATGTTGGTTCTTTGAAAGGAATAGTTGTGAAATACAGCTACAGTATTGTTGCTAGAGCATTGCAACACACGAACACAACATTGGTTTATTTTTAACTTACTAGATAGCTTCAGTAGGTCATTCATAGTTTGTATATATTTTTGAATGAATTCATAGCATAAGAACCAATATGCATAAAGAATAAATATTTTTACTTTTGTATTTCCTTTCAAATATACTGAGAAACTATTAACAGCGCTTGAACAAGTATTTCTCCGTTAAAATGCTACAATAGCCCTGCTTAAATATTATCGCCTAAAATATCCTGGAAATGTTCGCTGAAACGTTGAGCGCTGCGAAAGCTCGGAGTATTCCATATATTATTATATTTTCTTTAACATAAATCAAATACAAAATTTTAATAGATATAGTCCAAAAACACAAGTCAGTAGCGACAACTGACATGGGTCCCGATATCTCCCATCTTTACCATATCAAACCGACACTATATTCAAAGATATCCATCCTTAAGCCCCAACAAAATCAACCTACACCCCGTTAATAACACCTTTGTTGTTCATAATACAGCCCTGTTGTTCAAAATAACCTTTATTGCATAGAAATTAAGGTTTTAATTAGAGCATTACGAGAACAATGGAAATGTAAGGATGGGTGATTAGAGAAGTGATTATCTTTTTCCTCAGGTTAATCAGGATACGTATGGGGCGTGTGAAATTAACGCTAAAATGAGCTTAAAGGAAGAACATGTTTGATCGGAGGTTTTAGAAATGAGAATAACAAAGTCACTATCATCATCATCGGGTGATGATTATTAACGTTCCCACTGCTGGGACACAGGGACTTCACTCTTGGCAAGAGATTAGGTCTTTCGGAATGAAGACGAGTGTGCTCACGCTTAGCCAACACGGCTTTTCAAAGTCACATAATGCCCTTTGCGTAAAATTCATAATCGTAATGATTATATCTCCCACGTTGTATTATAAGATTTTAAACCGATCGACTACCTCAGTATTATATTCTGGTTTAATAAACTTTATTCTGATTTATAAATGAGCCTTACATACTAACTTAGATACTACACTATTTCGGGTAAGACAAGCGTGCCTTTGACATTTCATGTTTAATATTTAACTCAAACTACGACAAAAATCTGTGAAAAACTTAGACACAACAAAATATTATTTAATTTTGGGTGGTCACTATATTAATAAAATTTAATTATCTTTGTTTTCCCGAGATTGGATTTTGATCTTTTTTTTGTAATAAGCTGTTACTTATAAGCCTTCATATTCCCATTTAAATTTGATTTGAATAAGTCTAATAGTTAAATTCAACAATCCTCACTTGTCGGTTGATTTATGTTATCATTTAAATTGTTAATGTAAAACAAAATATAATTCAATTGATTTAAATTAATTTCAACCCCGAGAAAGCTGACAGCAACGAGTAACATAATTACTTTGTTAAAACGGAAATGATTTGACTCCGTAAACAAAATGACAAGTTAACAACGGAAAAGCGAACAGTGTTACTTTAGAAGAAACTTTTTAATTATTTTCATTCTGCAAAGCCATTCTGCTTTCGAACTATCGTTGTCCAATCAATAATTAAAAGTTCTAAAGCTAGATTCGAATCAGAAAGTACTCCTAAGTTTGTTTTCTTCTTTTCTCAATAAGAGCTGGGTTGTATTGAGTTGGGGTGAACAGTATTTTCGGTTCGATGTTAAAGTTGGTGCAATTGTGAAATCCTGACTAATTGGGGGCGCACAAATGAACTGAAGTGTCAGGTTTTTGTTGTTTTGCTATTGGATTTACAACTTCAGCACAAACTTTTCTCGTAGTTCTTATTGATGAGGTGATTTTATGTGGAATTTATTTTTACTCCAGTTACGCGAATACTCCAGTTAATTCAGAGCTCCTAGTTTATTAAAATCTGTAAATATTGCGCGTAACTGGCGCGCTAAGCTGTTACCTAAACAGGCGCTATGATCACAAAGAACAGCGCTTTAACTCATTGATTCATTAAATTTAATTAAACTATTTCTGCCTAAAATTACTGAATTCATTGCTGATGACAGTTTCTAACTAGCACAGTAGGTAAAGTCCTAAAGACTGTGGTAATGTTAAACTTTCTTTAGTTTTTAATTAATGATTGGTTGATTGATTAAATTAGCTAAAACACACAATAAGGCTTTAAGCCATATTTTGCGATTATTATAGAGATAAACTTTTATTGACCTATTATTAAGCTGATTTATCACTAATCTAGGTTTCTGAACAATGTTTTTTATCAACCGATATTAATAAACATAACCACATAAATAATTTTATATAAAAATATGTTTTTTTAAGGAGTATAAGGTAAATTAATAACAAATAAAAAAACGAAAACGGCTTTTAAATGCCTATATTAAAGACGTTATTAATTTTATCAAAAACTAATTTTATCAGACGTATTTTTGACTCATTACAGTGAGCGACTTAGCCATTCAGATACATTTTTGAATCAGAGAAGAGAATGTAGTTTTTGTTTCGATTGAGTTACTTTCGCGAAACAGGTGGTTGCAATGATGTTTATAAAATCAGATAGATCAGTTTCAGGTTCAGTAAGTGTATGTCTGGCTATTTCAGTGGACGTAAGCCAAGTGTGGCGTAAGAGGTTGCGGGCTCGATTCCCACCTGGTGCCAGATATTGGACAACTTTAAAGTCTTGTTATGGTCTGAAAATCGTAATATAATTATAGTATTATATTACGTAATAAGGTTATTTTTTACAACTGTTCTTAAAACCTACTTACTAGTTACCAGCTAATTGCAAACATTGAATTTAATACATATTTCTTTACCTGAAACAAACAAAACAATGTTATTAATAAAACACAATTTTCCATAGTCAAATAATAAAATAGGCCACACCAGTAAAAAGGTAATCTTTAAATAGACTTTTAAAATTCAAATATAGTTTAAACACATTCATGCGATCAATTTGCCGAATTCGTATTAAATTATTTTGATGCAATGTTAAACTGGATCAAATTTATGAAAAGGCTATGTGACTTATTTCAGAAATAATCTTAAATGTTTCCTTATAACAAGCACAAGGACATGTTCCCCTAGCTCCCTACTTGTGGCCTGCAAGAGGAGGATACAGACTCTTAAAGGATGCGATCACGAAGAAAAATCTCTTTGTCTTATCTAATAAATAAAATTCTCCTGTCACAGTTTTCGTTGCCATACTCCTCCGAAACGGCTTGATCGATTCTCATGAAATTTTGCGAGCATATTGAGTAGGTCTGAGAATCGGCCAACATCTATTTTTCATTTTGCAAAACAACGTTTGCTGGGGTCAGCTAGTTTATTATATAAGAGAAAGAGATATATCTCATTTATTTGAGGTTATAAATCATGGTACATGTACATGTTAGCCTGTTAAGTATTTACTTATATGCCTTTGTAAGGTATTTATGTATACGTGGTTTGCGGAGCATTACCTTTCTGTTACACAGTTTCTAAATAGCAGAGGAGGTAGTCCTGCGTTAATTATGTAATACTTGCTTTAGTTTTGAATTAATTATTGGTTGATAAACAATACCACATTAGTAAAACAATATTTATTATAAATAAAACAATCCACTGTTTTATTGATAATTTAATTAATATTTTTCTTATAAGACAAAACTTGTATTATATACCAAATTATTAAATTCTAATATGACCCTAATATTTGTTCACTTTTTCTACATTTGTTACATAATTTTAAATTTAACGGTTCCAACGGAGCTCCTGTAAGGGTATCTCAAATGTAACACCTTAATTGTCACCACATGAAGCAACGAATGAATGAATATAAATATTTCAGTAATAAAACTTTTTTGCCAAAAATTAAACCAACTTCAAAACGAAAACTGAAAAGTAAAAAATAAATTAATTTTCCAAACCATTTCGACATTATAAGTGATAATTAAAAGAAACATAAACAATTAAATGCTTAAGTATTTAATAATTTTGAGGTCGGTGCCAAGTAAAAACTACAAAGAACTTAAAGCAGTTACAAATACATTTTTACCTACACTATACACAATATCAATAGATATGTCAAACAAACACGCCATTTTCAAAAATAGCTTTTCGAGTGACGTGATCAAATATGAAAATATTACAAGTTTAATAACGAACTCTTATAAAAATCGTTTATATTTACAAATACTGTATACTGTACTACTACATAATAATATTTCGGTTCTGAAAAATATTCACTATAATCATAATCATAACACAACACATATCTTTAAAATGGACTGTTTATATATTTTTTAGTATCGTAACCTTTATTGTATGAAAATCAAAACCAACGTACGTAATTTTTTAAAGTTTGACACAATTTTATAGTGAAACAAAATTATCAAAATATGGCTATTGTTTTTATGTTTCTTCGCAAATATCCAAAATTCAACGCTTGGCCGAAACAAAATGTGGCTTCGATCAAGTCGGTTCCCATGGTAATAACCTGATTTTATTAAACTTTCAGTTACTTTCTGATCGAAGCACTTTGTTATTGCATCGAACTCGTTTAGCATGGCTTCACAGGATAAGCGCGCCAAGATGGCCGCGTTCAACGCAGATTTAAAATTATAGTGATTTTAATATTTATTTTTCAGCTTAATGATTTAGATATATTTTGAATGTATTTTATATATTATTGGTAATTGAATAAGAAACGTTTAATCCATCAAAAAGTATACGTGCATATTCCTTTTAAATAGAAGTTCTTGGTTCCTCTACCATAAAAGACAAGGGCATTTACTGGAGCATTTATAGAAATTCCTAAAAATAGCGGTAACGGTATCAGTAAGCATTTATTACATGGTAACGTTTGTTTTAACTTTTAACGATGCTCACTAGAACTAACGTGTTTAAATACCAAGTTTAGCCCGTTTTGGAACACAGTTCCTTACGGCAGGCTTGGAGGTGATAGGGATTTTGCTGCGCGACCGAATTGAAATGTGATAGTAAAAGCGTAAGAAAAAAGTCCGTGTAATAAAACCGTTAAATGAGACGTGCGCAGGCACGACAGTCGTATACACAAGCGAGTATTGTATGATACCTTTTTTGTAATTATTTCTATTTCCATGTAATTTTAAGTCGTCAAACAAAAATAAAGAGACATAATTTTGTTATTTTAATTGACAATTTGAATTACGATTTTTTATTACGTAATTACTGAATTTCCTAAATACTATCCTGTACTTAAATAAAAAGTAATCAGCAAAAAAAAAGTATCAAAAATTCAATTAAGTATGTATTATTACAAAATAAAATCTTCAATTCATAAAATATCAATAATCCATCCATATGTAACGAAGCCCCGGGAAATGGTGGTGGTTTCATGCGCATATGCGATGCATCGAAAACGGTATTCATTTACACCTCGAATTCTGATGTGACCGAATCTGCCGCACCTAAATTAATATTCAATCAGAGTACAGGAGTTCAGTAGGGTTGTCTTTTAACATGTTCCCAATCCCAGTATGAAAAGATAGATCAATTTTCAAATTAGTTCGTTTGCGCATTGCAAGCACATGATACATTTTTATAAACTGAGTATTAGACGGCAGAGCTATTTACAGAAAATTATGTCCTAACTGTTTGACAACAAAGTTTAAATTCACTTATTTTACTAGCATGTGCTGTGAATAGAATAGTTGAACTAAAACTATTTTAGAAGTTTGATCTTGCTTTGACACAGTGTGCAGTTTGATATTTTTTTTTCCTATTTGGTTAAAATGTCGATAAACAGTTCCCGTATAGGTATGCAATCATTGCATTTGCTTTATATGTATGTATGATGTTTGTATCTGATACATGGTATAATGTATTAATATTTTATAATGACAAGGAAGAAAAATCCTTAAGACTTTCCCACTTTGCAGCACATTAAGTTCTATTTTAATGGAATGGCCTTAGTAATCTCATAATTTTATTATAGAGGTATGACAGCGAATCTCAAATACGTATCCGAAAAAAGTTAAATCGACTTATAGAATCCGGAATCAGTTATCTGTGTTTTATTTACTTTGCCGTGGTAAATCCTCGATAAATGGACTATAAAACAATGAAATAATTTTGCAATTTTGAAAAGGAGTGTCTGAGATTAGCGCGTTCAAGTAAACAAAAAAAAACTATTTTCTCAGCTTTAGCGTGGAATTAGCGCTTGACAAAACCGAGCTACAGTGCTCTTCCTGCCAAAAATATATTTACTGTTATCTTTACTTTGTTTATTTAATTTTTAAATAATTTCATATCAATAATCTTAATCGCTTTTGCATGTTATTCCAACATAATATAGGTTTTCCTTACTTTTGTCATTTTTTTTAATTTACACTCTTTTGGGGGGCCAAATTTTATCCAGATATAGGTCAAATGCAAACTAATGCACATATTTAGTTCTGCACAGGACATAAACGCTATTCAAGCATACTGCTCATGTTTGACGTTCGTCAGTATCGTGTTTAAACAATTTCACTGGGCCAGCCAGTGCCTGAGACAATGTTGTTGTAGACTCTGAAAACAACAATTTATTCATGTTGTAATAAGGAAGGTCTCCTATAACTCCTAAAAGAGCGTCAATAGTCCCTTTACAAAAAACTGGAGTGATTTGAAAAGTCGGAATGAGTTCTTCCGTCCTATAAATTAAAAAAAAACGACGTCGACAGTATTCTGTACCTACTAATATTAGCATTCTAGGTTAAGTTTTAATTTCTTATTGCATTGTTTCTTTGTTTGCTAAGTTATAATGTCTTTTCTATATATCTATCTTATATTATAAAGCTGAAGATTTTATTTCTGAACTCAAAAATAACTAGTCCCATTTGCGAAATTAATTCAGTGTTGCCAACCCTACGTTTCAACCCAACGCGTTATAAACAAAATACTCATCAATAAATTATTAAAGACCGTTTTGCAGGACCAGCCCCGGTTTTAATTATGCTACGCGGTGTTTCATACTGCTGTTGTTTTCTGTCAAATAATGTTTAATGGGGTTTCCTGGTCACGTGATTCACTGATGGTTTTATGTTGGCTGAGCATCTTAATTATCGGTTATGATTGATATTTTTTTTTTGTTACAAACACCATAAAACTCTTTTTATTTTAATCTTAGACTGCGTAGTACAAATAGTCATGTTTTCAAGTTTATGTTCTATTTTGTGACTAAGTTTTATTCTATCTTCTGGTCTGGAAAATAAGAAATAATTGATCTATATGCACATACAGTTTAACCTCTGAATTCCGAAGCGAAAACCGTCTGCTTTTGCACCGCAGCTCTACGACACAAAACGGGTAAATTGAAAGCACCCTAACTTTTGTACAAGTTTGCTCTCGAAATAAACTCATAGTAACTGGTAGTTACCGTTAACCGTGATCATGACGCTTGCAACAACGTCGAAATATCGGGAAATTAAAAAAACATCAAATCATGGTGTTTTACCCGTTATAAGTCTGTAGGTAAACTGTCTGTAATAAACTGCTATTATCAACGATGACATTAAAAACACGTTCTGTTTTTATATTCAGTATAGCATCAATAACTGTCATCTGTGCCAATATAAATTTAAATAAATCACAAACATTATTTCAATACATGTTTAAAACATCGAACACTGTTTGTGAATTACGAATAACTGCGTATAATGTGGAAATAATATTTAACATTCATAACAATGTGTTCGAGTACAGAGACTCGACGATAAGTGGTCACGTTTTCTCCCGTGTGTATTTTGGGTACGTTTGGGAAACTCTTCAAGAACAGACGGAGCCACCAAGGGTCCTTTTTAACCTCCGACCAAAAATGATTGGTGTTATAAGTTTGACGTGTCTATCTGTCCGTCTGTATGTCTGTCTGTCTGTCTGGGACATCTAAGCTCCCAAACGGATGGAACGATTTAGATTTTTTGAGCGATTTAGACATGTTTCATGAAAATCGGTTGTGCCGTTTAAAATTTATGTAGGTGAGAGTGGGGAACGAAAACCGAAAATCTACAATAAATATACTCGTGTGGGGTATCAAACGAAAGCGTATCGCGTCCACATTACAAAATATGTAATGTGGACGCGATTGGTGATTTACTTTTAGGGAAATTAAGGATTTGGAATCGGGGTTTTTCTATCTCTATTTTATTTATTCTTATTGTATTCTTATTGTTATCTTCATGTGTTGTGTTTCTGTTATTTAAATATTAATAGCAAAGAAAATTGGACATGTTTGGATATGGGTGATTAAACTCACATTTCACAGATATGATAGTGCAAGCTGATTGTTTTTTTACTAGCAAACGTTATTTTACATCATTTCAGCCATTAGACGGCCACTGCTGGACATAAGCCCCTCAAAGACGACTGATTATTCCGATTGGTCGCTACTTGCATCCATCGTGATATGATGATTGCTGAAATGATGATGATTATGTTATTTTACCGTTGATTCGGTTTTATGAGATAAAAAAGAAGAAGAAGATACTGCCAGCCTAGTTCACATGACCATAGAGTCTCGTTTAGATGAAAAAAGAAGCCGTGGCTGTATGGTAAAGAGACTTTTGCTACAGGGCAAATAAATAAAACCTACATTTTGTATCAGCATTCATTTTGATATTATTTTATTCTAAACCTTGTATTTGTTGGCATCAGAGAGTATTATGATCACTATGGTTGGCATACATTTCAACGATCATATTGCAATAATAGAAAAATATTTGAAACGTAAATCCTTTATCTGTTTTCAATACCGTAATGTACTTATCACGCCCTTTTATTTAATACCTTAAATTAGTATTACCAGGTACCATAATAAATAATATTTTTTACCATGACAAAGCGATAGTTGTTAATATGCTCTGACAAAATCGTGATCAGCTTTTCAGCGTCCCAGTACAGTCACCAAAGTAGATTTACCTTCGTTGTCACAATGTGCCATCATGTCCCAGCCTCGGCTGGAAATCGTTGAATACGTCACGGGTTGGCGACACGCCAGGCACACCGACGCATAACGGACTAGCTTTTCACCCTGGCTTCTATCTGTCATTCCTATAATTTATAGTAGTTTTTGCAAGGCATTTCAAACGCAGGGTCGTGTTTTTTACTCTATTTGCTTGGGAATATGCTGTTAAAGAATTTTTAGTTCCGGAATTTTTTTTCCTATCGTTTCGTTTTGTATGTTTTTATAAAGAAGTGGGGCATTGCTTTTTTGTTGAATTTTATTTGACATAATACTATAGTAATCTTAGATATACAATTTCCATGTCACAATGTTAGTTACCGTACTCCTCCGAAACAGCTTAAACTATTATTATGGAATTTTATATGCATATTCAGTAAGTCTATGAATCGGCTACTATCTATTTTTCATTTTGCAAAACAACGTTTTGCTGGGGTCAGCTAGTAATACATTAAAAATGTATTTTGTAATTGACATTGCACGCCTTATGGTAGATGGTAGAATTACATTGATTCAAATTGATTATTAAAGACTTATGTAACAGAGACGTGTATTTCATGCAATATGTTTTACTTAACTTTAATCAATTTTGTTAGAACTCCCAAGGAAGGGCTGATTTTCCTATAATAGTATAAAATTGATAAACCATAAGACGGCAGATTGAAGTTGTCTGCCTCTCATATTCAAATTTGACGGGTAAGACAATTTTATTTCGAACTGATGCTGGAAAAAAAAACCCTCAGCCCCGATTTCGAGATCAGATCAGGCTTAGCTCGACTTTCTACCTAACTGAGATCAAATTGTAATTTTACAGAGGTTGAACTTAGTTCCGTGAAACTCGATTTGCAGCATAAGATACTGAAATTGGGGCTAAGTCTGGTAAATTTTAAGCTAATATAAGCTAAGATAATATTTGAAAACTATGCTAAAGTCTTTACAATGCCGTAGTGTCACTATGTCAGGACTAGGTTGTAATGATAGCAGAATATGGTTGTATGAACCAACTCATACCTACAACTCTGGCTTGACGAATAATAAAATGATTTTAAATCTTTCAGAGAAATACAGTGATATTAATCTAAAACTTATAAATAAAATAAATATTTCCGGACAATCCACACAACATATCCCGTGGTAAGCTTTAAGCTTGTGTTACGGCAAATATAAAGAAATACCTTAATATTTCATCATATAGGAAGTAGCTACGTCATCTCCGTTGTATTCGTATTTGTTATCGGTGGGAGAACAAATCGCAACAATTTCTATACCTTTTCATTTCCGCAAGGAGGTGTTGTTAGGTTTGCGCGTGTATTTTTCTCACGCACACTCTTGACAGTTGAGCCAATCTCGTCCATTGTTTCCTGTATGTCCCAACAGATACACAAACAGAAGGAAAATGCAAAAAACTTTTTAAATTGTAAAAAGTGACCTTTTCGCCTTCTTTTTAACCCCCGACCAAAAAAGAGGGGTGTTATAAGTTTGACGTGTCTGTCTGTCTGTCTGTCTGTCTGTCTGTCTGTCTGTCTGTGTGTCTGTCTGTCTGTCTGTGTCACCATAGCTCTCGAACGGATGGAGCGATTTCAATTTAGTTTTTTTTGTATGAAAGGTGAGTCTGGCGCGAGTGTTCTTAGACATGTTTCATGAAAATCGGTTGTGCCGTTTAAAAGTTATGGGGGTGAGAGTGGGTAAGGAAAACCGAAAATCTGCAAATATACTAGTGTGGGGTATCAAATGAAATCGCATCGCGTCCACATTACATAATATTATGTTGTTTTACGTTTAAGGAAATTATGGCATTTGAATCGGGGGTTTTTCTTAAATTTTAAATTTAGATTTATCTTCCAAGTTCCTTTGTACCGGTATTTATACTCACATAAAACATAATACACTACTACGAATATACTGTATATACACTATAAGATATATACTACTATGACAGTGAGTAACGAGTTAAATGGAAAAAAATTGGAATAGTTTGAAAGCTTTGTATATTTTGTTGTTTAATCAAAGTAATTTGAACTAATATAACAAAAATATCATCATCATCATCATCATCCTGCCCCTGTCCCACACTATGTGGGGACGGCACAACATTTATTTATAATAAAAATATATAAATCGTTAAAATCATTCGAAAACTGAAAAAAAAATACCTATCCTAAACGTAGCCAAAACATAAAAAGTAAAGCAACGATTTATAAATAAAATCGTGTGATTGAAATTAACATGTGCAACAATTGACACCTACAATTTACGATTTTGGAGAATTTGCTCTACTTTTAAAATATCATTGCTATGACGAATATAGAAAGCTAAACGACCTTCGCTTCTGTTAACAGCTGTGTTGTGACCAGAGGCGTCACAATAGGGCGTAAATTGACTGACAATGTTGATGAACGAAGATTACTACGATATTTCTTTCTCTAAACATTGCAATTGCTGTGCTCTACAAAATATTGACTTGAAATCTATCTTATAATTAAATTGGTAGACGTTGATGTGTGAAAGGAATAAATCGAAATTTAAAATTTAAGACAAACCCCGATTCCATTGCCTTCATTTCCTTTAATGTAAAACAACATAATATTATGTAATGTGGACGCGATGCGCTTTCATTTGATACCCCACACTAGTATATTTGCAGGTTTTCTGTTTTCCTTCCCCACTCTCACCCCTATAACTTTTAAACGGCTCAACCGATTTTCATGAAACATGTCTAAGAACACCCGGGCCAAACTCACCTTTCATACAAAAAAAACTAAATTAAAATCGCTCTATCCGTTCGGGAGCTATGATGGAACAGACAGACAGACTAACAGATAGACAGACACACAGACAGACAGACAGACACGTCAAACTTATAACACCCCTCTTTTTTGGTCGGGGGTTATAAAACATGTTGTGCTGACCCCACGTAATTAGGGATAAGGGCTAGAGAATGATGATGACATTGTTAAGTAAAGGTTATAGCTACTTAAGGAAGAAAAAGAAATTAGCTTTTATAAGATATTCGTTGATATTATTAAGACTTATAATCCAATATTTCGACGCTATCGCAAAATCATGGTATGTTACCCGTTGTAAGTCATAATAGTGTTAAGAACCATAATTACTTAAAAAGTAATATTCGTGGATATACTCTTGAAGTACAAATATTTTATGGCTTTTTCCAGGAATAAAAGAGGGCGCCTTTTGTTTTCGACATATTAATTTTACTTTTCGTATGAAATACATTCAGACTCTCTTTGACAGACTGAAATTCAGAGTACGAAAAAAGTTATGTATTTTTACAGAACACTCCCAAAAATTTTACTTCTCATACAAAAGACTTTTATTATACTATTGACTACCTCAGTGGCGCGGTGGGCGGAGGCCGCTTGCATCATATATATAACAAGCTGTGCCCTGCGGTGCTACCAGCAACATATTTATTTGAATAAATATTAATATTATCATGTTGATACAACTTAAACAAATTATTTCGACCAAATTAGGTACCATAAAAACGGTTTTTGTGAGTTAATCTTAAAAGATAGACATATACTATCGCGGACTGTTTTTTAGATCATTAAAAGAGCTTTTATTCTTTAATACATATTTTTTGTGTATCTTGAACCGTTTTCACGGCGCACGCAACGGAAGGCTTCAAAGATGAACAATTTCTCCCGTTTTTTACACATTTACCACTATATCTTTGCTCCTATTGGTCGTAGCGTGATGTTATATAGCCTATAGCCTTCCTCGATAACTGGACTATCCAACACAAAAATAATTATTCAATTCGAACCAGTAGTTTCGGAGATTAGCGCGTTCAAACAAACAAACTCTTCAGCTTTATATATTAGTATAGATAGTACCCGTAACAGAAGCTTAGAAGCGTGGTAAGCTTACCACAAGGCTAGATGTTGTGGTATTGCAATATCCGGAAATATATACTTATTTTATTTATTGCAATTATTCGGCAATAACTCTCTCCAAAATAAGGCACGGAAATAATAAATAAGATAAGCTAGTCGTAGCTTTAGCCTGAGAACCTTAACTACCACCAGAAAATCACTCTTAACTTGAACAAAGCTACTGGTTTTCTATTAAAATAACAAATCCTGATTGAAAACCCTGTGAAAAACGTTATAGATGACGCTGCGAACAATCAGATTTGGAAGCGTGACAGCGGCTCGAGCTGAGCCCGGCTGATGGACGAGCGGCACTATCGCGAGATATCGCATCTGTGTACGATACGATGGAAATAACGATTTAGCCATTTCATCTAAATGTATCTAACAAAGCAATTAATTGGGAGATAAAGCGATTGATAGCGATTGTAGCTGTTGAGGAAACCCTAAAACACAGATAAGAGGAATATCCATGAGACTAGCGGGAAAAAGTTCATTTAAGGTTTCTTGTATGGTTTAATAGATTTGTCTTATAGTTACACTTCCAAAATAATCGTTTTCAAAAAACGGGATTTAGTCACGTTTATAACTAGTATTGAAAACCTTTTAGCGATTGCGACTTCGGAAGTCAAGAGAAGTCTTTCATCGGAAGAAGTGAGCGTTGCCACGAGCTTCAACTCCTTCCAGTATGCGCGCGCGTGTCGCAAGTTTTAACTTATAGTGCTAAAGCTTTTAAACGAAATATTGGAAATCTTTGACTAACTTTAGACGTAGCTAGATAGGACTTCAAATAATATGGAAAAGTCCCTGGTTTACTAGAAAAATACTTCCAACATGGACGAAGCAACCCGAAGCTTTCCATTAAAATAACAAATCCTGACTGAAAATTTTCTAAAAACATTATAGTTATCGCTGCGAACAATCATATTCGGAAGCGTAAATGCAGATCAAGTTGAGTTCACCCGATGGACGACCGGCACTATCGCGAGATATCATAATCTGTATACGATACGATGGAAATAACAATTTGGCTTTTTCATCTTAATTTGTGTAACAGAGCAATTCTATGGTATAAAACGCGGTTGATAACATATTTCTTGCAAAAGTTACTGATGTGAAAAATCTAATTCACACATGAGAGCAATATCCATAATAGTATCTGATAATCTTCCAGCAGGTGTTTACTATAGTTTGATGGACCTAAGCATCGTTTCGTGTGGAGAATAGAAAAGTTTTCAGATGGAGTCCAATCTAAGGATTTGTAATTCAGATGCTATTATGTTTATTTCATGTTTCTCCTGAACAACCGACAGTTTTTTGCAATGGAACATACTCGTAATTATACGTCATGTAAACAAAATACTTTATTATATCATGAACACATTTTACTTGAGTAATTCCTGCGTAAATAAATATTTCCGGATTAATCACACGCCATCACCTAGCCCCAAAATAAGCAAAGCTTGTACTATGAATGATAGGTGACTGATATACTGTATAGAAATACTTTTTTTATTAAAAGTAACTCTTATAACAACTCTATGTGGTTTTAAAAGTAAAATAACAACTTCCGCTCATATTGGAATGGGGAAGTGGCGAAGCACAACAAATATTACATTGTCACTTCCAATTTAGGCCTACAGATACCTTTCGCCAACATACATCCAGTCAAGTGCGTAATTACCCCTCTGTGTCAATGACATAAATTCTGGGAATGTGTGGAATTTTTAACCATATGCAAATTTTGCGAGGCCATTAGGCTGTGTCCATGCAAATGCCAGACTAGCGGAATAAATGCAACCTCCGTGTTTACCGGTTTATTGCCTACGATGCTCTTAAATATTACAGCGACTGTACTTTTTTCAGTGTGTGTGTGAATGGATTTTTATTTTGGTTATTTTACTGAATTAAATTTAGTATCTGACTGACTAAAAATCAACAAAAACAAAACAGAGAGAGCGCAATAGAGAGGGTTGGCCTTATAGCAAACTCCCTTTAAACAAAATACTTAGCAATATCCCTAAAAATATTTATTTATAAGGTCTACAATAATTAAGTCAATTGACTTAACCACAAGGAAGCAAATAAGCCAAGAGTATATTATTTGAAAATTTATTGCCAAACTTAATAATAGGATAAGGTGACATCTTATTAGATCAGTCGGAGTTATATTATAAATTTAGAGAAACAATCATAATAATTTATTTATGTTTCTATAACAGGAGAAATTCTAATTACTCACTAGACTTAAACTTACAATAATAAAAGAATATGAATTTCAAAATCAATAAAAACAGTGAAGTACATTTTTACTTTAACAATAAAAACCAAGGAATTTGTACGCAGATTGAACATTATGTCAAAATTTTCATAAAAAGTAACAAGAGTGCTCGAGCTCAATTTGTACAGACACGTCAAAAAACATGTCCGACCTCGAAAGTTCAAAGTGAAAAGTTTAGAAATCAAATAAGCACAAAAAAATATAGCGAAATTGTGTTTCACCGAATATCAGTTACCGTCAGAAAAAAGGGAATGAAATGTTTAAAATGAATCTAACCCGTGCAGGTATGACAATATAGGCATGATGACAACATAAAAAAATTGGTATTATGTTAAGACCGTCTGTCTAAAAATAGTGTATAACAATTTTTTGCTTTATCAATTTTATTAGAAAGGGCCAAGATAATATATAGCATCAAAGTTCAATCAAAGTTCCGGAGAGGGCATAACGTCACGCGAAACTCAATGCCCTGTATCATGCCCTGTATCATTTATCATTTTCAAAACAAAAGAAAAACAATGGGATTTTTTTTAATGAACTTTATGACAGACTTTTTATTATTGTTTAGTGATCTACCCTATTGGCGATGCAAAGATTATCCGCACGCCTCTAGCGGCGAAATTTCGAAACTGTCTAAGAACGACACTTTGTTTGTTTTTATCTGATTTGTATTTATTATTTATTTTTTTCCCTGACGTTAATTGTAACGAAAACTGTCAAAGTGTCGTTCTTAGACAGCTTCACATTTTGACACTAGAGGCGCTAGTAAGAATCTTTGCATCGCCAATAGCAAATTAACGTTTCACATTTTACATGGTGTTAAGGGGGGTTGGTATAAGCTTATGGCTCGAAACCTAAACGAGGAAATTCAATCTAGTTTAAACAATTTAAAATTTATATTCTGTAAAAGATTGTAGACCACTGACATAGAAAATTCCCTTTAGTGAGCGTGCCATTTCAATTGCCATTCATTTCATATTCATTATATATAGGAAACTCTATCGTTTAATGAGTTTCTAAGTTCCATACTACGTATATAGGAAACATTAACTAATTAAAAGATTGGAGCTATTAATTAGCTTTTCTAGCTAAATCATATTCATAGACGGAGACGGAGGCAACATTCTCATGCCGATGCCCGTGGTCCGAGTTATACCTAAAAATGTTTTTTTTTTTTGGATAAAAGTCTATGTACTTGTTTTTAAATAAAACGTTAAAAGAATGTGTATTAAAAGCTACCAATATAAAATACCAAAATTCCGCTCTAATAGATGGTGTAAAGTATCTAAATAAAATATTTGAAATATTTTATTGCTTTTTGGGTGTATTTTTTTATGTAGAGTAAAATGTTTTCGGTATTTTTATAATTAACTAGTGAAAAAACAAAAGAAACAATACACAATTTCGATAAAATAGTTCGATACTTTTGGCTCCAAAATAAATAAAGCAAAGTTTTATACAATAATGTACCTAAAAAGTTAATAATGTACCTACCTTTTTAATTCATACAGATTCATAATTTTTAAAATTATATTTTGTTTTCAATCCTTTAGCTTCCGTTTAATATGATTAGGTTTTTATATCTCATTTAGCTTAGCATTTGCGCAAAATTTAATAAACCTTTCAGCAGTATTCCCAAAATTTTCGATTGCTCAGTGAATTCCAATTACATTAGCTAAAAATCTGAAAACCAAATGGGTTCTCTAAATTAAATTTTGAAGAAATTGTTAAATGAGATGGCTAAGAGTCGACTTCATCTTTTGATGAGCACAAACGAATCTTCAAAATTAGAATTTTACGGTTACTCTAAATTAACTGTGGTACATTTGGAGTTATATTATACTAGCAGTTCCCCGCGGTGTTACCCGCGTTTTAATTAATTTGCCCGCGGAATGTACTTTTTCCCGCGGTTTAAAGTAGCCTATGCCCTTTTTGAGGCTCAAGAGATTCTGTGTACCAAATTTCATTCAAATCGGTTCAGTAGTTTTCGCGTGAAAGGGTAAAAAACAAACTTACATTCGCATTTATAATATTATTAAGATAGGATAATTAGGATTCGGTACGTTGTTTCGATTTATTATTAAATAGACGTGCAGAATAAACTGAGAAAGATGCAATGACTTATACCTACGTGAATATAAAATTCTATAAAATAGAGGGTTAAGTTTCAAGTTTCTTTATTTATAACAAAGGTAACATGTCAGTTTACAATTTTATACATGTATGTAAAAATGTACATACATAGTAGTATAATAGTACAGTAAATTAAGAAAACATACTGCAAAAACAAAATATAAAAAATATACACAATGTCAATTAATTTGCAAATCTAAATAATAAATAATAAAGAAAGGTCAGATTATACTAAAAATTCATCGTTCATATTAAATAATTTTGACAGTGATTGTCCAACTAAAAGATTAAAACTATTCATTAAAGAAAACCGATGTTTTTTCCGAGTTTAGGTTATATATTGAAAAGGGTAGATGACTAACAAATAAATATTAGTAAGTACGTCATTAAGCTGTCATAAGAAAATTGTACCAATATGTTTTCTTGGATACAAAGAATAAGGATGATGCAGTTCAAAAGCCCCCACTCCGGAACTATGGTAAAACCTTTTTATTAAATTAATTAAGCAAAAAAAGGTGTCCAGTAGTTTTGGACGGGCTTACCGACGGACTAAACATAAAACCGAATGTTTCATTTAGTCATGCCTATTCGTAATAATATAATAAGCGTAATGATTGCCGTTCAATTTGCTAATGAAAAAAAAATATCCATGTAGTATATCAGTCACCTAACACCCTTCGTACAAGCTCTGCTTAGTTTGGGGTTAGGTGATGCTGTGTGAGTAGTCCGGAGAAAAAAATGAATCTAAAATCTAAGCGTAGCTCTAAGAGTAGCAATATAAATAAAATAAATATAAATAATTCCGGGCAATCTACACACCAACATCTAGCCCCATGTAAGTTCTAAGCTTGTGTTACGGGTACTAGATATCTGATATACTTAATATAATATACATACATATATAGATATTTTTATTATACATATCAAACACCCAGACCATACTCAGACCAAGGGGAAAAGTGCTTGCAGAACATACAAACAATTTAACCCTCGGCGGGAATCGAACCCGCTACCTCATGCTCTGCAAGCGGACATTCGCCCACCGCGCCACAGTGTTAGTCAAAATAATAGTAATAATATGTAATGTGGAATAGCTATTTACTGTCAAAGTCGTAGAAGCGAGAGCCCTGTGATATTATTTACTGCGGGCGTTGGTCAACTAAAGGTTACCTATAATTAGCTAAATGTAGGCGGTGTAATGTATGTCACACAGTTTATTTTAATCCTGTTGACTTAATTTCTGTACACGACAATATAGATCGCGTATTTTGGAAACATCGTGAGGAAATCGGCATGTTCTGTCAACTTTGAAGAGTTTGAAAGTCATGTGATTTTATCCAACTCGCACTTGGCCAGCGTGGTAAATTATGGCCGATTCCTCTCGTCAAGAGAGAAGTCTCTGTGTTCCAATAGTGGAAACGTCAATAGGGTGTTGATAATGATTATAATGTAGGTTAGTAAATTTGCAAAAACGTCTATGATTCCGTTTGATAGTCCATGTTACATAACCCGTACCCGTATTAACTTCGTACGTACAGACTGTACGACGTAAACAAAGTTTCAAATGTTATACATAATAATGAATATATAAAAAAACCTAAGAACTTACGCAATACTTTTAAATAATGCCAAGGACTTATAAATGTATAGCAGTGGGTTCGATTTCCACCAAGGGGCAAGTGTTTTTCTGTGCTGCAAGCACTTTCTCCGTGGTCTGGGTGTTTATAATGTTTAATACAAAAATATCAATATTATGTTTGTCTATTTTAATAAGGATATCAGATGTCTATAACCCGTAACGCACAGGCGTAAAGCTTATCACGGGATGTTGATGTGAAAATTGTACGGAAATATTTAGTTATTGCTCAATAAATGCAAAGAAAATGATGTCCAATCATACGTCATTGTTGTTAAAATTGCAGTTTAGCGTAATAAGTGCGTATGTGTATACAGCAAAACTTAAAAGCAATTTCGTAGAAGCTAGAAATGATAAAGTCGAACAGTTGACTGCGCAAGCCCACGAAGTAATGCGAATTAAGCGCGCTCGACTGAATTCTTATTGTTTTTATTTTCCAACAAATACGTATCTTTTCGCAGCTCACGTTCTGTGATCCCGCTCTCATTTCATAGGCCTGGCTCGTAGCTAAAACAAAATGGCTTCTACATATCAATACCATTTTAATATAATACTGGAAGATTAACGGTTCGTAAAGTAAGGCGTAATGGCGCTAGTCTGTCTAGATACCTTATCTCTCTCTCTCGCTCTCCTCCTCTCACTTTATCCCACAGCCCTAGCCGTATTTGGTAGTATTATCTCTGTTAGTGCCGCGATTTTTTCATTCTAACATGGTCCACTTTATAGTCCAGTAAATAAATAGAAGAGATACCATACAGAATAGTGTCCATTGTCACTATAAGCTTCACTGTAAATGCTTTATTGTAAAACTACAATGCATAAAAATAAACACAAGTGACGTATGCCAAATGCAGTTACACAAATGCAGAACTTTGACACCAATTCACATTTCACAAAATATTAATGAATCAGAAAAGAAGTTATTTAAATTATATACAGTTATTATTGACTATAAAACATGAGCAAGAACAAAATGAGAAAATGAAACATCAATCAAAAACTATGAATGGTATTCAAATTGTGTTCAGTTCTTGGACTTGTGAGGAATGGCGGTTTGTGCGAATTAAACAATTATTTAAATATACATTTGATATAAAAAATATTTCGCTTCTGTCATGGGAAGGAATGACAGTTATAAGACATGATGAGCGTTAGATAAGGGAGTTGATGGATATGTGGTTTGTATGTGTAAAATTTGGATTCCCTGTGTGAAAGATGCCATAGTGTAAGAAAGGGCTGACATAATATATGATAGAGGCAAATGTAAATACATGTTGTGTTAACCCATACATTACTAACTACATACATTATAAATAACTACTAATAACTACATTAAAAAGAATAGGATGTATAATATTTATTTATTAAACTTCATGGAATTAGTAGTTAGTAAAATACAGAGTTCACTAGTTCAGGGAACAAAGCAATCGCTCGACTGAACTTGCTGTTCTGTGCAACCTGTGGTCGCAGCCCCAGGCCAGAATTTGCATTCATACTGAAACAAAACTTCACCATGCAGCCGGGATTCATATACCAAACCATTCAAGAGAATAGCAAGTCAAAAGTCACAACATATATTTTTTTAGAAACTTTAGATTTCCTAAACAAGTTAAATATAAAATATGTTTTGCTGGACAATTATTATCGTATAAATTATTCCCTGCGGTTGGTTCTGAGCTTGTGTTATGGTGTGCTTGTCAGAATCACACTGATTGCACAGTCTTCAAGGTTATAAACGAATGTTTCTTAGAACTTACATCAACGAGATTATTTTGATGATTTTTCTATAGCCTAATTAAAATTTAATAATCCTTCAGCTTTGTAATACGAAATATCTGTATTTTGTACATGTCCGTTGATTTTTGAATAATCAAAACGAAACAGTTGCCGTTGCACCCTTAATTTCTTTGAATTTTATTTAAAAAGCCGTGTTGGCTAAGTACTACACTAACGCTAAGAAGCACACTCGACTTTCATTTCAAAGGTCGTAGGATCAAGCCCCAGCGAGCACCTTTGGATTGTTATTTAAAAAAAATATGTGCGCTTGTAACACGTAATTTAAAGATGAAGGTAACATAAGGAAAACAGCATGTTCTAAGAACTTTTAAGAATTTGAAGGACATGTGACATTCAGCAACCCGCAGTTGGCCAGCGTGGTGAAGGTTAAGCCTTATCTCTCTCGTTAAGAGACAAGTCCCTGTATCCCAGCAGTGGGGACGTAAACAGGGATACTGACAGGTATATTTTCCTAATATAAAACTGTAACGAAGGATATTAAGAAGAAAATTACGAAGCCTCATTGAATTACAGAGCTCTGCGGAATTTCCTTCCGAATACGATTAAATTATCTACCTGAGCCTTCGCAGTATTCACGATGAAATCAAATAATAACCACTTTCCTGATCAAAATGTACAATTCTTAAAATCTATTTGGTTTTTAACCCGAGACGAGAGACAGAGGGTGTTAGTTTGAAGACCTCAAATCCACAAACGATAATGTGTCTGTTAAGGGTACTGTAATCATAAATACTTATTCGGCCATGTGGTTTGGGAATAGACTGTTGATTACTGATCTCTTATATTGTATGAATTGGATTATCTTTATATATATAAATCTTCTGTACGTGTGTTAGTCATTGAATTCCTCCTAAACTGCTGGATTTTGATGAAATTTCTTGTGGGTGTTTAAGTGGGTTCGAGAATGGTTTAGAATCGCAATACGGTCAACTAGGTGCGAAGCGGGGGCGGACCGCTAGTGTAATTGAAAGATGGTAAGAAAACATTAGGCATGAATCGAAAATAGAAGTTATTTAACTCAATAAGTTTAAAAGTGTTTAATAGGAAATAAATATCTCATAACAAAATATATCCATCTAATTAAGTCTTTCATATTATATTAAGTATATCAGATGTCTAGTACCCGCAACACAAGCTTAGGGCTTACCACGGGGCTAGATTTTGTTGTGTGGATTGACCGGAAATATTTATTTATTTATAGGAAAGAGATGATGTATTTGTAGACAAGTTTTTAAGAACAGTGATTTTTATATTGTAAGTTATTAACGACGACGACTAAGCGGATGTAAAAATCTTAAATACATCTTGACTTGTGAATTAATAAAGATCAATTTCCATAACCCAAATTAAAATTAAATTATTAGATTCCTAATCAAGAAATATTAGAACGGTACCAAATAAATGGTCGACTTCAAAATCCCGACCAACTCTTTACCTTGATCTTTCATTAGATTCTACAGAGCACAAAGGTTTGTAAAGCTAATTTAAATTTAAATCTTAAATAACTGACCTTTTAAGCTGCCATGAACTTCTTCTGTTTTCGTGAAAGGGGTTACTTTGTTATTTTGGCTCGGAGTTATGAATGACTAGCCATTTTAGTTACTACACAATTATTTATCTAAATATCTCAAGGCTTAGTAGCTGCAACGTGTGTCGTTAAAGTCAAAACATTTTTTTTATTTAACACCCTATTCATCCACATTGTAAACATATCGTTTTAATACTCATTGCTTTTAAAATACAATTAAAAATCTAATAAAGTATCTAATAACCAATAAGTACCCATATTTTCTGATAATGTTGTCTGTTTTCACGTCATTCAAATTACAAGAATGTAATGTGTTGATTTTTTTGATTTTGATTCTTGTGCAGTTAATCGGAAATTAATCCAATGGAAAATATGACTAAATGATTTACATTTATGTGATCCAATGAAAATTATATTTACCTTCACGGCCAGAATATTTAATTGACTTTTGCGTCATGAGCCCATTCATTGATAATGGGAAAGGGAATATATTTCAAAACTATTACTACTACCAGGTCTATTATTATTATTGAATGCCTCAGTTGCACCGTGGGCAGAGGTCCGCTTGCGGTGTAAGAGCGGATTCGATTCCCGCCGAGATTTCAAGTGTTTGTATGTTCTGAAAGCACTTCTCCATGGTCTGGGTGTTTTGTATGTGAAATAAAATCTATGTATGTCCTATTAAGTACATCAGATATCTAGTACCCGTAACACAATTTTAGAGCAATTTGCAAAATGTTGCTGTGTGGATTGTTCGGATATATTAGGTCCTTACATATGAAATTGGCGTTTTGTATGGGAGGAACAAAAAGTCGAATATTTTTTAATATAATATATTTAATTAATCAAAGTATGAACCATTATTTTCTATGCACTTTTGCCATCTTATAGGTAGTTCATTGATCCCTTTACTAAAAAAACCAGTCGGACGGGAATCAATAAAATCTTTGAAGGCGATTTGGACTGCCCCATCGGAGTTGAATTTTTTCCCTTGCAAGAAGTTATCCAAATTTCGAAAAAAATGGTAATCTGTTGGAGCAAGGTCCGGGGAGTACGGAGGATGTCTTAGACTTTCCAATTGAAGCTCTTCTAATTTAGTAGCCGTCTGTTGCGCAGTGTGTGGTCTAGCGTTGTCGTGAAGCAGCAGTGGCGTGGAGCGATTGACCAGCCTAGGTTGTTTAGCCGCTAGCTTTTCCATCATGGTTTGCAATTGCTGACAATAGACATCAGCCGTAATAGTCTGGCCAGATTTGAGAAAACTGTAATGAACAATACCGGCACTAGTCCACCAAACGCTTACAAGTAACTTTTTTGGGGTTAATTTTCGCTTGGGGCAGGATTTGGCTGGCTGGCCAGGATCCAACCATTGCGCTGAGCGCTTCCGATTATCGTAAAGAACCCATTTTTCATCACAGGTAATGATTCGGTTTAAAATACCTTCATTATTGTGCCGGTTTAGTAATGTAACGCAGCAGTCGACGCGCGTTTGCCGGTTTGCTTCAGTCAATTCGTGAGGTACCCACCTTTCAAGCTTTTTAATCTTCCCAATTTGCTTCAAGTGAATTAAAACAGTTTTATCACTAACACCGCAGCCTGCAGCTAACTCGGACGTGGTTTGCGATGGATCCGCTTCCACAATAGCCTTCAACTCTTCATTATCAACTTGAGTCTCAGGCCGTCCACGGGGCTTGTTCTGCAAGTCGAAATTTCCAGAACGAAAACGTTGGAACCAAAAACGAACTGTGTTTTCTTTTGCAACACGACCGCCATACACATCATTCACCCTTCGAGTTGTTTCCGCAGCACTAGTGCCACGGCGGAACTCGTACTCGTAAATAATGCGATATTTTAAGTTTTCCATTTTGTAAAATGAGTGACGCAAACAGAAAAAAACAGAAGAAAAAAAACAAATGAATGACGATCATCGAAGCACAAATACATGAGTCTATAGCTGTACAAATTTGAATTTGGAATTCCTTACCAAAGAGGAGAAATTTGTGATTAAAGTGGCCAGTACGAAAAACGCCAATTTCATATGTAAGGACCTAATATATATATTAATATTTTATATAAATTTGAAAGTAAAATAATTGAAGTGTACCAGCAACTCCTTCGCTTCAGATTTATTTGCAACGACTTTATATTTTACGCCCCATAATTTGGGGTCAAATAATTCCTACGCTGGCGTAAGCTTTCGGGCAAAACCAAGTCAAAACAAAACAATTGTTAGAATCAGTGACAACTTTGCAAAGTTCAAAAGGATGAACATTGACTTAATTATTTTACAATACTCAATTCATTTATTGCTGTTTACACATTGGTTGACATAAATATATGACATAGTTTTTGAATTATCATAGACACTTTAAATATGCAAAAAAGTATTGGTTAACAATCCACAGAACAATATTTTAACGGACGTTAGTAATTTATATGCACAATTTGTTTATGTTTTTTTGTATTTTATTTTTGACGTTTCTAAGATTTATAAAACCAAACAATGAAAATAAATTATTTTGTATCTTGTATTGATTTATGTGTGTACACATAAAACTTTCTAACGCTACACGTAAATTACCATCATCTATTAAACAAAAGTTTAATCTGAAATTCGGTAGATATTGGAGGCAGCTAGGTTACGATTATTGGAATAGAATGAATTTATTTTGAATATAAATTATTTTCCATTATGTAAATGAAACAAGCGAAAGCCTTAATGCAATCAGTTGCAATGTAACAATATATTATATTCTAGCGGGGTTTTTTGAGTTTTTTTGGCTCGGAGTTATGAATGACTGGGCATTTTAGTTACAACGCAATTCTGTTTGAACCCATGACCTTCAAAATGAAAGTCGAATGTGCTCTCACTTAGCCAACATGGCTGTTCACGGCAGTTGCAATAAAACAAGTAGATTCCTTTTCAGTACCTATTGAAATAATCAATTGAGTCGCTTTGTATTGCCAATCTTAATATATATAAATCTCGTGTCACAATGTTTGTCCTCAATGGACTCCTAAACCACTTAACCGATTATAATAAAATTCGCACACCATGTGCAGTTTGATCCAACTTGAGAGATAGGATGGTTTTTACGGCGAGAAAAATTAGAATAATTTCCGGGAAAATTTTATACCCGTGCGACGCCGGGGCGGGCCGCTAGTAATTTTATAAAAGTTACGAACAAACTGCATATTATAGGTAAAATTTAGTTTTATCACAATTGCATAGTAAAATCAATTTAATAGGTACTCATCTTTCATGCGACAATAAACGACACATTTTAGCAGTAAGCAAACTAATAGTGAAAATAATTTAAACTTGTTACATGTTCTGGTATGTAAACTAGACGTTGGTTTTATAGGACAACTAGTAGTTCCCCGCGGTGTTACCTGCATTATAATTATTTTTACCGCGGAATGACACTTTCCCGCGGTTTAAAGTAGCCTATGTCCTTTCTCAGGCTCTAGAGATTCTGTGTACCAAATTTCATTTAAATCGGTTCAGTAGTTTTTGCGTGAAAGCGTAACAAACAAACTTACATTCGCATTTATAATATTAATAAAGTATTTAAGATGACAGCTGTCAAAATAATATTAGAAAATATAAATAATATTTTCCTTTTTCGTTTTATGGCCATGCATGGGTCAATGATGAAATTTAACGTAGTAAAGTGCTTTTATTCTTGGCTACTCCATATTTTTTAATTCCTACCACTCTTTAAACTGACGAAGAACTGATAGGACGGCCCATCATCATACTTTTAAATGCTAATGTAAGTTTGTTTGTTACGCTTTCACGCAAAAACTACTTAACCGATCATCATGAAACTTTGCACATATACTCTTGAAGGTTTAAAAGAAACAAAGGATACATTTTATTAAAAAAAAAAAAAAAAATTTAAGAATAAATTAATTACCCGTGCGAAGCCCGGGCGTGCCGGCCCAGCCCGGAGGGTGGTGACAAGCCGCGGCCGAAACCTACCACCAGAGACTGTTCTTAGCACCACCCGGAGGTCACGTGTAAGGATTCAGAGGGTTACCACTTACTAACAAAGGCGCTTTCTGGCAAAAAAGTTCCCGCGTTGCTGCGTCCCTATTTAGCTAAATGACACATGCAACATAATTCTAGTCTCAGTAGGAAAAGGCGTTTTCCCTCAGGCAAAATGAACGAGGTATGATGTACGGCCAAAGCACCGCTTCGATACCGCAGCGGTCTGATCCAACACGAAACGCTTAAATTGAAAATCCGTAATATTATTCAGGTATTTATTATGTTTGCATCAAATATTGCTTTCGAAAAGTATGACAACCTGTTTAAAAAAGCTATGATTCAAAATTCAATTGTATCTTGCTTTTTCCAGGTCATAAAGATCACCATTTACTATAAATAACACCCGCAACACCAGCTTAGAGCTTACCACGGGGCTATATGTTGTGTGGATTGTCCGGATTTTTTTTTATTTATATAATTTTACTGTTAATTTTAAAACGAACACTTTATTGTAACACTAAATTGAAATTAATTAAACGAACAAATCATAACTGTAATTGAATTTGGACGTAACTAATTAACAATTAACCCTCCATTACAGGACAGCAGCCTGCGACCAGAAATTACAAAGCCCTGCATTAAAATACATCCAGAAATGTTAAAATTCGTCAGAATATTATTTTCAAATCTAATTATAATTCGCGTATCTCATTACGAGGGCACCCCGTCCTAGTTTTGGTTCACATTCTTTTTGCCAAGTATTTTAATTAGTGAGGCATTTTCTTTCAATAAGAACGTTCCTCGCTTCGCGTAATTTTATGAAAATCCTTGGAGAATATGAGGTACTGCGAGGTGCTAGGTGAATTTTGAAGCCGCTGAATCATTTGAAGAAAATTTTTGCCGAGTGTGAGTCATTTAGTCAATTACAACTAATCAGAATATTTTCCTGTAAACCATAAGATAAGACCAAAAATTTACTACATGCTGAATGTACATAACATAACATTGCTGCGTTATTATGCACAATATTCATAATATGCTTATTGTTTGAGTATATGAGCGAAGCGATTTTTCGTGTTTCGTAATGTGGTCCGGAGAAGCCATCTTCTAGGCCTTCATGCTCCATCGTAGAGCACATCGTCACTTTACATCAGGTGAGATAGTAGTC
Source organism: Gymnoscelis rufifasciata (assembly GCA_929108375.1). Classification (NCBI taxonomy): domain Eukaryota; kingdom Metazoa; phylum Arthropoda; class Insecta; order Lepidoptera; family Geometridae; genus Gymnoscelis; species Gymnoscelis rufifasciata. The sequence goes on from OV815320.1 coordinate 4,291,209, forward strand.
AAATACAGGCTTATAAATAAAAAATAAAAAAAAGAGCGCATTATGCGACAAATAGGAAACGAAAAATTCGGGGAACTGATCTTAGTTGTCGCTTTTAGTTTTAGTTGATATTATTATGATATAAAACATGATAAAAACATCAAATTATTAAACTCGTTGACAAACACTGCAAATACGAAATTTCATGTTTCAATCTTTAAGGTGAACCAGCGATTTATTCATCTTCTATCAGGGTAAAAGGCCTCAGAGGCCTCATATATTCATTGTTGCACTGTACAAAACGTAGAGTCACGGAGTAATTAAAATACACTTAAAAGAGTTCATAACAACATCATTAGATACGTAATTATATCGCTGACAAGTCATTAGGGTGAGCGTACACGGACCGTATCGTAAAGTTTTTTACGACATTAGTATTTGCGAAATAGCCGTTGGCCATTTTACTGGAGCTTATTCGAGGGAACTATCATGTAGCCGTTACAACATTTTTGGATGCGTTTCAGAGAAGGGACAAAATGCATAACGAGAGATGTCGTTTTATAATTTACGCCCAAATGAAAACAATTTATATGTGAGCGTAACAAACAAACTTACATTCACATTAAATATTAGTAGGGATTTAATTTGCAATGCATGCGGTTCATTTCAGTGTTTTTGAGTATATTAATGTTGGCCCACTGAGTCGTTTTTACTAAATAATGGTGTTGTCAGACTGGCATATTTGTACAAACACATTCAAAAATAATGTACAAGTATACTGTGTGTACATATCTAGCACAAAAACTTGAGTCTACTAATAGCACACAAAATACTAAAAATTAAGAAGTAATCACTATCGCTATGACTGTCTGCTAAGACTTCACGCGTTAACTTCGCGAGATGTTTTGAGGTACCAACCAGGGTAAGATACAGAATTTTAATCACAGATTTTTTCAAATAAAAAAACTTAACCGTTTCTTGTTCACCATTAGATGCCACTTTAGAGTGAGGGCATAGTTATGAATTGTGATTAACAATCTAGTTTTCATACAGAAAAAAAACTCGAACTAGATACAATGTTTTTTGACATTAAGAACCTCAAGCTGCCATAGACCTTTTTTATTTAATTTTTACTCCAATATATATTTCCAGGAGTTTTTTAACATCTACGCTTTTATGGCTGAATTTAGTGACGTGGTCGAGCACTGTCGTGACGAGAGTGAAACAGAAATAGATAAACATTTATTTTGGACACAACAACACATTACAAAAAATAAAATGCAGAAACAAACGCACACACACACAATAAAGTTCATTTCTTAAATTAAGTATACAAAACTAATTAAAACATTGATAAGCAATACCTGTAAAACAGAAGCGTTTCAAAGATACAAGTGTCGAGAAGCTCTTTGCCCAAGATGCTTATCAACTAGCCGGCGAACATCATTGTCTTGTTATAAGAACCAGCAAGCAAGTAGATTTCACCTCAGATTCCCATCTCCAGTTTTCCGGAATAGCTCATCTTGGAGTTGGACGAGAGAACAAAGCTAGACAATGTTCCTAGCTAAGTGTGCTCTACTTACATGCCAGTGTATTGGCCAAACGCCCAACTAACCAACCCAAAAAAAACGACTTAGGCTGTTTTTATCAGTAACTGCTGTACATTAATGCAAGAAAATTCAGGGAAAAAAACATATAACATAGAAAAACAACTTCGTTGTATAGTGTAATATATCTTCGAATTACTTTGCCTTTTTATGCCTTACACAAACACAAGTGTAAAGTATAAAATACTAACCTAACCTACAGTTAAATAAATAATAATAAAGTATTTTTTAAATGAATTTTATTTTCGTTGATAAGCATCTTGGGCAAAGAGCTTCTCGACACTTGTATCTTTGAAACGCTTCTGTTTTACAGGTATTGCTTATCAATGTTTTAATTAGTTTTGTATACTTAATTTAAGAAATGAACTTTATTGTGTGTGTGTGCGTTTGTTTCTGCAATGAACACACAGATGAGCCTCTCATTGACCCATACAATGCTTTTGTAAGAACACAAGACAGACCCTATAAAATTAAATCGCAAAACAATTATTGTAACAATCGCTGCAATTCAGTTGGAAGTTGAATTAAACTCCTCCGGGCTTTCAGTACACGAAAGGAAACCAGAGTTCGATTTAAGAGCACGCTAAGTTTTAATTGTTCGAAATACTCAAAACTTCGAGGTTCTGTTAAACGGATTAACGAGTCTTTTATTCGAAGTGTCTACGTCGAACAAACGACGGGTAGATTGACGCTTAACACAGGCACTTGGATAATTATTATTTTGCATATAAATAAAAATGAATTGTTGTTCGTTAGTCTAATTAAAACTCGAGAACGGCTGAGCGGATTTATCTTATCTTAGTCTTGAAATGTTCGTGGAGGTTTAGGGAAGGTTTAAAAGGCGAAAAAAATCGAATAATTGCCGGGAAAAAAAATTGTATAAAACCCGTGCGAAGCCGAGGCGGCCCGCTAGTTTTAAATAATACCTACATTATTTTATTACCAATCGCAAAGAAATGCATAAAGTATTAGTTTTCTTTCATCTTAAAATAAGTCAACGCGGAAAAAATATAAGAGTGTGTCCCGAGTCCAAATCCATAGTAGACCCTTATCTAGGGTCTACTATAGATTTACCGAACAGACAAATCTCATTAGATAATTTACAATGAATCTGGTTGTCAGGTGGCAGTAAAAACTGCCAAAGCCCATCATTATATCGATTTTATTATCAGTTAAATAATGAGCATTAAAAAGTGTTTTATTTTTCTTAGATAGTTAAGAATTTTAATTCAGAAAGTGGACCAATCCAATATTTCACTAAAGCGTCAGTGTTGTAAAACAAATAAATTATTGTAAAACAGAGACCTCGGTGTTGTGTACGCTTTTATTTAAATTGGCAATTTCTTAAGAGAGTGGTGAAAAACAAAAAAATCAACACATAAACTAATTTTAACTACTAAAATAAAATTTTAAGTTAAATTACATAAATTATTAAATATGGGTTAAATATGATTGACATACTTATTCAGATATCTAATTATATAAAATTCTCGTGTCACAGTTTTCGTTGCCATACTCCTCCGAAACGGCTTGACCGATTCTCATGAAATTTTGTGAGCATATTGAGTAGGTCTGAGAATCGGCCAATATCTATTTTTCATTTTGCAAAACAACGTTTGCTGGGGTCAGCTTGTTTTTTTATATATCAAACACCCATACGAAGGAAGTGCTTGCAGAATATTACGAAGAATTAGCCCCTCGGCGGCAATCGAACCCTCTTGCGCCACAGGCGGAAATTCGCCCACCGCGCCACTGAGGCAGTCAATAAGGAAGCACCTGTGCTTTAACTACTTGTTATGAAACTTTTTTAAAACCGGTGTATCCTTTGTCGGAGGCCCTAAATAAATAAATAATTTGACAGACTCAGATACAAAACCAGAAATTATGTTGCAAGTAGCAAAATAGATAAATTGTCTTAGGCGATTTTATAGTATAACTAGCTGACCCCAACATACTTTGTTTTGCAAAATTAAAAATAGATGTTGGCCGATTCTACCTACCTACTCAATATGCTCACAAAATTTCATGAGAATCGGTCAAGCCGTTTCGGAGGAGTACGGGAACGAACATTGTGACACGACAATGTTATATAAGAAGATTTGACAAACAGTAGTGACTTTCCCAGCTTATAAAATTGATTTGTTAACTGATTCATATTACAGCCCTAGCTGTAATATGAATCAATGTATACTAAATGTATAACTGTACGCGGAACTAGGGTACAGTTTCTATATACATTTAAAAAAAACATATTTTAATTTGCAAACTAACATAAATACTTAAACCCGCTAAAGTTCAACTATTTAACTTACACAGTTCTTGAGATACAGCCTGGTAACAGACAGACAGACGACGAAGTTTTAATAATAGAAGTCCAGTTTTACCCATTGAATACGGAACCCTAAAAAGCACTTCATCATCTTTAATAACATGTATATATATTGAGGAACATAAACTTTTAAAAAGAAATATTCACACACGTACGCGCTCACACACACACACACACAAACACACATAATCTCTGTGAAGAGGAAGGAATATAAGAAAGTGAAAGGTATTATACACTACTCGCTTGTGTATACGACTGTCGCGCCTGCGCACGTGTTATTTAACGGTTTTTTTCCACGGACTTTTTCTTACGGTTTTACTATCACATATTTTTCAGTTCGGTCGCGCAGCTAAATCCCTATCTCCTGCCGTAAGGAACTTCGTTCCAAAAATATCGAAAAATTACATAAAACATTTCAGGAAATCCTAATGGGATTGTAACTTTTTTTAACAAAAAGTGTATTTTTAGAAAAAGGATTTATGCTTTATAACCGCCAAATCTAATGTAATCGCAATATTTTATTTTGTCACAAATTATGCCTAAAATATTACTAATATTTTAGGCTGAAGAGTTTGTTTGAACGAGCTAATCTTTTTTTATGCTACGCTATTTATAAGCCTTCATTTGACCACCATCACCTGATGCAAAGTGACGATGTGGTCTAAGATGGGGCATTAAGACCTAGAAGGTAGATGGCTTCTCCGGACCACATTACAAAACACGAAAAAATCATCTCAGAAATAACTGGTCCTTTGAATAATTATTTCATTGTTAGAAAGTTGTTTATAGAGGGAAATACGAGGTTCCGTCAAAAAACACGATCAACGTAAACCTAGTTTAAAAATACCTAAAGCCAGTTGGAATCATGATCTTGTACACCTAGCACAAAGCATTTCCATGCTAGCAAAGTTTCCTGAATTTTCGTTCATAACACACAACTTTGCTAGTACATAGTCAGTGATTACTGAGATAGCTTGTGTTATAAACTTTAGTTTATTTTGTTAGAAAATATTGAAATTTTATATTAGCATTTCTATTTATAAGCAAAGTTCTATACGAGTATTCATAAAAATATTAACGCGCTATATACGTAGGTAGTTGTACTGTTGTTGTATTACGGCATTGTGATTCTAGAATGGCAGGGACCTAACCAAAGCGAAGCCTACCTAAATAACAATGTAAATAATAATAAGATGCTATAAATTTGACATCTTTTAAATGGCACAGTAACATGCGCCATGATCACGGATTGAACTGAAGTTGCAGCGATTCTGGTAACAGTTTAATTGGCAGACAAAGCGGTCTACCCTCTTTCTCAGACTTTTATTACGAGCAAATGCATCACTAAGTAAATATCCCGTTATAAATTTTAATAGTGTTGATAACCATGATGGTTTCAAAAGTTATATGTTACCTTGTTTCTATTTTATAACTGTTTTTACATACTTTTACGTGCTGCGCGCACATTCCACTTACCTGGCGCTACGGAAGACCGTTACTACTTCGGTGGATATAACGCCCCATAGTAGAATTACACCGAGTAGTTAACAATTTTGTCGCCATAATATAATAGTTATAAGTTTTAGTATAGGTACTTATAAGATTTTTTTTTTATTTTGTGACGCTTTTTTTTTTTTTTTTTTTTTTTTTTATATTAGCCTACGTTGTCCCACTGCTGGGCAAAGGCCTCCCCCAACTCCCTCCAACAATCCCTGTCCAGAGCTGTTTGCCACCAGCTTTCCGAAAAGTCTTGAAGGTCGTCTCGCCAACGTTTTCGGGGCCGACCTCGCTTCCGACTTCCTTCCGGGTTCCAAGCAGTTGCAGCAAGTGCCCACCTTTCGGGGTGCATCCGACGAATATGCCCAGCCCACCGCCACTTGAGATTTGCTGTTGAAACTCCAACATCTGCAATGCCTGTAAGCGAGCGTATATCCGTGTTCCGAATGCGATCGGTTAGTTTGATACCAAGGATACTACGCTCCATTGCCCTCTGACAGATCTTGAGCTTGGACTTCTGAAGCTCGGTAAGCGACCTTAATTAATGTTATTTTATTTTGATTATAAATGATTTCAAAATGATTATTCTGATAATGACTGAGGTCTAAAATAAAATAAGACGAACGTCATTAACATTATTTAAAAATTATTCACCTATATTTTCTTTTTTCTGGCAAACGAAAAGTCATGAAGATGAATGCGCTGTGCATTGAAGTTTCGCTTTACGATAACGTAACGCTTTCGAGCGATTTTTATAAAACTTATACGTCCAAAACCCCACTTCGGAACTCTGATGATCTATATCTTGGCCAATTTTATTAACCCTTCAATTTGAAGCCAAATCGTCAAGACATTGTACCTAATTGATTATTATATTGATTGCCAATCAGACAGACTAAACAGAATAGCTATTTTTTATGTAGTCATACGATTAATGCCTATTGCGTTTACTATGTAAAATTTCAATTATACTTAGATTCGTACATAATTAATTCCGAGATGTCCGCAGTATGAATCAATCAATCACCGTTTTTTAAAAACCAAAGTAATATTAGGGTATTTTTTTAAGTTTATTTTTTTTGCGTAATTAACGCAGTTTTTAGGACTTTACCTCCTGCGCTAGTAAAAAACTGTTACAGCAAGGTAATACCTAATAAAATACCTAACAATGGCATGAAAATATATACATTAATGACTAATATATACTATGAAAAATAAATTAAGACTAATTGATGTAGCACTGAATAAAAATATATTTACAATAATGACAACAAAATAATTTATCTTTACGAATCGAATTTTCGTCCTGGAGTGAACGTACATGCGTGTCCGGACATACTGTCAGACCCTTTAGACTCAGACTTAATTCGCCAAGTTCTTTGAATTCTTTCCCTTACCCCAGACTATAGCCCAGACGAAACGTTCACAGAAAGGTTAAACTTCAGAAACAATTGCTTTCGAACACAAAGCTATTTTCAATAGAGAAGCAAAATAACTCCTGTCAACTTTAAAATGGCGCCGCCCGCTTCTGAATGGAAGACATAATTTCTGATTTTCCTTTCATTTGAACATGACATTCATTTTAATTTTTCGGTCGTTACTTTTGCTGAATTTATATCTAGAATATAAAATGTTATTGTGGTGTGAGTAAATTTTGTTTCTTTTTGTGTACTTAGTTGATTTCCCTGGAGGCTTATTCTAGATATTGCAACGTTTACTTATTTTGTCTCGAAACTTTTAAGCGTGGTTATAAGAAGTTTTCATATTCTTAGGCTTCCTGCACACGATGCCGCCACCGCGCCGCCGCCGCTCCACTGAAAACACGCGCCGCCGCCGCCGCCGCTTTCCCCTACGCGTCGTTGCTTACTTAGATATTCCTAACAAGCCATATAACGAGGTATGTTCTTCGTAACTAGGAATGTATTACTAACAACCGTACAGTGGACCGGTAAAATAATCTTTGACATCATCGTGTGCAGGAGCGATTATGCCGTCATTTTGTGATAACCTTTGATATATTTTTATATATTTACGACCTGTGTGGCTCGGTGGGCGAAAGTCTGCCTGAGGCGCAAGAGGTTGCGGGGTTCGATTCCCGCCGTGGGACCAGATTTTGTACGATCTACAATTTCTGGTTTCGGGTCTGGGTGTTTTCTATATATCATAAGTATGAATTTACAAAAAAAAATGTATCTTTGTAGTATATCAATCACCTAGCACCCATAGTACAAGCTCTGCTTAGTTTGGGGTTAGGTAAAGCTGTGTGAATAGTCCAAAAAAAAAAACAATATTTGTATTGAAGATTTTGCATTTATTGTACCTATTTTATGACTTCACCATAAACCACATATAGCATTTCAATGTCAATAGTATTTTTTCCTAATATTTATAATCACCAAAATTTATAAAATTATGTAGAAAGATTTTTATATATAAATTACTTTTAAACTACTTGATCATAGAGATATGATGCATAACATACAAGTTTCTCATGCAATTATATTCTTAAAAACATCGAAAATTGTATACAAAAGCTTAAAATCCAACAAAAATTCACTGTTATAACTATACTGTTTACCACTATCACTCGCTTCTGCCTGTTAATTCAAAATAATTGGTTTTGCATAAAGGAGCCACGCCACATTTTAATGAAACAAAGTTAATTAGGGTTCTACCGACTGACAATTTGTTTTCCTCCTCCCAATGTACGAAATCCATTGTACTTTAGCGAAGTGCTATAAAAAGCATGATTATGGGAGACGTTGAATAATATCTTTGTTGGCAATCTATGAATAATCTCGGGTCGTGTGATGAAAATAGCGGAAGATGTAATAACAAGATATTTGTTGTGAAGTTTTTTATTAATTTTGGTGCAACAAACAAACCGGGTTTAACAAGCTTTCGGAATTATTTTATTTATTTATTTTGCTTACTCATAAGTACATTTACACTGCATAGTTTTTATTACACGCTTAGGTCAACATTTACAACACCCCGTTGGGGCACTGGAAAACAGTTTGAGACTACTTGAATAATTATCGAATATATATAATTGTCAATATTTGTCAATAATTAAAATCATATCATTGGTGATGTCGAATTTTGATTACGGTATAAACTGAAAGTGTGATTTGATCAATAAATAGGTCACAAAACAGACACACAACAGGAAAAGAACATTTGACTAGTTGTAGGTTTACCTTATTAACTATACTTGATATAACTTAGGACTAATATTAAACTATCTATCTATATTATAAATTAAATTCGCGGCGGGGGCGATTATGTTCGAGATTAACTCAAAAAGTCCTCATGCAGTTTTCAGCAATAGGCACAGTAATTATAATAATAAAGAGGATGGTTTTAGAACATTACTTGTTAAGGATGAGTGAGAATTATGTTGATATTTGTCGTCGAATCGAAAACAAAAAAAAACAAGTATTTACTACGAAAGTTTTGTTTATTTAGATATCTATGGCAACTAACAGCAGCAGTGACGTTGCGTTGCTCACATGGCAGATCAACGATTGCCAGGCCTCCTAGTCATTGATATTCATTTTAAAAACTAGTTTTACTCAAACTGTGACGATATTATATATTAGGTCCTTACATATGAAATTGGCGTTTTGTATGGGAGGAACAAAAAGTCGAATATTTTTTAATATAATATATTTAATTAATCAAAGTATGAACCATTATTTTCTATGCACTTTTGCCATCTTATAGGTAGTTCATTGATCCCTTTACTAAAAAAACCAGTCGGACGGGAATCAATAAAATCTTTGAAGGCGATTTGGACTGCCCCATCGGAGTTGAATTTTTTTCCCTTGCAAGAAGTTATCCAAATTTCGAAAAAAATGGTAATCTGTTGGAGCAAGGTCCGGGGCGTACGGAGGATGTCTTAGACTTTCCAATTGAAGCTCTTCTAATTTAGTAGCCGTCTGTTGCGCAGTGTGTGGTCTAGCGTTGTCGTGAAGCAGCAGTGGCGTGGAGCGATTGACCAGCCTAGGTTGTTTAGCCGCTAGCTTTTCCATCATGGTTTGCAATTGCTGACAATAGACATCAGCCGTAATAGTCTGGCCAGATTTGAGAAAACTGTAATGAACAATACCGGCACTAGTCCACCAAACGCTTACAAGTAACTTTTTTGGGGTTAATTTTCGCTTGGGGCAGGATTTGGCTGGCTGGCCAGGATCCAACCATTGCGCTGAGCGCTTCCGATTATCGTAAAGAACCCATTTTTCATCACAGGTAATGATTCGGTTTAAAATACCTTCATTATTGTGCCGGTTTAGTAATGTAACGCAGCAGTCGACGCGCGTTTGCCGGTTTGCTTCAGTCAATTCGTGAGGTACCCACCTTTCAAGCTTTTTAATCTTCCCAATTTGCTTCAAGTGAATTAAAACAGTTTTATCACTAACACCGCAGCCTGCAGCTAACTCGGACGTGGTTTGCGATGGATCCGCTTCCACAATAGCCTTCAACTCTTCATTATCAACTTGAGTCTCAGGCCGTCCACGGGGCTTGTTCTGCAAGTCGAAATTTCCAGAACGAAAACGTTGGAACCAAAAACGAACTGTGTTTTCTTTTGCAACACGACCGCCATACACATCATTCACCCTTCGAGTTGTTTCCGCAGCACTAGTGCCACGGCGGAACTCGTACTCGTAAATAATGCGATATTTTAAGTTTTCCATTTTGTAAAATGAGTGACGCAAACAGAAAAAAACAGAAGAAAAAAAACAAATGAATGACGATCATCGAAGCACAAATACATGAGTCTATAGCTGTACAAATTTGAATTTGGAATTCCTTACCAAAGAGGAGAAATTTGTGATTAAAGTGGCCAGTACGAAAAACGCCAATTTCATATGTAAGGACCTAATATATCCTACGGTGCCGGCGTTTCGATTCCCCTGGAGAAGGAATTTTTATCAGGGAACCGCTTCCCTATCTCTCACGCGCGTGTTCGCGAGCTCACAGGAGAGACACTCCTGTGAGCATCAAGTAAAACCGATTTCAATATTAATAGTGTTATTTGCGTTAGTTTTGAAAGTGAAATAGTCATTGATAGTTGATACAATTAGGTGGTACTTTGCAGAAATCCGTTATAAGCATTTACACGTACGTATCAAGAACCAAATAATTAGTTGGGAATGTACTAAATATCTGGTTTAGGTGAATATTTTAATAGACTAAGGATCAAATTATATTATTAAATCCCAATAAATAATATATAATTTATTAAATATCTGGTTTATGTTACTATATCAGTAGGCTAAAAATCACATTATATTATTAAAAACCGTGCACCAAAGATTAAATTGATGAAATAGTACTGTAGGTGCAATTACTATCTCTCAATTTTCCACCTACTTCGACTCCCATTGGTCTTATGAATAGAGCTTCTACAGTGTAGTGTAATCAGTGTAGCTACCATTCTTGAATTTGAAGATTTTCCATTAAAATAAGTACGTAGTAAAATTTATTTCAAGTTACAGCACAAATTTAAGCAATCAACTTCTCTAGCACTTCATGCTTTTTAGGTCGCTTCGATTCTAGACTGCCGGAATAAATGCGTCGGGCTGACACACGGAGCTCCTATTCCATTACAGACAGACAAATTGCATATTTTTTCAACACAGAAATCGTAAAAGGAGTCATTTACAATGTTCTTTTATTATCTAGAGCAATTCGAGACGTCGCTAGGTCATTAATAACAGACAAAAGAACAGAAGGCTTTCTGTCTCGCGACAAATTTTCCTTGAACACCTCATTATTTTCGACTAGCTTTTGCTGGATTTTACATCAGTGACGGGGTTATTTAACTCAATCTGCTACAATTGGAAAAGTAGCGCATTTTCGCGGAAAAATTAGAAATTTCTATATATTTTTATGAATACAAGAAAACTACAATAAAATGGTCTAGACGACAAAAAAATAGTTTCTGTTTTTGTATTTATGTACATACATCTTGAATCTATATTTTATTTTAATTTACGATTCTAATGATCTTAGATCTATATTTATAGTTTCTTATCTGGATATATTAAATGTAATTACTAAGAAAGAAAAAAGAAAGAGAGAAAGAATCTATATAAATAAAAATGAATTGTTGTTTGTTAGTCTGATTAAAACTCGAGAACGGCTGCTCGGATTTATCTTATCATAGTCTTGAAATGTTCGTGGAGGTCTAGGGAAGGTTTAAAAGGCGAGAAAAAATCGAATAATTGCCGGGATTTTTTTTAAAAATAAAAACCCGTGCGAAGCCGGGGCGGGCCACTAGTCACTAATAATAATCTTGTACTGTGTGGGCCAAAAGGTTTTGCTTCAGCCTTATGTTGCTACTATGTAAGACGCGAAGCAACGCTGGTTTTCAGGAAAATGTTTTGGGTGAGTGTGGACACGGATAACACACGATTCTACGGAGATGTATCTTCTTATAATAATTTCTAATATTTAAAATTTTAACAAGAGACGTTTTATTAGGGTCAATTATGTGTAATAGTGGTATGCGATATATTAGTCTGCCGTTAATAGGTTCCCGTAACTATTATTCAAGAATAGTCAAGGCGGGGCGCCGTTCGCTGCGGCGCGGAGCATGATTATCGAATTTCGGTATAATTGGTAGCAGTAACAGCTACGGAATCGCGCATATTATCCAATAATAGCCAAATAATAGTATTCTCCTGTATGTATAGATAAGCGAATTGGTATTACTGGTAGCACTTATGTAGCGGTAACGAAATCGGGCATATTAGTGTGTAGTTTGTACCTATGTGGCTATGAACAATGAGCGCGTCTAAACTATTAATGAATAACATAATTATGATAATATTCATATTACCTGATATGATGACATTTCGTGTACCTATTACGTATACCTAATATATAAATTAGCCACAGGTTTAACTGACATATCTGAAATAAGCGAAATTATATTTTCGTGTTTCGTAATGTGATCCAGAGAAGCCATCTGATGACTCTCAATTCTCGAAGCCTGTGAATAATAGTTACAAAAAAATTGTTTATTCGGCTCTGACGCCTCAAAAACGCCACGCCTACTGACCGCTACATAATAAATAACATTGTTGACTGAACTTAATCCTCCTTCGAGGAAAAAATGAGTTTATATTGGCCGTGAAACAAAGGATCTGTGAGTAATGAACATGGGAAGTCAGCCAATGTTACGCAATCCACACAGACCAGGCAAAATGGCGGAAAATGTTGTTAAAATGCTTGCCTTTATTTGTGGGATCACAGACGATAAACATGTCGCATACCAAATATTAATTAATATCATTTCCTTTTTTTCACATTAAAATGTTTTTTTTTTAATGCTAGATAAGCCTTTAGTTGATTAAAATCTCACCTGATTTAAAGTGACGATGTGGCCTAAGATGGGGCATGTATACCTAGAAGGTACATAATGTATTAAAAAACTGAAATATGGTATGAAAGGCTCAGAGCTGAAACTAAAGCAATTATTTAAGAAGTAACTTATCGAAATGCTAGTGAAAAGTGCACTTATACAGACAGTCTGATAAAGTTATGGAAACTTCTCGAAATCGGAGCTGACTTTGTTAACCTCACTGGAGTTATGGTTAGAGTTACTTAAAAGTTATGAATCAATCCTCTTACATCTAGGTGAGAAGGAAAAAAATCTAAGATGCGCTATTTGATTACCTTAGAGCCGACACAGGTTCCGAGTTCGATTTGGTGGGACGAGATTTTGTAAAACATATTTTTCTTGTTATATTTACAATTTATTTATTTACAGTTTATAATACACGTTTATACGCGTGCACGTGTATAATAATTATATATAGATAATATATAATATATATATCTATATATCTTTATATATATAATTCTTCTGTGAGTGTATATTATGTCACTGAACTTCTCTCAAACGACTGGGCCGATTTTGATGAATTTTTTTGTGTGTGTTCAAGGGGATCTGGGAATGGTTTAGATTAACAATACGGTCAACTGGAAATTGTTTTTTGAGACGTGGGACAGGACAACGTCTGTCGGGTCGACTAGTATCTATATATATATTTGGCTGATCCGGCAATCGTTGTTTTGCTATATGTACTGTTTGTTTAATTTAATTCAATTCATTTATTTCACTTTTGGGACATAAAAGAACACTTAGTTACGACAATAAATTATTACATACATTATTATTTGTGCTGTATGATACTTAAAAATAAACAAAACTTCCAAAAAATACTTGATTTTCTCCGACTCCAACAAATATCATCATATTTCAATTAATCCTAACAAATACATAACAAAATTATACACCAAAAACCTTCCTTTTGAATTGCTCTACCTATTGCTAAAATTGCACGAACATTCGTTTTGTAGCCTTTAAGTTAAACAAAGACAGACTTACACGGCGGTGGACTTTAATTTATAATATTTATAGATGCTGCTGTGTGGATGACCTCTAGCTATTGTAAATTGTGACTTAAATAAAGTAAATTACTGATAATTATCAGTAATTATTTAACCTTTCTAGCTTCACTAATTATTATTAGTGGTTGTTCTTTGTGCAGGTCTCACTGAAATTAAAATGTTTAACTACGTTAAATAAGTTACAAACATGAACAAATTTTCGCATTTGTAACAAATCATAAAAATATAGTCAACCGACTTTCTGCACAATACAATTCAATTACAATATCAAGTCATACTTTTTGCTGAGGAGAGCATATTAGGTATCTAGATTAACCTAAGCCTAGGTAAAACTAAAATCAATAGCTCAGTTGGCAGCTATTTTGTAAAATAATTGTAAAAATTTTTGGGCCTTGCACAAAAGTGCTCGTGATTTTTAAATTTATAGTGTAAATTTATTGAGTGCTGCTTTCTGTGTTGCATTGTAGTTGTACAACGGTACCAAATAAATGTTTATTCTATTCTATTCAATGGAGGTGAAAGTGCAACCCACAAATAACATTAAATCCCTTGGAAAATGCAAAGTCTGACAGATAAATGCGGTTTAACCCGTCAGAGGGTGACCCGGGATAATTGATATGACTCCGGTGACGCTGTTTTTGAATAAAATCACCATTTACATCTGTTCGGGACAAAGGAATGTCATTTTTTATTGCTTTTCACCGCTCAGGTGACTTTAGAGCGAGTTAAATGTCACGGCGTAGACAATTTTAGCTGTCCGTAATCGTTTATTAATTTAGCGAACCGTAAAAGTTTAGAGAAATAAACATATGTTATATTTAAAAACTAAAACGTGAAACTTTGAACCAGCAGGTTTCACTAAATCATCCATCCTAACGAAACCAAGTGTACTATTAGTTCCTAAGGTGGATGAATATATAAATTATTGAAATCAATCTAGAACTTCTCCGAGTGACTGACGCTCTCTTACGTATCTCCTCATTTCTGTGTAGATCCCGCTCAGAAACTCCGATCATAGCCTACAGCTATACATAGCTCGTTGAGCAACGCTGCGCCGATCATAGTGCTTACCTGAAAAAAAAAAATTCGTTAAATCAAACAAATTCTCAAAGTAATCTAAATTGTCTCCAGCTAAAGTGCTGAACGAATGTGGGCAATAACAGTAGGCTGAAAGCGGCTACAACTCATTCCAACTTTATTCTTTATCCCGCTGAGTTAGGGGCGATAAACAACGACCATTTAGGAACTTCTGCCGTGGACTGTACCGCTCATTAAGACTGTAATTACTGAACCATGCTACAGAATGTGAGTTAAGGTGACATTTACTAATAGTATATACACGGTGTATCTGGTCGACGGATCAACGAAAGCTGGGAGCTGGGTGACCTAAATACCTATCGATTTAACCCATGTATGTTTGCCGATTTTTTATAGTTTTTGAGATATCGTCTCTGTGTTTGTAACTGACTGTTACAGTTGTAAACTTTTGTAAAAGTTTGTTTATAATTTATACTAGCTGTTAGTTTTCCCAAAATTTTGTATATAAATAAATATTCATTTTTATTGTAATAACCAACATTCAAAACATTTTAATGTTTTTTACAGTTACAAGCGACAGTTGATCTGATTTGATATGAATTTCAGATTGTTACCTTCATACGTTCCTGATAAAAAGGGTCTTGAGTCAGACAGACGGACAAAAAATTCTATAAAGGCCAATAAAGATAAGACGTAGATTTTTCGGAATATAAATAGATGAAGAGAAATAACCATGGCCAATTCCTGTAATATAAACGCTGACATGATAATACCCAGAATTTAATTTGCTTTTACAGAATTGAAATTCCTCAGATTTTCGATAACATCCTAAGATTACCTTTTTTTTATTCGATATAATTTTTGTTATTCCAGTCTCATTCATCGCAATAGCATTTGCGTCAGAACATTTCCCGTCCAATCACTCCAAAATTGGATCTCCGGAATTTTAGGCCACTATTCCACTTTATGGCGAACAGATAAACAACAAAAAGCTCTCCCATTTATGAGATGTTGCGAACGTAATAACGTTTTCGGACTACTAAAAAGGCAAGCGTTCTGGGCCATTTTTATAACGCTCGGCCGGCATATTGGACCGGCTATTCGAGACCAATTGTTTTACTACTATCGGAATTTATTATTGAATTACTGTAAGCTCGGAATGAAGAGTTAATTACAACCTTAATTAACTCTATGGTCTAGATGAACAATAAAATATATAAGTTCGTCTTTTAGATTATTGTACGGTATTTTTTCTTTTTTTTTGAACCGAATTATCAGAGGATAAGATATACATACATATAATATGTATAAGGATAATAATGCATTGAAGTTTTGCAAGTTTTTTTTATGATTTTTAATATTTCTAATGACATGTATGCACCTACTACTTACTGAATATTTATATTGACGTGTCTATGTTTTGTGTATGCAAACAAAAGTAATAAGCCTCAGTGGCGCGGTGGGCAACGGCCCGCTTGCGGCGCAAGAAATAGCAGGTTTGATTACCGCCAAAGGTAAGTGCTTGTATGTTTTGCAATCACACAAAAAAATATCAGCTATATATAATTATATCAGATGTATAATAAATAAATAAATAAAATAAATATTGCCGGACAATCCACACAACAACATCTAGCCCCGTGGTAAGCTATAAGCTTGTGTTACGGGTACTAGACATCTGATATACTTAATATAATAGACATACATAGATAGATATTTTTTATTATACATACTAAACACCCAGACCAAGGAGAAAATGCTTGCAGAACATATAAACACTTGACCCCTCGGCGGGAATCGAACCCGCTACCTCTTGCACCGCAAGTGGACCTCCGCCCACCGCGCCACTGAGGCAGTCAAAAATAATATCCGTAACACAAGTTTTAGAGCTTACCATGGTGCTAGATGTTGTTATGAGGAACTCCGGAACTTTTTACTCGATCTGGGCTCTTTCGTAATTAATTGATAAATGGAAAATAAGTGTACAGTATTTTGGAAGCTGATCGTAGTTGGAAACACGGAGGGTAAAAGAGCCCGTGGTCGGTCTCCAACCAGATGGTCCGATCAAGTGAATCATCCTCATTTAAATTCTGCTCGGTTGTCCGTGACGCTATGGATAGGCACCGTTTGAGGCAGATTATTAAATCCAGGTGCATCACAGCAACGTTGTCCACAACCTGTGATGACCACGATCCTCGGCCATGAGGGAACGACCCCAGAGAGAGAGAGAGCTATTTTAAAACAGGCTAACAGACGGACTAAGCAGATTACCTATTTTTATATGTAGTCATCATAACTATTCTACGAACTGTTCTCAATTTGTTGATATTGAACTATAATTTTTTATAGGTTATGTAATGCATTTTTGGAGTTTACTCCTTAAGAAACGATTCTCTTATCATTTTAGCAGATGCGTTCATTTACCCTTTTTTTCTATTCGATATATATCATAATTATCGTTAGTAAGGAGTAAACTCCAATCGTGCTTCGTAGCTGACACACACACACTTTTTTTTTGTTTAGAATAATAAAAGATCGACCAACACACTTACAAAAAAAAAAGCCAAGAATTCTTTAAGAAAAATTATCTGACCGCTTTCAACCAAAACCGACAGAAATCTTTGACTATACATATCTATACTAGATCTTCTTTGAAATGAAATGATGATGTTGTACCAAATAGTTTATTTCTTTTCATTTTATTTATGAGAAAGGTCAATTTAAAGTTACCTATCTCACCCGAAGGTTTTGTTTGCAAACCAGCGTTGCTACGCATCGCGCATCGTAGCAACATAACCTTAAACCTTTTGGTCCACACACGCAATGTACTAAGTTGTGTGTAATGTGTGTGAATCAATAAATGATTTCCTTTCTTTCTTATCTTAGTTAAATGATTGATGTGTTTGTAAACATACATGCATTTTTACAAATGCAGTCCATCAAACTATGTAATGCAAAAATTAATCATCGTTTCAACATTTCCGCATCGTTAACATCAACGCTACATGAATCCAATTTCCATTACTTCCTATACAAAATTGTCTGCGAACCGCCTGCCGTTCCCGTACCACAATCGCCGAAACATTTAATTTTCCTTTTAATTAAGTCCGCATACAGAATACAATTTTCAAAGAAGCTTTTGAACATCATTAATATTTGTAGGAAACGTAACTTTGAATGTCGCACTCAGTAGCTGGGCCTGGCAGAGAGCCAAATCTAAGGGATCTAGGTAAATAGTATAATGTTCTGGGACGACTTGTTGGATCCTCAGCCAAATGGCTTTCAAATCCTGGGGGAGCGAGCTTTTCTGTCACACTTTTTTTCTGTATTTGTACACTTAGTAGATACTATTAATAATACTAATGATAATGCTTATGAGTTTATTTAGTTTATCACCATCATCATCATTTCAGTCGTAGGACGTCCTCTGCTGGATATAGGTCTCCCTCAAAGACTTCCAGTGACTTCGGTCGGTAGCAGCTTGTAACCACCGCGAGCCCGCTACCTTCACCAGGTCATCCGTCCATCTTTTTGGTGGACGTCCTACTCTGCGTTTGCCAATCCGTGGTCTCCATTCGAGAACTTTCCGGCCCCAACGGCCATCTGATCTGCGCGCTACATTTTTTTTTTTTTTTTTTTTTTTATGTTAGATAAGCCTTCATTTGACCACAATCTCACCTGATGTAAAGTGTAGATGTGGTCTAAGATGGAGCATGAAGACTTAGAAGGTGGCTTCTCCGGGCCACATTACGAAACACGAAAAATCGCTTCACGCACTGGCCCAGCCCGGAGGGTGGTGACAAGCCGCGGCCGAAGCCTACCACCAGAGTCTGTTCTTAGCACCACCCGGAGGTCACGTGTACAGACAAAACCTCCACACATGGCCTACCCATGGCCACTTTAGCGAGCTAATTCGCTTGGCTATGTCGGTGACCCGAGTTCTTCTACGTATCTCCTCATTCCATAGCACACTGGTTAACCACACACTGGTTAAACATCTTCGTCGTCAGGCACTGAGGTATATTGGATGAAAGACGTTAAGGGTGAGTAATTCTGTTTTCAAACCATAATTTTGTCTCGTCTTGGTGTTTTTTTATGTTTAAAAAAATCTGCGTTAGGACAATATATTTTTTTCTAAGTATTTCAATGTTTGATACCAACAACACAGACTCAGAGCTCACTATGGGGCTGAATGTTGCCAACAATCTGTTTCTCACGTTAAATTATGATGTATAACTGCAGTTGTGTGGAATCCATATTGTATGAGAATTACAAATAGATACAATTGCGGTTGTGTTGTCCAACGCATAATCCTTTAGTTGTTGATATGAATAGGCTTATTAATTATTGATACATTTGAAAAAAATCGCCTGAACTTGTGTTCTTGTAGTTTTTGTAACGTATGGTTGTCGCTACCATGTGTAAATTAATAAATAATAAATATTTCCGGACTACTCACACAGCATCACCTAACCCCAAACTAAGCAGAGCTTGTACTATAGGTGTTAGGTGACTGATATACTACATAGATACATATTTTTTTTGTAAATACATACATTTATGATACATAGTAAGCACCCAGACCCGAAACCAGTAATTATAAATCGTACAAAATCTGGTCCCCCGGCGGGAATCGAACCCACAACCTCCTGCGCCTCAGGCGGACGTTCGCCCACCAAGCCACAGAGGTCGTCGTGTGTGTGTGTGTGTTGTGAAGTACATTAATAGAGTTATGAAACATTTATAGAAACAAACCTTTCTTCCAAGGTCCGCTTGTAGATTTGCAGACTCTAAATATAGGTCACACACAACATGTTACTAAGAAAATTAGTTTAAAGTTATAAATCATAGTACCTATATGTTAATGTAAGGTATTTATGTATATGCCTTTGAAAGGTTTTGTAAGATTTCATATATATGTTGCTGTGACACAGTTTCTAACTAACACAAAAGGTAAAGTCCTAATGACTGCGTTAATTATGTAGATTAGAAAACATCTTATTTAACACCACACATCTAAAATAAACTTTACAAAACCCATAATTCAATGAAAAACAGAGAAGAAAGCGCGGCCTTATCGCTGCAATTTAAGTAATCAAACCAGAATACATATATATATATATATGTATTTTGGGAAACTGGAATAAGGAATAATATTGCCGTAAAGAGAACAAATTTATTTATTTACAAAATTTTGGGAAAACAAACAGCTAGTATAAATTATGAAACACTTATATAAAAGCTTGCAACTTTAACAGTCAGTTACAAACACAGATAACATAAACATAGATAGAAATAATGATAAAAACGAAATATTTTTTAATAGGAAGTGATGTAGCTTGGGATTTTACTTTATTAGGTTTTTAATTAAATTAGGATTGATTGATAGGTAACTAAAGGTTGTTGTGCATCGATAAAACCACGTGAAAGCCCTTATCAGAATTCCGGTGGTTTTCACGGATCAGCGCGGCCAAAAAGCTTGCTCGCCCTATAACTACAGATTGAAGCCGGCTGACTGAGAGCGCACTAACCCACATTACTGGAGCGAACCACTTGATTCTTTTTTTATGACTTCGTTGCCTACAGGATTTATAGCGCCGAGTTGTCGCATCGAAATTTTCAGAGCACGTAGGGTTTACAGTTTTTTATTTATTATACCTAGCCCTTGCTTGCGAAAATGTATTACCACCTGGGGCGGTATGAATTTTCTACAAAAAATATTAACGTTTTTACGCAGCTTAGGTTGCAGAGGTGGGTATTGTATGGGTGGTAATGGGAACATTTTTTACGTACATGAAATATGCATGAATGAAATAGAGGGCGCATTGTGTCGGTGATGGGCCAATCCTATCTAATCATGTCCCAAGTGGGTTAACCAGCTTGTGCGAGTGGAATCTGTTACACTGTTGCGGAAGCCGCATTAATTATGTGGTATTATATTCGCACAACATTATTTCAATGCAACGAGTATTTGATATTTGATATAGGAATAAAACAAGTTTGATGCATTACCTAAAATTTGTGGCAAGCGGTTTTGTTTTACAACTGTATTATTATTAGAATCTTGTGTAATTTATATTAAATAGCAGGAAAGCTTATGGTAGTAGTAAAATATATTCACGGCAAATCTTTCGGTTAGAACCTCATATCAGTGTTCATAATATTTTGCTAGTCAAAACAAGCACTATTTACTAATATGGTGACCTATTTAGCTTTTTTGATAAAATGTCTGTGATATAAATTAAAGATTGCTATTTCCGCCGCAGGGTGAATAGCGAGTAGGAAAACGATGAAACATTTGCCTTTTTGAAATAAAAAAATACTCAAATGCTCCCAAAAAGTATGAAAAACTACAACGTAGGCTTTCACCACAGTCGTGAAAACCTACTGTGACTGAAACTGAATGAAAAATGCCTCCACTAAATAACATTTTTTTACATTGAAAGGGCCCTGGCCGGAACGTGCCCAAAAAATACGGTCACTTCCGTTTACGACCATAGACATATTATTTAGCGCGATGCCGATAACAGAGCTGCGAGCAGAGCCCTTCAAACTGATTGTTTTCCTGTTATATTCAATAAAACCCCTATAAATCGTATCGGTCTAAATTGCAACTTGAGAAATACTGCGAGTACATTTTTCCAGTGTCGTAGATCTTAGCGCGCCCAAAGCACCGAAGGATGTTTTACGTCTTAATAAAATGGAAGGATGGTCCTCGGTGTTGGATGGAAATGACTTCTGTGGCTGAAAATTCTAGCAGACACCACTGTAAATTAGTGTCCTACCAGTACAGCCTGTTGGCTGTTCATTATTTTTTTAAGCATGTTTGCTTAAAAAAATAATGAATTGAGATTAAATTGTGTTTGAAATTGTAATTTCTTATATGTATTTTAATACAATATTTTAATTACCTACTTTAACTGTGTGTTATTTTTTTTATCTAAAATATAATGATATTTATTTATTGATAAAAAAGGTTCAACAACATAGACTAGTTGTAATGTAATATGGGTATTTTTTGGATTTCGGTATAATTAAGCTACTTTTTACGGAAGATAAATAATTACGTTGTGCCTGCTGATAATACGTTTTTACTCAAGCAAAGCCTCAGAGCGAAAAAAAATATTTTTTTCCATTCGTTTGAAATACTCAACACTTAATTATTGAATGAGTTTGGTTTATATTAAAATTGGCAAAGGTTAGACAAAAGATTATCAAATTGTCGTTTTCTAATAAATTATCATCATCACTATGACAATTGATGGCCGTTGGCGCCGAAAATTACTTGACTAGAGACCGCCGACCGGCAATTGCAGCATCGAATTTCTACCAACTAGATACCTACACAGATGACTTAGCTACGGTGGTTAAAGCAGGTGGCTTTTGACCGAAACAACTAAAATCTGTGATGGAGGCCCATATCCAGCAGTAGACATCCTACGGCCGAAATGATGAATGAATGATGAAATGAAAAATGAATGATGAAGATATCTGGAGGAATGACCGACTAAGGTTTATAAAATTTAAAAAAATGAAAATGAATAATTTTGTATCTTATCAGGATGGGGATGGTCTAAACACATATGGTGGAAGGATAACATTTTCGATTACGATGAGTGATGAGAAATCGTGTGTTATTTCCCGATTACGACGTAAAATTGTCGTATAAAAAATTGCCTGAGAACATTCGATCGTCTTTACGTGTTAGAATTTTTTACCCCATTTTTATTAAATTAATCCAGCACACCATAAATTTTGCTTCGAACGAGGCACATATCTTGAGGACATTAAAACTTGTGCCTATTAGGGTTGGCGCATATAAGTAAAATTATGTCTGTCACGTGATGCAAAAAGGTTGTAAGGCCTTTTACTTCTCAAAATAAATGGTGGATTTAAACTGATTAGCGCAACGGCTAGGTCATCATATTCACCTTCACCTTCATCACATCGTTAAAGCAGGTGTTTAAAATGCATATAAATTTCTCAAGAAGAAAAATCCAGAGGTGGCCTGGGTTTGAACCCACGACCTTCGGAATGAAACTCGAGTGTCCTCCCACTTAATGGCTAGGTAAGGTCGTTAAAATATATCAGGTTGTAAAAAATAGCATAAAATGCAAGATTCACGTGACCCAACAGTCCGGTCAAATCTATGTTTTATTCAAACTAAAGTACCTAAAAACTAAATTTAAATGACCGTATGTAGGTATATTTTTGGTGAAACTTGGTGAATCTTTTGAATTTTTTAAATTGAAGTTTGACCAATAATACTTTTAAACCTACTTTTATATCACATATAGTTGGGTTTGCCGTCAAATTATATTAATAAACACTTTCAATTCTTTGGGACCATTATTTTCAAAGAATAAAATAAGTACATATATCTGGACAATCCACACACCAACAACTAGCCCCGTAGGCAACTTTAAGCCCGTAACACAAACAGGCACTAGACATATGATATACTTAATATAAAAGATTACTTTCAAACGGTGTACTTAGTTTTTATAATTATTATTATTATTTTCAATATAACACTAATTTATTGTGTGCTATTTATATGTAACATATGGAAGGAGGTTTCCATAGTACAGGCTTTGCCTAGTTTGGGAACCATTGTATTAAGTTTTTTGTAAATAATTATTATTATTTTTATAATTATTATAGATATATATATATATATATAAATACCCTTGGGATTGCTCTTCCGACATGTATTAAAAACGGGCTTTCACCAAGCGATGCACAAATGTCATTTCCTACGCGCAATAATGTATGAGGATATAAAACAAAGAGCCTATTTTCCTAATGCACCAAAAAGCCTCATTGACAACCCTGTGGAAACCATCCGTAAATGTGACGTTGCTCGCGAATGCTTTACGACTTTATGTAGATAACGCGGATTTCCCCACACTCGGATTTCTTATAGGCAAGGTATCTCGTTATCATCAACGTACCTGCACGCAATTTCATTAGTTAGAGTACCCGAGGCTTTTTATTGAAACTAGGCTAGTAATTGGTTGGGAACGTTTTCTACTGAGCTATCTTTCATCTTTATTGTGTAACAATATTGAGGGTTATCTATGCAATCTTTTGAATTTTAATTACAGATAGTTGTTAGGCAGAAAACGTTTAGTAATAAAAGCCGCGGCTCAGGAAGTGCAGCGTCGGACGACCACCGACTACATGGACCGATTGCTCCGACTTGGTCCATGCTGTGGGCTCATTTTGGATGCAATTAGCTTCTTATTGAGATAATTGGTCATCTTATAGGTTAAAATATATACAGGTGTGGATATTTTTGTTTAAAATAATACCTAGAACAGTCAGCAATAGAACTACTGTAAAAAAGGATTATATAATGTTCGTGAAACACATTTTCATTAGACAATTTCATCAATGGTAAGCTCGTTCATCCAAAATATATCGGAGCCTTTATCCAAAGTTTTGTGGTCGTTGAGGCGTAAACCTCCAGTTGGGGGCTACGGATCGGCAAGTGTAGGACATCCATTAGGGAAATGACCGAATTCAACAGTGCATGACTTGCAGCTGAAATAATTATTTATAAATGTAATAAATCCCGTTAATTAAATTAAATATGTCGTTATTGTTATGTTGTCATAGTGTACCTACCGACAGATATTATTTGATGTACCCTGCATGTGGCATATAGCCTATGTTCTTCGAAAATAGTAAATAACACTCGAATATTGTGATAACACAAAATTTCGTGTGCGGTGCTCGAAAACCAAAGCTACGTATAGACGGGAGACGTCTAACAAGTGTACAACTATAATTATTTAAAGCATCTTTAACAGAAAAAAGGGTAAACAAGTAATACATAATCTCTCAAACTAGTAGAGTTGCGCCAAACCTAACCATTTTTTGGCATAGATAAATTGGTTAGCTATCCACGGCTCTTTCGCGGTCAATGTCTGTATACACGAGCATAATTATAATAGCGAATGTTAAGTAGCTTAATTACTACCATTTACCTCTATCTAATAAATGTTTATTATCTCAATACATTGGCTCTCAAACCCCGTCTTAATTGAGTTTAAGCATCTACCTCAAAATCCATAAATTTAATTAATCCTAAAAACGGCAATTTCGTGGCTATTAAGTATATTTGAATCTTAAAACAGGGAAAGTACTTCAGGATTTTTCATGGAAATATTCTTAACTTTGAAGACACGCTTAATTACATTATCATTATGGTAATATCTATTGGCCTTAAATAGCGTTTTCGTTTAGGAAATTTGGGGAGATTTCAGTCTATTAGCTCGATCATAAATATTGGAAGGCAGGTAAAATTGTAAAAGCAAAAAGGATGTCTACATTAATAGCTTAACTTTATTTTTCTAAATCGTAAATAAGCGAAAAATTCTCTATAAAATTGACATAGTCTCCTCTTCTAAGATATCACAATAAACGAAAAAAGGTCATTGTCAAACCATAATAGATGTCATTTCATATCACCCCTATTTTCGTTCCCACTTCTGGGACACAGGGACTTCTCTCTTGATAAGAGATATTAGACCTTATTCACAAAACATTCATGCAAACTCTTCAAAATTCTCAAAACATGCCGGTTTTACGTGTTTAAGATGCACATACATTTTCAAGAAAAATCGAGTGATACGCGGCGCGGCGTTTGAACCCATGACCTTCGGAATGAAAGTAAAGTGATCTCCCACCTTGTCAACACGGCTAAAATTTTATTTGCTGGACTCTAGAATGGCTGGAGAATAGAATCGAGCAGTGAATCTTCATTGAACGAGTAAGGAAATTATATAATTTCAGACATCAGCACTCGGCGACGTTAATATCGACAGCAAAGCTTGCAAAATAGGGTTGTAGTTTTGTTACAGAGTAGACGATTTTAGTAGTTTGGCTCCAGATTTCCTTTGTGTTGAGAACTAAGCTATTGATCTTAGACAAACGACAATAGTGTGTTTCGAACTTAGAACTCTTAATAATATAGATGATATGAAGTACTGACAGATTTACCTTTAATTTGTCAATAACTGTCTGCCTATTGAGAAAACCCAAATAGATTTTCCGTAATTTTTTTTAAATCGTAAGTCAACGGTCGTCCAAACTATGTTATATTTAAAGTATATAAATCTGATGTTTATAATAAAACAAGTTCAAATTTAATTAATATTGGTTTTCAATGTGATTTTTTATATTCGTTAACACAACTTTAATATTTTTACGTCGATACGTGTTACAAAAACTTAAACAAAAATGTATATTGGTTGAAAAAAAACAGTTATATGAGTCCAAATAAATGTATGATTGTGAACCAAGCTTTATGTTGGTTTTGAACCAAAGAAGGTGTCATATACATATGTATCGATATGAAAGTTATGTCCATAGTCATCGTCATCAAAATAAGTTTGTAGTAACGCTGGATATATATCCAAGGGAAACTAAACAAATGAATATATCTGGACAATCCACACAACAACATCTAGCCCTGTGGTAAGCTCTAAGCTTGTGTTACGGGTACTAGACAACTATTTCGATTTTTTAGTATGCATATTATTATAATTTTAAACACGTGCTTTAACGGTGAAGGCAAACATCGTGAGGAAACCGGCATGTTCTGAGAACTTTAAAAGAGTTTGAAGGACATGTGACATTCACCAACCCGCACTTGGCCAGCGTGGTGACTTAAGGCCTAATCTCTCTCGTCAAGAGAGAAGTCCCTGTGTCCCAGCAGTGGGAACGTTAATAGGGTGATGATGATGTTATTATAAACCCAGACCAAGGAGAAAGTGCTTGCAGAACATACAAACACTTGACCCTCGGCGGGAATCGAACCCGCTACCTCTTGCCCGCAAGCCGACCCTCGCCCACCGCGCCACTGAGGCAGTCGAAAGTCTCTTAATTGACTTAACATCATATCGAGGCATTGCTATTCACAACTCGTGGTGAGAAGAGGGGCATGAAGCGAAGACCAAGAAGTCACAGCTGCCTCAGTGGCGCTGCCGGAGGTCAGCTTACGGTGCAAGAGGGGTCAAGTGTTTGTATGTTCTGCAAGCACTTTCTCCTTGGTCTGGGTTTATAGAGACTTTCGACTGCCTCAGTGGCGCGGTGGGCGAGGGTCGGCTTGCGGGCAAGAGGTAGCGGGTTCGATTCCCGCCGAGGGTCAAGTGTTTGTATGTTCTGCAAGCACTTTCTCCTTGGTCTGGGTATTTAATATGTATAATAAAAATATCTATGTATGTATGTCTATTATATTAAGTATATCAGATGTCTAGTACCCGTATCACAAGCTAAGAGCTTACCACGGGGCTAGATGTTGTTGTGTGGATTGTCCGGAAATATTTATTTATTTAAGAGAAGGTATGTTACAGTAGTGGACACTCTGCAGTTGTAGAGAGACATAGTGTGCTCAACCTTAGGCTCTCATGTGAAATTAATTTCAAAATCCACTTACAACAGCCCATTTATTTCCATTCAAACTGTCAGTAAGTTTATTGAATTAGGAAGGAATAGTTCCCTTTAGAGGGTCAAAGATATAGATCAGCCGAATGAATGGGCAGATAAACTTTAGCATTTGCTAAAGTTCTGTTCAATTAATTAGAAACGTCGAGATCAAAGCAAGTTTCTTAGTGATTTGGTTAGTGATGGTTAATAACCTTCATTATATCTATTAGTTGGTAGTAAAATTGGGCCTTCGATTCAGGCTTTGTTATTTCATAATTAAGTTTAAAAAGACTCGAGAAAGTTGTTTGTTGCAATTATCTTTTCCTTTTACTATGTTTATAGGGCACTCTGCTGGAACATTTATTGATTGCTTCGTATTGTACCGTATATGCGCCAGTCATATCTTTAAAATTTCAATTAAGTACTTGCATAACATACAAACACTTGACCCCGGCGGGAATCAAACCAGCTACCTCTTGCGCTGCAAGCGGACCATCGGCCACCGCTTCACTGAGGCAGAAACGGATGATTAACGAAGAATTATTAATTATTATACATAATTAAATTATAATATGGTAGTTGATGTCCCATCGCCAAAATTATAATGGATTTAAGCATTTTAAAATATGTTTTCTGATCTTATTACGTCAACCCTCAACTGATAAAGATTAGGTATAGATTAATGGATTTATTAGTTTTTTTTTGTTAGGTTATTTTTGTTCTTAAAATTCCGTCAAATTGTTAAATGCCTGTTTTAGGTATTTAAAAGAATAATGTCTGTTTATTCTGAATAAAATTATTGTCACTTAACACATTCTGAAACTTTTATCCCATCGGAGGGATATTTTCAACATTTCTCTTAAAAGAAAAGCATTGAATAAAACATGTTTCTTAGATATATGTGAATATGGGCTTATGTGTTATATTATACGAGGTTACCTTTAAGACACTCGTACAAGTTCCCGCATAAAAAAGTTCGCAAATAAAATGTTAATGCAAGTGTACTCAGAAAGAAAAGTCGTATCGTATCGTGCCTTCTTATTTAGCGCAACGAACTCAAGTACTGTTGAGTGCACTCTGATTGAACGAACAAAGTACAATCACGTCGTTAAATGTTATAATAACAGAATAGAAAATACAATTCTATATTTTACTGCGTTTCATTTACTGGGAGACCCGGGCTGCAAGAAATATAAAGTAGATTTAACGT
Source organism: Gymnoscelis rufifasciata (assembly GCA_929108375.1). Taxonomy (NCBI): domain Eukaryota; kingdom Metazoa; phylum Arthropoda; class Insecta; order Lepidoptera; family Geometridae; genus Gymnoscelis; species Gymnoscelis rufifasciata. Next base: position 4,319,728 of record OV815320.1, read on the forward strand.
GTTATTTACCTTTTTCCTTGTGAAAATGGTTAAAAAATACCGGTTTTTCGTACGTATGTGAGTGAGCGGGATGAGTGCATAGTTCTGATTCGTAGCTTCACCAAATCTTATTAAAAAGTTCTAAACTTCTTAAGGTTTCCTTTGAGCTAAAGTGAAAATGAACAAAATTGGTCCACTAGAACTTGAGATAAACGATAAAACTACTTGTCAAAATATACCGTATCTATGTGACATTAAATCAAAACAAAACAATTGTTATTGTTTTGCCTTGTCAATTTTTCAATTTGGCTATTCGTTTTTAACACGTTTATACAAAATACAAAATTTGGTTTTGAATTCTACCAGCTAGCTAGAGGCTATGCCATATTAATATGCTTGTGGTCGCTGAAAGCAAAACTAGTACCGGTTTTAGTTATCAGACAAATAGTTATTGTTAATAACAAGAAATAAAATCTCATCAGCATAATTGTAGGGTTAGCCTTTAGTGAAGAGGTATCTAACAAGTTACAATTTAGATAGTTAGCCCGCATTGTCCACCGTTTGACAAAAAGACGTGCCTATTTGTTAAGATTACCCGCATTTCAAGGGGTCGTATTGCTTCCAGCTAGACCCACGAGGATTGTCCAAATATATCAACGTTCTTAATAAAAAATAGTTCTAGCTATAACCCATATTATGTATATTTTTTCTGTAGGCATGCAAAGTTCTTTTACACACATTCGAGCGTATTATTATAATTCACGAAGGTTCAAGAGTATAGATAGATATAGATATAGAAGAGTATAGATATAGATAACATTTTGTTTTGTTTGGTGAAAGTAACGACTTTATTTTCACATCATACTGAGACTAACGATGATAGAATACCTCACGACTTTCAATTTAATCTGTAATACTATCAAACACCGCGGCAAATCAATCATTTAACTAGTCAAGTTTGAAAGGATCTGCTGGAGTTTTCGGAAGTTTTAAGATACTTAGAACTACGCTAGGTACCTAGTCTATTAAATTTAGTTCTCATTTTGGTTTAATCACAGAGTGAGATAATGGATTAATACCACAATAATTATTAAATTAAAACAATTAGCAACACAATGAGGATCATATAGATAAACAGTCTGGTTGAATTTTAACGTAGACTATTTTACTTATTTTATTTTCTTAGGAGTCAATAACATTTGTAATTTAAAAAAAAAATGATTTTTGCAATAAGAATGCGTAATGCATTCTAGGTTTAGTTTTAATTTATTATTGTATTGTTTCTTTGTTTGATGTGTTATAAAGTATTTTCTATCTATCTATGTACCTATCGAGCAACAGCTATATTAAACAAATAAACACTTACATTATATGCATGTACAAATGGTGATCCAATTAAACTAACCAATTAACGATTAACTGAACAGCATATTTTTTCGCGTGATTTTATACTTAAAAGTGAAAAAAATGTAGTCCCCGAGATCAGAACGTTCAAACAAAACTCTTCAGCGTTATAATATTTGTATGTACTCGTATTATGTTCTGAAACAACAATGAGAAGCTGAAGTAAAGCAGACTCCTAGTCCAGGTTTAAAGTCGGGACTACGTCATTTTTATTTATAAGCTCATTCGGAAGTAGAACTAGGGATTACAGTTTCTGTTTGGGTTCTGATTGAAACAAATTATTTTGTGTTCACGCACGTTTCTTTTTAAATAAAATGTCTTGTTCGTTCATACAGAATAGCATGAAACATGACAGTTTCATACAATGGGTTGAAATTATTTATTAATGTTTATTTGTAGCATTAGATTTGTTTTCGTTTTATAAACCTTAAGCTTTTTTAACACAGGACAAAAATTATAGACTACAAATATGATTATATACAGTTGAAACACATAATGATACTTTTCTCAATGATTGTGTTTAAGTCTGTTATGTCATTATTTCTATGATTTTCTGTTTTTTTTTTACCAAAACAAATGAAACTCGGTTTGGATGTTTCAAGCGAGAAATTCAAAACCACCAGAGATACTATTTCGTAAAGTTTTGTGTCTCGCCACTTCCAAAGAGGATAAAATAAAACCAAGATGATAATACGAAATGTGCGAATTTCTATAAACTCTGGCTCTAAAATGGTTAGACCAGCTTTTGGCAAGAGCTACTGAAATTAACTTATAGGTCGTAGCAAACGTATAGCTTGAAAAAGGATCGTCACGAACGTCACGTCGAATTGCGAAACTGTGACTTTTAGCAGTGCAGTATGCATCGCTAACTGGTACCCACTTTTGGATACAAACCACTATGGCAAGAGGGTTACCAGTAAGAGACGCATACTGTACATATCAGACCTTATGCTCCTTTACATTGTCAAGTCTTGAGCTGAAACACAAAAAAACTTGCACACTATGTCTATTATATTAAGTATATCAGATGTCTAGTACCCGTAACGCAAGCTTATAGCTTAGCACGGGGCTAGATGTTGTTGTGTGGATTGTCCGAAAATATTTATTTATTTATCATTTCAGCCGTAAGATGGCCCATAGGCCTCTCTCAATGGCTTAGTAAATACATGATACATTCTTGGAGTGGTGTATCAGAACCTGTTTCTTGTTCGGCATACTTGCGAGAAGGTTTATAGATGTAAATAACCCTTTACCTAGCTTTGCTACTTCTAATGACCGTTCCGAATTCATAAATGTGGTAGAGCGGTTTGCGTTGCACCGGTAGTGATCTGATCCGATTACGAGTCGTCAATTATGTTGCGACCAATGACGATATGTTGAGACACGTTATTTATTACCGTCTGCATGTCTGTGACTGCTCACAATGCCAATAACTTATTACAATGTATTGCTACTGCTTTATCCTATACGAAATATTTTATGAATATCCAACTGAGTTATGTATGGTTGCGGATCGATTTAATCCTGTTATGGTTAGGTATTGAATAACGCAGGCATCAGTTCATCGCAGACAGGAGAATAGGGAATAGGAACAGATATAATAGGTATGCATACACACACATTAGAATGCTTTGTAGCATATTAAACAAATTAAAAAATATAGGTAGATTTTAAGGGTTCCGTAGCCAAATAGCTGAAAACGGAACACTTATAGATTCGTCGTGTCTGTCTGTCTGTCCTTCCGGATGACACAGCAACTTTTTTCCAAAACTATAATAACCATATTGTAGAAAATTGGTAAGCTGATGTATTCTGCGAACCGTATTAATATTTTTACATATAATTTGAAAGAAAAACAATATAGTTTTGGTCTCACATACTTAGAACTGAAACTCAAATATGTTAATATGCTTTCATGAAACCCATTTTGTGTGGGGTGACCTTGGATGATATTGAGATTTTTAACTCATTTTTTTTGTAATGTGAACAGTTCGAGCCAGGGACACCTCAAAAGTGGTTATATCGTACGTGTATTTAAAATAGATTATTGAAGGTCCTCATTAATAATATAGCTTACATGTCAGACAGAATACTTTACCAGTGGTAGAATGCCACATTTCAAAAGCAAAGCAAAGCTTGAGTTGAAATTTGCACGGAGACTGGGAGAACAGCATTCTAACTATTATTACGCGGACAAACAGCGTCTTATATTGTCTTCAAAATAAATCAAAAAATATCATAATAATATTAGGTCCTTACATATGAAATTGGCGTTTTTCGTACTGGCCACTTTAATCACAAATTTCTCCTCTTTGGTAAGGAATTCCAAATTCAAATTTGTACAGCTATAGACTCATGTATTTGTGCTTCGATGATCGTCATTCATTTGTTTTTTTTCTTCTGTTTTTTTCTGTTTGCGTCACTCATTTTACAAAATGGAAAACTTAAAATATCGCATTATTTACGAGTACGAGTTCCGCCGTGGCACTAGTGCTGCGGAAACAACTCGAAGGGTGAATGATGTGTATGGCGGTCGTGTTGCAAAAGAAAACACAGTTCGTTTTTGGTTCCAACGTTTTCGTTCTGGAAATTTCGACTTGCAGAACAAGCCCCGTGGACGGCCTGAGACTCAAGTTGATAATGAAGAGTTGAAGGCTATTGTGGAAGCGGATCCATCGCAAACCACGTCCGAGTTAGCTGCAGGCTGCGGTGTTAGTGATAAAACTGTTTTAATTCACTTGAAGCAAATTGGGAAGATTAAAAAGCTTGAAAGGTGGGTACCTCACGAATTGACTGAAGCAAACCGGCAAACGCGCGTCGACTGCTGCGTTACATTACTAAACCGGCACAATAATGAAGGTATTTTAAACCGAATCATTACCTGTGATGAAAAATGGGTTCTTTACGATAATCGGAAGCGCTCAGCGCAATGGTTGGATCCTGGCCAGCCAGCCAAATCCTGCCCCAAGCGAAAATTAACCCCAAAAAAGTTACTTGTAAGCGTTTGGTGGACTAGTGCCGGTATTGTTCATTACAGTTTTCTCAAATCTGGCCAGACTATTACGGCTGATGTCTATTGTCAGCAATTGCAAACCATGATGGAAAAGCTAGCGGCTAAACAACCTAGGCTGGTCAATCGCTCCACGCCACTGCTGCTTCACGACAACGCTAGACCACACACTGCGCAACAGACGGCTACTAAATTAGAAGAGCTTCAATTGGAAAGTCTAAGACATCCTCCGTACTCCCCGGACCTTGCTCCAACAGATTACCATTTTTTTCGAAATTTGGATAACTTCTTGCAAGGGAAAAAATTCAACTCCGATGGGGCAGTCCAAATCGCCTTCAAAGATTTTATTGATTCCCGTCCGACTGGTTTTTTTAGTAAAGGGATCAATGAACTACCTATAAGATGGCAAAAGTGCATAGAAAATAATGGTTCATACTTTGATTAATTAAATATATTATATTAAAAAATATTCGACTTTTTGTTCCTCCCATACAAAACGCCAATTTCATATGTAAGGACCTAATATAACAATATCAAGCAATTATAGGCAACAACTTTCTAGTCCCAGTAACTAGGAACAATTTGCCGTTTATACGGCCAAAAATAAATACTTCAAGAAAACTTTTTTCAAATCAAAAGCTTACAGGTTCCTTTGACAATGTCTTTGATCTTACATGACACAACAATAAAAATGGTAGGTAAATAAATGATGGGAATGACGACAGCGCCTCGGTGATCAAAGAAAATTGCTGTTTATGTCAATATCGAGACGAGCTCTCGCATAAACACCTTCTTACAATAGTCTAAATCTATTTATATAAATAAAAATGAATTGTTGTTCGTTAGTCTGATTAAAACTCGAGAACGGCTGGGCCGATTGAGCTGATTTTGGTTTTAAAATGTTTGTCGTAGTTCAGGGTAGGTCTAAACGGTGAGCAAATAAGGAAAAATTGTCGGGAACTTTTTTTACCCGTACGACACAGGGGCGGGCCGCTAGTATATCATAAACACAACAGTGGGGCGGTGGGCATAGGTCCGCTTGCGGCGGTAGAGGTAGCCGGTTCGATTCCCGCCGAGGTGTCAAGAGTTTGTATGTTCTGCATGCACTTTCTCCTTGGTCTGGGTGTTTAATATGTATAATAAAAAATATCTATGTATGTAAGTATATTATATTAAGTATATCAGATGAAGGTTCTAGCTACACAAGCTTAGAGCTCACCACGGGGCTATAGAGGTAGATGTTGTAGTGTTGATTGTTTGGAAATATTTATTTATTTAACAAAGGTACTGCCCGCTAGCACGCACAATAAAAAGGTTGAAAGCTTTTGGATTTATTCCACAAAATCTGAGTTCTAATTGAGAAACAAAACAAAGGTCTGTTATGTCAAGAGCCATCTCGCTTTGTCACATGTGATATTCCATCCACTCGTACCAAGCGATTCTCATCCACCTTCATAGTTCGCAGTGCAAGGATTTGGAATTCGTTCCCTGCTGCTGCGTTTCCTGATACCTACAACCTGATTATCTTGTATCTTCAAGTCAAGAGTGAATAGGTACCTTCTAGATCTTTGTGATCCATCCTCGTCCACATCGACACTTACCATCAGGTGAGATTGTGGACACACAAAGATTTATAGACTATAAAAAAAATGTGACCAAGCCAAATATCTTATATATTTTAACCGTTGTCTAAATATAAATGGAAACAGGCACTTTTAGCTCGTTTCACAATCTCCGAGTAATCTATTGTCAGTTGTCTTAATAGTTTAAAATTTAATCATTGACTTATTTATTCTGACCTCGTGAAACAGGGCAATTTGCCCAACATCAGTTTAAAATTAATATACCATTAAAGGATAAGATGGCGGACAAAAATGTCACTTAACCGTGAAACATTAAAGTAAGATCACAGAAAACTTCAATCTGCCTTCTTAAAAATTGGCCCTTAGAGAAGTTTTTTTAATTTATTGAATAGTTTTATATAAAAATCTTTAGAAAATAATACTGGCTAAAATTTTATGTAAATTTATTTTTATAAGAACAACTCAAAACCAATCTAGTCAAAATATTCTAACTTAGATTGAACTTACTCATTTAATTCAGTCTGAAAACATCAAAATTGCCTAAATTAAGTGGCTCTCAGCAGTTGATTGAGGTTTACAGTGACCCCGAAAATAACTGAATATTGTGTCAGTATAATATATATTAGAATGTGTACTTCATTTAGTAATTAACTAGCTACTTAATAGGAGGTACATAAAGGGACCGTATACTTTGCATTATGTAAAGTCAACACCAAAAGTAAGTGATCAAAATCAACGTTTCAAAACATCTTTTAGTGTGACGTGCCAGATGTTACAACTCATACTAAAGTTTCAATTTAAAATGAAATTCTAATTGATCAAAAGAAAATGTTCATAATAATACCGAGGAATGAAATAAAAATGATCGCTAACTTATGACACGTTATTTGATCCTTTACTTCTATATTATACTATGTTAGAAATTAATTTAATATATGTAGGTATATATTATCTAAGATCCCTAATTTAATCAGTTTCTTTTGCTGTTAAATGTACGTATATGTGTTTTATTTATTTTATTTGTTTGTTTTTTGTTAACAATTAGCTGGAGTATTGCTTAGAACCGACTTTCAACGGAAAAAGGTTCTACATTTTTTTTCTTTAGTATTTTGTCGGAGTTGTATGTAGAAAATAAGTATGATTTATTATTTGTAAAAATACAAAGGTACATATTATTTGTCCATTATTTATGCAAATTAAACAATTCACATAAATATATTTTCATTCATGCAAATAAATGTCACGAGAAAGCTGCTTTCGCCACCCTCCGCTCATACATAACATTATGAGGTACATTTAAATATATTACAAAAAGCGCACCTCATTTGTCGGTGACAATAATTCCTGCATTTTTCACGAGATTTTCCAAGCTTAGTAAATGACATATTTATTTGCCGAGAAGCAACTTTACGGGGGCTTCCTTTAAATAACCGAGACGTCTGGGGAGCACCCCGTAGACGCAAGTTTAATTATTTACACGTGGTATTTTACGCATTTTTCGCTTAAAATTCCTACAATGGTTTCTGGGATTTATTCTCTGTCAGGAAAGATGGAGTTGAACGATTTTCACGGCTTTAGAAAGACAATTTATTCGTGGAATGAACCTATTTGAATAAAACAATAATATTATACTAAAAATATAATTTAAAATAATTCATTTATCAAAATTGTGATTTTTTTCAATGATTGGGCTTCTGTGGTGACTGGTGGTGGTGTGGTGGTGAATACACATTACCACACGACACAATGCAATGATATGAAAGTAACTTCAATAAACTATTCATCATCATCACCATGTTAACGTTCCCACTTCTGGAACACCGAGACAACTCTCTTGGCGAGAGAGATTAGGCCTTAATTCACCACGCTGACTAAGTGAGGTTTGGTGAATACCACATGTCCTTCAAACTATTTATCTTTTAAACTTATCAGAACATGCCGGTGTCCTCACTATGTTTACCTTCACCGTTAAAGCACGTGTTTAAAGCGCACATAAATTTACCAAGTAGAAAAAACCAGAGGTGCGTGGCGGGGTTTGAACGCACGACCTTCGGAATGAAAGTCGAGTGTTCTCCCACTTAGCCAACACGGCCTTTTAAATTAACTATTGTGTACCAGTACTCAGGGCCAATTACATTATATAAAAAAAAACAAAGCAAATATGCGAATAAACACCGTTAAAACTGTAATAAATCTGTTATAATAATTGCTTCATAACTTGAAAACAAATATTTAAACATAAATTCCGTCAATACTGTTATAAAATATATCCTGAAACAGTAACCATAATTGCTTCACACATCGACAAACTCCATTCCATCTTTTCCCGACTAATAAACGGGAAACATGGAATGAATAAACTCTATTAACTAAACTAAAGCTAGTTAATTGCTACAACCTTAAATATAATTCCCAGTAGCACTCGGCAAAACAAGTTCAAAACAGAAATTAAGTCAATTTCTTGCACGGAAAGGCGTAAACACGAGAAATCTGTCGCTTGCAAATATGGGTACAGAACTTTAAGCCAAAAGCTCTCTGCACTGTTTGCTGAAAAGCGTTGAAATTATTTCTGTGACTATATACAATGTACATATATACCAATGTTTATATACCTCTACATACATATATATATATATATGTAAATGTTTGTAGTAAAACCCGTATTGGCTAAGTGCTCAACCTTTATTTTCGAAGGTCATGGGGAAAACATTTAAATACCTAGAATAAATTAAATAATAAGAAAGGGTTTGTGGAAATCCAACCCCTTAAGGGTGATATAGCATTGTTTGTATGAAACATTTTTATTCTTTACTAGCTGTGCCCCGCTGTGACCCGCGTTATAATGGATTTTCCCGCGGAATGACATTTTCCCGCGGTAAAAAGTAGCCTATGTTATTTTTCAGGCTCTAGAGATTCTGTGTACAAAATTTCATTTAAATCGGTTCAGTATTTTTTTGCGTGAATGCGTAACAAACAAACTTACATTCGCATTTATAATATTAGTATGATGCGTCATATTTGAAACTAATGAAGTTAACTGGTGTCCTTGATTAATTTTATTGATCATGATCAATATTTCTTGGACCGTACATACGACTCAAATCTCTTTGATTTTTTTAGATTATATTAGTCGGCTTAACGGGAATAAATGTAAGATGTTTGAAAAAGATGGCGTTACGGGGAAGTCGACATATCGCGAAGAGTTGATTAAAATTTTAAAAAGTCGGCCGTACGAGAATGTTTGTTTAATGTTTTGAAAAAGGTGGCATAGTAACGAAGGTATCGAGCACCATAATCTTTATAAGCAAGTGGGTTGGTGAATGTCACATGTCCTACAAACTCTTGAAAGTTCTCAGAACATACCGGTTACCTTACGATGTTTTACCGTTAAAGCTTTTTTTATCGCCGCTATCTAACGGAGGCGTATTTTAGGAAGCTTCTGGCAGTAGTACACATACATAGCATGTGAAATGTTGTTAGTTAGATTTCAAAGGAGTACTTAATGCGAGAAACATGTGAATAACTTCCAATACTGAATGTGCGGGAAGGTAATTAAATTGCAGAGTTTTTATTATTTGTTTTGATTTGGTCATAAAGGATGACAGGTTGACACTGGGACTTTCCTATTGGCGAGACAGGTAAGGCCTGAATGTAGTAGATAATGGCGTTCAACTGAGTAACATTTTTTTCACTTTATACATTTTATTTAACTCGACACTGGCAAATTGCCGCTTCAAGCGCAAAGTCCAATTACAAGAAACTGAACTGAACTGAACTAATCCACCGCGCTGCCCAAGTGCGGGTTAGTAAATGTCACATGTCCTACAAACTCTTGAAAGTTCTCAGAACATGCCGGTTTCCTCACGATGTTTTGCCTCTATCGTTACAGCACGTGTTTAAAAGAGCACAAACGAGTACATTAATCAAGAAGAAAAATCCGGAGGTTTGTGACGGGGTTTGAACCCACCTTCGGGATGAAAGTAGCACCCACTTAGCCAACACGGCTATCTGAATAAAACAGTTGATAAATTGTATATTTAAGACTTCAAATCCTACAACACTGAATATAAATTTACTAGTTATATCGTCCAAAATGTGTACAGACAGCTCACCAAATATTTTGATTGCGAACGCTCATTCGCTGTAAGTAACCCAATTCCCTACATCTGTATTTTCAAACATATTACATTCCTTTCTAGTACTAGAACTTGCATTGTAACTTAAACTTGTCAAGTATGAGTTCTATGCAGTACAAATTTGCAGAATATTCGCGGATTCTTAGGAATCTAAGACGTAAATATAAATAAAATAAATAAATAAATATTTCCGGACAATTCACACAACAACATCTAGCCCCGTGGTAAGCTCTAAGCTTGTGTTACGGGTACTAGATATCTGATATACTTAATATAATATAGGTACATACATATATAGATATTTTTATCATGCATATTAAGCACCCAGACCAAGGAGAAAAGTGCTTGCAGAACATACAAACAACTTTACCCTCGGCGAGAATCGAACCCGCTACCTCTTGCTCTGCAAGCGGACATTCGCCCACCGCGCCACCGAGGCAGTCAAAATATGTAAGTTAACTGAAGAACGCTACTTTTCTATTGCTTTTTAGGGTTCCGTACCCAATGGGTAAAATGGGACCCTATTGCTGAGACTTAATTGTCAATCGTCTGTCAACAGGCTGTAGGTCCCTGAAGAACCGTTATAGGTAGAGAGTTTAAATTTTGAAGCATAATGTATTTCTTAGTTGCCGCTATTACAACAAATACTAAATACACATAAAAAATATTTAAAGGGGCTTCACCATACAAGAAACGTATTTTTTACAAGGTTAAGCAACGTTGCGCGAGCCCAAAATTTGGATGGGTGACCGTTCGATTAAAAAAAAGCATTTATAAAAACAATTTCCGCCAAAACTACGGAAAATATTTTGTTAAAACAGAACAGTAATATTTTATAGTAAGCTTTTATATCAGAAAAACTCATAGGTCACTTTCTACTGCGGAAAAATACCACATTTCGCGATAATATCCATTACTACGAGCGAAGCCCTATTTGGATAAAATTTGAAATGGACATGACTGTTTTCCCAATACAGGAAAAACCTAGAAAAAAATTACTACGCAGGCGAAGCCGCGTGCGGAAGTAAGTCTATACTTAAAACAAACTTCATAGCGATATCCTTATATTATACCTAACTATTGTCGATGCGCTCCACACAGCACACTCCTAGGCTTAAAGCAATGTTTAATATGCAGTTATGAGGAATTGAAAAATTAATTATAGAATAGAATTGTCACCGTCAAACCGTATGATACGTCAAACGTCAATACAATGTCATTCGTTCTTCTCGTCGACACTTTATTATATTCAGTTTTTTTTTCTGTGAAATCTGACAATACACTAGTTTAAGACATTCGTCGTAAGAAACTCAGGTATTTTAAACCCTATTCATTGTAGTACATGCTAGTCACGGAGTACTTACAAGGGAAACATGGGCAATAAAGTTCAATTTACTATGCAAGTTCCACGTGATAGAAACAGTATTCGCAAAGGCCTGACAAAGCTCACGGAGAAACTTTCAGGAGCACACTTATACTATCGAAACTCTACTAGCACTTTTACAAGTTCTGTAAAGGTTGGTCCATATATATCTTCAAGATTTCATATATACTTGCAACATATCTAAGCCGTCAACCGTCACAAAAGTCCGTGTATTGCTAAAAGCAATACACGGACTTTTGTGTTGATGAGAGAGATTAGAACTTAGTTCACCAATTTGTTGGTGAAGTTGCGTTTATTTTACGATGAGTAAATTAAAATATTTAAATTTAATAAATTTGTATACAAAATAAGAAGAACGAACAGATCATTGTTTATGTATGGGAAGGTCAAGCCCAGCTTGCACAATTAGAGAGAGAGAGAGAGATAAAGAGATAAAAGATTTTATTTTCCTATCAAACAATAATTAAAACAGAAATAGTTGTTAATAGTCACAAAGTTTAAAATGCCTTTTCCAGATTATAAGATTTATAAAAAAAAAATATTGGCTTTATAAACGGCTTACGGCGAATATTTGTGTCAACGCGATGTGTGTGGTCGGGTGCATCGTTGCTTTTTATTTACGACTAACAGCCCGCCCCGGCTTCGCACGGGTAATTATTGAAAATTGTTTTCCCAACGAATTATTATCAATCGATGTTTTCTTGAACTTCTACGAGCATTTAAAAATAAGAATTGGTCAAATTGGTCCAGGCTTTGTTGAGTTACGCGCTTACCAACACATTTTGCGATTCATTTTTATATTATAGATAGATAGATGTTTTTTGCGTGCCAACGCATCACGAATCTTCGTCCGCTGATGTTGGCACCATTACCAACATAAAATATAGAGAGTATAGTTAGAGTCCAACCGACAGAAATGAAACTATAAATACGTTGACTTTGCCTGTTACTTTTAATGGTTTCGGCGATAATTTTGCTGAGGTTTTGCATACTTGAGAACCAAAACTACGTAAGTGCTCTTCCGTCGCGAATGACTCCACAGGCGTAGTTTATTCGAGTACTTTCTTTTGAAAAAAAAACATTTTATAAGGCAAGTTTTATAAAATAAACAAAAGTTTTTTGCGTACAATCCTACGGACCTCTAGCCCCGTGTTTTTTTTATCAGTGATAGATCTATTTGTCCACAATCTCACCTGATAGTTAGTGTCGCTGTAAGTGTCGAAGTTTGGTAATTTATAAGCTTGTGTAACGGGTACTAGACATCTGATATACTTTTAATATAACAGAAGCACCCAGAACAAGGAGAAACTGCTTGCAGAATATACAAACACTTGACCCCTCGGCGGAAATCAAATCCGCCACCTCTTGCGCCGTAAGCGGGCCTTCGCCCACCGCGCCACTGAGGCAATCAAGGTATATAAAGTTGCAATTATTTACGGAAACCACTTATATTAGTTATTATTTTTGTTGTAATTGTTGGACACATCCATCACTGGTCTACAGCAGGACAAGTGGCATCACTGAGAGGCATAGCATCAAGCTTTTCCCCTTCCCATTACAGAAAAGGCATAATGACTACAAAAAAATAGGCATTCTGTTTAGTCCGACAAATACTTGTCAACAATTTTTTGCTTTATCCACTGAAATGTCCGGGCTACTTGAGTGGCCTAAAAAAAATCAATTTAATAGGAAAGTGCCCTGATATAGAGCATCAAGGTTCCGGAGTGGAGGCTTGTGACATTTTGTGTTTTTGCTCGAAAGCTTTACGTCACGCGAAACTCCAAAGCGTATCGTCTTGATTTTCGTTTGCAAGATAAAAGCAAAAATATGGGTAAATTTTTATTACGTTATCAAAATGACGCACTAATTATTACTTCTTAGTCATTTGAATATTTTTTATTGAAGGTGGTAATTACATTATTGCATGTTACTTCTATCTACCAAGATAAAAAAATACAAATGGGACGTAAAGCTAAATTCATAATGTGTAATGGGCTGTATAATAGCTTAAAGCAACTTCTTCTAGACAACCTTAGGATCTACATATGTACACTACTGGATGATATAATTAAGCTTTCAATTAGTTTGATTCCCGGACAATTACATGAGTCTCGCATTGGTGGTCAATTCGCGGGTATTGATTGACTAATCAACCAAAGCAAATACGATAAACAATTATCTGAATACGTAATGCAATCCTCAAATCTAGTTAGGATATAATTATTTAGTTATTAATAACAAGCCGTGTTGGCTGAGCGGGATAACACATGACTTTCATTTCGAACGTCGTGGGTTTAAATCCCGCTCCAAAGGAGCGTCTTTGGATTTTTTCTTGAAAAATGTATATGCACTTCAAACACGGACTTTATCGGTAAAGACAAACATCGTGAGGAAACCGGCATGCTCTGAGAATTTGAAGAGTTTGAAGGGCATGTGATTTTCACCAAACCGTACTTGGCTAGCGTGATGGACTAAGGCCTGATCTCTTTACAAAAGAGAGTAGTCCCTTTGTCCCAGCAATAGGAATGTAAATAGGTGTATTTATGTTTATGCGGATGGTAATGGAGATAGGAGATACGTGTAAACTAACGTAACATTTAAATACAAAACTTCTTGGAAAAGTTCAAAGAGGCATTTTACAAAAAAAAAGAAAGCAAACCCTTTTTTCGAAGGTTACTCTCGATTTTTTCGGGATGCCATCGTCTTGGTTTCCTTCCTAACCTGAAATATTTTTTTCTTAAGAAGAAGTTCCAAGTCTACTGGCCCGTTTTTTTTCCAAACCAAAATACGAAGGAGGTATATCCACCAACCTGCCAGCGTTATCAGACCATGCTTTCCGCATCTTATCTTTACGACAAAGATCATAGATTAGTTTAAATAAATATTTCCAGACCCACACAAAAACATAGCCCCTAACATAGCCCCGTGGTAAGCTCTTTGCTTGTCTTACGGGTACTTAGACATCTGATATATCTACTTAATTTAATAAACATCATCGTGACTTTACATCAGGTGAGATTGTGGTCAAATGAAGGCTTGATAAAAGATAAATAATAATAATAAACATCGCCGTAGCCCGCTAATGTACCAACACATTAGGAGACCATAACTTCCAATTTTGCACTGATTAAATCATCTCCGGAAATGTCCACTTGATAATTTTCTTCAATGGACTTCTCTAAGTCGTTTCCGTGTAATCTAAAGTAGTAAAGATTGTTTATTACGATAAGCTGAATGAAGCTGACGAAGGAAACCGTGTTACGGCTTGTTAGTATGCGAGAGATAACAGCCAGCAAGGCGTTATGAAATACACCGACCTAATATCTACGCAAATGTTTGCTGATTAGCTGATAAACATTTGAAGACAAATGCGGAACATGCAATCACTGGTGTTTCACTGGGCATTAGAACCAGAGAGATCGAGGGTTTAGCGCCCGAAGCAAACCTTAATTATTAAGGAACTGATGCAATATACAACTCTATCTATTTTTGTGGTTGCTATTTTATCGTGAGCATACTTACTATATGCCTCTTTAGGCATATATTAATGTTTTAAAAATAAAGACAAGACCGACAGGCCTTTGGACAAGTAAAGCCCGATACTAGAGCATTATATATATCGTTATTGCATTGTCATGTATCCCGGACATGAATTGCAATGTTTCCAACATTAGAATAAAATTAACAAACCGATAAAGGGATGATGGGATGTAATCAAATTAATTATAATAAAATTATCACCTTCTCGTCAAACATTTAAGACGTCAGACAACTTCTATCTGCCGTCTTGCAATTTAGATAACTATATTCTGACGATTGAAAATCAGGCCTTTTTTTTTTATTTACATTCAAGATACGTCGCATCAACAAACAACATCGCGTATACCACTACTAGCAGACGTGAACTTTAGCGGGGAATATGACAAAATTACGAAGTACAATAGAAATCTCTGTACCTCCTCCACCTTTAGAAACTTATAACGAACCCTTGCATCATGTTACACGCAATTATACGAGCATTTACCAGCATTCACAGCAAACGTAGTACCCTTAAGAGTATAAGGACTAGTGAATGTTCATAGGACTCCCACATGCAGTATTAATAAACCTCTGAGCTCGGACAAGCTTTAGTTTAATTTCCGGCGGCTTGCGTAATTCTCCGAGGCACTGGATCTGAGCTGCCGACAACGATGATAGCTTCGCTATGGAGCTATAGAACAATAGCTTTATTGTAGCTAGAATTTCACTGGCCTTGTTCAATTTGATATTGAGATGAATAGCACTCTTCGATTCTTGTCTGTGTCTGGAAATGGTTCGTGCAGTTATTGTGTGTTTGCCAAAAAGTAAACAAGTTTTAATTAGCAATATAAAGTATGAAGGACCTGTTTCAACATCGTATATTGTGACCATCGACTAATTTACTCGGAAATGGTGCAACAGGCTTTTAATCTCTCTTACCAAATTATGACACAAATTAAGAAGCATTTTAGTTTTGACAGATTAATTAGGTCTTTGTTGATTTTCTTATACATACAATATTGTGTATATTGTATCATTTATTTCCATTGATTGATTAAAGAAATCGAAAAGTCAATTATAAAACACAAAAAAATTTAACATACTTATGTATAAATAGGAAATAAATTTGTCGTTTCTGGTAGCTGCGCTTTTATAATTTTTTACATGCCTCTTTTGCTTTTACAACAGTGAGATGACAAATATGATACCGACTACGACCACCACAGATCCAAAATATGCTCATGAAATCGAGATAGGGATAACCAACGACTATTGGAAGGTTTACTTACGAGGGATAACGGACCCGCCTTCAAAATTACGGTAAAAGTAGTACGGCTACCGTAAACATAATTAACATTAATTCATTTGGAAGGTACACATCCCCTTGAAATCCTAATTCGGGTTTTGGGTTCTTTATTACGAGTGGAGCGGTTTATGGTGAAGTTTATATTTTCGGACAGGCATCACAATCATCAGCGTCCTTTGGTAGCATTAGATAATACACTATTTACTTCGCGGAATTGTTAGTTAACACTTTATATACAATTTTATTATTGTTTGCCCAATGTGGGTGGCAGACTGTAGTTTAAACATTTGATTTTATAAGACCTTTGTTAAACAGATAAAACAATAAATATATTCTTATTCTATACTTCTGTTCAGAGGCAGATTGTTAGGATTTACTGAAAATTATGTTTTATCTTCGACAGGTTTTCGGCAGAAGGAAGGCTGTAAGTTTAATTGCTAAGTATCCGTCTTTAACAAAAAAAAATGTACGTACCTCGTTTTCATTATTTGAGTTTCTTCATTGAATTTAGTTTCTTTTATAGAAAATATGGGTGAATAAAGTCTACTAAATGTGTCATTAATGAACCTCGGTGAATTACTTCAGGTAAAATAAGTGTATCACCCCCATATTTCACATTTTGTGAAATTTTAGTGCAGAGAGTTACTATTCTAACTCAATAAACTATTTTTACTTAACAAAATATATATACCTTATTTATGGTCACATTTTACAACGTTGCTGATTTAACAATGCAATTTGAATGCATCTTTATTATTACACTTTAGGTTACAGCAGACAATAGAAAGTATCAACAGGTATCAACGATCACAGATCATGTTTACAAATATCATTTCAACACATTTTCAATGCAGTAAAGTTTGCGTCGGCGATATTTGCTTGCAATGAAATAAAAGTCATTGAAACTTCGCTGGTTGAAAGTCGAAATAAAACGCCAATTTAGCTTTGCATATGAAACGAATATTTCAATCCGATGGCCGATGAAACAGATTCACTATTGAATATTCTCTTTTGCTGAGGAAAGGCATAGCTTTTGTATTTAATCGTTTTTGATTTAGATGGCCAAAAGTAGAATCCAGCTCGGATGTTTGGAAGTTTGGGAATCTAATACAAACGTTAGTTTACATGATAATGTAATTTGTACTAATTGTGTAATTACTTGTTTCATCTTAATATTATATTACAATATAACATTATTCATGTGCCTACATATATAAAAAATAAATCTTAATTTTATGTTATTACTAGCTGACCCCAGCAAACGTTGTTTTGTAAAATGAAAAATAGATGTTGGCCGATTCTCTCAATATGCTCACAAAATTTCATGAGAATCGGTCAAGCCGTTTCAGAGAAGTACGGGAACAAACATTGCGACACAAGAATTTGATATATAAGATTTACTCTGATTCGGGCTTTTACAGTAACATTAAATATAAAAATTAACGAATGTAATTGAATTCCTTATTCGATGAAAAGTTTTTTGTAACGGCATATATTTGCCCCAAGTATGTAGTAAGATCAGCTGGTTTCTTTAATACTAGGTACGAATACCAAATTTTCTTTCTTGACTGACTCTGCGGCGAGGTGTCCCAAAGCCCGCTTGCGGGGCAAGAGGTAGCGGGTTCGATTCCCGCCGAGGGGTCAAGTGTTTGTATATTCTGCAAGCCGTTTCTCATAGGTCTGGGTGTTTAAAATGTATAATAAAAAATATCTATATATGTATGCCTATTATATTAAGTATCTCAGATGTCTAGTACCCGAAACACAAGCTTAGAGCTTACAACGGGGCTAGATGTTGTTGTGTGGATTGTCTGGACATATTTATTTTTTCATTCTAGGTACGTATATCTAAGTTTCCACCAGCACCAGCTGAGCTTACTATATGTATACTCTCAATTGTTTATTTATAATTTAGACACACAAAGCACATTATAGCATTGACGACTAAACTATTTATATCAAAACCTTAGATCTACACAATGTTGCAATATAACCATACGTGTGAACTACAAAAATTGAAGAGAGCAAGCTAAAAAACTTAGTGTAAAAAATTGAAGCGAACTGTCAAGACAATGTTATTTCCTTGATTATTCTTTGTTTTAATTTAAATTAGCTTTAAGTTGACCTGTCCATGTATGGATAAGCGTCTAAGGAAATAAACGTTTTGACTCTGACTTTATGACAATAAACTGAGTAACAGAAAAAATGGCGTTCAACTGAGTAACATTTTTTTTCACTTTATAATTTTATTTAGCTCGACACTGGCAAATTGTCGCTTCAAGCTCAAAGTCCAATTACAAGAAACTGAACTGAAGATTATGAAACGGAGTATTATTCAAAAATAGAAATTTAATATTAAAAAAAAATAACTCTTAAACAAAAATCGTACATAAAACAAAAACCTAAAATACCTTTAGAACAAATATGTAATATTCGGGGCGCTATACTTAATTCAGCTGAGTTTATTCACCACGGTGCACAAAGTATACTTTTACTCCCCTAATATTCGCCCTTCACAATAATTTCGTATATAAAAAAAAAGCAGTACAGCAATGTTTCAAACAATTTAGCAACAAGGACGAAAACTTGGTATATACCATGCCTTTGTGAACCGTTCTGATTGAGACATCAAAGTTTCAATGTTTAAATAGGAAGATTAGGCTGCACTCTACCGGAAGCGCTCCAATCTTCGTAAATATTGATGGGGTCATGCCCGCCCGCCCTCGCTCGTGTTACAGCATTGTTCATTATTTCACAGTCTTACTTACGCGTTGAGCAATTTATGACCTTAGTGGCGAGGTGTGTTATGGTCCGCTTGAAGCTAGGGTGCAAAGTCAAAGTCAAAACGTTTATTTCCTTAGACGCTTATGCATACATGGACACTTTAATAAGACGTGTGCTAAGAAGGGTGCTTCTTGATCCCTGCTGGGGACCAGGTTTTGTTCGATCTATTATTTCTTGTTTGGGTTTGGGTGTTTTTACCGACATCAACGAAAGGAGTTTCAATTCTCAATTTAATAATGTTTCCATTACGCATTTACCATGATAATGTAATGCTAATTTTATAATTGCATGCCTGGACAGGTAAAATACATTGATCCATGTAAGATATAAGCTATAACATCGCTGTAACATGTGTTTACGCAATAAATTAAGTTTGAACCTTGAATAGGTATATCTAAGTTTGTTATTTGTAGTGTATCAGTTACTTACCCTCTAAACTTTGAATATAACATATAGTGTGTCCTTGTCACTCAATTTGACATTTGTTTTATGTTTGAAAGAGACAAAACGCATGCGAACTTACACAGCTTTGTTACCTATTTTGCATAAGAAGGTATAAATGTTTAAACTTACGATACGCCACTGTCTATGTCGTTCTATTTCTTTCCTGTCCATCCAAAGGTTGCCTGGAAGAGATCGCTCACAGCGATAAGGCCGCCCTTTGTACTCCAATGTATTGTCTTGTTATTGTTTGCAGTTTGTATTTTATTTGTGGTGTACAATAAAGAGTTATCTATCTATCTATCTATCTAAACTTAGTTTTGTTTAGGATTAGGTGTTGCTGTAAAAATAAATAAATCAATATTTCCGGACTACTCACACAGCATCACCTAATCCCAAACCTAATCCCAGAGCTTGTACTATGGGTATGAGATGACTGATAAACTACATAGCTACTTTTTTTTGTAAACAGGGCGGGGTCTGAGAAAGAAATTCTAAATAGCTTTAGTTCTTAAGATAATGTAAGAGTAGGTACTTTATATATACTTTTCCTATTCAGAGTTTCAGAGTTCCGTAACCAAAGAGTTAAAAATGTTGAGGGGTGATGTATTTATGTTGCCAATATAACAAATACTAAAAATCACCTAAAAAAATTATGTATACCTAAGTTGGCTCCCGTACAATGAAAGTGTTTTTTATGAGCATAAGCGACGCTGCACAAGCCCAGGATAGGTAAACACTCTGTCTTTGCTTTTTACACTCAAAAAAATTTGGACTTAACAGAATATAATATTTATATTAGGTCCTTACATATGAAATTGGCGTTTTTCGTACTGGCCACTTTAATCACAAATTTCTCCTCTTTGGTAAGGAATTCCAAATTCAAATTTGTACAGCTATAGACTCATGTATTTGTGCTTCGATGATCGTCATTCATTTGTTTTTTTTCTTCTGTTTTTTTCTGTTTGCGTCACTCATTTTACAAAATGGAAAACTTAAAATATCGCATTATTTACGAGTACGAGTTCCGCCGTGGCACTAGTGCTGCGGAAACAACTCGAAGGGTGAATGATGTGTATGGCGGTCGTGTTGCAAAAGAAAACACAGTTCGTTTTTGGTTCCAACGTTTTCGTTCTGGAAATTTCGACTTGCAGAACAAGCCCCGTGGACGGCCTGAGACTCAAGTTGATAATGAAGAGTTGAAGGCTATTGTGGAAGCGGATCCATCGCAAACCACGTCCGAGTTAGCTGCAGGCTGCGGTGTTAGTGATAAAACTGTTTTAATTCACTTGAAGCAAATTGGGAAGATTAAAAAGCTTGAAAGGTGGGTACCTCACGAATTGACTGAAGCAAACCGGCAAACGCGCGTCGACTGCTGCGTTACATTACTAAACCGGCACAATAATGAAGGTATTTTAAACCGAATCATTACCTGTGATGAAAAATGGGTTCTTTACGATAATCGGAAGCGCTCAGCGCAATGGTTGGATCCTGGCCAGCCAGCCAAATCCTGCCCCAAGCGAAAATTAACCCCAAAAAAGTTACTTGTAAGCGTTTGGTGGACTAGTGCCGGTATTGTTCATTACAGTTTTCTCAAATCTGGCCAGACTATTACGGCTGATGTCTATTGTCAGCAATTGCAAACCATGATGGAAAAGCTAGCGGCTAAACAACCTAGGCTGGTCAATCGCTCCACGCCACTGCTGCTTCACGACAACGCTAGACCACACACTGCGCAACAGACGGCTACTAAATTAGAAGAGCTTCAATTGGAAAGTCTAAGACTCCTCCGTACTCCCCGGACCTTGCTCCAACAGATTACCATTTTTTTCGAAATTTGGATAACTTCTTGCAAGGGAAAAAATTCAACTCCGATGGGGCAGTCCAAATCGCCTTCAAAGATTTTATTGATTCCCGTCCGACTGGTTTTTTTAGTAAAGGGATCAATGAACTACCTATAAGATGGCAAAAGTGCATAGAAAATAATGGTTCATACTTTGATTAATTAAATATATTATATTAAAAAATATTCGACTTTTTGTTCCTCCCATACAAAACGCCAATTTCATATGTAAGGACCTAATATATAAAAAATAAGTAATTATATTAATTATTTAGGTATAAAATTTCATCAAAGTTTTATTTGAAATAATAAATCTTTACGTAATAGGTACATAAAAAAATCTTCTATTTATCTCCTATTCACTGTCTGTAGGCTCACTCATCTTTTATCTACGGCAGTTTTCCCATCGCCGGCCGGCGAGATAACGATTAACTATCGGCTTTCTCTCGCTCAAGAAACTATTCTAGCTCTACTCGCTACGAATTCATCGTTGCCGGTGGGACAATTGTCTATACCTAACAGATTTTAATGCAGCAATGGATTGAGTTATTCAAGACCCAGGTTAATATGTATGGTTTGCACTCGAGCAAATTGGGACGAGTCGCTAGTTCATAATAATCTGAGTGCGAGTTTTATAAATTTGAAATGTACAACCGTACTCTTTCGTTATTTCGCGCTTTGAATATCTATATTAGGCACCCTTCATATAAACTAGCATCCTTCGCATACATTCCAGTTAGAAGCATCAAATATGCAACACTATTTACCAAGGACGCTATGAAGGTCGATAAGTGTCCTAATGTACGCAAATTGACTTGCGGCTTCCTTGGCGAATGGCTACTTCGGGCACACGGATAGAAATATGAAAAATGGAGACTGGAAGATGATTTCAGATAGCTAGTACTCAAGTTATCATCGCATTAGGCCAAAAAAGTAATCTGTAATGATTCATAAATTCATAATTTTTTATTGCACACACAAAAATACACATAAAAAAAGTTTATAACTAAGCCAAAATGTACAAAAGGTGAGCTTAGCCCTAAAAGAGTTTTCTTACAGCGGACCTCGACATACAATGGACGTGTAAAAAAGAGTGGGTTGACAATGTGCACATATGCATATGCACAATGTGCCCTCTCAAATTTGCACGCCAGGATTGGCAAAACATGTAGAACACTTTTTTTTTAAACTTAATACCATGTATACACTCATGTTTTATGCAAATAAATTATTCTTATTCTTATTCTTTTGATAGGTCAGATAGAAAAAAAATGAATAGGTAAAACAAATTAATCTGTAATGATATTGTATTGTACTTTAAATAAATAAATAGAATCTCTGGGTTTGGCTAAAATAGCGGCAAAGGTTTGTGTCGCGTTGAAGCGTTAATAACAACATGATGGGCATTCACCATTGTTCTTGTCTACATTTTGTTTGACGAATATTTTAAAGTATAGTATTACAAGCGAATATTGAGGTCACTAATCAAATTCCCGCCCAACATCGTCTTCGCCCGAATACTTTGCGATGCACACAGTGCCTTAACACGAATATTCGCCGTGGCCCGCGAATGTAGACAAAACATATGCAATTATCAATAAATTTACCATTACACTTCATTTAGACAAGTTACCCTTCACATATATTTTAGTTTAAGCATCAAATACAGCACTATTTACGCGTACGACGATATTAAACTCGATGAGTGTCGTAATGTACGCAAATTGACTTGTGGCTTCCTCGGCCAATGGCGACTACGGACATAGTTTTGGGTTTGGTCAGAATAAAATCCACTTTAATTTTTCACAAAATTCCCACACTTTATTAGCTTGTAATATTCCATGTCTTGCCTAGACTAGTGCCACCGTTCCAATCCCCGGCCGTCGCGTTCCGCCGTCGAGCGCTCGAACCCTACTTGACAACTTGGTCTCACTCCTCATTGGTCGGTGCGCTCGACAGCGGTGGCGTGTGCGAGCGCCGATTGGCTTACGAAATAAAGTTAAATCAAACAATAAACCGGAAGTTGCCTTTAAATACATACTTTTAGGTCACGATAATACATGTAAAAATTATAATTAACAAAACTATGAATTTAGAACGAATTAAACATTTGATTAAAATATACATAAATTAACTTAGTATCTATATTAACCTTACAGCTCGGCCATCCTACTTGAAGCAAGTCCTCTCGCTTAACAATCGGACAAGATATATATTAATTATTAACTTAATGATATTAATTATTAACCTCATATCAGAAAAGCAGAAACAAAAGACCACTTCAAACGAGCAACTAAAAACTTCTATCTTGATAAATTATATACATAACTTATCAAACCATCCCTTTTATTCATATATATTTGTATGTATATATGTATGTGTGTGTGTTTTAAATATAAAACATATATTTGGAATTGTTTTTGTTATATTTTTGATTGTTTTAATTATGTACCTTACACTTTAATATTGTAACTCTTTAGATTAAGCCACTTTTATACATTCTTGCGCGCCAACTTTTTATCCCAAACCTGTCCGAGGTTGGCAGGTAGAAAATGCCTTGGCACTAAGCCCACCTTTTGTACAACTCTGTATTTATACTGTGCAATAAAGTATTCCTAACAATAATAACGATTTCACATTTATTTTTTCTTACAGTTACTATGATCTACTTGATATTTATTTTAACTATTTAGATTAGACGGTGGAGGCGCCACTGTGCCTATGTAAACATTGTCTCTGTACTAAATAATTACAAGAAATTGAAAAAGTGAAAAATATAAAGCAAAAACTTAATAAATTCATAGATAAACTGTCAGTGCACATCAACAAATGTTATTTTAACTATTTAGATTGACATTCGAATAAGTTTTAAATAAGAAGATATTATGAAAATGTTTAAAAAAAAAAAAAAAATCCGTCAGAAGAATAGGAAAACTAACAAACAAAGTGAGGTCTATGACTGTAACCTTTTGCACGCTGGGTATGAAAATACAAATCATAAAAAAAAATCGACACCATCTGAAAGATTCTACCACCTACCTAAAGGAAGATTTCACACCAAAGATATTGGAAAAAAGGAAAGAACTTAGAATTCAAGCAACGCAAAGAACAAGGTGAAAATATTGCCATAAGGTATGATAAAATCATAATTTTGAACATTGAAAATCATAAGAAGACTAGCTTTCCAAAATATTCCAAACTAAATATGCCGTCTACAAGTAATCGTAAACAAAAAAAAACAAAACTCATCACCGGAAGCTATTACAAAGATTGCACACAAAAAAAATGTTCTAAAATAATAAAAAAAAAAACAAATCCATAGAATCCTACATACAAGCACGGAATATAACAAATACACCAACAGCAGAAGTCACGAGTGACACTGAAAGTGATGACCAACAACAGTAGCAACTAGTGGTCTCCCTCCATAATAATAATAACAAACATATCAAGAAACAAAATAAAGAAGAAAACCATAACTCTCCCAAAATGGCTGGTCACCATGGGAGAAGATGACCACCACCCTCCATTTATCCACAAAAACATAAACCAAATAACATAACATATATTTGCACATTGAATGTAAGATCTCTAGTAGAAACCGGTCGACAAGAAGACCTTGAACATGCCATCCGCAACATTAAGTGGTACATAATAGGATTATCTGAGGTAAAAAAAAGAAGGTACACATATAATTGAATATGAGTCCAATATTTTTCTTTACACCGGTAAGAAGAGTGGAAGGAATGGCGTAGGATTTGTTGTGAAAAAGGAACTAAAGAAAACTATAATAGATTTCCAAGCCATATCCGACAGAGTAGCAAGACTTGACTTACGCTTTAAAAATAATAATCTGTGCTTGATACAAGTCTACGCGCCTACCGAGAAAAGAAACAAGATATTGATGGGAGATTTCAACGCCAAAATTGGTCAACGCTGTTCTAATGATTCTTCGGTGTTAGGACCATGGGATACGGGTCACGAAACAAACGAGGCAAAATGCTCATCCACTTTTGCCTAGAGAACGAGCTATACATTATGAATACTCATTTTAAGAAGAAATCGAAGAACAAAATGGACTTGGCGCTCTCCGGACGGAAACACACTTAGTGAAATCGATTTCTTCATTACTAGTAAATCTAACACTAAAGTTATACAGAATATTGAAATAGTAACGACCACACAACCAACAGACCATCGAATGGTACGGGCTACCCTATCTCTTACTACTACAATAAGAAAAGACAGAAAATCATTTAAAATTAAACGGCATGTACTTACAAAGCGGACGTCCAGTCACTCCAAACAAATTTTGTGAACTTATCAAAAACAATCACAGAAAAACCTAACATCCAAGAACAATATGAAAAGATTGACTAACAATAAAGAATGGATACAAACACTGAAAGACAATACGGAAGGAAAGATCACAAACAGAAAACATATCCTAAAAAGTCTCAACAGATTTTTACAAAAATCTATACCGCCAGAATAAAAATCAATGTCAACCTCATTACAGACCTGTTAACCAAGCTCACTTAGATGAAGTACCACTAATCTTAGTAATTAAAGTAAAGAAAAACATAAATAGTTTAAAATCCATGAAGAGCCCGGGAGAAGATAACGTTATCAACGATGTACTAAAAGCTATGTCTGAACCACTCGCACCTTTGCTAGCAAGTTTATTTAACAACATCATCCATACACAACATATTCCGGAACAATGGGAAACATCAATTATAACCTTACTCTTCAAAAAAAAAAACCCACTAAACATAAATAACTATAGGTCAATCAGCTTATTGCAATCAACGTATAAGCTATTCACCACTATAATAATTAATAGACTCAATAAAATTCTAGACTTCGAACAACCTCGTGGCAGGCTGGCTTTAGAAAGAACTATTCTACCATTGACCACATATTTACTATAAGACAAATCATAGAAAAATATTTGGAATACAGAAAAACGCTATAAATAGCCTATGTTGACTATTCCAAGGCATTTGATACAGTACACCATAACCATCTATGGAAGGCATTGATAGACCAAGGAATACCATACAACTATATTGAAAGAGGTCTCGTGGTCGCTCTCCAACAAGGTGGTCGGACCTCATCTCAAAATTGACTCAGTCCACCATTACCGACTGCTCCCGCACCGCAACTAACAGGGAACAATGGCGGCGCATTGCAAAAGCAGCAACCCAATATAAGGACCCCCCCATAACCACGACCACTCTGTCAAGAGTGACCGACTAAGAAGGGAGATATTAAAATAATGATTGAAATCCATAAACGCAGTAAAGCCACTGTCAGAATAGAAACCAAAGGCGACGTGTTCCAGCTGGAACGAGGCGTGAGACAGGGGGACCCGATTTCACCAAACCTATTTAACTCTCTCTTAGAATACATATTTAAACAACTACAGTGGTCGGGCCTTGGTATAAATATAAACAGTGAATATTTGAACCATCTACGATTTGTGGATGACATTGCCTTAATAAGTGAGACACAGTGACCTACAATATATGTTAGAGACCCTACAATATATGTTAGAGGCCAATAGAAATGTGAGTTTGTTTTCGCCTCGCATACGTTTCACCATCGTCCTCAGTTGAGTAGCACTCCTTACTCTCCCCTTTATTGTTCGACATTTCCTGAAACCTTAAAGTCAACCCATCCCACAGGGATTTGACTTTCCTGTGCCCACCTACTTGGGACTTTCCTTCTGTGGGCCCCTATCCTCGGGACTTTATTTTTTCGTACCCTCCAACCTTGGGTCTCTCCTTCTGTGGGCCCCTATCCTCGGGACTTTATTTTGTCGTACCCTCCAACCTTGGGTCTCTCCTTCTGTGGGCCCCTATCCTCGGGACTTTATTTTGTCGTACCCTCCACCTAGGGTCCTTCCACTCCGTTGCCCATCACCTCGAGCTTCTCCTGCATCCTCATCCATTGTATCTGAAACTTCCAGAAAGCAGCTTAACCGGGCAAAAAATAATAAATAAGTAAATAAATTGTCTAAACAAACCAAAAGAAAAACATTTGCCTTCCCACCCAGTTGACCTTTCAACCCATTTGACCTTTCCACCCAGTTGACCTTTCAACCAATTTGACCTTTTTACCAATTTGACCTTTCGACTCATTTCACCTTTCAACCGATTTGACCTTTTGACTTATTTGACCTTTCAACCCATTGGACCTGTTTGACATTTCGACCCATTTGACCTTTCGACCCATTTGACCTTTCGACTTATTTGACCTTTCGACCCAAATGACCTTTCGACCCAGTTGACCTTTCAACCAATTTGACCTTTTAACCAATTTGACCTTTCAACCGATTTGACCTTTTGACTTATTTGACCTTTCAACCCATTGGATCTGTTTGACCTTTCGACCCATTTGACCTTTCGACCCAAATGACCTTTCGACCCATTTGACCTTTGAACCTACATCATCGTAATACAATTGAACTACGTATTTGAGATTTTTAACACAATCTAGGTTCTATGTTATGAAAACTTGATACTAATACTAAAAAAATAATAGGATTATGCAAACATCACACAGCAAAATCCTTAAATATCTTTATAGGCATGGTTCATCAACACTATCTACCATGTAGTGATATATTAATAATACATTTATCGTTTATTATACTTATGTATTTTCTCCTATTTTTTTCTTATTTAATGTATGTATTTATTATTTATTTTTATTTCTTTTTCGTATTATCTATGTATATGCTATGATCTTTGTGCACCGTCTTTGGTGTTCCTAACATATCCTATCCATCAAAAGGTTGCCTGGAAGAGATCGCTTTAAGTGATAAGGCCGCCGATTGTACAACGTATGTGGCTATTGATTGTTATTTTTAAGTTAGTCTGTAAGCATTGGTGTGCAATAAAGTTATTATCTATCTATCACACAGCAATATCTAACCCCGTGGTAAGCTCTAAGCTCGTGTTATGGTTACTTTACATCTGATATATTATATACTAGCTGACCCGGCGAACTTTGTTCCGTCTTAGACGCTATAAATGAGCAGATTCTTGATTTCATTAAGTTAATTAAATCAAAGTCATCCTCTTTTGAATATATTTTCAGCACGCATTCAATCAATTCTATGTCAAATGTCTTAAAGTTACATTAAAAAATTTAATAATTTTATATGGTGGTTAAGTAATTTTAAATTTTCTAATTTTCCGCGCAATTTCCTTTATTTTTTTCTTTCATAAGAACCTTCTCCTGATAATAACGAACAGAACAAAAAAAAAGAATTAGCGAAATCGGTCCAGCCATTCAGGCGTGATACCGTGACCAAGGGTAATAGGGATTCATTTTTATATATATAGATAGTTTGAATATTGATTTCTTACAAGTATCAAATTGTCATCTATACGTCAATTACATAGCTATCATTTGCGTTTTGTTATTCCAAGTCTGATTCTTTTTTGTTATAACACGTTTTATAGTGACTGACGTTTCATGTCAAGTCACACGGGAACGCTGTCGAACGGGATGAAAAGTATCATAAGTCCGTCTCCTGGCTCTAAGCTACATCCATACCAATTTTCACCCAAATCTGTTCTACCGTTCTTGAGCTATAAGTGGTGTAACTAACACGACTTTCTTTTATATATATAGATATATAGATATACCTACATAAACAGATTATTAAACTCGAAGGAGAAAGTGCTTGTAAAACAAAGAAACACTGGAGCCCTTGACCGGACCCGCGCCGCTACTAGACTAAAGATCGGTTCTAGACAAGTTTTGGATTCATCGCATGTTAATTTTATTTAATTAAACGATTTCATAACCAAAACAAAGTACTAAATTGCTAGTTTGTTCTTCCGAAGTCAATAAGAAATGGTAGATAGGCAAAATTTAAAATTTAAATATATATTATTAACTGGAAAAAAAAAAAAATATACTCAATACCCATACAAAAATGGGGAAAAGGATTAAGGACTTAGTAACTAATACTGTAAACTTACATGTAATACTAAAAAGGAAATCGAAGAGATAGAGGGAAAACAGAAACGATCTACCCGTTAAAATAAAATGTTTTTAGGAATTAAATCAATACTTACGTTTTTCCGAGCCGTGGGCGTTTTTAGAAGATATGAAATCCTCTCGTCTATCCCACTTCTGACCTTTTGGGTTTGGTCAGAATAAAATCCACTTTAATTTTTCACAAAATTCCCACACTTTATTAGCTTGTAATATTCCATGTCTTGCCTAGACTAGTGCCACCGTTCCAATCCCCGGCCGTCGCGTTCCGCCGTCGAGCGCTCGAACCCTACTTGACAACTTGGTCTCACTCCTCATTGGTCGGTGCGCTCGACAGCGGTGGCGTGTGCGAGCGCCGATTGGCTTACGAAATAAAGTTAAATCAAACAATAAACCGGAAGTTGCCTTTAAATACATACTTTTAGGTCACGATAATACATGTAAAAATTATAATTAACAAAACTATGAATTTAGAACGAATTAAACATTTGATTAAAATATACATAAATTAACTTAGTATCTATATTAACCTTACAATAGATACACGAAACATGAAGACTGGAAGGGTTAATTGAAGTAGCTATTGAGTCAAACTATCTCTGTGCCTATATCCAACCAAATCTATTGTGCTGATTGTGCGGGAACAGTTAAGGATAAGGGACTCAATACTCAATTAATTTAATGCTGTTTACACATTGGTTGCTTTAAATCTATGACATAGTTATTGGATTGTACCTCTATATGCAATTTCACAATGTGGTCCACATTGTGTGGCGTTACAAGTGGGAGGTAGACTGAGGATATTTTTATATAGAATTGGTACCTAATATATGTCACGATATTCATTATTTAATTATTATTAAAAATAAATATAAAATCACATAAAATGAATATAAATAAATTCAAAATTATATTTAAAACAAAATGTCATTTAATGAAATTTAATTAAAGTCTAAATTAAAATTTAATTAAATAAATATATATGTATATTGAATCGATTAATATAAATATTATGTGTCTTTAATTATCTCATAAGAAATTCATCAGGACCTTGACTGGGAAAACGGCTATGTCCATGACATATTTTACTCAAATTTGGCTTTGCTCGAAATGCATCATTTAACCGCGATAAAGAATAGCTTCAGCATTCGATTTCAGCATAAATGTGTAATACATTGAAACGAATAGCTTTAGTGATAAGCTAGTGCATTTTATATAATTTTTCCAGAGAAAATTTGAGTTGAAATAATTTACAGAATTAACACATCACAGATTATCTTATGTATAAATTAATTATCACTACATAAATAATCTACAAAAATGTAACCCTAGACGAAATACGACTGTCAGTCTGCCCCTTTAAACCCAAATATACAACACTATTTACAAGAAGGGCTTTATTGAGGTATAAGGGAGCGTCGTAATGTACGCAAATGGACTTGCGGTTTGACTTGGGCTACTTCGGACATTGACACTGACCATGAAACATAATTCCAAAATATTAATAATTAAGTTTTTTTTGAAGTGAAACTTCTGTAGAATCGTTGTGATTTCAAACCGGATGCAACGGAAAAAACGACAGGTAAGCCAATCTTAAACGCAAGCAAGGTTAAGCAACTTTGCGCGACGCCAGTACTTGGATGGGTGACCGCCCGAACAAAATCTTTTTGCACGGTATTTTCTTTTGTTATTTTTATTTATTTAA
Source organism: Gymnoscelis rufifasciata (assembly GCA_929108375.1). Lineage (NCBI taxonomy): Eukaryota > Metazoa > Arthropoda > Insecta > Lepidoptera > Geometridae > Gymnoscelis > Gymnoscelis rufifasciata. Next base: position 4,350,838 of record OV815320.1, read on the forward strand.
GTTATTCTTTTTGTTACAATAAGTGTAAAAACTGTTTAAATAGAGGTATAAGGAACCCTTGGCGTATGGGACCATCTTATACTTATAAAATTTATTTTATTAGTTTTTGCAATCGCATCATTAACCTGTGTTCTATTCTTATTTTTTCTTTTTACAGGACTACCGGTGCATCGATAAAAACTATATTTTTGGTTATAAATTCGTTAATACTTAAGAAGTTTAGTATACGAACGTATATTCTTCTCTTTAACTATATCCGATATTTAAATGAAAATCCGAAACGTTACTGTTAGCTACTTTTCTCTAACCCAGCCATGAAATTGAATAAAAATATCGGAATTTCACATGCATTTCATCAGTAGGTATTAAGTGTTTTTAATTATCCGATGATCATAAAAATGTGTGAGAATTTAGTTAAGATATTTTTCATGTCAAAACCTAAGAGCCAATTAAAATAAATGACTGTTTGGACGAATTATACTCTACCTATAGCGCTATAAATGGACTAAAATGTAATGTAGAAAGTAAAACCTGAGAAGATGACTTTTAAAAAACATGTCGTAACCCCTACGGCATGTTTTTAAAAGTAATAGAATACAACTTTTTTATTAGTACGTTGACAATTTTTTAACTTGGACATTCGATTTTGACAATATTTTGCAATATCCTCACAAATTTTCGTAAAGATCGGAGGTACCTATACCATTGCTTATCCAACCAATATTTCCGTAAACACTTCAAGCCTTAGTAATTGTTAACCACAATAGCTGATGTGTGTGAAAGGACGTATGAAAGAATTCCAATTAACTGATCGGAACATGTAAGGGCTTTTCACGCGACCCATGAGTGTGGCTGATTGGGTGAGCAATTGTTTTAACAAGATGATGTTTTCAATTATCTTTGTGGAAATTGGAAATACTGTCTCTTCGTATCGCAGTAAGTTACCAGGTTACAAAGCCCCTATATTTTATAACATATTATTATTAAAGATGAGTGTTAATTATTTATATCAAATAAACGATTTATGATTATCTATCTATATATAAAAATTAATTGCTGTTCGTTAGTCGGATTTATCTTATCTTAGTCTTGAAATGTTCGTGGAGGTCTAGGGAAGGTTTGAAAGGCGAGAAAAAATCTAATAATTGCCGGGATTTTTTTATACCCGTGCGAAGCCGGGGCGGCCCGCTAGTTGATTATTAAAAATGAATGTCAATAAACTATGTCATATGGGGAATAATCGATTAAGTATTTAAAAATATTTTTTAAAAATATTTTTATGCGATGGACCATTTAGGATACATCGATTTAAAGTTACGTAACAAACATTTTTACCATAATATTACCAATATTTTACTTTAATAGCATTTAAAACTGTAAAAAATTACCTAAAACTTAAGTCGCAGTCAAGAAGTTATATTTTTTCATAATTTCAGCTTGTTGACATAGCCATTATGTCATTCTTATCAATCAACCTACCTTTGACAACCATAATAATTTGTACCATCGTAAATCTTTGTAAAACTCGGCCATTCCGATAATGGAGTCATCATTGCTGCTAAAGCGCACAGTTCTGGCATGCCACGGACAGACAAACAGTTTTATTATGCTGATTTAACGGCCTGTGTTTTTGGAAGATACGGTATAACAGTAACCATGTAAATGTAATCGTACAAAGTAAGGTTTTCAGAGCTTTTTTATATGTTTTTACAGTGATATGTAGAATCGTCATGAGATATCTGATTTATCTCAGATACTGTCTTAAGATATTTCACAATGCTATGTTTTGAAATCTGTGTGGTAAAATTTTCAGACTTATATAACTATATACTGACGTAAAATATTCAGATAAATAAATAAATATTTCCGGACAAACCTCACTAATAAGCAGTGGTGGATTTACAAATTTTCAAGGTATAGGCTAAATAGTTTGCCGCCCTTGCCTCAACAATTGTCATATCATACATTATTTTTACAATGCAACAATTTCATTGAAATTGCACGTAAAATAATTTTGCGGTATATTTTTAAGGCGAATCGGTAGAAATTTGCTACTCTCGGAATGCGCAATGACAAGACATCAGAAAACCGTCATAGAAAAATCTTTTTGATTTCTATGAGGTAAAAAAAATATCGTTCCCCAAATTTGCCGCCCCAAAAATCTGCCACCCTAGGCTCGAGCCTACTCAGCCTGCTGGTAAATCCACCGCTAATTAAGATATAATTATAACAAACAATGTTATTTTTATCTATTAAATTGTTGCAGCTGTAGGACGTCCACAGCTGGAAATAAGCCATAGTCATAGATTTCTGACTGATGTGGCTATTCCCATATACAACAACTCTTTGTCTACTAGGTATACTAGACTTTTGTTAGGCCACAATCCAGTTCATAAATTCTTTATTGCACTTAAAATAGATACATGAAGGTTTAATTACAACAGTCATGTCCAAATGCGAACCCCTATAAGAGTTTTCTCACAGCAAACCTCTGATGAAGACATGGAATCAAAATAAGAGTAGGTAGCGAAGTAGTGAATATCCAATTTTAAATTATGTGGTTATCCCATCTACATCCAACCCTTTATTTCTTGGGCATAATAGGTCTTTGTGTGACCACAACCTCTCATGGAAAATGATGATTTGACCGCGTATGGACCGAAGAGTCTAGATTGGTTTCCCGTCAAAAAAATAATTTTAATTCCATTCATACCCACTCCCTATCTTTATTTGAGATTCGTTGTGCAAGACGCCCTTAATCTTTATTTCTGTTTGAAATGTTGACCTTATTCAGTTCAGCGAAGCTTGGCATTGAATGGGACGTGTCTTGTTTAATTCAATGTTTTTTAGATAGAAGAAAGTAGCCCCCACCAGCTTCCGTTTCCAACTCGATGGATTTTCTTCTGTTATTGGTCTTACCTGAAAGGAAAAAGGGTCTTATTAATTAAACGAATTAATAATAGATGAAATTTACATTTATTTAAAACAGACTATTACATAAATACGAGATGTTAGGCCATTTAATAAACAGGTTGAACTATGTCATATACGAATTGAACACAATATAATTTTTATTTATATTTATTTTTGCCGGACTACTCACACAGGATCACCTTACCCTAAACTAAGCAGAGCTTGTACTATAGGTGTAAGGTGACTGATATACTAAATAGATACATTTTTTTTGTAAATACATACTTATATAATACATAGAAAACACGTACATGAGTGCAACGACGTACTTGGCAGTACTTACAGTAGATTAGACTGTAGTTTTTTTAAAGCTAATTCTAAGTTAAAATGTTATAAACAATACAATGGGGTTATTTCATAGTTTTCACGCAGATGAACTTTGTCACTCTACAATATACTAAAACCGAGTAATAAGATACTATTCACGGAACATCAACTAAGTAGATGATATGTTAATGTACACGAAGTAGGTTAACAATGCAATAGTGTGTTTAACCGTTGAACTGTGTCTGTAACCAAATCAACCGTCCACATCATTGAGCATATGAGAACTGCGACTTATGTATGCTTTGTATAAATTTACATATTATATCATACATTATTATTCTTATATCCTTGCACATCGAAAGCTGTCAATCAACACTACTGAGTCTACAAGTTCTACTACTCGCTTTGCTGCTTTTCATCAACATTTTCATCATATTTATTTCAGCTGATACGACGGAGACTGACGTTATTTGATTACATTTTTATATAAATGTCGTGTCTGTTTTCTTACATAATAATAGGCGAAATAAGCAAAATTCCTAAACAGATTTAAGGCATGGTTAACCATGTATATTAATGATACATTTATCGTTTATTATAATATTATACTTTGTAAATGTATGCTCTCCTATTTTTTCTTATATAATGGAATATAATATACATAGATTGTCCGGAAATATTTATTTATTATTTATAAAATATCAACACCGACATCAAAACTAGACGAAACAACAGATATTTTCATTCATCGAAATACTTACAAAAATAAATATTTCAGGTTTGTCTACGTACCTCCAATCCCAATTGTCAGGCACGATCTGGTTGTAAATCAACGAGTCAAGAAGGTCTAGATCCCCTAAAGTCCTCCAGATGGATCGGTTTGATTTATCTGAATTTTTCGTGATATAGCTTATCTAGAGTTACGGATTTTGTCTCGCTGACAAACTATTTCTGGACAAATTGGAAATTTAGTGCCATTTTTGATCGTGAAAAATGAAAATAAAACTTTCGCTTTTAAAATATTGGTAGAGATTGAGTGCCTTTACAATGCGTTGCGAAGAGACAAAATGAAGAACACTATTGTGCGCTTCAAACGTTATATGTACCTGGGTCAAAAATCCTTCCTCTTTTAATTGTTTGAGACATACATGGAAGAAAACCTTCATTTTCTATACGATAGCATATAAATTAAGCTATGAAAAGACGCCAAAAACTAGTCTACTTATAATATTTAAAAAAAAAATAGTACCATAATATGCACCAAAATACTTCTTTTAATACATTGACAGAGTATAATAATAGATCGAGTATGTTTACAATGCTCGTAATTCGTTATCGGGAAACTTGCCGAAAACCACAGGTACTAGTGCGAAGTAACATAGGTACTCCAAATAACACAACTGACAGCCATACGTAAAATGTACGTATAATGCAGACGCGGACTTTAAAATCTATGAAAGAGCCTGTTTTAACACAATTCATTTCATCATTGCTTAAATTTAGAATGTAGCATGCGTGTAAAACCTTTACATGTTTATATTGATGAGCAATTCACAAAGAATATAAATATTATAATCTACACTAATATTATAATGAGGAAAGATTTGTACCTATTTTTTATATTTGTATGTTTGTAATGGCTCAAAAAGTAATGGGCCGATTAAAAAAAATATTTCAACAATAGAATGCTACATTCTTCCAATTTGACATAGGCTACATTTCATTTTGAAAAAAATTAAGGTTCCTTGGTAAAATTTGAACAATGTAAGCGAAAGTGTAGAAAAATGAGTCTTAAAATGTCTTTCGTCGAATGCGCTGCCGAAACTATTAGCGATAGAACAAAAGTATTTCAGTTTTAGATAGTCCATTTATTGAGGACGGCTATAGGCTACTTTTACCGCGGAAATATACGACGTCTCTGCGGGAAACTCCGAAAACGCGGGCAACGCCGCGGGGTTTATAGCTAGTTAAAAATATTTGTATAACGTATAAAAACATCCGAACAAAACAATACAACAAAATAAACAAAAATCGAACCCCCAGTACTCCATTGACCAGTTTAATAATTTTAAAGATTTTCTTTTATTCGATTTAAAATAAGCTACATGTTTAATTTAAATAATCCTGTCTACATGAAAGCGCCGCCACAGCACTTATTATTAAAAGAAGATCCCATTTTGCTTACATTTGCTCTACTAATCCAAGTAATAATTAAATTCCATTAGCCTCCCATTACTACAAAATAGCGAATAGTTCCCGGTATCTCCCTCAGGAACTTCGTGTACAGAACATTTTGCAGCATTAATGCGAACCACGTTTTAATTAAAACAAAACGGTTGAGGTCCTCCATGTTTGTCATAAGTTGCTGAGCAACTCAAGTGTATATTAAATTATGTTTTCTTTAGAGCTTTATGATTAATATATGAAAATATTTTTCTACTATTTTGAGGCTTAAGCTGCTAAGGGTTCGCAAACCGGGTATAGTTATTTAATTGGATTATTTATGTGGGTTCATCTTTTTTCTTTTTTTACAAAACTTGTGAAGTTCTTGTGAAGAAAAAAAAATGTGAAAATTTGGATTTGTTAAATTATTTGTAACGGTTTGTTATACGCGTCAAGCGATAAGACCTCCAAACTATCTGTCTGATGCGCTTATAAGTGTTAATTTAGTTAGTTATTTGAATATTTAGAACATAAGTAGTTAGTAAGTTAAGTAGTTAGTTTAGATGCGTGATTGATAATTGATAACTATAGTGTCTTGATAAATCTGACATAGGCTCGAGACACTATGAGGATAAGCCATTGTTAAAGTATATTTTACGAATAAAGAAATTATTATTCATATTACACACTAACAAACTGTGTTATTTGGTTGCGGTTGAGTAAGGAAGCTCTAACAATTGACTTGATGCTGGACACCAATTTCGCTATTTACATATTCGAAGTGCACCTCGATTATGAAATCCTGAATAGGATTGGCTATCAGAATTGTTGAGGTTAAATTGTCCAATAGATAACAAAGATTATGCTTGTAAATTGCTTGTTTGAAATTAAATTCAGAGTAAATTGCTTGTGGTTCAAACAGTTTTAGCTTTTTTCAAGTTACTATTAAATTGCATAGTTTGACGACCTCTGTGGCTCGGTACGCGAAAGCCGCAAGGCGGAGGAGGTTGCGGGTTCGACTCTCGCCGCAAGACCAGATTTTGTGTGATTTACAATTTCTGGTTTCGGGTCTGGGTGTTTTCTATGTATAATATGTATGCATTAAAAAAAATGTATCAATGTAGGAATCAGTCGCCCAACACCCATTGTACAAACTCTGTTTGGGTTAGGTAATGCTATTCCTCTGTAATGTTAATTGAGAGTTTGTGATCAGCAGTTGTTGATTTGTATAGTATGTATTTATAAATAGTTCAGCAATTCACAGTATGCTTAAACGTAAAACTAAGATTGAAATGTCATAATAGCCAGACATCTTCTGTAATTTTAGTCATATGATATCTTAGTTAAGTTTAAGCATGTTGTGGGTTGCCACTATCATCTAGGTAAAATTTTCTAAAAACCAAAAATTTATTATATTCTTTGTTTATTTATTTATTTATTATATATTTAATAAAAAATATGTGTTCATCCCCCTTCTCGGACAGAGTATGTTTGCTCTTCGATATCTGAGCGCAAAAACCGTTTTAATCCTCTAGAGGATAAAGTAAATTTAAATTTAGAACATAGTGAACATAGTGCACCAAGTTTGTGCAAAACATCATGAAAACTATTTACTTCTGCCTTCATGGTGAAGAGTTTATTACAGAACTATTTGCAATAAAAAAAACTCAAACTCATATCCTTCTTGGGTTTTGTTTTTATATGTTTTAGACACAGATTAATTATTATTTAAATAATCTTGAGGTTTCTACTGTTTTGAGCTGAAAGTTAGTTACTTTCTAGGTGAGGTGCACTCGAGTGCAAAGATGTTTTACCTTGTGAGCTTTTGATTAACTTACGCTCAGGATTCTAATTTTGAAAGCTCGCTCGTGATTATAAATTGGAATCCTTCACTTGATCGGTCATCAAAATCGAGCACTTTGCACACTTGTATAACAAATAACCATTGTTTTCTAAATGACCTGAACATTTACCAGCATGCTCATGTAATTTAGAAAACAAACATTGTTTTGCAATTACCTACTGTGAGGGTATATAGAAGTGTAGGCATTCATCAAACAAAATTTTATATTACCAAGGCATGACTACTTGACCGTACCTAAATTAAGGGTGTTATAGCTCTCCACATCACCAGGACACTTAAACGTCCTAAATTACCTACGTTAAAGGTTTAGCCCTACGTATAAATTATACCTACGTAGGTAGTAAAAGCAGTTGTTTGGTGTTTAGTGTACTTTTAGGGCAGAACTGGGTGGCTCCAAATGCGTCTTTAGTGGGGGAACGGCCATTTAATAAAAGATTTGGACTTTTAATGCCAAATTGTCTAAACAAATTTCAAACAGATGTCTCGCATAGTTAAGCTTAGGGATAGCCCTAGGGCTAATGTCACTCTGAGATTACCGAGTAAAATACACTCATTTTAATTCGCTTTATAATATTAGTCTAGAGTAAATAACATTTAATTAGAGCCATTCTTTGTTACTTATATTACAGGTTTAATCGGTATGGCTTAACTTGGTATTTAAAATTTTAATAACTTTTACAGTTATATAAGAATAATAAGGTAAATGAATAAAAAATTGACTGGTACTTAGATTATTAAAAAAAAATTACACATATTTTATTGTTTTTTCTTGAAACGTAAAATTAAGACGATACAGTCCATTATTGAAGTTCGGTATGTTTGCTTTCGTGTACGCTTTCATGCAATTTGAACAAAATATCCGTCACAAGAAAACTTTTTGAAACTTTTTGCCGTATTGCTTGGCAGTGTGTCATAAAATTAATAAAGAGAGAAATAGGTTTTTAGTAATTTTGGACGGGCAAAAAGAGAGAATTACCATTTTGTTTATGTAGTCATCATGCCTAATATATTTAAAATACAAAAACCAAAATAGTTCCAAACCACGAAAATAATATAAAATCCAAACAAACATATGTTTTTTAACGAAAAACATTTTCTGAAGCAACTTAATTATGAAGCCTACGCGAAATGTTCAACATTGAAATCATTTCATCACAATGGGAACAATCGCCTCACATTGTAAAATCATTTATCATTTACACAAAACTCCGGATTATTGCAATAAAAAATAAATTGGCAATACATACATTAAAGTGGGTATTGTTCGTGCGCCCTATGGGACACTTACGCATGGAAATGTTCTATTTATTGCGGCACGTAACGTTTAATTTGAAAAATGCGTTATCGTATCGCCATGATATTGCATGGATGGCCGTTATAACAAACTTGGATGTTATATTGGATGTAAATATGACGATATAAAAAACAATTACTGACTGTTATAAATGTGAATGTAAGTTTGTTTGTTACGCTTTCACACGCTGGCTATCTAACGAAAACTATATTTATGAAACTTTTAAACAAAACAGTATTTATTATTCTTGGAGGTTTGAAATGTGTCTCCTGCTTCACAATCGCCAGGTAAAATAGCAAATGTTTAAAATATAGAGTTATCAAATCAGATATCAAATGTCAGTGACTAACAGACAGAGATTGCTATATATTACAACCAATGACTATTTATTCGGAGTTGGTGTAACAAGCCTATATATACATGTATAACAATATAGTTATGGAAAAATGTATGATATAGAGGGGTGTATCATTATACCGCGAACATAATCATTTTATACTTACTTAGTATAAAATGAAGAAGCTTGTGTTCTTGTAAGCTGCTCGACGGATTTATTTATTTACATTAATGCTGACCTCGTGGTAGCTAGACAGTTTGTTTCGTCCCAAAAATCTAAGTAGGTATAAACACCGAAACTGTTATAAAGTAAGTACTATTGGGATTAGAATCAGGCTTTTATGCCTAATAAACACGAGTTATCGCTCAATTGACACACTCTGCGAAAGTAAAACTGGAATTTGCTTTATTTGACTCCGACTCGCTCCAACGTATCAATTTCGCTGAGTGATTTTTTACAACTAAGCCCCTCGACATTAAGTGGCAACAGTGGCAAGGTTAATTTTTAAATACGATTTTAATGTATCTTCTATTTTTTTATAGCTAGCGTTGATCATTTCTAGTTACTTATCCACTGCTGGGACACAGGAACTTCTCTTTTGACGGGATAGATTAAACCTTAATTCACCCGCTGGCCAAGTGCTGGTTGTTGAATGGAACATGTTCTTCAAACTCGTCAAAGTACTTAGAACATGCCGGTTTCAAACACAACCTTCAGAATGAAAGTCGAATGAGTTCCCACTTAGCCAACATGGCTGTTAGAATAGAATAGAATAGAATATACTTTATTACACACCAAATGAACAATACAATATGAAATTAAAACCTAACCTAGAATGCGTAATGGGCGGTTTTATTGCTAAAAGCAATTTCTTCCAGACAACCGTGGATGGAGAGAAAAAAGATTACATACTTTATGGACGGTGGCTTAAACAATATTAATTATGTTAGCTAACTAGTAATAAATTATCGTTATTAACGCTATCTATGAATTTCATCAACTATTATCTAAGGTACTAGTCTTATAAGTTTTTAGGGTAGGTGAAGTAATTAGGATCTACATAATTAATTTATTAATTGAAGAATTCCCCGAAATTATTACTTTTTTGGGAGTATTTTCATTAAGGTATTCCGGGAAGTTAAATAAGTTTTTGGGTTGCTGAGCAATATCATATTCTTGAGTAAAGAAAGCTTCAGATAGCAACTAGGCTTTTAAAGGTTAAGAGGTTAAGATTGTCCTGAAACTTTGAAAGAAAATTTTACTTTGATGATTTATGACAAATAAAATAAATCATAATATTTCTCCGAACGTAATTTTAGAATTAATATAAGTTTGACTTTAAGTTAGCTAACTGAAAATTAAATAATGGATATTTATCTTTAAAGTTGATAAAGTTGTTAATTAATCAAAGAGAATATCTCTATATTATGAATATTGCTGAAAACTCTACATTTCAAAATATGCAAATGAAAAACATAAGTTTAAAAACAGTTAAGCTTGAATGTCTATCTATAGAATATAACAGTCAAATAGAACTAAAATCTGTCTGATGATGAGGTCGTCATAGATTAGTCTGCAGCTATATAAACATACTAGTCGACCCGACAGACGTTGTCCTGTCCCACGTCTCAAAAAACAATATCCAGTTGACCGTATTGTGAATCTAAACCATTCCCAGATCCCCTTTAAAAACAAAGGGCAAGCTATGTTTAGTTTCGGGTTAGGTTTCGAGTAGGTATGCCGTCTGAATAGTCCAATAATAAATAATGTTTCATACGCAGTATTCATTACAAGAGTACTTTTTTTTTACGAAAAATTTACCCCCATATTCATAAAAAAAACACATTTTATATCAGGTTTATAGGAGGTTAATAAATCGATTGATAATAATAAAAAATGTTATTATAAAGCTAAATAAGTGTTTAATTTGCTTAATAACCGTTCAAAAGCTTTTCGCCCTGGTCGCAAAATAAGGCCTGGTCGCAAATTAAGGTTATTGTGTGTTTAAGCCAATTCAGTGATATTAGCCAGAGCGTTATAATTATTCAGATTACAATAAAATCCTTTTCAGGACACTATATAGGTTCACTCTATATCAACTGTACGTGCCTTGGTGCGTAGAAATAGCCAACGGACAAAATATTACCAATCCTGAAAATGGTAGGGTCAGACCCTTTATTTCTGGTTTTGCTTGGGTATAATGAAAAGGTATGGTTTCTGTTGTAAAACTAGGGCTGAATTATTGAAATAATCAAGAGAAAACTTAGAATTGTGAAACTTAACTTAATATTATTGCTGACGAGTTTGTTTCATTTTAAATATCATAAGATTTATAATCTTAGGAACAACTGGTCCTCTGAACTGGACTCTTAGATAGCCTATTCATCGAGTAAGGCTATATGGTACTTTTACCTGCGGGTAAATGTCTATCCCGCGAGAAAAACAATAAAACAAGGGCAACACCGTGGCGTAATAAGACACAGTCAACAGCTAAAGTAAGTGATCAAATTCAACGCTTCAAAACATCTTTTTTGATGTGCCAGGTGTCACAAATTATACGAATGTGTCAATTTCAAATATTGTTTTTAATTGTTCAAAGAAAATTATCATAATAACACTGAGGATCGGACAGTATGTGATCACTTTCTTGACACGTTATTTGTTCCTTTACTTCTCACAAACTACAATAGTCTTTAGCTTTTGACTGTATTTACTGTTTATTGTATTTTGGGACAGTAATACTCCGGGGTTTACTAAGTGATCAGAAATGTGGAGATACGTAGGAAAATACCACATAGAACCGATGGCAGTTGGGACAAAATAAATAAATAAATAAATAATAAATAAATAAATTTTATTCAAATATTAACAAAATTCACTTATAACTATAGGTATAAAAATGTTTAAAATAGGTATGGAATACATGAGCCTGAACTAGGGTAATCCTGTATCTCAGGCTAAAAGACATATACAATAGGCTAGATAAATCTACTAATAAGCAGTATTTATAAAAACGTCAATATAACAAAAAAAAAAAATATTGATTAATTAAAATAACTTAGGTAAGTAGTAAATATTATATAAACATGCTGTGCAGCTGAGTTTGCAAAAATAGAATGTGTGTTAGTAGGTAAAACTGTGTTAGTAACTGTTGCACTATTACGTAATCATTATTATAGAAACCAAATCACTGATTCTATTTTTTTGGAGTCCCGTAATCTATGGAATTAATGTATCTACTTTCCGCCAATGTTTTTGCTGGACATTCAGTAGAACCAGTGACGTGTCCACATGGTTTCTTAAAGCGATGACATGTGGCACATTTTGGCTCATCCCCCTTTCTAGTGCATTCCTTCACGTTGTGGCCTTGGTCACCACAGTGGCCGCAAGTGTATATGGTCTCCCTGCATGTTTTGGCCGCGTGACCGTACTGTTGGCATTTATAGCATCTGGTCACGAGTGTAAAGTCTCTGATAGGACAAGAAGACCAATTAATAAAAACCCTTTCGTTATTAATTAAAGCTCTCCGAATATCTGCAGAAACTTCAATGATGAAATTGCAGGAATCAGAATCTTTCCTGCCTGATTTATGGCTGATTTTCACGGCTGACAGAAACTTTTCCAAGGATAGTTCTTTTGTTGTATCGGCCAAATTTTGTTTGTACAGGCACATGAAAAAATCTTTATCCTGCATAGATGTGGGCACCCCTAAGACGACTAGTCGAGGTCTACGCTTGTAAGGCTCGTCAACTGAGAGGCCAGAGTTCTTGATCTGCGTCAGATTCCTCAACTTCTCAATATCGTCCCGGGTCTCTGTGCTTATAATAACTCCACCGTTCCTTGTTTTTCTTAGAGCTCTAACTTGTAGTTTCATCTCTTGCGGCCGAATTATTTGTTGGACTATGGATTTTGTTTCGTCACTGGTTTTCTGTTTGTCATTGGGGTAAATGGCTACAGAGCTTAGGTTCAATGGCTTTAAAAAACTTTTTGAGTCCTTTTTAACCATGTCAGCAAAAGTAGAAGGACTCAGAGCAGATGTTTCAGTAGCAGACACACGTTTTTTAATATCCTTTAGTTGTTCCGATATTGCGACTTGCTCCTCAAGGCTGTTGACAGCGTCGTGTGCTCTAATAGCTTTAGTTTTAAGGGACTGGTACTGCACTGCCATCATAGAAACGCCGTGGTTGACTTTTCTACACAGACTACTTATGCGTAGTTTATGGTCTGTGTTCAGTTTTCCTCCGTCTGTTGCAATAGCGCACACTTCGTTCAGGCACTGGTCTATAGATGACATCCAGTTCTGGATTTCGGGCGTTGAGATGACTTCCAACTCATCAGGGGGCGCAGGCGCCGGCGCGGGCGGCGCGGCGGGGCGCGGGGTGGAGGGCGGCGTGCGAGCCGTCCTACTACTCCTATCAAAGGGGCTGTTCATTTTCGTTATATTACAGTTTTTTTACATTTGAAACATTTCCACAAACTAATGCACTCAGTAAAATACAAGTCAAAGTATGACACAGATAGCTTTCGAGGTCACAATTCAGCAAAATTAATTAATAATGATATTTGTTGAAAGGCACGTCTGTTCAGCAAAATGGTCAGAATGATTAAAAGTAAGAATACCTAAGCGCAATACCTAATAACGTATTATTTTGCTATTTTCTATGCAGCAACTCAAATACGACGTCAACACGTTGAGTTCAACAAAGTTTACACAAATAATTATATGTTTATGTAGTGAATTACATTTTGAATCCCGGTGGAAAATGGGCTGCTTTTTATCGCAGGATAATTATTTATTCCCGTGAAACTCTTAAAAAGAGGGCAAATGAAGGAAAACTACCTTAATTAAGCTATTATAGGGTTATATTGATTTGTTACTTTGCGATTGTAAGTTTCTGGTTATCCAATAAATAAATAAAAAAAACTAGTCAAATATTTATATGGCTACAATGATTAACGCCAATATTCATAAAAACTCCTCATCCTCATCACCCTATTAACGTTCCCACTGCTGGGACACAGAGACTTCTAACATAAAAAACTCCTATTTCCGGCTAATATAGCTAAATAAGCTACACAGGCTTATTGCGTGTTTGTACAACACACAATAAGCCTTTTTATGCCTTATTTTAAGACTATTCAAAAAATAAGTGTGACGAGCATTTACTTAACGAATTTGTAACTCATTTAGGTTCAAAAATAAAGTTCTTATCAAACATTCTATAAACCTCCTGAAAGCCTGTTATAAAATGAGAAATATATTCGTGAATACTAGTACAATAGTAAACAATTTTAGTGTAGAAGATAGGAGGCGTCCATATTTTGCTCAAAACTTATAAATGTTCATAACTTAAATCAAATTTGCTTTAAGTTATATGACATATCGTAATATATTCTAGTATTAGGCTTGCCTGTTCAAAACGGATTTCCGATGTTAATAACTCAGTAGTTCTGTGTCGTTCTATCATCTTCAATGACTCAAATCGGTCCGGACAGATCGCTGAGAACCCGGGCTCATCCGGTGTGTCTACGTAGATGAGCACGTTGGCGCCAATTTACGGATTAGGTCGTGTGTTTGTCGTTCGATAAGTCAAAGTCAAAGTCAAAACGTTTATTTCCTTAGAAGCCTGTGCTTACATGGACAGGTAATGGTTTATGAAACATGGTTCATTGCTTAATAACATTTTGTTTTGCATTTAAGGAAAAATATTTTATTTAGGCAAATAAACGACAGAAATATCATGCTCAATTGATAGTGATTTGATTATTTAGGTAAGGGTACAATATTCTAGTACTCTTTTATGTATAGCAACTATTCAAATATCCTGTGAAACTATTGGTATATTTTATTCTTTTTGACTGTGAAAAATAAATTAAACATACATACTTTTTTTCGGAATCATTTTACGAAATGATTAGATCAAATTGATTCGTTCGATCTCGATTCGCGCAGGCCTAATGCTCATTGCTAATCACATCGCGTATCCCTAGTACAGCTAAGAATTACAAATTTAATTACTCGGTAAGCAAAGGAGGTGTCTTATCGATCTTAAATATTGATATTAATGTAAATATCAAATCGTGGCTTAATAGTCTTGACGGAGTTTACAGTAATTGATAGTTACGTTTGGTTTTCTTTACAGCAATTCATGCAATAATCACCACGAATGATCGCCTTTTTGTCACATTTATTATTGATTTTGTTAACTTTAAGGTATTTTTGGTTTTTATTTTGTAGAAAATAAACATTTCTCTCTCTCTTTCAATAAAGATTAATTAGAAAATAGTCTTTATTTTTTTTAAATACATAATTCTATATTGTACCATCTGATTTATGTCAGTATTATCGAAATGGCGAAAGTTCTGCCATGAAAAACTCTCGTAAAAAGTAATTTTTCAGGTGAAGATTAAAGGGGACCGAGAAGGTAAGTCATTACGTGCAAATGAAGTCGTGTTTGAAAAGGCTTATTTGGAAACTGGCGATGGAAAGTCAATTTTTATTGGGTGTGAGCAAGGAGAAAGGCTTGAGGGTGTTTGAGTTGAGAAATTGTTTACGGTCTGTTTTCACGTTCTAAATTGGGGTTTCCGTCCGTGAGTGGCTTGTGAGCCTATAAAGAGAGACCAAACTTTGAAAAACATTTAGGGTCTGGGAACGAATAATAAATGTATAGCCTATACGGAAATTAAAGTAGTTCAAATTTGCCTGAGTGCTTGAATAAAATTTGGGTGTTCCACGGCCATGTCAAGACGACTTCATTTTTTATTTTAAAACAACTGAATTCAAAGATTTTTGTAAAATGTTCAATCCAATAATTGATACCGCCAAATTGTGAATAAACCCGTAACACAAGCTTTAGACCCAGTGCAAGATGTTGTTGTGTGGATTGTCCGGTAATATTTAAATTTAATTTTTATACTGTACATTATTTATTATTATTCACTTTATTATATCATGCAATGTCAATAGATAAATTATATTATGTCTTGTCTTGTCTTGAGTTAAAATAATAATAAAAAGTTGTTATGAACAAGTAAAAGGACTTCAACTTTTAGAGTAAATACATATTCATTATGTTGAAGATGCCATATTCAGGGAATTTTATTTCAGTCACCAAAAACTATTGTTACGATTTATCACAATATACCTATTTCGTAAAATAGGTGTGATTTTTTTACAATTTGAGAGGTCCGATTTACGGTTCATCATTCAAATTAAAAAAATCTATGAATGCAGTTTTATTTTGTTTTTAAAATAAAAATGAATTAATGTGTACTACTCCTACGGTTCTAAGGTCCTTTCCATTCACGTGGCATGGCTGTGGGACACCCTGTATACTTCTTATTTAAAGTAGAAATAGACAACGTCTTTCATTAATACCCCCCATGAAGAAATTTATTCAAAACAACTACTAAAAAGACTGTCTAAAACAAAGCCTAGAAATTTATTTTAAGTGCAACTTTTTTGTTACCTGATAATAGTTTGGCGTGGGTAGTCAATTAACCTTTACAAAACTCCCAGTGGAACGGAACATAGCTATACCTACCTACCTACAGGCCTTAGTTGTGTAATGGTTATTTAATAGAACCAGGACTCATATAAATGTGACCCATTTCCCTTTGAATCTAGAGATTTATACGGCGTCATAAATCCAGCTGAATTTTTGAATTACATTAGGCACGTTCTTTTTGTAAATTCTTTAGTAGGATCTGCGAAAACGTGGTACAGTCAACAGCAAAACTGATGAATTAGTAATAAATTAATTAAAAATTTAGAGATTATTGTAGTTTATTTTATGTAAAAATAACGTGTCATGATTACATTTATTTGGAACCTCGGTGTTATTTTGACTAATTAAAACTTCATTTATAACTGACAGTTTGGAATAACTTGCTATAATCTGGCACGACACGATAAGAAACATTTTGAAACTGTTATTTTACTTTTGCTGGTGACTGTGTAGTACAGTTGTAGTACAGTTGACCAAAAATAATCGGGTATCTGAATTTTTCGACATATTTAATAAAAAAAGAGATTATTTATAAAAAAATACACGCTTTTCTTTTACTTGCAATTAGAATTATAGGGTGAAATATAGAAACTCAATTTACAATCAAATATATTTTACCTATTATGCTAAAATTCAAAATACTCGTTCAATACAGATGACAATGCATGGTTAACTGTGACGTCATTGCTAAAACAACATGGCCGAATACCCAGGGTGGTTGATTCATTATTATTTATGCACTTTTATAATACGGCGGTTACCAATGCGGCAGTTTAAGAGAAAACTGTATTTTGTGGCTAGTATATCCATGTTTTTATAAAATCAATGATCTTTTTGATAATAGATTTTACTTTGACAAGGTAAATAATATTAATTAAATTCATTTCAATTGTTATGTGTAAGCTTTAAAACATTTGCATGCCATTTTACTGGGAATGTATGTAAAATCTTATATCAAACGAAAGATCTATTATTATTGTTGTTTTGTCAAATAAATACATTTCATTTTATTTTATTTCTTTTACGGGTATTAAACTAAAGGGCTTGCTGAGAGAAATCAAACAAAAATAAAAGTAGGTAAACTGTTCTCTTTTTTTATGTATTCTGCGTATATATGCAATGTCAAATGTTTTCTAGAGATTCAGGTCCAGTGACCCAACTCTCAGTCCATATGAGTGTATCTTATTGCTAAACTTCTCTCTAAATCTAATTTGATATTGTACAGGGTGTAATAAGAATTCTATCGATAAATGAAAGGGGAGATTAAGACCACGATACTGAACAAATTTATCGATTTCTTTCTATTTTTAGGGTTTTAGTCATCGTACATCAATTTAAGAACATGCCAACGTAATAAACCACTAATAATACAAAAAATAAAATAAAAAATAATTTAATAATTCATCAGTGGATGTAATTTCAGTAGATCGGTCGCTTTATCGCGCTTGCGTTCACGGCCGGCGCTAAATAAGCTTAAAACAATTTTAATAGCTTGGCTAAAAAAGCCTTAAAAAATTTTTCGCCGTAAATTTATAGGTACCTTATGTACTATTTCTCTACAAACTAACCGAAAAATTCTTCTTTTTCATCTTCTGCATCCGGAAGTAACATATCCACCCTCACTTTATTGTATGGGAATATTCAACTTGGATTAAACAACATTGCTCTGAGTGAAACGGCTTCTGTACAGAGTTATCATGACAATAGGTCTGCTCAGCAATACAATCGACGGCGAAACCCTAATTGACATATTATCGATATTCCATCCAGATTTAACGGCGATAATTTGCTTAATCAACTGAGAGCAATATAATTTGGTTAATTTTATAAAAGTATGTATTATATATTATTATTTTGGAATATATCGTCATTTAAAGTTTAACGGCAACTTTGACTTATTATTTATTCGTATTCTGATATCCCTTTTAAACAATTTCGGGTACATCTCATAATAATAATAATATATTTGGCACAGTGATAAGTGGTGAGTCAGTGAGTTAATTTATAAATAATTAAGATAATTCAATTCAATTTAATTTATTTATTTATTTACACAATTTTTGGAAAACTAACAGCTAGGTTATGAATTACGTATCAAATTATATTATAATTAACATGTGCCAAAACATATAGGCACATGTAGACTGATGGCCAATTACTAGTTTCCGCTAATAAATTAAACATATTAAAAAAGCAAAGAAAAGTAAGTAGACAACTAAATTATAATTACACTTATTAATTAATTTAGGTAGGTCCATGATACTTATAAAATACTTACTTATACAGTTAATTGAATAATTTAATGAACACCTGTAACGACTTTAGAATGTATTTTACATAAGATTTATAACTGCTGCCTTTGCGATGGAGAAAATAATTTACGTTATAGAAACAAAGAAATTAAAAAAGAAATACCTAATTGAAATACAAATAAAGACAGGAAATTTGCAAAAAGATTTAGGTTAATAATTTTCACAGAATCCACCTTACAAAAAGAAACAAGGAAAATACCGCGTCCCAAATTCAATCCGACCAAACGTTTGCAGTAATCTCAGTAGGGACGACACGGGCCTAACCTAACGATAATGGTCTGCGCTTCCGTTTATATGTAACTAGGTTAGTTTATATACTATTCCGTGATTTTCATGTGATTAGTTGTATACCCTGTTATTACTCTGAATTATCTAACTTTTTTTTTATTTTTTGGAGTTCTCTCTTCCTCCTTAAAAACGATTTGAGTTATAAGGCCCGGTACTGAAATTTTATGAGGAGTAAAATCAAAAACTGTAACACGAAAATTGAGGCGTTACGTAGAAAGGGACAAACATATATATCTGTAGGATTGAACGTGTAAAAGAATGAGATGGAATCAGCGTATCTCATTCTCGGGGTCTCCTCTTTGCGCCATACTTCGTAGTCTCACTGTATTTTATTTATATTATTTTGTAACATACTTTATGTAATACGCTTTATTGAAGTTATATAAATAATCCGAATAATTACAGATATTATGTTTGTTTCTCTTATCATTTTAGCAGATGCGTACATTTTCCCTTTTTTTCTATTCGATATAATATCATAATTATCGTTCGTAAGGAGTAAACTCCAATCAATCAATCGGCAATCAATATGCCGAAAAATGGAGCATCAAGGTTCCGGAGTGGGAGCTTGTGACGGATAAATTAAGTACAAATAGCACAAAAGCTTTACGTAACGCAAAACTTAAATGCATGGTATAGTCTTGATTTTTCGTTTGCAAGAAAAAGAAAAAAAAGAGTACATTTTTCGTCATCTACCTTCTTATAATAAGGTTGGTAAAGCGGCCATAGATAAGATCGTGTATTCCCTATTTCATTAAAATTAAAAAAAATGACAAACTATATTCAGAACCAAGTACAAAAAAGGCGCCATAAGTGTTCTAAATTACTGCTACAAAAAACCGCACAACAGCATTGGGATTATTAACCCCCCAAATGTTACACTCAACGACCACAGAGGTTTACCTATGTTTTTTTTTTCTGTGCTATGGTCTATTACATAGAAGTGATTGTTCCAATGTAGCCCTCAGTTTATCCCCTCCTGATCCCCACCTCGAGGCATCCATTATAATTCTATCTTAATTTTATACCCGTAAATTTAGCTATGAGATATACTTCGCTCAAAAATAAATTCGTCATGTCAAAATGTTGACAGCCGTCACTTACACTTATTTACGTGGAAAATTAATGTTAATTTTAGTAGCAGTTCTCGGGGCAATAATTACCGTTCTAACTTAAACACAAAGTTAATTTATAAGGGAGCCGTAGTTCGCGATAAAGTTTACTGCTTAGAGCTTTAGAGAATTAATTCAGATAAGGTAGACATTATTGTTCATTTCTTAAAGAAAATACCGACGATATAAATAAATCATCATAATTTCAGCCGAAGGACGTCTACTGCTGGGCGAAGGCGTCACTCAACGACTGCCAGTAACTTCGGTCAGTAAAAAAGTAAAGAAAAGTATAAAGTAATTTATTTAAAAAAATACAATTATTCATAGTTCTTGGTAGTACGATGAGGATACAAAAGTTTATAACTGTGGAGTATCCTCATCGCCCTCCTCCAGGCTCTATAAATAAATACATATTAATCTACTCTAAATCTAATATTGATACGTGATTAAACTAACATGCAATTTTATACAAAGACTAGCTGACCCCAGCAAACGTTGTTTTGCAAAATGAAAAATAGATAGTAGCCGATTCTTAGACCTACTCAATATGCTCACAAAATTTCATCAAAATCGGTCAAGCCGTTTCGGAGGAGTATGGCAACGAAAACTGTGACACGAGAATTTTATATATTAGATTTTTTTATTGTAATATATAATAAATTGGATTAAATAAAATTAAGTAAAAATTATAATTGGTTCTGTTATGTTCAGGTATTCGGTATTATTGCTTTTATACATATTAAATAAATGTTAGACGCACATCACGTGTAGATAATTGATGACATCAGGTTCTTGAGAATCTGAGCAACAAGATCAGACAGACAGAACAAGAGAGAAGTAGCAGCTTGTATCCACCGCGAGCCTGCTACCTTCACCAGGTCGTCCAGACATTTAGTTGGTGGAGTTGGTGGATGTACTATGTTTGCTGATTCGTGGTCTCCATTCGAGAACTTTCCTTAACCAACGAAACAAATATTATTTTAGTTTTAAGTTTATTTGCAGATTATTGATAACTCCGTTGTTTATAAAGTGATTTTGATATCATTAACATGCTGGAAAGAACATTTCCCAAGTTGGTTCAATTTTAGAAAACCAGGATTTGATGATGAAAGTGGATCAAGTGGATTCTGGAATCTGTAATTGTAACATTTTAATATTATAAACTCATTTACGTTTTGATTTTTGATTTCTAAAGACATATTAAACAGATAAAAAATGCTGTCCTGAATGAGATCCTTTTTTCGCCATTCCTTAGATTTTTTTATTGCGTAAGTGATAAAAAATCGTAAAACATAACCCTTTATGGGACTCCCTAACAGATCCTTTAGGGGATGTCACACAAGGGATTTGCGAACCAAGTTCTCTTTTTTAAGTCAGTCCATATAACCCAATGTTCAATGCAAATAATATCATAGGAAAATCAAAAATGTAAATGACCAAACAAATACAATTCATTTGGAATATTATCATGAATATTTATAACATTACCTTGATTACAATCGGATCGTTTCAGGTGACTGAGTTCTAAAGGAAAACGAATAAAATATTCTGGTATTACGAGAAACGGAACAAGATAAACAGATAACGTTACTTAAGTTGCTAAGCAAAAGCAATAAATAAATATTGTGCACAGAACGTTGCTAGGCCGATAAAAAAAGGTTTTTTTTTTGTTTTTTTTTTCACTAAGCCCCGATTTCATCGTTGGCTCTGAACGCGATCAGATACTTCTAAATTTATGTTACCGTCTTACTGAGATCAAATTATCATTTTTGTATGGTTGATCTTGGTTATATATATAATATTATAAAGAGGCAAGATTTGTACCTTGTAATATATAAATAAAATAAAAGTTTTTCTAAATAGAACTTGGATTTTTAGCATTAAATGGTAAAATTGGGGCTTAGTTAACAACTTTGTTAACTACCTAAGGTTAATATTGATAAGGATTTAACAATTTAATTCTACAAGACATAGGCATGCATCCCTAAAAAAAAACAATTATATCGATTGGAAACTAATTACATCCACCGCGAAACCAGACCACACACCATCTACGAGAACTTTAGTCCCCATCCGTCTAATCATCATCATCATCATCATCACCCTATTAACTTTCCCACCGTTGGGACACAGGGACTTCTCTCTAGGCGAGAGAGATACCGTCCGTCCATCCGTCTAATAACACACAATATTGCACACTGGCACTTTACAGAGCTTATATCCTTCTATCCAATATAATCATTAATCTCCCAATCTAGAAATAAGCCTTTACTTCTTTCATTATAGGCCTATTTCACCATATCCGGTTGAATTAAACAATGGTTAAGATACACATAGCTAATATTTCGCTCATTTTAATGCGATTTGACACGATCTCTTTACAGATGCTTCTACATACTTTGACAAAGCGACTGTTCAGCTGCACTATTAATTAATTATTTTCATTCGTTTTTAAATAATAATGTATATAATAATTTAGTTATGTAACTAAGTCTCGTTTAATGTCCCAAAAGTGAAATTAATGAATTGAATTGATGTGACAAAGCGAGATTACTCTTGACCTAACTAAACATTTACACATTTAGTGACAAAACTAACAATTGCATAGTTTACTCTGATGTTGTATTATTACCACCACATTATAGCACATCTTGTTAATGAATATTTTATTTCTGTTTGTCGAATCATAGTTACTGCACTAGAATATGTTTATATTTTTTCCTGAACCTATTTCTATGCGTTTTTCCTGAATCTGAATTTTGATAAACTTTTGTGTGACAGTTTCTGTTCAGAACATTTTGTCGCCGAGCGAATACAATTATACATTTCTGGCGAAAGGGGTAGACACCTACCAACATTAGAGCAAAAGGGTGGGTACATTACGAGGGAGGAAAGTAAATAGCCATTATGCTTTATTTATATATCTATTTTGACTTGTGCGACAAGGGAATATACGTACAAGGGTTTAATGGTTTATGTTAAATTGTAAAGTATGTAATTACATACTCTGGTTATAGTTAGACGCGCTGCGTAGGACGTCACCCGTCCATCTAGTAAAGGCTGCGGGCTCACTATGGAAGCAGGCCAGCCGAGATTACTGGAAATCTTTGAGGCCTATGTCTAGAAGTGGACGTCCTACGGCTGAAATGATGCTGATGATGAGATAGATCCATACAACTTTATTGCTTACTTTGTCTTACATACTAAATCACAATAGACTCTAATATATTACCAGTGGTACAATGTATTTGTACGTGTAAGGGTATTTGTATTTAGTTATGATCTTATTAAGATAAGTTAGACTCTACCGCTGAGTCTCAAAAATGTTGGTTATACCTATTTATGTACCATATTATAAAAAATATCTATATATGTATATCTATTATATTAAGTACATTCGATGTCTAGTAACCAGCAACACAAGCTTTAGAGCTTACCACGGTACTAGATGTTGTGTAAATTGTCCGGGATTATTTATTTATACAAAAAAAAGCAGAAACTGTTTAAAAACTCGAACTTTTAAACAAAATGGTAACCATTTATTGTATTGTCTGATTAAGATAAGGAGTTCACCTTAGCGGCATCTTAAAACAGTAGGCACACGCTTTATTGTCAAATTTTGGTTGAGCTCTCACTGAAAATTGCTACTTAAGTTTGTCGGCAGAAAACGAGCCTTCTTAACATAGAAAAATGTTCTGGCATTACCAGCAGTTACCTTAAGGTGCCTTAGGGCTGCGGCCCTATTCGGCTCATAACTGTTGGGCGTCAGATGATTGTTTTAGAGCATACACATAGCATACAATACTCATTAATTGTAGAAATAACACTGGTTTTTATATAATACATATTAATCACCCGGAACAAGGAGGAAGTGCTTGCAGAACATACAAACACTTTCACCCTCGGCGGGAATCGAACCCGCTGCCTTTGCACCGCAAACGGATCTACGCCCACCGCGCCACTAAGGCAGCCAACATTATAACATTTTACCACGATTCAATCCTCATTAATTGTACTAATGCCAATGGTACTCTATACACAGAAGGGCCCTCAGTTCTATAACTGCAAAGGCTGCTTTAAACACGTGCATTTGAGTAAAATTCAGTGTTTACCAGTGGTATTTCTACAATGACTAAGTAACGCGTAGATAAGTCTTAATTTGTAAAAATATTATAATATGTATTCGTATTTATTACCGGAATAAACCGGATGTTTTACAAAGATGTTGGTTTTAATGTCTTTAATGTTCAAAAATATAATACATAATATACAACGTGGTAAAAAAGAAGCAAAAATTACCTGAGCCTAATGAAGCCGCGGCTTCAAACAAACGAAGCCAATTTTGAAGATCATCAAGATACGTAGACTATCTTTTTAAATTATATTTACACTTTTCGGTAAACTCGCGAATTTCCAAAGAAAATTTTCACAAAATTGTAATTCTTAATTTTCCTAGCAATAACTATAAGCCGTAAAAAGAAGATACTTTTCCTGTTCTAAAATGGTTGTTGCCGTTATTTAATGAGATTATTTTAGCAAAAATAAGCCTTAGAAATGCTAGAATTTATAGCAACAATTTTATTTTCAAATCATTTGTACTTAGTATTGTCAAAGGCTTTTGTGATACGTTTATAAAGGAAATATTACTGAGATAATACTAGTAAAAGGTAATGAAACATTTGGTATTTTATAAAAAAAAAATATTTAAAAACTTGAAATATACCTACTATAAAATGACAGTTTTTTTGAGTTTGCCGATATTTCGAAGCTAATGTAATCAGTTTATGCCGTGACCATGGCTATTGCAACAGCATCGAAATATTTGTTAGAAAATATAATAATTCAAAAGTTATAAAAAACATAATATCATACATTAAAATTATCATCCTCTCCAGAATTTCCAAACAGTGAAACTCAAATAAACCTTTTATACTGAAAATATTCGTAAGCATATCCCAGAATTACCTCTACCTTACATTACGTAGTTTAAAAAAGGTTCGAGTATACTCCGACATAATCTTAGGAATCCCCAAGCACAGAATTGAATCACACACACCATGTGTTTCCGTTTTTTCCGCTTGGAGATCCCTTCGTTACGTGATCTTAGCTCGCAGTAAACAAAAAATACGTAACTGTGGATACCTACATGGAACTTGGTTCAATTCGTATGCAAACTTTGCTGGCTCATTCCCCTTTGTTCCGTTACTCTGCTGACAGTCGGAAATTCGGCATTTACGGTTGGTACTGTCAACGTCAATAAACGTCTAGAGTCGTCAAACTATCTGAAAAACATTTAACCAAATTGATGTAAGGTAAGAGATACAAAACGGTGATCAATTGAGTAAAATCTTTTTCTCTTTATAATGTTATTTTACTCGACACTGGCAAACTGACGCTTCAAGCGCAGGGTCCAATTTTATAAGAAATTGAATTGATGTAAGCTTACACCAGTTTGAATTATCATAATATTTTATGCACCCAGAGTTTTCAAATCTTTCTTCTCTTTTTTCATATTTATATAAGCGGTCAAGCTTGTCAAAATTATTTAACAAAATAAATTTTAAAATAGCATGCAATCTTTTTTAAAATATAAATTTGATAGCATAGACAATTTGGAACACCTTGACCGCTTTTATAAAGAAATAAGATTTTTGAACACTTTGCGCGCATACAATAAACAATATTATGACGATTGAAACTGCTTTAGATAAATTTGGATTAAGGTTTTTAAGATTATTTCGACGACTCTAGCCTTTCCCATCCATTTGACGTTGACTGTACTATGTACCTACTGTGAGTAATTTTTAATTTATACAAGAACAATGCTTTGGTTGAATAAGAACTGTGGATAAGACTTTTTTAAACTTTTAAACCATTGTTACTTTTAAACTCATTTAATTTAATTAATAAGTTAATTTATGAATACTTCTGCGTCCTTTTTTTAAGTGTTTTCTTAGAGCTCGGATATAAGGACGTTGCTATTAGAAATCATCCTTTTTTGAAACTTTTTATCGGGCCTTGCTTTAAGTAGGTTCTGAGTACCTAGGTATGAATGTATTTGTTGAAATTCCGACTATCTATTTTTCAGTTTTCAGGCAGGCATTTATCCAATACAATTTTAACAAATAGACAGTCAATATAATAGGATTAAAAACCCGGCCCTAAGTCGTAAACTCAATTTATTCCATGTTCATTTAACACCTGCCAGATAAACCTATGATTTTAAGCTCTGTTTGAGAATAAAAGTCAAATAAAGGTATTTAAATTTAAAAACTCATCAGTTTACTTTTCATATAAGTATCTATAATGTTTATGGATTCACGGCTTTTAGCCATAGATATGTTTTTTGTTGGAATAAACTGGAGCATTGTTTGACATTTCGTTTCATGAATATTCACAGCCACGTTTGACTAAAATGTTTATTTATAATGCGTAACTTGAACATTTCACTGGTAGTCAGCAAGCCATGCTTTATGAGTTTGTTGGTAAACAGGAATTAAGTTGATGGGACTGAATTAATTCGCCGATTTATCAATTTAGTAGGCTTCATTTGATACATTACATCTATTAAGCAAATAAATAAGAGGTGTTACTGTTTAAATTATCAGGGTTTTTTACAATATTAAAACAAACGGGTAAATTAATCATTAATTGACGGTTTCTGGTTCCGTGATGATCACCATGCGTGGCGCTTGCAACAGCGCCGAAATATCGAGAAACAAAGAAAATATGGAGGAAGTCCGTATAACGTGGGTTACGCCGCGAGGCACCACTAGTTAATCCGCTCGAACAGCTTTAAAATGCAAATGATGTTTCGTCATTTTAATCTGTTTTAATCTAGCTCTAATGCGGAATCCACCCACTGTGAAAATCCTATTTCACAATTCGATACAACCAAACGGTTGATTTAAATTATTTAGCGGAGAGCTCTATTATTAATTCGCTTGCCACTAATAGAATCTCTTTATAATTAATACAATTAAAACAGTGCTTAATGGATTGACAATTGCATTTAGCCAGACTTATGTAACGGAATGTTTTATAAAAATTATGTATAAAATAAATTTAATAAGTATGAAATGGACTCATTCCACGAAACCCTTGGTGATTCCGTGTATTTCGACAGCTTATACAGTTATTGTTATCAAAAATATTCACTTTAAAAAAATAAATTTCAAATCCTCAATATCTTATAAGATAGAAGACCTATCCATAGGACCAACCTTACAAGTTCTAAGTAAAAAATTTGAATGAAAGGAATGATTTAGAAATCTAAGTTCTAAATAGAACCCAAATGTAATATATTGTTTCGTTTCTATGTTGTGTAACTACTTACAAACTTTCAACAGTATAGTTATAATAGTTTCGGAAAAACATGACGGATGGAATTGGATAAGGGTTCCGTTATTTACTACGCAACCCTAAAAACCAGGTTATTTGGTTTGACTTCCATGCTTGATAACGTAGCTTTAATTTACCGCGTAGATAGGTAGAGTGAAGGGTAGTTAGTGGGTTCGATTCCCGCTAGATGAAATAATCGCTATCACCTTTGAACCTTTTGTACCGTTGTTGTTTTGTCTGTTTGTACTTTTTTTTTTTTTTACATATGTGTGTAATCCGTGTCCACATTCACCGAAGGTTTTGCCTGAAAAGCAGCGTTGCTACGCATGCATCAAAACCTTTTGGTCCCCCACACAGAAAAAGTAAATGGTTGTGTTTATGGCTTACTTATATGTATGGATTAATAAATGGATTCTTTCTTTCTTTTGTTTTGTTTTTTTGTGACTACATTTGTTTTTATTGTATGATTGTACCAATTAATTAATTTTATCAGTTCACGTTAAAGCTTAGGTAATTTGCTAGGTTTACAAGTATACATAGTTTTATACAGATACTTGATATACGCCACGGCGTTGCCTGTATTATATGGATTTTCCAACGAGAATGACGTACACTACGACATTTTTAGTATTAGCAACAGTAGTCATAAGATTAATATTAGAGTAAGTTAGTAAGTTTTTGTTTTTATTTTTGGAGTTTACTCCTTAAGTAGAAAGAGACAAACATTTATATCTGTAGGATTGAACGTGTAAAAGAATGAAATGGAATACATTACACAGCGTATCTCATTCTCGGGGTATACCTCTTTGCGCGATACTTCGTAGTTGAGACTACGAAGTATCGCCCAAAGAGGCATTGCTGTATTTTATTTATATTATTTTGTAACATACTTTATGTAATACGATTTAATGAAGTAATATAAATAATCCGAATAATTACAGATATATGTTTGTTTCTTTTACCATTTTAGCAGATGCGTTCATTTACCCTTTTTTTCTATTCGATATACATATATCATAAATAGTTCGTAAGGAGGAAACTCCAATCGTGCGTCATAGCTGACACACTCACACTTTTTTTTTTGTAAATTTAGTATGTTTTATTTTGTTTACTTTACTTCCATGCAAAGGTTGTCTGGAAGAAATTGTTTTAAGCAATAAGACCGCCCATTACGCATAATAGGTTTAATTTTACTACTTATTAATATTTTGTATTTTTGTTTATTGGTGTGTGTAATAAAGAAATTTCTATCTATCTATCTATCTATTTTCCTGCGGTGTAAAAAGTAGCCAATAATCAATAGAATAAATCTAATAGATAAATAATTATCGAATCGGTCCAGTACTTACCGAGATTAGCGCGATCAAACAAAACAACAAACTCCTAAGCTTTATAATATTAGTATTATTTGTGTAAACGCCACTACTCTACTCTTATTACCAAATTTCAAATCCATCCAAAGGTTGCCTGGAAGAGATTCGCTATTAGTGATAAGGCCGCCCATTGTGTCACTGTATGTAATATGTATCTCCTATGTATGTTCCATGTCGTGTCTAAGTTTTGTAAAACCAAACAATGTAAATACATGATTTTGTATCTTGTATGTATTGTTGTTGCAGTAAAGTACTTTCAAACGTCAAGTAAAAAATATTTTTCTTGGTTCTTTAGCATAATATTGTATTAAATTTATACATTGTTTGATATGTATTTATAATAATAGGTATTCATATGTTATATTTATAGGTATCTGTATATATATTTATATGTATTTATGATAACATATTTGGATATTATTTGTTGTTCTTGTATTATTATTATTATTACTAATTATAACATATATATATATATATATATATATATATATATATATATATTTTATGTCACCGCACCGTCCAGTTATTTGCTGTGTATTATCCTCTCCATCCTAAGGTTGTCTGGAAGAAATTGCTCTAAGCAATAAGGCCGCCCATTACGCATTTTTGTATTTAGCCTTAAGTCCCTTTTGTATTGTGATATCCTGGTGTGTAATAAAGAGTTTTATTATTATTATTATTATTATTAAAGAATTTTTGTATTGTATTGTATATTCAATAAAGATCTTACAGAACTCCTCTTTTTGCGTCAAGATTTGAAAAAGCTTCTTATGACACTTCCACTCACTTCTCGTTACGTACCTACAAAGTAGGAAATGAAATGTTGTTTACACTTTCCTATTTAGTACCAAGTTTACGAAAGCGAATAAAGTTTTACTGCATTTCCTAGCTTTGTTTGTGAATTTCAATGTGCATTCTGTGAATTTTACAAAAACAAAGACGTTCTAGCACGCTGTTGAGCAAATGTTTGACGTTATGCAACTTAGTAACAGCACTGGGATAATTTAGTGTTATAGTACAGTCAACATCAAACTGAACTACAGCACTGATGAAATAGCGTCCCAACGTAATACCTAGTAAATTGACTGCCTCAGTGGCATGGTGGATAAAGGTCCACTTGCAGCGCAAGAGGTAGCGGGTTCGATTCCCGCCGGGGGCCCAAGTGTTTGTATGTTCTGCAAGCACTTTCTCCTTGGTCTGGGTGTTTTATATTTATATTAAAAATATCTATCTATCTATGTATGTATGTATGTAATTATACATATTTCAGATGTCTAGTACCCCTAACACAAGCTTAGAGCTTACCACGGGGCTAGATATTATTGTGTGAATGTCCACAAATATTCTAATATATATATTTATTTAGTCAAAAGTTACTGACTACTGTTCTTTGTAAAAAGTAAAGGAACAAATAAAGTGTCATTAGCAAGTGATCACATTTAGTTCGATCCTTTTTAGTTTAATCTTTACTTTTTAACAATTTAAACCTCATTGGAAATTGACAATTAGTTATAACTTGTTACATCTGGCATGTCACACTATAAGATGTTTTTTTTGCTTTTGCTGTTGACTGTACCTACATAATACTGTAGCTACTATAATAATCTTGAATGAACTGAACGCAAATATTTTGTGTGTTATTTTTAAGCTTTAGTGTATTTTCTAGTTGGTATTCCAAATAAACTATGCATTTTATTAAATAAACATTTCCGGAAAATCCACACAACAACATCTAGCCCCGTGGTAAGCTCTAAGCTTGTGTTACGGGTACTAGACATCTGATATACTTGATATAATAGACAGCATGATGGCAGGATTTGATTAACATTGTTTTGTATTATTTTTTACAGATCTTATTTTATTTTTGCCAAACAAATTCTATAGCTATATGCACTTTGACTTTAACCCAGATTATTTGTTATGTAATTTATTTTTTTACAATCATCATCATCACCCTATGAACGTTCCCACTGCTGGGACACAGGGACTTCTCTCTTGTAGAGAGAGATTAGGCCTTAATTCACCACGCTGGCCAAGTGCGGGTTGGTGAATGTCGCCCTTCAAACTCTTTTAAAGTTCTCAGAACATGCCGGTTTCCTCACGATGTTTGCCTTCACCGTTAAAGCACAGCGCACATAAATTTCTCAAGAAGAAAAATCCAGAGGTGCGTGGCGGGGTTTGAACCCACGACCTTCGGAATGAAAGTCGAGTGTCCTCCCACTTAGCCAACACGGCTTCCCCCTTTTTTTTTACAATCAATATTCTCTTATGCTAATTTCGACTTTAACCCAGTTTTAATATTATTGTAGAGAAAATTGAAAAATAAATGCAAAAGTACCTAAATACATTTTTTTTTAGTGATTCCTAATAAATGGTTTTCGAAGATATATGGAAAAAATGGTGTGAGCAATGAAAACGTAGCATTAAAATGGTAGATAAGAGGAAGAACGGTATATGAACAGTAGGCGCACCTTTTTGTACCTTCAATCTAAAACTTCTATACTAATACTAGCTGACCCCAGTAAACGTTAGTTTGCAAAATAAAAAATAGATAGTAGCCGATTCTCAGACCTACTGAATATGCATATAAAATTTCACAATAATCGGTTAAGCTGTTTCGGAGGACTACGGTAACTAACATTTTGACATGGACATTTTATATAATAGATTATAATACTGAGGAGTTTGTTTGTTTGAACGCAATTTTTCAGCGTTAGAAAGTCCATTTATCGAGGTAAGCTATAGCTTTGGCTTTAGGGTTATACTATTTACCACGGGAAAATACGTTGTTTGAAGATGCAAAATTGACAAGCAAAGCCGGCGTGTTAAGCTAGTTAACCAATAAAGTAAAAAAGCCGTCATCTATAAATATCTTAAAGGAAATTACCGAGAGCTTTGCATCACTTGAGCTTAATGTCTTAATCCGAGATCGCGAAATAAGTTGACTCAGTGGAAGTGATTCCAGTTAGCTCCGTCACTAATCACAGACGCTTCAGATCTCAAAGCGTTTGAGGACGGCTCCGTTTTTTTTTACCATTTTCCACGCTTTTAGAGTTTCTTACTGACGGAAAGGAACTTACTATTTCTTAGCGTTTCTGTGCTCGCATTTCTTTATAAAG
Organism: Gymnoscelis rufifasciata; assembly: GCA_929108375.1. Lineage (NCBI taxonomy): Eukaryota > Metazoa > Arthropoda > Insecta > Lepidoptera > Geometridae > Gymnoscelis > Gymnoscelis rufifasciata. The sequence goes on from OV815320.1 coordinate 4,382,789, forward strand.
AATGTTAGCGTTGGAATTAGTAACGGCCAGTTCTGTTCTTAAATTGAATTCATTACGAGTAAAATAACTTAGGATGTTGCAATAGCTTTGAATACAATTATAACTAAGTAATAATTAAGAGGTAAGTATAAATTTATTCATCGTTGTAAGATGGATAATATGCCGTAGACGTAAGGGACGAAGACGTAATCGTAGTTAAAAATTATATTAAGGATTTTAAACCCAAAATTATATTCTTAAGGAGTAATTATATTCTTCTTGCTACACGATCCATTCCGACCAACTGACAGCTCAAAATGACGTCATCGCGTCCATGATCGGTTCCGACCGTCTAGAATGCCATCGGAAGCCCATCGGAAGGGCTGCACTTCCGATGTTACCTACGAAATTTCGGTCGGGCAACTGACTTCCACACGATTCATTTGCAATTCCAACCTGACCATAATATACAACTGGTCGATCGACGGAATCGACCTTGCATGTAATTTTGCATACAAAATTTGCTAAAAACGTTATTAATTCTCTAACTTGTGTTAATTACAGAGTTAAAACAGACCAAAATTTTTTTTTATGTTTTTATATAACATGGACGCAAATAAAGAACTTTGAACTTAAGCTTTAGAGCTATGCAGCAACCAGTAATGGCCTCCCAAGCGCCAGAAAGACAAACAATACTTTAGCATAGCACAAATAATTAAAAATTGAGAATCAAGTTCTATAACGCCGTGAATGTACCTACGTTAACAAAGTTATTAATATTTTTACGTTTATTATTTTATCAATATGATATAACGAAGTATTCAAATATATTTTCATGATTGGACTAAAACTTCAAAGCTCACGACATTATTATTTACTTTTGTGTATGAGGGTAGTTAGTTTTGTATAGAGTCGTAGATGGTATCGGGTGACCACGAGGTCCCGATGCATCGTGTAATTGTGGTGCAGGTTCGAGTCCTGAATGGGTGGGCGTTCGGTGCGGAGATTATAAATTGGCAGTAGCTATGGGTGGTAAGAATCTGCTAATACTATTAACGCAACAACGACCAATAAAATAAAAATAAATAATGGCCAAATTCTTTACACTTATATAGCATAAAGCATAAGCAACCCTATTTACGTTCCCATAACTAGGACACAGGGACTTCTCTCTTGACGAGGGAGATTAGGCCTTTATTCACCATGCTGACCAAGTTAGTAAATGTCCTTCTAACTCTTCAAAGTTTTCAGAACAATCCGGTTTCCCCACGATGTTTGCCTTCACTGTTAAAGCACGTGTTTAAAGCGCACATACATTTGACTAAAAGAAAAATCAAGAGATGCACGGCTGGGTTTGAACCCACGACCTTCGAAATGAGCGTCAGGTGTGCTCCTACTTAAACAACGCGGCTTGCAACTCTACTCTAGTACTCTTTGATAGATTGTTCTAAATGTCCAACAATTCCAAGCCGTTGTACTAACTGCAATATCCTACGATATCTTACTACTGTAATAGCCTCCAGAGCTAAGAAATCTTAACAATACAAGCCCAATAAATTCCAAAATCATATATCACGTTATACTGCATTGCATACGGGATCCAGCTCCATAACTCGCACTTGCCGGCTTTTATTTCCGTTTAATGCAGCTCTTTGGCTTTGTCTCAGAAGGCAATGTGGCTTTTGAAATGCTAATCCTACCCGCTGCAATCGTCATTCAATTATTAATGACTTTAAAGCGCTCTACGCCGCATGAAGAGGAGAAAACCGCGAATCAAAGCATCTGTTTGAGCTGTTTCGTCAGTGGATTTAGCGCGGTAAAATGGCTTAGGTACTTTGCACTTTTACACCCTTTATGAATCTGTGGCGATAGACGCCGATAGTAAGCGGTTACATTCGTTGATGAAAAAATAGGTATTATTTTTAGTCCGTCTGTTCGCCCATGCAATAATACTGGACACCTATATTTTGCTTTATCAATTTAATAAGAAATTGCCAAGATCTAAGGCATCAAAGTTCCGGAGTGGGGGCCTGTGACTTGTAGTACATTTTGTTCAAAAGCATAACATCACGCGAAACGTCTAGCAAAATAAAAGAAAAAAATTTACAATTTTTAAGTTGTCTAAATGACTGACAAATTTTTATTTGTTTAGTTATCTGTTTAGTGCTCATTACTAATTCAACGTAGCACTGAAAATGGAGTCGGTAGTTCTGGACGAAAAGTTATTGAGTTATCGAATTGAGGTTTCGTATCGGCCAGTTCAGCGTAAGATGTCAGCCGCAAGCTAGACAGATAACTTGCCCAAAGTTGCAGGCTTGCGGATGCATTCCCGATATTCAAATAAGTTGTCTAGTAAAAAAGCTACCAAAACTTACTAAAAAAGATGCGACGATTAAAATCATTGATGTTCGTGCTATCTCGTCTAGATTTTTATACGTATATTTTGCAATTTTGTTGATTATGCAATTTATTAATCTAGTTATGTAAACAGCTTCTGTGTTTATTAATATAGAACTTTAAGATATGTAAGTTTCAATATTTCAGGACAAATACTTACGGACAATTAACACAACAACATCTGGCCCCGTGGTTAGCTCTAAGCTTGTGTTTCGGGTAGACATCTGATATACTTATTATAATAGACATACACAATATAGATATTTTTTATTATACATATAAAAAACACAGACCAAGGCGATAGTACTTTCAGAATATACAAACACTTTTCCCCTCGGCAGGAATTGAACCCGCAACTTCTTGCACCGTAAAATATAATTTTACCATAAGGCTAGATGTTGCCATGATTCCTATTGCTTGCTATAGCCAATTTCAATCTAAAAACTTATCACGATATTCAAATTTTCTACCATATCACTACATCTATCGGGTATATAAATAAACTAATCCAGCTACTAACTAACTAACAGCAGCTACTATTTCTAATATAACAATGCCTTTAAGCAGCAGCAACAATTATCTAGACATGTTTTAATTATTAAGAATAATATGTACCGTCTTTCTGTAAAATAAAGTAGAATTTTACTTTGGTCCTTATTGGTGTTTCTATATTATAAAAGTTGTTCACATATTTATATTTAGTTAAAATAATTGATTATTGTATATTCTAGCATTGTGTATGACAAATTTGACAAGGTCTCTTTACAGCTGTTTCTACATACTTTGATAAAGCGACTGGATTCAGCTGAACTATTCATTGATTATTTTATTTATTTTTTAAATAATAATGTATATAATAATTGATTGACGTAACTAAGTGTTCATTAATGTCCCAAAAGGGAACTAATCCAGTGAGTTTCTGTATGAAAACCTGCTAGGTTGCAATATCGTCTAAGTTTACAGACAACAAACTTCGGATTGAGATCTAAAACTAAGTTTCTATTCTCTGGCTGACGTGAAATTGGAGCTGTAAATGCTCGTACACAAACCGACGATATTAATGAGCTTTCACTGAGATATAGATTAAACACAAACAATAAAGCCGGAATTCATAGTCACAAATAATCGTTGATTCAATCAGTGATTACATCTGCAATTGAATATATGCAATTATAATTGATTGGAATTAATCAGAGATAATTTGAGATTATAAATTGCGGCATAAGACTGAAAATGTATTTGTAACTCAAGAAACGAATGTTTTAGTTATAAATTCTTATGTTTATCGAAAATTCTGATTATAAGTAGCGGATTCGATTCAAGCACCTTCTTCTTGGGCTGGGTGTACAATATGTCTACCTTCTAGGTATTCATGCTCCATCTTAGACCACATCGTCACTTTACATCAGGTGAGATTGTGGACAAATGAATGCTTATTCAGCATAAAAAAATATATATTTATATATCTACATCTGTATATATGAATATTATATTAAGTATATCAGATGTCTAGTACCCGTAACACAATCTTAGAGCTTAATACGGAGCTAGATATTGTTGTGAGGATTATCCGGAAATATTTATTTGTTACTAGTGGCCCGCCCCGGCTTCGCACGGGTTTTTTTTTATTTTTTTTTTCCCGGCAATAATTTGTTTTTTTCTAGCCTTTTAAACCTTCCCTAGATCTCGACGAACATTTCAAGACTATGATAAGATAAATCCGTTCAGCCGTTCTCGAGTTTTAATCAGACTAACGAACAACAATTCATTTTTATTTATATAGATTATTTATTCTATATTATAAATTAAAATAATTTGCCGCCTATGTCTGTCTCCCAGTCTTTATGGTCGGGATAAATTTGAAAACTGTTGAACGGATCTTTATGCGGTTTTCTGCAGTAGGTAGAGTGATTGAAGAGGAAGGTTTTCGCATCCGAGCAGCCGGAACCGAGTCGCTGGTACTTATTATAAATAAAAGTCTTCCGTCGCGTCTTTATAGTCGCGATAAATTCACAATATACAGAACGGATTTCTTTGCGATTTGAGCAAAAGGTAGAGTGATGCATGAGGTATATTTCTGCATCCGTTCAAACCGGTGGATCAAGCCAGCTAATTAGAAATAAATAAAACTTACATTTTACTAAAATCAACATGCATGAGACACACACAATTCGCAAGAAACACACCATGAAAATTTAATGTGCTACCAACTACTACTCTACATTCTCTAAAACTGCAAAAGCTTAATTCAATTTTGAGTTAGACAAGGCTCATTAATTTGAAGCTCCAACATGCTTTATCCTGACAGAGGCCACTCCACAATGACGCTTAGGCAACAGGAAACGTGTACACATTCGCAATGTGCAACCGCCTTTGTAATTAGTCGGTTAAGTGAAAACTTTCCTTTAGGTGTGTCGTGGACTCGTTGCATAGCGAGTCTCCTTTGAAGAATCTTTTGAGACACGTTCAAGTTTCTTGAGCAATGAAAAAACTTTGTTCATTGTTTCTAACTAGTTTACGCGCAGAAGTGGTTTCATCAAAGTTACTCGAGTCAACAGTTTGGTTATTAAGTGTTTACAGGGGAATATAATATTGCTTGCAAAGTGAGGGTTGAGTTTGCATAGGTTCTATGCAGTAGGTATGTACAGTAAACGACCTACTTACTTTCAAACTAATCGTTATAATCAGTTCGTGAAAGCAATGATCTAATAAGCACGTGAATAATTAATTATTGATACAATACATAAAATAAATAAACTACTGAGGCGCTATTCAAACAGCATCACCAACTTTGGACAGGTTATATCTAACTGCAACTTTAATCCTAATTATTTTTTTTTGTATGTCATTTGTTTTGTAAAATTTGTAAATTCTACCTGCAGTATAATGACACTTTTGACGTTAATGAACCACTGACTTTGACAGTTTGTAAGTAAGTTTTAAGTTTGATGGCACTCTGTCTTTTAGCTAAATGTTTATGAAATTTGCGTTTAATAATAGTAAGTTATAAAGGTCACGATTTACGTATTTAGTTAACTTAGTTCATAGTATGTCAATTTCTTTTGTATTTTGTGGTTTCTACCAGCGGGGAGTGGAGAAGTTCCCACCAATAGGAACTTAAACCCACATTAGAATACTTTTTATTTAATTTTATTTGTAAGTTTAGTATAGGCATTATATATTTATTTAAACTTATATTTATTTATTATTAGGATATGGATATGCAAATTGATGATTTTCATTCTTGTTCTTCTTCAGAGTTATCTGACTGCGATTACACTAGCGCGTTAAGTGATGTGTCTGACACGAACTTTCTAACATTGCGAGATCATATAAGGCAAAGATTTGTAGGACTACAAAATAATTTAAACATTATACACATCAATGCTCAAAGTATCCCTGCTCATTTCGACGATATGCTCTCCACCTTCGACTACAGAGTTATTGATGCTATTCTCATCTCTGAATCGTTTCTTAAACCCTCTCTACCTTCAAATCTGTTTACATTGCCGGGTTTTACTCTTATACGAAACGATCGTACTGGTAAGGGTGGTGGGGGTGTTGCCATCTATATTCGAAGCGACATTCCATACAAGGTGATTGACCAGTCCATAAGTCATTACAGTGCTAAAGCGGAACATTTATTTATCGAAATAATTGTTAACCACGTTCCCATACTACTTGGCGTGTACTACCCTCCATCTTTACACATAAATTATTTTTCCTCTTTCGAGTTGCAGCTTGAGGCCTTTACCACATTGTACGACCACACTATTATACTTGGGGATTTTAATACATGTCTGCTAAAGAGGGATTTCCGGGCGGTTAAACTTGAATCCATTATATCCTCAGTAAACATGAGCATTCTTCCACTATCTGCTACACACCACGCTCCGCACTGCACTCCATCCTTACTAGACCTGATCATGGTATCTGATGTGGACCGCGTTGCAGCCCATGGTCAAATCACAGCTCCCTTTTCATATCATGACCTTCTTTTTTTATCGTATAAAGTTCGCACTCCCAAACTCAAGACGAGGTCACTACTACTTCGTAGTTTTAAAAATATTAATGTAGAGACTCTCAAACAAGATGCTATTAATACGGATTGGTCTCTTATTCAGAACGGTGAGACAATTGACGAAATAATATCTATATTTAACAAAATCCTTATCGACTTATTTGATCGTCATGCGCCCTTGAAACGTGTTAAAGTGAAACATCCCCCAGCGCCTTGGCTGACGCCAGCAATTAGGGAGATGATGAAAAAACGCGACAGGGCGAAACGCACCTTAAAAAAGTTCGGCTCTGAGAAATCCATGCAGTTGTATAAGAGACTACGGAATAAGTGTAGTAAGATGTGTAGAGATGCCAAAAGACATCACATCCGGAAAAGTCTAGAAGCAGCTACTAGTCCAGCTGATAAGTGGAAAGTTATAAAATCTTTGGGTATTGGTAGTAAATCGAATGTCCTTCCTGGTTCCATTGACCTGAATGCTATTAACATTCATTTTTCAAAATCACCCCTGTCTCTTGATAGCACAGTCAAAAGTAAGACCCAGAGGGAACTAGCTTTGCTGCCCAAGCCTTCATGTATAACATTCTCTTTCGCAATGGTCTCTGAAGATGATATAAAGAAAATTTTAGGCTCTATCTCCACTAAGGCTATTGGTACAGATGGAATTAATATTCAAATGCTTCACCTTATTTTGGATGAGATCATTCCTGCTATCACTTTCATTATCAATAGTTCCCTATCGTCTTCTCTTTTTCCTTCTGCCTGGAAATCGGCCTCTGTTATTCCCCTTCCTAAGACTGCTAATCCTACGTCAGTTGAACATTTTAGGCCAATTTCTATATTACCTGTCCTCTCAAAAGTCATAGAAAAGGTGGTTCACAAACAGTTGTCTGATTTCCTTTATAAAAATTGTCTACTTAGTCCTTTTCAGTCAGGTTTTCGGCCTGGTCACAGTACCGCTGGTGCACTTATTAAGATCTCAGATGACATTCGCCTGGCTATGGATAAAAAAATGTTTACTGCTCTTGTACTATTGGACTTTAGTAGTGCATTTAACTCAGTTGATCATCAGATACTACTGTCCATAATGTCTTCTCTCAATATTTCGGAATCTGTGGTGGAGTGGTTTTCTTCTTATCTCTCTGGAAGAACGCAATGTGTGCGCTCGGACGAGATCTCTTCGGATTGGTGTAATGTTACGGCAGGAGTACCGCAGGGCGGAGTTCTGTCACCTTTGCTTTTCTCGATCTTCATTGATACGATCACGCGTAACCTTAAATCGGATTTCCATCTCTACGCTGATGACATGCAAATTTACACACACTTCGATCGTGAGGGTATTACGGATGGCATAGGGCAACTGAACTTGGACCTCTCGGTAATTAATGAATGGGCGAATACATTTGGATTACTCGTAAATCCCTCGAAATCTCAAGCAATTATTTTTGGAACACATTATTTACTAAATCATATTTCCTTATCTGATTTTCCTCCTATAAATTTTGCAGGTCTACCTATTCCATTTTCTGAGAAAGCCAAGAATCTGGGTGTTATTTTTGATAGCCGCTTGTCTTGGTCGTTTCACATCAATGAATTAAGCAGAAAAATACATTTCTCTTTCCATTCATTAAAGCGTCTACAGAATTTTCTGCCACAGGAGACGAAAATAACCCTTGCTCAGTCATTACTTCTTCCCATTCTTGACTATGCGGACGTTTCTTTTCTCGACTTGTCTGAAGAGCTTCTCAATAAACTAGAACGTCTTCAGAATTTGGGTATCCGGTTTGTGTGCGGTTTGCGCAAGTTCGATCACGTGTCCCATTTCAGGAAACAGTTAAAATGGCTTCCAATACGTCGTCGACGTGACGTTCACATCCTTTCTGTTCTTTACCTTTCTCTTTTTAGTCCACTTTCTCCCTCTTATCTACGTGAGCGCTTTGAATTTCTGGTTCCTCGTGGTGTACCCTGTCGTCAATCTAAGTCTTTATGCCTCAAGACTCCTACTCACAATTCTAGTCGGTATGGTAAATCTTTTGCAGTGACAGCGGTGAGGCTGTGGAACGCCCTTCCGTACTCTTTGCAAGCCAGTCCTTCTATTAATACTTTTAAGAAAAAACTCAAAGAACACTATCTCTCCTTGCAGATCTAATTTCTTCTATATTTGTATATCACATCTTTGTATATATGCGTGATTATGTATGTATATATATATATATATATGTATATAATATATATATAAATATATAGTATATTTATGTACGATATTTTTGTATGTATTTCTAATTAGCTAGTAAATGTATATATTTATTGGTAGTTATATAATTTGATGTTAAATATTATATAGGTAGTTATAGAATAAGAGTAGTTATAGTATTTAGAATAATTTGTTTTACCTATTCTATTATTATTTTTTCTATCTGACCTATCATTATGTGCACATTGTCAACCCACTCTTTTTTACACGTCTCTTGTATGTCGAGGTCCGCTGTAAGAAAACTCTTTTAGGGTTAAGCTCACCTTTTGTACATTTTGGCTTAGTTATAAACTTTTTTTATGTGTATTTTTGTGTGTGCAATAAAAATTTATGAATTTATGAATTTATGAATTTAAATTTAAATACCAATATTGGAATATTACAAAAAAAATGTCTGAGCTGTAATGATAATTCAAGTACAAACCTAAAAAACCTAAACAATTACTCTTTATATAAAAAATATTATAAAAATGGAATATTGATGGTTACTAAACATTATCAGGATTAAAAAACCTTAATTACTTTAAGCAATAAGACTGCACATTACGCATGCTAGGCTTAATTTTGCCATTAATAATTTGTATTTATGTTTATTGGTGTGTGTAATAAATAAATTTCTATGTATATATCTAATAATAGGTCATTGAGGTTTTTTTGTGTGTGTCCCAAGAAGGCACGGCTGCCCGTTTACTATTAAGTTTCCCTTAGACCACGGTATATTTACGTCCACCGCGATAAAACTAAAATTATATCTGTTATCAAACGTACTAAAGCAATTGCTAAAACATGAGAAGTTTCCTTCAGTACCGTACACGAGGTGGCGATAATTGCCCAGCGAGCGGCGCATTTGCACCGATATTGGCAAAGAGATAGTGGCGTCCTTGCCAACGCTGTATGTTTCAAATTACTGTTTGAAGATTGTGTGTTGACGGAAAATCTATACTAAGGTTACTTCCAAAGGTTTTCCGATTTTGAACGAGATGGGATAAAAATACATAATGTGTAAGTAGTTTGATGTTTAATATTTGCAAAGACACGAGGAGTTTAATAGATACAGTTATAAATTCTAGCCTAATTTAACGGATGTCCTTGCTGTTGTCGTCTTGATAATATAGACATCCAATTGTTATTCTTTATTAATATTATTTTTTCCTTACATACACTTCCTCTTGAAAATGAATACAACAACAAAATATGGGTAACTACGTCTAGTAATATTAATAACTGACAGACATGAACACTAAAAATTACCCATTAAAAATTTAAATCATACGTAACTTTTAATTGTAGCTCACAAATAGTGATTATGTATTTGTATATGTTATTTTCAAATCAATCATGTAAATAACAACTATCTATGAGTACCTTTTATTGTAAACACAAAATACGTGTTGTAACATAACCATAGAAGTTTCAATCTACCAACAAACTTGGATCCTTGGTTAATCAATCGTTAACAAAACTTACGAGCTCGGCCCTCTGACCGCTCGCCACTATACCCACTTTGCAACTAAGATAATAATACGTTATGATAGAATACCCGAGTACCACAGGGAACCCGCTTCCGGCCATAGGTTAAGGATTCACATAACTCTACTTTTACCTATTCTGAGCATATTTGATAAGAAATTTATGGATATAAAATAGTAAAGCTCGCTAAAACATTAAGAAAAATGATAGCAGTAAATGATCACACTGCATGTTTCGTAGAAATACTACTCGTTATTGCAAGTACTCTTCTATGTCCTAGAATCTGAAAAATGTTTAGTAAAGATTTAAAATAGAATAAGCGGACATGACTGAATGTTACTTTGAAAGACGAGGTCGACGATTGAGCTCGCCGAGATAAACCCTATTCACTAGCATCATAAAGGATTTTTACTGAATGAATTCGGAAAAACGGACATCGACAGGTAGTTTTACTCGCTAGCGAGATGCATTATGGATTTGATGAAATTAAAAAAAAATCCCGTACGTCATAGCATCTATGGTAAATAAATAAATAAATATCTCCGGATTAATCAAACCGCATCACCTAACCCCAAACTAAGCAGAGCTAGCTATGGTGCTAGGTAACTGATATACTACACAGATACACTTTTATTTTAAACTAGTGGCCCGCCCCGGCTTCGCACGGGTTTCTATTATTTTTTTTGTTCCCGGCAATTATTCGATTTTTTCTCGCCATTTAAACCTTCCCTAGACCTCCGCGAACATTTCAAGACTATGATAAGATAAATCCGTTCAGCCGTTCTCGAGTTTTAATCAGACTAACGAACAACAATTCATTTTTATTTATATAGATATTCTATATATACTAGACATCTGGTTTACATAATAGACATACATAATGTACAATATATGATACAAATAAAACACCCAGACCCGAAACCAGAAAATGTAGAAATGTTGTAATCGGGATGATCTAATATAACACAAGCTCTGAAAATGCCTGATCTCCTACGCTCTGATCTTTGACATTTTGGCAACGTAAGTAAGTTATAATTAGGTTGACGTCACCGAAGCGTCTCATGGCTTCAACTTGCTCCAGAAAATAGCAGAAATCTAGTTATGGGCTAAATATAGTTATTCATGTTGCTGAATCAGCATGACGTAATTTCCAAGACAAATTCGTTTTGAAGTGGTGCCTGTCTGCCTCTAGGGTCTAATTTTGCCTGTATACTAATTAATTACGACAGCACCCACGCGGCAAACGAAATTATAGTGACGCGCGACTTAAGAGCTTACTATAGTAGCATAACTCATATAAAAAAAATATGTCAATCCACACAACAATAATTAGCCCGTGGTAAGCTCTGAGCTTGTGTTACGGTACTAGACATCTGGTTTACTTAATAGACATACATTATGTACGAGTACATAGGTATTTTTTATCTATACTAATATTATAAAGCTGAAGAGTTTGTTTGTTTGTTTGTTTGAACGCGCTAATCTCCGAAACTACTGGTTCGAATTGAAAAATTCTTTTTGTGTTGGATAGTCCAGTTATCGAGGAAGGCTATAGGCTATATAACATCACGCTACGACCAATAGGAGCGAAGATATAGTGGTAAATGTGTAAAAAACGGGAGAAAGTGTTCATCTTTGAAGCCTTCCGTTGCGTGCGCCGTGAAAACGGTTCAAGATACACAAAAAATATGTATTAAAGAATAATGGAGGTTTTGTCTGTTCAGGTCCGTAAGTGGTAACCCTCTGAATCCTTACACGTGACCTCCGGGTGGTGCTAAGAACAGTCTCTGGTGGTAGGCTTCGGCCGCGGCTTGTCACCACCCTCCGGGCTGGGCCAGTGCGTGAAGCGATTTTTTCGTGTTTCGTAATGTGGCCCGGAGAAGCCACCTTCTAGGTCTTCATGTCCCATCTTAGACCACATCGTCACTTTACATCAGGTGAGATTGTGGTCAAATGAAGGCTTATCGATCATAAAAAAAAAAAAAAAAAAATAGCTCTTTTAATTTTCTAAAAAACAGTCCGCGATAGTATATGTCTATCTTTTAAGATTAACTCACAAAAACCGTTTTTATGGTACCTAATTTGGTCGAAATAATTTGTATAAGTTGTATCAACATAAGAATATTAATCTTTATCCAAATAAATATGTTGTTGGTTAAGAGTACTTCATCCATTATAACGCGAGTAGCACCGCAGGGCACGGCTAGTTAAGAATATTGTAGATGATTGGTTAATCGAGAAATTTGTGTATCATAGATGTACACCAATTCCTCGGCTTTACTACATATTTGATAACAAGATCTCAGAATCTCAGATTGTAGATTTTTAAAGAAATTTTCGAACTAGGAATCTGAAGAATTGTAAATCGAATAAAAACTGGTAAATTCAAGTCTTTATAAAAGCTTCGAATAGAAGAAATAACTATCACATTCTAAAGAATCTCATACGTTTCGCGTTGATGGCAAATAGTTGAAAGCGGGATGATCTAATAATAGATGCTCTAAAAAACTTCATATCTTAATCTCTTATGATCATCGACATTTTGGCAACTAGATTTGCTTAGAGTTGAATAATCAGGTTGATTTCCCCAAAGTGCCTCATGGCTTCACTTCATCCCAGTAGAATTCTCACAAATCTAGCTATGAGCAAAATGTATTCATAATGCTGAATCAGCGTGACGTAATTTCCAAGACAAATTCGTTTTGAAGTGGCGCTTGTCTGCCTCTAGGGTCTAATTTTGCCTGTAGGCTAATTACTTACGACAGCACCCAACGCGGCAAACGAAATTATAGCGACGCGCGGCATTCCAACCTAATGTAGTAGCATAACGATCTGAAGTTGCACACCGAATTCTCGGCTTTATGGCATTATGATAACATTTATGTATTATTTGTTAATTATATAAATTTATGAATTGGCGAAAGTAAAACGAAAATGTCCCATCGTATTTTATTATTGTTTATGGACGTCAGAAATCACAAATGAGGTCTTACTCAGAAAATTTCTCAAAATAGACGGAACAGTCAACGTGTTAAGCACCCAGACCAAGAAGAAAGTGCATGGAAAACATACAAACACCTGTATCATCGATACCTGTATCACCATCGGCGGGAACTGAACCCGCTACCTCTTGCGCACTTTTAAATAATAACGGTGTGAATTGATATCCGACAAATAAAGTAAAAAATATATAATCAAGTCACTTCCGCTGTTTGTTCACTTAGATTTCATTATCTGCTCTACTGATTTTAACGTACCTTTTAACAGTATTTGTAGGGAGAGTGATCAATAGGACGGCATAGTATTATGTTTGTGCAAAATTGGCATGTATGCGAAGAGCAGGTTGCTAGTTAAGGATAGATACCTATTTATACTTATTATAAATTAAAGCCCCCCTCCGCGACTGTCTCTCCTATTTAAGTAAAGGTATAAAGGGGACCAGCGGGACATACCCCTATTTTGGGTATGTCCCGCTGGTCCCCTCTAGGATTGTCCCCTTCGGACCGTGTAGAGGGGACAAGCGGGACATCGTATTAGCGATATCCCGCTGGTCCCCTCTACGGGTCACTCAGAGGGGACAAGTGGGCTGTGGAAATTTCCGATGACCCAGATGTCCCCTCTGGAGAAGTTGCAGTTAAATTTTACTTGAAATTGTATATTAAAACTATATATATTATAAAGTTTATTCAAACATTGTTTATATTGTATACTAATTCGTTGTATACTTCTTGGTAAGATTGATTGGCTACCTCGGTATGTAATAAAAATAAAATCTTTTATTTCATAGCTTAAGTTAACATAAACATAGACAGATACTGGCCTGTCCAGAGAGCGATTAATCTAGGAAAAAGGTACATTCAATTATCACTCTCTCCACAAGAGACCTCCATAGTGGAGAGTTAATGTCATCCCCGAAGGTCTTTAGGACATTGTTTCAACAAACACCGTATTGCCAAAACGAAGAAATTAGCATTTTCTTATCAGTGCATTCCTAACAATGTCAGGGACAAGTGCTTCTTGTAGTAAAATTTTTAACTCAATAGTTTATATACAAAGACGAAATGGAACAGTTTTACTATGAGGAGGTCACCAGTACTACATAAAAAAAATATAAAACTGGACTAACAGTATGGGAATGTGCCCAGCGAAGAAAAAAGTGCACTGCGTTGCTCAAGATTATTGTAAGTACAAAATGTTTATTTATATTAAAATCCACCATTCGCATCGAGTAACGAGTTCACGAGTCCCCATAATACAAGCTTTGTTAAACGAAACTCAAAAACTATTGTATCATTTATTGTGTTTAATGTATAAGTTTGATCTATACCTGTGATTTTAATTAATAATTTTAGTGAATTGTATCTAAGATATCTTTCTTATGCTATATTTTACATTCTTATTTACAGATATAGCATAGTAGAAGCCTGCAATAGTTAAATAAATAAATACTATAATGACTATTTTATATTGTTAAAAAGGTAATTTTAATACATAATATTTTATTTCAGAAATGCAAAGATAGTTTTTTTTAATTTTATTATTTAACTTAATAAAACGTATAAATATAATAAATGTTTTATTTTACGCAAAATAGTAAGAAAATACCAACCTTCATGCATCCACCAACCAATTTTTGTCAAGCAATTTAAATGATAATGTTTTAATATACTAAACAATCGAATATTTACTATACTAAATAATATAAAAGTAGTTTTAATATACAATTTCAAGTAAAATTTAACTGCAACTTCTCCAGAGGGGACATCTGGGTCATCGGAAAATTCAACAGCCCACTTGTCCCCTCTGAGTGACCCGTAGAGGGGACCAGCGGGATATCGCTTATACGATGTCCCGCTTGTCCCCTCTACACGGTCCGAAGGGGACAATCCTAAAGGGGACCAGCGGGACATACCCCCTATTTTACCCGATAAAATAAAAATATACTAATCGGATCTTTATGCAGTTTTCAGCAATAGGCAGAGTGATTAAAATTTTTATGATGTGTGAGAATTAGTTGAATTATGATGATGATGACGGGAAAAATCAAGCATTTGTTTGTTGGAACTAGCTAATCTCAGAAACTACGTTTCCGATCTGAATAATTCAATATGTGCACTGTTAGCCCTATATATGTTATATAGGAGATGTTGTATTTATGTTATGTTAGGTGTTTTATACCGAGGAAGGCTATAGGCTCTTTTACTGCGGGATAATAAGACGTTCCCAGGGAAAAATGGCATAAAAAGCTAATAAACTTACATATATACTAACTGGACACTTCGTATATTGCAAACAAAGACATTGAAAGTTCCGAGCCAGTTCAGGTGTTTGGTTAATTCAGCAGGGTTAGTACCACAGTCATTATTATCTACACAGTATTCCAACTCAGCCGAGTTTTGGAAACAATAACCTACAGCCGCGCGGTATTTAAACATGCGGTAGGGATGCCAACTTACAGCATTTTAATTACATCCGCGTAGTTTGAGTTTCCATCTAGTTTTGTGCTTATAAATAAAATTAAATTTATATATATATATATATATTTTTAATTAAATTAATTAGTTTGTTAATGGAATATAAGCATAGTATATAAAAATGATTCAAGTTTATATTTTTTATTGCTAAATATTAAAATATTTCAACTCGATTGGTTTACAAAAATGCTTTATTATTAAAAGTTCATCAATAAATCGCACTCGAATATAAAGCTTAACAAAAACTAAATAACACAATATATTCTCCTCGTCATAGTATATAGTTACTTGTACAATAAAAATCAAATAAAAATCGGGTAGTAATTAGTAAAAAAAACAACACGCCGACCGTTCATCGTCGCGACTGCCTGTATCCCTCGTGTAACCTTCAATCGAGGCGCGTAGGTTTCTCGCATTTCGACCGTTTGTATGAAGTTGGAATACTGTATGATAATATTACCGTGATTGTGGCGTCATGAATAAATGAATGTACGTCTAACACAAAGTTTTGTTCTGAACTTTCACAAGACCACAACAAAAGTATGGACGTTACTTAATTAAATTTTAGTGGCATTGTGTTAGAGTGACAGAAGAAGTTTTTTTTTAATATTTATTAAGTTTCACCATAGACTTAACGTCCATGCCTTTTAATGAACGTTCTTAACATTTATGAGCTTACAATTATTACATACTTATGAGGCTTGTTTATTCAGTAAATTATAGATTAAGATGGTGTTTTTCTAAGGCTTGACGAAAACCGCTAAATCCGCGAAAAAAAAAACATAAGCTCCCTTGCAATTATAGCCACAAGTATAGTAGAGCTTACGATTTTTAGGACAACACTACAATTCGATTCTACAGTATTCTACGGTGAGCCACCATCGGAATATACGTAGCTATCTATAAATATAAGTACCAATCCATATCGAATTTGATGAATTTGATGATGAAAATATAAATGTACGAACGCACTTGGACAGCGTGTGGTGAATGAAGGCCTAATCTCACTCGCCAAGAGAAAAGTCCCTGTGTCCCAGAAGTGGGAACGTTATTAGTTTGATGATGATGATGAATGTAAATATTTGCGACTGATCTGCAAACAAGACTCACTAAAATCTTACTAAAAGCTTCGACTCAATAACTTTTCACAAAAGTTCGTTACTTAATTTTGCTACGCGACGAAATTTCGTTCCGAGTTAGTTTTTATAACGGTACAATGAATTAGCCAGCGAAAATTAATTAAAACGTCTTTCGGAAGACAAGACTAATTGAATGAATTCTGAAAACGACCCGACGGTCTGACTGTAAGAAATATTGTACACTTGTACAGTTGCATTCGACAATAGATTTATCAGACATTCATTTATTGGAGAGTTGCATTCAGTTGCTATTGTGCAAGTAAAGTTTACTTTTGGTTGAAATTAAATTGTCTAATTTAATGCAATGCAATTCTTTTCCACTTTAACTGACCCGAGTTCAAATTCAAAAACTTGCTTAAAAAGTTACAAACTGTACGAATCCACAAAAAAGAAATAAGGGTAGTACGACTGGTTGCCCAAGGCCAATCCACTACGACGCGGCGACGTTCAGGCGGAAAAGGATATGATATTTTCATTTTTCGTGTTTCGTAATGTGGCCCGGAGAAGCCACATTACGAAATTACATTACCACCTTCTAGGTCTTCATGCCCCATCTTAGACCACATCGTCACTTTACATCAGGTGAGATTGTGGTCAAATGAAGACTTAACATAAAAAAAAATAACATGAGATATGAAATAATTGTTGTGTGCATTGTCTGGAAATATTTAATATTTATATTTATTTAAATATTTATTTGACCACAATCTCACCTGATGTAAAGTGACGATGTGGTCTAAGATGGGGCATGAAGACCTAGAAGGTAGATGGCTTCTCCGGGCCACATTACGAAACACGAAAAAATCGCTTCACGCACTAGCCCAGCCCGGAGGGTGGTGACAAGCCGCGGCCGAAGCCTACCACCAGAGACTGTTCTTAGCACCACCCGGAGCCTCAATGTTAATTGTGCCTCCGGCACACAATGTTAATTGTTTTTACGAGTACAAACCGTTTATTGATATGTTAAACAATTTCGGTTTAACCACAAAAAACATAATCACGACGTAGACACGTTTTTAACAGTCTTTTACCAAAACTGATCAATTGTTTTTTTTTTTAAACTCGTGTCTGGCTGCTTTAGTGGCACGGTGGGCCAAGGCCCGCTTGCGGCGCAAAAGGTAGCTGGTTCGATTTCCGCCGATGGGTCAAATGTTTGTTTGTTCTGCAAGCACTTTCTCATTGGTCTTAGAGTATAATATGTAAAATAAATAAAAAAATATATATTTGTATGTCTATTATATTGTTATGTTGCTAAATTTTGTTGTGTGGATTGCCCGGAACTCTTTATTATGTTTTTTTGTGGTAAGACAGTTTATATTTAGCTCGTAAACTTTTTAGAACAGTTCCTGAACTACCGTTTATAAAAATCTGAAAACAATCATAAAAATAGCTTGAGAAGGAAAGTCTAAGGAAACTATAACAGTTAAGCTAGATTTATATGATTCGTTGTAATGGAAGCTCAAATAAATAACACTTTATACCGGAATAGATATTGCTATAATAAATGCACTAGCCCGTGATCTTGTTGACTAAAACTTACAGATTTCTACCACAACTAATATAATATTTATATTATTTTCTACCGAGCCGTGTTCCCGACTTTCATTCCGTAGGTCGTGGGTTCAAACCCCGCCTCACACCTCTGGATTTTTACGCTTTAAACACGTGCTTTAACGGTGAAGGCAAACATCGTGAGGAAACCGGCATGTTCTGAGAACTTTAAAGAGTGTAAAGGACATGTGACATTCACCAACCCGCACTTGGCCAGCGTGGTAAATTAAGGCCTAATCTCTCTCGTCAAAAGAGAGAAGTCCCTGTGTCCCAGCAGTGGGAACGTTAATAGGGAGATGATGATGATTTATCTATGTTACTAATAAGATTTGTATTTGTTTCAATGTACTGTAAAGAATTTAAATCATCTAAATAACGGATTCATTATTTTGATATTAGTCCCAAATACGGTCCCATTTTATTTTATTTTATTCGGAAAACAAACAGTTTTGATAGACTTATGATCATCGACCCTATTAGGATACCTAAGACGAATAAACTAATATGAAAATAACTAAATCGGAAAGCATTCTATTAGGTCCTTACATATGAAATTGGCGTTTTGTATGGGAGGAACAAAAAGTCGAATATTTTTTAATATAATATATTTAATTAATCAAAGTATGAACCATTATTTTCTATGCACTTTTGCCATCTTATAGGTAGTTCATTGATCCCTTTACTAAAAAAACCAGTCGGACGGGAATCAATAAAATCTTTGAAGGCGATTTGGACTGCCCCATCGGAGTTGAATTTTTTCCCTTGCAAGAAGTTATCCAAATTTCGAAAAAAATGGTAATCTGTTGGAGCAAGGTCCGGGGAGTACGGAGGATGTCTTAGACTTTCCAATTGAAGCTCTTCTAATTTAGTAGCCGTCTGTTGCGCAGTGTGTGGTCTAGCGTTGTCGTGAAGCAGCAGTGGCGTGGAGCGATTGACCAGCCTAGGTTGTTTAGCCGCTAGCTTTTCCATCATGGTTTGCAATTGCTGACAATAGACATCAGCCGTAATAGTCTGGCCAGATTTGAGAAAACTGTAATGAACAATACCGGCACTAGTCCACCAAACGCTTACAAGTAACTTTTTTGGGGTTAATTTTCGCTTGGGGCAGGATTTGGCTGGCTGGCCAGGATCCAACCATTGCGCTGAGCGCTTCCGATTATCGTAAAGAACCCATTTTTCATCACAGGTAATGATTCGGTTTAAAATACCTTCATTATTGTGCCGGTTTAGTAATGTAACGCAGCAGTCGACGCGCGTTTGCCGGTTTGCTTCAGTCAATTCGTGAGGTACCCACCTTTCAAGCTTTTTAATCTTCCCAATTTGCTTCAAGTGAATTAAAACAGTTTTATCACTAACACCGCAGCCTGCAGCTAACTCGGACGTGGTTTGCGATGGATCCGCTTCCACAATAGCCTTCAACTCTTCATTATCAACTTGAGTCTCAGGCCGTCCACGGGGCTTGTTCTGCAAGTCGAAATTTCCAGAACGAAAACGTTGGAACCAAAAACGAACTGTGTTTTCTTTTGCAACACGACCGCCATACACATCATTCACCCTTCGAGTTGTTTCCGCAGCACTAGTGCCACGGCGGAACTCGTACTCGTAAATAATGCGATATTTTAAGTTTTCCATTTTGTAAAATGAGTGACGCAAACAGAAAAAAACAGAAGAAAAAAAACAAATGAATGACGATCATCGAAGCACAAATACATGAGTCTATAGCTGTACAAATTTGAATTTGGAATTCCTTACCAAAGAGGAGAAATTTGTGATTAAAGTGGCCAGTACGAAAAACGCCAATTTCATATGTAAGGACCTAATATAACTAAAGAGAGAGAACAAAAATCCAACGACCAGTTCAAATCGTGGGCTATATTCCCGCTTTTCTTCATAAGGGCAACTGTAAACTAAAGAACGCCAGCAAGGCTATAAACTTCAAGGTGTTTACGGTTATAGATTCACGGTTGTAGTTTTATGACCCCACTGTATGGGCTCACGACTGGCAACTTCTAAGGAAAGCAAAGTAGGCAAACTGTGTGTAAGTTTGTAAATATGCATTTTTTTTTATCCAAACTAATAAATAAAGAAATAAGAGTTTTTATACACACAGAATTAGTTCTTTTTGTAAATACCAAGGGATAGTGTTTTGCTTCAACTCCAAGATAAAAAAAACAATAGAATTGATCTTTAGTATGTTAGTTTAGTTCATAAAGAAAATGTAAATGAATGCCTGCAGTAGCAATTGACAGCGTCAGCCAATAAAATAGATCACGGGTGCAGACACGGCTTGAATGAAATAATGTAGCAGTCTTAAATTTCCGAGAACAATTTTTTTTTTTTTTTTTTTTTTTTTTTTATCGTTTATAAGCCTTCATTTGACCACAATCTCACATGATGTAAAGTGACGATGTGGCCTAAGATGGAGCATGAAGACTTAGAAGGTGGCTTCTCCGGGCCACATTACGAAACACGAATAATCGCTTCACGCACTGGCCCAGCCCGGAGGGTGGTGACAAGCCGCGGCCGAAGCCTACCACCAGAGACTGACAATTTAAGAAACTGGGACTTATTGGTGTGTCTGGTTTATTAAGTGGACGTTCAGGCGGGAACAGAGAAGAATAGGATAGAATTTGTTTCACTTACAGAGTTATAGTTAAACATTAAAAAAATAAACACATTTTAAAACTGTTGTCCGAAACGTTAAAAGACAGAAGTTTCATTAATTCTAATAATACGTGAGTGAATCCCGGTTTTTTAAGAAGAATGGAAATTACTTCTAATTATTACATTTTCTCATAATTAAATGAGAAGTGTGCAGGATACATAACACGTAGAAAAGATGGTCCTTAAGGCCTAAAAGTTCTCGAATGCAGGATACGGTTCGGTAGGCTCAGCGTCGGACGACCACCAAAAAGATGGACACTTTGAGTAAATTACTGGCACACGGTGAATATAATAAACGTCCGATCGGTAAAATAGCCATGATTACATAAAAAAATGTTTTTTTCAGTCTGTTGGCCTGTTTAACAACTATTTTTTGGTTATTATCTTTATTAAATTAAAGATTAAATTTAATTTAATTTAGAGATGAACTTGACGCCCACCTTAGGGATTGAACAACTTTAACAGGTGATAGGGACGTCTGGAAGGAGGGTAGGGAGGCCTTTGCCCTGCAGAGGGACACCACAAGCTCTTAAAAAAAAAAAAAAGAGTAAATATTTTCTAAGTTCCAGAGTGGGTCATGTGACTGCGAAACGTCACGTCACGCAAATATATGAATGCACTTTTATGTCTCTATTTTGCTTTTGCCAATTACTGGTACAATTTAAAAAAATTAAACAAGAGACTAACCGTAGTAGTGTTTAAGCTGAAGTGATAAATTGTTTACGTAGATTAATTTATTATACATAAAATCAAGAACAAACAAACTCTGATACCCAATCAGAAATCCAACACTTTGCTTTGCAACAAAACCTTCCTACGTAATAGAGGTTGTCAAGTATTTCTTACCTTTATTCCATAAAATCACAATGTACGAAGGTTGAGCACAATGTAGCTGGCTCGAGTTTCTAGATACACTGTAGCACAGATCACTTCAACGATACTCGAAGCCTCTTCACGGGTGATAACTGCTTTTAAGAACCCTTTCTTGGCGTTTGAGTTTATTTTGAAGATATTATATAGATCGAAGAGAGCGTTATTTTTGCAATGTTGGATGGATGTTACTACAAAAATTAGATTAATCAATATCTACTATTGAGTCTCTAGTGTTAGAGGGGTATTTATAGGTTACTAAGTAAAATTCCGTAAGACCACTCAAAAATATATTAATCACTTTTACACAGTTTATTACAAATTAGTGTCTAACCTTAAAACAGTCTCCATCAGCACACCACTACAACACTTTTCACTTTTAGAGGTCTAGTCGCTACGACGCGCAGAAAACAGAATGTCGTGCTGAAGTCGCGAGTCGTTAAAGTTAGGTTAGGTTTGACGACCGGAAACGACTCAGTACTACAGCTAACCATTCACTTAGTTTTAATAAATTAAGCGATACATTTAAAATTAATTTGTTAAATAATAGCTATTGTATAAATAATAACATAAATTCTGAATATTTATGGTTACATTATATAAATTTTATTGCAACAAAATCTTTCCAACCTTATTTATTTTTAAATGATATCGTTTTTCAACTATTTAAAATGATTCATTATCGGAATAAAATAACTTAGTACAATTGTTTCATTATAAATTCTGCACTTAATTAATAGTTATCCTTACACTAGTTTTAAAGACATTTTATAACAGTATAAGTATTTAATACTTATGTAAGAAATATTAAAAACTGGTTATATTACAAAAAAATAATCTTTAAAGGTATTATGATACTTATATTTCCAGTAAACCTTGTTAAGGCCGAGAAGTTCTGGATTCTATAAAGCCGGCCCAAATGATAAGAACTCATTTAAATCCTCCATTCTACTAACTGTAATAAGCTTGATGACTAAAAAAAATAATAAGTCCGTCATTTAGATAATTAAATACGTTTTGCACCTATTTTTATACCGACTTTAAAAAAGGAGGAGGTTTCCAATTCGACCGTAGGTATATATATTTTTTTAACCCCCGACCAAAAAAGAGGGGTGTTATAAGTTTGACGTGTCTGTCTGTCTGTGTGCCTGTGTGTCTGTCTGTGGCATCATAGCTCCCGAACGGATGGAGCTATTTTAATTTAGTTTTTTTTTTGTATGAAAGGTGAGTCTGTTCTTAGACATGTTTCAAGAAAATCGGTTATGCCGTTTAAACGTTAAAGTCAAAGTCAAAACGTTTATTTCCTTAGAAGCACATAGCCTACATGGACAGGTCAACTTAAAATTAATAAAACTAAATTGCTTAAATAACAAATATCAAGGAAATAACATTGTCTTGACAGTTCGCTTCAATGTTTTATACTGAGTTGAGAAGCGAATAGAACAACACAGTTTTATCAGTTATTACAATTTTGTAGTTATTACAATTTTGGAGTTCTTATTTATAGGTAACTATTATAAGTTTAACATTTACAATAAAAAAAAAAATAAAAAAAAAAAAAAAAAAATTAAGTTATGGGGGTGAGATTGGGTAAGGCAAACTGAAAATCTGCAAATATACTAGTGTGGGGTATCAAATGAAAGAGCATCGCGTGCCCTAACTACTAAATATTATGGTGTTTTACATAGAAGGAAATCAGGGCGTTGGAATAGGGGGTTTTTCTTAAATTTAAAATTTAGATTTATTCTGCTTTCTTGTAAACGAATCATCTAGCTAGACGATACAGTGCATTTAAGTTTCGCTTGACGCAACGCTTCTAAATTTATACGTCAAAAGCCCTACTTCGGAACTTTGATGGTCTATCTATATCTTGCCACATTCTTATCAAATTGATAAAGGGAAATAGGTGTCCATTATTTTTATACCCGTCGTCATGCCGATTATGTAGGAAAACTATTTTAAAAACCGTTAAGTGCTTATTTTTTTATATGTACATTGTACACAGAAATCACCCTTAACCAAGAAAGATGTGCTTGCAGAACAAAAAATTGATACCTCAGTGGCAATCGAACACACTAAGGCCTGACGCTGCGTTACGCGCAAAAATTAAAAAAAAAACCGTTTTCAATGCTAATAATTTCCTTAAATGTAAAACAACATAATATTATGTAATGTGGACGCGATGCACTTTCATTTGATACCCCACACTAGTATATTTGCAGATTTTCTGTCTTCCTTCCCCACTCTCACCCCCATAACTTTTAAACGGTTCAACCGATTTTCATTAAACATGTCTAAGAACGCCCGGGCCAAACTCACCTTTCATACAAAAAAAAACTAAATTGAAATCGCTCCATCCATGGAGCTACGATGTAACAGACAGACAGACAGACACGTCGAACTTATAGCACCCCTCTTTTTTGGTCGGGGGTTAAAAAGGGATAAGTAAAGCATTAAGCAAAAAGCTGACCTTTAGTGATGGAGAGGCACTATAAGAAGAAGCAGAACGCTTAACGCAACTTCTGGTCTAAAGCCCTCGAATACACTGCACCATCATTAAGGCAGTCTTGTCTTACCTACTTTCATAAAATCACAATGTACGAAGGTTGAGCACAATGTGGCTGGATCAGGTTCCGATATACACTGTAGCAGAGAGCTTCTCTGCAACGATACTCGAAGCCTCTTCACGAGCGAAAACTGCTTTAAGAATCCGTTTATGGATTTTAAGTTGTTTTGCATGACGTTAAACAAAAAAAGCGCTTGTTTGCTATATTTGCAGTAGACGCTGCTAGTTAAGATTAGATTACCACTGACGAAATATCTATTGTAAATAAAATATATTAGTATATAAATAAAATAAATCCTGAAAAGACGGTAGGCATAACGAGCTTATTGTTGGCTTTCTCCTTGATACCTATGATTCCTGTCAACCTTATAATTTGTGTACACAGAGAAAACCAAGAGTAATATAGTTTTTTTCTTATATTTTAAATAAGACAGGCCCCCATTTTACTCCTTAGCTAAATGTACCTTACATCGTCGATATACTTTTATGACCTTCGAAATCATCTTGTATATATATTTTATACTAGCGGCCCGCCCCGCGTCGCACGGGTAAAAAAAGTTCCCGGCAATTTTTTCCTTATTTGCTCCGTTTTTTACCGTTTAGACCTACCCTGGACTACGACAAACATTTTAAAACCAAAATCAGCTCAATCGGCCCAGCCGTTTTCGAATTTTAATCAGACTAACGAACAACAATCCATTTTTATTTATATATAGATATTGTGTATTAATTAACAACAGTTTCGGTAAGGGAGGGTCTGAAAATATAAGACATAGAAAGATTTGTTCTTAGAAAACATGTCATCGATTTTATCAAATTGAAAAATTGCATACACAAATTTTAAAAAAAACTTGTACTTTGCTTGAAATCGAACCCTGATCTTATGTAAAAAAAAAATTTTTTTATTTAGATATCGATTGTGTAGGTCAGAAGCCCAACATTTTACTTGGAAACGTGATATCTAAATTAAATAAAAAGATGCAGTGTCGTGGGACGCTAGAAACGTAGTTCCTTCAGCATGTAGAATCGACACAAATTGTAAAAAAAATCATGCCCAATTTTATGTAAGTTTTCTTGATTTTGCTCTTAAATTTTGATGATTAGTTTTTCTTTAAGTACAGGAAAGTATTTAGGAAATTCAGTATTTAAAAAGAAATATTCACACACACACATAATCTCTAGATAAGATAAGATTAGATAAGAATTCATTTATTCCAAAAAGATACATAACGTACACTTGAAAACGTACCTCTATGAAGTTTCGTAGTTTTTCTCAATTTTTCCGTATGACCCTCAAAACAGCAAAAAAGATAACCTAGAAAACCTTACAAAGATTTTAGTATGTAATATATAATATTAACCAATGTTAAATATTTTATATTTATAAATAAACTAATATTTACGTATTTAAAGAAAGAAGGAGAAAAAGAAAAGTATAATACACTACTCGCTTGTGTATGCGACTGTCGCGCCTGCGCACATCTCATTTAACGGTTTTATTCCACGGACTTTTTCTTACGGTTTTAACTATCACATTTTTTTCAGTTCGGTCGCGCAGCTAAATCCTCCTCCAAGCCTGCCGTAAGGAACTTCGTTCCATTATAATGCTTGGTTTTCTAAGTTCCCTACTGTAAATGTATAAAAATACATTGATGAGAAACATCCTGTTTTTTTTAAGAGTATTTTCATACATTTACTGTAACTTAAAAATGTCAAATAAACTGAGAGGTCATTAAAATGTATGGTCTTGGTAACTAGAAAATAAATAACATCTAAGATGAAATTCCAAATCATAAATCCTTCAATTCACTTGCAATCCATTCGTGAATTATCACTGGCCCATTTGCATCTCAACAATGCTTGTATTATTAACAAATTCATTACAAACAATGCCGTCATCAAGGGACTATCCTTACCGAAGATTTGCACATTATTTTCGTCGAAAACCCGAATAATTCATATCTTATTCATCGACTGTTCCTGCTTTACCGACTTTCCTCGGGAGATACAAGATACAGAACTGCTTTGAATGGTTAATATTTTGTTTTTGTTTTTTACGGAATTTGTTTTGTTTCCTCTGGCTTTTGCCGGGAGTTTTCTTGAAGTTAGCTCGGGGTTACGGTAGTCATTACAGTTTTTGCTTTGTCTGCAATCCTTCATTAATTAGGTGTCGGATATCTGGACTGTGTTTATTGTTAGGAAAATTTATGGAAGAGGTATTATTAAATTTGAGGAATAACTGAAGTCGGTCAAAGTCAAAGTCAAAGTCAAAACGTTTATTTCCTTAGAAGCCTATGCTTACATGGACAGGTCAACTTAAATCTAATTTAAATAAAAACTAAGAATAATCAAGGAAATAACATAGTCTTGACAGTTCGCTTCAATTTTTTACACTGAGTTGAGAAGCGAATAGAACAACTCAGCTTCCATCTCTTATGTTGTTATTATAACAATATTGGTGTACAACATGGTTACTTATACATTTAACATTTACAAACAAATGCTAGTCAAACATGCACATAACAGAAAAAAAAACTAAATTTAGCTATTTTGTCCATCCTAGTGGAACCGAGCTACATCTGACCAAGCATTATCGTCTTTGATATAGTCCTCTGTAGAATAATAGGCTTTTTTCAAAAGACATTTTTTAATTAAAAACTTAAACTTTCGAATGGGTAGGTCAGTTATAAACTGCGGAAGTTTATTATAAAAACGGACACAATTGCCCATAAAAGATTTCCCCACCTTACGTAATCTAAATGTAGGGATATGTAGTTTATTCTTATTTCTAGTATTAACATTATGGAAATCACTCTTTTTTAGAAAATCTTGCTTATTTTTGTGTGTCTCGTAATTTATCTCGTAAGGAGTCGCGTGGTTTCATTTTATAGATTGAACGCACCGCTCTTTTCTGAAGAACAAAGATAGTTTGGATATCAGCTGCCGTTCCCCATAGCAAGATACCGTATGACATGACACTATGGAAGTAACTAAAATAAACAAGTCTCGCGGTGGCCTCATCAGTAATATGCCGCATAGTCCGAACTGCATAAGCCGCTGAACTAAGTCGACTCGCAAGAGCATTAATTTGAGGTTTCCATTGAAGTTTTGAATCAATATGTAGCCCTAGAAACACTGTTGAGTCAACAAGATCAAGCTTTTCATTATCTAATATTATTTTTATAGGACGTTCTCTGACAGTTGGTAATTTAAAATTAATACATTTTATTTTTTTCGCGTTTAGTAGCAGATTATTAACAGTAAACCAATTCAGTACGCGAGACAAAGAGTTATTTACGTCGTCATAGTTATCTTTATTTCTATCTACCTTAAAAATTAGAGAGGTGTCATCCGCAAATAAAACTATGTCACAAAGGTCCTTGGCATAAAAAGGAAGATCATTTACATATACTAAAAATAAGAACGGTCCTAGAATCGATCCTTGCGGCACGCCTAATTCTATTTTTGAGCCCGTGGATCTTTCAGTTCCAACTTGTACTATTTGAATTCTATTTGTCAGATATGACTGGAGAAGGTCTAGTGCTTTACTGCAAATACCGTAATGTTTTAATTTATTTAATAACGTAACGTGACTTACACAGTCAAAAGCCTTGGAGAGATCACAAAATACACCGATAGCGTTTTGTGATTTATCCCAGTCGGTGCTGAGGAACCTTAGTAGCTAACAGTAGGTTTACGTACGTAGCTTTTTCAAATGAATTTGTTAAATAATTCAATATCACGTTATACACTGTACTATTATTGTTGTAGGAAATATAGAATTAAAATTAAAATTCAAAAAAATGTTACCTTCTTAAAAAACTGGGCACATAACATATCATTATGCGTATTAACGCTAGCTGTGTCAAATCGATGGTTGGGTAATTTATTAAATTTACAGAAAGCTTATACTCATCTATACTTATTAAACTTAAATTAAAGTACTCCGCCACAAGCGCCTGTCTTCATGTTCGGAATTCACTCAAGATTTATTGAATAGATATTTATTAGGCTTTTAGCAATAGGTAGAGTGACTTAAGAGGATAGTTTTTGTATCTGTGCAAAGCCGGAACGAGTTACACATGTTATTGCAACGAATTAGCTGATGATTAGGGCGAATGACTCTGTTCTAGCAAAGTACCATAGACTCGCTCGCTAAAATCCGAGACAAAATTATATTAGATTAGAATAATTCGGGTTCTGTTCGTTAACAATTGACAAATCGGTAATAGTACTTACCTATACAAGTAAAATAAAATACTCGTATCTTGAAACCAATAAATTCGCCACAATACAACCAAAACAATCTCAAAAGTCAACAGCAAAGCGCAGCAATTTATTTTCCGCACGCTTTAAGAGTTGACGGATCGCTATTGTTCCTCGAACATTGCTGGTTGTGATAGACGCTCTACCAGCAATCAACGTTCACCCGGCAATGGGTAGTTACGTGGCTGAGCAGCCGTATCGGCCAATTACATTTGTAGCACCTGTGCTGCCAACACGTGTGAGAAATCTAGACTGATTGCGTTTGTACAACAATGTTGGGGTCATGTTGAACTAATTTAACTTTAAAGGTCTAATGTGGAGAGGTTTTATTGAGCTAAGGTTTAGATACTACGGCTGGGTAATATAACTAAATGATTAGGACCCGCTCGTATTGTTACTCGTTGTGCTACTCGCGTTGTATTGGTGTTCCCAGTGGAACGATACATTTTCCGGCTAGTAATAAGAAGCCTGTGTCCTTGCTTAGGCGCTAGGCATTCTAAGAACCTACCAATATTATTTAAATTAAAAAATTGAAAATGAATTTATTGGACACAAAATTTACATATTATTTAAAACTACTTACGTTTTATGCGTGAAAACTTTCATTTTAAAAAAGAAGCATCGAAATCAATGTACCGAATAAAAGTTCTGATGATTACATCAGAAATTATGTTCAACTAGCGGCCCGCCCCGGCGTCGCACGGGTAAAAAAAGTTCCCGGCAATTTTTCCTTATTTGCTCACCGTTAAGACCTACCCTGGACTACGACAAACATTTTAAAACCAAAATCAGCTCAATCATCCCAGCCGTTCTCGAGTTTTAATCAGACTAACGAACAACAATTCATTTTTATTTATATAGACTATGAAAATAGCTTGCGTCGCGCAGTCAGGTAAAAATACAAATTGTGGACATCCTTTTTGTCAGAAGTTAATTAAAAACTGTTTCTAGGCTACTTAAGACGTTTCTGTGTTATACCTAATCTCCTGGCAAATTTGACTACGAGACAAAAGAATTAAGACAAACTTAATGCTGAACACTGAAAGCGCTCTTACTAAAACTCCATCACGTAGGTATTCCGCGTGAGGGTCTGGGCTTCTGATGAAGTGATAAATACATACTTGAAACTAAGCATCAGACATATTTACAGTACTGCCGTGCCCTGCCGTGTTACCTCAGGGCACGCCTATTATAGTGACTTTTAAAAGTCGTCTATGTACTAATACGTGCGCGAAGCAGGTCGCCCATGAGGTGGACACATCAAATAAAGGCAGCAATGGACGACCCCTTATACGAATGCGCCAGTCGAGCAGCTGTTAGGGAGGAATGGAGACGAGCCGTGAAGCGTGTCACAAGTGGAAACTTCCAGTGATGACCACGACCACTCTGGCAAGAGTGTACCGATTAAGAAGAAGGATGTCCTAATACAATGTATTATCATAACCATGCCAAATTTCAGGCTTATCCGATAAGCCACTTTGCCGTAAAAAACAGACAAACAAACGCAAATACACTTTCCTTTTTATAAAATAAGTATGATTAATCGCGAATTTTATACTACCTGGAAGACTTCTGTAGCTCGGTGGGCGAAAGTCCGCTTGTGGCGCAAGAGGTTCTGAGTTCCATTCCCGCCGGGAAACCAGATTTTCATCGATCTATAATTTCTGGTTATGAAATGAAATGATTTATTTGCAAGAATACAGAATTATTAATAAATGTCGGATCTTAAAAGTAAAAAGTCAATGTATTCAGCCTACAAGTCAAAATACATTATAATTAATTTTAATTACATGTAACTAACTATAAAAACACTTCTCCTACAAATATCCTTAAAAAAAGGGGTTGTTAAAGAAGGTTTTTAAACGATCTCTTATTTGACAATTTATCACGTCACTTCTTTTTTTAAATATTTTTTATGCATCTGGGTGTTATCTTATTTACGAAAAAATGTATGTATGTAGTACCTATATCAGTCACTTAACGACCATAGAACAAGCTCGGCTTAGTTTGGGGTTAAGCTGCGTCCACACTTGTATCATTTCGGCGTATCGTATCTCCGTCGCGTATCCTCGGCGCGTATCATGATCGCTAGTTTGGACGCAAGCTGATACGCGTTAATGATACATGCCGTATCTGATACGGCCCGATCCGCCCCCGATCTCCAATGATCGCGTATCAAGATACACCGCGTATCCGATACGCGTATCACGGTAGTATGGACGTATTTTGATACTGTATCATGATACTGTATCATGATACTGTATCGTGATACACCCCGAACCATCCTGTGTCGGTTTTTCCGCGATCATCAAAGGGGATACGCGTTGCATTGAACAAGTTTGGACGTGAATGGTTGATGCAGTGTTGCCAAACGACGACCTCTGTGGCTCGGTGGGCGAACGTCCGCCTGAGGCGCTGGAGGTTGCGGGTTCGATTCCCGCCGGGGGACCAGATTTTGTACGATCTTTAAATTCTGGTTTCGGGTCTAGATGTTTTGTATGTATAATATATGTATGTATTTACAAAAAAAAATTATCTATGTAGTATATCCGTCACCTAACACCCGTAGTACAAGCTCTGCTTAGTTTGGGGTTAGGTGATGATGTGTGAGTAGTCCGGAAATATTTATTTTATTTATATTTAATGCTGCGGCAATTACCGTGTTCTACGGCTTTCAGGCCAAAATATTACAAAATGCACTGCCTACGGCTGCAACCCTGTAGCCGTAGCAGTTTCTACGGCTATTCGCAAATTCTACGGTAATTGATTAAATCCGATGCGCGAAATTACACGCTTCTCACTTACCCAAATATTATATTTGACAGGATTCGATTAATAATCCAAATATACCGAAAGCCAACATTGCAAAGTTGTCTATGGTTGTATGGACTTTGTTACTCTTTCTACTCTATAAGTAAAATGAAATGTCTATGGCGTGCAGCTATAGACGGGGATTTCCCAAATTATCATAATATCAAATAGTGCGTCGTATTCAAGATTTATACCGTAAATTATAAGTTCTTTATTTAAACTTATTAAAGCTATTCAAAATAATTATTTGTTGTTATTTCTTCAAACAAATAAAAAACAATAACACTGGCTTGATGTGAATGCTTGATGAAAAGTTTGATCATTCCCTGTGTTTTGCCGCTATTTCGTGGTTTGCGCAAGAAAAGTAAAAGTAACAACAGGGGTTGAAAATGAGCTGGGATAACAAATATACTATAAAACTCATCGATGCCTACAAAAGAAAGGAAGTATTATGGGATCCCAAGAACAAGAATTACTTCAATAAACTGTTGAAGAAAGATGCTTGGGACGAACTGGAGACAGAGTTACGACGTCCTGTGGATCAAATCAAAAAGAAAATGGAGTACTTGCTGGCGGCCCTTCGGCGCGAAAAAAATAAAATTGCTAAATCGAAAACTACTGGACAAGGTTTGTATTTTTTATTGAATTATATACCTAGTAACATTTTTATTATGCTTACTTGTATTTTAAATACTTACTAAATTTATTTAGGTACTACACATTTACCTACTATCTACGTACTGAGCAATTTTCTTAGGACAAGTTGATGTTTGTAACAATTTATTTTAAGTGTAGTTTTATTTGGTTTTAGGTTCTGATGACGTATACCACTCATCCTGGTTTGCCTACCCACATATGCTATTTCTTCTTGACCGAAACAAGCCACGAGACAGACTTAGTACCGTAAGTATAGCTTTAACTTATTAAGTTTGTATATAGGGTGACTTTAAATTAGTCCGTGATAGCAAAGGGTATTATTATTAAGTTTGTATATAGGATGGCTTTAAATTAGTCCGTAATAGCAAAGGGTAAAAACTACAAAAAAAAAAACAAACATAAAAATTTATTTTTGTATTATTAAATACAAACAAAATAAATCAATTGCCACGTTGTACTCAGCGCAGTACAAAACGGCCACATTTACACCGTGGTAATCGATTTATTTTGTTTGTATTTAATACTACAAAAATATAAATTTTTAAAGTTGTTTCTTTAGGAAAGTTATCGTGTATAAATGGACGTGTTGGCTAAGTGGGAGGACACTCGACTTTCATTCCGAAGGTCGTGGGTTCAAACCCCGCCACGCACCTCTGGATTTTTCTTCTTGAGAAATTTATGTGCGCTTTAAACACGTGCTTTAACGGTGAAGGCAAACATCGTCAGGAAACCGGCATGTTCTGATAACTTTAAAGAGTTTGAAGGACATGTGACATTCACCAACCCGCACTTGGCCAGCGTGGTGAATTAAGGCCTAAACTCTCTCGTCAAGAGAGAAGTCCCTGTGTCCCAGCAGTAGGAACGTTAATAGTTTCAGTTTCAGTTTTATTTATTTCACCTTATTATAACAATGGTTGCTATACTATGTAAGTCATTTTGTACATTCTTTCTTAGTTAAATTATCCATAAATAAATAACAAAAAATCAGATGTCAATTAATTAAATACATTTTCCAAATAAATGAGTTCAACGTAAATATGTAAATAGATTAAATCAATTAATTATTTATCAATAGACACACAAATGAAAAGGAAATAGGGTGATGATGATGAGCTATTTAATTTTGCCATGGTAATGTTGCCACATTATAACAATATTGAGCAATTTGGTCTCTCATATTTACCGCTGCCATGGTTGATCTACGAGGAGTATTCGTTATTGGCAAAAACGATGTTGTGGCGCTGTTATCCACCCTCCATCTTCCGCCTATTAATGTGCCTTCTATCTCTGTATCAAATGTACCTCTTGGCGTATACGTATTAACAGAATTTGGGCTTCTTCGTAGAAAATTATGAAGGTGGCATATAGTCAACACTATCAACTGAGCCTTTTCAGGTTCAAGCAGCATTGGTTTCCTTAACACTCTAAATACGCTTGACAGAATACCAAAAGCATTTTCTACAACCCTTCGTGCTCTTGATAGTCTATAGTTGAATACACGTTTCATTGATCCTTTGGCGTGTTGCCCTGAGTAGGGTTTCATAATGTGGTTACTTAAAGGAAATGCACTGTCAGCAACAAAGTAATGTGGAACAATGTAATCTGTTCCCTCTAATACCTTCGGTGGTGGAAGATTAAATGAGTCGTTAGCAATTTTTTTCTTCAATACTGAATCATTAAATACCCCACCATCTGAAATCCTTCCTTGACACCCAACATCCACAAATAAGAAGTTGTAGGAGGCATCCACAAGAGCAAACATGACAATACTGAAAAATTCTTTGTAGTTAAAAAACTCCGATCCTGAATTAATAGGTGCCTGCAACGTGATATGCTTCCCATCCATTGAACCAACTACGTTTGGAAGGTTCCACATATTCAGAAATTCTGCGCTGATTTGTTCCCATTCATGAGGCGTGTTCGGTAACTGTAACAATCATCAGAATATTCAAATATATTATTAATAATATAACTTTTAATTGCAGGAAGATTTAACTAAGGACGATGAAGTAGAACAAACACCCGACAATCAGTCTGAAGGATTAGCGGAGGAAGGAATCGAGAACCAAGCGCATGTGAATGAGGTAACTGAATCTCCCGATAATCAACTGGATGAGAACCAAGTGACTATGATGCAAGAGTCCAGGAGCCCACCAGCTTCTGCAGCGACAAAATTCAAGCATCCTGTACCAATAAAAAGGGCAAAAAAAAGTGCGTCGCTTAACGACCCAATCCTAAGTGAAGCATTGCAATTGATGAGGAGTTCAGCACAAGCTGCTACTGCTACTCTTGCCAGCACTGCTTCATCTTCAGCTGTTGCACCTGACCGTTATCAAATGTACGCAAATTATTTAGCGTCCAAATTTCGTACTTACACAGCTACTACTTTCATGACTGTTGAACACCAGATAAACAACATATTGTTTTCTGCTGATAGAGGACAGTTTGACTGGGAAAGAGGTTATCAAAGCGACTCCAACTCTAGCCAAGCATCTACATCGGCTTCAACGCCTAATCAAAATGTTGAGAATTTAGAATATCATGACGATTTCAGTGACCTTATAAGATTCAATATTCTGTAATTTTCTGTTACTTTAACAATAAAATATGCCTTACCTTGATTTGTTGTTTTAATACATTGAGGATAGCTTGACAGGTCTCTGGTACTATTATACTTATTGCTTGCTTCGAAACTCTGAACGTATATTGCAGACTTGTAAAAGAATCCCCACTTGCGAGGAACCTTAGAGTGATAGTAAGTCTTTCTTTCACTGAAATCGCCTTTCTTAATTTGGTATCTGTTTTTTGAA
This sequence comes from Gymnoscelis rufifasciata, assembly GCA_929108375.1. Lineage (NCBI taxonomy): Eukaryota > Metazoa > Arthropoda > Insecta > Lepidoptera > Geometridae > Gymnoscelis > Gymnoscelis rufifasciata. The sequence continues at coordinate 4,417,715 of OV815320.1, forward strand.
TCATTGGGCTAATCATGTTTATTAAATACTCAAAATCAATGGGAGACATGCGAGTAAAGTTTTTATATTTTCCACTGGTATGCTGAAATTTTAAATCTCGTATCAATGATATTCCACCATATTTGTTTCGGTTTCTAAACACTTCAAGTTCCCACCAACGCCGTCTACGTCTGGATTTTACTTTTCTTGAAATACAATTAATGACAATGTAAGAGGCGCAAGTCACTGCTAAACTCTGAGCAATTGCGTACGATAACATAGGTGAACCGTTTGAGAACGAAGACATGACTGTACCGTACAAGAGAGGGAGGTGCACTGTGACACAAGTATCGGAAGAAAAAATGAAGCGTCCATATTTGTCAAGTTAAAGTTGATACGCTGAAATGATACAGTATCACATAAGTATAAAATGAGCGTCCATACTTGTGATACGGATACTCGATACGCCACGCCTGATCGTGATACGCCGAAATGATACAAGTGTGGACCCAGCTTTAAGCTGGGTCCACACTTGTATCATTTCGGCGTATCGTATCCCCGTCGCGTATCCTCGGCGCGTATCATGATCGCTAGTTTGGACGCAAACTGATACACGTTAATGATACATGCCGTATCCGATACGGCCCGATCCGCACCCGATCTCCAATGATCGCGTATCAAGATACACCTCGTATCCGATACGCGTATCACGGTAGTATGGACGTATTTTGATACTGTATCATGATACTGTATCATGATACTGTATCGTGATACACCCCGAACCATCCTGTGTCGGTTTTTCGGCGATCATCAAAGGGGATATGCGTTGCATTGAACAAGTTTGGACGTGAATGCTTGATGCAGTGCTGCCAAACGACGACCTCTGTGGCTCGGTGGGCGAACGTCCGCCTGAGGCGCAGGAGGTTGCGGGTTCGATTCCCGCCGGGGGATCAGATTTTGTACGATCTATAATTTCTGGTTTCGGGTCTGGGTGTTTTCTATGTATCATATATGTATGTATTTACAAAAAAAAATGTATCTATGTAGTATATCCGTCACCTAACACCCATAGTACAAGCTCTGCTTAGTTTGGGGTTAGGTGATGATGTGTGAGTAGTCCGGAAATATTTATTTTCTTTCTATTTAATGCTGCGGCAATTACCGTGTTCTACGGCTTTCAGGCCAAAATATTACACAATGCACTGCCTACGGCTGCAACCCTGTAGCCGTAGCAGTTTCTACGGCTATTCGCAAATTCTACGGTAATTGATTAAATCCGATGCGCGAAATTACTCACTTCTCACTGACCCAAATATGATTTGACAGGAGATCGAGAGGAACAGCACTTTGGGATTGTCGATTTTAAACATCGGAGTAGCTAACTGTATTCGATTAATAATCCAAATATACCGAAAGCCAACATTGCAAAGTTGTCTATGGTTGTATGGACTTTGTTACTCTTGAAGTTACTTGTTACATTTTCTTTTTGAAGCGTCCATATTTGTAAAGTTAAATTTGATACGCTGAAATGATACAGTATCACATAAAAGTATAAAATGAGCGTCCATACTTATGATACGGATACTCGATACGCCACTCGTGATCGTGATACACCGAAATGATACAAGTGTGGACCCAGCCTTAGATGATGCTGTGTGATCAGTCCGGATATTTTATTTACCTCTATAGACATACAATACTGCTGAAATTATAATCCGTTACATTGTGCCCTCGACCTAGAATGCATGACCTTCGTCAGGTCATCCGGCCAGCGACCTTTCGTCCAACTAGCTTCCTTCCCTGCCCCACTCGTTACAGCAACAAAGTTACATAGAAATGTGAACCTTGTAATCGTGACGCAGACAATACATGCGTAAATCTTGTAGTTAACGGCGTGGCAAGCGGCTTTATGACCGTCCATTGTCAATGTTAAAGCAAAATACTGAAGCTTGTCCTATATTACGAAGTCTTCATTCCAGGCAATATCGCTGCTATAAGATGAAGCGCTTTAGAACTATGCAACTTGTGAGCGTATGAGGAACTAATCTTGTGTCTAGTTGACAGCTAAACATAATTGAATGAGAAGATGGTATCTCTGTCCTTTTGTTTTTAGCCATTTACAAGGCATTTAAAAATGCCGTGTTGGCTAAGTGACATGTGACGTTCACCAACCCGCACTTAGCCAGAGCGTGGTAAATTAAGGCCTAATCTCTCTCGGCAAGAGAAAAATTCCCTGTGTCCCAGCAGTGGGAACGTTAATAGGGTGATGATGATGATAGGTATTTATAGTCATTTATTGATAATAATTAGTAGTGCCCGCGGTGTTACCCGCGTTACAATGGATTTCCCCGCGAAATTTTCTCGCGGTAAAAAGTAGTCCTTCCTCAGGCTCTGGAGAATCTGTGTATCAAATAACATATAAATCGGTTCAGTATTTTAGCATGAAATAGGACAGGCCGAGTAATTTCATTTAGTTTGAAAGAAATTAGTTTGGATTTAATTATACGTCACAATTACAGCTGGTACTAAGTACTACCACTATCATAACAAAACAATTATAAACCCAAATGAATCAACAAAAATAAAAATGTCAACACATACGCATCTAATTTTTAATATATAAACTAAAAAAATAATCAATTTAAGCAATAAAGATGTCAAATTACAAATAATAAGTCAATGACAAGTAATACAAAATAAAATTACAAATAATAATATCTCTCAGAATATGGACTTAAATATACATAGAAACCCGACTAAATATCAACTCAACTCTAACCTACAAATTGACCAAACATTTTGTGTATATTTGTTTTTATCTAACATCACACCGGGTGCGTTAGATTAAGTAGAGCAGATATAGTTATTTGAGTTGCTGCTTTAGTATGGAGACTTTTAATATCCACCACTAAACTTGAGCATCCCTTAAAGTTAGGCCTTTTGATAATGAGATGTTGCGGTGATTTAACAGAGATCTATAAAAAATTTAGTAAACACATTTTTATGAGTCAGTGTGAGGACTAGAGTTCATTTTGTCCCAGAAATTACTTAATTCGTAAAAATAGATAAAACATTAAAAAATATAGGTAATATGTAAAAACAGTAACAAACACAAATACTATCGCTTTCAACACAATCCTAATCAGCACATATAACGGTCTAATGAATTTCTATAAAAAAAAATTTAACGCTATTTTTAGAAAAATATATCTATAGGATATAGGACGACGCAATTTTCGTAGCGTAACCTGAGTATCTTTAAGTCAAGAGTAAATAGGTACCTTCTAGATCTTTTTGATCCATCCTCACTTACCATCAGGTGAGATTGTGGACAAACAAAATCTATCGGCCATAAAAAATGTGCGTAATTAAGTCACTGTATGTAAAGATGTAACCTAAACAAAACTTATTCATACTCTTATTTTTCATGACTTTAATAATATATAAAACACATTTTATAACATACGGCAAAATGTTCTAGTGTGTGTTCGAGAATGTGAAAACAAACGTAATAATGTAGTTTCATATTTCACTTTTGATATACTATTTTATCGATATACCTGTTTAGATTCTCACAGTAACAGCCAAATAACACTTAATCCCTTACATCTTCTTACTGAAAATACCGGTGATATATCGGGCACTTGCGCTAGACACCTTGACGAAATGAAATAAATAACAAATAAATACTTCCGAACAATTCACAAAACAACATCTAGCCCCATGTTAAGCCATAAATTATGTCACGAGTAAGGGGCATATGATATACTTAATATAATAGACATACATGTCTACATACCAAGGATAAAGTGGTTGCAGAACATACACACATTTGACCTCTCGACCGGAATCGAACCACCTCTTACACCGAAAGCGGACCTACGCCTACCGCGTCACTAGGGCATACATACATCATGGATAAGCACAATGAAGCTGTAACAATAACATACCATTGAGGCTCGTTATTTAGTCGCAAATAAACTCACTAGAGAGGCTACCGTAAGAAATGTGAAAAGGCAGGCCATTTTGAACAAATGCAGAATCCTGCAAAGCTCTTTTTATATTTGACTTTCGCGATCTGCGGCTAAATGAATAACGCCAAGGGAGTTGACGCCGGCTGGTTCAAGATGTTTGCCTTAGAACAGTTTTAACCAACAGCTTTGCCATTTTCTGTTCCCTTAAGCAAACTTTCGCAAAGTTAATTCTGACTCTTCATTTGTGCTTTTATATCATAACTTCAGTTTGGTAGAAGTATTCTCAAGTATTAATTTAATTGCTTAACGTAGCGTAAGTCTATCTCTCAACTTGGAAGAATTTAGTTTTATGATGATTTGATCTTCTGATGTTTATTCATCATAATCATTTGTTAATTGTATATTTTGCATGGTAAAATAATATCGAACATTCATTAAACCCTTACTAACATCATGCATTTTTAAAACCCCTAACAAAATAAGGTCCATCTTTGACAACTAATTTAGATTTACTTGTAAAAAAATAGCATCTTATCCACATAGTTACCTCATAATAATAGTTTACTTGGCATGACCATTTTAATTGAACTTACCTCAGAATCACCGATGTAAGACAACTTTTAACAAATTTTTGGTCTACCGGTAGAGCTAAAATTCCACAGACCGACAAACGAACAAACACATAGAGTTACCAGTCAAATTGTAAAACCTTTTTTCTTTAATAACGATCTAATTCAGCACGACGCCCGTCCTCGCAATTTTAAAACAAAACCCTGCCTAAAAATAAGCGGAACAAAGGCTCTGATGGAACAGAGGTTGCCTAGAGAGCCTAATTGTTTAATCAGTAGTTAGAGTCAGGTTACCAGCCCCGGATCGACCGTCTTCAAAGGCATAATTAAAATGATTTAGTTGCTGCCCCAGGTGTCTCCTTTAATTCCTTTTTTAGGTTTCGAAGGGTCCATCTCATTGTGTTATAATTGCAAAACTGTACCAAAGCCACGACCAAGTGGCATTTTAAAAAGTAAAACTAGTACGCGAGTGAAATGAGACACCGATAGCGACGGGAGTTTGCTTTCTGTAGAAAACATTGTTACAGCACTTCAAGCCCAACTGAGTTCATAATTTTATACTTAGCTAGCGAACCGCCCCTGTTTCGGCACTTTATAAACTACCCATATGCTTTAGTCTATATTATATAAGTGTTCTATCAAATATTTTTACAATATAATCCTTTTTCCTGGTATTTGTTACGCAAAATTAATAAAATCCATAAATATTAAGTGCAAAAATATATTTAGTCGGAGTGGTTACCCACTCCAAGTACTGGCAACGCGCAACGTTGGTTTACCTTGTACAAATCACGTTTGTTGTATGGGAGATCCGTTAAATATAAATTTATTGGATGTTTTGTTATAGCGGCAACAGAAATACATAATGCCTCAAAGTTTCAGCACGTTATCTATCACGGTTCTTGGATATAGCCTGGTGACAGACAGACAACGAAGTTTTAGCAATAGGTCCCCATTTTACCCTCTGGGTACCTTCCATGCAGATTCTTCTACATAATAACTAAAATCGCTATAAACAGACATGCGGAAGTAACCGTTCATAAACTAAGTAGCCATAATTCAGCTTTAACTATAAAGGCCATAGACGATCACAGCTCTTTAATTGTGACAATTGTGACTTACGTAATATGTTTACGATTTGTATACGTTGCAATGTACTGAGGACCTTGGCAAACGCAAATGCACTTGTAGCACAAATAATGCATATGCACATACAGCTGTAGATAAGTAGGTTAGTAGTACATGCATTGTGCAGTACATGTTTTCATGATTATGCCAAGTAATTGTTTTACATAGGTAGTTAAATATAAATAAAAATATATCCGGACAATCCACACAACATCTAGCCCCGTGGTACTAGACATCTGATATACATACATATATAGATATTGTTTATTATACTTATTAAACCGGAGAATTAAATGGTATATTGAAAAACACATTTGAGTGACACAGAAAAGTGAGTCATTTTTGTGACATTGTGGACAAGCATAAATCTATCTGCCATAAAAAGTTAAACTGTGTAAGTTACAGATTAACGTTAAAAAAGTAATTGGCTTGATTGATGGCACTTCTTGCCAAACTGACTGGATTTATAATTATGTCAATAAAAATAAATAAATATTGCAGCACTGAAGTACTATGGTAAACATTCTTATCATTTCGGACGTTCACTACTGAACATAGACCTCCCTCAAAATTAGATCATAATAAAAAAACCATGCCGGTCTAATGCGATGGCTTGGGTCTATAATATGGTGTTGGTGTGTAAACGAACAGTTTCTTGCAATTCAGCATTTGATATATGTACATTGTGAAATGTATTCAAAATTTAGCTTAGGCATAGAATAATAAATAGGTATGAGTATGAGGTTTATAACACACGCTTTTTTATAACAAAATTCGTTAAATTTAAGGATTAAAACGGGTTATTTACCATCATTTAACGGTTTTCGAGTTTCCCGATATTTCGACGCAATTGCATGCGCTATAATTACGGTAGATCTGAAGTCCCAACAATAGCAAGTTTTATTGGCAGACAAAGCGGTCTACCCTCATTTCTGTCTTTTATTAGAAACAGCCGCACTACAAGTGCTAACGTTTCTTTTGCTAAATAAAAAAATTGAATGATGGTAAATATCCCGTTTTGAATCATAGTAGTAAATTCAAACCCTGATAGTTGCAAAAGTCACCATTCGATAATTTCACGAATATCAATAATAATTAACGATATTTTGCACCAACGCTGACTAAAGCCGGTAAAAGGAGAGAGCTAGACCGACGATATTACTTCTCACGTGTTTTGATTTGCTTGTTCTCGTTGACGACTACACTGCATGAGTCCAAGAACTCTCTGATTGGAGGAAAATATCAACACAGATACAAAACTAAAAGCGATACTTTGTTTTCAATTCGAATTCCCATTGGCACTGAATTTGAATATTAGGTATTCAAGGACAAAAATTAATTACAAAGCTTTCGAAGATTTTAACTAACTTTAAGAACTTACAAAAGTTTGCTTGTTTGTGCGTTGCCTCTTCACCCGAAAACATCCCCAGAGTTATCTAATTTCTTTTCGTTTGTGGTTCTGAAACTTTAGTATTTTTCTAACTAGGGCTGAACTTTATGAAACATAGTTATCTTATCATAAAGCTTTAATCCGTTTCAGTCTTCGTTTCTCAATCTAGTTTGTTAGTTTTGAATTATTACCAAAAACCACGCAAAAAAATATTTAATTCAATAATAATAATATTTCCGAACAATTCACACAGCATCGCCTTACCCCAAGCCCCATCGAAGCAATGATATTTAATATACTACATTTATATTTTTTTGTAAATTCTTACATATTATAGGTAAAATACAAACAATACTATTTACCTAATAGAAACTTCTTATAATAAGGTGAATAAACGGAATATATTGAAAGGCCCAAAATTCAAAGAAAAATAAAAAAGTTTGTATTATTAATTTAAGTTCGTACTTATACAATTAAACAAAGTTAAAAAAAAAACTTAAAATTACTTAAACGACCGATCATTATTGTACCTTCATATAGCAATGATACAGAATAACTTATTATGAGATCTACTTTTTACAGGTCTTAAGAATTATCGTACATACTTTGTTGTTCTACTGCTTGCGATAATGAATGAATTATCACTACCTGCCGTAAAAACCGAGTTTACCATAAAACTTATACCGCCTTTTTTACTAAGAAACATATTTCAGCATCCGGTGAATATCAAGAACTAGAATATCCCTAGCTGAAACAGTAAATAAAGTTATGGTTTCTTTGCATATAAAACATTATCTTGGATAAGGAGGGTGTGTCGACCCCGGAAAGCGCAAGCTATTCATGTCCACGTTAAAATAACATTTTCACAAACTTAAATATTACCACAAGAAAATTGTACTAAATAAACTTTTGTTAAAAAGATTTTCTGAGAGCGATGATGAAAATGTTTTCAGTCTTCATTTCTTAAGGTAAATAATTATTCAGGCATTTAATGAGAAACAACGACGGCTTTTATGTACAAACTAATATTTCTAAATCGTTTCTGACTTGGTTCTGTGATAATAAAGCAAAGATAGAGGTGTTGTAAGTTTTACCATAAAGTTCGATTCCATAATGACTATTCAACGGGTATGACATTATGTAAGTATGTCCTGCGACGCTGAAGCTCTCATCAGGAAGGAACCAGCTCTCAGGTGATCTCTCTCTCGGAATAACATCTCCTGTCAGACAGCGCGTGAGACGCGAACTGCCTATACTGCTAAATAACCCCGTTTATAATTGTAATTTCGTATCGTAATATTTACAATATTGTAGGTACTAAACATATAACATACTATACGTACATTATGGTGTATAAAATTTTTAGTATCCGTGATACAGATTCGAATACTATCACAATGTTGCCCGGTGGATCCAGCAAAATTTTATTTTATTTGTATCTACTGACAACTAACTTCTTATCTTAAACCTGTTTGAGATTGGCAGGTAAAAAATGCCTTGGCATTAAGCCCACCTTTTGTACAATTCTTTTTGTATTCCTGTATTTTTGTATTTGTGTTTTTAATAATAACTAAGTCGGCTAAGTGGGGGCACGTTCGACATTAATTCCAACGGTCGTGGTTTCAAACCACGCAGCGCACCTCTGGATTTATCTTATCGCAAAATGTATGTGCGCTTTAAACACTTGCTTTAACGTTCAAAGCAAACATCGTGGGGATACCGGCATGTTCTGGGAACTTTAAATAGTTTGAAGAACATGTGACATTAACCAACTTGCACTTGTTCAGCGTGTTGAATAAAAGCCTAATCTCTCTCGTCAAGAGAGAAGTCCCTGTATCCTAGCAGTGGGAAAGTAAATAGGGGTGTTAATGCTATGTGCTTATGTGTCATTTTGTTTGAGTAAACGCTTCTTTTCTCTACTGTAAAAAAGCGAAGCGACTAGATACGATATCATTTATTTCCTTTTCTATATGTGTGTTAAATTTGTTTGTGAATTTATTTGTGACGTTTCTTAGATTTGCTTAATCAAACAATGGAAATAAATGATTTTGTTTCTTGTATTATCTATGTAATTTCAAAGAAAATAGTGATTGGATAAATTAATATACGAAGGACATGGAACAAGGCCAGAGACTTATGACCAACTGTTTTACGTTGTACGGTTAAATTGATTAAGATTATGCATGGACCTTTATAGCCTACATTCTAAGCAGACCACATCAAGTTTTTAGTTTAGTATCGAAAATTTATATCTAAAGTAAGACAGGTTATATAACAATAAGCCTTGTCGATTTATGATACAGCGGCACGGACCCTGAAAAATCTCTCTTCTTAGAAAATTCTCTAAGGAAGATCCACAGCATTTTACTAAATTTTCGCTTGAGAAATTTGCATTTTAACCGGTTTTCAGTATCTACCCTGAAGATTTGCAACGCTGATACATAATTTTCAACGTAGAAACGGTATTATTTTACGAGTTTCGAGCATTTTATTAACTTTGTGAAAATAATTTATCAACGAGTATTATCCTGAGTTAGTGCCGTTGGATAAAAGATTGAAAGTTTATTTAGCTTACGTTTTACATTTATAAAAAAAAAAACTTGCCACACTTGTAATACTTAAAAAATTACTTATCCCGGCCTTAAAAGATATAAGAACTAACTTATAAAATTTAGAAATTACTGAGTAGGCCAAGAAAAGCATTTAGTCTGTTTTTAACCCCCGACCAAAAAGGAGGGGTGTTATAAGTTTGACGTGTCTGTCTGTCTGTCTGGGACATCATAGCTCCCGAATGGATGTAGCTTTCAATTTAGTTTTTTTTGTATGAAAGTTGAGTTTGGCGCGAGTGTTTTTAGACATGTTTCATGAAAATCGTTTAAAAGTTATAGGGGTAAGAAAAGGGAAAGAAACCCGAAAAAAAAACTGCAAATATACTCGACTGGGGTATCACATGAAAGCGCCTCGCGTGCACATTACAAAATATTATGGCGTTTTACTTTTATTAAAATTAAAGGATTACAATCGGAAGTTTTTCTTAAATTTTAAATTTAGATTTATTGTATGAATTTTTTGACTGCTTGGAAAGAAAAAATATATTTCGTAAGCAGTTATTTTCTTAACATTTTTTATTTCAATTCAAACCTATAACATGTTTTTGAACTGAACTTTCAAATAGGTATTCCTAATCTATACAGATATTCAATAACTGATAATGAAGTAAAATAATGTCGGAAATAAAACTGCATTTCATATAAAATCATAATACTATTTAAATAACCTATAACCTTAGAGTATCTATCTATAAGAACCTATAACCATAACTTATTTTTATTTGAAGTCCGTGGGAAATTCATAAAAGCAGTCAAAACGCTGAAAGCTCGATTATGTATATAAATAAACCTTTAGTCCCGCCTTTATAATTTTCCTGCGTGTAATATTGTTTGTCTGTGCACGCAAACAAGTCATTATTATTCCAATTACAATACAATGTCGGCTAGCGTCCGCGCCTACTCGGTTATTCACAGCCTCCATAGACAATCTGTATTATGAATGCCGAATTCCTATTAGCTAGTGGGTAGCTATGAATGAATTACAACCTTTAGTAAACATTTTAATTGACAGCTTGGTTATAAGATTAGGTTTAAAAGAACCATGCAACGACAGATCTTCTGACCATAAACTATAAACAGACAAGATAATAATTCAATAGACAAATAATAATAGACAGAGGATAATAATTTGGTATTAAAGATTATTATATCCTACTAAAGGCCCGCCCGGCTTCGCACGGGTAATTATTCAAATATCATATTCGATTTTTTCTAGACGTAAAAACCTTGGACTTTACGAACATTTAAAAAAAAGTATTGGCCAAATTGGTCCAGGCGTTATGAACCAACACATTTCGCGATACATTTTTATATTATAGATTATGTCTCATGGCTTCTAATTAAAGTTCTTAGTGCTCAATTTAACAGATTTTTTGTTGATATGTGTAACAACTGTGTTTGGGTTAATGAATTAATTTGCATGTGTATGTTCCTAAGCTTCGGGCAAACTTGCGCGACCAAAGCGATTGCAAAACGGGATCGTATATCGCGCGGCGGACGCTTCCCACACTTTACTATGGCTCTTTGCACACACGCGACCACAAAGGGAGCGTTTTCAGGAAAAAATTACCCGCGTTGCTGACGCGTATCGTCGTTTCGCCGAAGCCATTAAGTATTTTTGTTTCAAAGTATTTGAGATATATTTATTATCTCCCTATGTATGTGCTCCTTTAAAGTTCTACATTATGAAGTAAAGGATTTTTAGTTATTGGAAGAATGCTTCTACACTTTGGGTATCATAATCCAGCCCTAAACATTTCCTTTTTATAATAGACATCATTATTAACCGCTAGTAAAATCTGAAGTACCGAAAGTATAATTAACTCAAAGGAAAATTGTAATATTTCAAAAACAAATTGTTCATCTGACCCAACAAACAAACTTTTAAGAGGTAATTTAAAAAACAAATCGCTCTTGTAAAAACGTTAACACGAAAGTTTACTTAAGATCCGCAGATGAATTTGATAACTGGAATGATAAACGGCGAGCACTTAAGAGACCGGATGCGGAAGGATTAAGAGTAATTGGGTAATTATGGGGGAGACTTTTCAGGCAATTATCACACTTAGTTAGGCACCTACACACATTATGTCGACAAAGGGAAATACATTATGATACGAGACGCTTTTCCATTTCAACATTTATAATTTATTTTATAATCATAATAACTAATTTATTCACAATGACATGGTAGCTTATACGTAGAACAACATATATATTCAGCATTATCATTGTTTTTTTAATACAGGATAAAAAAACAATGATTTTATTTTATTGTTGATCTACCTAATTCATAATATTTTCTGATATAATCTTTGTATATTACTGGTAGAGGATGCTTCTACCATTAAGTCCTCCTCTGTGGATTGTTTTTTGTGCACTAACTATAAATGTCTATGTATTCATTAGATACTGTTCTATAAATATATTTGGATAATCCTGTTCTGCAATGGTGCAAGTGGCCCTGCCCTGCGAAAGGCATTTCCTACAATATTCTTTTAACGGGAAATATTTATTTTCTCGTGACAGTGGACGAGAAAATAAATATTTACTAACAAACAAAAGCTTTATTCCATAATATCTTACAGAGAATTTTACCGCGTACACAGTTTCAGAAAAAAGTTAAAAGCCAGTTCCAGTATGGAACAAAAATGTTACTATAAAATAGCAGATTTTTTGGACAATAAGAATTTTTTTGACATGCGAATAATATATCCAGAACAAATAATAATAGAACTTTGTGCAGGAAATTAATTTATAGCATTTTTTAATATAGATATAATAATGTAAATATAATTAAGTTATCATTTTAATCTTAATCATTAATTATAAGTATAGTATTAGAATAATAATATAGTAAGTAAGTAATATGTAATATTGTAATTGACATTGTATTACCTTGCGGTAGAATTACATTGATACAAATTGATTACATTATAAGACCTATGTAACAGATACATGTATTTCATGCAATAAATATATACTTTACTTTACTTGTGACTTTAATCTAAATTATCTATCATCATCATCATCATCATTTCAGCCGTAGGACGTCCACTGCTGGACATAGGCCTCCCTCAATGACTTCCAGTGACTTCGTTCGGTAGCAGCTTGCAACCACTGCGAGCCTGCTACCTTTACCAGATCGTCCGTCCATCTAGTTGGTGGACGTCCTACTCTACGTTTGCCGAACCGTGGTCTCCACTCGAGAACTTTCCGGCCACAACGGCCATCTGTCCTGCGTGCCACATGGCCCGCCCATTGCCACTTTAGCGAGCTAATTCGCTTGGCTATGTCGGTGACCCGCGTTCTTCTACGTATCTCCTCATTCTTGATTCGATCACGTAGAGAAACCCCGAGCATAGCCCTTTCCATAGCTCGCTGTGCAACTCTGAGCCTATTCATGAGGCCTATTAAATTATCTATAAACGACTATTATTACTATTACTTTACTAAAAAATGAAAGCTCAACAATATAACATTCGATTAATATCTATTTAGAAATAATACACAAATTCAACGAACAATTATTATCAATTTATTCAAAAAATCCATTCAGCGGACATATGTTAATTATACATAGAATGATGCTTTTAACTTTAACATTTAAAATGGCAACCAAGAATTGTTGATACGGTTCATATGGCCAGTAGGTAATGGCTGGGTAATTACCAGACCTCTTATCTAGGATTCTAGGACATCTTATCTATTTTTGATTTAAGTGATTTTGAGACGCGTTGTGACAAGCTTTCACAGTGATTTTTGTTATTTTTTTAAACTAAATTATGAGAACATTACATTGGTAGTGAGAATCCATCGTGTCGAAGCCTTATTAAACTTACAAATAAAACATGATTATACGGTATGGTCTACTAGGGTCCTAAGTGTTATTCTATGAACGCATATAAAGATATCTTATAAACACAATACAAGCAAGGCATATCTTTGACAGATATACTGTTAAGTATGAAATTTCTATAAATTTATTTGAATTGTAATATCTCACTAATGGTGAGTCGCACCGACAAAAAGCTTTGGCAATTTTTGTAGAGAACTTATGAACTACAACTTTGTCTAAGCCATTTGCACGATAAAACTTACATGTTTTAACTGACTTACTGTATTCGAAAAAAAATTGGAATAACATCTTTTGTACGCCTAAACTTGCATATTTTCTTTGAAGAAGTCAGATCATTAAAAGTGCCTATGCCTTGTATTGTGTTTATAAGTATTTATTGCCTCTACAAATTTTCATCTTCATGTCAATATTTTTTTCCCAGTCATAGTTTATATTCGCATTTGTTTACTGAACTAAAGATAACAAAGATACACAACTTCTTATCAGACACCATTGATAAAACGATTATAAATGCATCAATTCATAATAAGTGGCCCTGCTTATCACTGTTTATGATTGATATCACTGACTCATAATATATCCTAGTACAAACTATGCATGATGACTACATAAAAAAATATTGATTCTGCGTAGTGCGCCTGTTGGTTTGTCCAAAAATACTGCAGTTTTTCGATATATCAATTTTATAAGAAAACTAGCTGAGACCTGCGGTGTTACCCGAGCTTAAATGTATTGTTCCGCAGAATTACATATTTTGCCGGGATAAAAAGTATCCTATGTTACTTTTAATACCTCCAAGAGTATTATGTGCAAAGTTTCATGATGATCGGTTAAGTAGTCTTTGCGTGAAAGCGTAACAAACAAACTTACATTCGCATTTGTAATATTATAGTATGATATGATAGGATAGGATATTAAGATATGCAGCAACAAAGCTCCCGAGTGGGGGCTTGTGATTTACATATCGTATCAAAGTATAAATCGTATCTCTTTTCTGAACGCTTGACAGATATTAAAACCTCTTTAATTTACGTTCTGTTTGTCTATACCTGCTCTGCTCGTCTCATACCTCTTTCAATTATGGATACTAGATAGGGATAGGTATTCTATGTTTGAGAGGAACGATACTCGGGAACATTTTGTAAGAAAAGATGGATTTTCATTTATTTTATTTTTTCATTGCCTTTAATATTTCGGACTGAAACAAATTTAAAAAATCATAAACTATTAAAATAATTTCAGCAGTTCTCCAGACATAAGTGATACACAGAAAAAGATAGCACACAACTTTGTTTTATATAAGTACATAGAAAAGTAAGGATTGTAGGTCCTACCTACAAAACCAACATATACTTAGCACACAAACGGCCATGAAACCCATTTATCACTGGGCAAACAACAATGAACATAACTAAAGTGATTTTCCAATATGTTGATTGCACTCAGTAATGCACTTGTTGACAACCCGTGATAGAGAGATCGCATTTCCGATATGTTTTATTACCTGTGACATTGCTTGTAGGGACTTGTGTCATTTTGAGTTCGTTCGATGTATAACTGGAAGTTATTTTTGAACGAAATACATTTAAGTTCTTATTGATTTGATTTTTATTTGTTATTAGCTGCCCGCCCCGGCGTCGCACGGGTAAAATAAGTTCCCGGCAATTCTTCCTTATTTACTCACCGTTTAGACCTACCCTGGACTACGACAAACATTTTAAAACCAAAATCAGCTCAATCGGCCCAGTCGTTCTCGAGTTTTAATCAGACTAACGAACAACAATTCATTTTTATTTATAAAGATAAATAGATTCAGATAAAATATAAGTACGTTTTGTTAATCATGAAAATTATTGATGGTTTGTTTTAATAAAAAACAACATGACAAATATTCAATACGATCAAAATATAATTTATACAATATTCGGTAATATTTAATACTAAAAGTGAACTAGGTAATTGTTTCGATTTATTACCGTAAATATTTATCAGTGCTGATATCTCACTATCAAGTAATACAATATCCTCTTGAATCAGGCAATGTGAAGCATTTAAATATCTTTCATATTTTAAAGATTTAAACGGAACAGACAGCGGAAGCGATTTTACAACAAGCTTTTATTTAATTTGCAATATTGAATGTTCGAGTGAAATATCTTGCAACTCAATATAAAGCAACTCAATATACTATTAAACGGGTTGAGCTAAAGTTTCGTTTACACGTTCAGCTTGGATGACTAGGCCATTGCATAGTCATCTAAGTATGTGACGTCATTCTAAATCCAACATGGTGGACATCCAAGGTTGATTACGAATTTTTAATGCACTCTTGCAATATGGGTATCAAATAAAAAGGTTTGCTGGGAACAACTAGAATTGTAACGCCTCTCTTAACCAGTTGTAAAATCTTATTCCCGTGCGACGCCGGGGCGGGCCGCTAGTTTTATATATATAATTCTTCTGTGAGTGTGTATGTCACTGAACTCCTCCTAAACGGCAGGACCGATTTTGATGAAATTTGTTGTGTGTGTTTAAGTGGGTTCGAGAATGGTTTAGATTCACAATACGGTCAACTAGATTATTGTTTTTTGAGACGTGGGACAGGACAAAGTCTGTCGGGTCGACTAGTATATTAATAAGAATGTAACCTACGTGATTTCCTTGTTGAAAGTCATACTTATTATAAATGTAATAAACACAAAGTGGCACGTAGGTACTTGGCGTTATAATTTCTTAAAGGTTATATTACTTTAAAAAAATATTCATACCACGGTAGAGCACCTACTCATAGTACTAAAATCAAAGTAGAGCAGTAACATTTACACTTTATAGTTAGTTTTGTCCGAATTGCGTCGCTGAACGCCATAATGCGTCATGACCATTGAATGCATTACGCATCAAACCTATAAATACATGTGGTTAAACAGATACCACGATAATGCAATCGTGCAAACGGGCTATGTTCTCTCGAGATAAACATGCATAGACATTTTAAAAGGATGAGTTACTTTTACAATGAATTTTATTCATAGACTTATGCTTGTTTTTTTTCGGCATCGTTAGTCGTCTCGATGGCATTTGTCACTGGAACCAAACGTCATAAGCCCATGGCCGCTGCACCAATGCGCTCCATTTTACCCCTGCGTGAACATTTTCACTTATTTACCTCTTTATCAACAATTGAAATCGGTCTAGAGTTAATTCAAATGATTTTGTATCTTGTATTCATGCCAAATTTGACTAAAATCCGACTTTGCTCACAATAACTGTATTTTTTGTATAAATAGTCTATGTATTGTTCTGGTCTATATTATTGTAAAATTTCATCAAAATCCATCCAGGGTGTTTGCGTGAAAGAGCAACAAACTCGCATCCTTACCTACTTAATTTCGTGTTTAAAATATTAGTTGGAAGTAGGATCAGTTCAGTTCAGTTTCTTGTAATTGGACTTTGCGCTTGAAGCGACAATTTGCCAGTGTCAAGTTAAATAAAATATTATAAAGTGAAAAAAAATGTTACTCAGTTGAACGCCATTTTGCCGTATCCCCGGAAGTAGGATAATCGCATACTTGCTTCATTCATTACGTAAAGACCTGATGTCATGTCATGAAATTGACGTAACCAAAGACTGGCAATGACATTGAATAAATCTTGTAAAAGCTGTTATGTGATTTAAAGTCATACTTGACATAATATTTAACATGATTATCATCATCATCATGTTAACCGTAGGCTCTGCCGACCAAGCCTATAAAGATGATCAAAAGGCTATTTGACAATTTTTTTAAAACTATTCCAAAATATTACATAGTACATTATGAATATACATATATGTATATTTGCAGATTTTCGTTTTTCTTTCCCCACTCTCACCCCAATAACATTAAATGGGCCCAACCGAAATCCCGAATGGGAATCCGGGCTGGGCCAGTGCTTAAAGCGATTTTATCGTGTTTCGTAATGTGGCCCGGAGAAGCCACCTTCTAGGTCTTCATTTCCCATCTTAGACCACATCGTCACTTTACATCAGGTGAGATAGTGGTCAAATTAAGGCTTATCGATCATAAAAAAAAAAAAAAAAAAAAACCGATTTTCATGAAACAAATCTAAGAACACTCGCGCCAAACTCACCTTTCATACAAAACTAATATGAAATCGCTCCATCCGTTCGGGAGCTATGATGTCCCAGACAGACAGACATACAGACACGTCAAACTTAAAAACACTCCTATTTTTTGGTCGGGGATTAAAAATCTGAAAATTATTCTCATACTCATAAATTATTGTATTGTACACAGAAACACATAGGAAAGTTATTACCTACTATTCAAATAATATAGGTACTAAGTTAGATTTAACAATAGTACAGACTTGTAAAGTCGTAAACAAGTTGAGTATTTTGTTATTTCTCTTTTCCGCTAAGATTGTTATCGAAGCTCAAGTTGTTTTAGTAGTTTTCAAACATTATAAACTTTTACTATAAGAATCATTTTAATTCTATAAATAATATACACCTAATTATGATTAAGTAGCGTTATGCCAACTATCGCAATAAGCCAACTATATTGTATTTACTTGTAATAAGCTTACGATAACAACTTTTTTTTTTACTTTCAACGAAAAATCGTCGGGTGTGCAGTGGGCCGATTTCGATGTTTTTTTATTAATTTTTACTTTGTTCCTTGCAAGTTGGTATCATTTATATTTTACAACAACAGTAATGTAGTTCTCGAGTTTTATTGCCCTCATTTCATACCAAATTTGGTCGATCCCGAGGTCCTAGGTTCGAATCTCACGTATTTTTTTAAATGTTTATTTTTATGGTTAATGGTTTTTGAGCATATAAGTTTAACCGACTTCATATATTCCAAACTAAAAGTCGGTTGTTTTTTGTTTAAATTGTTCTCTAGATAAATCATAACCATAATTCATGGTGAAAATTCATAAAAAGCGGGCAACATCGCGGGGATGCAAGCGGACTAATAATAGCGAAATAGGTTAGAGTTTAATAGCCATTGTTCTCAATTGCAAATAATGTACTTACGTGATCGACATTGTGGCGAGCATGTAGATCTAAAAGATGTTAGAAGTATTTCTTTGTTGGACCACTTTTAGAAAAAATGCTTTAGTAGAATTAGTAGTTTTAGCTAGAGCTAGAGAATTACCTCTTCGGAAAATCTACATATTGCAGGAAAAGTTTATTCTAAAGGTAGGTGAATACATAATTTTTGAACTTACTTATTCTAAAATAATCCAACATTTATTAATTTACTAGCGGCCCGCCCCGGCGTCGCACGGGTATAAAATTTTCCCAGAAATTATTCGAATTTTTCTCGCCGTAAAAACCATCCTAAGACTCCAACGAACATTTAAAAAAAAGTTGAGTTATGCGCTTAGCAACACATTTTGCGATTCATTTTATATACAGGGTCATTTTTTAAAGACCAGCAACCTTCGGTGATTAGGTACCTATCATCATCAGGAACAACTTTTGTTCTACGACTTTTAAAATTTAGCAACTTTTTATTTCCATACAAAAATAAATATTAATTGAAATATGCGCTTCAACGTTCTTAACTCTTTGCGCACCTTTGGGCGGCACGCGGCGCCTTTGAGCTAGCCGCGTCTTTGAGCTTGCCGCTCAAACGCAGCCGCCGCGCCGCGCCGCCCGCGCCCTTTTGAGCTAGCCGCCCGCCGCTCGCTCAGTCAGTCGTCAAGACGGATGCGCGCGCGGCACATGTGTCCTTGTGATCGTCGCATTATCGATGTTTTGTACGGATTGTACCTACTAATTACCATGGCGTATCGGAACTCCAATATCGAGTACACGGAAATAGTGAGGATGCTGGCTAGGTGTGATGACAATGTGTCGGAAGCCTGCCGCCAATATGGAATAAGATTTTATTTATGGGGACACATAAAAACAATGTTGTACAGTGGTGGTGAAATCACATTAGATCGTGTAATGTAAACTAACAGCTGATTTTTAGGTGTGGGCTTTGTGTTGGTTGTGAAGGTGACTATTTTGAACGCTATGTGCGCGATACTCACCGCCACCTGATTTGAACCTGCAGGTAAATTATAATTTGTAAATATTATTTTAATTGCTAATCATTTAATTATTGTAAATACGCTGATTCCACCTTTTAAATACGCCTATATTAAACAGTGGAAAGTGAATAAAAACTATCTTGTTACAAATTGATATTACTTAATTAAACTTAAAATGGTATAAATGATTATGTTAAACATAACTACCTAACTACCAGATTTGCATAGATAGGTACCTATCTACTTATTTGTTTTTAAACTGTTTAATGTAGCCAGTCCTAAGCCTGGTCAAGTATGAAGGGATTGTGGATTTAGTGAAATGAAATGCGTTGCTTATTATTATCGCCAGCACTTGCGCGCGCAATCGTGGTCACGTGATGCAATAGAGATCTACAAAAGTCGCCACAGTAGAATATAATCTTTAACAATTTCTAATAATGTACCTATTGAGTTATTTCAAAAGTCGTAGAACTAACGTTATTCCTGATGATGTGATATACAAGCTCACCGAAGGATGCTGGTCTTTTAAAAATAACCCTGTATAAGATTAATGTTTAAAATGAAAAAAGTTGTTGTAGTGACATAACTACAATAGTTGGACATATATGCTACCGCGGAGTTTTTTGTAGACATTATGATGTTCTTCAATATTGTTGTAGGTACATTATTTTGTTCTATCGCTAATAGTTTCGGCAGCGCATTCGACGACGACATTTTAAGACTCATTTTTCTACACCTTCGGTTACATTGTTCAAATTTTTCCAAGGATCCCTAATTTTTTTCAAAATGAAATGTAGCCTATGTCAAATTGAAAGAATGTAGCATTCTATTGGTAAAAGAATTGTTTAAATCGGGCCAGTACTTTTCGAGCCTATTCATTACAAACATACAAACATACCAAAATAGGTACAAATTTTTCCTCTTTATAATATTAGTGTAGATGGAGATTATTATTTTCCAAATACCAATTTAACTTAAAATATTATGATTTACTATTAATATTTAATTTTGGATGATTGTTGTAGGTACTTAATATTGAGTACATATTTATTTTATGTAAAGAAAGTGGCGTGATTCTTGTGCTGCTTTACTTTGCTCTCGTGATTGAGAAGCACGAAGTCGAGCCATACTATCGCGGCGCTGTTCACGTGCAATTTCTTGTTCTTCTTCATTTCTTTCATTTGCAGTATTTCGTATTCTTCTTGCATTACGGCTTTGTCGGGAAAGATTCGATCGTCTTGCTCGCGGCATTATTAATTAAACTTCACTTCACTTCAATTCACCTAAAAATTTATTTCAATCATTTGCGCTTTGTTATTCCTTTATTTTTTTGTTATAACACGTTTTATAGTGACTGACGTTTCATGTCAAGTCACAGGGGAACGCTGTCGAACGGGATGAAAAGTATCTTATGTCCGTCTCCTGGCTCTAAGCTACCTCCATACCAACTGTCGAACGGGATGAAAAGTACCTTATGTCCGTCTCCTGGCTCTAAGCTACCTCCATACCAATTTTCACCCAAATCTGTTCTACCGTTCTTGAGTTATAAGTGGTGTAACTACCGCGACATTCTTTTATATATATAGATTTTAAGGTACTATATTACAAACTATCAACTATTTGTCTATTATTTCGACAAAAAATATGAATGATTTTTATTTCATAGTTTCGGTTCCATTTCTAATGTGAGAGAGATGAAGCAAGTAATATTTAGACAATAATTGAAAGTAGTAAGTGCTTTTTCTAAGGCTTTCCGCTCATTGTAGCAAAGTCTGTTTTGAGATTGACTACCGCCTTACAGAATAGCCGCGCACATAAAGACTAGGCGCATCAGCTAGTGTTAAATAAAATTTATAAGTTATATTTTTATGAATCATAAATAATTATGATGTAAATATTAGACTGCCTCAGTGGTGCGGTGGGTAGAGGTTTGCGTTTGGTATGTCGAAGCCCTTAAAGACCTAACAGTCGTGACTGAGATGTCGACCATAAGTCTGCGTTGAGACTAAAATGTTTTAAAACAGAGTTGACAATGTGCATGAAGCCTAACCTAATAAATAAATTGAAGTAATTATAACAAAATATATCTATGATATTTAAGGTAGATACCTAAATTATGAATTGAATGCGAGAACTATACTACAAGAAGGCCTATACCTTTTTTCGGTATGGCCTGTAAACACAATGGTTATTAAATTGTAAAAACTGGTGTTTTAACAATTTAGTAATTACTAGTGGAACTAGTTTAACCCAAGTAAAAAATTAACTTATCAACATTTTTTTTGTTTAGTTATTCTGTAATTCATTTATTCATCCACCTTAGGAACTAATTGTACATCTGAATAGGCACTAAAATGTTTTATAATAACTCAAGGGTCCTCAACGATAGTTTAAAATCAAGTTATTTAGGTCTTGCAATCAAGTTATTTGCCTTGCCTTGTTTATCAAGATCAAGGTACACTTGTAATGGTTGGAACTTCACTTAAATGTTGCATTATTGTAATAAAATTGTTTGTCATTCCAAAAAGATTTTACAACTATTATTTCCTTTTATTGTTTTTTGTAAATATAAAAAAAAACTATTATGTACTAAATACCAACTAGATGGACGGATGACCTAGTGAAGGCCTCGGGCTTACGGTGGATGCAGGCGGCTGCCAGCCGAAATTACTGGAAATCTTTGAGGGAGGTCTATGTCTAGCAGTGGACGAAAGATGAGGGAATTTTAATATTATAATAATACATAGCCAATATAATTTCTGTCGGATGATATAATATAATCTGTGAATGGAAACCAAAAAGCATTATTAACGATAGCATGCTATCGTTAATAATCCATATTTGGGTACTTACTTGTTATCTTAAGAAAGTTATCTTAAATTTTATTTTTATTATTAAGACACATCCGTAATCTTCGCGCACAGGATTCGAACCTGCATCTCCAGGAATGCGCCCTGACGTGCTAGAACCAATTACACCAACGCGTCATCACGTGATAGGTCGAAATTCTTCTGCACTTTTTATTATCGAGTGAAGTCCCGAGTAACTATTTAAAAAAAATAGTTTAACCTGCAAGTGAGGTTTATCACTTATTAAAAACATAAAAAAAGTTATCTTAAGTAAGGCAACATAATACCTACCATACCAGACCGGTACTACTGTGGTGGATATAACGCCCCATAGTAGAATTACACCGAGTAGCGACCATTTTTGTCGTCATAATATATATAAGTTTTAGTATAATAAGATTGTTTTTTTTCATGTTGTAACGCAAAATAAATTTTTATTTTTATTTTATTTATATAGGTAATTAATTGAGACGAATCATTATGAGCCCATATTAAAGGAAGTTTGGTTCAATATCGGAAAGTAAATAGGAGCTTAAAAAATAGACAGACTGTTATTCTTAATTATATTTTTTTAAAGAATACCTAATAAATATTTTAGTACGGCTGTGTATTTTTGGCGTATAATTGGTGAGACACATTTTGACCATTGCGTCACAAATCCCAAACTGGTCGAAAAGCAAAAAACGAATACAATTCTCAGTAATCTGTATCTCGGTTTGCGAATAAAATCTAGCTCAGTCTCCGTAGATTTGGCATGTCACTTCGGAGATAAGAGGTTTTTTTAGGAAAAGTTACCGAACATTCACGAAAAATTGAAATATCGATAAAGATTACAAATGTTTAAGAGGCGAAAAAGTTTTGGTGTGCGATAAGTTGTTTTAGTCTTTCTTTCGTGTGATACTAATAATTTATTGTTTATTTATTAATCATATGTCACATGTTACTACACACGCTTGATTTTGTTCAATTCTTATAAGTCTATCATATACACACCGAAAAGATAGCAAACATGTCTAAGAACACTCACGCCAGACTGACCTTTCATACAAAAAAAACTAGATTGAAATCGCTCCATCCGTTCGGGAGCTATAGTGCCACAGACAGACAGACAGACACACAGACAGACAGACAGACAGACGGACAGACAGACAGACGGACAGACAGACAGACGGACAGACAGACAGACACGTCAAACTTATAACACCCTTCTTTTTTGGTCGGGGGTTAATAAAAATGAATTGTTGTTCGTTAGTCTGATTAAAACTCGAGAACGGCTGAACGGATTTATCTTATCTTAAATGTTTGTGGAGGTCTAGGGAAGGTTTAAAAGGCGAGAAAAAATCGAATAATTGCCGGGCACTTTTTTTACCCGTGCGACGCCGGGGCGGGCCCCGCTAGTGTATAATAAAAATAATTAAATGAAAATCCAATATTATAAAGTCCATCATTAAATAACAAAAATAATATATAAAGTTTTCTGCTTTATAGTGGCATTTTCAAATTAAAATATATAATAAGGCATAATTAAACGATTAAATGAAATAAAATATTAATAATGTATGTATGTAGGTATATGACGTACCTATATCATTATGTCCAGTTCTCGTCACTAAAACTTAGACCTTACCATGGGGCTAGATGTTACCTATTTGGATCGTCCAGAAATATTTATAACTAGCTGTGTCCTGCGGTGCTTCCCGCGTTATAATGGATGAAGTACTCTTAACCAACAACATATTTATTTGAATAAAGATTAATATTATTATGTTGATACAACTTAAACAAATTATTTCGACCAAATTAGGTACCATAAAAACGGTTTTTGTGAGTTAATCTTAAAAGATAGACATATACTATCGCGAACTGTTTTTTAGATCATTAAAAGAGCTATTATTCTTTAATACATATTTTTTGTGTATCTTGAACCGTTTTCACGGCGCACGCAACAGAAGGATTCAAAGATAAACAATTTCTCCCGTTTTTTACACATTTACCACTATATCTTTGCTCCTATTGGTCATAGCGTGATGTTATATAGCCTATAGCCTTCCTCGATAACTGGACTATCCAACACAAAAATAATTATTCAATTCGAACCAGTAGTTTCGGAGATTAGCGCGTTCAAACAAACAAACAAACAAACAAACTCTTCAGCTTTATATATTAGTATAGATGATCATTTCGTTAAATAAAAATTTAAAAAAATTAAAAATTTCGAGTTGCAATCGATTGCAAACATTTTTACCTTGAAATTAAAAGAACATTTGGATTCCCTCGTTAACGCTCAGGATTTGTTATCACTCGCTGCGCATGTGATTCAATTTCAGAATTCTTTCTTTAATAGTGCGGTGTTTTCGTGTTGCCTTCTACTCTCCTAAAATAATATCTTAGCACCTTGCCTCTTAGCATGAACCATTTTTTATGTTAGAATCAAGCGTAAAATGGGACGGCCTATGATGTTAGTCAAGTGGAACTATTTTTATTAATCAAAAAGGAATAATTTTATGTGTGATAGTAAAATCCTATAAGTTATAAGTCTTTTAGGTTTAAGTACCCAATGGTTAAAAAGTGGAAAGATTTGATTACCTATATGTTCGCATTCAATAGGCTCTGAAGCTACTGGACCGATTTAAGAAACACGGACTTAAAGCTAGTATAAGCAAGTAATAAGATAACAAAATTATAATTGATGTCTTAGGCATAAAGTGACAATCGTCTACACATCAAATCCATACAAATAGGTACTAGAGTTACACACTATAACAACCTGTCAGATTCGATGCGATCGAACATTGATTGTATCTTGAAAGGTAATTACTATTAGGGGATTAATATCAGGAATTCATAATTAATTATTAGCTAAAAATAATCTAAGAGCTTTCCTCCACTAAGCGACATAAACGCCTACTAGCAAAATAAAATTCAAGGTCTACTACTTACGAATGATCAACTAGATTAATAGAAAAAAGAAACTGAACATTCATGATAATGATGAAGGTTAAAATGAAAATAAAATAAATTTCAGATTGACGTATTTTTACAAAAGCCGTGTTGCCTAAGTAGAAGAACACTCGACTTTGATTCCGAAGTTCGTGGGTTCAAACACGGCTACGCACCTCTGGATTGAAAAATTGATGTGCGCTTTAATACACGTGCTTTAATGGTGAAGGTAAACACCGTAAAGAAATCGGCATGTTCTGAGATTTCACCGGTGAAATAGGGCCTAAACTCTCTCCTCAAGAGAAAAGTCCCTGTGTCCTAGCAGTGGGAACGTTAATAGGGTGGTGATGTAATTTTATTTTTCATATTGCCTGGACTCGAACAGTAGATTTACTCCAGAAATCCCCTGCAAAGGGGATAATTTTTTTTTTTAATGCACTGCGCATCCATTTGAGCGGTGGCAGTGCTTTTTGGAAAAATAATCCAATTACTCCTTTTGCTGGGGATCCTGACAGGGCATTTCTGGAGTAAGCTGTTTAGTATGCTTCGCTAACTTTGAACCCTTAAGCATAGAAACCACAAATAATGCAAGATTACCAGATAGCGACGCATACTGTACTTAAAATATAAATGTATGTTCTAATTTTATTTTTGTACCAGTAAATTTTGGTTCTACCAGATTTAGTAGTTACTTAAAGTTGCACCAAGGCGAAAACCAGGCAGATCGCTTGCATAAAACTTTTGCTTGCATTGCAACACGCGATATCGTGTCGTGGTGATCCGAGGCTTTTATTGACCTTTATTTAGGGTAAACGACCTTGAAGCTTTGGTCAAACCTACGCGGCAAAGCGACTGCATAGCGAGAGCGTCTGCGCACGGCGGACGCTGACGTACATTACTATGTTCCTTTACACACCTAAGCGACCACAAACCTGGACCTAAGTTACCGCATTGCAGACGCTACCGCGTCGCAGTCGCTTCCTGCTTCATTTCAGTGTTATATAGCCCATTTATCGAAAAATATTTTTTACCGCGGGAAAATACGTTGTTCTATACGAAAAAATTAAAACCGTGGGGTGCAAAACTTGTACAATGAAGAATAAAATATTTTATGTTACACCGTAGCATCAAAACAGTCTGTGAGAAATTACACAGAAAATATTATATCAAAATAACGCTATAGTTCAATAGACGTAAAATATAAAGCTAAATAAAAATCCTAACATCTGAGAATGATTTTACATTCATAAGACGACGCAGATGGCCCCATTTTTGTGTCAAAGGCACCCAGCCACAAAATATTAGATTATTTTTGTACCTTAAAGAGTTCAATATCCTGATGGGTCTAAAACAGTAATGAATATGACAAAAAGTTTATATAAAAACTTGTAAGGATTGAAGGTAATAAAATAGGCAAAAAGTCAATTTTTCCATAGGTATATACTTACCTTCATTATTTGCAATATACCTACTATTATTTCATTAAACGAATAAGATGTTCTATTGAAATATTATAAGTTTATGTTTATAATACTCTGTGATCTGATACAATCAATTCAATAGTCCATAAGTTCGTTGCGAGGCTTTGGCAGACTCAATTTATACAAATATTTTATAGAGGTAAGAATAGAATAGAAGATACTATATTACACACCAAACAAAGAAACAATTCAATAAGAAATTAAAACTAAACCTAGAATGTGTAATGGGCATTAAGATTTGTTTGTTTGTAATGGCGCCGAAACTACTAAATGTATCTGAAAAAATATTTCACTAATGGTAAGCTACTCTATCCCTGAGTAACATAGGCTATGTTTAATTTTTTTTAATGATAGGGATGCTTACATAATCTTCAATAATGTAAAAAATATCTAAAAACAGATTGACTTATTGGCAGAGAGTAATGCTTATTGGCAAAGCAAAAAATTTATAAGTAGATCTGAGGTCAAACTACTTTTTAATTTGTAACCACAGATGAGATGTACAAAGAAAAGAGTTCCTCCTTGGTTGAGGTTGTCACCAAAGAGAATGTTAATCAGTATGGTTGTCACTATATTTATGTCGATAGTAGCTAGCCATGTTTACAATATTGTTTTTTTATTAAAACGTAGCCATTATAATACTCTCTGTTTATTAGTTCAGTTATTCAGTAACAACTTTTTGATCACTCTGTAAATTATTGTGTAATATTATTTTAGAACTAGTATTAGTAAAATTACTTTTATAGAATGGTTGTAATAGGGCTATCATAGCCGGCAAACGGCTCAAAGCCCTATAATTAGTAATTTTGAAATAAATAAATTAATTAATCAGATAAACAGAAAGAAGAACGTAGTGCCTTACATTATCTGGTCTCTGGACATCCGAAAATAGCCGGCGCGGACTGCTCGTTTATAATAAAGCAATATAATATAACTGGAACTGAAGTAGCAGGTTCACTGCCTCGATTCAATGCCGTTCAGGCTGATTAGTGTGTGTACCTAATTTATCTATTTTAAAACGATCTTCAGTGCACCGGATCAACGACTTGGCAAATAAAGCATAGAGATATATCGTTGACATCCTACGCGAACTGACGGTTCGAATAAGGATTAAAGCAAATAAACATCTACAAACACAAAATTATTTTTATATTTTTATGCAGAAAATATTTAGACACATCCGTTTCTTCGCACACAGGAAACGGATGTCTTAATCATTTTCTGTATAAATTTTTTAAAATAATTTAACAAAACCTAAAAAGTGAGGTTTATTACATATTATTATAACCTTCCGTCATTATAACCTCTAATAATCATTAAGACAAAATTATTTATTTTAACATTTTCATAAAGAAAAACAAATATTGTTGTTTTTCTTTATGAAAATGAACAGTGAATTTCGCTAAGCTCGTGTCGACGGGATTGTTATTGCATATCACGAGCATTAGCAAATATAATAAAAAAAAATTACTAACTTCTAGAATAAAAACTAAGGAGATGGACTCATACCATACTACATACACGAAAGGTTCAATGTATTTCAACAATTTATACACTTATTGTGACAAAAAGTGATATGAAGTATTAAAAAAACGACTCACTAGATCTCGTTCAAACAAATTTTCGGTGGAAGTGTGCATTATAATGTGCATCATTTTTTTATGTTAGATAAGTCTTGATTTGACCACAATCTCACCTGATGTTAGGTGACGATGTGGTCTAAGATGGAGCATAAAGACCTAGATGGTAAAACATAATAAAAATATATCCCAGCCATCTAGGATATATATTTATTATGTTTTATCATTCTCTTATTTTATAAATTACAAGAGGGAACACATTTTACTACCTTCAAAGTGTCTGTCGCATAAACTATCATTCAATCAGAAAAAAAAACTTTAGTATTATTTTTGAAGATCCATAGAGCACACGTAATATGCGTATGATGAACAAAACAATTTTGATTTTCAGTTCTAAGTACGGGGCAATCCCCGTACTTTGAACTGAAAATCAAAATTGTTATATTATTTTCAATTCTATTGTATTGTAATTTTTTTCTTTTTTTGTGTGAAAATCTTTATTCAGTTCACAGAATAGGAACATCAACTTACTAAGTTTCAACAGTATAATAGTTCTTCAAATTTCGGTAAAAAGTGGCTTTTACATACGGACGGACTGACATGACAAAACCGGGTTCCGTGTTTGCTATTTGGCTATAGAAACCCTAATAACGACTTACTAGATATTATATCAAAATTCAATGGGAAAAGTTATAAGTTGGAAAAGCTTTAATAAGTATAAAACAATCATGAAAATCCGTTCAGAAAAATAACGTTCTGAGGTTATAAATAAAAAAACACATGGAACTAAAGATTAAAATAGAATCCGACGGCTGAGGTTAATGCATTTTATTTAACTCAGCGGATGTATGTCTATGTCGTGTCAGAGTTAATTTACACTGCCGATTAAGAATCTGTCTATTAGCGACTTGATCGATTTGCTGTTAAAATATAATATAATATACTATGTGTGGGTCATGTGCACGAACTCGACCCATTAAGTTACTAATAAATAAATTATACCTATTAAGTATATGTTTTTAATTAATCAAACGTAAACGGGATAGTATTTATTCATTTCATAAGTAAGTAACTTATAAAATGAATTAATATTTCTGCATTATACAGCATGATCTCAATATAAAATACCCTGAGCTTGTTATTTAATATCTTAATAGACTGACATAATACATAGGTTGACGCGGTTTTCTGTTTGTCTTTGTTCACAGAGTTGTTTTCCTATTTTGTTTTATATCCGTGGAAACCTTTAATGAGCCTTCAAGTGTTATATTGAATTGTTATATCGTATTTGTAGGTTTTCGAATCTCACTTAGGCCAAGATCTAAAGAAGTCGTCATCATAATTGCAGCCGTAGAAAGTTCACTGACCATATTCCTGTCGTCCACTGGCCTCCTTCAAATCATCATCATCATCACCCTTTTAACGTTCCCACTGCTGGGACACAGGGACTTCTCTCTTGGCGAGAGAGATTAGGCCTTAATTCACCACGCTGGCCAAGTGCGGGTTGGTGAATGTCACATGTCCTTAAAACTCTTTAAAGTTCTCAGAACATGCCGGTTTCCTCACGATGTTTACCTTCTCCGTTAAAGCACGTGTTTTAAGCGCACATAAATTTCTCAAGAAGAAAAATCCAGAGGTGCGTGGCGGGGTTTGAACCCACGACCTTCGGAATGAAAGTCAAGTGTCCTCCCACTGAGCCAACACGGCTTTTTTAGCCAACACGGCTCCTTCAAATAGTTTCAGTTAATTCGGTTGGAAGCGGCCTGCATTCACCCTAAACCCGCGGAATTAAAGGTTGACTTGGCGACCATTAATCTAGTTTTTAGACATCACATGCTCCGAGAACTTTTCAGCCCGAACGACTATCTGTTCTAGATGCACAAGACCTTTGGTCTTCATGCATTACCTCAATAGGTATTTTGGCCATTACGAAGGTTTACAAACGTTGCCTCTGTCAAAATGTTTAGAATACTTAAGCGCAAGTTGGAACTGTAACCTGTTGCAACCTTGCAATTTCAACCGGTTTCTGTAACAAAAGTCATACATACTGACCTTGAAATACTTCCTGAATCTATTGATACCATAGATATCTGCAGTATTAGATATCTTCGGCATTGAGCGTGAATGATAGGTACATATATTTTTATTATTTTTGCAGAAAAGGATTAGGACGCATCCATAACACCTCCTCCGTAATTCTGCGCGCGAAAATAACGGATGTATCTTAACTTTCTGCATAAATTGATTAACTATAATTAATTTATTCAAAAAAAACTAAAAGTGAGGTTTGTCACTTATTAAAAGTCATTAAGATTAAATACAATTAAGATCCTGATTTCTATTAAATAAGTTTAATTAACATAATAGCGCCGCGGGTTAACAGGTAAACCTAGCTATCCATACTGACTATTGAATGAATCCAGCTGTCGAATAATACAGACGAAAATAGGGCTAAGGCCGATTGTAGGAGTAGTCTAAGGTAAGAAAAAAATCAAATGTGCGTTAAATGAACCTCCTTTTAGTCGGTTAAAATAAACATTATACGGCTTAATAGTGCAGAGACCCTGAACTAATTTCACCTAATAGGTAAACCATGCAATTTATAGCATTGGATAACGATGTGGCTTCGTGAGAATCGCATTACAATATAAAAGTTACGTAAAACATAACGCCCGTACTTTTTATCCGCTACAAAAATAGGTAACCGACCTCCTAATTAAATACAATCAACAACGAGGAGATATTTTTTGCACTACGCCTGCACATGGCCGACCACAATCATAAATAAAGAAACGGATATCAAACTCATATGCGTCGCATTCCCAAGTTAGTAGAGAACCTAGTATTGATGGACAAACAAAGCGAGCATTGTACAGCTGCCAAACTGTAACTATTGTTGGATGTGATTCACTGGCTCCTTGCGCAAGTTGTCAAGTTCGACTGGTTTCCAGTCGGTTATTTATGAAGTTCAATGACAGACACAAATAGGCCTGGCAGAAAATTTACGGCAACTTGTGACATAATGCTTGCAATAAATCCTAATAGTGGCTTCTTATTAAGCATTTTTATAATGAATGACTTTTTTTGGGAATTATTTAGTAAGTTCGAGTTTGATCCTATTATCCTATAATTTCCATAAGAAAACTATAAGTTCATAGATCAATAAGTTTATAAAAAATAATTAAGTAACGTTTTATGCAATTTTTTTTTAAACCATTAGGCCTATCTAAAGTCTTTAAAAGGTAAGAATGATTATTACTGTAATTTAACTAAAGATGTTTGTTTGTTTTATTGGTTTTTTATTCGTCAGTAAGAAAACTCGCATTTGGATTGGGCCATCACTTTAAGTATCACAGATATCATATAATTGTTATGTTTATAGAAAATAAATTAATAAATTTACCTGTAAGTAAAACAGATTTTCCTGAGTTATAAAGCAGTAATATTATTATATATTTTAAGAAAGAACATATTATGTTCTTTCTGGAAAATATAGAATATGATTACAAATTACATCTAGATTGAGATGAAAGTGCAACGTTGCATCTTGAAAAAGGAAGAGACAAACTCTTTTTTTTTAATGCTAGATTAGCCTTCATTTGACCACAATCTCACCTGATGTAAAGTGACGGTGTGTTCTAAGATGAAGACCTAGAAGTAGATGGCTTCTCTGACTTTCACATTTCTAATAGCAAAGATAAAAGATTTCACTTTTCTACTGGATAAAATATTTCACATAGACCGCATCCACTAATCAGAAGTGAAGTTATTCTCAGTGTAAATATTCTAAGTAGGTTCTTAACCGAAAATACTCAACTACATTTGGGATTAACGTTTGCTTTGAACAGAACGACACATATGAATGCTAATCTCCTAGTTTTAATTCACAAAGAGTATGTGAGTACTTAACTCTGATAAGATCAACATTAACACAGGAATGTACCATAGATAAAACAAAACTTTTGTAGTGGGTTGTTTATCAAATAGGTCCATCGTCTATGAATGATTTATTAGTTTCACCTTGATCTATGGTTTGGTTAACCAATTGTAAGTACAGGTCATAACATGCGTATGAAATGTTGACATATATTTTGGACTCGCTTAACATTTAGGTACAGGATCAGATTTGATATGTAAAGTGATAGTATTTCATTTTCTAAAACTTTGTGGTAGAGGTCCAGTTGAAATATGAATTTTATATATTATTTCAAAGCTATGAAGTCTATATTATATATATTATGTATGTTTCAGATAAACATTTCATGCTTTTGAGGTTGGTTTTAACTAACGACCATATAACATAAAATTTTATGAGGTAATAAGTAATTTTTTAACAAAAAAATCTACATTTGCATTAACCATATGAATAATTTATTGATACTAAGTTGATAGCACTAACTTAAATGAGACCAAGTTGATAAAAGCTTTAAAATTGGGTAACGAAAATAGATTTGATCTACGTTACAAACATTTTAAAATTCGCTCGAATTCACAACCATAATGTACGTATGATTTTCTCCAAAGTCGTCCTTTCTCAAAATAATTTTAGTAGTAGGAATTTTTACATCGTCTGTACATTTTTCCAAATAACCTTGACAATCAATAATTCGAAACAATGCCAACCAAAAAAAAATAAAAGGTTACTCTTTTAATTGTCTCGATTTAAAGTAGGTATTGAGTTTATTTACTGTCAACTTAAAGGAAATTATCAGGCGTATCATATTCTTTTAGGGGAAATTTTGAAAGAATATTGGTTTTCCTTAAAAACTCTATAAGATTCTAAAAATAAAAATTGATTTAATTTAAAACTTGGAACAGCTTGGAACATTGACTTGTTCAAGCATGCCCTGCGCGTCTATGGAATAAACGTCTTGACTTTGAGTTTATTTCTGAAAACCACTTCACAATCTCTTCTGTTCACTAGCATTCGGTTTTAAGATCCGACGAAACGGAATGCTCGTGTGAACTCTAGAATTAAATGCTGTTTCTATTTTTAATTAATTATTATAAATCTGGTGCACCGCGGGACCAGATTTCGTACGATTAGAATTTCTGTGTATGGGTCTTGGTTTTTCTATGAAAAATATGTATGTATCTACAAAAAAAATATATATATGTAGTATATCAGTCACCTCACACTCATAGTACAAGCTCTGCTTAGTTTGGGGTTTGGTGATGCTGTGTGATAAGTCCGGAAATATTTATTTAATTCCACTTACCCGAAGCCTAAATAAAATCTGCAACGCAGAACGCAGCGTTACGGAGCTAAGATAAAAACATCAAGCGTACCTCCAGATACTTACTAAAGCCACAAGTTCAATTTTAAAATAAATAAATCGAGTCAAATATACGACCATTTCCTATTCAATTTAAAATTAATAAGAATAACTTAAAAAATACCTACGTCACCCCATTAGAGGGTGTATTTTCAAAATTCCTTGCTTAGAGCTCACCTACGTTATAAAGAAACCCTTGTACAACATTTCAAGTTTCTAATTCTTATAGTTTAGGCCCTGCGTTGATATGTCGGTCAGTCAGTTCGTTTTTTTTTCTAGTGTCTTAAATATCAGTAGTAGTGTAGTCAGTTATTTGCCGTGCATTTTCCTCTCCATCCAAAGGTTGTCTGGAAGAAATTGCTTTAAGCAATAAGGCCGCCCAATACACATTTTGTATTTAGCTTTTAAGTCCGTTTTGTATTGCTTTATCTTGGTTTGTAATAAAGAGTTATATTATTATTATTAGATCAGTAGGACCAAAACAGAACATCTGTTTTGTGACTTCGGTGGTCCATCCAACTTCGAAATTATTGCCTTAAATGGTGTATTCCTACCAGTTTGCTCCGACTTCAGGTACCTCGGTTCAGTTGTACAGAATGATGGTGAGATTGACAGGGATGTAAGAAATCGAATTAATGTGGGATGGATGAAATGGCGGCAGGTCTCAGGCACAGTATGTGATCCTAGAATGCCACTTAAACTCAAAGGCAAGATCTACAAAAGCGTGATCAGACCTGTTGTAATGTATGGATCGGAGTGTTGGGCAGTGAAAGAGACGGATGAAAGAAAAATCCATGTAGCAGAGATGAGGATGTTAAGATGGATGTGTGGAGTAACTAGAATGGACAAAATAAGGAATGAGTATGTAAGAGGCAGTTTGAAAGTAGCACCAGTTACGGATAAGTTGAGAGGGAATAGATTAGCGTGGTATGGACATGTCATGAGAAGAGATGAAAGTCATGTAACGAGAAGAGCGTTAGATATGAATGTAGATGGATATGTGAGAAGAGGTAGGCCGAAGAAAAGATAGATGGACTGTGTGAAAGATGATATGTGTAAGAAAGAGGTGAGTGTTGAGATGACGGGTGATAGAGGGAACTGGAAGGAGAAAACGTGTTGTGCCGACACCACGTAATGTGGGATAAGGTCAGGAAGATGATGATTATTATTATGTAACTATCCATAAAGTTTATCCGTATGGGACATGCCAGATACCGCGCGCGTCGACTACGTCCGTTGTCTTCAAATATAACTAACCTTAACTAGTAAACGTGAATCATTTCTGTCTGACGCATACGCATACAGCACGCAAGATGACGCTAATACAAATGTACCCACTACTACATAACAGTAAACGATGATTGGCAAAGAAAACACACACAACAGATACATTGAGAAACAATGTTAATAAACTCGAAAGAGATCAAGAACATTGTTCTACTTAGGGCCTGCTACACTATCTCCGAGAATTTAATAAATGGCAAAAGTTTAGAGCTCAGGAAGAAGTGAGATAGCCTTATATTATATACCATTGATTAACTTACACTGGAGACCGTGGATCAGGCCCTGACATATCGCTTAAAAATTGTTGAACGGATAATAAAACTCGATTCTGAATCACTCAAACAAGAAAATTAGTCTTCTACAATTTTGCATAATTTATTTTATTTTTTTAACGCAGAGGTTATGGTAGAGGCGGTCTACCTGATCATTATCAGAGAGAGAATGATAACTACCTTTTGTCAAATCTTGTTTTATATAAAAAATTTAGAAAAATCAGCTCTCCTACCAGCGAGATTTTAAGTAAGAAAAATTGATTGGAGAGATATACTCGTATTTTGAAAGATTTTTAGGTTACACGGTTTTGATCTCAAGTGATCCATAAGATTATTGGCTATGGTTATTTCATATAGTTATGGATATCATTATCTGGTATAAAATTATATTATCTCATTTTCCACTATCCTTAAAAATCTCTTTATCTTCAGTGAATCATTATATACTAATTAAATTTCAGGAAACCTACTCTGGAAACGTAAATGCCCAAGGCATGATGAGCCTTCAAAGGCCTATAGGTTTATATAATTTGTACAATTGTTTTAAATAACATATTAAAATAATTTATACAAGCATTTGTGATATAAAATAGACTCGTATAAGTCCCTAATCTATACTAATATTATAAAGCTGAAGAGTTTGTGTGGTTGATTGTTTGTTTGTTTGTTTGAACGCGCTAATCTCCGAAACTACTGTTTCGAATTGAATAATTATTTTTGTGTTGGATAGTCCAGTTATCGAGGAAGGCTATAGGCTATATAACATCACGCTACGACCAATAGGAGCAAAGATATAGTGGTAAATGTGTAAAAAACGGGAGAAATTGCTCATCTTTGAAGCCTTCCGTTGCGTGCGCCGTGAAAACGGTTCAAGATACACAAAAAAATATGTATTAAAGAATAATAGCTCTTTTAATGATCTAAAAAACAGTCCGCGATAGTATATGTCTATCTTTTAAGATTAACTCACAAAAACCGTTTTTATGGTACCTAATTTGGTCGAACTAATTTGTGTAAGTTGTATCAACATAATAATATTAATCTTTATTCAAATAAATATGTTGTTGGTTAAGAGTACTTCATCCAAAAACGCGGGTAGCACCGCAGGGCACAGCTAGTAATGTATTTGCCTTATAAACCTTCATATCTATCTATATAATATCTTGTTGGAAGGATACGATATTATCAATCAATCATAACAAGACTAGTTTGTATTTCCTCTTAGAATATACTTGTTGAGGCAGGTTTCTCAGAAAAAACGTTTCTTAGTATATAGCATAGTCAACATACTAAGATGCAAGGCCTATCTCCGGTTCTGCAAAGAGCAAGCACAGACTACGGCGCAAATCACTTCCCACAAACACGTGATTTTCTTTGGCATTAATGTAAATACTATACCACTCACATTGTTATAGCAGCCAAAATCCTTGCTCCGAACACCACAGTAAACACTCACTATTCACTATAATCACACTTTGAACTAAATACCGCACTTGACATCGTAATTTCATTCACTCGCGATGTTCGTGCGATCGGCACAGAAAACACGTCCGTTCGCTTCGGCGATTGCCGGGGTACTGAAGTTCAGATGCTGTAATGTCATGAAGATGTAAGAATTTTCCCACCCTACGCATTCCGGCACATGAAATCGCTTGACGCACTGGCGCTGGGGTGGAAATTGTTACTCTTTTTAGATCTTTGCTTAACAACTAAAGTATTTAACGGCATAGCGATCAATTTATTGCTCCACTGGTTCATATCATTGGCTCTGCCATTGTCTGAAAGTATTTTAAATATTCTTCGGTGAACATGAGTCAGTTAAATACAGGTTTTCAACCATTTAATGATGACCGGATATCAAAAACATTAGTACTTAATAGAGTGTTAATGGATTCAATACAAAAACTATGACAGCGCCGCTAATTATGTAGACATTATAATGGTATACAAACAAGCTGTTACAATAATTGATTAATAACGCTACATGTAGGTGTTTTACTAAATACTGGTTATTTATTAAGCTTTACGAATGTATTTGTAGTGATCAACCTTACTTTTTGGTTGAAAATTAAATTTGTGAAGAAAAACAATAGGACACATTGCGCAATTAAACTCCGCACAGGAATCGAGTTGAAATGTAGGTAATCTAATAAAAACTGGTTATACAGGTAACACTTAAAAAAAATACCAATAGAAAATCCACGGATTACTCCAACCTTGTCATTCAAGCAAAAAATACTATTCATCAAAATACACCGCGTCATAAATAATAGTTTTTTGAAGGAAGTTCAAAAAACTATTCAGTCTATGCAACGTGGCAAATCTCCTGGGCATGACAGTCTTAGCATTGAGCATCTGAGATATGCGGGGGTTCACCTGCCACACGTGCTCGCCAT
Source organism: Gymnoscelis rufifasciata (assembly GCA_929108375.1). NCBI lineage: Eukaryota > Metazoa > Arthropoda > Insecta > Lepidoptera > Geometridae > Gymnoscelis > Gymnoscelis rufifasciata. The sequence goes on from OV815320.1 coordinate 4,455,352, forward strand.
GTTTTACAATCTGTGTCATGGGTACTTACCGGAAGAGATGACCAAAACTATTGTGGTACCGATTGTAAAATGTAAAACGGGAGATGCGTCGGACAAAACCAACTATCGGCCTATCTCACTAGCGACCACAATGGCAAAGATTCTTGACAGCTTGCTTAATGACGTAATGCTGCGACACGTCCACCTAAACGATGCCCAGTTCGGTTTCAGGGCTGGGCTCTCGACGGAGAGCGCGATCTTGTGTCTTAAGCAGGCTGTCAGGTACTACACGGAGAGGAAGACGCCGGTTTACGCCTGTTTTCTGGACCTGTCTAAAGCATTTGATACGGTTCTGTACGATAAGCTTTGGTGCAGGTTGGGGGCAGCGGGAGTGCCTGCGGATATCGTCTCCATGCTGAAAAACTGGTATCACTGTCAGCGAAACCAGGTGAGATGGGCGGGTGCGTTGTCCGACACGTACAGAATGGAGTGTGGGGTAAGACAGGGCGGAATTACCTCTCCTCTGCTGTTCAACCTCTATGTTGATGATCTCATCGGCGAGCTCAGCAGCACCCACACCGGTTGTTTTATAGACGGAGTTGCCGTAAATAACTTGAGTTACGCAGATGACATGGTGCTGCTGGGACCGTCGGTGGGTTCTGTTCGACAACTGGTAGCAATTTGTGAGGTATATGCGGCTGAACATGGACTGAGCTATAACTCTAAAAAGAGCGAAGTTCTTGTGTTTAAGAGTGGTAGAGTTCGACCAGTCCATGTTCCGCCTATTATGCTAAATGGTGCGGCTCTACAAGTAGTTAGGAGTTTTAAATATCTAGGGCATATTGTCACTGAAGATTTGAAAGATGACGAGGATATTGAAAGGGAGCGCAGAGCGCTCGCGGTCCGAGGTAACATGCTCGCACGCAGGTTCGCTCGCTGCTCGAGAGAAGTGAAAATCACTCTGTTTAAGGCTTACTGCCAGTCCTTCTACTCGAGCAGTCTGTGGATAAACCACACCCGGCGAGCTCCCAGCTCTCTGCGAGTCCAATACAACAATATCTTTAGAATGCTGATGCGGCTGCCTCGCTATTGCAGCGCATCAGGGATGTTCGCGGAGGCGCGCACGGACGACTTTCACGCGATTACTCGCAAGAAAGTCGCTTCCCTACTCCAGCGTGCGCGAGGCAGTGGCAACGGCATCCTGAAGATGATTGTTGCACGGACAGACTGCCCAATTCAAAACAGGTGGATGCGGGTGCTGATGGGCTCCATCTGATCTGATGTAAATTTTTAATTTTTAATCTTATAATCTCATTTTTATTATATAATATTAATTCAATTTTAAATTTAGTTTGACATTTTGTGATATTGATATTGTGATTTAATTTGTTTAATTTTAATAATCTATATTTAATCTATGAATGTTTAATTTTTATGTTTATTTTTAAGTTTTGTGTATTTTGAATTTTTATATGGATTTAATCTAATCTGAAATAAACGAATAATAATAATAATAATAATAAATCATTTTCTAAATATTTACTGTACCTATAATAGCACGCCAACAACGTTAGCAACCAATACAGGTTGGGGGATAGAAAATGCCTAGGGCATTAAGCCCACCTTTATGTACAAAGTTTTTGTTCAAATAAAGTATCTATATAAATAAAAATGAATTGTTGTTCGTTAGTCTGATTAAAACTCGAGAACGGCTGGGACGATTGAGCTGATTTTGGTTTTAAAATGTTTGTCGTAGTTCAGGGTAGATCTAAACGGTGAGCAAATAAGGAAAAATTGCCGGGAATTTTTTTTTTCCCGTGCGACGCCGGGGCATGTCGCTAGTTTTAAATAAAAATAATGATAGATCAATAGAAAATTCTGTATTACACACACCAATAAACAAATCTAAAAAAATATTAATAGTAAAATTAAACCTAGGGCGGTAAATTATTGCTTAAAGCAATAAATAAATAAATATAAATAAAAATTATGGGTACATTTTTCCTTGTGCAATTTATGTGCGCTTTAAACACGTGCTTTAACGGTGAAGGTAAAAAACATCGTGAGGAATGAAATGGAATCGGCATGTTCTGAGTGCTTTGAAGAGTTTGAATGACATGTGTCACTCGCTAAGCCCGCACTTGGCCAGCGTTGTGAATTAAGGCCCAGCAGTGGGAACGTTAATAGGGCGATGATGATGATGATGAGTATGTCCTTATGTGCTTAGAATTATCATAATGCTCGTTTAAATCGTGATGAACTTTACTAATGAGCCATTTTCTCAAAGTATTTTTACATAAAGTTATGTGAAGTTGTTTAATGAGTTAGGGTATGATTAAAAACTTTAATAGCTGTGATATAGGAGATAAGTCCCTGTGTCCCAGCAGTGGAAACGTAGGCGTGTTTCAATGCTAAATTTTTTTTTTAAATGTTTTTAATAAGTGTTAAACCTCAGGTTAAAAACTACTCGGGGCTTCACTCGATAATACAAAGTGCAGTAAAATTTCGACCTATCACGTGATGACGCGTTGGTGTAATTGGTTCTAGCACGTCAGGGCGCATTCCTGGAGATGCAGGTTCGAATCTTGTGCGCGAGGATTACGGATGTGTCTTAAATTTTTCTGCATAAAATTTTAAAAACTAAATTTAATTGTTTGTTATCGACAATCCATTGATAATTTCGACCTGATGTTAAAGGCTTTTTTTAGGGTTCAGTACGTAAAGGGTAAAATGGGACCCCATTACCGAGACGTGTGTATGTCTGTCACCAGACTGTATCTCAAGAACCGTGACAGATAGAGAGTTAAAATGTTGAGGGATGATGTACAACTGTTGCCGCTATACTAAAACACATAATAAATAAATATATAAGTAGGTTCCCATACAACAAACGTGGTTTTCCAAAGTTAAGCAACTATGCGCCATGTCAGTACTTGGAAGGGTGACCGCTCTAACAGTACTATATTTTTGCACTATGATACAATATTGTATATTTTTTTATTGCATAAAGTGTATAAACTGTAATATGAGTCTATTTCATACTCATTTTTATGTTCTTTTAAATTGAATCTTGTTGTAAATCTCTATTCCTTTGTTCTGTCTATTCCATATCGGAGTGTTCAACAAATCTTGTATAGCGTTGGTCGAACCGAGTTGGATTACGATAATGTAACCTGAGCCTGGTTATCCAGGAGGCTGGAAATTCGATACATGAAAGCTTAAACTCAAAGCATAAACTGTTTTGATGTTTGCAAGTTTTGTTAAACATATCAACACTAGCTTTGGACGGGGTTGCTCATGTTTTATAATGTTCCCGCAGTAAAATCTAATATATGAAATTATTATTATTTATATTATTTATTTATTATCTATTTTTCATTTTGCAAAACAACGTTTGCTGGGGTCACTTAGTAAAATTTAAAAGCCTATAAAATCTTCCTCGATAAATGTGACAGTGTAACGCTGAAAAAGTTTTTTCAAATCGGACTCGTTTTTTCTGAGATTAGCGCGTTCAAACAAACAAACTCTCAGCTTTATAATATTAGTATAGATGATCTTTGTTAGGCCACTTCAATGCAATAGGCATAACTACATACAAAATTGGTATTCTGTTTTGTTCGTCTGATACTCCGTTCAAAATACAGGACACCTTTGTTTTGCTTTATCAATTTAAAGTGCAAAGATATACAAATATATGTGTAGACCATTAAAATTCCGAAGTGGGGGTTTGTGAAAACAATATTATTTACAAATTGCACGAAGACGTTATTTCACGGGAATAATGCAAAATTAACACGTTCAAAAGAAAATTAAATAACGGTCTTTTTTAAGTAATCTCCCTTATTATTACTATTTAAGAATATACAATTCAATTTAAAAAAGTTTGCTCTACAATCAAATTTTCTTGTGTATTCAATGAGGCTTAGGAGGCAGGCATGAGTTACCTGAGGGCTATTCGGGACAGACTGAAATTGAAAACAATGCTTAATTAAATGGTTTGTTCTCATATTATATTTATAGTTCCTAAAATGCCGTGTTGGCTAAGTGGGAGGACACTTGACTTTCAATCCGAAGGTCGTGTGTTCAAACCCCGCCACGCAGCTCGGGATTTTCTTCTTGAGAAATTTATGTGCGCTTTTAACACGTGATTTAACGGTGAAGGCGTCATCGTGAGGAAACCGGCATGCTCTGAGAACTTCGAAGAGTTTAAAGGACAAGTGACATTCACCAACCCGCACTTGGCCAGCGTGGTGATTCAAGGCCTAATCTCTTTCGTCAAGAGATAAGTCCCTGTGTCCCAGCAGTGGAAACGTAGGGGTGTTTATGATTTATAGTACCTATAGGGTAAACAGTTTCAATGCTAAATTTAATTGTTTGTTATCGTATTATTGTTTATTATTTTGAGGTAAACAATTTAAGTCTAGGCGATGTAGCATAAAAAGGTCAGCTGTGTTTATACCTCTATTGTTAGTTTAACTAAATAAATTTTGCTTCACCCATGTTTTCGTATTTCTCTTGTGGGTAATTTTGGCAGCTGTTGGATATTGTGTTTATCTAAATTAATATGCTGTAAGTGTACACCTACTCACAGGTTGTGTAATTGACTTGTTAAAATTACATTATACAGTTGATTATCAGTTATCATTATGGAGGTACATAATTAACTATTGTTACACAATTTCAAAATGAAAATTTGCAATTATTTTTAATGAGCACAAATTCTGGATTAAAATCAGCTTATTTCAATTTCGTCAACCTAGCAGTCTTTTATAAATGAATTAATGATATAATAATTTAATTTAATTGTATGTTATTATACAGTTTTTGACAGTACTTTACAGCCCAACAGCGGGAGAGATGCATGTTATACAGTTTTTAACAATGCGGTAGCATAAATGATTTTGATTAAGTGATAAACCTTACTTTTAGGTTAAACTTTTAATCTGTATCAGTAATAAAGGATTTTTTTTTCCTTGTCCCGCATAATACGAATCTACGAGGTTACGGACGCGTCGCAATATTTTTCTGAATAAAATAGAACAAAAATAGCCTTTATAAACCTTCTGAAAAGTAATGCCTACATACAAAAAGGTAAATGTAATAACGTACTATTTCCGAGAGGTTGCCGCGAATCGGTGTGATCGGCTTCGCTTTCTAGTATGGTATTTTAAAACTCAGTATGATAATAGCACTAACATAATACCACAAATAAAAACAATTAAATAAATTCACGGTTTTACAAAGCATTTATTCTCTCCCGGAATCCGATCCATTTCAAGCCTTGCCTCATTATCATTTGGTAAAATAGGCCTTTCTTCCCTTTAAAAAATCTCCTGTCGATGTTATCTTCGGCTTTGGGGGTCCATTAATCTGGCCCATAGACAGTTGCCAGGCCAAACTGAATTACGTACATTTATAATAGAAATATACTTAAAATTGGTTTTTATTGGCCTACTGTTACTATTAAGATATTTTTGTGTTGTATTAGCTTTTAGTTTTTTTGTTAAATAATAAAAATAAATAAATAAAAAGGTTCAGTTTTTAACCCCCGACCAAAAAAGAGGGGGGTTATAAGTTTGACGTGTCTGTCTGTCTGTCTGTGTGTCTGTCTTTCTGGGACATCATAGCTCCCGAACGGAGAAAGCGATTTCAATTTAGTTATTTTTTTTATAAAAGGTGATATTGGTCTACCATGTCTAACATGTCTAAGAACACTCGCGTGTTCTTAGACATGTTTCATGAAAATCGGTTGTGCCGTTTAATAGTTATGAGGGTAAGAGTGGGGAAGGAAATCTGCAAATAAACTAATGTGGGGTATCAAAATAAAGCGCATCGAGTGCCCATTACAAAATATTATGGTGTTTTACTTTTAAGGAAATTAAGGCATTGGAATCGGGGTTTTCTCTTAAATTTTAAATTTAGATTTATATTGAAATATGTTATTTTAAAAACTACCTTATTACAAAGCCACCTTATACAGGGTGTCCAAGAAACGGTGAATAACTATGAATCAACGTGTGAGGGGAAAAAAAATCCACGTCCTGGGATTTTTTTCTTAAATTTAGAAAATTTTCAGGTTTTCTCACATTGCTTGAGCTTACGTAGGAGTCCTAGTTTGGTTTATTAAATGACATGTTCTCTATGAATAATTACCCTAAATTAACTTTTAAAGAAATCTACTAACTAGGACAGTCATTAACCAAAGATCCCTGAACATACATTTTATTTCCGACATTCATTTACTACGTTCAAAAGTAAGTTTGAGTAACTGTTGTGTGAAAACATTTAATTTAATTGTGTAGCCAAAAAGGTATAAATCTTATCTGCATCATAAGGATTCTAAAACAGTATCATACTACTAAACCATATACCAAACTACTGAAATATAATTTTACTACTAATGTGTACCTTAGTGGTAAAATTACTGAGATATAGCAACTAATTTATTGAAGCCGGGGTTTCACTACAAAATGTTGTATGTAATTTATCCACCATTTTCGGGTAACCATGTATGTAGTATCATAAGGGCAGGCACTTTAGCCGTAACAAGGTAACGTTCTTGGGAGACCATCCATAACTTTTAAAATATTCTGAACTGAAACCACACTTTTTTTTTTAATTGAAAGCTAAATAAATGCTACAATAACAAAAAAAATATTTATCCTATTCGTTTCTATTAAAAGACTCCATGAGGCAATACTATTTAAGAGTACCTACCTACTAAAATCGCCAAAAAAACGATTCCGCTAATATAATCTACAATTTCTGGTTGCGGGTCTGAGTGTGTTCTGTGTACCTACTCGTAACATAAGTATGTATTTACAAAAAAATAATAATTATGTAGTATATCAGTCCCTAACACCCATAGTAAAAGCTCTGCTTAGTTTGGGGTTTGGTGATGCTGTCTAATTAGTCCGAAAATATTTAAATCTCTATTTTTCGCGGTGGTAAGAAGTCTAACCCGTTAAAATACCGTTTGCATACCCGCTTGCTGGTTAAATACAATAGAATACTTGTACTATTAGGTCCTTACATATGAAATTGGCGTTTTGTATGGGAGGAACAAAAAGTCGAATATTTTTTAATATAATATATTTAATTAATCAAAGTATGAACCATTATTTTCTATGCACTTTTGCCATCTTATAGGTAGTTCATTGATCCCTTTACTAAAAAAACCAGTCGGACGGGAATCAATAAAATCTTTGAAGGCGATTTGGACTGCCCCATCGGAGTTGAATTTTTTCCCTTGCAAGAAGTTATCCAAATTTCGAAAAAAATGGTAATCTGTTGGAGCAAGGTCCGGGGAGTACGGAGGATGTCTTAGACTTTCCAATTGAAGCTCTTCTAATTTAGTAGCCGTCTGTTGCGCAGTGTGTGGTCTAGCGTTGTCGTGAAGCAGCAGTGGCGTGGAGCGATTGACCAGCCTAGGTTGTTTAGCCGCTAGCTTTTCCATCATGGTTTGCAATTGCTGACAATAGACATCAGCCGTAATAGTCTGGCCAGATTTGAGAAAACTGTAATGAACAATACCGGCACTAGTCCACCAAACGCTTACAAGTAACTTTTTTGGGGTTAATTTTCGCTTGGGGCAGGATTTGGCTGGCTGGCCAGGATCCAACCATTGCGCTGAGCGCTTCCGATTATCGTAAAGAACCCATTTTTCATCACAGGTAATGATTCGGTTTAAAATACCTTCATTATTGTGCCGGTTTAGTAATGTAACGCAGCAGTCGACGCGCGTTTGCCGGTTTGCTTCAGTCAATTCGTGAGGTACCCACCTTTCAAGCTTTTTAATCTTCCCAATTTGCTTCAAGTGAATTAAAACAGTTTTATCACTAACACCGCAGCCTGCAGCTAACTCGGACGTGGTTTGCGATGGATCCGCTTCCACAATAGCCTTCAACTCTTCATTATCAACTTGAGTCTCAGGCCGTCCACGGGGCTTGTTCTGCAAGTCGAAATTTCCAGAACGAAAACGTTGGAACCAAAAACGAACTGTGTTTTCTTTTGCAACACGACCGCCATACACATCATTCACCCTTCGAGTTGTTTCCGCAGCACTAGTGCCACGGCGGAACTCGTACTCGTAAATAATGCGATATTTTAAGTTTTCCATTTTGTAAAATGAGTGACGCAAACAGAAAAAAACAGAAGAAAAAAAACAAATGAATGACGATCATCGAAGCACAAATACATGAGTCTATAGCTGTACAAATTTGAATTTGGAATTCCTTACCAAAGAGGAGAAATTTGTGATTAAAGTGGCCAGTACGAAAAACGCCAATTTCATATGTAAGGACCTAATATAATAATATCGTGACATGTACCTACTTGAATTGAAATGTATTTGGCAAATAAATGATTGATTTGATTTGAAAACAACGAAAACTTCAACCGTCACTTGTTTACGGCGGCCAGTGCTTGATAATAATTGATGATTTGACCATCGATCACAGCTACAGATAGATCCGAAGTTTTTTACGTTGATGAGTTGTCATTTATTTTTGGACTCTCCTTATCCTGGGGGAGTGAACGATCCAATTCTAACTGAGGTATCTCAATTTGGATCTGAATGGTTTAGTTATATTTTAGGCTATGAAACAAAAAGAACGGTTTCAATTTATAGGTATCTTTTTAGGGTTCCGTACCCAATAGGTAAAATGGGTCTAAGTCGTCTGGCTGTCTGTCCATCTGTCACCAGGCTGTATCTCAAGAACCGTGATAGATCATCATCATCATCATCATTTCAGCCATTAGACGCCCACTGCTGGACATAAGCTTCCCTCATAGACGACCAATTATTCCGATCAGTCACCACTTGCATCCACCGTGAGCCAGCAAGTTTGACCAAGTCATCTGTCCATCTTGTTGGTGGGCGTCCGACGCGGCGCGGAGGTTTTGTCTGTTCACGTCCGTAAGTGGTAACCCTCTGAATCCTTATGCCTTATGCCTTATCCAAATGAAGGCTTATCAATAATAATAAAAAAAAAAAAAACAATCTACAACTCAAAGCCCATACAAACATACAACCTCCGTTTTAACTCCGAGAGTATTGATTGATTTCTAATTAAACGATATTTATACACTTCTACGCCATCAATAATGCATACATTTTAAATTTCAAGAGTCTTACTTCGAAACCGTAGGATATTCGTATAAATAACAAACCCCCTTTTATCCCCAAAATAAGGTTGGTTAGTAAATACACATGATTATTTTTTATCTTTCATCATTACTTTCACGCCATCAATAGAGCACACATCACCCCAAAAACATAAGACTTTCAAGCCCTCTTTACCCGATTTAGGTACGATTTTCGAAAATATTTTACATTTCTTTCAGGAATTTCAATGTAGAAATTTCATACGATTAACCTTAACAGCAGCAAAGCTTCATATTAACTTTGCACCCCGTCTTACCCCTTTAGGGGGTCAATTAAAAATAACATTTCTTAGTGCGTCAAACCTTATAAAAGGAACCCCTGTGTAAAAGAACAAGTTTCTAAACCTCAGTTTACTCAATACCGAATTTCATTGCACCTTTAGGCCCTGCGTTGATGAGTCAGTCAGTCAAGATACATATGTAACTTTATATAATACATAGAACTGTGGACGTAGCCAAGCCAACGTTCCGGACACTATAAATTCTGATATTTTATCCGAACTTACACAGTAACTACTATAATAACTTTGCTCCGCGGTTCGCTAAAGCCCGCAATTCTCTTCAGACTGTGCAGGAAACATCCATACCAAAAAAGTTTTCCCAATTTAAGGGACACTCATATGACCAAAAGAAATTTCGGCCGTACAGTATTTCTTTCCCGAAGTAAATTTCATTTCTTTGTAACATCGTAAGATCATGTTAGTTCCTAGATTATCATGTTCATATTACATTTAGTGATATTAGTTTTAGCGAGAAAATTGTACCGTAAGCTTATTCAATTTCCAATAAATCCTACTACTATTATAAAGGCGAAAGTTTGTAAGTATGGATGTATGGATGTTTGTTACTCTTTCACGTAAAAACTATTGAATGGATTTGAATGAAACTTTACCACAATATAGCTTATACATCAGAATAACATATAGGCTACTTTTTACCGCGGTAAAATATCAGTTTTCGCGGGAAAATCAATTATTGCGAGAGAAGCCCGATTTAGATTAAATTTGGCACGAACATAGCTGCTTTCCCAGTAAATTACAAAGCTGCTTTTTACCGCGACAAAATCCCTTATTACGCGGTTAAAGCAAGTAATAATATAAACTTAAGATGAATCCTATACTATTATAAATGTGAATGTTAGTTTGTTTGTGACGCTTTCACGCGAAAACTACTCAACCGATCATCATGAAACTTTGTACACATATATATTCTTGGAGGTATTAGAAGTAACGTAGGATACTTTTTATCCCGGGAAAATATGTAATTCCGCGGGACAACGCGGGTAACACCGCGGGGCACTACTAGTCTTAAATATTAAATGGAAACAAATATTTTGTACTAGATCCACACCCAATTTAGAAAGAGAGATAGATAGAAAATACTTTATTACACACCAAACAAAGAAACAATACAATTAGAAATTAAAACTAAACTACTACTATTTAAGAATTTATGAATGGGCGTAATGGGCGGTCTTATCCAATTTACCCACAAGACACAACACAGCTCTGGTATTCTGCGTTGTTAGTGACTTAGGCTTGGGTCCTGCGTGAGGTCTAGCATTTGAGGTGTGGTCCTGATGATGCTTCGTGAAGAAGCGAAACTAGTTGACTTGCTTTCGTTGGATTCTGCAATGATAACTTTTTAGAATGTTACTAGAGAAAAGTGGGTGAGGATTTAGCACTAAGTACTTGTAATGGATTACCGCAAACTAACGCCTGAATCTATTAATTATTAACTGTGTCTTGCTCTTCCAGCTACCTTGTAACAGTGATGCTTTTGCATTAAATACAAGAAGATTACTACTAAAAGTAGTTCGATTTTACTTATAAGACTACCTAATACTGCATTGTGTGTAAGCAATCAAGATTTAATATCATAATAAAATCAAGAACTAATAATCTACGATGACTCTGAATTTGACAGCCTAATTTGAAATTTGTGTATTTTCTGTGGTTAACAAAAAATTACACAAAATAAACACTCCATTTTGATTCAATTCAATTCAATTTCTTATAATTGGACTCTGCGCTTAAAGCGTCAGTTTGCAAGTTTGAAAAAATAATGAAGTGAAAACGATGTTACTCAGAAAAAAGTGAGTGTGTGTGAGCTACGACGCACGATTGGAGTTTACTCCTTACGAACGATAATTATGATATAATTATTAGGTCCTTACATATGAAATTGGCGTTTTGTATGGGAGGAACAAAAAGTCGAATATTTTTTAATATAATATATTTAATTAATCAAAGTATGAACCATTATTTTCTATGCACTTTTGCCATCTTATAGGTAGTTCATTGATCCCTTTACTAAAAAAACCAGTCGGACGGGAATCAATAAAATCTTTGAAGGCGATTTGGACTGCCCCATCGGAGTTGAATTTTTTCCCTTGCAAGAAGTTATCCAAATTTCGAAAAAAATGGTAATCTGTTGGAGCAAGGTCCGGGGAGTACGGAGGATGTCTTAGACTTTCCAATTGAAGCTCTTCTAATTTAGTAGCCGTCTGTTGCGCAGTGTGTGGTCTAGCGTTGTCGTGAAGCCGCAGTGGCGTGGAGCGATTGACCAGCCTAGGTTGTTTAGCCGCTAGCTTTTCCATCATGGTTTGCAATTGCTGACAATAGACATCAGCCGTAATAGTCTGGCCAGATTTGAGAAAACTGTAATGAACAATACCGGCACTAGTCCACCAAACGCTTACAAGTAACTTTTTTGGGGTTAATTTTCGCTTGGGGCAGGATTTGGCTGGCTGGCCAGGATCCAACCATTGCGCTGAGCGCTTCCGATTATCGTAAAGAACCCATTTTTCATCACAGGTAATGATTCGGTTTAAAATACCTTCATTATTGTGCCGGTTTAGTAATGTAACGCAGCAGTCGACGCGCGTTTGCCGGTTTGCTTCAGTCAATTCGTGAGGTACCCACCTTTCAAGCTTTTTAATCTTCCCAATTTGCTTCAAGTGAATTAAAACAGTTTTATCACTAACACCGCAGCCTGCAGCTAACTCGGACGTGGTTTGCGATGGATCCGCTTCCACAATAGCCTTCAACTCTTCATTATCAACTTGAGTCTCAGGCCGTCCACGGGGCTTGTTCTGCAAGTCGAAATTTCCAGAACGAAAACGTTGGAACCAAAAACGAACTGTGTTTTCTTTTGCAACACGACCGCCATACACATCATTCACCCTTCGAGTTGTTTCCGCAGCACTAGTGCCACGGCGGAACTCGTACTCGTAAATAATGCGATATTTTAAGTTTTCCATTTTGTAAAATGAGTGACGCAAACAGAAAAAAACAGAAGAAAAAAAACAAATGAATGACGATCATCGAAGCACAAATACATGAGTCTATAGCTGTACAAATTTGAATTTGGAATTCCTTACCAAAGAGGAGAAATTTGTGATTAAAGTGGCCAGTACGAAAAACGCCAATTTCATATGTAAGGACCTAATATATCGAATAGAACAAAAAAAAATGAACGCATCTGCTAAAATGATAAGAGAAACAAACATATATCTATAATTATTCGGATTATTTATATTACTTCAATAAAGCGTGTTACATAAAGTATGTTACAAAATAATATAAATAAAATACAGTGAGACTACGAAGTATCGCGCAAAGAGGAGACCCCGAGAATGAGATACGCTGTGTAAATGTATTCCATCTCAATCTTTTACACGTTCAATCCTACAGATATATATGTTTGTCTCTTTCTACGTAACGCCTCAACTCTTCGTGTTACACTTGATTTTACTCCTCATAAAATTTCCGTACCGGGCGTTATAACTCAAATCGTTTCTTAAGGAGTAAAAAATAATACTAGAGATGTTAGTTACCCATTTTGCGTCCACCTCCATTTTGATTTATGATATATAAAAGCATTTATTTTGTGAGCCAAAGTGTGTTGTCATCTTTGCAATAATAATAATACCGCTGTCAAGTACCGTGCTGGCTAATTTGACTGTCGCGCCGCTCGACGGTCGACAATGTAAGTTTTTTTGATATTGCTGCGATAATGACGTCTCGAATATCATACAAGATACAAAATCATTTATTTCTTTTTTCTTATTTATAAATCTAAGAAACAGCAAAGTAAAATACATAAAACATAAATAAATTGAACATAAGCTATAAGATAAACTTATAGATAAATAGGAAATAAATTTATAATACTATCGTATCTGGTGGCTTCGCTTTTTTTTACACTAGAGAAAGAAGCTGTAGCTAATTTTTGTTCTAAAAGTATACAATAATTATTGGTTAGCCTTATTTTTTATTTGTTGTTGGAGCAGATTCCGTCCCAAGCAGTTTTATTTGTCATCAAGGTTATCCAATATTTTATAAGAAGCTTTTTACAAAGAATGTTTTAAAAATATTTTAGTGATTGACAACTGTAGCGATTAAATAAAAATGAATTGTTGTTCGTTAGTCTGATTAAAACTCGAGAACGGCTGAACGGATTTATCTTATCTTAGTCTTGAAATGTTCGTGGAGGTCTAGGGAAGGTTTAAAAGTCGAGAATAAATCGAATAATTGCCGGGATATTAATTTTGAATAATAACCCGTGCGAAGCCGGGGCGGGCCACTAGTTATAAATATTCCTAACAAATCATTGAAGGTTTTTTTTTTTGTTAAGCCTTCTTTTGACTACAATCTCACCTGATGTAAAGTGACGATGTGGTGTAAGATGGGACATGCAGACTTAGAAGGTAGGTAATGTACGTATAGCCTTATTTCGATACTTATTGCATTTATACCACTTATTTTATAGATTTGTATAAATACTCGACATAAATAATCTGCTTAGGAGGTTTTAATTAACATTATACAAAGCTACATGAAAACTAAGAAAAAAAATCATTTATTAAAGGTGTTTATTTCTTTCGAGTGAGACAAAAGCCCAACCATGCGTTAAATCAGTTAATTTAAACCTTCGTTCATATTAAGGAAAAATTACCTATCGAAGCATCACCAACAGGTATATTTTAGTAGGTTTTTTTACTACATTTGCTGAATAATACCTCATCCAATTCAAGGATACATTTTATTCTTAAAACGCAATAAAAAAGGTTCCATTGTGAAGCGATGACTTTCAAAAATGTTGAGTTTAAAGCGTATTCCAATTCAATGGTTTCATTTTCGTGGTTCGTGGGCAAATTCATTGTTAATAAAATGGTTTGCTGATAAGTACTAATTCTGTGTTTTTAATGTTTCATTAATATGTGTGAAAAAATATCTAAGTAAGACACTTCCTCATAGCAGGCCTATTAGATATGGTTAATACATAAAGAAATACTCTTTCCAACGAACTTTAGTTGTAGTTTAAAAATTCATCAAAAATCACTTACATTTACTAAAAATAAATTCACTTTTTTCCTTTCAAGCCTTTCCTTGGATACAAATATGTGGTGGGTAGTCTATGTGTTATTGTGATATGTTGGCTACATTGTGAAGTTCTATCGAAATCCCTTCGGTAGTTTTGGCATGAAAGAGCAACAAAGACACTTATTTACACACCTGCATTCTCACAAACTTTAGCGTTTATAATATTAATGAACAGGATGGAAAAATATTTTATCGGTACCAAACAACAGAGAGTGAAACATTTTAGCATAACACAGACACGTGCCAATCCCTTTTTCAATAGGAATGGAGCAAAACCTGCAAGTCATCAAAAGGTCCATTTTAGGAACCGTGAATAAAGGCCGCCGTGAACCGGAAGCCCTCTAACAAATTGAAGTCGGATAAAATTACAAATTACTGAGACTACTAGCACGAAAGATTAGATCGAGATGGGTTTTATATCCATGAAATCTGAATGGTTTTAGTAGGTAGGTAATACCGATTTGAGCAAGATAAAAAAGGGTAATCCTGTATCTCAGGCTAAAAGACACAAGCAATAAAAATATATTAAAAATTTCATCACAATAAGGAATTAAATTACCGGCTTTCGTCAGCCATAAAATGTCGACTACTGGCCCTTGCGTTGCCATACTCGCCACGCTTGGCAAGCCTCATGGTTAGCGTAGTTTTTGGTGTTTTGGTCCTAGAAAACCCTGCTGCCCATGGCCGGGTATTACGGCGCCCACGGGAGGAAATGGAAAGCAACATTCTAACGCCGGCATCAAGTATTACGTGGTATTAGATAGGTGCCAATTCTAAAAGTATAAACCATGAAATTGGGGCATCCACCAGAGCAGTCAATGAACTTCTGTTACAGTGAAGTGAATTACTTAATTACATTAAGTACCAGAATGAACCATACGACCTCGATCTCGCAAATTAAGTCATTGAAGTTTGATAAAAAATGTTTTAGCTTTTAAGTGCCGACAAGAAAACTCATCAAAGATTTTAAACTTAATTGTGTGGCGATTAATCACTTCCTACTACCTACTTATGTTATAAAATGGTATCTTATTTACTCAGCAATAGGTATACAGTAACCTTCATAGTTTCTTTAAATGTATTATATAAAACAACAAAAAAGGCAGATGACAAGACACAAGTCCCACGTTACATTTATCCTATTACATTTTATCGCGGAAATATACTTTCCAATATTGACGACCTCTGTGGCTCGGTGAAAGGAGGTTGCGGGTTCGATTCCCGCCGGGGGACCAGATTTTGTACGATTTACAATTTCTGGTTTCGGGTCTGGGTGTTTTCTATGTATCGTATGTATGTATTTACAAAAAAAAGTATCTATGTAGTATATCAGTCACCTAACACCCATACTACAAGCTCTGCTTAGTTTGGGGTTAGGTGATGCTGTGTGAGTTGTCCAGATATATTTGTCCGGATATATATTAATATCAATACGTCACGGAAAAATACAATCTTTCTAGATTCGTTTTCAAGTATTTCACTTATTAGTAACCTTTATTAGTAGATACCTATGCCAAATAAACACCATATTAATTTAACTCCAGTACTTTTATTTCTTAAGTTTTTTTTTTTATTTACAAAAACAATATAAGGCTACTCAGAGTACTCAGTCAAATTATAATGCCTGGAAAATAGACGATTCATGTTAGAGGACGGCATCTCCGAAGTACAGGTATAGTGATAAAACAGATCAGAGTAATTTTTCACGGTCATACCTACATAAAATGTTCGAAACTTGTGTAAATTTGTGTTTTTTTTATTTTGTTTTTTATTAGATATGGAGAGACATTAGCGCCCTACGGCGAATGTGCGTGTCAGCGCGATGTGTGTCGCTGGTTACATCGCTGCAACGCGAAGTAACTCTGGCGAAGACAATGTTTGGCGTGAGCGGTGTACACCTAGGTCAGTTCAGTTTCTTGTAATTGGACTTTGCGCTTGAAGCGACAATTTGCCAGTGTCGAGTTAAATAAAATAAAATTATAAAGTGAAAAATATGTTATTCATTTGCCATTTTTCGTAATTTTCACAAATTTGCCACACCTGGGTCACTTCAGAATCTTGTAGCGCGCAACGCGACAGAAATCTTTGTCCGCTATGTAGACAAGAAAATCGCTCACCCTTTCACGACGATATTAGCGCGCCAACGAATCTTCATCCGCTAATGTCGGCTACACCAATAGTGTTTATAGTTGATTTTGTTGGTAATATTATTAACCTATTATTGAACACTCCACTTTCTGCACGGCAAAAAAAAAGCTAACAAAATCAGCGCAGGTGATTTTTGTCACTATCAATAACAGCTTGATACGAGTATCTGTTATAGTTTTTTAGTTAAATATTCACAGCGTCTTTTTACAGTATTGTACAGGCAATACAATGGCTTGCATTTTTCTGCCAACGTGCCCCAAGTATTCCACGGAATGTTGAATTTCTGCACGCGTTAACGCCATTTGGCCCAGGTCTCAATTCAGGGACTTAGTGCCCTGTCGCCGTGTAAAGCTCTTTATTAGGTGCTAGGTGTAAAACGGGCGGTAATAACCAGCGGGCCACGTCGTGGTCAGGACGTGATCGGTGTCCGCAAGTCGATTTTACAGTAAAATGGCTGGGTGTTGGGTGACCACTTTACTTGGATACCTGAAGAAACTATAAGAATGCTACCAAATTATGGTCGGGTATAACAATTTTACGATTGCGTGGCTGTTCTTGAGGTCGGTGTGATAATGTCTGAAGAGTTTCCGTATTTAGACATTTTAGTTCATAATTATTTAATTAATATTATAAATGAACTTTTATTGAAAGATATTAAAATGTACAAATATGCTCATTTAATTGACGCAAACATGCACCTAAACTATGACTACTCAATGTTTCATAAACGATCAGGCAAAATTAATAATAAGGGATTACGTAATATATTCTATTGTATAAATTATTTTATTATGACTCAAAACAATGTATTGTATGATTTTAATAATGACATAACAACAATTAATACCGACAATTTATGTTATGTAACTAAATTTGACGAACAGAGTGACGATAACAGTAATTTATTTCGTTTATAATTCAATATTTCTCGTACATCAAAATATCAATGGTTTAATCTCAAAATTTGACTCTTTACTTGTTTATTTGGATGGTTACGAACATGACGGTAGGAGCGTTAGTGTGATTTGCATAACGGAACATAATATGACATTAGATGATATTTTACAGTTTCCTAGTATTAATTTTAAAATAGGCTCCATATTTTGTCGAGCGACGCGTAGAGGGGGGTCGTGCATTTTGGTACGAAATCATTTCCATGATTACGAGGACATCCCCAACATTAATAATTTATCAGTTCCTGAAATTATTGAATGTTCTGCCATTAGTCTTACGCAACATAAGATAATTATTATATGTATATACCGTCCTCCTAGATTACATAAATCAATGATAGATAAATTCTTTACAAAACTGAATGACTTACTTGAGCAATATACACTGCGTAGCTCATACAAGGTCATAATTTGTGGTGACTTTAATATTGACACACTGTCACATAACAAATTATCTCGTAAGTTTCTTAATTTATTATCTAAATACAATTTCAGACTTCAATTTAAACAAGTAACTCGACCGGATAGTAATAGATGTTTAGACAACGTGGCTCACAACATCCCATGTATAACAGGAGAGATTGCTGATTTTACAGTGTCAGATCACTTGGCTCAAATAATTAAAATCCCTGTTAAAAAAACATGTAGTTTAAAGTATTGGTTTTCTTTTAAGCGTGACTATTGTGAATATAATCGTATGAAATTTATAGAATGCATATCAAATATTTCTTTTAATGATACACTGAATGAAAATGACCCTGAATTGGCATTTAAGTTATTTCACGACATGTTTAGTTTACTTTACAATCTTTGTTTTCCAATAGTCAAATTGAAAATACCAACCAAACGGAAACTTAATTGGATTTCTAAAGGAATTAAACTTTGTAGTAAGAAAAAGCGCACACTGCTATGGACATACAGGCTTACCCGCAATGATACTAACAAATTTAATTTTAAATCTTATAGTAAGAAATATAATAAAATCATCAAACTAACGCAAAAATCGCAAAATGAGTATTTTATAAAATCATCTAAAAATAAAACAAAAGCAACATGGAACATAATAAATAAATATTCCAAAAATATACCTAAAGAAAATATTAAAAAATTAAAAAGTAAGAATGGTAAAATTATTACTGATCCAGTAGATATAACCAATGAATTTAATAATCATTTTATTGACATACCAAACAATATTGACCATAGTACAAATAATAATCCACCTAATATTAAATACAAAATGACATCATCTATATTTTTAACACCAGTAGCCCCTTTTGACATTATTAAAATTATCAAATCTTTAAAAAATACATCTAGTGTAGGTTTTGATGGTGTTAGTACAATGATTATTAAAGACGTCTCTAATTATATTTCTCCTATCTTAACACACATAATTAATAAATCTTTAGAACAAGGTATGTTCCCCGATGCTCTTAAGACGACCATTGTGAAACCTTTACACAAAAAAGGCTCACGTGACGAATTAGGAAATTATAGGCCTATTGCGCTTATTCCAGTATTCTCGAAAATTTTCGAAAAGGTTATTTTTACGAGAGTTTATAATTACTTTGAAGATAAACACATCTTAAGTAATAACCAATATGGTTTTAGAAAGGGTAAGTCAATAAATAAAGCTACTTATGATTTTCTTTATAAAGTGATGACAAATAGGGATAAGAATGAGACTGTTTTAGCATTATATATGGATATGACGAAAGCGTTTGATCTTGTTAATCATAGTATCTTGCTTGATAAATTATATGACTACGGTATTAGAGGCACAGCTTATGAATTGATTAAACCTTATCTTACTAATAGAAGACAAGTTACTCAAATAAACAAAGTATGTCTAAAAACACAAGCTGACACTATATTTGAGTCTAAATCAAGGGTTGTGACAAAAGGTGTTCCACAAGGTAGTGTTCTGGGTCCCCTCTTGTTTTTAGCCTATATAAATGATTTGCCTACTGTAACTAACCATTCAATGACTCTTTTTGCGGACGATAGTACTATATTATTTATTAATAATAAATACCATAATTTTGAACTTGACATAAATACTACTTTGACATCTATTATACAATGGCTATCATCTAATAATTTGAATATAAATCTGACCAAAACACATTTAATGAAATTTAAGCAACGTGACAATAGAAATTTAGATATTCAAATACAATATCATAATAATATCGTTGGTGAAGTTGACAGTCCTAAATTCTTAGGGCTAAATATTGACAGTAAACTAACTTGGAAATTGCACATTGATGACATTTGTAAACGGTTGAAACGATTCTCTTTTGCTCTATCTAAATTAAGAAAAGTCTCAAACCTATCGACCCTGCTTGCGGCTTATCATGGACATGTAAGCTCTGTTTTACGCTATGGAGCAATATTTTGGGGTAATGCATCAGATAAAATAAGAGTGTTCAGGGCACAAAAAAGCTGTTTGAGAGCGATCTGTGGAATAAAAAAACGTGACGTGTAGAGAACATTTTATCAAATTAAAAATACTTACGTTTCCTTCAATTTATATTTATGAAGTAGCCATTTTTGTTCAAACCAATAAAGAACAATTTAATTAGTTTACCATAGGTAGTCGCTCAGAGGGCAAATTACGCCGTCTACCATGCCGAACTGGCCAATTGCGAAAAAGTTTATTTTGTATGGTGACAAAAATCTACAATAATATTCCAAAGTCTGTTCGTGAGCTGTCCACTACTGAATTCAAAATTAAACTTAATGACATATTATTAAAAAAAGCATATTATTCCATTGATGATTTTATTAATGACCATACTTTTAAATGAATTTGACATAAATTAATTGTTAATTGAATTGAATAATTATTTTATGACATTTAATGAGTAATAATAAATTTTATTTAATTTGTATAATTTTATTAACTGTTATTTATAATGTTTGTATGCTCCTGTAGCAGAATTAATTGTACTTTAAACTAGTCTTACTACCTGACTCCATGTAACTGTAATTAATTCACAAACAATAAATGATTATTACTGATTATTATTATTACTGATTAATTATTTATTTAATAAATATTTCTTGTCTGTTGCTCTCCCGTCAGTGAATTAAAGCAAGCAAAAGCTAAATCATATATACATATTAAAGTCAGAATTGGAAAATTTGGACGCCATCTCATGAGCAAACCGATATCTTTTTTTTTAAACCCCAAAGCAACATACAGTAAACAAACAGAAGTTTATCTTAATATCAATTCATAAATGTACTAGTATGAATATGAATAAACAAAATAGAAAGCACGATCGAAAAAAAATATTATTATTGACAGATAGTGCAGCTTTTTATATGTCGACCTCTGTAGCTCGGTGGGCGAAAGTCCGCCTGAGGCGCAGGAGGTTATGGGTTCAATTCCCTCTGCGGGACCAGATTTTGTACGATCTACAATTTCTGGTTACCAATTTAGGTGTTTTCTATGTTTGATTTACAAAAAAGAATCATCTACATTATTATGTAGTATATCAGTCACATAACACCAGGTTAGGTGTTGCTGTGTGATTAGTCCGGAAATATTTATTTATTTTAAATGCCAATAATAAGCTGCACTGTATAAGGTTCAACATAACCATTGCTGTAAATAAGTATTACACAAACTATTCTGTTACTGTTACACAGTTAGCGGATAATATTCCCGTGTAATTGAACTATGAGATGAAACTCGGAGCGAGTTCGGGACGAACCAGGCTTAAATTACATAAAACTTTGGACATTCATCATGAAACAGTTCATAACTGGTGAACTGCTGAATATATTAATGGTAAGAAATGTATGATGCCAATATTTTATAGGGAGTTATATAGTCTTCTATTAACTCTGCATATCTATTAGTTAATTATTGTAACTTTTTCAATTTGTCACAAAATATTACAGTTACAAAGTGCAAAATGCTTTGAGACACGTCCTTATGAAATTATATTTTCATTATATATTTTTTCATAAAATATGTTAAATTTTTGACGATAGGTGTCATTTGAAGTAACCTTTAAGCGCACAATAATTAAAATCATTAGGATTTTATTTATACACAATAAATAAAATCATTAGGATTTTATTTATTGTGCGCTTGAACGTGTCTCAAAGCATTTTGCACTTTGTAACTGCAATATTTTGTGACAAATTGAAAAAGTTACAATAATTAACTAATTTAATACTTAATGTGAAAAAAATTATCTAGTTAGACTTAATAATTTTATTTCAGATTTCAGTTAACTTAATATACCACGTTTTATCATAATTGCATTTATTGATTTAAAATTATTGTTTTCTATCTTAGACGGACTAAAAGCCTTAAAAGATGCACTGAAGCTCTAAATTTTCAATTCTGTAAATAGGTACATATTATAATGCCAACTATGTATTATGTTACTGTAACACAGTTAGCGGATAATATTCCCGTCTAATTGAACTATGTGATGAAACTTGAAGCGAACACGGGAGGAGCCAGGTTTGAATTACACAGAACTTCGGGTATTCATCATAAAACAGTTCATAACTGGTGAATAGGTAAAAATGTTTCATGGCCATTTTTAGACGGCTTCAATAATGCATTTTGCAAATGAAATATTTCGTAATGCAGTTTTGGTGTCTAGGGGTTGTGACTATGAGTATAATAGATTTCTAAACCCCAACGCAAAAAGAGGGGTGTTATAAGTTTGACGTGTTTCTCTGTCTGTCTGTAGCATCACTACTACCGAACCTATGTAGCAATTTTGATTTAGTTTGTTTTGGATAAAAGGTGATTTAATCAGTCAAGTTTCATATAAATCGGTTGAAAAGATATGACGAGTTAAAGTTGCAATATAAAATGGAAAGTGTACAAATAAACCCGGTTAACAAATGAAAGCTTATACGTCACGGAACAGCAAGTTTTATGGCAATTAGTTGAGTTTTTTTTTTTAATATGAGTGGTGAATGTTTACAAATATAGCAAGAACGTTGTTATTTCGTATTTTCTTAACCTTTCTCTTGTTCAACGAAACAACCCTACATGCTAAAAGTCTTGAAATGCTGAAAAGTCTGTATTTTGTATTTTTGGCGAAGCTCAAGACCAGCGAGCGTGTCAATGCATAAAGATTTAGTTAGCTTTAGCTAAACTGCTATATGCTGATCCTTCTTTGGGGTATGACCCAGTTGTCCCCTTTGGACCGGTGGAGGGGACAACTGGGACATCGTAAAAGAGATATCGCTGTTGTCTCCTTTGCCAGACACACTGACGCGACGTATGGGATGCTGAATTTTTTGTTGTCCCTTCAGAAGCTCCAGTAATTTTTTGGGCAAGGCATTTGTGAGCAGATGCATAAGTAGACGCCCTCTGTTACTCGGTGGGAGAAGGTCCGCTTAAGGCGCAGGAGGTTACAGATTCGATTCCCGCCGGGGGACCAGATTTTGTACGATCTACAATTTCTGGTTTCGGGTCTGGGTTCTTTCTATGTATCATACGTAAGTATTTACAAAAAAAATATGATCTATGTAGCATATCAGTCACCTAACACCCATAGTACAAGCTCAGCTTAGTTCGGGGTTAAGTGATGCTGTGTGATTAGTCCGGAAATATTTATTTATTTAGATACTTTTTTCTGTATGCATTTTCAAGATTTATTTATTTAGCAGAGGTTTTTAACCGGAATTAAAATAAACTAAAACATTTG
This sequence comes from Gymnoscelis rufifasciata, assembly GCA_929108375.1. Taxonomy (NCBI): domain Eukaryota; kingdom Metazoa; phylum Arthropoda; class Insecta; order Lepidoptera; family Geometridae; genus Gymnoscelis; species Gymnoscelis rufifasciata. The sequence continues at coordinate 4,478,677 of OV815320.1, forward strand.
CGATCATTTTAACGATTGGTAATATTTAAGGATGGGAGGCCGTAATGCCCGGCCAAAAATTGTCCAACCAAGAAAGCCCGACCCAGAAATGCCCGGCCAAAACTTTATGACCAATGGTCATAAAGTTTTGGCTGGGCATTCCTGAGTCGGTAAATTCTGGGGTGAGCAATAATTGCACGGGGCAGAACTTTGTGACCATACAAAGTGGATACCAATTCCCCGGCCGGACTTTCCAAGGATGAGCTTTCTTGGTTGGGCTTTCCCAGACCGTGTCAATAAAGCCCGGCCATGAACTGCCCGACCGTAAACTGCCCACCCCAGAACTTTATAACCACTTTTTTTTTTTGCCGCATTTGCACAAGACAGTGAATACTAAAATATGAGTAAAAGAGAAAGAAATACATTTTGATGAAGAATAAAAGAGACTCTGTGCTCTATTAAATCTATGAATGGAAGTAAACAAACAGAAAGATTATGGTTTTTATATTTTACTTTACAGAAAACAGCTAAAAAATGCTATTAAACCTATAAAATAATAAACGTTTCATGAATGCTTTAAATGTTGATGCTTTAAACGATGCTATTCAAACTCCACGGTGTAGAAATTAGAGATGTAAACCTTCCTTTTTCATTAATTTATCTACGTGAAAACCTTAAGAAAATCTATAGATCTCAGCAGACAGTGAAGGTGTATGAAAATTATGAAATCATTGTTCATCTGTTGTAGTGACAATAGTTGGTATGAATATAATCTTGGTGGAGTTTGGGCGGTGGTTACTTCTGGAGATATGAGTCAGTAAAGGTTTCTGAATTTTACAAATCCAGTCGCGATCTCTTTTTTTCCTAGGAACCCCTATACAAGAGTTGAGACTCCTAACATTTGTAATTTTTGGAAGAGTGACTGTATTGTTGATGGGGGTCTAGCAGTAGTTTCTACTATATATAATGTGTTGGTAATGATTAACGTGGTTATTGTTATCCCAAATAAAATAAAATAACTGTATGGTTATCTATGGTTCTTTTTGCAGACGATAGCACTGCGATCGTAAAGTGTAGAGACATTAAGACTTACGAGACGGACTTAAATTCTACTTTACAGAAGATATTAGAATGGTTAACTAAAAATAATTTTAACGCCAACCTTGACAAAACAAAAATAATGCATTTTTCACAAAGGACACATATTCCTGACATTAAATTATTTTATCAAAATCGACATATTCAAAATACTGCAAATACAAAATTTCTAGGACTTCAAATTGACAAACAGCTAAACTGGAATTTACAGGCTGAAGAAATATGCAAAGCACTGAGTAAATCAGCGTACATGCTCTACAAAATGAAAGACGTTGTTAGTCTAGAGGCACTAAAAACAATATATCATGGCTATGTCTCTTCTAAACTACGATACGCTATTATTTTTTGGGGGAATTGTTCTCAGAGGGAAACTATATTTAAAGCTCAAAAAAGATGTATTAGGGCAATGTATGGTCTGAAACCCACAGAAAGCTGTAAGACATATTTTCAGTCATTAAACATATTAACGTTGCCAGGGCTCTACATTTTCGAGGTTTCCGTCTTCGTTAAATGTAACCTACATTTATTTGAAAAACCGTCACACACGCGTAGTAGACGGGATGAACATCGCCTGTGCTCTGCTAGAGCAAACACAGCACTAGTGAGCAAAAGTTTTTTAGGAATGGCACCTAAAATTTACAATAAAATACCCAAAAATATAAAGGAGTTACAATTGACAATGTTTAAGAACGAACTCCATAAACTTTTGACCACTAAATGTTATTATCACGTAAATGAATTTTTGACTGATAAATAATATTATAATTGAAATTGAATTTAATTGAATCTGACATATAGATTGATTTTACTTATAATTAATTTTCCGTAATTTTATCTGTTTTTCTAAATATTTTCCTTGTTATTTACATAAAATATTTGCATGCTCTAAATAAGCAAAACATGTATGGAACTGTAACAACTGAACATCTATTTGTAATTAAATTGTAACCCATGTTTGCAAATAAACATTATTCTTATTCTTATTCTTATTCTTTATTGAAGTTTATAAACTGAAGTAGGGTATAATGTTAGCACCTTTACTAACTCACATATCCAAAAGTAACCACCAACCGAACTCCACAATTCCTGGTTGTTCATATTATCTGTGCACAGACAAACTTTTAGCCTATAAAAAATATAAAGGTCAGGCTGGTCTTGGTTATAATTATAATATTATGCATATCATATTTATTTTTTCATACAGTATCTGCTCAAGAGACCTTAATTTACCACAAAGGTAAAGTGAAGGTTGGTGACTGTCACATGTCTTTAAAAATCTTCAATGTTCAGAACATGCCGAAGAAGGTTCTTTTGGTTTAGAATATTATTCTTGTCTTTAAACATCACCTTAGTAGCCATGGATAGCACTGTTGTAATGTGTGGCAATAACCAATTATTAATATTAACCTAAATGTTAAATAAAAGGAGGACTATCAACATTTAATTTAATTTTTGTATTACTATGATAAGTACATATTATTTTATAATGTATAACTTCTGTTTGCAAGATAAGTCAATATAAAAAGAATATACTGCTGATATGTACCTACCTACTATAATTGAAGATGAAAAAAATATTGCAATTTTTTTTATTATTATTGATAAGCCTTCATTTGACCACAATCTTACCTGATGTAAAGTGACGATGTGGTCTAAGATGGAGCATGAAGGCCTAGAAGATGGCTTCTCCGGGCCACATTACGAAACACGAAATAATCGCTTCACGCACTGGCCCAGCCCGGATTTTTGATGTATTATTTAATTTAATTTTTAAATATTTATGCTATTTGATTTTACTAACCCTTGTCATTTTGTTTACTAACAAACTATGGATTTTTGTTGTCCGAAATAAAAGATGTTTTTTTTTTATTAAACAAGATAGTACCTTATACCTACTTACTTAATTAGTTTCAAACATTTGTTTAAAATAATACTCAGAATAATATTTAAAACAAATCAATAAATGTTTCTTATATTATAACATGGTAGGAGATTATTGATTGCATTTAGCACCTAACCAGATTCAGTGATATTTATTAAAATCAGCAGTAAACTTTGTAATATGTAAGTAATCAAAAACATCACACCAAATGTACCTATTATTGGTACATACATGAATAAAATTTAAATAAAATGAGTGTATTATTCTTGTAGCTCATTAAATATATTTTTAATCATAACGGAAGCAGGAGCTACATTGGCATTTGACATGACTTTCGTCTTGTTCATTTCTGTTCGATTGAGGTCTTCAAGCAGTATAACTAAGTTAGTTATTTCATTACTCGAAGGTGTACTCGCCATAGAGGTTGATGCCTAGACCTCTCCCTTCTAGAAGTTTAACAATATTAATAGCAATAAAGAACCAATAAATATTTTTTTTACTTTTATCGTTATACTACGTAAAAAAACGTTATAAACAGAAAAAACTTTAGATCACATCATAAAAAGAAAATCGTGTCCTCTAAGAAGTGCAAGCTAAATGTAGGATTTTAATTAACTTTTATGCCAAACAGATTTAACATAATTAAACAAATAAAGACCAAGACATCAAAAAATATAAATGTTTAAATCCTCAAAAAGGTGCGCAAACACTCAGCAAAACTATCACAAATACCTCGAGGTCTAAAAATACACGCCGAATGTGTGAACCTTCTCCTATTAAACTGAACTTGAACTTTCTCCGTTAAAAGCCGGTTAATAACCTACAAAAGGAGGATGAGCCGTTCAGGGCCCGATGCATCATACCTATCAGCGTCGGCAGACGAAAGATATTTTCTCTTTCAGCTCCAGACGTCCGTCTTTTTTTTTTTTTTTTTTATTATTTATTTATTTATTCATCAACAATAATTTTTACTCTATCGTTACAGGATGTTTCCCAATGCAATAGAATAACTCAATTTACATTATAATATAATATTATTAATTTCATTAAGATTAAAAAGATTATTCATAATTTCATTGATAAGCCTTCATGTGACCACAATCTCACCTGATGCAAAGTGACGATGTGGTCAAAGAGCGAGCATAAGGCCTAGAAGATGGCTGCTCCGGACCACATTACGAAACACGAAAAAATGATGTGATCGAGCCGTCGATGTGAAGTGGCTGCATGAAGGTATTATCACAGCCAGTAGCCAAAATACCGTTACTCATGTTAATCTATTATTATGTTATTTTTATGTATGAAGCTAAACAATGAAAATATAAAACATTCCCTAGTTTACCCGGGTGGACTGGTACATTTATTTTGTCACATTATCACAGAGCAATAAATACGTTATATTTCTTCTCTGTGGTAAAATAACAATGAATGAGGTAGCTATCTTGTCTATGGTCACTAACTCAGTCTGAACATGTAACGAGTTTGGTCAGAAAGTTCTTGGGTGGGCATTCCAGGTCGGACATTTCTGCACCGGGCAGAGAAAGACCAGCCCTGGAATTTGTGACCTAACAAAGATTCGTTTGTTTGGTCTCAAATTCCAAGGGTGGGCTTTCTTGGCTGAGCAGTTCCTGGTCGAGCTTTCCCAGTCCGTGCTGGGAAAGTTCAGCCAGTAAAGTCCGACCACGGAATGCCCGCCCCAGAACTTCATGTACAAATAAACAAGGCTTTGTTTGTACATGAAGTTCTGGGGTGGGCATTCCGTGGTCGGGCATTAACCGCACCCTTTAAGGATTAAAGACTTTAATTTAAGCCTAAATTTTATCTGTCAGGCTATATTAATAGGTGTAACAAGTTTAATTTCTTACCATAACCTATACCTACCTACATAGAGATATGTACGATATTGTTTTTCTATATAAAATTGGTAACGGTATTGTAGAGTGTCCCGAGCTGTGGGAGTTTTTAATATGACTCCTCGCTAGCAGGGCAGCTTTGAGAAAGCCGAGCTTGTTCCAACAGAAAGAACAAACTATAGACAAAATTATTTCTATATTCGTTCAGGGAATTCACTTTACAACCTGTCGCTCGCAGATGCTGCTAATAATATTTTTAACATGCCTTTTTTTATAATGTAATTTTTTTATAATGTCTCTGTCTTATCTTAATATGACAGATGATGATGACATTTTTTACAGATAAACTAGATTATTTTTTGCTTTTTTATCATATCTTAGTTGTTTTTTTACTCTGGAAAGTTATATTTAATCAAATTATAGTTCAAAATTATTACTCGTCTCATTTATATTATTGTGTTTCAGCTGTTCATTTAAAAATTTTGGTATTATTATTCGTTTACTACCTTTATGTGAAAACCTCATAATTGGGTTTCAGTATGCTAGCAGTGTTTTCGTAACTAGCAATATATTACTATTAGCCGTACTGTGGACAGGTCAAATAGGCTTTGACGGCGCGGTGGCATTGCGGCTGCGCGTGTGTGCAGTGGAACGGTGCGGTGCGGCGGTGGTGGCATCGTGTGCAGGAGCGCTTATTGTAATCTTGATGTTTTTTTTCCAAAACTATAATAAATATTAAACCCCTCTTAAATAAATAAGTTATTTTAAAAAAATCCTCAGGCTATAATTTACTAGATAATACCTATATATTGTAAGTATAAGTATATTGCTATTCCTAAAAATGTGAAGCAAGAGAAATAAAACTTTGTTTAATGTATGTAAGTATAAATATACAGAGTTTATTACAATGAAACACTAATAAGCAAAATTAACCTTAATTTTGTAAGCCCTTATTTAATTACATCCATTTTGGTGTGCGTTATTTAAATGGTGGAATTCGGTAATTCCACAGCATAAATTGCTACAAAGGGTTGCCTACTTCTGAAATGAGTTGGTAGGTAACAATAAATAAGAAGTTCTAGACGGCATACCAACCCGCAACCCTTTACGAGATGTAAAATAGCAAATAACACAACTTTGCTTTCATCTGAACGTTAGGCGACGGAACCCGCGGCATGAAATTCACAAATTCAAGCTTTTTAAGCCGTTATAAGGTATAACTAGCTGTGCCCTGCGGTGCTACCCGCGTTATAATGGATGAAGTACTCTTAACCAACAACATATTTATTTGAATAAAGATTAATATTCTTATGTTGATACAACTTAAACAAATTATTTCGACCAAATTAGGTACCTTAAAAACGGTTTTTGTGAGTTAATCTTAAAAGATAGACATATACTATCCCAGACTGTTTTTTAGATCATTAAAGGAGCTATTATTCTTTAATACATATTTTTTGTGTATCTTGAACCGTTTTCACGGCGCACGCAACGGAAGGCTTCAAAGATGAACAATTTCTCCCGTTTTTTACACATTTACCACTATATCTTTGCTCCTATTGGTCGTAGCGTGATGTTATATAGCCTATAGCCTTCCTCGATAACTGGACTATACAACACAAAAAGAATTATTCAATTCAAACCAGTAGTTTCGGAGATTAGCGCGTTCAAACAAACAAACAAACAAACTCTTCAGCTTTATAATATTAGTATAGATGTGCGCAGAAACTCAAGATCTTTATTCGTTGCTCTACATTTTTAATTTTGGGTAATAATAAATCATGTTGCGAGGTTCAAGACGAGGGGCGCATGCAAAGGGTGTAATGAATGGATAGGTGTTATTTTTTCGCGTGATTAAGAAAAATTTTTTGTTTATGTGATTCAGCAGTATGGTTTTTCTTTAATACGGAGCATATTTTTAGGGTGGTTTAAAAGTTTCAAGTGTTAAGGAGTAAAATATGTTTGAGTTCCTATAGGGGAAGTATAAAGAAGATTTTTAAATGAATGGTATTTGAATTAGCGAACAGGGAATTGAGCTGACGTCATAGGCAACAACAAGCGAGAATTGCAACATCATTGAATGTTTGCTTCGTAATTTTGGTATCAATTCGTGATGTTTTTTGTCTACTGTGATGGCGAGTGGTTATGATGAGCTTTTTTTGGTTCTCTAATACAGGTATTGCTTTGTATGGATTTTCTCAATGATGCCAATAATGCTAACTATCACAGATATGCACGAAAAAACGATTGCAGTTACATCGACGATGTTCAAGAATGTTTGCTTCGTAATTTTGGTATCAATTCGTGATGTTTTTTGTCTACTGTGATGGCGAGTGGTTATGAGGAGCTTTTTTTGGTTCTCTAATACAGGTATTGATTTGTATGGATTTTCTGAATGATGCCAATATTGCTATCTATCACAGAGATGCCAAAAAAACAATTGCAATTACATCGACGATGTTCAAGAATGCGTAACAAAATTTGTGATTTTCAAACAATGCAAAGCATTGAGCAAGTTAAGGAAAATTAAGTGTTTTTATTGGTTATTAGCAGTTTCAGTATCATATATATTAGGTAGGACGTTATTGGAATCTGCGCTAGAGGCGTCATCACAATTCTAAGCAAAAGCAAAGTAACTTTGAAGAGTTTCACGGACATGTGTCATTGCCAGCGTGATGAACTAAAGCCTAACCTCTCTCGGTAAGAGAGTGAAGTCTCTGAGTCTCAGCAGTGGTAACGTAATTTAAAGGTTCTTATGCGTAAGTTAAAAAGATAAACTATTTGGAACTGAGTATGCTGTTTTTTCGTGTTCTGAGATTGCTCCAAAAAGAAGCAACGCGTCCGATAGCGAAGAAGTCTAAAACATTGTTAAGAATATAATACCTATGCATGTAATATTTTTAGATACTTACCTATAACCTATAACTTTTTTCTATATAACGTTAACGCCCCTTCTTGATTGATTAACCTGGTACTGAACTGGATGTACATTAATATTTAGTTGTATCAACTGTCTCTCGTAGACTGTTAAAAATACTAACCAAATTTCAAAATAAATTCTATCATTTGAAACTAACCTATGTTTATTTTTTTTTTGTTTTTTGTATTTTATTTTTGACCTGTCTAAGTTTTGTAAAACCAAACAATGGAAATAAATGATTTTGTATCTTGTATCTTAACTTGGTTATGAACACCAAAAGGATAAGAATTAATCTTTTATCTCCGAGAACATGTAGTATGAATTTAGGAAACTGAAAATCTTTAAACCGTATTAAATATCCCGTTTTTAATAATACAATATAACAGCAACCGCGTGTTAAATACATTGTTTGCTTTTTGCATCGCACACCGTGTAATTACCTGGCAACCCTATCAAGCAAATTGCAATTCATTGTAAGTTTTAAAATATTCATGTTCAAATTTGTATTTCAATCAAATTTCGCTTGCAGCTAAGATTTGCAGCAAGTTTAGATCTGCCAGTTTAAACTGAAGATAATTTATTCGCGGGAAGTGCAGGATAATGGTGAACTAGAAATTCATTACAAGCTCGGCTGTAATCAACAGTACACCAGCTAGTGTTTTAGACACTCAGGTAATGATAGCAGCTTTGCATTTAAACTCGGGAACATGGTTTATGCTAAGTAGTACATTATTATTCATGATTAATATTTATTTTGTATGACACCATGTTAAATAAACAGTGTGTATGGATTTCAACTATATATTATATTTTTATATAATAGCTGAGCATGGAAAATTTGGGTGCATCATAGAATAAGAACTCCCCTTACAAAAATTTGACATGTCCACGAAAACGTCATATACATAATATTATTGCCATCATAGAAAAATATTAATTACATGTTAAAGTGTTGCAATAGTAAAAAACAAATTATGTGAATTTATTGAACACACTTGATATCATGTTTATATCAAAATAGGTGTAGGTAACTAAGATAGTTCCAAAATAAAGTGGATTTTAACTTTTCAAACTATGTGGGTATAAAAAATTTACCTATCCAATGTAAGGGGTATTTTATCACCAAGACTATGGAGTGTGAAACTTCGCAAAAAAGTATTGGGATAACTTTATTTAATATTGTATGTTACTCAGAGAATAATAATTGTAACCATTGTGTCTTTTCATGGCATTGTAAAATTAGGTGCAATTCTTGTTATACTTAAGCGGGTTCGATTTCCGGTTCAATAAGGCCATTTTTCAAAAAGCTTTGAATGAAGTTAAGCAAAATTTCTTCTATTTACAATATTTGAGGTACTCTATGTGGCATTTCCGTGGGAAACCCTGTATATACCTCTAAAACAAAGTTGTGTGCGATACAACACTTGTAATTGGAGAACGGCTGAACTTATTTTAATGATTTGTTCGATTTGTATTTTTAAGTCACAATGTCGCAGTGGTCAAATAAACACCGCGCATTTTTCGAAGCATTTTCATGAGTAAAGATTCGTTCGAAACGACTCGGCTACAATTTTACTCACTCTTCGGTATTCAACGGATAAGTGTTTGACCGAGTGTGAATTTAATCCGATTTTGGGAGCAGAGGTTCCTTGCTTCAGCTATTAATGTCCCACGGCCAGAGCCCAGTATATCTTCAAGGACTAGCAAAAGTATTGAATGGGTTACGAGATTTAACGTCAAAATCCAAGACTTTCCATATACTTAAAAGGGCAGACTCGCTCGGACTTCCAAGAGCGATTGTTCATGGATTGGATGAAACGGCTCTAAAGTTCCATCCTTAATAAAATTCAAATAATTCAACAATTAAAAGATATAATTACTTTGTTTCACGTAAAAAAAAATATGAAATGATGTTGGAGCTTTTCCGAACTGTGAATAAAATGTTTTTGGAGCGACGAGGCTCATGTTGATCGAGCCCATCCATCCCATTCCATCCGTACGTCAATGTAGCATCAGGACTACATAAAATGTATTAACAAACATAGATCTATCTCTCATAAAAATAAAAATTGATATTCTGTTTAGTCCGTCTAACATGCTGTCTAAAACAAATGCATATCCAATTTCTATTTTTCGCCTATAAATTTAATAAAAAAGTGCTAACATATATAGAGCATCAACGTTAAAAGTGGACGCTTCGGATGTATAAATTTAACTCAATCCAATCCAAATTGCAAGAAAGCGTTATGTCACGAGAAACTGGAATGCCCTAAACGTATTTTCTTGATTTGTCTCTATGCATACACTGCTCAAAACGCTCAAATTTATCGAGGAAGATTATCGATTGGCTATTTTTAACACGGGATAATATGTTATTCGCGAGGAAAATCCTAAATCAGGCAACGCCGTGGCGTACAATTCCAGTAACTTATTTAACAGAAAGAAGATACTAAAAAGCTAACGCGAGTTACACTATCCAGTACTTATGTAGTCTGCAATGCGCACGCGTCTGACAGGAGAGACTCTCCAGCTTAACTGATGACGGTTCCTACTTGAAAGGGCACACAAACGTGGGATATACATACATAATACCGCCACAATTCATTTTAGTAAGACAAGTTTTCAAAATGAACATAGAAAAGTCGTCGTCTATGTCGCTGGTACGCATTATTTTTTGCAATCTCATTAAAATCATAGTTAGTTTTGGTTGAAAAAATATAGGACCTTACTTTTTAAATTAAACATTAATTCAGAATCAATTGAATCGTATTTATTGTATCAGTTAGGTACTCTCCCCTTCTGAAAATTGGCTTCTATCCAGATAAATCCTTGCCTAGAACTAACTGAACCAGATTTTGCAGTCTTGATTTTGTTAACTTTAAGATGGAGTATCTTAAAGTTAACAAAACAAGGAGATTATTCTTATATTATATATAAGTCGTGGCACAAAATTATAATATAATATAGGTTAGATTGTTGTATTTTTGTTATAGCTGCCAGAAATACATCATCCCTCAAAATCTTGAATATTGTATCGTAAAACACTTCGCCAAGCGAGGCAAAAAAGGCTAAATTAGGAAGTTGTTCCTATACTGCTTCAAAAAAGCATACTTCACGCAAGCTCCAAGAGAAAGCCAGCCATAACACTGTATCCCACAAAACACGTAAAATTTATAAATCAAAACTACGCTCAAAGTGGACTAAAAGCTAAAAGTCTCTGCCTCATCAACCCATCTATCAACTATTGCGATATCGGCACATTCATCGGATAAGGTTTTCTAACTACCATTGCTAGTTTCGTTAAAATAAATGTTGTAACAGATAAGCTGAAATTAAAAAACATTTTCTGGGAACTTTTACTGTCTATTATGTTAGAAAGGTTATTTTAAGATTCCGTTCATGTCATCTAGATATCTACAAGCCCTGTATCTGGAACTCGCGACACAGTTATCAACTACTGCGTGTATTATCGTTCCCTATTTTTTGTGCAAATCTGTAACCATGTTCCAAATAAACTTTATTATTATTATTATTTACGCAACTTTAAACCGTTGTACCTAATTCCTACTCGTAAACGGTCAGTCGGATCAAAAGAGTATTAAAAGAAAGCTAAAATGTTTTTTAAATACTTATTTAACGATACCCACCATAAAATAGCTGGACGACAATTTTTTTTTATTTTTACAAAAATTTTTACGACGTCCAGAAGTTGCCATATTAAATGTTCCATAACGTCATGTCCTTAGTGACACTCGTCGGACTAGGAGAAGTCGAGTCGATCGACGACGCATCAATCATAAAATAGGCCCAAGCGTTTGGTCTTTTTAGTGCCCTATAATCTGTGATAGTTCCACAAAGGAACATACAAACATAGATTGACAAACATATTACCACTCTTTTGCGTCGCGCAGTCGAGTAAAAAGGAAGCAAGAGAAAATGCATTAAATATGAACTGAATTTTAATAGCGTAAGATTGATATGCTTATAATTACTGACATTTTAAATTGAAAATAAAATATGTTTTAATAAGTAAGCATCTCGGTCGTACTATAACGGAGCCTATACTAGTCGCAATACCTAATACTGCGCTTGCTTACCCGTCTGCTAAGCGTGGCTAGTTAGCAGATCCCCACACCTTATCATTATTACGCTCGACCGTATTAGGCTTGTATTCAACAGTGGACTTCCTACGGCTGAAATTTTGTAGACAATCATGACCCGTTCTTTAATAAAAAAATACGCATAGCACTAGCAAATCTGTACGAGTAACGTTTTACTAAATGCGGTATTTTTCGGCTGAGTAAACGAATAGGGAATCAACTGATTATTCCTTCTTCTGGCACGAACCGGAAGTGCTTTCTTGATTTATTCTACTGGTAAAATCGAATTGAATTTGTGCTCTTCCAGCAACCGGAAAATTAAGGATTTATTTGGTGTTAACTTCTCATGTTTCCCTGAAATTTTATGGCATTTCATCTGAGACAAAGTAAAATAAATGGATGGCCAAGTTGTTGATTTATGTCGAGGGTGCTACTTGTTTTTTCTTTGTAAATGGATATTGGGATATCCGTTCATTATTAACAATATTATCTTAGGCTAGGTACTTATATTGTACTATTTGTCGTTACAGCTTTTCTGTTTGGTACCTACCTACAATCGAAGACTTTTTCAATTAAACTTTTCCATCATTTCTAAATGTGTCATTTGTTTTGGTTAGTTTTGTAGCTTAAGCTTATTAGTAAAAATATTGGCTACGTAAAATAAAGAAAATAAAATCAAAACCAAGAATCTCGCAAAATTTGTACAAGTCTGCTAACTTCACTAAAATGAAAATAAATAGCTATAAAAACCAATAGCGATTGCCAATGATTATGTTTAAATAACTGGGTCAATTGCCCCTGGGACATATTGTAGAGGTAGTGCTTATTCAACAGCCATATGCCCTGTGTTGAGCTACAACCTTTCAATCGTATATAGGTAGTAGGTAGTACGTTATTTACTTATAAGTAAGTATCTCCTTCCCTAGGAATGTGTTTGTAAAATAACTTTGTTTCCTTTAACTGTTACTTCATCGAAGTGATTTTAGTAGTTCAAAACCGGTAATCCTGAATACAATACTTTTAATGCTGTACCTACAATCGTTGCCAAGTTCAAACTATGAGTTCTATGGACATTATTATTCTAGCTCCAGATACTTTAAAATTACATTTGGGAGTATTCATTTTGTATGAATATTTCTAACTTTATTGAAACTATAACTTTACCTAAGGACCAATTAAAACTTTGTCTGTTCTCTAAAACTACATGCAGGTGAGCTCCCGATGGTCAAAAGTTAAATATCTATACCAAACAATTGGTAGGGATAAGTACCTATATAGAGGTAGGTGCCATCCCATCTGTTCTGTAAAATACAAACAGGGTAGGTATTTGTAAGAAAATTGATTTTGGATCACGTACCTAGTAATGTAAGTACCTACTAGCAAATATTTTAGGTAAAGTGAGATACAGCAATTTTTTTTAAGTACATAAGTACCTACTACTAGATTATTCGAGTGCGAAGTATTTTGATAATCGAAACAAATGGATTTTTTTAATTAGTCAAGGTTTTACTTAACCTTATTTCTGTGTTGTCTCAGTTTCGCAGTGGACGAAGTTCCGGTTTCTGAAGTTAGCGATTTTATTCCAACTGAGCGATCAGTTTAAGCTTTGAAAACACAGGGTGTTAATTTATGCAAAGTCAAAGTCAAAGACACAGTTTGCGGACTACATGCGTATATTATCGTAGTATACCTCTAGTTATAAGAAACTTGATGTAATTATTTTCCAATTAATTTATTTATTATTAAAGGTAGGTAATGTTATTCTATAATAAAGATACTTTTACTATGATTTATAAATATTTATACTTCTTCAATTTTGTACCTATTCCATGCTGGTGTTCGTTAACGATCTATCTACATTTGTTTAATAACAATTAATTTATAGAAGTATGTTATTTTAATTTGAGCTAGCATTCCTTTGACATTAACACAATGACATTATTGTTAGGGGACGCAAAATGGCGTTCAACTGAGTAACATCTTTTTCACTTTATAATTTTATTACTCGACACTGGCAAATTGTCGCTTCAAGCGCAAAGTCCAATTACAAGAAACTGAACTGAACTTATTGTTAGAAGATGGTTTTAATTAAACAAGTGTGGAAATAATTTCAGTCCAATAGTGCGCCACTCCATGATGCTAATTATACATCGACAGTAAAATCCCGCGTCATAAATAAACATAGCTAGTTAGGGCTGTAGGGAACGCTGAACCGATCTAAACTACGTGGAACACTGTAAAACGTCATTAATAATGAATATGATAGCGAAAGGAACGATTACCGGGGTCATTCGTATCTAGCGGTAACCTACAGGAACATTACTCTGCAGTCTACCAGAATAAGGACGCAAATCGGCCATTTTGTAAGGAGAAATGAGAATATTCGAATTTTGACATTTGATTGAATACGGGATCAGTTCAGTCAGTTCTTATTATTGGCCACGCGCTTGCCATATGCCACGACTTGCCAGTGTTATTCAGTTACTTGAAAAAAAAACGAACATACACTATCTACAATCAAACAAAAAAAAATTCTAACTACGAGTTTATTTATGTAGAATACGGGATCAAAACTGTTCTTTTGCATGGCTGAATGACAATGTTCAAGTTTTGTCATTGGACGTTTACATACAAATAGATTTACAACAACATTTTGCTTAACTATCCACACTGCAGCATCAGGCCCCGTGGTAAGCAAATCTTGTGTACCATGTACCTACTAGGCTAGACATCTACAACATAGTGTGCAGTAGTCAATTCACGTTCATTGCTGAGCGGAAATCCCATTTTTTAACCCCCGACCAAAAAAGAGGGGTATTATAAGTTTGAAGTGTCTGTCTCTCTGTCTGTCTATCTGTCTGTCTGTGTGTCTGTCTGTCTGTCTGTCTTGGACATCAAAGCTCCCGAACGGATGGAGCGATTTCAATTTCGTTTCTTTTTGTATGAAAGGTGAGCTTGGCGCGAGTCTTCTTAGACATGTTTTATGAAAATCGGTTGAGCCGTTTAAAAGTTATGGGGGTGAGAGTGGGGAAGGAAAACCTAAAATCTGCAAATATACTCGTGTGGGGTATCAAATGAAAGAGCATCGCGTGCACATTACTAGATATTAGGTATGGTGTTCTTCTTTTAAGAAAATTAAGGAAATGGGAACGGGGGTTTATCTTAAATTTTAAATTTAGATTTATGTAACTATTGTTTTGTTTTGGTGTACAATAAAGTGTTTTTGTATGGTATTATTTTCTCTTATTACAAGGACTAGAATAAAATAATGCTCAAAAATTGATGTACATATTTGTAAAAACTAAAACCAGGAAAAAGAAGACGTAGACTATCAAAAAGCGGCTTCAATTGACGGTACATTTACAGTGGCTGAGCAGCAATACCGATCCGAAATAAAACATCCCCGGGGTCGGCTGGAGTCGACGGGAAATAGGCTGGTACGTGGACCTACTCCCAAGGTGATTCGAAGTTCAATAGACGTTATAGTTTCTTACAAAGTCTTCTACACTTTAATTTAGTGACAGTTTTATTTATACCTATCTAGAAAAAAATAGTTAAGCGTAATCATATCACTTTAAGTCGGGAAGGGGTTGATCCCCTTTTGGTTGGGCACTAAGTCTTTACGCTCAATAAATGTAGTAGGTAGGTATATTTGCATAGAAAAAACCTTACATAAATCCTAAGATTTACGAAATTGTGTTAAATTGGTACAAGTCCGTGTAGCGAAATTATTCAGACATTAACAATTACATATTCATTTAAATTAGTATGCTGGGTGCTATTGTCCGCTCTCATCATTTAAACATGTCATTTTGAACGGCTAAATACACTGGCCCACTCACAGAGTGGCCCATTTCTCCCGAATTCCCTTTGAGTGCTGGCAAAAGGCACAGTTCCTTAGGACACGCCACTCTCGAATCTAGGGCTCTCTGTGTCCTCCTACATCAATAGACCCTCTCGACCCACTAAACTAACATTCACATCATTTCCCGCTTAGGCCTCGAGACCGCCTCAAAGGTTCAGTCATAAAATTTTCATGAAACGACTTTCTGTTGCGGCGCGGTACATCTTTTTAAAACGGTACAGTTGCCTCTTTCAAATAAAAATTAAAGGAAATTCGACTTTACCACTTTAATTATTCAGTCTAATATGAGAGATGCTGTGGTTTTTATGAGTGCAGTCTTTTCAGTGGAATCGTGACGCAGTTCCCGGCGCGATAATTGCGAGCGAAAATAACGGCCGGATAATTTCATAATTTGCTTTTAATATGAGATCCGTGGAATGTTTTAACATGGAGTTTGATTTAAGTGTGGACTTAACAAGTGTGTCAACCAGATGGAATTTTGTATTCAGATATCATTTCGATATGGATACCCAAAAAGGTACACACTCGGATACAGTCAATGTTATGCGATAGGCGTATTATTGTTTACTTTGTTCTTAAAATACTGGAAGATGAAGTACTTGTAAATAAATAAATAAAAATACTTGAAAGAGCAATTTTCTTAAATCTTCTGTAGACAGGTACACACGCATGCTTATGGTTGAACAATAGATTAGGTACTTGAAAAATTGAAACTTTACTGATTTGACAATTCAGTCGAGGACCTCTGCCTATTACATTTTCTTCGGACAATATGGAGAACAACACGTTGTCAAATTAAGAACCTCCTCCTTTTTAGGGTTTAAGGGTAAAACGGACCCTATTACTGAGACTTTGTCGTCTTTATGCCTGTGACCAGAACTTATATATAGTCAGTTTTAGTTAATTCAAAACGAGATTTTGGTAAATGTGTTGTTTGCGTACGTTTTTTTAGTGTGAACCCCTCATTCTCAGTTACTACAATTTTACATGTAATAAGCCAGATAACTAATACAGTTTTTGTAATAGGGACGTAAAAAAATAATAAAAAAACTAAATTGTTTGAATATCTCCAAAACTACTCATATCATTTTGTACTATATGAAATGAATCACCCTGTATAATTAGTTGTAGGCTCCATACAATAAACGTGATATTTTATAAAGTTAAGCGACGTTGTACGAGTCCAGTATTTGTATAGATAACAATGAATTTTTTTTATTGAAAAATCTTAATAAACTCTACACGGATCCCTAGATGTAGTATGAGTCTATATAAACTTATCAAATTTATTTTAAGTCTGTTAGAAACTTCTACAAATTTACCAAAAAAAAGTTTTAAAATAACCAAGTGGTTATCTTTATAAACTTAACAAAAGTCGTGGGTCATAATGTTTGTTTAGCTATCAAAAATAGTAGATTTTCAAATCTCCTCTACAATATTAAATCGTAAATTATATGTATGACAATTTCATAGTCGGCACTTACTACGGAACAACTTCCGTCTAAAATAGGTAGTTGAATTAATTATCTTAAGTAGGAAATTGTGTCATCTAAATTAACTACATTTATCAATTCGTACACGCGGAATGTTTGTATGAAGATATGAACATGCTTCTTGCATTAGGGAAGAGACTGAGATTGAGAAAGTAGAGATCTGCTTTTAATTTAATTAGAAGAACACAAAAACTTGTCAAGACAACATCCTTAAGCAAGATAAACAAGTTAATTAAGAAAACTAAAGCCCAGATTTATATTTAACTAACGGCCCGTATTATTAATATTCGGGCCGTATAGTAATTATTCAAAATTGTTTTGCCGGCAATTATTTGAATTTGGCCAAATTGGTCCAGACGTTGTTGAATTATTCGCTTACTGACACATTTTGCTATTATTGATCATTTTTATATTATTGATTGGTAAATAATTTTGTATATCTAATAAGACGCATCGGCTTGAAGTTAGTTTTCTCAAATTTTGAACGAGTTTTATTTACGTAGGGGCAGTGAGATATTGCTAACTCTTAGTAGGTATCCCTGTACGTGACCTTCGGTCGGTAATAGAATCTAAGAGCCTGTTCCACGTACTCCGAGTAAATTTAGTCAATGGTTAAAATATAGAGCTCTCTCGATCAGTCAAATGTTACCGATCCTAAGATCAGTCTCGTATCATCTTTGAAAGGTTGTCTTGTCGTGAATCGAGTGTTATGAGTGAAAAAACTTATTAGAAATAAATATTTCTTAAATAATAATAAATAATAAATAAATATTTCCGGACTACTCACACAGCATCACCTAACCCCAAACTAAGCAGAGCTTGTACTATGGGTGTTAGGTGACTGATATTCTACATAGATACATTATTTTTTGTAAATACATACATATGAAACATAGAAAACACCCAGACCCGAAACCAGAAATTGTAGATCGTACAAAATCTAAACAATATTTTTCGGACAATCTAAACAACATCTAGCCCCGTGGTAGGTAAGCTCTCAGCTTGTCTTAACGCGTACTAGACATCTGATATACTTACAAATGTATACAGAAAGTTTTTCCGAAAATTTTTATTATACAATATACTTATATGGTCCAACATAGACAACTTTCTCAGTAGAGCGCAAGTCTAGGTTTAATCACCGAAACTTTTACACAGCTAATGTGGAGAATCTTTTTCTCCACATTAGCTGTGTAAAAGTTTAACTTATAACATCTACTACAAAAGAACGTACGTCTGTATAAAGCACCATTTAACCGGACCTGTGCGACAAATATTCTATGTGGATAGGTACATATTTTTGAAATTCTGCGAATTCTCTCGGCTGACCAACTGAATCGGAAAGAAAAAATAGGAGGTTGTCAATTTTCCACCAACAAGATATTGATATGGTCAATGTTGCCGGTTTACAGTAGTTGCAAGCGGTATCCAACCAAAATAACGGGACACCAAATAGGGCTTTCAGCTCATCTTACAGCTTTGTAATAATGATGATGACCTACAATTTGATAGTTAATAAAGTACGTTTCAACAAATAGGATAGTTGTTTAATATGCCGATTCAAATTGAAGTCTAGAGCTATAATCTTAATTTTAAATAATAAAAAAAAACCTAAATTGTAAAAAATCATGTTACGTTGTAATGTGCACGCTTTTATTTGTGTTTATTGGCAGATGTTCGGTTGGTTCTTCCTCATCACTTTTAAACTTTTTTAACCGACTTCAAACAAAAAAGGAGGTTTCTCAATTCGACCGTACCTATATATATATTTTTTAACTTGTCTTAACCACGTTAAAAATAAACATTTATTCAAACGTGGTAGGTAATCTAATCAGTATTTAGTGTTGATACCCAGAAGAATGATTACCTACTCAATTTACGATGACAATGAAATCACAAACACCATTATGTCGAAAATAAAATATCAGCAACTGAAAGTCGTTTAATATTTACAGAACAGACTAAATAATTCATTATTTTGGACAGCTCGATCCTCTCATCATAAACCTGTTTGCTTATAATTTATGTTGTTTGTTTCTCGTTATGTACTGTATAAGTATATATTTGCGGTGTGGGCGTAAAAATTTTTTGATAGGAACTTGATTCTGTGATCGTTATGTCCATTGATGCCAAATAAATATAATTTCATCATCATAATGGTAACGTAATATAATATTTTTCTTATAGTGCCTCTCCATTACTGAAGGTTGGCGGTCATGTTTCGAAACTTAACTTTTAGGGCTAGCCTGAATAGGTCTCCTGCCTTCTCTATGCCCGTCCATTGCCAATGTTATGTAATAAATTACTCTAGGCTGACCAACTTCCAGCGGTAGACTTTAATTGTAGTTTCGGTAATAATCCCTATTCTTTTAGAAAAAAGTGAATGGGAGTGATAACTATACAGCTAGCGCTGCGGATAATAATTTAAGAAGAGGATGCGTGAGAGAAAGGAATGCCAGACTGACCGCCGCTGTTACGCGTTACGTTACAAACCTGTTCACCCTTCCATTTTTTTTACATCGCTTTACATATCCCCGTGTATATCCATATGCTATGTTACTCAAGGTCGAGGAGGATAGTGTAGCTTTACAATGGAGGAGGAATTTTTTTACATCCGTTCAGTATTTTTTGAACCAATTAAATGCAAACAAACAATCAAATCTTTCCATTTTTTAATATTAGTTCAGAATGGAGCTATCTATTTTTACTACTTCCATGTACATATGCAGTCATGTAATAATTTTAATAAAATGGATCGCCAGTGCTCTTGCTTGTTCTTGGCCGTTTTCTCTTGGTAGTTGGGTTTTTTGAAGTTTTTGTATTTTTCGTGTCTAATGTCAATGGTGTTGATTCTGTCAGGGTAGTCAAATCAGTTACAGATTGTTTGTCTGTAAGGGTAGTTTGTTGTGTTTCAGGGTGAGCGTCTGTAGGGCTGGTTGATTTAATTCCATTTTTCTCTTTTTTATCATCCACATCTTCGCCTTCTTTGTTTACTTTTTCATGCTCATCCTCTTTATGTTCATCATCTTTATATTCAATATCATTAACATTGTGTTCTGTATGTGGTATACTGCCCGTATGTTCCTTAAATCCTGTATTTACGTGTTCAGATTTCGTAATAGCCTTTGTTGTTTTATGATTATTAACTTCTTTTGATTTTGAATCTGCTGCTTCATCATCTCCTATGACCATACTTTGGTTTAATTTCATTTGCATTATGCCCGCGTGGTGATTCTCTTCTGAGTGTTTATGTACTATCTTTGTATTTTTTAATTTGTCTTTTCGTTCTTTGAACCAGTCTGCGGGTATTGTAATGAGCTTTATTGGTTTAGGCCGGTACCTTGTTATTGCAGTCGGATCCACTCTTAATTCTATAATTCTCTTTAAGATGTCCTTTGGCAACCAGTGTCCAGGTACATTTGCTTCGACAGGGTTATTAAGCCATACGACTTCTTGACCAAAAGTGTGAGTTAATAGCCTACATATAGTCATTGTTAACGTCACCAGGGGTATGGAAGGCACTGAAATTATAGCCAATATTATCACTACCATTTACACAGTGTATGTACCTATAAATAAATATTTACGGACTAATCACCTCACCCAAGCAGAGCAGATCAGACCTTAAAGACCCCCCGAAAAAGAGGGGTGTTATAAGTTTGACGTGTCTGTCTGTCTGTCTGAGACATCATAGCTCCCCAACAGATGCAGCGATTTGAATTTAGTTTGTTTTTTTGTATGAAAGGTGAGTTTGGCCCGGGTGTTCTTAGACATGTTTCATGAAAATCGGTTGAGCCGTTTAAAAGCTATGGGGGTGAGAGTGGGGAAAAGAAAACCGAAAATCTGCAAATATACTCGAGTGGGGTATCAAATGAAAGAGCATCGCGTGCACATTACTGAATATTATGGTGTTTTTCGGTAAAACTTTAGAATCCAGCCGCACGATTTTGGGGGGGGAGGTGGAGGGGGGGAGGGGGGAGGAGGGGGAGGTACCCCCTGTACCACTCCCCCCCCGCGGAAATATGTAGTTTAGGAGATATAGCAATTTGAAATTCAATAAAATCTAACCTCAAAAATAGGGTTTTAAATAATTTCTTAGCTTCTCAGTTACAAATATTAAATAAAAAACAATATTTAAGTAATCCTTATTGGTTTACGGTGCACTCCACACTCTTTTGTTGATAAAATTAACCCATGCTCTTCAGCAAATGCGATTCGAGTTGGCGAGTGTCAAGTTGTCGTATCAGACGAGCCAAATTAAACATCGCCACAATTTCCGAAGTAAATGGCGCTTTACAAGCACTCCATCATCTTCAGGCTCTAATAAAAAAAATAGTATTAATAAACTGCTCCGGCGCTGCGGGAAGTGCAGCCCCTTCGCCCTTGCGTAACAAAGCGCAGTCACCCATGCTCACCTCCGCAGCTTCGGCTTATTGGTCGCCTTCGGCGACCAGCCTCAGCCGCTCCGGCTCGAACGGGTGCCTGCGCTTTGTAACGGCGGGCGGGAGCTGCTCTCCCTCCGCGCCTCCGGCTTTTTATATACACTCTAGTTGTGTGACAGACAAGACCACGTGGAATTAGGGGTGCACTGATTCGGATTTGCAACTTAAAGTGACCTAAATCAACCCAATGTAGTGTGCACTGATTCGGATTTGCAAATTGAAGTGAGGTTATAAAGGTACAATCTAACCTTATCTAATTGTAATTCTTACCTTCTTGACTTCCCGATGGAATTGGTTCACCTTCCCCGCGACTCGTCGACGCTACTTATATGATTGCATTGTAATTTTAAGGTAAAAACATTACATATTATAAAATTTTATACAAAATTAACGTTCCATTTCACGAAAACTAATTTTTTTTTTATTAAAAAAAAGTACGCATCTCCGCGGTGAGGGGGTGGTATTTTTGGAAAGGGGAAACCAATGCCATCTTAAATCGCGCATCAGCACCCCCAAAATCCTGCGGCTGGATTCTAAAGCCAAGCCTGTTTTTCTTTTAAGGAAATTAAGGCATTGGAATCGGGGGTTTTACTTTAATGTTAAATTTAGAATTTGAATAGAGGTATACTAGGTGTTAGGTTTAGGGTGTTAGGGGACTGATATACCACTACACTACTACTTATCGAACACACAACGTCTTGCGCCTGAGTAACGAACCGAACGGGTAAACAGGACCCTATTACTGAGAATTCGTCGTCTGTCGATTTTTGTGATAATTTTGAGGGATGACATATTTATGTTGCGGCCATAACAACAAATACTAAAAACTCATAATAAATCAATATAATAAACGGATGGGTGACTTTGCATATTTTAGCACTATTCAAATAATTGATTATAACACTCTTTTACGTTTTTTTTTTTTTTATTGCAAAATGTTTACAAACTGTACACAGAACCCTAGCTGAGTCTATATCATACTAATGAAATTAATTTCTTTAGTATGATATAGACTCATACTATTTTTCCACTCTTCTTGATTCAGCGCTATTTAAGGCCAGGTTGAACTAGTTGAGCCACAATAACATCCAATGCTGGGTGTTTTCAATGTATCATAATGTATGTATAAAAAAATGTATCTATGTAGTATATTAGTCACCTAACACCCATACTACAAGCTCTGCTTAGTTTGGGGATAGGTGATGCTGTGTGAGTAGTCCGGAAATATTTATTTATTTATTTAATGCCTTCGGGTGTCTCTAACCGAATCTAAATTGTTTCATTTAAAATACCACTTACTCTTTTTTTTGGGTAAAACATTTTTATCATGAATCTACGTGAAATTTATCAAAACATTTTTGTCATTATGTAGGCTGAGGTTTTGTATCAAGGTAACAATTGACAGGCCTTTAAGTTCTATTCGTGTGGAAAATTAATGATTAGCTTCGTTAACTTTACATTAGAAATGCAATTTTACATGGTTATTTTAATGTTTTCTGTCCATAAAATAAGAACGCTATTTCCTACGACTAGCTGCAAGACTCACAATAATTATAAATACCCTAACGCAATTTAAGCATGTAACTTTTAAAAATAATTTACGGTAATTAGTAAAATATTTCCGATGTTGGATGTGCGCCAAAATTTAATAGAGTTTTATTTATTGATATTCCGGGCTTTGTATTAAAAAGGACGAAATGGAGTTGTTGTTTACTTAACCGGCGCGCTGCCGACCGGTTGCTCACGAAATACACAGAGTGGATTTTTGAGAAAAAGGGTACATATTACTTTTTGGGAAAAAGTAGCTTAATTCTTTTTATCTACAAATTTATAAACAAACAATCGCAGAATATATCACGTTATTTTATATATTAGTAAGGATCCGGGTGAAATCGATCCGGTAATGCAAAGTATGAAAATGTTATGTGCGCTTTAACACGTGCCATAACGGTACAGGCAAACAACAAAGGAAATTGGCATGTTCTGAAAACTTTAAAGGGTTTGAAGGGCATTTAACATTCACCAACCTGGGCTTGGTCAACAGCTGAATCAAGAAGAGTGGAAGAAAATTAAGTTCATTAGTATGATATAGACTCCTACTTGTTAAACTAACTCTCTTAAATTTAATTTCTCTTAGCGATAGATGTTTTTTTTTTTATGATCGATAAGTCTTCATTTGACAACAATCTTACCTGATGTAAAGTGACGATGTGGTCTAAGATGGGACATGAAGACCTAGAAGGCTATGGCTTCTCCGGACCACATTACGAAACACGAAAAAAACGCTTCACGCACTGGCCCAGCCCAGAGGGTGGTGACAAGCCTTTTAACTCATCTAGAGAAAGTCCCGTGTCCCAGCAGTGGGAACGGAAATAGGAATGCTTATAAAGATCCAGGAGACAGTCTTTTTAAGAAGCAGTATAGTTCTAAGAATGAGAAAGTAATAATTAATACATTTAAATCCATTTATTTGGTATCTACAAATAAATACAAACATTTTACTTATTTAGAAACCTAGTTGTCCCATTTTTTGCTTTCATCGATGTATTCTCCATCTGGTGACTCATATTTGTTGATAGGTGGTGTAGCAACAGGTCCTTTTACTGTGTATGGTATCAATTCTAAGTCAGGCTGAAACAAAATAATAATTTAAATGTCTACCTAATACCTACAACAATCTACAATGTGTACAAGTATCTAATTATTTGCATTAAAAACTAATTTGATAAATGCAATGAGGGTAACTGTAATCATCTCGACTAGCGCCCCTATAACGCAAGGTTCATAATATCAATTTATAATAAATAATTCTGTAACTTTATAAACAACTGGGTAGCTTTTTAAGCCAAGATGTTGCCCGTGTTCAAGGATTTTTCCAGTGGAACAACGTATTAAAAAAAAAAGCGGTAAAATAGCCTATCTCAATTAATACCCTACCTGAAACTAAAATATTTTATTAAATCGAGCCAGAAGTTCAGTTAAAAGAATCTTCATACATATTTATATTTACAAAATTGCTTACTTTAAATTGATTTGACAGGATAGGACAAAATTGAATAATGAGACTTGTCTTATTAGTAACATGATTTAATTACATAAATAATCTCATCACCTTCATATGCCGTCCTCATGTATTAATTTAAAATACACATCTATGGGAAACAGATGGTGGTGACTTGACTTGATATAAATAAATATGGGTACAATTTAAAGGAAATCAGCATAGAATTTTTTATAGTTTTTAACTTCAACTAACAATCTTTTCAGTATTCATTCAAGTACAGTATGGAAGGCTCACTGGTAACCCCCTTGCAGTAGCAATTAGTAAGCAGAAGCAGTTACCAGTCAGTGATGCATACTGTACATACTAACTATTCACAGATATGAATTATATCTATCCCAACAATCCAATTAAAATTTATATCTACTGACCATAACAGCTTCATAATAAAGATCTTCTGATTGCTCATACAATCTATCTAAAGCTCGCCGCTGTGCAGACATGATGCGGTCCAACTGGGCAATGTTAGACATGTATTCTTCCCTCTTATACCTCGTCCAGTCCTTTTGGAGTAGGGCTCTGGCCTCCACCTCATCAACTGACAGAACTGGAGATGGCCTTTTCCGTTTCCTGTAAGTATTTGCTTTTAAAAACAAATTGGAAATGGAACAAATTAAGTATTATATGGAACAGTTACAACACATTTTATTGTTTTGCAAAGCAATGACTTGAATGAAATCTTAATCTAAGAAAGAATGACCCTCAACTCAGTGGTGCAGGCTCTCAGTTTATCTAAATGAGTTTTATTTTTTATTTGGAAATGTATATTGATCAAAAATATTAAGTATGACTGGAAACTGAAAAAACATCTTTAGATATTATTGCAGATACATTAAGAAGGTGACTTAAAATGTTCTTCAAGTCCCTACTATAACTTAACTTTAGGGTATTAGGCCCTAAAATTTTTATGGTATTTATTATACCTTAAAAACTTCAGGGCCTACCATATTATCATTACAAGTTTGTATTTTGAGTATATTATTGTATGTTACAATTATTAAAGATAAAATGATATTTATAGGGAACATGCATAAAGTATAGGTGGCAGCACTAATGCATCAGACAGAATGTCAAATGAGTCTAGTCAAAAGTCAGAATGTCAAAAGATTTAGAGGGTGTTGTTGAGCATCAGCATGTATGTTATCATGCATCTTAAACGCTTTATTTTTTTCAAAAATAAGGGTTATGTAACATTAATTGGTTGTTTTAATTTAAAATAACTATAAATTATTACAAGAAAGCTTAATAATAATAATTAATTTAAACAATGATTTTAATAACTTTGATTCAAATTGATCGCAACAGTTGGCAGCACCTTTAATATGTATGTTCCTTTTACTGATAGAGCAAGTCCCTTATAACATTCAAATCGATAGCACCAGTAAATATTTACAAAACTTACGCAATGTTGTCAACAATATCAAGTGGCACTTCTAATTCATCAATAGGCTTCAGTTGGCGAGCAACCTTCTCTAGCCTTCGTATCTGCTTCTCAATTCGTTTCTTGCGACGGTCCTCACGTGCTTTTAAAATTTGTGGATCCATTTTTTTCTTTTTTTTCATAGGTTCTGCCCTGCAAAGACAAACACATTATTAAATGTGGAACTAAATCAATTGTAATTGTTTTCTACATAATAACGTAAACATACAATAAATTAGAATAAAATCGTTAAATACCTATTAGCCTATTGGTTTGATAAGTGTAATGATGTTGGGATAATCTAAAAACTATACTCAAATGGATTGAGACAAATATTCGAATTTATTGGAATCTACCAAACTTACCAAAGATGATCTGTGACTTTAAATTGAAGGGCTGGGATGGTTGATATGGTTCTGGTATTGATTTGAGCTTTCGTAGCTGGGCATATTGCAAATCTGAAACAAATAGAACTAGGTTAGATAATTCAATGAGTTATAGGTTATTTTAGTGCCAAATAAAGAAAATACCTAGAAAATTGTCTTAGCATCGAAAACATTATCAGTGGAATGACTTTTTGAGTTAAACTATTGATGAATAGGCTGTAATATATTAAATTTTATTGATGAATTTATAAAATCTGTCGCTCGCTTCCCGATGTTGTTGTTTTGGGTAAATATGACAGCTGACAAGTGACATTGACAATTTTATCTAATACGTAGAAATTTGTAACAGTGGCTTTGACCGTGGCTGTCCATGTATGCTTATGCGTCAAAGGAAATAAACGTTTTGACTTTGACTTTGACTTTGACTTTGACCTAAAGTAAAGTCAGTTCACAAAGTTGGAGCAGTTGCAGTTGGTTTTGTTTATAATATAAATCTCGTGTCACAATGTTTGTCCTCGATGGACTCCTAAACCACTTAACCGGTTATTATAATAAAATTCGCACACCTTGTGCAGTTCGATCCAACTTGAGAGATAGGATAGTTTAAATCTCAAATTATAGTCGCAATTTTAATTTATTGCTAATTATTTGTCTGTTATTATCTACAGGTTAACAAAAGTGTAAAATAAATGTCTTTTTATAGGTTGTCTATGATTTTTCTTGATAAGTTATTCATACGTGGTGGTAATATACTCTTTGAGCTATTGTCTATGTCTCGAAAGTTCAATATTCATTTTATAGGTTGTCTATGATTTTTCAAAATGTTTGTCGTAGTCCAGGGTAGGTCTAAACGGTGAGCAAATAAGGAAAAATTGCCGGGATCTTTTTTACCCGTGCGACGCCGGGGCGGGCCGCTAGTGTTATAATATAATATTCTTAAACGTATTAGAGAAACAATAATTAGACTAAGATCCATATGTGTTCATGCAGGTACACACAGCTTAATAAATGATTTTTATATTGCCAGGCCCTGTCCAGTCGGGCTCATGTTTATTTATTTATTTATCAAATAAAATCCACAGCCCTTAGTTAATAATATATCTTAAAAACTAACTTATAATTATGTCATAAGGCCAAAAACGGATTTACATTTTATAAAACTTACTTACACAGACTGACACTAAAGAAAGAAGAGAAATTTACCTACATTACAAACAATAAAGTATAATGTTGTTAGCACCCATTTATTATGTTTAAAACCAATTGTACCAATTCATATTCCCTTTGCCTACACATGAAATGCAATAAATGATTTTGATTAGATTCCCTTTAAACAAAGAAATAAAAAACCGAAAAACATTAAAAGTAAAACACAAATAAAAAAAAGGTGTATTTTTTTGGCAATGAAAATTTCGTATTTTACATAGCTAACAAATTATTCTACAGTCTGTTAATGAAACACATTAATCGAAGTGATTATATACTCTCTGGGTACGTTAAAACAATAGCAAAATGGCGTGGCGTTAAACTGAGTAACATCTTTTTCACTTTATAATTTTATTTAACTTGACACTGGCAAACTAACGCTTCAAGCGCAGAGTCCAAGTATAAGAAATTGAAATTGAAGTACTTTAAAAACCAACGTAAAACACAAAGGATCTGTACCTAGTCAGGATCAATATAGCCCATATCATAATCCGATAAAAGGCCAGTATTCGGGAGGGGGTTCCCGGGGTTATCTTTTTTTGAACAAGAAGAAAGTCACAAAATGTTGACTAAAACGAAGTCAGAAGCAAGTAATAAAGGATTTACAGTAGTGAAAGCAGAAATCAATGAAGTGCTTGTACTCGTAATAGGGTTTTTCGGTCTTATTTGTGCTGTTTTCATGTTGATAAGACTTCACGATGGATTGCCAGTGAAACCCATTGTTCCTATAGTGTTACTACTGGTTGTTTCAATAGTTGCAATAATAAATATGATAATTGACATAGTCTTATGATCACATACGAATTGATCTATTATTTTATATTTAGTACCGTAAAACTACACAATTATGGTCCAGGGCCTCAACTATAGTCCAGATACCCCTTCGAGCAAATTAAGTCCTCCTATGGTTTCAGTGACATCTAGGGCAAATGTTCATTACTATTTTGTATAGTTACTTGACAAGCGAACTACTTCCGTGGTTTGCCATCAGATGACGCTCTGGAATCAATTTCAGTGGTGGATTTACCAGCAGGCTGAGTAGGCTCAAGCCTAGGGCGGCAGATTTTGGGGGCGGCGGTTTTTTTTTATTTACCTCATAGTAATCAAAAAGGTCTTTCTATGGCGGTTTTCTGATGTCTTACAGATCTGTCTGCAACAAAGTCGATGACTTTTCTCTCTCACTTGTCATTGCACATTCCGAGAGTAGCAAACTTATACCGATTAGCTCAATAATATACCGAAAAATTATTTTACGTGCAATTTCAACGAAACTGTTTCATTGTAAAAATAGTGTAGGATGTGACAATTGTTGAGGCAATGGCGGCAAAAACTATTCAGCCTGTTTGGGCCAAAGCCATGGAAAATTACCGTAGTCATAAAAGATTATATTCGTTATACACGAACCCGCCCGAGCGCACTGGACTCAAAGCCGAACGAAAGAGATGACGCTACTAAAACCTATGTCGCGTGAACGTGATAGAAGATCGTAGGTAGCTCCGATCTACCGCACGCGCTTGTTTTGTGGAGCGCGCCTCGCCAGTGCCGTGTCCTCTGTTGTTGCGCATGCACGTTATTTCACTCGCAGTAACGAAGTGACAAAGAACCACTAACTTTCCATATCAAAAACCTATGTCGTGTTTATATTGTGCGTAGCTATTGTCAGAAGTGAATTCCAGCCGCAAGAAGTGTTCTTTCTTCCGTATACTCATCTCATCTTGGAGTCCGTGTCACATTCGTGGAGCAGGTCCAGGCGAGGGTACTGGTAAGTGGAAACGTTTTATCTTTTACGGCTATTGGATTTTTCTGTGGCTCACCAATCTACCGGCGTAAACAATTTTTGGTCACTATCGAACCGGGTTATCGGTTTCCAGTACCTATATATATGAATACAGTCCACTACTATTGGATTCTTATTAGATCCTCTGTACCATTATTTTATAATTGAAAAACAGAACGTAACTGAGCACGTGTTACATAGTAGGTAAATTCCTTTCAGTCTATTCTGAGAACAATAAAGTGTATTTATGTTTATTTATCTATGTATAATACTTATGCTCATTTAGTACTTAGTATATTTGTATAATTATTATTAAGCAACGTACTTTTCATTCTATAAAAGTTGAAATTACCTTCTTCATATAATTTCGATCGGCGCGGCGGCCATTTTCTTTGTCTTAAAACATCCGCGCCCTCGCCCGAGTTCAATTATTAATCTAGATTTTAGGAATTGCATGGGTACCTAATAATTACTTACATTGCGTGAATATTGTACTATTGTGTTTAATTTGTTGTAATACTCGAATAATCTGCTATTGCTGGACGATACTTTCCTATCAGTTAGTACCTATTTACTCACTTAACCAATAACGTTTTACTAACATAAAATTATATAGGTAGAATTACATTACTTACTACATATTTTTACCCTTAAATTTAATAGAATAATATAAGGTTTAGTTTGAATACCAATTTGTCAGTATTAGTTACCTAGGTATATTATTGTCGAATTTGCGTAGCGTTCCAACCCAGGTAGCAGGTAAGTTGTTTAGTAACGATATTTTGAGAGTTTAAGTAAATAGTAGGTAGGTATTTAAGTGTCAAGTGGATATTGGATAGGTGTTTAGGTATACGTATATTGCTAGGCGAAGGGTGGGTATTTCTTATTAATTTGCCTATTTGGGCAAATTAATTTTATTAGTATTTATACCTACCTTCTCACTTTATTACCTATTTGGTTATTTTGGTTATTTAATATATTTCGGGAAAGATGTCGAAGGCAGAAGAAAATAGGAAGGCTTTAAAGATTAAATTGCTAGAGGCCAGATTGAACGCATATTATTCTCGTATTAAGAGTTTACACGACCTTT
This sequence comes from Gymnoscelis rufifasciata, assembly GCA_929108375.1. Classification (NCBI taxonomy): domain Eukaryota; kingdom Metazoa; phylum Arthropoda; class Insecta; order Lepidoptera; family Geometridae; genus Gymnoscelis; species Gymnoscelis rufifasciata. The sequence continues at coordinate 4,509,249 of OV815320.1, forward strand.
CGACGAAAACCAACTGCGATAATTATAAAGAAGTTAGTTTTTTGTTGGAACAAACTTCTCAATTGTCGGTGCTTCGGAATGAGTTCAATCAAGAATTTGACGAACTATCCTTGTATAAAATGGAGCTCGATGTGGAATTTGAACCAAGTTTAGATGCGTTGGAGGCCTTTGAAAAGGTTTATCGGATGGTACGCGGAAAGGTCGACACACTGGCGAGTTCTTTAAAAGACTCGAACTTCAAAGGTCCTTCGAAGGCGACAGCGCCTAAAATTAAGTTACCACCTATAGAACTGCCAAAATTTGATGGCAATACTAAAGCGTGGCCAATGTTTATAGAATGTTATAATAACACTATTCATGTTAATCCCGAGCTGTCTAATTCAGAAAAAGTTTACTACTTATGTGGTCAACTTACTGGTAGAGCACTTGAATGCATAGCGGGAATCGCTCCTACCAGTGATAATTATGATTTAATATATGAAACTTTAGCGGGCAGGTACCAAGACGTCCGTTCCTTGGGTACTGCGTATCTAGAAGAGATATTAAATTTGAAAAAAATTGCTAGTCCTTCAGTTGAAGGCTTAAATGAGTTTATTGATAAGTTTTCAGTTTCTGTCGCAGCCTTTAATAAATTAGATATACCCGAAAAATTAGATTTTGTATTTTTATATCTTGCACTAAAAAAGGTTGATTTTGAAACAGCGCGCCTATTTGAACATTCGGTTCGCGGGGAAAAGATTCCTTTATACGCTTGTTTTGCCAAATTTGTAAAGGAACAAGCGAAAATTATGGAACGCACCGAGGTTAGTACAAGTAGCGGGACAACTAGTTGTAGGAACAATACTTCTAAACCGCCAGTACCTAAGATAGCTCGCGCCACTCGGTCATTCGTCACTGCGGCGATGAACTGTCCTTTGTGTAAGAAATCGGATCACGATAGTTTTGTGCGTTGTGCTGAATTTTTGAAACTTGCGGTTAGGGAGCGTTTTAATAAAGTCAAACAGAACAACGGTTGTGTTCTTTGTTTGAGCTTTTCTCACAAGCCAAATGCTTGTAACATCAAGGGAGAATGTAACACTTGTCATGCCAGGTCACACCACACACTGCTACATTTTAAGCCAGAGTCAATAAGTACATCTATGCCGATTTCCAGTAGTAATGATCATTATTCTGATGAGTGGGAGGCATCAGCAGATATAGTGCCCTCGGTAGAGACTGAAGAGGGTGACCATGGAACTAGTGCAGGAGTCTCACTATGTTCTTTGAAAAAAGGCTTGACTGATACGATTGTGCCAGGATCTGTATCATCTACTATTCTGCTAGCAACAGCGCGTGTTAAGGTAGTGGATTCGTCAGGAAAATCGCATTTAATTCGGTGTTTAATTGACAGCGGTTCTCAAAATCATTTTGTGACAAAGCAGTGTTGTGAGCGGTTGTCCTTAATTTCACGTGCTACGAGATTGCCCATTTCGGTCAATGGATTTGGAGGCAGTTCTAATCCTGTTGCGGGCGAGACTGAGTTAGAGTTCTTCTCGAGATTTGATAGGAGTCGCCCTTATAAAATTAGTCCGTTGGTGGTAAAATCTATTACCCAACGGCTTCCTACATCGGTAATAGATAGGTCGCTATTACATTATTTGAAAGGTATTCCTTTGGCTGATGATACTTTTGACCAGCCTGGAGAGATTGAAATGTTAATTGGTGCCCAGTTGTTTTCGCGATTGATTTTATCTGGAAGGATTAATGGACCACCAGGACAACCGGACGCTTTACAAACTACTCTAGGTTACCTAATAATGGGTGAAGCGCCTTTGTCAAAACCAATTAAGTCAAGCCGTGTTGCTGCTCTCTGCGCAATAACTAGCTCAAGAATGGATGAGCTGGTCCGCAGTTTTTGGGAGTTGGAAGAAGTTCCATCTTCCGAGTCAGCGCGTTTAAGTCGGTCGGAACAGGAATGCGAGGAGTTCTATAAGGCAACTACCACTCGGGATGTCTCTGGTCGATACACAGTAGCGCTTCCGTTTAAGTCTGATCCGGAATGTATAGGAATTTCTTTACCTGTGGCGGAAAAACGTTTTTTGGCGTTGGAAAGGAAGATGTCCAAGGTATCACAACTGCGAGATGCTTATGATAATGTTATTAAGGATTATCTATCCAACGGCTATATAGTACCGGTTCAAAAGGAAGATGTAGTTTCTAGTGGCTATGTTATACCCCATCATGGAGTAGTTCGTAATGATAAAGAGACGACGAAACTTCGCGTGGTATTAGACGCTAGTGCTCGAACTGATAAAGGTATTTCTTTAAACCAATTGTTACATGCAGGACCGAACTTGCAAGGCGATATTTTTCGCATATTGTTAAACTTTCGGTTACTACCAATCGCGTTCTGTGCTGACGTTAAACAAATGTATTTACAGATTAAAATGGCGTCACCTTATTTTAAATATCTTCGAATGATTTATCGTTTTGATGCTGAGGATGACATACAGCTTTTCGAGTTCCAACGTCTATGCTTTGGTCTGTCTGTAAGTCCTTTTCTAGCATTACGTACGGTGAGACAACTGTGTGAGGATGAGTATCAAAATTTTCCAATTGCAGTAGACATCACAAGGCGAAGTCTATATATGGATGATATTGTATCCAGCGAAGGTTCGGTGTCAGAGGCGACTCAAGCAGCTTTACAGCTTATAGGTTTGTTCAAGTCAGGTGGTTTCGAACTCATGAAATGGTCTAGTAATTGTGATGACGTTTTATCTCAGCTTCCTGAGACACACTTACATCCTCAAGTCGTCAAATTTAATAATGATGAAGGTCAGAAAATTTTAGGTGTAAAGTGGGAATCAAGAAGCGATAAATTTTCGTTCGATGTCGCTCCATGCAGAGAAACCTGTACCAAAAGAAATATTCTCTCAACAGTTGCTCGATTATGGGATATTCTTGGTCTGGCCGCTCCTGTAATTCTATATGCAAAGTTATTGATTCAAGAGCTTTGGCAGCTAAAAATAGATTGGGATGAGACTCCGCCTAACCATGTCATGGAAAAATGGTTAACCTTTCAAAAGGAATTGCCTTTGCTGTCGCATATGACTATTCCTCGTCATGTAGGTGTTTTAAATGGTAGCGAAGTAACTTTATTAGGATTTTCAGATGCCAGTGAGAAAGCAATTGGTGCTGTAATTTATTTGCATTCTCAGTCCGATAATGGAATAGTGGTAAATCTCCTTTGTGCCAAGTCTAAAGTAGCTCCGTTGAAGTCAGCGACTTTGGCGCGGCTTGAATTGTGTGGAGCGCTGTTATTGTCAAAGTTGATAAGAGTGGTTGTGAGCACCTACGAATCGCGATGTAAATTTCATAGGATACTTGCGTTCACTGATTCTACAGTCACATTACACTGGATACATTCTAGTCCACATAAATGGAAGACCTTTGTTGCCAATCGAGTAGCCAAAATTCAAGAAAATTTAGACCAGGAATGTTTCTTCCACATCGCTGGAAAGGAAAATCCAAGTGATTGTTTGTCGCGAGGACTTACGCCTCGCCAGCTATTGGATCATCCTCTGTGGCTTCAAGGACCACAATGGCTTTCTCAGAGTAAAGATTTCTGGCCTATTCGGCCATTTCAGCCCCATCCCGTAGAAATACCGGAAGCCAAACCTGAGGTAGCTATGGTTAACGTCGTACCAGTTCATCCGCTTATCTATGATATGGCTCTTAGAGTTTCGTCGTGGTCGAAACTGCTGCGTATAGTAGTTTACATACTCCGATTTTTAAGAAAATTAAAAACTAAGGGATTTCCTGAGGCGGATGATTTAATTGCATCTGAGAGAACGATTATTAAAGCCTTACAGATAGTACATTTTTCTGAGGAAATGGAGGCTATAAAAACAAACAAGCTTTGCTCAAATTCATTACAAAAATTGCGGCCGATTATTGTGGATGGTTTATTGCGAGTCGGTGGAAGATTAGAGAGAGCAGACTTGACCTTTGATCATAAGCATCCAATTCTGTTACCACGTAAGGATCATATTGTGAACCTGATTATTGATGATACACACCGCAGGAACTGCCATACAGGTCCACATTTGTTACTGTCCATATTGAGACAACGCTTTTGGATCCTAGCAGCGCGTAACCTAGTCAGGTCTCGTGTACATTTATGCAATTTTTGCTTCAAGGCTCGGCCAAAACCTTGCATGCCGCCCATCATGTCTGATTTACCGGAGTGCAGACTTCAATTGTCGAAACCATGGGCTCATACCGGCTTAGATTATTTTGGGCCTCTAAATATAACGTTAACTCGCAAACGTGGAGTAAGAAGTCAGAAAGCCTATGTTTGCGTATTCATATGTCTTACAACCCGTGCCGTCCATGTAGAGGTTGCACCGGATTTAAGTACAGATGCGTTTCTAAATGCCCTAAAGCGTTTTATTTCAAGACGTGGCCCTGTTGAAAAAATAATGTCCGATAACGGAACAAATTTCATTGGAGCCCGAGCCTATTTAGACGAGCTTTATACTTTTCTGCAGACACCTGATTATATAAAAAAATGGAAAGGAGAATTAACCAGTCTACGTATACGTTGGCAAATGATTCCACCTAATGCTCCACATTTCGGTGGTAGTTGGGAATCAACTGTTAAGTCATTTAAAACTCATCTGTTTCGTGTTATAGGTTGTCAAATTTTAACTTACGAGGAATTATTAACAGTATTGTGTCAAATCGAGGCTGTCCTCAATTCAAGACCGTTAGGCAGAGCTTTAAGTCCTGATCCTGCTGAACCAGTAGCTTTAACTCCGGCTCATTTTCTGCACACTGTCCCATTGAGTACGCTTCCCGCCGCCCCTGTTGATGAATCCTCACGCGAACACTTATTATCTCGATACCTACTATTAGATAAATTAGTTCAATCCTATTGGCGAAGATGGAGTATGGAGTATTTACATACGTTGCAAATAAGGGAAAAATGGTTGTCAGATACACAACCCATTAAAAAGGGTACCGTGGTTCTCATAATGCAAAATAATACGGCCCCTCTACATTGGCCGCTGGGAATCATACAGGAAACCTATCCAGGTTCTGACCGTAGAATTAGGACAGTTTTAGTTAAAACTAAGTCTGGTATGTTAGTTCGTCCAGTAGTACGACTTTGTCCTTTACCATCCCAGTAAATAATGTGGGTACCTATACAATTAATAATTTTGTATTATATATATTTCTTATTATTACAATAATGTCTATTATTATTATTATTATATTAATGTATGTGTTTTATAGTCATTATTCAGTTATTGCCCTCGCCTCTACTTGTTGTTACTTCCATAATAATTTTGTAAATATTAGTTTCAAAATGTGTTCTCTAAAGATTAAATTTACTTGATTAGTTATTTTTCTTTGAAAGGGAACCTTTCAAGCTGGGGGCTTGTGTTTGGGCCAAAGCCATGGAAAATTACCGTAGTCATAAAAGATTATATTCGTTATACACGAACCCGCCCGAGCGCACTGGACTCAAAGCCGAACGAAAGAGATGACGCTACTAAAACCTATGTCGCGTGAACGTGATAGAAGATCGTAGGTAGCTCCGATCTACCGCACGCGCTTGTTTTGTGGAGCGCGCCTCGCCAGTGCCGTGTCCTCTGTTGTTGCGCATGCACGTTATTTCACTCGCAGTAACGAAGTGACAAAGAACCACTAACTTTCCATATCAAAAACCTATGTCGTGTTTATATTGTGCGTAGCTATTGTCAGAAGTGAATTCCAGCCGCAAGAAGTGTTCTTTCTTCCGTATACTCATCTCATCTTGGAGTCCGTGTCACATTCGTGGAGCAGGTCCAGGCGAGGGTACTGGTAAGTGGAAACGTTTTATCTTTTACGGCTATTGGATTTTTCTGTGGCTCACCAATCTACCGGCGTAAACACAGCCTATACCTTCAAAATTTGTAAATCCGCCACTGATCAATTTATTAGGTATTGTGTGAGATTACCCGGTTTTAACGTGTTCTGTGTGCTCTGCAAACTTTTATTAAAATTTGAAATTATAGTTGGAAGTGAGAGAAACGATACGGATCTCGATCTAAATGAAAGGTAATGTTGTTAACAAGTATTTATGATATTGTTTACGGTGTAATTGTATTTATTTTAGAAATTGTATATTTCTTTTCTAATTTTGGTACTTAGATTTCAAGTATGGTCCTAACATTTTTATGGACCATAATTAAAATCACAGTTTTTTTGTTTCAGAAAATGATGTCAAGGGACAAACTAATGAGACGAAAAGTAGGAGCGCGTGCTTACAGGTGCTACAGTGAGCGCCAGAACGAACCAGAACCTTCGACTTCAAAGAACGTCAAACGAAAATCTAAGAAAAGATTTTGTACTAGTGAACTACGAAGGAGAAACGTGGCCAGGGCTAGTAAAGACTGTAGAGTTAGATGGAGCATTCATCAGCTGTTTATCACGCTGTGGATTATCTTGTAAGTGGCCTGACAAACCGGACTGTATATTTTATCCACTCAACAAGATTCTATGCTCAATCAAACCCCCTACAAAATTGAGCACGAAGCGTGCATTGTTCCGTGTGCCGGAACTCGAATATAAATGGGGGAAAACAAAGAAGTCAAGTTATATTTAAAAATATGTACCTAGGTAACTTATTTTTTTAATTTTTTTTCATTAATAAATAAATAATTCTTAATTAACGTGTAATTTAGATTTTTTGGTCAGTTTGTCGTAATTTAGGCTATATAACTTACTTTGATCTCAATATGTTGTGTTTTTAGGCAATTAAACCTACTTTGACCTCATTATGTCGTGTTTTTCTTAAACGCTACACTACGTCCAATCAAATAAAACACCCAACTCTGGTCTAATGTGCCACAATAAGCGTACCGACTATGATTTAATAAATGGACTTTAGTTGTCAACACACCGTACAACAATGGTCCAAATTTCAGTAAAAAAATAAATATATTGATAAAGCAAAATACTATATTTGGCCTAAATGTGTCAATTTACTATATCATACTGTATCCAAAACCAACAATAGGTACAAATAAATCAATCCATTCATGTGTAACTAATTACTTCAATTCGAAACCTGGCTAATCTGGACCATATTTGTGTAGTTTTACGGTAATAAATCTCTATCAGTTAACTATTAAATAACTAGGTACCCTTTGTTAATAGCTACCGACAACTTGATCGATGGTGAATCTTTCTATTTTTAACCGACTTTAAAAAAATACTTTTTTTAAATGATAGCTGTTCCCGAACGGATGAAGCGATATCCCTTTTTTTCATCTTTGATCACAAGTTTTTGGTATGAAAGGTGAGTTTTTAAACTCACAACAAAGACATGTTTGATGAAAATCGGTTGACCTGTTTAAAAGTTATGTTAAAGTAGGGAAGAAAAACCAAATATCAGCAAATATACTCGAATTGGGTTTCAAATGAAAGCACAACACGTGCACATTACACAATAGTAAGTATATTATGTTGCTTGTGACAACAGTGTAATATTTTACTTTTACGGGAACTTTGTGTTAGGAATTGGGTTTTTTTTTTATTTTTAAATTAATATTATACTACCATCTCTCTCTAATTATGATTAATCACGAAAACTCAGAAACAATATCACCTAGAAACTTGATATATTTTTAGCACGGAGATGTCCGTTTAAAACAATATTTTAGAAAACTCTACCCCAAGTCCTGACGTTGCGTTACACGGGCGCAGCAGGCGCCCGTGTAACGCAACGTCATACAAATATACAATATATATATGTCATACAATTCATACAAATGTGCTACGTCGCGGGGCCCACGAAGGCTCACTTTTGTATGATTGATGTACAATCGTAACGTTTGTTAAGTTTAACATAAAACCGCGGCGTACGCGCCCACGTCAGGCCTAAGAGGGTGAAGTTAGGATTAGAAATATGAATGAAAGTCATTCGTTTTTGAAGAAAGATACATAGGAAAGCGCATGCGGAGTCATCGACGCCTACTAGCATACCTATATTACAGGCAGGTTTATAACGATAAATTTATAACGTTTCATTGAATAGGTAAATCTCAAACTTAATTAATTAACAACGTCAACAGCCTATCAACAAGCTCACACCTATTTCGTATGTTTTAGTGTTTTTTTATGTACCTACCTAGTTAAACCTGCCTGACCCAGTTTATTGTAAGTAGGATTTACCAAATTGATTAGGTACTAATGTTGCCATTATTCTCTTACCTATCCCATTACCTCTAAAGGGTATATTATATATATTTTTACCTTGTAGTGGATCAATAAGATGATAACTATAATGAGTACCATCAACGAACTGTCTATATGCAAATCACATCACAAAAGTAAACATACAACCTGTTTTTAACTTAAATGGTGTTCCGCAATGTTTGGATTTGCTTGCTCATTCTTGACCAAGGTGTATCACGGGTGACATGTGCTCCAAAAATAACTTAACAAAAAATAAAACTAATTTGATAGAACTGACTTGAAATCCAATGGATGAGTTTTATAATGTGATAAATGAAAGTGAGCTTGCTGGTGAATTATACGCAAATCACAACGGGCACAATGTGACAGATTTTTATGAAATCTATAGATTATCTAGAGTTAATACGTTACGGACGTACAAATATTTAGGATTTGCTCTAGGAACTGTTATTATTTTAAGTAATTTGCCGGTGGTTGTATCCAGTGGACTTATTTTACAAAAAGGCAAGTTTACTTATAATTTAACATAAACGGTAGGGTAGTTAGTCAACCTGTAGTTTTTAATTTAATTAACTTATACATTTTAAAGAACTAATAATATTAAGCATTGCTAACACTGACCTTGAATGTAAGTCAAGTTAAGACGAAAATGATTGCAAATTATTAATTTCACCATTAAGTCCCTATTACTTAAATTATATGATGTTTTATGACATTCAAAAATACATATAGTAATGGACATTTGACCATAAATAATCAAATCAATCAGCAGCCATCAGATTTTTTGTCAACATTAGCTTAAATACGCGTCTAATAGCGAAAATATATGGGTATCCCTTTTTATGAAAATTGCGCGAACGTGACACATTCTATAAAAGCTACACATTCGCGCAATTTTCATAAATGGGATACCTACCTATATATTTTCGCTTCACGTACCTATTACTATCCATACTAATATTATAAATGGGAAAGTGTATGTGTATGTCTATAGTCCGTCTTTCACGGCAAAACGGCTTTACCGATTTGCCTGAAATTTTTAAAGGTGATAGATATATTGAAATTGGACATAGCCTAATTTTTACCACGGGGAAATATGTCATTCCGCGTAAAAATCCACTTACGCGGTTAACTCTGCGGGGCGCTGCTACTGTTTATATGCAACATGCTATTATGTATAGTTTGCTTAAATAAACCTATTTGATTACAGGTCAGAAACCGAGAAGTACGTACATGCTGCTGGGTAATGTCTCATTAGCGGACACTATTGTCGGCATATCTCTGATCTGCGGTATTTTTCTCAGTGAAAATGTTCAAAGTTCCAGCAATCTATGTATTATTCAGATAGGTGAGGAATTGAATGTAAACTCATATTATAAAGCTAAAGAGTTCGTTTGTTGAAACGCGCTAATCTCAGGAAATCTTAACCTACTGAGAAAGGCCCATTTATCGAGAAAGGCTATATATATATATATATATATATATAGCTATACTTTTTACCGCGGGACAATCTATAAAATACGTGCAACGCCGTGGTGTTTAAAGCTATATACTTATGTTTGTTGTTTTTCCAAATACGTTACGTAAGCATATTTACTGCCTACATAATGTTTCACGAAATCTACAAAATTCTTTGTTTAAAATTGATACAAAAAGTTAATAACCGGTATCATGATTTACTACTGGTCCTTGTTTTTTTCTTTAACAGAGCAATACCAAGTTTATTAGCAAAGTAGGCACCTATCTTAATTTAAAATTAGAAAAGTGTTAAGTCACGGTGATTAGAATGGGGATTATTCACAATAGAAGATTAGGTATCTACTCACCTATCTTATTAAAAAACATTCCGAAAACATGATTTTCATAATAAACAATCCCTGCTTACCATAATTTGCTGTATTGCGACAGTACGTAGTTGTACTGCAAATAATGTGTTTTATTTAATTTAGGTACCTAATTAGTAATTAATTACCTACTCATGTCTTTTTCTAAGGAAAATAATACATCTGCAAAAATATGTTGCAGGTATGATGGTATGTCCAGCTATGGTATCCATTTTCAGCATTGGTCTAATAGCTGTCGATAGATACATCTATATTCTCCATGGGCTCTACTACAAACGATGGTTCAGTACAACAAGAGTCCGCATCGCTATATTTTTAATATGGATGATTGGTAAGTAAAACACTATCATTGGTTGGCTTCTTAACATTCGGATGGTCAATATGTTAGAGGTATTTTGTAACTTATTCGTCGACTTGAGTGCTTACCCGTTCAACCCATGATTTTTCTACCCAATAATATTTTTACCCCTTCAACCCAAAACATATGCCCCGTTCTACCCAAAGCAAAAATCTGAGTCACAGTGTATTCTGAATAGTAGAGACACCGTAATTTGTATATCTTTATATATATAATTCTTCTGTGAGTGTGTATGTCACTGAACTTCTCTCAAACTACTGGACCGATTTTGATGAAATTTTTTGTGTGTGTTCAAGGGGATCTGGGAATGGTTTAGATTCACAATTTTTCCGCTGGACAATGTTTTTTTAATTAATTTTCAATTTATTAGTAGTTGTTGATTTTGGATAGGTATATGATCCCACGAGATAATCCAAAAACACGGGCAACGCCGTGGCGATTTTTTGTCTAATGTAATGAATGACCCTACTTCTTTAGTATTTCACTATGACATTTATTTGAATTCAAACAATAGAAATTAGGAATAAGTAGGTGTGGGTAGAACGGGTAACTTGAATCTATTGTTTTGGGTTGAACGGAGCAAAATACCTATTGGGTAGAAAAATCTTGGGTCGAACGGGTAAGCACTCGTCGACGAGTGCTTACCCGTTCAACCCATGATTTTTCTACCCAATAATATTTTTACCCCTTCAACCCAAAACATATGCCCCGTTCTACCCAAAGCAAAAATCTGAGTCACAGTGTATTCTGAATAGTAGAGACACCGTAATTTGTATATCTTTATATATATAATTCTTCTGTGAGTGTGTATGTCACTGAACTTCTCTCAAACTACTGGACCGATTTTGATGAAATTTTTTGTGTGTGTTCAAGGGGATCTGGGAATGGTTTAGATTCACAATTTTTCCGCTGGACAATGTTTTTTTAATTAATTTTCAATTTATTAGTAGTTGTTGATTTTGGATAGGTATATGATCCCACGAGATAATCCAAAAACACGGGCAACGCCGTGGCGATTTTTTGTCTAATGTAATGAATGACCCTACTTCTTTAGTATTTCACTATGACATTTATTTGAATTCAAACAATAGAAATTAGGAATAAGTAGGTGTGGGTAGAACGGGTAACTTGAATCTATTGTTTTGGGTTGAACGGAGCAAAATACCTATTGGGTAGAAAAATCTTGGGTCGAACGGGTAAGCACTCGTCGACTTTGGCCATTGCGTCAAGATAAATTGACCCACATAGAGTTTATTTCCTAATACCTACCAATCAGCCAACAAACAATAATGCATTTAAACCGTCGACGGCTCTAACTGAGGCTATAATGTTTACAATAATATATCTATTTTCAGGTCTGGTTCTTGGATTCTTCCCTGTAACAGGGTATGTAAACGAAGAACTCTACATGACAAGATGTTTCTACGTGTCGCAATTCCCAGACACATTAATATTGCTCAACTCATTTTTGAGCGTAATACCAATCGCAGTAGTAGCCATTCTGTATGCAATAATTCTAGTGAAAGCTCTGCAAACTGTTAGAACTATCAACAGTACATTAAAAGTAGCACAACTTACGCCTGTTAGTGAAAAATCGGTGTTAAGAATGAATCGTGGGACAATAATAGGTAGAAAATCGTGCGATGTTATAAAACCTAATAAACCACCAAACATAAAAAGGAGCGCATCATTCACAATAGGAGCACACTGCGTAACAAAAACAAATTGTAGGTCGAAAAGCATTGACGACTTGTCGAGTCGGGATTTCATTAACATTGAAGATAAACGAAACTACAAAAAAAAGTCTGAATCTGAGTTCAGTATATATACAATCGAATCTGGAGCTTCATTTACAACAGCCAACAATGAACAAAATATTAAACACCTTTCTTCTCATACACAAAGTTCCAAAGGTCGAAAGATCAAGGAGCCAAACAAATGGCGAGCCATAACAGTCGTTTTAGTTACCACTCTCAGTATTGTAATGACTTGGCTTCCTTTTTTTATATCGGTTATATTTTTTGTTTTCTGTAAAGATAAATTAACTAATCACGAGTGCGTACGTTTACGATTCTGGCTAGGTGCCCCTTTACCATTTTTGGCATTTACGAACAGCATTGTTAATCCCATAGTTTACGCATGGTGGCATAAAGGTTTCAAGAAATCTGTCAAAACATACTACAGAAGATATATCAATAAGTACATTTGTCACATCATGTTATGGTAAGAAGTTACAATTCTTAATGAGCACATAATTTAAAATGTGTCAAGAAAGGAATTATATTCTTAAGTGCTTAGATATTAAAATACCTGTAGAGATAGACCAACCACATTTTATTACTTGCTACTGGTACCAAATATAAAATAATATTATACTCTACTCATACTAAATACTGTTTTCCTTGACCACACGTTGCTTACTATCTTTATGACCGCAGATTTTATATACATATTTATCAGAAATTTTAAAACTTATCTATTATGTACCAACCATACTTAACAGGATGCCATAAATCTTATCTACAGCTACCGAATTTAGAAGTTATTTAAATATATTATATAGAATTTAATAGACAACAATTAGTACAATTATTACTCTGGCATAATTTAGAATATAAATAAATGCGATTTCTAGATCAACCATAGAAAAACGTGAATTTAATGTCAATTTGATCTCAGTTAGGCGGTAAAATGAGCTTAGCCTGACTTGATCGCGTTTATAGCCAATGGTAAAATCGGGGCTAAGTTCTAGTGCAGTGATCGTGATCACACTTTGGAAAGTATGGAAAAACAAATTAATAATTTGTTTTGCAATGATAAAATGGATTAACCCTTGTCGGTAAAATGATAAAAGTGCCTATAAAGTAACGGATAATATCATGATTGTCTAATTTGGGCTGTGCATGTCACTGAAGCAGGCAAAATGTGGTTTATGCTGGTGTGTGTACTCCTGATTGGGACTTTGGCCCAGGCTCGTCATGAGAAATATGAAGGGTAAGTGCACAACTAAATGTACTTACATACTCTTTTCTAATTTTGTATTCACTCTAAATCATATTTTGGTGTTTAATATGTTGGCTTGGTTATTATTCTGAAATCTTATTTTTCAGACACCAACTCTACCGAGTGGCTGGATCATCTGAAAAATTGGCACAAGTAGAAGTTCATCTTGATGTTCTTTCTGCTACACCTGCTTCAAGATCAACGTCTGGTCAACTCGAATTCTTAGTTAAGCTCGCTCCAGAAGAAAAGAACCAATGGTTCCAGTATTTTGAAGCAAACAATATGCCTTACAAGATCATCATTGAAAACCTGGCTGCGTATGTAAAAAAATATTAAAGACATTACGATCTAGTTAGTTAACTTCCATTATAAATTATTTATTTATTAAGGCACCACCAATAGCCCTTATATATAACAATTATTTCTTAAAAACTATGCCTATAATAGGCGAGCACAACACATGAAAAGACGCAAACAACAGCCAAAAACTATCATAAAATAAATTTAACACAAAACCGTGTGACAGACCGAGGCAGTTAAAATTGTTTTTTTTTATAATATTTTGTAATAAATGCCGTATATGACAGTAATGTCTGTACAATTACATGATCAAGATCACTTGACAGTTAAATGCCGAGAGGCATATTTCTTATAAATTTTAATTTCTTACAGCGTATTTAGGAAAGAAGACGAGCAAATACAAAGCAGAAAACAAGCGGCTGCACGAAGTGGTAAAAAAATAAGCTGGGATACGTATTACAGGCACGATGAGGTAGGTATCATTAATATAATTCCACAACAGGTACATATTTGTCCCTCCTCGTAGGTTACATTTAAAAATGTGTTTTTTGTTTAGATCAATGACCATCTTGATGAGCTGGCAGAGCAGCACCCTGATTTAGTAACTGTTATAAACGCTGGCTTGAGCTACGAAGGGCGTCAGATCAAATACGTCAGGATCTCAAGCACTCGTTTCGAAGACTTGAGAAAACCAGTTATCATCATAGATGCTGCTGTCCACGCGAGGGAATGGGTAACCCCGCCCGTGGCTCTCTACATCATCAACCAACTCGTCGTCGACCTTGTTGATAGACATCTTACAGAAAACATCGACTGGATCATCATACCGTTAGCGAACCCTGATGGTTATGAATACTGTCACGATGAGGTAAACTTTTAATTTGATGAGGTAAATTTAGGCTAACTTTTAACATTGACCTATGATATGGCACGAAAAAACATTTAGACCAATTTCATCTAATTGGATCCTTATAAGGACAGTAAATGCAACGGATTATCCTCAAAAGTTTGATATGAGTATCCACTGAAGGTGAATTGAAACCGACTCTACATAGACGCACTGTACATAAAGAAACTCATTTATTAATCTGATTTCAGGATAGATTATGGCGTAAAACTCGATCAAAAGCCCATGAAGGTTCAGATGAATGTCCTGGAGTAGATGGCAACAGGAACTTCGATCACCACTGGGGAACAGTTGCTGGAACCAGCAACCCTTGTAGTATAACGTATGAAGGCCCAGCACCTTTCTCTGAATCGGAAGTCAGAATCATACGAGATGTCGTCCTTCAGCAAATTCAACGTACTGCGTTGTATATCTCACTCCATAGCTTCGGAAATATGTTCCTTTACGCTTGGGGTAACAATGGTAAGTTATAAATATTTTTTTTACCAACCAACGAACGGTTTTTGATTTTTTTCAATTTCGAGTTCGTTCATGTGATTGTTTTTTGGATCATCTGTTTAAGCATTTTCATTTGAACCGACTTCAAATAAAATAAGGAGGTCCTGAATTTGGTACGTATATTCTAGTGTTAACTTCAAAAATGTTTCAATTGCTTGCGCCCGCGGCTCCTCCCGCAGGACATGGGGGCAACTTCTCGCCATATGCCGATGCCAACGGCCCGAGTTATACCACAGATTAGAGTCATTCATATTTTCCAAACTCAGTCGATTGTTTTCTGTTAAAAATCGAGTTGTTTCACTAAGCATTCATTTTAAGTCAACAGTTTAGTTCTTATAGTTTCGGAAAGAAGTGGTTGTTACATACGGACGGACAGACAGACATGATGAATCCATTGGGGTTCCGTTTTTGGCATAAAAGAACCCTAAAAACGGTTTTCTCAGACTTTTTAACAATAGATATGGATTCAATTAGCTAATGGAAGTAGCTTCAATTATAGTAAATGATGTAACTACCCCAGAGAAAAATATGTTACAGTAGAAAATCCATTTTAACGCGAAAGCTCGCAGGGAAGTCCTTGACCTTGAAGCTTAATTTTTAAACTGACTTTCAACAAAAAAAGGAGGTTCTCAATTCGTCGCGTATGTTCTTTTTTTTGCTTTTTATTTAGGTTGGTTACCTCAGAATTAGAATCTCCGTGGAACGATTACGATGAATATTTTTTTTAATTAAAACTGTTGCGTTCAAGTTGGTCGCATTTAAATGTTATAATAATAAATAAATTCTCCAGTTATATTAAAATACTAGTCGACCCGACAGACGTTGTCCTGTCCCACGTCTCAAAAAACAATATTCAGTTGACCGTATTGTAAATCTAAACCATTCCCAGATCCCCTTGAACACACACAAAAAATTTCATCAAAATCGGTCCAGTCGTTTAAGAGAAGTTCAGTGACATACACACTCACAGAAGAATTATATATATAAAGATAACTCATTTCATACCAAATTTGGTCGATCCCGAGGCTAGGAATCCCATGTGTTTTTTTATCATTTTTTTTTTTTTTTCGACATAAAGAAAGAAGAAGGTTTTCACGTGTCTTTTTTGGTTCTTGAGGTATTTGTAATTGTTTTGTTTGGTGTTCGCGCATATTTTTAGGCGTTTCTCACTTTATCCGACTTCAAAAAAAGGAAGTTCTGATTTTGGTGTGTATTTTTAGTTCTGGACTTTTCACGGAAGGGGGCAAAGTTCTTATACAGGTGCCCGCGGCCCGAGTTATCCTCTATCCATACTCATATTCTAAAGGGGAAAATGTAAAAGTGTGTGTCTGTTTGTTTGTCCGGTTTCACGGCAAAACGGCTTAGGACATGATCTACTATAATTCTATTTATAGTATTTTTCCAATTTATCTATCCAAACTGAAAGTCAGTTCTTTCTGTTAAAAATCAACGTGTATATAACTAGTAACTTAACTTTATGCACTCGTCAATTATTACAAATTTTGTATTTAGCTTTAAGTCCATTTTTGTTTTGTATTGTCTTGGTGTGTAATAGCTTTAAGTCCATTTTTGTTTTGTATTGTCTTGGTGTGTAATAAAGAGTTATTATTATTATTACAACATTTCGACAGGAACTCTACCAGCCAACGGATTACACATCCACTTAGCCGGAACTAACATGGCTACAGCGATAGAAGAACTAGCTCTCGAAAAAGCAGACCGTTATGTCGTCGGCAATGCGGCTAGCGTGCTTTACTACTCCACGGGGACTTCCAGGGATTGGACCCGTGCTGCTGGCGTCCCCATCACCTTCACCCTGGAGCTACCTGGTTACGACTATCAATTTGAAGTTCCCGAAATCTATGTGGAACAAATTGTTACAGAAACTTGGGCTGGCATCGCGGCGGGAGGAAGATTTGTATTGAATAATCATTGATTAAATTTTGTAATGGAATCCTTTTTTTTATTTTATACGTTTTGTTATAGAACGTGAATAACTTAGCGGACGATCCGTTAGAGGTTTTTTCTGCAGTCTTTTACGGGTCGAATAGGTAGAAAAGTGAGGATGTTCAAGTCAACGCTTAAAACATTTAACGATTTACGCCCATGTCCGATCCGTTTCCACGTCACTGTTTATGGTGCTGGGATTATAAGTATCTCTAAGCTTTGCAAAACAATACATTGTCTTGTCTTGTGCAAGCATGTATTCATATACACAACAAAAGCCAAAACGCAAGAGGCATTATATGAGATAGGACCGTGCTTTACGTTGTCGAATTGCCTAGATCAGCATAGAAGTTATATCATATAAAAATAATCTTACGTAACAATGATTTTAAAGGTTATATGTATTATAGGAATGGTTGTAATCGTTAAAAATTGTGTTCATTGTGATGAAAAGATGCGTAGAACCGTATTGGGTGTAGGGGAATGGTACTATAAAATTCTAATGACCATAGGAACCTGCAAAGGTAAGAAACTTAAAATAACTTCGTTTTTAATATACCTAGGTACTCATTCAAAAGACGGTTCATTCAGTTAACTACTCATTGTTTCATATTGAAACATAGAAATGTATGTCCATCCATGTAAACTTTGTGGTTTTATGCACAAAGTATCAATAAATAAAGTATTGTGATGCCATATTAATAGCTAAATCTAATTAATTTTGTGCTTAAACAATTATATTGTTTATTATCAATTATGCTATTTATTTATTTTAGTCGTTTCTAATTCTAGGTAAAAAAAAGAGTTTTCTTGGTTTTAGAATGCCAGAACTTGGAAATAAATGCATTGCAATGCAACATAGTTAAGTGTTCCCGCCCACGACCGACTTTTTGTAGGACCGACAATCTGGCTGCTGGATTATTCCACCGATTCTTCATCGCCCACGACCGACATTTTGTCGGTAGATATCTCTCTCGCCAAGAGAGAAGTCCCTGTGTCCCAGCAGTGGGAACGTTAAAAGGGTGATGCTGAGGATCATACGTGTGCAACCCGGTTCGGATCGGATCTTAAACGCTCTACAGAGCAAAAAATATAATAGGTAAAAAATGTAGGTATATTTATTGGTTACGGTGGTTGGTATATTTGGTTATGGATATGTAATGTATATTACCATCAATAAACCAAAAGTGTAGCTGACTGATGTGCCTGAGGACGTTAAATCGATTAGGTACTTTTACTAGGTTTACTTTAAAGTGAGAGAGCTGAATTAGATTTTAATGGCTACTTCCGTAAGTGGTATTCGCCCAAGTTGAATAAATAGATCTACCTACACTTAAAAGACGCACATACTGTGACATTTAACATTTCCAGATGAATTACTGTTTTCTCAGCAACAAATCTGGGGACGGGTACGAATGAATCGAATTTTTGATATATATTACAAAAGTGAAAATGGTAAGTGGCAAGAATACAAGAATAAAAACTTAGTGTAAGTGCATAAAACGAGTAACTTAGGTTTTTGAGGTTTCAAATATCGCATGGCAAGCAAATTTATCAATTAGATATTTAGTGACAAACAATACCGTTTTCTCGATAAGGACAAATTACTTTGTAAAAGCCACGAGTTCACGGCATTGCGTCTAACCATAACCATCTATAACCAATGCCGGCGTAGGCTGAAATGTTAATGATGATGATAAAACCGTCTCTCTATTTCTTCCACTAGTGATAAAAAAATATATAAATCATTAGGTACGTTTTACTTGTGATGTTTAATTCTCATACATAATTCTATATATCACGACCCGCCACACTGAGCCTTAAGAGATAATTCTATAATCTAAGCCTAAGATTTAAACTCTAAACAGTAGGGACCTACGTACCCTCTAGAGGAGGGCCAATGAAGGAACAAAATTGACTTTTTCATAAAACCACCCTTGTAAATTATTATCTCTTTTCCAACAAAAAAAAACAAACAATACGATTAATTAATCATCATATCTGTTTCAGAGAACTTTAAAGTATCAAAAGTAGAAATCGATCTTGTTGTCAGCGACTCCGACGTTATGGGTTACACAAAAGATGGAATCGGAAAATCTAAGTTTGCAGCTACTGTATACCTCCCCGTAAACACATTTGTTATATTTTACAGTTTAAAAATATATACCTGTAACGTTTATAAAATTACATCAGTACAAGCTAGAGATGAGTCTAAAGTATTAACTAATATTGGTGATGTTAAATAATAAACTATGCAAAATATAATTATAGGCTAAAAATTGCTTTATGCTGAATAAGAATAAATATACATAATACTCTATCTAATAATTACCTACCTACCTATAATTAACCAAACTTATTTTCAAAACAGCTAATTAAAATTATGCATGCTGGATATCCTCTTTTATTTATGGGGACACTTTAACGTAATACCAACTAAGCTGTAGGTATCTATAAAATATATTTCTATTCATAATATACCTCTTTGCTTTTCTTGTTCAATTTCTAACTAAAAAAATAAACAAATAAATAGCAACTAAGCTTGGTCTAGGTACTCTTACTTTATCAAGAATCTAAGACATAGAAATACTAGCTGCCCCAGCAAACGTTGTTTTGCAAAATGAAATAGGTATTGATAGTAGCCGATTCTCAGACCTACTCAATACGCTCACAAAATTTCATGAGAATCGGTCAAGCTGTTTCGGAGGAGTACGGGAACGAACATTGTGATACGAGAATTTTATATATTAAAAGATGTATCTATAATTAGGTACCATAAGGTTGGGCCACAGTTGGGCATAGCCTCAGTGTGTTGTCAAAGAGCCTGCATTGACCTCAGAACTTGTTTAGTAAACAATAACATGCCATCCATTACGTGCATGAACGTGACGTTTACAATGTGAACGCAACATAAGCTTTGTCCCGGAAAAACTGTCAAATTTCTAGATGTCAGATTTCTGTCAGATCAGCTGACAGTTTGATGTTTTGCGTGAAATGAAACGCAATGTTTATTTACGTTCTCAAAATCGCAAGAATCGGTCAATCGCACGCAAATCACAATAGTCATTACTTACGCACAAATTAAATTCTCATGTCAATGATTGGGGAAATGAACTGAAAATGTTGTGGTATCTGCCATGGTCCGAGAGTATAAAGAAGCGAGCCTGCAGGTACCTGCTGCAGCGTTATCTTGGCAACTTTCTGAAGGAAAAACTTACTTTGGATCAGCTGAGTGTGGACCTTTACAATGGAACTGGTACGGTTTGCGACGTCAGCCTTGACTGTGAGGTACGGTATTGTTTTATATACTTCCGTATGTATTTCATACAGAATTGCAATGTGTTAGATCCTCGAAATGGCGTTCCTTGCTGAGATTGACTGCGAAGGCTATCTGCGCATTTCGACGATGTAAACACGTGCTTATTCATAACTCTAGACAAAGAATAACACAACATGTTCCTTATATTTATCACAATGTGACCATGAACTTATTTACTGTCTTTTCAAACACCTATTTCTAACTTTATTCTAACACTCAACCCACATTATTTATTTTATTCAGTTCTCCATAAAAAAACAATTCTTATATTGTGGTCAAGGATAAACTTGTATGTATTGAAATTGATCAGTTATCTCCTGTTACACATCTTTGTGACCTGTTTACCTACAAAGAAACTGTCAACAATGAATCCATAATTTGTAATGCTGGCTGTACACACGCGCCGAGACACCCCGAGACAGGCCGAACGCGCGTGTGTACAGGGCGCTCTCGTCTCGTCTCGCTGTCTCGTTCTCGTCTCGGTCGCTCTCGGTGGCTTGTCGGTTTTTTGCGCCCGAGTCAAAGGGTCTCGTTGGCTCTCGCGAGGTAAACGAGAGCGAGCATGTACACACTCGTTCATTTACTTGCTCGCTAATAGTATTTAATATTTTTTTAAATTTAATTTTCATTTAATTTAATAAAATTAATTTTTTTCTTGTTTCTTCATGGTTTACGAATTTTATTTTTATAGTAAATGTTAAAAAAATTATAATAGCTCATGGCACAAACACAAATAGCAGCAGCAATTTCTACGTCCATTGTCGCGTGAGTCTTAAGTTCAAATGTTAGAACGCGTGTGTACAGGCATGCTCTCGACGAGACCCCTCTCGGCTGAGACATTCGCCGAGAGGGTCTCGGCGCGTGTGTACAGCCGGCATAAGCATATCCATAGTGTATTTAAAAAATATTAATATCCTAGGTATGATGTGCATAATCTTTCTTTGTTTGGCTCTCAAAATACATCTTACAGCCAGCATTGACACATGACCCACACAAAAAATCAAAGTAATCTCATTTAATAAGTAAATTTATTGTACTTTAGGCACTCAATGAACTTGGAGATGCCCAAAACTGGCCATTGGAGATAGTAGATGGACGTATGCAAAAAATCACAGTCACAATACCCTGGTCAACATTGCTAAAAGATGATTCCATTGTGGAGATCAATGGGCTTTCCCTCACTGTTCAGCCAAAAGTGCGACCGGAGCCAGGTAAACTAATATATCTTTTAACCCCCTACACAAAAAAGGGTATTATAAGTTTGAAGAGTCATAATAGCTCCTGATCGGATGAAGCAATTTTATTTGTATGAAAGGTGAGTTTTGCATTAATGTTCTTAGACATGTTGGATGCAAATCGGTTGACCCATTTAAAAGTTATGACGGGTGAAAGTGGGGAAGAATAACCAAATACATTTATGGATTATATTTACAGTATACTTGTGTGGAGTCTCAAATGAAAGCGACTTTTTACTTTTAAGGATATGAAATCGGGTGTTTTTTTTACTTTAAATTTTGATTATTTAAATATAGTCACTGCTAGGCTTAGTTGATAAATGTATACTTTAGGTTACAATTATTTAAATCAATAGTTCTAAGAACCTAGAATTATTTAACTAATAATGCTTTTGTAAAAGAAATATTTTTTAGTGCTTGATGTACTTAGTTGTTTTTAGTATTATACCAGAGAAGGAGGGTAACTTTAATGTCACACTCCATACTTAACTTAGCATAAGCACCCAATTTCCGTTCCCGCTGCAGGAACACGGGGACTTCTCTCTTGAGGAGGGACATAAGGCCTTGTTTCACCTCCACCATTCACCATAATTATTTTAACATTAAATTTTATTGAATTATCGCAAAATTAGAGACAGGCAGAAACTAAGGCTTAATTTATGTACATATCATAAATGTTCGTTAATTAAAATTAGTTTCGTCTGTAATGACTTGTATTTTATTAGACTATTACTTTCAGTGTCTTCAATGCTGGAGTCGATGTGGTCTTCCATGTCTTCGTCCATGCAGCTAGCCGCTGAATGTCTACGCGAAGAGGATGGACCGCAAGAGTCACACCCCGTTGAGGGGATCGAAATGTTTGCTCATGCTATCGATTCAAGTGAGTTTCTAATACTATTTCTAAATAGGGGAACCGAGATCTGCCCTTCATCTCGCATAGAACCCCAACCTAAGTAAACCCTAACCAGCCCAACTCCTTGATGTAACAAAGTAGGACTTGCATTGTTTAAAAAAGTCGTTTCAGCATGTTTGTTTATACACAAACGTAGTCGTGTCGTGGGTGTCGGTGAGGTGTAAGTGCCTGGGGTTGGACTGGATTGCGACTTCGTGCAATGTGCTCTCAGAATAGGCATGGTGGGTCACTGTACATGTACATGGTCACTTCAATATGTGCTAAACAAGACCACCACTCCATAGCCTTAGGTTTAATGCACATTTGTAGCAAGATGTGACATTAAGGTATTGTATCGAATGTCGTCGCAAAATAATAGTGTAACAGGTCTCACTTGGATAAGTCATAGCCGACGGTCATGTTGGTGACAATATAATTAGTAATCTCATTAGGATTTAAAAAAACATAGTGCTGGTGTAAATAAAGCGAGTTTATCTAGCGAGCCTATGGATAGGTATGTACGTGGAACAGATTGCTGGAGCCGAAGTCTCAAATGGAGACCGCATTACGGCATATCGCCGTACGTTCACCAACGATGGTTATCCATACCAAGTCATCCGGTAAAGGTAGAGTTTTTACGGTGGTTGCGGGCCGCTTCTAAATAAACTACCAATTAACAGGAAATTGCGGGTTGTCTGTAGACAGACCTCTTGTGGCTGAAATGTTAATGATGCTGATGAACTTTAGCTTGCACCAGATATAGTACCTCTAGAATTATATCAAGGTTATTGCGTGATAGTAGGGCACGCTTTGGTTAAATCGAGGTCTAATATCTGTTCCAAACTGTGAGCTATGATTTCACTTGTTAATTGTAATGAGGATGGATAAATTACTTTAATTTCATATTGTGAAGAAATAATGATTGCATAGGATCCTACACACTTCTAGATGGAATTGAATTTTATCCAAATAACTGATGAATGACGCTACTCTGTAATTTTAAAATAAGTAAAAATAATTGTGATAATCTTCATGTTGATTTATAGGTTGTTCACATGATTATCTCATTATGTTGTTCTGAAATTAGAAAATCTGAAAACACGTTCTTAGTCAAGGCAGGAAACGAAAACTCTGGAACTTCTTATGGTGTTTAGATATGAAAATTATTTCGTATAAGTCAAACCATTGTTTAGAGCCTTGCTTTTTCAATATTTTCCCAAGTAACCTAACATGCCTAACATGTGCCCAAATATATTTCTATAAGCTTACATACTACTGCTATTATAGATAGATTGCTTGACTGTCAGTGAAGCTAAAACTAATTATTTTCCTTAATTCTAGTTTTGAGCCGAGTAAAGGTCAAATTCGTAAATACGAAGATACGAATAGAACATGTTCCCAAAAACGGTGACAGAGGTATTGCTTTGGAGATCCACATTAAGAAGTAAGTAATTAATGAAAATACTTTTAAAAACTTGTACTCTTATATTTATCAAATAACTAGCTATCCCGTTCCGGTTTTGCACGGATGCATAAACTTTCCACTTGGATCGCCTATTGTTGAAAACAGCATTAAAGATCCGTATACTATTTTTTGAGTTAGCTAGTTAACATAAAAACAGACAGCGACAAACGCGGCTGCGGACTTAAATTTATAATAAGAATAGGTCAAAAAATAGACAATAGACTTACGTGCATTACGTCATCGGATATATTTTAGAATGAAATATTTTGATAGCTTTGTATTAGTTAGCTTTTAGTTCTGATGTCAAATTACATATGCAATATGACAATGTTTACGGTTTCGTAACGTCGTTCATCACATCTTTTGTAATGAATAGTTAAGTTATGATATTAATTTAAATACTTTATCTAGTCGTATAAAAGTTTGAGTCATTGATATGTCAATTACGTGATATTAATACGTTAATCATCACGTGTTGAACGCTTGCATGAAAGATTCAGAATGTTCCTAACATTCTGAATTAATGGTGTTTTTTTGTCATCCACTTATCGTGGCTTGCTTCTGAGAAAAGGTTCCTTAAAGAACCACTGCTACAGAATAACATAAATGCTAAACTGCAAAGGAATCCGATTATATAGATACCTGATTATTAGTTACAATTTCTACACTCCAGTACATAAAAAGGAAGAAGAAAGTTTTCTTCCCCTGCACTAAACATTGTTTTCTGTTTATGATATTTCTGTTACTTAAAAGAATAAGTATACCTACATGATTGACTCAGTGGCGTGGTGGGCGATTGTCCACTTGCGGCGCAAGAGGTAGCGGGTTCGTTTCCCGCTAGAGGGTTCAAGTGTTTGTATGTTCTGCAAGCACTTTCTCCTTGGTAAAAATGTTAAATATGATACTTATACTAAAATATCTATTTATGTTTGTCCATGTATATAACCCAAACAATACAATACTCTTTATTGATAACAACATTACAATAAAACAAAAAATATATATAAAAATGAACAAAATTTGTGAATCAATGGGCGGCCTTATCGCTGACAGCGATCTCTTTCATATTCCTATATGAAGTATATCAGATGTCTAGGACAAGTAATACAAGCTTAGAGCTTGCCACGGGGCTCGATGTTGTGTGGATTGTCCGGTAATAATAATTGTATACTTACGATTGAATCAATATTTTTATTATGCATACAAAACACCCAGGTCAAGTAACAAGTGTACACAGAACAAACATTGAACTCTCAGCAGTACCGTTCAGAGGTCGTCTGCTACGCCACTGAGACAGTCACCAAGAAAGAAACCAAACATTTACACATACACATGACAAAATAATAACGTGCTGGTTTCACACTTCCTTCCTCGTGGTACTACTGACCTTTGCTGATTAGAATAAAATCAATAGATCCATGCCCTTGGTATTCCTACGCTATACGTACTCTGTTATTTATATGCGAAGTATATATCACCTTGAATTTATGTATATTTATTTTTGCACAAAAAGGTTATCGAACTTGAAGCATATTTACTTAATATTCATGTATCTCTTACTGAATGCGTCACAGAACCCTTGTTAAATACGCTTGAAAACCATTTATATATTGATGTTTTCAGCATCGACTATTTCGACGAGGCGGGCACTGAGCCAACCCCAGACATGACCGACCCAGAAAAGTCAAAAACCTACGTAGTTGCCACATACACGAACAAAAAAATAAAATTCGACGGTGTAACACTTTACACCGACGAATTCCCCTCAAAACTGCGCACTATGGCCCGAAGTTTGATCATGGAAAAGTCTGTGTCTTCGCAAGCTGATCGAACGGAAGGCAGCGGCCCGGACACAGATCTCAACTACACCAGTACAATGTCTGACGTATTTTATGAGACCAGAAGTGTCATATCGACCATAGAACCAGATCCGATAAAAGAGATCATTGCTGAAGCGAAAAGTCGCACGGAATCCCGAGAATTGACGCCTGATGATAGATCGAATCAACCCGACCCAATTCTTTTTGCAAAATTACTAGGACAGCAGGAATTGGCATTGAAAATCAAGCATACGGAAGAAGTGGAGGGTCCTAAGGTTGAGATGAGGGTGATATTGGGTTCATTTATTGTGTTCTTGTCGCCGAGGCAATTACACACTTTGATTGAACTCGTTGATGCTTTGAATCAACCTGATTTAGAAGATACAAGGTATAGTAATTGACTATCCTGACAATATGTTAATGTCTAGAGCATAAAGTTTATTGTCCTTTTTATTTTCAGTAACATCCCAATGAGGCCTAGTGGTATAAACATTCACTGTAAGCCTATGAAACAAGCAGACTTCCAACTGATAGAAGCACAGCTTCTTGGAAACTTGGAGCATCAGACCTCTAAGCCTACTGGGAAGTTCGGTTGGTCAGGCCCTAGTTTTGGTAATTAACTTAACCTCTATAAAAATATGACAATATCATTGATAACATTAAAAAAAATTAGTTTAGAGTTCTTTAGCGCAGTGTCCAATATACTCGAATATCCCTTCGCGCTCATATTGTGGAGAGAAGACTAACACAACAGTCTCAAAGTAGTTTCATATAAAGTTCGCCGCAAGAATTTCCTTCTATCACTTGCTTAATGTCTTGGAACTATATTCTAACTTGATTCGTGTTAAACAGACGACAGTGACGTAGAAAGCGACAAGTTTCACCCGATGACGTCACACAACCAGATGACGGAGAGTTTCACGTCATCAGTGAGTTCTATGAGCACCAGTATGACATCCAGCGTGAACCTTCCGACCGCACAGCCCCGGATCAAGAGGAATAAAAAAGGTAATCTGCGTAATGCCATTTCATAGTGAAGATGACACAGAGAAAACAAAAGACGGTGGTACGGATGTAACCGAGTGTGAGATAGCACTTTTTAGGGTTCCGTGTCCAATGGGTAAAACTGGACCCTGTTACTGAGACTTTCGTCATCTGTCTGTCACCAGGCTGTATCTCAAGAACCGTGACAGATAGAGAGTTGACAAGATACAAGATACAAAAACATTTATTTCCATAGTTTGGTTTTACAAAACTTAGACACGTCAAAATAAATTACAAAAAAAACATATAGGTCATAGGTGCTTAAAGATAAGTAGGAAATAAATTTATGGTATCTGGTCGCTTCGCTTTTTTTACACTAGAGCAAAGAAGCGATTAGAAACTCTAGCTCATTTTTGTATTGAAACTTTACAATCATTATTTGTTTGTTAGTCTTGTTTTTGATATAGTGTTGGAGCAGATTCCGTCCCAAGCAGTTTTGTCCTCAAGGTAATCCGATATATTATAATAAGCTTTTTTACAAAGATTGTTTTTTACAATTTTCTTAAATTTAGTAATTGACAACTGTTGCAATTCTTTGGGAATCTTGTTGTAGAAGCGTATACATTGCCCTTTGAATGATACATTAACCTTATGCAGCCTAGTGGTGGGCAAAGCGAGTTTATATTTATTTCTTGTATTTACATTGTGTTTATCACTATTTTTTGTAAACAAATTAATATTTTTATGCGTATACATAATGGCTTCATAAATATATTGACAAATGACGGTCAATATGTTTATTTCTTTGAATTTATCACGTAGCGAATCTCGGGGACCCATATTATAGATAGCACGAACAGCCCTTTTCTGCAGTACAAATATGGTATTTATGCGTCCTACTCCAGCACTCCCCCACAGCAAAATACCGTATGACATAATGCTATGGAAGTAACTAAAGTAGACCAGTCTAGATGTTGCAATATTAGTTAAAACTCTAATTTTTTTGACTGCGAAAGCAGCAGAACTGAGCCTTTTCGACAATTTATCTATATGAGGGTCCCATTGAAGCTTGCTATCTAAAGTTATACCTAGGAATACAGTATTTTCAACGAGCTCTAAATTGTCGCCCTTTATTTTAATATCTACAGAACCTTGTTTTACATTAGGTAGTGAAAATCGAATACATTTAGTTTTATTTTCATTCAATAATAGATTATTGGATTCAAACCAATGGACTACTTTAGAAATTGCATTATTTACCTTGTCAAAGTTATTAGTGCGACGATCTATTTTAAAAAGAAGTGAAGTATCATCAGCAAATAATACAATTTCATGTTGATCCTGTACAAGATGTGGCAAGTCATTTATGTATATGACGGAGTGACGTCCTGGTTCTTCATTGTAGTGCGTTTGTAGTAGCATAGAATCAACTTAAAATGTCCGATGGCGTGAGCGGGGCGCTCACGCCACTCGATCGCGCGATGTTTACCTGCGGCCGGAGACCGGTCGGTGTCAGCCGACCGGTCTAACAGCCAATCGGGTGGCCGCAGGTGGAGGGGTTGTTTACGAGTTGCACTGCTATTAAAAGTACCGTTCCAATAGTCCGGGAGGCATTCTTTCTTTGGCTTCTGCTCTGTGCAAACGCTGTCGGAGTTACTTATTGACTTTATCTATATCTCTGTTAAACTGAGCCTCAGATTATTTGTGTGATTGATATTGTTCGATTAATCCCGTAATTAATTATTATTCAATGATATAACCTGTTAAAATCACTATGTCAAACCTTTCACCTACATATATACATATGTGGCAAGTCATTTATGTATGACATTTTCAGGGATGATGTATTTCTTTTGCCGCTATACTAAAAACGCATAATAAATAAATATATGGCTCCCTTACAACAAACGTGATTTTTATAGAGTTAAGCAACATCACGCCAGGTCAGTATTTGGATGGGTGACATCTGACTGTATCTTTTTGCACTGCATAAAATGTATTTATTGCAAAATGTGTAGAAACTGTACACGGAACCCTTGGTGTAGTATGAGTCTAAGTCATACTTATCAAATTTATTTAAGCTTTCCTTTCTTTTGCTTTTTGTTTATTGCAACTTTTTCTCTTTATTGTTTTTATCTATAATCATTATTTTCATATCCTTATTTCGCATTAGGTGGCCTCGTCGGCACATCATGGACTTTCATATCAAGGATAAATATTATTTAAAATTCAGTAAGACTTTGTTTTTGCTTGACACCACGAAGTCTAACGCTGAAGCTCAGTGGTTACACCTATAAAGACAACAAAATAATATTTCTATTGTATGTGTGTGAAAGAAAAACACACTGACTCCATCTATTATATTCTCTGTCTACGTGGTGACATCACAAAATCTGATGGTGATTATTATGCTTTCTGCACTGCCTTTTTCAACAGCTGCCTTTTTTTTCAGTGCCACATATTGATGGGGACCCGACAGCTGAAGTCTCTCATGTTAGCCTTCGGATCACATCATTGTCCTGTGTTCTTCTACATAAGGTAAAAACTTATGTTTATATTTTAATGTGCTAATGCTTAGTATAGAAAAAATCAAAGTCAAAACGTTAATCCTTAGAAGCACAGGGCATGGACAGGTAAACATATAGACATATAATTTTCGATATTTATTTATCTTTTGCGTAAATCTTGCCTACTGAAAGCCTAAAAAAAACACCAGAAACACCCCTATTTATGTTCCCACTGCTGGGACACAAGGACTTCTCTCTTGACGACAGAGATTAGGCACGATTCAGCACGCGTGCGGGTTGGTGAATGTAAAAAAAAGACGTGTAGCACTCGGAGACTGCCACGGTAAAGCTATTGTATAGCATTTTTCATCAACTTATGCAATTATAATTATATATTTTTTTTTGCTTTGCTATTAATTCAAGTTAAACTTAATGGAATGATGGAATTTCTGGTTCGGTCTCCACGCTCAAGGCCCGCGATAGAAGCTATGCAATAGCTTAAAAAGCATATTCACTCAGAATACAGGCATTATTTGTTTCGTTAAAGGAATTAGTAAGTACTAGTCAGACAATTGGTTCCTTAACACTTTTTGTTTGTAAGCATTTACTCTATCGTTATGTGTTTTATCATTGGCCGCAAAATCACGTTTTTTTTTTTGTTTAAATGGCGTTCGAGTATTTATGCGAGCCAGCCACAAAAACTTCGTAACCTCTTTCAATGGGATCAGTCCAATGGTTCTCTTTAATGATGATTTCTTATCAAGATCTTAATATTAGGTCCTTACATATGAAATTGGCGTTTTTCGTACTGGCCACTTTAATCACAAATTTCTCCTCTTTGGTAAGGAATTCCAAATTCAAATTTGTACAGCTATAGACTCATGTATTTGTGCTTCGATGATCGTCATTCATTTGTTTTTTTTCTTCTGTTTTTTTCTGTTTGCGTCACTCATTTTACAAAATGGAAAACTTAAAATATCGCATTATTTACGAGTACGAGTTCCGCCGTGGCACTAGTGCTGTGGAAACAACTCGAAGGGTGAATGATGTGTATGGCGGTCGTGTTGCAAAAGAAAACACAGTTCGTTTTTGGTTCCAACGTTTTCGTTCTGGAAATTTCGACTTGCAGAACAAGCCCCGTGGACGGCCTGAGACTCAAGTTGATAATGAAGAGTTGAAGGCTATTGTGGAAGCGGATCCATCGCAAACCACGTCCGAGTTAGCTGCAGGCTGCGGTGTTAGTGATAAAACTGTTTTAATTCACTTGAAGCAAATTGGGAAGATTAAAAAGCTTGAAAGGTGGGTACCTCACGAATTGACTGAAGCAAACCGGCAAACGCGCGTCGACTGCTGCGTTACATTACTAAACCGGCACAATAATGAAGGTATTTTAAACCGAATCATTACCTGTGATGAAAAATGGGTTCTTTACGATAATCGGAAGCGCTCAGCGCAATGGTTGGATCCTGGCCAGCCAGCCAAATCCTGCCCCAAGCGAAAATTAACCCCAAAAAAGTTACTTGTAAGCGTTTGGTGGACTAGTGCCGGTATTGTTCATTACAGTTTTCTCAAATCTGGCCAGACTATTACGGCTGATGTCTATTGTCAGCAATTGCAAACCATGATGGAAAAGCTAGCGGCTAAACAACCTAGGCTGGTCAATCGCTCCACGCCACTGCTGCTTCACGACAACGCTAGACCACACACTGCGCAACAGACGGCTACTAAATTAGAAGAGCTTCAATTGGAAAGTCTAAGACATCCTCCGTACTCCCCGGACCTTGCTCCAACAGATTACCATTTTTTTCGAAATTTGGATAACTTCTTGCAAGGGAAAAAATTCAACTCCGATGGGGCAGTCCAAATCGCCTTCAAAGATTTTATTGATTCCCGTCCGACTGGTTTTTTTAGTAAAGGGATCAATGAACTACCTATAAGATGGCGAAAGTGCATAGAAAATAATGGTTCATACTTTGATTAATTAAATATATTATATTAAAAAATATTCGACTTTTTGTTCCTCTCATACAAAACGCCAATTTCATATGTAAGGACCTTATATTCAATCCGCACAGCGTACGGTGAATAAGAATACTGTATTTGTAACTTTTGAACAACACTAAGTTACGTCATTAAATTAATGGATTCATTAATATTCAATAACTAGTTAAAGTAAAACATGAAAAGTGCCGCTTTGTCAAAGCCGCTGCTAAGGCTGTAAAGAGGCTTTGTCAAATTTGTCATACACAATTTAAATTAGCGTAACATCAAAACCACTATCCAGATTACAAATCGTTAAAACTAGTTTTTGTTTGACGATTACTTTTATATCGATTAACCGTGGGAAAAAGGTTTTTTCCAGTGGTTAAAAGTATCCTATAGATTAGGGTTATCTAACACTGAAATAATTATTAAATCAGATCGTACTTCCTTAGATTGTTCAATCAAACAAATATTTCAGCTTACTAATAATCGTAATATATATAAATCTCGTGTCACAATGTTTGTCCTCAATGGACTCCTAAACCACTTAACCGATTATAATAAAATTCGCACACCATGTGAAGTTCGATCCAACTTGAGAGATAGGATGGTTTTTACGGCGAGAAAAATTCGAATAATTTCCGGGAAAATTTTATACCCGTGCGACGCCGGGGCGGGACGCTAGTAGTATTATATTTATAAGAAAATCTGAAATTGGAGACACCTGTGGATTAAATATCTCTGTACCATTGGCAATTCATTATAATGAATAAGTTATAAGCAACATTTGCCCATAGGTTAGATAACACTTTTTTTTTGTTTACAGGATATCCTAATAGGATCTTCCATCGGGTCTGACTGCATTTCGCCCGCTAGCGCGACCAGAATGCACGAAGCGGCTTCCAACTTTTTCGCGCGTCTCACTGCTATATACATCACTGAGGGGGATGTGTTCAGTGCGGTCAATGATGCTATTGACAATGCAGCCACTTCTAATCATCTTAGGTAAATAATCACTAATTACATAGTCATCATCGCCCTATTAACGTTCCCACTGCTGGGACACAGGGACTTCTCTCTTAACGAGAGAGATTAGGCCTTAATTCACCACGCTGGCACAGTGCGGGTTGGTGAATGTCACAGGTCCTTCAAGCTCTTTTAAAGTTCTCAGAACATGCCGAATTACGTAGTCATATTAATATTTTAATGGCAATATCAAAGCGACTGTATAACAGCGTTAACAGCTAACGCTTAGCATGTTAACGTGATTGGAATATCATTGTTTTTTATATTCGTATATTTCTCTGTTGTATTTGGCTGAAACTTGGTGCATAGCTGTCCTGAAATCTTGTTATACATATAAAGACTACTATGTCAGATTTCCAATTTAATTAATATTTTTAACTCCATAACGTTCCATAAAAGCGAATGATCTTTCAGAAATGTTGTCTTGGGACGAAATTGTGTAGTCTTGGGACGGAATTGTTTAAATTAATTATTCTCCACATTAAACTATTTGGATATGACCCCTTTGTTACAGCAACAACCTTTACATGTTCAATTATATTAATTATATTTTCAACAGGTTACTGACTTCCGATATAACTTTGGACGGCAGCGAGAAGGTAACGGCACACGGCAGCCAAACCGTCTGCGAAGCGGCTGTTAGAAACACTCTAGTCAGAGAATGCCTCTACAAGTTCGAAAATACGAAGCCGCAAGCTTTTGACTTAGTCCGGTTCGAAAGTAAAGGTAAGAAAACCTTTTTTAAAAGCTAGCAAAAATATGGCTTTTATCATATATTTAAATACTCGGCAATCGTTGTTTTGCATATGCACAACGAACTGTCAGTGTCCATTTGTACATAAAGAAACAAAACAACGAGGCAATTGCTTGTTTTTTCTCCAACTCCATCAACAATTATCATAATTACATATTAAAATATAATGCACTAAACACCTTCCTGCTTTGCTCAGCTCTTTGCTGGTTGTCAAAATTTTATATCTAATTTACTGTTGGATAATTAGCTTCACAAATCATTTTCTGACATTTGATACATACCAATGAGGAGTTATCTATAAAAGTAAAATATCTCCGTTTACCTCGGCAATCGGTAGAGGGCGTAATTGGTTGTGATTTTCAAAGTCTACCTGTTTTATGTTCAACGAGTAAAATTAATCAATGGTTAAATTTATAAAGCTAAATATTTCGATCAGTCACATGTGACAAAGCGAGGTAGCTTTTGAAATAACTCACTATTGACATAACTGACCATGTTATTTTATTTTAATCGGAAAACTAACAGTTTCAGTCGACTTATACTAATCTATACTAACACTAAATAAAAAATAGATCTATGAACCATTGCTTAGTTTACTCGAATTTTGTGAATTAAGCTCTAATTGATTAAAATATTTCATCAAGATTACTGTGCCTTATGTTTTCGACAAAATACTCGCAACATTAACTCGTAGCATACTTTAATAAAACTTTATTACTAACAATGATCTCTTTCCATCCATAGGTTGCCTGGAAGAGATCGCTTTTAGTGATAAGGCCGCCCATTGTCTCACTTTTTGACACGCACAATTCTTTGTAATAATTTTTTATTTTTGGTGTTTCATTAAATAATATTGTATTGTATTAATTACAATACGTGTATTTCATTGAACAGTAGAAGATGATGATGACACGTCAAGCCGCCGCGGCTCGACCACGGGGTCCAAGGCGAACATCAGAGTCTACTTCAAGCAGACGTCGAAATTCGTCCGCATTGCTGGCGAGAAGAAGCTTGTGTACCCTACCATTGATATAGTGTAAGTATACCTAAATCCATACTAATACTAGCGGCCCGCCCCGGCGTCGCACGGGTATAAATTTTTCCCGGAAATTTTTCGAATTTATCTCGCCGTAAAAACCATCCTATCTCTCAAGTTGGATCGAACTGCACATGGTGTGCGAATTTTATTATAATCGGTTAAGTGGTTTAGGAGTCCATTGAGGACAAACATTGTGACACGAGATTTATATATATGTATGTATTAAGATTATCAATGCCAAAGTAACTCTGCCGTCTGTTCCTCCTTCACGCAAAAACTACTGTACTGATTTAAATTAATTTTGGTACTCAGATTTTCCACTGCCTGAGAAAGGACGTGGGCTACTTTTTACCGCAAGAAAATGTAATTCCGCGGCAAAATCCATTATACATATCTAACACATTTTTTTTTATTTTTGTTGAAAATTAACATTAATTTGAAATGAAATGAAATATTTATTGCTGTTAACTAGGTGGTAATGTATACATTGGTCTTATATCTATAAATAAATTAATAATAAAATTAACATCAACATCTAGCCCCGTAGTAAGCTCTAAGCTTGCGTTACGGGTACTAGACATACATCATACATGTATCGATTATTTATTAGACAAATTAAACCAAGGAAATAGTGCCTGCAGAACATAAAAACAGTTGACCCCTCGGCGGAAATCGAACCCTATACTACCTGCTACTTGATTTCCTAAAATTATCTTGAATTTAAAACGCTAATATCAAAAAGTTTTATTATACGTATATTGTGTCATAAAATGAATACCATATACATGGTTGCATTTTCAATGAAAATCTGCTGTATGACAGGCAGATACGAAGACTATAACAAATTGTTTTTCCAGTATAAAATGCACACCGTTCTACGTAGACGTAGAATTGACTTTAATGGAGCGAATGTCTGCGCTTTTCGCCGGCGGTGCTCAGAATAGTCAATCTTCCGCAACCACAGCGAGCGCGCCGACCAACCAACTCAACTGCTCGCTGCAGTGCCCCAGTCTTAATGCTATCCTCAGGTGAGTACTAACGGTATAATGAAACTGCTTTTAGTAGTACCCCACTACCCCAATACAGTGCCCCAGACTCAATTCTATCCTGCAGTAGGTATTTACAATATGACCACCTTGACTGCTCAGAGAAGACATTCGTTCCAGAGCAGTCATGACGGTCATAGCGAGCGTTCTGACCAACCAACTTAAGTTCTAGTTGCAGTTTTCTTATCTATAGCGTAGTAATTTATTATTCTATGTCTATAGCAAATAAAAATTAAATGTTTGAATTTGTGCCAAGCAGAGATTAAAATATTAGTATTTGAACCCCCGACCAAAAAAGAGGGGTGTTATAAGTTTGACGTGTCTGACTGTCTGTGTGTCTGTCTGGGACATCATAGCTCCCGAACTGATGAAGCGATTTCAATTTAGTTATTTTGTATGAAAGGTGAGTTTAACCCGGGTGTTGTTAGACATGTTTCATGAAAATCGGTTGTGCCGTTTAAAAGTTATGGGGGTGAGAATGGGGAAGGAAAACAGAAAATCTGCAAATATAGTAAGTAGTGTGGGGTATCAAATGAAAGCGCATCGCGTCCACATTACATAATATTATGTTGTTTTACATTTAAGGAAATGAATGCATTGGAATCGGGGGTTTTTCTTAAATTTTAAATTTAGTTTTATAATCTCTTTGGTGCCAAGACATGATCTCATTCTTCGCAACGTTAATTTGCGCTGAACGACCATATCCGATTTAATAATAGCAACTTTATGTAGTGTTTTTTTTTAATAAATTAAATAAATAATTTACTTACATAAAGTGCTAAACTTGATAAATTTCAACGTTTCGCTCTTGTACAAATTAACATATTATTCTTATTGTTTCCTAGGTTCCCAATAGCAGATCTCCGTCCAGGAATAAGCAGAGAGTCCCGGAAGGTCCGCCCAGACTATCTAACGTTCAAATTCGCGAACGCCACAATAAGCTGCCAACAGTCGCCGTCCGCGCGACCGCTGCCGACCACAGTGACCCTGAAAGCGACCTCTCTGGACTTGTATTATCATGTGAGTGGTCCTTAATACAAGAAGCAACATTTTTTTTTTGAGGTGAAACTTCTTAAGAATCGTTGTGATTTCAAACCGGATGCAACGGAAAAGCGACAGGTAAGCCAATCTTAAACGCTAACAAGGTTAAGCAACTTTGCGCGACGCCAGTACTTGGATGGGTGACCGCCCGAACAAAATCTTTTTGCATAGTTTTTTTTTTTTTTTTATTCATCTCATTCTTTTGTCGATTTACTGAAGTTTCACTTCTATCGTGTGTGAATCGCACACACACCTATTTTTTATTGCTTAGCTTGATAATCGGCGAATTACTTGAAAAATTTAGATACGAGTGATTGAATGTGTGTTCGAAGATGTGTGACTCGGATAAATACAAAGGTGACTCTGAAAGTTACATTTGATATTTGGACCTTAATACAATCCGCTTGGGTTTGTTTCCCGATGCTCGGTTTAATTATATTAGAAGACATGAAAAATGTACAGCAAAGTGATTCAATCATTGGTTTTAAGCTTCAAGCTCCTTAAAGTGTGTACTCCTTAAACATTCTGACACTTCGACTTCACACCTATAACATATAGGAATAGGGTATTTCGCTGTAGTAGCCATAAGAAAACTCAAAGAATTTGTTTTAGATCTTGTGTTTAATAAAATCGCCGATAAATACCATCTAAACATTTTCTAAGGTAAATTAGTCGCGCTATTTTCATAATAATATGCTTCTTCTACCTAACCTCATATTAATCATTTAGGTAGAAGTTATGTTTACTATTGTAATTGCCTACGACCTTAATTATCAGAATTCTACGCTACGCATAGAAATTACATATGAAAGTCTATTGTATTCTAAATATAATCTAAGCCATTGTTTGTTGTAGGAAAACGACACGATACCCGCAACTCACATTGCCAATACAACAATGGACAGCAATACAAGCGAAGGAAATATCTTGAGTGGAAGTTTACCATCCTCATTGTTGCCTACGTACGTATACAGGGAGAATTTGGTCAACAAATTTACAGAAGCTAATTGTCACAATTGTTCCTATAAAATGTTGGATAAAATAAATGTTTCCGGACAATCCACA
Organism: Gymnoscelis rufifasciata; assembly: GCA_929108375.1. Classification (NCBI taxonomy): domain Eukaryota; kingdom Metazoa; phylum Arthropoda; class Insecta; order Lepidoptera; family Geometridae; genus Gymnoscelis; species Gymnoscelis rufifasciata. Next base: position 4,546,508 of record OV815320.1, read on the forward strand.
CAACAATCAAAAAACAACATCTAGCCCCGTCGTAAGCTCTCAACTTGTGTTCTGATATACTTAATATAATAGATAAACATACGTACAGTATGCGTCAGTAACTGGTAACCCTGTCTGCATACAAACTACGAATGCTAGGGGGTTACCAGTAAGCGACGCATACCGTACATAGATATTTTTATTATACATATTAAACACCCAGATCAAAGAGAAAGTGCACGCAGTACATACAAACACTTGACCCCTCGGCGGGAATCGAACCCGCTAACTCAGACGCCGTCGGTTAGATCTGGTCAGTTCCTGTTAATTATAAAAAAGTTATAAAACTTGCCTTAGCTCATAATATATGGTCCAATGGTATATTTCTAAACCCGCTCTTTGTATTGCTGAAAATGCAAAGCCATAAGACATTAAAACAACTTAATTTTGCTGTTAATGTTTTTTTTGTAAATACCATTTGTTTAAAGTTAGAGGGATTTTCCATATAATTCAAGAGCAATAATTCGCGTTACGTATTGTCTCATTAGTGTTACAGGCAGTCACATCCATCGCGTATAATCGGTGTTCATTTCTCAACTGTGATGAACAATAAAAGCAACATCTGATAAGATAATATATGTCTATTACATTAAGTATATCAGATGTCTAGAACCTACCCGTAACACAAGCTTATAGCTAATCATGGGGCTAGATGTTGTTGTGTGGATGGTCCGGATATATTTATTTATTTTATTTACAGACTCTGTTGATTATATTAAAAAAAAAAACTACTGAAGTTGACGACCTCTGTGGTTCGGAGGGCGAACGTACGCCTGAGGCGCAAGAGGTTGCGGGTTCGATTCCCGCCGGGGGACAAGATTTTGTACGATCTACAATTTCCTATTTCGGGTCTGGTTGTTTTCTATGTATCATATGTATGTATTTACAAAAAATATATATATCTATGTAGTATATCAGTCACCTAACACCCAAAGTACAAGCTCTGCTTAATTTGGGGTTAGGTGACGCTGTGTGAGTAGTCCAGAAATATGTATTATTATTTATTCATTTACATTCATACATTGAAAATTACTTAGGTTTTATCGGCAGCCTCTGCCTGTATTCATGTTGTTCTATCATCACCCTATTAACGTTCCCACTGCTGGGACACAAGGACTTCTCTCTTGACGAGAGAGATTAGGCCTTAATTCACCACGCTGGCCATGTGCGGGTTGGTGAATGTCACATGTCCTTCAAACTGTTTAAAGTTCTCAGAACACGCCGGTTTCCTCACGATGTTTCCTTCACCGTTAAAGCTGTGTTTAAAGCGCATTTAAACTTCTCATGATGAAAAATCCAGAGGTGCGTGGCGGGGTTTGAACCCACGACCTTCGAAATGAAAGTCGAGTGTCCTCCCACTTAGCCAACACGGCTTTTTATTCATGTTGTTACAGCATTTAAATGTTTAATACCATAATTTGTACACATTACCAATAATACAATAAACAATTTGACTTTGACTTCGATTGGATTATTGGATTACAGGATATCACTAACATTCAAGCCGAGGAATCCAAACAAGGGACCATTCGACAATCTGCACGAAGAGCCCTGCTTTGCACCGGCCAACGTGAACCCCATGACGACATCTATGTACATTATGAACAACCTCCATAGCACCCAGCCCAGTCCCTTTAGTGGGAAGAAGCAAGCGCACCAGAGCGTTACTAAACACGAGAGCAGTCCGCAACAAAGTAAGTTATTAACAACTTCATTTTCAATAATTCATTTTCCCGAGTTAAAAAGTAGGTTTTGTACTTTACTGGAAAAAACAGCTACGTCCGTGCCAAATTCCATTCAAATCGGACTTTGCTCGCAATAATTTATTTTACCGCGATTAAATACATTTATACACGAGTAATTTTTCGATACAAATTGAGAACAATGTTTAACATAACTCGAAAAATAAAAATACACGCTAAATGCTTTTTTTTAAATCGGTTCAAATGGTAATTGTCTAAAAACATGCGCGAACACTAAACAAAAACAGTCACAATAGCTCGAGAACTTATAAAAATACACACCGAATTAACTCGTGAGAGAGAACCTTGGACTCCGGGATCAACCAAATTCAGTATAAAATGTGGTCAATTTTCAATATAATTCGAGAACTACTAAGCCGATTGTAAAAAAATTAAATTGGGACCAACTCTTAAGCAACAGCTTTTAAAAAGAGAATCTTCGAAATCAGTCCATAGAAAACAGACATAAAAAAGCAAAAATACAAAAAAACATATACGCGTCGAATTGAGAACCTCCTTTTTTCGTTAAAAGTCGGTTAATAGTGCCTGACTATAGAGCTTCAAGAACAACCTTCATAGCACTGTGGTTGCGCTTCCTGTTCCATATTAAATTCTATTAAAACCAAAATATTATACCATACTCCTTTTTTCAGGCCAAGAAGAAGAACTGATCGTGCCCGGGAATGAAGAGGAAATGGCGGAGTTCACAACCAACTCCATAGAACTGTCTTCTATCCATTTGGAGTTCATGCTTCCTATTCTAAGCTTACAACTGGAGTGAGTGATAGCTTTTTTTATATCTTACTAGCGGCCCGCCCCGGCGTCGCACGGGTAAAAAATGTTCCCGGCAATTATTCGATTTTTTCTCGCCTTTTAAACCTTCCCTAGACCTCCACGAACATTTCAAGACTAAGATAAGATAAATCCGTTCAGCCGTTCTCGAGTTTTAATCAGACTAACGAACAGCAGTTCATTTTTATTTATATAGATTGATAGACGTTGTGTATAAAACATTCTGACATCCTCAGTGGTGGTTTTGGGCTAAAGTCTACCTCTACGGTTACCTCTTTAGATCGGGTTCGATTTCCGCCGAGAGGCCAAGTGATCTACAAGCCCTCTCTTGGTCTTTGTGTAAGATATTGATTTAAAAAATATATATCCATTTAGGTATGTCTATTATATTAAGTATAAGCATCAAATGTCTAGTTCCCAAAACACAAGATTAGAGCTTAGCCACGGGGATATTGTCGTGTGGATAAACACGACAATATAACACGGAAATATTTTAGAAATGGGATGTCATATGCATGGTTTCAATAGATTCAAACAGATTTATTTTCGTGATGATACCGTATAACTGTTACCGATGGTGGTCCGTTCACTTTTTAAACCGGGCATAAAAACTATTTTTTTTTTAATAAAATAATATTTAGTCACGCCATTCAAAGCACAGCAATTTAATGATTACAATACTTTGGAATATTGAAAACATTTAATCTTCGGCAAACGTGACTGCGAACCAGGGCTGTCTGCCGCGCGGCGGACGCTAAGCTACCCATACTATACTTTGGCTCTTTACACACCTACACATCCACAAAGCGGAACATTTTCAGGCAATATTGTGCTGCTTCCCGCGTTTGGCCAAGAACTTATTTTTTTTAAATATTTTTTATTTATAAAATCTTTTGTTAAAATTAAGGAAAACCCTCCGATTCCAATGCCATATTTAGTAATGTGCACGCGATGCGCTTTTATTTGATACCCCACTCGAGTATATTTGCAGATTTTCGGTTTCCTTTCCCCACTCTCATCCCCATAACTTTTAAACGGTTCAACCGATTTTCATGAAACATATCTAAGAACACCCGCGCCAAACTCACCTTTCCATCCACATCAGTTCGGGAGCTATGATGTCCCAGTCAGACAGACAGACAGACACGTCAAACTTATAACGCCCCTCTTTTTAGTCAGGGGTTAATAAATGTAACCATATCTTTCAGATCAAAACAACTATACGAGATAATCTACAACAGAATTAACTCTGACCTACTATTGTGGGAGCCTCAAATGGTGGACCCGTTTGAAATCAGTCCTCTAATGTGTGCCGCTATCAACCCTGCCTTTGGAATGTGCAAGGCTAAAGGTTATGGTAAGTACGTTTTATCTCACTCTTTCTTTGTCTCCTTCACTTAGTATTTAAAGAAGAAACAATAGATAGAATATTCAAGAAAAAGATCCACTTGTAGCTAGTAAATTGTAAACCTTCGCCACTTTACCCGTATTACAGTGAATTTAACCCGTGGAGACTAAGATATTTAATTATTACATTTAATAAGCGTCCAAAACGTTAAGGACCAACTTTTTTGTAAGCATGAAAAGTAACTGTAGTGTAGGCGTACAAAAAGTACGAAAATAAAAAAATATTTCATATAAAATTTATGTAAGTGTATGAAAAAAACTTTAAAACTAAAACTTATATAGTTTTATATACGGTATATTTTTTTCATTTAAGTATTGATATTCCGACGCTGTTACAAGCGCCATAATCACGGCATAAACTGATGAAAACCGTCAAATCGTGTTATGTTACCCGTATCAAGTTTTAACTTGTAATCTTATGAACATGTCCTAAAATGCCACTTTTAAGCAACATCAATATTTTTTCTCCATACTTTATCGTATTTCAGACTATGACAATTAACCAACGTATTGTCTGTGACCTGCAGAGTGCTTATTTTTAATATTTTTTAAATTACGATTATATAGTACTTAGGTATATAGATTGAAACGAAGTCAAGTGTTCAGTATGTTACCTACGACGAATAAATTAGCAATATACCAACAGATTCTGATTCCGAGAGCTCATCGTCAGAAGAAGACAATCTGTATTATTCCACATATGACAACAAACTGAAGAAAGGACTGGGAACGCACCGGCCGCCGCCTGAGAAGATTGATACTCACAACTTCTGTCTCACTTTCAAAGTTGGCAAGGGCCTACTGACTATCTATGCACCTGTTCGAGTAAGTACCCTGCTGCTTTTTCTATGAAATAATGGTGTTTATTAAAACAATGTAAAGATAAAATCACGGACATTCGTTGTACAAGGCAGTCTTTTTTGTTTGTGTCTATGCTAATATGCCTTTCGCAGTGTATTCCTGGAGTAACCCCTTATTTCTCATCTGACTTTTCTTATGTTTTAATAAACAATTGATACTGCACTCAAAGATTTTTGAAAAATCATTAACACCGGAAGTCATGCTCTAAACCGGGCTATATAATCTATTATACTCTTTATTTTGCGAAACACACAATCTGTAATTAAATAATTGATGTGTCTGGTGTAGTTCAGTTATATTCCTCTTACAGGACAGCAATAAGAGAGTCGTGCCTGGTCAAATGGGAGAGCTGGTGTTAGAAGCGCACAAACTGTCTATGTGTGAAGTGAGCGGTCTGAACGGACGGCCAAAGACTGCCCAGCTTTGCCTGCGGGCTGGGAAGGTCACGCTTTATCATGATGGTGAGGGAGTTTGTGAGTTTTTATCAAGGTCCCTATAGGTGATATTAGTCGGTTACCGGAGTGAATGCGTCGTTTTAATTTTAGTTAATGTTTACGCATTTTACGAGGGAATGGTATGGAATGCGCAATCACTGTTCTGTTCTTTAAATGGACATAAACACGAGATATGTCAAAAGCAAATTCATGGCGACATCGAGATATAATAGTCGAACGCAGGATAACGTTGCGAGACCCGCGAGGGATCAATTTCGCGTCCGCTTAACGCAGGGTTTGGCCTCAGTGTTAAATTGGTGTGAAAACAATACCAATATCCAAAACTGTACACTAATTTATTCAAAATAATTAAAATCGGTCAATCGTATCAAACACATGGATGGGATTACAAGGCAGAAAGAAGGCATAATAACTAAATGTTTTGTAAAATATATAAGCGGGATACCAAATGGAATGTATGCACAATACAAAAAAGTAAAATTTAAAACCGTTTTATATTTTACTTTACAAACTTGTAATATATGTATTTTTTTATTATTTTAGCTTTACTGACAATACCAACGGAGAAGCCATCATTGCGGCTATACGGGAACTCGTTACCTTTAAACCTCAAGAGCACCATCTATCCTTCCGGCAAAGGCGTGCAGGTGAAAGAGCGACTCGCGCAGAAAGACATGTTCACGCTGGCTTTGAAGGTCGATCCGGATTCAGAAACGCCTAATTTAAAAGTGAGTTACTAAGATTAACAACGGTATATTAACACGTTTTTTTTATGAAAGATTAGCCTTCATTTGATCACAATCCCACCTGATGTTAAGTGACGATGTGGTCTAAGATGAAGCATGAAGAACGGAGAAGCCATCTACCTAGAAGGTAGATGGCTTCTCCGGGCCACATTACGAAACACGAAAAAATCACTTCACGCACTGGCCCAGCCCGGAGGGTGGTGACAAGCCGCGGCCGAAGCCTCCCACCAGAGACTGTTCTTAGCACCACCCGGAGGTCACTTGTAAGGATTCAGAGGGTTACCACTTACGGACGTGAACAGACAAAACCTCCAAAATGAATGATGATTTAATGATTTTGAATCCCCTATGTTCCGACGCAAATTAGGTCCTTCATGATTAACTGATGTTAACTAGAAAACCATAATAGTTTCAATAGTTATAAATTTGAGTTATCATATGCAAAACTTGTATAGGTACATTCTTTGATGTTATTTTATGATGTATTAGCGACCCGATCCTACTTTGGTTGCTGAATATTGTGTAATCACTTGTATCGCTGTCACGCTGACGTAATGCTGTTACGAAATTTTTAGTAAATTTATAGCCTTTAAAGCCTCTTCCTTAACTTTGGGGCTTTGATCACTTTTTTATAAAATTAATTAGGCGAATAATAGATGTCCAATATTTTTGGACGGACTAAACAGAATACATATTTTTATTCCCTATTTCATCATGCCTTCATCATTTCATCATGATGTTGGTAGTTTATTCGTTATTGTAGCAATCTTATTAAAACTTATTTTTTGACATTTATAGCCTATAAAGGTTGTCTGGAAGAAATTGTTTTAAGCAATTAGACCGCCCATAACGCAAGCTAGGTTTAAACGTTGCCTTACAATTATTAATTTTGTATTTATGTCCATTAGTGTGTGTAATAATTACAACATAAGAGATGAAAGCTGGGTTGTTCTATTCGCTTCTCAACTCAGTGTAATAAATTGAAGCAAACTGTCAAGACAATGTTATTTCCTTGATTATTCTTAGTTTTTATTTAAATTAGTTTTAAGTTGACCCGTCCATATATGCCTAGTGCGTCTAAGGAAATAAACGTTTTGACTTTGAATAAATAATGTTCTATCTATTGTATCAATCTATTACTTTCACAGACAATTTGCATAGCACTCGGCATAGAGCAAGCGACGCTCCGGCACAGAGGCGACAAAGGTATCGCTTGGCTCACGCAGCTTATGGACGTGCTGGACGTGCTGGACTACCCGGTGCCGGGCTACGCGCCCTCCACCGTGCTGTCGGAGCTGCACGTGCACGTTCAGAATGCGCACGTGGATTACAGGTAACTTTGTTAATTAGTCCGTCATTTAGATTATTATAAAATACTAGTGGCCCGCCTTGGCTTCGCACGGGTTTTTATTCAATTTTTTTCCCGGAAATTATTCGAATATTATTTAAAATTTGACACTGCGATGGTAGCGCCGTCTGTCGGATCCAATGTAAAACATTCCAAAATCAACAACTATTAATAAATTGAAAATTAATTAAAAAAACATTGTCCAGCGGACAAAATTGTGAATCTAAACCATTCCCAGATCCCCTTGAACACACACAAAAAATTTCATCAAAATCGGTCCAGTCGTTTGAGAGAAGTTCAGTGACATACACACTCACAAAGGAATTATATATATAAAGATTGTAAACATATTTTTTCCTTAATGTTTTTACAAAATGATAAACCCGACTTATAGGTTGTAGTTTCAACCTATACGTACGTAACGTACTAAGTACGAGGCGTATCTCGTAGTTGCAAGTGTAGAAGAAATTTAGGCGATGACTTAGTGGCGAGTTAGGTGTAGCGGTCAGCACGTCCATGCCTATAATGGAAGATGTGGTTTCGAGTCCCGCATTTCTCTAGTAACGTTATTATTTTGTTCTACACAAAATTTTTTATTACATTTTTTTTTCTTCAAAATTCAATACGTTACAGTGCATTGAAGTTTTGCATGACGTAACGATTTTATAAGATATGTACTAAATGTATACGTCACAAGCCCCCACTCCGGAACTTTGATGCTTTATTTATCATATTGAGAAAGTGAGAAAAAGGTGCCATGTTCTTATGGACGGGCTAAAAGGCGGACTAAACAGAATACCTAATGTTATAATGTAGTCTAACCTATTGGTGTGTACTAAAGTAAAAATTCACTAAATAAAATAAAATGCCATTAAACTGTGGAATGCTCTTCCATTAGAAATGCGTCAAGCTAAATCTCTTCCTGTTTTTAAAAATAAGATATTTGCTCATTATTTGTCTTCCTTAACACACTAGTTTTCCTTATTCTACTCTACATATATATCTCGCTTTATTTATTTACTTTACCTAAATGTTTTTGTTATTTCGTATAATATTTAGGTTTATTATATGAGTACTTTTTGTATTTTTAGTTTTATTATATTTGTTTTACGCCACTGTCTTTTCGTCCATTTTATTTCCTGTCCATCCCAAGGTGCCTGGAAGAGATCGCTCATAGCGATAAGGCCGCCCTTTGTACCCTATTTTTAATTAGTTAAGGTTTTTGTAAAGTTTATTATTAATTTGTGTGGTGTACAATAAAGTGTTTTCTATTCTATTCTAAAATATATATTGTATTATATTGTCCACAGGCCGCTCTACCTACCAATCCGCACGGTACTCTCCATCGACAATTTCAGCGTATCAAGCAACCTCATCGCAGCCACAAACACCTCCTGCCTCCGCTTCCTCGCCCAAGAATGCATGCTGTTTATATACCACTTGCAAGGGACCAAGTCAAACACCGCCGTGCCGCAGGACGATGACAAACAGCCGGACCTGAATAAGGACTATGTTTGTGTTATGGATTTGGGGCTTTTTGAGCTGTCGTTGCGAATGGAGGATAAGATTAATGGGGTGAGTTTTGTAAATTATACAATAGGGTTCTTTCTATTCTACATTTTAAATCTATTGGCTGTTATATATAGATAATTTAGGTAAATAATATGATACATTTAAGGGCTGTTAATTTTGTTACATAAATAAATTATCATTGACATTAGCTTCCCTCAATGACCAATTATTTGTGAAATGTTAAATTATGCTAGTAGCATCGACTGTGGGCATCGCATCTTTGACTAAGTCTATCCAAATTGTTAGTGGTTGTCCGTCGCTGATCTTATCGATCCGTGGCCTCCATTCGATATTTTTTGGCCCCAACGACCATTATTTTCAGCTCGTTATCTCTCCCTCTCTCTCTCGCTGCAGGTTAAGTACAAAAATGCAATAAGATTATCTAACGGTTAATTTTCAGACCAATGACCAACCACAAGTGGATCTAAGCGCATCTAACAGCATGGTGAACCTATATACGTGCTGGGACTCGGCATCGGCGCTTTGTAGACTACTCACATACGCGGCCTCTGATGGTGACTCCCAGACACCGTTCGAACCTTCTTCAAGGCATACAAGCATCTGTTCAGATCATCCACTGGAGCCGTTAATAGGTAAGACTTTTTACGTTATAGTAATTTCAGATTCAGAATTTACGTTTCCTAGACTACTAATCTCATGCTAGTAGTCTATGAAGGTAACTCTCAGATATCATGCGAACTATGTTCTAGGTATAGCAGCATTTGCATCGAGCATCCACCACCTAGTTATTATTTGAACTCCTAATTTAAGATTCCTAGACTACTGATGTTAAGCAGCCCAAAATGCGAAACAACTGCTTATAGCTCGCATATTTATAATTGACATGTTATTTTCGTTTTCCTTGTGCAGAATGCGTCGTTGACTAGATGGTATTTTCATAAATAATATACTTTATTACAGGTTTGGAAGAAAGACCAATTGAAGAGATACGAGAATTATCACCCAGTGAAATACAACAAGTCAATGACCTGATGGCAGAGGCTATGAAAGAAAGTCCTAATACTACTCGTAAGCTGAAATTTTATTATTTATAGAGGTTCTTAGTTTAAGCTTAAAATATACCAAGTGTTTCGCATATTTAAAAAAAAACGGGATTTATAGGATAACAAATATAATAATTAGGTACATTTAGATTATTGTAGAAATACAGAACTCGGAAATAAAGAGTTCGGTTAAAATATATTTATTCTCACAAGACCACACACAAGTTCACTTATAATGAGAAAATACATAACTTTCTTAAGTAAATAATGCTTACTGCTAGTCTTAGGGGGTATTTCAGTAAACAACAAGATATTGCCGCTATAACAAAAAAAAAACTAAACACACACAATAAATAAATATATAATGGAAATCTGACGTGAACGTGATTTTCAAAAACTTAAGACGTCCGCGAGGCCAGTACTTGGACGGCTGCATTATTATAAAATATTAAAATATATATATATGTCGGAGAATCGTTATTCCTAACGAGATCGTCATAAGCGGTAACGTGTTTAGTGGGCGTCATCAGGGTGAAATGCGAGCACAAAACACAATATTCACTGTTTTATAAGAATTTAATCGACAATTTGTCTATTTACAAATGTTTCAAATAAAATGCACTGTAACAACCGAGCAGCGAGTTCAAGGCACCAATCTCACTTCTAAACAACGAATACACCCAACGATCCAACTCGATCCGTTGGTGTCTCACTAAGTAATGTTCCCAAAAATACTGTCAGCCACTCTCAAGTAAAGATGGCGCCTCGACCCCACTCGAGCGACGTGCTCTGCTCTTATTGGTCGTTACGTACTTCACAGTATTTCTAACTTAATAAATTAAATGACCTTTATTAATGAATTCAAAAATGTAACAAATCAAAATAAATTAAATTATGATTTTTACAAGCAATAAAAATGTAAACAGATAATATTATTTGCTAGCATGTAAACAACAATCAACTTGACTCATAACTGCCTCCGACACAGCCATCCTGACATATCACACGCCCTCGTGTGATGGATGATGAGGGCCGCGCATCATCTGTCAAAAAAACAAAACATTTTAGTAACGTTCGGCCACTCCTGACCAAATAACTTCAACTGCCTTTATAGAAAAGTTTCGTGTTATTAGCCTCAAACAAAATGTAAAAAGTAAAATCCGTCGTATCAAAACCGGCCCTCTTTTACATTTGGCCACCTCGCCCTCCAACGTTGGCCACCTCGCCTTTGCAAATTGGCCACCTCGCCTTAGCAAATTGGCCACCTCGCCTTTGCAAATTGGCCACCTCGCCTTAGCAAATTGGCCACCTCGCCTTTGCAAATTGGCCACCTCGCCTTTGCAAATTGGCCACCTCGCCATTGCATATCGGCCACCTCGCCGTTTCTAATTGGCCACCACGCCGTTAAAAATTGGCCACCTCGCCGTAACAATTTTGGCCACCTCGCCATAACATATAGGCCAACTCGCCGTTATACTACCTCGACACATAATCAAAAGAAACATAGTGTGAATGCATTCGACAGGAATGGATCAAATTCGGTTGGGACATAATGACTGAGGGAGTGGCATCGGGACTCTGCATGTGCTGCGCGTTTGCTATAATATTTGACTGGATGTAGCTTTGTATCAGGTATTTGGAGGAACATCGCGCCATGACCTTCACTACTAGCGTCAAGACTGCTAATAGTTAATCTAGCTAATACTTGTGCGTTACATAATACACATCTAAAGAGATGAATTGTGAGGTTTTATCAACAGGAAAGCCGACATACTGGCCAACAGGTTCTTACAAAATACCGGACCTAATGGATTTTTTTTTTGTTTATAAAAATGTATCATCCAACTTCAATTTGAATTAATTAAAGAAATCTTAATAGAAAGGCCATAATAAAGCTTACCACACTCATAAACGCGGCATTTAGGCTTAAATATGTACCAGGTGGAAAGTTGCTGAAGTCATTATGTTTCCAAAGCCGGGAAAACCAGAACATGAAAGAACATCATACAGACCTATTTCTCTTTTACTAATTATGCCCAAACTATTTCTCAACAGACCCATTAACCCCATTAAAAGTTGATCCCGGACTTTCAATTTGGTTTTCAGGCAAAACACTCCACCTTAGACCATGTACAAAGAATAACGAAAATAATACAAAATACTTTTGAAGAAAGAAAATCTGCACATAAGACAATAGTCTTCAAAGACGTAGCGCAGGCGTTTGATAAAGTTTGGCATAAAGGTCTTTTACATAAAATACGAATTATATTCCCAAAGCAATTTTCTGTTTATTGTTATTAGAGATACATTAGAGACTTGTCTACCCAAAGAATGAGATTAGAGTTCCTTAAGATGACGCTTACTCAGATCTAAGGAAAATTGAAGCTGGAGTGCCACAAGTAAGTGTCCTCGTCTTGTACTTACTTTATACTGCAGATATTCTAGATTTAGAAAACAATATCATTGCCACATTTGCTGATGATACAGCCATAATGGCTACTGGTCACTCATGCAAAAGCGGCAGAAAAGCAGTGAACACTGTTTTGAACTGGACACAGAAATGGCGAATTAAATTAAATGAGTCAAGGTCAGTCCACATTTACTTCACAAATAAAAGACCAAACTATAATCTGGTGTACATCAATGATAAAGTACCATACCAAAATACAGCAAAATACTAAGGTATGTCATTAGATGCAAAGCTTCGCTGGAAAGCTCATGTCAAGAAGATATGTGAAGAATTAGGGCTTCGCTATAAGAAGATGTACTGGTTACTTGGAAAACACTCTGCGTTATCAGTGAACAATAAACTACTGCTATATAAGCAAGTCTTAGTGCCAATATGGACGTTCGGTATTTAGCTTTGGGGCAGTACCAAACAGAGCAATATCCAGATTGTCTAACGATTTTAAAATAAAGCACTTCGGAGTATCGTAAACGCTCCGTGGTACATAAGAAATGCAGACATACATCGGGATCTCAAAGTAGACCTAGTCGCAACTACCATTAAACGTTATGACGAAGCTCGCGAAAAAAAAAGACTTCATCAACATGTAAACATCGAGGCCATCTAGCTTCTCGACAACACGCACTAGTCTTTTCTACACTAATTAAAGTAACAATTGCATTTTGCAATGTACCAACAAGTCTGCCAGAGATACTTTCTTTAATTAATGACCAATCATCCCCGGAATCAAAACAAAATGAAAACTGCTCACCGAATTGTGCAACTGTACCGAAGATAGGTTTCATACCGCACACGTCCTCTCTCTTGACAGTACTAGTAGCGGCAGTAGGCTGCGCGCGTTGTGCAACGCGATGTGACGTGACCCTCAACTCCACACTTGTAGCAAATCACAGGGAACTTCGTAGCAACGGCTGTTTTGGAGCGATCAGGGGTCGTAGTTGTTTGCTGATTGTCATGTGGTCGGCTGAAACATTCAAAAGATTTATGATCAAGTTTTCCAAACATCAAATTCACTGAACTTAAACTAGGGCGTTTGTTATCTTGTTTAACTACGTTTTGCGATAAGAAAAAGCCATAATTTCACGTTTCATTTTGCTGCGGGTAGATATTTCTTAAAAAAAATGTTGACGCTGTAACCGTGGTTTGTTAGTGCTAGTATTAAGGATAACACCATTTATTCTTTACCTAAATTACCCCACCGAGACATAAGTAATGTAAACAAACGGCTTGCATATGCAGCAAGACATGTGGTTTACCACTAATAATTTTTAACGCAGACTCAGCACGCGTTTTTAAGGTCTCAAATCGCAAGGGAAAAATTTCGTAAATTCTACCCATTTCATATCTGGAAACGCTATTTGAGAAAACCACGTTGCAGCCGAACCTATCATAACCTTACTAAGAATGATAATTAATTTTACTTCCCTGTATGCTGCGATCCAATAAGCAGATGTCAGCCGTCGCCAACCAGGCCCGCGCGTCGTTTTCTGCCTCGTCTGGCTGAAATGTAGGCAGCGTGATGTCCTTGTCCTCGTGCTTCAGTGGGTTGGAAAGTGCCTTCACGAGAAGCCTCATGCTGAATTGTTGTGCTTCGAATAGCGCACGTCAGCGATAGTTCGCCGATAGCTGCTCTTTCACGTTTTGTGCCTGCACCGATCCCACTTCTGATGTCGGAGAATCGTTATTCCTAACGAGATCGTCATAAGCGGTAACGTGTTTAGTGGGCGTCATCAGGGTGAAATGCGAGCACAAAACACAATATTCACTGTTTTATAAGAATTTAATCGACAATTTGTCTATTTACAAATGTTTCAAATAAAATGCACTGTAACAACCGAGCAGCGAGTTCAAGGCACCAATCTCACTTCTAAACAACGAATACACCCAACGATCCAACTCGATCCGTTGGTGTCTCACTAAGTAATGTTCCCAAAAATACTGTCAGCCACTCTCAAGTAAAGATGGCGCCTCGACCCCACTCGAGCGACGTGCTCTGCTCTTATTGGTCGTTACGTACTTCACAGTATTTCTAACTTAATAAATTAAATGACCTTTATTAATGAATTCAAAAATGTAACAAATCAAAATAAATTAAATTATGATTTTTACAAGCAATAAAAATGTAAACAGATAATATTATTTGCTAGCATGTAAACAACAATCAACTTGACTCATAACTGCCTCCGACATATATATATTGCAACATTTGTACATTCTACACGAAACCGTAGTTGTAGAGTATGAGTCCATCTCAAACTTATCAAATTTATTAAATAAAGGCATCGTAAGGTCACGGTACGGTCACTACTTTAAAATTGACCTATATTTCAGTAGACGAAGACGAACTAAACAGCTCAACTGAGAAAGAAGGTGTAGAGATATTCTTCTTCCCCGACGAGTCGAACGTGAAGCGACAAGTTATAGACGCGACGGAGTTTGAGGAACAGCAGTCATTAGAGTTTGAGGAAAACGTGATGGAAACCAGTGCTGATGGCAGACCGATGAGCGTCCAGGTAGCTAAGGACTTGGGTGATCCCACCACGCCTAAATCTACGCCGAAGAAAGCGAAGCGGAAAAAGGTATGTTTTTTGTTTTTATGGTAGGTAATTAGACCTTTGATAAATGTCGAGTATAAATAAAAAAATATTGAAAAATACTTTGTATTGCCATCTGTTGTATAATTGTGCTATCTATGTAATAGAGTAGTTTACTATCATTAAACATGAATCAATTGGTTACTACATTTTCAGTAAATATTTTTTTAAACCGAAATATCTAAGACAGTATTAAAAAATATACACGATTTTTATTAAATATCATTATTAAAATAGTAACATTTTGCGTTTGATCGCGATACTCAAAACGCTATTTTCCAAATGGCGTTATTTTGCAGTGCTGTGACGTCACAGGCCCGCTATTTCAGTGGCAACCGTTTTTAGCGCATTTTTATTAGAAATTCAATATTGAATTTTTAATATAATGCTTTGATTTTTACCAAAATACTAATGCGTATTATTTACTCGTATAATGTAATAAGGAATCTATTAAAATGGTTAAGTCAACTAGCCTATTGTGACCATTGCAAATCCGTTTTAATGAGTTATTCATTAATTTTGGATTCATTTGATTGCACATGCATCATATTGTTGGTTTTGATTATACCAAAATATATTTTTAAAACATGAGGGGCAGTTCAGCTTCTGATCCATAATGTTATATAAAATGTGTATCTACCAACATAAATTAAAGCAGTTTTTTACATAATTAGAACTAGTTTGTGCTAGTATCTAGTTTAATGTAATTTTCAGAATCCTCAACATTTTGTCCAATGATCTAATCGCATCACAGATCCTTGTAAAACAAATTAATCTATTCCATTATTATTCCTTCCATATTCCAAAGGTACAATCTACCGGCGAAGAAAGCGCAACGGACGACGAATACTGCATAATAGAAAGCGCGCCGCGTCGTCCCGCACAGGACAACGAAATGGAAGAGCCCGTAGTCAACTGGATAGGCCCGGGGCCGGTGTATATGTGCGACAATCACTTCACTGTCCCTGCTGCCAGGAGTGACGTCTTGAAGGCTCCTAAGAGCTTCCCTCTGCCCATGCTCAGGTAAGTGCTGACTAGCAAAAAAACACTGGTTGAGTATTTCTTTGCGTAAGTATTTATTGTAACTTAGTTTGTATTTTAAACCAAATGTGCTGTCTTTTTCCTATTCGACTGTTTTATATAACTAGTAACTTTTTCTTATAATCTGTGGAAACTTATAATTAGCCGTTAGTTACACACTGTGTTTAGTATTTAGTTACCTAGCTGTTAGCTTTCCAAAAATTATAAAATAAAATAACAGAGTCTATATTCGCAAGACAAGTGCAGAGTCGGTCTATACGTACGACAATTACTTCGCTGGTGGTGCACGCTCCCGCTGCTAGGAGCGAAGTCTTGATGGCGCAAGTACTGAGTAACAGAGATGTCTATAGTGAACAAGATCCGTCTGGGGTCGGTATACAGAAACATACCTTGTACACCAACACTAAACCACGTACTCCCTTCGGCTGGTTTAGTTGAGGCTAAGTTAGGATATAAGCTCAATACGGAGAGTATTGAAATGACAGTGCAGGTCGCAGTTCCTAATTCAAAAAATATTCAATTTAAATACCTTTAAGTAATACATATACCAATCAGGATCAGGGAGGCAATTTTCGCTATTATAACGACTTTGATTTATAACCAAAGTTGGTACATAATTTTCGGTTTTCTTGTGAATTAGTTTTAGCTTAAGACCGAAAAATGCCGTCTAACGGCCAATTGTTGAGCAATTAACAAAATTTATTCTATATAGTTTTATTTTTGTTTTCAAAATTATTTAATGGGTATTGCAAAGACATTAATATATGTATCGCCTTTTCGAAGTGACATTGTTATACATGGCATTGACATTTGACATTGTTATACAAGAATTGCCTTCAGACTATGTTTATTTTATTGCTCCAGATATACATTACACGAGATGAGTGTGACGTGGAACATGTACGGGGGAAACGACTTCCGAACCGGTAACGAGACAGCGCCCGCCAAGAAATCCGTCACTATCGAGGACAGGAAACAGAGTCCACCCACGTCTGTCAAGTAATTTCTATTATTTTTATATGATATACCACCCACCGTAATAGCTAGTCATATTATAATATATTAGACTGCCTCAGTGGCGCGGTGGGCGCAAGTCCGTTTGCGGCGCAAGATTTAGCGGGTACGATTCCCGCCGAGGGGTCAAGTGTTTGTAGGTTTTGCAAGCACTTTCTTATTGGTCTGGGTGTTTAATATGTATACTAAAAATATCTAAACATGTATGTCTATTATATTAAGTATATCAGATATCTAGTGTCCGTAACACAAGCTTAGAGCTTACCACGGGGCTAAATGTTGTGTGGATTGTCCGCAAATAATTATTTATTTATTTATTTTATAATCATATTTAAAACTTTTATTTTATACCACAGACGTAGCAGTAAAGAATATGAACCATACGAAAGCGGGAGGGCATTGACCGCGGCGTATAGAACCAGCGGCGTAAGCTGGGCGTCGGGCACTGAACGAGTGCGAGCCAGACAGCAGCCCGCCGCTAGAAGAGAGCTGCGCACCCGCGGCGGCACTCACAGGGACCATCATACTAGAGTCAAGCTGTGTCTGTCTAAGGTAATGTATGTCGGAGCCCTCTTCATACATCTAGTACTCAAATCGCTCCTGCAAATTATCGGCCCAATTCAGTTCTTCTCGTAATAAGCATTAAAATGTGGCAACTACTAATTTAAATTTAATTTAGTACCTTGATATTTAGCAAACACTCGACGAATGCACCAATTCCACGTCTGGATCTCGTACTGATACCTCATTTTTGTTGGAAAACATACACAACATGTACATTAGACGGTTTGTTCTACTGTCATACTTAATTAACTTTTTTTTCTTGGCGTCGGCCACTGAATGAGCGAGTGAGAGAGCAATTTGTACAAAGCACGAAATTTCATGGATCACCCGATTTATATTTATGCGCTTACATCCATTCTTAATACATAAATAAAAATGTATCGCCAGACTATCCTAAAAGGCTTTAACGAGCTGACACATTATGTATAATATAAGTAAAATATTACAGGTGAAATTCCAATACGAAGTTTACGCCCCCGGCGGCACCCACGCGTCGCGACAAACGCTCGCGATCAGCAAGATCGAGGTCATTGACCAGCTCGTCTGCAGCGACATCAACAAACTGCTCAGTCAGTACAAGTTGAAAGACGAACCAGAGAGGCAGAATGCTCATATGGTATGTTTATTTAGTTATCTTATGATGTACGACTTATTACACTTTATTTGTTATTTTATTGAAAAAACGTATGTATAATTCAGAATATGTATGTAAATTTTAAGGACATGCCTTTATACAAACCTGACCTGTAACCTATGTTATCAATAAAGAATCTTGAATCTTAAGAACTCTCTATACTAATATTATAAATCTGAAGAGTTTGTTTGTTTGAACACGATCATCTCAGGAACTGCAAGTACGATTTGAATTTGAAGTTTACATACATCATATATTTTATTAATGTGTTGTCATTCACTTAATTTAAAAGTAAACAATAAATGTTTGAATTTCACAGTTAATTGTCAAAGCGGTACATATGCGTCCCGAGCCGGCATTATCAGCCCAGGAGTGCTGCCTCAAGATATCCCTCCTGCCGCTGTGGTTCAACCTGGACCAGGACACGCTCGCCTTCCTAGTCAGCTACTTCTCCAAGCTCGGCACTGACGAGGCCAATGGTAAGTTTTATTATATTTGTCCTTCATTATCAGCCCAGGAGTGCTAACATATCCTTGCTGCTGCTATGGTCCAACCAGGTTGTCCGAGCTCGGCACTTACACAGAGCACTGTAACATAATATTAAATTTAAACCAAAATCACGAGACTTTATCCAAGATAGCTTTCATAGGTCTTATAATATTTTGTTATCAATATCGATTGACTCCCACCCAATTAAATTTGATTAAGCCTAATCCGAAATGATATATTTTTAAATGGGTTCTGAACTTATTTAGAAATCATTTCAGGACACATTAAAATTCCTCATTTATTCAAAAACATTTTCCTTATACAATTGTGATTGTGCATTTAAATTATATAATTAATTTCCCCAGAGGACGACAGTAAGAGCCTAAGCGGCCTATCAACGGACTCCAGTGGGTCCAGACAGACCACGCCCACGCACAGGCCTCCAGTGATGAGCATAGCTAGTCATCTGAAGGACCCGCCGCCAACCCCGACCTCGCTGGGTGACGCGGACTCCTTGTCTTTGAACGAAACTGGTGAGTACATGATGTTTTGATCATGTAGCGGCCTTTAAAAGGGTACTACTACTAGACCTATACCGTCCTAAGGAAGGATCTGTTAATTTGACTATTTCTTTGAAATCCAATTTGATTTACCAATGTGATATATCCTTTATTTTTATATTCAAAAAAATAATTTATTGATATATTTTATAACATAGAGCATCACTGCTTTGTTTATAAAACTTCAATCACGAGGCATTATATTTTTTTTTCCTTAAAAGGGATTTAACAGAATTTATCGAGTACTTCCGGGCATTGAAATGCAACCTAAAGTGATTTTAGAGGAGTCATCGAGTATGGAACTACAACCAACTGATATTTCATATCATTATGACAACTTAGAAAATGGATGAAACATTTATTTTTATTAAAATATATGTTTCGTTAAACATTTGCATCACACTCCGTTAGATAAAGTAGAGCAGATAAAAGTGTTTTGATTTGCTATTTAGTCTGTTTCCAATGTGTTAGTCTTTATTCTGAGGTTTTTACCTTTTGAGGCACGGAACCCTTAAAATTAAGATTTTATGCCAACTGCATAACATCCAATCCACAGTGATACGCGACGAAGAACCCCTGATGGAGACTTACGAAGCAGAGCGCTTGGTGTCCGAGAACCTGATACAACTGGAGGAAGACTTCAACAAGCTCGGCATCGGCCATGAGAAGCCGGCGGCGAGGCAGCCCGTGGATAGCGAACCGATAGATGATTCTCCTATTTACTTCAGGTATAATTTACCACTAGTTTTAATGCCACGGCGGGCGTTGACCACGTTAATGGTTTTTCCCGCGGTGAAAGATAAATAGGCTATGTAACAGTGAAATCATTTTGCAAATCAGACCAGAAGTTCCTGAGATTAGCGAGTTCCAACGAACGAATTCTTCAGCTGTATAATATATAGCTTTTTACGCCACAACGTTGCTCGTGTCCCGTAGTGAGACTCTGTAGCCTTCCTCGATAAAAACGCTATCTAACAGTGTAATTATTTTTCAAATCAGACCTAATTCTGAGATCAACGCGTTTTAACAAACAAATTCTTCAGTTTTATAATATAAGTATAGATTACCATTCCACTCGCAGAAACGCTTTGTGACTATAACCGCGATATTTCACTTATATTGCAGCTCTCTTCTAACAAGTAACTCCATCTCTCTTTGCTACGTTAAGACGTGACATTGGTGACCTGTCGCTTACTTTGCTTTTTCCGGTAGGCAGGAAAAGTATCTTGACCGCCAGTTGCAGACGTATACAACATTGTTTTGTTATGAGTAAATTAATTTATTCTAAATGCTGTTGACACGACGAATAATCATTATTTAGTGGTAATGATTAAGTAGATTTTTACAAGCAGTTCATCGCGTGCTGTTTCGTCCTTTGAACTTCATATAATAATGAAAATAAACATTGAAGTAAAATTTAAATAAAAATCACTAACATATCTGTGAAGCATGAATCTGTTCTTTATATTTCATCGATACTGCCCAATGTTGCCAGCCACTTGCCACAAAATTGAGCGTTAGATAACGGAGTATACTCGTAGTGAATACTGATTAGAATGAGTCCTTTGCCACACAACTTCAAACTCTAAGATGAGTTTTAAACAGGGGGGGGGGGGGGGGGGGGGTCAAGTGTTTGTATGTTCTGCAAGCACTTTCTCCTTGGTCTGGGTGTTTAAAATGTATAATAAAAAATATCTATGTATGTATGTCTATTATATTAAGTATATCAGATGTCTAGTACCCGTAACACAAGCTAAGAGCTTACCACGGGGCTAGATGTTGTTGTGTGGATTGTCCGGAAATATTTATTTTATTTATTTATTTAAACTCCCCATCCCCTAATTGTTATGCTTATTTGCAGTTCTGAGTGTTTACTTATTGCAAGGATATTTCCAGACGCGTTGTATTCTCTCCCGAAGTGCCAATTCGACTGGACTACGTCGGCAAGCGAGTGGACCTGTCTTCTGGGCCGGTGGCCGGGCTACTCATGGGCTTGGGCCAGCTCAACTGTTCCGAACTGACGCTTAAACGACTCGATTATAAGTAAGTCTATTATATTCAGAATCTATTACACCATCTCCGAGAAAAGTTAGACAATGGTTAAAATTCTCAAACAGTCTCTGGTGGAAGGCTTCGGCCGCGGCTTGTCACCACCCTCCAGACTGGGTCATTGCGTGAAGCGAGCGTAGGCGTCCTTAGGCATAGTTGTCAATTACAATAAAAATAAAATTAAGTGTAACCATGATGTTTCCTTGGCTGGAATTATAAAATTCTCGTGTCACAGTTTTCGTTGCCATACTCCTCCGAAACAGCTTGTCCGATTGTCATGAAATTTTGTGAGCATATTGAGTAGGTCTGAGAATCGGCCAACATCTATTTTTCATTTTGCAAAACAACGTTTGCTGGGGTCAGCTAGTAATATATAAAAATACGCGGATTTATTATTATATTGATATTTCTGTTATCTGGCTACGCTAGCGTCGCGTCCCCAAAGGGAAATCGCAATACCTCATTGCAATGTCAAAAGCTACTAGGGAAAACACTGTTCTGGTTTTTAGCGGTAGTGGCACCATCTCTGCCGAGTTTTGCTTGACTTCCCACAATAGACTGAATGTTCCTCTATAAGCGGAGTAACAAGGGATAATATGTGAGTGTTTTTCATAAATAATTCTTGTTCCAGATTGGGTCTCCTAGGGCTTGAGAAGCTGGTGCAATGGGCGCTGCACGAGTGGTTGTCGGACATTAAGAGGCATCAACTGCCGGGACTGCTAAGCGGCATCGGACCTATGCACTCTCTGTTGCAACTCAGTAAGTAGTCTTGTTACAACTCTGAGTATGGGCAACGCCCGCCGCACTTGTCGACACTCGCACTCGTTCACGATACTGCGCCAATGTCGCATTGACATCGGTGGACACGTGTGAGTCCGCAATTGTGTTCGCGAGTCGTACACATACTAGTGAGTGTCCCTACTACTCGTTCATAATGCGACAATGATAACGAGTTTCTAAAAAGGTATTATTAATTAGGAAATCAACAAAAAATATATATGCACTTCGTCAAACGGCGTTAACTCGACCGCACTAGAGACTCGTTTGAATTTTCCTCTCTAGTAGCATGTTATTGTTTCATCGTGAATGAAATAAGATGTATAAATCGACTTTCCGTGTCTTCTAGAATACATAGATCGCAAATATCGCAAATGGGTCGCAGCGTTTGCACCGCTCTTTTAACCAAGTATGATATTTACGTACAAAATCTTGTGCTCTTCATCATTAATAAAACGATTACCTTTAAAGTATTTTGTTTACAGTAACGGGCATCCGCGACTTAGTCTGGCTGCCGGTGGAGCAGTGGCGTCGCGACGGACGCCTCGTGCACGGGCTCAGGCGCGGCGCGGCTTCATTTACCGCGCGCACCGCTGTGGCAGCTCTCGACATCACTACCAGACTGTTGCAGCTAATACAGGTTATTGTAAATGTGCTACAAACACCCTATTCCTATAAGCCTTTCACTTTATGCGCCAAATATAGCGCCCTATTAAACAATGTTATCTGTTTTGCAGGCTACAGCAGAAACAGCGTTCGACATGCTCACCCCCGGGCCGACCCTGCAGCTACAAGACGCGTATAACCGCCGCGAGAGGCGCCGCCGTCGCCGCGCCGACCCGTCGCGACATCCTACTGACATCCGCGAGGGCGTTGCGCAGGCTTACACGACGGTTAAAGAAGTAAGTAACAATGCCTAAACAAACTAACTCCTGCAAGACGAGAACAACCCTCAGATGCGCCGCCATCTCCCCTCCCACTCTATCCCAATGCGTTAGCCGTATTTCGAGTTATCACTTTTGTCAGGTTTCAGAAAACACACACACAGTTTTTAACCTCCGACCAAAAAAGAGGGGTGTTATAAGTTTGACGTGTCTGTCTGTCTGTGGCATCATAGCTCCCGATCGGATGGAGCGATTTCAATTTAGTTTTTTTTATATGAAAGGTGAGTTTTGCCTTGGGTGTTCTTAGACATGTTTCATGAAAATCGGTTGAGCCGTTCAAAAGTTATGGGGGTGAGAGTGGGGAAGGAAAACCCAAAATCTGCAAATATACTCTAGTGGGGTATCAAATGAAAGAGCATCGCGTGCCCTAACTACTAAATATTATGATGTTTTACTTATAAGGAAATTAAGGCATTGGAATCAGGGGTTTTTCTTAAATTTTAAATTTAGATTCATTATTAATATACACGTTACTTGCAGGGTTTCGCGGACACAGCCGCTACAATGGCGCTAGCCGCCCGCTGCGAGAGCGGCGTGGGGGCGCTGCGCTACCTGCCCGGCGCCGCCGTGACCCCGCTGGCGCTCGCGGCCGCCGGCGCCGCGGACGTGCTGGGCGGCGTGCGCGCGCACCTGGCGCCCGACACCAGCCGCGACCGAGCGCACAAGTGGAGGAGACACCAGGCCCCAGGTAACACTGACGTCTACTCTAGGACACGGTAGACAGCTTCAATGGCGCTAGCCGCCCGCTGCGAGAGCGGCGTGGGGGCGCTGCGCTACCTGCCCGGCGCCGCCGTGACCCCGCTGGCGCTCGCGGCCGCCGGCGCCGCGGACGTGCTGGGCGGCGTGCGCGCGCACCTGGCGCCCGACACCAGCCGCGACCGAGCGCACAAGTGGAGGAGACACCAGGCCCCAGGTAACACTGACGTCTACTCTAGGACACGGTAGACAGCTTCAATGGCTCACCTCACTAACCAATGCTAGCTCTTGATAAACATGAAATTAGTTTTCTTAGCTCAATGCTACATAAAATATAAATCGGTATTGTTGAAAAACTGTACTTTATAAAATCCGTTGTGTAGTAAACGAGACAGTGGAAAAATATGAAGTATGTTTTTTTCTTATTATCAGCAAACCCGTTTTCTATATATTATATACCAAAAATACTCGTCATGCGTCAATTTTAGAACCGAATAAAGCGGTAGGCACTTTATATAACCATGTTCTTTCGAAAAAAGGCCCCCTTATTTTAGTCTAATCGGATCTCTTGATCGTTGTTTAGCCTCAAAACTGTTGATATAATTTTTTCTTTT
The DNA here is from genome assembly GCA_929108375.1 of Gymnoscelis rufifasciata. Taxonomy (NCBI): domain Eukaryota; kingdom Metazoa; phylum Arthropoda; class Insecta; order Lepidoptera; family Geometridae; genus Gymnoscelis; species Gymnoscelis rufifasciata. The sequence continues at coordinate 4,570,917 of OV815320.1, forward strand.
GCCGCTGGTAGAAGTTAAAGTAGTTCTGGCAACATCTTCGTCTTTTCCAAATTCTTTAATCTAAGAGCCCCAGATTTAAAAGTGTCTTTAATATAAGAAAATATGTTTGTTTCAGATTCAACATCCTATTAGACGAGACAGCTAAAGTTACTGATCTCTATTGGATCCTAATCCAGGAAGGCTCCATATTCTAAAATTATTTGACTACAGTACATATAGAACGGCACAATATTGACTAATGGGAAAATAGAGGCAGTACAATATGCCAAGTAAAGTTGAATTTAAATTGTACATTCGTCTTGTACCTGTTGTTAAACAGAATTATAACTCGGATTCCAAGATAATGAAATAAAGAGGATAATCTGCACCATAATTGCAAAATGTAACAAAATTATACAATGAGGCAACAATATTTAAGGGCTAGATGCAATGTAAAGGCGGATTTCTTAAAGATTTCTAATATCTATAAAATAGTTTATCTGTGGGAGATCTCAGGTGGTTTGTATATTTCATTCAGAAGTATTTTAATTGTTCTTGAGACTTGGAAAACCTAATTTTGTGCAAACCCCTAAACTTAGTTTGTAAATTTGCCTGCGATTGACAAGATCTTATCAAGTGATATACTCAAATTAATAAAAAGTAAAAAAAAAAAACAGTTTGAAGTAGGACATAATACTAAAATGTGATGTATTTTTATACGGAATAACAAAATTTAGAGTAATTAGGTTATTTATAGTATAATTATTGCTAATAAGTAATGAAATTACTATGAGCATTCAGATATTTTAATCAATTCATTACTTATTAGTAGTTAATTTAATTTCTCATTGTAATCTTAGAGTAAGCTTTGAGCAGTGTAAGATATTATAAACATTTTTGTGTTGTTTTAAACAACTTATAATATTTTATGCCCCTTTTCTGATGCTGGTGCTTGTTTTTTTTAATCCTTAGCATTTTAGAGCATTTAGCAGCTTATTATGTACTCAAATTACAATTATCCTAACTCATTTTATTTAAATATTTTTGTAAAGTTAGCACGGAGTTAAGGTGTAAATGGGTGCCATTGAAGTGTTGTTTTTCTTAAATTTTCAAACAAATAATAATTTTATGAAAAGGTTCCTTTTTGTGTGTGTGTGGCGTCTTAATATTCATTAGAATTAGCAGATAGTTTGTTTTCAAACGGAATTTATAATTTCTTTCATATTTTAAACAATAATAGATACCTATAAAAATAAATGATAAATGAAATAATAATCGATTTTCTTTCCCTCAATAGTCTTGTTTGACTTATGAACTTTAAATTGAAGATTGACTCTTCAATTCAAAGATGACACCTAACTATTGCATGGCTTCCCTAAGAGTTCATAAATGATTCAAATATGTAGGATTTTTATGTTTACATTTTATTACACTAATCTATAATATAAATAATCTAAAGAAAACTAAGCTTCTTGTTCCGTTTTTTCTTCAGGGTACTTTTCTGTGAGGAAGCTTTTAATTTCACCATATTCAAGTTTTAGATTTAGTCTGATTTTTTCATGGTTTCTGTATTTTTCATATTTCTTCAAATATATTTTGTAATGTGGCTTAGTTTCATAGAACCTAGGCCACTTTTTCTTTCTTAGAATGACTTTCTCGTTCATTACATAGTTGATAAAATCTAGAGTTTCTCCTTTAGGTATTTCATCTTTGGATCTGACTTCACTAGGACTAGCCACCACCTTAGGAAAAAATTCATTTTCTGCCCTGTATTCCACAAGATGAAGCTTCTTTTCCTCTGCTAGTTGCTGGTGTGTTCGCTGTAAGAATTTAAATCCGTCTTAATCCATAGGAAAATGTAAGAGCCTTGTTAAGTTGTTACTAAGATACAAGATACAAAATCATTTATTTTCAGAGTTTGGTTTTACAAAACTTAGACACGTCAAAATAAATTACAAAAAAACAAAAAAAAATAATCATAGGTGCTTAAAGTTAAGAAGTAGGAAATAAATTTATGGTATCTGGTCGCTTCGCTTTTTTTACACTAGAGCAAAGAAGCGATTAGAAACTCTAGCTCATTTTTGTATTGAAACTTTACAATCATTATTTGTTTGTTAGTCTTGTTTTTGATTTTGTGTTGGAGCAGATTCCGTCCCAAGCAGTTTTGTCCTCAAGGTAATCCGATATTATTATAATAAGCTTTTTTACAAAGATTGTTTTTTACAATTTTCTTAAATTTAGTAATTGACAACTGTTACAATTCTTTGGGAATCTTGTTGTAGAAGCATATACATTGCCCTTTGAATGATACATTAACCTTATGCAGCCTAGTGGTGGGCAAAGCGAGTTTATATTTATTTCTTGTATTTACATTGTGTTTATCACTATTTTTTGTAAACAAATTAATATTTTTATGCGTATACATAATGGCTTCATAAATATATTGACTAATGACGGTCAATATGTTGATTTCTTTGAATTTATCACGTAGCGAATCTCGGGGACCCATATTATAGATAGCACGAACAGCCCTTTTCTGCAGTACAAATATGGTATTTATGCGTCCTACTCCAGCACAGTAAGTAAATGTTCATAAAAATTTGTGTTTCTTTATCAGATTCAAGGTAGCCAATGGGCTTTTTACAGAAAAGGTTTCTCTCCCAACTCCCAACAATTCATAAAATCAGTTAGCATTTACCTGCTGCAATAGTCCAATGAAAAATGCTTTCACAACATGCTGCAAATTTGTGGAGCCCTCAACCTTTGCTCTAAGGTCTTTGATCCCAATAGCCAGGCATATCTCTTTGATGGCTCTGTGACAGCTGAGACCATAACCCTCATTCTTCTTTTGAACAAAGATCTTTGTTTTACCAAATGCTGTGTAGAAATCATGGAAAACTGAAAAAAAAATTAGGAAGAAGTAAATTGAAAATATGGCCTAAGTCAGTAGTGGATATGCTACAGAAATAATGATGGTGAGAATTGCTAGTTTAGTATAAACAGCTCTAAGGGGCTGATAATTGTTAGCTCTGTCTGATATTGTTTTAATAAATTATAAGTTATACAATATCAGAGAATTTAAAAATCAACCATTCATTTCATGCTGGTTTGTATATTAAAATACAACTTCATTGAATATTGTCTAGTGGTTTTGTTTAACCTGACTTACTTGTGTGGTTATTGTAAATCTCAAAATTCATCAACTTCTGACCCGCCCTGTTCTTGGCTTTTCTCAGAGCTGCTGGGGCTTCCTTAGCTTTTCCAAATCCAAATCCAGCCAGCCCTTGTCCATTGCCGGTCACAACCTATAACAATGGACATGTTAATTATAAGTACATATTCATAAGATGCTTTGAATAAAAATTATGACTTATCTCTATTAGAATCTAGAAAATTACCATAGCCTGATATACTCGAGTGCGTCCAAGACTTCCTTTCATGCTGAGTAGGGGTCTAAGTTGTAAGACTTTAGTATCAAATCCAGTAAACTCATCTGAAAATAAAATTTATCATTTTTGTGCCAACAAATATGAATGCAAATATTTGTTGTATAATTAGTTTTATCATTTTTAATAACCTTCTCCAATGGCATCAGGGGGGCCTATACTTCTTCCTGGCATACGCATTCCAGACCAGCCTCTCTCAATAGGGCTCAACCTTATTCTACGGAACTTAGTCATAGAATCACGAATTTTTACTAATTTTTCCATCCTGGAAAGAAATGCATATTTTAATCTAAACTTGAATATAATACAAAAACATATTTAAATTTGCACAGTTAATTTATCAAGAAAGGCTTTGGGCCACTTTTTACATAAAAATTCCATTAAACACCAACAAAACCATGGAGTATAACTAGGGTTTTATTAAATTAATTACCTTTCAGGATCATCAGGTAAGCGTTGCTGTTTCAACAGCTCTCTCCCTCTAATAACAGGAGCGGAGAGACCAGGCCAAAGCATGTTGATGCGACCAATACCGATCACCTGGCCACGATTTAGGTCACGAATTCGAATGCGACCAGCGCCTTTACCACGACCCTTTTTAGCACCAGCATTACTTACGGATGTTACTGACTTCCATAACTTTTCTGCTGGCACTGTAACAACAAAAACGTTTTGTAAACAAAATATAGATTTTTTAATTTTTTATGCGAAACGACTTGGTAACTATGATCTTGCCTTGATTTAGTTATACTTACATTTGTTAAAAAAATTCACACAGGCAATAGAAGTGGTGCTAAAACTGGCATTGAGGTTAGAAGAAATTTTATTTTGTTTTACTGCAAAGTTCAAAGGTTTTTGTAAGATTCGGCCCAAGGATAGTATTTTGAAACTCATTATTAGCAATGGCTGCAGAGATTACTCTGCTTTAGAATTTACTCTTTCGTTATTTTATTTTGATTCCATCCAGCCAAATTCTATTATTTTTTTGGCTGAGTTATCCTATCCTAGCAATCAAATCAATCAAGCAAAACTGTATCAAACCGTTCCATTCCATTCAATTGAAGTGAGTTTTTTCGTCATTTCCGCTCGTGTAGAGTTGTTCTGTTCGCATAGATAGATGTTTTTCCGGTAAAAACAAATGTTGAAGACAGTGACAAATGACAAATGTGTTGTGATTTGTTATGGTGAAAGTGACATTAATAATCGCCATCTATTAAAAGAAGAAGAAGAAGAAGACATTAATAATCTTATTCTCTTTTCGCAGAGTTTTACGTGGCCTGACGAATTTGTTTGTTTGTCTTGGTTTTTCTCACATAAAAAGCAGAAAATTGGCGAACTAGACCTGCAAATATTTGAAATTTCATCATACCTCCTGAACAACTACCATGGGGCTGTGCAAATGTCCTAAACGTCGCGTTACGAATCAATTCTGTTTCGAACACCGAGTTAATGTTTGTGAATATTGTATGGTGATGAACCACCCTAAGGTAATGCTTTTAATACTCGGAACATATTATTTGAGTACCACATTCGGTATAAATAGATAAGTTACGAAATACCTCGCTCACAAGTGTTCACTTTCCAGTGCATCATCCAATCATATTTGCAATGGTTACAAGACAGTGATTACAACCCTATTTGTGAAATTTGCACAAAAACTTTGAGCGACGGCGAATGTATCCGGCTTACATGTTATCGTACGTATAGTAAACTTTAAATACTTGAGTGTTTACTTAAAATCCAATTCAAAATAGTTATTATTTGATTACCACAACTTACACTTTCTGTGTTTTTGTAGATGTATTTCATTGGCCATGTGCAGAGGCTCGATACCGAGCTCTACCTCGCACAACAGCCCCTGCCGGATACCAGTGCCCCACATGTGCTACCCCAGTATTCCCACCACCTAATCTTGTCTCGCCTGTAGCCGATGTGTTGAGAGAAAAATTAGCTGGAGTCAACTGGGCCAGAGCGGGATTAGGCTTGCCTTTGGTAATTGTTATACTGAATTAAATTACTTATGTATAAGTTCTTATTTTATTATAACATTAGAGTAGTGGGAATTATTGTGAGTTAACATTGGTTATATTTAAGGCTTTTTCTAAGGTGCTTGTCAACATTTCAGCTGTCGGAAGATCAAGATTTAAAAGGAGCTGTAGGAAGAAGGAGCCAGTCTCCAATAGATCCATCTCAGTACTTCAACTCTTTAGATAGCCAGAGAGGTACACCTGTTGGTGCCAGTGATGATGAATCTCCTGGCCGTCCTAATGGTACACCACATTCAGTGGTCCAGATCTCAGATGAATCCATTTCCATCAATGATAATACTCATTTAAGAAATGACAGTGTACAAGGTAATACTATCAATTATAATAGTTCTTTGGTGGCCTTTACTATAACTTAAAGTTAATTTATATAAAAATAAGAATAATCAAGGAAATAACATTGTCTTGACAGTTCGCCTTAATTTTTCACACTGAGTTGAGAAGCAAATGGAACAGCCCAGCTTTCATCTCCTAAGTTGTTATTATAACAATATTGGTATCCATAGCAATACAAAATATAATTGCATAATGGATGTGTTACAGAATCCACTTATAAATTGCATTGTTTGCAAACTCATAGTTGTAAAAGAAGAATGTTGTGTTTAGGCAATTAGAAATGATGTGCCTATGTTAGCTGCCATATATGCAAAAAAAAAAAAAATTTTTTCTATTGTATTTATGACATACTTCCCACAATAGATACCTAATATTATAAGTATGTGAGAGTGAGTTAAATTGAAATCCATATCCAACTTTTTATGAATAAGTACTAGTTATTCATATTCATTTATTAATTTGTGTATTTATTTTACCCTTTAATCATAGACACCACATTTACATAATCACACTTACACAAACCCAACACACTTGCACAGCAACATTCACCTCTACATAGATCTTGTTGCTCAGATTCTCAATCACAAAATCAATATTTTTAAACAGTAAAAATTCATTACTCATATTTAATATAAAAAATGCTTTGTATAAAATTGTATGTTGGTACCTTTCAATTGAATATAAAATCAAATATTGTTTAACATTATTATTTAATATAAAGATGTATTTATTTATAGAGCCTGGAGGAGGGTGAGGAGGAAACTCCACAGTTATAACTTTTGTAACCTCATACTTCTTAATAACTATGATTATGATGATATTACTGTATAATTACTCAACTTTATTTTCAGGAGTTCAAGCTGCTAGAAAGATAAGTAAAACTACAGAAAATAGTAAAGTGAGCTCAGGCTTTGACCATGATGAGAATAAGTACAAGCAGAAATCTACATTTGCCTGGATCAGCAGATGGTGGAAGTGAGTAATCCTCACAATCTTGTATAATAATGTATTAGCATGTTCTATATTTTTACATAAAATTTCCTGTTACAGAAATTCTCTGCCATCTTCAAGGGTAAGAAGAACTGGAGGCATTTTCAAAAGGTACTGGATTCTTATCATTGTGATCATTGCTCTTTTGACTATCTTTCTTATTTTAAGTCAAAGAGGAGTTGATGATGAAAACCCCTTCGGAGTTATTGAAGAGGATGATGGTAGAATACTTTCTAAAAACTGATTCTGATTTACATTTATGAAAGTAATTTTAGAAACTTGTAAATTAATTTATCAATGTATAATTCCATTATTAATATTATTGAAGTCTTAAATAAAATATAACCCAGATTTAATATATTTATTATTTAATACTGAAATAATCTTGAAAGAAAAATAACAGGCCATGTAAGCACCATGATTAAGAAAGCTTAAAGCTTTAAGTAAATTATAATAAATGTAAAAAAACATCTACAATACTTGAGTGCAGGTTTCTACATCTTTGTTCAAGAACATGACAGAGAAAATGTCATTGTAGAAGTTAGGGTAATATTCACAGGCACGTCGGCAATCTGGCATCCAATTGACCTCCAGCAATAGAGGTTGCATCACAGACTGTGTCCCATCTTTTCTCCAAGACAACATTATATCTGCAGCATACAATGCCCTAGACTGTGGGCTTTTGGCTATACCACAGGGAGGATCTTTCATTGTAGCTGCAGTAAATAATTCTAAGAACATATTGAAAATTGTCTTTTCTACATCTTCCCACTTGTAGTTACCATACTGCTTTGTCCATTCTCTTCTGAATTCATCACATAGCATTCTGTGAAGATTTGCACCTTCTGCGTAGTTCATCACTGTGAAATGTTTTTCATAGTCATCCAAATTATTCAAGTCGAATCTTTTATTAGCAAATCTCAAGAAGAAATTATTGTAAATGTAAACTTTGGTGGGGTTGACTGATTTTAGAAGTATCACATATCTGATATCAAATTTCACAGGACCAATGTCAGGCCTGTCAAATAATACTGGGTGCTCAATATACTTTTGGGCAATCTTTGGACCACTTAGTGGTAGCCTGCAAAGGAAATCTAAATTATCAGTTATGTAGGTGTCAAGACCCCTTGCCAAATTATAAGGTTTGCAAATCCAATGGTTGTCCAATCCAGATTTTTTCCTTTGCATGTAATATGCAGCTAACTTTGGTAGTTCAGTCTTCATATTAAAAGTCGTAGGAAGCCATAAGGGTCTTGTCTCAAAATCTTTAACTTTTTCTGTCCCATCAATGCGTCTAGCTGTAATAGCTAATAGGTCTTTAATGGTGACAACATACTCAAATGGAAATTGGTTAATAAACTTATGTGAGAAATTTGTACTTAGCTGTTCATAGTCTAAGAAATGCTTTGTGTACCACAATATGTCAGCTTCATTTTCATTGTGTACAATTTGAAACTCAGGAGCAGTGAGATGTTCATTAATGAACCTGTATTCTGAGAACACTTTAAGCTTACCAGTACTGTTTTGCCTATCAACTAAAACCTCAAGATTGGGAAGGGTTTCCACCCTGTGCCCTTCAAGGAAATAGTTTGCACCAGGGTCTCCTTGAACAAAATCCATATCAAAATTGTTGTAATATTTCCAAGGAATGAGCATTGCTTCTTTCTGAGAATCATCAGGATAGTTTCCCTCTATATAATTCCTTCTCACTATTTCACCTTCTTCAATATCCTCTATGGGGAACAACAAAGTGTATGTCATTTGATCAGGTACATGAATAAAAGGGACAGCCCTAAAGTTAGGATTATCTGAGTGAGTGATGCCTGAACCCAGTTCATCCAAAACATACCATACAGGTACTCTGTCCTCTACTGAAATTTCACTACCACCAATAGCATAACAGTTGGCATACTTCCATACAGTTTGTGAAACATTATCTATTTGCTCTTCAATAGTTTCTCCACCTACTTGCATAAGGTTGCACATTCTCTCTAGTAACCCTGGAACATTATTGAGACTGGATCTGATGGTGTTGGGTTTGAAAGTCCAGGCATGATCTACTAAGAATATATTAGTAGGATTAGATTCACTAATGTCACGAATGGTAATGACAGTCCATACTGGATCGAACGGTAACTTCTCCACATCTTCATAGTCAATTTTTACCAGTTGAAATGTTAGACCGGAGTCAAATATTTGATCACGAATCTTTTTACACAACGCCGGCCAAAAATGCTCCGGGACTCCTGATAAAACTAATTGTGGCTTGTGCAAAGCTAGGAAACTATTGTAGCTCGATATACCGTCCATTATAGACGACCGACGTTCACGAATAATTTTATTCTCAAAAGGATATTTTGTCTTATTTATAGAAATATCTGCGAGGCCGAGGCCGGGAATTAACCCAGCCAATTTAATTATGTGGTTTTGATTTGACATAAAATTCAGCACTGACATTGACAACTGCCGATTGCGGGTATAAAATCGACTCGACCAGTAAAATGGTGCCTTTTACCTTATGGAATCTAACCTTTTAGCCGGTCCACCCGCAAGGACTTTGGTCGATTTACGATTTTCTAGTCGCTGTATTATTATTATACAGGGTCCAATGTGGACGAATTCAGAGTTATTATAATATGCATGTTTTTTTAAATTTCCCAATCGCAATTTAATCTATCTCCAAAGGGGGAGATGGATTAAAAAAAAAAGTGCTTTAAGATCACGTGATTTAAGGACGGCCCCGAGCCAGTTGACTGCCTTAGTGGGTGTGCGAGGGTCCGCTTGCGGCGCAAGGGGGTAGCGGGTTCTATTTCCACCGGGAGGTCAAGTGTTTGTATGTTCTGCAACCACTTTCTCCTAGGCCTGGGTGTTTAGTATGTATAATAAAAAATATCTATGTATGTATGTATGTCTATTGAATTAGGTAAAACAGATGTCTAGTACCCGTAACACAAGCCTAGAGATTGTCGGGAGATATTTATTTAATTGGCAAAGTTGCAAAATTTTACGGTACCTTTTTGTATTCTATAGATGAAACAAATTTATATGAATTTCAAATCGATATATTTATATCAACATGGTATGTATTGTATGTCTGCCTAAGACCCTTTTTGGGAATGTTATAAGTATTACAACATTACCTAATTTAAAATATGAAATCACATATTTTTTTATAATAAAATCTTAATATTTTTTGTAAAAGCTTAACTTACACTGCAACACAAAAATTTACAGCAAATAGGTATATCATCCAGAAGATAATAATGACTTTACATCATGATAAAATAATTAAAACATTGAATTACTTGAATAAATGATATTTGTAATTGTTAACTTTATATATCAATCAAATACAACAATTGATCAAAATTCACATACATTACAGTTGTAGTTAAACACTTGATGGGGCTTTAGAGATGATTTAACAATGGTTTGACTTTTTAGAGCTTTGCTCACAGTCCATGAAGAATTTAGAAAAAATAATAGTAAGTTCATCGCACTTTGAGTACCTACTGATTTAACATTGTGATCATTCTCAAAGTAGCCAATAAACAGAAAATGTTTTAGGGCAGTAGAAAATTCACTGTTATAAACTTCTAAAGATCTTTTGTCACCAGATGTTTAAGAACAAGAAGTGGTATGTGGAGACGCACTAGATCTTTTCATGTATTTGTAACAGAACAAAGAGCTTGTTTTTGAATTGTTGTAGTCTTATTATACAAACTAACCACATCATCATGTGAACGAAAATTTACAATTATGTCAAAAATTAAACCAGTTTGAAGCTTCATTACCATTAATTACCAAATACAATTATTTAGATTCCTAAATACAAAGGGTAATTAATATTTAGGGTTTATATAATATTCCTAGCGCAAAATCGAATTGTTTGGGTTTTAATATCAACAATGTTTTAATTCAATCTGGTTTTCAAACACGTTTACATGTTTCTTGAAACACTTCAGACGACACACGAGCCTAAGTAGGCAAATCCAAAAATATCTCATTAATATCAAACATGTGTCTTTATTATATGTATTACACACTTTGATTCGATGTTTAATTTGCGCTGCATATCTCACTAAAACAACATTTCCGATACATTAAAACACAATCACTAAAATGGCTTCATTCGCGAATATTAATAATTTTATAATCTTACTTATCCTTATAAATAGTAGTAGAAGACGCAGTCGTATAATATTAATTATCAGTTCCATTTGAGTCTGATTCACTGTCAGAACCCATATGATTCCTGTAATTTCTACGTGCCTTTTTCACCCGGGCCCATGTCGATACGGCATGTTTCATTTTTTGGTAAGATGGGTCGTCCGAAACATCATCTACGGGTATATTATTGCGGGTGCTGCTGCCTGCGACTGTTCCTACCCCCGAGTCAGAGTGTTCCGGCGTTCTGTGTGAAGTGCCCCAACGCACTATACTCTCTTCACTGCTTTCGTCTCTTTCGCTTTCATTCGTTTCGTTCATGAACCTCGCTTGACTGTAGCCGGGTGATAACCGTTCGTGAGTGGAAGTGCTTGGTTCTGATAATAATCTAGGCGGCGGAGTTTCGCTGGAATCTGAATGATGGAAATTGAGCCTTCCGTTCCTGCGTGTGCGTCTCAAATTCCTTCTTTCTGGCGGGGATTGGCTTGATTCTGGTGGTTCGACTGTGAGGGATTCGCGTAGGGAGTCACGTGACCCGTTGATGGGGGTAGGTACGATGCTTATCAGGTTGGGTGCTGCGTTGCCGTTGGGGTTTCGCGGTGATATCGGCCGACTGCTTGTTGACGGGTCGTCGGCATCGTCTGAATCTGCTATTGCTTCCGCTATTCTGAAGAGTCCTGCAGTTGGTTGGCCTCTATACCCTGCGACATAAGTTTAGTTGAAATTACTCATGGTCAAATAAAACCGGAGCGTTTTCCGTTTTCCATTGAACGAGAAAAAATAAATAAGATATACATTATCGAACTTAGAAAATAAAAATAGTAAAACAGATTTATGTTTTCGTTATTTTTCTTACGTATTTGTAGAGATTCATCAAAAACATACCTGAGCTAGTGCTTGGTTGTGCGTTGTCTTCAAAATTATTGTCATAATTTGGAAAATTATTATCACTACTGTCTTGTGCTATTGCATTTCCTGTAGAAAAAAATAAGTTTACAAACAGATTAATTAATAGTACATAATATATTAGCTGGCCCAAAACGTACCATTACTTCGTAAGTTCATGGTTTTCCTATAATTATTAACTTTGCTTTTCCTTTTGTTAACTGTGCGTGTCATATTTATGCGCCTGCGTAATGGTCTGATGATCTGAAATGTACAACAAAGGTTAATTAACTCTAGTTATCACGGGAGTAAATCCCATTTTACCCAACTGTGCCAGAAGGAGGGTTTTAAATAAATAAATAAATATTTCCAGACAATTCACACAACAACATCTAGCCCCGTGGTAAGCTCTAAGCTTGTGTTATGTTTTTCGAGATTATGAATGTAGTATGAATGAATTTTGAGAGTTTAGCTTCGTATAAATTTGACAAGTATAAGATGGACTCATACTTCACCTAGGGTCCCCTGTACAGTTTATACACTATTTGCAATACGAAAAAAAAATTGCCATAAGAAAAAAAGAAAATCAATTTTTTTTTTAAAGTGCATCACATCGGTTACTAATCCAAGTAGGTACTGGCTGCGCGAAATGTTGCTTAACTTTATAAAAATCACATTTGTTGTATATTACCCCATTATATATTTAAATTAATTTATTACGTGTTATTGTTATAGCGGCAATAAAAATACATCATCCCTCAAAATTTCAACTCACTATCTATCAAGTTTTCTTGAGATAGAACCTGGTGACAGACGGCCAGACAGACAGACTACGAAGTCTTAGGTATAGGGTCTCGTTCCCTATTGGCGATGCAAAGATTCTAACTAGCGCCTCTAGTATCAAAATTGTGAAGCTGTCTAAGAACGACACTTTGACAGTTTTCCTTACAATTATTAACGTCAGGGAAAAAAATAAATAATAAAAACAAATCAGATATAACTTCAACAAATAAACTAAGTGTCGTTCTTAGACAGTTTCTAAATTTCGCCGCTGGTGGCGTGCGGATAATCTTTGCATCGCCAATGGGTACGGAACCCTAACAATACAAAATGGCCGACGTTTGCCTCCATATAATTGATAAAAAAATTAAGTCACAGTCAACACTCACTCTGCCAGAATTTCTAAACAACATTTGCGTATCATCAGAATCAGTCCTCTCGCTCGACGGTGCCGATATCCTGGAATGACTAGCCACCCTCGACACGCCGAGCGGGTCCATCAGTCCTTGTATGTAGTTGCTGGCGTGGCCGGTGTAACTGTTGGTTATTGTCATGGTTCGCGGCGCGGGCCTGCGGGGGCCACGCGACCGTCGCGCTGGTGTGCGCTTGCCTTTAGAACTGTTGCCTGTCACGGCTTTGGATTTGGGTTTGTGCGCTGAGCGTGGATGTTTGCTTCGGCGGCTGGAAATGTGATGTTGTTATAGGATTAAGTTCTTTCAATACCATCGTAAATAAGTACTTTCTATGATCTCACTCATTAAAAAAAGCATAATCAGGTGAGATTATAGTCAAATGTAGGCTAGATAGATAGATGCGTTAGCATTAAGCCCACCTTTTGTACAATTCTTTATTTACTTGTGCAATAAAGTATTCTTAATAATAATAATAGATAGATAGAAAAATCTTTATTACACACACCAAACAAAGAAACAATACGATAAGAAACTAAACCTAGAATGCTTAATGCGTGGGTGGGCTTAATAGTAAATGAGCTTTTGTGTGAGAAATTATTCAACTAAATAAGCAAAAAATAAATTTTACAACAAACTTCAACTACACCTTTTGGGTTAAAATACAAGCTTACATGTTAATCCCGTCCATTAACTACGTATATTTTTTTAATCCGTTTAGGTCGATGATTTATATATTAAAATTCGATGTCGTTAAACCTGTTACAATATTAAAGACACTAGACAGACAGACAGAGTTTATTAATCTCAGATTAGTTTTACCAAGCCGTATTAATGGACATTTCTCGGCAATACCGTCCTCAATGAGAGCATGGCAATGGACTCGAATGGACTGGACTCGTATCAAAGTCAAAGCCAAAACGTTAATTTCCTTAGAAGCACATAGCCTACATGGTATCGCTGAAATGCATATACACAGTTAAGAATTACACGAGATACGGATATGTGGTTAAACAATACCTGTTACTGATAGACCCCCGTTTCTGCTTTGAGTATCTTTGAGCAACTAAATGTGCGAGTCTCGTAGGGCATCGCTGACTGCGCGTCCCGACTGGAAACATGTTACAATAATTAATGTGAAATGTAAAAATTCCAAATCACGTAGACACACTTCTGTGTATGTTATTCAGAGTTTTGATATGATGATGCAGGCGGCATTCGATGGCTATTCGAAGAGTTTGATTTATTTTAAAAATCGCCAACAATAAAAAAATCCGAATCACATAAATCTGGATGGATTATTATATGTTGGTGCAGCCGTTTCGGTAGCAAGAAAGAATATAAATGTTATATTAATACTCACCTCGTTTTGAAGGCCTTAAAAAGTCCGCTACAATCTGATCGCCATTGGAAGAATCTGAATCATTGCCCTGTTCCGTGCCACCGGAACTAGACGCGTCGAGTGAGTCACTTTCATCCGCCAGGCATTCCAATTCACGCTGGACGAGGGAATCGAAAAATGCCATCATTCGAGGATCTTCGCTCGTGGATTGTTCAGCGTAATTGTGGGATATGTACTGAAAAATTGGATGAACTTGGTAACTTCTTTCAAGAAAGTCACCGTTGAGTGTATCTGATATCATCATAATTCGTCGTCCACTGCTGCTGGACATAAGCTTTCCTCAAAGATACCTAGCTAATACGGTTTGAAGCGACCCACAACCACCTTGACCCCGAGGCCTTTATCAAGTGACACCCTGCGGTCTCCATTCCAGAACTTTTCAGCTCTAACAGCCACCTGTTCTACATGCTTCATGTCCTGTCCACCATTGCCGTTTAAGTAAACCAACGCATTTATTTTTACGTCTTGTAGTCTCCTCAAAATATTGTAACGCTTAGGGTAGTTTTAAATAAATAAGATTAAGATTTACCTGGCCACTATGATGAACAAGAGAAACATACTCTTCATGACTGTAAATCTCACGCGGGTTGTCGGATCCTTGGGCTTCTAGAAGAGTTCCGCGCATATTCGGAAATTCCACTCCAGACCATACCTGAAATTAAGAACAACTCAAATTCAATACAAATTCCAAGTATTTTCAATTAAACTTCAATTGTAGTGTTAGTTATATCTGTCTTGGTCATATCGTAAAATTGACGACATCATGAAAGATTTCTCTGTCCTTTGGCTACATTATTTTGTGCTAAAGAGTCATTCATAATAGGATATAGTTTGACGATAAGGGGACGCAGAATATCAGTGATCGGCAGCTCTGTGCTACTGGCTACTCTGTGCTACTAATCCAATGCTAAGCTACAGTCTACCTTATTTGTTGCCTAAATGTGTTTGTATTACCCATTTCTAGTTTAAGTTGTAGAACAACTGTAGCACAAAATAAATGTTTTTATTTATTTATTTATATATAAATAGGTATCCAATCACGTCATGAAATGGTCAATATAGTTTTATGATGATATCTAAAATAGTTGCATTATTTTACCGTTAGATCCGCTGGAAACGCTCTCATAATTACAAATAACAATTTTCAAGTACCTAGCATAACTAACATGCGTTTTTTTTTGCCTTTTCAGGATATTATCAATCATGATGTTATAAAATCGTTCAAGGTTAATATTAAGTACATCAGATGTCTAGTACCAGTAACATAAGCATAGAATTTACCACGGAGCTAGATTTTGTTGTGTGGATTGTCTGGAAATATTATTATTTATTTCATGTTCATGTTCACGATTTAAGTCGACAATTCCTTCGATATAACCACGACATTTCGTTCAAATTGTTAACACTAACTAACCTCTAGTTTCCCGGCGTGTCAGCGAGTGGCATACACTACAGTCTATGTAAGAGAAAGTAGTAAGTACCTTGATGATCTTCTCAACTCCAGACGAGGCTATGAGACAGTAATGTGGGTTGTAGCGGACTTGATTCACAATTGAGCGATGTCCGTACAGCACCATATGGGGCAAAACCGATGGCGGAGCTTCTGTATTGACTAAAAGGATATATCATTTATTATTAAGCTCTTGAATTATAAGCTTGAAGTATATCATTTTAAAACTGTGTTATACGTTGTGGCCAGAAAACAATAATAATACATATTGATTGAATAATAATAACAAAACAATACTATTATAAAATGAAATTCTAAACTTTAGGAGTTCTGAAACTAACTTAAGCTGCATCCAGTAAAAAAACAATAGGTACAATTAATCCTTACCTCGATCTCCTCCAACATTAGTGACCTTCCATATGTACAAGTTAAAGTCATCGGAGCCAGATATTACAAATTGATCGCCCTCGCCGGCAAAGCAGCAACTCTTCATAGTGCATGAGTTGTAATAGTCTTGATGATAGAATTCTGCAACTGGCTCTGGCGACTAGAAGGAAATAAATATAATATAGGAATAAATATCTACATGGTGGATATATAGGTTAAGCTACTTAGGATTTTCATCATCGTCGTCAACACCCTATTAACGTTCCCACTGCTTGGTGTATGACTTTCAAACTCTTCAAAGTAAGGTTTCCTCACGATGTTTGCCTTCACTGTTAACACATTCAGAGCCCAAAACGCGTCTGTGCGTTTCTTATACACAAACTATATGCCCACGACGCGTCTATGCGTTCCATTGTTTTCGCCCGGCATACATTCAGTGCCCCGCACGCATCTGTGCGTCTACTGTTTTCGAGCAAGCCCAAGATTTGGGTGCATTCTCTTAGGCCCCGAAAAAACGTCTACGGGTAATATTATTATTATTTTTTTTTAGTAGCCCGTAGGTATCCCATTGCTGGGCAAGGGCGTATAATATTATATTATATAATATATATGAATTGAATATAATATAATTACTCAGTGCCGCCGCCGGCGGCGCCGCCCCGATTATAACGCGTAGACAAAGAGGTGTCAGATTTCGAGCAAGGGCGCGACACCGCTACTTGAACGTATGTTTTTAGTTTATTCTATCTATTTCTGTGGTCTATATCAAACTGTAATTATAAGTCACACACCTAGGTAGGTAGAATTATATAAATAAAGATGCAACAGTTAACTCATATACGATTACCCGACATCAACTGTCGGTCGTAAGACCACTGAAGTAAGTGCGCCAGATGGGCGAACTCCAGCACAGGGCAGATCTCCTTCTGTTACCTATTAATGTAATACCTGTTACCTTTAAAATGTAGCAATAAAATATTATATTTTTTTCAATATTCTTTATTATTTGACGACTTAAGCGTTTGAGACGTAGAAGGTCCGCCAGCCCTCTGCTTCTCAAACACTTACCTAAGTTGGATTCCCGTCGCACGACCAAAAACTTAGATATTTTCTCTCGATTAGTGTTAATTAAAATGTTTTTCTAATGCCTGCTTGCCCAAAGCGCGGCGGGTTCCAGAAAGCAGCGAAATAAAAAAATACAAGACCGAAGCAACAGAAGGCGATAAACATATCTTCCATAAATAAAATACGTAAGCAAAAGTTAAAAATGCGAGATCGCAAGAAACTCTCTTCCGTCAAAAAATAAATTTACAGAATCTCATATTTTTAATTTCGCGCGATGGCTTCCACTTCGTGTATAATTCTAGTTTTTCAGGGTGGGTGGCGCAGAGCGGAATAGACCTTTTCCACAGAATACTGCGTAACTACCCTATTGTTCTCTTGTTTTGTTGCGTTCACAAAACAACGCACATGTGAGTCGACGGGCACTCGGAGATAGTACACTGAGCGCGTATCCGCGTTTTGGGCACACCAGGTGCATTCAATATTGACGCGTATATGCGTGTGGGGCACTGTGGTTACTGTTTTAAAATAGGGCATACTTAATTTTCAATGAGCAGTGAATGTGTTAAAGCACTTGTAAGTCTTAGCCAACACGGCTCAGGATAAGGATTTTACTTACGCGAATATTATAGAGCACTGGCGATTGCCTCCGCCTAAGCGCTAGGATGTGCGTGCCATTCGCGTTGAAACGAACACTCATGCTGTTGTACAGGCAGTTTTCATTGGCACCGGCGTAACGCATAAGTGGCCTGCCGACAAACATTTACAAACATTTTATTTACCGTGAAATAAAAGCGGCCAAGTGCAATTACAAAAAAACAAAAATTTTCTGAATTTTTTCTTTATGTCTGTTTAAAGATGCACCAATTTCATGATTCTAGTTAGACTGGAAGTACCCTTAGGTTTTCAAAACCGAAATTAAATAATGCTGCTTCAACTGCTGTTTCTTTAGTTTGAATTGGCTTATAAGTTCGTTTATTTTTACAACTGCAAGAAACAGTAGATTTGCGTATTTACTATGAATTTTAATTGTACTCGCACGTATTCAATAATACCACTACGCATTCATGACCAAAGAGGTATCCCTAAAAATGTTTTTTTTTTTTTTTTTACTTTATAACTAAAATTTTATATCAGTGCTATAATAAGGCATTGCTTCTTGCCAAATTTCAAGATTCTACAATGATTGGAATATATATAGCCCCATAGGTTTGGTTTACTTTCCGAGTATCAATTTGCATATTTTGCGACATAAACGGCTGTATCTTTTGACTGCATTGGCTTAAAAGTAAGATTTTGTCAGCTGTCCCTTATAGCTATAAGGGACAGCAGTTTATCTGAGTATTTAATATAAATTTCAGGTTGATACCTCCATGCGTCTGACTCAAAGAGTCTTGACAGACAGATGGACCACAAGGTGATCCTACAAGGATTCCGTTTTTACCTTTGGAGGTACGGAAACCTACAAATACCTAACTTTCCGAGGATAGCCACATAACAAGAGCATGGGTAACGAGTATTCTTGTAATATAGGACCGCAGTTTGCCAGTGTAAAGTAATTATATTATATACAACTCAGTCAGTCCCAAATTAGGTCTTTAAGAACCTACACTATTTTGTTTTATAGACTTTTACCATGAATAAAGATAATTTATTATTATCATGTTACTGTTTGTATTATTATTGTGGTGTACAATGAAGATTTATCTATCTACACCTTTTTGCGACTGAGCAAGGTTCTAATTTCAGTAGATAATGAAACCGCAACCTGCTCTGATACTTCACATAGGTATGTTGTATTGTGCAGAGCCCTCATGCATTATTACTTAGCCCCAGGGCTAAGTTATGTAAATCTGACCTTAATGAGTCCAACTACTTTATGTAGGACCGATTTTGGAAATCCTATTACTGCTATACTCTATACATAGGGATATATTTATCGAGGATTGCCATTTTATATCGCGGAACTACACATTTTGCCATTGCCACACTTATATTTAATAGTATAGTATCAGTAAACCATACACTCACACTAAATGGTACATCAGGTGTACTTACTGCTTAGGCGAGCGTAGATCCCAAAGAGCTACACCGTCGCGCGCATTCGCAGACACCACCACACCAGCCTGCAACGGGTGGAACATCACCCCGTGAAACGGCTTGCGGCTACGCGATATCACAAGTGATTCTGCAAATATTGAACCTATTTCAGATTCTATTACAATGATATCAAACAGGTTTATTTAATGACTGTCTTTATTTTTATTAAAGCAATTAAAAACTTGTTACTGGCAAGATCCAAAACCCATATAGCTGCAGATTTGAAATATTTAAATTGGTAATTACTGAAACTATTTATAACAATACTTTTATTTGATTTAGTGAAACTATCATCCGTCTATCGAAAGACACAAGAAAGTTTAAAACAGCGAGCGTATCGACCTTGCGCGGCAAACCATCTTACATTTGCTCTCGCGGCAGCCGAGCGATGCGAGCGTATCGAACATGGGCGAGCCAAAACCTGGGATTGCCGCGGTTGAGCAAAGCTCCCGCGGGGCGGCCGCGCGAAGTAAATACACTGCTTACTAAAACATTAAATTATTAAAATGTGAAGTTAGTGAATATAGCAGTTTATGAATTAGAAATCTGCTGCATACCATGAACGGACTGTCTGGTGTCAAACAAAAGTAGGCGGCCATCATTCCCTGCAGTGGCCACGACTTGTTGGTTGAATGGGTCTATACTGAGGCTACACACTGCTCTCTGATGCTGAAGTATTTCCAATGGTGATTTACTCTCAAGATCATGCACTATCACCTAAAAAAACATTTTAAACATGGTCAAACATAGACCTTTAAATAAATATTCCTGTCCTGTTTTTGAGATGACATTAATTTGTTATTATTATTTGATATTTATTTGTTACTTACAATGTCATCATTTCCACCTGAGTATATCTTCTGATTGTCATCTGTGATTCCAAGACTGAATATATTGGACTGATGTGTAGCTTTCATAGGGACTGGCTTGCCACGATCCAAGACTGCTTGGCCAAGTTGCCATAGCATCACCCGCCTGTCATCTCCTCCTTAAGGGAAAAAAAATATCTATGTGTCTGTTGTTGTTTGTGTTCTTTTTTCTGTCTGTTGCTTGTCTGATCTACATAACACAATTCTAACAAATATTTAAGAGAATACTATAGAATGAATGAATGGATACTTATTTGAACACAGCATAAACTATTGTTATAATATAAAATTGGAGCACTATAAAATAGAAAGTAAAATTCTAGAACAAGTGAGACTAAAATAGACTTAAATAAGTATAATTTTAAATATTTAAGAAAAGAATAGAAATAGTTTAATTTTCATACAGTACATGACTGTTTTTTCTTTAATTAATAATAGCACAAGAATATTAGCATATCAATCCATTGATTCCAAGTAGAAAGTGCTTGCAGAACATACAAACACTTAACGCCTCGGCGGGAATCGATAGTTTCAAACATTTATTGTGGTAACCAAATCCTATCAAAAGTAACAAATTTTCAGTGCTACTTATACAACTGTTCTATATTGCGTGGAATAGTTGCTTTTAATTAATAATGAGCTAGATCAAATTACTGTACACCAGAATTTTAAAAAAATCAACAGTTTCCACAAACAGTGGGATAAAATAAAAAAAAGAATGATGGGTATAGTATTAGTTTGCGTACAGAATGTAATACTGATTGTATAAAAAGTTGTTTTATGATTATATAATTATATAGAATATATTGCAGCTGCAAGTGATAAATGTTCAATAAAATAATTACCTGATACAAGTAACTCGCCATTGTTGGAAAATTCGATAGCATTTACACACCCAAAATGGCACGACAAGTCTTTTCGATATAAATTCCGAGCAGCGTGTAATCGGTTATTAAAAAACTGTGATCTAACTGTTGGTATGAGCCCATATTCCCTTTTATTTATATATGGCACAGGACTTGCAATATTCGCCATGTTTACAGTAAATCCACCATTTTCTCTCAACACAACAAAATATCTTTAGATTTTTATTTTTCCCAAACGTCGCTGTCGATCAGCTGTATTTTTTTTATTTTAAAAACAATACTACGTTTCATTACATTCACATTCTAATATGATGAAAAACCATGATTGTTTTATAACATGAAAATGAATTAAACATTTTTATTCCCATTTAATTATAATCATGCTGATTAGGGCCAGATTAAATAGAGAAATAATCACAACATGTGAAGACTGATAGCAGTTTCTATAACCCAGAAATAAAATTAGAATAAAATTTTCACATAAACAACCTCTTCCACACACGACTAAAATGAAACGTATAATTATTATTATCAATGTCATTATTGTCTTGTCTGTCAGTGTTAGTATGCCACCTTCACGCTTTGTTTTGAAACGCGAAACCACGTGAAAATATATAAAACATAGGTACCTATTTCTGGGGCGTTCAACTGAGGAGTAACATCATTTTCAAACTAAAATTTTATAAATTTTTTATCTCGACACTGGCAAACTGACGCTTCAAGCGCGTAGTCAATAGTACAATTCTAAAAAAAATATTAGATTGGAAAACATCCTCTAAAAATTTATTCAGGAGAGTCCTAGAGAACGTAGACAGAAAAATATGGTAGTGGCCGAAAAAATGAGTAAAGCTTCAGTAAAAATCTTCGGTAGGTACCTAACATTTTATTTGAATAATTAATAAAATATTATGTTCTTAATCAAAATATTTATTCCAGAGTCGAACTCAGAATCTTCAAGTGAAGAAGATTCAGAAAATGAAGAGGAATCAGTTGAAGAAAACCAGGACGGAGATAACGAAAGTCTTGCCACTGTTGAAGAAAACCAAGACAGAGATGATGAGAGTCTTGCTTCTGTTGAAGAAGACCAGGACAGAGATGATGAAAGTCTTGGTTCTGATGAAGGAAACCAAGACAGAGATGATGAAAGTCTTGCTTCTGTTGAAGATAATCAAGACGAAGATGATAAAAGTCTCGCTTCTGGAGATGAAAAAGAGAAAAGCGTCATAATGGCAAACGAAGGCTGGGGTGACTCCATTGCTAAAATTCTTGGATCAAACAAGCCTAAAAACAAGAAAACTCTTGTGTTATCAAGAGCAAAAAAGTATTCCGAAGTTGTTAAAGCAGAAGCAGAGGAAAAACCATCATTTGAAGTTATTGGTGAGAAACCCGAGGCAAAATCGGTTAAAATAGAATCTACTGAACCACCTGCTAAAAAAGTGGTAAGTAATTTTGATATGTTTGATTTAAGATGTAATAAAAATTTAACATCAACTTGTGTCTTCAAACTTTGTAGGTTCAGGTGGTACCTACTTATGATTTTTTTACATAGTTTTCTTAACTTACCTAAAAGTGTATTTCATTACAGAAACATGAAAAGGCTTTAATCAGGCAAAAACCAAACATATTAGAAAAAGACAGGGAAAGATTATTATCCAAAATAGCTACAAAGGGTGTTGTTCAACTTTTTAATGCAGTTAGGAACCAACAGAAAACCATGGAAAAAGAACTAGATAGAAATGATATAACAGAAGTGAAAAAAGAAAGAATAATGAAGAAGTTTGACAAGAGAACATTCTTAGATACTCTTATGGGCAAAAGTAAATCTGTTATAGTTGATGAGGAGGCTAAGTCAAGTCTGAAGGATGAAGTTAAAGATGAAGATGCACCAAAATGGAATGCTTTGAGGTAAAACAGCTTAACTAAATAATATCTTAGGTTTTTCTATTCTGGATTGGGGGAACTGTAATCTGCATAGAACAGTATTGTACATTATCCCCCTGATCAACTCCATGATATAGAAGTAGGAGTTTAGGAGGCCCTTGTTTCTATATATTTTAAAGTTTTATCCATAAATGTTTCAAAATTAATCATAAGTATTATGATGTTTCTGTTTCTTCTGTGTGTTAAATCTACATATTTTGTATTTTACAGGGATGACTTCATGATGGGAGCCAAAATGAAGGATTGGGATAAGGAATCTATAGATGATTAAAAAAATGTCCATTTTAGCATTCAATTTATTAAAAGTGTAATATGAAATATTTTTTGTTAATGCTTCATTATTTTTTAAGGGATAACATGTATAATTCAGAGTAGATTAAATGAGTAAGGAAAAATACTCTTCACATTAAGTAATAAACAACATTATTGCTGCACTATACAAAAGATCATTTATAAGTAAATAACAATAATTACCATTAAATATATATTTTTTACTTTATAAGCATTGTGTATGCATCATTGCCAACACTATGTTGAGTAATTTGCTTAGGTAATGTAGAATAAATTTTTACCGGAAGATTCCAAACCATTGTTTCTATAGGTACATTCAATGGTGCATTCCATACCTCTTCACTATTTGGTATAATTTTTTCATTTGTGGTAACAAATTCAAAATGTAGGCGCCATTTTAGTGACACTGAAAAATATAATTTTTAACTATTTATGCATAGTAAATATTAAGTAATGTATCATCTAATCTAGATTATGTTAGAAGAATTAAACTAGAACCAGAGTAAATACCTTGATCTACATCAAAAGCTGGCGTTATGTGTAATGGAATTGGCAGGATGAGTTGAGAGTGGCTCAATCCAAGAGTTACTTCATGGTACCGTGCCACAGTCATGGATCTACTACTTGTCTCTTTGCTGATATTTTTTGTTGGGGATTTAGATTTAACAATTTCTTCTGGTTGTAGTGACACAGAGACCTAGAAAAAGTTTTTATCATTAGGGTGTAAAGCATAACGAAATTTAGAATATGTAAGATAGATCTCTGACCTGCATACAAGTTACAGTGCCTACAGAGAAGTCAAATGTTCCAACAATATCTTCTCCGAGTTTATAGGCAGATTTGAATAAACAGAATCTGCCAACCTTCCCTCTTGTGTTTGTTATCATGTATGAGTTAGGACTTCTTCTAGCTGTGAGATTCTGAAATAGAAAATACAAGGTTGTATAATGTTGTGTAATGTATAATTATAATGTATGATTGTGTTTTATATAGAAGAAATAGAGGTTAGCCATGTTGTGAAATGGCAGTTGCATGGTTATGAATAGCTGAATAGGCCACTGAAACAATGTCAAAAAAAAAATTCATACACCTGTTTTAATATATCAAAAACAGTCTAAAACTAAACTTATGCTATACCTGTAGAACTTGCAAAGCCATTGTCAAGGGTGTCTCAACTTTTCTTTCCTCAGAGAATGGATTTGTAGGCTGCAATTCTTCTGTGGTCTCATTTCCACACAATGCAGCCAGGTCTTGCAAATTCATGATAGGGCTTATGGGTAGCACCCTAAATGGTATACGGGCCATTTTGATGTGTGATCCAACCTTCTGAGTGGCAATAGTTATCTTGTAGGAATATTTTACTGATGTCCCTCTATATGATGGAGGTGCTTCTATTGGTAATGATTCTCTATACCAAACTGAAATAAGGAATTCATTTTAAGATAAGATATCATGGCATTTGCATACTTATGGTTATATATTGTCTCAGATTTTGATGCCCAGTTATAGTTAACTTACATGTTTTTGTTTCGCCGAGAGGTATAGTTAAGTCACAGAAAAGTATTTTAGGTTTTGTATGAAATACAACATCTCCTATGTCACAGTTGTTGACTTCAAGAGATGTGGTTCTGCCAACAGTCGGAGTTTTGTCTCCAGTATTTCCGGATGTAGAGTAGAAACAGTGAATCTGTGCTGATGCCCATGCCAAATTTTCAAGTACATCACTGTAAAACAAACAATACACAAAATTACTGTTTTTTTATAGGTACACATTTTTGGTAGCAGTAACTGTTCGCTCACCAATGGCTCTGAGAATTCCTGTGTTCCGGCTGGGTTGTGTAAGAGAAGGAAATACAACATTCTATAGCTTCTCCAGCTAGATACACGGTGCCAGTTGTTAGTTTTGCTGAGAGTTCTATCATTTTTCAGTTATCTTTGCACTTATTATAGTTACATTAAATAAAGTCAGCTTGCGCTTCAAGAAATCCAAATGAATAAAATATCTAAAGGAAGGGAATTTTACAATTTTCTCCAACGAACATTGATTTTTGTGTTGACAAACAATAAATAAATTACAGAACGAAAAGCACCAAATTGACGTGGCCCCTGATGTGTCAGATTACCAAAAGCAACGATTCTGAACGAAACTTACGTTTCGTTTTTTTTAAGTAGTAACCTATCTCAGTTTTGACATTTCTAATCAAAATCGTACGTGCAATGAAATGTAACTTTGTAACGAATGGTAGATTTAAATAATTTTTAGAAAATTACAAATGCAAAACTAAACAAAATGCTTATATCCGATGGAATAAATCACGGCCGATTGCAATCTATCATTGTGGGAGAATTGAAGAAAGCAGGACTTAAGCATCGATTGAAGAAAATAATCTTAAAAAATGTGAAAGTAAGCTGATCATCACATCCGGTAAAATTCCCAAATAACTCCGGTTTTTGAACCCGAGCCTTCTATAATAATTTTAATTCTTTCAGGATCATAAAACGGTGTTTGGAGCACCACTTGTGAAAGTGCCATCTTGTAGTGTTATTTGTTGTGGAAGTACTTTGAGTGTTCCAATGGTTGTTACTGAAATGTCTTCTGTGCTTAGAACGAATGCTCATATTGAGGGTTTGTTCCGTAAAGCGGGGTCACAAAATCGCCAAAAGGATATCAAGGTAAATTAACTGTATGCTTTTCACAAGTTTTATGTAAATATTGCAATGTTATCTAAAACCAAATAGGAAAGGCAATTAGTTAGTTTTTTACTGTATATTACAGTTGACTAATTATTATTCACAAACCCTTAAATTTGTGCCATAGGATTATACCTACTATTTATTTTTCTTTTAGCGATTACTAGATGCAGGCGGTTGTGTCTCAGAAGGCCATCATCCAGTAGATGTTGCGAGTGTTTTGAAACTGTACTTGCGATGTTTACCTGAGCCACTCATCAGTGCTGAGGTCCAGGATCTGTTACTTCGATGTAGAATCACAGCTGGAGATGATGCGCTAAAACCTATATTACATACACTTTTGTTATTGCCAGTCTTACATGTGCATTTGTTGCATTATATTATGGAGGTAAGTTATGAAAATTTAATATCTATCAAATATTATATGATAAATTTGTATGAATGCGAGAATGTAAACTATGTGAAAGAAATTAAAGTGTTTGTATTAAATCTATACAAAGATATCAATTATTAACTCGTTAATCCCCAAGCGGTAACCGGTTACCGCTTACCTGACCTTATTACCTGAAGTAAGGGTCAAGGAGTTAAGTAAGTAGCTTATTTTTATTGTTAGTTGACATTTTCCTAAGATATAAACAGGAAAACTGTGCTTTGCTAATAACATAATTAATTTTATGTTTTCAGCTTTTGAATTTCATAGCATCAAAACACAAAGACAACAAAATGGACTCTTCAAACTTGGCTATAGTATTAGCTCCCAGTATTATGCCTCTGCCTGCTGCTGCTTCGGCTCAGCGACTTGAGCACCATGTAGCACTTGTCAAGGTAAGGTTGGAATTTATGCCCTTTCCACTGATTTTGTAAAAAATTATGGAACTCCACTTACTTAAGTTTTATGGATTTTTCTCTAGAAATTTCACATTTTCCAGTGATAAAAGTAGCCCCAATTGTTCCATAGAATATCAGCTATATGGTTGTCCTATCAACATTGGATCAGTTTCAGAGTAGGACAGTTAAATATAAAATAAATATTTCCAGACAATGCACACAACAACATCTAGCGTCGTCGTAAGCTCAGCTTGTGTTACGGGTACTAGATATCTGATATACTTAATATAATAGGCATACATATATAGATATTTTTTATTGTACATATTAAACACCCAGACCAAGGAGAAAGAGCTTGCAGAACATACAAACACTTTCACCCTCGGCGGGAATTGAACCCGCTACCTCTTGCGCCGCAAGCGGACCCTCGCCCACGGCGCCACTGAAGCAGTCTTGTGTTAGTTTAAATATGTATTGTTACGAAACTATAAATTTACTGAATATCTGATGTTTTTTATGGGTTTTCTCATGATTTCTTTGTACTTTGATAGATTTTCATCGAAAACGCGCAACACATAGGCCTGCTAACGGAAGATCTCATGCATCAGTTAGACGACGATTCCGATGTCCATCTTGCGAGGCGGAAAAAGCGACGCAGCGGCTCACTAAATCGTAAGTCCTAAGCTAAAAAGTGTATATTAAGTACCTACTTAATTTTTGTTTTATTAGGTGTGTTATGTTTAAATCTCCAAGCCCAATAATTTACATATTTTTTCAAAATGGCGATAAGGCACGTGACCTCCGGGTGGTGCTAAGAACAGTCTCTGATGGTAGGCTTCGGCCGCGGCTTGTCACCACCCTCTGGCTGGGCCAGTGCGTGAAACGATTTTTTGGTGTTTCGTAATGTGGCCCGGAGAAGCCACATTACGAAATTACATTACCACCTTCTAGGTCTTCATGCCCTATCTTAGACCACATCGTCACATTACATCAGGTGAGATTGTGGTCAAATGAATGCTTATCTAACATAAAAAAATTATAATAAGGCATGTATGCCCTAAAGGTGGACACCTAAGGGCTTTTTAGCCACCCTTTTAACATAATAATGGGATTAATCTATTTCACGGAACCCTCGATGGGCGAGTACGATTTTTATAACTTTTCTATAGTTAGAATTTTATGGTCATCCCTAGTCGCGGTTTGTTTTAATAATTTCTTGTGGCTGCAATGTTACGTTTATGTGGTGAAATATGGTCCTATTTCTCAAGCAAAATGAAATGGAGCAACAAACTTATGTAATCGAACTCATTCAGCAGTTGGAAGAGCAGCCAAATACATTTAAAGGACTCAAATACGATTAGTGTATAAGAATATTAGGAAAAAATCTCTATAATTTTTAATATTATTTAAAACAGAAAATGAATGGAATGTTAACTAAGAATCGGTACTTATTGAAGAAGATCAAGGAGTCATCAAAAACTGCAACAAATTCCTAACATATCTATTCTATCTCTCTATCTATCAAACCTAGATCAGGTGTTACATAAAAATATGAATAACGAGGTGTTCGAGCCACAACGTTGTGGGCAACCGTATTTTCCATGGCATATCGCCTTACTCGTGATAAGGGCTTTAAAACAATGAAATAATTTTTAAAATTGCTTCCTAATTAATCTGATAGGTAAAGTTTGAGAGTTTTTGATATTGGAGATAACTTCCGACTTCAGGCGTTTTGGAAACCGGAGTTTGGAAACTAACAAGTTCCTGAAAGGATTTTTTAAACTTGAACGTAACTGGTTACATAAAAACACTCTGCAATCGTTAACTTGGAGGATTGTTACGGAGGTTGTGCTGTGTTTGATATTGGTAGATTATGTAAAATAAACTTGTTTCTAATTTTTCTAGGAATGCTTTCTGGCCTTCGTAAAATGGTATCCGGTTCAGTGAACACTCCGGCGACCCTGCGGGAGACTGGCAAGACGCCGGTTCTGAGCAAATCCGCGGCCAAACGCAAGTATGACACCTACGAGGGACTTTCATCTAAAACGAAGTAAGTACAAAAATAGTACTCTTTTAGTATTTTGTTACAATTTTCCCGTCAATTGTCCAGTTTAGATCTATCCACTTGACATAGGTACATATCAAATATTTGAACAGTAATTTTATTCAGCCATTTTTATTTTAACAGGAAAGAGATAACATCGAGTTTGGCCCAGAAGGAGATAACTTACACGCCAATGAAAATGTAGGCTTATTTCCTTAATTTGTATTTTACTATTTAAAATTATGTACTATTAATTGAGCCATTCTTTCGTTTTTAGGGGATTCGAACGCAAACGATTACGTTTAAGCCTAATGGATGCAAGAAGTACGCCGGTTATAAACAAGGACTTCAGTTCACACAAGAATTCCGAAACCAGTATTAGCAGCGAGGACATGCTGACATCCTCCGAACATCTGTTCAGTGCGCACGATACGATAGACCTCTCTCCCGATATGAAACAACCAGACAAGGACTATGTAAGGATCTCCAAGCAAGAGTACGAAGAAATTAAGAGCAGAGTATCCGCTATAGAGAGTAGACTATCGCGAGAATTCACTGATGTCATACCCGTTATACAACCACTGCAGCAAGTGCAAAATGTCTACGAACAAACGTTGGAGGATGCCGCTATGTACAACAACTGCCCTAGTTCAGACAACCTAGCGCGCAGGTTGAGCAAAGAACTGAAGATTAGACCCACGACAGAAGCAAAAATCATCCGATCTCCCAGTGCTAGAAAAATAGGCTCCATTAGACGCCGATCAAAAGAAAACCTCACCAAAATAGTCAGACACAAGTCATGGAATGTTTCCTCACAGTCACAAGCTAGTCAAATCGTTAATAGGTTCTATCCTTACGTAGGATTAGGTCGCCGAGAGAGAACGAGTACTGCAAAACCTGATATAGAACCTCCAAAGATGGAATCTTGCAATGAGTGGGAAGTTTCGATGTCTGAATCGCCAAATCAGTCAAATACCAGTCAAAATAAATACCAATTAAGAAAGCGTACTAGTCTAATGTCTTATTTCAGTCCCGATAAGCCAATGAGCAGACTACCCGCACGTAGGTCTCTTAATTTAACGTCTAACAATAGTTGGGACAACACATCTGAAAACTCGAATAACACCCTGAATTCAACTGGGAAGTCTAATAAGTTGAATCAAATGACTCGTGATGATTATTTGGTTAGTAAAAATTCTAAACTTCCATTACCAAGTTCGTCACCAGCCCAACAGAAATGGCGGAGCGCTGCTGCATTTTTTATGGTCAAGACTGGAGAGTTAGAGAGCTCAGGACAAACAGGTAGACCCTCCGTAAACAAACTCAGAAAGAACGCTGGTGCCGTTTTAGCTAAAGCTAAAATGTTTGAGTCAAGTTCCGATAGATCTTCAGAAGCAAGAGATAAGCCGGCCAATGCAGGCTTCGCGAGAAAACCTAGAGTTAGTGGACAATATCAAACTAGGCCGCAGAAAGTGACGACTACTTATATAAAAGCAAGGGATCAAAACACCGTTAACGAAAATCCATCGCGCAACACAGCTCTAAAAGGCAGGTCTGAGGTTGCCAAAGGAAACATCCCTCCGAAATCCAGACTCAGTCAAGGCAGAAACGAGTTGAACGTTGAATGGCGTACTAATAGGAAAACTACACCTCCACCGAAAAAAAATATAGTTTCACCATCAAGTCATTCCAAAGTTACCTTGCGAACACCTCAGATACCAGTTATGAGGAAGGCTTTAGTAACTCCTAAAACTACTCGCACTATTACAAACATGAGCGATACCAGGAAAACTCACACACCCTTGAAAGCTATTCATGTTTCACCAAGACGAAGATCTCCAAGACAAAAGTATTCAGTTAATTATAGAGCATGATATCAGTATGTTATTTACCTAAAAAAGAGTAAATAGACTATCGTTCTATTATGTAGGTATAAATTTTAAATTATGTGGCCATGTGTTTTTAAGTTAACTTAATTCTAAAGTATGTACTTATTTTATTTTAATACCAATGTTGAAATCAGATGCGTTATTGTTATTACTTATCCCCAAACATAAAGGAATATAGACGTTCGATAGTATCTGGCAAATGCAAACCATCCCTTTCTCAAAAAAAATATCATCTTTCAAGTGGCTTTCTTATTAAAACATATCTATTAACAATTTTAACTAACCCACCTTTCTAAGAAAAGAAACAAATCGGTTCATTAATTTCGAGAGAAAAAGGGAGGAACGGAGAGGGACCAAAACAGCCGCCGGAAACATGTTTTTTTTTTATTTTCTCTGGTGTCTCGGCTAAACGAATCTTTGTATTCGCCGCGAAATCCGCGCGTAGTTTGCATTTTGCAAAGGGAACAAAAAGTTCTAAAGCTGTTTTTTTTTCTTTTAACATGTAAATTACGAGGTAGATTCCATTAATATAGAACAAAAATAAAAGGGCATAATGGCCTGTAATAGAGGGAGAGCCAGGGCCTGCCAGACCTACGTGAAAGTATAACGGCTGAATTTTTTTTCACGTGTTCTCAGTGGTGTAGGGAACAATGTTTGCGGGTTACGAACCTGGGGGTGTGCGTTCGCCCAGCAAAAAGTATCGGCTTTTCAGGAATCTAATGATGCAGATAATTAGTGCCCTATGCCGTGTAAATGTGCCCGAAATTTTAAATTTGTGCCTCCATAAGCTGCAGAGTTATTTATGAAAAACAGTTTTTGCTGGACGAACGTTCGCCCAGCAAAACTTTTTTTTAAAAGGGTTTTGCTGTATTTTTTATATGCAAAAAGATAGCTTAAGTACTTGTCTAAATGTGCCGTTAAAGCCAAATTTGTGCCTCTAAAGGTTTTTGAGATATTGAGTTTTTTGCTGGGCGAACGTTTGGATGATTTCCATATCTCGGAAACGGCTGAACGCACAGTCATAATTTTTGTACCTACAGATACGGTATAATTTGTGCCTATTTGTGCCATAATTTTCATTATCGTGAGTAGCATGGTTCAGGAGCTATTATTGTTTTTCCTAGAAAACGGAAAAATGCTCTGGCTCTCGAATGACCAAATCCAAGGACTTCGCGTTAGTGCCGACTGGTACCCATTATATATTCACACGATCCTGTAAAGTTTCGCGGGCCTACTACATGTAATAGACGAGTTATTAACGATTTTGTCTTTTTTTTGAGGTTATCTTACTTAGGATACAAAAACTCTAGTTTCCTGTAAGCTGGCTTATTACATTCTTCTACAATAATTAGTGCCCTATTTAAAGAATACGTATGCAAAAATTCATCTTTGTATACCCAATACTTTAGACAATAATGATAAAAAACATTTCGAAATATTTTTGGTCGATAACCAGACCAAATTCGAAAGTACATTAAAAAGCGGCCGTACGATACTTCAAGCTATCCTTCCTCGCTTGGTGGCGTTTCACGCGGTAACACGCGGTATAGATGCGTACAGAATTGTTAAGAAGAAAATAGTATTTATGTAACGAAAAATATTATACATGAAATAAAATGTAAATTATTTTGTTTTTAATAATCTTACTATTATAATAAATGGAAAAGTCTGTGTGAATGTTCGTAATAAGTAGGTAATCTTTGTTACTACTTAAGTTATTAAAATGAAATTTCGTAGGTAGGTAGGTAGTTTAGGACTTAGAATAGGACTAAATAGGCTATAATAAATGACGACCTCTGTGGCTCGGTGGGCGAAAAGCCCGCCTGAGGCGCAGGAGGTTGCGGGTTCGATTCCCGCCGCAGTACCAGATTTTGTACGATCTGCAGTATCTGGTTTCGGGTCTGGGTATTTTCTATGTATAATATGTATTTACAAAAAAAAATGTATCTATGTAGTATATCAGTCACTTAACACCCATAGTACAAGCGCTGCTTAGTTTGGGGTTAAGTGATGCTGTGTGATTAGTCCGGAAATAGAAAAAATAGGTTAAAATTTTCTGTGGGGTTAAATATGGTGGTAAAGTTTGTATGGAAAATATTTTTTCCTTCATTCGATTCACTCAAAACTCGGTTTATATGAACAATGGACTGAATAATTAAACACGTAGGTATGTTTACACAAACCCTAGGGGGTGTGCAATAAATTTAAAAAAAACTGATTCGCGGGCAAAGGTGCGGGGCGCATCTAGTAAACTATAATTTGTAATGTAGGTATTACTATAAATAAATTGTCCGGAGACAACGGCACATCGGTGACCTGTTGAGATAATAGATAATTCCACTTTTGTACTCAACGTTTTCTAAACACTAAATTAATCATGACGATTTAAGAAGGATAGCTTGAAGTATCGTACGGCCGCTTTTTAATGTTCATTCAAATTTGGTATGGTTATCGACCAAAAATATTTCGAAATGTTTTTTATCATTATTGTCTAAAGTATTGGGTATACAAAGATGAATTTTTGCATACGTATTCTTTAAATAGGGCACTAATTATTGTAGAAGAATGTAATAAGCCAGCTTACAGGAAACTAGAGTTTTTGTATCCTAAGTAAGATAACCTCAAAAAAAAGACAAAATCGTTAATAACTCGTCTATTATTATGTAGTAGGCCGGCGAAACTTTACAGGATCGTGTGAATATATAATGGGTACCAGTCGGCACTAACGCGAAGTCCTTGGATTTGGTCATTCGAGAGCCAGAGCATTTTTCCGTTTTCTAGGAAAAACAATAATAGCTCCTGAACCATGCTACTCACGATAATGAAAATTATGGCACAAATAGGCACAAATTATACCGTATCTGTAGGTACAAAAATTATGACTGTGCGTTCAGCCGTTTCCGAGATATGGAAATCGCCCAAACGTTCGCCCAGCAAAAAACTCAATATCTCAAAAATCTTTAGAGGCACAAATTTGGCTTTAACGGCACATTTAGACGAGTACTTAAGCTATCTTTTTGCATATAAAAAATACAGCTAAACCCTTTTTTAAAAAAAGTTTTGCTGGGCGAACGTTCGTCCAGCAAAAACTGTTTTTCATAAATAACTCTGCAGCCTATGGAGGCACAAATTTAAAATTTCGGGCACATTTACACGGCATAGGGCACTAATTATCTGCATCATTAGATTCCTGAAAAGCCGATACTTTTTGCTGGGCGAACGCACACAACCTGGGGTAACGGTGCCTTCAGTAGGTATCAGGCAATCAAGGCGTGCAGTACCTGAGCTCTCTCACGTCATTTTATAAAAGCTGAGATTTATACACAATATTCTAATGACCATTTTAACTCATTATTCTAAAAGCCAGACATATCCGAAGGGTCTAACGCTTCCCCAGACACCGAAGAAAGTCAAATGCGAGAGCATTGCTCAGGTACATAAATCCATTTACTGTCTTGAATTCCTGCAATTTCAATTGTATAATTAAAAAAGAGCATACAGGGTGTGGCGTAATGAGTGGATAATCCTTTACCCACGGTTGGGGGGCATCGCGACTGTTCAGAAAATGATAATTTGTATTCAGTAAAAGTGTCACGGTTTTCGAGTTATCAGGCATTTTTAATTTTTTTTAAAAAGTTAGACCTGACCCACCTTTTTAAGTACCAAATTTACAATACAAAGAATTTTCTCAGTCTGTTTTCTGAATAGCATTCCTAGATAGTGGTGCTATCAAATGTAAACTCCCAATTTTGTACGATAGCCATAGTTTTTTCTATTTTTGTTTTTGAACGCAAAATTTGTGTTTTCATTTTATTTTTATCTAACTTTGGTATCTCGTGGTGTAAAAAAAATGTATGGTGACATGAGTGCCCAATTAATAAATAATTAGCCTATTTTATTAGGATTCCAAAATGGTATAACATACGATATCTCTAGCTCTGAATTAAAAAAACTAATGATTTTAAGATGAGTT
Source organism: Gymnoscelis rufifasciata (assembly GCA_929108375.1). Lineage (NCBI taxonomy): Eukaryota > Metazoa > Arthropoda > Insecta > Lepidoptera > Geometridae > Gymnoscelis > Gymnoscelis rufifasciata. The sequence goes on from OV815320.1 coordinate 4,605,748, forward strand.
AGAAGCATTTTTTGAATTTACAAGTTAATTTAAAATTTATTTCATCACCACCCTATTAACGTTCCCACTGCTGGGACACAGGGACTTCTTTCTTGACGAGAGAGATTAGGCCTTAATTCACCACGCTGGCCAAGTGCGGGTTGGTGAATGTCACATGTCCTTCAAACTGTTTAAAGTATGTAAAATATGGTTTATGTGTAAATCATGTCTTTGAGGTACCCCAGTAAAGATGTTCCTGCGCGAACATCTCGAAGCCACATTTCCCGGAAGATGGATTGGGCGCTTGGGAACTACTCCGTGGCCACCTCGGTCACCTGATTTAAACCCCCTGGATTTTTGAAGTGAAACTTCTTTAGAATCGTTGTGATTTGAAACCGGATGCAACGGAACTGGAAATAAGATCCAACGCTAACAAGCTACCAATACGCTACCAATCTTAAACGCTAACAAGGTTAAGCAACTTTGCGCGACGCCAGTACTTGGATGGGTGACCGCCCGAATAAAATCTTTTTGCGTAGTATTTTTTTTTATTCTTCTTATTCTTTTGTCGATTTACTGAAGTTTCACTTCTATCGTGTGTGAATCGCACACACACCTTTTTTTTTTACTGGGGGTGCCTCAAGGACATGGTTTACATCATCCACCATCAACCAGCGAGCGAATAAACAGGGCAGCGAAGACCATAAATCAAACGGGGCATGCCCGAAATGTTAAGCCATCGTTTATTAGAAGGTGCAGGGCATGCATTCGAGCTCACCACGGTGGGCAATTCGAACATTTATTGTAAATAAATTTAATAAATGTAATTTTGATGACTTTTTGTTTCATTTACACGCTCTCATACAGTTCCTAGTTGTAACATTGGTATTATTTATTAAACTTAAATAAATTTTAAATTATCTTGTAATTTCAAAAAATGCTTCTAACTCATCTTAAAATCATTAGTTTTTTTAATTCAGAGCTAGAGATATCGTATGTTATACCATTTTGGAATCCTAATAAAATAGGCTAATTATTTATTAATTGGGCACTCATGTCACCATACATTTTTTTTACACCACGAGATTTCAAAGTTTGATAAAAATAAAATGAAAACACAAATTTTGCGTTCAAAAACAAAAATAGAAAAAACTATGGCTATCGTACAAAATTGGGAGTTTACATTTGATAGCACCACTATCTAGGAATGCTATTCAGAAAACAGACTGAGAAAATTCTTTGTATTGTAAATTTGGTACTTAAAAAGGTGGGTCAGGTCTAACTTTTTTAAAAAAATTAAAAATGCCTGATAACTTGAAAACCGTGACACTTTTACTGAATACAAATTTCATTTTCTGAACAGTCGCGATGCCCCCCAACCGTGGGTAAAGGATTATCCACTCATTACGCCACACCCTGTATACGAATATTACTGGACAATTATCATTCAATAATTTTTCAATAACCAGACATATTTGAAGGGTTGAACACCCCCTTAGAGCGAATAAAGGCAAGAGAGAACTACACATGAGAAACCATCACAAAACTGTTCAGTTTAATGAATTTATTACACAAAAAAAAATTTATTCAGTATTTAATAATTGAATTTAATTTGTTTATTTATCAATATAAGTAAATCAATCAAATTTAGCTTAATATAAATTCATAAATACACACATATATTATTTATATTATATATGTGTGTAATTATATATATATATATCTATTATTCATGCTTATAATATTAGAATATATTTTATCATCTTTATCTTCATCGTTGTCATCGTCATCTTCATAATTTCCATAATTCTCATCATTTTCCCAGTCATGTAATTGATTGCTTTCATTGGTTTCAATACTGTCTACTTCTAGCAATAGCAACTTGGCGTCATAGATAATAAATAAATCGGAAACCAAAAGAGCTAAACCTCGTGTGGCCATTTTGTATCATGGACGTAAGTCGGGGTTTAATTTTGTGGTACATAAGTAGGGTGATGTGTTTAACAGTGAACCACCCTTTTTTCAAATTACCGTAACTTTCTCAATTTTACAAATATCTCAATAATTTTGGGCTTATTTTAAAGCTAAATTATCTGGCTACATGTTAGCAACAAAACAATTACTTGTTTTATTGAGGTTTTAAGCTGAAAATACTTTTTTTTAAATATGGGAAATGGCTCACTGTGTCCACCCCCTGGTACTCATTTAACCAGGGGGGTATGCAACAGTTGATCATGGTTGTACACATTTAACCATGCCTGTGATATGAGACTTCTAATTATTATATATATAATTATTTCACAAAAAATAAAACACCGTATAATAAATGGTAAATATAATTGAGAAGTAATGGAATCTTAACAACTACCTAATAACAAAATAATTTTCAGTCCTTATTTGAAAGAATCACATGACACAATAGTTCTTATATTTTGTAATGGTAGGTTTAAAAATGAAATAATATTTTTCTTTGTTGTTTCCATCTTATTGTCTATCTTACCTTAATAGCGTCTGAACAAAGATGAGATCCATTGTTACATTATAACTAAATAATTGACATATCTCAACAGTCTCAAAAAGTTTCGTTACTTTTGTAATTAAATTAGGTATCACAGATAAATAAAAAACCAAGATTTTTTCATTAAACTAACTAATTAACAGTCTGCTTCTTAGCTACTCCCTTATGTTCTAATAATTTTATTAATTTGCTAAAGCTCTGCAACATAGCAAACTGTTTTTTTTTTGTTTTAACGCGTGTAAAAATGCCGGTGTCAAAATAAGAAAAACAGTTTGCTAGCTTTTAGAGGGCAAAATGTCTTAATCAACACAATTTGAAATATGACAATCAAACTGGCACAGTAAATCATCACACTCTACAACAATAAGGTAGATAAAGATACCTTCTCTACTTCAATTAAGTAGTTCGTCACAACTTAACGCAGTTTAATAATTAAAGTTCTTTAGGTACTGGCTTTTCTTACTTGTTCCGGAGTGGACTAGCTTGATGGCTTTCTTCATGCATCTTCAGAATGGTTGCCCCTTTTTCTGACTCTTGTCTTAGTTCTTCCCATCTATAATTAGGTACATAATTATTTTTATTTTATTATAGTAGGTATTTATTTTTATTAAATTTTTATTTTATAATACATGTTTACTACAAACGACTCAAATGATTATGCGTAAGAGGGTAAATTGGTACACATTTAACCAACTAAGTACACAGTGAACCGTGGTTCACTGTTGAACGCAGTCAGTTGGTTAATTGTTGAACATAGACATGTGAAAAGTTTTAGGTTAATACTGCATTTTTATGACGGATGATACACAAACTTGTGATACACCAAATGCAGCACAAGAAACGTATGTATTGAAATAAACAAACAAGAAATCAATAGCTATCTACTAAAAGCTGTGACACCAAAAATTACTTACTTTTTTTTTCCAACTTTGAGCACGTGTTTATTGAAAATTACTCGTTACGTGACCGTTTTACGCGCTAGCTCGCTGCCGACTGGGGAGAATGGCGGGTGGGCAGTGCGGTTCGTTACTAGCTTAGAAGCACGGAGTGGCAACATCGCGTTTTCGAACAAAAGACCTGGTTAAATGTGTCCAACTGGCTAATTGTTGAACAGGTGACCCTACCACGGGACGTTCAAGTGGTTATACACTACCTTCGACTTTCGGAGTCAAAGCTATACATCTGTTGAACCCAGTGCCCCAAAAAGACATTTCGAATTTTGACCTTTTACTACGTTTGGAGGGATTTTAGACCCTTTGAAATTGTCCAGCTGTTCAGAGTTGTATTGTAGAATAGGCATTTACTTATTACCTGTTTATTTTGTAATTTCTAAAACCCACTAATACTATTTTATATGCATATACGTATACAAAGACACTATTCTGCTTGTATTCCACTTTGTACTGTGTCAAGGGATATATGAGATCCACCAAATAGACCTGTGTTTGAATATTCTTGCAACATAATTCAAAATAATATTTAAGATATTATACACAAATTCCGTTCAATAATATTAAATTATTCTAAATTTTTTCAGTTATGTCATGATTAATTGAATAAAACAAATCTATTCATGTATATTTTATATTATTAGTGTAAAATTATTGAATGATAATTGTCCAGTAATATTCGTATATACTCTTTTGAAGTAAAACTTCTATAGAATCGTAGTGATTTCAAACCGGATGCAAAAAGATGAAACGGAAATGGTAAGAGACACAAATACAATGCTTTATTTAAATTTATAGGTATTGCTGTGTTTTATTTATATTATTTTGTAACATACTTTATGTAATACGCTTTATTGAAGTAATATAAATAATCCGAATAATTACAGATATATGTTTGTTTCTCTTATCATTTTAGCAGATGCGTTCATTTACCCTTTTTTTCTATTCGATATTATATCATAATTATAGTTCGTAAGTTAGTAGACTCCAATCGTGCGTCGTAGCTGACACACACACTCTTTTTTTTTTTTTTTGAAGTTTCACTTCTATCGTGTGTGAATCGCACACACACCTTTTTTTTAATTATACAATTGAAATTGCAGGAATTTAAGACAGTAAATGGATTTATGTACCTGAGCAATGCTCTCGCATTTGACTTTCTTCGGTGTCTGGGGAAGCGTTAGACCCTTCGGATATGTCTGGCTTTTAGAATAATGACTTCAAATGGTCATTAGAATATTGTGTATAAATCTCAGCTTTTATAAAATGACGTGAGAGAGATCAGGTACTGCACGCCTTGATTGCCTGATACCTACTAAAGGCACCGTTACCCCAGGTTCGTAACCCCCAAACATTGTTCCCTACACCAGTGTTAACGTGAAAAAAAATTTAGCCGTTATACTTTAACGTAGGTCTGGCAGGCCCTGGCTCTTAGTCCATAACCTCATTCGTAGGATACGACGACCGACGCTTTTCTCTTTCAACTCTGGGAAATAATAGTGCCTATGGCTCATGGTCCACTATTGTGAAGGGGTTCGAACATTAAGTTAATTACATTGTCGCTCTTGGTATGTGCATCTAACTCATAAGACAATGTAATTTTATTATAATAAATAAACATTTGTGTATGGAGCCTGGTATAAATACTAGTTAGTACTTTTGAAAAACGTGTTTTTGCGACCAGTGATAAGTCAGATTCCAATCGACAATGTAAATTAAATGCATTTTTGTTTTTAAAATGGCGGAATAAGTAACTACCACTCAGAATGAGGACAAGTAATAATATACATATATATGCAAATATGCCATTTTGACATTTAGAGAAGCTCAGCTAAAAACAGACATATCCAGTGCTCGTTGAAAAAGTGCAAATGAATAAATTATAGGAACTATTATTAAATGAAAATCCAATAGTTTAATATTATATGATGTATTATCACGGCTTTTACAGTGGTATTTTTGTGTATAAACAAAATATCCAGATTTGAATTCAATAAATTAAAAATATTCTGACAATTAATAAATAACAATTTTTACGTTCAATTCAATACATAGAAGCATCAGCGCCATATAATTTTGATGTAAAAGGAACATAAAACTCACATTATTCTGAACTTGGGGTTTCAAATAAAATATTTTCACTTACACATTTAGCGATGATCACAGATTTGAGGATTATAAAAAAGCAGATTCAGAACATACCGTGCTATGGAAAGACGATTAAATCTTGCAATATTGAATACAGAGTAATTTAGACTTCTTATAGCTTATCGGCTAGACTTATTCTATCAGCACTCTGGCCGTTCGTACGGCACTGCCTTTACTAACATTGCTTCTCGAACGATATCAATACCAAAAAATTTAAAATTAACAATATAATAAAATATCAATTGTACCTAAGATCTGTTCCGAGTAAATACGCACATTGTAATATGCAGTGTAAACCACAGGGGCGGCTGCTGATATCTCCGGACTAACTACTGGCTCACAGGGGACACGAAACTTCGTCGGGACACGCCCTACAGCGGCTATCCTGCGTAACGTACCTACTTTATATTTAAACATACACATTGCGATCAATAATAAAAATATAATGATACAAATACATTAATAACTAAGTTCTCGATTATTCTGTGACAAAGATATTTACAAAGCGCATTAGGAGCGCCAGAATATTTAGGCGAGGCAGACTCCTAGACGAGAGATTAGTATTCATAGCGCGCCAGCTCTCCTGGGCGGAGGCGTCGCCATCGGCTACAGGCGATGCGCCTACCGCAGATCCTCACTACAACCAACTTTCCAAGTACAACTATCTTTATTAACTAAAACATTCAACAAGCCTTATTGTCAGGAGAGCCAACAAATAAATGCCCCAAAAACTGAATATTGTAGTGAAATTGTTAAAATTGTAAAAGTAATTAGGTATAATGATTAGATACAGTAAGAGCTATCCTGACCGTCGCAGTAGCTGGATCGAACTAGAACTAAATATAAGTTTTTATGCAATATATTTTTAAAGAAACAAAAATATAAGTAACTTCCTCATGATTACAAAACTATGAGATATACATTATTATACGTTCCTACCGGTACGTCTTACAAAATGAATAACATTACTCTAATGTCAACGTGATCTCGTTTTAACTGTACGATTACAATTTGGGAATGCATGATACTACGCGAATTACAATATTATTAAGTACCAATGATTAAATGAATGTTCTACAAAACCAGATATCGTAACATTGACCGAAATACGAATTTTCGTTGACTATAACAATGTACAAAGATGAAAAATACAATTATAAATGGCTACATGAGGGCGACAAGGTAGTCGCTGAAATGGTCTATAGATCAGCGACTCGTGATAACGATACTATACGAAGTTTTAGATAATAAAAATAATCGAACTAGAATTAGACGAGAGGCGAGCCGATGCCTTTTTACCATCGGCGGAGGCGCGCTATCGGTCGGCTCTCGTCCAAGGTTAACCCTACAGAGGGCGCAGAGTAGATGGAGCTGGGTACCGGCTTGTCATCAAATCAAATATAATAGGTACACCTAACACTAACTCAAGAAAGCACAACGCTGCTATGAGTCACCGCCCCGCTAGCCTGCAAGTGTATATGGCATGTTTACAATTGTAGCGGAGAGATGTCGCATCGCAACATGACAGTGAGGCTCCAACTTCCAAGTTCAACTTGTATTTGTCGCCGACAAGCAGGGACACAACTCTCGCTAACACCATCCATGGCAGTCTTGATACATGAGTGGGTACCCTACCAGAACATTGCACGATACTGATCACATGAGGACGAGGAATAACCGTCACGTTTACAAAATGCTGGGCTACGATGCCGGTATTCTCCATCATGATGTCAATAAGATGTTATTCTCGTTAAACTATTTGAGGCAGTTCTAACAATGTATAAACATGTAAATAATTAACAGCCGTCTGCCGATAATAACAACTGGACTACGCGTATAAAATATATTTGCTATTTCAGTGGAAGAAATGATAAATGTATGGTTACGTCACAAGCATTTATCCAGTAGCTTATGATATTAAAATTACCTACATTTAACACAACCGATACATTTTATAATCACCAATTGGCGTTGATGAAATACGTATTCATAATTTCAGATCACTGTCTTTAGTATAAATACCATAATTAACTAAGATTGAGCTCACGAAAAAATAGAGCAAAAATGGCAGCATCAAATTGACGGGGGATAAGGCACGAATCACCCTTGGAGGATATCACATGGGTGAAGATCTTCTCTCAGCCCCATATCATAAGAAAATTCCTGCTCACCTTTTTAAAGAAGTAATACCGCTTTGAAACGACGACAACAGATTATTAAAGTCATCGTCTGAAAGTGGTTAATGAAGGGGAAACAAGCCCCCTAGATTGGAAGCTTTCAGTTCTGGTGGGGTACTTATTCGCGTCACGGCGAGTTAACATCTAAAAATAAATAACGAGGAGGATAGTGTGTACAATACTGTTAGAGGTAGCGCTCACCGACACGACGGTTACGTATCACTATCGACCTTATTTCAACTAAAGAGTATTTTCAGATTTAGGTATTCAACATTCTGGCAGTTGATAATATGCCGTTGTTGCTTTACTCCGCGGTTGAGTTGTCAGGCGTTTTGGTGTTTCCGTCGTGTGTGCGTGCGATACGCTGAGACAGATGGCGCGGTGGGCGCTCAGTTGACCATGAGCGTGTGGGACTCCATCGGTGCAGCGGAGTCGTATAGCGTGTCTGTGTCCTGTGTGGGCTCGCCTTGCAGCTGGCATTGGTTCGAGAGAGTGCCCGCACCACAGTCACAGAAAAATCTGAAAGATAAATTAGTTTTGTATTGTTGCTCAACCAAAACATGATCTTTTATGACTAAAATAAACAAGGAATTGCTCAGATGTATTAAGTTTTGTAAGTAAATCTTACCTGTCATGGCGAATAAATTCTACATCATGACCAGAGTGACATGTTTTGATGCAATTCACGCAGATTGCGTTACGGTCTGTCGTGTTGCAAGTCTGGCACCTGGAAATAAAAATAAAATAATTCACACAATTTGAAACATTGGCTTGACAATATATGTTATATGCAAACATGTATTAGATTCTGTAAGAAGCTTTTTTTAACACAAGCTTGGTAGAAGCGAGTTATTTACCTGTAGAAATCGTGCATTGGGAAGCTTGTATAGGAAGATATTTTGTAGAGGCACTGGCCACCGCCCACAGCCTTTTCCACGGCATCTTGGTTGGTGAAGATCTTGTTGCCACGTACAAGCGGCGATACTCCCGACGCGAGGCATAATCCTAAAAACACATTATTAATAATTTATTATTACTAATTACAAAATTAGATCATAAATTTATTACATAGAAATATCTGTATAAGCAGTAAACCTTTGAATATGAAAATAAAGCTAATATATGTTGATGAGAATGAAAATAATTTTACCTACAAATCTATTGTTGAAGATCTGATTAATTAAAAAAAAATATTTTATTTTATAAAAAGCGTAGGGTGCTTTTTAAGATATTATCGAAATGATAATCACTCTACTCATATCTGTCAATAAAATATTTATAATTATTGACACCATGCACCCCACGCTTTTAAAATTATAAATAATATTTTTTTTCACATTATTATTAATTTATATACATTGAAATTTTTAACACTATTTTCTTAATTTAAATTCATTAAAATTTATTTTCTTTTTTTTAGTTCGGTTTTCTATAAAAAGCATGTTTTTTAGTTTTTTTAAACTATTATTTATATTCTACTTTTTAGTTTGGATTATTTATAATAGTTGTTTTTATAACATCGAGTCCTGCCTTATCGACTGTAGAGAAAATTTTTTAATTAATTTTTTACCTTATCGACTATAGATGAAAATTATATAAATTAACAAAAATCATATTTTGCAAATTGAAAAATGGAATAATTTTATCAAATTAGTGTCAATAAATCTACAAAGTTTGAAAGAAAACTGGCCGTTTAAAGTGGGTCAAAATCGCGCCCAAAGAAGTCGGTTACAAACAAACATACAGGAGAAGCTAATATAAAGCGTGTAATAAAGCTAATTAAGTTGATGAGAATGAAAATAATTTTACCTCCAAATCTATTGTTGAAGATCTGATTGTGCTCAAGAGTAGCTGTCGCGTTGTTGGTGATTTCAACGCCAGCTGCAAGTCCGTCGAAAATACGGTTACGTCGCAGAACGGGATGGCTCTGCGTTGAGATCAATACACCAGCTTGCGCGTTGCGGAAAATATCATTTTCTTCCAATACTCCCTGTTAAAATAATAGCGAATATATAGTAACATGAATAAATTGTAAAATGTTGCATGTAGCACAAGATTTAAACTCCAAAATCACTATGTTTTGCCTTAACGAATTTCAAAGTGAGCATAATGAACTTGAACATGATATCTAAATTGTCTAAGAAATCAAATATTTATCATTACGTCTTGAACAAGATGAGGTCTACTAACCTTTCCACCATTAAAAATACAGATACCCCCATCACGCCCATCAAAAATCTTATTTCTCTTAAGCGTAGGGTTGGAGTCAGTCTTAATCCAAACTCCGGCCATGGCGTTATCAAAGATCTCGTTTTGTTCAAGGAGACCAAGGCCTCCATTGTAGACTAGTACGCCGCCGTTCTGTCCACCCCAAATTTTATTGCCCCTTATAACGGGGTTGCTGCCAGTTCGGATTTGTACGCCAGAGTAGAGGTGGTTAAATATATCATTGTCTTCAAGTTTACCATGGCCGTTATCGTAGAAATAAACGCCAACCTAAAAATAGGATGAATTAGTATTCTTTTGTCAATACTGGCATTTAGCAGTAGAGCACTCTCACAGCTTATCAATAGTTACGAGTGAAAGAACGATTTGATTCCATTGTACAATTGATAGGTAGGTCTTACCTGTTTCCCTGAGTGTATGCGGTTACGACGTAGCACTGGAGTAGAGCCTGTCGTAATCCAAACCCCGGCTAACGTGTTGGCGTATACTTCATTCTCTTCAATGAGTCCCTGCCCTTTCTCGTGAACGTAGATGCCGCCATGCTGGCCATGGTGAATCTTATTGTGCTTTACTATAGGATCACTGTTAGTACGAATCTGTATAAACAAATAAAATTATTATCTTACGAGTAATTCGAGATATTTAACAAATACACCAGCACTTAAATTGCTTGATAAGCCTATTTTATTTGAGTTTAAGAAGACTATGGGAGTGAAAAAAGTGTACCTGAATTCCAGCCAAAGCATTCCCATAAATGTTATTATGCTCGATAAGGCCGCGACCTTCGCCGAAAATATACACACCGCCTTGGTGGCCGTTGTATATTTCATTTCGCCGAATTGTGGGGTTGCTATTTGAGGTGATCCAAACTCCCGCAAAGTTGTTTGAGTGGATCTTGTTGTCTATGAACTGTCCGAGACCGGATTCATGTACATATATGCCTCCAGTTTGTCCATGGTGGATTTCACAATGGACTACAGTGGGATTAGCGCCAGCCTTGACTTCGAAACCAGCGATTCTGTTGTTATGAATATCGTTTGCTTCGAAGTATCCCTGCAGAAAATGAAAATAATTGTCAAGATCTTTATCAAATATTGTTAAACTGTTTTTGTATTGTTAGTTATTAGAATATAGAGATGAAAGTTTAACTTTAAACTTACCAAACCATTTTCAAACGTAAATATTCCTACATCGCGACCATGATGTATATGATTGCGACGCATGATCGGGTTAGCAAGGTTTTTCACCCATATCCCAGCGAGAGCGTTTCGCGAAATCTCGTTGTCTTGGTATGCGCCTTGTGCGTAGTCCGTAACATACAGACCGACGTTTTCACAGTCGCTGATATCACAGTGTTTGATCACTGGGTTGGCGCCAGGGCCGCAAACACAAACTGCGGCGCCAACTGTTAAAAAAAAAAACTAAAATGGTGAGAATTTATGAATTCAGTATAATTTAATGGTTTAATCCCCTTAAGAGATGGTTTTGGACTTGCATAATTTATAAATATTATGTTTTTTGTAATTCAAGTAATATACTGACCAACACTAGCGCTGCGTATGATGCAGTGGTCGATAGTAGGCGAGCAGTTGTCTGACACTTCCAGACAGTAATGCTTATGATGCTGCATGGTGCTGGTCGCGTCCGGTGAGAACTTGAGCGTCATGTGCCCGGCGTAGGCACGACTGGCGCCCTCTGCAAACGTCAGCGTCGACTCGGCCTCGCGCTCTAATACTACTGATTCAGCTACATTGCCAGCCGCACAACCTGAGAAAACATAGAATAGAATAGAAAATACTTGTAGAATAGAACATATTTGTTAGCTAAGCGGAATATATAATTTATTTCATGGTTATTGAAAGATGAACTCCTTACCAATAAGCTGCACATCCGTGTCGATAGCGAGACATTCCTCTTGGTAAAGGCCAGCGTGCACAAATACCAAAGCTGGCTGGTGAGTAGTAGAGCTGCGACGGCATGTACAGGCGCCGGCTCCGCAGGTGCAGTTGCTAGCACTGGTGGTGTTGGCGCTGGTGTTGCCGCTGCTGGCGCTGCTGCTTGTGGAAGCGGCACTACCTGTGCTTGCGGGCGTTGCCGGGGAACTGCCGCCGCGTTCTTCGATATATTCTAGGGCAGCCTATAAAAAGTATTATTGAACAAAAGGAATTTGGGGTGTTTATTTTTTCTCTATAATACTATCCTAAGAACAACAGTAAATGTATGATGAAATAAGAGACAATAAAAGTTTTGAACACGTCAAAAATTGGACTTAATGAGGGATGAATTCATATTCTGTTAAGGATGTTATAATAAACAAAATTAGGATAATTTGACTCACTCTTATAGTGTTAAAGTGCTTGATACGCGAATCCTTCCTAGTACGGTGATTGGCGCGTACGTGTATGCCGTAATACAACTGCCGGAAGCTCTCCTTCCAAGGATTATCTGCATCACACTCGTCCGGGGCGACAAACTCAAACTGGCATGGTGCAGGGTGCATCAGTGGAGTGTCATACTCAAATACTGATTGATAGAGACTTTTCCTAAAAACAACAAACATTATATTTGACACACGTTATTTAGCCTAATACCTCTCGTCAATAGAGAAATTCTTGTGTCCCAACCAGCAGCAGAGACGTAAATAGGGATGGCTTATACTAATGGGCAATTTACAAATGATTTTATTGTTGGATTGACTATTAATTCAATGTAGGTATGTCAAAGCCATTTTTCATAATGGAGTACCGCAGACATTCATTTCAGTCATCTACCCTATGCAGATAACTAAAACATGTAATAAGTCCGTAATTAATATTATAAAAAAAAATATACATTTATTTATTTTTTTACAATTTGAAAAATCAAGACGAATTTCGTTAAAGTTTTGCGTTACGTAAAGCGTACGTGCTAATTGTACTTTATTTGACATAAGCCCCCACTGTGGAACTTTGAAGCTTCTTTTTGAAACATTTGGTTTTTTTATGAGTAAATTGATAAAGTGAAAAACAGGTGTACAGTGTTTTTGAACGGACTAACATATTGACTAACACAATATCTATTTACTTATGGGAGTCATCATGCTTATTTACAGTGGTAGTTCACGAAGTCTAGTCGATATCGTTATTATTTTAAAAATGCACACTGTTATGTGTTACTCATGTAGGAAAGAATTTATGCCTGAAAAACGGGATTCTCCTAGTTCAGGCACAATAATACATCATTGTTCTAATTAAATTTAAAGGATTTTGGTTAAAATTAGCTTTAAGTGCTTTTCTGAATAAATATTATTTATTTACTTGAAGAACTGTTAATTACAGATTAGCGAGAATGCAATAATGCAGCATGACAAGACAATGGAGAGTGAATGATGAGCGAATGATTTTTACCATAGTTCCGTATCGTTCGCAATAGTATTGAACCGCTTGCAGACTTGCGCGACACGGCAGAGGTCCCGCTCCGTAAGGTGCGATAGAATGCAAAGCAGCACTTCATCCGGCAGCTCGTATTGCAAGTACTGAGACACGTTACACACGTCTACGCCTTGGGACAGGGATCTGGAATACGAAAAACTGATAAAATGCTAGTAACTTTTTTTTTTGTAAGATAAGTATCATTAGATAGATAAATAAATATTTCCGACTACTCACACAGCATCACCTAACCCCAAACTAAGCAGAGCTTGTACTATGTGTGTTAGGTGATTGATATACTACATAGATACATTTTTTTTTGTAAATATATAAATAATATGATATATAGAAAACACCCAGACCCGAAACCAGACATTGCAGATATTTTCATAATTTTGACGGCCATGATTGGGCACGGATCGTAAATCGACTCTTGTTTGTCATAGAATGAAGTACCTAGTGGTTAAATCAATTTGGATTTTAACTTTATAACTTTCATGATTAATACATATCAACAAACGTATTTTTCTTCAGGAATTCAGAATATCGTCATCGTCTTCCACGAGAAAGCTAATGTATAATGTCATATGCCGCTCTAGTCTTATCGAATATTTGCGATAAGATTTTAAACAATTTATACGTTTGTATACTGCATTTTAGCAACAGTGTACTAAGGAAAATGTTTGTATAAAATTACTGTAACATGACTTTAGTAGATGGAAGTCAAGGCACTTTTTTGTCAGCAAGGTGCCGAATTTAAAATAGGCTAAGCTAACTTTTTTACTTCGGAACTGAAGCGAAATCTGTAAAGACACTCGAGTTATTTAAAACGCATTTTGTATAATACTTGCGAGTCGCCCTAAATTCTCAGGGGTGTTATTCATACATAAACCCTTGCTCTTAAATCACTATATATTGTTGAAAACCACATGATAATTCGTAATTTTTTTAGAGTATTGATAACACGGAACGCTCCGAGTGACATTAATCTCACTACCTTCTAGTATTATAACGCCGAAAGTCGTTAAGTTTGGATGTTTGTTGTGCCTCTACGACAACCTATTTGGCTAAAATGGTTTATAACTTGGATTAGGAAATAGGCTATATTTTCCACGGGCAATTCCAAGCAGGCGTACCCGCGGGAAACATATACAGATTCAGAAAAATCTTATTAAGTGGGAGCTGAACTGAAGTGCACCGTAAAATTATTGTAGTGTGGGGTAGAATTAGATATCTTACATTACATACCCCCTGCAATGTTGATTGGACTCCATGAGCTGTCTTTCACAAGTACCCCATCTGTTGAGTGGACTCCTGGAGTCCAATGTAGGCTAAGACGTATTTAATGAACGTTTTTCGTCGTTTTCATATTGCTATGCTGCTCTAACTTGCACAAAGTGTAGTGGCCAAGACAAGGATGACAATCCGACCAAAGTTCATTCACTGAAACGCATCTTCAAAAATTGGTGGATTTTTCAAATGTCGCCTTTCATTCTCGCAAGCGCGCCCGTTTAGTGAAGTTCGGTTTTGCTATTTTTTTGTGAAAAGAAGTTGTATAGTGATTGTTTTTCGACATTAAAACATGAGTGGATAAGTAATAAATAGTTTTTAGTTCATAGATTGTGTATTTGATACAGATTTTGGACCTAAATAGTTATTTCAACAAACATTATTTGGCATTTTGCGGCGTCTTGTCGGAGTCATGCATTTTAGTTGGTTACTAATACAAAATACAAAAGTTATCGCAATTTTTTGTTATCAGATCATATATAACCAAACTATAATTTAAGATAATAAGCTAACCCAATTGACTTGAAGTGTTCTCAAGAATTGAGGATGAAACAGATGCTGTTTTGTACCCGGCGCTCGGACCGCTCGGAATAACACATGTTTTTGTAAGCCTTGTTTCGTGAAAAAAATGTATGGGAAGTTGTTTTTTTATTATATTGTGAATGTGTATAATATATTACTGTATGTGAAATAAAAACTTTATGTACAAATAATTGATTTTTTTTAATCAATACGACGACTTTTTTACAATAAACTGGAATAAATTCGTTCATTCTGATTTCAAACTAGAATTTTTAATACATTGCAAGGTAATACAGGGCCCAATCATTATTGATGTAATAGCTTATTTCATAGCAATTCCGATGATATAAGATAAACATACTAGCTTCCTACAAAAATGTAGAGATATCGTCATTTGAATCACACGCGCCGTTCTCGCGTGGGACCACCCAGAATTGCCTCCACAGACGTGCGATTTTATGCAAAATGGCCGCCACAGTTGAAGGGATACACAAGAGTAAACTTTATCAAGCATAACGAAGCATTTCAAAGAAGAAAACGAATGATAAACTTAAATGCTTAATAATAACAAATGTGTGTTTGTAATGCAAACAGAATTTTGCTTGTTATTTAAAGAAACAAAACATCAAAGATTAAGGCACCTGCAGCTAAAAGTAGTATTATACCTACATCTAGTTTTGTATAGGAGTTGTCTAATCTAGTATCCAGGGAAAGTGAAAGTATATGTGCAAGAAAAGTCAACTTGCACAGGTTGAATACTAGAAACAACATTCATTAGAACAACACTTCACTTAACAAGCTGCTTGAGGTAAACAAATGCTGATTTGAATAATTTATGCAACTCTACAAGAACAACTGAGTTTAAAGATTTAGGTTTACATTTTTATGTTGACACACTCAAAGCTTGTCAGGAATCTCATATACCAATAAATGACATATAACCATATAAATGAGTCCTACAAAATCTAGGAAATAGTGTTTTTGGTTTTCTTGCATAGGTTTCAAATCAGAATTAGGTGATCCCATTCTTAATAAACATGTTGAAACCATATAGCTATAAAACATTTATAAAAACAATAGTAAAGACGGGACTGAATTGTTTTATAAATATTATAAAAAGTGAAAATAAAGTTAAATATTGGCATAAAATATCCACTGTTGGCTATGATCAACAGTGGATATCAGTGAATTCAGTAAAACATCTTGCAAACAAACAATTTGTGATAAAGTATTCCTCCAAAAAGTGCTGTAGAGTTACAACTTTTGTATGAAAATGAAACAGGGTGCTGGTTGTAAATAAATACTTACGTCCTAGGCCTCTTCCTAGCAGGTAGAGAGCAACTGCCTGAAGGTCCAGGCTCATGATAGGCTGGTGGTGACTTCCGCCTCAGGTCATAGGGGCTATGATGACCGGCGGTTGTGGCGGGAGCCGCGGCGGGCACGGGTGGCGAGCCTCCCCCGCCGCCGCTAGTGCTCGGCCCTGCATAGCCTGCTGTAGCTGCCATTGCGCTGCCAGGCACGTTATTGGGGCACGGCACTTCACATGGTTCGCCTGTAAATTATTATATTACTTTGTTAATATTTGATATGTTACTAATTTAACTGTATTATTTCATTTCTCAAGGCAATTTACTCAAAGGTTATATCATCATCACCCTATTAACGTTCCCACTGCTGGGACACAGGGGCTTCTCTCTTGGCGAGAGAGTTTAGGCCTTAATTCACCACGCTGGCCAACTGCGGGTTGGTGAGTGTCACATGCCCATCACACTCTTTTAAAGTTCTCAGAACATGCTGGTTTCTTTGTTCGGTTCGGAAAACTTGAATAGGCCAGCGAGTCACCAACCTACTGAATATTACTAAAAAATGCTTTCCAACTAATAATTTTAGACTCCTCAAAACTTGTTATTCACATGTTAGTTACATTACATGTTGTTGTACATTTGTAAAATTCATATAACAGTTGCGCTTTTGATTTGTTGCCAAAATAGCTGACCTGATAAAAGCAAAATAGACTTTTGTGAAATGTTCTAATAAACAATGTGAGAATTATGTTTGACAAATTAATAACAGAGACTATATCTACTTCTTTATTCCAGTCTCTCTCTATGTTTCACTTTGCTCATGTAGGGACACCTGAACCTTATTAAAATATTATCTTACATTATAAAAGTATATAATATCCAAATATTATATTGGATACTTGTATGGGATGAATATCACATCAGGTAGTACCTACCGTTAATTTAACTCCTTGACCCTCACCTCAGGTAATAAGGTCAGGTAAGCGGTAACCGGCTACCGCTTGGGGATTAACGAGTTAAAACAGGTAGGTAGTTTAAAAATTGTGTTATGCTAGTATTTTTAATTTCTAGGTGATGGAGATCCATAGAAACCAACTTATTATAGTGTTACAATTTAATGTGTATTTCCTATTGATCTAGACATCATGTAGGTGCACTAATATGTAACCAGTTAGTTCATCAAATTGTACAGATTCTGAATAGACTTTAGAGTAGGAGTTGTATTGTTGTGTAGTAAAAAGTATGTATTTGAGTTAACATTGTGATCAGATTATTCTTTATGTATTTCTTCACGACCTAGCTTTTAAATATTTACATTAACAAGTAAAATTAAGATAAAAAAAGTTGACACCTTGCTGACATTTTGAAGTCATATAGACTTCAAAATATGTATCATGTTTTAGTACAAGGTACCATACAGGTACATACCTAACTTTGTTTAGAAAGAGGCTGTAGTTCTAACTTGTTGGAATATTATTCATATTACCTATAACTTGTTAATATTTGGCCTTTAACAATTAAGGTATGTCAGATAATTATCATCACACAGGGTGGTGGACCTAAAACTATAAAGAATTTGTCAGAAGTTACCTAGAATATCAGACAAAGGAAATAACAACTGAGTACCTTCCTATATAATACCATGAGGTACTTGGGATTTGACCTGGGTAAATAAGTATTTAATTAAGATGTATAAAGCTTTTGTTTTATGTATATTATTAGTAGGTATTTTGTTACATAAATTGGTAATATATTTTATGTATTGTAAATTTTGCAAAAAGAAACTAAAAAACAACATGTGTGAGGGCCTTATCTGTAAAATATTATAATCAATCTACCCTTTTCTTAATTTTGTGTACTATGCTTAAACATTTTTAATTAAAAAAACATTATAATTATAATTGGTATTGAATAGAAATCTTCATGAGCCTGCTAAATATTATCTCGATTGAAAGTAATGTTTCGTAATTACGTACATTCAATAATCGTCGGAAGTTCGATGGTGCTAAAACAGCTGTTTCATCACTGACCAAAAAATAGGTGTTCATCTTGTAAATCAATAACGGTTATTGCGCAAAATGTGACCGAAATGCGCTATAAAATATTGCCATGAGACGTGGAATGTTTGAAACAAGAATTTGCATGCCAATCAATGTACTGGGAACAATGATGAATGATACGACAGCCTTGCAAGCGCATCCGATTTTTTTCTTTGCCAAGAATACTTTGCCCTGCCCACTGGACACCATTGTCATTTACATTTAGGCTTGTCTAGATTACATAAATTTATGGAATCTTGGACCCCTTTCAACAAACGATAACCAATAGAGGGATGGAAATTGTAATGATTGGAATGTCTTCTGCCGACCCGGATTACTTACTCGATTGTGTCCTAGAAGGTAATGGTATTCTGTGTCCGCCTTTTCTTCGCGACCTACGGACGTAAGAACGCGAAGAGGAAAACGAGGCACTAGGCATTATTTCTTTTAACACTTATTTTCACTAGAATTCAGTCTAAACAAAGGAGACACCCGCACCAACACCGTCGGCCATTTTCTGTTTAGATTAGATTGGGAAGACGAAACGAGAAACAGAGGAAAACTACTTCAGCTATTGTAAATAGTAAATATAATAGATTCTGAGCACTAACACTAATCACAGGCACTTTATATATGTATGTTAACTGATAAAATCCATGATTTAACTCGTTTTTCGATAAAATTCACACAAGACAGAGACGATGGGCGACTCTCTCAGATAAATATGGCGGATCTGCGGATCAAACATGGCTGCTTGGCGAATGAAGGCCACCTACGCCACCTCGTCATTGTTTTGTGAACTAACAACAAATCAGAAATCAGCATTCTTCTTGTAAATTGTATCTATCCTGAAATTTTTATTTGTATTTTTTGGATTGATCATTATTATTATTAGCTTGCAATAAAGACAAAATTTCATCGATTTTCAGTTAATAATATTTAACGGTTACCGTTTAGTTTACAAACTAAAAATTCCCAAATTCAACTACAGCCCAACCCTATTTCATTTCAAATTTAACCATTCACACAGAGAGTATATAATCACTACGCATTCACATCACAACTGAAATCATTCACACGAAGTTAGTTTGTTGTCTTTTGACATTTTGATTTGATTATGACATACGGCTGATACGGCTTTATTCAAGGCACAGTGAAATAGCACACAACACACATACAATCCGTCTATGCGTGTAGTCACCAAAATGTTCTTGCAATTGTATTTTTAGAAAAATAATTTATAAAAAATCACAAACATGGATATTTCTAATCTGCTTTTACCACTAAATAGCTGTGCTTCTTCAGTTTTATCTTGTGTATTTATAACTGTATCTTATGTAGGCAGTTTATACATTTGGAGGTCTAAACTACCCAGGTACGAAATTGTTAAAGCAATTTGTATATTATAAGATTTCTAAGTGAATTCTGTTACGTTCTTATACTATCCCTTGATTAATTTACAGAGATCACCCATCGACAATAAAACGGAGATGTTTCAGTGTTTTAATTATGATGGTGCTAACACCATTTTTTAGTATGTTTATGCAATCCAAGAGTAACCAAGATACAAGTCTTATTTTAGAGTTATTAGGCCTCAGGTTACCAGGAATTATATTAGCTACTGTTATACCTCTTTTTATGACTGCCACATTGTTTCTGGGGCCTTTAACTATGCAATTTCTCTCTGGAATTTGGAAGTTGTACACTGGTAATTATACATTAATTATAAAAGCTAAAAGTATTATATAATACTAAGATCCTCTAGAAGATTCTGGCTTGTATATGACATGAATATGCTTAATATTTCATCCAGCATCCAACAAATTTAAGTACTACAAAATAATAATTACTCTTATTGTTTTTCTTTCTTAATTAATATATTATAACACTTAAAGTAGAAACAATGCCAATATAAAATCGATATTTCTATAAGATTAACCTTACTTCACTTAAATGTTACAGAACCATTATACTGGGTGCAGAGCTGGCAAGACTGGCTTTGGGTACGGAATCACATAATGGCACCACTTAGTGAAGAATGGGTTTTCCGAGCTTGCATGTTACCAATGTTGCTGCCTTGCTTTAAACCAACAACAGCTGTATTTGTTGGGCCACTCTTGTTTGGAATTGGTAACTAGGTTTATAAATTGCCTGCATGAAACGAAACAATGTTGCAGGCAGAAAATTTCAATTGTTTTCTATTAGGTTGTTCCATATATTGTGGAACTGTAATACAGATTCAAAACTTCTAAAAAAAAAACTCTAAACTAATTCTAAAAATTTTTTACTTTTGACCATCTTTCATACTAAGGAACAGTGATCTGAAATGTCATGTCATAGTTATAGAAGATACTATATTAAATTGGTATACTTATTTAAAAATAAATAGATAGTTTAATATGTACATAGATGATAATTTTGATAAAACAAGTGAAATAACATTATTTTATTTCAGCACATTTTCATCATATGTTTGAACAAATGAAACTAGGAGTTCCATTCATCCATGCTCTATTGATATCAAGTAAGCATTTTTCAACATCTTATTAAATATAATGAACAATTAGATTAATAGCTTTCAATCCCGAGTTTTTTTTTTTAATTGCTTTTACTACAATACCAAGTTTAATTTATGTTATCTTTATGGTATGTACAATAATATAATAATAAATAAATTATTGAGTTTGTTTCACCACCATCATGGAAGGCCACATTGCGGCTTCAATTCCTCTTTAATCTTTAAAAAATAGTGAAAAACACAAATAATTTTGATAAACACAATGTAAATACAAGAAATAAATATAAACTCGCTTTGCCCACCACTAGGCTGCATAAGGTTAATGTATCACTCAAAGGGCAATGTATACACTTCTACATATTTTTTTTATAATAATAATTAGAATTTTTTAACAAAATCAAGTGTACAATGTTGCCTATGATGAATAAATTACTATGAAACTACAACAAGATTCCCAAAGAAATGCAACAGTTGTCAATAACTAAATTTAAAAATATTGTTAAAAGAAATCTCTGTAAAAAAGCTTATTATAAAATATCGGATTACCTTGAGGACAAAACTGCTTGGAAGGGAATCTGCTCCAACACAAAATCAAAAACAAGACTAATAAATAATTATTGTAAAGTTTCAATACAAAAATGAGCTAGAGTTTCTAATCGCTTCTTTGCTCTAGTGTAAAAAAAGCGAAGCGACCAGGTACTATAAATTTATTTCCTGCACCTATGATTATTTTTTTATTTTTTACTTTTCTAAGTTTTGTACAAGCAAACAATGGAAATAAATGATTTTGTATCTTGTATCTTCAATGTATATCTTTCATTCAATCGAAATTGATAGGTAATTGAACAAGCAATCTTTTAAGTAGATTACTTATTAAATAATTAACTTAACTATATTTTTTTGAGGAGAATATGAGAATCCTACAATCTGTTATAATAATAAATATAAATATTTAATAATAAATAAATAAATATTTCCAAGTTGCCTGTTGACGACAATTTGGTTTGCTATTATGTTACTAATAAAATAAATATATTTTCAGCATTTCAATTTTTATACACAAGCATGTTTGGGACATATTCAGCATACTTATTCTTGAGGACTGGTAAGATGTTTAATAATAGTTTATAAAAACATATAACATAATAGTTCATTCATGTACGCAAATGGTAAAATATTTCTCGTTACGCGGACAAAGGCGCGGTTAAAGAGCGTTTCACAATTCCTTTAATACCGGACATATTTTATCATTTGCGTATGTAACGATATGATTAATAATGTGGCTTTGAGTGGACATAAATGGGATTGTGAAAGGTCTTTATGATTGAAATGAACCTATACTAATAGTATAAAGCTGAATAGTTTATTTGTTTGAACGCGCTAATCTCAGCAACTACATCCATTTTGAATAATTCTTGCACTGTTCGATACCCTTATTACCAAGAAAGCTACTTACGAATATACTTATCACCGCGGGAAAACCCCTAAAACACGGGCAACGCCGTGGCATGAAAATCTAGTTTAAAATAAATATGTTCTCATGTATGTATGTACATACTCGGTAAAAGCCGCGGTCACAATGGAAGCAGGCCGCTTCTAACCGTTATTACTGAAAATCTTTGAGGGACGCATAAGTCCAACAGTAGACGACCTGTTGAAATGATGATACTCGTCACTACCTTCGTCTCGACTTATCCATTACAATAACTTCGAACAGCATCTACAATTAATATAATCAATACATACATTATGATGTTAGCTGCCAACATCTAACTTAATTGCTGTAATGTTCCCAAATAAATGTATAATACTCTTGCAGGTCATTTTGTTGCGCCGCTGGTTGCTCACATGTTCTGTAATCACATGGGATTCCCAAACTTTATAGAAGTTTTCCAGTATCCATCAGCACAGAGAGCTGTTATTATTTTCAACTTTATTCTGGGACTCACTTTATGGTGTTTCATGCTGGAGCCACTCACTGATCCTGAGATTTATGAAAATCGATTGTATTGGGAGGCATAAGGACATTGATACTTGTGGTGAATATCTAGTTATTATAATACATATCCGTGTTTATTTATTGACCTTCATTATTACAAGTAAGAAAAACGGTTGTACATTAATACTGATTAAGTTTTCTTGGAAGTCATACTTAGATAATGTTATTTAATGTGCCATGCATGACTTTATGTATTAAGTACAGTATTTTGTATCGTTGACATAAATATAAAATAAAGATATTATTACTTAGATCAAACATTCTATAATGGTAATTTCACACTGATTATATGTATAAGTGTCCAATAGGTAATAATAATAATACACTTATATAATCAGTGCAAAACTTGTACAAAATGTGTAAACTGACATTGTTTTTGTGGTTCTGTTTATCATGTATTTACCGGAAAACAAAACCGCGATCAACGAACGATAAAAATACATAAATAATTTCGTTATTGAACGATAATATAATGTAACTAATAGTTACATTAAATTACGGTCTTGCTAATTTTGTAATGACACTATCTTGCATTGCTTACGTGCTAGTCAGTTGCTAAGTAATTTTTTATTCATTTAACTTACCCTTATTAATACAATGTTTATCTGGTTTGTTATTTTATGCATAAAATTTAGAAGTCTCTTTATTTGACGAAACGCAACTTTCAATATTTGAAGAGGACAAACGAACTCCATTTAAACTCAAAAAGTTTGCGTTGACATTTATTTTTAATTTACACTCAAGATATGTTTTAAGATATTAGGAAGACTTTTTAATAATTTTATATAATATGTACATACTTATTTGTAAGTAATATAGTAAATTTGCCTAATCAATGAATAAATTAACAGTAGTTTCTAAGGTTCATTAGTACCAACTATACTATGAGCCTTAGGAATATAAAACTTTATCGACTTAAAGTTAGGACTCTTATGTAAAATGTGAAGTACTATTACCTGAATTCACCATTAGCAGTCCGTTATCCTGTTCAAACATTAAACATCAAAACAGGAGATAATGAAATGTTAACTGTTCTCATTTTAATCACACGTTAACTCTATAATAGGTTAACATTACCCCTAACTAGGACATGGAATTGTGATTACATGATTTAATAAATGGTTTTACCAAAGTAATTGATTTGTCTTTAAACATCCCAACTAATCCTACTACTATTATAAAGCCGAAAGTTTGTAAGTATGGATGTATGGATGTTTGTTGCTCTTGCACGTAAAAACTACTGAACCGATTTAAATGAAATTTGGTACACAGAATCTCTAGAGCCTGAAAAATAACATAGGCTACTTTTTACCGCGGGAAAACGTCATTCCGCGGGAAAATACATTATAACGCGGGTAACGCCGCGGGGCACAGCTAGTAGTTTATAAATGCGCAAGTACGTACGAGTATGTTACCTCTGTTATCTGGCCTTATCTTTTCAACCAATTTACGATACATAAACGATACTACACATTCACGAGGGCAAAGCGCCGGTAAAAGCTAGTTTCTAAAAAATATACTCTTAAACATATTATGTCGAGTTTATTAGCACGCCAAATAAAATGAATTCATCATCATCATCATTCTCCTGCCCTTATCCCACATTACGTGGGGTCGGCACAACATGTTTTTTCCTTCCATTTTCCTCTGTCACTCGTCATCTCAACACTCACTAATAAAATAAATTCAGTTAGATAAATAATTTTATTCTCATTATATTTACAAAATAATCTTGATTAGTATAAATGTAACACAAATTAATTAACAACAATTTACATGTTCAGATAGTTTTAAAATTGATACATAACAAATGAATACAACGAACTCATGTTTTGCAGTGGTAAAAGATATCTCGTGATAATTGATATTTCTTAACTATACACCGGGGTAATTGAAAACTTATTCAATCTATGGTATTTTGTTGCCAGTACCTATCCTTGGCTTCTCTAAACTATAAAAGTGGCACTCCTAAGTTTTAAGGCCTTCCAGTGACTGTAAAAGAAAAACCCGAATAAAAAACATATCAACCATTTATTCGTGGTCCCTTATGTTGTCCCATTAATGGGAACACGATACATTTGTATTTTAATTATGGAAGTAAATAATGGAACCACGAAAACACGCTGAATTTATCAGTTGCCCGCACTAATCAAGAAACGATAACCTTAAGTCAATCCAAGCTCAGTTCATTCCGAAACAGTGTTAACATTATGATTGGTGTAGTATTATTGGCTTTGATAGCAGCCGCTTCCGCTGCCTCATACGAATACATCGAATCGAAAGACATCAGCCTGGGAGCCAAATTCGAGAACAGCAAGTACATTGTCTCTATAAGCAATTTCTATGAAGACGAAGCTACCGTACAAGTTATTTTTAAGTTTTGTGTATTTTGAATTTTTATATGGATTTAATCTAATCTGAAATAAACGAATAATAATAATAATAATAATAAGGGAAACTGCGTGGTGTTAAACACAGCTGGGTTTGTCGGTTCTACGAGTTGGCCAATACCGACTAATGTTAATGTCGCAGGAGTTCATATGAAAAACGAGGGGAGTACTCTGGAATTGGTTTTCCCATTAAAAGCTAATGCGGATGAAGATTCGTTTACTTTTAGCTCTCAATGTGATATGTCTTGAGGTTATGTGTGTTTTGGAAATGTCGGACTAAACCCATAAGATATAAAATATTGAGTTTATATAAAGGACAAATGTAAAATTAGATTTTAATAAAAATGTCTATTCAATATACAAATACTAATAATAGCTAATGTAATTATTATTTTAAATTTCATCCAGAACATCCCAGTGTAGGGAAAACATGTTTGTATAAATGTACATAGCTGATTTCAAGAATTTGGCTTTTTATTCTGAAGTACCTATGTATTTAAAAATCTATAGGGTAGACAAAACGATTTGTCAGCCACCGTTTTAATGGCTAAAAAGTAGTTTGGTTGACACTGAATTATGCAGAACTTAGCGTTTCTACTCAATTTTGCTATGAAAAAAGGATGCTATAAATTCTTCTATTCGAACAATAACACACAATACTTTAAATATTTATAAGAGGCAAAGTCACAAAATAGGTAAATATTAACTTTTACACATAATATGACAAACATCAAATCGTTATGCATCAAAATACTTACTATACGTTATCACAAATCTTAATATTATAGTGTGTCTATCTAAACTTTAGAATAACATCATTTAGAGAATAGAATAACCTACAACGAGATAATATTTGCGCAACATCTCACTAAATTTAAACCATAGTACAATTAATTTACATTTTTGTTAAAATGTCATGAACGTTTTTGTTATTTAAAAGTCAGTCTTCCTTTAGCCAAGCCTAATTCCTAACTCAATTATACCTCATTAATTTGGAAACAAAATCTCGAGACGCATTATTGACTATAAGATCAAGATTAACATTAACCAAGATCAATTATGCCGAGTTTTACAGTTAGTATACATACTTCCATATTATAAATACGAAACTCTTGTTTCTCTACGTTTCCGTCTTTTTTTTATTTTTTTATTTATTATTGATAAGCCTTCATTTGACCACAATCTCACCTGATGTAAAGTGACGATGTGGTCTAAGATGGAGCATGAAGGCCTAGAAACGTCTTTACCATTTGATGCTAAAAGTAAAACAAACTGAATGAAATTTGGCAAAGATTTTGCTTGAGTCTCGAGAAACAATGAAGAAGACAGGCTACTTTTTACCGCGAGGAAATACAATATTCCCGAGGAAAGATATATAGCACCTAGACAGATCGTTGCATACCTTGTAGATTCTAAATAGCTGCAACACCATAGATATATCATTCACATGCAGGCACTAGGTGTAGTGCTACGTCTAGGCAAGAATAGATGCATATGAATGTTAGCTAATTTCTTTATTAAAATGGGATTTTATGAGCAACGTTTGACGTGCGAAATGTTACACAATATTTATTGTGAGAAAATTATATTTAAATATTAATACAAGGGCTGCTTTATGCCACGCTACCGACTTTCGTTTCCGTCTCTACCATATTTCTATTTGTAATAAGATAAATAATTTTTTATGGACATCCATGACTGATTTCAATAAAAAAAAACAAATGAGTTTAAGCGTTTCTATATCTTTGTAACAAGAGGCGTTCTCCAAATGAAATTTTACTTTTGGTACCTAAAAAATTTTAATAACTTAAGTTACTTTCGACAGCAATCAATATTAGTTCACCTATAGCGGGTTCTATGTAGGCATTCAAATCTGACTATACAAAACTTTTTCTTTTTAAAGAAACCTTTATTGAGCAGTCGGCAGTTGAAGGAAACAAAAGAGGTTCTGTTCCTTTATCAAACTCAAAAGAGTACCGTTAATGTTCAACGATGAAAGTGTAGATCCGACACAGCGCGCGGCAGAGCCCCTGGCCTCATGGTTGTATAGGCCGGTTTGGAGACGCCGGCGCGGGGGTGGCGTCGAGGTCGCACGCGGTTAGCAACCGGACCAGCTCGTCCGGCGTCGGGCCTCCTTCTGAGGCCAGAGATTCGTCGCATTCTGAAAAAAAAAGTTTTTCATAAGAGCTTGAGCATTGTTTATTTTAGCGCGAAATTCAAGCGAATGAATGAATTTTCAGTAATTCACTGATCATTACGTCAATTCAACGGAAGCCTCGGGCAATTCATTTGCGCAATGAATAGTTACGGATGTAAGCTGATTGGTAATGGAATTGTTCGTCATAACCTTCGGCCAATCAGAATCTAAAATATGTTGAGGCTTTTTTGTGGTACATATATTAGTGCTTAGTCCCGGCGCCCCAGCGTCGTGGACGGCTCAGCAGTATCATGATACTGCTGAGCCGTCCACGACGACAGGGTCTTACTGCTAGTCTTACATCTGCCCGGGTCGCCGGAGCGATGTCTTCAGGGCAGCAAAGAACATTCTGTCCGTATTGTATAACTAACCTGCGCTGCTTGAAGCGCCCGGCTGGGGCTTAGCGGCCTTGTCGATGGGCGCCGTGAGGTCCCACATCTGCACGGCGCCGGAGCGATGTCCGCAGAGCAGAAGCCGCCGCGGACGTAGCGCGCCTTCGCATTCCGCCACAACGAAGCAGGATACCGCTGAACCGTCCACGGAACGGATCGTACAAACTCTGTCAAGGAAGATAAAGCGTCATAATCATAACATAATTTATAGACTTCATCATCTTCCTGACCTTATCCCACATTACGTGGGGTCGGCACAACATGTTTTCTCCTTCCACTTCCCTCTATCACCCGTCATCTCAACACTCACCTCTTTCTTACACATATCATCTTTTACACAGGCCTTCTATTTCCTATTTTCCTATAATTAATAGATTTCAACAGAAGGAATTTTTTTACAAAAATCAAGCCACTTAGAGCATGAATTAGAATGAATAAATGGTTAGTAGATTTGGTCTAAATTACCTAATTCATCCGTAAGTATGAGAACAGAAAACGAAATTTGCATGTGCTAACTTAAATGGCACCATTATTTGTGTTGGATAAAAGACAAGCACATTAAATGATCTTGAGATTTTAAGTTTCACATTGACATATATTTTTAAGTTCTTTTGCTCTTATTGCAGTTGGGCAAAACGCTCAAAGATTATACCTTTTCCCGTTTGATGCGAGTCGGACATAAAGCGTGTCCGTTTCGGGAACGACCTTCTGTATAAATATTTGTTCTTCGTCTTGTTCTCCGTACGGTCCTGAAATAATGGGTTACATAACCAGATATTAGAATAGAATATAATTTATTGGCTAGCCTGAGAAACACGATATTAAGAAATAACTTCTATATGTAAAATATAGTTTGAACACCCCTTTTACTGGATACTTATTAAAATATGATATTTATTTCCCTCAAGAAACATTTTGACTGGATAAAACAATTCAAACGCAAATTTTCCGCCCAACATAAAATTCATAAATAGATTCAATTCAATTTATTTATTTACTTTACATTTTAAATATTATAGCCATAGGGAGTTAATAGTTAGAGTAGGTACATCATTTATACATAAAAATACGTTATTGAGAAAGTAGAACACATCCTGCGTTTACAGACGCATGACATTATGAATGTGCGTCCAGTGGTGCATAAGATTAGGTACCTATATTAATTTATTATATTTTATGTTATTAATCGTACCACAATCATTGTGAGCTTGCGCAGTGGGCGCCTCTAGAGCTAATACGTTGAAAGCTGCCTTCGGCGTGGTCCCGGGCTGCGTGGATATCATGCCGCGGAACCGAGTGACCCTCCAAGATCTCACGTGGTTGTATTCACTGCACACTGATATCAAGTAGTTTTCTGATAATGAAACCTGCAAATTGGATTTTGGATTATTTTTTCCTTATTCTTCAAATTGTGTGTGAGAGATCAAGTGTGCAGTGTGTTCTGCAAGCACTATCTGGTCTGGGTGTTTAATATGTACCTCTATAGTAAAAAAATATCTATGTAAGCCTAATATATGAAGTATATCAGATGTCTAGTACTAGTGACACAAGCTCAGAGCTTACCAAGACGTTGTTGTGTGGATTGTCCAAAAATATTTATTTATTCATTCTTGAGCATATTTCTACGATGGATGCGTTTGGCAAATATTGTATGTCTTTTATGACGATAACAGGCCAAAAACTCAAGAGAGGCACGTAAACTTATGCTACGTTTCATTACCTTTAACTGTAAATACGCCTCGTTTTAACTAACCAATGTTTAGTCATCGTCATAGGAATTAAAACAGTTCATTGGCCGAGGGATCTGTTGTGTTATATCTATTAAAACCGGGCATTGTAAAGTCAAACTTAATTTATCTATAAGACTAGAGCGGCTCTCTCATGAGTTAAAGTCTAATTACCTCATATAGATAGGACCAATATGTAAATTGACAAATATATTTAACCCATGTTATTTTCGGTATCTCATAGTAGAATAAACTAGATATATATTTTATTTTTATAAGCGTAGGAGTCGATAGCGTCACACAGCCCACATCTCCCTCAACATCTCCACAACAATCACTCAACAAATAGCCCTCTCAAACCTTATTGTAAAATTTCTGAACAAAAATGAGCTAGTTAATTGCTTCTTTGCTCTAGTGGTAAAAAAGCGAAGCTACCAGATTATGATAAATTTATATCCTCTTTAATTATCTACCTATGTTCAATTTGTTTATGTTCTTTTTGTATTTTTGACTTTTCTAAGAGTTGTAAATCAAACAATGGAAATAAATGATTTTGTTTGTTGAAACAATTCTAGTGTAAAAACGCTATTAGTAAAACTGACCTTGGCTATAGGGCTCTGGTGCACAGTGAAGGTCTGGAACAACTGGGGTCCGTGGCCGACAGTCTCAGGATGTTGTACGATCACACGCACCGCCCCACTTCGAGTGCCGTATGCGATTTCTATCCAGTTTCCACACAGATCTGCAAAGTACAAAAATAATTTAACTTGGATGCAGAGAAAAATAGGTGGAAAAGAACAATTGTTAACAGCGACTTGTATGGGTCGCTTGATTGAATTTGGAACGAAATTTGATTGGATGAATATTTTGAATAGGTATTTAAGACAATAATATGTATCAATGAGTATGGTATATAAGGAGTATATCTACATAAAAAGTCAATAGGGTAATCAAAAATAAGTCAATCAAATCAACAATTCAAACAAAAAAAATTAAGTTTGGATGGCTGAAAACGTTGAAACTGCAAGTTTGTGATAGTAATGTTATCTATATAAATAAAAATGTATTGTTGTTCGTTAGTCTGATTAAAACTCGAGAACGGCTGAACGGATTTATCTTATCATAGTCTTGAAATGTTCGTGGAGGTCTAGGGAAGGTTTAAAAGGCGAGAATAAATCGAATAGTTTCCGGGAAAAAAATTGAATAAAAACCCGTGCGAAGCCGGGGCGGGCCCACTAGTTTCAAATAAAATATTTTAAATAAATCCATTCAGAGCACCGCTCGCGCTTCGAGTGAATGTTCGTCGCGTTGCTGACCACTGCCGCCAAAACCCGTCAATCTCTTCATATAAATAAAAAAATCAAATCAAATCAAAAAGTTTATTTGTATCTTAAAAAAACATTATACATATTCAATAAATGGAAAAATAAAAACCAAACAACAAAAACAAAAATACATTAATAAATATGAAATATAAATAATTCAGATACAAAAGGGTGCCAGCTCAGCTTTTGCAGGTTTTGCAACCGGCGCTGGTATTCTGCTGGGGCCAATGGGACCGATTCACATGGTTTAATTATTTATTTCAAGCGTAGTGTTACAATTACAAACCATACAATAATTTACTAAAATAAGGGAGGAAAATAAAATAAATTTATACAAATCAAATTAAATAACATTACTTATAAAGAAAAGAAAAACAACATGGTGCTCAACAACAACATATCATGCTTCGGATTGATCCCGAAGCCACAAACACAGCCTCGCGAGATCGGGATTGCAATACTAATTCTTACATAACACACATACTTCAGCTTGATTAAAGATCAGAAGCCCGCTCTCAGCCCGATATGGGTCGGAAAGAGTTTTATAAATACATAGGTACTAACAACAGTCCGAACGCCGCCGCTCAAACCAATGTTGTTAGCCAGACAGCTGCAAACGTATAATATGTAACTGGCTCGGAAACACAGGTCGCATTTTGAATTCTTTAAACATCGCAAATCGTGGAAGCTTACCATTGAATAATAACTGGGGACTTTAAAAAACATTTTCGTAGTAATTTCATGGTTCCTAGAATAGCTAAAGTTATAAATTAACTAGCGGCCCGCCCGGCTTCGCACGGGTTATTATTCAAAATAGTTTTCCCGGTAATCATTCGAGTTTTTTCTCGCCGTAAAAACCATCCCTAGACTTTTACGAGCATTCAAATAATAATTGGCCAAATTGGTACAGGCGTTGTTGAGTTATGCGCTTGCCAACACATTTTACGATTCATTTTGAGAAGATAAACAAAGAGGTACTTATTATTTACTAATGGAAAGACTAATCGATGAGTCATAATTATCTAATCTATGGTAGTTTCAATATTCATTGTTTGATGCAAATTCTTATCAGGTATATTATCGAAAAATGCTACACATTATTGACAAAGCCCGATATTTCCAAAAGTATTATAAGTTTAAATAAAGGAGGTATAATCCAATTTTATATGAGTTATTGTATAAAGTATTCTAGATTACTGTTAGGTAGATTGTTGATCATTATCTTTAATGATGACCTTATTGGCTCGGTGGGCGAAGGTCCTCCTGTGGCACAGGAGGTTGCGGGTTAGATTACCAAAGTGGAAACTGATTTTGTACGATCTCAATTTGTGGTTTTCTGGTTTGGTGTTTTCTATGTATCATAATGTATGTGCCACTTAACAAAACACAAAAATAAAAGTTAGTCTATAGTAACTATGATTGACTAAAATAAAACTAAGCTGCTTAGTGCGAGCTGAGATCGTATGGTGGCTTCTTCTGACATTTTTTCCCAGGATATTGTATTATAGTTGCTAGGGATTTTAACTTAAATTAAATTAGGAATAGTAACTATAAATTTATGTACGTAATAAGTTTTTTTTTCAAAACCATTTTTTGAATTATTCAGCGGAAACAAAATATTTTTCCGGTAAAAAACTAGCATTTAGCTTCCCTCGATAAATGGGCTATCTAACATTGAAATAATTTTTCGAACCCGACCAGTAGTTCTTTGAGATAAGCGCGTTCAATTTAACAATCCAACTCTTCAGCTTTATAATTAGTATAGATCACTTACTTGTCTTAGGAGTCAGGTACACGGATATTGCTGTAATAGGTTCCTGAGTGGGATCCTTGTATAGCTGCGTGACGAGTAGGTCGTTGTCCTTCATTCGAAGAGGGAATTTCTGCATATCTAAAACCATATTATAAATCAGATAAAAGTGCATTATTACGCAGAGCATTGTGTTGAAGTTATTTTTTAATGCGATACTTTTTACCTGGATAGGCAATGTAACAAATCCGTCATCTTTTAAAGCTATCAGCTCATCCAATACCATTCATACGAATAGGAGTTTATGTCTAAGAATAACACGCAAATCATATAATATAAAAGTCAAACCACAGATATACATTTACCTATATAGATAACGCAACTATCACAATTTGTATTGAAACCAACTTTTGCCTGTATTAGTGTAAGTCGAAGTGCGCGACAGTTTCGCTTGTTCCTATATTTATTCACACACAAAGTCAGATCGAACGTCCAATGCAAGCGGCCGCAACGTCATGTGTGAATATCATTACTATTAGTTAAACTACTATTTTACCCCTTTCCTTTTTTGCGAAAGGGGTTGTTACAAGGAGAACGAATAAAAATGTGGCTACAGCAGCGCAGCCCATGGACGCTTTAAACATCAGATAAATCACTTACCTATATAGTTAATAGCTCCTGTAGCTGTTCCCAAGAGAAGGAACGAGCCCGCAGTATCATAAGTCGTGAGATGAGGCACATCCTGGGTCTGCCAATGCTGTGTGCTGGTGTGCCAAACCCCAGCTTTGCTGCGGCTGCCGGCACCGCTAAGGGCCACTAGCTGAGGTCCTACGAAGAGTAGGTGCTCTACGCGAACGCCGAGGTTGAATGTACCTGTAAATAGAAATTGAGGATGATTGTAGGGTATATTATACGACATTGTATAGCTTTTATTGGACTAGCTGTTCGCCCGCGGCTTTGTCCGCGTAATAATTGATTTTCGAGCGGTAAGAAGCAGCTTAGGTGTTATTCTGATTTTTTAAGCTATATTATGTGAAGTTTCACCAAAATCCATTCAGTAGTCTTTGAAAGAGCAAAGAACATACACACATGCTTACATAATTTCGCGTTTATTATACATATTAGCAGGATATTATGGGAACACATAATTAGATTAATACATAGTTTGAGTTGGCCTATACGTTTTTAATTAATAATAAATTATTTATTTGTACAATAAAACACAGTAATACTTTTGTATTAAAAAAGCAAACAATAAAAACCATGTATGTACAAAAGGCGAGCTTAACACTAAAAAAGTTTTCTGACAGCAAACCTTGTCATTGTAATATGTGCTAATAGATAGGGTTGACATTCATTGTTAGTCATGCCCTTTCTACTAAATTATAAATCGTAGATAATGTCTAAACTATATCACCTATCAGATATTACCCAAAAAACCATGGAAGAAATTTCACGCGCTTTACTTTTATCT
This sequence comes from Gymnoscelis rufifasciata, assembly GCA_929108375.1. Lineage (NCBI taxonomy): Eukaryota > Metazoa > Arthropoda > Insecta > Lepidoptera > Geometridae > Gymnoscelis > Gymnoscelis rufifasciata. Next base: position 4,640,083 of record OV815320.1, read on the forward strand.
CTCAATAAATCAATAAATACAATATAATAATGATAGAATCTCTTACAAAGAAGCTTTTTAAAGACTGCCGAACCGGTTCCCTATGTGTCGAGAAAGACTATAGTCTGGCGGACCACTAGCGAATCCCAACCCAACATACAATACAATACAATACTCTTTATTGAAACACATAAAAATATATAATACAACAGAACAATGCTTAAGAACTAAATATTAAATAATAGTGTAACAATGGGCGGCCTTATCACTAAAAGTGATCTCTTCCAGACAACCTTTGGATGGACTGGAGAAAAACTAAAAACGACGGACGTTGCAAATTGATGAAATAATAAAAAAAAGAAAAATGTAATGATAAATAACATGACATTAGTTCCTTTCGCGTTGTTTCGACTGCAAGGACCAAAAAGTCTTACCGTTGGAATAAAGAGCCACTTACCGATCAGGGTCCGCCGAACAGGTTCGCTATGGGTCGAGAAAGCCCATAACCTGACAAGCGGGCCACTAGCTACGCCCAACATAACATCAGTTCCGCTCGCGTTGTTCCCACTACTGGTCCCACCGCCAGTCTTTGCGTTCAGTGCTATCCTCTCGATCACCGCTTCTTGGACAGGGGATTGGAAGACTACGTACCAGCCGCATGAGTCTGTTAATCTGGAAGAATTTTCTCATCAAAACCCATACTCTCCTATCTCATTAAATCATCGTAGAATCATGAAAGTTGGCATGAAGCAACGCCTTATAGCACTAATGTAGCACACATTGCATTAGAAATTAGTAAGTAGTCCATCATCAAACATAGCGGAATTTGGTGCTGTCATGCCCGAGACTTTCTCGATGACCAAAAAGAAAGATAGATATATATAAAACCAATTTTGCAGATTGCGTTGACTAATGCATCATCAGATAGACTTCGCTTCAACTGATATCCCTAGCATTTCGTGGATGGGTTAGGATTGAATGACTGAAATCATATCTGAAAGTATTCTTTAGCTGGTAAAAATACGATTATTCGCCGCTATACGTTAGTCATGAGTGTTCTGAAAATTGTGTTAGTAGTACTTTATGAAGGCTTGGCCTGCCGCCAATATTTCTCAAATTGAAGGAAGGAAACTATATATTTTAATTTATAGCCAAATAAATACAATATGTTAGTAATCATCGTAAAGAAAATTACAACGTATTCTCGTACCTATATCCGGTCACGAAATGCGTGTAAGCCACAGCGATCCAGTTGTGATGTGCCTTTATTGTTTGTACTTTAAACGTAGAAGCTGTAACAAAGAGTACCTTTTACAAACGAAAAAAAGATATTTGTTGTTATTGTGTAGGTCTAATACGTACTCTCTGGTGGTCTGATGCCTTTATTGTGACAGTCTGCATTACCCAATGAAGCTGCTCTTGAATGACCTCTACCGCATCGACTGCAAGAAAACAGTTTATTAAAACTTTCGACCTTATATCATAAACCTTTGTTTAAGTACTTTTGTAGCAAAAGATGAACGATTTTTAGTCTGAATTTCCAAAACATATGAATTAAACGCTGCTTCCGAATATTTAAATAACGATAGCAGAAAAAATAATATAACAGATCAGAAAGAAGGTGAACAATTATCTATAAAATTTTACAGGTTAGTATGTGGTTTAAGACCCAAAACTGGTAGGGTCTTAATTGTTTTCCATAATAACAGGTAATTCTAGTTCTTATCTTAGTCTTATCTTAGATTATACAATAAACAGTTTCAATCAATAAATATAAATTTTGTTTATTGTTAAGATCAGGTGGTTGTGGCTTTAGATAAACAAGTAGGTAGATAGATTGTTTATGTTCGATTCTTAATGATAAACTTTTAATCCAGTGAGGTATTGTTCGTTTTATGTTCTTATTTAGTTACCTTAGCTGATCTTGCGAGGGTATTCTACCGACAGTCCTAAGATCCAGTGAGGAATTTCGTGAATGCGTCCTGTTTGAAGCCACATCGGAGTTTGAAGCCGTTGAGTTTTTCCTGGAGCAACTGTTTCCACTCCTCCCATTTCCATTTCCACTGGGGACACTCACTAAAAAATAAAGTAAAATCTAGATAAACTAGACTAACTAATTGACTAACATACAAAATAAAAAAATGCGATAAATTGAGAACCTTCTTTTTAACCCCCGACTAAAAAAGAGGGGTGTTATAAGTTTCATGTGTCTGTCTGTCTAAGACATCATAGCTCCCGAACGGCTGTAGCGATTTCAATTTAGTTTTTTTTATATGACTTTGGTGCGAGTGTTCTTAGACATGTTTCATGAAAATCGGTTTGGCCGTTTAAAAGTTATGGGGGTGAGAGTGGGGAAGGAAAACCGAAAATCTGCAAATATACACTCAAAAGAAAGCGCATCGCGTGCACATTACAAAATACTATGGTGTTTAACTTTTAAGGAAATGAAGGCATAAGAATCGGGGTTGTCTTAAATTTTAAATTTACTTTTACATTTTAGACAATAAGGTTATTTCATCATCTGTTTTGGATAACCCATTCATCAAAAGAGTCAACAGGCTTAATTTTACAAAGAATATAAATTTCCGGAAATTCTTATACCGCTGGTTTTTATTTTAAGGTTGCTAAATTATTTTAAGGTGAAGCCTATTCCTTCTTTCAAACAAACCCTAAGAGCTCTAGTCACTGTTACTCGCTTCTTATTTCGCTAATAAAATAAGTTTAAATCTTTTAGTTTAATATTGGCTATTATACTAAAAGATTTAAACTAGGAGTTGAAGATTTGAATAATTTTTAATCACATTAGAATGATTGAAATCCGTATATATTTTAAGGTTTGATTTTTAAATCCTCTGATATTGGCTAACTAATTTTCAAAGGTATGAAAATAACAACAAACAGAGCTTATCTAACAATTGAAAAAACATCCATAGTAGTATTTTTATTCCAAGTCAGACAAGTTGCATTATAGCTAGACTCACTGTCTGTTGTAGGTTTTGATTTGAGTGACAAATGGCATTCAATGGCAGTGACTGTATACAAAAACGAATTTACTACTTATAACATCAATTTAATAAAACAACTCGAGAAAGAATGTAAGGATGACTATTCTAGAAGACTTTTCTAAGTGTAACATGATGTTTGTCTCTGGAATATATGTGCATGATCTTCATTGTTACTACAAAAAGATTGTTTAGCACCATTTCTTAGTATAAACTATATTGGTCTGATTCAGGAGTGATAATGGAATTTGAGCAAATCTTTTGATTACTTTATCAAAATGTTTGGATGGATTATTTACATTACTGTTACTGTTGTATTATCATGTATATCATAAAGTCATCAGTTTGTCCACTGATAACAATATTTTTATGATTAACAAAGAAAAGTGTGAATCTCACCATTCAAAAAGCTTTCCAAGTAAAGGTAGCATTGCTCATTTTGCCAGTAACCTATAGTGAAATGGTATTTGTAAATATAATTGAAAGATAAATGATGTATGTTAAAAAAGGCAACATTTAGGAGCGTAACACAAAATTTTACTGAGTTACCTATTATTTTTAAAATGAAGTGACACCAATGTATACCTCTATAAACAGAAAAATCCCTTTCAAGAACTTAAGGTAATTGTTACCAAGAGAAACATTTTTCTAAGCATTATATTATCATTGAAGAAGCAAAGCGGGAATCAGGAATTCTACTATTTTAACCAGTAATTTGATGCCTAAAAATGATGCCAATTGTGCCAGATAACACTCAGAAAATGGTATAAAGATATTACTTACATGGAGGTGGCAAATATCCATAAAATAGGACATCACCACAAGATGAGTGATTCACCTCATCACACAAAGCAAGTCTTCTACTCAATGGAGTAATTCCAAAATAATCACATTCATGCTTCAAAGATTTTATATTAACATTGTTAAGATCAATGTCTCTTGTCCGCAAAAAATTTAGTATAAGTCCAAACAGGTTTGGATCTCTATCTATAAATATTGCACCAGTATCATCTCTGACTGTAGGAATCCTGCCACTTAGTAGGGCTGTGAAAAATGTATCAGGAACCCAGGTTAAAGTGTGCCATGATGTAGCAAACCTGTAAAGTTGTAATACTGAATTTTAACTGTATTTTAATAAATATGTTATTCCCACTTTGTTGCTCTACGTTTTCTTGCAAAAAGCAAAAAAGTTGTCTAAGTGCAAAAAGCAATGTAATAAGCCTAGAATGTCATCTTCAGACGAAACATAAGTTTAGCTGAAACATTATGCTCTAAACACACAATAAAAGCTTATTAAAAGGCTCTTTTTAATAATTAAAGTAGGTTACAACAAACTTTCGCTCTTCAATCAAAATATTACGGTAATTTTAAGACCATGTACGTAACTTTCTCATGTGAAATATATATAGGAAAGGCGACTATAAATGTATACAATTTACCTTGTGCCGCCGACGTTCAATGTGACAATTTCTTGATAATTCGTCATTGTTATTTACAATAGTTTTACAAATTTAATTTCAGAAATTAAAATATTTGTTTATTTTTCTCACAGGTTCATCATTTTTGTGTTGTGTTGTGTTGTGGAAATTGAAACGTCAACAACAAATTTAATATCCAACCGACAGTGACAATAGCAATAGTGACAGCATTCACAGCATAGTGGCGTCACCGCGTCAGATCAAAAATGAGGATTCGGTGCGGAAGGCTGTGGAAGCACTTGCGGAAATATGCGGTGTACATATACAGTGTTGCCAGATTATCTTGAGTCATTCACTTCAAACTCAGCCTGGTTATTCAAACTGCGTTAGCTACTCTATTTACCTACCAACGCAACGTTTTGCGTTTTATAAAATAAATAAAAACAGGTATCACAAAGTACACACACACACAGACACCCTTGCACACTAACACACACACACACACACACATACACTAGTTTTACACTATCATTCCTTTTAAAATATCTTAGCAGCATAAATTATTATTCCTAAGTTTAATTAATTTGTGTTAAGTTAGTTTGTTTAATGAATTTTTTTTTAATTTAACTTTCCTTTGTTATCTTTTTTTTTTAAGTATGTTTAGTTATAAGTCTTTTTTATCAGAACATGTCAGTATGTCAAAAATTCACAAACTAGTTATAATAGGTAACACTAAGATAATTTATAGCCATGGGGGAGAGCGTTGAGATGGCAACGCAGTTTTTTAACTTTTGCTGTCCCTCCGTTCACGACTGTAACATAAATGCAAAAAAATGTAACTGGTTTGAATAAATTTACTTTTACTTTTTTTTACAATAAAACTTATTAGCAAAGCGATCAAATTATGGGCATTAATAACCAAGTGAGCGAGATCGAGAATGTGGTTGATTACTTTCGCCCTCTCGTGTTCTATGACTCGCGGCGCGACCGAAAATTTGACACAAAATGGAGTGACAATGACAACGGGGCCAGGCGAGGCGAGACAAGGGGACAAGAGCGCACCGTCCACGTCCACACTCTCGCACTTGCGTTCCTTCGTGTAGCCTCATGGAGAGTATGGTTGGGGCTTTTGAGGGGACTATGAGAGAGTTACATTTTAGATACATAAGATAATAACTGGTTAACATGCCAGTCCAAAGTTAAGATTGGTTTAAGAAAATATGACAATATGAAATAAGACGCTATTTTATTTATTTATTTTTAACCAGTAGGTATGAAGTAATATATAACTGAAAAAGTAAGACACCTAGAAATAATGAACAGTACCTACTGTGTGATTAACAGCGACCGCAACGGCAACAGGAATGAGCGGAGCAGACAGATTGAAAGCATTATTCCAAAAAAACAACTCAGGGAATGCTTTCCTGTCGACAAAAAAATAAGTACATACAATACCGTTCCTCTGTTATATCGATTTCTATCAATAAGGTTATCTTATCGTGACCTAGTCTTATAAATACCAAGCTATAATCATGCCATTCAATATCGAGATGTAATTCATTAAATACCTATCAGGTCAGAATTATGATAATACCTAGCTAAGAGGCAAGAGTTATGCCTACATACGATTTAATTATATCGGCCAATAACTTTCTAGTAAGCAATAAAGACAATTGAATGATTTTCAATTCATCAATCTGATATACCTACTTAATATAATAGACATACACACATAGATATTTTTGAAGTGAAACTTCTATAGAATCGTTGTGAAACTGACCGTTGAAACCGGATGAAACGGAAATGGAAATAAGATTGGCTTACCTGTCGGGTAAGCCAATCTTAAACGCTAACAAGGTTAAGCAGCCTGTGGGCGACGCCAGTACTTGGATGGGTGACCGCCCGAACAAAATCATTTGTATAGTAGTATTTTTTTTTTGTTTTTTTTTTTATTCTTCTTATTCTTTTGTCGATTTACTGAAGTTTCACTTCTCTCGTGTGTGAATTGCGCACACAACTTTTTTTATGATATATATTAAACACCCAGACCGAGGAGAAAGAGCTTGCAGAACATAAAGCACTTTAACCCTCGGCGGGAATCGAACCCACTACCTCTTGCGCCGCAAGCGGACCCTCGCCCACCAAACCACTGAGGCAGATTGTTTCAAATAACCATGTGAGTATTGATTAAAGCATATGTGGCGTTGTGTATTATAGTGTCCAAAGACAAGCTTGCCTACTGCTGCCGAGTGGGTGAGCAAAAGGAAATCAAACAGATGAGCGGCGCCGTAACGCGTTACGTACAGTAGCGGTTACGTCTTAGATCAACGAGTTTTTATTAACCAGTGCATAGTTTACCCTGTGCTAAAATGTATTTCTTAACATACGCTTGGTTAAAAGTTGGAATAATGTAATAAAAAGTAAAGTTTAGTTGGTTTATTGTTTGGAGGGTATATTTTTATCGCTCCTTTGTAATTTTTATATATTCTATTCTAATTATTTAATAAGCCTGTTAAGTAATAATTACTGGGTTAATTTTTTAACAACATTACTGTTTTAATATGTAATATTTATGTTTAAATACTGTTTATCGACTGGGGGAAGTTCACAATAAAATAATAATTATTGGTTAAGGTTGTAACTAAATGTAGTGCTTATGTATTATACTCTCTGCTCTTAGACGTAGTGCTTATATACTCTTTGGTTGTTACCATGTTATCTAATAAATATAAATAAATATTTCCGGACTACTCACACAGCATCACCCAACCCCAAACTAAGCAGAGCTTGTACAATGGGTGTTAGGTGACTGATATACTACATAGTTAAATTTTTTTTTGTAATAACATACATATGATACATAGAAAACCCGAAACCAGAAATTGTAGATCGTACAAAATCTGGTCCCCCGGCGGGAATTCAACCCGCAACCTCCTGCGCCTGAGGCGGACGTTCGCCCACCGAGCCACAGAGGTCGTCGATCTGTATGTAAACCGTTATTTTCCGAAAGTTAACAGATCTAAGTAATTTTTTAATTTAGCCCTGGCAATATTCCTTGAGAGAGACGTGTCCGTCAAAAAATTAAAAAGTCAATCCCCCTTGAATTTTGGTTTCAACACGTAAAACGTTTTAAAACGTAGTGATTATATACTCTCTGTTTGGTTTGTTGGAACTTGGAACTCATGTATTGCATGAAAATTTATTATTTCGTGAACATATAGGGAGGTTAGGTTAATTGAACGGCATAGACATGCCTTCCACCGCAACCGCAAAAAATAATGATGCCCGGAAAAGGGAGATATTCCATAATACAGCCGGCGTTAGCACCCTCATCACAGTTACTGTGCTTGCGCTAGCTTGGCTGGCCGGCTTTGCCTCCCGGCTCTTCGCTGTTATACGTTTTGAAAGTATCATTCATGAGTTCGATCCATGGTAAGATATTACTTGCACAGTATAGTGTCAACATAATTGTATGCACTTGCCTACTCACAATATTATTTTTAGGTTCAACTACCGCTCCACTGCTTACATGGTTGAGCATGGATTCTACAACTTCCTTAACTGGTTTGACGAGAGGGCCTGGTACCCTCTTGGTCGTATTGTTGGTGGAACTGTATACCCTGGTCTTATGATAACATCGGGTACAATTCACTGGATTCTGCACTCTCTAAATATTCCCATACACATTCGGGATATTTGCGTGTTTCTTGCCCCAGTCTTCAGGTATGTCATAAGACTCATAAAAGCAGTTCCTTTTTAAAATACTTGTACTTTTACTTAGTCCTGTAATATGAATTTCTTACTTTTGCAGTGGCTTGACAGCTATATCTACATACTTATTGACATCAGAGATATGGTCCAGAGGAGCTGGGTTGTTTGCTGCTTGTTTCATTTGTATGGTTCCCGGCTACAGCAGCAGATCTGTGGCAGGCAGTTATGACAATGAGGGCATTGCCATCTTTGCTCTGCAGTTCACCTACTTTTTATGGCTTAGAAGTGTAAAGACTGGTTCAATTTTCTGGTCAATTTGCACAGCCCTTTCATACTTTTATATGGTAAGAAATAATACTATTCAGAATTCAAGTCTAATAAATAATTGTTCAGCAATAGTGCAATAGTTATTATAATAATTATATTATTATAATAACTATTGCATGCTAAGTTCTTTACCTGAAATTTGGATACTGTAGCTTAGCAGATTATACTCCTACTAATAAAAAAATGTCAAAGCATGCCTCACTTTTTCTTAAAATTTTTTCATTGTCAATCTCATAAGCCTTTTAATTAATAAAAAATATCTTATTTTACTTTTTCTTTACAGGTGTCTGCATGGGGTGGCTATGTATTCATTATTAATCTGATCCCACTCCATGTATTTGCACTGCTCATCATGGGACGTTTCTCACAGCGACTGTTTGTCAGCTACACAGTCTTCTACATTGTTGGACTGCTGATGTCAATGCAGATCCCATTTGTGGGTTTCCAACCTATCCGCACTAGTGAACATATGGCTGCTTCTGGTAAGGAAATAATTTTATAATTTCATACATCATAATGTTTAGTTACAAAGGCATTATCAAATGTCTAGTTTTGATAATAAAATGCAATATTGATATTTGCTTTCAAATAGTATTCAGTAATTCATTAACTCATCCACCTTAAGAACTAATAGTACACATAGTTTCCTAAGAGGTACCTAGTACATCTGAATTCTCATAAGCGGCTTATTAGGTGCCTTGTCAAATCTATTAATTAAAAAACATTTATATATTGTAAGACAAGAATATCTATAAAAGCAGCAACCATATAGACTATAATCTTCAAATGAACTGGTTTTATGCATCCTAGAATTGTTATATACATATACAACCCATTGTTAAAAAACACAGCTGGATGATTTAAGATTATGGTTGTTAATCTCCATAGGTACATTTTTGTTAGGTCTCATTTCTTATGCTCATTTTATTGGTTTCATAACCTTTTATCAGCTAACTCAAATTACCTCTTGTGTACATAGTTAAACACTATTAAGTTGCTTGTACCCATGTTATGGCATTGATAAGCTTTTTTGGTACCACTAAGTAAAAACTTAAACTATTATTATCAACAAAATTAATTAATTTCCATTTGAAATTTGGACTGTATTTCTAGTAGTAAAAACAGGTTTTTGAAACAAACAATGTACAAACATTATGATGTTTATAACCAAAGCGGATTATGATTGATACATTTTGATATTTGAGTAATGTAAAACAAATAAAATTCAAGGCTATACAAATACAATTACCATACCCAGCCACCTGCGCACAACGGTTGTGCACAATTCACACAACTGTATAATTTATGATAAAACAAATCTTCTGAAAACAATAATTCCATGTCAAGGTAGCACTATTCTAGAGAATATAAATTAACAGATTGAAGTCCCATGGACAAAATTAAAGTGCTATACTCACAAAAAAAAAAGCTATTGTCTAGTTCTAGAAAGTATCTTATCTGGCTACAACACAACATATGTGCGAAAAATTAGCGAAACCTATGGGTGGTTCTGAATAAATAAGTAGTTAATTTTGCTATGCAGTTAAAATAAATAAATATTTTCGGACACTCCACACAACAACATCTAGCCCCGTGGTAAGCTCTTAGCTTGAGTTATGGGTACTAGACATCTGATATACTTAATATAATAGACATACATACAAAGATATTTTTTAGTATACATATTAAACACCCAGACCAAGGAGAAAGTGCTTGCAGAAAATTCAAACACTTGACCCCTCGGCGGGAATCGAACCCGCTACCTCTTGCGCCGCAAGCGGACCCTCGCCCTCCGTGCCACTGAGTTGTTGCTGAGTTATTGTGTTTATTGCTAATTTCACACGTAAAGCGATGGCTTTCGCTTGAATAAAACCAAATCGATCTGTATGTCTCGTTCAGCTACTAGTTTATTACAATGCAGAACCAGAAACAGAAATATTAAACTTATTAAATTTAAGAAAAAAACGAAAAATAACATTAGTGCAAGAATTTGTTACGTAGAGGGGTTGTGCCAGAAGAGATAGCAGTATCTCGTTTGCTTAAAAACCTAACAAAATACTCGTAATCGATCATTAATTTTGAATTTAATATTTCTGTATACTCTGCTAAAAGTAAAACATACTTACTAGTAAACATTTTTTTTGAAAAAATCACTCATATTTTGTTTGCAGTTTTAATATGTTTCTCCAATATCTCAGGAGCTACTAGTCCGATAAAAAATATTTTAGTTTCATATAAAGGATGTTATCACGGGAAAATACGTAGTTGCCTTGTTTTAAGGATGTTTCTCAGGAGCGTCGTATTTTCTTTGGTAACAGCCTACATCGTCCTCAATAAATGTTCCGAAAACGAAATACTTTTTTTAATCGCACTAGTAGTTACTTAGGTATATATGAAATGGTAAAATCCGCGTAAACTCTGATAAAACTTGACGTAACGCTCAGTCAGGTAACTGAATAAGTTTTAATGCCTGTAAAATCATTACTACTTTATATATTTTATTAATAAAAACTTATTTAATGAGTCATTTCATTATATAAAATATGCACATACCACATTATAATGAAATTCGTGAAAAATAACCTGTTATATTTTTTTTTATAAATTTAGAAAAGAAAATTTTAACAAATAATGCATTGCAAAATGAAATTAAAACTAGGTTTTGTCGAAGGGCAAAATTGGCATCTATCGAGCTAAACGTTTTGCTTCTTTTTTTGGTCTAATTAAAAACAACAAAAGTTTATTTCCTTTTAATTATAAGACTCAGGTCACACCGAGAAGCGACGCGGCGGACATTTTAAGATAGCGGTACAAATAATATAACCTTACTTACTAAACAAAAAGATACAGGCTTCATTGCCCGAATCCGAAATCCCTGCGCCTCCAGATGTTCTGGCCTCTTTATTACCATCGCATCGCTGTATAGTTTCTGAGGATTTACCTTACTGAGTAGGAATGTCTATACATAATGTTTTCTAATAAAATCCTTTGCTTCAGGTGTATTTGCGCTCATTATGGCAGTAGGAGCATTGAAGTACCTTCACAGTTTGAACCCTAAGGGCCAATGGAAACAGCTGCTTATTCTCTGCGGTATCGCGGCGGCCGGGGCAGTTTTTCTTATGGTCGTTCTTTTAACCTATATGGGGGTTATCGCTCCGTGGAGTGGAAGGTGTGTATTTGGGTTTATTGTGATTTATATTTAACTAATATTCGTTTATTTAATAGGATTTATAAAAGCATCCCGTTGGCCATTGCATTAAAAAAAAACCTTATATATTATATTTATTGCCTTATGCTTATGTATATATTCCCTAAAGACAAACTAGCATTAAACACGAAATGTTCTAATATTTGAGTCACATAACTTTGTGGAAATTTGTTATGACAGTAAAATATCACTCCATTCAATTGATTTTTGTAAATAAGTTTTATATCCATGTCTTCTTGGAAACTTTTTCGAATGTGTATTATCATGGTTACTGAATGGAATTTCATAAAAATGGTTGATATCACCCCACCACAAATCTCTATAGATAACTTACGCGCCTTTTCATTATAACTAATGCTTAATAAAAGAAAAGATTAACAAAAAAACATTTCCGGACAATTCACACAACAAACACTCAGCCCCGTGCTAAGCTCTAAACTCGTGTTAAGGGTGCTAGACATCTGATATACTAACATAATATGACACATATTCTAAAGATATTTTTTATACATTATACATTTTTGTAGCCTAATAGGTCTCATGTTCTCAGGTCTCAGGATTATCTTTTCGCAGATTTAGTGTAAGCATTATCATTTTAGTTATTCTTCTCCTATGGTGTATCTGAACTATGGATCTCTTAATATTAAGAAATAGAAAAAACATGGAAATTAAAACAACCACAACCAAACAAATCTTTTAAAACACATTTTATAACACACTTTTGCAATAAAACATAAGTTTTGCTCAAAACAAAATCAGTAAACAAAGCAAGCTTCAATTTATTAACGGACTATTAAAAAGGTCACCTATTTGACCTATAGTGTCAGATTTTAATCTTATTAGGCGAGACAACTACTTACATAAAAAATATGTATTTTGTTAGACCATCCAAAAATACTGGACACGCGTTATTTTTGCTTTATTCATCTAAGTCCCTGATTGATGGGGCTTGCGGCATCACCGCGAGGTATAAAACATACCTTATCATGACGTTACGCGAAACTTCAATGCACTGGAACATATTCAATTTTCGTTTGCGAGAAAAAAAAAAAAAAACTTTTACTATTATTTGTAATAAACGATTTTTTTTTCTCGTATTGTCTTTATTAGAACAACATCTAAAGACGTGTTCTTCTTAAATCTTTGTAACTTCATCAATACATTTTATAGTTAGAAAGAATCCAATTGTTTAAAAAATATTTAGTTTTGCTAGGATACAATCAACTTAAGATCTATAAATTGCATGCAAATGTTTATGAACCTATGTTTCGACGGCACTGCACTTATCAGTAACGAGGCAAAAGTATAGTAAAATTGAATAAATTTATTTTATTCTATTGCAGACAGGTAGGGACTTATTAAAGCGAGAGTAGAAGAAAATTTCAACTTTTGAGCATGTAAAAAATACAACAAATTTTGATGCAATATTTTTCTACAGATTCTACTCCCTCTGGGACACAGCTTACGCTAAGATCCATATACCCATCATTGCGTCCGTGTCAGAACATCAGCCCACCACATGGTCCTCGTTCTTCTTCGACCTGCATGTCCTGGTGTGCACTTTCCCCGTCGGCCTATGGTACTGCATCAAGAATGTCAACGATGAGAGGGTGTTTGGTAAGTAGAATTCATCAATAACAATTTAAAACACAACACACAACAAAATCTTGTACAAAAAGGTGGGCAATGCCTAGCCTAGCCCTGGATCTGTTCCTAGTAAATTGTAGAAGTAGTTAACTCAATCTTTGTGTTTTTGTGTTTTTATCTGACTTGTAAATGTATGTAGGCGTTGTTTGCCGTATAACAGATTTAGTACGCTGGATAATGTCTCGATAAAACCTTTAACATCATAAATTTTAAGTGAAAAGGTAATAGTTTCCCAGTTATCTGTGATATGAGACGTGTTTATGCCTATCTATCTATTAATGACGTTTATATAATTTTAAGACATTGCTAATTTACTATTAACACTTTACATACAATTTATAGAAATTTAAAAAATTATATGTGAAAACCTGATTTTGTGTAGTTATTAGTAGTGCCTCGTTTTGTAATCGAGAAACATTAACAAGTAGAATTTATAAAACATAAATAATTAAATATTTCCGGACAAGAGTAGAAGCGACTTTATTCTATGTAATGATGACTTTTTTGTAAATAGATATTCATTTGCAGTGGCTCTGTACGCAATTAGCGCGGTATATTTCGCCGGAGTGATGGTCCGTCTGATGCTTACTCTGACACCTGTGGTGTGCGTGCTGGCCGGTATAGCCTTCTCCATTCTCCTGGAGCTGGTGCTTCGGGAAGACGACCTGCCTGTCATCGAGGAGGAAAACAAGACTGTTGTTGATAAGGTAAGCCCACTTCAGCTGCAAAATGTATACTAAACTGTAAGTCTATAAAAGGAAGGCCCTTTTAGACTTAACCTAAAAGGAGCCGTCTTCGATACCTATGCTGATATTATAAAGCTAAAGTGTCTTTGGACTCATCGCTAATTTATAAAAAAATAAAATAAATATTTCCTGACAATCCACACAACAACATCTAGCCCCGGGGTAAGCTCTTAGCTTGTGTTACGGGTACTAGACATCTGATATACTTAATATAATATACATACGTACATAGATATTTTTTATTATACATATTAAACACCCAGACCAAGGAGAAGTTTAGTAGGGATTATCATCTTAGATATTATTATCCTCCTGTATTTATTCAGGATTTATCCTAATCTAATAGTTTATGATAATAAGAATTTATCAAAGAAAATATTGGCTTAATTTTATTACAGGAAAACGTTGACCTGTATATAAAATTGGGTCTTATAATTCTCGCCCGATGCTCATAAGTAACTCTCATTGCGCCTCATCTCAAAAACATGAACGGTTTTAGTGTTTAAAGATCCCTCATTCTATAACAGTGGTATTATCTACTATTGGATGCTTGTTTTCAGTCTGGTAAACCAAAGAAGCGGGCAGCAACCGCTGAAACGACGAATGGCGACGATAACCTCGGTCTCGGGATGAATGTTCGCTCCGGTACACTCATCGTGTGCATGATACTGCTGATGCTGTTCTGCGTGCACTGCACCTGGGCCACATCCAACGCGTACTCCAGCCCGAGTATCGTGCTCGCTAGTTATGGAAACGACGGGTAAGATAGCTATTTATTGTACTGTCTATGTATGTTAAAGCGATTCTAAAGTCACTCTTAAAGAAATGTTTTTTCATTGTATGTTAACAATTTTAAACAAGAGGTTGTTCGAAGGTACTCAAATATTGCTGGTTAACCGACACAACCACATTACTCTCCCTGTCTCACTCACTCTTCAGCATTCATACAGCAGTCATATAATCATCATGATTAACAGCATTCATCATCACTTTTTTACATTTATATTCACAAAATGTGCAGCGATGTTATTTCTTGTGTTGCATTTTAGATCCCGCAAAATCTTAGACGATTTCCGCGAAGCATACGGCTGGTTGTCGCAAAACACTGCTGAAGACGCGAGAGTTATGTCTTGGTGGGATTATGGATATCAGGTAACTATGATTTTTAGCACTATTTTATAACATACAAGTTTGAATTACATCGTTCTGAATTAATTAATTAAGTATAGTCAATTTATTTCCGACAAACCAGAGAATATCGAAGGAAATAATGGTAAAGGCTATTAGATTTTTAACTATTGCTCAGTATTTTAACAACACAAATTATTAAAATATTCTGTGCAATTTTTGTAGATGATGTTACTTAAACAAGTCCACTGTTCTTAAAATTTGCCAAATATATGATTTATATAAAAAAACTGGTGGACTTTAATGATCTTGAGGTTCAATGATCAATTTGATCGCCGCAATACTGCAGTGAACGTCCGTTCACTGCAGTACTCTTCACTACACTACTCCCTCAATCACAATACATACGTCATATAACCGGAATGTAAATCAAATAATGTATATCTAATAATGTATAACCAGGACCACAATAATTTTTATACCCGCAGATAGCAGGCATGGGTAACCGCACAACGCTGGTAGACAACAACACGTGGAACAACTCCCACATCGCGCTGGTCGGCAAAGCCATGGCCAGCAACGAAACGGCGGCGTATGACATCATGACGATGTTGGACGTGGATTACGTGCTCGTCATATTCGGAGGCGCCATCGGCTACTCCGGAGACGACATCAACAAGTTCATCTGGATGGTCAGGATTGCGGAGGGCGAGCATCCTAAGGATATTCATGTAAGGATGAGTTCATAGGCTTTAGATCTAAGATGAAGCTGGAAAAGCAATCATGACGATTTTCATCTTATCAGAGGAGTGAAAAAGTATTCTTAATCATTTCATATATTTTTAAGTTGCCGCCTTTACATTTTGTGTTTCCGAAAATATAATATATAGCCTCGATTCAACACCGTCTAAAACGGTCACGAAGGTTTGATATTTTTATTGATTGTTAGAGATTAACGTTAAAGTTTCCTGAGATGCGTCTTTAACCACTACCATAACTTACAATTTGATGGTGGAGTTATCTGATAATTAAAACAAAATGGTCTGGGGTTCCTACAACGCTAAAATAATGGAAAACTTTAATACTTTTGTTAAAAGCATTTTTTTTAACAGGAAGCGGATTATTTTACTGAAAGAGGCGAATACAGAGTGGACAACGAAGCTTCGAAAACAATGTTGAATTGTCTCATGTATAAGTTATCGTACTATCGGTAAGTTCAACAAATGCTTTACAAATTATCTCTATGACCTATAAGTATAACTATTGAACGCCTCATACAATTAAGGCAACTTATAAAATGATGGAGTATATCATCACAGTCAAGAAAAACAAATAACTGAGAATGTTAGCCCGCAGCATGTTAACTTTGTCTGGAGTTTTTTGTATTATTACAGTAGTCATATTGCCATTATTTGACATGTCATCCTTATTCTCATTGATTATGATTTTTATAATTATTTTATTTATAGATACGACAGCGGAGGAAGCCCGCCTGGCTATGACAGGACAAGAGGTGCTCTGCCGGGCAATAGAGGGTTCAAACTTACATATTTAGAAGAGGCCTACACTACGGAACATTGGCTTGTCAGAATATACAGGTATAAAATCTCCTATTACATAACATTTAAAGTTAAAAAATAACCTTTATCTATACTATCATCTCATCTCACCCGTAGGACATCCGCTGCTGGACAAAGGCCTTCCTCAAATATAATTTTAAAATATTGAATTGACTTGTCCTTTCCTAGAAAGCATGTACACCTTTATTAATTTTATTTTACTTAATTTTGACCGTAACCCATAGCATGTCAATTCTCAGCTTTGGTCATACATTTAGATTGATAAAATGGTTATAAGATCGAAGATCATATATTAATGTCTCATAGCCATGTAAAGATTTTTGTTTGTGATTCATGAATATTACAGGGTAAAGAAGCCAGATGAGTTCAACCGTCCACGTCTGCCGCTCGCTAAACGCACGATATCCACAAGCAATAGTATTTCTAAAAAGGTAAGTCTCAACTTTTTAAAACCGGTTTTTACTCAATTATAAGGATCATATAGAAAAGGATGAATACAGAAATAACATATTAACAGGTTAAGATAGACATTGCAATAATAGTCTATGATTTTTTACTGTCAAACACTGTTATCTATGGTTTCTTTGTTAGACATAATTATACATTTTAAATAGAAATACTATATTCACTAGGTATAATCTCTATGGTGTAGTTTTTGATACTTTTTTGGATGCTTATGTCCAATCTCTTTTTCTATATTTTTTTATCTACTATGAGTTTAAATGCTTTATTTAATAAATTTATATGAATATGAATATGAATATTATTCTGTATAACTGATGTGTATTTTGTTTTGTATCGGAGTAACGCTAAAAGCACTACAATGGTGAATTAATTAATCTAGTCAACAGCATAGCTAACGCTCTACGCTACCAGTATAACGCTAGACTAACGCTAATCGTTATTTGCAGATAGCGTTAGGAGATGGATCGATGGTATAGTAACTAGTAAATAAAGTTTAGTTATTTCCGTTACGTGTCGTGTTGGGTAACGTTGGAATGCTTTTGTTTTGTCGTGCATGAGCGTTGTTGTATTGAGTGTCAGCTTCATTGTTGTTTTAGAAATAAACAAAAACCATTTTGTTGTTGCCATCATGTAATAGCAGATGTGGCTGTAAAATAATGAATAGTCTATAAATATATAACTCGAGTGTGTATTATGTATATGTAACACGACTGGGACATCGAAAAAATACATTATTAAGAGTAAATATTTCATTTAGATTTTATCGCATGCAGCAAAAAGCCTACTTTCCTCACAAAGTTTTTAAAGATAAACGAATAAATGATTTTCATACCTGCCTAAAGATGTAAGCTTAAAAGTCTGACGTACCCATGAAAGTGCCTACGCAAGTTAAACTTTTTCGCTATGAGTTCAATAAATTTGTCTTAATTTAGATACTATTTCACACGGCTTTCCGAATTTTAAAATTCTCGTTTAATATTATCACTTTTAAATCAATGCACGTATATCATATTTGTCACATATAATCAGTTCAGTAAAGCGTGTTATAAAGACGCATTATGATTGTTCTATGAAAAGAAAAACTACATATATTTAAATAGACAAACATTGTAAATATATTCTACAAATGTCAGTTAAGCTATTTTTGTTATTATATCGTCATATTGTTACATTCGTTCTGTAGTGTCCATATGTAGCACGAGGAGTATGACTATTATGACTATTATTATGGAGTTCTAGTAGTGGGATTGATGTCTGTCTAAACAGTATTTATTCCGATTGGAATCATTAAAGTGATAATTATTTTTACAGACATCGAGGAAAAGAAAAGGTGCGTTGAAAAATAAACCCGCTGTCGTCAAAGGGAAGAAAATTAACCGATTGGAATGACAACACTAGTGTCTGACGCGTATTTACTCTGGTGTGATGCGAACATGTCGGATTAGATATATGTTATGTCGTCTCTGTGATCGAATTGCAACACACATACACGTTGGATTTACATAAATATATCCTTTTTCGTTATATCTAAAATTGTAATATAATGTGTGCATTGTATACGTAATTTGTATATTTGGTTCTGTTATACTTTTAGCTCCATTATTTGTCTGTTGCCATTCGATCATTGTCGGATCGCTTACAGTGCAACAACATATCATACTATTATATCGATTTATCCACGGATTTATTTATTTTAGAGATATATAATTATAACCCGAATTTTCTCATAAATAATAAACCTACTACAAATGTGCTTACGAAATATCGAGCGCAAAATCACCCTAAATTATACATATTGTTGCATTGTATAGCGATTTGAAACGATATTGAAAGAATGACTGACACCAATTCTGTATGAATAGTCCATTAGATAAAGATGTTTAAATGAAAGAAAATTTATTTGGACATATGGTTGTAGCACCAGAACGTGTGTTGTCGAATAATAGTTACTAGTTATATTTATTCTCTAAATACACTTTTACGACAGGACAATAACTTCACAGAAATTTGAATGGAAGATTCTTTAGCAATAGTTATAATGTCAATTTAACTGCGTGTAAAATGGTTTATATGATTATGTTTCAGTTTATGTTAAATATATCTTAAACTTTCAATATTTTAATAGCGAGTTCCGCACAACTTTGTACTCTATTTTCATTCATATTAGTTTTCCTTTATATGTAAATACATCACATCCAAACTTCGTGTTATAATATCTATAAGTCAGTCAGAAGCTGCAATAAGTAATAATATTGTTATTAAAATCTCATGTGCGATGCATTTATTTTTCTAGTGTCTATATATCTATCTAGTTATGATTCAGTCATGGCCTATCAAAATGTTTCATGCATTCTACTCATATATATCTTAACAAATATAATACCTACACTTTAAATTAGATAAAACAATTATTTGTCTATATATTCCTTAAGATCTTTGTGTTTTTGAAATATTTCACTTTTTCTGTTTAAAGAAACTCAATTTCAATCGAATCCTTTGGTTGTTCCCGTTAGTTTCTGAAGTCATAATTTTAATTTAGAATTTATGCTAGAGCTGATGTGACTTATAATAAAATTTAGTGAAATAGTTGGTATGCGAGGAATATTCCGGTTAACTGTGTTACGGTTTTTTAATTTAATTGTTGTCCGCACTATTGTTTTCGTGTTTGTAACAGAGTTTTATCGGTCTGTTGTTGGGTCATTGGTCTCCAATGTGCTTAATAAACGGATAGAGATTAATGTTTGTTTTCTTCTAATTCCAAAATACCTTACAACAAAATTATGTTTCTTAAAAAACCTTTCCTACTTTACAAATTTGTTAACTCAATAACCCAGTCATAATGGTCATTAGAATATACACTTGCGAGCTATAAACTGGAATCACTTCATCGCTGGTTTTTGCAGACCATATTTTACAGTTTCCATGCAATAAACTGTACGTTGTGGTATATTATTTTAAAGATAATTTTATTAGCTTTCAAACTCTTTCGATATCATAGCGAAAAAAATGTTCATCATATGTCATGGAACGTGAAAACAAAAGACATAAATTTTTGGACCGAAACATAAATTTTTTCAAACTCCTGAATCCCTATAAAAACTGGGAATTTATGCAATTTTGTCATCAGTCAAATATATCACGTCACTAAAAATACTGGAATTACAAGAAAATGGAAACCACACCAATAGAAGCCGCTCAAATCGTCACCCTAATCCAGCAAGGGTTCTCTCAGCGTACTATCGCTCGACAGCTTCATCAGAACCAGTCCTGTGTCTCCAAAGTTTACAAGAGGTTTAGAGAGACTGGAAACTTAGTCCGAAGACCAGGATCTGGACGACAGCGATGCACTTTAGCGAGAGATGACCGATTTAATGTCAGCACTTCTCTCCGAAATCGACATCTAACCGGCGTTGACGTCCAGCGGGAGCTCAGAGAAGTTCGAGGGAGAACTGTCAGTGAGGCGAAGACTCGAAGAAGCTAACTTGACCCCAAAAAGGCCAGCAAAGGGACCCAAATTGTCTACAGCCCACCGACAAGCCCGACTTCAGTTTGCTCGTGATCACTTAGATTGGGATATACAGCAATGGAGCCGAGTTTTGTTCGCGGACGAGACTATAGGATGTGCTTACATGGCAGCGATCGTCGACGGAGAGTCTACAGGAGACCGGGAGAGCGGTACGCACAATGCTGTATAGCGGAAACAGTGGCATATGGGGGTGGGTCTTGTATGATGTGGGCGGGGATTTCAATTGAAGCTAAAACGGAGCTGGTATTCGTACCCGGTGGAGGTCGGGGAGGAGGACTAACCGCAGAAAGGTATATCCACGACATTCTGCTGGGCCATGTCCCCCCTTACGCCGGGTTTATTGGCGAAAATTTCCTGCTAATGCCAGCTGCCACACCGCTCGTGCGACTAGACAGTACCTGGAAGAAGTCGGGATTCCCACAATAGACTGGCCAGCCATCAGCCCTGACATGAACCCTATCGAACACCTGTGGGACGAGCTGAAAAGGCAGGTACGAGGAAGATCTCCAGCTCCGGCGTCAATAGAAGACCTAAAAACTGCTCTTATCGAAGAGTGGCAGGAAATTCCACAGGATTCCATCAGGAAACTCATTAGGTCAATGAAAAACCGTTAACAAGCAGTCATTAGGGCCAGTGGGGGCAAAATATTAAGTGGGAAATAACAAAGATTTTAAATAAAATTTGATATTTTCATGTTACTTCTTATTAATTTAAACATCCACAACTTTGACCTATTGTAATAATTCACTAAATGAAGGTAGGAAACATAGTTAAATTTAAATAATTTTTATACCATTCGAAAGCTAACAAAATTTCTTTTAAAATGGTATACACCAATCTGCAGTTTATTCCATGGAAACTGTAAAATATGGTTTGCAGAAACCAGCGATGAAGTGATTCCAGTTTATAACTCGCAAGTGTAGATTTTAAAGGTGTTCTCTGAAATCAACCAACGGACTAAACAAAATAGTCATCATGCGTATTCATAGTTTAAAATTTAATTAAAACAATTTGATTAGATATATTTTATTTTTCTTCTACAAAGACTCCGTAGTATGCAAAACGTGTGAGCTGCAAAAACCTTACCGGCATCAATTGAAATTTAACTGCGATATTGTTACATTTATTATTATTAATACCACTTACTTGAATTTTCTGGTAATGTGCTGGTTAATTTTGCTTGCAAGTTTTTCCAATCTCCATCGTACAATGTATGTATTTATTTTCCTGATAAAGAAAAAACTCCCCTTGTTTAAAAACTCACTACAATCCGCAAACGTCTTTTGAAATGGTGGGGGTAGTCGGCACGCAACACGAAGCCGACTACCCCCACCATTTCAAATTCAAAATGGTGGGAGCGCTTGTGGTGGATTTCCTGTTATTTCGGTGAAAAGCATCCACACACACACACACACATATTAAATCATTCGCCCATATAGTTGGTTGAGATCCCAGGTTGCGCTTGCCGACCAACTTTCTATAATATGGCCCACCCAGGGGCAAGTGACCAGTGATGGATGAATATTACCGAAAACTCGTCGATAAAAAAAAAGGTAGGGGGATAGGTATACATATAGTTATTGGTTTTTATTTTTTTGAAGTCCTTGTTGCGAATTTTTTGCGAGATTTTTCTTAGTTTTGACTGTAAAACTTCTGTTTATTTTTCATAGCCAATATTGTATTTATTAATTCGCTAAGCAACAACAACTAACCAAAATGAATTACACATTTAAAAATTGAGGAACAAATTTGAAATATATGCTAGAGTTTTTCGGGTTTCGTACCCAAAGGGTAAAACGGTATTGCTTGACCCTATTGCTTGACACGACGAAGTCATGTGAAGCTGTCACCAGGTTGTATCTCAAGAAATAATATTAATAGAGCTAGAGAGTTGAAAATTTGAGGGATGATGTATTTCTACAAGCTAAACTAAACTATAAATTGAAGTGTATAATAAACTATACACTATGTAAAAACATGAGTAATAAGTATGTCAAACTTAAATTATGAAGTTTCAGTCTATCAAATTTATTAATATTTAGCCGAAAATGCCAAAAAAAAATATGTTCTTCGGTATTTTTTTTATTATGACTAATAACTTCTAAAACATCTCAAAACAACGATTTTAGTTATCTATCTATATAAATAAAAATGAATTGTTGTTCGTTAGTCTGATTAAAACTCGAGCACGGCTGGGCCGATTGAGCTGATTTTGGTTTTAAAATGTTTGTCGTAGTCCAGGGTAGGTCTAAACGGTGAGCAAATAAGGAAAAATTGCCGGGAACTTTTTTTAACTGGTGCGACGCCGGGGCGGGCCTCTAGTTTCTAATAAATACTTTTTGAAATATGACACATTGTAATGTGACCTTCACAACAACTATAAGCTCGCGTCATCAAAAAATTAATATAAAAACCAATAGCTATTATAGCTACCTCTGACATGTTTATCGATGACTTCGCCTGAATATTCAACCATCACTAGCTGGACATTTATTGTTTAATGGCAGTACCATCGGCACTTTAACGAACCAACCCGCTTGGCATTGTTGGTAACTCGAGTTCTTATCTCCTCATTCCGGATTAGGGAATGCAATCCCGACTCGAGATTGCAAATTCGGGATCCCGTCTAATTTAAAAAAAATGTTGAATTCAGATGACTGAAAAAGCTAATAACTGCTTGTTTGTGATAGTGAGGTTAACTAAAATAACATATTACTCGAAAGAAAATAAACACCTTTATTCTTTAATCTTACCAACTAAATAATAATCAGGTTGTAAGGAAATTAACGTAGGTAAATTAGGTAATCAAAACAATAAGCTTATTTCAAGGGAATTAGGAAAAAGAGTGATTTTGAAAATGACTCCTTAAAAATCAAAGGGTATTAATAGTTTCATCTGCTAAACGGCATCTAATGTCCGTTGCAATGTACCCGGCTGCTGAGAATGCCCTCTCCGACTCAACGCTGGTTGGCAACAGCGTGGCGAAGCAATTATATGCAAACTGCAAAAATCGCTCCCTTGTTCCTCCATACTCAAACAAATCCATTTCTTGTTTAATTCTAATTTGTCTAAGCTCGTGGACGTGGATATACGTGCAAAAGGAGTTTTAGAAGCTCGCAGAGTATCTTCTAATTCCTCTTGACGCCGCTTGCGCCCCGAGTGGTTGTGTGTTGCGTCGCTGACAGTGGTCAGCGACGAAACGCAACGCGAATTGACGGGATTGGGCGGCAGTGGCCGCCCAATACCGTCAATCTCGAACGGGATCTCGTCATATGATGCGTCGGGATTGATCCCGAAAAATTACACAAGATCTCGCGGGATCGGGATTGCATTCCCTATTCCGGATGCGATCTCGTGTAAAACATTAATCATAAGCACCCCTATTTACGTTCCCACTGCTGGTACACAGGGACTTCTCTCTTGACGAGAGAGATTAGGCCTTAATTCACCACGTTGTTGGCACGCTTTTACGTGTAAAACATTACACAGGTTTTAATCATGTAGTCGATAAATTTTTAACAATGGGGGGTGTAGAAATAAAAACAAATTGACAAAACCTTCACCATATATTTATTAATAAAGACAATCTAAAAGATCACTTAAAAGTCATCGTCTTAAAAAATTATTTACCCTAATAAATTTATCAATATACATATTAATAGATTTATATTACTTATTGTTGAGAGATATGCTAGAATAATGGCCATAGACGGCCAGGAGGGGCGAGTGCAGAGTTAGTCGTTGTATGACAATCATCACATTGATTGAATAAACATGAGCTATACTTTTCACATGAACTACATACTTCCAATGTTTAATCTAACTAAATGCTTAATAAATTTTGCCTAATCGTATCTACGCGAAGAATTTGTGCTAATCTAAAAAGATTCTACGTATTTTTACAGAACATTCAAAATCACAACACAGAGTGTAAATATCAATTATCGTGCAGGTTGGCACGGTTACACCTCTACAAGTATTACAGTACGTATTAGTTTAGGTACAGTCGACCACAAAATATAGGACAATCATGTCCAGTGTTTTGTACTTGACCGCACGAGAAATGAGTTGGCGAAACGCCTGTTACTATACTCGATACAAAATTAGAAGAATATAATATCCATTTAGACTTAAGTTATATTTTATTAGTATGTAACCCACGACTTCAAACGGACTGTTTCAAACCCTTGAATATCTTAGAACATCAATCAAAATAGATTATCTGAAGATATGATTAACTGGGCTTTGTAGGTTCTAAGGGGCTGGGATCATATACTTACAATCGTCCACAAGCCATGGGCACCTATAAATCTTCATTTTCACATAATATTTATACTAATTTACAAGTGCGGTAGGTAAGATTTGAGAAAATACTCTTTGACCAAAATATAAGTAATGGACAAATCTGTATATCTACATAGAAATAATCTAACAATATTTATAAAGACACTGATTACTTATTGGGAGGGTTATACAAGCTAAGGCTTAGATTCTGTAAGACTCACTTGCATCGAATGTTCGGTCGAAGCAAGAAAACTTTACGGACAAGAAAAGAGAAGGTGGGTCTCGTAACAAAGCAAACGAACAGATAGTTGTAGACAAACGTTGGAAGAACAGCGCTGTGTTTAGCATTTGTTTAATCTCGTTAGGTATACTGTAGTTTTATATTTGTAAGTATAAAAATATGAATTTTAATATTTTCATATTTGCCTTATATTTTTTTACCACATCAAAATATAGTAAACCTCGAATAAATTAGTACATTTTAAACTATAAATAAAAATATTCTATATAAATCATAAAACGAAACATAATAATGTAATGTATCCATCTATTTCTCTGTTCCGGCAGAGTTCGATAGATGAAATAAATGCATTCAGCAATTTAAACTAAATCAAATTTTGCAAACCAAACATTTCCATATAAAAATTAAATTATAAGGCACTTCTCTACCTATTTTGATTTGAGTAACTCCTCAATTCTAGTCGCATACTTAGCAAATTTGTGCATTATTTAATAGTTAGTGATTTACTAATGAGCCTAACTGGCGAATGATGCACTAAACACAGAGCTTCTACGAATAGCCTACATAGATAGGACATAGTGAAGAGAGGGGCTCTGATGCGATAGTTGGCACATGGAATGGGTCAATGGTAACATGGGCATCTATCAATAATCGTTATAATAATGAAATGACACTTTATATGAATAATATTACTATAACATTAAGAACAACCAGATTTTCACTACAATTTACATACAACCAACAATGCTTAGTTAGTATTTCTAGAACAACCAAGTTTCAGATATAACAACCTATATCAGATATTTTCTATTTGGCAGATCTGAGATAATTTTGACTATGTACCTTCAGTCTTACAGCTAGCGAATTGATTACCGTTACTCCTGGAGGGACTTTATTAAATATTTTTATAATCTGACGAGGTTTTCCGATACTGTCGTAAATTTATTATGAAAATATGTTCTAAGTAATTTTAAGATGAAGAATTTATGAAAATAATTTACTTTACTGTTCAAACTTTTTTAACATAATTCGCTGTAATCGACAACATTAAATTTATAATTTGGCACATTATAGGCAAGCGTTAACTTTAACTTACACTAGACTAGAGAACTATCAAATATTTGGCAAAACGGAGACAAGATACTACGAGACAAAGAAAGTAAAATATTTACTTAGTCGCTAAAGTTTGGCAACTATAATTTTCAGATTCTTAGTTACAATAAAACACAACCGATCAATCACTAAATATAGATAACGGGCTTCGATGACTTGTTACAAAATTTGTCATGTTTTGTGGTTAGGCCATATTCCACTGATACATATAAATTATATTTGTCACTGTAATACTGTTAATTTATAAGTAATTAATAAATAAGATTTGTTATTATTAGTAACAATGTTAGTTAAATAGAAACAAGCCTAGAGTTAATGTCTTTTTCTAGGAATTCTACCCCAAAAATTAGTTACTATAAAAAGGAAGACAGAAAATGATTAGAAACATCACAACCTCATGATCGTTATTCGGAAGTATTCACTTGGGGGTAGTGAAGGACTTTTCCTAGACCAGAATGTCTAATACAATTTTGAGCAACGTACTGTCTTATTGTACCTTTATAATGAAATCATAACATTATGGCATATTTTTATTATTTGGCATTTATTAGTATCTTTGAAAATATAAGCAAGTTGCAGGTTGCTTTTTAAATATTATATTTATGTTTAAAAATCGAGAAAATAAATATTGCGATATGTCCTAAAAAATGATCTTGTTGTGATGATTTTAAGTACGTATCACAAATAAACCGTTGCTACATGAAGTACCTACTTAAATTGTTCTACAGTTAAACAAAAAATAACAACAATAATAATAATCAACAATGTATAAAGTTATGTAGAACGTTGAGCATTAAACGGTGTCTATTCTGAGAGCTGAAAATAATGATCCTTACTTGTACTTTACTAAGTGTTTGCCTAAAAACACTCCAATAACCTTCCAATTTTTTTCCAGTTCACAATGTTATAAGGAAAATTATGTAAACACAATTTCAGCAGCCCAGAATAGGCCCAAAAGTATTCTACCTAAAATCCCTCCATTACTTTATTACTTCTGCTTCTCTGAATATTTTGAAATCAAGTGGATTATACAAGTTCAGCTTGAACGATAAATCTTCAATTCCATTTGGAAGTTTTTTATTTTAAACCATCGGCGTAAATATACATTCTCAGCGCTTGAATGATTTGTTGGCAATTTAATAGAAATGTTGAGATGTTTTCTGACTAGTGATGAGATTCAGATTCTTAACCTAATATTTGTAGTTTTAACTAGTCTGGCACATAAATACCTAAGTATAACTTATTAGCAAGAATCGTGGTTCGTGCATAGATAGTCGATTTTGTACAATATTCTTTATATCCCACTGTCTCGCTAGGGAAAATGGAATCTTGCACAAAATCAAGATTAAGAGTAAAACAAAAATAATATTAATAACAAAATGTATGAAATAAATAAGCAACTAAGTAACATCGAGCTGTGCTCAGAATAAAAGAAAACAATCGAATAGAAACGAGGTAGTGTAGTTACTACACGAATTTATGTATCACACGTAGTAAATCGTAAGAACATTTATAAATACATCAATTAGGCCGCGAGCTCGCTCGCAGTTTGATCGTAGCTTTAACAACAATATGTACAACATCACACTGGCAAGTCACATCAAGAAGGTTTCTTTTCTTATATCAAAACGTGACGAAGATCTTATCTAGATACTTATTTATCAATCGTTATACAAAATATCTTAGCCATCTCTTCAAGCTTAAGTTACGAATTTTACCAACAATTTAATAACCGGGGTACTTGAAAAACTAACTCTCTCTAGCCTCTATCTCTAATTCGTTTCTAGATCTTTCTATTATAATAGTTAAACTTGTATAGTAAATGCTTAGAGAAGCTGTTTTGCGGGAGGGACTTGAGAGGCAGGCTCCGGTCCGGAGCCGCGCGAGTCTACACTACTCTACGGACTAGCTCTAGGATGGGAGCGGTGCGGAGGTTAGCGCGCGCGGAATGAGCGGGGTTACTGAGCAGAGAGCTGTTTGATTTGGTATTCAGCGGTCGCGAGCGTTCTGTCGTCAGATCTCTCGACCTTTTCATAAGGCTTTTCGAGTTTTGGCCGTTTCGGCTCGGCGTCGAGAGGCCGGTGCGACTTCATGTGCGCGCTACGACTTTTTACTTTGTTAAATACTCTGAAACATAACAGGGTACACTATTAAAAATAGCAACACAAGATAGAGAAGCGAAACAAACCAATGAGTCAAAATGAAAACAGAGCGGACTGAGATAAAGCAAAACTCTAAGCGTTAGTACCATTAAAACATTTACACACAATGAATACACAAAACATCAATGTTAACTTAACATCTAAGCTTAACTCGATAAATTAATAATTAATATTTGCGATTAAAAACCTTATGTAACGGACACATATTACTGTATTCAATATTTTTAATAAAAATACCAATATTCATTAAATAAGAAGGTATTTACAACGTAGAACAATGAAAATATAGTTAGATTATAAATAAGATGCAAATATAAAATTTGTTTGTATACTGAATAATGCCAGTATAATCGAACTACACACCTAAACAAATAAAGTAGTAACTTCAATAGATTCGAGAAAAAGGCCAAGGGTTGGCAGCGATTGCAACAATAAATTCTCTTGTACACAAGATCGACCGACACCTTGTCGGTCGATTAGAACATAGTTTATAAAATGTACAGACCGCAAAACCAGTTTCCCAGCAGCTACCTACATGTTGTTTACTCAAAGTTAGTTACATTTGGTAAATCCGTATTTCATGCACAACCGGCTCTAACTGATAAAACCTGAACCTGCAAGCGCCTCTAACCCACATACAATACATAGATATAAATAACGTTTCGTAAGCGGTAATCTGCGTGCTCCCGGCACTTACTTCCCGCATATTCGGCAAGGGAACTCCTCAGTGTCAAACGTAGGCGGCGAAGTCACGGTGACAGTCGCTTGCCCTACCGAGCCCTGGGTGAAAGTGGTGAAACATTATAACTAGTTAACAATCCTCCAGTTTAAACACAAAGTGCTGCAGCCCTTGACTGATGGTGCTTACTTGAGGTTGCTGATCTACGCTCCAGCTCCGTAAGAATTGTGTTTTGTAGTCTTTAGTCACTTTCTTCCAGAAGTAGTAGAACTGAACACACTGCTTCGAGTCTTTCGTCCGTATCTGTGGAAGACATATTCACAGGTCAGCTCATTCAAGTCAAAACATCAATTCATTAAATTGTTATTTTTTATTTCTATGAAAAAAGGTTTGTTTTTTTTTAACCTTTGACTTAAATGCTTAGGTACCTTTGAATTATTATGAATAGTTAATATTTTCAGTGAATTCCACGAATGTAAAACGAAAAATCACTAATCACGTGTCTACTATGCAGGATATTATTATTAACAGTAAAACGAGAAACTCACCAACTTTGAAATCTTAAAAAAGTCTTTATCGTAATTGAAGAGGCCGCTTATGAAGGCCTCCACCTCATCGGGGGTCCAGCGACTCTCGAAGGGCGAGGGGGCCGAGGGCCTGCACATCAGCTTGAAGGTGGCCGCGCGGATGTCGCCCCCGCACTCGCCCAGGGTCTGGAGGGCGAACTCGCGCGTGTGCCCGCCCACTGGCATGGCGGCGCTGATGGCTAGCTCCATGAACATTCGCACTGCAATGGGCAATAGATCTGCTTTACCAATATCGTTATCGAATTAAAATTACAGAAATTTATGAAGGTTATTGGCTATAAGTAATGGCCACATGCTCATGGATCACATCATAGCATATGAAACAGTCGCCATGATCGAAGTCGGTCACACTGACACTCATAATTGAAAGGAATTTAAGAAGAATCTTCTATAAACCGGAATTAACGAATGTTTATTCAGGCATTAGAGGCCAAGGAATTTAAAAATAATGGTAAAAACTGTCATGTTTAGTTAGATAGACGGATATAAAGTTATCTTGTTATTCCTGTTATACGAAAGAACAGACAAAATGCGCTTTTGTTAAAGTTGAGTTCTTAATCAGTTTATTGTAGAACGTAACATTGTTAGATAGCTTACCTTCGTTCTCTTCAAGACGGCCGTTTATGCCGGGGTCCCATAGTAGCTGTTCAGGTGCTCTATGTAAATCTATACGATTGGTGCAGAACTCCGGCAAGTCCGCCTGAAAATCCGGACCGAGGTTGATCCGCACCGATGGAGGCTCTTCCAGTTGGGCTAGTATATCGGTTTCTGTTGCTGCTAGACCTGGGCAAGATAAATAAAATTAAATAGTAAAGTAATACCTACCAGCAATACGTGGCAAAATGCAGAAAATTTAAAAGTTAGACATACATTTTATTAATAACTAGTGGCCCGCCCCAGCTTCGCACGGGTTTATATTCAATTTTTTTTTCCCGGCAATTATTTGATTTTTTCTCTGCTTTTAAACCTTTCCTAGACCTCCACGAACATTTCAAGACTATGATAAGATAAATCCGTTCAGCCGTTCTCGAGTTTTAATCAGACTAACGAACACCAATTCATTTTTATTTATATAGATATACTTAAATAATTAATTTAAACCCTAGACCAAAAATTTTCCAAAAATTTGTAAATAAATAAATTTATCTCATATTTTAATTTGAAACTTTTGTCTCATACTTATTTATAGAAATATGACAATAATACTGATGTACACAAAGTAGGTATTTGGGTATAGTTGTGTGAAAGACCCAATAACGTTCTTGATTGTTCACAACTGAGCAAATATTGTTTATGTGTACATAAATTAAGTCACCCTTGAATGAGTTTATTTTGTGCTTTTTTGGTGTAAACTGGCAAGGTCCGCCCAAAACTTTTCTATGGCATGTTATTATATGCCGTTAAGCTTAATCCTCGATTTCAGTCAACGAGATTCAATACCTATATTTCAGTATATTTGAATGTCACGGAGTTTTGAATTTCCTTCTCACTGTAAAACGTTACGACCCGGTCGGGAACGCGTGCCACTTACGACGCGGTAAAGCAGGCACGCTCCACTGATCACCTATTTCGTCGATTTATAATAATAATAACAAGGAAGCATTTACAAGCAATCAGCTCTATAAAAAGCCCGGAGCCGTTTCGATCTGGAAACGGTATAGGTTTCGGGTTGTTATGCTGGCTGGAACGCCCGGCTGGGGAGGCGCAACGTTTGAATCTATTATATATGTTTCTGAACAAAGATAAGGTGTAAACTTTTACCAGCAGTCAGTTCTATAAAGAGTCCGGATCCGTCTCGATCTGGAGGCAGTATCGGTTGCGGGGTGTAATGCTGGATGGAGCGCCGCATGCGAGACCGGTACGGGCCGGCCGGGGATGCGCGCCGTTTGCGACGTGGTGACGCCGGTACGCTGTTCGGGCTTAGGAACACTGCTGGTACTGTGTCTCGACCTTCCACGCATACCTGTGGATATGTCACGCATAAGTTTTGTTTGCCTAGCGTCTGTATTTGTCTCGTACTAATCGTCAAAAGGGTTCCTGTATTTTGGTATTGACCCAGATATACCTTATATGTAATTATCGCCTGTAAAATGCCAATCGAAATAGTAAATGATTACAAACAAAAAGTGTCAATTAATCAAATCTCCAAGTCATACGTTTTCTGAGATATACGGCGAGTGATGAAACTCATGTCAATCAACACTGCAAATGTTCAAAAACAAAAAAGTTCTAAGCATTATATCTTTAACTCAAACGTTTTTGTGATATAATACCTATATATTTTTTAATACAAATGTAGGTAAATAGACCGAAAAACGAGTATTGCTAGTAGTAGATTTGATTCTCCAAACCTATTGTTTTTACGCAATTACTTTGTCGATTGACATAGGTTGAGACTGAAAATTTATATGTACCTGAAGCGACGAAGTATCGTTTTGCCATTGTATTTGTGTTCCAAGCGACGGCGATCCTAACCGATGTCGTCGCATCGGTCGTTGGTGCGAGAAATCCCGAGGGCTGCTCGACAAGAGAGGATCCTCAGAATTCAACATTATGCGGCGCGCAGTTGGTTCTAAGGCATAGGCATCAAGTGATCTACATTCCTCAGGCAGTACTTCTTCTAAAGCTTCCTCTACCTAAAAATTTATTGGATCAGTTAGGATCTAGGAAAGTCTAACTAGAATCTACAGCATCGTCTACATTCGATTGATGAATGTAATTTCTTACCTCTTCTTGACTAGACATAGTGGCAGTGAAGAACGCGGCGGATAGTGGCGAAGATGCGCGAGGTATAGTCGGCGCCGGCGAGTGCACGTGGGCGTCGTGGGATGCCGGCGGCGTCGGGAACGCCAGACCCGGCGAAGGCTCCGGCTGGGTCGAGTACCCCCCGCTCGGAGACGCAGCCGCATATAGCCCCGGAGAATCCCCCGCAGTATACGACAGTCCCGGTGAATTAGCCGTAAACCCGATCCCCGGCGAAGGCACTGGAGATCCTCCATGACAAGCGCCGAAGTCGGCCAATGATTCAGGCAGCGGCGAATTCAGTACCGCGGCGAGCCGTCGGTTGGACGGAAAGGTGACAGGCGATCGCTCTCCTATAGAAGCGGCTACAGTTGCGTAATCTTCTAACGCTAGCTCATCTAATTGTTCCGACGTGGTTGTAAATTGGAACGTATCCTCGTTCAAAGCCGGCGAAAAGTAACCGTCATCCGAGTTGAAAGACACGCCAAAAAGTTCCGGTCGGAAACTGAAGTCTTGTTGCGGCGAATTTCCCGGGTCAGAAGCCGATCGTTTTACAGCGCCCTGTACAAAAGAAAAATGATTGAGTTCTAAAATAGGAACCCGGAGAAATAAATTAAAGTTGAAATCGCCTTACCTTCGCGTTTCCTTTTTTCAATAGTTCGATAAGGGTGGAGTCCCTTTGAGTAGTCGTGATATTGGTGGAAACGTTCGTGGTGACAGTGACGACGGGCGGGGCGCGTGGGGACACGAAACCGGTGGCGGGCGGAGCGGGCGAGGCCGCTGAGCGGATGGACGACAGCGGCGGCGGCGCAGGGGTTATGAACCCTGTTCGCGTTACTGTTTCCGTAACTTGACCTGTTTATTAATTTCATAATCAGTCTCATATTTTGTTTATTTACTTGTTTTATTTTTAATGTTACTAAAACCAATATGAACCTGCTAGAGCCGTTGAAGTAGCGGTTGCTACTCGACGACTAATGATCTTCTCTTCAATTAATGCTCGTACTGATACTGAAGCGGTTTGTAACGGAGGTCCAGTCGATTCTTTTTTGTCTAGTTTTTTGTTGTCTGAATCCTGTAAATAGAAACACATAAATTTTGTAAAATAAAGAATTTGTAAAAAAAAATAGTTTCGAGCATTTTCAATAAATCTAGGTAATTGGGGCAGTGTTTTTACCTTTTTAAAGTAACCGCCGTGTAACCGCATATGACCATTGAGTGCAGGTATGTTTTTGAATTTGCGATGGCACAGGTTACACTCCACTTGTTTCAAGTCCGAGGCGGGACGTGTCGTGGCAGCTGCGGCCGCCGACGCCCCGCTACCCGCTCCGCTCGCCGCTCCGCTCCCGCTCACGACACCATTCTTCTGACTCCCCTGCTGCGTCTGTGAAATTTGCTGACTTCACAAAAGTTCAAAAGACTTGCGAAACCTATTTACGTACTTCGTAATTTCAAGGTATAAACTTTCGATTTACGGCTCCTCGTTAATATTCCAGGTTAATTAATGGATTTTGATGGATGGCGTAATCCGCGCTAAAAGTAAATTGGTAATTATAGGTCAATCTGAACTCAAAGTTTATAATTCTTTTGCTTGGAACCTTTTTTGGTAGCACATTCACGCAGGACTATATTTTATTCCTTTGTTTAGGTATATTGTCTTTGGCTTAGGTTTTCCTGCAGGGAAAAACCTAACGGCCTCACATAACGGTCTTATCTAAAATTAATGGGATTGTTGTCCAACTTGATGTTATCTACCACTGGAAGCTCAAATGTAACTTGTAAACTATAATTTGTATGTTGTGAAAGCGTATGGATTAGTTCTCACGAGTATGCAAGTAGTAGTATTATGCGAGTATTTAGTTAAGTAATTATTAAGTAAATCGATTTTATCCCAAGTAGTTTTTAATACCTATTCAACAGATACCTTGCCCACATCTAAGGCTCTGCGTATCAAAATTCTAGTAGGTTCGATAAGTGTGACGTTATTTGACGCTTTAATTTGCAGCAGAATAAATTTGCATAGAGTATGTTGCCTACAACAGACGCATAACAAACATAACCTGCAAATAGAGGTACGAGTGGCACCCTAAAGTTTTGGGGAAATGCTAAGCGTTGTCATCTTGCAAACAATATTACTGAAATGGTGCCCTCGTCACAGTTTGTGCAGGTGAACGGGGAGGCTGTAAACGCTTTTATTACCATAGAAGTTTTGGGTGTGCCGGTTTTATTCTGCATTTACGAGATAAAGGGCTTTGGCTCTATGAAAAGCAATTCCTCCCGTGCCTGCAGTGGCATGGTTGGTTGACCTGGCATCAGGAATAGTTTAGGTCAGAAACTATTAGGCCACTTTAAATAATGTAAAATAAACAAGGAATGTCATCTTGTGATTATTATTTGTTCTCTATATAATAAATGCAAATGTTAAAGACATTGTGTTTAATCTAAAACCACTTTTAATTACTTCAGTCTAAATCCTTATGTAAAGCAAAATGTAAATTCAAACTACGAGGTCAGTTGAGAATTGTAGAATTTTCTCTAACGGAAATCCTGTTAAATATTAACTTCTGCTATTCATTTTGTGTTGCAGTGGATGAAATAAAAATTAAGGTTCAAGCTAGTAACCTAGAAATAACTAGACACCCCAGGGCTAGCGCGCGACCTAACGATTTGTGCATAAACAGATGTCATCATCATCATCACCCTATTAACGTTCCCACTGCTGGGACACAGGGACTTCTCTCTTGGTGAGAGAGATTAATTAGGCCTTAATTGACCACGCTGGCCAAGTACGGGTTGGTGAAAGTCACTTGTCCTGCAAACTTTTTAAGTTCTCAGAACATGCTGGTTTCCTTACGATGTTTGCCTTCATCATTAAGACACGTGTTTTTAAAGCTCACATAAATTTCTCAAGAAGAAAAATCCAGAGGTGCGTGGCGGGGTTTGAACCCACGACCTTCGGAATGAAAGTCGAGTGTCCTACCACTTAGCCAACACGGCTTTTAAACTAAACAGATGTATACCAAACTAACACATTCCCAATATAGATGAATATTATGTATTAAGGTGGTAAAGTTATGACAAAGGGCAGTCGTAGCAACGTGCTACGAAATTACTACGACGTAAGAGCCAATGAATTTCCGTAACTCCACACACAGAAATTAAATTATAAATTGTAAAAATTGTGGCAAACAGTGTCTCGTCCATCAATCAAGCCCAACTTCTGCAGGGCTACAAAGTACAAACAAACGTATCACTGCATTATGTCTTCATTTGTCGAGATAACCGTGTTTTGTCAGTCGGCTGATACGAGAGACACATGTTAAACTGGGTCGGGGAGTGTAATTTATATGTTTTTTCAGTGGCAACCCTAACGGGCGCCATTAGGCCAGCTCGTTAGGTTAATGCGCGGAGGTGTGAGCAGATGTTCCTAGCGCGCAGGCGAATCGCACTTTTTGCTATACATCATCTCAAGTCTAGCATTGTTGTTTTTCGGCCGCTAGCCATTGTTTTGTAGCAATAAATTGAAACAAATGAATATCTGTGCGAGCTGAATCGCTGAGATTTTTTCTTTATTTATTTAGTGTTGGTTATGAATATGCTACTATTTTGCGAAAATTTAATTTGTTTTGCACAGCAGCGTCAAACTGATCTAAGGTCATGAATATAAAAAAGCGCATTAGGTCTGAGCTGAGATGTTCGTAGCGCGCAGGCGAATCGCGCATTTTGCTATAGGTACATCACCTGAAGTTTAGCATTGTTTTTCGGCTGGTAACCATTTTATTGAAGCAATAAATTTAAACAAATTAATATCTATTCGAGCTGAATCGCTGATATTGGTTCACGCAAATTAGTTGCAGTATTTTACGAGTATTTTGCGTTAACTTTATATGTTTTTGTTTTCGCCGTAATTCGCACACCATCCTCAAATTGGTCTCAACTCATAAAGTAATAAGCTCTATAATATAGAAACCCACAATAAACACCAATATTTTATCTATTTATGTATTCTCTGTTCCTGTATATATCTGTCTGTTCACGATTCAACCGGTAAACTGATTTAGATGAAAAGTGGTATAGAGACAGTTTGAGTAACATAAAAGACCTACTATTTGCCACGGATGACCACAAATTACACAAATCAAAATAAATTTTACCGTCGAAAAAGCTTGAGCATTTTAAATCTTTAAAACTGCAATCATCGTATATTCAACCGATCACTATCGCCTAACATTAAATTTCAACAACTTCGAAAAACACTTTTAACGTTCACATTCGCAAAACGTAAAAACTTAGGCGATAAAACTAAACTCACTCGATCAGTTGCCTGAAAAAGTTCCGATATCCAATCCATTTGACAAGAGCACCTCCGCTTCACTAAAGCACACTTATTACTGTGTTGATATGCCCGAGATCTGTAGTGGAATGATCTTGTGTGGGAAACATAGCGAAATGATGACCCCTCGATTTAGAACTCGCGAATCGAGATGAAGTGACCAGTCGTCGAACAAAAGCAAAAAGCTGCAATGGAATAATTTGCATATACTTAATAGATGGTCTCTATTCGATCTAAAAGATTCTTATGTGAATATTAATTTTATTAAGACTTTTGTATTTGTGGGAATTTTTAGATGAATAGACTAGAAATGAATAGATTGTGTTTTGTTTATTTGTAACATTTTGGTTGGGGTACGATTTGTTTAAGCTTATCGTGACTACATAATGTGTTTTTATTAGTTCATAAGATTTCACATAATTTCTTTATTTTAATTATGTATTTTATAGACATATTAAAAATTACAGTCCCCTGCTGCGTCTGTCTGTATTATGTCTGTATATTCGGGTTATACTCAAAAGCTACCTAACGGATCTCTATGCAGTTTTCAGAAATAAGTAGAGCCATTCAAGAGAAAGGTTTTGGTCAATAATTTGATAAGATAATGAGTTAAATTATAATCAGACTAACAGTAGCAGTCACATTGCATTACGCATATGACAAAACAACGATTACCGGGTCGGTTAGTTTAAGTAAAGTAGTAATTTATTGCATTTACTTAAAAGATGTCTAATGTAAAAATTGTGTCAATGTAAATTACAATAAAGCTTTGCGCTGACGCTAGACAAAACTGTTTTGCGATTGACCGCCTTACAGAATAGATGACACTGTCAACAACAAGTCTGTTTGAGACCAAATTGTTACTAGAAACAGACTCAATTCAATGAGCGCGAAGCTTAAGGGCATGGAATTCCATATAGTACATTAAAAAATCATTTCCAATCCCAATTTCTAAATTATTTTGTTTATTTAATGGCATGCTGTGACTCAAAGGGCTTCCAACGGAAGATCAGCGTTGTCTTGTAACGTACAAGTCAACAAATGCTGAGCTGGAAGCCTTTTTGAGACATTTTGTGTGAGTTTACTACTTAATTCTACTTTTATTTATATGTATTGTGTGTGTCTCAAATAAAATTTATTTCATTTCATTTCATTTAATTTTTTTTTATAAAACAAGAAATCTTAAACTAGTTCTATGCCAATACTTTCACCACTCAAATAAAGTATTAATGTCAAATTTAGTCAATAGACTTGTAATTTAAGAAATCTTGTTAAATACCATATAACATAATAGCATATATCTTGTAATATTACTCTCAGTCTACTCTGAAATATGACTATTGTTTATTACAGTCCCCCGTCTTTGTTTGATAGGAAGCGCACAAGCTTCCATAACAAACAAAACTAAAGGTTTATAACTTTAATAGCAGTGATACATTTTTCAGCAACAATACTTATAAGAATGTATTGTTTTAAAATGTAGCTCATATTGCCTTGGTTTTAGCAGATATTTATTGCTTCAATATTGCTACCTAGTAGGGTGCTGGGAGCTTGCCAACTTGCAGTAAGAAAACTAAATTAACCTTAATCATAACTTTTCTTATTGGCTTCTGGATACGTTTGACTTTTGGACACCAGCATCAAGGTGCTCGGTTGATAGAAAAACATAAAATAACATATTAAGTATATGAAACACAGAAAAATATTGAATTTATTTGTTCACAACACCATAACTAAGCTTAAAACTGTTATTTAATAATGCACTCCTTTAAATCAGTTAACATCTTGAATTACTACCGTCAAGATCATATAAATAAAAAATTTAATATATTGTGAAAACCTTTCTCATCAATATGTATAATATTTTAAAGAAAGCTATGTTTAGCAGTCGAAGTTCTATGGCCTAAGGGTCTTATAAACAAAGGCATTTAAATTATCCAAAAGCGCTTCAATTGGATAAATAGTCTTATAAATAGTCTTCCAGTCCATCCAAAGGTTGGCTGGCAATGATAATTTTTAGTATTAAGGCTGCCCAGTGTCACTATTATCTGTATATTTTTCTTAATTTGGTTTGTAAATTGGTAAGTCACAAACCAAATTAAGAAGACACATCCGTAACCTTTGCCTGTGCGCGCGAAGGTTACGAATGTGTCTTAATTTTTTTTTTTGCTTATAATTTAAAATATAGTTTCACCAGCAAAGTGGGGTTTATCACTTATTAAAAATCATTAAAAATCTTGTAAATTGGTGTTCAATAAAGTGTATTGTAAATTATAAAGAAAAGTGTATAGCAACACTATAGGATTGGCGTATTTTAAACGATGTAAATAAAATAAGCGTCAAGTACAAGTACCTACCAACAGCACTTATTATTTGTATTTAATTTATTCTGGTTATTTAATAATATAAACGATTAAATTAATCCGTGCAAGTGAACTCGGGGAGCGTGGCGATAGCAGAAATCGTGTGAAATGTAAAATTATGTAGATTTTCTTTAGCAAACAAATGAGGGTCATGCACAACATTAGACGTTAGACGTGGGGCCACGTGGCGAGGTCGCAGGTCAAGTCGGCCGAAAGGTCAAGATTACTTTTATAAATAAATAGGGTTGCATTCAAATAGTTGGCTGCTTTTAATTAGGGTATTTTTATTTAACCTACAGCTTCTAATTAAAGTTTATGTAAATGGAAATGTTGTAAAATATAATAATGATCCGTTCTAGTTTTAAGTTTGAAAGAGAGTTTCATAATCACGGTTTAGTCAAAATATTCCTAAATTAATTGTTCCATGAGTATTTCTATCATGCCTTTCCATGGTATTAATTTTACTTTGCCTACTTCATAATTAAAACATGTGTTCCACGTTCCTACAAAACCACCACTTACTGGATAAACTTTAGCTACATATATTAAGAATAGTCAACTTCCAACGAGCACCTGAGAGACAAGTCTGTCAATGTCATACCCCGAAAACGGCAAAGCAATTTCTTTGTCGCTCATATTAGAAACTAATCCATTACGTGAATGTTTTAAGTTGATACGCTTAGGTGAGAGGAGGGTACGTACACTGGTTCAATTATGCATCGGCGTTTATCGGCGAGGCGCGCACCTGCCTTGGTGTCATCCTGCATTATTAATGGCCGCTGCGTACCGTTAGGGCTGATACAGTTGAGAAAAATGGATTGGTAATAGTCGATTAATGGATGCTAGGGGTGCGTGCGAGTGACAACTTTGATTCTGTTTAATAACGAAATTTTAAACGATAAATGCTGTCAAGTAGATTTTTACGTTTTTTTTGGGTAGGTTCGAGGGAATCGAGGCAGACAAAGATTTAGAATACGCTTAGAATAAAAATATACAAAAGCGTAAAACCAAGGTCAATTTCAATTGAATTTTATAATAAAGCTTTGAATTTATATATTCTTTTCGTGAACTTTGACGTTGTATACATTTGTTTTGTATCACAAATATTTATGTCATTATCATTCACACGACTGACTTTGTTTGTTTGTGCTTCGATATTTGACCTACAAATTCTAACAATGAATTCACGAAATGGAATCTCCATTCAAGAATTCATAAATCTTTGAACAAAAATGGTGTCTCAAGGGGAAACAAACTGTCAAGTGCCAACCCTACCCAAGAACGTGTGAAGACGAATCGTTAGAGTCGTGTAGCGGCGTTTGTCGGCCTAAAACAATTACACCGCGAGGCGTATAACCGTCTAAGTAGGTATTTATACCCTCACGCACGCCCCCTTACCCACTCAAACTTATGAATTATTGTTCGAGGCGTGGTTGCCCTCGTTTTTAATCTGGCTCGAGAAGTTCAAATTAAGATTGATATTTCATACACCTATCCAGTCCATATTCTGAAATCTTGCTTTAGAAAGTTCTTCAACGCACGTGTAAATAAAGTTCATAAAAATTGTAAGAAAGCTCCAAATTGAGCCTATCGTACTTTCAAACTTAGTTGATTTGAAAGTAACTGAACTTATTAAATATTTTTCGAAACCTCTAGGGCTCATGACTGATATCATCAAAGTTTGACGTTCTTCGGGACAGTAATGGTATCATTTTTATGAATCGATGATGTAATCTTCCAGAGTTTGACTTATTTCCTTAGGAGGGGAAAATGAAATATGAAATATTTGTTGCTTTATTGACAGATGGAAAGAATCGAATTTGGGGAGTTTGACGTATATGGACGCATGACGGAGTAAATGTGAAGCTATATTGAATATTCTCCTGCTTTTCTCATGTTAAGAGATCAGTTTTGAATAAAGGCACGTATTATTTTCTACAAAAACTATACATATATATGTACCTATGTACAAGACTTAAACCACATTACTAATACCGTTTTCGAAAATCAGAAAAGGATAGAAAAAATATAGGTTATATCGACACTCATTCTATTTAATTTTAATTCTAATTCATGTACCATACATGTTCATGTGTGTTGTATGTTCATGTACCATTCATGTTACCTTCATTTCGATACAAGTCGCTTACTACTTAAATTGCTTACTTAACGTAACGTTTTCTATTTGTTTCTAGAACTTATGTTATAAATATTTTTTTTTTTTTGTTATATTATGTTCTATGTATTATAAATATGTATTTAGTATATCAATAACCTAGCACCCATAGTCCAAGCTCTGATTTGTTTGGGATTAGGTAATGCTGTGTGATTAGTCCGGAATTATTTATTAATTTATTTAAATAACACTTAGACATTAAATTCCATCGAGTACCTAGCTCAAAGTTTCGAGCAATGAGTAATATGGTAGATATTTCATATGCAGTACAGCAAAAGTCAGAATGGGCGTAGCACCTTTTCTACTCCTACGTGCTACAAAACTACTTCGTGAAGGCTTCAAATTGCATTCGTAGAACAACGACATTCATATTCAACATTAAATTTGTAGCAATGAAGTTGCGGCGGTGTATCAGAGCTCGGTGCCCATATATCCTTCTTAAGGCCCGCCGAGCGCAGGCAGCAGGCGGTCTACGAGGCGGCAAATGCAATTTGTGGTCCGTACCAGAAATTGCAGTCTCGACTCAGCCCAATCTTCACTTATTGGACACTGTGAACATCCGAACGTGGCCACCTGGGACGCTCAAAACATCTATTGTCGACCTGGACCACGCGGAAATTGGGTTCCATTCAGAATTAGTTGCTCTTTTGCTGAATTTTTATTTTGTTAAGGTTTGGAGTTGTAAAATTCCAATATTTTAAAGATGACAATGCCACTATACAGCAGTAACAATTAAATATGTTTCTTATTATTTTATGATGAATTTGTATTGGATTTATATTGGATTTTAATAGAACATTGTTTTAGTTGACAATGCCACTACTCGGCAGCTCTATTATTAAGGTACATCTCAAATTGAACGTCTTGTCTGTGTCTTTTGCTGTATTTTCTGTGTGTGTTTATAATAATAATTAGAACTTTTTAACGAAATCAAGTGTACAATGTTGCCTATGATGAATAAAGTACTATGAAACTATTGGAATTAATAAGTAACCTTTGACAAATACCTCAACAACTATATTTGCCGAATGTTCATAGAATTATTAATTTATAAAATAAAGCACCGTGTACATAATCACCTTTTAAAATACACGTTGGTTTAAACTAGTATAATTAAATGAAGTTATTTAATTTAATGTATTTGGCAAGTCTGCTGGCATTGCCTCGGGCACAAAGTAAATTAACATTTCACAGACATTGCATTGAAAGTGCACACAAGTGATTTTTAAATTTTAAATTGACCTTTTTGGGGTGAACGCTCTGTTATTAGGTAGGTACTTAGTCTATTTCTTTAGACGCGACTTGGGACACTAAAACTAATTCTCTCGAGATCAGTTTATAACAAGAGTTTGTCCCTGAAATCTTGTGATGAAATGTCTCTTTGAGAATGCTCTTTGAGTTCAGTTTGAGACATCAAAGTGTGTCTTATTATTCAGTTCCTCAGCGTTACTCCTAAACTCTGAAGAGGAAAATTCTCTACTAATGGTGAAGTGCTTGATTGAATTACCTGCGTAATTACGTTGAGGATTCAGTCAAGAACATATAACATGTCATGTCAAGCCGAAAAGGTTTGTAACCTTTTCGGCTTCTATTTAGTATCGATAGAGACAAACATATACAACCTTATTAACAAAAAATGTGTTATTAAAAACATATTTTGTATTAGACTTAAAAGGGGCTATTCATAAACCCAATTTAGTGCTAAATCTGTTTAATAACAGCTCTACCTTTGACAAAGATGCATTTCACCCTTGTTTATATCTTTTAGTGGCAAAATAAGGTATAAATGAACTTATTTTGGGCAATTCAGTTATAAGCTTGTTATAGCAGTTTTTATGAATACGTACGATAATTACATGATGATATTATTATACACGTCCAAATTATAAGGCATAATATGCGAGTAATGTGGCCACATTTAAATAAGCTATAACAAATATTTTTATTTGACATCTATTAAAATATGAAAAAATATTTAAAATATGACATCTATTAAATTGTATATAATATAGCATGTTAGTAGGTAGGGACTATTCGATATTTTTTTTGAACATTACGTTAAATGTCCAAATATCCATAATATGACTGCATGTTTTACAATTACTATTTTTTATCTGAGCTTCAACAATACATTGATTATACAAATAATAAGGATAAAATCAAAGCTCTGAGATAATATGATATTATT
Source organism: Gymnoscelis rufifasciata (assembly GCA_929108375.1). Lineage (NCBI taxonomy): Eukaryota > Metazoa > Arthropoda > Insecta > Lepidoptera > Geometridae > Gymnoscelis > Gymnoscelis rufifasciata. Next base: position 4,683,688 of record OV815320.1, read on the forward strand.
TTACGTACAATATCTTTGTATTAACCCCCGTTCTGCTTGACTGATAACACTTCCATTCACGTCGTCATTAATTAGCTTAATTAGTATTTAATAACGTGTGCTTACAAATTCTGGTGAATATTATGTAGTGAAATAATTTCACTAAAATTCGTTTAGAGATATTTAATAATAGTTCTGTTGTTGAACTAATAAAATATGACAACCTTTAATATATAAACCTAGTTTAATTGTTTTTACTTTGTGGCTTTATTACCGAGTCTGAAAAACTGGTTTATGACCATGTCCTTGATGTGACCCTATTTAATCAAACAAGTCAATCAAATCTTCTACGATTCTAACGATTCTATTATTTTATTTGATTCTATACATATTTTGATAGGTACTTTCATAATTTCGATTTTAATTTTACCCAGCTATCGTAGGTAGATTAATTATTTGCAGGAATTACTCGTATGACCAAAATTATTCAGAAACCACAGATTGAATATCAACCTCTGAAATAAATTTATTTCACATTGAAACAACAAATACCTTTCATTCAGCCGTGAATTATTGCGATACATACATTTTGGAATAGCGCGTTTACAATGATTCGTAATTATGTTGGAGGGTAGTTCAGTGAATAAAGTGGCTCGGCAGCCAGCGGTGGGAATTTGTCAAAGGCATACCTACCGATATCGATGATGATGTAAAAGCCGTGTTGACTAAGTCGGGTTTTGCACACCTCTAAAAATGATTACTCAAAAAATGATGTGCGCTTTAAACATGTGAATCGGCATGTTTTGAGAACTTTGAAGAGTTTGTTGGACATGTGATATTCACCCAACCACCTCTTGGCCGTCCCAGAAGTGGGAACGGAAAGGGATTTACGTTTCCACTTCTGGGACACAGGGACTACTCTCTTGTCGAGACAGATAAGGTCTCAATTTACCAGGCTGGCCTGTACTGTACAGTGTTTATACCGATGTCAATGGGGATATTCAACATACAAAGTCAGTGGAGTAATTTGAGCCTGAGCTGCCCTTTATTACTTCCGGAAGTTGTCCTGCAGGTGACACCGGCGGCGATCAAAGTAAGCGCTTTAATAAAGTCTGTAACGCATTGCCGTAGCTGGCCGTGGCCCGACTGCCTTCTCACCTAGCGAATTAATCCTCGGTATTATGACGGAGAGGTCTGCGCTGAGTGGTCACAAGCCAACAGATTGGTTTTAATTTGGCGGAATATTAACTTCGGTGCTCGCTGCGAATGATAAAATTATTCTCTATGTTCTCTCTGATGTTTTTGTGTTGGAGCTCCTGATTCCAGTTATTTGGATTAGGATTATTACGACTAAATTGAAAATGAAATTCCAAATTCATGAATGAATGATTTCCTTATTGCGCAATTATTAAGTTAGAAGGAAAATAACATAAATATCTTTATTTAATTCATTAAACTTGTCAAGTAATCATCAAACATGTTATGAAAGAAACAGGGGAAAGTGTGTCCTGTTTTAACTAAAATAGTTGCTGATATGGGGTCGGTAACTAATTAAAATTTCAGTGGTCATAAAATGTCTTCACTTATGAGTACATCTCCTTTTATTTAGCTAAGATTTATTTTAATTCACACAACCTTTTCTACTCAATGAATTTGCATAACGCACAAAAAACTGAACTATATTCCCGCAAAATAAAATTAAAGCCAATGAGAATTAGAAACAGATGCTACTGATTTCGAACAAGTTATTTCTAAAGAACTGGTTAAACAAGTGTAGCTAGTTTCGCCATACGTCGTATAGTAATGGTAGTAAGGGTGACTTTTCTCTCCACGTTCACCTCAGAACAGGTGTAGTTGGGATCCCACGATGCAGCCCGCAATCGCGACCCCTCGCTACAATTCTCTTTTGATAAACGATATTGACCTACATTCTTTATTATACTCGTGTTATATTTTACGGGCGATATTGGACACATAAATACTAGGCTTATTAAGCTGTTGGGCCGTGGCTCAGAACACACTTGTTAAACAGTGGTTGCCAATAAATTGATTTTAGTTTATTACAATTGCCGTTGCTGGATGGATGTTTGTATTGATTTAATATAAAGAAAAAATACAGAATATTACAATACATTATTTTGTTGCAAAATTTAAGATAATTATGTAACTAGGTAATATAAAATAATTTAAGTCCTATGTGAGCCAGCAAGGTAACAATGGTAAAATCATAGAGAAAAACAGAATTTTCGATGTCACATAATTAGTAACATTATTAATAGTTTGTCGAAACCGGAATTAAATAAACTCAAGATATTGTTCGTGATTTAATCAAAAAAATTAAGAGTTTTTGGAGTTGTATAATAACATATAAATATAATATATGTTTATTGTAGAGAAAATTTAATTCGTACAGCCCGGTAATGCTGTCATGGCCATCTGCGGTTAACAGCATAAATTTTTGTTCCAAACCATAATTATTGATTGTATAATTAAGGTTAGATATTTTAAATATGTTCATTCGATAAATAAAACTATGAATACCAACTCTTGGTACATCAGTACCCTTGGTATATCAATTAAACATACTAAAATTATTCATAATATATATTTTTTGTTATTCATTTTGCTTATCAGTTCTCTTATGATATATGTAGGTAGGTCTGCATTATGATGTAAAAACTCGTAGGTCTATAGCTCACAGAGACAGAGTCTGTTAACCCGAAACATTATTATTTTAAATCCTGAAACGGCATAACAAACGTTACATTAAAGATAACAGAAGAAAACGGGCAATGGGCATATTCAAATGTCCTCTTAGTCCAGGGGTCGGCTGAATTATTAAACACACACAAAGGCCGATGAATGGGCGGTTTAATTCAGATTCTCAGTTCGCAGCGATCCGCGATCTATCTATTAGCATAAGAATCTAAAGCAGACTCATTTCCCACGGTACGGTCGATAGTGTTTGCAACTATTGAGGATTTGAAGGGTTTTAATTGCTGTTTTGCTGTGTCTGTTTATTATGATTTACTGGCTTAACTTCTAAATTGAATTGTGGAACAAATAATATCCAACTTTAGTGAGAGCTGAATTTATAGTTAAATAAACGCAGAAACGTTTAATTATTGTGCTGTCAAAAACATTTTATAACATATTAATAACTAAAATTTTAAAAAAAGCTTAGGACAGCTTAACGTTTGTCGTTTAACGTTAATAATGTATACGGATAAAATTAATACCAGCCATAATAATATTATTTCTTGACTAAAATTTTATCCGAGTGATATTAAACTTTTACTTCTATCGATTGATGAAGCACATAAAAGCATTTTTGTTTATTTTAGTAATGATTGCTTAAAGATTATAACCTATATGGATCAAAAAGATAAAATTCAAAATTATATTATTTTTCGACTAATATTTAATGTTATTGAAATTGTTCTTTCACTTCCACCTTCTATAGCTTGATGAAACACATGGAAGTAAGACTACACATTGATAAAATATTTCCATATTTTCTTCACCTACATCGCGAAATAAACATCCTTTATGAATGCCAACTCTTTCGCATCATAAAAATGTCATATAATCGCAACTCTTACAATTTCCAACAATTGCCTTCAGTATGAATCTGACGCTACGCGCAAAAGGTACGTAAATCCGTGTACAATAGTCGAACGTAATAACAGTCAATTATAGCCCATGTCTGAGGCTGATTGTTGCAACCGAGATGCGCTTGTTACCTTAATAGCTGGGATGAAATGAATTTCCATTGTGCTCATAAATGATGCTTGCGAACTTTCGTCAGTAATTGTGGTGAACAATTAAGTAAGACTACTCCTTAATCTTCCTTTAGAGAGACGTAACTGTGCGCGTCGAAGCTGCATTGCTTTGTGTTTCTAAAGCAGTATGTTTTGACAGTTTTTGTTGTAATTTGAGGCAAAAATTAGCATAGCTCTAAATGATTAAATAAGGCAATTAAAGAAAGGGTGTTCTGAAATGACGAACTTTGGTATCTATTTGTTATAAAAATGGAAAATGTACAATTAAATCCCAATATCATATTTATTTGGAGATGTAGGTTTAAATAAATGTGATTGTAATTTATTACTGTGTATAAATAAAACATAGTTCCAGCATAAATTCAATATCAGACCTTAAAGTGTCCTTAAGTAAAGGTTGCCCGTATTCAGTATTACCGAAGTGACCGACTCGTAAAGAACCCCGGAATAACTGTGGAATATAAAAATGCTGTCATATAAGTATTTGACCCTTGGGAAATAGAATATGCGTCTAAACCGCACGTGCGTGCAATTTTCCACTGATATTTTATGAGTGACTAGTAGTCCGGCCCGGTTTCTTTATTATCAGTTTCTTCAAAATTACTTCTTTTATAGGTTTATTCAACAAAAATCTCCATATGAAATTTATTTTATAGGTCAGATTTTCGAAGATGACTAAATGACACAAACATACAAACCACTTTAAAATAATGTTTTGTAGAATAAACTAAATTTCTCCAATAAAACGTTAGTGTAAACTCGCTGTACATATTATTTAATAAAACTAACTCATGCACCAAAGTTTAGCAGTTTAAGTAAACGCAAGTGATCCTAGCTCAACAATACAATGTAGCACAAATGGTTCGTAGAAGTTTAACATTTGGAGATTTAGTGCTACGTAGCATCTACGCGAGCCATAAAACTTCGTAGGAGTTTGCTACGAGACGCTACGAAGGCTACAAAGCGTAGCACCGAACCCCGTAACCAAACGTCGTCACTTGGCTTGCGAGACAAATGACATTTTTGACCCACATTGGAGCAAATATTTTGATCGTGAAGGACCCCAGTCACCTTTATCCTCTGAGTGGCAAGGTCGAAATTCAAAAGCGTCGATTATGAATTGAAATTCATAACGCGTACAATGAGCAAATAGACGTTCCAAAGTGAAATAAATTGTATTGTTTCTCGATGGCTTTTGTTTTGGTTTGTGTAAACCAATTCTGAAATTGTTTCAGCTGTATTATTTAAATGGTTATTGGGAGAAAGTTTTTAAACCTAACAGTTTACGTTATAAGGCCGGAAGCATTTTTACCAGATTAAAGTAGGTCTATTTTTTTATATTTATAAGATCACTGAATAACATAATATTTAATATTAATATTTACGGACTACTTCTGTTATGAAAGCTTATGTTCAGAACAGATTTGTTAATAAATTCCAACTTACCGTAGTACCAGAACTTCTAGGTTTGCTGTTGCTCGATTTGGCTTTGAGCGGCTTTGTAGGAGGCGTCTGCGGGGCAGGCGGGGTGCGGGGCGGACTACTATCGCTTCCGCTTCCACTACTGCTGCCGCTCCCGCTTCCGCTCGAGCTCGCGCTCCGCCGCTCCAAGGCCGAACTGCTGGACTGCAAAAGGTGCCAACTTGATTTATCGCATTGAATAAGTTCCTTTCGAGTGTAGTGACTAATGCGGTACCGAAGTTCGTAACTTTACGCGAATCGCACGATATCGTGCCAATGAGGGCTAACTACTTCCGCGGTTACATAAACTGTATCGACAGCGCGATATATTGCAATGCTATGACCCACTTTCGATATTTCGGTAAATAAAATCGATTCTTCTTCCGGAGTTTGAAACTGCGAGCAGCATTCGAGTGAAATGGAATGAACGGCTTCGGTAGCGGTGCTTCACACCCCCATTTAAAAAATAATTGCTTTTCAAGACAACGGAATTCTGTTGGTTCACGCTTGCCCCTTGAACATTGCTTGTTTCGGGGTCAAAATAAATGAATTGTGACTAAACAGCGGCTGGTCGTGAAATTTTTCGGCGGGACCTTAGCTAATGGGCACACGAAATTAAAAAGCACACACAGCGCGGATTTGGGCTAATTGGTTAATTAATAAGGGTTGTCGGGATTGAATTTTACATGTGCGGCCAACTGGAAGTGTGCCAGAATTGCTTAGGTATAAAAAGCCATATTAATGCAAGCTTTGTGTGTACGATTGCTGATAGATACGCGGGATTGATTATGCTGGTTGTTTGGCATATTAAATGTCTCATTATGCATTGAGATAATTACAGCTAGGCTGTAGCGTAGCTATTAATTTAGTCTCTAATTAGATAGCGTTGCTTAATATCGATAGGGCTATTTTGGAACACGATTGACTGTACTCGTCAAGCCTTTAACCTTTAAGCATGGTATATTGTTATATACAGTTCCACTTTCCTAATTCCTAATGATAACTGCATTAATCCAATAAAAGCAGCTTTAGTATACAACTGCTTTATAATATATTGGATATAATGAATGTTTATCAAATACCAAATCTTCACTATAGACATACGTTTAGATGTTTATTGAATGTATGTATTGTAATGTAGGGCCTATTTAACAATCTCTGAGTAAAATTAGTTAATAGTTAATATATAGAGCATCAAACAAAAATATGAATATGGCTATGGGCCTACGATCGTGATTGATCGGAGACGTCGGAGTATCTTGTATTAATTTACTCGCAAAATGAAATTAAAAAACATTCAATGTTACGCTTTTCAACATCATCAGCTTCAAAAAAGTGAAGCGTATTTCCAAGACAACCTTTTTAATTAGATGATTTTACAAGAAAAGGTTAATATAAGTTTATTTTATACTTAAAACTATGTTTAATTATATTAACTTCTGCTCCTAAGGATTTGAAAATATGGATGAGAATCATAATGTAGAATTTTGAACATTTTAATCTACGACACAATTATCTATAGATAAGTATGTACGATATATAATTCCTTCATGTGTGTAAGTTTACCTCGGGCGGGCGTCGTTGGGCGGGCGGGGTGCCCAGCGGGTTGTCGCGGTCGCTTCCGCTCGAGTTGCCGCTTCTGCTTGAGCTGCTGCTTGCCGAGCCTGGAGCCAAATAAATATTATCTTAGCATCGCTGTGCGTTGGATAAAGGTTTGAGATCTTTGTGATCTGAGTGATGTGTTGGATGGAAATTGTTGAGTTGTCCTCCTAATTATTTAGGTACATCGAATCGAAGGGTTGGTCTAGGACTGTTTAGATTATCTAACTCGATTACTCTTGATTTTTTCCTAGAGCCTAAGTGAATAATGGATTAATGAGTCGTACACTAAAATGTTCTAAAACACAAATTGGCCAGTGCATATTATGCTTACGTATTCTAAGTAACATGTAACATCCAGGTCATTAACTCCTACTAATATTATAAATGCGAAACTAAACTTATTTCCAATAGGCACCTTTTCTACGCAATCAATCTTAAAATTTTGCATACATACAGTTGTTGGAAGTTAATCCAATTTTTATTGTAAAATTATCATTCCAACAATGTTACCACAAAGCAGCCCTATGGCATGTCAACAGTATCGATCGCAGGGATCAAAACATTCAGAGCTATTGCCTGTCAATCAAATATCATAAAGGTACCAGAAGGGTTTCACACAATAGCTTTACATTATAGTTGACATCTAGTCAACGCCTTCAGAATATTATAGCTCAGTTATAACGTGATTATTTATTACTGCGTACTTTATGAAGCACGTTGGGTGGTCTGCAATTAAGTTTTGATGAATTTATGCTACTACACAAATACGGGTAAAGATCATGTACGCAAGATGCTAATAAAACATTTATTTTATTTATTTTTTAATAGCTTTGCTGTTATTTCCACAAAAAGGGGGTCGATGTTTTAAGTCCGTCATTTTACTTAAACCAGTAGCATAATGTGCTATTATGCTATTTAATATATAAGAATTTTGAATTATTGAAATTGTTTTATATATTTTTATTATTTGTAAGCTTGTTCTGGGTATTTAATATGTATAATAAAATACATATATTTTATTTTTATTTTATTTTACTTACCACGGTGCTAGATGTTCTTGTGTGGATTGTCCGGAAATATTTATTATTATTAAAAAACTTTAAAAGTGTTGGTTTGTCAATGTTGTACTAATTCACTGGCTAACCTATCTTATTTATCATTTAATTATTAATTTTGTGTTTTGTACAATGAATAAAGATTTTATTTTATTAAAAATACCAATCCTTTGTACTCCAATGTATTGTCTTGTTATTGTTTGCAGTTTGTATTTTATTTGTGGTGTACAATAAAGAGTTATCTATCTATCAATCCTTTCTTAAAGCAGCATAATATTCCTTGCGACTTTACCTCCGGCATCCTCCGGTAACAGATTATGAATAATTTACCAAGTAAATACATAAAATTTGTAAGTAGGTCCCCAGCCAATAATACTCGTAATTTATCGACAGCAATAAATCCTATTGTACCCTTTCTAGTACAGCTGCGGTTCCAGTACTTACTCATAAGTCAGAGATAGCTGTCTCTTAGCCACTGGTCGGTCATAAATCACAGATTATAATATTTTGCTAAGGCGGAGGCTTGCCCGGTATCGGAAGATATTTAATAGGCATAAATCATAGTAATCTAGACATAGGTACACAACAATAAATTGTCGCTATGATGTACGTTCAATTACCTCTAAAGGATGATAAATATTGTAATAATCAATATAAATATTCTGTTTAATTTGCAGAAATATGATGTTGTGTAATAAATTAATAATTAAGCACTAAAGGCTAGAAAATTTGAGCCAGTTAGGGATATATCACCGTTCACAATACTTCGCGGGGACGCAGTGGCATAGTAACAGTAATAATCAATAGATATTTTTCCATCTAAAGGTTCCCTGAAAGAGATCGCTATTAGTGACAAGACCGCTCACTGTGTCACTATAATTATGTAATATATATCTTCTATGTTCCTCTATTGTGGTATTGCAATAAATAATTTTTGTATTGTATTATATAATTTATTACACCTTAGAAATGCATTTATTAGAAACGTATAGTATTTTTTACGCATTTGGTGTCGTATATAGCTACATTTCATCATGTGTTTGAATCGATGTATCCTATCCTACTACTATTATAAAGGCGAAAGTTTGTAAGTATGGATGTTTGTTACTCTTTCACGCGAAAACTACTGAACCGATTTAAATGAAATTTGGTACACAGAATCTCTAGAGCCTGAAAAATAACATAGGCTACTTTTTACCGCGGGAAAACGTCATTCCGCGGGAAAATCCATTATAACGCGGGTAACACCGGGGGGCACAGCTAGTTTACACATAAAAACACATTGGCCTATGTATAGTGAGTATGGTAGAGGTAGAGCCCTATTATAATCAGACCTCTAGAATTTAACGGACTGTTATACTTATTTGTTATATTTATCAATTCGTCTAAAAAGCTTGGATATACTAGTCGTTTATTAGAAGGATTAAAATAAATGTATTTCAAGGTGTAACATGTTAAACTACTTACAATTAAAATATTTATTACCCACACCCATCATCATTTTATATTTTATCTTTTTAATGTGACAGATCAATAAAAAAATTCTATCGTGTTCTTGTAGAGATTGTAATTATAGATAAAGCTTACTAGAGTCCCCGGAAGGTGTAGGCTGGTGGTGGTTCTCCGTGTGTCTCCGTAAAGACCTCGCGTCGCAGTAAGACTTGCCACATCCATCTGCTTTGCATTCGTAAGGCTTCTTGTTCCGGTGTGTTAGCATGTGTCCGTTTCTAGGGAACAAGCATAACAGATTACTGTATAGTGTCAATAGTTAATGTATAGATAATTACCCCGTCATTTAGATTACTAAAGTAAATTGTACCTTATATTATACCTTTACTTTTTTCTTGCAACCGAATAATCAAAACGTTACAATGCATTGGAGTTTCGCGAATGCTTTGAGCAAAACGTACTAATTATATATGTCATAAGCCCCTACTCCGGAACTTTGATGCTTCATATCTTGTCACTTTCTTATTAAAGCAAAAATAAGTGACCAGTGTTTATAGATAGCAGACGGTCTAATACCCATTTTTTTATGTAGTTGTCATGCCTTTTGGGGACGTGATAAGTTTAAGTAGGTACAAACTACATATGAATATCGACGATCGGGAAGCCGTTCTCTATGCAAAATTATAGTTTTACTACTGGATGGTCTTCAACCAAATTTGGAAAACGAGGAGCTGTAGTTGCTTTAGCTGTAGCAGCATTTTATGGTAATAAAAACTATCGCAATATTTATAACTAGGTACCCAATGAGAATTTTAAACTAAACTTGGCATCCTTTGCCAAGACTTACACCTTGGTAAAGGCTACTAGTTCACGTAAACACAAGCTCCTTCTAACAATGAGAATCAACAAACAAATAAAGACGTCCTACGGCTGAAATGATGATGTTGATATTTATCAGATACATATTAAACTGCATGCGACAAATCGTCATCAAATATACATTATTACCCGAATTGGAGGCTTTGAAGGCCACCCGAACACGTTTAATTCTCGGCTTAACTGGGTCAGATTCAGCGTGTTCACTGTTCAGTCAATACATAAGCATTATGGCCAGTCCGCATTAATATTCATAGCGAGGCTGAGGCGATTAAGCGGCGCCTTATGACTAGAACATTTGTGCTCGGAACTTCCCAACTAACTTGCTCAATAGCTTTGTCATACAAAACCAACATTAGGAGTTTACGATAACAGAATGGAAGGGTCTTGAACATAAACTGAAACCTCATCGCAAAAAAATATAGCTGTATTTTTCGAACGGCCAAAATAAATAAAACTTCGTATCCGGTTATGTTATGCCTTTTCCTTGGCTCGTTTTTGGACAGAATTCAAAACTTTTTTATTACTATACTGAAAGTTTTATCACTCTTTTTATATCCTATACTAACGAAAACATTTTTCACCTTAAACTAACTAAATACCTTCAAACTATAATTAAAGAATAATCCATTAACACCTTTCGTTGGTTCATCAGCATCACCCTATTAACTTTCCCACTGCTGGGACACAGAGACTTCTCTCTTGACGAGAGAGGTCTCAATTCACCGCGCTGGCCAAATGCGGATTGGTTTTGTTAATATAATTTAACTTACAGATGATCTTGTCTCTTGAAGGCTTTTGCGCATGTTATACAGACGTACTTCCGCTCATCGCTGTGTGTGAGCTTGTGTTTCGCGAGAGCCGATGCGTTGCCGAATATTTTGTTGCAAACCTGGAACAAAGAGAGCATTTCAATTGGTATGTTTTTATTGACCGTATTTGTAAAGTTTGAAACACATGCATAAAATATATACCTATGTATAGAATATATTTAGTGCTGGGTGGATTTTTGAGAAGGGACAATAAGGGCCGGTGTATTAACCATTTTAGTTACAATGAAAGGTGCTTAGAAGACCATGCACACTTTTTAAATATATTTTGAACTGCATTCACAAATTCACTATAGTAAGCCAAACTTCCAAAACCTAACATCAGTAAGGAGGTGCATTCACAAATTTTGGAAATAGTCGCAGTCAGCTAGAAAAATCCTAAAAATAGAAAAAAATCATTCAAATTGATAATATTTTTAGTAGGGATCAAAATACTATGGAGCCATCAAAGATACTAGAAATAACAGACATCGCCCAAAGGGGACCTTTTTTCTCAAAAATCCACCTTGTATATACATACATTTATTGTTTATCCTTATAATCGAGTTATATTTTTTTTTTGTTTGGTGCCGAATGATGTTGAGTCTACTATGCTAACTATACTTTAAATAAAGTAAAAATTACTAAACGTCAAAGGGAGTTAATTAAAATAAGCAACAACTTTCATAGCAACTTGTAAAGTCAAATATATTAATGAAACACAATGGCCCTTAATTTTCTTTCCAGAGGGAGTTACCTATACATACCCGAACTCAAAGCTACATTAAGTGTCCATATTTAATTACATTCTAACAAAGAAACTTAATATTCCGGGGTCTGTAATAACATGACAATGGGAGGTCTCTTCAGGCGATGCAATCAGCGACGTGATTCTTTTCGATTCGGATAACATTTCGGAACAATCCGAATCTGTAGTCCTTGTCTTAATAATTTAGCTGTATATTAATAATGCCCAAAACAATTACTTATAACTAAATATATCACGATACATCTGGACATGATTTGTTTCATCATCACCTTATTAATGTTCCCACTGCTGGGACACAGTTGGCGTGGTGAACTAAGTCTCTCTCTCTCTCTCTCTATCTCTCTCTTTCTCTCTTCGCTAAGAGAGAATAGAAAGAGAGAGAGAGCCTTAGTTCACTACCCCAACTGAGGGTTGGTGAATGTCAAGCTCATTAAAGTTCTCGCCGGTTATCTCACGATGTTTGCCTGCACCGTTAAAGCACGTGTTTTAAAGCGCACTTTCATATTTCAAGAAGAAAAATCCAGAGGTGCGTGGCGAGGTTTGAACTCACGACCACGACGGAATTAAAGTCGAGTGTGCTCCCACTGCTTTTTTATGATTTCTTTAAACAACATTATTTCAATAAAGATATGTAGATAAAAATAAAGATTCAGAAAGTACTCAGATAAAAATTGTTTAATTGATTATACAAAGTTTCTCAGAACTCTATTAGGAGAAAGGTCACATCCCTAACGGTGTGAGGGTCACCGTTAGGGATGTTTGTTCCTCGTCTAATAAGAAGTATCTTCGCTCATTGTTCTTATTTTTACTTGAAGCCTGGGTTATCTGCGATAATGTGGGTCGAAGTTGTCTACTAAGTTACTAACGGTTGTTTTTTTTGAAAATGTTTTTGTCACAAAGACTTTGTAAATCTTAAAGTATTTGCATGAAGGCATGAAATTCCAGAAGGTAGTTATTATATTCGCAGATTTCACACATGGTACTAGTTTCTTGATTTTAGGGAAACTGTTTTATCAACGACGTTTTATCAGTTTTATCTGGCACCCAGCGCAGCAGAGCATTTGCCATTTTGTATCCTTTTGTCTTGCAAGCTTCTTTATTGAAATCTATTATATAAAATTCTCGTGTCACAGTTTTCGTTGCCATACTCCTCCGAAACGGCTTGACCAATTTTTACCAAATTTTATACACTTCTTCAGTAGGTCTGAGAATCAGCTACTATCTATTTTTCATTTTGCAAAAATAAAGTTTGCCGGGGTCAGCTAGTCTAATATATAAAATTCTCGTGTCACATTTTTCGTTGCCATACTCCTCCGAAACGGCTTGACCCATTTTGATGAAATTTTTTGTGCTTATCCGTTATCTATGAGAATCAGCCAACATCTATTTTTTATTTTGCAAAACAAAGTTAGCTGAGGTCAGCTAGTAGGTAGTTTATAAGTCAGTAATTGATTGTGATTGTTTTCTCTCCGGTATTAAAACAACCTCTTACAAGCATGACAGTTTGAGTTATCTACAGCTGTTTATTTATAGCTGTGGGGTTAAACACCGAATATGTAAGTACGTGACCGCTAGCCTTTGTCTGCGTTATAATACCCAGCATTTGAATATTTTACGGCTGACCCGGGCTTGCTAACGTGTTTTTTGCCGACTTACGTACAGTTGAAGAAAGTGCCTACGCAATTTACGCCTTTATTCCCTAGCGTTAGAATTCAAAAGTGTTATGGCAGTTTTTTACTTTTAGCGGCGCTCCGTGGATATTATTGTAAGAATAAAAAGGTACAAAGTGGGTCGTCGCATTGTTCGGCGTGGGAGGGTGTACACATACCTATTTTATTAGCGTTTGGGGTTAGCAAAACACGGAACCTCTTGAGAAAAAGTTGTTGACGATAGCAGCTGTACTTTAACCGAGACAAACAATCGTCCTCTGGAAATGCCGAGATTTCAGGTAGTTTTCTTTCGATCTCTTTATAGTCGGGATTTCAACAGCTTTATTTTGAATCACAATCACTCCTTAAATAGAATAGAATAATAGAAGTTGTTATTGAAAAAGTACTCGATTATAAAAACTAGCTTTTCGCCCACGGTTTGCGTGCGTTACAAGGGATTTTGCTGAGAGCATAAATGACGTTACCCATTTACCGCCGAAAAGAAAAATCCTGTTGTTTCAGGATTTTTTTTGAATTTTGAGAATTCAGGTTTTTTTAATAGGAGTAAAATTTTTACGAGTTTTAGGTCAACAGATCAACGTATTAAAACATGTCTACCAACGTTTTCACTTCATTAGCGGTTGAATTCCGCGAAATCACTTTTTAACGGGCACCTGCGCTCTCAATTGTATGCCACTTGTAGTTTCTGAGATTTTCTAGACTATATAGTGTTTAGTTGATTTTCTAGTTCTCATAAACAACGTTATTATAAACTTATACGTTTGGTAAGTCCAAATATACACAACGACATGACATGGAAGCTGTCCATGAAATTGCCTTACATAATTATAATAGTTTATTAAAACCGTCTTCGCATAGGTACTTAAGAAAACGTCTGTGACGAAAAATAAACACAACAAAATTATAAAAATAACTTGTACGTTACAATTTACTTACCTTGTATTTTACAAAAATAAAATTTAAATTAAATACAAAATGATTTATGAGCGGTCTTTATAATAAGGGACCTTACAAATAAGGGCCTGTTTCACCATCTACGTGTAAAATTAGAGTTTTTTTGTTTATATATAGAGCTGTTTCGGTCAGTCACGCGTGACAAAGTGAGATATCACATGACATAAGTAACCATTGACACGTATTATTGGCATAATAAAAAGGTTATTTACTCGGATTAAGATAAATAAGTCCTTAAAGTATTAGGTTACCTACTTTAGTCGTAAATTAATAATATAAAAAATATAAAAAGTGCTATAAACAGTGTCCGTTAATGCTGTTTAAAAATTACAAGGATATGTTTATTTCAAGAAGCTGTTTGTTCAAGAGTTTTGTGTAATTTTTAGAGATGCTTGCTTCTTTCTGAATTGATCAGAATTATATCTTTGTGTATATTTATAGCTTTTTTATGAATAAATCATAAGCTTTAGGCAAAAACGTATTTAGAGCGTGTAGTAATTGTGTTTTATTTTTACATTGATTTTACTTTGCTAGCAAATAAGATCATAAGTGTTTATTGTTTGGAAATCTGATGATTCATGTCAGATGTTAAGCTACACAACTAACAAAATAAAATAATCAATAATAATCTTCGTATTGTTATTTCTCTTTCATTTGCTTCCTTCTTAGGCTTTTAATGTGACTGCTATTTTTTTTTAAATACGTTATAATATAATTTTAATCAACCGACTTTATATGACTCTTAAACAATGATGATGATGATAAATGTATAAAACTGAAATGACCGACTTTTTAATTGGTTGTAAATCAAAGAATTATTATAAAAATCATGATATAATTATATCAGAAAGCTTTACCATAGGCCGTATGAGTAGTAGGTACGCTCAGCGAGCTATGCTCGGGATGAGAAACTTCGAGCACGAGATACGTAGAAGAACGCAGGTCATCGTCTTAGCCAAGTGTATTAGTTCACTAAATTGGCATAGCATGTAGAACGGATGGACGTTGGATTGAAAGGAGCTCAAATGTTGGCCACGAATCGGAAAGCGTATGACTTTCACCAATAGATGGATAGATAACTAGGTGAGGTTTAGCAGTAGACGGGCGGAATGATGATGACGACATCACAATATTTGGTTTAATCTAAGATAAATGTAGCCATATTTTTAGATTAATTTATGAGTTTCGGGTCTTTAAAGTCGGCTTTTTAAAACCTTCACCCATAGACCTACCCATCTAGTGATTTCGTAAGCTCCAAAGATCGGTGTTACTCACATGGAAGCCATCACTGCAAGTTTATAACTCAATAAAACCATATTCCAGGCCATAAACATTGATTCGGCCCGATACCCTGCGGCCTGCGCGGAAACCATTACACATTTTAGATGACGTCCTCTTTTATTACATAGCCACCGTAAAGGACACCATTAATAAAATTATACGTACCTTTTCATGTCATTATATTGCAACAAGCCATAAAGCTGTGAATGAATAGGTAACACTTGCAATGTGGCCAATATTCGGCGCTACATCATAATGTCACTCGAATAGTTCGGTTTTTCAGTTTAATAATTACTACTACTTCATTAATTTATCTCTAATAATGCCTACTGTATTTTTAATAAAATTTAAGTATTTTTTTTGTATTGATTAAAATTATTTAAGTACTGTAGATATAACACGCACGCCAACATTATCCATTACATGTTGGCAGGTAGAAAATGCTTAGGCATTATGTCCACCTTTTCGTTCACCATTTTATTTTGTACAAATAATGTGTTTTAATATATAGAATAAAAATATCTGCTTTCGTCAGCGTTTTCAAACAGATTGTACGAAAGAAAAAAATATTCAGTATTTTTTAAGAAAGGTTTTTACGCGGTCCAAGTTTTAAATAAAATATTGAAATTCAATATTCCCGGTGTAAAGTCAAAAGACTTATTGTTTCCTATTTAATTCTGAAGCAGAGAGTAACGAGCGATTCTTATCGATTATTACTCATTTCCTACCTCCTTCCGCCATAATTTTCTGTATTTTATTGAATTCTTTCATGGCGCCCTAATGCTCAGTTGCCTCTGAATGGGTATTGTGCGGCGATTGGAAAGAGCTCTTGTAAAATTTCTTGTGATATTGTTTTTTACAGATTTATTTAAAATTTTGAATTTAATGTTCACTTTGTTTTTGATGTAAGAAAATTCTTGCTTGGATTTACGACGTACTTTCAGATTTCTACTGTAAATGGCTATTTGAATATCTTTAAAACTTCATAAAAGTACATTTAATTTCCCTAATCCTAATAATCCGAATAACGTATACGTACAAAAGAGAAAACACTTATATCTATAGAAAAACATCGTCGATTACCGATATAATGGTCCAGCTCGCGTTTGACAATGTTAGTATTGAAACCTTTCTGGCACTCTGCTTTGCCGCTATTTCAAGATTTTCCGTTAAAGAAGTTTTTCTTCAGTAAATGAACTTCACGTGTTCAGTTTGCTCAGTAAATGCGTTTTCTTAATTTTAATATTCGGTAGTAATCTTGTGCAATCAAAAGACGTTAGGTCTTTTGATCGACTCGATAGATAAAATAAATACATCATATATTTTCGGACAATCCACACAACATCTAGCCCCGTGGTAGCCTTACGTTTCGGGTACCGGACTGATATATTTAATACAACAGACATATATTCATGGATATACTTATATTGTATTATACATAGTGCTTGCAGAACATACATACAAACACTTGACTCCTCGGCGGGAATCAAACCTGCCGTTTTAATGTGATAAAGGCAAACCGAGATTGCACTATGATTCGGTGATGTGATTGTCGCAGCAAATTAGCGTCTGGTGGTTTGAGTGCACAATGCCGTGGCCTACTTCCTAGTGTTAGCCCATGACCCACATTGGAACTTCAATGAAAAATCGGGTCGAGATGCGTAATCACGACACTTTTAAATGTATTAAAGTTTCAAGAGGAAAAAGCTTTTTGTGAAAGTTGCTCGGTATTTTTGTGACGCTGAATTTTATGTTGTAACATTTTTTATAGCACTCTTTCAGAATTACAGCATTTTTTAATAGCATCTGTTTGAAGTGTCGTCGTTGATAAGGGAATGTAGTGGATAAAAATTATTTTAGAAATTTTATGAAGTTTTACGTAATGCTCAGATGTTAGATTGTGGAGCCATCGAGCTCATGTAAATCGATGAATATTGAAATAACAAAAACAGAAGTCCGTTTGTTCGACACAAAAGACCGTCGATGATGATGTATTTTTGTGAAAACTTTCATAATAGGTAACATGTTGTTAAAAGTTTGAACCCACCTGAAAATCGGGGATCAACTAAAGTTTACTTACACTAATTATTAGTTCTGAAAGTTCCTATTTCAAAAGCCAATTATAAACTACCTTCCAATTTGTTGGAACAAGCTGTTAAGCCTCTGCAGAATCCCTTATAGCCGTTTTTTCAACACATCATTCGGGTGAAATGTACCTTGAGTCTGCTAAGCCCCGGGCGTAGGTTCGGCGCACGCATCAAATTTTTCGACGACTTAACTTTTCCACCAAAGCTTTGCAAGGTGTGAAATGTCACACGATCGTAGGTGTTTCGATACGAGCAAGCTAAGTATAGGAATAAAAATGAAGTTATACTATTTGCGACACAAAATTGGACAATAAGCAGGTATCCATTTTTAATGTTAAATTGTGTTTGTTAGAAGTTTACTTATTTATTAGCAAAGATTTAAAACTAGAAAGAAAAGTATATCTGGCACTTTAACTTTTCTAAAATATTTAATTTTGTTAACTAATTGTTTTACAAAACGAAGCATGACTCGGTTTTTATAAATATCTCGAAAACAACAAACATTTTTCTAACACAATGAAAATCATTAACATTTACAGGATGCCTCAAGAATTCTGATTTGGATTTAGCTTACCAAGGAAGAAAAACCTAATAAGACAGGGTGGCAAATTAGGTAAATAATCAGAACAAAACGACACCTCATATCGGTGTCGAGACGTGCCCGCGCCGCGCCGACAGAATACCAATCGCTCCCAAACGTAATGATTAAAAGTAATTCATTCAACAAATGCACGATTTCGGCCCTTCGGGTCTTTGCTAAAGTAAAACAGTCACGTCGCACGAGTTCGGCAAGCATAACTATGTGGGCTGCCAAGCCTTTTCAGTCAAATGCCTCAAGGGCAGTCAGAGCCAGAAAGGATTGTCTGACCAATTATATTATCGTGAAGCTTGTACGTGTGACCATATGGTTCCCTGATAATGCTAGACCAAATAGGCATTAACTTATTTTTTTACTAGAGACGATCCCGGGCTTCGGACGGGTGAAAACTAAACATATTAACCGTCCCTTTTGAATAACTGCAAGCTCCTAAAAACTGCATTATATTCCATTGAATAGATAATTTAAAAGGTCCAAGGAACTGACAGCGGACATTTCTTCATTTTATACTATGTAAAAATAATAATGGTAAACTTATAACCCTTCTACTTATATCTAGTTATATTATTATATTATTAGTGATATCTCATATTTTGTTAATTGGATGTTATTTTACAATACGGAAGCTTGTTGTTTATTTTGTCGTAAAATTCATACTTGATATTAGGAATTCAGTAGATAAAACTGAAAATAGCAGCCATCGACCGATGGTTGCCAAATAATCCATTCCGCGAAATCTCCTTCATATTATTTCGTCGGAAAACCGGGCTGGTCTTTGTTTGTTGTACACAGATTTTTATTTCGTTCTATTTGTTTTTCTTTTATGGAGAACCGGTAAAGCCAATTTTTGTTCATTTTGCACCGTCATACATGACTACTATAGCAGGTTGAATTATTCAATATTGAATACTTATGTTGTTTCAATGTTTCTGATATAAACCCATATAGACATTGTTCTATCTTTTTAATAAGTACCTAAATAAATACCCTACCTAAATAATAGTGTTGAACCTTCACTGTTATAAATAAAAGCTCTTAAAAAATGTTTATTAGTATCTCGCTAAATAGACGGAAGAATGAAATTCATCAATATTTTAATTACTTCTTCATGTGTAGCAATTGAAGGCACATATTTTCGTAGTTTAAAAATGCAAGAACGACCTTTCTTGTATTCGTAAGCTCGTCGGAGTAACTTCGCAACCATTGTGTCAATTTAACAGAGTTATTCAAGAGAAATGTCTTTGTCTCGTTGCCGACTTTATTTTATTATTTTTGCAGACAAATTCGTTTTTAATGAAGACCGACGTTGTATATTTGCGAACATACAATTCTCTTTGTCTACCTTTAGTTAACCGTTCACATTTTGCATTAAGTTATTCGCGGTGTTTGTATTATACATATTATTTATTATATAAATATATTATGCATTATATACATATCAGGCCCATTGTACTCATATATGAATGACTTCTTTATTTTGTGAAATTAAGTTTGGAGGTAAAGGTGCGGGCAACGAGCGCTGTTCACCAAAATGTATCTCCACCTTCCTTTTCGGACTTCATATCCGAAGTCATCAATCACCTGCTATTTATACTAAACAAGCCGACAGAGTTAACAGGTGATTTCATCACGTTAAATAGCATTTCAGTATTTGACGTGACGAAGGTTTATTCATTTTTTCATCGATCTTGTTTCGGACAGCGCTTGTGTAACTTTCACGTAGTTATTATGGTCGTCAGTGTTCCGTTGGGATTTATTACCGCAAAGTGTAATCGAGATTTAAATTAGTGGTAATAATGGCGTGGAGCGGGTTGAAAGCGTTAGTTGCAGTAAATTCGGGTTGCAATTTGTGAACATGACCGCAAGCGGTCGCGGAGGCCGGCGGGGCAGTCGGAGCACCTGAAGTGGTCTGGCGAGCGGCCAACCGGGAGCGGGACCGCCGCTCTTTAATGCGGACCTCGATACGGAGCTCCGAACACTGGATCCAAACGGATTTACTGCCGTCCAATCTAGCGATGCTCACAAAGTGATATTGGATTTATGACAAACATTACCCGCCGGCTTTATGCTCACAAGGATCGCCCCACCGAAAGGCGAGTGTTTATCTGAGAGATTAAACTTTAGATATCATTTCCGACAGCGAATCTCCTTTGTTATTTTATCTGGACCTAGCTTCTCACCACTAAGTTTGCGCATCCTTTTAACTGTTCCCTTGTGATAAATTTCCGGATCCTACTTTGGAGATAATACGACAATTAAGTCTTTGACGCCGCAACTCTCTAGACATCAGAATTTTTTCAAATCTTCTTCCGAGCACATTTTTACGACTAACGCGAAAACAATACCAAGTTATATTACATGATATCCGTAAAATGTACAAGTAATAACTGAAACTTGTGCCAGTTCTGTTCAGATAGGTGTAGTTAGGTAACGACGCAAGTTTACGAATAAGGTTGAGTTGGCCACATTTCTAAGAAGTGATTAAGTAAGAAATATGTATGTAATGTTGTGCTCGCTTATCGCAGGCTGGCAGGCGCCCAAGGCCGGTGGTTGGCTGAGCTGAACCTGGCTTTAGTCTCACCACAGTGCGGGTCGCCAAGTAATACCCTGAGGTACCCGCCACTGACACATGACACAGTAAGCCGATGACATAAAATGCACGCTAAAAAGCGTAATTCGTAGAATCTCTCAAATTCCAACGTGTGGAATTATTAAAAAATGTTAAATTTAAAATTTAAAGAAAAAAATTGTTTGTATCGAATTTTAAATATTTTGTTTGGATTTCAGAATTACAAGTCCGTAAATGACTTTTGAGTATCTGCAGCCATAAAAGCAAAGTAACGTAGCCTGTACAAGAAAAAAACGTATAAAGCAATCAAGTAAAACTCCTAAAGTTACGCAAAGCCAAAAAAAATGCACACGTAATTCGTAAAATCTCAAGCGCCGCCAACTTGTGGAATTTACAAAAACGCCCGCAATGATACTATTTTCTTAGTACCCCGGAATATTTTAATTTCGTCCCCTGAACATTGTTCTCTTTACGGAAACGAGTTTGTTTATTACTTCCTGCTTCATAACAATTTTATTACACGTAGAGATTTAATTTATGTAAAACGTCGTCGAACTTTGAGGTATGAATGAAGCTTTCGAATTATTTTGCAGCCTGAAGCAACATAAGCAGATGTTGCCGTACATCCTACGCAATAACGTAATTGAACATGAACTGAGGTGGGCCGGGGAGACGCCGAAAGGTACTTAGCCTGAATACTGCTCCCTGATCGAAGTAACATGACGAAATACATTTAAATTTGTCTAGTGGAACATACATCCTAACTTAAAAATAATGTATGAAGATAATATAGGACTTTTTTATTACATCATGACAAAATACATATTCTAAGGATATGTAAAACATTTTCTTATGAGCAAAACTAAATAATGTAGAAATATTATCATAAGTTACATAATTTTATACCTGCGTATGATATAACAGCATATAATACTGCTGCGTATAGTATGTATGCGTTGGTTTACCTATTTTACAAAATGTTATAGCTATGCCGGCAGACGTTATCCTGCCTGAAAAAGCTTAAGGCGATATGCCAACAGCAGCACCACCTACTGGGTAAAATTGTGTTTTAGAAACTTTGCCTAAAGATAATAACACGATAAAAGTTTACTATTCTATAAAGGACATAGAGACAAACATTCATTTATAATATGTACTAGATAATAATATCTATGGATATTGTATTGCAATGAACCTAAGTACGTCTAATACCTATTATAGAACGTCCGCAGTGATTGCCTAACGCGCCATGGAGATTGCCATTCTGCTAATTCAGACGGATCCAGGCTGATATCACTAATTGGGCCAGCTAGCTAATAGGTCCGATGGTCGATGCCAATTTAACCTTATTGATGTCCCTTACTGAGATGTTCGGGTCGACCCTTGTCTCGTTTTAACCCTATCCTATCCTCTCTAATAATTAATCAAACAATTACGAAAATCCGCTAAAACGGCTGATATTTACGTTATAATTTCATCGGTACTAATCTTGTTGTGGAGTGAGGACAAAGATACCCGAGTACTCCAAACATCGATCGCTACAGGATCCTCATAACATCGCAGTTATTCATTTTCAAATCGAATGTAAGTCTCTAAGAAACTGGACAGTTACAGGGTCATAGATTATTGTGTGATGTTTTTATACATATAACCACACATTATAAATTCAAAAGTCAAAAATTGTTTGATACCTTTTTGCGGTACAAAACTAATCTTATAATATTGCATACTTATAGTTGATACTACGGAGAAGGACACAGTATCTTATATCCCGAAACTAAATCACTTTTCGTGACACAAACGTAAATAATACCAAAAAATAATTATATTATCCTAGGTTTATTAAATTGTTATACAATACACACACCTACTTCATTTTATTCACTGATACATGGACGAATATAATTTTTCTAATAAGGAGTCACCCTTAGTTACCCACCCTAGAAAGTTGATCCCATCTTCCTAATTGGTCTCGTCAGCAAGACACAGGAAGTCGACACTCATAATCCAAATTGTAATTTCCCCCATAGGTTTGTCAACGTTCTGAATCAACATTTTACTCATCGAATGCGCATTCAGAGAAACTCATCAACAAAGCAAATGGAAGCGAACGATTTCGACAGCAGCGGCCATTGAGCGAACAGAATCAGGGAATTAATTAGCGAATGCCCGCGGGATCGGTTCCATTCGAAGCAATTTTCTAAAAACGTCCACAACTCCACGTGCTGGTGTGATGGACAGGGACCTTTATTTTCTACGAGTTTTACTTTGATACTTTTATAGAGACTTATGGAAGTTTGTTATACCGTGCTCAGTTATATTATAGATATATCTTATTATATATATCTACATTTTATTGTACATTAAGATGCCTGTTTGTAACAATTATACACCGAAAAAAGAGTACGGTACACAAAACTTGTATAGGATTTATACATCTTATGTACACATCATCAAATTGGATAATAAATCGTCATCACAATCCGACCCGAACCGATCCGTATTGCAATTTTAACCTCTAATCCGTATAATTGCCAACAAATATAATTGACGTATGTATTAATTCTCAAATAAAATTAAACAGATAAAAATAATTACATAACCTCTATGTGAATAGATAGAGTTAAGTTGCTTACATATAACATACTTAGATACATAAAAAAAAGTAGTAGACACAGAATATCGAAGTACTCCCTCAAATGAGTTTGCCAAGCCATGTTACTTTCAAAGTATCAGGGCAATTAAGAATCAACTTAACGAATTGTGGGCGAAGTTTCAGTTCATTTTCGCTTACAATGCCTGCAGGGGTGCAGGGTAAGAAATGGCTGGCTTACGATAGGGTGGCGGCCCCTCCAGCCCCAGCAGCCCCTACGTGGGACTTTGTACTCCCTTTGTTGATATTCGACTGACCTATAAACACAGTTTCGATCGCAGTCGCCTGTCTAGGCAACGACAACTTTATCTGCTGACGAATGGGCTGCAATTGTTCGAGTGCTTTCGGTCCGCCTAATTTATTGGAGTAGTCGACTTGTCGATAGGAAAAATGTTCGGGCTTTTTCGTACTATCTGCTCGTTGTCGGTGTATTTTTTTATTTGAGTTTTCACTTCTTTTAGAGTTAAAACCAAACCAAACAAAAACTTGGAACTGGTAACAGTTATTTCTGCCCTTCTAACTTGATTTCTGTATCAAATTCCGACAGTGTTAATAATTTAGGTAATTCTCTGCTGAGAGTCTAAGCAAATCACCGTTTTGTCACCCTTGCTAATCCGTTTATTTGCCTACGTGAAATAATTAAGCAAAATAAACAATTTTCAGTCGGTTATTGGCCAATTACTAAATTACTAATTATTATTTTCGCTTTTTTGATATCGGATAAATAATACATTGATATTCAATGTATTATTCTACAATGGTAGAATTTCCGAACTTACATCGACCATTACAGAGCTCATAATAGAATGAAACATATTTCATAAGAAATTTAGTATGTAAGGAAGAGATTAAAAATGGGTTTGGTGTCTAGAATAGTCCTGAACAGAGTCATGTTTCCTTATATTATATCAGCTCGGTGAAGGGTAATGTTGGTTCGGATCTAAGACTTCTAGCTAAGCATTACGCATTGCTGCTAATTTCGCATCTGGCAGCAAAACCTAAAATTTATGTGGTGATTTTATATGGCAGTTAGTTTATCAGTTTTTTTTGTGTTGAGTTAGATTACCTGTTTATGAACCATTGATTTTCGATATTCTTGGCTCAGCACGTCGACAGAGAATTGAATCTCGTTCAGTATTCGGGCGAATGTTTCGCAGCGTGTACAAAGATCCAGGAAATGAAACACTCACTACCTTTTAGGTTACGTGTCTACAACATCTACCTCTTTTTCGACACGATTCTAGAGATCTGCAGGATTTCCATTTTGTAATGAAGCGGATATCTTGGCGCTGTCACCAACTTTCCCGAATGGACGACGTTTTTGCCGTGCAGAGCGTCCAAATTTCAATATAGTTAGATCTACTGCAGTTAAATTTTGATGGACTACCTAAGTTGTTTTAAGTAATCTAAAGAAAAAACATACTCGAGGAAATTTCTACTTTCTTCGGTTTGTATTTTTAGGAAGTTTACTAGCATGTTTATTTTCCTAAGTTGCAGTTTACTACTGGGTAACGGTTTAGAGAGAGTAAAATATTACTAAAGCCAAGTATAGACTTTCAGAATCGAGGCTATGCTAGACGCCAATAGGTAAACTAAATTAAAGCGACTCGCATGTTACATGAGCCAACCTATTTATTTTTTAACGATTTTACGTTTCCCCGCGGCGATATTCATACGTTTAATAACGACAAGAGTAACATGGTAGCATGGTAGTTAATACTCGGGATAAGTACCAACTATGCATCGTCGAAATGGAGCTTTAATTTTAAAGGCTTATTGGTTTTAAAATAAAATTCGCTCATATTCCCGTTATTACTTTTAAAAGATAAGTATTATTTCACTGTGAATTTATAAATAGCATGGAATTGAACAATATGTAACAGGGAAGATTTTTTTACAAATTATAACCAACATAAATAAAGTAGGTATCTAATACATAATATATTAATTGTCCTGTTAAGCCAAGTTGCCCTCATTGAGAGACAATTCAGGTATTACTTTCCAAAGGTCGCGTATATAATAGATACGTGAATATTTAATAAGTGTGTTTTTGGTAAACGAGAGTTTCGTAGGTAGCCGGCATTTTGACCATAGACATGATTACTTTTGTCTAAGTAGTGAAACTTGAACTCTAAATAAATATTCCTTATTACAGGTCACAACACTGGTCGGTACCTGTCCGCTGTCGTAGTCTTAAGCATGTATTGTTAGTCAGACTTGTTGTTTGAAAGTATTCGCTTTAAGTGTTTTTAGTATGAGGGGTGTATTGGCTCTGTGGTCGAAGGTTGTTCGGCAGGAGATACCACGGGCAGGTGGGGTTGCCTTGGACTCTACGATGGTGTCCGAAAAACCCCTTTTCTCCCTAAATACTTAGCTAACTTTTTCCCCAAATGCTTAAAAAGGACATGTAGCAGTGTTTGGTCATGGTTATTGGCGACTAGTATTGCCCCGCGGTGTTACCCGCGTTGTTATGGATTATTCCTCGAAATATCATTTTCCCGCGGTATAAAGTAGCCAAGTCCTTACTCAGACTCTAGAGAATCTGTGTCTACTTAATTTAATTTAAATCAGCACATAGCACAGTACTTTTTGCGTGAACAAAGAACAGACAAAGTTACTTTCTCATTTATAATATTAGTATGGATGCTTCGGCGGTGTTCGGTGGTTAATGAGCCGAATGGACGTGCCGGAGTATTGGCTAGTCGGCTTAGCTTGCTGTTTGTAGTCTTTAGTGAATTCTCTAAAGTATTCTTTTTTTATTTTTTTATTTTATTGATTGACTTATTTTTTAAATATTTGGATGTACCTAAATCTTGTCGTTGGTTGGCTTGCTCATAGTATTACTCCATACTTGAAACATGGCTTTAGATGATTAAATTTTTAATAAATAAAATCTTAAGTAATCATTAGCGGGAAACTTCTGGTCTTCTTACTAGTTACTTAAACTCTTTCATTATGCTCTCTATTATATTTATTAAAATCAGTTAAGTTCTCTTTTTAATGAAAAAGGAAAAGTGAAACAAAGAACAAACTTGTACAGCAAAATACTACCACCTGGAAGTATCCCAACAGATGGGAGTGGATTTCATATAAATTAGGTCTTAAACATCGTCGTTCTGTAATGAGCTAATAACTTTGGTAACTATTTTGTCTTTTTCTTTATTTATTTATAAAACACATACATAACTTACAGATATCTTAAATCTAAAAAGTGATATATGTCTTGTCTTATATATGTCTTTAAGGCAGTGAAATGTTTAATTACATATACCTATTTAGCTTTATAATTTCCGTTAAAAATTAATTCATAAGGGAATGGTATAAATTACCGTAATAAACGCGTTTCCCTATGACAATTGAATACGTAAGAGGATTAAAGTAACTACATATAACAATTAATACCAAGAATCTAGAATTACCCTCTTTGAAAGCAACAAGCGTAAGGAACGGGAATCGTACAATACAGCGCGAGACGTAAGCGCGAGACAAAGGAACCTAACGCGTGTTCTACGCTGAACAACTCCCAAACTAGCATATAACTAGGCAAGTTGTCTACAGAACTTCCATTCATAATGCGCACCTCCCCAAACTGTCAAAGGCTTCAAATCACCTTAACGCCTCGTAATCTGTTACCTTCACATCAGCATAGAAACTATGTATTCTGTTAATATAGTTATAGGGCCTTTCACGTGAGTTTGTGTGGGGCGTCGGTTCTAGTCTTAGCTTGTATGTGTGCGTGATCCTTTGTACCGGCTGAAGACAAATAGAGGCAATCGTCACGGTCCATCGGTCGTTATGAAGCGGAAACTAACCGGAACACCAATACTCCATGACGTGACTTAGTTCAGTAGCAACCCTGTCCTTGGACCTTTCTTGTTTGCGCTACTTGTTTGCTCACTATAAATCTATATTTGGTATGATCAATAGTGCTCCTACATTGTGCAAGATATTGGTCCAGTGGGAAACGCCCAGTTTGGTTGAAGGTCTAGGTTTCGCTGAATATTTTTATGCTTCTTTTGGTAATTAGACTTAGGTATACATATTTTAATAATCGTTAAGACCGCAGGAATAAATAGTATTCAGATCATCAAATAGAAAATTTCGAATTGCAATTTCTAAATCCATAAAATAAAACGTGTGGCCTTATCCTTGTCAATTAAATACTCGTAAACTTAAGGTTTCGTAAATTGTCGGTTGGGCGAGTCGGATTTATTTTCTAACTGTCGCAGCTGTTGTAATTTCTTCTGATCAGACTGCACAATGATAGAGCTGGTTTTAGTGATCGGTCGCGCCTCAATCCCTCTCAGTGCCACTAACACCGTCGTGACTGTGATCACACTGCACTCTGCTAGAGCTGGTTCTCACCTGACACTGCTGCGGGCCCTGCCGATTGGGAGACGCAGGTTTCGGACGGACTCGCTTTGTGATCGCCGCGGCCGGCCGCGCCTCAACCCCTCGCACTGCCACCGACACCGTCGTGATGCCTCTGATCACACTGTTGGATGATCGACTGCAATCTATAACAATAAAAAATATTTGTATAATAAAAAAAAAAAAAATTTTTAATTAATAATATCTAAGCTCTATATCTTAAATTAAGAGCTGTTATTGTATCTTCTTCATCTGATATATTATTTTAGATATTGACCACCCTCTTAGTTTTCAAACTTTTTCTGTTAAAGACTACTTGTCACGACTTCTTTACTAAGATTTAAAAAGTTAAAAATCACTCTAATCGTTTAAATCTTTAAATCATTAGTTTGTTTAACCATGTGCACCATTACTCCGACGAAGCACGAGTATTCTAAAATAACATGATATGGTAGAAGCTAAAAACTTATTTTCTCTTTGATGAATATTATAATTAACGTAACACAAATAATTGAAATACTTATTTGCTGGGAATAGTATATTACTGTTTAAGTTGCGGTTGCATTCATAAATAAATAGTAAATTTGGATATATTTAAGCATTACACATTACGTTCCCAAGGTAAACCCGAATTAAGCTAGACAAACGCAACCCAATTAACTGGTAATTAAGCTATACAAATTCAAAAAGCAGACCTAACATTCTAATGTGAAATAAATTTAATTTCATACGCAGTTTTATAAAAAGAAGCAATATAATCACGAGAGCTTTCTGTGAATAGGAGTTTTGGTTCTGGTTGCGTTAAGTTATTGCGACTGCTGTATTTTTAGAGCCTTTCTCATGACTTTATGCAGTCTATGGTTGTTAGTTATGTAATTAAGTTCTAGCTATTTTATTTGTCCCGGTTTTTCATAGCTACTCTATAGGTTTTCCTTAACAATACTAACTATTACATTTACTTATTTGATTATGTGTGACAGTTTATTCAGCAAACTTTTCACTAAATGTTTAATAAACATTTACGAAAGTTTATTCTTCGGTTATTTTTAATTACGTTCCGTACATGCATAAATCAGTCAGCATTATTGGAACATAATTCGACTGTCCCTAATTTCAGCGCTCAATATTAATTTAGACGAAGCAAACAGCAGCGAAATGTTCGAAATTTTCTGCTATTCTTCCTTGCCCTGAGCGAGCGGAAAACTGTTGAAATAAGCGAAAGCGAAGATTTTTTGGGTAAAGGATCAATTTGCTTAAATTGGAAATCGGAGTTGTTTTGGGCAATCCAATTTATTGCTTCAAATATTGATACTTAACTCATCTTCGAGCGTGTTGGGTTAAAGCCAATCATATTTATAAATGTTTTAGTAACTTTCCGAAACCAAACCCAGAACCTAAACCAATTAGTAACCAACATAGATTTTAGATTTCCCATAAATTACATAGTTATCAATGCGGATATTAAAATAATTCATTACTTGAGACCTTTTTTAATTCCTTGTTTACTGTTTAGTTTGGAATCTATTTTGAAAAAATGCCAAATCTTTGCAATCTATAGAATAAATTTTGAAACATACGCTTAAAATCTTTGTTTGATTGGAAAATCAGAATTTCACACATCACTAAACCAAGCTCTGTTCGGAATTGAACTCGGAGATTGGTAAACACAGGGATAGGAGTGGTCAACTGCACAAACAACATAGCCATATCGTGTAGCACTGAGGTAACCCAAGGCACTGCCATAACCAATCCTATATAAGCGTCTTCATTTATGCCTCAGAGAGGCGGTAAACAAAGGGAGTTTGATTACGCATACAAAGGCCTTTACTAGATATATAGTAATACAATGTTACATAGGTACCTTCTTGTGAATTTGTGTCTAAATTAATGAGGTATTCCACTATGGGTACATCATGATTTTTTAGCCTCTCAATCCTCCCTCATCTACCTACTCATTATTTATCCCTTAGGTAGGCAGGTACAGATTTAAAAAATACTCTTGTCTATTCTGAGGACAAATTATAGAACGACGTTATAATAATTTAATGTTACTCGTAACTGTATTCAATATTCGTGGACCATGTAGGTAATTCTGCATTATCATCCCTACAAGCGCATATAACCCAATGCTACGAAATAAATAGGTGCAATTTCAATTATACCTCTGTATTAAAGATAGAAAACACTAAAGTAGAGTTCTATAACGAGGGACCCGTAACCGAAAGTTCCTGTGCCATCAAAGGAGCGGATCTAAATCCATAAAGGTTTGTATTGATTCGAGGCCTTCCTATCGTGATAGGCCGTTCTTTGTCACGGAGCAGAAACCATTAGTTTGTTTATGTTTGCAGACCGCATATCCGTCACTGCTGGCCGGTTCTCGGTAATGGAGCCGGAGAAAAATGACGCCTCCAAGGGAAGGAACTGAATATTTGTTACATGTTTGTTTACTTAACACTGTAGCTAAAGTTATCAGCGCTCCTGAGATTGTGGTTTCTATTATCTACGAGATGTTGAACCTTTGGCATGTTTTGAAACAAATTCGATGTCTCTTTTTAAACTTTTAAATAGGTAGTTTTTCAGTTATCGTCCTAAAGCCAGTTCTTTTAAGAATAAACTCCATTTTATAAGTACCTACTTACCTACCTAGGTTAAATTATAATAGGCTGCACCAAGACCAATAAAAAGTGAAATAAAAAGGTGTTGACGCCAATTGTGTAAACGTAGAGATTAAAGAGCAGTGCGTAAAAAGCAATGCTAAAACAAAGTGTTCATACAATTTGGAGGTCTAACAACCTTCTAGAATACAAGTAACAAAGCGGTCGCTTTTCAGCGCTCCGTGTGATGAATAGGTAATGTTCCAAAGATGCTGCAGGCCGCAGCCCGCCCCCGGCGACTCGGCCCGATTTAATTATGTTATCTTTTATGCCTACGCAATCGTGTTCCAAATTTTTTTTTCCTTCAATTTGAATTAACTTTTTCCAGACTTGATTTCTGCCTCGGGCGTGCCCACTTCTTTTGATATCGCTACGTTTTAATATGTTACGGTCTAGTGTAGTCTTTGAACAGGCCAGTCTGAGAAGTTCGATAACATCTGTCCTCGAATCAAACCAGGGAGGTTGTGCTGTCGGCTGCTTAGTGGATAGGCCCTTTGGAACGACCATTAGCTTAGTAATGCCCACATTATGTAAATAGTTCAGTTTGTCTGCTTTTATGGAGCTTGTACATTAATTACTACAACAAAATGCAGAACAACAGAAGTAGCTCTGCGGGTCATGCCCTTGTGCGCGGAATGTCCTTGTCTTAGGGTTTGTTGAATTTGAGTAGTTTTCTGTTTCCGTCGTAGGGGCCCTTTTCATTGTTATGCGAAGGGAGTTTGGGTCTTTGGAGCGAATCTCTCGAACGCTCTCACTGGCTCAGTACTATTTTATTTTATCATCGGGTACGAGGGACCTTCCTCTCGGTATATATTATGTAATAAAACAAATTAAATATTATTTCTTGATGTGTATATTTCAGGCAATTTAACAAGATAAATAATTATTCATAGGTTTTAATTCAAGTTTAATGCACCCCTATTTACGTTCCCTTCATCTGGCATACAGGGACTTCTCTCTTTAAGAGTATGAGCTAAAGCCTAAATTCACCACGCTGGCCGAGTGCGGGTCGGTGAATGTCACATGTTCTTCAAACTATTTCATGTTCTCAGAACATGTCAGTTTCCTTGTGTTGCTTGTTTTTTGTGATTGCATGTGTTTTAAAACGCACATAATTATTTCAAGAAGAGAAATCCATTGTTGTTTGACAGGTTTTGAACCCACGACGGCGAGAATGATAGTCGAGTGTGCTCCCACATAGCCAACACGGCTTTGCACAAAGATACTAAATACAACGTACCGTTGTACCCCTATACTTTAGTACCCGGGTTAGTTCTATGGACAAGTTGCCCATTCACTTATTTTATGAGCCAGAAGTTGGCTGAGTTAATAAGAGGCTCTGAGACCTCCGTTTAGAACGGTTGGCTGAGCTCTCAGGACTTCGCCTCTATACGATTAAAGTATCCTACCAGTATACGCTTCGATAAAAAAATATAGGTATGTGATATACACACACGTATTATATATACTAAAACCTTTACTTAGGTATGCCTGAAATTTGAAGTGCGGAGCTACATTTCAATGTCTCAAAGCCGATAAATTGTTATGAAACAACTGAAATCCATGGATCTTTGTTTAATAAACAAGCAAGTCACTGATACATTACGAACTTGGCCTTGTTCTAAGCTACTAAAGCCTCGTTAGGTAGCTAAAATTGATTTATGCGAAGGGACTACGCTTATAACATGTGGCTTGTATTTATACAATTTGGGGATGATAACTTTAAGGTACAAATTGATAGGTAGGTAGTCTATAATATTATAGTGAAACAATAATAACGTTTAACGTTATGTTGTCCATGTTTTAAGTAACGTTATTAACGTTAACCGAATACATTTTACTGTTAATTTCCACCTAGAAATGGGCAATTCATTATAGCAAATTTATTATACAGTTAACATTTGCTGTGACTCAATTACGTCTATTTCATTAACCAAAACTTTTTGATCCTCCGGATAACCCCAAGATTTATACAGATTACAATTTCTGAGAATAATTTGAATTAATTTGTAACATAAATCACCAGCAATCCCGACATTATGCGTAAAAACTGATGAGCGGTCATCAGAAGTTGTGAGGGCCAGTTAGCGAAATTGTGATTTTAATCATATCTGGACCGAGTGCGGTACACAAGTAGCAACATGTACGTTATGACATGGTAATAAAGTTAAATTTTATCTGACATTACATACCAAATGGCAGGATGTGGCAACCCAAAGCGTGTGGGACAGCAAGCACGAGTTGGAGAATGTTGTTGGTTGAATGCAGCGCAAATGCGACGGTCGTTTAATTTATTTCAACCATTTCAGATTTGATGCGATTTATTCGAATCTGTTTCGTAAGTGGCCGCAGTACCAGATTAAATTTAAAACATCGGTGTCAAACGACATCGCGTTATGGTTTATTTAAAACAACGACCTGAAAGTCCAACTCATCTTTTAATTTACCCGTAATACAAGCTTAGACCTTACCACGGGGTTAGTTGCTGTTGAGTGGATTGTTCGCAAAAAAAATAACAAAAAAATTTACTCTTATTGCCAATCAAATGTGTGCTACTTAGATATCTATAGGTATTGAGTTTACCAAAATGCGTATGCCAGCGCAAGTGTACGCGTCATAATCAAGGAAGAATTGATATAGGGGGTTGCTATTAATAGACGAAGCGGCCTGCACTTCCTATCAGTCTATTGTTACAATTGCACGCAACCAATACGAATATATAAAATTTATATATTCTGTTTCAACTTAGATATGTTCAGAATTTGAAAGTTAAGAGCGAAGTCCACATCAACTTCGTCATAACTTGCGAATTTGAAAACTTAAAGTTAGTAGAGCAGAAATGTTTTCATGAGCCAATTAAACTAATTGATATTTGACGATATCTTCAAAGAGAATCTGGTTCCAGTCCCTGAAGAAATCAATCTTTCGTTGAATTTAGATTGTAAACGGTAACCGCCCTCGAGACGGAGGGAGCCTCTCAGGGACTTCGCCCTAACTGGAAGGTCGCCTGAAGCCCTACAGAATAAGCCAATCATAAATTAAAATATGTTAGATGCAGATGAAATTATGGATTTGTTTTTGAAGTGACATCTTCTGATGCGACGTTGTGCGCTTTTTGGGTGGGTAAAATATTATAACTCTTGTGAGGATTGAAAATGCGTAAGACGTATGATTAAATTTTGACATTTTCTATCAAACCTTTTGTAAGTTGATATTACGCCCATAACGTTAATGTTTATGTTTTCACTTCAGTTTTCACTTCTGCCGGCACTCCCGGAGTGCAACCCGTATTTTTTGGCAAATCCCTAACATATCTAAAGTTCAAAAACTTTTATTTTTCAATTAATTTATTTATGTTTCCGCGGCCATTATTTTTATTGAGGCTGGCTTCCTCGATAAGCATTTTTTTGGTCCTAAATAATAATAAATATGTTTTTGGATACCTAAAAATAACAACTACTGAAATAATTATTTAAATCGGACCAGTAATACTTGAGATAAGCGCATTCAAACAAACAAACTCTTTATCTTTATAATAATATTAGTATAGATTAAATTACATTAAACATTCCCACGCTTTTTAAAATCTACAGAACCATGAGATAAAAGTTGTGAAAGTAACTACTAAACGAAGACGCATTTTGGGAAATTTATGAACGTGTTGCGCATCTGGGAGTCATCTTGTTACTGGAAGAGTTTTCCTGAGTTATTTACTATTATTATTCTAATTTATTATTCTGAAGGTTAGGAGTTTGTCGTTGCTGGCCTGAGCGCTCCACTGTACATACGCGCCGCCTCCGCGCCTCCGAGACTATCCATATTTTTAAAGATATTTCTGAACTGCATTCACAGAATTTGGAAAAAAGTGACAGGTTTTCGTGCTGAAAGTATCTTTTTCCAAAATCGTGAATGCAGTTTTAACTATAACGGTTAAATTTCCTACCCTGATGGTGACTTCTCAAAAACCATCATGTATATATAAAAAATAGTTACCGTGGGTTCATAAACTTAAGTAAGCTTAGGCATTGTAATAACCAGAGACAACTACCACGCACTTTATCTGACACGCGAACTGTGGTTTACGTACAGGGCTCCAGAGACTGACTGACTTGAACCATTTTACTATTAATACGAGTACTTATCTCGAAATTTCTGCTGCGACAGGTGATATCAGGGTGTCAGAATAGTTCAAGGAATTGTTTTGACACTGTTCGTTAGCTCGCTATTCAAAACCATGCCAGGCCGCGTGTAAGATGCGACATTTTAAGCGATTTTGTAGTGAAATAATTAGTGGTTATGACGTGCGGTTGCTTATAAATAGAACCTATCCATGTTCTAATGTATATTTACTGATAAGGTTGATACTAAAATAATTAAATCGAGAATGAAATGAAATTGCACATAAAACCGCACATATTAGATTTCTATCCATTTTAAAATAAGTCAAGTCGACCCAACTCCAAATTGACTTGATATAGTAGAGTAGACAGGAAACAGCATTATTACTGAAAATAAAAGTAATTCGAGAAGAATAATATTGATAGGACCTATTGAAAATATAATGTGAATCGTTAGGAACTATTTTGGCTTCCAATACAACAAAATGTATTGTCTCCGAACGCCGCCGGCTTTGTATTATTACATTATTTCTAAGGGCAACCTTTTACATTTTTATGAGATCACGGATTCTGTTTCAACAGTGAGGTAGGTACTTTTGATGTTTTCATGTAGGTACATCAAATAGGTATGACAAATTTGGACTGCGTCATAAGCGTCTTTCAGTTCTTTAATGCTTCTTCTTATAAAGTACTAGTAATGCTCCGCGTATTACGTTATATGTATATTAACGTTATAACGCGTACCCGCGTTATAATGAATGTTCCCGAGGTAAAATGTAATAATAAATATGTTATGTCCTTTCTCAGGCTCTAGAGAATGTTTCTACCGATCGCTTCAGTAGTTTTAACTTGAAAGAGGAACAGACTGAGTTACTATCGCATTTATAATATGAGTATGGATTTAATTACAGGTGTTTTATGTTTATACACCTCCCTCAAATGATAAATTACGAAGGCCTTTATTCCAAAAAGCCGATAGTGTATAAACAAACTATTGCGAAATGATAAGTATTAAAAACAAAATCGGTTATCACCACAAAATACCTACCGCTTAATTGAAAGCTGTTAAACGAGCCCATTTATGAATATTATTTTTCTGATATTGAAATTAAATTCAACTATTACTACAATGTAAGATTTACATTAAACTGTCAACAAGCATGTTACACATCTACTACATGATGAAATATAATAAACACGACAATATTTCACTCTAAATGAGTTATTACCACACACGGCGGGTCGAGAGCTGATCACGCGAACATGGGGATGCAAATTATAACTGGGAATGCTTACGCAAATTTTCAAGATATAAGACAATGTCAACGTTGAAACGATTTAGAGCCACAAGGCACACATAGGCAGGTCAACTTAAAATTAATTAAACTTTTTTTTTTTAATATAATGGTAATAACATTGTCTTGACAGTTCGTCATCATCACCCTATTAACGATCCCACTGCTGGAACACATGGGACTTCTCTCTTGAAGAGAGAGATTAGGCCTTAATTCACCACGCGCTGGTCTAGTGCGGGTTGGTAAATGTCACATGTCCTTCAAACTCTTTTAGAGTTCTCAGAACCTTCTAGGTCTTCATGCTCCATCTTAGTCCACATCGTCTTACGGGATGCAGCTTATAATGATAATCTATACTAATATTATAAAGCTGAAGAGTTTGTTTGTTTGAACGCGCTAATCTCAGAAACTACTGGTTCGAATTGAATAATTCTTTTTGTGTTGGATAGTCCAGTTATCGAAGAAGGCTGTATGCTATATAACATCACGCTACGACCAATAGGAGCAAAGATATAGTGGTAAATGTGTAAAAAACGGGAGAAATTGTTCATCTTTGAAGCCTTCCGTTGCGTGCGCCGCGCGCCGTGAAAACGGTTCAAGATATACAAAAAAATCTATTATTCTTTAATACATATGTATTAAAGAATAATAGCTCTTTTAATGATCTAAAAAACAGTCCGCGATGGTATAATGTCTATCTTTTAAGATTAACTCACAAAAACCGTTTTTATGGTACCTAATTTGGTCGAAATAATTTGTTTAAGTTGTATCAACATAATAACATTAATCTTTATTCAAATAAATATGTTGTTGGTTAAGAGTACTTCATCCATTATAACGCGGGTAGCACCGCAGGGCACAGCTAGTAGTTAATATATATGTATGTAAAATGGAATTCATTTTAATGATAATTTCTTTGATATGTATGATTTTCAACAAATTGACAACAAGCATGTTACAAATACTCGTACACAATGTAATATAATAAACGGGACAATATTTCACTCTGTTCTAAATGAGTTATTATCACGTAAACCTTTGGCAGAAACAAGGCGGGACAAATGTCGAGAGCTGATCACGCGAGCGTGGGGATGCAAATTATAAATGGAAATGTTTACGCGAGTTCTCGACAGATTAAATGTTCAGATATTTTCAGTGGTTTGGTCTATAGAGTCCATTTTATTTGTAACTAAGTAACATTACTAGTAAATATTTGATTTAAGAAAAATTATAAGACGTATCTGTCACGGGCGCGGCGTCAATTGCGGGTTACTCATACGTCCCTTTATTTTTCTCTACATAAATTTGTTCAACAAACATCCTTAAATTGCTACATTGTGACTTGGGTAAAATTTTCGTTCATTTTATTATTATTACTATGAGCCGGTATCGTCCCACTGCTGGGCATAGGCCTCCCCCCATTCTCTCCAGGCATCTCTTTCCATAGCAACCGTCATCCAGTCGGCTAGAAATCGGTCCAATTCGTTCCGCCATCTTTGTTTTGGTCTACCGCGTCGCCTTCTCGCCGTATCAGGGCACCAATTCGTAGCTACTTTTGCCCACAGCTCTCCTGGTATACGGCAGACTTGACCAGCCGTTCATTTTATTACTATTTATTTATTAATACTTTGTGCACAAAAGGCAATGTACAGAGGAGGACTTAATGCTAGAACATTAATTAGGCCTCGTCGGGCTATTCCCGTCCCACACAATAGGGCAAAGGACCCTTCTATCATTTTTCTTTTCATAATTATACCTTATCATGTTTGCACTTTTTAATTACAGTATGGGTGAAAATATGAGAATAAAAATACATTTTGACTGGAACGTCGTTGAGACGCTCCATTCATTCTAATTATTTTTCTAGAAACTTATATAGTAGTTCCGAGGTTAATTGCACAGCCACGATTAAAAGCTGCCCTCTACCAAACTTTAACGGAGAAAAGAACTCAAGCTAAAACTGCCAAAAGTATGATAACTTAAAAAGTTCCCCCTATTAATTATACCAATATTTAACCTCTTAAAAAGGTCTAAGTTTTAGCGTAGGATGCCAACAGGCCAGCGAACTTCTGCAGTAATTTGCTTAAAGATAAAAACTTACTTTACGTCGACGGGACTTGTAATTGGACTCACGCGCCGTATCAAAGTTAGTTATATAAATTTGTGATAATATATAAATATGGTTATAAATTGCAAAAGTGGAAAATAAGCATGTAACTCATAACGTAATTTAAAATACAAGTATATGTAATTGGAAGGATTGCTTGTATTTCATGTTTAGCTTTGTGTACTTGTGATTCTAAAAAGTGCAAAGTAAAACAATTATGGAAGTTTTGTCTGTTCACGTCCGTAAGTGTTAACCCTCTGAATCCTTACACGTGACCTCCGGGTGATGCTAAGAACAGTCTCTGGTGGTAGGCTTCGGCCGCGGCTTGTCATCACCCTCCGGGCTGGGCCAGTGCGTGAAGCGATTTTTTCGTGTTTCGTAATGTGGTCCGGAGAAGCCATCTACCTTCTAGGTCTTCATGTGCCATCTTAGACCACATCGTCACTTTACATCAGTGAGATTGTGGTCAAAAAAAAACCTAGTTCAGCATAAAAAAAAAGTGCATGATAGTGCGTTGTGTATGAAGCTGTGCCTACTCAGTAAATAAACACACTTTACAAGATTTGTTTATCGTTAGAAACTCATTTCCTTCTAGGTCTTCATGTCCCATCTTAGACCACATCGTCATCGTCTTTAAATCAGGTGAGATTGTATGCAAATGAAGGCTTATCAAGCATAAAATAAATAAAATATGTTGTTTGTGAGAGAAACAAGGGTATATCATCAATAAGACTACTTAATAGAGTCAATGTGCCAACACAGGGAAATAGTTGTCTAAGTTACGAATAGGTAGGTAACCAAGCTTCAAGTCAAGCGCTAACTTCTCCAATTTCGAAACATTCGGTGTGGATGGTTTGTTCCCAACAAATTCTGTCTACTCCAACTTAATTAACAAACGAAAAGAGCATACATGTTTGGCAATTTGAATGGCAAATTAAATGTCGCTACCTATTTCCCGATCTCGTTTGGGATGACGTACTTTGAGTACACGGGTGGGCTACATTTCTATTTGTTTTAAGGGTATGGGGCATTTGGAATAAGTTACAAGATACAAAATCATTTATTGCCATTGTTTGGTTTTACAAATACATATAAAAAAAAAAAAAAAAAACAATATTACAAAAAATGAACACAGGTGAATGAGGATGACATCAAAATGATGTCAGATTGTGATCTGTGATTGTGGCTTGGAGCATTCTACGAATACATTCTATTTCCGAATAAGCCCTTCTCAAATATTTCTTTAATTAACATTCGGTATCGCTCATTGTCCATACGCCATTAGACGGTTTACCCTCAAATTAAATAAATGAACTATCCGGTTAACATTGTATGTCTTATTTGTGTCAATGATTGGATGTTGCATTGTAATTTCATGGAATAAGTTTTAAAGTGTACTTGTGGTATATAAGAAAAAACGTAAAAGGTATCTATAATACTGTACCTACTCGACTACCAATTCATAATATTACTTAATAGTTACTCCTATCAAGTGAGCTGTATGTTCTTTTAGAGCAATTTTGAATAAAGATCTTTAAACCAAAATACGATTAAAACTTATGCTCAAAGTTTTGCTTTTGTAATTATCTTGGTCTGCTGTGAGCTGTGATTTATTTCGCATACGACCCGTGAAAGTTGGCCTACTTAAAAAATCTGCTTTCGTCCCAGTTTTTATTACTCATTCGTCACTTTACTAATTTTATATTAAGAAATCACTTTTGTCCCATTCATCAATGCCACATTCGGCCCAGGTTTTCTATTGCTATTCTGGCTCATAAAATCAGAACATCGAATAGAACTAGAGATAACTAGGTGATTGTTTATTCTCACATAAAAATAGGTTTCTACGCGTTAACATTATAACATCCGGTTTCCATTTGTGTAAGTATAGTATGAGGAAAACAAAAGTACGTACGATAAAGGGATGAAAGCCCATAAGCCCAGCCTCTATAGCTACAACACGCACGATAAGGCAGAAATTCGACTACATTACTCAGTACCACATTCTCTCTTAATTAACAGAATCAGGCTGTAACTAAATGCAGTGTCAGAGCAGTGTGGCTGTTGTTTTACCGGGCTTGTCTCGTTTATAAGCGAATTTGTCGTTCCACTTGCCTCGCACAAGTAAGACAGCGCGATTTACTGCACTTCTAATATGTAGCTTGACAGCGTTTTTATGGTTCTACTACCTCAAAAGGTACTTACAGGATCACTTTGTTGTCAGTCTCTATGTGAAGTCTCCTTTGGCAGGAATCCATCGAGATATCGACGTGGTGAATTCTATAAATACACTGGCCTTTAACGCCACGGTGTACCCGTGTTTTTTACGATTTTCCCGCGGTAAAATAGCTTAAAAAAAAACAAAAAAAATAGCTTATAGCCGTCCTCGATAAATATCTATTTAACCATGATTTTTCACATCGAACCAGTAGTTTCTGAGATTTGCGCGTTCAAACAAACAAACAGACTATTCAGCTTTATAATAATAGTATGGAATATATAAAGAAATCACGTCAAGAAGACATTTTGAGATCACATATAAAGTACTCAACACACAAATCTCTTGTGTACTGTAATCCCAGTAGTCGAAGAATCATGAAAATTAGTAGCAAAAAAAAACAAGGTCTAAGGGTATTATATCTTTTAGGAAATTAAGTTAAAACTATGTTTTACGCGTTGTCGCTAATGTAAGCTACAACTTAAGTTTACTTACTTAAGCTTAGGGCTAGGTCCATCTCACAGGTAATCTTTGTGTTGTGATGACACACAAAAAGGTCGTTAAAATATTTTTAGTGAAGATAGATATCGTAAAATGCTCTCTACACTCTAGGTTTAGACTTTAAGGTACAAAATTAGCCAATGTGAAAAATCTGATAAAGAATTTTTGTCACCTATCTCAGCCATCTGCGCCGAGGAAATTTACGGCGCTCTTGCCACTTACGTACAAACTTTTACGAATATAAAGGATTTAAAAATATTACCTTCGAACTTTTGTGGTACTTATATTAAAAGGTTTTTCATGCAAGTAACTTTGATATAAGATGTTTGTGCAATTATTTTAAAGTAACTATTACTGAAAACGACGTTTTTATAGTTTTAACGAGGTTGGTAGAGTATAAGTTTGCCGTACAATACTATAACGTCAGGTATGTGTGTAATAACATAAAGTTAATTTATATTTCTTACCCCTTATGCGAAATAGTCAACTAAACCTAATTAAATAAAATGTCACTAGCCTTCGTTTGTCCTTGTCACTCACCTTAACATTTGTGTATGTTTGTAAGAGAAAAAAATCATGCTACCTTAGTCAGCTTTCCTATCCAATTTGAATAAGAAGGTTAGACTCTAAATGGACTTGAATATTTTTTTAATAATTGAATTCATGTTTATAAAGCATACTATGTATATAGATTCGTTTTTATAAAAATCCGTCACACAAGAAGTCTAAACAAAGATTACTATCATATGGCCTATATATGAGATCGTGAAGCCTAATTATTTCAACAAAATAGGAAATAATCATATTTAATAGTTATTAAAGTTCATGACTAAAGCGTGATACCTGAATAACTAAATAATAAATGCGTTAAAAAACATTGTAGCTCTGAACCCAAATGTAGTCATTTTATCACCATTACGTAAATTGAGCGAAAAAAGCTATTTTGTCATGTTAGCTACACCTTCGAGTAAACTGCTTAATGTATTGTTTGGAGTGCTCTCGTGATAAATTATTGTTATGTATGTTCAAGATACTCATGAATTTCAGAACAAGACTTTTGTGGATATGTTTATTTTGGGAATATAAAATTTCATTGTGATCATAATTTGTGTACAGCAGACTAAAAAGTTGTGTGACGGTTTAACCTTGTTTCTGTAAGACCGTCTTAATCAATAGACCAAATCTTTACTAAATAGTATGTATCAAAAAGCTGTGGCTTTGAGTTATGTTAAAAATGCTAACAAAAACATAAAAAAATACATTTAAATTTGGAGGCACAAGTTGAGCACTTTTCGAAATCGGTTAAAAAGTATTAGGTTTTTTTTTTATGAGAGATAGACTTGTTTACAATCTCACCTGATGGAAAGTGTCGATGTG
Source organism: Gymnoscelis rufifasciata (assembly GCA_929108375.1). Taxonomy (NCBI): domain Eukaryota; kingdom Metazoa; phylum Arthropoda; class Insecta; order Lepidoptera; family Geometridae; genus Gymnoscelis; species Gymnoscelis rufifasciata. The sequence continues at coordinate 4,725,923 of OV815320.1, forward strand.
GACGAAGATGGAACACATAGATCTAGAAGGTACCTATTCACTCTTGACTTGAAGACACTCAGGTTGTAGACTACTACAAATTATTGTAGTTATTAAACTAAGGTAAGGTTATTAAATTATTGTAGTTATTAAGTGTAGTTATTAAACTACACTTGGTTTTAAACTTCCAACATTATAGACTGTTTTCCCAATGTGAATATTTAGTTTCACTATCGCATCTATCCAGACGAAGAATAGTAACGCAATATCTTAGAACGCGGTATTGGAAAATACTTAGAGCAAACAAAAGATATATTCGAAAACCATTTCAATACGTGAACAGTGAGTCGAAAAGCAGGAAGGAAGGAGAGTATATGTCAATGAAATTCAATGAGCATTTAACTACGTTCTCTGAAGCTATTTAAATTCGCTGAAGTAGCTATTTGACTTTACTAACCCGTCACGATAAAACAAATTACATATTCAACTTAGATGCACAAGTGATATACGAACGAATTTCAAAACGTTTGCCTTCGTACGATTCGGGGTAATTGAGTCATGCGACTATTGGATGTTTTATATATCTATTTGCAATGCTTGGTTGATTTGATTTGATTTTTATTCAAGCCTATTTCATCCTACAGCAAAGGCACTAATCTGATTAAGCGCAAAAATAGTGAAATGAACGAACGCAATATTTTCAATGTTCAGCAAAAAATACTTGAATGGATTTCTATTTTGTGTTTACAGAAATGAAATAAAAAAATGCTCGATATTAAAAATATTTTTATATTTTACACATAACGGCATAAAACAAGGGTGTGTTATGTGTGTGTGAGTCTGTCTGTGGTTTTCTCCGTATTTTTCTCCAGTAAAGTGGCAGTAGACAGGCTTTTTCGGAAGCCTATATCCGGCGTTGGTCGGTATAGCTGTATTGATAATTCAGTAAGATACATGAGATTGCTCATGTATTTGATGGAGATAATACAAATAACATTTTGTTTTGTATGCGTTTTTCCCTTCCGGAAAATGTTTGCTGGTTATTTTATGTTCAGCTTACGCATTTCCTATTCTGTTAAAGTAGGACAACAACATCGTATTTTCTAGTATCTGTATTAGCAATAGTACCCTTGGGCTCGAATGTTGACAGTCGCTGATGGATCGCGGTCTTCCTGTTGGAACCCTCCTGGAGTAGACAAGTCTCAATTTATATAGCAACATATCTTATGTTATAATTAGAAGCGGGAACTTAACTGTCGTGATTTAAGTCTTTCGGGCATTTTAAAATGTTGGATTATTTTATTAGATTAGTTTCGATCGATTTGAAGTGTAATACTTTAAAAAAATCTAAATCGTTGGAAATAGTGAACCTCGTTTTGTAAATGAATAAATATAAAAAAATACGATTTAAGAACCTCCTCCCTTTTTGAAGTCGGTTTAAAAATTAACTTAATACAATGATTATACATTATAGAAAACCTATATCTATATTAAATTATGTTTTAAGTATAAAATTTACAATAAACTATATTATTTTCTATAATATTTTCGTAGAAAAATAACTGAACTTCTCGATTTTAAATTCTGTACAATTAATTCAAATATTCAGATATTTTAATTAACCTTTACAATAGTTATTTAATTCACTTAGCGTTTTTTATGTTAGCTTCGTTGTAAAGAGTCACGTGTCTAAGGCAATGTTACCAACTCGCTTCATTATTCATTACGCGGCCTTAGCTTTCTAAAAGTTACTGCGGATGTGGTGTGTTTAATACTTGTTAAACTATTCGGATTTCTCTATAACATTTTTGACGTGATCTGTCACCATGAATTATAAAAAAAATCTCAAGTTTTTAGTACAGATAAAGAAAACTTTGTTGTAAAATTGTGTACAACGAATTGTAAACCGTTTAAAATTGTATCAACAATCATTATCCGTTTTTGTTAATTTTAGTAAGTACTCAATCATTTACAAAACCAATTTTCAACATTTATTTGGATTGATCAATCCATGTGTTTTGTCTGAAACAGTAAATATAAAAAAAAACAATCTGTATATGCAAACAGATTGAATTCTTTATATTTCACCTACAGCTGGTAATACTTCAGAGAAATCTCAGGAACTACATCTCAATAGTCATTGACAAAATGCCTATCACTTGTATTGTCAATAGCGGTTTATTCGATAAGGTTCCAGATACTCGCAGAGAGCTCCCGCAGGATCTTGCTACGTAACAAACAATATTCCCCCTCTCGAGACTCACTGAGCATAGTGCGTTATGCCATTGTATCGGAACAAATCACTTTGAATGATCTTGACAATAATAGAATAAGGATACAACGTTCCCTTACAAATTCTACTTTTACGTCCGACTATCGGTAATAAAAGCAAAAAAATGTGGGCTCGCTTTCTTCAGATAAAGTTCAAGATCTTTGTTCAGCAATACGGATTCACGAAATGGATTGTCACAACAGGCGGCACGGCACCGTCAATCAAGAGGCAGAGCTCGCTCGTTAATTTGCGCCCACAATGAGAGAGAATTAGTCTTAGTATGAGGGAAATGGATTCCCTTTATGTTAGTTACGGAGCAATCTTTCCGTTATTTCTTCGAATGTAGGGTAATGGAGGTCATGGCGTCATGGCATTTCATAACACTCACAATGCTAAAATTAACGTGTTAATGGACGTCGCTAATTTCACCTTAATGTTTAATGTCACATGAATTTTTTAGCATGGACTAACATTATAACAAAATTCTGGGACTTTTATCACATGAATTATAATGAGCAAGCAAAAAGGTAATTTTAGAAAGCTTTCACGACAATTTCAAAAATGTTCAAAAGCTTTATGAACTGTTTTCAATTTTGCAGCCTGGATTCATATTCTGCTGGTGACTGTAGTGGGAAGATACGTAATATTGTAGGAGGCATGTTCCACTTTCGGACAATATAAATTTACGAGAGCGTGCGAGATACAGGTGACAAATATGCCGAGGGTGGGACGCGCAAAGCCTTCTCTACGTAACTCTATAGCTCTATGATATTGAAAGCTTCAGGCGTGTGTGTGTTCAACACACTTTGAATAGACGAATATGTCGCTTTCAAATATCATGTTTTTATGAGTCCACTGTACCTACCATCATTAATTTTGCAGGTGATAGGGGTGATTTTTTTTTAACACTAAATCGCTTGTGTAAATTAGCAAAATACAGAATTAAACTTTTTATTTTTTAGAGCTTTATTTGTTATCTTCTTTGGAAACAACAAGTAGGTATATACTTTTAGTCTGCAGTCTAGACTTGTGAAGACTTAGATAGTCTTCACGAGTCAGTCTTTTTATAGTTTAAGGCTTCACTAAGCTTTTCTGAAAGTTTGCTGTTGGCTATCGCGAAAATGTAATTTGAATACCTCTATTGTTAGGGCCTATCTTCAGTCTTTAGATCGAGTTCCCTAAAAGATTCAATTCAATTGGAATTGTTCTATAGGAATTTGAATTTTGCGTAGGTAGATAGTAGGGACCCTTACATGATTGGTATTTAAGTTGAATGATCGAAATTCCATTATACAACATGAGTACCTACTACGTACCACATAGCTGGAGGATAAATTGTAAAACTCTAAATAGTAACGGAGCGTTATCTAAATAAGCCTCCTTTTAAGATGACAAACATTCAGACCGCCCGCAGTTACGTAGACCATAAAGGAACGCTTACGGTGAAGCGGAATCGGGAAGAGCAAAAGTTTGCAGAAGAACTCGAATTCAAGTTGATCTATAGGTATGTGATAGGCGTCTTGAAAATGAGAAAAAGTTACGAAAAGCCATTAAGAAGGAACTGTAAAAATAATTATTAACAATACATGTATGCCTGAGTTACTTCAACTAAAAATTGTTATACGTTTCAGGCAATTATGTTGCTGTTCAATACAATATTCAATGATGTTATGATTTGAAAAAAAATAACGTATGAGCTCGCTAAATGCTTAAAACAGGAGAGATTCGTGATTTATTTCAATATTTAGGTTTACTATCTGATATACAAATAATATAAAGTAATAATATTATTTAAGAATCTATTTTTATAAGTGTTTCTGTAATAGCACGCCAACTTACATCTCATTACCTGTAATGGTTGGCAGGTAGCACCTTTTGTACATTGTTTTATTGTGCAATAAAAAATTAATAATAATAATACAATCAGACTCATAAATTAATAGAAAAGCGTAAAGCGTCTTAATACTCGAACTCAACGCGACCCACTCAAACGGTCCGCGTTCTACCCTTTCAATAAATAGTAGTTTATAGTTGGAAATGTTTACCTTGAAGTTTCTTACCCACAAGCTGCTTCAAGTTTCATTGCACGAAACACATCAATCTCCCAAGATGGAGTCAGTTAGTGTTCAGCGTCGAGGCATATACATATGTATATTCATCTTAATATTCAAAGCCATATTGACAAATCCACAGAAAACCACAAATTACAGCACTATCAGGGTAATTCAATAAACAAATATAATTCAATAAATATTTCTGGGCAAAACAAATAACAACATTTAGCCCCGTGGTAAGTAAGCTCTAAGCCTGTGTTACGGGTTCTAGATATCTGATATACTTAATATAATAGACATACATGCATAGATATTTTGACTATAGATATTAAACACCCAGACCAGGCAAGGTGCTTGGACATACAAACAATTTATCCCTTGGCGGGAATCAAACCCATCCCTCAGCTACATCTTGCACCGCAGGCACTGAGGCAGTAAATTTGAGTGTATTCTAGAAAACTATTCCTTATTTGATTTATAATAAATTTTAAGTTAGTGCAAAAGTATGTACCGTTGCTATACTCGAATGTTGGCAACCCACGCTAAACGGTCCGCTCTACCCTTTCAATAAATAGCTAGTTTGAAATGTTTACCTTGAAGTTTCTCACCCACAAACCGTTCAAGTGTCATTGCGCGAAACACATCAATCTCCCGAAGTTGGAGTCAGGGAGAGTGTTACAGCGAGGCACCTATTCATCTTAATATTTTAGAGCCACATTCATCAATCCACGCAAAACCACTAATAACGGCGCTTTCACAATCATTTCCCTTGCTCTGGGTGTTTAATGTGTATAATAAAAAATATCTTTGTAATAATACATACATATAGGTAAGTGTAAATTATTATAAAGTATATAAATGTCTACTCGTAGTACCCGTAACACAAGTTTAGAGCTTACCACGTTCAGTAGTGTAGATTGTCCGGAAATAGTTATAATTTGATTTATTGCAATTTTAATGAAATCTAGACACTTTTTTACCATGATAGCTATTAATTTTTAGTTTAATGTAAAATTAAGTTTAAGTTTTTTTTTATGGTCGTTAAGCCTTCATTTGACCACAATCTCACCTGATGTAAAGTGACGATGTGGTCTAAGATGGGACATGAAGACCTAGAAGGTAGATGGATGGATAATTAATTTGAAAGTATTTTAAGTTTCTAAGGATTACTTTGACACCGGTATTAACGTGTCTTCAATTAATTGTTATTTTTGTACAGTAAAGTAAGTAAGTAGTAGAAAATGTCTTAAGGAAGGTAAATTTAACAGAATTTGATCAAAACAAATATGTACATATAACAATATTAACGTTAATTCTACTATTCGTCTATTTTATTATTCACTATTGCAGACTTCGTCGGGACAAGTTTGCTCTTTTTCAACGAGCCCTGTAAGTTAGACATGCCTCTAGGCTAGTCTGCAATCAAGAGTTAACATTGTAAAGGAGAAGTCTATATAACTATCCGATGAGTAACTTACAAACCGTCTTAATTTTTTGTAGAACAAATCGGCAGTATTTATAAAGTGAATTAATCAAAACAATTCCGAAGTGAAAAGTTCATTAAGGATTTAAACCTTTGGAATGAAAGTCGAGTGTGCTACCAATTAGTCAACACGGCTTAGTTACCCGACTGCGCGAAGCATAGGATTAGTAATGTGTTTAACAGTCAATGCTTGTTTGTATGTTCCTATGTAGACTATACAGACTAAACGCTTGGGCCGATTTTTGTCGATATCTTTAGTCCAGCGATTCAGTAGACAGACGTCAGTGAAAATTCAATATGGCGCCTACTGGACGCCATTATGTAAAAATAAAAAAAATAAAGTCAATAAATTAAGTCATGTGGAGTATTGTTGAATAGGTATTTAAAATAATTTTAAGTTATGAAAAACATCTTTCGATCCGATTGACTGTTTAGAAAATATATCGATTACAAGTTGCGTAATAACTATTCTCCATTAATAGGCTTAAATAGTTAAAATTCTCAAAAAGTTAAGTCGTAGTCATTTTGTCATCATCATCATCATCACCCTATTAACGTTCCCACTGCTGGGACACAGGGACTTCTCTCTTTACGAGAGAGATTAGGCCTTAATTCACCACGCGGGCCAAGTGCGGGTTGGTGAATGTCACATGTCCTTCAAACTCTTAAAGTTCTCAGAACATGCCGGTTTCCTCACGATGTTTGCCTTCACCGTTAAAGCACGTGTTTAAAGCGCACATAAATTTCTCAAGAAGAAAAATCCAGAGGTGCGTGGCGGGGTTTGAACCCACGACCTTCGGAATGAAAGTCGAGTGTCCTCCCACTTAGCCAACACGGCTTTTTCATCGGCTTTTTCATCTAGTCATTTTGTATTATCCTTTATTTTAGATTGTTTAATGGACTCGTTAACGATTAAAGGTGCAACATCATATTTCATTACAACAGCAAATTGCAAAAACATAAGTCAAACAAGTTCAAATACTTGTTTCACGGTTCTTGTAGTTTTGTCTGGAGCCTTTGAGACCGTGCACACTTTGTCTAATACATAATAACATTTCCCAGGACGACTGCTTCGCTATTTGCATTCAGTAATGTATTACTCGAGCGACGACAGAGCAAACGAGCATATCGAATTGTATGCAAATTACTACCCACTTCGTACTAGTTGCAGATTTGTGTAGTTCCCAAATTTTAGTGATGTACTCGTTGGAGTACAAGCATAATGCATAGATCGCGCGAGGTTAGATTCATGTTGTACAATGCATGTCATGTGTGGACATCCTTCGATTTATGGGTTAATCTTGACGCACTTCTTTTTCGATAGAAATATGTATGTCTATACTAATATTTTAAAGACGTACAGTTTTTTAATTTTGTTTGTGACGATATAGGGGGCAATTTCTGGTTCTTTCGATTTGTATAAAATGTAGTACACAAATTATCTAAAACTTATGGAACAACATAGGCTAATTTTTACCACGAGAAAATATTTAAATACTTACAAAGAAACATAATTTTCTTTATTTGTTTAATTTTTTAAGGATCGAAATAAGAGTTTTTGAGTTAACCTCCTAAAGTCAGTAGATAAGATTTATTTTTTGAAAAGGTTTTTGATTTTACTTTCACACTTATAATAGTAACTTTAACCAAGCTAAATCTCAAGTTATCCTGCTAATGACAACCCACTAACTTACAAATAAATCAACAACAAAATTGCAACATGGAGTTGCGGAACGGACTTGCAACGTTTAATCACTTGGCAGTGCCTGGCAGCTAAGTAGTTGTTTTTAGCAAGTTTTGCAGTTAGCTCACCGTTGTCGTGGTCTGGCGGTGGCAGGCTGTTGGAAGGTGTGCATGCCCAGTAAGTGTTTTTACCTCCACTTCACACCAAAAATTGTGAAGATTTAGTAAAACATTTCAAACTTAATGTCCAAATAAAATTCATTTGAAAAGTATAAGATGGACTCATACTACACCTAGAGTTTCGGGAAGAGTTTATACACTTAGATCAATAAAAAAAATCTTAAAGTGCAAAAAGATGCAGGCCACTCATCCATTCAATGGCATCTAGCAACGTCGCTTTGAAAAATTCACAATATAAAAATTGCCAAAGCAATACTATGAAAGTAAGAAGTGGATAGGAGGGTTTGCTCACCGTTGTCGTGGTCTGGCGGTGGCAGGCTGTCGGAAGCGTCTGAGGCCAGGGCCAGGTCCGGAGAAGAGGCCCCGAGGAGCGCACTCAGCCCGTCTTGGTCGCCGTCTGAAAAACAAACACCATTAAGATCTTAATTTATACAAAGCGTTTGTGTGAGGCGAGCAATTGTTGGCCTGTATGTCTTGCTTTGTTTTTATATTATCATGGGAAGTATTTTAGGTTTTTGCCATTTATATTGTCCGCTGATTGATTTGACTAAGCGTAATTGTCGTGTCGGTAATTTTTCAAGGCGAAAATATGGTTGAGTTATCAGCGATCTCGTTTATCATAATTGAAAGCAACTGGACAAAGAAGTGCCCATGTTCAGCGGGGAACGATATTTTTGATTTCTAATCAAAACGCATGCTTGCCTGCGAAAGCAGTAAGTGGGGTAAGTGGGGTATAGTTGTGATTTAATTTCATTTATTTATTTAATTTCATACATTAGTATTCCTTAAGTCTATTTAACATCTCGGTTTGTTTATTTCTATTTTTTCATTATTTCGTATAGGTGCATTATAATATACATACTTTATGTATTTTTTTAAAGTTTTTCTTTTATTTGTTATCCGTCACTGTCTTTTCGTTGCTTTTATTTCCTGTCTATCCCAAGGTTGCCTGTTTATTCTTTATTGGTGTGGTTTTCTATTCTGTTCATATTTCGAAGTAGGAATCACCCTCTGTACAAAACGAGACACAAAAGTGACATTAGGTATAGTATGAGCGGATGTATAACAGTTTCCTTGTAGATTAAATAATGCGAAAACGTAGATAAAACAGTTCGTCGTTAAGGCCGAATCAATTATCCCAATTTCTGACATGGTTGATATGTTTTTGGGTAAGCCTAACTACGGGTAAAAGTTATAGTTATGTTGGGTGACGCCCTCAGCGTCCCTTTTAGAAGGAGTATGCATTGGCTTACAAATGAATTTGTCTTACAAAGTGAAACCGCTGATTGGATATAACTATTACAACTTCACTGTCGATTATGTCAGTTTGACAGATAAAGTGTTGCCAGCTTATTACAAAATAATCGTACCACATATTTTTAAAAGATTTTAATATCGAGTCCATAAAAATTTTCTTCGATTAGTATAGAAACTAACAGCATGAACGAAAATATTCAAAATATGGATTTCGAAAACGTAACTTTCAGAGTAAGACAAAACCGGAGAGCGAACTCCATGAGCAATCTGTCTGACTCTTCTATTTTCGACTTGACAAGAAACAGTTTACCGGATGCTATACTAGACCAAACTGTTTCCATTACTTTACTGCAGGAAAGAATAGTTGACTTAGAAAAGTGCCTTGTATCGGCTAACAACGAAGTAGATCATTTGCTACAGGAGAGTGGAAAACAAAAAAGAGAGCTAGAAAAATGCAATAAAATAATTGAGATGTACAAAAAAATCGAGACGCAGGAAGCTTTTGCTACTCCAATATTAGGAAGGAAAAGAAAAAAGCCGAGGTTATGTATTCAAGACGAATCCACCTTCATGTCACCTAGAAATATGCAAGCTTCATTAGGACAGGAAGAAAAAATCGATGACTTGCAAAAACAAATTCATCAACTATCGGAATGGCTGCAAATCGAAAAAGAAAAGAATATAGAGGGCAATAGTAGTAAACATAGATTAAAGCAGAAAACAAACAAGAATAAAAAACTAGTACTGAAGAAAAATAAAGAAAAAAATAGAAGACCGAAAATAATAAAAACGATTCGAAAATTAGGAAAAAAATCAAGAACATTGAAAAAAAAATGCTCACTACTAAAGAAGCAACAAGAGATTCTGAACTTCAGAATTTTGGAATTAGAATACAAACTTAAAGAAAATATACCATGTTCATCGAGTCCATCGGGCGAAAAATTAAATGATACAAGAATTAGAATAACAGATACAATAAATAATAAATTGCACATTGAGAAGGGAATAGAAAAAACTCCGATTACTATGATTTTATCAGACGAAATTGGTAAAAACTTGGGTCCCAAACTAAACAATGTTACGGGCAATGTAAAATTGTATAATCACTGCAAACCAGGTGCGAATGCAGAAGAAATTTTAAATACTGTGGAAGAAAAAACAAAACAATTAACGAAGGAAGATACTTTAGTCATAATTATATCAAAATATTTAAATAGATATTCATATCATAATACATACATCAAACTTCTCTCTAAGATTATAGATATCCCAAATCGTAAATTTAACATAATATTAACGAGTTTTTTGTATAACAGAAATAAGGACTCTGACATATACAATTTAAATAATAAACTAATTAACTTAGTGACATTTAACGAAAACATGGCTTACATTGACTTAAATAGGAAAGGAATTAGTATAAGGAAGACAAAACATTTTTTAGCAATAGAATTACAGAGATACGTTAAAGGTGAGATTAACTGTAAGAGATCTTCAGCACTGACTTTTGTAAAGGTGGATGAGAGTATATGCCTAAATTTTAATTCTGAAAAGAATGTAAACCCAAATTTTCCTTGTCCTCAGACACAACTAGTAAATCGATAATAAACGTGTTACATTCAAACGTACAGAGCATTCATAACAAATATTTAGAATTAGAATGCTTACTAGAAGAAACTCAGTGTGACATACTGTGCTTGACGGAGACATGGGCATATGACCATCAAGTTCATAATATGATGATAAGCGGATATGAACTTGCTACTTTTTTCAATAGAATAGTGTTTGAACATGGGGGGACTGCGATATATACAAAAATAGGCTTAGACTTTAAGGTTAGAAAGGATATAAATAGACTATCATTCGAAATGAACTGCGAAATTGCAGCAATAGAGCTACGAAAACATAAAATTATAGTTGTATGTGTATATAGAGCTGGACGAGATATATCGTTATTTTTTGACATTATGACAAAACTGCTTCATAAAATATGTAGAGAAGGTAAAAAAATGATTATAGCTGGCGATTACAATATTGACATTTTGGTAGACACGAGTAATTCTAAAAAGTTTTTGGACATTTTAGCCAATTTCAAATGTAATTTTGCTATAAATAAACCAACACGTACAAAAACCACCAAAAAAGGAACTAGTACTACTTGCATTGATAATTTTATTGTCAACTTCGATGACGTGATAGGTAAGGTTCTCACAACTAAAATTTCAGAGCATAATGTTATTCAATTATCTATAAAAAATCTCTGTAAACTAAAACCAAAGTCGACTTATCAATATTTCAGAAAATTTACGAATCAGAACACTGAATACTTCCACTTTTTATTTAATCAAGATTATACAAAGTTAATAACTGAAATAGATCATACTGAAGATGCTAATATGAAAATGACAATATTGATGAATGGAATAATATTTTATTTTAATGTAGCTTACCCGAAAATTCGTCAAATAAACAATTTTACCCATAAGTCTAAAAAATGGACAACAAAAGGAATAGAAGTTTCGAAAGAAACACTTAAAAAAATGGAGTTGTTAGAAGAAATACAACCTTGCACAGAAATGAGGAATAAAATTAAATTTTATAGAAAAGTGTTTAGAAAAGTATTAAAAACAGCAAAAAAAATAAAATACACACATAGAATAGTTCATTCACAAAATAAAATTAAAGAAACTTGGAAAATAATAAACGAACAATGTAATAAGAGGAGTAAAGGAAACAAAGCAGTTAGTAAGATTAAGAACGACATCAATAAAGATAATATATCAGACCCTGTAGCTATAGCAAATGCGTTCAACAACTTTTTCTTAAATATAACCAAAAATTTGACATGTAATTGTAATATTAATATTGACAAATGTAAAGAATATTTATTTAATACAAATAAGCCAACGACTACAATAAAATTTGACTTATTAGGATACTCTGAATTTAGACTAATTATAAAAAGCATCAAAAATACGACAACTGTGGATATTTATGACATGAGCGCTAAATTACTGAAGCAGCTATTACTAAAAAACATGAGATTATTAAAACTATTCTGTGACGTTTTCAATTGTTGCATTATAAAAGGTGTTTTCCCTGATGTACTAAAACATGGAAGAGTGATACCATTATTTAAAAAGGGAGAACGGGAAGAACTTAATAATTATCGGCCAGTATGTATTCTTCCAGCTATTTCGAAACTATTAGAATTGATATTAAAAAAAAAAATTGTAGATTATTTTGAAAACAACGACATGTTTACAGTCGCTCAGTTTGGTTTTAGAAAGAATAAATCAACCGAATTGGCTATTCGGAATGTAGCTTATTACGTTCTTAAGTCATTGGACGAATCATATAACTGCGCAAGTTTATTTTGTGACTTATCTAAAGCCTTTGACTGTCTTAGACATGATATTCTTATTGAAAAATTGAAATTCTACGGCTTTGAAGGTAAAGAATTAAGCATTATGACGACTTACTTAAAAAATAGGACCCAAATTGTAAATATTAACGGAGTAAACTCATTGACGGGAGATATTAAAGTAGGAGTACCACAAGGGTCAATTTTAGGGCCAGTATTATTCCTCATTTATGTAAATGATTTACCCAAATGTGTGCCAGATTGGGCGTTTGTAAATCTATTTGCAGATGATACACACATAGGGGTTAAAGACAAAAATAAACATAAGTTAGAACAGAAAATTGAAAATGCTATGACATTGCTGACAAGCTGGTTTGGAGCAAATGGGATTGTGCTTAATGCTAATAAAAGTATTGTGCTAAAATATAAAACAAGGAAAACTCGACAAACTGATCAAAATATGTCCCATGTCTTCCTTGGGTACACTATTGATAATACCTTGAGTCATAAATTGCACACTGAACAAATATGTAAAAAGCTAGCTAGTGCAAATTACGCTATACTAAAATTAAAATCTTTTGTTTCTCTAAAAACCTTATTATCGGTCTACTACGCTTATATCCATTCTATTTTAAGCTATGCGGTAACAGTATGGGGCAATAGTGCTACTGTTAATAACGTCTTGATATATCAGAAAAGAGCGATAAGGATAATTTGTGGATTACATAGGAAGACGTCTGTAAAAAAATATTTTGAGAAATATAAAGTAATGACTGTGGTATCAATCTTCATTTACAAAAGTCTGTTAGAAATCCATAGCAACAAAAAACTTTACCTCAAAAAGAAAGACACCCATAATTATAACTTACGTAATAAAGAAAAACTAGTTATACCTAGCGTAAATCTTGTAAAGGTACGTAAACAGGGAGAGAATATCAAATTGCAATTATATAACCATCTACCAATTGACATAACAAATATTGATAACTTCCAACATTTTAAAAATGTAATTAAAAAATTATTAGAGAGTCATGCTTTTTATAATATTAATGAATTTATGAATTTTAATTTTTCACTACTTTCTTTTGACATTATTTAAAAAAATTTTTATTAATGAATGACTTAGCTGTAACTCTTTTTAAATTTAATTGAATTAATGTACATACATGAATTTGTAAAAATATGACGTACCTTGAATAATATTCACTGTTATTATATGGTTAATTAATAAATAAATAAATAAATAAATGTCCTTGCCATATTTATCTGATAAAGTCATCTTTTTTTTTTTTTTATGATCGATAAGCCTACATTTGACCACAATCTCACCTGATTTAAAGTGACGATGTGGTCTAAGATGGGACATGAAGACCTAGAAGGTGGCTTCTCCGGGCCACATTACGAAACACGAAAAAATCGCTTTACGCACTGGCCCAGCCCGGAGGGTGGTGACAAGCCGCGGTCAAAGCCTACAACCAGAGACTGTTCTTAGCACCACCTGGAGGTCACGTGTAAGGATTCAGAGGGTTACCACTTACGGACGTGAACAGACAAATTCTTATCTACTACAATGGTTGTAATTGATAAGATCGAATCTCGATTGAATCTTCGATTGATCTGTTCTAAGCCTGGGTTCTAAGCCCCAGGATATCCTACTTACGGACCCCAGTCGCCTCACTGTTTATTTATTCCGGAATCCGTAAGAGAGCAGATTACCGTAACCGATCTCCTATAGATTAGGGTAATCAAGAATATTAAATACGTACCAAAATCCAATTATGCTTGAAGGTTTGAGAGTTGATGAAATACCTACTCAAGTTCTGAAACTTCGTCCTCATTTATCAAACGGATCATTTTCTCAAATACAACGATGAAATATGAAGGCATCCGCCCCCTGCGGCGGCTGAGAATGCTTAAATACGGCATAGTATTTAAGTAAGAAAGACTTTTCATATCATGATAATCACCATCGGACGTCCACGGCATATGACTCTTTCATAGATATTTAATTATTTCGGTTGGTAGCCGCCTACTTATACACCGTGAAACCGCGGCTCAGCCATCTAAATTGGTAGACGTCTCATACTACCGATCCGCGGTCTATTCGAATTGTTTTCAAATGGAGACCCCATTTGAAAACAATTCGATGATATATGGTATCTGTTTTACGCGTTCTATGGACCACTGCTACACTATCGTGCTAATCCGTTTGACGACAGCGGTAACCCGCATTCATGTACGTATCCTCATTCCAGATTGGATCTTGTTAAGAAACCCCGGGCATAGCCCTCACCAAATTGCGCGTCGAGCAATTCTAAGTCTATTCATAAAGATACTACTACTACATAATATTCTAAGAATCCATATATTTTAAGGTTTTAAGATGAAGTGGTTCCAGAGCTCATAATTCAGTAGAGGTGTTCATTTAAGAATTTATCATCGTTTAAAATATCCAAAGAACCTGCTCGTCAAGCTACATTAATCAAAGTCAAAGTCAAAATGTTTATTTCCTTAGAAGCACAGGGCATATATAGACAGGTTAATAATCTATTAACCCTTCAGACTCACAACAAGAATCCCTGTATCCGTGGCAGCCTAATTTAAAAAGAGTTCTATAAATTGTCCTGTATTTATGTAGGTATTGAATTTTCTTATTAATTTTACTCCATTCTAAAAATTTAATTTAATATTTTACTATTACTTACACCGTAAGTCTGATTAAAATATATTTTTACGGTTTCACAGCTTCGTAGAAATTACAGGATTCGTAAGAAATTGAGAACAAAGTTGCGGTATAATTAATGTAATAAAATCGAAGTTCATTGAATGGATGAAGCCAACAAAATTACCATCAATTATTTGTTAACATTGTATAGACATATTTTTGTCTAAAAAATATACTGAGATAAAAAACCGTATGTACCTATCACCTAATGCGAAGGGCTCAGAGAATACTAGAAACCTTACAATCTCACTTAAAGTGCCCATTAAACCTTTACCTTCAAAACCTTTTTATTTATTAATGCCCTGGCGGTGTTTCTGTGGTAATTTATTATAATTTTTCTCTTTTTTCAATTTAAAACATGTTTTTTATGGTGCGGCTACACTACGGCGAATATTCGTGTCAACGTGGGTGTGTGGTCGGGTACATCGTTGCAACGCTAAGTATTCGAGCGAAGACGATGTTTGTCGTGGATGTGGATACAATAACGATACTTCAGAATCTTGTAACGTGAAACGCGTCACAATCCTTTTGTCCGCTAATGTAGAAAAGAATAGCGTCTTTACCCGTTCAATATTATTTTAGCCGTACTCTTAAAATATACATGTACATTAATATACATAACCCTACTGTAAAATACATATATAAGCGGAGGAACACCGGCCGCAAAGCTAAGCAAGTAGTGACTAGAGCTGCAGAGTGAGGAACTTCCTGGTACGCGCCGAGTCCAGGTCAGGCCGAGTACTGCCTTCTGAATGCCAGAGCTGCCCAGCGAGGGCCTCTGAAGGCGTTGGTCGTTAACGGACCCGACTATCTGGTCCACGTATCGCCGTAATCGCCGAGTCCACGTCCCACATGGCGACAATGTCGGGCGCCATGTCAAGATATTTATTAACATTACGTTCTCAGTCTTCACGATATTGGCATTCTTGCCTTTACGCTGCAAGCTGCTACAATTATGTTGGAGTAAAGGATGCGGCACTCGAATGCTCAGTATCAGTGACAATATTCCGAGTATTTAACAAGAGCACTCGAAACTTGTGCTGCTTCGAAGCCCTATAAATTATTTATACCCGTCGGTAATTTTCTTATTTGCCGCACAGTCGGCATCGGAAATTAATTAGCCTGTTTTTATTTACTATAGGTGAAATATGTTTTGAAGGTTTCGTTCGTAGACCATATTTATGCCTATTATTATTATTAGAAAGATGAAAGTTGTTTGGGTGATCCTGTTAATTCCAGCTTTTTCAACTATGCGTACGTTGAGTATTGATTATTATCAATATGCAAAAGGCGAATATTTTTTTATCATAGTATGAATGCATATTAAAGTAAAAATACGATAATTTAAGGAAAAAAAATAGGATCAATATTTTTTTTAAACATTTTAATTTATTATGCCAGATTTCTAAAACAAAAACTAAACAAAGGAACTTAGCTACAATGAACATTATATGTATGTAGTTGTAGTTTTGTGTGAAAAGCTATATTTTCCAGGCTTGCTCTAATAAAACTGGATTGGCACTTGGCATCGCAAACCACTAAAAAAGTAATAAAATAAGTTGCTATGAACGTAAAACTTAGCTTCTTTCATAGAAACATGTAACAATAAATGAAAAATATTTCGAGAGTACCTTGTTAATGATAATTTCTTTCTTGTTGTAATGCATTAAAAATATTTTTTATTAACGTGTGTCAGGAATGATATAGCAATGATTTTGCTCGATTTAGTAATTGAAATGCAACTCTATTTATTAATAAATAAATATATCGTATTGAACAAGACTTGAGCCGAAATAAAACATAATTTGATGAACGGGTATAACTATTATTAGTAGCATGAGCGCAGTGGGACGGGGTTCGTTCATAGGTTCATTCTTTTTTTTGGAGTTTACTACTTAAGAAACGATTTGAGTTATAAGGCCCGGTACGGAAATTTTATGAGGAGTTAAATCAAAAAGTGTAACACGAAAAGTTGAGGCGTTACGTAGAAAGAGACAAACATAATATTAGGTCCTTACATATGAAATTGGCGTTTTGTATGGGAGGAACAAAAAGTCGAATATTTTTTAATATAATATATTTAATTAATCAAAGTATGAACCATTATTTTCTATGCACTTTTGCCATCTTATAGGTAGTTCATTGATCCCTTTACTAAAAAAACCAGTCGGACGGGAATCAATAAAATCTTTGAAGGCGATTTGGACTGCCCCATCGGAGTTGAATTTTTTCCCTTGCAAGAAGTTATCCAAATTTCGAAAAAAATGGTAATCTGTTGGAGCAAGGTCCGGGGAGTACGGAGGATGTCTTAGACTTTCCAATTGAAGCTCTTCTAATTTAGTAGCCGTCTGTTGCGCAGTGTGTGGTCTAGCGTTGTCGTGAAGCAGCAGTGGCGTGGAGCGATTGACCAGCCTAGGTTGTTTAGCCGCTAGCTTTTCCATCATGGTTTGCAATTGCTGACAATAGACATCAGCCGTAATAGTCTGGCCAGATTTGAGAAAACTGTAATGAACAATACCGGCACTAGTCCACCAAACGCTTACAAGTAACTTTTTTGGGGTTAATTTTCGCTTGGGGCAGGATTTGGCTGGCTGGCCAGGATCCAACCATTGCGCTGAGCGCTTCCGATTATCGTAAAGAACCCATTTTTCATCACAGGTAATGATTCGGTTTAAAATACCTTCATTATTGTGCCGGTTTAGTAATGTAACGCAGCAGTCGACGCGCGTTTGCCGGTTTGCTTCAGTCAATTCGTGAGGTACCCACCTTTCAAGCTTTTTAATCTTCCCAATTTGCTTCAAGTGAATTAAAACAGTTTTATCACTAACACCGCAGCCTGCAGCTAACTCGGACGTGGTTTGCGATGGATCCGCTTCCACAATAGCCTTCAACTCTTCATTATCAACTTGAGTCTCAGGCCGTCCACGGGGCTTGTTCTGCAAGTCGAAATTTCCAGTACGAAAACGTTGGAACCAAAACCGAACTGAGTTTTCTTTTGCAACACGACCGCCATACACATCATTCACCCTTCGAGTTGTTTCCGCAGCACTAGTGCCACGGCGGAACTCGTACTCGTAAATAATGCGATATTTTAAGTTTTCCATTTTGTAAAATGAGTGACGCAAACAGAAAAAAACAGAAGAAAAAAAACAAATGAATGACGATCATCGAAGCACAAATACATGAGTCTATAGCTGTACAAATTTGAATTTGGAATTCCTTACCAAAGAGGAGAAATTTGTGATTAAAGTGGCCAGTACGAAAAACGCCAATTTCATATGTAAGGACCTAATATATATCTGTAGGATTGTACGTGTAAAAGAATGAGATGGAATACATTACACAGCGTATCTCATTTAAACGGGTATTTCGGTTCCCATCAGTTCAGTAGTCGGAGGATATACAAAATATCGTAACAATATACGAGAGTAAAGAAAGAGAGAGAAAGAAAGAGATAAACTTATTGGCACATCAAAAGCTACGCCGCACGATTGGAGTTTACTCCTTACGAACGATAATTATGATATATATCGAATAGTAAAAAAAGGGTAAATGAACGCATCTGCTAAAATGATAAGAGAAACAAACATAATATCTGTAATTATTCGGATTATTTATATTACTTCAATAAAGCGTATTACATGAAGTATGTTACAAAATAATATAATACACAGCGTATCTCATTCTCGGAGTCTCCTCTATGCGCGATACTTCGTAGTCTCACTGTATTTTATTTATATTATTTTGTAACATACTTCATGTAATACGCTTTATTGAAGTAATATAAATAATCCGAATAATTACTATATGTTTGTTTCTCTTATCATTTTAGCAGATGCGTTCATTTACCCTTTTTTTCTATTCGACATATATCATAATAATCGTTCGTAAGGAGTAAACTCCAATCGTGCGCCGTAGCTGACACACACACACTTTTTTTTGTTTTCTCGTATTTTGTGTTTTGATGTACCAATAGGTAAGTGTATCTTTTTCTTTCTCTCTCTTTCTTTACTCTCGTATATTGTTACGATATTTTGTATATCCTCCGACTACTGAACTGATGGGAACTGAAATACCCGTTTAAAAATGAATAATTTGATGAAGTTTCTTTTGATCGATGCTTTCTTAAGATGACTGTACTACAGTCTAATAATTTAAGATTTGAGTACCACTTGAATGTGTTACGTCCGTGAACCTTGGACGGCAATTAACGAGACAAATTAAATTAAGGCTTAATTTAACCATGAATTCGTAAATTTATCTTATGCCCGAGTGCCCACTTGTATTTAACGTTGAACCGTAGTTACGGGAATCTACGAGATTTTAACAGAATATTACCTGCTGTCATAGGATTTTGTCGTTGAAATAGCTTAAGAAAATTTTAGAAGATATTATCAATTTCTACTGAAAGTAATGAATAGATTGGTATTCATTTCTAAGAATTGTTAACGTGTTGTTTTTAGGGTTCCACTTTGTTGTCCGTCTGTTTACCGTAGTGTGTCAAGGCCCTTTAGAAACTCGTCGAGGTATGAAGCTGAAATTTATATCAAATACGTATTTAAGTCTACTGTCCCTTTAAGCTGTAAACTTCTAAAACACAATAAAGCAATACAAAAAAATACTGCAAAGAAAGAAAAATATTTCATATGATTTGACTAACTACCTCTGGTTATGAACGATTAGTGGTATAAAATTAAAATGCATAGCAAATACAAGTCTACTAATAATCAAAGGTTAACTTCTACTTCTTACTCGTATAGATGTACATAAAAACAAAGAACCAAATTTCAATTCGATGTGGTATGTACGATGTACCTAGTACTTATCGGGTACGTATGGTACGTACCCGATAAGGATATTTGCAAGCAGCTATTCATAGGGCACCACGGACCAGGGATGGAATCTTGTATTCTAAGACTTTCTTTTGAGTAATCATAGCAATTAACTTCTCCAGAAGTTCTAGTTGAAATACTGAACAATAACCTCGCCTTCAAGGCCTTGCGAAAACACGCTTGAATCTGAATGACATACTTTTTCGGCAGCAAAAATTGCGGCGGTTCCTCCAGATAATAATTTAAGAAAACAGCCTGAAGAGTTTTTCTTTCATAACATGGCGGGAGTGGAATAAGGGGCGAGCCAGGCCCGTAAAGTTGTAAATGAAGTCGGTCTAGCGAGGCTGCGGCACACGGATCACTTTTGGTGGTAGCCAGCAACACTGTACGAAATTGCTCAAAGATCCTGTCAGGAATTACTTAAGATTTCCACCTTTTATGATATAAGTAAAAGTGCTACAAAAATAGGTACATAAAAAATAACCACCGAAAAACTGGTAGGTTGAGTTTTCCACCAAATCCACTTTAATTTTCTTGTAATTTTTTTTATACAAAATTCACTTTTTTCAAACGAGCACAATAAATTCATGTCAAATTACAATTCTTATCATAAACTGTTCAGATGTTAATTTATAAGTTGCTCGTCTGCTGAATCTATCATTAGAAACTTTCTGGAATACTGGCAACTGCCTCTCGCTCCAAACTAGACCACAGGGGCAGGCCAATTTACACTTATTTACGGTATTTACATAGTGAACGATCGGTCGTCACCCAGTAAAAACAAGATTAAGCCTACATTATTGATATTTTAATTCGGAATATAATAAACTTTTCTAATATTTTGACATATTTGTTACCCATATACAAGATACTTAAACATCTCCCAGTCTCCCAGAGGGCGACATTATAAAAAAAAGATTGGCTTGTCTATGACGGGTACGATAATCTATCTATACATTTTTGATATTATGTTTCTAATACGGCGGGGGACATTAATTTATGATGATGGCCTCCTTGACGTGTCCGTCAACGGCGAAATAGTTGTCGTCATGTTGTTTTTTTTTTATTGATTAATTTTGCTGGTGTGCGTGAAAATGGCTTGCAAGCGCAAATTTATTTTTGAAAACACGATTGCAGGATGTGCTGTAAAGTTGTCCTGCAGAATTATACGTATAAAAATATATACAATTTTAGGCTGTGCTTTACAGATAGCTTTATATATTAATTGCTTAAGTTTTTAAAGAAATACGACTACGTACTTTTCAAGATAAGCCCTGGTAGTTCTTAAGCTATCTTCAATTATCTGTATTTTTAACCCCCGACCAAAAAAGAGGGGTGTTATAAGTTTTACGTGTCTATCTGTGTGTCTGTCTGTATGTCTGTCTGGGACATCATAGCTCCCGAACGGATAGAGCGATTTCAATTTAGTTTGTTTTTGTATGAAAGGTGAGTTTGGCACGGGTGTTTTTGGTTTCATGAAAATCTGTTGAGCCGTTTAAAAGTTATCGGGGTGAGAGTGGGGAAAGAAAACCGAAAATCTGCAAATATACTCGAGTGGTGTATTAAATGAAAGTGCATCGCGTTCATATAACTTAAGATTATGGTGTTTTACTTTAAAGGAAGTTAAGACATTGGAATCGGGGGTTTTTCTTGATTTTAAATTTAGATTTATTAAATTTAATTTAATAAATTTAAAATTCAATTTATTAAAAGAAAGAAAGAAAGAAACATATTTATGCTTCTATACTTCGTCTATATATCTTAATTTGACTTCAACAGAGAAATAAGTCAATGATGAATAATATTTGATTTATCCGAAACACAAATTCTACGTGGACTCAGAAGTGGAATTCACTGAGCCGTTTGTAATTAATATTGACTATTGAAATATTGAATTTCTGTGAAACTACTGTGACCACTCGGACCGTTCCGGGAATTCCATTGGTAGGATCGGCTTTTTGGACATACGAGCATACATATATTTGAATCGTACATTGCATTTTTAGAAGGGTCCATTCACAGTTTTTCGATATATTTCAAAAGAGCACATTTTGAGCAAATTCGTGACTATGCTAAAAATTTAACTTTATAAAATCGGTAAACTCACTTTCGTTTTGACAAATATCATTGAATCCGTTCACTCATCACTCGTGCTCTATGTTTGTTTCCAAGGCACTCAAATGACGTTGTTTTAGCTCACTGTTACGATAAACGCCTCTTCTTTTGGCTTGCATGTTCACTATTATCAAAATTCCACAATGCACATCACAACACAATTCGCTTAAAATACAGAGAAAAAACACAACTACCCTCACTTCTAGCCATAAAACAGTAATTATTTATTACAAATATAACAAAAATCACACACACATTTTTATTGTAAACATTCGGACAACTTTGTCGAGTTCTTAAGTCAACAGTGTTAACAATATGAATGCGTTTTCGAGATACCTGCTAGTGATAATTTTATATTTTTTTACATATATATCGAATTTTTTATTATATCAAACCTCAAAGGTTTGTCCTCCAGACGGTATTTGTTTATTGTGAGTGGTATTATTTACCTAGAACATTATCAATTTTGTAAAAAAAAAAAAAATTATGATGAAGACTGGATAGGATTAGACCACGTTAAAGATTTGGTATCTATACTAATATTAAAAAGCTGAAGAGTTTGTTTGATTGATCGCGTTAATCTCATGAAAAAAAAAATATACATACATAAATCAGCCAAGTCAATTTATTAGTGTTACATAGCCCTATTTATTGAGAAAGGTTATAGGCTACATTTACCGCGGGAAAATACGTTGTTTCGACAATTACATCCAAAAAGGCTTGTAAAACTATTATTTTAATAAAATCTGGAGTTGCAAGTCCATTTTACGATTACACCAAGCTAGAGAGCGGGTATCTACACGAGAGACTTTGTGATGTGCACTACTTAATTCCATGCCATTTAAGATCCTTTACGGGCACGAATATACGAAAATGAAAATAAGAAAGAACAATATCAATCGAAAAAAAAATACAGTAAGTAAGATCGCGTCTTTAGTAGTCTTTTACTTTCATATACACAGAAGTTTCGCAACTTGAAGATGTCTCAAGACAGCCATATTTTTGTCTCTTATAGGGTTTCTTAAATAATATTCTGCTACTTGTCGTCAAATATCCTTCGGGTTTTATGAATGTATATGGCAACCCACCCACAGCAATAGATATTTTATTACCCCATATTTGGCAACACATAAACAAGATGATAACTGAAAACGAAGCCGTGTTTTGGGAAGTTTTTTATTGCCACAGACGCTACTTCTAAAACTGTGATTGATGTTCCAAATATTTCCTTTTATTATTTTGTTTGGTAAATAGGGCCTTCAACACGTGATTTCACTTGACGAGGAAAGTCACTATAAGAGCTACTCAGAACTTGTGAAATATTGAGGTATCGGTGTATTAACTATTATCTAACTTTCTTTTCGATATTCTTTCTTTCGAAACTTTTATCATAAGATTTAGATTGGTGAACTTATATTATGGTGAAATACAAATCTAAGCCTCAATTTCGCTATTTTATGCTACATTACGGGTCTACAATTATTGTTTATAATTGTTAAAATTTTGTCATGTTATCATTATTGTATGCTGAGATTGGGCAAACTGTTGAAACAATTTTATAACCAACCATTATATGTTTTTCACAGTTTTTTACAATAAATGTTCTTCTTCTTCTTACATAAACCTAGTGACACTAGACATGATTGTAATCAATATAATATTTAACATCGTATTAGGGCCAAAAACTACCAAAAAAGACTTTGTAATGAATTGTAACTATAAAAAAAAAGTAGTCCGACCATTAAAAAATTACAATTTGATCTCAGTTACGCGGTAAAACGAATTGATAGGTCTGGGTCAATTCTTCGGGTTAAAAATTAAACCATTTACTGCCGAAAGAATTGAAAGCCTTGACAGTCTTAAAAATACATAAATGTGGAGTGAAAGTAAAATTGAGGTTAAATAAACACGAGCCCGTCGCCCTTTATTTCAAGATTCGTCTCAGATTGAAGGACAACCTGACATCTGATACCGCTTTGAACTTACAAGAGTTTAATGCGAGTGGGTAGGTGCGCGATTACAGTAATGACTTTGTAGGCTCTAACGAGATTGGAAGGTTCTAGAAGCTTGCCACACTCATCTTCATTATGTGTCGTTTAGGTGGTGATGATGATGAATAAGGATGGAGTACCCTGCTCTTTTTAAATAAGTGTTAGGATTAGATGTGTTTTAAAACGAAATATGGTAAAAAATAATTTGCCTGTGAGAAGGCGCGTTTAGAACCTATATTATCGCCAAAATATAACACTCCGCGTAAAGTTTTTAGTCCGCCTATGATTGTTTCTCTTATTAAAATGTTTACTAATAACACATGCGTCAAGGTATAAAGATGAACGGACGATGTCCTAAGCCCCCACGTGGGTCGTGGATCTGACAGGCTTTTATCTCGGCTTACCCAGCGTCTTTGAAAGCCTCGTCTCTTTGTTTTACAATATATTTTACAGAACAAGTTAATATCATACAACAATAAACATACCCGTACGCACTACGCGAGCATTTAAGTTCTCAAGTGATTATCGTAAACTGTAAAGTTTACAACAATGTGCGCATTACTCAAGTAAAACTGATTTAAATAGTTTCCTAAACGGTCGCTGAGGCAGCATCCTCTGACGATATATAACCTTTATGAGCAAACTTATATGAAGCCCCGTGTTTGTCATAAAATTTAATAGAAACAGTCTACCCCGAATTTATGCGGCCCAATTGTGACCCTTTACTAAGCTCATCGGGAATTCGAAAATTCCGCACAAAACATGCTGTAAACAACAGTTATGATTTAATTTGAACCGGCGGCCCTGCCGTATGTTTGTACAACGGCGGTCTGCTTCCACGACTCATTGTTCTCGCGTACAAAAAACTGTAAACAATTTTGTACACTGTCATTCTCAAATATCAAACCAAAATGGGTAATAGTCGGGGCTAAATAAAAATAACAAAGTGCCGCAAACAAGCATTCATATTTTACTATTATTTTCCGTTTCCACATCCATTGCCAAGGGGCATTTAGTGAAACGGAGTTTTTAGGAAATTATTTTCCTTCGCTCCAGCGGCAGGAAGCAATAAAGAGAGAACGGCGGCAACTAAACAATCTAAAACGCAAGTGGTTTGCATATTTCATGCGCGGTGGGCGCCGTGCGAACCGCCACTTACAGAGATGAATTGTCACTCTGGAGGATTGCTTCTTACTTTCAACTAGTCGAGAAGCTATATGAGGTTTTTTATTATTTACAAATAAAACTGTGCCATAGTGGGTCATGAGTTACCAGGAGCTAATGTAGCTGGAAAGATGAGCTAGTTCGCACGCGATACTGTAGTGCTCTAATTTAATAGAGCAATTAACTATCGAGGAAAATACATAATTTTGAAAAGATCTGACACAATGTTTATACAACACAATACAAAATCGCTTTATTGTACACTTTACATAATTTGGTTATTTTATTTTCTTATTTTTATTATACTTAGGTATATATGTATTTTCGTTTTCTAAAGATTTTACAACATTGTACCTCTAAGGGAAAATAGAAGAAAATGGTACAGCGAATAAAATGTTAAAATGAGCGAGTACAATAGTTTTGCAATAACACAAAACGGTCCAAGCTAGACCGGAGTTGCAACTCTGATTTATATCCACTTGCACGCCATTTCCCATCAAAAGTTACAAAACTTCCCCGCACAGTTGATGATGTGGCACAGTAAACAAAAAGTAAGTCAAACAACCCGAAAACTATAAATTATGTCCATGCGACTGTACAGCTGTCATCAAAGTTGCGGCGCCTCAGGGCTCGGTCAAGCTGTCGGACGTTCGGACGAGGCGCGTCCGTAAGAAGTTAATTCTGATAGAGGGCGGCTGCGGGGAACTTTGGACAGTTGCGAGATCCCGTAATCGTGGGTTAAGAAGTGATTTTGTCAGGCCGACGTTTGTATTTGCTAACGGGTGAAAATGAGGCAGCCAGTGACTAATATCTTCTAATTTAAGAGCTTTTAATTGAACTGCACATTGAAATGAAAAAGTTAAATTTGGTTCAGTATTTTAAAGCTGATTTTTTTATTCCTTTGATTGTTTTTGTTTGAATAGGTAAAAACACTTACCATAGGAGTCATTTAATTTTAATTAAAGCAGTCTTGAATAGCTCATTTATTGAGAATGGCTGTAAATGACGGTAAACAATCGTATACCTAAGGAAACACCGAAGAAATTAATATATAAAATTTTACTGTGGTCTTTGAAAAAACTGTGTCAAAACATGTCTAGCTTAATATTGATTTAATAGGTAATTTATATACTTTTCACCATAATTTTCAAGAGTCACTCACAAATCTCATCATTTCCGGATCATGGCATCGAAAGCTCTGAATCATTTTGTGGTTATTGGTTTTGAAAACTGAATAACGGACTATTTACGAACGGAATTAAAATTACATCCCGACGTTTCGAGGACGACGAAGTTTTCTCTCCTGTGAGCACGCGCGAACTCTACCGCTTCCCTGAAGACGATTCCTTCTTGAGGTATAGAAACGTAGGAATGTAATAATTTCCCAAAACCAATTTTCACAATGAATAGTGTAACTCGTGTTAGTTTTGAGTCTTTTTGTGGTTATCTATGCAGTTGTATGTCGTAAGCTGTCATATGCTGTTTTTTGGGCTAACCTAACAATTTGTCAAACTAACAGAGGAGGAAATTATGTTGCCATCAAATGGTATTGCTATTAAGTTCGTATGCTAACTACAAATTAAACATCTCTCTCGGGGTTGCCTAATGGAATTCACATTAAACCTGAAAGATGCGATCAACTGGAAATGTTGATATCTAATGTTTTAATGTTAATTTGCAATAAATACTGTTGAAAATCGTGATTAAGAGATACAAGTATATTATTAATTAATCATTAATGAATATTATCATGTAATCAAAAGGTGTTTTCCGTCGACCGAAAAACCACGTTGCAGTAAATTGCATTGGTTTTTATTAACCGCGCTCATCGTTATAATTTTTCGATATAGTATTTAATTTATTTTTAATCGTGAGTTCATGAATTTTTTCATTCAATATGATAATGTAAAAGTTCCTATTACTACTTTCATTAATATTACCATAGACTTATATCATCATAGTCGATTGAATTATATATTGATATAATATTGAATTGAATTAAGATAAGTGGTAAAAGCGGAGACGTAGATGATTAGCGTTTTAGACCAGTTGATCCGGTGACGAACAGCTCGTTAGACGGATCGATACTATCCCCTCACCAAGAGCAGCAAGCCAGCAAAACAATTTCTAAAAATAATGTAGACGAGATCTGTATAATACTCCTGCGAATGGATTGATAATGCTAAAGTCATCACTTATAATGATTATGGGTTGGTAAAAATCATCCTATGTTTATATTACTGGGTTCATCATATTCAGAAAATAATGTATAAATGCTAAATATGCTCGTTCGTTATTTATTGGGCACTATTCTTCACTTCACTATATTTTTAGCACTTCTATGCATTGACCACCAAACAATATTTAAATGTCGTGCTCAAAATAGGAGAATTAATTTTTTAATTTAACAAAGTATATTTGGTCAGATGGACTTATTATTTATTATGGAAAGATGTAACCATAATGATTTTAGTAAATGTGGAGCATACACATTTATACTTTACAAAAACCCCCAATGCCGGAACCAGTACATGTCAATCAAACGAAAACTGCCCCCCGGCATTGAAACCGCAACCCTCCGGGGCCTCAGGCTAAACGACTCGATGTTATTTATAAACAGACTGCATATCCATTTATGCACAAACTGCATATACATTTACACACAAGCGGTCTTCCATCAAAATAGGTTTTGCCGGTAAAAGTAAAAGCTCTACGTAAACCAACTGCAATTCGTCGAAATGCTTGTCAAAAACGGGTTTTTACTAAAAAATTAAATGTATAATATTTATTTAATAATACAATTTTGTGCTTAAAATTTATCGTTAGTCTACACACCAGGCACACTGTCTGTGTCGTGGAAACCTGAACCATAACCAATTACAATATGCATCAGCTTAAGATAAGCTTACTCACGTACAATGTACGTCATTCTCACGTACAATCATGTCATGATATAATGTATATCCATTTATGTTGCTTTTCAAGAAGGAGCCGTTGTCGGGGAAGACTTTTTATCAAATTAAGGGTGAAGGTTACGTATTAATATATGTATGAATCTATGGTGTAGGTTTGCGTAAGTTTCGAGTTACAACTAAATGATTTGGATCAGTACAACGTAAAGGGTTAAAATAAGAAAATTTTCTCTTATAATATAAACTCTTATAATTTTAAAGGGATTCGATATGATTATGAATAAATACAATGGCAGGTAGGTAATATTCGAATGCAGCCACTGAACCCAAAATGCGGCTAACGAGGCGCTGAGCTAATGAGCGTTTCGATATAACGAGTATTGATTCAGCCTAATTAGTGGACAAACAAATGCAACACGGATTATTGGTGTGCTGTTATCTGATTAGTGATTTAATGCAAGTCAGTGGCTAAAAAATATTGTTACAGAAATGGCTTTAGGGACAGCTTAGTAAACAAAACAAAATATACTGAGCACTATTCACACTACTAAAATTACTACACTACACTTAAAGCTGCTTGTAACTTTAGAAATTTGCGAATGCAGTTCTCAATATTAAAAAAAATTTTCTACAGTCTTACCTAGGATTGTCCACGGTACATTTCCATGTACTATAATTGTAATCTATCTGCCCTTATGGTCCCTTCTCAAAAATGCACCTTGAATATTGTCATTTTATTTATTAGAAGAGCAACATCTAATTCCTGTAAGGTTAATTACA
Organism: Gymnoscelis rufifasciata; assembly: GCA_929108375.1. Classification (NCBI taxonomy): domain Eukaryota; kingdom Metazoa; phylum Arthropoda; class Insecta; order Lepidoptera; family Geometridae; genus Gymnoscelis; species Gymnoscelis rufifasciata. The sequence goes on from OV815320.1 coordinate 4,754,714, forward strand.
GCTATTAATAAATGATTTATTTAAGTAGTTTTTAATTATTATAATATAAAATATATGGTAGGTATTTACTGGGAAGCATTTATATTTATTAATGTAATGTTTTGCAAATAATACGTTAAACCGTACACAAACTACGACGTTAAAATAATTATAATATGACCGTGGAAAGTGATGGTAGGTAGTTTTAGGTATGTTATTAAATATAATAGTGACTTATATTGTTTTGACCATCGCAAAGTTATAAATAAATGTTTATTATTTGGTAATTGTGGATATAGCGTTTATTTGACGTTGATGACCAGTCGTAACTATGTATGATAACAATAATAAATGCGCTCCAGCCCGAGCACACAACGCTTTGTGCCAAAACCTATAAAATATTTGTCAAATAAATAAATGAACAGCACAAAGACATCTAAACATAGCAAGGTTCTGTGAAACAAATTAAAAATAAAACAAAGTTTCAACCTAACGATGAAACTGGCAAGGCAAATTATTTTAAAATTAAATAAAAACTTCCAAATTGAAATACGCGGCAGTTAGATGTCCAATTTACGTTTTCAATAATAAATATAAGGGAAATTTTCATCGTTCACTAAGAAGGTCTAATTAAATTACTGGCCTCGTTGCTCGTTTGCATGAGTTTGCATTTTAAAAGAACATCGAGACGTTTTCTACTGAATTTTGACAAGTTGACGTCCGTAGCCCGCGGCGGGCGTAGGGTGCTAATGAAGAGTCAATGTAGCTTCTACGGGGCGTAGAGTGCGCTAGACAATTTGAATTTACAATGACGACACAGATATTCCAATGTTGACTTTTGTAAAACTGACATTGCGATCGCGCTTCTGAAACCATTGATTTAAACGAACGGAACGTCTGTTCCAATGTTAAAAATCATAATATATGTAGGTTCATTTACCTATTATCTGCTTATGTTAGTGTTTTAATTTGCTGTTTAGACCTTATCACTTATATTTTACCGGGTTATTGTTACTTTGCCACAAACAAGAAATAATTATACTGTACTTTTATTTATTTCATTTTATTTGCCTTCAATTATTAAATAATTTCGTTTTTTTTACAGATTTTTTCGCCATACAAGATGCATAGTCACCGCTCTCATAGTGATATGAACATTTATTTATCAATAGATTTTTCTTAAAAATTTTTTAGTTTGGAAATTATTGAATAAGTTTGGGCCACGGGCACGACATAAGAATGTTGCCCCGCTCTTCCCGTAAGTTATACCATTTCCGAATACTTTCGATACAAATATAAAACAAATATCTCTAGAACTAAAAAATACTCAGCGAAATCAGAATCCCTTTTTATGAAGGCGGTTAAATTAAAAATGTCAAAAAGATGCGCGAAGATAAAACTAAAAATAAAACCATCACAGTAACGCCATAACTAAAAATAAGCCTTCTGCTTTTTTAAGTCAGTTATACTGAAAAATGGTCAACAACAGTTTGCAAAAAAGTATATAAAAATAGGACATAGCCTAGGACCCTAGGACAAATACGGTATAAAATGAGGACATTTTTCAATAAAACTCGGGATCTACATTACTGATGTTTTTGTTATTAAATTTATATTAAAGATTTAACACAATCCGTTCGAGGAGCTCAAAGTTCTCAGGTACTATTATTTTACTTTTTTTTAAACACAACACAACTCGATTAAAGTCGGTTAAAAATAAAAAAAATATTAAATGGGGTACAATGTTACCAACATTAACCTAGCTTTAAATTAAATTCAAATCCGAAATTTATTCTAATAATGGCCGAAATAAAAACGAACCAACTAATTTCATTTAAAATTATTCGACCTAAATAGGTTTGATACCAAATGGCAAAGAGCTATGTCCGCGCCGAACGGCCAGCGCAAGCAATGCTCGAAGGCAGTTTCGAATGCAAAATTCGATATTTGAATTTCAAAATAGCGAACATAGCGAAGGCAGAAGTCCGTCGCGGATATCTCATGATTCTTCTCTCGCCTCGCCATAAAATAAAATAAAGTTGAATGTGTTTGCGACATTTGAATGCCAACACTGTTGACTGGAGTAGTAGGTACCTAACGTTTTTTTCCTATAACATCCATCCTCCTGAATATTTTATTGAAGCACCGTCTGCGTACCTAACGCCTGTAATCGAACACGCAAATATTGAACGAGCTTTCGTGCAATATGAAGGGTATTACATTGTAGTATGTTATATTAAATGTAGTGGCAGCCAGTAGGTGCATCAAGTGAAAAATACCAAGTATCTAAGTATCAGTTTGGTAGTTCGGGCACGTTATTACGTGCTAGGCTCCTACTGTCCAGTAGGGCGAGTTTAGCAACTCGTAGCTGCAATACGTGTATATTTTAGCCTATCTATGTCGACGCTGGCAAGCAGCAGGTTATAGTGACAAATGATAGCGAGACGTTCGTCCAACTCGCTATACTTGGCCCACCGCTGCACTGTATACGAGCTCTTAACTTACCTATATCGACGCTAGCGTGCAGTAGATCGGCCAACAGTTCAGGCTGGTGACAAGTGATGGCTAATCGCTCGTCCAACTCTCCAGGCTTGGCCTCTCGCAGCTGCAAGGCTACTGCGCCCTCGCCGCCCACCGCTGCGCTGTACATGAGCACGGCGTGCGGCGAGAACGTCGGCAGCGGGAGTCGCGACGTTGCCACCTGAGAATAAGGAAATGTCGTTTTATTAATAGGTTTTAGTAAATGGACTGGGTGATTTTTTCTCTGGATTTTTATTGGATTGTACGTTAATAGGGTGATGATAGAAATGGAGTGGGGTGTTGGTGTTTGGGGCGTTTAATTAATAACCTACCCACAAGAGGAACAAAAAAACTGTCATTGTTAATAACCAATCTTAAAATAAATAAATATTTACCGGACAATCAGCACAACAATAACTAGCCCTTTGATAAGCTCTTAGCCTTTGTTTCGGGTACTAGACATCTAATATACTTAATATAATTATATCTCATCGAAATTATTCTTTTAATTAAAATTAGACATTTGTAATGAATTTTTCTCAAATCTCATTAAAAAAAAAGAAACCTACAGTGCCCTTGAAAGGCATTTCCGTTGACATTTATATCAAATTCGATATTTATCTCAAAAATTCTGGTGATACCATGTCGATTACAATACTACAAATTCAAAACAATATCGAGCTCCGAACGCACCCTAAGTTACAAACGTCATTTTGAGCAATCAAAATCAGTAAACTGAACTAGTAATTTGTACCGCCTGAAATGAATAACATCGTGTAATCAGTGTTAACACTCAACAGTTCAACATATCGCAGAACAATATCGCTGCGCAGCCGTCAGCGTCACGCAATTACGGGCCATCATCGCATGTCACACGCAGATTCCACTACGGTACATAGTAAAGCTTGAATAGTATCGCATTCCCTCTTCTATTTTTCTAAGAAAGCCTGGATATTTTAGATTTAAAATATTATTTGTAATTAAGCACCCACGGTTGTCTGGAAGAAATTGCTTTTAGCAATAAGACCGCCCATTACGCATTCTAGGTTTAGTTTAATTTCTTATTGTATTGTTTATCTGGTGTGTAATAAAGTATTTTCTATTCTATTCTATTAAAATTTTGTAGGTATTGTTAGAATTTGATTCGAAGTCAGTTTATTTGTCAGGTTAAAACTAAAATTTGTGTAGTAAAACATAGGCATTTTCTTTATAGACTAACGTATTTTAGAATTAAAACTTAAAAAAAAAGTTTCATGTGTATATTTATGCACGGTAGAAAATGATGCTAACTTGACGAGTTGAAAAGATTGTCTATAGGTCTTGTAGTAATAAGTTTACTTGTTACGGAATAATAAAAATAATTTCATAAATTATTTACCTAAAAACACTTCAACATAGCCTTTGTACGAATCGCCCAAACCAACATCAATGTTCGTTTACTAGTAATGACCTTCACAGATAACAAGAAAAGCCATAACAGAGTTATTCGAATCAGTGTGTTAAGTCTGAACCACGTATCACAGTAATTAGAACAAGACCGATGTACCTACTCGTAGGGACATAATGTATGGAGATGAATAGCTGTTTATGTTGTTGTGTTGACGGGGCGCGGGTAAATAGTTGCTCACGTGTAATTATCGGTACATTGTTCGAGTAACGAGCACGCAGATTCAACACCCTCGTAATAAGAAAGAAATACGTTTCGGGAATATTGTTGGAGGGAATAATGGTTGGTTTATTTATGGAAAGTAAACTGTAAGATATATGTGTGTATGGGTATATTATGTTGTAAGGTTGCCCATTTTACGTTTGTATTTTATTTTACGTGTCGTTGTTGTTGTATTCCTATTTTCCTGAATGTAAAATAAAGTGTATTTTATTTATTTATTTATTTATTTATTCAACAACAATTGTTACTCTGTCGTTACAGGATGTTTCCCAATGCAACAGAGAACTCAATTTACATTATAAATTTATAATACATATACATATTATTATTATTAATTTCATTCAATTTTTATGATTACTCACGTACATAAGAAATAAATTAATGAAATTTAATAAAAGTAACCAAAGTAGGTATATAAAAATAAAATAAAATAAAAAAATCAATAACACATTAAAACATTCAAAATTCACATTTAAATCAATCACCCTAATATTTTACATAACACAATATATACATCATAGCTTTTGCGACTTCGTTTTGGCAAGAATAAAAAAGATCTACGGTCTCTGTTAGCACATTTAGCGTGCGAATGCTGCGCGTCAGAGGAGCATGCTTCATAAGGTTGGTTCTCCCCCGCGGTACAACAAACAGAGAAGGCTTTCTCCGCCGCCTACCATACTCATCTGGTACATTGAACCTCAACACCTCTAGGATATCTTGGTTGAAGATCAATCCCCTCAGTATCTTCACCAGGTACATAGCAAGCGCCGCTTCTCTTCTCACTTCTAGCTTGTTGTAACCCACCATCCCTAGTACGAATAAGGTTGGGTACGTGAGGGGGTAAAACGGATACACACCATAGAGCTTTTTGTAAAGACACCTGGTGAATTTGTTTTGTATTTTTTCAACCATCATTTTGTATTTTGCCTCATGCGGAGCCCATACTTGACCGTTGAACTCTAAGTGACTCCTCACCAATGCGTCGTACAGAGCTCTTACAGCATTCATATTAATGAATGCATCAGTTTGTCGAAGAACGAAACCCAGAGTTCTGAAAGCTTTCTTACAGATACTGATTATGTGCTCCCTGAAGTTAAGCTCATTGTCCATTAGCACCCCTAGGTCACGTACCGACTGCACTCTTTTTAGTTGTGAACCACTCAGCAAATACTTATAATGGAGTGGAGTTTTAGCTTTACCGAACGACACCGTTAGACATTTATTTATGTTGAACTGGAGCTTATTTTGGATGCTCCATTCCATTACTCGATTTATATCTTGCTGAAGTCGCTCACAATCCTTTTGGCTTTCAATAGCTAAAAGAAGTTTTAGGTCGTCCGCAAACAGCAAGCATTTGGCGTGCTGGACTACTTCTGGTAGGTCGTTTATTAAAATTAAAAACTCCAAAGGCCCCAAATTACTGCCCTGGCTCACCCCCGTTCTAGTGTAGTAAGGCTCTGATTTGTATCCCGCGTAATCAACATACTGTTGCCGATCCTTCATGTAGCTACAGAAGAATCGAAGCAATTTTGTGGTGCAACCGACACTCGCCAATTTCTCCAGCAGAATGTCATTATCGACCAGATCGAATGCTTTTTTGAAATCGAAATAGGCGGCATCAACTTGCACCCCTGCGTCGACATGCGGGAGTATATAACTCAGTGCACTGAGTAAGTTACTAGAAGTGCTGCGCATCGGGCGAAAACCGTGCTGGGCGTCCGTTAATCGAGCTGATATTTGTCCTTGCACACACCGTTGAATGGCCGATTCAAACACCTTCGCTGCTGTTGATAGAATGGCAACCGGCCTAAATTCCGTTACTTCCGATCCAGAACTGGTTTTTGGTATCGGAATCACCCGTGTTACTTTCCACCGATTTGGAAAGCAAGACTCATCTAAGCAACGGTTAAAGATGTGCAAAAGCGGTTGCGCCAGCACCATACGACAGTCTCTTATTATATAGGCTGGGAAACCATCAGGACCCGCAGAGCGTTTTGGTTTCAACTTCGTGAGTGCAGCGTTCACTTCGTTGAGCGTCAGTATGGGCACATGCACTCTCGAGGCGCTGGCTTGACTTGTGGCCCCCGCGCTTTCGACATCTAAGTCTGCTGCCTGCTGCCCGTACACTGAGTGGAAAAAACGTGCGAACTCTGCTGCGCATTCCGAGTCTGATAACGATTTACCTCCCAACGTGACTTTTTTTCTATTTGTAGCTCCTCTTTTCCCTCGTATGAAGTTCCAAAACGCCTTCGGATCCTCCACCAAACCCAGCTCGACCTGCTTCTGGTGGTGACTTTGCACATCCTTGATCCTTTTTTTTACATTTGCCCTGCTGTTTGAAAAAGCTGTATAGCTATATTTTGAACCAACCTCTTTGTACCTCTTATGAAGTCCCGCTTTTAGCTTTATTTCTCTAATAAGCTCTGGCGTGTACCAACCGGGATAGTTATACCGATCTTTCACCACTTTCGGATTCTTTTTTGGAACCCATTTATCACATATGGCCGATAGAGTACTATAAAAGAACTCTATAGCATGTTCGGGATCGTGTAGTTCGTACAAATGATCCCAATTAATAGTCGCTATTGACCGATACAGTGACTGAAAGTCTGCCTTACTAAAATTCCGCTGTGCGTTGCCATTTGCGCTTGAAACCGATTGACTTTGTTGTTCTTGCTGGGCGCTGCTCATGGTTACCAGTAGAGGCGGGTGCTGAACGTCCCTCGGCACCAGCTCCTCGTCGGCTTCACATACGCACACGTCGCTCAAGCCTAGTGAGACCAACACTAGATCTAATACTCTGCCGTTACAGTTTCGTACTTCATTTTTTTGTACGAAATCGCAATAAGCTGTAACATATTCAAAATAATTAATAACATTATCACTACAGGAATACATATTAAAATCACCTATTATTACACATGAATCATATTTTAAACATAAATTTTCAATAATTCCAAATAAAATCATGTAGTCACTGTCCTTACTACGAGGAGGTATGTACACAACACCACATAAGAATAAAAATTAATAAAATAAATAAAATAAAAGTATTGTTATGTATTGAATTTTATATGTAATATTTATTCATTAACGGATGTTTTCTCGCGGTAAACGTATGCTATATAATTTTTATAAATAAAAATTGAGCAATTAAACCCATATGCCTAATAAATCTAAATTTAATATTTAAGAAAAAACCCGGATTCCACAATGCCTTAATATCCGAAAAAGTAAAACAGCATATTAAGTAATATGAACGCGATGCTTTTATATTTATAAAGTAATATGAATATACTCGAGTATATTTGCAGATTTTCGGTTTTCTTTCCCCATTCTCACCCCCATAACTTTTAAACGCCTCAATCGATTTTCATGAAACACCCGCGCAAAACTCACCTTTCATACAAAAAAAGACTAAATTGAAATCGCTCCATCCGTTCGGGAGCTATGATGTCCCAGACAGACAGACACGTCAAACTTATAACACCTCTCTTTTTTGGTCGGGGGTTAATAACAGGAAATTCGTCATGGATCGATATTTTTGGCAATCGGTATTAAATCAACAATAAACAAAGAATAAGAAATTAATATGCTGATAATTATGGAGCACACTATCACGACTGTTCTGTCTTGATTTTTCGTTTGCAGGAAAAAAAATATGTACAATTATTTTAAATAATCTAAATGACCAACAATTTTTTTTAGGTAATTGCCCTATTACACTGATTATTTTAAGTGTATAACACATTTGCAAATAACTAAAACAAACTAAACACTATGCGAAATATGTTACTGCAGTGTAAGTAGGTGCTAACAACTTTGCGTAAACACATTAGCTCTGAATGTTTGATTCACAGAACTATTTGCTTAGTTCCATCCATTTGGCAGGTTTCTGAAATTCACACAGAAATTGGAATCCTTAAAGCCTGCCTCTGGTGCAATTTAACTTTATCCGATGAACCAGTAGATTCAACTGTAGCCGTCCCTTCCAAAGATTGGCAGTACGGACTTTGATACTAAGTTATCTATAATACCAACCTATTAATATTACTATCTTCTGTAAGCTTCGCTTCAATTCCGCAGACTCATAAGTGGTGAACGGTGATCGTTAAAAACAAATATGGGCGTAAAGAACATTATTTTCATAAGTATAAAGCATAAACACCTCTATTCACATTATATAATATTCTATATAATATCTCTTATCGTGAGTGTTGTGACACTCACGATAATCCTCCTATCTACGATAGGTCCTTCAATGAATGCCAAAATTGTGAGGTATTAATTTTTATGGAAAATTACTGGAATTAAAATTACTAACCTCTCTATATATAGCTTAGTACTTACTAATTCCACATACGGTTTAGGTAGCTTGTTAAATAACCGTGTAAACAGAACTGACTAGAAAGATTTTCTACTCGTAGTAGAAAATTCTAGATTCCGATATCATTCTGTAATAAAGTAAAATCGACGATTCCCGGAAGGGTTTATTTACGGGTCGGCCGAGGGTAATTGCGCCATAATCAGCCCCCACGGGTCACGCGATAACAAACTCAAAACGATGGTGGATGTGAAACAAACGCCCTTGTATACATGTATCCTTAAAAGTGGTTAGATCTTGATTAAACGTGAATCGGGCGCTTTTTAATTCACAGACACCTGCATATTATGTATATCTCATAAAATAGGTATCCACCTAGCCAAATGTTTGAGTCGTGAAAATTTCTATTCAGAAATCAAAAAGCAATAATGACTCAAAGAAATATTTAAAGAATTTTAAATCGATCAAAAAAGTTTCTCACCAAGCATAGCAGATATTTTGAAGCAAAAGGCGAATAGATCTTGACTAATCTGAATCGGGTGCTATTTAATTAACAGACACCTATGTATACATAGATAATATATTGACTAGCAGTGGGAAGTCTATTTGATTTTTTAGGCTCTGTAGAATTTGTTTTCCAAGTTTTATTTAAATCCGTAGATAAATTAATTTTGCATTTGTAATATTATGATTATTAGTCAATCATGAAGTAACAAAATAATAATTATTTTAACCGCACTTGGCCAGAGCGTGGTGAATTAATCTCTATCGCATAAAGAGAAATCCCTGTGTCCCAGCAGTGGGAACGTTAATAGGGTGATGATGATGATGATGATGAATTATTTTAAATTACACAATTTTAATTGTTGTTAATTTGGCATCTTAGACTATATTAAAAAAAAACTAATATTACGCAAAAAATGGGAAATGGTAATGCTGAATTGTGAGTGTAACATTACTTCTATAATATACATATGAACGCTTTATGATTTTTCCGTGATCAATTTGTATCAGCATATTATGCGACGACCTCTGTGCTCGGTGGGCGAAGGTCCGCCTGAGGCGCAGGAGGTTGCGGGTTCGATTCCCGCCGCGGGACCAGATACGTTTTACAATTTCTGGTTTCGGGGTGTTTTCTATGTATCATATTTATGTATTTACAAAAAATATATATTCACTAGTGGCCCGCCCCGGCTTCGCACGGGTTTTTAATTTTTTTTTTTATCTAAATCATTCCCAGATTCCCTTGAACACACACAAAAAATTTCATCAAAATCGGTCCAGTCGTTTGAGAGAAGTTCAGTGACATACACACTCACAGAAGAATTTTATAGGTATATAAAGATGTAGTATATTATATTAGTCACCTAACACCCATAGTACAAGCTCTGCTTGGTTTGGGGTTATAAATTAATAAATATTTATTTACACTTTTAGATCACTTTTAGTGATAAGAGGCCGCCCATTGTTACACTATTATTTAATGTATTTTAGTTCTTAAGCATTGTTCTGTTGTATTATATTTTTTTGTGTTTCAATAAAGAGTATTGTATTTTATTATATTTTAACAAACATAATAACCCCTAGCCTGAGCGGCATTACAAAAGTAGAAAGATGTTACAAAAAAAATCTACAAATTGTATGTCAAAGAAACATTTATCTTTTTGTTGATAAATTATCGACGGTGATGCTGTGTGACTAGTCCGGAAATAAATATTTATTTACACTTTTAGATCACTTTTAGTGATAAGAGGCCGCCCATTGTTACACTATTATTTAATGTATTTTAGTTCTTAAGCATTGTTCTGTTGTATTATATTTTTTTGTGTTTCAATAAAGAGTATTGTATTTTATTATATTTTAACAAACATAATAACCCCTAGCCTGAGCGGCATTACAAAAGTAGAAAGATGTTACAAAAAAAATCTACAAATTGTATGTCAAAGAAACATTTATCTTTTTGTTGATAAATTATCGACGAACTTATAAATATTATTAACTTGGAAATGAATAAATAAATAATGGCTGAAATTTTATTTTTTAATCATTAATTTCAAAACTAATATAATGTCTCCCTCAAGTGAACGCCATTCCCCTCCCTCCCTAATGAATGTTCAATCACGAATTTGAAACAAGATGTTTCAACAACAAACTATTCTCGCTATAATTATTACAGTTAAAATGAACTCTGTTTATTAGTTAATCAAAGTTATGTCTGTTCCGTTACCGCTTGTTATTGAATCTTGTATAGGGACCCATTGTCCTTGTTTATTGATGGCAGTTTCTAAAATGTGATTTAGTTTTGTTCAAATATAAATCAAACTTAAGGCTTGTTTCACAACCTCTGAATAACATAATCAATGGTTAAAATATATAGGACAATCTCCGTCAGTTGCTGACAGTCGTCATTTGACATGACAGCTCTATGTTTAAACCATTGACTAATCTTACTCGGAAATTGTGAAATAGGCCCTTATTATGACATACATACCTAATCGTCATGGCCAGACAGAATATTCGAAGTATTTCAGTCCATGTTATTTTATAAAAAAACCCAGTGCTATGAGTGCTTCTGTCTGGGCTATCTATTTATTTTCATATCAATTTAATTAATTATCAAAGTCAAATATATTACGATACGATATAATATGATACGTAATATATTTTATTTTAATGACAATTTTTTTGATTTAAAATCTTGGGTTATTTGTCTATGCAGGTAAGAGCAGGTTTCGAAAATTAATTTCATATTTCATTTGACAGTAGCACAAACCATAAAGCTGTAAAAATACTAGCTTATTTATTTTTACAAAACCATTAACCCTCTTACCCCATCGAGCGGGCATGGGTCAAAGGGTGGCTAATGGCCGCCGGAACTCATCCAGGATTTACATTTTTTCTTGTTACAAACAAATAACGGTATTAAAACGAAGAATAAAAAACAATAGTATTATAAACGCGAAAGTTTTTGAGGTTGTAAGTAAGTGTGGTTTTTGCTATTTAACGCGAAAATTACTGGATGGATTTTGATGAAACTTTAGAATAACACATATTAAATTTTATTATATAATTTCTTGATTGATATTTGATTTAATTTTGACATTAATTCAAAAACTTATTTGGTTATATTTTAGTGACTTGCATGTCATTTCTCTTAATTTGTACACCGAAATTGGGAAAACATACCGACACACATATTTGACTGTATACCATACATTTACACATGTTTCTGCAAATAAATGATCTTTATCTTTATCTTTACCTTGAGGCCACTTTTTACCGCGGTAAAATACCGCTTTTTGCCGGAAAGCTAATTACTAGCTATTTTATAATACTTTTATAGAGTAACTTCAAGCAAAATTATCTAATAGGTTTCAAAACTATTTACAAATAAATTTTATTGGAAAGAAGCATAGCAAGGGCTCTAAATCTAATAAGACTAATATATCTCTCTTGATGAACATAAAAAAGGGCAGTTTGAAATCTCATATAATAGGTACCTAGCCAAATATTAGACTCGTCGAAAACATCATAAAAAAATAAAAAAGCAATAATGATTCAAAGAAATATTGAAAGAATTTCCAATCGATCAAACAGTTTCTTACCAATAATAAGCATAACCGAAATTTGGAAGCTCGGGTGTAGTCATAAAGCTCCCAAGTTGCACGGTAACCGTACTTGAAAGGATATAATTTATCTGGAAACGGTTCAAGAGCGCACTAATAGCTCTCTACTGCTTTCTACCCGACTGATAATACAAGAGGGTAGGCAATAATTCCACAAACGTTATGGAAATACGAGTAATATCAGCGTATACAGGTATCCATAGCTACAGAATAAGCTGAGGCAAATACTTGTAACATAAATCCAAGTTCCCCGCTGCGTTTGTTTGTATGTTCGCGATAATCTCAAAAACTACTTAACGGACTGAAATGCGTTTTCTGGTAATCTCTGGTAATTTAAGAAAAAGGTGTACAAGGTGGCTTAAAAGACAGTTTAAATTGATTAAAAGTGTGATGGTAATTTTACTGTTTGATTAAATGAGTGTACATTTGGACGCTATTATTTCTAAGAAATAGTACCTAACCCAAATTGTGTTAAATCATCTGTTATTGATGATTAAACACAGTTTGGGTTATTATTATTACTATTTTTTCGATACTCAGCTTACTTTTTTTTAATCGTTCCACAAAATATAAACTTTCTTTTGACATTTTGTGCTTGTATAACTCTGTTATAAAGAAGAAGAATTAGAAAGGATATAATATATCGGATAAATAAATGCAGCGTAAAAAATGACCTCCGTGAACACCGGCCATTACCAGAAGACACGATACAAGAGATCGCGTGAGTAATTAGGCTGTATTGTGCGAAAATGGTCCAGGATCGCACCACAAAAGGTTGCCCTCATTTTTGCACATTTTTCTTAGCAATGTTCTACAAGGACTACACTCAGGGTCCCTGAGATTAATAAATTATGATCCATTTTCGAACAAAGTGGTTGTTGAGGATTTATTTAATGAACGAATTTTTAACACATTTTTTAGTCTGAATTGCCTGAAGTCAGCAAATTCCAGTGAAAATCCCGAGTAAAATAATTCTCGGAATATGTCTAATAGTATGTAGGAGCTCTTGTTTTCGTCGTTTTTCTAAAAGTAGAAGTTCGTGGAAACATTCGTTTATTTGCGTTGTGGTAGTGTTGACATGAATGGATATATTGTGTAGAAAACGCCATTTTTATTTAACGGATGACATAAAACGCGACAGTAAGTCGGTAGTGCGCTTGAATCAAGTCAACATCATTATTGTGTTGTCCACTGGTGGACCCGTATTGCTTGTTAATGTTGTACATTCAGATTTAATTAAATTTCCAGATAAATCAAAACTTAAAATTAAAGAAAAACCCCCGATTCCAATGCCTTAATTTCATTAAATGTAAAACACAATAAAATTTTGTAATGTGCAAGTGATACGCTTTCATTTGATACCCCACTCGAGTACCTCTATATTTGCAGATTTTCGGTTTTCCATCCCCACTGTCACCCCCATAACTTTTAAACGGCACAACCGATTTTCATGAAACATGTCTACGAACACTCGCCAGACTCACCTTTCATACAAAAAATCGCTCCAAACTCAAAACTATCTAAACAGACACGTCAAACTTATAACACCTCTTGTTTTTGTCGGGGGTTAAAAAGCAGACAGTGCTGACACATTTTTAACACCATTCAGATGATAGCTGTGTGAGTGTGGGTGCGATAGGTTACCTACTACTTTTTACGCATTTATAGTATTTATAAATAACCCCGTGGTAAGCTCCGGGCTTTTGTTACGGGTGCAAGACATCTGATATAATAAATATAATAGACATACATACATTAATAGAAATTTTTTATTATACATATTAAACGCCCAGAATAAGAGTGCTTGCAAAACATACAAACACTTGGCTCCTCGGCGGGAATAGATCACTCTACCAACCGCGCCACTGTGGCCGTCAAGATATCAAACATTATATGTTTTCATTCATTTATTTTTTTAAATCAGTTACGATTTTGTTGTTTAAAAATCTACCAAATCAATTGTAAAGATAAGATCATACGTTTTATTTTTATCATTCATAACTAAACAGGATAAACAATTTCGTTAAATACGTAATGCCTTAATAATAACACGGATATACACATATACCTCCTATATATAGGGTATAGGTATACATAGTAGGGTCCACATCCAAAAACAATGCTCTTATGTCAGATTATTGGAGCTTACATCATCGATTTTGTATTATCCTTTGAGTGCTACATACTTTATGATCGCTATTATTCGTATTTCCAAAAAGTGCTCATAATGATTTACACAACACGATATTTTCCACACAATGTTTGGCATTTTACAATATTAACACGTTTCAGTTTAAAGTAGCTCACAAATTATTTGACATTTTGGTTTTTGGTAGTAGTGCTGTAGCGTTTGTGGTTTGGTACGATTTGCCAGAAAGTTTTGTGAACCATTAACATATGTAGAGGTCTAAGTATATATTTGAATGAATACCGCAGTTTATCTTATTGCTGGATGCTAGTTTATACGTCTAATTAAATAGGTTCTCACTACGCACACTGTCCCTTTTCACTCTCTCACGACAAGGAGCCCCTGGAACATGAGATCCTTGAATGAGAATAGATTTTCACCATGCGTTTTTTTTTCTCACTCTTTCGTTAGTGAGAAAACTTTGTATAGTTCTGTTTTATTCTTATATAATCTTCTTATATATAAAATTTATATGTCACAATGTTAGTTACTCCTCCGAAACGGCTTTACCGATTTTAACCAAATCTTACCAAATTAAAACAAACAGTATATTAATACAGTACAGGCTAAATGAAAAATAGATAGTAGCAGATTCTCAGATCTACTGAATACGCAGTAGGTCTGAGAATTGACTACTATTTCATTATGCAAAATTCTGCAACGTTTGCTGGGGTCAGCGAAGAATTTTTATGCATATAAAGGAATTTATGTATTTGTTTTTATAAAGCGAGACTACTAAAAATGTATTTTTTTTCTTTGTTGCAAATTAATTTTGAAGTTTCGCGTTCCTTCGATTAGGTACGGTTTATGGTGACGTCAGAAGCCCTCAGAAGTTTGATTTTTGTCTCTGTTCTCTTCTCTTTCGTGATCTTTTTAAAGCGAACAGTCTAACAGACGGAAAACAGAAAACTTATGTTTTTACGTAGTCGTATTAGCCTGTACCGATTAATAAAATGTTTGTTTTGTTCAGTTTACGAACAGCGTAATAATTTTCATTTAGCTTTGTCTCTTCTGCTTTGCAATATGGCTTTTGAGGGTTATTATGAATAAATAAAATCCATTATCATCGAAACTGCGTGTGTAGAAAGCGCCAAGTCTTGGCGAAGCTTCGGTACTAGCAAAGCGATTACACTATCGATTTTGTATTACAGTAAGCTTCCTGAAAGTTACCTGTGTCTTGTGGGGCTAGCTGTTATTAAAATAGTGGTGTTTTGATACCATACAGAAGTTTCGTTACTTGTTAGAGAAGTATTTATAGGTACTTATAGTAATAAGGGCCTTGTCCACATAGCTTAATCAGTACTTAAATAGGTACTGATAGGTAGCAAGCATACTGCCTCACTCTGACTATACATAATGGTCTTGTGATTGATATTTAATATTTTTGATTAAGACGTTCTATTTACCCACTGATAAGTTATTTTGGATACAAAGTGAAAGTCAAAGTCAAAACGATTATTTCCTTAGAAGCACATAGCCTACATGGACAGGTCAACTTAAAATTAATAAAACTAAATTGCTTAAACAAAAAATATGAAGGGAATAACATTGTCTTGACAGTTCGCTTCTATGTTTTATACTGAGTAGAGAAGCGAATAGAACAACGCAGCTTAATCAGTTGTTAGTTACAATTTTGTTAATACTTCAAAGATCATGAAATGAGCACTAAATATGCAAATAGTCTGTCCATTACTTCTTCAAAGCAGCACTGTTGTAGAAATTTGATTTGGAGTTTTAAGTTCTCGGAAGGGTTAGACTCATTTTTGCCGTGCTCTCGGGTCTGCTTCGTAACAATATTTGCAACTAGCTACAGATGAAGTATTTTATAATTTCAGATTTTTTATTCAGATAATTGTTTTTTATTATCAGAAAAGTCATCTTAATGATCGTTAATATAAAACTATTTAAAATTTTGCGTGCGAAAGTTACAGAAAGGCCTTTATGTTTTTCTGCATAAAAAATTTAAACAGTAATTTTACACAAATTGAGAAAATTATTTTATCCTCAAAAATAAATATTCGTATATTGAGAGAATTATTTAATAGAAATATTTATTTTGTTTTTGCTGTGATACAAGTGAAAACTTTGTTGTTTTATAGGAATAAATATATTTTTTCTTTCTTGTTATATCTTCTTTCCGTTACGCCACTGTCTGTCTTTTTTTTTCATTCCTGACCATCCAGACGTTGCCTGGAAGAGATCGCTCACAGTCGATAAGGTCGCCCTTTGTAACCGCTGTATTGTCTTGTTACTATTTGTATTATATTTGTGGTGTACAATAAAGAGTTAAAAAAAAAAACTTAATATAATATAAATCTCGTGCCACAATGTTTGTCCTCAATGGACTCCTAAACCACTTGACCGATTATAATAAAATTCGCACACCATGTGCAGTTCGATCCAACTTGATGATTTGATGAACTTGACGCGAGAAAAATTCGAATAAATTCCGGGAAAATTTTGTACCCGTGCGACGCCGGGGCGGGCCGCTAGTATACATATAAATATTTCCGGACGACTCACACAGCATCACCTAACCCCGAACTAAGCAGAGCCTTGTACTATGGGTAACTGATATACTACATAGATACATTTTTTTTATAAATACATACTTATGATACATAGAAAACACCCAGACCCGAAACCAGACATTGCGTTATCTATCTAAAATATCTTTTTGTCTTTAGATGTCCCTATTTTGCACCGTTGCAAGTTTGTTTTAAGTGTCCTCTATTTTACAACAGAATGAAGATTTTATTCAGGGTTGGTCAACATTTGTCCTCTTAAAACAAAATTGAGACGAAAGAACATGCTTTTAAGTGAACCTTTGTTTTCCTCAATCAGGCTTTTAGAAAATTTGTTTTTATTCTCTGAACTCGGAAATAGACATTCATCCTCTAAGCTTTTTGTATTTGCGATACAAAATAACAAACTTAAATGTATTTATAAATACGTTATAATGAAACCAAACATTTTATTTAAAATAAAACAAAAACAAAATTTATTGAAGTACTTATTTTATATCTACTTTTCAGGATATATTCAAAAACATTTGATTACTTAATTTAGGGATATTCAGTTTTACTTCCATATTATGCAAACAGCCGCCGCCGGACTGATTTTGAAAACATTTATCCAACAACTGCTTTTTATAAAAATGCATTCAGAATGGTTCTCTCGTTTCCATGAAAAAAAAGTATTGTGACTTTTTCGCTGGTCACAATGATGACAAGAGATTGTAAAAAAAATATATAACTCAAAATATTCACAAAGTTAAATGTAGATTTTAACTTAGGTACTAAAGCCCTTTACTTTACTCTAGGTATTAAAGCAAGCACAAAACAAATAAATAATTGTTTGTTCACATTGACATTAAAATGTTTTCCCTGAGGCTATTAAAAAACTGCTTTTGTCAGTATCTTTCCGGGACCAATGCTACGTAAAAAATAATTTAACGTTTAGCCTCGGGATAATTTTGAATACCTACGTAAAATTATTTAGTGGACTTGGACCTCTAATAAAACTGACATAGGTATTTTTAACAACAAAGTTTAATCATCGTTTACAAATAGTTCTGAAGATATTTTTAAAATTATGATTTATGTTTACAACTTAGAATTCAGAGAATACTTAGTAAATAACTATCAGTTTTCAACCGGGATTCCCAAAAAGGAGGTTTACAATTCAACTCATACTATTTTCCTTGAATTTGATTATTTAGCAATTATCTTGTTATAGTTATTCGAAAATCTAGATACCTATATTTTTCAAACTAGAACTCTTTTTGTATCGATAAAAACACTAGTTCAAACGTAGGTTATGTGAAAAACATCGCATTACGACATTCCTTAATCATCCGAACAATGTTTGCGACAGTTATGGTCGCGTCCTCTTGAATTATTGTACTAGCTAAAATTCACTGTGATTTAATGTCTACCGGTCGCTATTTTTATCGCAATTTTCCTTGCGTCGTGGATTTCCTTCCGAAAGGCCAGCGAGACGTGCGACAAGCGACTATCGACTATTGAGATGTCTTTGCGAACTGACGGTCGATTGATGACAAGGTTAGGTTAGTTCGAATCATCATAATGTAGTATGCGTCCAAAATGGTCGAAATACCCGTTTCATGTTATTGTTAGAAATTACTTTCATATCACTCACTGAATAATCTCGAATTCTCATAAACTCTATACCTAGAAACTTAAAATTTGGCAGGTAGGTTTTTTATAGGGTATAAATATGCGCTAAGAACGGATTTAACGAGGCTCCACCAGGGGGAAAAGCGGGGGATTATTATGTTTTTAAAGTTAAATAACAAATTCGACGCGTACAAAGTCGTGGGCTCTTTAGTATTTATATAAGCGGAAAATGTGTTCATAATTATTTGTGCAAACTCACTAACATTAAAAAAAACAACGCAATAAAAAAGTATTGTAAATTATCATGATCTAATGTAGGGTTACATGTACCTAATAAGAGTTGTCTGTGATCTACTATCTACGAAGTAGAATTGCTGGATATATAAAAAGGTCATGTCAAAACAAAAGGAGACAAGTCTTAATGATTTTAAGGGCCATAATTGAATTTAGCGTAGTAATTGTCGTATACAGTTCGTTTTAGTTCCACATTAACAGGCTCTAATAATTCTGGTTGACCAGGACTGATAAGCTCATGTAATAATAGCTACCTTATATGACAAGCATTTTTTTATTGTAAATGTTAAACTTATAATAGTTACCTATAAATAAGAACTCCAAAATTGTTATAACTACAAAATTGTAACAACTGATAAAGCTGTGTTGTTCTATTCGCTTCTCAACTCAGTATAAAACATTGAAGCGAACTTTCAAGACAATGTTATTTCCTTGATATTTTTTGTTTAAGCAATTTAGTTTTATTAATTTTAAGTTGACCTGTCCATGTAGGCTATGTGCTTCTAAGGAAATAAACGTTTTGACTTTGACTTTGATTTGATACCTCTCATATAAAGTTCTGATGGGATAATTTTTGCATTGTAAAAACAGCTGTTAGATTTTTTTTGTAAATTATATCAAGGTAATAATATATAATAATATATATAATGAGATTTATCGCGTCCATGAAGGCTGTACCTTAAGCCCCGGAGGCGTCGTTCCGATGTGTAATTTAGATGCCGCACCACGTTCTGAATATTTTCTAAGTTTTAAAGAGGCTTTTTTGGACTTTATACCGATGGGAATAAAATTATTACACGCCTCTCTGATTTAATATTAATTATATTATAAACTAACCATTTCTGTCTACACGAGTCCACCATTTATAAAGCTTTTGTGTTTCTGAAAACGCTAATCCCAAGTTTTACTTAACTGATTCTTAAAAAATCTATCAATGTTGTTTATCCAATATTTTACTAGAATCCGTACCGAAAACATAATATCTTTTTCCAGTTGTAAAATTCATAAGGCTGTACTGTGGCATAGAAACCTATGTAGTAATAGATATGCCTATAATAAGACATTTATAGAAATACATTATGGAATTTGACTTTCAAACGACTAAATAGTCTATTTTAGCATGACTTTAACAAAATTAGTCGACAACTCAACTTGATTTCCGTACGTACGGACCATTTAAGCCAATAAATTTAAAAAAAAACCGGGGCGGGTGTCGCTCTGAAATCCCGTCCAGTTTTTTCTGAAAACACAAATGTACCTAACTAATTTGTTAAAGCTATTGAAAATGAATAATTGAGTTGCTAAGTTGTTTTAAGGGCTCCGTACCCAAAGAGTAAAACAGGACCCACTGAGATCTTCTTCTGTCTGTCTGTCACCAGGTAGTATTTCAAGAAACGTGAAAGCGAGAGAGTTGACATTTTGAGGTATTCTGTATTTCTGTTTAACAGTAAATACTAAAAACACAATGAAAATATTTAAGAGGGCTCCCATATGAGAAAGGTGACTTTTACAAGGTGAACGCGTGAATTGCATATTTTTGCCCTTTATAAAAAGGTTTTGTTATATAAACTAAAAACTGTACACGGAACCCTAGTAAAAGTTGATGAGTCCATCTCATACGATACGATCCAATTTATTTATTATTACCCACTATCAGACGTTTTTGGTAATATGTATATCCTATTCTTAGTTTATAAATGAAATCCACTCACATTATGTAAAATAATTACCCAAATATGTTACTTATAAAGTTACTTATAAGGAAAGAATTTTCCCACTAAAATGTTTAGCATTCCTATTGGGAGCGAAAACTGAACAAAATGGTAAACATATTTTGAATTTCAGCTTATAATACTCAAAATATTCAGTATCTGAAATATTCAATATTTAATGTTCCTCCTACAGCGTTCTATTAAAAATAATGATCTTGTATTTCGAGGTATATTCTATATCTCTTTCAGAGATCAGTGAATTCTTGTACCTATACGCAATAGTTATAAAAGGCTTACGATCAATTATAGAATTCTGAAAAGTTGTCAGCGTAAAAGAAAAGATTAATTAAAAAAGATTTTATATTATTTAATAAATAAAAATGAATTGTTGTTCGTTAGTCTGATTAAAACTCGAGAACGGCTGGGCCGATTGAGCTGATTTTGGTTTTTAAATGTTTGTCGTAGTCCAGGGTAGGTCTAAACGGTAAGCAAATAAGAAAAAATTGCCAGGAACTTTTTTTACCCGTGCGACGCCGGGGCGGGTTGCTAGTTATTTAATAAGTTAAATTGGTTTTATGTCTTTCTGTTTGTTTAAATTTCCAAAGAAAGAAACCCATATTGCATTAATTACTATACTTTAAGAGATAAAAGCTGTGTCAGCTCAAAATGAGTATTTTAAGGGAACTGCTAGTACAATGTTTTTTTTTGAGCATTTGTTTATTATGAACTATTTTATTGTCTGTTAAATTACAGTAACGAGTCACGATTACTTAAGTCTTGCCAGCATTATTATCAATCGATCACCACCGGGTCTGTGTGTCTGTTAGGAATATAGTAGATAACTATAATAGTATAATGTTCGGAATAAATTGAAAAACGTCTTAACAGATCTTAATGCGGTTTTATACAATAGAAAGCGTGATTCAAGAGGAGGTTTTCGCATCCGAGCAAAGTCGGAACGGGACAGCTTGTTTTATAAAAAAATAGTCTAGTGATCTTGCCTCTGGATTTTCTGCGCCATAACAAAGGCTTAGATAAGCTTTTCATGTTGTAAGTTTGCCTTATATCACCTGTTATCTATGTGAGGTAAACCTTGAAGCAGATACCTAGGGCAGATGGCATAAATCTGGACGGAATTGAATCAAACGGCTCTCCGGACGGGCTTTCAGTGATAAAGGACGATTTATACTGTGCATTCTACTACGTATTGGGTAAAGAATATTAAATGCTCCTCAGGTAGTTTCCTTTTTTGATTTACTAACCATATAATTGTCCTTCTCATATGGTTATTCTTAGTTATTCGTAATAACGTTCTGAACTTAAGCAATACAATTAGTTTTAATTATTCATGCCAATTATTTTATGTTAGTGCGATCTCAGAGAGCTAAGATATCTAAACCGGAATTGATTTCTATTCAAATAAAATAATTGAATTTATTTGGACAGTTGGACATGACATTCTCTGGTGGTAGGCTTCGGCCGCGGCTTGTCACCACCCTCCGGGCTGGGCCAGTGCGTGAAGCGATTTTTTCGTGTTTCGTAATGTGGCCCGGAGAAGCCATCTTCTAGGCCTTCATGCTCCATCTTAGACCACATCGTCACTTTACATCAGGTGAGATTGTGGTCAAATGAAGGCTTATCAATAATAAAAAAAAAAAAAAAAAAAATTAAATCAGAAATACTTAAGGTATTTCTGATTTAATTTTTTTTTTTATATCAATAAGATGATGTTATGGTACTAATATATACCATACCATATAGAAGAAAAATATATATATAATTTAAGCTTGCTGTAATTTAGGAAGCACTAGTATATAATTCAGTGTACCGTATTCTTAAGTTTTTTTTTCTAGTTGGTGGTCCTATTAAATAAATAAGTTACACCAAAACTATTATGAAAAAAAACAAGCTTCAACAATTCTATTTTCAGTGAGAATGTCATCAAATCACAATGCAGTTTGTGCAATAAAAACGTTAATAAACCAGCGAAAACGTAAACAGTTTAATAAATTTAAATAATTGCAAGAGAAGTGCTCTTTCAATAAGTTTTCAAAACCAGATTTACGAACTGTGACTTTTATTACCGTTTTGTAATTATCTGTTTGAAGACAGACGAAACTGTAATCTGTCTTGTGCCAACTCTGTGCTATCATAGTTGCTTCCAATGAAGAAATAATGGAATATACAAAACAAATATTATATCTATGGCAGCATTTTGTGTTTCTTTCTATAGATCGACTTAGGGACGGTTTCACTGTCTCCGAGTAAAATTAGGCAATGGTTAATTTATAGAGCTGTTTCGCTAAGTCACATGTGACAAAGCGAGATAACTAATCATCCACTTATATTATTTACATAACTAACCATTGTTTTAATTTTACTTTACTCGGATTGCGTAATAAGCCCATAGTCTGAAAATTAAGTACCTGTTTACCTTTTCACCTTTTTGTTTACTTTTGTTATTTGACTTTTTGCAGTACCTAGACTTGTATGGGAAAGCGTGGAAAGTATTTTTAAAAAGATTCAAATTAATTAAATTAATTTTTAATTCAATATTTGACTTAATACAATGACGACTTAATTACGACTGAGGTACTAACTGGGAGTTCTAGCATCACAGGATCTTCCCATGAAACCGTCTAGACCTTAGCTGGCATTCTGATTCCCGAGAAACGTGCGTGGGCGATTGTCACCAAACGAGCGATGCATGATCTTTAAGCAATGCTAAATACGGATCCAGATGCCATAACTCCTCCCTCCTGTAGTTCGAGATTATCCTGGGGATTATCTCGAGTTTCCCTCGTCTTACAAAAGTTTTCCTTAATTCTATTTTTAAAAACTAACAATAAAAGACAAACAATTAAAATAACGCTCAACACTGCGTTTCCTATACTAGCACTCTTATATTCTAAAATACTATCTCTACTTTCACTATCACTAAACTTAAGCTTTTCACTTTCACCTGTCTGCAATAAAAAATTAAGGAATTGAAGATCTGTAAGATCAATCCCATTTAGGTTTACAGGATTTTTCTGAGTGTTATTCGGACTGGATGATATCCTCGGTAAGCTGATGATGGGCACCTTTGTGAAAACTACTTCCTTTCCGTGAGTTAAATGTCTTTTCAGGTTCAGGTTCGTCATCTTAATTTCACAATCGTCGTCTAATGTTAAGAGGTACGTTCCACAGATATTTTCCTGGGTAATCTCGTTCTCGCAGTATTTAGTAAATGAGGTCTCAGTTTTGGTGTAGATAATCCACCGATTATCTTGGACAGTGTAAGCCTTGATCCCGCTGATGGTGATTGGAACAGCCTGACAACTCGAGATGTTGGTCGAGAATGCCATAAGGTCGGCGATGCACTTGTCCGCGGCCAGTAGCAGCGCGTCGCTCTCAGAGCACAGGAAACGACCTTCATCTATTTCTCGGCATGCCTGGGAGAGCGGCTTTGCTTTCAACCCTTTCATTAGGATGTAAGGATATTTGGGTAATATAAGGACTGTCTGATGGGTAACTCTATTATCGACGGGCAAAGGAATTAATTTAAAGTAATTAAATTCATCTGTCTCTATAAGCGGTATTTGCATAATTAATTTTATCTGATTTTGTTTTATATATGCTTTAATCTCTATACACTGTTCCAATTTAACAATATTTTCAGGTTTTACTGGATATACTAACTTATTTGACCTTTCTATTTCCTTTAACAATTTAAAAATTTCTTCATTATCCAAAAAGGATTGATGTAATAACTTATTCCTAGCGAAAGAGATAGCCGTTTCAATTTCATTCAAACGAATGTACAGAGTTTGGAAGTTATGTAAGAAGACGTTATATATATGTATAATTTTGTTACTTATCTGATTTATCTTTGAACTATTTGAATCGTGATTTAGATTTTGAACAATAGCTTCAATTTGAATGAAATTGGTTTTGGTAGAGTTAGCTATCTTTGTCAATTTACCCACCATTTCGGAGACTACTGTCATTTTTCTATCGACCGCATCTTGCTTTGATTTAATCTCATGAATAAGTTTGTCATACAATACAGCGTCATCATTATCCAGGTTACCAGTAATCGTCTTGATAAAAGTACCAAGAGGATTAATGAGACCACGTTTAACTCTGACCGATGGAATTAATTGTTCAAACTTTTTCAAAGTTATGTTCATGAGAAAATCAGTTTCTAGCTCAACTTGGGTAAAATCATAATCAAAAGATTTGACCTCATAGCATTCTTGCACTTGTCTTTTAAGGCTTACATAACTACCAATGTTTAAATTCAATTGTTCATAAATGTGTTTTAAATCTAATATTTTTATGACAGTCCATACGTCATTGCTAATAACAGCTTGACCTTGTTTGACGGGTAACAGGCCCGGGTTGTTGTCAATCCGCTGCAGATGAAGGGCCTGGCTGCGGGTCGCTAGGACCACCAGGAGAGCCAACCTGTGGAGGGCGCCTTATGTCTTTAATGGGAACTTTAGTTTGCCGGTTCAGGGTTGTAACTGGTACAATATTTCGTTGAATAGCCCCAACGACTTGAGCTTTTTGATATCGAGGTTTATCTTTACTACGCCTTGTATTCACCCCTTTTATAAATACTGTGTCACCCACGTCTATGTTAAATTCCTTTTCTCCTCCCCGTTTCTCTATAGCAGTTGTTTTTTTATCAATAATTTTATCAGTTAGATATTCATACAAATACTTAGTGCGCTTAGCGTGTTCTTTTACCAATTGCTGTGTAAAATGTTTATTAAAATCTATATAAAAGGCGTTATTAGATTCAGTATGACCGAAAACCACCTCAAACGGTGTTAGTCCAGTGGTAGAGTGGATAGAGTGGTTATATGACATTATTGCATATGCCATAACAGAGGCCGCGTCTGTTATCTTTTGTTCATACTTTGCTATGCGATAAATTTCGATAAGGGTTGAATGAAATCTCTCTACTATCCCCATAGAGTTGGGATTGTGGGGAGTACCGATATGAAGATCTATTTTATAGAATGCCATCATTTCTTTCATTAATAAATTATTAAATTCTGTTCCGGGGTCTGAACTTATTCTACAAGGTGTTCCATATAAGGAGAAGTATTTAATGAGTGCTCTAATTACTTCGGGGGTGGATTTGTTGTTAATTTCTAATGCTTGACCAAGTTTGCTGAAGGCATCTACTATGGTTAGGTACTGTTTTCCATCTATTGAAAACGTATCAATGAATAACTCTTGAAAAGGTTTAGTTTGCGTTTGTGATAATTGCAATTCTGGTTTAATAGGTTTCCGATCGTATTTCATTTTCTTACAAAGTTCACAGGCATTGATGATGCTAGCTACTGTTTCGTCCATGTTATTCCAATAGAAAGCTCGTCTAAGATGTACTAACGTCTCTTTAATCCCCCTATGACTGTTTTTGCCCTGATGATATTTAAGTACGACAGTTCGTTGCTCTTCTTCGGTATCTACATAAATTACTCTCTTTGTGCATTCATAAAATTTAACCGCGCCCTTTTGAAAAAGTGATAGTGTGACTTCCGAAAACTGTTTGCGGTGTATTGGGTGTTCAAAATAAAAGAAATATTTTATTTTGGGACGAATATAACTTTTAAGAAATCGTTTAATTAAATCCGGATTATCTGTTGGTAAGTGAATTTCTAAAACCTTTTGTTTCTGTCTAGATAAATCTTTAACCGATAACTCGTTTCTGTTCCAGGTATGAACCAGGATCTGATTTGGTTTCGTGTCAATGGCTTCTTGGAGAATGAGAATACCATCAGTGTCTAAATCAAGTGCTGAGTGTATCGTACTTAAACATTCTGAACGACCTTCGGAGGCAGTGGCAGTGCTACTACCCAAGGATGGAATCGAATAAGGAGACCGCCTACCGCAAATCTTTATTGAATTTTTACTTTTCTCCGATCCAGATGATATCGTTATCGGGGATGGTGTTCTTTGACGAGGGCTATTACTTCCGGTTTTATGGTCTTTACTTAACCGAATGATTTCATTAGTTAAATCTTCTATATGATGTTGAAGTTTTTGTTCTTTACTGTCTACATTTACTTTCATCGAATCATCATCATTTTCACCTAAAACGTGTAACCGAATTCGAGATAGAGCGTCTGCATTTAGATTTGTCTTACCTTCTTTATGTTGTATTTCGTAATCAAATTCCGATAATCTTAGTTTCCATCGCGTTAATTTACTGTTAGGTTCTTTTAATGATTTGAGCCAGGTAAGGGGTCTGTGATCGGTGAAAATTGTGAATTTTCGTCCATACAAATAAGGCCGAAAATGTTTCACAGCCCACACTATTGCTAAGAGTTCCTTTTCGATAGTACTGTATCTCGTTTCGGCGTCATTTAATGTCCTACTCGCGTAGGCTATTGGTTTGTCGTTTCCTTTGGGTCCTTGTGACAAGACAGCTCCTACTGCGAAGTTAGATGCATCTGTCGTAAGGACAAATGGTTTTGTAAAGTCTGGGAATTGTAAAAGCGGGGCATTTGTTAAAAGCTCTTTACATCTTTCAAAAGCGTCAATGTATTCCCTTTTTGTGTAGTCGATTTTATTTCTTTTTTTTAAACAAGATGTTAGTGGTTGAGTAATCTTGGCAAAATCCTGAATAAATTTACGATAATATCCTACTAGACCTAGAAAGCTTTTTATTTCTGTAGCTGTTTTGGGTAAAGGAAATGACATAACGGCTTTAATTTTGTCATCATTAGGTAAGAGGCCATCCTTGGTGATGGTGTGGCCTAAGTAAAGGACCTCTTTCCTAAGGAATTGGCACTTGTCAAGAGTAACCTTGATATTAGTGTCTCTAAGCCTCTGAAATATTTTACGAAGCTTTTCTACGTGCTCTTGTAAACTAGATGAATATACTATGATATCATCAAGATATACTAAACAGTGGATACCCTGAAGACCTCGTAATATATTATCCATCGCGCGTTGAAACGTCGCTGGGGCCGTTTTTAAACCAAAGGGGAGTCTTTTAAATTCAAAATGGCCCTCTTGCGTTGAAAAAGCTGTCTTTGCTCTGTCAGCCTCATCCACTTCAATTTGATGGTACCCACTAGCAAGGTCTAATGTGCTAAAGTATTGAGCTTTACCTATTTTATCGAGAAGATCAGTTATATTAGGCAGGGGGTACTTATCGTCGACTGTGATCTCATTTAAACGACGATAATCAATAACCATTCTATATTTTCTTTCTCCAGATCCGTCTAATTTCTTCGGAACTAGATGAACCGGGGCGCTCCATGGGGAGTGCGAATCGACAATTACATTGTCGGCTAATAATTTATCAACTTGTTTGTTAATTTCCTGATTAAGAATAGGTGGATGTCGATATGGTCGAATATAAATTGGATCTTCGTTGGTTGTCCTGATTTTATGCGTCACTTGATTAGTGAAGGACAATGGTATTTTGTCGCTATAAAATATGTCGCGATATTCGTTGCATAATTTATAAATGTTATCGTGTTCTTCCTTATTCATGTGATCTAATCGTAACTTGCCTAAGTTCTCTTTCAGAATTTCGTCAATCATGCATTCATCTTTCGTGACATTGATCTCGCATTCTTGATTTTCATAAATTGTAACTTCGATGGGTTTTTTAAAGCGGAGTTTAAAGTTCTTGTTTGTTAAATTTTGAATGACTGTATCCGCAAAATAGTTCTCACACCTAACTAGAGCGCTAGGCATGCGAACGCCTTCATGAAGTTGAACGAACTCCAAAATTGCATCACCGTTTTTCAGATTTGTGGGAACTTTTATTCTAGTCTCAGTGCGTGGCGGTATATTGATTTCATATGGAGGGTTATAAATGATTGGAATTGCCGCATTATGTGTTACTAACATTTGATTGCACATATCAATGTTAGCTCCTAACTTTTTCAGGAGGTCAGATCCTATCAGGCCGTCATATCGTCCGTCAACATCATAAATGTGAAATTTATGATAAAGCGTACTCCTAAATGTCTTTAAGAGAGGTATGTATATGATCTCATTGTGCATACTTTGAGCATGCGTACTGACCACGGTAAACGGTTCATAGAATCTGAAATCTTTGAAAAATTCATAAGCTTTAGCAGGACTTATAAAGGACCTACTACTTCCAGTGTCAATTAAAAATTTCGAACCTATTTCAGGGATATCGATATGTGGTAATTTTAAGATTGTATCACAATAATTTAGATTTATTATTTCACCACATCCTCCGAGGCCGGTTCCTGAAAATTTTCAGGAGTCTGTGAGTCCAAACCATCGCAAGCTACATCGTTTCTATCTGAATAGTATGTGTTTTCAGGAACAATGGGATTATTCACTTCCATGGAATTATAATCACCTGCAGGGTACTCTGCACAATCATACATCTCATTCATATTTAATTCATAACAATCGTCATTCACAAATCTATTACTATCCATAAAATATAGGTCGTTAGTAGTCATATTTTGTCTAATCGGGGCGGTGCGCATCGATACATCCGTATCTTGGAACCTAGGAGCTTGTTCTTGTTGGGGTGCACTAAACCTATTTTGGTTTTGTTGAGGAATAC
Organism: Gymnoscelis rufifasciata; assembly: GCA_929108375.1. Lineage (NCBI taxonomy): Eukaryota > Metazoa > Arthropoda > Insecta > Lepidoptera > Geometridae > Gymnoscelis > Gymnoscelis rufifasciata. Next base: position 4,783,728 of record OV815320.1, read on the forward strand.
CAAATTTGTAACCACCGTATTGGAAGGGTGCACGTTGCTGAAGGCCTAAGTTGCGTTGTGGTAACTGCTGTGGTACCCCAAAGCGAAAGCCTTGAGTAGGGGGTGCAAATCGCATTTGTGGGACAAAATTTGGCCTAAACCCACCTTGTGTTTGAGGAACGCCGAATCTAAAGTTGTTTTGAGGGGTCCCAAATCTAAAATTATTTTGTTGATTACTGAATCTAAATCCTTGACCCTGCCCTGCGACATTTGTCTGAGCTGGTACACTTTTTGGTAAGTTATGTGAAATTTGTGCGTTTGGCAAATGTGTTCCTGTTTGTTTTAATAATTTTGTTTTTGCATCGTACTGGAATTTGAAGTTTACTTCCTCCGTTACGATGCTTAAGGCATTTTCTAAGGACGAACAACCCTTTAACCTTACAATGCGTATCATGTCCTCTGGTAGATTAAATAAAAATGTATTTAATGCTGTATTATTATAGACAATCATTTTTGCAGCTTTAATGCCCTCGTCGGTAAGTCTATTCACTTTTGCAAATAAAGAACTACGCACATTCTGGATTCTATGACAAAACTGTATATATGTTTCACCTTGTTTCATTTTTAATTGTTCAAGTTCAATTGCTATACATTCCTCTGAGCGAGGATCGCCGAAATGTTGGGTAAGTAATTCTTTAAGAACATAATACGAATTAACATTTGGATTGTCGCTAAGTAGAGTCGCAGCTCTACCTGTGAGTCTGCTCGACACAGCATGAAACAAGTACAAATCTTGTTCTTGATTTCCTTCAATAGCAGCACCGTTTATTACATAATCACATTTTGAGAGGAAAAGGTTTAAATGATTTTCCTCTCCGTCATATTTCGGGATAAGGGACAAAGTGTCCTTAGGTACAGGCTTAGAACAAGCCATTTTATCTACAATTAAATACTCTAAAAATTACTAAAGCTATGCCGTAACTTATATCTTTGATTTTATGAAAACACAAAATAAAATTCCACCAAAATAAAATTCTTATAAAATAAAATTCAAAAATCTTAAAATAACACTTAAATAAAATAACACTGATTAACCGATTCTGTGTAAATCAGTAGGCCTATTTTGGGGCGAAATAAAATAAGTATTAAAAACTACACAAATTAATCGCGAGAATAATCGAATGCCGATTTCTAGTGCAAACAAAATCAGATAAACGCAATTAATAAGCCCGACGATTAGAGTTCGGGAAATGCTGGAAAAGGCACAGGAATAACACAGGAAGTGAAAAGGTTTACTCACAAACTGCTCGTCCACATGTCCTCCAGGAGCCGAACTAAGGTCACAATCACACGCGATCACCGGGAGTCGAATTTATTTGGTTCTTGGTTTCCACGACCGCGTAGAGACGGTTCCGAAATTTCGCGACTTCACTCGACCGATTTTGGGGTTTTGTTGGTCGCGGATTCACGGGAAATGCGTGGAAAATCCGATAGGCTGCGCCAGACTTGTATGGGAAAGCGTGGAAAGTATTTTTAAAAAGATTCAAATTAATTAAATTAATTTTTAATTCAATATTTGACTTAATACAATGACGACTTAATTACGACTGAGGTACTAACTGGGAGTTCTAGCATCACAGGATCTTCCCATGAAACCGTCTAGACCTTAGCTGGCATTCTGATTCCCGAGAAACGTGCGTGGGCGATTGTCACCAAACGAGCGATGCATGATCTTTAAGCAATGCTAAATACGGATCCAGATGCCATAACTACCTACTGATTTGTTTTTGTTAGATTAAGGAGGCCTGCGAGCTTTTAAATACCAATCGTAATTAAATAACATTTTATTATTTTGAAAAATTGACGTAAATAGTACTTGTAAACAAGAACACAAAACAGTCCCAGTGTTGGGTACCACCAAGATTAATTGACATGTTATGTACCTAGCCTAAAACTGTAGCTACAGTTTTCAAATAGAATCTCTAACGCGATATTTTTAATTTAACATTTGCAACTTCCAAGTTCCTAAAAGCTGTAAAACATTTTAATTATTAAGTCGTATTTTTCAAAGAGCGGAAAAATCAAGATTTTTGATAATGAAGCACTTACTTAACGATGTTTCAAGCTTCAGCCTCATTAAATTTATTCACCATCTTAATTAACGTCTTTGATAATACAGTACAAACTCGAAGGACTTTAGTGTATTCTTGCCGTGTCTAGAGGGCAGCTTTGAATTTTAATTTGTGTCCGTTTGATGAATCGTTTAAAAAGTCCGAAAATTCTTTTAATTTAGTTACAGGGTCTGCCTTGCTGCACAACATCTGGGTAAAATAGATAATGGTTGAAATATAGAGCCACCAAGACAACTGACAGAGATTATATAAGGATGGGGTTTCTATCCCCATCCTTATCCATAAACTAGAATGTATGGGTGTCCGAGGTCTTCAACTTGATTTAATACGTGATTACTTAACTAACAGATCACAAAAAGTCAAAATTGGGAATCACATAAGTGATAGCATGTCCATCACGCATGGAGTGCCTCTAGCGTCCTTGGGCCAACCTTATTTTTAATATACATCAACGGACTTACCTCGATTTGAGGCATTGTAAAATAATATCCTACGCGGATGACACTACTCTAACATTCTATGGTACTTCTTGGACCGAGGTGTTTCGGAGGTCACAAACTGGATTTGACATAGTTACAAAATGGTTAGCACAAAATTACCTTTCCCTCAATGTGGAAAAAACTAAATACATTGTTTTTTCTATTCGAAACCCCCTATACCCTGTGCCACTCTCTTTCAATCTAATTGCTCACAAATGTTATGACACAGCTTCGGAAGTCTGCAATTGTAGTCGATTGTGTGGAACTAGCTCAGTCAAGTACTTGGGCATTTACATTGATAATAATTTAAATTTTAAAACTCATTTAAACTATGTATCTACTCGATTAAGAAAACTTATCTATATATTTAAACAAATTAGATTTTGTACAGATCACCATATCATGAAATTAGTTTATCTTTCTCTCTGCCAGTCAATCTTAACATACTGCATTACTAGTTGGGGGGGTTCGCCTAAAACATCACTACTATGTGCAGAGAGGGCACAGAGAGCTTTATTAAAGATTAGTTTCTTCAAACCAAAACTATACGCTACCTCAGAGCTATATAAAGATTGTGAAGTGCTGACTGTTAGACAACTTTTTATCCTGCATGCCCTCCTCCGACAACATGCTAGTACAGATATAGATGTCAGCCGATCCAATACAAGAAGATACCACCGAATTTTTAAAATATCTGGTTGCCACACCTCTTTCGCACTTAGATTTATACAATTTCTCGGGCCCTGGCTATACAATAAAATTAACAAGAACCTCAATTTATTCCCTATGTCGAAGTATGAATGCAAAAATACCCTCATCACTTGGATTTCTTCGCTTACATATGATTCTACAGAAGAACTTCTTAAAATTACATCCTAAATCCACTTAATACATCCTATTTTCTTAATATTTTACCATAAATCTATCACGTATTTGATAAATTGACATATTGTTATACAAAACATACACAATATACACACCTCTCATTAATTTACTTCCTATCGATAGATAATCATATTAACAACTCTAACAACTCTATTGCTCCCCATTTCCTACAAACTATATGAAAATAAAAACGCACGCCACTGGTGGTATCATCAGCGGCCTTATCGCTAAAGGTGAAAGTAAAATACAGTTATTTTCATTAAGTCTTATTTAAACAATTTGCACTGTTAACCACACAATATTTAATACACAAATAAAACCTATCTAACTATTTTATTTGTAACGTATCTTTACTACTACGCAGAAAATAATTTCTTTATCTTTAACATTTTTATTATATAAAATTTAAAATGATAAAACATATATATTATTGAGTTCACGAAAAAATAAACAGAGATTTACACATGTATTAGTTTAGTTTAATTAGTTTAGTTTTATTCTATTATGTATTGCACTTATCTCTCGCTTCAAAAGGAGCATTTGATACGAAACATTGTTATAAGAGGAGGGCGATTATGTCCGCGACACAGTTTTATTTTAAACTCGAATTTTTAGACATTATCGTATTCCAATAGTTATTAAGACATTGTAATGTTCCTGAATAAAAGTCTATTAAGTCTATTATATTTCTCTATATTTTACCTTAGAAATTTTACGCGGAGACGCTGAAACAAGCCCCAAGCCTATATTCCTACTTCAAAGATGTTTACGTCTACATATTCACATGAGGTCAGCGGGTGTCAATATATATTTTTGGACAATGCATGAAGCAGTGTACCTACCCAAAATCACAAAATTTAATCAGGACCTACTACTAGGTCCAACTTTGTGAAATAGTGAGTCTAGCTCAAATGTCAGGAAAACCCCGTAACGACAGTCACTTTAACAGGATAGAGAGCCAATCAACGAAATATGCCCCCTAGGCTCCAGATGGCTTTGCCCTATGGTTTTTAATGATATCGAGTCATTAATGAGGAGATTGTTGAAAGCAGGTGGGTTAGTAACTTAACCAGATAGATTACGTCGTTAAAGTCTTGCAGAAAAACAAAAAAAAATGCTATAGGGACCGTAAGATTTTAGAATGGAGACGAAAACAACAAACGCTTCGTAGGATAGATACCCACTAACTAAATGGAATCGGTATAAAGTACGAAGATTCAAGGAGAATGCATGCCGCTTATAACTGATTAGGAATTATATATGTGCAGCAGTGGACGTCTTACGCCTGAAATGATGATAATATCCATAATAATGCTGTTGGTGAACTCTGCTATCTCTGATTTGGCGTTACAAACTCACAGCAGACGTGTCATAATGAGAAGACCTTGTAGGATTTATTACCTGAAACAAATATAAAAAGATATAAGAACTTTCGTTATTTTCACTGTCACTTCACTTATAGACCTAGCTAACCTATAAGAACGCGATTTGGGAGGTTTATTACATGAAATATACTGAGTAAATTTGGCGAACGACGGAATAAATTTGGGAAAACCTATCGGGAAAAGAATAGTGTGCCTAAATTTACGGGCCAAAAGAGGGCCGTAAAGTCTCGTTATATTGAGCGATGTCTTTTACCTCAGGCACTGATACCAGTAGGTACTTATACCTACTCAAACACTCCTTAGTAGGTACATATTGATATGGGACCAATGTAGCAATTTCAATATGGTTTTCTGTATTCAGAACACATTCAGACATTAATGATTATAACTAACTTCAATAGGCATGATGACTACAAATAAAATTATTCTGTTTAGTACGTCTGTTAGCCCGTCCAAAAATACTGGACACCTATTTTTTGTTTCATCAATTGAATAATTATGCCAAGATATGTAGCATCAAGGTTACGGAGTTGGGGCTTGTGGCAAAATTGTAATAACTACAAAATTGTAATAACTGATAAAGCTGTGTATAAAACATTGGAGCGAACTGTCAAGACAATGTTATTTCCTTGATATTTTTTGTTAAAGCAATTTAGTTTTATGAATTGTAAGTTGACCTGTCCTTGTAGGCTATGGAAATAAACGTTTTGACTTTGACTTTGACTTATATATTTAGTACATTTTGCTAGAAAGCGTAACGCGTAACTTCAATGCACTGTTATCGTCTTGATTTTTCGTTTGCAAGAATAAACTAAAACTACACGGGTATATTTTTTTAACTAATCTAAATTACGGACTAATAATTATTTTTTAGCCATCTAAACTAGAGGTACATTAGGGTTAAAGACGACGGGAAAGCAAACTTAGAAACATTTTTACAAAGTGAAACATAAAATATAAAAATTAATAACTTAATTATCAATTATATCATAATCACTCATTAAGAGATAGATGATTTTGGAGGTTTTGTCTGTTCACGTCCGTAAGTGGTAACCCTCTGAATCCTTACACGTGACCTCCGGGTGGTGCTAAGAACAGTCTCTGGTGGTAGGCTTCGGCCGCGGCTTGTCACCACCCTCCGGGCTGGGCCAGTGCGTGAAGCGATTTTTTCGTGTTTCGTAATGTGGCCCGGAGAAGCCATCTTCTAGGCCTTCATGCACCATCTTAGACCACATCGTCACTTTACATCAGGTGAGATTGTGGTCAAATGAAGGCTTATCAATAATTTAAAAAAAAAAAAAAAAAAAAAAAATGCAAACCAAAATGTTTACTCCGGCGGGCCTAGAACCTGCAACCTCTCTCTCGCCCTTCTACTACAAAATACCTGACTGCAACCTGTAATAGGCTATTTTTACCCACAACGGAACGGAGACTTTATGGGGTGAGAGGTTGTTGGACAATGTTTACGGTTTGTGTCTACTTTATGTATATGAAAAAAACCTGGAATTCGCAACAGTGAATACAATATTCGCCCTAACATTGAGCGCAATTTCTAGGACTATTTTTAAGAATACTGTGGTGGTATTTGGGAAACTAGAATCCCAAATATCACAACAGTAACTATTTGAATATTTTTTAGACCATTTATTTGAAAATAAATGTAGAATATTACTAGGTAAAATAAAGCTTGCAGTGTAAAATTTGTTCTGGAGGCTGAAGAACAGCATATAAATAGGTTGAATATGATGTGATTACTAATTTCCAATTATATATCACATAAACGTAAAGTGTAGTGATATAACTTCACTCTTGATACCCTGTTTCTAAAGAAGCTCCAACACGACTAAACTTACATACAATTTATGCTGAATCTAAAAATGCGATCTAGTAAACGATCTAGTAGATATAAGCATAATAAAAACTTTACTATGGTAAATATTTGTGAAAACTTTGTAAAACTTTAATACTCTCCAATATGCAAATCAATGACGAAATGATGGAGAGGAAGGGAAACCTACCATCTTTATTTTATTCCTAAAAAGCCATCTCTGGACTAAATTCCTAACATGAAAGAAGTCTTAGATAAGATAAGATAATAAGAATAATTCTTTATTGCGCACACAATTACAAAACAAACATAATATAAACATTTAGTATAGAAAGATGACCGCCGACCTTAAGAAATGGAGAGGCAATATAAGAAGTAACAGAAAATGCGAAAAACAAAATCGATTCGAATAAGAGCATCACTCATTGTGAACTTTTGCATTACGGCACTATATCGTAGTGTAGTCTTGTCTAAGGGAGACACGCACAATTCCTATCTACCTGTCCACAGCATCTCATTCGATCAGCTGGTCTTCAACCAGATAATATCGTATCTGTCATCTTGCCAATTACTTTTAATTTGGCAAATTACCTGTATAATTTTATTACCAAAATAATTAGTGTATGCAACTAGTGATCTTACCGACTAGTTTTTTTTCAGGTACAATCTCATGTTTCTTAATTATCAGTAAAATCATTACTAATAATAGGGATGTTTGAACACGATCTAGCTCAAGACACTCTAAAAAACAAAACCCAATTATGTAATCCTAATACTGTATTATCCCCGTAGAAATAATATTTTTAATCATCAGTCATCAACCACTGAATAGTGATAGTGCCATTAATACTAATTAATTTAATTGGTATATCTCGATTTTTTTATATATATGTACCTACGTAAGTTTACCTATTATTATTTTAGTAAAATATAACAAAATATAATTCGCTTCAGAGTTTTTACATAGGTTTTCTGTTGAAAAACGACACCCTAGAGGTTTAGTCTGTGCGACTGTCTAAAATTTAAATTTTTTACCATTTCTCCCATTCTTTTTTTTTCCATAAAACTGTCTCGTCATTTTATATAAAAGAGAATAAAGTCCTCTTAGGTAATTTATCATCATCTCTCAGGGTCGGATCTGTGTCAAATCCATCAGCCCGTGTCGTGTTGAGACAACAACATTTTAATTTCAAAGGGTGTTTTGAATTCGTAAAGACGTTACACTTGCGGTGTTTTAGGATATTGGTTTTCCTTATAGCTGGCGTATTTCAACCTGTAGGTAAACGCTGTTTTTTAATATTTATAAAAGTGATTGAGGCCTATGTCCAGCAGTGGACGTCTTACGGCTGAGATGATGATGATGATGAAAAGTGATTCACTATACTTATTTTCTTGGTCGTCCTTTTATTTCCTTTCCATCCCAAGGTTGCCTTGAAGAGATCGCTCATAGCGATAAGGCCGCCCTTTGTACTCTGTTTTTAATTTGGTTAAGGTTTTTGTGGAGTTGTTTTTAATTTGTGTGGCATACAATAAAGTATTTTCTATTCTATTCTTGTTAAAGTTTTGTCCCAAAATATTTATTTATTTTATGATGAAATCTATAATACATACTAATTTGCATAACTAAATAACATTATAATAATGAAGAACAATACCAATTATATTCCATATAACCAATTATTTCGCTCAAGCTTTAACTATTTCACTGTATCATAACGAATCTAAGCCATCAGTAACCACCTTCCATTTCGTAACATTAACGAGGAAAATTGTTTCAAAAAATATTAAGAATGTCACAGAAAATCCTGTCTTAAAATAGAAAATGTAGTCTGTGGATACTCGGATCGCCTTGAGTTTCCCTCCCGAGGTACATAATAGACCACCATTCATTATATTGAATGGCTCGATTAAAGGCTTTAGTTCTCCTACAAAGATGGAGCGGGAAAATATTTTCCAAAGTTTGAAAAAGCATCATATTTATATGGACAGAAAATGTAGTGCAATTGCAATTGTCAGGAAGAGAGGATTGTTCTAAACGTATTTTGATGTTACTTAAAAACTAATTTTGCCATATTTGACTAATCTGATTTAGCCACTTTTAACCACGTATTACTGTGGAATCAATTAGGATAAACTAAAGATAGTAAGATTAGTACACAATTCAGAACAAACATTGTAGATTACATGTCTAAATATTACTATATAAATAAATAAATATTTGCGGACTACTTACACAGCATCACCTAACCCCTAACTTGGCTCATCACACAGCTTCATCTGATTATTCGTTTGGAACTACTATAGGCCCGGGGCGACGGCAAAATTCTCAAATAAGGTTTACTGCAAATGTCTGTAGAATAGAGGCATTTTACAGACAGAACATGTAGCCGTAATTACGCGAACGTGTAGCTACCGACAATGTCTGAGGAACGCATATCAGTCAGATACCAGAGCAGGTATAGATACATTTTTTTTTGTAAATACATACTTATGATACATAGTAAACACCCAATATGTATGTAGTACCTACTACCGTTGTAATTTATTAAGCTATGGTATTACAAAAAAAATACTATATTGTTTAATCTGTCGTATTACTATATCTTTGCTTAATAAAGATTTCTCGGTACATAATGTTTTATGTTTTGAGCAGGATATGACATGTCCGTAACATCTCTGGGATTCTTGAAACTCCCCAGGGCCTCCACCGGTTCGTTAGACCTTTTCGTTTTATCATTAATGAAAGGATATCGACAGAGATACAAATCTACTCTTTCATATTCACGCACGTGATCACTGGCATAAAATATTTTGAGCAGGGTAATTGGTTAGGTTCAAAAATATGTATTTATCATAAAAACTACAAACAGTTCACTTACTTAGATTACAATATTTTGATTTATTCTAACAGTCTGCCTCAGGATTTAGAAAATTAAATCTTATCATTTGCATTTTTACCTCTTGATTATAATTGTATTGAGTATTTTAAATTCATAAAATGCTCAACACAATAGATAAAATAAATCTAATATAAACAAATAAAATGCGTTCCTCAGACATTGTCAGTAGCTACACATTCGCGTAATTACGGCTACATGTTCTGTCTGTAAAATGCCTCTATTCTACAGACATTTGCAGTAAACCATAGTTGAGAATTATGCCGTCGCCTCTGGCCTAAGTAGTTCCAAACGAATAATCAGGTGAAGCTGTGTGATGAGACAAGCTAGGAAGGGTTTGTAATGCTAATAATTTTATGGCTAAGGCTTTTTATATGTATTTTTATACGCCAATTATACTGCTAATATATTATTAACGTAAAGTTTATGAGGATGTTAGTAAGTGAATAAGTGTGTTTGTTTGTTGCGCTTTCATGCAAAAACGCCTGAATGGATTTTAATGAAACTTCACAATAATAATAATACAGCTGGTGACCTATTTGTGTTAGACCTAAGTTATGACTAATTGTTTTATCTACTCTCTTTCGTGATTATGTTTAATTATGTACTCCATGTTTACCGTGTTTAATACGCAAATAAACTTTTTATTATAATGCTTATATTAAATAACAAATAGTCTACTTTTTACCGCGGTAAAATACGATATATCGCGGGAAAATCCATTTGGATTTTTTGGGAGACTAGGATACTTCAATATCCCTAAGTTGAATGCTCAATGCTTAATTTTATTACTAATGTTTTACGCCATACGGGAACGTCTCTACGACCGAAACAGATTATATGAAAATGGCAAATTGAATAAATACCAACGACTTTTTTAAGGCTAAATCGTCGTAAATAAATAGTTACATATTAATGGACCATTCATATGTATAGCTCTATTTTAGCCAGGCGTGATTTATTCTAAGGATTCAAGACGTCTGACATAAAGTACTTACTACAGTGAAAGAAACTTAGTTCCTCAGCGCCGAAAGTAAACCTTCGCCCATTACCCACGCTACTCAAGCAGTCAATTTAATAATAAGAAAAAGAAAGTTGTCGGGAATTTAGAATTTTATTATAATACTCGTAGCGAGCATTTGACGAGCAGTCTAACAGTTTCAGCAGAGCAATATTTTTATTACTTTATTGCTGTGGCTGGAATCCAGGGATTTTACACGTTTGTGATTTGCTGGAACTACTCCAACGAACTTCGGACGTAAACACGAATGTGTCCTTTGCAGTTGGTAAAGAGAACAACAAAGAAATGACACATGGACGATATTCATCATAAATTTTAAGTTCTAATTTTTGTTTGACTTTACTAGGTTTTTTAAAGTTCTTATTACATTTTGTTCTCTTTGTTTTTACTATTAGAGACCTCGAGAAACCAGTAATTTTAAGAAAGGAAATTATGACATCAAAATATTATCGTATGTTGGAATTGTTTTGAAGCTGATTTTGATTAAAATTACCGTAAATACTTTTTGGTTTGTTTTCCAGAAAATGTGATTGAGTATTAAATACAATTGATAGAAAGTCTAAGTCTAAGGGTGTATATCAGTATATCACCATATCGAAGGCAAATTAGCCACTGCTTAAAATATAGAGCAATTCGTCAGTCACTGACAGTTGTCAGTTGCCTTGATAGAGACATGTTTTAACCATTGATTTAATTGACCTAAGAGATGGTAAAATAGGCACTAAGTAAAATAATATTAATAATGAATGGAGGTAGTGGAAAGTAGGTCCTATTTCGTATAAATATCAAAGCAAAACTACAATAAAGGTCTCCGTATATCTACGCTAGCTAGACAATTTTTCGTACAAAGTTCAATTCTTTTCGGTCATTGAATATCCTTGTTTGTTCTGCCTTTACCTGGACCTATGATAAGCCGTCACGGTAAATCCTCGCCTAACACAAAGGAACCCTTTTGTCGTAAATATCTATATCTTTTATTTACGTGTTATTTCCTGTGCTTAAATGGAACAATAAAAGAAATGTAAGCTTTTTGTGTAAGTATGGGTCTCCAATGGTATGTAATGGGTAGTTACTTTATACCTACTAGTTATATAGAAGCGCTATATAGAATTGGTAATTCTAATATTATAAGACAGCCTATTTATCGAGGTAGGTTACTTTACATCGGGAATATACCTTGTTCCCGCGGGAAAATAAAAAACCACGGGCAACGCTGTGGCGTATAAAGCTAGTACTAAATACCTACTAAGGTATTTATAAACGGGAACAAGGTATATTCTATAGTTAGAATCAATGATAAAATTAATATTTTATCATTTAGTTTTTAGTTTTCAAATGAAAACTAACTAATACATGCGATTTCGTGTCATGGTAGAATGTGTATATAAAACCACGTCTTCACGTTTAGGCCACCAATTTAAGAAGCAATTATAACATTTTTTTATTCGGGTTTGCATGTTACTACTTATTTTGTTCGGTTTTCTGTTTGAAATGATGAAAAACTCGGAGAATATCTCCAAGTCTCTTTCAATTTTGATTAATATTTTTTGTTGAATCTTTTGTACTGTTACGGAAGGTGTTTGTGGGAAAGCAACTAAAAGCACGGAAGAAAGGACAGGTAGGTAAGTATATCGTGCGTTGAATGGTAGACGCCATGTTAGCATCAAACGTCATCAAACATCAGAAAAATAAGTATTGCTTTTCACAGATGCTCAAATTGTATTTTTTTAAGTACAATCCTTTAGCACCCATAGTTAAGTTTTTAAGCTTCGGTCAAACGCGACGGAAAAGCGACTACGAATTTAAGCGAGAGCGTCTGCCGCGTGGCGGACTTGTTTGCACACCTACGCGTAAATTTGGCCGTAGCTGTGTATGTGTGAGGCCGTAGATGTGTGAGTAATCCCGATTTTAATATTACTAACTTAAGAATAAATGCTTTTATGCAAGATTGATAAGGTACTTAGGTTATAAGCTCTTGCAAATACAAATAAAAGTACACCTTTGAACTTACCTAAATCGGATTAGTTGGGATTACTGTCCCTATAAATACACATCCGTATTCTCAAATCGTCGATCGCTCATGGCTCACAGGCGGGTCTAATGTGCCTTACGATTTCTTTTTTCCGAAAATAATTCGATTCCACAGTATAATTTGTCACTTAGCACCGTGACAAGGACGCCGTCAAAACTTCAGAACAAGACGGGATCACAGGAAAACCTTATGAATAATTAAATGCATCAGGGACTCAACTTTTTTATTCAACGACTATTTACTGAGGAAATAAAAACGTAAGACAACGCTTTGGTTTCTCTTTGAATTTTTGTTGGTCGCTGATTGAGGAAGCTGACTGGTGATGTTGATCAAAGGTGAAACTATATTTCAAAGTCATAGCTTGATTTGTAAGGTTATGATGCCATATTGCAAGTTAAAAACTATTTTATGCCTTTGTAAACTACAACGTTTAGAGTTAAATATAATACCTATACAATAGACCTACAAGGCTAATTAAAATCATGCTTCTATTTTTTCGTCGGTTAAAAATATAAAAAATATCTATGGTCAGTAAAATTTTGTTGTGGTTTACATTTCTTTTTCTTTAACTTTTATAAGTAAAGTTTCGCCGAAACCATTAATTTTTCGCTTTCTAAGCATTTTTGGAAGTTTCAATGCAAAACTGAACATTGAAATATTAACCAGGTAGAATTCTAAAAGGAATATTGCGTAAAAAAGAAAAATATTTCGCAAGGTTTTTTTTCTTGAATATTATTTTATTTAGAACAGATTCAGATACTCTTTTAGCTACTTACTAAGTTTTCCGTATTTTAAACGTTATAACAAAATTGAGGTTCTCAAATCGACCATAATTTTATTTTCGCAATCCGATCAAATACATTTTCTATTATTTTTTCCTCGTAAAATCCACGTGACCTTATTTTTGCGTAACACTTAAAAGCCTTTCAATAAACCAAAAAAAATAATTGTGGATCAAAAGCCTAACACACTTTGTGAACTGGCAACATACTGGAAGGTACGAGTACTTACCCTAAAACGGCGAACTTTCCCTCCGTCAAAATAACATGAATAATGAAACGGCCTACGAAGGTCATAGAAGTACTTTCGGTACCCAAACTTAAGTAAAATATTAAACGCCCAGCTTTTCCGACAACTTACTGAATAACGGCCTTTTATGGCATTTCCTCCGGTTAGGTCACGTGGTTGAGTTTATTCAAGAGAATAGATTTGAAGGGTCTTATAATCTTATAGACCGTTTTATAACAGTTAATTAACCCCCGACCAAAAAAGAGGGGTGTTATAAGTTTGACGTGTCTGTCTGTCTGTCTGTCTGTCTGTCTGTCTGTATGTCTGTCTGTCTGTCTGTGTCACCATAGCTCCCGAACGGATGGAGCGATTTCAATTTAGTTTTTTTTGTATTAAAGGTGAGTGTTCTTAGACATGTTTCATGAAAATCGGTTGTGCCGTTTAAAAGTTATGGGGGTGAGAGTGGGTAAGGAAAACCGAAAATCTGCAAATATACTAGTGTGGGGTATCAAATGAAAGCGCATCACGTCCACATTACATAATATTATGTTGTTTTACGTTTAAGGAAATTATGGCATTAGAATCGGGGGTTTTTCTTAAATTTTAAATTTAGATTTATTATAGTAATGGCCTAGAAGCTGCATTTTAATTGCCATGAATTGAATCAAAAATATCTTTTAGGCGGTTTAGGTGGACCCGAAACGTGGTGCTTCACTATTGGTCTCATCAACAGGCTCAGAATGGCTCAAAGAGCTATGGAGAGGGCTATGCTCGGGGTTTCTCTACGAGATCGAATCAGAAATGACGAGATTCGTAGAAGAACGCGGGTCACCGACATAGCCAAACGGATTAGCTCTTTGAAGTGGCAGTGGGCTGGCCATATAGCACGCAGAACAGATGGTCGTTGGGGCCGAAAAGTTCTCGAATGGAGACCACGGATCGGCAAGCGCAGCGTAGGACGTCCATCAACTAGATGGACGGACGATCTGGTGAAGGCTGCGGGCTCACGGTGGATGCAGGCCGCTGCCAGCCGAAACTACTGGAAATCTTTGAGGGAGGCCTATGTCCAGCAGTGGACGTCTTACGGCTGAGATGATGATGATGATGACGGTTTAGGCGTCATAGAATAATAAATGACTACGTAGCGTTATGCCAACTATTGCACTAAGCCTTTTTTTTTGTTTTGTCATAGGCAAGTAAAATTTTACCAATTGAGTTTCCAATTGAGCTTAAATTTGATAGGCTTTCTTTATGTGAATAGCGTGACAAGAAAAATATATAAAGATTATTTAAAGAAAAAAATATCTTATTCATATAAATTACCTATACATAGCCCCTATAACACAACATACGTAGCCAAAGATTGGCAATATTTTTAAAACAGTAATTTTTAAACTCATTAGGTCAAACCAATAATAATTTAACTTAAATCGTTTTAATTACTTCAGTTACCCTCAGAGCTCCTACTATTTAATTTCCTTTCAAGTCATTTGCACTAGTTAACAACTTGGGTAAACAGAATCGATCCTCAAGAGATTGTAATTTCATCGTGGTTTTTAGTTAAATCGATCCTTTGATAACTTTTACTTGGTCTTATAAATAGTTTCAAAGCTATAAGCACTTGAGTAAGTTACTTATTTCCACATGGTTTGGCTACATTTTAGTGGCCTACGGCGAATATTCGTGTCATGTTTGTTGCATATTTGGCGTGAGCGTGGCTACAATAACGTCACTTCAGAATCTTGTAGCGGGGAAACGCGAGACAAATCTTTGTCTGCAATGTAGACATTGCGTGTAGTATACCCGATGATTTTAGCGCGATATCGCACCAACATAGCCTTATTTAATTCTATATCAAAATGGGTGTGTGTCACATTTCAGTTTTGATATTATTTTGAAATAAATGGTGGAAATTTACAACAAGCTTAATTAATTGACGTCATATGACTAAAATGACATTAGCAATACATTATCTTTCATTTTAGTCATATGACGTAAATTCATATTTTTTTCATAAATTCCAGAATTTTTTTCACACATAAAAAAAGTTTATAGCTAAGCCAAAATTTACAAAAGGTGAGCTTAACCCTAAAAGAGTTTTCTTACAGCGGACCTCGACATACAAGAGACAAGAGAGATTTTTTGTTTTTTTATCATCTTAGTTAAGTTATAGCATGCAATGAATTGCCACCAAATATCAAGATTAAGATGAAGCAGATCATAACGGCAGTGTATGAGATACCACAAATGAATGATTAATGTTTTATGCCTAAAACATCCGTTTCAAGATCCCCGCTGATAGCCACTTAATATCCCGGTCTCCACCAGATGATGCGCCTCGCTCCGAAAGCACGCTTCAAATGTGCAGGCGGTGTGGACGTGCCGCTCGAGCTCTCTACCACATTTGAATCGCGCTTCTGCCACGCGCGATCGGCTATAAGATGGGCTTTTGAAATGTTTCAATGTGAGTTTTAGAACATTCATCGCTCATCGCATCGCGATCGGAGCGTGGTGGATCATCTGATGGTAACCCGGCAGAGCTTTGCAAACGTGCAGTTTAGTAGTCGAAGCGTAGACAAAAAGTGTGAAAAAGGTTACGCTGAGAACATAGCAGCGCGCCAGAACTGAACTTAAATACTTTTATTATAGAGGTATAATGGGGCGGCTTTCTGATGTTCACTGGTTATGTTATCAATATTCTAGGTCTACGGTTCGTGGTTCCAAGGCTAACATTGCGGAATATTGCAAACAAAAATGAGAAGTTTATTTTTAGCATTTGGTTTGGCAATTTAATTTATTATTATTTTAATGTATATATTATGTCTACGAATCCGCGTTACAAACAAAATAAATAAATAAATATATGATAAATATACAATTTTATTCGATTTGGTAAGACGCTATCTGTTCAACAACTCGACGAGAAACATACTGGCCTCAACCCAACTCCAATTCAACTTGCCTCATACATCTTAGTCATTAAAATTAATAAACACCACCATCGCGATAATTGTTTGAATATTAAACGTACTCTTGTTTAGACTTCGCAGATAGCTTTATTACGTCGTTTTGGCGTTCACTCCATTTGCTTTCACAATATAATTTATTATGAATGCGATCATTTCATGGTTAACTTGGTTACTGAGTTCTTAAGAACGAGGCACTTATAAACCTCTACTTGTAAAATTATGAATTATTATTCGTTGGTTGTTTCCACCTTTAGTTGCCATTATAAATGTAGGTTATTAGGAATGCAGAATCGCGTGATCATTTTGTGAGTAAAGAAAATTCCTACTTGTAAAATAATTATTCATCATCATCATCATTTCAGCCGTAGGACGTCCACTGCTGAACATAGGCCTCCCTCAAAGACTTCCAGTGATTTCGGTCGGTAGCTGCTTGTAACCACCGCGAGCCCGCTACCTTCACCAGGTCGTCCGTCCATCTGGTTGGTGGACGTCCCACTCTGCGTTTGCCGATTCGTGGTCTCCATTCGAGAACTTTCCGGCCCCAACGGCCATCTGTTCTACGCGCTACATGGCCTGCCCATTGCCACTTTAACGAGCTAATTCGCTTGGCTATGTCGGTGACCCGCGTTCTTCTACGTATCTCCTCATTTCTGATTCGATCACGTAGAGAAACCCCAAGCATAGCCCTTTCCATAGCTCGTTGCGCAACTCTGAGCCTATTCATGAGGCCTATGGTGAAGCACCACGTCTCGGAGCCATATGTCATCACTGGCAACACACACTGGTTAAACACCTTCGTCTTCAGGCACTGAGGTATATTGGATGAAAAGACGTTACGAAGTTTCCCGAACGCTGCCCATCCGAGCTGGATTCGGCGATTGACCTCTTTCTCGAAGTTGGACCTACCTAATTGGACTGTTTGTCCTAGGTAAACATATGCGTCAACAGCTTCGAGCATCGAGTTCTCAACCATAACAGGGGTGGGCACTACATGGACATTCGACATGACCTTCGTCTTGTCCATGTTCATCCTGAGGCCCACCCGTTGGGAGACTCGATTGAGGCCTTCTAGCATTGTACTAAGTTCCTCCGTCGATTTCGCCATGACTACGATATCGTCAGCGAATCGAAGGTGAGTGATGCATTCGCCATTGATGTTGATGCCTAGTCCTTTCCATTCTAGGAGTTTGAAAGCGTCCTCTAAAGTGGCTGTAAACAGTTTCGGAGATATAACATCTCCCTGCCTAACTCCTCTTTTCAACGGAATCGCTTTCGAACTCTGTTCCTGTACTCGGACTGACATGGTGGCGTTTTTATACAAGCACTTCAACACTTCAATATATCGATAGTCAATTCGGCACCGTTGGAGGGACTCTAGTACCGCCCAAGTTTCTACCGAATCGAAGGCTTTCTCGTAGTCCACAAACGCTAAACAGAGCGGCAAGTTATACTCTTCGGTCTTCTGTATAACCTGCCGCAGCGTATGTATGTGGTCTACGGTACTATAGCCTTTTCGGAACCCGGCTTGTTCGGGAGGCTGGAAGTCATCAAGCCTGCGTTCGAGACGATTTGCGAGGACCCTAGAGAACAGCTTATAAACATGGCTCAAAAGCGAGATGGGTCTGTAGTTCTTTAATAAGGTATTATCACCTTTCTTAAAGAACAACACCACCCCGCTTTTGTTCCATGCTTCAGGCGTAGTACCTCCGAGCAAGGTGGAATTGAAGAGCTTCTGAAGGACTTTAAGTACCGGTGATCCACCCGCTTTCAGAAGCTCTGACGTGATTCCGTCCTCACCCGGCGCCTTGTTGTTCTTAAGCTGTCTCAGGGCCATTCGAATCTCGTACAGGCTGATGTCCGGGATGTCTTCGGTGTAATGTCGGGTCAGTTTGGCTCTTGGGTCTTCTGCCTCACTGATTACAGGTTTTGTGACCGACGCGTAGAGCTGCCCGTAGAACTTTTCGACTTCCCTTAACACTTCCGCTTTCGTCGACGCTACACTGCCATCATCCCGCTTCAGCTTCGTCATCTGGCTTTGCCCAATAGACATATCTCTCGCGAACACTTTCGAGCCCTGGTTCCGCTCTATCGTATCTTTAATACGAACGGTACTAAAGGTACGGATATCGTGCCGCAAGGATTTTGAAATTTGTCTATTGAGCCGCCTATGGGACTCGGCATCGTCGGAAGATTGCAGTTGAAGTGAGCGTCGTTCAGCCATAAGGTTAAGGGTGTCTTCAGAGAGTCTCTGAGTTCTACCGGTACGGTGGGTCTTAAAGAATTTTGACCCTACCGTATGAACAGTCTCTACGAACCTGTTATTTATCTCGTCCACTGATGCGTCATCTTCTAGACAATTAAAGCGATTGAAAATTGTAGTACTTACATTAAACTGTAATGAATTGTATTTTTTATGAAATTTTTATGTTAAAATGAGCGGATTGAGGGCTAGCACGAATGTTGCTAAATTATAATGCAAAAAACTATTAAAAAAATATATATTACTTCTTTGGATTATTAAAATACAAGAAATGTACCCATGTTCCCATTTTATTTTCATAAGAAAACAATTATCGACTAAAGTGAATGCCATTATTCTTAACCACATACTGTTTTATTCATAGTCATGAATGTTTAATAATAATCTTGTTTGAAACTGTTTAATATTGTGTACATCAAAAGTTCAAAGTATTCCCAATACACATATTTGTTTCGAAAGTTATGAAATATTTCATTGGTAAAACAACGTTATCGGAATAGCTCACAACTGATGATAAAAAGTATGATATCCCGGCAGTGGCCGACTCCAAATACTTACTTACTCCAAATAAATATGATCTTATTTAGTTTAAGGTAAAGAAATCGTTTGCGGCTCTTCAATAGCAGAGAAAAAAAATATTATGCATGCTAAGATTGTATAGAATGATCATTTTAATTTCGAATATGGCAACAGAAAATAACAAGAAGATTTAACTAAAAGGCCTCGCCAATAGCGGTTGGTAGTGATTTATATTCTCTTTGGCGTTAGCTATAATGTGTCGAGCGATTTTTCCAAAGTATCCTGGCACCTAAGAGAATCTATACTACCATATATTCTCTAAACTGGCACAGTCTCATTTATATTATTATATGAGTTACAATTACATTTTTGAATCACAATTATTGGTTCTGTCTGAAAAGATCGGAACATTGAATATTCAATCAAGTAGTACAAAAATACTCGCGTCGTACAGGTACATTTCTACACAGCTTTTAACTATGTGCTAGTTAAAGAGGTATGAAAAACCTGCACAATTTTGCAACATACACCCTCCAGTTTACCAACACAGGTAAAACATAAATGGTCAGGCATACATGTCTAGCCACTAGAACATACATTCGGTCTATCAGCTAAAATTCTATATATATTTTTTACAAATACAATTATAATTATTCTGTTTCATTTGACATCTTGCCATTGTTTTTATTATACAGTTTTGACAATGCCCCTATACAGCAGTAACAAAATGGTATTTTGAAATGTTTTGAAGTAATTATTTATCTTCACATAACATATCCTTGCAATGAAAATGTATTTTCATTATTTATTGTATTTTATACTATGACTATTAACTAACGTCTTGTCTGTGACTTGCAGAGTGATTATTTTTTATACTTTTATAATTACGATTATATAATACTAAGTTATATAGATAGAAACGAAGTCAAGTGTACAGAATGTTACCTACGAAGAATAAATTACCAATATCACAATAAAAGTGTAGAATGCCATTCCCTGAATCTCGTATCATAAGAGAAAGCTTTGAAGCATGCTGCCTGGAGCGTCTTTTAATCTCATCTGAAGCTGAAAGCGCTTTTTATCATCGTTTGAGAATGTGCTTATAACATTTTATGTTCTTTTGTATGATTTTATATGTACATATTTTAGGCATTCTATCAAAAGATTACAAGCATATTCAATCAAAGCGTCAGTGAGGTAACTAAAACATTATATTACATAGCGATATTTTTTTACGTAAGAACAAAGTGCTTGCACGCAAGCACTAGTCACTGGGCTGGTATCGAACCCGCTATCCCCTAGCTCTGCAAACGAACCCTCACCCACTGCGCCACTGAGGCAGTCATTAATAATAATTTTATACTTAGTTTGTATAATTATAGTCCATAACGTGACAATTAATTATAATTAAGATGTTCAAACTAAAATGAGTGTAGGTAGGTATATTATTTGAGCTTGTTTAATTAAAAGCGAAGCACCTTCCCCCGAGCTTCAACCTCAAAAAATTAATTAAAAACACACTTTCCCGATGCGAAACTAGAGCGGGGAAATTGATTTTATTCCTGTGCCGAGCACTCGATTCTTTCATAACGTACGCTAAATAAAAATACGCTTATTATTATTTAATGGAAAGTTTGTTGTGAAACCTCGTTCATTTTGGGTAATTAAATTCTTATCTGCTTATGTTTTGTTACCAGCACACAAGATAAATAAATAGATAAGCCACTATAATAAGAACAAATAAATTATAACGTTTGACTTATAAAATATATTTTTTAGAATACAAATGTTTTGCATTCAACATTGCATAATTTGTCAACTGATTTTATTTCAGCTCAGTTCTTATTATTAACATCTGATTTTAGTTAAAATGCGGATTTCATTTGATCACTTTGATATATTTGTGTGATAGAAAGTGGAAAAAATCACCAAGACTATTCCAAATAAGCTTTATAACCAGCTCAGTGAAGTAACAAACAGATTAACAAAGGGGAAAGAAACTTAAACAAAGCACAACAAAATATTTGATATTCAAAATATTAGGGAATTGAAGACAAAGGGCCAGTTAGATTGATGGGGCGTCCTCCACAACCGGGCACGGATAATTGATATTCAGTAAATATTGGCGGATAAAATAAACCGAAAATGGAGTTTCCAAACCGGCCTAAATTAATTTGAAACTTCATAACAGCTTCGTGTCGACGTAAAATTTTTATTAAAAGCAAATCCCAGGATTCGCACGCAGACTTTGTGAGCTTACTCAGCTTGGGGATATTACCTATTTTTAAACATGAAAGGGCATTTATCAGGCAGAAATAGCAAGGGTCTCAAATTGCCTATAAACAAGTTGTCGGGAATTTAGATTCAGACATCATCGCGACTATTATTAAAAAGATTTAAACAAGCCTTCGTGAAATCCGTCCTCAAGCTCTTTAGTTCTAAACATAATCTCGCCCGATATATATATATCCTACCTAAAGTGTTAAGGTTGAAGTATTCGTTGCTCATCGTTAAACACTAGAACCACATCGGAAAACAAATTATAACCATTTCAAAGCTAACGCGAGTTACACTATTCATTTTGAAAACGGGTTTTACTCACGTAAACTGTGGCGATATTATGTTTCTATTCCCCTCAAGTAGGAATTGTCGGCGAGAGTGCCTCTCCTATGAGCTAGCGCGCAAGTTCATGCAAGACACGCCTTTAGGCGCTTTAGGTTATTTACAAGAGTACTACCAGTCTTCAAAATGAAATCCTAACCCCACTGTGCTACTAAATGCACAAATATTGCGATAATCAATCGGTGTTTTTCTATACATAAGTGCTTTTCACTTAAAAGACGCTTTAAGATATATTATGAGCAGGCAAATGCAGGTCGGTTTTAGCAGTATTTCACCGAATTACAATCGCGTGCCTTCCTTGTGGGCGGCGGCCCTTAAGTGCTCCTTCCGTTATACGTGGTTAGTGGTTCTATGTTTAGTGCTAACGATTGCGAGTATTTCCTGCACTTTAATGCAACTAAGTCAAACGTGGCATTCACTGCAAAGTGAATGCCACGTTTGACAAAGTTCATTTTAACGACATCTATATAGTATACTAATATTTGCAACGAATTAATGATATCGAACATATGTATCAGTCTGAGCTTCATTCACTAAATATAAAAAAGAAAACAAAAAACTACCTATATCTTCGTAGTACAAAGCTCTACAAAATAATGTTGCATTACATTACTCTACCTCTCCCTAAAGTAACTTTGGAGGTAGCCATGTAACAAAAATCATCATTATTTGTACTCAAGATTATGTAAATAGTTTAGGCTATTAACATGTTTCCGAATATAGAATAGACAATCGCACTCGCATTCGTCTCAATTACTGAGACAGGCCATCTGTCAATCACGGATCCCAATGGAGTGATTCGCTACCACTTTTATTGGATGAAAATGTATGAGAATCTGTTTTATGGAATTGACAAGTTTGGCGATTTGTCTTCTTCGATTGCATTCGGGATTCAAGACTACGGTTATTTTTGAAGGTTTTCATCATCATCATCATCCCCCTATTAACGTTCCCACTGCTGGGACACAGGGACTTCTCTCTTGACGAGAGAGATTAGGCCTTAATTCACCACGCTGGCCAAGTGCGGGTTGGTGAATGTCACATGTCCTTCAAACTCTTTTAAAGTTCTCAGAACATGCCGGTTTCCTCACGATGTTTGCCTTCACCGTTAAAGCACGTGTTTAAAGCGCACATAAATTTCTCAAGAAGAAAAATCCAGAGTTGCGTGGCGGGGTTTGAACCCACGACCTTCGGAATGAAAGTCGAGTGTCCTCCCACTTAGCCAACACGGCTTGAAGGTTTTGCTTTTGTCTAATTTAAATGATAACCTGTATACTCCTAGGGACAAGACAAACATTAGAACTTCCGTCCGGCGAATGTCACTAAAGACAGGGCGTCAGTGAAAATTCTATATACATTGTTTTATTTTCGGACTACACACACAGCATCGCCTAACCCAAACTAAGCAGAGCTTGTACTAAGGTGTTAAGTGACTGATATACATCGACGTCCCCCGCGAATAATCCGGTAATGACCTATTACGGGGTTTTTCATGTTATGCGTTTTTCGGCATCTAGAAGTCAAAATACACCATGTGAATTTTTTTCAGAATGTTTCTATCTTTATTTACGAAGATATGAAAAACTACGCGTATATTCCATAAAAAATAATTAAAAATTATTTTAAACGAATAATACGGTTTTAGATCTTTACGAAACAAAATATCAATATGATTTGACAGTATACATTGTTACGATATTATTCGGGTAAAAAGTTTTCTTCGTTATTTAAGTAAGTGCTAGTACAGGTTTATTCGGGGTTTTATTTAGAAAACGATATCCAGCCATATTAATTATCGAGTGGCTCCTTACTTCGGTTATGCCTATTGCAACGGATTCTATGCAAAGATTAAAAATATACAAAAGAGGATTTATGAAGAATTCTCTAC
The DNA here is from genome assembly GCA_929108375.1 of Gymnoscelis rufifasciata. NCBI lineage: Eukaryota > Metazoa > Arthropoda > Insecta > Lepidoptera > Geometridae > Gymnoscelis > Gymnoscelis rufifasciata. The sequence goes on from OV815320.1 coordinate 4,807,632, forward strand.
AATCCTTTACAACGAAAGATGGAATTCCATCAGGACCATACGACAACTTCGGCTTAAGCACTTTCAATGCAAATTTGACATCGGAGTGTGTCAAGCGCTCTACTACCACGCGTTGAGCGCTGCTTCCTACCGCCGCGCGCATAGCCTCTGCAGCATCAAGTCTAGGAGGTTTATCGTTGTAGACTGAATGGAAATAGCTCGCAAATTCTTGACTACATTCTGACGGAGACAGCTCATTTCCCTCTTTAATGATACAAGAGCGGCGTAATTTAGACTTTTTAGATTTTATAAAAGTCCAAAACGACTTCGGATCGTTAGAAAAACTACTTTGTAACGTATATATATATGCATCGTAAGCCTCTTTAGTCATTGTTTTTACAAGCGCTCTCTTATTTGAGAAATCATGGTAATCATTTATATTCTTACTAATTTTATATATTTTGTGCAGTTCACTCTTAGATTTTATCTCGTATTTAATATCACGGGTATACCAATCTGGATAACAGGGACGTTTTTTATGACTATAGTTATCCTTGCGCGGCACCGACCTATCGATAGCATTATTTATTAATGAATAAAAGTATGGTACAGCTCTATTTATATCTTTCATGCTATATAACATCGACCAGTCTATAGTACCGATTTCAGTATAAAGACTTAGCATGTCCCCCCTCTTATAATCCCATTGACATCTTTGATTCCCAGACTGAACATAAGTATGGCAGGGTTCACCACTCAGCCGGTGACTATCAAAATATCTCAAGTTTACAACAAGTGGAGGATGTTGATTGTCAATTGGTACAATCGGGTTATTACAAACATTTACCTCTATATCAAAATCATCTAAGTTGGACAAAACTAAATCTAAAACTCGATCGTTACAATTCATTATATTATTAGCCTGATGAAATCCACAGCCAGCAACAAAATACTCGTAGTAATTATTTATATCAGTTGAGGCCGAGTATAAATTAAAATCCCCTACAACTAGCATTTTACGATAACGAGAGCATAACTTCTCGATTTCTTTAAACAATGATACATATTCTTGTTCATTACTACCAGGAGGTATGTATACAACGCAAAATACAAAAAGGTTTTTACTCTTTCCTGTTATCATAGAGCATACAAGTTCAAATACGAAATCATTTACATTAATGGATAGTGCAATATTTCTCAAGTCTAGGCGGGACGGGGCCGCGGCTAGTAAAGCGCCTCCTTGTTTCCGTCCATCCGCACGATCACAACGATGAACAGTGAAGCCCGGAGGTATAAGCTCGCCATCGCTGAACGAGTCATTCAAACCCGTTTCAGTAATCGCGAATAGGTCTTCTGACGATGCCAGCATGCCCTGGGTAAACACGTCTAGTTTTGTCCTTAATCCTCGTACATTCTGGTAGTATATACTCGCATATTGGGGGCGAGGCTTAGAGCAAAGGTGGTTTTTGTGCTTTGACGGCGTTGCGATTTGCTGTGTGTTTTCGAAACCACTGCCATTCAGAGAACGCAGCATTCACAGGCCATACGGAACCATTAGACAACAGCTCGTAAACGCTTTCAGGAACACCTATTACGAACGATGAGTAATCACCTCAGAGGTTTTGCACACAGATTGAACGTGATCTGTCAAGGTTTCCACGGTAGTTTCAGGGTGTAAGAACCAGACATGAAGGTGTTTTTTCCTTTCTACAGCCACGATGGTGTTTAACAAGTTATTCTCCCCTTTTTTTTATTTCGGAGAGCCTCTTATTTGAAGTCCAACCTCGAACATTCGTAGAAGTAGTCATCTCGGTTTCATCGCCCTTTCCATTATTGTTTGTCACCAACAAAGTATTGTTTGCCGATATAGGAAACTTAGACACCGCAGAGCTCTTTGCTCTTCGTATACTATGGTTATTTGTAAGCGGCTGCATAGTAAGTGGCAACACCGGGAACTCGTCGGACGACAACGGAGTCTCAACTAGTTGTATTGGAGCGACCAACGTTTAGTTACCGTCAGATGACCCAAGCGGAGGTTGAAAATACCGGCTTTCTGATTCTATAACCTTATTATGTATAAATTGTACATGATCGGCATACTTTTCCAGTTTGGACTCATAAGAGACGATGGTCTTAACGGCCAATGCTAGGTGTTGTTTAAGATCTGCAATTTCCTCTCTCAGGATACGTAAATCACCTGATAAATACATCTGTTCCACTTTTAACTCCTCATCTCGTTTAGGTTTGGATGCAGGATATTGAATTGGATTACGATGCAGGCAGAAGTAGACAGCGACGGCAGAAACAGGTGTCCAAATCAATTGAAAGTATTGAATTAAAGCCAGCATACGACAAGCCCCTCCCTATTAAGAAAGCTCTGTATAACGATCTCCTAAGCCTGTGTAACTCCCAAGCAATTCCCCACCATTATCAACAATTTTATAGGAACTTAAGCTTTTGTGATACTGAATCAGGTCACGATGAGGATTCTGATTAAGAATTTTAACTGTAATAGGACCTTATTATAATTTTCATGATTGTGTAATCAAGTGTAATAGTCGTGTCTTCAGTGCAGTGTCATTTTTTATAATAATAATAACTATCGTGCTTTCTCAAACTAACCAAAGTTGTTTCGTTTACTAGAATGCCCTTTATTTTTATAGTATATTTCATGAAATTAAGGCTTTATTTCATAAAATATACTATAAAAATCACCAAATAATACTTTAGTAAACTATTCGAATAAACAGTAAAAGTCATAACAATTAAATGTACGTTACTCTCAAACAATCGAATAACCACATAATTGGCTTTTACAAATGTTCAGTATACAAAACAAATTACACGAATAATAGCGTTACACGATTTTGCCATTGCCATCGAAAATATAAATTTACACGAATAATATCGCAAGAAGATTTTACTGTTGCCGTCGAAAATATAAACTTACACGAACAATATCGTAAGTGACATTACTGACCAGACCTTCACGTACACTAATATAGTAAAATGCATCCAGCTTAATTATAAGGAAGCCCATGGGCCTAGTTAAATTTTGTTGAAATAACCAGATAACTGAAAAAATTAGCTTCCTTATGCGATATAAAAAGTCTCTGATACTTGTTGTTAAATGGAGTTATTAAGGAAAAATGGTTTTTTATTTTTCCTGAACATTTACACTTTTACGATTACCGGATTATTCGCGGGGGGCGTCGACATATAACTTCGTTTTTTTTTGTCAATACTTACCTACTTGTTTTTTTTATTATTGATAAGCTTTCATTTGACCACAATCTCACCTGATGTAAAGTGAAGATGTGGTCTAAGATGGAGCATGAAGGCCTAGAAGATGGCTTCTCCGGACCACATTACGAAACACGAAAAAATCGCTTCACGCACTGGTCCAGCCCGGAGGGTGGTGACAAGCCGCGGCCGAAGCCACCAGAGACTGTTCTTAGCACCACCCGGAGGTCACGTGTAAGGATTCAGAGGGTTACCACTTACGGACGTGAACAGCCAAAACCTCCAAAAGACTTTCAGTAACTTAGGTCATTAGCAGCCTGTAACCTACGCGAGCCCGCTACCTTCACCAGGTCGTCCCTCCCCTTGTTGGTAAATGACCTGGTTTAAAAGTTAAAGATATAAATAAAATATAAAGCATAAATGAAAATACGGATTTATTTGTCATTTCAAATTATTCGTATTGCTCGATTATGATAATGGTGTAAATTATCGTTTTGGGGTGTAGGCACATATACAATAGGAATTCAGAATGGCGTAGGAATAGGAAGGTATTATTTTGGATTTGTTTTGCGAGCTTCGTGTAGGTATGTTACGGTAGGTTATTATCATCGAAGAAATCAAAGTAAGTTTTCCTAAACTTAAGTTTATAAACAGTCAAATCCTGATACCCGGTTTGTCTTCTTTTATTTTTCAAAACCATAATCGTTTCAAAGATAAATGACGAAAACACAAACGAATGAAATAACGTTTTCTTACAAATAATTTTTAATGTAACATTAAGAAATGTCGAGCAAGGATCATAATGTTATATATTCGAATGTTCAAGACAAAAACGGAAAAGGTCTGTGGCGCGATTCTCATTACAACATCAGAAAGGTTAAACAAACCATATATTTAGGTTTGAGGCGCTTATATTTGGGTTCTTAGTTTCCCATTTCGCAGAACTGACTCGTTGTTTGTAATCATAATAACAGAATTACATTTTTGTCTCATTACGCTACGGCCAAACTTGCACGACCACAAATCGGTAACTTTTAAAAAAAATCTAAAAAGTTCCCGCATTGCAGATGCGTCTGCGTCGCAGTCGCTTCTCTCGTTGCTGACTCGTAGGAACTAAAGTACCTAAATGAAACTTCATAACTTAAATTCGTCAAATTACATAATTTAAAAAAAAGTAGGTCAAATTCGTAGGTTTTCAATTAATATTCAATTCTTGAATTGAATTGGACTCTGCGCTTGAAGCGTCAGTTTGCCAGTGTCAAGTTAAATAAAATTATAAAGTGTAAAAGATGTTACTAAGTTGAACGGCATTTTGCGTCCCCATATAAAATTCAGTTCAGTTTCTTTTATTTGGACTTTGCGCTTAAAGCGACAATTTGCCAGTGTCGAGTTAAATAAAATTATAAAGTGTAAAAGATGTTTCTCAGTTGAACGCCATTTTGCGTATCCATATAAAATTCGTAAAAACGGATAGCTATCACTTTGACATTTAATTTTGTCAGTTATGTGTTTGACTTTGGCAAGTTCTTATACGGAGTAAAAAGTTTAAATACAATTTTATAAGGATAGCGAGTATTCAAGCAATTATAAAATAGTAAGATTTTATCGTTTGTATATCTTGTATAAGGTATTTTGTCTGGACAGCCGATTATATTATATCGATATTTTAAAAAAAATCTTTCAAAAACCAAAATAAATTAAGCTACCAAAATGTCAGCTCATTTCGTATGGATATTTACATGCCTTACCAAAACTTGTTTACAAAGCTTCGGTATGATTAATGCATATTTCATATCGCCCGGATAAATAATGTTCGAGGGTGCTCCTAAAACTGAGAACATGAGGGTCCATATCTTGAGCGTAAGGCACCTGATAAAGTTTTATTATTTATTTAAATAACACTTTTACATTGCCATTACAGCTTGACACCAATGCGACAGTGGAAAATAGCAAGATGTGTTGTCTGAAAGATTTGATTACAGACAAACATCGGGACAAGTGAAACTAAATTGCTTGTACAACCGTATATGATTTATGTTCATCTAGATATGAAACTCGAATTCATCTAAACAAGAATCTCGGTGACACTGGCATAAGGCGCATAAACAGCGTGTTGCGACGTGACCCGTCGAGCGCGGCTCGTCACGTCGACAATATACGGTGAAACATAACCATTTCACTCATATAGATACTCAACTCAGGCAAACCATTATTATTTATATTTTAGGCCCTGATTACAAATTAAGTATTAATATTATAAAGATGAAGAGTTTTATTTTATTGGTTTAGTCGAAACCCTGATAAGCAGCAAGAAAAAGCAGGTAGATAAAGTTACTGTAACATTTATAAATACTAGGATTTGACAAAAACAATAATAGCCTAGAAAAAAAACATTAATTTATAATTATTCTGTAGAATCCTTCCTGGTGTCTCAAATCTAGCACGTTTGTTTCAAGCAACAAAAAAATCCAACTTTACAAAAGAATTTCGAACGTGCTGTCAACTGACTCTTCGTTCAAACAAAACAAGTTTGCTACGCAGTGATACAACAACATCCCGGACCGATTTCAGGAGTTGCCCTTCTGTGTTTCAGCATTATTTTGAAGCCACAGCTACATTAATAATACATGGCCGTTTCCAAGTACCAGTTACGTGGCTATAACACTAAACTGGCTGTAAAAACAAAGCAATGGCTTACTGCAGCGATTTCTGTTGCCGTTATACTAAAGGGGTGAATCCAGGCTTGAAACAAGTTACGCAGGTACCTAACGTATTTTGCATGGTATAATTTGGCACGATGTTAATATTTTATAGCTGTGTTTTGTACATAAAGAAGGAGATAATGTTTCTATTTAACTGTACGTTTAAAGTCGAAACCCGTCTTAATTGAAATGTTTGTCGTTCTATGTAAAATAGTGAGTACCTATACAAATATGTTAGAAACACAAATATAGGTAAATGTCAATAAATCTATATGAAACTTCCTCGTGTTCGAAAGAATCAGCGTCACTGAGAACATTAAAAAAAAAGAAACAACGAAGGATGAAGCCACATCACATATTCCATTTCCCATACTTTGCCAAGACCAAATTTAATATACTGTGATGCCGTTCATATACTTTCCTACGGTGTTGCCAACGAATTTAAAGTCACCTGTATTATTTCACGATACAGCAATGAGCAAACAACGGGCTTGTTTACTAAGCGGTGAACCTTTCGAGAGTCACGCTCTGATTGGCATTACCGTATGGGGAAAGCTTTTAAACAATTTTCAACCAACACAAGATAATTACGGTAACGTTACCTTTGTATTATCTTACAGAACACGGGTAATGTATTGTGCAATGTAACCCAGCTGAAAAAGTTTATATAAGATAGGTATGGTGGATATCAGGTTACTTTGCGCCAGCTCATATTTCTAATTTCAGTATTATTTTGATGAGCTTTTAGCGGTTAGCCTGGATCTAGATTTTTCGGTGCATTTTATGTTAGTATATTCTTGAAACAAATAATAATTTAATTGTGTTATTTTTAAGAGCTTTTTCCCCATTCAATACAAATTAAATCAGAATTAAATTAGTAGTATTAGTAGAACTTACATGGGCGCATAGTATACGTAGAGGATTTATAGGCCTACGATAAAAAAATAATAATTTTGAATAGTTATTACCCATTTTCGATTAACAAAGTTAGTAATGGTGTCTTCTATGTACGTATGTTGCGGCTATCAGCGGCCTACAGTAAATATGCAACGCGATGTCTGTGGCCGGGTACATCGTTGCAACGCGTATTTATTTACAAAATGTTGGGATAACTAAAAGGAATTATAAATTCTAAACTAACGTACATAAATGCTCGCAACTGTAACTGTCACTTGCTAACACAAGATGGCCCATTATAAGTTTCCACTTATAATTACATAGCGAAGACGATGTTTGGCGTGGGCGTGGCAACAATTACGTCAATTCAAAATCTGTGTCCGTAAGTTTAGATTATGATCATCGCCTATCCGACCTATCATACCCATTCAAGACGATTTGAATCTGATGTAGCCTCACCATTATACATAATTAGTTTTTAGCTTTAGGTCTCATCATTCTCCGTGTATAAATATTCTTCAAGAATTTTCATTTTGGCCTGTACAAAACAAATCTCAAGACTGTTTGAAGCTCAGTGAGTTTGGCGCCTGCAAATGACAATTTGATTATTTCTCATCAGAAAACTTTTATCCAGCTAAACACATTAACGAAATAGGTACCTTTTGTGAACTAAGTTTAAACTTTGTGTTAATCTAATATTAAAATTAGATTTAATATAAAGATTTGTTTAGTTATGATCCTGGTTTTCCTTCCTACAATTCTCCCTGAGTAATCCCTCTGGAGATTCAACTCCAATCCGCCTGTAGATATCACAACAAACTAAAGATTTAAAATAATTTATCCGCCATTTGTCACATAGTCTTAAGTGCTTATATTGTTTTGTGTTTTTAATTATGTGTGCAATAAAGAATATTTATCTTATCTACCTACCCAGTTATAGGCATATTTCACATCCGAAACACCCACACAAACAAACAGGGACGTGTAAATAACAAACACGAAGCAAAGTTTCTGTTGAAAAGGGCGTCTCTATGAATCCGCCATCCACACTTCAGGGCAGTCCTCCAAACTTATCACATAAAGGAACGGATATGTTTTGTGGTATTTCTTCGATAACAAGCGAAGTTTTGTCCTTCGACAGCTTGATATTCGTTTGTTTGTCCGATGAGATGCGACTCGAGGACTTTCATAACGAAAGTAGCTTTTTCAATGGGCTTATGCCTCAGTTTTTATTTTTCAGTCCTCTTTGTACTGTTGCTTTGGAAATGGAACTATGCATTTGTACTTTTGATCATCATTATTATCAATTTGTTTAGGAACCTCGCTCAAAGATAATCACGTCCAGTTTTTGTGTTTATGCGGCGTTACCCGCGACAATAGATTTTTTCCGCGTTAAAAGTAGTCCATTTAGTTTTCCAGGTTCTAAAGAACTAAATTTAAGTGCTCTGCGGTTCCCGCGCGTTGATTTCCCGCGGAGTCACATATTTTCATATATTTTTAAAGCAGCCTATGTAATTTCCAAATTTTCTAAAACTCGGTTCAGAAGGTCAATTGATTACCCCCTACAACGTCACAAACAATCTCTTCTATACCGATTTATAATTTTAAATAGGTATAGAAAAATACAAACTGTTGAAAAACATGGAACCCTCGGTGTATGTGTCTTCTTCCATCAAGACCATCTCATACTTACCGGATTTAATTTAGATACATTATAATACCTTATTTACAAAAACCAAATGTTTTTTAGAATATACCTCTATTATTGTTTGTTGTAGTAGAACGCGGGTCACCGACATAGCCAAGCGGATTAGCTCGTTGAAGTGGCAGTGGGCCGGCCATATTATAGCACGAAGAACAGATGGTCGTTGGGGCCGAAAAGTTCTCGAGTAGGGCCTTCTAGGGGGACGGATGACGGCTGCGGGTTCTTGTCATAAATGGAAATCTTTGAAGGAGGCCTATGTTCAGCAGTGGACTTCTACGGCTGATATGATGAAGATGATGAAATGTTTATTGTTTTCCAATAAGCTGAAATCATAATAAACAGCTAATTAGTTTTATCTATTTCGGTGTCGTGTTTACGTGTCGACAAATAATATTTAATTAAACTTGAAAATGAGGCTTGAAGCCGTCGAGACTCCGTCAAATTGCGTCAGATTAATTTTGATTCATTTTGTGTAGCTTCCACCTGTTCGAGATTTAATTAAGTCGAAGTTAAGATAAGTAGCTATCTCATTTCACATGATTCTACTCCGCAGCAAAATATTTTGGCACCAATATGTTTTTGACAGGCATTTAGCACATTTTTATAAATATTTCTGCAAGATTAAAGAAATTTTTAATTTTATGATATCATTACCTCGATGCGGTGATTTTGTTTGTTAATTTATTTTTTGAATGAATTGCGACACTTTATATTTTATTAGTAATTATTAGTCTAAGTTTGTTCCACCGTGATCATGGTTCATGTAACTGGTGTGCCGAAATATCGGGAGACTCAAAAGACAATCAATCATGGTAAACATCCCGTTATAAATCTAAATAGTAGTAATTATTTGATTTATCCATGAGTCTCAAATTGTTGTTTATAAAAAATTGGTAAAACGGGAGCCTATTGGTATAACTGGATATTGCTCAGACCTCGTCGTCTGTTTGTCTGTCTGTCCAGGTTGTATCTCAAGAACCGTGATAACTAGAGAGTTGAATTTCTGAGGGATGATGCATTTTTGTTTTACAAACAATACGAAAAACATACACTTAATACATATTGTAAGGGGCTCCCATGCAACAAACATGATTTTACAAGGTTAACCAACGTTGCTGGAGTACTTGGATTGCTAAGACTGCATCTTTTTCACTTTTTTTTTGTAAATGTGTATAAACTGTACACATAGTCATATAGAATCTTAGACGTAGAATTAGTAGCATAGCAATTCATACTTCTAAATTTTTTAAAATTTAAATCTAGGAAATTTTTTTCTCAAATGATGTTTTATAAAAGTTCCCTCAAGCTGAGTGATGTGTAATTAACAAAATATTTGTTGGTGTATGCTAAAAGACACGCTTCAAGCATTACGTTGGTCAGTTTGTGAACCAACTGGGCACGGCAAACATTAAACAGGCGTTCAAAGGTGAAAATACAAATACACGGAGCAAATCCTTTGACTACCCAGTCATGAGTGAAAACCAACATGGTGACTACAAGTACCATTTTACCGCAAGATATTTGCCGTTTGCCATATTGATTTCACGTGTTTCATTTTTGTTTAAATAGTTAAGTTTGGCTTTGATATGTGTTTATTCGGAGTTTTATTACGCAAATCCCGTTATAAAATCCGAATAAATATAGATCCTTTTTAGCCTTTTCATTTTATAAAAGTCAGAGAATTTTTATTTCTCGCATATTTTTATTAATAAAAAATAACGAGGTTAACGTAAGCGCTCTACATGAAAAAAGTATTTAATGAACAATTTATTACGTAATAACATTAAAATGTTTTTATTATTGTCTAGACTAGACTGCTTTCAATCACAAAAACCACGTTCAGATTTATATAGGTACATATTTAAAAAACCTAGATTAGGGTTAGGTTTGTTTTAACACAAATTCATAATAAAAATGTTGTATTGTGGTGACAGCAAATAGAAACATGGACTTCCGAAATACAAACATCTAGAAGTGTCAATTCTCTATCGTAGTAATACAAAAATACAACTCCCTACTATACAATGTATTACGTTCTTATTCAAGTATCTGAAATTTGCTGAGCCAAAAGTGTATACAGACATTAAAATTCTCAAGTGACATACCTATTAGACTTTGATAAATAGAGGCAATTACAAATTTTCAGAGCGAATTCATAACGAAGTGTATGAGTTCATTATAAATAATTCGCAGAGTCAGTTATTCATCGACTTGAGATTTTTCGACCGCGGCTTGTCACCACCCTCCGGGCTGGGCCAGTGCGTGAAGCTATTTTTTCGTGTTTCGTAATGTGGTCCGGAGAAGCCATCTACCTTCTAGGTCTTCGTGTCCCATCTTAGACCACATCGTCACTTGACATCAGGTGAGATTGTGGTCAAATGAAGGCTTATCCAGAAAAACGAGATAGTAATAGGCAAACTGCCCAGAACATGTACCTAAAATAAATAATAATACGTAATAATAATATCAAAAATGAGTTGGAGTTATCTTAAGTAAAGTTCCATTTGCTGCTTGCAAATATTATTAGTAAATAATGAGTATTATCACCAAAACAAAATATCTGTTAACAAAAATAAATAAATGTTGCTTATTGATATCCAAAAAGCAGCCGCAGCCCGCAGCAATGCGAAATCAAATAATTTAACTAATTATTAATTAGTGTGAAATATCATGAAGCTCATTTATGATTTAAAACTTGGTGAACAACCTGAACTTCTGTCTAACAGAACGTCTCATTTCCACTTCAATCCCTCACTAAGCTTAAATTTAAAACGTTTGAACGCTCTTGCGTGTATTGAATTTTGTCGACTTTCTGTTCCGGGCAACTAGAGATGGTAACTTATTTGTTCTGTTTGCTTTGTCTGAACAAAAGACCTCCTGAGGCGCGCAGTATGAAGTTACTACAAACAGACTATAATCATTTTTTTTCCTCATGATGTCTTATGAAAGCATTGTTTTAATTTCCGCTAGGTTTATCGCAAATTGGTAGACATAATATTACAGAATGAAAAACAGCATAGCAATAAGGACTCTATTATTTCAGTCAGTTTATGAATGGCTCGAACGTTTGCTTGCCTAGCACCAGACGTGAACATACGTGACTTTGGCAAATGAACCCAAAGACATCTCAATAAAATCCCACTTATTCTAACCAAGCAGACTCAAGAAGTCAGCTGAAAGGTGTACCTACTCGGTCGCACAAAGTCGACAAATTTTCTCGCCATTCACAAGGAGGGTGGCCCCCAAGCCCTATTGGAAATAAACGAATTCTGCAGGAGACGTAAGTAGGTCGCGATGTTTTATGGGAGCCCACGATGTTGGAGCCTTTTACCTGGTTTTGTACAGCTTATAATATCTAGATATCGCTTTAAAGACTTATAAATATTACATTTTGAAATGACTCGTTTAAGACTACTCGGTAACAGTAGTATCAGAAATTAAGGACAATGACTGATTGTTTTTGTCATAGGAAATATCAATTTGTATCGAAATAATTAAGGGTTATCATATGAAAACATACATAAAAAAATAGGGATTCTGTTTTAATAATAAATCTAAATTTAAAATTTAAGAAAAACCCCCGATTCCAATGCCTTCATTTCCTTAAATGTAAAACAACATAATATTATTTAATGTGGACGCGATGCGCTTTCATTTGATACCCCACACTAGTATATTTGCAGATTTTCTGTTTTCCTTCCCCACTCTCAGCCCCATAACTTTTAAACGGCTCAACCGATTTTCATGAAACATGTCTAAGAACACTCGGGCCAAACCCACATTTCATCCAAAAAAACTAAATTGAAATCGCTCCATCCGTACGGGAGCTATGATGACACAGACAGACAGACAGACACGTCAAACTTATAACATCTCTGTTTTTTGGTCGGGGGTTAATAAAGTGCAAAGATATAGATCAGCAAGGTTCTGCAGTAGGGGTTATAATCTAAATAACGGACAAAGAGGACGTTAATCAATCACGCTCAATTCGACGCGTATATATTATTTTATGTACGCATAACTTTTTACTAAATAGTCCGATTTTGATAAAATTGTTTTATTCTATGTTTGAAAAACAAATTCCTTGGCGAGTTTTTTTTTAAGTATATATATTTTACCCTATAATGATGAATATAAAACATTGTAATCTTCTAAATGTTACCTAACTTTAAACGAAAAAACCCTTTCTGAAATACATAAAAAAAGGCCGTCTGTAGTCTTTATGGAAATTGCGATTATAGAAATTATGTCATACATTTTAAAAACACTCCAAATTTTTAATAAGTTCTGTCCTTGTTTTGGCTACAGTTAAACAATACAAAGGCACAGTACCCACATTATACAAGTAACATGACGCTAGCCGCATACAAAATGAACTGAAACCAACAACCGAATCGTACGTTAGGTTAAGTGAAATTTTATGCCGCGTAAAAATTTGCAGATGGAAACTGCCTACACGGTACGTGTAATAAGTGAAGTTAGGTGTTTATTGTTATTTCTATTGGCTTTGTAGTCTTGCTAGAAGAAAGCAATTGGTTTCGTATTTTTGTATTCGTATTTTTTTAGCACGATAAAGGCATAGGTTTTGCGGCTGACCAAGAATATGAGAACAAGAAGAGGAAGACGCTTTTGACGAGGATTGGCATGCAGCCTTACAGCGACATGTGTGAAAGGCGAATAAAGAGGCCTTTGCTCCCCACCTTTTTCCCCAGCCTTTTAGGTTCAAAGATATTTATTTCTTATAAAAACTACGACAGTTCATTTAAAATGAGATTACATATTTTCACTTTTGCTTTTTATTAGTAGAACGAGATATAAAAAGAAGGCTGAAGATCCATTGTACAAGTGTGTAAGGACATGGTGGATATGAGTGAAAGAGACATGGAGCGCTGTGAAGGCTGAGGGAATATAAAAAAAAATTGAACAATAAACAAATTTGGTCTTATTCCTACTCCGTGCAGTTTACTGGGCGAGAATTGACACTGGTAGACGCCTGGAGGGGATGACATACCAAGTGATTAATTAAACAGTTATCGAGCGGGATGAAACATTATTAAATTACTAAAACTATTAAAAATAGGGGTTGGTGAGAAAAGGGTGAAAATTTATAGTTGTAGGTATTTTTTAAAGCCACAATAGGGATAAAAAAAAACTATTTTGATCAAGAAATAAAAAAAATATGTTAGGGGATAACCCTTATCACTTAAGCGTATGAAAAATAGATAGTAGCCGATTCTTAGTCCTACTGAATATGCATATAAAATTACATAAAAATCGGTGATGCCATTTCGGAGTATATACTAACTATACTAACATTGTGACATGAGAATTTTGTAATAACAAAATTCTAAATACTTATTATAAAAAAATTAAAAATAGGATAAAGGCACAATACTGTTTTATAATCATTCAATCTCGCCTTTGGTAATTCTTCTACGGTTATTTCTACGGGATTTGGCGTTATGGATTATAAAATACAACCCTCACACGCTTTTAATTATGAAGATGAAATGGGTGGTTCGCCCGAGGCAGAGGAAGTTGCGGGTTCGATTGTTACAGAGTGTGTAGATTTCTATAATCAACAAAGATCCGTTAAGGCCGTTCCCTTCCTCCGTTCCTTGCCTTTTGTGCAGCATATTATAATATAATGGCATATATAGTATTTTAATTAAGGTATGTAAAATGTTAACTGTACATATTTACATGCAAAACACTTGTTTTATCTCACTCTTAACGAACTTAAAACCCTTGCGCTTTATATTTTGAATTTACGAGTATAATTATCAAAACAACAATTTAAAACTACATTTTCCCAGTCTTTTAAGCATACATTTATATACGTACTTACCTTCTTCTACTTGTACTACGAATTTAAGTCTCCATTGATATAAACCCTTCGTGAACCGAAACTTTTTCAAATCTTGGCATTGAATGCTTACAATCAGTGATCTGGGATAATTGGTAACGGTGACGTCAGCGTTCATTAGGGAGATCCATCAGTGCCTGACAAATCTGTGCGGAAACGATGAATCAACAGAAAACTTCTAGTTTCGAGGTTACCTTTATGGCAGATTAGATACAAGTTTATAAAACGATTTTAGCACAGTGCCGATCGGCAAACAAGAGTAGGTGATATCTAATATATAAAATTTCCATGTCACAGTGTTAGTAACCTCCTACCTAACGTACGGCTTTACCGAAAAAAATATCAACATCATCATCAACACTCCATTAAAGTTCCCAGTGCTGGGACACAGGGACTTCTCCCTTAATAAGATTGATAAGGCCTTAGTTCACCATGCTGGCCAAGTGCGGGTTGGTGAATGTCACATGTCTTTCAAACTATTCAAATGTTTGCCTTTACCGTTAAAGCATGTTGAAATTAAATATACAGTAAAGCAATGGAATAATAAAGATACTATCTATCCCTACATAAGTTCTTACGCCTTAGCATGGAAGTCTTGGTACAAACTAAACAACAAGGCAAGGTAAAAGTTTCTGTTCAGAATCGCGGAAGGAAGAAGGCGATTTAGTCCGCCAATTCTCAACGGACTCCGACACAATGATGTATTAATGGCCGCTGGGAAACAAGTTCCTACAAAACCTTAAAAAACAGCTGAAGTCGATAATAGACCGGCACCAAAGAATACAGAAACTGGTGGATGGTTTTTTAACTTACTTGAAAAATGTAGGAACTTCCCTTGTCAACGCGTAATTTAATTTAATCTCTATTAGAAAGAGTCAATCTACTTAATCCGACTTTAACGAGCGATTCGTCTTTTAAGTCAGACACTCACTTTGGATATTATGAACAAACGCCTCTAAAATCTAAAAGCAATTGTAGTTATAAAATATTATCAATAATAGCAATTTAATAATAACTGCCTAGATAATTAATTCTGATTGAAAAGTAAAAATCCATTCAACACTAGAATTATGTGTTATTATGATACAGTTAAACTTTATCCTGTGTCTCTATATTTTGATGTTTTCGTGGTTTTGTTTGTACCAGAGAAAGCTCTCAGGCACAGCTTCGACCAAGCAACCTGTATACATTGTCAGTGGACGTACAAAGCTGTGTTTGTCGATTCACGGCTTTCATTTGAGGAGACCTTTTGTCTCCAACGACTATCTGTTTGACGTAATTCATGCCAATCTATATTGACCACTGTCAGTCGAACGAACTAATCCATTTCACTACAAGTATAGGTAGGTAGAATTCGTTCTTCTGTGTGGCTTTCGTTCAGAAACTTCATATTGTATTTATTGCATTGTAGATAAAATTTATTGTTTTTTCTTAGCGGAAGTTTATATAACAGTAAGAGGCGAGCAAACGTGTTCTATTGTATCAACACAAGACAATCGCTTAGAGACACAATGGAGGTGTTTTTACGAAAATAAAGTTGTAGAGAAAATAAGAAACGTCGTCACGAGCGCTCCGAAGACATTTCGAAGCGCGAGCACTTGAACGATGTGTTATAAAATGGCCAAATGAGAATATGTCGAGGGCTTGCAATGAACGAATAAAAGATTTGGAGTATATTTCGTTCCATGGCAGCAAATATTAACGCGTAATGCGGAGTGGCCATTGGCCATTGACCAAAAATAATAGGCATAACATACTAAATTGAACTTCTTAGTTACAAATAGTTTAATTAAATTTTAAAGCCCTGTAATGTAATCATGTAATCTTAAGTCGGTGGCAACCGACTTAAGATAATTATACATAAATATAAATATTGCCAGACAATCCATACAACATCTAGCCCCGTGGTAAAAAAATACTTAAAACTCCTTCTCTAAGCTTGTGTTACGAGTTCTAACTCAGTTCTGCGCGGAGTTTCCTGCAAAAAACGTATATTCCCGCGGTATAATTACATATAAACCTTCCTCATAAATCACTCTATCTATCCTTAAACCTTAACAAAATCCGTTGCGTAGTTTTAAAGATCTAATCATATAGTAGTACAGGCAGACAGACCCGGTGGGAATCGAACCGGTAGGTCTATTACGTAAAACTTTGCAGTAGCGACAGCAACAGCAAAGTTTTTGAACAGCGAGCGCTACGCGATTGGTTGAAACAGATAATAAACAGGCTAGAAACATTTTTTAACAAATCGCGTAGCGGTCGCTGTCGATTTGCTGTTGCTGTCGCTACTGCAAAGTTTTACGTAATAGACCTACCGGTACCTATTGCACCGCAAGCGGACCTACGCCCACCGCGCCACTCAGGCAGTCTCAACAGACTTGACCTAAAAAGCTGGTTGAGCAAAAATCTTGTCTCAAACAAAATAATCAGGGCTCAATTCACACATTTGTATCAAACACTTCTATTTTAATACAATCCAATTCATAAATACCATTCAAATGTATTTCTGTTTCCGTTCCACAAAATAAACCGAGTTAGAACGAGTTTAGAACTGTGCGCTCTAGAGACAGTTGGCACAGACCTAGTATAAACAAATCGCCCTAAGTTGGCGCAGACCTATGTACAAACCGCCCTAAGTAAAGTATGCATCGCAGAATCGAGCTAAGCAATTAGAACTCTAGCATACAATGTTAACAAGCATGGGTAGTTCATTGTTGAATCAAGCAGTTGCGCTTCAAGTTTATACTAGCTACTACGAACAGCTAACACTAGCTACTTCTAAATACCCTATTAAATGTTAGTGCAACCGAATAGCTCGAGTTGAGACGTAATAAAATAATCAGAATATACATTTTGGAAAAGGGATTCCTCCTAATACAAGTACTTTACCTAAAAGGAGATTTCAAATGTTGATGTATTTTGTAAATTTTTGTAAAATCAATAAACATTTCGGGTAGGAAAAATTACATCAGAGTCTAAGATAATCAAACATGCAAACTTACCGTGTTCATATTTTTATATATGACGCATTTCCCACCATGGTATATAACAAACTGAAGAATCCTTATGGAAGAAAGGTGCTTAATTTTCGTTTTTCATATTTAAGAATAGCTAAAAGTTTGACTTCAAAAATAAAAATGTCTTCATAACCATGGTGGACATAGGCATCTCTCAAAGACTTCCATTCAGTTCGGTTTGTTGAACAAAAAAAGCATTGTTACTAAAATACCATAACTACAAATTAATTTTCACAAATGAAGAAATGCAAAGAAAATTAAATATCATACATTTTTTTTACAAGTCACAAAAGTATTTACACTCATTCCACGTGACTTTCTTTTGTCAATTTAATTTAAATGCATTTTGAATTAAATAATCTCAATCGAAATCCATTGTTGTCCCTGTCAGCCCTCGGTATTTTTAAATGCAAATAATGGAGGGATGAATTTAACTCACATTATTCTGAAAACAAACAAAACCATATTTGCTTCAAATTCACAAACCATTACAAAATCCTTTCATATCCAAATAAATCACACGTTCCATCCGCATTTTATGCGACGAACCGTGTTTTGGCTCTATATAGGATGAACACTTGTTAGTGCAATATATTTCGCAGATTTCGGTATTAATAAAAAAAAAATGGTTTTATCCACAACTTTTCGTGTCTTATTCGTCTGTTGGTCAATGGTTGTATTTAGTATGTTTCATAAAAAAATGTAATGAATTAAATATAATCCACGTCAAATATAAGCAGAGAGCTCAACACTTTTTAAATAAAATTTTGAGAGATGGTCATCTTTTAAATAATTTATAAGTTTCAGAACAAATACATACACATTTTTGTAGGTATTATCTTTATTGCTATGATAATTTGTTATATTTAAAGTGTAGAGATTTAATAAAAAGCCAATTATTTTCATGATTTTTTTTGGATAACAGTCCCTTTACCTTTATTTATAACATACGAATATACGATATACGGTGTACAAAACACGCCTTCGAAATATTTTGCGACATAAAATACACTCTGTATAATCTATATCAGCGTGCGTAGGTGCCTATGCGTGTATGTAAATGTGAAATCAACAATACTTGGCTTAGAGGCTTATCAAGCCTGCGGCAGCGTCTGACAAAACAACGATGTTGATTAACCAGCTCCGGTGATGATCCAATCATTCATTGAACTTGTATGTTAGAATCTGTTGTGATTTGGTGGCTTACTTTTGATAGACTTCCCGGATTTTGTCTACTCCACATCTTTACATGCTCGGGTGGCGTAAATTTTACTTATCAGTTCAAATTCCTATAATGTCTTATTTATCCACGTCAAATATCAGTTCAGAATAACTTTTAACACAAGCTTAAAATTAATACTTTTTTCGGAAATATTTTTTTATTTATTTAATATCTTAGAGGAATTACAACTTGGCGTCTTTGACATTTAACAAGCTCAAAAAGTTCTACCTTCAATCGTCACGAGAAACCGTTTTAATAAGTCGTCTATTCGTCGTAATTTTAAAGTATATTTAAGCAAGCATAGTTTTTGTTTCGTGCTTTTCTTTGCCCAATTGTTTTAAAATTAGGTAAGTATGTCAGTTTTTTATGAAGATTGTAGGCAGAAGTAGTCATTTGACATTCACATTTTTATTTTATAGTGTGGCTACATTAGCAGGCGAAGATTCCTGTCGCGATGTTCTTGTCTACAATAACGACAAAGATTTGTGTAGCGTTGCGCACTACAAGTGACGTACCTAATTGTGCGTGGCTACAATCGTCACGCCAAGCATCGTCTTTGCCCGAATACTTCGCGATGCAACGACCACACACATCGCGTTGAAACCAATATTCTCACTAAGCCGCTCGTGTAATGTAGCCACACTATTACAGTTTCTAGAGACATCCTGTAAAATATACGCGCCGAATTAAAACCTCCTCATTTATTTTCGCCGGTTGAAAAACCTTTCACAATCCTATTTCATGTTGCTATTGTATCAAATAGCGTTAGTCAGCGTTGTGGCACGGGTGCATTGACAGCTTCGTCATAAAAGGCAAAACAAGCACTTTAATTTTATCATAGATTATGGTGCTTTACTTTTCAGTCTTGCACTATTATTTAAATGTAAACAGAATCATGCATACTTTTATCCCCAGGAAATGCGTTTTAGATTGTAAAATAAACTCATATTTCACTTTTGAAGTGAAACTTCTTTATAATCGTTGTGATTTGAAACCGGATGCAACGGAAATGGAAATAAGATAGGCTTACCTGTCGGGTAAGCCAATCTTAAACGCTAACAAGGTTAAGCAACTTTGCGCGACGCTAGTACTTGGATGGGTGACCGCCCGAACAAAATAGTATTTTTTTTGTTTTTTTTTTATTCTTCTTATTCTTTTGTCTATTTACTGAAGTTTAACTTATATCGTGTGTGAATCGCACACAAACCTTTTTTTTTTAATAACTCTTTTAATTTGTTGATATAAATTGTTTAAAGGAATTACAGAAGACTTTACTCCAGTAATGCCCTGCAAGTATCCCCTGCTAAGAGAATGGGCTGACTGTGTTGTTTTTATAAGATCAGAGGTATTTGTATTAGCATTTGACATACATTATAAGCAATTATATTTGTGTAAGAAATACGGCTCTCGTAAATAAATAGTTGAGTATCATGTGAATGGGCATAATGTATTTTTCAGTACATTTAAAATTTATTGAAAAACTAGCGCATATTTTTCATAAAAACACTAGCAGCTTTCAAAAAGATACTTAATAAATCCGTCCGATTTGCAGTTATTGAAAACGTATTTAAAATAAATATGATTCGCTATATGGATTTTCCGACATACGGAAATTTTTGGCAATAAAAACATATCGGGATTACTGAACGCCTACGGTGAGCCGAGGGGTTTGGAGTATAGTACGGATGTTGTTACTATATCAAATCTTGTAAACATTTGAAAGACAGGTGTGAAAGGAAATCAATATATAATATTAAGAAATCAATTTGCAAAAGTTGCATTGGCGTTTAATATCACGTGCCATTACTCAATCTTCTTAATAAAGAAGAAAGAATATTGTATAAAATTCAAACAAAAATGTGCAAGAGTTTCTAATCACTTCTTTGCAATAGTGTAAAAAACCGAAGAAACCAAATTACCAAAATTAAAAAAACCAAATTGTATATTGTATCATATCGATTTTAATTTTGAAAAGGGCTTACGCTTCGTGTATTTAGTATACAACACCGTAATCGTGTACATTCTAATTTCTTTCTCAGCGCTCTACTCCGAAATCAGTAAATTTTACAGAAAAACGCTTTTTTCATTATTTTTACGACTTTTTTTCTTGATTTTTTGACCTTTATAACTTTGAAGCAGTCACGATATCAGTGCTTCAACATAACTTAATTCAGCTATGTAGGAATTTATCTGGATTACTGGAATATATCGTTAACTGGTAACAAACATTGTCGCTGGTGTTGTAGATTTTTATACTGTTCATTTTCAAAATTTTAATTTTATCTTATTATCCTAACTATCATATCTACAGTAATAACACAATAAAGTAATATGAGGGTAGGTACTGTTTTACTTTTCTCGTTTATTGCGAATAACGATCATAAAATTGATCATGGATTTTATTTAATTACGCTGAATGACTATTTTACGGCATACAGTAATGAAAATAGAAATATTGGTACCTGTAGTCTCCATGGTCATGGAATTTATCAAATTCTGGTCGAATTTATCAATTTTATTGCATTTCCTTTACGAAATATTCCGCGTTTGTTATTGTTAAACACTTTCCAATGTTTTGCTAAAAGAAAACCTCTAAAAAACTCAATAATTCACTAAAAACTTGTGACGTGTGACCTTCACGGCACTAAATTACTTTATTGCTGTTTACACATTGGTCGACTTAAATATAAGACATAGTTTTTGGATTGTGTATGCATGTTTCACAATGTGGATGGACCCTGTTGGGCGTTACAGCAGTTACACATTATGACAGTTTTACGTTTGCTACGGCACCGGGCAGGAGACAATAGCGATGTCTGTGTAGTAGTGATGACTAATTATTTTTTAATTTATTGTTTGAAGTTTCCATATAAGTGTGTTACGTGTGCTGTTGATTGTAAATAAAATAATCGCCTTCATTTTTATAATGTTAGATAAGCCTTTGTTTGACCACAATCTCACCTGATGTAAAGAAGACCTATAATGTAGATGGCTTCTCCGGGCCACATTACGAAACACGAAAAAATCGCTTCACGCACTGGCCCAGCCCGGAGGGTGGTGACTAGCCGCGGCCAAAGCCTACCAGGGACTGTTCTTAGCACGTTCTTAGCTTACATTCAGAGGGTTACAACTAACGGACGTGAACAGAAAACCTCCAAAACAGAAAAACCTTCTCTAATAATAATAAAGATAAATATTAATGATTCCAAATACGCACGTGGTGTTACTGATTTTCGAAAGGTATTTTAATAAGCGCGCCCTTACCGCATAGAACTTACCTTCTAGGTGGTTTAAGTTATACTAAACAAACTGAATAGTAGCTCGTTTCTTCTCGAATTTTCAC
The DNA here is from genome assembly GCA_929108375.1 of Gymnoscelis rufifasciata. Taxonomy (NCBI): domain Eukaryota; kingdom Metazoa; phylum Arthropoda; class Insecta; order Lepidoptera; family Geometridae; genus Gymnoscelis; species Gymnoscelis rufifasciata. The sequence goes on from OV815320.1 coordinate 4,829,609, forward strand.
TAATCGCATGTCTCTAGACACAAGACAAAGTTATCGTTAAACATCTGTGTAGAATGAATTCCTTGAAACGTCTCTCTTGCACATCGCAGTTACTCGTCGTAGACAGCTAATTCAGTTGTCCAACCTTCCCATGTTGAGAGCTAGCTCTAATCCAACTTCCATAACTAAACTTCATCCACCGACGCTGCCGCGCTTTCAACTCCGGAACTCTGGATTCCATAACGAGAGTATCATTCAATTAACATTACACCGCATTAGGTGGACTCGAATGTCTTTATACATAGCGGAGTTTGTTTTGCCAAAGCGGGGTAAACAGCGATGCGCCGAACTAAAGCGAATTTGCATGTTGACTCACAAGCGCTCGCTGTGTAGCTGTGCTTCATTGAAATAACTTTCCCAAATACCGCATAGCAAATATTATCGGGCGTGCGGTACTTTGTAAGCAAGAAAGGGACGTGACAAAATATAGATCTGTGTGGAGTCTTCTCGGATTGTTTGCAAATATCTGGGGTAAGCGCTGATCCAGGAAAATCTGATTGAACTTCGGAAAAATATGCATGGCTTCGTTAGCATAATCTGCTTTGAACTTGTGTTTTCAGTTATGAATATATTTGGCCTAGTTTCGAATTTGGGGATGACAAATTACTATGACGAACTGAATTTCATTATGAAATTACTTACCAACGTTTCGATGGAATTTGCCTTAAATTAGCTTGTGTTAATAATGTTAATACCTAATTGCAAAAGGCTTATTTTGCCTAATAAGCTGTCTGCACAATAATAAGAGATAATAGATTGATTTGCATTTGGTTCAGATGGTGTAAAAGTTTTTGTATTCTAGAATAATAGCTAACGAATATACATACAATATACTCTACAGTTTACCTTATGGTAAGCGGTTCCTAACTAAGGTACCTACATTGTCTGAAAGACTGCTGAAACAAAGACTGCTGAAGTACGCACTTGTATTAATCTAACTAATTATTCATTAGTTAGATTGACCAATTTAACTCGAAAGTGAATTGACGAGCAGCATATTTTGTAAATTCTCCAGAAAGCGCAAGTATTTATCGAGATTGGAAGCTTGTAATCCAAGTTTGCAACTACTCAAAGCTCCATCTCAGTGTATATGCGTCAAAAACACAATTTCAAAGGAGTATGAAGCGATGGCAAACAAGATAATCCACTTTCAAGAGATTGCTTATGTTATTATAGCTTCAGGCAGGCTAAGTTTACATTTAAAGGCTGGGTAAGATAGAGTAAGATTTTTGAACAAAAAAACTTCATTTGATTTCCAATTTTCCTTCAAGTTTGACAGAGATAAATAAAAATAAATAAATAACAAAGAACAATACATTAAGAAAATAAAAAATAAACCTAGTATTCGTAATGGGCGGTCTTATTATTATTATTCAGAGAAATTTCTTCTAGACAACCGAGAGTGAAAAATTACGAAACGTAATAGACGGTGACGGTTTGAGTTGTTCTTTTTCACTCTTGTCTCTACTATTCACTCTAATATCTTAAACGTAAGATAGTAATTCCATTCTTAGCGTAAATAGCCAGAATAGAAAAATAAAATCGGGCCTAAAATGTCTTTACTCGGAATCGGATATTTAAAAAGTGTCTCTATACAGGGTCCTACATGAAATAGAATGGATTGGGATAAAAAAAAAAATGTATTGGTTTTTTTCTAACTGACTGTAACTTTTACCAAAATCTGTGAATTCAGAATATCTTGAACTTTATTTATAGACTCCTAAGAACGTTTCTTAGGTAACTACAACGGTTAATCTACCTAGGAGTAAGGACCTGGTCCCTTCTCAAAAGCCACCCTGTTTAGAGATACTATTCAATATATGTAATGGACTCAGTCTTCACTAATTAAATTACGTCCAATGTAAAATTTACACATTTTACATTGGACGTAATTTAATTATAATAGGTTTTCTTAAGAGTTGAAAAAGCTAGTGGGAAGTTTTTCTACCTGCCAACCTGTGATGTTTTATGTTTCGATTAAGACTCAGTTATACTAAGTTATGGGAAAATAACTTTTTATAAATGAAAAACAGTTCCCTTCCAAAAACTTTGCCCGCCTTTCAGTAGATTTCACATTAGTCGCGTTAACGTGGTATAATCCAGCGGTAAATAATAGCCTACGCTTGCACTCAACTATCTATGCAAATTAAAAAAAAATGGTTGGTTAGGATATTATATTTTGAAAGTTTCTGTTAAGGCATGGACGTCGGACGCTGCGCATGCCGATCCGTGATCTCAATGTCACAAGAGCCCCAACTTACCTTTTCACAGAAATATAAATTATGAGTTAATTCTACCTCGCCAAATTTCTCTACCGTAAGGGATGTAGTGTTTGGTACTACGACAAACGGGCGGCTAAGTGGTCATTCAGTTTTAGGGGGGTTTCAACCTTTAAACAAAGGAGACCGTTTTAGAAAAGTTGATGTGCCTCTTTAGGAAATAACCTTTGACCTGCTACGAGAAAGACCGACTCGTAAGGATTCATTTTTAAGTAAGTATCCCTTTGAACCGTTTCATTTTAAGAGATTTTTCTTATCTGTCCAGATAAGGTAAAACAGAGAGAATAGAATGTTCGTCTTTTAGGCGTTATTTATATTTCAGATTCTTTGCCTATTTAATATGACGGTAGAAAAATATCTCGATTCAATTAGATTTTAAACAAGCCACGATGACTACAAAAAAAATTGGTAGTCTGTTTATTTCGTCTGTTAGCTTGTCCGAAAATACTCGATAGGTACATATTTCATAGCGTTTAAATTAAGTACAAATCGTACGAAATTGTTACGTCACGCAAAATGCACCGTATAGTCTTGTTTTTCGTAAGCACGAAATCATCTATAACTAACAACGTTTTTCTTCAAACAGAATTTAAATTATTTTAGAAGTAGATATTTTTTAACAATTTTCTAATATGGATTCTAATATGGGTCCATATTATAATTGTAGCTTGTATTGTTTAAACTAGCAAATCTATTTTTAAATTTTATGCAGAAAAAATTAAGACACATCCGTAAACTTCGCGCGCGATCCTGTGCAAATTTAAAAAGTGTGAAAATTTAAAAATAGTTTATCACTTATTAAAAATCATAAAAAAATCTAGCAAATCTAATTTTGTAGTATCTTACTTTCTATTATATTTTCGAGTATTCATAACAATAACAATACACACACCTTTAAAACAAACTAGCATAAAATTAAGCGCTTTACACTAGCTCATAGAATGGAAATGCTAAAGAACACACATAACTCATTCCGAAGTTTAGACAATGAGTCGTGTTCATCGCGGAAGTTGCGCAATAGCGACACTCACGAGCATCTGCGCCGGCGATTTAATTTGTGTTTCACTAGTTTGTTCCACTCAGCTTTACAGGAAATGAGAAGTTTTCACGCTCATTTAAGTCCTTTTTATACGTTGAGCACTCATTTGAGTCCTTATATACCATAATTATAACCATATTCAACTACAGGCAAGCCAGGCCTCTCTTACAAAATAATACTTATTTAGTGCCTTTTATATCTCGCGATTGACAAAATATTGTTTTTGTTTGACAAATATACGCTAAGAGTCAAGATACATATATACCCGTTGTTCGAGTAAAATATGTAATGCTGTTTACATAAGTAGGTACAGTATCACTGTAAAAATAAATCCTTTGAAGCTCATATTGCTGCAGGTAAATTTTCCTATAATTATAAAATAAAAAAAAGCATCAATGATTTTTGAAAATACATTTGCCTATTATTAGCAAAATGACTATTGAATGAATAATATTCTTATAGATATCAGCGTCACCGATGTTGATTTTTAAGCGTAATAAAAATTGTATCAAATCCAAGAAAGTCCGATTCGATTTTGCTGCCTGTAATCGTAAAACTAAGTCGTTTTCGATTGCGAAAACTTTGTAAGGCATAAAAGCGCTCGTAAACCGATGTCATTATTTATGGGCTCCAGGGGCTGTGTGTGCCTTAAAACGAGCACCTGTAATCTTTAACGGGCTCTGTCTGAAATTACGAGAGGAAGATTAGGGATGTAAAGCTGTCCATTACACAATTATCTTATCTGTTTAAGTTGTAAAAGTAAGCAAAATGTACCTTCATGAGGATGCTTAAGGAAGCTATTTGAGCGCTAAGTAAATTAAAAACACATGCCGTGAGCTAAATTTATTGATAGTTACGTAAAAACCGAGTTCTCAAATAGTTGGCTGAAGGTCTTTGTGAATTTTAGTTACCAAATTATAAAAACAATAAAATATTATTAGAACATAATCAAAAAATCTTTGTAAGATACCACTTCAACATAACGTGCGTAATGGGCTTATTAATTATTTTTTATTCTAATAAGTTTGACTCTTTAAACCTATGAGTACTCTATAATTATGAAGCTCATGATATGAGTATAAACTGAACGAAAATATGATAAATAATTTAGAAACTTTAAAAAATAAAATACAAATCCGAAAACATTTTCGTGAGCCGTCAAGTCTATTATAAAATATCTCATACCAAACAGTAAGTTTTTTTTAAGCAATTATTGTAAGGCCTAGACAGTACCGAACAAAAACCTGCAAACGTCGAAAATCTAAAATATTGACTCCCTAACTCCTGCAATCTTCTTTGATCCGAACAATCAATTTCTCCGAAACACAAAAGCCGTGGAAACCGCCAGGAGATCCCGGGTAAGGCGGCGCACGCACGTCCCAAATTATCCGGGAACGTACAGACAGCCGCAGCTTTCCTCGCGGGATTTCCACAGGAGACCCGTGAAAATATCTGAATAGAGATTCAGAGCACCTACTCAAGAAACGGGTTTGGTAAAGGTGGTGTTAGAGCCTTTCCTGAACCGTTTCCAATTGATTATAACATTCTTGCTAGTGCTTTCTGCGACCGAACATGTTTTACCCGTTTCATTCCGTACTCTATGTTAAAAGGCCTAAGCGCATCGCTCGCGCAAAAACAAGATGAGATGTAAAAAACATTTGCTACAAACATTTTTGTACCAACCGTCAACATTGATATACATCTGAAAGTAGATAACAAACAAAAACTATTTTCGCCAAAAGTATTGTAAGTCCTAGACCGTACCAAATCCTGCAATCTGAAAACATTGACTCCTTATCTCCTGAAATCTTCTTTGATCCGAACAATTAATTTCTCCAAAGCACAAAAGCCGTTCGAACCGCCCGGAGTACCAAGATCAAAATTATCCAGACACAGTCGTAGATTTCCTTGCGGGATTTCTACCAGACACCCACCACATGGCAAATAATACAACACAAAATAATAAAACAAATAATAGCTCTATTCTATTATGATAGATTAAGTATCAACCTACCTATATGGAAACTAATAATACACCAACTTTTTATGAATCGGTATAATATACATATGTTTACCTACCTAGAGATCTAAATAAAGACTAGAGAAAGGAAAAATCTGCTAGAGTGGATTGTTATTATTAACTAAGATTGCTGTATTATGTTGTCATTCAAAGATGATGTCGGGCACACTCCATCTACAATAAATTTTCTTGATAAACTTTGACGTTATTCTACTATTTTCGATATTTCTAGCTCGTGATGAGGGGATCTTGGATATCTCCACTCAGTTAAGACATGGTTCAATGGCGAAGGATTTTGTTTTGAAAGTTGATCACAAACTTAAATCAACGTAAACATAACTTTGATTTAAATTTGTCAATAAAGAATCATGTTTATGGATCTAATTATAAAGGTAGTAGGTATATACATACAGTATTTTAATCAGTTTTAAAAACAATTTCGTTTGATTACAAGCTTCAAGAGCTTAGGAAAATCAAAACTTAGGGTTTTATGTAAGTAGGTACCTAATTTATTTTTCTAAGGTTGAGCAAAATATGAAAGTAATTAATTGTGCTTAGCATTGTGATCATTTTTAGACCCATGTATGTAAATGCTACATTAGCTCCGTTCTGACACTTTCAGCTGTGATTTCCGTTATGCAACGATGCAAAAAATTTGGTCTTTACCCATCTATTATTTTTTTTTTTTTTCTGAACGAAAAGTAATATAGTAAACAATAATCGGTGTGAGCTCCACGAATTAATCTAATTTACACGAACACAGCTGCTTTGGACTCCAAAATCTTAGTGAAAAACTTAGTTAACCTCCAAACACATCCAGAAGAGCAGTCTTTACCCTACTCCAACGGCACAATCATCGGGAAAACACTCACAAAAATCCAGGATATTGTTTAGATAACGGTTGTCATAACTGATTCACATTTCAAAAGCTGGATACTTTTACAAAATCGTGAGTACAACTTTTATTATTGACGAATACACAATCAGGCAAATAAAGCCGACTTTGGGGTAACAGCTGTTTTCTTCTGCGTTGACATTTCATTATGAACTGACAGTAGCATGACAATATCTTCGTTCAGAAATCGATTGAATGCTGACAATAATGTCAATATTGACAGAATAGTGTTGCTAGCTCTGGATATTTTTTTGCTAGTAGTAGCAGATTTTTAGAAAAATGTTAACACGTAAACAGCAAAAAATGTTCTCAAGAACCGATGTATGTACAGATATTATATCGGTAAGATATGATTTAAATAAATCTTTACGCCTCAATGAGCAACTTATGAAAGAACAACTAGACGGCGAGAAAGAGTTCACAATTTTATTGGAGCGGAATGAAAAATTAAAGATAGAATTAAGAGAATTAGAAAAAGAAAATATGAAATTGAAAAAAAACATAAACCACGATCATGATACATATTCGAATCAGTCTCATGATCATTCAGATTATGAAAAAATTATTCTTGAAAATAGAAAATTAGAGTATAATAGTAGCGAATAGTGAAGCAACGTTAATATTTGTTTTGTTCAGATTCGCCCTTGCTTTCGCAATAATAATCTGATACAGAGCTTCGTGGTAAAAGGTGTAGCAATTTCAACGGAATTCTTTGTTCCCGTAACAAGTTCGTTCGGTCTACGGGTAGTTAGTTCGCTTCAATTGAAAGTTCTGGTCCGCAATTTCCGTCAAGCGCCATAGAAATTAAGACAGTTGCCTCGTTCCTTAGTTTTTTTTTCTGTATAAAGTTGTTTTTGTCCGGCACCTGCTTAAAGTTTGCGGTAGAACGAGTCTGACTTTACTCGGCGATAAGAAATTAATAGCTGTTGAAAAGTGGAAATATTGCAGAACAATTTTAAGGAACATTCTTTCAAGGTTTTTTAGATTATTTATGTTTACTTTGAAAGATTAAATATAAAGTTTTGAATTGTGCATATTCGATTGTGTTGTCGAAAGCGGTAATCTCGAAGGCCAAACTTCTAAATCAAATTAAATGATTATTTGCAGAAAACATGTTTAACAAAAATAAAACCTATTTCTCTTATTCTGTAACTATTGCTTAGATTGCTCGAAAGTGATAAAATAGTCGGTTTCCGCGAACAAATCCATAAAATTATATCTACGTGACGTGAAAGCTAGGTATGAATATAATGATCGAGTCTTATTAACTAGGTACCTGTCATCAGAACAGTAAAATTGCGTGTAGCCTACAAGGTGAAATTTCAAGGAGTAATGTCAGAATTCAAGCTCAGCCCCGCCATTAGTGAAATGGCTCAACGTCGGATTCTTTTATCGTTAGCGTCTTGAAAAAACGGCAAATTTAAGAGAAACCCAGTTCCCCGGTAGTCTAGTTGTTATTTTACGGTTTGGATAAAATTTTAAGCTAGTCGAATAATGCACCACGAATAAGTTAAATAAATATTTCAGGACACAGATCACTCCAAACATACATAATGTATAGTTAATAATGAATACCAGTAGTTTCTTAGATAAGCGCGTTCGACAAAACCAAGAAAAAATCAAACAAACAAACTTTTCAGTATAACAACTAATCCATACTAATATAATAAATGCGATAGTCACTCTGTCTGTCTGTCTGTTCCTCTTTCACGCAAAAACAACTGAACCAATTTAAATTGAATTCGGTTTATAGATTTTAGAGCTTGAGAAAGGACAAAGGCTACTTTTTACCGTGGAGAAATGTCATTGCGCGGGAAAGTCCATTATAACGCGGGTAACACCGCGGGCAATATTAAATAATTCGCATAGTAACCTATTTTATTAATAAATGTTTGGTTGACTTTCTGGTTCACATACAAGCTATGTTTGTAGAGTTAAAAAATGGTTTTCTGTTCAAAAAAACAGGTTGAACATTTTAACAAGTATCCAGCATTAATTAATTTGAATATTAAATACGAGACGTCTACAACGGTGTTGTTTTCACAAAGTGGGTTTTTCTTTGTTCAATATACAGTGGATGTCGGCTTAATGATGTGCAAAAGCAACATTGATAACATTTGTAATATGATCTTTCCACGCTTTGTAAATTAAGATCTATTTAGAACAAGCCCAGTGCGACACATTCCGTGTCTGCAAAATTTTTGGGACAAATTATGAAGAAAAGATGGGGTAAATTATGGGATACATTATTTAAACGACATTATGATAGTTTTAATGAGTCATGTCTTTGATCATCCATCCTACTAATTCACATTAATAAATCAACAACCATTTATATAAAATATATATTTCCGGTTTATAGTCAAATATTTTATTTTTCTTTAGCCTATATATTGTCCCACTTCTGGGCAAAGGCCTCCCCCAAATCCCTCCAAAGTACTTAAATACCTTTTTTTAAATTATGTAGTTGATTGCTCGAAAAGTATTTTTATAGTGTTATATTTTCAATTTAAATATATAAATTGAAAATAACGTGCATGCAGGCTAAATACGTGTTCATTTAGGTACTATTTGAGATTTGACATGCAATAATTATTATTATGTATTTGATGGAAATACTTGTAAATTACATAATTTCATTTCATTTCCCTTCACATCTTGTATTCCTATTCCCGTATTTCTTTCTGCTTTTCCAAAAAGGCAATTGTGTTCAATATTTTAGCATTATCGTGTTTTTAACAGGCGGCACCTACTGAATAATGTAAGTAATATACCTAAATGAATGTAAGCCAGCTAGCCTGATACCCAGCGGGACACATCGCTGGCGCACATCCAACAATGGCTCAGCTATCAACCCGTCACGGCGATTTCATATCGCTTGGTGTCAACCAACTTTACTGCACTTTATTGAGGTACCTTCTATTAGACAATAGAGTGACGTTTTATCAGTTTGATTCGAATTTGATTAATGAACGAGCTTTCATAACGTCATTTCATGCATATGTATATCTAATATCGTCCCCGTAGAAGGAAAATTAAATAATTAACACATTTTGCGAAATCGACTTTATTGCATTTCTATAAAGTCAAATTCAATCTGCATCTTTCTGTCTTACTAACGTTTCGCTATCTTAATTTATCAAAAAGTTATCTTTGTTTAAAACTTGCAAGTCGGAACAGATGGAAAACTAAACTTCTCAGGATACACAAAAAAGTAGCGAATGAAAATTAAATAACGCAGCCAGAAATAGATAAGTGAAATCATTGATCACTTTGCGGCAGCATAAAGGCCATAACATCACTTATTTAGTTTTCCCTCGACAAATTTATGGTTCATCAGGAGCAAATGAAATAGGTAAAATGATATAAGGTAAGTTATTGAATTTTTGTGTGTTATGATTGTTGTTTAATAATAAAGTACAAATTAAATGAAATCATTTATTTAAATTGTCTACGAAGAGCTCTCTGGTTTTTTACAAATTTAGGACAAGTAGAACTAGATAAAGTACTTTGTCTAACTTGCCGAAGCACAAATCAAAAAGTAATTGAATTTAAATCGGTTATAAGAAAAGAATTTGGCGCGAAATGCTCAGGCGCCTCTATTTTTTGATGATCTCGTGTCTTGAACTACTGACGGACAGTATTTGTTATAGTGCAAGCATGATCGTAAACCGTTACGCATCTTTTTTGAAATAAGTTTCTACGTAATTGAGATTTAAATTACCTATGTGAGATTTCAGATTTCTAAAATGTACCAGTTGTACCGAGTCAAAATGCAAGAGTTGCAATAGCAGACAGTCGAGATTTATTTATTTATTCAACAACAATTGTTACTCTATCGTTACAGGATGTTTCCCAATGCAATAGAGTAACTCAAAATACATAATAATATAATATTATTAATTTCATTAAATTGCATGTACACAAAAGTATTTTCAGAAGGGATTACGATATCGTTCTTTCACCCCAAAAAAGATCAATGTGCCCTATGTAATCAATACTTTAGGACACCAAATCGTAATTAAGCCATCAAGAATGAATACATCGAACACGTTGCAAGAAAATACGCATTATTTAAGTCTAAAAATACAGACAAAAAGAGATTCGAACTAGATCCTACCTTCCTATGCGTGACAATGGATCTGCAGAGCTTGTTGCAAATTCCATCTGCCGCTCACAGCCTCATGTATTACTCTAGGAAGCTAAATCTTCACAACTTATCTGTGTAAGAATTTAAGCCTCCAAGGAACAATGCGATTTGTTTGATATGGACCGAGGTGAATGGGAAAAGAGGCAGCACAGAAATAGCTTCAGCCGTTAATACCTCTACATGGGTCAAAACCATCCAAGAAGAAGTGTCGAATGTCACACTCTATTCGCATACTTTTTCCGACCAAAACCGAAAATAATACATGTCTGCCAATTTTTTACATTTCGTTTAGTCAAACCCAAATTTGAGTGTAGTCGAGCATACCTTTAAAGTGACCATAGCTTTATGGAGGTAGAATCCATGCATAGCTCAATAGAAAAAAGATACACAAACGTGTACTCAGTAGATAATTGACTGGAAAGGTATCATGATCCGAGCGCGATCCACAAGGCATAACAAAAGTGTTCCCCATACAATGTTCATGAACTTACATTTAAAGACATGATGGACGTTAAGGAACAGGCGAACAAAATTATAAAAAACAGGAACATTTGTACCATCGGAGCAAAAGTTAACTGGTTCAAAACAAAAGGTTTTAGATATGAGAAAGAGTCTCCAAACATCATCAAATTCCGGTATGATTACGATGGCCCATATAAGTCACCTCTTATTCTTCAGGACGTATGACCAAGAGGGCAAAAAACGTCGAAATACCCCACATCACATTGCCCAACAGGTATGGCCAAATTGGCCAACTATGGCTTATGGAAATCATCTTCCAATCACGGAAGCAAAGAAAACAGACCTACTTAATCTATGCAAAACATAGTGCCCCATGAAAACATTTAATAGTAAATGCATGTGCAACAACAAAACAAAGTTAGTTCAATGGGATTACCGACTTATGCGGGAATATTAGAATTAGATGTTATTTTCTAGTTTGCTGTCTTTTCAATGAAAAGTTGTTCGTCATTTTAATGAAGCTAATGAGCCGATATCAATTTAAATTTAAGTAAGTAAGACTAAAGTAATAAAGCTACATAGTTAGTAGGACAGAACTTAAAGCCATTGAATCGATGTCAAGTTCAATTTGATTGAAGTGATTTTATAAAGATGAGACTGAATCAGAGTTGATTATTTTAAAGATTTGTTAATTAAAGTTTATGTACCCAAGTGCATTATTTTTAAATAATTTAATATTTTTTGTGAAATAGTATTAAGTTTTATAAGTAGTACCTAACGTACATTGATTTTATAAGTCTGACAGTGAAATATCGCTGTTTCAGGGTATTTTTTTATTCCTATGGTATCTCTTAATATAAAGAAATCACAAAGTACGAATAATTTGGTTTTCTTTTGCATTTTATTCAAATCAATAAGATGTTTTTTACAAATTATAAAGTAAACAAGAAGGCAGTTTATGATTTCATTGATGAAGGGAAATTAAATAAGGGCATTTACCGTATGCTTTTAAAGTTTCAGCGGAGAGTTTTGTCGAAGGAAAAATGAATAACTAGCATACACAATTAAATAACTGACATAAACAATCAAAACTCTGGCGAGGGAAAAATACATAGTTGCTTTTTTTTTTTTTTCTTATAAACCAATCACCTTAATCTTTTGTTTGTTTAATTATAACCTAGGCAAAGTTATAATCTTTAAAATATCAAAAAGTGGACGGTAAATTTATTTGGCAAAAAAAAGTTATCTGTATTTTTGTCGCAAAAAATCGGTAATTCGCGTTTTTCTCGCGATTTTGGTTTTGTCAGTTATTTAGTTTTCCTTCTACGGGGACGATATATAAAATTCTCGTGTCACAGTTTTCGTTGCCATACTCCTCCGAAACGGCTTGACCGATTTTGATGAAATTTTTTGTGCTTATCTATGAGAATCGGCCAACATCTATTTTTCATTTTGCAAAACAACGTTTGCTGGGGTCAGCTAGTTATCTATATACATATTATAAATTAAAGTTCCCACCGCGTCTATCTGTCTTTATGTTCGAGATAATCTTAAAAACTATTAAACGTATCTTTATACAGTTTCCTGCAATAGATAGAGTGGTTCAAGAGGAAGATATTCGTATCGAAACGAAGCCGAAAAGGGCCAGCTATATATATGTATCTATGTAGGAATAATGTTTAAATTTAGATACAATAAAATATTAAACTCAGATTAAATATTGACGAACGATTATAAGTCTAAAATTTTACACAGCAGAACATAAGAATAATATTTCAGAAATTTGATCTTTGCCTCCTTAGTAAACATAACATTAATTTCCGTTTTTTGTTTAATTATTTTCCTGTGAATAAAAATAGGCTTAACGGATATTATACAAACTTAAAAAACGGGCACTAAATCTTAACACAGATAATAATCGGTTGACGTTGAAGAAGGTAAGTTAAATACAGCTTAGTGTAAACGGAAGTTGACTGGATTTTATTTACGTTTTGGATTGCTTGATGTTGATTAAACCGTCTATAAATAACGTCTTAAATATCAATCTTAATTTATGAATCTCTCGAGATACTACAGGCACTCAAATAATTTGCGATGAGTGTTTGACGGCACGCTGTAATTTGAAAATACACATACACATTGTAAGAGATCCTGAGAGTAGATGCCTTTAAATTAAATTATTTCCGTTGTTTGAAGGGAGTAGAATTAAGATTTTTTATTTCGTCAACAATATTGACTTAGATTAAGAAATAATCTATTTAAAGATTTTTCGAGATATCATAATGGTGCAGCTACATTAGCGGCCTACGGCGAATATTTTTGATAGATGAAACGTTAAAAAAACTCCAATCACACGTATTCAATAATCGGGCAAAAACAAAAGGATACATTATTAATTTAAGATTAGATTAAGTAAACACGATTAGCTCACACAGCGTTGCAGTAACACAAAAAGGCCACATATTCGTGTCAACACGATGTGTGCGGCCGGGTACTTAGTTGCAACGGGAAGTATTCGGGTGACGACGATGTTTGGATATGCCCACAGCTTCAATTCCGTCACTGCAGAATATTGTTGCGCTCAAAGCGTTATAAATATTTGTCCGAAAATATAGACAGGAACAACGCATATACCCGTTCACGATGAATTAGCGAACCAATGCGTCACTTATCTTCGCCCGATTTGTAGTCGCAGCATAAAACATACAATTGCTCAACACCGTAAAAAGCCATAAAAAACATCAATGTCATAACAAAACTACAAATTAAACACGCGCGGTAGTCGTTTCGAAATAAGTCAGACACTCATTCTGAATCTCGTACACATTCTATAGCGATGATTTCGACACCTATAATTCCCGGATGTAAAATAGCCTAAACAACTTCAGAATTCATAAACTCTTGATGTCTAATGCTTATAGGTTATTTTGAAACCATACGAAAACTTCAGTTCTATAATGAAACAGCTTTACCACCCATTTGGCATTACCCGCATTTTATTACTAATCTTTCTGCGGGGTCAAAGTATTTACCTCGGCAAAATAAAAAAATAATAATCAAAATCGGTTCATAAACGACAAAATTATCCGCGGACATACATAAAAAAAATATATAGATGGTCTAATTGAGAAACCTCCTCCTTTTTTGAAGTCGATTAATAAAGATATATTTCCGGACAATCCATACAACAGCATCTAGCCCTGTCTATCAAGAAAAAAAAATCAAAAATCATTTATTTACATTAAGGTACACAAATATACAAGTTACAAAAAAGAAACGATGAGGGCGCAAAAGTTAAAAACTGCGTAGCGACCTCATCGCCCACCTCCATAAGATAATATTAATTGTAAGTTAAATAATTTTATAAAATAAGTAAAAACAATAAGTAGGTATAGTATTAGGATGGGAACAAACATAGGTATGAAACAAAAAAATTGGAACAAATGCAGAATCTATAGTAAAAAATAGAAATACTGAATTCCCATAAAAAGGGTAAAGAAGATAAAAAAGATAAATGCTTTAACTCGTTAAACTTTACAAATTATTATGTACGATGTGTGTATGTGTGTGTGTGTGTGTGTGCGTGTGCGTGCAATTGTGTGGGTGTGTGTGTATGGTTGTGTATGTGTGGTTTTGTGTATGCGTGGTTTTATGTGTGAGTGTTTGTGTATGTGTGGTTGTGTGTGTGACCTTGGGATAGTTTCCTGAAGACACCAGTCTCTAAAGAGTCTGGGCAACAGGAGACTTGGACATGTAAGGATTCTTTATTCATATATATGAGTTTGGGAGAGATATTTAACTAAATAAGATTTTTTAGAAGATTTTCCGTATCCTGGTAAGAAAGAGAGGAAAGCCATTTCCAGATTTTTATTTTGCATTTATAGTATGGAAGAGAATATATCGCACCTTCGGTAGAACAAGGGCCTAATTGCCATGTTTGTGATTTTACAGGAGAGACATTTTAAGTTTTTTTTGTGTTTAGAGTCAATTTATATTCTTATATTGACCTTGAGGTAAAATTTCCTCAGTGTGAAATATACCTTATAGTTTTGTGAATAATGGCATGCTCTCTGTAATGCTAAAATATTTATAGTTTTAATTATTTTCATATATATATAAAACCTTACCTACACTTAGGCCTTTGTTCCACCAACATTCAAAGAAGAATAGTAATAATGTCCATTTATCTCTTTATTTTTATGGGATGTTTTTCAATAAAAATAACAATTACTTAACTTTTAAATTATTAACTATAAAAGTTTTATTATATTTATATAAAATATAGAGACGAAAACAAGACTATAGTATATTTTCACTCAGATTTAATGGCAATAGAACGTATCTGAGTGGAAAATTCTAACAAAATAAAAGTTTCTAAAATCAAAACAAGGAACAGTAATTACAGTCGCACTCAACGACGCCGACGTTATGACGGTATTTTTACTAAAGCTACCACTAAGTTTTTTTATCATTACAGATAAAAAAACTTAGTTAAACATATTAGTAGTTTAAGCAATCATTGACATCTCGGAGTGCGGCTGATAATAATGTACCTATTTATTCGAAAAGTGAGATCGTTCTCATCTTGATTAAAATTAAAAATAAACGTTTCAAAAATCTGCTATACACTACCTTACTGTACCTACTCATTCAAATATGGAATCATTTCGTATGTCATCTCTCTTCCGATCAGGGATTGGTGTACAGCACATTGAGCTTTAATACTTTTTTGTTACCGGTGTGGCTTTTCACATTAGCTTCTGTCCAGAAATCTGATTGATAGCTATATCGGTATTGGTACGTCTCTGAACTTTAAGTGAGCTTAATGACTTTTAGCTCAGATAGTTTTAAATTATTTCGATCAACGTCTTTGTTTAGGTTTAAATATTCACTTCAACCGACAGCGATTTCAGATCAAATAATGAATCAAAGTTCATGTCATTGGCAATAAAGCCGTTGCCTGTTTTTTTGGCGTTTCATAATAGGCTTCTGTATTCTGCTGGGCAGTAAATTGGTCCAGTTGTTCTTTTCAATTACAGAATGAACAGTCAGCTTTATTTTGCGTATGTCCTCCAATAAGGAACCTATGTGTAATGATTTGATTGCCGGTGTATTTATAGCGAAATAAAACATTACAAACACGAACCTGAATGAAAAAAAAGGAAATTTGTAATTATGACGACTAAATAATTAAATAAGTGTAGATTTTACGACTGCGAGATTGTTTATATTTTGGACATACAAAAGCACAACTGTTCGAACAACTTTGTACCACCAAATTATCTTCTAAGAAATGGGCACAAATAAAGAAAGTGAGACTTTGTTTCTCCAAAAATCTGAAATTAAAAGGGCATATTTACCATAACGACTTGTACGCTCCAGCTGACAAACACTCAGCTCGCTGACAGCGCCGCAACTGACCAATGTGATTTTGTCGCACCAATACGTTTGAAAAAACGCTTCAATGTGACAAAGGCACTGTCGCCCTCTGGCGAAATTAGATGGAATTGAACGAGTGTCTTTGTTCCTCCGGGTAAAAATACGTTTTAAAAGCACTTTGGCATACTTAAGTCATTTTTCGAAAATTTGGTAGTTCGGCCCTTGTTCTACCGAAGGTGCGATATATCAAGTGACTTATCTAGCTCTAGCTTGTAGTGTGGTAAAATTACACTATGAAGTTTTTGTCTAATTAATACAGTGTATCATAAAGACAAATCCTTATTCTTAGTATAGGATGCGTTGATAACAAGTCTTCTGTAGGTATATAAAGCGAGTGTACAAGGGGATACCATAAAACAACCAAGCGGAAAGTAAAAATTCCCGAAGTAGCCCACGGTTCAAGATATAAATTTTTCATCATAATCGGAAAATTGGTTGTTTAAAACTATGTTATAGAACTTATCTTCTATCCTACTAATATTATAAACGCGAGAGTTTGTTAGGTTGTAAGTAAGTGTATTTGTTGCTCTTATAAGCACAAACTACTGAATGGATTTTGATGAAACTTTACAATAACATAGATTTTACAGAATAACACATAAGCTTTTTATAGCGGCAAAATACCACATTTCGCGGGAAAATAATTATTGCGAGATGAAATAAATAAATAAAAAGTTTCTTTAATCAGACAGTTTGGTTGGCTAAGCCCGATTTGAATGGTATTTAAAACTAATTTCAGTAAAGGACTAAAGCTTCTTTTTACCTTAAATCAGTTTTTACGCTGGCAAAGCCGAGAGCGGAAAGCTAGTCTTGATATATTTTAGTTTAAATTTAATTAAAGTTAGTCAAGCAGGCAGGTACGGTACCTATCTATTACGGAGTATAGTCCTGAGGCAGTCCCAGCGAGCAAATGGCGACCTAGCCTCCGGCTGTTTGAATAAAGGCTTTTCTACCTTCTATCCATTTCGGATTTGTTTTCATGTAATTACTTTATTCCTTGCTGGGCGTTTTATATTTTTTTTTACTAAAATAAATATACGTTGTTTTTTAGAAAATTATTGGAAATCAGCTTGAACGTATTTCTGAATGATGGTAACATTTGATGGCTCATTTATTCAGATATTAACAATTGACATATTATACAAACAAAACACAAATTATTTTTGAAAAGAAGACAAATTCTTTGATGTTTTTATTAGAAATTTTACTATTTCTTTCGCGTGCCTGCCTACTCGCAACTTTTATTCGTGGTGTTTTTTTCGGTTTATAGCAGAATTAGTTAAATTAATACATTTTATATAATTAAATTCCTAGATCCTACCTCCGAGTGAAATTATATACCCCCTTATGTGTTTATTGTGTTGAAAGCTGCTTGTTATATTAAACAGGTACGTACAGGTACGGGCAAAAATGTCGCAGAACCGCAAATTGCCTAAGCCCTCGAATGTATTTACTATCCATTCCCAAAGCGACCTCGATCGCAGTGGATGTTGTGGTCCATTACATATTTCGCTGTCAACAGTCATATAAAAATTTACGCGAGAGCAGATAGTGCTGTTTACACCCGAGGGGCCAATAGTCACTCATAATCTACGCTGGGTCCTTTCGCCATCTATAATGCAGCTGAGATAAAAATGCTTATATGTATCGGCTTTTATAGTATAAACATTATTATGATCCATACTAATATTATAAAGCTGAAGAGTGTTTTTTTGAACGCGCGAATCTTTTGAACTACTGGTCTGATTTTATAAATTATTTAAGGTTTAGGAAGGAATTAGGAAAATCTTTAAGAATTAATTAAGAATTTACAATAAATCGCTTACATGAGAAACCAACTTATAACTATATATTTTTACGTACAGTAGCGTGTAGATTTAATTTAAGGTGATCATCAACATAATGTAAAGTATGATGTTTATAAAATGTATTATAAATGACAACAACAGAATCAAAACAATGAAAGAAAAGCACGAAATTGCAATAACAAGTAAGTTTTCATTCTATTATTTCATTATGAGATAGTCCATTTATCAAAAAGGTTATAGTTACTGTTTAAAAAATAGGTATAAATAAGGGGAAATTATGTTGTTCCCGCGGGGAAAGCCATAAAATACGGCCAACGGCGTTGCGGGAAAAGATGATGACATTCGTTTTTTTTTTTTCATTTGCATGTGGTTTATTTAGGTCCTGCCCAAATTGGCCTTTTGGATTATCCACATTCGAAAGTTAAATAGTGGAACGCGTTGTTTAATAAATAAACAAAAAGTAAGTACGCCGCCGTAAATCAAATGCGAATGTAATATTAAACGTCTCATTCATTCTTGACAGTACAATACCATACTATTGTACGGTAATATAATACACCGGATTCTGAAAACTGACTTTACGTACCATACGCCTGCCCTTGTAGAATACTTCAGGGAGGTTCATTCATCAAGTGCGAAAACATTATTTTTTTATGTAAGGTACGACTTCACTTCAATCTATTATTTAATGGATGCCAGGCTTTATACATATACATACATATCTATCAAAGATTCAAGTTAACTTAGATCATTTTTTAAATAAAAACAGTAAGAGAACACAAAGCGGACGCACGTTCGACCCCCGCAATATAAACAACTTGATTTGATTACTGGAATCAGAACAACACTCGACCATTCAGTTCAGATTAACAAGATGGCCCCTAAATGGGCTATCGGCCGAAAACAATAACATTTCGCTTGTCGTATTTTTAATTAAATTGAAATATTCGTTCGTACTCAGACATTCATCTGAGGACAAAATACCGAGCAACAAAGGGATCCCAGATTAAATTTCCGGCGGGGTCCACTTCTGCCCTAAAATGCTCTTTAGTACCCCATTACAAAAGGATTCGTTGTAGCTCTAGAATATTAGAATACCTCTCATTTATTTGTTCAATGAGCACTTTTGTTGTCCACTTCGGCATTCCCGAACAGATGTCTTCTCCATGTGATAGAGGGTCGAGAAGAGCTTTCACTTCAATGGAGCGCACGCAAGCAGCACTTCGTAGTATTTCGTATTTTTGAGCACTAACATTTTTTTCTTAAACCAATGTGTGTTTCTATAAATCACATTATTCAGAGGAAGTAATAATAATTTATTTATTTTGCAAACGTAGCGAAAATTTCCCGTAACTTTGCTTGATTTTAAATGTATTTTACAGTGTTTGTAGTATATATAATATACTAATGTAGTATTTAAGTGTACTGCAAAAATAATGCATGTTGTTGGTAAAAAGTAGCCTAACTTAACTCAATCTATCTTCACACCACATACATATTTATTTATGTTGTTAATGTGTTTCTATTTACAATAAAAAAAATGAATTAACTTATACAGGGATTTTATAAGATACATTTATTGTTTGTCACTAAGGTATAATTAATATTAAATTTTCGCGTTCGGAACGAAATTGCGAAGGTTAAAGACTATTATTTTAATACTTACAAATATATTTGTGAATTGCATGTTATAAAGGTGTTTTGTATTGTTTGTTGCTATGTAAACGCTTCCTTACTCTTTCAGTAAAGAGCAATGCGTACGTGTATTAAAAAATAATAATATTAATAAGCAAAAAAGGTAGGGACGCTTTCTTCTATCATGTTGATGTTTTAAATAAAATAAACTCTATATATACCAACCTTCACCCAATCGGTTCTGCGGTTAGAGCGTGTTACGTCACAGTCAGTCGAGGCACAGATACCGATAGACATAGTGATCCTACCTATAAAAATACTACGCTATCCATGAAACACAGAGCGATGCGGGCGCCACACAAGTTGGAACCAGAAAAAAAAGTACCTAAACCTACCGTTTTTTTTAAATCAGTTTATTTATTTAAACAGAGTTTTGTTTACATGTAACCCCTATAGACTAGATGACTTAAGTTGTGTACCCTACCGTTCGTTGCGTAGAATAGAAATCACCGAGACGGAGATATCTGCAGTTACAAAATCTGTTTCCCCGGCAGGAACAACCTTCAAACTCTTGGATTTAAATGGACCTTAACCAATGAAGACATCTAATCAAGGCGCTATTTTCTAACGCTGCATGACTATAGAAATCCAGTCCATTTTCTACGTCAGCGTCACAAACTCATAAGAAACGCAATATATCCGCATTACACACGGCTCGCGAGCGAGACTGATGCTCAGCGAAAATTCAATTGGACTATTCGCAAGTTTCCTGGCCCTATCGCCAGAGCCCTTTTATTACTGAAGCAATATCCTCCTTGGAACGAGGGTGTTACACACAACAGGGTTATTTGGGCACACTAGCGCTTCCTTAACTACCACTAAACACTTTCAGATGTGGCAAAAGTGTTTTTTTTTAACTACGCGAGAACCATGTGTGGAAAGATAATTTTAATCCGAACTAGAAAATACATCTAAAAATACAAATAAAAAAATTAATGAATAAATCTATTTAATACAACGAAAAAGTTTTAAGGTTAATTAATTCTTAAATCGAACACGATTTAATTAATTCTTACTTTGATTCAGCGCATATCTGATTACAATTCTATATTGACTAGCAAATAGTATATTATATCAATTTAATACAATAATAACATATAAATGAATCCTTATTTGCAATTTTCCATTAAAGCAAAATTTAAGCTAACGAATATAATAATTATTTTGGACTGTTATTCAAATAACTTTATTAGTCCAAGGGCACATTCCGCTTTGAAGCCCTAAATTGTTATTGGCATAATTAAGTAAAAGTGATATGGCGGGTTAGATTAGTACCGTTGGTAAATACTTAGTTTTCATGGTTATATTGTACAGATAAACTTCCGTAATGTACTTTGGGTATTAAAATAGCCTTTCTTATGAATAAAATCTTTGGCCGCAGTTTTCTTTGCATGAAGAATTTTTTTTTAAAAATGCCCAACAAGTGAAAAGGGCAGTGTTAAGCGCTCATTACAAAGTACACTCAATTGAGACGATTTAAGGAACAAGACATTGTATTCGAGTCTGAAGTACTAATGAGAACAAGTAAAAGTTTCAAGTCCAGCAATAAAATTGTCGTTACGGCATTACATCAGGGCGTAATGTAATGAGAGCAGAGGAAGCCCCGAGTAGTATTTATAAACAAAGCGTCCGCCCCTTATTATACTAATCCCTTCGATGGATTCCAGCGAACTCAGATTAAGGAGAAAACTTCCATTTTTCCTTCTCGTATCTTCCAGCGTTTTAAAACGTTGTTTGATCGCTGATAAGTTGTGAAACATTTCTTTTTAGACTCTTTGTTTTTCGACTTGGTTCGTTGTTTATTAAAAGTAAACAACCCATGAACTCGCGAGCTTAAAGTAACTTTACGGTGCTCAAATTTTGCTCAGTTATGTGGTAAAAATTTTGGTTAGCCATAGGCAGTTTTCTGTGATACCAATGTAAGAAGCTTATGTGAGTAATCTTGGTGATGTTCACATTAGGATTTTGCGCACGAAAGTTGTTGGTTTTCTGGTTTTTCGCTTAAAAATTCATTGGAAGTATCTACTTAACTAGTAATTTGTGAGCCAGTACAATACAAGGTGTGTCCACATCAACAATTCAACTAATTCCTTTCGATTCGTTGCTCACCTAAATTAGTATAACTCTATTAATTATACTAATTTATGCAAAAGTGTAGTATGAGCATGAAGTACATTATTAGCTCAGTAATATTCCGCAATGATTCAGGCTACAGTTCTAATACTAACAATGCTAGTACGATATTCGGAACAAAATTAAACGGTTTGTGTCGAGTTCCCGTCATCAAGTTGGGTTCGTTCCGACTGAAAACTAATGCAATAAAAGAGAAAAGCCAATTCGTGGGATTTCAGATAAAGTTACGTGAGGTCGCTACGAAAATCCATGCTTGCTAATTCCTAACCAACTTTGGTATGGTCGGTGTACTCGTAGTAGGTAAGTAAAAACTACATGACGTTTGTGCAAAAATATAATTCGAAAAAACTTTTCAAAAAAATCTTTAAAATTGACGACGATGTCATTCATTATGTGACCTCGAAAAAATACGTAATCGGTTCATTAATGGACTTTAGAGTAAAGGTAGATATGGCCACAGAATACACTAACTACACTGACATACAGACACAAGTCAGGTGGAAAGACGAGGGTAGAATTTATAAATTTATATGTACCTAAGTATTACCGTAGTACCTACCTAACTAAAGTAAGGGCCATATTGTAAATACGGTACTAACATTGGCCAATCTATTGAAAAAACTCTACAATTATTACTGACCCATAATAATTGTATTACCTACTGTTATTGTTTTTATTTACTGTTTGTTGGTTTAAAATTTTATATATTAGCGTGATATGGACATTTTATGAGAAGGGATAAAAGTCATGGGACGAGAAAAGCGGTAGATATGAATGTAGATGCATATGGTGGTAAGAGGTAGGCCGAAGACAAGATGGATGGACTGTGTGAAGATGACATTTGTAAGAAAAGGGTGAGTGTGGAGATGATAGGTGTTAGAGAGAAATGGAAGTTAAATACATGTTGTGCCGACCCCACGTAATGTGGGATAAGGTCAGGATGATGATGATAATGATATGGGCACAAATATGTGTCGTTATTTGTAGCAAATTCAGTAATTTTCGGCCTTAACACTCAATATCCCTGCAGATACTCAAAGTAAAGTGGTGAAAGAGTTGTTATTTTCAACAGCCGCATAGAATGCGGGCTCGAATGTGGGTGCGCCGATTAGTTCGCCCACTGACCTTGTTCTAATGCTATTCAAGTTGAATTTGTTAGTAGATCTCCCTAGTTTGTTTTGGGTATCTGATAATCTGGGTTCCAAAGCTGGGCACTAGTCGAGGCAGGTTAAATGGAGCACATGAGTGCTAGATGGATCGATAAATTCTTTTACAGTACATTAGTCAATGCCCGCAACTCGGGGAACATTATCTGTAGAAAGTCAACTGATTTATGGCCTTGGCACTACGAGTGTACCTCGTTATCTAACGCTCAATTTGCAAAGGCAAGTGATTGTCAGATTTACTTATCTACACATAATTTGTACAAACGTATCTTTCATACGGCAATCTATTCGTTTCCGCTACAAGATTTCAAAAGAATTTCAACAGTTGTCAATTACTATATTTAAAAATAAAAAAATGTAAACAACAATCTTTGTAAAAAGCTTATTTTAAAATATCGAATTACCTTTACGACAAAATTGCTAGGGGCGGAAACTGCTCCAACAACAAATTAAAAAAGACTTACAAATAATTATTGTAAAATATCTGAACAAAAATGAGCTAGAGAGTTTAAAATCGCTTATTTGCTCTCGTGTAAAAAAAAAGTGACCAGATACGATAAAAATAAAATATTTTTTTTATAATTTATATGATTATATCGATATACTTAATATGTCTATGCACATGCACATACTCATGTGCATGTGTTTTGTATTACATATTTGTCGTTTTAAGGATTTGCAAAATCAAACAATGGAAATAAATAATTTTGTATCTCGTATAAAAAGAACTGGTTCAAACTTCACTGAGACTGTAGTGATAAATAAATAATATTTTTCGCATTTATTTATTATTGTATTTAAATAAATACTTATAGAGAGATTATAAATTTTATGAATAGGTAAATAAAATAATAATTATTATGCACAATACTGAAACATCCATACTCGAAATCTGAATTTGTAGATCAAAGTTCATAAACGAACTGTTAACTGGCTGAAAATTTTGTACAGAACCAAATAAACCATAAGTGAAATATTGATGTGGCAATTCTAAATTATTTCCCGCTTGTTCCATTGGCAATAAAATTATCAAAGGCAGATTGCATAACGAAAGATAAAAGATCACAAAAGCGAGGTTTATTTTGCATCGCTGTGATGAAACTGCACTTTTTACGATCACTGTTTCCGGAAACAGGATTGCTGTAACAATGCAAGAAACTAGATCATTCTGGATTTTTATACTTTCATTGATTCTTTGATTGGGGTTTTAACTTTATTAATTGCCTTTTGGTATACTTAACCTTTATTTTTCATTTGTTACGGTTTAGTTGTCTGGAAGAAATTGCTATCAGCGATAAGGCCGCCTGTTGTACTTGTTATTTATTTGGTGTTTTCTTTTCTTCTATGTTTTGTGTGTAAGTGTTAATTCACATAACATTTTCATAAAATGTCATGTTGCTATAATAATATCCGGAATATTTATTCCTTTATAAATAGGCTATTTAAAAGTTTTTTTTTTGTAATTGATACTGTATTACTGATACTACCTACCAATCAAACTAACAAAGTCTCGTAATTATAGTTCTTATACGAGTGGATGTCTTATGATTTTGTTATTAATACGAGTATAATTTAGACTGTACGTCAAACAACGTCAAAGGAGTTGTGTTGAATGAATACGATTCCGATATATTAAAATAAGATTTTGGCTAAGCTAAGGCTAGGCTGTTTTTGATTTAATTGAGACATGAAACGTTTTCCAAAAAAGTAAATATTTAGCAACTTTCTATTTAACATTATGTATCTTAGTACAATTTTAAATATTTGACGTATATAGTACATTCGAGTTTTTAATAAAAAAACATATAATAATGGTTCATTACAAAGCGCCGATTCAATTACAATAATCGAACTTCCAAATATGATATGCCTAAAGAAAGTATCGCTTCCTACTAATAGAAGACAATACAATATTCAAAACACGCCCGAAAAGATTACTTCGAAATAGATAAAGGACATTAACTGTCTATTCCCAAAGTGCACTCTCCATTCAAATGCAACGAGATTTGGAAGGCGTCCATGGAGCGCCATCCGGGCTAACGCCATTACGCAGAACCCAGCGCAACCTGATCCCTACAGCCTCCAAAAACACGCTTGTTCAGAACCTTGTTTTAACTCCTGTAGGGTCTATATAGCCTGGACGCGTTATACCTGGGGAGCTGTGATGAGCCAACTCGCAGTAACTGCACTATATTGCTGGTAGTTACGCCTGGCCTAGGTCTTGCGATATAGAAAAAAATAATATATCTGCTTTACGTTTTACTTTTTACTATATCAATACTATTATATTAAATAATAACGTAATGATGATAAAGTGTCATGTGTATCGTATTAACTGGTATTATATAAATATTCGGTCAAAGCTAGCTTAGCCTATTGGACTGTACAGTATAGATATAATGATATCAATATTGTGCATTATTGTAACGAACTTATTATTAGCAAATGTAAATACAGGTATATCGAAAGAAATTTTATATTAATTAAATCCAAAAATTGAAGAAATATGAAGAGATACAAGGATATCGAATTTTTTTATTGATTATCAAAATACACAAATTAGGAATTCATTTCTTTAAAATAATATCGTCCCAATGTTATTAAATCAAACAGTAAAATTACTTAAGACGGCTCAGCGGTGGACTCAATGATGGCTGCCATTTTGTATAGCATACTCGAAAGCATTCACAAATTTCCCTTTAGCGCACACATTTTAGACATATATAGCGTAAATATTACTAATTGGGAATCGATACCTGTTTTTGAATGAAACCCAATACAGATTGGTATTTTGCGTTAATAAATTAATTGAGAAATTTGTGAATGAGTGAAATTTTCGTAATCGTAGACTGTACCAATTAGCGGCTGCGAGTAGATATTTTTGTTCCAGATTTTCGCAAAGGATGAGAGCTTTTTAATGAGCCCAAGTAGCTCGGCAATAACTTTAAATATTAAATTAAAAAAGCGATCTCTTCAATATTGAGTGTTTTCATGGTTCCTGATGGTTCCGAATATAAAATCTTCAGTTATTAATACTTTATTCTTACTTCTCATCGTTACACTCCTTACCTACTCTAAGAAGAACATTTTGTTTACGAGCTGAAGCTCTATGTTCCAACAGATTTTTTGTTTGTAACGATATTATCTTATTTGCCCCTGGTTTCTCAAAGCTGTTTTACGTTTTGATATCATTTACGGTTTTTTTACGTATAATATTCATTATTTTTAATCTTACCGAATTAACAGCAGCCATTGCGACCCCGCTTTTCCGTATTCAGTGTTACCCGGACATTCTGAAAAAAGAAACAATATAAATTTAGAAATATATATATTGCTCATTGCTATTCTGTTATAATATTGTTTGTAAAAGATATTATTTTTCCAAAAGACCGTGACTTTTATTCCCAAATTAATTAATTTATCAGAAGCAATCAGAATTTCTGCAACCGAATTAGACATCAAAGCCGTAAAACATTCGGAACTTGTCCATTCAACGTAAATGCGAAAGAGAACGTAAATGTCAATCGTAAAATTTGTCCGACCCGTAATTTATGTCACATTAAATAAAACGCTTTCAAGACTCTTGTAATTCCCTCTTAGTGGGTACAGAGAATTTAATACTACTAAGTATATTGTTAGAATGAACACCTTCGTTGCGAAATGTTACCCTGTATCTTACGTTTCCACTGCTGGGACACCGGGACTTCTCTCTTGAGAGCGAGGTGAATTAGGGCCTTATCTCGTCAAGCCTGTTAAGTTCATGAAAATATCAATAAATCAGTTTTTATGATGAAAACTTTCAGCGATCTTGTCAGTTTTGACTGATTTGAAGCAATTTGGATAAAAAATCTACTGACCCACTAACAATTTTTTTTTAAGTTTGTATTTTATAGCATTGCCATGAAATTTGAAAATAACGAAAAGAAATGGGAACGATTGACGCTCAGTTGTTTACATTAAAAAAATGCTAGTTATTTGAAATCCGTTTCAATTCTTTGACGTAGGTACCTACTAAAGAAAATATTAAAGTTATGGATACTAAGCATGTGGGTTCAAATAAGTAGCTATCGCCGTAGAACCTACTCGACATTCGATTTAATGAATTACATAATTATTTCATACAAAGGTTAATTTAGATTTTAATAACAAGGATCAAGTCAAAGTCACAACGTTTATTTGCTTAATGAAACTCTATTACGCAACTTAAAACTATTTTACACAACTTATTAAACGCAATAAGAGGCACCTTTCAAAGTGCTTGTAATTATTTTAAACACAGTTTAACAATAAACATAATTTTCTAAGCAAACAATAATCAAACGTTTAATTATTTTCAGAATCATAAGTATCATTATGATATGATATTACCCCGACACTCGATTGGTACAATTTAGTTTTTGTATGGCTGCATATTTAACCAAACGTACACACATTTTGTGTTCCTAATTAATTAAGGTTTGCCAACCTTTTCCTACAAAGCAAATCTAAAGTAGTTCTAAGTAATTAGTCTCGGTTTATCTAAAAGCAATATCGTAAAATGTCTGAAAGCGGGTCGCCCTTGTTGACATTTTGCTTATGCTCTGACTCAGCTTAATGCAGTCGTGGCCAGACCCAACAGCGCACTACGCCTTATAGATCGGGAGTCTAGGCTACATTTAGACCTAGACTACGTATTTATACCTACATTATATAAGAAAAGGTCTTGCCATAAATACAATTATTTCATTTCTGTAATCGATTATCGATTTGGGTAGCAATAAAAACAAAGACATAAAAAGTAAAAAAAAATGCAAATACTAACCTGGCGCAACGTAACTTAACTTTATAAAAATTACATTAGTTTTATGGGAATGATTTTATTTATTATGTAGATACTGTTATAGCGGCAACAAAAATACATCATCTCTCAAAATTTCAACCTATCACGGTTCTTGAGAAACAGCCTGGTGTCAGACGGACAGACAGACGACGAAGCATCAGTAACATACGAGTCTCGTTCCACGCTTTGGGTACGGAACCCTAAAAACATCAATAAATCACGTCCTTATTTCTTACTTTCAATCAGCTCCTCATCTATGCTATTACACGGTGGCAGCCCATGCGTGCAAGCAAATGTATACCAAAAGCCCACAAGCAATAGTATTGAAATCCTTTGGAGCTGATTCGAGATCCGTCTCGAATAGAATAGTCGTTCACAGTCACTGGGGCAAACGTCCAAGTCCATTAATAAAATTGAATCAGACGGACATTCCGAAGCACAATATATGCACGTGTGGGGATAAATAAGAGTATTGAGAAACTAATACTCGTAGGAAGGACTGAGACGATCATAGAACGTTCCTGATATTATAATCACTGTTTCGTAATAATTAAACCGAGTTGATATGACAATAAATAATAATGGGTCCGTCAATTACGAGTAGTTTACTTAATTTTTCTTTTTTCATTCAATCGAAAATTCAAGACGATACAGCATTGAAGTTTCGCAGTCACAAGTCCTCACTCCGGATCTTATAAGGTCTATAATATCTTGGCACTATCTTTTTAAATTGATTAAGCAAAAAAAAGGTGTTTAGTATCTTTTGACGGCTAAGAGACGGACTAAACCGAATAACTATTTTTTACGTTGACATCATGCCTTTTTCTAACCAAATTATATATAATTTCATAACGGGATACCTAATTACCATGATTGTTTTTCTTTTTCGAGTTCTCCGATATTACGTAGTAATAATGACCATTATAGTTTCAAAAGTCTAATTACATAAGTAAGAAGGTGTAGTGAATCGCTGAAGGTACATTAATCAATCCATGAGATTAGTTCACTCAGACGTCCAATTCTGAACGTTATTCAATCACTTAACCAGATACAAAATTACTAGAACTACTTATTACACCATTATCAGTGGCGTATCTAGGTAACCGGGCCTTAGGGCTAAAAACTGTCTGCTTAACTGTTTTGGGGGTCCTCTGATGGATAGAATTTTGAGGGATAAAAACACAAATAACTGATAGATAATTTCCCCTTGTAGCTACGCCTTGACCATGTTATAACAAGGAGTGTAGCCCTGTATTTCAAATTTACTCTGAGACGACAAATAAATTAATAACTTCATAAGACCCGGGAGCGACAAACAAAGAGAAAACTCAAAAGAAAGAATAACAAGCTTGATGTTAGAGCTGTTAGCAATGTAAAGACTGGCAATGGTTGTGTAGTTTTAATTAAGAGAGACATTCTGCCTTTTACGACACTTTTAGTGGTCTGCGAAGCATCCTGCTGGCTCAGTTCTTAGTTCATTTTGACTCTACAACTTTTTACTCAAAGGGTAATAAACGCAGAAATTTTGTTTTTAAAGGGGAGTTTAACGCAATTTTATTAAATCACATACTATTTGTGTAGGTAGGTGTAGGTGTGTGTTCGATGGGTTGAAAATATAAATATACAAATTCCATGCACTTGGCCTAACTCGTAATTTGGGTGCTATTGGAAGTTATTTAACAGCCTAACGCTTCTAATTGAGATAGTGGAATCTCGAATTGTGGGGAATCCATCCATTCTGATTAAGGTAAGGTTTAAGTCTCAAGTCTATGTTTATAATCTAAAGTTTTCCACATGAATTGTTCAATGCAACGCACGACGGTACAAACAAACAGACAAACAGAAACGAAACAGAGACGCTTCGACGTTCGTTATTGTTCTAGCAGCCATTGTAGTGCTGATCTTACGGCTACTAGAACAGTAGCCGTAAGATCAGCACTAGCTGTTATACAAATTTAACAGTGTTTATTTTATTTGAGTCTGTTTGATTTGAACCTTAATAATTTCTGAGAAGTCAGATTTGGTCTGAGGTAGTTTAGTTAATCTATTAATTACGGTTCTTAGATACACAGAATTTTGTAAAAGTTGAAATACTCGATTTCCTCTAAGATATTTTAATTAACAGTTCTTAGAAAATTTGTAATTACATTTTCTCATTAGAACCTATTTTTAAACGACTTCATTGCTGTAATCATCAATCATTACTATCATAATACCTAAATAATGAAAATTTTGCTGTTTGGTGGGGCATGGTTTCTGTGATTGACTTTCCGAACTATTTTCATATTCTGAAAAGTATGTTACGCACGTACAAAAGGCTTACAATATGCAGAGCATACAAATACCATATGTAATTCCCCCAAAAACTGTGCCCGCTGTTTACCAAACACAAAGGCTACAGTAAATAAAATGCGAAGTTCAGTCACGTTTAGTGGGGCGCCAGCGAATAGTTGTTTTATGCCTGAAGTTACGACGATATGAAGACGCCCAGAAAGTCCAGAAACTATTGCAAAACGTGAAACTTTAACTTTAGGTACGTCAGAATTGCCTTTGAAACATTTCAACTGCTCGTTCTAAGGCTTTTATGTGTCTCATACGTGCGCTTTTGAATCTAATCTGGATTTTATTAAGGCTATACGGATGCCTTCAATAATTACTGGGTGAAAATTGGCGCTCGTACTCGGTACGAATACGGCATAATTAAACTAAAGTAACTCTAATTTAGTTTTATAAACTTATATTTTATACTATTAACCCAATTCTGAAGCAATGGTTAACTGACTTGTATATTTTTTTTAATTTCATCATAGCAGCGTAAGTCATAGCCACAAATTTATTTGTAACTTACCGGTTAAACTGTTTAAAAAGACTCATACACATGAAATACTCTCACCATAATTTGTAGTAACAATCTTTAGCAGTTTTAAAACATTTCTATAGATTTAGATTGTAAAGAAAATCCTTTTCCAAACATCCCATGATAATAATAATAATGATGTGACGGTCGATACGGACTACCAACAATGAAGGTAGGCGGGGGCTAAAATTCATCTATTATCATTTTGTAAGCACTGCCAAGCCTGGACGATATGATTGATGGGATGTCTCGCTCGTGGCTCGGCTTTCGAGTTACAATATTATTTAGACTACATGCGTAATGTTCTAAGAATAGCAAGATTATTTATTTCAATGATCCATTTCGAGCTTTTGCATTTAAATGAGAATTGTCATATGCTGACCGCTTTTAGGCGAAATATGTTTTAAGATTTTATTATTTTAAATATTAACATATGTATAAATTACCACTATAAATTACTACCATAGATTATCAGAATTTGGATTCTGATAATCTATAAGACTATTATAAATAAAGCGACTAAGTTTACGATCGGATCGATACGATTTTACAAGATATAATTAGTGATAGCAATGATAGCACATCTGTCGAATGAATTTTACCTAGGGCAATTAAATACCGAATTCCAGGTGGAAAGTTAAATGACGTCGGCAAAGTAACAGTGAGAAAAGCAACGCAATTGAACACAATATACAAACAATGTATAAAAATAAATACCATGGCTAAAAATATTATCAAAATTATTTCGACTAAACACTCAGAAAACACAGCTTCTGCATTTCCTTCATTACCCCAAGGCAAAGTATGCGTAATTACAAGGAAAATTTTAATTTATCACAACAAAATAAAGACACAGCTTAGCTGTTATTAAGGCGTCGTCATTTTTATCACTTTGCATGAAAACTTTAATAAAGTACCGTCACTACGCCCTCCCAGGTAACTTATTACATTTTTATGCACAGACCGCTTTTAATTTTGTCTCGTACCTACATCTTATACGGGAAGATTCGAAAGAAAATAAGGACAAGACCGCTGAAAATGTTTTTTCAAACGTATAGTGAACATAATAATAACAAGCGAACATAGCTGTTTTTTGCGCATTACTTTAGAAATAAATTATACGAGTATAACAACATTAACAGTCATTACCATTAAAGGATTATGTTTTACTAGCTTTCCGCCAGCGATTTTGCCGGTGTAATGTATTTTTTTTGTAATACCTAGGAGAATTAAGACAAATTTAATGTTGTTTGCTTAACAAAAAATAAAAAGATTTTGTCATATGGAGTCAGTATAATCTAATGTGTGTACAATAAAGTGTTTTTGTATTTGTATTTGTATATTTTTCCGCGGTTAAAAGTAGCGAGTAGTAGTTGATTTTTATTTATTATTTAGTACATTACAAATCGAGTTTGCTCGCAATCATTGATATTTCCGCGAAACATGGTGTTTTACCGTGGTAAAAAGCAGACTATGTGTTATTTTGATATGTACCTAATCTACATCATTGTGAAGTCTCATGAAAATCCATTCGGTACTTTTTTCGCGATAGAGCAACAAACACACATAAAATAATATTGGTAGGATAGGTATCTGAGTGAAAAAGAAAAAAATAAAGAAAAAGAATAAGGAAGAGTCTAAAGGGAATTCGAAAATTGTATACCAAAATGAAGAACTAAATAGGACTTTTGAGCAATTTTAAATCATATTTACGTGCATGTCGTGCAACTTTTGTACCCATTCGATTCTGTGACGCGAACTTGATAAAGCTATGTATTTTGAGAAATTTAGCATTTTACAAACGCTATTTGCTATATTATGTCAACAGGGAAATATGAAGTCCTGTTTGATCACACCCTTTGTGTTCTGTTTTTAGCGATTTTGAAATCCCGGCTGGAATATAACGTTTGTAATACGATTTGTTTTGTTCTAGATAAAAAAACAAGTAGCTTTCGACTGTTTCCATGCGCCAAAGAACCTACGCTTAGATTTTTTAATTACATATGAATTTTACTGCAGTTTTTACAAAATGCATGGAATGACAAAAGAGCAGAAAGGTTTTGCCATAGCGAAAATGTAATGTAATGTGTGTTTAGGTAGATTTGCTAGGTAGGTAGATAGTTGGTATGCTTTAAAAAATTAGATTTTGTCTGTGGTGTCTACTTAAAGACCTTAAATAATAATAAAACCATTAATGCTGTGGTTATGTTCATTGAGGTGGGCACTTTTTAATGCATATAAATCAGAATCTTGGGCTTTCATATCACATTGGTGCATTAATTTTGTTTCCTCCATTGTGTCTGTCAGTCTGTTCGAGCTAAATTGTAAAATATTGTTAGCAATTACTAGTATCACGTATTTCAATGTCATTTTCCACAACGGATAGAGTGATTTGTGTGAAAGGTTTTTGGGACGAAACATTTATGGGTTTCATTGTTTCGTTAGTGACGGACCATTTTTTTTTTTTTTTAGGATTCTTGAGAAGTGTCAGTCAAAGTAAAGCCTATTTCATTTAGTATTTTAATAATTATTACTATTAAAAACAGTGGTAAAATATTTAAAAACAGCGCCAAAAAGCCTGGCCAAAGTTTTATTGGTTATGCTAGTAATAATTATGCGAAAACAGTAATGCGTTTAGTTGTTATGTTAAATTAAAAACGTTAAGACTTACTTACATAAGCACAAAAACTGGTATGCTATCAATATATTTAGACCCAAACATATTTAAAAGTATGTAAAATTGACTTCCGAAACATTAAACGATGGCAAGCAGAACATTTTAAGAATAAAAATCTGACCCAACTTTGGAATAATATTTTCGAATGCAGAATAATCGTTTTACATGGTAATTGAAATTCGCAGAAAAAGTTAATTGGCCATTTCGTTTGCATTTACAAATGACTCTTATATAGAAAGCGGTTCCTCTTCCCATAAGAAATAAATAAATATTTTCATATAGAACATCTACCGATATAGAATATCTACCTAAATTAACTGTTTAATGGAATATTGGTATGGCAGCAAGCTATGGAAAGGGCTATGCTCGGGTTTCTTCTACTGAATCGAATTGGACAAGAATTCAAAAAGGATTGAGGAGATACGCAGAAGGACGCGGGTTAGCATCTCCAAAAAGTACTCGAATGGAGACCACGAATCGGCAAACGCAGTGTAGAACTTCCACCAAAGCAGATGGATGGACAACTTGGTGAAGGTAACGGCTTCGCGGTGGTTATAGGCTGCTACCGACAGAAGTTACTGGAAGTCCATATCCAGCAGTGGGCATCCTATGGCTGAAATTATGAATGGCTTATACGGCATACAAATTATAACCAGTCGCGGTGTATTAAGTTTTCATCCACATAATTAGCATTAACACGTATTACTGCAACCGCCCGGCACTTTAGCTGTAACATATATCGAGTTCTCGTCTATTTGCCGGCTTGTGTAAATTTTCTTTTTACCCGCACATCAAGAGGGTACTATAAAAATGGTAGGGAAGGTCAACCTCTGGCCTCGCGTCAATGGCGAGCTACTGTCGTGTTTACTAACAATAAAACACTAGTTTACGACAAACAGGGAACTTTACTTTACAGGCGTTTACAGGTCAAACAATTACATAAACAAAAGTAACGCCATGTTTTTTAATATAATAAAATAAAATAAATAAAAATAATTATTTTCGGACAATCCACACAACAACATCTAGCCCCGTGGTAAGCTCTTAGCTTGTGTGTTAATGAGTTAAAATAAAGTACGTCACATTAATTTTGAATTCAATTGACCATGCAAGCAAAAAATATATTGCTTTGACTTTTTTAAATGCAAAGAGCATAGCTTATGACCTGACAAAAAGGGTATTTACATACTTAGCTAATTTAATCACAACTTCACAAACCATAAAATAGAAAATACGAGAAACATTTCATCAAAAACTTAATGTAACGAGAAAGCACAAAGGGTGAAAACCCACGTTCAATACCTTTCCCCATCACTTAGTTGAATATTGAAAGGTTAATCCTGTTTTATCCGGATCAATGTTTGTTTACCCGCCAGCCATATTTTATTTCGTTTAAATTTCAAACTATTTTCTACAGACAATATTTACGTCAGAAAAACAGAATGTTCAATGACGCGAGCTATGCGTCAGAAGTCCCTAAACGTTGAACTTTAAATAGCAGTTACATACTTATCTTAATGAAAATTGTTTGGCAGGTTAAAAGGTAATATATAAAGTTTGTTCATTTCAATATTGTATTTCGTATTTTACTAACATATTAAGGCTGAATTAGACTTCGTTATCTAGACTGATCTATCTAAATGATTATTGTATTTGAATCGACAGAAGAAGTGGCTAATATCAAACAATAATGAACGTCTGATTCTTAAAATCACCTATCAAACATATCAGAGACATAGGTCATCGCTTTATTTCCCTAAACCGATAAAAAAACCATTCGTATCAATAATTCGGAACTTTATGACAGTGTACTGGAAACGGCCCATTAAAATTAAACACGGGAACTATAAATAAGTAGATATGTCCGCTTTACGATTCTATCGAATTCCTCCCCGGCTATTTCCCCGCACTGCATTATGAGTAAGGCCACATGGACGTCGTAAATTTTATGTTAATTTTGTTGTATGAATACTGAAGGATTCCACGAGGCAAGATGTCATGTCGTAACGTTTTATAACAGAACATTTCAGTGGAAGCTATCCTCGAGATATGAACATTACAAACAAGTAAGCACATTCATGGCATTTATTATGCAAACAGACCTAGAGTGTGGAGCCCTTTACTTCGAGTGTTCTCGTATGTTCTATGAGTGTACATGTGTGTTACATTATCTTTTTCAAGGCCCTTGCGCGGCTGTTACCTAATGCGTTGGGAGAATCTTCCACTAAGGCTGAGGTTTGCTCCGTTACGATGGATATTATGTGAATTTATATCGTTTAGTAATCCAAAGAAATATATATTATATATTACGACTCTATGCTCTTTCTTGTTAAAAAATGTGATCGATCTTAAGAAAGAAAGAAAGAATCCTAGAAAATATACCATGCCCGATAAGCTTTTAATCATCTGATTTCTTCGGTATACTTTAATTACACACATACTATATTGTACCATACCTACTACAAAAGTACAGTTACATACTTATGCAACTCGAAAAAATATCGAAATGAACAAATTCAAACAATTTATGATATAATTTATTTGAACAAAAATACCTCAAGATGTACTAGAGTGCTAAGCGAACGACAGAATTTATTTGGAAAATCGTCTTGTAACGTTTACTTGGTATGATTGAAAGTAATGTATACCATGATAATGTCAACTTCACATCTTCGCGTTCAATGATAAAAGGATCCGTTTCACTGAAAAATAAGCGTAACTTTGGGAAAAAAGTATTGATGCAGGCAGACAGGGCGGAGGATTGACCCGGTGAATGTTACGTCTGGAGGTTAAACTGAAGGATCTAGGCACTTAGTGTTTGTAGGCTTTCAGACTTTGGTACTTCAGTGTAAATATATTGTTTTGATGGTATTTGACAAACTATGTTACTTAGTAAATACACCTGAGACGGATTAAAACGCAACGAAATTGATTTCCCCCCATTATGTATTTACGAGCGAGATAATTTGTTTAAAAAACTTCATAATTATCTCTTTAATAAACTTTTTATTTTTCTTTTAACTCTTAATGAAGTGACGCCATGTTGCAGAAAAACAATAAAATGTCACAAAAGCTCGCAGTATTTTCTTTCCCACCGGGATCATAATTTTACATATTGTTTTTTTTTTTTTTTTTTTTTTTATAATTGATAAGCTTTCATTTGACCACAATCTCACCTGATGTAAAGTGACGATGTGGTCTAAGATGGAGCATGAAGGCCTAGAAGATGGCTTCTCCGGACCACATTACGAAACACGAAAAAATCGCTTCACGCACTGGCCCAGCCCGGAGGGTGGTGACAAGCCGCGGCCGAAGCCTCCCACCAGAGACTGTTCTTAGCACCACCCGGAGGTCACGTGTAAGGATTCAGAGGGTTACCACTTGAACTTGGACTTTCACTTGGACGTGAACAGACAAAACCTCCAAATTTTAACGCAACATTTTACGCAAGCATTTATTTTGCATAAAACTATTTTTGTGAAAACGTTAATAAATCATATACGAGTATTTTATAGAACTTTCCCTGTTGTAAGATAATTATTATATATCGAATCGAGATTTTTATTTAACATAATAATAAATTAATAACGAGTAAACATTCTTTATTTTTTCGAGATTAAAATATTTTATTACGAAAATAATATAGTTCACGCCACGCACCTCTGGATTTTTCTTGAGAAATTTATGTGCGCTTTAAACACGTGCTTTAACGGTGAAGGCAAACATCGTGAGGAAACCGGCGTGTTCTGAGAACTTTAAAAGAGTTTGAAGGACATGTGACATTCACCAACCCGCACTTGGCCAGCGTGGTGAATTAAGGCCTAATCTCTCTCGTCAAGAGAGAAGTCCCTGTGTCCCAGCAGTGGGAACGTTAATAGGGTGATGATGAATATAGTTCACGCTTTATGACGATTCGCGCTTTTAAAAGACATTGCAATGTTGTAAAGAAACACATGTGTAAAATTTTCACGCTGTCGTCATTTGGTTTAAGTTTAGCTCGTATGGAGACAATAGTTATTTTAGTTCGTGACGTCACTCGTTCTAAATTCCGTAGGAGCATTAGCGACACACTATTTGCGAAAAATCACAAAACTTCGACTTTTTTATTTCGCTTTGTCACTGGTCCAGCGACATTGATTTTGTCACGTCTTGTTACAGTGACATATCTCTTTAGTCTAAGAGTTATTAAATAAAAAATATTTTTAATAAATGTTTTTTGTGGTGGGCTGGGATCACGTTCCAAACTCGGTCATAAAAAGAGCCAAAACCATACCGACGCCTATTTTTACTACCCTTTTCAACTTGTCTATCTCTATCATAAAAACTATATCATCTACACCATCTTCAAAACAGTAACTATGAAGTAAATATTTATTTATTTTTCTAAAAATCTTTCCTACTTATATCATAAAGTTTGTGAGGATGTAAGTGTGTAAGTAACTAAGTGTGTTTGTTGTTCTTTCACGCAAAAACTATTGAATGGATTTTTATGAAACTTCTCAATAATATAGCTTACATATATCAGAATAACACATAGGCTACTTTGTGCCGCGGTAAATTACTGGTTTTCGAGAGAAAATACAATTATTGCGAGTAAAGCCCGATTTGTGTCAAATTTGTTGCGGACATAAATCTATTTGTAACAATAATTTATTGGAATATTTTTCCAAAAAACCCTGCACTCGCTCGAAGTGGACGCGCAAGGCATTATAGGAAAATATTCCAACTATCCCCTTCGCAGGGCGCCGATAGTTCTAGGCCATTTCTGGAGTAATCCATAGTAATGATGTGCTGTACGCACATTCTTATGCCTTGAACTAACATCAAATTTAATTGTCTAATTGTGTTAATTTTCTAAGAAGTCAACTGGTGGTTATAACATACCTCCGTTACTTTAATTTTTAGTAATAATTACATAGGAATCATAAATTATACTCGTAATTAAAACTAAACGCCAGTATACTTGTTTCTCCGCCTGCTGGTATATATCTAGCACATTATGAGTGATTTTTAGGGTTCTGTACCCGAGGGGTAAAACGGGACCCTATTACTGAGAATTCGTCGTCTGTCTGTCACCAGGCTGTATGTATGTGTAAGAACCGTGATAGATAGTGAGTTAAAATTATGACGGGTGATGTTTTTCTCTGGCTATATAAACAAATACTATAAATAAATAAATATATAAGGGGACTCCCATACAACAAAGCTTCTCTTCTTCAATATACCTCAGTGCCTGAAGACGAAGGTATTTAATTAACTAGTGTGTGTTGTCAGAGATGACATATGGCTCCAAAACGTGGTGCTTCACCATAGGCCTCATGAATAGGCTCAGAGTTGCGCAACGAGCTATGGAAAGGGCTATTCAGTCTAAAAATGCTACCATCCTATATGTTTGATAATTTTTTAGTATATGAAGATGTAGGTACGATGATTCATATTATTATTCAAGTTTATATAATTATAATACAGAACATAAATACATTTTTGGTTTTGAAATAGGTTTAGTATTTTTTATGTGATAAATAGTTTTAACGGAAAAAACGCAGCGACACGCTGCGCGTTTTTTCCGTTACGCGGGCACCCACGCACCGCTCGCGTTACGCGGGCTGGGACGTATCATCGCTGCTTAAGCTGATGGCGCTGGACGTTACAGTGGATACTTGGGTTGTACTACGTGATCGAATCAGGAATGAGGAAGATACGTAGAAGAACGCGGTTCACCGACATAGCCAAGCGAATTAGCTCGCTAAAGTGGCAATGGGCAGGCCATGTAGTACGTAGAACAGGTGGCCGTTGGGGCCAGAAAGTTCTCTAATGGAGACCACGAATCGGCAAACGCAGAGTAGGACGTCCACCAACTGGATGGACGGACGACCTGGTGAACGTAGCGGGCTCGCGGTGGTTGCAGGCTGCTACCGACCGAAGTCACTGGAAGTCTTTGAGGGAGGCCTATGTCCAGCAGTGGACGTCCTACGGCTGAAATGATGTTGATGAAATATGAGTTTTCTTTCTACCGCCGAGCTCTCCGACTAGCGCACGTCATAAATCGCCTTTTACACCGTAGTTACGTTGTTTTTCGGTTACGTTTCTCTTCTCCGAGCCAAGAATGTAATTCATTTAATGGAATCGTAAGCGATGTATCAACACGCACACAAGACTCCTCTTTTATTCTTTTGTTTGTGCAAATAACTTGTATTTAGGGTGTAACAATGCGCGTGGATATATTTATGTACAAAATTGTTTGATTGGAATTGTTAGGGTCAATCAATTAGAGTACCTCTTTTTGTAATAAAAAAGTTAATTAATAGGCTGCCTCTACTGGATTTTATGTTTATGTATTATATCATGCATTTTAAAAATGTAAACTTCAAGGCCTTTTTTCTTTCTTAAGTAAAATTCAAAAGTTCTATTTCTTACGCAAAAATATACAATTAGTGCTACGTCGTAGCTGTTTCGTAGCACGTAGCCTCTACGAGTGTAATCTAAACTTGACTGACCTTAAACATACATATTTTAAAAAGACAAAGTCATAACGTTTATTTCATTAGAAGCACAGAGCATAATGGACAGGTCAAATTAAGATTAGTTACACTATTAAATTCTTTAAAAAAATTATCAACGTAATAACTTTGTCTTAACAGTTCGATTCAGTTTTGTATACCTACAAAGTTGATAAGTGAAAAACTAAACTAACATTTTTAAAACTGGGATCCTGAAGCACGTCAAAAGGAAAACAATGCTTTCAGTCGGATGATCAGAGAGAATAATTTTTAGAGTCTCAGATGTAAGTACTTCATAGGCACTACTGCGTATGTAGAGACACATAAAAGCCATGATGAAAACATAAAAAATAGGTATTCTGTTTGGTCCGTCCGAAAGCCTGTCCAAAAGAACTGGACAAATATTTATCGGTTTTGATTAATTGCCAAGATATAATTTATCAAAGTTCCAGAGTGGGGGTTACCAATTTAGTACAAATCGCGCAAAAGCGTCACCTGAAACTTCAAAAGCCTGTATCGTCATGATTTTCTGTTAGCAAGCATTCCTTAGATCTGATAAGGTAATTTGTCAAATAATCGGCTAGCCTACACACAGTGTCTGTATTTATTCAGGACGTATGCAATAATGTTCAGTACTGTAAATATATGGTGACGTTATGGGTTGAGCCCAGTTTTCCACTACTGTTTACAGCTGCAAAAACCCAATTAATTACTCATACCGAGTGTAATTAATACACCCGAACGCATGTATGTCGGACACAAATATGAGTTTGAGGAAGTGGAAAATTTTAATTATGTTTTTTCAGTGAATCAGGTTACATAGTTGGTTGCCTTTGACTGTGATGTCCTATCGAAGTTTGCTGATATTTTGTTTAAATTTTATTAGTTGACTATAATATTCACCTCACCTCGTTATCTGTGTTTTATAGATTTTTCAACAATTTTTTTTACGGTAATCTGGTCTTTAATTATGGGTTCTATACGTATCACGTTTGTATTTGTAACGTACAAGTAGCAATCTCCACGGAATGACATATTATTATTATGCCATTATACTATTATATTATAATTATATGTAGCCTATGTCATAATTCAAGTTATAATCTATCACAATTTCAAACGAACAGACACACATTTAATATATATAGTACGGATTGTAATATTATAAGATCTAAAAATAACACGTTGTGTATTATATATATCAAGAAATATTAGTAATAGTAGTTTTTGAAAAATATAAAATATAAACGACGAATTTTGTTCAAGAAGAAATTACCAACCAATTAACGTTATAATTTATTGAAAACAATGCAATAACAGAACCGTTGGAAAAGTTAAAAGTGCAAAGAACATTTCACTTATAGTCAAGAGTTCAATTAATTTAATTTAAGGTTCTACTAACACAATAGTAAGAATAATTTGAAATACTACTAACCTACATTATCAATCAGTCTGAAGCTGCCAACATCTATCGAAGTACAATAACGCTTCAAACATAATCAAATGCTACATAAATTGATCGAGTTAAGCTTATGCATACGAGTATGATACTTACGTCAATGACGTCATGCCACAGAGATCAATAGGATATGAAACCAAATCGTCCTTTGATCTATTCAGCAGTAGCTCCCTGTATAGTGAGTACTAGACATCGATTGTGAATTAATCTGTCATTGAGGGAGCGAGCTATCCAATTACGTTTTATGTGTAATTCCCCTTGCTTCTAAAGTATAATTTTTGGTATGTAGGTATTTCTATTTTGATTTAGATTCTCTATTTAGATTGTACAAACGCTCTAAAATCTACTTCTAGTTCATCACGACAACTCGGACAAAAGAAAATACGGTGGTATAAACTATATCTTGTTTTGTCCGATTTGTCGTAAAATAAAAATTGAAGTGAGTTGTCACTTTGCCACATCCTTATATTACTTTGATTACACATAAGTTTACAGTATCACATTTGAGTACAAATATAGCTTAAAAAATACATATTGGATATTATTTTGAAAATAATAGAAAGATAAGAAAAGGCTGGTGGAAGGTAAAAACAAAAATCATTTCGCTCTACGGTCTTGCTTTGTATATGATTACTATCATAATCTACAGCGATGCTAATATTATACAGCTGAAGTGTTTCCTTATATGAACCCACTAATCTCAGGAACTGCTTGTCCGGTTTGATTTTAATTATTTCACTGTTAGATAGCTTTGTTATCTATATCTAGGCTTAAATTATACTTTATACAGCGGTAAAATAAGTCGTGCCCGCGGGAAATCCATCAAACACGGGCAAGGCCGTGGCGTGAAAAGCTAAATAATAATCCGTAACGACAAACTGTCTTTAGCCAATACGATGTACGGTCTCGTCAGTTTGTTGTCTTCATTATAGGGTAGTATTCATTGATCTTACGCCATAACGTGCAGCAATAAGTCATGCAATGGTATAAAACTAGCCACGACGACACGGTAAGTTAGAATACGACGACTAAAACAGAATTTTCCGTGCATGTCTCCACCCCACCGCTGCGCGGCGTAGAAACCGCCTTATTAATAAAACCTTATTCTATAGTTAACCACTCTTTAACACTCTTGGTACCCAGATAAAACTTCACAATGCTTTTGAAAAGCCTTAAGTAAATGTGTATTTTCTGATAAAGCACACAATTTAGGAATCGATTCCATTATCAATCCATTAATTAAGTAAATCTGGTCTCTGCTGTAAATAAGCTGCCGTTAGCAGAACATTGAGCTCAGGAAATGTTAAGGTAAATAGCTCCGAATGGAGTTAATGAGTTCGGCCTGATTAAGCTCTCAATTGGACGCTTAGTACCTGAGCCAATGTTTAGTGACAGAACGGCTTCTCTGCAGGGACCGTGGTTTTGGCAAACTTTCGGCTTACGCTGAGCATTTGCATAGTCTTTTCTAGAAAATTATTGCAAAACATTATGATGGAAATAAAATAGTTATAGATAGATAGAAAATATTTTATTACATACACCAAACACAGACAATACTATAACAACATAAAAACTAAACCTAGAATGCGTAATGGGATGTAGTTATGTTCCAACTTTTAGAAGTTTTCATAGATAATGAACCATCATCTCAAGTCAACCATAGAGAATGGAATGAATACAAATAAATTCGCGGGTTTCGTTAAGATGTAACGTTTACTGTGTCCTAAAATAATACCATTTTGTTATAACACATTTTAGTAAGCAATGTCGAATAAATTTCATATTCCTGTAAATTTTATGTATTTATCGTTACAAGAAAAATCATTCTCATAATACATTTTTATGAACAACCAGAGTAAGTACTCATATTGTGTAGAAAATTAGTTATCTGTTATTGTACGCTTTTATTGGCGACTTATTCATGTTACCCTGTCTTTGTTCA
The DNA here is from genome assembly GCA_929108375.1 of Gymnoscelis rufifasciata. NCBI lineage: Eukaryota > Metazoa > Arthropoda > Insecta > Lepidoptera > Geometridae > Gymnoscelis > Gymnoscelis rufifasciata. Next base: position 4,872,988 of record OV815320.1, read on the forward strand.
GAAGACCCGAAACGTTTTTATAACTTGTTTTACAAAACAACAAAGTCGAAAGGCTTTAAGCTTAATCGCAAGCTTGATTAGCATCAGAAAATAAAATGTTTCTACAGTCCCTAATGGCTTTCCAGCAAAATTGGCAAAGCAATTAAAACAAAATATAAATTGGGAAGTTTATGAATAGAACCGTCATTAATTTCGGGGCTGCTTGAAAGGATTTTAATGTAGGTCTGTTTGTTTAGGAGTTCGGGATTAGTTTGTGACATGTCGAACTGACCACCTGGGGCGTCCAACTATCTGTAACTACTTCTGAGGGTTACTTTCTATCAGAAACTAAATAAATTGGAATGAAGTAGTTATTGGATATTGATATTTTCAGGGGCCCCTGTAGATTGCTTTAAATTCCATTGTTCTATTATACACATTCAATGTGAAGCTATTTGCACTGAATAGCCCTCTCGTCTACAGTGAGCTTCTCGAAGTGGATTACTGATGATGTAAAACGCTTTAAACGTAACTTAACCCTAGAACGGTACCCTGGTACATCGGTAAAAAAATTGACGCATTGATACCTAGTTCGGACGACGCTCCAGCTGTCTAATGGACTTGGCAAATTGCGTGTGGGATCCACCTGCACCTGGGGTACAGGTTGAATTGACTTGAGTTTTTAAATTATCATATTTTGTGCTCTTGCACAGCAGCTTTTGTGCAGCTTCTAAAAAGTTGTAACAACATTCATTTACTATTTGTTCATTTTTTCAAAATAAATTGAATTTTAAAGTTCCTACGAACATAAATGTAGTCTATCAAGTGATATTTTACGGTTTATTTTGGAAAGATATAAAGAAATATTTTTGTTTTGATAACTTCATCATCCTGCTTAGATGAATATACATTTAGCCACAAAGACTACTCGAGCTTATTATTTCATAAAATTCAACCCAGAAGACAAGACCTTTTAATTCTACACTTTTCAGGTCCTTCTCCATATAAGAGGCGGGGAGGTAGAATAAGAAAATACAAATTACCGGCGGTAAGCCTTTCTAGTTAAAGAACTATAGAGTTTTCCATTTTGAAGCCCAGAAAATGGAAAAAACTGACACAAGACTGAAGTGCAAGAATTAAACGTATCTTGAACACTTGTCATAATCGTTTTAATCTTTGATCATAGTCACATATTTTTGTAAAATTATGATGATTTTTTAGTTTGATATTTATGTCTACGCTCGAATATTACTTGATTTCGCAACAAAATATGGAACAATCCCAGGGCACTGTACATGTGTGTCCAGGATAGGTACTTTCTAAGGATAAACCGACTTGGTGGGATCACTCTTACAATTTATGGGTGTCGTGAATGTTTTATTTAAAATATTACCTATTATTGCGCCGCAAACAAGTTACTTAGCTTAATACAAAAAATAAAGGGATGTCTTTGATCCAGTTGTGGATACCAAGGCCTCTTGAATAGGTGATAAAAATTGTGTTAATTTTTTGTTTATAGAACCTGTTTGGCGAACCCTTCCATTGGCAAGTATCATGATGATTTTATGAGAAAATACCTTTCTCATAAAATCATGAAGGTCTCAAAAATATTTCTAAAAAAGCTCTCATTACATTTTCAGTTATTCACACTTCTGTTAAGCTTATTTTGTGTGTCCCAAACGTACATAATGAATTTATTACAAAGCTTGAGTTAATAATAGCCAGGTACAATACTGTATATGATTTAATTATACTGTAATATTATTCGAAAACCACACACAAATCGCGCAAATGTTAATTAATATTGAACAACATTTAGTTTATGTCGGTTCCTTTGATTATTTACTAACTAGCGGCACGCCCCGGCTTTGCACGGGTAATTATTCAAAATTATTAGAATTTTTCTCTCCGCAAAAACCATCCTTAAACTCCAACAAACATTTAAAAAAATAAGTTGTCTAAATTGGTATAGGCGTTGTTGAGTTATGCGCTTAGAAACACATTTTGCGATTCATTTTTAACCCCCGACAAAAAAAGAGGGGTGTCTGTCTGGGACATCATAGCTCCCGAACGGATGAAGCGATTTAAACTTATTTTTTTTTTGTTTAAAAGGTGAGTCTGGCGCGAGTGCTCTTAGACATGTTTCATGAAAATCGGTTGTGCCGTTTAAAAATTGTGGGGGTTAGAGTGGGGAAGGAAAACCGAAAATCTGCAAAAATCTCGAGTGGGGTATCAAATGAAAGCGCATTGCGTGCACATTACACATTATTATGGTGTTTTACTTTTAAGGAAATTGAAGGATTTGAATCGGGGGTTTTTCTTATATTTTAAATTTAGATTTATTATTTTTAAGAGGATTAAGGTAAGAGAAAACATACCATTGATTGCAATGCTCAAATTGGTGTAACCGACAACAAACATAAACTTGGTTCGGGTCAATTGGTGTAACGTTCGTTTTTTGAAGAAAGTTGGATTTATATTGGTGTATGTGTGGTTATAATTTTTCGTTCTAGCTAAGAATTAGTGTAAGAGCAATGCTGGTTTGCCAAGATACATACACCAACTTAACCTTCTTTGGTCATAGGATAGGAATACAACAATTCGACTTATGTAAATGGATCACATACCTTCTCAGTTACAACATAATTTCGACGGAAGTCTGCAAATTCACAGTTAAAATGTGTAGCGTAACTGTATTTTTTTAAAGCTAGAATTCTATTATTATGCTATACGAAAGAGCAAAAAAAAACTAAAAAAAACTGTATACTCAACTTATTTTACGTGTTTTGGTGGTTAACCCAATTGAACCTGCAACCGACGATAATGTACAATATCTATGCTATATGCTAGGGTTTAGTTCTGAAAATAACTTTTTGAATGGGATTAGTTACCTGTTAACGAATAATTAACTACTAACTAAGCGACAAAATATTATCAAGCGACAATTTTTTTATTTCCGCACACGACCATTCAGTAGGGAGCCGACCCCGCGCGGCATTATATCGTGATCTTAACCCCCCTCCAGTACCTCTATTATTTTAAAAAAAATTTACTCGTGATATCTTTTGAATGGAATGTCAGAATCTAATAATTCAAAAAGTTATATAAAGGTTTAAAAGCAATCTTACATAATAAATTATTTATTTGTTAAGGATTAATACCAAGATACAAATGAAGAGCCTTTTTAAACAGTGGTATTTTATTTTTTTAATATAAAAAATCGCTAATTGTCACAAAACTATAATAGTTAGAGATATGATGTAACAACGTTTTTTGTAGATAATGATAAGTTCTACAAAGTTGTAATACATCACTTTGTTATATATTAAATAGTTTTCGCAGCATTAGCGATTAAAGGAAGATTTTAGGTATATTTTTTCAAAAAATCGCTTATTGTCACAAAACTATAATAGTTAGAGATATAATGTAACAACGTTTTTTGTAGATAATGATAAGTTCTACAAAGTTGTAATACATCACTTTGTTATATATTCAATAGTTTTCGCAGCATTCGCGATTAAAGAAAGATTTTAGGTTCCTTTTTTTCACCATGGGTTACATTATCGGAGTTTGGTAAGAAATCATATTATTATTGAAAACTAAATATAGCCTATGTCACTCAGGGATAGTGTAGCTTTCGAATGGTGAAAGAATTTTTTAAATCGGTGCAGTAGTTTCAGAGCCTATTCGAGACAAACAAACAAACAAACAAACAAACAAACAAACAAAAAATCAAACCTTTCCTCTTTATAATATTAGTATAGATTAGTAAAGTTCTTTTGAAACTTTGAAAAATAACTTCTGTCGCTGTATCCAAAGAGAATATAAATCTCTTGGCTGTATCTATGGTAAAAAAGGTTTTCTGCAATAAATATAATGAAAGAAAATAACATTTAAATGGTATGACTAATTTTCACGACTCGTTATCCTAGGTTTCTCATGATTGTGATTATGGTTATGTTACTCATGATTGGTTATGAACTTTCTTTAAATGTATTCTTTTTTTAAAACAACGACAACTAAAATATAGTTATTTTAGCAACAAATTTTTTTGACAACGGGGTTTACTCGGAGTCGGGAGTGAAGCAACTAATATGCTTATTTTATTTCTCCTTGGTTTGGGTGTTTAAATATGTATAATGAAAAATATATCTATCTATGTATGTCTATTATATTAATTACATCAGATGTTTGTACCCGTAATATTAGCTTAGAGCTTACTACAGTGCTAGGGATGTTGGGTGGATGGTCTAGATATATTTATTAATATTATTTATAAGAAAGGTAAATAATAAAAAAATAATAAAAAGTAAACCCTAAAATTCCAAAAACCCTTTCAAAACTTTAAAAACCGGAAAGCATAAACCTAGCAACAAAATAAGGGACACGGGATGAAAATAACCAGCAGCCAACTAAAGTTTCGAATTCCTAAATCAAAGTTTCATTGTTCGAAGGCCACACGGAAACAGACTCGATTCGAAAACAACAGAATCGATTTTAGCCGCGGTAACAATGTCTTTTTACTTGGCTCTAAACCAAATATTCTACGACAGATCACTTTACCCAGCGAATTTTATTATTTTATGTTCACAATTAATTTTCACGATACTTAAGAAGTAAGTGGGTTTATTAAATTGATAAATTCATGTTTTATGTCGTTTTGTTTCTGTTGACAGGTGTCTATATTGATTAAAGACGCGAAAAATTGTCTTATTTGATATGTTAACTATGTTATAGTGAGCTTTCATCAAAATCCATTCATTAGTTATTACGTGAAAGATTAACAAACACTCTTACCTACATTTATGTATATCCTCATTTTCGCTGGCGCGTATTATATTAATAGGATTATTATTGTGTTTTATTGTATTCCCTTAAAAGTAAAAATCATATAATATTGTAATGTGCATGTGATGCGCTTTCATTTGATTACCCCACTCGACCCTCCACAACTTTTAAACTGCTCAACCGATTTTATGTCTAAGAACACTCGCGCGTAATTCACCTTTAATAACGTCACTGTATCTATTCTATTAACAGCAAACAGCCCATTAAAATTATATAACGGATTTGCCATACATCATACGTCAATGGTGTGTGTATTTAAATCCTGAATAAACACAACAGATTTAACAGAATCTTTCAGAAAAGTATAAATATTCCTACATAATTCATAAATGGATTCACAACATTCGAACCTTTTTATAGTTACGTTTATTGGCAAAACAATAGCAAAAGCAAAAGAAAATTAGAATCTTACGCTCTCGTAACACAATAAGGCCTTTATTACATCGTCTATTCGAACCTTGTAACGGCTGTAGGTTGTTCGCAAACCCCCACATTACTCGTATTAAATCAACTCACACAAATAGGCAGGCCGATCCAATAGACGCATTAGGGAGAGTTGACAGAGGCTTAGGGGCGCAATATGGTCGCTGCCATTCATATTTGTGTACTCAAAAGCAGAGAGGTATGAACGCTTTTAACGTCAACAGTTTACTTGACAGTAGAAGAGCTTGATATTTCTATTCTACAATCAGCAAATAGACGTCAACTAAGCATGGTGAGTACAGCGTTAGACTGAAGACCTCATCTCCTCCCGGGATATCATAGAACCCGGCCAAGGCAAATTCACCGAAGATGGACAGAAGCATCTTCTTGGAATACAGAAACAACTGCTACAGCATGCAACCCGTTAAATATGATATAATGTTCAGCAGAGAAACTAGCGCATGTTATTAAAATAAATGCATATTTTTAAAATAAAACTAAAATATCTGTAAGCGAAACGTGTTGTTGTGCGTTGATTTTATTTTAGTATCTTTTATTATTTTCTTTCGACAGTCCGAAAATTCCGAGCACAACGGCACGCGAGCGACGCTGCACTCACCCTTCCATTTTTGTTCTACAGGCGTTTTATATAAACTTGCGCTCCATCTATGTTTAGGTTTAGTTGTAGGTATAATTTAAGCCGTGTTGGCTAAGTGGGCGGACACTCGACTTTCATTCCGAAGGTCGTGGGTTCAAACCCCACCATTTATGTGCGCTTAAAACACGTGCTTTAACGGTGAAGGCAAACATCGTGTGGAAACCGGCATGTTCTGAGAACTTTAAAAGAGTTTGAAGGACATGTGACATTTACCAACCCGCACTTGACCAGCGTGGTGAATTAAGGCCTAATCTCTCTCTTCAAAGAAAGTCCCTGTGTCCCAGCAGTGGGAACGTTAATAGGGTGATGCTGATGATGATAATTAAATTGCTAACAGTTTGATAAGTTGAAGCTTTTAAAGACATTATAATAAATTTCTGTACGAGTAATAGGTTTTTTTTATTCGTGGGAAAACGAACGTCTGGCATCTGGCATATTTATTTAGATTTCCCGATCAAAATAAAAAAAAAACATGCTTGATCCTTTTTTAACGCTTACCCTCCACAATATAGTATATTATGCCTCTAAGAACAATGCTTTCTTCAGATGATTTTTACGGTTCGCGAGCTAGTGATCTGTAACGGCTCTGATTGAATAAAGGGTTCCGCCCAAAGAACACAACAACAACAACTTGTACACACAACTTTCTTGTACAATAAGTATTAACAGTCAACCCTATCAAAAACGCACTGAGTAGTTCATTTTATCATCAAAAAGTTTGTAATGTAATAATTTGTTTGTTTTTTTCTAACCTAAATTTAACATTTAAAAAACCCCGATTTCAAATCCTTAGTTCCCTTAAAAGTGAAAAGTCACTATTTAAGACATTTGAGCCCCACTCGAGTATATTTGCAGATATTCGGTTTTTCTTCCCGATTTCATCCCTCATAACTTATAAACGCGTAAACAGATTTTGATCAAACATGTCTAAGAACAATCGCGCAAAACTCATCAATCATACATAACTAATCAAACCTTAAAAAACTAAGTAAAAATAGTTTCATCCGATCGGGAGCTATGGTGCCACAGACAGACAGACAACCAGACAGGTCAAATTTAAAACACATCTCCTTTTGTGTCGGGGGTGAAAAATTATGTATGTTTTTAGGGTAAAACGGGACCCTATTACAAAAACCCTGTTGTCTGTCTGAACCCCATGTGTGAGTTCATCTCATACTTCTAAACTAGAGTCAGTGATTAACATCATAATTTATTAACTTTGTAATTATTCTATAAGTCGGTTAATATTTCAGTTTGCTTCCTAATTAATCCGGAATGACTTTAAGATCAAAATTCTCAAGAGAACAGGTACGAAGATTGATAGTGGTTAATGATAATGGTATATTTTATCACATAATAGTTTATCACATCAAATAAAACGTATCTAGATTCTTTACCATCTGTTAGTATCTAGTCGTTAACGTTAGTAATATTTTGATTAATAACCTGATAACTTAATCGAAGTTTTATGATTTTATTTAAAAATAAAAATGGTCAGAACAAAATTGCAAAGCTCTGCCTTTATTGCATAATAAGAATTGTATAAGAATATAATATAAGAATTGGGTGTAATGAAATAAATATCTGGCATTTTCTGTTGATCCGTTGATGTAAATCAAAATAAGGGTACAGTTAGGTTCGACACAAAGGGGCCACCGACTACTACAGAAACAGCAGTTCCCACGATATTTCATACATTTTGCTAAAACACTATTCAAATGTGGCTACCGGTGGCTGTAGTCAGATTCAGGTGTACCACACGACAACACACTCCGCGTAGACATCTACAACCATAAATAATAGATTACACGTAGAAGAAAACACTAGTGGCCAAGGCAAAAAGCAAGAGCGGCCAACAAATATTAAAAGACAGAAGACATACCAAACTATTGATGCATCATTTAATTAGCACAGAAAGTCTACGAGACCACTCTATTTATGGATCAGTATAAATACAATTGGATGCCAAACCACGCAATTTGTAAGTACCTATCTAGATTAATTGGATTTGATCTAATAGTGATCTTAGTAGTTTGAGATAAACAAGAGATAGATTAGTTTTAACCTTAAACTTGAAACACTTTATCTAGTACCAAATTGCCGAAAACTGGAAGCAAAAGCGGTATCAATTGATGTTTTTCTTTTAAATTGGATAAACATAATAATGTTTACCAAACATAAAAATATTTGTAATATATAAAAAAAAACGTAAATTAAGAACGCTTTTGCTGTAGTTTTACAAATTAAAAAAATATACAAAACAAAAAAAAATAATCTACATTTTTCATTTATAAGTAATTTTTATTAAAGCTTGTCATCAAGCATCACTTAAATTAACAAATGGAATCAAAAATAACCCGAAAGGCAGATACAAAGCTAAAATCAGAATTATAAAAATGATGAAAATGCAGCAATGCCTTTTTCTATGATAATATAACAAGGAGGCCAGGCGGCGGAGGAATGTTAGTTTTTGAGCTGATTTTGAAGGAGTTTTATTATTTTGTCGGTGGTTGAAAGTCATTAATTCAATGATACCTACTGTAGTATACCCAAAAACAATGCAAAACACTACTTAGTAGTTTAGAGGGAATAGGTAATGGAATATTGGCATATGGTTTCCTTTTGAATATATAAAGCGGTACAGAAGAAACGAATTCTAGTATTACTTACCGAGTTACTGTCCATCAACTTTCGGGACGGATGCCAAGTAATAATGCTCAACACACATTACAAAACATCTGTAACTCTAAACTACTACTTAATTTTGATTCTAATTCTAATTCTTGGTTGGACTAAGGACTGCACTGACGTCTCGCTTTGGATGTATAGTGCATCCATGTACCTCCCTCTAGCTAGGCCCTAACCAAACCAACTCCTTGATGTACTGGAGTAGGACTTTTGACAATTGCCGTGCGGAAGTTTTGAGACGTTTTTTGCAACCGCATGTAGATAACAAGACCATAAATATATACTATTGCCACTAGTAGAGCCCCGCGACGTTACCCGCGTTATAATGTTATTTTCCTAGTTAAAAGTAGCCTAGTACTATAATATCCATTCTCAGGCTCTAGAGAAACTGTGTAATAAATTTCATACGTCTCTGTAGTTTTTGCGTGAAAGAGAAACAGACAGTTACTTTCTCATTGTATTATTATGGATTATTAAACATAAAGTTAAAAAATATATATGACCTATAGTTTGAATAATCGTATAAATCATGACATGAAACAGAGCGTAAATGATAAGAAATTAAGGAATACCTACCATTTAATCTAAAAGCTGGATTTAAAGTTAAGACAGCTAAATAATTATTTTTGCATAGTATCAGTAAAAACCAGTTTAAAATATTAGTTGTTGTTAAAATATTAAATAACTCACGTTAGATCCCCGCGGCGTTGATTATTATCGAAATATATTATCTCATCTTAACTCGAGAGAAAATATTCCGGCACGTGTAATATTTATACCTACTCCTATTAACATAAAGTTTAATAATAAATCTTTCCCGTGTTTGATAGTCGTAATTGTTGTATTTGTGGGCGTTTGATTCGGCGCCGGTGAATTAGTGCCGGACAGATGCGCGTGAGCATTCCACGATTGGAGAGGAAACTGGAATAAACTTCAATTTTATGTTTGTTCTTGATTTCTTTTTTATAAACATTTTATAATTTTAACTAGCAATGGAATGGAGTAGGTTGTAATAAGTCAGGTTTTATAGTTTTATTAACCTAGTGTCACGTGTTAAAATTAGGAGCCGTATTTAGAGTCTAAGGGCCTGTTCACCTTGTTATGGTTAAAATATGGAACTATTTCACTCAGTCACCTGTGTCAGAACGAGATAGCTCTTGACATAGCTAACCGTTGTTTAGCTTAATCTGATTTTGTGAAAAAAAGTCCATGTTTAATTCCGTGGTTAATAGTTTCCCGTTTTACGAATTAACTGACTGTAAAGAGTCAAAACTAGTAGACACATTCCCCAAGTTAAATAACCGAAAGCTTACTAGAACATTTTGTATAAATCAAAATTTCATACATCGTAGATCCCTTGTAAGTCAAACGACATAAACCCTCATTAGAAACCTTCGTTTTTTTTTACCTTTTATTAAAAAATATTCTTACTATTTTCTTATATAGTTAAACTCTTACAGAAACGCATCCAAAGTAATCCCCGTCCCGAAGCATCGTTCCTAACTTTTAACACAATTAAATACTCGAATCTTTATAACCTCATTTAATTTCACATCCCAGTAAATTAAACGGCGCTCTCCAACAAAAGCCCGTCCAGAAGAAAGACAACACTTGAAATAACTTTATTGATCTCAGTAACGATGCCATTACGTTTTGATGGGATCTTTATAATGCGGTTGTGTTCCGTTTACATTGTCATATCTTAATGTGTACGGTCGTTTGTTTTTGCTAACTGCCTCGTAAATAGTCTACGTGAGATATTGACCGAACGTAAATGGCTTGGTTGCTATACATTGGGTATAATAATTATGGAGAACGTTGGGTATCCCCCAAGGTTTAGACCTATCTAGACTACATGCTTGGCGGTATTTATTTATCGAAGATATTGTAGAGTTGAATGTAAAAGATAAAGTATGCGAAATGGCTTAACTTTCCCTAAACCATGTAGAGGTATTATATTTTTACTGAAGTGAGAAATAAAATCATAAAAGCCCTTATAAGGAAAAGTTCGCAACAAAGCAGAGTTTCGGACTAGGTATGAAACCTAGGCAGCGTCACAGGTTCAACTTTACCGGACTTTTAATAAAATATTTTAAATCCAATTACAACTTACGTCGTTCCACGTTTCACTGGATTTTGTAATTTATTACTAGTCATCATTCATCACTGACATATTACACTTATGGTTTCGTTATATCGTATTTGCGATCCTTTCATTATAATCCAGGAGTAGTTGACCTCGTATAGATGACTTAAATTGGCTTGTTTTCCAATGATGTACTCTGCATTGAATGAAATAGCCATACCACAGACAACCGTATTCTCAAATTGATAGGTTCATCCAACCAGTGCCGATCCCATACAAAAACCACTTCGTAATCAAAACGAACCGATAATAGAATGAACACAAAACACGACCTTCCGTGGAGGGTGGTATTGTTGTAGAGATAACGTTGACGACCCACATTCCTAATTGTATCGCCTACTCCCCGATAGCATTGTTCTGGTTACCGACGAAATTAATTTAAATAGACACAAGTGCCTGTCTTTCCACTCAGCCAAGCGTAAGTCGATGTGCAATCCTTAGAAGACTAGCTATTGTTTAACAGTATGCTCGCGGGGTATGTGGAACCATGGAGCCAAGAGCTACTTAGAAGAAGGTATGTTGATTTTCATACAGCTATATACGAATGTTATGAATGAGATTGTATTTTATGTAAACTCTTTGGAAAATAATTTTGAGCTCTATTAAAAACATTAAAGATGGATACGAACTAATATTTTCATCACAAAACAGACAGATGTTCATGACATCTACCCCAAACTCGTGTCCTCGGGATCTTTTAGCATAAATACAACAATTGTATATTTTTTCGACAGTTCTACCTCTACCAAATTTAAGATACAGGAAAAAATCGTTTTTTAAACTCCAATTCGAGCGAAGTTCAATTTGTTTCACCTTTTCAGCAAAAACTTTTTCCTTACTTTTTTTGGGAAGCCGCGCCCGTTGAAACGGAAAAATCCCCTCCTCGCTGCTACAAATTACCTGTAAATGAAAGATTGCGTTTCAGTCAAGATTTACAGCCTACGCATTGATTTTTACAACACCATTCGGAAATATACCATCGCACTTTATATGTATAACGCTTTATTTACGTTTTCGTTACGTACAGCTCAAATTCAGTGTAAGGCGAATTATTTCACTATTAGTGAACACAGTTACCACGAGAAAAAATAACAATATAAATAAATAAAAAAAAAAAATCTGCACAATCTAGTCAATAAATAATAAACTTAAATAGTTGCGTGCTATTTTACATAAACCCAAAACTTATAAATGTTCAGCTATGACAGGCGCATAGTTGAAATAAACTACGAACATTAAATTCTCTCTCATCCTATGCACACATCTTACACCTGCTTCATAAATTTAAATCCTCTAAATGTTACGCATTGGCGCTGACTTCGAAGAATCATCAAATTAGCCATGTCATTTCAATTTGAGAGGTAGGTATAATTTTAACAACACTTAGCGGTTGTTCGAGAATTATAATAATTACTAACTGGCCCGTTACAGCTCTGCACGGATGCAAGCTCTTCCACTTGAATCACTCCACCTCTTGCTGGTATCCACACAAAGATCCATTCAATCGTTTTTTTAATCTATCCCAAACATAAAGACAAACGCGGCAGGGGACTTTTATTTATAACTAGTAGTGCCCCGCGGTGCTACCCACGTTATATTGGATTTTCCCCCGGAATGACATAAAAAGTAGCCTGTGTCCTTTAGTCTCTAGAGAATCTGTGTGCCAAATTTTATATAAATCGGTACAGTAGTTTTTGCGTGAAAGAGAAACAGGCAGACAGGGGTACTTTCGCATTTATAATATTGGATATGTATAGATTTACTTGCCAAAACAGTGCAAAACGTTGGTATAGTTTAAAAGGAGAATACATAACTACCTGTAGCATTATTTTAGACCAGATAATCTAGAGAGTTATAAACCTACTAAGCCGGAACATGTCATAAAGCGGATACATTGTTTGGAACGCAGCGATGACTGATGGTGGTTTATGTGCGGCATAAAACTAAAACAAAGTAGCCGTCAAAGTATCTAAACATTCACGAGGAAATATCCCGCGACTGACGGACGTCATGTCAGAGAACAAATGGAATCGTGTCACAGATCGTTCTAAATATCGGACAGACGTAGACAAAGATAGATATGTCTTTCGTACAGAAAGGACGCTCTACGCACCGACATTACGTAGTTGCTATCATTTGTGGGCAATGTAAGAAAGTATGTATTCAAGTATTTTCTGTTCTTTCAATAAATTTAGCCCTAAAATCATTGTACAAAGTAAACGCTCGTTCGTGTATGTTCGTTTAAAGTAATATACTTTACGTTTTGGAAAATACATGCCAAATAATATTTGTCTTGTATGTTTTCAATTTATCGTTAATAGGCATACAAACGGTAACAAATTTTATATTATAGTGCTAGTCATTGGGACTTAGCTAATTACCTTTTGGAACTTTTTTTAATTTGTTAAAGCACATATCTCTATTAATTGTACAATAATTAGTATTTTGTTCTATGATTTCCATTAACTTAGCAAAAATGTAGCACACATACCACATGTCTTATATAGACTTACATGATTTTAAAGCCTCTGGTAAACTAGGTCACATTCGGAAAGGTTGTAAGCAATATTTTATGGACTGTCCAGTCTACGATAGAAAAGATGAGCAGTTAGTTACTCGAGCCGTGAAGGCGCGTCATCTCCGAATAAACATGAGTGCGCTCTGAAAATAAAATATACGATCACATTCGAAACGCACGGCTGAAATAGACTGTGTGTCACCACCACTGGCGTGCCCTACTACGGCAGAAGTGTACCACATATGAAAAACAGATAGTTTAGTTCAACGAGTAATCGCCATAGCTTTTGAAACTATCATTGTTATCAACTATTAAGATTTATAACGGGATATTTACCACGATTGATCTGGGTCAGGTCTTTCGAGTTTCCCGATAATTCGGCACAGTAACATGTGCTATTATAACGGTTGAACTGAAATCGCAGTTAAAAAAATATAAGTAGAAAAAATAATAGTATCCAAAGCGAAGTAGGTGATACAATAGGCATACCTAAAAACATAGGGATTTCTGTTTAGTCCGTCTGTTAGCCGGTTCAAAAATATTGATCACCTATTTTTAATAAGAAAGTGCCAAAATAAAAAACATTTAAGTTCAAAATTCAAAGGTAAATAGCGGTAAACGATTTATGACGTATTAAAAAACTTCGAAACTAACATCATATATTTTTTCAGTCAAATCTTTCTCGAATTTTAGAAGTTACTGAGTTACTTAGGTCACGACACATTTAACCACTTATTCTCTCAAAAAGAACGGACAGACCGACAGACATAACGAATCCATAAATGAACCGTTTTTTGCCATTAGGCTACGGAATCTTTAAAACGATTATTAATCAGGTTAAGCAAGGTGAGAAAACTCTAAAATATAAAGAAAGTTAAATGAGTTCTGAGAATCGAACGTGGATGTAATTCAGAGATAAGTTCATTATAGCACGGGCATATTAACGATAGAAGAAGCTTGTAATGTTTATTTATTTACCAAGACGAATAATATTTTTTTATATTTAAGCACAGAGCTATGAAACAAGTCAACCGAAGCTATTTTTTATTTTAGTATATTATTTAAAATAATGAAATACTCTTTCACTTATAAATAAGATGTATTTTTCTCTTATTCAAGTAAGAACCTATAACGAGAAAAGTATCTGGCATTTTAATGGACTGGTGAAAATAACGTTTCGAGAAAAAATCTACTATGAACTTATAAGAATGGGGCCAAAAGTAATGGGTAAATATCACAAAGGTGAAAATAAAAAAATTTGATTAAATGGAACGGGAATTAAAGTAATAGAGAATAAAAATTTTGGGGCGTAAACGGCTACAGTCCTAAGAAAAACGTTTTGACTTTGACATTGTATTTTTTAAAGTTGAATTGTGTTTATTTTTCTCTGCATTGCCTAATCTGTGTTTGCGCATTTAGCAAAAACCATAAAAGACAACTGTTACCGACCACAACAGGCTTATGGTTCATAATTTATTTCCAAACAGCATTGTGGCATTTTTGCTTGGTCCCATTAAACGCCTATTAATTAGTCATAACTTAATGGGATTAGAATCATGTGGTATGTAACGTGATTCCAGACGACTTATTTTTAGTTATAGATATTTATAGCTAGTTATTTATTTATTATTATTTATAGAATAAATTTTAAACTAACGTTAATAAATGCTTGTAACTGTAACTGTCACCTGCAAACACAAAGGTTGGCCAATTATAAGATTCCACTTATAGAAAATGTATTAAAAAATAAACTTAACCTATCAAGATAAAATAGTACTTACATATATTACAAAGAAATGCTAGTATTAAAACAGACAAATTAATAATATGACAAAGAACTTGCGAAAAACTGCTCATTAATTAAACGCTTTAAGCTGCACGTTGATGAGTTAAACAGATTGACCAATGAGTAGAAGAGATATATTTTGTGTAGAGTATGCATTTAATTGTATGGTTATACTTCATACGTTGAAGTCATACTGCACACAGTTTATTATTGAAACCCAAATTTTGCAAATACCTGTACAATAAAAAAATATTGTTATATAAAAGTTATGGACCGTCTTCGAATGTTTTCTTGCATTAACAGCAAAAAGGGCACGTATGGCCTTAATTTGAAGTCCCAAAATAGTTTGTTTTGGTTCAAGTTCCGTAATATATTGTTGATTAATTTCAAGTAAGACGAAGATCAGCGTCGAGTAGAGATGATACCTGGTTTAAGTGTAAATGAGGTCTTATGGATAGAGATATAAAACAAAGTATTGGTTATACGGGCTCGGGCAATCTCCTGGCCATCGCAGGGTTGGCCCGAGTTACAACTTTTATGATGATTACCGTACTATCACTGACTACTGATTACTTTATCACTGACGAACATAAAATTACATCGCAAAGTGGAAACGGACTGAATTGGGGCGAAAAATGATAGGAATAATTGTGTCAGTGCGGAAATTGTTGACGAATGGGTTACTCAAAAATTTATGGATTTTCGCAGCAGCATTATTACGGATCGGGTAGTTTTTGAAAACGACGCAAAATGTGTGAGATAGGCTTGATTTTTTATCTGTAGGTACAGTGATTTTCTGTATCACTGGTCGCAATATTATGAAGTGTTTAATTGTCTTAGTTTAAGGTCGAAGAAAAATTGAAATGAAAAATATACCTGGCTGTCCAAACAGACTAAGGGTGACACAATAGGGTATTAGTGGCAATCAACAACATACTGTCAAACTAAATTAATTGACACTAAATTATTCAACAGACATAGAGCTATCATCATCTGTCCTTTAACATTTCTGAAAATCTAATAACAATCCCATCAAGTGTGATTGATGTAGTCCTGGGCATCAGTAGGAATTTGCTTGAATATTTTTATTTTCATTAAATAAGAAAACATACTTTTGATTTCCATGAAAAGTATAACTAATAGAAATATGCACTAAAACCTTGTTTTGTCATGTTGCCTATACATACCCACCCAAATATCAGGCTACAAAGTTGGTCATACCAGCCCTAGACTCCGTTCGTGACACGCATGTATGTGGGCGCTAGCCGAAGGGAGACTTGGTTGAAGTAATTTCTATTCAGGCCCGACCCGCCAAGTGGAGTACAGGCATCTAAGTGCTAATAGTGATAACGGAGAGTGTGCCGCCAGCCAATAACCCTAGCTGAATTATATTTTGACCTTATTAGCATCTTATCACGGTTTGCGAGCGTTGGCAAACTTCTTCATGAAAAACTAAGCCTGTTTCATCATGTGTGTGGCTCACTTGCCATCATGACGTTGTGTTTCAAACGATTTGATATTTGACACACAATGTCAGAATGCTAAGTGAGGATTTTGTCTTAGGAGATAAAGTGAACTAAGTTCTGATCCTGAACTTTGCACTGCAATTTAAATTGTATTGAGACCAATGGTGCTCGAGCAACACTGCTGGGTGCTGCGAGTAATACACCGAGCATATACCTTTTAGCATAGAGGTATACTTTTTAGCATATACCATACCTTCTAGCATATATCTTTAGTTTTGGTGGTGTCAAGCCACGGTCACCTTCTGACTGAATTATTAAGGACTTATGAAAATACCACAAAGTAACAGCTTTTGGCTGGTCGGTATGTGCTTACAGCGATTACAGCAAGAACATTATGACGTCTCAGGACGAAAGTCATTATTGCTTATAGTGACGTTAACACATGCGAGTATATGCTACGCGATCAAAAATCACCAGTGTGACAAGACTCTTACTAAAGCTAAGATCTTATTTTAATAATGCGAGCGATGGAGGCTTGAATGTTCGTGTTTATCTCGGTCTCGTTTCATTTGATGACATCGCAAAATAAGGCTGTTTGTCGGAGATATGTGTACACGTTCTGACCCCTTTCATGTCAATTTGAATAATTCATTGTTTATTTGCTAACTGACAGTAATCCACACCGGCTTTATTAAAACTGACATAAGGTTATTATGCTTCAATGTATCATCGTAGGTACTAAATATAACTAACGGAGTTCGAAAACAGAAGTTAAAGCAAGTGTAGGTAAATTAATAATTATTTAAAAAAAACAGAAACATAATGGGATTTAACTTATTACGACATTAATTATTCAATGTTTTTAATAACCTAAAATTACTGAAAATATTGTTTATATTTCTTTTTTCTATATTAATTGTATTACAAGTATATTTTTTATAATCTTGTAAACATTAATCACCACACGACGTTGACCCGCTATTACTGATTAAATTAATATACAATGCTAATTGCAAATGTTTTATTTTACTTCAAAGCCCCAACTTGAAGCAGCATTGTAATAAGTTGATAACCTCATTTTCTTATTTTTTTAGAAGCTCAAGGAAAAACGTGTCAGAAAACGCCGACTGTCAGATTAATGTCATGCTGAATTCGCAATAAATGTCAAATGTAATTTTAGGCTTTAGCCAAGACCTGTTGGTAATCATAACTAACATAACTTTTGTAATGCTAAGCTTAATCCCCAAAAGTCCGTTTATATTTATAAACAGACTAGCTGACCTCAGCAATCGTTGTTTTGCAAAATGAAAAATAGATAGTAGCCGATTCTTAGACCTACCTGAATACGCATATAAAATTTGGCGAAAGTCGGTAAAGCCGTTTTGGAGAAGTACGGTAACTATTATTGTGACATGGCAATTTTATATATAAGATATTGTTAAGGAATAGTACCAATATAGAGCCTTTTCAAGCAGTGGTATTTTAATATATTTTTTTAATATAAGATATCGCATATTGTCACAAAACTATAATAGTTAGAGATATGATGTTACGACGTTTTTGAGAAAATTGTAATACATCAATTTATTATATTCAATAGTTTTCGCAGCATTCACGATTTAAGAAAGTTTTTAGGTTTTTTTTTCACCTTGGGTTACATTATCGGAGGTTTAGTAACAAATCTTTTTTTTTTAAACTAAATATAGCCTATGTCACTCAGGGATAGTGTAGCTTTCGAATGGTGAAAGAATTTTTTAAATCGGTGCAGTAGTTTCAGAGCCTATTTGAGACAAACAAACAAACAAAAAATCAAACCTTTCCTCTTTATAATATTAGTATAGATTATATCGCATGCAGGACACGTAACGATATAAAAATAAAATTAAGATTAATAATTTTAAAAAGGTTTTTATTTCGACACTCTCATTTTATATTTCGTCACCTTAATTTTTTTTGTCATTCGGTCGTTTTGAGGGTAAACGTGACCCTATGATGAGACTTCTTTGTCTTTATGTCTGTCACCAAGCTGTATCAAGAACCGTGATAGATAGAGAGTTAAAATTCTGAGGTTGATACAAAGTTAAGCGGCGTAGATGGCCTCGCGAAATTTGGATGGGCTTGGATGGGAGGGTGGGTGACTTTTTAAGGTATTAATCCTAAAAAAGTTTTTCCATTTGGTTTTTGATTTATCATACCATCATACCATACCAAACATACCATACCATAATCATACCAAACATACCATACCATCAAAAACCGTGATAGATGGAGAGTTAAAAATCTGAGGTTGATGTATTATATTGCCGCTATAACAACAAATACTAAAAACACATATTAGAAAATAAATATGGTGGATCCCATACAAGAAACGTGATATAAAGTTAAGTTACGTTGATGGCCTCGCGCAATTGGGATGGTGATCGCTCTGATCGCTCGCATCATTTTGCACTCAAAAAACTGTTTTTTTTTTTTATTTTAAGAGTTTCTTTTATTGCAAAACGTGTTTAAACTGTACACGACACCCAGGGTTTACAATGAGTCTATCTTATACTAATCCAATTTATTATTTATCTTTGATCATAATTCGCAGACTTGAAGTCAGATGTTTTGATTACGCTCACGTTCTTAACTCAAATTAAATAACAAGCAACTGGAATATTTTCGTCATATTTAGTAATAAAGTAAAATATTTTTATTGTAATATGGCCCAAAAGCAATTTCAAACTACTTTTTTACTTTCCATAATATGAAAATACACTTCGTACTGAAAAGATAATGCTGTAAAGGTTTCCTATCACGGACTTCACGTTAGACATCAATAGATTCAGATAAAAACACGGCCCGATAAACAGTTTCTTTCGACAACATTTTATAAAGTGTCTCTCTGTTTATGGAATCAATTTCCTCCAAACTCAGTGTCATTTCTTCGCAAATATTTTTGGCCTAAAAATACTTTTCAAAGGCTGTTTTGACAGAATGTCACCGGGTTACTTTGCAGGAATATATCGATTCGCAGGCCCGCCAATAATACTCTAACGGTTATGAAGTATTTTGCCTGAGCTCGTGCAATTTTTACATAATATATTATAATAGTTTAACTACGAATTACTTACATGCTAGTACATAAATTTTATCGTCTTCAAGAGTTTCAATGATACCTTTGATAGCTTTCTTTGCAAAGATCATTTTAAATACATTATCAATTTAGATGAATAGAAAACAATAGACGTCAGATATTATGACAACTTATATATTATGATATTATAGAGGTACAATATTATAATGGACTGCTTACATCATTATGGTTAAATGTCATTCAGATTATTTTGACAACGCTAGACACTGATATCAATTTGACGCTGACTACATTTTAAGTACGTAACTAAAACCGCAAACGTATTGTATTTTCTTATGAAATCTCACAATATCCATTATATTTGTATCAGATGATACGACCTACACAGTTTTCCGAACCTTTTTATTTACAAAAAATACTCAACCGACGTCCTTATAATAATGTGACAATCGAACTCTTATATCTTCAGTTGTGGGCGTTACTATTGTTTTCCTCTTATACTTTTGGAGGCTCGCCAGAACGAATGTGGTTTGAGCATGAGCAATCCAATAACCTGCATCGGTTAATCAACCCACTGAAGGTTGGCAATTAGACACGATTGACACAGGATATTGCGAGTACCTTCGAAATAGCCCTTGCCAATAAATCACTACAAACGGATCGTTGGTAACTGAGTCATGGTGCGAAAGAATCTTTGATTGTTAGTTAATATGTCATGAAGTTACCTTATAAAATTGAATTTATAACCTTGAGTTTCTATTTTACTGAAAGGTGCCTATTGAATAACTAGCCGAAATATTAATATTATAAATCTCAGATACAAAATATTTTTGTACATTCCGCAGAGCCTGGTATAGGGCCTGTGGCCCAGAAATCTAAATAACTAATATCATTAAGGTCTAAAGGTATATATTTAATTCATTTGTTTAAGGGTCAAGTCTCTTGATCTGTGCTATAATTCAGATAACTACGTACTGGATCAATATTATAATCTACCTGTTTGATGTAAATATCAAATTATAAATACCTAGTGATAGTTGCGCAAACGCCATTTCGCTAGACATCGTGGGTGGTAACCGCATTTCACGCAAACTTCAGATTATGAACTTGGCCGATTTATGCATATTTAAATAGCCATTACACCAAAATAGTTTTGAAATTTACCGTAGTATTCATTGATCAAAATATTATGAAGATTGTGGTAATAGTTTAATTCGATTATAATGTAAAACATAGTTTTGTAAATTCTATGAGTTCGAAACAACGTAGAAACAATAGAAGAATATAAAAAGGAGTTAATTAGGGCTAACATCTGGTGGGTATTCAACCGTAAAAATATTAAAATAAAATAATTACTGTTACATATTTGTAATTGTCATGTAACGTCATGTTACTTTTTTTTTGTCGATTGACATATTGTTTAGTTAAGCGTGAAATAAGCAGTAAAAATGGTAATAGCTTGATTTTAGAACATATTCTTCAATAACATTTGAAATTTAAGGAATGTTCACTTCTCTAAACTCTGTAAAAGCTGGACAAAATGGCTTCGTCTACCGTGTAATACCTACTTTACTTTTATTCTGTATCCATTTGGAAGGAAGGCACGATAAGCGAAATTGCCTTGCTTTCATAAAAGGTGAAATAACCGCTACTGAGCTTGGAATTCCGTGTCATACGATTTAACGCAGCAATCGCCTGATATATTGTATTGTCCAGCTTTTGTGTTCAACATTTGAATTACTTGTTAGCCATTATACATTTTTATCCATGATAGGTTATGTATTTTCTTCGCTATTTCGCTTGCTGCGAAGGTATACTTACCGGGCAGGCACACCTTCGCTTGCCCCGTCGGGAATTTGTTGGGACTCAAGAAAAATAATTAGCTTAATCATAGACGTCTGTGAAACAAAATAAAGCTTTTGAGTTCAAAAGCTTCACTGAAATACTATAGATATTCACAGAATTTCAGCAGCTACAGTATTCAGTAGAAATCGTGAAAATAACAAAAATAGCTCTCATACTTTCCCACCTACTCTCCGATGTTTAAAGCAAAGTATTTTCATTTTATTTCATGGGACTCTTCGTCTCTACCTTTTAAAACAAACTTGAAAGTGAGACTCTGATAAAATATTGGATATTTACCCCTGAAAAATCTGTCTCGAATTCTTAGAACGAAGTTATTGCCTCACAGTTCGCTGGTGACTAGACTAGACATTCAAAGCAAATGGGCCGTGTTCTTAAATAAATGTATTCAGTTAAGAAAATGGGAAAAGTAATCTTTTAGCGACATTCAATTACAAAATTACAGACAGCAGGTAAATTAGAAACGGCTTATAAAGTTATGATCCTGATTCGAGCGGCGGACGCAGATTTATCTGCCGGCTTCGACTTGTTTGTTTTGTGCCGCATTTCAAATGGCATGATATTTATTTGGAAAGTCCATCGAACTGGATTAGCATGGACGAGGCAAAATTTTATTGAAAATATCTATTACGATGATCTTTTACTAATTACACTAAATCATGTTATTGATTACCTTCCTAATATAAGGACATTTTGTTATTTGGATAACTGTGTTGTGAAATTAAAGAAATACCTATAGTGCAATGGCATTAGACAGTATAAATATTAGAAGGCACGATTAAAGAATTTCACTTCTGATATGATCTTCTCCCATAATTCTGAACCATGAAATAGACGATCCCATTATAATACATAGCACTTAATATTATCTTCAAATAGTATGATAGTAGTAGTAGTAGGTACCTTACATTTACACAATGATCTGGTTTCTCGCTCAACAGAATTCAACATTCACGCCTGGCATGATAGTTCCCTAATCTGCACTCCAATGCACGAACGGCCTGCGATAGCCCAATTGGAGCAAAAGGTTCTAAGTCCGTCGCGACGTATTCCTGACACGCCCGTACGTGACCTTATCCTGGCTGAGGTTGGGAATTCCTGGGGAGCATCAGTATGTAAAACAGTTGCCGTTCCGACTTGGTATGCGTGACGCCGTATTGTCTTTACCGGGTGAGATAAAGAGGTACGAGGTGCAATTTTTGTCGAGACTGTTGATTATGGGGTTTATTAAATAAGATACTTGGTGTGAGTTTGAATTACGTATAGAAGGATCCACAGTGTTTTATGCGAATGCAATTTGAAAATTAAACACTTTAGAGAGAATTTGTAGGTAATCGATATGAATGGAGCTATTTTGCAAATATTATGTTAGGGAATATGTGTATTAAACTTTCAGGATCCATTAAAGGATTATATGAATCTTTATTTATAATCTACTAGCTGACCCAGCGAACTTCGTAGCACCTTATTTTTGTGCTTTAAATATTTTAAAGTTTACTCCAATGTTGCGAGATGCCGTTTTCGAGAGCTTTAGTGTCCAACCCCATTTTTTTACACCTTGTTTATTGATTATATTTCAAATACCTACCAATATTGTCTTGAAAATGTCATACTCAAAAAGTAAACAATCACTTGATTTGATACAATAGTACGGAATCATGCGCGTAAATTTCGGTGAATAATTTCTTTAACAAATTCACTATATAGAGTAAACTCAAATCTTGTCATGTTGACACAAACTACAAAAGGTAAAGTTCTAACACATTGTTCGCGACCTCGTCAGCAGAATTGAAATTTGGGTCGAATAGGGGAAAAGGCTGCACGCTGTAAAAAACAATGGACCACTATATGCATGAATTTCCCGATCCAGGCCCCGTGGCATTGTGTTTGATTGCGGTACGAGTTACGTTAGCCGAGAGCTACGATTATTGGTTCATTATAAAACGCAGCGTAGGACGTCTGCCTACACGGTGGACGGATGACATTGTAAAGACTCGGTGTTCGCGGTACATGAAGGCTGCTTTTAACCGTAAAAATCTCCTAAATGGAAATCTTTGAAGTAAGCCTATGTCCAGTGGATGTCCTACGACTAACATGATGATGGTGATGATGATTGAACGTCGATATGAAACTGAAGTCCCAAGCAGCTTATTAGTACTAAAAGAGCATACTGTCTCACTCAGACTCTACATAATTATGTGTAGCTGAACAAGAC
Source organism: Gymnoscelis rufifasciata (assembly GCA_929108375.1). NCBI lineage: Eukaryota > Metazoa > Arthropoda > Insecta > Lepidoptera > Geometridae > Gymnoscelis > Gymnoscelis rufifasciata. The sequence goes on from OV815320.1 coordinate 4,896,654, forward strand.
AGCGCTATATATCGACAACTACTAACTACTTATTAACCACTTGGGACTTTACTCGGTGATTGTGAAAGAGGCCCTAAAATACGTTTTATAATGATGCATAATAGGCAGCTGCGACTTTATTTCTGGCGCTTTATTTTCGTCTACGTGTCATTCCTTGGAATTTAAATAGTTTAGAATATTTTTACTATAAATCTGACGTTTTACGTATGATTGCATCATTGAGATGAGATTATGATTACACAGATATTTAGATATAAATCCCTTATTTCACAGTCGGTTAGTCGGTCGCATTTAAGTTCCTGCTTCTTCAGAAAGCAGGTTTCTGACATTGATGTCCTCATGTTCAAAATTAACAGATTAATTTATATTAGTCCAATTAGGTTATCAAAATTAGTTGACATATTTTTTATCTTGCAAATTAAAAAACGAAACAGGCTTTCGTTCGATTTGTACTAAATTTCGCAGACAAGCTCTCACTGGTAAAAAATAATAAAGCAAAAACAAGGGTCCGGTATTTTTGACAGATTAAACAGTACACAATTATTAAAAAATACAGATAGGAAACTCAATTTATTGAGATAGAAAATACCTATTCATAATAATTTACAGCCGTAAATAACTTGGTTCCTTAATTCCAAAGAGAAAATATAAATAATGCGTGCTGCACGGGGACATAACATATTATAAATTAATAGCTTTTCGTCCCACGGCCTTGCCCTTGTTTTATGGATTTCAAATATGGAAACAACGTAATTTCCTTATTAAATAATCATGATTTGACATACCATGATTTGCAAAAATTTAAAATATCGGATAATCAAAACCGTCAAAACATGGTATGTTATCATTATCAATGATAATATTATTATATAATGTTAATTCTAATTAATGTATCAAATGCATCAAAACTTTTAAATAATAACATTATAATGATATTTATTTGTAACATACCTTAATTTTTTTTTTGTGAATTTTAGAAATTAGATTTTTTTGTGTATTATGTATATATACATTAGTTACACATATCCACATTAGTTACGCCTTCCTTGCCCAGTAAAAATTAGCCAGCAATATAGCCTTCCTCCATAAATGGGCTATCTAACACGCAACTTATTTTTCAAATCGGACCATTTCCTTTGTTTAGCACGTTTAAACAAACAAACTCTTCAGCTTTATAATATTAGTTTATAGATAAAATATGTAAATATACTAACTGACAGTGTTGAACAAATCAGCTGGTTTACTTACGCATAAACCAACGCAAGGATGAGTGTAACTAGTTTAGATTTATTGTTCATTTGTCAGCGCATTGCGGTTAATGCATCACTCCATCTGTGGTTTCCTGCGGTTTCGTATGTCCACGTCATTCAGATGAGCAGTAATTATCAACGCTATGAGATATTTCACACAACGTCACATCTGCTTTGAAACATAATGACAAAATAACAAGAGAGGGCCTCTATTTATTGCTCTCGGTTTAGAATAACGACTTCAATTTGTTAAGGTTGCTGAATTACTTAATGTTATTGCGAGACATTTACTTCACTGATGTATCGAATTCTATATTTTAGAGCATGTCATTCTATAGAAATTTTAGAGCCCTAGGTGCAATATCTTTCACTGACGTATGTGTTATTAATAACGTAAAAAATATTTTAAATTATTTCATTTACATTCTATTACACTGACAAACAAATGAGTGTACAACTTGCACCTACTTCTTGCTCCATAATCCCTTTCGATACCCGGCAGGGGATTTTTAAACAAAAAGTCTCTTTGCAGTAAATGTACGGAAGTCTATCTATGTTAATTGAGCTGATTTTTTATTGTTTGTTGAATTACTTTACTATTATAAATTACAATGACCAGACAAATATTACCGATATTTTTATTGTTTACTCGTAGACGCTGGGTACTTAATACTTCTATAGTTTTGTCATTTTTTTATTGTAGTATTTCAGTGCTTTAACAAGCAATATCTACATACATATTTTAAATGTGTTCTAAATAAATGTATTTTTTTCCCATATCAATATAATGTACCTAACTGCCGTCGTCTCGGTTTTTAATTGATATAATCTACTTTATCAGAAAGGAAAAAGGAAATACCTTATTGATTAAATACGTTCTAATAGGCTTATATTACGCAAAAATAAGTTACATATTTTGTTTATAATTTAAGTAACATTTAACGATCGTTATGTATTCAACGTGATAAAACCTACAGAGAATAAATAAATATTATAAATAATTGACTGCTTCAGTGGCGCGGCAGGCAAGAGTCCGCTTGCGGGCAAGAGGTAGCGGGTTCGATTCCCGTTCTCCTGGTAGCGTTCTCCTTGGTCTGGGTACTGGGGTCAGAAAATCCACACAACAAAATCTAGCCCCGTGGTAAGCTCTAAGCTTGTGTTACGGGTACTAGATATCTGATATACTTAATAAAATAGACATATATACATAGCTATTTTTAGTATGTATATTAAACACCCAGACCAAGGAGAAAGTGCTTGCAGAACATACAAACACTTGACCCCTCGGCGGGAATCGAACCCGCTACCCCTCTACCGCGCCCTCGCCCACCGCGCCACTATGGCAGCCGTCTTTAAGAATCTTTAAGAACTTTATTTTTCTACTAAAATTTAAATGAGTAACTTATTAACAATGTAAATAAATCTACATATGCTAAAACCAAATACGAAAATGGGAAGTAGGGTGTCTCAAAATTTCCGAATGAAGGAGCACAAAACTTAAGCACGCCCGAAACTTGCATGGCATGCAGTAGATATGTAAGTTCACACTAAAAGTTCCAACTTTGTAAAGCATGACATCACGATCACTTGGCACTACGAGCTACGTACAATGTGACAGGTACTTTATATTCCAACGGCGAACATTCCCTCAAACACTGTTGAATTCTGGAGCTTAAATCTCCACTAAAATAATAGAGTCACTGTGTAGGAAGTCTTTGTTCGCGATTTAGAATACAATGTCAAGAGGTTTTGTAGTTTTGACATGATTTCGTTGTATGCTGAGATGGAAATTGCAGTTTGTTTTTCACATTAAGTTGTTTCAGTTTATTATAAGAGGTTCCGTGGAAAATGGTTTGCATTCTTTGAATGTTTAAATTTGTACAAACCAAGTGTGTCAAAGATGTCTGCTGAAATATTAAAATGACTTCTTTACTTAATTATTTTATATAATTTTCTTTGTAATAAGCCTATATATAATAAAATAACTATAATCAAAATAACTATAATAAAGATAACTAAATAATATATTGTGAGATCGTATAAAATGGTCACAGAATTTTACTGTTTCGTCTTTTGCGACATCGGCAACATAACAAGTTAGTTATATGTTACCGTCGTTATAGATATAAAGATCAATGCACAAGAACCTCTCACCTTTTTTTAATAACTCTGAATAGAACTATTATTTTGACAACCAGTGTCTTTACACAAGCCGACATTCAAATTTAAGAATAATAATTCCGGACCTTCTATGCCTCATTGTAAATACTTGCAAAAAAAATATGAGTATCATAAATAACCTTAAAATTTATTTAATTACTAGCTGACCAAGTAAACGTTATTTTACAAAATAAAAAATAGATAGTACCCGATTCTCAGACCTACTGAATATGCATATAATATATGTTAAAAATCGGTAAAGCGTTTCGGAGGAGTACGGTAACTAACATTGTGACATGGAAATTTTATATATTAGATTAGATAAGAGTTTGTAGTAAAACGTTGCAAAGTCTGGGATTCACCGATTTCTCGGTCAATGAGTCACTAGTATAAGTGAATTGGTGTCTGGCGCGACGGCGGCCATATTGGAATATGAAATCCCGAGAGGGTAGCTAGTGACTATAGTAGACAGCTGACTCAGTGCCTCTGAAATACTGTTAATAAAGGTCAAGTGCCAATACAAATTACAAACTAATTTGATTTACGGCAAAGTTAAGAAAATAAAGTTAGTAAATTATACAGAACTCCTTGAAATAATCTTCATGTTTTTTATTGAGACGGTATAATAATCTGAATCTTACAAGGTTTTCCTCAGTGTTTCTTAGTTAGTATTTTACTTATATATAATTATAACGTACTAGGTGCCCTGTTCTGCATTCATAAACATTAATCCTGTATCACTCTACCTATTGCTGAAAACTGTATAAAGATACTTTCGCTAATATTTAAGTTTATCGCGAACATGCAGATAAACAGACGCTAAGGTAGACTCCAATTTATTTCTACTATAACCTGTTCCGGCTTTGAACGGATGCAAAAAAAACCTCTTGAATAATTTAACGCATTGCTGAAAACAGCATAAATATCCGTTCAATAGTTTTTGAGTTTATCTCAAGCACAAAGACAGACGCAGAGGGAGACTTTAACCTAAATTATATCGGAAATATTTATTATTAATTATAAGTACCTACAGAATATTTGATATTTCTTATGTACAACTAGAGGCCCGCCCTGGCTTCAAACGGGTAGTTATTCATATATCATATTCGATTTTCTCGCCGTAAAATCCATCTTTGGACTACTACAAACATTAAAAAAGAGTTCCAGGCGTTGTTGAGTTAGGAGCATACAAACACATTTCGCCATTCATTATTATATAATAGATTTAAGAACATATTAAACTATAAACTAAACAAAAGAACATATTATAAACTATATAATATGAGTGTTATTAGTAGGTAATCTTATAGTGGTTCATCTGCAATAGGAACTCGCCTAGGATGGGTTGCGGCTTTTATTGCCCGACTTTTGCTGAAAAGAGTTACCGATATCTCGACCCTCTTGATAAATTGTGTTGTTTACGCGAAGCTGTTTGCTAGATCCTACTCGAGACAGTCAGCGACGAGTTTATAATGTTTGTGGTTTTACGCAGCTATGGTCATTTCACAACTGGGCTTTCAGTTGTTATTTTCACATGTTGTTAACTGAAACAAGTTTGTATTTCGGGTTTTTCATTCATAAATCATTTTCAAGAATGATGAAATATTACGAATAGTTAGTTACAGCTGCGTTTAAAATAAGAGAAAATATTATCCGCCTTTCCAAAAAAACATAGTTCAGCGTTCAACAGTTGCTTAGCAAAGGTTATGTATAGATATTATTTTAAACAGCGTGTCTAAGTTGCGTTTATATTTTTTTTTGTGGTAAGACCTTATATATTTATGTCTTCATTATACCATTTAGAATATGAAATAACCTGAACTGCAAAGTACCTACATAATTAATCCGATTTTAAAAGAACTATCGTTATCTTTTGCATTTAAAGATGAAGTATGTATAAGACATTTTGTCTATATTATAATCAATTTTTTGTTGAGTGTACAGATCAAGCCAGTTGGTTCCATTGGTTTTGGGGTAACGAGAAACGTCGGCGCCAATGTTTGTCTCACTGATAGAGATAAAAAGTGTTAGTTTGCGAACTGTTTAACAATCTTACGGTAGGGGAAATATTGTTTGTAGAATGAAAAATAGCTGCTGTTATTGTTCGAAACTTTTTTAATTAAGAGTTTTTTTTTCACCGTTTGATATTGTGCGTATCGTTGATAGCGTAAAAGAAGGGTTTCTTCGTCTGAGCTTGATAGCAAACATAATCAAAGTGGGGGAAGAATCACGATTTGATTTGACGATAATGCGATTAAGCCTACGCGTTAGCAACGCGGGTCATTTTTGCCTTTTGCATTGAAAACTTTCTCTTTGTGATCCCGTAGGTGCGCAAAGAGCCATAGTAAATAGGAAAGTATGAGTAGCGTCCGTTGCATGGCAGACGCTTCTGTCATTATAAAATTTTCAGTTTGCTGTCCAACAAAGCTGCATCTCATCGCATAGAGTACTTAGACGCTAAAAATTTGGATTTTGAACAATTTGTAACGAAAAAGCTCAATTTCCATCACATTCACCTCTTAATCACAATCAAACATACAATAAAGCACTATGGCATTACACGGAAACCGTAGGCTTCTATTAGTAGCAATATAAAATAACACTAACTAGTTATCAACAGAGGTAAACAGGTGGGCCTTTGCCGCGGTTTATCACCTCGGGGGCTGCTAATGACCCCTAACGAGAATCCTGTTCCGAATATATGAAATACCTCGCTTTATTTATTAAAAAGTCAGCACTGTTATGTTTATAGCCAGATAATGGCCCGATTTACGATTATACGAAGCTTTTGGATTCTACAAAGCGTTAAGTATTAGAGCTTATTGCAAAAGCCTCAAATAATTAGCTCAACCACGAATTAATTAGGTTATCTACCTATTTAATTCGTTAATTATCACCGTTGCATTTTGCTTTGTTGGGAAATACTAACTAGATTTGGTATTATTATTGGTCTGAGTTACCAAATTTTTAGATTTATCGTTCTTTTATTTTGGAAGTTACAGAGAGGGCACATTTTATCAATTTAGAAGTGGAACTTAGAAGAAATATACATTACACCGCAACATATATTTTTTTACTGTAGACTATTTTTGTTTGAAAATCTTAGTGCGATTCACGGAAAACATCTACCTATATATTTTTTTAAAGTATAGTTTTATATAATTCGGCTGAGTCATACGGACCGACAGACAGTAAGACCGACATGGTGAATCCACCAGTTTTCCGTTTTTTGCCATTTGGCTAAGGAACCCTAAAAATCTGTCACCATAAACGTATCGCACACCTAGAGCAAGCCCTACTTTGTTTCGAGTTAAAATGACTTTAAGAATATACTGAATACTCGTATAACTATAAAAACAGCTTGTTCACTGTTATATATGTTAAAGCAGCGTAAAACAAATAATATGTTGGATATGTTTATCGTTCTATAAGCAATCTGTCGTGATATAAGTCTAAAGAAAATAGCTGTTTCTTTGTCCATTTTATACGTTTGTTACTTGTGCTTTAATAAATTAAATGTGAACTTAATTTTGAGAAATATAAATTGGATTGTTTATTTCATAATTTCTATTTTGCATTTTGTCTTAACTTTTGAAACCATTTGAATGGTTAAATTTTTATATGAGCCACTTGAGGCAACGTTAATTTTCATCAATTTGATGTCATATAATAATAGTGGCCAGACCTGGAATTTAAACCAGAAATGATAATAGAGGTAGATAGGAACTTATTTGAACATTGTAAATGCATCATACTTTTATGACTTTTATTCCTATCTTTAATACCCTTATAGTTCTGAAGGAGAATTATGGTTTATTTGGACTAGAGATCCATTTCGCTTCAGGCTTGTTCCGTGAATCCATTAACTGATTCAACGCGGAAGTCGTCGAAAATTTTTGCGTTTAAGGAAGCCGTAAACACAACGACATTTCCAAATTTTACTGCCTCTACTATCAGAACTTTATTATGATAGTTTCTAAGTAGGTAGAGCTATTAGAGTAGAAAAGTAATTTTTTTATTAAGAGGTCGTTTTAATTATAATGTTTACTATGACCTAATATAATATTAGTTATATTTTAAGCAGTATTTTGCTGGAGGTTTTTATTTTTTATATAAACTTTCTTTTATATAAAAAGAGGACTGCCTCGGTGGCGCGGTGGGCGAATGTCCGCTTGCAGAGCAAGAGGTAGCGGGTTCGATTCCCGCCGAGGGTAAAATTGTTTGTATGTTCTGCAAGCACTTTTCTCCTTGGTCTGGGTGTTTAATATGTATAATAATAAAAAATATCTATATATGTATGTATATTATATTAAGTACCTATATCAGATATCTAGTACCCGTAACACACAAGCTTAGAGCTTACCACGGGGCTAGATGTTGTTGTGTAAATTGTCCGGATATATTTATTTATTTATTTATTTATTTATTTTTCAAAATATTTCAGCGCTTAAAATATGATTCATCTTATATGCCTTACTAGATAAACACACCTCAACGCCACGATAATGCCCGTGTTTTTTTGGATTTTCCCTCGGGAAAAACGTATATTAAAACGTAAAAAGCCTTCAACACTGAAAGACTTTTTAAATTGCGCGTTCAAACAAACACACTCTTCAGCTTTATATAATAATAGTATAGATAAGCTCATCTGTGGTGCGTGAAAAAAATAAAAAAGTTATATAAAAACTTATTCTGACATTACCAAGTGAATGGGTTTTAAAAAAGTTTCTAAAGTCCGTTCGTAACCCTTGGAAAAAACGTCGTGTGTCTTAACCTAAAGTACAAAGGTTCCTCTGAGGATACCCGTGACACTCAGAAAGGAAATGGAACTTTCAGCTTTGATAAAGTTTTAATATATTCTTCGGCAAGTTTCCAAGTTGTCTCACTGCGGTGGTTATGAAGGATCCGATGTGTGCCACGATTCACAATCATCTGGGTATGGGTGGGGACTTAGCGACGGGCCAATGAACATACATGTGATTTGTGTGCGATCATGTGACCTATATTAATATCAAAGTTATGACTTAAAACGGGTAACATACCGTGATTTGAAGGTTTTTAAGTTTTCCGATATTTCGACGCTGTTGCAAGCGCCGTGATCACGGCAATAACAAGAGTAATTGTGAGTTATGAAATAGGATTTGCTCATAGAATCTTGCCCCCTCGGTCTCTAGGTAGGGCGTGTGTTCCGTGTTCAAACAAAACCGCTTTTAGTAATCGGGCTCTTTACTCCGTTCTTTGTTCTAAATTTTGGATAAACTAGCTTCATATACATGAAAAGCGGAAACTGCTAACTTATATCTCAGTGTGATATATGTACTTTTGATACAAAATTAATAAATAAGTGATTCATAATATTTAAGTAATATCAGTCTTTAATATCAGTATGAAATCAAGGGTATGAATAAAATAATGGCAATGCTGGATTATTTTGTACATATTACAGTCCATTGGTTATTGGTGGTGACTTTATTAAGTAAAATTAAGTAAAATAGTAAATTAAGTACTAAGCTACGCATTTATATTATCTACGTTTATTGTTATAAAATAATAAAATTATCTAAGGGAAACAAATGAGGAATAGAAACTGGGACGAAAGCGGATTTTTTTATGAGCCGAATACGGCGTACATCTGCATTTTATCATTTAAATAGATTGTTGTGTAAATTTAATCAACGTTTACTCCCCGCCGTCAAACACAACTGGTCCATGCCTCCAGCAGCGAACCTACCTATTATGGAAATTAATTAATGTTTTAATAATAATAACCCAAATTATTTGTCGACTTTTTTCCTCTCAGGCTTTAGTTCTGTTCTCTGTGACGAATCTTTAGGTTTTATATGACACAACTATGAAAAATCTAGGTTGTTCTTAGAGCTAAAACGTAGTGATTATATACTCTCTGCTTAGAGCCTGATTCAAGATCTCCGAGCAAAATTAATATCTGGTTACTACATAGATCAATGAAGTCAACAGACAACTGTCAGTGACTGACTTACCGATTTTTCTCTATACAATTTTAGCCATTGACAAAGCTTAATTGAAGATTGTGAAAAAACCTATAGTATCATAGAAAATATTAACTGGAGACAGGCTGTTTAGTGGAAAAATATTATTGAAAATGCTCCCCCTAGTAACAGTACAATGACACCCTTGGATATTCCTCAAATCCTTTCTCAGTAATTAATTAAAGAGTAAAGTAAGTACGTATTTAATTTCAAGGAAAAGGCTTGAGATTTACTTGCTTCTGCTTTTGAGTTAAATTCACATTGCTTCTTACGAGTATGTTTTCGCGATAAGGCCGCCTATAGTACCTCTTGTTTTTTTTCTTGTTTTACTAGTTTATATTAATTTGTGTACATGTTTTACTAGTTTATATTAATTTGTGTTTTTTTATATATAAACTGTCTCCAGACAGTCTAAGGCGGCCTCTAAACGGTCAATTATATTGCACAATATTGCGAATTGTGCAATTTAATTGACCGTTTAGGGTTAATATTGAAGATTGCACAATGATTGGCCGAAAGTTTGAGCGAGTTTAATTTTTATTGCACCATGTTTTTCGCACGGTGCACACGGGATCAATACTATTCTCCGACTGAACGCGAAAACAGTGTGCTGTTCGTATTGTTGTGCAATATAATTGGTCGTTTGGATCAAAGCGCCTTTCAATCTTATTGTACAATAAAAGTATTGTACAATGTTATTGTAGGTCTAGAGGCCGCCTAAGAAACAATCTACTTTCCTATTAGAAACGGCACGTCGCGACAAACAATGTGATAGCTTCGTACTACAGCTTCTAACTGGGGCAATCCCGATATCTGTCCTTGTCACTCACGCTGTTAATCCTGTACGTCTCGCTCGCGCCGTAACTAGGGCTGTCTATCTCCGTTATGTCACCTGCACGACGCTTGAGCTTACAACATGACAGCTGACAGGAAATGTATTGTTGGGGGCTGCATCTAAATCGTGCTTGTCGAAATAAGGTTGCATCACCGATTTTTAAATTTCGAATTTGCTGCTTTGTCATAAAAAATTCAAGGTTTTCTGAGTTTTATTGCGCTGTTACCAGAAGATTTCTATATGTTTCATTATTTTGACATTCTGTGATCCAAGAGCCTGTCTGCGTTAGTTAAAAGCTAATATGTATTGTAAAAATAGACATAATAAATTAATAGTAGACTAAACAGAACATTTTCATTAAGATATACGTGATCCCAAAAAAACACTTGAAATGGGATTTTCAGAACTCATAATTAATAATATTATAATTTCTTATATTGTTTTTGTTAATCAAATTTGTTTTTTTTTCTTTCAGAATGTTGTCAAATGACAGCCCTACGTCGACCTGCAATCACTCGACGCTGCCCCAATGATATTTGTGTTCGATTATAATTAAACGTATGTCCTCTTTCTTTGAAATGTCAAGCTGTCTTTAATTAAAGACTAAATTTAATTATAGTCTGCACCTTTCTTCTAAGCGAGAAACAATGGCAAACAATGGAAAAGAAGAATACGATAAACGTCTTTACTTTATGCTGAGATAAAACGTGGAAAGGTCTTGAAGTTCTTATTTTAGTTACTTTTAATTTCTATTACGAAATAGAAACATACCAAGAAATTTAAGAAAATGTTGAGGATGTTTCCGTTCTTAATGGTTCTAATATAATATACCTAACTATGGGCATGTTCAGGCTGAACGCGGCGTTTCTATTTGTTAAATCTAGAATATTCGTTGAATAAATGCCTCGTTAGTTAAGTTTTTTCTGGCATTCAAATTGCAATATTTTGCATTTTTGGTAAACATCCTCAGATGTTCGATTTCATACATTTTTTATTTGTAGTTAGATCCAGTAGCCTCTAAGGATCAAGGCGTTCTCGGTATCTGAAGTATCATAAAAAGCAAAGCACTTTTACTTTATTTTGCAACTTTATACCAAAATTACGAGCAAACTCAAATCAAACTTTATGCTCAGCAGAATTTTATGGCAAGTTTTCCGTCATACACAGCGTCATAAATATTCATGGCAAGGGTCGAAGAGTTTGGCGGCTTTTAAGTAGAAAACCGGTTACATAATGTACACAGTCCGAAAACTTTCCATCTGCTTATGAGAAAACATGTCAAAATAATATATAAAATCTCTGTTTACAACTCTATTGATAATTTCTTTCAGATAAGCTGGAAATGATTTAAAACATTCCACAGTCATTAATTACCTATGCTAATAATATTATAAACGTGAAAACTTGTGAGAATGTCGTGTTTCTTGTTCTTTCGCGAAAAAACTACAGAAGGGATTTTGCTTACCTTTCAGAATAAGACATAGGCTCCTTATTACCGTGGTGAATACCACGTTTTGCAGGGAAATCCATTATTGCGACGAAACCCGATTTTGGATGAAATTTGACACTAATATACTAAATAGTTGTGCTGTTGTACCAGTATATAACAAAAGCCACTATTTCCCTCGAGAAAATCTATTATTACGCAGGCAAAGCCGCGGGTGGAAATTTAGTAAACAATACTAATGTCTATCATTCTTGACATTGATATCTCTGCCAACAAAACTGTCCTTACATATTGTAACGGCAATTAACGCGGTTTTAAATCGTGTACCTTTGACTGATAATATATAGCATATTATAAAGCCATAACGTTACCCTTATACGATAAAGACACATATTACCTATCAACTACCTCATAACTGTCATCTATCAGCAACATATCCTAGAGATACATTTATAGGTTAGTTCTATGCCCACGTGCCAATGGGTTTTAAAAACCAAACTGCGTATAGTAATATTTTCAACGGGATCAACATACCTTTGTTAAATTGAAATACTGATGTATGTTTGTCTGGCTGTCTACTAGTTATTACAAGTATATTTCAAAAGGTGCATTGCTAATAAATCTCTGAAATTCTGTGTTCACAATGCAATAAATGATTTGTATTGTATTGTCTACAATGCCACTACACGGAAGCTCATTGATGTTAGATTTCTTATTGAAAATATCGTTTGTGTCTTTTGCTTAATTTTCTGTAGAAAATAATGACTTATTAGAATTTAACGAAATTAAGTGACTAATATATTTACCTATTGGTGGTGAAAAATGAAAGTATGTATAAAAAAATTAAGGGAACTAAGGAAGGGTCAAGATAACGTTAATTCTCTTTATATTTTTTAAATCTTTGGTTTATGCGTGTGCCCTGTGTTTCTGAGGAAATAAACGTTTTGACTTTGGCTTAATGATAATGTTTACCATAAGATTCTGCTTTCTACTATTAAATCTTGCCTTGAATGCTATAATAAATGTACTACATCTGTAAATTAATTGGAGAAAGTAATTGATCCTACCTTGCGTGTTATGGTTCGTTTTATGTCTCGGCAATAAATATTTTACTACTCTATCGTTTGGTTTCGTAATCGGGAATCAGAGCGATAAAAATGAGATGAATTAGGTGCATTCAGTGCTTTAATTTGCTTTTAGAAATATTTAAACATTAATGTTTTAGCCGTGGAGAGTTTAGAGAAAATGACCAGTGTAACATATGTTTTGCAAATGTTTTTCCAAATCTGGGTGGTTTATATCTAGCGAAGGGCTAAGCGGGCAGTGCCCCGGGGCCCCCAAACCTTATTAGTACCTATGCTTATTTATTAAGCTAACGAAAAATTTGCTCGCCATCAAAACGTTACACATTAAAAAATAATTATAGCTTATTATAAACCAGCGGCCCGCCCCGGCTTCACACGGGTCATTAATCAAAATAGTTATCCCAGCAATTATTTTTCTATAATAATTTTTCTGGACGTAAAAACTATCCTTGGACTTCTACGAACATTTAAAAAATTATTGGCCAAATTGGTCCATTGGCATTGTTGAGTTGATAAAGTCCCCCGCTGTGACAGTCTGTCTTTATACAAAAATTCAAAAACTACTGACAGATCTTTAAACGGTTTTCTGCGATAGGTAGAGTGATTTAAAGGGATTTTGTATACGAACAAAGCCAAAACGGACCAGCTAAAATAAATAAATAAATAAAAATAAATATTTCCGGACAATCCACACAACAACATCTAGCCCCGTGGTAAGCTCTTAGCTTGTGTTACGGGTACTAGACATCTGATATACTTAATATAATAGACATACATACATAGATATTTTTTTATTATACATATTAAATACCCAGACCAAGGAGAAAGTGTTTGCAGAACATACAAACACTTGACCCTCGGCGGGAATCGAACCCGCTACCTCTTGCGCCGCAAGCGGACCCTCGCCCACCGCGCCACTGAGGCAGTCAATAGCTAGTTATTATATATATATTTTTCCTGAGAAATTAACCCAGTGATGTTACATCTGATTTTTTTTGGATGTGTGTGTAGAAGGCAGGTGCTCTGTGTGTTCATTTAGTAGAATCTTTGCAGATAAGGGTTTTGTATATAAAATATTGTGCTTCCATTTGATGAATTTAGAATGGATTTTTACCAAAAAGGTAAACATTATTCTGAAGCATACCATAGGGTTAGATATTGTTGAGTTGATTATCCATCAATATAATTAAAATTTTATATAGTGTTTATAAAATAACTTAAGCCTCAAGTCTTCAAAACATTGGATTATGTGTTGGTTACAAATAGCATACGTGTTTAATTTACACAAAGCATGTTTCGGTTTTATAAGCAATGTTGATAACAAAGGAAAATTAGGTTTCACATATATTTAAGTTTATTAAGTAAACGTACATTCATTTTGTTTTCATGTTATATATCTGCAGATAAATTGATATGGATTAAGGTCCAACTTAGGTATAATAAAAGAAAATGCCTATTACATACAGAAACAAAGAACAATGACAAACATTTTATAACTAAGCTCAGAATACATTTTTATTAAATAATGCTATTCTAGAACCCTAGGAGCCTTTTTCACCATCTTCAAGTAAAGTCAGACATGAGGTTAAAATACTATATCGCTCAGTCACATGTGACAAAGCAAGATGGCTCTTGACGTGACTAACCATAACGTTTATTATTTCCTCTCCATACACGGTTGTCTGGAATAAATTGCTTTGAGCAATAAGACCACCCATTATGCATTCTAGGTTTTTATTTTCTTATTGTATTGTTCCTTTGTTTGGTGTGTGATAAACAATATTACTGACATAACTAACCATAGCTAGTAAGCTATACTAGAATTTGGTGAATCAACAATTTCAACGGTTATTTAATAAAAGTTGAGAGAACTACGTATGTAAGTACTTTATTGTATAACTTTGTTATAGTGCCCTTATGAAGTCAAAACAGAGAGAGATACATAAGCTAGCCTTCATCACCCTTAATCACACACTCGGTTGACTCTCAAAGAGGCAAAGGAGCCCAGAAAATACGACTAACAAATGTTTAATTACAGTAAATAATTATACCCCAGGAGGGTGACAAGCTTGTCGGTTTTGAATATACTTGACAACTATTAATAAAGCGAATTATTTAAATGCAACAGTTTTTTTTATTTAATTTCTCTGTAATGATGAACAATATTACTATAGGAGAGGAATGTCACTTGACCATACAGCCTCGTTTAGACGGAAACAGAAGATAAGCTACTTGGTAGAGTTGAAAAGTATAAAGAGGTATATATATAGTATGTATCATATGAATGTTTTTACACAAAAATATGTATCTATGTAGTATATCAGTCACCTAACACCCATTGTAGAAGCTCTGCTTAGTTTGGGGTTAGTTGCGCACCGCGCTTCTGAGGCACTTTTTCTACACACATAAAAAGTAGGCACATAATGCTTTACGGATTAGTTTATTATCCTATTTCAAATGAATTTACCTTTGTGAAAACCAAAAAGAATACAGCTGGGTGCTCATTTCTGTAATTTTATTTGAAACTCAAAGTCTTATTCTTTGTTCAATGAATTCCATTTGTAACGCGAAGTAACATCCAAAGAACACAGCGATCACTTGATCCCAGAAGATTATATTCCTGATTATTTCAAAACACCATAATCGAAAGTACCACTGTGTTTCATTTCCCGTGTTTCCGTGATGACAACAGCATCTCAAGAAAGGAAAAGTAGCCTTATAGCTCTTTTAATAGAGTGGATAATCGCTTCATGAGGCTACATCCGGATGTTTGCTATGGTTTGCGAGAAACGATAACATTAACAGGTAAATAATCTGTTTTTGACCTAATTTAATGAGTAAGTACCTACCTAAGTGGTTTGATAAACCCCGTGATACATTTATGGTATGGCCATTCATTCTCAGTTTAAATACTTGGAGCTATTTGGAGAATGAAGTTGATATTTAATATAAAAACAGGTACGAAAACATATATAGGGCAAGAGATACTTAACATTACTGTGCGTTTTATTCTAATATCGTAAAAGGACAACAAATAGAACACAATAGCACGATAGGGCCGTCGGCTATATCATTCCTAAAAAACTAATGCTATAATGATGTTATGTACACAAGCTTAGAGCTTACCACGGGGCTAGTGGTTGTTGTTTGAACTGTCTGGAAATATTTATTTATTAAAATTATACCTTATCGTATTACCCATAAAGACTTTGCAACGATAAAAAACACTACCAATACCATTTTAAATCGATAATGATTACCCACAAATAATAAACATTGGTACGACTCTTATGCAATTTCTCTACGCTTTTACAGAAAAGCTATTCTCAAGAAAATGCAACCGTGCAAAATCTATTTTCCCGGCCGGCATGGTGAAATTATTGCACGCGCCGAAAATGGGTCAATTGCCCGTAGAAAGAGAGGTCATAGGAACATGGTGAGTGAAAGAGACAGAGAAAAGCTCAAGTGACGTCACTGAGCTTAGTAACGTTTTCTTTAGACGATGTATTGTTTTGATAGGAGCGTTATGACCTTTGTATCAAAGGAAAGCTTTCTCTTCCGGTAGATTTATTTAATTTCGAGGATTGCTGGGGAATTATTGAGCAATGTTTAAACGTATTTTAGTTATAACTTGTTTTATTCTATCACAATGTAATGACATGTGTAATTCTTAATTACTGGCTGTAAATATTTCAAGACGAGAATTTAAATATTTTTTTTTAAGCTAATTTATGTAATTTTGTTTGCACCCCATCTGTGTCGTCGTCTAAGCGCAATGAAAACTGTGTTATAAATAAATCGTTAGTCATAAATACTAGAAATATATATATATATATATCATAAATACAATAAAAATCATATTTCATAAGTAATCAATTACAATTGGCCAGCCACAACTTTAAGAAGCAATTTTACTATTGTACTTTTCTCAAACCCACGTTTTTTTCTGTAAGCCCCCAAGTGTGTGCGGCAAGTGCTTGAAAAATTATAATATTCTTATTTTTTTATTGACTGCCATTACATAAAATCCATACATATTCTTACTATTTACTTAACTCCCAACCAGTTCTAAACCTTAATATAAGCTGAACAAGACCCCAAACCCATCTCCAAAACACCATCTTCGTACCTAAATAACATTATCCTTCTTTGTGGGTTAGATAATAATCTTTCTCCTTCTTGTGCTAAAATTAAGAACTTGCATTATCACAAAACACCGTATCTGTGTAAGCGACGCACGCAGTAATAGCAGTTCTTTGTTTAATCTCTGAATATGATGGCGTAATGAAATAACTTTGCTAATCTAGTCTCATCTAGCAGTTAATTTGTTTCGTATTTGTTCGCCATTAAGTTTCATGCCAGATTCGAGAGATTGTATTATGAAAAACTATTTAGAACTAAAACAATTAATCCTAACTATGTTGTAGAATAAAATTGTATTTTACAGGTTTTCTTTTACAGAATAATATTTTTTTAAAAAGTAAGCAATTTGTAGTTTGCAATTATGAATTGTTTTTAGCCTGAGCTGTTTTTATTTAAATTTAAGTGATAAATAAAATTCACGTTTCATAGTTTTCAGAGAAAAGTTCTGGTTTATATGGATTTAAGTATTCTACGACTGGGCTGGCATATACATATTTTTGCTATTTGATTCCTAATAGTTTTTATACATGGTTCTAATAAAAGTGGGTTCGGTGAAAGCGTTACGCGCCCGTAGAGGGTCTACGTCGTCGCTGTGTCTACGACGTAGCTGGGTCTACGCTACAGTGCGGAACAACTAGTTTTTTTATCCGATTTTAGAGTACTTTATTGTTATAAAATGGTTTTACAAAGAGTGAGAACTTTCTAAGCGTATGGAAACTTTTGTATAGGAGTAATGTGCACAATTTAATTCTATATGAAATTGTGTTTTGTTATGAACCTTTCTTATATTAATTATATGTTTAAGAGATTACTTGTTGTTTTTCTATATATTTTATTATATTCAGGAACAAAATCCAAAATTTTAATAAATCGTGTAAAAGTCATATTGCGTGAATGGGGGTCCATCTGACAAAACCTACTTAGCAAAATGACTAGCTAGCAATACATCAACACTTCATCTTCTCTTCATAGCATTTGAACGACATCGCTAAATTGACTTGGTAGCAAAAAGACTACTTTTTCAAAAGTACTGTTAGTAACAAAAACATTTTATTTAGAAAAAATATGTTTAATAACCAACAAAAAGAAAAAAAAAATTTAATCGGCTTACTAAAATTTAAAAAAATATGTTTCTAATGGTTCTGATGAAGAATTTGCTTTTTAATTTCAAAAATGTTTTCTAAGAACTGCATCTCATTGATGTGTCCATGTTTCAGTGATGTAATTTCATTTTTGAGCATTTTATCAAATTGTATGTGGCGACGCAACCGTCGTGATTTGTTAAAATAGTGCTGCTTGATAGCAATATCTTTCAAGCGTGCTTCTTTTCGCAGGATATACAAAAATTAAAGCAATGTGGCCGTATGTGGGATCCGGACGTTAAGGCGTCTGTGCCAGCTCTCCATGCCATTGTTCGTTCTATGCCTTTCAGTACCACAACAAATGAGTGAAAATGATTTTTCCCATTGCCGTTTGAAGTATTTAATGAACTTGTCATTACGTGCGGTTTTTGGAGCTCGATTCATTATTGCTCTCCAGCCAGCGTCTATATATTTAAATGTAAGTATGTCTAATAATTTCATTTTTAACCTTAAGTTCGCGGCCCTTTTTCCAAACTGCTCGATTGTAGTGGTAAAAACAGCCCGTAACAACTGCCCTTGGAAACACTGCTTCATAGTAGCATTTGAAATTGCGAATATCAATATTGAGTACATCTCGTATGAGTGTAAAAAGCCTTATGTACGTGACTTCCGTCTTGTTAGGGAGCAAGGCGTATATAACGGGCAATATATTAGTGTACTCACTAGAACTATTCAAATCCACATGTATCGAAAAAAATTGAAAAAATGGTTTCGGACACCTTTTAAATGTTCCGTCGCCGAAGAAATATTGATTACGTAATACTTTCAAAGTTTTTTTGGCTATCTTGGAGCAAAACAACAATATTTTGTCATCTCCGCCATCATCTGTTACCAAAAAATCAGACGCCATAATTTTGGGTATGACTACTTCTTGTATTTTCTTGAATTCCGTTCTTTTCACATTCAAAGTTTTCTTCCGGGCTCTATATAGGTTATCTTTC
This sequence comes from Gymnoscelis rufifasciata, assembly GCA_929108375.1. Taxonomy (NCBI): domain Eukaryota; kingdom Metazoa; phylum Arthropoda; class Insecta; order Lepidoptera; family Geometridae; genus Gymnoscelis; species Gymnoscelis rufifasciata. The sequence continues at coordinate 4,915,665 of OV815320.1, forward strand.
ACTTCCGAGTAAGATGGCATTATTAAATTTTCGGACCCTTTTATTGACGACTGTATGAGAACATGTCTTTCAAATATTTTCTTAACCGGTTCCATTTTACTACAAACTTCTTGACGGCACAAATCCATCATCAACGCTCTCTTAATTGTCGTCTGGATGAGGTGCACAACAGTGAGAACTTTTTCGTACTTTCTTATCTTTAGTGTCATTTAAAGTCACTGAAGCGGAACATTCACCTTTATTTACGCACCTCCACAAGCTTCCATTTTTATTGTTTTTAGCAAAATTATATCTATGGCTGTTATGAAGAAGTGCTTGTTTTCCTTTTTGATTTGTAATAAATTTAAGGTTATCCGGCATTTTCTTGGCTTTCACTGCTTACGCTTCTATTACAACCAAATGAATCAATAACAATGAAACAATATTCGATGTTATCTTTCAAGCATACTTCAACATGACAGCTTCCTTCTTAATTTATAATTGACCAGTCTTGTTTTCAAACTACGAAGTTTGAAACCATGAAGTATTAACACCGTTGTAGCCGATTTCGTATTTTTTGTTCAAAAAGTACAAGTTAGCAACATGATTTTCTAAGAGGTAATAGTTAATGTCTATATACTTACTTGAAATTATATTTAGTTTAGCGTACATAAAGGAAAGCTAATAATTACCTTTTTGAAACTTCTGTAACCCTAGTACTTTTCAGAAACCGAATCAGGATGCAACATTATAATATATATGATATTTAAACCAAAACCACTGCTCATTCTAACAAGTCTTAAAATTTCAGTATTTAGTAAACACGACATGATTAGGATTTCAACTTTTTGTAAATGACTGTACCTGTTTTGAAAAAGTAGTCTTTTTGCTACCAAGTCAATTTAGCGATGTCGTTCAAATGCTATGAAGAGAAGATGAAGTGTTGATGTATTGCTAGCTAGTCATTTTGCTAAGTAGGTTTTGTCAGATGGACCCGTGAATGGCGCGCAAACATCATTACAAGCCAATCACCTCAGTTCAAAGACTTTAGCATCTTGTAAAAGTCAAGAACGAACATTAATCATTCATTCACACATCAGCTTATTTACTAGTTCTGACTTCAAATCATTTTGCACACAATTAGCGTAACAAACGACGACATTAAAAAACCATAACTGTGCTGGCACAGACTCTTTAACCTGCCGTTAAGAGAACGTGATTTGGTTTCTACAAGAAAATATTAGGGAAATATAGTATTTATGGGACTAAGAGCCATGCCACACGAATGCGGTGCTGCCGCACCGTACGTCATTCTACACAGAAACGCACCTCACGGTGCCGTGTTCCATACCAGATATTTTAATATTTAGGAAACTGGAGCGTTACCGGGCGGCATTGCCATGCCTGAAAATAAGACATTGTATAAAGTAACAAACATGGGATCATGTATAACCATTCCGGTTCGGGCAGATTGTGGAAAATGGTAAACGGAAATGTTACCGGAAGCATCAACGACCTATTTCTTATTGGGCCAGCTATAAGCAATTAATACGAATTTTAAATGTTATTTCAGAGTAGAATTATTAGATTATTAGAATACCAAATAATAATATTACGCAGGCCAAGCTACGATACGGTTCAATATTTATATAAAGATTGTTTTTATATGTAGATTTTATACCTACAGCTTTCATATAATGGAGCTTATAGTTTCTATATCATTGACGTAGAGTTGAAACCATACAAAAATATAAAGAGCGAGAAATGTATGTAATTTCCTCAGCTCTCTGACATTTGACAATATTTCCGCTTGCGCAACATTGAAGATCAGACAGTTCGACTTGCGAATTATTAAGGATGATAAAAAACTATATAATGATGATCTGTGATGATAATTCACGTATTGAACAAATACTGAACCGATAAAATTGTATTTCAAGTTCTCTCATTTCCATCCTAAGGTTCCTGCTAGAGATCGCTTTTAATCGACAAGGCCACCCTTTGTACTTCTGCCTAATAATAGTAATGTGATTTTTGTAACTATTGTTTTATTTTGGTATTGTATTGTAAAGTTATATAGAAAGCTCGTTTCACCGTTCGTTCATTCAGCCCCACGATACAAACTTCATTTATATCCAATTAAATCCAGCCATGTGTACAAAGTTACGGTATAGCGACATCTGGCTCGCTTGCAACCAATAAATCTCTCATGCGAATCTTTTACCAGATCCGCGCCGTACGTGTCGCGGTGAGGCTAATGCCGCGCCGCATTTATAAATCATCCGCGTCGATGCCAGGGTTAACGGGTTAACAGTGCCACAAATTGCTTTTGTTTTTATCCACGATCACGTTAACCCGTTATAGAGATTTTATTAGAATTTTCATCAATTTTTAATGTAAGCGCCAAATACAAAGTTTTGAAATTTAGTCTCAATACATAGTAAGAGATTGACAGTTTGGAGAGTTATCTCAGCAGAAGTATCTATGATGATTCATGTACTAAAAAACCTCAAACGATAAAAGAACTTAGAAAGCTCGGTTTAGCGTCGGAAACCCGAAAATTTTCATCCATAGAGCCTACAATAGAATCTCTCATTATATCCAATTAAATCCAGCCATGTGTTCAAAGTTACAGCAAAGCGACATCTAGCTCGCTTGCAACCAATAAATATGTCATGCAAATCTCTTACCGGCTCCGCGTCGTACGTGTCGCGGTGAGGCTAATGCCGCGACGCATTTATATAATTATCCTCCACGTCGAAGCCGGGAGGGCAATTCTTAGTTTTTCGCCATATTTCGAAAGCGGATATTTAGAGCAAAGTCAAGAATGTCATGTTTAAAAATGGCATATCCAATGTAAGTAGCGAAACAATGTAAATAATGAAATCGTTTCTCTTACTTTCGTTCTTCACAAATATCATTGAATTCGTTCACTCATCAGTAATCACAAACGTTCTTGATTTGTTTCCAAGGCACTCAAATGACGTGGTTTTTAATTGTAAGGATAAAACGCCTCTTGTTTTGGCTTGCATTGTCACATTTAACAAAATTCCACAAAGCACAACACAACTCAACACAAATCGCTTAAATACAGAGCAAAACAGTAACTGTCTGTTCAGTCCATAAAACAGTTATGATTTAGTACAAATGTGACGGAAAAACTCAAATAATTACATTTTTATTGTAAATGTCCGAAAAACTCTGCCGAGTCCCTAAGTCAACAGTGTTATAAAAATCGAAAGCGTTTTCGAGACATATAAACGTGATAATTTTCAATTATTTCCGATGTATTTGCATTGAATCATTGGTAGCACGACGGGGCGCATTCCTGTAGGTGCAGGTTCGAATCCTCTTGCGAAGGTTACGAATACGTCATAATATTTTTCTGTACCTATACAAAAAATAATATTGATAATAATATTGACAATAAAAACATAAAACATTTAGCCGAGACTATAATTATCACCATCATCGCGGTTTAATATCTCAATTTAATCAATTAAACCAACAGCTGCTGTATTGTTATCATTGGCAAGTGTGCATCTGCATCTAGTTGAACACTGATTCTACAGATGGTAAATGCAACCAGTACCTACCCATCCGAACGTAAGCAGAGTAAAGCCACGGTTGCTTCCGAAAAACGACTTAAAACTAGTAAAATAATTTATCATACTTATGAACTACATTCACTTACAAGAGAAATATATTTAAATTTAATTTAATGTTTCAGTTCTCATAGCCATTTCAATCACACTTTCAGAACATTAAAATCATAATAGCACAAGGATACTGCAATAAAAAAACAGACAACATTCAAACATACCAATTTACTACAAATAGTTTAACTATTTTTAATCTGCAGTTTGAAATATTTAAACAACAGAGAATGAGATGGTCAATGTTAGTGTAAAGAAAGTTAATAAAATGACAATGGCAAAAAATATTAAGAAAATATAATGTATTTACATTTTATTTTAGATACTTAGAAAAACAATATAAGTAATATTAATAGATTATAATATTTCCTCGTCTCACAAAACCATTATCCTCAGTTATTTTAATTGGTATAATTATGCAAACACAATTATAAGCAATCATAGCGCTACATTACCACTTATATTATAATTATATTATAAAAGGAAAATTAGACTTTACTGTACTGTATATTTATATGAGTATGAGTCAGGGTAAGCCGTGCCAAACGCCATTACGATAAGTACATGTATATTACAAAATGAGATATCAAGTCCACCTGAACAAGTCGAAATAAATGGAAATATAGAGTCCACATATTTCTTCAATGAAACCATGACTCTTAGACTTAGCAATAGATAACAAAATATGTATTACATATTTTGTTGTTAATTACATAATACAAGAAGTAAACACACATCAGCGTTCAAAATGTTTAACTAACATATAACTTTATAAATGTTTCCAAATATCTGACAAATTGCTGATAGAATACGTCACGCTTAAATTTGTCTTCATTACTACACACTCTTACTGTGTTTGTTTTCAGTACGAGAACCAGAGCCAGAGAATTCACACAACAACATCTAGCCCCGTGGTAAGCCCTGAGCTTGTGTTACGGGTACTAGATATCTGATATACTTAATATAATAGGCATATTTTTATTATATACTAGCGGCACGCCCCGGCTTTGCACGGGTAATTATTCAAAATTGTTTAAAATTATTCGATTTTTTCTCTCTGTAAAACCCATCCTTAAACTCCAACAAACATTAAAAAAATAAATTGGCTAAATTGGTATAGGCGTTGTTGAGTTATGCGCTTAGCAACACATTTTGCGATTCATTTTTAACCCCCGACAAAAAAAGAGGGGTGTCATAATGTTTGACGTGTCTATCTGTCTGGGACATCATAGCTCCCGAACGAATGAAGCGATTTCAACTTAGTTTTTTTTGTTTAAAAGGTGAGTCTGGCGCAAGTGCTTTTAGACATGTTTCATGAAAATCGGTCGTGCCGTTTAAAAATTGTGGGGGTTAGAGTGGGGAAGGAAAATCTGCAAAAATCTCGAGTGGGGTATCAAATGAAAGCGCATTGCGTGCACATTACACATTATTATGGTGTTTTACTTTTAAGGAAATGAAGGATTCGAATCGGGGGTTTTTCTTATATTTTAAATTTGGATTTATTATTTTTAAGAAGATTAAGGTAAGAGAAAACATACCATTGATTGCAATGCTCAAATTGGTGTAACCGACAACAAACATAAACTTGCTTCGGGTCAATTGGTGTAACGTTCGTTATTTGAAGAAAGTTGGTTTTATATTGGTGTATGTGTGGTTATAATTTTTCGTTCAAGCTAAGAATTAGTGTAAGAGCAATGCTGGTTTGCCAAGATACATACACCAACTTAACCTTCTTCGGTCATAGGAATACAACAATTCGACTTATGTAAATGGATCACATACCTACTCAGTTACAACATAATTTCGACGGAAGTCTGCAAATTCACAGTTAAAATGTGTAGCGTACCTGTATTTTTTTAAAGCTAGAATTCTATTATTAGGTATGCTATTCGAAAGAGCAGAAAAAAACTAAAAAAAACTGTTTACTCAACTTATTTTACGTGTTTTGGTGGTTAACCCAATTGAACCTGCAACCGACGATAATGTACAATATCTATGCTATATGCTAGTGTTTAGTTCTGAAAATAACTTTTTGAATGGGATTAGTTACCTGTTAACGAATTATTAACTACTAACTAAGCGACAAAATATTATCAAGCGACAATTTTTTTATTTCCGCACACGACCATTCAGTACGGAGCCGAGACCCCGCGCGGCAGATTATTTCGTGATCTTAACCCCCTCCCGTACCTCCGTGCCCGAGTGACGCCTGCCACTCCACAACGCATAGTTTAACAAAAATTAACTCGTGATATCTTTTGAATGGAATGTTAGAATCTAATAATTCAAAAAGTTATATAAAGGTTTTAAAGCAATCTTACATAATAAATTATTTATTTTGTTAAGGATTAATACCAAGATACAAATAAAGAGCCTTTTCAAACAGTGGTATTTTAATTTTTTAATATAAAAAATCGCTTATTGTCACAAAACTATAATAGTTAGAGATATGAGGTAACGACGTTTTTTGTTGATAATGATAAGTTCTACAAAGTTGTAATACATCACTTTGTTATATATTCAATAGTTTTCGCAGCATTCGCGATTAAAGAAAGATTTTAGGTTTATTTTTTCAAAAAAATCGCTTATTGTCACAAAACTATAATAGTTAGAGATATGATGTAACGACGTTTTTTGTAAATAATGATAAGTTCTACAAAGTTGTAATACATCACTTTGTTATATATTCAATAGTTTTCGCAGCATTAGCGATTAAAGAAAGATTTCTGGTTCTTTTTTTTTCACCATGGGTTACATTATCGGAGTTTGGTAAGAAATCATATTATTTTTGAAAACTAAATATAGCCTATGTCACTCAGGGATAGTGTAGCTTTCGAATGGTGAAAGAATTTTTTAAATCGGTGCAGTAGTTTCAGAGCCTATTCGAGACAAACAAACAAACAAAAAATCAAACCTTTCCTCTTTATAATATTAGTATAGACTAACTAAGCGACAAAATATTATCAAGCGACAATTTTTTTATTTCCGCACACGACCATTCAGTACGGAGCCGAGACCCCGCGCGGCAGATTATTTCGTGATCTTAACTCCCTCCCGTACCTCCGTGCCCGAGTGACGCCTGCCACTCCACAACGCATAGTTTAACAAAAATTAACTCGTGATATCTTTTGAATGGAATGTTAGAATCTAATAATTCAAAAAGTTATATAAAGGTTTTAAAGCAATCTTACATAATAAATTATTTATTTTGTTAAGGATTAATACCAAGATACAAATAAAGAGCCTTTTCAAACAGTGGTATTTTAATTTTTTAATATAAAAAATCGCTTATTGTCACAAAACTATAATAGTTAGAGATATGAGGTAACGACGTTTTTTGTTGATAATGATAAGTTCTACAAAGTTGTAATACATCACTTTGTTATATATTCAATAGTTTTCGCAGCATTCGCGATTAAAGAAAGATTTTAGGTTTATTTTTTCAAAAAAATCGCTTATTGTCACAAAACTATAATAGTTAGAGATATGATGTAACGACGTTTTTTGTAAATAATGATAAGTTCTACAAAGTTGTAATACATCACTTTGTTATATATTCAATAGTTTTCGCAGCATTAGCGATTAAAGAAAGATTTCTGGTTCTTTTTTTTTCACCATGGGTTACATTATCGGAGTTTGGTAAGAAATCATATTATTTTTGAAAACTAAATATAGCCTATGTCACTCAGGGATAGTGTAGCTTTCGAATGGTGAAAGAATTTTTTAAATCGGTGCAGTAGTTTCAGAGCCTATTCGAGACAAACAAACAAACAAAAAATCAAACCTTTCCTCTTTATAATATTAGTATAGATATTAAACACCCAGACCAAGGAGAAAGTGCTTGTAGAACATACAAACACTTTCAGCCTCGGCGGGAATCGACCCGCTACCTCTTGCGTCGCAATCGGACCCTCGCCCTCCGCGCCACTGAAGCAGTCAACATACATATACCTACATTTTGTTTACTTATAAATCTGTGTAAACGCCATTATTCTCTCTTATTAACAAATTTCAGATCCAGCCAAAGGTTGCCTAGAGGATATCCTCCAGGCAACCCAGGCAACCTTGATAGCGATATCGCTATCAGTGATAAATCCGCCCATTGTGTCACTGTATGTAATATGTATCCTATGTATGTTCCTATATTGTTGTGTTGTGCACTAAAGTGTATTTTGTATTGTATTGTCACGCTTACAGAGTAAGACACGAATGTGAATGTTATCATTATTAAAATACCTCTATAATCTTATCTGTGCGAATTCTTGTTTTTGCAAGGGTCAGCTTTTCGATTCTTAGCTACGCATATTTACGAAGATATATACCTTTTATTTTATAATCGTTTATTGTAATAACAAATATCAATTGGAATATTTCCTATTAGTTTTATTCACAAATACCTCTAACTATTCATTTTACAATTACATTTTTCTGAAAATTTATATATTTTTGCCATTTTTCCACGATCTGCCGAGTTGAGGACTTTAATTCGTAACACGTTCGAAGTGCTGACTTGTAATAACGTACAAAGTGTTTCATTGCATGTAACATTAGGTAGACTTGGTAGGTAGTTTCATCAGTTGGCGTCCACCTTAACGCGCATTTATCATTGCGACTGAATACCTCCCAGAGTAACATAAATCATTAACCCCCTCCCCCTATTTCTCCTGCCTTTCTGGGGGGAATGCAGTGATTCATCAGGTCATCGCCAGACGCTGGGATGCCAATTTTGAAACAAAACACGAATTGATAAAAAACAAATGACATTGACAGATGCTTGGCTCGCTCAGAGCTTTTTGTATTCCGCGTTGCTAATGTTTCGATTTGGGGAGTATCCGGATTTCTGTTGATTGGAACAACAAATTGATGGTTGTAGGTAATGATGTTCGCTTGTTGAGATATCAGTGAATGAATCTATTTTTGTGTCTATATTTTGTACAGCCACTGTTAGCTTTCTATAAAAAAACGAACCAAATTTACACAAAATATAAAGATTGTTTGCTTTACATTTTGTAACTATTTAAAATATGTTTTGATAATTAAATCATTTAGATAAGTATTCATTATTTTGGCGTCGCTCCATTGTTTGTATTTAGTTTGATGTATTCAAATGCAGCTAAAAATATAGTATATTCTAGTTGGTTTATATTCTACAGTGATTTCCTTTATGGCTACCATAATGAACATCTATCTTTATAATATGCAAATGGACCGTCGAAACGTATGTACTCGCATAACAAATCGGATGATTCTATATTTTATTTGTTTTTTGGACAAGGTAATACAAAATGTGTAATATAAAATATTATATCAAATGGAATATGTTTTTGTATAAATTAGATTTCATAAATTCTCGTAATAAATCTAGGCAAAAGTCAATTTACCATATAGCTTATTGCAAAAGTTACTTGAGCATGAGCATTTAACCACGTTTTCTGTTTTCGTCTAAACCTAGCTGTAAGGTCAAGTGACTTTTGCCGGCCACAAACGGCAAATTCTACTAAATATACTATATCTCTAATATATAAACTTATCGTGTCACAGTTTTCGTTGCCATACTCCTCCGAAACGGCTTGACCGATTCTCATGAAATTTTGTGAGCAAATTGAATAAGTCTGAGAATCGACCAACATCTATTTTTAACCGACTACAAAAAAGGAGGAGGTTTCTCAATTCGACCGTATAGACATATTTTTTTTCATTTTGCAAAACAATGTTTGCTGGGTTTAGCTAGTATATTATGTATTTGACGAAACAACGTTTTCTGGGTAAGCTATGAATTAATGATAAAATATGTTGAATCATCTACAACAGGAATTTTGCTACAATATAGTAGTAATATTGCAAGTAAGATGACATTACTTTGATTCATCAATATGTAAACTAAGGATTAAGGATAAACGTTGAATTCATTGGTGTCACATTAATAGTCATATTAATAGCCAATTATGGGAAATACGCATCTATGTGTAAATACTTGTTATAGAACTTAAGGAAAACTCAATCGGTAAGTCATTAGTTTCTTAAGGTAAATTCAAATAAGTGTGATATATGTGAATGGTATTGAGTACGATAATTGATAAGTATGCCTTACTTACTATAACTTTGTAGATACAATAAAGTTAAACACCAAGCCCTTACAAACGAATAAGTATCTAAGTCAGAAGCGATCTGATTATAAGCTGAGAAATCAAGCGTCAACAATTGTCGAAATAATTATTACAAAATTTGTATCAGTAAGTAAAATGCTTAAATTATGGCGCATTATGAATATATATATATATTAATTGTACGTTTCTAAATTGTTTTCTTACACATAAAATAAATTTTAAGCGACCTAAGGTTAGATGTTTGCTGTATTTAGCAGAACTTAAAAAAGTTACACGTCCAAGGGCAATTTCTTCCAAAGTCAGAATAAGGCCTTATTTTAAAGGCTAATAAACAATCCATAGACGGCAGATTGAAGTTGTCTGACGTATCACTTCAATGGTGGACGGGTATGTTCCAATTTTATTCCGCCATCTTACCCATAAATAGTTTGATAAAGCCAGTCACAAATGCTATAAACCACACAGAAGAAGGATAGCTTGTTAATTTTATTTTGATGTTGAAAAAATCTCCCAAAAACCGCAATAATTTTATATTATAATTATGTTAATAAAACATGCATGTGCAGTAAAATAAGCAAACCGAGCTTATGCTAAGCATGGTGCCTTCATTTACTTTTTTGCTAGACTTATCTACGCACCATCAATTTTAGTTCTGCAACATGAGCTACACACCCATTATTATGAAGTTTTGCATCGAAAATCACTTCCCCACCCACAAAGCATATAGCGTGAACGCACACTTTCAATGGATCTCTAAAAGCCATCAATAAAACCGTGCGTGTATATACCTACCCTGCCTCTGCCCACACCGTGATGAGGGTTGAACTAAGATCGATGTAAGATTTACAGCCCCTCTTTATAGGTGACCCAAAACCGTCCGTATTTATCTTAGCGTCACCTGTCTTCCATAACCGCAATGCATGTTAATATTTGGGTTGTATATTTCATTGTTATAGGGCTTGTGGATGCTGATGTGGGCTGGCAGTTTCCCTAGCTTGGGGAATAGAACTGCGCGATGTAAAAATGTTAAAATTCTGATAATTTTTTTTAGTGCACGGTTTTATGCAATTCGAACATAACACGACACATAGTGTAGTTCGAATTGATGATATTCAGCACCTCGTTTTTTATATTTTTTACTTTGCCACCAAACAAAAGTAAAGACCTTGAAAAAAGTACTTTCAGCATAATAAATAACCCTATACTTCAATATATTTTAAAGGAGCTGTTTAGATTTTAGTTCATAATTAAAAACATAGTGCTGCAAAAACAAAAAGCTACTCAACAACTGCAGAAAAATAGATTCAATTCCCATAGGTACCTTCTCTAGCTTTAATCAATATAAAAACAGCCTTACAGGAAACAAAGATTCTACGAAATGAACTTTAAGTAAGAAGTTGTGTATCTATCGAATATTAAGTACCTACCTTTAAGGAAAATCGCCTGGCATTTTGGCACGGGTACCTACTACTGGAAGGGATACTTCGACTTCAAGATAATGTTAGATTTTGAGATATTCCTTAATCTTTAGTATAAAGCAAGGGAATTAATCTTTAGGCCTGATTAACCAAACCCAAGTAAAGTCCGAAAAAACTAATCAGTATTTTAAGAGTATGCTGTCACTCACCACCCAATCATCAGGCAATTGTGTAACGAGCAAGACAGCCTTTAAAATAACTACTGAAGGAATGGCAATAAATAAATATTTCCAACAATCCACACAGATCAATGTACTCGGAGATAGAACAGGCCCTCAGAAATTATAGGAATACTGTCAAGAGGAATCGATTTGAAACATGACACCTAAACACGCACAAAACTATAACTCATTTGTGACACTGTGAGAATAAATCAACAAGCCATTTATTTACCCTAGATCCTTCTACTATTTTTTATTCCCTGCTTATGCATATTTACTGAATAATAAACCAGTAATTTTCTTCCTAAAATATGTAGGTATTCAATATTCAGTCAAGGATGTTAAACGAAATATTTTACTTTTCACACAATAGTAAACAAAGTAAGCAAAATGCTTAAGGTCATAGGAAACTTGTATTAAATCAAAAACGAGATTAATAATTATTTCGAAATATGACACGGGAAATATTTAGTCGTGTGCGATTCAAGAAAGCTATTTCACCTGTAAAATTAAGTCATAATTCAAATTTCCTTCGAAAAATAAATTACCCACCTATAAAATAGGATTTATACGCTCGCAGGATGAGCTCGAGAGTCCTTACGGCAGTGTTCAACTGTTTTCAAACTGCGCGAGCCCATAATATAAGAAAACGTGAAACCCTGAGCCGTACCAGTTTTACTGCCCGAACAAGTACTTGCTCATTTTAATATCCCCAAGTTCGTGAGCACGGCGCCGTCATTAGCGGCAAAAAGAACTGAAACTAGGCCAGTGCGATTTGCCTTCAAATCGCACTCTATTGTCTTACTAGCTCACTAGCTCACTATTCTAAATCAAAATAGATCGACTATATTTTAAGCTCTCTCCGGCGTGGGGTTCATCATGAACCCTCATGGATAAATTCGTACCAAGTATGCTTAGCGCCAATTTATCGCTAAGCTTTGCAGGAATTAATTTAATTTTTGTTGGTTTTTGCTCAGTATTATCACTTACAGGTGGTATTTATATGATCATATTAAAATAATGAGAACATAATACATAAGAAGGAAAACATAACTATCGCAAAGGCGAAACTATCGTCATTTTAATGCCACGATTCATTTAAAATAACTGAGATAAATGTGTAAAAACACTAAGATATGATTCATATTTTATTTTATGTTTGAATTGAAGAGTTATAATAAATATGTAAGTTGAGTATGCAACTTCAGATAGGTACCAACTCGTAGTATCAATTTTAAAACCAGCAATCTGCGTGCAAAACGTTACTGAAGTAATTTTCATAAACTAGGCATAAACTTAATTTACGAGTCCAAATTTGCTCTCATGATGGAGATGGGATGTGCAATTTGCAGGTGAGACCGCAATGCGTCATGAAAATAAATCATGATAATGAGATAGAATGAAACTTTAGTTGCAAATGTAATAACTGTAAAAATACTTAATTGTACGTCCATCTAGTTGGTGGACGTCCTACTCTGCGTTTGCCGATCCGTGGTGCTTCACCATAGGCCTCATGAATAGGCTCAGAGTTGTACAACGAGCTATGAAAAGGGCTATGCTCAGGGTTTTTCTACGTGATCGAATCAGGAATGAGGAGATACGTAGAAGAACGCGGGTCACCGACATAGCCAAGCGAATTAGCTCGCTAAAGTGGCAATGGGCAGGCCATGTGGCACGCAGAACAGATGGCCGTTGGGGCCGGAAAGTTCTCGAGTGGAGGCCTATAAATTACTTAAACATTTCTAACTGTATATCTTTTTAACAACCGTTTATACCCACTTTTGGGTAAGAGGCCTCTGCGAACAAATAGCCCATAAATACAGATGGTCAAACATTAATTTAAAATTAAATATTTTTTCATGTTTTTGTTTCTGTAAACATTAACTAGGTTTGTTGTAAAATGTAATAACAACGTTATTTTTTTTTATTTACATTTCCTTTTTGTGCTTACAATGGTAATGCTCGCCACACAGCAACTCAAAATAAATTCGATAAGTAGGAGATAGACTCATACACCGAGGGTTCCGTGTAATTTAAAATTCTTTTCACAAGTGATTTTTTCGTGTTTCGTAATGTGGCCCGGAAAAGCCATCTACCTTCTAGGTCTTCATTCTCACTTTACAACAGGTGAGATTTTAGTCAAATGAAGGCTTATCTATCACAAAAAAAAAACACCAATCCAAGTAGGTATTGACTGAGCGCAACGTAGCTTAACTTTTTTAAATAATAATAATAATAATAAAAACAATTATTTATTTCTTAAATCACGTTTGTTGTGAGCCCCCTTTAATATTTAATTATAGTGTGTTTTAGTATTTGTTGTTATAGCTGCAACAGAAATACATATTTCCTTAAAATTTGAAAGCTGAAATTTTAAGGAAATATGTATTTCTGTTTTAAAATTTAAAGGCTATAATAATAATAATAAAAACATTTATTTATTTCTAAAATCACGTTTGTTGAGCCCCCTTTAATATTTAATTATAGTGTGTTTTAGTATTTGTTGTTATAGCTGCAACAGAAATACATATTTCCTTAAAATTTGAAAGCTGAAATTTTAAGGAAATATGTATTTCTATTACAGTTCTTGAAACTGGTAACAAACGGGTAGGCAGAGGACGAAGTCCTAGTAACAGGGTCCCGTTTTACCATTTGGGTACAGAACCCTAATGAATACACTGAAATTACTCGCATAAATTCTGAACCTAGCTCCGCCTTCATGAAAACTATGTAGTTTTACGTTTAAAATAAATCCTGAATTTAAAATTCTGTTACATGGCCACCGGCTACGGTATGAAAAACGCTTATCTCCTGTAACTGCAAATGCACAGAAAAACATATTCAACCGATTTCACATCATACGCGGATTTGTAGCTACGTATGAAATTTATTTAATTTGATGCTTTTGGCTTTAACCATGGAAGTATCTACTGGGCAAAAATAGTTTATGCAGTAACTAAACTTCAAGTACCTACTTTACATTTTATTTCACAGAGGTATTATATATGACTTAAAACATGATTGACGTTATACGTCATAAAACTGTTAAAAAAAGATGATTAAAAAAATAAATTTCACAGCTATATCATGTTCAATGTCAATGTTATGACATCTATGTTAATTTATGTATGGGTTTTTATTAGTCAGATTTTTTGTTATTTTTAGACACAAATTTCTCAGAAACCTTGAACTTTGGAGATTCAGTTCCTTAAAATGTTTGTTTGTAAGTATTTACTCTGTCGATTGACATGAGTTTCATCAACGTATGCCAGGCTTGATACAAAAATGTCAGAACGCCTTTCTAAAGGGGGCAATTACCGAATACATCGATATTTTACCAGAAAAATATCATGTACCGTCTAGTCGATGAAAATAACATTCTGAATTGATACAACTTGTATCCTATTTGCCTAAAGCTTCTCCATTTTCATGCTTCAGAGACTGCATGACGTAGCTAAGGAATTTAAAATACCTTGTTGACAGATTCTAGACACTCGTCGCGTGTACAAAATGTATAAAATAATTTTCTGATAAATATAGAAACTATACATTTTTTGAATGCTTAAATTATTAAAGGTGTTAATTTGGTCATATAGGTTCAGGCGCGAGTCATAGTTACTCAATAGTGGTACCTATAGGTATATATGTAAAGTAGTCGTAATATTTACTCAGAGGACTTTCCAAATGCATCTTTGTACATAACTATGTTTCGGGAATATTTATTACGAGAATTTTTCTGCGTGGAAAAACAGATTTATTTATTATATTTGTTTAGATATATGAGGGATATGAGGTTAATATATAATAACGGCGACGGTTATTCAACTATTTCACGGTTTTGAGGTATTCATCTAATAGCGCCAAGCCAAATAGCTCCAAGCCGAGAGTCCAAAGTTACTTCTCAAAGAGCTCCAAAGCTAATTGAGGAGTCTAATTAAAGATTATTTTCGTTGATCTAATATATTTAAAAACTTGTTTTAGTATGATACTTTAATTCCGGATGATAAAATAATGATTCAAATTTTATGGAAATAAAAGGTCTTAAATCTCTTAATCTCTCTAAAACTATAAAAAAAAAGTGTGTGTGTGTGTCAGCTACGACGCATGATTGGAGTTTACTACTTACGAACAATATATGTACATCGAATAGAAAAATCTGCTAAAATGATAAGAGAAACAAACATATACCTATCTGTTATTATTCGTATTGTTTATATTCCTTCAATAAAGCGTATTACATAAAGTATGTTACAAAATAATAATAATTGTTTTCAAGTCTAATTATACAAATCCAATTTTAGGATGATTGATTTCTTTCACTTTGAATTATAATATCATTCGTAAATACTGCAAAGAACAAATTAATTAGGTGTCGAAACTATAGCTTTTTTTAAATATTTTAATTAATAAATAACAGAAGGTACTTATTATATGTTCAAACGAAACGCGTTGAGAGGACCATAAATTCGTCAATTGTTTTAGTTCCCTGCACAAAAATGTAAAAGCTATCTTTGTAAGACGATATCCAAGTGAAAGAGAAACGTCCGGCCAAAATTTTTTTGTAAATATTGATGATTTTACTGAATAACTTTGCACTCTCACCTCTACTCACTGAGAAATTCTAAGTTAATGCTAGACGAATACTTTTTCGAACGCGTATTCGAATGTCAAAAATGGCAACTCGCATTCCAGAGACACAACAAACAACCAATCAAAATGCGTTAAAGCTCTTATTTCGAAAGAGACGTTTTGACGGTATTCCATCTCATTCTTTTACACGTTGAATCCTACAGATATATATGTTTGTCTCTTTCTACGTAACGCCTCAACTTTTGTTAACACTTGATTTTACTCCCCATAAAATTTCCGTACCGGGCTTTATAACTCAAATCGTTTCTTAAGGAGTAAACTCCAAAAATTACAGTGACTGAATATGCATATCATTTACCTACTTTATTAATCATCTTGTCTTTGTCGGTAATTTAACCTCAGTTAACGCGTAGATAAGATTAAAGAGATGTCTATGACATTTGTCTAAAAATAAACAAATGTAAAAAAAACTCTCGTGTCTGAAATTGTGCTATTTCAAACGTATGAGACATTTCAAATATAATTTAGACGTCGTTTTTGTTGTAGAAATGATGGAAGATGGTGAATTTATTTTTTCGTGTTTTGCACTGAAATATCGTATTGTGCTTCCTGTCTTGTTGCACTTTATACAATTTAAAATAGTAAATTACTGATCTTTTATCAGTTCGTTTCCGTAGTTTCCGATCAGTTACATAAATCTTTATATATATAATTCTTCTGTGAGTGTGTATGTCACTGAACTTCTCTCAAACGACTGGACCGATTTTGATGAAATTTTTTGTGTGTGTTCAAAGGGATCTGGGAACGGTTTAGATTTAAAAAAATAATATTAAATACCCGTGCGAAGCCGGGGCGGGCCACTAGTACTATATATAATACGAGACGAATGACAGGTTGATACGTGATATTCAATTCAATTCAATAACAATTCAATTTATTTTATTTCAGATAAAATCCATACAATTCAAATATCAATAAAGAAATAAAATGTCAACAAAAATTAAATTAAAACATTATTTTTCTATTACTAAATTAGTTTATTGAAAGATATTAATAGCTCGGAATCATTAATGTTATAAAATTACAATTATTACTATTGAAATTCGCAAAACCACGTTTTTTTCAAAATGGCAGACGGTTATCTATGTCTGCCAAAATGTTGGAACATCCTTATACAAAAAACGTCATAACATAATTGATTTAAAGCCTCCTTATGAATGATCTGCAGTGGGAGAGTACAAAAGACGTGACACTCAGGGGTGACGAATCCACGGAACGCGTCTATTTCTGACGATTCTTTCCGTCAGAGAACCTTGAGCAATGAAATAACTCAGCTATTTACATTGGCGGATATGAGGTTTGTTTTATTTTCTTTTCAATTTAGAAAGACATTATATGAAGCCGCTAAGTGGGTACTAGGGTATTTTTGCGGACGAGGCGGTATTATGAATAGAAACACATTTATACGACTGTTGTTGTAGGCCAAAATTGGTTTATACCAAATTCATTTTAAAATGTATTTTTTTCACAATTCTGTCTTTAAAATGTTGTATTCATATCCGTCATAGATAGTATAACATGAGTTGTTATGCAAAGATAGTAAATTACTAAATTGTTTAAAAAAATTACACATGCCTTTCCGGAGCATTAATGTTACTTAGGTACTAATATAATCGGATCCCCATCAAAACCCAGTTGGCAGCGCTATTACCATTTGCGTTCGCTATTGTCAGCATAAAATACTCGTGATATGGACGCAAACTACACTCACAGTCAAAATAAAAGAGCTCTCTCAAATAAAAGAGCTCTCTTTGGACATGAACATATTTCTCACTCCTGGTGAATTATACATTTTAAGTATTTTAGACATTTAAAATATATGCAATGACAAAACATAGTTAAACCGTTTTCAAAATGATTTTGAATATTGTAAGTATTATAAACAAACAATAGGAAGTAAAAATGGCGTTCAACTGAGTACCATCTTTTTAACTTTATATTTTTATTTTATTTGACACTGGCAAACCGACGCTACAACTGCTACAAGCGCAGAGTCCATTTATAAGAAATTGAATTAATTGTAAGTAAAACAAACTGTGAATACACTACACTTTGACAAAATCTATCATCATTCATCTCATCATATAATATTTAATTTGCTATGCATTATTGTATTTTAGGAGAAATTTAACCTACCTTTAGACTTCATAAAATAGTCGTTACCTAAATAATACACCGTTCTGATAGCTGTAAAGCAGATTTATAGGGCTATTAAGAACAAACCCGTTAATTAATGTCTAATGACTAATGGTTCAAACATTCGAACAACGGTGACTGTTGAAAGTCTTGGATGAAGTGGATCTGGCCAGACCAGAGAGAAAGAAAATATTAATAAGTGATTCTGATTAACTGAATTTACAATAGAAGCCTATTATATAAATGGTTCTAAAACTAGTATAAATCACGTAATCTTTGAAAAAAGTGGACAAAAGCAAAACTTGTAGTTTAAAGTATTAAAAAATGTGTGTAATTTTTTTTTTTAATGTATCTAGTAGTTTCTGAAATTAGAGCGCAATTCATCGACGAAATCAATCAAGATTTTCACAATTACATTACAATGTATGTATATTATTATAGATTTATATGCTGAAGAGTTTTACACTATATTCTACAATTTATTGAGAAAGGAGATATTTATATCAATTGTTGTTGTTTTGCTATGAATCTTTGAACCTGGCCCATTTAAGGCACACTAAGGCTAAGGGTAGCTTATAATTAAGTAGTCCTAAAAATACATCATTTAATTTAACTTTATTTGATGCCTATATTAAATGTTTATGCTACTGTAAAAATGCTTTAGTCTGTACTAAGAAATAGAATACCTATCATAAATGCGCGTTAATATGTATTTTACGTAAGACTATTACGTAATTATCGATTTCAGGTTTTTTTTCAACAGTGTTTCTACGTCGTTACTACATATATGTATATATTTAAAATAAACAAATCAATTTGAAGCATTTTGTCACAAAACTTAGTAGGCTTTAAGCATGATAGGAACGCAAAATAGCATTAGACATTCATCTTTTTCACTTTGTAACTTTATTTAACTTGACACTGCCAAACTGACGCCTCAAGCGCAGAGTCGAATTACCTATAAGAAATTAAATTGAATTGAACCTGGATATATATGAAATTCTCATTATAGCATAGTGACGTATTTAATGTCATAGTACTTTTAAACTAATTCAATAAATACAATATGAATTACAATACAATACAATACAATACAAAAACGCTTTATTGTACACAACACAGGAACATAAACACGTAAAACAAAAAAAAAAATAATTAAAAAACAAGTGGTACAATGGGCGGCCTTATCGCTAAAAAGCGATCTCTTCCAATTTTTAATTAATTTTGAATTAAACAAGCTGTTCTAATAGTCAATGTGACAGCGAGTTTGGTCTGCTGCTAGCAGTCGTTATGTTCCGCTCCGGACGGGCGATGGCTTAACAGTTGTCTGAGAGCCAAATCTATAGCAGTAATGTACTTTAACTGCCAAGGCGAATTCTATCGGTATGAAACAACAGCGACCTTCTATTGTCTCCGAGTCTGGTACATTTTTGGTGACTACGATTTATGAGAGTAATTTTTTGGCGACTATTTATTTTAGATCGATGTGACAAGGAAAAGGCTCTGATTGTGGAAGACTTTATAGGAGGTTTTAGTATGATTCTAGGCCAAAATATACCTAGTAAAACACATCATATTAAATTTTGTATTTTCGTGGATTATGTATTTTTATATTATAATAGTTAAACGATATTAGGTTTATAATTGTTATAGAGACTTATATATACCAATACAATTACTTACATAATATTTCATTATCTCATTTTTTGTAAAATCCTAATACAAGAACACTACATATTTTGATCGGAACTTTTAGAATTTCGATTTTAAAAAGGATTAATTTTAACGCCATTAGTCGATTGCCATAAGTCGATAACTGTGCTAATAATAATAATGATAACATTTTTTGGTTAATTGCGAAAATGACATGATAAAAAATGTTATTATTCATTTGAAGAAATGAGATCACGCCCGTAATAAGCCGTTTTTTTTAATCAAAACTAAACATTAATTGTCTTTGTAGCATTATTAAAAGTGCAGAAGCTGGATATAAATATAGCAATTAATATAAATCGGCTTTCAAATTATAAACGATGTACTATAGAACTTTGCAAACTTTTTTATCATTCTTAAATAGTGCTTGATACCTGGCAATCTCTAGTTACAATTTTTTTATATGAAATTGGTGTTTACGATTCAAATATTATCCGAAATAAAATCAATCAACATTTTAGCCACCGGTTTCATAAACTTATCAAAGTATTTGTGGACAAAACTAAGACCAAACATTAAATCCAAAATGTTTATAAGTACGAAGAACCAATAATTTAAAATAAAACGTTTTTAGCGTTGGAGTGTAGGCAACACTGCACTTACCTTGTTATAATCCGAGCTGAGATTCCTTCAATGTGGAGCACAAACACAATAAAAGTCCAAGTACTTACACTCGAACCGTAAACATGCGTTTGTATCACATCTGAATACGAATGGAGCTTTCCAGTTTTTGCCTTTTCCAGTTTGTTTATACTAGAACTCACAACCTCCAGGGAAATTATCGAGAAAACTGCCTGCGATACGAGACAATCTACATCAACGTTTGTAATCGAAACTGTAAATAACACCGTACATCCTTCAGGTATTTTATACTTTAACTTTAATCACAACAAAGAGAATTATAATTATAACAACCAGAATTTATCCGTGAGCGAGCGCGATTATATTCTTTCATTATTTCACAACCATACTTTCCACCGGTCCTAAAATAAGTCCACCGAGAAACTACATCGCTCCAAATTTTCTTACACTTAGCTAAGTAATTCACAACACAATAGAGGTAAACATTTTAGAGATTCACATCTTGCTAGCTTTCCGCGTCTCTGCGAGCCGTAACATTTGTCTTAGTTCACCGAAACACCAGCGGCTCACGGTCACTATAAACAAACATGCTTGCACAGTTTATTCCTTAGTTTTGGCACCATAAAGTTTGTTGTTCATCCCCACGTGAAGTTGAACTCAGTTACGCGGGAACGCGAAAACCTCACGTCCACTGTCTACAGAATACTGAGCACACATCGCTTTAAAGATCATACATTTATAAATAGATATATCCGTTTCACTAATATTCGGCGGAGTTCAAAGGACACCGTGAATGTCAGGTAGAGTTGAGCTGTCAGAGAAACTGTGTCGAGTTCCGACGCGGCGTGTGCTCGCACTGTTTGTGCTCTGTTAGTAGAGGCACGCGTCCTACTGCAACTGCTGAAAAGCGAAACCTGTTGAAATGGGACAGGGGACCGCGAGAGAGAGAGATCAAAGCTGTTTGGAAAGCTCCGTCTCCTATTCAGCTGCTTATTTTGCTACGCAGGCGTGTGTGCGTGAAAAGTTGCGTGAGTACAAGCGCCGATTTCGTGTTAGTGAGTTGTGGAAAACTCTCTTTAGGGCGCCTCCACAAGGGCGATTTTCATGATCTCTCGCCGCCCGCCCTAATAGAATCTACTGAATTTCGTATGCTGTTAAAAAGTTTTTAATTTGTTTACGTCTAGGTTGAAGTATTTCTGAACATTATTTGTTATGCTCACATTTCGGTTTTGAGCTTGCTATAAATTTAATAATGGTCACAATAATCTATGTTTTATATCTTCATATAAAAACACAAGTTCCACACAATGAAGGATATTCATCCTATTTAATTTCAGCTTATTTAGTGACAGTGTCTTAAAATTACTAGAGACACATCAGCATGCACACTTATTTGAAAACCATTAGGTGTTCAATACAAAACCGTCCTCGTAAAACGTTTCGAGTGCCCATCGAAGGTGTAATAATTAATTAATTTAAAGAAGAATGAAGTTCAATATAAACAAGGGGCACACCAACGTAGTATAATCAAAAACGCAGCTCGTAGAAACGCTTGTGTAATCTGTGATCCGAAGGCTGTGTGAGAGTAGATAGAGAAATGGCGGTAGAAACTCACGCAACGTGAATGCGCACGCAGTGCCTCCCCCCTCCCTCCTCACACCACAGGGGGAGCCGACAGCCTCCCTCCGAAGGTCCAATGTAACGATGTACCCTTCATTATATCGGGAATCAATTGACAAATGGGCACCGACTGTCCTCACTAAAACACTGCACTGAGACAAGAGCGGCCTTTGTTTACCTTCAAACCATTATATAATTCACCGTAAATAATATTGCGTCTCAGAAATTAATTGCCGTCGCTTTTTGAATCCCTTGACATAACAATGGAACAGAACAAGCTTTGTGTGTTTTATGTTCTCTTTTTACTCGTATCTACATTTTGCGTAATTTGCTTTATGTTTTGGAAAGGGTTATCTTATCTATAGAAAATTTGTGGAATATTCTTTTTCCTCTTGATTTGTATACTTGCCTGCAACTGGATGAGGAAATAAATAAATGAAATATTTCTAATCGTAATTAAGTATAAGATGCGTATTAGGTAAATTTTTCGATAAAGGAATAATACTATCTTCGGCGGACAAATTCACATAAAACGTAGGTAAATCCTTATAATTAGATATCTTAATATGAAAAAAACATGTTGTAGTAGATTACTTAGGTTTTAAAGGGAAGATACGGAACTGTTATTGTTACGAACCATTAGAATGCTACATTACACCTAAGGAACGTCGGTTATTTTAAAATACGCTATTACAAGGAAAATCCATGAAATACAGGCAACGTTGTGGCACAAAAGCTAGTATGTTTATAATAGACTAGCTCCGCGCGTCACGGCTTTCCCGTGTTCCATGGATTTTCCCGGTTAAAGTAGCCTATAGCCTTTCCTTGATATGGGCTATCTAACACTGAAGCAATGTTTGTTTCGGACCAATAGTTCCTGTTATTAGCGCGTTCAAGCACACAAACAATCAAACAAAGTCTTTAAGTAGCTTTATAATATTAGTATAAATAAAATAAAATATTTCCGGACTAATCACACAGCATCACATAACCCAAAACTAAGAGCAGCAGCAGAGCTTGTACTTTAGGTGTTAGATGACTGATATACTACATAGATATTTTTTTTGTAATTAAATACCTAATTTTATTACATAGAAAACACCCAGACCCGAAACCAGGAATTTTATAGATTTAAATAAATTCGTCTAATATATCTTAAAACCTCATTATGCAGCTTATGTTAAAATTAAATCTAGGTTAAATAAAAATCTTGTAATTTAAAGCTGCTAGAAGGAATAGGTTTTATCTAACCTTTCGGGCACGGAATATTGCAGTCCTTCCAAGTAAGTTAAAGAGCTTCAAATAGGGCGCATTTTCTGTTTTTGAATATCAAATTCCCAGACTCCAATAGGATCCTATAGATGTATGCAGGTAATAAAAATTGTCTCACGGTTACTATTTGTTCTTAATCCGTGGTAATGTTAATTGTTTTATATATTTAGATAATGTGAGGAAATCTATTAATTGTCTGCGAAAAATTTGACGCGCCGCCAAGAGATGTTTCAAACGTCGTTCGTGAAACGTCACTATAACAATATGGTCCTAAATACGCCTCAATGATTGACAATCTTTTTTTTCATACATTTTGAGCCTCATAACCAGTACCTTAAAGAACATCTAGATTTTTGTGATCCACCCTCATCCACATCAACACGATTGTGGATGAGGGTGGATTATTATTATTGAGGGTGGAATATTAGATCTTTGTTTGACAAACAAAGATCTGATATTCTAAATTTCTGTAGAAATATAAGACGAATCACGTACTTTGTAACGAAATGTGAGAATCGAACCCACACCTTCGATTATACACATCGTTGCATCGAATCAGAAAAATATCACTTGTGAGATTTTACCTTTTATCTGATGATAATTCTAAAGCACAGTATTTTTAATAATAAAACAGGTATTATTATTTTTTTACCAAGAATATTATAACCCCAAAATCGATTTCAGGTACCAGGATAGCAAAAACAATGAAGAGGTAGGTACGTAGATTCATATAGTCATGATAACGGATAACGAAAAACTGTGTAATGCTGCAGGCCTAACCCGAAACAAACACACATAATACTTTTATTAAAAATATTTCAACTATGAATATCCCTAATCCACAAGCTATATAAAAAATTCGTTGAAAGTTCGATATAAATGTGTACACCGATGTTTTTTCTTCCCACACATTAAAAAGCATATGGAAGCGGCACCAACCCGAATAAAATGGCATTTTGCTGTCAAATTATCAAGACTGATCAATAGCTCCTATAAAACTCCTGTGCACGGTGTCAGGATTTTACATAGTGCTTGCCATAATGGGACTTGTCGATGAAGTCATAGACAAAATGTAAGCTGTTGCTTTCTCATTGCATTGGTTTCACCATCACAATCTTTTTTTTTTCTTTTTGTACAGTCGGTTCTACGACCGCGGCGCGAACTGCCGCGAAAGCCCGCGACAACTGCTAATCAAGTGAATGTGAATACCAGGACTATGAATTATTTTAGATTTTTTAATATTTATATTAGATACGGTGTTGGCTAAGTGGGAGCACACTTCATTCCGAAGGTCGTAGGTTCAAACCTCACGCACCTCTCTATTTTTTTTTATAGGGAAATGTATGTGCTATTCTAACACGCGCTTTAACAGTGAAGGCAAACGTAGTACCTAAATAAATTAGATCGTTGGTAAATCGCTAGCAAAGAATATTTTAGTCCGGTCAATTTAGACCAAAAAATGAGAGTGAAGTTACATAAAGTCCCAACAAGCTGAATTTCAGTGAAATTGTTTAAAACATACTTATAAACAATGTCTAGAAGTTCCCCACCATTCCCATGTGAGGAAATTTTTTTATTCAAGGTCAAAGGTTACAATAATGAGTTTATCGCGATTTTCAGCAAAACGGTAAGTTTTATCATAAAAGTACCTGAGACAAAATTATAGATCATAAAATGATCTATAAAAAATGTTTCCATACTTTTTTTCTTACGAGCCACCGTTTCAGAGATAATAACGATTCAATAAGTATAAATCTAAATTTAAAATTTTAGAAAATCCCCCGATTCCAATGTTTTTTTTTCCTTAAAAGTAAAACACCATAATATTTAGTAATGTTCACGCGATGCTCTTTCATTTGATATCCCACTCGAGTATATTTGCAGATTTTCGGTTTTCCTTCCCCACTCTCACCCCCATAACTTTTAAAAGGCTCAACCGATTTTCATAAAACATGTCTAAGAAGACCCAGGCCAAACTCACCTTTCATCACAAAAAATTGAAATCGCTCCATCCGTTGAAAATCGGTTGAGCAGTTTAAAAGTTATGGGGGTGAGAGTGGGGAAGGAAAACCGAAAATCTGCAAATATACTCGAGTGGGGTATCAAATGAAATAGCATCGCGTGAACATTACTAAATATTATGGTGTTTTACTTTTAAGGAAAATAAAACATTAGAATCGGGCTTTTTTTCTAAAATTTTAAATTTAGATTTATACTTATGAATCGTTATTATCTCAGAAACAGTGGCTCGTAAGAAAAAAAATATGGAAACATTTTTTATAGATCATTTTATGATCTATAATTTTGTCTCAGGTACTTTTATGATAAAACTTACCGTTTTGCTGAAAATCGCGATAAACTCATTATTGTAACCTTTGACCTTGAATAAAAAATTTTCCTCACATGGGAATGATGGGGAACTTATAGACATTGTTTATAATTATGTTTTAAACAATTTCACTGAAATTCAGCTTGTTGGGACTTTATGTAACTTCGAATGTCTAAATTGACCGGACTAATTTATGATATAGGTATTTGACAACGTGATAGTATATTTCTAAATAAGAGAATTATTGCCAAATTAAAACTAGTTTTTCACCTTTACCCCATTAAACCTTAATTATTTTTATAAAATAGCCTGAAAATAGAGTCAATTATATTCCTGAAAATATTGCATGAAAATTTTCATTTACCTACTTTAATGTTATATTTTTTAAAACCCACTATAATCTGCATCTCAGCTGAGACAGCCTTGATCTGAGTTACAGCTAGACAAAGTTGTCTGTCAATCATAAATTAGGGGATTTGCCAATACTAGCTACGGACTGTCAGCTTTATAAATTCTAACAAATACTGATTTGTAAAAAGCGTGTAAGTATAACAAGTTTAGCCGGCCCTCTAGATTTGATCTGAGTTAACTATGTTGACATTTAATTCTTGTAACACATAAAACACTTCATATCATTTTTAACTCTTTGACATTTCTTCTTATCGAACGACCCTAGAAATTCATAAGTCGAAATTCAAGGTCTTCTTAAATAACTAAGGATTTTACTCTTGCAAAAGATCCCTTATTATACCTACATTACCACCCACCTTAAATTGTTTTTGTATTTAAATAAAAAGCAATTTGGTCATACAAGCATGATTTATTTGAAGCTCAAGAGAAAGAAAAAAGACACTATGAAATCATAATAGTTACAGAATTTACTTATATCTAGGTACTATACTACATGTTCTAGGTACAAACTATACAAGTACCTTAGTAGAGTTCCATGTATGTAAGTCCTATGTTGAGATGGTAATCTA
The DNA here is from genome assembly GCA_929108375.1 of Gymnoscelis rufifasciata. Classification (NCBI taxonomy): domain Eukaryota; kingdom Metazoa; phylum Arthropoda; class Insecta; order Lepidoptera; family Geometridae; genus Gymnoscelis; species Gymnoscelis rufifasciata. Next base: position 4,942,328 of record OV815320.1, read on the forward strand.
CTGACACCATAGATTCTTGTGTGAGATCAACAAGAGAACGGTCAATGTCAAACAGAAAGAACCTCGTGCCACTTTTTCATTTTCATTTATATGCATTTTATTTGCGAAAACTGATTGCACAAATAAAGCGGGGCGTGCTCAGCGCAAAACTAGTATCGAGAAGTCTCCAAAACGCTACTCCCCAACATCGCCCAAAAAATTCACTTTGGTCTTGGTACTTTATTTCGTTAGCCAATCATGAGTACCTCTGTTCGCCAAGTTGTTTGAATTTCTCCGAGGTACTAGACCAATTACAAATTTCATATCTAAGCACCATGTAGTTGTTTTGTATCTACAGTTATATGAGCTTGTATATTTAACGAACTGTCAAATTTCTTCGACGCCACTCGCTATAACTTAGTAATCATTGTTCTCAACACAGAAACCTCCTACCTTAATATATCCGGTGGGACATCTTACACCACTGATTCCTTCTCTGTTTGGAATGTCAGCGTCATCGCCTTCCTCTGGCTTCTTAGTAATTAACTCTGTTACTATTTTTTTTGGTACATCCCGTCTATTTCTATTCAGTACTGCGTTTTCCAAATAAGCATCATCAGACGGTACGATTACCTCGCGGATAACATTATTATTTGTGGCGTCCAGTGATTGAACTGTATTTAAATTACTACTAATAAGAATAGTCTTCACAAGGAAGCAACTGAGCATTATATATGCAAACATCTTGTGTACAAGTTTGTTAGATAACTGACGACTTTACCGCTAAGATTAGCCTATTTATAAGATGTCTACGAGTCTGGTTTTACTTGCCTTGTAAGGTTGAATAACATGTTTGTAAGCAACAGATTACTGGCAAGTTTATCCTGCTTTTATGTCTTACAATAGCTCTAGTAGTATGTTGATGAATCACATTGTGTACATTATTATTTAATTTAACTTTATACCACCTTTTAGCTGTCTCAGATGTCTCAGAACGTTCATACTTGATATAGATGAATTATAATTATGTATATGGATAATACAAAATGTGTTATAAGGACAAAACACCCAACATCACAGAATTACTAGATTTATTACTCATTTATATAAAATTTAAAAGGGGAATTAACCTAGGAAGATATGCGCTCATGTCGCACTTAGGATGTAGAGGTAATTCAGTAAAAAAAGGTCCTACCTTTCTTGATACCTATTACCTACTTTTTGGATCTATGTTAAATCATGGGAAATACGTAGTTATACCAGAATATAGTAATAGATTTATAGTATCTCTGTTTATCTCTATTACATCGGGTACCTAACCTTATATCATAATTTATGGACTTGAACTACATGCATAATGGGAATAAAGGACAGTATTAAATAATTAATTATGTAATAAAAAAATAGTTGAAATATTTTTTTACAGTTAATTATAAGTAACATGTATTTAAGATTTTGGTGACCTCATAATGGAATAACGTTTTTAAAACATTGCAAACCATATTAAAATTCTTAAACTCACTTCTTAGAATACAGAATCGAATTTTGTGTCGTACGTATACATCTTATGTAATTTGACAATCTAATGGTATTTTTGACTCATTAACGACTACTAACTTAAACGAATTATCCCAGGAACTAATATTCATAACAGTCATATATGGATATATAATATTTAGTTTATAACGTGGTTCCCCAATGTTTTAGATAATATATACATAATAATATATTAAAATAATGTCTACCTACTTTATACCGGAACGTTAATATAAATAATGGCAATTTATCATTAACAATTTTACATATCACATATAACATACGAATGTCAAAAATTAATTAATATTTTAATCACAGAACATTAAATCACATGAAGTACTGGTCCGATTCAGTGTTTGATAGGCAATATATCGAGGAAGGATAAAGACTACTTTTCATAGTGGTGAAATACGATGTTCCCGCTAAATAATCCATAAAACAAACTGTCCGTGTGGCGTGAAAAGCTCGTCACTAATAATCGTCCATATCATTCGTAATACAAATGCCATTGAAAAATAAGTTTCCTGTGGGACAAGGATTCATGGCTAATTTCTCCACAACTTTCAAATTATCTGCATCTTCCACACAATTATCTAGAAACTTTATATATCCACTGGGACACGGATTCGTTCTGCTATTGCCAATAGCTTGTCTATAATCAGTCTCTTCATCCACGCAGAAACCATTAAACAACATTTTTCCATCAGGACAAGGATGCCGGTTACTGTTTGTTAAACCCTGTCTATAGTCTAATTCTTCTTCCATACAATTACTCCCAACCATTATGTAACCACTTGGGCATGGATGATCTGCACTGTTTCCAATACTATTCCTGTCCTTCAACACTTCGTCGTCTCCATTTGTGGCTTCTTGAAAATCAGCCGACCGTCCCTGTGTTTTGCCATCCTCGAGATCATACAGCATAGAACTGGATCTAAGGCCTTCGGAAACAACACGACCGTCGATATAGTTCACAAATATACAAATGATGACAATGTAGGACAACATCTTGAGTCAGAGTAAATGTGACTTTTACAGTAACAGAAATTATGTATTTATGTTTACGTTTCTGTATCACAGGACGGTATGGTATGTCAGCAAAACAATTGGGGATTTTATAGCAATTAACAGGAAAAGTCTGGAATAGATTGCTATAAGTACAAACATATTTCTTTATAGTTTGAGTCACTAAGCTGCGTAAGGATTACATCGAATGACGTAAACTGGAAATTTAATGAGTGAGTGACTAGGCGTTGCATTTTGTCTGTAAGTACTTCCCCGAGACAGGCCTATGTTCAATATGGCTCATCCAATGACTGAAACGATGATTGAATCCCCGATACATTATCTTGCTATTAAGGTTCCCTAACTAAGGCCCTTGGTGGTCAACGCACCTCTATAATAGAAGACCGATACTAGTAGGTACCTAAATAAATAAATATTACCGGACAATCCACACAACAACATCTAGACCCGTGGTAAGCTTTAAGCTCCTGTATCGAATATACTTTATATAATAGACATACATATATAGATATTTTTACTATACAATATTAAACACCCAGAACCAGGAGAAAGCTTACAAAACAGAACATACAAACACCTGACCCCTCGGCGGGAATCGAACTAGCTAGCTCTTGCGCCGCAAACGACTCTCGCCCACAGCGAATAAATGGAACCAAACTTTTGAATGACGCTTGATCCTCCCGCCGCGCCGCCTGTGGTCTTAATTTGCTACGAGATAGCTACCTAAATCGTGTAATTCTGATGAGAAACACGCATGAGCTACTGTTGTATAAGCACTATTCCCTCCCTGACCCTACACCCGATCTCTTTTGCGCAACTACTGGCGCTTCACGACATCTATGTAGCTTGCCTAGATCTCGAATCGGTTTTTACGTGCACGTAAAAACCTTTTCTACTCTAAGTCTAAAACATCAAACATTTATAAAATGGTGACCATAAAAGACCGACCTTATAAGAAGACATCAAGACTTTCTAGTGCAAAATTCAAAACTTTCCTCTACCTCTATATGTTGTTATTATTTCTTACTGTATAAAATGTCTATACAATTATCCAATTTAAAATCCACTTAATAAGCAACAACATAAGGATAACGATAATTCAATTATTAAAACAGGAGTTACTCACGTTCATTCAGAATGTATTATAAAAATTGTGTCACGGGACGATAAGTCTATTCTCTTATGACAAGAAGTCTATTCTACCTATAGCATTGGTTTCTACATAGAAAGCAACCGCCATCCTAAGCCGGCTGATCTGTTGATACACATAACTAACTCGTATAAGATTTTTTTTACTTTACTAAACACAACAACAAGCAACGGTTGAAGCCGTTTTGTTGTTCGTGTAAATAGAGCATTTTACATAGGTTTATTAGACTACCTAATAAACCTATTTAAAATGCTTTATTAGAAAAAATATCTGTCGCAAACAAAGAGATTGAAATAAGTATAATTTAAAATTTTCTATTGTCACAAAAACATAATAAAATAAATAAATGTGATAAAACATATGATGAGTATGGAACACTAGTTGTTTGCCTCGAACATAGAACTTACAAATAAAACGTAGTACCTAATCGTAATGTTATACTAATCTATACTAATATTATAAAGCTGAAGAGTTTTTTGAAAGCGCTAATCTCAAGAACTACGAATAATCTCTTATATAGCCTACATATTTACTGAGGACGGATACTTTTTACCACGAACACTAAGTCATTCCCTCGGGAAAATCCAGAATACACGGGCAACGCCATAACGCGAATATCTAGTTTATTTATATTCTCTTTGCTCACAAACACAATTTTTACATTATTTTTTTCTACCTACTAGCTGACTCCAGCAAACGTTGTTTTGCAAAATGAAAAATAGATAGTAGCCGATTCTCAGACCTAATAAAAATGCATATAAAATTTCATAATAATCGGTTAAGCCGCTTCGGAGGAGTATGGTAACTAACACTGTGACAGGTGAATTTTCTAAGATTGTAACGATTGACTTGTCTATGACTAGGATACTTTATTTATCTGTGAATTTCAGTTATTGCAGTGTTTAATGCGATCTGACCGAGATATATTCAAATATTCTTAAATGTGTAAATATTTCTTTAACTACAGAAACGATTATGTTGACCAGCGAACTTATAAATTTTATTGAGTTCCAGTCTCTACATATTTTGTAAATTTTGACAAATTTCAAAAAATGGTAAGAACGTTTTTGCGTTACAAACATATTAGTTTGTATTTAATTGAAGAACTCATTCGTTCAAATATTTTAGGTTGAGTTAGGAAATGGGATGAGACGTCATGGGATCATGGAATATGGACTAACCACATTCATTATTCATCATTGTGACCACAGACATACGGTTTAATTAGATTTTTTGTGATAGGAGACGGAACAAGCGATAATTTCGCGCATCACTCCGCCTTCATAATACAAGCAAAAGCCGGCACGCTTGGTTTCAATACAAATCGTGATACTTGCGTTATCTAGATGTATGTCTGTGACATATTGGTTTATTTCTTTGTTTCGAGCATAAAATCAATTCTTCAGAGACCTTTTCCAATGATAATATGTTTCATTTTGCGGTTAGTATAAATATTTGTTTTCTTTTCTGATGTCATAATGAACCAGTAGAATTTTTATTTCAATTTTATAAAACAGGTAAATGCCTTGTCATTTTATTTGGAGGTTTTGTCTGTTCACGTCCGTAAGTGGTAACCCTCTGAAACACGTGACCTCCGGGTGGTGATAAGAACAGTCTCTGGTGGTAGGCTTCGGCCGCGGCTTGTCACCACCCTCCGGGCTGGGCCAGTGCGTGAAGTGATTTTTTCATGTTTCGTAATGTGGCCCGGAGAAGCCATCTTCTAGGCCTTCATGCTCCATCTTAGACCACATCGTCACTTTACATCAGGTGAGATTGTGGTCAAATGAAGGCTTATCAATAATAAAAAAAAAAAAAAAAAAATGATTTTGAATTAAAACGCGGTACCACTAGCCGCCATGCTGCGTCGACTGGTGATGTCACTCCTTTAATAGTAAACAATACGACTGTGAAAGACCAAGCAACAGTATTTGAGAAGACAGAATATAGGCAACGACATTTTCGAATTGCTAGCCAAGCACAAGGACATCATACCTCGCTACCGACTTTTAGCTTGCATGAGTCGTATACCGAGGCTTTATGGATGCGATAAAGTTATGTTATTTATAAGGTATTTATTTATTTGCACAGGACACTTGCACAGGAGGTAAAGTCCTAAAAACTACGTTAATTATGTAATACCTACTTTATTTGGTTTATAATAAATTATTATAATGAATGAATGATGATTATGAATGATACATTATATGTATATACGTTTTGAAGTAACGGAGGAACGTTACGATACACACAAAAAACTTTTGCTACCCTTAAAATATGCGAACATGAAATTATGCGAATGGTAAATAAACTACTGGAAATATACAAGATCGAAGATTCAAAAGTAATTAAAAATATCGGGAAATCCACCTTACTCAATTTGCCATATAAAATTTATCTGTAGTAATTAAATTATGGTACAGTTTGATTTATAGATTTTGAATAAATTTTACATCTGCCTCAAATTTAGTTTTCATGCTTATGTCCCGAAAAAATCCAAAGCTGGTGTTAAGATAAATCAGCCGGCTTGTAATTAGTGAACTTTCAGTAACAGTATTTTATGGCACGGAAATGTTATCGACAGTAAAGGTGCTTGTACATCATTAACATAGGTTGTACATTTAACATTCAGAAATGTGCTATATCGCTTGTATGTGATCAATCAAATGCATTCAAATTCAAACCATTTAGAGTATTTATGCTTAGGTGGAAAACTGCCTTAAGTAGCGCAGCATAACCGATTAATAAATAATATAACATAATATATAATATAACAAGGGTAGGATAATTACAAAGTTTAATTGTTTAAAAATGAAAGTATTTTGATTAATTTTAAAAGATATTTTATATTTTATTTAACACTAGTGGCCCGCCCCGGCTTCGCACGGGTTTTTTTTCAATTTTTTTTCCCGGCAGTTAGTTGATTTTTTCTCGCCTTTTAAACCTTCCCTAGACCTCCACGAACATTTCAAGACTATGATAAGATAAATCCGTTCAGCCGTTCCCGAGTTTTAATCAGACTAACGAACAACAATTAATTTTTATTTAAATGGATAAAAATAATAAAAAAAAATACTATATTATTTATTAACAATTTTTTTATAATTCTTTATAATTTTAATAAAGATTCATAAAAAAAAATATATATTTCGGTGCTAAGTTCAGTAGTAGAAGTGTGATTTTGGTTGATAGTAGTAGGTAGCTGTCCTGATGGTTAAGGCACACATCGCGGATTCTAATCCTGTCTGAATCGAATTTGTTATCATATGTTCGTGGAGGTCTAGGAAAGGTTTAAAAGGCGAGAAAAAATCGAATAATTGATGGGAAAAAAAATTGAATAAAAACCCGTGCGAAGCCGTAAGAACTAGTAAGTAATAAACCTCACTTTACAGGTGAAACTATTTTTAATTTTATATGCAGAAAAAGATCAAGACACATTCGTAAACTTCGCGCGCACAGGATTCGAACCTGCATCTCCGGCATAGTGCCCCGGCGCGCTTCCAATTACACCAACGCGCCATTACGTGATAGGTCTGTTGAAAACTGTATGCGCTCTTCAAACACGAGCTCTTAACGTGATTAAGGCAAACATTGTGAGGAAACCGGCATGTTCTGAGAACTTGGAAGAGTTTTGAAGGACATGTGACATTCACCAACCCGCACACGTCAAGAGAGAAATCCCTGTGGCCCAGCAGTGGATACGTAATTATTGATGGTGAAGGGTAAACATAACCGTCAAATCATGGTGAGTTTCCCGTTTTATTATAATTCTAGTTTTCTATCCACTGAGGGCGAGTAGACTCTTGGGTATGGAGGTCGAGAGAGACCATTATACGTGGCATATTTTCAGCAATATTTATTGCTGTAATCTGAGTAACCCGTCCCGTATTTCATCTTTATCGAGAGCCGGGCTCGCAATCGGGCCCACGTGGTGGCTCGGTTAATGTCCCGTATACTAAACAGTGTAGTTATAAGTTCTGCAAACTTGCATACCTAGTGAAAACTAAGAGTTAAATTTAGAGTTTTTATAGAGTCCGTCCACTCGCACTAAACGATTCTCATCCAATATTATGATTTAAAACGGGTAACATAGCATGATTTGACGGTTTTTGTATTGTAAATATTGTTAAAAACCATGATAATTTCAAAAGTGATTCTCATCCACATTGATAATTCGCACGGCTAATGGCGCAAATTCGCTCCCTGCTACTGTATTTCCTAATAACTACAATCTGAGTGACTAGAGTGAATAGGTAGGTAGGACCTTAGAGTATCTATTTTTTTTTATAATTGTATCATTTATTTTTATTATCATAAAACGTCTTAGTGTGTACACTGTAATGTTTTATGTGCAAATAAATAAACTTTGAATAAAATTTGAATAAGGTACCTTCTAGATCTAAGTGATGTACCTACGTTCGCGTCACATTGACAATCACTGGAGATTGTGGACAATCAAAGATCTATCTCTCATAAAAAAAAAGTGTTAACAGAACAATTTAATGAAATACAGAACTACAAAAACGATAATTAAAAACTATTGTTGGTTAACATTACATTATTAAGGTGGTATTGGTCTAATGTTATTTGAAACATGTTTATACAATTTATCATCAAAAGACCAATAAAAGTACTTCAAACTTCACAGTTCCTATAAAGCTGAATGGAACAAACTAGTTAAACACAAATTAAATCGCCGGCGCAGATGCTCGGGAGTTGTGTCGCTAAACACGGCGACTCATTGTCATAACTTCGGAATGAGTTGTGTGTTTTTTGGGATTCCATTCTATGAGTTAGTGTAACGCGTTTAATTTTATACTTGTTTAATTTAAAAGTACTTATGTTATTGATATGAATACCTATGAAAGGTAAGTGAAGGAGGCAACAGTGACTCGGATTTTTTCAAATGGGTGAATATTGAGAAAATTATTATTGGATTTATCTAAAACTCGTACACATTGACGGTTAGGTATTATAGTTTAAATCTGCATTACTAAAATAACACAAAATATTACTAAAATAAAATGAGAGGCTAAAAACTAAACATCGGGAATTGAGCCACTGTGTACCTAGGTGTACACAGTGACTCAACCCCGTATAGCTGGAGAGCTAGTGAACCCTGGGAGTAACGGTCTCCCTGTAAGGTTAGAAATTTGTATACTGACGATTTATGGCATGCTGAGAGCAATAGCCATGACCTGGCAGGCGTCAGCCGTGCACGTCATCAGCCCCTTTATTTTTCAAACTGTTAAGTAAATGGGGTTTCAAAACTTGTTTCTGTAAGTTTGAAAATTTAATAGAATAAAGTTTATTTATTGTACATCTTAAAAAAAAATTGACAGGCGATTACAATAAGCAGAAGTATATGACAGGTCAATTAGAAAACGCACAGTTGATGAGGTAAAATAAACTTTATCCTGTATACTTGAAATTTTGATATGTTTTTAAATAGGTTTCTCAGAGTAAGTATGTACAAATGCCAGGCGGTTTTGAACAGCATAAGACCTTGCCAGGCGAGGGGACAGCTGCTAAGGGCGTGCAAAAAAGAAGTGTTTTACATGAACGCATATAGTAAATGTAATGTATTTTATTGGGTTTTATGCAATGTAGGTACATTATTTTTGTTTTACATGAACGCATATAGTAAATGTAATGTATTTTATTGGGTTTTATGCAATGTAGGTACATTATTTTTAACACTCATTTTCTTCAGCATCATCCGAAATTTCGCTATCACTGTTTTCATCATCATCTGATTCTTCAACAGTGTTTTAAAAAAAAACTGTTAAAAAAATAAAAATTATAAAAAATCGCCTTTTTACTCGTTTAAAACATAAAAAAATAATTAATTTATTGATTTAATTTTTTTTATGTTTTAAACTAGTATAAAGGCGATAACAACCTCTTCACTCGTCAAAAAAAAAACCTGAAAATAACAGTTGGAACTTAATTGATAATCGTTACGATTTAATTGGTTTGACGGGAATACGGTTCCATCTTTCCATCTTCTATAAGCAACATAGTTTTACAAGGACCTGCAGATACTGAATCGACTGAAACTGAGGAATGCATTTCAAGTACTATACAACTATTTTTTTGCCGACTCCAAAAAAGGAGGAGGTTTCTGTATTCGACCGTATATATACATATATATATATTATGTATGTCCGCGGATAACTTCGTCGTTTATGAACCTATTTCGATTTTTTTTTTCTTGGAAAGGGAGTATCCCAGTGGTGGTGAGGAAACTAGACTCTGATGGTTGAATCCTGAAGAAATTGAGGGAAACTCTTGAAAAAATTGTCTTTCTGACTTGTGTGTCTCTTAATATTATTCAATATAAAGAATTTTAAAGCCCTATAATTAATGAGGGTCTGGTGTTGATCTGATGATGGAGGGAAAGGCAGTTGAGAGAACTTCTCAACGTTTTACAGCAAGTACTTTGTGTTTGGACTTAATTAACTTACTGAGACCGTTCATCTAATTGGATTTTGACTGATATAAGGGGTCTGATGATGAAAATAAAGGATAGTGAAAAGAACTCTATAAGGAATATTTTAGAAGATTAAGGTAGGATCCTTTCTTTGCCCACCCACCACCCAATAATTTCGTCTATAAAAGTGATTAATTAAAAGAAACATAAACAATTAAATAATTAAGTATTTAATCATTTTCAGAGGAATGTATTGAGCTTGATATTTAATTCTCAACAACCTTATTGATTCGTTAAATTTTTTTTTCTATTTAAGATGAGGGAAACATTGTTGAAGAATCAGATTATGATGAAAACAGTGATAGCGAAATTTCGGATGATGCTGAAGAAAATGAGCGTTAATAAATCTAAATTTAAAATTTAAGAAAAACCCCCGATTCCAATGCTTTAATTTCCTTAAATGTAAAACACCATAATATTTAATAATAGGCACGCGATGCTCTTTCATTTGATACCCCACTGCAGTATGTTTGCAGATTTTCGGTTTTCCTTCCCCACTCTCACCCCCATAACTTTTAAACGGCTCAACCGATTTTCATGACACATGTCTAAGAACACCCGGGCCAAACTCACCTTTCATACAACTAACTAATACTAAATTGAAACCGCTCCATCCGTTCGGGAGCTATGATGTCCCAGACAAACAGACAGACAGACACGTCAAACTTATAACACCCCTCTTTTTTGGTCTGGGTTTCAAAATAATGTAACTACATTGCATAAAACCCAATAAAATACATTACATTTACTATATGCGTTCATGTAACACTTCTTTTTTGAACGCCCTTAGCAGCTGTCCCCTCGCCTGGCAAGGTCTTATGCTGTTCAAAACCGCCTGGCATTGTACATACTTACTCTGAGAAACCTATTTAAAAACATATCAAAATTTCAAGTATACAGGATAAAGTTTATTTTACCTCATCAACTGTGCGTTTTCTAATTGACCTGTCATATACTTCTGCTTATTGTAATCGCCTGTCAATTTTTTTTTAAGATGTACAATAAATAAACTTTATTCTATTAAATTTTCAAACTTACAGAAACAAGTTTTGAAACCCCATTTACTTAACAGTTTGAAAAATAAAGGGGCTGATGACGTGCACGGCTGACGCCTGCCAGGTCATGGCTATTGCTCTCAGCATGCCATAAATCGTCAGTATACAAATTTCTAACCTTACAGGGAGACCGTTACTCCCAGGGTTCACTAGCTCTTGGACTAGTAGTACACAGTGACTCTAGTAGTACACAGTGACTCAACAGTAGAAATAAAATGAAAGATTATTACTTCTAATTATATTTATATTGAAAATCAAAAGACAGTTACTTAGGATATTTTCTACCTTCTAATCAGTTCACTTTTGGTTCTTACAAAGCTATTTATCATTATAGAGATCAACAGTTACTACACATTTAATCAACGATGTTAAACTAATCATAATTTGAACTAGAGATGCAAAAGACAAACAAAAACTACGTTTTTAATAACTAATCAATTATTCAGTCTTGTCAACTATAGTTAGATAGAACATTAATAAATTTAAAAAAAAGTGAAATCAATTGTAAAGTAATATAATGGTGTTGTAGCAGTTCCAACCATTGAAGGCTTTGGCAGTATATATTTTAGATCAACCTCCCTAATAAGCGAAAGATCTGGCTTATTAGGCATAAGGAACTTTTTAGTGCCTGGCTTGCGTTTTAAAAATGATATGTAGAATTCCAGGTCGCTATTTCTTTCTTCTAATACCTTCCCGATGTACAAAGATCGCTGTTTCTTTGTTGTCAACTCCACTATAACATATTCTCCTTCCTTGGGTGAATGTGGTAAAGGATTCGTTAAGTCTTTCTCTGTTATAACCATCTCATCATCAGCATTTATATCTTCTTCTGGTGATTCAAGCCAACAAGAATCATCATCAGAATCTGCTAACACAACTTCATCGTGCTTTTCCATTTCATCGTCGCTATCTAGTATTGTGCGTGAAAGAAAAGATTCTTGGCTTCGTTTCTTTTTTTAATCATATTCTTTTCTTGCTCTATCATAGTCTTTTCAGGTGTATCGGTAGGTATCAGGCTACGTCCAGTTTTCCTTCGTTTTCTGTTTGTTTTTCTTGGTCCAGCTTTTATAGGGTCTCTAAATTCAAACGGCGCGGCATACTACAAACAAAATGAAAAGGTCAAATTATTTTATTTAAAAGTGTTGTCTATATTTGGTTATTCAAAAAACATTACTAATTAAGAATCAATAACATATAGTACACAGTGACTCAGAGTCACTGTGTACTTCTTAGAGTTGAGCCACTGTGTACGACTACGCCATTTTTTATATATCTTATCACAGCATTCGAGTCAAATAATAATTACGATAAGCAACTACATCAATGAGGACACTATAGTATGAACTAATTGGCAAATATAAAAGGCAATACAAATTGTCACAGCCTGATGTATGAAAACAAAAGAAACTCACCTCAAAAAGTAATTTTGAGGACACGAAAACAAAAACACGCCCTGACACTACCGTACGACGCTTGACCCGCCGACCGATTGGTAAGAACTTGTTTTGGGTTCACATGCTAGTATTGTGTGACAAGGAGCGAAATATCTCGCGCGTTTTTCGGGTAATAACATGAATGAGTCATTGTATCCGACTGAGCAACTGTTGCCTCCCTGACCCTATACTGCAAAATTGTATTTGCTAGTTTTTAAATAAACTACAACCATACGGACCATCTTGCAAGCACCACTAGTTTCACAAGCAAGTTTGAAGAAAAACGTTCTTAGATATTATGATGATGCGATGAATACGGTAGATGATTTTTAGGTAGGTACAGAAAAATCAAGACTATAACGGTGCATTGGAGTTTCGAGTAATTTGTTTATTTGTACTGAATTTTTATGCCACTAAGCCGTGGGGGCTTATTGGCATCCGGAACTTTGGTGCTCTACATATTTATATCTTGGCACTTTATTATCTAACTTAACTATTGAAGTAAAAAATATGTATCGAGCATTTTTAGACAGGCTAACAGACGGACTAAACAGAATAATTAGGCACCTAATTGGAGTCTTAATGCCTATTGTGAACATCCTTCGGGTTTAAAATCATTTTAAATAGAGAAATGTAGGTATATATCGACATATCAAAAAGGCAAAAATTCTAATTTAAAAATAACACATGGACAGATAAGGTATAGGTACCCCTTTAAAATTGAAATGGTTGGATACATAGTTTAAAATGAATCTTTACGAGTCGGGCTTTTTCTTAGCAGGTCAAAAGGTTATCATGGACCAATACCTCCTCCTCCTTTTAATCAGAAAAATAATGATCGGAATCGGTAACTAAACCTCGGATAACCACTATAATATTCAGAGACTATTCTTATACAGAGACTGTTCTTAGCAGCACCCGGAGGTCACGTGTCAGGATTCAGAGGGTTACTGTTCGGACGTGAACAGACAAAGCCTCCAAAACCATTTTTTGTATTTAAAGATTTAATTGGATTTATTATTCTTACATTTTTATTAATCATATTGACTTTATACATACTTGACTTAACATTTTAACAACATTTACCTAATCCCATTGTAGCAAAATGAGATTCTGAGGGCCGACTTACCTTAATTACTGCAAGCTGACTCGCCCAATCTGGTTCTTCAGGAGCACCTCTCACGTCCGGCTAACATATAAGTTCCACAAGGTTTTATTTTGGAGTGAACTTTTCGATTAGTGTATGGGGACACAAAAAACACAGGAAGGACCATAATTATGTGTTACGTAGCGCAAAGAATATAACGAGAGAAGCTACGGGCGCCCGCGGAGGTGATTTTGGACGTTTACAAAGAGTGGCGGCTCCCAAAGGATTCATCTAGCCTTCAAGTGACTACTCAAGAAGGCTTGTCTTACCCTCAATTTCACAAAAAATCAGTAAGCAAATATTATAATTTACAGTATAGTACACAGTCTACAGTATATCCAAAAGTTTGATTTGATAGTAAATCTCAACCGGTACATTAAGGCTTCGGCCAAACCTACGCGTCAGCTACATGGGAAGCGAATGAAAACGTCCAACTTTGTGGCCGCCTCGGTGTGCAAAAGGCCTAAAAAGAATGGGTAGCATCGCCACGCGGCAAACTCTCCCGCTTCGCAATCGCTCTGGTCGTGCAGGCTTGGCCGAAACTGTGGTGCATTACTTATAGTACCTACTTACACATGTACATTTTTAATAACACCATCTATCAAGATACATTTGAACTGGGTAATCGGGTACTAAGTAGGTAATGTAACATAGATGTTGGCAGTATGCTATTCTATTTTTTATTGCTTTAATGGCGATGCTAAGATAATCTGCACGCCTGTAGTGGCGAAATTTAGAAACTGTCTAAGAACGACACTTTGTTTATTTGTTGAAGTTATATCTGATTTGTAAATATTATTTTTGTTTTTCCCTGACGTTAATTGTTACGAAAACTGTCAAAGTGTCGTTCTTAGACAGCTTCACAATTTTGACACTGGATGCGCTAGTTAGAATCTTTGCATCGCCAATTGGAACCAAAATTTTTTTTGGTGGGTTCCTTATTACCCGAATAGTTTTTCTTCTTCTTTTATTTGATGGCGTCCGACCCAAATAGTTATTCTATTCTACCTCAATGACATTGACTTATAAACTGTCAGACGTAATCTTTATTTTCAAAGTCAAAGAAGGATTCGAATTTTGGATTTGAAGCGATAAGCATATAAGTGGAGTCTTTGAGTTTTATAAAATTAATTTCATGTGTTTTTGAGTTGCAAATAAGTTGATTATTTTTTATTTTGTAGTGTGTAGTGTCTTCTTTGTATGTAAGTAATAATTTTTAATGTAATATAGTGTATTATAGATTATTTTATTTCATTAAAATTTTCACGAATACCATTTTTGAAATTGCCCGCGTTGTCATAGACAATGGAAATTGATCCGACGCTTTTGTTGCCAGAGGCTATTCCTCCGGCACCAGAACCGCCCGATCCGCCTGATTTACCTATTACTAAAGATGTTGCCAAAACGGGATCGAAGAGAAGGTTAGTTTTAAATGAGGAGCCCAATAATACTAAAAAAACTATTATTAATACTGAAATGGCTTCAGCTTCTTTGCAATCCATTTATCACCATCCTATAATGGTTCTTGGTATAAAAGAATACACGAATGTTGACAAAGGACCATTTGTTATTCACGTTAGTAGAACGGAACCTGACCCTTCGGCAGGTACTACGATACGTCCTATTAAATTTGGTCAATTTTTAAAAACACATAAAATTAAAAACATTTGTTGTGATGGTGTCAAGTCTATAGGGCGCAATCGTATTTCTGTCGAATTTAAAACTGCTGCGGATGCGAACAGTTTCCTTAGCAATCAAATACTGGATCTATGCAAATATACAGCTACAATTCCCTCATTTAATATTACTCGCATGGGACTGGTTCGCAACGTTCCAGTTGACTTATCCTTAGACGAGTTCGCCGAATCATTGGAAATTCCTGAAGGTTGTGGTTTTGTTGTGAAGGCTCGTCGCTTAAACCGTAAATCAACAGAGAATGGGTTGGTTTCATGGATACCTACTCAAACGGTAGTGCTTACCTTTAGAGGCCAATGCCTTCCTAAGCATGTTTACTCATTCCACACATCGTTACCAGTTGAACTGTATCAACTTCCCACTATTCAATGCATGAGCTGTTGCCGCTTCGGCCATGTTAAATCACAATGTCGATCGAAACCTAGATGTTTCAAGTGTTCAAAAGATCATATTGGTGATAGTTGTGATGTCAATGAAGAAAACGCCACATGTATACATTGCTCCGGTCAACATTTTTCATCCCATAAAAACTGTCCTGAATTAGAGCGCCAGAAGAGTATAAAATGCTTCATGACTCAGAATGGAGTATCTTATCACGAAGCCTCAACAAACTTTCCTAGGGTTATTAGATCATTTTCTGAAGTTTCTCAATCTATCTCTCCTGCTATCAACGTTATTTCTCAAAAGGATTCGATTAATCCCACAAAATCGTTTGTAAAAACGGTTTATGCATCTCCTCGCCCAAAACCTCAATTGGGTAAATCTTATGATAAATCTGCACATCACTCTATTGTTTCCAATCCTTTAACCTCGCTTCCAAATGGCCATGCTTTCCCCCAAATTGCTTCTGGTTCATCAGAAAATAGACAAAACCTTCTGTTAGAAACACTTATGTCACTGATAATTGAGTTTATCTCTACATCCAGCTCCTCAACACCGTCCAACGTTGCCCATTTACTTTCCCAAATTATTTCTACTGTTACCAATAATAATGGATCCAGTATCCATTCTCCAATGGAACACAAAAAGTCTCCGACGTCGTAAACCTGAACTACTCCACCTAGTCAATAAATTTCATCCGTCGGTCATTGCCATCTCGGAGTCATGGCTTGCTCCGGGTAGCCATTTCAGGCTTCCTGGATACTCATGTCACCGAGATGACAGGGCCGACGGGTATGCAGGTAGTGTCCTACTTGTTAGACACTTACTTCCTTTTTCTCTCATTTCTCTACCTCCTCACTCAACTGACATTAACTTAGTAGCTATAAGAGCTTTTGATATAAGTTTTATTTCTGTATATATTCCTCATCCTAACTCCTCTTTAATTGCCGATATTGTTCGTGCTATTCACTCTGTTCCTTCACCTATTATTTTATTAGGTGACTTAAATGCCCATCATAGTTTATGGGGTTCTAGTCACTGTGATATCTTTGGCCGTCTATTAATAGATATGATAGATGACTTAAATCTTTGCATCTTAAATAATGGCTCTGCAACTCGTAGAGTTTTACCTTCTCAGAATCCTCGTAGTGCTGTAGATTTAACTATCTGCTCTCCTTCCCTTGCCTGTAATTTGGCATGGGAAACCCTCTCTTCTTCTTATGGTAGTGATCACTTTCCGATATTGTTAAGAATTCCTAATAGATTTACTCCTGTTATCAATTATAACCCTAACCTGAAGTACAGGCTCTCTGCTGCTGATTGGGATATGCTTTAAATTTAGAAAACTTAGCGTTAAATATTCCAACAATACAAACTTATGCCCCAACCAAGTATTATCTTTCTGCATATAATAAATTGGTGGATATCATAGGCTTGTCTGCTGATAAAAATATTCCGCACAAAAAACAATCCTCATCATGGTGCAATATCACCTGCGTGGTGGAACTCTAAATGCACGGCTGTTGTGCAAAATAGGAAAATAACTGAAATAAATTATAATAGTTCCATGACTGACAAAAATTTCACTGATTATATGCACGTGTTAGATTATTGTCATATATTTCTTGAAATTAATGGGGGTTTCATATGACAAGACACACAAAATATTTTAAAATTATGTATATGCTCTGATTAAATAACGAATATAACAATTAACCTTGATTTGGATGAGTTTAGAAAACATTAAGTTGATAAAGAGGTTATGTTTTTGTTTTGATTCACAAATAATATGTTTTAGTACGTAAAACTTAACGTATTTTACGAAACTACATGTGTATAGTGATAATAAGAAATATTTTAATGATATTTTGTAAAGAAAACTACTTATAACAACGTTTTTTAAAAAAAACACCTTTTTGCTAAAAACACGTTCCTTGCTATAAAAGAGCGACCGCTCGGGTCGTTATTTCACTTTTTGAATAGCTGTCGACCAGAGCGGAGCTCCTGCTACTAGTGCCAGTGAACTAAAGCTAAGTGGTTTTAATTATAGTTACGGTAGAAATTATTTTTAATTTGTCAAAATATATTTGCTTTTGTTAAACTATTTAATTGTAAGAAAAATTGTAATAACTGATGAAACTGTGTTGTTCTATTCGCTTCTCAACTCAGTAAAAAAAATTGAAGCGAACTGTCGAGACAATGTTATTTCCTTGATATTCTTGTTCAAGCAATTTAGTTTTATTAATTTTCAGTTGACCTGTCCAAGTAGATTATGTGTTTAGAAGGAAATAAACGTTTTGACTTTGACTTTGACTTTAATTATTTTGGAATACCTTTATAATATATATGTAGGTAGTATTTTTTAAACTCCAATTAATAGGAAAAATCTATTATCAGAAGTGGGATTCGAGCTATTGCTATTATTAACACCTTTTCGCATTTCAGATACGACTCGTACGACGTTCCATGTAAAATGGACCCAGCGGTCTTGGAGGGCTTGCAGAAGGCCATTCGAGATGCGGTGACTGATCGACATCGGGGCGATGACGTGGTGTTGCCGCGGTGTAGCCGCCTTTCCCGATCCCGATAAGAACAACAATCGTGCAGAGGGCTGGTGCAACTGTAGCAGCTCTTATCGCCGAGGATCTGAGATTGAGTAGCATCACTACGGTCGCTAAAGCCGGTAAGGTCCTAAAGGGCTCTGCTTTAATCTGGTATGAACCCTGGGACACTGAGATGCTGCAGATTCATACAGTGAATACGTTAAGGAAAAGTAAAGACTTTAAAAATAATAATAATATAGGATCTTTTTGAGGAACAAATAGTCGAGCTTGTTTGTGGAAGTATAACTGATGTATCCATTCCAATGGCGTCTCGTAACAGCCGTTACGTCCACTGCAGAACTACCTTATTATTCACGACTTGCGTCAAATCTGCTTAGTAAATGCCCAAAAGTATTTTTAGGTTATTCTGAGAAAATATGCTTTCTTTGCAACAGACTGTGCCATATTCGAGCTATCAAAAACAATAATAAGAAAATGATGCCACAACCAGATCCGAAACCAAGTACCTATAGTTAGTCACCATGTGCTTATTGTAAAAAGAAGGGACACTTTGATGAAGTTTGTTTTTTTTTATACGGCGAAAAATTCCCATTTTTATTTCTAGTTACAAAAAGTCTCGTTAACCACAGGAGAGTTGAATAGTTAGTTGTTTCACAAAAATCAGAGAATTGCAGTTAACCCAGTAGTTGTGAAAGGTTTAAAAACAAATTTGACGACCTCTGTGGCTCGGTGGACGAAGGTCCGCCTGGGGCGCAAGAGGTTGGGGTTCGAATTCAGCCGGGAGACCAGATTTTGTACGATCTACTTGTTTCTGGTTTGGGGTTTGGGTTTGGTTGTTTTCTAAGTATCATAAATATGTATCTAACACCCATATTACAAGCTCTGCTTTAGTTTGGGGTTGCAATGCTGTGGTGGGTAGTAGTAGTCCGGAATTTTTTTTTAAATTATTAAATAATCTGTCGCTATATTTAAACTATGCAATTAAATTCCCATTTTTAGTTATGCAGCACTAACTTCATAGTAAGAACTACACATATTTGCTAACTTGACTATTCCTGTACAAAATAACGATACATGTTGGGAATTTAAGTTTAAGGATTAAAGTATTTAGAATAGACCCTAGACAAACTTTGTTCTGCAGATATTAACCATTACAGATAAAACAAAAGATAAGAAATCATTTATTTGCAACTAAGATAAATTAAATTAACATTTAGTTATACCATAGCTTAAAAAAAGTATGGATAAACAAACCATTTGTCTTTAGCACTGCAAAATGAACTTTACTCTGAATAAGCGGGAAGTACAAAGTACCTACATCCACGCTCGTCTTCTGTAGGAACCATTTCTGTGACGTGTGTTTCTAATTACTGCCAAGCCTACTTATTTGGTATAAATTTTACCATTCTAACAGATTGTAATAAAGTCAATGATGACGAAATAGGATATCACACCTCGAGTAGCCCTATGGTGGACGTTTTTACTGGAATTTCAGTTTGACGTAGTAGGTAAAAAAAAAAAAAAAAAAAAAAAAAAGAGGAGGATTTTTATTAAACATTTAGATTTCTTGATCCGTAACCCAGTTAAATTACCCTGTATTAACGTTATCGAAGAATCTGACAACAATAATGTCCCACATAAAAAAAAAAAGGGACAATCAATACATTATATCAAAAACTTGTCTAAATTACATAAATGAGCCAAATTCTGTAGCAAAATTATTCGTTCCTAAGGGATGTTCTGCAAGCACTTTCTCCTTCGTCTGGGTGGGTAATGTGTACGATAAATAATATCTATATACATATGTATGTCTATTGTATTGGGTATATCAGATTTTCTGGTGCCCGTGGCACGGGCTGGGAGCTTACCAAGGGGCTAGATAGTTGTGTGGATTGTCCGGAAATATTTATTTATGGGTTATGTTTATTACGTCTTTTCACGACGAAAATTGTCACATAGGATCATGGAAAAATTTGATAGCATTTTTGGGTCCCAAGATTTAAAAAAAAAAAATGTATTTTTCATTGTTTGTCTTGAACAACTAGCAAAACTTATTTCGGGCCAAACAAGCACCTCATAGAAAGAGAGATCTATTCCATTCCACACATTGCATCTTGATTGTGCAGGGCCATGTAGTTACAATTACCTTTATTATTATTAATTATACGATTTACGAAATTCTGCATATTAAAAACCTCTAAAAACATTAAAGGGTCAAGAACTTTTGGGTATTTTACGTGAAACAATTGCCTTGTTAGGAATTACCAGCCTCTTAGTAACCATTACTAAGAGCCTGTATCTAAAATCGTTTAGAGATACACAAAAGCATCACCCTACCGGTAGCCCCCGAACGACCATGCAGAGCAATATGTTGCTACCGTTACTAATATGCTTACACCTTCAATTAATGACACATCAGATAGGCCGAACGGTTTATGGAAATTAAAACAAACTATTTTTCAACTACAATAAAAAAGTAACGGATTTAATCATACAAGGTTATTAATAGGCAGAGTAGGAATTATACCAACATACGGGCCATTAATAAAGGTAAATTATGAAATTTTGGACGACTTGCCAATTTATAGAATAAATTTCTTTTTATTTATTAGTGTTGCCGAAGCTAAAGAGAAACTACGAAGTGAATGGTTTGATTAAACCGTGTTAGATTATTTTTTGGGCAATGACTAGTCGTTAATAAATATCGTATCGTATGATATAAAGTTAATTTCAGAAATACGTAATGACGTATGATTATGTAAGTACATAAATATTGTTAGTGAACGTTATAGATAGACTTTTTATTTATTTCACCAAACTAGTTGTATTTTTTTTTATATCATATTAATTATAGATAATTATTTATGCTTTTATTAACTTGATTAAACTAAGTATCTTGTAAACATTATGTCAATTCAATTATAAGGATTACTGTGTTAAAATTGATTGTTTGTCAATAAGTTATGCTTATGATCCAAGATTATGAACTTTCTTTTAGATTTCATTTATTAAAATGTACATTAAAAATATTAATCTAGAGCATACACGTAAGTGGGGGGAGATACCACTGGTCGGTTCTTTATCTGATGTGGACCTAAATGTCTACAGCGGTGGGTGACAGGGTAACATGACAAGGTAAAGAATCATTTACTGCTGATCTTTGTCCTGATACTTCACTGAAACTCACGTGCAGCAGGTGACAGGTGTTGTATGCGAAGGCCAGAGAGAGACTGTTGTTTACAACAGGAGGAACTGCTGATCTTTGTCCTGATACTTCACTGATACTCACGTGCAGCAGGTGATAGGTGTTGTATACGAAGGCCAGAGAGACTGTTGTTTACAACAGGAGAAAGTACTTCGAGAGCGAAGTACTGGTCAGTTTGGCCGTGTTAGATTATTGTCATATATTTCTTGAAATTAATGGGGGTTTCATATGACAAGACACACAAAATATTTTAAAATTATGTATATGCTCTGATTAAATAACGAATATAACAATTAACCTTGATTTGGATGAGTTTAGAAAACATTAAGTTGATAAAGAGGTTATGTTTTTGTTTTGATTCACAAATAATATGTTTTAGTACGTAAAACTTAACGTATTTTACGAAACTACATGTGTATAGTGATAATAAGAAATATTTTAATGATATTTTGTAAAGAAAACTACTTATAACAACGTTTTTTAAAAAAAACACCTTTTTGCTAAAAACACGTTCCTTGCTATAAAAGAGCGACCGCTCGGGTCGTTATTTCACTTTTTGAATAGCTGTCGACCAGAGCGGAGCTCCTGCTACTAGTGCCAGTGAACTAAAGCTAAGTGGTTTTAATTATAGTTACGGTAGAAATTATTTTTAATTTGTCAAAATATATTTGCTTTTGTTAAACTATTTAATTGTAAGAAAAATTGTAATAACTGATGAAACTGTGTTGTTCTATTCGCTTCTCAACTCAGTAAAAAAAATTGAAGCGAACTGTCGAGACAATGTTATTTCCTTGATATTCTTGTTCAAGCAATTTAGTTTTATTAATTTTCAGTTGACCTGTCCAAGTAGATTATGTGTTTAGAAGGAAATAAACGTTTTGACTTTGACTTTGACTTTAATTATTTTGGAATACCTTTATAATATATATGTAGGTAGTATTTTTTAAACTCCAATTAATAGGAAAAATCTATTACACGCTGCTGCTAAAGCTCGTAGGGTTTTATCAAAAAGAAAAAAAGAAGGCTGGCTAAATTTTTGTGAAAATCTTTCTCCAAGAGCTCCACCTTCATATATTTGGCGTCAAATTAAAATGTACAGGGGGTCTTGTAATAATAGTAATTTAACTTCTTATGACCCAACATCATGACAAGTTCATTGATAAATTAGCTCCTCCTTTTGTCCCTACTTTGGAATCTTTATCCACATTTTTTTATAATAGTCCGTCTCATTCAATTTTTAACACTAAATTTACAAATGAAGAACTAACTCAGGCTTTAACAGGACTTAAGGATACTTCTCCTGGGTTTGATGGTATTCCATACTCGTTTTTAGTTAAAGCGCCAACTATTGTCAAACAATACTTTTTGTCTTTAGTAAATATTTTTTTTGATTATGGTGTTGTTCCTATAGAATGGAAAACACAAATTATTATTCCTATAATTAAACCCGGAAAAAATTCTTCTGACCACAACAGCTACAG
Source organism: Gymnoscelis rufifasciata (assembly GCA_929108375.1). Taxonomy (NCBI): domain Eukaryota; kingdom Metazoa; phylum Arthropoda; class Insecta; order Lepidoptera; family Geometridae; genus Gymnoscelis; species Gymnoscelis rufifasciata. The sequence continues at coordinate 4,965,470 of OV815320.1, forward strand.
GCCAATAGCCCTGTCGTCAATTTTTGCTAAAATTATGGAACATAATGTTGAAATTTCGACTTGAATGGATAATTGAGAATGGTTGTTTGATTTCTAGTACCTACTCAGTTTGGGTTTCGAAAGGGTATGGGTACACTTGATAGTTTAAGTATATTTACCACTGATATACGATCTGCCTTTATTCGCAAAGAATCAGTTTTCGCAGTTTTTCTTGATGTCACAGCTGCTTATGATAATGTTCAACTCCCGATTCTAAAGAAAAAATTAGAATCCCTTAGTATACCTATGAAAATTACTCGTTTTATTTATAACATGCTCATGGAAAAAAAAATAGTTGTCAAAAACCAGGGTAATTTATCAGCGCCTCGCCATATTTTCAAAGGTCTATCTCAAGGTTCTGTTTTAAGTCCTTTGCTATATAGTATTTACACATCAGACTTAAACAATATGTTATCATGTAGCTGTTTACAGTACGCAGACGATCTTGTATTATATGTTATTTCAAGCTCAGTTGAACATGCGCAGAACGTCTTAAACTCAAATCTTAATATTCTTAGTGATTGGTTAAATTATCATGGTCTATCTCTCTCACCATCGAAAAGTAACTGCGTTGTTTTTACAAAAAAAAGAATTATCCCGAACATGAACATATTCGGTGAGGGTCAACGAATAGAACAATCAAATACTGTAAAATTTTTAGGAATGCAATTTGATACTAGAATGTCTGGTGTGCCTCATTTTACTTACATTGCAGACAAATGTGAAAAAAATATAAATATTTTACGATCTTTGTCTGGTGTTTGGTGGGGTTCGCATCCCTACTCTTTCTTTCTGGTGGTAGGCTTCGGCCGCGGCTTGTCACCACCCTCCGGGCTGGGCCAGTGCGTGAAGCGATTTTTTCGTGTTTCGTAATGTGGTCCGGAGAAGCCATCTTCTAGGCCTTCATGCTCCATCTTAGACCACATCGTCACTTTACATCAGGTGAGATTGTGGTCAAATGAAGGCTTATCAATAATAAAAATAAAATAAAAAAATACTGTCAAAAATTATTGTATAACGCAATTGTTCGTAGTTATATGGATTATGGGTCTTTTCTTTTTGACCCTAGCACGAGAATGGCTCTTGATAAATTGGACAAGGTGCAAGCAAAATGTTTAAGGATCATTCTAGGCGCGATGAAATCATCTCCTATAAATGCAATGTAGTTGGAGTGTGTAGATCCGCCGCCCTCACTTAGACGACAATATCTTTCGGATCGTTTCTTTTTTAAACTTGTTCAAAATTCGAGCCATCCACTGTTAGACAAACTTGAAGTTTTATTTAAACTTTTAGAACCTATGATCAATGACGAGTTTGATAAAATTCCATGTTTAATTCGTAGTTTTATGAAGTACACCCATCTTCCACATCGCGTCGTTAAATTCAACAAAAATCCGCTCTTTTCGACACCTTATGAAGCCTTAATATATCAGCCTAACATATGCTCAAAACAGTTTCAATGAGGAATTACGAAGTAAATATAATGATTGGATTACAATTTACACAGATGCTTCCAAAATTAGTGATTCCTCTCCTGTTGGTTCAGCAGTTTGGATTCCTTCTTCTAAATTAATTTTAAGTTATAAATGCCCTTCTATTTCATCTGTATTCACTGCTGAATCAATAGCGCTCTTGGAAGCTATACTATTTGTTGAATCGCACAATCTTAATAATTAAATTATATTTTCAGACTCAAAAAGCTCTCTTCTTTCTGTTATTTCTAGCCCCTTTCGTTCTAAATCAAGATTTCCTATCATTCTCAAGATTCGTGAAACCCTTTATAGATGCAAATTATTGAATATCAATGTAGTTCTAGCTTGGATACCAGGTCACTCTGGCATCCCTGGTAATGAATCTGCAGACTTATGCGCCAAACAAGCTATCCAGATAGGTTCTGAGGAACATTTATTGATTTATTCTCATGACTTATGCACGACACCTAACTTTCACTTAAAAACATCATGGTATAGAATGTGGAATCAATCTAAACTTATTAAAGGTAGGCACTATGGAGATATTCAGAAAGATATACCTACGAAGCCTTGGTTTTTCAAATATCGGAAAGCCAACAAAATCACAACTTCAACTATATGTCGACTTAGACTGGGTCACGTGTGTTCTCCAGTATTCCTTGCTAAGATAAGGGTCAGGGACCATTCTCTTTGTGAGTGTGGCTTAGAGCTTATGGTGATATAAATCATCTTCTTTTTTCCTGTTCTAAATTAAATTCTTCTCTGTATAATATGATTCCTATAAATATTCCGCGCCCCATATCATATAAAACTATTCTGTCTCTTGTGTTTTCCCCATTTATAGTAAAACTTTGTAAATTTATCTCTGTTAATAACATTAAATTGTAAATATTTAATTTATGTATTTGTAGTTTTTAATAATCCATAGATATTCATTTCACATTTAGTTTAGTTTTATGTAGTTTCTCAGTGTCAATAATCAACTTTGTTAATTTATTTTTATTTTTTATTGTTGGGACATTTTTTTTGTTTCTGTATTTGTTAACTCGACTCCCATTGTTTTATGGTTGAAAATCTTATCGAATCAAAAATGTCCAACAAAACACACGGACATTGGCTGTTGACGGCCATATAGCCAGTCACGAACGCCATCTATTGAAAGAAGAAGATTTGTCAGAATAATAATTGTCAGTCCAGTCCAGTCAGACAAAATATTTCAAAATACAGAAAATACAGAAATGATCTCATCTCATTTTCATTTAATGTTAGGGAGGTAAAGATTCAAGTGCCACCTTGATTGCGTTACATTTATGTTTTAAATAGTGTTAAATTTAAGAAAAACCATGCAACAGTCTCCGTTTGAAAATATTTTCAACATAATAGGAGGTCTTTCGGAAGGCAATGAAAAACCAATGAAACATGGATTTTACAACGCCTTTGCCCTGTTTATACTAAGCGTCTGCGTGGCAGCTGTATATGTTCTGTTCCTAATCCTAGAACCATTCTTTAAACCCTTATTTTGGGCACTTCTAGTGGGTTCACTTCTTCACCCATTCAAATACAAACTCTCTCAAAAGTTGAAATCATGGTTCGAAACTTTAAACAAATCCAATACATCTGTGATAGTGGGGTTGATGACTCTACCAATAAATGCTGTTAATTTTGCATCTGACACAGTTGGGTATCAATTTAGAGAGCATTACAAGGTAAGATCACCTTTTTATTACCTCACCTTAAATATATACCTCTCCATTTAGTTAAATTATGTAGGGTCAATTTGGGTTACCCACATACTTAAACAGTTTTAAAAATAGTAATATTGCTACTGTCATAAAAAAGTGTGATAATATTGTGCACCATCATATTTTTAGTGGCATTGCATAATATTTGCTGTACAAATAAATAATATTTATTTGTATATGTATTGTATATTATACATTAGGACCAACATGAATGTGTATTTTATAGTAAGTTTACAATTGCCCCAATATGAAATTACAAAAAGTACATATTTGGGGTATTTGTAAACATGGTATATTCTATGTAAAAGGCTTTTTTATCGATATTAAGAGGTAAATAGAAACTAGGTAAATTCTTGATAAAAAAAACACATCTCTCACCTTTTTACTCACAGCTGATTCTGAAATTTTAAAAATGTCTAAATAGACAAAAGATCTTACATGTTATACCTGACAGACCTTACAAATGTGTTTTGGTGTGGCAAACCAAAGTTTACATTGACCAAACTACTGCACCCTGAGCAATCTTAGTTTAGTCCTCAGCGCCTATGCCATTTTAGTAATCATCATAATTTTAGCCGTAGTCAACAACTTTGAAATTCATTTAAAGACATATAATATAAAATAAAACCTTTTTTTTTCAGACAGTTATAGGGCTGTTATGTGCCATATTTGTGTTCCCTTGGCTCTACAACTCTGTGCCGAGAGGACTGTCATGTCTCTTCTGGCAGTTCACCAATTTTGTAGCTCTCTCCACTACACTGCTCATCAGTGTCTGCAGTTCTTATATTGTAAGTATATGTATTAACCCACAAAACTATTCAGTGAAAACAGTCTTTTACATGGTATAAAATAAAGTTCCTTTTGCTGTGTTCCCTTTATTTTTAAACTACTGAAGAAGTTTTCTAATGCAGTTTTCAGCAATAGACTATGTAATGCAAGAAGAAGGTTTATATATTGAATTTTGCCCTAACCTGCGATACCGTAACCTACAATGACTGTTAGATAGAAACTCAACACTAAGCCTAGACAATAAACTCTTGGTCTGCAAAGCCAATTCTGAATCCTATATGGACTTATGGTATTCAACTGTGGAGGTCCACATGTAAAATGAATGCCGCCATTATACAAAGAGCTCAAAACAGCATACTGAGGAGCATATCTAATGCACCTTGGTTCTTGAAAACCGAAGAACTACACCAGGAACTCGACATCAGCACAGTCAGTGACGAAATAAAGCAGTACGCAACTAAGTACAAGCAGCGACTTGGTTACCATCCCAACCACCTGGCATCTCAGCTCACCTCCATAATCTATCTCAAAAGGCTGAAAAGGCAACATATCATGGAACTAAGCACATGAACATTTAAAAAAATGAGGGAAATGATCATTGGACCAATTCCCTAAACGACAAAAAAACATCACATCTGCCTATAGACTTAAGACTAACTGCAGATAACAAGAGAAAAAAAAAAAAAATTTGCCCTATGACAAGCCAGATAGATAACTGGTGCATTAATGGTTAAAAAAATTTGGACAAATTGCAATATATTAAGTCATAGTGCATCTTTCAGCAACAAATATATTAATGATAGAAAATGTCTGATATTGAATTAATTGATAATAATTTCATCTTCCGAGTTCCACTCATTTGGCACATCAGTGGGCAGAAGCAATTAGATTAATTTATGTTGTTGCTTTCAGACCTTGACCATTGTCTTAGCATACCTGATTAGTGTCTACATACTATGGAAACCAGAAAGAGCTGGAATTTTCAAGGCTACCTCTCAATTTCTATGGCTGGTTATAATAAGCTGTCTTGCAAAGGTAATGATACTATTTGAATCTAAAAATTAATAACTTTATAAAAAATAACTCATATTTATAACAATAAACTGAACGACAAATATTCAGAGACATGTAGAGTAGGCTGATGACAAAAATGCCTGTGTCTAAATTGCATTAAGTAGGTTTAGCAGATGTCTAGTACCCGTCACACAATTTAAGAGTTCAATATGGGGCTAGTTGATGAGGTGTGAATTGTATAGCAATTTTTATTTATTTACCTAGTTTATTTCCTTTGTATAATACCTATATACTTAACACACTCTGAACTGTTTATTATGGGTCATATTAGATATTTTTATAAAAACTCTGCATATTGTTTCAGCTGACAGGATCCTTTCAAGTGTTTACTTTTGTGATCCTACACTCCATGTGCCTAGCCGGTCTAGTTTTAGAGGTTCTTGATGTGCATAAAAAAATGTTACAAACAGGTTAGTATAAAGTACTTATAATAATACTGCATGTGCTCTATGTCAAACATACAAAAAATATCTGCAACTGAAAAAGCATTACATAACTAAGACCCACCGCCCATGCTCACACTCGCATTCGTTCACGATTGCCACTCTAAAACAATGGCTAGTGAACTAGCCGACAAGCTCATTTATGTTTCTGCGAAGACGAGTGAGAGCAATTGCGTATTTTGGTACTGCGACATAGGTTTTAAACTCTGTCACTCGCACGCAGCTCGTGACGGCCAATGCGAGTGTGGGTTTGCATGGCGGGCGTAAGTGTCTTGAATTCACTGTTTTTGTATCCTACAGTCATATGTTTAGACAATATGATCAATCATTTATATATATACAGTCGTGGTCAACTAATTAGGGACATGCAAGATAGTGAAGAACAATAACCAGTTATGTACATACAAATATAAAACCCTTTTGATTTCTCAGTAACTATTATTTGCATAATTTGGTCCGATTATTATGCTTTAAATGGCTGTAAATAAAAGAATAAATAAATAGAAAAAAGTATTTAATATCAAAGGTTGACCATGTATTCAATTTTAAGGTATAATTTTGTAGCTGGACATTTAATTAAGGATAGTAAACTATAATGAAAAATAGAGTTAAACAAAACTAATAATCTGCAGTATTATAATATCTTTAACAGCTCCATTTTATTACGTGTAAAATCAGTACCCAGTAGCAAAACCTTTGTTAGTAATTACCGCTTGACACCGATGTGGCATAGACATTATCAGTTTCTGGCATGTTTCGACAGGAATGTTTGCCCATGCCTCACAAAAAGCTTCATTAAGTTCATCTAAAGTTGTGGTACGATAAGTGGCTACTTTTTTCTTGATTTCGTGCCAAAGGTGCTCGATTGGGTTAAGGTCCGGGCTATTTGCTGGCCAATCTAGCACCGATACTGACTGACTGGTAAGAAACGATTTGACTGAACGGGCGGTATGTTTCGGGTCGTTATCATGCTGAAACGTCCATATAATAGGGAGATGCTCCTCAGCATAGGGAAGCATCGTTTCCTCTAATATTGCCTTGTATTGATGTTGGTCTAAGTTACCCTGAACTTTCCTCACAGGTCCCACTCCACGTCCAGAAAATGAACCCCACATTTTAATGTTTCCACCGCCATTTTTCACCTGCTTTTTTGTGAATCTTGGATTCATTTCCGCTTTTACTGGACGCCGTACGTATTGCCTTCCATCTGAAGAAATCAAATTAACCTTGGTCTCATCAGAGAATAATACATGTTGCCATTGGGCGTAGGTCCAATGTCCATATTTACGTGCAAACGCCAAACGAGCATTTCTATGTTCTTTCTTCAACAACGGTACTTTGCGAGCCACTCTTCCGAACAACCCTGCTTCTACCAGACGTCGTCGAACGGTTCTCGCTGAGACACCAGCTCTTTCGTCTGTCCCAAACACTTCGTGTTTAATTAAAATAGAGCCTAGAAACGGATCTTTCTTAGCTAACCTGGTTATCATTCTATCTTCTTGCGGAGTTGTTTTTCTCGATCTTTTTGTTCTGGGCACATTTAAATCTGTGTTATTGCGTCTGACATGTTGCACTGCATTGTATACCATAGTTTTTGAATAATTTAAATGTTCTGCTATCCTTCGGTATGGCCAACCATGCTCGACAACAAACTTCATGATAATTTTTCGTAGTGTTGGATCGCAACTTTTATTTTTACCCATTTTTCTTCAAAATATTTTTCAAAACTTAAAATAAATATCGGGATTGCCGCCAAAACTACCACGAAACAATAAGAGAAGAAGTAAAAAAGTATTGAGATTCAAATTTTGGAAATAGAACGCAATATCTCAGTGTCCCTAATTAAATGGCCAGCCAGCATTATTTGAACAAATAGCACTACGATAATCTATCAGCTATACTGTAAAGAGGTTTAATGTTTAAGAAGTTGTTATTGTTTGTATAATCGGGCACATAAATTACTAATTATACTTACATGTAAGAGATATGGAATATGCTTTAGACTCGTTGGAAAATAAAAAATAAATTCACAATTCGGTTTAACCAAAGAGTGTCCCTAATTAGTTGACCACGACTGTATATGACAAATGGCTATCTAGGAAGAATTGGTTCTACAGGAATTAATTATATATTTCAGACCCTGAAGCAACATTGGCTGTTGCTTTGTTAAGAGCTATAAACAGCACACATAATGATCAGAAGCCTCCTGAGATAGCCCCTTCAGATACAACAGACACAGAGCAAGAAGTAACACCGGAAAAAGAAATGATTTCTACACCAACATCTGCCCCTGCAGAAGTCAAACATGATTGGACAGGTGACAGAGACAAGAGACAGGCCAAAATGCTCTTCAAAACACGAACGCTATCCGCGCTGCCTTTGGGAAACACAAAATCAAAACCAGAAACCAGATTTCTAGCAACAATGAAGCAGAGATCACTAGACGAAAATTATATGAAGAATAATTTTGATAATGATGAGGAAACGGCATTGTATTTCAAATTGTTGTTCTTTGGATGTCTTTGTATGCTTGTTTGGAAGCATATTTGGTTGCTGCCAGTAATGCTGTTCTTCTTAGCAATTCATGGGTTGAAGATTGTGCTCGATTACTTTGGAGTTTGGCTGTTTTTTGAGAACCAGTACAATAATGTTATGAATAAAATTAAGAGCTGGTGGAATAATAGGTAAGTTGTTAAATTAAATTGAACTAAAGTTGCAATGCAATTTTTTTTACGACTACAAGTAGCATTCTAATAAGTTGTGTGAGAGTATCTTAATTTTGGTCCGTAATTAAGATATGGCGTTAATTTGAATAATGTGAAGACATGTTAATGAGCCAAAATGCTTTGTAACAGAATTGCTGCATTGCATTTCTGTATACTATACATATTGTACAGACCGTACAGTTAAGTCATAAGAAAGTATGAGACATTAATAAAGCGAATATTATAAAATCATTAATAGGATTAATAACCTTATTGATAAAATATAACATTCTTAATCTATTATTAAGTAGTAAAACTATCTTGTATGGTGAGCATATACAATCTTTCTAATTTGTAAGTTATTACCGGCCCAACGGCAATCTGTTCTACATGCTACATGGTGTGCCATTGTCCCTTTAGTGAGCCAATTCGCTTGACAAATTAAATTGTAGCGGCAGCTACAGAATATCAATACAGTAAAGCTGCGCGAGCGTAGGTAGCCCCCTCTACTCTTACATTATAAACATGTAATTATTCGTGGACAATAAATTGGAACTTAAATATGGAGACTTGTTAATTATTAAACACCCAGAATCAACAATATGACCGAGACCTAATAAATAAGCTCTGACGTGAGTTTTGGATTGACCTGGTTAAGAAGAAAATTTAATGTTGATACGTTTTTTTTATTTCAGAGAGGCAGCGCTAGTCCCAGCCCACATACGAGGCATCGCCAAACTCCTGACGCTCTGCAACAGCAGTATGACGGAAATGGCGTACGCGTCCGTCGATACTGTGTCCACTTGCTTCGTCATCGTTGGCCTTATCGCTTTTCTCACGGTGGCTATCATATTTATTTGTATACAGGTAATTGTTTGTAATTTCTAAGTATGTGCTTTGTTAAATACATGGTAGCAAATATTGTTTGTAAATAACTTGAATTTTATCAAGCTTTCAATAATAATAATCGTCGCAATCGGTTCTAGGGCGAAAATTTAGCACTAAGACGCGGACGTACTTTGTGTATGGGTAGCGTTCGCCTCGCGGCAGACGCTCCCGCTTGCAGTCACTTTGGTCGCGCAGATTTGGCCGAAGTTTCAAGTAATCGACTGCTATTATCTAAGGCCTCATTCTACAGTGGCGCCACTGATGTGCACAAAAACGTGGCCCGCATTAAAAACTAATTTATTTTTGAAACTGTTTAAAAATAATAGTTTATTATAATCATCATTAATTTAAGTTAATATGAAACATAACGTCATCTCAATGTTGTCTCTTCTTTTAGATTTATTCTGAAGCGATAGTGGTGGTACAACTGAGCGGTAGTCTGCTCAATAGCACCTACGTACAAAACAGCGAGCTCCACGCCTACCTACCTGAGGGCTGGGAGGAGAAACTTGATTCGCTAATCGACAACGCTTACACTTATGGAAGGGAAGGAATCTCGACAGGGGTATGCCAAAACATTATTTATTATCCTATGAACCATCCCCTGACTTAAGTATAGAATATTTGTTTTAATTATGGATTTATTTTTGTTATTGCTTGCCATTGGATGTGATAGATAGATAATATTGTAAGTAATTGTAATTATAATAATCATAAAAGTTTTATACCATCGCCTAGAAACAGAACACTTTTGTTTTAAAGCCCTATTTAATGGGGGGTTTGCCTAGTCAGCACTATAATTGAAAATAACTAATTTACCTGAGCCAAAATAAACTCGATACCATTTGCCAGCGTGATTATGCTAATTGTGTAGGAATAGCTCCACGTTTAAAGATAATATACGTCACTCTTATGTTTTTTTTTTATATTAATAAAGCTTGTTTAACGATAACTTATCCCTGAATTAACGCTGACTGATTCCGGAATGCGCCAATGACCTATTCGAAAAAGTAGAATTGATTTACAATATTCTGATATCGTTTTAACTGCCTATCAAATGTATAAAAACGTCAGCAAAAGTCAGTAAACCTTTAATAACCGCCTATCATAAAGTGATTTGCTTTGACAGGTAAAGAGCATATTAAAAGAAGGCGACCCCGTTAAAATAGCGAAAGTGGAAGAGCAGATCCTAGAGATCTGGGACCGTGTGTACCAGAGCTGGGTGTCTGGGCACTTCGCCACTACGGTCGGGCCGAACGTCGACGGCACGGCTGTCCAGGATTCCTGGGAGAACTTCGTCAACAATGTCTCTGATACTCCTGGTAATAACATAAATTTTACCTATATTCATAAATTCTTTATTGTACACAAAAAGGATACATTAAGGTTTATTAACAATGGTCATGTACAAAAGCGAGCTTAACCCTATAAGAGTATTCTTACAGCACTATATATACATATTATGAAACGTCTCTAAAGAGTTTGTCTGTTTAAACACTCTAGGTTCGCGCTAATCTAAGATTAGCGCGTACTGAATAACACCAATCGTTGAACAGACGTTATACCTCTATACTTATTTTTTAATACTGTTTTTAGTCCATAACCGACACGTCAAGTAGACTAGAAATGCCTATCAAATTATTTTAGGGCAAAAATAATTAATGATAATGAATAATTATTGAACTTATTTATCAGTAGGTACTCATCTAAGAATTAACTGCCTCAGTGTCGGTCCTCAGGTCCGCTTGCGGCCCAAAAGGCAATAGGTTGCGGGTTCAATTCCTGCCGAGGGGCTGAGTATTTTTGGCCACTTTGGGCTGATTATATAATATGTATAATAAACATTTCTATGTCTAATATATAAATTATATCAGATGTCTAGAACCTAGTTAGAGCTTACCACGGGGCTAGATGTTGTGTGGTTTGTCCGAAAATTTGTAAATATTGATTTAATGATAGCCACTTATAAACCTCATCTAATCACAACAGCCATTATATACTGTTCGTAAAGTGGTGTGGGTAGATCATCCGATTATCATATTTATTAAATTTATAGAATTCGAGGGACCATTCCAGGTGCTCAGCGTCCAAACTACGTTTAGGGAGGATATCAACAACTTAAGACATATTATGAGAAGTGAGATTTGAGTGACAAGCTAATAACGACATTCTCATGTACTAACAACCCTGTATTTGTTAAAGATATCCATTTAGTAAAATAGATCCGATGAGTTGCTGACTTTTGAATTGGGGAACCTTTGTGGAGTCACACTTAATACAAGCCTGCATAAGTGTATTTATTCTCAACGACAAAATCCTATAGAATCATATTTTTTTTATTGATAGTACACAGTATTTGTCTATGTATTATTAGTACTAATAACCAGCTGTAATTGTGACGTAAAATTTTATTATCACTAAATGACTAATAGTGATAATTATTAATAAATTACTATTGTGTATGGATATATTATAGAGCTTGTGTTAAATGTGACTGTATGAAATTACCGTGTTTGGCTATTCTATGCAATATTTGTGAATTGCGGTACATTATAGTGTTCACGGGCTTATTACACAAAATCCGTGTAAATATAGGCTATCGTTACTTAATTAAATAAATATGTGTTTGCATTATTAGAATTCAGTCGTGTGAGGAAAAAAATCATTCAGGTTTAATGCGTTGTTATGTCATGCAAACCTAAATGAGAAAGAATATTTTTGTGATTAGGGTTGTTCAAATATTGGGTATAATTAAAGGAATTAAAGGGGCCAAATAGAGAAAAGAATATAAACATTCTTTATTACAAACTCTTAAGAACATAAGCAATGAATAGTAAGGTAACATTTAAACCTAGCATGCGCATTGCGGAGGTCTTATTGCTTAAAGCAATTTCTCCAAGACAACCTTGTTATGGAAAATATACAACGTGCCACTGGCATAGAAAGCGCCCAAAGTTCAAAAACTGGACCGCTTGCGATTGTTTTTTGTTTACGATTAAAAAACTTATCAATAAATTGTCACATTATTTCTTATAGATTTGTTTGACTACTCGGGAATAGTGAACTGGGTGCAGGAGAACCTAGGCACGTTGAGCGCTATCGCGACCGGTATCTGGGCCCCTCTGGCCAGCAACGTGTCCTTGCTGGCGGGCTCTGTGGGCGCCTTCACTTCCTTGCTGCTGTGCGGCGGCGGCGCGATTATCAACTTCATTATTAACTTGGTAAGCCTCATTTTTTTATCTTAGATGATGTGCATTTATGAAAATAGACAAATAACTAAATATATCCAAACCTATGTGAATAGAAATTATAACATTATTTGTTAAAACATTACAAAGGACACATAAAGACATGTTTAAAAATATTTACATTATGCATATACAAATGGGTCATCACATCACTCAGTATGTGCTGAGTCTGCACGAATGTAAACTCGGTGCTGAATATGGCCTCTCTTTTCGCTAGGGGTCTTATTGATTGATGAAGTGCTATTTCTACTTTGTCGTAGAAACAGCACTCCCTTGAACGGGGTGTACAGTAATAGGAGACATTGCGCGAAACTAAGCGCAGATGGCGCCACTGGCACATACAAATGACAAGTCATTAAATATTATGTTTGCATTACGTTTGAGGTGAAGCTTCTGTTACGTAGTAATTTATTATTCTATGGAATTACCATTTACGAGGTTATCAGACTTCTTTGATGTAATAAATGTCTCCATAAAGCCTGCCAAATATCACTGTCAGTTGAACAGCCTGTAACAATACTAAGGGCTTATTTCACAAAATCCAAGTCAAAAAAGCAATGGTTAGTTATGTCTCGCTTTTGTAACACGTGACTGAACAAAATATTTCTATTATTAACCGTTGTTTTACTATTACTTGGATATGGTGAAACATGTCGTAAGTTTTATAAAACTCTCTTCTATGATTATCTTCGAAGTTGTATTATAATAAACTTAGTGGTTTTTGTAGGTTGTATTTTTCACTACATTATTCTACCTGCTGGCGTCCAGCAACGCTCTCTACAAGCCAGTGGAAGTCATCACCCAGATTCAGCCCAACTTTGGTCCGCGGTTGGGAATCGCGTTGTCTGTCGCTATAAATCAAGTAAGAAATATTTAAGCCTTACTAATAATATATCAGATGTCAACTGTAACTGTACCCGTAACACAAGCTTAGAACTGACCACGGGGCTAGATGTCGTTTGATTTAAATATATTATATGTATAATTATTGTAAAGTAAAATGTCTGTCAGAGTGGAAAGCTGTGTTCATCTTTCACCACCTAGTCCACAATATGTGGGCAATATATAACTAAGGTCGCGACTAAATAAATATTTCCAGACGATCCACCATCCAGGAGTATTTATTTATTTATTCGATCCCTTACTCATTCGACATTTTACTTTACAATCATAATATAATATATTTAAATTTAACAACGGAAAATTAACCATGATTTTACGATTCATAATTAAACCGTTTTCCGTAAACCGCTTTGTCTGCCAATGAAACTGTTATCCAACCTGCTGCACCTACGAAGCGATTTTTTCGTGTTTCGTAATGTGGTCCGGAGAAGCCATCTTCTAGGCCTTCATGCTCCATCTTAGACCACATCATCACTTTACATCAGGTGAGATTGTGGGCACATGAAGGCTTATCAATAATAATTTAAAAAAAACCTACAGTTTTACCGACTTCATGGCATTGAAATATCGGGAATATCGAAAACCGTTAAATCATGGTAAAAATCCCATTGTTAATCTTAATTATGTTAAGAACTATGATAATTTCAAAAGTTATTTAGCTTATAATTTTGACGAAATTATTTTACTAGTACAACTACATTAAATATCGTTAATTGTACAACATTAACCTTTTCCACAGGTGTTTAGAGCGTCGTTTAAGATGGCGCTGTTTTATGGTCTGTGGACGTGGCTGGTGCACAACCTTTTCGGTGCGAAAGTGGTTTATCTACCTTCAGGTGAGTCAACAAATGAGTTCAAGAAGGTAGGAATAATTTGACATAAATAGTTCTTCGTTTGCATTTTGTGTATGTAATGTATTTAGTGGTGCGGTAACTATGTGTCTGATAATGTTGTATATATTTTACTTGTGGCTAAAACGAAATTTAGATTTCAACTCAAACAAGCATTTATCATTAAACATGCGATGTCTGGTTATTGCGAATTGATACATCATACCTACGTTATTCGTCACATCGAACGTCGCATTATATTACTAGCGGCCCGCCCCGGCGTCGCACGGATATAAAATTTTCCCGGAAATTATTCGAATTATTCTCGCCGTAAAAACCATCCTATCTCTCAAGTTGGATCGAACTGCACATGGTGTGCGAATTTTATTATAATCGGTTAAGTGGTTTAGGAGTCCATTGAGGACAAACATTGTGACACGAGATTTATATATATTAAGATAATGTTGTTACGAAGCATAAGAAGGCAAAAAAGTTGACTGTCTCAGTGGCGCGTTGGGCGAAAGTCCGCTTGCGGCGCATCTTCATATATATAAATCTTCTGTACCTACTTGTGTTAGTCATTGAACTCCTCCTAAATGGCTGGACCAGTTTTGATATTTTTTTTGTGTGTGTTTAAGTGGGTTCGAGAATGGTTTAGATTAACAATACGTTGCGTAACTAGGTGCGAAGCGGGGGCGGACCGCTAGTGTATAATATAAAATACTATAAATGTAGTTCTATTTAGATATATCAGATATCGAGTACCACGGGGTTAGCTGATGTTGTGTGGATTGTCCGGAAATGGTTGTTTATTATATTTTCTTTATTCACACCATTCATGAAAATATTGTTAGGTTATTTAGTAACTAGTCTTTGTTCTCACCTGCACCTAGTACTATTTACGTTTATTTTTATTACTAGTAACGGTTGTGGGCTCGGAGTCAGTCAAAAACTATATCATTACACCTGTATCTATAAAAAAAACGAAACCTAAAGAAATACCAGCTTATCCAAAACATAACAATGTCATTAACTTCTATTAAAATTCGCACAAGCGATAACTATTGTGCATAAAAAATATAACACATGTTATCTCAGACAGATCACTGGCGTACAATGTGACTGCCCGGTCGTGTTCTGGTTTATATAATTAATAAAATATGTTTCAACTGTTATATTTGATTATATTTATAGTTATCGGGTCCACTGTCGGTTTGAGAATAAATTTTACAAACTGCCAGTATCCTGAGTGGACTTGTGCTGATAATTTACCAAATGATATTGTCTACACTTGTTCGGTAACAAGGAGTAATGTAAGTATATCAATCATTACCTTCAATATTATAATATACTTTTTCAATGATGTAAAAAATGTTGCATAAGTGCAAAATTTTATATATGTACAACTTTTCGGGCGTCATAGACACACTTGCAAAATTTTACTCAAAATTACACCTGTGTATTCTATTCCTTAAAAAGCAATAACACCTACTTTACATCACTCTTCAAACACTGTTTAAATACTAATCTATACCATGTCCTAAAATTTCCTATGATTTGTTTTAGGAGCACATTATTCATCTAAAGGACTACTATACAGATTTCATAACAAGCGTTACGGTACAAAACTGCAGAGAACTGAAAGTGGTACTTGATTGTCCTATTCTACAAAAAACATCGCATCTACAAAGATTTACTATCAAAAACGCTGAGAAACTAGAGTTTGTATCATTATCAACTGGCTCCTTGCTACAGACACCACCCGAAGTGACTATAGAGAATGTCGATGAAATTGTCGCGCTGCCCAAAAATATTTTCAAATCACCAACCTCTACCAACGAAAGGAAATGTCTCGGTACGAACTCCCTCAAACGGATCCGAATAGCGAATAGCATGATAAACACTATCAAAACAAAAGCATTATACAATGTTACGGGGATCAGAAGTATCGAGTTCGAAAATGTGACAATAAACAATTTACAAAGCCAAGCTATAGAAGCTATTATGAGCAGTGACAGCGTGTTCACAATCATCAGCAGCAGCATTGATAACATAGGATTCAAGGGAATTACTGTACAAGCATCGACTGTCAACCTCTCAGCGAATAATTTTACCGATATTACAAAAAACTCTGTAAATATTACATCAGATAATTTGCTAATAACCGCCAATGCATTCCGACAAATACACGCCAGTGGACTAATTCTGAAATCCGCAAACACAGACATACAGAGAAACAATATCATTACACTCAATTCCAACGCATTCAACAATATCAAATGCGTCAGAAGGAGAGCAAGCAAAAAGGGTTTCAATTTCTCATTCAATAACGTTCAAAATGTAGAACCGCTATCTCTGATCTTCGACCACTCGAGTTGCAAATTATCGGGCACAGCTGTAACGTTCACTAACAATAAAATTGACTGCAGATGTCGGAACATTGCTTTCCTGAACTACGCAGCGGAGCCACAAACCGTCATCATAAACCCGGCTAATAACAACACGTGTATTTCAGCGCCTTGCGATCTTCCTGTAGACGTTGTGAAGGTATTAATAGAAAGTAATATGTGTTGGCAAAATCTCGACCTTCAGCTAATGTGTTTGATATACCATGACAGGGTCGCTAATAACGAAGTGACGTCGTACGAGGATGTTACCTTGCCGCCGCCGACGCTGTACCTCATCCGGCCGGCAAACTCCCCGAACAGCGTTGCGGCGATGACAGCCATCAATAAAGACGATTTACTAAGAGATAGCAAGCTGAATGTGACTAACAGGGTCGCTATCAAAGTTGTGTTCGATTCGTCGAAAGATTTTGTAGAAACTTTGCGGGGAACCGCCAATTCTAGAAAGAGAACTGATGATACTAAGCCGCTGCCTAAAGAGGATTATGTGAATCGTTGCGTGGGTCCTCATTGCAGGAACAACGTGGCGTACGACCGCCAGAAGGCGCTCGATTTCTATAAATATGTGTACGCCCAACTGAGAACACCCAATCAAAGTGATACCGAGAAAAAGAAAACTTGATTGTACCTATACTCAATAAAATGTTATCTCCGTTATTGTTATGTTTCATTGACTTTAAAAGTTAATTATCAGACTTGATATAGTAACATACGTAACGTAAAACCCTGTGTACTGAACAAGGTCACTCTAATCTCAATTAGTTAGGGGCGTTTAATAAGTTGTTTCGATGTCTCACAATTATGGCGTTAAATAAGTTGTTTTGATGTCACACAATTATGTTCTTCTGGTTATTTGAACATAAACGAAAAAAAAAAGAAATATAAATCAGCAAACAAAATCTGACCTTGAATCATGATTAATCCGAAAGTAACGTTGTACGAGTAATGCTGTTATTTGATTTCAACAATGGTTTTACTAATGAAGATTATAACTAGTAAGGAACTGATTAATGCAATGACATATGAATAATAAACGGCGCTTGTACTATTATGAATTACCGTATAAAGTGCATTTTAATACATTTTTGTGCCATTACAAATCTATAAATATAATATATAGCGCAGGGCGGCTTAGCTACGAGTTCCTATCCCTATTTCCCTCCTAGTTATAAAATACGAATGAAACTCTACTCTCGGTCCTCAGTTACCAACGCAGCGCTATAAGCGCTCCCGTTAGTAATTCGATAGGGGTGAACTTTTGTATAGATATTTTAAGACTTTACACTCAACTGACTAAATTTTATCCTGCAAGACAATTATTTTAGACGCGAAACCTTAGACAGAAGACTTATTTACGAAATGAAAAATTATATAGTTTATTTACCATTCACAGTGCTAGCAGCAGTACTAGGCGCCGCGCCGTTCCTAGGTCCCTACCTGGCGGGCATTCCCGCGGCTTTGGACGTGTGGCTGCAAGGCAGGCCCATGGCTGCCATAATCCTGCCCATAGCGCAGGCTGCGCCAATAGCGTTCCTCGATGCTGCAGTCTACGCCGAGATAAAAGAGTAAGTTCAACATTACTTACTTTAATAGGCGAGCTTACTCGCCAAACTCGCGCAGATGGCGCCACTAGAAAGTTCTTCTTTATGGTCTTATGACATTTGTGTGATACCGCATAAAACTGTTTACTCTGTGTAACTGTTTGACTTCTGTGTACTTGTCATGTATGAGGGTAGCGATGGGTTTATTATTCATAAATGGTGGTGGGTAGTTTAGCAGACTGTTGTAAGCTCGGGAAATACAAAGACGTGATTACGAACTGGCTGTGTTATTTTATCATCCCATAGCAGGGCATATCTTACATTGGCGAACGAGGAAGTGTTTATAGTGACGTGGACTAATAAAGTGCGTGCAATAAACAATAAAACAAAATGACTATCGGGAAAATTTCCGAGTTTAACCTGAGGTCGGGCGCGTGGTCATCGTACGTGGACCGCCTAGACATGTACTTTCAAGTGAACGCTATTGTGGATGAGTTGAAAATGCCTACAATAATCTCGGTGATGGGTGATGAAGTATACGAGTTACTGGTGAACCTGGCGAGCCCGAGGAAACCTGCGCAATTGACATATCCGGCGGCCGTTGAGTTGTTACGTAATCATTTACAACCTAGGCCTTCCACGCTTGCCGAACGTTATAAATTTCGGCAGCGAAGGCAGAAAACAGACGAAAACACGATAGACTACGTCGCGGAACTGAAAAGGTTGGCGCGGCATTGCCAGTTCAAGGATAACCTCGAAGATAATCTGCGAGATCAATTCGTTTGTGGCTTACGGAGCGATGTTATTCGGCAAAGGCTGTTCGCGGAGGATGACAGTCTCACATTCTCGAAGGCCTTAAAACTAGCAATGTCTTTGGAGGCGGCGGAAAGGGACGCGGCGGTGGTCGAGGGTCCAGTCGCGCCGGAGACGGCGGATCTGCACCTGTTCATGCCACGCGGGCAGGCGCGGCGTGCGCGCGGTGGCGTCGCTGGCGGCGGCGACGGGGGCTCGGGCGGCCAGGGGCCCGCGGGGGCCCGGCGCGGTGGGGACCCGGGCGGCCAGGGGCGGCGGCGCGGCGGCGAGGCGTGCAGGGGCTGCGGTGCGACCGACCACGACTACGAACATTGTCGGTTCCGGGACTACGTGTGCAGCCGTTGCAAGCGGCGAGGCCACTTGCGCAGGGTGTGTCGCAACGAGGCATCGCGGAACTGGCCAGTGAGAGCGGCGGAAGGCGCCGGATGCGGCGCGGGCGGCTGCGGGCTCCACTACGGCCAGGCGGCGGCGGGGCTCGAGTCGGATGGTGACGGAGCTCCGGAAGAAAACTTGGATCTTCATCAATTGTGCTTAAGAGACTATAAGGCGGTGAGTTTGCCACTATGTATCGAAGGAAAAATAATACCTATGGAAATAGACACGGGTACTCCCATTTCGTGTATAAGCAAAGGTACATATGATAGGTATTTTGCTGATAAATGTATAGAACCGCACAACTTACAATTAACATTTTATGATGGGTCCGTAATTAAACCTTTAGGATTTATTAAGCCCTGGGTGGAGCATAAGGGTATTTCGAAACGTTTGGAGCTATTTGTTATTAAGGGTGGTACAACTTCGCTCCTAGGTAGACAGTGGATTACCGAATTAGGAATAAATATTGCATCGGTAGACTGTTTTAACATTAGTAAGCAGGTTAGTGAGCCTAATATTAAATCGAATAATGAAGTTGGTGTTATGTTAAACAGGTTTAAGGATTTGTTTGACGGCAGTCTGGGAAGGTTCACCGGGGGTAAGGCCACGCTGCGGGTGCGCGAGGGCGCGGCGCCGGTGTTCCACCGCGCGCGGCCGCTGCCGTTCGCGCTGCGCGAGCGCGTGGACGCGGAGCTGGACGCGATGCTGCGCGCCGGCGTCATCGAGCCGGTGGACTGCTCCGACTGGGCCTCGCCTCTGGTGCCCGTCAAAAAATCCGATGGTTCACTCAGGATCTGTGTAGATTATAAAGGTACCCTACACCCCGCTTTACTGGTCGATCGTTATCCACTACCGAGAATAGATGAAGTTTTGGTTGAACTAAATGGGGCGCAGTTCTTTAGTAAAATTGATTTGTCGCAATCCTATAATCAGATTGAATTAGATGACTCTAAGAAATATACGGTAATTAATACCCATCGGGGGTTATTTAGATACAATCGATTAGTATATGGTTTATCATCGAGTCCAGGTATTTTCCAACGGATTATGACTAATCTGTTAAAAGATATACCTAACGTAGCCGTGTTTATTGATGATGTGATTATCGGGGGTAAAACTATGGCGGAACATTTTATTGCGTTAGAATTGGTATTCAAGCGACTTTTAGATCACGGACTTAAGCTAAAAAAATCGAAATGTGTGTTTTTAGTTCAGGAGGTATCATATCTAGGGTATATTTTGTCAAAAGATGGATTGAGAGCAGACCCATCTAAAATAGATGCTGTGGTTAAAATACCTCAACCACAGAATGTGTCAGACTTGCGTTCGTTTATTGGATTAGCTAATTTCTTTTCAAAATTTGTAAATAATTTTAGCCCGACATTAGTACCACTTTATAATCTCTTAAAGAAGGGTTGTGAATGGGCCTGGACAACAGACTGCGAAAAAGCGTTTAGGCAAATAAAAAACGACTTGATAAGTTCTCGTGTGCTCGCGCACTACGACGCGCAGGCGCCGCTGATAGTGACGTGCGACGCGAGCCCGGCCGGCGTGGGGGGCGTGCTGTCGCAGCCGACGGGCGCGGGCGGCGCCGAGCGCCCGGTAGCTTTTACCTCTCGTACATTAACTAGCGCGGAGAAGAACTATTCACAAATACACCGCGAGGCACTAGCTATAATATTTTGTATGAAAAAATTCCACCAGTACATCTATGGAAGACAATTTACTCTTCGAACTGATCATAAGCCTTTAGTATCGATTTTTGGATCAAACACGGGTATACCTACTATGACGGCGAGTAGGATGCAAAGGTGGGCTATAATATTATCAGCTTATACCTATAACATTGAATACGTGAGAACGGATAAAAACAGCGCGGATGGCCTGTCTCGCTTACCATTGCCGCATAGTAAACATATTTCGGGCGGGATACCGGAACAAACATTTTTACATCACGTGCAAGAGGCGATGTTGTTAGATTACAATGAAATAAAAAAATGTACAGCTAAGGACCCGCTCATCAGTAGAGTTCTGGGCTACCTACGGTACGGTTGGCCAGCAGACTGCGATACGGTAGGCTTGAAACCATATTATAATAGGCGTAATGAACTGTATGAGGAGTTGGGGTGTGTCATGTGGGGTCACAGGCTGGTCGTTCCGGAGACTTGTCGCAGGAGGGTTCTCGAAATGCTCCATGAACCGCACATGGGAATAGTTAAATCAAAGGCCTTAGCGCGTAGCTACGTTTGGTGGCCGGGCGTCGACGAGGCGGTGGAGGCGCTGTGCCGCGCGTGCGCGACGTGCGCGGCGCAGGCGGACGTGCCGCCGCGCGCCGCGCCGCGGCCCTGGCCGTGGCCGCACCGGCCCTGGACCAGAATTCACATCGATTTTTTAGGACCAATTTTTGGTAAAACATACCTCGTAGTTGTAGATGCTATGTCAAAGTGGCTTGAAATTTTTAACGTACCGAGCACCGCGGCTTCTAGTACCATCGATCGGTTGCGGGAATTGTGGAGCCGCTGGGGAATACCTAAACAGATTGTCACTGACAACGGGCCTCCTTTCACGAGCAATGAATTCAAAGTGTTCCTTGGGGCTGATGGAGTAGAACACACCTTCTCGGCACCCTACCATCCCGCCTCTAATGGGGCCGCAGAGAATGCAGTAAAAACATTAAAACGGGTCATTAAAAAGGCGGACTTTGAAAAACAAAATATTATGAAGGCCTTACATACATATCTTCTATTCTATAGAAATACGGAACACGCGTCGACTGGCGAAAGTCCTGCAAAACTAATGTTAGGTAGACCATTACGTACACGGTTAGATGTCCTAAAGCCAGACTTAGGGTCACGGATGAGACAAGTACAGCGCCGACAAGTGCGCGACGCGAGCGGGGCGCAGCGCACCGTGAGCCCCGGGGAGGACGTGTGGTATCGACAATATCTCAAGGGGGAAAAATGGATACCGGGGAAAGTTGAAAGTCAAGAAGGTCCTTCTAGCTTTAAAGTAGTGGGGGTAGAGGGAAATCAGGTTCATCGCCATATCGACCAGTTAAAGCGTAGGTCTAGGGGTTCTCTGGTTTGTCCGGATTTTGAGAGTTCCATTGGTAACGCTCAGCGAGCGACGCAGGGAGAGACGGCGGAGGCGGGGCCCACGTCGGAGCGGCTCAGCTTGGCTCCGTGTTGTCCGGAGCAGCCCGAGCCTGGCCCCAGCGGTGAGCCTTCCCCGACAGCACCTGTAGTGGACGACCCACCTGCGCAGCGACCACTGCGGCAATGCCGGCTTAATAAGCCTAATTATAAAATATAGATTAAGTATTCCGTAGTTTTAAATTGTTTATTTTGTATAAAGTTATATTTAATTATTTAAGTAAGATATTAGGTTATTGTCTAGAAGAAAAATGTTTAAGATTAAGTGTAGAGGAGTGTCATGTATGAGGGTAGCGATGGGTTTATTATTCATAAATGGTGGTGGGTAGTTTAGCAGACTGTTGTAAGCTCGGGAAATACAAAGACGTGATTACGAACTGGCTGTGTTATTTTATTCAATATCATCCCATAGCAGGGCATATCTTACAGTACTGTTAAAACTTCAGATGAAATAACTCATAATTAAAACTTGCGATTTATATTCTCTTTGTTTATTGTCTACGCTAGTGCTGCACTCTGGGTCAAGAAAATTGCAGTATTACCCCCTAATCTATGTAATCGCCTATCATAATTTTATACACTAGTGACTTCGATGTTTTAAACACTCATTATATTTCAACACCAGTGTATTATCTGTTGGTGGTTCTAAATGAAAAAAAAAACAAAAATTAATTTGTAATCAGGATATTTTTTTTCAGTACAACAAACGAAATTTTACCTTACATTAAAACGTCGCGTTCCTTACGCGACAAACTATCAGTTCCGCTCCAATTCTGACTATCGGATGATGTAGTTGAAAGTTTAATTGGCTCATTAATGACTAGTTATCTATCTCGTTACGTTCCTCGAGGATTGATGATACTTGACTGTAATGGTTGACATGTGACTTTACAGTAATTTAGGTCTTAAATTACCTAGTTTTTGTGCACAATAGGTGCTCAAAAGAGTTATTACGCATACACAAACCACAAACTGCTCTAAATGTTGCTGCGTTGATTGTACAGTGATAATTTTATTTGTTGTATCTTAGAATCATTTTACTCAAGCATATTGTGATTTCTGTAAAATCTAAGTTTTCAATCTCATAGAATTAAATGAAGGCACTTGTCAGTAGTGGATAGAGTGACTTTATAGGAAGGTTTAAATAAGATGCACCCGTGCAAAGTCAGAGCGGGTTGCTAGATCTATATAATATTGTTAACTAACCACGAGCTAACTTTAACATAAGTCATTGTATAAACTTTCCCTTACCCTTTTCCCTCATTATGTGTGGTCGGATCAACATGTATTTTTCTTCCATTTTAATCATAATATAATAACAACTATAATTATATTATAAAGCTGAAGAGTTTGTTTGTTTTTTTTAACTAAGACTGATTTGAAAACTCTCTGTTTCATAGCTTATTTATCGTGGAAGGCTATAGGCTACTTTCTTACCGATTAAAATATAGTTGTTCCAGCGGGCAAATCCATAAAACGCGGGCAAAGCCGTGGCGCGAAAAGCTAATTTAGATATAAAATTAATTCTTATTTCCTTGTAGCGGCGGTCACCCATACGTGACGGGGCTCGCTATAGCGGGCGGTATATTCTACCTCGGGCCCGAAGGCGCAATCCTCGGGCCACTCCTGCTCTGCTGCATCATGGTGGTGCTGAATCTCTCCTCCACCTTCCTTCGGGACACCCCGTCCGAGGAGCGAGCTGCCTTGCATTCTAGAGTCAGGTAAACCGGTCATATTAAACTATATATTGTTTATGTATTGAACTAGTCATAACGAGTCTTCGGTTAAATACACATACAAATATCCGCGACAAAGACCCGTTATAACTATTTTATTAATCAATTTGCTAGTTTGTTAGATTTTTTTTAATTTAAAGGGACAAGAGTCGGGTTATCTTGGGTAATTGTTTAAAGAATGAAAATTCTTAAAAATTTTGCAATAAAATTCGTTAAATTGTAAACCAGTTTTACATTACTGCATTACTACAAAGGACGAATTGCATTGCAATTTTATTTATATGTAAAAAACAATCAAGTTATGATCTAAAGGTCTGCCTGATTGCTCTATGGTGCTTGTTGAATATATTTTAATATAATAAACCCTACTAAATAACCCGTCTTTTACCCTCCTGAATTTCTGAAAATGTATATCGATTGTTGAAAATGTTGTTGCATCAGAATAAAAAGTTTGTGTGTAAAACATCTTATTTTATATATATATATTTTATATGTTTGAGATTGTTTTCTGTGTGTATTGTAGCTGATGCGGTGGAGGAATCATTTTTGTTTTTCGATAATGTTGGTCAAAAGATGAGAATTCGCCGCTAAGTTTAACCAACTCAGGATGTTTTCAGTGTATTATTATTATTTATTACTACATAATTATGGCTTATTTTGGGGCTAGTTATTTTGTGTTTAATGAGCGTTCATTATACATACATCAAAAGATGGCACTTATCGCCCCAATGAATCGTTTTTATTATGTCAATATCAAATTACTACTTGATATGATTGAAACTCAGATGAATATATTTTAACCAAGCACCGATTTCACTATTGGTAATAAACGGATCAGATCAAGCTAAACTCGTTTTACCGCATTACAGAGATTTCATTGTTATTTTTCAATGGTTGTACTAGGTTCAACTCGGTGTGTAGCATAAATGGGGCTTAATGTTCTAAATTCAATCGTAATTACCAAATAAAACAAATTAATTAAAACTAAAGTACGACTTCAGTTACATATAATTACGTTGCCTATAAATATAAAATGTATTACATACACTACGCCTATTAACTAGCGTCCCCTAGTAAGACTTAAACATAATTTATTTCTATTGGCTTATTTCGTCCCATTGCTAAGCCGTAAGTTATCAAAAACAAAATGATTCCTGAATCGCATCGCCGCAAGTTTGGCCTGTAAATACTCTTTTAAACTTGTTATACTATTTTTAATGTTTATCCTAATAATGTAATTGCTATTCTCTGTATCTAGGTCGTTATTCGGATGTTAGTTACAGTGAGGTGTGTATTATTAGGTGTCGGCTTATTACGCACTGCTATCTGTCATGTGACATTTGTTTGCACAATTCTGCATTTTAATTATGTTGTATTAATCTTAAAGTGCATTAATCTAAAGCGGTTTCCGGGCTTTCAGACTTGGTATAAATGTTATAGTGATAAATCACAATTATGTTATCGCTTCCGTAAGTGTATAAGTTTTTTTTTTACATTTTGCATGAGCATGCTTGAAATTTTTTGGTAGAATAGAAATTTTATTTTTATTTAAATTACTCTGCCTTGTATTTAAGAACTAAAAGCATGATATCTGTATTTTAAATTTTCTTGGAAGCTATAACAAATAACTTTATAGATAGTACAATGTTGCCATATAAATAAATACTTACATTTTATAACATCTTTAATCAGTGGATGTTTTTTTACAGGCTCGGTGCTTATCTGTGATGGTCTTGCATGGATATTAACAAGGTCAATTTTTATGTATGTTAAACTTATTCTAAGATTATATTAATTTATTTCCTATGTAAAATGTAGAATGATATCTATGACTCTCAAATTTAGAGGAAGAATTCTCTTAGAAGGCGTTGCTATGTATGCTTTTATTGGAAATGTAATAATATGTTTCCCACTAATCATCTATCGTGCATCCTGTATTTCAACGACACAGCTAATTTTTTAAATTTGAAATAGTTACTATCTGACAGTACTTTCATACATTTGACAGTTAAACGGTATTTGAAGATAAAAAAAATGTATTCTTAGGTCGATTTTGAAATGAACAGCTTAATTTGAGCGGAAGTCAACTTACTTTTACTTATGGATTAAAAAATCATATATTGTTGACACCTAGATAAACTATTTTCTTAAAAATACACAATATAATTGTGTAGTAAAATACTATTTAAGTACCTATATACTACACTAAGATAATGGTCTACACGAGAAACGGGAATGGGTACCATTTGAATATACGGTTAAGAATCGCTTGATAGCTGGCGGCCGCCACACTTTTTTCATCTTTTCATCCTTTAATGCAATGTTATTGATACTCATCGTCGCGGTTGCTTCCATCATTTGGCTTGAACCTAGTGGACGTATGGCTTTATGGTAGATAGGCGATTTGTTTGCGGAAAAGCCAAATATAATGGGCATTTACTGCATCTAGTCAAAACATCAGAATCATGTATGAATTTAGTCAATCGCAATTTAGTAATTCTGCATGTTGCTAGGATAAATAATTCGTGTTACACTAATTATTTAAATATAAACATTTGATTGACCTGTCGTTCGTTGAAGAGGTTTTGTATAAAACCCCTCTATCCATGATAAGTCCTTACAATATTATATCAAGTAATTATATGTAATGTAATATACAAGTATTATGCAAAGTATGGGCATAGAGAAGGTCCATTTTATAAAAAAAAAGATTTACCGTTTTTGGACAATATTTTGATAATAAATAATTAGTAGTGTAAATACTTGCTAGCCTTGATGAGTGCATGTCCACCGCACACTTCTAAACGACTAATCAATTCGTAAGGAAAAATAATCACATTTATCCATAGATATTATAAAATGACGCCAAAATGTGAATTAAAATGCTTCCGCTTGTGTAATATTTAAATTAGACGAAATAAAAATGTTTAAAATAAATTATGCCTTATTTAAATTATAATTAGGCAGATAGGCAACATAACTTTGGCTTATATTGAAAATTTAGATCTTTTTGATACTTTGCGTACGTACTTATTGCTTAGTCTACAGTAGAAAAGTTTTTTTGATGGTGCTAACTTATTTATTAGGGTTAAATAACTGTTTGTTTTGGCTTAATATTAATGATCTGTTTATGTCTAGGAAAAATGTATTACTATTCATTCGTATTTCCCATACAAATATTTTTTGAATATTATGTTTTATATTAATGGAGTATTCATTTCACCTTAAAATGTGAGATACTGACTAATAACGTTATAATTTTTATTGTATATTTGAATCTATTTTTCAAGAAATATATAGGATGTATCTAATTATTCATTGTTGTTGTTTGACGCTTTTTTTTTATGCCTTACCTTATATTTATTAACCATTAAATGTTAATGATACCTTTATATCTTTAATTTCTAAATCATTTTAAGAAAGGGTTGGTATATAATTTTGACTGAATCTAAATTTTATAATTAGGGTCAAAACATAATTTTAACTCAACCTTGTTATGGCTTATCAACTGATTCTAGTACTGTGTTATTTTTAAGATAACTATATAAAGTCAAAAATAACGTATATTAATGTTCATGCGTAATTTTGAATGTAATAATTAGCGTGATTAAAAGAACTTTACCAGATAAACATATGATAGTAATTGCCTAGTTATAATTTGTAGTTACAGACGAGAGCCCTTTACCAGTTCCAAAATTGTCGTCCAAATAATTTATTGTACTTATGAGATTATATTGCAGGTGTTGTGATAAGTTTTTATAACAACAACATTATGTATTTTAAGTTGAAAGTTAAATGAATATATTTTGCTTTGGTATTGTACTTGTTTTATTTCAATATTTAACCTACCCAGTTCATTTAATGACACTTAACAGCTTATCTGATTTTGTGGTATAGCGACCGATAAATGCAAACAGTTTCGATTGTCTTATAGCAACACTGACCTAATACAACTGTCATTGTTATCGGTTGCTACTCAACTCATTTAAAAACATGTTTTTAACAACAAAACACTTCAAGCTACTTCACGAAGTATTGAATAGTTATAGATTTCTCCAACTCTTCAGCAGTTATCGGGATTTGTGTGACATATATTAATCTCGTTATTGGCTGTGTTATGATGAGGCCGTTGTCTTGGAAGTACCCGTGAGCCAGTGTGGTCTCGAACCAAAGGAACAATACGATGGAATCTGTAGTTATGTCGATGAAGAACTCTGTGCCGTCGTGGCCTGGCTGCGGGTATTTTGATACTTGAAACTGAAACAATTATGTAATACTTAAACTCTATGGTAATGCGGTCTTTGCGGTTGCTTATATTGCATAAACTGGAAATGTACGTAGAACGTCGTACGTACGTGAAGCAGTTGGTTGTAGATTCACGCCAGATTTTATATGATACTTTTGACTTGTTTTGATTTCCTTAAATTAGAACTATTGGACGGATTTCAAAACACTTTGAACGGGATATATGTTAAAAGAAGGAAGGCTAATCTTAACTGCAAGAAAAAACCCCTTTCCCCAAAAGCCAAATAAAAGCAGCTTGCTAGCAGATTTGGACCGGCAAATGCTAGTCTTAGTTGTAAAATTAAAATAGGTAGACATGCTCACCTTAACATTTGGTTCCTTATACCCCTTGATAGATTTAAACGGCTTCGGAAATACGAAATTCAGTGGGCACGAAGCTACACCTTCAGCTCTCAAAGTAAACTTCAGAAACACTTCATTCAAGTCATATTCTTCCCACAGATCCACCTCTATGTCCTGTTTCACAGAGCTTAGCGGTTTAGCGTTTCCTTGATAAGTTTTTGTCCGTATGGGTATGAGACTTGTCCAGTTGAAGACGTCTATGATGATGTCAGCGTTTATTAGAGGGACGAAGCGATCGTTTAGAAGATATACTTCTACTTCGCCGGTTAGAAGCATCCTTGGCGATACTAATACGGGCGAAAAGAAGTTCATGGCGTAATAGTGTAGAAACTTCCAAATCCCCGTGTATTCTGAAAAATAATAATGGTATTTATTCAATGACACTTTGACCCCACTAAACACTATAATGTAAACAGAAATTTATCCAACGAGTATAATAATAATAATTAACACTATGCTATAGCAACTAATAGTATACTCGAAAGACACTTGGCTTGTTAAATTATTTGACAAAAAAAATTCTATTAATAAGTTATTTATTTATTATTATGGCACCGCCAACAGCACATATAACAAAAAAAATTCAGAATATGTGCCTATAATAGGCGAGTTTTAAGTTAACTTCATCTGACTTGCCAGAGGATCCTTTGGATTTCATGGAATTCGAGTTTTTTTTTTTTGCCTTACGTGTTGCCTTTAGCTGGGTTTTTGTGAGTAGTATCCAAATACTTTAACCAATCAGCCTTTATCTGATCAACTGCACTTACCTATACCAGACCACGATGGAGCTTGCCACACATCATTTAGCTGCCAATATAGAGCCCCCATCGTATACCAATCCGCCTGGCTTTGTCTGTAGTACTCCGACTCGGCTTTCATAGCCATTGCTTGAGTTATCTAGAAACATTATTGGTTAACAACAATGGTAAGTAATATGCAAACCCAAACACATAGGTAAGTGCTATGTTTGTCTGTCAGTGGCACCGAGTCAAAATTATTTCATTTTCAAATTTTCATCAGCACATATATTTGCAAAATCGGTGTAGCGACAAGGTAATTGAGTTATACCATTTAAAAACCTTATGGTTCATGATAACATTTCAATATAATTTATAACAGCTCATTGAATTATACTACATATAGAATTAATATTAAAAAAGAAATAGGATAATCAAGTGACACAATGCAATGTTTTTCAAAGTTCAAAAACCTGTAGTAGGTAGGTACTTTAATTAAGGTCAAACTTCAAAAATAGTTCGCTACAACTGGTTTTGTTTTGTTCTCAATAAATATATATTTTTTTAAAAACCTACCTGGCTGTAGAAGACAAACTTCTCAAAATGCTTCGAATCGTTTCGGTCCAAGTCAAAATGCCGTAATATTTGATTTTCGATAAACGTGTAGCCATTAGGACTATGCTGTCTGTGCTTTGAGTACTCGCTGTCCACGTGGAAATCTTTGGGATCCTGCGTAGCCGTCTTCATAGCCTCCAAACTGGGTAGAGACTGAAATCCGTATTCGGAAGCAAATCTAGTCGGTGGATAAATATTCTGGTTCCAATTGTCACCTAAATAGTTATAGTAATGCGTGTCCCCATAGTGAGAATCATAAGGATTTTTCGCTATGTATTTTTCCTTTTCAGATTCTATGCCATTAGAAGGACTGGATACCAAGTACCTTCGTTCTGGATCTATAGACTCTACTATAGGTTTGATTGTATCAACGTAGAGTTTTATGTATTTCTTCTTGTACATGTCGAGTTGCGAGTTTGTGCCGTACCAGTTTCCTCCTAGGGCAGCTTCATTTTCGTTGTTGCCCGCCCAGACTGCGATAGAGGCATGGTGCTGGAGACGAACCACATTGTATTCAACCTCCGCCTCTACTGTTCTGAAAACAAACCATACATTCTAACATAATATGGCATAGTTCGTAGGTACTTGATGCAATGAGCGGAGGAATTTTAAAAAACTTAACATGAAGTGGCTTTGCAAGTAATGATACCGAAAAGTCGATTTAAAATCTGCCTTAGATGACAAAATACATCCATACTACAATACAGACAATGTCTAACATAAATCATAATTCGATAGACTAGAACATAACAATGTAACTGAACATCAATAAGAGAGCTAACATATCGGTAAACGATCAGAAAACAAAATTTATGCACATTCTAACTTTAAACTAGAACTTTCTTTGTAATACTAGTTAAACACCAGTTAATAACACTTACTGTATAAAGTCTGGATCGGTGGGATACATAGAGCAGGCAAACATAAAGTCCTGCCAAATTAAAATGCCAAGCTGGTCGCATCTCTCGTAGAAGTAATCTGATTCATAAACACCGCCACCCCAAACTCGCAGCATTGACATATGAGCATCTTTGGCTGAGTTCAGAAGGTTCTCCACTGAAAATATGAGCATATTCTTAGGAAAAACTAACTTTAAATAAAAACTTCATATTTTTTACAAATAGATTATATAAAAATATCTGTTTTATCACACATACAAGTCGTAAAGTATTGTTAGACATGCTAGAATTAACATGCCTGTTGTGCTATTTTTGCCCATGTCTAGACAGGTGTGTGTAGTTTTTCTCTATTTCTAAAGTGCAAGTCCGCACCAAGGATTTAGTCGATATCGTAAATTTATTGGTGTCTGCGATGTTGGATGCTATTTACCAGTTTGCACATGCGCTCCTTTCTCAGGCAGTATTTGGGCAGGGATCCAGTTCGATCCTTTCATAAAAAGTGGGTAGCCATTTACTCTGAAGTAGAACGTTAGTCCCTTACTTGCTGTTGTATTATTACCTGCAAAGTTTATTTCTCTTGTTATTTTTTTTTAATCCTATCAGATAAATGCTTAGGAAAATAGAACGGCGGGCTGTTAACAATTTTCTCACAGAAAATAATTTAATATAAATTGTAGTCGTAGTAACGCATAGACGTGCAACCACCTCCAAATATAATAATGTATTACACCCAGACGCCGGTTACTATCTTCATTTCTATAATAGCTGTCCACCCGCGGCTTTGTCCGTGTAATAATAGATATTCCCGCGGTAAAAAGCTTTGTCATATACTTGGAAGACAGCTATGTGCCAAACTTAATTGGGCTTTACTCGCAATAATTGATTTTGCTGCGGAAACTGATATTTATCTTACTTACTCTTTACTGATAGGTTTAAAGTAGCCTGTATCTTATTCTGATATATAGCTACATTATTGTGAAGTTTTATCAAAATTATTTCAGTAGTTTTTGCGTGAAAGTGCAACAAACACACTTTGGTACATCCTTACAAATGTTAGCGTTCATAGTATTAGAAGGATTCGTGAAACAACATGGGTAATTGATTAATTGTTATTAGTACTTCTGCATCATAATTCGGTCAAAATGTTGGTAAAGTGTGAATTGTCTGGAAATATTTATTTATTTAAATTCAAATTCATTACATATTAAACTACTCACCAAGTACATTGCTAGCATTTTCTTCTACAACTTCTATAGTCCTGAATCCTATTTGTTTGTTTTCTGATGAGGCTTGTTCAATGTTTCCTTTTGAAGTTAAACTCAAGAAATATACGTCCAAATTATAGAGAGGTTGGTCGCCAAATCCGTTCGGCCACCAAAGGCTTATTAAATTCTGGAAAATGCACAATGTGGTTTGTTTTATGACGTACTTTAGGATAGTTTAATATCTGGTAAAAAATTAAAATCATTTTCAAAACATCTCTTTAGGCTGTCTCTCTATCATTTCGACCTTCGTTCTATCGAAAGGCTTTAGTATTCATGAGTAAGTAGAATTTTATTTAGGTACATAAAACTAAAAAACACCTTATTTATATTAAGGGTGCATACAGTGTAAAAGCCCCATTTTGTACACAATTGTCGAGTCAAGCCTAGTTTATACTATATATGTATATCGTGATCGGATAGAGAACAGATAGAACAGAATAGATCATAAATATACTGAAAGGTTAATTATCCCCTGGATGTTAATATTACACTAAACCAATCAATAATTGTAAATATCCCGTTATAAATCTAAATAAGTTGTGTTTAGAATTTTACCTCATTGACGGACATATTCAAATCAGCCTCAGCGGTGCCATCTCGTCCCGATTTCACGTTTACTTCCTTTTCCACTTTGATGGACTGGCTCGCATCCACGGTCAGGGTCGCTGACAGGTAACCCTTGATGTTCTTCTTACTTTGGCTCGACTCTAAGTAGGACCGGACGCGCACGTTCCAGTGGTCCCCCTCTTTCTTTATATGAGTTGTCACAGATCTGATTATTGCGCCATTGTAGAAGGATATGTAAGCCGGTCTCCTGGGAAACAATTAATTGTCTTACAAAATTAATGTAACAAAAACAAAAAAATATTTTATAATTAATTGGCATTTTTTTATTTTATATAAATTTACAATTGTACAAACGTTGAAGCTTTACTAAAACTCACGTACACTAGAATAAATTAAGGAGCGCTTCCTGTCCCGCAAACATATTTTCCCAAGTTTTATTATTTATTTGTTTTTTTTTATTTTTTTTTTTTTTATTTTGTTTGTGTCAGTTCTTTACTATATGGCGAAATGTCTTTAGAATATAGTAAGTGCTTTACATTGTTTGTAAAACTTGGTAACTAATTACGCTAGTTATTTAAGTTATGTTACATTAAATATTTTTAAATAAATATTTCCGGACTACTCACACAGCATCACCTAACCCCAAAATAAGCAGAGCTTGTACTATGGGTGTTAGGTGACTGATAGACTACATAGATAATTTTTTTTTGTAAATACATATGATACGTAGAAAACACCCAGACCCGAAACCAGAAATTGTAAATCGTACAAAATCTGGTCCCCGGCGGGAATCGAACCCCCAACCTCCTTCGCCTCAGGCGGACGTTCGCCCACCGAGCCACAGAGGTCGTCAAAATTCGTCATTAAGTTATGCTAAAAACAAAAACATTTTAGTTTTCTATAGTAGAATAGTAATCAATCATATACCGAATGCTAGAAATCGTTATCGTTCTTTAACTTCGATGGGTTTGAAAACATTCTGTACATAGTTGGTCGCCCTGTTATTTATGCATACTTTATACTTACCACAGACCGATAGAAGGGAAAGCTGGCCCCCAGTCCCATCCGAACGAAGCCTGCATTTTCCTTATCTGGTTCGCGTGACATTCGCCATTGTACTCGTCTGGCACACACGCAGGCGGCGCGAAGAATTTATTGGAGCGATTGTTAGCTACCTCCACAGGTGATTCGAAACGAATTTTCAGTATATTTTCACCGCTCTGTAAGCACATCGAAAGGAACGCATACAAAAAAGATACTAACGTAAAAAAATATATCTTTAAATATCGTTCCTATAGGTACGTAATTAAAGCTGCTTCATATATTAGTTATAGGATAAAATAAAAACTAATATTGACTTAATATCCAACAACAAACGCCAAAATTCCATACTACGTTCATACTTAAAAAATATAACAATATAAATGCTAGCCGCATTATTAAAATATTGATGGTTCAAAAAACCTTAACGAACTGGTTGAAATAATTTAAATATTTTTCGAAAAATCGAGTATTAAAGCCTACTCAAGGTTATTTGTGGGTCTCTAAAAGTGTTGCATTATATTTAAGTTAGTCATTCGCAAATGTATGCATCTTTAGACTTAAGATAAAAACTTGCACCATCGTGCAAAGGCCGCACTAAATAC